>CM074721.1:288097242-293097242 GCA_037306005.1 Rhinophrynus dorsalis
TGAGTTTTTCTCATTCCTCAACTCCCTATCACCACCATCTCCTTCTACCCCTGCAAAAAAGCCCAGCTGCTTCAAATCTCACTCCCACCTTATCTTCCTGTCCCTTCTCCTCCTGCAGGTGACATTTCACCTAAACCAGGCCCCCCTTTCATTCTCTCTTGTACCGCAGAACCCACTCACATGCACAACATGCACAACCTAATAACCGTACCACGTCCCCTAACCTCTTCCTTCCCTTTTGTTTTGGTCTCTGGAATGCCTGCTCTGTGTGTAACAAACTAACAGCTGTTCATGATCTGTTCATTTCTCACTCCCTGAACCTCCTGGCCATCACAGAAACTTGGCTCACATCATCAGGCACTGCCTCCACTGCTGCACTCTCACATGGAGGCCTTCAATTCACACACACACCCAGGCCTGGCAATAGACGGGGGGTGGAGTGGGCATCCTGCTGTCCCCTAACCATACATTTAAGGTTATCCCCACTGTTCCTTCTCTCTCCTTCCCTACATTTGAAGCTCGCATACTTTGCCTCCTCTCTCCCTTCCCCTTGCGTATTGCTGTCATATACAGGCCACCCGGTCCCACTGCACAATTCCTTGATCACTTCACCTCCTGGTTCCCTCACTTCATGTCCTCTGATGTCCCTACTCTCATCCTTGGTGACTTCAACATCTCTTTAAATAATCTTAACACCCCCCCAACAACCTCAAACTCCTCTCCTTAACAACCTCCTTTGGCCTATCACAGTGGACCAGCTCTCCCACACACAGTGATGGTCACTCCCTTGACTTGATCTTCACTAACCTCTGCTCGGTCTCCAACTTCTCTAATGTCCCCTTCCCCTCTCTGACCACCATCTCCTCACTGGTAACCTCATCATACCATGCAAACCCATCACCCCTGCCACAATCAAGAGCATGCGGAGAAATCTGATCTGCAACAATTTTCCACATCCCTGCAACCTCTTCTCAACCCCATACTCACATTTACTTGCCCAGACAAAACTACTGCTCTCTACAAGAGCACTCTCACTTCAGCCCTTGACACAGCTGCACCTGCAAGTCCACGCCACCCACACACTACCCTACTACAACCCTGGCACACAAGACAAACACAATTCCTCCACAGGTGTTCACACACTGCTGAAAGGCACTGGAGGAAATCACGCTCCACAGCTGACTTCACGCACTACAAATTCATTCTCCGTTCATATAGCTCTGCCCTCTCCCTGGCCAAACAGTCATACTTCTCCTCCCTAATCTCTAATCTTTCCTCTAACCCGAAACGCCTTTTCTCAACCTTCAAATCTCTTCTACACCCACCAACACAAACACTTTCCACTAACTTCTCTGCCCAAGATCTCACCACCCACTTCAAGGACAAGATTGAATCTATCAGACATTACATTTCATCATTCCCACCCTATCAGTTGCCTTGTCTCCGTTACTACCACGGCAGTGCCCAGTTGCCTAGTTTCCGTTACTGTTACGGCAGTGCTCAAGTGGCTCAGTCTCCGCGACTGCTAAGGCAGCACCCCTATTGCTCAGTCTCCGTTACTGCCACGGCAGCTCCTCAGTTGCTCTGTCTCCGTTAATGCTACGGCAGTATCCAGTTGCCTAGTCTCCATTAATGCTATGGCAGTCTCCAGTTGCCTAGTCTCCGCTACTGATACTGCAGCGCTCACGTGGCTCAGTCTCCATTACTGCTACGGCAGTGCTCAAGTTGCCTGGTCCCGTTATTGCTATGGCAGTATCTAAGTCACCCAGTCTCCATTACTGCTATGGCAGTATTCACGTTGCCTAGTCTCCGTTACTGCTACGGCAGTGCTCAAGTTGCTCAGCCTCCGCTACTGCTAAGGAAGTGCACAATTGTCTGGTATACACATTCTTGGGCGTTACTCATACTACAGCTCTCACCTCTATTTGAGCTCCTTAAAAGGCCTTACCACACATGGGCCTGTCAACGTTCTCTGTCTGCTATTAACCCATGCAGTACCGATATACTGGGACTCACTCAAGATCTGCCTGACCTGTGTCAGTATAATGTTATATGGACTTATACTGGACCTGTGTGGGCTTACCTCTGTATAACCTGTCTAGTGGCTGTACAATAATAAGTGTATATTATAGGACCTGTGAGGGTTATTGTGATTTTAACTGTTTAATAAAACTGTGTTTTATCCAAACCTACTGTGTCTGTGTGTCAAACAGTTACACACCCCCACACAGCCAGCTTGGCCCTGTCACCTCTCCCGCATACACACTAAGCTCCTTCCCACCCATCATCGAGGATGAATTCTCCCTTCTCCTCACTCTTTCAAACCTAACTACATGCCTCCTCGATCCAATCCCGTCTCAGCTCACTCAAGAACTTTCCCCTCTACTTACTTCAATCCTTACTCACTTATTCAACCTCTCTTTGTTAACCGGCACCTTCCCATCCTCTTTCAAACATGCACTAATGACTCCCATCCTAAAGAAACCCTCCCTGGACCCAAACTCTCTGTCAAATTACCGGCCAATTTCTCTACTCCCATTCGCCTCCAAGCTACTTGATTGTCTTGCATATACACGGCTCACTAAATTCCTCTGCTCCCATTCCCTGCTAGATCCCTTGCAATCCAGATTCTGCCCTCATCACTCCACTGAGACTGCCCTCACTAAAGTGGCCAATGAGTTGCTCTCCGCTAAGTCAAAAGGCCACTACTCGCTAATCATTCTGTTGGACCTGTCAGCCACCTTTGACACAGTAGATCACCCTCTCCTCCTCCTCCAAGCCCTCCACTCCCTACGTCTCTGTGACACTACACTATCATGGTTTTCATCTTATCTCTGCAACCACTCCTTCAGTGCTTCTTACTCTGGCTCCACTTCCCCACCCCTCCCACTGTCTGTTGGAGTGCCTCAAGGATCAGTACTGGGTCCCTTGCTCTTCTCAATCTACACTGCGTCCCTTGGAAAACTATTAAACTCTTTTGGGTTTCCCCATCATCTCTACTCTGATGACACTCAAATATATCTTTCCTCCCCAGACTTCTCCCCTTCCCTCCTGACCCAAGTATCTGACTGTCTGTCTGCTGTGTCTTCCTGGATGTCCACCCGTCAGCTCAAACTTAACCTTGGCAAAACTGAACTAATTATCTTCCTTCCATCTACAACTAGCCTTACCCCAGATATTACCCTCACCGTTAACAACACTATCATCACACCAACCCTTACAGCATGCTGCCTGGGGATCACATTTGACTCTGCCCTAGCCTTCATTCCTCATATCCAGTCAATCTCCAACTCATGCTTCCTCCACCTCTGCAACATCTCAAGAATCCGACCCTTTCTCACACAAGACACTACCAAAATTCTAGTCCAAACACTCATCATGTCCCGTCTTGACTACTGTAACTCATTAC
The DNA here is from genome assembly GCA_037306005.1 of Rhinophrynus dorsalis. Classification (NCBI taxonomy): domain Eukaryota; kingdom Metazoa; phylum Chordata; class Amphibia; order Anura; family Rhinophrynidae; genus Rhinophrynus; species Rhinophrynus dorsalis. The sequence goes on from CM074721.1 coordinate 288,100,652, forward strand.
TAATTGGCCTTCCTCTCACCCGCACTACAGTCCATAATGAACTCTGCTGCAAGACTAATCTACCTCACTCATCGCTTCTCTAACACCAAACGCTTCTGTCAGTCCCTACGCTGGCTCCCATTAGCATACAGAATTAAATTCAAAATTCTGGTGCTTATTTATAGAGTCCTCACTAACACCGCACCCACATATATTTTATCTCTCATTTCCAAATACACTCCCATCCGTCATCTTCACTCTGCACACAACCTTCTGCTCTCCACAGCTCTAATCACATCCTCCCATTCCCGCCTACAGGACTTCTCTCGTGCTGCACCCAAGCTCTGGAATTCCTTCCCCCTCCTCATCAGACTCTCCCCCCAGCCTTCAAATCTTAAAAGCTCCCTGAAGACTCACCTCTTCAGGGAAGCCTATCAACTGCCTCCATAAACATTATCACCAAGATTCACCCTTTGCTCGTACCACTGCACTCAACAGCACTTTTCACTCCCACCCACTGACTGGCAGTTTGTGTGGCAGGAGGCACTTAAACCCAATAGCACTTACTCCCTCTGTGTCAAACCTACCTTCCTCTAGACTGTAAGCTCTCACTAGCATGGCCCTCTGTTCCTTCCGTTCTCCACATTTGATTGTACTATTCAATGCCTCTCTATGTCTATTCTCAATTGCACAGCCTCGCAGAATTAGTTGGCGCTATTTAAATCAAGAATAATAATAACAATAATAATAACATGTGAATGACATGTGCTTGCATGTGTTTGCTTTTGAGCAGACTAATATATACATAGAAATATAATTCCAGATACTAATAGAACTTTTATGAAAATATTATTCCTGTGAAAGCACTTTCTGCTTGGTCTGTCAACAGCAGTTTGAAATAAGTAAAAACTGGAATTTCCCTTGAAAACTGCAGTTTTTCTGCTTTTTTCCCTAGATCATTGCATTGAAATCAATAGGAAGACCGAATTTACACATAACAAACAGCAAATTATAAAAGGGGTAAGAGGGTGCCTGTGTTGGAGGAGTGTGGGGAAAGAATCAGTTGATCAGGGAATTTGTTTTTGGGGAGTGGTTGTTGATTTGGGGGATAGTTAACAAAACATATAAATTGGTATGTGGTGTGGGTTGTTAGAGGCACAAATCCTGAGAAATCAGTGATTCGTTGGCACAAACCCTGAGGATTAAGTGATTTGTTGGACTCAAGTTTGTTTGGAAGTAAGTTTGGTGAAAAAGGCGAAAGTTTGTTTAACCCCTTAACGACCTTTGACGGTCATAGTACGTCATGGGTATATCTGACTTAACAACCCATGATGTACTATGACCGTCATCGAATTCCGGGCTCCCCCCGAGGCTGCACACTGTTCGGGGAGTCTGGAATCCGAATTTAAAAAAAAATGCTTCGTGGTCCTTTAGTGACCACAACGTGCCTACGCAGCCGGTTGTAAAGGGGTTCAGGTGGATTTTCAAGCAAAAAAAAGTGGACAGCCATGTGGTTTTCACAGATTTTTTCACGAGAACATAACAGGACATTTTGCCCACCCCTAAGTATTATACTGACTGAGTGTTACTTACCATAGAATCTTTCAAATAAGAGAAAATTCTATTTTTTAACAAATGTCAATTGCCAAATTATGTTTTGCCACCAATATTTTTGTGTAAACAATCTGTATCTGAAAATATTGTACACACTTACAACAAAGCAATAGTGTCCAGTGAGAATTCAAGGCTGCCCTCAGAATGTATGTATACAGATGTTGCCGTCCTGGAACTGTTTCTATGAATGGTGACTGGAAAGCTGCTCTAAGACACTGGGAGATTCCAAACCATAGTAATATTTAATGAAAGCTATAGCTGTATATACTACCTAGGGGTTTATTGAGTAAAGGAGGAAGCTTACATAAGGAGTCTGATAGACTGTCAGTTAAGACATTTGTCATAATACATACGCATCTAACTATCTAGCACTTTGGATATCAAAGTTTACACATTCTGTACTTTGGCTTTGCGAACAGAAAAAAAAAAGGAACAGGAAAAAAAAGTAATTAACAGCAATGAGAACCAATAAAGAATTGTTCACAGTGTGGCAGTGTTAGCATTATTTTTGCATTGTATATCCTGTCTGACTCATGCATCTTCTTTGTTTATTGCAGTACTATTGTGTGTGTTGCTTAACTGCTTACTTCTTAGAATCATTTTGATTCATGAGTATAGTTGATTATACAATTAAAATAGGCTTTAGCACAAATATGTGCATAGAGAATTCATATACAATAGAAACACTGAAGTAGATTAATTTACTACCAATGAAAAGTATTGTGCACTTTATTGCTTTAGTTGCAAAACAGTTAAGCTTGACTAAACTAAACCATAGGAAAAACTACTGTAATTTCAAAATGTAATACTACTAGAATTTTGTTTTTACAATTTTCTAAGTGGTCATATGTTCAGATTATTTGCATTAAATAGATCAGAATCTATGTAGTTATGCCATTATAATATGTAGCATAATATATATTCTTAATATAAAAAGCTACATCCATAATAATATGCATTTAAAAAGTATATTTTCAATGTAAAATTGAAAGTTTTAATTACTACAAATCCTTTCCTCTTTTTTATGGTGGGTTACATTGTTTCACTCTAGAACTCTAATTGTACCTTCTTACTGAAATATTCCTTCTTTTACTCAAAGAACATGCAACTACTGACAAATATTAAGCTATTGAATGCACTGCAGAAAACTGAATCATCCACTGGGCTAAACAATGTTGTTACATTAGACACCTAAGCTAACATAATAAAACTGTTATCAAAGTTTACTAATATGTTACTAATATTAATACCCATCTATCAACAATAATGCCAGTTTTTTCATTTACTTTAGATCCAACAGAAAGGTAGGTTTTAGAATATTGTTGTATGGACACAGGTGATGTGTCAAAATGATTTGGTCATAAATAACTAATATAAAGGATTCCATAAATGACTGACTTAAAACACCCAAAAGAACTGATAAAAGCTCAGATTAAAATTATGAAAAAAAGATATCAGCTGTGATTGTTTGAGCAATTTGAACATGTTAAAGTCTAGTTTATTCTATATAAAATGAAAGTCTGCCACCTTTTTGGACTAGCCATTTTCTGTATAATAAACTGATTTAGATAAGTTTTATGTTTTGGTGGCATAGTGTGGCATTGTATGATGATTTCCTGCATAGTATGTTAATTAGTTCTGCTTGAGAACAAACTCATTGTGATATTAGAAATAACTAAAAAAACAAAATTAAGGTGTAAAAATAAGACAGAACAAAAAATCTTTCTTTAAAACTGGGCATTGTGCCCACTCAGGTGTTACTCAGTCAGGTTTTTTTTCTCATTTGTGCCATTTCAGAGAATACGTTTACATTTCCACATCAGTCTGGTCCTACCTATAGACAGTCCAGTACTGAAATTTCAAGCACATTTTCTCTAAATAAGAGAATTCTCCCAGGTGCTAAAAAAGACATTCATTTCTGGGAAACTCTTCCACTTAGAGAGACTAAAAAATATAAGGTTTGTCAAGCACCCCAAGAATAAACAACTATTTTTTACTCATACACAGTGTTCACTTGTCACGCCTTTTTTCATTTTTTATTCTTTCCAACTGGAAGGATTTTCTAGGAATCTGCCCTTGATTTTCTTGTGTCTAGAGTGAATCTTCATCTCGCTGACAAAGCCCACTAAGGGCTGAAACTTATGTTTGGGTTGTACTGTTTCATTTGTGCAGAGAAGATTTGCCTGACATTTCTGTGATGGACTGTCTGTAGGCAGGCCCAGCAGATACGAATGTGTAAATGTCCTCTCTATAATGGTAAGAGGGAGGGAAAAATGTGACTTAGCAACACTTGATTGAGCACTATCCTCAAGAATAAACTACAAAGTTTTATTTGTTCTCATTGTACACTTGTCACACCTCTTTTTGCCTATTAAAATTCAACACAATATGTGGGCTCTAACTAGATTAATTCACAGCTTAGTGTTTGGCAATAATAGACCAGCAGATAAAATAATTAGTTTAAAGTGACACTCTCTGACACCAGCAAATGTCTCAAAAACTATTTAGATATCAAGAAATGAGCAATCTGTAATTTTATTTAAAATGCGATATATTTATCTTTAGAGTGAGAGGTCCCCATTACGTATATAATTGCTTGATGGAATAGAACAGTGAGAATGATTTCTGAAAAAAGAAGAGTTGTGGAAATAAAACAAAATATGATGACTGTATAGACTATTAATTCGTAACTCCAGCCTTGCGATATGCCAGCAGGTCAGTTTTTAAAAAAAATATTTTTATTTGGAAAAAAACACCATACATTAAATACATATTACAAAGCTTACAATAAAGAAACAAAATAATCCTATGACATCATACACAGCATGTGCGACAGCCTGAAAAATGGAAAATGAGATGATGAAATTGCATTGATTTAGTTAACCTTGTATATAATGAAGACATCCTGAAGCTTGGTAAGTGGACAAGCTTAGATGCAACATGATTTGTATTCCAAAAAATCCAGGACATGCCTGGGTGTACCTGAAATGTGTTAGAGAAGAAAAAAAGAGTAAAATGGAAGATCTCACGTGTGTATTATAAATAATTAGTTTAATTAGATTTTTGTATAGTTTAATAGAATTATATGCATTCTACAATGACAGGATGCTGTTATTGGGAGCAATGTTGAAACCCTGTAAAGCCTAATTTGCAAATCCAGCTCAGTAGAAGAATTTATCTGCTTCCATCTAGCTGGGATGCACAGTTTAGCTGAGGCAAGCTTTAGAGGAACTAGTCATGAGTGCAGCAGGATAAAGGTGCAGAATAATTCATTGAGAAGACAGTGAGATGTATGTTTATTTTAATATGCATTCCATAATGCATGATACATCAGTATATTTAGTTATAAGTGAGCATTCCTACTAGATGTGTAATGGTGTGTCCTTCGATTAGTTACATCTCCACCATGAAGCTGATTTACAAAATAATTAGGAAATAATTTGTGTAGAATATCAGGGGTATATGAATGTTAGGAGTCTGCAGTTTGTGTCTATAGTAAAGACATTCCTTAAAGGGACAGTAATACTTTAAAATTACTAATCCCAATATTGTAGGAGTAAAAAAAGAAATTATTTACCCCCACTGATATCTCTCAAACCTTTATGGTTTGAGAGATATTCACTCGCAAAGTTCCCCTCTCCCTCCCCTTTCTCTGAAGTCAGCATTGTAACTGACTGCAGGGGAAGTCTGTCGTATGACCGTCAGGTGGCTCTGCAGCTGAGCCGTGATCTCGTTAATAAAGAAATCATTCACTTAAAAGGTCTTCTAGGTGTGCTTGCAAACCAGGTTCACGTAGAAGACCTTTTAAGTGAATGATTTCTTTTTTATTAACACGATCGTGGCTCAGCTACAGTGCCACCGGATGATCGTAGGACATACTTCCCTGCAGTCAGCTACAATGCTAACATCAGGGAAGGGGAGGGAGGGGGAACTTTGAGAGTGAATATCTCTCAAACCATAAAGGTTTGAGAGATATCACTGGGGGCAATAATTTCTTTTTTTAACTCCTACAATATTGGGATTAGTAATTTTAAAGTATTACTATCCCTTTAAGCTGTGTAGTGTAATGTTAATGACTTTTGACCATTCCTGTCTGGTAAGTATTTGCTTTGGAATAAGTTTGATTCTTTATACAATATTCTATATTTAGCAGAGATGTTTCTTTTCTTTCTTGTTAGTGCGGAGGCAGGCTTCTTGATAGGGTGTTGACAAGCATAGTAGATCTGTTCTGAATTTATAGGTGGTTTAGTTAAAAGTATTTTTGTTGATATGTACATTGTGTCATAAATACGACTGTAATAATTTGCACTGTATTGTATGATTTGCTGTATGTCTGACTCTTACCAGTAGGGATGGGCAAAAATTTCTGCCTCAAAATGAAATCAGTGAAATATGGCACTTTCCGTTAGGCGAAAAATTTCCTGTGAAAAGTGCAGATTTTCTGCTTTTTTTCGCTTTTTTCACCTAGCTTATTCCATTGAAATCAATGCGAACATAGAAGTTACACACAACACATAGCAAATTTTATTTTATTTCCCAAAGGCATAGTATAAAATGGGCAAGAGGGTGCCTGTGTTGGTGGGGAGTGGGGAAAGAATCAGTTGAACAGGGGATGATTTTTTGGGGGGGTTGTTTACTGAGATTAGGGGGCAGTTAATAAAAAATAAATCCTAAATAAAATAAAATAAAAACCATAATCCATGCTATAATAGGGGTCTGAGGAGGGTGCCTGTGTTGGTGAATGAATGAATCATTTGAACAGGGAATTTGTTTTGTGGGGTTTCTTGACTGCTATTGGGGGGACAGTTAATAAGAAAATAAATCAATCAAATAAAATAAGATATTTGTATATAAAGTGAGAGAGACAGGAACCCACTGACATAAGCTGCCACTGGGGTTGATTGACACTTGACTTGATAGAGCATTTTGTAGAGGATGATTTGATTGATTTGTTGATAGAGGCCTTTGTAGGACTTAGACTTATTAGAGGCCCAAGCCCTAAGGAAACATTGATTTGTAGGACTTAGGCTTCTTAGAAACAAACCCACCAAAGCTCTGAGAAAACCACAATCCCTGAGAAAAAAAATAAAAATGCCCTACTGGCCTAATGCCAGCAGGTCATGTTGGCCAGTGGCCACTGTCAAATGTCCTCCTGAGTCCTGAGTTGCAACAGCTGTTAGTACTGCTGCTGCTAAGTTGTTTAAGCAGCAGGGTGATTAGGCAGCTGAAAGGGAATGGGATCAACAGTAGCTGTAACATGGGTGATGAATGATGAAGGTTCCATTTGCCACAACTATCTCAAGTGATGCACCTGAGGCAGTAGCAGAACAATAAGTAGTCCCAAGTCTATGTGGCGAAAAGAAGAAGTTGGCAATTAATTATTCTCCACCTGGGTGTGTTTTTAAAATAGAAATGTTTCCCTTGAGAGCGGGAACTGTGGTTCTCATCAGCAACTGTAATGTGCACAGTGTGTGTGGTAAATAACAACTGGGGGCACAACTGTATCCAAACACCATGACACGAGAACCCAAGTACTGCCTCTGTCACTATACCCCTTGTCCAGACCATGCTAAGGACACATGATAACTTGCTGACAGTTTAATAACCCTCACTTCCAGAATCCTAGCATATTCTGCAGGATGTAATCTCATAAAAAAATGCCCTACTGACCTAATGCCAGCAGGTCAAATGTCCTCCTGAATCCTGAGTTGCAACTGCTGTTCTTACTGATGAGTTGTTTAAGCAGCAGGATGATTAGGCAGCTGAAAGGGAACGGGACCAACAATAGCAGTAACATGGAAGATGGAGGATGAAGGTTCCAGTTGTAACAACTGGCTCCAGTGATGCGCCTGAGGCAGTATCAGCACAATAAGTAGCCCCCAGTCTATGTTGAGAAAAGAAGATGGCCATTAAATCTTCTCCACTTGCCCCTCCTCCAAAATCATGGGTGTTGTCATGGTTTTGAAAGAACACTCAGACAGTTAGATAAGATAAAAAAGCTTTATTGAAAATAAATAACAAACAATCACCCTACTCAGGTCCAGATAAGGTCCGTACCTTGGTACTTCCCAAATCTGACACAGTTCAGGATGGACAGAAGAATAACAGTGGGTAATTAACAGTAGGACGCTGCTGGCTTGATCCGTGGACAGGTACAGGAACAAAGGAAAAACCACAAGAGCCCCACACCGCAGCAAGGTTCAGATATGGCAATGGGTAACTGCCAGGCAACTCCCTAGGAGGCTAGGGATAGCGGAAGATACACAGACAGGACACTGGCACGTGACAAGATCCCAGAACGCTAGGGATATTGGAGGCAACACAGGCAGGACACTGGCAGTGACCAAATTCCTAGAACGCTAGGGTTATCGGAGACAGCACAGACAGGACACTGGCAAGTGACCAGGTCCCTAGATCGCTAGGGTTAGCGGAGGCAGCACAGACAGGACACTGGCAGTGACCAAAACCCTACAATGCTAGAATTAGCAGAGGCAGCACAGACAGGACACTGGCAGGTGACCAGATCCCTAGAATGCTAGGGATAGCAGAGGCAGCACACAGATACTGGCAAGTGACCAGACTCTCACAGCACAGACCCAAGGTGACTTCGGTGATTGACAGGCCAGGCAGGCGCTTTAGCTTTATTCTGAAAGTGAGAGTAGGTAGAACAGAACACAGGGTACGCCCCCTGATAGGTCAGAATCCAGAACTACCAAATCGGTACTCACAGAGGTAATAGCAAGTCCTAGTCAGTAACTGAATCAGTTATTCAGCCAAACCAGGTCGGTACACACAGAGGTAGTCAGCCAGTCCTAGTCAGCAATGGAATCGGATACTCAGCCAAGCCAGGTCGGTACACACGGAGGTAGTCAGCCAGTCCTAGTCAGTAACGGAATTGGATACTCACCCAAGCCAGGTCGGTACACACGGAGATAGTCAGCCAGTCCTAGTCAGTAATGGAATTGGATACTCACCCAAGCCAGGTCGGTACACACGGAGATAGTCAGCCAGTCCTAATCAGCAACGGAATCGGAACACAGGAGCGTCAGGAACATCAGGAGAGTAGTCAGAAACCACAAATGATAGACAAAGCCAGGACAAATATATTAACAGCAGCACAGATGAGGAGGTGGAGGAGGGATGTGAAGAAGGGTTACCACCATCTACCCCACTTGGGACCACTGCTATGACCGATAAGTAATGTGTGTCAATAATTTGAGAAGGAGGATAGCGTATGACAACGGAAAAAACAACATATATACACAAATCACAGCATGCCAGTACCCCACCACCACCACTCCAATACAAATCTGCCACATTGTAGGTTGTACTTAATTTTTTTTTATTACTTGATATCATCATGAATATGTGTCAGTGTCACTTAAGAAGGAATTTAATTTTGTGGGCAAAGGACAAATGCATTCTGCATGCTAACACATTTTGCAAGCCATATGTTGCTGTAGGACTCACATCTTTGACTTTCAGACACTTATTTCTAAACTTCAGCCCTCAGAAGAAGTAATATTACAGTGGCAAATCTAGGGCTCGATCCAAATGTTGGCGTTAAAACCAACGTGAAGAAAAAAACTGCCTTCGCTCCTTAAGCAAGACCAGGTAACGTGAGATTCAAATCTTCCTTACCCAGAAAGCCTAAGGAGCGATAACCAACAAAATACACGTTAACCTTAAACCTGCGTCGCATAGAAAATCTTACCTAAAAACACACGATAAAAATGTTACCTAGCACCACAGCCAATCACAGCACTGCAAACTATCAAGTTCAGTCAGAAAATCCAAAACCCACGTCTCCAGTTCTGAATAGCTTTCTCTGTGCTTTTCCCTACCCAGCCACTAGGGGAACACAGAGAAGGCTTTCAGCACCATGGACAGCTTTGAATGCCATAGGGATGTGCACTGCTCACCCCTGTGGCATTCAAAGGGTTAAAATCAATAAATCTAGTACACCAAGCACTACACAATGCCCCCTTCCACATCCCCCCCCTTAGTATGTCCCATATATTGCATATATGGGACATACTAACCCCATCCACATCCACCTCATGGACTTCCATGTAGTGGACAAATCTGCCTTTTATTCCACAATTAACCCTTTGAGTACCAGAGAGGTAGGAAAGCATTGCTTAGCATGTTTCCTACCCCTCTGGTACCCAAAGGGTTAATAGGCAACGTATGGACTACATACCTTGCCTATATATATATGTGTGTGTTTGTGTGTGTTTTAAACTTTTTTTTAATTAAAATAGTATTATTAGACAGTTTAACTTAGATCTCATTAGATCTCAAAGCATGTACACGTAAAATGATCGCTAAATTCTCATAGCGAGTCCAACTTCTGGTTAATTGATTGTAGCGCAGTTTTTTCTCAATACCCGCTCCAATTCATATGCCAAAAAAAAGAGAGAGATAAAGTCCAATCAGGATCCAACAGTTCAGATTACTAAAGAAACAATAGTATCCACAATTAAGCTTCTTGTACTCGGCTTCAATGGATTCCAATTCCCTATGATGGTTACGTCTTTATTCTCAGGAGTCACTTAACATCCATTGTTGAATCACCACCCTCAATTCACCTTCATCAGCCGATCTCCTTTCAGACATAACAAATCTCCACCAGGGGTATATAAGGAATGCAAAAAATCAGTATATGATCATGCTACATGGATATAAAATTATCCACTCACTTTTCACAATCTCTGTGTCCCGCGTAGTCCCGTTTGGTTCCACTTATTCGTCCTCCTGCTTATTTATATAGTTGTAACTCCCAACTTTACCATATACCATTCTCCTTTAAGAAGGGCTACACATGCATGGTCCGGTCTAAGAAGGATTATAACAATGGATGCTGATGTCTGCGCAATTATTTTGTTGAGGAGTTCTGAGTCAGCCACTTATCTCCAAGGTCTCCAAGGCATCGGAAGTTAGTCAAAGGCAGCATGCAGGTGCAATATCAATAAGTGGCTGGCTCAGAACTCCTCAACAAAATAATTGCACAGACATCAGCTTAACTGTAAGTGGATACTATTGTTTCTTTAGTAATCTGAACTGTTGGATCCTGATTGGACTTTATCTCTCTCTTTTTCTTGGCATATGAATTGGAGGGGGGATTGAGAGAAAGTTGCGCTACAATCAATTAGCCAGAATTTGGACTCCCTGTCCTCAGTGTGCCTGCTCTCCTGGGTCTGGTCCCCATCCACCCTGCGGATCTCCCTCTCCCACCCCTATTCTGCTCAGGGCTGTCCTCCTGACCTTCCTCCTCCTCCTCCTCCCCACTACTCTCCACATCCTTCTCTCCTGCTCTCCTCTCCTCACCATCATTCACCCACTCACACCCAGGCACTCCCAGAGGCCCTTACAGATACACTCGATCCTACTCACTCTCTGTCACACTCTTTCACTCATAGATTCACAATGTCAAACAAAGTTTACGAATGTGTAAGGTGTTGTAAAAAAAAGAGACTGTGTATGTATGTGTATGTGTTTGCATGGGTGTATGTAATATGTGCAAAAGAGTGATATGTGTATATTTTGTGCAATGCTCTTCTCTCTCCAAACTCCAAAAACTCCTTCTACCTCCAATGTAAGCTCATCTCTCCCTCACTCTAAAAACTATCCCCTGCTCCTGGGTCCTGTGATCTAGCGTGCCAAAACTTGAAACACAGACAAGGTGTGACCATTATTTTGGGGCATATATAGGTGTATTTGAACATTTTTGCTAATTTGGGGCCTTGGGATTGGCTGTAGATTTGAATTTTGTTTGTGCATCTATCAGGATTGCTAGCCAATGGCAGCCAAAATGTTACATTTTGACTTAAGTTGTGTTTTAATGGGCATTTGGGATGCACGGTGATGCGAAAATAGGTGCGACGCAGGTTTTTGTATAATGTGTTTTTGTTGTGCCTACGCTCGATAGCTATTCTTGTACTCTTACCTTTAAATCCGCCGTAAGTCATGTGTTATTTGCGGCCAATGTGCCTTTTTTACTTAGCGGCTGTCATAACGCAAAACTTTAAATCTAACCCTTAGGGTCCTAACTCTGCAACGTGAAATCATTCCACCAGAAACCAAGTACTGCTGCTGTCACTATGCCCTTTGTGGACTCCTCGCTAAGGACATATGACAACTTGCACACAGTTTAATAATAATGATCAGCCCTCCCTGCCACCATCTTAGCATATTCAGCTGAATGGATTTTCTTCAGATGCTGCTTTATGCCCTGGTTGCGATTATCCTGTACCACACTGGCATGTGTGTTCAGTGCACCACACAGTGTAGAATGGGTGGATACAAACTGCCACATCCTGACATCTACTGAATGGCTATCAACAGTTACCCTAAAGCAAGAAGGTGATGGCGAGCCAGGTGTTTCACTCACCATTAAACTTTTAGGCTCTGGCTGGGTTTCTCTATTCTCCCTCCTCTTTGATTTCTGCCTTGCCTCTTGTTGCCTTTGGGGAGAGTCTGGGGTACAGCAATAGCAGTGCTTGATTTCTTTGGTGGGTGTTTGGCTTTAACATATTTCACATTAATGTCATAGTGTCTGTGATTCATGTGTGGTATCAGGATGGTTGTGCCAAGATGTGTTCCCTCCTTTCCCCTTTTCACTGATTTGTAACAAAATGTGCACAGTGCCATCACTGATGACTCCACTGTGCCTGCCCCAAGAGAAAAATAGTCCCACACCCAGGACCTCAGCAGAGGTGAGGAAAGGTGAAGAAGAATGGCCTCTTTGTTCTTTTTATCCACATTTCATTCACTGGCTGGGACAGAGGATGATGTTGCTGCTGTTGCTGCTACTGTCTCAAAATCAGCACTGCAACTAGGACCATGAGTATTGCTGCTGCTGGCAAGTGGAACCTGTCCTAGTCTTGCATCACTGGACCCCCCACTGTGTCCCTGGTGGTCTGTGGCACACTAGCCTGCTCCTCAGCATCCTGCTTCCTTTACAACTCAGCAGTATGGATGGGAAAAGATTTTTGCCTCAAACTGAAATCGGCGAAAAATTGCACTTTCCACTTAGTGAAAAATTTCCCACAACAAGTGCTTTTTTCCCCTAGCTCATTTAATTGAAATCAATGGGTAGAAACATGTTTCTTCATCTCACGAAAGTTTTCTACAGCCATATAAAAGGCTGTCAGGCTCTCACAGTATGCCATTCTGTGTTTGTGAGATGAAAGAGCAGCATGTTTTTGAGATAGAGAAGATACGCAAATAAAGGGGAATTGAAGCTTAGTTTTAGGGAGTAATTTATGTAGGACATTTGCTCTTTGTAGTTGGGGAGTCTAGGAGCACAATAGGGAGAAGAAGGGAGGAAGGAGGTTGACCCAAAATACCCCAAAATTTGGTGTTACTGACTGACAAGACACAGGCAGCTGGGGTCAAAATTGCTTGTTGATTTTGTTTTTAGTTATATATTTGTTTTGGGGACTAACTGTTATAAGATATGGTGGACAACTTAAAAAAAAAATAAAAAAAATAAATAATTAAGCAAATAAATGTGTTAGACAGCTGACTGGGAGCTCTGTGAGGCAGACTTGATAGACAGCAGATGAGATTGAGAATTTTGTTGAGGGTCAAGGCAAGACATCACACTCCATCAGTTGGGTACTGTAGAGAGTAAAAACACATACACCACATCCCGCCCGCCATCTCCGCTCTGCACATGACCTTCTGCTCTCCACAGCTCTTATCACATCCTCCCACTCCCGCCTACAGGACTTCTCCCGTGCTGCACCTGAGCTGTGGAATTCCCTCCCCCGCCCCATCAGACTCTCCCCCAGCCTTCAAATTTTCAGACGCTCCCTGAAGACTCACCTCTTCAGGGAGGCTTATCAACTGCCTCCATAAACATCATAACCAAGATTCACCCCTTGCACGGACTACTGCACTCAATGGCACTTCTCACTCCCACCCACTGACTGGCAGTTCATGTGGCAGGAGGCACTTAAACACAATAGCACTTACTCCTTCTGTATCAAACCTACCTTCCTCTAGACTGTAAGCTCTCACGAGCAGGGCCCTCTGATCCTCCTGTTCTACACATCTGATTGTACTATTTAATACCTCTGTATGTCTATTCCCCAATTGTACAGCGCTGCGGAATTAGTTGGCGCTATATAAATAAAGAATAATAATAATAATAATATTTGAGTCTAGCAAATGCACAAGTGGGAGGGGGAAAGGTGGAGGAAGTGCAGGGGCACAGCGACTTCCGTGGAGGCTGTGCTGGCGAGGGAGACCATCCTCTTCCCGAGGGAGAAGGTCCCTGGTCTGTCTGCAAGGAGGAAGGAAGCGTGGAACCAGATATGTGGCCGGGTGAATGCTGTGTCCAATTGCAGAAGGGACGTGGTCTCAATAAAGAAAAGATGGGGCGACTGCAAGAGCGTGGTCAAGAACAAGTTGGCCGAAATTGCCAAGCATGCCTGAGGCACCGGAGGTGGCGCACCTGTCCAAATCACCTTCAGCGGATGGGAGGAGATGGTGCAGCAGAACATATCCGATACACTCATTGAGGGGGTCCCTGGAGGATTGGACACTGGGGAAAAGAAGAGCCTCCACACTACCGGTAAGTGCATCATCCCATAACCACACACCACATCAAACCACACACCCATCACACACACAAACAGTCACATCCCAACATATGCCTATCATTCATCCACACAACTGCACCAACACAGGACCCTGAGGATTCAAAAAGGACACAAGACAAGGACAAATGTCAAGGTTCAACAAGGCCCAAACCTGTCCGACTCCCTGGATAACCCTCATTTTGCTGTGCTGATCATATACAATACACACAAACCGTGTTCAGAAAAGTGTTGTATGTTAAACAGCAGAACTGCTCCAACACAATGTCATCCATGTACCCAAAGGGAAACCAGCACATAACCCCATGAGTGCTAGAGGGATTATCAATGCATTGATCAACAATGCTTTGACAACCCCTATGGTACTCAAAGGGTTAACCAGACAACAAGCACAAGTCGATAGGGTACCGATTACATGCCACACAGGGGATATTCACTAAGCGGTGAAAAAGAGCTGATGGAGAGAAATGTACACTTACTTACATACCCTCACTTCACCAATCCCAATGTTAGTCTATGGAGAATATTCATTAACATGAATCAAGTTGCAAAGATCACATTGTATATACTCCATAGAAAACATGAAATGAGATCACTGGAGAACTCAGCATCATGTTCAATTCATCAGGTGTACTTAACCTCTTAGTGAATCACAGAGGAGGGGACCAGCCAGTGGTCACCATACCCACCATCTTTATCTTCTCCAACACAGTCTGCACCAGCACTTGCTGCTCCACTACAGGCTGCTCCACTACAGGCTGCTCCACTACAAGCTGCTCCACTACAGGCTGCTCCACCACAGGCTGCACTACCACAGGCTGCTCCACTACAGACAGCACCAATACAGGCTGTTCCCCCACAGGCTGCACCACTACAAGCTGCACCTCCTCAGTACAGTGGCTGGATGTAACAGGAGGAGAGGTCGATGTATCCAACCACCTCCACCAGCTACTACCCTCCACCAGCAGCAGCACCACTACCACCAGGGAGGCAATGGCTGCCAGGGACAGTGACCATCACCCAATACGGGCCATATTCCTCCCAGATGGACCTACCCTACTGGACAGCTCCCCAGCATGGCCCAAGGTATGATCCCAAGCGGGGGACAAGCACCTACCAGTGGCCAAGGAATGACCCTTGGCCACTGGACTATCAACACCTGGGCCTGATTGGGGAGCCCCAGCACCCTCTACCCAGGGATGACTTCACACCACCACCTCCACCAGCACAGACATCAGTGGGCAGCTTGGAGTCACTTGATGTGGTGGGCATATGCCCATCATCTGCACCAGTCACAGCAGCAGCAGCCACAGCACACTCAGCAGCAGCAGAATACACATCACACACAGCAGCTGAGGACACAGCAGCTGAGGATACAGCAGCAGCTGTGGACACAGCAGCACCAGGGTCACCGGGCACATCCACCTTCATCACTGCACACCCCACAGGGATGGAGGCGGAGTGCATGGCCCTACAAAGGAGACTACTCAGGTCAAGCCATAGCACATATGAGAATATAACCAGGAGCCGGAAAGAATCCCGGAGGAACACCAACAGGATAGAAGCAAGGATCCATACACTGGAGACAGAGGTCTCAAGGATGAACACTCAACTCCATCAGCTCCACACGGGGGTGATGGACATGTTTTCATAGGTGCTGGTGGAGTTGAGAGAGAGCAGAACCGCAGGGAGAACCTACAGTTAGACAGGGAGAACCTGCATTCCACAGAGGGTTCCACTGCACCCACCACTCCCTCCAATGTGACCCCTGAAGCCACACCTAGGGCTCAAAGGGTGACAAGGCGATTATCCAGGGCATCTACCTCTGGCACCCAGGCTAAGGCCCCCCCCCAAAAAAAAGAAATAAAATGCCCAATTTGTTATCTTCCCCCTGAATAAAGGAACATTGTGCTTTTGAATCCTGTCTGATCTGCTTTGTATTTAGTTGTAGTTTGGGTGGCAGAGTTGTCTCCAATGCATTGCCAAACAATGCAGTGAACACAACTTCTGCCTAGGTAAAATGTTTGTGGGATGTTACAACATGGGTTCACACACACACACCGTTGTCCAAATCCAACTGGCAATCCATCCCTGGAGCCATATTAAACGACAGTTTTAATTTGAACAACAAAACATACCCCTTAGCACAACAACTGGTGCAACACTGAACATTCATCTGCATCAAATGTTGTGTTTAAGGGGATAAACAGGCAAACAGCTATATTACTTTGCAGTGAAATAACAAGCAGGACAGATGTAACATGCATCAATATAGTCTTTGATTCAAACTCTTATTGTGCAACTGACTTACTGGGGAACCCAATGTTCATCATAGGATTTCAATGTGTAGCACACACATTGAAACCCTGGGGTGAGCATTGGGTTCTCCAGTAAGTTGAGTTGTTGTTTTACTAAGGTTGTAAAACACTTGACCAGTGATAACACTTGTCCACTTAGTCTGGTTGTTTGTTGATGTAGCTTATGTAATGAGATATGTCAAACTAAAGCAATCTCAGAACATTGATTATATTGAACAACACAGAAACTGGGGACATGAAATCACTATGGAAGTATATCCCCTGTATTACCTTTTTATCACTCCCAACACACATTAGTGTACCACTGCCATCATCTGTTTGCATGAATAAATTAGAGAGTCCACTCACTTGCAAACAAGTAGTGGACTCCTGTGATGTGGGTCATGCCTTCCCATTCATTCAATGTTCTCATTTATTTCAATGGAATAAGCTAAGTGAAAAAGTGCAAAAACAATACTATTCACTGTAAATTATTTGCCATGCAGGAAGTACCATTATTCGTCGATTTTGGTTTGAGGGGAAAATGTTCTCCCATTCTACCTCTTAATTACCTGTTATGTTTATTACAGGCTGGAAGTATTTTTTGTCATGTGAGTATTCACTGATTTTAACTACATTATATGTTCATCTTGTGGTTTGTGCTCCTTATTGGTATTGCTTTGTTTTTTAAGGATCCTGGGGAGATCTTTATCTTATTTATCATATTTAACGATATGTCCAAAAACAAACCATTCTTGCCTTGTAAGCCATGAATCTGGGATTGGGATTTTTGCAACCAGTGAGATTTAAAAAATGTAGCCACATTTATACTCCTACCCACACCTACGTGCCAGGAGCTAGTTTTTGCAAAGAGTACCAACCCAGAACATGCTTGGGTCTGCTCACCGGAAGAGTACTAACATTAGCTTAGGAAAGGGGGAGACAGAGTGGTTGTAGTGGGTAGCATTACTGATTTGTAGACCAAGGGCTAAGCACAGGGGATACATTTATCCAGCCAGGCAAACAGAAAATAAATTGCATTTATTAGAAGGGACAGGGCACAAAAACATAGGACAAAAAATAAACTGAGGTAAAATATAAAACCTACACAGACCACTATTCTATTCATGGCATAATATCAAAGTTGTACAGATTGACTGGGGTTCCAATTAATATTCACAGCCCATTTTAGGTTTATTCTGAAGCTTGAGAGAGGAGCATGAGTGGAGCACATGAGTGGGGCAAACAGCCCACTGCACATTCACCTTGCATGAAGCTTCTTTGTACCTTGTAGTTCTGGCAGAGGGTTTTGAGAAGGTGCCCCACAGTACACCAAAATTGGTGAATGATGGCACTTCCCTCTTGGCAAATAATTTCCAGTGAAAAGTGCTGTTTTTCAACTGTTTTCAGCTAGCTCATTCCATTGAAATCAATGGGAACATTGAATTTGCACACAATACATAGCAAATGTTTTTTTATTTCCTAAAGGAATAGAATAAAATGGATATGAGGGTGTCTGTGTTGGTGGAGTGTGGGGAAAGAATAAGTTGAACAGGGAATGGGTGTTTTGGGGGGTGTTTACTGGGGCAGGGGGACAGTTAATAAAAAAAAATACTAAATACAATTAAAAAACCCCATAAGACATGGTATAAAAGGGGTCTGAGAAGGGTGCCTGTGTTGGTGGGTGGAGTCTGGGGAAAGAAACAGTTGAACAGGGAATTTGTTTTGGGGTGTTGTTGACTGGTATTGGGGGTCATTTAATAAAAAATAAATAAAATAAGAAATTTGTAAGTAACTTGATAGAGACAGGGACCCCCTAACGTAAGATGCCACTGGAGTAGACCGATACTTGATGTGATGGAGTATTTTGCAGAGGATGACTTGTAAGATTTGTAGTTAGAGGCCCAAGCCCTGAGGAAATATTGATTTGTAGGACTTAGACTTGTTTGGCTCAAGCCCTAAGGAAACCTTGATTTGTAGGACTTAGGCTTGTTAGAAACAAGCCACCCCCAAAAAATTGTTTAATTTTTTCGTACGCCTATGCTATTTTTGTTTTGTTTTAAAAGCTAAAACCCCGAGAAAAAAAATGCCCTAATGGCCTAGTGCCAGTAGGCCATGTTGTATTGGCCACTGGTATTTGTCAAATGCCATGATGTAGATGCATAATTTGCAACTGCTGTTCTTGCTGCTGCTGCTGAGTTGTTTAAGCAGCAGGGTGATTAGACATCTCAATGGGAATGGGATCAAAAACAGCAGTAACATGGGTAATGGATGATAAAGGTTCCACTTGGCACTTTTAGCTCCAGTGATGCGCCTGAGGCAGTAGAAGCACCATAACTAGCCCCCACCCCCACTTCAGGTATATGTGAAGAAAAGAAGAAGTTGGCCAATAATGCTTCTCTATCTGCCCCTCCTCCAAAATCATGGATGTGTTGATAATAGAAGTTTTTCCCTTGAGAGCAGAAACTGTGCCTCTCACATGAACTGCAATGTGCAGTACAAACAAGGGAAGGACTGTGAAGTGGAACAATGGGTAAATCTGCACTCACATCAAACACCTGGCACAACTCTATCCAAACACCATGACACTTAGGGTCCCCAATGTGAACCCCCCCAGAAACCAAGTACTGTTGCTGTCACAATGCCCCTTCTCCACACCCTGCTAAGGACACATGACAACTTGCTGACAGTGTAATAGTAATGATGAACCCTCCCTGCCACCAGCTTAGCATATTCTGTGGGATGGAATCTCTTCAGATGCCGCTTGATGCCATGTTTGTGATTCTCCTCCACCACACTGCCATGTGAGGCCACAAAACTGCTTCATCCTAACATCTACAGAGTGGATATCACTTGACGGGGGAGGTAATGATGAATGAGGTGGATTGGCAGAAGATTTAGTTATCCTAGTGCAAGAAGGTGATGGTGAGCTAGTGTCACGGTTTGTTACTGTTTGTTAAAGAACACTCAGACAATTAGGTAAGGTTAAAAGCTTTATTGAAAAATAATGCACACTAGCCCCACTCAGGTCCAGATAAGGTCCGTACCAGGTACTTTCCAGATCTGACGCAGGTCAGGGCAAAAATACACACACAGTAATAGTAAGCAAAATAAGTGTTATGATCTCACAGCAAAATTCAGGAACAAGAATATCCTCGACAGCCCAACACCGCAATAGGTGACACAGGCGATGGGTAACTGAAGGGCACTTCCCTAGTGGACTAGGGATAACGGAGGCAGCACAAATAGTGTACAAGTGGACACTAGGCCCTAGACACTGGCAGAGGACTAGCAAGACACTGGCAGAGGACTGACCCTAGGAGAGCAGGGTAAGCGGAGGCAACATGGACAGGACTCTGGCAGTGACTGAACCCTAGAATGCTAGGGTTAATCGAGGCAACAGATACAGTATTCTGGCAACTGCTAGGCCCTAGAACACTAGGATTAACGGAGGCAACACTGAATGGACTCTGGCAGCAACTGGACCCTAGCACGCTAGGGTTAACGGAGGCAACACGGCTGTGGCACTGGTAGTGACTGAGCCCTAGGGTAAACGGAGGCAACACCGATGGGATTCTGGCGGTGACAGAGCCCTAGCACGCTAGGGTTAACAGAGGCAACAGACACCAGATACTGGCAATACAGCGACCCTAAGCCAATAGGGTGAACTGAGGCAATGTGGGCAAAAGTGTGGTACAGACTGGACCCAGATATAGAGGATTACCGGAGGCAACACAGACACTGGTGAGTTCAGGGACTGACACATGGTCCAGGAGACTATAGGACGGTAAGCGAGCGGGAGAGATAGGAACGTAACATAACCAGTCTGCAACTGGTGTCTCCCTGTCGGTACACGGAGGTAATAGGCTAGTCCAGTGAATAACTGAGCTAGAAGCACAACCAGGTCTGCACACACGGACTACAGCCAGTCAGGAGAACCACCAGACACTAGCCCAGCCAGATCAGTGATAACAGATAGTCAGCCAGTCCTTAGTCAGTAACGGAATCAGACACTCAGCCACAACAGTTCGGTACACAAGAAGTTAGTCATCCAGTCCTAGTCAGCAACGGAATCAGATACTCAGCTAAGCCAGTTCGGTACACAAGAAGTTAGGCAGCCAGTCCAAGTCAGCAACGGAATCAGATACTCAGCCAAGCCAGTTCGGTACACAAGGAGTTAGTCAGCCAGTCCAAGGTCTGCAACGGAATCGGATCACCGGAGCATCAGGCACTAAGCGTAGTCAGGCGAGCCGGGTCATACACGGAAACAGGAAACAAGAACTGCTAATCGCTAGATACGGGTACACCACAAAAGGGCACCGGTATAGTGACAGGAGGACGTATATAAAGACAATGCCCAGGGAGGAGTCATGGACCAATAAGAATGCAGCTAGAGTAAACCCGGAAGTAACAATGTTGCTAGCCAGAATCACGGCACCGTGATAGCTAGTTCTTTCTCTCTTCATCAAACTTACAAAATCTGGCTGGGTTGCTCTATTCTTCCTCCTCTTTGATCTCCACCTTACCTTTTGTTGCCTTTCTGGAGAGTCAGGGGCTACAACATGACCTTATGATGACTGATGATGATGCAGATCTAGAATATATCCCTCCATCCTCCTCTTCTTCAGATAAAGATGACATTGAGAGTGAAAAAGATGGTGACATGGCCAGAAAGTTAGCTGAAAAGCAAATGCTTAATCTTCAGCCACTGAAAAGGACAATGAACCTGTCTATAAACTGTGTGAGAAAACAACAGGAAAGTCTGACCCAGGACAAGAAAAGCTGCCAAAAATATACAATCATCCTGTCAGTCATTATCAGCATCATCATTGGCACTTCTAAGTCCAAGACCCACTCAGCCACACATACTAGTAGTGTTGAGTAACCAACAACAACACCCATAACCTTAGCTATGATGACTGCCTCTGCTGCTGATGGAAGTGCAGCACTTGTGACACCTAGTAGTAGTACAATTTCTGCAACATCTAACCCCAGTAGTAGTATTAATAGTATTAGTAGCCCCTCAGGAACCCGGGAGTCTATGAAGTCCACAGTATTGAGATACTTCACTCATGATGCAAATGCTAAGCATTAAATTTTGCTTGTGTAAGAAGCTGTGAGCAGGGGGAAGCAGATTTACACCAAGGTACCTCATCAATGAGATCCTAGCTAAAGTACAATCACAGGTCTGACTGGTAGGCACAACATCAATAGATCAAAGGTGCAGCAACTAGCAGCAGCAGAAGTACTCCTAAAGCTTTTGGAGCTTTGGGAGACATAATAGAAGATGTTGATGTGTCAGAGAGTGTGCCAAGATTTTCTTTTCCTGCTGCAGAGGAGAATGACTTTGAGTTTATTTTAGGAAATTAAGAGTCATAGGGCTCGATTTAAAGGCAGCCGTTAGCAAAAAAAATCACTAACGGGTGCGTTAAGTGACATGTTGCAATTCAAAGATCCGTCTAAAGACCAGCTAACGGCAGTTGTAGAATCCTTACGGCCGATACACTTACGTGCATTCAGACGCATGGAAAAACATACCCCAGAGCTATTCAAAGGCTTGCGGTACTGATAACGGCTGAAAAAAAGACACACCTAACGGCTAAAAGTTAAGACCCACTTTTTTTAGCCGTTAGACACTTAACGGCCAAAACAAAACACCCGTTACATAGGAAAACACACAAAATGCTTACCGCACAACCATGTAAATGGGAAAATTAACCCGTGCAATGCCAAAACAACACAAAAACATGCACACACAACACAAATCACTACACACACAACAACAACCAACACCACAGGGACAACGACACACTAAAAAACAACAACACAACATGGCACGGAACAATGGAGGTCATCACACAAAGCGGACACCTGCAAATACAAGCTCACCTGGGCAACATCAACACGCGACCTGCACCCCACAACTGCACGTCCGCAAATGGCACACACAGAACAAGCACAACACACCACATCTTATAACACACACACACCTGCAAACACTTACCTGGACAAAAACAACTCACCATTGGTCAGCACTCACCTCATCACCACACCTACACAACGCCCTAGCAAGTACTTAAAGGGACAACTCAACACACTCACTTGTAGCTTGTTTTCCACTCAGGGAGGGAGAGAGAGAGAGAGAGAGAGAGAGATAGATAGATAGATAGATAGATAGATAGATAGATAGATAGATAGAGAGAGAGAGAGACAGATAGAGACAGATAGAGAGAGAGATAGAGAGCAAACAGTATGTTGGGTTACATATTGTTGCGAAGGCTGCGGAGAAGGCGTGCAAGGGAGAGAGCTGGGGAACATCAGCAACCTCCAAGCATGCCTGATCAACAGCCACCACCTGTTGCAAGTGAGGAGGCTCTGGCTCAGCAGCCACACAGGAGCCCATCCCCACCTGGAGGGCACAGGATGTATAGACGACCACCAAGACCCAGGGTATACCGCCCAAGGGTCACCCTCTTTGGAATGACCGATGATGAGGTAATTGATCGCTACAGGTTGAGGCCTGACAGCATCATTGCCTTGTATGAGGTCATCAAGGAGCAGGTGGATCCCATCTACATCCACAACCATGCCCTAACTGGCCTGCAGAAACTACTCTGTGCCATGCACTTCATGGCAAGCGGGGCCTTCCAGTCCACAGAGGGTTACGCATCTGGCATGTCACAGGCCACATTCTTCAGGGTGCTGGCCCAGGTCCTGCCAGCCCTCAAAAACAAGGCCAGTACCTATATACATTTCCCCACCACCGACATGGACTGGATAAAAGTCAAGCAGGCCTTTTACGCCAGGGGAGGCATGCCCAGGGTCATGGGTGCTATAGATTGCACCCATGTCCGAATTAAGGCCCCAGCACGTGACGCACAGATATTCATCAACAGGAAGAACTTTCACTCCATCAACGTGCAGATGGTGTGTGACAGCCATATGAGGATAATGAATGTCTGTCAAAGTATCCTGGCAGCTCACATGATTCATACATTCTCAAAAACTCCTCAGTCCACAGAGATTTCGAGAATGGAACTTTTACAGGGGGATGGCTTTTGGGTGAGTTCACAATACAAAATCACATCACATACACAGGCGTACACACAACGCTGATTAGCATGCTCCTGACCCACAGCTACTACGTCTACCACACAAAACATCATTCACACAACATGTGCTCCCTGTCTCACCATGTCACTCACATTACACAGGTGATGCTGGCTATGGATGCAAGTCCTGGCTACTGACCCCTCTGGCCAATCCTCGAACACATGCCCAGGAAAGCTACAACCAGGCTCATGGCAGAACGAGGAATGCCATTGAGCGGACCTTTGGCCTCCTCAAGTCAAGATTCCGATGTCTGGACCACTCGGGGGGAGCACTGCAGTATGCACCTGGAAAGGTGTGCGACATCATTGTGGCGTGCGCAATACTGCACAACATCGCAGTGGACACCAGGCTGCTGGAGCACATCCAGGCCCCCCCATACAGGAAGTGCCCATGGACATCGGCCACGTTGAGGAGACCCTGAGAGGGACACAGATCAGAGACAGGCTCATCACGGAACACTTTACATGTGAGTATAACACAGGCATGCAAACAATCCATGCAAGTCCCCCATCAGTCCTGTGACACTAACCACACTGCACATTTTGTTCTGTCTCACCCCACAGGAACAGTGACACAGCACTGCACTGGCAGCGGACGTGGCAAATTGTGTGTGTGGACTCAAAAACCATCCTCCATTCCACTCTCCACGTTGACATACAGACCCCAAGGATATCACGCACACCCT
Organism: Rhinophrynus dorsalis; assembly: GCA_037306005.1. Classification (NCBI taxonomy): domain Eukaryota; kingdom Metazoa; phylum Chordata; class Amphibia; order Anura; family Rhinophrynidae; genus Rhinophrynus; species Rhinophrynus dorsalis. The sequence continues at coordinate 288,124,948 of CM074721.1, forward strand.
CAGGAGAAACAAGGTACAACACATAACCCATGTTCATCGCCTTACAGGGCTTGATTGACAGCAGCTAACTTGATTTGCCATGAGCATAGCCAGAGCAACCATGCTAGCCTTGTAGCGAAAGAGTGTTATCCAATGCTATGCATTGGATAATACTCCGTCACATCAGGGGTTAAAGGGCCATTGGACTCAATATGGGACCTGTACCGTGCCACAGCTGAGAAGAGCAGCACAGGGGTGGATGTACAGTGGTATGGGCACACAATGTAGAGGTCATGAGACGTAGATCAGATTCCCAGGGACACCATGCTGACCTGTGAGTGTGCAGACATATGTTCCCCCGACCTGAATACACACATCAACAAATGTGTCCTAACAGTTCCATGTAACAAATGACATTGGGCTGCCACTGTCACATTAACAGTGGCAGCCCAAATTCATTACTTCCATGGAGCTCTCAGAACACTTGTTGATGTGTGTATCCATGTCAGGGGCACATATCCATAGGGCTGGGGCACATGTCCTTAGTTCTCCACATAATTGGTTACAGATGAGTACACAACACATTGTCAAGCAATGGTTTGTGTACTCACCTGTAACTGTGAAAATTGAGGGGATCAAAAAGACTAAATTGTTGTTGCTTGATGATCAGTTCAGGTCAACTGCTCCAAATCCTGTCCTCTTCTTCCACAGGCATCCGTAACATGATCCATCCTTGAACTGAAGATCTTCTATGTGACTGGATTGATGTCTTGACATCACCTTCATGGAGATCACCCCTTGCTGTTTATGGTGATGTTGTTGGTGATGCAAAGTTTGACCTGAGGTTCACACAAACCTCTACTGGATCATTTTCATATAGACACAGAAAACTCTAATTCTTGAGTTTTATAACCTGTACAGTTAGGATGCTCAGCTACAGAGTTGTCAAACCTTGTGGACAACACATGAGCTGGGCAGCAGTGTTACTAAAGTACTATTATTTTGTTTCAAAGTACATTTAGTGTTCTCATACAGGTGTTCAATGCATATAGGCAATACACAGAAAACACATGTACATCCTAATGTACTCTGAGACACAATAAAGATGAACCATCACCATTCTGTGTCTGTAGGAGGATATATTTGAGAACACAGTTGTCAATGCATTACCACACCCAGGGTAGAGTATCCCCATACATGGAAAGGCATCACCCATATCACAGGTCTCCACCACTTGTTTGCAAGTGAGTGGACTCAGTGATGTATTCACGCTAACAGATGGTGGCAGTGATACACTAATGTGTTGTGGGAGTGATAAAGAGGTGATAAAGGGGATATACTTCCACAGTGAATTCCTGTCCACAGTTAATGTGTTGCTCAGTATAATCAATGTTCAGTGATATTGCTCCACTGGGACATATCACAGTACATGACCAAGTGGACAAGTGTTTTCACTGGGGAAGTCTGTTACACCCTTAGGAAAAACAACAAGTCAACTTACTGGAGGCCCCAATGCTCACCCCAGGATATCAATGTGTGTGCTACACATTGAAATCCTAGTTTAAAAACATTGGCTTCCCCAGTCAGTCTGTTGCACAATGAGTGTGTGAATCCAAGACAATATGGATACATGTGCTATTTATCTGTCCTGCTTGTTATCTCGCCGCTCAGCCGTTTGTTTGGTTATCCCCTTAACCCTCTGAGTGCCAGAGTGGTACCCAACGCATTTCTTTGCAATGCGTTGCCTACCACTCTGGCGATCAAAGGGTTAAACACAACATATGATGTAGATGAATGTTCAATGTTGTTACAAATGTTGGCCTAAGGGGAATGTTTGGTTATGCAAAATCAACACACAACATTGCCATATAACACAGTTGTGTAATATGGCAACAGGGATGTTTTTACAGTTGATTTTGTACTACGATGTGTGTGTGAATCCATGTTGTAACATCCCACAAACATCTTACCTAGGCAGGAGTTGTATTCACTGAATTGTTTGGCAATGCATTGGAGACAACTCTGCCACCCAATCTATGACCAAATTCAAATCAGATCAGACAGGATTCAAAAGCACAATGTTCCTTTATTCAGGGGAAATTTAACATGTTGGGCATTTTATTTTTTTTTCTTAGGGGGGGGCTTAGACTGTGTGGCAGAAGTGGATAACCTGGATGATCTCCTGGTCACCCTTTGCCCCCTAGGTGTGGCTTCGGGGGTCACATTAGAGGGGGTGGGGGGGGCAGTGGATCCCTCTGTGGAGCGCAGGTTTTCCCTCTCCAACCGTAAGTCCTCCCTGCGGTTCAGCTCTCTCAACTCCACCAGTAGCTGTGCAAGCAGGTCCATCACCCCCGTGTGTAGCTGATGGAGTTGAGTGTTGATCCTCATGACCTCCGACTCCAGGGCATGGATCCTTGCCTCTATCCTGTTAGTGTTTCTACGGGATTCCCTACGGCTCCTGGTGATGTTGTCATTGGTGCGGAGGCTTGACCGGAGTAGTCTCCTTTGCAGAGCCATACACTCAGCTTCCATCCCCGTGGGCTGTTCACTGCTGGTGATGCTTGTGCCTGGTGAATCAGCTGCTGCTGTGTCCTCTGCTGGTGCTGTCTCCTCCTCTGTTGGTGCTGTGTCCTCCTCTGCTGGTGCTGTGTCCTCCTCTGCTGGTGCTGTCTCCTCCTCTGCTGGTGCTGGTTGTGCTGCAGATGGGTATGTGCCCACCACATCAATTGACCCACTGCTGCCCACCGATGTCTGTGCTGGTGGAGGTGGTGGGGTAAACACGTCCCTTCGCATAGGCTGTTGGGGCTCCCCAAGCAGGCCCAGGTGTTGGTAGTCGAGTGGCCAAGGGTCAAACCTTGGCCACTGGTATGTGCTTGGCCCCCACCTAGGATCATACCTGGGGCCATGCTGGGGAGCCATCCAGGAGGGTAGGTCAATCTGTGGGTATGGCCCGTATTGGGTGGTGGCCACATCACCGGGCAGCCATTGCCTCCCTGGTGGTGGTGGTGGTGGTGGTGCTGCTGCTGCTGGAGGATAATAGCTCCTGGAGGTGGTGGGGGGCATCCAGTCACTGTAATAAGGTGGTGCAGGCAGAGTCGGTGCAGGCAGAGTCGGTGCAGGCAGAGTCGGTGCAGGCAGGGTTGGTGCAGGCAGAGTCGGTGCAGGCAGGGTTGGTGCAGGCAGGGTTGGTGCAGGCAGGGTTGGTGCATCCAGCTGGCCAAGAGGTGTGGATGTCGTTGGGTACGGTGCCCACTGGCTGGTCCCCTCCTCCATATACTCCTCACTGGGTGGTGAGGTGGCCTCCTCCATGGTCTCCTGATGTGCTGGAGACACATAACCTGTGTGGAGGATTGAGATTGTGTGATCAGTAAACTTAGCCATGATGGTGTCAAATTGATATTAATACTTGAAATGTGTAAAGGAACATATATGTTGTATGGTGTATCCCCCTTTGTGAAACAACGGTACTCCTACTGGTGATGGGTGTTGTATTCTACATGTATTGCAGCTCAGAGTTGAATTCCTTTGGTGCCACATCCCAGTGGCCTGAAATTGTACATTTGCGCTGTTGCCACATCATCCTTTGTGGATATCTGCTCCCTGGACCAAAGCTAGCCAGAGGATGGTCTGGCAACATTGGCATAGTACATTTTCAGGCCACAGTGATATTGTCCATGGAAACACCTTTCAGTAGTGGGAATACCCTTGCATTACCCGGTGGATCAATCCTATGACATGTATTTTTCCTTTCACATTTTAGGTATTATTATCTCTTTAACGGGATAGCAATGGTTAATTTCACCTTGATGTAACATTGCAGGCATCATAAAGAGATGTTTAGAAAGATGTTGCTGTATGTGACAGCTGGAGATGTCAGTCATTTGACCACACGGAGGCTCTTCAGCAGACTCCACATTGACCCATTTGGAGATAACTACATCTTTGCCATTGTCTAAGTGTTCCTGGTTTGTAAGCACGCTCTGTGGACCATGTCAATGATGGATCCATCTCCAATTGGTTCAATTTTGGGTCTGCTGAAGAGCCTCCGTGTGGTCATATGACTGACATCTCCAGCTGTCACATACAGTAACATCTTTCTAAACATCTATTTATGATGCCTGCAAGGTTACATCAAGTGAAATTAACCATTGCCATGCCAAGGTACACAGTGAGGAATATGGTCTGATATGTGTGTATATGTACCTTTCATATGGGTACAAACATATCCTTGATAGATATGAACCCAGAGATCTGTTCAGAACATGTGATTGTCTAACTGCCTATATATGTACAGCCATCACAAATGAACTTTCATAGATACAACTGATACCCATCCAAGTAGGTGTAATATACTGGGTATATGTACTCTGATGACGATATCAATATGAGTTATTTTGTTGAGGGTGCACATATATGGGCAGTAGGACAATCACACATACTGAACCGAACTCTGGGTTTACATCTTGTTGGGACCTATTTGTACCCATTTGAAAGGGACATATCCACATACAAATCTGGTTGTTTTTCTTTCTGTACATATCTTTTTTGAATAGATCTGCAGTGTGATTCAAGTAGTATTCATCCCTATGTTATCAGTTCATCCCGTACAGTGCTGGATTTTGTCAGATTAGACATGTCCCTCTCTGGTTGTCATGATGGTATCCTATGCATTGCATTGTGATGCATGGGATACCACCATGACAATCAGGGATTGATGTACATTACAGGATTCTGTCCATGAGGTCTGTTCAAGTTGAATCCTGAGGGGCAACAATCAAGCCAGTATTGAAGGATATCATTGATTGAGGCCTTTTTTTTCCTGGATCAGCCCATCCATCCTTCTGTGTGAGGCAGCCAGACCCGATCATAGATATCCATAATTCCTGGCCTGTTATTGACCAAACCTCAATGGTTCATATTTGGTTCCCATATGTATCCTGCAAATAGTGTCTGGTGTACCATCCATCCATGGCATCAGCACTCCTGAGGATCTATATGTGAATCAAATGTGAGCTATGTAAATTGAAGTTAGCGTAAATGATTGCATACACAACACCAAGGCCAACTTTTTCACCTTCAGTTATGTGTGATTGTTTTTGGCCTGTGTGTTGCACATACAAGCATTTATTCTCAGTGGCACTGTGATTTGTGACCTGATCCCTCCTGTTGGTGATTCAGTAAGCGGTTAAGTGGACCTGATGAACTGATTATGATGCTGACTTCACCGCTGACCTCATTTCCCCATCTGCAGTGTTTTCTATGGAGTCCACACAATGGGGCCTGTGCAGCTTGAATCCTGTTATTGGATGTTCTCCATAGACTAACATCGTGATTGGTGAAGTGAGGGTATGTATGTGTCAAATTCTCTACATCAGCTCTTTTTCACCGCTTAGTGAATGTCCCCTATGTGTCATGTAATTGTTAACCTATCGACATGTGTTTGTTGTCTGGTTAACCCTTTGAGTACCAGAGGGGTTGCCAAAGCATTGTTGATCGATGCATTGATGATCCCTCTAGCACTCATGGGGTTATGTGCTGGATTCCCTGTGTGAACATGGGTAACACTGTGTGACAACAATTGTGATGTTTGACATACAACACTTTACTGAGCATGGTTTGTGTGTATTGTGTGTGATCAGCACAGCAACATGAGGGTTAACCAGGGAGTTGGACAGGTTTTGGCCTTGTTGAACCTTGACATTTGTCCTTGTCTTGATTCCTGTTTAAACCCTCAGGGTGCTGTGTTGGTGCAATTGTGTGGTTGAATGAAGGGCAGATGTTGGGATGTGAGTGCTTGTTTGTGATGGGTGTGTGGTTTGGGGTGGTGTGTGGTTTTGGGGTGATGCACTTACCGGTGGTGTGGAGGCTCCTCTCCTCCCCAGTGTCTGATCCTCCAGGGACCCCCTCAATTAGGGTAGACGACAGTGTCTGCCGCAGCCTCTCCTCCCATGCGTGAAGGTGATGGGGACAGGTGGCCCACCTCTGGTGGCTCGGGCGTGCAGGGCGGCATCCCCCATCTTCTTCTTCACCTGCCTTTTGCAGTCGCCCCATCTCTTCTTGATTGAGTCCACATCCCGTCTGCAGGTGGCCACCGCATTAACTCTGCTGCAGATTTGACTCCAGGCAGCTCTCCTCCTCGCAGACAGGCCAGGGAGTCTGTCCCCCGGGAAGAGGACACTCTCCCTCTCCAGCACAGCCTCCACGAGGGCCGTGTTTTCTTCCTCGGTATATCGGGGATCCCTGACCCTGTCCCCCTCAGCTCCGGCATGCGAGGAGTCAGACCCGGAGTGTCCTGCCTGCTCTGCCCCTGCCTGTGTGTGGTGGTCCCCAGGCACTACCCCTCGTCCCACTGCAGGATCTGTCCCTGTTCTTCTTCGTGTGCCTGTTCTTGTGGGCCTGGTCCCCCTCCGCCCTGCGTATCTCCCTCTCCCACCCCTGCTCTGCTGAGGGATCCCCTCCTGACCTTCCTCCGCCTCCTCCACTAGTCTCCCCATCCCTTTCTCTTGTCCTCCTCTCCTAGCCATCATTCACCCACTCACACCCAGGCACTCTCACACGCCCTCACAGACACACTCGATCCCACTCACTCTCTGTCACACACTTTCACTCACGGATTCACACTGTAAAAATAAAGTTTAAAATGTGTAAGGTGTGATGAAAAAAAAAAGACTATGTGTATGTATGTGTATGTGTTTGTGTTTGTATGGATGTATGTGCTATGTGCAAAAGTGTGCTATGTGTCTATTTAAATGTACTTCTCTCCAAGATCCCTCTACCTTACTGCTGTGTATACTTCTCTCTCTATCTCTCTCTCTCTCTCTAAACGCTATCCTCCACTCCTGGGTCCTGTGCTCTAGCTTGCTGAAACTCGAAACACAGACAGGGTGTAACCGTTATTTTGAGGTATATATAGGTGTATTTGAACATTTTTGATACTTTGGGGCCTTGGGATTAGCTGTAGGTTTGAATTTTGTTTGTGCATCTATCAGGGTTGCTAGACAACGGCAGCCATAATGTAACATTTTGAGTTAAGTTGTGTTTTAACGGGTGTTTGGGATGCACGGTGATGCAAAATCAGGTGCGACGCTGGTTTTTGTTTAACGTGTTTTTGTAGTGCCTACGCCCGATAGCTATTCTTGTACGCTTACCTTTGAATCTGCCGTAAACCATGTGTTCTTTGCGGCCGATGTGCCTTTTTTACTTAGCGGATGGTTTAACGGCTGCCTTTAAATCGAGCCCATAGAGTGCCTACACATACCCCCACCACAACCACAGGTCATGTTATTAATGCAATAAAGTTACACAGGTCTCCCACTATGTACTACCACTATATACTACCGCTATGTACTACCATCCCATACCATTACTCAGTAATAAGTCAAAGCCTGCGCAAACATAAATCTAAGTACGTCTATGGAATAGTAGACTTTCAAAACTGTAGGTGGTTGACATGTTGCCCTTTTTTTTATACAGATGCTTTAAAAAACTGATTTCATCTGTTGCACTGTGCTGGAATATCCTAAGCCACAGTCATTTTTCAAGGATGGTTGTGCCAGTGTTACTTAAGGAGAAATTTAATGTTGTGGGCAAAGTACAAAGGTACTCAGCCTGCTAACAATTTTTTCTAAGCAAATGCTGCTGTTGGACTTACAACTTTTACTTTCAGCTGCTTATTTCTCCACTTCAGCCATTAGAAGAAATAATATTGCAGAGGGAAATAATGTAGTACTGGAAAATATAGGCAAAGTTCTTTCAGGAAATTTATTGGCAGTGGCAAAAAGGTGGAAATTGTATTTATTTTCTATGGGCGAAAAACAGTGGGAAACTTGTTTTTCCTTGAAAATTCCAACAGGAAATGTCTTAGACTTTTTGCCCATCATTATTTATGATTATATAAGGGCACTTTCCGTGGCTGCAAGTGCAGCAGTTTGGCTTACTGTGAGGGAGGATCCAGTAACTTCAGTACCCACTCACACTAATCTTCCAGTGAGGACACACACTGCTCCCAGCTTCTCCCTGTACTGACTTAGTAAGCACACAGGCCTCTCAAGATCCAGACTAACTTCATACCTCTCTATCCATTCTAGAGAAGCCCTTCCCTTGCTTCTACATCCTCATCTCTCTTCTCCCTCCTGTCTCAGATCTCAGATTCTACCTTAGACTTTTCTTTCTACCCCCTCCAGAATCTGATGTCACAGCTACCTATTACTATGTATGTCCACAGATGGAAACACCATGATGGAAATTGAGCGACAAATTAAATTGGGATGACAAGCATTTGGAAAATGTAGCATTACAGTATTTAAGATAAATGTATGAATTTGACCCATGTGAATGTGTCCTCCCAGTCTTTATGTATTCCTGTGAAACATGGACATTGAATGTCAAAGCCACAGAAAAACTTAAGGTTAAGTAGCAAATTCGAAATACAACAAAAAGAAACCAAAAAATGTGTGTTTGGATTCATCAGTAAACAAAGGTCTATGACATCAATGAAAGAGTAAAGCACCTGAAATGGAAATGTGCAGGTCATATAGCAAGAAGACCTGATGGTAGATGGAGCAAATGTGATTTGGAAGGAAGAAGACCAAAGACAAGGTGGATAGATTCAATTACCAAATTTATGACAATGGCAGAAGATGATGAATATATGGGGAAGGAACACATATTCAACTCATATAGGTCATGTATCCCTCTGTATCTGTGAGAGATAAATGCTAGTGTTGAGCGAGCATGCTCGGCCGATGCTCGGATCGGCTCGAGCATCGCTCTGCTCGGCACATGGCGGTACTCGTACGAGTACCGCATGTGCTCGCCCGCCATGTTCGTGTCTGCTCCCCGCACGTTTTGCGGCTGCTGCGCAGCCAATAAACGTGCAGGGAGGCTCTGACATCGGTGTAATGCCAGCAGCCATGTTGGCTGCTGGCATTACACTGATTGGCTGGCCAGAACCCGTGGTCGGGTGCTGTATAGCACCTGACCAGCGAGTTCGGCTCAGTCTTAGCCAGGGAGAGCTGAGGATAGGAAGGGAAAGTCAGTGTAGGGAGGAAAAAAAGCAAAATTGTGAAAAAAAAGAACCAAAAGTCCTTTTTAGGACTACTGTGTGTGGGGGCAGCAGGTTATTTTGTGTGGGGGGGAAAAAAAAAAAAAAATATATATATATTCTGTTTAGTGTGCAAAGTTGCAGATTAGAGCACATTCTGTTTAGTGTGCACAGTTGCAGATTAGAGCACATTCTGTTTAGTGTGCAAAGTTGCAGATTAGAGCACATTCTGTTAAGTCTTCAAACTAAAATATCAAAGTCACATATTCCATTCAGTGTGCGTCGCCACAGTTTAGCAGCACATTCTGTGTACTGTGCAGAGTTGCAGAATAGGAAGAAATACTGTTAAGTCTTCAAACTAAAATATCAAAGTCACATATTCCATTCAGTGTGCGTCGCCACAGTTTAGCAGCACATTCTGTGTACTGTGCAGAGTTGCAGAATAGGAAGAAATACTGTTAAGTCTTCAAACTAAAATATCAAAGTCACATATTCCATTCAGTGTGCTTCGCCGCAGTTTAGCAGCACATTCTGTGTACTGTTCAGAGTTGCAGAATAGGAAGAAATACTGTTAAGTCTTCAAACTAAAATATCAAAGTCACATATTCCATTCAGTGTGCTTCGCCGCAGTGTAGCAGCACATTCTGTGTACTGTGCAGAGTTGCAGAATAGGAAGAAATACTGTTAAGTCTTCAAACTAAAATATCAAAGTCACATATTCCATTCAGTGTGCTTCGCCGCAGTGTAGCAGCACATTTTGTGTACTGTGCAGAGTTGCAGAATAGGAAGAAATACTGTTAAGTCTTCAAACTAAAATATCAAAGTCACATATTCCATTCAGTGTGCTTCGCCGCAGTTTAGCAGCCTATTCTGTGTACTCTGCACAGTTGCAGAATAGGAAGAAATACTGTTAAGTTTTCAAACTCAAATATTAAAGTCACATATTCCATTCAGTGTGTGTCACCGCAGTTTAGCAGCCTATTCTGTGTACTCTGCACAGTTGCAGAATAGGAAGAAATACTGTTAAGTTTTCAAACTCAAATATTAAAGTCACATATTCCATTCAGTGTGTGTCACCGCAGTTTAGCAGCCTATTCTGTGTACTCTGCACAGTTGCAGAATAGGAAGAAATACTGTTAAGTTTTCAAACTCAAATATTAAAGTCACATATTCCATTCAGTGTGTGTCACCGCAGTTTAGCAGCCTATTCTGTGTACTCTGCACAGTTGCAGAATAGGAAGAAATACTGTTAAGTTTTCAAACTCAAATATTAAAGTCACATATTCCATTCAGTGTGTGTCACCGCAGTTTAGCAGCCTATTCTGTGTACTCTGCACAGTTGCAGAATAGGAAGAAATACTGTTAAGTTTTCAAACTCAAATATTAAAGTCACATATTCCATTCTGTGTTCGTCACCGCAGTTTAGCAGCCTATTCTGTGTACTCTGCACAGTTGCAGAATAGGAAGAAATACTGTTAAGTTTTCAAACTCAAATATTAAAGTCACATATTCCATTCAGTGTGTGTCACCGCAGTTTAGCAGCCTATTCTGTGTACTCTGCACAGTTGCAAAATAGGAAGAAATACTGTTAAGTTTTCAAACTCAAATATTAAAGTCACATATTCCATTCAGTGTGTGTCACCGCAGTTTAGCAGCACATTCTGTGTACTCTGCACAGTTGCAGAATAGGAAGAAATACTGTTAAGTTTTCAAACTCAAATATTAAAGTCACATATTCCATTCAGTGTGTGTCACCGCAGTTTAGCAGCCTATTCTGTGTACTCTGCACAGTTGCAGAATAGGAAGAAATACTGTTAAGTTTTCAAACTCAAATATTAAAGTCACATATTCCATTCAGTGTGTGTCACCGCAGTTTAGCAGCCTATTCTGTGTACTCTGCACAGTTGCAGAATAGGAAGAAATACTGTTAAGTTTTCAAACTCAAATATTAAAGTCACATATTCCATTCAGTGTGTGTCACCGCAGTTTAGCAGCCTATTCTGTGTACTCTGCACAGTTGCAGAATAGGAAGAAATACTGTTAAGTTTCAAACTCAAATATTAAAGTCACATATTCCATTCAGTGTGTGTCACCGCAGTTTAGCAGCCTATTCTGTGTACTCTGCACAGTTGCAGAATAGGAAGAAATACTGTTAAGTTTTCAAACTCAAATATTAAAGTCACATATTCCGTGTAAGATGAAGAAGGCGGGTAAAAAGGGACGGGGAAGTGGACGTGATCCTGATAGTTCAGGGCGCGGGTCAGGACGCGGAGAAACTGTGCCTGGTGCCAGAGCACAAGAAAGAAAGACATCCACCATACCTAGCTTCATGTCTAATTTTACAGGGCGTCGCAGGACATCACTCACGAGGTCCGACCACTGCGAACAGGTGGTCGGTTGGATGACAGCTGATACTGCTTCCAGTCGGTTAAGCACCACCCTGTCTTCCACCAAGTCCACTCTCAGTAGCCAAGAGTCTGGTCAACATAATCCTCACTCTGATCATCCTTCCTCCCACCATACACGGTCTGGTCAAAGAAGTGATCCCACACTGGGATATAGTGAGGAGCTCGTCTCATCACCAATCCTTCATTTGACCCTCTCTCCAAGCACGCTTGCAGAGGAACATGACATCTTGTGCCCTGATTCACAACCTCTAGAGGGTACCCAATCACAAGAAGATGACAGATGTGAACGGCATTTAAGGTCAAAGGAAGTAGTGGATGATGATGATGATGATGAGACACAGTTGCCATTAAATCAACCACTATTTCCGTCTCAAGACCTTGTTGAGGAGAATGTTATACAGTTGTCAATGACTGAGTATGTGGTGGGATCAAGACATGAGGAGGATGATCAGAGTGAGGAAGTGGAGGAGGACTTGGTGGACGATGAGGTGACTGACCCCACCTGGGAAGGTGTAGAGCCGAGCGATGACAGCAGTCCTGAGGGTGAGCCATCTGCAGCACCGCAACAGGCTGGAAGAGGCAGTGGTGTGGCTACAGAAAGAAGGCGGACCGCACCAAACCGGCCCGCAAATGTTCCACGGAGCACCCCCTTGCGTAAATCTACCTTGCCAAAGGGTAGGTGTTCCGCGGTATGGCGTTTTTTTAAGGAAAGTGCGGACGACAAAAGAATTGTAGTTTGCAACCTGTGCCACACCAGAATGAGCCGAGGCATGAACACTAGAAACCTCACCACCACCAGCATGATCCGACACATGGCATCCAAGCACCGTAGAAAGTGGGAGGAACGTCTGGATCGCCCATCTGTGTCTGCAGGCCACACCACTGCCTCCTCTTCCCCTGTTTTCGGTGCCGGCCAATCGCCTGTCGAAGGCGCAGGCCCGCATACCTCCCGCCCTGCACCTGTACCATCTGAAGCACCATCAGCGACCACATCCACTTCCCTGTCCCAGCGCAGCGTCCAAATGTCGTTACCCCAGGCATTTGAGCGCAAGAGAAAATACCCAGCCACCCACCCACAGGCCATAGCACTAACCTCACACCTTTCCAAATTACTGGCCATCGAAATGCTGCCATTTAGGCTTGTGGAGACTGAGTCCTTCCGCAGCCTGATGGCAGCAGCTGTCCCTCGGTACGCGGTCCCCAGCCGCCACTACTTTTCCCGGTGTGCCATCCCCGCATTACACCACCATGTGTCCCGTAACATCACCCGTGCCCTGACCAACGCAGTTACTGGGAAGGTCCACTTAACGACTGACACATGGACAAGTGCTTGTGGCCAGGGACGCTACATTTCCCTGACGGCACACTGGGTGAATGTCGTGGAGGCTGTGAGCGACTCGGACCCTGGGATGGAACGGGTGCTACCCACGCCGAGGATTGCGGGCCCTACCTCCATCAGGGTTTCCGCCAGCACCTACGTTATTGGCTCCTCCTCCTCCGTTTCCACCTCCGAATTCTCTACACGCAGCGCCACTCCCCCATCAGCCAGTAGCTGGAAGCAGTGTAGCACTGCAGTGGGGAAGCGTCAACAGGCCGTGCTGAAGCTGATCTGCCTTGGGGACAAACAGCACACGGCCTCAGAGCTGTTGCAGGGGATTAGTCACCAGACCGAGCAGTGGCTCTCGCCACTCAACCTGCAACCAGGCATGGTTGTGTGTGATAATGGGCGTAACTTGGTGGCGGCTTTGGAGCTCGGCAAGCTCACACACGTACCATGCCTAGCGCATGTATTTAATTTAGTGGTTCAGCGATTTCTAAAAACCTACCCCAATGTGCATGATCTCTTGACCAAGGTGCGCCGCGTGTGTGCACATTTCCGTAAGTCATCTACAGCTTCGGCCGGCCTGTTGAAGCTGCAGCAGCGCTTACAATTGCCAGCTCACCGGCTGCTGTGTGACGTGAGCACGCGCTGGAACTCCACCTTCCACATGTTGGCCCGGCTTTGTGAGCAGCAGAGGGCAGTAGTGGAGTACCAGCTGTTACACGGTCGTCGCCTCTCCGTTCAACTTCCTGTAATCAGAAGTGAGGAGTGGGAATGGATGTCAGACCTCTGCGAGGTTTTACGCAATTTTGAGGAATCGACACAGATGGTGAGCGGCGATAACGCTATTATCAGTGTAACCATCCCACTTCTGTGTCTACTGAAACGCTCGCTGCTCACAATTAAAACCGACGCTTTGCATGTGGAAGAGGTGGAAATGGGGGAGGAAGAGCTTACACAAGGTGATAGCCAGAGCACCCTCACTTCGTCTTCTCAGCGACAATTGGAGGAGGCGGAGGAGGAGGAGGAGGAAGACACGGTTGCCTCCGCTACAGAGGGTAGCCATGGAACTTTAGTTCCATCTCTTCAGCGTGGGTGGGCAGAAGAGGAGGAAGAGGATGAGGATATTGAGAGTCATCCTCCTGGTGAGGACAGCGAAATCTTGACTGTTGGTACTCTGGCACACATGGCTGACTTTATGTTAGGCTGCCTTTCCCGTGACCCACGCGTTATACGCATTTTAAACAACACGGATTACTGGGTGTTCACCCTTCTGGACCCCCGCTACAAAGAGAATTTCTCATCTCTCATTCCTCCGGTGGAGAGGACAAGCAAAATGGTGCAATACCAGAAGGTTCTTGTTGAAAAATTGCTCCAAAATTTTCCATCTGACAACGCTGGCGGCAGAGTACGTGCTACCTTGGCCAACCGAGAAGGGGAGAAAAGGGGAGCACACAGCAGTTCCGACAAAGGCAGGGCAACACTCTCCAAGGCGTGGGACACCGTCATGACACCCCGCCAGCACCCTCACCCTGATGCGCAGCCTAGTGTCACAAGGAGGGAAAAGTTTTGGAAGATGGTGAAGGAGTACGTAGCAGACCGTGTCAGCGTCCTCAATGATCCCTCTGTGCCTTACAACTACTGGGTGTCCAAGCTGGACACGTGATATGAACTGGCACTCTACGCCTTGGAGGTGCTGGCCTGCCCTGCCGCCAGCGTTCTGTCTGAGCGGGTATTTAGTGCTGCTGGTGGCATCATAACAGATAAGCGTATCCGCCTTTCCACCGACAATGCTGATAGGTTGACACTTATAAAAATGAACAAGGCCTGGATTTCCCCTGACTTCTCCACTCCACTGGAGGAAAGCCCCGGGGGAACATAAACTCACTTTATATATGTTATTTACAATGATGGGAATATTCACCCCCATTCACCCCTTCCACCCAAAAAACGGGTATATGGTTGACTCTTAATCTTCTCATCCTCCTCCTCCTCTTCCATATGCCCTGTGCTATAATTTTTATATAGGGCCAGCTCACCAGCGGGCCCTGTGATATAATTTTTATATAGGGCCAGCTCACCAGCGGGCCCTGTTTGACAATTTTTATATAGGTCAGCTCACCAGCGGGCCTTCTCATATAATGTTTTATTGGGTCAGCTCTCTAGCGGGCCCTCTCATATAATGTTTTATAGCGTCAGCTCACTAGCGGGCCTTCGCATATAATGTTTTATAGCGTCAGCTCACTAGCGGGCCTTCGCATATAATGTTTTATAGCGTCAGCTCACTAGCGGGCCTTCGCATATAATGTTTAGGATGGTCAGCTCTGCAGCAGACCCTCACCCATAATGTTTTAGATGGTCAGCTCAGCGCACGTTTCCCTCTTAATCATGGCCTCAGTTCAATAAAATCAAGGAAATTTTTGGGATAATTTGCCTCTGCGCACGTTTCCCTCTTAATCATGGCCTCAGTTCAGAAAATCAAGGAAATTTTTGGGAGAATTTGCCTCTGCGCACGTTTCCCTCTTAATCATGGCCTCACTTCAGAAAATCAAGGACATTTTTGGGAGAATTTGCAGATGATATACAAGTAAATATACAGCAAATATTGTTTGGTAACAATTTTTCGCCTAAAGTCGTTTTTATTTTCCTTTTTGTGTGTTTTACGGTCAGTCTGTAAAAATGGCGTACTACGGGCGAAAGATCGTTCCCAGCAGCGATGTTGGAGTCCAAGATGCATCCAGACATCCTCCCTATGCTGTCCCTGAACCATTTCTGTGGTGTTTCCATCCTTTTCTGCCCTTTTCCTATGGACCAGGCACCCTCCCCTCATCAGAGCAGGGGGTGCCTGGTGTAATGCTCGAGTCCTCCCATTGACTTCAATGGGGCTCGGGTGCTCGGCCGAGCACTCGAGCCTCAGGGGGTGCTCGGTCAGAGCACCCGAACACCCGAGCATTGGGGTGCTCGCTCATCACTAATAAATGCCTTTTTTCACAGGGGGCTGTTTGATAACATTGGAACATGTTAGCTGGACTTCATGGCACCATCACACTATACTGAAAACATGCATATTAACTCCTACAATGCTGGTAAAAGGCCAGCACAGGACATGAATATTTGCAAGAATTGAGATACACAGTGAAGACAAAGGGGCTAACTGAAAATAGACAGAGTTCATTCTCAGGGTGACCACCCTTCAGTCATAACCCTTCACGTATTAAGTATACTTCATCTTAATGAAAACAATGAATAGAAAGGGGAGAAACTTGTGTAGTAAGTTGAATATTTGGAACACTAAAGGATCAAAGGTAAGACTATTACTCATATTCTAACCTTGCTACCCACAATCACTAGTAGCAAGTAAAGTATATGAAGGACATTCACACTGCCACCACACAGATATTGAGCCGTTGGTCTGCTCTATCTCTCCAAACCAAGTTATCCAGCTGGATCACTAGAAGAAAACAACAACCCGGAGGAGAGCCCAAAAAGCAGGAATTACTATGCAAAGTATCCCATATAGTACAATGATGATATCCACATAATAAAAATGTGACTGGCTTTCATGCTATACAGCCGGTAAGCCAGAGGGAAAATGTGTGTACCAGTCCTCCCCAAAACAGGACTGTACTATATGTTGCACCTGATAATCCACAGGGTCAGATAAAAAAAAATTAAAGGAATGATAAATGAAAAATAAAAATGTCCAGCAGATGAATGATTAAAAATTGTAAATTTATTAAAAAATCTTACAAAATTCCCAGTATGTTTTGAGGTGCCACTGAATACTTCATCAGAGGAAGGAAAAAAGTGTACATGATTAAATAGCCAGATTGACAACTGGACAAATGCTCCCATAGGTCCAAATTAAATCAAATGCACCAATAGCTGAAACAATAAATGAATTACCAACATTGATAATATGTATTTAATACATTCTAATGGCTTATATAGCCACACACTTATATGTACGTAATCTCAATATATGAATGAAGAAAACCGCAAGCTTCCTTCATTAACTCCTAGAAGTAAGACAATGTTTGACTGAGAATTTCCATCTAACAATATATACACATAAATAACTATATGTTACTATTAATAATGATGATCCCACAAACAAAGTCAAAAGCTGGATTGTGATGAACATCTTGATCATTCCCAACCCATTCACAATATACCCTATCAAATACCAAGGGGTAAATTCAGATTGTGAAGTTGGTCATCCCTGCAAATATTAAAAATGGGAACCCTATGGCTTCAGCTGCTATATTTTACCCCAAAGGCGAGGGTGGTTTCAGAGGGCATGGCTTCAAAAGACTTTTCACTGAAGATGGGAACTAGGCAGTAGGAGTGGGTGAAAGTTGTCACTGTATTACCATGGGAAATCCTGCGAGAACAACTTTATTGTCCATTTTTTCGTGGGAAAATCTGCTTTTAAAAAAGCAATCAAATTCTTTGCGGTTTTCACCCATTGGCCAAAATTTGACACCAATTTTTCAGTGGCTAGAAAGTTTTTGCCCATTGATTTACATGGTTTTTGCCTTTTCACTATAAAATGTGACATATTTGCAGAAGTGAAACACAATAGAAGCAGCTACAGAGCGCGATAGATGTGCTATGCTGTTCTGCTGTTATTTGTTTTGAAAATTGATGCAGGAGAGGTTCATAGAGACTAGGAGCAGGTTTAAAAATAACAAAAGGAGGAACTGAAAGGACCCTTGTGTGTCCACTGAGTCTGAGGAGGAGGAAGAAGTGAACACTACTGAACTAATGCTATCCAGTCCCACTATCACAGTGCCTATGATCTAGCTGTCACTCTCTTCTATGGTTGAGGGTGATTTGTTCACTTGGTTTGGCCCGCCCCTTGGTTTCCTTTTTATACCTGACTATTCCATCTGTCAGGTGCCCTTTCGTAGTGTTTCTGAGCCAGTTGTTCTGTTGCTGCGTTTCTGATTCCTGTGTACCGATTTGGCTTGCCCTGACCATTCTCCAGTGTTCCTGCTTGTGTATGACCCGGCTCGTCTGACTACCTCCTCCGGACCTCGACTCTGCTTGGCTGACGTTCCTGCTTGTGTATGACCCGGCTCGTCTGACTACCTCCTCCGGACCTCGACTCTGCTTGGCTGACGTTCCTGCTTGTGTATGATCCGGCTTGTACGACTACCTCCTACGTGCTCCGATCCGGCCCGGCTGACTTCCTCCTGCAAGATCAACCTACAGCGTGTTCCAGAAGACCTATGTTCCGGTTGTCGCCGTCGCGACATTATCATCCACTGTTCCAGTACTTGTGTGGCTGTCTTGCCTGGTGTTACTTTGTGCAGTGCAGTGTTACAATCGTGCAGAGCTGTGTACGCCTCACTCAGACAGCAGTGCTGTGCTACTGCAGAAAAGCCTTGTGTAAACGTGCCTTTTAACCCTACCAGTGCTGCCTCGGTCCCACTCTCCTTACTCCAGTGTGAGCCTCGTTCATAGTGATACTCCTGCTGAGTTGGTCGCTCTCCGTCGGCAACTCTGTACCTTCCCAGTAGAGTATTCACTTCCGATTAGGCTGGTTGGGCGCTTGGGCTCTCTCTCTCTCTCTCTAGTTGGATACACTGGGCGATTCCGTTATACCGAGTGGTGACGGGCACAGGCTTCAGCACTAGCATTCCGGTACTACTTCAGTTGGGCTTTTGGCCCTGTCTCGTTATACTGAGTCCGGTAGAGTCTGAGGAGGCTTGGGAGCTCTTGCCTTTCAGGCCAGTTTGATACACGCCCGTGGGGCTATATCACTTGCACTAGCAGTAGCCATTCCAGTAGGTACGCCCGTGGGGGCTATTGGGCTCTGCTTTACTACACACCGTGGCGAGACAGTCCTTATCCACTGGATGGTAAACATTTCTTCAGCACAGCTTATCTACACCTCGGGCGTGCCAAACATCCACTCAAGAGACTGATCATAATCAAGGACTTAACCCTCTGTGGTTACCTTAAGCTCAGCTTACTTACACCCAGGGCGTGCCAAACAGTTCCTTGTGAAACTGTTATTTATCAAGGACTTAACCCTCTGGGGTTATACCCTTCCTCTGCGGTACAGTTGTACTTGTATTCCGTTTGTGCATCTACCTTTGTATTTTCCAGTCACTATCGTTGATGTACACCCAACCGCCACTAGAGGGCGACCATATGTGTTATTATTGCTAAATAAAACTGTGTTTTATTTTACATACTGGTCTGAGCGTCTTTAAAAAAACGTGACACCCCCTAAATTAATGGCAAGGGAGGAAGAGAAGGATAGTACTAGTGAAAGCAGGACAGGTCAGCTGCCTGTGCATGAAATGTAATGGACCCTAGGCCATTACTTTGCAGCGATTGGAAAAACAATGGCAGCCCACCGCCTAAGGGTCATTGTGGCGGCCCGTGGATCAGTGTCTGGCAGTTTGGTTAAGGGTTACATGAAGAACAGCTCCTCCAAAAGACTGAATTCACGGCCATAGGCCGGTACATGGAACCTGGTGAAGTTATGGCAAATAAACCTTTTCCAAAAGACTGAAATCCACAGACTATAACCTGTCCGCATGCTGGCTGCCCTGAGAGGCAAACTATTCCAAAACCCCATAGACTTGCATGGGGAAAGTAGGCGGCCCAGGGATTGGTCGGTTAGCTGTCCGCCCACTGGTTCCGATTTGCTGAGACAGCAATGAGGATCTTGGCCTGGATTGGCCATCGGATTCCAGGCTTATGATTGGCCAGGGGTTGAAGTGGAATATTCAAAGATGCTTCAACCCCCTGGCCATTGTGTAAAGATGTGTATTTGAGTCCCGCAGCCTTTTGTCACAGTGTTTACCCTTACTCAGTCCCTTTGTATAAATAATGTAATCATGTCTGGCCCTTTGTGTTATGTTTACAACATCTGTCACTGTCCTTTGTCTAGTATTGTAACTTGATGTGGTTCAGCATGTATAAAAGAGTTGAAGTTTGTGCAATAAAGTGTTTTACAGTTTGAACTTGAACTGGCTCCTGTCTCTCTGTTGCAGGATGGTATCAAGGGTCTTCTGTTGACCCCCATACTAGGAAGAAATGCTGCTTGAGTAACCGGTGGAGCTGCCTGCTTGTAAGCTGACCTCAGGAGGGAGAAACCTGGAACGACGGCCTGAGTCCAACCCAAGGATTTGGGCACCCGTTACAGGTAGTACTAGTGAGAGCAGCACAGGTCAGCTGCCTGTGCATGCTGCAAGATGTGCTGCCCCTGCTGCCACCATTGCTGTACCTGGTGCCACTAGTGCTGCCCCTGCTGTCAGATGTGCTGCCCCCTGCTGCCACTAGTGCTGTTCCTGCTGTCAAATGTGCTGCCTCTGCTGCCACCAGTACTGTGCCTGCTGTCAAATGTGCTGCCTCTGCTGCCACCAGTACTGTGCCTGCTGCCAGTTCTGAACCTGCTGCCACCAGTACTGTGCCTGCTGTCAGACGTGCTGCCCCTGTTGTCACCAATACCTTACCTGCTGTCAGATGTGTTGCCCCTGCTGCCACAATTACTGTGCCTGCTGCCAGTGCTGAACCTGCTGCCACCAGTGCTTAACCTGCTGGTAGTGTGTCTTCTAATACTCAGGAGGGAGAAGGAGAAGATGATGCCATGTGTGACAGCAAGGGACCCTAAGTCACACTTGCCATCCACAAGCAGTCCCGCCAGTGTTAGTACTACTACTACTACTAAGGTCCAGCAGCTTTTTAGCATTAGGAGTGAAGGAAGGGGTAATCCATATCCTCATATTACTAGTGACTGTGAGGAGGACGACTCTGCGGCTGAACTTGATATGGTTGGTGCTAGACTGTAGTTTCTTTTTCTTAGTGGATTCTGTTTGTTTTAAAATGCTTGCATTTCTTTTTCACCCCCTCCAAGCCTTCCTTGGGGTATCCTAGATTCATATGTATCACTGGAATTCTGCATTGTTTTGAACAAACTCTGAATTTCAGTATTGTTTGATCTTTCAAAAGTTTGTCTAAAAATATAAACTGTTAGTACAAATAAACAGAATGAAACAGTAGATTTTAAATATAATATATATGTGTGAAATCCTTCAGTTCTAGTTTAACGAGAGCTTGCTATTGCTGAGGGTAAGCGGAACCTATCCTAGTCCCACAGAATTGGACCCCATTTCCAATGTGTCCTCAGTGGTCTGTGGCACATTACCCTGCTCATCAGCATCCTGCTGCCCTTGCAACTCAGAAACATCAGGAATTAAAGCAGCAGCAAACTCCACAAAATCAAAAAGCTCACTGCTGATGGTGGTGGTGATGCCCATACCCGTCTCTGTCTCCCAGTCTTTCTTGATTTGGGCTAAAAAGGCCATTAATGCCTCTTCCACCCCAGTTTCTACACCATCATCATGACCAGCAGTCCCTCCTTGCTGTTGCTCTATTATATATATTATCTCAGCAGTTGCAGGAGGTAATGAGAAATGTGACAGAAGGTCCCCTACTATCACACTTGCCATTTCAAAGAAGGCAGACTGTCAGCACTAGCAGCAGGCACAGGCAGTCGAGCTGTACTCATGGCGGTGGTAGTATTATTGTTCCTAGGCCACAGTTCTGCTTTCTTCAGGATCATGTTCAGTCTGGGGGGGGGGGAGAACTCCCAGAGTCAAGGGAATGTTGTGGGCTCCCTTGTCTGCTATCTGGCAGCTCTGCAGCAATTCCCCTACTACCTCAGCATCAGTAGGAGGATCTACTATGGTAACGCTAGTCGTCCCAGTTGCTTCAATATCACTGTCGAAACTTGCTGTTGAAATATACGTAATGCATATCACTATGAAGGGAAGCATGAACTTGCTCCCAGGGAGAGCTGGGAGGAAGGCGGGAGGAGAACTTGAGGAACTTGAGGACTGGGAAGTCCAGCAGAGCTGTGCCGACGAGATTTTGTGCCCCAAAAAGTGGAAGTGCTGACATTACGTCTAAATTTTATAGTGAAAATCTAATTAAGTATGTACTTTAAAAAATGCCAATCTATTTACCATTTTAGTAGATTAATCATATAAGGTACAGTGTCGTGGGTGTGAAAGTTCCCCTTCAATGATCTAGAAATGGGAATGGAAAGTAGCATCTCAATCTTTGCTCACTACACTAAGCTGTGTAAGGAAATACATACAGAGCTGGATGTTTTTTCTCAGCAGAAGGATTTATATAAACTGAGTGAATTGGGTGAAAAGTGACATTTAATGTAGATAAAGGCAAGGTCATGCAATGGGCTGTACAAATAAACATTGCTACATATACTTTAAATAGGAAACTACTTGGTGAATCATCATAATAGAAATATTTAAGAGTATTGATAGATGACAGACTTCATAGCAGTGTGCAGAGTCACTCAGCTACTGCAAGAGCAAATAGGGTACAATCCTGCATAAAAAGTTGTATAGATGAATGTAATGCAAATATAATTACCTCTATATAAATCCTTAGTAAGGACTCATCTAGAATATGGAGTACAGTTTTGGGCACCAGTTCTTAAAAAAGACATTACTGAACTGGAACAAGTGCAGAGATGTGCAACAAAACTGATAAAAGGATTAGAGGATCTGAGTTATAAAGAAAGTCTAGCCACGCTCGGTTTGTTTATATTAGAAAAGAGATATCTAAGGTGTGATATGATTACCATTTACAAATGTATTTGATCCCAATACAAAGAATTCTCCAATTAACTATTTACTCAAAGAGCTGAGAGAAGAACAAGAGGTCATCCATTAAGACTAGAGGAAAAACATTTGACTAAACCAAAGGCAGGGTTTTTTTAACAGTAAGGGCAGTAAATAGGTGTAATTCTTTGACTCAGGATGCTGTTCTTGTAAATATTTAAACTGCTTTCAAAAAAGTAATGGATACTTATCTATCACAGAACAATATTGATTATTATGACAGCTGGGTTCAAAACAGATAGGATGTTGATCCAGGGAAATATTTGAGTGACATTTAGAGTCAGGAAGATATTTTTTTTTACTCACTTAGGGCTTAATTGGAAATGTTTCAATGGTATCTATCTAAATACACATAGGAATCACCAACAACAGATATGCAAACCATGAATATTTGTTTATAGTAGGGGTAGCCAACCCTGGTCCTCAAAAGCTACCAACAGTGCATGTTTTTGGGATATCCTTGAATGAGCAACAAAAGAACAATTAAAGTGAATAAGCTACTGATTAGTCCACCTATGCTCCAGCTGGAATATCCTGAAAATATGCACTGTCTGTAGCTCTTGAGGACCAGGGTTGGCTACCCCTGGTATATAACATTGCATTAACAATACTTTTCCAGAAAAAAAAACATTGGCCTAGATTCACTAGAGTTCGAAGAGGGATAATGTTATGCCCTGTCAGAGCAGCGTCGAAGGCACAATGACATTCGCTAAAGTGTCTTTTAAATCACATCACCATCAGTCAAAAATCTGCCCACATCGACATCCATCCAACAGGTTTATTCATTTTCACTCATCACATCGACAATGGCCTATGTCCACATGGAAATGAAGCATATTGACCAATTTCCCTATGGAAATGCAGGATAATGAGTCAGTATCTTATGCAAGGGGATGTGTTGATATGTTAATGTGGCACTTTGACACATTTACTGAACTCCGATAGCAGTCTCTGCTGTCTGAGTTCACAATCTCAACTTCACCTACCTGAGTTTGGAAAATTTGGGATATTCCTTTTCTTTGCAGTAATAGCCCTCAATCAATCACATGCAGGGAGAGTTGTGAACTCTGGAAGGTATGTTCTCACTCACACATCACCAGCTCTATGTTAATCCTGTATGACAACAGTCTTTATGCTTCCCCACTTGGCCAGTAGGGGGAATGGAGAGAATATGTTAAGCACCATGGACAATATCACTTCCTTATCACTTTAGGTGCTATATGGATATGCATTGCTCACCCCTGTGGCACTCAAAGGGTTAAAAAGAAAAAGTACCCCAAACACTAAATAATTATCCCTTCAGCTCTGTATCATATTTTATACATGTTGTGCACTCCAAAGGGAACAAGACTGGGTGTCAGGCAGTGTCCATTGGGATTTGTGGCTACCACTTGCCCCCTGCTTTGTTTCCTTGGCCACTGGTAGCCATAGAACCCCATGTACACTGCCTGGCCCCCAGACTTGTCCCCTTGCCCACTTCTAGCATTTACACTGTTCGACCCTCTTCAGCTTCTTCCTCTTGCCTACTGCTATCCAAAAATCCCCATTGGCACGGCCTTGGCAAGGGAAGGAGGCTGGTGAATGTCAATCAGTGTATCTGGGCTAACACATAATGGTGATGCCCCCCCACAATACTTATATTCAACATGCTGTCCCACAGTACAAATATGACATGCTTCTTTCTCAATTAAAATCCAACAAATGATGTCCCTTATCTTCAACAGATCTGCCTGCACCATTAAAATCTGACAAATGATGCCCCTTATCTTCGACATATCTGCCTGCACCATTAAAATCTGACAAATGATGCCCCTTATCTTCGACATATCTGCCTGCACCATTAAAATCTGACATAAACTCATATTGTTAACCCTTTGCATGCCAGAGGGGTATGCAATGTACCCATCTGGCACTCAAATGGTTAAAAATGTTTAGAGTTGAGTTTTCCTCTTTACTGGTATTTTAAGATAAGGTGATCAATGATGATCAATGCCAGTGGCATCAGGATGGGTCCTGATGCCCCCTCAAGGTCTGACTTTAGTACCATCACAAAAAGCATAATATTTTACCTTTAACCCTATGAGTGCCAAAGGGTAAGCAATGCATTGCACTGTAATGTGTTGCATACCCCTCTGGCACTCATAGGGTTAATATACCACGACTTACGCAGTAACATATTTTAAATACATAGGGACAACATATTTTTGTACAGAAACACTTTAAGTGCCAGAAGGGCATGCAACACATTACTTTGCAATGTGTTGTGTACCCCTCTGGCACTCAGATGGTTAACTATGTGCAGGCTGTATTTGTCAAGATGATACTGAGTAAGGGGACAATGTATGTCAAAGTGAAACTGTGGAGCAGCATGGGGAACATTACAATTGTGTGTTAGCCCCACACTCACCACCTGACACACTCAGCCTTGCTCCCTTGCCCAGGTAGTTCCCATAGGGATTTATGGCTACCAGTAAACAAGGAAGCAAGGCTGGGGGTTCAGACAGTGTACATGGGGATCTGTCTATTAGTGGGCAAGGGAACAAGGCTGGGGGGCAGCTGGTAGGCACAAATCCCCATGGATGCTGCCTGACCCCAGCCTTGTTCCCTTGGGAGTGCGCAACATGTATGAAATAAATATAATACAGAGCTGAGGGGATAATTGTGTTGTGCTTGGCATCCCTACATCAATAGCACTTCAACAATCCTGTATGCTAATAGGGACTTTCTCCAACCCTCCTCTTGAAACCCTAAATTTTAGTGAATATGTCGATGTGTGTGTACATTGAAATGTCAAAGTGTTTCGAACACATAGACAAAATTATATCACCGCATCATTGACCTTTAGTGAATCTAGGACATACATTTTTAATGCACAGGGATAACGTCTGTTCTTCAAGCCATGGTTTCCTACCATAGTGACCTCTTGTTTGATTATTAAGTGCTAATGGTTTAGGTTTTGCTTTCAGGCCACACAAATATTATTTTTCTGCTTCTTTTGCAAAAATCTCATGTCCTTCTAGTGAAAACTACTCATACAAATCATTTGACCCGCAAATGGATACATTTATTAAAACCTTACAAAATTGTTCATTGTTTGTACATAGATGGCTTCCAAGTAAAAAAAAAAAAATAATTATCCTAACAGTGAATGTGAAGGCCTTTTATTGGCAGATATTTTATTTGCCCTAAAGACACAATGGAATTATGACAAGTAGACACTTTAATGTACACAGAAATGTAGCAGAGATAATTTTACACGTGGATTAGGTCAGGAAAGTAGTACCAGCAATAAAATAATGCTTTCACAAGTCCAAGGACATGTACAGGATACAATTAGCTAGGGACATGAAATTACTTATAAAATATATTGCAGCTATAGTCTGATAGAGGTGGATATTCAGCATAGTAATAATTACTATACATCCTCTAGACTGTAAGCTCTCATGAGCAGGGCCCCCTGATCCTTCTGTCTCCACATCTGATTGTACTATTTACTACCTCTGCATTTTTATTCCCAATTGTAAAGAACTTCAAAATTAGTTGGCGCTATATAAATAATAATAAATTATAATCAATAGAAGTCAAGATCCTATTATTATTAGTAGTAGTATAAGTAATAGTATTACTATAATGCATTTCATAAATTTGGTAATCACACATTAATTAATCTATATTTTAAATTAGTAAACTGCATCTATGCACTGGGACTACAGATGGGTGAAAACTTTCACCTCAAGCCAAAATTGGCAAAAAATGGTTCATTACGTTTGGGAAAAATTTCCAGAGAAAAGTGTCATTTCCCCTCTTTTATTGCCTATCTCATTGCATTGAAATCAATGGGGAGAAAAATGAGTCTGGGGGCACTCTGGGGGAGAATAAGGGAGGAAGGAGTTTGACCCCAAATAACCCATGTGGTGTGACTGACTGGCAAAGCACAGGCAGCTGGGGTCCAAATTACTTGCCAATTTTGCTTTTATTGTCTCTGTGCTGGGGAATTCTGGGGAAAGAAGTAAATGATTTTGTTTTTTAGTTATATATATTTTTTAACCGACTTTGATAAGATAGGGTGGACAACTTAAAAAAGTAAAAAAAAAAAAAAAATGAAAAAAATAATACATAAACAAATAAATATATTAGGTGACAGACAGCTGACTGGGAGCCTGATATGAGCTCTGTGACTGAAGCAGACTTGATAGACACAGACGACATTGAGAATTTTGCTGAGTACCAAGGCAAGACATCACACTCCATCAGTTGTGTACTGTAGAGAATAAAAACACACACAGTAGTTAAGTAATGTCCAGCAAATGCACAAACTGATGGGGGAAAGGTGGAGCAGTGTAGGGACATGGGAGTAAAGTGGTAGTTCAAAAATTGACTGCAACAATGGTTGCTGTAGCATGTGCAATAAATGATGATGATCCCTATCCTCCCAGGGTGGATGCAGTTTGTCAAGGTCCCACAAATCACATCACAACAGTCCCCCACCACCACTACCATACACATTTGCCACATTGTAGGTTGTATTTTATTTTTTTTTTTCACTTGACAGCATCATGAATATGTGCCAGTGTCAATTAAGCAGGAATTTAGTGTTGTGGACAAAGGACAAATGCACTAAATTGGAGAAAAATATCTTGAATAGGAGAAACGTGCTAGAATAGGAGAAAAATAGGCAAAACAAAATTGCTGGAATAGGCGAAAAGGAGGAAATGTTTTCATTAGATAAAAGGAGAAAACTTTTGTGAAAAAAGTGAAAAATGTTCAGTTTTTCACGAAAAGTCTTGCAGGTATATTTTTCTAATTTTTCGCCTACCGCCAACTGGGACAGTGAACTTTACAAATGCAATTCCTTAAATTCCTGTTTATAAAATCCTACATAAAATAGTGTATTATCAACAAAGAACCTACATTATGTCATAATGCAAATGAACTGAACTAAAGAAACATCCAATTTACATTTGTTTGTGCATTTTTACAGTTTAAACTGTTGAAATTTTTACATTAATAATATCACTTTGGGGGGAGATGCGCTAAGAAGAGATGTTATGGTGATGTGTGTCTGGTGATGCATGAGGATAGAGACATACATCTTCATATACACTAAGAATTAGGGATGCAAGGGGATGGGGAGTGACTGTGATCATTACCATATCATTCTAGCGTAAAGATGTCTATGTGTTGGGGAGAGCAGAGGGGATGCAGAGAGACTTCAACACTAAGAACAACAGCAGCCTTCACAGGGGTGAGAAAACTCAATGGGGTAAGCAACACTGCAGGTCAATGAGTTGCTCACCATTGTGTAACTCAAGTAGTTAAGAAAAAATGCTGTTTTTTTTCAGTTGTGGAATAGTTGTCTTTGAGGGCAATAACTGTGGAGAAAGATAGCACAATCTCCTAGAGCTCCACCAAAGACACCCATAACATTTTTATCACCTCTGCTATCACCTGGTGTTTACCCAGTTATTTATTTTATATTTTTTCCAAGGGTATAATGTGTGTAATCACAGGGCTTGCTCTTTTAAACATGAATCCACTAATCAGTGTCATACAGACACACAAACACTCACATTGAGGTCACTCACCCCAGCGCAGTATGGGTTTTCCCAATCTGCTGGCCTCAGGTTGCTTCTGGCTCCCAAAGTACAAACTTAAGTTAGTGTGACTTCCGTGCTATAAGCAAATGCCATCAGGGGAAGGTGTGCCATATGCGGCACTCAGTCACACAGACTTCCCATGAGGAATGTTGTTTAGCTGTGCTTGTAATGGGCCCAATGATTCCCTGAATCCCATCAGGCCATCTACACAAAAAACCTGTCTTTCATAATACAAGTATGATATGAGAGACTACAAAACAAAAAAGAAGAAGGAAGGCTCTCCTGGTGTAATAAATTCTTAATGAAGTTTCTTTTCACACCAACCCATCACCAATTTAAGAAATGTACTCACAGAGTATTGTGATCAACTAAACACCTATGTGTCAGCTGATAATCTCACTTTAGGGGTGTTGACACTGTCCCCACAACAGTATGGATTTCCATATATGGCAGGCAGCTCCTCAAAACAGCTCTCAGGAAGTATGGAATATGCAGAAAAAACACACAAAATGGTGCCCAATAGTGCCTGCTATCTTTATAACCAGGATAACAATATAAACAAGGAGATACCCACAAGTGTGATGGTCGTGGAAGGGCCTATACCAAACTACAACAAACAACTATAAATAAAAAACTTTTTTGAGAAACTAGTAGCATCTTGTGGACTTCATAACTCCAGATCCTGATTACCTGAACAGAGACAGGTTAATATCTCTGTAAGCCTTGTTTGTTGAAGTTGGATATAGGTCCTTCCACAACCATCACACTTGTGAGTATCTCCTTGTTTATATTGTTATCCTGGTTAAAAAGATAACAGGCACTATTAGGTGCCCTCTTGTGTGTTTTTTCTGCATTTGATATGAGAGAGGAAGTTTGTGAACCTGGCCATGGAGGGCAGCATTAACATACTATGTACCTGTGTTATTTCCTCAGCACTGACAAGGCATGCAAATTAAATGTTCTGGTATAAGGTTCACAGTCTTCTTCATAAACTGCTCACTGCTGTACTCTTATTATGGAGGACAGGCTTGTGTGTAGACTGCCTGATGGGTAGATGCATCGAGCAGTTTGTCCCATCGCAACCACAACCACACGGAGACTTATAGTGGCTGCCAGAGTAAGAGGAAGGAGGGAGGAAGGGTAATGGCAAATAGTACAAGATGGTTCACTCCAAGGGTGTATGGGTGGGCTTGTCTGATGGAGGTTTGAAATAGTGGGGGGAATTGAAGCACAGAGTGGTGCAAGGGAGATGGGCACCGAAATGGGGAGCTGGTAGGTCAATGAAGGGGATACAGGACCAGAGTCAACTGTTGTGAACCACAAGCACATAAGAAGAGACACCAGATGGACTGGTGGAGCAAACATCTAAGGTGTATGTCTAAATAGATCTAACTCTTGCATTAGATCTGTAGCTAGCTGCAATGATTTTCCTGTCAGCTGTTTTGTGTACATAGAATCCAGCTGCCAAACAATTGACTGAAGTAAACAGATACTCAGTCACACTTCTCAAAGGCAGTAGTGCTGCTCCATTTGACTTGCAAAGTTAGTCTGTGTCTGTTTACTTCAGTCAGTTTTTTGGTGTCCGGGAGCATCATGGAGTAGACCCACTGTGTAGAGTATAACCCTTTGTATGCTAGGGGATAATCAACACATTGCTCTGCAATGAGTTGCATACCCCACTGGCACTCAAAGAGTTGAGGTATGACTATGAGTTCTATAGGGACATCCCAGATTCATCAACCCCATTTTGGTGATGTTAGAAGTGTAATCTCCAACAGCATTGGGAGACATCAGAGTATAGCATGTGTGGTGATTAGGGGAGGGCGAAAGTTCTCATTGTGCTCCCATGAAAAAAATTGCAAAAACCACATAGTTGTTAGCTCTTTCAGGAAAATCCACTTTAAATAAAGCCCTTAAAATCTTCTCTGTTTTTTGCCAAAAAGTTTTTGCTATTTTTCAATGGCTACAAACTCCCCACCCCTTTGCTTAAATGTACTTCATGTTTTCTCTCCAAAAACATGACATTTCCAGGAAGTGGAACACAAACCAAGCAGCTAGAGAAAGAGAGGGTGCTAGGATGTTTTGCAGTACTTTATTTAGAAAACTTAAGGCAGCAGAGGCTCATAATTGTGTGTGCTATCACCATGAGCACCAGGATTACAAAGAAAAGGAGGAGCTGGAAGCACCCAGTGAGTCTGAGGAAGAGGAGGAAGAGACCACCACTAGCATTAAATGATCTGGAAACCCTGATTCTCCAGACCCAATGGTGCCCAGTCCCCCTAAATTGTCGTTGGGATCTGGGGGAAAATAGTGTCACAGGCATAGAAATAAGTGGGTAGCATTGTGATTAGGATACATCAGCTACAAGTGTAAGTCACAGTATCACTACTAATACCACACAGCAGCTAGGGAGTGTTGGGGTGATGATGAATGTGATGGTATTGAAGTAGCTGATGGTGAGACTAGCGTGACTGTAGTAGAATCTCCTGCTAAGGTGGAAGGGGAGGTGAAGGCGAGCAGCCAGACAAGCCGTCAATGGAGTCCACAACATCCCTTTGACCCTGTGATTCCACATCCCCCAGCATTTTGCTTCTTGGGCAGTACACTGAGGAATGCAGAACTGGCTAGCAACAGTAATGCCATCAGCTCAGATCAGCTACCTGTGCCTGCAGTTAGTGCTGCCATTCTGCCTTCTTCACCTCAAGAGATTGCAAGTGTGACAGTAGGGGACCCACTGTCACATTTGTCATCATTGGCAACCAGTGAGACTATCGTAATGCAGCAGCAAGGATGAGCATCACCACCACTAGCAGCAGTGACATTGTCATTGGTGACAATACACCTCTGTCAGTATTACCTCCCTCTCCAGCTGATATCCATTCTGTAGATGTCAGGATGTGGCAGCTTCTGTCCACCCATTGCACACTGTGTGCTGTGCTGACCACACATGGCAATGTGGGGGGCAATAATCAGAACCAGGGCATCAAGCAGTATCTGAGGAGATTCCATCCCACAGAATACGCTAAGCGGTGGCAGGGAGGGTTCATCATTATTATTAAGACTACAAATTGTCTTGTGTTGTTAGAGGGGAATGAACAAGGGGCACAGTGACAACAGAGGTACTTGGTTTCTAGGGGGGATTATTGATTTTCATTGTAGACCTAAGCATCAAGGTGTTTGATTTCAGTTGTACCAGTTGCTTGATGTGAGTGCAGATGTGCCCATTGTTCTCAGTCCTCCCCCTATTTCCTACACACACTGTGCACATTGAAGTTGCTGATAAGAGGCACAGTTCCTTCCTGCTCTCAAGGGAAAATGTATATTCCAACAACACACCCATGATTTTGGAGGAGAGGCAGAAGGAGAAGCATTATTGGACAATTTC
Source organism: Rhinophrynus dorsalis (assembly GCA_037306005.1). Taxonomy (NCBI): domain Eukaryota; kingdom Metazoa; phylum Chordata; class Amphibia; order Anura; family Rhinophrynidae; genus Rhinophrynus; species Rhinophrynus dorsalis. The sequence goes on from CM074721.1 coordinate 288,156,349, forward strand.
TTTTCTCCACATATACCTGAAGTGGTGGGATCTAGTTGTGGTGCTGCCAGTGCATCGGGTGAATCACTGATGCTAGTAGTGGCAATTGGAACCATGATCATCATTACCCATATCACTACTGTTGTTGATCCCATTCTCTTGGAGCTGCCTAATCGTTCTGCTGTTTAAACAACTGATATGGTTATTGTGATTTTATTGGGTAGTTTTACCTATAATTAAGGGGATATGTATTTTAAGTTGACAAAGCTGAAAATGTTTTGCATTCCTGTTAATTTGGGGTTACTTTCTATAAGCTATGCATGTTTATAAAAATTTAGTTTTCATATTTAACTGAAAGATACCCAAATTAATACTATCAAAATGTTGAAAAAAGAAAACATTTCCATATCCCCCAACACTAAAAGGTTTAACTCTATTATACCCATGTGATTGTTTTTTTTCTTTATTAGATGTATTAACATTCAGGGCATTTTCCTCCCTTTTGATCAAATGAGTGAAAATTACATTAGTGTGAGGTTTTGCCTTTGGATATATATTGGCAGAAAGACAGACAGGCAAGTAGGACTGTTAAATCTAAAAAAAGTCTAAATATCTATGGCACCTTTAAGTCCTGACAAAGGTACTGTGAATACCTTTCTAGATATGTATTGTAATCTATAACGAAACCTTGAAAAATCTCAATATGAAACTGGAGTAAAAAGGAATACTAGACATTATTAAGATGCCATGTCTCGTGAGATTTTTTCCCACAGTCATTAAGTAAAAGGAAATGTTTTCTTTGGATTGTGACTCAAAGCATGCAGTGAATCTGTGGATTTTATTGCTGTGACAAGCTAGCAGGCAGTCTATACCAGTACAATGTCAAGAATATATAATGTGTTCACATTATATGGACTACTAAGTGGGATTTATGTTTTCTCACTAAAGACACACAGTTTAGAATGATAAAAAAATGGCTCTAGACAATGTATAAAAGTCAGATTTATTTCTAATAACTACTGGGTAATCTTCTGTAAAATGAATATAAAGAGAATGAGCATGGTTATATGGATTAACTTCTTGGAAACCTTTGAGTTTTGTGAGAATTGTAATATTCCATGAATGGTCCAACAGAAGATATTTAATCTCTTAGCTGATACATATGTTTCCAATGCATTGCAAAGAAATGCACTGGATGCATCTCTGGCACCCAAAGGGTTAATCATTGTTTTACATTGTCTATTAACAGAATACATAAACTCTCAAGTATTACAGTAATTTCAAGTTTGCTGAGAGAATTCTGTTGTACGTACTGGTTTTACCCCATTTAGAATCTTGGCTTTCACTCTCATTCTCCATGATACCTCCTGTATATCTTTCTCCTTCAGCAAGAGCACCAAAGTTCACACAGCCTAGGTCATCACTATATAGATAGACTATGCTAGGCTAAGGATTAAGCAGTTAGACAGAAAGAGCCCTCACAAAATAATTATTTGACATGGGGATTTTATGGAGAGAATAGAACTGTTGTTTCCTCTTTCATAACCTCTGTGTGAGGCACTGACCTCAACAAGGCCAGCATATGTAATAATCTGCAGGGGTATGGAGAGAGGGAATAGATGTTTTATCCTAGGGGAATTTAACAGGTCAATACAAGAATTTTTAAACCATAGACATTGAGCTCAAAACTACTGGTGCTGAATTCTACAGAAAGGTATTTTGGCTAAAGTTAAATATGGATGTTGGAACAGGGCTGGCGGATGTGATCTGGGACTGGAGACTGGTAATTTTATATGAATAAATATCAGCAACATTAGTATACATAAACTGAATTTCTTACACACTTCAAACATTGTAAAAGTACCATTGAATTCTGGTAGCTTAGTCTTCGATTCAAAGAATTACGATAAAAAAGAGGTAGGGCCAAAACGGCTACCACCATACTCAAAATTTGTGTAAGTCAGTATCCAATGGCCCTACCAACTGAAACCACAACAAACATTTGGACACAGCAATGGACTTGTGACCAAACGTCCGTTGTGTGTTTTAAGTTCTGAATACCCACTCTAAACAACATGAGTAATGGGGAACATCAAAGGAAAATGGCTAATGCTCGACTTTGGCACACTGTCAAGCACCGACCCAAACACTAACCCTACACTACCCCTAAAATTGAAGTGCAACAATACTAGCCCTAACACTATCCTAACAATCACAGCTGTATAACACTTACCTGTCATCCACTCTCTCCATCTTCTCCTATCATCTTCTATTTTTGTTCTTCTACTACTGTCTATTAAATCTTATTCTCCTCAGATCATCTTCTCTGTTGAAATGATGTCCCTGTAAAAAAAAAGAAAGTCAACATAACTCTTTGTTTAATAGAAATATTTCCATGTAATTGCTCCCCACAGGCACTCAAAGGGTTACCGATTGCATTACATAGACATATTTCTATTCAATGAAGAGTTAATGTTGACTTTACTTTTTACTCTCTCTCTCTTTCTTGCCACCTCTCCTGAATTCATGTGTCCAGAGTGGTAAACAAAGCGATCAGACCATCGAGGGTCTCAGGTATATTGCGAGTTGTTAACTCATGTTTCAGCCTCTTGGACAGCCCATGACGAAAGGCAGCTTTCAGAGCGTCATTCCCCCAGTCGGTATCATAAGCCAGGGTACGGAACTCAATGACGTATTGTGTGAAGGATTGAGACCACTGTTGGAGCTCTAAAAGAATGGCCTCTGCTTTGGCCTGTCGCCCAGGGGTATCGAAGGTGGCATGGAAAGCAGTAAGGAAAGCACTGAAATCATCAAGCAGAGGAGAATGACAATCCAAGAGTGGAGTCACCCAAGCCAGAGCCCGACTATCATGGTGCCCGTGCTTTGTGCAATGGTCGGCGACATTCTGATTGCTAGTTTGCATTACCTCTTACTGTTTGGCTAGTACCTTTTGTCTCCGCCCAGTGATGGCCTTTATATACCCTGTCATTTCCACGTTATGGTGTCCTTTCATGGTGTATTAGTTCCTGCATTTTGCTCCGTTATTGCTGATCGTGTATGACCTGGCCTGCCTGACGACGTTCCTGAGTTTTCTGTTCTTCAACTACTCTGTTGCTGACCGTATCCGGCTGAGAACCCGCTCCGTTGCTGACCGTATCTGGCTGAGGACCTGTTTCTGTTAACGCCTGTATCTGGCTGAGAATCCGCTCCGTTGCTGACCTGATCTGGCTGAGAACCCGTTTCTATTACTGACTGTTCCTGGCTGAGAACCTGCTCCGTTGCTGACCTGGTCTGGCTGAGAACCCGCTTCCGTTACCGATTGTATCTGGCTGTGAACCCGCTTCCAACTGTGCCTGGCTGAGTATCTGTTCCGTGTCTGACCATACCTGGCTACGAGTCTACTCTGTGTACTGTCTTGCCACACAGTGCCTTGCTTTTCCAGCATACCGCTTGGTGGTCTCCGTTGTGCTCTTGCTTTACTTGCGGTGGCTTGCTGTTACGCTAGTAGGTTGCACTGCGTGGCGCTATATCTCTGTCGACTGTTAGCTAAGCATTCATGCTGTAGCTACTCTCCATACCACTGTTGGTGGAGTGCGCAAGCAAAGTACTCTGACTGTGTTACTCTGATCTCTCTGTGTCCACCTCTCTTACATCGCTGGGCTCACTCCCTTGGGGAGTTGCAGTATATCAGGGCGTTACCTATTGACCCTTTGCGTACCTGGACCTTCCAGGTAGAGTTGTGCATATTACCAACTGCAGGAGCCTCGGGCTCAAGAACCAGAGTTGCGTTGTACCATCCTCTATATTCCACTGTGCTGAGATCCAGCCCTAGCATTCTAGGGATTTCCCTGGGAGAGTTATCTTGGTCTGTTGCCATCCGGTGCCAGGGTCAGTTTCGCCTCTCTCCTTGGGTTCTGTACCTCTCCGAGTGTCTGGGTTGTGCCAGCAGTGTTGCCTCGCTCCTCTGGGTTGTGCCTGTCACTTCCTCCTGAGCTATCTACCATCAAGGTCCTGTGGTCAGCCCTCTGTCTGCTTACCCTGCTGCCCTTTCTGGTCCAAGCCAGGACCTCCATTGCCAGAGATTGTCATTATTCACACATACATCACTATTATTGGCTTTCTATTATTGTATATACCTGCCTGTATCTCTGCTCTGTTTGTGTGGGCCCATAGGCCTATCTATGTGTGTTTCAATAAAATTATTTTAACCTTACCAAACTGTTCTGAGTGTTCATCAAAAACCATGACAGTACGAAAGGGCCAATGACCTCAGACAATTCTGGTGAATGAAGCTCTGTAAATATCTATTAGAGAATGGATATGTATGAACAACGTCTCGATCAATTGTCAGTGACGATGCAAACCATACTAGAGTGGACAGCGCACTTGGACAAACCAGTACCAGCCTCGGTGGCCACCCTGGTTCAGGCACCGACGGTCCAAATTCTGAATGCTAACCAGCAATTTAAAGGGCTATCTGTGACAGCACCGCTACCATTAAGATATGATGGCGAACCTACCCTATGTCAGGGTTTTATCAATCAGCTGGAAATTTTTTTGGAACTAACTCCTACTGAACGAAGTAAGATTGGGTTCATGATCTCGCTTTTAACAGGCAGAGCCTTAGCCTGGGCAAACCCGATTTGGGAGACAGCGAAGCCTATTACGACCAATTTCAGTGAATTTGTGAGGGCCTTCCGTAATGTGTTTGAGGTTCCTGGGAACAACATCTCAGCCGCTAAACAAATTATGTGCATCCGATAGGGCAATCGTTCTGTGGCCGATTACGCTATAGAATTTCGCACCTTGGCGGTCAAGGTGGCATGGAATAATGAGGCCCTGGTAGCGGCTTTTGCACAAGGACTCCATGATCGCATTAAGGATGAGATAGTAGCCCGAGAGTTGCCTGTAACACTGGACAAATTCATAGAATTCGTAAACCTAATTGACACACGAATCAAGGAGAGGACGCAATATAGAGACCGCAAACCTAAGTCTTCTGCAGGGCAATGGCACAAGAATGAACTCCCGCCCTTGCCTCCCTCGCCTCCCTTACCTCCTGGTCAAAACGTATTGTTTGAACCTATGCAGGTTGGGTTTACGAAATTAACCAGAGAGGAACGGTCCTTCCACCATAAGAATGGGTTGTGCCTTTATTGTGGCAAAGGAGGGCACTTGTTGCGTAATTGTCCCACACGGCCGGAAAACGCACGCACCTAGGCTTCCTAAGGGGACAGGTCCTAGGTGATATTCAGTAGTCACCAGAAGATGTGCCTTCCAAACCTGTGGTCCAGGTGTTAATTTCTGGTGCCAGCTTCTCCTTTACCGCATCCGCTCTGATTGACTCTGGAGCAGCTGGATATTTTATGGATAAAGAATTTGCTATAGCTCATAATATTCCTTTGGTCAAGTTGGTCAATCCTATGCAAATTGAGGCTATTGATGGGTGACCTTTGGAACCTCCCCAGGTCACCCACGAGACTTGCCCACTCTCAGTGCTTACTGGTGCATTACACTGGGAGATTTGTCGTTTCAAATTATTCAGTCACCTCATTATGTGGTTATCTTAGGGTTTCCATGGTTACAAACCCATAACCCTAGAATTAATTGGGGCACTTGTGAGATTACGGCCTGGTCTGACTATTGTATGAGCCATTGTTTACAACAACCTACCAGGATTATGTGTACCTCTCCCTCCCTAACGCATGAATACCAATCCTTCAGTGATGTTTTTAGCAAAGGAGAGAATAGCACCTTGCCACCACACTGGCATACGACTGTGCTATTGATATTGCACCTGGTACAGTGCCCCCCAGGGGTAGAATGTATCCTCTCTCCTGTGAGGAGAACAGGACCATGGAAGAATATATTACTGATGCCTTGGCTCGGGGTATTATTCGCAAATAATCCTCGTCTGTGGGGGCTGGATTCTTTTTCGTTAAGAAAAAGTCAGGTGAATTAAGGTCTTGCATCGATTATAGAGGGCTCAATAAACTAAAGATCAAAAGCGCTTATCCGATTCCACTCATCACCGAGCTGTTTGACCAACTGAAGGGAGCTACTATCTTTATGAAAGCGGACCTAAGGGCAGATTATAATCTCGTTCGTATAAGGGAAGGTGATAAGTGGAAAACTGCATTTAACACGTGCAATATGCATTATGAATACCTAGTAATGCCATTTGGGTTGTGCAATGCTCCAGCCATGTTCCAAGAATTAATTAATGATGTTATCCGAGATCTGCTTCTGTCCTGTGTAGTATTCTACTTAGACAACATTTTTTTTTTAAATAGATTTTATTATCAGATTGCTCCATACACATATCAAATACAGAAAAATACACATATAATCATTCAAGCACAGCAAAAGTATGTAGACATTTGTAACAGTGAAAAGAACATATGCATATCAGTAGGGCGCACAGAGCCAACCTAAGGTTTTTATTATTATGTTAACTTCCAATAACCAAAACTCCTAAAAACTAACCTAACTTAAATTTCACTGTACCCCCGTTCCCAGATTCCTCTCTCTCCCGAATCCGCAGCACCCCCCCATCCGCCCATCAGCCAGCAGTTTCACGAGGTCCAGGCATGCACAGGGCTCATACATAATGTGTTTCATCAATTATACATCGCAGCCATCCATGCAGCAAGCAGGTGTGACCTCAATCAAGCATCACCAGTAAGATGTACATCATCAGGTGCCACAGTAGTATCTGCTCTATTTGTCCACCAATTCTGCCATCTACACCAAATCTTTTCAAATTTATTTGGGTTACCCCAGTGAAAGTAAACCAATTTATAGTGTGAAATACATTGTAAAACTAGGTTTATACACGCCCTAGAATTAGGGACTCTATTTGACATCCAGTTCAAGGCCACCACCTTTCTCGCCATCACCAAGAGCTCACTCAGTAGAGATCTGTCACTTGCATCCTCAATCTCATCGGGAAAAACAGACAATAAACAGATCTTTGGAGTCACAGGAACAGGTTTCCCCAACACCAGGGCCACAATACGTATTACTTCTCTCCAGAACATCCTGACTCCAGGACATTCCCAGATCATATGTAAGTATGTGCTCTGAACATTATCACACTGAAGACAACAGTTGGTATTAGAATTCCCCATTCTATACAGTCTGACCTGTGTATAGTAAATTCTATGTAGAATATTCAACTGTATCATCTGGTGTCTAGTCGACATCACCACCAGTGCTGGTCCCGCCTTAGCCAAATCCCATTCCCAATTCTCCAATGGACCCACTTCCATTTCCCATTTGTTCCGTGAATGGAAATCCTGATACCCCATGTGAGATTCTAGCCACTGGTAAATGAAAGAAAGTGGTCTCAAAGGCTCAAGAATCATCAATCTAGTAAGAAGAGGGAATGTAGAAATCATCGGGGCTCGATCACCCCATTGAGCTCGGAGAGCATGCCTAATGCATAAATATGAGTAGAAAAACTTAGACGACATTTTAATTTATTCCCCTGATTTAGAGACTCATCGTATTCATATGGCCACTGTACCTCAGAAACTCAGGAAGAATAAATTATTTTTTAAGATTGACAAATGTCCCGGCATTGGAGGATCATCTCCAGCGAATCCGTTCCACATGGGTGCAGGTTCAAGAGTTGCTGCGATGCTCACAGCAATCCCAGGAGCTCCAGGCCAATCGTAAATGCCTACCCGCACCCTCCTACCCGGTCGGGGAGAGGGTCTGGTTGTCCTCCAGCAATCTTCACCTCCAATGCCCTCTCAGAAACTGGCTCCCTGTTTTGTGGGGCCTTTCCATATCCTCCATCGTGTGAACCCTGTGGCCTATGCCCTAGACCTTCCTCCCACTATGCGGATACACAATGTGTTCCATGTCTCGTTGCTAAAACCTCTGGTATGTATTTGTTTCACTACGGTCACTCCTCGACCTTATTCGGTGCCCATTGACGGTCATGAGGAGTACGAGGTCCAATCCATAGTTGACTCTCATAGGTTCAAAGGGAGCCTTCAATATTTGGTCCTCTTGAATGGTTACGGTCCAGAAGAGCACTCATGGGTTACAGATGCAGACGTGCATGTCCCTGCTCTCCTCCATGCTTTCCATGCACGCTTTCCCCATAAACCTGGTCCTGCTCCGTGGGGGGGGGGGTCATTGAGGGGGGTACTGTCAAGATTTTGCTGAGCTGCTCCCATTCTGCCTATTGATTCTGCTGTCTGAGTTAATCTAGTGCTCTGCTATCCACTGCTGCTTTCTTCTGAGTTTTCTGTCTCAGGTTGAATCAGCTGACCTCAGATTACTCATCTGAATGTTATCAACCAACCCTCCCAGGGTATTTATAGCAGCTTGGCTCACTTCCCCATTGTCCTTGTGCTTGTTTGCTGACCTGTTTCTGCTGGCTGCTGTGGATTTTCCTGTGCTCCTGTTTGCTGTTTTCCAGACCCTTGGCTTGTTCCATAATTCACTGACTTCTGTTTTTTCTGACTCCGGCTGAATAGCTGTCTTGGTTCCTGACCCTGGCGTTTCTTTTGGTTTATGCTCTTGGATTATGCTTCTGTTTTTGTTTCATTAATAAAGGTGTATTGCATTTTACACTTGTGTCTTGTCTGGTTCCTGGTCCCTAACAAGTCCCCATAGGAGTAGGAAGAGTCCATATCCTCATGTTCTCCTACTCATCCTCCCCTTCTGACAATTCCTCCTCTGAGGAGGCCCCTATAAACTGAGGAATACTATTAGAGATAGGAGGCCACATGTTTAAAGGTATGGGGGGTTCCAAGATTGTAGGACCCCTGGAGGGATTTGGGCCACTGAGGACAACAATGTTTCTACCCATGCTGGCTCTTGGTCAGTGTTGGATCGCCCCAGTGGAGTAGTAGGGGCCACAGTACAAGAGGGGTAGAGAGATCTGTAATACTGTCTAGGGAGCCCTGTTTGACATTAGGAACAGTAAGACAGTGACACCCCTGAATCCATAGTCTTAGATTTATTCCTATGCCACTTAGACTCTGACATCCTGACAGTAGAAGTGGCCCACACTAGTAGAAGTAACCAGTAGCAATTCCCCAGGCTAATAATTCACCCTAGAAAGCCCATAAAATCTCTTATCTGATAGGGTAAGGATTAATCTGTAGAAGGAGAGCATGGAAAGTCTGCCTCTGCATAGAATGAGCAAGAGAGAAGTAAAATGGTGACTGCAAAACCGGCATCCAATTGGAAGAAAGACCCCCAAAATGGGTTTTATGGGAAATGTAGTCTTCTCTTTTGCCATTGCCTAGCAATGCCTACAATCACTGCAATATACTATCATCTCCCAAAAATATACAAAAATAAAACCAATCCTCCTGGACGACCAATTATATCTGGAATTTGATCCCTCACATGCAATCTTTCTCAGCTATTAGATTTCCATCTACAAAAATACGTCCAATTGCTTCCATCCTACACAAAGGACTCAACTCACATTTTACAGAAAGTAAAAGCAATACAGTGGAAAGAAAACTACTACTGGATCATTTGTGATGTGAATGAATTGTACCCCTCCATCAAACATGAAGAAGGGTTAAAAGCAGTCCAATACTATTTAAATCAAGATCAAAATATGCCACTGATTCAATGAAACTTCATCTTAGATTATATACGTTTTATTTTGGAGCACAATTACTTTTTATTCTTTTTTGGAAGGACACCACCTTTACCCATCGTTTGGGGGAAACCTCGTCCTATACGCCAGATATACTGATGTCCTGCTTATCATCTGGCAGGGTGATGAAGATTCTATACTATCCTTTCAACGGCATATCAATCTAAACTCTTTGGGCATTAATTTCACCTCCCAATACAGCCGTACATCAGTCAATTTCCTGGATCTAACGGTGACTACGAACACCATGCCAAGGATTAGTACTCAAACCCATATGAAAGATGTAGATGTCAACAGCTATATCCACCACACCAGCTCCCACCTTCCACTCTGATTAGCCAGTGTCCCACTTAGTCTACTGTACAGACTCTGAAGGAATTGCATGGAGGAGGAAACATCCCTGATCCAATCAGAAAATCTAAAACACAAATTTGCAGAAAAAGGGTATAAAACAGATTTCTTTGAAAAGTCCTTCAAAAAAGCAGGGGAAACCCCAAAAGAAAATTTACTTGCAATAAATAAAAATGAGAAGAAAAGAGAAAAGAAGGCCCAAAGATTCCGTTCATCACAAGGTATAATACATCTGGAAAAAAAATAGAGAGCATAATACAAAAACATTGGTCAATACTTCAAAGCGACAAAGTCCCAAAAAAAAGTATGCCCAATTAACCTGAAATTATATATAAGAAATCAAATGATTTAAAAAGTAAACTAGCTCCAAGTAACATTGATACAGATTCAAAACAAAAAACAGGAAAATGATTATTAAATGGTACCTATATTCAGGGCAACTTTAAATGTGGCTACCAAATCTGCACCACTTGCTCATATATACAATATCACAAACAATAATTTTTTAGCCACCAAACAGGAGATATCTTCAAAATTGAGCATCATTTACAATGTACAACATATTACGTTATATACGTATTGGAATGTCCATGTAATCTACAATATGTGGGGAGGACCACTAGGAGCGGGAAAGAGTGGTTCATGGAACACAGAAGGAATATCATCCAGAAGAATCCCAAACATAGCGTGGCCAGACATTTTACTGACAAACACCAGAGCAAAACGGAAGGGCTGAAGTTTTACCTCATTGACCATGTCCCACCCCAAAAGAGAGAGGGAAATAGATTTATTAAACTGGCTAAGTTAGAGTCTGAATGGATCTTCAAGCTTCATACCTTAAGCCCACAAGGACTGAATGAAGAGCTCGACTTTTGGTGCTTCTAGATGGAATCCACATACCTTCTAATTATGAATGCTGCCCGATAAGGTCTTAACAAAGTATCATTTACTACTTATATCTTTAAATTAGTATACAACCTATTGAAGTAATATCAGGGGGGCAAAAGATTACCTAAAATCAAAGTGATCCTTTTTGTTAACTAAAATTATAGGTACTCCATCTCCTGACAAAAATATATCTTTATTAACAAGTGGAAATGAAACCCATTACATGGGCCTGCAGAGACCCTTTGAAAAACACAATAGTTCATTAATATTTATTCAACTAGAATTATATGGTCTTGGGACTCAAAAACCAGGGGTACTAGGATATACCCCTGAAATAAATAAATCCTCCTGTAATAGAACACAATTATAATATAACCAGTATTTTGACTGATACACATTAAAGGAAGATTCACCATTTATTGGATCGACATTTTAATAGTATAAATAATCATACATATACCCTTCACAACACATCTTATCATAGATACTGATATATAATTCAATACAGGAATACATTGTTACATTTTGAAATACTTTTATTTTGTATATTGTGAAGGCCAACTCATTTGCTATAATCACGCCTCCATTATGTTCTGATTGACAACACCACAATAATAAATAACAGGGAAAGTTTCGGCCAATCAGGCACTCTCTGAAGAAGGAGCATACAGAGCGCCAAAATGCGTCAGAGTCTGAGTACACGTGGCGCACGGAGACGCAGGGACCTGCTGATAACACCAGGATCTGCCGAGCACACAAGGATCTTTGACAACGCTAGGACCTGAGGATTCCCTCTTATCTAAACATTTTTTACCTTCTTTTTTGGCGTATTTGTTTTTATGTATATATTGTATTAATAAACTGCTACACTTAGATAGTGGTTGCACTGTCTCTCCCCTGCCCTTATATCTTTTTTACATGTTGAATACTTCTGGATTCTGGATTTCTTCATTACTTTGAGACCAGCAGCACAGAGTGTGTTTGTGGGAGACTTTTTCTACATATATGAACTTTACGCAGGGACAGTATAACATGTTCTTATTATCATAAGAATCCAAAGACAATACCTGTTCCCTATCTAAAGCTTAGGAATTGGTTATTCCTTTTTATAATATTTGACTCCCATTCATAAATTTTGACTTATCATAGTGGTCTGTATATATCTGCACAGTGTAGGCTGTATTGCTCTTTCCCATAAAAAACAGCATACTTGAGTTATGTCCAGTAAACATACCACGGGGGAGGGGTGGAGCAGTGCAGGGATGTGAGAGTAAAGTAGTAGTTCAGAAACTGACTGCAGAAATGGTAGCTGTAGTGTTTGTAATCAATGATGATGATACCTCTACTAGTTCCAGCACCACCAGTGCCAGTAGAAATAAAGAACCATATAAGAAGAACATTGAAGATGACAACAAGTCACATTCAAGCGTTGATGATGCTGGAAACAGCATAATAGAGGAAGGTGTAGCAGCTGAAGCGCATGCTGCATCAGATAGCGAGACAAACAAGCAACAAAACACCCGTCCTCAAAGTAGTAAGGAACTTTGTTAAAGTAAAAGTAAAAGGTAAAAACATTTTTTGAGAGATGGGTATGAGGGCAGTGTTTTTTAATTTTACCTATCAATTCGCCTATACTTTTTTCTCGAGTTTACTATCCCTTTAAAACAATTCCATGATTTCTTTTTAATGTCCATTTGTTTATTTTGTTCTATACTTTATTTTCATGGTACATTGAGACATTAAACTGCTTAAATTTAAATAAAAACTGGAAAAATGGGGTTGTTCTAAAACTTTTGAATGGTATTGTTTGTGTGTTTGTATCTATATATATATATATATATATATATATATATATATATATATATATATATATATATATATAAAAGAATAAGCTTCATTGCATAGGCACATACTCTCTCACTCACACTCTCACACTCACTCACACTCTCACACACTCTCTCACTCACACTCTCTCTTGCTCACACTCTTTCACTCACATTCTCGCTCACACTCACTCACTCACACTCACTCTCACTCACACACACTCAATCACACACACTCAATCACACACACTCAATCACACACACACACAATCACACACACACACTCTCAATCACACACACTCACTCACACTCTTACTCACACACACACTCAGTTACACACACTCTCAGTCACACATATTCACACTCACACACACTCTCTCTCACTCACTCACACTCACACACTCTCACTCACACACTCACTCACACACACACACACGCAATCACCCACACGCAATCACTCACACGTAATCACTCACTCTTGCACTCACACACACTCACTCACACTCACTCTCACTCACCTTCCACCATAGTCTCACTCACATTCATTCACACTCACTCAGACCCCGGAAGCCAGCACTATCCACCTTCCACCATAGTATGTGCAATTACCACATGCATTTCAACTACATGAATGATTGCCACTCACTCACACTCACACACACTCACTCACAGCCCGGGAGCCAGCATGATCCACCTTCCACCATAGTATGTGCAATTACCACATGTATTTCAACTATATGAATGAATGGCATAAGTACAAACACAAACTCATTACAATGACACATGTCACCCCCTTATGACTCACTTCTGTGTGTGTGTCTCTGTGTGTTTCTCACTGTGTGTGTTGCATGTCTGTATCACACTCTATGTGTCTGCATATTGTGCATTGCATGTATGTTTGTATGACTGTGTTGCTCTTTATGCATCTCAGTGCATGCGTGTGCATTTGCGTGTGTGTCTCTGTGTTTATGTGTCTTGCATTAGTGTGTGTGCATTAATTCCCTATATAGCTGGAAGGGCAGCACATTGATTATATATATATATATATATATATATATATATATATATATATATATACTAGCAATATGTGACGGCATTGCCCATCATTATAGTAGGGTATAGGGTTGCCACCCAGCCGGTATTTTACCGGCAGGCCGGTAAAAAATTGGCTTCTTTCCAATGTTAAGTATATGGAGGGAATGTCATGGCCGGTATTTTTTTTTAACAAAAGGTGGCAACCCTAGTAGGGTGTGTGTTATGTAGCATTTTTTGTTTGAAATGTTGTAGGTGGCATGTTGAAGGTATTTTGTAAGAATTTTTTGTGTTTGTTTGTATTGTACATTCCATTTAGCTGTATTGACTGATGATGTTTTTTTGTGTACTGTGTATAGCAGAAAGAATCATATTGCACACATACATAGGCATACACAGATACAGTGACATATACAGACATTGATCATACATACACATGTACATACATGCGTACACACACACACACATACAGATATTATTACGGTCCTGTAAGTGCCAGAGGGGTAGGCAAGGCATTGTTCATTGTGTTGCTTAATCCTCTGGCACTGAAAGGGTTAACCAGCTGTCCCAGTATGTAGCGAGAGTCATGGAGTCCACAGTCCCTGAAGTGAACTCTGTACGTGCACACTCAGAGGCTGCCAGACAACTGCCGGCCCGGCTACCTGGCCAGGAAGACACCTCCTGCCCCAGGCCTTGGCCAAGAGCGTTACTAGGGATGTAGCCCGGGCACCAAGAGCGGGAACTGAGGATGGATGGTGTGTGTGGTTGGAGCAGGGATGGTGTGTGTTGTTGGAGCAGCTATAGTGCGGCATGTATATTTTGTGTGTAGGGTACTTACACAATGCAGGTGTGTGACAATGGGCAGAGAGCGGCGGTGAAGAAGCTTGTGTGTAACAGGGTGTACTACAGAGTAGCCCCAGCATGGTCTGTCTCCAACACTTCAGCCACGGGTAATAGCCGAATCCAGCTGCTGCTTGTAGAGAGCTCCTTGAAGGGCCGCATGACCGGGTTGTTGCGGGGTGGAATGTTGTGCTTCATGAAGGGGGAACATGAAGGGCTTGGTACTGGGCCTGCCTGCCTGCCTCCGAGCTACATGAAGCAGCTGGGCTTCCTGCAGCAGAAGCACATTGTGCACCAGGAGCCGAAAGCATTGTTGTGTTGCGGATACCAGAAATGAAGGTACACTGGAGCCGATCCTGCCCTCTCTTTGTTGGATCAGCTCATTGTGTGCCTCAGGTTGGTGGAGGGACCCCTGAGGACTCTGTGTGTGTGTGGCTTTTGTGTGTGAGGGTGGCTTTTGTGTGTGTGTGTGGCTTTTGTGTGTGTGTGTGTGTGTGTGTGTATGTGCCTTGTGTGTGTGTGTGGCTTGTGTGTGAGTCTGTGATGTAGGAGCGAGTGGCAGCCATTTTGTTTTTTTCAGTCACTTGGATAGTGGTGGGCGGGCTGGATAGTGTGGGCAGGCCAACTCCCTGAATGATTTAAATCACTCCTCCATTGAATCACCCAATGGGAATGGTAACTCCTTACTTAAGCTGAGGTAACATAGCAATATAACACACAGTGGCTCTTCAGTTGAGGCAACAAAGCAATATGCTGAGGGATCAAATAGAAACTGGTGTTTGAGGCTTGCCCTCTGTAACATACAGCAAAGCATCTCTCTCCCTTTAAGGAGAAAGGGCGGGAATCAGGAAGTGGAGGAGTGACAGTTGAAAACAGACAGTGAGGTGACTGAAGAGATGAAAAGAGTTAACCTTTTGAGTGTCGGAGGGGTATGCAACGCATTGCAAAGCAATGCATTGCGTACCCCTCTGGCACTGAAAGGGTTAAATAAGAGAGTTGCTATTAAGTTTATCCCTGAGTTTGTATTTTATGGAAACATTACACCCTCATACTGAAACAGAGTGTATGGAGGGGTACAATTATCTGTGGGAGGTGACACAGTGTGTATGGAGAGTTACAATTATCTGTGAGAAGTGAAACAGTGTGTTTGTGGGGTCATGATCCTGAGTGACCGTGTGTGTGGACCAGGAGAAGTTCTTGATATCCCCTACTTCAGGAGCGAGTGGCAGCTATATTTTTTTGTCAGTTGGATAGTGGTGGGTGGGCTGGAGGGGGCAGGCCAACTCCCTGTATGATAAACACGCCCCCATTGAATCACCCAATGGGAGCAGTAATGTCCCCATTGAATCACCCAATGAGAGTTGTGTCTCCTAATGAGACATAAATTATGTAATGAGGCATTCTGTTCAATGTGTGTTTGTTTTCTGAGGAGACATAAATTATGTCCTGTGTGTGAGGTACCATAAATTATGCAACGAGGCTTATTCTTTTATATATATATATATATATATATATATATATATATATATATATATATATATATACATAGATTAAGTTTAGGCACTCCTAATGAAGGAAAAAGTGTATCCACTGTCTGAGTGCTACTACATTTCGGCCCCCTGGAGGGCCTTTATCAAGTCTTTATATATATATATATATATATATATATATATAGAGAGAGAGAGAGAGAGAGAGAGAGAGAGATTTTTTTTCCATGTATGTATATGAGTGTTTTAACCTCTGGAATGCTAGAGAGCTTAGGAATGCTTTGAAGATTCATATTTGAATCAATGAAAGCTTAATTCCACCATGATGGCTAATGTGGTTTGCTCCAGATTTCCTCATCTTTTGTTTTCTTCAGCAGGCCTTACATCTACTATCAACAGCTTTCTTAACCATTTTAAACACCACAGCTTTAGTTTAGGAGAAAGCCATTTTAACCACATAAGTCTATTTCACAGACATACTAAATCCGTTTATATCAAATGAAAAAAGCAATAGTCATGTTAACATGCTGTGTAAAATACACCATGGCATTAGGCCAGAAAATTATTAAAAGTGAAAGATCTTCAAAGAGAAAGCAAAAAATAAGTAAAACCACATTTTCAAGCATATATGTAATGAAATTTAAATTGAATTTAGTTCAAAATCATTTACCTTTAGACATTATACATCAGTAAACTAAGCATCAGTTAAGAAAGTAAATCGCCTTTCCATTTAAATGAAAAATTGCTCTGTCTCTTTTGATTTAACAGTAATTTCCAATTTTAAAGTACACCGAGGGTGTTTATTTAGGACCAGCTTCAATGTGATGTTTGTTTCTGCAGGGCTGGAATGTCCTTCATCCTCCATATGCAGTTTGTCACTGTAGAAAAAAAGTAATTCAAAACATGGAGAAAAATTATACATTTTTTATTCTTATGTTTTGGAGTATTACGTATAATTTCTTCTGGTAAGACAACCATCAAAGACAAATTACTTTGTCCTCAAAACTTTCTACAAAATACACTTAGAAACTCATATAAAACATGACTAACTGTACTTATGATAAAGGATCAGCTAGACAACTTGTGAGGTCAGTTTGTAGTCCATATGACTTGAAATTCTATGACATGTTAAACTCGTGTTAAAAATGAGATTGTTCTGGGACATTTATGTTACTCCATGCAAAGCTGTCACTTTAAAGAACATGGTATCCAAATGAAATATTGCCCTCTATGTGGCGAGCATGAAAATGCAGAGATCATACTGTCGCATAGATCAAAACAGTGACATCAGAATGTGGCCTGTATCAAAAGGCTGACATACTGATGTTGCAAGCTTAATTGCCACAAACAAAATAGCTCACAGTACCAAAGAAAATTGTGCAAGTCTGATGCCTTAAGCCTTTGAGTGCCAAAAGGTTATTGTATACCCATGAATCTATTTATCCATAATAATAAAAAAATACCGTTTTGTTGTTTTGTTTCCCAAAGAAAATAAAGCACGTCTGTGGCTTAACCATATGAGTACCAAATTGTTATTGAGCAAGTCTGTGGCTTGACCCTTTGAGTGCCAAAGGGTTATTGCTTATCCATGAACCTAATTATCCATGTAATAAAAAAAATACTGTTTTGCTGTTTTGTTTCCCAAAGAAAATAGCTCAAGTCTGCTCACTGGAGGAGGTGGTGTTTTTACAGAGTGACTGATCGAGCACATTGAGTTACTGCTTACTGATGGCTTTAACAGATGCTGTCAGACACATTTGTGGGGTCAATTATAATAACATTTTGTGGTAATTTTGTTTCTTATAACCCTAGAGGTCTTACACTAGAACATAATAGAACATATTATTTGGGTAAATGGAAGTTCACATATATAGTATCCTTCATCACCCTTATGCATATCATTAATGTTAATAGATACAGTACTGTGTATTTACTCCATGTTATCTCTTGGAAAAGGTTCTCCATCCTTCAGAAAATTGAGAAACATAAGTAAATAAATAAACATACTAACAATATATATTGTTCACACATCATCAATGCCCCAGTCCCACCATGCAGAGCCACCTACCTTGTACAGCTAGCGTGTGCTCCTGCCTCCTGGCCGGGCAGATAGTCCCTACCTTCTCCTTGAGACAGACCTAAGAAGAGACTGAGATCTTTCATCCACCTCCCAGGAGCTCTCAATTTCCTCTCAGGTCCACCTCTCAGTGTCTTCTCTAGTTTGTAGGTGAAACAGAGGACTAACAATGAGGTATTGAGCACAGGATTTCAATAGGATACCCCCTCTGCCAAGCAAAGGGTTAATCCTGATCAATATCCTCCACTGAAAGCAAGAAAATAGTGCAGGTCTGCTCACTGAAGGAGCTTCGTGCAGCCTTTCATGATGTGCTAAGAAAGCGACAATCAAGGACAGTGGGTTCCAGCTTACTGATGACTTTAATAGAAGCTGGCAGACTTGCATCTGTGGGGTTAATTATAACTTTAGATGGGAATGTGGTGGTGGTCAGAGGTTTCAATATGGTGGTTAACATCTCCATTGCCTGTAAAATTAAATTGCTGCCAACTAGAATGGAAAGTTAGAAGGGAGGTGGGAAGGGTACTTGGAAACACGGGATCAGACAGGGGACTGCATCTCGATAGCTTCTGGTTGTTCCTGCCAAGGAAAGTGTATGATGTCCACCCTACTTCACGTGGGCTTCTTGAGCCTCACTTAGGAATTGGACAATAGTACGTTACCCTGCTTTTGTCTTGATTTCTTCTACATATAATGCAGCTTGCTCAATCAGCCTTTGATCGGTATGTTGGAAGATGGGGCATGGCAAACAATGTCCGTCTGTGATTCTTTTTTTCTGATGTGCATGTGTGGGGAACGGGTAGATGCATAAAAATCCACATCTGTTGTTTTGATGATGTAACATAGTAACATAGTAATTTAGGTTGAATAAAGACACAAGTCCATCAAGTTCAACCTTTGCCTCATACCCTAGTGACATGAGAACTGTATAACTTTCCTGCTGCCAAATAAGTTAGTCTTTTTCAGACCTTCCTGATCTGCCTAGTAATAAATAGTGATGAGCGAGCACCCCAATGCTCGGGTGTTCGGGTGCTCTGACCGAGCACCCCCGGAGGCTTGAGTGCTCGGCCGAGCACCCGAGCCCCATTGAAGTCAATGGGAGGACTCGAGCATTACACCAGGCACCCCCTGCTCTGATGAGGGGAGGGTGCCTGGTCCATAGGAAAAGGGCAGAAAATTATGGAAACACCACAGAAATGGTTCAGGGACAGCATAGGGAGGATGTCTGGATGCATCTTGGACTCCAACATCGCTGCTGGGAACGATCTTTCGCCCGTAGTACGCCATTTTTACAGACTGACCGTAAAACACACAAAAAGGAAAATAAAAACGACTTTAGGCGAAAAATTGTTACCAAACAGTATTTGCTGTATATTTACTTGTATATCATCTGCAAATTCTCCCAAAAATTTCCTCGATTTTTCTGAACTGAGGCCATGATTAAGAGGGAAACGTGCGCAGAGGCAAATTCTCCAAAAATTTCCTTGATTTTTCTGAACTGAGGCCATGATTAAGAGGGAAACGTGCGCAGAGGCAAATTCTCCCAAAAATTTCCTCGATTTTTCTGAACTGGGGCCATGATTAAGAGGGAAACATGCGCTGAGCCGACCATCTAAAACATTATGGGTGAGGGTCTGCTGCGGAGCTGACCATCCTAAACATTATATGCGAAGGCCCGCTAGTGAGCTGACGCTATAAAACATTATATGAGAGGGCCCGCTAGAGAGCTGACCCAATAAAACATTATATGAGAAGGCCCGCTGGTGAGCTGACCTATAAAAAAATTGTCAAACAGCGCCCGCTGGTGAGCTGGCCCTATATAAAAATTATATCACAGGACCTGCTGGTGAGCTGGCCCTATATAAAAATTATATCACAGGGCATATGGAAGAGGAGGAGGAGGATGAGAAGATTAAGAGTCAACCATATACCCATTTTTTGGGTGGAAGGGGTGAATGGGAATACAGAGTATTCCCATCATTGTAAATAACATATATAAAGTGAGTTTATGTTCCCCCAGGGCTTTCCTCCAGTGGAGTGGAGAAGTCAGGGGAAATCCAGGCCTTGTTCATTTTTATAAGTGTCAACCTATCAGCATTGTCGGTGGAAAGGCGGATACGCTTATCTGTTATGATGCCACCGGCAGCACTAAATACCCGCTCAGACAGAACGCTGGCGGCAGGGCAGGCCAGCACCTCCAAGGCGTAGAGTGCCAGTTCATACCACGTGTCCAGCTTGGACACCCAGTAGTTGTAAGGCACAGAGGGATCATTGAGGACGCTGACACGGTCTGCTACGTACTCCTTCACCATCTTCCAAAACTTTTCCCTCCTTGTGACACTAGGCTGCGCATCAGGGTGAGGGTGCTGGCGGGGTGTCATGAAGGTGTCCCACGCCTTGGAGAGTGTTGCCCTGCCTTTGTCGGAACTGCTGTGTGCTCCCCTTTTCTCCCCTTCTCGGTTGGCCAAGGTAGCACGTACTCTGCCGCCAGCGTTGTCAGATGGAAAATTTTGGAGCAATTTTTCAACAAGAACCTTCTGGTATTGCACCATTTTGCTTGTCCTCTCCACCAGAGGAATGAGAGATGAGAAATTCTCTTTGTAGCGGGGGTCCAGAAGGGTGAACACCCAGTAATCCGTGTTGTCTAAAATGCGTATAACGCGTGGGTCACGGGAAAGGCAGCCTAACATAAAGTCAGCCATGTGTGCCAGAGTACCAACAGGCAAGATTTCGCTGTCCTCACCAGGAGGATGACTCTCAATCTCCTCATCCTCTTCCTCCTCTTCTGCCCACCCACGCTGAAGAGATGGAACTAAAGTTCCATGGCTACCCTCTGTAGCGGAGGCAACCGTGTCTTCCTCCTCCTCCTCCTCCGCCTCCTCCAATTGTCGCTGAGAAGACGAAGTGAGGGTGCTCTGGCTATCAACTTGTGTAAGCTCTTCCTCCCGCATTTCCACCTCTTCCACATGCAAAGCGTCAGTTTTAATTGTGAGCAGCGAGCGTTTCAGTAGACACAGAAGTGGGATGGTTACACTGATAATAGCGTTATCGCCGCTCACCATCTGTGTCGATTCCTCAAAATTGCGTAAAACCTCACAGAGGTCTGACATCCATTCCCACTCCTCACTTCTGATTACAGAAAGTTGAACGGAGAGGCGACGACCGTGTAACAGCTGGTACTCCACTACTGCCCTCTGCTGCTCACAAAGCCGGGCCAACATGTGGAAGGTGGAGTTCCAGCGCGTGCTCACGTCACACAGCAGCCGGTGAGCTGGCAATTGTAAGCGCTGCTGCAGCTTCAACAGGCCGGCTGAAGCTGTAGATGACTTACGGAAATGTGCACACACGCGGCGCACCTTGGTCAAGAGATCATGCACATTGGGGTAGGTTTTTAGAAATCGCTGAACCACTAAATTAAATACATGCGCTAGGCATGGTACGTGTGTGAGCTTGCCGAGCTCCAAAGCCGCCACCAAGTTACGCCCATTATCACACACAACCATGCCTGGTTGCAGGTTGAGTGGCGAGAGCCACTGCTCGGTCTGGTGACTAATCCCCTGCAACAGCTCTGAGGCCGTGTGCTGTTTGTCCCCAAGGCAGATCAGCTTCAGCACGGCCTGTTGACGCTTCCCCACTGCAGTGCTACACTGCTTCCAGCTACCGGCTGATGGGGGAGTGGCGCTGCGTGCAGAGAATTCGGAGGTGGAAACGGAGGAGGAGGAGCCAATAACGTAGGTGCTGGCGGAAACCCTGATGGAGGTAGGGCCCGCAATCCTCGGCGTGGGTAGCACTCGTGCCATCCCAGGGTCCGAGTCGCTCCCAGCCTCCACGACATTCACCCAGTGTGCCGTCAGGGAAATGTAGCGTCCCTGGCCACAAGCACTTGTCCATGTGTCAGTCGTTAAGTGGACCTTCCCAGTAACTGCGTTGGTCAGGGCACGGGTGATGTTACGGGACACATGGTGGTGTAATGCGGGGATGGCACACCGGGAAAAGTAGTGGCGGCTGGGGACCGCGTACCGAGGGACAGCTGCTGCCATCAGGCTGCGGAAGGACTCAGTCTCCACAAGCCTAAATGGCAGCATTTCGATGGCCAGTAATTTGGATAGGTATGAGGTTAGTGCTATGGCCTGTGGGTGGGTGGCTGGGTATTTTCGCTTGCGCTCAAATGCCTGGGGTAACGACATTTGGACGCTGCGCTGGGACAGGGAAGTGGATGTGGTCACTGATGGTGCTTCAGATGGTACAGGTGCAGGGCGGGAGGTATGCGGGCCTGCGCCTTCGACAGGCGATTGGCCGGCACCGAAAACAGGGGAAGAGGAGGCAGTGGTGTGGCCTGCAGACACAGATGGGCGATCCAGGCGTTCCTCCCACTTATTACGGTGCTTGGATGCCATGTGTTGGATCATGCTGGTGGTGGTGAGGTTTCTAGTGTTCATGCCTCGGCTCATTCTGGTGTGGCACAGGTTGCAAACTACAATTCTTTTGTCGTCCGCACTTTCCTTAAAAAAACGCCATACCGCGGAACACCTACCCCTTGGCAAGGTAGATTTACGCAAGGGGGTGCTCCGTGGAACATTTGCGGGCCGGTTTGGTGCGGTCCGCCTTCTTTCTGTAGCCACACCACTGCCTCTTCCAGCCTGTTGCGGTGGTGCAGATGGCTCACCCTCAGGACTGCTGTCATCGCTCGGCTCTACACCTTCCCAGGTGGGGTCAGTCACCTCATCGTCCACCAAGTCCTCCTCCACTTCCTCACTCTGATCATCCTCCTCATGTCTTGGTCCCACCACATACTCAGTCATTGACAACTGTATATCATCCTCCTCAACAAGGTCTTGAGACAGTAATAGTGGTTGATTTAATGGCAACTGTGTCTCATCATCATAATCATCATCCACTACTTCCTTTGACCTTAAATGCCGTTCACATCTGTCATCTTCTTGTGATTGGGTACCCTCTAGAGGTTGTGAATCAGGGCACAAGATGTCATGTTCCTCTGCAAGCATGCTTGGAGAGAGGGTCAAATGAAGGATTGGTGATGAGACGAGCTCCTCACTATATCCCAGTGTGGGATCACTTCTTTGACCAGACCGTGTATGGTGGGAGGAAGGATGATCAGAGTGAGGATTATGTTGACCAGACTCTTGGCTACTGAGAGTGGACTTGGTGGAAGACAGGGTGGTGTTTAACCGACTGGAAGCAGTATCAGCTGACATCCAACCGACCACCTGTTCGCAGTGGTCGGACCTCGAGAGTGATGTCCTGCGACGCCCTGTAAAATGAGACATGAAGCTAGGTATGGTGGATGTCTTTCTTTCTTGTGCTCTGGCACCAGGCACAGTTTCTCCTCGTCCTGACCCGCGCCCTGAACTATCAGGATCACGTCCACTTCCCCGTCCCTTTTTACCCGCCTTCTTCATATTACACGGAATATGTGCTGCAAATCTGCAACTGTGCAGAGTACACAGAATGTGCTGCTAAACTGCGGTGACGCACACTGAATGGAATATGTGACTTTGATATTTTAGTTTGAAAACTTAACAGTATTTCTTCCTATTCTGCAACTGTGCACAGTACACAGAATATGCTGCTAAACTGCGGCGAAGCACACTGAATGGAATATGTGACTTTGATATTTTAGTTTGAAGACTTAACAGTATTTCTTCCTATTCTGCAACTGTGCAGAGTACACAGAATATGCTGCTAAACTGCGGCGAAGCACACTGAATGGAATATGTGACTTTGATATTTTAGTTTGAAGACTTAACAGTATTTCTTCCTATTCTGCAACTGTGCAGAGTACACAGAATGTGCTGCTAAACTGCGGTGACGCACACTGAATGGAATATGTGACTTTGATATTTTAGTTTGAAGACTTAACAGTATTTCTTCCTATTCTGCAACTGTGCAGAGTACACAGAATATGCTGCTAAACTGCGGCGAAGCACACTGCATGGAATATGTGACTTTGATATTTTAGTTTTAAGACTTAACAGTATTTCTTCCTATTCTGCAACTGTGCAGAGTACACAGAATGTGCTGCTAATCTGCGGCGACGCACACTGAATGGAACATGTGACTTTGATATTTTAGTTTGAAGACTTAACAGTATTTCTTCCTATTCTGCAACTGTGCAGAGTACACAGAATGTGCTGCTAAACTGCGGTGACGCACACTGAATGGAATATGTGACTTTGATATTTTAGTTTGAAGACTTAACAGTATTTCTTCCTATTCTGCAACTGTGCACAGTACACAGAATATGCTGCTAAACTGCGGCAAAGCACACTGAATGGAATATGTGACTTTGATATTTTAGTTTGAAGACTTAACAGTATTTCTTCCTATTCTGCAACTGTGCAGAGTACACAGAATGTGCTGCTAAACTGCGGTGACGCACACTGAATGGAATATGTGACTTTGATATTTTAGTTTGAAGACTTAACAGTATTTCTTCCTATTCTGCAACTGTGCAGAGTACACAGAATGTGCTGCTAAACTGCGGTGACGCACACTGAATGGAATATGTGACTTTGATATTTTAGTTTGAAGACTTAACAGTATTTCTTCCTATTCTGCAACTGTGCACAGTACACAGAATATGCTGCTAAACTGCGGCGAAGCACACTGAATGGAATATGTGACTTTGATATTTTAGTTTGAAGACTTAACAGTATTTCTTCCTATTCTGCAACTGTGCAGAGTACACAGAATGTGCTGCTAAACTGCGGTGACGCACACTGAATGGAATATGTGACTTTGATATTTTAGTTTGAAGACTTAACAGTATTTCTTCCTATTCTGCAACTGTGCAGAGTACACAGAATGTGCTGCTAAACTGCGGTGACGCACACTGAATGGAATATGTGACTTTGATATTTTAGTTTGAAGACTTAACAGTATTTCTTCCTATTCTGCAACTGTGCAGAGTACACAGAATATGCTGCTAAACTGCGGCGAAGCACACTGAATGGAATATGTGACTTTGATATTTTAGTTTGAAGACTTAACAGTATTTCTTCCTATTCTGCAACTGTGCAGAGTACACAGAATGTGCTGCTAAACTGCGGTGACGCACACTGAATGGAATATGTGACTTTGATATTTTAGTTTGAAGACTTAACAGTATTTCTTCCTATTCTGCAACTGTGCAGAGTACACAGAATGTGCTGCTAAACTGCGGTGACGCACACTGAATGGAATATGTGACTTTGATATTTTAGTTTGAAGACTTAACAGTATTTCTTCCTATTCTGCAACTGTGCAGAGTACACAGAATATGCTGCTAATCTGCGGCGAAGCACACTGAATGGAATATGTGACTTTGATATTTTAGTTTGAAGACTTAACAGTATTTCTTCCTATTCTGCAACTGTGCAGAGTACACAGAATGTGCTGCTAAACTGCGGTGACGCACACTGAATGGAATATGTGACTTTGATATTTTAGTTTGAAGACTTAACAGTATTTCTTCCTATTCTGCAACTGTGCACAGTACACAGAATATGCTGCTAAACTGCGGCGAAGCACACTGAATGGAATATGTGACTTTGATATTTTAGTTTGAAGACTTAACAGTATTTCTTCCTATTCTGCAACTGTGCAGAGTACACAGAATGTGCTGCTAAACTGCGGTGACGCACACTGAATGGAATATGTGACTTTGATATTTTAGTTTGAAGACTTAACAGTATTTCTTCCTATTCTGCAACTGTGCAGAGTACACAGAATGTGCTGCTAAACTGCGGTGACGCACACTGAATGGAATACGTGACTTTGATATTTTAGTTTGAAGACTTAACAGTATTTCTTCCTGTTCTGCAACTGTGCACAGTACACAGAATATGCTGCTAAACTGCGGCGAAGCACACTGAATGGAATATGTGACTTTGATATTTTAGTTTGAAGACTTAACAGTATTTCTTCCTATTCTGCAACTGTGCAGAGTACACAGAATGTGCTGCTAAACTGCGGTGACGCACACTGCATGGAATATGTGACTTTGATATTTTAGTTTGAAGACTTAACAGTATTTCTTCCTATTCTGCAACTGTGCAGAGTACACAGAATGTGCTGCTAAACTGCGGTGACGCACACTGAATGGAATATGTGACTTTGATATTTTAGTTTGAAGACTTAACAGTATTTCTTCCTATTCTGCAACTGTGCAGAGTACACAGAATATGCTGCTAAACTGCGGCGAAGCACACTGAATGGAATATGTGACTTTGATATTTTTTGTTTGAAGACTTAACAGTATTTCTTCCTATTCTGCAACTGTGCAGAGTACACAGAATGTGCTGCTAAACTGCGGTGACGCACACTGAATGGAATATGTGACTTTGATATTTTAGTTTGAAGACTTAACAGTATTTCTTCCTATTCTGCAACTGTGCAGAGTACACAGAATGTGCTGCTAAACTGCGGTGACGCACACTGAATGGAATATGTGACTTTGATATTTTAGTTTGAAGACTTAACAGTATTTCTTCCTATTCTGCAACTGTGCAGAGTACACAGAATATGCTGCTAATCTGCGGCGAAGCACACTGAATGGAATATGTGACTTTGATATTTTAGTTTGAAGACTTAACAGTATTTCTTCCTATTCTGCAACTGTGCAGAGTACACAGAATGTGCTGCTAAACTGCGGTGACGCACACTGAATGGAATATGTGACTTTGATATTTTAGTTTGAAGACTTAACAGTATTTCTTCCTATTCTGCAACTGTGCAGAGTACACAGAATGTGCTGCTAAACTGCGGTGACGCACACTGAATGGAATATGTGACTTTGATATTTTAGTTTGAAGACTTAACAGTATTTCTTCCTATTCTGCAACTGTGCACAGTACACAGAATATGCTGCTAAACTGCGGCGAAGCACACTGAATGGAATATGTGACTTTGATATTTTAGTTTGAAGACTTAACAGTATTTCTTCCTATTCTGCAACTGTGCAGAGTACACAGAATGTGCTGCTAAACTGCGGTGACGCACACTGAATGGAATATGTGACTTTGATATTTTAGTTTGAAGACTTAACAGTATTTCTTCCTATTCTGCAACTGTGCAGAGTACACAGAATGTGCTGCTAAACTGCGGTGACGCACACTGAATGGAATATGTGACTTTGATATTTTAGTTTGAAGACTTAACAGTATTTCTTCCTATTCTGCAACTGTGCACAGTACACAGAATATGCTGCTAAACTGCGGCGAAGCACACTGAATGGAATATGTGACTTTGATATTTTAGTTTGAAGACTTAACAGTATTTCTTCCTATTCTGCAACTCTGCACAGTACACAGAATGTGCTGCTAAACTGCGGTGACGCACACTGAATGGAATATGTGACTTTGATATTTTAGTTTGAAGACTTAACAGTATTTCTTCCTATTCTGCAACTGTGCACAGTACACAGAATGTGCTGCTAAACTGCGGCGACGCACACTGAATGGAATATGTGACTTTGATATTTTACAGTTTGAAGACTTAACAGAATGTGCTCTAATCTGCAACTTTGCACACTAAACAGAATGTGCTCTAATCTGCAACTTTGCACACTAAACAGAATGTGCTCTAATCTGCAACTTTGCACACTAAACAGAATGTACTCTAATCTGTAACTTTGCACACTAAATAGAATATATGAATTTTTTTTTTGTTTTGTTTTTTCCCCCCACACAAAATAAACTGCTGCCCCCACACACAGTAGTCCTGAAAAGGACTTTTGGGTCTTTTTTTTTCACAAATTTGCTTGTCTTCTCCCTACACTGACTTTCCCTTCCTATCCTCATCTCTCCCTGGCTAAGACTGAGCCGAACTCGCTGGTCAGGTGCTATACAGCACCCGACCACGGGTTCTGGCCAGCCAATCAGTGTAATGCCAGCAGCCAACATGGCTGCTGGCATTACACTGATGTCAGAGCCTCCCTGCACGTTTATTGGCTGCGCAGCAGCCGCGAAACGTGCGGGGAGGAGACCCGAACATGGCGGGCGAGCACATGCGGTACTCGTACGAGTACCGCCATGTGCCGAGCAGAGCGATGCTCGAGCCGATCCGAGCATCGGCCGAGCATGCTCGCTCAACACTAGTAATAAACAATATAACCCTGTATGTTCCCTTTTGAAAGAAATGTATCTAATCTTCTCTTGAATGTATCCATTGTATCTGCCGTAACTACCTCCTTGGGCAAAGAATTCCACAATTTAACAGACCTTACTGTAAAAAACCCCTTCCTCTGCTGAAGTCTAAACCTCCTTTCCTCTAATCTCAAGGCATGTTCCCTGGTCACCTGATCAGGCCTTGGAATAAATAGCTCACCACAGAGATCCTTGTATTGACCTCTCATATATTTGTACAATGTGATAAGGTCTCCTCTTAGTAGTCTTTTCTCTAGAGTAAATAAACCAAGTTTGTCTAGTCGTTCCTCATACATCAAGTCCTCCATTCCCTTAATTAATTTTGTTGCTCTTCGCTGTACCCTCTCTAGTTCTAGTATATCCTTTTTCAGACCTGGTGCCCAAAACTGATGCTCCTGTGATCTTATTCCGTTACTGACTTAGGACTGGCTGACTAACTCCGTGTGTACCGACCTGGCTTAGCTCAGTATCCAATTCCGTTACCGACTAGGACTGGCTGACTAACTCCGTGTGTACCAACCTGGCTTGGCTGAGTATCCATTTCCATTGCTGACTAGGACTGGCTGACTAACTCTGTGTACCGACCTGGCTGTGTATCCGGTTCCGTTTCTTACTGGACTGGCTGACTATCTCTGTGTGTACAGATTGGGGCAATGCTGGCTTCTGATCTGTCAGGGTTCACACCCTGTATTCCATTCCATCTACTCCCACTTGCTATACTATACAGTGCCCGGCAACCTGTCTATCCCTGTAGTCACCAGGGGTCTGTGGGTGCTATTGGCTCTAACTTCTCAGCTCTCGCAGTGTCAGTGTCTCCGTGACCGCACCGGTTGGGTGCTACTGGCTCCTCAGCTCTTGCAGTGTACAGTGTCTCCAGGTTTTCGCACCGGTCGGGTGCTCACGGCTCAACATGTGCTAGCTCTTGTAGAGTATTGTGGCCTCAGTTCCCTGCTCAGCATAAGCAGTAGTCTCAGTTCTGCCTTATTAACTGGTGCTCTTACATCTTGCACCACAGACTCGCTCCTATACCATCTTATGGGCGTTGTCAAACACACCACAACAGAGACTGATTGCTTTCCATGAACTTAACTCATGTTGCACTTGTAATGCCTACTTATGCCAGTCCTGTGACAGTATATATTAATTTCCCTGTATACTGGGCCTGAGAGGACATCTGTGCATTATTGTCATTTTCCTATCATACTATATTGCCTGTAGGAGGCAGTCTTTCATGTCTTTTAATAAAACTGTGTTTTAGTCTAACCTACTGGTCTGAGTGTCTTACAAAACCGTTACAGAAAGGGCCAATGAACTCAGACAATACAGGTGAAGGTAGTTCCCAGAATATCCATTGGAGAATGGACTTTCATGAGCAACGCTTGAATCAGTTGTCGTTAGCCGTGCAGACCATTCTGGAGCATTCCGCTCACCTTGACAAACCTGTGCAGGCATCGGTGGCCACCCCAGTTTTGGCACCAATGGCACAAGCTATGGCTCCAAGTAATCTAAGCAGAGGATTGTCCGCAACTGCTCCTCTCCCATCGAGATATGATGGGGATCCTAACTTATGACGTGGCTTCCTAAACCAGCTAGAAATTTTTTTGGAACTGGTACCCCAGGCTTTCCCGAGTGAGAGAAGCAAGGTTGGATTCATGATCTCCCTGTTGACAGGCCGAGCATTGGCCTGGGAGAACCCAATCTGGGAGACAGCCAAACCTATTACAACAAACTTTAATGAATTCATAAGCCTTCCGTAGTGTATTCGAGGTTCCTGGGCGCGCCACCTCTGCAGCAAAATGATTGATGAGAATTCAGCAGGGTGCACGTACGGTTGCAGATTATGCAATTGAATTTCGCACACTTGCTGCAGAGGTTGGTTGGAACAATGAGGCTCTTGTGGCAGCCTTCGCACAAGGCCTCGATGACAAAATAAAGGATGAAATAGCAGCTTGTGAGTTACCAGAAGAGCTGGACAGATTCATTGAGTTCACTACCTTGATCGATACCCGTATAAGGGAGAGAAGTCTTTATAAAGACCGCAAGCAGAAGCCTTCTACTGGGTCGTTGCCCAGCCTTTGTTGCCCACCCATCCCTCCCCCACCTCCCGCTCCTCCTGGCACCACAAGCAGTAGTAGTGAGACTATGCAGCTGGGCTTTACATGCTTATCTAAGGAAGAGCGGCTTTTCCCTCACAGACAAGGCTTGTGTCTATATTGTGGCAAAGCTGGACACTTGTTGCGTTCTTGTCCTGTGCGGCCGGGAAACGAACGCACCTAGGTTCTTGTAGGGGACAGATCCTAGGTGGGGTATATCAGTCCCTAGAAAGTACCCAGTGTAAACCCATGGTGGAGGTCATGGCATCTTGGGCCGGGTCTGCCTCCACCTTGATTAATTCCGGTGCGGCCGGCTATTTCATGGATAAGGACTTTGCGGTACTACAGAATATTCCATTGGTGGAGATGGAATCCCCTTTGAACATTGAGGCCATTGATAGAAGACCTTTGGTGCTCCATCAGGTCACTCAGGAGACTTGTCCACTGGTGATTCGTATTGGAGCGCTCCACACGGAGACCCTGAAGTTCCAGATTATTCAGTCTCCTCACTATGGGATCATTCCGGTTTTCCCATGGCTGCAGACACATAATCCCAGAATGGATTGGAGGTCCTGTGAAATCCTGGCCTGGTCAGACTTCTGTGCGGCACATTGCTTACAACAACCTACTAAGATCTTGTGTACCTCTCCCTCATTACCACTTGAATACCAGTCATTCAGCTATGTATTCAGTACAAGAGAGGCTAACACTTTGCACAGCATCGCCCTTATGACCCTAGCATTCTAGGGTCCGGTCACTGCCAGAGTCCTGTCTGTGTTGCCTCCATTTACCCTAGTGTTCTAGGGTCAGGTCACTGCCAGAATCCTGTCCCTGCTGCCTCCATTAACCATAGCGTTCTAGGGTCAGGTCACTGCCAGAGTCCTGTCTGTGTTGCCTCTGTTAACCTTAGCATTCTAGGGTCAGATCACTGCCAGTGTCCTGCCTGTGTTGCCTCCGCTATCCCTAGCCTCCTAGGGAGCTGCCCTGCAGTCACCCATCACCCTTTCTCACCTAGTTGCTGTGTGGGGCTGTTGTGTTTCTACTTGTTCCTGTACCTGTCCACAGATCAAGCCTACAGAGTCCTATTGTTGATTACCACTGTGATATCCATACATCCTGACCTGAGTCAGATTTGGGAAGTACTAGGTACGGACCTCATCTGGACCTGAGTAGGGTAATTGTTCCATTTATTTTCAATAAATCTTTTAAGCCTTACCTAACTGTCTGAGTGTTCTTACAAAACTGTGACACATACTCAAGGTGAGATCTTACCAGAGATTTGTACAATGGCAAAATGATGTTATCCACTCTTGCTTCAATACCTCTTTTTATGCAAGACAGGATTTTGTTTGCCTTTTCTACTGCTGTTTAACACTGGTCACTGTTTCCAAGTTTATAGTTTGTAGGTCTTTCTCTAGCAACGAGTCCCCTAAAATGATTCCATTAAGTTCATAAGTAGCCTTGGGATTATTTCCTCCCAAATGCATGACTTTACACTTCCCCACATTAAATTTCATATTCCATTTGTTTGCCCAATCTGCCATTTTATATAAATCCCTCTGTAGAGAGCAATTATCCTATTCTGAATTAATTACCCTGCATAATTTAGTGTCATCTGCAAATATTGATATTTTGCTTTCTATATCTATTTCTATGTCATTTATAAACATGTTAAACAGCAGTGGACCTAATACTGAACCCTGAGGTAATCCACTCTCCACTTAACTGTATTGGAGAATTGTCCATTTAAAACCACACACTGTTCCCTACCCTTCAACCAGTTTTGCATCCAATTGCAAAGGTCATCTACTAGCCCTGATTTCCTTATTTTATACACCAGCCTTCTGTGTGGCACTGTATCAAATGCCTTTGCAAAGTCTAGATATACTACATCAACTGCCTTGCCATTATCTATGTGTGAACTGTATATTTTATTATGTTTATTTATTTACTTACTTTTGTCAATTTTCTGAAGGATGAAGAATGTTTGCCAAGAGATGACATGGAGTACAAATACTTGGACAGTACTGTATCTATTCACATTAATGATGGTGAAGGATACTATGTATGTGAAATTCCATTTACCCATGAGAATAAAGAATATGTTCTAGTGTAAAACCTCTAGGGTTACCAGTAGGGGTAGGCGAAAGCTCTTGCCGTGTTCCTGAGAGAAATCCCTCGACAACCACGTTGTTATCAACTTTTTCATGAGAAAATGCGCTTTAAAACAAGTGATTAAAATCTTCACATTTTTCAAGCATTGGCCAAAATTCTTCACCATTTGACTAGAAAGTTTCCATTCATTGATTTACATGTTTTTCACCTTTTCGCTATTAAAAAAGAAGTGCTGCCCCTGCTGCCACCATTGCTGTACCTGCTGCCAGACATGCTACCCCTTCAGCCACCATTGCTGTGCCTTCTGTCAAACGTGCATTCTCTGCTACTGCTACCACCATTCATCATTACTATTAAACTGTCAGCAAGTTGTCATGTGTCCTTAGTGGGTTCTGAACAAGGGGTATAGTGACAGCAACAGTATTTGGGTTCTGGTGTCATGGTGTTTCGATGCAGTTGTGCACCCAGATGTTATTTACCACACACACACTATGCACATTGCAGTTGCTGATGAGAGTCACAGTTCTTGCTCTCAATGGAAAATTTCTATTCTAATAACAACACACCCATGATTGTGGAGTAGGGACAGGTATAGAAGAATTATTGGCCAACTTCTTTTCTCCACATATACTGGGGGCTACTTATTGTGCTGCTACTGCCTCAAACGCATCACTGGAGCTAGTCGTGGCAAGTGGAACCTTCATCATCCATCAACCATGTTACTTCTGTTGTTGATCTCATTCCCTTTCAGCTGCCTAATCATCCTGCTGCTTAAACAACTCAGCAGCAGCAGCAAGAACATTAGGGCATTTGACAATGGTCAGTGGCCACTGGACAACAGGACATCAACTGCTGGTTCTATGATAGTAGGGAATTATTTTCGCAGGGCTTGGGCTTTAAAAAAATGCAAAACAAAAATAAAGAAACCCATAGTCCTCCAATAAAAAATAAACAATTTTGAGGGGTTTGTTTCTAACAGGCCTAAGTCAATACTCTATTAAGTCAAGTCCCCCCCAGTGGCAGCTTATATCAGGGGGTTCCTGTCTCTATCACTTTACATAAAAATTTCTTATTTTATTTTATTGATTTTTTTTATTTATTTTGTCCCCAGAATACCAGTCAAGAATCCCCCCCAAAACAAATTCCATGTTCAACTGATTCATTCCCCAGACTCCACCCACCAACACAGGCACCCTTCTCAGACCCCTTTTATATCATGTCTTATGGGGTAGTTTATTTGTATTTTGAATTTATTTTTTATTAACTGCCCTCCAATCCCAGTAAACAACCTCCCAAAAAAACATTCCCTGTTAAACTAATTATTTTCCCACACACCACCAACACAGGCACCATCATGCCCCTTTTATACTATGCCTTTGGGAAATAAAAAAAATATTTGCTATGTGTTATGTAGAAATTCAATGTTCCCATTAATTTCAATGGAATGAGTTAGGTGAAAAAAGGGGAAAAATCTTCACTTTTTGCAGGAAATCATTCACCAAGCTGGAAGTACCATTATTCACTGATATCTGTTTGAGGCAAAATTTTTCACCCATCCCAAGTCCTGGGTACCGCAATGGGTGAAAAGCTGAGTTAACTTTGCTGGAACTAGAACCCTGAGGTTTGAATAACATAGGAACTGGAAAAGTGATAAACTGGAAAAGTCATCTCCGCTTCATCACGTCTTTATCACCACTTAGTGAATCTCCCCCATTGTATTATGGGCTGGGTTTCAGAATGAGTGAGTGGTTTGCTCTCTGTGAGGTTCGTATAGGATTTTAATGACTTTTGGCATGGACCCAGAGATTTAGTTAATGCTTCCATTCTACTCATTTGTTTCTATATTTACACTTCAGTATTTTTCTTTCCGTTTATCCAAGCCTATTTATCAAACCAATTCCCAGCCTTTATGATGCATAAGTTCCTCAAACTTTATAACCCTCTCCTTGTTGCCACTAACTGGTGAGATAGCTCAGTGGTAAATTCCCTGACTATGGAGCCTATCCAGCCTCAGGGTTGCAGGTTCAAATCCCGGCAGGGCCAACTCAGCCCTTCATCCTTCCGAGGTTGATAAATGAGTACCATTGATTGGGTAATAATAACACCTATTATTTCAGCTGCCGATTTGGTTAATTCCAAGAGCGTGTGCTGACAGCGCTTTGAGTCCCACTGGGAGAAAGGTGCTATATAAATACTAGTTATTATTACTAAGAAGTGTAACAAATGTGGGTCAAAGCAACTGTATCATAGTAAACAAATAAAAATGACCAACATTTCAAAATATTTCAGTTGGGCTTTTAATCCCCTGGATTCTAGAGGGGTCTCCTGTGCATTGGAGGACTCTGTAGAATTCAAAGGGTTACAGTACCATTTTTATGAATTAACATTTTTTTCAGTTGAAATTTGTATTTGTCTCCTATGATGCAGTTGGATTTTTCCAGAATTGCTCCAGTTCCTCTTAGTAAATTTGCCCCAGCCTACAAGAAGTAGCCTTCAGAAATGTTATTCTACATTGTACCAAAGTAGTTATGTGGAAGGAAACCCATTTAGCAATGGTAACCAATATTTGCTCCCTCCCACCAGCTGTTGGGGACTTGAACTCCCACCATCAGTTAAGGATGATGGTAGTTGTAGTCCACAACAGCTGGAGCTCTAATGATTTATTATCCATGTTATATAGGGTAACATTTTTATTTATATTTTTGATACATTTTGGTAATGCTATTGGTTAAAAATGTACAAAACACTTTAGGAAATACTTGTTTCAAAATTTACAAAATAGTAAATTATGGAAAAATAACAAATGTACAAATTCATTTCACTCATCTCTAATTGTTTCAACATTCACTTTCAAACATGAGAAAGTTGTAAACATGTTCCCTATGCGCCAGGTAGACCATTCATGGTAATTGATCCTTCTGATGGTCAATCAGTGGACTAATCACTGGAATGATCTACCTGTGCTTGGTCATAGGAGGGAAATCCTAAAAATATCCTGACTTGTTCATGTGTACATTTCATATATCTGTGACAGTTACGATGTGATGTGTCAGATAAGAGCAATGTGTATTTAAAGGGATAGTAAACTCGAGAAAAACGGATAGGCGAATTGATAGGTACAATTAAAAAATACATACTGCCCTCATTCCCATCTCTCAAACTGTTATGGTTTGAGAGATATAATAAAATAAAGGTATATGTTCCCTCCCCTTTCTGCCTGATGATCTGTAAAGCTGTCAGAGGAAGAATCCGGTCACCCGACTTTAGGTGGCTCTTCAGGAGTGCTGACATCGTGATATGTAACTAAAATAACTTCATCGGAATGGTCTACAATGTGTGCTTGCAAGCCAGGCACACATTGTAGACCATACCGATGAAGTAATTATAGTTATATATCTTGATGACAGCGCTCCTGAAGAGCCGCCATCTGGTCCCGCAAGCAGGAAATCATGAAGTCTGCTATACAGCGGACGCATCAAAAGGAGGAGGGAGCGGAGACCTTTATTTTATTATATCTCTCAAACCATAATGGTTTGAGAGATGGGAATCAGGACAATAAGTATTTAATTGTACCTATCAATTCACCTATACTTTTTTATCGAGTTTATTATCCTTTTAATTATCAGGTTCTGAATTTAACACTTTAAGCACCAGAAGAATGCACAATACATTGCATTGCACATCACACTGATCCTCAAGGTGTTAAAATCTGATATAATTCTAGTGTTAACCTCTTGGATGCTAGACACATCTCCAATCCATTGGCTAAGGCTGAAAATTGGTGAGAAAAACCTGTGAATGTATTTGAAGAACTTGTTTAATTCCCTCTTGGCATAGAAAGCCAGTTTCCATGAAGTGCTAAGCTGTAAGATCCTAACAGTTCCTAACAGCATAAATTAAACATTTATTTTTACCTGGAACAAATGTAAAAATGTTTGTGATTCTGGAAAGAGTGGCAGGGAAATTGTAAGAACATTTCTGTTAATACACAATTTAC
The DNA here is from genome assembly GCA_037306005.1 of Rhinophrynus dorsalis. Classification (NCBI taxonomy): domain Eukaryota; kingdom Metazoa; phylum Chordata; class Amphibia; order Anura; family Rhinophrynidae; genus Rhinophrynus; species Rhinophrynus dorsalis. The sequence goes on from CM074721.1 coordinate 288,192,807, forward strand.
TATAGTTGCTGCTGATTTCCTGGAATACATCAAGTTTCTTAGGGCAGATTAATTCACCATGTCAAGAGGTGGCCCTGGCCATCCTTGCTTACTAAACATTTTTTTTATTTAAAAAATCAATCAATCAATAAATAAATAGAGCAATAAATAAAGAAATGAATATAGTATGGTTTAAAAAGGGTCATGCTAACAGTCTCAAGTGTAAATTTGATTGTGTTTACTGGAGGTAGTGAAACACCCAATTTGTGTTCCCCTGCAAACTCTAGTGAGGTGGGCCCTTAACCCATCCCCTGTAATTGTGCCCTTCTCCCACATTCACACCCTTCTTTCACAATAACAACAATAATATATAGACCTCCGTGTTAAAACAACCAGTTGCAGAGAGATGAAGAGATTGAAGAAGAAACTGAAGAGAGTGATAAAGAAGCTGAAGAGGGAGGAAGAAGCTTGAGAGAGAAGAATAAGATGGAAAGAGGGAGGGGAAAAAGATGTAGGGAGTTAAGAATGAAAAAGATGGAGAGACGGGAAAAGACAAACATAAAGTCAGGAAAAGCTGGAAAGTTGAAGGTATGAAGAGTAAAGGATTGAATGAGGAAGAAGATGGAAAAATTAAGGAAGCAATGAATGGGGAAGATGATGAAGGAAAACTGACTGGGAAATAGTGAGGGATTAAGTATGTATGAAAAGACAGAGAAAGGAAATGGAAGGTGTGCAAGCAGGAGTATGTCCATAACAAGAAGGAGCTGGAAGGACCATGATGCATCCAGCATGGATGGGTCTTGGTTCCCCAATTCCCCAGACCCAATAATGCCCAGTGCCCCGACATTGTCCCTTGTGATCTTGGGGAATATTGTAAGCAAGGCAGAACTGGGAAATAGTGTGAACAGCACATGTCAGCTGCCCATACCTGCTGCTTCTGCTGCCAATGCATGTTCTGATGCTCAGGAGGAGGAGGAGGAGATGATAGAAAGTGTGATAGAAGGGGAAGCTAAGTCACACTTGCCATCCTCTAGCAGTCCCACTACTAACATGCAGTAACTAGAAAGTATTGGTGGTGAGGGGGGGGGGGTGATGGTGAAGGTGATGAGGATAATTGTGATGAATTAGCTAGTGGTGGCAGTAGTGTGACTGTTGTTGATCCTCCTGCTGAGGTGGAAGGAGAATCAAAAGTGATGATGCCAAGCAGCCAGACTAGCATTCAATGGAGCCCATAACATCCCCCTGACCCTGTGATTCCCTTTTCCCCCAACATTATGACTCTGGGACATCATGCTGAAAAGGGCAGAATTGGCTAGCAGTATTAGCATCATCACAAATCAGCTGCATGTGACTGCTGCTAGTGCTGCCAGTCTGCCTTCATCACCTCAAGAGATGGCAAGTGTGACAATATGGGACCCTCTATCACATTTGCCATCATAGCCAACCAATGCTACTCTCATAGAGCAGCAGCAGCAGCAGCAAAGAAGGACTGACGGTGGTGATGAGGGTGATGGTGGAGCAGCTGGGGTGGAAGAGACAATAAGGGCCTTTTTAGCTGAAAGCGAGAAGGAATGGGAGACATATATGAAAATGGGGTTGGGCACCATTAGCACTACAAGCAGTCATACTGCAAAGTTTACTGCTGCTGTAATTACTACTGCTGTAGTAAAAAGTGCAGCAGGCTCGTGTGCCACAGACCACCGTGACCACAGAGGGAATAGCGTCCAGCAGTTGTGATGCAGGACTAGGACCGGTTCCACTTTCCAGCAATAATCCTGGTCCTAATTCTAGTGTTGATTCTGAGACAGCAGAAGCATCCTCTTTCACAGCCAGTGAAGGAGATTGTGGAGAGGAAGAAAGATGCCATTCTTCTCCACCTTTCCTCTTCCCCCTGAAGTCATGGGTGTGGGACTATTTTTCCCTTGGGGCATACACAGTTCAGTCATCAGCGACAGCACTATGCATGATTTGTGATGTTAGTGAAAAGGGGAAAGGAGAGAATGTACCATAGCACAACCTCCCTGATAACACACATGAAATACAGACACCATGACATTTATGTGAAGCATGTTAAAGTAAAACCCCCACAAAAGAAATCAGGAACTGCGGTTTCTGAACCCTATGTCTCTCACCAGTTGCATCAAGAATTTAGGTGGAAAAATCAAAGAAGAATAAAAATAAAGATACCCAGCTTTAGCTTGAAAATTCGATGGTGAGCAATGCACCTAGCTCACCATCAGCTTCTTGAGCTAGGAACCAGGCATGGGAAGATGTAGCAATGTCTTCTTGTGAGCCAGATCTGTCATCATTACCTCCCACACCAGCTGACAGCGATTCTGTAGACGCGAGGATGTGGCAGTTTGTGTCCACCCATTGGACATTATGTGGTGTGCTGACCACACATATTATACTCCACACATAGCAATGTGGTGGAGTATAATAGCAGGCATGGAATAAAGCAGCATGATAACCAAGCCAAGCTGGTGGCAGGGAGAATTCATCATTAGTTTTAATTCTACAATGTTCGCTTGTCCATAGTGGAGCTGACAAGGGGCATAGTGAAGGCAGCAGTATTTGGTTTCTGAGTGGATTATTAATTTGATATTGAGAACGTAAGCATCAAGGTGTTTGCTTTTAAATGTGCCAGTTGTTTGATATGAGTGCAAATGTGTCCATTGTTCCCAGTCCTTCCTCTATTTCCTACATGCACTTTGCACATTGCACTTCTGAATGAAAAGTACAGTTCCATCCTGATAAGGGGTGGAGGAAAAGTTTGAAAAATTTCCTGCATGACTTTTCACGAAAACCTGTTGATTTTTCCTTTTTCCCACAAAAATGTTGCCTTTCCGCCTATGCAAAAATGTCCCCCTTTTCGCCTATTTCAACAAATTTTTCACATATTTTAACACTTTTTCACCTATATTTCCTATAGGTAATACATTTCTCACTGTAATATTACTTCTTCTGAGGGCTGAAGTTTAGAAATAAGTGGCTGAAAGACACAGTTGTGAGTCCTAGAGCAGCATATGGCTTGAAAATGTGTTATCATGCAGAATGCATTTGTCCTTTGCCCACAACACTAAATTCCTGCTTAAGTGACACTGGCACATATTAATGATGATGTCAAGTAATAAAAAAAAATAAAATACTACCTACAATGTGGCAGATGTGTATGGTAGTGGTAGTGGTGGGGGACTGGTATGGTGTGATTTGTGTATGTATATTGTTTTTACCATTGTCAGACGCTATCCTCCTTCTCATATTATTGACACACATTACTTATCAGTCATAGCAGTGGTCACATCCCTCCTCCATCTCTTTATCTGTGCTGCTGTTAATATATTTCTCCTTGCTTTCTCATGTGTGGTTTCTGCTACCTGCTACTCAGATGGTATGAGATGTTGGTTCATTTTTAAGAATGTTAGTCTCCCAACATTGCTGCTTGATGACTGATAAGGTAACTGTGTGCTTTTTGATATATGTGCCTGTCCAGGGTTAGACTTTCCAATGGTTTTCTCAAACAATTTATAGACAGGTACAGTGCTACTTAAAAGTGGTGGTAGATTCAGCCTTTGATTTTCTTCTAACCTTTTAGCCATGTCATTATCCTCACTCTCAACTTCATATGTATCTGAACAAGAGAAGGATGCTGGAGGGATATAGTGTAGATATGCATTATCATCAGTTATCATGAGGTCATCCGCAGATTCAGCATCACCTGACATTTCTTGCCCACTACTACCCTTATATTCTTCTAAGCTTTTGGAGGTCTCAAACAATATCTTTTTACTTTTACTGTAACAAAGTTCCCTACTACAGGTGTTTTGGTGCTTGTTTGTCTCACTATCTGATGCAGCAGGTGGTTCAGCTGCTACGCCTTCCTCTATTATATTATTGCCAGCATCATCAACACTTGAATGTGACTTGTTATCTTCAGTGTTCTTCTTATATCATTCTTTATTTCTGCTGTCACTGGAGGTTCTGGGACTAGTTTTACTGGGACCTTGACAAACTGCATCCTCCCTTGTAGTAGAGGGATCATCATCATTGTTTGCACATGCTGCAGCAACCATTGCTGCATTACATTTTTGAACTACTACTTTACTCACACATCCCTGCACTGCTCCACTCCTCCCCCTTCCCTTTGTGCATTTGCTGGACATTATGTAACTATACCTTTTTTTTTAATTGTACGGTACTCAACACAACTGACAGAGCTGTATGATGCTTTGCCTAAGCCCAGTCAGCTGTCTGTCACTGTCACCTAATATATTTAATTCTTTATTCTTTTTTATTTATTTTTTATTTTTATTTTTTTTTAGTTGTCCACCCTGTTGTCTTATCACAGTCTGTCCAAAAAAAAACAAATAAACTGAAAAACAGAATCAACAATGTCTTTACCCAGACTTCCCCACCCAGCACAGAGACAATAATAGCAAGATCAGCAAGCAAATAGATCCGTAGCTGCCTGTGTCTTGCCAGTCAGTCACATGGAATTTTGGAGTATTTGGGGTCAATCTCCTTCCTCACTTCTTCTCCTCCTAGTGCCCCACTGACTCTCCTAAAAACCGAACAAATGTTCTACCTAAAAGATTCCCTGATTTAAACTTCAGTTCTGCTATCTTCTCTAGCTCAAAAAACATATTGCTCTCTCCTCTCACAAACACAAAATGGCATGCTGTGAGAGCCTGGCAGCCTTTTATTTGGCTGTAGAAAACATTCATGTGGTGGAGAAAGGGGGGAAAAAGCAGAAAAACGGCACTTTTCACGGGAAATTATTTGTCAAGCGGAAAGTGCCATTATTTTAGTTTGAGGCAAACATTTTCACCCATCCTTAATCCTGATGTAGTTTCAAGAGAAAACTTAGTATTCCAACACACCCATTATTTTGGAGGAGCATTATTGGCCAACATCTTTTCTCCACATAGACCTGAAGTGGTGGGGGCTAGTGATAGTGCTGCTACTGTCTCAGCCACATCACTGGAGCTAATCATAAATGGAACCATGAGCATCATCACCCATATCACTCCTGTTGAGCCCATTCCCTTGGATCTGCCTAATCATTCTGTTGCTTAAACAACTCAGCAGCAGCAACAAAAGTAGTCAACAATGCTGCACTGACACTGTGGCAATTGATTATGGCTAAAATAAAATTTCCTGCTGGCACTAGGCCAGTAGGGCATATTTTTTTCTTAGGGCTTGTTCTTTAATTATACAACAGAGGCCTGTAGAAATCAATTTTTGGGGATATGTTTCTAACAAGCCTAAATCCTACAAATCCCTGTTTCCTTAGGGTTTGTGCCTCTAAAAAAAAACCTGAGTCCAATAAATCACTGATTTCTCAGGGCTTGTGCCTCTAAAAAAAACCTGAGCCCAACAAGTCATTGATTCATAAGGACTTGTGCCGCTAACAAACCTAAGTCCAACAAATCACTGATTCCTCAGGGCCTGTGCCCCTAACAACCCTAAGTCCTACAATCAATGTTTCGTCAGGATTTGTGCCAAACAATTAAAAGTACTAAAATCAATGTTTCCTCAGGGCTTGTGCCTCTAACAAACCTGTGTCTGACAAATCACTGATTCCTCAGGACTCATGCCTCTAAAAAAACCTGAGGCCAAGAAATCACTGATTAATCAGGGCTTGTGCCTCTAACAAACCTAAGTACAACAAATCATCACTGTTTCATTATGATCTGTGCCTCTAACAAACCTGAGTCCAACAAATCACTGATTCCTCAGGGCTTGTGCCCTTAACTTCCGTAAGTCCTACAAATCAATGTTTCCTCAGGGTTTGTTCCAAACAATTATAATTCCTAAAAATCAATGTTTCCACAGGGCTTGGTCGTCTAACAAGTCTGTCCTACAAATCAATCATAATTTCCTCAGGGCTTGGACCTCTAACAACAAGTCTATGTCCTACAAGCCAATGTTTCCTCAGGGTTTGTGTCTAACAAGTCTAAATCCTCAAAACAATGTTTCCTCAAGGATTGGGCCTCTAACAACAAGTCTAAGTCTTAAAAATCAATGTTTCCTCAGGGATTGTACCTAGCAAGTCTAAGTCCTACATATTAATTGTTTCTCATGGTTTGGGCCTCTAACAATAAGTCTAAGTCCTACAGTTCATCCTCTACAAAATACTCTATCCCATGAAGTATCAGTCTGCCCCATTCACAGCTTACATCAGGAGGTCCCTGTCTTTTTCATGTTATGTACCAATTTTTTTATTTTATTTATATATATTTTATTTTTACTTAAAGGTCCCCCCAAGCCAGACCACAAATTCCCCCCAAAAAAATTCCCTGTTCAACTGAGTCTTCCCCAGACTCCACCAAAACAAGGACCCTCAGATCCCTCTTATACTATGCCTGTGGGAAATAAAGTAAATTTGCAATGTGTTGGGTGTAAATTCAGTCTTCTGATTGATTTCAATGCAATGAGCTAGGCAAAAAAGTGGAAAAACTGTACTTTTTACAGGATATTTCCAGCTAGGCGGGAAGTGCCATTTTTTGCCTATTTCAATGTTGAGATGAAAACTTTTTCCGATTCCTAATGATTAGCTATATAAAACTGATATCAATCTGTTCAGTAGATTTTGTTGTAGGTCTGACAAAATTCTTTTAAAAAATAATTAACGGCTGAATTAATGTTATCTAAATATTGTTTTGTATAGACTGGCAATGCAACCTGGATGCAAACTTTTTTTCACTTTTTTCTTTTCTTTCAAAAGTTCCCATAGAGGTATGAAATTAGAAGAATTTACCGTAATAAAGAAATGTTGTTTGAACACAGGCACAGCTGAAAACAAGGGCATTTGTGAGAAAGGTACATAAGATTCTATAATCATTTGGGCACAGCAGAAAACAGGGAGGCACTATTTGGAGCAGTTCTCATGAGACTTTATACTCTTTAGGGTTAAGGACAAAAGCAAATAATAAGTTCACTAGTGGAAGGCATAAGTGCATGATTGCTTATTATTTGCTTTATCAGGCAAAATTCTACCTGATTGTTTTTGTTTATCCATTGAGGAACAGATGGGTAATCAAAACATTGAGGAGCAATGCTTTGCATACATCTATGTTCCTTAAAGTAGGGCTTATGATTTTAAGTCCTTTGCTACTAGCCAGACCTGAAAAGTTACTCTCCACTGCAAGCCAAAACATACCCACCAGGGCTGAATGTAATGGTTTTCAGACACTCAGACAGCAGGTTTGAATAAAACTCAGTTTTATTAAAACAAAACAATAACGAACAAGGTTGCCCTCAATAGGCCACACAGTATATAGCAAGAGATAGACACAGAGACCTTCACAGGACCAGTATACAGGAGTACAAATAATACATATACTGTCACAGGACAGGCTCAGAATAATGACTGGCAATCATTAGTTAAATACATAGGAATCGTCAGTCTCTGTTGTGGTGTTTGGCACGCCTAAGGTGAATAAGAGGCAGCAATAGGTACTAGATTGCACAGCACCTTAAGTCCACTGATGTTGTTAGCTGCTTGGGTAATGCAGAGACTGAGACAGAATGCTGCAGAGCAATTAGTGGATAGCCCCCACGGGCGTATAACAGAGACAACTTGTAATGCAGAAGCTTGAGCCGCTAGCCCCCACAAGCGTATAATGAAGACTACTGATGCTGCATGAGCGTGAATCGCTAGCCCCCACGAGAGTGTAATAGAGACCAACTGTACAGTGATAGCTTAAGCCAAATAGCCCCCACGGGCGTATGACAGAGACACTTTGCACTGCAAGAGCGTGACTCGCTAGCCCCCACGGGCGTATAAGGAGACCAACCATACAGCGATTGCTTGAGCCAATAACCCCACCGGGCGTATTACGGGAACCACCGGTGCGAAGGTGCTAGAGCCAATAGCGCCTCACAGGCATATAACCGGATACCGACTACTCTGCTTGGATGACAATATGAGCCGCCGTCTACCAAGGCCCTAACACGGCCGGCTCAGCAGGAGCAGCAGGAGTATAACGGCTCTGCAAGAGTTAACAGCAGCACCCGGTTGGATATATAGCACATCAGGTATAAACGGAGGCTCAGAGTATAACGGTATCGCCCTGCAAGTGCCACGGAAGACTCAGCTTTAGGTATTACAGCTCTGCAAGCGTAACCGGAGACTCAGCTTAGTAGTACAGCTCTGCAAGCATAACCGGAGACTCAGCTTAGTAGTACAGCTCTGCAAGCTTAACTGGCAACTCAGCTCAAGAGACACGGCTCAACAGGAGTTAATGGATACAGTCTCGATCAAACCAGAAGCAAACTCAGCAGGAATCAGAATGTCGCCCAAGCAACAACAGCAGCAGGAACATCAGCCAGGCCGGGTCAGATCACGGAGGAGATTCTCAGACAAGCCAGATCAGCAACGAGCAGGAACGTCAGCCAGGCTGGGTCAGATCACGGAGGAGATTCTCAGACAAGCCAGATCAGCAACGACCAGGAACGTCAGCCAGGTTGGGTCAGATCACAGAGCAGGAACACAGGAGAATCGTCAGAACAGGCCAAATCGGTACATCGGAAATCAGGAACACAGGAACTCAGCAATAGCAACACTGGCTCTGGAACACCATGAAAGGGCACCTGACAGGTGCCACTAGTCTGGTATAAAAAGGGTCACCAGGGGCAGGCCAAACAGGCTCAACCAATAAGGGAGCAGCACAAGAGAGAGTGACAAAGGGAGATCACGGGAACCGTGATACTGAATTTCTACTCGCCAGGGCTAAATTTTCACTCGCCATTGGCTATTGGTGAGTGGAAATTTTGAGCCCTGCCTTAAAGAATTTAAATACAGATGGTAGACAGTGGTTCCTAAATATGCTTTCAAAAATACATTTCACAGCATTTTAGGGTATTTCAGAATTGGCAAATCTAGTATACCCATTTTCCTGTCAGCTTACAGGTTTTCAGATATCTATTTCATGCATTAACATTTGTTAAGGAACGTAAGATCATGGTTAACTTACAAAGCATATACACAAGCTCAACTCCCTTAAGATATGTCCTTCTGACTGAAGTAACCCATGGTTATACTTAGTAGTTTAGAAGTGCCAAGAATTATTATCTGCAATACCTTGTGTTTGTGATCTGTATCAGCTATCTATTTTGTGACTACTTCTTCATTGTCTTCACTGGTTAGTAAACAAGCTTCAGAGCATAAGCTCTTGTTCTTAAATTATTCTCTCTGAAATAAGAATTCATACTAATTTTTATTGAGTTCCTTAAACTAAAGGGGTTGAAGTGCAATTACAATTTTCTCTTTGCAAATCCTGACAGATATGATCCTCATGGCACAGAATTTTGATGAATCCCACAAAAAGTCGATCACTTTAATGATTCCATGGACCTAATACATCATACCCTGGGACTTACGTAATTATGAAAATGGCTCTATCATATATCCATTGAATTGTTTTATGCATTTCCAAATTGAAATCAATGGGAATTTTAGGAGTTTGTATGTAGTTGTTTTGCTCCAGTTTTTCTATATATAAACCTCCCTATCTGTCTAAACATGGAAAATGGTTACCTAAATAGCTGTACAGCATCCAGATTAATGTATTCTAATCAATAAATGTATTATTTTCTACTTTTGTTTGACTTATCTTTGCAAATTCATCCCTCCTATTCATTTCTCTAGTTGTTCTACGACCTATATCATTATAACACTTTCAGGATTTAAAATATTCCATGTAATCCAAGATGCCTGATTGATGCAAGGGAGACATTAGCCAAACAATTTTTACACACCAATCCTTTAAAGTCACTCTTAAAATATTATCCTATTATAGTAATAATACAGTAATGTTTAAATAGGTCTTCAAAATGATGCTATTCTATAGGCTATGTTATTTTGTGTTGTAAATTAATATTTTTTTATAAATATACATTTTGGTTTACAAAGCTAACAAATATTTTTTTTCCCTAAAATAATCCCTAATGTCACTATTAAGTATATAAGATTTGTAGAGAAATAAGTGGATCCAGATAATGACCCCCCTACTGTAACCTCCACTCACCACATGATAAAAACAATGAGAGCACATGCAGTTCTTCAAAATGATGCTATTCTATAGGCTATGTTATTTTCTATTGTAAATTAATATTTTTTTTTATAAACATACATTTTGGTTTACAAAGCTAACAAATATTTTTTTTCCTAAAATTATCCCTAATGTCACTATTAAGTATATAAGATTTGTAGAAAAATAAGTGGATCCGGATAATGACCTCCTTACTGTAACCTCCACTCACCACATGATAAAAACAATGGGAACACATGCAGTTCTTGGATCACCATGAAACATGAACTGGATGGTAGTAAATAAGCATCCTAATGTAAATTAGCGTATGCTGTGCTACAAAACTTTAAGCATTTTATCTGTAAAAATGCCTCTATCCTTCTAGTTGGGTTTACAACACCATCTGTTTTAATTATACTTATGGTTGCGTGCTATAAAGTTAATAGAACTAGTACTACAAAGTCATCTGTAACAATGGGGTTTTTCACTGAAGTTGTGTCTCAGAAAACACATTGCTGGGGTTTCAATGTAATAAACTTCACAAGTGTTAAATTACTACCAGAGTTCAACAGATGCTTCTTTATTTTTTCTCTAGTGCTTAAAGTATTATTCTGCCAAACCATAAGATTATTTTGGTAATTATTTACTGAAAACATACTTTAAGGGAATAGTAAAAATGAACGGTAAACCCATGCAATTTATATTTTGCTAAATGTACTTTGACATATTTTATTATAAATAAAATTGACTTTAAAATTTAAAAGGTATGATATTTTAATTCCATAATTATTCATTACAACTTGTAATATCTGACTATTTTTCATTCTCTTTCTTGAAAAGTATAACTAGTTTCTTAACCCACTGAGTGCCAGGGAGTATGCAATGCATTGCAGAGTAATGCATAGGAGATAAATAACAATTCTCAAAATGTCCATTTCTTAAAAATTGGGATTTTTAACCTCTTCAATGTTAGAGTGTTCTCAAATACATTGCAAAACAATGAGTTGGATACCTCTCTAGCATTGAATAGGTTAAATAGTCTTTGTAAATAAATGGCATTTTTATTTCCTACAGCTGTCACACCAGCAACAAACAATCCCAACCTATGCAGACAGGTCAGAGGTTGAGCAAAAGTATAAAAGACTTTCCACCCCCACCATCCCTCAGTGTATTTTTCTGTCCTCCCAGGCATTGAATAATTCCTACTCCTTGTTTGTTATTTTGATTGTGGGTCCAACTGGGTACCTTTCTGAATTTCCTGTCATGCTACCCTAAACCAGGGTTATTACTGAAAAGGGGCTGAACCCATTTTGTCATCCCCCCTCTTATTTTCAGGACCCTTCAGGACACCTTTGTTCTGCTATCTATGCAGCCATTGCTTTTTCTGTTTTCTTACATCAACCTTTCAGCTTGATTCTCTTCCAATTCATGGAATGCACCATGGTACTTATGCAATTTCAAACTTTGATTCCACAGACCAGGGGGCAAATGCACTAAGGTTTGATAAAGAGGTGATAAAGTGAAGATAACTTCTTCAATTATATCACTTCTCCAGTTCCTATGTTATTCTATGGAGCCAAAACTAGAATGTCTCCAACTTTTCCACTGCTGTACGTATCTGTGCTGGCCACAAACATTGTTTTGTTTGTTAGTAGTCCATGGGGTCATCATTTCTGCCCAGAATGTAACTATCCCACAAGTATGCTGAAACCATCTCACACGCAGTGGGACCACTCATAGAAGCTACACAGTGTTTCTGTGTATCAGTTACCAACCTATACTCAGGGAGCAAGTCCCACAGAGATGTGCTGCCACCAGTGCCAAAACCACCAACACCACCAATGTTTGATATTTGCCTCCCCTGTGACCCCCGGATCACCCTGTGTTCAAAAAGAGATTTGGATTTTCTGGTTGATGTAGCTGCTCCTGCTACTGATTATATAAACATTTTGCTGCCTTCGTTTTTTTCCCAAAATGTTATGTCTCTCATCCTCCACAGCACAACCCTCCATTTGGTCAATATGCATATCTCTATATTCCTTGACAGAGTCAGATTCATCAGACAGATGCAGCTGATCATCATCATGACTCCTTGAAAATGGCAAGAATGCATAATGGACAGTATGTGAGCATGCTAACACGTTAATTACCAGCTGGGGCAAGTGTGTGCTGTCATTATGATAAGATTCCTCAGCCATGCTCCTCAGTTTTTTCTGCAATAAATATAACATGACTAACCAGCATGGTTGCCTCCTCAAAGGGTTTCATCAGCTCACATACATCGTACATTAGTTGCCACTGGCCAGGTGACAAAGAGTCACCCTCAAAAGCCTTCCAGTTTTGCATTGTGTAATCGCTAATGTCTTATACAAATCCACTAGCAAGTACAGTGTAGAATTCCACCTGGTAGGTACCTCCATTTTCAGCTGGTGATGGGGTAGGTTGTTACTCTCTTGTATGGAATATAACTAGGGATGGGCAAAAATGTTTGCCTCAAACTGAAATCAGCGAATAATGTCACTTTCCGCTTGGCAAATAATTTCCTGTGAAAAGTGCCGTTTTTCCTCTTTTTCCCTCCTTTTTCGCCAATTGAAATCAATGGGAAGAAAAATGTTTCTCCACCACGTGAACATTTTCTACAGCCATATAAAAGGGTGTCAGTCTCTTACAGCATGCCATTCTGTGTTTGTGAGAGGAGAGAGCAGCACCTTGTTTAAGCTATAGAAGATAGGTGTAATGAAGTTTAGTTTAGGTAATCTTTTAGGTAGGGCATTTCTTCCCTGTATTAGTAGAGTCAGTGGGGCACTCTGGGGAGAAGAAGGGAGGAAGGAGGTTGACCCCAAATACTCCAAAATTCCATGTGACTGACTGGCAAGACACAGACAGCTAGGGAGTGGGACCTATTTGCTTGCTGATCTTGCTGTTATTGCCTCTGTGCTGGGTGAAGTCTGGGGAAAGAAGCTGCTGATTTTATTTTCAGTCATAGTTTTTTTGGACAGACTGTGATAAGACAACAGGGTGGGTGCCCCAAAAAATTTAAATAATTAAAAAAAGAAAAAAAAAAGAATAAAGAACTAAGGGCTCGATTCAAATGTTGGCGTTAAAACCAACTTGAAGAAAAAAACTGCCTTCGCTCGTTAAGCAAGACCAGGTAACGTGAGATTCAAATCTTCTTTACCTAGAAAGCCTAACGAGCGATAACCAACAAAATACACGTTAATCTTAAACCTGCGTCGCATAGAAAATCTTACCTAAAAACACACGATAAAAATGTTACCTAGCACCACAGCCAATCACAGCACTGCAAAGTATCAAGTTCAGTCAGAAAATCCAAAACCCACGTCTCCAGTTCTGAACAGCTTTCTCTGTGCTTCCCTACCCAGCCACTAGGGGAACACAGAGAAGGCTTTCAGCACCATGGACAGCTTTGAATGCCATAGGGATGTGCACTGCTCACCCCTGTGGCATTCAAAGGGTTAAAATCAATAAAACTAGTACACCAAGCACTACACAATGCCCCCTTCCACACCCCCCCCCCCTTAGTATGTAACATATATTGCATATATGTGACATACTAACCCCATCCACATCCACCTCATGGACTTCCATGTAGTGGACAAATCTGTCTTTTATTCCACAATTAACCCTTTGAGTAGCAGAGAGGTAGGAAAGCATTGCTTAGCATGTTTCCTACCCCTCTGGTACCCAAAGGGTTAATAGGCAACGTATGGACTACATACCTTGCCTATATATATATATATGTGTGTGTTTGTGTGTGTTTTAAACTTTTTTTTAATTAAAATACTATTATTAGACAGTTTAACTTAGATCTCATTCATTGTTAACCCCCTACCTCCTGTGTCCCATTGCTATTAGTACTTTTGCTCCACTCTTCTTCAAACTGAGAGTGGAGCAAAAGTACTAAAAGCAAAGGGACACAGTAAGTAGGGCATTATGAATGGATGAGATCTAAATTAACCCTTTGAGTGCCAGAGTGGTACGCAACGCATTGCAAAGCAATGCGTTGAGTACCACTCTGGCACTCAAAGGGTTAAATACAACTGAGGGAGCAGGCTGCCCTGTGACCGCAGCGCTTCCCTCAGCTTTATTTATACATTCATTTATTATTATTATTTATTTATTATTATTATTTATTTATTATTTCTTATTCATCCCCTTGCTGCGGGCGGCTGTGAAGCCCGCAGCATAATAAAACCATGTTCACTAGACAGCTATTGGAGAAAGCGGAAGGAGGGGACAGAGACATTGGAGGAAGCGGGTGGTAGGCTTGTATTTGCTGCCCGCTTCCTCCAATACCTCTCCTCTCGCGTTGGCATTGTGCCCAGCTGCCTGGCGTCGCCTTGTGCAAAACGTCCCTTTGCACAAGGCGTTGTACAACATTGTACAACGCTTTGCAATGCGTTGCGTACCACTCTGGCACTCAAAGGGTTAATTTAGATCTCATCCATTCATAATGCCCTACTTACTGTGTCCCTTTGCTTTTAGTACTTTTGCTCCACTCTCAGTTTGAAGAAGAGTGGAGCAAAAGTACTAATAGCAATGGGACACAGGAGGTAGGGGGTTAAAAATGAATGAGATCTAAGTTAAACTGTCTAATAATAGTATTTTAATTAAAAAAAAGTTTAAAACACACACAAACACACACATATATATATATATAGGCAAGGTATGTAGTCCATACGTTGCCTATTAACCCTTTGGGTACCAGAGGGGTAGGAAACATGCTAAGCAATGCTTTCCTACCTCTCTGCTACTCAAAGGGTTAATTGTGGAATAAAAGACAGATTTGTCCACTACATGGAAGTCCATGAGGTGGATGTGGATGGGGTTAGTATGTCACATATATGCAATATATGTTACATACTAAGGGGGGGGGGTGTGGAAGGGGGCATTGTGTAGTGCTTGGTGTACTAGTTTTATTGATTTTAACCCTTTGAATGCCACAGGGGTGAGCAGTGCACATCCCTATGGCATTCAAAGCTGTCCATGGTGCTGAAAGCCTTCTCTGTGTTCCCCTAGTGGCTGGGTAGGGAAAAGCACAGAGAATGCTGTTCAGAACTGGAGACGTTGGTTTTCTACTCTTACTTGTGTGCTGTACTACAAAAAAAATAGGCGTTAGATTTCTGGAGATAAATGTTGCAATTTAACGCGAGTTAGCCCTAACTCCAACATTTGAATAGCTTTTGGCGTCGTTTGTACATTATCCTCTATGGGTGAGATCTTGCTGTTCTGGCGACGGGCGATGTCTGTTTCAGAACTGGCGTCGCTTGTTTCTAGTAGAACATTTGCATTGCTCAATTGACGTTAAAACCAGCGTCTCCAGTTTTTTCTGGCGACGCCAACATTTGAATGGAGCCCTAAATGTATTAGGTGACAGTGACAGACAGCTGACTGGGCTTAGGCATCATGCACCTCTATCAGTTGTGTTGTGTATCGTAGAGTAAAAATACACAGTGTCTTTGAATAATATCCAGCAAACGCATAAGGAGAAGGGGGAGGGGGGGCATTGCAGGGACGTGAGAGTAAAGTAGTAGTTCAAAAACTGACTGCAGCAATGGTTGCTGCAGCTTGTGCAATCAATGATGATGATCCCTCTACTCTAAGGGAGGATGCAGTTTATCAAGGTCCCAGCAAAACTAGTTCAAGGTAGCTCTCACAGCATGCCATTCTGTGTTTGTGAGAGGAAAGAGCAGCATGTGTTTGAGCTAGAGAAGATAGGCAAATGAAGGGAATTGGAGCTTAGTTTTAAGGAGTCATTTAGGTAGGACAATTGTTCTCTGTAGTAGGGGATTCTTGAGACACAATGGGGGAGAAGAAGGGAGGAAGGAGGTTGACCCAAAATACCCCAAAATTTCGTGTGACTGACTGGCAAGACACAGGCAGCTGGGGTCTAAATTGCTTGCTGATATTACTTGGATTGTCTCTGTGCTAGTGAAGTCTGTGGAAAGAAGATTTTTTTAGTTATATATATTTTTCTTGGGACTAACTGTGATAAGATATGGTGGACAACTTAAAATAAATAAATAAATAAATAAAAAAAACATAAATAATTAAACAAATACATATATTAGGCAGCTGAATGGGAGCTCTGTGACTGTGGCAGACTTGATAGACAGCAGACGACATTGAGAATTTTGTTGAAGGCCAAGACAAGACATCACACTCCATCAGTTGTGTACTGTAGAGAGTAAAAACACACGCAGTAGTTAAATAATATCTAGTAAATCCACAAGCAGAAAGGGGAAAGGTGGAGCAGTGCCGGGATGTGGGAGTAAAGTGATAGTACAAAAACTGACTGTAGCAATTGTTGCTGCAGCATGTGCAATATATGATGACGATCCCTCCCCTCCCGGGGTGGATGCAGTTTGTCAAGGTCCCACCAATCACACCACTCCACTCCTCCACCACCACTACCATACACATCTGCCACATTGTAGGTTGTACTTTATTTTTTTTAATCACTTGTCATCATCATGAATACGTGCCAGCGTCACTTATGCAGGAAGTAAGTGTTGTGGGCAAAGAACAAAGGCACTCTACATGCTAACACATTTTTCAACTTTCAGCTACTTAATTCTCCGCTACAGGCCTCAGAAGTAATGGTGTGCTGGGAAATGTTGTGCCATATTAAACATAGGAGAAAAATGTGTTAGGAGAAAAATGTGTTAGAATGTGACAGAATAGGAGAAAAATGTGTTGAATAGGTAAAAAATGTGTTAGAATAGGAGAATAATGTATTGGAATAGGCAAAACTTTTGCTGGAATAGGTGAAATGGAGGAAAATTTTGCATTGGAGAAAAAGAGAAAACTTTTCCGAAAAAAGCAAAATATTGGCGTTTTTTTGCAAAAAGTCATGCAGGAAATTTGTCTTACTTTACGGCCACCTGTAAATATAACATGTTGCATGCACTGTAGGAGCAGCTAAGGCACAGATTTTTCAGGCAATATTCAGTATCTCCCTGAGGGTTTTGGATTCTGCCAATAATCTGGTCACAACTAAATTTAGTAATTGGGCAAACCATAGTATATGCACCATATCACCTATTCTCAATGTAACTATTATGTTGGAGCCATTATCAGCAGACACAAAACCAACTTTTAAAGGGTGGGGAACAAGACATTCCTCTGTCACTTCTAGTTTACATCTATAGCTTTGTGGAACCGTCTCTGAAAACTTTACATGCACAAGGTGGTATGCTGATAGTATGGGGTATTCTTCTGCTGACTTTTAAACATACTACCAGAACCACAGACAAAATTACTGGCTACTACCTGATGCTGCAAGGTAGTGAAGTTTATGACTAATTCTCAAGAACTCCATGAGTATGTATTGGCAGAATAACCCTTTAACATGATTATTTTTGACAACATAACCAGAAGAGGTAGTGAAGATTGAGGCAGCATGTATGGGCTGTCTATGACTCTTGTTATCTACTATAACAGACTCAGAGCTATACCCCTCTGCAGCAGAAGCCATAGGTGTTGTATCAAATAAACTAACCCCTGGTACACTCTCTGACACATTACTACTTCTCTTATGTGCCCTAGAGCACTTTTATGAGTGTTTCTGCTGCTTCTAGTTGTTGCACCTCTGACCTTCTGATGGTGTGTCTCCCAGTCAGACCTGTGATCATGCTTCAGATGGGACCTCATCATCAGTCATCACTTGGTCATCCTCAGCATTGTTCAGTGCTTGTTGCCCACTATTTTTATATTCCTCTTAGATGTCTCCTTTTAGATGTCTCAAACAATTTATTTTTACTTTTACTTTTGCAATATTCACTACTAGTTTTGCGAAAATAGTTTTTGTGTTTGTCTGTCTGTCAGATGCAGCAGTTACTTGAGCTGCTACACCTTCTATCATTATCGCAACACTAGAATGTGACTTGTTGTCATCTTCCGTGTTCTTACATGTATTTTTAAAAAACTACTGGCACTGGGGGTGGGAGTGGTGGAACTTTTGATGGGACTTTGACAAACTGCATCCTCCTTGGGTGGAGATGTATCACCATAATTTAGAGAGCACGCAGCAGTAAACATGGCTGCAGTCAGTTTTTTGGTCTACCGTTTTACTCACCCTTCTCTTCAAAGCCCCTACTCCATTTCCCCTCTCCCTACCCCTTGTGCATTTGCTGGACATGACTCAACTACTGTGTATGTCTCTTTACTGTAGAGTACAGAATACAACTGATTGAGTGTGATGTCTTGCTTTGGCCCTCATCAATGGCTCGATTCAATAACCACAGGAAAAACAAAAACAGCCAACGGTAGTTTTCCAAGCACAGTAAGCCATCCAATTACCTGTGCTATGAAAAACTACTGCAGGAAATAGGATAATGTTAGGGCTAGTATTGTTTCTCTTTATTGTTAAGGGTAGTGTAGGATTAGGATGACTGTGTTTTAGCTCATGCTCGCTGTCTGACACTGTATCAGACACCGAGTGTTAGTCATTTTCCTTTGATGTTCCCATTTCCCACATTATTAACATCAGTTTTGGGAACAAAAAAACCAACAATGAACATTGGGCCAAAAGTCTGTTTCTGTGTCCCAACGCTTGTTGTTGTTACTGTTGGTAGGGCATTTGAACTCTGATGGTACTATTGTGTGTGTACCGCTCAGTCTTAATTTTTGCCCTACCAACAGTTTTACCGGGCACATTGAATCAAGCCTCTATCACTCTGCCTCGGTCACAGCTCAAGTCAGGTTCCCTGTTTCTTTCACCTATCAATTTCTTTTTTTTCAAATTTTATTTATTTATTTGTATTAACTACCCCATATCCATATCCCTGTAGAAAAAAACTGCTTCTTTTCTCAGACTCTCATAGCACAGAGATAACAGCCAGATCAAGATGGAACTTGGATCACAGCTGCCTGTGTCTTTCCAATCATTGACAGAGAATGTTAGGGTATTTGGAGTAAATCTCCTTTGCTCCCTTCCCGCATCACCAGTCTTCCCTGAGATTGAGATAATGGCTTAGGTTAAGATTAGGAAATAACTTAGATCGCAGCTACCTATGTCTTCCCAGTCAGTCACTCAGAATTTGGAGATATTTGGGGTAAATCTCATTTGCTCAGTCTCACTCCCCCATACTCCCCTAATACACAGAGAAGAGATCAGGAAGGAACTTGGAACATGGCTACCTGTGTTTCCCAGTCAGTCACACAGAATTTTGGGGTATTCTGCATCAACCTTCTTTCTTCTTTCCTGTCCTCCAGACTCCCCTAATGCAGAGAACAATTTTCCTGTCTGCAAGATGCCTTAAACAACGCTTCAACTCCTTTTTATTAGCCTTTCTTCACTAGCTGGAAAATGTGTTGCATTCTCTTCCTCTGACATTCAGAGAATGGCATGCTGAGGGAACCTGACACCCCTCTTATAGTATACCATGTGGTTGTAGGAAATTCAGTCTTCCCATTGATTTTATTGCAACAGAGAAAAAACATCAATTTTCATAAGAAATATGCTGCTAGGAGGAAATGGCATTTTTCTCCTGTGCTCTTTTAAGGAGAAAATCCCCACCCATCCCTACTATCTACCACTGTTGGGACCACTTTTATGAAAACAGATTCATGTGTGTCAATAAGCTGAGAATAATGCAATCTTACATTAGACTCAAAGATGATAATGTTAATAATTGCTGTATGAATCTTGGACATTATTTATATATATATATATATATATATATATATATATATATATATATATATATATAATTGTTACAGGCTTACAGAGAGAAAAGCCTATTAGATATTTTTGTGTGCAGGACTCAGGCTAGCCAAAAATAAGCCCTGAAAAAATAATTTTTGCAGGACTCAAGCTTGCCAAAAACAATGCTTGATGTGTTTTTTTTTTAAATTTATTTACTAGTGTAAAAGCCAGTGTACACGGGCCAAGGTCCGGGCATTGCTTTGCAATGCGTTGCGTACCCCTCTGGTACTCAATGGGTTAAGAGGCCACTACTTCACTGCTCCACGTGATGCAGTCATGTGTCGCCTCACTCACACAATACAATCATGCACAGTAGAGACGCAAGCAGTCTCTACTGCTCATGACTGCATCGTGACAAACATCCTAGCAAATTGTTATATAGGATTTTTGCAGGATTTTTTTGCAGGACACAAGCTTGCCAAAAAATATCCCAGAAAAATATGATATGCAGGACTTAGGCTTACCCAAAAAAACAAGCCCTGAAAATATTTTTTTATGTATATATATTTTTATTAAGGGTTGAAAAGGAAATTACAGAGTTGCAATGTAGCAATTTTTAACAAGTAACTATAATTCAATGACAGTGACATCAAATATGTATGATACATAGGTTCACATTGCTAATATGGAAAAATAGCACCAAAGATTATATCGGTCAATACATAGTGAAATCTCAAAATATTGTATGGTAATTTCAGATACATTATAGGCCCAACATATCAACCCTTTTTATCTTGAGAAAAAAGAGAGTAGAGGAGAAATGAAAGGAAGAAAGAGAAAGAGAAGAACAAAAGGAGCTAGTAAAGAAAAGGAAAGATAATAAGGGAGGGAGGGTGGAGGGTAGGGATCAGATGTGGGGAGAAGAGGAATGCATAGACCTGGGAATCCATATCAGGGTCTGTTGTAGCTACTACAATCTTAGATTTTGGAGTGAATGCCACCGGGCTATTAACGGTTCTAGCATAGAAATATCTTTCTTGGATTTTTGCCAAGAGATACGAATAAATACCATTTGTTCCTCAGCTTTATCAATCCAGGCCTCAATACTCAGGAGAGAAGGGTTCTTCTAGTTCAAAGGAACAAGGACTTTTGCCGCATTAATCATAGTGAACAGAAACAGTTTTTTGGCCTGGGAAGTAGAGGGCAGGTTCTTAAATAAAAGGATCTGCCAAGGGTTCCTAGAAAGAGGAATGTCCAGTAAATACTCTGTGTTCGTTAGACAAGTTGATCAAAAAGAGGAAAGTTTGGGACATGTCCACCACAGGTGGGAAAAGGATCCTTCGCTAGAGTTCCATCGCCAACATTTTTTAGATAACCTCTTATCAAAAGAATGTAATTTGGAGGGGTTATAATATCATCTGAGTAACAGCTTGCAATTCATCTCTACATAATGGTTTGAGATAAAGGAAGAGCGAGTGTTCTTCCAGATCGAGTTCCAATCAGTTAACGATAGACTTTCACCTAATTCATGTTCCCAAACCAGTTCATAAACTGGTTTCGATCCAAGGTCTAAGGAAGATACAATTTTGTATATTTTACCTAGGAAGCCCTTGGACGGTAATGGAGACTGCTCTAAGAGGCATTCAAAAGGAGATAAAGATCTAGGAAATGTCCTGGTGAAGTAGTTTTGAGACAAAAATGTTTTATTCGGAGATGTCTCCATAGTTCAACAGAGGGTAGATTGAACTGTGATTGCAAGGAGATAAAGTCTTTCAGATTTGTGTGTTCCAAAAAATTTCTGAGTTCTAGATCAGGGATAGAGGACCATGCCGGGAATTGATTAGATGGGAAACAGTGAGGAGAAGTCACAGGTAAGAAAAACCCTGATAATATTTTTTGCAGGACTCAGGCTTGTTGATGACTGCACTGTGCCTGCCTCAAGGGAAACTATTCCCACAACCATGATTTAAGTGAGGAGAGAGGTGGAGAGGAAGGCCTTCTTCTCCACAATAATTTTCGATGGCTGAGGCAAATGATACTGCTGCCTCAACATCATAACTGGAGCTAGGACCAGGATTATTGACAGCAAGAAGATCAGACCCTGGTCCCATATTGCTACTTGAAGAAGCTGGTGGGAAATGAAATCATTCTCACAAGATTGTCTGTGCTCTTAGCAAAACGATTGAAAATATATGGATTTCTCTATGGGCAGAATTTTACTTGGTAAAAAAAGAAAACTGGGGAGTTTTCCACAAAATTTCCCATGGGAACAAAACAGGACTTTTATCTCATCCCTACTACTCTCCAGTACCTGAATAATTAACAACTGGTTTGATCTTATTTGTTCCTTACGTTCTGTCTTGATTCAATTGTGGATGATAAAACAGCCGGTGTGGGCAAAAATGGCTACCGATTCAACCTTACACATATTATTTCACCAGAAGTATTCAATTGTCCTACCAATTGCAACCACAACGACTGCTGGGCCCAAGAACCTCACTTGTGGTCAAACTTTCGTATGTGTAGTGAGCATGAGCTGAAACACAGTCACCCTCCAAAACACTGACCCTACACTACACCTAATAGTGAATTGCAACAATACTAGCCCTAATACCAGCCTAACACCCAGAACACAGATTTGTATAACACTTACATATCCGTCTTCTTCTGTCATCTTCTATCTTAAATCTTCTTCTTTCTCTTCATCTTCTTATCTTCTGTCTTCTCATTTTCTTGCGTCTCCCAAAGATGTCTGGCAAAAGAAGAAGAAAAAGTCAAAATTAAATCTGCTCTAAAAAATATATGAATCAAAGCTATGCTGGACTAAACCCTTTGAGTGCCGGAGGGGTACACAATGCATTGCAGAGCAATTTGTTGCATACCTCTCTGGCACTCAAAGGTTTAATTTTTGCAGCCAGACCAAATCGGAAAAATATATTTTTTGTCCAATTAAAAAAAAAACATTTTCTAATCCAATTCACTAATGTATTTTTGTTTTGTCCAAATAGAAAATATATATTGTGCCAATCGAAATATATAATGTATTGAGGAAGTGAAAGGGTTAAAATACGCTGCCGCCTCTGCCACCAGAGGTGGCCCCAGGAATACAGGAAAAAATCCCCTCCCTCAAATTACCTCTAAGGTCGTTGCCCAAACCTTCCTCTGGGAAAATTACACAGCGACTGGCTTTTATATGGCAATTCTCTGTTCAAAATGGTTCCCAGCCATACATTTAAGGGTGGACATAAAGTGAGAACATTTTCTTGCATGACTTTTTGTGAAAAATTGATGATTTTTTGCTTTTTTCAAGAAAGTTTTTTCCTTTTCACTAATACAAAATTTTCCTTTTCATCGACAATTCCAACAAATTTTTTGCTATGTTTCCTATGGTTCAAAATTTCCAAGCACAATATTACATGTTCTGAGGGTTGTAGTGGAGAAATGAGTAGCTGAAAGTCAAAATTGTGAGTCATACAGCCTACAGCAACATTTACCTTGAAAATTGTGTGCATTTGTCCTTTGCCCATAACACTAACTTCCTGAATAAGTGAAACTGGCACAGATTAATGATGATGTCAAGTGATAAAAAAATCAAATAAACTATAACCTACAATGTGGCAGATGTTTATGGTAGTGGTGGTGGGGGACTGGCATTGTGCGAGATTGATGTATATTTTTATATATATTATATATATATACGGCAGTTTTTACCATTATCATGTGTGTGTCAAATATAAGTTATCCTTCTTCTCAGATTACTGATACACATTACTTATTGGTCATAGCAGTGGCCCAAAGTGTGGTAGATGGTAGCAACCCTTCACATCCCTCCTCCTCATCTGTGCTGCTGTTACTTTTGGAGTGGCTTTTTCTGTCATAGTATCATGGTTTAACTCATCTGGTCTAACACTAGACTGTTGATTATTGCTGCCTTTCCTTCCCTTTGTCAGGCTGAGTCAGCTGATGCTTAACAAACTGCCTTGACCGCTCAGTTTCCATGGTTACTCACCTGACTGTTATCAGCCAACCCTTTCCAGGGTATTTAAAGCATCTAGGCTCACTTCCTCCTTGCCCTTGTGTCTGCTTCTGGCTGCAAGTGCATTCTCCTGAGTTCCTGATTATCTGTGCATGTAGATTCGCTATTATACTGACTGGTCATTTAACCCATCTTTATTTCTATTAACCTTTTATACAATACCAGTCAAACATGCATCTTGTTGACTTCATCATTGATTCAGTTTTAAGAATTAAAGGGATAGTAATACTTCATTTTAACTTTATTTTATTTTGTAGGCATTAAAAAAACATGAAGAATGATATAAGTCTTATCTCTGAAACCTTTATGGTTTAAGAGATATTCACAAACAAAGTATCCCCCCCCCTGTTCAACTAGATCAGAAGGGAGATGCCCAGGTAGACTGCAGAGAGGGACAATCTTCAATTAAGATAATGGAAAAAGCTGAAAAACTTGTCAAGGGGGGAAGGGCTTTCATTGTTTTCATACAAAGAAAATTGTCCCCTTCTGTTA
Source organism: Rhinophrynus dorsalis (assembly GCA_037306005.1). Classification (NCBI taxonomy): domain Eukaryota; kingdom Metazoa; phylum Chordata; class Amphibia; order Anura; family Rhinophrynidae; genus Rhinophrynus; species Rhinophrynus dorsalis. The sequence continues at coordinate 288,217,018 of CM074721.1, forward strand.
TCTGTACTGTCATACAACCTGATCCACATCTGAGAAGAGATGGCTTACACTAGGTAAAAGGGGCGGGGAGGGGAACTTTGCTTGTGAATATCTCATAAACCATAAAGGTTTGAGAGATAAGACTTATATCATTCTTCATGTTTTTTTAATGCCTACAAAATAAAATAAAGTTAAAACGAAGTGTTACTATCCCTTTAAGGCCGAATAATCATACTTCGTCAATCTGGAAGAATAGTATAGTACTTATCAGGTATCTTCTATTTGTTCATTCCCTTAATACTCTTTTTCATTAATTCCAGTCATGTTAGCAACATTATTTATGAAACAGCTCAGACAAATCTACATTGTTTTCAAATACATCAGTATCACATCTTCTATCCAATCAAGCTTCTCCAGTAGGCATTTATAAATCCTAGAATAAAATAATCAAAATGAAATTAGCTTTTAGACAGTGTGTCTAATTTTCAGATAGTTGCAGATTTTGACCAACAATCAATCACACTTTATTACATTGAGGGGAATAAAGAGATACTTCTCTACACTTCTTTTCCTTATGGTTTTAAAATGTCCTGTTGTCTTAAATAATTGCAACTGAATTACAACATGGATTTTCTCAAGTCAGTAGGATAAATTAATCAGAAGATGTACCTGCATTGAACTAGTTTGTATTAGCAATTCAATGATAAATTGTATCTTGACAGATTTATACATTTAGGAATTTGGCTGAAGCAAACACAAACCACACTTAGAGAACATGTTTAGCTCCCAAACAGGTCATAAAAACAGCTTTAAATAACTGACAGCATGTAATGCTTGTCCTGTAACCAGATTCTCTATTTAGAAACAAGCAAACTGGAAGATCCACAGGGCTATCATTCTTAGTTCCAATTCACTTTAGACAGGTAACCCTTTTAGAATATGCTTCTGCAGCAGCAAAGGATAGCACAGGTTAGAAGTGAATAACCAGAGAACCCAGACCTTACTTGGCCTTAGCATTAGTGCAGGGTATGTTGCTGGCTATTCAAAAATGCATTGCAATGCACGTTGTTTGTAACTAACATATTGTAACTTTACTGATACTCTACTTTAATCACAATAAGATAAAGGTATCATCATATATCCAAAGGAAATGTTTCTGTAACTCCAATATGATTAACTGCTGCACAGAGGAAATGTATGCATTGTGGGTCTCTGAAGCAATATTTTTTTGAAAACAGTCTATTATTAAATCTTGATAAATATCAGTGTTTATGCTTTAACTAATCTCTTCTAGTATAAACATGCTTAGGTTGATGTGTTAAGGAGAAATGGAACAATTCTGTTGCAAAGGACCTGCACTAAAGGGACAAATAAACATTCGCAAGTGCCTGTAGATTTAAACTTGAATTTAACTCCTTGAATGATACAGAAATATCCAACAATGTGTAAAGCAATCCTTTGACATACTTTCTTGCTTTTGTTAATTTAAAAGTTACATTTAAGCCAATCAACATTTTTTATTTGCACACATGGTTTGATTAAATTCTTCTTAGTCCATAAGCCCCACTGAGTTAAATGCACAATGTTACTAGTAAAATGTATAGACTTCTTCTAAGCTGACACATGTAACCAATGATTTTATTATGCTATGTGCTGCATTTTATCTTTCTAACACCTTCAAAGGGTATTTCACTGTTGAAGTCACTCTTTATTGAAATAATCTTACTTCTAATAATCCAATTAAAAATGTAAATTTCCCCAATGTAGTTTTATGTACAAGTATACAAGAAAGGTCTGACAGCTAGGAAATTATAAGTGTAGGTCAAAAGCAGTTTCAATGGGATGGATTTTAAACTCAGACATTTAACACTTGGAATTGGTTCCAAAATGTTGTAATTTTCTGCATGGCATAGCAGACTATAAATGAGTGCCAAATCAGTTGTAATTAAATTTAACATTTAGCTGTTTGGATATACTTATGAATAATTAACCAATTGCAAAAATTCTTAAACGGTTCTTATATGGTTGATGTTCATTTCACTTGGATTAATAAATATTGTATTCTCACAGTTCTTTCCAAATAAAGAGCCTAAAACATGAAATACAAACAACTAATAGGATTTATATAAAGTATTACCATATAATTCAGACATGCCACATTTTTTTAAACTAAAGACATCAAGCAGTCTATGGTGCCTGTTTGTGATATGTATATTTGGGCTAAAACAGGTTTTTATGCTTGCAGCAATATCAGTGTGCTACATAAAGTCAAATTAATAAAAGAGAATAGAGAATATTATGAATATAAAGAGGTATTATAAATCCACATATTTGAACATCTCCATGGAAGGTACACAAGTTCTTTTCAGAGACAGTCACTCCTTACTTTAGAATTTAATTTTCTTTTTTAAAACCAGCATTTGTTGTAGGGATATTCACTGGTAGTCAATAGACCTATCTATCTATCCCTCAATCTATCCCTCTATCTATCTATCTATCTATCTATCTATCTATCTATCTATCTATCTATCTATCTATCTAGCTAGCTAGCTAGCTAGCTATCTAGCTATGTAATCACTGCTCATTCTCCGCAATGCACTTAACACAACTTTTTGTCTCTCTATTTGTAAATTTTGCTTCAAATAGACAAATAACACCCCCATTGTTTAGGATCATTATATAACTTTGTATAAACTAATACACAAGCATTCTGCCCACCCTCTTTACTCTCTGGCTTCCTAGTTTCTTCCTTACCTACTTTCTGTCCCATCTAAATGCATATAAAACCACATATTTTCATTTACTCATTTTACAGTCAAACTACACACTGGTTATGTGATTACTCATGCATGCTATATTCTACTATTGTTATAAAAAGCAAGATTAAAAATTACATTAAACTCTATTTATAAATCATAAAATAGAAATACTTTAAATTACCCTTCCTAGTATTGGGCATTTACTTGAAAAAGATAGATTATATGAAATCTTAAATGGAATGATCTTTGTAAAGAACATTAAGGAAACAATAGTAAACATCCATATCATAATGAAATAACAGCACAGAGAGCAAAATAAGGAACATTTTTCATTTTGGTACATTTTTTGAACAACATTAAATTGTCCTAAGATGCTTATCTGATTTCTGGTAAGTGCCAATGGGACATTTTATGTGAACTGAATAAAGTAATATTGCTAATCTACACAGTAATCATTAGATATTAGAAGAAGGAGGGCAATCCCGCAAAAGCATATTTGGGATTGTTTGCACTCATACCTAGAGATGGGCAAAAATGCATACCTCAAACTGAAATCGGCAAAAAGGGGACTTCTCGCTTGGCAAATAATTTCCTGCGAAAAGTGACAGTTTTGCACTTTTTTCGCCTAGCTCATTCCAATGTAATAAATGGGAACATTCAATTTATACACATCACATAGCAAATATTATTTTATTTCCCAAAGACATAGTATAAAAGGGATATGAGGGTGGCTTTGTTGGTGGTATGTGGGGAAAGAGTCAGTTGAAAAGGGAATGTTTTTGGGGGGCAGTTAATAAAAAATAAATACTAAATACAATAAAAAAAAATCCCATAATACATGGTATAAAAGGGGTCTGTGGAGGATGCCTATGTTGGTGTGTAGAGTCTGGGGAATTAATCAGTTGAACAGGGAATTTGTTTTTTTGGGGGGGTTCTTGACTGGTATTGGGACAGTTAATATAAAAATATATAAAATAGGAAATTTGTATGTAAAGTGATAGAGAAAGGAGCCCCCTGACATAAGCTGCCACTGGGGTGGATTTATACTTGACTTGATAGAGTATTTTGTAGAGGATGATTTGTTAGATTTGTTGTTAGAGGCCCAATCCATGAGGAAACATTGATTTGTAGGACTTAGACTTATTAGAGGTACAGGCCCTGTATAAACATTGATTTGTAGGACTTAGGCTTATTTGGCGCAAGTCCTAAGGAAACATTGATTTGGACTTCTTAGAAACAAACCCCCCAAAACTGTTTCTTTTTTTTAGGACTATGTTTTTTTTTTTGTTTTTTTTTTGTTTTTTTTTTAAAGCACAAGCCCTGAGTAAAAAAATGACCTACTGGCCTAGTGCCAGAAGGTCATGTCCTGTTGGCCAATGGCCACTGGCCATTGTTAAATGCTCTGATGTAGATGTGGAATTTGCGACTGCCATTCTTGCAGCTGCTGTTGAGTTGTTTAAGCAGCAGGATATTTAGGCAGCTCAAAAGGAATGGATCAACAACAGCAGTAACATGGGTGATGGATGATGAAAGTTCCACTTGCTGCGACTAGCTCCAGTGATGCACCTGAGGCAGTAGCAGCAGCATAATAAGTAGCCCCCAGTATATGTGGAGAAAAGAAAAAATTGCTCAATAATTCTTCTCCACCTGCCCCTCCTCCAAAATCATGGCTGTGTTATTATTAGAATAAACATTTTTCCCTTGAGAGCAGGAACTCATCAGCAACTGCAATGTGCACAGTGTGTGTGGTAAATAACATCTGGGGGCACAAATGTATCCAAACACCATAACACCAGAAGCCAAGTACTGCTGCTGTCACTATACCCCTTGTCCACACCCCGCTAAGGACACGTGACAACTTGCTGACAATTTAATATTAATGATGAACCATCCCTGCCAGCATCTTAACATATTCTACGAGATGGAATCTCCTCAGATGCCACTTGATGCCTTGCTAGCGATTTTCCTCCACCACACTGGCATGTGTGGGCAGTGCACCACTGTTACGGTTTAGTACACTCAGAAATGGAAGGTTTTGGTAAAACAGTTTTATTTGCACACAAGGGATAACAGTAACCCTCGTGGGTCCAGCATACAGATAAATGGTAAACTGACACAGGACAGGTTACAATGAATGATTAACCCACACAGTTCCAGCATGTAGATACAATATACAATATTGACACAGGTCAGGTAAATTGCATATGATACAGTGTAAATATGACAGAGTGATACTTATTAGGCCAAGGACAGTAGCTGGCCCTAATAGTGAAGGCCCAATGTAGCTCTCTACGCAGAGAGTAACAACAGCGACTGGAATCATAAGGAACAGGTGAAGCCAGAGTAGAACTGGCTAAGGCACCATAGGAGGAAGGCTGCCAAAGTGAACGCCCACCGGAGACTGCAAGGATAACGTGAGCCAGTGCTTAGTGCCGTAAGGAATAATGTATGCCAAACTGAGACTACCAACACTGATACGATTGCCCAGCACCGCCCCACAAGGGGTTAACAAACGCTCTGGTCTGCAGGTGGGAAATAGCCTGAGGCACCCAACCGAACCCAACCTCAGAGATAGCAGTAACAGACCAAGCAAACATGGTGCAACCGGAATCTACCGGGAAGTAGCTCAGGCACTATGAGCGAGTGAATCATGGACTGGACTACTGTACAGAACCGAGGCAACTAGAGGTCTGGCAAGACCACAGAAGTGTGAGCAACTCAGGCCACACAGCAGGAGCAAGAAGACTAGCAAGCAGGAACAGTACAGGAACAGGTACACTGAGCAGGATCGCCAGTCAAGCCGGGTCGGTACACGGAGCAGGAATGTCAGCCAGGACTGGTCAATACATGAAGCAGGAACGTCAGCCAATCCGGGTCGGTACACAGAGCAGGAACGTCAGCCAATCCGGGTTGGTACAAAGATCAGGAACTGTAAACAGGCAGAGTAGTCAGACAGTCCAGGTCATACACTGGTATCATATGAGAGTAACGGAACAAGCACTTGGCAATATATACACCATGAAAGGGCAGCGCATAAGTGGCAACCCAAGGTATTTAAAGGCTGTCACTGGGAGGATCAAAGACAGCATAGCCAATAAAAAGATATCAGGGAGTAAACATGTCAAAGTTTCGCCCAAATATCACAGGCACCGTGATAACCACACAGTGTGCAATGGGTGCAGAAAACTTACCACATCCTAATATCAACAGAGTGGCTATCATTTGGTGGGGGAGGTAATGATGAACAAGGTGGATTGGCAGAAGATGTAGTTACCTTAGAAGAAGAAGGTGATGGAGAGCTAGTTGTTTCGCTCGTCATGGAACTTCCAGTCTCTGACTGGGTTTCTCTATTCTTTCTCCTCTTTGATCTCCACCTCACCTCTTGCTGGCTTCTGGAGAGTGAAGGGGTACAGCAACAGAGGTGCTTGATTTCTATGGTGGGTGTTAGGTTTTAACATGTTTGACATAAATGTCATGGTGTCTGTTTCTCATGTGTGTTATCAGGGAGGTTGTGCCAAGGCACGTTCCTTCATTTCCCCTTCTCAATGCCTTGTCACAAATGGTGCACAGTGCCATTGGTGATGACTGCACTGTGCCAGCCCCAAGAGAAAAATATCCCTCCAGAGGATAGGGATAGGAAAAAAGCATAGGAAGAAGGTAGCGAATAATGACCTCTTTCTTCTTGTCTTCCACATTCCCCTTCACTGTCTGTGCTGGACTTGGATGATGTTGTTGCTGTTGCTGCAACTGCCACAGAATCAGCACTGCAACTAGGACCAGGAGTATTGCTGTTGTTGGCAAGTGGAACCTGTCCTAGTCCCGCATCTCTTGTTGACCCCATTTCCACTGTGTCCATGGTGGTTTGAGGCACACTAGTTTGCTGCTCAGCATCCTGCTGCCCTTGCAACTCAGCAGCAGAAGGAATTAGAGCAGCTGCAAATTCAGCAAATTCCAAAAGCTTATCGATAGTGGTGGTGGTGATGCCCATCCTCATCCTTGTCTCCCATTCCTTCTCAATTTCTGCTAAAAAGGCCATCAGTGTCTCTTCCACCCCATCTTCTCCAGCATCCATCATCACCACCACCACTAGTCCCTACATGATGCTGCTGCTCTATTACATTCATCTCACTGCTGGTTGGAGGAGGTGATGAGCAATGTGACAGTAGGACCCCTAATTTCACACTTCTTGATTACATTAAGAAGGCAGACTGGCAGCAGTAACAGCAGGCACAGGCAGCTGGTCTGTGCTTCTGGTGTTGGTGGTGGTATTATTATTTATATGCCTGCTATCCCCCAACAATTCTGGCCTCTCCAGGATAATGTTCCACTTGGACACTGTAGTGAAGGAAAGGGGACTCCCAGGGTCAGAGGAATGGTGTGGGCACCCTTGACCACTAGTCTGGACACTCTCAAATGCTTCCCCTACCACTCCCCTAACACTAGTCACACCTAGTGATGAGCGAGCACCCCAATGCTCGGGTGTTCGGGTGCTCTGACCGAGCACCCCCTGAGGCTCGAGTGCTCGGCCGAGCACCCGAGCCCCATTGAAGTCAATGGGAGGACTCGAGCATTACACCAGGCACCCCCTGCTCTGATGAGGGGAGGGTGCCTGGTCCATAGGAAAAGGGCAGAAAAGGATGGAAACACCACAGAAATGGTTCAGGGACAGCATAGGGAGGATGTCTGGATGCATCTTGGACTCCAACATCGCTGCTGGAAACGATCTTTCGCCCGTAGTACGCCATTTTTACAGACTGACCATAAAACACACAAAAAGGAAAATAAAAACGACTTTAGGCGAAAAATTGTTACCAAACAATATTTGCTGTATATTTACTTGTATATCATCTGCAAATTCTCCCAAAAATTTCCTTGATTTTCTGAAGTGAGGCCATGATTAAGAGGGGAAACGTGCGCAGAGGCAAATTATCCCAAAAATTTCCTTGATTTTATTGAACTGAGGCCATGATTAAGAGGGAAACGTGCGCTGAGCTGACCATCTAAAACATTATGGGTGAGGGTCTGCTGCAGAGCTGACCATCCTAAACATTATATGCGAAGGCCCGCTAGTGAGCTGACGCTATAAAACATTATATGCGAAGGCCCGCTAGTGAGCTGACGCTATAAAACATTATATGCGAAGGCCCGCTAGTGAGCTGACGCTATAAAACATTATATGAGAGGGCCCGCTAGAGAGCTGACCCAATAAAACATTATATGAGAAGGCCCGCTGGTGAGCTGACCTATATAAAAATTGTCAAACAGGGCCCGCTGGTGAGCTGGCCCTATATAAAAATTATATCACAGGGCCCGCTGGTGAGCTGGCCCTATATAAAAATTATAGCACAGGGCATATGGAAGAGGAGGAGGAGGATGAGAAGATTAAGAGTCAACCATATACCCGTTTTTTGGGTGGAAGGGGTGAATGGGAATACAGAGTATTCCCATCATTGTAAATAATATATGTAAAGTGAGTTTATGTTCCCCCGGGGCTTTCCTCCAGTGGAGTGGAGAAGTCAGGGGAAATCCAGGCCTTGTTCATTTTTATAAGTGTCAACCTATCAGCATTGTCGGTGGAAAGGCGGATACGCTTATCTGTTATGATGCCACCAGCAGCACTAAATACCCGCTCAGACAGAACGCTGGCGGCAGGGCAGGCCAGCACCTCCAAGGCGTAGAGTGCCAGTTCATACCACGTGTCCAGCTTGGACACCCAGTAGTTGTAAGGCACAGAGGGATCATTGAGGACGCTGACACGGTCTGCTACGTACTCCTTCACCATCTTCCAAAACTTTTCCCTCCTTGTGACACTAGGCTGCGCATCAGGGTGAGGGTGCTGGCGGGGTGTCATGAAGGTGTCCCACGCCTTGGAGAGTGTTGCCCTGACTTTGTCGGAACTGCTGTGTGCTCCCCTTTTCTCCCCTTCTCGGTTGGCCAAGGTAGCACGTACTCTGCCGCCAGCGTTGTCAGATGGAAAATTTTGGAGCAATTTTTCAACAAGAACCTTCTGGTATTGCACCATTTTGCTTGTCCTCTCCACCGGAGGAATGAGAGATGAGAAATTCTCTTTGTAGCGGGGGTCCAGAAGGGTGAACACCCAGTAATCCGTGTTGTCTAAAATGCGTACAACGCGTGGGTCACGGGAAAGGCAGCCTAACATAAAGTCAGCCATGTGTGCCAGAGTACCAACAGTCAAGATTTCGCTGTCCTCACCAGGAGGATGACTCTCAATATCCTCATCCTCTTCCTCCTCTTCTGCCCACCCACGCTGAAGAGATGGAACTAAAGTTCCATGGCTACCCTCTGTAGCGGAGGCAACCGTGTCTTCCTCCTCCTCCTCCTCCTCCTCCTCCGCCTCCTCCAATTGTCGCTGAGAAGACGAAGTGAGGGTGCTCTGGCTATCACCTTGTGTAAGCTCTTCCTCCCCCATTTCCACCTCTTCCACATGCAAAGCGTCGGTTTTAATTGTGAGCAGCGAGCGTTTCAGTAGACACAGAAGTGGGATGGTTACACTGATAATAGCGTTATCGCCGCTCACCATCTGTGTCGATTCCTCAAAATTGCGTAAAACCTCGCAGAGGTCTGACATCCATTCCCACTCCTCACTTCTGATTACAGGAAGTTGAACGGAGAGGCGACGACCGTGTAACAGCTGGTACTCCACTACTGCCCTCTGCTGCTCACAAAGCCGGGCCAACATGTGGAAGGTGGAGTTCCAGCGCGTGCTCACGTCACACAGCAGCCGGTGAGCTGGCAATTGTAAGCGCTGCTGCAGCTTCAACAGGCCGGCCGAAGCTGTAGATGACTTACGGAAATGTGCACACACGCGGCGCACCTTGGTCAAGAGATCATGCACATTGGGGTAGGTTTTTAGAAATCGCTGAACCACTAAATTAAATACATGCGCTAGGCATGGTACGTGTGTGAGCTTGCCGAGCTCCAAAGCCGCCACCAAGTTACGCCCATTATCACACACAACCATGCCTGGTTGCAGGTTGAGTGGCGAGAGCCACTGCTCGGTCTGGTGACTAATCCCCTGCAACAGCTCTGAGGCCGTGTGCTGTTTGTCCCCAAGGCAGATCAGCTTCAGCACGGCCTGCTGACGCTTCCCCACTGCAGTGCTACACTGCTTCCAGCTACTGGCTGATGGGGGAGTGGCGCTGCGTGTAGAGAATTCGGAGGTGGAAACGGAGGAGGAGGAGCCAATAACGTAGGTGCTGGCGGAAACCCTGATGGAGGTAGGGCCCGCAATCCTCGGCGTGGGTAGCACCCGTGCCATCCCAGGGTCCGAGTCGCTCCCAGCCTCCACGACATTCACCCAGTGTGCCGTCAGGGAAATGTAGCGTCCCTGGCCACAAGCACTTGTCCATGTGTCAGTCGTTAAGTGGACCTTCCCAGTAACTGCGTTGGTCAGGGCACGGGTGATGTTACGGGACACATGGTGGTGTAATGCGGGGATGGCACACCGGGAAAAGTAGTGGCGGCTGGGGACCGCGTACCGAGGGACAGCTGCTGCCATCAGGCTGCGGAAGGACTCAGTGTCCACAAGCCTAAATGGCAGCATTTCGATGGCCAGTAATTTGGAAAGGTGTGAGGTTAGTGCTATGGCCTGTGGGTGGGTGGCTGGGTATTTTCTCTTGCGCTCAAATGTCTGTGGTAACGACATTTTGACGCTGTGCTGGGACAGGGAAGTGGATGTGGTCGCTGATGGTGCTTCAGATGGTACAGGTGCAGGGCGGGAGGTATGCGGGCCTGCGCCTTCGACAGGCGATTGGCCGGCACCGAAAACAGGGGAAGAGGAGGCAGTGGTGTGGCCTGCAGACACAGATGGGCGATCCAGGCGTTCCTCCCACTTATTACGGTGCTTGGATGCCATGTGTCGGATCATGCTGGTGGTGGTGAGGTTTCTAGTGTTCATGCCTCGGCTCATTCTGGTGTGGCACAGGTTGCAAACTACAATTCTTTTGTCGTCCGCACTTTCCTTAAAAAAACGCCATACCGCGGAACACCTACCCTTTGGCAAGGTAGATTTACGCAAGGGAGTGCTCCGTGGAACATTTGCAGGCCGGTTTGGTGCGGTCCGCCTTCTTTCTGTAGCCACACCACTGCCTCTTCCAGCCTGTTGCGGTGCTGCAGATGGCTCACCCTCAGGACTGCTGTCATCGCTCGGCTCTACACCTTCCCAGGTGGGGTCAGTCACCTCATCGTCCACCAAGTCCTCCTCCACTTCCTCACTCTGATCATCCTCCTCATGTCTTGATCCCACCACATACTCAGTCATTGACAACTGTATATCATCCTCCTCAACAAGGTCTTGAGACAGTAATAGTGGTTGATTTAATGGCAACTGTGTCTCATCATCATCATCATCATCCACTACTTCCTTTGACCTTAAATGCCGTTCACATCTGTCATCTTCTTGTGATTGGGTACCCTCTAGAGGTTGTGAATCAGGGCACAAGATGTCATGTTCCTCTGCAAGCGTGCTTGGAGAGAGGGTCAAATGAAGGATTGGTGATGAGACGAGCTCCTCACTATATCCCAGTGTGGGATCACTTCTTTGACCAGACCGTGTATGGTGGGAGGAAGGATGATCAGAGTGAGGATTATGTTGACCAGACTCTTGGCTACTGAGAGTGGACTTGGTGGAAGACAGGGTGGTGCTTAACCGACTGGAAGCAGTATCAGCTGACATCCAACCGACCACCTGTTCGCAGTGGTCGGACCTCGAGAGTGATGTCCTGCGACGCCCTGTGAAATGAGACATGAAACTAGGTATGGTGGATGTCTTTCTTTCTTGTGCTCTGGCACCAGGCACAGTTTCTCCGCGTCCTGACCCGCGCCCTGAACTATCAGGATCTTGTCCACTTCCCCGTCCCTTTTTACCCGCCTTCTTCATCTTACACGGAATATGTGACTTTAATATTTGAGTTTGAAAACTTAACAGTATTTCTTCCTATTCTGCAACTGTGCAGAGTACACAGAATAGGCTGCTAAACTGCGGTGACGAACACAGAATGGAATATGTGACTTTAATATTTGAGTTTGAAAACTTAACAGTATTTCTTCCTATTCTGCAACTGTGCAGAGTACACAGAATAGGCTGCTAAACTGCGGTGACGAACACAGAATGGAATATGTGACTTTAATATTTGAGTTTGAAAACTTAACAGTATTTCTTCCTATTCTGCAACTGTGCAGAGTACACAGAATAGGCTGCTAAACTGCGGTGACACACACAGAATGGAATATGTGACTTTAATATTTGAGTTTGAAAACTTAACAGTATTTCTTCCTATTCTGCAACTGTGCAGAGTACACAGATAGTGTTGAGCGAGCACCCCGATGCTCGGGTGCTCGGGTGCTCTGACCGAGCACCCCCTGAGGCTCGAGTGCTCGGCCGAGCACCCGAGCCCCATTGCATATAATGGGGCGACACGAGCATTACACCAGGCACCCCCTGCTCTGATGAGGGGAGGGTGCCTGGTCAATGCCCCCCTTCATCTCCGCTATGCCCCCTTCATCTCCAAATGCCCCCTTCATCTCCGCAATGTCCCCCTTCATCTCCGCTATGCCCCCTTCATCTCCGCTATGCCCGTCTTCCACAATGTCCCCCTTCATCTCCGCTATGCCCCTCTTCCACAATGTGCCCCTTCATCTCCGCTATGCCCCTCTTCCACAATGTCCCCCTTCATCTCCTCTATGCCATAGAGGAGATGAAGGGGGACATTGTGGAAGAGGGGCATAGCGGAGATGAAGGGGCACATTGTGGAAGAGGGGCATAGCGGAGATGAAGGGGGACATTGTGGAAGACGGGCATAGCGGAGATGAAGGGGGACATTGTGGAAGAGGGGCATAGAGTCTATGCCCCTCTTCCACAATGTCCCCCTTCATCTCCGCAATGCCCCCTTCATCTCCGCAATGCCCCCGTACCTCCAGTCCCTGGTGGTCCAGCGGAGCGTCTTCGGATCTGTGCCTCTTCCGGCACAGATCCCCGCCACCCGAACATGGCGGGCGAGCACATGGCGGTACTCGACGAGTACCGCCATGTGCCGAGCAGAGCGATGCTCGAGCCGATCCGAGCATCGGCCGAGCACGCTCGCTCAACACTATACACAGAATAGGCTGCTAAACTGCGGTGACACACACTGAATGGAATATGTGACTTTAATATTTGAGTTTGAAAACTTAACAGTATTTCTTCCTATTCTGCAACTGTGCAGAGTACACAGAATTGGCTGCTAAACTGCGGTGACACACACTGAATGGAATATGTGACTTTAATATTTGAGTTTGAAAACTTAACAGTATTTCTTCCTATTCTGCAACTGTGCAGAGTACACAGAATAGGCTGCTAAACTGCGGTGACGAACACAGAATGGAATATGTGACTTTAATATTTGAGTTTGAAAACTTAACAGTATTTCTTCCTATTCTGCAACTGTGCAGAGTACACAGAATAGTCTGCTAAACTGCGGTGACGAACACAGAATGGAATATGTGACTTTAATATTTGAGTTTGAAAACTTAACAGTATTTCTTCCTATTCTGCAACTGTGCAGAGTACACAGAATAGGCTGCTAAACTGCGGTGACACACACAGAATGGAATATGTGACTTTAATATTTGAGTTTGAAAACTTAACAGTATTTCTTCCTATTCTGCAACTGTGCAGAGTACACAGAATAGGCTGCTAAACTGCGGTGACACACACTGAATGGAATATGTGACTTTAATATTTGAGTTTGAAAACTTAACAGTATTTCTTCCTATTCTGCAACTGTGCAGAGTACACAGAATAGGCTGCTAAACTGCGGTGACACACACTGAATGGAATATGTGACTTTAATATTTGAGTTTGAAAACTTAACAGACTTTCTTCCTATTCTGCAACTGTGCAGAGTACACAGAATAGGCTGCTAAACTGCGGTGACACACACTGAATGGAATATGTGACTTTAATATTTGAGTTTGAAATCTTAACAGTATTTCTTCCTATTCTGCAACTGTGCAGAGTACACAGAATAGGCTGCTAAACTGCGGTGACGAACACAGAATGGAATATGTGACTTTAATATTTGAGTTTTAAAACTTAACAGTTTTTCTTCCTATTCTGCAACTGTGCAGAGTACACAGAATAGGCTGCTAAACTGCGGTGACAAACACAGAATGGAATATGTGACTTTAATATTTGAGTTTGAAAACTTAACAGTATTTCTTCCTATTCTGCAACTGTGCAGAGTACACAGAATAGGCTGCTAAACTGCGGTGACACACACTGAATGGAATATGTGACTTTAATATTTGAGTTTGAAAACTTAACAGTATTTCTTCCTATTCTGCAACTGTGCAGAGTACACAGAATAGGCTGCTAAACTGCGGTGACACACACTGAATGGAATATGTGACTTTAATATTTGAGTTTGAAAACTTAACAGTATTTCTTCCTATTCTGCAACTGTGCAGAGTACACAGAATAGGCTGCTAAACTGCGGTGACACACACTGAATGGAATATGTGACTTTAATATTTGAGTTTGAAAACTTAACAGTATTTCTTCCTATTCTGCAACTGTGCAGAGTACACAGAATAGGCTGCTAAACTGCGGTGACGAACACAGAATGGAATATGTGACTTTAATATTTGAGTTTGAAAACTTAACAGTATTTCTTCCTATTCTGCAACTGTGCAGAGTACACAGAATAGGCTGCTAAACTGCGGTGACACACACTGAATGGAATATGTGACTTTAATATTTGAGTTTGAAAACTTAACAGTATTTCTTCCTATTCTGCAACTCTGCACAGTACACAGAATGTGCTGCTAAACTGCGGCGACGCACACTGAATGGAATATGTGACTTTGATATTTTAGTTTGAAGACTTAACAGAATGTGCTCTAATCTGCAACTTTGCACACTAAACAGAATGTGCTCTAATCTGCAACTTTGCACACTAAACAGAATGTGCTCTAATCTGCAACTTTGCACACTAAACAGAATGTGCTCTAATCTGCAACTGTGCACACTAAACAGAATGTGCTCTAATCTGCAACTTTGCACACTAAACAGAATATATATTTTTTTTTTTTTTTTTTTTTTCCCCCCACACAAAATAACCTGCTGCCCCCACACACAGTAGTCCTAAAAAGGACTTTTGGTTCTTTTTTTTCACAATTTTGCTTTTTTTCCTCCCTACACTGACTTTCCCTTCCTATCCTCAGCTCTCCCTGGCTAAGACTGAGCCGAACTCGCTGGTCAGGTGCTATACAGCACCCGACCACGGGTTCTGGCCAGCCAATCAGTGTAATGCCAGCAGCCAACATGGCTGCTGGCATTACACTGATGTCAGAGCCTCCCTGCACGTTTATTGGCTGCGCAGCAGCCGCAAAATGTGCGGGGAGGAGACCCGAACATGGCGGGCGAGCACATGCGGTACTCGTACGAGTACCGCCATGTGCCGAGCAGAGCGATGCTCGAGCCGATCCGAGCATCGTCCGAGCATGCTCGCTCAACACTAGTCACACCGGCTGCTTCACCATTACTGTTACTACTACTGCTAACACCAAACACATCAGGTTCAGCCCCCGAATCTTCCTCCTCACAGCCACTAATAATATGACATCTAACAATACATCTAAGTAAAAGAAAACTCACATCTCCCTAGTAATCATCTATTTGTGATACAATGCATATGAAATAATTACAATGTTATATGCCCTAACAGCATACATGAAACCTTTCATATAGATATCCACTGAAATCTTAGTTGTCTACTATACAAATATATAAATAAAATAAAGAAAGAAATATATATAAAAATAAAAAATTACTAAAAAGAAAAAAAATGAATGAAGTTACAATATAATGAAAATAATAATAGAAAAAGAAAAATGTTCCTCAGTAAGTAGTAACTTATATCCTAAAATAAAATAATACAGTGATAACATACAAAATATAGAATAAACATTATGAAATACAAATAGCACCATTATTAGAAAATCTATCTTTCCATCAATGGGTGGCTTGTAAACCATGACGGACTATCCGTCCACCAACACAGGCACCTTCATACCCATTTTATACTATGCCGTTGGGAAATAAAATAATATTCCCATTGATTTCAATGGAATGAGCTAGGGGAAAAAGACACTTTTCATGGGAAATTATTTGCCAAGCGGGAAGTGGCATTATGCACAAATTTCAGTTTGAAATGACATTTTTTGCCCATCCCTAATATGAAGGAAAAAGAAAGCTGCCTTGAGGATGGCTATAATAATCCCTGAGCCATTAGCTGGATGACACATATGTGTATTTCAAGCAACTATGCCCTGTGAGTAAATTTTCACTGGTGGTGGTGAGGTGTTGGATGTAAAAAGCTGAAGATATTGCACAAGGAAGTGCCTCTGCTTCTTTTATTTTTGTACATTAATCCTTGGTGGCCTTATTGGAATGACACTTTTGGGCTGTATTCAGGATTAATTAATTAGTTGAATTCCTCCCTATTTCTCCTGGACCATATACTGGATGCAACCCATTTATTTGCTAATACCATGTTACTGTCAGACTCTTTAAAAATTTTGGGATTCTGGTCTTTGGCTCCCCTGCCGTGTTCATCAGGAATAATCTTGTTCTGTTAATTGGTCACTTTTGGGATAAGACCACTGCCATTTCCAATTAAGCTCCAAGGGGATAACAAAAATCCTTTCTGACTCCAAATGCAAGCTGGATTAACATTATATCTGCTATGAGTATATAATTCCAGCAGTATATAAATCCATGGTAAAGCCTCCCCTAGAATATGGAGTATAGGTTTGGGAACCAGTTCTCCAAAAATGTATTATTGAACTGATTGACAAAGGGATTAGAGGATTTGAGTTATAAAGAGAGACTGGTGAAACTGGTTTTCCTTACATTAAAGATGAGACATCTAAGGGGTGATATGATTAACACGTACAAATATATTCAAGGTCAATACAAAGAGCTCTCTGAGGAACCATTTACTCAAAGAGCTGATCAAAACAAACAAAAAGTCATCCATTTAGGCTAGTGTAAAGGTGTTTTCAACTAAAACAAAGACATGGATTTTTTACATGGTCTGAACTTGATTGACACATATGGTTTTTCAGCCTCATCAACTATGTTACTAAGCTATTACAAGGCCTAATCAAACAACTAGGTTGCATCCTAGGCAAAATTAGTTTTCAACTTCTACAAAGGAAGAGGTTCTTTAAAGTAAGGTCTTTTAAACTATGGTATTCTGTGCCTTGAGATATGGTAATGGCAGATATAATGGGGATATTTAAAAAATATTAGATATATTTGTATACTATGTACTAGTGGATTGAAACACGAGTTCTGGTAAATAGATTAACATGATCTTGGAATTAAGAAGCATTATATAATTCTCATTTTCTGGGATATACTAAAGCAAGAGTTGAACTTGATGGAGTTTTTGTAACTATGAAAAGTATATATTTAAAATATGTACTTATGCCTAGTAAAGATGCATGAGAGGTCTGGAAAGCTTGTACTCAGTCAACGAGAGTTCACTTAATTTTATTTTAGATCACATATTTTTTCCCTTTTTTCACCATATGTAGTCCATGAGAACAATGACAGAAATGAAAAACATTAAAATAACAGTAAAACTAGATAGAATTAGAAGAATATATCAAATGACCATTTTAGAAATACAGAGTGTTTTCCAAGAGTAAAGGTTAAAAGTGATATTTAGTGCATATTGCCAAAATCAGCTGGATAATCAATTCAAGATATTTTTACATTACTGTGAACTGCAAAGTGAAGACAGCTATCTTATAACTGCACTTGGAAGACATGAGCATAAAATATATCATTCTTCCTCTGTTACAATTATAAATTCTTTTTCAACATAGAAGAATGTGGAAACCAATAGTTATATTTCATATTATCAAACATATTCATTATTCATCACCCAGAGAGAAAAATGATTTCTTCCACCTTGTAGCTTCACCTATTAACTGCTATGAATCAGAATTCCAACATAAAATTTAATGTATTCTCTTTTACCATTAAGCATTTCACTATCTATAATTGAGGTAAAGGACCTTTTTCAGCAAATACATCATGTTTCATAAAGTAGACCTTTTTATTTGTATTTTTTTCACTTTATATTAAATGATAACAATGACACTTTGGCACACAAGAGACATACAAAGTAACTGATGTCGCTATATTCTACAAGAATTTTTTTTCCAGAAAGAGAGAAAGAAATATCTATAAATGTGTTTTTTATTTTTGTACCTTCAATCAATACTGTTTTTATTGAATGAATTCCTCATAAATAACATCTTCAAGAGTGAATAGTGAAAATGGGGCTGGACCCAAGAAAAGCACTTGAAGACATACACATGTTTAAAAGAAGTTGACCTTATGTGAAAGCGTACAATTACATCAACAAAACTTAAACCATTTTTTTAATTAAATTCTGTGTTGCTTGAGTTGTACATTTCAATAGGAAAATTAATACAGAGAGGAGCATACAAAGTCTTGGGAAATCTTTTAAACAGCCATTGAAAGTCCACATAGCAACAACTGATAAAAGCAGTGTCAATTTATTTAAAGTATTTGAAACATTTATAGGGAATTGGAACTTAAACAATATGGAGATTTCCATCAACTGCAGCACAGTGCTTTTTACAGAATGGGTCTGCTTCATCAGAGTATTACAGAGCATTACATACACTCTGCATTACAGTTGTATTGTACATACCTGTCTTTCTTGTACCCTGACCTGTGTCAGATCCAGAAGAACTTATCCTCTGTCTAGGTCTGGACCTGTGAAGGGCATTTCTGTTCTTTATTATTTATTTAATAAAACTGCATTGTTTTACCTTAATCAGTTTGTCTGAACGTTCGTTAAAACCATGACACAGCGATGTCCGTCTTAGACAGTAAACACTGGTGACCTGCCTGCTTAATATGAACGATTGCATTGTCAATACTGGCATATTCCAATAAGAATTCCTCTGACGGAATTAGTGCATTGATATTAGGAATCGGAGAGGCATGGGGGGCCAAGAAGTAGATAATAAGACATTTCTTTAGGAAAAAATTCCTAGTAGCTATGCTTAACGGATTTACACTCCAGATAGGAAAAGATGGAGTAGGGAAAGGGCCTAGTATGAAGCCCTTTCTCAACTCTAAGTCTAAGAGACTATCCACAACTTCTGGTTCAGATAGTGCCGAGACTAAATTGGTGGACTCAAATGAATCTGATGGGGATGCTAAAATACCTGTGTGGAATACATCTGCAAATCCTAAAATAAGATATTGAGAGTGACTGAAATCAGGGTTATGAGCAAATAACGATTGCAACACATAGATCTTAACTGTTTTATTAATAGCATTGGTACGAGGGCTCTGTGACATACTGAGCATAAATGCTTCAGCCGACAAGCATTAAAAAACATCCCTTAGGGTAAAAATTGTTACATATAGGAGAACCTACATAATGTATTGTTCTCCCTAGTTGTCACGTTGAGGTATGGATGGCGCTGAAGCGTAGCTATGAAGGGCTGGGTTGTACACAGAGGAACCCTGTTCCACATTACTACTAGAGGGAACTGCTGATGGGCATAGATTTTCAGAATGAGAAATAGATTGGCAAAGAGAGCAGATGGCAGCTTTGAGGCCCACGAAATGGTGGCAAAATAACTAGTTATCCAAGATACTCCAGTCAGTGATGTAATTAAATTGCGCCAAAGCTTTTCCCGAGAAAGATCTGTGGTTGTCGAAAAAGGAGTATGCACCGTATCTGTATCCCAGATCAACCACCAGGTATAGGTATTGGTCTAGTTTCTGCCTGTATCAGCTGAGAGGAGCATAATATATCACAAAAGACACTGAAGGCCAGAACAAATTCAGGAACAGATAATTTTTTGTTCAATCTAGGGTCCTTGGTCTTCAGTGTCACCGAGACATCTCCTCAGCTTTCGGTTCTATTCTCAGCTAGATCTTGTGATGTAATCAGTAGGGATATAAGATTCATATTTTTGCCCTCTATAATAACCCTCCTAATATGGGCTAGAACTAAATAAGCAGAAGTAATTCATGGAGTGGGACTCATAACCGTACCTGCCTGAGGAAGCATCACTTCACTGTCCTGAAGAAATACACATAAATTCAAGGGTTGATACTCTGGATTGTATATCTGCTACGTCTGAACTGAGGTCCGTTAGCATCCCAGTAATCTGTTGCAGCTGCGGTATGTGAACTACAGTAGGGGACGGGAGGGGAATGTCGGTGGAAACAGGAGCCAAAATAATTCGGCTTGGTGTGCCGAGGTAGGATAAGGAATGTGACTGCGGGACAATTCCTCCATAGTCCTATTCTTAGTCCATTCCCTCAGTGTCATTGCCTGGACACTTGCCATTGCTGGGGCTTCAGGAATGGAAGTCTCGGAGTCAGAATTTGCTTGGGAGCCTGCGTCTTCCATGCTGAAAGATAAGACAACAGTATATCTAATAGTCAGTATAATAAACCTAGGTTAAGGATACTACTAGAGCCAGAAACACCATGAAGTGGACTGTGAGATAGGCTGGAAGAGGTAAACAAACCTTTGGGTGCCCGATACTACCTTAGCCTTGCAGTAGTGGAACTAGTTAGAAGTGGCTGACCTCATATGAATGTGGTGCCCACAACTACTGTGCTTAAATTACTTACTGAGCTAGTAGCTGCCTTAGATGATTGAATAATACTGGATTTCCAGATTACCTCCTCCTTTGACCTCCACGTAGGTAAGGAAGAACTGGATAGTCTGGTAAATACCATCAACCTTCGGCCTCTATGCAGAGGTAATGAGGATGGGTGTCTGTCAAACAGACTTGCGTCCTATAATCAACCTGGTGCCGTAACCAGAGTGGTAGTAAAGTGAAATTACAAGGTGAATAGAATCCTCCGGCCTCTTTATTGAAAGTTGAGGTTTACTTAAGATAATAAATGGAGGAGTGTAACTCTACGAATAGGTCAAGTTAGACTCACTAAGATAATCTCAACCACCTTCGGCCTCTGAGGAGAGGTAAGGATATCTTAGTGACTAATTCAACCTTCGGCCTCCAAGATGAGGTAAGAAGGAATTAAAGAAGTCGCAGAGCACAAAACAACCTTTGGCCTCTATAGAGAGGTAAGGGAGCTGTGCTACTGTATCCTTTCTCCATGGATGCTACTGTATCCTTTCTCCATGGATTCCTGAAGGAAACGTAGGGCATAATATGATGCTAAATTCACCTTGAGTCTTGAGATGTAAGGCGAAGACCGCCAATCGAATTCCTGCTGTAGAGAATTGACTGGAATACTATAGCTGGAATAGTATTTAATTAGACTCCACTTGACCACCACGAGGTGGCAAGACAAATATTCCAGCTGAACATATCTCCAGACGAAAAGGTGAACCCGGCAAGGTATACTAAAAGTGCTAATTAAAAGTGCAAGTGAGCCAAGATGTGTTCATGCTGGGACAGAAGCATAAAAAAACATGACCCACCTAAGTACAGTAAGTAATAAAATACCCAGTATATTTAGGTACTCCAGGTCTGTGAACTACCTAATTACTAGAAACAAGAGAATTGATAATTAGTTAAACATACTAGAACTCATTGGGGAATGCAATAAAACTAAAACAACCTACCCTCAATAATATTGATGCTGAAGGCTGAAGATTAAGGCCTGAGACCTCGATTACAATTCTTCCTGTAATAATAATATTAACTAAAGCTTAAATGATTGAGAATTAAATTATAGAAATGTAATAGCAGCCTATTCCTCAGATTAAATGGTAGGATAAGCATACTAAACTATAGATATGTATAAGGCTTCTCCAGGATGCCCAGACCTTCACCTATAGGCAAGAAAGCATTTAATATATAGCCATACATCAGAACTCATAGGAAACTTGGTTCTGGTCTACTACATGAAGCTTAAGATATACATCATTGACTACTTATATGCCAGGCTAATCAAGGAGCGGAAGGGGATTGAAACCACTGAGTCTTGTTTGTCTGTTGTAGGTAGTGGAGAATCATATCAGATTCAGGTATGTGTATATAAATATATAAAACTGTTGTCCCTTTAACCCTTGGAGTGTCAAAGTGCTTGTAATGCATTGGCTAAACCTCGATATTCCAAGGTTTAGCCCGTGGGCAGGCAACCCTTGGCTATCAAGCTGTTGAGGGTTACATCTTCCTCCATATTTAAGTATTTCAATGACTGAAGGGCAGAATATAGCTTAGATTTAAGAGTTAAAAGCTCTGGGGTTACTTTATGAACTGGAGAAGTAGTATGACTGGGGATGAGATCTCATTTATGGTCGTGCTGTGTGATGCTCATTGGTCCTGCGTGGATAGATGACATCTCCCAGTTATGCTTAGTTGTACCACAGACTACATCATACCAATATATACATTATTATTAAGTGAAGGAGAAAATACTTAAACTTAACCCACTAGGGTAACGAATTCAGGATTCTAAATGTAATAAATACTTGCTGGTTTAGAATATGCAGAGGAAACAAGACTATGTACTAGTCCTGGAAGAAGCACACGGTAGACACTGAATCCTATTCAAATAGGGCTCCTGCTGACAACTAGGGATGGACGAAACTTTCCACCTCAAACTGAAACTGGCGAAATGAATGAATCATTTGAAGAGGAAATTTGTTTTGGGGGCTTTCTTGACTGCTATTTGGGGGACAGTTAATAAAAAAATAAATCAATAAAATTTTTAAAGTGATATAGACAGGAACCCCCTGACATAAGCTGCCACTGGGGTGGACTGATACTTGACTTGATAGAATATTTTGTAGAGGATGATTTGTTTGATTTGTTGTTAGAGGCCTTTGTACAACTTAGACTTATTAGTGGCCCAAGCCCTGAATAAACATTGATTTGTAGGACTTAAGCTTGTTTGGCATAAGCCCTAAGGAAATATTGATTTGTAGGACTTAAGCTAGTTTGGCACAAGCCCTAAGGAAACATTGATTTGTAGGTCTTAAGCTAGTTTGGCACAAGTCCTAAGAAAACATTGATTTGTAGGACTTAAGATAGTTTGGCACAAGCCATAAGGAAATATTGATTTGTAGGACTTATGCCTGTTAGAAACAACCCCCCCCCCCAAAAAAAAAAAGTGTTTATTTTTTTGTAGGTCTAGTTTTTTTTTTTTTTTTTTTATTCAAAACATAAGCCCTGAGAAAAAAATTAAAATGCCCTACTGACCTAATGCCAGCAGGTCATGTTGGCCAGTGGCCACTGTCAAATGTCCTCCTGAGTTGCAACTACTGTTCGTACTGCTGCTGCTGAGTTGTTTAAGCAGCAGGATGATTAGGCAGCTGAAAGGGAACGGGATCAACAGAGGTAACATGGAAGATGGATGATGAAGGTTCCACTTGCAGTGACTGGCTCCAGTGATGAGCCTGAGGCAGTAGCAGAAGAATAAGTAGCCCCCAGTATTTGTGGAAAAAAGAACAAGTTGACCATTAAATCTTCTCCACCTACCTCTCCTCCAAAATCATCATGGGTCTGTTGTTATTAGAATATATATTTTTCCCTTGAGAACAGGAACTGTGGCTTCCATCAGCAACTGCAATGTGCACAGTGTGTGTGTGGTAAATAACATCTGGGGGCACAACTCTATCCAAACACCATGACACCCGAAACCAAGTACTACTGCTGTCACTGTACCCCTTGTCCAGACCCTGCTAAGGACACATGACAACTTGCTGACAGTTTAATAGTAATGATGAACCCTCCCTGCCAGAATCCTAGCATATTCTATGGGATGGAATCTCCTCAGATGCCACCTGATGACCTGGCATCGATTCTCCACCACCACAGTGGCATGTGTGGTCAGTACACCACACAGTGTGCAATGGGTAGAGATGAACGGCCATATCCTAACATACACCTAGTGGCTATCATTTGGTGGGGTAGGTAACAATGAATGAGGTGGATTGGCAGGAGATGTACTTGTTACCCTAGAGGAAGAAGGTGATATTGATGGCAAGCTAGTTGTTTCACTCGTCATGTCTGGGTTTCTTTATTCTTACTCCTCTTTGATCTCCACCTTTCTGGAGAGTCAGGTGGTACAGTAACAGTGGTGTTAGATTTCTGTAACGGGTGTTTGGCTTTAACATGTTTGGAGTAAATGTCATGTTGTCTGTGTTTCATGTGTGTTATCAGGGTGGTTGTGCCATGGTGTGTTCCCTCCTTTCCCCTTTTCACTAACTTGTCACAAATTTTGCACTGCACCATTGTTGATGATGACTGCACTGTGCCTGCTGGAAGAGAATAATTGTCCCACACCCATGACTTCTGGGGGGAGGGATAGGGAACAGGTGGAAAAGAATGGCCTCTTTCTTCTTGTCCTCCACATTCCCCTTCACTTTCTGTAGCAGCTGATAATTTTGCTGCTACTGCCTCAGATTGAACACTGCAACTAGGACCAGGAGTATTGCTGACTCTGGCAAGTGGAACCTGTCCTAGTCCCGCATTACTTGTTGACCCCATTCCCACTGTGTCCACGGTGGTCTGTGGCACACTAGCCTGCTCCTCAGCACCCTGCTGCCCTTTTATCTCAGCAGCAGCAAAAGTTAGAGCAGTTGCAATTTCCCCTAATTTCAAAAGCTGACTGCTAGTGGTGGAGGTGATGCCCATCCTCATGCCTGTCTCCATTCCTTCTCAGTTTCTAATAAAAAGGTCATCAATGTCTCTTCCAACCTCAGCTTCTCCAACACCACCACCACCACCACTAGTCCATACATGCTGCTGCTCTATTCCTGACATCTCACTGCTGCTTGGAGGAGGTGACGAGCAATGTGACAGAGGGTCGCCTGCTGTCACACATGGCATAATTTTCACCTTCCCCCCTGAGTACTACAAGAAACACTAGCAACAGGCAAAGTATTGGTGGCATCAGGTTCAGCACTGGCAGCAGGTTTAGAACTGGCAGAAGGTTCAGCACTGGCAGCAGGTTCAACAATGGTACAGAAATGGTACAACAAGTGGCACTGGCAGCAGGGGCAGCATGTCTTGCAGCAGGCACAGGCAGCTGACCTGTCCTGCTCTCACTAGTACTACCCTTTTCTCCCTCCCTTCCCATTCCCTTTTCTCCCTTCCTTCCCATTCTCTTTTCTCCCTCCCTTCCCATTAAATTCTCCAATATCCCTTGGGGTGATTTAGGGGGACTGGACAGCATTGGTACAGTAGTGGTCCCTTCCTCCTCAGACTCAGTGGACACATAATGGTCCTTCCAGCTCCTCCATTGATTATTTTGTACCCTGCTCATAATGATAGGATTCCATATGAGCCTCTCCTGCCTCACTTTTTGCAAAATATCACAAGAGAACAGCACAGCACATCTATCTCGCTGCTTCTATTGTGTCTGCCTTCAGCGAAAACGTCACGTTTTTATAGAGGAAATGCGAAGACAACGTAAATCAATGGGCGGAAACTTTATAGCCATTGAAAAAATGGCAAAAAATGTTGGCCAATGGGTGAAAAATGCAAAAATTTTAACCATTAGTTTTAAAGCGGATTTTCCCGCTATAAAACGGATAACAATGTGGTTTTCGCAAAATTTACCTCGGGAACATGACGACAACTTTCGCCTACCACTACTGACAACCATGCAAGCCCTACAACCCAGGGATGTTTCCTGACGAGGAAGGGGTATAGATATGTTAGAGGTCGATATAAAATAAATGGAAGATGAACTGGTGCCTACCTTGGTGTTGCTGCCGCCGCTTGTGCTGAGGCTGAGCCGACTGGCACACCGGAAGTGATGCGCATGCACTTCTGTTCTAGATACAAAAGTGTTGGCTGTCATCTAGGACCCCAGGGTTTAAGTACCTTGTGCCCCTCCCATAAACCCAGGCATAGCGTTCTACATATTCTCATGGAACATAAATTATAGATAGACACAAAGATTAATATTATGCTTAAAACTCTCTTTACTCTCCCTCAGCAGCAAAGTCAAATCAAGTTTGTTTAACAGAAAAAAACAGTTAAAAATAAACAAACATGCTAGTATCCCCTCAACCCAATCCACCAATCAGGTGACATTATCCCTTATAAACTGTGTCCCACTGTGTCTTTAATAAAATCCTTACTTTCCTTCACAAAGTTAGGAAAATCTACAAACTGCATTGCAAGACCAAAGGCTTAATATTATGCTAGTTTAAAGCATATCAATAACATTGCAAGAAAAATCTATAGGTTTAAAATAAAAAGTTTTGGGGGTGTGGCCTGACCTTCCATGGAGTAAGACACGTCTTTGAGAGCTCCTCGCTACACAGAGCTTTATAATCAGCTTTTCTGTAGCTCTAAGGCAATTTTTTCCCCGCAATTTTTCCCGTTCAACCTCTCAGACGAATGAGACACCGTAGTAAAACGACGGTGTCGAATAATGGATCTATAACGGACTTTGTGCAGATTCGGCCTAAAGGCACAATCAAGGCCTTGGATTCAGACATGCCTTTGGTGGTGCCATCAAACACATGGGAAGTCTCACCTAACCTCAGTCTAGCCATGGCTACTCCACCAGACGGATGCACAGTTGCTTTAACTACCGAAACTCCGTTGACCAGCCCAGAACTCATGGGTCTACTATCCAGACTAGTGTCTAAAGCGGACATTAGATCCTATGTGGATGAAATTAAGGAGACCATGAGCGCTGAACTTGGGACCTTGAAAGACACGGTCACCCAAATCATCCAAAGAATTACTGTTTTGGAGGACGAAAAAACAGTGGCGGCTAACAGCGTTGTATATCTGGAGCAGACAGTGGCGGCCCAAGCTGACATAATTCAACAACTATCTTCCAGAATGGAAGACATGGAAAATAGGAGTCGGAGGAACAACATTCCTTTAAGAACATACCAGAATCTATTCAACTGCAGGATTTGTCCTCCACAATAGCTTCCTTATGTGCTACGATCCTGGGTGATACCCCAGCTGGGGATATACTTATAGAGCGAGCTCACCGATCACTAAGTCCTAAGGATCCCAAGGGTTCCCCGAGGGATGTTATCGCCTGCTTCCATAGATTTGCACAGAAGGACCGGATTATGCGGAAGAGTCGTGATCAACCGCACCTTCAGTTGGATGGAGTTGAGATTTATCTATACCAAGACCTCTCACCACAACGAAGAGCACTAAAACCTATAACGGATCATCTCCTTACTTCCCACATAAAATATAGATGGGGATTCCCATTTTCCCTTTACATCTCACACAATGGGAGAGATGCTGTTCTTTATACACCGGAAGAGATCCCGGCTTACTGCCTACATCTTGGCATTTCAGTTTCAGTTTTGACCGCACAACTGGTCCACTCATTCTCCTGAAAAGGAGAAGAAACTGCGCAAGTTTGACAATAATGATCAGCGTACAGCATCGGAAGCCTGGACCTGAACTGTTTGTTACAAGCATTCTCGGACTGGCTTACATGGTTCTGGGACTCAACCTTGACACCTACTCTGGTTCCCCTTTCTCGGACCCTGGAATCATCAACGTGGAATCCCTCTTCTGGACTCCCGGGGGTAAGGAGCTGGGGAGTGGTGCAGTCTCTCTTAAGGGCCTCTGCTAATTATTAGGCACATGCTTCTTTTTTAGGCAGCTGCTTAAAAGTTCATCTTTAAGCCATTTAGTATTGCCACTTATATGAGATACATCCTTTTTCTGATTTTTAGGGCTGGTGTCCTGATGGTTGTATATGTCCCTTTGCTAATGATTTATATTACTAGGTCCTTAGTGGACAAGTGGTGCTTCAGGGAGATTGCGTCAACCTATTATACGCCCCTCTGCCCATCCAGTCAACCTGACTGTACAGTGATATCTATTTACTATGACAGTTCTACTTGTTTGCCAGGTTTTACCCTCATATAGTCAACATGTTCGCTATATAGACTTACTTCATTTTTCTCCCTGTATTTGTCCCTTCTCGGAGTTTCGGACACGTACTGGGGCTGAGTATCCCTTTAGTTTGTAGCCCAAGATACCAATAACTGATTTTTACATACTCTGTTGTAGTGCGGGTCTGACACGCGGGGGGGGGAGGTACGGGGAGCTCTACGAATAGAACATTTATAATGTATAAGCTACATATTTCACTGGTGCCATGCGTTTCATAATGTTTGTGCAAATGTAAACATTCACCGCTTTGCTCATATAAATGTTGTTTATACTACTACCTAATACATTCGATCTACTCCTTTCTCGTGGGGGGATATCAGGAGACACCCAAATGTTAAGTTCACATTGATCCTCTGAGGGGCTCCGCAGTGTTGAACGTGATTCTTAACTAGTTTTCTGACTCTTACCAGATAAAGGTTTAAAAAATCGCTGTATGACTAGGCACTACCGATTTTGATGTTTCCGTATAAAAAGTTCCACGGTAGATCACACTCATTAACCCTCCTGTTACTAGGACTTTTTGCTCCTCTCCCCTCCCACTCTATTACCGTATTCCACAACAGATGTTGTGACCCTAGACCTCTGTCATTGAGGGGTTATGGTTGACCCGACTGTTCCTACTGTTTCACGGCATTCTTCCTAACTGGTATTGAGACCCCGGACAGGCTAGTAGCCTTTACTGACCTGATTGTTCCTTATCCCACATTCCTGCTCATCCCCTGATGGTGACTGCACAATCATTACGGTCATCTTCCCATTCACTCCACACTTTACCACCTTACTAGACTTACCACTGAAACAGTCTTTAACTCTCACATACCCTGTTAGCTCTCCTGAGATTTTACCTAATTATTGATCTTACTATGGCTCTCTTGGAGACTTAACATTGATATTGATACTACCCTCCCCTTGTCTTAGTTTGTTAAGATAGCGCTGGAGGAGTTTCTCCTTCTTTACTTGCTCGTAATGACACACATACTTGTTCTTATTTTGTTCAATGTTCTGTTAGCTGTGCTCTGCATATATTGCTCTTGTGATTGCGGGATATGTTATCTTCTGGCGCGGAACACCTATAGTGCACCACAAGCCATATGTCTTACAACTCGGTTGGTGAATTACTTTCCCTGTCCTCTCACTTTACCTTTCCCTCCATTTTTTCTTCTCACTCCTTTTATAACTGAGGGCAGGTTGCTAGCGCTGGGAGACCGGGATGGATTGACCCTTGGGTGGGGGGACCGCGGCTGTACTCATGACCCAACTTAGGATCGTGAACGTCAAGGGCCTCAACTCCCCAGGCAAAAGATCAATTCCTCTCAAAGAATTTGAACGATCACATGCGGATACGCATTTCAGTGCTTCTGCACCTCTGAAATTCTCTAATCTCACATACCCCACTTCCTATTTCTCATCTGCCTTGGTTAAAAAATGGGGTGTGGGGATTCTATTTAAGTCTCATGTCCCATGGATACTTTTAGAACAAATTAATGACCTGGAGGGACAATTTCTTCTTCTCAAAGGCTTACTATACAACAAACGCTATACTTTTCTGAATATTTATGCCCCTACAATGAACCAAATATCGTTTTTGTCTAAGATGCTCTCCTTGCTAAAAGAAAATGCTGATGGCCAGATAGTTTTCGGAGGAGATTTTAACGCTGCTCTTGAACCTGTAATGGACTCCTCCACTGGCACCTCATATCTTCATCACAACCAACTGAGGAAAATTCGTGAACAACTAGCTCATTTAACAATGGTAGATATGTGGAGAGCCCTAAATCCCACAGCTAAAGACTACTCTTTTTTCTCCTTTCCCCATAATAGATATAGTCGCATTGACTATCTTTTTATAGCACAAGCTTTGCTGCATTGTCTTAGATCAGCCAAAAGGAAACCATTAGATTGGACCTACCACTCACAAGTGGCCTTTTCCATGGTGCTACCAGATTCTCTCACTTTCTGTGGCTCGTGGCTGTTGAATGAACTTCTATTAAAGGGCACAGAGTCCCTCTCAGATCTAAGGCGCAGTTTGTAGGAATTTTTCTCCATAAACTCTAACGGGCAAGTATCCACACCTATGGTGTGGGAAGCTCATAAGAGCATTCTACGTGGCTTATTTATAAAGATAGGAGAGCACAAAATGAGACAATATTGGAAAATCATCACGGACCTACAAAATAAGATCTTCTTGGCAGATAACCATCTGATGACATCCTGTTTTTTCTCACTGACCCCTCTCACTCTCTCCCCTCACTCCTCCGTCTCTTAGATCAGTATTGCTCAATATCTCAGGCCAAGATCAATTACGATAAATCAGAGGCATTGTGGTTCATGGTGATCCGGGTATTTTCGCCCCTCTGCGAACTAATAGCCCCATACAATGGTTTGACTCGGACATCAAATACTTGGGCATTCACTTATCTCCTTCGATCTCTTCTATCCCAGATCAAAATTTGAACCCCTTACTTGACTCTTTATCTACAGACCTTACTCAGTGGAAGACACCTATTCTTTCATGACTCGGACGCATTAGCATCGTTAAAATGTTAATCCTCCCCAGGGTATTATATCTGTTTAACTCTCTTCCGATAGCTTTTCCCTCTAGTTTTTTCATTCTCCTACACACATTAATATCCTCCTTTATCTGGGAACATCATCGCCCTAGGCTTCGGAGAGAGATTCTGTGTAGACACTCCAAATCTGGTGGTCTGGGTTTACCAGACTTTGTCAAATATTACAAAGCTTCCAGAGTGGCCAAAATCTTTGACTTCTTACCTTCTAACAGAAAGCATTGGACGGAAACTATGAAGAGCTGGGTCAACTCGACTTTGTACAGCTGCTATGGACCCCACCTAACTTGATTCCTTCCGCATACTCTTCGCACAAAATCATGGGTCATTTATTACAAACATGGCAAGACCCCAATGTTTGTTGGGTGCTCACTCCCACTCCATCCCTGCTCACTTCTTTCATAGGGAACCCCATCTTCCCACCGGGCATTGACCGACAGTCCTTCTCTAACTGGCGAGAAAATCAGTTAGATACATTAGGCAGTGTCTTTGGTGATTCCATCTTTCCTACTATTCAGAAAATTCAGTCATTTCACGGTAACACGAGAGTTCCTTGGTGGCAATATTTTCAAATTAGGCACTGGGCACACTCTGCAGTCCGCAATAGCTTTGCCCCTAGACAACTATCACCATTTGAAGTAAGCCTCTGTTCTCCACCCACTCCCTTCCGCCCACTTTCCTTTTGCCACTCTCTCCTTTCCTCCCTCACTCCGATCTCAAAGGTGTATTTTGTAAGATTGTGGGAAAGAGATCTTGAAGTGACTCTATCACAGGCAACTTGGTCTGCGATCTTTAGACTAAATTACCTTAGACCACTTGACTCTGCCACCAAAGAAACCAACTACAAACTTCTTTCCAGATGGTATAGAACCCCTATTACACTTTCCTGTATGTATCCGGATCACTCTGATCAATGTTGAAAATGTTTAAATGAAGTAGGAACCTTGACACATTTATGGTGGACATGCCCGGTAGTACAACTGTATTGGACTCAGGTGGCGGGGATTATATCAGACATTCTAGCTATCCAGATTCCTTTAAACCCACTTATTTTTCTTTTTTCCTATTGTCCACCTCCATTTACAAAGCTTAAAAAATCAGAAATGGCCTTATTACACTCCTTACTGTCCTCTGCTAGACTACTCATTCTGAGGCTCTGGCTATCCACACACCCCCTACCAGTGACACATGGACACAATCTGTGGATACTATCTCCAATTTGGATAGGATTCATGCCACCGTCACCAAGACTATGGCTAAATATTTAGACAAATGGCAACTCTGGCTCTCATCCAAATACTCCAAATTGCCCACAACTTGAATTCTTGATATAATTCAGTCTCAATATTTCTGAGGTCTTTGACGTTTCAGCCACATTTTTTCTAGTGAATGTCATCTTTGGTCGCTGCTCTCACCCCTCACCCATGGGTCCCCATCTCCATTTACTCATCTAGTGGAATTGATACTGGTTAACCTTTATCTTCCCAGTTGCACATTAAAAGCCTCTACCTTCACCAATTTCTCATCAAAGTCCAAACTTGTGGAATTGTGAGACATTAATTATTTTTATCCATTCAGATATGGAGAATTCACTAAAAATTAATTTCTTTATTCATTTATTGTCCTTTTGAATGTACTATTAATCCTCATTTTCACATATTTGTGTGTAATGTTTTCTGTGCTACAATCCTTTGCTTCTATTGTATTTTTAAGCTTACAATAAGGTTTTTGAAAAAAAAAATAAAATAAACACTTTTAAATGTGTATTCCTTTGACCAATCAGTTGCTCTGAGACAATCTTCTAATCTGCCTCCCACTAACAATGCCTGAGAAGCCATAGTCCCTCTACAAGAATGTGCTCCAAAGCAAGAAACGTTGACACCCGATGATTGCATTAGCCAACTAATCCAATGGGCTTAAATAGCGGAAGTGACTGGTGGGGTTTTCGAAAAAGAGATCAGCAACGTATGATGGTTGGTTAACCTCAGATCAGATCTAGCTGTCTCATATGCCTTTAAACATTGTAAGACAATGTTTTGGGTTATGAGAGAGAGTGGGATACAAAATCCATGTAGAATCCATTTTTGTTTCCCTAAAATTATAAAATACTAATCCTTTGGGAACAAAGGATCTACTCTTAATGTCCAGACCATGGATGTCCAAAACACACTGGAAATGAATCAAACAGGGTAACATAGTATGTTTAGCTGAAAGTTGTTTCAGTGACAATAGGTTAATATTGGGCCAAAAGTGGGGATCCAGACCTCATTTCAGGCACCAGCAAGATCAAATTGTCCACAGGAAGAACAGCATGTTCTGGTACCTGGGGCACATGCTTTGTCCATAAGGGAGAAAGCCATTTCCAAAATTTAATTGACAAATCTGGTCTTCCGCATATCAACCATGCCATGAGATGTAGTTGGTTGATACCAGTAATTCATAAGGATTGTCCAAGGGATCCATCAACAAATGAGGAATCTGCTGAAGATATATGGGGTAATCTATTGATAATGCCAGGAGTATGTGAAACAAGGGTGAGTTGGCCAAAAGGGAGTTAGTACAACTACCATAGCTTGTTGATTCATGATCTGAAGAATAACTCTGGGGATTATGGCGAATGGAGGAATGGTATATTTCTTTCCATTTCTCCAACGTCAAAGCTTATGGATCTGGTCTCAACTGTAAAATCTCTGTAGCTGTTCGTTCAACTGTGACACAAACAGATCTATTTGTAGTGGTCCCCACAATTGATTGATTCGATTGAAAATTGTCCAATTGTAATCTTTGAGATGTCTTGATTGCCAGTCTTCCACTGTATTAGTGTCACGGTTTTTGAAGACTCTCAGACTTAAGGTTTGGTAAAATAACTTAACTTAATTAAAAGTTAAAGGCAGTCCCCGTAGGGTAAACATACATAACAATACAACAATAATAGAACATACAATAGGTTCTACCGGTCTTGCCTAAATACCGGGCAAGGTAACCCAAGTGACAGTTTTAATGACAGGCTCTACCGGCCTTGCCTATACCAGGTAAGGCAACCGTGAGATGACGTATACCGGTTCTACCGGCCTTACCAATACCGGGCAAGGCAGCCCAATGGAATGCAAAATGTAGGCTCTACTGGCCCTGCCAATACCGGGTAAGACAACCTTACAGATGGTGAATAACAAGGTTCTACCGGCCTTACCAATACCGGGCAGGGCAGCCCAAAGGAGTACTGTAGTAGGCTCTACCGGCCCTGCCAATACCGGGTGAGGCAACCTACAGGATGGTATCGTCAAGGTTCTACCGGCCTCACCAATACCGGGCAGGGCAGTCTGAGCAAGTAGACCAGCTGTCAGGTGACTAAGACAGCAGAGAGCATAAGTATAGAGGTCTAAATCAGCAGAAGTCTATTGCCAGGGATAATCAGACAACTGCAAGGAAGTGGACAGCGACTGACCACAGTACTGGATGTTCAGGAGCAAACCAACATCCACACGTTGGGACTAATGGTAAATAGCGCCACCAGGTTTAATGGAGCAAACCAGCGACTGACGCTGGAACCAACAATGTATATCGCAACCAGGTTTAGTGGAGCAAACTAGCGTCCGCACGCTGGAACCAACAATGTATATCGCAACCAGGTTTAGTGGAGCAAACCAGCGTCCGCACGCTGGAGCCAACAAAGTATCTTGTAACCAGTCTAGTGGAGTAAACCAGCATCCGCACGCTGGGACCAACAATGTATATCGCAACCAGGTTTAGTGGAGCAAACCAGCGTCCGCACGCTGGAGCCAACAAGGTATCTCGCAACCAGTCTAGTGGAGTAAACCAGCGTCTGCACCCTGGGACCAACAATGTATATCGCAACCAGGTTTAGTGGAGTAAACCAGCGTCCGTACGCTGGAACCAACAATGTATACCGCAACCAGGTTTAGTGGAGTAAACCAGCGTCCGCATGCTGGAACCATCAATGTGTATTGCAACCAGGTTAGTGGAGCAAACCAGCGTCCGCACGCTGGAACCAACAATGTATCTCGCAACCAGTTAGTGGAGTAAACCAGCGTCCGCACGCCGGAACCTACAATGTGTATCGCAACCAGGTTTAGTGGAGTAAACCAGCTTCCGCACGCTGGAACCAACAATGTATATTGCAACCAGGTTTAGTGGAGTAAACCAGCGTCCACACGCTGGAACCAACAATGTATATTGCAGCCAGGTTTAGTGGAGCAAACCAGCGTCCGCACGCTGGAACCAACAATGCGTATGCAATAGCGAGGAGAACAATGTCGCCGAAGCGACAGCTGGAGTGCGAGACTCAGGAACTCGTACAGGTTAACCCGCACGGTGCTGGAGCACAGGAACCCCAGAATACAAGCACACAGGAACGTTGGAACACTGGAACACTGGAACGTTCGCATACAGGAGCACTGGAACGCTGGAGCACTGGAACATTAACGTACAGGAACACTGGAACACCGGAACGTTAACGTACAGGAACACTGGAACACCGGAACGTAGCATACAGGAACACTGGAAACAGGCCCAGAGATCTGACAAGCAGGTCAGGCAGAGTGGAGTCAGAAACACCACGAAAGGGCAACCTGGAAGTGCTCAACCTGGGTTTAAAAAGGCTGTGTGAGGAGGGCTAATGACAGACAGCCAATCACGAATACTCAGCAAGTGAAAGACACAGAGCAGCACAAATCACGGGCACCGTGATAGTACCCCCCTTTCAAAGACCCCCTCTCCTAGAGTAGGGTCCAGGCTTCTGAGGGTATTTGGCATGAAATACTTGTGGTAACTTGAGTGCATAAAGGTCCTTACTGTCTACCCAGGAACGATCCTCAGGACCATAACCTTTCCAATGCACCAGATACTGTACCCCTCCTCTACTTCTGCGGGAATCAATAATGTTTTGTACTTCATATTCCTCCTGCCCCTCAACTTCAACAGGACCTGGCCTCACAGGTGTGGTAGTATAACGGTTACAAACCAGAGGTTTAAGGAGAGACACATGGAATACATTATGAATGCGCATAGAAGCAGGCAATTCCAAGGCATAAGAAACAGGGTTGATTTTGCGAATTATCTTGTACGGACCAATGAACCAAGGTGCCAGCTTATTAGATGGGACCTTGAGCTTTAGATTCTTGGAGGACAGCCATACTCTATCCCCGACTTGGAAGGAAACCGCTGGAAGCCTTCTGCGATTGGCATGACGCTGATGTCACTGAAAAGACTGGCCCAATGCTGGAATCTGCTGTGATTGAAAGGAATCCGGGAGCAGACAGGGTTGGAACCCATAATTGGTCAAAAACGGAGAGCGCCCAGAGGAAGAATTAACTGCGCGGTTCCTGGCGAACTCTGCCCAAGGCAACAAGTCGGCCCAATTATCATGATGGTCAGTCACAAAACATCGCAGAAACTGTTCCAATCCTTGATTGGCCCTCTCAGCGGCCCCGTTAGTCTGGGGATGATATGCCGAGGAAAATGATAGCTGTATGCTCATCTGTTCGCAAAATGCCCTCCAGAATCTGGACACAAAATGGCTCCCCCTGTCAGACACCAGCACCCTGGGTACTCCATGTAACCGAAATACTTCTCGAGCAAATACCATTGCCAGTTCCTTGGCCGAAGGAAGGCCACGGAGGGGTACGAAGTGTGCCATTTTAGAGAACCTGTCTACCACCATCAATATGATGGAGTACCCTCTAGACCTGGGCAATTCTCCCATGAAGTCGATAGAGACGTGAGACCAAGGGCGTTCACCATTAGGCACCGGCTGAAGCAAGCCCACAGGGAGATGTCTAGGGGTTTTGGCACGGGCACAGGTGGCACAGGCATTTGTAAAATTGGCACAATCTGCTCTCATAGAAGGCCACCAAAATAGCTGAGAGAGAGACCAGAACAATTGATCCCTACCAATATGTCCCGCAGCCTTAGAGGAGTGGTAGGTCTCAAGTAATCGAGTACAGAATGGCTCAGCGACAAAACATTTGCCCACTGGAGTCTTATGAGGAGCAGAGGCTTGGGATGCCAAAATCTCCTCCCCTAGTGGTGAAGTAATACTAGTATGTATGGTAGCCAATATTCGATCAGGTTGAATGATAGGTGCTGGTACCTCTTCTCTGTCAACCTCTGTTTCAAATTGTCTAGACAGAGCATCAGCCCTAACATTCTTTGATCCTGGCAGGTATGATACAATGAAATTGAATCGGGATAGAAACAGTGCCCATCTGGCCTGGCGAGAAGACAGTCTCTTGGCCTCAGAAAGATACGTCAGATTCTTGTGATCAGTTAGAATCAAAACGGGGTTTTTTGTGCCTTCAAGTAAATGACGCCATTCTTTGAGGGCGAGGATAATGGCCAGTAATTCTCAATCACCAATCTTGTAATGACTTTCAGCACTAGTCAATTTTTTTGAGAAGAATCCACAGGGTCTGAGTATACCGCCTTTAACCTGTCGCTGAGAGAGCACCGCCCCGACCCCAATATCTGAGGCATCAACTTCCAAAGTAAAGGGGAGCATTGGATTAGGGTGGGACAACACAGGCGCTTCAGCAAAGGCTACCTTCAACTTCTCAAAGGCCTCTTCAGCAGCCACCGGCTAGAGGGATGGGTTAGCGCCTTTATGCGTGAGGTCAGACAGAGGTTTCACAATAGAGGAGAAATTTTTAATAAACTTCCTTTAATAATTGGCGAAGCCCAGAATTCGTTGGATGGCTTTGAGGCTATTGGGCTTAGGCCATTGTAAGACTGCCGTCAATTTCTCTTTATCCATGGCAATGCCGTCTTTGCCAATTATAAACTCCAGAAAAGGTACACTGTTTTTGTGGAACTCGCATTTCTCCAGTTTACAGAATAATTTATTTTTTTGTAAGCGCAGCAAAACTTCAGACACATCCTTGATGTGTTGTGACAGGTCTTTGGAGTGGATAAGTATGTCGTCAAGATAGACTACAACACAAGATTGTAACATATCTCTAAGAACGTCATTGATCAGTTCTTGAAATACTGCAGGAGCATTACATAGACCAAATGGCATGACTAGGTATTCATAATGCCCAGATCTCGTATTGAAGGCAGTTTTCCACTCATCACCGGCTCTGATACGTAGCAAATTGTAGGCTGCCCTTAGGTCCAATTTGGTGAAAATCGAGGACCCCTTAAGTCTATAAAAACAGCTTGGTGATGAGTGGTATTGGGTAGGCATTTTTTGCCATCAGCTTATTCAGCCCACGACAGTCTATGCAAGGTCGCAGTTCGCCACTTTTTTTCTTAACAAAAAAGAACCCGGCACCAGCCAGAGAAGTAGATTTCCTTATGATCCCTCTACTGAGGGCATCTGCTATGTATTCATAGCTTGGTTCTCCTCAGAAGACAATGCATACGTGCGTCCCCTCAGTGGTAAAGCTCCAGGACACAGTTCTATGCGACAATCGTATGGTCTGTGCTGAGGTAGGGCGCCAGCCTCTCCCTTACTGAAAACATCGCTAAACTGCTGGTAGGCATCAGATAGTGAAGGGGAGGTGCACAAGACCTTAACAGGATAGGCAATGCACTTATCCATACAGAAATGAGACCAAGCAGCAATTTCACATTTCTGCCAATCAAATTGTGGGTTGTGCAACTGTAACCAAGGAAAGCCCAAAATCACGGCATGGTGAGGAGAATTAATCAATTGGAATTGCTGCTCTTCCTTGTGAAGAGCCCCAAAAGTCATGGACAAGGGCATCGTTTCAAAAGTAACTTGGGCGGGTTCCAAAGGTCTGCCATCAATTGCTTCAATAGCAAGAGGGGTTTCTCTCTGAATCCGTGGTACCCCATGCAATTAGGCAAAGGAATTGTCCATAAAATACCCAGCAGCACCAGAATCAACCAAGGCCAAAACCTCAACCGAGCGTTGTGCCCATGACAATACCACCTGTATGGTGGGTTTAAGTGTGCCCAACAATGGGGACGATTGGACACCACCTAGGGCCTGTCCCCCAAGGTACCCTAGGCGTGTTCGTTTCCCGGACGTACCGGACAAGATCTTAACAGGTGACCATTTTTACCGCAATATAGACATAAACCTTGTGTCTTGCGATACCTTCTCTGTTCCTTAGTTAACCTAGTGAACTTCACCTGCATAGGTTCACTTGGTTCCGAAATAGGTTCACTAGGTTTGGATGCAGAGGGAGGGTTGGGTGGGCAAAATGTGCTACTGGACCCATTATTCTTTAACCGTACTCATCGCTCTCTGGCGGTTAATCTTTCACGTATTCTGGAGTCAATTAGAATCACGTATTCGATATAATCATCTAGGTCAGTGGGTAAATCTTTTGCTGCAATCTCATCTTTAATCTGGTCACTCAATCCTTGAGCAAAGGCTGCCAACAGGCCCTCGTTATTCCATCCTACCTCTGCTGCCAAGGTGCGGAATTCAATGGCATAATCGCCAACCGTGCGCCTGCCCTGTTGTATCTCCATGAGACGTTTAGCAGCAGAGGTAGTTCTACCACAAGGCTGAAATACTCTCCGAAAGAATTGCACAAAATTACAGAAATTCTTTGTGCAAGGTTTAGCATTTTCCCAAAGTGGGTTGGCCCAAGCCAATGCTCTGCCAGTCAGCAGGGATATCATGAACCCAACCTTGCTGCGATCACTAGGAAATGCGTGTGCCGTCAATTCCATAAATATTTCAAGTTGATTAATAAACCCTCTGCATAATTGAGGGTCACCGTCATATCTCAGCGGCAAGGGTGCAGAAGCCGTTAACCCTTTGACTGCGGCCCCTGAGGGCTTAGACTCATTCTCTGGTGTCGGAATTGGAGGGGACCACCGGGTTAGCACCGGACTTATCTGCAACTACCGTGCGTTCAAGAATAGTTTGGATAGCAACCGCTAGCTGATCCAAACGTTGCTCGTGCATATCCATCCTCCCATGGATATTCTGTGCGTTACCGTCACTCTTAGTGTCTGAGGTCAGTGCCCTTTCGTACTGTCACGGTTTTTGAAGACTCTCAGACTTAAGGTTTGGTAAAATAACTTAACTTTATTAAAAGTTAAAGGCAGTCCCCGTAGGGTAAACATACATAACAATACAAGAATAATAGAACATACAATAGGTTCTACCAGCCTTGCCTAAATACCGGGCAAGGCAACCCAAGTGACAGTTTTAATGACAGGCTCTACCGGCCTTGCCTATACCGGGTATGGCAACCGTGAGATGACGTATACCGGTTCTACCGGCCTTACCAATACCGGGCAAGGCAGCCCAATGGAATGCAAAATGTAGGCTCTACCAGCCCTGCCAATACCGGGTAAGGCAACCTTACAGATGGTGAATAACAAGGTTCTACCGGCCTTACCAATACCGGGCAGGGCAGCCCAAAGGAGTACTGTAGTAGGCTCTACCGGCCCTGCCAATACCGGGTGAGGCAACCTACAGGATGGTATCTTCAAGGTTCTACCGGCCTCACCAATACCGGGCAGGGCAGCCTGAGCAAGTAGACCAGCTGTCAGGGGACTAAGACAGCAGAGAGCATAAGTATAGAGGTCTAGATCAGCAGAAGTCTATTGCCAGGGATAATCAGACAACTGCAAGGAAGTGGACAGCGACTGACCACAGTACTGGATGTTCAGGAGCAAACCAACGTCCGCACGTTGGGACTAATGGTAAATAGCGCCACCAGGTTTAATGGAGCAAACCAGCGACTGACGCTGGAACCAACAATGTATATCGCAACCAGGTTTAGTGGAGCAAACCAGCGTCAGCACGCTGGAACCAACAATGTATATCGCCACCAGGTTTAGTGGAGCAAACCAGCGTCCGCACGCTGGAGCCAACAAGGTATCTTGTAACCAGTCTAGTGGAGTCAACCAGCGTCCGCACGCTGGGACCAACAATGTATATCGTAACCAGGTTTAGTGGAGCAAACCAGCGTCTGCACGCTGGAGCCAACAAGGTATCTCGCAACCAGTCTAGTGGAGTAAACCAGCGTCCGCACGCTGGGACCAACAATGTATATCGCAACCAGGTTTAGTGGAGTAAACCAGCGTCCGTACGCTGGAACCAACAATGTATACCACAACCAGGTTTAGTGGAGTAAACCAGAGCCCGCATGCTGGAACCATCAATGTGTATTGCAACCAGGTTAGTGGAGCAAACCAGCGTCCGCACGCTGGAACCAACAATGTATCTCGCAACCAGTTAGTGGAGTAAACCAGCGTCCGCACGCCGGAACCTAAAATGTGTATCACAACCAGGTTTAGTGGAGTAAAGAAGCGTCCGCACGCTGGAACCATCAATGTGTATTGCAACCAGGTTAGTGGAGCAAACCAGCGTCCGCACGCTGGAACCAACAATGTATCTCGCAACCAGTTAGTGGAGTAAACCAGCGTCCGCACGCCGGAACTTACAATGTGTATCTCGCAACCAGGTTTAGTGGAGTAAACCAGCGTCCGCACGCTGGAACCAACAATGTATATTGCAACCAGGTTTAGTGGAGTAACCCAGCGTCCGTACGCTGGAACCAACAATGTATACCGTAACCAGGTTTAGTGGAGTAAACCAGAGCCCGCACGCTGGAACCATCAATGTGTATTGCAACCAGGTTAGTGGAGCAAACCAGCGTCCGCACGCTGGAACCAACAATGTATCTCGCAACCAGTTAGTGGAGTAAACCAGCGTCCGCACGCCGGAACCTACAATGTGTATCGCAACCAGGTTTAGTGGAGTAAACCAGCGTCCGCACGCTGGAACCATCAATGTATATTGCAACCAGGTTAGTGGAGCAAACCAGCATCCGCATGCTGGAACCAACAATGTATCTCGCAACCAGTTAGTGGAGTAAACCAGCGTCCGCACGCCGGAACTTACAATGTGTATCACAACCAGGTTTAGTGGAGTAAACCAGCGTCCGCACGCTGGAACCAACAATGTATATTGCAACCAGGTTTAGTGGAGTAAACCAGCGTCCGCACGCTGGAACCAACAATGTATATTGCAACCAGGTTTAGTGGAGTAAACCAGCGTCCGCACGCTGGAACCATCAATGTGTATTGCAACCAGGTTAGTGGAGCAAACCAGCGTCCGCACGCTGGAACCAACAATGTATCTCGCAACCAGTTAGTGGAGTAAACCAGCGTCCGCACGCGGAACCTACAATGTGTATCGCAACCAGGTTTAGTGGAGTAAACCAGCGTCCGCATGCTGGAACCAACAATGTATACTGCAACCAGGTTTAGTGGAGCAAACCAATGTCCGCACGCTGGAACCAACAATGCGTATGCAATAGCGAGGAGAACAATGTCGCCGAAGCGACAGCTGGAGCGTGAGACTCAGGAACTCGTAAAGGTTAACCCGCACGGTGCTGGAGCACAGGAACCCCGGAATACAGGCACACAGGAACGTTGGAACACTGGAACACCGGAACGTTCGCATACAGGAGCACTGGAACGCTGGAGCACTGGAACATTAACGTACAGGAACACTGGAACACCGGAACGTTAATGTACAGGAACACTGGAACACCGGAACGTAGCATACAGGAACACTGGAAACAGGCACAGAGATCTGACAAGCAGGTCAGGCAGAGTGGAGTCAGAAACACCACGAAAGGGCAACCTGAAAGTGCTCAACCTGGGTTTAAAAAGGCTGTGTGAGGAGGGCTAATGACAGACAGCCAATCACGAATACTCAGCAAGTGAAAGACACCGAGCAGCACAAATCACGGGCACCGT
Source organism: Rhinophrynus dorsalis (assembly GCA_037306005.1). Classification (NCBI taxonomy): domain Eukaryota; kingdom Metazoa; phylum Chordata; class Amphibia; order Anura; family Rhinophrynidae; genus Rhinophrynus; species Rhinophrynus dorsalis. The sequence continues at coordinate 288,258,983 of CM074721.1, forward strand.
GATAATTAGCTAAACCTGGAAGATACCCTTCTGAAAAAATTCTGTCCGGGCAGAAATGCCAAAATTCTTTGGCCTGGTTGCCTAAATTCATTGATTTTGAGCTAACTCTTGGACTTCGTGTCCACTAATATTCTTTCCTCCTCTAAGAACTGGAAACAAGGAGGAGTCATATTCTAAGTATGGATTCAGTAAAACTCTATCTGATAACCTCTTATTATCTCTAGAATACAGGGATCTAAGATTATATATGACCACCGAAGGAAAAAGCAGGTAAGTCTGCCACCCACTATTCCTTGGGAAAAAGGGGGAGGAGGAAAAAGGCTTACCTGAAAAAGGTCAAGATATGGAAGGTCATCTTGAAGCTCTTGATCTCCATGGTCTGCTCTGTTGAGGAAAGAATAGCATGGAAACTAGGGATGGGTGAACATTTTTGCCTCAAACTGAAATCGGCAGAAAATTGCACTTCCCACTTGGTGAATAATTTCCTGAGAAAAGTGCAGCTTTTCCGTTTTTTCCTGCTTTTTCACATAGCTCATTCCATTGAAATCAATGGGAACTTTGAATTTACACACAACACATAAATATTATTTTATTTCCCAAAGACATAATATAAAAGGGACATTGGGGTGTCTGTGTTGGTGGGGTGTGGGGAAATAATCAATTAAACAGGGAATGTTTTTTTGGGGTTTGTTTGCTGTATTGGGGGGCAGTTAATAAAAAATAAATCCTAAATACAATTAAAAATACCCCATAAGACATGTATAAAAGGGGTCTAATGAGGGTGCCTGTGTTGGTGGATGGAGTCTGGGGAATTAATCAGTTGAACAGGGACTTTGTTTTGGGGGGGTTCTTGACTGGTATTGGGGGGACAGTTAATAAAATAAAATAAGAAATGTGTATGTAAAGTTATAGAGACAGTAACCCGCTGACATAAGCTGCCACTGGGGTGGACTGATACTTTACTTGATAGAGTATTTTGTAGAGGATGATTTGTTAGATTTGTTGTTAGAGGTCCAAGCTCTGAGGAAACATTGATTTGTAGGAATTAGATTTATTAGAGGAACAAGTCCTGAAGAAGCATTGGTTTGTAGGATTTAAGCTTGTTTGGCACAAGCCCTACGCAAACATTGATTTGTAGGACTTAGTCTTGTTAGAAACAAACCCCCCCAAAATTGTTTTTTGTAGGACTATGATTTTTATTTATTTTTTATTTTTTGAAAGAGTAAGCCATGAGAAAAAAATAAATTCCCTACTGCTCTAGTGTGAGCAGGTGATGTCCTGTTGGCCAGTGGCCACTTGCCATTGTCAAATGTTATTTCCCTGATGTAGATGCAGACTTTGAGACTGCTGTTCTTGGTGCTACTCCTGCTGAACTGGTTAAGTAGCAGGATGATTATGCATCTGAAAGGGAATGGGATCAACAACAGCAGTAACATGGATGATGAAGGTTCCACTTGCCACGACTAGCTCCAGTGATGCATCTGAGGAAGTAGCAGCACCCTAACTAGCCCCTACCACATCTGCTATAAGTGTTGCTGCTGGTGGCAAGTGGAAACCGTCATAGTAATCCCTCATCACTTGTTGACCCCATTCCCAATGTGTCCACGGTGGTCTGTGTGGCACACTAGCCTGCTCCACATGGACAATGCCATGAGGGGAAGAGGGCTCCCAGAGTAAGGAGAATGATGTAGGCTCCCTTGACCGCTAGTCTGGATGCTCTCAATTGCTTCCCCTACCACTCTCCTAACACTAGTCCCACCGGCTGCTTCACCATCACTGTTACTACTACTACTATTAACACCAACCACATCAATTTCAGCCCCTGAGTCTTCCTCCTCACAGTAAGTGTTAATAGGAGGATATTGAGTACCCCCCTTCATCCTAACGCTAACAAGCTGCTGGCTCTTAGTAGTAGTACTAGCACTTGGGGATGGCAAGAGTGACTTAGGGTCACTGCTGTCACACTTGGCATCATCTTCTCCTCCCCCCTCCTGAGTATTACAAGACACACTAGCAGCCGTTTCAGCACACCTTACAGCAGGCGCAGGACGTCTTGCAGCAGGCACAGGCAGCTGATCTGTCCTGCTCTCACTACTGGTGCTACCCTTTTGTTCCTCTCTTGACAGTAATTTCCCCAAAAAACCCTAGGGGTGATTTAGGGGGACTGGCCAACATTGTTTCTCTTGTGCTCACTTCCTCCTCAGACTCAGACTTAGTGAACACATAATGGTCCTACCAGTTCCTCCTTTTATTATTTTTAATCCTTTTCATAGCGATAGCAGTCACTTTGAGCTTCTACTGCCTCAATTTTGCCTCAAAATCACAGCAGAACAGCACAACACGTCTAACCCGCTCTGTAGCTGTTTCTATTGTATTTGATTTCTGCAAATATGTCATTTTTTTATAGCGAAAAGGCGAAAACAACATAAATCAATGGGCAAAAACTTTCTAGCCATTGAAAAAATGGTGAAATATTTTGGCCAATGGGCGAACAATCCAAAAATGTTATTCTCTTGTTTTAAAGCTTTTAAAGTTTTCCATGAAAAATTGTACAACAATGTGGTTTTCTTGGAATTTCCTGCGGGAACATGGTGAGAGATTTCGCCCACCCCTCATATTCAGTTGTAATTTCTCTGTAGGCTTAAGGAACTACCTTTTCAAATCTTCAGCTAGAGACATAATAATGGATGCAGGGGTCACCAAAGTGAGACAATTTTGGTGACAAAATGGGCACCATCCCTTCCATAGTTGATACTGGAATTATGTTTCTGGAGCATGGAAGTCCGAGGATAATAGTAGAAAGCAGGGACTGGCTTGCCTAACAAGAGAGAGTCTACCTATGAAGATCTCTCATGATGGTCTGCATAGGACAGGGCTCTTCGGAGATGAATCTATTTGTCCACCAAGAAGATACACAAAGGTATAGCTGTAGGATGAAGGGATATGCCAGTTTAGGGGACTGTTCATGACTCTATAATTAATGAATTCTGAAGGATTGGATGCTGATACTCCCAGAAGAAATCCTCAGAACCCCTATGTGTGGAGATTTCATGGATGCACTGTACAGTTCCTAACAAGGTGTTCCTGCTAACAGCACTATAGGCAGAGGCATGATTTGTGAGATGATTGAGATTTCCCATCTCCATAATTTTGGCAGCAGCAATTGAAAAAAATTACTGAATTGATGATTTACTAGGAGAAAATGATCATATTTTTACCTTAGGGCCTCTTGGAAAAGAGCCTTTCAAGGTTCTGAAATTCCAATCCATGTTGTACCCCAGAGTTCAAAACTCTATAGCATACTGCCCCATCAACTGGCTGCCATGTTGGATTTTGAGAAGGACAGCCTCTGCTGTAGTTTTTGGCCTGGGGCATCAAACATCACCCAAAAGAAGCTGATTAAAGGTCAGAATCTTCTAAAAGGTGAACATTCTTTTCAATTAAGGGAAATGGCCAAGCTAAAACTTCCTCATTTGGCAGGGAAATGATAAAGTCATATTTGCTGAATGAGACTTACTGATTCCTGAAATGCAGAGTACATTGATGTGAGAAATAGCTTCAACTAAAGCAGTTAGTGGAGTAGATGGTGAATTGTCAGTGCTACATAACATCTCCAGGATCATGTTGCATTTTCTGTCCAAACTCTGCAAATGTTAAACATTGGTATTCAGGATATATTTTTACTGATCTTGGACAGTACTCTGGCTATATCTGCATGATCCATGTTATGTGTTGCACAAGTATAATGGCACCAGTGCCAGATCAGGAGATGACCCCCTTGGCAGAGGTTGAGATCCTGGAAATGGACAGGAGGTACAAGTAGGTATAGGCAAACGTTTAACCTGAAAAAAGAAATGTAAAAAATAGCATTTCCCAAACTCTGCAGCAATTCCCAGCAGTTTTTCTGCTTTTCTATTTACATTAAAACCAATTATAATAATATATTTTCCCCCAGATGTGAAGCATTTTCAATTACATATACCCACCATGCTTGTGAACTGTATAATGGAGAGCAGGGAAAGAAATCTGCTCAAATGTTGACGCTGCCTGTTGTAAATGTGTATTTTCTATCCATAGCTATAATATGCTAAAGAGAGATGCTGAAGTGTAATGTCTGGAAGGGGAGCTGACTGCAAGTGTGAGGTAAAATATCTGGTTCCAGTTTAGTGAGAACCTGACCTGGATAGGCACACTTTGTAGCAAATGAGAAATGATCAAGGTCTATGTAAGCATCAAGTCAAATTATGGGACATGAATTGGAATTGTAAACAGGACAAAAATCAGGGCATGTAAAATTTTCTCTAAAGCTTCAAACAGGCTGGGCAGATGGAAGGTGTCATAATTTGGGAGACTTGCCTATATTCAGTTTACAGAATAATGGTCAGAAATAGTGCAGCCAACAACACAGATGTATTGTTCTTTTGCACAGGCATGAACTGGCCAAATAAAGAGGTAGCAGCACTGGAAGCAACATCTCACTGCACTGGAAAAAGACACATAAGAGTAGGGAAGATACATGTATGAGTGCACACAAAATTGAAGGAAAAATTACAGAAAATGAAGACACCAATGGTGCGTAGCACAGTTCGTTCCTGAGTTATTTCTATTTTTATAATATCAAGTTTACCTTAAATACATCTGGCATATTCATTTAAAAAATAAATATTAAAAATAAGAATAAATACATTTTAAATATAAATGGAATACATGCTAAAATAATAATATAAAGCAAATAGCATTATACTTTATTTTCCATAAAGTTCTTATAACAAGAACGTCTGTAATTGTAGGACAGAATAATGTGGTTGTTTTTAAATACAAGATATGAAAGATTATTCACTAGATAATGAATTCACTATTCAATACTAAACACTGTGAAACATCATAAATGATGTTCAAAGCAGTTACATGAAAATAAAATGCATTACTTTCTCCAGATAGAAATGTATGGGGACTTTGTAATTAATTGAAACTTTTGCAACAAACTGATATTTGCAAAAGTGTATTACTATTCTGGGAAATAACGTAAGTTAGGCATCCTCATTCATCATTGTTTGTATCATTTACATGTAGTTTAGTATTTGCTTAACAGAATTTAAAAGCTTAATATGGGGAAACTATATATTTCAGGGTTTTTCTTGCTAAGTAAAACAAGGATGCTGTTGAAAGCTGTTTCTATTCAAAAGCTATTGCAGCATGAACTGGGTGTAGTGCCCTCATGAGAGGAATGTTTTTAGTGGTGTTGCTTCTACAGCATCCTATAGAGCATTATTGTCAACTGACTACTGTAGCAACTGCACCACCATAACATTTCAGATCAAGTACTGAACTCAAAAAATGCAAGTTTAGATCGCTGCATTAGCTTTTGAATAAAAGACCTCTCAGCAGAGGGACTGTGTTCATTAACATATCAATTCACAGATTCATTCCGCACTAACACCTAAGGCAGATCCCAATTAAAATCAATCTCACTTTTATTAGATATAAATAAAAAACGCTGTGTACTTATCCATGTCAATGGCTCACAATAGGTCTAATATCTGCTGTTGACCTATTGTGAGCCATTGACATGGATAAGTACACAGCGTTTTTTTATTTTATTTATATCTAATAAAAGTGAGATTGATTTTAATTGGGATCTGCCTTAGGTGTTAGTGCGGAATGAATCTGTGAATTGTTTGCATTATATACGGATCAAGGAAGGTCTGAATCGATCCAGCATACACCAAAGGAGCTCTCTTTATTTGACATTGCAGTGGTTGTTCATGGGGATGTTCTATGTACCTTAGAGCCGCTAGACTATTTTGTCCATTGTTCCATTTCATTAACATATCATCCTTGTGTAAAATCGCTGATGTGCTGGGAAGGGCAGAGGAGCAGATAGAATGCATTCCTTCTTTGTCCCACCTACCTTCCTCTAGACTTTAAGCTCTCATGAGCAGGGCACTCTGATCCGTTTGTTTTCTATTTTCCACTTGTACTAACTAGTACCTCTGTATGTCTATTCCATATTGTACAGTACTGCTGAATAAGTTGGCACTATATAAATAAAGAATAATAATAATGCAGTGACTTCTGCACCAACAACAGCAGCAGCCCTCACAATAAAGTGATGGAACAAAAAGAAGGACCTAGTCAAAGCTCTGTATGTAATGAACAAAATGATTTATAACAAGACCCAAGTGTTTTAGTTGCACAAACAAATTTCTAAACACATATACTGAATTTCATCCAAACAGTAATGTGAAAGTTACTGCTGCAGAGCAATGTGATGCACTTATATGCACATTACACATTCTGATCTCTATTCTGATCTAAAATAAGGGAAAGCAAATATTTTTCTTTTTCATATGCATATTTCATATTATTATAGGGTTAACAGAATGACAAAGGGCCAGCACTGTAATATTTTTGGCTGTTTATGAATCTTCGATTGTATTCTTTTGACAATTAGTTATTGTAAAGGAAGTTTAGGGAGATGAAATCCCATGCAAAACCATGGATTTAAAACAATTTCCTGTTGTCTATGATTTAGATAGCTTAAATACATTTCCTAAAGCTCAGTAACCAGTGTAGATGCTGAACTTGTTAACCATTTGAATGCCAGAGGGATATCCCACTCATTGGGAAGCAATGTGTTACACACCTCTCTGTCATGAAAAGGGTTCATCAAACTGTTCAGAAAACTATCTTTGTAAACAAAGTTCAAAGGGGCCAGAAAAACAAATACTGTAGAGTTTTCCAAACTCCTGCCTCAATAAATCACCATAAAGATTAGGAGACTTCTAACATGGAACCGCCCTTTAATTGTAAAGGATACCAGACTATCACAAGCCAGGCATGGAACAATGTGTGTATCCGAAGATGGGCCTTATGTAAATGCCTTTTATAATGCCTTTTATGAGAATAATCGACATGAGAAGCATCTCTAAAGTGCTTGGGGTTATATTACCCTGTGATGTCCCTTGACAGTGCTGGCATGAGGCAATATTAGCCTAATGTCAGCGGAGATGCTTCATGAAGTCACATCTGCGCACATCAACAGACAAACTGAGCAAGGTGCAGTGAGTTTGGCGATGTTTGCAGATTTGAGTTTGCCACTCAAACACATTGGAATGAGACAATATGAGCAGATGTCAGTGCTGCTGCTTGGCACACTCATATTTGTATACATCACCAAATACCACTGTGCGTCTGGAGATGTAAGTAGATGTGACTTTGTCAAATAAGCTCCATTGAAATCTGTTCATGTTGCCTCATCTCAACACTGTCAATAGACATTGTAAAATAATTTCACCACAATGACTTTAGAGAAGCTGCTCATATTGTCTGATTAAAGCTCTGTCAATGGACATCAGAGGGTAATTTAACCTCAAGAGCTTTGGAGAAGTCAAGACTTATGTAGCCACCAAGCCTGGGGTGGGCAACCTAAGCCACCTCCCCCCAAATGTTGATACCTTCAGTTCTCATCATCCCCAGCTACTGGCTAGATGTGATGGATGTTTAAGTCTGCAACAGCTGGGAGGCCTCAGTTTGCCAATGACTGCTTCAAGGGGTTAAATGCACTCATCTACTTACAAGTATTGCCCAGGCAATTTCTTTGTACTGTTTAGTTTCCCTGCTGTAGGGGAGGACTGTCTGCTAAACAAGCACACGCAACACAGACCTAGACTACACATGTGGGGAACAGGGAAGGAGCTGTCATTGTGAGACATTAAAACACAGGACTGGTGCACACTGCTAACATATATACATACACACACCCTAGGGAGATAGTGTGCTTGCACTTCCATTGTTGAATGAGACAATTTCCTTTATGGTACTAAAAGAGATAATTGACTGCCATATTCTTTATTTTGTCACAGTGTTTCTTTAACCTTCCCTAATAATATTTTTACATGTGTCAGTTGTTTTCTTTTCTTTTCAGACTGGCTAGTCTGTATACAGTATTTGTTTAACAAAGACACAATTTTTTTTTTTTTTTTGCGTCTGGGTTCATTATTTCTCTATTTCTATATATTATGGTTTTGGTACTAATAAAGAGGGTACCCCTATTTTTTCAGAGTGTATTTATTGACTAAGTAACTCTTTAAGATCCAAGGGTTCTTAGGGGCTAGTGAATTTTACAGACTTAGGTCCATGCTCTAGAAGTTAAAGAGGAGCAGTTTTGTGACAAACTAACTACATTATAGGGGACAAATAAAAAGTTAGAAAAAGTGTGCATTCCTGTCAGTTTATTAAAGATATATTGCATGTGACAACTATATTTGAGACCTTCGTATAATATACACAATTACTGCCACTTTTTATTTTATCCTGGGATAAAATTCCCAATAAAAAGTATTTTCAGTTGTAATTGGATTGGATTGTGTTTATTTATTTGGAGTTCCCAATCTACCAATAAGATGAGGACACACCAAATATATACCCAAAATTTACTCTAATGATCCTGTACAATGCATGGAACCCACTCAATGCACATAACAGGAAAAAGTGAAAATAAATGAGTTTGGTTTAACACAATGTATGTGTGTGTGGCACCTCTATCAAGGAATACCGCACTCACAACCACCAAATATAAAAAATTTTAAAATATAAAATATATATATGTATATAATGTATATATATATATATATATATATATATATATATATATATATATATAATTATCAGGCAGACAGAAAAATATATATGATCTTCAATAGTCTATAATTAGATCTTCATACTGCTCCAATATTGTCACTCAATCTATTCCAGTATAGATGTTCAGGGCAATCTTTTTACCCAAAGAGTTCTTCCACATCAATTCGCTATTATCAGTATGTTAGATATTACATGACCTCTTAATTGCTTCTCAGTATTTCCTCCACATGAGACTAAGTATCACTCTCATATTCAAAACCTTTCTTATATCCACTACTATAGTTGTTTTTCTATGTTTTCACACTCTGTAACGGCTACACTTCACCAGCACTTCAAAGGTGTTTTTCCGTTGTGCTGGCGAAGTGTAACCGCTTTGATATTGGTCAATTGATTGAAATATACGCTGTTCTTAAAGTGTATAGCAACAATAGTAAAACACCCTTTAGATGCTGGTGAAGTGTTTATACGACTTGCATCCATATCCCTGAAGAAGTATCTACGGATACGAAACGCGTCGGACCTTGTTGACCCCATTGTGCTTCTATACAGTTTTTTTTTATTACAACTTTTATACAGTCTCATGAATATTTGGAAATTTATACTCCTATAGCCAGGAGGTGCTGTGGATTGTGGTTTACAGACCAGCCTGATTGTGCTCACCTGGCAGTATCAGCTGCTGTCCACTGCCTCTGAGACAGACTCCTGCTGGGATTCAGACATTTGGACTCACAGCCAGGGAGCACTAACATGTGTGCTTGAAAAACGTACACCTCTGCACGCTGCTGAATAAGTAAGATCTTTATACTTAGGAAATGGATCCCTAATGATACAGCCCTGAAGACGGGAGAGATTCTGTATATCAAGTGTGAATATCATCTATGAGGCACCTGCCCGCTGGATATTCGTTTATTTACGGTACCTTTTTTTTATACATGAGACCAATTTTTGCCCATCAAGGGGTTAATGCTTTTTTAATTAATTCATTTTTTCCCCCCTTTTGTTTCTTTTATTATTTTTTTATTGTTATTAGTGAATTCACTAATTAAAGTTAGTTTTATTAGGATTGTTTATTTTATTAAAGTTAATGTTATTTAGATATTTTGTATCCTAGGCTTTATGCATTAAATTGTCTTTGATTATTTCACTAGCGCTCTCCTCTCATTACCGTTTTTTTTTTTTTGTAGTTACCTTTTCCTATTCCTGTTTACCATCGTTGATCCAAAAGAAGGCAAAAAAACCGTTCAATACAGCAATTTCAAATTCTGCCTTGAATGGGGGGAACAAAAATTCTTCATGATTCCAAATGGCATTCAGATTTCTCCTTGGATCAACAAGCACTAAATAAATATTAATCCCAATACTAACATACATAGCCCTCTATGTTCTGCTCTTTTTTAAAAAAGTATCCAGGCCCATACCTTTATTGTCCTTACCGTAAAGAATCCCTTCTGCTGTTGTAGATGAAATCTTCTTTCTACTATTCTAAGCGGATAACTCCTTGTCCTTTGTACTGTTCTGTTAATGAACAGGTTTTTGGAGAGCCCTTTGTATGGGCCCTTAACTTATTTATATAGTGCCATCATATCCCCTCTAAGGAGCCGTTTCTCTAGTGTGTACAAATTTTCTAGCCTTTTTTCATAACTAAAAAGTTCCAATCCTATTACTAGTTTTGTAGCTCTCCTCTGCACTTTACCTAGTTTCATAAAGTCCTTTTACAGGAAGGGTACCCAGAAATTGAACAGCATATTCTAGGTGGGGTCTTACCGTGGACCAGTAAAGAGGCATAATAATAATAATAAAGTGTGAAAACATAGAGAAACAACTATAGTAGTGGATATTAGAACGACTTTGAATACGAAAGTGATACTTAGTCTCATGTTGTAACGGTTTGTTTGACACACAGACACAGGTTTAGAATAAAACACAGTTTTATTAAAATGAATAACCTTCACAGGTCCTGTAGTATAAAGCAGACTAGTACAGACACACGACAAGTTAAATAGACATAAGCCTACACAGGTCCAGCATAAACAATAAGTCCACAAAAGTATATACTGACATAGGTCAGGCAGAGTGATGGCTTCCCAGAAGCAAGGTCTTGAATGGGTTAATGAACTTCAGAGTGTAAACAGTCCCAAGTGCAGAGAGGTCAGTGATGGGGCTCTCTGCATATAAACAGCTGAGGAATTGATAACGCCAATAGCCAGATAGCAGAACTGGCATGAGCTGTTAGGCACTAGTGGAAACAGCGATATGTGAGGTACTGCTGGAGTAGTAACGGTGGCAACACTTGCACACTGCAAAGTTAACCAGAGGAAACCAGTGGCTCAACAGCCAGAGTGCTAACGGAGGCAGACACTTGTTCTGAGCAGAGGCAATAACAGAGACTAGGCCCAAGGTAAACTGTCGTAGCAGTAACGGAGACAACACTTGCACTCTGCACAAGTTTAACCAGAGACAACCAGTGGCTCAACAGCTGGAGTGGTAACGGAGGCAGACACTTGTTCTGAGCAGAGGCAATAACGTAGACTAGGCCCAAGGTAAACTTCCATAGCAGTAACGGAGACAACACTTGCACTCTGCACAAGTTTAACCTATGGCAAGCAGTGGCTCAACAGCCGGAGTGGTAATGGAGGCAGACACTTGTTCTGAACAGAGGCAATAATGTAGACTAGGCCCAAGGTAAACTGCCATAGCAGTAACGGAGACAACACTTGCACTCTGCACAAGTTTAACCAGAGGCAACCGGTGGCTCAACAGATGGAGTGGTAATGGAGACAGACACTTGTTCTGAGCAGAGGCAATAACGGAGACTAGGCCCAAGGTAAACTGCCGTAGCAGTAACGGAGACAACACTTGCACTCTGCACAAGTTTAACCGGAGGCAACCGGTGGCTCAACAACCAGAGTGGTAACGAAGGCAGACACTTGCTCTGAGCAGAGGCAATAACAGAGACTAGGCCCAATGTAAACTGCCATAGCAGTAATGGAGACAACACTTGCACTCTGCACAAGTTTAACCGGAGGCAACCAGTGGCTCAACATCCGGAGTGGTAACGGAGGCAGACACCTGCTCTTGAGCAGAGGCAATAACGGAGACTAAACCCAAGGTAAACTGCCCTAGCAGTAACGGAGACAACACTTGCACTCTGCACAAGTTTAACCAGAGGCAACCGGTGGCTCAACAGCCAGAGTGGTAACGGAGACTGGCCGCTGATACTCTGCACAAGGAAATAACCCACTTGCCAGACAGTCAGAATGTCGCCTAGGCGACACAGCACAGGAACGCCAAACAAGCCAGGATGGATCACGGAGCAGGAACGTCAGCCAAGCCGGGACAGATCATGGAGCAGGAACGTCATCCAAGCCGGGTCGAAACACAGAGCAGGAACATCAGATAATAGTCAGGCAATCCGGGTCAGTACACAAGGGCAGCAGACAATATGCAGAGTAGTCAGGCAGGCCGAGTCGGTACACTGGGAAATACTGAGCAGAACTAAGCACTGGCACAGGAACACCACAAAAGGACACCGGAGGGGTTCCCCTAGCCCAGTATGTAAAGGTCACACTGGGCGGGACTAACACACGGTAGCCAGTGGAAGCAAGGCACAGACTAGACTGACAGAAAAACAAAAAAACAAAAACAAAAAGAGCATGGGCACCATGATACATGTGGAGGAAATACTGAGAAGCAATTAAGTGGTCACATAATATCCAGCATACTGATAATAGCAAATTGATGTGGAAGAACTCTTTGGGTAAAAAGATTGCCCTGAACACCACTCTACACTGGAATAGATTGAGTGACAATATTGGACCAGTATGAAGATCTAATCATAGACTATTGAAGATCATATATATTTTTCTGTCTGGCTGATAATTATTATTATATATTATACTTTTTTTTTATATTTTAACATTTTTTAAAATGTTTTAGTTTTTTATTTTTCAAACGATTGATCGTTTAGTTACTTGAGGGTCAGGGGATAATAAGGCAGAGAAGGCGGTCTAATACAATTGCGCTGTATTTGGTGGTTGTGAGTGTGGTTATCCTTGACAGAGGTGCCACACACATACATACGTTGTGTTAAACCAAACTCATTTATTTTCATTTTTTTCTGTGATGTGCATTGAGTGGGTCCTGTGCATTGGACAGGATTATTAGAGTAAATTTTGGGTATATATTTGGTGTGTCCTCATCTTATTGGTAGATTCAGAACTACAAATAAATAAACACAATACAACCAATTACAACTGAAAATTATTTTTATTGGGAACGGTATCCCAGGCTAAAGTAAAAAGTGGCAGTAATTGTGTATATTATATGAAAGTATTGTTGATACCATAATTTCATCCTTGAAAATGTAACAGTTTTAAATATGACCAATGTTAAGTCTGTATGATTTTTCATAATAAATTGTCTTATTTACCACTTATGCTCCAGACCTAAGAGTACAATCTGGATATTTTTTGGATCAATAGAGTGGGCATCATTGGTCAGTAGATATATTTTCTATCTTTCCATTTGTTGCGCCACTTCAAATTAGCATTTTGTATTTGAGATCTCTCCAACATTCAAGAGGTCAAAATGATGATTTAAGCCAGTCGAGATTTGGGGAGTTTTCATTTGTCCACCACTGTGCAGTTTGTTTGCCCCAGCACCGTTCTTCATTTATTTTGTGCAACAGGCAAACCTGTTTGACAAATCTTTATCTTCACGTAAATTAGGAAAAACGGAAGTACTGTGTTAGCCAGTAGATAGGATTCAATGTACTTTAGTAATAAAGAACTCACAAGAGTGATGTAAATGTGATCCCTGAAGAAGGGGCATTAGTGTCCAGAAAGCTTGCACATTCTATGTTCTCAATTTGCCATTAAAATGTATCACCTTTGCCTCACTCTTGTGAGTTCTTCCTTACAAAAGTATACTGAATCCAATCTAACTCATAAATATAGAACAGAAAGCTTCAGCCAATCCAATGAATACATTTGCAAGCCCAGCCATAACAGATTCACTTGTCTCTAGTAAATAAATATTGACTCTTGGTGTACTTACATATTAACATTAATAAAATCTCTCTCTGACTTGGGGTGACCACCCCATCAATAGAAATATAACCTGAGAAAAGAAAATGAAAAGTGGGGGATCAGTCCATCGAGATGTAACAATAATATTTTGAATCCTGAATTCATCCTGAATGACTAACCCACCCCCATTTATCACTGGCTTAATAACAATCTCCAAATTGTTCTTTAGCTGTGGTGTTAGAAACTATCTAAAACTATCTAGTCAGCCACAGATAGTTTTATAGATAGATATTAGCTGAGCACACACACAGTTAGGGGTGGAACAGTGACCTGAATTGTTGGCAATAGGCATCTTTACTTCTGACTTTCAAATTGATTACTCAAAGAGTTTATAAACAAGCACAGGGCTCCTTTCAAGTGATGGAAGATTGAGCCTTTTCCTAATGTTATGTTATATAAGCATCATTCTCATTCTCTATGCCATTTGTGGAAGGATGTTACTGCCTGTTGTACATGTAGCAGTTGGTTTAACTGCTAAAACCTCCACTGTTAAGACAACAACACTAGAACACTACTGTTTGTTGTTGTCAGTGTTCTTAAATGAATCACTACTACTACTGCTAGTGGTGGTGGAACTTTTCATATCACTTTTACAAAAAGTCTCCTCAAGAGGAGAAAGATCATCATCATTTATTACACAAGCTGAAGAAACCATGGTCAATTTTTGTAGTACCATTTTACTACTACATCCACTCCTCCAACTCCCTTCCTCTTACCCTGCTCCTAGCACATTTGGTGGACATAATGAAATTAGTATTGACTTTTATTGTAAAGTACACAACAGAACTGTTTGTGTGTGGAGTGATAGCTTGTCCTCTAAAATTAATGTATCATCTTCATAAATATATCACCTTCACGGCTCAGGTTGAATTCCTTGCCTGTTTCTGTCACTTATTAGTCAAAAGGGTTTGTTCATTCATTCATTATTTTTATAAACTGTCTCTGGCCTCTATTTAAAGGCAGCCGTTAGCCAAAAAAAAGACACAGGGTGCGTTAAGGTGCAGTAAGCGATTCAAAGCTCCGTGTTATGTTCAGCTAACGGCAGAGCACAAGTCACAATGGCCGATACATTTACGTGCATTGGGACCCGTAGAACAAAACTCCCCAGAGCAATTCAAAGGAGTGCAGGACTGCTAACGGCAGCAAAAAAGATACATTTAATGGCCAGGAGTTAAGACTCAGTTTTGTTAGAAGTTAGACATCTAACGGACAAAAAAAAACCCTGCTACATGGTAAAACAGAGAAACTGCTCCAAGCACAAGAATACAAATGGAAAAATTAACCCGAGCAATGCCAAAATAACACAACAAACATGTCCACACACCACAGATCACTGGTGCACACAACACAACAACCAAGCAACACCACATGGACATGGCCCAACAAAAAAACACCAACACAACATGCCACGGAACAATGGGGGTTAGCACACAACACGGACACCTACCAACACAAAACAAGCTCCCCTGTGCAACATCACCAGATGATCCAGACACAACCTGCACCGCAAAGCTCCACACCCGCAACTGACAGGGACACAGCAACCACAACACAGCACACTTGTAAACACAGACACACCAGCAAACACTTACCTCGACAACAAACACCTTCCCATTCGTCAGCACTCACCTCATCACCACACCTACTTAAACGGACAGCTAACCACACTCACTTGTGGCTTGTTTTCCACTCAGGAGAGAAAGAAATAGAGACAGAGAGAGATAGATAGAGAGTGAGAGAGAGAGCGCAATCAGTATGTTGGGTTACATATTGTTGCGAAGACTGCGGAGAAGGCGTGCATGGGAGAGAGCTAGGGAACACCAGCAACCCCCAGGCACACCTGATCAACAGCCTACACCTGTTGCAAGTGAGGAGGCTCCGGCTCATGAGCCACACAGGAGCCCATCCCCACCTGGAGGACACCTGCCTGCAGATGCACAGCTGCATCAACAGGATGCTCCCCAGCTGCCACAGGGACTCCTGGAGCAGCCCAGGATGCGTAGACAACCACCAGGGACCAGGGCATACCGCCCAAGGGTCACTCTCTTTGGAATGAGCAATGACGAGGTCATTGATCGCTACAGGTTGAGGCCGCACAGCATTATTACCCTGTACAAGGTCATCAAGGATCAGGTGGATCCCATATGCACCCACAACCATGCCCTAACTGGCCTGCAAAAACTCCTGTGTGCCATACACTTCATGGCAAGTGGTGCCTTCCAGTCGACAGAGGGTTATGCATCTGGCATGTCCCAGGCCACATTCTCCAGGGTGCTGGCCCAGGTCTTGCCAGCCCTCAAAGGCAAGGCTAGTAGGTACATACACTTCCCCACCACTGACATGGAGTGGATATATCTCAAGCAGGGCTTCTACGAAAGGGGAGGCATGCCCAGGGTCATGGGTGCAATAGATTGCACCCATGTCAGAATCAAAGCACCAGCACATCGGGGACATGTTCATCAACCAAAAAAACTTCCACTCCATGAATGTGCAGATGGTGTGTGACAGCAACCTGGCCATCATGAATGTCTGTGCAAAATATCCTGGAAGCTGTCACGACTCCCATATACTCAGAAACTCATCTGTGCACAGAGATTTTGAAAATGAGACCTATACAGGCGGATGGCTTCTGGGTGAGTTAACAATACCAAATCACACCACATACACACGTGCTAGTACATTCACCTCATGAAACAGCATTCACACAAAATGTGCTCCTTGTCTCACCATGTCACTCACTTCCCACAGGTGATGCTGGCTATGGCTGCACACTATGGCTCCTCACCCCACTCGCCAATCCCCAAACCGATGCCCAGGAAAGATATAACCAGGCTCATGCCAGAACTCACAATGCAACTGAGTGTACCATCGGCCTCCTCAAGTCCCGATTCCAATGTCTGGACCACTCGGGGGGAGCATTGCAGTATGCACCTGGCAAGGTCTGTGACATTGTCATGGCATGTGCCATCCTCCATACTATCGCGGTCGCCACCAGAATCATCGATGATGTACAGCCCCCACCCAGACCTGATGACCCAATGGACATTGTCCATGGTGAGGAAACCCTAACAGGGATGCAGACAAGACACAGATTGATCAGGGATCACTTCAGCTGTGAGTACAATACATGTATGCACACAATTCATACATTCACACCCACCACAACACACGTCATCTGTTTCACCCCACAGGATCAGTGACACAGTCCTGACACTGGCTGCAGTATGGACCACCACCATCAACCATTCCATGGACCAGTCAGATTGGGCCTAGAGATTTCGATTACATCTGACACCCTGTCGTCCATGTTGATACTGCCACCCCAAGGATATCATGCATGTCCCCCTGGAAACCAAGGTACAACACTTTAACCTTGTGCAACATATTTCAAGGCTCTCCAGGCACCAACTAAAGTGGTTTTTCTAGGATTACACCCATAGCAACCGTGGTACCCCTGTAGTGAGAGAGTCTCATCCAAGGCAATGCATCGGATAACACTCTATCACAGGGCTCAAAATTTCAAGTCCTTAGCTACTAGCCAGGCCTGAAAAGTTATTCGCCACCATTTTCCATGCCTAGCCCCACCCATATCACCACCTTTAACCCCACCCATATCCCCACCTTTAACCCCAACCATCTCAAGTTCTCTTTGAATAGTAGCAATTGATTTTTTCTGTAACGGACAAGCTAGCTGGTTTCAAATTAGACCACAAATCTTGGAGATCAGAAGTCCTAAAGGGGGAACTTCTCCAAAAAGAAAAGTCCCATAAATTAGGTACTCATAGCAGGAGTTCAAATGTACCACAAATACATTTTATTGGTACAAAAAAATCACATATAAAGAGCACTTATTTTAAAAACAATTAAGAACACCTAAAAGTTAAGTAACCCCAAAAAAACAGGTTGGCGAAGCCTGTAATAGGTGATACTCGTTGGGATCTGTATCCAGAGGAGGTCTCCAGTTTGACCCTGTGCTATTTCTCCCAACCCTGTGATGAGTATACCTTTGGCACATCATTTTTGGGGTTACTTTTGTGTTTAGAGGTGTTCACTTTTACGTGATTATTTAGTTTGATGTGCATTATTATATGTGTGTCCTTTATATTATGCTCTCACTTGGGAAGGGTTCCAGGATTGTAGTTCTATACATCTGCTGACTTAATTATGTCATTTGAGTTGTTATAATTGACTCTTCGTGGACTGAGTCCACTGCTGCTGGTATTTGAGAGACTAGTATCTTAAACCTGGTATCACTGTTTTTGCAGGTTTCAAACTGTTCTGACCTCCTCTCTGTTGTTCTTAATTATTTTTAGAATAATTCATCTTTATATGTGATTTATTTGTACCAATAAAATCTATTTGTGATACATTTGAACTCTTGCTATGAGTGCCTCATTTATGGGACTTATCTTTTTTGGAGAAGTTGCCCCTTTAATACTCCTGATCGCCAAGATTTGTGGTTTGATTGTGTTTTGATGTCCCGAGTGCACCCCACCAGAATAGATGTGGATGTGGTGAGTGACAGACATTCACTCACAATCCATGCATGCGTTGCAGCTCTCTGTCTCACACGTACCCCAACCAGCCAATGCATTTCATACTCCTCTGGCACTGGGGTCCCTGGTACACAAAGGGTTCTCTCTACTGGCTTTGAAACAGTTTCAGATATTTATCTGACCTGTAATTGCCCACTGGCACTCAATGCTACTAAGTATAGAAGTACAATAATATAATAACACTGTCCACCTCCCCACACTGTCCAGCTCCCCCCACTGTCCATCTCCCCACACTGTCCCCCTCATTCAACTCCACACACTGTCCACCTCCCACACTGTCCACCTCATTCACCTCCATATACTGTCCACCTCATCCACCTCCTTGTACTGTCCACCTCATCCACCTCTACGTACTGTCCACCTCCCCACACTGTCCAGCTCCCCACACTGCCCCCTCATTCAACTCCACACACTGTCCACCTCCCATACTGTCCACCTCCATATACTGTCCACCTCATCCACCTCCATGTACTGTCCACCTCATCCACCTCCACGTACTGTCCACCTCCTCCACACACTGACACTGTCCACCTCCTCCACACACACTGACACTGTCCACCTCATCCACACAAACTGATACTGTCACTGTCCATCACCACACTGCCCAACTCCCCACACTGTCCACCTTCCCATACTGTCCACCTCATTCACCTCCACACACTGTCCACCTCCTCCACAGACACACACACACACACTGTCCACCACCTCCACTCTGTTCCCCACCCCCCAGGTGAAACTACTGCTTTTTCTTCATGCTTTCACATAAGGCAGAAATCAACATCTGACAACAAGAGCCTGCCCTGCATTATACTGCAACATCCAGTCTTTATGGTTCTTGACCTCAGTCAATCATCCGATTCAGACTGTTGTGCTATGGAGCGTGATGCTACCTGCGTCTGTTAATTGTTGCCCCTTGTCTTGTGCTCAGTAGCAGCTCAGTCCACCTCCCATGCTGTCTGCTCCTTCTCTGCTGTTCCTGCTCCTCGTCATCAGTGACGTGAAAAAGAGCGACGTAGAAACGTGTCATTACCCTTCCTGCTCTGCCCACAGACTGTGACTTCCTTCCCACTTCCCAGCTATATGATGTAAATTGACAATGCAACTGGAACTCTTTCCCCCCCCCGCAACACCACTATACTCCCCAACCCACCTCCCAAATAACAGGCTGAGGTTGCAGAGATTGGAGCCAGCATCCACTGTGTGACACAGCCCGGGGCCGGTAAATGAACTGGGTCATGTGAGATGGGTCACAGTCTGTATATATGTTAAAAAAGTGAAGCAGCGAAAAGAGTTGATAGGTGTAACTATTCGGGGGTTAAGATTGGGGTTTCCCCTTATAGTTTTATTGACGACAATTTGGTTCCCCTTATCAATACCCTCAACGATAAAATTTCAATTTGGATGAACCTACCTTTGAATTTAATAGGGAGAGCTAACTTAATAAACATGATTTTCCTGCCTACATTTCTTTATCTCTTCCAAAATACCCCGATGGGAATCCCTCGGAAATATTTCAGGCACATAGATAGGATTTTACGGTCATTCTTATGGGGCGGACGTAGGTCTAGGATTAAACTGTCTACTTTAATGTTGCGGAAGGAGAGGTGTGGCATTGCTCTGCCGAACTTCAGGCATTACTATTTAGCGGCTCAATGTCAGTATGGCAGGGCATATCTTGATGTCGATACAGCTCATACTTTTGTCAGACGGAGAGGGAACTCCTTTGGCCAGATACTGATCTGTCTCTCATGCTGGTGACGGGACCACGAATATGTAAGACACCAACGTTGTTGTCAACGGCTTTGTATGATGCCTGGCAGGAACTACAATCGGTGGTGGGTTTTTCGGCATTACATCCCGATACCTCCTTGTGGGGTCCAGTGGGCTTGATGCAACTGAAGGGATTGGACTTTGGTAATATATGGAGGGGCTAGGGAATTAAGACTTTGGGACACCTCTATCAGGACAATGTCCTTAAAACATTTCAGCAACTACATCTTGAATATCGGATACCTAATACTATGTTCTATTCCTATCTTAGACTTAGGCATGCTTTAAGGGATCTTTGGGGGGATGGTGGTCCGTGTTTGTCTTCCTTCCCTTTGTCCTCCTTGCTGGTTCTTCCCCAGGTGCGGAGGCCCCTGTCCTTTGTTTATAGTTGGATTTCACAAAAAGTATCTGACTCGGAACTAACTGTCAGGCTTCGTTGGGAAGGTGATGTTGGAAAGCTTGAGGATTGGGAGTGGAAGGAGGCTTGCTGAGCTCCATCTCAGGTAGCTTTCTCCACAAGACATCAATTGATCCAACTTAAAATCCTACAGCGTATTTATTACACTCCAAAACAGTTGCACTCCATGGCTAGCACTCATAGCAGGTTCTGTCATAGATGTGACGGTGTGGAGGGATCTTTTATACACATGATCTGGGATTGCCCACAAGTGAATGCTTTCTGGCAGCAGGTGGTAAGGATACTGGGGAATGTACTGATGAGACCAATTGATTTTATTCCTAAGCTGTGCCTTTTATCGATTATTCGTTGGGTTGGGGGGGGTCGTTGGTTCTTTTTTTTTTAAATAAGGGGTTTAAAAGTTACGGGATGGATTGTTCCGCTTGCTTATGTTTACTGAGCTATGACTACTTGATGTACGTAAAAAACATGTCTTGCTATGTTCGGATTGTATGTATCCTGTCATTTTTGTAAGATGTTGACTCATCCTTTTAATGAAAACATGTTTTAAAAAAAAAAAAAAAAAAAGTGAAGCAGCACTGCGTAGAGGATGGCGGCACGGGTGTCACCCGGTGCTGTGCGCATCCGCCGCACCCCCCCCCCCCGTGACGCCCCTGAGCCCTGTGAGATGTGAGCACAGTGAGTGGTGTCACTGACGCGGTTGAAAAAGGGCCTGCTCTGAACAGTCTTGAGTGCCCTGTCCGTGCTGCTTTCTCCAGGGGTGATATCCGGTAGGCAGTGTAAATTGGATCATCACCCCGGGAGAAAACACCATGGACAGGGCACTCAAGCTATTATCAGAGTGGAGTACAAAGGGTGAGTAGGGAATAAGGGTTGAGACAGTAAAAACAAAATGATTGTTTGAGGCTTAGTCTGAGAGTGGCGTCTGTGCAGTTGCAGTATTACTTGT
The DNA here is from genome assembly GCA_037306005.1 of Rhinophrynus dorsalis. NCBI lineage: Eukaryota > Metazoa > Chordata > Amphibia > Anura > Rhinophrynidae > Rhinophrynus > Rhinophrynus dorsalis. Next base: position 288,280,406 of record CM074721.1, read on the forward strand.
TTGCTTATAATGGGGCTGGGGGCATTACATCTATAGTTAGGTTTTGTTATAATCTATTTAAGCCAGACTACAGCTCCCATTATCCTCAGAGAGGGCGAGAGAGACAGAGAAGTGCTCATCAACATATGTGGCTGATGCCCTGATCAGATCCGGCTTGACATTGACTCACCGCTCAGCAGTGCAACGTGGAGGCTCACATGATGAACGTGATGCGTCTGTCATTTTCAATTTCCACTTGCCCTCACGCAATTTCTACTCGCCAAATGCGAGCAGGCGAGTGGAAATTTTGAGCCCTTCTCTATCACATCAGGGATTAAGGGGATGTTTGAGCAAACATGGGACCTGTAGTTTGCCAGAACTAAAACAAGCAGCAGAGGGATGGATCTACAGTGGTAGTGTGTTACACAACATAGAGCTCATTACATGTGGATCACGTCTCCAGGGACACCATGCTGACCACACCCACTCACACCCAGGCATTCCCACAGGCCCTCACAGACACACTCGATCCACTCACTCTCTGTCACACACTTTCACTCACAGATTCACACTGTAAATATAAAATTTTAAATGTGTAAGGTATTAAAAAAAAAAGGACTATGTGTATGTATGTGCTTGTGTTTGTATGGGTGTATGTAATATGTGCAAAGGTGTGATATGTGTCGAATTATGTGCAATGCTCGCCAAACTCCAAACTCAAAAATTCCTCTACCTCCAGTGTACACTCCTTTCTCCCTCCTTCTGATCACTATCCTCCGCTCCTGGGTCCTGATATCTAGCTCTCAAGAACTTGAATACAGACAGTGTGTGACAGTTAGTTTTGGGTATATATAGGTGTATTTGAAGTTTTTGGATACTTTGGGATTGGCTGTGTGTTTGAATTTGTTGTTTCATTAATCAGGGTTGCTAGCCAACGGCAGCCGTTATGTTACAAGTTGTTTTGAGCTATGTTATCGGGTGATTTGGCCGCACGTTGTGGATTAACATGAGCGACAACGGGTTTTGTGTTATGTGTTTTGGCTGTGCCTATGCCCAATAGCTATTCTTGTAGAGTACCTATTGAATCTGCCGTAACTCATTTATTATTTGCGAGCGATGTGCCTTTTTCACTTAGCGGCTGGTTTAATGTGAGCCTTTAAATCTAGCCCTTTGTCTGTCACTTAGGGATAGACAAAATGTTTTGCCTCAAAAAGGAATTGGCAAAAAATGGCACTGCTTACTGAGTGGGAAATTTCCTTTAAAAAAAAAATTTAAAAAAAAGTGCAGATTTTCTACTTTTCTCATTGTATTGAAATCAGTGGTAAGAATGATTCTGTGTTTCTTAAGGAGAGAAAAAGCAGCACAATTTTGGAGCTAGAGAAGATAGGCTCTGTTGAGCTGACAAAGCATTAAGGTGTGATAAAGCAATGACAAAGACTAGGAGACAAAATTCTCCAGTGATATCACTTCTCCAATTCCAGTTATTCTTAGCCTGTGCACTAAGATTCCTCAAGAGTTTAGTACATAAGTTCCAATTTGTTCTCTGTTTTAGAGGAGTCTGGGGCAGTGTGAAGGGAGAAAGGAGATTTAGCAAAAATACCACAAAATCTTGTTTTACTGGGAAAACACAGTCATTTGATCCAAGATCCTTCTTAAACTGGCCGAGCCTTGGTGACTGACAGATATACTTTACACACTGACAATGACTCCTTCAACAGCTAGAAGAAAAGGGACCAGAATTTTATTGACTACAGTCAGTCCTCTTCTTGTACTATAATAAAATAGGACTGCATTGATAGTGGGAGTAAGAGACAGTGACATATAGGGACAGTTATTTAAAAAAAGTATAAACAATTAAATAAATATTTTGACTGGTAGGTGACAGAGACAGGCATCCTGACTGTGACTGAAGCTGACTGTTACAGATGCTAAAGACTTATCTAATACAGTTTTTGTTGTACCTCACTATTAAAATATATACTAGTTTGATAATGTCCAGCAAACATACTAGGGATAGGGGGAAAGGAGTAGGAGCAGTGCAGGAACGTGTTAGTAATGTAGTAGTCTGAAAACTTACTGCAGGCATGGTTGCTGCAGCATGTGTATAAACTATGATGAGCCTTCTTGTCCTGAGGAGGCTGTTTGTGAAGGTGACACAAAGGTTCATCCACCTCCAGTAGTATTATTAAATCATGTAAAAACAGAGGATTACACAAAGATTTGCATTCTAGTATTGATAGCACAGAGGTGAAATATGTAGGAGTTCAACCAACTACTGCATCTGACAGTAAGTAGTAAGAAGTAGCAAACCTTCTGAAAATCTCTCTCAAGGGAAAGTAAAAAGAAAATGTTTGAGACCTCAAAAGCCTAGAGGAATATTACAGCAGTAGGGAAGCTGCAGGTGATTCTGACATTTACCTACTACCTACATGACGATTTTGACCTAGAATATACAATTTCAACATCCTCCTCCTCTTCTGACCCAGATGAAATTGAGAGATAGAGGATGATATGGTTAGAAAATTAGCTGAAAGCAAAAGGAACACATTTCAATTGAAACATTGAGAAAGGAACAATTTTGAGAAATCAATTATAAAGTCTGATTGTGGATAAGTAAATATGCCAAAAGATACACAATCATCATTTCAGTCATCATCAGCATCATCACAACTTCCAAGTTCAACCCACACCCAGCAACACACACCATTATTGAGTAATCAAAAACAAAGGTAATTAATACCGAAACCTTAGTTATGATGAGTACTTTGGTTACTGTTGGAAGTGCAGCACCTTTAACAGCTAATAGTACAATTGCAACCTCTTGACCCAGTAGCAGTAATAGCCCCTCTGGAACCCATACATCTATGTGTACACTATGGAGATACTTCACTCTCAATCCAAAAGCTGAACATGTTGCTATCTATTGTCTGTGTAAGAATCATGTAAGAAGGGGAAAAGCCGGTTCACACTACTGGAACTGGAGGATCTTTTTAAGTCACTTTTACAAACAGCCTCCTCAGGAGGAGATGGATCATGACTGTTTATTGCACACTCCACAGCAACCATGGCTACAGTTAGTTTTTGGATTATCACTTTACTTACACATCCTACTATGCCCTTACCAGTCACAGTATCTGTTTTTTTCTTTTAAGATTGTTATTAACTGTCCACAAAATGTCAACAACAAAAAAAACACACACACTCTGCAATCACAACAGCTTTTGAACTTCTTTGACCTTAGTTATTGTCACTATAAGGATGGACCTTAGACAATAATATGCTGGTTCCTTGTATTCTGTGTGTTGTAGGAGTCATTGTCAGTTGTACTTGTCTGTTTCTTGGATGTCGGTCTGTAAAGTATAACCAGGGCTTATAATTTTAAGTCCTTTGCTACTAGCCAGACCTGAAAAATTACTCGCCACTGCAAGCCAAACATATCCACCAGGGCTGAATTTCTATTCACCAGGGCTACATTTTCACTCGCCATTGGCTAGTAGCGAGTGGGAATTTTGAGCCCTGGTATAACTTTCAATCACAGAGGCTCAGCCCACTAGGAAGCGACTTGGATCACCTGCCTGACTCTTCAAGCAAGATTTTGTGGTATTTTGGCTAAATCTTCTTTCTCCCATCCCACTCCCCCAGACTCCTCTTTTCTCCTCCTCACAGAGGTTCTGCTAGCTAAAGAAGGATCAGGCATCACCTGCTTATCTCATCTGAGTCAAACAATATTTTTGGAATTTCTGGATAAGTCTCCTTTTTCCCTTCCTATACCCCTAAGTCCCCCAAACTCCCTTAACACAGAAAAAATTGACTGCCCAAAAGACTCCTTAAATTAACTTCAGCTTCACTTTGTTTGCCCATTTTTACTAGCTCCATGCTGCAGGAACCTGACACCCCTTTTGTACTATCTTTGTGAGGAAAAAAAGGAAACTTTTCATATGGTGGAAATTCATTCAATTGTTTTTAATGCAACCAGCAACAAGTAAAAAATGGAAATGGGGAATTTCCTGCTCGGTGGGAAGTGCCATTTTTTGCCTGTGTCAGTTTGAGGTGAAAAATGTTCACCCATCCATAGTTATAAAGTGCTCACACCTGCCGCTGCCAAGTCAACACTACGGCTTCCACTGCCACAAGTCATGTTATTAAAGCAATAATGTTATACAGTTCTTCCTCTATGTACTGCCATCCAACACTTAACTGAGTTCTTAGACAAAAGTCAAAACCTGCACAAAGCATGAAGAGATGTCGCCCCATTGCCGCTGCATACTTTTCCTTCTATCATGACTGTTGGGAGACATGGCTTGATAAATTCCCCAATGCTGCAGACATAACCTTTGGATTATCTCCAGTTGAGGTCCATTCTTCCTGAGGCAACTATCTTCATACACTACTAGTCATCCAAATAGTCTTGCTGATTTGTCTTTCTACCTACAAATTCCAACTTGCATATGGTACGATCCATGCAAGATCATTAACTCTGGCTATGTCACTAGGTCTTCAACCCTTCCAAAAATACTCCTGCTTGCCATTCAAGAGAACCACTCCTGTCATCCCCCACCACTTCCTTATTCCTCCCCTCTACTTTTTTCCCTTCTCCCCGCCTCTCTTCTAAGTTTACCCTATTCTTTCACATTATTCCCCCTCCTTCTTTTCCCTTTTCCTGATATCTAGTCTTGATTTCGCTCATTGATTTCCTGTTCTCTTCCTATGTTATTTTCTTCAGCAGTATTATCTGTTATTACCTGTGCATTTGAAGAAGACTTTGTCAGATTTCCATACTAGTCATCCTAATGATGTCAACTACTGCCTGAAGTTGTTCAAATTATCTTTGATTACTGATGTCATGTTTTCACCCTTTTGGCATATCCCAAGCCATAGTTATTTTTCAAGGATTCCTGAGCAAGGGTGGTTAGTGTGGTGGGCAAAGGACAAAGGCACTCAGCCTGCTACCAATTTTTCTCAAGGCATATGTTGCTGGGGGACTCACAAGTTTTACTTTCAGCTGTTAATTTCTCTAATTCAGGACTCAGCAGCAGTAATACAGGAAATATTGCAGCTATAGAAAACATAATCAGAAAATGGCAACTTTTTAAGTAAATGAGAAAAGGCAGAACTTTTATGTATATTCTATGGTCATACATTTTCATGGGAATTGGGGGAAATTGCTAGTTTTCCATGAAAATTCCTGTGAATAAATAATCTGACTGTTCACTAATCCCTACTGTCACTGTTACTTGAGTGAAGTATTTATTTGTACAGTACAGTACACAATGAGAATAGACCTGTTAGAGTCATCTGCAGTTTCAATAGCGGATAAAAAAAGCAGCTGCTATGTGCTGCAGCACTACCAAAACTCACTATATGCATGTCCCTCTAGCTGTTGTGGTTGTAGGAGTGCATGTCAGGTAGGTTGTATTGTCTGTCTCTTGGGACTATGGTGTGCTTTTATCTGTCTACAAAAGCATATCTATCAGACTGTCACTCAGTGTGTCACAGTAGAGGCTCAACAACATCATCAGCATGGTCCACTTCCACCCACTACTTTCATATTGTTACAGGTTTTTATGACGTTTCAAACAGTTTATCTTTAATTTTCCCAATATGGGATTTACAGATACATCACAACTTTGTGGAAGGATGTTACTTACATTTTTAGACATAGCAGTTGGCCTAACTGCTAAACCCTCCTCTGATATAACAACAACAATCCAGGTGGAACTTGTATTACCTGTCTGTCTGACAGTTAATCACTGTCAGACAGACAGTTTTTTTCTTTAACTCTCTTTTCTCCATTTCCCCCCATAAACATTTGGCTACTACTAAGACTCCTGAAATCATCTTCACTGTCTTTGCCTTTCTCCTTTAGCATCAAAATTCAGCTGCCATCTGTCTCCCTCCCATGCACAGATTGGCAGCATGTGAGAACCTGACACCCCTTTTATACTAGCAAAGTGGGAATACATGGGAAACTCTCTTCTTGTGGGGAAATCCATTCTTAACATTCATTTCAATGCAATGACAAAGGTGAGAAAAAGAGGGAAAATTACACTTTTCAGTGGACAGTTCCGATATGATCAGAACTTTTCCTCCTGTTTTGCTTATGAGGTAAATTATTTCACTCATCCCTATTGACAGGACTTAAAAGAATATGTATTCCCGCATAACTCATGTTGTTTGCGATGCAACAAAGCTCATGATGCTGAACATCAAAGGTCTTGACTCAACCAAAAAGCACTCAATGGCTCTTAGGGACTTCGACAGATTCTATGCCAATATTATAATGTTACAGGAAACCCACGTCCTTCGATCATTTCAACCCAAACTCTCAAATCAGACAAACCCCGTATCATATTTCTCATCTGCTTTGGAGAAGAAAAGAGGAGTAGGTATCCTCCTAAAGAAATCTCTTATGTGGATTGAAACAGAGGTTTTGAGAGATGATAACGGTAGATATATCCTAGTAAAGGGTCTCTTATTCAACAAACCCACCCTTTGGATTCCTCAACATTTATTGCCCCAATGCAAATCAAAGTTCCTTCCTGTCCAAGACCTTATCCCTTCTGGATGAGGAATTGGATGGGAGACTGATAGTTGGAGAGGAGTTTAATGTTGCCTTAGTTCCAGAATTAGATACCTCATCTGGCAAATCCTCTCTTAACTTTCCAGCTTTCGATGTATTAGACAAGACCTAGCTTATCGACAGCTCGTTGATGCATGGATGGCTTTACACCCTTCAACGAAAGATTATACATACTTCACCCCCACTCTTCATATAGTCGTATCAACTTCATATTCATCTCACAGCTTCACACATAGAACAGATCACGCCCCTGTTTCCATTTCCATTACCAGATCAGACAACACCGATTCCTACAAACTATGGTGGCTGAATGAATCGCTATTGTCTGACCAATCTGATGTGGAGCCACTATGTGCGTGACTTGAGGACTATTTTCAGCTCAAAACCACAGGCAAATCTAGTAGCACAATGGTATGGGAAGAGCATAAGTCAGTCATGAGAGGCCATTTTATCAAACTGGGGGCATATAAACGCTGCACGAAAAACCGACACATGCACACCCTCTTTGACATAATTCGGACCTTAGAATTGAAACACAAACACTCACTCCAAGACTTGGATAGGTGTGCCTTAACCAAAGCTAGAGATGAATTGAATAGTCTTCTCCGAGATCAGATCATCAAGTATTTCATCTGGGTCAAATATCACAGTTATATGTCTGGAAATAAATGTGGGAAAACATTAGCGAGACTCATCCAAGCATGTAGACACTGCTTAGTCATAGCTAACATTTGCACCTCGGATGGAAAGATGGTCTCTTCTTATCCTGTTATTTCAGAAGACTTCAGGTCATTCTATGAAGCACTTTATAACCTGAAATCAAGCACCAATGGAGATCTGGGGGCCAGGAAAGCAGCGATACGCTCTTTTTTTAAAAAGGGCCAAACTTCTGTAACTATCCCATGAAGTGGCTCGCCAATTATACTCAGAGATAATGGCAGAGAAACTAGAACAGGCCATCTCCACTATGGCCTCTGGTAAAACCCCAGTCCCAGATGGATTTTCCCTTTGTTATTACAAGATATTTGGCACCGAACTATCCACACACATGTTGGATGCTTTTAACTCTACTTTATTAGGAGGTACCTTTCCTTCTCAATCATTTGAGGCTCACATCGTAGTGTTAGTGAAGCCAAATAAAAACCCAGCATTATGCAGATGTTACCATCCTTTCTCTTTCCTCAACCTGGATGTAAAAATATTTTCCAACATTTTGGCAACACGTCTTCGTGCTCATCTTCACTCTTTGATACATCCAGACCAATGCAGATTTGTGCCTGGCAGAGAGGCATGGCACAACACATCAGCAGCCATCTCCCTCACCTATCTAGTGATACAATCTCATTTGCCTACTCTTATGCTTTCTACTGATGCTGAGAAAGCTGTGGGAGGTGCTCATACATGAGGGTATTGGTCCTAACCCCGTCAATGGCATTCTAAACCTATACAACAACACGTTGGCAAGGGTTATAGTTAATGGTATGATCTGTACTCATTCCCCATTAGGAACGGAACACGACAGGGCTGCCTCCTATCGCCAGTCCTGTTTATCCTCTCGTTGGGGCCTTTCCTCAACTTGGTGTGCCTAGAAACTCAAATATCAGGTGTCACCTCGAGACCCAGGATGTTTAAAGTCTCTGCATATGCAAATTATGCTTTATTCTACATCTCCAGACCACAAGCATTGATCCCCCCATTTCTCTCCATCTTGGAGGAATATGAAAATCTATCACAGGCGAAAATTAATCTCGCTAAATCAGAGATCCTTAACATCAACTTGGACTCCACTACATGTGAAACTCTTCAGCAATTGTACCCCTTCAAATGGGCAACTTCTTCCATTTTGTATTTTGGTATCCACTCAATTCACTAGCGGATATAAACATGACTTCTCTGACTAAATCCATCATGGAGGACAAATGGAAAACTCCTTATCTTTCCTGGATCAGAAAATGACTCAAAATGACGATTCTCCCTAAAATCTTTTATGTTTTTAATGCCCTCCCTATACGCATTCTGAAACACTATTTGGATGTCTTAAATAGGATCTTTTTACACTTCATCTGGGCCTATAAAAAGGCCAGGATCAGTTATTTGATCCTGGCTAGTGACCTACTAAGAAACTTCAAATATACATAGATATTACAAGGCAATGGCCTTGGCATGGATTTTTTCTTTTCTTCCCTCTGGCTCAAAATAATGGACCACCACGATATTTGCTCATCTTGATGACATTTCCCCTCTTCAACTTCTTTGGTTTTCTACACACACCACTCCTAAGGAGGCTAAGTCTCATATAGTTATGTGCCACTTGATGCAGACTTGGATAGACCTGAATTCAGCCTTATTACTTTCTCCTTCGCTCTCCTCACTTTTATCATTGGTCAACAACCCAGATTTTCCCCCAGGTGTTTCTAACCCTACTTTCGTATACTGGAAAGATAGACTCATGGACACCTTACGGAACTCTGCTTCCCATTAGAGAAATATGAGATCAGGTGGGCATTAATCACACTCCATGGTGGGCCAAGCTACAAGTGCAGCATTGGATACAGGTACTTAAGGCATTAGGTCCACTGAATAGACCTTTGATGAGTCTTGAACCCCAGATTTTGCGACCTTCCTACATATCCAAACCCTTATCCTTTTTTCATGCCCTTCTTCAGGATTAATTAAGAATGCTAGTCAGGATAAATGAGGGGGGGAACTCTTACCTCTGTGGCAGATAATTTTTGTCTATGCATCAAGGTAAAATAGATGGCTTACAAGTCATGGGCTTAGAGAAAATCATGTCGGGAATCAGAAGAGATAATTTGACTAGAAGGCTTCTGCAGCTTGAGACCTGGTGGATCTTCATGCTGCAGGCACGCTGACCATGTGGTTTAAATGAGGATATATCCTTTACTTGTTATTTAAACCAATAAAATTGTTGCTAATCACGGACATGATTTTCTGTTTGTTTTTCCCTTTAGAGAATAAATTCCTGATATCAGGAATCTATTTTTGAATATCTTCTATTTGGATGACAACTTATTTCCTTTGTACTTCCAGGGGCAGTTCAATATATTAGGAAATTGAAGAAATATTTCCCAAAGTGGAGCGCATTGTGGCTCTAATGACAACATGATTTGTTCATTTTGTGGCCCAATAAGCCTGTGAACATGAACACAATATTGGAAAACATTAATATATATCTTCAATCAGATATTTTGCTTGGAGGAAAATGGATCTGATCTTTAATTATGGAGGTCTTTATATCTATACTAACTTCAGATCTAAGTCTACACTAACAACTTAATATTTTAGAACTTCTACAATTTGATTAGTCTGTTCTGATCATGGATTATTTTTTCTCTTAATTGATCAGCAGTTATCATCTAATAATCAAGTGATTGAACATTTATGGTATAAGATGTCTGTCCTCAGCTTGGGGACTCCTTCCGGAGACTATGTGGTCTATTAGTATACAATGCCTTGCTTATATTATGCTGCTTGTTACACAGTATGTCTATATATTTTGTGGTAAAAACAAGTGTTTATATTGTTATGTATGACCATCATTTATGATATTAATGTGCTTCCTACATTGTTTCTATCATTTTGTTTATTTGCTAATCACTCACTTATCCGGATGTTTGTTACTAGTCACTGTTATCGGGTTCCTTTTCACTGTCAGACGGTATAGTCAGGCGTATAATCAGGTATTCATATAATGTATGTTAGTTTGGAAAGTGCACCTTCTCCATATTGAGGGAACTTATGGATCCTTCTCCAATATTTTATATGGTAGAGTGCTCTATGGCAGTATTTCATTTGATCATCTATTTGAAATCTTAGCGCTATTGTGCACGTTTATTCTACACAGTAATGTACTATACGGCATAGGTGTAGTTTGCGTCAATCCATTTAATCTAGTATCCTGGTAATGACCCAGCTACGTGGGGGGTCATTTTAGGTCATCTGACTGTGATTAGAAACCTGATTGGTATGATATTTATATTTAAACTTACATCCGGTAGGCTCTAATCACCCCTGACAAAGCCATTCAAGTGGCGATACGCTTAGGGTTTAGGGCGGCCAGGAGTTACACTTTATGGAGCTTCTCTTGTGCATCTATTTACCTTAATACAAGTAAGTATATATATTATCTGGTTGATTTATTATCCTGTTGCTGTATTGTTTCAGCCTTATATTTTTTGTTATGTATACAGGATTTTATACTGTGATAGAGATTTGTATACTTTTTTCTGTATGGGGGCATTACTGTTTAGGGGCTTCATTTGTACATCTCTTTACTCCTGTGCTGGTTTTGTTTTAATTGGTTTTAGGTGCTCACTATATATATATATTGTGTATTAAATAAAGTTGTTTTTTCATTTTCATATACTCCTTGAGTGTTCCTCTAATACTGGGTTTCTTTCTAGGGGAAAGGGGGTGCCACTTGGTAGGCTTTTTTCCAATTGGTTCCTGTCCTTCTTTCCTTTTTCTTTATATATCTTATTTGTACCCAGAGTGCACCTCGACCATATGGTTTTCACAATAGGAGTTTTACACTCAGGTCGGTGCGATTCCTCTCTTGTTTTGCATATATACTGCTTCTGGATATGACATGACCTGAGGCACCCTTCTTCATCCATGCATGGATCAACAATCTCAATATTTCAATAGAATTGGAACAGTGGTCTGATATTTTTAAGTCAAATTTCAAGTTCGTTTGAGGTTCTATCACAAGAGAACTCAATTATAATAATTGATAACTTGATAATATCAAGTTGGTAAATGACACTGAGAAGGTTCTCTCTCATATACCCCAATACTCCGAATCATGTTGGAGATGCAAATCAGCGGATGGTTCTATGGTACACATCTGGTGCTTATGCCCTGACTTAGTCATATTCTGGAATGCAGTGATCGCGTCCCTACAGGAAAAACTTCACATCTCTATACCCTGTGATCCACTTATTTGTTTATTCACCTACCATAATTACCTGCCGAACAAAATCCCATCTTCTTTATGGCACAAACTCCCCCTCCTCTTTTTAACATAACTAAAGCACTAATCCCTAAATTTTGGAAATCCAGTGAGGTACCATGAGGATCAATCAATTTTATTTGCTGGAGAGACATCACGCCATTTCATCCAATACCCTTCAAGATTTCATAGATTCCTGGGCCTGGTGGTCTCAACAATTGGGACATTCAGCATTCAGTGTCATTTCCTCTTAAATCCTATGAGTTTCCTCTTGCAATTCTCTTTGATCTCTTGGGCATCAGCTGTTAGAGATCATCCGAGTCCTGGGACTCCCTCCTTTTTTTTTCTTTCCCTCTCTCCCTACCCTCCTCAGTTCTCCCCCTCCTCCCCCTGTGATAGGGCAAGGGGCAAACTCGGCCAATCAGCAGATTAGCAAATTTAATTGCTTGGCTCCTTAGTTTGAGAACCTTGATTGCAATACTCTTAGCTGAAGGTCTCAAGGGTGGTATTATAAGAGCCCTAGATTTGCTCTGGAGTTTCTCTGGAATATCTATTATTAGACAATAAATGAAGGAGCACTCTTTTTGCTTATATCTTCACTTCAAGATGAGATAGAAACAATCTGTTTCCTGTATATTATGTCTCCTTTATTTGGATTCTTATGATGTTTTATCTGTATTTGCTCATATGGTACTATTTGCATTTCTGCTATGCATTTCTTTTTGTTATTGTAATTTCAGTATTCCTCAAACTCAAAAAAAAAGAGGAATGCTATATAAAGAGTACACGTTCTAAAATTTAACTGTATAAAATTAAGAGGAAATACTATGAAATGAAGTTACAGAAAGGGGAGAAGATGCATTGAATATCCTCTCAATGTTATATTTATATTGCATATAAATCACTGACTTCTAAAATGTACATGTGGTAATACACTTTGATGCGACAGAGCACATGATAAGAATTTTTATAGATTGAGAGTAATATTTTGTACATCGTTTTGGTCCCACAATTTGTTTGTTTATCCAATGATGCACCCAGTATCTGTAATACAAAGAATACTGCATTAAAACCATAGCTATGTTTTCAAGGTTTTCTATTTTTTATATAGATATATATAAATTAATCATCTAAACATGTTTAAATTGAGAACATTCCAACAAGGATCAAGCAAATTATGTTATGAACAACTCCCTAGCTGGAATATCTCTCTATGGCATTGTGAATGCTACTTATTAGAAAATGAATATTCAACTATGTGCACGCATATCTCTAAGGCAAACCCTTCATTGAAGCTTAATACCACCCTTTTCTTACAAAGAAATGTAACACATGTATATTTAAGTCTAGATTTCCATTTGATGTTTCATTTATTTAAAATGTAAGACAAAATACTGATCTTATTAAGACTGGTAATACTTTTTTGCAGAAATCCCAAACTGATATGCTTTTTCAAAGTCTTTCTGTGTTATTTGTATTTTTCATTCTACCAAAGTAGAACCTGTGGTTAAAAAGAGTTAAATCACAATGCAATTATGCGTGTGTAAATCACTTTCAAATACATATGCATGAGCTCATTAGGCACATGTTTACAATGTCAATTGCTGCCAAAGATTGATGTTCCTATTTTTAAATATTATGCACCAACAGCACTTGTAGGGTTTTATATTGAAAACATAGAAAACTGAGATGCTAATAAAATAGTAAAAAAATTCATAATATACTAATAAACAGCTATACTGGTTAAATGTTCTTATTTGATTTTGCAAGAGCTAAACACCACATATACATTTTAAAGGTGAATTCAGTAAAATAATTAAAATATGAATTATCTGACATCTTTAGCTATTATAAAAAAAAATCTTTTGTAGTCATCTCTCCAATTACACATTCTCCAAATGTATTGTTTTCCCAGGTTTTCCTTCATTTAATTTACAGGACCTGATGGGTATCTGCACTACTACATATTACATTCTGATTCCCTATTTCTTCTAGGTTGTAAGTCAGGCATATTCAATTGCTATACCTCCCTCTGTTGCAAACTATAACTCAATTGTCAACCCCAATCAGCTAAAATCTATTTGGGAGTGATAAGAGTTGTAGTATCTAAAATTTAAGGTTGAAAGGCATACTACACCCATTGTACGGACTGGGAGGGCATTATGAGAGTAGTAGTTAAAGTTAAGCTTTCAAAAATATTACTAATAACATGTGTATCCATTTATAGCTGTATGTTATTTTAATTGTATTTGTTACTTCTCTACTGTATTATGCTAAGGACAGGGCCGGACTGGCCTACCGGGAAAATTCCCGGTAGGCCGTCTGCAGTGGGCTTCCCTTGGCGCTGCTTAAATCAACGTGCATTGCCAATTATCTGCGGGCGCGAGACTAGAAGAACCGCCGGCCGCTGGGCCACATCCAGTGAAGGCAGGCCGTGTCTATATCCAGTGACGTCAGTTGCAGCATGAAGAGCACTGCGTCTGCTCGCCGGGTAGGCCACCCATGCCTAATTTAAGCACTGCAGACAGAGAGAGCTGAGGGGGAGACTGGGAGCAGAGACAGAGTCAGCAGATACGGACGGTCACAGGCAAGAGGGGGATGGGGAAACAGGCAAAAGGCAGAGGCGTAGCAGAGACCCCCGCCAGATTTGGGACCCCCAGAAACTATTCTGTGTTTATGTCATATTGGAACTCTTGGGCCCCCAGGTAGTACAGTGAGCTAGCATAATTCACTTATTTCTTAACCCTTTCAGTGCTAGAGGTTTATACAACACATTGTTAAGCCATGCGTTTAATAGCCTTCTAGCACTGAAAGAGTTAAGCTCCTCCGGACCCTGGTGAGTGTATGTGCACTCACCGCACTGCTCACCATAGCTGCTGCTGTCATCTCATGAGACTGGGGTTGATGTCATTACAAGCAGCCACGCGGGCTCCATGAAATCTGGAAACACCTGCTATGCAGGCTGGTAGAAAGTGAGCAGAGAGCATGGCAGAGGCAGCAAGTTAGTGGCACCGGAGGCTGGAAGCCTGGAGACGACATCAAAGGGGAGAAGGAGGGACCGTTGTCTCGGCAGGCATGGTGAACAGGCTATGAAAAGTATTAAAACTTCTCCCCGACTAGATTTTACATATATCCAACTTCATCTACAGCTCTGATGGTTTAACCTTGTTAGTACAAGAGTGGTGTGCAACGCATTGAGCTGCAATGCATTTAACACTTTGAGTGCTAGTGGGGTGCATCTGTTTCCTGTCATTAAAGACCATGGTGCATTATTTATATACATTAAAATATAAAAATTGAAACAGATTATTTGCAGCTATATCAAAAATACTGCAAAAAAGAAAATAAAAGACAGCACCCAGAGATCTTCTAAGTGTAGTAATAAGTCATAAGTAAACAGTGTTGCAATCAAAGAATAGGATGTCTTCATTGAATAAAGACAATTAGTCAATTAAAAATAAATATTAATAATACTTTCAAATAAAAATTTAGCATTTGATAGTGCTTAAAGGAATCTTTCCATAATTTACACATAATAATGTTATATAAAATAAAGGAAAACTTCAATTTGGAATAGATGGACCTAAACTGGCTGCAAGGGACGGGACCTATATAGGGATGGTGGAGCAATCAATTACACTTAGCTAGTTTCTGATATGTGATGATATCTCTAGAGGTTATCAGATGTATTCTGTCCCTCAACAATGAGGTACTATTCAGAAAAATATGCACTTCTTGTGTGATGATAACTATGCTAGTTGCTCACCAGAGATTTTCTGGGCCCATAGCATACAATCAATATTGGTGATGCCAGCTTCCTTAGTATCATGGTGCCCGTGATTGCCTTCAGTGGTGATTGCTATTCTGCGACATTGTTACTGCCTAGCTGTCACTCTATGCTGAGTCGCTATTCTTACAGGGCACTGTGCTGATGATGTCATCTCTCCTCCCACCTGCTAGTCCTTTTAAACCCCAGAATGTCTCATTACCTTTGCCCTTTCGTGGTGTACCTAAGCTTTGTGCTGTGTTGGTCCATTACTGTTCCTGTGTATTACTTCTGCTACGTCTGACTACCCAATCCTGCTCTGACTCCTGGCTACGTCTGACTTCCGTTCTGGCTCTGACTTCTGGCTACGTCTAACTACCCATTCCGGCTGTGACCCTTGGCTACGTTTGACTACCCAATCCGGTTCCTACCACTGGCAACGTCTGACTACCCGATCCGGCTCTGACCATTGGCTGCCTCTCATTTCTCTCTTTGTTGTGCTCGATTGCAATTCCTTGCCTTGGTTTGGTATTCTTGCTGCCTGTGCCTGCCTGTCAGCGCTCGCTTCCGCTAGCGGTGCTTGTCGGTCATTCCGTGTGTCTGACCTCCTGTGGCTATCCTGGTTGATATGTTGCCTTACCTAGCCTCAATACTGATTACCTTCTCGGTTGTATACCATACCATTGGGGTATAGTTGCGCTCCATATTTTCTGCCGACTGTGTGTGTGTGGAAGTGCTCTGCACTGTCCTCCCAACTACCCTGTGTGAGTCCCAGGGCCATTCTGTTACTGCTCGCCTGCCTAGTGAAGGGTGAGGAAAGTGAGTTCACTGTTCCTCCCTGGTCTCGTGAAGGTGTGCCAATCATCCTGTGTGTGGAAGTGCTCTGCACTGTCCTCCCAGCTAGCCTGTGTGAGTCCCAGGGCCATTCCGTTACTGCTCACCTGCCTAGTGAAGGGTGAGAAAAGTGAGTTCACTGTTCCTCCCTGGTCTCGTGAAGGTGTGTCACTCTTTGCTGCCACGTTTGTGTCACTCATTACTGCCACTGTTGTGTCATTTGCTACTATTATTATTGAGTCATCATTGCTGCCACTATTTGTGCTTCAATAAAGTTTTATCTTAAGTTCACCAGTAGTAGTCAGTGTTGTTATTTCCAAGTCACTCCGTGACACTTAGACCTTCCTTATTGTCCCCTGGATGTCTGTCTCCAGCCAATAAAGTGATAACTTTTTCCCTTGCTGTCCTTGGTATTGTGGGGCTGCAGGTCTTCAGTTAAACATAGGTCCTCCAAATGATTATTAAATATAGTTATTTTCCAAAGCATTTCAGGGATCTAGTCCCTTTCATCAAGTTGGAATATTCCTCAGAGTATGTGTAAGTTGTCCAGTATCCATGTATTAGGAAAATTTGGTATGAGAAAATCAGTTACAAAAAATATTAATTATATACTCATATAACAGGTTTCAGTTTTGTTGTAATGATATATTAATTTATTGAAGACTTTTAATATAATCCATTAGACTTCTAGAGTGAGTTTTCTCCCATCCTTTTAAGGTATCAAATTAGGATGCTAGGATCAAGATGCATTCTGTGCCCTTTATTGTAGCTTCACAATGTAGCTTCTCAATGCCTTGGAGATCCGCAATGCTTTTAAAAGGGTAGCTCGATGTTTCACGTTTTATATTTGTGCTTATAGACTCCTACAACTCCCAATTCTTTTAACTATGATAGTTCTTTTTGTTTCTTATTCGGCTCCTGGTTGTTATAGATACTTTTCAGTGTTTTCAAAGCTAATAACAGAATCTTGCTAGAATCCACACTGGTAATTCACCTTATTGTTGATCTAAGTGAGGCCAATTACTATGATATATTAAATGTATAAGCTGGCCTTTAGCGGAGCTCTTTGAGAAAATCATGTTTATGAAAGACGGTTATTACCAGGAATTGGTCATAGTTAGGGATGGGCAAAAATGTTCGCCTCAAACTGAAATCAGCGAATAATGGCACTTTCTGCTTGGCAAATAATTTCCCACAAAAGTGCATTTTTTCTGCTTTTTCCCGCCATTTCTGCCCATTGAAACTCTACAGCCATATAAAAGCCTGTCACTCTCACAGCATGCCATTTTGTGTTTGTGAGAGGAGAGAGCAATATGTTTTTTGAGCTAGAGAAGACAGGGGAATTGAAGTGTAGTTTAGGGAATCTTTTAGATAGGACGTTTGTTCTTTTAGGAGAGGCAGTGGGGCACTTTGGGGAGAAGAAGGTAGGAAGGTGGTTGACCCCCAAATACTCCAAAATTACATGTGACTGACTGGCAAGGCACAGGCAGCTAGGGACCTATTTGCTTGCTGATCTTACTGTTATTGTCCCTGTGCTGGTGGGGAAGTCTGGGGAAAGACATTGTTGATTTTGTTTTTCAGTTATAATTTTTTTTGGACAGACTGTGATAAGACAACAGGGTGGACAACTTAGAACAAAAAAAATAAAAAAAATAAATAAAAAGAATAAAGAACTAAATATATTAGGTGACAGCCAGCTGATTGGGCTTAGGCAAGACATCATACAGTTCCATCAGTTGTGTTGTGTACCGTACAGTAAAAAAACAAAGTGTAGTTGTGTAATGCCCAGCAAATTAACAAGGGGAAGGGGGAGGGTTGGAGCAGTGCAGGGTCGTGAGAGTTAAATAACTGACTGCAGCAATGGTTACTGCAGCATGTGCAATCAATGATGATGATGATCCCTCTACTCCAAGGGAAGATGCAGTTTGTCATGGTCCCAGCAAAACTAGTTCCAGCATCACCAGTGCCAGTAGAAATAAAGAACCATATAAGAAGAACACTGAAGATGACAACAAGTAGCATTCAAGTGTTGATGATGCTGGCAATAGCATAACAGAGGAAGGTGTAGCAGCTGAACCACCTGCTGCATCAGATAGCGAGACAAACAAGCACCAAAACACCCTTCCTAAAAGTAGTAGGGAACTTTGTTACAGTAAAAAGTAAAAAGAAATTGTTTGAAACCTACAAAATCTTAGAGGAATATAAGGGTAGTAGTGGGCAAGAACTGTCAGGTGATACTGATGCTGCTGAGGATGACCTAATGCAGATCTAGAATATATCCCTCCAGCAACCTTCTCTTGTTCAGATACAGATGAAGTTAAGAGTGAAGATGATGACAGGGCTATAAGGTTAGCAGAAAGTCAAAGGCTGAATATTCCACCACTTTTAAGGAGTACTGTGCCTGTCTATAAATTATTTGAATAAGCCATTGGGAAGTTTGACCCTGGACAGGCACAGTGTCAAAAAGCACACAGTAATCAAGCAGCAATGTTAGGAGACTAACATTCTTAAAAATGAACCAACATCTCATACCATCTGAGTATCAGATAGCAGAAACCACACATGACAGAGAAAGCAGGACAAATATATTAACAGCATCACAGATGAGGAAGTGGAGGAGGGATGTGAAGAAGTGTTGGCACCATCTACCCCACTTGGGGCCACTGCTATGACCGATAAATAATGTGTGTCAATAATCTGAGAAGGAGAATAGCGTATGACAATGATAAAAATACATGCACAAATCACACCATGTCAGTCCTCCACCACCACTACAGTACACATCAGCCACAATGTAGGTTATTTTTTTCATTACTTAACATCATCATGAATATGTACCAGTGTCACTTAAGCAGGAAGTTAGTGTTGTGGGCAAAGGACAA
This sequence comes from Rhinophrynus dorsalis, assembly GCA_037306005.1. Lineage (NCBI taxonomy): Eukaryota > Metazoa > Chordata > Amphibia > Anura > Rhinophrynidae > Rhinophrynus > Rhinophrynus dorsalis. The sequence goes on from CM074721.1 coordinate 288,299,419, forward strand.
ATGCATTCTGCATTCTAACACATTTTTCAAGCCATATGTTGCTGTAGGACTCACAACTTTGACTTTCAGCCACTTATTTCTAAACTTCATCCCTCAGTGGGAAATGTAGTACCTATAGGATATATAGGCAAAAAATGTGGTAACATAGGCATAAAATTTGTTAAAATATGCGAAAAGGAGGAAATTTTTGCATAGGCGGGAAAGAGGAATTTTTCGCGGGAAAAGCAAAAAATTGGCACATTTTTATGAAAAGTCATGATGTAAATTTTTCATACTTTCCGCCCACCCCTAGTCATAGTTGAGCTCATCAATTAAACATTATTAATCTTCTTAAGTTGGCAATTTCCATCCACTCAATTTTTATCCCGTAAATAATTTCCTTCTCTTATTCGTCATTAGCATCAGATTCCCAATATACTCTTATAATTGTATCTATGTACTATCCATGAATATATATCTCTATTGGGGAGTAGAAGATGGTCCATGAAGTCATTGGATCTAGAAAGAGTTCATATTAATCTCTTAAACACCAAAGAACTAACTCTTCATTCAGGTAACAGGTAAATGACATAGTCTAAAGTACAGTTAATGTATTGACGATTTTTAAATACTTCTCCTGTACTATTTGAGGTGAATGATTTTTTATTATTTTGGATATGGTCACAAGTCAGACATTTATTGTGTCCACTCCAATATGTTCTTGTCATGATCCTGTCCTCTCCACAGTCTGGTGCAGTACCTCACAGGGCCACTACCTTCCCTTGATGGTGTTGTAGGCTGCTTCAACCTAATTACAGAGGCCTGATTTTGTTCCCAGCCGTCCCTACCTTGCAATCACCTCCTCCCTATTTAGTTCAGTCTCTCCCTTTGCTCTGGGCCAGATTATACAGTTGAACTGGTCAGTTCAGTTCTGTTCCTTGAGCCAGCTGCCTTCCCGAGTTCCTGAATTTTACAGTAGCCTTCCTGAGTTCCTGAATTGGCAGTTGCATTCCTGAGTTCCTGAATTGGTAATTGCCCTCCTGTGTTCCTGAATTGGCAATTGCTCTCTTGTGTTCCTGAATTGGCAGCTGTCCTCCTGTGTGCCTGAATTGTCAGCTGTCCTCCTTTGCTCCTGTTTCCAATGCAGACTGATGCTCACCTTGTGCTCCAGTGCAGGCTGATGCACTCCTTGTGTTCCAGTGCAGACTGATGCATTCCTTGTGCTCCAGTGCAGGCTGATGCTCTCCTTGTGTTCCAGTGCAGGCTGATGCACTCCTTGTGTTCCAGTGCAGGCTGATGCACTCCTTGTGTTCCAGTGCAGGCTGATGCACCCCTTGTGTTCCAGTGCCTGGCTATACCCCTTGAGTTCCTGAGCTAGCTGTACCCCTGTGTTCCAGACCCCGGCTGCACCCCCAGAGTCCCTTGAGCCCAGCTGCACCCCCAGTGTTCCTTGAGCCCGGGTGCTTCCCTTGACTTCCAGAGCTGACTTTGTCCCTAGTTTGCCGAGAAGTCCTGTCCCTAGTTTGCCCAGAGACCCTGTCCTTTTCTGTTTCATTGTATGGTTTATTGTGCAGGGCTATTTAATGTTCCATGTATGCATAGGTATAATACATTGGTGTTCCCTTTAATTGTGTGTGTGCTGATGTCTTTGCTCTCTGGGTTCACTTTGTCTGTTTCCTTTTGCTGCTGTTGGTCCGCACCCCTTCCAGACCATCAGCTCCATGATAGTTCCCAATACAGGTGTTTCTAAAAGGTCTATTTTAGATTTTCATGTTCATCTGTTCAGAGTCACCAAAGAAGGTGTTAATTTGATTTTCAAGTCTGATGATTTCCTATAGACGAATTTGGGTCTTTTTGGAAGAATTTTCTGTAGACTTTTATCTCCTAGTATGTTCCAGTGTCTGCAAATAATTTTCTCAATGATTTTAGTAGAAGACATATATCTGGTAATTAATGGTATTTGGGGTTTCTTGATCTCTTTATTTTTCTTTTCTACTGTCAGCTTTTTAAGATTTGTTGAGTGTTCTTGGGATTTCAGTTGCTTTTGCCAGTGCTTGTTTTATAATGGTCTCTTGATACCCCCTTTCTAGAAACCTGTTATTCAATGTTGTAGCTTCTGCCAGAAAAGTTTCTTCTTTTGTGCAATTTCTTTTTAATACATTTATTGAGGGATTGAAAATATAGTATAAGAAACAGATAAATTGACTATATAGCACACTTTTTAGCTATTTAGGGTGATGGTTACTGGAGGCTTCGATATAACCACTGACATCTACAGGTTTATGGTATGTGTTGGTGAATATTCTACCATTGGAGTCAGTACTAATTTGTAGATCCATGAATACTACTGAAGAGGGACTGTTGGTGTGCGTGAACTGCAAGCCACACTGATTATTATTGATGTAGTTGATTAACTCTTTCAGTTTGGGCTCTCTGCTCTTCCAAATGAATAGAATGTCATCTATATATTTTGCACGTACATGGCCATGTCTTTGATGTACTTTTTCCCAATGTTTTCCTCTTCCCTTACATTTAGGAACAGGTTTGCAAAACTGGGTATGGATCACTTCCTCATTGCTGTACCCCTAACTTGTCTGTAATGTTTCTCCTCAGACATAAAATTGTTATGGTGAAGTATGAATGATATTCCGTCCAGTATAAGGACAACTTGTTCAGATGGTAAGCTGTTATCCTTTCTTAGAATTTTTTCTACCAAACAAATTACTGCTTCATGTTCAACAATGGTATAAAGAGAAGTTATATCGCATGTTACCAATAGATAACCTTATGACCAATGGATGTCTTCAAGTTTTCTTAAAATAAGAGTAGAGGATTTGATAAATGAAGGTGTATTTTGTACATAAGGTTATAGTAAATGGTCTATATATTGTGATAGACTGCTGGTGACTGACTGCATTCCTGATATAATTGGTCGACCTGAGGGATTTTTGATGTTCTTATGGATCTGCGGAATATGATAGAAGAAGAAAATGAGAATTCCTGTTTGGTCAGGATGCCTGTATGGTGTGCTTGTAAGATCATAGAGTCACACCTTACTTTATACAAGCTGATTGGGTTGGTAGTCAGAAGTTCATAGAAGTTTTCATCTCCTAGGATCCTTCTAGATTCTTGTAAATAGTCCTCTTTATCCTGGATGACTAACCTGCCTCCTTTGTCCGCTTCTCTAAATACTAAAGTATTGTGCTTCATCAGTATATCTAAGCTTTCTTTTTATTTCTTTAGAGAGGTTATGGAAAATCTTCTGTGGAGTGTGGAATAACCTTTTCATATATCGTATCACCATCTCAAAGAATGTTTCTATATGGCGACCTCTTGTCTGTAGGGGATTGAACTATGAAACTGGTCTCAGTCTAGTTTGTCTGAACTGGGATTCTGTTCTCATGGCCATTCCATTTTCTTCTGGTAGTGTCTTCTTGCCACAGTGCTGCTAAGGTTTCCAAGACAAATTCCTCATCTGCTTTCTCCAGTAGGTGTCCTTGTTTGGTACAGCACTTTCCTCTTCCTTTTTGTAGAAATATCTTTTAATTGTGAGTTTCCTCACAAATGTGTGCATGTTGATGAACAGTTCAAATTAATTTGGTCTGTTTTGAGTTGAAAATGCCACTTGCAGAATATGTTTTTAACGTTGACTTCCTCTTTTGTTTTCTCTTTCCTCTTCTAACTCCCGTTCTAGTCCTTCTGATCTTTTCCTTCTCAGTGACTGTCTTAGAATTTTGTCTCATTCCCGGCTCCATTCCTTCCTCACTCAAGCTTCTATTGGGGTTAAAGGGCCTTCAGATAAAAAATGGGGTGTTGAGTGTTTTTAGGTAATTGTTTTGAATGGTGTCTTGCCCCTTGTTTAATATATTCAATTTTTTCTGCAAGTGCTGTTTCTGGAGCTGAAATACCATTGGTTTCTTTTGATGTATCCTTATTATTATTTGTATTGCTTATGTTCTTATGTTTTCTTTTACCTTGTTTAAAATCTGGTTCTGGTCTATTGTCAGATGCACTTGGATAAGTATCTTTTTTTTTTTTTTTTTTTTTTAAACAGTGGGTCGTGGGCTGGATAGTTCATTCTTCTTATTTATTGTCCCCTGATTGATGCTGTAAACAGTTTTATTACTGATTAGAGGTTTTTCTGTTTCTATTATTCCTGGACCAGACTGGGTATTATTTTAATTTGTTGTCTTATGAATTTGTTATTGTCTTATTTTAATAGGTTGTCTTATGAATTTGTTGTATTACTATTGTGTGGTTCTACTGTCTCTAATGTTGATGTTGGCTTCCTTTGAGGTTGTTTAGGTCCTTTGGGTTGATTTGGAGTCACTTTTATTTTAGATCCTCCTATCCTGGAAAATTGGTATGGTTGATTGTGATTTTTATTTTGTATATTGAAATGTATCTTTTGCCAGTTATGGATGTGTCCTGAGTTGTAATCCTATCTGTATCTTGTCATTTTCCTTTTGTTTTCTTTCAATTATCTCCTTCTCATGTCTTTCCACCCTTTTGTTTGTTTGTGCATATAACTCTTCAAATTGTTTATTTTCTTTGAATGTTTCTATAGTATTCTTAAGTTTATCCTTATCTTTGTAGGAGATTATACCTGACATTAATTTACAAGAACATTGGTCCAGGATAGCATTCGACTGTGTTAGAAATTCTGTTTCATTGGTTAGAAATTACTATTAGGACTCATTATTTGAATATCAGCTCAATTAGAACAGACCTTTATCTAGCCACCTGGTGAGTGCCACATAGCTACATATTTGAATGTATATCAAAAATACTATCAACATAACTGTCTAAAAATGAATAGTCACTCTGTAGATTTAGCGACCACTAATAGGCCATATATTTTCCTTTTTGAGCACAGGTGTGTTAATTAAAATGTATTTGCTTCTCATTAACTAACATGTGCTCATACTGAGTAATCCTCAAGTTCTGGCCCTTAAGTGGTCCCAGAGGACAGGTTTGAAAATCAGTGACTTAGAGAATTGTAAATAATTTTTTGATAGAGTACATTTTATAGTTGAAGCTTTAATTATCTGTCTTGAGAAATTACATTTTGTATTTCTCTTGACAAAATTTATAAACAACAAAGGATGTTTTGCAGAGAAACAGAGCAAGCTGGGTAGCCACAGGCTGTTCTGGGTTGGATAATGAGGCACTGGTGTTTAGCCAAACAGACAAGTAGAGAAGTTTCTGTGAGTCAGTGGGACATATAAAATATTTTAATGTGTATGACAGTGGCAGCGAATGCAGATCAGCAAATCAGGGAACATACTGGTGGCTGCAAGGGTCATGGCATACCACTGCAAATGCTAGTGACACATTTTTTACATAACCCACATAATATACAGGTACTGTATGAATGGTTATGGAGATAATAACAAAATAATAATGGCTAGTATATAGAGGCTTATTGTCATTAGTTATATAAATATATTACATTATCTATAACTATGTTGAAATGGAACAGGTATATCAAAACATTTATGCATTTATACTTCATATTATGTTACTAGAATTGTTTAAAATAGGACTTTTTTAATGAAGGTCCACATATAGCAAGTCTAGAATAATAACAAGACATAATCATGTCCCTCCTGCCAAATCATTTTCAATATACCCAAATTAGATACTACCTTAATATAACTTGATTTATCAGACTTCAGAAGCAAATAATGCTGAAATTCTATTTTTTGTTTGTTCAAATCTACCTCAGACTATTGTAGGAGGATAATCTCATTAAGTATTAATCTACATAAAAGTGGTAGAAGGCAAAGCACATAACTTGAAAATGCAGTAATATAAAAGAGAAAACACAGGAAAAAACCCAAAACACAAGGGATGCGAAATGTGTGCATGAGAGGCTGACATACTAAGAAGAATTGGGGAAAGATGAACTATGGTTTGCTAGATAAACTAATATTATGTGGTCATGTGTGGTGAGAAATGCAACAATGTGTATAAGGCAAATCCCCACCCAATGCACTAAAAATTTGGTATTCATGGAGATGTTTTGATAAATATTACTATTTACATAATTTGAATGGGATGATTGTGCTGTTGTAGAACAGTCGTATACAGTGTTTTGCATAGTTTATGCAGCTCTCATTTGAATTACATGTGTCTAGAATGTCCCCTTTAGACACATTGTGAAGGAATGCTAGTCCACATCACACATGTCTGTTGGAGTCTCATTTGCTGTCGTAATTGGTTGGCATGGTTCATACCACAGCGATGTCATTTGAAATCCATTCAATTGTATTCCACATCCGAGTAAAAGAACAGTTATTGAATGTCAGGGGGCTTGGGGAATTTTTTGTACCCTGCTGGCCAGTCATATTTTTTACCATTTTTGCTATGTATTTGTTTAGGTAGAAATCACATGGGCAACACCAGTTATATAAGGAAATCGATGTATTGTCTTTTTCAGAAAAAAATCATCTATTTTTGACACCTTGCAAAAGCTACATTTTGCATAGTATGACAAGCCATAATGTCAAAAATAAAAAAATACCAAAAATTACTTATTTTGCCACTATCATAAACTATATATAAAAAACATTCATATTGGTAGTGAAACGTTCAATTATTTTTAAAAGACCAACTTAGTACAAAAACCAACTTAGTACAAAAATACCAAATATGTATAATTTTACCTACTAGCATGGCCTGCACAGACTCCTATTAACGGGGAAGTAAATAATCATATTTTCTTTACATTTCACTACTTCAAATGTACTAAAATCTTCAAACACTTTTGATTTTCATGCTGTAATCATTAGCTAGTGCTATTATGAGAAAAATGTCACCACATTGGTTTTAGTTGACTGTAGACACAAAACAACTTCAAGCTCTAATTTTTCTCATTTTTTTTGTTGCAGTTTTCAAACATGTCTTGCTTGTATTAAAGGCTGTGCCAACTACAGATGTGAAGAAAAGGTAGACAAAGCACATTATGTTGCAAGGAAGATAACTAACCACTTGAAATGAGGGGTCATTGTCTTTCTACATCTTACCTGTTGTGAACAAATGTTTTAGAAGGTGCTCTTTCAGACAAAAATTAGGCATTTTTACATTAACACCTCTTCGAATGTACCAAAATCTTTGAAAATTATGGAATTTCTTCCTATACAAATTACTTACTATTCATCCCAAAAAAGGTACTCAATAGGTATGGCTTTACATACCGTAGAGGGAGCTAGAAGCACAACATGACACCTAAAGTAAGGCATGTCATTTTAGAAAGTAGACATTTACTTGCATGAAATGAGGAGCCACTTGCATTTTAAACACTGCTAGTGTGCACAACTGGTGTGCACAATTCTTACCAGAAAGTAGCACTAAAGGGAAAAATCAACATACTTTTTTCTACTTCAGTCACTTCAAAGATACTAAAATCTTTCAACGCCGTGGGATTGTGTGTGGTTCCTCAGCAGGATTCAAAATAATGATGTATTCCACCTTGCCTCATTCATAATCCATGATGACCGTATGCATGCCTTGGGAAGGTGAGATGAAATTTGAGGAAAATCATGATTTTGCCAAGACGTTGACAAATATCGGAGGTTAGTACATGCCAGTACATGCCAGGTGCCATACACATGATTAGTGTTCATATGGACACAAATGAATAAAAATATCACTTAATTTAACTCAATATGCATATTTAGATTTATATGGGATTTTACATGAAATTACATATTTGTTTGAAGTGCTTTGGAATACTGAGTGATTCAAGCGACATCAAGGTTGATTGTATGACAAGTGATAGTGCATGTGTGCAAGACTGCATTTCTGAGATTGCTTGCTTCTCTCCTCAAAAACACCTTATTGACCTTGTGTAATTCAATAGCGGTTTGGGGATTTTTATCTGTTTTTATCTGGTGCAGTTGGTTTGCTCCAGAATTATTCCGGGTAGAGGGGGAAATGCACAAAGATTGATATAGACGTTGTAAAGAGGAGATAACTTTTTCAGAGTGATAAACTATATAATTCCTAAGTTAGTGTATGAAGCCTATGCACTGAGATATCTTAGTGTATTGGCTCTATAGAATAAAATAGGAAGCAGAGTTTATCACACTGAAGAAGTTATCCCATTTGTAGCACACCTTTGAGCACAAACCTCAAGTTTTTCTTAGCATATCAGCTTCAAATTATTCTGGCTTAATGGAATTTTAGAAAACATTAAATGTATGTCATTAGAACTTTAATTGTCTGGTCCTCATGCAGACATTTTTTACACCTACTTCCTTCTCCATACAAATTACAGCCCTGTTATAAAAGTGGAGAAAAAAGATAACTCTGCTGTAATCAGCACCATTTGAGTATCAAAGAGGCATCCTCTGCAGTACCTAAGGGTTAACCCTTTGAGTGCCAGAGGGGTACGGAACGCATTGCAAAGCAATGAGTTCCATACCCCTCTGGCACTCAAAGGGTTAATTCCCTTTTTTAGGCTGTTTGTGGTAACTTCGAGTATCAATAAAATGTAACTTTTATTAGCCAAAAAAAGTCTTGTCACGCTATGTGTTTATGTTACAGAGTATAAATAATTTTCTACATAAGTAAAAGATATTGCTTATTATATTCACTGTCTGTACCCTGAACAGATGTTGCCAAGGCAGAAGAAAACTTGTTTGCCACACTAACTACTAAAGCTAATGAATACAGTTATATTTTTTTTACATTAACAAGAGATACTATTCAGAAGAAAAAAAATTGTCTTGACTGGAAATCCAAAAAGGTTTTTAAGCATATATCACATGATTGGCCTTTGTAAACTCCAGATTAGGGCTGGTCGAAAGATTCCGTTGTGTTCCTGTGATAAAATCTGTAAAAACCACATTGTTGTCTGCTTTTTTGCAGGAAAACCCACATTAAATACAGCCAATTTTTTTCAATGACTAGAACTTTTCGCCCATTGATTAACGTGTTTTTCAACTATTTACTATAAAAACGTGCAGTTTTCCAAAAAGTGGAACACAATAGTAGCAGTTACAGAGTGAGAGAGAGGTTCTGTGCTGTTCTGCTGTGAGTTAGTAGCAAAACTGAGGCAGGAGAGGATCGTAGCGACTGCTATCACTATAAGCAAGTTTTAAAATAAGAGGTGGAGCTGGACGGACCCTTATGTGTTCACTGAGTCTGAGGAGGACAAAGTGACCACTACAGACCCAATGCTGGTCAGTCCCCCTAAATCCCGCCTAGGGATCTTGGGGAAATTAATCTCAAGGGAGGAAGAAGAGGGTAGTAGTGAGAGCAGGACAGGTCAGCTGCCTGTGCCTGCTGCCAGATATGATGCACCTTCTGCTACCAGTGCTGTGCCTGCTTCCAGTGCTGCCCCTGCTGCCACCAGTGCTGTGCCTGCTGCCAGTGCTTCCCCTGCTGCCAGTGCTGCCCCTGCTGCCAGTGTGTTTTGTAATCCTCAGGTAACATATAACATAGTAACATAGTAGATAAGGCTGAAAAGACATGTGTCCATCAAGTTCAGCCCATGCCAAAAACACCCCTGTTGATCAAGAGGAAGGCAAAAAAAAAACCCTCTGGAGCCATTTCCAATCTAGTCCCAAGTGTGTGTATGGGGGGGAAATTATTGCTTCGTGACTCCAATTGGTAGTCAAATAGTTCCCTGGATCGATATCCTATTTGCTTTGAAGCCATCTGTCATACTTTTCAATATTGTTCTGTGCTAGATAGGCATCCATTGCTTTTTTGAATGCAGTTGCATTATCTGCAAGCACAACATCCAAAGGCAAAGAATTCCATAGCCTTACCACCTTTACTGTAAAGAATCCCTGCTTTTGTTTTAGTCGAAAGCACCTTTCCTCTAGTCTTAATGGATGACTTCTTGTTCTTAGCTCAGCTCTTTGCATAAATAATTCATTGGATAGTTATTTGTCTTTACTTTGAAAATATTCGTAAATGGTAATCATATCACCCCTTAGACGTCTCTTCTCTAATGTAAACAAACCCAGTTTGGCTAGTCTATCTTTATAACTCAGATCCTTCAATCCCTTTATCAATATTGTTGCACTCCTCTGAACCTTTTCCAGTTCGGTAATGTCTTTTTTTAGAACAGGCGCCCAAAATTGTACTCCATATTCTAGATGAGGTCTAACCAAGGATTTATACAGAGGTAGGATAATATTAGCATCCCTTGCTTCTACATCTCTTTTTATGCAGGCTAGTACTCTATTTGCTCTTGCAGGAGCTGAGTGACTGCACACTGCTGTGAAGTCTATTGTCTATCAGTACTCCTAAATCTTTCTCTAATTAGACTTTCCCAAGTTGTTTCCTATTTAGAGTATATGTAGCAAGTTTGTTTCCACAGCCCAAATGCATAACCTTACATTTATCTACATTAAATGACATCTGCCACTTTTCTGCCCATTTACTTAGTTTGTCTAAGTCCTTCTGTAGGGAAAAAATATGCAGCTCTGTATGTATTTCCTTATATAGCTTAGTGTCATCAGCAAAGATTGAGATGCTACTTTCATTTCCCACTTCTAGATCATTAATAAACAAATTCAAAAGTATTGGTCCCAGAACTGAACCCTGTGGCACCCCACTTATAACCTTAGACCAATTTGAAAAATTTCCATTTACAACAACTCTCTGCCATCTATCATTTAACCAGTTCTCAATCCATGTACAGATAACACCGCCCAAACCCAAGCCTTTTAATTTATGCAGTAACCTGTTGTGAGGCACTGTATCAAAGTCATTTGCAAAATCCAACTATACTACACCAACAGCAATTCCCCTGTCCAAATTACTACTCACTCTTTCATAAAATGCAAGTAAATTAGTCTGACATGATCTGTTCTTCATGAAACCATACTGATTCTTACTAATTATATTGTTTGTCTTCACATAGTTCTGAACACTGTCAGTTAATAACCCTTCTAGTATCTTACCCACTATGGAAGTCAAGCTCACAGGTCTATAATTTCCTGACTTGGATCGTGCTCCCTTTTTAAACAATGGAACTACATCAGCTTTCCTCCAATCACAGGACACTATGCCTGATGAAAGTGAATCATGGTTTTGCTATTACTGAACTAAGTTCCTTAAGTACCCTTGGGTTTATACCATCCGGTCCAGGTGCTTTATTCACTATAACCCTTTCCAGTCTCTTTTGGACCTTGTCCTCAGTAAGCCATGTAGATGTTGGAGGAAATTCCGTGGTTTTGTCTGTTTGCCCATAGCTTGTCATTGCTGCTTCCTTTGTATATACTGAAGCAAAGAACGTATTTAGGGTATCAGCCATAGCTTTATCCTCACTAATCAATTCACCTGTCTCAGTCCTAAGAGGACCAATATCAACCTTAACTTTTTTGTTATTAATATACTTGTAGAATTGTTTAGGGTTTTTCTTAATCTCATTTGCAATGTTTCTCTCATTTTCTATTTTAGCTAGCTTAATTGCTTGTTTGCAGATTATATTCTTTATATTTTTTAAATGATGCATCTGACCCATTTGACTTAAACACTTTGAAAGCCTGCTTTTTATTTCTTATTCCTCTGCGAACCACATTATTAAGCCACATTGGTTTCACTTTACTTCTCTTGTGCTTATTCCCCAATGGTATATATTGATGTGTAGATTTGCCCAAGAACATTTTAAATACATTTAATGATTCTTGCACATTTTTATCTTTGAAAATTACATCCCACTGGATATCCTTTAATGCTTCTTTTAACTTTGTAAAATTAGCCTTTTTGAAATTGAACGTTTTGGTGAAACCCTTGCTATTGGGTTTCTCATAACAAACTTCAAAGGATACAATATTGTGGTCGCTGCTGGCCAAATGTTCCCTTACTTGCACATTGTTTATCATGTCAGAATCGTTTGAAAGCACTAGGTCAAGCAAGGCCTCTTTTCTAGTTGGCTCCTCTACTAGATGGGACATAAAATTATCATTTATCATACTTAGAAAAATATTTCCCTTTGTTGTGCCGGAAGTCATATTGCTCCAGTCAGTTTCAGAATAGTTGAAATCTCCCATTATAATTACCTTTGTTGACCTAGCAGTCTTTTCCATTTGCAGTAAAAGTTGGGCTTTCTCCAACTCCCCAACATTAGGTGGCTTGTAGCAAATCCCCACCAATGTCTTTTTATTATATGTGCCCCCAGTGTGTATTCCAACCCACAAGGCCTCTACCTTTTCATTGGACCCTTCATTTATATATTCCCTTAAACTAGGTTTTAAGGCCCTGCTTTACTAGGGTTTAAGGCCCCACATTACATATAGGCATACCCCTCCTCCCCTTTTTTAACCCTGTCCCTCCTAAAAAGTGAATAACCCTCTAGATCATCTAACCAAGTTTCAGATACTCCTATCAGATCATACTGCTCATGTACTGCAATCATTTCTAGTTCCCCCATCTTACCAGCCAGACTGCGAGCATTTGCATGCATATGGTTTGTCTTTTTGCCATTCCTAAAGATTTAGTTCTTTGTCAAATATATTAGTCTTTTATCAGGCTGTAACAATGGCAACTCCCTATTAGATGAATTAGCCCATTCCCCCTCTCCGCCCCCATGCCCCTTCTCTTATCCCATTTCCTCAATTATACTACCTTCCCCAGCCTGTGTTGCAGCCCCCCCTTTCTAGTTTAAAGTCTCCTCCAGCCCTGTAACCATCCTATCACCCAGTACCTTGGCCCCCCTTCCACTAAGGTGCAATCCATCACTACTATAAAGATTGCCCCAAGGGAAAACACTGACCAGTGCTCTAGGAACCCAAACCCCTACTGCTTACACCAAGTCTTTATACACCAGGTGGGGTAGGAAGGAGAAGATAATGCCAAGTATGAAAGCAGGGGATCCTAAGTCACATTCGCCATCCCCAAGCAGTACTGCCACCAGTACTACTACTAAAAAGGTCCAACAGCTTGTTAGTGTTAGGAGTGAAGGAAGGGATGAGCATCATATTACCAGTGACTGTGAGTAGGAAAACTCAGAGGCTGAAATTGATGTGGTTGGTTTTAGTGGTAGCACTAATAACAGTGATAGTGAAGCAGCTGGTGGGACTAGTGTTAGGGCAGTGGTAGTGGAAGCAATTGAGAGTGTCCAGACTAGTGTTCAATGGAGCTCACACCATTCACCTGACCCTGAGAGTCCCGTTCCCCTCTCAACATTGGTACATGATCCTGATGATGGCTTAATTGTTGCCTAGCATCAATAATACCACCACCACCACCAACGGGAGTACTGATCGGCTGCCTGTGCTTGCTGCTAGTGCTGCCAGTCTGCCTTTTTTAGGTCACCACGAAATGGCAAGTGTGACATTAGGGGACTCTGTTACATTTCTTGTAACCTCCTCCAACCAGCAAATGAGATGTCTGTAATAGAACAACAATAGTCACCAGGTGTTTCATGTGAGTACAGATTATATCAGGGCATTTGACAATGGCCACTGGCCACTGACCAGTAGAACATAACCTGCTGACACTAGGCCAGTAGGGCATTTTTTTCTCAGGGATTGTGCCAAAAAAACAAAGAAACAAAACATAGGCCTACAATAAAATAAACAATTTTGGGTGCTTGTTTCTTACAAGCCTTAGTACTACAAATCAATGTTTCCTTAGGGTTTGTGTCAAACAAGTCTAAGTCCTACAAATCAATATTTTCTCAGGGCTTTTGCCTCTAATAAGTCTAAGTCCTACAAATCAATGTTTCCTCAGTACTTGGGCCGCTAACAACAAATATTATAAATCATCCTCTACAAAATACTCTGTCATGTCATGTATCAATGTACCCCAGTAGCAGCTTACATCAGGAGTCCTTGTCTCTATCACATTACATAAAAATGTCTTATTATATTTATGTATTTATTTATTGTATCTGTCCCCCCAATACCAGTCAAGAAACCCCCCAAAGCATACTTCCTGTTCAACCGATTATTTCCCCAGACTCCACCCAACAACACAGGAACCCTCCTCAGACCCCTTTTATACCATGTCTTATGGGTTTTTTTCAATTGTATTTAGGATTTGTTTTTTATTAACTGCCCCCCAATCCCAGCAAACAAACCCCCCAAAAAACATTCCCTTTTCAACTGATTCTTTCACCATACTCCTCCAACACAGACACCCTCATACCCATTTTATACAATGCCTTTGGAAATAAAATAACATTTGCTATGTGTTATGTGTAAATTTCAATGTAATGAGCTAGGTGAAAAATGCAGAAAAACAGCACTTTTTGCAGGAAATTTTTCACCAAGCAGAATGTGCCATTATTTGCTAATTGTGGTTTGAGGTGAAAATTTTCACCCATCCCTACACCAGACTGATAACGTGCAAAGAAAAGAAGATGGCTCTTTCTTGCATCTCATAAACTATGATGAGTGGGGGTGCATCCATGAGCCATCTTTAAGATCCATTATAGTTTGTTCTTGGTTGTATGTGTACACTAAAATTCTTTTTTGCACTTTGTCATATATCATTAGCATACCTGGGAACTTTCAGTTGAGGGCTACCCGGAGGGTAGTCCTCTGGTTCAGCAGGGGGTAACAAAATTGACGCTAATCGCGTCAAAAAGGGGCGGGGCTTAACTCGAGTGTTGGGGGGATATAACCCTTTGAGTGCCAGAGTGGTACGGAATGCAATGCATTCCGTACCACTCTGGCACTCAGAGGGTTAAATGTGTCACACAGAAGGCTGGGGACGGAAGCACAACGGGAGAAAAAGCAGATGTGGCAGAGTTTCAATAGAAACTCTCCACATCCGGAGGAATCTGCATCTGCCCCGGAGACCCGGTAAATCTCTGTCAGAACCGGAGTCTCCGGGGCAAATCCGGAGAGTTCCCAGGTATGATCATTAGGGTTTTTTTTGTCTTTTCAAACTTTATTTTTATTGAAGATAGAGTCACAAAACACATGTGCAGCCAGTACAGAGAAAAAAGTATTTTAACAGTTATTACACTTTATATAAACAGATGCAAGTAAAGAGGACCATATTACCTCTGTCCAATTATATACACATTTCTTATTTTATTTATTTTTTATTAACTGTCCCCCCAATACAGTCAAGAAACACCTCCAAAATAAATTCCCTGTTCAACTGATTAATTCTCTAGGCTCCACCCACCAACACAGGCACCCTCTTCAGACCCCTTTTATACCATGTCTTATGGAGGTTTTTTAATTGTATTTAGTGTTTATTGACTGCCCCCCAATCCCAGTAAACACCCCTCAAAAACATTCCCTGTTCAACTAATTCTTTCCACACAATCCACCAACACAGGCACCCTCATACCCCTTTTATACTATGCCTTTGGGAAATTGATTCAACGGAATGAGCTAGGTGAAAAAAGCAGAATAACAGCACTTTTCACTGGAACTTTTCCCCAACAGGATGTGCCATTATTTGCCGATTTTGGATTGAGGTGAAAATTTTCGCCCATCCCTACTGCAGTCTGATAAAGTGCAAAAAATGGCTCTTTCTTTTGTGTCTCATAAATTATGATGAGTGGGGTGCATCCATGAGCCATTTTTAAGACCCTTTATAAGTTTGTTCTCAGTTGTATGTGTATGTTAAAATTATTTTTTGCACTCTGTCATATATCATTTTTAATACAATTATCTGTTATAGTAGTTTGGTGTTTGCAAATAATATTTATGATATATCCTACATTTTTTTAGATTACCAGTCGAGACAAATACTTTTTTTCTTCTGAGCGCTCTCTCTTGTTAATATAACAAAGTAACTATATTCTTCAGCAGGATTAGTTAGTGAGGCAAGTGATTTTTCTTTTTGCCCCAGTACCATCTGTGTAGGTTACAGGCACAGAACATAAGAAGTAACATATTTTACTTGTGTTTCAAATTAATTGTACTCTTGAGTATAAATAGATAGAGTGGCAAGCTGTTTTTTTATTGCCAGACAACATCCATTCTGGGCACTGATATTTATTATGAATCATTTTTTTTTTAATTTTTTTGAATCTCCATAAAAAATGTCTAGTATTTATTATGATTCATAAAAGTTAAATGTTATTGATTCTCTAAGTTACAAGAAACATATTAAAAAAGCAGAATTAAATATGCACTGACTGCTGATTACCACATAATTTCTATTCTACTTCACTTTTACACTGTATAGAACGTTAGTGCTACCGTATTAATAATTCCCTTCATGAGGCAGAAGTGTGAACCAGGTTTACCTTTCTAAATTACAGCACTGTTATATTTTAATTGCATTTTTATACCTGTTACCCCAATGCTAGTTTTATCTTGCTAGAGGCAATAGATGTAAAATTATGTCAAGATTAAGAATAACTAAAATGTAATGGAATGAGATTTCTATTCATCAGATTTGTCCTGATCACTGAAGTCCAATGTTTGACTGAATTTTCTTCACAGATGCCAGTTTTATTAACTTGGAGTTATGTAGATCCATCATGATAACTCCATCATATATAACTTCACATATTTTCTTTCCCAATATAATGATACATTTTACTTATTTATGACCAATTATTCTATATGATGTATGTTGCTGTCATTTTAACATTGCATAGTTTTATGGAACACTTTGGCTGGATTCCATTAAGAAGTAATGTACCAGGTACTGCACCATGTCCATAATTTAGATAGTCCTGATAACAGTGACAGCTAAAGTGCAATCTTTAGAGCAACAATTGTATATGTCACTGTTAATGAATTTTGGCATGGGAGTTTTAACAAGTAAGATTTCATAGTAGTCGATTGAAATGACTGGTAGTTACAATGGAATCAGTTGTGTGTTGCCAACAACCATTTTCTCTTCCTCAACCAAGATAAATCATTGAAAAATGTGCTTTATCAGCAAATATTGTAGTGGTGTTTAAAATAATTCTGAGGGACACCAACTGAACCATAAGATGGGAAAAAAATCCCTAAATTGAAATGCAAGAATAACATTTCCCCAAATCCCCATTGATTTTAACTCTTTGGATGCTACCAAAGTCTCCAATGCATAGAAATGTATTGGAAACTTAGCTAGCATCCAAAGAGTAAAAAGCACTAATTTAAATTCACTTATCTGGCATTCAAGGGGTCAAAAGACAGATTTAAAGGAGCAGTAAAACATTTTTTATGAAAACAAATATGCTATATGGCTTTTTCTGAGTAAAACAATGACACTTCCACTTCTGGGAGATTTTTCATTCAAACATTATTATAGCTCACACTTATTTTTTATTAAACTGCAATTTTCTGTTGAGGTCACCAGGTGGTGATGTTCCTATGAATTACTAAGGGGAGCTGTAGTCTATGTACAGTAGGTGTGGTATACCTTCTCATACTTACCCATACAATGTGTTACAAACAATGGCTCATATTTATAAAAAGCAAACTGGAGTTATTCTGGCGTAAACTGACTGCACCATAGGGGACAAACAAAAATTCCTAAATTCACATGCATTCGAATAAAGCTTTTTTAACCCCTTGAATGCAAGTGAGGTCTCCAATGCATTGCTTTACAATGCTTTGAAGACCTCTCTAGCATTTAAGGGGTTAAAAGCCCAATTTAGTTTAACAGGAATTTTTATTTGTCCCCTATGGTGTATTTGGTTTACATTTGGATTACTCCAGAATAACTCCAGTTTGCTTTTATTAATATGTACACTACTTTGCCCTGTTGTTAACTGTTTGATTAAACAGAATGAGTCTGACTGGTAAAAACTTTTGAATAAAATAATCACCATAGTAGGAATACCTGCATTTTAGTCAGCAAGGTCCTAGAATGTTTATTTATTTATTTTTGTTCATAAAAAAATGTACATCTCCTTTAAATCAATGGGAATTACTCTGCTTTTCTTTTCAGCACAGGGTCCTCAGTCTAATTATATATAATCTTGACTGGGCCAATTTTCCCTCAAACAGGCTTCAGAAGTACACCACAGTTTGATGTATGATATGATTCAGTTAGCACTGTTTTTGCAGAGTATACAGATATCCCAGATACTCCCAATGAATTGCTAGTGTCACTCAAAACTGTAGATCTAGAAGGACCGCAGAATGCATTACAGTCCAGACAGCTTTAAAACAAGGATTGCTATATTCCCTTAACTGTCTGATGTTCTCCTTAAATTAATAGGATTTCTACAGCATTACCTTTTAGTACCTTTTTAAAGTCTTCAGGAGTGTGTAACACACTGTGAAGTAATGAGTTACACACCCCTCTGGTCCTCATGAGGTTAACAGATTATAGGACAATGACATACACAATAACAAAAGGGAAAGTGAGTTGTAATTTTAAGTTGTTGAGTGTATTCCTTCTAAATGATGGATTCTTTTTTGGTCATTGTTACGCCTTTGAGTGCCAGAGAGGTATCTGATCCATTTTCCTTGAGAGCAAGAACTGTGCCTCTCATCAGAACTGCAATGTGCACAGTGTGTATGGTAAATAACACTGGGGGCACAACTGTATTCAAACACCATGACACCAGAACCCGAGTACTGCCATTGTCACTATACCCCTTGTCCAGAACCCACTAAGGACACATGACAACTTGCTAACAGTTTAATAGTAATGATGAACCCTCTCTGCCACCATCTTAGAATATTCTGCAGGATGGAGTCTCCTCAGATGCCATTTGATGCCCTGCTTGTGATTCTCCTCCATCACACTGGCATGTGTGGTCAGTGTACCACACAGTGTGCAATGGGTGGAGACGAACTGTCACATCCTAACATCAAAAGAGTAGCTATCATTTGGTGGGGGAGGTAACGATGAACGAGGTGGATTAGTAGAAGATGTAGTTAACCTAGAAGGTGATGATGAGCTAATTATTTCACTCATCATGGAACTTCCAGTCTCTGCCTGGGTTTCTCTATTCTTCCTCCTTTTTGATCTCCACCTTGCCTCTTGTTGCCTTTCTCAAGAGTCAGGCGGTAGAAAAATAATGGTGCTTGATTTCTGTGGTGGGTGTTTGGCTTTAACATGTCTGACATAAATGTCATAGTGTCTGTGTTACATGTGTGTTATAAGGGAGGTTGTGCTAATGTGTTTTTCCTCCTTTCCTCTTCTCACTGTTTGTCACAAATTGTGCACAGTGCCATTGGTGATTGCACTGTGCCTGCTCCAAGAAAAAAATAGTCTCACACCCATGACTTCAGGGGAAAGGGAACAGGTGGAGAAGAATGGCCTCTTTCTTCTTGTCCTCAACATTCCCCTTCACTGTCTGTGGCAGTGGATGATGTTGGTGCTGTTGTTGCTACTGCCTCAGAATCAGTATTGCAGCATTGCAACTAGCACCAGGAGTATTGCTGCTGTAGAACCTGTCCTAGTTGTTGACCCCATTCCCACTGTGTCCACGGTGGTCTGTGACACACTAGTTTGCTCCTCAGCATCCTGTTGCCCTTGCATCTCAGAAGGAGCAGGAATTAGAGCAGTTGCAAATTCTGCACATTCCAAAAGCCCATTGCTAATGGTGGTGGTGATGCCCATCCTCATCCTTGTCTCTCATTACTTCTCAGTTTCTGCTAAAATGGCCATCAATGTCTTCCACCCCAGCTTCTCCAGCATCATCATCACCATCACCACTAGTCCCTCCATGCTGCTGCTCTGTTACAAACATCTCACTGTTGATTGGAGGAGGTGACAAGCAATGTGGCAGAGGGTCCCCTAATGTCACACTTGTCATTTCTTGGTGACATGAAGAAGGAAGACTGTCAGCAGTAGCAACAGACACAGGCAGCTGATCTGTGCTCCTGCTGGTGGTATTAATTCTGCACCTGCTCTCCCCCCAATAGTTCTGGCCTCTTCATGAACATGTTCCACTTGGACACTGTAGTGAAGAGTTGCGGACTCCCAGGAATGGTGTGGGCTCCCTTGACTGGAATGCTTCCCTTACCACTCCCTTTACACTAGTACCACCAGCTGCTTTACCATTGTTGTTACTACTACTGCTAACACCAACCACATCAAGTTCTGTCCCAGAGTCTTCATCCTCACAGGCACTAGTAATATGAGGATATTGATTACTCCCTTCTTCACTCCTAACGCTAAAAAGCTGCTGGACCTTCTTAGTAGTAGGAGTAGTACTAGCACTGGTGAGACTGCTTCAGGATGGCAAGTAAGACTTAGGGTCCCCTGATGTCACACTTGGCATTATCTTCTCCTTCCCCCTTTCTGAGCATTACAAGACACACTAGCTGCAGGTTCAGCACTGGCAGCAGGCACAGTATTGGTGGCAGCAGCTTCAGCACTGGCAGCAGGTACAGCACTGATGGCAGCAGGTTCAGCACTGGCAGCAGGCGCAGCACTGGTGACAGCGGGGGGCAGCACTGGCAGCAGGTGCAGCACTGGTGACAGCAGGGGGCAGCACTGGCAGCAGGCACAGCACTGGTGGCAGCAGGGGCAGCATGTCTGACAACAGGCAAAGCATTAGTGGCAGCAGGCGCAACACGCCTGACAGCAGGCACAGCAATGTTGGTAGCAGTAGCATGGGCATCACATCTGACAGCAGACACAGCACTAGTAGCAGCAGGAGTAGCACGTCTGGCAGCAGGTACAGCAATGGTGGCAGCAGGGGCAGCATGTCTGGCAGCAGGCACAGGCATCTGACTTGTCCTGCTCTCACTAGTACTACCCTTTTCTTCCTCCCTTCCCATTAAATTCCCCAAGATCCCTAGGGATGATTTAGGGGGACTGGACAGCATTGGTTCACTAGTGCTCACTTTCTCCTCCTCCTCATACTCAGTGGAGGGTCTTTCCAGTTCCATCCTTTTACTATTTTTAAACTTTCTCTTAATGATAGCAGTCACTAGGAGCCTCTCCTGCGGGATTTATCACAGGAACGCGTAGACAACTTTCGCCCACCCCTACTAATGAGCATATTTGCATAATTATGTTGACATATAATTACAATATATAGGACTGGCAATTGCATATTCTTTGATCACATCTTCATAATGACATGAATAACTGTAAAAGGATAGTAATGATTGATATTGAAAGAAATATATACTGCAGAGGTGAGCCTGCTGAGTAAGACAAGAGCACTCCCATGACTGAGAGATATTTTGTTGCAGCTAAAACATGAATTTTCTGATTGCAGTACCTCTACAGCAAGAACATTTATAGTGGAGCTATTGCTTCATGACCAGAGCTATCAATAGAATAGTATAGCCACATAACCACTGTAAAATTTCAGGCCATGGAGTAACTGTACTCAACAAAATTCAAGTCTGGGCTGTAATTACTTTTGAATAAAACATTTCACTCTTGGGTTTCTCAGCATGATAAACCCTGTAATATATTTTTTTTCATACAAAACATTACTGTAGTGTAAATAATGGGGCCTATTCAGGGGCAAACTGTACTATGGGAGACTGATAGGGAGACGATCTTACTGTCATTAAGGGTTTAACCCTTTAGTGACTGCCCACTATGCATGCGGCCGTCACTTAACGTCAGCACAACTTTTTTCTTTTTGCAAAAGATTCCGCACGCCATTCAGGGACCCGGATATCCGGGATGTACATGTACGTCCTTTGTCCTTTAGGGACATCCACCTTGGAAGTACATGTACATCCATTGTCATTGAGGGGTTAAAAGCAAGATGCATTAGATACTGCTAACACTCAAATGATTTAGAATTTGTAGAATTTAATTTTTTTCTCTCGGTTGAATTTGTATTTCCCCAGAATTACTCCAGGGGGGTTAAGCAAGAAGACGTGATAAGTAAGTGATAAAGTGGTGATGACTTATGCAGTGATATCACTTATCAAGCTCCTATGTTATTCTATGGAGCTAGTGCACTAAGATTTCTCCAATTCTGGAGAGCTTTCTGAGAGATATTACTGGAGAAGTATTTTTCTGCTTTATCACCTCTTTATCACACCTTAGTGCATAACACCCCTTTCCTTCATATATCAGCCTGTATCTCCAACAACAGTATTTTTTGTAAGGTGTATACATATTGTGTTAACCAAAATATGTTCCAAATTCAGATGTGTTTTATTTAAGTCATTAATTTCATGTATCTGCAGTTTCTTTCCCATATTCATAATTGTAAATCTCAAACTTGAAGTAAAAAACTATGAGAAAGCAGGAGCAATTCTAGAGCAAACCAACTGCACCATAAAGAGCCAATGAATATCCCCCTGGTTTAAATGTGGCTTTTATCTTATTTGCTTGGGTGGTCTCTAACACATTGCAATACAATGCATTGGATTCCTCTATAATATTCCCATTTAAACCAATTGAAATTCGATGAATGATATTTTTTCCTTTATGGGGCAGCTAGTTTTCTCCTGAATTATTCCTCTTGACTTTCTGCATAAGGACAGATGTACATTACCCTTTGTGTGCCAGAGGAGTACGCAACGCATTGCTCTGCAATGCGTTGCACACCCCTCTGGCACTCAAAGGTTTAAAAACTTGTGCTTCCCTAATCACTCTGATATATGTTGCTTACTGTTATATCAAATCTTATATTCATTAAATTAGCACAATAATAGTACTGATACACAATGGCAAGTAAGTTTCTGTTTCAATAATATTGCAAGATACTTAAGGCAAGACTGAAATGTTATATAACCCAGGATCAATATTTAGCATGGATGGGTTTTGACAGTAATTTTTACAAAATATTACCTAAAAATCGAATTTTCCAAACGACTTTGTTTTCTCTATGTTTCATAGCAGGCATCAACTGTGTCTTTATTTTTATCGTTTGTTAGAGTTTTCATTTGAAACAGATTACTGAGATCATACATATTTTCAAGTAGCTTTTCTGTTCAGGGATTGGTGTATCTTCATTTCTTGTTTTCCGCTGTCTTCGCAGTGCTTTTGACTACTAAGCAAACTGTAATTAATCACAAGCATTGTATGGATATGTATTTATATTTTTTATTGATTACAGCATGAAGTATAATACGTTTATTTAGTACTTGTGAAAGCATAATAGTTTTGCAATATGAAGCGTGACCTCATACACATGTATAGTCCTTCAGTTACAGTAAAAAAATGTCAGTCACTGGGAAAATATACAGTGCTCTGAATGTTGTAGTGCCAGGGTCAGCCAAGCCTGGTCCTCAAGAGCTACCAACAGTGCATGTTTTCATGATATCCCTGAATGAGCACAGGTGAACTAATTAAAGTGGTTGAGTGAATAATTAGTCCACCTGTGCTCTAGATAGGATATCCTGAAAACATGCACTATTGGTAGCGCTTCAGAACCAGGGTTGTCTAACCCTGCATTAGTTCACACAGGAGTGCACACACACTATGATATTGCTAAGATTTTAACCAGTAAAGGACCCATGACATGCAAGGATAGTCATGGGTAAACTTCCCTTAAGGACCAGTGATGGTCCTGGCACGTCAAGGGTTAAATGATAGTAGGGCACCTCAGTGCATGCTGCTATCATGCCGAGGAGGCTGAAACTGAGAGTTCCAGGACTAAAGCGCTCAGTTTCAGACATTTCCCATTTTGCCGGTACATGTGATCGCTACTACAGCGATCACGTGTACCAGCTTTTTCATTGACAAAGTCAGTGTGTTTTACATCTTGCCTTTGTTACTGATTTCTGTATCTCTCTCTTCATTACTATGAGAGAAAGGGTGAGAGAAGCAGAGAATAAACTAAAAATGAAATAAATAGAGGCCAGAGTTGTGGGTCTTAAACCCCTTCAGTGTTTGTGCTGGGGGCAGGATTAAAGGGATAGTAATACTTCGTTTTATCTTTATTTTATTTTGTAGGCATTAAAAAAAACACGAAGAACGATATAAGTGTTATCTCTCAAACCTTTATGGTTTGAGAGATATTCACAAGCAATGTTTCCCCTCCTGCCCCTTTTACCTAGTGTAAGCCATCTCTTCTCACATGTGGAATTCAGTCCATATAGACCAGACAGATAACAGCAGGGGACAATCTTCTTCCTATGAGAATAATGAAAGTCCTGCCCCCCTTGACAAGTTTTTCAGCTTTTTCCCTTATCTTAATTGAAGATTGTCCCTCTCTGCAGTCTACCTGGGCACCTCCCTTCTGATCTGGCTGAGCAGTGTTACATCAGTAAAAGGGGCGGGAAGGGAACACTTTGTCATTGAATTACTCTTGAACTATAACTCTGACAGTATTGAAATAACACTCTCCAAAGTCCAAATACTATGAAGATTTATTAGAGCTGCTTTTATTATGAAACATTACTATCCCTTTAAGTGTAAGTTCTTTTATGACCTACTTACACCAGTTTGTTTATTTGCAAAAAGATATGGAGCAATACCAAAGTATAGTTTTCACACTGACTGCATACATTTTAATTTCTGTGTTGAAAAATAAATATTTATGGGAGTGAGTTTTATTGTTGTGGAGCAATATAATACACTTCAAAACACCAAACATTCTTATCTACAAAAAAAAGTGGGAAACTAGGGAGGGAAAGAGGGACATAGGGATTTTTGGCCCAGAGGGACAATGCCCCCCCCCCAATACTCTACATTTTTGTAGGTATGAATGCTCGGTCATACATTTCATGCGGTCTCTTTACCCATTAGGCACAAATTATCACAAGAGAACAAATAAAAATTGAGTTTTTTACATTTTTTTCAGAGTTTTCTTTAATTTTAATACAATAAATGGTGTATTATCCATATAAGCGTGGTATAAAAAACCCTATATGATGTGTGTGGCTGAAATAAAAGACAAAGTCAAAAAGGTCAAAATTGCTCCTTTTAGAGATAGTATTACTTAGTTTTATCTTTATTTTGTAGGCATCAATCGGTGGCTCTTCAGCAGAGCCGAGATGGCAAGATATAAAAATAACTATTTCATTGGAAGGGTCTAAAAAGTTTGCTAGTAAACTATTCGAATGAAGTAGTTCTTCTTATATCCCGCGATCTCGGCTCTGCTGTAGAGCCATGACTGGTCCGTGGACCGGATTCCAAATCTTACAGCTAGATGGCAGACTTGACCGTTTTGGTCAGTGAGGGGAAACTTTGCTTGTGAATATCTCTCAAACCATAAAGGTTCGAGAGAAAAGACATATCATTCTTCATGTTTTTTTTAATGCCTACAAAATAAAAAAAAATAAAACGAAGTAATACTATCCCATTAAGAGCAAACCACCCCAGACGTTCCTGGTTCTTAAGGGGTTAATGTGAGTATTCCTCCAACTCCATTCATCTTTCTCTTGTGTGCCTTGTTAGTACATGGTGAGAAATAAGGTGCAGAGGAATGGGAAACCCAAAAACATAGAGTATTCCCTCTGCAAGCAGCATAAAGTGGAGAATTTTCAAAATAAGGAGTCTATTAGTTAGTAAATGGGTTCTAGGCAGGCTATGCACTTAAAAGATTTAGCACTGAACACTATTTTACATCCTCCCTGTTGTCGTCTCTCTGTAAATATATGTATGAGAATGTGAATGTATTTATTGGAGTAAAAGGAGGAACTTGCAGAATAAAATATTTCAGAGTAAAGTATTGGAAACGATAAGAATACATTAAACTGTATATAAACTTCATGGGATATAAGGCATCCTTTAGTACAGTAGGATGGTGCTTCACTTTAGCACAGACAAATTACCTGTTTAAATATCACTCTTGTTTTTTCTTTTTTACAAATCCAGTATTTCGTTTGCAGAATCAAAGCTGTTGAAGATTTTTTTTTGGTTGTAGTACAGAATGTGAATTTGACCTGTTTTACAAATTGGACAATCATCAGATTGCCTGGAAAGATTAAATGCTGAGAATATTAAATGTCAGAAGAAACTCCGTTCTGAATATGTGATTGTTAGCTGTAAAGGTCCCAGCTGAATAAAGCAGACTACCTAGGATTCCCTTGCTTGGGTTACATTAATCTAAAATGGGCTTGGGTAACCCGAGGCCTACCATCTGTTCAAGACTATACTTCCCAATCTCCCCAGCCAGCTGTTAGTTGGCCGGGGATGATGAGAGTTGTAGTCCAAAACAGATGGAGGGCCTCAGGTTACCCAAGTCTGATTTAAAATGTCACAACAGAAACCATAAGTTGGACCAACCATCTTCAGAAAACTTTAATTGATTTTAAATAAACTTTAGAAGTGCCTTTATATCATGCTAGACATTTGTGTGTAATATAATCAGGTTTTGACAGAATAACCATTGTTTGTTGGTGGCACTGTCTGGCACATTATGCTAATTTGTTTATAAACTGGGTAACCATTGACAAATACTCTGCTGTGAATGAACTCAGAGTCCATACAATGAGTAAATTTCTAATAGACATCAAGAGGTATGTATAGCTTGGGACAGAACTCAGTAGCATACTGTGCAAAAAGTGTGCCGAAAAAGTTACCAAAAATAAAAAGCCATGCTGTACAATCAAAAAAGGTAATTTCTTAAAAATGACTTACTTACCCCTTAAGGACCAGCTGCACGGCTTAAGGATCACAGGGCATTTTTTTTTGTCAAATTGGAATCAGAGGTCCCCGAATGATATGCAGCCGTGCGGAGACCCCTGAATTCCATGACGTGCATATATGTCATGGGTTGTTAACTTACGTTTCCTCCATTATGTACATTTACGCCCATAGTCCTTAAGGTGTTAAAGAAAAAATGGTGAACACATTTATGAAAACTACTGTTGTCTATAAAAGAAACAAAGCTTGTATTAGGGTGACAGATCCACTTTAACAAGTTGAGTGCCAGAGAGCATACCTGGGTTAATGAAAGCACCTACAAGCTGATTGTGTTAAACTACTAAATTAATTTACACAAGCTGAAAAAGAAAGTAAGTTATAGTTGAAGCAGTCATTTGGTGTTAATTTGCAATACTCAGAAATGCCACTTTCAATTTTAATATTCCACACTAAAACAGCACTACATTTTCTCAGGTATTAGACGGAAATAGTATTGACCTGGCAGTGTATAATGTGGACTGAGAAAAAAATACATTAACTCCATGCATACAAATGGATTTACTCAAACTTTCTCATGGAAAGCCAATCTACTGCATACTGGGTTAGCAAACACTGGCCATATTTATAAAAGCAAACTGGAGTTATTCTGGGGTAAACCAACTGCGCAGTCATGCTCAGTAGAGTCTGCTGCATGTGCTGCAGTAATGCGCAGTAGAGACTGCCTGCGCCTAGGCTGATACAGAGCTGGATGCTCCGAAGGAGCGTCCATCTCTGTATCAGCTGCGGCGCGGGCAGTCTCTACTGTGCATAACTGCCCCGCAACCGGCTGGCAGTGGCACTGTGGCCTGTGTAACAGGCTCTTCAACTAGGTTTGTATAAAGGAAAAAGCAGAGCAGTTCTGGGGCACATCAGATGCAGTGTAGGAGATATGGTCATAGCTCTCACTCCCTACTTTATCTGTATCTGAAGAAGAAAGGGAGGGGAGTGGATGGACACATTCTAAATCAACAACTGGTTAATGACAACTAATGTGTGTGTGTATGAGCTGCTGCTGGAGACTTTTGAGGAGGCCATCTTGCTGATTAGTTGTGCAGGTGAAGGATTCAGTGAGATACTTCCACTAATGCATTTATTACAGAGCATGGCCAATAATTGTTACAATACTACAACACAGACATGAACAAGCTAGTGAATCACATTAGCATGCTTTGAGTAGAATCCTCACCTAGTCTCCATTAGATACCCTTTAAAAAGCAAGAGTAAAAATATATATTTTTCATTCTAGTTTTCTTTTAAACCAGCCTGGGATTCTTTATTTACAATTCTCTCTATCGGAGGATCTCTCAATTCGCTCTATTTGCCTTGCATGACATTTACAATCTCACAATCTGCCTTCAGTAATTCCTCTTACACAGTTTAGGTCTGTTTCCCTACCTGGTGTTGACTCGTCTCTTAAAACAACTCCATTAACCCTTTGAGGATCTGAGGGGTGAGTAACAGATTGAGACTGATGAACTGGAACAATTGCACCATAAAAAACAAATAAAAGTTATCTACATTCCTACTGATTTAAATGGGTCTTTTAACATCTTGATTGCTAGGGAGGTCTCTAAAGCATTACATCATAGAGACTTCTCTAATATCCAAGGGGTTGATACACAGATTTACATCAAAACATATTTGTAGTTTTCTCCAGAATTCCTCCTGTTCTTCATAGTATTATCCTACCTCACAACCAAAAACCTCATTACCCCACTACTATTCACTACAATGAGTTGGGCACTTCCCTGACACTCAAAGGGTTAATAACTTCATTTTAATAAAGAAGAAAGTGCATTGCGAAGAAAAATGTTACACTGAGGCTGATGTACATTCAAAACTAGGGGTTACACACTAAGGAGTGATAAGGAGGAGATAACTTCACCAGTGTAGTAAACTCTCCAGTTCCCATGATATTCTATGGAGAATATGCACTTACACATATCCAGTGTTGGATAGCTTATTACAATGGAGAGTTTATCTCCACTTTGTCATACCTTAGGGAATCATAGGGGAAAATAAGCATTACCATTGATTTAAAAGGGGACATATGAAAGATGCATACTGCAGGGCTGCTTTGATTTCAGTGCAGTCCTGAAATATGTCTGTTTCCTATGTGTCCCCGGTTAAAGTTGAGGTCTGGTCACCCTAATATAGATGTCGCCACACATTGCAAAGCAATGGTCTTGAGATCTCTCTAGCACTCAAAGGGTTAAAATCACCATTTAAATCAAAGGGAAAGATGTTTCTTTTCCTATGATGAAGTTGGATTGCACCAGCACTGCCAACACCAACTGGTTTTATTTGATCATTTATTAAAAGAAAGGAAAATATTGTAATCAGCTGATGTTTATTATTCATGAATACATTATTTAACACTGAGACAAATCATTTTTTTTTATCTCTTTGTTAAATATTTATGAGAAATTGCCATTTATATGAATATCCTCTTCACACACTATTTGCTTAAACTGTTGTGATACTGTATATTTCATTCAAAGGGTAACATCCTAGCACACACGAGAGCTGTATTTGTCTTTTAACGATTAACACCTGATATCAATTCTATTAGTAAGGTCCTGCTAGTGCTTCTGCTATTGCTTCTGCAAGTGCTCCTGTTAGGGACATCAGTTGAAATACCTTTTGTAATCATGTCAAAGGAGCTTAGTGAAGCAATTCGAGGACAAGTTGTTCACCTGAGTGCTGAAAAACTTTCTCAGCACCAAACTGCAGCTAAGTTGAATATTGCTAAGGGGGCAGTACAACGCACACTGAAGAGATTTTCTGAAACCAAATCATTTTCATCCAAAGCAAGACCAGGCAAACCTAAGGTGACCACACCATCAGAAGACAAGTATATCAAGCTAATATCAATAAAGAATAGAACAGCATCTGCATCTACAATTCAAGCCCAGATAAACCAGACAGAGTTAAAACTGCCATTAAGGCAAATGGTGGTCATCCCAAATATTGAGAATTTTTGATTTTCAATATGTACTAACAAACATATTTTGTTACTTTTATTAAGGAAAAGTATGTCTTCTTTGAGAAATACTGTATATTTTGTCAAACAAATTAGTTTTTCAGGAATGCTAAAATAAAAGTAGATTGTGGTAGTGGACTCAGACTTTTGGACCCTACTATACATATTATATATATATATGTGTAATACAATATATGGAGGCAAATGTATAGTATGAAGAGGAAAAGGGGGAGATGCAATAAGATCCGACACAATGGCGAACTGTATCTAGAGACGTGAGGTGATTTATTCACCTTAGAGAATAAATCACACCCATATTCATTAAAGGAATAGTAATATTTCATTTTAAATGCAGCTCAGATCATTAAACATAATTAATAGTACTGCTGCCTGATGCTTCTTAGTCTTCAAAACTATTAAGTTACAAAGTAAGTATATGCTCAAGCTGATCCCTCACCCCTCCTTTGCTGATCCTAAGCTGCCTCCCCTCAGATCTGAACTCTGGTCTCAGTCTAAGGAGTGCAGTTTTTTCCTAATACTAACCGAAGATTGTCCCTTGTGATCTGCTATTGGATCTCAGACTAAAATACTAATGGCAAATATAGTTTTTGATTACTTTTATTGGCTAACTAAGCAGATTTAGAATGCAAGCTTTCAAGCCCTTAGGTCTCTTCCTCAGGCATGTTGTACAAATAAATATGAAAACATCTCTCTTAAATACAAGTACACATTGCATTGTTTAGAATGGAAATCAGATAAGATAACCCAATCCAGATCCAGATAATTTGATCAGTCAGTGGTAAATTGCACTCTTCCTCTGAGGCTTTAGATGTATTTACGATGCTCTTGGGTCTGTTGGAACAGTCAACCCACTAAGTGATAATGTGACAAGAACTCTCTGTCCTTATTCAAACCATTACAAATAGCATTACATTTTAACATTAATTTTACCTCCCATACATTTCTGTCCCTCTGAGTGCGGAACCGTCCCATCAATACAGTATACAGGAATATAGATGGATCTAAATCCTCCTCACTAAGATAGATACTTGAATAGGAACCAGCTAGTTGGAAGACAAAACCCCAAAGTTCTTATGAGTACCTTCTATGTAATGAGTCCACTTGTTCTTAACGTGTAATCCCAAACAGAAAAAAATGGAATCAGTTATCATCCAGTGTTAATATAAGGGTCCAGTAAATTCTAGACATTCTTGTTCAAAATAGATCTGCTATTGTGGATCTGGGTTGTAGATGGTCTCTGATAGATATACTTGAAGCTGTCTGGTACCTGGAGACCTCTCAGGTCTTTAACAAGAAATAAAACAAAGGAAAGGCAACGCAACAGTAATATCTACCTGTAGTAATTGCTGGATCCAATAATCCACATACACCAATAGAACCCTGAGAGTGATCCATATCTATCAAAAGAGTGTGGTAAGTCCTGAGTGCCTCCTCTATAACATTTGCAGGGACATGGATTATAGTTACTCCGATTTCCTCTGTGCTTTGTTTACTACAGAGAAGGGTGGGTCTCCCTAATCTTACCAGACATGAGTACCTTGCTCACATACCTAGAGAAGCCATCTTCACTGATGGTGCCTAAGAAGGCTAAAATGTACTTCTGGGGTATTCACCTGCCATAATGGGTGGAGTCAGCTTAATACACAAGTGGCTATTTCTCCATTGTAAAAGCACTAGAGAGCTAAACAACTGAAGAACACACAAACAGGGTACTTTTATTTGCTCTTGGTGAATATTTTTTACTGTGTTACTCTTTTTGAAACCTTAGGTAGTCTCTCAAAGGGTAAGGGGTATACCAGATATGGGAACTTTGCAACCAGTGCTTAAAGAGACCAGCTACACCTCACTGACTAGGCCCAAGGAGGCTGAAATATATGCCTGGGAAGTGATAGTATTCTCATAAATTGGGGAATTGTGATTTGTTTTTGAGCTGGGGTGTCCTTATGGGTGGAGACGTCTCAGTATGCAAATGTGTATGTCACTTTTTTTGGCTCTAAAGAGCTAAATAGTAATTAATATTCATGAGAGGTGACTAGCTGAAGAGCAAGCAAATGCCATGCATTTTTGAGTCCTCAGTGAAAATCTGCTACTGTGCTTTGCTTTTTCTTTTTTAATGCATGATATTAACCCTTTAAGGACCACAGGGTTGTGCACCATGCTACAAATGAATGTATTGTACACCCCTTTGGCCCTTAAAAAGTTAAACAAGATACAGAGAGAGAGAACTCCTTAAACTGCACATGCACTCTTTCACGGTCATTTCCTTGGAGCAAATAGTAATACAGGGAGAATTTTCACAAAAAATAGATTAATAAACATAGGCGGGCACAGTATTGATAAACAGATTTGTGCCTTTTTTAGTGAGAAACCTTATTAGTTCATACCCCCCTATTATCTGATACTGGAAACAATTAAAAACAGAAACTATTCCAATTCAATTTTTTTCTCATATCATTCATGAGTAAAACGGAATTTCTTAAAAAAGTTAATTAATAGTGTTCATTTTACTCATGAGACTTTTCTAATAAGTGTACTATAGCTTGCAAAACCTAACAACATTAGAAGGAGCAATTAGAACAAATCATATTGTCTGCTTATTAAAACATACAGTGCAGTTGTACTGAAGCAGGTTGCTTAGCTAGTGGAATGTGTCAGTTTCACTAGGGGCTGTTTAATTATCATGCACGCTTTTCATTTTCATGCAGAAATATATGAGAAGTGACTATTACTGAAAAACCTTCCATTTTAAATGGGATATTATTGATTAGTCTTTTTCATCATACAGATAAGCTTCATTATGCTTCTTTTTGCCAGCTGATTTTACTCATGTATTTCCACATAGAAACCACATTTTTCATCATATTTTACATAAAATGAATTAGTAATAAGTTTACATGGGTGTTTGAAAATTGAAGCTTATGTACTAAGAATAATTCAAGAAATTCTGGAGCAAACCAACTGTATTGCAGAGGATAATAAAAAATCCCTTAATATCGATTAATTTAAATTGTGTTTTCAACCCCTAGCATTCTAGAGAGGTTTCCAATTTCCATTATTCAAGGGGTTAAAGATCCATCTGAATCAAAGAGAATTATTGGAATTTTTTTGTTGCATATGTTGTGCGGGTTTGCCCCAGAAATGTCCCATGTTTTTTGTGTAATTGGCCATTAGAGTTCTAGCCAGAAAATGTCACCAGATGTTTTCCTATGTGGCCTCATTTATTACAACTGCCGTTTGTTTGCCCTTGATGGTGAAGTGGGCTTGCTCTATACTAAGTTTTTCTTAGTAAATCATCCTCAGTAGGAGGGAAATATACTATTATGACTCTTCACTATAACATGTGGTGGAACCATTTTCTTAATTCTATGCTTTCGTACTGTGAATTTATAACTAGGGATGGGCGAAAATTTTTGCCTCAAACTGAAATTGGTGAATAATGGCACTTTCCTCTTGGCACTTTTTCATGCCTTTTTCACCCATTGAAATCAACGGGAAGTAAAATTTTTCTCCACCACACGAAAGTTTTCTACAGCCATATAAATGGCTGTCAGGCTCTCACAGCATGCCATTCTGTGTTTGTGAGAGAAGAGAGAAGCACCTTGTTTGATAGAGAAGACAGTAGTAGGACATTTGTTCTTTGTAAGTGTGTATTCAAAGAGTAAATGGGGCACTCTGGGGAGAAGGGAGGAAGGAGGTTGACCCCAAATACCCCACAACTCCATGTGACTGACTGGCAAGACACAGGAAGCTAGGGACCTATTTGCTTGCTGATTTTGCTGTTATTGTCTCTGTGTTGGGTGGGGAAGTCTGGGGAAAGAACTTGTTGATTTTGATTTTCAGTTATTATTTTTTTGGACAGACTGTGACAAGACAACAGGGTGGACAACTTAAAAAAAAAAGAAAAAAAGAATTAAGAACTAAATATATTAGGTGACAGTGGAAGACAGCTGACTGGGCTTAGGCAAGACATCATACAGCTCCATCAGTTGTGTTGTGTACCGTAGAGTAAAAAAACACAGTGTAATTGTGTAATGTCCAGAAAATGCACAAGGGGAAGGGGGTGGGGTGGAACAGTGCAGGGACGTGAGAGTAAAGTAGTAGTTCAAAAACTGATTGCAGCAATGGTTGCTCCAGCGTGTGCAATCAAGGATGATGATCCCTCTACTACAAAGGAGGATGCAGTTTATCAAGGTCCCAGCAAAATTAGTTCCAGCATCACCAGTGCCAGTAGAAATAAAGAGCCATATAAGAAGAACACTGAAGATGACAACAAGTCACATTCAAGTGTTGATGATGCTGACAATAGCATAATAGAGGAAGGTGTAGAAGCTGAACAACCTGCTGCATCAGACAGTGAGACAAACAAGCACCAGAAACTTTGTTACAGTAAAAGTAAAAATAAATTGTTTGAGACCTCTAATAGTTTAGAGGAATATAAGGGTAGTAGTGGCCAAGAATTGTCAGGTGATGCTGATGCTGCTGAGGATGACCTAATGATGACTGATGATGATGCAGATCTAGAATATATCCTTCCAGCATCCTTCTCTGGTTCAGATACAGATGAAGTTGAGAGTGAGGATGATGACAGGGCTATAAGGTTAGAAAAAAGGAAAAGACTGAATCTTCCACCACTTTTAAGGATCACTGTGCCTGTCTATACACTGTTTGAGAATGCCATTGGAAAGTCTGACCCCGCACAAGCACAGATGTAAAAAATCACACAATCACCCTATCAGTCATCATCAGCATCATCTCCTCTTCAAAGTCCAAGTCCCACTCAGCCACACACATCTGTTTTGAGTACCTAGCAACAGCAACACAGGTTAACATCCACAATGTTAGATATGATTAGTGCCGCTGCTGCTTCTGTAAGTGCTGCACCTTTGACACCTAGTAGTAGTGGCAGTAGAATTGCATCAACATCTATCCCCAGTAGTAGTAGTAGCAGCAGCACCACCTCAGGAACCCCTCATTCCATGAAGTCCACACAATGGAGATACTTCACTCAGGATCCTCCAGCTAAACATGTTGCTGTCTTTTGTCTGTGCAAAAAGCCCATGAGCAGGGGGAACACAGGCTCACAGTTAGGCACCTCCTCTATGAGATCCCACCTGAAGCACAACCACAGGTCTGACTGGGAGACACACTATCAGCAAGCCAAAGGTACCACAACTAGCAGCAGCAGAAGCACTACTACAATTCACATCTGCCACATTGTAGGATGCATTTTTTTTATTACATCATCATGAATATGTGCCAGTGTCACTTAAGCAGGAAGTTAGTGTTTTGGGCAAAGGACAAATGCATTCTGCATGCTAACACATTTTTCAAGCCATATGTTGCTGTAGGACTCACAACTTTGACTTTCAGCCACTTATTTCTAAACTTCAGCCCTCAGAAGAAGTAATATTACAGTGGGAAAGGTAGTACCTATAGGAAATATAGGTGAAAAATGTGTTAAAATAGGTGACAAATTTGTTAAAATAGGTGAAAAGGAGGACATTTTTGCATAGGCGGAAAGGTGAAAACTTTCGTGTAAAAAGTGAAAAATTGGCAAGTTTTTGTGAAAATTCATGCAGGAAATTTCTCACACTTTTCACCCACCCCTATTTATTACCCTACTTACCTTGACACTTCTAATAATGCTTGCACAAAGGGGAGGGGAGTGTAGGTCTATATGGTGTTTCGGAGTGTTCATTTCCACTGCACCTTGTGCAACTTTGCTTCATTTCCCAGTGCATGCAATATGAGAAGTGTTCAATGCACACTTAGATGAAAGTCTTAGCGTATGCTGGAAAGCACTAAAACATCATTATGTTCTAGTGTATAATTGGAGGTGCAGGTGCATTTGGAGGCTAACTCTAGCAAAGGTTCACCGAAAATGTGTTCATTCCTCCCAGTATAAGTGGAAGTTAGGTACTTGCATCTATTCTTGCATCTACTCTTAAAGAGGTGTATTAATTTAAAGGGATAATAATGTTTCATAATAAAAGCAGCTCTAATTAATCATCATAGTATTTAGACTTTGGAGAGTGTTATTTCAATTCTGTCAGAGTTGTAGTTCCAGAGTAATTCAATGACAAAGTGTCCTCCTCCCACCCCTTTTACTGATGTAACACTTTTCAGCCAGAGCAGAAGGGAGGTGCCCAGGTAGACTGCAGAGAGGGACAATCTTCAATGAAGATAAGGGAAAAACCTGAAAAGCTTGTCAAGGGGGGCAGGGCTTTCATTGTTTTCATTGTAAGAAGACTGTCCCCTTCTGTTATCTGTCTGGTCTTACAACCAGATTCCCCATCTGAGAAGAGATGGCTTACACTAGGTAAAAGGGGCAGGAGGGGGAAACTTTGCTTGTGAATATCTCTTAAACCATAAAGGTTTGAGAGATAAGACTTATATCATTCTTCATATTTTTTTAATGCCTACAAAATAAAATAAAGTTAAAACGAAGTATTACTATCCCTTTAATGAGCAACAGTTAAAACTAAAATTAAGACAGGGATTGTGGGTGTAAATAATAGCAAAGACCTACTGAACTACCTTTTTAGTTAACCATTTGAGTGTCAGGGGTGTGTGCACCCCATACAATGTAATGCACACCCATCTGACATTAACCATGATTAATGAAGATGCATTCTCTGTAAATCTTGGGTCTGGAACAGCATGCCAGTATTCGCTATACTCTTCCCTGAACAGGCCTTCATGGAATGTAACATTACATCCCTTTGAATGCCATAGGCATATGCAACGCATTGCTCTTCAATGCATTGCATACCACTCTGGTACACAAAGGGTTAAAATGGCAAATCAGATTTTAGATTTTGGCATTCTGTTATATACTGATAGGATTAGTTAAGGAGTGTTGTGATTATAATTTCATTTAATGAGAAACACCAGCTGAACCACAACATCACATATGTAAACATGTTACATTTTAGGATGGGCTGTAAATTTAAATACAGATATTATTATTCTATTTACCTTCTGAATGCGAGGGAAGCATCCAAAGCATTGCATTGAAATGTGTTGGATACCTATCTGGCACTCAAAGTGTTAAATAGTGTAGTGTATTATTTTGTTTCATAACACAGTGGGCTATATTCATAAATAAATGGTGCGATTCTGGGGCAAACCAGCTGCTCCAAAGGGAAGAGGTAACATGTTTAGTTGACTTAAATGTGTATTTAACCTCTTGAATGCTAGAGTGGTCTCCAACACATTTCAACACAATGTGTTGGAAGCTCTCTAACATTTAAGAGGTAAAATCACCTGGAAACCCTCCAGATTTTCCCGGTGACTCTGGTTTTCAAAATGTGTTCCCTGGTCTGCGGGGACAGAAACTTATTTTCTGACTTTGGGAGCTCAGTGGTAACCCCATCTACTTTAACCTCTTGCTCTGCCAACTTGCACCTTGTTCCTCCCTCTTCCCCACCCATTTAAGTGCCCTCCAATTGTGTGTAACCTCAATTAACACAAACAGCAACATTTTAACGTTTTCATTCCCAGTGTTGTGTGTTTCTCCAGGGGCCATGATGAGAAGTGGCTTTATTTACATGATGA
Source organism: Rhinophrynus dorsalis (assembly GCA_037306005.1). Taxonomy (NCBI): domain Eukaryota; kingdom Metazoa; phylum Chordata; class Amphibia; order Anura; family Rhinophrynidae; genus Rhinophrynus; species Rhinophrynus dorsalis. The sequence goes on from CM074721.1 coordinate 288,336,341, forward strand.
GGTTGGATTAGTCCGGAATTACTCAGCTTTCACCTATAACATTTGTCTCAGGTCAGAAGAAAGTTGCAGGATGTTGTCTTTCCCAGCAAAACTGAACACTGATAGTCATAAATCTTTATTGTGTGGAAATTGAGAAAGTCTTCACTATGGATGGACAAATAGGTAATTTTTGTCCCCACATGACTATTTGTGTAATGGAATACATGATTCTACTTTCTTAGTAATTCCCGAAGGAAGAAAAATCAGAAGAAATTTACTGGCAGAAAGTTATGCCCATTGATTTCAATGGAAAAAACTTACCATATCATGTTTCTGATGTATACATGCTGATTTCCTGATGTTCCCACTCACACTTCATCAGACATGTCATGCATACACCCATTAATCATTTTGTACATAAGTACACATGTGCACACATTAGCTCACTTCAGTTCACTGAAAGATTTTGGTGGAAAGGACCTTCTTGCAGGAATTCCCTCTGGAGGCTTAAGGTCCTATTTCCCTCTGCAAATATTCCCACTCATACTTAGCACTGACATAAAGGTACCTATAGATAGAGCTGTAGTGAAAATACTTTAAGCTATCTTTTATAAAGACAGAAACAATAAAAACTACTGAATTATGTGAGCAACCATTAGTTCAGTGCAGATGTATCCAATCCTAGTCCTCAAGACCTACCAACAGTGCATATTTTCATGATATCATGAATAAGCACAGGTAGACCAATCAGAGTGACTGACCCACTTATTAGTCCAATGTGCTTCAGCTAGGATATCCGAAAATAAACGTAGTTGCTCTAGAGGACCAGAGTTGGATACCCTTGCATTAGTCACATTGTATCACTCACACAATATACTCCAGAAGACCAGTCAAGTGAATCAAATTATTGCTCCTATTGGACAATGATGATCAGTCTAAAATATAAGTTTTATTTCAACAGCAACCCTCTATGAATAAGACTGATATGCAATAAATTTCTTTGCAATGCACTGCACAAACACCCAGTCCTGAGAGGGTTCAAATACCCTGATAGTTTTGCCCATATATGGATTTTAGACATGTTTTTAAAACCAACACTGTTGGTGTGTGCAAATACCCATAGCAGCAGTAAGTAAAACTGATTTAATCTAAAGGAGAATTGTATGAGCAGAAGAAAATGGCTAGCGGTCTCATATAAAACAAACCAGACTACTATTTGGTGAAGAGGAAGCAGATACCGGTCACATGCAGGACCACATTTACATCTCAGACACCCCTGGGCAAGGTTTCTTAAGAGCTCCTAGTAACACTCATGACCATCTCCATATCTTACATAATTTGATCTCATGTCCCCTCATTTCATTACTATCTTCCAAGCTATACTTTTATTCTATCCTGGTTTGCTTTAAATACCTGACATCATTTTAGTGACTTATCTTTGAACTGCCTCCAATGTATTGTTTATGTCTAGGAGATGTAGTCTCAAGAAATGTGCAAAATACTCCAGGTGACATCTAACCAGAGATCTATATAAAGTGTCATGGATATGTCTCTAGTCCTGCTGCTAATAGCTATATGTATTTAATTGTAAATCCCTTTATGCACTGGTTCTAATTTGGAGCCCATAAACTTAACATGGCTATGAGCACCTATATGTACTGGGCATCTGTATGCTGAGATGAAATGTGATGTTCATATTTCATTCTCTTTTTGTTGCTAGACATTGTGCTATAAACATTTCTGAAAAAAATTACATTTCTATATTTAATGAAATTTTCTTGCTTGACAATTTTGTGAAAGATCATGCTTCTGTTTCAGACACTTCAGACAGCCTACTTTTTATATGGTTATTCAGTTGATTTCTGGCTATTTTGCACTGTTACCAAGGAAATGTCCATTTCCGTTTACTGCAGTTGAAAATATACTTTTGCAATCCTGTTAATTTGGTGTCCATGCAGGCCATTCCACTGTATTCAGTTGATGCAGAGTTTTTAAAAAAAACTAGTTACAAACCTGTATTTGACTGAGATATTGCAAATTATAATCAGTAATTAAATAAATACTTTTTATTTTCAAAAGTAGATAAAATTATTATTAGTAATTACCTACAACAAGAATTTAATGCTGGCTATGGTACCACAGTGAAGACAGCCTGATAGCTCAAATTGAATTGTATTTCAGTAAAAAAAAAAAAAAAAAAAAAAAAATCTATATATATATATATATATATATATATATATATATATATATATATATATATCATGAATCCAGAAGGTGTATATTATTACTGAAAATTGCAAACAATGTTTTACTGTGTAATGTTTTCAATGTAATGACTGTAAAAACTGCACTTACATAATTATGAAAGACAAAAAGAAAAGCTCACCGCACTGAACTAACCACAATAAATCCATATAGTGAATAGAACAAAAGCCATAAAGATTGGCTAGTATACATCAGGCCAGAACCCAAACATAAGGCCGGAACACAAAGTGCCAATGCAAAGAAAAAGAACAATCCTGCACTCTATACCAGTGTGTAAATGTTTGCCTTGACTTAGGCATTATAATAACTATTAATATATATTAGGATTTAGTCCATATTTTGGGCAAAATGATGTTAAGCTTGCCACCCCATCAAGTACCTCAGAGTTTGGCAAGTACCTACTCCACCTACTCTAATACACCTATACAGCTCTGTCTAAATTAAAAATAATATCTTGAAAAAGTATTATATGGAAACGCATAGATTGGAGTGGGACCCCTTTAAGATGACATGAATATTAAACTAATGGGTCCCAGTGTGTGCACACCTATAAAGCCCCCAAAATATCTGATTCTTGTGAAGATCTTATATGGAAACGTGTAGTGGGACCTTTAAATATACCATGAATACTACCTTGTAGGTCCCAATATGTTAGCAAACTGTATTGAAAAGGTTTAAAAGAGGGACCTGCCTTATATGGAACCTCCTTGGCCTGCAGCAAGTGTATACTGGCACAAGAGGACTGAAAATCTTTCACAACCAATTATAGGTCTGAAAATACCATTCCCACAGGACACTAGAGGAAGAACAGTTGATACCAAACAAGGTGTATGCAAGCACAGAAAGACCAAAATACATCCCTTTAAGAGTCTTTAAGAAAAGTGTTAGATAAAAGATATAATAATATGTTTAATATTAAGATAATCTAGTGGATTAAAAGTAAAACAGCTAGAATGAGCAAAGGAGAATTTGTGAAAGCGATAGGAAAGACAAAAAGAAAAGCTCACAGAGCTGAACTAACCACAATAAATACATATAGTGAATAGAATAAAAGTGATAAAGATTAACTGACATATAAATCATAGCAAGGAAAGGGAGAGAGCTCTCCATTACCCCCAAACATCAGGCCAGAACCCAAAGTGCAAATGCGTTGAAAAAGAACAGTTCTTCCCTCTATGCCAGTGTGTGACTGTGTGCCCTGACTTAGGCATATATAATAACTATTTATAAATATAAGGATTTAGTCCATATTTTGGCCAAAATGATGTTAAGCTTGCCACCCCATCAAGGTACCTCAGTTTGGCAAGTGCCTACTCTAATACACCTTTACAGCTCTGTCTAAATTAAAAACAATTGTTAGGAGTGAAGGAGGGGGTAAAATAAATTGTGTTAGTAGTGAAGGAGGTGGTAATCATTATATTACTAGTGATTGTGAGGAGGAAGACTCAGGGGATTAAATTGATGTGATTGGTGTTAGTAGTAGTAATAGTAATGGTGAAGCAGCTGATGGGAATAGCATTAGGAGAGTGGTAGGGGAAGCAATTGAGAGTGTCCAGACTAGTGGTCAAAGGAGCCCTCACCATTCCCCAGGCTGTGGGAGTCCCCTTCCCCCCCTGGTATTGTCCAGGTGGAACATGATCATGAAGAAACCAGACCTGTTGGCTAGCAGGTGCAGCAATAATACCACCACCAGGAGCACAGAGCTGCCTGTGCTTGCTGATAGTGCTGCCAGTCTGCCTTCTTCACGTCCCCAAGAAAAGGCAAGTGGGACATTAGTGGACCCTCTGTCGCATTTATCATCACCTCTCCAAACCAGCAATGAGATGTGTGTAATAAAGCAGCAGCAAGGAGGGACTAGTGGTGGTGGAGAGGCTGAGGTGGAAGAGACATTTATGGCCTTTTTTAGCCCAAACTGAGAAGAATGGGAGACAGGGATGAGGATGGGCATCACCACTAGGGATGGATGAAAATTTTCGCCTCAAACTGAAATTGGTGAAAAATGGCACTTTCCACTTGGTGAATAATTTCCTGAGAAAAGTGCAGTTTTTTAGCTTTTTGCTGCTTTGTGCATTGAAATCAATGAGAAGAAAAGTTTTTATCCACCACATGAAACCTTTCTCTAGTTTTCTACAGCCATATAAAAGGTTGTCAGGCCCTCACAGCATGCCATTCTGTGTTTGTGAGAGGAGAGAGCAGCACGTTGTTTGCGCTAGAGAAACTAGGGGAACTGAAGTTTAGTTTAGGGAATCTTTTAGGTAGGACATTTGTTATCTGTATTAGGAGAGTTAGCAGGGCACTCTGGGTAGAAGAAGGGAGGAAGGAGGTTGACCCCAAACACCCCACAATTTCATGTGACTGACTGGCAAGATACAGCCAGCTAGGGACCTATTTGCTTGCTGATCTTACTGTTATTGTCTCTGTGCTAGGTGGGGAAGTCTGGGGGAAGAAGTTGATTTTGTTTTTCAGTTATTTTTTTTTGGACAGACTATGATAAGACAACAGGGTGGACAACTTAAAAAGAAAATAAAAAAATAAATAAAAAAGAATAAATAACTAAATATATTAGGTAACAGTGACAAACAGCTAACTGGGCTTAGGGAAGGCATCATACAGCTCCACCAGTTGTGTTGTGTACCGTAGAGTAAAAAAGCACAGTGCAGTTAAGTAATGTCCAGCAAATGCACAAGGGGGAGGGGTGCAGCAGTGCATGGACATGAGTGTAAAGTAGTAGTTCAAAAACTGACTGCAGCAATGGTTGCTGCAGCGTGTGCAATCAATGATGATGATCCTTCTACTCCAAGGGAGAATGCAGTTTATCGAGGTCCCAGCCAAACTAGTTCTAGCACCACCAGTTCCAGTAGAAATAAAGAACCATATAAGAACACTAACAATGACAACAAGCCGCATTCAAGTGTTAATGAATCTGGCAATAGCATAATAAAGGAAGGTGACAGGGCTATAAGGTTAGAAGAAAGTCAAAGGCCGAATCTTCCACCACTTTTAAGGAGCACTGTGCCTGTCTATAAACTGTTTGAACAAGCCATTGGAAAGTCTGAGCCTGGACAGGCACATAAGTCAAAAAGCACACAGTCACCTTTTCAGTCAGCAAGCAGCAATTTTGGGAGACTTACATTCTTAAAAATTAACCAGCATCTGTTACCATCTGAGTATCAGGTAGCAGAAACCACTCATGACAGGCAAAGCCAGGACAAATATATTAACAGCAGCACATATGAGGAGGTGGAGGAGGGATGTGAAGAATGGTTGCCACCATCTACCCCACTTGGGGCCACTGCTATGACCGATAAGTAGTGATGAGCGAGCATGCTCGGCCGAAGCTCGGTTCGGCTCGAGCATCGCTCTGCTCGGCACATGGCGGTACTCGTACGAGTACCGCATGTGCTCGCCCGCCATGTTCGGGTCTCCTCCCCGCACGTTTCGCGGCTGCTGCGCAGCCAATAAACGTGCGGGGAGGCTCTGACATCAGTGTAATGCCAGCAGCCATGTTGGCTGCTGGCATTACACTGATTGGCTGGCCAGAACCCGTGAGTTCGGCTCATTCTTAGCCAGGGAGAGATGCGCTCAGGCAGGGAAAGTCAGTGTAGGGAAAATAAAAGTGTTGGAACTCTTTCAAGACCCAAAAGTCCTTTTTAGGACTTTTGTGTGTGGGGGCAGCATTTATATTTTGTTTGGGGGGGCACAATTTCCTTTTTTTTTGTGGGGGGGATATTAGTAAGGTGACATATAATACTAGATGCACAGGAAGTCAGTGTAGGGAGAATAAAATTGTTGAAACTCTTTCAAGACCCAAAAGTCCTTTTTAGGACTGTTGTGTGTGGGGGCAGCATTTAATTTTTTTTGGGGGTGGCAGAATTTCATTTTTTTGTGGGGGGGGACATGTTCTAAGGTGACATTGTACTAGGTGCACAGGGACAAATATTTCACAGTGCAGTGACAAGCTGACATATTCTGTTAGGTGCACAGGGCCAATTATTTTACAACGCAGCGACAAAAAGGGCCATTTTAAACGTGTGCCTAGCCATAGATTATTGTCACATTCTGTTTAGTGTGCAAATTCACAAATTAACGTCACATATTCCGTTCACTGTGCCTAGCCGCAGATTAGCGTCACATATTGTTTAGTGTGCCTAGCCGCAGATTAGTTTTTATCTTCCTTTTTGTGTGTTTTCGGTCAGTCTGTAAAAATGGCGTACTACGGGCGAAACATCGTTCCCAGCAGCGACGTTGGAGTCCAAGATGCATCCAGACATCCTCCCTATGCTGTCCCTGAACCATTTCTGTGGTGTTTCCATCATTTTCTGACCTTTTCCTATGAACCAGGCACCCTCCCCTCATCAGAGCAGTGGGTGCCTGGTGTAATGCTCGAGTCCTCCCATTGACTTCAATGGGGCTCGGGTGCTCGGCCGAGCACTCGAGCCTCCGGGGGCGCTCGGCCAGAGCACCCGAACACCCGAGCATCGGGGTGCTCGATCATCACAACCGATAAGTAATGTGTGTCAATAATCTGAGAAGGAGGATAGAGTATTACAATGATAAAAATACATACACAAATCACACCATGTCAGTCCTCCACCACCACCACTACAATACACATCTGCCACATTGTAGGTTGTACTTTATTTTTTTTTATTACTTGATATCATCCTGAATATAAGCCAGTGTCACTTGAGAAGGAAATTAGTGTTATGGGAAAAGGACAAATGCATTCTGTGTGCTAACACATTTTTCAAGCCATATTTTGCTGTATGACTCACAACTTTGACTTTCAGCCATTTATTTCTAAACTTCAGCACTCAGAACAAGTAATATTATAGTGGGAAATTTAGTACCTATAGGAAACATAGATGAAAATGTGTTAAAATAGGTGAAAAGGAGGACATTTTTGCATAGACGGAAAGGCAAACTGTTTCGCGGAAAAAACAAAAAAAATCGGCACGTTTTTGTGAAAAGTCATGCATGAAATTTTTCACACTTTTCACTCACCACTACTGTCACCCTCTGTGAGATACATGTGAACTTGCCCACAGAGAGCTGTTCAACACTAGAAGTTATACATATGGTGGTTGGTGTGCTAACTTGATTAAAGTACTTCTTATTGTATGCCTCTGGGACAACACTTGTATTGTATTGTAGTCTAGCAGAGCTGAGCTGAACTAATGTCACTGAGTTCCTCCACTGGGTCGTGTGTGAACTGTTAAAAGCTTTGCACCATTGCCACTGAGAGGTTCACATGATTATGGCAGTACAAGGTGCTCTCAAAATCAACAAGATAAGATAGAGGAGAGTTACTTTGTACAAAGGTACCCATTCTCCAACAACCAGGGCTATTCAGCAGGAGTTGCTTCAATTCAAGTAAACATTTTGCAGATACATACATTAATTTAGAAAGCTGTTTCCTCCCACTCAATGTCTCCAGTACACCTGGTAGTACACAACGTTCAAGTAACATATTAGCTACTGGCGATGAAGACTTTAATCATCTTGGCATCATGCACTGTGCTCAACTGCTTTCCATGCCCTTCACTGACATGTCTTTGAATGATCTGTACCATCACACATGGTTTCTTGCACTGATTCATCTGTATTTGGACAAAAAACATACTGTTTGCTTGTGGATGTCATGGTGAAGAAGTGAAATGCTTAAACTCCCTACCAATTACATATTGTCAGAATTGCTTATGTACAAATTGAGCTCTTTTATCTGAGATCACTCTGTCTGGTTGGCCACGGTGTGCAATCTTTGCCTTGGACACCTTGATTGTGATTTTAGCAGACAAGTCAGGGAACAGCTCAATCTATCAGAAGTCAGAATAATTGTCAGCAATCAGTAACAACATTTGACCAATAAAGCTGATTAGGTCCATGCTTAGCTTGTTAAAGCCATGTAGGCAGCACATGGCACATCTCATGGATCCTATTAGCTGTGCTTGTGCATATTTATTGCAGGTTGATAAATCATAAAGTCTCTGATCTCATTCTGCATGTTGGTCCAGTACAAGGTATCTTCTGCCTGTCTATAGCATGCTTTTCCACCTATGTGGCTTCAGTGTATGCATGTTAGCATCTCTGGTCATAATGATTTCTGAATGATCACCCTTGGCCCTTTGTACAGCATACCATTCTGAAAGTTGACTTTTTCCCTGAATATCTCAAAACCAATGAAATGTCTTTGAACCAGTTAAAATAACAGACATAAGCACTTGCAAACTTTCATCATTCTCGGTTTGCTGCCTTATCTGAAGTAATTGCTGGTTCATGACATTTAAATAGTCTACTTCAGTGGTTCTCAAGCTTTTTTTGCTCAAGGCACACCTAACACTCAGTCTGGTATTTTCGGGGCACCCCTATCATTTTATGTAATTTGTCTAGGTTGTAATGAAGGTTATAAATACATAATTATAGAGTTATTATTAGACCCCACAACTAAAATAAACATATTGTGCATAGTAATATCATTAAATATACATCTGGAGGTATACATTACCATTTTTGTCAATGCCTTATAGATAAAATGGGGCACCCTAAGTGGATGTCCGTGGCACACCAAAGTGCCACGGCACCCTGGTTGAGAAACACTGGTCTACTTGATTATTGTATGCTTTGTCATAGAGCTCCAGCTGTACCCTGAAAACTGTGTGTCATCCACATTCAATATTGCATATGTCATCTGCTGCTATCGCTCTGCAAAGTGTATTGTTGATGTAAATCTCAAGTTTTTTTACCACATTAAGACTGTAGTTCAGTAACACTAGCAGCATACTCTGAAGGCACTTGAGTGCATGCAGAAAAGGCTTCTTGAAAATGGATATCAGCAATTTATGATCAGTTTCTGCTATGTTTATGTTATGGCAATATAAACAGTAATGGACACAGTGGCAGGTAAACACTATACTCCGAATAATTTTTTAAAAAGAGCAAAGTTGTGCTCATTTGGGGTCATTCATTTTGATGAAAATACCACAGGATAGCCATCTTAGAGTAGGCAAAATCCAATACCTCTTCTTCTTGTGTTGCTTTTGTAAGTTTTATATTATTCTATTTCTTCATCACAGGTGTAGTGTCTGGTGACCAGACATTCAGGGCTTGGTTTAAAGAAGTCAGATGCAAAAAAATATCCAATGGCAGTTTTTCAGGCATAGTAAGTAATTCAAAGAACAGTGCTACGAAGAACTACTGGCAGAAAAGAAGGATATCGTCCGCTAAACTTGGCAGCGATTTCATCCCATAAAGCATACACTGCAATTCAAAGACTCACTTTATAGAGGGGAATTCTAGACCCAGTTTTTTTTGGGCATAAATAACTTAGTGTAACTTTTAATCACCAGCACATAATCTGCATGTTAAAAAAAGTGTAAAAACCCCATATCCCCACATCCAAAGTAGACCCGAAATGCGTCCAAAGTTAGTAGAATTAAACCTAGGAGTGCCAGTGGCTGGGATATGCTTATGCATCTCCCAGCTAATCAGTTCAAACACAGTCACTCAAAGCTGATTGGCTGGGAGGTGTGTAAGGCATCGGCCCATGGACAAGAAGAGGTGGGGATTGTAGTATTATTCTGTCTCCGCTGCCACCTCAGTGGCCTCACACAGTGGCAGAGACAGTGACGAAGCTATGCTAAGTATAATTTTATTTTCCTTATGACAATACCATTGGCATTGAATATATTGAAAATATTTATTATTATTATGGGGGCATTTGGATTTTAACAGCTGGCACACTACTACATACTTTAACCCTTTGGGCCCCTGAGAGGTACGCAACACATTGCTTTGCAAACCATTGCGTACCCCTCTGGCACTCAAGGGGTTAAATTATGTATGCTTTTAACTTAAACTTTTGTTTTTGTTTTACAGCAAGAAGAAAGAAGACAGAAGATACAAGAGGGAAAGAAGGACAGAAGATAGGAAAGAAGATGACCAGGAAGCTAAGGACTCAGGATTACTGGTAAGTGTTAATGCAATGTTGCTTTACTTAGTTGGATTAACCCTATGAATGTCTGCTGGGTAATTATACCCCACTGCCACTCATAGGGTTAATCCTACTAACTTTGGACACATTTTAGGCACTTTGGATGTATTGATGCGGGGCTTAGGGCCCCCATATCTATACATCCACTGAGGACTTTGGATTTTTTTTGCCAGTTAATAGCTACATTAGCTGGCAAAAGATCCGATAAGGAACTTTATGGCCAAACAAACTGGGTCTTAAGTTTTATGCTGTAAGTGAGTCCCTTATCGTACTTTTTCAGCTAATGCAGTCCTTTAACCCTTTGAGTGCCAAGTGGGTACATTGTACGAGTTTGGACAGCTGTACCCGCTGTGCCAAGCTCGTACAATGTACCCACTAAAATGCGGTCACTGCATGAGCCGGTATAACCGGCATGCAGTGGCCGCATTTTAAAAAAAAAAAATGTGGGCAATCGTGGGGGGACATGAGGATCACTCCTCATGTCCCCCCTGTTATTGATCTCCCAGCCGATCGCGCTGGGAGATCAATAAAAGAAGAGGAGAAGCGCAGCTGAGGCGCAGCTTCTCCTCTTCTTTGTCTCCTACCCGAACTTCCGGGTAGGAGTGGGCGGGACCGGGGGAAGCCTCCCAGCGTCATCAGTGACATGTCACTGATGACGTTGGGGAAGTTTCCCCGGTCCCATTCACTCCTACCGGTGGTAGGAGTGAAAGGCAGGAGAGCTTTTGCTCTCCTGCAAGTCGCCATATTGATCTCCCAGCCGATGGCTGGGAGATCAATAACTGGGGGGACACCAGAAGGCGTCCTGATGTCCCCCACGAGGTCTGAGAAATTAAAAAAAAAAAAAAAAAAAAAAAACAAACGCTAAGTAGCCCTGTGAGTGCCGCAGGGGTCCCCAGCACATTGCTTTGCAATGTGCTGGAGACCCTTGTAGCACTCACAGGGTCTTTTCTTTGGGTTTTTTTTTTATTTTTTTAAAGACCTCATTGGGGGGATCAGGGGGGATCCTGATGCCCCTCAATGAGGTCTATTATTAAAAAAAAAATAAATACAATTTTTTAACCCTGTGTGTGCCACAGGGGGGGGTCAAATGCACCCCCCCCTCCTGTGGCACACACAGGGCTTCTATCATTACTTTGTTACTAGAGATTGTTGGGGGGCCATCAGGATTTGTCCTGATGGCCCCCCAACAAGCTCTGATTACAAAGTATTAATAAAAAAAAAAATTAACCCTCTGAGTGCCAGAAGGGTCCAATGCATTGCTTTGCAATGCGCTGGAAACCCCTTTGGCACTCACAGGGACATTTATTTTGATTCCTTTTTTTTTTTTTTTTTTTAAGACCTCGTTGGGGGGAATCAGAGGGGTCCTGATACCCACCAATGAGGTCCATAATAAAAAAAGTAAAGAAAAAAAATTAACCCTGTGTGTGCCTCAAGGGGGGCCAATGCAGCCCCCCTTCTGCGGCGCACACACAGGGCATTTATCATTACTTCGTTATCAGAGATTGTTGGGGGGCCTTCATGATTGGTCCTGATGGCCCCCCAACAAGCTCTGATTACCAAGTAATGATTAAAAAAAAAATTAACCCTCTGAGTGCCAGAAGGGTCCAATGCATTGCTTTGCAATGCGCTGGAGAGCCCTTTGGCACTCACAGGGACATTTATTTTGATTCCTTTTTTTTTTTTTTTTTAAGACCTCATTGGGGGGAATCAAAGGGGTCCTGATACCCACCAATGAGGTCCATAATAAAAAAAGTAAAGAAAAAAAATTAACCCTGTGTGTGCCTCAAGGGGGGCCAATGCAGCCCCCCTTCTGCGGCGCACACACAGGGCATTTCTCATTACTTCGTTATCAGAGATTGTTGGGGGGCCATCATGATTGGTCCTGATGGCCCCCCAACAAGCTCTGATTACCAAGTAATGATTAAAAAAAAATTAACCCTCTGAGTGCCACAAGGATCCAATGCATTGCTTTGCAATGCGCTGGAGACCCCTGTGGCACTCTCCGGGTCCCCTGTTTGTGGACATATATATATATTTTTTTACTAAGACCTCATTGGGGAGGGATCAGGGGGTCCTTATGCCCCTCAATGAGGTATATAATAAAAAAAATAAAAAATAAAACACAAATTAACCCTGTGTGTGCCACTAGGAGGGGAGTTCAATGCCGACCCCCTTCCTGTGGCACACACAGGACTTTTTATCAACACTGGTAGTCACAGATCTCCCATACACACTATCAAACACTGCCCCACCATCCTTGCTCCTCTGCTCATACCCACACACACTGCCTAATCCCTCACCCTCCCACATACTTTGTTACACTTGTAGTCACAGGTCCGCACGTACACCGGCTGACGCCCTAGCTTCTTTCATCTGTTAGCCATAAAATCACACATACACTGTTTGCTTTACCATTTCTGTTTCACTGGTAGCTACGCTCCTGTAGCGTAAATTGGTATGTCAACCCACAGCAGTGGGGTACCATTTTTCTTAGGCTGGCAAGAAGTCCTCCTAGGAAATCCCACGCCATTGAACCATTTTAGTATCTTTGAAGTGACTGATGTGTAAAACAAAATTTTATTTTTTCCTGTAGCACCACATTCTGGAAATAGTTGTGCCAACTAACTTAGGGGTAAAAAGGCAAGTGACCCCTCATTAGATGCGGCAGGTTGTCTTCTTTCCAAAATGGTATGGTTTATCTACCTTTTCTTCAATTCTGAAGGTGTTATAGTCATTTTCGTACAGGCAAGTCAGGTTTGAGAAAATGTTAGAAACATCAGAGGTTGTAGTAGGTGTAGTTTTCTACTTCTAGCACCCCCTAAGGTAGTTCAACTCATACCAATGGGGTGTCATTTGACTCCTAAGAGCACTAGCAAACAAATGCAGTTGAAAATTCCATGGTTTTCACAGCGCTCCATACATTTGAAGGGGCAGAAATGTAAAAAAATGCAATTTTTTTCCTATATCGCCTCCTTCTGGAAACATTTATGCACACCAGTATTGGGGTAAGAAGGCAAGTGACCCCTCATTAGATGCGGCAGGTTGTTTTCTTTCCAAAATGGTATGGTTTATCTACCTTTTCTTCAATTCTGAATGTGTTATAGCCATTTTTGTACAGGCAAGTCACATTTGAGAAAATGTTAGAAACATCAGAGGTTGTAGTAGGTGTAGTTTTCTACTTCTAGCACCCCCTAAGGTAGGTCAACTCATATCAATGGGGTGTCGTTTGACTCCTAAGAGCACTAGCTAATGAATGCAGTTGAAAATTCCATGGTTTTTACAAAGTTCCATACATTTGAAGGGGCAGAAATGTAAGAAAATGCCTTTTTTTTTCACTAGCGCCACCTCCTGGAAGCATTTGTGCATACCAGCCTTTGGGTAAGAAGGCACGTGACCCCTCATTAGATGCGGAAGGATGTTTTCTTTCCAAAATGGCATTGTTTCTCTACCTTTTCTGCATATCTATTATGGTTATAACCATTTTAGTGCAAGCAGATAATTTCAAAAACAAAAGTGTCAGGTTTACGTACGTGTTCCTAGCACCCACATATTCTATGTTAACCCACACAAATAGGCTACCATTTTTCTCATGTTGGTAGCAGGTACTGAATACAGCAGGAAATGTTATGGTTTTCAAAGATTTTAGTATCTTTGAAGTGGTGGAAATGTAAAAAAACATGTATTTATTCCCATAGCGCCACCTTTTGGAAATATTTGTGCACTTCAGCCCAGGGGGTAGAAAGGCAAGTGACCCCTCATTTGATGCGGGAGAATGTCTACTTTCCAAAATGGTATACCTTTTATACCTTTCCTTCATGTCTCTAACAGTTATGGACATTTTAGTACAAGCCGCCATTTTCGAAGAAGCAAACAGGTAGGTGTAGTGATGTGCTTCTGGCACCCCTAAGGTAGGTCGACTCATTCCAGTGGGGTGTCATTTTTCTCCTAAGAGCACTAGCTAATGAATACAGTTGGAAATGCCATGGTTTGCACAAATTTCAGTACATTTGAAGGGGCAGAAATGTAAGAAAATGCCTTTTTTTTTCATTAGCGCCACCTTCTGGAGGCATTTGTGCTCTCCAGGCTTGGGGTAACAAAGCAAGTCACCCATCAATAGATGCGGCAGGGTGTCTTCTTTTCAAAATGGTATGGTTTGTGTACCCTTTCTTCACTTCTGTAGTTGTTATAACCATTTGGGTACAGACAAGTAATGTTTGAGAAAATGTTAGAAAAATTTGAGGTTGTAGTAGGTGTCATTTTGCACTTCTAACGCCCCCTGAGGTAGTTAAACTCATACCAATGGGGTGTCATTTTTCTCCTAAGAGCACTAGCTAATGAATACAGTTGGAAATACCATGGTTTGCACATATTTCAGTACATTTGAAGGGGCAGAAATGTAAGAAAATGCCTTTTTTTTTCATTAGTGCCACCTTCTGGAGGCATTTGTGCACTCCAGGCTTGGGGTAACAAGGCAAGTCACCCATCATTAGATGCGGCAGGGTGTCTTCTTTTCAAAATGGTATGGTTTGTGTACCCTTTCTTCACTTCTGTAGTTGTTATAACCATTTGTGTACAGACAAGTAATGTTTGAGAAAATGTTAGAAAAATTTGAGGTTGTAGTAGGTGTCATTTTGCACTTCTAACGCCCCCTGAGGTAGTTAAACTCATACCAATGGGGTGTCATTTTTCTCCTAAGAGCACTAGCTAATGAATACAGTTGGAAATACCATGGTTTGCACATATTTCAGTACATTTGAAGGGGCAGAAATGTAAGAAAATGCCTTTTTTTTTCATTAGTGCCACCTTCTGGAGGCATTTGTGCACTCCAGGCTTGGGGTAACAAGGCAAGTCACCCATCATTAGATGCGGCAGGGTGTCTTCTTTTCAAAATGGTATGATTTGTGTACCCTTTCTTCACTTCTGTAGTTGTTATAACCATTTGTGTACTGACAAGTAATGTTTGAGAAAATGTTAGAAAAATTTGAGGTTGTAGTAGGTGTCATTTTGCACTTCTAACGCCCCCTGAGGTAGTTAAACTCATACCAATGGGGTGTCATTTTTCTCCTAAGAGCACTAGCTAATGAATACAGTTGGAAATACCATGGTTTGCACATATTTCAGTACATTTGAAGGGGCAGAAATGTAAGAAAATACCTTTTTTTTTCATTAGTGCCACCTTCTGGAGGCATTTGTGCACTCCAGGCTTGGGGTAACAAGGCAAGTCACCCATCATTAGATGTGGCAGGGTGTCTTCTTTTCAAAATGGTATGGTTTGTGTACCCTTTCTTCACTTCTGTAGTTGTTATAACCATTTGTGTACAGACAAGTAATGTTTGAGAAAATGTTAGAAAAATTTGAGGTTGTAGTAGGTGTCATTTTGCACTTCTAACGCCCCCTGAGGTAGTTAAACTCATACCAATGGGGTGTCATTTTTCTCCTAAGAGCACTAGCTAATGAATACAGTTGGAAATACCATGGTTTGCACATATTTCAGTACATTTGAAGGGACAGAAATGTAAGAAAATGCCTTTTTTTTTCATTAGTGCCACCTTCTGGAGGCATTTGTGCACTCCAGGCTTGGGGTAACAAGGCAAGTCACCCATCATTAGATGCGGCAGGGTGTCTTCTTTTCAAAATGGTATGGTTTGTGTACCCTTTCTTCACTTCTGTAGTTGTTATAACCATTTGTGTACTGACAAGTAATGTTTGAGAAAATGTTAGAAAAATTTGAGGTTGTAGTAGGTGTCATTTTGCACTTCTAACGCCCCCTGAGGTAGTTAAACTCATACCAATGGGGTGTCATTTTTCTCCTAAGAGCACTAGCTAATGAATACAGTTGGAAATGCCATGGTTTTCACAAATTTCAGTACATTTGAAGGGGCAGAAATGTAAGAAAATGCCTTTTTTTTCATTAGCGCCATCTTCTGGAGGCATTTGTGCACACCAGGCTTGGGGTAAGAAGGCAAGTTACCCCTCATTAGATGCGGCAGGTTGTCTACTTTTCCGAAATATATAGTTTTATATAGTTATTCCACTGTTTTAGGGTAGTTTTACCACAAAAACCCTAGAATGCGCATATTAGTTTATAAAGTTGAAAATGTCATTTTGCGCTGCTGGTGATTAGGGCTCTACGCTAGCCATGGACGTAGGTAAAACTATACAAATTTGGTATTTTTTTACTCAGGGGACTCGAGGCTTTTTCAAATAATTGAAACTTTTTCAATCAAGGTAAATATTTTTGATACATAGTATGTGATTTTAGCAAAATGAGTAAATTTTCACTTTTTTTTGTCATTATGACATCATAGCTTTTTGCACGATGTAAAATTCTCTTCATGTAAGGTATCACAAGAAAGCTCAATTCGTTCTGAAAAAAACAATATATAGTTTTCCATATGTAACTAAAAATCCCCAGAGGAAATCAAGCCTAAACGGAAGGATAGCAAAAATGTTGAAAAAGTGTCTGGCCTGCAGGGTTCAGAAAATGGCCCGAGCCTCTGGCACTGAAGGGGTTAAATGGCAAAATGGAGCTTTTTTTTTTTTTACATGGGCCAAAACACACATTAGTGTAGCGGCTGTACTATTTGATAAACTGCTGTTAGCAGTTCGTTACATGTCCCTTTGAATGGCTTACTACACATTAAAACACCCGTTGGAGGTTTTTTTGCCTAACCTCTGCCTTTAAATTTACCCCTATAAGCCTATAAATAAAACCCCTAGAGTGAGACTTTTTTAAATGTGCAGTATGTTTTAATCTGTGGGAAGAATGTAATTATTTATGCTTAAACAGTAAAAGAACATAGGTAGAATATCTATATGGAATTATCACCAAACAGATTGCTCCAGGGTAAAATAATGTTGATCTACTGCTTGCATTTAAACTTAAAACATATAACATTTTAAAATATTTAGCCCCTGTATGCTAAAAAAGGGCTGCAATGAATTCAAAGGGTTTCATGTCTATTTTAATCATAATTAACTTCAATCCACATTAACATAATATGTCACCAACATTTAATTCTGAAGGTGTTTACACAGCCTTTTGAACTGTCTGCATGAATAAATGAAGAGGAATTCTCAAAGGGAAAAAAAGACAAATAAATATATATATGTGAAGTCACGTACATTCAGTGCAGTGCTTAGAAATCGGTACAAAATGTTCTCCTTTACAGTCAGCATTACTGAAACACGTTAGTTTGTGTTTCACCACTTTCTGACAATGTTACCTTCCTGTCCTATTATCTACCTGCATACAGAACACAGACTGTTCATTTTGTGAGATTACAGCAATACAAGTCTGTATCACTATAGCAACAAATCTAATTGGTATAGTGCATATCTTTCTTTAACCATAGGATGGAGCCAATAGCCCTGAATATGAATCTAGCTATTAAAGTCCATAAATTTGATTGTATCTCAGGACAAAAAATAATAAAAATATTCTAATATTCTGTGCTTACTGCTTACATCGATGTTTCTCAGCCAGTGTGCTTGCCATGTTGTGTTTCTTGGGCAGCAGTTTAACATGCCACATTTTTCTATGAAGACTTTTAAAAAATGTAAATGTGCATTTATTAATATGTATAGGTACAATATGCTTGTTTTTGTCATTCTGATTCTGAGACCTAAGAATAACTATATAATTATGAATTTCCCTCAAGTGGTATGTCCTTGACAAATGCCCAGACAATTACAGACTGTCTGGTAGGGGTACCTTAAGCAATAAAATAATTATGAACACTGTCTTGCTTAGTGGGGGAATGTATGAGTATGAGTCTGAGCAAAAACTAGAGCTGGAATCTATTCCCTGGCCCCATGCCTGTCTAACGCCAATTTACTAAGCTACATATCTAAAAAATGTTCCACTTTATGCCACTTACAACAGGAGGAGGGTGATGGGGGAATCTATGAATATTTCAGGTGTTCTATGCCTGTACACCTTATTTAACACTGTATTATTAAAGTTAGATGGATAATTGTGTAAATATATGCTTGTGCTGCTCATGCTGTAAGCCAGACAAAAAGGGTCTGACTGGCACTATACTCTTAAAGGGATAGTAATGTTTCTTAATAAAAGCAGCTCTAATGAATCATCATAGTATTAGGACTTTGGAGAGTGTTATTTCAATTCTGTCAGAGTTGTAGTTCAAGAGTAATTCAATGACAAAGAATCCCCCTCCCGCCCCTTTTACTGATGTAACACTGCTCTGCCAGAGCAGAAGGGAGGTGCCCAGGTAGACTGCAGAGAGGGACAATCTTCAATTAAGATAAGGGAAAAACCTGAAAAACTTGTCAAGGGGGCAGGGCCTTCATTATTTTCATAGGAAGAAGATTGTCCCCTGCTGTTATCTGTCTAGTCTTACAACCAGATTCCACATCTGAGAAGAGATGGCTTACACTAGGTAAAAGGGGCGGGAGGGGAAACTTTGCTTGTGAATATCTCTGAAACCAGATAGGACTTATATCATTCTTCATGTTTTTTTAATGCCTACAAAATAAAATAAAGATAAAACAAAGTATTACTATCCCTTTAATGATAGCAGAGGGTATCCACTAGTATGCACAACACTGATTATATATAATGCAATGCTCGTATTTTAAGAAATACAGCAGCAAAAAGTTGATATTGTGATATCAAATATCAGACACAGAATACTGTTACATTGGCCATTAGTGAAGTGAACTAATACTTAATTGTACACAAAGCCCCATTGTATTTTATGAGCACTACACACAGGTTGGATCGCAGGCACCCCTACACAAGGCACTCTAAATAAACTCAGCTCCACCCATGACCACACCTCTACTCTACTCTTCACATTACCCAACCCCAGTCCCATCCACTGTTTTCTGGCACAGAAAATATTGTTGACCTATAATAAACAAGGGCAAAATAATCCGTAACCCTTGTTGCTAGAGAAATCACCAACACACTGCAAAGTAATGCATTGGGGATCTCTCTAGGAGTTAAATAATAGCTTGTAAATGGTTATAAAACTAGTGAAAGGATATTTAATTTGCTCTGACCACACCCACAATTCAGAATGTGGGTATGGCTAACTCACCTGAGGCACACCTCAAAATTTGGAGCTCTAAACAGTTGCCTACTCTGCCTTCTGGGAAATCCATATCTGGAACTACACATTATTCTCAATCAATCACTTAAGTCACTGTCACGGAGTGACTAGAGAAAAAAGACACTGATGAGTACAGATAAAATTAAATAAATATTTATTGAAACACCATAGCAGCAGTAACATACCTCTCAATTTCATGGGACCAGGGAAGGAAAGTGCACACACTTCCTTCACCCTTCACTAGACAAGTGTGAGATGAACCCACGTCTGTACCCTAATGCTAGGGTAAGCCCAGGCAACAGGAGTGAGACACTCCAGAACGATGAAGCACCAAAGTAGCGACTCTAACTCCACCACCTTCTCGAGACCAGGTGTGAAGACAGTGTGCAACACTTCCTCGACCCTTCACTAGGCAGGTGAAAGCTAGTATACGTATGGCCCTTAGTAACCTTCACGTGGCTATTTATGAGGACAGTGCACGGCACTTCCTCAATCCTTCAAAAGGCAGGTTAAAATAGCGCAACTATACCGTACCGCTAGGGTATACCAAAGGCAAGGTAAACTGCACCTAGAACGCTCGGTGAGAAACAAACCACCCGAACCTAGACCGCAGAAGGTCAGTGACACGGACTGACCAAACAAGCACTGCTACAGGAGTAGCAAGAGTGGCGGTAACAGTAGGCCCAGGAAGCAGAGGATAATGATAGCCGGGGCTGCTTAGCCGAGGCTGGCAGTAAACCAAGCCAAGAACGCAAAAGAGGAGGAGGTAGTCAGATGAAGCCAGGAGTCAGAGCTGGATCAAGTAGTCAGACGAAGCCAGGGTCTAGAGCTGGGTCAGGTAGTCAGATGAAACCAGGAATCAAATCTGGATCGGGTAGTCAGACGAAGCCAGAAGTCAGAGCCGGATCGGGTAATCAGACGAGATCAGGAGTAATACACAGGAATCAGTAAACGGACCAACACAGCACTAGGCTCAGGTACACCATGAAAGGGCACTGGGTAATGGAAATGCTGAGACCTTTAAGGCCTAGTAGGCGGACAGAGACATGACAGCAATTAACAGTGACCTATAAGAACAGCAACTTGCAATGAGTGACAGCCAGGAAGTAGCAAGGTCGCTGTTACAGTAACGCAACACTGCAGGCAATCATGGGCACCTTGATAGTCACCCAATTCAACTACCAAATACAAAACAATGATATCTATTCTGTGAAACTTGTTATTGCAACAAATCTCATGCAACAAAGTGAAGAAAACCTTAGCTTACACATGACCCTGCATGTTCTTTTTAAAGGGATAGTAATGTTTCATAATAAAAACAGCTCTAATTAATCATCATAGTATTTGGACTTTGGAGAGTGTTATTTCAGTTCTGTCAGAGTTGTAGTTCAGGAGTAATTCAATGACAAAGTGTCCCCCTCCCGCCCCTTTTACTGATGTAACACTGCTCAGCCAGATCAGAAGGGAGGTGCCCAGGTAGATTGCACAGAGGGACAATCTTCAATTAAGATAAGGGAAAAACCTGAAAAACTTGTCAAGGGGGGCAGGGTTTTCATTGGTTTCATATAAAGAAGATTGTCCCCTTCTGTTATCTGTCTGGTCTTACAACTAGATTCACATCTGAGAAGAGATGGCTTATACTAGGTAAAAGGGGCGGGGAGGGGAAACTTTGCTTGTGAATATCTCTTGAACCATAAAGGTTTGAGAGATAAGACTTATATCGTTCTTCATGTATTTTTAATGCCTACAAAATAAAATAAAGTTAAAATGAAGTATTACTATCCCTTTAAAAGAAATTCTTAGGTTATCAAATGTTATTGAACATATGTGAACATTTTGGATTTGTTGCACCATAATTTTTATTACAATGAGCTTATATTAGTAACTTAAAAACTAACTCAATGCATTTCTATTTAAAGCTGATGTTAGAGGCTCTGAGAATTCATAAGATGTAGGGAAATGGTTTATAGAGAGACCTGTCATCAGCCCCCACTGCTGGAACAGTGCAGGTTTTCATACACGTTAATCAATCAGTGATCAATCACTCTGAAGTATCTGCCTGAGCTAATGGCATTCACTTGTGTTTAATGGAGGAGATCCTGAAAACATGCATGTTTGGCGGGAAAGGAGGACAGGTTTGAGCACTCCATCCCATAACTTCAAAACTTGATCTAATAAAAAAAAACATTTGCCTGTAATCATTGTTCATAGGTTCTTACCTCCTGGTTGTTTTGAAATCATTGATCTCTCCATCTCAGTATTCCCAGGCTTCAGATGACTTTACTGATGTCAGCATCCCAAAACACAGTAATTTGACAACACTGATGTCTCCAACCCAAATTACCCAAGATTGTTTGACATCCATGATGCCTCAAAAGGATAATATGTATGAAAGAAAAGCATAACAATTTTGGGTTAAACCCGTTGAGCAATAGGACAAACAAATAATTGCCTGTGGTGACTTTGCACATGCTAGGAAATTGATGGGGGTGGGTTTTATGACATCATAGCCTTTAGCCAATAGGAAAGAAGAAGGGTGAGGCTAGAAAGCGGTTAAAAATATTGAGCACCAGCTGCTCTGGCTGACTTCCTCTCAATTGAATTTAAAACAGTGTTTTTGTCATTTGAATGCTAGGGGAGTCTCAGACTCATTGATTAATGTATTTGGATACCACACTAGCATTCTGGAGATCAAAAACCGTAGTTAAATCAATGGTAAGTGTATAGATTTTTATCTATCCCATATAGTACAGGTAATTTGATCCATAATAGCTCACCTTTTCTATTCTGTATGACGCCCAAAGGCTTTAAAATGTATAGCTAAGAGGGAGAGGGAAGATATGTAAATCAATGAGTTACACCCGTCTCTGATATTCTTGTGGTTAAAATGCATCATGTTCTGTGAAGTCACTTTAAACATTCCCATGAGACTTTTTCTAACATAAAAATACTTGCATTTATATTATAATATGTTTGTTAACTCATCAACTTGTCAAGTGGCAGTCATATGAAGTTAGGTTATCACAATAAGACAGACCTAGTTTAAATTCACTGAACTCAAAAGTCCCATTAAATCAGAATGAATGAGAATGGGCCTTGTTACTTTTAAGATCAATGAAGTAAAGTCTTCACTGCTAACTACAATCTCATTTGAGCAAATGCTGAGTGATGGCAAATTTGACAAGGTTAGAGTTAACAGAATGGAGGGTGATATACTGCTCCAGGCACCTTCCTTAAAATCTGGATCCATTCCTTTTTGCATCATTGTCTGCACCTATTACATCTCAACATGACAGGTCTGTGCTGAATGCCAGGCACACATTATCATTAATAAAAAGGCATACCATGCAGAAACAAAACAGATTACAAGGCAGAATATGCACTCCACACACTGAAGGAATAAATATCCCAATAGAAATCACAACATTTAGAACTGCATTTTATAAAATTCATTGCAGGTTATCCTTTATACCCCTGGCAAAATCACATATTTATTCTAAATAGGCATCTGTAGATAATACACAATCTGCCTTATTCATGAAGTGATAGAGATGCAATTCTGGGGCAAATCAACTGCACCATATGTCTGAAATGAAAATTACCAAAATTCCAATTGACCTAATGGGGGAGGAGTGGTTAAACCTTTGTTTGCTAGAGAGGTCTTCAATGCATTGAAAAGCAATGTTTTGCAGACCTCTATGATTCAAGTGAAAAAAAAGCCACATTTAATTCAAAGGGAACTTTCATTTCCCCCAATAACGCAGTTGGTTTGTTACAGAATTATACCTTCATGAATAAGGCCCAATAACACTGCAACAAATGTATACTGTTCATCATGCTACCTTCAGCATATAAAAATGACAATATACAGGATATATTATTTTGCAAGCAATAGATAAAAGATTAGAAAATGTATAATTTCAGGCCAAGAGAGATGTCACCAAAGCATCTGTCTCTCAAAGGGTAAAATTATCACTTATTCCATTTTGTGGACAGTGTTATTAGTGCTATAACCCTTTGTGTGACAGAGAGGTATGCAAAAAGCAATGCTTTGCGAGCCTCTCTGACACTCAAAGGGTTAAAAACAAAGCTAAGCTAGACACAAAAACATTTTGCTGTATAAGTCAGAACCAAGGATTTTCAGCTACAGTTTTAAACATAAGTAGAAGGCTGGGCCTGCATTTGTGGGAGGGGCTGCAAGCCTTAAATATCAACTATAGCCTCTCCCATGGGGCGCTAATTAAACAAGGAGTCAAAAGAAAGACCCTTAAACAGAAGCTCCTTTCAAAATGAGGCACTCAACTTAAAGTATAGAAAAATACAAATCAATTTTATTGAGTGTTTCACATACAAAACAAACATATAAAGACTCACATTTAAAACACCATTAAAAACATATCACAGGTAGGAGGGGTACAATAAAGAAACAACATGTAAATATATAATATTGCACAAAAATAAATATATGAGGCAAGCATTCAAAATATTATTTATATCTGCACCATAGTGATAAACACAAGTCCTGAAAAATATTCTAGGGCTTTCTCACATGTGAAACAAAAGATAAACTACAATATAATATCCTCTTCTAAATCAGGGTAGAAGTGCAAAAGGACAAAAAATCCCCCAAAAAAACATCAAACCTCAGGTTATATAAGTGCAAACAAATCACACCCCTCCAAACCATGCCACAGATCCCATGGGGTGCATCATCTTTGTGCCTTGACTTTCATTTCGGAAATCCATTTTCTATTCATCAGTGGTTAGTCCTACATCACTTATGGTTGCTTCAAGTGTGAGGTACAGGTTTACCTCCGCACTGCCGGCTTAGTAAGTTCCCCAACATAGTTGCCATATACACAGGTGGTGAGCGTTAAGTGCCCGAATCTCCCCTCACCACTTCCGACACCTCCCCTCCCCATATCACTCGAGCAGCCACCACAGTGCCTTAGCTGTACCCTACTCGTGGCTTCACTTACAGCAGCTTCCCCTAGCTGCATGAGATTTATTCCGTCTTGGGCGGCCTCTTGCTATGCACGAGTCACTACCACCTCTGTAGTCAATTACTGATGCAAGCCGCCTCACTTCGGAGCTCATACCCAGATCAACCATTTTAGTTATGGGTAAGCATGCGCCCGCTCACTCATGTTCTCTACGCCCTTCGGTACATTACTCCGCTCCCATCCAGTTACTAACCCATGGTTCATGCTCCTGATACTCTGCATTTCATACGTTTTTGCTTAAGTTATAAATCTCAAGTTCCTCAAAGATGCTACAGCTTGCCTCCCTCCTAAGCTCCACAAGTGGAAGCAAGGTGCCATTTCCTTTACCTCCAGTCCAACTTGTCAGGCAATTGTAGCCATAGTCCGTATTCCGCTCATGTCCCCCCCCATCCCCAAACTGCCTCTATAATCCCCCTTTGTTATGTTGCAGGACTCCATAATTGCAGTAAAATTTTTATACACAGTTACACTCTGTTTCTGATTACCCCAGGCAGCAAAGCATTTGAACCTCTCAAATAGTAGTCATCAGTCACAATGCACACAATTACTATTATGATACCTTCCATAACATGGCTCGGCCAGATACACACTACCTTTCACAGCCCCCTTATAGCACACAGGTGGCCAGCCCTAGCCTTACAAACAGATGGCTGTGATTCATGGGAAATGGAGTCCTACTTCCCCAAATAGCCCAGTTAGATCAATCATCACTAAGGTTCTAATCACAGCACCATCACAATAAATAACTGTACTGTTGTAAGTTTATACTACTTTATGATCTGTTAAACACTGGTTTCCACCAATACACTCATTCTACTGTTTTATTATGAATTTCAATATGACAACATATAAAACCAGATTTATTGTGTCACTCCATGCAATCCACAAACATATCTCTTGCCAACGTGGGTCTTGTATTTATGTTTACAAGCGGTATTTATTGAAACATGAAATTTACATGCTATGTTCCTTTAGGCCATTTTCTGTTCCTCGAGCATCAGGACCAGCACATTTGGTCTCACCATATAAGCATTTTAACTACTTTACAAGTAAGTTCCCTTTTACTTAGGATCCGCAGCCACCCATATGTTTTCGTTACTTAATTAGCTAATCACATTTATTCATAGTCAGTACTCAGCCATCTTCACTTGTGCAAGACTCCCCCACCCCAAAATACTACCCTTAATCTTCTCTCCTCTCTACCTTACTCACTTCAGCTCGCTTTATCATCTTGATTCCATGTTCTATCGGACATACATGCATCGTATCACTATCCTGATTCCATTTTCTCTCTGACATACATACATTGTATCACTGTCCCGATTCCATGTTCTATCTGACATTCATACATTGTTATATTGTATCACTGTCCGATTCCATATTCTATCGGACATACATGCATTGTTTCACTGTCCTGACTCAACGTTTTATCGCCATACATACATTGTATCACTGTTCCAATTCCATGTTCTATCTGACATACTTACATTGGTACATGGTATCACTGTCTGGATTCCATGTTCTATCTGACATATATTATCACATTTATCACGGTCCTGATTCCATGTTCTTTTGTACATACATACTGTGTTACATTGTATCACCGTCCTGATTCCATGTTCTATCACATCCATACTTTGTTACATAGTATCATTGTCCTGATTCCATGTCCGATTATCACAGGTACCTCACTTCTTCGTAGAGGCCAGAGGTCACCTCAGGTCCATACCTTACCAATTAGGCTGTAGGTCACACTCAGAGGTACCTCACCTCTTCGTAGAGGCTGGAGGTCACCTCAGGTACACACCTTACCTCTTCCCAGAGGTCTCTTCTAAGTTCTATCACTACATTTACATTGCATCACTGTCTTGATTCCATGTTCAATCTGACATTCATACTTTGATGCATTGTATCACTGTCCTTATTCCATGTTTTAATGCCATTCTTACATTGTATCACTGTCCTGATTTCATGTTCTATAAGACATTCATACATCATTGCATTGTATCACTGTCCTGTTTCCATGTTCTATCGCCATTCATACATTGTATCAGTGTCCTGATTTCATGTTCTATCACACATACATACATACATCATTGTATTACTGTCCTGTTTCCATGTTCTATTGCCATTCATACATTGTATCACTGTCCTGACTTCGTGTTCCATCAGACATACATACACCATTGTATTATATCACTGTCCTGTTTCCATGTTCCATTGCATTCATACATTGTTTATTGTCCTGATTTCATGTTCTATCAGACATTCATACATCATTGCATTGTATCACTGTGTAACGGTTTGTACGACACTCAGACACAGTTGGTTAGAATAAAACACAGTTTTATTAAAAGACATAATGAGAATACCCATAGCGGGCTATAGTATCACAGTGGAATAGACAGGAAAATATAAATCATGGACATATGCCCACACAGGCCCAGTATACAATGGGAAGAAGGTTAGATACTGTCACAGGTTTTTTGAGCCCGGTAGGTAGGATACTACAAAATTAAGTCAGGATAGAAGCAGTGCCCATCTAGCCTGGTGGGAGGACAACCTTTTCGCTTCTGAGAGAAAAGTCAGATTCTTGTGGTCAGTTAGAATTAACACAGGAGTTCTAGTACCCTCCAGTAGGTGACGCCATTCCTTCAATGCGAGAATAATAGCCAGGAGTTCTCCGTCACCGATTTCATAATGGCTTTGGGCACTCGAAAGTTTCTTTGAAAAGAACCCACAAGGTTTCAAGGTGCCACCCGCAACTGGGTGCTGGGACAGTACTGCCCCTACCCCTGTTTCAGAGGCATCGACTTCCAAAGTAAACGGCAGAGCAGGATTGGGGTGGGACAGTACAGGAGCAGATGCAAAAGCAGACTTGAATGTCTCAAAAGTGTTTTCAGCTGCCTCGGACCATTGAGATGGATTTGCACCCTTGTGCGTAAGGTCAGACAGAGGTTTAACAATCGTGGAAAAGTTCTGGATAAATTTCCTATAATAATTAGCAAAGCCCTGAAAACGTTGAATAGCTTTTAACCCCTTGGGACGTGGCCACTTTAACACAGCTGCGAGTTTCTCCTGGGCCATGGCAATGCCATCTTTAGAGATCACGAAACCCAGGAGAGGCACTTTGGACCTGTGAAACTTGTATTTTTCCAATTTACAAAATGGTTTATTTTTGTGTAAAGAAGCAAGACCTCGGACACATCCTTGATGTGTTGGGCTAGATTAGCGGAATGTATAAGTATGTCATCAAGGTATACTACCACACAAGACTGAAGCATGTCACAGAGGATGTCATTGATAAACTCTTGAAATACCGCAGGTGCGTTACAGAGGCCAAATGGCATAACTAGGTATTCATAATGCCCAGACCTAGTATTAAATGCCGTTTTCCACTCATCCCCAGCCTTAATTCTGATTAGGTTATAAGAGGCCAGTAACTGGCTGCGCCAGAATCCACCAGGTCCAAAACCTCAACAAGCTGTTCAACCCAGGAAAATACCACCTGGATGGTGGGTTTCTGTGTACTTGGATCTAGGGACTGCTGTACACCACCTAGGGCCTGTCCCTCAAGGTACCCTAGGTGCGTTCGTTTCCCAGCAATACAGGACAAGTGTGTAGTAAATGCCCTGCTTTGCCACAGTATAAGCATAGACCCTGCCTTCTGCGGTGTGCCCGTTCCTCCCTTGTGAGTTTGGTGAACCTGAGTTGCATTGGTTCGCTGGGCTCGGGTGAACGGTCAGGAGGCCTGGGAGACGAGGGTGGGTTCAAAAGGCTGCCTTGCCCATAGTTTCTGGATCTCGGCCTCCGATCTTTAGCCATTCATCTTTCACGAATACGAGAATCAATTAGGATGACATAATCAATGTATTCGTCCAAGTCACTGGGTATATCTCTAGCAGCTATTTCATCTTTGATATGGTCAGCCAGACCTTGGGCAAAAGCTGCCACTAACGCCTCGTTTTTCCATCCTACCTCTGCTGCCAATGTCCGAAATTCTATGGCGTAATCGCCCACGGTATGATTACCCTGTTGTATCTCCATCAATCTTTTGGCAGCAGAGGCGGCTCTACCAGGGACCTCAGATACTCTCTGGAACATTCGTACGAACTCACTGAAGTCCTGAGTGCAGGGTTTGGCATTTTCCCACAGAGGATTAGCCCAAGCCAGGGCTCTGGCCATTAGCAAGGATATCATGAACCCGACCTTGCTCCGGTCATTAGGAAAGGCATGAGGCGTTAGTTTCAAGAATATCTCTAATTGATTAATAAACCCCCTGCATCGATTAGGTTCGCCATCATATCTGAGTGGTAACGGCGCCGCCGCCGTTAATCCTCTGGTCGGTGCAGCTGGAATCACGGAATGATTCTCCGGTGTCAAAACTGGGGGGACCACTGGATTCTGATTGGGTTTATCAAGGTGTACCGTACACTCAAGTAATGTCTGCAAGGCCAATGCCAACTGGTCCAGGCGCTGCTCGTGCACATCCATCCTCCAATGGATGTTCTGTGAATTACCTTCACCTCTACTGTCTGAGGTCATGGCCCTTTCGTACTGTAACGGTTTGTACGACACTCAGACACAGTTGGTTAGAATAAAACACAGTTTTATTAAAAGACAAGATGAGAATACCCACAGCGGGCTATAGTATCACAGTGGAATAGACAGGAAAATATAAATCATGGACATATGCCCACACAGGCCCAGTACACAATGGGAAGAAGGTTAGATAATGTCACAGGTCAGGCATAACAAGGCAACTTCAGCACTGCATGGGTTAAAGTTCATAGATAGTAATCAGTCTTTGATGTGGTGTGTTTGGCAATGCCCAGTATGATGGTACTGGTGTGAGATGTGGAAGCACCTAAGTCTGCAAAGCAGGACTGAGACTTATACCCTCTGCTGTAGCAGTAACGGAAGCACAGTACTGTGCAAGAGCTGGTGGACTTGAGCCAATGGCACCCTACCGGTGCTGTAACTGAGACACTGTAGTCTACAAGAGCTGGTGGACTTGAGCCAATAACACCAGACCGGTGCAGTAACAGAGGCACGATAGTCTGCAAGAGCTGGAATATTGAGCCAATGGCACCCTGCCGGTGCTGTAGCGTAGGCAACCATACACAGCAAGAGCTAACGGAACGCAACCACGGCTACTGCCGGAGCAGTAATCGGAGGCAACAATAGCTCTGCGGAAATAACGGAAGGCTCAGTGGTAATCGGAGGCAACAGTGCTCTGCAAGAGTTAACGGAAGGCTCAGTGGTAATCAGAGGCAACAGTGCTCTGCAAGAGTTAATGGAAGGCTCAGTGTTAACGGAGCCTACAATGCTCTGCAAGAGTTAACGGAAAACTCAGTGGTAACGGAGGCAATAGTGCTCTGCAAGAGTTAATGGAAGACTCAGCAGTAATGGAGGCCACAGAGATACTCAGTCTGCTAGGCCAACTAAGCGGAAGTAAGAATGTCGCCCAAGCAACACGGAGAACAGGAGCAGAATAGCTGGGCCGGATCTCAGCGCAGGAACGTCAGACAAGCCGGGTCAGGTCACGGAGCAGGAATGTCAGCCAGGCCGGGTCGAATCACGGAGCAGGAACCAGAAGGAGTAGTCAAACGGGCCAAGTCAGTACACAGGAACGCAGCAACACAGTAGCACTGGTACAGGAACACCACGAAAGGGCACCTGACAAGTGCCAGAGGCCCGGTATAAGAAGGCCATACTGGGCGGGCCAAATTAAGCTCAGCCAATGGGAGCACAACACACAGAGAGTGACAGAAAAAAGAACGGGCACTGTGATACACTGTCCTGATTTCATGTTCTAACAGACATGCATGCATCATTGCATCGTATCTCTGTCACGATTCCATGTTCCGTTGACATACCTGCATTGTTGTATTGGATCACTGTCATGATTCCATGTTCTGTCGGACATACATGCATTGTTACATCGTATCACTGTCCTGATTCCATTTTCTTTCAGACATACATACATCATTGCATTATTTCACCATCCTGATTCCATGTTCTATCACCATACATACATTGTTACATAGTATCACGGTACTGATTCCATGTCCTATCCAATCACAGGTACCTCACCTCTTAATAGAGGCTGGAGGTCACCTTAAGCCCATACCATACCTCTTCATATAGGCTGATAGTCACACTTACAGATACCTCACCTCTTCGTAGAGGCTGAAGGTCACCTCAGGTCCAGACCTTACCTCTTCATAGAGGCTGAAGGTTACACTTACAGGTACCTCACCTCTTCATAGAGGCCGGAGGTCACCTTAAGCCCATACCTTACCTCTTAGGCTGAAGGTCACATTCACAGGTACCTCACCTCTTCGTAGAAGCCGAAGGTCCCCTAGTAGCATACCTTACCTCTTAAGTAGAGGCTGAAGGTCCCCTTGTTTCATACCTTACCTCTTTGTAGAGGCCGAAGGTGACTTAGTATCATACCTGACCTCTTTGTTAGAGGTCAAAGATTCATTTGTATCATACCTTACTTCTTTGTAGAGGCTGAAGGTCCCCTAGTATCATACATTACCTCTTTGAAGAAGCAGAAGGTGACTTGTATCATACCTTACCTCTTCGTAGAGGCCAAAGGTCACACTCACTGGTACCTCAACCCTTCATAGAGGCCAGAAGTCACGTCAGGCCCATACTTTACCTCTTAGGCTGTAGGTCACACTCACAGGTACCTCATCTCTTCGTAGAGGCCGGAGGTCACTTCAGGTCCATACCTTACCTCCTAGTAGAAGCCGAAGGTCACACTCACTGGTACCTCACTTCTTCGTAGAGGCTGGAGGTCACCTCAGATCCATACCTTACCTCTTAGTTGAGGCTGAAGGTCACACTCACAGGTACCTCACCTCTTCATAGAGGCTGGAGGTCACTTCAGGTCCATACCTTACCTTTTCATAGAGGCTGAAGGTCACAGGCACAGCACCCCTTTGAAGAGGCCGAAGGTCACCCCAGTTACTTACCCTACCCCTTATTCACTGAGCATGAGTTTGGCCTTCCCATGTAGGTACTAGCAGGCTTCTCTCCTTGCTTGCCAGGATACTTATTCAATTCATTTATGTATTTAACCTCTGTTACTCCGTCCAGGAGGGTCAAGCCTAGATTCAGGTCAGTCTCATTGTATGTTATGCAAACCCAGATTGCAACCTCTTTCTGACACAAGACAATTTCAGCATTCAATATCATTGTACTCTGCTTCACAAATCTACCTTCCTCTGACTCATGTACAGCTTTAAGTTTTCTCTGAAGCCTAGGCAACCTTAACGCCCTTCATCTCACACCTCCCTCCCTATCACCGCCCACTTTTCAGAAGCATGTACGAATTCCTAAATATAAACCGTTTCCTTTCAGCACCAAACTATCACCATGATCCTAGTCATTATCCGCCTTGCCTTCTTTGGGTTCCCCTTGCCCTTAAAGGTTTATGTATTTACAATTTTTGTATTTAGATTTGTGTAATTCTGCATCCAAACTCCAATGCACAGGTCAGGGCCAGGGGTGAGCAACCTGCATTCCCCCCCAGCTGTTGCTTCTGTACAGTTTCCATTATTCTCAGCTGGTGATTGAATAGTTGGCTGTAGATACACTGCTTGATCCCTCCAGCATAAAATCATAACAGCAGCAAACATGTTCTCATTGTTATAATATTAACCCCCTGAGAACCAGAGGAGTGTGTAGCTCTTTGTTTCACAATACTTTGCACAGCCCTCTGATCCTCAGTGCATTAAACAATGTAAGACCTTATTTATAAATGCAAAATTGAGCAAATCTGGGGCAAACCAAAGGCACCATAGTGGTTGAATATATATTTCTATTGATTTAAATGGGGACTGTTAACAGCTTGAATTCTAGAGAGGATTCCAATGATTTGCTTTGCAATGAAATGGAGACCTCCCTGGCTTGCAAGGAGGAGCTAAAATCCCCACTAAAATCAATTGAGATTTGGGGTATTCTTATTACTCCCCTATGGTGCAGTTGGTTTGCCAAGAATTACTAAATTTTTCCTTTATAGATAAAGCCCTGAAGGTCATATGTATAAATTGCATACTACCTCCTGGAATTTAAAGAGTTAACAGGGCTTTTTAACCTCTTTAATGTCAGAGAGATCTCCAATGCATTGTGAACTTTAGCATGCAAAGGGTCAAGATCCCCATTTAAATGAATGGGAAGTTTTATTTCCCCCTATACTGTAGCTGGTATGCCCCATTATCACAATACTGTACCACATATATATATATATATATATATATATATATATATATATATATATATATATATATATATATATATATATATATACACACAGTGGCACACAATTTAATTATATACCTGTAACAAAATTAAGTTATAGGTGCACGTCCCATAGAAAAAGATAATACAAGTGAATATACTCTCAGCCTGGGGAGCTTCGTAAGAGACAGCACACTGGAATCATGTAATGTAGAATAAAGTAGTCAATTTATTGCATCCATGACAAATGTTTTCTGTCCTCAAAGCCCTTCTGGTCAGATAGAACCATAGACTGCAGAGGAGCTTTCTGGGTAACTGGATAACCCCTCTTAGTTTTCAATTGCAAATGCACCTTATTTTCCGTTCTTGAGGTTTTAATGTAAAACATAACCTAGGAGCTAAAATGATAAAAATTGAAACAATAGTATATTTTCCTGGAATATAGTCTTTGGATACAATGTTAAACATATTCCTTATTCAAAGTCTTAAAGTCACATTTAATATAATCCTAGTGACAACTGACCCTGAAAGCAGGTTTTAAACCTTTGACTGTTAACCCTTTGAGTGCAAGAGGTGTGAGCAAAGCATTGCTGTGCAATGCTTTTCTCACCCCTCTGGCATTCAAAGGGTTTAAAGGTCTCCAGTTCATTGCTTTACAATGTGCTAGCACTCAAAGGGTTTAAAGGTCTCCAGTTGCTTTACAATGTGATGATGACCACTTCAGCATATAAGGGGTTAGTTTATTGTATTTGTCTCATACGTTGATTATTTGTGTAGCATAGTTATCAGCAGTACCTTATTGGGTTAACCTCTGAGTCTATCCCAGACACAACTCTGTCACCTAGGGTCTTGTAGAATTCTTGCACTAATGAGGACAAATACAAAGGCTGGAATTCATAAAGATGTGAATGGATTAATGCACAAGAAAATTGGAGGATTTCTCTGAGTATTAACCCTTCTCCCATTCGCAACTTGTGGATTGTATCTGGCCATCGCTTATTCTTCAATAAGCGATGACCAGATAGATCTGCAAATGTGATCTGCTAGCTTCAAGCTGGCAAATCCCATTTGAATGCATGGGGTGAACACACGCATACACATTTTTGCTTATGCATATACATGTGTTTTCCCCATGACTGACCAATTTACACAATTTTCCCTGCTTTGCATACTCAAAGCAGAGAAACACGCAAAATCATTGTTGAATACCCGGAGGTATCCATCAATGATTTTGGCGAAAAGCAGCGTATTTGATACGCTGCTGTTCCCGCAGTTAGATGAATACCAGCAAAATTTCCCAAATTTAAATTGAAAATGGGATTTTAACCCTAAGATGTCTGAAAAAGCATTGCTTTGCAGTGCGCCGGAGAACTTTCTAGCTTTCTAGGTGCGGTTGCATTGCTTTGAAACTGTACCTCTTTAGCTAATAGAACACAACCCTTCCAGCTATATTCAGGATGCTAAAGAGGTGTAGT
Organism: Rhinophrynus dorsalis; assembly: GCA_037306005.1. Taxonomy (NCBI): domain Eukaryota; kingdom Metazoa; phylum Chordata; class Amphibia; order Anura; family Rhinophrynidae; genus Rhinophrynus; species Rhinophrynus dorsalis. The sequence goes on from CM074721.1 coordinate 288,370,383, forward strand.
TCTGGGGTAAATCATCTGCACCATCAGGGATAAATTAAAATTTCCAATAATTTAAATTGCTTTTAGTTCTTTGGGTGGTAGCGAAGTCTCCAACACATTGCATCTCAATATGTTCAAGACCAATGTAGCATCCAGAGGATTAAAAGTCCCATTTTAAAGAACATCCTCCACTTTCCCTACTATGACAAGAAAATTCTACTGACCCCTTTGAGTTTTGCTCTTATGACTGTTCAAGAGATAACATTTGCAGTTATTTCCGGGTGTCATGTCAACAGAAACAGACGTGACAGTTGCTGGCAGTTTTTTACAAACTGAAGCAGGCTTTGTATGAGCACACTTAACCCTTTAAGGTCCAAAGAGGTGCACACTCCACTGGTCCTTCGAGGTTTACAATTAGGGGTGGAAGAAAAGTGAGAAAACTTTTCCGCATGACTTTCTGTGAAAAATGGATGATTTTTTCTCTTTTTTCACAAGAGTTTTCTCCTTTTTTCCAATGCAAAATGTTCCTCCTTTTTGCCTATTCAAACACATTATTCTTCTATTCTAAGACATTTTTCTCCAATTCTAACACATTTTTCTCCTGTTCCAATACATTTTTTTCCTATGTTTAATATGGTCCAACATTTCCCAGCACATTATTACTTCTTCTGAGGGCTGTAGTGGAGAAGTAAGTAGCTGGAAGTCAAAGTTGTGAGTCCTACAGCAACATATACTTTGAAAATGTGTTAGCATGCAGAATGCATTTGTCCTTTGCCCACAACACTTACTTTCTGCTTACGTGACCTTGGCACATATTCATGATGATGTCAAGTGATTAAAAAAAATAAAGTACAACCTACAGTGTGGTAGATGTGTATGGAAGTGGTGGTAGGGGACTGGCGAGGTGTGATTGGTGGGACCTTGACAAACTGCATCCACCCCGGGAAGAGAAGGGCCATCATCATTTATTGCACAGGCTGCAGCAACCATTTCTGTAGTCAGTTTTTGCACTAACACTTTACTCCCAATCCCCTGCACTTCCTCTACCTTTACCTCTCTCGCTTGTACATTTGCTAGACATTACTCAACTACTGTGTTTTTTTTTTACTCTCTACAGTACACAACTGATGGAGTATGAGGTCTTGCCTTGGCCCTCAACAAAATTCTCAATGTCATCTGCTGTCTATCAAGTCTGCCTCAGTCACAGAGTTCCCAGGCAGCTGTCTAACATATTTGTTTAATTATTTATGCTTTTGTTTTTTTTAAGTTGTCCACTCTATCTTATCACAGTTAGTCCAAATATATATATATATATATATATATATATATATATATATATATATATATGTATATATAGATAGATAGATAGATAAAACTAAATCAACAACTTATTTTCCCAGACTTCCCCAGCACAGAGACAGCAAGCAATCTGGACCCTAGCTGCCTGTGTCTTGCAAGTCAGTCACACCAAATTTTGGGGGTATTTTGGGTCAACCTCCTTCCTCCCTTCTTCTCCCCTATTTTACCCCCAGACTCCCCTAATACAGAGAACAAATGTCCTACATAAAAGACTGACGCCCATTTATATGGCTTTAGAAAACTTTCGTGTGGTGGACAAAAATGTTTCTACCCATTGATTTCAATGCAATGGGCTAGGTGAAAAAAGTGGGAAAAAGTTAAAAAAAAATGCACTTTTAACGTGAAAATTATCGCCAAGCAGAAAGTGCCATTTTTCCTGATTTCAGTTTGAGGTGAAAAATTTCCCCCATTCCTACTTACAATTACCATATGCAATGAGCAAAGTTTGAGGTCATGTGATTCTGTTAGCAACAGTCCAGTCTGCCTTCATGGTCATGATATTCAAGACTGATTTATAATACTGAATCAAGGCAATAGAGAAATCTTCATAGAGTGCATTAGGATTTTCTGGACACAACAAGGTTAAGTAGAGGGATATTAATAGGAGATGTTAGTTTTCCTTTAAATCAGTAGGAATTTGGAGATTTTTATTTGTCTCCCAGGGTGCAGTTGCTTTCCTCCAGAACTGTACTTCTTTAGGTTATTGAATGGTCCTTAGAAATATACTGTTGATCAAATTATTGTAATACCCTCATAATACCTGGATGAGTTTGAATGCAGGAATCACAGACAGCATAGTCACTTTCCATTTGTTATTCCTTCTCTAGTTGGTATTATGACAAAGCCTTACAGTGATGACAAATCAGTGGTCTTTGAGCTAGTGGCACTCTTTTTCTCCACCTGCGTAGAGAATTGGGTCAGATGGAAAGCATTAGATCAGATGATGGGAAAGGCATGGAATTGGAGCCCGAGACAGACACCATAACAAATATATTGTGTGTGCGTGTGTACTTACTGAAAAATGCGATCAGGAGACTGGCCAAGATCCTGAATGCCCAGAAAGTTGAAGATATTATTGGCAAGGTGTTGGCATCTGTTTTAATACTTATGCTTTGAAAGGGCGTCATTGAAATGTGTGTTCCCCAAGTTAAATACTAGTTTGTATTAACCAATTACAAGCTCACAGGACTGATCACCTTTTCTCCAAGTGTAATCCTAAAGAAAAACCTCAAGTGATGAAAATGACAATCCTTTGCCAAGATTCAAAATCTGTGCCACACAGATGTATGGAGAAGTGCATTATAGTAATAAGCATATATAGGGAGATAACAAGCAGGGTTACCATCAAGCAAATGATTTCCAGGTTTTCATTACAATACATTTCATATTTTGGAAAAAAATATAATTAAGTTATTTGTATTCAATTCTCATTCATAATTTTCTTATAAAATCTCAGTGACACAATAATAAATTTACAAGCTACAACACAATAGATGTGGATAAGAGCTTTGTTATTTAGGGCTGCATTACGTAACACTGCAATCACTTCAGGCCCCATCCTGAGGATGGCAACAAATGAGAAGAATTGAGACCAGTGAGTCAGTGTGACCTGATTCATTTCAGTGTCCATATAACCATCCCAAAGTGAGCCTACTGCTCTGTATCCATTAGCAATGCCAGGAATCACAATTATCTACCTTGGATTTGATCTAATGTAAAGTTTGTAGCCTGTGAGGTGATTAGTGTGCCAGTGGACTGCACAGCATGATTGTAGGAGGGAAGAGGAGACGCAATCAGGTCCTCAGGTAGAGAGAGCTCCAAAGGGCAGTGGACAGGCTGGACGGGCACAGGGCACATTCATAGATGCTGTCTGTGGTGCACCTTGCAGGCTGCCGGATACTAGCCAATCCCCACACATGTTTTCATTTGCATGGGCTGGTCAATAGACCACACTACACAGAACACTTTCCAGTGCTTACCAGCAGTGAACAACATGTGGCTGCCCAGCTGTTTGGCCACAATATCCCCCATCTTCAGTTAGCCACTGACAGGGTAAATATAATGGGAGTTGTAGTTCAACAATAGCTGAAGAGCAACTTGTATAAAATTGAAATTTGGAATATCCTTTTAAAACTGCATGACTGTCAGTGCTCAATCCATTGAAGGTCATGAAAGCAATGAGTTGTGCATGCCTCTGGTTCTCAAGGGGTTAAAATCAAAGGTGGACAGCCAGTAGTGTTCCAGCTTTTGCTAGCCTGCAACTTTCATTGTGATTTGGGGTTTTAGTCCAACAACAGCTAGAGATTCATTGATTTCTTACCTCCACCTTCTACCGTTTTTTGGGTCCCTTCCATCTCAAAATCAATCAATGGGCAAATCCCATGTTCTGAAAATGCACATTGTACGTGTCCACAAGCACTGTCTTAGGCAATATTCCTTTATAAGTGCACTATTTGTAACATGGCTATTTTCTAGATAAATATTTCTGTATGGACAGGTTGTGTAGAAAAACTTAAATGGATGTAAATCCCATATTGGAAAGCTAATGCATTATGCACGTGTAGCAAGCATGCCAACAGCAAAATTATGAGACTTTTGTTTAATATACACTTACTCTTTGATTTATATCCAGAATAACTGAGTTGCATCTCAAATGTAATAATCATTCATACATTTTGCACTCAATATACCACATTAGATTGTATCATAGTAACTATGTATAAATGCTTTCACATTATCATTTCAATGGTAAAATAATGAAAGTTTAAGTATATTTTGTTACTTCAATAAAAAATATGTACTGCAATAAAAACTCACTTTGGAACACTGGGATACTAGTTGAATGCAGAAGTACAGTGCTGTAAAGAATAGTGGTGAAACACATTCACATTTCAGATTCAATAAATGATACACATTTTTTGTGGGGCTGGAATTTCAGCATAAACATGTCATTTTCTACATTTCTGTACCTGGTATTAGAAAATAATATTAACTAATTATGAAATGTCTCATGCATTATGAGGTCTCTGCTGTCATTATATAATATATACTTGATTGTAGATTTATTAATCCTAAATTAACATGATATCCAGCTAACTGCTTCCCAACAACAACCACTGTTAAAATGTTTAATTCTGCAGCCATAGAACATGACTGACTCTAATTTGTCTATGATAGTGTTGCTAGGAATTATCAAAACAAACCACAATCATATTATCTTTAAAATGAGTAGTATAACTAGAAATCTCTGGGGCACTGTGTAAGACTTAAAAAAGCAAGCAAACAAACAAAAAAAATACATATATATATATTTTTTTTACAGAATTGATGCTTGGGGTAAATATACTCAAACCCCCTCCCCCACACACATAGCTTCTATCCATCCTACTCCGATGACAGAGGCTGTCTGCCTCTAAGCTGGAGCACTCTCATTGGCCAGAAATCGATCTCTGCCAATGAGGTACATTTAATCTTAGAATTTCTGCAAACGGACAGATTTTTTTTTTTTTAAAAAAGAATACAATTTCCATTATTTATTATTGATAATGAAACTATTTAGCCAAAGTTGTGAAGGGGGTAAACATTCCCCTTAAGTTGTTTGTGAAAGTGTCAATGATTTCTAAAATCCCTAAACTCCCTGTGTACAAATATACAAATATGTATAATTTTACCTACATGTATGGCCTGTGCAGACCCTTAATTAACAGGAGTGCAAAAGGGTATTTTCAGCTTTATGAACTAAAAATGCACGTTCCATTGGTTACATGGTAAACTACCCTAAAACAGCTGAACCTTAGGGTAACAAAAAAAAATTATGAAATATAAATGCCACACATCTCCTAAGTACATTGATACCCAGTATGTGTAGGTATACACATTTATGTTCTTCCCTGGGCCTCAAATTGATAACAACACAAAACAGATTTTCTACTGACATTTTCATACATATATAACCAGAATGCACTATATAGTATGAAGGCATAATTAACCCATAACATCAAAATAAAACCCTAAAATCATACATTTCCTGATATCCAACTGAATGAAATGAGGAGTTATTTGCCATTTTACCCCTAGCTTGATGTGCACAAATGTTGCCAAAAGGTTTCCCTAAAGGAAAAATAAACATTATTTTTCATTTCTATCCCTTCAAAGGTATAAAAATGATTGGAAAAATATGGAATTTACTACGGTATTCATTACCTACTGTTCTTCATATACAAATGGCAGCCCATTGGAATAAATCAAACTACTATAGGAGGTGACATAAGTACAAAAGTACAATGTGCATTCTCTCGTTTTTCTTACATTTTTCCAGATGTCTATATTGCCTATACTAAAATACATACATGAAGAAAAGTTAGATAATTTTAGATTTGTATCAAATGAGGGGACACTTGCCTTTATACCCCTAGCCTAATATGCACAAATGCTTACAGGATGTAGAGCTAAATGGAAAAACAGGCATTATTTTACATTTCTACCCCTTCAACAATACAAAATAATTGAAATCTATGACATTTACTACTGTATTCATTAGCTACTGTTGGGATGAGCTGAACTACTATAGGGGTGCCAGAAGTGCAAAACTACACCTTGTGCAATCGCTCATTTTGCTGCAAATTTTTCAAATGTGGCTTGCCTGTACTAAAATTATTGTAACAACTATACAAATGAAGAAAACTATACCATTTTGGAAAAAAGATAACCCATCACAAGTATTCCCACAGTGCTACTAACAGTGTAAGCTTCCTCCAGGTTTCCGACATTTCTTGGATGTTAGAGAGAAAGGAGCAAACTGCAATTTCTAGGAATTATTTGTGTTACATAGCAAATAATAAAATGAGCTGTTTGTTTGTGGAGGTGTTAGAGGAGTGTTGAGGTGATGCTGCCAATTGTTTTGTGGATGAGGGTGGGAAGAAGGAAGAGTTAACCCCACCAAAAAAAAAAAAAGTGTTAAAGTGAGTGACAACAAGCAACTAGAATTCCTGTGAATGTGTGATACAATACATCTGATGGGACAAACAATCAAAACAAAAAACAAGAGGTTCCACTTAACATACATTGTCTGTACCATCCATATATAGCTGAATTCCAATACATCCGTGGGGCAAGGAAGTATATAGTGAGGAGCAGTGCTATACTGGTGCACCATTGATTTCTTTGTTCTTTGTTATTTTATTGCAAGCTGCTGAGATTGTGTTTTCTGAAGCCAACCCAAGTCTATCCTGTACACTACTGTAAAAATATTACGACAGTAGTTAGTGTGAAACTATCTGTTGGTCTGCATGCAAAGAGAGGAGCTATTTAATTGTGGTTGTAGGCAGTGTGAATGAGTGTGATTGAGTTCAGTGACTGTAGCATACAGGGACAATTAAAAAATAGAAATAACAAATTTGAAAAACTTTGGTAGATAGGGACAAGTGTTTTTTTTTTTTTTAAATGCCATTTTGCTATCCAGTCATTGTGTCCAATTCCACCCCCACAAACACACACACAGCCGTGGGGGAGGGGGGCAGTCCACAAGGGCATCCCTTAACTGTAGTAATAAACAGTGGAAGAATAAGCCTACTTTTTTGTGTATTACAACTATATTGATGTCTCCTGATCCATTCCTCTGCTGTCACCCACAGGTAACATCCTTATTAATGTTTATCTGCAGCACGTTTTTTTTTTTTTCTTAATGTGCAATTGGGCCTGATTGGACTCACTTGCTAGTATCAGATGACATAGCCTCTCTATAAATGATCTGCCTCTAGCAGTGTCCACTTCTAGCAGGGCCTGGATTTTCCAAGTCTGGAAAATAGTCTATAGTCTATAGTAGAGTTTTAGCTGAGCTTGGACTGAGGACACACCTGCCTCCATCTGACACAGGACAATTTCAAGTTCAACAGCACTACAGCCTGGAAAGCCTTTCTGAACATACAGAACTAACTTTGGAGTTTTGTGATCCCTGTTTCTAAGTACTTCATTTCATCTGTCAGTGAATTCAGTGGATCTGCAAACTCAAGCACAGGACCCAGTGGGAAAAATCAACTTACCATTCATCAACTGCTGACATTTAACCCTTCTATCAACATCTCATCAGTGTAGTCCTCCCCTTTTAATCAAATCTGGCTGCAACTGAATATACTGATCGTTTGGTCTGGTCTGGAAGGAAAACTGTACTACATGAATCATCCTGCCTGCAAGTCACTGATCACTCACATCACCAACCTCTCACCCAGTTGAACTTATATTGTCATTATCATTACACAATGCATATATTAATTTTCTTATTATTGTTTCTTCCACCTTAACTGTGCAAATTATTGAAAACCTTCAGCCCTCCCACCTACTCATCAATCTCAATAGCTCCATCCCTCTTACACTCCCCAATGATTTGCTCACATGAGCTGTTCTGTTATCTTAACCTTTCATATCCATCCACCAAGGAACAGCCCACACCTCTTCACACATGCAAATCCTCCTCTCACCTGCTTTTCCTGTCTGCAACTCTTCTCATGGCTGCAGGTGACATCTGTCACAAGCCTGGTCCCTCCTACATTCCCACCTGTGTCCGTCCTAGATTGCGGCCTACCCGCTCCACACTACCCACAACCTTTTTCTCTCTAACTCTTTATCTATTCGCTATCACTGAAACCTGGCTCTCACACTCTGACTCATCTGCTGAAGCTGCTCTCTCCTATGGTGGCCTATCTTTCTCTCACACTCCTCGCCTTGATGGCAAGGGTGGGGGGTGTGGGACTTCTTCAGCTCTGCCGCTCCAGGCCTATATCCCTTCCTCCATCAGTTTCCTTTACTACTTTTGAAGTGCATACAGTCCAGCTCTTCTCCCCTGTCCCTCTCATGGTAGCCATGACTTAGAGGCCCCCAAGCAACCCTTCCTCCTTTCTCTCTGAATTTGAAACTTGGCTCTCTGCTTTCTGTCCTCAGACACCCCCACATTACTCCTTGACTACTTCAACCTACACGTTGATGATGCTTCCTCATCTAGTACTTCCTGATTTCTCTCCCTGACCTTGTCCTATGGTCTTCAACAGTAAACTGCTTCCAGCACTCACAGGGAAGGTCACTGGCTAGATCTAGTCCTCACCAGCAACTGCTCATTCTCTGACTTCACAGTTTCCCCATTTCCACTATCCGATCATCATCATCTTTTCTCCTTCATACTCTATCACACACCTTCCCCTGACCTCCTTAAATCACCCTTCCTAACCAGGAACCTACACTCAGTCAAACTACCAGACCTGGCATCAACTGTGCAGACTTCCCTCTTTTCTCTCTGCCCTTCTACTACTACTAACTTTGATACTCTGGTCCATGAATATAACACCTCATTAACATCTTCCATGGACCTGCAAGCTCCCCTCCAAATGTGACACTCCCGCCCCAGGAATCCCAGACCCTGGCTAAATTCAACAACCTGCATGCTATGCACCTGTTGTCGCGCTGCAGAACGTCTCTGGCGGAAGTATCATTCTGTTGCCGACTTTCACCATTATAAATTCATGCTATCCTGTTTTAACACAGCTCTCAATCAGACTAAACAGCACTACTTCTCTAAACTCATCACTACAAATCTAACCCATGTGACCTCTTTAAAATCTTTGATTCTCTTCTCAAACCTCCAACCTTAAACTGCTCCTATTTCTCCAACACTCCACAGGACTTTGATGACTTTTTCAAAAATAAGATACAGTCTATCCAACAAACCATACCCTCCACATCCTCTCCTCCTATCCCCCTGATTCCTAGTCCACCTCGAGCAACCCTCAGCTAGTTCTCCCCTATAACAGTGGAGGAGGTGTCTCTTTTACTATCCTCCTCTCCACCCACTACCTGCCCCTCAGATCTCATACCTTCTCATCTCAGTAAGGCTCTGGCAACTACTCTTGCTCCCAGCCTTACAAATATCTTAAACTCCTCTCTTTGTACCGGAACTTTTCCATCCTCATTCAAACATGCAATAGTCAGAAAGATACTCAAAAAACCTTCACTCGACCCCACCTGTCTTTCAAATTACCGTCCAGTTTCACTTCTCCCCTTTGCATCTAAGATCTTGGAACGCCTTGTATTCTCTTGCTTAATCTCCTTTCTCAGCTCAAACTCTCTTCTTGACCTTTTACAGTAAGGTTTCCATTCTAACTATTCCACTGAGATGGCCCTAAAAAAATTATTAATGACATATACTCAAGCAAGGGACAAAGGACAATTCAGTATACTAATCCTCCTAGATCTATCTACTGCTTTTGACACTGTTAACCATGCACTGCTACTGGACACACTGCACAACCTTGGCATCCATGACATACCTCTAAAATGGCTTTCCTCCTACCTCTCTAAATGTACTTTCAGTGTTTCTTTTGCTAATGCTTTCTCATCTCCCCATGACCTCACAGTAGGTATTCCTCAGGGATCAGTCCTGGGACCACTTCTCTTTTCCCTCTACACCCTCTCACTTGGTGATTTCATTTCATCTCTTGGGTTTAATTACCATCTGTAAGCGGATGACTCTAATCTATCTCTCTTTCCCGGACCTCACTCCAGCTGCGCAGTCTCGAGTCACTCAATGTCTGTCATCTATTTCATCATGGATGGCCCACTGCCATCTTAAACTCAGTATGGCTATGACAGAGCTTTTGGTGTTCCCTCCAAAATCCCATCCACCAACCCCCTTCTCCATCACAATAGACAATTATGCCATACACTCAGTACCCAAAGCACACTGTCTTGGGGTAATACTTGATTCGAAATTAACTTTCTCCCCCCATATCCAAGCTGTCACTAGAACATGTCGCTTCTTCCTAAAAAAATTGCCAAAATATGTCCTTTCCTCTATCTCAGGCACTCATTCTATCCAGACTTGACTACTGTAACATTCTACTCTCTGATCTTCCTGCTTCTCATCTTTCTCCACTTCAATCTGTTATCTATTCAGCCACAAGAATCACCACATTTGCTCCCAGATACCTGCCCTCTCATCTCCTCCTGAAATCCCTCAGTTGGCTACCTATAAAGCATCGTATTTCTTACAAAATTCTCCTCCTCTCCTGTAAGTCTCTGTGTTCTTCAGCAACCTCTTACATTAATGCTCTTATCTCCCACTACATCCCTTTCCGTACCCTATGGTCTTCCCAAGGATTCTTCTTGTCCTCTCCCTACACAACTCGAACCATCTCTCGGCTACAAGCTTTTTCACTGGCTGTCTCTTGACTTTGGAATGCTCTCCCTATCACCATTCGCCAATCATCCACAATCATCACTTTCAAGCATCTCCTCAAAATCCATCTGCTCAAGGAGGCATCTCAATAACAATATCCTCATCCTTGCACAACGATAGTCACATCAGAATCTTTCTGCACTTCCTTCACCACACCTTGTACTTGCACTTATAATCATCCTCCTACTGTCTCTGTATATCATCATGAACTCTAATTAGATTGTAAGCTCCTTGGAGCAGGGTCACTTTCCCAGTGTATGTTTCCCTTGCTGCACTTTCCTCCAAAAATAATGCAATGTTCGCACTTTAGCTTAATGCTCTTAACCCTGTTCTGTATTTTTGTATTGTATTATTTCAAATTCTGTTAAGCGCTGTGTACTTGTATAGCGCTATATAAATAATTATACATACATACATACATAAGCCCCATTTTATCCACCTTAATATATCCTGTGCAAAAGTAATGACAACTGTACTCTCTATGCCCCATCCAGTATGGCCACCATGCCTCTGGTCTTAAAGTACCATGGGTTGATAAAAAAAAAACATATGATCTAAACAGGTATATTTTTTTTGTAAAATCCCCACTGTAGAGAAGAGGTATAGTAGAGTAAAGGTTGAACGTGCTGGACATGTGTCTTTGTTACAACCTAATTTAATATGTTACTATGTTAGAGGGACAGATAGAAAAGAAGAGCATAGTGCAAATAAGTAATTGTACTACAGGTAATGTGACTGTGGCTGCCAGGCAGACAGGGGCATGCTCACAGGTCCTGTGTACTCTGACCTCTGGAGATTTGTTCTCTTGAGTAGAGATGGGCAAAAATTTGTGCCTCAAACTGAAATCTGCAAAAAATGGCACTTTCCATTTCGCAAAAAATTTCCCATGAAAAGTGCCGGCTTGCTGGGCCTCCCTCTGTCCTGCTAGTGGTATCCTACCTCTCCTGTTACTGTGGGGGTGTTTCTTCTGTTTATAATAACCCCGAGGTGCTTGCTTGTTCTCCGAACAGTCTCTATCTGCTCAGAGTGGGGTTTCACGTAGAGCACATTCCCACAGTTACCTAGGAGCTTAAAGATACACAACCAGGCTGCATTACAGCAATGTTTGGTTGACCTCCAAGGCGGTAAACTGCCCGCTGCCTCTTTTCTGGACCCAGAACCCATTGCCAGAGAAATTTCATGGGGGCCGCGAACGCTACCAGGGTTTTGTCACGGCATGTAACCTCCTGTTCTCTCTTCCACGGATTATGTTAAAACTCACGCTGTGATCACCTTGCTCACTGGAGAAGCACAGGCATGGGCGCTCCATCTCCTACAATCCCACAGCCCTCTTCTGGTCGGCTTTTCTTCAAGCCATGGATGCATGGTATGAAGACCCTTTACACAGGTCCTCTTCTCAGTCTGCTTTGAGGCTTCTGAATCAAGGCCAGTGGAGGATTACATTGCAGAGTTCCGGCGGCTGTCTATTGCAACCAGTTGGAACGAGGCCGCCCTTCTGGATCAGTATCGTCTAGGATTGTCTGACCATTTAAAGGATGAGTTAGCACGGGTTGTCATACCCACCACTTTGGAGGAACTCATACTTTTAACAATACAGATTGATAGGCAGTTGGAGCTATCTGGTCTGGTACGTTGTCCTTCTTCCCTGACCGCCACACCTTTGGCAGTTCAACATCATCCCTTCTCCCTTATCTCCCATCATTATGGATCTTCCTTGTTTGTGACTAAATGAACCAAAGATCAACTGGTCTACTTTCATTCCACATACTGTCTGCAGTATTGTCTATCGTCCAACCACATAGTCCACTGTGCTACAGTCTTGCCTTCTTTGTCTTCCCTGTCTTCACACTATCATTCTTTCATGGAAGTTTTTGATGTGAAGGGAGCTGACTCATTGCCGCCTCATCGCCCTTATGACTGCCCCATTGAACTCCTTCCTGGTGCCCCCATTCCTTACGGACGTATTTATCCATTATCCATTATCTGGGCCTGAACTGATGCATCTTCAGACATATCTCTGACAACCTGAAGAAGGGAGTCCATCTGCCTCACCGGCTTGGGAAGGCATCTTTTTCATTTAAAAGAAAGACGGAGGCTTATGTCCATGTGTGGACTATCATGATTTGAATAAGGTCACCATCAAGAACCACCACCCCTTGCCATTCATACCCGAGATGATGGAACGTCTGGTTTCCGCTAGAATGTTCTCCAAGATTGACCTACGAGGGGCATACAACCTGCGTATCAGACAAGGTGATGAGTGGAAAACCAACTTTTGCACCAGGTATGATCACTATGAATACCTGGTTATGCCCTTTGGGCTCTGTAATGCCCCTGCCACATTCCAGTTCTTCATTAATGATGTATTCCGGGATCTGCTTGACCTCTTTGTCATCATCTATTTAGATGACATCTTAGTCTACTTTTTCTCTCTCTCTGAACATCGATCCCTCACAAGCCAAGTACTTCAGCACCTCCGTGATCAATCGTGTGCCAAACTGGAGAAGTGCACGTTTGAATTCCTTGGCTTTCTTATATCTCCCGGAAAGGTGGACATGGATCCACACAAGATCTCTGCTGTTCTGGACTGACCAACTCCCACCTGTGTCAAGGAAGTCCAGCACTTCGTGCATTTCTCTAATTTCTACACGTGGTTTATACGCAGTTTCTCGAAGGTGGTTGCTCCACTCACCGCTCTTTACAGCCCCAAATGATGGTTCCAGTGGTCTGCTTCAGCCCAAGCCACCTTTTTGCATCTGAAGACCCGCTTTACCTCTGCTCCTATCCTGGCACAACCTTATTCGTTGAAGGCCTTCTTCATGGAGGTTGATGCCTCTGATGTTGCGGTTGGTGCCATCCTCTCCCAGCGATCCGGGGTGAAGGATCTCCTTCATCCTATTGCCCATTATTCCCACCGCCTTACTTCAGCAGAGAGGAACTACAATGTTGGCAATAGAGAGCTTCTGGCCATATAATGTGCCCTTAAAGAATGGAGGCATCTCCTGGAGGGTGCTCAACACCCTGTCACTGTATACACTGATCACAGAAACCTGGAATATCTCTGTTCAACCAAAAGCCTTCACCCATGTCAAGCAAGGTGGGCCCTTTTCTTTAACCATTTTTCCTTACACATCACTTGTCAGCCAGGGACAAGAAACCTAAAAGCTGATGCTTTGTCAAGGAGGTACTCCACTCCACCACTTATATCTACTACCACCAACACCATCCTCCAACCTGTTCAGTTTCTTCTGCTGAACAGCAGCCTCAGTGAGGATATTATCCAGCATTCGGCTGCTATGGATCCCTCTTTTGTGGCACGCTACTCTTTGAAAGCTCATGAGGGTCTTCTGTTATACCACAACTAGGTCTTTGCCCCTTCGCCCTTACATACTACAGTGATTCAGCAGTGCCACGATGTACAAACAGCTGGCCATGGGGGCGTCCAACTACAGTTCTGGTGGCCAGGACTGGCCAAAGACATCCACCATTATGTCACGTCATTCAATGTTTGCGCCCGCACCAAGGACCGCCACATGAGAGTGGCAGGGCTTATGTGTCCACTACCCACACCTACTGCTCCTTAAACTGCTGTGTCTGTCAACTTCATTGTAGATCTACCAGTCTCTGAAAACCACAACACCATAATGGTAGTTGTAGACCAGTTCACGAAAATGGCGCACATTCTTCCAGTCACCTAGGTACCAACTGCTGAAACCACTGCTTCCCTGTTTATTAAGGAGGTTTTCTGTCTCCACGGCTTACCCATGTCCATTGTGTCGGATAGAGGTCCGTAGCTTACATCCAAATCCTGGAAGGCTTTCTTTCACAACTTAGGCATTAGCCAGGACCTATTCTCTGGTTACCTTCCACAGTCAAATGGGCAGTCTGAGAGAATAAATCAGATCCTTGAACAATATCTCTGCTGTTTCGTCTCTCACTTACAGGACAATTGGGTTTCAATCTTTTCGTTGGCTGAGTTTGCATATAATAATCGCTACCATCACTCCATTAAGACCTCACCTTTCTATGCTAATTATGGTTACCACCCGCAAGCTTTTTCTCATCTTCTACGGGACCAGTCTTTACCTGCTGCTATCCATCAGATCCGGAACCTCCTGTCCTCTCATGTCCTCCTCAGGATTGTCTTGCTTCATTCTCATCACCCCTACAAGACGCAGGCGGAAAACATCACTCTCCTGCCCTGGTGTACAAGGTGGGGGACAAGGTCTGGCTGTCCCCCTCCCATCTTCGCCTGCGATACCCTACCAAGAAGCTGAGTCCCCGCTTCCTGGGTCCTTTCACAGTTCTACGGGTTGTGAATTCCGTTGCTGTCCTTTTTCAGTTGTCAGGTTGGCAGATTCACCTGACTTTTCATGTGTCCCAGCTCAAGTCCTGGATGCCTAATGCTTTGCCATCCCCTCCTCTTATGCACCCTCCTTCGGTTCTTGTGGATGGCTCTGACGAGTACGAGGTTGAAGCCATCGTGGACTCTCACCGTCATCGGGGTTGCCTCGAGCACCTGGTTCAGCGGCTGGGGTACAGGAGCCGCTCTCCAACATCCACACCTCAAAGCTTCTGCAGGATTTTCACTGTTCTCATGCGACCCGTCCTGGCCCTCATTGCACCAGGGAGGCTCTGTTGGACTCGGTCCATGTCCCCTGCCCGCAATGCTGCAGCTTGTCAGAGCGGCCATCCTTCTCGGCCAGGCCGGCTTGGTGTTGCCAGGCAACCACATCGTAGGCGTCGAGACGTCACTCGCTCTCCCTTTATAAGGGAGGCAAGCCCGCTAGTCGGTGCTCAGAGTAATGTTGAGCTTCCTAGCGAGCAGTCCTGTGCTCTCCTTAGACTTTGGATCCCTGATTTGGATCTGGACACTGTCTGTCTGAGGAACTGTGTCCTATGCTGCCATCCTGACCACTGTCTGTCTGCTGACCTTTGCTCCAGAACTGCCTATCCTGTTCACTGCTGGTTCTGCTGCCCTCTGCTTCTCTTCTGTTGCCTGATCATTGGACTGGTTTGTGTCGCCCTTCTGGGATTTGCAGGTACCTGTGTATGTATATATATTTACCCGTATAAATAAATATATATATATATATATATATATATATATATATATATATTTATAAATATTTATTCGCTGGTCCTCCCACTGTCCTGCTAGTGGTATCCTACCTCTCCTGTTACTGTGGGGGTGTTTCTTCTGT
This sequence comes from Rhinophrynus dorsalis, assembly GCA_037306005.1. Taxonomy (NCBI): domain Eukaryota; kingdom Metazoa; phylum Chordata; class Amphibia; order Anura; family Rhinophrynidae; genus Rhinophrynus; species Rhinophrynus dorsalis. Next base: position 288,386,148 of record CM074721.1, read on the forward strand.
TTATAATAAACCCGAGCTGCTTGCTTGTTCTCCGAACAGTCTGTATCTGCTCAGAGTGGGGTTTCACGCAACGCACATTCCCACAGTTACCCAGGAGCTTACATACAGTAAAAATAAAAGCTAACAATCTCATCCATTCAAACTCACCTGAACTGTTATTGCGTATTTGGACATTTGACCATGTTCTGTAGGTTCAAACACCCCCTCCACACACACACACACACACCTTCAGGTACAATGTTCATTGTCTCTATAAAATGCAGAGGGACCTCTCGCATGATAAAGAATAAACCAAGGCAAATTCAGCTCACAGGCCCAAGCAAATATATTGGCATGGTGGGAAATTTAGCATATTATATTAGCATATTACATTATATCCTTCGTTCTGCACATGACCTTCTCCTCTCCACAGCTCTTATTACATCCTCCCACTCCCACCTACAGGACTTCTCCCGTGCTGCACTCGAGCTCTGGAATTCCCTCCCCCACCCCATCAGACTCTCCCCTAGTCTTCAGATCTTCAGACGCTCCCTGAAAACTCACCTCTTCAGGGAAGCATATCAGCTACCTCCATAAATACTATCACCAAGAACTAACCCTTGCCTAGACTGCTGCACTTAATAGCACTTCTCTTTCGTACCCACTGACTGGCAGCTTATGTGGCAGGAGAAACTTACACCCAATAGCACTTACACCTTCTGTGTCCAACCCACCTTCTTCTAGACTGTAAGCTCTCACGAGCAGGGCCCTCTGATCCTTCTGTTCTCCACATACAATTTGTACTCTTTAATATCTCTGTATGTTTATCCCTTATTGTAAAGCGCTGCTGAAAAGTTGGTGCTATATAAATAAAGATTAATAATAATATATTGAATAAGTATGGATGTGTATCAAAATTCTGTATGTTAGCTTATACAAATTAACTGGCTGTCATGCCAGTCAGGTACAAATATTCTACACTGCTCCCCCTCACATCTGCCAGTCACTTCTGGCCAGTTATATCTTATTTGCATAAACTGACAAATACATTTACATAGCTCAAATTATTGTTTGAAAAAAAAAAGTATCATAAACACAGGTGATTCTGAAAGTTATTTCAAAGACACCTATTTTAAAGGGACAATTCCACTATTGGCACTGAGTTGGTAGACCTGACTCCAATATATAAGCCTTCAGTCACATATGCAAATGTTATAGCTTATATAATCATACGGGGGTACAGTACGGCATTTTCATATTTCAGGCAGGTCCTCTCTTTGCCAAGTATCCTCTGTGGGTATGCTAATTACCCCCCAAGGGTACTTGTTCCACAATCTGGAAACAAGGATATAAAGCATGCATAAAATTTTACTGGCATGTCCACAAAATAACCCACCTCTACCTTCTTAAGCTGCTAAAACTATCATTTCCCACCAGAGGAATAAGCATGAAATCATTTCAAGATGGAAGCTCCCTCTGAGGGGGAAATCATGTTTAAAAACTAAAGGAAACTGTACATAGTATAAATAAAATTAAATACAAACAATAAGTAAACATTTGATTTTCCATTAGTAGACAGAACTGTTTTTAAAGTAAAAAGTCCACTTTAAGGACCATAGGTGGGAAGCCTATTGTCTGTTGGGATATGGTTTGACTAAAAGCAGACTATGAATGAGCACAGCAAACACAGGCATACATAATATAAATATACATAGATATTCCTGACTTCTGTATGAAGGATCCTTGTCTAGGTAACAGCCATTTAATCTTTTGTTTATAGTAAATTGTACTGTTTTGCCCTCTGGTCTTCAAGTGGTTAAAGCATAAGTAAAATTCCCCAAGGAAAGAAGTTACATTCAGTAAATCTAGGTCTTTATCTTTCGTTATAGTCCCATAATACTTAAGGAAATAATAAAATAAACAGTTGAATTTTAAAATACATAAGTTATATACTCCCCACAGATCTTTTAAATCTTGCACCATATTTTTCTAGTAACATGTATGCAGGTTTTCTCCTTGTCTGATCCAATTATAGTCAGGTTTACTATGCAGAACCTAAGGGAAAGATGCAGTACCATTATTCAAACTGCAATAAAGAAGAGAATTTTGATGCAGTACATTTTATGATACTGCAACACAGTATCCTTCCAAACAAGGAAATTCTGCTTCTTTCGAGTTATTCTGAACAGTCAGACCACCTGGAAAAAAAATCAAAGTAATCATTGTGAAAATAGGTTTTGTATGTTATCTCCATTTATGATTTCTTAAAATGTTTGAATATGTTATAGTAGTCACCATAAGCATTTGAAATTGTTGTTCAGTTCACAATACTAATGGATAGGAAAATGTGTATAGAGGTGGGTGAAAAGCAGCACTTCACATCTGTTTTCAATAAAAGAATAGGGCAGCATTTCAACCATCAGCATATTTTGAGAAGCTTGTACATGCAGACGTACAAGGATTATTTTTGTGAACTTTTTTCTAAGAACTCAGTAAGTGTGGGTTGGCAACACATATTGTTTTAAGAACATGCCTAGTGGTGGTGGTGCATTTACACAACAGCAGCAGCACTAGTCAACCCCCATCCTCAAGTACAACCCCCATCCTCAAGTGCATTTTTTTCGGGATATCCCAGCTAGAGCACAGGTGAATGAATAGGTTTATTTATATAGCACCACAAGTGTACGCAGCGCTTTACAATTTAAGTCTATAGACAATACAGGGTTACAAGTGCTTTGCAAAGTGAAACACTGGAAGTGAGGTTCCTGCCAGAAAGCTTACAATATAAACTGGTAATGGGAGACATACAGAGTACATAAGGGTCAAGTGCTGAATACAGTGCCAGAATTCTAATTAGGATAGGGGACATAAAGTAAATAATTTATAAAGAGCCTAAGTTATACAAAGTGAGTGCCATGTAACATGTTTAAGTTTTGTTACAGAAGTATAGTTTCAATCGTGACTTGAAGACCATCAGAGAGGTGCAATGGCACAGAGTGGGAGGTAGAGCATTCGGAGCAATGAGAGATAAAGGTTTGATACGTAAGAGGGCTGTAGACACAAAAGGAGCTGAGGGAAGATTGTTATTGGCTGATCGTAAGTGGTGGGATGGGGTATAGTGGGAGATCAGAGTGGAAATGTAGGAAGGGGTAGAGGAGAGAAGAGTTTTGAATGAGAGAAGCAGAATTTTGTAAGAGATCCAAAGTTTTATAGGCAGCCACTGGAGAGATTTGAGGAGGAGGGGGCAGGGAAAAACCTAGGTGACAATAGGGTAATTTGTGCTGCAGCATTCTCTATGGATTGAAGAGGGTGGAGATGAGATGAAGGAAGGCCAGAGAGAAGATGGTTACAGCAGTCTATGAGGGAAATGATGAGTGCTTGTGTGAGAATTTTGGCTGTGGATGAATAAAGGAAGGGATGGATTTTAGCAATGTTACACACTGCTAAACTGATTAGGGGCCCAGTAACTAATTGGTTTAGCAAAGACAAAAAGGAAAGCTCACTACACTAAACTGATCACAATAAATACTCATAGACTGGAGCGGGACCCCTTTAAGACGTAAACTTATGTGTTTCCTTAGAATACTTTCTCAAGATGTTGATTTTAATTTAGACAAAGCTGTACAGGTGTATCAAGTAGGTACTTGCCAAACTATGAGGTATCTTGGCAGGGTGGCAAGCTTAACATCATTTTGGCCAAAATATGGACTAAATTCTCATATTTATTAATAGTTATTATATATGCCTGAGTTAGGGTACACATTTGCACACTGGTATAGAGGAGTGAAGGATTGTTCTTTTTCTTCGCTTTAATTAGTTTATATTGAAAACATGCTCTGATGGTAGTTCTGGAAGGATTTTCTAACCCTGAGATGAAAACATGTTTAGCTTTTGGATCATTAGCAAATTATCTCATACTGCAGAGTTCATAGGTTGAGGGGTTCCTGAGTGACTACTACTACAGGGTTTTGCAATAGTACTGGCAGTAGGTGTCAATGGCACTGCACTTTAAACAGCAGCAGAAGCAGTTATAGCTATGGTTATGTATTGCTGCTCAGTTAGTAATAGTGAATGTGACTGGGTAGGGGTTGGAAAAAGGATGGTTACTGTGTGGAGCTACGTGTTGTCTGTCAAATAATATATGATGTATGTCTCTGTCATTGTCATGCTCAGTCTCCTGCTCAGGATCTGTCACCTATCTGCCAAGAGGATTTTTTTTTTAAACTGTCTTTATCACTATTAGTGTCACTGTCTATAAATCAAACTCACATTCCCTGTACATGTCCAGGCTAACATCAATAATTCTTAAATCAAGCAATTACAACTCCTCTTTGCCTATCTGCCTCTACATACATTAGTAGCTTCTGTTAAAATTCCAAAAGTTCTCTTTCTCACTCAAAGGACTGAAGTGTTATTTCTTTTTGTAATGCAGTAGAGGACAGACCAGTGTCATATATATTGAGTAGCATAGATCAGGAAGAATACCCTGTATCCCCGCCCAACTGTCACGGTTGCAAGCAAGACAAGAGTCAGACAGTATAGTAAAATTCACCTTTAAAGGGATAGTAATACTTAAAATGTAAAAAAATATATGTTGTAGAGTTTATCCCCCTGAGTAAAACAAGGGCACTCCCACTGCTGAAAGGTGTTTAATTCAAAAGTTATTAATTTTCAAAGTTGAATTTTTTAGGTGCAATATCACAATGGCCTGAAATTGTGCAGTGGCGCTGTTGCTACACCATCCTATGGAGATTTATGGTCAACTGACCAGAGCTGTCCATAGGATCGTGTAGCAACAGCTCCACTGTACAATTTCAGGCCACTGTGATATTGCACCTAAAAAATTCAACTTTGAAAATTAATAACTTTTGAATGAAACACCTTTCAGCAGTGGGAGTACTCTTGTTTTACTCAGGGGGATAAACCCTACAACATATTTTTTTTACATTTTAAGTATTACTATCCCTTTAAAGTAAAGTAAGTGTAATTTAATAATCGTTTACTGTATGGAGCAGAGGGCAACCAAGAAACAGGGACTTTATCAGCAATAGTAGTATGTCTCCAGACCCCAGAACTGCAGAGACTAAGCCGAAGCCAATGGTAGTCTCTAAGGTCAGAGAGGAAGAATAGGCCAGATGGTCTCTCCTGTAAATGGTAATCGGAAAGACGACTGACTTGCCTGCAGTCAGTTAGGAGAAGGCTGTAGCCTAAAGGTTAGGTAACCAAAGAACCCAATGACTCAAGTCTGCAGTCAGTAGGGCCAGAGTCTTCCAGAGCCACAGGTCTGCACCAGATTGGGTGCCCACTACAAGAGTATGCCAGAGAGTAGTCAGACAGAGCCACAGGTCAGCACCAGGATGGATGGTCAGATAAGCCAGGTCATACTCAATGATCAGGATCAAGAAATAGAACTGTACTGAACACCAACGTAAGGGTAACTGGATGGAAATCCAGTTCCCTTAAATACAAGGCGCCAGGATGTAGTTGGGAGGAGCCAGAGCCAAACCGAAGTATAAGAAGGAGCCTGCATCAAGAACATCTCCTTGCACCCGTAATTGACTCATCTCGCCGAGAGATGCGTCGCACGTCTGCAATACCGCTACATCAATAAGAGCCACAGAAATGCCTAGCATGGGGGCACAGGTGCTCACTATTGACTCCAATCGAGCCCAGTCCAACCAACGATGTGTGGGATGATATCGAAGCATCATTTAGAGCAATACAACTCCAGTGCCAGCCAAATCGGCGACGCTGGATCTAGGTAGGCTATGACACCAACACCACATCTCCATAGCTGAATAGCAGTGCTAAGGTTGGTTGCTTGAGCATGATGTCAGATATCCCCTTGCCGTTTGAGCTATTGATAGGTCAGGACGATGTAACCTGGGATATAAGAGGAAGTGATGTTGGATAGAATCACAAAGTAGCAGTGCCCTAAGGGAGACAAAACTAGACAGGTTAGAATAAAACAAAAGCTAACAGTTAGGGATATCCTGAAAAAAGAAACCAGCAAAATACATGTACATGGAATAAAACTTCAAGACGGATCATAAACATGATGAATTCAGGAGTACCTAGTCATAATATAACCAGTAAGTAATAAATGGTTCTGACTAAAGTGAACGGTTGCATAGGGGATATCCTGAAACAGGGAACAGCAAAATACATGTACTGTGAATCAGACTTCAAGAGGCATAATAGACACACTGGATACAAGAGTTCCTGACAATAATATAACTACAAGAAGTAGTACAGAAAAACAGAACGTAAATAGGACAAGAAACAAGCTACAGGATCACTGAACATTGCAAACAAATATCCACTACAGATACTGATTGTCAAAAGCTGTGCCACAGAGGAGGGGAATATAAAAGATCAGATAAGTAGTGCCAATCAGCAAATATAGAAACTAGATTTGCTTAAGATCCTGGAATAGAAAATAAAACAAATATCTGTGGCATGACAGGAACAGGAGTGGTTTAGCAAGAACTCTCCAAAAGATATTAACTTTACAAGGAAAGAGAGAAAAGTTTAAGATACTGAGCAGGACTTGAAACAGAAACTGGAACTGCTACATACCACAGGACTCAGAGGAAACAAAGAAAAGCAGATACAAACCCAGATCCAAATGTCTACAAGTAGCACAGCAACACTGAAGGTGGAGGAACAAGCTGATTACATTTTTTACAACAGAGGCTCTGGACAAATATCAATTGAATAAGGACATAAACTGCAGCAGTTGCTTGAATGTCAGGATAACTCAGAAGGACCTCAAAATCTTGACAAAAGGAATGGCTGGAACAACTTGAATCCAACAGAATGAAACACTCAGGCTAGATAAAAATAGGCTTTGAGCATGTGCCAAGCAACCAGAAGGAGGAGGATTTAAAAGTACAGAGCAAGATGAAAAATCAGGAATGGGCAAGGGACAAAGGAAAATCCAGAACTTGACAAACTCTGAATCAGAATCAGTAGCGTGCAATAAAGGATCAAGCTCAGAGCAGCTGGTGTAGCACCTGTACAACTCATGATTATCCCTCTTATTCTTGTGAGTATGTGTAAGTAACACAGTATGTCAAGTTGTATGTGTCTGTCCTGAATGCATCATATATTTATGTCTCTCTGCCTATTATCAGTCTTTCAGTCTCAGTAGAGGTTTAAGCTCAGCCAGCCAGCCAAATCAGGTAGGAAGTATCATTTCACCTGCCTGTCTGACTCAATATCGTATCAATCAGTTTTTAATTTCCATTTCTCTGTCTTTACACCCACAACGAGACAACACATGGTAAGGGCTAATACTCCTACCAATTAACTCCTGCTCTATCTCTTTGCCTGGCTACCTACACTAGGTAGCATCCAAAATTCAGCTGCTCCCTCTCTTACCCAAGCAAACTGACAACATGCAGTAAACTGACACCACCTTTTATACTTTAGCCCGGTGGGAATATGTGGAGGGAATGCTCCACATGGAGGAGGGATATATGTTATTGATATTGATATTGATTTCAATACATGGGAAAAGATAACTTTTCTTGGGAATTCCCATGTAAGGTGAGAAGTGCTATTTTTTAAATGTTTCAGTTTTGAGACAAAACATTTTGCACATCCCTAATATAGATCCTACCTGAAGCAGAACTGGAGGTCTTATGGAGAGACATATAAGCAGCACATCAGAAATGAGATGACTAGCAGCAATAGAAGCACTCCTAAAAGTTTATGGGGCCGACTGGCACATAATAGTATTGTACATGTCTCGGTGAGTGGGACAACACTTTCCTCTGTACCAATTCCACACATGTCTTCTACTGCTGCTGCTGTTGTACAAATGCAAAACCTGGAAGAAGATAACTCTGATTTAGTTGGAGGCAACAAGAGTCACCAACTGTCATGCTCACCACCACCACTGTTAAAACAATTAAGTTACAGTTATATATGCTGCCGACCCAAGTTTACTGAGTTCTTTTAAAGATGTAAAAAGTGTACAAAACTAATCCAAATGTCTGTGCCTGAGGTGTACAAGCCGGTGGTTATTGTGGTGGGCAAAAGGGACTAAGCCTACTAACATTTTTGATAGTCTTATGTTACTGTAAGACCTGGCCTGCTAACAACTTTAACTTTGAACATTGGCTATATCCATTTTGCCACCAATACTACTCCAATGGGATTTCTACTTTTATGGCAACCAGCAAATTTATCATGGAAAATCCATTAGCAGTAGCTTTCAATTATGTTCCAAATTCTGTGAAAAATTTGACAAATTAAAAAAAAAAAAACCTGCCACTAGAAGACCATGTTAAGTGGTGCATCTCCCCTTCTTCCCTCCTTCACATAAACAAGCCCAGCAATGCCACATCCACTAAACACCCCCAATAATGGGACTGTGTCTGCCCTCCCTCCCTAGTTACCCACATTAATAAGCCCTCCTAGAGACTGCTTTGACCTGTCTCCTTCCCCAAATAAAGGGTTTACCTGACTCCCACCATGGGATTACACTGTCTCTCTATACCTCTAACAATCATCAGCAAGACCATAGAGAGGATGGATGATGGCAGTGCCCTATGTGTTGTCAAACTTCTATGAATTAGGAAATAGTGTATCTCACCTGCTCCCACCCAGGCACAATATAGAAGCTACTGTAAATGTCTAAGTAATTAGGGGACAAATGGTGCAAGTGACACTTGGAGAGAGTGGTTTGTGGTACAACAAAGGCCAACCTTTAAGGCTCCCGGTGGTAATACTGTACACTTTAGATTGGGCATTGGGCAGCCAAGGTAATCTCTCTGGCAATGATATATCTAATCTTTCTCTTGGGGTGAGGTAGATCTGTGAGGTCCCCCCTTAGCCTGAGGCCCCTATGCCGGGTGTTCCCAGGGTGATAGGATAATACTGGAATCAAGTGTCATTCCCATTCCCAAAGCACATGCTCACCCTGATCACACAGCACTCACTACATACCTCTGTGGGAGATGGTGGTGCCTTCAAACAGCTTGTAGAAGGATGAAAAAAAGAAAGTTGTGTTGGGAAGGAAACACTACCCAAGGATCCTGTGATAACAGGAAGGAAATGGTGACCCAATCCAGATGCTGTTGATTGATGGAGGAGAGTCCCATTTCCCGGTGCATATGTATCCTCACTCAAACCTGGCAAAAATATCTTTTGGGGGGTGGAGTGTGTTTTTGTGTGAAGTGCCAATTTTCCACTTTTTCCCACCCTGCTTATTTCATTGAAATTAACGTAAGACCGAATTTCCTCACCATGTGGAAAGTTTCCCTAAAATCTTGGTTGACTGAGAGGGGCAGCTGTGATCCAAGTCCCTTCCTGATCTGGCTGTTTTATATGGGTTAGGGGAGCTTGGGGTTTGTGAAGGGCACAAAGGAGATTTATCCCAAATGCCCTAATGTGTGACTGAGAAGGCATGGGCAGCTATGATACAATTTCCTTCCAGCTGGCAGAACTCTCTGTTAGGGGTGCCTGGGGTTGAGAGAATGGAGCAAAGGAGATTTGCACCAAGTACATTTTTAAAGAATATAAACATTTTTTAAAAAACTAATACTAGAAGAAACAGAATGTTTTGTAAAGAGCAAGACATCACACACAGTCAGGTATTTTGTGAACTTCACTGTTAAAATACACGTGCTAATTTAATAATGTGGAGTAATTTTACTGGGGCAGGGGGATGATGATGATCCTTCTCCTCCCGAAGAGGCTATTTGTCAAAGTTCCATAAAAATTCCACGAAAACCTATAATATTAGTAAACCAAGTAAGAACACTAAAAATGACAATGAGTTGCATTGCAGTGTTTATGGCATAATGGAAGAAGTCATAGTAATCCAACCAACTGTTTCATCTGACAGTGATAAAAACAAGTACGTCGTCTGTCCTGAAAATAGTAGTGAATGTTGTGAAAATCCTTGTTGGGGAAGTAAAAAGAAATTATTTGAGACTTCAAAAAGCCTAAAGTATAGAAGAAGTGGTGAGTGATGCTGAGGATGACCTAATTGCTGATAAGGATGTCGATTTAGAATATATCCCCCTAGCACCCTCCACTTATTCAGATACAGATAAAGTTGAGAGTGAGAGATGATAACATGGTCAGAAAATTAGCAAAAAGTCAAAGGTTCAATTTTCTGCCACTGAAATTAAGCACTTTGCCTGTTTAAAGAAATCAATTGAAAAGTCTGATTCTGGAAAGCATAGTAACAGTTGATGAGGTTGAAAAAACACATGCGTCCATCAAGTCCAGCCCATGCCAAATCACCCCTGTTAGTCCAAATGGCAATTAAATAGTTCCCTGGATCAACCACCTAAGCCAACTGTCATAATTCTCAATATTTTTCTATGCTAGATAGGCTACAGTATCTGTGTACCCTATATTGGGCATATATAATACTATGGTGTTAATAAATACGAGGTTTTCTTTCCAAAAACTTGGCCAAACATTGTTAAGCTCACGTACCCCATCAAGGTACCTCAAAATATTGCAAGTACCTACTCTAATACACCTCTAAAGCCCCTGAAGAGATGTTATAGTAAACGCATTGGAGGGGGATCCTTTAAATATAGCGTTTTTGATGCTTCATGGGTACCAGTGTTTGCAATTAAAAACAAAAGACATACAACAGTTTAAAAAGTTGTAGAAGAAGGACTTGTCTGTTATAACGAAAACTCTGTAGGCCTGTAGTCAGTGGGTGCCCATCCAAGAGGACTATGGATCCACCAGCCCTATTTAAAGGCAAAATGTTCCTGTCCCCACAGGCGTTAGGAGTGAAGGAGGGGATAATCAACAATAGCCTCATATTACTAGCGACTGAGACTGAGGAGGAAGACTCTGCGGCAGGACTTGATGTGGTTGGTTTTAGTAGTAGTAGCAGTAACGGTGAAGTAGCTGGAGTGGTATGGGAAACACTTGACAGCGTACAGACTAGCGGACAAGGGAGCCCACACCATTTCTCGGACCCTGGGACTGGGAGTCCTCCCCTTCTCTTCACTACAGTGTCCAGGTAGAACATCCTGAAGAGGCCAGAACTGGTTTTGGGGGTGGAGAGCAGGCTCAGAATTAATACCACCACCAGCTGGAGCACAGATCATCTGCCTATGCCTGCTGCTACTGCTAGTCTGCCATCTTCTTCAGGTCAAAAGGACATTGCTCGTTACCTCCTCCAACCAGCAGTGAGATGTCTGGAATAGAGCAGCAGCACGTACAGACTAGTGGGGGTGGTGATGATGATGCTGGAGAAGCTGGGGTGGAAGAGACATTGATAGTCTTTTTAGCAGAAACTGAGAAGGAATAAGGATGGGCATCACACCACCACTAGCAGTGACATTGTAGACATTGTAGAGCAACTGCTCTAATTCCTTCTGATGCAGATTTGCAAGGACAGCAGGATGCTGAGGTGCCACAGACCACCGTGAACACAGTGGGAATGAGGTCATCAAATTATGTGGGACTAGGACAGGCTCCACTTGCCAGCACCAGCAATAATCCTGGTCCTAGTTGCATTGCTGAATCTGAGGCAGTGGCATCAACAGCAACAACATTATCCACTGTCAAAGACAATGAAGGTGAATGTGGAGGACAAGAAGAAAGAGGCCATTCTTCTCCATCTCTTCCCTTCCCCCTGAAGTCATGATGGATGTGGGACTATTTTTCTCATGGGGCAGGCACAGCGCAGTCATTGCAACCGCACTGTGCACAATTTGTGACAAGTCAGTGAGAAGACGAAAGGAGGGAACACACCTTGGCACAAGCTCCCTGATATCACACATGAAACACAGACACCATGACATTTACATCAAACATGTGAAAAACAAACCCACCACAGAAATCAAGTACTGCTGTTGCTGTACCCCCTGACTCTCCAGAAAGGCAACAAGAGGAGAGGCAGAGATCAAATAGGAGGAAGAATAGAGCAACCCAGGCAGAGACTGGAAGTTCCATGACAAGTGAAACAACTAGCTCACCACCACCTTCTAGGGTAACAACTACATCTTCTGCCAATCCAGGTCGTTCATTGTTACCTCCACTGCCAAATAATAGCCACTCTGCTGATGTTAGGATGTGGCAGTTCGTCTCTACCCATTGCACATTGTTTGGTGCACTGACTACACATGCCAGTGTGATGTAGGAGAATCGCAAGCAGTGCATCAAGCTGCATCTGAGGAGATTCCATCCCGCAGAATATGCTAAGATGGTGGCAGGGAGGGTTCATCATTACTATTAAACTGTCAGCAAGTTGTCATGTGTCCTTAATGGGGTCTGGACAAGGGATATAGTGACAGCGGCAGTACTTGGTTTCAGGTGTCATGGTGTTTGGATACAGTTATGCCCCCAGATGTTATTTACGACACACACACACACACACACACTGTGCATATACTGTCACGGTTGGCAAGCAAAGACAAGAGTCAGACAGTATAGTTAAAATCACTTTTATTAGAATAATATGCGGCAATAAAATATGATAATGAGCAGAGAGTGACTGGGGAGGCTAGACCGGTCCACCACAACTGCTAGAGACTAGGCCAAAGCCAACTGGTAGTCTCAATCACCCAGAGAGGTACACCAAAAAGACCTTAATGTCTCCCAATAAGATGGCGACAAGGGAGACTATGGACTCACGCCTGCAGTCAGTACGGCCTGAGTTCACCAGAATGACACAGATCTGCACCAGATAGGATGTATGCAGTACAAGGAGCAACACAGTAGGATAATCAGACAGAGCCACAGGTCAGCACCAGACTGGGTAGTCAGACAAGTCAGGGTTATACACGGAGTGGGTAATCAGCCAAAGCCACAGGTCTGCACCAGATAGGATGGTCACTCGTCAGGAAGCAACAAAGAGAGGATAGCTGGACAGAGCCCCATTTCAGCACCAGGTTGGATAGTCAGACAAGCCAAGGTCATACACAGAGTGGGTAGTCAGCCAGAGCCACAGGTCTGCGCCAGAGTGGATGTCCAAACAGACAAGAAGCGCACAGAGGAAAGTCAGACAGAGGCACAGGTCAGCATCCAGGATGGATGGTCAGACAAGCCAGGGTCATACACAGGGCATCAAGATACAAGCAAATACAACTGCACAGGATAACAACGTAAGGGTAACTGGATAAAGATCCAGTTCCCAATACTAGAGCCAGGAAGTAGGTGGGAGGAGACTGTCCAGGCTCTCCTGTATAAAGATGAGGCCTGCGTCAATACGCAGCCTCGCGCCACTTTGACCTGCTTAACCGCCTAGCCAGAGGACATGGGCGACCGCTAAGAACACCAAGCGTGCCCAGGCCTAATATCCGAAACGCCACTTGGGATTACACTGAAGCGTCATTTCTAGCAATACAATCCCAGCGTCAGCCAAAGCGGCGGCGCTGGATATAAGATAAGCTGTTACACATTGCAGTTGCTGATGAGAACACTGTTACTGCTCTCAAAGGGAAAATTTTCTATTCAAATAACACACCCACGATTTTTGAGGAGGGGCAGGTGGAGAAGAATTATTGGCCAACTTCTTCTCTTCTCCACATATACTTGGGGCTACTTATTGTGCTGCTACTGCCTCATACGCATCATTGGAGCCAGTCGTGGAAAGTGGAACCTTTATCATTCATCTTCCATGTTACTGCTATTGTGTATCTCATTCCCTTTTAGATGCCTAATCATCCTGCTGCTTATACAACTCAGCAGTAGCAGTAGGAACAGCAGTTGCAACTCAGGACTCAGGAGGACATTTGACAACGGCCAGTGGTCACTGGCCAACATGACCTGCTGGCACTAGGGAATTTTTATTTTTTTCTCAGGGCTTGTGCTTTAAATAATAAAAAAAAAAAAACATAGTCCTGCAAAAAAAAAAAAACAACAACAATTTTTGTGGGGTTTGTTTCTAACAAGCCTAAGTCCTACAAATCAATGTTTCCTCAGGGCTTATGCCTCTAACAACAAATCTGAGAAATCATCCTCTACAAATTACTCTATCAAGTCAAGTATCAGTCCACCCTAGTGGCAGCTTATGCCAGGGGGTTCCTGTCTTTATCACTTTAAATAAAAAATTCTTATTTTATTTATTTTTTATTAACTGTCCCCCAATAGCAGTCAAGAAACTCCCCAAAACAAATTCCCTGTTCAAATGATTCATTCATTAACACAGGCACCCACCTCAGACCCCTTTTATACTATGTCTTATGGGGTTTTTATTTATATTTAGGATTTTATATTAACTACCTCCCCCCAGTCCCAGTAAACAAACCCCCCAAAAAAGTCATACCCTGTTCAACTGATACTTTCCCCACAATCCACCAGCACAGACACCCTCATGCCCCTTTTATACTATGCCTTTGGGTAATAAAATAATATATGCTATGTGTTTTGTGTAACTTCTATGTTGCCATTGATTTCAATGGAATGAGGTAGGCAAAAAAATAAAGCGTGAAATTGTTCCCCAAGCGGAAAGTGCCATTTTTCGCCGATTTCAGCTTGAGGTGGAAATTTTTCATCCCTAGTACCCAGTACCAGTACACAATTATTTTGTGTTGTCAGGTTTACCGTACATTATGGATCAACTGAATGCATCCATTACCAAAGAAAAACATACATATAAGATAATTTCTATATATTTCTGACCATGGTAACAAATGGAGAATAGAAAAGACTGCAATGTGTGGCATATATAAAAAAGTAATGTTATAAATAAATAACATATAATGAATAAGGATATATAAAAATAAATGCATTAATGATTTTTTTACTTTCTGCCTGATATGGTAGCAACAGTATACAAGTTAGTGTATACCTGTAGTATTTTATAATTTGTATTCGATAATACAACATTGGATGTTTTATTTATATTTTATTCTAATGTTAATTGAAGATCTTTGTTTTGTCTTCGACTTTATTGTATTTATAGAATTTTATAACATCATGTGGAGTTTAGTATTCACTATTAATTAACATTAGTATTTAGGGCTGTAATTAACCTTTGTAATCATACATGATTTATATTGAATAAATTGTAACATAGGGATGATAAAATGAAGAAAGACACTTCACTTGGTGATGATTAGTCATTGTAGACTTTTGGCTTTGCTTTTTCCACCTCTGACAGATGTGCAGTGAGCCACAGCTGAAGTAAATTAATGCTGCATGCTATTTTTATATTACACATACCTTTATGTCCTTTTATAGCTTTTCCATTATTCATTTTTATCAAAATAAGCAGAAGAATATGTCATCAGTAAAAAAATAATCCTCTTTAAAATGGATGCAGTAGTAGTTGTGAACATACCAGTGAATTGTGATAAAACCCAAATCAACATAATAGAAAGAAATTGTCTTGTATATTCAAAGTTTAAAACAACTTTATTAAGTACAATATGCTTTAAAATCTGTCACACCATAGTTTTATCTTAATACAAACTATTCTAAAAAGTCAACTGAATACATGGCATGTGCTGTTTCCTTTTGAGCTATGGCTTGTCATGTAAATATATTCCTTTATTTCCCTCCACATTTACTAAAGCATGAAAATAGAATAACGTATATTAATGTAATCATGTGCAAAAAATATATCATAAAAATGAGAGAGCAGCAAAAGATAAAAGCTTAAAAAATATGTAAAATATACATAGAATATACACAGAAACACAGTAACATAAAAAGCAGCAAAAAAAAGATGCAAAAGTAAATAAAATATATTGCATAAAAATCACATTGTCATGTGCTTCCTGTCCCCTAACTCCATTGATCACTTGATTCTGCTTGTGCTCTCATTGGCTGCTATGAATTTAAATATGGGTGCCTGTCAGTCTGCACTCATTCTTTAGACTTCCCAATTAGTAGTTTCAGCTCTCTGTGATGAATCTGCTGATTATGATTCCTGATCTGGCTTTGTTTGACATTCCTTCTTGCTTCCTCTCTTGGTACCCTGTTCTGCTGAGCTCTGGCTACTACTCAGCTAACCTCTGACAACCAGTTCAGGCATCAGCTCAAACTATGTATGACTACCCACACCAACTATGACTCAGGCTACGTCTGGTAACCAGCTCCAGCATCAACTCAAGCCACGTCCGACTACCCACAATGACTAGGATTCAGACTTTGTTGGACAACCAGCTCTGGCATCAACTCAGGCTACGAATGACTACCTGCACCAACTATGATACAGGCTACATCTGACAAACAGCTCCAGCATAAACTCAGTATACATACGACTACCTGCACCGGCTATGACTTAGGCTACGTTTTACTACCTGATCCGGTTACGACTCAGGCTTTATCCAACTACCAGCTCCGGTTAATACTCAGGCTTTTAACTTCAGGTATGACAATGGCTAAATCTGCGTGCCTGTTCCTTATTACACTATATTCAGAACTCTGTCAGAAACTACCACATACCTTTAAGTAGTTCACGCTCAAGAGCTGGAGCCCAATTGCAGGGAGGTGCACACCTGTTCAGAACCACACTAATGAGGGTTCTGAAAGTGGAAAGAGAGCCCTCACGGTGAGAATATGCACAGGGGCAAATACAGGAAATGCAGTACATGAATCAGCAGACAGAGGCGTAGTCACAGGTAGGTCCAAGTCAAGGCAGGCAGAAAAGGTTCAGAAGTCCAATATCCAGGCAGAGGTCAGGGCAGTCAGCAAAGGTACAGAAGTCCAATATTGTCACGGTTCCCCAGAGATGTTCAGGAGTCAGTACAGTATAGTAAAATGTAATTTATTAAACAACAATAAGGTAGCAAACATAGGTAAATAGCAGGTACAAGCAAAGGGTCACAGCCAGCAAGTGCTACTACCATAAATAGTAAACTGCCACATAGGACCACTCTACTAGAGACTAGGCTGACGCCACTGGTAGTCTCTGCTGGAACCTGGGTGTGAAACAGGAACAGAACAGGAACCGGAACTCGAAGTCTTGATCTGAGGTAGAGAGAAATCTGACTCACTCCTGCAGTCAGAATGGAGCTTATATCTGCTCACACCTGCAGTCAGTATAAGGAAGTGTATTCTTGACTCACTCCTGCAGTCAGTATCAAAGCTAGTCTGCCAGAGCCCCAGGCCCGCAAGAGATAGGGTGTCTGCTAGGTACAGGGAACAACCAAAAGAATAGTCAAACAGAGCCACAGGTCAGCACCAGAGAGGGTAGTCAGACAAGCCAGGTCATACACAGTTTAGGTAGTAAGCCAGAGCCACAGGTCTGCACCAGATTGGGTGTCCACTATAAGGATAAGAAAAAAGAATAGTCAGACAGAGCCACAGGTCAGCACCAGATTGGATGGAAGACCAGACAGGTCACACACAGAGCCCAAAGTAATAGAACTGCCTAGAACAACAATGCAAGGGCAACTGAGTCAGGACTCAGACTGCCCTTTAAACCCCTCCTCAGGAAGTAGGTAGGAGGAGCAGTCTCAGAGGAAAGAAGTAGGTAGGAGGAGACTACAGGAAGCATGGCATAAAACAGAGGCCTGCTTCACTCTGAAGCTTCGAGCCTGCAGATGAAGCGTGGACTGACGCCGAGTGTCGCTGAAGCGGTGGCTCTGGAAACGAGGTAAGCTGTGACAAATATCCAGGCAGAGGACAGGGCAGGCAGCACAGGCGCAAAGTAATAAACAATCTAGTGGTCAGGAACTAGTAGCACTCAAACAGGGAACAAGGCTAAGTTTCTGGTCAGGCCAAACAACTGAGCACTGGGACTCAGTCAGGCTGGTTTAAATAGTTTCCTTAACCAGATACAGCTGGAGGCCATTAAACAATAGGAGCTTGGAAGCAGATCCAGGCTACATGAAACAGAGGAGAAACAACTATATAGCTGCTATAGAACAGCAGTTTGAGAAGCACATCTCAGGTGGCAGCATAGGTAGCTGCAGGACTCACAGCCTGGAGGCTGCCAGTTCAATCCTAAGGAGCAACAAGTGCAGTGGAAAGTTCAGACCAAGCATGTCCCAAAAGGATGGTTACGCCTGGCAGTCTGTCATCCAGAGAAGCGAGCGTGACAACCTCACTGGCTCAAATTCAAACTTGCATGCCATCTGTCAGCCTAAAACTGTTTTTCTTCATTTGATTAGTCTGTGCTCTGCAAATGATCCAAACCTCAGAAACTCCCAGGGGAACTCAACTGAAGGAAGTGTCTATCCTGTTATCTGGCTTTGTGGTCAGCAACTTCAATCTCAGCCCTAGCTGCAGCAAAGACACTTCCAACGGTTTCTACATTTGTAATGGAAGCAAAGAAGGGACCACGTCGCCTTCGGCCGTCATTCCCGGGTCTCTCCCTCTTGACGCCAGATAAGCGCCGTCGGATGCACCGGATGAAGTATGGATCGTCACTGAAACAGTTGCAGGATCGCTGGCAGGAGGGAAGCATGGGCAGTAGAGAGTGAGGTCTCTACCCCCAGTCAAAAGGATCAATGGAAGATGTCACAGGAACACATGGATGAAAAGATGGAGTCCACGTCACTGCTTGACAGCATACGAAGTTGGGTCGCAGGAAGCTGGCAGCAGGCGGTCGACGAT
Source organism: Rhinophrynus dorsalis (assembly GCA_037306005.1). Taxonomy (NCBI): domain Eukaryota; kingdom Metazoa; phylum Chordata; class Amphibia; order Anura; family Rhinophrynidae; genus Rhinophrynus; species Rhinophrynus dorsalis. The sequence continues at coordinate 288,404,622 of CM074721.1, forward strand.
TCAGGATACTTGGCGCAGATGGGTATCAGAGTGGACACTTTAAACCATAAGCAATACAAGACTACAGAACTCCTTGTTCACTCAGAATAAGACTGACTTTATTGTACAAAACCATGCATATTTATACAGATCAACCTCATTGAAATACATTGTCCAACCAGAAACAATAGGTTGAGGGCAGGCATAATACAATCCAAACATAAGACAAGAGAACAGCCGCAAATGGTGAGAACTGACACACTGGGAGCATTCACAGAGGTAATCAGATTACAACATATAATACAAAGGACTGACCACAGTGTCAGGTTATATAATAGGTGACTCACAGACTGAGGGGCGTGAATGGATTAACACACGGCAGGGGGTCTCAATACATCTTACAATACACAATACAATGCCTTGAGGGACTGCAATACACATTGGAATAATTAACCCCTCACTGCCTATTCCCTTGGAAGCAAACCACCAGTCTAACCCAGGGAAGTTTTGTGTAATAATTCTAATTTGCCCCATTCACATAAATTGTATCCAAAGACTTTTAGTGCACAACCAGAGCAAAATGTCCACAGTCTCTTTAGCTAAACAGTCTTATGGCCAGACAAGGGTTCAAGTAACAGGTAGGATCCGTTACAACATTCACTAGCTTTGATCTCTACTCACTGCTCCCCAGCAACTCCTTGGGATGTTCTGTACATCTGTCCTCCTGAACATGACACACATATTCCAAAATAAAATGTGCTCCTAAAAGAACAATATTGCATTTTCCTGTCCACAGCAGTAAATTCATTTGTGTGCATGTTTTACAAATATTTTATAATCAGTGTGAGTTTGCAGTTTAGTAGTTTTGAAAAGTATACAGTGTGTAATGTAACATTTTACTTGTATAAATTAACTTCAAGCAATTGATGTACATATCTAGTGCTTGTAAATAAAGCAATATATGACATTTACATAAAATCTAAATCAAGCCTCTGTATACTGCAGCAGTAGACGTACATGTGTATCACTTGGCATAAGCAAAGCATATCACTTGGCATAAGAAACATTCTCATATTCTCTAACATTTCTTACATACATAAAGGTATAGTCATAGCTTATGACCTAAAATGCACATTAACTGTGTACACAGATCCATGCACATGCACAAACAGGAGGGGTGTGCATAGAAATGCTCAAAGACATAACGACAAATTATATTTTATTAACAAAACATCATATTTTTCTGTATAGTTGCTTTCATTTGCATTCCTTACTGTGATTTGTTTGCTTTCTCTTTTTTATGTCAGGATAGAAAGACTGACAGAAAAGTTACCAATCTAAAATACTATTAATACAGGTGGCATAAAAGTGATGACACAGCTTCCATGTTCATATCCAGTTTCATGTACACTGTACTCCTCCTTGCAAGGCAATCACAAGGGAGGAATGCATTTGAAATTAGCTGGCTTGCCCAAATTATAATTAGCAATAATTGAATGTCTGATACCAAGGTGACAGGATCATTGCAATAGCCATCTCAACAATTTAAACACCCTTCTGAACTGACGCTACATGGCTCCATAGCCCACCAGGAAGAATCTCAGTGCTGCAACTTTCCAGAGACTTTGGAGCAGTCTGAATTTGTGCTGACCATTGGTGTTGCATACACTTCAACATTTCATAAATGAATAAAGGTGTAATAAAGGTATACTCATAACCACTGCCTTAAAACACACATTTCCTGTGTATACAGATTTATCAAAAGAAAGACACACAAACAATAGGGCAGTGCACAGAAGTTCTCATAAATAATTATATTTTATTTAAATGACATCATATTTTTGTGTCCTGTAAACAAATACCATTACAGGATATGGATTTGTTCACTCATGTGTCTGAGTTTATCTGTTACCTGCAGAATTAACCCAGCAGAGCTCCCCCTGCTTTCTGTGCTGAAAAAGATACAGAATGAACATGCTGATTTATATAAAGAACAAAAGCAGATAAAAGGTACTTTGCTTGCTAAAAAGGTACAGTTGGAGACTATGCATTATCTTTCCATCTGAAATATTGCTCAGGAATCATTAATTTTCTCTGTTCTATTTTATAAGACATTTTCATAGAGCAGATGTATATTAATTTAAGTGTTAATATAAAGTGTTTGCTCGAATGGTAGAATTGTTGCAGAACAATAATTGTAATTAGTAGGAATGGGCATAACTTTTTACTTCAAAATTGAGACATATGAAAATCAGCAGTTCCTGCCCTCCACAGGAATTCCTGTGAAAAGTGCCATTTTCTGCTTTTTCCTGCTTTTTTCAATGGTTTGAAATCAATGTTAATAATTATCTGAACCCCCACAAGGATAGATTCGCCATTGTATTCTCACTATGTTAAAGCATAAAAGGGGTGACGGTTTACTGCATGTTGCCTGTGTCTGGGGGAAAAAGAGAGAGAGAGAAGCTGCATTTTTAAGCCAGCTAGTATAGGCATACAGGCAAAGAGAGGGAGCAGGAGTTGCTTTATAGGCATATTAGTGGTAGTTCTCTAGGTATACACACTCACTCCAACACCCATAAGAACAAATGGGACAAGCATATACTGTTGTTTGGTTCTGCTTCACCAGCTGCTGTGTACTTTATGCATTATAGAATACTGCTAATTCTGAAACTAACAGGTCTATCCTGTAATGTACTTTAGAAATTAACACTGCAGTCCTTGAGAGTGAAAAATATTAATGCTGAAATATTAACACTAGCGACTAGTGTTTACAAGCAGACAGGCAAAGAGGGGGAGCTGGAGATGCTTGATTTAAGGAACATCAGTGCTAGTGAGTTCTCTGGATGGTTGGAGGGAGTGTGGTTGAGATTTGCATGATAATAGTATGTTATGGATAACAGTATAATAGTATGTTATGGATAATTGCACATCTTGAACAGGTTCCGAGCTAATGAATTATGTTTTTATTTTATATTCATGAACTTATATTCCTACAACTTAAAAGTAGGAGAGGCAAATGGACTGGTTATTTGAGAAAGACTGAGCTTTGATGTTGAAATTCGTATGTGCTTTGACCCTACCCACATACCTTAGTTTGTATCTGTGACTGGCACACTGTTTTGTTACTGACACATTGAGAAGCGAAGGCACAAACAGATTAAAGTATTTTGAAGCACACCGGATGAGATTTAAAATATAGACCTGCCTTGACATTCAACGGAACATCATGTGTTAATAACAGAGAGCCTGACAGTCATACTACATGGTGAGATCTTTCTGAATTGTTTGGTTGTATTACGCTGTGTATTAGACTTGTGCACGACAAACATTTTCATTAAAATTCTATTTCGGACAAATGTTTTTTTTTCATTTGGCGACTCCGCATTTTGAATATGTTCGACTCAGACGAAATTCAACGACGGTCCGAATTATTCATTGAATTTAAAATGCTTTAAAAAATTACTCTCCCTTGCGGTGGCAATAAGGTACTAGGCCTGTCTGCACAACTTTGAGACTGGCTGTGTCACTCTGAAAACTTTTAAAATATATTCCTCATATTTTTAATATTTTTTTGCACAGGAACAAAGATGACTCTCCCTTGTGGTGGCAATAAGGCACCCTGCCTGCCTACACAGCTGTGAGACTGTGTCACTCTGAAAATTATTAAAACAATGACATTCAGACCAGGGCTGCTCAGATTTTGATTTTTTTGGCGAACGACTCTTGCTTTTTGGACACCACGAATGTCGCCGAATTACCCCTTTTTCGTTGAATTCCGAATGTCGACGAACCGAATCGCACAAGCCTACTGTGCATAGGCTTCTCTTCACAAGCTGTTGTTGTCACTACAAAGTGGAGACTAATTCTATGCTTTGGCTTTATGGTTGAATTTCACTCATCATTGATTGTGTCTCATTTTCTTACAATCAGATTTAGATACATTTTGTGTCTAATTGTGTGTATTTCACTGGATCATTTATATGCCTGGTGTTTTTTCATCTCAACTTTATATATGAATGTATAACAAGTTCAGTGAACATTGGACTAATATGGATACAATTAATCATTTACTTAAATATCAGAATCATTTCATGCATTTATGTGTCATTCATCATAACTGTTACTATCTCCATTTTGCTAAAGTGTAGCCATCATTTATATCTACGTTAACCCATGGGTTGCCATTTTTTACTGACTATTTGTGTCTCAATTAGGGTTTCATTCATATGTATTTTAGTGGGTAGTTGTTACTGCTTCCAACCACAACATTGTGTTTTTATGGGCTAGGGGATGGGATGGACGTATATTGTTTTGTCTCATTCTCTTAGTGGATGTATTCTTATATTTTGAGATTAATAAATTATTTAGGGTTAATACTATATATCTATACTGTTTGATTTAATAGAACTTTTTGGAGGTATTTGAATGCCCACCTAAGATCCACTATTTTATTATTTTGTAATGAGGATTCCCCAAGTAGTTTCCATGTAGCATGTAGCATGCTTGTTTCTATAGTCCAAATGCATAACCTTAAATTTATCTTCATTAAATGTCATCTTCACTTTTCTGCCAATGCACTGTTTATGCAAAGAAAAAACATTCCTAGATCATTAATAAACAAGTTAAAAAGAATTGGGCCCAGGACTGAACCTTGCGGCAACTCACTTACAACTTTAGACCAACATTTACAACAACACTCTGTCATCTCTCAGTTATCCAGTTCTCTACCCATGCACAGATATCATCTCCCAAACAGAAGCCTTTTAAGTTATTCAGAATGTAGTATACTACATCAACAACAATTCCATTGTCCAAATTACTACTTTCCTATAAAATGCAAGTAAATTAGTCTGACATGATCTATTCTTCATAAAACCATGCTGGCTCCTACTAATAATATTGCTGGTCATAGTAACATATAGTAACATAGTAGATAAGGCTGAAAAAAGACATGTGTCCATCAAGTCCAGCTCATTCCAAAAACACCCCTGTTGATCCAGAGGAAGGCAAAAAAAAGCCCTCTGGAGCCATTTCCAATCTAGTCCCAAGTGTGTGTGTGTGTGTGGGGGGGAGGGGGGGCAATTATTCCTTCCTGACTCCAACTGGTATTCAAATAGTTATCCCGGATCAATATCATATTTGCTTTGAAGCCATCTGTCATAATTGTCAATATTGTTCTGTGCTAGATAGGCATCCATTGCTTTTTTGAATGCAGTTGCATTATCTGCAAGCACAACATCCCGAGGCAAAGAATTCCATAGCCTTACCGCCCTTACTGTAAAGAATCCCTGCCTTTGTTTTAGTCAAAAGCGCCTTTCCTCTAGTCTTAATGGATGACCTCCTGTTCTTAGCTCAGCTCTTTGCATAAATAATTCATTGGATAGTTCTTTGTATTGACCTTGAATGTACTTGTAAATGGTAATCATATCACCCCTTAGACGTCTCTTCTCTAATGTAAACAAACCCAGTTTGGCTAGTCTCTCTTTGTAACTCAGATCCTCCAATCTCTTTATCAGTTTTGTTGCACGTCTCTGCACCTTTTCCAGTTCAGTAATGTCTCTTTTTAGAATAGGCGCCCAAAATTGTACTCCATATTCTAGATGAGGCCTAACCAAGGATTTATACAGAGGTAGGATAATATTAGCATCCCTTGCTTCTACACCTCTTTTTATGCAGACTTGTACTCTATTTGCTCTTGCAGCAGCTGAGTGACTTTGCACACTGCTGTGAAGTCTATCGTCTATCAGTACTCCTAAATCTTTAGCTAATGAGGATTTTCCAAGTTGTTTCCCATTTAGAGTATATGTAGCAAGTTTGTTTTTACAGCCCAAATGCATAACCTTACATTTATCTACATTAAATGACATCTGCCACTTTTCTGCCCACTTACTTAGTTTATCTAAATCTTTCTGTAGGGAAAAAAACATCCAGCTCTGTATGTATTTCCTTAGATAGTTTAGTGTCATCAGCAAACATTGAGATGCTACTTTCAATTCCCACTTGTAGATCATTAATAAACAAATTAAAAAGCATCAGTCCCAGGACTGAACCCTGTGGCACCCCACTTATAACCTTAGACCAATTTGAAAAAGTTCCATTTACAACAACTCTCTGCCATCTATCATTTAACCAGTTCTCAATCCATGTACAGATAACACCACCCAAACCAAAGCCTTTTAATTTATGCAGTAACCTGTTGTGAGGCACTGTATCAAAGGCTTTTGCAAAATCCAAGTATACTACATCAGCAGCAATTCCCCTGTCCAAATTACTACTTACTCTTTTATAAAATGCAAGTAAATTAGTCTGACATGATCTGTTCTTCATGAAACCACGCTGATTCCAACTAATGATATTGTTTGTCTTCACATAGTTCTGAATACTGTCAGTTAATAACCCTTTTAGTATCTTACCCACTATGGAAGTCAAGCTCACAGGTCTATAATTTCCTGGTTTTAAACAATGGGACTACATCCGCTTTCCTCTAATCACAGAGCACTATGCCTAATGAAAGTGAGACAATAAATATTAAGTATAATGGTTTTGCTATTACTGAACTAAGTTCCTGTCATGGTACCTAACTTCCAGTAGAGCGTTCTAGATGGCGAGCTACCCAGTTCCTGCTTGCTGTGGGTGTTCGTCCGTTGCGGGCGTTCTGCTGGGTCCCTGGCCGTATTGTCACAGTGTCCCTGTTGCGTCCATGTCCACGTGAGGGGCTGTAATACTGGAGCAGCATGGTGCAACCTTTTGAATATTTACTTACCTCGTTTTAGTTTCTTTATCTTCTTCAGAGAGTTCCCCACCCTGCTGCTTCCGGTTGTGTAGACTTCATTAGCCCAGCTCACTGCTTTCCCAGTGGCCCTTGCGTTGATGTAGTCTGAGCTCGCTCAACACCTGCTACCTGGCCATTATTACTTCTACTAGCGCTCCGTGTATGACCCAGTTCTTTGGCTGCAAACCCGTTTGTGTATGACGCGATTTTCTCTGCGAACCTGTTTGTGTATGACCCGACTTTGGCTGCAAACCCATTTGTGTATGACCCAGGCATTTGGCTGTGAACCCAATTGTGTATTACCCGACTCTGTTGAGTTTCCATTTGATCAGGGTACTGGTTGCGATCCCTCCTCAGTATAGACCCGGTAATTGCTGCGCTCCCGTTCTGAGCATTACCAGGGGTTGGATTTTATTACATTCTTTATATTTTTTAAATGATGCATCATTTTTTAAATGGTCATCACATACTCCTAAATACTGTCAGTTAGTAACCCTTCTAATATCTTACTCATTATGGAAGTCAAGCTCACAGGTCTATACTTTCCTGGTTTATAACTTGTCCTCTTTTTGAATAAGTGCACTACATCAGCTTTCCTCCAATCACAGGCAGTATGCCTAATGAAAGTGAATCAATAAAATCAAGTATAATGGTCTTGCTATTACTGTACCAAGATACTTAAAATGTCATTATTCCTTTTTATGTGTGTTGGTAAGTATTCTAGTTGCATTTATAAACGTGGTTACTGTAAAGAATAAGATCAAAAAAATATTTGGCAAAAATGATTTGGCTAAATTGTCCCAAATAGTGATATTTCTTTCTAAATTCCCTGAACCACTTTTTACAAACTTCCTTACTCAACTTTATAAAAAAAACACACTACATGGAGTTATACCCTCCTAAACTGTCCTTAATACTTTTATAGCTACCTACAACCCCTGGACAGCCAATTTAAAGCTTATTTTCCATTAACTTTTATAAATCTCCCCCTAGGTTCCTTAAGTACCCTTGGGTGTATGCCACCAGGCCCAGGCGCTTTATTCATCATAACCTTTTCCAGTCTCTTTTGGACTCATTTTGTCGTTAGTAAGACATGCATGGAGGAAATTCTGTAACCATGCTTCTAGCACCCACTACTAGTTAACACAGTCCAAAAGATTTGCAAGATTGTGAGAAGATGTTGATGAGGATAGCTCAGAATTGGCAATACTCAGGGCTGATTCAACTTGCAGCCAGGGGGAGACTCCTCCTTCCAGTTAAAATGGGATATAGAGTAGGCAGTTGGTGATAACAGGGGATTCTATTATTAGGATGGTAGATAGGGTAATGTGAATTTCGAACATTATGTTATCTCCCAGGTAATCGGGTTCGACATACTGGCATATTGGTGTTGTATTTTTAATAAATTGTTATTTTTTAGATATTTGAAACATTATTGAAGTTTGTATTTTGATATATGGATATTTTCAAACTTTACCTTTAAATACAGTAGCCCTCCTATTGTTTTGTGGGATTTCTCTAGTGTGTTGGAGTCTGATTTTCTCCTCTAGTATGTGGTTTTCTGGCTGTAATGTATAAATAACACATGTAACGAATGTATTTTCTATGACTTTGAGATTTGTATTTGTAAAATACCTTGAGACAGATGTCACCATTATTTACTGTAGGGTGGGTATTTTATAAACTACAATAGTATTCCCCCATTTTTACAATGGGGCTGCACCTGACTGTTGGTGTTTTGCATTGGCACCTTTTTAGTGGATAAGAGTAGGTACTGATACTGTCTAAATATATTTCTAAGAATATTCCATTTATTAGTTTGTGTTGCTTCTGTATCCTCCTAGACACCCGCTTTCACTGGATGATACATATATTGGGATGACCAACCTGTACTGGTGTTGTGTTCACCCTAACCCTTTTTTCTGGTACTCTGGTTATCTAATTTTATTTTATATTTGGGTGACACATTTACAACCACATATTTGTGATATTAATAGTAGGGCGCTTGAATATTCTTTCGCAAAAAGGCAAATGAAGCACATTTCATGTGGATGAATGTCTATAAAATGGTATGGTATACCTAGTTAACTCTTCATATCTCTCATGGTTATGGACATTTTAGTGCAAGCTGATAATGGAAAGAAAATGACAGGGGTAGATTAGTGATCCTGATGACCACAAAAGAAAAAAGTAGTATCACATAGGCACTCCAATTCCATGGAGTAGAGTTTGTCCTCAAATAAAATAAAATTTAACTTTTATTTTGCCAATAACATGTTTTCACACTGAATACATTCCTGAATGTATTCCTTTGAGTGCAGTTACCCTTCCAAGTATTTTGAGCTCTGGGACCATGGCTATTTTCAACTGAAGGAGTATGATTCCTTTTTTTGCTTTGGGATAAGTTGGACATAACTGACATTTTAGCTTTGGGAATATTTTGTTATTGCTGCTTCCTGACCTTATCAATAAAAGCAACAGCTTCCACCAAATTGTCCTTCTCTGAACCTAAAACAACAGATGTGGGATCTAAATATTGAAACTTTTTGGCAAAAGCATTAATCATAAATACTGGCATTTGTTTTGGTATTTCCATAATTAATCTGTATGCTTGCTCACAATTATCATGAATGCATATGGGGCATCTATGATAGTGGGGTTAAGGTTCTCTAAGATTTCAACTGTTGTTGTCACCTGTTGTGAATTTGATTAATTTTTCCAAATGGACTCATTACTATATGTTGTTAACCCATTTGTGTCTGTGTGTGGCATGCTAACAGGTGTGTTTAGTCATCTTCTCATGTGTGTAGGTAACCATACTTTAAATAAACAAATTTTTGTTAGTCTGTTAGATCATATTTGTCAGTATTGGATTCAAACACATCTGCATCATGAAAGGCATTTACATTGTCATTATAGACAGGAATATCCTTGGTCAGCTTCATTAACTGATCATTAATTTTTGTCATGATGCCTTTTCCTTAATACCTGCCTCTTGTTTCCTCTTCATTGTTATCATATAGTGTCAGGTTTAGGTATGATGGATGCTCCTCTGTTACGTTTGCCCACGCACACTTTTATATTGTTACACAGGTGTATTATTATGTCACCACGTATGTCAGCTTGCTCTTTTAATTCAGCTATGCTGGGTTAGAAAGACAATTTGAACAGTCACGTTTTAATTATATACTACATGCTTATGTTTTTATCTTAGTATCACTCAGTTAAAAATTGTAACAATTTCCATTATATTTCTAAGCTCTCTACCCATAGACATGTATTTCTTATCTGTATTATTATTAGCTACCTGACGTTGTTCCCACAAACTACACCAAAGTTCTGCATCTGTAGATTAGGGGAGGATGAAAGGTCCTGTCTAGTGTTGAGCGAGCACCACGATGCTCGGGTGCTCGGGTGCTCTGACCGAGCACCCCCTGAGGCTCGAGTGCTCGGCCGAGCACCCGAGCCCCATTGGAATGAATGGGGCAACACCAGGCACACCCTGCTCTGATGAGGGGAGGGTGCCTGGTCAATGCCCCCTTCATCTCCGCTATGCCCCCTTCATCTCAGAATGCCCCCTTCAGCTCCGCAATGTCCCCCTTCAGCTCCGCTATGCCCCTCTTCCACAATGTGCCCCTTCATCTCCGCTATGCCCCTCTTCCACAATGTCCCCCTTCATCTCCTCTATGCCATAGAGGAGATGAAGGGGGACATTGTGGAAGAGGGGCATAGCGGAGATGAAGGGGCACATTGTGGAAGAGGGGCATAGCGGAGATGAAGGGGCACATTGTGGAAGACGGGCATAGCGGAGATGAAGGGGGACATTGTGGAAGAGGGGCATAGAGTCTATGCCCCTCTTCCACAATGTCCCCCTTCATCTCCGCAATGCCCCCTTCATCTCCGCAATGCCCCCGTACCTCCAGTCCCTGGTGGTCCAGCGGAGCTTCTTCGGATCTGTGCCTCTTCCGGCACAGATCCCCGCTACCCGAACATGTCGGGCGAGCACATGGCGGTACTCGACGAGTACTGCCATGTGCCGAGCAGAGCGATGCTCGAGCCGATCCGAGCATCGGCCGAGCACGCTCGCTCATCACTAGTCCTGTCATGTTCCTAGTTAAAAAATTACCAAAAACCACATTGTTGTCTGCTTTTTCATGGGAAAATCCACTTTAAATACAGTGATTAAAATCTTCACCATTTTTGCCCTTTGTGAAAAATTATTTGCCATTTTTTCAATGGCAAAGTTTTTGGCCCTTGATTAACATGATTTGGGCTTTTTCGGTATAAAACGTGCTGTTTTACAGTAAGTGAAGCACAATAGAAGAAGCTACAGAGTGAGAGTGAGGTGCTGTGCTGTTTTTACGTTGTATTAGTAGCAAAACTGAGTCAGGAGAGGCTCATTGTGACTGCTATCACTATGAACAAGTTTACAAACAATAGAAGGAGTAGCTGGAAGGACCCTTATGTGTCCACTGAGTCTGAGGAAGAGGAGGAAGTGACCACTACAGACACAATGCTAGTCAGTCTTCCTAAATCACCCCTATAGATCTTGGGGAAATTACTCTCAAGGCCGAAAGAAGAGGGTATTAGTGAGAGCAGGACAGGTTAGCTGTCTGTGCCTGCTGCCAGATGTGCTGCACCTGCTGCCACTGCTGCCACCAGGGCTATGCCTGCTGTCAGTGTTGTACCTGCTGCCAGTTTGTCTTGTAATTCTCAAGAGGTGGGGGAGGAGAAGATGATGCCAAGTGTGACAGCTGGGGACCCTAAGTCACACTTGCCATCCCCAAACAGTCCTGTACTACTACTAAGATCCAGCAGCTTGTTAGTGTTAGGAGTGAAGGAGGGTGTGATCATCAGATTACTAGTGACTGTGAGTAGGGGCTGAAGTTGATGTGGTTGGTTTTAGTTGTAGTAACAGTGATGGTGAAGCAACTGGTGGGTCTAGCTTTAGGGAAGTGGTGGGGAAGAAATGCAGAGCATCCAGACTAATGGTCAAGATAACCCACCCCATTCCCCTGAACTTGGGAGTCCCCCCACACACACACGGCATTGTCCAGGTGGAACATAATCCTGAAGAAGACAGAATTGTTGCCTAGTAGCAATAATACCACCACCATCACCAGGAGAACATATCAACTGCCCGTGCCTGCTGCTACTGCCGCCAGTCTGCCTTCTTCAGGTCAACAAGAAATGGCAAATGTGACAATAGGTGATCCTCTGTCACACTGCTTGTCACCTCCTCCAAGCACCTGTAATAGAGCAGCAGCAGCATGGAGGGACTGGTGGTAATGGTGGTGTTGATTATGGTGGAGAAGTTGGAGTAGACGAGACATTGATGGCCATTTTAGCCCAAACTGAGAAGGAATGGACGGCAGGGATGAGGGCGGGTATCACCACCAACACCAGTAGTGAACTTCTGGAATTTGTGGGGTTTGCAACTGCTTTAACTCCTGCAGCTCTGAGCTGCAAGGGCTGCATGGATGCTGAGGAGCAGGCTAGTGTGCCACAGACCACCGTGGACACAGTGAGAATGGAATCATCAAGTGATGTGGGACTAGGATAGGTTCCACTTGCCAGCAGTATCAATATTCCTGGTCCTAGTTGCAGGGCTGATTCTGAGGCAGTAGCAGCAACAGAATCAGCCAGTGAAGGGGAATCTGGAGGAGAAGACGAAAGAGGCCATTCTTTTCCACCTTTTCCTTCTTCCCTGAAGTCATGGGTGTGGGACTATTTTTCTTTTGAGGCAGAAATAGTGCAGTCATCAACAATGGCACTGTGCACAAATTGTGATAATTCAGTGAGAAGGGGAAAGAAGGGAACACACCTTGGCACAACCACCCTGATCACATACATGAAACACAGACACCATGACATTTATGTCAAACATGTTAAAGCCAAACATCCACCACAGAAATTGAGTACTGGTGTTGCTGTACCCCCTGACTCTCCAGAAAGGCAACAAGGCGAAGTGGAAATCAAAGAGAAGGAAGAAAAGAGCAACCCAGCCAGAGGCTGGAAGTTCGATGATGAGCAAAACAACTAGCTCACCATCACTTTTTTGCTCTAGGGTAACTACATCTTCTGTCAGTCCACCTCATTACCTCCCCCACCAAGTGATAGCCAGTTGATGTTAGAATTTGGCAGTTCATGTCCATCCATTTTACACTGTGTGGTGCACTGATGGCAGTGTGGTGGAGGAGAGCCACAAAAAGGGCATTAATTGGCATCTGAGTAGATTCCATCCCGAAGAATATGTTAAGCTGATAGCAGGAAGTGTTCATCATTACTAGTGTTGAGCGAGCGTGCTCGGCCGATGCTCGGATCGGCTCGAGCATCGCTCTGCTCGGCACATGGCGGTACTCGTACGAGTACCGCCATGTGCTCGCCCGACAAGCTCGGGTGAAGAGGATCTGTGCCGGAAGAGGCACAGATCCGAAGAAGCTCCGCTGGACCACCAGGGAATGGAGGTACGGGGGCATTGCGGAGATGAAGGGGGCATTGCGGACATGAAGGGGGACATTGTGGAAGAGGGGCATAGACTCTATGCCCCTCTTCCACAATGTCCCCCTTCATCTCCGCTATGCCCGTCTTACACAATGTCCCCCTTCATGTCCGCTATGCCCCTCTTCCACAATGTCCCCCTTCATCTCCTCTATGCCATAGAGGAGATGAAGGGGGACATTGTGGAAGAGGGGCATAGCGGAGATGAAGGGGGACATTGTGGAAGAGGGGCATAGAGTCTATGCCCCTCTTCCACAATGTCCCCCTTCATCTCCGCTATGCCCCTCTTCCACAATGTCCCCCTTCATCTCCTCTATGGCATAGAGGAGATGAAGGGGGACATTGTGGAAGAGGGGCATAGCGGACATGAAGGGGGACATTGACCAGGCACCCTCCGCTCATCAGAGCAGGGGGTGCCTGGTTTGATGCTCGAGTGCTCCCATTGTATTCAATGGGGCTCGGGTGCTCGGCCGAGCACTCGAGCAGCAGGGGGTGCTCGGTCAGAGCACCCGAGCACCCGAGCATCACGGTGCTCGCTCATCACTAATCATTACTGTTAAACTGTCAGCAAGCTGTCATGTGTCCTTAGCAGGGTGGACAAGGGGCATAGAGACAGAAGCGGTACTTGGTTTCTGGTGGGGGGATTTCACATTGGGGACCATATGTGTCATGGTGTTTGGATAGAGCTATGCCAGTTGTTTCGTGTGCGTACGTATGTACCCACTGTTCCACTTCCCAGTCCATCCCTTATTTACACTGTCCACACTGCAGTTGATGATGTGAGAGGCACAATCCCTGCTCTCAAAGGAAACATTTCTGTTTTAAACACACCCATGATTTTGGAGGAGGGGTAGATGAAGAAGCATTGTTTGCCAATTCTATCTTTTTTTCTACATATACCTGAAGTGGTGGGGGCCAGTTATGGTGCTGCTACTGCCTCAGGCACATCACTGGAGCTAGTCGTGGCAAGTGGAACCTTCATCATCCATCTCCATTGATTTGTAGGCTTGTTAGAAACAAGACTCCAAAATAGTAAATCTCTATTGTGTGATTGAAGGGTAGAACCCTGTATACTTATAGAATATGTAGGGTAGGAAAAAACTTTCTAAAACAGTATCTTTATTTGGAAAAATATAGAGTTAAAAGGAAATAAAACACACTTAAATGTAGTCCTTTGAAATGTCAAAGTATTGACAAATGACAGCGCTTATGGGTATAACTAAGGTTGGAGTTGAGGCACCAATATAGGTTCCTAATACTCCTTTTTGAAGTGGAAAGTATACATATGTATATAATATATGTGGCCTGGAACACAGGAACTACGCTAACACTCTGATAGGGTGTGAAAATATATGTTGTGGTGTCACAGACCTGGAGTGACTAAAAAATCCAGTGCAAGCGAGCATACTTTGAGGCAAGGGAAGCCTCTTTTAAATGTGATCAAATACAAGGAGGGGAAGAGGGTATCTATACAGTATCACTAATTACTACTCTTAGAGGGTGGTGTTTGCGCTGTTCCTTCTCTTTTTTTGGTCTTGTTTCTAACAAGCCTAAGTCCTACAAATCAATGTTTTCTTAGGGCTTGTGCCAGACAAGCTTAAGTCCTACAAATCAATGTTTCCTTACACTTTGGGCTTGTGCAAAACAAGTCTAAGTTACAAATCTATGTTTCCTCAGGGCTTGTGCCTATAGTAAGTCTAAATCCTACAAATCAATGTTTCCTCAAGATTTGGGCCTTACAGATCATTTTCTACAAAATACTCTATTACGTAAAATAGCTATCCCAGTGGCAGCTTATTTCAGGGGGTCCCTGTCTCTAACACGTTACTTACAAATTTCTTATTTTTGTTTTTTTTTATT
The DNA here is from genome assembly GCA_037306005.1 of Rhinophrynus dorsalis. Classification (NCBI taxonomy): domain Eukaryota; kingdom Metazoa; phylum Chordata; class Amphibia; order Anura; family Rhinophrynidae; genus Rhinophrynus; species Rhinophrynus dorsalis. The sequence continues at coordinate 288,419,734 of CM074721.1, forward strand.
AACTATCCCCTCAATACCAGTAAACAACCCCCCCAAAAAACATTCCCTGTTCAACTGATTCTTTCCCCATACTCCACCAACTCAGCACCCTCATAACCCTTTTATACTATGCCTTTGGGAAATAAATAAAATTTGCTATGTGTTGTGTGTAAGTTCAATATTCCCATTGATTTCAATGGAATGAGCTAGGTGAAAAAAAACGGAAAACTACACTTTTTGCAGGAAATTATTCGCCAAGTGGGAAGTCCAATTATTTGCCAATTTTGTTTGAGGTAAACATTTTCACCAATCCCTACTGTTGATTTATATGACAAAAACTTAAATTCTATGGTGCTTTCCTAAGGAAGTTTAGAAATAAAATCCATACTTACACTATGGAGACTTTCTTCTCAATCATTGTTTACTACTATATTGCACACAAGTGTTGAGCATCAGAAACAGGACCCTTTCCTTGCATCTGGGATTCTCTTGAGACTCAAACAATTCCTTGATCCTATGTAGTTTTACCTGTGTGGAAAAAATACTTTGTGCTTTATCTGGATTCTGGTCTGGAACAGGCTTTTTCTTCAGGGAACTTCATGATTATTCTCCCTTTAAAAAGTGGCAAAGAGACCAGTGCTTAGAGACAAAAAAACTGGCCTCTGCAAGAGAAGAAGAAGGACAGATAAAACCCTGATCAAGGTTTTCCTTAATATATTACTCCAAGGCTGCATTTCCAGAAGGGACAATGGATATGTCCTACCTTGAGGGACCATTGTGCAACCAGAAGCCCAATAAATCAGTTGTAGGACAGGTGAAAAAGCAAGGTCTCAGACTTTGTCTCAGAGAAGGCAAGATAGGGCTCGGGATCTGACACAGCACCAAGAGGGGAAGAACGGTGACCTGCAGCAAATCCACAGCAAGCACTGGTTCATAGAAACAGGAAAGACACAGACCATTTCACCCAATCAGTAAGTGGGCTTTGTATCTGTAACCAGGGGTACTCCAGGGTATGGGCATCTTTGGAGAACAAATGACAATCAAGACAATAGTTACCTGATGGCGTTAATCAGCGGTTAAGAGTAGCAGCATAGTAGAATACATGATCAACCCTGATGCCAGGGGAGTATCGTCAACTACCACAATCCGAACAGGGGGGTCTTTGGGGACTACAGGTATGCAAGACAAGAGGCACACGAGGCATCCATAAAAAATTAGTGCAGTCCCTGGGTCAATTAGGACATGGGTTTATACAGACTATGACTGCCAGGACCAAGCAATAGGAAGAGATAGATTCAAGTTAGCATCAGAGGGACAGAAGAAAAACTGAGAGAAAGTCCCCCAGAGTTCTCTAATTCCTAGCATTCCCATGCTTATTGGGACATACATGAGCTAGATGACCAGATTGCCCACAATACAAGCAGAGACTAAGAGTGCATCGAGACGACTTCTCTTCCTTAGACAAATGAGCAACCCTACCAATCTCCATCAGTTCTGTGGCAGGGAGACGGAGGAGGAAGCCTGGTGCCAGTCACACTGGGGGGGGGGGGGGCTCGTTGGTTAGCATAATCCCTGTCTCTTTACAGACTTCTTTTTTGTAGGTGGTTCTCAAGAATAACGGGAATAACCCTCAATATTTATTGCCCAGTCATACTATCATCCTGCCATATTTCCATTATACCAGTTATGTCCAGATGCTCATTAAACTCCGGTATTTCTAGCTCTGCCATTTTGTCTATCATACATCTAGCATTCTCCAACATACAATTAACCCCTTAAGGACCCATGACGTGCCAGGACCGTCATGAGTAAACTTCCCATGAAGACCCATGACAGTCCTGGCATGTCATGGATTAAATGATAGCAGCACGCCTCATTGCACACTGCTATACTGCTACACATTCTGAAACAAAAGTGTATATATACACTAAATCTAAACAAAAGCAATGTATTTCATTTGAACACAATTCTTTGTAAAAAAATAACTGTTGACATTTAAACAATAAAGGCAATTTTACTGTGGTAGATAAAAGTAATACACTTATAGGGAATAGGGACATGGGTGTTTTTTCCCCAGAGGGAACGTGCCCATTTTGTAGGTATGAATGACCGGTCATACCTTTCATGCTGTCTCCATAAAAACTTAACCAATTGCGCACTAATGATCCCAAGAAAAAAAAATAAAAAATGTGTTTTTTACTTATCTTAACTGTTTTCTTTAATTTTAATAAAATCAAATCAAAAGAAAGACCTAATTGTATATAAAAAATGGTATATAATTTGTGTGGTTGAAATAAAAGTCTTAGGGCATAGTGAAATAGCTTTTGTTGTTTGTAACTACTTTTCAAAGTGCAGTGTCGTTTGGCTCATTAATTTTTTCAGAGGGTTTTGGTTGTGATCAGAAATGTGACATTTGTCTCTGTCACGTTTACTCTATCTAAACCTTTTTCTTCTACTTTCTTTCTTTCTTGCAGATTCGGTACCACACGGTATCCCATGGCCTCTTTTTGCTTTTATTGTCTGTTCTTTCTTTCTTCTTATTTTAGACTGCCCTATTTTCCTACTCTTTTGTCGCTTGTTTCTCTGTGTCCAAGTGTTCAGGATATCCTGACAGTGTTACCTTCAGACTAGAACCTTAGTTTCATAGATGTTTTTTCTATGACATCTTTACTGATTACACCGTCTACAATATTGACATGTAGAACTGAACAGTTGCCGAATTTTTGTACTCTATGCTTCTTCTACGGCAAAGCATCTACGTACCTGCTGTATCTCATAGCTTCTCTTTGCCTTTCTTACCTATCTGTTATTCCTTCTTGTCTTGGACTGTCTCTGCTTGTTCCTTTATCTATGCAGTCCTTTGTCTCTCCTCTCCACACTGACCAGGGCATGTATACCCTGGCCCGGCTATTTAGGACTTCAGACTATAATTATGGGTTCATGGTTGCTGTCCTTATAGTGCTTTCCTAATCAAGCAATTTGTCCAGTACTGACGGGTAGAAATTTAGTCTTTGTACACTGTTTAACCTTGCTTTTCTCTCTAACCTTTGCTTTACCTCTCCTTTCACTTTCTCACTTCTATTTCAGTCTATTTCTCTTTCATTTTTCTCTTCCCATTGGTCTCTTGCCTAGTCTATCCCTATGTTTGGAAATATGACGTTTGTCCTGACTGAAATGGTTGTGTGTAAAGACAAAAATGTTGTAAGTAACGACAAAAAAATGTCTTACCTAATGACAAAAATGTCTTAACTAAAGACAAAAATGTCTTAATTAAAGACAAAAATTCTCACATTCAGAACTTCACATTCCCTCCACTCTTTTCTTTACGTGCAAATTTTGTGTTTTGCAAGACTTTTTTTTTTGCTGTTAGTTACGACAAATTTTCTTTTCCTCTATACGACACTGAAGAATAGTTTAGCCACGCCCTTTCCCCACCTCTTTGCCTGGCAATTCTGAAGTTGTGTCGTACACAAAGGACATTACTAGTTTTTTGTTGTATACTCTATAGAAAATATGTTGTTCATGCATACAATTACTTATTTTTGTCGTTCATACAACATTTTTTAGTTATTATCCCTTTAAACAGATGGCCCTTAGAGGGAAAACACTGCTAAACAAAGACATAGTGAAAAAGGTCAGAATTGCTCCGGTCCTGAAGTTCAATCTACCTCAGATTTTCCTGGTCCTTAAAGAGTTAAAGTTGTCATTATATATTTTTTACACTACTTGCCTTTGTTTTAATTGAAGTAAAAAAGTGGAAACAAGCAGAAAAACAGCATTTTCAAAGTGTTTTTTGCATTGTCCCTTTTGAGGCAAAACGTTTCACCTATACCTACTTTTTACTCCATCAACAAGCCAGAAGGGTGAAGCACACATCTTTTGAAATGTCCACTCACTAGTTAACACGCTCTGTCCTGATTTATGTTACCTTTGAATCATTTGCCCTACATTTTTTTTTTAACTCAAAAGCATATTTTGTAAACTTTTATCAACAATATATCCTTCATATCCCTCCAAAAAGCTTAATAAATTGATTAATTGATTTCCTTTCCTTTTTTCTTGATTTTTTCTATATAACATCTAGAATTTTTTAAAATCTTTTTTCAATTTTAAATACATTTCCATATCACCTTTACAAGTGGACAATAGATATATCTCCTAAAATCACATGAAGTCTTTTTAACACTGACAGAAATGTTTATACTAGAGGATAGATTAGGAGACACCATTGTATATTTGGAGCCTATTCCTGGCCTAATTCCATACTCTAATTAAGATAGTCTTTAAAATGTTATTCTACCAAGATTGTTGAGTATATACTTATTTAGTACAACATGTAATGTTACGCTAGGGTTATTTTTTAATGTGTTTGCTTACTTTTATTACCATGTAAAATGTAACATGCCATTTAAAATCTGAATGAGTGTAAGGGCATTAGTGTGAATCTGGACTCCTGTAGTTATTGGCTTTTCTCTGTAGGCTTTTTCCATTAGAGTTTCAAAATCTATTTTCTATTGTGAAGAAGTATGAAAAGCAAACTAAAACAGAGCTCAGTAAATTACCTTCACTCACATAATAAGGGCACTGGTGTTGCATCTGGCATTTATTGGAACAGGAATCACTGATAGGCATTGACTGTAATCTTAACCAGTGTTTTTTAGGCTTTTTTTCAGTGTGACAATGAAAGTCTTGGTTCTTTTTTGAAGTTTGTCAATCAAGATTCAAGATTATATTCAAGACTAATGGATCTTTCATGTATGCAGTATTTATGTATGTATGTGTCTTCTTTGAAGACAAATATATTTTACCTCTTCATAAATATTTACAATAATGTTAAGAAATAAAATATAATTTACTTCTGTGCCATGTAATTGCATAAGCTCAATATTAAAATCTGAATATTTTTCAATGCATATTAGTATACATTGTAATTACTTTTATCTTAGATGGTTTTAAAATATTATACTACATCCCTCAGGACATTGTAGACATTGATTTATTGCTTCAAGGTTGCTAATGAAAATCGTGCTGCTGGTCAGTGTCCTAAATTCATAGTTAACAAGTCTGAAAGAACAATTGGGTATGTAATGAGGAATTATTACTTAGATAGGAAAAGTAAAACCAGGAAGTGTTGATAGTAATAGTGTAATATAGTAAAGAAGCAAATGCTAAATGCATAACAAATTACAAAAAAAGGCAAAAAATGTTTGTTAAAACCAACTTTAATGTTTTTATTTATACAGTATGACAATAGAATAGAAATTCACAAAGTTCCCCAAAAATTAAGGCTTGAATGTAAATGTCCCCAACGTCAAAAAAAACAGCCAACAGCGATTTTACATTCACTTAAAGGGATAGTAACCCCCCCAACAACTTGACACCAAAATACAGCAATCATACAAACATACTGAACACACTTAGTCCCATCTCTCAAACCTTTATGGTTTGAGAGATGTAAGGCATTTAAGCCATTCAATTAGACGTCTTAATGAACAGCTAACGGCAATTTTAATATCACAACTGAAAAGAATATTACATCCATTGAGAACTATGGAACAGTTATCTCTAGGGCCATTCAATTGCATGTGGTAGTACCAACAGATGATAAATTGATACTTTTTATGGAGGAAATTCTACACCCAGTTTTCTTGGTTGTAAAACACACAATGGGCAAAAAAACATCATCAGACAAAACAAAGCAAAGAAACAGCACATAGCACAAGTACACCTATGGCAACATTAACCCCTGCAAAGCCAAGCAAACACACCAAAAACACCCATGCCCCACAAACACGTGTTGGACAAACCACAAAGACCTAGCAACACCCAGGGACAAGGGCTTCAAAAAGAATCCCCACACAAGCCATCACAGCATAGCGCGGATCAACGGGGGTTAACATACAACACGCACACCTGTCAATCCAAAGCAACCCAAGATCACCTGTTCAACAACAGCTGTTCAAGACACAACCTGACCCAACAACGTCACACATGCACCTGACAGTTACACAGCAATCAGAACAGATCAGAAAATAAACAAAACATACACCAACAAACACTTACCTTAATAACAAACACCTTTCCATTGGTCTTTACCTACCTCATGACCACTCCTGGACAACACCCCCCACACATTCTTAAAGGGCAGCTCACCTTCCTCAGACATGGCATGTTTACAGACCACTCAGATAGACAGAGAGAGATAGACAGAAATAGAGATTATGACCAGTATGTTTTCATAACTATTCATTCTAAGACAGTGTAGATGAAGGCTTGCAAGGGCTAGGAATCACCATCCTACCCCAAACACACCTGCTAATTGTGATGCATTGCCTGGACAGTCAGACAGGAGCCCATCTCCACCTGGAGAACCACACCAGGCAGCAGCACCCCAGCTGCCATAGGGACCTGTGGAGCAACACAGGGTTGACAGATGATAACCAAGGCCCAGGATATATATCACACAAGGGTCATGCTCCTGGGAATGACTGAAGAAGTGATAGACTGCTACAGGTTGACGTTGCATCATTAACCTATATGAGGTGATCAATGATGACATTTACTCCATATACAATAACAACCATGCCCTATCTGGATTGCAGAAACTGATGTGTGCTACACATTTCATGGAAAGTGGGTTGTTCAGTCCACAGAAGGCTATGCATCTGGCATGTCCCAGCCTACATATTTAAGGGTACTGGCTCAGGTTTTGCCAGCCCTTAAGAGGAATAAAGGTGCAACACATTGTCCGTGTTCATCATGTTCCATGGTTAAGTTGATAACAAATAACATAGATTGACTTGACCATAGTCATAGTAACCATGAAACACTTGGAGCGAAAGAGTGATATCCATTGCAATGCGTCAGATATGAGAACTTCAGTTGGTTATATCCTAAAAAGCAGCATAGGGATGGCTCTAACGTGGTAGTGAATTCCACAGCATCGGAGTAACTATATGTAACTCACGTTGCAACTAAGGCCCAACATACTGACCTGTGTGTGTGTGTGTGTGTGTGTGTCTGTGTGTGTGCGCAGCATAATGACATTGGCATGCCAACACCCTGTGTTTTATGGGGCTCTGTTCACATATTTGATGATGTGTTGAACCAATGTCCCAGGTAGGGGTAGGCGAAAGATCTCTCCGTGTTCCAGAGAAAAATCCAGCAAAAACCACGCTGTTGTCTATTTTTACACGGAAAAATCCGCTTTTAAACCAGCAATTAAAATCTTAGCATTTTTCACTCATCGGCCAAAATTCTTCATAATTTTTTCAATGGCTTGAAAGTTTCTGCCCATTGATTTACATGTTTTTTGCCATTTCGCTATAAAAGTGTGAAATATTCCAGGAAGTGAAATACAATAGAAGCAGCTACAGAGCGAGGAAAACATGTTGTGCTGTTCTGCTGTGATCATTTTGAAAAATTGAGGCAGGAGAGGCTCATAGTGACTGTTATCACTATGAGAAAGTTTAAAAATAATAAAATGAAGGAATTGGAAGGACCCTTATGTGTCCACTGAGTTTGAGGAGGAGGAGGAGGAAGTGAGCACTACAGAACCAAAGCTATCTAGTACCCCTAAATCACCCCTAGGGATCTTGGAGAATTTAATGGGCAGGGAGGAAGAAAAGGGTAGTAGTTAGAGCAGGACAGGTCAGCTGTCTGTGCCTGCTGCCAGATGTGCTGCTCCTGCTGTCACCATTGCTGTGCCTACTGTCAGATGTGTTGCCCCTGCTGTCACCAGTGCTGTTCCTGCTGCAAGTGCTAAACCTGCTGCCACCAGTACTGTGCCTGCTGACAGACATGCTGCACCTGCTTCCACCAGTGCTGTGCCTGCTGCCAGTGCTTAAGCTGCTGCCACCAGTACTGTGCCAGCTGCCAGTGTTGACCCTGCTGTCACCAATAATGTGCCTGCTGTCAGATGTGCTGCCCCTGCTGCAACCAGTGCTGTGCCTGCTGCCAGTGCGGAACCTGCTGCCACCAGTGCTGAACATGCTGCTACAAGTGTGTTTTGTAATACTCAGGGGGAGGAAGGAGAAGATGATACCAAGTGTGACAGCAGGAGACCCTAAGTCACACTTGCCACCACCAAGCAGTGCTTGCACTACTACTACTAAGGTCCAGGAGCTTGTTAGCATTAGGAATGAAGGAGGGGGTAATCAATATTCTCATATTAATAGTGACTGTGAGGAGGAAGACTCTGAGGCTGAACTTGATGTGGTTGGTGTTAGTAATAGTAACAGTAATGGTGAAACAGCTGGTGGGATTAGTGTTATGTGAGTGGTAGGGGAAGCATTTGAGAGTGTCCAGACTAGCGGTTAAGGGAGACCACACCATTCCTCTGGCTCTGGGAGTCCTCCTCCCCTTTCCTTCACTACAGTGTCCAAGTTGAACATGATCCTGAACAGGCCAGAACTGGTGTTGGGGGAGAGCAGGCGCTGATTTAATACCACCACCGCCAGCAGGAGAACAGGTCAGCAGCCTGTGCCTGCTGCTACTGCTGCCAGTCTGTCTTCTTCAGGCCAAAAAGAAATGACAAGTGTGACAATAGAACAGCAGCATGTAGGGACTAGTGGTGATGATGGTGATGATCATGGTGGGGAAGCTGGGGTGGAAGAGACATTGAGAGCCTTTTTAACAGAAACTGAGAAGGAATGGGAGACTGAGATGAGTATGGGCATCGTCACCACCACCAATAGCATGAGCTTTTCGAATATGTGGAATTTGCAACTGCTCTAATTCCTGCTGCTGCTGAGTTGAAAGGGCAGCAGGACCCTGAGGAGCAAGCTAGTGTGCCACAGACACAGTGGACACAGTGGGAATGGGGTCAACAAGTGATGCAGGACTAGGACAGGTTCCACTTGCCAGCTCCAGCTATACTCCTGGTCCTAGATGCAGTGCTGTTTCTGAAGCAGTAGCAGCAACAGCAGCAACATTATCTGCTGCCAGCACAGACAGTGAACAGGAATGTGGAGGACAAGAAGAAAGAGGCCATTCTTCTCAGTCTCTGCCCTATCTCTATCCCCTGAAGTCATGGTTGTGGGACTATTTTTCTCTTGGGGCAGGCACAGTGCAGTCATCACCAATGGCGCTGTGCACAATTTGTGACAAGTCAGTGAGAAGGGGAAAAGAGGGAACATGCCTTGGCACAACTGCCTTGATATTAAGCATGAAAAACAGACACCATGACATTTATGTCATACATGCTAAAGACAAACACCTACCACAGAAATCAATCAACACTGTTGTTATACCCCTGACTCTCCAGAAAGGCAACAAGAGGTGAGGCGGAGATCAAAGAAGAGGAAGAATAGAGAAACCCAGACAGAGATTGGAAGTTTCATGACAAACAAAACAACTAGCTCGCCATCACCTTCTTCCTCTAGGGTAACTACATCTTCTGCCAATCCAACTCATTGATGGTTACCTCCCTGCCAAATGATAGCCATTCTGTTGATTAACGGGATGATGTGCAGTCCCAAATCCTATCATCTTTTCCCACAACTATCCATAGCATGGCCCATTATGGAACAGAGGAATGTCAACTAGACTTTCCTGAAGCCTTGACTCCACATCCATGAAGCTCACCCCTTGATGTTCTCATGTGCTGATGCTGGTGATGCAATGTGAAACTTTAAGGTGAGAGCAGCTAGGGGTGGGCAAAAGGGCCCGTCATGTTCCTACTAAAAGATCCACAAAAACCACATGATTTTCTGCTTTTTTGCTGGAAATTCTACTTTGCATAAAGCGATTAAAATCTTTGCTGTTTTCACCCATTGGCAAAAATTGTTCTCTATTTTTTTTCAATGGCTAGAATGTTTTTGCCACTTTAACCCCTTCACGTCCATTGATGTGCCAGGACCGTCACAGCCGTTCGGCACTTGGCTGCACGCCACACAGGAAGCCCTGAATCGGTTTGCCAAAAAAAAAAATGCCCCGTGGTTCTCAAGTGCCGGCCGTGCATGTGTGTACCGGTATTTAAGGGGTTAATCATGTTTTTTTCGCATTTTCTCTATAAAAATGTGCCATTTTATAGGAAGTGAAATACAATGCAGCAGCTACAGAGCGAACGAGAAAGGTGCTAGGCTGTTGTGCTGTGAGTTAGTTTGCAAAAGTGAGGCAGAAGAGTCTCATAGTGATTGCTATCACTATGAGCAAGTTTAATAATAATAAAAGGAGGACCTGGAAGAACCCTCTCCTGAATTATACAAGACACACTGGTAGCAGCCTCAGCACTGGTGGCAGCATGTTCAGTACTGGCAGCAAGCACAGCACTGGTGGCAACAAGGGCAGTACATCTGACAGCAGACACAGCACTGATGGCAGCAGGGGCAGTATTGGCAGTAGGGGCAGCACGTCTGACAGCAGGCACAGCACGTCTGGAAGCAGATGAAGCCAGTTGACCTGTCCTGCTCCCAATACTACCCTCTTTTTCCTCCCTTAATGTTAATTTCCCCAAGATCCCTAGGGGTAATTTAGGGGGACTGCCCAGGATTGCTTCTGTAATGTTCACTTCTTCCTCAGAATCAGACTCAGTGAACACATAAGGGTCCTTCTAGTTCCTCCTTTTATTACTATTAAACTTTCTCATAATGATAGCAGTCACTATTATCCTCTTCTGCCTTAATTTTGCAAAACGATCACAGCAGAACAGTACAGCATGTCTACCTCACTCCGTATCTGCTTCTATTGAGTTACACTTCCTCGAATATGCTAAAGCAAAAAGGCAAAAAACACGTAAATCAATGGGTGGAAACTTTCTAGCCATTGAAAAAATGGAGCAGAATTTTGGCCAATGGGCAAAAAATGCAAACATTTTAATTGCTTTTTATAAAGTGGTTTTCACTGATTTTTTTCATGGGAACACGGCAGGACCTTTCACCCACCCTAGTGACCACTACTATCAACATGAAAGGGTTAGGATGCCCTGGTTCCCCAGACTCAGTGCTGGCCAGTCCCTCTACATCACCCCTAGGGATATTGGGGACATTTTTGTCAAGGGCAGAGGAAGAATTGGTAGTAGAGTGAGCAGGACAGGTCAGCAACCTGGGCCTGCAGCCAGTGCTAAACCTGCTACCAGTGCTTCCTGTAATTGTCAGGAGGGGGGATGAAGGAGATGATGACAAGTGTGACAGCAGAGGACCCTAAGTCACCCTTGCCATCCCCAAGCAGTCCCGCCACTAGTACTACTACTACTAAGAAGGTCCAGCAGCTTGTACAAAGGGTTAGGAGTGAAAGAGGGGATGATCATATTACTAGTGAGCAGGAAAGCCCAGGGACTGAAATTGATGTGGTTGGTGTTAGTAGTAGTAACAGTGATAGTGAAGCAGCTGATGGGACTAGCATTAGGGTAGGGGAAGTAATGCAGAGTGTCCAGACTAATGGTCAAGGGAGACCACAATATTCCCCTGACCCTGGGAGTCCCTTTCCCCTCACGGTATTGTCCTGGGGGAACATGATCTTTAAGAAGGCAGAATTGTTGCCTAGCAGCAATAATACCACCACCAGGAGCACAGATCAGCTGTCTATGCCTGCTACTGCTGATAGTGCTGTCAGTCTACCTTCTTCAGGTCAACAAGAGATGGCAAATATGATATCAGGGGACCCGCTTTCACATTTCTCATCCCCTCCTCCAACAGGTGAGATATCTGTAATAGAGCAGCAGCACGTAATGACTGGTGGTGGTATTGATGATGATGATGATGGTGGAGAAGCTGGGGGAAGAGACATTGATGGCCATTTTAGCCCAAAGTGAGGATGGGAAATGGGAGACAGGGATGGGGATGGGCTTGCAAACTAAATGTGCTTAGTTAGCCAATAAAGATATCAACTCGACTATATGTGTCTACTCTACAGCAATCTACACCTTGAAAAATGTGTTAGCATGCAGATTGTATTTTTCCTTTGCCCACAACACTAACTTCCTGCTTAAGTGACACTAGAATACATTCATGATTATGTCAAGTTATTAAATAAAAGAAAATAAAGTACAACCTACAATGTGCCAGATGTGTATGGTAGTGATGGTGGGAGATTGGTGTGGTATGATTGGTGGGATCTTGAAAAACTGCATACACCCCAGGAGGAGAGGGGTCATCATCATTTATTGCACATGGTGCAGCAACAATTTCTACAGTCAGTTTTTGAACTACCACTTTTACTCCAATGCTGCACTGCTTCACTTTTCCCCCTCCCACTTGTGCGTTTGGTAGACATTACGCAACTACTGTGTGTGTTTTTACCCTCTACAGTACACAACTGATGGAGTGTGATGTCTTGTCTTGGCCCTCAACAAAATTCTCAATGTTGTCTGCTGTCTGTCAAGTCTGCCTCAGAGCTCTATTTATGGATTTAATTTTTTATTTATTTACTTATGTATTTATTTATTTTTAAGTTGTCCACCCTATCTTATCATAGTTAGAACAAAAATATATATAACCAAAAAAACTAAACCAACAACTTCTTTCCCCAGAATTCCTCAGCACAGAGACAATAAAAGCAAAATCAGCAAGTAATTTGGACCCAGCTGCCTGTGTCTTGCTAGTCAGTCACACCACATTTGGGGTATTTTGGGTCAACCTCTTTCGTCCCTTCTTCTCCACCAGGGTGTCCCCAGAATCCCCTAATAAACAGAACAAATGTCTTGCCTAAAAGACTCCCTAAACCAAGCTTCAATTCCCCTTTATTTGCCTATCTTCTCTAGCTCAAAAACATGCTGCTTTCTCCTCTCACAAACACAAAATGGCATGCTGTGAGAGCCTTTCACCCTTTTATATGGCAATAGAAAAGCAGAGAAAACTTTCGTGTCGTGGGAATTTTTTTTTCTTCCCATTGATTTCAATGCAAAGATCAAGGCAACAAAAGTGGGAAATGGCACTTTTTGCAGGGAGATTTTTCACCAAGCATAAAGTGCCATTTTTCTCCAATTTTGGTTTGAGGCAAAAGTTTACACCCATCCCTACTGAGGATGGTGCTGTGCTGGTGGGTATAGTCTGGGGAAAGAATCATTTGAACAGGGAATTCGTTTTGGGGGGTTGTTGACTGGTATTGAGGGGACAGTTAATAAAAAAAAATATAAAATTAAAAATAAAATAATATGAGAAATTGATACATAACATGACAGAGACAGGGACCCCCTGGCTTAATTTCCGACTAGGGTGGACTGATACTTGATGGGATAGAGTATTTTGTAGAGACTTAGACTTGTGTTAGGCCCAAGCCTGAGGAAACATTGATTTGTCATACTTAGACCTATTAGAGGCATCAGTTCTGAGAAAACATTGATTTGTTGTAAGAAATAAGACTTGTGTTAGGCCCAAGCGCTAAGTAAACATTGATGTGTATTTTTTTGTAGGCCTCTGGGGTTTTTTTAATCTATGAGGAAAAAAATGCCCTTCTGTCCTAGTGTCAACAGGTCATTTCGTGTTATCAAATGTCCTGGCATAATTGCGGAATTTGCGACTGCAGCTTTTGCTGCTGCTGCTTCTGCTTAGTTGTTTAAAGAGCAGGATGATTAGGCAGCTCAAGCAGTGACAGATTGATGATGATCATCATTCTACTTGCCAGTGATGTGTCTGAGGCAGTAGCAGCACGACAACTAACCCCCACAACTTCAGGGATATGTGGAGAAGAGAATATGTTGGCCAATAATGCTTCTCCACCTGTCTGTCCTCCAAAATTGGGGGGGTGTTGTTCCATTTGGAGTCAATGGAAAGGCAATGAAAGTCTGCAAAATAGTCCTCAACAGGGAGTCTACCTTGAGTCAGGGATCTTAATGCTATTTGGGCAGAGGCTGTCTTAAAGGGATCATCATACAGTGAATCCATTGCCTGACGGAAGGCCTACCTTGTATTTAATAGAGGACTGTTAGTCTGTAGCAGATTATAAGCCCAACCCTGTGGTTCTCCTCTTAAAGTGATGGTAGTGCGTACTTTGGTGAAATCAGAAGCATAGGTGCATGGGTTGACTGCAAACAAGAGTTAACATGCAGTGATGAAGGACCTGTATCAGGATCTATACTCATTAAATCTTTCTGGAAGGGGAACTTGAGGTTCAGGGGTAGCATTAATTTCAGCACCAGGGAGTGGTAGCTAGGGCTGCTGCTTGGGCTATGACTGGTTGAAGGTCCTGTAGTTGTTGTTGCAGATGGACTTGGTTGGCCTGTAACTCTTGTACAGAAGCAGGGAGGGTAGATATATGACTACCCAGGGAATTTAGAGCTTCTAACAACCCTGCGGGTTCCATGATATGGCTCAGTTGTTACTGTGAGATTGTAAGCTTGCTGAAGCCTATGTTTGGGTGGAAGGAGCCACTCAGAGGTTACCAGAGAGCTATTTATTCTGAAGGTGACAGGTAGGAAACACAGAATGCAGGGTAACTAGGAGATAGCAGCTGAAGGCCAAAAGATCAGGGGCAAACTGAGAAAATGGAAGTCCAGTAATATACACGCCAGAGGTCAGGGCAGGCAGAGACAATGCAAGTCCAGTAATATACAAGACAGAGGTCAGGGCAGGCAGAGATAATGCAAGTCCAGTAATATACAAACCAAAGGTCAGGGCAGGCAGAGACGATGCAAGTCCAGTAATATACAAGCCAGAGGTCAGGGTAAGCAGATATGGTGCAAGTCCAGTATAATAAGCCAGAGGTCAGGGCAGGAAGAAATGGTGCAAGTCCAGTATAGCAAGCCAGAGGTCAGGGCAGGTCCAATATATGCAAGCCAGAGGTCAGTCCGACGTCACCAATACCTATCGTGCATGCGCACGATCCTGCGCATGCACACGGCCATCCTGAAGCCAGTCTAGCTACTGGCAAGGACGGGGAGATCGTAACAATATCCCTCAATTGTAGATTCTTTTTTAGGTTTACTAGGGGCAATCATATTTCTTATATTCTTAGCTTTGAGTACAAAACTTTGGGTTGCACACCCAGTTCCTCTGCTAGTAAAGGGTCCTGTTTCAATAAATGTTATTGTTTAGACAACATTTTCTTTATATTGCCTGAAATGTGTTATTGACCCTTATAAACAGAATTCCTTTTTTTGTATTGTGTTCTCTCTTCTTTCTTTTACTTTATTCCTGTTTACTTAGCAGAGGATTTCTATTACGACTCTTTGCTTGCTACTTGCTGTACCTCTTTCTCTGCATCCTTTTTCCAAAAATCCCTTCTCCAAAAGCTTTCCCAGTTCTTCATACTCCTCCATTTTACTACAGTTCCTCTGCAAGTGGTGGAACTGCCCATAAGGGATATTATGTAACCATTTGGGTAGGCGACAGCTGTCTACTCTAATATAGGGGGAACTGAAGTAAAATGGAGGAGTGTGAAGGACAGGGAAAGCTGATTGAGACAGAGTTTTTGGAGAAAAGACACAGAAAAAGACGTACAGCAAGCAAATAATAGAGCAAAGAGTCTTAATATAAATGACCTGCTAAGTAAACAGGAACCAAGAAAATGGAAGAAGAGAGAACACAATACAAAAAAGAGGAATTCTGTTTATGACATGCTAAAACACATTTTCAGACAACAAAAATTTTGTCTAAACACTGAAATTTATTGAAACAGGATCCTTTACTAGGAGAGAATTGGATGCAAAAGCCCAAAGTTGTGTACCATAAAGGTGAGAATATAAGAAACATGATTGCCCCAATAAACTTAAAAAAGAATCTACAATTGAGGAAAATGACTTTATGCTACCTCCACAGATGGTAAAGTATAGATAAAACTCAAAGCGATGTGAAAACTGTTAATATATAGATCACAGAGTACAAACCTTTAAAAATTAATCAGTTGAAAAAGAATATAAAATGAAGCAAATTATAAATTGTGCAACTAAATATGTGCTCTATAAGCTCACCTGTGAATGTGTAGCCCGTTGTGTAAGACGAACCATTCAAACGCTAAGGGAAAGAATATGAGAGCACAGATGGAAAATCATAAATGTTGATCAAGATCATGCAGTCCCTAGACACTTTAATGAACGTCCAAAAGGAAGAATAAAAAACTTAAGAGTTGTAGGACTTGAAGGCGTTCCAGCTGTAGACCATCAGAGATACAACAGTTTATGTAGTTTATTGGGACTCAATGAGGAAATGGAAATAAGGTCTTTTATATAATATAATGGTCTCTATTGTCTGTGGTTTTATGTTTATGAACACATATTTATATTTCTTTTTTTCTATCTCTTCTTTCACTTTGGGAGTAAAATAACCTCAGGATTTTTAGTAGAAATGTAAACTTGCTAAACCTAAATCCATTGAGAAAGGAAAGATTTGGACACAACATGATAAACTGTGTTGGTTATGGTTATCAAAAGTTCCTGTATACTGTATATACGGTAATAGGGAAAACATGTGGTTTCCACTTGAGTCTTGTGGGGCTGTGTAAAATATTCTTAAATTGATCATTCTTGGAGATAAAAGTAGAGATTGATTTTTGGCACATCTGTCTTCATGCTTCCACGTTTCTCAAAACTAGAAATGTTCAGAGTTAATGTGCGTGTGTATCGGTATACATTCAGGTTGGGTGAAAAGGTATAAATATGTTGAAAGGGATTACAGATCTCAGGATATAGCTTTCCATAATATAAGATAAAATAGATTATTATGAAATATGTTGGATGATGTCTTATGGCAACTTTTATTGAGTAAAGGAATAGAATTAAGTATGTAAATAAATATAATGAAGATTGGATTGGAGAAATATATACAGTTTCAGGTTGCAGATATGTCTTGTGGAGGACAAGAAATGCATTAGCGAAAACAGAAGTGTAGATGTGTTTCTAAAGTGTCAAATCAAAGTGGAACGCAAATGCTTTCCACCAGAAAGAAGTGGAAGTTCAGGGATGAATAGGAAATAGGATGGAAAAAGAAAGTTTCAAAATAATGGAGAAGACTGGAGATATAAAAGGCTGTATTGAGGAGTAACCAAATAATGTCTCTGATGAAATCATTTTATATTACAAAACACTTAGGGTGGAAGTATTAGACTGATGTATATTGGCCAATTGCCATATGTTTTTTAATAATATATATTTTTCTTATGTAAAAGTCTCCTGTCATCATTTACACCCCATTATATCTCCCGTTGGTTAATAACTCCTTAAAAAGATATCCAGGTCAAAGGAAATTATCCTGATTATACTGAAAAAGGTGGCCCCAACCGTGAGTGTCAATCTCCCACGTGCTGCCCCTGCTGCCACTAGTGCTGCCTCTGTTGTTACTAATGCTGTGCTGCCCATGCTACTGATACCACCATTGCTGTGCCTGCTGTCAGATGTGCTGCCTCCAGTGCTGAACCTGCTGATAGTGTGTCTTGTAATGCTCCGGGGGGGGGGGGGGGCGAGGAGAAGATGATGCCAAGTGTAACAACAAGGGACCCTAAGTCACAATTGTCATCCCTAAGTAGCCCCGCTAGTACTACTACTACTACTAAGGTCCAGCAACTTGTTAACATTAGGAGTAAAGTAGGGGGTAATCAACAATGTTCTCATATTACTAGTGACTGTGAGACTGAGGAGGAAGACTCTGCAGCTGAACTCAATGTTGTTGGTGTTAATAGTAGTAGCAGTAATGGTGAAGCAGCTGGAGTGGTAGGGGAAACATTTGAGAGCATACAAACTAGCAGTCAAGGGAACCTACACCATTCCTCTGACCCTGAGAGTCCTCCTTTTCCCTTCATTAAAGTATCCAAGTGGAACATGATACTGAAAACTAAGAGGCCAGAACTGTTGTTGGAGGGAGAGCAGGCACACAATTAATACCACCACCACCAGGAGCACAGATTAGCTGCCTGTGCCTGCTGACAGTCTGCTTTCTTCAGGTCAAAAAGTGCCAAGGGTGACATTAGGGGACACCCTGTCAAACTACTTATCACCTCCTCCAAGCAGGAGTATGAGACATTGATGGCCTTTTTAGCAGAAAACGAGAATGAATGGGAGACAGGGAAGAGGATGAGCAACAACACCACCACTAGTAGTGAGATTTTGGAATGAGGAATTTGCAGCTGCTCAAATTCCTGCTAGTGCTGAGATGCAAGGGCAGCAGGATGCTGAAGAGCAAGCTAGTGTGCCACAGACCACCACACAGTGAGAATGGGGTCAACAAGTGATGCGGGATTAGGACAGGTTCCACTTGCCAATGCCAGCAATACTCCTGGTCCTAGCTGCAGTGCTGATGAATCTGAGGCAATAGCAGCAACATTATCAGCTGCCACAGACAGTGAAATGGAATGTGGAGGACAAGAAGAAAGAGGCCATTTTTCTCCACCTGTGCCCTCCACCCTGAAGTCATGGGAGTGGGACTATTTTTTCTTGGGGCAGGACTGTGCAGTCATCACCACTGGCACTGTGCACAATTTGTGACAAGTCAGTGAGAAGAGGAGGAGAGGGAACACACCTTGGCACAAGCACCTGATATCACACATGAAACAGACACAATGACATTTATGTCAGACATGTTAAAGCCAAACACCTAACACAGAAATCAAGCAGCACTGTTGCTGTACCCCCTGACTCTCTAGTAAAGCAAGAAGAGGTGACACAAAGATCAAAGAGGAGGAAGAGTAGAGCAACCCAGGCAGAGACTTTAAGTTCCATGACAAGTGAAACAACTAGCTTACCATCACCATCTAGGGTAACTACATCTTCTGCCAATCCACCTCGTTCATCATTACCTCCCTCGCCAAATGATAGCCACCCTGTTTATGTTACGATGTGGCAGTTTGTCATCCCTGTCATGGAGCTGATGGTCAGGAAGGGTTGCGGACCAACAGCAGTAAAAGGAAACAAACTGTCAAGGTTTTGCTGAGCTGTTCCCATTCTGCCTATTGATTCTGCTGTCTGAGCTAATCTAGTGCTTCTGAGTTTCTGGCTCAGGCTGAATCAGATGACCTCTCTGATTTTGTACCTGGCTGTTATCAGCCAACCCTTCCAGGGTATTTATAGCAGCTTGGCTCACTTCCCCATTGTCTTTGTGTTTGTTTGCTGACCTGTTGCTGCTGTGGATTTTCCTCCTCCCCTGTTTGCTGTGTTCCAGACCCTTGGCTTGTTCCTGACATTGCAGACTTCTGGTTTCCTGACTCCAGCTCGGCTGAATACCTGTCTTGGTTCCTGACCCTGGCATGTCTTTTGGTTTATGCTCTTGGATCATGCTTCTGTTTTTGTTTCATTAATAAATGTGTATTGCATTTTACATTTTTGTGTCCTGTCTGGTTCCTGGTCCCCAACACAAACAAAGTGAACCCAGAGAGCAAAGAAACCAGCACATATACACACACACACAATTAAAGGGAGAACCAATGTATTATACATATGCATACATGGAACATTAAATAGCCCTGTACAACAAAACATACAAAGAAACAGAAAAGGACAGGGCCTCTGGACAAACTAGGAACAAAGTCAGCTCTGGAATTCTGGGGTTGCAGCCGGGCTCAAGGAACACAAGGAGTGCATCAGCCTGCACTGGAAACAGGAACAAAGGAAGCCAGCTGCCAATTCAGGAACACAGGAAGACAACTGCCAATTCAGGAACACAGGAATGCAGCTGGCTCAAGGAACAGATCTGAACTGACCAGATAAACTGTATAATCTGGCCCAGAGCAAGGGGAGAGACTTAACTAAATAGGGGGGAGGTGATTGCAAGGTAACAGAATCAGGCCTCTGTAATTAGTGGCCCTGTGAGGTACTGCACCAGACTATGGAGAGGACAGGATCCTGACAGTCTCCACCCATTACACACTGTGTGGTGCACTGACCACACATGGTAGTGTGGTGGAGGAGAATCTCAAGCAGGGCATCAAGCGGAATCTGAGGAGATTCTGAGGCATCCTCCTCAGACCCCTTTTATATCATGTCTTATGAGGTTTTTTGAATGAGATTTATTTTTTATTAAGTGTCCCCCAATCCCAGTAAGCCAATCCCCCCCAAAAAAAATTCCTGTTCTACTGATTCTTTCTCCACACCAACACTGGCACCCTCATGCCCCTTCTATGTCTTTGGGAAATAAAATAATATTTGGTATGTGTTGTGTGTAACTTCAATGTTCCCATTGATTTCAATGGAATAAGCTAGGCGAAAAAAGCTGGAAAAAACGAAAAATCAGCACTTTTCGCTGGAAGTTATTCGCCAAATGCAAAGTGCCATTATTCGCCAATCTCAATTTGAGGTGATAATTTTCACCCATCCCCAATCATAAGCACCTTTTTTGTATAACTGTTTAATCATACACCTAACTATATGACTACAAAATTCTTGCTTAATATACAGCCACTTCTCTGGAATGCTACCTGAGCAGTATGCTCACTCCAGCTCTCTACACTAACATATAACCTCTGTTCCACTGCTAACTACTCTCTGAGTAGACCATACTACAGGAAAAAAACTGGTTGATCTGCCATCTCCTTCAGAATGCGGAAAGCCTAGAATAACATGCCAGAAAAAGAAAAAATCTACTACCTGTCTAAAATCCTTAAAATCCTTAAAATACCGTAACTGCTTTTGTATATCTAAAAACAATAATTAATTCTATGCACATTTGTAGTATGTAGGTATGTTTGTGTGTATACACACTGTTTCTCTATTTGTGTATATATATGTAACTCTTTACTGTGGAGTCTCCCGGACATTCTTGAAAATTAGAGAAATCTCAATGTATTCTTCCTAGTGAAACATTTTTCTTAAAAAAAAAAAAAAAAAAAATAGCAGTAGAAGCAACAACATTAACAGAAACATCCAAATGTTTTTCTGAACATGTCTTCACCCCCCACCATCATCACAGAAAGCAATCCATGTGTACATCAGCTCTGAGATATTGGTAATAAATACAAGGGTAAAAATGAAGCTTGTGTACAATTACTTATAGAAGAAAAGAATACCCCACATCCTCATATGTTCAGGTCCTGACCAGGATTAGCTACATCTGCCCCCATGGATTTGTGTGCTGGTGCAGATCATACCATAGAGTAAACGAATACCTCTGGTAACTAATTCTGACCAAAAGCTGAGTTTCTGAAGGATGTGGTGGTACCCATTTCTTTTCTTCTATATGTAAGTGTATACAAGGTTATTTTTTTAACAGTGTCTAGTATCAATTTCCTTATTTCCTCTATTATACTTTTATAATAATGAGTTTATTATAGATTTTAAAATCGAAGAAACTGAGTTTTTAACCAAAACCAAATAGTGTAGGTTTGCCTTTTCTGTGCTATTTTTCCATCTCTTTGTTTAAATGTATTCTTGTTGAATAAATTGTTTTAATTCTAGTAACTGTTTTTGAAATTAATCTTAGATTAGAAGTCTTTATTGCTTGCCTTTTCTCTCTTCTTTCCTCTCTTTTTCCTTCTTAATGTTTTTACACAATCTAAGGTATATTTAATATTTCACTTTTAACATATGTAAAAGATATTCAACTATTTGTACTGTATTAAGGATTGGTAGGGTAAAGAGACAATACAAGTTATGCTGATGTGGTTATCCAACAGTTTGTACTGCTTTCAAAGTATTTGCTTTGGTAGAAAAAGCAAAAGAAAGATATCTACTCAAAAGGATATATATTTACAAGCATAGGAATGTTTTTGGATATATGGGGCCTTATATATAAAGGCAAACTGGAGAAATTCATGGAAAAAACTACTGCACCATAAGGTACAAATAAAAAAAAACATTTTAAACATTGATTGGGGGTTTAGGCCCTTGAATGCTAGAGTGGTCTGCAAATCATTGTTCAACTTTGCCTTTTTACATAGTCCATGGTGTTTTTACAGTGAGATACTAGAAGCCCAAAGGTTTCAATGAAGGTTCTATATTATTTGATATTTTTGTTTTGGCCATAACTTTTGATTAGAGTAGCAAACGTTGGAAAAAAAACAAAATAAACATAAGAATTATGGACACAACATACTTAGTGCACATATACTATACAGAGCATGCTACTATAGGTTGGGATATTTAGGTTATGGTAGGCTGACATGTACTGATGATCAATGGAACTGGCCTTAAGGATCCCATCTCTGCTGATAGTTTTGTTGTGCTCTAGACTAGTTACATTGTAGCATCAAACAAAGATCATGTTGGCTTAATTATGAGACACCACTGCTGCTTCTTCTTCTGTGACCTTGCTTCATTCATAGCAGGGACGACACCTTGTGTGTAGAGGAGTTTTACTGATTATGGAATAATCCCTCTAGGAGTTCAGGTCCAACATGGGTGATTCCCAGGCAGAACTATGATCCCAGAAGGTTTTCCATTGGTAGGAGTTTTATGGGGCTGCTTTCCCTAGGTCTAGTGTCTGAACTAACCTCAGAGCAGCAGATCTCCCTGTCCTCTACTGATGGTGAGGTGACCCTGGATATAGTCAATCCCAAAGGTTGTTCGAGACTTCTGCAGTGCATTGCTTTGTAATTCATTTGAGACTGTCCTAGCATTCAAGGGATAAAAAATAAAATAAAAAAAATCTAGGAAAAGAGTAGATAAGGTGATCAAGAGGTGAACAGAGACATCTTAAGAAAATGATCACCTCCTTAGTCACTCTTGTATTCTAATTGGGCATATCATTGTTGACCCATATTGCATGGTGAAGTAATGTATATAAATTGATTCACTTAAAATACCTGGATGTACCCTTGTACTAACTATTATGTGTATAACTTATTATTGTAAACCATATTTAAGCATTCTGTACTTCATCAATAGTGTGCTTGTTACCATATCTTTCCTCCCTTCCTTCTCCTTTGTTTTTGAAGAAAATAAATATTGAGTTAAAAATAAATACTTAAAGGGATAGTAATACTTCGTTTTAACTTTATTTTATTTTGTAGGCATTAAAAAAACATGAAGAATGATATAAGTCTTATCTCTCAAACCTTTATGGTTTATGAGGTATTCACAAGCAAAGTTTCCCCCTCCCGCCCCTTTTTCCTAGTGTAAGCCATCTCTTCTCAGATGTAAATCTGGTTGTAAGACCAGACAGATAACAGCAGGGGACAATATTCTTTGTATGAAAACAATGAAAACACTACCCCCCTTGACAAGTTTTTCAGCTTTTTCCCCTTATCTTAATTGAAGATTGTCCCTCTCTGCAGTCTACCTGGGCACCTCCCTTATGATTTGGCTGAACGGGGGGGGGGGGATACTTTGCTTGTGAATATCTCTTAAACCATAAAGGTTTGAGAGATAAGACTTATATCATTCTTCATGTTTTTTAATGCCTACAAAATAAAATAAAGATAAAATGAAGTATTACTATCCCTTTAAGCAAAGAGAACAAATAAAATACAATATAATTACATTTTTCATGTACTATTTGAATGTTCTCTTATTAGTATTCTTATCTGGCCTTCAATAAAAAGTCAGAATCTACATTTAAATTAGGATATTCAGAAAAAGTCTGAGTGTATTTTACCATAATTTGTCTCACTTAGGGAGAAGATATTTAAATGCAGATTTATATTTAGTTAGTTCTCACATGTTTCTAGATGTTTTCTTGTTTGTAAAATAATTATTTGGAGAATACGCTTCAGTCTGCAGATTGTGTTATCTATAAAATATTATGCAAAGGAGGACTTTGTTAGCAAGACTTTTATAAAAGATAACACATTAATTTTAATTTCAAATAGATGAAAAATTGTGAATTAATAAACTGCCAACTAATAGTTGGAAATATAGCAAAACAAAGTCTCACAATTGTTTCCTGACTTGTATCAGTTATGTTTCTACATGAATAATAGATAAAGATTGACCTAATCTTAACAAACAGGTTTTTATTATAATACACTTGTAAAATCCTCAAACCATTTGCTTTACAAATTAATCGTTACACTGATTATTTATTTCAGAAGTTGTCTAAATGGAGAAATATATAGATTGTGCTGGTTTCTAGGGATTCTTCATAAGAGTAACATGCAAAAAATGGCACTTCCTATCTTCCGTGGCAATTTCCACAAAAAGCTAAGTTTTTCTGCCTTTTCTATTTCATTGAAACCAATTAAAATAATGCAATTTCCGCCATTTGAAAAGCTTCCCCCGTGTCTTCACACTGTGTTAACTCTCCAATATAAAATGAGAAAAAGATGCAGGACTAGGAGGAATGCATGGACGTGTTGGTGGTAGTATAGTCTTACTAAAAACTAATTGTTGTTGCATGTTTGCTTCAGCTTTCTTAGGAAATGATGGTGATAATACTCCTTCTGAGGATGCATGCTACTGTTGTTGCCATAGTGGAAAAAATTGTAAATATTAGACCAGCTGCTGCGTCAAATAGTGACATTGGCATCCCTCCACAAAATAGTGGTCAATGTTATATAAATCATCCTAACAGGAAAACTAAAAATAACTTGTTCACACTTGAAAAACCAATGATGCTGCTGAATACCTAATTATTGTTAATGATTCTAATTTAGAATATGTCTCTCCACACTCTTCCAGTTCCTGTTTAAAACAGATGATATAATGACTGACAGAAGATGATATTGTCAGAAAATTAGCTATAATATATAGAGAAAATTATTCCAACACTGAACATAGAATATTATACCTAGTTACAGACTCCTTGAGAGGTGAACTGGAAAGTCTGTGCAAGTAATCATACTTAAAAATACACAATCATCATATTCTCTGTCAACGTCAGTAACATCCCTAACTATAATTGAGTGTTCCAGCTATTGTTTATAGTGCAGCTCTGCTGCTACCTAGTGATTAGTACTATGCCAGAATCTATCTCCTGTAGTAGTAGCAGTAGTAGAAGTAGTAGTAGAAGTGCTGCATAGGAACCCCTCAGTCTATGAAAACTACAGTATGAACATATGTCACTTACAATCCAAAAAGCTAAACATGTTGCTAAATGTTGTCTCTGTTAGGAGAGGGAAGCAAGATCACATCTGGGTATCTCCTCATTGAAATCCCACATAAACCTCAACCATGGATCTCATTGGGACTGGGAAATACCTATGTAACACATCAGAGGTCTGAAGATTAGCAGCAAAAGTAGCATTCTTAATAGTGCACTGGACCAAGTGGGACATAATAATAGTGCTATAGATGTCTCAGAGAGTGGGACAATATTTTCCTCAGCAAAAATAATACACGTCTCCTACTTCTGTTCTAAGGATGCAAATCATGGAGTATGATGATTCTGAGTTAATTGGAAATGAAAAGAGCCATAGAGTACACACATCTCACAAAATTCATTAAAAAGTGTGACCATGGAATGGAAAATCTTGCCATAATGTTGACACACTGCACTATTTATTTGTAGAAAACAGAGGTTTTAAGGAACTGACGTCATGCATTATACCCGCTAGCATATCCCAAACTGCAGTTATTTTTCAAGGATGGCTGTGTGTGTGCCTTATGGACATGTGAATTTATAATTATGTAATAATTTGATAAATGTACAGAACATAGTTGTTAATGTTGCAATCATGGGGGGATGGCTCTTTCAGGTCAATCTGACCTCTGGGGGACAGGCCATTGTTTGCCTTCATTCTTTGTTTGTCATGCTATATCAGCACCCAGCCAAGGACTTGTTTAACAGATGGTATCTACGTACCATAAAGTAAAACCTTGAGGAAGATTGCTAGATGATGGCTTAAGATCAATGGTAGCTTTGTTTGTATGTAAACTAACAGCTTCCTCAGTCATAAAATATACACCAACAAATAGGCCTGAACAAACAGGATTTACTATGGTCTTTGTTTGGTCAGGCCTGGGGGAAGCTGTTCTGGGCAAGGACAGGTCAGATGTCCAGAATCTGGCTATAAGAAGGCATCATCTAGATAAACCAGTGGTTACATCTTTGGGATACATCTTGTGGTTACATCATCTTGTTACATCTTCTGCTGTGTTCCTGTTGTAATCCTGTGAGGAATGACCATCTTACTCACAATAAATAAATCTTTATTTTTATAATTAAAGAAGAAACTCTATGATTCTTGGCTAAGGAATACCTACTGCAAGGTAACACACTTTAACAGTACTAAAGAGAAATTCTGCAGATAATATACCCCTACACAGAGCTGGAAGGTGTGTCGGCACCTGGAAATCCCTTATTTCCCTCACAAAAACAGATACCCAATTCCGACATGCCTATGTAGTACCAACAATGCAGGATAACAAAAGAAAAAACTCAGAAAACAGATGCCAGGATGAAATAAAGGTTTCTAAGGAATAAATTATTTAGCAGTGGTGGAAAATTCAAAAGAGATTTGCTTACAGAGGTTTCTGAAGACACAGTGCAGCACAAGATAGCATTAGCTGACAGAGATTTCATCCAGGGCACAGTACCAATTTGGTGGGCAGAACAGTTTCCAGGAGAGCTAGTGGCCATGGACAGAAATCACAGATTTACTGACAAGGTACCAGGCAGGAATCAAGACAGGTGGCTTGCTTGAAGAGTTGAATGATAAATGGGTCGGCAATTGGAAGCAAGAGGAAAAATACAAATTGCAAGTCAAGATCTTTCTGAGCAAAGAAAGCAGACAAATACACATTACAGAGCAACACTAGGGCAGGGCTCAAAATTTCAAGTCCTGAGCTACTAGCCAGGCCTGAAAAGTTACTCGCCACCAGTTTCCACTCCTAGCCCCACCCATGTCCCCGCCTTTAACTCTACCCATATCAGGTTCTTCTTTCTCCCCCTTGCGCCTCTCTTTCTCCCCCATGTACTTCTTTCTCCCCCTTGCGCCTCTCTTTCTCCCCCCCATGTAATTCTTTCTCCCCCTTGTGCCTCTCTTTCTCCCCCCCATGTACTTCTGTATCCCCTTTGTGCCTCTCTTTCTCCCCCCCATGTACTTCTGTATCCCCTTTGTGCCTCTCTTTCTCCCCCATGTACTTCTTTCTCCCCCTTGTGCCTCTCTTTCTCCCCCTTGTGCCTCTCTTTCTCCCCATGTACTTTCTCCCCCTTGTGCCTCTCTTTCTCCCCCATGTACTTTCTCCCCCATGTGTCTCTCGCTTTCTCCCCCATGTACTTTCTCCCCCATGTGTCTCTTTTTCCTCCCTTGTACTTCTTTCTCCCCCCTTGCACCTCTCTTTCTCCCTCCTGCCCACCCGCATCATCACGCGCCCCTGCGGGCCATGATAACATACAGACAGAGAAGAGGAAGAGGGCAGAGGCACCGGAAGAGAAGCGCTTGTTTCCAGACAGTAACGATCAGTCTGCTGGCAGCAAGCGCTTCTCTTCCGGTGCCTCTGCCCTCTTCCTCTTCTCTGTCTGTATGTCATCATGGCCCGCAGGGGAGCGTGATGATGCGGGAGGATGGAACTTGTCATATTGGCGCTGGCACATTGTCAAAGCTAGCAAAACATCCGCAATCTAGCTTGTCAGGTAGAAGAGCACTTCTCAAGGTAGCCGCACGAAAATGAGCTGGTGGCCGCAGCCACAGTGTCAAAGTGCCGCCTGGGTCCATGAGAGTGGTACGGAATGCAATGCATTCCATACTACTCTAGCACTCAAAGGGTTAAGTGAAGAGCAGCTTTCCCTCCCCCTGCTATACCTTTCTCCCACATGTATAGAAACTTACCAAGCAGACAGCTGACTTCAACATTATCCGGTGGTGTGTTACTCCAGCATGTATAGCTCTCTCCGGCTGCACAATGGACTGTGGTCTACAATCTATTTCACCATTTATTTGGCGACATAATAATCTTGAGTTGTCATGCGAGATTTTCATGTCACCAAATTGCAGAGTGGAGGAGGGGGGACACTAGCACCATGAGATTACAGGGAAAGGTTATCATATTCATACTGAATACAGGGCTTCAGTTTCCACTCGCCCTCACTAAATATCTACTCGCAAAATGCGAGTAGGCGAGTGGAAATTTTGAGCCCTGCACTAGGGTATTTATATTGAGTGCGCGCTGGGAAGAGGGAACAGCTGAGACAGCATGCACCTTTAAGCATGCAGGGGTTTGAGAGACAATCCTACAAAGGTGTAGATGTGGTAAACAAACTGGAGCAGGACATAGACAAATGACTTGTATCCCATTCTTTGGATCTTGGCTTTTTGTGTGCTGATCATGGCTCTAATATAAAAGTTACCTGGAAGTAAGCATGTATGGTGCATGTATACTGTTTTTCCCATGTCCCAAATATAATTGTTAATTGATTCCTCACGCAAACAGATAAATACTAAACATAACCTCCAAAATCTGTGCATATTTCTGTGGGTCCAATAATACTCACAATTAAGGATGGGAGAAACATTTTGCCTAAGATGTGAAAAATTAGAAAAACAGCACTTTACACCATGTGGAAGGTGTGGTGGTAGGTGCTTCTGTGCAACATGCTATATCCTTTATTACAAGCTGCAGATCCTGAAGTTAACAGGTCTATTCTCATCATGAACTGTACTGTTTGATTTGGTGAATAATTTCCTGCAAAAAAGTGCCTATTTTCCACTTTTCTTCACCTTGCTCATTCCATTGAAATCAATGGGAACAATGAATTTATACATAAACATAGGAAATATTTTTTTATTTCCCAAAGGCATAGTATAAAAAGGGCATGAGGGTGTCTGTGTTGGTGGAATGTGAGGAAAGAATCAGTTAAACAGGGAATATTTTGGGGGGTTTGTTTATTGGGATTGGGGGGCAGTTAATACAAAATAAATCCTAAATACAAATCCAAAAAAATAAGACATGCTATAAAAGGGGTCTGAGGAGGATCCCTATGTTTGTGGGGGGAGTCTGGTGAATGAATCAGTTGAAAAGGGAATTTATTTTGGGGGGCTCTTGACTGGTAAAATAAGACATTTGTATGTAAAGTGATAGAGACAGGAAAGCCCTGACATAAGCTGCCACTGGGGTGGACTGATACTTGACTTCATAGAGTATTTTGTAGAAGATGATTTGTTAGATTTGTTGTTAGAGGCCCAAGCCCTGATGAAACATTGATTTGTAGGACTTAGGCTTGTTAGAGGTACAAGCCCTAAAGAAACATTGATTTGTAGAGCTCAAGCTTATTTGGCACAAGCACTAAGGAAACATTGATTTGTTAGAAACAATCCCACAAAAATTGTTTATTTTTTTGTAGCACTATGTTTTTTTTTTTTTTTTAAGCACAAGCCCTGAGAAAAAATAAATGCCCTACTGTCACAGCGTACCTCAGTTCCAACGCCGCTAGGTCAGGCGACTATCACGGTGCCCGTTCTTTGTGCAGCAGGTGGCGACATTCTGACTGCTAGTTTGCATTACTGTTTACTGATTGGCTAGTACCTTTTGTCGCCACCCAGTGATGGCCATTATATACCCTGTCATTTCCACGGTATGGTGCCCTTTCGTGGTGTATTTGTTCCTGCATTCTGCTCCGTTATTGCTGACCGTGTATGACCTGGCCTGCCTGACGACATTCCTGAGTTTGCTATTCTTCGACTATTTTGTTGCTGACCATATCCGGCTGAGGACCCATTTCTGTTACTGACTGTTTCTGGCTGAGAACCCGCTCTGTTGCTTGCTGACCTGGTCTGGCTGAGAACCCGCTTCCATTACCGATTGTATCTGGCTGAGAACCCACTTCCGTTTACTATGTGCTGGGCTGAGTACCTGTTACGTGTCTGACTATTCCTGACTACCATTTACTCTGTGGACTGCCTTGTCTCAGAGTGTCGTGCGTTTCCAGCATACCACTTGTGGTCTCCATTTTGCTCTCGCTTTACTTGGTGGTTGCTGTTACACTAGTCAGTTGCGCCGCGTGGCGCTATATCTCTGTTGACCATTAGCTAGGTATTCGTGTTATAGCTTCTCTCCATACTGCTGTTGGCGGAGTGCACAAGCGAAGTACCGGTACAGTGTTCTAGCACTAACTGTGTTACTCTGATCTCTCTGTGTCCACCTCTCATACCTCGCTGGGCTCACTCCCTTTGGGAGTTGCAGTATATCAGGACATTACCTATTAACCCTTTACGTACCTGGATGTTCCAGGTAGAGTGTTGCATATTTCCCTCTGCAGGAGCCTCGGCTCAAGAGCCAGTGTTGTGTTGTACCATCCTCAGTAGAGGGGACACTGGTTGCCTACATCTCTATACTTTCCGTGCTGCGATCCACCCCTAGTGTTCTAGGGTTTTCCCTGGGAGAGTTATCTTGGTCTGTTGCCATCTGGTGCCAGGGTCAGTGTTGTCTCGATCCTTGGGTTCTGTACCGCTCCGGCATCTGGGTTGTGCCAGTAGAGTTGCCTCACTCCTTGGGTTCTGTGCCTCCCAGGCGTCTGGGTTGTGTCAACAGAGTTGCCTCGCTCCTCTGGGTTGTGCCAGTCACCTCCGTCTGGACCATCTACCATCAAGGTCCTGTGGTCAGCCCGCTGTCTACTTATCCTGCTGCCTGTCCTGGTCCTAGCCAGGACCTCCATTGTCAGAGATTGTCATTATTCTCACATATATCTCCATTACTGACTTGCTACTGTTGTATATACCTGCCTGTATATTCACTCTGTTTGTGTGGACCCATAGGCCTATCTATGTGTTTGAACTTTGTTCCAATAAAGTTATTTTAACCTTACCAAACTGTTCTGAGTGTTCATCAAAAACAGTGACAGCGACGCTGGGATCCTGGAGCCTGGAATGATGCTGTGATGTCATTTTCAATGTCGTGCCGGGCTTTGGGCCTAGGCGCGTCAGTTGTCCTCTGTGGCCGTCTGTGTCCTCACCCAGTGTGGTTCGGTGGCTCAGCATGATGCAGGGTTGATGGAGATAGTTGATACATCTCCACTCAATGCGTCACTTTTGAGCGCGAACTGACGCAGGCCTCAGTCTTATGCTTGTGGGTACTTTGGCTCCACCTACATACTTCCTAGCTGGCTGTTTAAAGGGAACTGGATCTTTTCTCTCAGTTACCCTTATGTTGTTATCCAGTGCAGTTCTGTTGTTATATTCTGACGTCTGTGGCTGACCTGTGGCTCTGGCTGACTACCCACTCTGTGTATGACCCTGGCTTGTCTGACTATCCAATCTGATGCTGACCTAGTGCTCTGTCCAACTATCCTCTCGGTGTTGCCTTCTGTCTGTTGGACATCCTATCTGGTGCAGACCTGTAACTTAACGGACACCAATGTACTGACTGCAGGCATGAGTCATTTGTCTCCATTGTTGCCACCCTTTGGGAGATGGGTTCCACTTTACTGACTTCAGGCATTAGTCAGGAGTCTCACTTGTTGCCTCCGTTTGGGGAGACCTTTTGGGTTCTATTTTGCTACTCCTGGAGCTACTGAGACTACCATTGTCTTCTGCCTAGTCTCTTGCAGTGCGGCTGACTTCATGGCAGCCTCCTATTCCTGATAGAGTCTCTTGCCTCTTTAGTCACCTTCTGTCCCTTCCTGATCTTTACTGTATTGCCTTTCTAATAAAGGTGATTTTAACTATACCATCTGACTCTTGGGTGATTCTTGGTCTCCGTGACACCTACTGGCTTAGTATCACGGTGCCCATGCTCCCTTCTTTTTGATTTGCTATCAGTTATCCTGTGTAAGGCTCTCATTGGTTGCACTGTGTTGAGGCCGTTCAGTATGGCCTTTATATACTGGGATCCTGCACCCACATGGTGCCCTTTCGTAGTGTTCCTGTACCAGTGCTAACTAACTGCTCAGAGTTCCCAGTGTCCCGACTTGACCTGCCTGACTACTCTTCAGTTCCTGCTCCTGTGTACGGACCCGGATTGCCTGACTACTCTTCAGCATCTGCTCCTGTGTATCGACCCCACCTGACTGACGTTCCTGCTACTGTGTACCGACCCGGATCGGCTGACGTTCCTGCTCCTGTGTTCTGACCCGGCCTGGCTGACGTTCCTGTTCCTTTGCACTGACCTGGCTTGATCGACGTTCCTGCTTCCTTTGTCCTTGTCGCCTTGGCGAAATTCTTACATCTGGTTACTAGTGTTGAGCGAGCGTGCTCGGCCGATGCTCGGATCGGCTCGAGCATCGCTCTGCTCTGCACATGGCGGTACTCGTACGAGTACCGCCATGTGCTCGCCCGACATGTTCGGGTGAAGAGGATCTGTGCCGGAAGAGGCACAGATCCGAAGACGCTCCGCTGGACCACCAGGGAATGGAGGTACGGGGGCATTGCGGAGATGAAGGGGGCATTGCGGAGATGAAGGGGGACATTGTGGAAGAGGGGCATAGACTCTATGCCCCTCTTCCACAATGTCCCCCTTCATCTCCGCTATGCCCGTCTTCCACAATGTGCCCCTTCATCTCCGCTATGCCCCTCTTCCACAATGTCCCCCTTCATCTCCTATGCCATAGAGGAGATGAAGGGGGACATTGTGGAAGAGGGGCATAGCGGAGATGAAGGGGGACATTGTGGAAGAGGGGCATAGACTCTATGCCCCTCTTCCACAATGTCCCCCTTCATCTCCGCTATGCCCCTCTTCCACAATGTCCCCCTTCATCTCCGCTATGGCATAGGAGATGAAGGGGGACATTGTGGAAGAGGGGCATAGCGGAGATGAAGGGGGACATTGACCAGGCACCCTCCGCTCATCAGAGCAGGGGGTGCCTGGTTTAATGCTCGAGTGCTCCCATTCATTTGAATGGGGCTCGGGTGCTCGGCCGAGCACTCGAGCATCAGGGGGTGCTCGGTCAGAGCACCCGAGCACCCGAGCATCGGGGTGCTCGCTCATCCCTACTGGTTACCATTGGCTTGTCCTCCGCTACTGCTCCGTCAGGTTGCCAAGTGTTGTCTCAGTTACTGCTTCGGCAGAGCATCTCTGGCCTAGTCCTCCGCTACTGTCATACCGGTTGCAAGTGTTGACTCCGTGATTGCTCCGATAAAGTGCCATTGGCTTGTCCTCTGCTACTTCTCCGGCAGGTTGCCAAGTGTTGTCTCAGTTACTGCTCCAGCAGAGCGCCTCTGGCCTAATCCTCCGCTACTGTCGGTTGCCAAGTGTTGTCTCAGTTACTGCTCCGGCAGAGCACCACTGGCCTAGTCCTCCGCTACTGTCATACCGGTTGCAAGTGTTGCCTCCATGATTGTTCCGGTAAAGTACCATTGGCTTGTCCTCCACTACTGCTTCGGCAGGTTGCCAAGTGTTGCCTCAGTTACTGCTCCGGCAGAGCGTCTCTGGCCTAGTCTTCCGCTACTGTCATACCGGTTGCAAGTGTTGCCTCCGTGATTGCTCGGGTAAAGTGCCATTGGCTTGTCCTCCACTACTGCTCTGGCAGATTGCCAAGTATTGCCTCAGTTACTGCTCCAGCAGAGCACCTCTGGCTTAGTCCTCCATTACTGTCATACCGGTTGCAAGTGTGTGCCTCCGTGACTGCTCCGGTAGTGCTCATTCTTCCTCAGTTGGGCTGGCAGTTCACGTATGTTTGCTGACCTTGGCTTGTTAAAGTATCATTCCAGTACCTTCACACATGGGACTGTTTACCATCATTGATGAACTTTAACTCTTGCAGTGCTGGAATTCTGGGAACCTACTTCTCTTGCCTGACCTGTGTCAGTATATACTGTCTATACCTTCATGTTATGCTGGACCTGTGTGGGCAGTGAATAATTTACCTGTTATGTGTCTGTACTATACTGTTGTATATTACAGGACCTGTGATGGTTCTTACTGTATTGTTTTATTCAATAAAACTGTGTTTTTATCCTAACCACTGTGTCTGTGAGTCAAACAAACCGTTACACCTAGTGCCAGTAGATGATGCCCTGTTGGCTAGTTGCCACTGGCCATTGTCAAATGCCCTGATATAGATGCGGAATTTGTGACTGCTGTTCTTGCTGCTGCTGCTAAGTTGTTTAAGCAGAAGGATGATTAGGCAGCTAAAAGGGAATGGGATCATCAACATCAGTAACATGGTTGATGGAAGATGAAGGTTCCACTTGCCATGACTAGCTCCAGTGATGTCTCTGAGGCAGTAGCAGCACAATAAGTAGCCCCCACTATATGTGGAGAAAAGAAGTTGGCCAATAATTCTTTTCCACCTGCCCCTCCTCCAAAATCATGGGTGTGTTATTAGAATAGACAATTTTCCCTTGAAAGCAGGAACTGTGGCTATCATCAGCAACTGCAGTGCACAGTGTGTGCGCGGTAAATAACATCTGGGGGCACAACTGTATCCAAACACCACAACACCAAAAACCAGGTACTGCCACTGTCACTATACTCCTTGCCCACACTCTGCTAAAGACACATGACAACTTGATGACAGTTGAATAGTAATAATGAACCCTCCCTGCCAGCATCTTAGCATATTCTGTGGGATGGAATCTACTCAGATGCCGCCTGATGCCCTGCTTGCAATTCTCCACCACCACATTGCCATGTGTGCTCAGTGCACCACACAGTGTTCAATGGGTGGACACAAACTGCCACATCCTAACATCAACAAAATGGTTTTCATTTGGCAGGGGAGGTAAAGATGAATGAGGTGGATTGGCAGAAGATGCAGTTACCCTAGAGGAAGAAGGTGATGGTGAGCTAATTGTTTCAGTCGTCATGGAACTTCCAGTCTCTGCCTGGGTTTCTCTATTCTTCCTCCTCTTTGATCTCCACCTCACCTCTTGTTGCCTTTCTGGATAGTCAGGGGGCAGAGTAACAGTGGTTCTTGATTTCTGTGGAGGGAGTTTGTCTTTAACATGTTTGACATAAATGTCATTGTGTCTGTTTTCCATGTGTGATACCAGACTTGTCACAAATTGCGCACAGTGCCATTGGTGATGACTTCACTGTGCCTGTCCCAAGAGAAAAAAAGTCCCACACCCATGATTTCAGGGAATAGGGATAGGGAACAGGTGGAGAAAAATTGGCCTTCAATGTCTGTGATGGCAGTGGATAATGTTGGTACTGTTGTTGCTACTGCCTCAGAATCAGCACTGCAACTAGTACCAGGATTATTGCTACTACTGGCAAGTGGATCCTGTCTTTGTCCTGCATCATTTGTTGACCCCATTCCCACTGTGTCCACTGTGATCTGTTGCACACTAGCTGCCTGCTGTCACCTGGTTGTTTTTTTTGATTACTGTAAATTGTTTGTTTTCCTTTTCTTGGTTTGGTGGGTTGCATTTAATTATTTTTATTTAATTGTCCTGAGGGAGATACTAAAGCAGCTGAGAGGGACAGAATATAAAACTTTTTTTCTATTAACACTTCCAGTGCCATTGCATAGCACTGCATCTCTCCCTCTCCCTCTATCTGATAAAAATAAAATAAAAACAAACTCTTTCCTCTTTATTTTCTTATTTTTAGTTTGATTTAAAATGGGGAAGTGTCCCAGACAAGCCCCAGAGTTCAGGCTCCCTCTGCCTCCATTCAGGCTGCTCCTACTGGCACAGCCCCTGTTGCACCTATTAGATCTTTTGCACAGGTGGTGAGCCCCTGTCTGGGGGAGAGCAGCTAACTAGGAGGCATGGGATCAAGTGTATTATGTCTGTGGATTGTGGTATGGGGGCATATGTAAAGGCTGGTATCCTATTAAAAAGTCACACACAAAAGAGTATACGACCACATCTCGCATTAACAATATCCTAATGATAAAAACGGCAATCTGAGAATCTCACATAGCATGAAAGTGTGAGATTCTGTGGTCGCGCTATGAAACATCACAGAACATAAATGCCTTCTATGAAGCCATGTAGTGCAGGGTTTTTTGTCAGTACTGCAGGGATGGCCAGCGGGGTGGTTATCCAGTGCAGTGCGCTAGTGCCTGCATTTAATAGAAATAAAAATGCAAATAAATTTGTTTTGAGTGAGCTTTGTATGAGGTGCGTCACTTACCGGTATGTCTTACACCTTCAGAGCTCATTTTCCTGGGGCTGGAGCTGATCATGTGGGGAGAATCATGTATCACTGCAGAGAGCTCTGAAGGTGTTGGACACACTGGTAAGTGAAGCGGGTACTAGCTCACTGCCCTGGGTAAAATGTTTATTATAACCTACATTATCATTCATAAAAAACATCTGGGTCCTTTTAAAAATAAATAAAAAAAGGTAGATTAAAAAAACGTGTATGTGTTTTTAATGCAGTTTCAACATTTTATTATAGTTCTGTATGCATTACTCTCAAAACAGGTCACAAAAAATGATGAAATCACTTCAATGACAAAAAAAAAATCTGAAACATTTTAAACTCACAACAAATGTTTTTTTTTCTCATCTCTTGGAAATGTGAGTCCTTTATATACACGAGAGGGAAATATTAGGTAGATATGTCCAGGTAAAGCTTGTTATATGCAGTGCAGGGTTTATTTGTACATAATCCTTGCTGGTGGCTGTGCTTTCTTCCATTGGCTCTGTAGAATAGTGGTTATAGCACATGAGTGGGCAAGTTGAGGCCCCTCCAGCTGCTGGCAGACTACAGTTCCCATCATCCTTTGCTATTGAAAGGTGGAGGATGCAGTTGTATACACGCAGTAGTATAATTGATGTGATTTGCATGTTCTACACTCAGAGAAGGGGAGAGAGAGCTGGGGCAGTGCTCAGCAACACTGGGATGAGCCTTTCCTTCTTCTCTGTGGGCACCAGATGGGTAAGGATGATGCGAGTTGTAGTGCAACCTCATCCCAGTCTTGCTAAGTGCTGCCCCAGCTCTCTTTCAGTAGTATCAAGTATATCAGTAGTATAATTATGATTGATGTGTGGCAGTGAATATGTGATAGGAACAATCGGGATTGTTTAAACATTTCAAATGTAACTGCAATTTCTTATTACTAACTGCTGGCTGAAATGGTGCTACAATTCAGCTTATGAGACCTTTCACTAGTGACATGAGAATCTTGCACTGGCATGCAGTGCGAGATTCTCATGGCACCATTTTTATCATGGTGGCATAGTTAATGTGGCATGTGGTCGCATGCTCATTTGCATGCAACCTTTTAAAAGTAATCCATAAAGGCTGCAGCTGATGTTGTGGGCCCCTCTGTAGTTGTAGCATCCAGCAAAATGTACAGAAAAGCAGTTTTCTTTGTACGCACACTGGTTTCTGCACATACTTTGGTGCAGAGGAGGCTCACAGTGGGGGGGGGGGACTTATATCGCTGTAGAACCCCTGAAAGGTTTGGGTACACGAATAGTACTATTTAATGTGCTCCCATTCTTACTGGACTCTTTGCTGCATCCACACTTGCAAGCACTAGGGGAGTTAAACACCAGCATCACTAAGATTCCCCTTGGCTGCAAAGAGAGAGAACTAAAGCATGTGCTCTCTTTTACGAGGCAGGTACAAGTGCTCCTGCCTCAGGATGTAGACAGTTTTGAGGGGTCCTTTGTGGTCCATTTTGATGGGTGTGCTCTACTGAATATTTTACATCACAGAAGAAGTGAGGTGCTTCTTGTGCAAGATGCTGGGGCATACACATCACATTTGCCCCAAGGGGCAGTGAGCTAAAACACAAGCCCCAGCTCCAATGCTAAGCACCTCATGTGCAGCACTCAGCCCTGCTAAGACTACCATGGCAGGGCCTTCAAAAGGGAAACCCCCTCCCCTTCAGAGAGCAATAAAAAGGCTATTCCAAAGTCCACCACCACAGCTTCACACCTCCTTCTTCCCCACCAGCAACATCACAAGCTGCAGGTACCATTAAGGTTGAAGCAAAAGGGAAGAAGGAGAAGAATGCCCCCTGTGTTTCCGCTACCCCTAACATCACCCGCACCCCAAGCATAAACAGTTCTACAATTGTAGGGGATGGGGGGAAGCAGGAAAAATTCCAGCCCTCTAAAGAAGGCACTGCTAGAGGCA
The DNA here is from genome assembly GCA_037306005.1 of Rhinophrynus dorsalis. Taxonomy (NCBI): domain Eukaryota; kingdom Metazoa; phylum Chordata; class Amphibia; order Anura; family Rhinophrynidae; genus Rhinophrynus; species Rhinophrynus dorsalis. The sequence continues at coordinate 288,457,361 of CM074721.1, forward strand.
GCATCTCCTCTTTTAAGAATGAAACCCGAAGAAAGAGGAAATTTAAAAGAAAAAGGAGGAGCTGGAGGAATGGGCAGAGCTTATCTCCCATTCCTCCAAACTTATAAAGAGGAACCATCCATCGCCTCCTCATGTGGTGGCATTGTCTGACCTGGCTATTGATCGCAGCCAACAGACCATACACCTCTCCCCCAAGACCCTGCGGGGAATAATGGGGCCAAGGGTCGAGAGAATGTGCAGGGGAATAAGGGTCTCCCTGACGTATAAAGGGATACCCAATAAACCCCCTGCTGAATGGGTTGTTAGTGTCCCTAAAGTGCCGAGCTTTGTTGACCATAGTCAGCCTCTCCCATCAGGTTCACTCTCCAGTGCTGACACTGGGGCAATACCAACTCTCCAGGATATACCACTCCTGGAGGGGATTGGCTTAAGTATAACACCCATTCAGGACCCTGCAGAGAAAAATCTAGGGGTGAGTGATGCAAAAGGGCAAGTGGTAATGGAGGAGGTTGACCAAGCACACTGTACATTTAATAACTTGGAGGGGACTGCTCCAACCTCGGAGATCCCTCCTTCAAGATCATCCACGGATACAAACCTGAGCATCATCCAAGTTGTTCATGAGACGGTAGAAAAGGTAGAGGAGGCATTACAGATCCTCCAAAGCTCCCCATGTTTCTCAGGGTTCAGTTGCGAAGGTTGCTCTAGATCTCACTTCAATGAAACCTAGAAGTGGGAAAATTAAGATCAAGTTGAGGAGGCTTAGCCCTCTTAGAGGACATGGTCATCTATAAAGTCTTCAGCAAGGAGGAGCCCAGGGGATGGAGGTGAAGCTGCCACCATCTCAAGAAATCCTCCTAGTCCTGCCATCCCGGCCAAGGAAATAACAGAATTCCTTGAGAAAGCCATAAATGTACACAGTAAAAAAGTGTATCTGGCCCTTGAGAAGTGGACTGATTTGCCATTAATCATTCAAGCTCTAAGAAAATATCTTAGGGCCAGAAATTCATCCAAGAACTTTGGGACTGTCAAACATATCTATGCCAGCAAGTTTTTGAATATGTGGACAAGTGCACTTCCTGACACACAATAATGGCTCTCAGGAATAACACTCTTAAGACCATTGGCTGTAAGGATGGGTTTTGCAGGTTCCAGGTACTCTCCTATCTACTGCAGGGATGGTACTCTGTGAGCTTTCAACACAAAACCCATACCACTCTGGAGGCTGATGCCAAATGGAATCTGGAGTGGAGAGGCAGGGTTTTCTTCAGCCACTTCACAACAGTGTCATGTGACAGTGTCATATTTCCCTACATAGCTTAGTGTCATGAGCAAAGATGGAGACACTACTTTCAATTCCCACTTCTAGATCATTAATAAACAAATTAAAAAGCATTGGGCCCAGGACCAAACCCTGTGGCACCCCACTTATGACTTTAGACCAATTTGAAAAGGTTCCATTTACAACAACTCTCTGCCATCTATCATTTAATCAGCTCTCAATCCAGATAACACCGTCCAAACCAAAGCCTTTTAATTTATGCAGTAACTTGTTGTGAGGCACTGTATCAAAAGCTTTTGCAAAATCCAAGTACACTACATCAACAGCAATTCCCCTGTCCAAATTACTACTCACTCTTTCAAAAAATGCCAGTAAATTAGTCTGACATGATCTATTCTTCATTAAACCATGCGGATTCCTACTAATGATATTGTTTGTCTTCACGTAGTTCTGTACACTGTCAGTTAGTAACCCTTCTAGTATCTTACCCACTATGGAAGTCAAGCTGACAGGTCTATAATTTCCTGGTTTGGATCTTGCTCCCTTTTTAAACAATGGAACTATATCAGCTTTCCTCCAATTACAGGGCACTAAGCCTGATGAAAGTAAATCCATAAATATTAAGTATAATGGTCTTGCTATTACTGAACCAAGTTCCTTAAGTACCCTGGGGTGTATACCATCAGGTCCAGGCGCTTTATTCAATATAACCCTTTCCAGTCTCTTTTGGACCTTATCCTCAGTGAGCCATGTACATGATGGAGGAAACTCTGTGGTTTTGTATGTTTGCCCATATTCTTTCATTGTTGCTTCCTTTGTATATACTGAAGCAAAGAATGTATTTAGAGTGTCAGCCATAGCCTTATCCTCACTAATCAATTTACCTGTCTCAGTCCTAAGAGGACCAATATCAACCTTAACTTGTTTGTTATTAATATACTTGTAGAATTGTTTAGGGTTTTTCTCGCTCTTATTTGCAATATTTATCTCATTTCCAATTTTAGCTAGCTTAATTGTTTGCAGATTTTATTACATTCTTAATATTTTTTTAAATGATGCATCTGAACCGTTTGACTTAAACACTTTAAAAGCATGTTTCTTATTTCTCATTTCCCTGCAAACCTCATTACTAAGCCACATTGGTTTCACTTTACTCTTCTTTTGTTTATTTCCCCAATGGTATATATTGACATGTATATTTGTCTAAGATCTTTTTAAACACATTCCATGATTCTTGTGTATTTTTATCTTTGAAAATTACATCCACTGAATATCTTTTAATACTTTTAGCTTTGCAAAATTGGTCTTTTTAAAATTTAATGTTTTGGTTAAACCCTTGCTATTGGGTTTTTCATAACACATTTCAAATGATACCATATTGTGGTCACTGTTGCCCAAATGTTCCCTTACTTGTACATTGTTTATCATGTCAGCATTGTTTGAGACAACTAGGTTAAGCAATGCCTTTTTTCTAGTTGGCTCCTCTACTAGTCTGTGTTAATTCCCACTGGATCTGGGGCCTGGGGCTCTGGGTCCAGGGCACGTCTATGGGGAAACGTCCTGCGAGGCAGAGGGATCCCAGAATTAATGGGAGAACTGGAGGGATGCTGATTTTGGAGTCCCCGCTCCCAATGCCAAGGATCCGGATCAGGGACAGCAAGCAAGCTCGAGGGGGTATCAGCTCCACTACCCAGGTTAGGGCCAACTAAGCCATTAGAGAGGATGGTGATCCCACTCTCCCAGACAGAGATAACAGAGCCACTAGGGAGGCCCTCAGTCCCACTCCCTAGGGCAGGAGCAACAGAGGGGTTGGTGAGGATCTCGGTCCCCCTCACCAAATATGGGGCATCAGCGCCAATGGGGAGGATCTTGGTCTCACTCCCCAGGGCAGGGGCATCAAAGCCACTGGTGAGGACCTCGGTCCCACTCACCAGGGCAGGAGTAACAGATCCGCTAGGGAGAACTTTGGTCCCACTCGCCGGGGCAACAAACCCACTGGATAGGACACGGTTCCCACTCTCCAGGGCTGGAGAATCAAAGCCACTGGTGAGGACCTCAGTCCCACTCACCAGGGCAGGGTTATCACAGGGACTGGTGAGGAGCACAATCCCACTCACCAGGCTAGGGGCAACATTGCCACTGGTGAGGACTTTGGTCCTACTCACCAGGGCAGGGGCAACGGAGCCACTGGAGAGGATACTATTCCCACTCTCCAGGGCAAAGGCAGCAGAGCCACTGGGGAGGACCTTGGTCCCACTCCCCAGGGCAGGGGCATCACTCTGGCTGGTGAGGAGCGCAATCCCACTCACCAGGCTAGGGGTATCAGAGTAACTGGGGAGGACTTCGGTCCCACTTCCCAGGCAGGGGCAATGGAGCCACTGGAGAGGACACTATTCCCACTCTCCAGGGCAAGGGCAATTGAGCTGCTGGAGAGGACACTATTCCCCCTCTGTAGGGCAGGAGCAACAGATACACTGGGGAGGATACTTGTCCCACTCCCCAGGGAAGGAGCAATGGAGCCCCTGGAGAGGACACTATTCCCACTCTTTAGGTCAAGAGCAATGGAGCCACTAGACAGGACACTATTCCCACTCTCCAGGGCATGGGAAACAGAGCAGCTGGGGAGGACACTGGTCCCACTCCCCAGAGCAGGAGCAACAGTACAGGATTCCTCGAGTATGCAAAGGTTATGATCTGAAACTGCATCCATAAGTTGGCACACCATCTTGTCCAATGGATTGGGTCCCAGGAGGGGTGGCAGTTTCCACAATCTCATGGCCACTGGGTCATCCGACACATCGAAGGGGGCCTTGACTTCAAGGTCCGAACCTCCATCCCCTCCCATGAGCATCCACTGTAGTTCCAATAAGTCCTTTATCCATCTCCAGTTGGGCACAGAAGGAGAGGTCTCTGTCAGATTGCCTACAAAGATTTCAGATTGGAAGAGGGTAGTGAAAGCCATAGCTAGACTCAAACGTTGTGCAAAGTGTACGAAAGGTCGGAAAGAAAGTGTCACGGTTTGTTAAGACTCTCAGATGCAGAGTTAGGTAAAAATACAACTTTATTGAAAAGTTAATGCAGCCCCGTAGGGTAATATACACATACACACATATATCTTTATTAGACAGGAATACAATGCAAATAAGAGCAATATTGGCTCTACCGGCCCTGCCAATATACCGGGTAAGGCAGCCAAAGGATTGGAACTCATGAGCTGAGGCTCTACCGACCTTGCCAAGATACCGGGCAAGGCAGCCCGTGGATAAGAGGTTAAGACTGGCTTTACCGGCCTTGATAATACCGGGTAAGGCAACCTAAGGAAACAGGACAGGTTCTACCGGCCTTACCATATACCGGGCAAGGCAGCCAATTGACAGGAGACAACACAGGCTCTACCGGCCTTGCCAATACCGGGTAAGGCAACCCAAGGAAACAGGACAGGTTCTACCGGCCTTACCATATACCGGGCAAGGCAGCCCGTAGACAGGAGGTAATAGCAACCACTCGCTAAAGTGACTGAAAGGTGGAACAACAGTCACTATATTGGTAAAGAGGCTAAGTCAGTAAGTAGGCCACCAGCAGCAGAGATAGTGAAGGATGTGGAGCTCACCAATGCTCTCACAGATGGAATGCCATACCACTATAGTAGCAATCAGGTGTGCATGGAGAGAACCAGTACCCAGTACGTGGAACGCTAACGATACTGAGACAGCTGGATGGCTTAAGGAGCGAACCAGTACCCTGTACGTGGAACGCGATCAATACTGAGAGAGCCAGGTGGCTTGAGGAGCGAACCAGAACCCTGTACGTGGAACGCTATCAATCTGAAACAGCCGGGTGGCTTGAGGAGCGAACCAGTACCCTGTACGTGGAACGCTATCAATCTGAGACAGCCTGGTGGCTTGAGAAGCGAACCAGTACCCTGTAAGTGGAACGCGATAATACAGAGACAGCCGGGAGGCTTGTGGAGTGAACCAGTACCCTGTACGTGGAACGCTATAACACTGAGGTAGCCGGGTGGCTTGAGGAGCAAACCAGTACCCTGTACGTGGAACGCTATCAATCTGAGATAGTCGGTTGGCTTGAGGAGCGAACCAGTACCCTGTACGTGGAATGCTATAACACTGAGGCAGCCGGGTGGCTTGAGGAGCGAACCAGTACCCTGTACGTGGAACACTATCAATCTGAGATAGCCGAGTGGCTTGAGGAGCGAACCAGTACCCTGTACATGGAACGCTATAACACTGAGGTAGCCGGGTGGCTTGAGGAGCAAACCAGTACCCTGTACGTGGAACGCTATCAATCTGAGACAGTCGGTTGGCTTGAGGAGTGAACCAGTACCCTGTACGTGGAATGCTATAACACTGAGGCAGCCGGGTGGCTTGAGGAGCGAACCAGTACCCTGTACGTGGAACACTATCAATCTGAGATAGCTGAGTGGCTTGAGGAGCGAACCAGTACCCTGTACATGGAACGCTATAACACTGAGGTAGCCGGGTGGCTTGAGGAGCGAACCAGTACCCTGTACGTGGAACGCTATCAATCTGAGACAGCCGGGTGGCTTGAGGAGCGAACCAGTACCCTATACGTGGAATGCTATAACACTGAGGCAGCCGGGTGGCTTGAGGAGTGAACCAGTACCCTGTACGTGGAACGCTATCAATCTGAGATGGCCGGGTGGCTTGAGGAGCGAACCAGTACCCTGTACATGGAACGCTATAACACTGAGGCAGCCGGGTGGCTTGAGGAGTGAACCAGTACCCTGTACGTGGAACGCTATCAATCTGAGACAGCCGGGTGGCTTGAGGAGCGAACCAGTACCCTGTACGTGGAACGCTATAGCACTGAGACAGCCGGATGGCTTAAGGAGCGAACCAGTACCCTGTACGCGGGACACTATAGCACAGAGACAGCTGGATGGCTTAAGGAACGAACCAGTACCCTGCGTACTGAATAACCGGCAAGTTAGTAATGTCGCCAAGGCGACTCAGGAACGTCAGATGACTGAAGACGACCGGACCGGAGCCAGGCAGAAGGAAGCAGGAACCAGCAGGCAGGCGGTCAACTGGAATCAGGAACGACGGCGGAGACTGGCAGCAGGAAGCGAAGGCTCAACCGGATCAAACGAAGCCAGGAACTCTTCAACTGGAAACACTGGAACAGGTTGAACACAGGTTGCAGGAACACAGCAGGGGCCCAGGATACTCAGGAACAAGGTCATATTCAACAGCATAGAGACAACATGAAAGGGCAACCAAAGGGTGCCCATACTAGGTTTAAATAGGCAATACAGGGCGGGCTGAAGGCAGCCAGCCAATGGAAAGCCCCCTACTGGTGATAGACATGAAAAGAGAGCAATCACAGGCACCGTGATAGAAAGATCCAGTGAATCAACAACACTTGAAGAAAGGATGGATGCTGAACAATTCATAATTCACATAGTCCAAGAAGAAGTGTTCAGTGATGAAATCAAGTCCCTAAAACAAGGAAAAGACGTTTATTCAACTTATTTGACTGATTTGAATTAACTTAGTCCATTTGTTGATGACCATGATATCCTAAGGGTGGGAAGAAGATTGACAAAAGCGGCTCTCCATCCCCATGTGAAACACCCAGCCACCCTTCCAAAGGAGCATCATGTATCTCGTCTACTCACTTCCACGAAAGGATACATCATCAAGGTCGTGGCATGACCATCAATGAAATCCGCTCCAACGGAATTTGGATTCTGGGATGTAGTAGTTAAGTATCATCTCTTATTTACATATGCATTAAATGTAGGAAGTTAAGAAAATGCATCCAAGAACAGGAAATGGCCGACCTACCACCAGAAAGGATGAAAACGATACCTCCGCTTACCTACGGTGGTATAGATTGTTTCAGACCGTTTTGTGTTAAAGATGGAAGAAAAGAGCAGAAAAGATAAGGACTCTAGTTTTTTTTTTTTAAATATATTTTATTATCAGATCACTCCATACATGTCTCAAATACAGAAAAGTACATGTATAATGTTCAAGTACAGCAAAAATATGTAGACATTTGTAACAATGAAAAGAATATATGCATATCAGTAGAATGTACAGAGTCAACCTGAGGTTTTGTTTGTAATTTCAACCTCAAATAACCAAAACTCCCAAATCTAGCCTAACTTAAATTTTACTATACCCCCCAACCCCAATTCCCCTCTCTTCCGAACCCGCAGCACCCCCCCACCCGCCCACCAGCCAGCAATTTCACAAGATCCCAGTATGTACAGAGTTCATACAGAATGTCACGCATCAATCATACATCACAGCCATCCACGCAACAAGCAGGAGTGACCTCAATCAACAATCTCCAGTAAGTTGCACATCATCAAGTGCCCCATTATTATCTGCTCTATTTGTCCACCAGTTCTGCCATCTTCCCCAGATCTTGTCAAACTTACTCGGATTACCACGGTGTAGGTAAACCAATCTATATTATGGAATGCACTGCAAAACTAGGTTTATCCACAACTTTCAATTGGGAACTCTATTTGACATCCAGTTCAAGGCCACCACCTTTCTCGTCATCACCAAGAGCTCACTCAGTAGAGATCTATCAGTTGCATCCTCATTCTCATCGGGGAAAATAGACAATAGACAAAATTTTGGAGTCACAGGGACAGGTCTACCCAGCACCAGGACCACAATATGCATTATTTCATTCCAAAACCTCCCAACTCCAGGACACTCCCAGATCAAATGCAAGTACGTACCCTGAACACTATCACACCGGAGACAACAGTCAGAACCGAATTTCCCCATTCGGTACAGTCTGACCGGCGTATAGTAAATCCAATGTAGGATATTCAACTGTATCATCTGGTGTCTAGTTGACGTTGCCACCAATGCAGGTCCCGCCTTAGCCAAATCCCATTCCCAGTTCTCTAACGGACCCAAATCCATTTCCCATTTGTTCCGAGAAGGGAACTCCCTACATCCTACACAAGAGTCCAGCCAATGGTAAATAAAAGAAAGAGGTCTCGAGGGCTCAAGAAGCATCAATCTGACAAGAAGTGGGAATGTAGAAATCATTGGGGTTCGATCACCCCACTGAGCATGAAGAGCCTGTCTAATACATAAATATGAATAAAAGAGAGTATGCGGTACATGGAATTCATCATGCAATCCTGCAAAGGATTTCAGCTGACTATCTTGGTATAGCTGTCCGAGGCTAGTAACCCCAAATCTAGCCCATAAGGGGCCAAAGTCACTATTAGTAAATGACGTAATCCTGCGGCACCCCACAAGGGGGTATCCGGGAAGGACTCTTGTTTACCTGCATGTGTTCGAGAGCTGTCCACCTTGAGGTACTAGATGATCTTAGTACTGATGTCTTCCTTAACGCGTTGCATTGTTTTATTTCTATACAAGCCAATGTAAGTCAGCTCCATAGTGACCAAGGTACCAACTTTATTGGTGCAAGAGGAGAGTTCATGGAATTGATGAAGTGAATAGACCACGAGAGTGTGAAAGAGTTAGGCTGTTGCTTTGTCATGAACCCACCTGCTTCCAGTCACAAGTGTGGTGGCTGGGAGAGACAGATCCGGACTGTGAGGAGTTTTCTAACATCCATCTTAGACAAGTCTGCCAGGATACTGGATGGTTCATCCTTAAGAACATTTATGTACGAAGCAATGGCGATTGTAAATAGTTAACCATTAACCTCAGAACACATAATTGATCCAGTGGGACCAGAACCATCAACGCCAAATCACATACTAACAATAAAATCCAATATCATTGCACCACCACCTGGAGAGTTTGTAAGAGAAGAGCTCTATCTTCAGAAGAGATGGAAGAGAGTCCAGTTCTTAGCAAATGAGTTTTGGACCAGGTGGAGGAAGGAATATCGGTTGAACTTGCAACAGAGAAGGAAATGGAATAAGATCAGACGAAATGTCATGACAAACGACATTGTTTTAGTCCAAGATGACTTAGCACCACGAAATGCAAGTTAGCCAAAGTGGTAGAAGAACTGACGACAGGGTCAGAAAACTGAAACTTCTTGTTAGTGACACAACAATAGATAGCAAGGGTGCACACACAAGTAAGCCAGTGTATCTAGAAAGACCCATACACAAAAAAAAGTGGTATTACTTGAAGATGATTAAAGGTAGTGTTGAGCGAGCACCCCGATGCTCGGGTGCTCGGGTGCTCTGACCGAGCACCCCCTGAGGCTCGAGTGCTCGGCCGAGCACCCGAGCCCCATTGAAATGAATGGGGCGACACCAGGCACCCCCTGCTCTGATGAGGGGAGGGTGCCTGGTCAATGCCCCCTTCATCTCCGCTATGCCCCCTTCATCTCCGAATGCCCCCTTCAGCTCCGCAATGTCCCCCTTCAGCTCCGCTATGCCCCTCTTCCACAATGTGCCCCTTCATCTCCGCTATGCCCCTCTTCCACAATGTGCCCCTTCATCTCCGCTATGCCCCTCTTCCACAATGTCCCCCTTCATCTCCTCTATGCCATAGAGGAGATGAAGGGGGACATTGTGGAAGAGGGGCATAGCGGAGATGAAGGGGCACATTGTGGAAGAGGGGCATAGCGGAGATGAAGGGGCACATTGTGGAAGACGGGCATAGCGGAGATGAAGGGGGACATTGTGGAAGAGGGGCATAGAGTCTATGCCCCTCTTCCACAATGTCCCCCTTCATCTCCGCAATGTCCCCTTCATCTCCGCAATGCCCCCGTACCTCCAGTCCCTGGTGGTCCAGCGGAGCGTCTTCGGATCTGTGCCTCTTCCGGCACAGATCCCCGCCACCCGAACATGGCGGGAGAGCACATGGCGGTACTCGACGAGTACCGCCATGTGCCGAGCAGAGCGATGCTCGAGCCGATCCGAGCATCGGCCGAGCACGCTCGCTCATCACTAATTAAAGGAAGTAAGAGTAATTTATCTGTACTTGCTTAATGTATACAAAATGTTTTATAAGTTCATGTTAAGTTATTTATAATAACTTAAGGTTGATTAAGAATCACACATTGTGTGATGGTGGGAGGGCATTCATAAAGTTTTCTGTGCCTATAATGTTTACTTCCACTAGATGACATGTGTGTTTAATTGCTTTTGTTCCCGTAGTGCATTAGTGCATGTCACTTCCTGTTTTACAAAGAGAGTAACTGTCAGCTTTCAAAATACTGACCAACTCAAGGTGCTTGTATACAGCTGAAGGATCCTGTTATATACTTAAGAGATTGTACAGTGTTATCATCGCAAGTTTTAAAGTGTTTTCTGTAAAATATAAGCCATTTTGGCTAAGAATCTTTAAGATACAAACCCTCTCTTAGCTCACAAGCAGGCAAAAGTGTTCTATGGTGTTGGTGTAAATGTCAGTGCTGTAAGTTGATTTATATATTAATCATCTGTGAGAAAAAAATGAACCTTGGCTTTCACTGTGACTAAGGGCTCGATCCAAATGTTGGCGTTAAAACCAACGTGAAGAAAAAAACTGCCTTCGCTCCTTAAGCAAGACTAGGTAACGTGAGATTCAAATCTTCCTTACCCAGAAAGCCTAAGGAGCGATAACCAACAAAATACACGTTAACCTTAAACCTGCGTCGCATAGAAAATCTTACCTAAAAACACACGATAAAAATGTTACCTAGCACCACAGCCAATCACAGCACTGCAAAGTATCAAGTTCAGTCAGAAAATCCAAAACCCACGTCTCCAGTTCTGAATAGCTTTCTCTGTGCTTCCCTACCCAGCCACTAGGGGAACACAGAGAAGGCTTTCAGCACCATGGACAGCTTTGAATGCCATAGGGATGTGCACTGCTCACCCCTGTGGCATTCAAAGGGTTAAAATCAATAAAACTAGTACACCAAGCACTACACAATGCCCCCTTCCACATCCCTCCCCCTTAGTAAGTCACATATATTGCATATATGGGACATACTAACCCCATCCACATCCACCTCATGGACTTCCATGTAGTGGACAAATCTGTCTTTTATTCCACAATTAACCCTTTGAGTACCAGAGAGGTAGGAAAGCATTGCTTAGCATGTTTCCTACCCCTCTGGTACCCAAAGGGTTAATAGGCAACGTATGGACTACATACCTTGCCTATATATATATATATGTGTGTGTGTTTGTGTGTGTTTTAAACTTTTTTTTAATTAAAATAGTATTATTAGACAGTTTAACTTAGATCTCATTCATTGTTAACCCCTTACCTCCTGTGTCCCATTGCTATTAGTACTTTTGCTCCACTCTTCTTCAAACTGAGAGTGGAGCAAAAGTACTAAAAGCAAAGGGACACAGTAAGTAGGGCATCATTAATGGTTGAGATCTAAGTTAACATACAACTGAGGGAGCAGGCTGCACTGTGAGTGCAGCGCTCCCCTCATCTCTATGTATAACGTATTACTTTATTAATAATTCCCTTGCTGCGGGCGGCTGTGAAGCCAGCAGCATAATAAAACCCCTAGGCATTGGAGAAAGCGGGAGGAGGGGACAGAGACATTGGAGGAAGCGGGTGGTAGGCTTGTACTTGCTGCCCACTTCCTCCAATACCTCTCCTCACGCGTTGGCTTTGTGCCCAGCTGCCTGGTCGCCTTGTGCAAATCGTCCCTTTTCACAAGGCGTTGTAATCAGTTTGAAGAAGAGTGGAGCAAAAGTACTAATAGCAATGGGACACAGGAGGTAAGGGGTTAACAATGAATGAGATCTAAGTTAAACTGTCTAATAATACTATTTTAATTAAAAAAAGTTTAAAACACACACAAACACACACATATATATATATATAGGCAAGGTATGTAGTCCATACGTTGCCTATTAACCCTTTGGGTACCAGAGGGGTAGGAAATATGCTAAGCAATGCTTTCCTACCTCTCTGGTACTCAAAGGGTTAATTGTGGAATAAAAGACAGATTTGTCCACTACATGGAAGTCCATGAGGTGGATGTGGATGGGGTTAGTATGTCCCATATATGCAATATATGTGACATACTAAGGGGGGGGGGATGTGGAAGGGGGCATTGTGTAGTGCTTGGTGTACTAGTTTTATTGATTTTAACCCTTTGAATGCCACAGGGGTGAGCAGTGCACATCCCTATGGCATTCAAAGCTGTCCATGGTGCTGAAAGCCTTCTCTGTGTTCCCCTAGTGGCTGGGTAGGGAAAAGCACAGAGAATGCTGTTCAGAACTGGAGACGTTGGTTTTCTACTCTTACTTGTGTGCTGTACTCCCAAAAAAATAGGCGTTAGATTTCTGGAGAGAAATGTTGCAATTTAACGCGAGTTAGCCCTAACTCCAACATTTGAATAGCTTTTGGCGTTGTTTGTATATTATCCTCTATGGGTGAGATCTTGCTGTTCTGGCGACGGGCGATGTCTGTTTCAGAACTGGCGTCTCTTGTTTCTAGTAGAACATTTGCATTGCTCAATTGACGTTAAAACCAGCGTCTCCAGTTTTTTCTGGCGACGCCAACATTTGGATCGAGCCCTAAGAGTGGTATATGTGAGTAGTCCATTTCATGGTGTATTTTTTTGAAATGTCGCACTCTGCATTGCGCGTCTTAAAATGTTGCATTTGTTTGGTCGCGTCAGTGCTAATGGAGCATTTGCAATGTCGCATATTAGTCAAAAACTTAACATGTTGCACTTCTTAAAATGTCGCATTTGACATGTTGTGAGGCTTAAGGGCGCAAGAAGGGTGCATTAACAGCGCACCTTACAAAAAAGGAGGACGCTGTAGTGACGCATAGAAGGCTCAATAATGACGCATTGAGGATGCTGTAGTGATGCATAGAGGGCTCAATAATAACATATTGCATCAAAACTTTTAGTGTGTTTTGGGTTGGTTTTCATGTGTTTTGACTTGGTTTTGGGTTGGTTTTTGTGTGTTTTCGGTTGTTTTTAGTGTGTTTTGGGTTGGTTTTTTTGTGGGTTTTGGGTTGGTTTTAGTGGGTTTTTGGGTTGGTTTTTAGTGTATTTTGGGTTGGTTTTGGGTTGATTTTACTGTGTTTTTTTGTTTGGTTTTGGGTTGGTTTTAGTTTGTTTTGCTTCTGTTTTGGGTTGGTTTTTGTGTGTTTTCGGTTGTTTTTAGTGTGTTTTGGGTTGGTTTTAGTGGGGTTTATGGGTTGGTTTTAGTGGGTTTTTGGGTTGGTTTTTAGTGTGTTTTGGATTGATTTTACTGTGTTTTTGGTTGGTTTGGGGTTCTTTTTTGTGAATTTTGGGTTGGTTTTACTGTTTTGGGTTGGTTTTTGTGGGTTTTAGGTTGGTTTTACTGTGTTTTGGGTTGGTTTTATTGTGTTTTTTTGTTTGGTTTTGGGTTGGGTTTTGTGGGTTTTGGGTTGGTTTTTAATGTGTTTTGGGTTGGTTTTGGGTTTGGTTTACTATGTATTGGGTTGGTTTTTATGGGTTTTAGGTTGGTTTTGGGTTGGGTTTTGTGGGTTTTGGGTTGGCTTATTGCATCCTTAATGCGCTCTTACTGTATCCTAATGCATCCTTATTGCACCCTTATTGCGCCTTACTGTATCCTAATGCATCCTTATTGCACCCTTATTGCACATTTATTGTATCTTAATGCGTCCTTAGTGCGCCCTTACTTTATCGTAATACATCCTTATTGCGCCCCTTATTGCACCCTTACTGTATCCTAATGCGTCCTTATTGTGCCCTTATTGCTTCCTTAATGCACCATTACTGTATCCTAATGCATCCTTAATGCGCCCTTACTGCATCCTAATGCATCCTTATTGCATCCTTAATGATCCCTTTCTACATTCTAATGAGTCCTTAAGTGAGCCTAACTTCAACATGTGATCGACATTTTAATGCAGGCGACACATAGAATGCTGCATATTGTGCTGCCGACCTGTTGAATTTGTGACTGTTTAAATTGCGACATGCTGAATGCGACATTCGCATTGACGCAAGCAAGCAAATACAACATTTTAAGACGCGAGGTGCGGAGTGCGACATTTCAAAAGTAAACCATTTCATGGACTCTGACTAGGATCCCCCTATGTGTAAACTGGCAGTTAACTGTAGATGATTTGAAAAGATCTGAGTAAACTCAAAGTAACCTGTCTGTTGTTCAGCTTGTAACTAGGCTGAAAAAGGACACACAAGGCAAATAGATTCAACTAAAGTTTATTGGATTCCAGCAGCAAGGGAGATAGAAGATCTATGCTAAAATATATAACAAATTAAGGCCTTAGTTCAGTCACTTTGCAATACAATGAAATAGTTATATAAAAATCAAAATATATCCCACCACAGAAAACACAGATCCATGGTAAATCTGTTGTGTATAGCTGAAGACAAAAATACAAAATATACTTATAAATACAAGTAATATGTATAAATGCCAATTCCCAAGAAGAATTAATATTTAATTGATGCAGTAATTTATTAAATGAAAACAATGATAGACATTGTAAATTGTTAAACATATGCGTGTATATATTTGTTAGTGGTAAACAAAAAGAGTAGTTGTAGATTTTATGTTTTCATTTTCTTTTTTTTATTATATTTAATAAGTTGAGAAAGAAATGATCTCTGTCTTCAGCATAATTATTTATTTATTTTTTCATATTACTTGCTATGAAGTGTATATTCTCAGCAGCATATTTTAAGTAAATGGATATTTTCTGAACAGTTAAACTGCGTTATTTGCTGCAGGCATGAATTTCCTATCCAAAAGACAAATGTCCCCACTCAGATTTAAAAATCTCACTTATTGACTCTTTCATCTTGTGTAAACAAATAATCAGTCCATCACCACAGTAGGGGAGGGAGAATCTGTTTTTCGGAGATCTGCCAAGCATTGAATTACTTGGATTGAAAACATGTTTTCTTCTATTTTATTCTGCAATTAGTAGACAATCTTGCTGTTATAAGCAAATATGTATTTACTATATAGACAGTAACAACCTCCCTTTAACAAAGGTTACAATGCAAATGTGTCATGCTTTGGTGTCCCTAAGTATCCAAAAATTAAAGAAGCTATTGCAGAATATATATGCATAATTTGAACTTACATTTCTTAACTCTTTGTGTGCATGAGAGATGATAGCAATGCATTGGGAAGCACAGATTTGAGCATTCCTGTGATAGTATTTTCTAGTAATGGAATTAATTTGACTAGCTGTTTATGTGCATAACCGTATATGTGAAAATGATCCTTTCTGTTCTGATTTTTTACAGTATATCTACATGTAATTAATATTTGCTTGCATTTAGTTTTTTATTTGATAGACTAAAGTTTTAACTCATCAATTAAAAGTTTAATTTCAAGTATACAAACATAAGCTGGGAAGCAAGCATGGCCTCTCCTTTTTATTACATGCAAGTATTCAAACACTGGAGGAGGCGTTATGAACTTAAGTAATGGGCTAACCACCCATTTATTAAATGCACTGACAATTATACATGACATTTTGGGAAGGGATCACCTTCCCTTCATCTGATGAAGGAAGGTGATTCCCACTAGAAAGTTGATATTTAGCTGTCACTGCATTTAATAAATAGGAGGTTAGTACTTTACAAATGCCAGGAGTACCACCTTCAGTGTTTGAAAAATGACAGTTTGTTGTGAATGTAGGATCGAAGGATTGAGCATCAGCTGATTGGTATCTGTTGTTAAGCATGGAGCAGTGCCCTCCAACACTTTCTTTTAATCAGTATTAAGTTATTTCCATGTTTTTCTGAAACCCTCAGGATACAGAGTTTTTGCTATGAACACTCAGGTTCTCACTATGGACACTGAAAATTCCATATCATTTAGCCAATATCCAGGGTCATTTGATGCCCATCCATGCATCTGGTACTCTTTAGAATAAGAAAAATGTGAGGTAACCCTAGTCTGTACTTTAACCTGGTGAAGTGACTCACATAGGTTAATAGGAGGCTTGTCCTATGTGTTAAGAGGCATGAGACCAAAAGGTAGGCCTGCTTTTCAGTTCAAAATGTAACTTAATAACATTTTTCTTCTAGTTCTCTGAACTAAATATATAGCTAAACATTAATTAAGCATTAAAGATTAAGCCCTTTTTATTACATTTGGAACTGACAATTATGGAATTTTCTATAAATTATGTCTCAATGATACAAAACTTTTTAAAAGTACTGTGCTTTTAATCATTGGCTTCCTAGGGACACTTACTGAGGTGGGGCTTACTGGGTTTCCCATTTGACCTTACATTTCTATATTGTCCTGAGTATAATTCCAGTATGTTTGAATAGAGTCCCCTATAATTTTCCATGGCCAATCAATGTGGGGCCAATATATCCTCACTATCTATGACCTAAATAAATGTATTTATTTATTTATTTTACCAGGAAGAATACATTGAGATTTCTCTTGTTTTCAAGTATGTCCTGGAGTGTTTACAGCAAAGAGTTGCATATTTTCACAAAAACAGAGACATAATAAATATATATATATTTGTAGGAGTCCACTGGGGCCAATTTACAATTAGACTCTGTTACAATGGATAAACAGATATTGCAGAGATTACACAGTTTGTGATTTGTAGCAAATCACATTCTGATCGTTTTGTCAGTGTTTAAGAACAGTTTGTTCTTTGCTACCTATTTCTCAACTTCAGAGAAATCGTGCTGTAATACGGCCTCCAGTTGTGATCCGTTTGAATTTTTAGTATATATTATAGTGTCATCTGCACAGGTGTATAGAAGATGCTTTGGAAACCATGGGTAGCTCATTTATAAACAGAGAAAATAGAAGAGGGTCAAGGATTGAGCCTTGGGGAACACCGCTTGTTAATTTGAGTGGAAAAGAAGTAATGTCAGCAACAGACACATATTGCATTTTGTCTGCTAAATAGGATCGGAGCCAGTTTAAAGAAGGATTACCCAATCCTGAACCTTGGACTTTCCTTATCAGAATACTATGTTCTATTGTATCAAAGGCCTTTGCAAAATCTAGGAAAATAGCTCCAGTGAGTTCACCATTTTCCATACCAGTCTGGATATCTGGTTACTTTTAGGATGGCAGTGATTGTAAAGTGATTTGAACGAAATCCTGATTGAAGGGGGGTGAAAAAATTGGTCAGCAGGTAATACTTATATAGTTGTACATGGACACATTTCTGTAGGATTTTAGCCAATGTGGGGAGTAGTGATATTGGTCTGTAATTTGAGAATACATTTTTATCCCCACTTTTGTGGATAGGCACAACTCTAGCTGCTTTCCAGGCTTTGAGCATATACCCAGATGGCAGGGAGGCATTAATTAGGATTGTAATAGGATGGGCAGTGACTGAGGCACTGAGCGTTAATAACATTGCTGGTAGTGCCAGATTGCATTTTTATTTTTGGCTTAAGGAGCATCCTTGGACCTGGTAGCAGGTGACAGAAGCTGTTCTGTGCATGTTTCTGCTTCAGAATTAGTTGTTAAATGCATTAGCTATTGCTTTGGGGTACTGTAATGTTTCTTTGACTATGGTTATAGTTGATGAGTGAGAGTGGTTAGAAGAGTTGTAGATGTTTTTAATAACCTTCCAGAAGTTGGCTGGCTTTGAAATGCTAATGTTCAAGCTATCAAAATATATTGAGGTTTTGCTACTTTGGTTTGCTTTGCGCAAGTATTCCGCAATTGCCTGTATGCAGTGTGATCATTAGCAGAGCCAGTTTGTCCATAATGCATCTCTAAAACTGTATAATTCAAACAGGTCAGCAGAGACCCAGGGTAGATGGGTCCCCCTTACCCTAGTCTTCCTTAGTGGGGCATGGGTATTACAGACCTGTAAGATTTCTGAGTCAGAAAAGTCAAATGCTGAGTCTAGATCAGGTATAAGGTGTATTCTATACCATAGGCAATTTCTTAAGTTATTTAGGAAAGAATGGAGATTAAAATTTCTAAATGATCTAGTAGTTATGACTTTTGGACATGATTTGATTGGTTTTATTTTGTGAACACAGTAGACTATGGAGTGGTCGCTAAACACATTTGCTAGTACACCTGAATCTTGTATTCTGCTTGGACAGGATGAAAGGATCCAGTCTAGCAGAGTATGGTTGGATGTTTTAACATTTATGAGAGTAGGGGAGGAGATTTGCTGTGATAATTTTGATGTCTTTAAAAATGAACAGAATTTTTTGCTCCTGGAGTCTAGCCAATTAACATTAAAGTCTCCAAGAAGCAACAGTTCCCTTTTCTTACTATGATTGGCAATCTCATTGAGGTGGTGGGTTATGTCTGTAAGCGACTGTGTTGGCATATTTGGAGGCCTGTAAATGCCAACAATTATGACTTGTTTAGAGAATGGAAGATTCATTTTTCCTGCAGTGTATTCATATGAATCAGTTATAAGAGTCATTTAAAAGTGCAAAGTTTATAGACTCCTGGGTGTATATGATTATGCCTCCTTGCTTTTCTCTGACCTTCCTAAAACATGAGTATCCTTCAATTGCAACAGCTATATCTGGTATTTTAGGGCTTAGCTAGGATTCAGTGAGTATGAGGATTTTTGGCTTGTACACATAATGCCACACCTTTTTAAAGGGGAAGTTGCCATTTATTATTGTTTGATGGCCAGGGTTGGTTTCTATGTCATTTGCCAAGGCAAGCAGTAAAATGCACTAAAATTTTGTTAGTTTTTTGCGGTGAGCATATAGTGAAAGAGTGCATCTGTTGCTATAAAAACTGGGACTGGTTGAGCTTGTTTTTAGTACTCTCCACCAGCACTCAGAGGGTAGCACACATGTATGCAGAAGTCCATGGTGGATTATTATGGTATGGTGCAAGTAAGGAGCAGGATTGTGGGGACATGAGGAAAACTGTATTAATAGTGGCAGAGTTAAAAAGATAGTAGTAATATTTTCATTTTGTTATGCATGTCAAAAACATAGCAAGGGGGAGAAACAGATAGAAAGCAGGTGAAATATAATATCTAAGATTGTTTAGAAAGACAACATTGTAACATTTATTTTAATCTCTTTCATCCCAATTCCACTATCCCACTGCATCCCTTTATTGTTTACTTGCCTGTTGTTTTTAAGTAGTTGTATTGCAGTAGTTGTCTCTCTCCTGTCCAACTCTCTTGTGTAACTCTCAGTACTTAGAAAAGGTGTACTTTGAACAGGGTGTTATAAATGGCTAAATGTTAGCACATACCACAAGGGGTTAAAATTGTAGAGGAAGACTGGATGAGATTTCAGTTCCAAATGAAGCATAGATTGGTATATACCACAAGGGGTTGAAATTGTAGATAGTTCCACAGGCTAAAGATGAGCAATTCTGGAGCACATCAGTTGCACCTTATGGTTAGAATTAAGCATCACAAGCCCCCTTTTATTTCGATGGGGCCTTAAACTCATTGAATGCTAATGGGGCTCACACTTTGTGAAGCAATGCATCAGAGACTTCACTAACATTCAAGTCTTAAAACCCTCATTTAAATTAGTGGGCATTTTTAATTCCCCTCTCTCCGTAATGTGCAGTTGGTTTTCTCCAGAACTGAACTACTTTAGCTTCCTGGATATGACCCAAAAAATAAATGTAATAAGTTCTCTGCAGCTGTCTCTTAACTGCAGTGAACAAAGTAAAGAAAACACTTTGATAGATTTACACTATATAATAAATGTATATATTGAAAAATGTAATTATTGAATTATAGTATCATAAAGTAAGACTGTAGAGATTCTCTATAACTATCTGATAGATTGAACATGTAGTACTAGTCCAAAAACATTGACATTATTTAAAAGCAGATGCCATATTGGGTAATTTTGGTAAAACAAGATCAGATTTTTCCTTTAAAATAATCTACCAGTATCAGATATTTACTTGTCAATGTGAACAACTGAAGAGAAGGAACACAATATTAGTAGTAAGGGTGGGTGAAAAGTCAGAAAAATCCCTGCATGACTTTACACGAAAAACCAACAATTTTTCCCTTTTTTCACAAAAGATTTCTCCTTTTCACCACTGCAAACATTTTCTTGTTTTTTACCACTGACATTAAATTTTTGTGCGTATGTTTCCTATACCTGCAACGTTTCCCAGCACAATATTACTTCTTCTGAGTGCTGAAGTGTAGAAATCAATAGCTGAAAGTCAAAAATATGAGTCCTACAACAACATATACTTTGAAAAAGTTGTTAGCAAGCTGAGTTCCTTTATCCTTTGCCCACAGCACTATCTTCCTGCTTATGTAACATTGGCACAGCCACCCTTGAAAAATATCTGCAGCTTGGGATATTCCAGCAGGGTGCAATGCATGACCTCAGTTCTTTAAAGCCTCTGTTTTCAACAAAAAGGCAGCAAATCAACCACCAACATTTTGGCAAATTTAATATTCCATAGGCAAACTTTTGCATTATGTGTGTGCAGGTTTTGACTTCTTTCAAAGAACTTGTTAAGTGAGGGATGGCAGTACATAGTAGAAGAACTGTGTAACGTTATTGCTTTAAAGGGATAGTAATGTTTCGTAATAAAAGCAGCTCTAATTAATCATCATAGTATTTGGACTTTGGAGAGTGTTATTTCAATTCTGTCAGAGTTGTAGTTCCAGAGTAATTCAATGACAAAGTGTCCCCCTCCTGCCCCTTTTACTGATGTAACACTGCTCAGCCAGAGCAGAAGGGAGGTGCCCAGGTAGATTGCAGAGAGGGACAATCTTCAATTAAGATAAGGGAAAAACCTGAAAAGTTTGTCAAGGGGGGCAGGGATTTAATTGTTTTCATAGGAATAAGAGTGTCCCCTTCTGTTATCTGTCTGGTCTATAGACTGCATTCCACATCTGAGAAGAGATGGCTTACCCTAGGTAAAAGGGGAGGGAGGGGAAACTTTGCTTATGAATATCTCTTAAACCATAAAGGTTTGAGAGATAAGACATATCATTCTTCATGTTTTTTTTAATGGCTACAAAATAAAATAAAGTTAAAACAAAGTATTACTATCCCTTTAATGCCATCATTGTGGAGGTGGTAGGGTTAGTTGCAGTATATATAGACATTATAACGTTCTTAACATCTCCCACAGAAAATCTAGAGTAATCATACTCCTCTGCAACAGAGCCATAGGTGTTATTTGGAATTACCTACCTGTTGGCAGTGGCACACTCTCTGGCACTTCAATAACATCACTACTTCTCTGTGGAGAAACATTCCTATATAACATACAATATATAATATAATGATATAATTGGACATAGGATGATGATAATGATGTGAGTATTGCAAACATTACTTCGTTTTCTGTGACCTGGAGCTGGTGAGATTGACACTACTTTGCATTAAATACAACTTTAGGGTAGGAAAGCAGATGTAACTCTCTTCCCTCCTCTTTTTTGTGTAAGAGATGAGTGTCAGAGGAAAAGAGAGGGGCAAGAGGAAAGAAGCAAACACCACTGATATTGGTGTGAACAAGAAATTGAAAGATGCAAAGGTAGGTGTTAGTATGTCTCTGTCTACCAGGAGTAGATGTTTTTGTAGCAATGGCTGGTAATCAGATGATAGCAGTGGAAGTGTTAGGAGAGAGTTTGTGGAACCTGTGAGGAGATTTACAACTCATCACTAGTCAGGTAAGTAAGGTATGAATGTTTCTCCACACAACTAGAATGAGAGAATCTATTATGAAGGTCAGTTGACCTATTACAATGTTGTGGAGATATTTGGAGAAAGCTGAACAGTGAGACAGAATCCTATATAGTGTGCAATACAGTTTCTCCTCTTCTCCATGTTCTTGAAAGTTAAAGGAGAGGTCCCCTGGAAAGTATTAAGAGATGCAGGTTTTAAAGGAGATTTTGTGTATAAAGCGTATTACACCTGTAGAAGGTTAGTCCTATGTGATGAGTAGAGCCATGTCTGGACTGACTCACTGTGTTGGCAATGATCTAGATAATTCATATCTGAGTCTTAGAGAATAGTCAATTACTATTCCACATTGCTGCTGATATCCACTTGTATGTTTATATATGTAAAGTGACAGATCAGTGCAAAATAAAGCGGGCTCACTCTAACAGGCCTCAAAGCAATCTGGCCAGTCATGGCCTGTATTCTCCTGGGAGATCTTCCAAATGGCACCCACCATGTTCTCCTTATGGGGTCACCATTGAGGGTGAAGGATTATTTAATTCCTGATTATTCATGTCTTGTGATATATGTATACTCAAGGTCTCGGGTTACTGCCAGCACTCACCCAGAAGAGATCAGCTTGTCATGTCACCACTGCCTCCACAACTCTCTCCAATGCTCACAGCCTTTTGTATATATCAGCAGTGTGAGACTGCACTATTGGGTATGTCCCTATTAACTCTATGTTGTCCAGGGAGGATGTCAGACCATGTTCCTCTGTTGCCTGTGAGTAAATTGGGAGACGGGAGCACTGAAGCCTTTTCATTCCATTCTAGGTAGGCCTTGTCCACAATGGGCATTCCTATCCCAGATACCGTCAGCAGAGACAGTGATAAAGGTATGAATTGAGAGAGTGAAAGAATATAGAGAATGCTTTTTTAACCCTATGAGTGCCAGAGGGGTATCCAGTGCAATGCATTGGTATTTTCTGCAGTGAATGTTATAATCAAAACTCACTAAAATAATTTTATTGTAATGGGTTTTTAATTTGTAGGAAAGAATAACACATTTTGAAGTGAAATGTATTTATAGTTAAACATACACAAGGGAGTGGCGGAGCAACTACCAAACAGAATGGATGCTTAGTTGGTATGCTCCGAGGAACAGGGCTAAATAACTCTATCAAGCTCACCCACCTGTTGATTGTTTGGCTTCTTTATAATTTGGCTTATTAGTCGGTCTCCACATGTTGAATGTGAAGAGGCAGAAACACAAGCAGAGGCGTCTGTGCACCAAAATCACGGAATACTTGCCAGCACCTCTCTGGCCTTGGAACCCAACCCAAGCCTTCAATGGTTGCAGAAACTGTTGCTCTATGTACTCAGGCCCGGAGCCTCTCCTCTTCATCGATCGGCGCTGCCGATGCCAACACTTTTGCTGTATAGACACCAGCTACTATGACCCAAAGTGGACCCTACCTCCTAAAGGAGGACATCAATCATCTTACTATTAAGGAAGATTTTAAGGACCTTGTTGTTGAGATCAAGTCAACAGGTCATGCTGAAACTGCAGAACTGAGGAAGTATATCGGCTGATTGGGTCAACGCCTCAACTTCCTAGAACAAGACAGGGAAGCTCTGATGCAGCAACAACTTAACTTAGAACAGGTTATGAACCAACATAATGAAGCCTTAGAGACTTTGTTGAACAAAATAGACAATTTGGAGAACAGAGGGCACAGATGCAACATTCACATCCGAGGCCTCCCAGAATCAATACGGGGGAAAGATCTACTCTCCCTTTTGCTGTCTAGTTTCCAGGATTTCTGGGCCTCTCCGGTGATATGCCTCTACAGATTGAAAGAGTGCTCCAAGCTCTTCTGCCAAGTTGAGCCCCTTCAGACCCACATAGAGATATTATATGCTGCATGTTGAGCTTCCTAGCTAAAGAATCCATAATGCAACATAGCAGGGAGATGGGTAAAGCAACCTACATGGGATTTCATTCAACTCTTTCAAGACCTGTCTCCTCGCAACAAAAGTGTGCCCTTAAACTGTTAACTACACACTTGCGAAACAGCCCTCTCAGCTATGCAGCAGGGCTCTCAACCTACTCTTTGAGATCCAGAAGGCATCCCTGCCTTCTGTAATATTCTTGGGATCTCCAATCCCATTGCTCATGGCACTTCTACAGAACCTAGCAACGTGCCTCTTGCCTCCAGTCCCCCACCTAAGGATAGGAGGGAGAGATGGTCCTTGATGTCTGGTTACAAATCCAAACATCTCTGGTCGCAACCTGAAGCTGTGGTAGAGGCCGCTATGTAGTGCTGATGGCTCTTAAGTAGACTGTCCTGTTGGTCTTAGGTACTGGTATTACTTTCTTTATTTGCCTTCTAGTAACCATTAATGTTGACCTTTCATAGGACCCCCCATTCCTCAATCTATGGATCTATCTGATGCTGTATGCATGGATCTATCAGATGCTGTCCTGGAGGGTTCCTTGCTGTAGAGGGATTTGATGGTGGGACTGGGGTGGTCTGGCGTGGACTGCATCCCCCTTTGGGCTGGCCTTGAGTCGGGCGCATGGGGATTGTGATCAGGGAATGCTTCGCTCTTTGCTGCTGTGGCCCTGTCCTAAGTGGGTCTGGCTTGTCACAATGGAGTCTTTGGTGGTACCTCTTTCCTATGTTGTAATACATCTGACTTATAAGTTCTATGTTATTGACCTAAGCGAGTTCTCACTGTTAGGAGGTCTGCCGGTCAATGTTATCCCCTTTTGCGAGGGTCATGTTTGATCCCTGTTGGATAGTATGGACCCTGTGGTCCATGTGCTTTTTTCTCTTGGACGCGACCAGTGCTCTTTGATTGCGGGGGGAAGCTGTCGGATGGCCTGCTTTGGGTGCCTCTAGCTTCTTCTAGTCATCCTTGGCATACTATTGATGCGGCCTGCCTCTATGCCTCATCTTTGGAAACCTCTCCCTCCCATAGGTATACCTCATCTTAGTGCACCTCCAGCTGTGGGCTATGGCTACCATATTCTCACTGTGTATTAATGGGCCTGTCTTTGGGTTCTACGAAATTTGTTTTGGTCAGTAATGATTTTCTCTGCAATGTTGTACTTACCCTGGGCTGTGGAATCCAACCCTGTTCATGTTGTGTTTGACCGGTTATTGGCCTTCCCCCCAGGCTTTTACTCCCACTCCATGGATACTCTAGTGGGTGCCTAGAATGACTATCACTGTAGGGCTCTCACCCACGATCATGTATGTTATTTGTTTCTCTTCTTTATTCCCTTTCTCTTCTCCTTTCTGCCTTCATTTCTTTTTCCCCCTTCCTCTTGCCCTGTTTCCACTCCTTACCCTTCCCTCCACCCTGGTTCCCCTGATCTGACCTGTACAAATAATTATGATGCCATTATGCTCACAGCCATATGGGACGCAGGTTAATGCAGGCTGCCTCTCTGAAATCATTACAACTCCTCTCAGTCAATGTCAACACTCTATCACTCTCCCACCTGCCACTATCTTCTGCATGTTGATGACCATAATTACTGTCTGCCTGTTTTCTCATAATTACATGTCCCTAATTAATTTCTGCCAACAGCCTCTCCCTCTCCCTGTGTGAGTACTTCTGTATTTGACTGTCATGTGCTGGACTATGCTCCCTAGCTATTTTCAGCCTTTGATTAGGTCAATACTCCAGTTGAGCAGCGTTACTCCTACCATGTCCTCTGGTCATCTGCACCTCCTTGCAGGTTCTCCATGCTATCTGTAGCTGCATTTGGCTAAAGGAGGTGTGTTCCTTTCTGCGTTCAGTGGCAGGATAAGTGCAGTCTAGTCCATCTCACTACCAGCATCTATTTATACAGGCCTGTGTCATATTTACTCTTAGCATGTAAGTGGCTACAAACATATGTGCTGCCTTTCAAGTCCAGTTCCTGTGCTCCTGTCCAGTATTTTACAAGTCATTTCTACATGTGCAAACTACAACGCTAGTTCCTGCTGGTTCAGGAGTCAGCCCCTAGGACTTTAGGTGATTTCCTAATATTGCTACTCTGTTCTTCTACTTTCTTTTTCTTTTTGGTCAGAGCACTGTATGATTAGTGCCTGGTTCTCTATACTGGATACAGCCCACTGGCCAACTAGATCCAGCATGTGGATGAAAACAAATCTTTACTTGGGCATTGAAGCTGGCTGGGTGCCACCACATTCTGATCCATCTCCTCTCTTAAGCATTGCCCAGTTGTATACTTCAGCAAGGCTGACATGACGTAATAATATCATTGCATATCACCAAACCCATTGGGGTCAAAACAATCAATGCTGTAGAGTAAAGCTAGATCAAGATGTGTGGAACCCTGAGACTTCAATGTTCTAGTAAAGATATGCCTATATTTTCATTAACAAGGAGAATGTTTCAGTCCTCCCTATAAATAAGAATGTCCATGTGTGTGTGTGTGGCCTCTGTGACCCCATACACAAATTCTGACTTTAAATTTGGACTTGGACATCAAGATTTGACCACCCCTGCTACATAGAGCATCTTTGGCACTGCAGTTTCATACTGTTTTATGCATTTTTTTATTGCTTATAGTTTTTTTTAATTTTTTTATGAAATACTTATATTAACTTTTTACATTGATGCATGAATTTTTAAAAAACATTATATGATGTGTTCTTACTCTTTTTTTAATATATTTTTATTTATTTAAGTTCCATAACTGCTTCAGATGATAAATCAGCACAAGTTTATCTATAAAATATTAATTTTAGTAACTTTAATGTGCTAACTAGCATTAGTGAAAAATGCAGTCTGTCAAATAAATATATGTTGAAATATAGAAAAAATGTATTTGGCCTAAAGCAACAAAGGCAAGAACTTTGTAAATATAAAAATAATGTACCAGTCTCTCTCTTTTGTCAGCAAATAAGAAAAGTGTATTAAACTAAAATCCAATAAATAAGAAACAGAATATGTCAGTATAAAGACATAACTTTATAATCAATGTGGTATCAGCTAGGAATCCCTGTTTGGTTGGAATTCATATGTAATTATCTATGCAACTAGATACTTTGTTTCTACTGCACCATAAAAATGAACTTGAAAATAAAAATAACAAACAGAGCTAAAATAAAAAAAATATTACTATCATGGAATTAAAGTTTATCTTTGTCTACCTAATAAAGAGCAATAATAATAAACAATTTTGACATTGTTTATATTTTCTAATAAACATTTAGAGTTGTTGGCCAACTGTAGCACAAATTATTGATTGTTATATTGGTTTTGGAGAAATGCAAGTTGGTTATAGTCTCTGATACCTTTTTGCAGACCACTTTAATGTGGACATGTTACCATAAGACAAGCTTAGTTTGTTTTATAGAGAACTTAAGTTTGCCCATTGGCTGTGCTAGCCAATTTTCTATAAAACTAATCATTTTTGAGAATTAACCTTTATGTTTTGATTGCAGATTGTTGTGTTTAATGCTAATTCCCTTCAAAATATGCAGAACAGGTGTGTTTGAGGCTAAATGATCCCAGTGTGTGAGATCCACCTAGATTCATTAATAGTACAGTTTGTGGTAATAATGGCTAATTAACATAAAGTGTCACATTGTACAACAAACAAATGAACATATGTTTCTCATAATCCCTTTACATTAAAAACATGTTTATTTTAAAACTAAAACTTATTTTAGGGTATTTTAGGGTGGCAGGCCCTATTGAATGCATCTTTATACTGTTACATGTGCTTCTGCTTTAAATATTCAAGAGAATTGCCAATTATAAAATACTTGGATAAGTAGTAAACACAATAATTTACAATGTTAAAATAAAACTGTTGAGCTTTTCTTAGATGGTGGATATATTGTTAGATGTGCAAATTAAATAATCAGACACCAGTAGATTTTATATCACTGCAGAATTTTATAATACATACTATTTTGCTGTTTATAATCCAAAATAAATTAATGGGATTTGTAATTAATTTTTTTTTCTTTTTATCTTCATCTGTAAATAATTTTCTGTTTTATCCTCGTTGTGGTAATGCAGACATATGGGTGCTAAATATTCTGGTGATTCCTTCTTTATGGATGTATAATTTATATTTTAGGAAATGCCTTTAAGCAACCAGTTAGTTTCTTCAAGTCAAGCAGCACATAATCACTTTAAAAGTGAAATACAAAATATGCAAAGCAAGGTAACCTAAATAATAATAATAATACCATATTTTAACTATCACTTTTCACTCCATGGGGACTCAAATGCTTCTTGGCTCATGAGTACGGCACTCATTTTGTTGACCTTGAAAGGATAAAAGGCTGAGTCAGCCTTTGTTTACAAACCATACAATAAAGATTTTAGCAGCTCCAGATTGCCATCAGTCCAAATACAGATCAGTGCATTTCAGACTTTATTTCCCAAAATGTATGAACACAGTCTCTCACATTAATTTTGACTACAAACAATGTCTGCAATAAGTGTGTGCAAACCAGGTGCCTTCTAAAGTTCGGAACCCACCACACAAGGTTACACCAACACTGATACAATTAGAACTTTATAGAGATAAAAAAGAAAATGGACTTCACAGTGAAGAATGAAAATGGTGAATGCTGGTACTGACAATCAACACCTTTGACATATCTTATGCTTATGATTGTATCTATAAAGTTCTAACTGTTCTTACTTTTTTATATAAGAAAAAAAATAAAATGTAGCTTGGTTTTACTCATTGCAAGTTGTTTGGTCATCCTTTGGCTAGCACATCCTTTCAGGCCTTAAGGGTTAACGTGAAAATATGCAAGAGAAATAAATGACTCTTGATTTCGTAACAGATTATCTAAGTAGCAATCAGTATCTGTTTACTGTATTTTTGCATTATTTCAGCTGTCTCTTGTATATAGTGTGATCATAAGGTTGCTTCCAGGTCACTCCTCCTCATCACTAATCGTCAGGCTTCAATAGATGGCCTATAAAATTCACTACTGTTTATAAACTGAAAATTATCAGTGGATCAAAAATGAAAATGTTGAGGCAATTTGAAGGGTACCTACCTAAAGAAATACTTATTCCTAGGGTTTCCTTTAAATGAATAGTAATCCTTTATATAATTTGCAAATACATAATATGTACAGTCAAATTAACTATACTTTTTATTATTTTATTTTGTGTTCTTCTATTTCTTCCTTCTTTATGTCCCTGACAGTGCACTACTGGGATGTCAGGAGTTTTTGGCCCATAAATCATCAAAGCAAGACAATGCAATACAATGTTACCAACTCTCTAAAGCAGAGGTTCTCTAACAGGCCAGAACTTAGGAATTTCCCTGCTAGAACACAAGTGTGTTGGTCAGAGGCTCAGTCATATTGATTAACTCACCTGTGCTCTTAAAAGGAAATTCTCAAATCTTGGCCTGTTAATAGCCACTGAGGGCACGGGTTGAGAACCACTGCTCTAAAGTATTGAATGCATTGTGTGCTCTTTATATTGATTTTTTTATTTTGTACTCCTAGACTAGGGATGGGTGAAAGGTCAGAGACATATCCTGCAAAACTTTTCATGAAAAAACAAAGATTTCCCACTTTTTTGCAAAACTTCCTGGCCATAGACAATGCATACATTTTCTTCTTTTCGCCAATAGATTTCCCACAAGAACTGTGCCATATTTCGTCTATGTTTCCCTAAGACTGCAAGATTTCCCTACGCAATATTACTTCTTCTGAGGGCTTAAGTGGAGAAATAAATACCTGAAAGTCAAAGCTGTGATTCCAACTTCAACATACGCCTTGAAAAAATTGTTAGCGGATAGAGTGCCTTTGTCCTTTGCCCACAACACTAACTTCTTGATTAAGTAACATAGGCACAACCATCCTTGAAAAATAACTGCATCTTGGGTTATTGCAGCAGGGTGCAAGACGTGACATAATTCCTTTAAAGGCTATGTTTTCAACAAAAAAAAAAGGGCAGCATGTCAAACGCTCTTGTGGTTCATGGCTTTAGGTGCATTAATCTGGCGCAAAGGGTTTCTAAATAACAGCTGAGTTAAAATGAATGTACTCACATACCATGTGCTTAATTCGAATATGGAGTCCTCAATCATGTGGCGTGGGATTTCCAAGATGGAGTAAGACCATGTGTTTGCTCCGAGATGGAGTCAATGTATATGTACAGAAATCCAAATGGAGTCCAAGACACAGGCTGTGGCCTATGCACAAGCAGAGTAGCTTACACACTAATAAACGCTAGCACAGTTATTGGAAACAGTATGCAAAGACAAAATACCTCATAAGGAATTTTGACAGAATTATATCCTAACAGATAAGCCCCAATTTTGACAATCACTCAGACACTGGCGAAGATAATAATGTTTAATAAGACAATCAAAATTAACATAAACATATTCTAGCTAAACAGTTGGAATATTAACTTAGATGATTATCTTTAGTACTGAAAAAGGTACATATTATATGCTAACTAGCAAAGAGACTAGCATGGGTTTGTCTTAGTGAAGTTTTAAACTAAAGTACAATAAAAAATGAAGAAAACGATATGATATACTTATCAGTGCGGCAAGACTTATGGTGTGAATTCAAAACCTAAAAAACACAGAATGCAAGGAGAACCGCTTAAAACTGCTGGGCTGATGGAAGATCTTACTTTCTCCTCCGCTGACAAAACGGATTCAGCCCCCAAAAGCTTTGGCTTCTCCTTACATTCCTGAGCATGTGACCCTCACTACCCAATCTCTGTGTGCCAAGTCATGGGGAGGAGTTAGGCATCTAGTTTGCAGACTTCATTACCCACATAGCAATAGACAAAGAGATTTCCCATGTGGTACTCACCACTCCCTCTAGTAGTATATCTTAAAAATGCATAGGTGACTTCTATGAAGTCCACCTCTTGGTCTTACCCATAGATATCACCTTCTACACTGCTGTTGTCTCCACTAATGCAAAAGTTCTAGATTTTGACCCCAGTACCCTGCTTGCCACACACATAGTACATTTAACAGTTAAATACAAAGAAACACATATGACCACACCTACTAACAGTCCCTGAATAACGTTTCCCAAAAATGTCCCCACCACCCAGGGACGGCCCTAACATGGGTCCCGGTGGGTCCATGGACCCAGGCGGCACTTTGACTGGGATGGCAATTTGCCACCCACTGTATGTCAGCCAGCCACCAGGTCTGTGTCCACAGTGTCTCTCCTGCGAGCGGCGTGCCTGCTGTGACAGTGATTAGTGTGGCTCAGCCTCAGTCTGTCAGCCTGACTGAGGCTGAGCCAGACTAAACACTGTCACAGCAGGCGCGCTTGGCAGGGTGTCTCCTGCAAAAAAAAAAAAGCTTGCCGGTAGAGGAGCTGACTTAACAGCCACTCTGTGGGCGGGCTGTCAGGTTGGGCACAAACATCCTGCCATGATGCCTCTTTCTCCCTGTGCTGTACTGAGGTCAGAGTGCTGGGAATCACATAACCTGCCGGCGCTCAGACATCAGACCATGTGGGGAGTTACGAGAGGCAGCATGGGAGGATCAAGCTGCCTGCCATTAGACACCAGGGAGTTGGACAACTGTGGGTTCTGGCTGGGGTAAGTCCTGGGTGAGTAATGGGGCATGTCCTGGGGTGCTGGGGTAAGTGCTGGGTGGGAAATGGGGCATGTGCTGGGTTAAGTCCTGGGTGGGCAATGGTGCATGTGCTGGGGTAAGTCCTGGTTGGGTATGTCCTGAGTGGGCAATGGGACATGTCCTGGGGTGCTGGGGTAAGTCCTGGATGGGCAAAGGGGCATGTCCTGAGGTAAGTCCTGGGTGGTCATAACCTGGGGTGCTGGGGTAAGTCCTGGGTGGGCATGTCCTGGGGTGCTGGGGTACGTCTTGGGTGGGCAATGGGGCATGTCCTGGGGTGCTGGGGTAAGTCCTGGATGGGCATTGGGGCATGTCCTGGGGTGCTGGGGTAAGTCCTGGGTGGGCAGGTCCTGGGGTGCTGGGGTAAGTCCTGGGTGGGCCATGGGGCATGTCCTGGGGTGCTGAGGTAAGTCCTGGGTCAGCAATATGGGTGCTGGGGCATGTTTTAATGGGCATCTGGCAGTGGCATATTTAATGGCCAAACTGGTTGTGGCATATGGAGGGAGAAGAGAGACAGACAGAGGTTGGAAGAGGAGAGAGACAGACAGACAAAGAGGAGAGAGAGACAAGAGAGGAGAAGATACATGGCGAAGAGACACATGGGGAGAGGAGAGAAACATGTATGACATGGTGAAGAGAGAGACAGACATGGGTGGGATGGAGGGAGAGAGAGAGACAGACATGGGTGGCATGGAGGGAGAAAGAGACAGACGGGTGGCATGGAGGGAGAAAGAGACAGACATGGGTGGCATGGAGGGAGAGACATGGGGGGTGACAGACATAGATGGTATTTTATAACTGTCCATTTTTTTTTACATCTGCAGCAGA
Source organism: Rhinophrynus dorsalis (assembly GCA_037306005.1). Classification (NCBI taxonomy): domain Eukaryota; kingdom Metazoa; phylum Chordata; class Amphibia; order Anura; family Rhinophrynidae; genus Rhinophrynus; species Rhinophrynus dorsalis. The sequence continues at coordinate 288,489,612 of CM074721.1, forward strand.
GTTAGATAGCAATCTTTCACACTGGACACCACTTTAACAATTTCATAACCAGGGATGTCTGCTCCTGTACGGTTAGATTTTATAGCCCTTTGAGTACAGGAGCAGAAAATTCTAGCCCTTTGAGTACAGGAGCAGACATCACTGGTTATGAAAGGGTTAAAGTGGTGTCCTATGTGAAAGATTGCTATCTAACACTGAAGCAATTGTAAAAAAAAATGGACAGTTTTAAAATATCATCTAAAATGTGCAGTTCTTCCATTTGTCTTTACATTATACTAACTGTAAAGGGAATGTAACCAGGGGAGTTTGGTTGGCTTTGAAAGACCTGGGGCATGCACGGCATACCCCAGAGGGGTATGCCGTGCAATGCAATGAACTGCATATCCCTGCACTCAACGGGTTAAATTTGCTTAGATCAGCCATATGGACGTGTTCTGGTTGGTGTAGTTTGGGAGGGGCAGCATTTCATCCTTGGACCCAGGCAGCACAATGTGTTGGGCCGGCCCTGCCACCACCAAATAATCCGGTATCCGGCTCTTCGTATAACCTATCTTTCGGGGTACAAAGTTTGTTCAAATCATGTTTAATTTCTCCTGCATTGTTAACCATGTAGCTGCAGCCCTCTTTGCCATCCAGGGAGAAAACTCCTCCCCTGGGGGCTAACACAGTCCAAGGCCAAATGATCTGCAATTGTTCGTGAGATCTTATTTAGGTAATTCTGCTCCTTAAGTCCCCAAAGGAGCCCTGGCAAATGGGTATTCACCTTCTTCACTGAGAGGGATGGCTCCACATATCCGCAGTCTGAGATGTTGGTCGCTCTTGAAAACTCTGCCAGAAGGTTCATAAAGATGTTGGAGGATCACAGGTTCAGCTGGCTCAAACCGCCACCAGTCTGTTGGAGGGAAAGAAAACAGGTTTAATATCACCTCATAATAACACAAATTTAGTATCACCAGTCCATTGGATATTATTTCTCCCTTCTGCCTCTGTTGGTCGCTATTTCTGGATAGCACCCAAACTTTGGACCCTACCTGAATTGGCTCACTCTTGTCCCACGTAACTAATACTGTTTAAGGTACCCAGATGGCTATATCTCCCACCACTGTACCCTCACACAGCACACCACCTCCACCTCTTTACACTGGTACTTTCCACATGCTCTCACATGCATTCACCACACCCAGGGTTGCCCACCCATCTTCCCTTAACCTTTCATGAAGGATTAAAGTGGTTTCTGTACCCATAGGCATGGCGCCTCCAATAAAAAGTGTCACTGTTTGCCATTCCCCTTCTTCTGTTATTTTAACCCCCTTAACGTCCTACTAGGGGATAGCGTCCGAATTTGTTCTTTTAGAATCCCATTGCACCTTTTTTATCAGCCCTGCAGCTTGACGATGGTAGGGGATATGGAATATCCATTTAATTCCAGAGTCTTGTGCTCATTGTTGAACCAGCTGTCCAGTGAAGTGGGTACCATTTTCTGTTTGGATTTCAGAAGGAACCCCATAGACCGTCACCAGGATTTGTAGGATCTTCAATGTAGAGGTAGCACCTGTAGCAATCCAGTGTATGTGTCTACTGTGGTACAACAATAAAGGAGTCCTCCTCTTCCTTTGGGCAACAGGCCGATGTAATCGAGTTGCCATACCTGGCCCGCTGATGTGCCTTTCTTTAGATATCCTCGAGCCTGTGTGGTGAGAGGGCACTTCTTTACTTCGTTGCAAACTTCACGCACTTGTTGGGCAGCTGTAAGTATCCCCAAGGTGAGGGGCAACCCTCTTGCTCGTGCCCACTCCAATGTGGCCTTGTTTCCTCTGTGCCCTCCAGTTTCATGGGCCCAGGCTGCCATCTTCAACAGCATTGGATCTACAGGCTCACTAGCCTTCACACCTCTGATCTGGGTCAGCTCATCTGCTTCAGCATTGTGGTTCTCTTCACCCAGGTTAATGGCTACGTGGTCATCGACATGTCCAATCTGGATCAATCGGGTCTGGGCAGCTACCCAGATCTTCTCCCATAGTTCTACACCTCCCCAAACTGGTCAATCCATGAATTAGCCATCCATTGGTTCTCCAGGTGGGCACCCAGGTTGTACAGGCTTTGTACACGGCCCAGCTATCCGTGTAGATCTGGATCTCTTATGAGTTTGTTTCTTCCAGTAGGGATGCTATTGCCACTAGCTCGGCATACTGGCTTGATTCAGCCTTGCCTTGCTCTTGGATAATCTTCTCCTGTAGAGGGCTGTAGGCTACCGCTGTCCACCTTCTTCCTTTGTGGGTCATCACTGCTGATCCATCAGTGAACCAGGCATCATGCTTCTGGTCTGTTGTCAATTTTTCATTTGGCAGAGCTGACTTGATAGGAGAAGGTTGCATCACTGGTATCTCACAGGTGTTTGGACAAGGTCTCAAATGTCACCAAGCTGTTTATGAGTTTAGTGAGTTCTTTAACCTCTCAGGCCTGTTTTCCCCTCTCTCCTACAGATACCACTTCCACTTCAACAATTTCTCGCTTTGAGCAACTTCAGCTTTCTGGGGCAGGCAGTCATCCCGTATCCACCCCGCAATGGGTAGGTCCGTTCAGACTGTCACTGGTGCTTGTAGTGGTATTGTTTCCACATGCAGCAGTGCTGTGTAGGCAGCTAACAGGTTCTTTTCAAAGGTGAGTACCTTTGTTGTGTCCCAGTAAGTTGTTTGGACCAGAACCCAATTGGTACCGCCCTCTGGCCTTTGACTTAATTCGGCTGCCATAATCCCCAAGACATCACATTTTCTGTTACCATCACATCCAGTTGGAAAGGGATTCTGGCTTTGAGTGGTCCCAAACCCTGGTGTTGCAGAACAGCTTGTTTGACGGCGCTGAATGCGGTGACCTAGTCATCTCCCCATACAAAAGTCGATTTTTTGCATGTGACATTGTAAATTGGCCTTAACAACAGTCCAAGGTGAGGTATAAATGACTGCCAATAGCCAAGAGCACAAAAAATCATTGCGCTTCTTTAACAGTCTTTGGGGTGGGGTGTTCTGCAACGTATCCAACACAGGTTGGGGTATCTTCCTTACAGGGCCGGCCCAGATCATTCCTAGAAACTTGACTTCCTGGGCGGGACCCTGTACTTTGTCTGGGTTGATAGCCCAGCCCCTCCTTGTCATATGGTCAGTTAGTGAGGACAAAGTCTCTTCCACTTCTTCCTGGGTTCAGGTGATCATGTTGTCATCGATGTAGTGGAACACAGGAGTCTTTAGCTTGAGCTGGCTTAAATCCCTGGCAACCAATCCATGGCAAATTGTAGGAGAATGTAAGTGTCCCTGGGGCACAACTTGGAAGGTGTATTGGCACCCTTCCCAAGTGAAAGCAAACTGATCTTGTGACTCAGGAGCAATGGGGATAGAAAAGAATGTGTTCACTAAATCGATCACTGCATGCCATGCCCTGGCCTGCTTGGCTATGTCTTCAATGACACAGATCATAATGGGAACTGCAGGGCTCAATGGTGGTTCCACTCTATTGAATCCCCTATAGTCTACCATCATGTGCCAAGAGCCACCTGGCTTCTTGACAGAAAACACAAGAACGTTAAAAGGACTAACTGCAGGACAAACTACCTCTGATTTCAACAGCTAAGAAACTGTCTCACTGATCTCTTTCAATCCTCCCAGTAGTCTGTACTGCTTCAGCCTTCCAGGACTGCTAGGAGAAGGAATTACCACGGGTGTCCAGTTCTCATTTCCCCTCACAACTTCCTTGAAAGCTCTGACATAGGAAGGCTTGTGTGGGAAACCAAAGGAGATCACCCCCAATCAGTCTCTATTCTTTGCCCTAACAATACATCTATCCCCAAGATATTGTCAGGTAAGTCAGAAATCAGTGAGTTTGTCACAAACTTGGGGCCTCTATTGATGGATAAGGTTACCCTAACCTGTACTGCCTGGGTAATCCTTCCTCCCAACCCTTCTATCTTCATAATGGAACCTGAAAACTTGGAAGGGTTACCCTGCAGTCCGTTCACTTTTGCTCCAGTGTCCACTAGAGCTAAAACCTTGGTGCAGTTAGTTCTCCATCCCCACCATACAGTCAGAGGTACATGAGGGCGTCAATCCCCAGCAGTGAGGGGGGACACAGTCACTGCTTGGGTTCCGCCATCCAGTCAGTTGGATGATGGACCTACACTGGTGGCAGCAATGGCCCATAATTCCTTTGACAGGTAGACTGACTTAACTTTCTTTGTGGAAGGGGCAAGGGGTAGTTTGCTGGGCACCTGTGGTTCATCTAACTCAAAGTCATTCCTGATGTCAGTCTTGGTGACTGCACCAAATGTGGTATCCTCATCTAGGTTGATGAGGCTGACCCAGTCAGGGCGGTACTCCCTATTTGCCGCTTGTACTTGTATTTGGCGTTTAATGATATTCCTCCACCTCTTGAATATATCAGGTGTAGGTATGCCATTGATATATTCAGGGGAGACACCAGCTCTGACCAAATCAACCTACATCTGCTTCTGAGAAATAGTATACTTGGTGGAGTCTCTGTTGGGATTCAGTTTTACTAGTGGGGGGCAAAGGTTCATTTTACGGGGGGGGGGTCCTCGCTCTCATCTTAGGACCTGCTAGCTGTTGCAACACCCCTTTTCCCTTTAGCCTCCTGCTCGAATTCCCTTAGATCTGTCAACACTGTTGTAATTTTATGGACTATCCCATTTGGACCTGCCCCTCATAACAGTGACATCAGGGTAGCTCTTAAATGTTTAGGGGCTGTTCTAAGAAATCAGGACCGAATGTTCTGGGTGAATTCCTCTACATCTAACCCTGCCCGGTCATCTTTATCCAACCCCGCTGCACATCCCATAATCCTTACGTGCACTATTGCCTTTTAGGGTGCACCAGGGAATATGGGGCTCTATGTCAAAATGAGAGGGAAAAACTTTTAACAAGGCATGCCTCATAATATCTAGCAATGTGAAATTGCCTTGTATTTCCCTCACCTGTCGCAAAACCTGCCTGTCCTGGGGATCACTAGTTATCTGACCCAGACTCACTGCTTCTGTTGCATTCAGCATCACCTTGTCCACACCAGTGTCCCACACTCATAACAGCCACTCACCCATGCTTTCATCACTGCCTTGCTTATATACTTTGGCCAACTCAGACAATTCCATCTGCTTATAGCCTCTCATCATTTCATTCACCTCATCACATGCCTCTCCCTCATTACCATGTTGGTCCCTATTTACCCTATGCTTCCACTGATGAGTAATGACTGAATGTGCTTTTTGGTAGAGGTCCAGTTCATCCTCATCACAGGAGATGCAGGCGTACTCTGCAAAATCCCCATTATCATCCGAGGATGATGTCCATAATGAAGTTTCCCTGGCAGGGTCCTTCATCACTGGTCTCATCCTACAGGCTGGTTTGGGCAATTTCCCTTTGACAGGCCTCCTGTGGTTCACTCGGTCAGGGGCGGATTGTAGGGGAATACCAGCCCGGGCATTTTTTAACCCTTTGAGTGCCAAAGGGGTAGGGAATGCATTGCTTTGCAATGCATTTCATACCCCTCTGGCACTCAAAGGGTTAAAGCAGCTCACTAGCTGCAGCAACGTCCCTATCGTCGCCCCCTTGTGATCCCTGTTCAGCATCGAAGGCTGTCACAGAGAGTGTCTGTGCCGGTGGCAACACAGACCTCTTTCAAAATATCGTGGGACGGTGAGGTGAGATCCTCTGATCTCCCCCACCGGCCCATGATCTAGCGGCCCACCGGGGGATGCCCGATCCCCCGATAGGTCAATCCGCCCATGCACTCGGTTAATATGCAACATGGCACACTGTTCTTCCAAACAAGCTTTTTGATTACCATTGGCAAGCAGGCACTCAAGTCGCAACTTTTAGCCTGTCCTTCATGTCACCTAGTTCCTTTTCCAAGGCCTCCCTCTTTAATACATCCTCACGTAACGCATGCAGGATAATCCATGCTGTTTCAGCTGCAGCCTAACCCTCTTTCTGGGACCTTGAGATTTAGTCTCAATGCCATATCCCCCACTTCACCACCCATGGCCGGGTATACTGGAGCTGCATAATGCGCCAGCTCCTCCCCTATGGATGTCTACTTACCCAGACACGTCCATTCAGGGAGCACCCCATACTTGGGCTTCTCCTCTCCTTTTGTCACACACCTTTTCCTAAAGTATGCATACTTATAATGGTTGCTAGGGGTCTGTCTATTAAACAACTATCTGTAATCACTCGCCCCCTTGCACTGCAACCACACATGCACTTTGTACATACACACAAATCAAGTACCTACTGGACAATGGGGTTCCCTATTCAGGGCCCTCCCACCCCAGATCAGTTTACACAAAAACAAATCTCTTAGTACCCCCCTAGCCTAAATCCCTACCCGCTACCGCAGCTAAGCTCATGTCCCGTGTTATGGCAGTACACCTACTAGGAGCATATGCTTAGTACCCCCTAGCCTAAGTCCCTACCCACTACCGCAACTAAGATCACGGCCCGCGATATAACAGTATACCCACTAGGTGAATATGATTAATACCCCCTAGCCTAAGTCCCTACCCGCTACCGCAGCTAAACTCACAGTCCATGTTATGGCAGTACACCTGCTAGGCGAAAAGGCTTAGTACCCCCAAGCTTAAATCCCTACCAGCTACCGCAGCTAAACTCACGTCCCACATTATGGCAGTACACCCACTAGGCAGACACACAATACAATACAACCTTCACTATGTTATCAAATAGACTTATGAGTAATACATAAGACTGTCAATCACAATACAGACTTTGGAAACACACTGTTTAGTAAATAAGCCCCTTGCAGCAAAGTCAAAGCTAAAACACACCACTCTTGTCGCAGTGTGGTATTGTCACCCAAAAATAACTTGGGAGGCTTATAAACTTAATCCTGATAAGTTTTTTATTAAAAAAAAACCTACAAAAAAAAAACTATTAAAAATTAATATTTTTATCAGTTTGGTTATTAACTGCCAATATTTATAATTCTGGCAAAATTCTGCGAACTATACCATTTGTTGTGGTTTGTGGCTTTATGTGCATTAATCTGGCTCAAAGGGTTTCACAATAACAGCTGAGTTAATATGAATGTACTCACATACCATGTGCTTAATTCCAATATGGAGTCCTCAACCATGTGGCTTGGGATTTCCAAGATGGAGTCAGACCATGTGTTTGCTCTAAGACTGAGTCAATGTACATGTACAGAAATTCAAATGGAGTCCAAGACACAGGCTGTGGCCTATGCACAAGCAGAGTAGCTTACACACTAATAAACGCTAGCACAGTTATTGGAAACAATATGCAAAGACAAAATACCTCATAAGGAATTTTGACAGAATTATATCCTAACAGATAAGCCCCAATTTGGACAATCACTCAGACACTTGCGAAGATAATAATGTTTAATAAGACAATCAAAATTAACATAAACATATTATAGCTAAACAGTTGGAATATTAACTAGATGATTATCTTTAGTACTGGAAAAGGTACATGTTATATGCTAACTAGCATATAATTTTGATTGTCTTATTAAACATTATTATCTTCGCCAGTGTCTGAGCGATTGTCAAAATTGGGTGTTAACTATTAGGATATAATTCTGCCAAAATTCCTAATATTAATTGGGTGGTGTATGGGGTATTGTGTATTTGCTTATTGTTTCCAATAACTGTGCTAGCGTTTATTAGTGTGTAAGCTACTCTACTTATGCATAGGGGAGAGGAGTAAAGGGCTACTTGAAGCGACTGATCGATATTATTTCAGTTAATCAGGATGTGTACAAGAATCTGATGGGTGATAAACGTAGGAACCTCTATATGCGAAGACACCCACAATAGTTGAAGAGGGTCCAAGCCATCCAACTCATCCACTAAAGAATGTACCCATCTGAGTGCTAACTCGTGATTAAAGTCAAAGACCTTAGCGAGAGCTGCGGTTTTGTAATATTTATGGACATCCAGAAGAGCCAACCTCCCCCCCCCTTCATCTTATGGAGAATGGCTAAACTGAGTCTCTGCCTTTTATTGGACCAAACAAAGGAAGAGATTATTGAGGAAATGTGTTTTAGAATTTACAGGTATTCATATCGGGAGTGAGTTAAGGACAAAAAGGAACCTTTGGTAACACCATCATCTTTACTGTATTAATCCTCCCCATCCTTGATATATAAGGCATGTCCCAATTCTTGAGATTGTTTGTCAGATTATTAATGATAGGAGAAAAGTTAATGTGGGTAAAGTTGAAATTGAAGGTGCCAAATTGATACCTAGACAGGTTATGTGAGTCTCAGCCCTACTAAATTTATATGAGTTCCTTAGATAAATGGCCTCCTTTTCCGGAATGTTTATGTTGAGGATTTCAGATTTACTAAACGGTATTTTCGCCTGTGACAGTTGACAGTATTCCTCCAGGATTCATAGGAGAGGGGATATGGAGGACTGAGGATCTGAGATAAAAAATAGCACGCTGCAGTTTTTAAGATATGCTTGCCTGCTCTCAATCCTTAAACTAAAAGGATTGTTTTGGATCATATTGAGTAGTGGTTCTAACGTAAGGATGAAGATCAGGAGTGATAGAAGGCAGCCTTGGTGAATGCCATTAGTAATGTTGAATGTTGGAGATAGGGTCCCGTTAACCAATATAGAATATAGACTCTTAATTAACCGTTTTATTAGTGGGCCAAACCCAATGTATTCGAGAACCCCAGCTATATATGACCATTCTACTATTTCAAATGCTTTTTGACTCTTTCTTTTTGCTAAACGGATGAGAGAAATTGATGTGGTCATGTTACGCCTAGCTTCAGTTTGTGGGACAAAGCCAGATTGATCTGGGTGAAAGGGCAGGTAGGACAGGTTTGATTCAAGATGCTAAGATTTTTTAATACATTTTCAAGTCAACGTTCAGAAGAGATATTGGGTGATAGTTGCTACAAAGAGTTGGATCCTTATTAGGTTTGGGAATTACCATAATGTTAGTGGCTAAGACTTGTTTAGGGAAGGGGTGTCCAGTTAGTATGTCATTAAAGGATCTTGTCAAATAAGATAAGATTGAGTCTAGAAGAGTACGATAGTATTGAAGTGAGAAGCCATCAGGACCTGGGCTCTTACCTACCGACATAGACCTGATTGCCAAGTTGATTTCTTCCTCTATTAGCATAGTTTCTAGGGATTCACTCATTTGGGCTGAAGATAGTGGAGCATTCTGCTTTAATCAGAAAGTCCATTATTTTTGAATGAAGATTAGAGCTAGGATGTGGTAGAGATATAATATATATTTATTTACAGAAGTACCTAAAAGCCTGTGCCATATAAGTATAGTCCTTGGAGAGTGTACCAGATGAGGTACAGACCTGAGTCACACTCTCCGTTCGTCTACGAGTTTTTATTAGGTGAGAAAGATTTACTGCATTTGTTGCTTGATATATATTGCTGGTATTTATACCACATATGAGATTTGGATGTTTGTTTTTGTAGTAAGTCATTTAGAGTTTTCCTCATGGTCTCAAGATCTGATAGGTCAACTTCTGATAACGAAGTTTTATGTTTGAAAGAGAAAACTTTTATTTTATCAATCAACTCATTAATCTGTTTCCATCTCTCCCTATTCTTGCGTGAGCTTATGTCAATGAAGATGACAAGAAGAACACATTTGTGGGCCTCCCGAAGTAATGGAACACCCATATTTGGGGTGTCATTTAGTGTGAAGTATTCTGATAGGTGAGATCTCACTGTTTCAAATATTTTCCTATATGTCAATAAAGATTCATTAAGTCTCCATATTCCAGACAATTTAAAGTTTTCAGAGAGAAGGAAATAGATACCAAAGAGTGATCTGACCAGGAAACTTGCTCATTGGTGGAAGAGGAAAGGAACTGAAGGAGGAACTGAGAGTTGTACAAATAGTCTATTCTACTATAATTCTTATTGGGATGGGAGAAAAAGGTGTAGTCCCAGTCTTTAGTCTGTAACACTCTCCATGTATCCACTAAATGAAATGCTTCTAATCTCTTACATAGTGATCTAAGATGAGTACATTTGAATTGGGGTTTACCAGACAAGGAGTCTAAAGCCGGGTCAATATTGATGTTGAAGTCCCTTCCCAGGATAATTCTGCAGTCTGTCTCATCATCCAAGGAGGAGATCAACTTCCTAAGGTAAGAGATTTGATTAGAGTTAGGACATTAAGTGTTAAGAATATCAATGGGTTTGTTGTATAAAAGTCCTGTTAACAGTATATATCTGTCCTCCAAGTCTGTTTTGGTGTCGGTTAGAGTTCAAAGGAGGACAGCTTTTAGAAGAATAGCCACTCCATGTTTTTTCTTCTTAGCTGATGAAAAATAGACAGTTGGGTATTTGTGATTTGAAAATTTAGGTTGAGCGGTAGAGATAAAATGCGTTTCCTGAATGAGGACTATATCATATACCAATCTTTCAAATTCTTAAAGATCAGTGAGCGTTTTCCAGGAGAATTTCCTGTTTTTCTTTTTAGCTATGGTAAAGGCTAGGGATGAGCAAAAATTGGCATTTTCTGCTTGGCAAAAAATTTCCCACGAAAAGTGCAGTTAATAAAATATAAATCCTAAATAAAATAAAAAAACACCATAAGACATGGTATAAAAGGAGTCTGAGGAGGGTGCCTGTGTTGATGAATGAATGAAACATTTGAACAGGGAATTTGGTTTGGGGGAGTTTCTTAACTGCTATTAGGGGAACAGGTAATAAAAAATAAATAAACAAAATAAGAAATTTGTGATAGAGACAGGAACCCCCTGACATAAGCTGTCACTGGGGTGGACTGATACTTGACTGATACTTGATACTTTTGTAGAGGATAATTTCTTAGATTTGTTATTAGAGGCCCAAGCCCTGAGGAAACATTGATTTGTAGGACTTAGGCTTGTTAGAAACAAACTGCCCAAAAATCATGTTTTTTTGTTTTTTATTTATTTATTTTTTCAATGCACAAGCCCTGAGAAAAAAATAAAAATGCCCTACTGGCCTAGTTCCAGCAACTGCCGTTGCTACTGCTGCTGCTGCGTTGTTTAAGCAGCAGGATGATTAGGCAGCTGAAAGGGAATGGGATCAACAATAGCAGTAACATGGAAGATGCATGATGAAGGTTTCTCTTGCCGCAACTGGCTCCAGTGATGCGCCTGAGGCAGAAGCAGCACAATAAATAGCCCCCAGCCTATGTGGAGAAAAGAAGTTGGCGAATGATCCTTCTCCAACTGCCCCTCTTCAAAAATCATGGGTGTGTTATTAGATTAGAAATTTTTCCCTTGGGAGCAGGAACAGTGGCTCTCATCAGCAACTGCAATGTGCACAGTGTGTGTGTGGTAAATAACATCTGGGGGCACAACTGTATCCAAACTCTATGACACCTGAAACCAAGTACTGCCACTGTCACTATACCCCTTGTCCAGACCCCGCTAAGGACACATGACAACTTACTGATTGTTTAATAGAAATGATGAACCCTCCCTGCCACCATCTTAGCATATTCTGCAGCATGGAATCTCCTCAGATGCCACTTGATGAATTGCTTGCGATTCTCCTCCACCATACTGGCATGTGTGGTCAGTGCACCACACAGTGTGCAATGGGTCCAGACAAACTGCCACATCCTAACATCAACAGAGTGGCTATCATTTGGCGGGGGAGGTAATGATGAACGAGTTGGATTGGCAGAAGATGTAGTTACCCTAGGAGGTGACAGTGAGCTAGTTGTTTCACTCGTCATGGAACTTCCAGTCTCTGCCTGGGTTGGTCTATTCCTCCTCCTCTTTGATTTCCACCTCACCTCTTGTTGCCTTTCTGGAGAGTCAGTGGGTACATCAACAGTGGTTCTTGACTTCAGTGGTGGGTGTTTTTTTTAACACGTTTGACGTAAATGACATGGTGTCTGTGTTTCCTGTGTGGTATCAAGGCGCTTGTGCCAAGGTGTGTTCCCTTCTTTCCTCTTCTCATTGACTTGTCATTAATTGTGCACAGTGCATTTACTGATGACTGCAGTGTGCCTGCCCCAACAGAAAAATAGTCTCACACCCATGATGACTTCAGGGGGAAGGGAACAGACGGAGAAGAATGGTCTTTTTCTTCTTGTCCTTCACATTGTCCTTCATTGTCTGTGGCAGTGGATAATGTTGTTGCTGCTGCCGCTAATACCTCAGTTTCAGCACTACAACTAGGACCAGGAATATTGCTTCCACTGGCAAGTGGAACTTGTCCTAGTCCCGATTCATTTGTTGATCCCTTCCCACTGTGTCCACAGTGGTCTGTGGCACACTAGCTTGCCCCTCAGCATCCTGCTGCCCTTTCAACTCAGCATCAGAAGGAATTAGAGCAGTTGCAAATTCCCCTAATTCCAAAATCTCACTGTTAGTGGTGGTGGTAATGCCCATCCTCATTCCTGTCTCCCATTCCTTCTCAGTTTCTGTTAAAAAGGCCATTAATGTCTCTTCCACACCAGCTTTATGGTATCATCATCACCACCCCCACTAATCCCTACGTGCCGCTGCAAAGACAGCGTAGCCAATAAAGTGGTATCAGGAAGTAAATATGTCAAAGTGTCACCCGTATATCATGGGCACCGTGATAGTACCCTCCTCTCAAAGACCCATCTCCGAAGAGGGGCCCGGCTTTTGAGGATACTTGCCATGGAAACTGCGCTGCAATCTGGGAGCATGAAGGTCCTTTACATCAACCCAGGAACGCTCCTCAGGACCGTAATCCTTCCAATGAACCAAATATTCTGAATCAACGTGAGTCAATAATATTTTGGACTTCATACTACTCCTGACCTTGCACCCGAACAGAACCAGGAACCACAGGAGTATTAGTGTACCGATTGCATACCAGAGGCTTCAGCAAGGATACGTGGAACACATTATGAATCTGCATGGATGCTGAGAGATCCAGAGCATACGACACAGGGTTAATCTTGCGGATAACTTTGAAGGGACCAACAAACCGGGGAGCCAACTTATAACATAGAGTCTGCAAATTGAGATTCTTGGAGGATAGCCATACCCTGTCCCCAACCTGGAAGAAGACCGCCGCAACCGTCTGCGATTAGCTTGACGCTGATAATGCTGGAACGAAGCACTGAGGGTCCTCTGTATCTGTGCCCAAGTGGAGCGGAGTTGCTTGATATGCTCATCCAGAGCTGGAATTTGCTGCATCTGAAATGAGTCCGGGAACAAGCATGGTTGAAACCCGTAGTTGATGAGAAATGGGGAGCTCCCGGACGATGAATTAACCGCACAATTCCTGGCGAACTCCGCCCACAGCAACAGGTCGGCCCAAATATCATGATGATCGGATTCAAAACAGCATAGAAATTGTTCCAATCCTTGATTGCCACACTTGGCTGCTCCGTTGATCTGGGGATGGTATGCAGAGGAAAATGATAACTGAGCCCATCTGCTCACAGAATGCCCTCCAAAACCTAGGCACAAATTGGCTCCCACGGTCAGACACCAACACCCTGGGTACGCCATGCAACAGGAACACCTCTCTGGCAAATAGCATTACCAACTCCTGGGCAGAGGGAAGGCCAGGAAGAGACTACCATCAAAACAAAGCAATATCCCCTAGACACCGGTAATTCTCCCATAAAGTCGATCGAGACATGAGACCAAGGATGTTCACCATTGGGTACTAGTTGGAGCAGGCCCACCGGGAGGTGTCTAGGGGATTTGGCACAGGCACAAGTCGAACAAGCTGTTGTATATGCAGTGCAGTCAGCACGCAAGGAAGGCCACCAGAACAACTGTGAGAGAGACCACATCAATTGATTTTTGCCAACGTGCCCAGCAGCCCGAGATGCGTGATAGGTTTCAAGTAGGCAGGTATGGAAGGGTTCGGCTACAAAACATTTGCCTACTGGGGTATCAGGTGGTGCAGTAGCTTGGTTAGTGAGACTCTCCTCCCCCAGAGGCGAAGTAATACTGGTGCGCAAGATAGCTAAAATGCGATCAGGTTGAACAATAGGTACTGGAGTCTTATCTCTCTCTGTGTCTGGACCAAATTGCCTAGACAGGGCATCTGCCCTAACATTCTTGGAACCGGGCAAATAGGATACAATAAAGTTAAAACGGGATAGAAACAAGGCCCATCTAGCCTGTCGCGAGGACAATCTTTTTGCCTCAGAAAGGTACGTTAAGTTTTTATGATCTGTCAAGATCAGTACCGGGGTTCTGGTACCCTCAAGCAGGTGTCGCCATTCTTTGAGATCAAGGATAATTGCCAAAAGTTCTCTGTCCCCAATCTCCTAGTGGTTCTGAGTACTAGACAATTTTTTTGAGAAAAATCCACAAGGCCTGAACATACTCCCATGGTCCAGGCACTGAGACAACACTGGCCCTACCCCGGTCTCAGAGGCATCGACCTCCAAAGTGAATGGAAGGGAGGGATTGGGGTGGGACAGTATAGGAGCAGAAGCAAATGTGGATTTTAGTGTTACAAAAGCTTGTTCAGCTTCCTGACACCATTGGGAGGAATTTGCACCCTTGTGTGTCAAATCGGGCAGTGGTTTCACAATCGTGGAAACGTTTCTAATGAATTTACTATAATAGTTGGCAAAACCGAGAAAGCATTGGATAGCCTTGAGCCGCTTAGGACATGGCCACTGCAGGACTGCTGCCAGCTTATCCTTGTTCTTCGCAATGCCATCTTTAGAAATACCGAAGCCCAGAAATGGCACCATGGACCTGTGGAATTCGCATTTCTCGATTTTGCAATAGAGTTTATTCTCACAGAGTTTGAGCAGAACTGCGGTCACATCCTTGACGTGTTGTGACAAACTGGACGAATGTATGAGAATATCATCAAGATAAACAACTACACAAGACTGTAGCATGTCATGTAAGATATCATTAATAAATTATTGGAATACTGCTGGTGCATTACATATCCTGAAAGGCATCACCAGACATTCATAATGACCTGATCTGGTATTGAATGCCATTCATCACCGGCCCTTATTCTTACCAAATTATAGGCAGCCCACAAATCTAGCTTGGTAAAGATGGAGGAGCCCTTCAATCTGTCAAACAGCTCCGTAATGATTGGTATAAGATAGACGTTTTTAGGCATCAGTTTGTTCAGTCCACGATAATCTATACATGGCCATAGTTCGCCACTTTTCTTTTTTACAAAGAAGAAACCAGCCCCCGCGGGCGAGGATGACTTCCTGATAATACCCCTTTCTAGGGCATCTGAAATGTATTCCTACATGGCCCGATTCTCCTTGCAAGACAACAGGTAAGCACAACCCTGAGGAGGAACAGCACCAGGAGGCAGATCAATAACACAGTCACATGCCCTATGTGGCGGCAGTGCAATGGCCTCTCCCTTACTGAAAACGTCGCGGAATTGGCAGTATTCAGATAGCACTGAGGGAGAGGTACACATATTCTTAGTGGTGTGGGAAATACTTTTGTCACAGAATTCAGACCATGCTGTAATTTCGCAAGTCTGCCAGTTGAACCTGGGGTTGTGCAAATGTAACCAAGGAAACCCCAGGATCACGGCATGGTTAGGTGAACGGATAATCTGGAACCGTTGTTCCTGGGACAATGGTATAGTTTCCATAGTAATTTGGGCAGGTACCAATGGCCTGCCATCAATGGCCTCTCTCATCAAGGGAGACTCTTTCTCCACCAGTGGAATTTTGTGCAAGGCAGCAAATAACTCGTCCATAAAATATCCGGCAGCGCTGGAATCAACTAGAGCCAGAACTTCCACCATGAGTCCTGCTCAGGAAAGTACAGCCTGAATAGTTGGCTTCTGACTAGTTGGATCTAGGGACTGCTGAACGCCACCTAGGGCCTGTCCCCCAAGGTACCCTAGATGCGTTCGTTTCCTGGCCATGTAGGGCATGAACAAAGCAAATGACCAGCTAGGCCACAATATAAACAGAGGCCTTGTCTACGGCGATGCACCCGTTCCACCTTAGACAATCTAGTAAACCCTAATTGCATAGGTTCACTATTCTCACCAGTATGTTCAGGAGGCTTGGGAGGTGAGGGAGGCATGGGTGGGAAGCTTGGTCTTGCTAGTCCCACTTCTCAGGCCCTCTGCTTACGGTCCTTAGCCGACATTCGTTCCCTAATACGGGAATCGATCAAAATCGAGTAATCAATAAACTTGTGAAGATCAGTTGGCAGTTCTCGGGCTGCCGTTTCATCCTTAATGCATAGTCCCTGTGCAAATGCTGCCACCAGCTCCTCATTGTTCCAGCCCACCTCTGCTGCTAGCGTACGAAATTCGATGGCATAGTCAGCAACTGTGCAAGACCCTTGTTGGATCTCCATGAGTTTTTTTGCAGCAGAGGTGGCTCTCCCAGGAACTTCAAATGCTCTACGAAACGCCCTTAAGAACTCACTGAAGATCCTTGTACATGGTTTTGCAGCTTCCCATAATGGATTTGCCCAAGCCAGAGCTCTGCCCGTCAGCAATGAAATCATGAAGCCCACCTCACTGTGGTCGCTAGGAAAGGCTTGAGGGGTTAATTCTTGGAAGATTACCAACTGATTTATGAACCCTCTGCACAGGGTGGGTTCGCTATCGTACCTTAGAGGTAGTGGAGCTGTAGCAGTCAACCCTCTGTTCGAGTTAGTTTGGAACAAGGACTGAGCTCCTGGTGTCGAAATGGAGGCGACCACCGGGGCTGGTAGTGGTTTATCCAAGTGTGCCGTGCTCTCAAGAATTCTTTGAACAGCCAGAGCCAACTGGTCCAAACACTGCTCATGTAAATTCATCCTCCAATGGATATTTTGTGCATTACCGTCACCTGTACAGTCTGAGGTCATGGCCCTTTCGTACTGTTAAGGTTCAGTACACTCAGAAACGGAAGGTTTTGGTAAAACACAGTTTTATTTGCACACAATGAATAACAGTAACCCTCGTGGGTACAGCATACAGATAAATGTTAAACTGACACAAGACAGGTTACAATGATATGATTAACCCACACGGGTCCAGTATGTAGATATAAGATACAATACTAACACAGGTCAGGTAAATCACATATGATACAGTATAAATATGACAGAGTGATACTTATTAGGCCAATGACAGTAGTTGGCCCTAATAGTGGAACTCCCAATGTAACTCTCTACGCAGAGAGTAACAACAGCGACTGGAATGATATGGAACAGGTGAAGCCAGAGTAGAACTGATGAAGGCAACATAGGAGGAAGGTTATCAAAGTGAACGCCCACCGGAGATATCATGAGCCAGTGCTTAGTGCCGTAAGGAATAACATACACCAAACTGAGACTACAAATGCAGATACGAATGCCCAGCACCGCCCCTGAAGGTGTTAACAAATGCTCCGGTCTGCAGATGGGAAATAACCTGAGGCGCCCAACTGAACCCAACCTCAGGAACGGGAGTAACAGACCAAGCGAACGTGTTGCAACCGGGATAAAACGGAGGGTAGCACAGGCACTGTGAGTGAGCGGATCACTGACTGGACTACTATATGGAACCGAGGCAACCAGAGGTCTGGCAAGACCACTGAAGCGTGAGCAACAGCAGGAGCAGGGTGACTGGCTTGCAGGAACATTACAGGAACAGGAACTTTAGCCCAGCCGGGTCGGTACACAGAGCAGGAACATCAGCCAAGCCGGGTCGGTACATGGAGCAGGATCGTCAGTCAAGCCGGGTCAGTACACGGAGCAGGATCACCAGTCAAGCCGGGTCGGTACACGGAACAGGAACGTCAGCCAATCTGGGTCGGTACACAGAGCAGGAACGGCAAACAGGCAGAGTAGTCAGACAGTCTGGGTCATACAATGGTATCATATGAGAGTAATGGAACAAGCGCTAGGCAATGGATACACCACGAAAGGGCAGCGCATAAGTGACAGCCCAAGGTATTTAAAAGCTTTCACTGGGAGGAGCAAAGACAGCGTAGCCAATAAAGAGGTATCAGGAAGTAAATATGTCAAAATGTTGCCTGTATATCACGGGCACCGTGATATTTATACCCTAGTGTTAGGGTATAGTTGCACTTCATTTTCCTGCCATCTCAGATTGTGGTAGTGCTATGCACTGTCCTCCCATCTATTTGTGAAGGTTCCTAGGGCCATACAGAGACTAGCCACACCTGCCTAGTGAAGGGTTGAGGAAGTGTCTTGCACTGTCCTCACCTGGCCTCGTGTAGGTGGTGGAGTTAGAGTCACTACTGTGTGCTCCAGTGTCTGGAGCTACTCGCTGCCGTTGCCTGAGTTACTCTATCGTCTGGGTACAAACATGGGCTTATCGCACTAGCCTAGTGAAGGGTGAGGAAAGTGTGTTCACTGTTCCTCCCTGGCCTTGTGAAAGTGTGTTACTCATTGCCGTCAACTATCATGTTACTCATTGCTGCCAACTATTGTGTTACTCATTGCTGCCACTGTGTGTCATTCATTGCTGCCACTACTGTGTCATCCTTTCTGCCGCTATTGCATTTAAAATAAAGTTTTAAAGTTCATCTGTACTTGTCAGTGTTGTTATTTCTTAGTCACTCCGTGACACTGACTCATTAAGCTGATTGGTCTTTGTTAAAGGCTGAGATTTTAATTGGTCTGAGAGAATTTAAAAGACAAGTCTCTCACTAGCCATTGCCGTTGATCATAATTAAGCACAGTGAAGGTGCAAAATGTGTTGATCCGGAGAACTAAGACCTGCTAGTCTCCCACTCTGTGAGTTGTGCCTCTGTGGTTATCTGTGTATGCTCATGAGTGTAAGTGCAATATATTTTTATATTTCCAGTTTCAATAAACAAAGAAGTTTTTAAGACCATCTAAGTTATTCATGAAAGTAAGGCTCTTTCTGAAACAGTGGTGTGAATTAATGTTTGTGTGTATTTTCTAGTACGTAGGAGAATAACTGTGTAACTTTATTACTTTAACAACATGACTTGTGGAGGTGGTGGTGGTGGTGGTGGTGGTGGAAGTATGTGTGGGCATCAGGAGCATGAAATCTTGGCACACTCTCTGACACATCAACATCACTTCTATTATATACCCCAGAGCCCCTGGAATGTTTAAGAGTACTTCTGCTGCTGCTAGTTGTGGCACCTCAGGCCTGTTGATGGTGTGACTCCCAGTTAGACCCATGGTTGTGTTCAGGAGGGAACTCATTGAGAAGGTGCCTAGGTGTGAACCTGCTTTCCCCCTACTCACATGCTTCTTACACAGACAAAAGATAGCAACATTCTTAGCTTTTGGATTCTGAGTGAAATATTTCCATACTGTAGACTTCATAGACTGTGGGGTTCCTGAGAGGCTGCTACTATTACTACCACTGTGGTTAGATGTTGCTGAAATTGGCACAGGTGCTGAACGTCCAAGACCAGCAGAGGTACTCATCAAAACTAAGACTGTGGATGCTGGTAACCTGTGTAGCTGCCGGACACTCAACACTATTATCGAGTAGGACTTAAACTTCAGAAGCGGTGATGATGCTGATGATGAATGACAGGATGACTTTGTATTTATGGGTATTTTTACTTGACCTGGGTGAGACTTTCCAATTTCTTTCTCAAACAAGTTGAAGACAGGCACAGTGCTTTTATTCAGTGTGGGCGATTGAGCCTTTGCTTTTCAGCAAATGTTCGGGCCATGTCATCATCTGTCTCACTCTCAACTTCATATGTATATGAAGAGCAAGAAGATGCCAGAGGGCTATATTCCACATCAGCATCAGTCATTAGGTCATCCTTAGCATCACCCACCACTACTTCCCCACTAGTTTTATATTCCTCTAGACATTTAGAGGTCTCAAACTATTTCTTTTTACTTTTCTCCTTTGATAGATTTTCACAATGCTCACTATTACTTTAAAGAGAGGTGTTTTTGTGCTTATTTGTCTCATGGGCACATGCTGATTGAGCTGCACTATGCCAGCAACACTGGAAAGTGACTCATTGTCGTCTTCAGTGCTTTTAGATTGTTTAATAATAGTACTGATGCTGGTGGTAGTGGAAAGTTTGGTGAGACTTTGACAAACTGCATCCTCCACAAGAGGAAGAGAGGGATAGTCATCAATTACTGCAAGCGCTACAGCAATCATGGCTGTAGTCAGTTTTTGGACTACCGCTTTACTCATGATTCTGGACTGATCCTAGTCCTTACCCCTTGTCTGTTTGCTGGATATTACTCAACTACTGTGTGTTTTTTACTGTAATGTACACAATATAACTGATTGTGTGTGATGTCTAGCCTTGGATCTCTACAAAATACTCTATTTCATTTAGTATCAGTCTGCACAGTCATAGCTCAGATCAGGGTCCCTGTATCTGTCACCTATCAATTTATGTATGTATTTATTTATTTTAACTGCCCCCCATATCAATATCACTGTCAACAAAAAGCAAAAACTCAGTCCCAGTTCAACTGCTTCTTTCCCCAGACTATCCTAGTACAGAGATATCAGCCAGATAAGAAAGAACCTTGGATCACAGTTGCCTATGTCTTCCCAATCAGTCACGCAGAATTTTGAGGTATTTGCTTTGCTCCCTTCTCACACCCCTAGACTCCACTGTCACAGAGATAACATACAGATCGGAAGGAACTTGGATCACAGCTGTCCCTGTGTACGTTTTCATAGAAAATGTTGTGACATTTGGGGTAAACCTCCTTTTCTCCTTTCTCACACTTACTCCTTTAGGACAGATATAACAGCCAGAGCAGGAATAAACTTGGATCATGTATTTGAGGTAATTATCATTTGCTCCTTTCTCAACCTCCTAGACTACCCATTCACAGAGATAACAGCCAGATCAAAAAAGGAACTTGGGTCACAGATGCCTGTGTCTATTCAGTCACACAGTATTTTGGAGTATTTGGGGTAGAACAGTTTTCCCCCTTCCTGTTCCTCTGAGTCACCCAGACTCGCTTAATACAGAGAATAGATTCCCTACCTACAAAACTCCCTACACTCCGCTTCAGCTCCAACTTGGTCTGTCTTCTCTAGCTCAAAAATGTGCTGCTTTATCTTCCTCTCACAAACGTGGAGTGGCATGCTGTGAGAACCTGACACCCTATTATATGCCTGTGGGAAAAGAAGACAAACATGCCATGTAGTGGGGAGAAATTCTGTCTTTCCATTGATTTCAATGTAATGAGCTAGGCGATTGCAATTCCGTTCCTTTCTTTCAAACCTGTCATTCCATTTCTTTTTCCACCTCCTTGTTCCTTTTGGCTGTCTGGCTTTTAAGGAAGCTCTCTCCAGCTGCTGTTGCCAATTATCAAGCTTCTTGTCATGGTGTTCATGAGTTCTTAGTTTATCTGGTCTCCTGACTTTCACTTGATTATTGACATTAAGGAAATTGGGTCTAGGGGATAACATTTGTGAATGGGTAGAAAATTGGCATTGGGAGTGTATTGTTGTAAATGGAACATTCTTCAATACAGTTAAGTATGAAGCACCTTTGAGTACAGTAGTGATGAGCGAGCATGCTCGGCCGAAGCTCGGTTCGGCTCGAGCATCGCTCTGCTCGGCACATGGCGGTACTCGTACGAGTACCGCATGTGCTCGCCCGCCATGTTCGGGTCTCCTCCCCGCATGTTTCGCGGCTGCTGGGCAGCCAATAAACGTGCAGGGAGGCTCTGACATCAGTGTAATGCCAGCAGCCATGTTGGCTGCTGGCATTACACTGATTGGCTGGCCAGAACCCGTGATCGGGTGCTGTATAGCACCTGACCAGCGAGTTCGGCTCAGTCTTAGCCAGGGAGAGATGAGGATAGGAAGGGAAAGTCAGTGTAGGGAGAAGAAAAGCGAATTTGTAAAAAAAAAGACCCAAAAGTCCTTTTTAGGACTACTGTGTGTGGGGGCAGCAGTTTATTTTGTTTGGGGGGGCAGAGATATAAAAAAAAAACTTCACATATTCTGTTCACTGTGCCTAGCTGCAGATTAGCAGCACATTCTGTTTAGTGTGCAAAGTTGCAGATTAGAGCACATTCTGTTCAGTGTGCAAAGTTGCAGATTAGCAGCACATTCTTTTTAGTGTGCAAAGTTGCAGATTAGAGCACATTCTGTTCAGAGTGCAAAGTTGCAGATTAGCAGCACATTCTTTTTAGTGTGCAAAGTTTCAGATTAGCAGCACATTCTGTTTAGTGTGCAAAGTTTCAGATTAGCAGAACATTCTGTTTAGTGTGCAAAGTGTAAAATATCAAAGTCACATATTCCATTCACTGTGCGTAGCCGCAGATAAGAAGCACATTCTGTTTAGTGTGCAAAGTTGCGTATTAGGAGAACATTCTGTTAACTGTGCAAACTGTAAAATATCAAAGTCACATATTCCATTCACTGTGCCGAGCCGCAGTTAAGAAGCACATTCTGTTTAGTGTGCAAAGTTGCATATTAGGAGAACATTCTGTTAACTGTGCAAACTGTAAAATATCAAAGTCACATATTCCATTCACTGTGCGTAGCCGCAGATAAGAAGCACATTCTGTTTAGTGTGCAAAGTTGCATATTAGGAGAACATTCTGTTAACTGTGCAAAGTGTAAAATATCAAAGTCACATATTCCATTCACTGTGCGTAGCCGCAGATAAGAAGCACATTCTGTTTAGTGTGCAAAGTTGCGTATTAGGAGAACATTCTGTTAACTGTGCAAACTGTAAAATATCAAAGTCACATATTCCATTCACTGTGCCGAGCCGCAGTTAAGAAGCACATTCTGTTTAGTGTGCAAAGTTGCATATTAGGAGAACATTCTGTTAACTGTGCAAACTGTAAAATATCAAAGTCACATATTCCATTCACTGTGCGTAGCCACAGTTAAGAAGCACATTCTGTTTAGTGTGCAAAGTTGCATATTAGGAGAACATTCTGTTAACTGTGCAAACTGTAAAATATCAAAGTCACATATTCCATTCACTGTGCGTAGCCGCAGATAAGAAGCACATTCTGTTTAGTGTGCAAAGTTGCATATTAGGAGAACATTCTGTTAACTGTGCAAACTGTAAAATATCAAAGTCACATATTCCATTCACTGTGCCGAGCCGCAGTTAAGAAGCACATTCTGTTTAGTGTGCAAAGTTGCATATTAGGAGAACATTCTGTTAACTGTGCAAACTGTAAAATATCAAAGTCACATATTCCATTCACTGTGCCTAGCCGCAGTTAAGAAGCACATTCTGTTTAGTGTGCAAAGTTGCATATTAGGAGAACATTCTGTTAACTGTGCAAACTGTAAAATATCAAAGTCACATATTCCATTCACTGTGCTGAGCCGCAGTTAAGAAGCACATTCTGTTTAGTGTGCAAAGTTGCATATTAGGAGAACATTCTGTTAACTGTGCAAACTGTAAAATATCAAAGTCACATATTCCATTCACTGTGCCGAGCCGCAGTTAAGAAGCACATTCTGTTTAGTGTGCAAAGTTGCATATTAGGAGAACATTCTGTTAACTGTGCAAACTGTAAAATATCAAAGTCACATATTCCATTCACTGTGCGTAGCCGCAGATAATAAGCACATTCTGTTTAGTGTGCAAAGTTGCATATTAGGAGAACATTCTGTTAACTGTGCAAACTGTAAAATATCAAAGTCACATATTCCATTCACTGTGCGTAGCCGCAGATAAGAAGCACATTCTGTTTAGTGTGCAAAGTTGCGTATTAGGAGAACATTCTGTTAACTGTGCAAACTGTAAAATATCAAAGTCACATATTCCATTCACTGTGCCGAGCCGCAGTTAAGAAGCACATTCTGTTTAGTGTGCAAAGTTGCATATTAGGAGAACATTCTGTTAACTGTGCAAACTGTAAAATATCAAAGTCACATATTCCATTCACTGTGCCTAGCCGCAGATAAGAAGCACATTCTGTTTAGTGTGCAAAGTTGCATATTAGGAGAACATTCTGTTTACTGTGCAAAGTTGCAGATTTGCAGCACATATTCCGTGTAGTATGAAGAAGGTGGGTAAAAAGGGACGGGGAAGTGGACGTGATCCTGATAGTTCAGGGCGCGGGTCAGGACGCGTAGAAACTGTGCCTGGTGCCAGAGCACAAGACAGAAAGACATCCACCATACCTAGCTTCATGTCTCAGTTTACAGGGCGTCGCAGGACATCACTCTCGAGGTCCGACCACTGCAAACAGGTGGTCGGTTGGATGTCAGCTGATACTGCTTCCAGTCGGTTAAGCACCACCCTGTCTTCCACCAAGTCCACTCTCAGTAGCCAAGAGTCTGGTCAACATAATCCTCACCCTGATCATCCTTCCTCCCACCATAGAGGATCTGGTCAAAGAAGTGATCCCACACTGGGATATAGTGAGGAGCTCGTCTCATCACCAATCCTTAATTTGAACCTCTCTCCAAGCACGCTTGCAGAGAAACATGACATCTTGTGCCCTGATTCACAACCTCTAGAGGGTACCCAATCACAAGAAGATGACAGAGGTGAACTGCATTTAAGGTCAAAGGAAGTGGATGATGATGATGATGAGACACAGTTGCCATTAAATCAACCACTATTACTGTCTCAAGACCTTGATGAGGAGGATGATATACAGTTGTCAATGACTGAGTATGTGGTGGGATCAAGACATGAGGAGGATGATCAGAGTGAGGAAGTGGAGGAGGACTTGGTGGACGATGAGGTGACTGACCCCACCTGGGAAGGTGTAGAGCCGAGCGATGACAGCAGTCCTGAGGGTGAGCCATCTGCAGCACCGCAACAGGCTGGAAGAGGCAGTGGTGTGGCTACAGAAAGAAGGCGGACCGCACCAAACCGGCCCGCAAATGTTCCACGGAGCACCCCCTTGCGTAAATCTCCCTTGCCAAGGGCTAGGTGTTCCGCGGTATGGCGTTTTTTTAAGGAAAGTGCGGACGACAAAAGAATTGTAGTTTGCAACCTGTGCCACACCAGAATGAGCCGAGGCATGAACACTAGAAACCTCACCACCACCAGCATGATCCGACACATGGCATCCAAGCACCGTAATAAGTGGGAGGAATGCCCGGATCGCCAATCTGTGTCTGCAGGCCACACCACTGCCTCCTCTTCCCCTGTTTTCGGTGCCGGCCAATCGCCTGTCGAAGGCGCAGGCCCGCATACCTCCCGCCCTGCACCTGTACCATCTGAAGCACCATCAGCGACCACATCCACTTCCCTGTCCCAGCACAGCGTCCAAATGTCGTTACCCCAGGCATTTGAGCGCAAGCGAAAATACCCAGCCACCCACCCACAGGCCATAGCACTAACCTCACACCTTTCCAAATTACTGGCCATCGAAATGCTGCCATTTAGGCTTGTGGAGACTGAGTCCTTCCGCAGCCTGATGGCAGCAGCTGTCCCTCGGTACGCAGTCCCCAGCCGCCACTACTTTTCCCGGTGTGCCGTCCCCGCCTTACACCACCATGTGTCCCGTAACATCACCCGTGCCCTGACCAACGCAGTTACTGGGAAGGTCCACTTAACGACTGACACATGGACAAGTGCTTGTGGCCAGGGACGCTACATTTCCCTGACGGCACACTGGGTGAATGTCGTGGAGGCTGGGAGCGACTCGGACCCTGGGATGGCACAGGTGCTACCCACGCCGAGGATTGCGGGCCCTACCTCCATCAGGGTTTCCGCCAGCACCTACGTTATTGGCTCCTCCTCCTCCGTTTCCATCTCCGAATTCTCTGCGCGCAGCGCCACTCACCCATCAGCCGGTAGCTGGAAGCAGTGTAGCACTGCAGTGGGGAAGCGTCAACAGGCCGTTCTGAAGCTGATCTGCCTTGGGGACAAACAGCACATGGCCTCAGAGCTGTTGCAGGGGATTAGTCACCAGACCGAGCAGTGGCTCTCGCCACTCAACCTGCAACCAGGCATGGTTGTGTGTGATAATGGGCGTAACTTGGTGGCGGCTTTGGAGCTCGGCAAGCTCACACACGTACCATGCCTAGCGCATGTATTTAATTTAGTGGTTCAGCGATTTCTAAAAACCTACCCCAATTTGCATGATCTCTTGACCAAGGTGCGCCGCGTGTGTGCACATTTCCGTAAGTCATCTACAGCTTCAGCCGGCCTGTTGAAGCTGCAGCAGCGCTTACAATTGCCAGCTCACCGGCTGCTGTGTGACGTGAGCACGCGCTGGAACTCCACCTTCCACATGTTGGCCCGGCTTTGTGAGCAGCAGAGGGCAGTAGTGGAGTACCAGCTGTTACACGGTCGTCGCCTCTCCGTTCAACTTCCTGTAATCAGAAGTGAGGAGTGGGAATGGATGTCAGACCTCTGCGAGGTTTTACGCAATTTTGAGGAATCGACACAGATGGTGAGCGGCGATAACGCTATTATCAGTGTAACCATCCCACTTCTGTGTCTACTGAAACGCTCGCTGCTCACAATTAAAACCGACGCTTTGCATGTGGAAGAGGTGGAAATGCGGGAGGAAGAGCTTACACAAGGTGATAGCCAGAGCACCCTCACTTCGTCTTCTCAGCGACAACTGGAGGAGGTGGAGGAGGAGGAGGAGGAGGAGGAAGACAGGGTAGCCATTGAACTTTAGTTCCATCTCTTCAGCGTGGGTGGGCAGAAGAGGAGGAAGAGGATGAGGAGATTGAGAGTCATCCTCCTGGTGAGGACAGCGAAATCTTGCCGGTTGGTACTCTGGCACACATGGCTGACTTTATGTTAGGCTGCCTTTCCCGTGACCCACGCGTTACACGCATTTTAGACAACACGGATTACTGGGTGTTCACCCTTCTGGACCCCCGCTACAAAGAGAATTTCTCATCTCTCATTCCTCCGGTGGAGAGGACAAGCAAAATGGTGCAATACCAGAAGGTTCTTGTTGAAAAATTGCTCCAAAATTTTCCATCTGACAACGCTGGCGGCAGAGTACGTGCTACCTTGGCCAACCGAGAAGGGGAGAAAAGGGGAGCACACAGCAGTTCCGACAAAGGCAGGGCAACACTCTCCAAGGCGTGGGACACCTTCATGACACCCCGCCAGCACCCTCACCCTGATGCGCAGCCTAGTGTCACAAGGAGGGAAAAGTTTTGGAAGATGGTGAAGGAGTACGTAGCAGACCGTGTCAGCGTCCTCAATGATCCCTCTGTGCCTTACAACTACTGGGTGTCCAAGCTGGACACGTGGTATGAACTGGCACTCTACGCCTTGGAGGTGCTGGCCTGCCCTGCCGCCAGCGTTCTGTCTGAACGGGTATTTAGTGCTGCTGGTGGCATCATAACAGATAAGCGTATCCGCCTTTCCACCGAAAATGCTGATAGGTTGACACTTATAAAAATGAACAAGGCCTGGATTTCCCCTGACTTCTCCACTCCACTGGAGGAAAGCCCCGGGGGAACATAAAGTCACTTTATATATGTTATTTACAATGATGGGAATACTCTGTATTCCCATTCACCCCTTCCACCCAAAAAATGGGTATATGGTTGACTCTCTTCCATATACCCTGGGATATAATTTTTATATAGGGCCAGCTCACCAGCGGGCCCTGTGATATAATTTTTATATAGGGCCAGCTCAACAGCGGGCGCTGTTTGACAATTTTTGTATAGGTCAGCTCACCAGCGGGCCTTCTCATATAATGTTTTATTGGGTCAGCTCTCTAGCGGGCCCTCTCATATAATGTTTTATAGCGTCAGCTCACTAGCGGGCCTTCGCATATAATGTTTAGGATGGTCAGCTCCGCAGCAGACCCTCACCCATAATGTTTTAGATGGTCGGCTCAGCGCACGTTTCCCTCTTAATCATGGCCCCAGTTCAGAAAAATCGAGGAAATTTTTAGGAGAATTTGCCTTTGCGCACGTTTCCCTCTTAATCATGGCCTCAGTTCAGAAAAATCAAGGAAATTTTTGTGAGAATTTGCCTCTGCGCACGTTTCCCTCTTAATCATGGCCTCAGTTCAGAAAAATCGAGGAAATTTTTGGGAGAATTTGCCGCTGCGCACGTTTCCCTCTTAATCATGGCCTCAGTTCAGAAAAATCGAGGAAATTTTTGGGAGAATTTGCCTCTGCGCACGTTTCCCTCTTAATCATGGCCCCAGTTCCGAAAAATCGATGAAATTTTTTGCAGAATTTGCAGATGATATACAAGTAAATATACAGCAAATACTGTTTGGTAACAATTTTTCGCCTAAAGTCGTTTTTATCTGCCTTTTTGTGTGTTTTACGGTCAGTCTGTAAAAATGGCGTACTACGGGCGAAAGATCGTTCCCAGCAGCGATGTTGGAGTCCATGATGCATCCAGACATCCTCCCTATGCTGTCCCTGAACCATTTCTGTGGTGTTTCCATCCTTTTCTGCCCTTTTCCTATGGACCAGGCACCCTCCCCTCATCAGAGCAGGGGGTGCCTGGTGTAATGCTCGAGTCCTCCCATTGACTTCAATGGGGCTCGGGTGCTCGGCCGAGCACTCGAGCCTCAGGGGGCGCTCGGTCAGAGCACCCGAACACCCGAGCATTGGGGTGCTCGATCATCACTAGAGTACAGTACTTGGTCCACTGCTTTTTAACATGATTATAAATGAACTTTAGCCCTTTGAGTGTCAGAGGGGTAGGCGATACATAAATAGGTTTGAAGCAAAATTTCTAAAATTGAAGATGACACTAAATTATGCACAGTAATAAATTCAGAACAGGATATTTGTTCCCTACAGAAAGATTAACATAAAATTACAGATTGATCAAACAAATGGAATATGAAATTTAATGTAGGAAACTGTAAATTTATGCATTTGAAATAAAGAAGTCACAATGCTGCTATAAACTTAATGGAATCATTTTATGAGATGTCGCTAAAGAAAGATCTGGGAATCCTTGTAAATTGCAAACTTGGAAATAGTGATTAGTGTCACACAGCAGTAACAAAAGCAAACAAAATCCTATCTTGCATAAAAAGAGATATTAAAGCAATAGTGAATAACATAATTTTGCCACTATACAAATCATTGGTAAGACCCAGACATTTGGGTACCAGTTCTGAAAAGAATATTCTGGAACTGGAGATAAAGGGATAGTAATGTTTCAAAATAAAAGCAGCTCCAATTAATCTTCATAGTATCTGAGCCATATAGAGTGTTATTTTAATACTGTCAGAGTTATAGTTCAACAGTAATTGAATGATAAATGATCCCTCTCCCTCCCCTTGTACATAGTGTAAGTCACCTCCCCTCAGATGTGGAATCTGGTCTTGAGACCTGACTGCTCTGTCACAGTTTTAATGAACGCTCAGACAATTTGGTTAAGGTAAAACAATTTTTCTTTATTAAATAAATAATAAAGAACAGAAATGCCCTTCACATGTCCAGACCCAGACAGAGGATAAGCTCTTCTGGATCTGACACAGGTCAGGGTACAACAGAGACAGGTATGTACAAAATAACAGTAATGCAGAGTATAAAACTGGAGTAGCGCAACCGGAGGCAACAGTGAGGCACAGTCTGTATAGTAGTGCAACCAGAGATAACCGCTAAGGCACAGGCTGTCTAGTAGCGCAACCGGAGGCAACAGAAGAGTGCAGGCTGAAAGGTAGTGCAACCACAAGTGTCCGCTAAAGCACAGGCTGTATGGAGAGCAATGGGGCAACCGTAGAGCAAATGGCTATAGCACACAAGACCAGAGGCA
Source organism: Rhinophrynus dorsalis (assembly GCA_037306005.1). Taxonomy (NCBI): domain Eukaryota; kingdom Metazoa; phylum Chordata; class Amphibia; order Anura; family Rhinophrynidae; genus Rhinophrynus; species Rhinophrynus dorsalis. The sequence continues at coordinate 288,519,221 of CM074721.1, forward strand.
ACAGGAACACTAGCTGTAAACCTAATGCTAGGAGAGTAGTCAATGCAGAAAAGGTACTCTAGAGAGTGGAGGTCAGCCAAGGCCTGGATCAGTACACAGAGAGCGGAGTCAGCCAAAGCCTGGATCGGTAGACAGAGAGCGGTAATCAGCCAAAGCTTGGAACCGTACACAGAGAGCGGTAGTCAGCCAAAGCCTGGATTGGTACACAGAGAGCGGTAGTCAGCCAAAGCCTGGATCGGTACACAGAGAGCGGTAGTCAACCAAAGCCTGGATCAGTACACAGCGAGCAGTAGTCAACTGAATTGGTCACGGGAATCATAGTCAGGCAAGCCGGGTCGTAAACAAATCGGGCAGCGAAGACAGGAGCAAGGTCAGACGAAACTGGATCATACATGGAACAGGAACACAGCAACAAACGTCTGGTCAGGAACACCACGAAAGGGCACCGGTATAGTGATAGGAGGGCGTATATAAAGGCAAGCCCTGGGAGGGGTTGAAAACCCAGAGCCAATAAGAAGCAGCCAAGGTAAACCCGGAAGTAAGAATGTCACTCAGGCAGAATCACGGGCACCATGATAAGCTCACAGCAAGGGACAATCTTCTTACTGTGAGAACAATGAAATCCCTGTCCCCCTTGACAGGTTTTTCCCTTATGCTAATTGAAGATTGTGCCTCTCTTCAAGCCATATGGACACCACCTTTCTGTTCTGAGGTGATCAGTGTTACATCAGTAAAAGGGACAGGAGGGGGATACTTTATCATTCAATTACTCTTGAACTACAACTCTGACAGTATTGACATAACACTCTCCATGGCCCAAATACTATGAAGATTAATTGGAGCTGCTTTTATTTTGAAACATTACTATCCCTTTAATTAAGGGAATGGAGGACTTGAAGAATGAAGAACATCTAGCCAAACTTTATTTATTTACTCCTAAGAGGGATTTTGTTACACTAAGTATATGAGAGGTCAATGCAAAGATCTCTCTGGTGAGCTATTTATTTCAAGGCTTGTTCAAATAGGGGCCATCCCCTAAGATTTGAGGAACAAAAGATTAAAATTCAGTAGAGGAAGGTTTCATTTATTTATTTTTTTAGATTAAGGTCTTTTAAATTGTGGAATTCCTTGCACAAATATGTGGCAATGACAGATATAAAATATACATTTAAAAGAAGATTAGATTAATTTCTAGCAGAAGGGAACATGTAGGGTTATACTGTGTATTAGAAGGTAAAAGAGGAATTTCTGGTAAAGAGAATACCTATTTTGGAGTCGGGAAGGCTTATATAATTCTTATTTTCTTGGTGAAACTGTGACAAAGGTTGTACTTGAAAGAATTGTGCCCTTTTTTAACCTAATTTAAATAGTAACTGTGAGTAAGACCACTTCTTCATTTAGATCACTTAAATCTTCTGTATAGCTCATGATGTATGGGGCAAACAACAACTGAAAGCAGTTTTATAAGTTAATTTACTAAAATGAAAGCATAACATCACCTCCCTCATTAATTGTTATAATTCCCTAATACTGGATGCACTTGGTAAAATCTATGAATTTGTAAAGTTTTACACACAGCTCTATAACTCACAGGCGAATGCAACTGGACCTCACATAGAGGACTATCTCTCAGAGTGTGTCTTGCCAATGCTGTCCTATGAGAATCGAAGAATGTTGGACTCTCCCATTATGTTGTATGAAGTGACTGAACCAATTACTGCACTTCCTCTTCGTAAATCTCCAGAAGGGGATATTTTACCAGCAGAATTGTACAAGAGATTCTCACAACTCTTGGCCCCTCATCTCCTTAATACTTTTTATGCAGCATTCAATGCCTACTGCCTTCCTGATTACCTAAATTAAGCTGTTATAATAGTCCTTCCGAAACCAGGTAAAGATGCACAATTATGTGAATCCTACCATTCCATATCTCTCCTTCCAATGGATACGATTATTTTGGACAAAATAATCCGCTTTATCTGTATGGATCCTGTAGGTAGGATGGGTTTCCTATTCACCCATTTGGAGAGCTGATGTTCTTTTCCTTCTTGATTTGAAAAATTAGACAGAAATACATCATTTTATCTGCATCATATCACATCTAAGCTTAATATATGGCTGTACATGATTGTCTTTGTATTTGACATGTAAACATGTATGTTACTCTGTTTTTAATAAAAATACTTAAAAAATTAAAATGAAAACATAAACTCTGACTTCATTCTTAACCCTTTGAGTGCTCTGCAATGAGTGCTGTATCCCCCTGGCACTAAAAGGGTTAAATAATTTAGTGTAGCATAACCTCCTCCCAAGACCTGCCAGGATGCTCTTGAATCTACCCTTGGTATAAGAACTCATCCTGGACAAAGGCACTCAAACTTTTTTTTTTTTTTTAACTATAATTAAATGTATTTTCTTGCATTCTGTGGAGACCTTAAGCCTTAGAGTAGTCTCCTTATGAAATAATAATAATAGCTCCACATTGTTATGAAAGTTGAGCTATAATAACAGTCAGTGAAGCATTTCTCCAGCATTGGAACATTCATGATTTACCCAACAGGAAATATTTTTATTTCTGTATGTATTTGTGTTTCATAATGAAATATTACTTCTGCTTTAATATGAATTATGAATGAATTGTAGGAATTATATCCATTTTTACATGAAAAACAGCACAGGATCAATGAATAACAATGATTCTGTCCTAACTCAGGTGCTAGAATTAATTGTTTAGTCCTACTCCTGCCTATTGCCAACTTATTAAGTTACTTGTGCTGAAAAGTCTCCCCCAAAAGCCCCTTACTCCAAAGGGAGAATAATATGGCAGTCTATGCTTGTTTCAGGGTATTGTTTTCCTCTGAATCTTGGTTATGTTTAAATAGTATATTATGTAGCCAAACCTGGTCCACAACAGCTACAAGCAGTCCATGTTTTCAGGATAAGCCTGATTGAACATAGGTAGACTGAGCCACTAATTAGTGTACCTATTCTCGATCTGGGATATCCTGACAGCAATAATTATTGGTAGGCTTGGTAGGGATGATACCACGTTAAAGTGCTGCACTTTCTTGAAGTTTGACAATGTTTACCACAGTTATTTGCTGATTGTAATGGAAGGTTATATGGTCCCTAGGGATGTATTCAATAAATTAAGGATGTGCAATTCTGGTAATAATAGAAACATAAGGGACACACAACAATTCCAACTCTCACCATTGATGTAACTAGGGCTTTTAACACCTTGAATGCTACAGAAATATTTTAAATACTGAAAATGGGCCAAAAGTCCAATTTCAATCAATGTAATTGATTGGTGCTGTAGTTTTGCTCCAACATTATATATCTTTATCTTACAAACAACCAACATTTCCTTTGCTGTGTTTCCAATACATTCAGCTTTTCAATAGGAATAAATGAGATATTGGTTCTTGGCTTCCTTTCTCCATGTGATTATGGAAGTTAATACAAGAGAAAAACTCTTGTATCAAATTCCATAAACACCAGGTCCACCAGCATTGGTAGTATTCCATTATGCAGATCCTCCCCTTGGTGCTTATAAATGCTTGTAACACAGTCAGATTTTAACTAAACTAATTTTTGCAGACTCTTATGGGTTTCAAGTGTTTTTAGTTCCCATTTACATTTTTACCTGTTGATCTGCATGGATTTTTTGCTCTCTGTGTAACTTGCCTAACATTCTTTTAAATGTACAAAATCTTGATTAAAATTTGCTAGCTGAACCCATAGAACCATTAATTTCATTTCTGCTATGGTAATTTAAACAGTCAGATAAATGTTTCATGAGAAAAAAGATCTGTGAAAAAGGAGCATATGATTGAAATGAAAGAAATATAAAATAAACACCATGCAACTCATGGGCCATTTGTTAGAATAGCACATATATTCTCCTGATGAGAAAGACATAGTTTCTAATCCAAAAACCAAGGGGAGTTGCTAGGTTTTTGAAGATCTGATGCATTATTAGTTCATTCTAGTGCCAAATAACAGTTAGTAGTAGGTAGGTTAGTGCCACTGTATGCCTCAAGCAGGCATCAAGACCTCATGGTTTTAGGTAAGTATTCTGGGTCTTAAGTACAGATTTAAAAATTAAGTATTTCAAGTGTAAAAAGAGTTAGAAGTTATATGGATAACCCTTTTAGTGCCCACTTCTTAAAAGGTCAACCTTGTGAAGTTGTGTCTCTATACATCCTACACTGCAGGACCAGGTTTCAAATGATAAACTATACATGATTGCTCTGGTGGCCACCGGGACAAACATGTTTTGTAAATTAGTCATAATGTAGGATTCATTACCTCAAAACTACTCATTACAGTATAAAAAAAATCAAACCTCAGCGGGGGGCATCAGGAACCCTGTTTCCTTTCCCCATGTGATAGAAAATCAATACTATGAACTGGATGGCATTTACTGCCTTTCCTTAACTCCCCTCTGAATCTGGCATTTTGCAAAATTCCAGGATGAATTTGATGACCTTGAAGGTCCATTTGTGTAAGAAGAAAACCTCTATTCTTGAAAAAAATCCTTGCTACATCGTTATGTGTATCTGATTTTATATAATTATTGAGTAGTTTTACAGTAGTATACCTTGTAACCAACTGAATGTGTATTTTAGCTTATGAAGTTGAAAATACCTTTTTGCACTACAGTTAATTAGGGATCTGTGTAGGTCATGCATGTAGGTAAACCTATACATATATTTTATTTTTTTACTCAGGGGATTCAGGTAATTATTCCAAACAAAATACATGTTTTTGATATATTGTATATGATGTTAGAAAAATAAGTATTTACTTTTTGTATTTTTTACATCATAGCTTTTGGCACAATGCAAAACTTCATGTGAGATACCATGGAAAAGCAGATTTTTTTCTGATTAATAAAAAAAAAAAAAAAATATATATATATATATATATATATATATATATATATATATATATATATTTATGAAGCACCAATATGCCTTTTGTATTGTGATTTAACCCTTTGAGTGCCAGAGGGGTATACAATGCATTGCTCTGTACTCCTCTGTCACTCAAAGGCACTCAAACCTAATAAATGAATTAATAAGTAAATATATGAACTATAAACATCCAATAGAAATGAATATGTATACAGAAGAAAAATAAAGAACTGTTGATTCTGGATGTAAGAGCTCTATCCTCATCTTCTGCTGTAAAATTTAAGACTGCAGTGTCGTTGGGGGAGAGAGAGTTGCTGCCTAGTTTGACACTAGGTACTACCAGATAGACAGTCAAAAGAGGGGGAGTAGAAGTTGCAATTGCAGGGTATATTAATTATTTTATTTTTTTTACATACTGGAAAGTAACTGATTGGATAAAAAATATCAACCAAAAAATGAAAATGTAAGACTGATAGGTGATAGAGACAGGTAGGGAGTCTAGGGACCTTTATGTGAGGCTAACAGTGATAGATACTAGAAACAGACACACATGATACAACATTTGACAATGGCAAGACACAAAAAGTTCTGTACTTTAATGTAAATATTAGCACTAATTTGATTATGTCCAGCAGACATACTAAGGGTAGGAGTAAGGGGAAAGAAGTAGGAACCGCATAGAGATGTAGAGACATGGCAGTAAAGTGGTAGTTCAAAAACTTTCAGCCATGTTTGTTGCAGCATGTGCAATAAATAGTGATGACCCTCCTACTCAGAGTCCTAAGGCTGTTTGTAAAAGAGACACGAAAAGTTCTACCACCAGTTGTAGTAGTAATAAACCTTACATTCTAGTCTTAATGGCATAGTGGAGTGTCTCAGATGTCTCAGGGAGAGCAACAGCATTTTCCTCAGTAAAAAAATAGCACCTGTGTCCCCTACTGATGCTGTTGTCCAAATGCAAGGCATGGAGGAGGATAAATGAGTTATTTGAATGTAACAAACTTCATATGGTCTCCACGTCCACCGCCAGGTCTGTCATCACCTCTTGTTATGATGTTAAAATTAATAAATTACAAAGTTCTTCTTTTATGTTCTGCTATTATTGAGGTAAAAAATGCACAAAACTAATACAAAAATACTCCTGTGAATAGCAAACTTTCCAAATTGTTTTTATTGAAAACAGAGGTTTTAAAGAATTAATGTCATATGTTGCACCTCACTGGAATATCCTGAGACACTATTATTTTTCAAAATTTGCAAACAGGTGTTTATTGTCATGGGAAAAGAGAATCAGTCTATTTTTTCAAGGCTAATGTTGCTGTTCGTCTTTATCTGCTAACAACTTTTACTTTTACAACTGTGTATTTCTCCACTTTAGCACTCAGCAGCAAAGGTATTGCAACAAGAATTATCATGGCCATAGGAAGCATAATCACAAAATGGCAGAAAGTAAATTCCCAAGAAATTTAATGAGTCTTTTATAGGGATGGGTGAAAACTTTCTCCTCAACCAAAATTGGCAACAATGGCACTTTCCACTTGGCAAAAAAATTCTCTTGAAAAGTGCAATGTTCCCACCTTTTTCACCTAGCTCATTGCATTGAAATTAATGGCAATAGAAGGCACTTGTGAGCAAGGGGTTCACGTCTAGATTACCCGATTACCCTTAGGGTGACAAACCCTAAGAGCAATTTGCATAGAAATAGAAGAAGTCAGAGATGCTCAACTAGGCTCATGAGCTTGCAATGGTATGCAAAAGCTCACTGGGACTGCGTCCTCACTCCCAGGGTGCAATCTCTTTTAACTCACAAATGACATACACAGACAAGAAATAATCTGAAGCATATCATACAGGTCCTGCCAAAATGACAGTCCGGCCACCCAGTGAGCTTCTGCATACCCTTGCAAGCTCATGGGTCTAGTTGAGCATCTCTGACTTCTTCTATTTCTATGCAAATTGCTCTTAGGGTTTGTCCCCCTAAGGGTAATGGGGGAATCCAGATTTGGACCCCTTGCTCTCACAATTGCCTAGAGGGATCAACTGAACCTCACCGATGAGGCCCAACAAGGCTGAAACGTAAGTCTGGGTTTAGCTGCTTCCCTTGTTCAGAGAAGAATTGTCTGGCATTTCGTGGCTGGACTGTCATTTTGACAGGATCTGTATGATATGCTTCAGAATATTTCTTCTCTGTGTGTGGCATTTGTGAGTTAAAAGAGGTTGCACCCTGGGCGCGAGGATGCAGTCCCAGTGAGATTTTGCATACCCTTGCAAGCTCATGAGCCTAGTTGAGCATCTCTGACTTCTTCTATTGCTTTGAAATCAATGGGAAGAATTTTTTTTCTCTACCACAGGAAAGTTTTCTCTAGTTTTCTACAGCCATATACAAGGGTGTCAGGCTCTCACAGCATGCCATTCTGTGTTTGTGAAAGGACAAAGCAGCATGTTTTTGAGCTAGAGAAGATAAGCAAATAAAGGGAAATTGAAGCTTAGTTTAGGGAGTCTTTTTGTTCTCTGTATTGGGGTCTCTCTATGGGAGAAGAAGGGAAAAAGAAGGTTGACCCCAAATACCCCAAAATTCGGTGTGACTGACTGGCAAGACACATTATATATATATATATATATTATTATTATTATTATTATTATTATTATTATTATTATTTTTTTTTTTTTTTTTTTTTTTACTGTGATAAGATAGGGTGGACAACTTAAAAAATAAAAGTAAAATTTTAAAAAATACATAAATACTTATGACTCAGAGCTTGATGTGAGCTCTGTGACTGAGGAAGACTAGATAGACAGCAGATGACATTGAGAATTTTGTTGAAGTCCAAGGCAAGACATCACACACCATCAGTTGTATACTGTAGAGAGTAAAAACACACACAATAGTTGATAAATTTCTAGCAGATGCACAAGCTGGAGGGGGAAAGATGGAACAGTGCAGGGATGTGGGAGTAAAGTGGTATTTCAAAAACTGACTGCAGCAATGGTTTCTGCAGCATGTGCAATAAATCATGATGATCCCTCTCCTCCTGGGGTGAACGCAGTTTGTCAAGATCTCACCAATCACACCACGACAGTTCACCAACACCACTACCATATACATCTGCCACATTGTAGGTTGTACTTTATTTTTTTTAATCACTTGACATCATCATGAATACATGCCAGTGTCACTGAAACAGGAAGTAAGTGTTGTGGGCAAAGGACAAAGGCATTCTGCATGCTAACACATTTCTCAAAGTATGTGTTGCTGTAGGACTCGCAAATTTGACTTCCAGCTACCGATTTCTCCACTAGAGCCCTCAGAAGAAGTAATATTGTGCTGAGAAATGTTGCACCATATTAAACATAGGTGAAAATGCGTTGGAATAGGAAAAAAAATGTGTTGGAATAGGAGAAAAATGTGTTAGAATTGAAGAGAAATGTGTTAGAATAGGAGAAAAATGTGCTGAATAGGTGAAAAATATGTTGGAATAGGAGCAATATTTTGCATTGGAGAAAAGGAGAAAACTTTCACAAAAAAAGAGAAAAATCGTCCGTTTTTCACGGAAAGTCATGTAGGAAATTTTTCTCACTTTTCACCCACCCCTACTCTTTTAACGCTTTGAATGTCAGAGAGAAGTCTAATTCATTGCTTCACACTGCATCATTCAAGGTGTTAAAATTCCCATACAAAAGAATCCAATGTACCAAATGTTATTTCAATAGATTATATTATATGCTTCTTCGATATCTAGTTAAACATTCTGTTCACTCACTGGTAGAAATGAATTGATTCATTTTACAGATCAATTCCAGGGACCATAGAAAAATATGGATATATTCAAATTGAGTCCAAATAGTCACTTATGGACAGTGAAAGGGGAAAGAGTGACAAGGGGAGCACATGTATCATTCAAAAGGAGGGGGGTAGGAGTTGGAGGCAGGAGCAGTAGGAGAGCTGTAATAATAGTGACAAATAGGATAGAAGTATAGTAAAGAGGGAGGGCAGGACCATGGGAAAATAGCAGACAGGAAGGGAGGGGTGATGGCAAGGAAGAGAAAGAGGGAGAAAGGGAGAGACCACAGTGGGAATGAGAGAAACAGAGAGAGGGGATAAAGAATGAGACAAAGTAGGGAAGAGGGGGAAAGAGAGAGAGGGAGTTGTCTAGTTCATACCAAAGTAGTTCTCTTATAATGTTTTTTTTTTTGTATGTTTTTTTAAATTGTTTTTAATTATATGGATGGGCGAAAATTTTCACCTCAAACTGAAATCTGCGAAAAATGGCACTTGGTGAAAAATTTCCCGCAAAAAGTGCAGATTTTCCACTTTTCTCCGCTTTTTTCACCTAGCTCCTTCCATTGAGAACAATGGGAACATAGAAGTTACACACAACACTTAGCAAATATTGTATTTCCCAAAGGCATAATATAAAAGGCATATAAAGGTGCCTGTGTTGATGGGGTGTGGGGAAAGAATCAGTTGAACAGGGAATGATTTTTTGGGGGGTTGTTTACTGGGATTGGGGGCAGTTAATAAAAAATAAATCCTAAATAAAATAGAAACCAAAAGACATGGTATAAAGGGTTCTGAGGAGGGAGCCTGTGTTGGTGAATGAATGTATCATTTGAACAGGGAATTTGTTTTGGGGGGTTTCTTGACTGCTATTGGGGGGACAGTTAATAACAAATAAATGAATAAAATAAGAACTTTGTATTTAAAGTGATAGAGACAGGAACCCCCTGACATAAGCTGCCACTGGAGTGGACTGATACTTGACTTGATAGAGTATTTTGTAGAGGATGCTTTGTTTGATTTGTTGGACTTAGACTCATTAGAAGCTCAAACCCTGAAGAAACATTTATTTGTAGGATCTAAGCTTGTTTGGCACAAGACCTAAGGAAACATTGATTTGTAGGACTTAGGATTGTTAGAAACAAACCCCCCAAAAATTGTTTATTTTTTTGTAGGACTATGTTTTTTTTTTTTTCCAAAGCCCTGAGAAAAAAATAAAATGCCCTACTGGCCTAATGCCAGCACGTCATGTTGGCAAGTGTCCACTGTCCTCCTAAGTCCTGAGTTGTATCTGCTCTTCATACAGCAAAAACAAGGTAAATCAATGGGTGGAAACTTTCTAGCCATTGAAAAAATGGTGAAAGATTTTGGCCAATAGGCCAATGGGCTAAAGATGCAAAATTTTTAAGCGCTAGTTTTAAAGCGGATTTTCCCATGAAAAAGTGGTTTTTGCAAAATTTCTCCCGGGAATATGGCGACAACTTTCGCCCATCCCTATTTAATTAACAAGTCGGTCCAGCAGTTCTGTATACATCCAAGACAAGTACAAAAGCAGCCAAGTAACATAAAACCATCCAAAACGGTAAACAACCATATAGTTTGAAAACTTGCACACCCATTGCTCAGCCAACTTTTTTAAATAACAAAAGCCATCCATGACCCCCACTAACTATTCAACATCCTAAAGCTATCCCCCTTCTCTTCTGCATGAAGCACACCAATCCCCCTGGGCACCACACCCGAACGGCATCACCATCACCACAATCAGCTTATCAGAGCCAGAACCCAGAGTGGACCCAGCACCACTTGAGCAGTTATCAAATACCAGAAGGATAATCAATCCCAGACACCTCAGACCACCAGGGCTGCTACTTCTCCCAGAATCTATCAAACTTTTTTGGGGAGACTCTGTGGCTATAAATGAAGCCTCCAGTGTGGAATATTCTGTATTAGTAAATGTATCCAAGCTTTATATGTTGTAGCCCTGTAGCCACCACCTTTCTTGCCATAACAAGCAGTTATCTGATTAAGGCTTTATCCATTGCTCTGTTTATCTCATCAGGTATGACCGAGAGTATACAACATTTGGGTGTCAAGGATAAAGTTCCTCCCAGCACTGAGGATACACTTTCTATTACCTCCTTCCAGAATCTTTGTATACACAGACATTCCCAAATCATATGAAATAATGAACCCCTGGTTCCCTCTCACCTTGGGCAGGCATCTCCCTGTGTGCTTCCCATTTTACATAGTCTATCTGGTGTATGATAGGATCTATGCAGAATTTTTTATTGTATCAGCTGATGCCTGGTTGAAGCTGCTACCTGTCCTTGGCCTAATAATCTATATATTATATATATATATATATATATATATATATATATATATATATATATATATATATATATATATATATTTGTCTAGCTGGAAAGCACGCTCACTAACAGAGTGAATGCCTGGGTACCAGAGCTGCATGGGAGTCCATACAATAAATATAGAAAAAATAACCACACTCAGGACTTATAAAAAAAATAGTGTTTTACTAGTGTCAATATTTCAATGTGAGTTCCACATCCTGAGGAAAATGTGGAACTCACATTGAAACGTTGACACTAGTAAAACACTATTGTTTTTTATAAGTCCTGAGTGTGTCGGCTATTTTTTCTATAATATTATATATATATATATATATATATATATATATATATATATATATATATGCAGTTGGCGCTTTTGGTCTCTTGAGAAGCAGTTTGGAGAATAGTGAAAAAGATGAGGTGTCTGATTCATGCCCCCCCCATTGCACATGGATAGCATGTCTGAGACGAAGATATGAGTAGAACATTGTATTTGAAATGTGATATTCCAAGTGTAATTGTTAAAAAGACTAAAGAATATTATCACAGTAAAGTTGATCTATTCTACAGACACCATATTGGGCCCATTTATGACCAAAGTCCAAATCAAGTAACTGTTTCAGTCCCACCACTCCCCACTGTGGAGTGTTGGGATCTTTAGCCCTTTACCCGGTCTCCTCCCTTGTTTAGATGATTGACTCAGACAGCAGTCTTGATTTATATATAAAGGCAAGTAAGCCTACTGTTTTTTATTTTCTGTACATCACATGATTGCTGTTCCTGCAATCTGATTAGCTAAAACAACAAAAGAAACTAAACAGTTGCTGCACAAGACATTTTGTGTCTTTAGAAATGTGATGTTCCATGTGATTTCTGTACATTCTGTATTAATTTCTTTCCACCCCAATTTTCAAAGTGTTGCAAGGTGATGGATAACATACGGTCATATTGAATAAACTAAAGAGAAGCAATTCTTTGATTAAACAAATATACGATAGTGGACAAATACAAATTCTAAAAATTCTGTTGATTTAAATAAGGCTAAACTTGAATTCAAGTGCAAAGTAATGTATTGGAGACCTTTATCGCATTCGAGGGGGGGGTTAAAATCCCAGTTTAAATGATAGTGAATTTTCATTCCATAATTACTCTTCTTTAGCTTATTCAATATGGTCCATAGCATGGAGAAAACTTAGTTTAACATCTCAGCTTTTGTAGTTACAGATCAGGGGGGCATGACCTGTGGCTATTATTCAACTATAGTTCCCATCATCCTTAGCTGACTGAAATATTGCATAACTTTAGTACTGATGTAGAAATTAGAATTTTTAGGGAGTTAGCTGATATACTGGTGGGCATAATCTTTATGGTTGTTGAAGATTGACCAAAAATCAAGGAAAAGCCACACTACAGCAAATTATGGTAAAATATTAGAAATGCAAGCAAATGCACACCATCATCCATAGAGTATACTGATAAAAGGAAGCACATTTATATACATTAACTATAAGAACACTTGCCATTCATACATATTTCAAATATGTATGTAATACATTATAATCACATAGAAAAAAGTTTTGAAAAATCATATTTCATTGTTAGTTTACAAAAAACAATCATATAGACAATGAAGTGATACAAAAACTTCATAATTTTGATCTGAAATGCCATTTATCAAGAACTATAAATGGAGGGGTGGTGGAAAACTTTATATGCACAAATGGAAATGACAAAATCCACAGAGCTGTACTAAAAGTATTTGACATAGTAATGTAAACAACACTTAATTATCTGCAGATGACTTGCCATCATGATTCTTTTGTGTGTGTGTGAAAAAGAAGAACCTCTCTCTTTTCAATGAACATCTTGGAAGTAATGATCAAACCAGCTGCACTATAGTGGAAAAATAAAAATCTTATATCTTTTTGAATAATAGTCTGCTTTTTTAAAATGTTTTATTTAATTAAGATATTTTATAGCTATAAATACATCAAACATTGTTAATGCTTGATTTATGTGTTATTAAGAGCAAAGCTCAAATGGATTCTACATTCTGTAATACTTGAAATTGGTGATATTAGATTTAATTGTAGAATAATAAGAATTCTCTGTAGACAGTGGAATGGAGAGTAAATATATTAGTTGATGTCACTGGATCATTTTTGTAAGATTTATATAAGTTTAATATAAAAATGGTTTAACTATTTTTTTTTTAAATATATTAGGAAAAAATCAAGGTTTAACAAAAAAAAAGAGCCTTGTCCACCAACCACGTATGGAAAAAGTTATTTTTAAGCAAGCATACACATTTAATGTTAAATGTGTTGTATAACAGCTGCCTTCCATATATCCTTTCAAATACTTTATTTTTTATTTATTTGTCTTAATGTCAAATATCCATCTCTTTAATTAGTCGGTCATTTTATGCCTTTTCCTGTTTAATTGTATGTACATTCTTTAAAATAATTTAATAACTATTTTTGTTACTGCCACATGATTTGCTTGCATCTGTTTCCATACCATGCCTTACTTTTTCATTCTGTTTTTCTATTCTTTTAACTTCATGGACTTTTCTTTTCATAGGGGCTGTGAATGAGGCAATTTATATTTGTTTAGCCTTGGGCAGTGAGGTACCAATAGTAATCATATGTCAGTTTGAATCTTGTTTTTTTCGACCAATGTACTGAGTTCTGAAAAGATTTATAAAGATTGGTATGTCTTGGAGGGGGGAGCTTACATATTGTACACAAGAAGGTTCACCACAATTTTAGTCTTATGACTTTTATTACAAGGTGACATTTTTCAGCCACTGTGTCATGTGAAATATGACAAAAATATAGAAGTATACCGATGATTATGATGACATAAAATGAAAACAAGGAATCAAGGGGACAGCAATAGTGCCTTGTAACAAGAGGTTAGAATGTACATAAAATATATATAAACACACTCAAATGTATTATATGCTGTGTCATATAATATAATATACATAGCTATACTGCATGCAGAGAAATTCTTCTCGGTATTAAGAAACTGGAGTCTAAAACTTATCTCAGCTCAGAACTGCTCCACGAACACATTTTGTCACCAAATAAATGGATTTTATTAAAATAGTCAATAAAATGCATGTATATAGACAATCACCTCTTCCTGCACATCAAAGCATTTTGTAGTGTTACTCACTACTTTATCAAGAATACAGGCATAGGCAAAGTGTGTTCGTTTGTACTCACAATTTAAAAGTAATGTTGTCACAAGATTGTATTGATTGAATTGATTACGTCCAATGATTCCCACTATACAGAAGCTGGCTCACATCTGTGTGGACATTGTAATGCATTCCAGAAACAATTACTGGGAATCAAACGGCTCATTGACCCTATATGTTAACTTAGTGAATACTGCCAATGCAATATCCTGTAGATACTAATCAGCCTAAAACTACTATATACATTTAAATAAACTATATAAACATCTGGAATATAAAATAATAAATATGTATAAACATGTCTATTCAGGTACTGGATGATAATAATAATAATATAATAGTTAACCCTCCAAGCACCTATTGAACAAACGATAATTCTACAGCACATCACTTTTGGATCAAAGATGGAAACAGGAATAGGAAAAGGGTTGAACTAGATTGACACAAGTCTTTTTTCAACCTAAATTACTATCTTACTATGTTACTTGTCCATCCAAAGAAGTTATATAAAAATGTTTAATAAGATGATACATAAATATAAACATAATTATTAAATCAATAGTTATTCCTCTGAGTGTATATAGTGCAAACAGTGCTTCATTGCATAATGCATCACTTGTCCTTCCTGGCAACTAGGAGGGTCAAAGGAGTGGTCCTATAAAAACATATGGGATAATAAGAAGCTTTTTCTTCATGTAGCTATAATTATAAATATGGTATATATATGCTAATATAAAACACATAAAAACCAAATCAAATGATACAATACTAATGAATCCTAGCCGTCTTTCCATAATAGAAAGCTTAACGTCAAATAACCTCTTAAAAAGATAGTTTGAAACCCCAAAAATAGAATGAAAATATACAATAAATTGTAATGTATGAGTATCATACTACTGATGATTAAATATTCTTCCTTTAGTATCGAAGTAATAAATGAGATGGTGTGGAAATATGTGTTTACATATTTATAATAATGTAATTTAATGTGAATCTAGTGGATTTAGGAAATTTTGTATTGTAATGTGCGAATAGGTGATATTTTTGTGGAGTGTTTTATACCTGTGACTGGCTTTGTGAATGATGTGATGTGAACTGTATGTGTAGAAGAATAAATTGGAATAAAAATTAAAATAAAAAAATGAGAATAAAAATAAAGATGGAAAATTGTTGTAAATTATGTTAATTAATTTGAGAATAAATTAAGTGTAAAAAAAGGCCCTTCAAATAAAACTACAATTTACCATTGTGTGTCTACCACTTCGTTCAAGCCCTGTGGGTGAGTAGCAGACAGACTAAATATCGGTCTGCATCCCTAGCTGCCAATACAGCTGTGTGGAATTAATAGATTCTATAGGTGTCACCTTGAGGCCACTCGTATTGCATTAATGACATTCTAAAAATTGTCTATAGGCACTATAATACCGGAAACCTTTGTTGATATTCTGTTTGTGCCGTCCAAACCTAGACCTAAAATGTTGTGTTGTGGAGCCTAAATATTGAAGGCCAAACTAGTAGATTTCAAAACCTGACCCACAGAAATGTCTGAATCTCGGACATATAAAATGTGACTGAAATGCGTGACCTTGTGTTCTACAAAGTTACATGTCTCTTAAGTATCCATATTGCCTTCAGTAAAATCTAAAGTTTTTGGATTGTACGTTGATTATTAGCCTCTTTTAAATGTTTTCTTGTGAGAGATAGTATATTCTTAAATGTTGGACCTCTTCTATAAATTACCCAAAGTTGCTTTGGAATTATTTCCATTAAATTAGGATCTTCAGTATTATCCAGTGTCTTGCCATAATAGACTTTAGAGAGTTAGCTACTTTATTGTATTTAGTCACAAAAGAATGGGAACATTCAAAATGGCTAACCTTATATAACCAATCTCCACCTATCCATCCTAACTGAGTCTAATCGTAAACTGGCCCCAGTAGACTCCTACAAATATCTTGGTATGTGGCTTGACATAACCTCACTTTTGATATTCATATTGTCAAATTAACCTCCAAACTTTATCCCAAAATAAGTACTCTTTTTAGAAACAAATCATGTTTAAAGTACCCTGGTGAGAAAACGTATTGTACAATAGATGTTGCTGCCAGTCATAGACTATGGTGACGTAGTATACGCTCCAGCTCCAGAAATCCATCTTAGTAAACTTGATAATTCATTATGCCGCTTTATCTTCCAATGTAATTACACTACCCATCACTGTGACATGCTTAAAGAACTAAGGGCTCGATCCAAATGTTGGCGTCGCCAGAAAAAACTGGAGATGCTGGTTTTAACGTCAATTGAGCAATGCAAATGTTCTACTAGAAACAAGCGACGCCAGTTCTGAAACAGACATCGCCTGTCGCCAGAACAGCAAGATTTCACCCATAGAGGATAATGTACAAACGACGCCAAAAGCTATTCAAATGTTGGAGTTAGGGCTAACTCGCGTTAAATTGCAACATTTATCTCCAGAAATCTAACGCCTATTTTTTTTGGAGTACAGCCCACAAGTAAGAGTAGAAAACCAACGTCTCCAGTTCTGAACAGCATTCTCTGTGCTTTTCCCTACCCAGCCACTAGGGGAACACAGAGAAGGCTTTCAGCACCATGGACAGCTTTGAATGCCATAGGGATGTGCACTGCTCACCCCTGTGGCATTCAAAGGGTTAAAATCAATAAAACTAGTACACCAAGCACTACACAATGCCCCCTTCCACATCCCCCCCTTAGTATGTCACATATATTGCATATATGGGACATACTAACCCCATCCACATCCACCTCATGGACTTCCATGTAGTGGACAAATCTGCCTTTTATTCCACAATTAACCCTTTGAGTACCAGAGAGGTAGGAAAGCATTGCTTAGCATGTTTCCTACCCCTCTGGTACCCAAAGGGTTAATAGGCAACGTATGGACTACATACCTTGCCTATATATATATATGTGTGTGTTTGTGTGTGTTTTAAACTTTTTTTTTAATTAAAATAGTATTATTAGACAGTTTAACTTACATCTCATTCATTGTTAACCCCCTACCTCCTGTGTCCCATTGCTATTAGTACTTTTGCTCCACTCTTCTTCAAACTGAGAGTGGAGCAAAAGTACTAAAAGCAAAGGGACACAGTAAGTATGGCATCATTAATGGTTGAGATCTAAGTTAACCCTTTGAGTGCCAGAGTGGTTCGCAACGCATTGCAAAGCAATGCGTTGAGTACCACTTTGGCACTCAAAGGGTTAACATACAACTGAGGGAGCAGCCTGCACTGTGAATGCAGCGCTTCCCTCAGCTTTAATTATGCATACTTTATTTTGTAAAAAATTATTTATTTGTCTTATTTATTTTTACCTATAAATTATTTATTTATTCCCTTGCTGCGGGCGGCTGTGAAGCCCGCAGCATAATAAACCCTTGTGCAGAGAGGCATTGGCGACAGCGGGAGGAGGGGACAGAGACATTGGAGGAAGCGGGTGGTAGGCTTGTACTTGCTGCCCGCTTCCTCCAATACCTCTCCTCTAGCGGTGGCATTGTGCCAGGCTGCCTGATCGCCTTGTGCAATTCGTCCCTTTGCACAAGGCGTTGTACAATGTTGTACAACGCCTTGTGCAAAGGGACGAATTGCACAAGGCGATCAGGCAGCCTGGCACAATGCCACCGCTAGAGGAGAGGTATTGGAGGAAGCGGGCAGCAAGTACAAGCCTACCACCCGCTTCCTCCAATGTCTCTGTCCCCTCCTCCCGCTGTCGCCAATGCCTCTCTGCACAAGGGTTTATTATGCTGCGGGCTTCACAGCCGCCCGCAGCAAGGGAATAAATAAATAATTTATAGGTAAAAATAAATAAGACAAATAAATAATTTTTTACAAAATAAAGTATGCATAATTAAAGCTGAGGGAAGCGCTGCATTCACAGTGCAGGCTGCTCCCTCAGTTGTATGTTAACCCTTTGAGTGCCAAAGTGGTACTCAACGCATTGCTTTGCAATGCGTTGCGAACCACTCTGGCACTCAAAGGGTTAACTTAGATCTCAACCATTAATGATGCCATACTTACTGTGTCCCTTTGCTTTTAGTACTTTTGCTCCACTCTCAGTTTGAAGAAGAGTGGAGCAAAAGTACTAATAGCAATGGGACACAGGAGGTAGGGGGTTAACAATGAATGAGCTGTAAGTTAAACTGTCTAATAATACTATTTTAATTAAAAAAAAGTTTAAAACACACACAAACACACACATATATATATATATAGGCAAGGTATGTAGTCCATACGTTGCCTATTAACCCTTTGGGTACCAGAGGGGTAGGAAACATGCTAAGCAATGCTTTCCTACCTCTCTGGTACTCAAAGGGTTAATTGTGGAATAAAAGGCAGATTTGTCCACTACATGGAAGTCCATGAGGTGGATGTGGATGGGGTTAGTATGTCCCATATATGCAATATATGTGACATACTAAGGGGGGGATGTGGAAGGGGGCATTGTGTAGTGCTTGGTGTACTAGTTTTATTGATTTTAACCCTTTGAATGCCACAGGGGTGAGCAGTGCACATCCCTTTGGCATTCAAAGCTGTCCATGGTGCTGAAAGCCTTCTCTGTGTTCCCCTAGTGGCTGGGTAGGGAAGCACAGAGAAAGCTGTTCAGAACTGGAGACGTGGGTTTTGGATTTTCTGACTGAACTTGATACTTTGCAGTGCTGTGATTGGCTGTGGTGCTAGGTAACATTTTTATCGTGTGTTTTTAGGTAAGATTTTCTATGCGACGCAGGTTTAAGATTAACGTGTATTTTGTTGGTTATCGCTCGTTAGGCTTTCTAGGTAAGGAAGATTTGAATCTCACGTTACCTGGTCTTGCTTAACGAGCGAAGGCAGTTTTTTTCTTCACGTTTATTTTAACGCCAACATTTGAATCGAGCCCTAAATTGGCTAATACTCAAATCTAGACATAGCCTTCACCTTTCTTGCTTAGTACACAACCACTTCTCTGGAAAACTACCAGACTACCTGAGCAGTATGCTCACTCCTGCTCTCCATACTGACTATAACCTTCACTCCACTTCTAACAACTCACTGCCTATACCACAATACAAGAAAGAAGCAGGAAGGTCTGCCTTCTCCTTCAGAGCTCCAAAAATACTTCATCATTAAGTATATACCATAGGGTCCTACACAGCAATACTATATGCCACAAAAGCATGAGAAGGCTGTCTAAGTTGGGGGGGGGGGGATCAATAACCACCTAGGAGCAATGCAATCACTGCAAACTTCTGCCTCATCTATCGATATGCAGTCAGAACCATCGCTGACCTCATAG
The DNA here is from genome assembly GCA_037306005.1 of Rhinophrynus dorsalis. Classification (NCBI taxonomy): domain Eukaryota; kingdom Metazoa; phylum Chordata; class Amphibia; order Anura; family Rhinophrynidae; genus Rhinophrynus; species Rhinophrynus dorsalis. The sequence goes on from CM074721.1 coordinate 288,538,796, forward strand.
CCTTTATGGCTAGCCCAGTCTCCAAGGATGACTTCAAAACCTTTATGGATGAAATGAAGTCAACCATGAGATCTGAACTGGTGTTTCTCAAGGAAAGTCTATCTCAACTGGGCTAAAAAGTGGCATACCTCAAGGAAGAGAGAAAACGGATGGCTAATCACACTACATTTCTTGATAGACGATCACGGAACATACCATACATAATCTCTCACTATGTATTCAAGATTTGGACAACAGGAGACGGAGGAGTAATATTTGCATCAAAAACTCAGCAAGAACTACCAAATGCAGTTGCATCACTCTGCCTACATTCTCGGGTATGATCACTCTGGACTAATTGTTTTAGAATGTGTCCACAGGGCTCTAAAAACATGAGATCTTAATTGTGGTCTGCTGAGAGACATGATCATTTGCCTTCACCTCTATGAATTAAAGGACCATATTATGCGCATAATCCGAGACAGAGCACCCATAATATTTGCGGGAGCTGAAATTCAATTGTTTAATGATATTTCCCCACACACTCTGCAACGACACAGAGCCGTCAAGTATTTGACAGACCACCTCTGCCAACTACAGATTAGATATGAGTGGGGGCACCCATTTTCCCTGGACACATCCCACAACGGGAAGTCGGTAATCCTTTATTCCATCACAACAATGGAAATTTGATGCTCTGATACAAAAAAGCCAAACACCATAGAGCTACAGGACCTGAGACCTTACAGCCGATCTACTGTCTGCTTTGCAGCAATGAGTCTACCCAATTCTTGCACTTGTCACTGAGACCTTCAAGTGACATCAGTGAAATCTGGTAGACTTAATTTTCTCAGGTCTGTCCGGCCAGAAGGTTGGGCTGACCTTGATTTGAAATACATTTTTCTCTGCTGTCACCTTAGTGCCTTACACATATCTTTAATAGTAAATCCAGCTCTCATGTCATCAGGGTTGTGCACAGACTGGAGAAAATGCAGGTTATTTCCTTTAACTATTTTGCAACTATTAGGAGTTCAACCCCTTCATGTTAACCACTTTCTTCATGACCCGCTCCTTCTTCCTTCAATCCAAAACATAGATAAATTTAGACAGAGGACCCTGTGTCTCACACCTTTGGATATGCTGTTAACGTCAATCATGAGGCCCAACTACACCAGAGTCCGTTATTCAGCGCAATTATTCTCTGGCCTATATCTTCATCTATAGATATTGAGAACCCCCACAAAATACTGGTATGGGCACACCCTGTTGACATGTTTCTTCATACCTCCTCACCCACACCTCTTGGCCAATTGATTGACAAACTACACCATGGGGAGACCTAACACACACTGCACTGGGCAGGTTGAACCTAGATATTGGGCATCCCACACCCTCTGGGTTTCCTGAGGACCCATTTGGACAACTTTGAACAGCTGCACATAGGGAACAGAGTTGTGCCAACAAGTTAGCTCATGCAGGAGTAGATCTTGCTTGGTGTTACTCCAAGGGTACTAGGGTGATGCACTAAGCTAGCTGATCAGAATATCCTTGGAACCCCAACTAGGGATGGGCAAAAATTTCCGCCTCAAACTGAAATCGGCAAAAAATGACACTTTGCACTTGGAGAAAAATTTCCCATGAAAAGTCTTGATTTTCTGCTAATTCCCGCTTATTTTGCCTAGCTCATTCCATTGAAATCAATGGTAACATAGAAGTTACACACAACACATAACAAATATTATTTTATTTCCCAAAGGCATAGTATAAAAGGGGCATGTGGGTGCCTGTGTTGGTGGGGTGTGGGGAAAGAATATTTTTGGGGGAGTTTGTTTACTGGCATTGGGGGGCAATTAATAAAAAATAAATCCTAAATACAATTAAAAAACCCCATAAGACATGGTATAAAAAGGGTCTGAGGAGGGTGCCTGTGTTGGTAGGTGGAGTCTGGGGAATGATTCAGTTGAACAGGAAATTTGTTTTGGGAGGGTTCCTGGTTCTGGTATTGAGTGGACAGTTAATAAAACAAAATAAATCAATAAAGTAAAATAAGAAATGTGTATGTAGTGATACAGACAGGAACCCCCTGACATAAGCTGCCACTGGGGTGGACTGATACTTGACTAGATAGTATTTTGTAGAGGATGATTTGTTAAATTTGTTGTTAGAGGCCCAAGCCCTGAGGAAACATTGATTTGTAGTACTTAAGCATATTTGGTACAAATCCTAAGGAAACATTGATTTGTAGGACTTAGGCTTTTTAGAAACAAACCCCCCAAAAATTGTTTATTTTTTCTGTAGGACTATGCTTTTTTTATCAAAGCACAAGCCCTGAGAAAAAATAAAAATTCCCTACTGGCCTAATGCCAGCAGGTCATGTTGGCCAGTGGTTACTGTCAAGTTTCCTCCTGAGTCCTAAGTTGCAACTGCTGTTCCTACTTCTGCTGCTGAGTTGTTTAAGCAGCAGGATGATTAGGCAGCTGAAAAGGAATGGGATCAACAATAGCAGTAACATGGAAGATGGATGATGAAGGTTCTACTTGCCACGAATGGCTCCAGTGATGCACCTGAGGCAGTAGCAGCAAAGTAAGTAACCCCCAGTCTATGTGGAGAAAAGATGATGTTGGCCATTAAATCTTATCCACCTGCCCCTCCTCCAAAATGAGAGGTGTGTTGTTATTAGAATATATTTTTTCCCTTGAGAGCAGGAACTGCGGTTCTCATCAGCAACTGCAATGGGGGCACAACTGTATCCAAACACCATGACCTCTAAAACCAAGTACTGCTGCTGTCACTATACCCCTTGCCCAGACCCCGCCAAGGACACATGACAACTTGTTGGCAGTTTAATAGTAATGATGAACCCTCCCTGCCACCATCTTAGGATATTCTGTGGGATGGAATCTCCTCAAATGCAGCTTGATGCACTGCTTGCAATTCTCCTCCACCACACTGGCATGTGTGGTCAGTGCACCACACAGTGTGAAATGAGTAGAGACAAACTGCCACATCCTAACATTAACAGAGCGGCTATCATTTGGCAGGGGAGGTAATGAACGAGGTGGATTGGCAGAAGATGTAGTTACTCTAGAAGGCGAGCTAGTTGTTTCACTCATCATGGAACTTCCAGTCTCTGCCTGGGTTGCTCTATTCCTCCTTCTCTTTGATCTCCACCTCAACTCTTGTTGCCTTTCTGGAGAGTCAGGGACAGCAAAAGTGGTGCTTTATTTCTGTGGTGGGTATTTGGCTTTAACCCCTTAGTGACCGGCCGCGAGCGCACACGGCCGACACTTAACAACGGGGTTGTTTTTTTTTCTTATTGTAGAGAATGACTTCCTGGACTTACCAGGTACGTCATATGTCACTAAAACCTGCCCAATGCTATTTCAGCAAATAAATACCATCCATGCTCTACAATTTTGGACTGTTATCCCTCTTGTGTTTGTCTTCATGAGTGAGAAGACAACAAATATGTATATGCAAGTTCTTACTGAATGGAAGAAGCTGTGCCCTATCTTGAACCCTAGGACTGTGATGACAGACTGTGAAAGTGCAAGCATAGTCACATTTAAAAGGATATTTCCTGATTGCACACAACAAGGATGTCTGTTCCACTTCAGCCAGTGTGTTTTGCATAAAAACTCAACAATTACCAAAAATGGAAAATGCAGAGAATGCACTGCAGATTAGGAAACTGCTTGCACTGGCTTTTGTACCAACACAGGATGTGGTACATACTTTTGGAAACTTAAGGACTCGACCCTTTTTTATTGAAAATGTGGAGGAGCTACAAGTGCTACTGAATTATTTTGAGGATACTTGGATCTGCAAACCTGGAAGAAAAAATAATAGAAACAAAGAACTGTTTGCCATTGACCTCTGGGACTGTTTCCATTCTGTTTTACATGAATTGGAGGAGTGGTGTAGAAGATTTAACCATCTGCTAGGGGTGTGTCTGGTACTTTATTATTGTATTAAAAAAGGAACAAAGTGAGACAGAATTAAAACTGAAACAACATGCTTCTGGATAGGAGCAACAACGAGTAAAAAATTGTATAGGGAAAATGTCAGAAAATTTAAAGTAATTGTTGAAAATTATTCCAGCACACCGTTGGCTGAATACCTTAAAGTTGTGGCATATAATTTGCATTTCACTAAATGGACTTCCTTCCTATCATACATTTTTTCTAGTACTCACAGCTGCTGTTTGTGCTTTGTTAAAACCTGTAACAAATGTTTTGCTTGTTTAAGGGAGAGTACTTCCTATCTTAACGTTCTACTTGAGGAAATGTCCAGTGTTTTTTTTGTTTATTAGTATAGCCTGAGATGTAAGCAGTGAAACATAAGATCGTAATGCAGCCCGTCAATCTTCACCTCTTCCCTTTCCCTCCCCAGTTGTTCCCTGTTGCCACCTCCTACTCTGATAGAGGAATCCACAGTGTGAAGAGGTGAAGATTGACAGGCTGTTTAACAATCTTATGTTTCACAGCTTGCATCTCATGCTATAGTGCATAAAATAATAAACCAAAAAACAATGAACATGTCCTCACATGGAACGTTAAGATGAGAAGCACTTTAATAGAGGTGGGATTTCCCTTTAATTTGTTATATCTTAAAGTATGTATTTTTTAAATAAAGAATGCTAAATGTTCAAACATTTTATTGTTATTTTATTATTTACTAAATGTTTGGTTAATTTGATATACATACTGTATTATATTATTTATCTGTAATCTAATCTCCTCAATACTGCCAGGCCTCAACTAGTGACATTTTCGCCCATAGGCAAAAATAAAAATGCCACAAGATGTAATTCAAAAAACTACATTAGTCCTTAAGATCCAATAAGGGACATAATTTATTGTGTAAATTTAAGTCCAAATGTTTTTGGCCGCAAGGTCCCTTATTGGATCTCCAATCACCTGACACAGGAAGTGAAAGTAAAAAAAAAAAAAAAAGTGAAAAATAGAGCACTAAGCCCCATATCAATACATCCAAAGTATTAAAAATTTGTTCAGTGTAAGGAGAATTAACCCAGTGGGTGCCAGTGGGGTATACCTACCTCACTGGCACTCACAGGGTTAATCTAAGTAACAAAGCAACAGCCTGTGAAAAGTAACACTTCCAGTAATCCTGATGTCCAGTGGAGTCTTCAGGGTGGTCAGCTACTTTCCATCTTCATCTTCTATCTTCCTTCTTCTCTCTTCTTACTTCCTCTGGTCTGTCTTCTTTCTTTTGTCTTCTCTCAATGTACCTGTAAAACAGAGATGTAAATAAATATTACATACAAATAACCTTCACATCGCTGCATAGTTTAATCCCTTGAGTGCTAGAGAAGTGGCAGCGTTGATGCAGGAGGCAATGTAAGGAGGCAGGAGGCACTTAAGGATGATGCCTGTTTCACTGTGAGGGAATTTGAAAGAGAGTGCCTTTATATATGGGCAGTCTCTGTTCAAAAGGATACACAGCCATTGGCTGGGATGTGAGCTTAGGCACCTCCCAGTCAGTCATCTTCGAGTGGGGGATTGACAGAACCTGCTCAAAGCTGATTGTCTGGGAGGTGCGTAAACACACAACCCAGCCAATGTCAGTGAGTCCTTTTGAACAGAGACTGTCCATATATAAAGGCTGCCTCTCTTTAAATATCCTCACAGTGGAACAGGCATCTGCCCGTAAGGTACAAAGAGGGGGTGTTCCTACTCACTTTCTCCACCACCACCACTGCCGTTACACACAGTGGTGGAGAATTGAAAAAAGGATAATCTTTTTATTTCAAATGTTTTTGCCATTTTACTAATTAATACAAGCATTAAAGGATAATGATGGGGACAAATGTTTTCAACTTTGGGCATTTTTGCAAACTATTGAACCATGCATCTAAGCATTGTTTAACCCTTTGAGTCCCAGAGAGATATGTAACATATTTCTCTGCAGTTCGTTGCCTACTCAACTGCAACTCATAGGGTTAAACTATGTGTAGATGTGTGGGTTTCCTTGTGATGCTGTGTTAGCAGATGCTGTAGATACTTTCAAGAAGATCTTGTATACCTGTTAAATTGAAATCAATATTTAGAACGATGACAATGGGTTTTAGGATAGGTAGGATCTTGATCCATAGATTTTTTTTTTTTTATTTTAATTAGGATTTATTTTTCTTTCTAGTTTCCATTATAGCGAATGACTTCCTGGACTTACCAGGTAAGTCGTCTGTCACTAAGGGGTTAACTTTGTAACTTTTAAATTTAGAAGGTACAAAACTCAAATAAGATGGGGTTCCTTCCTAGTAACTCATTAAATATAATTTTTACAATTAAAAAATTCTAAAGCAATAAATACAGTTTTGATTCATATCAAAGTAAACCATATTAGAGAGCATGGAAACACTGTAGAGGAATTTGCAATTGCATATTCCCCAATATTCAAATCAGGCATGTCTCACACACCTACCCACTCTTTTCCTAAGGGATTTAAAATGATGAGATGATAAAAGATGTTTTCAGGGAAAAGGAATACAGATGCACAATTATAAATATGATTAGATTGACTACAGAATATGATTGATGTAAGTGAGAAATTGGATGTTCTCCTAATGATCATGAAACCACTGTGAAATACAGGTGGTGATGTAAACTGTTGAAGATGCAAATCAAGATATCCTTTATTATCTTATCAAATCATATTGTACTTCTCCAAACATTTCTAGTTTTAAAATTGGTTTCATAGAACAGCTAAGCTATGATACTGAAGACTGCTTTGTCAAATAATACATATGTTCAGCTATGTAAAAAAAAAAAAAAAAATAAGGTTCTAAAAAACATAAAATACTAAAATTAGTTACTTCAAAACTGGTAATGTTGATTTGAACATATAAAGAGGGGCTAGTAGTGTGGAGGAATATAAAATAGGAGGAATAAATGGAGGGGAAATAAGAAAATGGTAGAGGGCAACTAAAATGCAGGTTTTAACATGTACGCTTTATAATGGATCTTAGAATCTTATTATTATTATTTAGGTGTGGGCGAAAGTTGTCACCGTGTTCCTGCAGGAAATTTCACGAAAACCATGTTGTTAGCCGCTTTTTCGCAGAAAAATCCACTTTAAAACTAGCGGTTAAAATTTCCGCATTTTTTGTCCATTGGCCAAAATTTTTCGCCATTTTTTTTCAATGGCTAGAAAGTTTCCGCCCATTGATTTACATTGTTTTCGCACGTCCACTATAAAAACGTGACTTTTTCGCTGAAGGCAGATACAATATAAGCAGCTACAGAGCGAGATAGACATGCTGTGCTGTTCTGCTGTGATATTTTGCAAAAAGTGAGGCAGGAGAGGCTCATAGTGACTCCTATCACTGTGAGCAGGGTAAGAAGTAATCAATGGAGGAGCTGGAAGGACCAATATGTGTCCACTGAGTCTGAGTAGGAGGAGGAAGGGACCACTACTGTACTACAACCAATGCTGTCTGGTCACCCTAAATCACCCCAAGGGATCTTGGGGAATTTAATGGGAAGGGAGAGAGAAAAGGGAATGGGAGGGAAGGGAGAAAAGGGAAGTACTAGTGAGAGCAGTACAGGTCAGCTGCCTGTGCCTGCTGGTAGATGTGTTGCTCCTGCTGCCAATGTCACCACTGCTGTACCTGCAGCTACTAGTGTTGTACCTGCTGCCAGATGTGCTGCCACTACTGTTGTACCCGCTGTTAGCGCTGAACCTGCTGCTAGTGCTAAACCTGCTGCCAGTGCTGAACCTGCTGCCACCAATACTTTGCCTGCTGCTAGTGTTTCTTGTAGTACTCAGGGGGGGAAAGAGAAAAGTATGCCATATGTGACAGCAGGGGACCCTCTGTAACACTGCTCTTCACCTCCTCCAAGCAGCAGCGAGATGCCTGTAATAGAGCAGCATCATGTAGGGACTAGTGGTGGTGGTGGTGTTAGAGAAGCTGGGGTGGAAGAGACATTGATGGCCTTTTTATTAGAAACTGAGAAGGAATGGGAGACAGGAATGATGATGGGCATCACCACCACCACCACTAGTAGTCAGCTTTTGGAATTTGCGGAAATTGCAACTGCTCTAATCTCTTCTGCTGCTGCTGAGATGAAAGGGCAGCAGGGTGCTGAGGAGCAGGCTAGTGTGCCACAGACCACCATGGACACAGTGGGAATGGGGTCAACACACATGAAACACAGACACCATGACATTTATGTCAAACATGTTAAAGCCAAACACCCATGACAGAAATCTAGCACCGCTGTTACCGTACCCCCTGACTCTCCAGAAAGGTGGAGATCAAAGAATAAAGAAACCCAGACAGACACTGGAAGTTCCATGATGAGCAAAACAACTAGCTCACCATCAACATCACCTTCTTCCTCTAGGGTAACAAGTACATCTCCTGCCAATCCACTTCATTTATCGTTACCTCCCCCCGTCAAATGATAGCCACTATGTTAATGTTAGCATATGGCAGTTCATCTCTAACCATTGCACACTGTGTGGTGCTCTGACCACACATGCCAGTGTGGTGGGAGGAGAATAGCAAGCAGGGCATTGTAACAGTTTGTTCGACACACAGACACAGTGGTTTAGGATAAAACACAGTTTTATTGAAATCACAGTAATATAATAACCCTCACAGGTCCTGTAGTATTGAAGCAGAATAATACAGACACACGACAGGTTACATATACATAAGGCTGCACAGGTCCAGTATAACCATAAAATCTATAACAGTCTATATGACACAGGTCAGGCAGAATATGTTGAATTCCCAGGAGAAAGGTACTGCATGGGTTAATGGTCTTCAATGAGTGTAAACAGTCCCATGTGCAGAGAGGTCTGTGATGGAGCTCTCTCCATATAGAGAGCTTAATGATATGTAACACCCAGAAAGAGGTTAGCAGAACAAACGTGAACTGCCAGAGTAATATCAGGAATTGAGCAACACAGGACACTGCCGTAGCAGTAACGAAGACCAGACCACTCGCACTCTGCCGGAGCAGTAACGGAGACAAGACCAATGGCACACTGCCGTAGCAGTAACGGAGACAGACACTTGCACTCTGCAGGAGCAGTAACGTAGACTAGGCCAATGGCACACTGCCGTAGCAGTAACGGAGACAGACACTTGCACTCTGCAGGCGCAGTAACAGAGACTAGGCCAATGGCACACTGCTGTAGCAGTAACGGAGACAGACACTTGTGCTTTGCAGGAGCAGTAACGGAGGACAAAGCCAATGGCACACTGCTGTAGCAGTAACGGAGGCAGACACTTGCACTCTACAGAAGCAGTAACGGAGACTAGGCCAAAGGCACACTGCCATAGCAGTAACGGACACACACACTTGCACTCTGCAGGAGCAGCAATGGAGGACAAGGCCAATGGCACACTGCCATAGCAGTAACGGAGACTAGGTCACTTGTACTCTGCAGGAGCAGTAAAGGAGACACAATTGCCTGATGGATCAGAATGTCGCCAAGGTGACACAGAGGCAGCCAGAGCAGGAACGCCAACCAAGCTGGGTCGAATCACGGAGTAGGAATGTCAGCCAAGCCAGGTCGAATCACGGCGCAGGAACGTCAGCCAAGCTCGGTCGGTACGCAGGAGCAGGAAAGTCAGCCAAGCCGGGTCTTTACACAGGAGCAGGCGCAGAAGAATAGTCAGGCAATCCGGGTCTTTACACAGGCAGGAGACAAAATGCAGAGTAGTCAGGCAGGCCAAGTCGGTACACTGGGAATCACTGAGCAGAAACAAGCACTGGTACAGGAACACCACGAAAGGGCACCGGAGGGGTGCCAGAGCCCAGTATATAAAGGCCATACTGTGCGGGACAAACACAGAGTAGCCAATGGGAGCAAAGCACAGAGTAGACTGACAGAAAACAGCAAGGGGAGCTTCAAGCGGCATCTGAGGAGATTCTAGCCCACAGAATATGCTAAGATGCTAGCAGGGAATTGTCATCATTACTATTAAACTGTCAGCAAGTTGTCATGTGTCCTTAGCGGGGTCTGGACAAGGGGTACAATGACAGTGGCAGTATTTGGTTTCAGGTGTCATGGTGTTTGGATACAGTTGTGCCCCCAGATGTTATTTACCACACACACTGTGCACATTGTGGTTGCTGATGGGAGCCACAGTTCCTGCTCTCAAGGGAAAAATGTATATTCTAATAACAACACACTCATGATTTTGGAGGAGGGGCAGGTGAAGAAGAATTATTAGCCAACTTCTTCTTTTCTCCACATAGACTGGGGGCTACTTATTGTGTTGCTACTACCTCAGGCGCATCACTGGAGCTAGTCGTGGCAAGTGGAACTTTCATCATCCACCATCACCCATGTTACTGCTATTGTTGATCCCATTTCCTTTCAGCTGCCTAATCAACTCAGCAGCAGCAGTACGAACAACAATTGCAACTCAGGATTCAGTAGGACATTTGACAGTGGCCACTGGCCAACATGACCTGCTGGCATTATGCCAGTAGGGCATTTTTTTTTTTTCTCAGGGCTTGTGTTTTGAAAAAAAAATAAATAAAAAAATAAAGCATAAAAAAAATAGTCCTACAAAAAAATAAACAATTTTTGGGGGGTTTGTTTCTAATAAGCCTAAGTCGTAAAATCAATGTTTCTTCAGGGCTTGGGCCTCTAATAAGTCTAAGCCCTACAAAGGCCTCTAACAACAAATCAAACAAATCAGCCTCTACAAAATACTCTATCACGTCAAGTATCAGTCCACCCCAGTGGAAGCTTATGTCGGGGGGTTCCTGTCTCTATCACTTTAAATACAAAGTTCTTATTTTATGTATTTTTTGTTAACTGTCCCCCCAGTAGCAGTCAAGAACCCCCCCCAAAACAAATTCCCTGTTCAAATGATTCATTAATTCACCAACACAGGCACCCTCCTCAGACCCCTTTATACCATGTCTTATGGTTTTTATTTTATTTTATTTTATTTAGGATTGCTTTATTATTAAGTGTTCCCCAATCTCAGTAAACAACCCCCCAAAAACATTCCCTGTTCAACTGATTCTTTCCCCACACCCCACCAACACAGGCACCCTCATGTCCCTTTTATACAATGCCTTTGTAATATGTTGTGTGTAACTTCTATGTTCCCATTGATTTCAATGGGCAAAAAAAAGTGGAAAAAGCAGAAAATCTGCACTTTTTGTGGGAAAATTTTCACCAAGCGGAAAGTGCCATTTTTCACCTATTTCAGTTTGTGGCGGAAAGTTTCACCCAGCCCTATTATTATTATTATCTTAGTTGTGATAGAAAAATAGCTGAGTGGACACAGGTTACCCACATAGGTATAATGTCACATTCAGAAAATACAAAACTAGTTTAATTGAATTATTTAACAAGTCAATGTAAAAAAAACAAGCATAGGTATGCTCCAAGTCCCTGGGTCAGGTGGTTACATGGAGACTATTATTCAGTTTGCAAAATTGTGCTCAATCTTAAGAGAAATATAAATTTCTTAGATTCAATTAGTTAATAAAATGCTTACATTAAAATAAGAGTCTTTTTTAATCGAGACATCGCTAATATTTACCCTCTGTTGCTTTCCAAGTAACTTTTGTCTGAGAAATGTAAAGGAACAGTGATGCTTACATTTAGTTATATACATGTATATACCATTTTCCCCAAGCAATAATATAAAACAAAAATAATGATAGATTCCTAAAATATAATCTTAAACTTGCTTTTCTAATGCATGTGTAGTTCTATGTGTCACTGATTCTTTAGTTTAGTTCTGAAAAGCTTACATTGAATGATGAGAGCTAATACATTTTGATTAGTTCCTATTCTATTCAGAAAGGCAATACTAAGGTGTTACATCAAATATTGCTATTGTCATGAAGTCCTAGAGTCCTGCTCAATGTATGAGTGATTACCTTCATATAGTATATTTAATTTGGAATGATACCCTGGATCTTGATTTGTTTAACAGAACAAATTATCTAGGCAGGTGTCTTTCATACAACAGTCAGTTATATCTACAGTCTATAACATCTGCATTTGCATTTGTGTCACCTGTGAGAAAATGATGATACATGTACTAAAATTTCAAACAGGACTTACTGACAGAATATGTCTAACTCATAGCTGGAGCCTTGACGCTTGACTTGCTCAAATGGACATCACAGAACATCTATACATAAAGGCAATACAGGTGGTATGTGATGCCTATTTGTACACCAAGGGAGTTGAATTACTTAGTCTGCAAAGTGTTTCTCCATTAAAAGGCATGCTCTGAGCATAACATGAGTGGTGCATTGTTCCATGAATGTAGGTCATCCAAACAAATATAAAAACAGCAATCTTAATTTCTACCTAGGAAATCAGATGTAGTCCTTCACTCTATTGCAATGACTCTGAGTGCATGATTCAATTCCCTAGAAAATTAGAACTATAACAATAATTTTGAAATACATGCTTGCAGGAATGAGTCCAGAGCATCCAATACATTTGTCTCCATGTTGCCTAGCTTGTATTCAGAATAAACACTTATTATCACCACATAACCTCAATAATTGCTTGGATTTTCCAATATATTACATAACAAAGAGGTGCTAATGATTAAGACAAACAAATACTGAAAGATCCAAGTTCTTGTTGGATTGCTTTTTTATAATTTAATGTGTATTATTATTATTGTTATTATCCTATATTTATATAGCACCAACATATTCAGCACCACTGTACATTAGGAAATAGACATACAGAAACATAAAACAGTATAAACTGAAAAAAGAAAACAAAAGCATCAGAGGGTCCAGCTCATGAGAGCGCATAGTCTAGAGGAAGGTACGTGGCACATGGAAGGAATAGGTGCTATGGTGTGTAAGTGCCCTCTGCTACATGGACCGCCGATAATTGGGTGGGAGAAAGAAGTTATTTTCAGTCCAGTTGTCCAGTCAAGTAGCAGATCTGTCTGGGAGAAAAAGGTTATGAGTGAACAGTGAGGTTTTAATGGAGTTGTAGGTGGGAGAGTGAGTGTAGAATGGAATAAGGTAAAATATTCATATTTTGTAGCTCATTTTGGTTGAATGGAGAATATATCATACCTATGCAAAGGGCATGCCTACCAAGACAAATGAAAATCAAGGGGAGGAAGAAAACACACAGTAGAACCACCCTAGGTAATATTACTATAATGATTGTGCTGAATGGCATATAGAACTTAGTCTCATATAGAGTAATTGGGAGCTTCATTCGCCCAGTATTCATCCAGTAACACTTGCACAAGTCCATCAAACCATGAAGTTCAACTACCTTGATAGAAAAACACTGGTGCCAGAATGCTTCAAATACCAAAAAGTTTTAGGACAGTTTTCTGTAATCTGTGTTTGCACTCCTCTGGCTATCCTGAAGGTTCTAAAGTTCCCAAATCTTTGTGTTTTTACCTCATTGCAAAGAAGCCATTTTGTGAACATTTATTTTTGACATGGAAAGTGGCCTGTGATTAAACAATAGATATGAGACACGGTATGGGGAGCTAGTAGACGATTTGCAGAATGAGGTCAGAATGGAAAAGAGAGGTAGAAGCATGACAGTTGATCAAAGGGATAACAGCTATGTACAGAAAAAATAGGAAATGAATGATTGCTAGGTAAAGGGGCAAACTGTAAATAAAAAATAATAAAAATAACAAAAAAAGGAGGAGAGGGGGGAAAGGAAAGTGGAAGAGTAAAAAAGGAAATGTTTAATTTTGGGAAAACCAACTCCTTACATTGCTTTGTTGACATAGAATGATGGGGTTGGGATAAAAGAAGATATACAAACAAGGTGAGAAGGCATGTAGAAGCACAGGTCCCCATGTGTGCATTTGTGTGACTGATGCAAAATGAGATCACTTCAGCATCTTCACTCTTCACTGTGCATTCATCAGCACTGCAGTGATTAACATGTTTGCTGGAGTGTTTAGAAAGCGTATGAAAGAGTATGATATAAGCCTATATAACATTCACTGTCATAAAAATGCCCTACATGCAGCATGTACACACACACAAATACAGTGATCCAAATGGACCAAGTGACCTGCTAATGCATTCAAATAATCTATTACAGCAAATCAGCAAAACAACATATAAATAAGAAGTAAAAGTGAAATATATAATAAACATAATAATATGTCTAAGTGCTCTCTATCTCAGTTTGTTGTATCAAGTGTCATTAGCAAAATAGAGTACTTTCCTAAATATATTATAGGCTTTCTGAAAACCCTTTTTTTAAATTTTACTATTGCTATACCTGCAGAATTTTTATTATGTATTCTCGGTATAGTAACACATAATTCCTGTAAAAACAGAAAAGTGATGCATGTCTTGTCCTGCTGACGGAACGTTGAATCAGAGATGAAGTTTACTGTCACCAGTATTCCACCTTGAATTGATTTATTATGGAAAACAAAGCAATCACAACTTTCTCATTAACTCTTTGAGTGCTAGAGCTGTAAGCAATGCATTGAGGAACAATGTGCTGTGCACCCCTGGTACTCAGAGGGTTAAAGCTGGTGAAACTGCCAAATTCACTTTTTGATTATTTATAATACAGTTGAATATTATGCGTGTTTGTATTTCTTGTTCATTATATGGTAAAGGACCATAACTGAAATGTAGGAGCTTTTTCATTAATGTGTGTATTGAATGGTAACAGTGCTTGGTTAATGAGTAGGAACTAGAGATGAGTAAAACATCCACAGTTCATTTCTCCAATAAAATCTTTAGATTTCTTTTCAATTTTTTTCAAATGAAACTCTAACTCAAATTCTCTGATCTTCCTTTATCTCTATAGTTATCCATCATATTCTAAAAATGATTACCATTTATAACACTTTTCTTTCACTAACACATTTCTTCTCCTTCTCCTTCTAGCATCTTTCTCACAATATCTCAGTAAATTTCACCGTTGTAAATGACAATGATGGTATGAATGAAGTGCACTAAAATATGTTATGATCTTGTCGACTGTCAGAGGGGTACCTCGCTCATTGTTTTGCAATGCATTGGCTACCCATCTGGTGCTCAAAGAGTTATATATGCTTTTTCTTTTTAGCAGTGCAGAGACAAGGGTGAGAATCAGAGGTCAGTAAGTATGTGTGGTTCTTTGCATTATGTACGGCAAGGCTGCAGTCAGTATATGGGGTTATATGGCTACCAGTGTAATGGGACAAGGTGTTATGGCTAGTAGTACAGTGGAACAAGATTGGGGGTTAATACATGGGATTGTATGGCAGTGCAGTGGGACAAGGCTGGTGAGGTTTTGTGGCTAATGTATTTCAAGGCTGGAGGTCAGTATGTATGGTTGTTTGTCTAGCAGTGTAGTTGGACAAGGCTAGGAGGTCAATATGTTTGTTCTGTGGATAACCATGTAATAGGACAATGCTGGGGCAATGGGTCATGTGTGTTTCTATGACTACCAGTTGGGCAAGGCTGTGGTCAATATTTTTTGTTCTGTGGCTACCAGTACAGTGAGACAATGTTTTTTTTTGGGGGGGTTAGTATGTGTGGTTTTATGGATACCATGGGATAAGGCTGGGGGAGGGTAAGTATGTGTGTATGGGGGAAATTGGAAAAAAATACTTTTCACATGAATTCCAAATGTTTTCACTTATCCTTAATGATTACTGTAAGAACATATTTTAAAAGGCCTATTACATGACGTTGAAGTGGAGGGAGAAAGGTCTCCTATCCTATCTCCCCATGACGAACAACTGGAGAGGCTATAGGTACAGCAGGGACCAATGAACTGCTTCAATGTAGGATGACATGAGCTACATGTTGCTTGGTGAATGTGAGACAAGAGTCTTCCAAATTCTCCACTTCAGGCTGTGCTGCTGAACGTCCATAAGAAATGTACTGCCTTTGACTAAATCAAAGATGTTTCCCAGAAATCACTTTCTCTGGGAAGGGGTAAGATCTGACTTTTTCCATTTGATAGTCCATCCCAGTACCAAAAACAGCAGAGAGTGCCTTCCTGTCCACTGGTAACAGAAATGAGAACCTGAGATCTGAGAAAACCTATGGCTTGATGAAAAAATTATTTTGACTTTCAGAGCTGGGCAGTGAGGTTTGCACATATCAAGGATTTGGTCAAAAATGTTCCCAGTAACTTTCCTAGAGGAAACTGAAAAGCCAGAAAGTTGGGGTGATGCTTTGCCATGGAACTGTTACCACTGAACTGTTTGTCAAGAAGAAAGTCACTTTTAAGAATCAACCTTATCCAAGAGCTTCTCCAATTCCTGGCCAAAAATGCCCTTCCTTGAAGTGGCATGAAGCATAAGTGGCTCTTTGACGCTGCATCTGCCATCCAGGACTTCAGCCAAACTGCTCTTCTAGCAGTTACTGACAATGCAGAGGATCTTGCACATGTGTAAACTGACTGCAGAGAGATATGACAGAGAAAATCCACAGAGCTTTAGAGCCAAAGCTTACCTAAGGTATCTTCCCTGGTTACCCTCAAGGAGTGATCATCCTGGAGGTTCAAGAAGAATAGGCAATGGAGACAGCAGCAATAACAGGTCTAAACCCAAATAGGAGGCCTCAAATTATTTTTTCATTGCTGCCTCCATCTCTCTATCCATTGAGTAATCAAAACTTGATCCAATGGAACAGCAGAGGTGTGGATGACCCTGTAGACTGCTGTGCAGGGATGGACAGAAATGTTTTCCCCAAAAGAAACAGGTGAAAAATAGCACTTCCCTCCAAGTAAGATTTTTTTTTATTATTGCAGATTTTCCTTTTTTTCCCATCTAGCTCATTGCACTGAAATCAATGGTAAGACTGAATTTCACCCACATGACAAGTTTCCCTTTTTTCTTGATGGGATAGTATAAAAGGGGTGTCAGGTTCCTGCAGCATGTCATTTATGTATCTGTGTGATAGGGACATTTGAGCTAGTTAAGATAATAAGCAAAAAAAAGAAGAAAAGTTGGAGTATAGTTTAGGGAGACTAGTGTTTAGAAAATTTGTTCTTTATTAGTGGAGTCTTGGGGACTTTGAGGAAGTGTGAAGGGAAAAAAAGAGATTTACCCAAAATACCCCGAAATCTTGGTTGACTGAGATAGGCAGCTGTGAACTAAGTTCCCTTCTGATCTGTCTGTTATCTCTGTATCAAGTAATGGAGTCTAGGTGGATGTGAAGGGAGAAATGGAAATATACCCCAATATTTTGTGTCACTGACTGGGAAGACATAGGCAGCCTTGGTCCGCATTACTTCTTGATCTAGAATTGGAGGGAGCAATGGCAACTAATGTGTGACTGCTGAAACCTCTTGAGGAGGCCACCTTGCTGGTGATGGGACAGGAATTATCATTCTGCCACAGATATATTTACTACAGAAAAAACTGAGGAGCATGGCTGACAAGTGACAAATATTGCAGTAATGACAACACAGACATGCACAAGCTAGTGAAGGAATTTATTCCATGTGATCAATTTGTGACAAGGAGTGATGATCAGCAGAAATTAAAATTGGATTCTGTCAAAGAATATAAATCTATGCTTACATACTGAGTGGTGTGTTGCATTCTGGAAGATGAGAATGAGTAAGTTAGGGCCAACATAACTGGTTTGAAAGTATAGTGAAAAACAAATCAGCAGAGGGTTTATACCAGCAGCACCAACAACAACAAGAGCTTCCCATTCCCAACATATTTCTGAACATATGTCCTCGTCATCACAGAAAGCAATTCATGTGTCTCAAGTGTGGCAATCTATCATTTGTTGTGGTGGCAATGGCACATCTCTATAGGACTTGCTCCCAGAGTATGGGTTTTTAATTGATACACAGGAACACCAGGTAGCTCGTAGGAGTGACCCTCTGCATGTGAGATGATTGTAGGATAGCTATGTTCTCAACAGAAACAATGACCCCATGGACAACTGGCAAAACAAAACAGTGTGTGTGCCCAGCAGCAGCAAGTGTGGAGTGTGAGCGGTTTTTCAGAGCAGTGGGTTATATTGTAAATGTCCGTAGGGCATGCCTATCAAGAAGCAGTGCTGGTAGACAAACATTTCTAAAAATGAACCAACATCTAATACCATCTGTGTATAAGGCAGCAGAAGTGGTCAAATCCACACATGATGCAGAAACCCATGGCACACATACTATCAACAACAGCACTGAGGATGAAGAAGAGGAGGGCTACCATCTACTTCAGTTGGGCCCACTACTATGATGATTGATTATGCTTGACACTAATTTGAGAATAATGCAAGCTTAAATTAGACTTGAAAATGATAATGTAAATAACTGGTCTATGAATCATGATGATATATATATGTACATATAATATACATCAATCACACCACACCAGTCCATACACATATGCCACATTTAGTGGAAATTGTAACTTTTTTTATCTCTTTAAAACTAATGGTTAGCAAGCATGGCAGCAGGCTTGCAGTAAGAAAAACTTTAAACAAATATTTATTTTGCAGGCTTATAGAGAGATAAACATTCAAAATATTACAAAAAAGCTATGCTTAAATCAATGCCACCCCTGGAAATAAAATGTATGTAGGCCTCATTCTTGTCAAAAAACAAGCCATGAGAAAACTGTTTAGGCCTCAGGCTTGAAAAAAAAAATGCCTGACTGACCTAGTTCCAGTGTGCTAGACGGTGGTGGCAAACTCGCACCAGAAACATTATGCCACACAGCGGCACCCACCACTCAGCTACTGCTGAGTCATCTAACCAACAGGAGGATTAGGCTGATGCATGGTACTGGTATCATCAGCACTGATATGAGACAGGAAGTGGTATGAGGAGCCGCTACAAGCTCCCACACCATTTAAGGTACATCTAGAGAGAAGATGCTAGACAAATATGCTTCTTCTACTGCACCATCTCTCTAAAATTTGGTGTTTATAATATTATGTTCCCTTGAGAGCAGGAAGAAACTGTGCCATGTCATCAGCAGTTCCAAACTGTACAGTGTGTAATAGGAAGCACTGTGAAATAGGGAAATAACTGGTAAGTATCACAACTGAAATATCGTTCACCTTGAAGATTAGTCAGCAAAGTAAACCAACCCCCAAGAAATTAAGCACTGCTGTCACTATGGCTTTTGACGCCTCTGTTAAGGGCATGTGATGACAAGAAGACTTCATAAAAATAATGAATCCTCCCTGCAACCAGCTTAGTGTATTCAGAGGTACAGAATGTATGTGGATGCTCATTGATACCCTGCATTTGATTCCTTTCCACCACAATGGCATGTGTGGTCTGTACACTACACAATGTGCGGTGGGTGGACAGTAAATGGCAGATCATCACATATATAGAGTCTTTATCATCTGGTGGGGGATAAAAGGTGGTACACCAGGAGGAGGAGGAAGATGACACCAAGGGTGCCAGTGCAGGGTGTAATACCCAGACCTTAGCACAAGAAGAAGATGAGGACTCAGTTGTTATGATCATTATCAAACTTCCAGGCTGTGTTTCTCTTGTCATCCTCTGGGATTTTCTCCTCCATTCTTTGTGCCTTTTGGGGGGGGCATATTGACTGTGGCTCTTGATTTCTTTTTGTGGGGGTTGGCTTTCACTTGCTTAACATAGATATCAAGGTGTTTATGTTGCATGTGCTTAATGAGGGAAGACGTACCAAGTTGTGTCCCCTCCTTTCCCCTATTCACTACTTTATCACAAATAATGCACTGTGCAGTCACTGATGACTATACATTGCTTGGCCCAAAAATTTTAGTGAGGGGACATTTGGAGAAGATTCTTCACCAGAATTCCCTTCACTGGCTAAGGCACGTGATGCTGCTACTACCTCAGCATCTGTACATCTAATAGCAGGAGTATTGTGCCAAGAGGAACCTGTCCTAGTCCCATATACTTCAAAAGTCCCATTGTGACCACAGTGGGCTGTGGCACACTACCCTGCTAAAAATCACCCTGCTGCTTTTACAAATAAGCGTCCATCTCTGATTCAGCAGAGACAATATGAGGACACTTACCTAAAGCTGGCAAGCTTAAACATATTTTGGTAAAACTATGCAACGAAAACTCATCTTGAAATAGGTTAATATGGGGTAATGATGCTATATACAGGGTTCCCATTTAAATAATTCATATGAAGTAGCACAGGTTTGCTTCTGTTTGTGTTGATTTTACATTATAGTTATCCCCAAAAAGATAATCCCCAGAAGCCTATACATTTGTTTAATCATAATGGAAAAGTGAGGGAGAGAGAGAGCACATGAAACACAGAAAGACTCTACCCAGTATTTTGTTACTGTGTTATACAGTGTACATTGTATACCGGATTACTGAGCAGACCATAAGTATAGGGAAAACATGATTATTCCAGTTAATTAAATGTTGCTAAGTTAATGCTCTGAATCTATGTAATATATTTCTCTCAGTGCAGCATTTTTTGTATTCTTTCCTTTTATGGTGATGCTTTTGTATTCTGTGGAGAGCTTAGTTCACGGGCAAATGCTCTCTATAGATTGCAGTGGAAACAATGCCACTTAAAATAAGTTACAAAAATGCTTTGATAAAATTCTTAAAAGATAAGTAAATGTACTCTGAAATAACCTTTGAATTAGGAATATTTAATTAATAGTACACTAGTACTGTCACCAGAATAAGCAATGCTAGGAGCAAGTAGTAACCACAAATCATCATAGATGCTGCATGACACCCTGGGAGTGCACAACATGTATAATATATGATACATAGCTAAGGTGATAATTGTGTAGTACTTTGTGTACAATTTGTTTTTCATTTTAACCCTTTGAGTGCCACAGGGGTGAACAATGCACATTTCTATGGTACTCAGTGCTGTCCATGGTGGTGAAAGTATCCTCTCCACTCCCCTACTTTGAAGTAGGGAAGCAGAGAGAAGAATGATGTTCAACTTCGGAATTGTCATAGTGTTGGTGATGTGTGAAGGGAGGACGTCCATTCCACAACGACAGCACTTTGACAATCCTGTATGCTAATAGGGAGTTTCTCCTCCCCTCCCTTTGCATCCAACAATTTTATTGAACATGTCGATGTGTTTGTAGATTAAAATGGTAAAGTATTTTGAACACATCAACAAGATCATATCACCACATCATTGACCTTTACAGAATCTAGGACATTGTTTTGGAACATAGCGCATAATGATATTAATAAATAACAAATTGAGAAATTCGACTTTTTAAAATGAATTATTTATGCCTTGAAATATTCAAATCAATACCAGATGTAAAAGAATGCAAAAAAAACTGTGATTCTGATGCTTCCTTTATGGTCTTAAATGGTTGCAGAATTTTCGTAGTATAGTGAAATCAATACCTGCTCAATATATTATTATGTATGGATCACAAGCATAAATAAACATTCTGAAAACATGTGGAATCAGCCTCATCAATGGTGAATAGCTTGGATGCTTGCAAAGCAAACAGAAATGTATGTTTTATTGGATCTGATTTTATATAATCACTTGCCAAACAGTTGCACTCCAGTCCTGTTTTAAAAATATGCACTGTGCACAAAGGTGTTACATATGTGTTTTTTCCCATTTCACTTCCTTCTAGCTTCATTATACTTGTGTATATTTGCAAAATCTTAGGCAAAGTTTCCTGTGGGCTGATTTTCCACATAAAACTCCCAGCTGTAATTGTCAAGCTTGATCCAAATATATTTAGACATAATTTTGATTTAATACATTTGCATTGGAGTAAACTAGCATGTACATTTAGAAAGGGTTCCCATCATATTGGTACATATATATATACATCTCTGTCATTTGCTAATACAGTTCCTCACTTATCTACTACTAATAGTATTTTAACAGTAGTCTGCTTGTCCAGCAATACTAACAACAACTTGTTCTGTACATTTCTAAAACAGTATTTCTGCTTGTCCAGCAGCTCTCACAATAAGAAACAATTTTACTAATATTCTTTGCTTGTCCAGTGATCCTTGCATTTTTGGCTATATTCCCAGAACATCAATTTTGTTATTACTTGCCAGTTTTGTAATATAACTATTTTTCACCAACACAGAACTTACCTGACCATGCACACAAACTTCATCATAATTATTGCCTTGCAAGTGAATAAAGAAGGATTACATTTATAAGGCATAATACAGCCAAATCCCGTACAGTATTTATTCTTAGTTATACTTTTAGGAACATTTTAGGGAAAACTGCATTATATATTATTATATATAACAAACTGGAGTTATTTTGGAGTAATCCAGCTGCACCAGAGAGGAAAAATAAATTCATGTTAAATTGACTTGGGCCTTTAACCCATTGAATGCTAGAGAGGTCTCTAATGAATTTTGAAATGGAAAAGAAAGAGAAGAAATTCTGGGGTGAACCAACTGTACTACTGGGGGAGGAGATAATAATTCCCATTGATTTAAATGAATGCTAGAAAGTTCTTCATTGTATTGCAAAGACCCATTCAAATCAGTGGGGTACTGAGGAATTGCTCATCTTTTGTTTTCTGTGTTAAAGACCTAGGAATCGATTCAATTGTCCCAGTTATGCCAAAAAACATCAGACAGCATTTTTTCAAACATTGTAAGCCATTCCATTCACAGTGCAATGAACAAATGCCAGCAAAAAAGTCCTTTGCCGGGTGATAATATCAGAGGCGTTGTGGCTATAGACAAGTGAAACGAATGTCACAAGTTGCAATTCAATAGACTGCTTTAGCTGGTAAGATCCAAAAAGGCACTCACTTTAGCACTTAAATTTAAGACCTAGTTTTTTTCTGACTAAAGTCCCTTATCGTCAGCCGACACAGCTATTGAAATTAAAAAAAGTTAGTAGAATTAACCCTATGAGTGACAGTGGGGTATAATTACCCACCGGCATTCATTGGGTTATTTCGACGAAGTTACAAAGCAACATCCCATTAAAAGTAACACTTACCATTAATCCTAATGTCCAGCGGAGTCTTCAGCATCCTGGTCATCTTGTCCTTCTGCTTTCTTCTCTTCTGTCTTCTATCATTTCTTCTTTCTTCTAGCTATAAAAACCCCCCCATAAGAGTATGAATACATGCTTGCTGAAATATGTATTGCTTACCTCTCTGGGGCTCAAAGGGTTAAACTATGTATTAGTGCCTGGTTCAATATAAATATGCCTCCATTACAATATGTACAACTTGATCATAATATATATTCCAAAACGCCATAAAAAAAACGTTAGCTTTACGTCAGGCACCAATAGCTTTTTTTACTGTGAAGTTCCCAATATTGATGCTATTTAGCGGTGTTTTGGGAACATAACGCACAAAACAGATACTTGACCAGGAGACCTTTTCTGTGGCCTAATGTCTGTTGTGCTTTCAGCTGGTAGGGCAATTGAATAGCTCGTTAGCACTTTTTGCTAATGGTCCGGTATCCAGTTTTGCCCTACCAGCTGTTTTACCGGGCACTATTGAATCAAGCTCCTAACCTTTTAACTACTTCCCAGAAAGTGTATACTCAAAGTATGTTGCTTGCTTGCATCTTTTATCTCAGATAGTTCAGCACTTATCACAGATTAACCCCTTAAGGACCAGACTATGAGACATGTATTTTTTATTTCTCCTCTATGGTGTCTTTGGTTTCCTCCAAAAAAGCTCCTCTTTTAGTTTTTGTGATGATGGGTCAAATTGCTAAGGGTCAAGAATCCCAGAAACTTAGCCCTTTTGTTGAAATCCTCTGGATGTTTTAATGCAAAGAAAACATTTAACCTTCATTGTGGGATGTTCTTGTGATACTGCATTTTAACCCTTTGAGTGCCAGAGGATTACCCAATGCATTTCAAGCAATGTGTAGCATACCCCTCTAGCACTCAAAGGGTTAACGGAGTTTATACATAATATTCATAAATGTCCCCTCAATTATCCACATTAATGTCAAAACCGCTATATGGTGGTTGAATTGGAAATAGCCATCAACTTTAGACCAGTCTTTATAAACATTCATCTTCCATAATCCATCTATGATTATTTTTGTCTCTACCTCTAGGATCACTCTTCAGTGTATCCTGGTAACACATAGTGAAAGAGAGCCCTGACTTCCTAGATAGGCCAGGAAACAGTTAAAAAAGACCATAAAAGAAAAGAAGACCATGCAAACAGTCTCAGAGTGTAGTAGTCGGTCACACACTTTAGAGGAATTAGTCTACAGCACTCTTCCTCAGAAACATTCTAAGATTTTGCTGAGGCCACCCATGCCTCTAGGAATTTTTAGCATGCAGTGATATTACCCCCCCCCCCATGTTGGAGGTTCTACTTCCATTTGATGGTCTCAAGTTCATTCAGTGAGCTGCTCGAACCCACTAGAACAGCCATTGATATGTGCCAAAAGCCCATGCTTAGTGGTACCAACTTGCTTGCGGTTATGAATGAACTAAATATGGAGATAATAGAGGTAGACAGGGGTGCATGGGCTAGTAGCTACTTTCAAGCTGAAGTAGCTAAAAATAGGTTTTTAGGGACTATAGAAAAAAAATCTATATTTTAATAATACCCTCACAAAGGTAGAGCGTAAAAACCAAATAAGACACAATTTAATTAATATATGATTGGACTCCTCTTGTGACATTACATTCCTGGCTCTGATGTATATCGTGTCATATTCAGAATTTACCTGAGTCAGTTCTGTTAGTCAGTCTCATATTTCATATTTCTTGTTATGTAAGATGTACATTGCTAATGTAATTCATTTATACTCTGTATCATCTATTAACTTTAATAAAAGTTTAAAGGAAAAAAAATAGAATATGAAAGGTTAGGCTGATAAACAAATAATAATTAAATATAACTATGCATTTTGTGACCAGATTTTCATGCCACTTCATCTGTGCTCAAACTCAAGCCCGGTGTACACAACTGTTTCTGGAAGATGTCGATGTGTAAATTTCCACCTCATCAATTATTTCAGGTGGGAATTTCCCACAATGTAAAATTTCCACTGCTCTATATTATTGCTTTTGGAGGCAGGAATTTCAGATATGAATGCATATGTAATTTTGATGTGTCATCAATCATAGGTATTTTTTTACAAGCAACCTCATTTGAAAAAAGGGGCCTACTCTCTTTCAGATGTGGGTACACCTGTCTCTCTACAGTCTTTGTGTAGGTGTGTGTAAATATGTACATGTGATTGTGTAAATATGTTGGTGTTTGAGTATGTCAGTATTTATGTGTGTGTATGCATATGTGTGTATTTGTTTATGTATGTGTGTGAAAAATACACAAATTTCCTCTTTTCCAGCGGAAAATGCCTGCAAAACGTTTGCTGTAAATTTCTGCCTCATCAATTGTTTCAGGCGGAATTTCCCCCAACATAGAATTTTCTAACACCCTACATTATTGATTTTTGGAGGCAGAAATTTCCCACCTCATAGAAAAACACTAGGGATGGGTGAAAATTTTCCCCTCAAACTGAAATCAGCAAAAAATGTCACTTTCCACTTGGTGAAAATTTTCCAGCGAAAAGTGCCATTTTTTTTTGGCTTTTTCATACTTTTTTCACTTAGTTCATTGCATTGAAATCAATGGGTAGAAAAATGTTTCTCCACCTCACAAAAGTTTTCTACATACATATAAAAGGCTGTCAGACTCTCACAGCATGCCATGTGTTTGTGAGAGGAGAGAGCAGCATGTTCTTGAGCTAGAGAAGATAGGCAAATAAAGGGGAACTGAAGCTTAGTTTTTGGGAGTCTTTTAGGTAGGACATTTGTTCTCTCTATTAGGGAAGTCTGGGGGCACAATGAGGAGAAGCAAGGAGGAAGGAGGTTGACCCAAAATACCCCAAAATTTGGTGTGACTGACTGGCAAGACATAGGCAGCTGGGGTCATTTTACTTTTATTGTCTCTGTGATGGGGAAGTCTGGGGAAAGAAGTTGTTTATTTTTTTTTAGTTTTATATATATATATCTTTTTTTGGACTAACTGTGATAAGATGTGGTGGACAACTTAAAAAATAAAATAAAAAACAAATAATTAAACAAATAAATAAATTAGACAGATGACTGGGACCTCTGTGACTAAGGCAGACTTGATAGACAGCAAATGACATTGAGAATTTTATTGAGGGTCAAGGCAAGACATCACACTCCATCAGTTGCGTACTGTAGAGAGTAAAACCACATACAGTGGTCAAGTAATGTCTAGCAAATGCACAAGCAAGAGGGGGCAGGTCCGTGGGAGTAAAGTGTTAGTGCAAAAACTGACTGCCACAATCGTTGCTTCAGCATGAGCAATAAATGATGATGATCCCTCTCCTCCCGGGGTGAATGCAGTTTGTCAAGGTCCCACCAATCACACCACGCCAGTTCCCCACCACCACTACATACACATCTGCCACATTGTAGGTTGTACTTTATTTTTTTTAATCACTTGACATCATCATGAATATGTGCCAGTGTCACGTAAGCAGAAAGTAAGTGTTGTGGGCAAAGGACAAATGCATTCTGCATGCTAACACATTTAACAAGGTATATGTTGCTGTAGGACTCACAACTTTGACTTCCAGCTACTTATTTCTCCAAAGTAATATTGTGCTGGGAAATGTTGTTGTAATAGGAAAAAATGTGTTGGAATAGGAGAAAAATGTGTTGAATAGGCGAAAGATGTGTTAGACTATGTGAAAAATGTGTTAGAAAAGGAGAATAATGTGTTGGAATAAATGAAAAATGTTCTGGAATAGGCAAAAAAGAGGAAAATTTGGCATTAAAGGAAAAAGAGAAAACTTTTGCGCTAAAAGTGACAAATTGGTAATTTTTCACGAAAAGTCATGCAGGAAATTTTTCTCACTTTTCGCCCACCCCTAAAAAACACCCCTTAATTTCCAGCTGGCTACTAATGTAAAAGCCAAGCATTTCCCACACTTCATTATGGGTTTTATAAGCAGAGAAAGAGGGGTAAAAGTGTTTCAGGAGAGGAGAGAACTGTTAAGAAGAACATTTGCAATGTCTGAAGATTGTGAAGTGTGCGTGACTTAGTGTTAGATTAGTGAGGGCCAGTCAAGTGACATTTAGTGTTAGGGCAATGAGGGAGGATAATTCAATTTGTGCATTGGTGCTGGTGTAGTTAGGTTTGTTAAAATGTTGTGAGTTAGTGTTAGGGCAGAAGGGTCAGTGAAATGTGTCTTTATTTTTATTTATAATAATGTTTTTCTTTACATTTTTATATTTTTTTCTTTATAATAAAAGAGGTGCTCAGTATCTACCAGAAAGACTTGGAGGGGATAGTAAAAGATTGGGGAATCATCCTTATCAGGGCGTGGCAACACCTAAATTGGAGCGCTCTCAATATTGCCAAGATGGAAGATGTATCAACTGTTAGCAGCAGTGCTATTGCTACTGCTAGTGCCACCAGCAGCAGCAGCAGCACTGCAGTGAAGCCCCAGCAACCTACACCAACAATGGTTGTGATACCAGGTGCATCACAACAGTGGAGCCCCAGCCATATTCACCAACAATGGTTGTGACACCAGGGACACTACCATTGTCACCAACTAACTTAGACAGTGATGATGATTCCTCAGAGTCTTTCATTGCACTCCAAAGATAAGCATAGAGTGGCACAGAGAGGGAATAGAATGGGGTGATGATGAGGAAGACAGACTACAACTGGAGTCAGGTTTAGTAGGTGAGAGGGATTTTCTTGTGATTAGGCATCAGGATTATGTAGTGGAGGATCCTGTGAGTGGGCAGGAAGAAGAGGTGCAAGTTTCTCTGTGGGTCAGGTTCTGGCTCTGAGTAGGCAAGAAGAGGGGCAAGTTTCTGTGAGTGAAAGAAGGCAGCAGATTCCTGTGATTGGGCAGTAAGAGGGGCAGGCTCCCTTGAGTGTGCCTGAAGATGTGGTGGTGGGACTGGTGACAGCAGTTGAGGAGAAGTATCAGAGAGGCAGAGCACAATGTTCATCATGTGCTGGGTATAACTCAGGCTCAGCAGCACTTATTTCAAAGGCAACATAATCTCCTCCCCCTCCTCCTTCACTAAAGTCCTGGGCGTGAGAATATTTTCCCCGGGGTCTGGAACAGTGCAGGAAACTACAAATGCTTTATATACCCTGTGTGATTAAATAGTAAAGAGGGGAAAGAAAGAAGGTATCTGTCCTCCGACCTTGGTACATATGCAATTTGGCCAGCAGCAATCCCTTATCACCCTTTGTTGCCAGTACCACTGGCTCCCTTCCAAGTCCCAACTTCCAAACCAATACAAAGTGTTCCCACTCAGTTATAAATCCCTCCACCAATGCCATTATCCCCTACAGACAGCAATTCTGTACAGGCATGAATATGGCAATTTGTGTCCACACATTGCACCCTATGTGACACAATGACTACATATGGCAGTATTGTGGGGACAAACAGGATGCAGGGTATAAAAGAACACCTAATAACCATGCATTCTGCAGAATATGTGCGCCTGATGGTGCATAGGAGGAATTATTTTGTTTGGGGTTTTTTTTGGGGGGGGGTTCTTTTTTCATAATTTGTTTGCATGTGGCTACTGCCAAGCCAAGTCATATTTTTATGCTTACTTTATACATTTCTTATGCTTTAAGTTTCCAAATTCCAAATAATGTTTCTTGGCTTTCCATTGTGTAGGCTATTTTATAAACAAAGTATATTTCTAGCCTTAATCAGGGCAACTTTTTGGTTCTGTGAGACAAGCAAGAAAACACAGAATTATTATCATTCCTCTTTCTTTCACCTCCTATTCCAATCAACAAAAGAAATATAATAACTCTGGTACATATCAATATGATTGAAGTCCCTGTCAAATATTAATGGCATGGCATTATATAAGCAATTAATTTGCTGGATGTAGAACAAGGCACCTTTAATGGGAATTAAAAAATTATGACTAGGTAAATGTAAACATTGCCTACAGATTGCACATATATCCGTCCCTTATCCACATAGAATGCAGATAGAGAGTACAATGATACGTGAATATCAACTGCAATAAGAAAATAAAAACACTAGTGGATCATAATAATAAACACAAATCATAGTAACATTGCAACATAGTTGATGAGGCTGTAAAAAAGTCATGCGTCCCTCAAGTTCAGCCCATGCCATATCACTACTGTTGAGCCAGAGGAAGGAAAAAAACCTTTATGGTCATTTCCAATGAAGCCTCAACTGGGCCAATAAATTCCTTCCCTCCCTTCAAATGGCAGTTGGATATTTCCCTGTGGATCAACTTCTGGATTGAAACCAACTGTTATCATAATTCTCTCTAAAAGGAATCCGTTACTTTTTTATATAGAAAGTACGATAACTGCAGACACTTAAAATGCTAATAACCCAATTCATCGTAAATGATTATGATG
The DNA here is from genome assembly GCA_037306005.1 of Rhinophrynus dorsalis. Classification (NCBI taxonomy): domain Eukaryota; kingdom Metazoa; phylum Chordata; class Amphibia; order Anura; family Rhinophrynidae; genus Rhinophrynus; species Rhinophrynus dorsalis. The sequence continues at coordinate 288,568,069 of CM074721.1, forward strand.
AACCATAGCATAAGAAATTTAAAGAAATTGAAAAAAAAAAATTAGATGGATGACTCCACATTCATATAAAGTCCATACATATATATTTAATACATGCTGAATATAAACTGCTAGATGTTCACACTGTTGGAACAGGGATTTTCCTAAAGTGACATTATGATGAGAATGCTAAAGATACAATAATAAAACAATATTCCCAAACTTGTTTATTGAAAGCCTGAGGCCAGCAAATATTTGTTTTGTTTTTTTGTTGTTGTTTTTTTTTTGGCCTAGCTTTGTTTGACGCCCACAACCAATTATTTTTCAAGCCCTGCCCATGCCCGCTGTAATATTTTAGAAGGTTCACTTTCAGTAAGCCTGTCAAAAATTATAATTCAGGCTTTTCTTTCTGTTATCCTGCTGTCATGTTATCTCTATCCATCACATTTCAAGAGATTAAACAATATAAAATAAAAACTAGGTTACAATGTTAGGGTGTCAGCTTCTTCACACACACAGACACGAAGCCAACACAGGTCTATTATATTGAATAATTTATTGGACATAGTTGCTTGTGTATATCAAGAGAAGTCTAGAATACTCTAAACAAAACAGATCTCAGGCCACATATAAGTTAAAACAACATAGGCTAACATTAGTTTCTAGGCAGATAATGAAATGCCCTCTCACCATGGCTATAAACACCAAAATATATATGTCATAAGCCCTTAAGTGCTTTTCCTATATTTGAGCTATTCTTTCGTGTGAGACAGGACCACAGGTTAGGGTGGGTGTCAAGTCAACGGCAGCTGTAAACAAAATATGGGTGCAAACACACATGCACATAGTCACATACACACAAAGAGGACAAACAGAGACAACATGACGATAGTAAGAGAGAACATCAAAATGGAGTCAGTAACACAATTGTTCATAGAGCAATCCAGTCCATTTAATGTTCATAGTCCCCCCATTTTATACTTCTTTGAATATCCTTGAAGAAATGTATAACAATCCAGATGACTCAATTGTATATTGGAGCTGACTGGTGGTCTTTATATTCATCATCATCCACATCCACCATGAAAAGTCGCATCCATTCCTCTTTAGTGGATTTAGTACCATCATCAAAGTCCTGAGGAGGGGTCAACCCCAAATACTTGGCATGTTTTGTTGTTCCCTTTTCTTATCGGAGTGGCATGGATGCAGTTAGGGATTCAAGGTATTTAAAAAGTATGCTTTTAATATATGAAATGAGAATGAACAGACCAGTAACAACACAAACATGTTTAGGTCATAAACATTATTTGATCCCAGTGCTACCAACCAGCTACCCAGACCAAAATCCTAGCCTTTGTGTGGAATAACCAGCCTGTCTACAAGTTATTTCACAACCTCTCTGATGTGTGACACTCCTATTGATATGATTTGAGATAAGTCTGGGATGTATGTACAGCATTCCTCTCCCATTAAAGCACATCCCCCGAACTTTCACTGCTAGCAGGTAATCTAGTGCTCTTCTTTTCTGGAGTGTAACTAAGAGCTATGCATCGAGTGGAAATATCTGAAATGTTCCAAAATTATCAAAGATTTCTGCTGTGTTTAGGCCCTCTGAATGTCTTGTAAGGACACTCTGAACCCTGGGATAATGTATGCAAGGTAACAGCTTACTACCCATTGAAAAAGAAGGTGAAAATAGGCCCTAGTCCCACTTTTCCAGTAGGAGTTGTTAAGATAGCCCATAAAAGAAATAATATCACATTTCCTCCAGTAAACCTGCATGAATATACAAACTGGCTAACAATTCACACAGAAAGCCAGGACCTTTAACAGGACAATATAGCCAATGGGTAACAGCAGTATACCTGCAACAAAGGATCCTGGTGATCACGGAGCTGCCTTCACAGCCTCTGTATGGGTAGGGAGAACCAAGTTCATAAGCCGCTGGTGGTGCCAGTGTAAGGTTGGGTGCGGGGAGGATGCAGCCAAATCATTGCAGAGCTGGGAATCAGCTGTGACCTTGAAGTGTGGGACACAGTGAGCTGTGGCATTGGAGTGTGGGCACACTGCCCTGAAATGTGGGACGCTGAGCTAAATTACTGAGGGGGGTGCAAGCTGCCACTCTACAAGGTAAAAAACTGAACTGTCCAAATATGGTTGAGTATTCTTGATCGAGTGTCTGCAAGTGGAGCTGAAAGTTACTTGTGCTGAGATGGGATGTGAGGAAACAGAGTTTAACCCTTTGAGTGACACAGATACACAACACATTGCTTTATTATTCCACTAATTCTGCTTCACCACATTCCTTAGTACAGGGGAAGATTGGGAAGAATAAACGCTACCGCTTCCACTGGACAGGCCAGCTGAGATCATGGCTCTAACTGTGGGAGGGACGGCCCTGATAGGAGCTCAGATACAAACAACCCGGGCACAGCGCAGAATCCCTCAGTGTACTGTTCTATTTACAACACAATATAGTATGATATATGCAGCAGGGAGACCTCTTTACTTTTTAGTATACAAATACAATAATTCCACATTTAAATATTACCACTCACTTGTGGCCTATAGACTCCAGAGAGAGCACCAAGCTCAACTGACTGCTCCGTGTCATAAGCCTTCAAGCCCTGAAACTGTTAACTGAGACCTGCACACAAGCACCTGCTTTTCAGTTTCTTCTCCCTTTCTTCAACGTTTTATATTCTCTCTTTTTCCTCCTTTCCATCTGTACTATTGACCTGCTATGCTCGGTATTCTCTGTCTTGTGCAACGTGATGGACACAACCTTATACAGTATCTCACATAAGTGAGTACACCCCCTCACATTTTTGGTAAATATTTTTATTTTATTTTTCATGTGACAACACTGAAGAAATGACACTCTGTTACAATGTAAAGTAGTGAGTGTACAGCCTGTATAACAGTGTAAATTTGCTGTCCCCCTCAAAATAACTCAACACACAGCATTAATGTCTAAACCTTGGCAACAAAAGTGAGTACACCCCTATGTGGAAATGTCCAAATTGGGCCCAATTAGCCATTTTCCCTCCCCAGTGTCATGTGACTCATTAATGTTACAAGGTCTCAGGTGTGAATGGGGAGCAGGTGTGCTAAATTTGGTGTTATCGCTCTCACACTCTCTCATACTGGTCACTGGAAGTTCAACATGGCACCTCTTGGCAAATAACTCTCTGAGGATCTGAAAAAAAGAATTGTTGCTCTACATAAAGATGACCTAGGCTATAAGAAGATTGCCAAGACCCTGAAACTGAGCTGCAGCATGGTGGGCAAGTCCATACAGCAGTTTCACAGGACAGTTTCCACTCAGAACAGGCCTCGCTATGGTCGACCAAAGAAGAGGTTGTCTTTGGGAAATAGACATATGAGTGCAGAGGTTGGGGTGGGGGGGTCAGCCTGTCAGTGCTCAGACCATACACTGCACACTTCATCAAATTGCTCTGCATGGCTGTCATCCCAGAAGGAAGCCTCTTCTAAAGATGATGCACAAGAAAGCCCGCAAACAGTTTGCTGAAGACAAGCAGACTAAGGACATGGATTACTGGAACCATATCCTGTAGTCCGATGAGACTAAGATAAACTTATTTGGTTCAGATGATGTCAAGAGTGTGTGTCGGCAACCAGATGAGGAGTACAAAGACAAGTGTGTCTTGCCTACAGTCAAGCAAGGTGGTGGGAGTGTCATGGTCTGGGCCTGCATGAGTGCTGCCGGCACTGGGGAGCTACAGTTCATTGAGGGAACCATGAATGCCAACATGTACTGTGACATACTGAAGCAGAACAGGATCCCCTCCCTTCTGAGGAGCATTCCAACATGATAATGACGCCAAACACACCTCCAAGACGACCACTGCCTTGCTAAAGAAGCTGAGGGTAAAGATGATGAGCTGGCCAAGCATGTCTCCAGACCTAAACGCTATTGAACATTTATGGGGCATCCTCAAACCGAAGGTGGTGGAGTGCAAGGTCTCTAACATCCACCAACTCTGTGATGTCATCATGAAGGGGTGAAAGAGGACTCCAGTGGCAACCTGTGAAGCTCTGGTGAACTCAATGCCCAAGAGGGTTAAGGCAGTGCTGGAAAATAATGGTGGCCACACAAAATATTGACACTTTGGGCCCAATGTGGACATTTCCACTTAGGGGTGAACTCACTTTTGTTGCCAAGGTTTAGACATCAATGGCTGTGTGTTGAGTTATTTTGAGGGGGACAGCAAATTTACACTGTTATACAAGCTGTACACTCACTACTTTAAATTACAGCAGAGTGTCATTTCTTCAATGTTGTCACATGAAAGATAAAATAAAAATAATTACAAAAATGGGAGGGGTGTACTCCCTTATGTGAGATACTATCTATATTGTGCACCAGAATCCAAGTAGGCAGTCACATCTGACCATGATCACATATTGAGCATTGCGATGCCATGGACAGTGGACACCTCTGTCTCCTACTATACTCCTGCTCCTCTCTTTCTTTCAATATTTTTCCATAATTTAACACTTGGGTTGCTGTTAGTATTGGTGGTAAAGCATTGCTTAACCTTTTGAATTCCACAGGTGTACACAACGCATTGCAAAGCAATGTGCTGCATAACCCATTACCACTCAAAGGTTTCACAGCTCTGTGCCATCATCTTCTGAATATATTATATACATTTAGTTACCTAACACAATCTAAATATTATTTGCTGCAATATAATGACATACTCATATTGATGTTATGAGTGCATGGGATTTCTTTTTTTACATGCACTGTCATTATCACTCTTTATTTTCCACTTCACAATAAAAAATACCTATGTGCTTCTTGAGTAACCTCAAATATTTATGGAAATCCATGCCGCTTTCTTCCTATTAATTTCTAACATCTTGTCAAGTTTCCAACTTTATCTGTTACACCTAGTTTCCTATTTGTCTTTATCACCTGTGCTGATAAACACAACATGGTCACGTTATCAAAAATTCTATGGACCCCACAGACATGTTTTCTTTACCCTACCTGTATAACATACCTTTCCCCTTTCTTTACTCCCACCTTCCCCCTTCATATCAGCCCTCCAGTGACAGAGGTAGTTAGCTAGTTATGTATGTGTCTATGTGTGTCTCTCTGTATGTGTTCATGTGCATGTATGTATCTATGGTAATATGTATGTATCTGTCTCTATCTATGTATGTATGTTACTCTATGTGTATTTATGTATGTGTCTTTCTGTGTGTGTGTGTGTGTGTGTGTGTGTGTGTGTGTGTGTGTGTGTGTATAAATAGCAAAAGGGGCACTGCATTGCCCATGGGAATTAAGTCTTTTGAGTGCTTCAGGGGTATTCAATACATTGAATGACAGTGGCACTGAAAATGTTACGTGTTTGACAGCCAAAGATGTATCCATTCAGTGGAATGTGTTGGATACCTCTTTGGCAATGAACAAGCCCAACACATTGCACATTTTCTTCACTAACAAACACTTATCCAACACATTCCACTGCATGGATACCTTTTTGGATCGAAAAACCCTTTCACTGCCACAAACTTACCCAAACCATTGTTGAATACCTCTAAAACACTCAAAAGACTTAGGGCTCGATCCAAATGTTGGAGACGGCTGTTTTTTCAGGTGACTGCATTTTTTCCAACACAGTAAGCTATGCAAATGTCTGTACTGTGAAAAAATACTGGCAAAAAAAGAGCAGTCGTGTGATAAAGTTAAGAGGTGTTTTCATCCATTGAAAATGATGAAAACACTGTAAATAGCAATTCAGACATCTGAGTTAGCCAAGAAAACCCGATAAGGGACTCAAGTTATCACAGGAAAGTTAAGACCTATTTTTTTTAACTTGAGTCCCTTGTCGGCTTATATATGGGCAGTTTTACTTCTAATTATCTCCCAGTCATTGGATGGGATATGCTTACGCACCTCCCAGCCAATCAGCTTTGAGCAGTTGTGCTTTAAACTGATTGGCTGGCAGGTGCATAAGCATATTCCAGCCAATGGCTGTGAGGGAATTAGACGTAAGACTGCCCATATATAAGGGCAGTCTCAGTTCTAATTCCCTCAGTGCGGAGCGGGCATCGGCCCGTGGACATGAGGGTGAGAGGCATGTGGCGCATTATTCTGTCTCCGCCGCTGCCTCAGCAGCCTCACACAGAGGCGAAGACAGCTACTGATGCTAAGTATCATTTGGCATTTCTACTTATGGGAATACGATTTTCTTGGCATAACTTCGACACATTTAATATGCATGGGAGCATTTATATTTTAACAACCCAACACACTACTGCATAATTTAACCCTTTGAGTCCCAGAGAGGTATGCAACGCATTGCTTTGCTAGATGATTAATTTGTGTCATTTTAACCCTCTGAGTTCCAGAGGGCTATCCAATGCATTGTTTTATAATGCAATGGATACCTCTATAGCCTTCCAAGGGTTAAAGTGGTCATACTTGTGCACATCTACAACAACCAACCTTTTATACTTATTATATTTTAGTGCATTCAGGTCACATCTTATATTATTTCATGAACCCACTTTAAGCTTCTCTCTGCCAGTTAACCACTTGCATGTTAGAGATTGCTCCAATATCTTGAGGCTGATATTCTAAGACAGTAAATAATTTAGTGGACAAACCAACTGCACCATAGGTGGCAAATAAAAATTGAAAAATTCCAGCTAATTAAAATGGAGCTTTTAACTCACTGAATGCTAGAAACATCTGCAACACATTGCTTCTCAATATGTTGGAGACATCTCTGGCATTTAAGGGGACATGGGTACCATTTAAATCTGTGTACATTTTATTGGTCCCCTATGGTGTAATTGGGTTACTCCGGCATTGATTCACTTCTTAGTACATTAACTTCACTGTTAGGAGCCATCTCTAGAAGGGGTTAAAGTAATGCTATGGTTAAGCCATATACTTGTTTTTTTTTTCTTTTAACTAGAGAATCTGTAATTGTTCTTGTTTTGCTTTCTACTGTAGTACATTATTGATTATAGAACTTGTTTAAAACAGTCACAAAACTATTAGCCTGATGTAAAGAAAACACTGTATTGGAATAAACAACTATTTACTTAGTAAATGGACAAAAAATCCATGCAAAACATTTACTAATTAAAATTGAACACATTGCACAAATTTAACCCAGGTGAACCTAGAATCACCATGTAGGCAGGGTAGGATAAATTGTTTTTCTTTGGATTGTGCTGATTATTTTCAATGTACTGCTGCTGCTACATAACCTATTTGGGTGTTTTGAATCATCTAGACTGAAAAGGATAATATATTTATATCTTAGGGTACCAATCTATTAACAACAAAAGGCAGATATATTTTACAATCATTTATTTATAAAAATGTGTAACTAAATAAAAGTAAGTGTCTATGAATTAGAATGCAGCAAGTCAGGACCGTCATCTCTTCAGCAAGTAGTATTGTGTTTTGAATTGTATCTAGTTGGATCTACTTTTTGTTTTGCAGAACTGAGGATTATGTTGGCACTTCATACATTTAATAATAATAATAATTCCACATACATATAATAAAACTTGGCTTTGTAAATTAAATATTGATGACTACCAAATACAGGTCATGACATGATCCACTATAAGCCCATATGTGCTGTAAGTAGAGCCTAAGCCCTCGCTACTATTACCAATGCTAAAAAAAAGAACAGGCATGTTTTTCTAAGGCAGGTTTTAGTATCCTATTACCCGACTTGTGAAAACAAAATCAGAGGTAATTATACACAACGCCAGTCAAAAAAAGCACATAGGAAACAACTAAAAACAACGCACAAGTAACATTCTATTACCTACAGTCAGTATTCCCGCCTGTTTTGTGGTTACATTTTCTGTCAGTAATCCTGCACCGAGGCATAGAAGCCACAACAATGGTTTCAAAACCACCATTGTTCAAACAAAAGCAGTGCAGAATACAGTATACATCATAGAAATCCAACATAGAGTGCCCCCTTTGACATATTAACCCCCCTTTGAAATTCAACGTATAGTACCTTGTTTCTCCATTTTAATTCAACAAATATTGCTCCCATTCGACATATTAACCACCCTTTGAAATTTGACTTATAGTGCTCCCATGACTTTCTTTCTCCATTTGAATTCAACAAATATTGCCCCCCTTCGACATATTAACCCCCCCTTTGAAATTTGACTTATATTGCTCCCATGACTATCTTTCTCTATTTATATTCAACAAATATTGGCCCCCTTCGAAATATTAACCGCCCCTTTGAAATTTGACTTATAGTGCTCCAATGACTTTCTTTCTCCATTTTAGTTCAACATTGTTTCTTCTCCAATTTTTTTCAACATGCCTTCTTGTATATGTATTGAATAATTAATCCTATGAGTACCAGAGAGGTAGCAATGCATGGTGCTCAATGGCTGCACACTTTGCCTGTATATGTGTAATAAATGCTATTGTATTTTGTATATTTATTGTTTTAAAAGAAAATATAATTCAGACATCAAGGGGGACATCAGGATCCCTCCTGACAACCCCCCCTAGCATTATAGAGATGAAACAGCAGAGTCATATGTGACTCCTTGTTTAGTTGTATGGAGCACATACAAATTCTTACTCATTTCTTTTTATTTGGCTTTATTGTGCCTTCATTCAAAAAGTACATATTCAGTGAATAATGAACACCCAAAGAAGCAGACACTTAAAGAGGCACTCAACCACAAGTCATAATACAAAAATATAATTGTTTATTGGATCAAAATGAATCACAAATGAACACACAATTAAAACATACTTAAAACCAAATAGTGGAGGTCTAGTTGGGCTCCAGACATATAAATCACACCTCTCTAAAACAATATGTCATTCATTAAAGGGATAGTAATACTTCATTTTACCTTTATTTTATTTTGTAGGCATTAAAAAAATATGAAGAACGATGTAAGTCTTATCTCTCAAATCTTTATGGTTTGAGATATATTCACAAGCAAAGTTTCCCCTCACTGACCAAAACGGTCAAGTCTGCCATCCGGCGATACGCGTTGGGTTGTATGGGTTTGAGGAGGTGCGTGTAGGACTTTAGCATTTCTACCCGAGACTTGTTTATTTTTGACTCAGTATTGTCCCTTGCTTACTTGTCTTGTTGTTTGAAATTTAGCACTGTATTATATGCACTTCTTTGCATTTTGTCATTAGTTTGTCACATTTATAACTTTGAGGGACTACATCTGGGGTCCGGGTAGGTGGATATCTTGTCATTCTCTTTCATATGTGTGTCTATCATGATTTAAAGACTGATTTATTGTTTTAGAGAGGTGTGATTTATAATACATCTGGAGCCCTACTAGACCTCCTCTATTTGGTTTTATGACCGGGTGATTGATTCATTCATAAAATCGCAATGCTTCTCTTTTTTGAATTAACCCGGTGAAAGGGTTCACTGCAAGCATTCTACTGGAGCCTGCTTATACAGCCGCTCCAGTAGTAAGAAAGGAAGGCAGAAACTGCCTTCCTTGTCACCCCATGGATCATATATCCTACTGGATAGGTGATCCATGCTAGGGAGGATAGCAGGAGGGGTCCTGATTCCCCCTCAAAGTCTGAAATGAATGTATATTATTAAAAGCGCATATAACCTATGTTACACATAGGTTCTATGAGCTTTATTAAAAATGCCTGCAATTGCCACCCACATAGATCAGCTATCCTACTGGATATGTGATCAATGCTAAGAGGGTATCAGGAAGGGTCCTGATGCCCCCCTTGATGTCTGAACTTTTTTTTTTTTAATGAAATGCAACATACAACATTTAATATACATATACAGGCAAGGTATGCAGCTTCATACCTTGTCTATTAACCCTTTGAGTACCAGAGGGGTAGCAAACTCTTTGCAATGCATTGCTACCCCTCTGTTACTCAAAAGATTAATCATGCAATACTTTTTTTAAAACAAAAAGTTTATTTAGATTTACAATAAATTTGACATATTTCAAAGATATAAGAATTTTATAAATTCAAATAAAAATATGTTAAGAAAGTAATAAAATACTATGTTTTTTCCCATATGAACTTTCAATCCAACGTGTCCAAGTTTCTAAATATTTCTCATAACAATTACTCTCACTGGAAGATAAATATTCATAGTAGCAAATATAATTAATTTTCTCTAAAACTTTAGACCATAGAATCTTATCAGTTTTCCAAAACATAGCAATAGTCATTCTGGTTGCTAAACAAACTAAAACCAAAAATTTATCTTCAAATTTTAATAAATTTGGAACTCTTTTTCCCAACAAAGCTTCCCAGATATTCAAATTTATTTTTTTATTTAAAACTTTACTAAGAAGGTAATTTACCTTTTTCCAAATTATTTTTACTTTACTACAATTACACCAAGTATGAATGAATGATCCTTCTGAGTCGCAACCTCTAAAACAGCAATTTGGAGTCTCTGGATACATTCGTGCTAGTCTAGCAGGAACTAGATATGTCAAAAGTAACATTCTGTATTGCTGATCCCGTAAATTGAAATTAATACAACATTTTGAAGTTCTATTTAAAATTTCTTTCCATTCATCATCTTTTAATATTTCTCCTGCTAACTCCTCCCATCTGTCCATACAACCCATTCTAAAATCAAAATTTAAAAGAAATTTATATATCTGGGAAATTTGTTTTACTACCAAACTTCCAATATCTAACTAAATCTTCAAATGGTAATAACGGAGTTTTAATGTAACTTTCTAAATACATTTTTAATTTATTTTTTATTTTATAATAAATTTCACAATAGTCAGTATTTCCATCCATATTTTTACAAATTCTTCATATGTAATAAATTTGCTCCTAAAATTATATCTCTGATGGTCTCACATCATCCTTTTTCAGCCAAGTTCTCAATCAAATTCTTTTCTAAACTATTCCATCCAAAAAGTTTTTCATTACAAAGAGGGAGCATTTTAGATCTAAAATCCACACATTTTTTACTATTTTTGGTTTTATTCCAGAATTTTAAAATTGTTAAAGTATTATGTAAACAAAATTTTGGAAAATTGTATTTTAAGGAATTACAAGCCCAAACAATATTTAAAAAATCTAATCTTTTTAAAAAATTTCTTTCCTGATCTACCCACCTAGGTGTTATCCAATCATCAATATTTTTTGCAGATAAAAACAAAAAATTAGTAAGTAAACATGATGCATAGTAATTATATATATCTGGAACTAGAAAGCACCCTAGATCTTTTGGTCTATATAAAATACTTCTTTTTATTCTTGGACTTTTTCCTGCCCAAATGAAATTAAAAATGTTATTTTGTAGATCTTGTAAATCTTGCTTATAAATTATTATGGGTAATACTCTAAAATAATATAATAATTTCGGAAGAATAATCATCTTAACTGCATTAATTCTTCCAGATAAAGAAAGAGGAAGAGTCCTCCAAAATTGAAATAAAGATTCTATTTTTTTGAATAAATTAGTAAAATTAGCCTTAAAAGTTTTTTTATATTCACTTGAAATATTCACACCTAAATAAGTCAGATATTCTGAACATTTCTTAAATTTGTATTTCTTAAATAATAATAATTCTGTAGATTTGTCTAAATGAAGACTTAATAGTTCAGATTTTTCTTCATTTATTTGTAGACCCGAAAATTGTCCAAATATTTTAAGGATATCCCATATATTTTCTAAACTTGTTAATGGATTAGAAATAAAGACTACCATATCATCAGCATACATACTGACTTTATCCTGAGTATGTCCCAATAAACCAATCCCAATAATTTTTGGATTACTTCTTATAGCTTCAGCAAGAGGTTCAATGCAAAGCGCAAAAATTAAAGGGGAAAGCGGACACCCTTGTCTTGTTCCTCTATGTATGTTAATTAACTCACTCTCTGTACCCATTAACCTTAAAATCCCTTTTGGAGAGTATTGGACTGCTTTCAGAAATTTGGTTAAAAATCCTTCTAATCCAAAAACATTAAGAATTTTGCCCATATATGTCCAGTTCACTGTATCAAAAGCTTTTTGAATATCTAACGAAAGAACTATTACATTTTTCAAATCCCTTTTTTTACTAATTAATATCACATTAAAAATTCTTTTAATATTATCTCCAGTATGTCTTCCCGGTACAAATCCACATTGGTCTTTATGTTCTAAATCTTTCCTAATCTGGTTGCCAGTACCTTAGATAAAATTTTGATATCACTATTTAAGACTAATTGGTCGATAGTTTTCAACTTTTTCGTTATCTTTTCCTTGTTTTTCAATAACCGTTATTAAAGATAGATTTGAGTCTGATTCCAATTCATGACTTTCTATAGTATTAATAAAAAAAGTCTGAGATAAGGTAAAAGTTCCTCCGTAAATGATTTATAATATTAATTACTAAAACCATCCGGACCTGAATTATTATTTAGTGATTTTATTGCATCTTTTATTTCGTTTATATCAATTGGAGAATTTAACATTTCTTTTCCATTATCATTGAAGGAACGTAAATTAAGTTTTGAAACAAAGGAGTTAAATTTCACCTCTGAAAATTCATTACTAACATCAAAAAGCTTTTGATAAAATGAATGAAATACCTTTGTGATATCCCTAATTTTTGAACATCAGTAAGTAGGTAATCCTCTGCATCTCCCACCACTTCTTCACCACTGTATTTATATTCTTCTAGGCATTTAGAGGTCTTAATTTTTACTTTTCCCCTTGGAGGGATTTTCCCAAGGCTACTATTTTTGGGACAGGTGTTTTTGTGCTTGTTTCTCACTGTCAGATGCAGCAGTTGGTTGACCTGTTACACCTTCTTGCACTATGCCAGTAACACTGGAATGTGCCTTATTGTTATCTTCAGTGTTTTTACAGGGTTTATTAATAGTACTGGTGTAGGTGGTGGTGGAACTTTTGGTGGGCCCTTGACAAACTGCATCCTCCTCAGGAGGAAAGGGATCACCATCATTTATTGCACGCAGTGCAGCAACCATAGCTGCAGTCAGTTTTGGACTACCCACTTACTCTCATGTCCCTGTACTGCTCCTAATCCTTTCACCCTACCCCTTGTGCTTTTGGTGGACAGTCCTCAACTACTACATATGTATTTACTGTAAAGTATACAATAGAACTAAATGAGTGTGATGCCTTGCCTTGGCCCTCTACAAAATAAATGTACTCATCTAGTATCGGTCTGCCTCAGTTGCAGCTCATGTCAGGGTCCCTATCTTTGTCACCTATGAATTTTTTATTTTATTTATTGATTTATTTTTAATTAACTGAACCCCCCCCATCCTCAACAAAAAACAAAAAAACATGCTTCCTGTACAGCTGCATCTTTCCACAGACTCTCCTAGCACAAATATAACAGCCTGATATCAGGAAGAGATCACCTCTGCCTGTGTGTTCCCAGACAGTCACACAGAATTTTGGGGTAGTAGGGTAATTCTCCTTTGCTCCATTCTCACTCCCCAGGCTCCTCTGACTCAGGGATAACAGCCAGAACAGGACGGGACTCGGATCAAAGCTGCCTGTGTCTACTGTGTCACACAAAATTTTGATGTATTTGGTGTTAAACCTCCTTTGCTCACTTCTCACATCCCCATACTCCTCTAGCATAGAGACAACAGCCAGATCAAGAAGAAACTTGGCTCACCTCTGTCTGTGTGTTCCCAGTCACACAGAATTTTAGAGTATGTAGGTAATCTCTTCTTTGCTCCCTTCTCACACTCCTAAACTCTCGTGACATAGAAATAACAGCTAGATCAGGAAGGAACAGTTGCCTATGTCTAGTCAGTCACAGTAAACCTGCTTATTTTACCCACATCCCCAGACTCCCCAAGGACAGTGATCACAGCCAGATCAGGATCAGGAAGAAACTTGGATCACAGATGCCTGTGTCTTCTCATTCTGGTCACACCAAATCTTAAGGTATTTGGGGTCAACCTCCTTTCTCCCTTTGTGTCACCCAAACTCCCCTAATACATAGAACAGATTTCCTGCCTACAAGACTCCCTAAACTAAGCTTCAACTCCACTCTATTAGCCTGTCTTCTCTAGCTACTTTCTCTTCTTACAGACTGGCATGCTATGAGAACCTGACAAACCTATTATACTATGACGCAGGTGAGATCTAGATTGCACTGTCTACATAAAAATGGGAGTTTAAACCTGTTGTTTAAGATTTGGCAAATAGCTGCAAAGGTAATATGAAATGTATATAAAAGACAACTAATCCCCATATACAGGGAAACAAAGCATTACCTTCTATGGTGTAAAAAATGAGGGTAGTGGCGGCGGTGTTGATCCTCCTAGTACTAATGTGAGGTGGAAGGGGAAGTGAGTAGCCATACTAGTGGTCAAAGGAGCCCGCAACATCCCCCTGACCCTGTTATTCTCCTTCACCCCAGCATTGTCCCTCTGGTACATGTCGAAGAAGGCAGGCTGACTGTGCTTGCTGCTTTTTCTGCCAGTCTGCCACCTGAAGAAAAGATGGCAAGTGTTACAGTAGGGGACCCTCTGTGACATTTGGCATCATCGCCAACCAGTCCAACTCTCATAGAGAAGCAGCCTCAAAGGAATGGTGGTGATGATGAGGGTGATGGTGGAGCAGCGGGTGTAGAGGAGAGAATGAGGGCCTTTTTAGCAGAAAGTGAAAAGAATGGGAGACAGACATGCAAATATGGATGGGCATTACCGCCACTTACAACAGTGATATTGCTGAGTTTGCTGCTGTTGTAATTCTTGCTGCTGAGTTACAAGGCCATATGTTGAAATGTCTCAGCAGCAGCAGCAGGCTGATGATGAGCAGACTAGTGTGCCACAGACCACCATGACAACAGTGGGAATGGGGTCCAGCAGTACTGAAGTGGGACTAGGACAGATTCCACTTGCCAGTTCCAGAAATAATCCTGGCCCTGGTCCTAGTGCTTATTCTGACAGAGCAGAAACAGCAGCATCCTCTGGGGATTGTGGAAAAGAAGAGGCCATTCTTCTCCACTTTTCTCCTCCCCCCCGAGGTCATGGGTGTGGGACTATTTTTCTCTTGTGACAGGCAGAGTGCCATCATCAGTGATGGCACTGTGCACTCTATATGATAAGTAAGTGAAAAGGGAAAAGGAGGGAACACACGAAATACAGACACCATGACATTTATTAGAAGCATGTTAAAGCCAAACCCCCACAAAAGAAGTCTGGAGACGTTATTGATGTACCCCCTGTATCTCCCTAGAGTCCCCAGTGGCACCAAGAATGTAGGTGGAAGTCTAAGAAGAAGAAGTATAGAGAAACCCAGCCTGAGCCGGAATGTTTGATGGCAAGCAAAACATCTGCCTCATCATCAGCCCCTATCTCATATTGAAAGTGTGTAGAGCCATCTCAGAGGTAGCAGCATTTTTTGTTATACCACTAATTTCTAGAATGTATTAATGGATCCTACACAATTTCTTTCTACTGTCTCCCTCTTTCTGCTCTTAATGCAGAGTCTCTCAATCTGTATGTCTGACTAGAAATACTGATGACACACAGACGGTTTGAGAGACCTTCCCTGGCATTTGCATTAAAGGAAACATAGGGTATTCTAGTGGATATACTAAACCTTCCAGCCAATGGTGGCAGCAAATGAGGTGCAGGGGTGGTTGATAAATAATGTATCGGGAGGTTTAACGAGGTGCAGAAAGGGTGCTAAATGTGGTTCTAGATAAGGTAACATTAAATACTGTTTTCCATCCACTCCCATTTCTCTCCTTCCCCAATCTCTTCTTGAACAGGCAATGCCATACTTATTTTGCTAGTTGTATTATAAATTATGAATTCATATAATGCCAATTTAATCTAATGTCATGGTTACTCTTTAAGAAAATGAAGCCATTCTGGGGATTGAACATAGAACAGTGAATGCTATAAAAGAAATTCGCACCCCATGAGTAATATTTTCAGTTTATATCCATTCAGGAGTTTTCCTAGCATGCGCAGATATACAGCAATAAAATCCACTTAAACTGATATAATGTTATTATTCACTTGTAGTTCTTTTCAAATTTCCAGATCCTATATAAATTTGAATAAATGGGATCTACTGGATTCTGTTATTCCAGAAATTCATCATTCACTGGCTGAGAGGAAGAAGTCATGCAGAGCATCTTGAATGTCCCAGATTAGCCTATTCCTCACAGCCAATCAATGTGCTTGTGTGTGTGTGCCTGCCTGCCTGTGCGGGGGGGGGGGAGGGGTGCTAGGAACCAGGCTCCAAACAGCAAGTAAAGGAGGAAACTATGTGCAGCAGACCAGATTGCATAGTTGGTCTAACTCACTAAGCCCAGATCCCTACTTCATAGCCTTCAAATATTATAATAATAATGAGGGTAGAAGCTGCTTGTCAGGTTTGCAGCATGCTGCCTCTCTGGATTACCTGGCATCTCTTTCAGCATACAGCTCTTTGCAACATTTATAACCATGCAGAACGGTGTGCACCATCACAGATCTTTGTTATATGTAATGCACAATTTTCAATACGCCCTTTTGAACCATACAACATTTGTAATGCTCCATTTTCAATATTCCCTTTTGAGCCCTTTTTAGCCTTTGATAAAGTCAGTCGGGAGAAACATGCGTCAGCCATTTTTAGATGTATCTGAAAGACAAAACAGAATGTTACAACTTCCAAACGAATAAGATGCAGTTTTTTAAGCTTACAAATCCCACTTGTCCTACAAGTGTGTGGTAAACGTCATAGTGACCCTCAGAATGCAGGAGGCAAATGATAGGGAACTAAGATAGTTAAATCGGTGTGTCACTTAGAGCACCCAAGAGTAGGAGCTCCCTGTAGGCATTCCGAAGCACAGGTCTGTCCACACTACTTAATGATAAGATTAATATGAAATATATTGCTGGAGATGAATGAATCACTTTGGCTAAATCAGTGCAAGTTATACGAAAGGTACCCTTAGCAGGTGGTTTTTCAAACTAAGGCTCATGTATATACTGATGTGAGATGGGATAATTATCAAATATTTCTAAGTACATGTGTGAATATACTGTTTAAGATACTCAGGAAGTATCGTATCGGATTGTTATATTTTGGCTAACATCTGGTTTACTTAAAATACTTTGTGGATACCCCACTGACTAGAACTACATTCTGCTAAATGTTTTATAGTAAAAGGAAAGATATCTTTCTCATAGTGAAATAAAGTTATATGAATCTCAGCAAATATACTCTTAAACAGAAAATCACTTTTGGGAATCACATTTAATATATAAGGAAGTGGGAATTTTTAATACACCCTTTTGATCAATAGTGTGCAACAATTCAAAAGGATACCAACACTATTAGACATAGAGCCTTTGCACATGCTAATAAAATCCAATTCTATCTCTCCTCCCTGACATCACTACCTCTCTTACAGATAAGGCTATCAACTGCCTCTCTACAATCTCTATATATATCTGCTCTCACTATCTTAAACTCAGTCTTTCCTAAACAGAACTGCTCTTTCCCCATCAAACCCCACCCCCAAAATTACTATCACTTTGAATGCCACCGCTATAATCCCCACCCCACAAGCTTGCTGCATGGCCACTCTAATTCCTCACATCCTAGCCCTTGCCTAACCCTTGCAAGCCTCTCCTAACTGGTCTTGCTCTTTCCTGGCCCTCCTCTTTCTGTTCTCCAGTCTATTTTAAATGTTTCTTCATGGTCAAGTATACTCATTCATTGCTCTGATAGCACAATTCCCCACTGTCAATCCCTGCACTACCTGCCTGCTTGCCTTCCTGTTCTATCTATAACTTCAAGGTCCTGATTCTAACCTTACATGGCATTAAAGAGCACTACCACTCTTTATATTGCCATATTTGTCTCAATATACATCTCCAACAATACCCTCCACTCTGACCATGAATTATGCCTCTTCGTATTTCTCATTACCACCTCTCACTCTAATAAACAAGACTTTTCTAGAGCTCAACTCACTGTACGTAACTTCACTGCACATTTACTTTGCTTTTTCTCCCGAGGGAAATCAAGCCTAAACAGATGGATAGCAAAAATGGTGAAAATGTGCCTGGCCTACAGGGTACAGGAAATGGCCCAAACACCTGGCATTGGGTTAAGTTCTAGAGAACTGGGCCGGCTTATCATTCTGTTTCCAATACCTTTTAATTTTCATTGTAAATATCCTTGTATATTTTACTCCATTGTACATTGTTATTTTGTCTTGTTTACCTACTGCACAGTGCTGCAGAATCTATTGGAGTTTGAAATAGAAATTAAAATATTAATAATAATAGGAAAGTGTGGCATGGCAGAGTAGTGTATTAGTAATGTTAATGTGAGTTAACGCCTCTATTGCAGTTGAGTTTCTTAAATATTACATAGCAATGCTTTAAAAACTCATGGCCCTGAAGGGATTAATGGAAACTTAGGTGATTGTGGGAAAGGTGTTTGAGGGAATTTGGGGACATGTGGGAAGCATGTACAGGTTGTTTTCCACCTTTAAAAAAAGCACAAAAAAGGGAAAAGCTACTCCAGTGGAATATAATTGCAAGAATTCTCATTTACAAAGATTTGTGCTGCACATTTTTAAGCTACACATCTTGATTTACCTTAATGGGATGCTTAGCGTTTTCAGTGGAATGGTTTGAGTCACAAAAACTCCAATGAGCAAATAGTATGGGAATGTAATCAAGGTCTATGTTTGCTACATGCCATCAGCCATAAAAAGACTGGTATTACTTAAAACCTGGTTGTCAATGTACATAAAATAATCTCAATCAGCATTTCTAATATTCTGGATTTCCTAATTTTAAAACAAGATGACAAGGTGTTTATTTCTCTGCTTTCTGTTTTGTGTAATTGCGTACTTTTCCACTGAATTGACACCTAATTTATAACTATTAATGTAAAATAAAGGTCTTGAGTAGATCCTGAGTGAAATATTCCTACAAGCTGTCATTGGGAGCCTGCAAATAAAAAAACAAGATGTTTCTGATGGTATTGAATTATACACAGCTGCCATTTAATATATCTTTCTTTAAATCAGCATATTTTAAGCTTTTCTGCCCCTTTAAAATATAATATATTTGGGATAAAACACAATATAACCCATATTCACTCATCCTTAAGGTTCTATGAATATGTTTTTCTGTTTCTGATTTTTAACAGGTACTTTTCATTTCTTAACATGTGTCTTACAATATGCCTGTAAACATTTCCTTCGAGAGACATAATATAGGAGTACCTATCTGGTAGCAATTGGCTCATAAATGTAATTACTAATTTAAGGAAATGTACAGTATAATGAATTCAGGTTTCTTTTAACATATCAGAAATGGGAAAGTAACATCTTTATAATCTACTTTGTCTGTAGTTTATAGTCTTTCCTGCGGTGAAATCTCTCATTTATTCCCTGCCTATATTACTTTCTACACAATCATCATATTTTGCCAAATAAGATTAACCAAAATGATACTTTAGTGCCCATATTTGAAAGTAGACTGATCACTGAGACTGCAGAATTTTATGTTGTTTGATCTCATCCTATTTATATTTTATTTTCAGTTTGCATTTCACTAGATTCAGTAGTTTAAAGGGATAGTAATGTTTCATAATAAAAGCAGCTCTAATTAATCATCATAGTATTTGGACTTTGGAGAGTGTTATTTCAATTCTGTCAGAGTTGTAGTTCCATAGTAATTCAATGACAAAGTGTCCCCCTTCCGCCCCTTTTACTGATGTCACACTGTTCAGCCACAGCAGAAGGGAGGTGCCCAGGTAGACTGCAGAGAGGGACAATCTTCAATTAAGATGAGGGAAAAACCTGAAAAGCTTGTCAAGGGTGGCAGGGATTTCATTGTTTTCAAAGGAATAAGAGTGTCCCCTTCTGTTATCTGTCTGGTCTATAGACTGCATTCCACATCTGAGAAGAGATGGCTTACACTAGGTAAAAGGGGCGGGGAGGGGAAACTTTGCTTGTGAATATCTCAAAAACCATAAAGGTTTGAGAGATAAGACTTATATTATTCTTCATGTTTTTTTAATGCCTACAAAATAAAGTTAAAACAAAGTATTACTATCCCTTTAATTATTTTTTTTTTAGTGGAATTTGTTTTAAACAAAATATAATGTTTCCAATGTATAGCTGATTGGTACAATATTTATAACATGTTTGCAGTATTTTATATATAATATTGCTTATGTTTCTAATCAGTGTAACGTTCTGAAACTATATCAGTGCTGAAACTGAGAAAATAATAAATACATGATTTGATTTTTACCTATTCACTAATTTTAAAACAGAAAAGGACCTAGAACTACTGTTCTTCATTTTCACCTCCCATATACTGTCACAGAGCAATATGCACTATTCAATAACTGATCTCTCCTTAATGCTACATGACTCTGGTCCCTATTGAATGAGCTATGAGTGCTCACACTATAGTTGTGTTCTTAAAAAAAAAGCATCCAAAATAAGCACTTTTGCTATTCAAATAGAGTTGCAAGTTTTTTTCAGCTTAAATGCTATCACATGCTTGTATTGCTACTATGACAATTAATACATATTTTAAAAATGAGCATTCTATTAATTTCATGTCACCATTCATATATGTGACATCGTCTACGTTTATTTTCTGTTGGCTCAAGTTGGTGTAAAAATATTATTTCAAGATGCCTCCTGCACCCCAACATAAAAAATACACTAAAACGTATATACTAAAGATACCAACCTTTTCTTAATCAAAACTGATGTTTAATATGGTTTCTACATCACTATTGTACTGTAATAATTTAAAGACATACACACAATTGTATCTCTTCTTTCACTACTTTATATACCACAGCATTCACTGTCCTATATTCCTCTGAGCAGTTGCCATTTTAAACCAAGGCTCACTTAATGTCTCCAAAAACCAGTTTATAAAAACTGAGCTGGCTGATTACACTCACAAAACTAAGATTATAACTGTTGTTGTTTAGACAAAAACATATTTAATGATTCTCTGTCTCCCTCCCATATTAGGAGGCAATCATCTATTTACCTCTTCCATAATTTGAGTTAGTTGTCTCCTCCTATATGTGGGTTAATGAACTATTTATCAGCCTTAAATTCTTTGTCTATTGTTTTTATAATCCATTCTGTCTCTCTGTAACTTTTTTCTTTCTTATTATAACTTCCTCCTCTTATTTTTTTAAATTCAAACCTATTTTTTCTGACAAGTCTCTATACTCCTCTAAGCAAGAAAACAGTTCTATTATTTTATTCAAGATAATGATGTTTCTATTGTATTCATCCAATGTATTTTTGTGGTGGTCTACAATCAGTTCCATCAGTTCTAAAAAGCATATTTCCAAAACACGGTTCCAACACTCCTCAAATTACTCACTATTTTCAAACATGGGTTTCATAAAAATTGTTAAAAAATAACAGACTGCCTAATGAAAGGACTGCTGTAATGTCTCTTCATTTGGTACCATGGACATGAAAAAACAATGAGATTGTGAAAGACATTGTGTAATTACTTGAATAAGCTGACATAAACACACCTCTGATATTGACATGCTCCATAGATAAATGAAGTAATGGAGTCTTCATCCTAGAGGAGGATTAGTGGGAGACTCCATACTCCAAACTTCATTCTGAAGTGACCTTGGATGTCTGAAGACTTGGACACATTTTTCTCTTTGCTCTATTAAATGAAGGAACCTCCAGGGCCGGACTGGTCTACCGGGATACCGGGAAAAATCCCGGTAGGCCACCAGCACTGGGCTTCCCAGGGGCCGACCGGGGCTTCTTAAATAAAAGTGCGATCTTTGCCAATCATCCGCAGCCGCCTGTTACCAGGTGAACAACCGCCAACCTGTCTACTGAGTGGAGGCAGGCCGGGCCTAGACCCAGTGACGTCAGACGCAGTGTGGAAAGCACTGTGTCTGCACACCGGGTAGGCTGGCCACTCCTACCTTAAACACGTGTGGTTTGCGGAGACAGACAGAGCTGAGCGGGAGGCTGGGAGCAGAGACAGAGTCAGCAGACTCCAGATACGGTCACAGGCAAGGGAGGGGGGATAAAGAGGGTTTATATAGAGGTAAGAGGGGGAGAAAGGCAAAAGGGGGATCAATAGCGGGTAAAAGAGGCAGAGGGGGGCCAAATGGGAAAAAAAAGGCAAAAGGAGGGTGGATCAGGAGGGGGAGAAAGAGGCAAAAGTTTGGGATCAAGAGTCAAGAAGGGGGGAGAGAGAGAGGCAAAAGGGGGTGTAACGGAAGCTGAGAAGGGACCGCGTCGCCTTCTGCCGTCGTTCCCTGGTCTCTCTTTCTCGACGCCAGATAAGCGCCGTCGGATGCACCAGTTGAAGTATGGACAGTCACTGGAAACAGCTGCAGGATCGCTGGAAGCAGGGAAGAGTCCACATCGCCGCCTGACAGTCCACGAAGTTAGGTCGCAGGAAGCTGGCAGCAGGTGGTCGACGATTCAGGATACTTGGCGCAGATGGGTATCAGAGTGGATACTTTAAACCATAAGCAATACAAGACTCCAGGACTCCTTGTTCACTCCAAAACATAACTCACTTTATTGTCACAAACCACAGATATTTATATACAGTACAGTACATTGGATCACATGGGGAAACCTGATACAATAGGGAACATGATTAAATCATAACATCAGACAAAAGCCAGCAACAGCTGGTCTTAACAGATACAATGACTCAGACAGGATTACATTTCAGATACACAGGGTTTGATTGAACAAAGACTTGAGGGCGTGAACTAATTACCACATGGCAGGGGGTCAACATAGTGAATGGCTGGAGTTGCTATAATCCACATCTTAGGGACAGTGGCCCAAGGTTGGAGCCTTTGATTGACTATTTTGAATGCCCTGCCCCAACTTTGATCAATCACTGGTCTGCCTACCATTTCCCATGTTAAGCTAAGGAATATATTTGCATACCTGGTAGTTGGTGATTGCACAAACCTTCAAATTGGACAAGTACAATTAAACACATACAATATTTGAAAATATGTAAAACCAAACTTAATACACAAACCAATGTTCATAACTATAAGTCTTTGTTCCTGGCAATAGCTGGCCAGTTCGTATGCCAGAGCCCACAGCTACATCCAAGCAGGGCAACAAGGTCCATAGTTTTTAAGTAAATAGTTTGTGGTCCATACAAGGGCTCAGTAACGGGTAGGATCCGTTACAGGGGGATCAAGAGTTAATGAGGGGGAGAAAGAGGCAAAGGGGAGATCAAAAGAGAGAAAAGTGGGGGGAGGGGCGAAAAAGGCAAAAGGAGGGGGGTCAAGAGGGGGAGAAAGAGGCAAAAGGGGGGAATCAGGAAAGGGGGAGAGAGAGGCAAAAGGGGGATGAAGACAAGAGTCAAGGCTGGATTAAGGCAAGAGGGGCAAAGAGGCAAAGAGGGGGATTAAGAGGAGGAGAATGGCGAAAGAAAAATCAAGAGGGGTAAAGAGAGGCAACTTGACAAGAGGGGGAATTAAGACCGGGTGAAAGAGGCAGAGGGGGGTCAAGAGTGGGAAAAAAGAGGCAAATGGAGGGGGGATCATGAGGCGAAAGGAGGGGCAATCAAGAGGCAAAAGGAGGGAGGGACCAAGAGGCAAAAGAAGGGGGGATCAGGAGGGGGAGAAAGAGACAAGAAGGGGAGCGAGGCAAAAGGGGGGATCAAGAGTCAAGGAAGGAGTGAAAGGAGGATCAAAAGGGTGAGAAAAAGGCAAAAGGAGGGGGCTCAAGAGTCAAGAGGGGGAGAACGAAGCAAAAGGTGGGAATGAAGAGTGGGAGAAAGAGGCAAAAGAGGGGAGTCAAGAGGTGGTGTGTGTGTGTGTGTGTGTGTGTGTATATATATATATATATATATATATATATATACATGTGTATATATACTTATACTCTTTATTACTCTGGTGGTGACATATAACTCTATTGTTCTGGTGGTGGCATTCAGATAAAATGCATGTTTTCCCCTTTTATAAACAAGAAAAAAATGCCATTATGTTATGGGGCTGGTATAATGCCGCAATGCTATGGGGTTGGTCAGCAATTTTTTCCAGGGCTGGTTTTTATTCCCAGTCCGGCCCTGGGAACCTCCAGATGAATGATGAGAAATTTGTCTGGAGGAAGTTTTAGCACTATAAGTAAAAGTCGTTCTTTTGTTGTCAAAACTTGTAGGTTTATTCTGAGGCAAAAAGATACTTTTACTGCCAGAGGCGAGTGTGACAATTTTGTCTAACTCTGCCCCAAATAGGAGGGATCCCTCGAAAGGGAAGGATATTAGAGTTTTTTTGTTTGTTTGTATGTTTGGTTTTTTGTTTTGTTTTGTTTTTTAAATCAGAATCTGCATTGCAATTTTTTAACCATAAAGCATTATGTGCTGTAAACGTTGATGCTGAACATTTACATTACCACTTACTTATCTCCAATGCATCTTTCCCAATATAGGAGGTGGACTGTTGGAGGTAGTCTATAATAGGGAAAATGTTATTATGAGGCAAACTATTTGCAAGCTTGAATAATTTGAGCGTGTCAGGCCTCAGCAGCTTCACATGCCTAGGCTGAAGCAATGGAAGCTTGAATGATTGTTCCTGGTCCATAAAACATTGGTCTGTTCAAGGTATCTATTTTTTTTATCAGGATCATTAAGCTCTGCTGTTGGCTGAATTGGAACAGTGGCATGTTTGGACAGTCTTGAATCAGTAAGGTCACCTGTTGGAGGTTTGGCCCAAATGTCAACCTTAGATTTAAAAAAGGTTATACCTTAGCTAATTTCTTGGGAATAATCACAGCTTTATCTGCATTTTCCCATTCATCTGTGACTATCTGATCACTCTTATATAACAGTAATATAATATACCAGTGTATTTATTTTTACTTTTAAAAAGAGACTTGGAAGAGGACTTAGAGGTTTGGTCATCTGAAATTTCCAACAGTTAGCTTTTAAATTAAATATTCCATGGATTCTGAATATGAGTAACCTAAAGGTACCTCTCCAGAGGATGAGGAGGATTCAGAACTGTCACTGGTCAATTCAATTTCATTGTCAGATGAATCTGAGGACCAATAAGACTTTTGCCAGATTTTATGTTCGTGGACTTTTATATGCTGCAAGGTGCTTCTGTAAACCGTCAGTCCAAAATCCTCTTATTTGTCAAGAAAACCTGGTTCCAGTATAGAAGGGGACCACGGTAAAGGTCGAAGCCCTGTTAGCCTCTAAGTCCATACATTTAGCATACACAGACATATTGTTTGTGATATTTGCATTATATATTGTTACATGTAGTAGAATTAATTTTATTGCTCTTAGTTTTCTTCTCCCCTTTTTCTGGTATAAATGAAGGAAGGAAATAACTTCAGTCTCAGTGTCAGCTTAGTATGCCCTAATTGAGAAATGTTCAACTTTCTTACAGTGAATACAATGATAAGCTTTAATATATGCCAATGTCCCAAAGGTACTTGGTCTAAATGGACACTTGTAGTACAACAACCATTAATATAGTGTATGCATAAATGGAAAAACACAGATGTTGACTAATGGCAGATTGAAATGTTCATTTCATTAAAAGCCATGCTGTTAGCACTTAAAGGGGATAGTAATGTTTCACAAAAAACAGCTCCAATTAATCTTTATACTATTTGGGCACGAACAGTGTCATTTCAGTACTGTCAGAGTTGTAGTTCAAGAGTAATAGAATGATAAAGTATCCCACTCCTGCCACTTTTACCTAGTGTAAGCCACCTCCCCTCAGTTGTGGAATCTGGTCCTTTGACTGGACAGGTCACAGCAAAGGACAATCGTCTTACTGTGAGCATAAGGAAAACCCTGCCCCCCTTGACAGGTTTTCCCTTATGCTCACTGAAGATTGTATCTCTCTGCAATCCATACAACAGTCTTGCTGTTCTGAGGAGAGCAGTGTTTTATCAGTAAAAGGGGTGGGAGGGTGATACTTTATCATTCAATTACTCTTGAACTACAACTCTGACCGTACTGAAATAACACTCTACACAGCTCAAATACTATGAAGATTAATTGTATCTGCTGTTTTTGTGTAATATTTCTATTCCTTTAAACCATATCCCAAAGGAGCAGGTAGTGACAGAGTTAATAGTTATCACACACTGTATAGCACTGCTCTTGCGGAGTCAGCTAAAGTGGATGGCCAGGTAAACTTAGAGAATGTAACTGAAAGTGCTCTGCTCATACTGAGCTGTAAAAATCAGATAAGGATCCATTTTTACTATTTATTGACAGAGGCAGCTAAGAGGAGAAACTCTGAAGCCTCACTAAGTAATGGCCGTGAGGCTTCAGAGTGTGTGTGAGGTAACTTTAGGTGAAAAGAAGGAAACTCGCAGTGGAATCAGTGCAGTATAGTGCTCGCTGAGGAAACACAAAGTACTATGTACTAAATTAGGTTTACTAAAAACTATAGAATAAAGAAAATATGAGATAAATATGAGGTACATTTGAGTTAAATATGAGGTATTTTTTTTCTATAATTGAAAGTAAATAAAATGATACAAAAATACAAAATCAAACCTGTAAGTGTCCCAGTAAAATCAAATACTAACTACAAAGTTTCTCCCCCCATAGAGTTCGGGCCTCTATGATTCAGAGTGTAAGCTATTCCAAAGGAAGGAAGCTAGAAATCAAAGAGTTAAACATGAGGACTCTCCTGACAAAATGAGGGCCCTAAGACGCTTTAAGGAGAAAGGTAGAATAACAAAAGAACTAACTAATGAAGATCTTTTCCAGAGGGGAGATGACCTGAACCTCCTTCAAGGACACTCTAAAAAAAACTGAAAGCAATTGGGCAGGTTAGCAGCTAGGATGTGGGAGGGGTGTGTTTGTTTAGAGTTCCCTGCCTCTTATAGGCACTCTGCTTAATAACAATAACAGGCGCCCCTGCTGGCTGCCACACTTTTCTCATGCTCCTGACCTCTCCAGGAATTATCTTCATTATAACCTCCTTGCTTTCAAAATTCACCAAAAATATTCCAAGGACCAAGCTCTACTCCACATTCCACATACCTGGACTTACCAAAATTCAACGGATGGCATTATAACACTGAGATATACAGCGGATTGAAATATACTTCCCCTGGACCCTCTGCTAAGAAGAGATAACTCCACTGGAACACCACAAACAAGGTACATTGAAACTATAAAACTAACTCTCCTCCAGTTGTTATTTGGGTTTTGTATTTGATCATCCATTCAGCAATGCTCAGATTTCATTTCTAAACACTCAGAAAACTTATTGATGAAATATATATATTTATATATATTTCACTGAAGCACACTGGTTTTGAACTCCTGTAATCTGACCTGCATGCATGCTTTCTTATCTATGTTATCTACAAAGCAGCCTGAAGTGCAAAATTCCACACATTACACTGGCCTGCATCCTATAGAACAGGACAATGTGACCATCACCCACAGCTGACATTCCTGCAAAAGTTAGATGCTATTTTATCCCTATGAATGCTGAGGGAATGATCACCTATACTCGCCTCCAGTTAATTGGGTTTTGGATTTAATCATCTATTCAGCAATACTCAGATTTAATTTCTACACTGTGAAAACTTATTGACGAAAAAAACCCCAAAGAAACAAAAAGAAAAAATGTCAACTATATATTTCACTGAAACATATTTGAAACTGCAATCTGATCTGCATGGATGATTTCTTATCTGTTATCTACAAAGCACCCTGAAGTGCAAAATTCCACACCTCACACTTGCCTGCATCCTAAAGAACAGGACAATGTGATCATCCCCCACAGCTGACATCCCTGTAAAACTCAGAGGCTATTTTAACCCCCTCACTGCTGAGGGAATGATCACCTATTCTGCCTCATATCTGTTTTCCCTACAACCCCAAAAAGTGGTCTCTCCGCTCAGCCCCTCGCAAGTGGTTACCTTAAAATCGCTTGGCATCTTCAAAGGCACTCACAGGGGCTGCCGTGGTGGAAAATCAAAACTTAAAGTTCAATCTCCTGACACTCTCATAGCCACTCCGCCACTTCTACCTGCAAACCCAATTGAAGTGATTCAATCCAGAAGCCAAAAAAAGCGCACATTCAAATCAAGAAAACCTCTTTGTGTGATCCCCATAAGAAGATGTATTGTTTCCAAAGTACAGAGCAAGAACTCAGAACCCCAAGACTGTCCTATCAGATCAATCCTGTGCAATGCCAGATCAATAAAGAACAAAACAGCTATTATCGCCAACCTTATTGAAACATGTGAATTAGCGTGCATTACAGAATCTTGGCTAGATGACAACGCGGGGCCTATCCTAGCAGCAGCTGTTCTAGGCAACTATACAGTGTTCCACCGACCGAGACAAGAACGCAAGGGAGGTGGAGTAATGATTTGTGTCAAATCATCCTTAAACCCCAGGCCAATATCAGTCCACACACCCCAATCTTTTGAATGTGTAGCTGCTAGCATCTCAATAGATAGAGGATTTCGGATATTGTTAATATACAGACCCCCAGGAGATGGGAAGAGATTTCTTCAAGAGCTCTCAGACCTTTTGACTGGTTTAATCCTTGAACATCCTAGATGGATTATATTGGGAGACTTCAACACTTGGATTGATGACACACTATCCCAACTGGGGCAGGACCTCCTCAGCCTGATGAGTGCACTCGGTTTCATACAAATAGTTGCCACTTCCACCTACAGAAAAGGTCATACACTTGATCTAGTGTTCCAGTGTGGACTAGAAGTGTCGCCAGTAACTGTAAATCCAGTTGTATGGTCAGACCCCCACTCCATACACTTTTCCATTGGATCACAATCAGCCAAACCACAGCCTCAGAACCTGGTAAAACACCGCTCATTAAAAGGGGTGACCCCACTGGAAGTAACATCAAATATGGATCTAAGTAAACTGATGGACACTTGTGAAGACCCTGGCTCCTTAGTCCAACTCTACAACAAAACCATAAGGGACACCCTAGAAAGCATTGCACCATCATGCATATGCACTATCAAAACTCACAATAATGCACCTTGGTTTGATAGCACCATCAGAGAATTGAAGAGAACAGGCCGTAAACTCGAGAGAAGGTGGCGCAGGACACATGACCCAGAGGACAAAGTTGCTCTTATCAATCACTTAAATGAATATCAAGTTAAGATAACTCAGAAAAAATCCTCATTTTTGTCACGCGAAATCACACTTTCCCGCAACAGACCCAGGCAACTGTTTCGCACAGTAGAAAGGCTCTGCAAACCAGCATGCATGCATATACCCAACAACTTTTCTCAAGATAAGTGTGAAGAATTTGCAACCTTCTTCACAGACAAGATTTCCTCCATCCGAGCCTCCATCACAGCAAGCCAACCAGTTACCCACCAGAACTACTACAGTGTAAGACCAGATTCCCCCAGTTTATGGTCTACTTTTACAAATGTGGATATAGAGGAAGTTAAAAGAACCATGCAAAAGTTGTGCCCTACTACGTGTGACTTAGACCCTGCCCCAACTCGTCTTATATCTGCATGTACTGAAACCCTTGCCCCAGCCCTCACAAAAATAGTGGAGTGTTCACTAAAAACTGGAATCTTCCCAGATCCTCTAAAACAAGCAGTGGTAAAACCCCTCCTAAAGAAACCCTCACTAGACCCAGACTGCATAGCAAATTACAGACCAGTATCCAATCTTCCATTTCTGGGGAAAATCATTGAAAAAGTAGTGGCAACTCAACTGGAGGCCCATCTATCAAGCTATAACATCTTTGATCCTTTCCAGTCAGGTTTCAGATGCCGCCACAGCACGGAAACAGCGCTAGTCCGAGTGCTAAATGATCTCCTTTTGGCAAGAGACAAAGGTGATTACTCCATCCTAATCCTCCTGGATCTTTCAGCTGCATTTGACACCATTGACCATGGGATTTTAATAGCGCGCTTGCAGCACATCTGTGGTCTAGGAGGCACAGTTCTTAACTGGTTTAAATCTTTCCTCACTGGTAGATCACAGAGAGTAACATCAGGATCTTGCTCATCGGCACCAACAGAATTAGCCTGCGGAGTTCCACAAGGTTCCATCTTGTCTCCTATGCTATTTGCAATTTACTTACTACCACTGGGAGACATCATCAGAAGACACGGCCTAAAATATCATTGTTACGCAGATGACACACAACTCTACTTCTCCTTTGCTCCAGATACTAAAGACCCAACATGCCTCATCAACAGTTGCTTAGCAGACCTCATAGAGTGGATGAATGCTAGTTGGCTTAAAGTGAACCCTGACAAAACAGAGTTACTCTTGGTGAGGGGACCCCGGGCAACAGGAATATCTCAGGATCATCCAACTGGCCTGGAACTTGGAGGCTCTGAACTCATTAGTTCAACAGAGGTATGAAGTCTCGGAGTGATGATTGACTCTGGACTGTCATTTAAACAGCAGATCTCTTCTGTAATAAAATCTACCTTCTTTCATCTGAGAAACATAGCCAGGATACAACACTTAATTCCACCAGATGATATGCCAACATTAGTCCATGCATTTGTGTCTTCTCGTCTAGATCACTGTAATGCACTCTACTTGGGCCTCCCAGAAAAAGAACTCCATCGCCTACAAACAGTACAAAATGCAGCAGCCAGACTACTGACCAATAAAACTCGCTCATGTCACATAACACCTGTTCTCCACTCCCTGCATTGGCTTCCAATTAAATGGCGAACATATTTTAAAATTGGCCTGCTGACCTTCAAAGCCTTAAATAATCAAGGCCCACAGTACCTGAAAGAGCTCCTGACACCCTATATTCAATCCCGCTCACTGCGGTCAGCCAACAGATCCCTTCTGTCAGTGCCCAGAATAAAGACAACCTCAGGTTCCCGGGCATTCAGCCACGCTGCTCCCACATTCTGGAACTCTTTACCACCCTCAATCAGAGAGACACCATCACTACAGACTTTTAAAAAAAAGCTAAAGACCCATCTCTTTTATCAGGCATTCAGTCACCTCATGTGACCATAAGGAACTCTACATTTTATGTCTGTTTATAGAATTGTAAAGCGCTTTGAGTCTCACAGGGAGAAAAGCGCTATAAAAATCACAAATTATTAGTATTATTATTATTATAACCCTATGGTCCCTGCATCCTTCAATGATGCTAGAGAAATATATTTTCTGCAATGCCACAAGACAGTGAAAAATGAGACTGAGCAGCACCTGAGTGGGCTCTTTCCCCAAGAATAAACTACTAAGTTTTATTTGTTCTCAGTCTGTGCTTGTCTTTTGTTTATAGTCTCCCTAAGGGGAATGGAATCCCAGGCATGGAACCCTATCATATTTTTGTATAGATAGACCTCACCTCACTGAAGAGTATCCCTAAAGGTTGAACATATGCCTGGTAATCATCATCATTCAAAGATGATTTAGCTGACATTTCAGTGCAGGGTTGTGGGAGGGTCCAAACTGATATGAATAGGGAAATGTGACAATGTGTCTGTAATGACACAAAGGATTGAGAAGCATGACTGAAATGCACCTGAGAGGACAATATCCCCAATAATAAACTGCTAAGGTTCATTTGCTTTTAAAGTATACTTGTCAGACTTATTATGCTTCACTCAGCACTTAGACAATGTCTCCCAATTTAGAGTTTAGCTTAGGACTTCTTATTAAATATTATAGAAAGATTTATGATGTTTATACAAAAATGAATGTTAAGTAAGTTTTCATTTAATTTAATTGCTTCCCTATTGTGTATTTCTACAGTTTGCATGATTTTAGCTATGTTGACATCTCCTTTTATTTTTCAGGAATATAATTACTTTTGTCACACATCTCTTTCATTTTTTTGTATCACTTTATTCTACAATTTCAGCGTGTATTGGTTGCTTACTTGGAAAAAAGCTGAGTTTTATGTCTCTAGAGCACTCAATACTTTATAGGCAAAAACGTTTCTGATTGCTTTTTAAAAGATTTTCCCCAGAAACCTTCTTGTATTACTGAATAATTCATGAATAATTTGCAAAACTAGACAAAGTAAAAGCAAATTTAATGACAAACTATTCTGGTATTCTAACCAAAGCTGATAAGTAGCTGTAAGACTTTTTGTATTTGTACTTCATCAGTGTTGACACATTCGCTGTACAAAATGAAGAAATGAGCATAAAAAGGAAATTTTAACTAGTAAATGATTATTGTATTTTCATCTGTCACTAACAATAATATAAATGTACTTCAGAATTTTGCAATAATAGGAATGCATTTATTTATTGCTGGCTATGAATTCCTTTTTATTTCTCTCAGACTGTTTAATTCCCTATTTCCATTAGTTGTTGCTGCCTGCTAGGCAACTCTGCTGTCCATTTGTTTCCTGTCAAAACCCTTCTAGAAATATATGTAAAAATAATTTTTGTTTTCATCATAAGTTTTACAGATTAGTATTTTTCTTGAGTGTGTTTTAAATCCTACTCTGTTACCATAAAATAAGAAATAAAAAAAAATGATCATTCTTATCACTGTGTTATCCCAGATTTATATTGTAATACTTTACAGGCAGGGACTGCCTATTTGTATTTTATTTTTTTGTTTTCGACACTCATGTTATACTTTGTTGCAAAATCTGCCATAATTTAACGATGGTACAGTAGTAAAGGTGTTAACAATCAACTGTCTATGCCTGTTTATCTAGATGTGGATTTTACTAGATACTCAAAAATATTTTGTTACAGAATAATTTATTTTTTTCATAAAATATTACCTAAAAATGTTTAATTAATGCTAAATATGTTAGAATCTCAAACACTAAAAGTCGCCCCTGAATATAAATGTATTTAAAAAAATATCAGACAGTGGATCTGATTTCATTAGCTGGAAGCGTGCCAGAGAAATGGTATTTGTATGCAACCTGCTATTACAATATACTTAGAACACAGCCCAAAACAGTTGCATTAAAAGCAAGGTGTTAATGTTTACAATTGAAAAACTCTTATAGGTCCTGAGTCTTGACAATGCTTTAAAATACCAGACACCACACCACCACTGCTGTTCAAGGATACATGTGCTTTGGAAAAGACCGAGCAAAAAGAGGAGGTGGCATAATCATAAAAATAGATCTGGAAGGTCACATATTCATGTCTTTCTAATGCATAGGAATACATACAAAACTCCCCACAGAAAGATTACCTATTAAGTGCACTTCTAATCTGACTAAGAATGATCCCACTATAAAGATCAGAAGAGAGAATATTGAACATAAGGAATGTAAGAAATAATCATTATTAACTCCTTAAGAACTAGCGGTCCAGGGAAGTTACCTACCCTTAAAGGAGATCTCTCACCCCTATTAAAAGGCTTAATAGATAGAATATATAGCTATAATGTTGAAAACATTAATTAGTTTAAAAAAAAAATGCTATGTGGGCTAAAACTATTGATTACATAGTGCCTTGCACCCTACTTGTGCATACACTGGTCTTGCTGCTCTGCCTCTGCTCCCATCCCACTACCCAGCCTCCTCCGATGATGGAGGCTTTCTGTCTGTAAGCTGGAGTGATCTTATTGGCTAGATATCAATCTCTGCCAATGAGATCACTCCAGCTTACAGAGAGAAAGCCTCCGTCATCAGAGGAGGCTGGGAGCAGAGGCAGTACGGCAATCTGCGGCAAGACCAGTGTATGTGGAAGTAGGGTGCAGGGCACGATGTTATCAATAGTTTTAGCCCACATAGAGTATTTTTTTTAAAACTAATTAACAGTTTCATCATTATAACTATATACTGTATCTAATAAGCCTAACTTTTATAGGGATGAGAGATCCACTTTAAGAAATGCTTTGATACTTGACCGCTTTGATCCTTGGTGACACACCTGTACCTATAACTTGTTAGGTGTACCTTTGTGCCAATTTGGGATCTGAGAGAGACAAATCCAGGCTTGGAGTGGTCAAGTTCAGTCCTAGTTTTTACTTACCGCACTCCCACAGAAGTGTTTTAAGTAAAAAGTATGTGACATGCTAGGACCGCTACCGGTTCTTAAAGGGGAACTTTCACCTCCGCATTATCATTGTTGTATCCCTTCCTTTGTGTCCCCTCTGTCCATTGTGGTGTTTCTTTTTGCCTACAAGTCTGTTTAAATGAAGCAAAAAGATACTTGAATTGTGTACCCGATGACGTTAGCAGCCGCACAGCCGCGCACCGTATGGTGCAGAAGACACTCCCACAGCCTCAGCTCCTTTCACTTGCCCCAGCATCCTCCGATGACGGAGGCGTTCTGTTAGTAAGCTGGAGAGAGATCTCATTGGCAGAGAGGGCCAAGGCCCTGTCAGAGAGGAAATCATGAGGCCCACCTTACTTCTATCAGATGGAAAGGACTGTGGTACCATCTCCAGATCGATACCGACCTGGTTCAGGATACCTCTGCACTGGTTAGGGTCACCCCCATAACGCTGGGGAAGCGAGGCAGGTCCAGTCATGCCTCTAGCAACATTGGAATCACCATTAGCAGCCAGAGTGGGAGCGGCAGCAGCTATGGGGCAGTCTGTGCCGGGTGGTGCTGAGGTGGTGGAGTCAGATGAGCAGTACTGAGCAACAAAGTCTGGAGGGCTAATGCAAACTGCGCTGGTCTACCTGGTCCAGCCTGATAAGACATTCAGTGGATTGCCTGTGCCTTCTGAATTCATGGCCCTTGTCTACTGTTTGAGACCAAGGACCAGACAGACACAAAAATGTAAAGTGCAAAACACCTTTATTAAAATAACAAAAGCAAACAAAGCAAAATCGTGATCCAGAAGCATAAACCAACAGACAAGCCGGAGTCAGGAACCAAGACAGGTACTCAGGAAAGCAGGAGTCAGGAATACAGAGATCAATGATGTCAGGAACAATCCAGGAGTCAGGAGCCAGAAGGGATGTCAGAGGAAGCCAGGTCATGCACAGAAAATCAGCAACTCAGGATAACACTCTTGCAGCTAGAATCAGACACAAGGGCAACCAGAAAGTGAGCCAAGCTGCTTTAAATACCCTGGGAGGGTTGGCTGATAACAGTCAGGTGAGCAAGCACAGAGAGGTCAGCTGATTCAGCCTGATCCAGGAAAGGGAAGGCAGCAGTAATGGACAGCAGAACACTAAATTAGCTCAGACAGCAGAATCAAGCAGCAGAGCTAGAGCAGCTCAGCAAAACCTTGACATATTCTAACACATTTTCTTCCTATTCCAACACATTTTCTTCCTATTCCAAGACAATTTTTCTCCTATGTTTAATATGGTTCAACATTTCCCAACACAATATTACTTCTTCTCAGGGCTGTATTGGAGAAATAAGTAGCTGGAAGTCAAAGTTGTGAGTCCTACAGCAACATATACCTTGAAAAATGTATTAGCATGCAGACTGCATTTATCCTTTGCTCACAGCACTTACTTCCTTCTTAAGTGCACTGGCACATATTCATGATGATGTCAAGTGATTAAAAAAATAAAGTACAACCTACAATATGGCAGATTGGTGGGGCCTTGACAAACTGCATCCACCCCGGGAGGAGAGGGATCATCATCATTTATTGCACATGCTGCAACAACCATTGCTGCAGTCAGTTTTTGTACTACCACTTTACTTCCACGTCCCTGTACTGCTCCACCTTTCCCCCTTCTGCTTGAGCATTTGCTAGCCATTACTCAACTACTGTGTGTGTTTTTACTCTCTACAGTACACAACTGTAACTGATTTGTAGACACTCAGACCAGGAGGTTAGAATAAAACACAGTTTTATTAAAAGACAAGGAACACTGCCCACTACAGGCTAGTTAGGAATAACAGGTAACTGATAAACAGGAATATGCATGCCCTCTCAGGCCCAGTATATAAACAAAAACAAATACTGTCACAGGACAGGCATAATACAGAAGTACAGTAGCCAATGGGCTGAAGTTCTAGGTAGGTAATCAGTCTCTGTTGTGGTGTGTTGGACAACGCCCAGTAGATGGTAAAAGTAGTAAGAGACTGTGGTGCAAAATGTAGAGGCACCTTAACAGTGAGGCAGAACTGACACTCCCTGGAAATGCGAGGAGAGGAGATACCAACACTCTGCAAGAGCCAACACTACTTTTGAGCCGTGGCACCCGTGCTGTGCCGTAACGGAGGCAATACACACTGCTAGAGCTGAGGGACCAGTGCCATTAGCACCCTTCCGGTGCGGTAAAGGAGTCACAAACACTGCTAGAGCTGAATGGAACCAGAGCCAATGGCACCCTTCCAGTGTGGTAATGGAGTTACAAACACTGCAAGAGCTGAATGGGACCAGAGCCAATAGCACCCTACCGGTGTGGTAACGGACCTCAGTACACTGCGAGAGCTGAATGGAACCAGAGCCAATAGCATCCTTCCGGTACGGTAACGTAACCCAGTACACTGAGAGCTGATGGAATCGCCCAATAGCACCACCCGGTGCAGTAGCTGACACACTGCGCGATTAAGGGTTAAGCGGAAGCACAGTGTAACGGAGGCCACAAAGCTCAGCAAGTGTAACCAGGAGGCTCTGTATAACGTAGGCTGGAATGCTCTGCAAGTGTAAACTGAGCGGCTCAGTATAACGGAGGCAACAGTGCTCAGTAAGTGTTTAACGGAAAGGCTCAGTATAACGGAGGCAACAGTGCTCAGCTAGTGTTTAACGGAAAGGCTCAGTATAACGGAGGCAACAGGCTCTGCAAGAGTTAACAGAATGTTCAGTCTGCCAACACGCTACTGTGAAAGTTCAGAATGTCGCCAAGCGACACAGGATCAGGATCTCAGCTGGTACACTTCTCGGCAGTCAGGATAGATGGAATCAGGTCACAGAGCAGGAACGTCAGCCAGGCCGGGTCAATCACGGAGCAGGAACGTCAGACAAGCCGGGACAATCACGGAGGCAGAAACCAATGAGAGTAGTCAGACGGGCCAAGTTGGTACACAGGAACGCAGGAACACAGCAACAGTAGCACTGGTACAGGAACACCACGAAAGGGCACCTGACAGGTGCCAGAGGCCCCGTATATGAAGGCCATACTGGGCGGGCCAAACAAGTTCAGCCAATGGGAGTGCACCACAGCAAAGAGTGACAGAAAGATCACGGGAACCGTCATAACAACTGAATGAGTGTGATGTCTTTCCTTGGCCCTCAACAAAATTATCAATGTCATCTGCTGTCTATCAAGTCTGCTCAGTCACAGAGCTCACAGTCAGCTGTATAATATATTTATTTGTTTAATTATTTATGTATTTTTATTTTTTAAGTTGTCCACTCTATCAGTTAGTCCCCCCAAAAAATATGTAGCTAAAACACAAAATCAGCAACTTATTTTCCCAGACTTCCCCAGCACAGAGACAATAAAAGTAAAATCAGCAAGCAATTTGGACCCCAGCTGCCTGTGTCTTGCCTATCAGTCACACCAAATGTTGGGGTATTTTAGGTCAATCTCCTTCCTCCCTTTTTCCCTCCCCCATTGTGCCCCTATACACCCCTGATACAGAGAACAAATGTCTTACCTAAAAGACTCCCTAAACTAAGCTTCAATTCACCTTTATTTTCCTACCTTCTGAAAAACATTCTGTTCTTTTCTCTCACAAACACAGAATGGCATGCTGTGAGAGCCTGGTACCCTTTTATATGGCTGTGGAAAAGCTTTGTGTGGTGGACAAAAAATGTTGTAACCACTGATTTCAATGCAATGAGCTAGGCAAAAAAACATGAAAAATTGCACTTTTCACAGGAAATTTTTAGCCAAGAAGAAAGTGCCATTTTTGCCGATATCAGTTTGAGGCGAAAATGTTCACCCATGCCGAATCCAGATATACAGCCATATAGGATAGCAGTACATTCCAGATGATTTTGTTGACGAAGTAGTGAAACACTGTTAACATTACAAAGTCCAAAAGGCATGACAAGATACTCATAGTGCCCATATGTAGTATTGAAGGCCATTTCCATTCATCCCCCTCTCTGATATGGATTAATTTGTATCCTCCATGCAGATCAAGTTTAGAAAAAATCTCAACTCTTTTCAATGCAGCAAATAATTCTCGAATTAGAGGCAACAGACACTGGTTCTTAACTGTTTTTTTTTTAAATCCATGGTAATCTACACAGGGCCAAAGGCCCATCCTTCTTGGCCACAATGAAGAAGCCGGCCCTGGCTGGAGAGGATGAATTCCTGATGAAACCCTTCACTAAATTCTCATATATGTATTCAAGCAGTGCCTGATTTGGTCCTTCCTCTGGGAGGCATAGTTCTGGGAAGCAGTTCAATAGGACAGTCAAAGATTATGTGTGGAGGTAGAATGTCTGTTCCTTTCTTGTAGAATGCATCAAGAAATTCCCAGTGTGAAGCTGGAACCAAAGCTTGAAGGGTCAAGATGTTAGGCACTCCAACCCCAGGGGGGTGAATCCTAGAGAGAGAAGAAGTGTGAGAGGAGGGATTCCAGGAGGATATCTTTCCAGGCACCAATTAAATGGAAGGGTTATGGGTGTGAGCCATGGGAGGCCCAATATCACAGGAGGAAGGAGAAGTAATGACACTGAAGTGAGTTCTTTCAGAATATAGAACTCCAGTAGTCAGAAGGATCTGCTGTGACTCAGTGATGATTATCCCAGAACCCAGAGTGGACATTATGAAAGAACATTTTCCTCCTTTTTTGGCACTGTCAACAATTTTTTTGCCTATGTTTCTATGGTGCAACATTTATCACCACAATATTACTTCTTGTGAGGGCTACAGTGGAGAAATAAGTAGCTGAAAGTCAAAGTTGTGAGTCCTACAGCCACATATGCCATGAAAGATTCGTTAGCATGTAGAATGCCTTTGTGCTTTACCCACAACACTAATTCCTGCTTAAGTGACACTGTCAAGAGATCAAAAGTACAACCTAAAGTGTGGCAGATGTGTATTGTAGTGATGATGCGAGAGTGATGTGGTGTGATTCATGTGTGTATATGTATATATAATATATATATATTCCTACAGCAGTTTGTGTTAAATGTACGCTATCCTTCTTCTAAGATTACTGATTCACATTTCTCATAGGTCATAGCAGGGGTCCCTCCTCTTCTTCATCTGTGCTGCTGTTAATTCATTTGGCCTGGCTTTTTCTGCAGTGTGTGGTTTCTGCTACCTGACTTTCAGATGGTTTGAGATGTTGGTTCGTTTTTAAGAATGTTAGTCTCCCAGCATTGCTGCTTGATAGCTGCTTACCGCGGTCATTCAGAATATAACCAGCTGCACTAAGAACCCACTCAGACTCAATGCTTGCTGGAGGGCAACTAAGGGCTTCCATTGCAGTATGTGGCACTGCTTTGTTTGCCAGTACTTAATGGGGTCATTGTTTCTGCCTAGAACGTAGCTATTCTGCAAGTATGCAGAAACCATCTCACATGCAGTGGTACCAGTCCTAGGAGCTACACAGTGTTGCTGTATGTCCATTACCAACGCATACTCAGGAAGTCCCAAAGAGATGTGATGCCATTGATTTGGACTGTTAGTGTCACAAGCCCTGAGTGAAATCATCCCACCAGCAATGAAGAACTGCTGCTATTACTATGCCCCCTGTCCACTCCCCGCTGAGGACACTTGACAACGTGCAGTTATTATAGTAATGATGAACCCTCCCTGCCACCAGCTTAGTATATTCTGTGTGATTTAATTTATTCAAATGCAGCTTGATGCCCTGGTTTTGATTATCCTCCACCACACTGCCATGTTTGGTCACGTACAATACAGTGTGAATTGGATGGACATGAACTTCCACATCCTGACATCTACCTAATGGCTATTAGCTGGTGGGCAAGGTGAAGATGAATGAGGTGGATCACCAGAAGATGGTGAGGCAGGTGTTTCTCTCACCATCAAGCTTTCATGCTCTGGCTTGGTTTCTCTATTCTTCCACCTCTGATTTCTACCTCATCTCTTGTAGCCTTTGGGGAGAGTCAGAGGATACAGCAACAGCAGTGCACAATCTCTTTGGTGGTGGTTTGGCTTTAACATGTTTCACATAAATGCCATGGTGTCTGTGTCTCATGTGTGTTATCATGTCTATTGTGCCAAAGTTCGTTCCCTCCTTTCCCCTTTTCACAGACTTTTAAGAAATTGTGCACAGTGCCATCGCTGATGACTGCACTGTGCCTGCCCTAAGAGAAAAATAGTCCCACACCCAGGACTTCAGGGGGAGCTGAAAGGTGGAGAAGAATGGCCTCTTTCTTCTCTCCACATTCCCATTCATTGACTGGGGCAGAGGATGATGTTGCTGCTGTTGCTGCTACTGCCTCAGAATCAGCACTATAACTAGAACCAGGTGTATTGTTGCTGGAAAGTGGATCCTGTCCTAGTCCTGCATCATTGGACCCCATTCCCACTGGGTCGACAGTGGTCTGTGGCACACTAGCCTGTTTCTTACTATCCTTCTTCCCTTGCAACTCAGCATCAGCAAACTCTGTACATTTGTCAATCTCATTGCCGGTGGTAGTAAAGCCCATCCCCATCTATATATCTGTCTCTCATTTCTTCTCTTTTGGGCTTAAAAGGCCATTAATGTCTCTTCCACCGCAGCTTCTCCACCACCACCACCAGTCCCTCCTTGCTGCTGCTCTATTACGTATGTCTCACCGGTTGGAGGGGATGATAAATGTGACAGTGTTGACTACTGTCACACTTGTCATGTCTTATTGAGCTGAAGAAGGCAGACTGGTAGAACTAGCAGCAGGCACAGGCAGCTGAAATGTTCTCATGGTGGTGGCAGTATTATTGCTGTTAGTCCCCAGTTCTGCCTTCTTCATGGATCATGTTCAATTGGGACAATTCCATGGTGAGAATAGGACTCCCAGGGTAAAGGGCATGTTGTGAGCTTCCTTGACCTGTAGTCTGGTCACTTCACATTACTTCCCCTAACACCTCAGCATTAACAAGTGGATCTACTGTGGTCATGGTATCCCAACAGCTGCTTCACCATCACTATTACTAACACCAGCCACATCAATTTGTGTCTGTAGCTGCATGTCTTAATAGTAGTAGTGGCAGAACTGCTTGGGGATGGCTTAGGGTCCCTTGCTGTCACACTTGGCATTATCTCTTCCCCTTCTGTATCCTGAGAATCACAAGATACCCTGGCAGGAGCAGCTGGCAGCAGGTACAAGTAGCTGACCCGTCCGGCTGACACTACTTCTCTCTTCTTCACCTGCCCATGACACAAATTTCCCCATGGTCCCTGGAAGCGATGTAGGGTGGCTGGCCATCATTTGGTCTAGAGAATCAGGGCATCCAGACCCTTTAATGTTGGTAGTGGTCACTACCTACTCCTCAGACTCACTGGATGTTATAATGGTTCCTCCAGCTCCTTCTAAGATGGGCATGGAGAGACGTGGCCTGACCACTCAAATACATGGACACATAGTGATTGAGCTCTGGCCCTGAGGGGAATTTTCTGCATAAATCTAGTATATTAACACAGTGTTTCCCCATGGACTCCTTGGCCTAACTCCCAGGACCTTGCCTAAAAACAAAAACCAAATGACAGAAAGAGATATGCAACTCTTTTTTAAGAAAAACAACAATACACTGCACGTCCCTCAGAGCTCTAAGATGGCCGTCAGCTCTGAGATGCCATATCTCTGTGAGCTAGAAGACCATTCTAATTAAGGGAATAGGAGTGGTTCTGATCACAATACCACCAGGGGAGAGTCTGATGCTCCATCTACCAGAAAAGACATACAAAACCTACTTTTGGATCTCAAACTGTACCTCAAAGAAGAACTAGCAGAAGTCGAACGGGGCCTTTCCCATCTAGAGGGTAGAATTGAAGCCCTAGAAGATGAGAAACTTGGGGTGCCTTTCGTGAAAGGGCAATAACCCAGGTAGCTGCTCTCCACTGTGCCCAACTCGAAATGGTGCTCCATCTCAATGACCTTGAGAGCAAAAGTAAGAGATGTAATCTCAGACTCTGTGGCATAACAATGGCTCTTTCATGTTTTAACCAAAGCTGAAGACTCCAGAATGTCTGAGCTTGATAGGGCACACAGGTCTGTAAAACCCAGAAGTGCTCCTCAAGACTTGCCACTGGATGTCATAGTACGTTTCCGCTCTTACACATATAAAGAAAATGTGGTGTCATCTGCTAGGAACATGTTGCTTTTTTGATTTAAAGGAAACCACATCTCAGTCTACAGCAACTTGTCCTCAACAACACTGAAGTGGCAGAGGGAGATGTGCCCCATCATGACCGCACTCTTCTAACAAAATATTAAAAACTGCTGGGATTACCCTCTCATGTTGCTTGCTATGAAAGATGTCACCTTGCATGTTCTCATTTACCAAGGTCTTCATAACGGTCCTCTAGCTTACTCTACCTGAGGATAACCCTCTCCTAAACCAACCCAAGAACCCCTTAGTGTGGGATGACACCAGGGAGACCTCCACATAATGGCTGCCTGTGACTAAATAACAGAAAGTACTGGCTCCTCCTCCATCTATAACCGTCCTGGCAAAACTAGTTCACCAATCTAATGGCTTATCCATGCCGTGGGAACTCTTTATCTTCTGTTGGAGAACTGCTTAGGACTCCAGTGCTTTGGACTCTTCCCCTTAGGCCTAATTGCCTGAGGACCCTGGAGAGCTTAGACCCGAGACAGGGTATCAATGACTCTTACTTATTCATTTCTGTTAAGGTATATTGTTACAAAATAAATCCATCCTTCTATTTTCCTTTGTTCCTTTTCCCTTTCATTTTTTTTCCCCTAAAGGGTTTATTATTATCTCATTTTGAGGGTTTGGGAGCTGAGTGGAGGCCAAAATACATTGCACTGAAACCCGGACACCACAGAGATAAGATAGAGAGGAGAGATAGTGGAAAGAGTGGAGGGGGATGAGGAGAAAAGAGGTGGTATAATAATGAGAAAACAAAACAGGAACTGGAAAAAGAGAAGGAAGGGAGAGGAAAGGGGAAAGGGAAAAAAGAGAAAAAAGGAAAGAAAGGGAGGAGAATAAAAAAAAGAAATGGAGGGGAAGGGAAAAAAAGAGAAAACAGAGGAGAGGGAGAAGAAAAAAAAGAAGGGGAAATGGAAGTAAAAAGAAAAGGGAGAAAAAGAGAAGAAGAGAAAAGATTT
The DNA here is from genome assembly GCA_037306005.1 of Rhinophrynus dorsalis. Lineage (NCBI taxonomy): Eukaryota > Metazoa > Chordata > Amphibia > Anura > Rhinophrynidae > Rhinophrynus > Rhinophrynus dorsalis. The sequence continues at coordinate 288,611,150 of CM074721.1, forward strand.
TAAAAAGGTTGAAAAGAAAAAAAGAAAAAGGATAATAATAGAATATCAGAATGAAGCTGTGCTGGGGAGGTGGAGCTTGAGGTTGCCAGATACACACTCTGTAGTAGTAAGCAGGGGTGGATGAAACAACTTTTTGCAAAAACTGGCCGATTTTTCTCCTTTTCACCAATGCAACATTTTTCTCCTTTTCAACTACTTTAACAACTTTTTCACCTATATTTTCTATGGGTACTAAATTTCCCACTACAATATTACTTCTTATGAGGGCTGTAGTTTAGAAATAAGTGGCTGAAAGTCAAAGTTGTGAGTTCTACAGTAACATATGCCATGAAAATATTTTGTCCTGGCTTTTTCTGTCATGTGTGGTTTCTGCTATGTGCTACTCAGATGTTAAGAGATATTGGTTAATTTTAGGAATGTTAGTCTCCCAACATTGCTTCTTGATAGTCGCATCCTGCAGTCATTGAAAATGTAACCCACTGACTAAAAACCCTCTCAGACTCAACACTTGCTGGAGGACCAATAAGGGTTTCCACTGCAGTACGGGTCAATGCTGGCCACACACACTGCTTTGTTTGACAGTAGTCCATGGGGCCTTTGTTTCTGCCTAAAACTTAGCTATCCTGCAAGTATGTAGAAACCATCTCACATGCAGTGGGACCACTTCTAGGAGCTACACGGTGTTCGTGTGTGTCAGTTACCAACCCATACTAAGGGAGCAAGTCCCAAACAGATGTGCCGCCACCACAATCACTACCAATGTTGGGTTTCTGCCCAATTCCTCAGAGAGTTGCTGCTGATAGTCATGACTCCTTATTGTGACAAACTGCTGATGGCCCTTTGACAGAAATTTTGAAATTTTGTGTTTAAAGAGGGGGTCCAGCAAAGTGGCAAGAATGTATTGCTCATTGCTTTTAATAGACACTATGTGAGGATCTTGTATAAAGCACGCTAACATGTAATTTACCAGCTGGTGTATGTCTGTGTTGTCCTTATGGTAAGAATCCTTAGCCATGCTCCTAATTTTTTTCTGCAATAAAAATATCAGTGGTAGAATTGCACTAATTCCTGCCCCAATGCGACTCACCAGCATGACTGCCTCACATACATTGCACATAAGTTGCCATTGGCCAAGTAACAAAGAGGCTCCCACCAAAGCCTTCCAGGTTTGCATGGCCTTATTCTGCTTGTACAAATGCTCTAGCATGTTCATCATGGAATTCCACCTGGTAGTGACCTCCATTTTCAGCTGGGGATGGGGCAGGTTGTTATGCGCTTGTATGGCATATAGGAATTACTAAAATGGGCACAGATTTTGTGGGCAATAGTAAGCATCTCTTTGAGGGTTTCTGATTCTGCCAGGAATCTGGTCACAACTAAATTTAGCACACGGTCTTCTCAAAGCAGTGATTATGTTGGAGCTGTTATCAGCAGACACAAAATCAGATTTTAAGGAGTGGGGTACAAGCCATTCCTCTATCACCTGCTCTAGCTTATTTAAAACTTCTACAGCTTTGTGGGACTGTCTCTCCAAACTCCGCATGCACAAGGTGGCGTGACAATGGTATGGGCTCTCCTGCTGCCACCTTTAATCACACTGGCACACTGCCAGAACCAGAAGCATGATTACTGGCTGTCACCTGATGCTGTAAGCTAGTGTTGTCCACTATTGGTGCTGGGAGGAGTCACAGTCATATAATCTGTGCTCTGTCCACTTGTACACATATCTGTTGTCAGGTAGATTTTCTTGCCATATGCACTTTTCAGCCCCTTACCCAACACACTATCCACCGACTTATACAATACAGGTACTGCCATCCAGGTATCTGCTATTGACGGAAGACCACTGGGGCAAGGACTTATCCTGGAAGAAACCATACCAATCAGACTCACTACAGGCATCCTGCATTCTGAAATTACTAAATTTAACATCATTACTACCCCCCGTACTCCAGTCATTTTGGGATTACCCTGGTTAAAAGAGCACAATCCAGAGATTGATTGGTGCAAGGGACAAATCAGGGCTTGAAGTCCTTCTTGTTTCAAGTCTTCTCTTCAACGTATGCTCCCTGCTTCCCGGACAGTTGCTGGTACATCCCTGAGTCCAAAGATCAACATTCCGGAACCCTACATCTCTTTCCAAGATGTATTTTCTTTAGGTCAAATCCTTCAGCTACCGCCTCATCGTACCTCAGACTGCGCCATTGACCTCTTGCCAGGTACTGTTCCTCCTAAGGGTCGCACCTTCCTCCTCTCCCCTCCAGAGAATGAGGCATTGGCCACATATATACAGGAAAATCTAGCAAGAGGCTTTATTCGCCCCTCATCCTCCCCTGCTGGGCCAGGATTCTTCTTTGTTCAGAAGAAAGACAAATCTTTACGACAGTGCATTGATTACAGAGGGTTAAACAAAATAACTATTAAAAATAGTTACCCTCTCGCTCTGATCCCAGAATTTCTAGACCAACTCAAGGACTCTTCTATCTTCACCAAGCTTGATTTACAGGAAGCCTGCAATTTAATCCGCATCAAAAATGGGGACGAGTGGAAAACAGCCTTTAACTCTAGATATGGCCATTACGAATATCTAGTAATGCCATTTGGACTCTGTAATGCCCTGGCGGTTTTCAAGGCTTTATAAATGATATTTTTGGAGACATGTTACTTACGCATGTCATTATTTGCTTGGATGACATTTTAATCCATTCACCCACCTTGACTCTTCATCGTCAAGACGTCCGCGAGGTACTACAACGACTACGGGAGAATTTTTTATTTGCCAAATTAGATAAGTGTGAATTTGAAAAAGACAGTTTCTTTCTTAGGATACATCATATCCAGTGGGGGACTCGAAATGGACCCAACTAAAGTACAAGCAGTGACCCAATGGCCTATTCCACGAGACACTAGGGCCATCCAACGCTTCATTGGATTTGCGAATTATTATAGAAAGTTCATTCGCAACTTTTCTCACATCATCTCCCCCATTACAGCACTCACCAAGAATGGGGCAGACCCACAAACTGGCCTACATCAGCTCTTCAGGCATTCGATTCCTTGAAATCAGCATTTACCACAGCTCCCATCTTACAATTTCCAGATCCATACCGCCAGTTCACCCTGGAAATGGATGCCTCTGAGCAAGCAGCAGGAGCAGTATTATCGCAATACAACCCCACCTCTGCCAAACTCCACCAATGTTGATTTTTTTCTAAACAATTCTCAGACTCTGAACGTAACTATGACATGGGTAACAGGGAGCTCCTTGCTATTAAGCTTCTGACCTGTGGCTCTGGCTGACTCACTCGCTCCGTGTAGTCCGTGGTTTGTCTGTCCTCTGGCTCCAGCTCCTATCTCGCTCCTTGTATCCCTGGGTTGTCTGACCTGTGGCTCTGGCTGACTACTCACTCTGTACGCTCCTAGTCTGACTGTTAGCCTCTGTGTCCCGTGGCTCTGTCTGACTCTCGCTCCCTGTTGCCTTTAGTCTCTGGTACCTTGCAGTAGTGCAGTGCGTAGCACAGTGTGCAGCTCCGGGTAGGAGCTTGGGCCCTATCATCCGGTAGTCTTGGGTTGTGTGGAATATTATGATCACTATATCTCATATATTATTATCACTGTATATTTTAATAAAGTGGTTATATTTTATTACTGTGTCTGTCCTGAGAACTGTAACAAGGGGAGGATATTAACTGTGATAAGTTCAATGTTTTAAACAATGAACAAAATTTTTCATTCCTGGAGTCTAGCCAATTAATATTAAAGTCTCCAAGAACCATCAGCTCGCTTTTCTTGTTTTGGCAATCTCCTTTAGGTGTTGAGCTATGTCTGAAAGGGAATGTGCTGGGGTATTTGGCAATCTGTAGATTATGAACCCCTCCAGGTATCGCTCAACACATTTTTCACTCTGCCATAAATTAAAGGTTTTTGGCCAATGTGTCCTCCCAGTCCCTATGTATGGCTGTATGGACACTGAATGTCAAAGCCATACAAAATGTAAGGTTACACAAAGAAGTATAGATCAGGGAATTCTACACAATATAAGAAGGGGCAGAAAAACATGTGGATGGATTTGTCAGCAATTAAAGGTCTGTGACATCATTGAAAGACTAAAACACCCAAAATGGAAACGGGAAATCCACATAGCAAGAAGACCCGACAGTAGATGGGCCAAACACATTTTGTAATGCATTCCACTCAATATTAAATGCCAAAGAAAAAGACTGAAGACATGATGGGTAGATGAAATTACCAAATTTGTTGGTACATAGTGGCAACAAGAGGTACAAGACTGAAGTTGTTGGAGGCCATGGATCGACAAGGGATGAAGATGATTTTATATATATAGATATATATAGATATATATATCTATATATAGTGTGTGTATTTATATATAATGGATTCCACTTTATATTAAACGCTCAAGAAAAAGACCTAAGACAAAGATGGGTTGATGAAATTACCAAATTTGCTGGTGCACAATGGCAACAGATAAGCAATCAAAAGAAATTGTTGGAAACTTGCTAAGGAGGTCTTCATCCTGCATTGGATATCAACATTGCTGAAAATTATGATGTTGATGTTGATAAAATTAGAAGATGGACACTGGCTATACCATAAATGAATAAATGATGGATGATGTGGGAGAATTCAGCTGTAAAAAAAGAAAGTATTTCAGAAAGAATTGCTTACTGTGTTTTCAAACAAAACATATTTTTAAGTCATTCAGATTTATGCTCCTACAAGTAGCCACAGTAATGATGAAGTTGAAGAATTTTATCATGATTTATTACTCCTCTTCAAACAGCATAATTAGCACTACACATTGATAATGTCAATGGAAGAATTGGTAAAAATGGTGAATAATCAATTGAATCATATGGAACTGGAGAAACAAATGATAGAGGCACTCTGGTCCTCAATATGAGCCATACCTCTCCTCTCATAGCTTCTGTCTCTGTCTACATCCACTGGACAAGCTATCTTCCTCTTCTGGCAAACAACAAATTAAATTCTCCTGTCAGTGCAGTGAGTGAAGCACCATAAGATGCATTATAGACCACACAGGGACTTTACCCACTAATGACCCAGAACGGTATGCAGCTCAGTGTTTTGTAATCAATTCTGCACCCCTTTAGTCTTTCAGTATTCAGAACTATGTGAAGACAAACAATATCATTAGTAGGAATCAGCATGGTTTCATGAAGAACAGATCATGTCAGACTAATTTACTTGCATTTTATGAAAGAGTGAGTAGTAATTTGGACAGGGGAATTACTGTTGATGTAGTATACTTGGATTTTGCAAAAGTCTTTGACACAGTGCCTCACAACAGGTTACTGCATAAATTAAAAGGCTTCGGTTTGGGTGGTGTTATCTGTACATGGATTGAGAACTGGTTAAATGATAGATGGCAGAGAGTTGTTGTAAATGGAACTTTTTCAAATTGGTCTAGGGTTATAAGTGGGGTGCCGCAGGGTTCAGTCCTGGGCCCAATGCTTTTTAATTTGTTTATTAATGATCTAGAAGTGGGAATGGAAAGTAGCATCTCAATCTTTGCTGATGACACTAAGCTATGTAAGGAAATACATACAGAGCTCAATGTTTTTTCCCTACAGAAGGATTTAGATAAACTAAGTGAATGGGCAGAAAAGTGGCAGATGTCATTTAATGTAGATAAATGTAAGGTTATGCATTTGGGTTGTAGAAGCAAACTTGCTACATACACTCTAAATGGGAAACAACTTGGGAAATCCTCATTAGAGAAAGATTTAGGTGTACTGATAGACAATAGTCTTCACAGCAGTGTGCAGAGTCACTCAGCTGCTGCAAGAGCAAATAGAGTACTAGCCTGCATAAAAAGAGGTGTAGAAGCAAGGGATGCTAATATTATCCTACTTCTGTATAAATCCTTGGTTAGGCCTCATCTAGAATATGGAGTACAATTTTGGGCACCTGTTCTAAAAAAAGACATTACTGAACTGGAAAAGGTGCAGAGACGTGCAACAAAACTGATAAAGGGATTGGAGGACCCGAGTTACAAAGAGAGACTAGCCAAACTGGGTTTGTTTACATTAGAGAAGAGACGTCTAAGGGGTGATATGATTACCATTTACAAATACATTCAAGGTCAATACACAGAACTATCCAATGAATTATTTATGCAAAGAGCTGAGCTAAGAACAAGAGGTCATCCATTAAGACTTGAGGAAAGGTGCTTTCGACTAAAACACAGGCCGGGATTCTTTACAGTAAGGGCGGTAAGGCTATGGAATTCTTTGCCTCGGGATGTTGTGCTTGCAGATAATGTAACTGCATTCAAAAAAGCAATGGATGCCTATCTAGCACAGAACAATATTGACAGTTATGACAGATGGCTTCAAAGCAAATAGGATATTGAGCCGGGGAACTATTTGACACACACACACACACCTACACTGGAAATTGCTCCAGAGGGCTTTTTGTTGCCTTCCTCTGGATCAACAGGGGTGTTATTGGCATGGGCTGGACTTGATGGACGCATGTCTTTTTTCAGCCTTATCTACTATGTTACTATGTTACTATGTTAGGGGTTAATTATCATTATCCGTAGCCACTTCAGTTTTCTTTTTTATATTCTTTTTACCTTTCATTAAGATGTTTTGGACCAGCGAAAAACATTAGTCAATTTTAATATTTACAGTCAAGTCTTCCTACTTACAGTCCTTAGATATGTGTTTGGCACCACATGAAGTTGGTGTTGGCGTACTTCTGGGAGTTTTAACAATTCTTATGGCTCCGCTTTTTATCTTTAAGTAGTATCTAATAATTGGAGTTTGGTATTTCCAGTTTCAAGTGAGAGTTCATATTTTTCAGCAACACAGAGAAAATATACGTGTTTTCTGATTAGTAGTTACAGTTATTACTATAGTAATACTTCATTTTATCTTTATTTTATTTTGTAGGCATTAAAAAAGCATGAAGAATGAAATAAGTCTTATCTCTCAAACCTTTATGGTTTGAGAGATATTTACAGGCAAAGTTTCCCCTCCCGCCCCTTTTACCTAGTATATGCCATCTCTTCTCAGATTTTGAATGCAGTCCATAGACCAGACAGATAACAGCAGGGGACAATCTTCATCCTATGAGAACAATGAAAGCCCTATCCCCCTTGACAAGTTTTTCAGGTTTTTCCCTTATCTTAATTGAAGATTGTCCTTCTCTGCAATCTACCTGGGCACCTCCCTTCTGCTCTGGCTGTGCAGTGTTACATCAGTAAAAGGGGCAGGAGGGGGATACTTTATCATTGAATTACTCTTGAATTACAACTCTGACAGAATTGAAATAACACTCTCCAAAGTCCAAATAATATGTTGATTAATTAGAGCTGCTTTTATTATGAAACATTACTAACCTCATATGTGCTTGATAGATATTTTGTTTCAATTGGTCCCACTCCCAGCATGATAAATGTACATGTGGGAATGCAATTGTACTTCCACTAGTAACCTCATATGTGCCTGATAGATACTTTGGTCCCAGATGTGAGAAATTAACCTCAAAAACTATACTTTTCCCAACTTTGATCCATATAGATATGATAGGCACTAATTTGGTGTCAGTGAGCATTTGGATGTTTTGATAATTCCTCACGATGCTGCTCTAATTAGTAGCCCTATACGTGTTCAATAAATACTTGGTTCTAACTGGCTCTAACATGGTGAATTACATTATGTGTGGAAACACAATTTTACTTACTAAGTAAAGAGATGGCTTTATTTGCACATCTTAACCCCTTAAGGACCGGGAAAATCAGAGGTGGATTTGACTTAAGAACCGGAGCAATTCTGACTTTTTTGACTATGTCTTTGTTCAACAGTGTTTTCCCTCTTAGGCTTTTATTCTACCCCCATAAATTATATACTGTTTTTTTACAAACAAATAGGGCTTTCCTTTGATACCCTACTTATATGGATAACCCACCATTTCCTTTATTAAAATTAAAGAAAAAAGTAAAAAATAATGTAAAAAACCCACCATTTTTGTTTTTTCTCTTGGGATCAATTGAGCGCAAAGGGTTAAATTTTTATGGAGACTGCATGAAAGGTATGACTAGTCAGTCATACCTACAAAATGCGCAGTTTAAAGTGTCCACTGTCCCCCCTGGGTGAAAATCCCCATGTCCCTTTTTTCCACTTTTTTGTTCATTACATTTGGCGGTGTGTGTAAGTGTATTACATGGCTCCACAACAATCACAGTTTCTTGAGATGTTTTTTTAAAAAATTAAATATTTTATTTGTAAAAAAAAAAAAAAAGTGTGTTGTTTTTATTTAAAAAAAAAAAAAAGTGTATTTATCAGGTCAAAAATTGACCTACATCCAGCCATCCTCCTGAACCAGCAGTGAAGGGGTTAACACCCCCAGCTGCTGTATTTTTTATTTCCACTAGGTGTCTCCTCTCTGCTTCTCTGTCCCTTACTTTGATGTAAGGGACACATTGGCAGAGAGGAGACACTAGAGGAAGTAAGTAGCACTGCCTCATTCATTGATTTAGAATGCCGATACATGTGATCGCTGATGCAGCGATCACATGACCTGGCACAACTGACAGGGGCTGAGACTGAACGGTCCGGTACTGGACCGCTCAGTCTCAGCCTGGAATGAATATTAGCAGCGTGCACGGCGGCGCGCTACTACCATATAACACTTGACGTACCAGGACCGTCTCTGGTCCTTAAAGCAAATTTACCCTTGACGGTCCTGGTACGTCAAGGGTCGCTAAGGGGTTAAAGGACAATGAAATTGCTATATGAGGGGTCACAACATTGTATTATCATTAGATACTTGATACAACTTATCAAGCATTGTATGTGACCATATAGGTGGTTAAAATATATCTGTCTTTAATGGATCCTAGTTATATGAGTGAGAATATGACCATTATTAGATATGGTTACATGAGACGGTCTTAATTTGCACACTATTTAAGGGTGTAGCCTTGAACAATAAAGGATTAAAACTTTGAATAATCACTCATAGGGCTAAAGTGTTACCCATCACCATTATTCACTGGTTTGATAATACATTAAAGGGATAGTAATACTTCGTTTTATCTTTATTTTATTTTGTAGGCATTAAAAAAACATGAAGAACGATATGTCTTATCTCTGAAACCTTTATGGTTTGAGAGATATTCACAAGCAAAGTTTCCCCTCCCGCCCCTTTTACCTAGTGTAAGCCATCTCTTCTCAGATGTGGAATCTGTTTGTAAGACCAGACAGATAACAGAAGGAGACAATCTTCTTCCAATGAGAACAATGAAGGCCCTGCCCCCCTTGACAAGTTTTTCAGGTTTTTCCCTTATCTTAATTGAAGAATATCCCTCTCTGCAGTCTAACTGGGCACCTCCCTTCTGATCTGGCTGAACAGTGTTACATCAGTAAAAGGGGCGGGAGGGGGATACTTTGTCATTGAATTACTCTTGAACCACAACTCTGACAGAATTGAAATAACACTCTCCAAAGTCCAAATACTATGATGATTAATTAGTGCTGCTTTTATTATGAAACATTACTATCCCTTTAACAATTTCTATGCAACATACTGGCGTTTGTTATATCTGTATAAAGATTATACTGTATTGACCAGAGTTAGGACACAGAGAACGTGCATTTTAAGAAAAGTAGGAAGGCCAATAAAGCTTTATAAACTGCATCACATAATCCATCTGGCTATGTGCTCTAATGATCACTTATAAGCAGTTATAACTGTGACAATCATTTGATAGTTTTATTGATGTATGGAGTGTGGAGATCTATTGGCTATATAATTACATCTATTAATAGCCAGCGAAATATACACCCTTTCAATACCTGAGACTTTTTCAGGCTCTATACAAGTGTTGAGTTTTAATTCCACTCTTGTGCACAGTAATAAACTAACCCAGAGGTGGATACTAGGACCTACATATGTTTTAAGCACTTACAATACGAGGATTTGGTTACAATTGATTTAGTAATAATTTATCTCAATATACAATATAATGATATTGTTATACCATCATACCGAACTGATTTTGAAGAGGAGGACTATGACTTAATTTTTTTATTTTAATGTTTTATTATTTTCTTTTTACTGTTAATAAAAGTCAAATTTTATGATTACCGTCTTTGTCTATTGGACTACATTATCTACCATTAAAGGGATTTGTAAGTGTGTCTATGAGATCATTTCTTTTTTCTTGTTTTTTTCATTGTTACTCATTGACTACATGGCACATTCACGTCAAAATAAGTGCAATTGCCCCTTATTATATTAAGTGATGCCACTTCCCCATACATCTTGTATAAATACCATTATGAATCAAGCAACATTTTAAAAGCAGTATTGCGACTTGAGCTCACAAACCTGCAACATTTTCATAGTAAACCACAAACCACAATTAGTGTTTTGCACTAAATCAATAAAAAGCTAATATTTTTTGTGGTGTCACTGTTTTTTTGCAATTTCTACCTTAGGTTACCCTTCACAGGAGTGATACCAGTGCAGCAATGTGGTGTTATATATGTATTTCCTGCTGAAAGGTTACATGCTGTAGTACAGTGCCTTACCTTCAATAACTCAGTAAAGGTGTTGTAAGCAAGGTGTAGTATGTGGACTATGGGGCAGACTTTTCATATGAGGTTTACAATGTGCATCACAACCTCCAGTGCTCCATGTGGGCACAACCAGTAATATTTCACATTGGATTGATGGATGACATGCCTTACCTGTTTTCTTGGTCAGCAGTGGAAAACAGGAAAGAGGGGAATTAACTATTTGGGTGAAAGAGCTGTCACAAAGGGTTTCAACAATTATATGAGCCATCTGAAAGAACCCTAAATGAAGTTAAACGTATGCAAATGTTTATTCTAATATCACCATTTCAATCGGATAGTAATGTTTAGTCACAAATACACAGAAACTGCATTTGCTTTAAATCCACAGCCAGTATTAAAAGTTGGTATATCTGATCTGAACCGATTCTATGTTCCAGACATCACATAAAATACCTATTAAGAACTCTAATGAAGTTCAAACAAGACACAAACACAGTGCTTATCTAAACAAAACAATCAAATAACACAACAACTCCTGCTGTTCTCCTGAATGAGTTCTTTAGTTTACTGGAAATAAACAGCTGTTTGCATATATATAGATTTATTTATATGTATGCATAGTCTTGAACTCAAGAATTTCAAAAAGAAACATTTACCAACATAGAATAAAATATTTTCTAATGAAATATGCTTATTATATGAAAAATTAAGGGGTATTCTAGTAATGTGTTATACTTATTTGGATTAATAATTTAGAACAATGTTAATAAAATTGTTCTGGCTTTGTCAGGTCAAGCTACAATGAACACTGAAGCTAGTTTGTCTGATTAGAATAACTACAGATGCCCTAATGGAATTAATATACATACTAAAAGTGGTTACATTAAAAAATACCAAGTTTACATTACATTTCTTTATAACTTGTTTTAATGATGTTCTCTATTCTCCAGTTCATCTGTGACTGAAATTCCAGTCACACAGTTTGGCTTTGGCAAGAGAACAAACTGTAATTGCACCTGAAAATATGCTTTATTGACAGGGGATGTAACTAAAATGGAATTATTTGTTATATTCAACAAAAATACCACTATATAATGTGTAACGGAAATACATGCAACACCGAGAACAGGGATAAAAACTTAATAACAATTAAATGAAACATGGAATTGGCAATATACTCAGAAGTCCTTTTATCCACTTTTTCTTGTATAGAACTTAATGATGATAATGTACATTTTTCTTCATTTGAAAAGTTTCCTACACTTATTCCTGCCATGCTAACTCACCAGTATAAAAGAGGGTGTCACTTTATTACACTTTTTTCCTATCAATAAGATCCTCTTCAAAAGTATCCAACTCAAGGTTAAATGTATCTAAATAATTTTAACACATTCTTAAATCTAACAATCCTTGGTTCTCGTCTCTAAATCATTGCTTTCTTTTTCTAAATTGTTAATTATCAATGTCTCATTATCTATCAATATTTCTATGTATCCAGCAGAGCATTTGTTAGATAAATCCTCCCATCTCTTAGTAAATTTGTCATCAGTGAAATGAGGGTAAGATGTGATGTGAAGTCTGAGGTCACGAGGAATTAACCCTTCTTCCTTGTATTTTGCATAATAAATCTACTCCACCAAGTTTGGATATACTTATATTGGGCATTTTTCAACTCTTTATAGATAATATTCCATTTGGTTTTGTTATTTTCTGTATTTGAAGTATTGTTGGAGGAAAATACTTCCCTAGCTTTTCTGCCCATCTGTCTCTTCTAGATAGGTGTATGGGTAGTTATTAAGTTATAAGGTACACCACCTACTTGTGAAAGAAAATGCCTAAATCCATTTTGCTGCAAACTGACCAACAATCACTGGTCAATTTTAGCTTCAGTAGAATAGTAACTGGTACATAATGACGGTAGGTCAACAATAAATACATTTTATATTTCCATCATTGCTTAATATTTACAGTTATGGCTGAATTAATAAAACTTGATTAAAAGCTTACCACAATTTATAATTTAATTAAAAAATTGAATGACTGATGAGTAATAAAGTAGCTATTCCAGTTATAAAATTATATTTTGTTGAGCTGGTAAGTAGTAAAAAGTCTGATCTCTCTTTATAGTGTGTGTGTGTGTATATATAATAGTTATGGTGTATGTTTACATTTGTTTTCCATCATATAGTAAGTCAACACCAATCTTTAACCCTTTCAGCACCAGTGAGGTATCCAACGCATTGCAATGCATTGGATACCTAACTGGCACTCAAAATTTTACAATAACACTGACATCATTTAAAAAAAAAAAAATAAATAAATAAATATATATATATATATATATATATGTAAAATTTGACACACCAGTCAAGCCATAAGACTTGCTTTTCCCACAGAAATCTCCCATTTGCAGTGTTACTACTGCAAGGGATTCTGGGTAGGCATATGCAAATAAGTTTAACAAGGAATCACCTTTTTGCCTCAGATTCCACTTTATACATGGATAATAATGTGAGGGCAAGTTGGAGCTGATGGGGGCAATGTGAGGGCAAGTTGGAGCTGATGGAGCAATGTGAGGGCAAGTTGGAGCTGATGGGAGCAAGTTGAAGCTGATGGGGCAATGTGAGGGCAAGTTGGAACTGATGGGAGCAAGTTGAAGCTGATGGGGCAAGTTGGAGCAAGTTGAAGATGATGGGGGTAATGTGAGGGCAAGTTGGAGCTGATGGGAGCAAGTTGAAGCTGATGGGGGCAAGTTGGAGCTGATGGTGGCAATGTGAGGGCAAGTTGGAGCTTTATGTGATGACTATTCCCCTCCCCTTCATGACATTGTGAAAAAAGGACAGAGTATGGATGTCATTAAAATTATGCCCCCCCCTGGAAAAATTTCTGCGGACGCCCATGCATGGATTCCTTAGAGTATGTGTATTCTGAGCAACAGCTTTAAAACAAAACTCAGGAAGAGATGCAAAGCCAGTGAACCACTCATTTGTGTTTTAAAGCTGTTGCTCAGCATACACATATCTAAGGAATCCATGTATAAAGTGGAATCTGAGGCAAAAAGGTGATTCCTTGTTAAACTTATTTGCATATGCCTACCCAGAATCCCTTGCAGTAGTAACACTGCAAATGGGAGATTTCTGTGGGAAAAGCAAGTCTTATGGCTTGACTGGTGTGTCAAATTTTTGTTTAACATTGTATCTACCACCCACCAAATTCAGGTGGAAGGGGTTTTCATTCACTTTTTTCCCCACCATAACCTACTAGCTTCCGTGAAACATCTTTACTTGTTTTCTGAGGCCTAAAATCTAGTTTTGCATATGCACTGAGCGGCAGATATTCACACCTTATCATGGCTCCTATTGATTGTCGACTATCTGCAATTGAAAGAGATAAGATAAAAATAGAAGAGCAGTGGGCACTAATCACAAGCAGTAAACTGGCATTGTCTTTCAATACAAACAGCATAACATATATTGAATTGAAAAAGACAATTTGAACAAGACAGTGTACACACGGTGCAAAAAGCAAATTTATGCTTGTTATATAAAAATACTTGTATTGAAGGCCCGTGTACACAGGCCAAAGTGCCAGCCAGCGGCCTTGGCTGCTGCCCCAGAACCTGGGGCAGTGGGCCATTCAGAGCACCCCGCTCTGGATCAGAAGTGCCTCTGACTGGAAGCAGGCACGTTCGTGCAGTCTCTACTGCACACTGTGCATGATTGCATTGTTCGGGCAGTCTCTACTGAACATGTGCGGTTACTCACACAGGGAGCTTTGCATTCTAGCCTTTATGTTATTTAGATTCTTTTTTTTTTTTAGTGCTCTTTTAAGCTTTAGACAGTGAATAACAAAACTGAAGTTAATATAAGTAAGTAAAGTACAATCTAGATACTGTTACCAAATGCTGTAGTTTTTCTAGCTCAAGGTGCTGAAACATAAAGTAGCTCTATCGAAAAACATAAAAAGGTAGTTCTATACAAAAAACAAAAATAAAATTTCTTATCATATCAGTCATATTAACTTTGCAATTGCAAAATATAGTGTATTTTGCAAACTCCCAACATTGTACAAATTTAATGAAATTATTTTTGTCACTGGGTGTTACGAACATGTTGACAAACATATAGAAATGCCTTTAGATACTTAATATTTACAGGAATTAGACAAAGAAAACATGTAATATGATTAGTGGAATACTAGTAGTCATATAAGTAGAATGCACAATTCATAAAAAAGGTCCTTGAGTTGTACAAGGGACTGATGCTGGCTCAGCAGCAGAGTTATTATTATTAACCATAGATATGACTGCATATTGCTGAGAGTGTGTGTGACTGTATGTGTGTGTATGTATATTTATGTGGTATTATCTCTCTATACCAGGAATAGACAACCCTAATCACTGTGAGCTACCAAGAATGCATGTTTTCAGGATCTCACTAGATTAATCAATCTGTAGATTAATTAGTTTAATGAATCCACTCATGATCAAGCAGGGATATCCTGAAAAAAACATGCACAGTTGGCAGCTCTTGAGAACCAGGGTTAGATAATCTTGCTCTATACAGATGCATTAAATATAAGAGTTTATCATAAAGAAGGATTAGTGAACTAACCAAACATGGGATTGATGTCTTCATTTGTTTGTTTGTTTTTTTTGGGGGGGTTGTTCTTTTTCTTCATTAAAATATTCTGAAATCTACAGGTGAAGAACACTAACTTTTCCCTCCAAAATACGGGAAATTTCCAGAAATGATTAAGTGCTACATTGCTTTTGTTTTCTCCTGCTTTTAAAGGTGACTAATTATATTCCAGCACACTAGAATCAGTTGCACGTGCTCAGTATATATAGTTCAATACTAGTAGATTTATATAAAAACTGATTACATAGCTTGAAGAATTCCTAAAAATAATGACCCTCTTTTATAAAGAGAGAGAACAGAAAAATTTACAGAAATAAGCATCTGATTCTGCTTAACATCAGTATTATTATTATTATTATTATTATTATTATTATTATTATTAAAAAAATAGCACTTTGAAAAAAAAAAAAATTTCATTATTTTTGTTTATTACTACCAATTTATAACAATTAAACCATGTGAAATATGAAATATGAAATATGAAATATGAAATAGTACACTAATTTACAATATGCATATATATTTTAATCATATTCTGATCGAAACTGTAGATGATTAAATACTCTAGGGCATACGCACTAAAATGAGTATACAACAGGGGCGGACTGACCGAGGGCCCGTGACCGAAGGGGGCCCGCCGCCGCCACTTCCAGAGCTGCTTAGCAGCTCTCCTACAACGGCCGCCGGTACGCCGTTCTAGTAATACAGAGCGCTGGGAGATGACATCATTTCCCAGCCTCTGCATTACTAGAGGCGCGTGGGACATCGCAGCGCTAAGCCACGCTGCTAGACCACCAGGGACTGCAGGTAGGGGCATTGTGGAGATGAAGGAGCAATGTGGAGACGGGTGCATTGTGGAAGGGGCAATGTGAAGATGGGGGCATTGAGGAAGGGGCAATGTGGAGATGGGGGCATTTTGGAGATGAAGGGGGTATTGTGGAGATGAAGGGGGCATTGTGGAAGGGGAAATGTGGAGATAGGGGGCATTGTGGAGATAAGGGGGCAATGTGGAGATAAGGGGGCATTGTGGAGACGAAGGGGGCATTGTGGAGATAAGGGGGCATTGTGGCGATAAGGGGGCAATGTGGAGATAAGGGGGCATTGTGGAGAGGAAGGGGGCATTGTGGAGATGAAGGGGGCGTTGTGGAGATAAGGGGGCATTGTGGCAATAAGGGGGCAATGTGGCGATAAGGGGGCAATGTGGAGATAAGGGGGCAATGTGGAGAGGAAGGGGGCATTGTGGAGATGAAGGGAGCGTTGTGGAGATAAGGGGACATTGTGGAAGGGGGCATTGTGGAAGGGGGCATTGTGGAGATAAGGGGGCAATGTGGAGATAAGGGGCATTGTGGAGATAAGGGGGCAATGTGGAGATAAGGGGCATTGTGGAGATAAGGGGGCATTGTGGAGATAAGGGGGCATTGTGGAAGGGGCATTGTGGAGATGAGATGAAGGGGGCATTGTGGAGATAGGGGCATTGTGGAGATTTCTGCAGGGGGCCCAGACCTCTTTTTGGACCAGGGGCCCTGGGTCCTGTCAGTCCGCCCCTGGTATACAATGAGAGAAATATCTCTAATCAATAGGTTTTTTTTGTTTTGTTTATTTGGAATCTCCTTTTCAAGTTGAGATGGAGAGGTCTTACTATGTAGGTTTCACGGAATAACATAGGGATTGAAGAAATGTTTCTCACTATTCTCACATCTTAACCCTTTAAGGACCAGATAAATGTTCAATTTGTTGCAAAGCACAAAAAGTTTCAACAACACTGGCTATATGCATTATGTGGCTATTATTTTAGTGTTAGAAGCATTTTAAACATTTATCATATAGCAGAGAAGAAAATAATGACCACACATCCGAACAGAAGAACTCTGATACCTATAATCAAAAAAATTATCAAAAGATTTGATTTTGATGAAGATGCACATTTGAGGTTAGTCTTGTGATGTAGTTTGCATTATCTGAAAGCCATTAACGTAACAATTTGAATTTTATTTTTAATACCATGCCTATATTTCCAATATATTTTCCATATAGCTTAATAGAAACTATTTGTAAAAACCTTGATGGAGTTTGTTTATTATTCTATCCAGATAATCAACTGCAGTTTTAAAATCAAGAGTTACTTTATTCTTTTATGCTAATATGTTCATATTTATAACTAGAGATTACTAGAGGTTTCTTCTATGGGTAGGAGTAGGACTTAACTAAAAAAGGTTTCTTTCTTTATTGCAACTTTACAAAAACAAATGTTTTTAAAAGAGGCTAGAATATGAAGAAAAAATATACTTTAGCATAAGGTCTAGGAGTAATCAAATAGTGATGCTCCTTTACTCACGATGTTGGATGTTAGATAAATAATTAAAACTCATTTCCTGTCTTGTGGAATTCACAAACATAGAAACATAGAATTTGACAGCAGATAAGAACCATTCAGCCCAGCTAGTCTGCCCATTTTCCTAATGTAAAAACCTCAAACCTTTTTTGGTCCTTGATCTTTTCTTATGTTAAGGACAGCTTTATGTCTATCCCATGCATGCTTAAATTCTGCCACTGTATTAACGTCTACCCCTTCTGTTTGTTGGCTATTCCACTTATCTACTACCCTTTCAGTGAAGTAAAGCTTTCTTACATTACGTCTAAACCTGTGTCACTCTAGTTTTAGACTATGGCCTCTTGTCCTAACATTTTTACTCCTTTGAAATGTACTTCCATCCTGCACGTTGTTGAATTCCTTCATGTATTTGAATGTTTCTATCATATCCCCTCTCTCTCTTCTCTCCTCCAGGCTTTACATGTTCAGATCCATTAGTCTATCCTGATATATATTTTCAAGTAAACCAGTCACCATTTTAGTAGCCCTTCTCTGAATTTTCTCTAGAGTATCTATATCCTTCTGGAGATGGGGTCTCTAGTACTGTACACAATACTCTAGGTGAGGTCTAACTAGAGATCTGTAGAGTGGCATGACCACTTCCCTTTTTCTGCTACTAATGCCCCTAGCTATACAACCCAGCTCCCTGCTTACATTCCCTTCTGCTTTATTACATTGTCTGCCTACCTTTAAGTCATTAGAAATAATTACTCCCAGATCCCTTTGCTTTGTTGTTTCTGACAGCACAGTACCCTTAATAGTATATTTTTCCTTTGGATTTTTATGTCCCAAGTGCATTATTTTACATTTATCAACATTGAACTGCAGCTGCAACACTCTTGTCCGTTCTTCTAATTTTCCTAAATAATTTGTCATTTGGATTATTTCCCCTGGAATGTCTACCCTATTGCAGATCTTTCTATCATCTTCAAAAAGGCATGCCTTACCTTGAAGACCTTTTGCAATATCACTGATAAAAATATTAAAAAGAATGGGCCCCAGTACAGATCCCTGAGGTACCCCACTAGTAACACTCCCTTCGTCCAAATATTCTCCATTGATTACCACCCTCTGTCTCCTGTCACTCACCCATTGCCTTATCCATTTAACTATTTTTGCATCCAGACCCACACACTGCAATTTATTAATGAGTCTTCTATGAGGGACAGTGTCAAATGCTTTACTGAAATCTAGATAAGCTATAGCTACTGCTCCCCCTTGGTCTATTATTTTAGTTACCCAGTCAAAAAAAATCTATGAGGTTAGTTTGACAAGATCTCCCTGCCGTAAACCCATGCTGTTTGGTATCTTGCAAGCCGTTCATATTCAGATATTCACAAATTATTTCCTTTAGCATAGTCTCCATTAATTTTCCCACTACTGACATTTTTGTTTTAGTGTCTTGAAATGCTTTTACACATTAACATGCAAGTCACAGGCCAGTGAAGGAAACAATGTTATTCAAAGGCAAGAGTTTCTGTTGCCCCAGCTTCTACCATGACACAAAGAGCTTAAAAGGTACAATCTTGGAGCAATCCTACTTTACCTACTATACCATAGAGGGAAAAATGGTCTAAATGGGTATTTTCACAAATTAATGTAAATAAGGTCTCCAGATCACTGCTTCACAATGCATTGGAGGCCACTCTAACATTGAAGACTTTAAAAAATCCCTTCAGAATCCAAAATGTTTATGCTAGTTAGTTTGCCCCAGAATCACACCTTTGTCTTTGTGCATGTGGCTCTATATAAGATGATAGGGTAAGTAGCAGACAACAGCAGTGTTCTATCTGCTGCTATTCATTATAGCTGTAGATAAACACCAGTTAAGTATGAATAAGTGAGTTCTTTTCCTTGTATTGAGTAAACTTGTTACAATACACCAGGAAATATGAAGGAAAATTAAAGTGTGAAGGACTTTTCACCCAGAAAGTGCTTTTTTACTTAACTGGCATACAGAGCAGCATACAAAGTTTTCTCATATGTATGTTCAGTCTGCTATACACAAAGTCAGGTTTGTGGATTTTAGTGATGTATCCTTCTACTCTGCCATGGACAAGTCAATATTTACTATATGTAAAATAAAAAATGCACCAGAAAAATTTCAGGTTTACTGACATATTTCTGACTCAACCTTTAGTAAATCAATTCCGATAACACCTGTCCAATATTAGAAATCATACTGAAATGACAAATGGGCAATGGTACCCTCTTTTACTAACAAAACATGCTTAGATCAGCAGTGAATCGGTAGGTTATTCACATAATATCTAGATTGCAGTTTTAGTCAACAGAAGGTGAGAGCTTATACTATCCATAGTGTTAAACAAAAGTACTTCATTTGGGCTCCCATTATTTTTATACTGAAAACTTGGGTGTTTGCAAAATAATGGAATACACGTTTCCCTGGTAGGTCCCTACCTTTATGCAAATATGTCAGACCACTTTTACTACACAAGACAATAGACAAGTTCCATGCCATGGCAGTCATCCCTTCAGGAGTTATTCTTATTTCAAGTTCAGGGTTCTAAGATGAAGGATGGAAGGCCATGGTATTCATTGCTTGGTACGGTAGGATTGGGAAGCCATTTTCTTTAGGAAAGTGCTTCACTGATAATTTGGCTTTTGAAGATTTTTCTCTATTTGGATTCAATGTGACTTTCTTGATTTTAGCATATTGGAGGTACCATTTGCCAGTATACTTGGAATATCTTTTGAAGTGCCTGTTTTGGCTAATCATAGAGGTATTTTAAGTGTGAAAACAGTTGCTTTATTATTTCTAACTAGTTTGTTTTATTATTTTTCCTTTAGCATCTGTTGGGTCTAAGTTTTTGTGCCTCAGTTTTCTGAGTTCACTCCAAACCTTCAGTTTATCTTTGAGGAGTAGGGTGGACTTGGGGAGAGTGGGGAGGAGGGGTGGCGAAAAGTGAGAAAAACTTCCTGCATGACTTTTTTCCGCAAAAAATGGACCATATTTTTTTCTTTTTTCATGAAAGTTTTCTCCTTTTCTCCAATGCAAAATTGTCCTCCTTTTCCAACAGATTATTCTCCTATTCTATCACATTATTCTCTTATTCTAACACATTTTTCGCCTATTCAACACATTTTTCGCTTATTCAATAAATTTTTCTACTATTACAACACATTTTTCTCCTATTCAACACATTTTTCACCTATTCCAAAACATTATTCTCCTATGTTTAATATGGTGCGACATTTCCCAGCACATTATTACTTCTTCTAATGGTTGTAGTGGAGAAATAAGTAGCTGGAAGTCAAAGTTGTGAGTCTTAAAGCAACATATAGCTTGAAAAATGTGTTAGTATGCAGAATGCATTTGTCCTTTCCCCACAAAACCTACTTCCTGCTTAAGTGACACTGGAACATATTCATGATGATGTCAAGTGATTTAAAAAAAAGTGCAACCTACAATATGGCAGATGTGTATGGTGGTGGTGGTGGGGGACTGGGGTGGTGATTGGTGGGACCTTGACAAACTGCATCCACCCCAGGAGGAGAGGTATCATCATCATTTATTGCATATGATGCAGCAACAATTGCTGCAGTCAGTTTTTGTACTACCACTTTACTCCCATGTCCCTGCACCGCTCCACATTTCCCCCTCCCGCCTGTGCATTTGCTAGATGTTACTAAGCTACTGTGTGTGTGTTTTTTTACTCTCTACAGTACACAACTGATGGGGTGTGATGTCTTGCCTTGGCCCTCAACAAAATTTTCAGTGTCGTCTGTTATCTATCAAGTCTGCCTCAGTCACAGAGCTCACAACAGGCTCCCAGTCAGCTGTCTAATATATTTATTTGTTTAAATATTTATGCATTTTTTTACGTTGGCCACCCTATCATATCACAGTTTAAAAATATATATAATTAAAAAACAAAATCAACTACTTCTTTCCCCAGACTTCCCCAGGACTGAGACAATAAAGGTAAAATCAGCAAGCAATTTGGACACCAGCTGCCTGTGTCTTGCCAGTCAGTCACACCAAATTTTGGGGTATTTTGGGTCAACCTCCTTCTTGCTTTTAAAAAGCTAAAAGCAGATGTATTAACTTATTGACAGAATCATCTAGAGGGATTAAATCAGATAACGGTTAAGGAACCAAATACACACTCTTACACAACCTATTAATCAGCCCTTATTCATCATTCCCATCTAGGTATTTTTTGGAGAGAGTTACACTCCCTTAGATTTAGATGATAGGTACCAGGAGTAGGGGCTCAAAAACCTACCCCACCTTAGGCTTATGAATCAGAATTACTGATGCAGAGGGCTGAAGTAGAGAAATCAGCAAAGGAAAGTAAAATTTGTGAGTAGCCTGAGTCCTTTAGCAACATATACCTTGAAAAAATTGTTAGCAGTCTGAGTCCCTTTGTCCTTTGCCCGTGACACAAACAACCTACTTGTACAACTCTCTCAGGTGCATCTTTGAAAAATAACTGCACCTTGGGATATGCTAGCAGAGTACAACACATGACATCAGTTTTTAATGCTTCATTTTCAACAAAATAAAAGGTTAGCATATCAACTGTCAACATTTTGGCAAGTTTGCTATTCCACAAGCATATTTTTGGATTATTTTTGTGTAGGTTTTGACTCTATTCTAATAGATCTTTAAGTGTGGTAAGGAAGTACATAGTAAGAGGTCTGTGCAACTTTTTTACTTTAACAACATAACACGAGACAGTGAACGTTGTGGTGGAGGCAGATACAGATGAGGGAAACATATGACTCTTGTAAAATCCTCCAACAAACTAAGAGTCATACACCTCCATGTTTTACATTTGCAGAAAAGTAACAGGAGCTGTGGATATTAGTGTAAATGAATGTTAATGTAAATCAATATAATATCTGACACATCTACAGCGGTCAATTTTTGGACTACTACTTTACTAACACATCTCTGCACTGTTCAACTTCTTTGCCACTACCCCTGCCCTTAGTACTTCTACTGGACATTATCCAAGTAATGTGGATTATAACAGTAAGATACACAACAGAGCTGTTTATGTGCCCTTTACAAAATACTGTACCATAGAAGTCTCTGTCACTTGTATCCTTCACAGTCAGTGTCAGTCACAGCTCACATCAGGGCACATCTGTCACCTACCAGTCAAATTATTTTAGCACTTGTCCCTCTCTGTCATTGTCTATAAAAAATAACATACATTCTGTAAGTGCAACTCACACATACACATCCAGCTCACATCAGTGTCCCTGTCTATCACCTACCAGTCAAAATATTTTTTTTATTAATTGTCCCTATCGCTTCATCTCTAAAAATAGAAAAAATCATACTCCCAGAGCATGCAACTTGCATCTTCTGCCACTCTTTGCCTATAACTATTGTCAAGAAGACTTCAGCAGCTGCTTTCTCTCTCTCCCAGTGTCACAATAGTCTTCATTTTTACACAAAAGGATGAGGATAGACCTGGTCCTGGTAGTGCTGGTCCTTTTTCCCCTGGCTGTTGTGGAAGCCAGTATCAGTTGTAATTGTCTGCCTCTTGGCAGTATATCTGTCACTCACATAGCCTCAGCTAGCCAGGAAGGAACTTGGATCTCCTGCCTGTCTCTTCTCAGACAGCTCCAAAATTCTGCTTCTTTTTGTCTTTCTAACAAACACAAAAATATATTAAAGGAACCTGACACGGCTTTTATTCTATCCTGATGGGAAAAGAAGGGAAACTTTGCATGGGAAAGTAATTCTTACTGTTGATTTCAATGCAAAATGAGGAAAAAAGTGAAAAATCGTCACTTTTCAATTTTTAGCTTGGTGAAAGGTGCCATTTTTTGCATTTTC
The DNA here is from genome assembly GCA_037306005.1 of Rhinophrynus dorsalis. Classification (NCBI taxonomy): domain Eukaryota; kingdom Metazoa; phylum Chordata; class Amphibia; order Anura; family Rhinophrynidae; genus Rhinophrynus; species Rhinophrynus dorsalis. Next base: position 288,634,553 of record CM074721.1, read on the forward strand.
AGTTTGAGGTGAAAAATGTTGCCCATCCCTGGCAAGTAGACCAACACCAAGGAGAGAGAAGTAGGTAAAAGAGAAGGTTCGAACAACAACAAAATATACAAGTAAAAGGAGCACACTTATTTAAACCTATACTAGGTAGTGGCTGCCGGGGCATGACTGGGTTGCCAATTTGTTAGTTCACAAATGAAACTACTACTAGTATCAATTATAAACTAAACAAATATGATATGTTGTCGGCATTAATCAGCGCACACAGCTTGAACTACGCAAAGGTGTCGAGGCATAAAAACCAGCTTGCCACTTATACTAAAACAAACATGAGCCAATTGACCATGTGTAGCATTAAGCTGCCAATTTACACGGATCAGGGAATATTATTGTTGCTAAGACCAAAACACAAGGTCAAAAGCAATTGCAAAAAATGCAATATAATAAGGAAATAAATTCTACAATTAATTCAAAGAACGAGGACCACCAAACATCTCACTCTGCTAAGTTGGCGTCGGGAACACCCTTTGCAAATTACAGAAAAATCATTCTAATACAGCCTCTGTGGAGCTCAAAAACATTGGATCAAAAAAGAGAAACAGGAGTACCAAACGTGTCTCTACATGCCTGACAAGCGTTTCACTACAAGCACTTTTTCAAAGACATGGTGTATGCCGCTGGCTAATAAAACCCCCAAAGGGGTTGAACTAAATAGCCACTAACTAAAGAGTTACCTGTTTCATCTCTTAGGTCAAAGAGACCACAAAATAACCATTGAGGTTATAGATCCATGGTAAAATAACTGCTGTATGAAAACATTGAGCAGATAGAGTTTATAGGAACTGGGTCCAAGTAAATGATCAATATATATATTAAGATCTTATTGGTCGTAGATTGTCCTAGCATTCTCCTCCCTATCTTTATTTAAAATATATAGCATGTACAGTTATTACATGATTTATTTCTCTATATTTTGTGCCAGATATGCAAATGGTGCACAATGGAAAAATAATTTTTATAGGAAGACCTAAGCATAAAAAGACTTTTTAGAAATGTGAGCTAATACTAAACATTTGCAAGTGAAATTTAGGAAAATACACTCCATGACAGTTGTTTGTATTCACTTTATTGGAATTTCAATAAAAATATATTCTTTTGCATTCTGAACCAAAAATTATGATTATGTTAGGGGATATCCTCACACTAATCGTATTGTTCAAAAGTGGTTTGCTATACATGACCAACATGACATATGTGGTTTGTTCACAGAAACAAATTGAGAATTTGTCATTTGCCTGTAAACTGCAACAAAAGTATGAGAACATGCTTAGCACTAGGGGTGATAAAAATACAGCTATGTGGTTAAGGCAAAAGTAACCTTAATTAAATTGTGGAGAGGGGATAATGTCTCCCCAACCCCAGCACCTCTCCATCTTCAATTGTCAGGCTATAGACTGGTAAAAAATAATATGGGATCCTGAAAACCCATATTATTTTTTATTTTATATTAAGGGAGGGCACTTCTTTTTGCTTCCTGACCAAACTAACTGAACAATAATATATGGGTACATCCACCCTATATTTCCTTTAATTATTTTTTTAAATTAAATTAATTTATATGGGGTACATATTAATTCATAATAATGAAAAACAACCATGTAAAGCAATGTGATGTTTGTAATGGGAAAAAGGAGGTTTGAGTAACTGTAAAACAATACATTTATTTTAAAAAATAAGGATCAAAATTAAAAAAAACTGAGGGGTTAACACTTTCCCTCTAACCGTCAGGATGGAGAATGTTTTATATACATATACATTACATCGCTAATTTATCAACTAACATTTAAAACTGTTAAAAAAGATGAATTTCATATTACTGTAAGGCCAAAGTATCATTAAATAAATTGTGGTGGAGGTTGGGGATATCATTATGCTCTTATCTCTGCATCCTGATCAGATCAATATGGAGAGTGGCAAAAACTAGTATGGCTAAAGGTAAAGAGAATACACTTTTTTAGTTAAAAGGAGGGCACTTTTTTATGGCACAATAAATACACACTTACAGACAAGCAGATACACACCACCTCAAATAAAAGTCCTTCCTGCTGTTCATTTGGTTTAATTAAATTTTGATTGATTACCCCCAGCTAGCTACCTGCTCCAACCTGGACTGCTTATTGGCATTACTTTACCTGCCACTTCCAGTGTACCACTCTTTGTTTTGAATTTCCAGCTCTGAATCCTTCCCTTGAACAGCATCCTTTGTATCTTCTTGTGTGTCTACTCCCCACTTTGTCAGGGAGCACTTATTATTTTCTGTTAATTGAAGCTTGTAGGGTTTAGGCACTTTGGTTGTTAGGGATATTTTAGGGACACCATCCCCTACTTCTCAAGTGTCCAGCTTTCTCACACTGCTTTAACAGTGAGAGGGTTGCAACCTTCAACTCTCTCTGGTGTGTTTTTTTTTTTTTTTTGCTTCAGCCTCCTGTCTCCTCCAGTAGCCACTCGTTGGAACTGCATTGATTTTGTTTCTTGTTCTTTCTCTCTCTCTCTCTCTCTAGACCAAAAACAGATATCAGCTAAAAAACCCCACTCCCAAAGACTTCATTTACAATCTGTCCACACATACCTTGACTCTAGGGGAAAGTCACCTGTTACATAAAGGTCTTTCGTTTGTCCCAACCAACATGCCCTCACACCTTGCCTGGCAAATTGACATATAAGTTCAGCATTTTAGTGAAAATGCCAACACTAACACCTGTGCTTCACCCTTTAAACCCAAGTCCAAATTCGACCCAATAAGCAGCAACGCCGCTATTAAGACTTTTCAAAGACTAGTTGAGAATGACATAAGAGCTGCCTCTATCAAGAAATTACATCAATACTCAAACCTTTCAAAGATCGAAAGAGAAGCAATTAAGACACTTTCTAATGACAAAAACATAGTCATTAAGTCTGCAAATAAGGGGGGACCTATTGTCATTCTCAACTATTCTGACTATAGCGAAGAGATCATGACACAGCTTTCTGACATACAGACTTACCAACGGCGTTCTTATGATCCTACCATCATACACAAGCTTGAAGTTGATAAACTTATTGCCTTGGGTACTGCAGCATTATGAATAGATGAGAAAACCAGTGCATTTCTAACTACTGAATATCCCATTAGACTATCCTTTACACATTACCTAAGGTATATAAATCATTGCTAAAACCACCAGGAAGACCAATTATTTCAGCCATAAGCTCACTATTACATCCGCTTGATCAGTATATAGACTACTACCTTCAGCCCTGTGTTCAAAACTTGCCATTCTATCTGAAAGATACTACCAGTTTTCTCCAGCTCCTGATGGACCTGCATAAGGATACTGACAATGTAATATTAGGTACTATGGACGTCAAGGCACCATACACTGTGATCCCACATAATGATGGACTCCGTGCTGTGTGCGAGGTGATTACTAACAATCCACTCTATACAGGTCCACCAGTAGAATTATTCATTGCTCTCCTTGACTCATGTCTAACCAAGAACTACTTTAAATTTAAGGATAAATTTTGCCTCCAGAAGACCAGGACATAAATGGGAGCATGTATGGCTCCATCTTAGGCCAATATTTCCATGCATAAATATGAGAGAGAATTCTTACAGAAGAATGACTTGTTCAATAAACATACCATTCTATATACTAGGTATATAGACCATATGTTTACTTGGTGAGGAACTTCAAACTTGAATCTACAGTAAATGACCTCAAGAGGAGACACACCAGCATCCAGGTGACTAATACACAGCCAGACAGACATTGCATTTCTTGATGTTCTAGTTAGAAATAGGAGACTACCTTATATACAAAACCCACAGATAAGAATAATCTCCTCCATGCTAACAGCCACCATCCACCACATCTTAAACAGAGTTTTCCACAGTGCCAAATGTTGAGATTAAGAAGAATTATAAGTGATGACAACATATTAGCCCAAGAATTGGACATGATGGGCGACAAATTCCTCCAGAAAGGATATGATAAAAACCTAATAAAAACAGTACATGTACTGCCTTATCCATGGAAATAAGGAAAAGCTTTGTCAAAAAACAACAGACTGACAGTGACAGGATGGCACTACAGACTTCCTTCAACAAACTGACTAATCAATTTAGAAAAAGCATTAAGACCCACTGGTCCATGCTTTCATCTGATCCTCAACTTCCATTTAAATAAAAAAAACTCCTATGTTTTGTTATCAAAGGGGCAAAAACTTAAAGGATCTATTAGTAAGGAAAGACCTAATGAATTGTTATGCTAAGTAAAAAAATTCCATTTAAAATTGGTTGTTACAAATGTGTATCGTGCATCACATGCAACTACATGCTGACTGGCACAAACTTCAGACATCCTCATAAAGGTTTTAAGATTCAGATCAGACATAATCTAAACTGTACCAGCCAATTCATCATCTATATCATCTTATGTACCTGTGGATTGATGTACATTGCTAAGACTGCTAGCACATTCAGGGAAAGTATGAGGAATCATAGATCGGCCATTAAGACGGCATTGGAAGTCAGGAATAATCCCCAAAAGAAGCTGCTATCCCATATAAAGACCAGCCAGTGGCAACCCATTTCAGTAAATTAAATCATCCCCTGCCCTCTTTGTGATATATGGTTATCGATTGTGTACAACTGTTACCAAGGGGAGGTGATAGAGGTAGGATCCTCCTTCAGAAAGAAACTAAATGGATTCATTTTTTGACACAGTTTCTCCGAAGGATCTTAATGAAAAACTTTCTTTCCATAGTTTTCTATAATCCTTTATGTATTTACCATGCTTGGTCTCCAACCAATTTTACACACTGATACATTATTGTATACTTTCATTGGCATCATATTCAGCTTGATTATTACTATATTTTTAGGGCTAGATAGTCTGGATGTTTCTTGCTTTTCAAAAAAGTAATCTAAACTTTAAACCTTTTAGCTTAGTATTGAGTATGTATCTCTCCACTTTTTATTATTTTTTTTATTTTTTTATTATTTTTTTATTTTCTCCTCCTTAAGCTGTTGTTGGGGGATTATCCCACTATTTCCTTTGAACATATTAGACTAATATTCACGTCTAGATATCCTTGTATAGGATCAATACATAATCTTGCTATTTTTTGTTTTATGTTGGTTCGGCACATGCTGTTCTGGGGACCAGCTTCCTGCTCCCAGGCTGGCCGCAGTTTGGCCATCACACTAGATTCTTCGGTGGTGGTTGCACTGCGGCCGGCGGGGGTTCCGTATTCAGCACACTAAATGACAATTTTGTCATACTGACCTATTACCCGCATGTTTGCTAAGTTTTTGTACTATAATATAACTGCTTTTTCATTCAAGGCTATACTGTCTGTTTTATGGTGTACCACCACCAGGTGGCGGATCAGATTACAGAGATCTGTTACCTTTCTCCATCATCTATCCATGATAGGTCTCCATAGTGTCTGCATACAGCAGCATACAAAGAGCCAGGGGATTTCTCATAAATACTACATAAGTTCTGCACATTCTTGTTGTAATGGATCAAAAGCGTTTAACATGCAATTATGGCTCATTATGAAGTTTTCTTCTATTGGATAATTATTGGATTCTCTGAATTTTAAAGCACCCCACTTTTTACACAGTGATTAACCCCCTCCGTGGGTAAATTTGTATCCTGGACACAGAAAGACTGAGGTCACAGGTACCAGAATTATGGGCCTAGATCCGAATATTGTTATTCTCTATTTATTGAGGTATAGTAATGTTTTTTTTCATTTCTATTTCAATATATTTTATTGTCATATTATTTGTGTGACCGGTTGCCATCCGCCATGTACGTGTTGGTCCCCTTGTCGGCATGATCATTTGGATGTCTAATTGTTGTTTACACTTTTTTATTTTGACTAGATACTTATTTGTAACATTTTATTAGTTTGTTTGACACCATGCGTTTGCTCACTTGCTGGTAGGGTAGCGATATGGAGCTTATTTAAGTCATTTTGGCAGTTTGAGGGTTAAGTCCCTTAGTTTGGTGGTCTTTAGATGTTTGTCACACTGTGACATCACATGGCCGACCTCGTGGCCCCCTAAAGCTACTCTCCATACATCACTCTATTTAAGGTTTGTTTGCATTATGTTGTTTGTCTTGAGAAAGGCTCTATGATGGAGCCGAAACATTGATTTTTAAAAACCTAATACATTAAATTTTCTATCTCTTCAATAAGACCTGTGAGTGCTCTTGAACATGGTGGTTTCACCATTTACTTCATAAATATATATATATATATATATATATATATATATATTTATATAAATTGTCTCTTGCCTAATCTACTTTGTTATCCTGTCTCTTGTTCAACAGGAGTCTGGATATTTAGCCTTGTGGTTGACAGCCTTGGCTATTAAAGTGGCAGCCATATTCAGCATTGCTCCAAAGAAACGCTCCCTAGCATCACTCCCTAATCAATTTGGTAGCAGAGTAGATTTCCAGGGGTCAGCGACAGCCTTGCCTCTGCTAATTGGGTTCAGATTTCTAGAAATCTTTTGTATTACCTTACTATGGCATTTATGTGATTTAAACTTTCTGCATTTTATTTTTATTTTTTAAAGATATATGCATATAAATTAAATCATGAAATAAAAATGTACTTAGGATTATCATTTGCATTTAGTTTACTTTTCAACACTATTAAGTGTTGAAACTTTGTATGAAGCAATTAAGTAGGATGTTAGACTATTATTTGCCATTAACTATAGCTCAGTATATAAAAATAGCTATAATTATAATTAATATGTGGGTGCATAGAACAAACACTAGAACTAACAATAAAGATAATTGTTGAGCAGTCTTTGTGGGATTGTTTATTCTTACAGCATCCTCTATTGATTTTGACAATGCTTTTTAGCCATTTCTTTAAAGGTTCATAAATACTGTCAGTAGAAAGGTTACAGAGTCCTTCTGAGCTTTATTATAAATAAGCATATGCTGGTGTTGTTTAAAGTCATTTTAAAGTCCCTTGACAAGATAATATCTTTACAGGAAAAAGATGAATATGTTGTATTCAAGAAAAGAAGATCAAATTCTTAATGTACGTAAATATTCAACTTTACATAAAATGTAAAAGAAAAAATGTGTTAAAGGCAAACTATCATCATATGAGATTTTATTCAGTTTTCTGTAACAAATATGTGCCATTTAATACTCTTTATAATACTTGTACAATGAATCTATAAATTAGTATCATGTTCTAATTAACTATTGATCCTTCAGTATTTCTACTGCCCAGTATTTAGCTCCACAATCAGAAGATATAAAAGTCCACAGCAAAATAATAAAGTGGATACTCTCACCAGCAGCAGTTTTCAGGTTTTATTCTCTTTTAAACCCCAAGTGTCCCTGTAACAGACAATATACTTTAAAATGTACCTCTTTTTGTATATTTGAAAACTGCCTGTTTCATGTTAGCCAAAAGTGCAGCAGATACATAGTTTAGGAGATATTAACGCTTTCATCTCTGGAGAAAGTGAAAGTTTCTCAATACAGCACAGAGCTTCATTAGTATATGGAATTTCAGGAAACGTAATTAGCATATGAAACCGCATTCAACAGTTCATTAGCATACATTAGCACACATTCATACCTTGTATGAATAGCTCCTAAACTATACATTTGCTTGTCTTTTGGCTAACATGTCACATAGGCAGTTTTACTGATATTTGCAGATGTGCAAACTTTAATCAAAATGACAGGTTCACTTTAATCAGATCTTTCTCCCCACCAACAGCACTTTCATACCCTCATGGAATATTTTCTCAAGTCCTGGAGAAAGTGTGCTATGAACATAAAAAGCAACTATTGGCAGAGAGAAAGATCAGATTCAGTTACACTAGCTGTCACAAGTACACACTATTGTGGGGTACGAAGGAAATTAACCTTAAAGACTGTGGTTAATTCTCAGTCTGCACTATAGCAGTGCTTTGTACACAAACCCTTTCAAATGATTAATTACAATAAGGGGGCCTTGTTTGTCATTCTAATGAAAGGCAATATTGAGGTAAACCAAATGCACCATAAGAGAGAAACGAAAATCCCCACTAAATTATTATTTTTTGTTTAGCTTTTAGAAATATTATAATAACTAGTATTTATATAGCGCCTTTCTCCCAGTGGGACTCAAAGCGCTGTCAGCGCACGCTCTCGGAATTAACCAAATCGGCAGCTGAAATAATAGGTGTTATTATTACCCAATCAATGGTACTCATTTATCGACCTCGGAAGGATGAAGGGCTGAGTTGGCCCTGCCGGGACTTGAACCTGCAACCCTGAGGTTGAATAGGCTCCATAGTCAGGGAATTTTACCACTGAGCTATAAGACTGACACATTATCACAGGGGTGTCTATACTTAAACCATGGGGCCACCTAACCCCTTAAGGACCAATGACATGTCAAGACCATCATGGCTGTCCTGCACTTATGGACCAGTGACGGTCCTGGCACATCATGGAAGTCAGGGCTATCCACGTGGCTGAATTCGGTAGTGAAAGAAAAAAAATGCCCCTGGTCCTTAGCTACCGGCCATGCAGCTCGAGATTTGTCCTTATGGGGTTAAGGACAGTGACTTGCCACTGTCACACAACTCAGCCCTGTGTATTTTATTTACACAGAATATGACATAAAAAGAAATTGGCTACAGTATAGACATACATCCAGCAAAAAAAAAAAAAAATTCTAAGCGATCTCTCAAAGGATTCAGTTAGAGTCGGTAAAACATTAATTATGGTCAAAATGAGTTCTGGCCGGTACACACATAGTTGTACTGTTGGAATTCAATTGGCTGACTCGCATGAACTAGAGAGCTGTTCATCAAAACTTGACTTATAGCCCAATGTTTGTTGCATCTTTTTGTTCACACAACACATGCTAAATAGCGTGAATAATAGGCTCATTAAAGAAAACTAAATAATGCTCGATGTTTGACATAGTATCACGGTGCCCATGATTCTTGTGCGACATTCTTACTTCCGGGTTTGTGTTTGGCTGTCTCTTATTAGTACTAGCTGGCTAGCCCCTCCCAGGGCTAGCCTTTATATACGCCCTTCTGTCACTAGGCCGGTGCCCTTTCGTGGTGTTCCTGATCTTACGTTATTCTGTGCTCCTGTTCCGTGTTGATCCGGTTTCCGTCTGACCTTGCTCCTGTTTTGCTCCTGTGTACCGATCCAGGCTTTGGCTGAATACCACTCTCTGTGTACCGACCCAGGCTTTGGCTGACTACCGCTCTCTGTGTACCGACCCAGGCTTTGGCTGACTACCGCTCTCTGTGTACCGATTCAGGCTTTGGCTGACTTATGCTATTTGTGTTGCTCTCGCTATTATTGTCAGTCCTCTCAGATTTGTTGCGCTACTGTCTGCCTGTGACTAACTGTGGCCTTCGTTAAGCACTCCCTGTCAGTGCTATCCAGTCACTAAGCGGTTACCGTTGCCTACTCACTATATGCTCAGCCTGTGACTATCAGTGGCCTCCGTTTAAGTACTTCCAGTCAGTGCCATCCGGTCACTAAGCGGTTACCGTTGCCTACCCACTATATGCTCAGCCTGTGACTATCTGTGGCCTCCATTTAAGTACTCCCTGTCAGTGCTATCCGGTCACTAAGCAGTTACCGTTGCCAGTCCTTTACCTACACACAGCCTGTGTTTCCCCTGTGGCCTCCGTTACGTACACTCAGTCTGTGTTATCCGGTCTAGCGGTTACGTTGTCAGATCATCTCACTCACTCAGCCTGTGATCCGGTAGAGCCTCCTCAGTTCCTTGTTGCTTCAGATATCAGGCTGCCTTACCCGATATTCAGTAAGGCCAGTAGAGCCTCCTCAGTTCCTTGTTGCACCATATATCAGGCTGCCTTACCCGGTATTTGGTAAGGCCGGTAGAGCCTCCTCAGTTCCTTGTTGCATTAGATATTAGGCTGCCTTGCCCGGTATTTGGTAAGGCCGGTAGAGCCTCCTTATTGTATTGCTATTTATTTGCCCTGTCCTGTGTCAAACTTTCTTACTGCTGTTTGTAGAGTTTGGATCCGTGAGGGCCTTGTTGCGCTTTATTTTGCCTAATAAAGCTTCTCTATTTTATCCTACCAAATTGTTTATTAAAGTTCATTAAAACTGTGACACATAGTGTCAAACATTGAGAGTGAGCTAATAAGTCACCCTCTAACCACCTTCCTAAAAACTAACTCTTACAGTACACAACTGGCCCTACATTACACCTAAAATTCACAATAAAGTTAAAAAATTACTAGCCCTAACACTATGCAATGAGCCATTCCCCATATCTGTAACACTTACCTTGAAGTCGTGGGTCCAGCGGGGTCTTCTTTACCCCGGTCTTCATCTGTCTCCCTCTTTAATTCTTCTTTAAATCTTCTTTCTTCTTCTTTAAGCTTCTATGGGGATTTTTTCTCTCTGCCGGTGGTGATAGCAATTGTTAACATGGGAATTTCACTTTATTTATTCTTTTTATTTTCAGAGACTGCAAATAACTTTAAAGAAGACAACAGAAGCTTAAAGAAGAAGACTTAAAGGGGATGTATCACCTTACTAAAAGTTTGCCTTAATCTCTTTCTTTTAGCTACTCTAACAATGCTGTGTTTTTTTTGTTTTTTTAACACTATAGAAATGCAGTTTGCCAGCTTAGTTTTTCCCCGGAACGTCTTCTCCTCATTCTGAGCGGCACCACGCGTGCAAATGAGAATACATGAGAGATTCTCCTCCACACTGGTCTGTCTGTAAATTGCAGTACTCTCATTGGATAGATATCAATCTCTGCTTCAGGTTACAGACAGACCAGCGGGGAGGAGGATCTCTCCTGTATTCTTGTCGGCAAGCATGGTACCGATCAGAATTAGGAGAAGAAGTCACAGGGAAAAACTACGCTGTCAAACTGCATTTCTATAGCGTTTAAAAAAAAAATGGTCAGAAGAGTCTCAGTATCATTGCTTAAGGAGGTGTCTCCTTGACTCCCTAAGTCCAGGAGTTTCCCGGCAATGTCAAGCACTGAAGAAGAACATGTCCTTTTAGTCCACAGTAAAGACAGAGACCTTTTTCCATTACCAATGCTTCACTTCCTCAGTGAGTCTGGTGACTGAACCCACCTCCATAAGTTTGTCCTGAGACATGGAACCCTCAGAGGAAGGTGAGGACTGAGGAATTCTGCCAAAATGAGTGGTCCCTCTCCTGATGCTGCTCTTGCATATGTCTGTTGAGCTCTAGGCACAGTGTGATGAGACCCTCCAGTTCATCTGGAATCACCCTACTAGTAATTGACACTTTCATGCATTTGTTTGATCTTCGGTGGATTGCAACTTTAAGAGCTCCAAGATAATGTGTGGAACTCCACTGCATACTGAGCAACAGTCCTGGACCCCTGTCTTAGTGCTAATAGGGAGGCCTTTGTGGATGCTCTGCACGCAGGTACATCAAAATCAGTAATGCAATCAGAAAGGCCACTCTGGTTGCGTGAGTACTGAAGGGCTGGGGCAGAGTTCTGAAATGGATTTGACAAAGGGTCCCCTACTGTCACATTTGCCATCTCTTGTTGAGCAGAAAAAGGCAGAATGGCAGACCTAACAGCAGGCACAGGCAGCTGATCTGTGCTCATGGAGGTGGTGGTATTATTGCCGTGAGCCACCAGTTCTGCCTTCTACAGGATCATGTTCTATAGTGACAGTACCGTGGGGGGAAAGGGACTCCCAGGCTCATGGGAATGTTGTGGTATCCCCTGACAGCTAGTCTGGCTGTTCTGCATGACTTCCCCACCACCTCAGCATCAGCTGGAGGATCTACTGTGGTCACTCTAGTGCCACCAGCTGCTTCACTGTCACTAATATTAACCCCAGCCACATCATTTGCAGTCTCTGAGTCTTCCTCACTACTAGTATCACTTCCGCACTACTTACACTCTGAGTCTGTAGCTGCTGGATCTTATAAGTAGCAGTCGTAGCTGGGCTGCTTGGGGATATCAAATGTGACTTACGGTCCCCTGCTATCAAACTTGGCATCATCTCCTCCTTCCCCCTTCTGAGAATCACAAGACATCCTGGCAGGCGCAGCATTGGCAGCAGGCACAGGTAACTGACCTGTCCTGATCACACTACTACCCTCTTCTTCCTCTATTGGTGACACAAATTTCCCCAAGGTCCCTAGGGGTGATGTAGGGGGACTGGCCATCAGGGCATCCAGACCCTTTAATGTTGTCAGTGGTTACTTCCTCCTCTTCCTGAGAGTCACTGGATGCATAACGGCCCTTCCACCTCCTCCTTTTATTCGTATTTGATAAAGACTAACTTATTTGATAAAGACTAACTTTTTTGGTAGCAGGAAAGCTATAAAGTTACTGGGGTATGAGGAGAAGGTTGAACTTGATGGACTTGTGTCTTTATTCAACCTAATTTACTATGTTACTATGTTATATTCCAGGTGCTCATAGTGACAGCACACACTATGACATTCTGCTACCTCAATTTTTCACAATTTTGCACAGCACAACAGCTTAGAACTGTCTCTCTCTGTAGCTGCTTGTATTGTCTAACTTTCTGTAAAAGTCATGATTTTATAGCAAAAATGCAAAAAACATATAAGTAACGTGGCAAAAAGTTTGTATCCATTAAAAAAAAGAAAAATATTTTGTCAATGGGCAAAAAACAATGTCCAGGGATTGTGGGGTGTTGGTGGGAGCATTATTTGAACGGTAAGGAACATGGGGTTCCCGTGACAGGGGACAAGATGGTATGGCCATGCCATAGGCTGTCATGCATACTTGGTCATTAAAAAAAACATGGAGGAAAGGAGGTGTGGCAGTGACAGTGAGGCATTCTCTAAGTTAAGGGTAAAATAAACTCCCTGGAAGGTTTTGTTTGAGGGACGTAGCTAGACACAGACTCTGAGGCCTGGGTCGGTAACAGCAAAAGGTGTGCTGGTTTAGCTGGGATCGTTACAGTACAAAAGCAGGCACTAACTTTGTACAAGAATGTAAGGGGAGTGGCATGGGGTCCAAGACACATCTTGGTGATGTCCTGCAGATCCTCTCGTGATAGCAGCTGGGGAGGGTGGCTCAACTGCTATCAGGTGACGGTTGGAAGGTTTGGAGGTGTCCGATCTGCCTTCTATTCCTGGTGGGATGGAGCTAAGGTCTCCACCAGAGAGGACAGCCAGATGTAGACGTGGTCTAGTTGTAGCAGTGGATGTCATATATTTTTCCACATTCAAGCGCTCATATACATCTCTGCCAGTTCCAGGTTAATTCAACATACATTTAAATCACAGTAATGAATAATTAATAATATAGCAGAAGAAACAGATGATAACTAGTGATGAGCGAGCATGCTCGGCCGAAGCTCGGTTCGGCTCGAGCATCGCTCTGCTCGGCACATGGCGGTACTCGTACGAGTACCGCATGTGCTCGCCCGCCATGTTCGGGTCTCCTCCCCGCACGTTTCGCGGCTGCTGCGCAGCCAATAAACGTGCGGGGAGGCTCTGACATCAGTGTAATGCCAGCAGCCATGTTGGCTGCTGGCATTACACTGATTGGCTGGCCAGAACCCGTGATCGGGTGCTGTATAGCACCCGAAGCGCGAGTTCGGCTCATTCTTAGCCAGGGAGAGATGCGCTTAGGCAGGGAAAGTCAGTGTAGGGAGAATAAAATTGTTGAAACTCTTTCAAGACCCAAAAGTCCTTTTTAGGACTGTTGTGTGTGGGGGCAGCATTTAATTTTTTTTGGGGGTGGCAGAATTTCATTTTTTTGTGGGGGGGGGACATGTTCTAAGGTGACATTGTACTAGGTGCACAGGGACAAATATTTCACAGTGCAGTGACAAGCTGACATATTCTGTTAGGTGCACAGGGCCAATGATTTTACAACGCAGTGACAAAAAGGGCCATTTTAAACGTGTGCCTAGCCATAGATTATTGTCACATTCTGTTTAGTGTGCAAATTCACAAATTAACGTCACATATTCCGTTCACTGTGCCTAGCCGCAGATTAGCGTCACATTCTGTTTCGTGTGCCTAGCCGCAGATTAGCGTCACATATTGTTTAGTGTGCCTAGCCGCAGATTAACGTCACATATTGTTTAGTGTGCCTAGCCGCAGATTAGCGTCACATATTGTTTAGTGTGCCTAGCCGCAGATTAGCGTCACATATTGTTTAGTGTGCCTAGCCGCAGATTAACGTCACATATTGTTTAGTGTGCCTAGCCGCAGATTAGCGTCACATTCTGTTTCGTGTGCCTAGCCGCAGATTACCGGCATATATTCCGTTTAATATGAAGAAGGCGGGTAAAAAGGGACGGGGAAGTGGACGTGATCCTGATAGTTCAAGTAAATATACAGCAAATACTGTTTGGTAACAATTTTTCGCCTAAAATCGTTTTTATCTTCCTTTTTGTGTGTTTTACGGTCAGTCTGTAAAAATGGCGTACTACGGGCGAAACATCGTTCCCAGCAGCGACGTTGGAGTCCAAGATGCATCCAGACATCCTCCCTATGCTGTCCCTGAACCATTTCTGTGGTGTTTCCATCATTTTCTGACCTTTTCCTATGAACCAGGCACCCTCCCCTCATCAGAGCAGGGGGTGCCTGGTGTAATGCTCGAGTCCTCCCATTGACTTCAATGGGGCTCGGGTGCTCGGCCGAGCACTCGAGCCTCCGGGGGCGCTCAGCCAGAGCGCCCGAACACCCGAGCATCGGGGTGCTCGATCATCACTAATGATAACATTAAGTCCAATAATGGAAGTGGGGTTATGTCTTTCTCACTCCAAATGGATCCTTATTTTCTTCAAGAATTCCTGGGATTAGCTGCTGCTTAGTCCTGTGGGCTGTCGGAAGTGCCCTCCACCGGTTTCATACACCCGGAACAAACAATGCAAAAGAGAAAAACAAGAAAGGGGGACCGCGCAAAAAATCCCTCTAAATGTGATCCATATTTCTTTTGGAGTATATACTCAATTGTAAGACCCCCCCTTCCAAGTGGGTACTCACTTTTTTCAGAGGCTACTTCTGCCTCCAGGTCACAAACTTTTAACTGGATCTGACCTCCAGTCTCGGTCAATTCCTAGGGTTACTTTTTCTGGTCCTTTCTTAGTGGTTTCTTACCTCTGCCGAATATATTCACTCCTCCTTTACTCATGAATTTAGAGATATTACTCCAAAGGGATTTGGTAGAAACACTACTGCCAATAATAGGACCAAAGAACCATCTGGTTCCGATTTTACTATTTAAAATATAGCATGAACAATAAGATCATAATGTTATTCCAAAGTCATTAAAATAAAGATTCACATTAATCATAAATCGCCCAACGCGTTTCGCGATACTCTATCGCTTCCTCAGGGGCATTCACGAGTAAAGGAGGAATGAATATATTCGGGAGAGGTAAGAAACCACTAAGAAAGGACCAGAAAAAATAACCCTAGGAACTGACCGAGACTGGAGGCCAGATCCAGTCAAAGCTTGTGACCTGGAGGCGGAAGTAGCCTCTGAAAAAAGTGAGTACCCATTTGGAAGGGGGGTCTTACAATTGAGTATATACTCCAAAAGAAATATGGATCACATTTAGAGGGATTTTTTGCGCTGTCCCCCTTTCTTGTTTTTCTCTGTAGCAGTGTGTAACGGTTTTTAAGACACTCGGACCAGCTGGTTAGAATAAAACACAGTTTTATTAAAAATAAAAATAAAGAGGAAAGATCGCCCTCTACAGGCAACATGAAATAATAGCGATATAATGACTAGTGTTGAGCGAGCGTGCTCGGCCGATGCTCGGATCGGCTCGAGCATCGCTCTGCTCGGCACATGGCGGTACTCGTCGAGTACCGCCATGTGCTCGCCCGCCATGTTCGGGTGGCGGGGATCTGTGCCGGAAGAGGCACAGATCTGAAGACGCTCCGCTGGACCACCAGGTACTGGAGGTACGGGGGCATTGCGGAGATGAAGGGGGCATTGCGGAGATGAAGGGGGACATTGTGGAAGAGGGGCATAGACTCTATGCCCCTCTTCCACAATGTCCCCCTTCATCTCCGCTATGCCCGTCTTCCACAATGTCCTCCTTCATCTCCGCTATGCCCCTCTTCCACAATGTGCCCCTTCATCTCCGCTATGCCCCTCTTCCACAATGTCCCCCTTCATCTCCTCTATGCCATAGAGGAGATGAAGGGGGACATTGTGGAAGAGGGGCATAGCGGAGATGAAGGGGCACATTGTGGAAGAGGGGCATAGCGGAGATGAAGGGGGACATTGTGGAAGAGGGGCATAGCGGAGATGAAGGGGGCATAGCGGAGATGAAGGGGGACATTGCGGAGATGAAGGGGGCATTCGGAGATGAAAGGGGCATAGCGGAGATGAAGGGGGGCATTGACCAGGCACCCTCCCCTCATCAGAGCAGGGGGTGCCTGGTGTAATGCTCGTGTCGCCCCATGCATTTCAATGGGGCTCGGGTGCTCGGCCGAGCACTCGAGCCTCAGGGGGTGCTCGGTCAGAGCACCCGAGCACCCGAGCATCGGGGTGCTCGCTCAACACTAATAATGACAGTTATGCCTTCACAGGCCCAGTATACAGAAGCATAAGTATCACATATACTGTCTCAGGACAAGCACACAGTAGCGAGGATACTCAATGGTTAAATACAATAATTAGTCAGTCTCTGTTGTGGTGTTTGGCACGCCCAAGGTGGTGATCAGGCAGCAATTGGTGTTAGATGATGCAACACCTAAAGTTCTTAAGGCTAGAAAGCTGCTAGGCAGTACCGGAATAGTGGTAGAATCTGCAGAGAAGTTGCAGTGAATAGCCCCCACGGGCGTAGCAACGGAGACAACTTAAACTGCAAGTGCTTGAGTCAATAGCCCCCACGGCATAACAACGGAGACAGCTACACTGCAAGAGCTTGCCAATAGACCCCACGGGTGTAATAATGGAGACCAACAGCACAGGATTAGCTTGAGCCAATAGCCCCCACGGGCGTATACCGGAGACAACCTGCAAGAGCTTGAGCCAGTAGCCCCCATGGGCGTAACAACGGAGACCACCCTGCGCTGCAAGTGTTTGAGCCAATAGCCCCCATGGGCGTAACAATGGAGACCACCCTGTGCCGCAAGTGCTTGAGCCAATAGCCCCCACGGGTGTATACCGGAGAGAACACAGCTAGAGCAAGAGCCAATAACGCCTACTGCGGGCGCAGTAACGGAAACCGACTACTCTGCTAGTGACAAGATGAGCCGCCGTCCATACCAGGCTTACAACGCGGCCGGCTCAGCAGATGTAGCGAATCAACAGTATAGGCTCTGCAAGTGTAAATGAGGCCTCATATAAGGAGACAACAGCACTGCAAGGGTTAATAGCAGCTCAAGGATCGGAGGCTCAGCAATGGTGGTTAGCGCTCTGCAAGTGCCAAGGAAGGCTCAGCAAGGGAAGCACAGCTCTGCAAATAAACGGAGACTCAGCACTGGAGACACGGCTCTGCAAGAGTAAAAGAGGCAACACAATCAGCCCGGTAACAAGCTCAGCGGACGTCAGAATGTCGCCACGTCGACACTAGTAGCAGGAAGCAGGAACAAGCAGGTCTCTGTAACAAGCCGGTTCAGGTCACGGAGCAGGAAGTCAGCCAGACCGGGTCGGTCACAGAGCTGGGTCTCAGACAACCCAAATCAGTCACGAGCAGGAACGTCAGCCAAGCCGGGTCAGATCACGGAGGAGGTTCTCAGACAAGCCAGATCAGTCACGAGCAGGAACATCAGCCAAGCCGGGTTGGATCACAGAGCAGGAACTCAGGAGAGTAGTCAAAAACAGGCCAAATCGGTACACAAGAACACAGCAACAGCAACACTGGCTCTGGAACACCACGAAAGGGCACCTGACAGGTGTCAATGGCCAGGCATAAAAAGGTCACCAGGGGCGGACCAAACAGACTCAGCCAATCGGAGAGCACCACAAGCGAGAGTGACAGAGAGAGATCACGGGCACCGTGATACAGTGGATGTGTGCAGACATGATTTTGCCACCTACGTTGTGCAGAGGGGAGTGTCACATTAGTTTTTCGGGGGTGGGGGTGGACCCCATTCTTGTTTAGTGTGTAAAAACAGGTAATAAATGTGATTTTTGTTGCCACTAAACTTTTGTTGTCTTGGTTTTAGTTACAGGGAGTGCTGGCAGGGGTAAGCATCTTTGTTTGAGCGAGTGGCTGTCTGGGACCAAGCACCATTAAGGTGATTTGCCCTCAGGCACATCAAAATAGCAGCTTGGGGGGGGGGTGAAGCGAGCATGCAGCTGGTGGACCAACAAGCATTGGGGGCTGCATGTTAGGCAGGAAATGGAGTGGGAGGCGTTTAGGAGATTAGGGAGATGAAGTAGGGTATAAATAACCTTTTTTAATTGTTTGTCTCTAACCCATCCACCCTAAGTAGGTACAGAAGCAAGTAGGGTGAACAGCAAATGTTTAGCTTATTTTCAAGTTGATTAAAATCTTCCTACATGTTTCACTAACCATTTTTCCGTTAAATAAATGTTTTTTGCGAAATTAACCTATATAATTAGGTGACAATTTATGCTAACTTGATGCACAGTTTTGTAATTACTTCTATTGAAATCTAAATATATCACTTGCTGTGCTATTATAAATTACCCTAGTGTATAGACCCAGTGTGATAGCTCAGTTCATTAATGCACCAACTGTGGAATCTGGTCAAACCTCAGGATCACAGGTTCTATTCTCTGGCTGGGTCAAATATCTTCCAGCCCTCACTGGATCAGCATGGCAATTATCGTTCATACCCTCAGCTTGCAGTGGAGGCCTTCTTCCTGTAGTGGATTAACAATGGTTGCAGCTTTATCTTTTTTCATATTTGTCCCCTATGGTAAAATTGTTTGGCTGCAGAATTTCTCCAGTTCCCCTTTGTACAATAGCCTTATTGCCAAAATACCCATCTTGAGCACAATAAGGGAAAATAATGATTTAACAAATGTATTAAGTAGGAGTGGGTGAAAATTTTCCCCTCAAACTGAAATTGGTGAATAATGGTACTACTAGTTTGGCGAATAATTTCCTGAGAAAGTAATTGTTTTTCCACTTCTTTCGCCTGACTCATTTCATTGAAATCAATGGGAACATTGAATTTACGCACAACACATAGCAAATATTATTTTGTTCCCCAAAGGCAAAGTATAAAAGGGGCATGAGGGGCCTGTGTTGGTGGGATACGGAGAAAGAATCAGTCGAACAGGGAATGTTTTTTGGGGGGTTGTTTACTGGGATTAGGGGCAGTTAATAAAAAATAAATCCTAAATACAATTAAAAAAATAACCCATAAAACATGGTATAAAAGGGGTCTGAAGAGGGTGCCTGTGTTGGTGGTGGAGTCTGGGGAATGAATCAGTTGAACAGTGAATTTGTTTTTTGGGGGTTTCTTGACTGATGTTGGTGGGACAGTTAATAAAAAATAAATATATAACATAATTTAAGAAATGTGTATGTAAAGTGATAGAGACAGAAGCTGCCACTGGGGAAGACTGATACTTGATTTGATAGAGAATTTTGTAGAGGATGTTTTGTTAGATTTGTTGTTAGAGGCCCAAGCCCTGAGGAAACATTTATTTGTAGGAATTAGACTTATTAGAGGCACAAGCCCTGAAGAAGCATTGATTTGTAGGATTTAAGCTTGCTTGGCACAAGCCCTAAGGAAACATTGATTTGTAGAACTCAGGCTTGTTAGAAACAAACCCCCAACAATTGTTTATTTTTTGTAGGACTATGTTTTTTAAATTTTTTTTGTATTATGTTTTAAAGCACAAGCCCTGAGAAAAAAATGCCTTACTGGACTAGTGCCAGCAGGTCATGTCATGTTGGCCAGTGGTGACTGGCTATTGTCAAATGCCCTGATGTAGATGCAGATTATGCTGCTGCTGCTGAGTTGTTTAAGCAGCAGGATGATTAGGCAGCTAAAAGGAAATCAACAACAGCAGTAACATGGATGATGACGACTAGCTCCAGTGATGCACCTGAGGCAGTAGAAGCACAATAAATAGCCCCCAATATATGTGGAGAAAAGAAGAAGTTGGCCAATAATTCTTCTCGACCTGCATCTTCCAAAATCATTGGTGTGTTGTTACTAGAATATACATTTTTCCCTTAAGAGCAGGAACTGTGCCTCTCATCAGCAACTGTAATATCCACAGTGTGTGTGGTAAATAACACCTGGGGACACAACTGTATCCAAACACCATGACACCATAAACCAAGTACCACTGCTGTCAGTATACCCCTTGTCCACACCTGGCTAATCACACATGACAACTTGCTGAGGGTTTAATAGTATTGATGAACCCTCCCTGCCACCATCTTAGCATATTCTGGGGGATGGAATCTCCTTAGATGCCCCTTGATGCCTTACTTGCGATTCTCCGCCACCACATTGCCATGTGTGGTCAGTGCGCCACACAATGGCAATGGGTGGACACGAACTGCCACATCCTATCATCTACTGAGTGGCTATCATTTGGTGGGGGAGGTAATGATGAACAAGGTGGATTGGCAGAAGATGTAGTGACCCTAGAGGAAGAAGGTGATGGCAAGCTAGTTGTTTTGTTTGTCATTGAACTTCCAGTCTCTGCCTGGGTTTTTCTATTCTTCCTCCTCTTTGTGCTGACTGCAGGGCAAGTCTGTCGTATGACAGGCTTGTGGCTCTGCAGCTGAGCCGAGATCCCGTTAATGAAGAGGAATTATTTCACTGAAATGGTCTTCTACATGTGCTTGGTTTGCAAGCACATGTAGAAGGCTGTTTCAGTGAAATAATTCTTTGTCACTAACGCGATCGCGGCTCTGCTGCAGAGCCACATGATGAAAGACAGACTGGATATATCCCTGCAGTCAGCAGAACGCTGACTTCAGTGAGGGGGAGGGAGGGGGGATCTTTGCCTTTGGTTATCTCTCAAACCATAAAGGTTTGAGAGATGAACCTGGGGGCTATTAACTTATTTTGCAAATACCTACAATAAGAGGGATAGTAATAATAAAGTATTAATATCCCTTTAAGTGACACTGGCACATATTCATGATGATGTCAAGTAACAAAAAAAAAGTACAACATACAGTGTGGTAGATGTGTATTGTAGTGGTGGTGGGGGTCTGGCATGGTGTGATTGATTTGTGTATGTAGATATATATATATTTCTATAACAATTGTTACCATTGATGTGTTTCTGTCAAATCGCTCTCCTCCTTTTGACACTCATTACTTATAGGTCATAGCAGTGGTCCCAAGTGGGGTAGATGGTATCAACCCTTCTTCACATCCCTCCTCCTCCTCTTCATCTGTGCTGCTTTTAATACATTTGTCCTGGCTTTCTCTGTCATGTGTGGTTTCTGCTACCTGATACTCAGATGGTAGGAGATGTTGGTTAATTTTTAAGAATGCTGCTTGATAGTCACATCCTGCGGTCATTGACAATGTAACCAGCAGCACTGAACACCCACTCAGACTCAAACCTTGCTGGAGGACAACTAAGGGTTTCCACTGCAGTATGTGTCAATGCCTTTGTTTGCCAGTAGTCCATGGGGTCATTGTTTCTGCCTAGAACAGAGCTATCCTGCAAGTATGCAGAAATCATACCACATGCAGTGGAACCATTTCTAGGAGCTACACGGTGTACCTGTGTGTCAGTTACCAACCCATACTCAGGGAGAAAGTCCCAAAGAGGTGTGCTGCCACCACCCCCACCACCACCAATGTTGGGTTTTTGCCACCACTGCTGAAACCCATGAATTGCCCTGTGTTCAGAATGGGATAATCTGGTTGATGTTGTATCTGTTTCTGCTGGTTGAAATGCTTAGCTGCCTTCCTTTTCACTATATTGTCTAGATGTTTGTTGTTACCTCACTTTCTCCCTCACATCCTCCACCATGCAACCCTTCACTTGATGAATAAGCATATCTCGGTATTCCTTGACAAAAACTGATTCCACACACAGTTGTTGCTGCTCGTCATGATGCTTTGTTGTAACAAACTGCTGATGGCTCTTTGGAAGAAATTCTGGAATTTTGTGTTTGAAGAGGGGGTCCAGCAAAGTCACAAGAGTATTTCTCATTGCTTTTAATGGACACTATGCAAGTATTTTCAAAGCACACTAACATGTCATTTACCAACTGGTGCATGTCTGTGTTGTCATAATGGTAAGATTCCTCAGCCATGCTCCTCATTTTTTTCTGCGATAAAAATATCAGTGGTAGAATTTCACTAATTCCTGCTCCAGTGTGACTCACCAGCATGGTTGCCTCCTCAAAGCGTTCCAGCAGCTCGCATACATCACACATTAGTTGACATTAGCCAGGTGAAAAAGAGGCTCCCTCCAAAGCCTTCCAGTTTTGCATGGTGTACTCACTAATGGCATTATTCTGCTCATACAAATACTCTAGAATGCACATTGTGGAATTCCACCTGGTAGGGACCTCCATTTTCAGATGGTGATGGGACAGGTTGTTATGCTCTTGCATGAAATATAGAGTGACTCAAATGGGCACAGATTTTGCAGGGAATAGTAAACATCTCTCTGAGGGTTTCGGACTCTGCCAGGAATCTGGTCACAGTTAAATTTAGAACATGGTCAAAGCAAGGCACATGCACCATACCACCTATTCTCAAAGCAGTGATTATATTGGAGCTGTTATCAGCAGACACAAAATCAGATTTTAAGGAGAGGGGTACAGGCCATTCCTCTATCATCTGCTCTAGCTTACTTAAAACATCTATGGCTTTGTGGTACTGTCTCTCAAAACTCTGCATGCACAAGGTGGCATGACAACGGTATGGGCTATCCTGCTGCTGCCTCCTTTTAATCACACAACCAGAACAAGAAGCATGATTACTGACTGTCAGCTGATGCAGTAATCTAGTGCTGTCCACTCTTGGTGCTGGGAGGGAAACCCAGTGAGCAGTCACAGTCATATAGTCTATGCTCTGCCCATTGTCCACATATCTACTGTTTCTTGCCATATACACTTTTCAGCCCTTTGCCCACCACACCACTTGCTTGTACAATTCAGGCATATCCGTCCTGGAAAAATAACTTCAGCTTGGAATATTCCAGATTGGAGCTACACATGACATCAGTTCTCTGAAACCTCAGTTTTCTACAAAATAATATGGCAGCATGTCCACTGCCAACATCTTGGCAACCTTGCCATTCCACAGGCGTACTTTGGTATTGTTTTTCTGAAGTTTTTGACTCCTTCCCAGGAACTCAATCAGTGTGGGTTGGCAGGACATGGCAGAGGAATCCTGGAACATTATTGCTTTAACAACATGACTAGAGGAGGTGGTGGTAGTACAGGCAGCATGTGTGGGCAGTCTATGACTCTTGTCATCTCCTACAGCAAAGCCATAGGTGTTATTTGGACTGAACTAACTGTTGGCAGTAGCACACTCCCTGACGCATAAATAACTTCACTACTTATTTTTTTCTACCCTAGAGCCCTGGGAACTTTTTAGAGTGATTGTGCTGCTGTTCACTGAGGCTCCTTTGGCCTGCTGATAGTGTGTCTCCCAATCAGACCTGTGGTTTTGCTTCAGGTGGTATCTCATAGAGGAGGTGCCTAGGTGTGAACTTGATTTCTTCCTACTCATGTGCTTTTTGCACAGACAACAGATAGCAACATGCTTAGCTTTAGGATCCTGAATGAAGTATCTCCATACTGTGGACTTCATGGACTGAGGGGTTCTTGGAGTGCTGCTACTACTACTACTACTACTGGGGCTAGATGTTGATGCATTGCTACTGCTGCTACTACTACTAGGTGTCAAAGGTCGAACAACAGTTGTGATGTTATTAATACGTATGTAGCACTGCTAGTATAACTCCTAATGCTTAAGCAGATATATGACCAAAAACAAAATAAAGAATATCAAATACTAGTATCCCAATTATGAATTCTTTGGGTTCTGAAAAACTCTTTATTGAAACTAGTTCAGCACTCTGCCCAAAGTATTTATATATATTATGCACTCATAAAAAGTAACATTTATTTGTGTATATCATAAAGACGGGGATAAATCACTTATCACTTTATATCATTATTAGGAAATCTAGGCTTTCCTAAAATGTTATCTACAGCTAGGTCCATTACTTCAGAGACATCTTACTAAAAGATACTCTAGGTGTGGCAACTAAACTGAAATCACTGTTAAAACCACTGTGTCTCGGGGTGGTGTGTTCAGATGATAATAACCGTTTATACTTATTCAGAAAGTCTCTCACAGTAAAGTATTAAAGTATATTATTTCAAACTCAAAATCAATCTGTCATGTATAACACACATCTATAGAAGCTAGCTATAGTTCACATAGCCGATGTGTAGTAATACCGTTATTTAACCTAAATCGTTTTAAATCACCTGCAGGGTTGTGTATAATATTAGTTCAGTTCTTTGTGCTAAAGTGTTACATAGTAACATAGTAACATAGTAGATAAGGCTGAAAAAAGACATGAGTCCATCAAGTCCAGCCCATGCCAATAACACCCCTGTTGATCCAGAGGAAGGCAACAAAAAAGCCCTCTGGAGCAATTTCCAATGTAGGTGTGTGTGTGTGAGTGTGTCAAATAGTTCCCCGGCTCAATATCCTATTTGCTTTGAAGCCATCTGTCATAACTGTCAATATTGTTCTGTGCTAGATAGGCATCCATTGCTTTTTTGAATGCAGTTACATTATCTGCAAGCACAGCATCCCGAGGCAAAGAATTCCATAGCCTTACCGCCCTTACTGTAAAGAATCCCTGCCTGTGTTTTAGTCGAAAGCGCCTTTCCTCAAGTCTTAATGGATGACCTCTTGTTCTTAGCTCAGCTCTTTGCATAAATAATTCATTGGATAGTTCTTTGTATTGGCCTTGAATGTATTTGTAAATGGTAATCATATCACCCCTTAGACGTCTCTTTTCTAATGTAAACAAACCCAGTTTGGCTAGTCTCTCTTCGTAACTCAGATCCTCCAATCCCTTTATCAGTTTTGTTGCACGTCTCTGCACCTTTTCCAGTTCAGTAATGTCTTTTTTTAGAACAGGCGCCCAAAATTGTACTCCATATTCTAGATGAGGCCTAACCAAGGATTTATACAGAGGTAGGATAATATTAGCATCCCTTGCTTCTACACCTCTTTTTATGCAGGCTAGTACTCTATTTGCTCTTGCAGCAGCTGAGTGACTCTGCACACTGCTGTGAAGACTATTGTCTATCAGTACACCTAAATCTTTCTCTAATGAGGATTTCCCAAGTTGTTTCCCATTTAGAGTATATGTAGCAAGTTTGTTTCTACAACCCAAATGCATAACCTTACATTTATCTACATTAAATGACATCTGCCACTTTTCTGCCCATTCACTTAGTTTATCTAAATCCTTCTGTAGGGAAAAAACATTGAGCTCTGTATGTATTTCCTTACATAGCTTAGTGTCATCAGCAAAGATTGAGATGCTACTTTCAATTCCCACTTCTAGATCATTAATAAACAAATTAAAAAGCATTGGGCCCAGGACTGAACCCTGCGGTACCCCACTTATAACCCTAGACCAATTTGAAAAAGTTCCATTTACAACATTACATTGTTGTTATCGCTACCTCTAGGAGGATGAAATGGCTATTTATGTATTATCCTGTAAGTTCTCAGTCGTGAACTGCCACTAAAAAGGCTTTGGCTTTTATACAATTTTTTTACTTTTTTAATGGTGGTACTTACTTTATTAGCCTTTCCGTATTAATAAGGGCTCATAAGACTCTATATTTTCCATGTAGCACATCTTTCAGCAGGCACAGGCAGCTAAAATGTCCTGCTCTCACTAGTACTAACCTTTTGTTCCTCCTTTGACAGAAATTTCCCCCAAAAAGCTAGGGGTGATTTAGGGGGACTAGATAGCATTTGTTCTGTAGTGCTCACTTCCTCCTCAGTCTCAGACTCTTTGGACAAATAATGGTCCTTCCAGTTCCTCCTTTTATTATTTTTAAACCTGTTCATAGTAATAGCAGTCACTATGAGCCTCTCCTGCCTCAGTTTTTCCTCAAAATCACAGCAGAACATCACCGCACATCTACCTCGCCCTGCAGCTGCTTCTATTGTGTTTGACTTCTACAAATACATCATGTTTTTATAGCAAAAAGGTGAAAAACACGTAAATCAATGGGATGAAACTTTCTAGCCATCAAAAAAATGGTGAAAAATTTTGGCCAATGAGCAAAAAATGTGAACATTTTAATAGCTAGTTTTAAAGTGGATTTTCCAGTGAAAAGACTGAACAACACCGTGATTTTCCAGTGAAAAGAAGGAACAACACCGTGATTTTCACGGAATTTCACCCGCTGGAACATGGAGAGAGATTTCACCCACCCCTACTCTTTAAGAGAGACTGTTTACATCCTAGTAAGGGACCAGAAGTCTTAAATGGATAGTAATGTTTCTATTAAAGAGAAGCTCAGAGTCTTCTTTATGTTTTTTATAACATGTAGTGCTATATTTCTTTACTTACATATTTGTAGTTTAAATGCTATTCAGGTCGAAAGGTCCCGCCTCCTCTTAGATCTGCAATCTGGTCATGGGACTGAATGGATGCAGAGAGGGACAATCTTCATTCAGTAAGTATAAGGAAAACCATGACCCCCTTCATGAAGGAGGGCAGGATTTTCCTTATGCTTACTGAAGATTGTTCCTCACTGCACTCCATCAGGACCAACATGAGTAGCTTGAGTAGCATTTAAAGTACAAATATGTAAGTGAAGAAATATAGCACTACGTGTTATAAAAAAAACATAAAGAAGACTTAGAGCTGCACTTTAAACAGAAACCTTACTATCCCTTTTAGTCAGGAATTTAGAAACTATACTAGCCAAAGTAGCCAAATAATTTCATGATATAGCAAGCAGCCTCTTACATAGTGACAAAGGCTATGGAGATATGGATAGGAATATTGCAGTTAGCTTTAAAAGCAGTAACATGCATGCAGAAAAATAGTACATAAAATTAGCAGCTTCATGCGTATATAAAAACTTGTAGTTAATGGATTAAACTTCCTGATTTAATTAGAATAATGACTAGGTATCATTTGGATGTGGCGGCTATAACATATTCTTGGTACAATGAATTTCATAACTGGGGCATAGCTATACCTCACTACAATGTTTGCAGAAAAGACAGACAAGGGAAGAAGGGAGAAATTGTTCTTTATATAATGTCTAACTTAATACAGGAGACTGAGGAAAGATTAGGGAGCATATGGGTAACTACTGAAACAGATGATAAGCTTGTTTGAGTTAGAGTATGTTATAGACCACAAAGATAAAGCATTAGATAAATCACTGATGGATGAAATAACAAAGATGTCAATAAGAAATGATATAATAATCATGGGATAGTTTAACACTCCAGAAGTGGCCTGGCAGGTTCCAGCTGTGGTAACAGCGAGGTGTAGCAATACCTTGGATTCTTTGCTAGGGCCATACTTTAGACAGTTGGTGAAGGAGCCAACTCACAAAGAAAATATAATTGATTCAATACTCATGAACAGTTATTTGGTGTCTAGAAAAAGAGATCATTATCTGAAGTTAAGGGTGGGAAATTCAAAAGTAATGTGTGTAAATACTATCTTACAGAAATTGTAAGAGATAAGTCTGTTCTGAGAAGTATGTAATATTGTCACTTTATCCAATGCTCTATAAAATATTGCGACCAATACAAGTAGTGCACATGCTTACTAGGCTTATTTAGCTTTTTATCTCCAATCTAACTGATTTACTACACCCAAGGAGAATATTAAGGAATCTCTTTTTAAACAATTGATCCTGTCAGGGCAGTAGCTGGAGCCAGTTCCTGATATATCACTAATTATTCACAATTTGAAATATACACTATCCTGGGACCTACAGAGATCAAGTCTGTTTCATATGTTTTTATCTAGTCCCTGCACAGCCAAGGAACATGAATTTTCTACAACACATGGTTCCTGTAAATAAAGGAACAAGAATGAAAAATACATGTTCTTGAAATAAGGGCCTGATTGCCATACAAACGTGTAATATTTTGTTCCTGTAAACTAAGGACCAAGAACTTAATATATTATATGATTTTGTAATAAGGGACCAATTCCTGCACAGATGTAAAATATTTACCCCAATTAATACTTACTGTATTCCAATGAGCCAATATTTTTTATTTTCAAAGTATTTTTAATTACCATAAAATCTTGGGTATAATACACACATTTTTACCCCGTTTCACCTTAAGTGAAGTGGGGGTTGGGATACATATTATTAACAAATGGAAAAAAAAATACACCGAAAAAAATCTAAAATGCCCCCGTCAATCACCCTTCCCCTTTCCAGCCTCTCCCACCTCAATACCAGTACATGTCTGGCCCCCTTTCTGTAATCAGCCCCCTTGAAATCCAGGGCCACCCCACATGGAGACAGCAGGAGGCATTCTATGCTTCATTATTTAAAGAATCTTAGAGTCCAGCTTAATAATCAGGATCCCCCCTCTGGAGGCAGCCATGATTTTGGGGAAGCGGGCAGCATTCTTGCATTAACCTCCTGCTTCTTCTGCTCCTGGAACTCCTCCACGTATCTTGGTTGCCCTGACAGGACACAACCATAGACTCAATCTGTAGGTGCGTGCGCATTGAATATATGGTAGTGTCCTGTCAGGAGGTCCTGAAAGGGCAACCGAGATACAAGGAGGGGTTCCAGGAGCAGAAGAAGCAGTGAGTAAATGCAAGAATACTACCCGCTGTCCCAATATCACGGATGCCTCCAGGAGGGAAGTATCCTGGTTATTATTAAGGTGGACTCTAAGATTCTTTAAATAAATAACGAAGCATAGAGGAAGTGGGTGGTGAGAGTAGAAATGATGCCCGCTACCTCCAGATGGGGGCAGGTCCTGGATTTCAGTGAGGTCTGATTACAGAAAGGGGTGCAGACATGTACTGGTATTGAGGTGGGGGTGTCTGGGAAGGGGAAAGGCAATCGAGAGACAGGGGATATGTATTATACACAGGAACTCACTATTTTACCAAAAATCTTGGGTATAATTTACACCTGCAGAGGTATGTATTATACCCGCGATTTTACAGTTAGTGTTATTAAAGGTTAAGTTCTATAGCATTATAAATATATTAATTGGGGTGCCCTAAAACAGTTTTCTTTTAGTGAACTGTGTCTTCAGTAATGCTCGGAATAGACATATATCTTTTCTGAGAAGTATGTAAGATTGTATATTTTAATTAGACAAGAAAGCATGTAGATTGGATGGGGTAGTTGGTTCTTACCTACCTACAAAAGATATGTTTCTATGAGATTACAAATCATATAATATCTGATCTAAAGCATAATGGGTTCATATCTGCAACCCTCACAAAACGTGCATAAAGTTTTCTCTGGTTTCCATACATATGTAGCTTGCAGTTCCTGGCTCTGTCCACTGGAAACTCAAATGTCTATTGTAGATTCATGGCATGTGAAGTCAGTGACTGTTGGTTCTCAGCTTGAGTGATCTGGATGATGATTTCATCCTGCTTCTGTGCTGTCTGAGAGGCTGGTAAGGAAAAAAATAAGGGTTGATGTTTATGAGATCAGAGAATTCTGAACTTAAATATCCATATTTGGGGATTTTGCATAGCCTTGTGCGGTTGAAAGTTGTTTGGCCTTATTATCTGTACTCCGGAGAGATATATCAGTAATTTTGCTGCCTATAACATCAAATACAGGATCATGTCTGCTGGCCTCCACCTATTATTAGGTCTGCATTGTTGTAATCCATGGAGAGAGACAAGACCTGTGTTTTAGTCTCTTATATAATGGTCAAATTGTTAAATATAGGTACAAAAATTAATATGCAGTGGGACTAGCTTCTTTATCAACTAAATGAGACTATATGTGTGTCAGTCTCCCCCAACTTGCTGATCCCGCTAGACTTTACAAAGCCAAAAATGTTGTTTGATTATATCAAATACCCCTTGAGAGTTCACTTTAATAACACCATCTTGCTTACTTACTTCTGGCTCCTCCCAGAAGTAAGGAGACATTTTAAGCTGAAAATGTCTACAACACAATGCTTCATGATCATTGGTGAAATCTCTAGCACCCAAGATGTGAGGAGACAATAAAGAATTCCAACATGCCAAATTGTGTAAACATACTTCTTGCAACTCATTGTTGTCCCTTTAAAATGTCTCCTTACTATATTTTTAAAAATTAGAATAGACAGGCACTTTGCATAAAATGTTCTTCTCTTTTACAGTAAATGTGCTCACTGGACAGACAATTTAAAAATAATTATATATTTAATGAATCAAGCATTTTACATTGACACTAGATTTATGTCACATATTCATATAAGTAACAATGTACATTATTGAAGTATTTAGATGTTAGTTTTTCACATCTAGCAATAATTGAATGCTAATTTGGGATGATGGTGATTAATGTTTAATTTATGTACAGTAAAACAATGCACAAGTAGTTCTTATGACATCTCAAACAAAAGTATTAAGCCTGTGTCTGATGGAAGAATATTCTCCTAATAATGTTATAATGGTACTATTTTATCATGGCACAAATTACATTATTTGCTTTAAAATTTAAATATAAATATAAATTGTTGGAAGCAGGCACAGTGCAGTCATCACCAATGACACTGTGCACAATTTGTGGCAAGTCAGTGAGAAGAGGAAAGGAGGGAACACACCTTGGCACAATCGCTCTGATAGCACACATGAAACACAGACACCATGACATTTATGTCAAACTGTTACAGTTTACAGCTTACCTTGTTTGCAGCATCATCTACAGACGCGAGGCTTCAAGCATGCAGCAGGCCTCTGTTTTATCTGTTTGTTTCCTGTAGTGTCCTCCTACCTATGTCCCACTTCCTCCCTCTGAGCTGCTCCTCCTACTTCCTGTGGAGGGGTTTAAAAGGCAGACTGAGTCCTGACTCAGTCGCCCTTGCGTTGTTGTTATTAGGTGGAGTTACTTGGGCTCTGTGTGTGACCTGGCTATCTACGAAAACCCACTTTGTGTACGACCTGGCTATTTATGAGAACCCGCACTGTGTATGACTCTGCTAAGTAAGAGAACCCTTTCTGTGTATGACCCAGCTAAGTACGAGAACCCTCTCTGTGTATGACCCAGTGATCACGAGTACCCCTTACCGTGATCAATTTGTGCTATTGGCTTAAGACAGACCACTGTTGTGGACAGAGGGTCTGATTGGTGACTACAGGCGTGAGTCACAGGATCTTGAAATAGTGACTGCAGGCAGAGTCACAGGGTCTGGTGTAGTGACTGCAGGCGTGAGTCACAGGGTCTCATGTGGTGGCTGCAGGCGTGAGCCACAGGGTCTTGATATGTGACTGCAGACATGAGTTACAGGGGTCCGATATAGTGACTGCAGGCAGAGTCACAGGGTCTTTTAGCGGTGACTGCAGGAGTGGGTCACCGTGTTGCTGCAAAGGTGTGGTGTTGCTGGTTTGACTGATTGCAGGCGTGGGTCAGTTCTCCAGTCCAGCAGTCCCTGTGTTCCTGTTCATCGGATCAAGATTGCTGAGCCAGTGTTCACAGTGGTCGCCTGTTCCAGTGTTCCAGTCGAAGGATCAAGAGCTGGAGTTCCTGTTTCCTGCTGAAACTAACAGGGGCTTCGGCCCAGTCTCTAGCATTGTGGTCTAGCGAGAGGCCTACTATTTCTGGTAATAGTGTCGCCAGCTAGTAACCCTTTGGTTGTTGTACTACTTATTTATTGCTGTGATTTATTCTAATAAATATTTTGCATTATATTACCGTACTGAGTTCTGAGCATTCCTGGGTGCCCGTGACACAAACATGTTAAAGCCAAACACCCACCACAGAAATCAAGCACCGTTGTTGCTGTACACCCTAACTCTCCAGAAAGTCAACAAAAGGCAAGGTGGAGATCAAAGAGGAGGAAGAATAGAGAAACCGAGGAGAGACTGGAAGTTCCATGACGAGCGAAACAAGCTCGTCATAACCTTCATCTTCTAGGGTAATTTCATCTTCTGCCAATCCACCTTGTTCATCTTTACCTCCCCCGCCAAATGATAGTCACTCTGTTGATGCTAGGATGTGGCAGTTTGTCTCCACCCATTGCACACTGTGTGGTTCACTGACCATACATGGCAGTGTGATGGAGGAGAATCGCAATCAGGGTATCTAACGTCAACTGAGGAGATTCCATCCCGCAGAATATGCTCAGATGCTGGCAGGAAGTGTTCATCATTACTATTAAACTGTCAGTAAGCTTAGCGGGCAGTATTTGAGTTCTGGTGTCATGGTGTTTGGAGTTGTGCCCCCAGATGTTATTTACCACACACATTGTGCACATTGCAGTTCCTGATGAGAGGCACAGTTCCTGTTCTCAAGGGAAAAATTTCTATTCTAATAACAACACACCCATGATTTTGGAAGAGGGGCAGGTGGAGAAGAATTACTGGCCAACTTCATCTTTTCTCCACACATATTGGGGGTACTGCCTCAGGCGAACGTGGCAAGTGGAACCTTCTTCATCCATCACTCATGTTACTGCTATTGTTGATCCCATTCCCTTTCAGCTGCCTAACCATCCTGTTGCTTAAACAATTCAGCAGCAGCAGTAAGAATAGCAGTTGCAAATTCCACAATTATGGACTCAGGAGGCGGGCATTTGACAATGGCCAGTGGCCACTGGCCAACATGGGCTTATCCTTTAAAAACAAAAAAACAAAAAAAATAGTCTTACAAAAAAAAAATAAAAAAATGGGAGGTTTGTTTTAACAAGTCCTAGAAATCAATGCTTCTTCGGGGCTTGTGCCTCTAATAAGTCTAAGTCCTACAAATCAATATTTCCTCAGGGCTTGGGCCTCTAACAACAAATCTAACAATTCATCATCTACAAAATACTCTATCAAGTCAAGTATCAGTCCATCCCAGTGGCAACTTATGTCAGGGGGTATCACGGTTCCTGTGATTACCTGTCACTCTCTGGTGTGGTGTGTTCCTATTGGCAGTATCTGTTATGCCCGCCCAGTATGGCCTTCTTATACCGGGCCTTTGGCACCTGACAGGTGCCCTTTCGTGGTGTTCCTGTACCAGTGCTGCCGTTGCTGTGTTCCTGCGTTCCTGTGTACCGATTTGGCTTGTCTGACTATTCTTCTGGTTCCTGCTCCGTGTATGACCCGGTCTGGCTGACGTTCCTGCTCCGTGATTGATCTGGCTTGTCTGACGCTCCTGCTCCGTGTGTGATCCAGCCTGACCCACTTTCCTGCTTGGTTCCAGTTTCCAGTGATCCGGCTTCAGTGAGGCTTCGTCTATGTCGCTTGGCAACATTGTGAACTGTCAGACCTGTGCCTCTTTTGCTGACCTCCATTTACACTTGCTGAGCCTGTTGCCTCCGTTACCGAGCTTGTTCATTAACCCTTGGTGTGCCTGTTGCCTCAGATTAAAGGCCGTCCATTAACACCTGCTGAGTCTGTTGCCTCCGTTACCGAGCCTGCTTGCTGACACTTGCAGTACTTGTGGCCTCCGATACTGAGCTATCCGTTAATTCTTGCTGAGCTTGTTGCCTCCGTTACCGAGTCTGTCCATTAACCCTTTCAGAGCTTGTTGCCTCAGATACTGAGCCTCTCCATTAAACACTTGCTGAGCTCTTTTCCATCCGTACCGAGCCTGTCCGTTCACTTGCAGAGCCGTGGTGTTTTCCGTTACTGTCTACCTAGTGCTCTTGCCATTCACTCGATTCAGTTACGCACCGGAAGGGTGCTACTGGCTCTGGTCCTACTCAGCTCTAAGCAGTGTTGGTATATCCGTTAAGCACCACGGGGTGCTACTGGCTCTGGTCCCGTTCAGCTCTGGCAGTGTGGGTATCTGTTGATGCACCAAGGGGTGCTGCTGG
Organism: Rhinophrynus dorsalis; assembly: GCA_037306005.1. NCBI lineage: Eukaryota > Metazoa > Chordata > Amphibia > Anura > Rhinophrynidae > Rhinophrynus > Rhinophrynus dorsalis. Next base: position 288,668,512 of record CM074721.1, read on the forward strand.
GTCAGGTTCCATTCAGCTCACGCAGTGTCATTTACCCATTCTACACCGCAAGTGCGGTTAGCTCTGATTTCATTCAGCTCACGCAGTGTGGTTATCCGATTACGCACGGCAGAGTGCCCTTGGCTCTTGTCTTAAGTGACTCTAGCATAAGTGGTTGGTCTTGCAAATCCCCAGTCCTTGAGTTCTACTGTGTGGACTCACTACCAGGTGCTTCCATCTCGCACCGCAGCCTTTGGCTGTTCTTATCCACTACTGGGCGTAGGCTTACACACCACCTCAGAGACTGATTATTACATTGGACTTAACCTTTGCTTTTCACTGTTCCATTGTTTGTACAGTATTGCTCCTTACCTTTACTGTGTCTGCTATATTACCATATTGCCTGCAGTTACGTGTAATTACCTATTTCTGCCCTTAGGGGGCTGTGTTCTTTATTTGTTCTCAATAAAACTGTGTTTTATTTTTTACCTGTCCCACTCTAACCCCGCCCTGCCATTTACATTGGAGGTTGATGCATCCGAAGTTGGGGTAGGGGTAGTACTTTCCCAACGCCCTGCGGGTGGTGGTACCCTGAGACCTTGTGGGTTCTTTTCTAAGAAGCTCACTAATGCTCAAAGCCATTATGAGATTGGCGACAGAGAACTCTTGGCCTTTATCCTTGCATTAAAGGAATGGCGCCATCTAGTGGAGGGCACAAGAACCCCTTACGGATCACAAAAATTTGACTTATCTCTCAGAGGCCAAAAGACTGTCATCTCGTCAGGCTAGGTGGGCACTGTTTTTGTCTCGATTTAATTTTATAGTGTCTTACCTACCAGGTACTAAGAACTTTAGAGCGGATGCTCTGTCCAGACAATTCAGCCCTGACATTGAGAGGGATGAAGACCCTGTACCTATTATCCAGCCAGATCGCATCCTGGCTACGGTACGTACCAGTATCACTTCGCCTCTGGGGGAGGAGATTTTGGCATCCCAAGCCAGGGCACCTCCTGTGACCCCAGTGGGCAAGTGTTTTGTGGATGAGCCATTCCGTACCCGTCTCCTAGAAACATACCACTCATCTAAAGCGGCTGGGCACATAGGGAGGGATCAATTAATATGGTCTCTGTCCCAAGTCTTTTGGTGGCCTTCTCTTAGAGCCGATTATTCCGCTTTCACGGCAGCCTGTGCCACCTGTGCCTGTGCTAAGACCCCCAGACACCTCCTGGTGGGCTTATTACAACCGGTTCCCAATGGGGAACGCCCATGGTCTCATATATCTATTGATTTCCTGGGAGAATTGCCGGTGACTAGGGGGTACTCGTTTATCCTAATGGTGGTTGACAGGTTTTCTAAGATGGCTCACTTCGTGCCCCTCTCGGGTCTTCCAACGGCTCAGGAATTGGCGGTGGTTTTCGCTAGAGAGGTATTCCGCTTGCACGGGGTTCCCAGAGTGGTGGTGTCAGACCGTGGGAGCCAGTTCGTGTCTAGATTCTGGAGGGCATTCTGTGGCCAGATGGACATTCAGTTGTCCTTTTCCTCTGCCTACCATCCCCAGACCAATGGGGCCGCTGAGCGTGCCAATCAGGGACTGGAACAGTTCCTGCGCTGTTTTGTGACCATCATCATGATGATTGGGCCAACCTTTTGCCGTGGGCAGAGTTTGCCAGGAACTGCGTAGTTAAATTCATCGTCCGGGAGCTCTCCGTTCCTTATTAACTATGGATTTCAGCCATGCCTGCTTTCGGACTCATTTTAGTCACAGCAGATTCCAGCTCTGGACGAGCATTTGGAACAGCTCCGCTCCACTTGGGCACAGGTTCAGAGGACCCTCAGCCAGTCTTTTCAGCGACATCAGCGGCATGCCAACCGTAGACGGCTCCCAGCGGTCTCTTTTCAGGTTGGGGATAGGGTATGGCTTTCCTCCAGGAATCTTAACTTACAAGTACCATCTAATAAGCTGGCCCCCCGGTTCATTGGTCCATTTAAGATCATTCGCAAGGTTAACCCCATCTCGTATGCACTAGAACTCCCAGCCTCTATGCGCATTCATAATATGTTCCATGTGTCTCTGTTAAAGCCCTTGGTTTGCAACCGTTATACTACCACCCCAGTGGTTCCTGGGCCGGTGGACGTTCAAGGCCAAGAGGAGTATGAAGTTCAGAGCATTATTGATTCCAGGAGATTTAGAGGGAAATTGCAATATTTGGTCCACTGGAAAGGCTATGGCCCTGAAGAACGCTCTTGAGTTGACCATGGGGAACTTCTTGCTCTGAGATTATGGTGCAATTTCCACTCTAAATATGCCCAGAAACCTAGACCCTCGACCAGGGGAGGGGGTCTTTGAGAGGGGGATACTATCACGGTTCCCGTGATTACCTGTCACTCTCTGCTGTGGTGTGTTCCTATTGGCAGTACCTGTTATGCCCGCCCGGCACCTGACAGGTGCCCTTTCGTGGTGTTCCTGTACCAGTGCTTCCGTTGCTGTGTTCCTGCGTTCCTGTGTACCGATTCGGCTTGTCTGACTATTCTCCTCGTTCCTGCTCCGTGTATGACCCGGCCTGGTTGACGTTCCTGCTCCGTGATTGATCTGGCTTGTCTGACGCTCCTGCTCCGTGTATGACCTGGCCTGGCTGACGTTCCTGCTCCATGATTGATCCGGCTTGTCTGATGCTCCTGCTCCGTGTGTGATCCGGCCTGACCCACTTTCCTGCTTGGTTCCAGTTTCCAGTGATCTGGCTTCAGTGAGGCTTCGTCTATGTCGCTTGGCAACATTGTGAACTGTCAGACCTGTGCCTCTTTTGCTGACCTCCATTTACACTTGCTGAGCCTGTTACCAAGCTTGTCCATTAACCCTTGGCGTGCCTGTTGCCTCAGATTAAGGGCCATCCGTGAACACCTGCTGAGTCTGTTGCCTCTGTTACCGAGCCTGCTCGCTGACACTTGCAGTACTTGTGGCCTCCGATACTGAGCTATCCGTTAACTCTTGCTGAGATTGTTGCCTCCGTTACCGAGCCTGTCCATTAACCCTTGCAGAGCTTGTTGCCTCAGATACTGAGCCTCTCCATTAAACACTTGCTGAGCTCATTTCCATCCGTACCGAGCCTGTCCGTTCACTTGCAGAGCCGTGGTGTTTTCCGTTACTGTCTACCTAGTGCTCTTGCCATTCACTCGATTCAGTTACTCACCGGAAGGGTGCTACTGGCTCTGGTCCTACTCAGCTCTAAGCAGTGTTGGTATATCCGTTACGCACCATGGGGTGCTACTGGCTCTGGTCCCGTTCAGCTCTGGCAGTGTGGGTATCCGTTGATGCACCAAGGGGTGCTGCTGGCTCAGGTTCCATTCAGCTCACGCAGTGTCATTTACCCATTCTACACCGCAAGTGCGGTTAGCTCTGATTTCATTCAGCTCATGCAGTGTGGTTATCCGATTACGCACGGCAGAGTGCCCTTGGCTCTTGTCTTAAGTGGCTCTAGCATAAGTGGTTGGTCTTGCAAATCCCCAGTTCTTGAGTACTACTGTGTGGACTCACTACCATCTCTCACCGCAGCCTTTGGCTGTTCTTATCCACTACTGGGCGTAGGCTTACACACCACCTCAGAGACTGATTATTACATTGGACTTAACCCTTGCTTTCCACTGTTCCATTGTTTGTACAGTATTGCTCCTTACCTTTACTGTGTCTGCTATATTACCATATTGCCTGCAGTTACGTGTAATTACCTATTTCTGCCCTTAGGGGGCCATGTTCTTGTTCTCAATAAAACTGTGTTTTATTTTTTACCTCTGGTCTGAGAGTCTGAATAACTGTTACAGGGGGTTCCTTCATCTATCACTTTACATACAAATTTCTTATTTTTTATTTTTTTTTCTTAACTGTCCCCCCAATACCAGTCAAGAATCCCCCCCAAAACAAATTCCCTGTTCAACTGATTCATTCCCCAGACTCCACCCACCAACACAAGCACCTTCTTCAGATCCCCTTTTAAACTATGTCTTATGGGTTTTTTTTTATTGTATTTAGGATTTATTTTTTCATTGACTTCCCCCAATCCCAGTAAACAACCCCCCCAAAAAAATTTCCCTCTTAATTCTTTCTCCACACCCCACCAACTCAGGCACCCTCATGCCCCTTTTATACTATGCCTTTGGGAAATAAAATAATATTTGTTATGTGTTGTGTTTCCCTTTGATTTCAATGGAATGAGCTAGGCGAAAAAAAAGGGGAAAAATTGCACTTTTCGCAGGAAATTATCTGCAGAGCAGGAAGTGCCATTATTCGCCAATTTCAGTTTGAGGCGAAAATTTTCACCCGTCCCTATTCATGGTCTGCAGGATGTATGTGGAATAAATATCCAAATAACACTCCTACTTTACAACTAGTGTGTCTCAGGTCAGACAGTCCTAAGCAGAAGTGTGAAATTATACAAGCTATATTATTCTCCAATTCAAGTTCCAACAAACCTCTGATCCTACCAAAGAATTGCGCTATATAAAAATATGTCCAGTATACACGTATACATATATGGACATGAAACAAATAAGATACAATATTATGCCAATAGGTAATAAATCAATAAAGTGTACCAACCCAAAAAGGGAATACATGTGCATCACAGACACATCTATGTAAGGTGCAACATATTCAATTAGTATATTACTCACATCAAACACAAAGAAGGTGCACTATTACAATAAACAGTGTAGCTACTTCACTATGTTAGAAACATATTAAAACAATATAAAAACCAAAAACTAGTAAAAATAGAAGACAAAGGAGCTTAAAAAATAATTGGAGAAGTTTGCTGCAGATTAAACAATATCCCTGTAGACACCTATGTCACAGACACCAACTACTCCAACTGTTAACAGGTAATTTTACCACTTTGTGTATATTTCCAGACAAAGGGTCCTCTGCATATGTAATTCAAGATGTATTTAGCATGAACAGTTATTTCCAAATAATATCTCCTTGTATCAACTTATATGACACCGCAGGGCATTACATTGCCTTTAAATGAACATGTTGCACTTTATCTTAAATTCCATTTATATGGAACATAAATCTTCAGTATATTTCTTTCAGCTGTATATAAATGTCCCACAGTATATTCCGAAGGATTGCAATGTATAGTCATATGCCCAGTGTGCAAGTTGTTGTTGATGTTACACAGTACATGCCCTTGCTATGTATAAATTATTTTCTTTGCAGCACATTCTGCAGATGACCTTGTACACACATTGCTATGAGAAAATCAGTATTTTAATATGTGGCATAATGTAGTTAACTATTACATACCCAGAACTTAGTTTTATTGATCATAAACAATACAGATTATAAACAGTATTGTTTATCAATGACAATATATACAGGTTCATATTGAAATACCATACTCACAGGACTTTTCTAAAATGAAATCAGGAGCACATTCATTAAATCAGTGCTTCAGCTCTACCTATAATCATAAAGACCCAAGGTAGGGCCAAACTGCTGATTTTAAGAAACTTTGGTGCCATCATTGTGACAATTTACTTTTCCATAAGTAGCTCAGTTTGTGAAGTTTTATTTATTTCAATATTTTTAGTTATATTGGAGAATTATTCATCATTTTATATTTATGTTTTGTGCGGAATGGGAAAAATGTTTATCTTTCACTTTTAAACTACTTTTCCTTAATGTAGAGGAATTCTTTGTCTGTAGCCCCTACATCAGATGAAATATTTTGTGCTTTAATTCAGTTTTTTTATTACAGTTTTTGTTTTTTGATATAGAAACATTTTTCATTATATAAAACATGTTTGGTTTATTGAAATGTAAATTAATTTACATATCTCAAATGGAACATTCTGAATAGTTCTTAAAGAAAGTGTAGAGGTCAGTTCAGTTATTAGAAGTCTTACAGAGGTGTACAATGCATTGTGTTGCAATTTGTTGGATGCCTCTCAGGCAATTAGGGAGTTAGATATTAAAATTATGTTAATGAGTTTTAAAGCCATGTGTTGTGCATTCATATCATGCCTGAAGAAGAGACCTAGGGCTCGATTTAATAGACCCTGGTAAAAAAAAAACAGTCCAAATATCTGTGCTATGAGAAACTACCACATAAAAAAAACACATCAAGCGCTAAATTTTGCACTCATAGAAGGCAATTAAAAGAGTTTGAATTTTTAATTCAGTTCTATGTGTTGGGCAGTAACATTGGTTAAGAGACCCTATTTTATCATCAAAAACCTGCACCAATTTTTTTTTGCCACAGAGTCCCCTAACATGTTTTAAACTGCCAACGCTGGAATTGAAGGGGAAAAAAACTGAAAACAATGTAAGTGACCATTGGATATATTTATATGGGACCCTATGCCCCATATCAATAAATTCAAAGTACTGAAAAAAACTGTGTAATGTAAGAAAAATAAACCTATGAGTGCCACTGGAGTATGCAACACAATGCAGAGCATTGCATACCCCACTGGCACTCACAGGGTTAATCCCACTAATAGTAACACCATCCCCTGAAAATAAACACTTACCCATAAGTCTGCTGTCCAGCTGGGTCTTCAGCACCCTTGTCATCCAATGTTTGTTGTCATCTTTAATCTTCTATCTTTTGTCATCTTCTTTCTTTCTTTTTCCTATCTTCTTTCTTCTAATCTAGCATGTAACTATATAGAAAAAGAAAAGCTATGCAGATATTCCCTAAGTGTACTCTGCTGCCACTGTTGCACCTGGTGATAGCGGCAGGAGATCAGTGCAAAAAATTTACCCCCCTACCTCTCAAACTGTTGCCCAAGCCATTCTGTGAAAAATGTGAACAGAGACTGTATATTGCCAGTCTCTTTTCAAATGGTTCTCAGGCTTCTATTGACTGGGATGTGATCTATGCACCTCCCAGCCAATCAGTTTCTAGCGTAAGAGAAGATGAAACTGGATAGAAGCGTATTGGTTGGGAAGTGAGTAACTCACATCTTAGACAATACCCAAAAGACAAAAAACAAAAAGGGGGCTCCAATAGTGCTGAAATCTGATGGACTATGTATCAATTTCAAATTGAAATGAATTACACTCACATTTAAATGTGGCTGTATGTATACTTATGTACACGCACAGCTAATCAAACTTGCAGGGATATCTTACCGCCCTTGCTCGGTATTTCTTCAGTTTGACCTCTCAGAATCCTTTCATCAGCTCCCACAGGATCCACTGCCCACTCTTGATCAAAAAAGTTAATAGCCACTCCAGCCGCTACAACGCTGCTTCATCAGTAATGTCGGCTATGAATGAAACCCGAACGCTAGCAAAAGCGGCTATTTAAATCTACCACTGTCCGGTTCATTGGTCAGTGAACTGACCGCTCCCACACTGAAACACCCATATCTTAGACAATGGAAGTCTAGGAACCATTTTGAACATAGACTGGCCAGATAAAAGTCTCTGTTCAAATTTTCCTCAAAATTCCTTGGGCAACGGCCTGAGAGGTAAGGGGGAAAATTTGTCCTGATCTCTTGCCGCCGCCACCAGGGGAGGCAGTGGTGCCATTAGGGAACACTTAGGCATATCTTTGGGGGCATGCCTTACTTCAACATGGATTTTCTTTATTTTAACATACTTATAGGAAGATTAGAAGAAAGATTACAAGAAAAAAGATAGGAAGAAGACGAAGGATAGAAGATTAAAGAAGAAGAGTGACAGTGGATGAAAGGTAAGTGTTACAGATCTGGGTTATGGGTGTTAGGGTTAGTATTGTTTCTCTTTATTGTTAGGGGTAGAGTAGGGTTAATGTTTGGAGGGTGACTGTGTTTTAGCTGATGCTCTGTGTTTGACAGTGTCAAACACCGAGCGTTAGTTGTTTTCCTTTGATGTTCACATTTCTCACACTCAAACATGAGTTTTGAGAACAAAAAACACATGCAGAATGTTGGGCCAAAAGTCAGGTTCTGTGGCCAAATTTTTATTGTGGTTTCTGTTGGTGGAGCAATTAGATACCTATGGAACACAGTGTGTGTACTGCCTGGTATCCATTTTTTGCCCTACAGACAGTTTTACCTGGGACTATTAAATCGAGCCCCTGGGGCTTGGTTCAGTAAGGCATGGTAAAAAAGTCGGTAAGCAGAAAACCAATACTGAATATTAGCCATGCCTGTATAGTGCAGCTATTCCATAAGCTGTCTTCCAGAATCGACTATGAGCATAGGCTGCACAGGCACACGTAACCTGATAACGTGAGTCACAGCTTTTTGTTACCTCACACTGCATTAATTTAATGCTAGATTTGTCAACTTCAAAGGAAAGTAGCTAATGTTTAGCTCTATCAGGCAACATTAAAGACTGTCAAATCAAGTTCAAAATCACAGCAAATCATCACACAGCAAAGTATGAAGTCAATTCAAATAAATGCATACATTCCCCAAAATAACTGACTGTGTTTAGAAGTTCTCAGAGCTACAGCAAAGGGCCCATGAGTGGAGAATAGGCATAGCAACAGAGAGAGACAGGCGCATACATTGGAGACAGGTAAACTTGGAGTGGGGAGCGATGAAAATTGCAAAAAAAACAAAAAAACAAAACACATAACACACTTTGACACATATTGAGCACATTGCACACACACACCTTTTTTTTGGACACACAACACATTTTTTATTTTTACTTTATACAGTGTGATTCAGTGAGTAGAAGGGAGTGCCAGAGAGTAATTGTGACCAAACGCCTTATGAGTGGGTGTGTGAGGGAACTAGGAGAGTGATAGTCAGATGGCAGGTAAGTGAGTGGAGGCTGGAGAGAAGGAGAGAGGTGCAGGAGAGAAGAAAAGAGACCAGAGGATCCCCTGTCAGGGAAGGAGGGGGAGAAGGAGCCCAGGTGGGTGGAGTTGTATCCAACAACAGCCAGTTACAAAACATCCAGGGACCGATACGGCAGTGGGAAGTGAAGCAGATGTGGCAGAGAAGCCCCCACATGCAGGCGCAGCACAGGCAGCTCCTGACAGCCAAACAGGCATACAGAGTGTGCATACATTCCAGACTGCATTGGAGGAGGAAGTAGTTTGGCATCCCATGTACTCCCACGAGGAGAACATGGCCCTAGTGCGGAGTATACTCTTCACAATTGAAAAGGCCAGGGGTATTGGCGTAAGGAAAAAACTAGCCTGTTGTCAAGTGCAGTATGCAGACAATGTGGTGTCCAATTGCAAGTACACCACTGACTCCATTAAGAATCGCTGGACGGACTGCAAACTAAAAGTAAAGAACAAGGTGGGAGAACTATCCTTCCATGAGAGAGGCACCAGAGGTGACACAGAACAGAAAGACACATATATATGAGAATATACTCATATTAGTAGATGCTGGCTAATGGTATATACCAAACCCAGCTAAAACAATTGTGGAGAAATTCAAACCTGTCTCCGCTCAGGTAACTCCAGTATAAGGTTCACAAAATAGTAGAATCCAGATCTCCGAAGTATCTTAAAAAAATATGGCTGCTACGATAAAGTCTTGTAAAAGTGTATTACAATATAAAATATATAAAAATAACCAATTGTAATTATTGTAACATTTCACGGCTCATACACTGTCATGCCTACCTTTCCCGTCGTTCCCTCGGCGGGTTCTGTGCTCTCTCTCTTCCAGGTTTCGGTCTGTGCATCACCACGCTAGCGTGGTGACGTCATCCGTCACCCTTACTTCCGGGTTTGGGCCCGTTATAGCCACACGCTGCTTCTGTGCGGCTCACGATTATAACGTTCCTGACCCAGTGTCTAGTGCCTTCCAGCCAGTCCTGCTTCCTGCTCCCAGGTCTCCAGTACCTCCCCCGCCTGTCCCCACTCAAGTCTGCTTGTTCCTCCAGCATCTCCTGGTCCTGGTGCCTTCCAGCCTGTCCTGCTTCTTGCTATCTGTTGACCCTGCATTGCACGGCCCTCTTGCATCTTTCTGAGGGGCCTTAGTCTTGCTTCTGCAGTTCCTGGCCTGTCCCTGGCTTCCTCCTAGACTGTTGCCTGGGGTTCTCGTCTGCCTCCTAGGCCTTCTCTTATCCTGTTTCCTCACCTCTCCTACCCTGGGACCTGCTCCTGGTTCCCTGGTCTCCTGCTCTGGTATTCCCTCCTCTGCCTGTGCTCTACCTGCACTCTGCCCTACCAGCCTCTGGACTTACCTTTGGTGAGTCCTCCTTGTCCTTTGTGTTGGAAACAGACCTTCCCTGGGGTTGGTGGTGGGTGTCCTCACTGTAGTGCATTCTCCTGGGCCTTCTTCAGCTCAACTGAAGGGGGTCATCTGGCTTCGCAGCCAGCACCTTTACACGGCCTTGGCCGCAGCACAACGCACTACAGGGGGCCTGCGAACACCAGCCACGCTCCCCAGCGATGCACTCAAGCCTTCACTCCACCAACCCTTGTTAGAGGAGTCACTGTATCCCTGATAGTCTATTCCACAGTTAGTAGAGCATTCAGCTGGTAGAGCCAGAGCCCGGGGGTATCTGACATTCACCACTTTATCAAACTAACTGACTATACAAACTGACAAAGACAAACAAAGCAGCCCAGCACAAGTTTAAATATCCCACCCTTCCGCCACATTGGTTGATCTTAGGGTTAAAGGTAAAAAGGAAAGAAGTACATTAGAATCAGATAACATAACCGTATATGACATATAGCAACTACCGAGTAAAAAAAAGGAAAATAATTCACTCCATATAAATAGGAACATTTAACCCTATATTACTCGATTTAAAGGACCTCATACAAAGGATAAACTCCTTAAATATCCCATACATATAGGATTAACAGACATTTCACCTATATCAATGTTATCCTATGAGATGTAGCTGTGTTGTATTAAAACATAATCATTGCCACACATGACACTGTATTATCCACAGTGGGTTACAATAAATTTCACATATCTAAATATTATGTTAATAAATGTACCTATATTGTATTCAAATGTATCCATTGCTATATACCGCACTGTAGTATCCACAATGGGTTACCACAATTAAGTCTTTCTCAGCCATAAAAACTTCATAGTGTTCAAAATACCTACATGTAATGACTAAATCTAAAATGGTGATTAAACTATTTTTATAAAGTGCTATTTTATCTTAAAGAGCAAATATAATTAGAAATACATTTGAAATTAAAACTGGTGAAAGTGAGAACAAAAAAAGGGGGAAAATGTTATTTCTTTGATATTAATGTGTTATATGTGTATTGTACTATCTCTTACATCACAAGCTTCATTTAACCTTTTAGGAAACATTGTGTCTAATCGAAAAATCCAGTAAGATTCTCTCATTATTAATTTATTCAGAGAGTCTTGACCTTTTTTTGGTGATTATATGTTTTTGTAATTTCTTTTTATGGATAAGAAAGAAGGCATCATATGAGCAACAGTATTGTACAATGGTTACAATGATAGGTAATACAGCATATAATGAAGTGATCACAGTATTTAGTCATTTAAAAATTAGATCCCACTTCCTTAAGGGTTTTAACAGATTAAAAAGAAAAACAATAACCCAAATAATGAACTGATCCTCAACAGAGGAAAAAAACTAAAACTACGACTAAACTATCCCTAGATCGAGCTCTCCACCCCCCCCCCCCCCGAATCTAGAGCACTAGCTCGCAATACCAGATATTCCATGTTAAAGAAATAGACAAAGTGAGACAAGTCTAGGCATTTAATATCCATGGTTCCCAAATTTTGGTGAACCGAACGGGTGAACCCCTGTGAATATGAACCAAATGGTAGTGTGGAAGGTTCTGGATGACTAGTAGAACCCAAGTGTCGTATGAAGGAGCGTTGGCTGACATCCATGTCAATGCTATAATTTTCCTACCCATACTCAGTAATTCCCTAATCAGTTTGGTCTGAAGGGGTGTAAGTAGATCATCTGGAGCAATTGAAAAGATACATAGTTTGGACAATAGCAGTATAGGGATTAGAAGGATGGATAATAGCTTATTCACTATTTGTTGCCAGAATATGGGCAACATGGAATATGGGCAGGTCCATAATAGATGCAAGAACGTCCCCTGCTCTTGTTTACACTTTAGACATAACTCTGATATTAGGGTCCCATCTTAACCAGTCTAGTAAGTGTGTAGTGTGTTCTATGTAAACTCTTGAGTTGAATCAATTTGTGTTTGGTATTGACAGATATTGCTTTGGGGCTAGACAGAGCCTCCGACCACTCCCCGTCTTCCATCACACCCAGATCTGCCTCCCATTTCTGTCTAAGAGTGAAGTTGTATACATATGGCATGTCGACAAGCCACTTGTAGATAACTGATAATAGTTTAGGAGATTTAGATTTACGTAGCTTGACAGTAAGAGTGAATGGTTCCACTCGAGGTGAAAGGGTGCCCCAGAAGGAAGAGAGAACATGACGCAAAAGCAAATAAGAATAGATGTAGGAATTATGGATGTTATAGACTGAACGTATTTGTTCATAAGACATTAAGACATTGTCATGATATAAATTACCAAATCTGGTAACACCAAATTCAGCCCAGTGCGATACAAAGGCCAAGGCAGACAAATGTGGGGATCCAGCAGTACCCCAAAGAGAAATGACAGGACTTTTAGACCACTACAATCTTTATTATGGTGTTCCAAAAAGTGTCTTGAGACAGCGTAATAGATGTCCCCTATTTATATTATATCAGTGTTGTCGCACTCTGGCTTTAAACTTTGCATGGTCCTCCACACATATTGTAAATTGCATGGACAGGTTAATAGATAAATAACATATTTGGTATCACAATTAAAATATGTTACTATTTTCCCCCTGTGGATAACGAGGAGAACTCAATAGTCCTAATTGGCAACATAGGACATGTTAGATAACGCTGGGCCATACATCTAAAGGCGCCACTAATCAAACCCAGCCCAAAATTTTCTTTGGGTACTACTGTTTAATTTAAGGATTGAACACTATTTGTATTTTTTAGGACTTATTTCTCAATTGACTTGGTGCTAGGATGTTTTTCAGAGTTTTTCAACATCTAAACACTGATCTTGGTCTGAATGGGATTGTTTTTTTCAATAGAGGGTCTTCTCTTAAAATGTTCCAGTGTCTATTCAAAACAGATCTAATAGATGTATCCTTCAAATTATACTTTGTTATAAATTGTGTAAATGTATCCAATTGTTTCTTAGCAGATGGTATTTCAATATTGGGCTTGATGTAATCTCTTGCCCTAATATAGGAGTCTTCTATCTACTTGGATAAGCTTTTTCTTTAAATCTTAGCTTTAAAATTTCAGACTGTTGTGAAGACAGTTGTGTCTTCACTTGAACAGTTGTGTCTTAGTCTTTGAAACTGTCCATAAGGGACATTGTTAAGCCAAGGCTTATAATGGCAACTTTTGTAGTAGAGGAAGCTGTTGGCATCTACTTTTTTAAAAAATGTACAGGTGTTTACCTTCTGTTGGTTCATTCCACTGAGTTCTAATTTTTTTTTGTTTAATGTTTTCAAAGCTGCTTTAACAAGTCACTCCAAAAGTATAAAGTAAAGATTGGTTTTCACGGAAATGTAAAAGCCCAGCCGACATATGGTGGATACAAGCATATATGGATGGGGACCCCACCAGAAATGGAGATAGTGGAGCAGTAGATGGGAAAGAAAAAGTGAAGAGACAGAAAGGAAAGAAGAAAGAAAAATTGGCAGAGAGAAGAGGAGGAAGAATAAGAAGAAGTTAAAAAAAAAATTGGAATAGGAATGGAAAGGTGAAGGTCGAGGGGGGATATACCAACTTGGCAAGGTACAGCAAAGGGAGATACAAAACTGGAATTGGTGCATATTTAGAGGGGACAGGTGGAGAGAAATGTTTTGACCTCATGTGGGTCTCCACTGTATCTAATGATGTGCAGCCTCAACATTGAAATATGAGTTCTCACACTGTTTGTCTTTGCCTGTAGTGTGCGTGGGGGTTTCCTATAAGTGATTTAGCTGTATGAAGCATTGATAGTAACAAGCATCTCTTTAGAAGAGACAATCGTGGGAGATTAAGAAAGAAAAGAGTCTGCTAGAAAAGAGAGATGTTCAAATAATGGGCTATAGAATTCAGACAGTCTGACCAGAAGGGACGGATCTTTGAACACGTCCACCAGATATGAGAAGGTGTACCCTTCTCTCCCATGCACCTCCATCAGGAGGAACTAACAGAGGGTGAGATGATGTGTAGCCTCAAGGGCGTGAGATACCACCTGGATAAAAATTTAAAATGCAATTCCAGATCTGAGGCAGAGAGAGATGCGTGACAGGCCATCCTCCAAATACTCTTCCAATCTTCTAATGTAAAAGTAAGACCTAGTTCTTTTTCCCACAAAGTAGCATACGCTGGCTTAAAGGAGGCAGAAGGAGAGGAGTATATAGAATATAGTTTCCCTACCTTGCCAGGAGGGGATTTGGATGTTAACAATAAAGATTCAAAGGCTGTTGGTTGAGACTACCAAACAAATTTACAGAAGGCAAGCTCAGAAAATGTTTTATGCAGAGAAATCTCCACATCTCCAAAGCAGGTAAATCATACTTAACTTTCAAATCCTCAAAGTGTTGTATCGAGCCATATGATGCCAAATTCATTATTCGCATGTGTCCGGCTTGAGCCCACTTGGGAAACTCAGAAGAAGGCAAAGATAGCGGAGTGGTCCTGGAATAGAATACTGGAGAGGCGAGTGAGGGAGACGGAGATTCCCTTATCTTCTTATCTTTATTACACAAAGACCAGATGGAAAAAATGTGAGCAATAATAGGATGAGACAAGAGAAGTTTGTTCCTCATCTTAGGGAGAAGGAATAATTCCATTAGTGGATCTCCTACAGTGGTGAGCTCTCGTTCAATACATACCCATGTCTTGTCTGTCCCATTGTGTGCCCAATCAACAATAGAGGCAATTGCGGAAGCATGATGGTATGTGGTGAAATCTGGTAGACCTAGACCACTCTGGATTTGTGCAAGCATAGGCAGCGGCCCGCCAGTCTAGGAGGCCGAGAACACCATAAAAAGTGATGTATGGAGCAGTTCAAAAGCAGGAAGAAGGAGGAAGGTACATGAATTGGTAAAGTTTGTGATAGATGAGACGAGGCAAAAAAAAAATCATCTTAAGAACATTAATCCTACTAAGCCAGGACAGGTATAGATTGTTCTACCTGTTTAGGTCTTCACAAATTGATTTCAACAAGGGAGGGAAATTAGCGCAGTACAAAGAATCAAAGGAAGGAGTTATGTTGACGCTCAAATATTTAATATGTGAATTTGACCAGCAGAAGGGAGTTTGCAATTGCAGAGTCTGTAAGAGTGAGGGTGGAAGTTCAGTTTTCAGGGCTTCAGATTTTGTAAGGTTAATTTTAAAGTCTGAGAGTGATGAAAAGGTATAAATCTCTTCCAGAGCGGTATAGATGGATTCCTCAGGGTCGGGGACAGTGAGGAGAACATCAGCAAACATAGCTAATTTAAATTTGGAGGAGACCATTTTCACACCTTTGATCATTTAAGCGAATGTGTTGAGCAAACAGTTTCATGACCAAGACAAATAGAAGGGGAAAGGAATTACACTTAACAACACATCTCTATTGCTCCTACATAGCTTCCAGCTTTTCCATCTTGAGTCACAAATCTCCTGGCATCTGTGTGTGACTCCAAAACGCCAACGCGTTTCATCCACGTTACTGTGGACTTTCTCAAGGCACATCATTATGCCCATCCGGTTTCCATCTTTTTAATCCTCTCAACCGGAAGTAAAGTGAAGTTGTCATAGTAACATCTAATACAATTGTAAAGGTCAAACATACACATAAGGGAACCCGGATCAGGTGGCAAACAGACCATTTTGACATCTAAACGTTAGATACTTTATATACAAACTCTATCCAAAGATACTCCCATATATCTAAAATTTCTAGTTCCTTACATAAAATAATGCCAATTTCCAAAAATCTTAACTCCTTGTTACCCGGAGAAAGGCTCCTCAATTACACTTCTCTATGGCATAATATGCTGAATAGGTCCCTCTCCGGGGGCGACCCAGACACATACACACACACGTCACAGATCGACGTCTATGCACACCGTATGTGTCATCCACCGGGATGACAACCCACCCAGCCTTCACATCACATATTGCCTTCCTATTTCATCCATATCCAAACGTCCTTAAAGGGGCTGTAATTCCCAAGCAAATCTAATCAGTCCCTATCAATGGGTCCTAATTCCACAGGCGGATGGCGCAAGCGCCCCAATCACACACCGGTTACATCACCGCTGTATGCATGACCCACACACACCACCCACATATAGAACCAGGGACCCATCCCAGTAGTGGATCGATGGGTGACGTTGATCATATGGGGGCCAACCCCCAACCTCCCACGTGAGTATCTTATAACTCCAAATGGTTCCCAAATGCTTATTCAAAAATGGCAGGATACTCTGACCAAATGCTCCTTGGAGTTAATTGGCCTTTTTATTGAAGAAAATAATCATCAATTATTGGAAATTAAAGAGTAGATTGAATAGAGCTCTTAGGAATTGGCAACATTTCAAGAGTTTGAGGAATTTAAAAGCGCTAATGAGATTCTGCAAGGTGATATTGAGAAAAGGCCAAAAACAAATAGAGTGTAATACACAGTATAATGGAGCAGTGGTGAATGAGGCACTACAGAAACAAGATAAGACCATTATTAATCTCGCTAAATTAGAACTAACGGAGGCATGTCTTTCTTTAAAGAAAAGGGGTCTTTCATTTTCCCCTGTGAAAGGGGTTAATGAATTTGAACTAGTGAAGGACTTGAACTTATTTTCAAAAAAGATACTTCTTAAGAAATTATATCAAGATCGAGAAAAAAATCTACTATATGATCAGGAAACATTAGAGGTCTTAGAGGAATTAGAAAGGGAGGGTGGCTTTGATTTGGGAATAAATGAGTTGGAATTGGAGAAAGAATTCACTGGATTAAAACCCAAATCAAAGTCCATGCCTCCATTGAGGTTGAGTCTTCATATACAAGCATTCACTGAGGCAGTTCAGAGAGATTTAAAGGGTCTGGATCTAAATGGTCCCTTGTAGGGACAAATTATCAAAAGAGGAACGAGATACATTACAGTATTTTCAGAATCATCCTGAAATTGTAATTAAACTGAGCGACAAGGGGGAATGTGGTGCTATTAAGTGAAGAAATGTATGTCAAAGAGATCAATAGAAAATTACAAGATAAACAGTGTTATGAATCTTTGGCAGGTGATCCAACATTGGAGATACAACAGAAATTGAAAAGCAAACTGGATTGGGCATTGGAAGAACATCTTATTAATAAACAGGAATATAGATATATGTATGTGGAATGTCCCATTCTTCCAACGATGTATACACTGCCAAAGATTCACAAATCATTGATGAACGCCCCTGGTCGCCCGGTAATATCTGGGATTGGCAGTGTATCTTAGTATGTGAGCAGATATGTAGATACATGTCTTAAGCCATTTGTATTGACATTAACATCATACTTCAAGGACACAGGAGATGTGATTAAAAGCATATCAGATTTATGTATACAAGATGATTCTTATCTTGTGACTCTTGATGTAGAATCATTATACACGTTGATTCCCAACCAAGTAGGGATTAAAGCATGTCAGGAGTTCTTGGAATCCTGGAGGAAAGATTTCTCACACCAAAATGAGTTCATCATGGAATTATTGAATTTCATTTTAAGTAAAATTGTATTGTATTGTATTGTATATTTTTATTTATATAGCGCCAACCGGTGTACTTGGCACTTTACAGATTACATTTAATATAGCAGGGTTACAATAAGTGCGGTGATTAAGTGCTTATATAGGCAGTCATAAGGGGAACAACAGGTGAGTATACATTAGGATAATAGGTCCCTGCCCGGTAGAGCTTACAGAGTTTACAAACATGTATAGGATGGGTGACATATAGATACAAGCTGGTAGAGGAGGAAGTGCAGTGTTTGGCTTATGATAATAATGATAATGTTTCCATATTATGCTGTTGCTAGAGATAAAAGGTGCTCTTTTAGTTTAGATTTAAAATTGTTGAGGGTTGAGGCTTGGTGAATACTGGGTGGTAGGGAGTTCCAGAGGTAGGGGGCAGCATGTGAGAAAGCTTTCAATTGTAATAACTATTTTTTATTTGGAAATAAGTAAATAACAGTGCTGTGGATTGGCAATGGGGGAGATGTGTGCCCCACCTACTCTTTTCTCCACCTCAGCTGGTGGGAGCAGGCAGTGGTGGCAGACATGAGTGGGTTTGGGGAACATGACTCCTTCTGGATAAGATATATTGATGATATCTTTTTGGTGTGAGATGGGACCAAACTGGATCTGGACATTTTTGTATTAGAACTAAATCATAATAATCTAAACATTAAGTTGAACTGATCTAGTGATTTAACTGAGGTAGATTTTTTGGATTTGAAAATTTATAAAGAATGTGGAATTTTGAAAACCAAAACGTACCACAAACCAAAGTGTGGAATTCACACTTTTCTAGCTTGCAGAACAACTTGTTCTCTCTGAGCAGTTGTAGAACCTGGGCTACGTCTGCTCTATGTGCCTCCAAGGTAGGAGAATGGATGAGTATATCATCTAAATATACCATAACACAACTCTGTAGTAGGTCTCTCAAAACATCATTAATGAATTCCTGGAAGACAGCGGGAGCGTTGCACAATCCGAACGGCACCACCAAGTATTCATAGTGCCCGCTCCATGTGTTAAACGCTGTCTTCCACTCATCGCCTTCTTTTATTCATACCAAATTGTATGCGGCCCTGAAGTCAAGTGCGGCCCTCAAGTTTCATGAAAACAATCGAGTCTTTGATATGATCAAATAGCTCAGTGATCAATGGAATTGGATAAGCATTCTTTACCATCAGTTTATTCAAGCCTCTGAAATCAATGCAAGGTCTGAGTTACCCATCTTTTTTCTTAACAAAAAAGAAACCTGCGCCCGCAGGTGAGGAAGACTTCTGGATATGTCCCTGGCTAACGGATCCGCCACATAGTCCTCCATGGCCTTGTACTCCTCCACTGACAAGGGATACACTCAGCCCCTAGGAGGTCTGGCCCCTGGTACCAGATCAACAGTACAATCATACGGTCTACTGGCCTCTACCTTATTAAATACCTCTTTGTAGGACTGGTATTCAGCAGGTAACGAGGTAGAGGTGCACAATATTCTAGTAGGCTGCTGGAGGCAAGATTTCGTACAATGAGAGGACCACAATAGGATATCGCAAGTCTGGCAATCAATTCTTGGGTTGTGAGTCTGCAACCAGGGAAATCCCAGAATGATGGCATGATGAGGAGAATGTATCACCTGGAATTGTTGTGTCTCCACATGGAGTGCCCCTACTCTTAGATACAAGGGTTGAGTCTCTTGAGTAACTTGTGCCGGCTGTAGGGGTCTGCCGTCAATGGCTTCAATAGCCAGCGGAGCTGAGCGAGGCAGCAAAGGGATAGAGTGTTTGGCCGCAAAGTCTGCATCAATGATAAACCCAACGGCCCCCGGAGTCCAGTAATGCTGGA
The DNA here is from genome assembly GCA_037306005.1 of Rhinophrynus dorsalis. Taxonomy (NCBI): domain Eukaryota; kingdom Metazoa; phylum Chordata; class Amphibia; order Anura; family Rhinophrynidae; genus Rhinophrynus; species Rhinophrynus dorsalis. The sequence continues at coordinate 288,688,040 of CM074721.1, forward strand.
GCCACCACTAAAGACTTGGCCCAAGATAGTACAACTTCAAGAATAGGTTTGTCCTGAAGTCTCTCTGGGGACTGTGAAATTCCACCCAGCGTCTGTCCCCTACAGGACCCTAGGTGCGAGCGTTTCCCAGCTGGATAGGGCAAGCAAGCAACATATGACCCAGCTCCCCACATTATAAGCAAAGATCCCTCCTCCTGTGCTGAGCCCTCTCCTCCACTGACAGGTGTGTGAAGCCTAGCTGCATCGGTCCCCCCCCCATGGGGGTCAATACTAGGAAGTATGGGAGGAGAGGGAGGACAGAGTGAGCATAAGAAGTTAGGTGCCAACCGAGGTAACTGTTTGCTCCCCTGTTCCTTGAACGAAGGCCTCTCACGGATTCTTGTGTCTATCAGGATGGTGACTGAGAGTAGCTCCTCCAGATCACCAGGCAGGTCTCGGGCTGCCGTCTCGTCTTTAGTTATGTCAGACAAGCCTTGGGAGAAGGAGGCAACTAAGGCTTCGTTGTTCCATCCTACCTCCGCTGCCAGAGTACGGAACGCAATAGCGTAGTCCACTACTGTACGTGAGCTCTGCCGTATTGTCATAAGCCTTTTGGCAGCGGAGGTTGCGTGCCCAGGTACATCAAAACCTGTCTGGAATGAGGCCACAAATTCTGTGATGTTATGAATGATGGGTTTCTCAGTCTCCCAGATTGGGTTGCCCCAGGCCAATGCCTTGCCAGACAGGAGGGAGATCAGGAATCCCACCTTACTTTGCTCAGTAGGAAAGTATCACGGTCCCCGTGATCCTTTTCTGTCACTCTCAATTGTGCTGCTCCCTGATTGGTTGAGCTGTGTTGGCCCGCCCCTGGTGACCTGTTTTATCCTGGCCATTGGCACCTGTCAGGTGCCCTTTCGTGGTGTTTCTGAGCCAGTATGGCTGTTGCTGTGTTCCAGTGTTCCTGATCTCCTGTGTACCGACTTGGCCTGTACCGATTACGCTCCTGTGTTCCTGTTCCGTGATCTGACCCGGCCTGGCTGACTTCCTGCTTGTTGCTGATCTGGCTTGTCTGCGAATCTCCTCCGTGATCTGACCCGGCCTGGCTGAGTTCCTGCTTGTTGCTGATCTGGCTTGTCTGCAAATCTTCTCCGTGATCTGACCCGGCCTTTCTGACGTTCCTGCTCATTTGCTGATCCGGCTTGTCTGCGAATCTCCTACGTGTCCTGACATGGCCTGGCCGACTACTTGCTCCTGGATTGTTCTGGATACTGCCGCTCCAGTCTACAGCTCCTGTTGTCGCCTCAGCGACATTCTGATCGCTGCAGTGTGTGATCTGAGCCTCCTGTATTTCCTGGGTTAACCATTGCTGAGCCGTGTTCCCTGAGCTGAGCCTTCCATATTCATTGTATTGTGAGTATAGCTGAGTCTATTGACACTTGCTGTGCCGTGTCGCTACTTTGAGCCTTGATCACTTGTGTTGCTTCCTTCTACTTCACTGCCACTTTAACCATTGCTAAGCCTTAGCCAGATACTCTGCTTCTGCGAGCCGGCCGCGTTGTGGGCCTCGGTAGTCGGCGGCTCTTTACACCTGCAGAGCAGTAGTTCCCGTTACTCCCGTGGGCTATTGGCAAGCAGTGCAGCAGCGGGTGGTCTCCGTTACGCCCGTGGGGCTATTGGCTCAAGCGATTCCCCTACTGTTGGTCTCCGGTATACGCCCGTGGGGGCTATTGACTCAAGCTATCATGGTACTGTTGATCTCTGTTACGCCCGTGGGGGCTATTAACTCAAGCTATCACGATACTGTTGGTTCCCGTTATGCCCGTAGGGGCTATTGGCTCAAGCTATCACGATACTGTTGGTCTCCGTTACGCCCGTGGGGGCTATTGGCTCAAGCAATTCCAATACTGTTGGTCTCCGTTACGCCCGTGGGGGCTATTGGCTCAAACGATCCCAATACTGTTGATCTCCGTTTACGCCCGTAGGGGCTACCAAACAATCACACTGCAGCTTCAGTCTCAAGTCGCCGCTCTTATCTACAGCGTTACACATTGAATGGACTTAAGGTGTTGTATGACCTAGCACCTACTGCAGTCTTGTTCACCAAGGACGTGCCTAACACCACATTTGAGACTGATTACCCTTGTAATTAACCATTTGTCTTCAGTCACCGTTTTGCCTGCTCCATATCTGTACTAGAGATATATTCCCTGTTCTGTACCTGGCATTGCAGTCCATATTCTGCTATTCTCAGTATTGCCCCTAGGGGGCAAGCTTGTTATTGTTTTTTGCTCTAATAAAATTGTATTTTATCCTAACCCTCTGTCTGAGTGTCTGAAAACCGTAACAGAAAGGCAAGAAAAAAAAAAATTCCCAACTGATTAAGGAACCCCCGGCACAGTGTAGGTTCCCCATCATATCTTTGGGGTAAAAGAGCGGAGCTAGACAACCCTGTCATGCCAGCCTCAAAGGAAGTTGCCACAACCAGTGCAGGTACTGGGGAAGCCACCTGTTGCTGAGCAAAGCGATCAAGGTGAGCCGTGCAATTCAATAGTGTCTGCATTGCAAAATACAACTGGTCGATTCTCTGGTCCTGAGAATCCATCCTGGACAGGATGCTCTGACTAGGAGGACTGCCTGATCCTTCAGTAGACATGGCCTTTACGTACTGTCACGGTGTTCAGGCAAAGAAGACCAGACACAAAGATAATATATAACCACCTTTATTAAAAATATACAACAATAATGGTATTGACCCAAATATAACACCAGACACAGGCTGATAGGACCCAAGGTCCCTCCGGAGCTGCACATTGTGCTGTGTACTGCACTACTACGAGAAACCAAGGCTAGGGGAGTGACTCAAATGGGACAACAGTCTGAATGGTATAATATCCATAAGTCACCACTTTGGTCTCGATCAGAGGCAACAGGGAGCAAGAGCAGACCAGAGCCTGGAGGCACCGAGGCTACAGGTCAGGCAAGCCAATAGTGCAGGGAGTGAGTAGGCAGCCAGAGCCACAGGTCAGACAAACCGGGAATACACAAAGCGAGTAGTAGCCAGAGCCACGGGAGACAAACCAGGGACTACACTGAGCGATTAATAGCCAGAGCCACTGGTAAGGCAAACCGGGACTACACTGAGCGAGTAGTAGCCAGGGCCACTGGTCAGGCAAGCCGGGGTTAACACTGAGCAAGTTAGTCAGCCAGAGCCACAGGTCAGAACAGATGTGGGTAGTCAGACAAGCTGGGGTCATACACAGAGTGAGTTAGTCAGCCAGAGCCACAGGTCAGAACCAATGTGGGTAGTCAGACAAGCCAGGATCATACACGGAGCGAGTTCTCCGACAGACACAGGTCACAACGAAGTGCAAATAGTACTGAGCAGAAACACCAGGTAAGGGCAATGACTCCTAGCGCCAAGGAGATTATCACACCCCTGTTTTCATCTGGGCAAAAGCCTCTAGATAGCCTAGTCCCCCTAGACAATTCTTCAGGGCTGAAGACTAAAACTAGTCTTATTTCTTTTAACTCATCAGGATTCCTCAGGGATTATATCATGGGGTTATTTCTGTATATACATATATATGTGTTATCCTTCAATTTTCTACTATTCACTGTTACACTCTCCTGTAAACCAGTGTTTGTAAGTTAATAAAAATATTTCTCTTTCATTTATATTGAACAGGTTCTCTATCAGTTTCTTAAAGTATGTATCATTGCCCCTTTATTTTATATAAGCATTGTGTAGTTCAAAAGCACCCACTGACAAACCACATGCCGAGTCAGTAAGCACTTCCTGTACAGTAATAAATGTTATCTTCACTTCTCACTTCCACCTTAATTAAAAAAAATCATCCTACTCAATTACGCAACCCCATCTCAGGTATTCCAACATCTAACCTCCTGGCTGAGGTTTCCCGTTAGACTAGTTCTTACCTCTTTGTGAGGCCAAAGGTCTAGTTCCATTGCCTTACCTTTTCAGAGGCTGAAGGCTAGTCCTCCCTCAGTCTAGGATGTTCACCACTAAAATATATTCTCCTCCTGTCCCTTTCCCTCTCCCTAAGACGATGATAGGGACAGGACTATTTCCCACTTTCGAAGGTCTAGCTTATACCCCTTACCTCTCTGACTGAGGCTGAAAGTTAGCCTGAGCAAAAACCTGGTTTAGCTCATGCACCTTACCTCGCCTAAGGTCTAGCTTACACTAGTTACCTCTTCCACTCGGAGGCCAAAGGCGTAGCTTACGACCCTGTAAGTCTAGCTTACATTCCTTACCACCCTTCACACCCTAGAAACGATTAAGATGGCTCTAACTATTTATCCTACTCCAGCCATTTATTTCACCAAACATTTCACTCTAATTCATAACCAGGATGGTTAATCATCACCTTCCAGCATGAAGATAAATTCACCTTCCCCTCCTTCTTATATAGCCTCCCCCCTACTCTTTTATCATCCTTTCTATCTAATAGGTTCAACAATGGCTGAAATAAACAACCAGGATAACATGGAGCCTGAGGCATCACTCCCGGTGCCACCTTATACTCCGCAGCTCAGACCAAGACCAAGCCTCAATCTTCCTTCCATGAGAGCATGGACCATCACAAAATTAATGTAGGGCCTCACCAGACAAGGAATTCCTATTTCAGCCTGTGCCCATAAAGCAGCACTATTCGATTGCTCTTTCTTCCCATCTCATCAGCTTTACCTATTACACCCAAAACTCTGCAAAGCAAGACAAAACTGTCATACATGTGTGACCTACTTACAGACCTGATATCAGCAGTAGCTAACATCCAGACTCTCCTCAGCATGCTGGAAAATCTCAGCCCCAAGTGTCATCTTCCACTCAAGACCATCCTGCAGTTTCTATTCCAGGTATACATCTTATTCCATCCCCTAGAATTAACCCCGCCCACCTTGCACCTTCCCATCTGCGCAAAGACATCCTCAAAAGGAAAGAGATCAACCTTACTCATAGCCTCTCAATACATCACGGAACAAAATGTGGGGACAGGTCCATCACAATGAAATCCAAGGACCTCCATCTCTCCAAAACTCTGTCTATTCTACAGTTTGTGCTGGCCTTCAGCATTTTCCGGGACATTATTTGCTCAGCCCGACGTCAAAGAAGACAAAGGCTAGACCTCTAAATGTATTCTATGAATATCACCACTCCTTTGCTGTAAAAGCTGCGGCTTCCTCGGCTCAATTCAATTGTGTTATGGATTGGAGCATGCTTGATGCCAAACTATTTTGCAGGCGGTCTGCCGGAATCAAAATCCTATCCTGCCAGTTTTGCAATTCAACATCCCACTCAGCCAGCCTCTGTCCTAATACCTCTATGCCCTCCTGTAGCCAGTCTATTCCTCATGCCATTCCCCCCTTATTCCTCAGGCAGCCCTCAGAAACCTGTGGATAAACTAGGCAGACCAGACCAGTTCTTAGGAAAATCTGCCATCTGCAATAATTGTAACATCAAAGGATGTTTTTGTCTGCTCTTTCTGCAAGAAAGCACATTCAAGATCCATTTGTCCTAAGCTGTCAAATAAAAATCTTTCTTCAGTACACATCAATAGTCTTATGTCATTTCTTCAATTCCATCCTTTTCCCCACATGGTTCAGTATCTGGTTTCAGGATTTCAGGAAGTTTTCCATACAGATCTTGTCACTGTCCCAGCAGATACATTTGAATGTGCCAACCTTAAGTCAGCCACTAACAACTAGGGGTGGGTGAAAAGTGTAAAAAGTTCCCGAATTACTTTTTGCGAAAACTTGATGATTTTTCGCTTTTCACACGAAAAATTTTGCCTTTCCACCTATGCAAAAATGTCCTCTTTTTTGCATATTTTAACAAATGTTCTGCCTATTTTAACATATTTTTTCATCTATTTTAACATATTTGTTGCCTATTTTAACACATTTTTCACCTTTCCTAAAGCTACTACATTTCCCACTGTAATAGGGTTGAAGTTTAGGAATAGGTAGCTGAAAGTCAAAGTTGTTAGCCCTACAGCAACACTGAAAAATGTGTTAGCATGCAGAATGCATTTGTCCTTTGCCCACAACATTAACTTCCTGCTTAAGTGACACTGGCACATATTCATGATGGTGTCTAGTAAAAAAAAAAAAAAAAAAGTTTAACCTACAATTTGGCAGATGCGTATGATTGTGGTGGTGATGGGGGACTGGCATGATGCGATTTGTATATTGTTTTTACCATTGTCATACACTATCCTCCTTCTCAGGTTATTGACACACATTACTTATCGGTCATTGCAGTGGTCCAAAGTGGGGTAGACAGTGGCAACCCTTCTTCACATACCTCCTCCACCTCGTCATCTGTGCTGCTGTTAATATATTTGTCCTGGCTTTGTCTGTCATGTGTTATTTCTGCTACCTGACACTCAGATGGTATGAGATGTTGGTTAATTATTATGAACATTAGACTCCCAACATTGCTGCTTGATGACTGATAGGGTGACTGTGTGCTTTTTGATATATTTGCCTGTCCAGAGTCAGACTTTCCAATGGCTTTCTCAAACAGTTTATAGACAGACACAGTGCTCCTTAAAAGTGGTGGAAGATTCAGCCTTTGACTTACTGCTAATCTTATAGACATTTCATCATCCTCAGTCTCAACTTCATCTGTATCTGAACAAGACAAGGATGCTGGAGGGATATATTCTAGATCTGCATCAACATCAGTCATCATTAGGTCATCATCAGCAGCAGCAGCATTACCTGCCACTTCTTGCCCAGTTCGCTACTAACCTTATATTCCCCTAAGCTTTTGGAGGTCTCAAACAATTTCTTTTTACTTTTACTGTACCAAAGTTCCATACTATGGGTGTTCCCTATTACTTTGATGATGGGTGTTTTGATGCTTGTTTGTCTCACTATCTGATGCAGCAGGTGGTTGAGCTGCTACACCTTCCTCTATTATGCTATTGCCAGCATCATCAACACTTGAATGAGACTTGTTGTCATCTTCAGTGTTCTTCTATGCTCCTTTTTTTGTACTGGCACTGGTGGTGCTGGAAGTTTTGCTGGCACCTTGACAAACTGTATCCTACCTTGGAGTAGAGGGATCATCCTCATTTATTGCACATGCTTCAGCAACATTTGCCTCAGTCAGTTTTTGCACTAACACTTTACTCCCAACATCCCAACACTGCTCCACCTTTCCCCCTCCAGCTTGTGCATTTTCTAGATGTTACACCACACATTACATTGCATCAGGCTCCCATTCAGCTGTCTAATATATTTATTTGTTAAAATATTTATGTATATTTATTTATTTGTTTATTTTAAGTTGTCCACCCTATCTTATCACAGTTAGTCCAAAATAAAATATATATAACTAAAAAACAAAAGCAACAGCTTCTTTCCCCAGATTTCCCCAGCACAGAAACAATAAAAGCAAAATCAGCAGGCAATTTGGACCCCAGCTGCCTGTGTCTTTCCAGTCAGTCACACCAAATTTTGGTGTATTTTGGGTAAACCTTCTTCTCCCTCAGAGTGCCCCCAGACTCCCCTAATGCAGAGCACAAATGTCCTACCTAAATGACTCTCTAAACTAAGCTTCAATTCCCCTTTATTTGCCTATCCTCTCTAGCTCAAAAATGTGCTGCTCTCTCCTCTCACAAACACAGAATGGTATGCTGTGAGAGCCTGCCACTCTTCCCATTGATTTCAATTCAATGAGATAGGTGAAAAAAGCAGGAAATCTGCACTTTTCGCTGGAAATATTTCACCAAGCGGAAAGTTCCATTTTTCACTGATTTCATTTTGAGGAGACAATTTTCTCTCATCCCTACTTCCATGTCCTCCCACCATCTTTTCCTCCCCTCAAATTAAACTTTTCCTCAAGGGTTTATAAAAAAATTCACATAATCCACCAACTACCCGTCTTCCTATCTATGGTCCCCTTTTCAAACAATTATCCAATTTTTTGTCATCTCTGCCATTTGAACACCACACACATATTGTTATCTCAGCGACCATGTACATGGCTTTCTTGGGGTTATGGAGACCTGGAGAATTCACTCTCTCTAAAAGTCATTGTCTATTTCTTAAATAGTCCAACCTTACCACTTTACTTACTTTTCCCTTAACCTCCCACATTCTAAAAACAGAAACTTCACATGGGTGTCATTATTTCTTTCTATCTCGCCTCTGATTCTTGGAGTCTAGTGTCTGCTCTAGACACTCACTTACTGCTAATTCCTCAGATGCCAGCCCACTTTTTCCTATGTCCAATGGCCCACTTTCTACATCTACCTTTGTTAAATACATTGGGTTACTTCTTCAAAGACCCGGTCCACTTCACAAAATGGAATTCCAAAACATATCATTCAAAAATTAGGCTGTCTTCCTGTTTCTTCAAATACATCCCAAATCCCTATCACAAAATTAGGCTTGCCCTCTCCTCCTTTACCCATTAGTCTTTTCTACTATCATTTTGCCTTTTTGGCCTCTATTCAGGCCCGCTGCTGTTCAAGCCTGGGCTTAGCTCCCAGGTTTTAGTCACACTCTCATATCAGTCCACAATCTCATCTAAGTTACTCCCTCATGAGACTTACACTTATAAGTATCATTATCTATAGTATCTTCCTTATCCTGGCCATAAGGCTTGACCACAAATGCAAGGGAGTGCCTGGATTTGTGGGAGGGCTGGAGGCCTTTAACATGGATGATCCAGCCCTTCTATCTCCCTCTTCACACCAACGTGTTCCCCACCCCCCATCTATTTATTCTCTAGGTGGGCCCTCTAATCAAACCCTCTACTGTCCAAGGTTGGGCTTAGTGCCCAGGTTTTAGCCACACTCTCATTTCAGTCCACATTCTCATCTAATTTACTCCCTCATCAGACTTACCCTTTTCAGTATAATTATCTATAGTATCTTCCTTATCCCGGCCATAAGCCTTGACTACAAATAATGAACAATGAAGTAGCTCACATACACCAGGACTCCCTAAACATGGCAAACATAAATAGGAATGAAAGGATGATAATGACTGCCACCTGGACTAATAGGCTTGGTAATGCACTACAAGATACTGTCATGAAACAATTAGGAACAGGCTGTTAGTACAAGAACAGACTGTTAGTACAGACCCTGAACCCTGGAAGACTATTTATAGCTCCCTGTTCAGCAAAGCAACCACTCATAGACATTCTGCAATAACAATAGCATCACACAGTCTGAGAGAGTACTGTCTTCCGGAGTTGTTATCCAGTAGTCAAAGGGTACAGTATAGTATAGTAACAAGTGAAAAACACTGTATACAGAGTGTAATTGAATTGTAACACTGAACAGTTTAGGACACTGGTTTATGGAGCCAGGTCTGAGTTTCTGTTTTTGACTTGTGTCTTGTTCCTGTATATGTTTTCAGTTCTGTCTATAGCAGTGGCCTTCCAGCTGCCCACATTCTAGTTCTTGTTCCTGTCTCAGTGGTGGCTTAGGTCCATCCTCTGGTCACAGAGTCTTGCACCTGTATGTTGTAGCACTGCCAGTCTCCTTCAGTGTCCTAGCTGCAGTGCCTTACCTACCCTCCCTTTTCCTGTTAGTTGCAGTGGTGCCACCTGCCTTTCATGTATTAGTTGCCAGCCATCCTCCATATTTTGTCTTCTTCCCTACAGACTGTGCCATCTGATGGATGGATCTTCTATGGCAAGCATGTCAACTATGCTCCCTGCTTGCTAACATGGGCCATCAATAGAACCTTTTTAAAAGTCCTATGGCCCTGCATCTTCTACCCACCCTGCTTATCTCAGGCTTGTGGTATCACCTGTTCTGTATACTGACTTCTGTCCAGGTGCCACTTATCTTGAAACCCACCTAAAATCATTTACAGGTTGCTGGAAAGCATTATGGCAGTGGCTACATTCTAGTGTACATAAAGACCCTTAGTAACACCACAAGTTAGTCATGTAACTGCACTGTGTTGAGAGGATCACAGTAAAAGAGAGATGCAGGGCTTTTTATATTGAAATACTGTGGAACTTGTGCTTATGGGTGCTAGAGCAGATTATTCTGGATACTTTATTCCCTGGATAATGTGTTATGGAGCTTTAAATGTAGCTATGTGTTATAATGCAATTGAAGCTGATGTACTCTGAAAAAGTGGTGCAATTTCAATGCAGAGAAAGTGCTCCATAAGGAATAAATTACATTTTCCCAAATTCCCATTGCTTTAATGGAACTTTATACACCTTGAATAGAGAGGAACACCTGTCTAGCATTCAAGGGTAGTGATGGGCAAAAATTTTCGTCTCAAACTGAAATCATGGAATTATGGCATTTCCCGCTTGGAGAATAATTTCCTGCAATAACTGCAGTTTTTCCATTCTTTTACACCTAGCTCATTCCATTGAAATTAATGGGAACATTAAATTTACACACAACACAGAACAAATATTTATTTCCCAAAGGTATAAAAGGGGCATGAGGGTGCCTATGTTGGTGGGGTGTGGAGAAATAATCAGTTGAAGAGAGAATGTTTTTTGGTGGGTTTGTTTACTGGGATGGGGGCAGTTAATAAAAAAATAAATCCTAAATACAATTAAAAAAAAAACATAAGACATGGTATAAAAGGGTTCTGAGGAGGGTGTGTCGGTGTGTGGAGTCTAGGGAATGAATCAGTTGAACAGTGAATTTGTTTTGGAGGGTTCTTGAATGGTATTGGGGAGACAGTTAATAAAAAATGAATAAAATAAGAAATTTGTATGTAAAGTGACAGGAACCACCTGACATAAGCTGCCACTGGGAAAGACTGATATTTGACGTGATAGAGTATTTTGTAGAGGACTATGGGTTGTTGTTTTTTTTTTGTGGTTTTTTTTTTTTTTGTGTTTTTTTTTTTTTTTTAAAGCACAAGCCCTGAGAAAAAGAAATGCCTTACTACCCTAGTGCCAGGTCATGTCCTGTTGGGCAGTGCCAGTGACCATTGTCGAATACCCTGATGTAGATGAAGAATTTGTGATTGCTGTTCTTACTGATGCTTCTGAGTTGTTTAAGCAGCAGGATGATTAGGCAGCTGAAAGGGAATGGGATCAACAACAGCAGTAACATGGGTGATGGATGATGAAGGTTCCACTTGCCACACCTAGCTTCAGTGATGCTCTTGAGGCAGTAGCAGCACAATAAGTAGCCCCCAGTATATGTGGAGAAAAGAAGAAGTTGGCCAATAATTCTTCTTCACCTGCCCCTCCTCCAAAATCATGGGTGTGTTATTACCAGAATAGAAATGTTTACCTTGACAGCAGAAACTGTGTCTCTCATCAGTAAACTGCAATATGCACAGTGTGTGGTAAATAACACCGGGGGAGCACAAATGTATCCAAACACCATGACACCAGAAACCAAGTACTCTCGCTGTCACTATGCCCCTTGTCCAAATCCCCCTAAGGATACATAACAACTTGCTGACAGTTTAATAGTAATGATGAACCCTCCCTGCCACCATCTTAGCATATTCTGTGCGATGCAATCTCCTCAGATGCTGCTTGATGCCCTGCTTGCGATTCTCCAACACTACATTGCCATGTGTGGTCAGTGCCTCACACAGTGTACAATGGGTAGACACAAACTGCCACATCCTATCATCTACTGAGTGGCTATCATTTGGTGGGGGAAGTAATGATGAGCAAGGAAGAAGATGTAGTTACCCTAGAGGAAGAAGGTGATGGCAAGCTAGTTGTTTCACTCATCATGGAACTTCCAGTCTCTGCCTGGGTTACTCCATTCTTCCTCCTCTTTGATCTCTACCTCACTTCTTGTTGCCTTTTTAGAGAGTCAGGGGGTACAGCAACAGCTATGCTTGATTTCTGTGGTGGGTGTTTGGCTTTAACATGTTTGATATAAATGTCATGGTGTCTCCGTTTCAAATGTGTTATCAGAGAGGTTTTGCTAAGGTGTGTTGCCTCCTTTCCTCTTCTTACTGACTTGTCACAAATTAGGCACAATCCTCCACATTCCCCTTCATTGTCTGGGGCAGAGGATGATGCTGATGTTGTTGCTTCTACTGCCTCAGAATCAGCACTGCAACTAGGACCAGCAGTATTGCTGCTGTGGCTGCTGGCAAGTGCAAATTTTTCTAGTCCCGCATGACCTGTTGTCCTCATTCCCAATGTGTCCACGGTGGTCTGTGGCACACTGGTTTGCAACTCAGCATCCTGCTGCCCTTGCAACTCAACAGCAGCAGAAATTACAGCAGTAGAAAACTCTACAGCTGATAGTAGTAGTGGTGGTGATGTCCATCCCTATCCTTGCCTCCTATTCCTTCTCAGTTTGGGCTAAAAAGGCCATCAATGTCTCTTCCACCACAGCTTCTCCACCATCATCACCACCACCAACACTAGATCCTCCATGCTGCTGCCTTATTACAGACATCTCACTGCTGGTTGGAGGAGGTGACGAAAAATGTCACAGAGGGTCCCCTAATGCCACACTTGGCATTTCTTCCTAACCTGAAGAAGGCAGACTGCCAGCACTAGCAGCAGGCACAGGCTACATTTAGGGTGACTGTCCAGCATTGCTTCTGTAGTGCTCACTTCCTCCTCAGACTCAAAGGACACATAAGTGTCCTTCCATTTCCTCCTTTTATTACTTTTAAAGTTTCTCATAGTGATAGCAGTCACTATGAGCCTCCCTGCCTCAATTTTGCAAAAGATCACATCAGAACAGCACAGCACATTTACATCACTCTGTAGTTGCTTCTATTGTGTTTCATTTCATGGAATACATCACATTTTTATAGCAAAAAGGCGAAAAAGCATAAGTCAATAGGCGGAAACTTTCTAGCTGTTGAAAAAATGCTGAAGAATTTTGGCCAGTGGGCGAAAAATGCAAAGATTTTAATCACTGTTTTTAAAGCAGATTTTCCCGCAAAAAAGCAGAAAACAACGTGGTTTTCACAGATTTTTTTTACGGGGACTTTTCACCCACCCCTATTCAAGGGGTTTTAAAGCCTAATTTAACTCAATGGTCAGTTGTACTCGTAGCCTGTAGTTCACTTGGTTTGCCCCAGAATTGTATAGAAAACAAGCAGATTAGGTGCTACATGTTGACACAAATGATGACTGCAATAGTGTACAAAGATTGCTAATGGACTCACCAGCAGGGAAGGGGTGCCCACCAAAGCAGCGCTATGATGCTGTGATGCAGAAACTATTCATACAGACAAAGATATCAGGAGTGCTCCCAACTCTGGATAAATGAACCACTCTCAGATACTGTAACGGTTTTTAGGACACTCAGACCAGTAGGTAAAAAAAAACACAATTTTATTAGAATATCAATAATGCAAACGATCGCCCTCTAGTGGCGGTAGAAATAGACATACAGTGAAGACTGATATAGTACAAAGAGATAATGCACAATATAATTGACATACAAGATCTCTATGCAGAGAATGGTGTTCTATACCCCAAAGGGTTAAGAGCATAAATTAGTCAGTCTCAGATTTGGTGGTTTGGCACGCCCTGGGTGTTAAAAGGAGGTGCTGATAGAGACAGTCCACAGTGTACTGGAAACGTAAATGCCTAGCCAAAGTGACCAAGTTGTAAAGCAGAACAGAGATCCAAATAGCCCCCGCGGGCGTACCTACAGGAAGACTGCTTCTGCAAGTGCAAGTGTGTGTAGCCCCCACGGGCGTAACGGAAACCGGCCTGCAATGCAAGAGCTGATAATAGCCTCCTCAGACGTAACCGGATACCAGCAGTAATAGTGTTAGAACCTATAGCCCCCACGGGCGTATACAACGGGAACTTGCCGGAGCTTGAGCCTTCTCTCTGCTGCCACACTACCACAGTAGGTATCGCCCAGTAAACAACGAGAAGTGAGAGGACGCCCTATCGGCCCACATAAAGTGACTACTCTGCAGTAGGATAGATAGAGTCGCCGATGGTGAGCGGCCAACTCAGCAGACGTAGCACAACGAAAGAGGCTCTATACTGGGAATCAAGGTAGCGAGAGTAAAGCGGCACTGCAAGGTTTAATATGCACGTTTGCACAAGGCTCAGTAAGGTAACGAGGCTCTGCAAGTATAGTGAGGCACTGTGAGGCACTCACAGCTCAGCAAGACAACGGTACACTGCACTGATCGAAGGCAACACAAGGCAGGATGGTCATACGGTGGCTGGCAACAGCGGGTGCAAAATGTCGTGGCGGCGACAACGGGAACGGAGGTCACAGGAACAGGCTGGAATTTGATCACGGAGCAGGAAGTCAGCCGGGCCGGGTCGGAGCACGCAGGAGGTAGTCATACAAGCCGGGTCATACACGAACAGGAACATCAGCCAGGCCGGGTCAGGACACAGAGGTGGTTCGCAGACGAGCACGGGTCAAACACGATCAGGAACACTGGAGCGTAGTCAGGACAAGCCAAGTCGGTACACGAGAATCCAAAACACAGGAACACAGCGACAGCACTACTGGCTCGGGAACACCACGAAAGGGCATCTGACAGATGTCTGGGCCAGGCATAAGAAGGTCACCAGGGGCGGGCCAAACTGGCTCAGCAAATCAGAGCGAACCACAAGTAAGAGTGACAGAGAATCACAGGCACTGTGATAGATACATAAAGGTAGCTGAAACCATACAATCCGGGCTGATTAAAAACAATAACTTTTATTATATCAAAATTGAAAACCCACAGGCACTTCCGATAACAGCGGGAGCGGAAAACAATCGCTATCAGTGAATGATGATCATGTATGGAACGTCTGACATGTTTCGCACTAGAAAGAGCTTAATCATAGACTAAGTGCACCAGCAGGGGAAGCTCATTTAAAACCACTTAACTAAACCCTAATTGGACACTCTTAAATCACATTGGAAATCAACCTATCCAAAAGCAGGAAAAACATTCCTCTTATGAATTGTAGTTCAAACGTCAAAATCGTACACCAATATTTTGATCATGACATTAACCCGACCCACAGCATATCTGCACAAAAACATTGATGGCATAACCACAATACCAACACCTAAGGAGACATAGCAATAAAAATATAACAAATAATAATGATAATAACAAATGAATAAACAAGCAAAACAAAACAAATGTCTCAAACCATCCACATACATATAGATATGTGAGTGCATACAAGACTATATCAGTTGACAACAACCACTATATACATACACACATAAATACAAATGTGTAAACGGGCTAGAAAAGGGATTGTGTACCCCCCACCTTAAGCTTATGTTGGTCTATATAATAAAAATAATAATTAAAAAAAATAATAATAAATCAGACATACATTAAAGCTTTTTCTGAACACCAAACGCCCAAGTGTGGAGAGACACAATATTTCAATAACACGCAAGCCCCAATATTCCAGAAAATAGATCACACTCAATGGCAAAATGTCAAAAGTTGTCAAAAACATCAAAAATATCAAAAAAATAAAAAAAATATGTCCAATATCCCACTCGGCATTGAGACAGGTCGGAGCCCTGGTATCCAGGGTTAAGATCCAATAAGCTTCCCGCTCATTCAGAAGCCTAGATGAATCCTCAGCCCTCCAGGGCAAGTGCACCCTCTCAATGCCGATGAAGTTGTCAATGTTCCCTAAAGAGTTCAGGGGTCAGTACAGTATAGTTAAATGCACTTTATTAATAAAAGAAAAGTAGCACACAAAATATACAATAGGAACAGGCAAAGGGCTACAACACCTAACTCCACACCCTGCGCCCAGACCAGGTGCCCAGCAAGATGCCAGGAACACTGCTGCCTAGAGGCTCCTTATCCAGTGGCGCCAGGAGCACTAGATGCTAGGTACTGTAACTGAAGCGCAGACAGCCCAGATCACCCCCATGGGCATCATGAATGTGCCTGGCCATTGCAGAATCAAGAAAGTGCTTTTCAGCCTGATATACATGTTCCTTGATTCTCTGACTCAAGGGTTGTACAGTGTGACCTACATACTCTTGGAACAGCGATAACAGGTGAAAGGGTATATCACTCCATGTGTACCACAGTTGATATAACTACCTATATTGTATACAACTTCTCTGGCTGAGCTCCTAAACAGCTTAACTTGGGACACATATTGACAAGTCTTGCATCTAACTACACCACATTTAACCCTTTGAGTGCCAGAGGGGTACAGAATGCATTGCAAAGCAATGCATTCCGTACCCCTCTTGCACTCAGAGGTTTAAAAAAACCTTTGTGTTATAACCAAGTCGGTTTTGGTCTTTGTGTCATGTACTACTTTCATTCTCCAATTCATCAATCTAAAGATGAGCAGTTGTGGAGCAAACAAAAAGGACCGTGTAGGAATTGAAATTCTACAAATTCCCATTGATTTAAACGGAGATGGGCACTTATATGTGGTGGGTGGGATTTGTTGGATAGAAGGGTTCACAGATGTTTGGGCAGATGGGTGAAACATGCAGAGGTTTAGCAATATTTGTTTGTTTATTGTTTAGGAGAGTAGAGGAAGGAAGAGCATTGTTACAGGAGAAGTAGGAGGGAGAGAACTGGCTGGGGGAGAAAGAAGTAGAGAAAGATATAATTTTTTGTGTATGTGGTAGGGTTCGAGTCTTTTGGAGGAATGAAGAGGTGATAGAGACAAGGGTGGAGGGGCATGGAGAGGACTAACATTAGATACAGTTGAAGAGATACTGGGCTAGAGTAGAAATAGGGAAGACTGTCCTGGATGGGGAAGTTAGTGACCTGTGGATGAGGTGCAGGTTATGTGGACCTCTGTAATAATTGTTTGCGAGTGGTGGGGACTTGACTGCAGTGAAGAGTCTGATGTTGTTATATTGGAAACCAGTGGAAGTATGTGGACTTTAACTGTATATGAGTTTGACTTGTCTGCTCTACTGCTTTCAGACTGTTCCTGATTTTCCCTTTCTTGCTTCCCTGGTGATTGACATTGGTGTTGTAACCCTGTTTATGTCTTTCATCAATCTTAAGCACCAAAATCACCAATATAGGTATTGCTGACTTCTGTCATGCTGGACCCTCTAGTTCCTTCTGGTTGCTGCTATCTTGTTATCTCTAAAGTCAAAGTTTTGCATTCATTGCATGTATAACAGCATACATGCTTAAGATATTTTATTTTTACATACTGCACTATGAGCTAATTTGTTTTGTTGCCATAGGAACTACTAGCTATCTCTATGCACTCCAGCCTCTGAGTTCCATCACAGATCTCTGGCCATTAGCTGGTGTTCTGAATCCCATCCTTTTTTTGTCTGTGATCCATGGCAGAATTTCAGTGTATATGTGTAAAATCTATTAATCCTTTGAGTGCCAGAGGGGTACGCAGCGCATTGCAAAGCAATGCATTGCCTACTCCTCTGGCACTCAAAGGATTAAAGACGTGTTTATAAAATAATTAGAATAACTTTATTAATCTTCTTATGCAGCACAATATATCATCAGGCTTGTACACGGGACCTAGCCTTCAGGATTCAAAGAAAAACAGTTATTGCCTCCATTTAGTTTATCTGATGATCCAGGATCTCAGGTGTAAGGATTCATAATATCTACCTCATCTCTGGCTGTACTCCTTGTAGGGCTACTGCCTGGCTGACTTACTGTCTAGAGTTGTGCAACGTACCCAGTTCAGGTGCTTGTGTTGAATAAACCTTTTTGTTCTGTAAAAGAATGCCTATGATTTTCTAGATCATTGTGCCTGCATTCTGCAAAGGTACTCTTTTCATTTCAGCTGTCTAAAAATCTTGCAGTAGAGGTTTGGTGGATAATGTATTGCAAACATGAGCTAGAAAATTAGGGTTAAGGCTAACTGACTTACTTATGAACTCAGCATGAGTTAATGATTGTAACAACTGATTTCAATTAACATCTCAGCTTGTCCTATTGCTAACAATCAGGGAAATTCAAAGAAGGTCATGTAATTTGGTTAAAAGGGTATCAGGTTTAATGAGAAGACATTTGTAATATAAATAAAACACTTGCCATAGAGTTATATTACATCATGTGACAAAAGCTGAAAAGTGCAGAGCTTGGTTATTGCACAAACTGCATATTTTGCAGTTCTGTTGCAATACTTTTACATTGGATGCAAACTCATCCTTGTATAAAAATTATATTCTATTTTAGCTGTTAAGGATTTCCAGATTGCTCCAAATTCAGCAGTTAGAGTTTTCTGATGGAAAATGAAGATAGCATCTAGAATAAAAATCTTCAACCTTACATTTTTAACAAAACAATGAACACACTCCACCCCCTCCTCAGGTAAACATGAGTTATAATAACTAAAAAACCTAAATATGTAGGAGACTGCAAGGGGTTTACAATCACACTGTCCTCCAATGCCCATGTGTTCATAATTGTCAACCTCCACAGTCCTTTTAGCCACCTTTGAGGTTTAGGGTGTGTTCCTCACCATTGTGTGTTAACTTGACCTTTATTGTAAAAAAATGGCCATTCAGACACTTGAAAGGGAACTCGTCTCATCATTTATATATTTTCATTTCAACCCCATGGTGCATAGGGTTTGCCACAGAGTTGCACCATTTCAGGATATTGAATCAGGTCCATCATTTTCAGAAACGTCTTGAGACAAAAAAAAGTGTGAAAAGGGCTCCCAGAAAATGAAAAAGCATGATCATATGCTCTTGGGATGGGATCCATCGAAGAGCTATTCTGTTTAGTTTTTCACTCTCTTGTGCCATTACAGAGGAGAAATGTCAATATTAATGTGTCTGATCCCACCTACATAAACACTCCAATCCCAAAATGTCAGTCAAACCTCCTCTGCACAAAATAAGCAGCAAACCCAGATGTATATTTAAGCCTAGTATAGGCTTCATCAGTGAGGTAGAAATTTTAGACATGTCTAGGCTAATACCAAGAAACCACAGAATACTCAAATAATCAGATAACAGCAGGCAAGATAATATGGTGTCAAACACTTAGAAAAACACTTGGAAGCAGGTTATGTGGGACAGAGCTTATCATACAAGAAGCCACAGCAGATGGTTGAAATTGATGTTGCTTGTGTCATATCAGCACATTTTACATAGCTGCCACATGTTCACACATTATGCATAGCCTGGGGATGACTTATAGACTGTGACCCATTTCTGTAGTAAACACTACAGCAGTATTCTGCTTGCATAGACTGTGACTTTGTATATTCTTTATTTTTTTTCCACAGAGCTGATATAAGTGATTTTTTGGTGTTCTACACAGTCTCACCTTACCTACTGTTTTTCTACTGTTTCAATTTCCTTCAGTATCCTTTGTTTACGTAAAGTGATATATAGTGTCAAACCAAAATTTTCACTTTATCTGAAGAAAGGCCACAGGGGAAGCAACTACTGTAAACCTAACAGCTGGTGAGAGTTGTTGGTGGACTACCCAATTATAAGACAGTTTTATGCTTCCTGGTGATTTCTATTTATAGCTAAAAGAACAGAGATTCCTTTTTTCCAGTCACTAGTTTATTGAGGCAACATTCAAAGAATATAAATGTATTGAAATGAGATAACACATCTGAAGTATTTCTTTTATAATAAAAAGATGAAACTAGCACCAAGTGTGGTAGCTTGTATTGCCTTTGTCTACTACACATCTTTATACTATCATGCCCTAACACAATGCAACATAACCCAGCTATCACACAAAGTTATTTAGATTCTGCCAAACCCAAAAATCCAGTTCAAACCAGAATCCAGCATCAGAGGTTTATTATAGTTCTACATCTATCCTGTTGTAGTCCTAGTAGAGACTTTACACCCAATTAAAGGTTTCTCATCTTATAAATTCTCCATTGAGCACGCCTGACCTTTCCTTGGCCCCCTGCCATAATATATTTAATTTAGGGAAGTGTAGAAAATCGTACAAATATTGTATTTTACTTTATTTGTCTCTGTGGTATAGTCCAACAGGACAAAGCCTCTTTCAGCATCTGATTTCAATCATATATGGCCTCTCTGGTCATCTTATCCTTTAATATACAAGAACTTAAAACCTTATATACTAAGCTTCACTGGTGTTTGACTTTGATGGCAGCTGCACTTCCCTAAACCTAAACCACAATAGCCCACTTGGCTCATATAGTTAGAAGTAATCACATAAAGGCTCTCATATTGCAACATAAACACTAATCCAGTTAATTGAAAACAAACTGAGTCTTATTCTCACACAAAGGTGAAGATAGTGATAGACAGGCCATCACAATCATTTAAAGCCATTACCTTGTGGGTATTTCTCTGTCATACATAGCAACATAGATGACTAGGCTGAAAAAAGACATGCGTCCATCCAGTCTATCCCATGCCAAAAACACACCTGTTGATCCAGAGGAGGGCAGATAAAAAAAAACCTGAAACCATTTCCAATTTAGATCAAAGTGGGTAAAACAATTCCTTCCTGACTCCAAATGTCAGTCAGACCCCTGGATCAACAACCTATCTGCATTTAAGCCATCTGTCATATTTTTCAATATTGTTCTGTGCTAGATAGGCATCCATTGCTTTTTTGTGTAAGCCAACAATGTGGAGCCTTGAACATATTTTGGCCAAAGTATGCAACCAAGAGATTTCCCTATAAACATTTTTTATTCCAGAAAATGTTTAAATTTTATACATCCCAATAATAATATAGAAGTAGCACACTAAAATGCTAAAATTGTTGGTCACTGAAAGAGAATTTTAAATGCACAGTACATGGTGTTGTCCTGCAATGTGTGTACCCTGGTGGTACTTAAAGGGTTAAGGATTTTTTTCTGACCATATTATAATCAGTCCAAGGTATTTGAGTAAATAGAAATTACAAACTAAATACATATGAGTAAGTTGCATTATTATGGCTATATGCTGTAAATAGGAGTGTGGGGGTTTCATGTATGGATTGTGTTCTACAGAAATGCACGTCCCAACTTTTGAAGTTACCTGCTCATTCACTATAGTTATTCCCCTAATGGCAGGTCACTGAAAGCATAAAAGGTGTAGTGTTTTGGAGTAGGAAAGGGCACAATGTTTTGTCTCAAAAATGAAACAGACCAAAAAAATGAACTTCCCACTATGATTATCTCTTTCAGAGTCTTGCTTATCCCTTTGAGTGCCAGAAAGGTATCCAATGCATTGCAACGTAAAGCATAGGATACCCTTCTGGCACTCAAAGGGTGAATGCATTGAAATCAGTGGTAAGAATTGTGCTCCCACATGGAGAGTTCCCCTCTTGTGTACAAAGGGTATTGGGTTTCCGCAGCATGCCATTCTGTGTTTGTTAGAGAGAAAGCAGCACAATTTGCAAGCTAGTAGAGAGAGAGGCAAAAATAGTGGAGTTGGAGTTCAGTTTGAGAGTTTTGTTGTCAGACAACTTCTTCTCTTTGTTTGGGGAGTCTGGAGACTCTCGGGAATTGTGAAGGGAGAAAGGAGAGCTACCCAAATAAGTAAAAAAATCTTGTTTGACTAAGAAGAGACAAGCCGGCAATCCAAGTTCCTTCCTGAGATGGTTAACAGAACCAGAGCTTAACAATCTGCCCCATCACCATGCTAAAATGGAGGCCCCTACCAGCTGGAATTCTACATTGTGCACGCTAGAGAATTTGTATGAGTAGAATTAGGGCACTACTTAGTATACTGAGTAAAGCTTACCAAGCTTTAGAGGGGGCATTTTTGTCTTTAAGCTTTAGAGGGGGCATTTTTGTCACCTGGTCAGTGGCAACTAAAGTGTGATGTATGTAAGCTGCTGATAACATTTGAGAAGGCCACCTTGCTGGTTTGTCGTGTTTGGGTAGCAATAATTCCACTTAGGAGTACGGATGACAAATCTTACAACTAAGACAACACATACATGAACCAGTTGAGGAATAACATATTAGCATGCTTTAAGCAGGATTATTACACAGTGTTCATTTAAAGGGATAGTAATACTTCATTTTAACTTCATTTTATTTTGTAGGCATTAAAAAAACATGAAGAATGATATAAGTCTTATCTCTCAAACCTTTATGGTTTAAGAGATATTCACAAGCAAAGTGTCCCCCTCCCGCCCCTTTTACTGATGTAACACTTTTCAGCCACAGCAGAAGGGAGGTGCCCAGGTAGACTGCAGAGAGGGACAATATTCAATTAAGATAACAGAAAAACCTGAAAAGCTTGTCAAGGGGGCAGGGATTTCATTGTTTTCATAGGAATAAGAGTGTCCCCTTCTGTTATCTGTCCAGTCTATGGACTGCATTCCACATCTGAGAAGAGATTGTTTACAGTAGGTAAAAGGGGCGGGAGGGGGAAACTTTGCTTGTGAATATCTCATAAACCATAAAGGTTTGAGAGATAAGACTTATATCATTCTTCATGTTTTTTTAATGCCTACAAAATAAAATAAAGTTAAAACAAAGTATTACTATCCCTTTAAAGCAAAGAGGGATGCATTCTTGTTATAATGATGGACCCTCTCTTTAAAAAATGTCTAAAATTGAGCAGCTTCTCTCTGAGTAATCAGATGCTGGGAAAGAAATATCTGACTGCCATTTTTTTTACTCACTTGAGGCTTAATTGTAAATGGTTTCTTTTTGCCTTCCTCTGGATCAACAGGGGTGATATGGCATGGGCTGAAGTTTGGACATGTCATTTTTTCAGCCTCATCTACTATGTTACTATGCTTATAGACCAGGTAGAGAGTTTCATTGTCTAGGATGTGAGAGAGAAAGGTAGGGGCAAAAAATGGATAGAAGAAAGTCTAGTGAAAATTAATTAAGCAATGGGGTTATACAATCAGTAGCATCAGCAATAACTACAAAAAGTCCCAGCATTATTCAGAACACATCATCTTCATCACAGAAAGTAATTCATGTTTCTCTGGAGGTGCAATATAACATTTATGGTGGTGTTTCTCCTAGTGGCACATATGGGACTTGTTCCTAGAGTATGAGTGGATAACTGATACACAAAAACATTGTCTAGCTCCAAGTAGTGCTCAGCTGTATGTGAGATGCATACAATATGCATGGTAGCTATATTCTAGGCTGAAATTATGACACCATTCACTACTGGAAAACAAAGCAGCATGTGTGTGGCCAGCACTGACGTGTGCTGCCATAGAAACACTTAGTTGCCCACAAACAAGCATGCAGTCAATGTGGGTTTGTTTAGGGCTAGTTAATGTTATATTGTAAATTGGGAATAGACAGACAGTCAATTGTTGTTCCCATGAAAGAATCCAAAAATTATCTTTTAGATATTTCCGCAGGAAACCCAGCCCATAGAAAAATGTATTTTCCTCTTTTCCACTAACTCTTGAAATGTTAGGATGAGAATTTTTATGTTTTTTGCTATGTTTCTAGATGGGGTGAGATTTCCTGCTGTCAAACAATAAGAAGCCTGAACTTCCCACCATGCTGAACAGTGTTCACAGTTCCATAGAACAATACAGGTGAATTTAAAGAGAGAGAGAGAGTGTCACACTCGTGACTCACCTTGCTGCAGGCAGTGGAACCTGCCGCAGTCCTGATGCTTCGCAGCTCAGCCACCTATGTCCTCCTCACAGCTCGGCCTCCTTGGGTGTCCGGCGGGCAGATGCTTCCGGGTTCTTTTGCAGCTCCAACTGCATCACCCTCAGTGGCGGCTTGAGCCACATGGCTGGATTTTCCTTATCGGTGCACGTCTTGTGGGACGTGTGCACCATATTTATTCACTGGGCCTGATTTCCTCGCTCCTCCTTCTTCGGCCGGAGGCAGTATTTAAATTGCCTGGACACAGGGCTTAGTTGCCCTTTCATTGGTGTCCAGTGCAGTTCTTTAGTTTTGCTCTCCTGATCTCCGTGTATAACCTAGGCTTGTCTGACCATTCCATCTGGTGCTGACCTGTAGCACTGTTTGACTACTCTCTCTGTGTTGCCCCTTATAGCGGACACCCAGTCAGGTGCAGACCTGTGGCTTTGGTTGACTACCCGCTCCATGTATGACCAGGCTTGTCTGAACATTGTATCTGGCACTGACCTGTGGCTTTGTCCTGCTTCTCTCCCTGCATTGCCTCCTTCCTGCAGACATCCAACTGGTGTGGACCTGTGGCTCTGGCAGGCTACCGTCTATACCAACTGCAGGCATGAGTCCAGTATCCACTTCCAGCTACACTGACTGCAGGCATGAGTCAGGTATCTCCCTTGTTAGTTCCTGGACAGAGTTATACAGTCCCTCTTCCAGTTCCGGGCTCCAGTGGAGACTACCAGTGGCTTTGGCCTAGTCTCTACCAGTGAGGTCTATCCTGGGCAGCCTACTATTTCTGTTAGTAATGCTAGCATATCTTGTGACCCACTGCCTGTTCCTGTTGTCTTGCTGATTGTGTTATATACCTTATTCTAGTTCTTAATAAAGGTGGTTTTACTTATACATACTGACTCCTGAGTTATTCTGGGTATCCGTGACGGAGAGGGAGGGTTATAGAAAAATGGAAGTAAGAGGTACAATTGCCAGTAAGGAAAGATGGATGGATGTTGCTTTGTTGTAGAGAAGGTTTCATTCTCAACAAGCATCTGCAGTGAGTGTTCCAGTCCAGAGTCTGCTCAAGCCAGTGTAGTACTGTCATCAGTACCAACAGCAAAATCACAGCAGTGAAGTGGTGTGATATATTGAAGAAAGCACAGTAGTGCAATATCTCCCATCCCTACCACCAAGACTCTCACCAAGTCTCTCACCATTCCCACACCAACACTAAGTCCTCCATTAGGGAAGGATAAAAAGTACCATATTTTCCTGTGAGAAATCTCCTGAAAAAAACATACTTTTCTGTTTTTCCAGGGGGAAATTCACGCAAGCCTTTTGCTGGAAAACCTTTGTTTCACAATTTAGAATTTGCTGCCGATCTCTGCTATTCATTTTTATGAGGCGGGAATTTCCCGCCTCATAGAAAAATACCCCTTAATGTCCTAAAGTGAGTTTGTAATAGGTGACAGATATGCAAGGGGACAGATATCCTCTTGTGAGTGGACAGCAACAGGATATAGTAGAGAATCTTGTGAGTGACCAGGAAGAAGAGGTGCAGGTTCCTGTGATTGGTCAGGTTATGGCATTGCTTGGGTAAGGAGAGGGATAGGATCCTGTGAGTGGTCAGGAGGAAGAGGGCCAGGTTCCTGTGAGTGGGCAAGAAGAGGCACTGGATCCTATGAGTGGGCAGGAAGAGGGCCATGTTCCACCAACAGCCAGCACCAATCCCTCATCATCCTTTGCAGTCACACCACCAGTGGCCCCCTTCCCAATCTCCACACCCATCTCAAATTCCTTCACCAGTGCCATTATCCCCTCCAGGCAGCAATTCTGAACAGGAACAAATATGACAATTTGTGTGCACCCTTTGTGGAGCAATAACTACAAACATAATATTGTGGAGACAGACAGGATGCAAGTCATTTCAGAACACATAAGAACCAAATCCTGCAGAATATGAGTGCCTAGTGGGGGGGGGGGGTTCATTTTTTCCCCCTCTTTTTTAATAATTGTGTGAATGTGGCTGTTGTTGAGCTGAGTCACCTTTTTTTTCTTTATACATTTATTTTGCTTTAAAGGGATAGTATTACTTCAAAATTACTATCCCTCATATTGTAGCCCTTAATAAACTGAGTTAAATGACACCAGCGGCATCTCTCAAACCTTTATGGCTTAAGAGATAGCTGCTTTCAAAGTTTCCTCTCCCCTGACATCAGTGTTCTGCTGCCAGCAGGGAAATCCGGTCCCGGGACAGGCGGAGGCTCTTATACAGAGACGACATCTCATTATGGAAGGAAAAATGATTAATTGAAACAGTCTTCTACGTGTGCTTGGTTACCAAGCACACGTAGAAGACTATTTCAATTAATTATTTTTCCTTCCATAACGAGATATCGGCTCTGCTGAAGAGCCTCCTCTTGATTCAGAGACCAGATTCCCCTGCTGGCAGCAGAACGCTGACAGCAGGGGACAGGAAACTTTGAAAGCGGCTATCTCTTAAACCATAAAGGTCTGAGAGATGCCGCTGGTGTCATTTAACTCAGTTTATTAAGGGCTACAATATGAGGGATAGTAATTTTGAAGTAATACTATCCCTTTAAGTTTCTCACCTCCAGATGTTTCTTTGTTTACCATTGTGTAGGCTATCACATAAACAAAACTTATTTTAGCCTTGATTTTTGTAGGACTTTTTTTGGCTACTGTGAGTCAAATAAGAAAACAGTAAAGTGTTTAAATCACAGTCACAACTATCATGTATAAAATAACAAACACTCCTATTTTTGTACCCTCCTTTTCCTATCAAAAAAGAAATATAATGAAACAGGTACATATCAATATATTTCACATGCCCGCAAATTACATATGGCATGACATAATATAAGCAATTAATTTGCTGAATGTAAAAAGAGACACAAATTATTAATAAATAAATAAAAACATAATTTACAGATAGCACAAATACCCATATTCCATATCCCCCAGGAAAGAAAAAACATTTAAAGTTATTTTCAAAACTTCCTTCCCTGATGCCAAATGGCATTTGGGTATTTCCCTGCAGATTAACATGCTATTTATCATTCCATTATTGCTATATTATTTATAATCATTAATCAGTGGTCTTAGCAGTGGTCCAACATTGGTATATGGTAGCAACAATCCTCCCTCTCATTGCTTCTACTTTTATGACTGGTGTTTTTTTCTCTCACTGTCAGATGCATCAGTTGGTTGAACTGCTACTCCTTCCTCCATCATGCCGTCAGGACTAGAATATGAGTCGTTGTCATCTTCAGTGTTTTTACATGCTTTTTATGTTTTAAATATTTGTGTTGGTGGTGGAACTTTTTATGGGACTTTGACAAACTGCCTCCCCAGGAGCAGCAGGGTCATCATTGCTTATTAAACACACTGTAGCAACCATGGCTGCAGTCAGTTGTTGGACTACTACTTTACTAACACACCTCTGCACTGCTACTACTACTTCTTTCGTTCTGCTCCTGTCAGTGGCATATTTGCTGAACATTATTTAACAGTGACGTACACAATAGAACTTATTGTGTGTGCTATATCTTCCTTTTTACAATATAGTATAAATCTGCTAGTATCAGTCTCCTTTAGTCAAATAATTTTTATTTTTTTAAATTTTAAATTTTTAAATTTTAAATTTTGCCAACGAAAAATAAAAAACATGCTCCCTGTTCAACTGCTTCTTTCCACAGACTCCCCTAACAGATATAATAATAGCCAAATCAGGAAGGAACTTGGTTCATGGTTGCCCGTGTTTCCCAGTCAGTCACACATAATTTTGGGATATTATCACGGTGCCCGTGCTCTCTGTGCTGCTTTCTGTCAGTCTCTGTTGTGATGCGCTCCTATTGGTTGAGCTATGTTTGGCCCGCCCAGTATGGCCTTTATATACTGGGCTCTGGCACCTATCCGGTGCCCTTTCATGGTGTTCCAGTACCAGTGCCTACTTGAGTTGATTGAATTCCTGTGTACCGACTTGGCCCGTTTGACTACTCTGCTTCTGGTCTCCTGCTCCGTGATTCGACCCGGCCTGGCTGACGTTCCTGCTCCGTGACCTTACCCGGCTTGTCTGACTTTCCTGCTCTGTGATTTGACCCGGCCAAGCTGACGTTCCTGCTCCGTGACCTGATCCGGCTTGTTTGACGTTCCTGCTCCGTGATTCGACCCGGCTTTCCTGTTCCTGTATCGCTGTGTCGCTTGGGCGACATTCTGACTTCCGCTGTGCCTGAGGCCTGCCTGGCAGAGTATCAGTGTTGCCTCCGTTACTGCAACGGCAGTGTGTCATAGGCTGAGTCCTCCGTTAACCCTTGCTGAGCCTCTGTGTTGCCTCCGTTACTGCTACGGCAGTGTGCCATTGGCTGAGCCTTCCGTTAACTCTTGCAGAGCCTCCGTGTTGCCTCCGTTACTGCTACGGCAGCGTGCAATTGGCTGGGCCTTCCGTTAACTCTCGCAGAGCTTCATTGTTGCCTCCGTTACTACTACGGCAGTGTGCGATTGGCTGGGCCTTCCGTTAACTCTTGCAGAGCTTCTGTGTTGCCTCCATTACTGCTGCGGCAGTGTGTCCTTGGTTGAGCCTTCTGTTACTCTCGCAGAACTCTGTGTTGCCTCCGTTACTGCTACGGCATTGTGCCATAGGCCAAACCATCCGTTAAGCTCCTGCAGAGTATCATTGTCGCCTCCGTTACTGCTACGGCAGTGTGCCATTGGCTGTACTCCCGTTCAGCTCTTGCAGAGTATCATTGTTGCCACCGTTACTGCTACGGCAGTGTGTCATTGGCTGTACTCCCGTTTGGCTCTTGCAGAGTATCATTGTTGCCTCCGTTACTGCTACGGCAGTGTGTCATTGGCTGTACTCCCGTTTGGCTCTTGCAGAGTATCATTGTTGCCTCCGTTACTACCATGGCAGTGGGTTTTAGTCTCAGCTCTGCTCTGGAAGATTACAAGTGCACTAGTCTCCATTCTTGCACTGCAGTCTCCTACTCGTTGCTATACCATCATAATGGACGTTACTAAGAGAACTCACCACAGACTTCTCTACACAGAGACTAATTACACCTATTGGGACTTTAACTCATGTTGTACTGCTGCTCTGGGTATTCACCCTTTCCTGCCTGACCTGTGTCAGTATAAGACCTCTCTTGCTTCCTATTATACTGGGCCTGTGTAGGCATATGCATCAAATACCTGTATTATCTCTGTATGTTTCTGCTGAGGTACAACAAGGCCTGTGAAGGGTGCTTGATTATTTGTGTTTTCAATAAAACTGTGTTTTATCCTAAACCACTGTGTCTGAGTGTTGAACAAACCGTTACAGATATTTGGGGTAAATTTCCTTTACTCCCTTCACACACTCCCAGACTCTGACAGCTTTTACTGTTTACAGCACTAGGGCTTGTACTAGGAATATATATATGAAAACCATCACTTCTATGTCACCGCTGCTGAATAATTTCAGTCACACTCTTCCCATCAACATTTGTACTACTCATCATGGGCAAGGTGGATACAGCAGCATCTGTGGCATATGGTACTCAGGTAACTCAGAAGAAGGAAGTTAATTAGCAGCAAAGATCTTAATGTCACAGATAGGTGACATATGTTCATGGTTGACATCAGCATCATAGTACTGGCCTGGCTTAGTTGGGCTTCAACCAGTTTTTTTATAGGCTTGATGTTCGATGCAAGCCTGTTGTTTTTTGGGTTTTTTTTGCAATGATATGTAAGTCTGATCATACTTTTTCCACTGTGTGCATTGCTATGCAAGCCTGCTAATAAGTTTTGCAAGGTTTGTAGGATTATGTAAGCCTGCGCAACATTTTTGCAAGGTTTGCATTCTATGCAAACCTGCTCCAATTTTTTTCTGCAAGTTTTGCATTGCTATGCAAGTCTACAAACAATTTTACTTACGGTTTTCCTTCTTATAATTAAGCCTCCAAGCAACAGTTATTAAAGACTGCCTTATTATAAACCTGCAAATAATTTTATTAAGGCTTTCCTTTTTATAAGCCAAACATTTTTGAGATACAGGTAATGTGAAAAATATGGATTTAAAAGTGATTTGTGTGGATGGTGGTGTTGTGGCACTGGAGATAGAATAAATAATGATATAATTGGTCCCTCCTTTTGGCACAAATTCAAACTTTTATGCTCAATGCAAGGGTTTAGCATTTTAACAAGAATGCATTTCTCATTGCTTTTCCTAGACATATTCTTGGATCTTCCTCAAAGTGTAACACATCAGTCACCAGCTGACTCATATTTGTGTTATCATTATGAACAGAATCTTCCACCATCTTTCATTTTTCTGCAATAAATAAATGGATTTATTTCACTTATCTTTTAGGTAGGACATTTGTTCTCTGTATTAGGGGAGTCTGGGGGCATTCTGGGGGAGAAGAAGGGAGGAATTTGGTGTGACTGGTGAGACACAGGCAGCTGGAGTCTAAATTGCCTGCTGATTTTGCTTTTATTGTCTCTGTGATGGGGAAGTCTTGGGAAATGATTGTTGCTTTAGTTTTTTAGTTATATATATATATATATATATATATATATATTTTTTTTTTTTTTTTTTTTTTTTTTTAATGAACTGTGATAAGATAGGGTGGACAACTTAAACAAAAAACACATAAGTAATTATACAAAGAAATATATTAGACAGCTGACTGGGAGCCTGATGTGAGCTCTGTGACTGAGGCAGACTTGATATAGAGCAGATGACATTGAGAAATTTGTTAAGGGCCAAGGCAACACATCACACTCCACAAGCTCTGTACTGTAGAGAGTAAAAACACACTCGGTAGTTGAGTAATGTCTAACACATGCACAATCAGTTGGGGGAAAGGTGAAGCAGTGCAGGGACTGGGAGTAAAGTGGTAGTTCAAAAACTGACTGCAGCAATAGTTGCTGTAGCATGTGCAATAAATGATGATGATCACTCTCCTTCCAGGGTGGATGCAGTTTGTCAAGGTCCCACCAATCACACCATCCTAGTCCCCCACCATCACTACTATACACATCTGCCACATTGTACGCGGTACTTTATTTTTTTTTAATCACTTCAAATCATCATTAATATGTACCATTGTCACTTAAGCAGGTGCTGTGGGGGAAGGACAAATGCACTCTGTATGCTAACACATTTTTGCAGTAGGACTTGTGGGAAATTGTTCTCACATTTTGCCCACCGCTATGTAAAAGTCAAAATTCTGACTTTAAAAGCATTTTGACTTTAAAACTCGTAATTATTTAAAAGACAGAATTGACTTTAAAAGTACATTTCTGATTTAAAAGTCAGAATTTATACTTTTAAAGTCAAAATTTTGAATTTTTTGGTGGCCCCAAAAATTAAAATTATAGACTGATCATTTCTTTGTCAGTGGGCAAACGTACAAAATCAGCAGAGGATCAAATAATTTTTCCCTCACTGTACTTCCTCCCTTCATCTCTCCCAAAGTGCCCCCAGACTCCCGTTTATTTGCCTTTCTCTAGTTCAAAACCATTCTATTTTCTCCTCTCGCAAACACAGAATGGCATTCTGTGAGAACCTGGCACTCTTTTATATGCCTGCAGGAAATGTAGAGAAAACTTTTATGTGGTGAGGAAACATTTTTCTTTCCATTGATTTCAATGCAATGAGCTAGGCGAAAAAAGCATGAAAATGGTACTTTTTGTGGCAAATTATTCCCCTAACGGGAAGTGCTATTTTTCGCCAATTTTGGTTTGTGGAGAGTTTTTGGCCATTCCTGCTCAGGAAAGCCTCAGTCCATGAAGACCACAGTATGGAGATACTTCACTCAGGATCCAAAAGATATGACAGAGAAAGCCAGGCCAAATGTATTAACAGCAGCACAGATGAGGAGAAGGAGGGATGTGAAGAAGGGTTGCTGCCATCTACTTGAGTTGGGACCACTGCTATAACCAAAAAGTAATATGTATCAGTAATCTGAAAAGGATTAGCTTACATTTGACACAAACATGATAAAGGTAAAAAAATGCTGTAGGAATGTATATTATATATATACACATATACATACAGACATCAATCACATCAAGCCAGTCTCCTGCCACCATTACCATGCACATCTGCCACATTGTAGGTTGTGTTTTTCCCAGTGTCACACATTTTTTGAGGCATATGTTGCTGTAGGACTCCCAACTTTGACTTTCAGATACTTATTTCTCCACTGCAGCCCTCAGAAGAATTAATATTGTGTTCAGAAAGGCACTATAGGAAACAAAGGCAAAATTTTGTTGGAGCTGGTGAAAAAGAGGAACATTTTGCACTGGCGAAAACTTTTGTGAAACAAGAGAAAAATCATACATTTTTCAAGAAAAGTCATGCAGGAAATTGTTCTCGCTTTTTGCCCACTCTAATGATGATAGTAGTAGGCACTATACTCCTTCCCAGGAACTCAGTGTTTCTTCAGAAATACTCCTAGCTTGGGGTGGGGACGTTCATGACCTGTGGTGCTACTTACATGATATTGCTGATCATGAGTATGGCTGCTTGGGAGGTGAACTTCGTAACACTGATGAGGCTTGTTTATTTATTCCGATGCCCTTACTACTTACTACTCCTTTCCAATGGTGGAAGACAGCCTTTTCCTTTAAGTTAATCGTTGAGCCAATTAATCATCACTGTCACTCTCTACTGTGTCTGAACAGGAAGTGGTGGACAGTGGAGGGACATGTTCTAAATAATTATTATCAGCCTAATCATTAATAATAAGGCCATCAGAAGGGGTGGGCGAAAGGTCCCGTCATGTTCCCGCAATAGCAAATATTATTTTATTCCCCAAAGGCATAGTTTAAAAGGGGCGTGAGGGTGCCTGTGTTGCTGGGGTGTGGGGAAAGTCAGTTGAACAGATGATGATTTTTGGGTGGGTTGTTTACTGGGATTGGGAGGCAGTTATTTTTTTTTATCAAGTGTCTCCCCATTACCAATCAAGAATCCCCCCCAAAACAAATCACATGTCCAGTTGATTCTTTCAACAGACTGTACCCACCAACACAGGCCAGACACCCTCCTCAGACCCCTTTTTACCATGTCTTATGGGTTTTTTTTAATTGTATTTAAGTTTTTATTTTTTTATTAACTGTCCCCTCTATCCCAGTAACCCCACCCCAATAAAAACATTCCATGTTCCGGTGACTATTTCCCACACTCCACCAATACAAGCACACTCATACCCCTTTTATATTATGCATTTGAGAAATAAGATTACATTTGCTATGTGTTTTGTGTAAATTCAATGTTCCCATTGATTTCAATGGAATGAGCTAGGCGTAAAAAGACTGCACTTTTCGAGGAGAATTATTCATCAAGTGGGAAGTGCCATTGTTCGCAGATTTTGTTTTGAGGCAAACATTTTCGCCCATACCTAGTAATCATCAGAAACATCATCTGCTCCCTCACCACCACCACCATCAGTGCCAGATTCTCCACCCCTACCACATTCATATTAGTTTAGCCTTTTCTCCAACACTTTTTTAAATTTTCCCCTGAGGGAGTTTAACAGAAGCTTGAACATTACTTTGCAGTCCCATTGAGGTATTACTATCAATACTCTCAAACACACTCACTCACAGAAAGCACATACACACATATTTCTTCTATAGTCTCTTAAACACCAAATACTTTTGTCAGATTGTGGCATACAAAAAGATCTTTATGCAAAAGCAGAACCACAGTTCAGATCAAATTAGTCAGTGGACTGTTCCGCAGGACACATTTTGCTCATGGATTTTGAAGTTTGCTCTTCAGGATTTAACAGTTCCCCTGCTGGAGCATATGCATATCAGTATAAACTAGTAAATAACCAATTAGGACATATTTGCTGAATGAGGGAAATACTTAAATCCTGACTTATTTTCAGCCCTTCAGGACTGAACTTCAATATTCTTTGTCTAGATGAAGGTGGGTTTTGATGCAGTTCTTATGAAAATGTTACCGAGTATAAGGCCTCGATTCAATTATGGCCGCTAAACAGCCAGTAGGGCCAAAATGTCTACAGATTGGTACAAACATTGAGGCACTGTTGGTATTCAATTGCCCTACCAACTGAAACCACAATGAATGTTGGCCAAATGTCTGTCATGTGTTTTAAGTCCCGAAAATGAACACTAAATAGCGTGAGTAATTGATTCATCAAAGGAAAAGGGCTAATGATTGGTGCTTGATAATGTATGAGCTCAACATAGTCAACCTCCCAAACACAACCTTACACTACCCCTAACAGTAAAGTGCAACAATACTAGCCCTAATAGTATCCTAACACCAAGACACTTACCTGACATCCACTGTGTTACTATCATCTTCTGTCATCTTCCTTTTGTTCATCTTCTGTCTTCTTATCTTTTCAGAACACAAAGAACAGAGTAGGGCACCCAAT
The DNA here is from genome assembly GCA_037306005.1 of Rhinophrynus dorsalis. Taxonomy (NCBI): domain Eukaryota; kingdom Metazoa; phylum Chordata; class Amphibia; order Anura; family Rhinophrynidae; genus Rhinophrynus; species Rhinophrynus dorsalis. The sequence continues at coordinate 288,721,862 of CM074721.1, forward strand.
ATTGTGATCTTGCATTAAGAAAAGACAACTACTGTACTGACATTTAGAAGAGGTCAGCAAAGGGATCATCAGAGCTGACAATCAAGCCTGTGGAGATCACACACACCATCTCCACTCAGTGAAAAAAATATGTATAAAAAATATGTATCAAAATAAGCCTACATGCTTCTTCAAAGCCACCAACAAGATGTATATATATATATATATATATATATATATATATCGTCTGATCTTCTTTGTAACAAACATACCTGAAAAGAGGAAAAAAGGCAACTTAATTATGCTCAAAAATCTTATGATTGGAAGATGTGCAGTCGTTAACTCTTTGACCGCCGGAGAGGTACTCAACTCATTTTATATAGCCAGTTTCTGTTCAAAAAGGTTTGCAGCAGTCCATTGGCTTACACACCTCCTAACCAATCAGCTTGTAGTGGGTTTTGTCACCCCCCTGCTAGAAGCTGATTGGCTAGGAGGTGTGTAAGCACACATCTCAGTGAATTGAAGGTAGGGAACCATATTGAACAGAGACTGGGCATATAAAAGCCAGTCTCTGTTCATTTTACCACATAAAGGCTTGGGCAATGGCCTGATAGATAACAAGGGGAGGGGATTTTTAGCCTGCCTTCCTGCTGCCACCACTGGCAACAGCAGAGGCGCAGACAGTCTATTTTAATACTTTCAATGCCTAAATACATGATGTATTTTGACTAACAATATATATTTTCCATTTGAAATTGTGAAATGGATTTGAACATTTTTTTTTCGATTTAGATAGAAATAAAATTTATTTGACTTCGAATGCCTGCATGAATTTAACCCTTCGAGTAACTTAGAGGTACGCAATGCACTACTCTGCAATGCATTGGGTTATCGACTACATATTAATGTTGCCTTTTATTTCTCTTTTCATGTACATCTTTGCTACAAAGAAGATCAGAAGATATGGAATCAGAAGATAAGAAGACAGAAGATGAAAACAAAGAAAAAGAATGATAGAAGATGACAGAAGTAGATGGACAGTAGCTGACCAGGTTTCTGAAGACCCTGCTGAAAATTAGGATTACAGGGAAGTGTTTCTTTTCATGTGATGTTGTTAACTTAGTCGGATTAACCCTGTGAGCTGTGCAATGCATTGCATACCCCACTGGCACTCATAAGGTTAATTCTAATAACATAAAGCACATTTCTGGACTAATTTGGATGTATTGTTATAGGGCTTAGGGACCCATATCAAATACAGCCACTTGTCACTTTTTTCCCCCTTCAGTTCCTGCGTCAGCAGGGTTAAACATGCGTTATGGGACTTCCTTGATGAAGCAAGAAATTATCTTGCGAAACGCGAAGGGAGTACTCTGGAAGTATTGTTATATTCATTAAATAAAAAACAATAATTTCTATTTACCCATGTCTGGATGTCATCACTTTGTGATCTGTATGAAACGCTATACCATCCAAGGCGAAATCTGGTGAGTGCTGTCCCGTTTGGGGTTATACATTGTTGCACATTGTTGTTATCCTTAGAGGATCTTTTGTGTCTTGTCTATCTAACAACAGTGATGTAGCAGAAGCCATGGGCAGACCATCCATAAGAGATGGTGGCTGATTGAATACATGTCAGACTAGCTCTAACAACGCTGTGAGCCGGTCAAGAGCTACCTTTGCATAATATTGGTTTTGGGCTATAAAACAAGACTGTATCCAGTAAGTGCATTTTTAATTATGCGGGGACATTTATTATTCTTTTAAATAGTTTGCTATTAGAGTTTTCTCCTTGTCTTTTCTTTTATACATATATTTGCATTGGAGTGCTGTGGTGAAGCTGAGGACACCGGATCAAGAGCCAACATTCTAAGAGAATAATACTCATATTACATTTGAAGGACTGTGGTAGCATCGCTTATACACCTATCTAGTTTGTAGATATGTTATGTTGATATGAGATAAGGTGAAGGACAGAGTGGAGTCAAAGGAGGTTGGGTGATTACAATGTTTTGACAGTGAGGGAAAAATCAAAGGAAGAGCTAGTTATTTTTGTTGAGTTAGAAGACAATAGCATATTGAAGAACATATCACACAGTGGCAATTCAAGACACAAGTAAGGAGAAACTTGGGGCTGATTGAGAGATTTAGGTGTCAATGATATATATATGATAATATATATACATAATGGGGATGAACAGTAGATTGAAAAGAGTAGGACCCATGAAACATAGAGGATCTTGGTAACAGTAGTGGTAGAGACAAAGACATTGAACCAGTGAAGGAAACGCTAAAAGTAGGTGTGTGTGTGGTGTGAGCTGGTATCTTCTCATTCTCCTTTAAGCATGCCCTAATGTCAGAGAGAGAGGTAGAATGAGTTTGACAATGTTGGCTTTAATGTAGTTGAGAAAATATTAAATTATTTGTAATAGGTTTGGTTCAAGAAGAAGGCATTTGGAGTGGGTACATGCAAGAAGCAAATAAACCTCATATTCTGTTGTAGGAGCAAAGGAGTTCAGATTGTATGTGGGGGGCATACGGGGTATAAGACAATTTGTAAAGAAGTATACATTTTATTACTCTAACACAGTGATTCTCAGCTCCAGTCCTCGGGACACATCAACAGGTCATGTTTTCAGGAAATTAATCGCAGATGAATCAATCACAATGACTGAGCAACTAATTATTCACCTGTGATTAAACAGGAACAACCTGAAAACCTGCACTGTTGGTGTGGCCCAAGGACGGGAGCCGAGGATCACTGCTCTAACATTTTTTTCCACAAATGTATTCAATATTGTTCTTGATATCCAGATTAATAGTCATGCCTTTACACAAACCTTATGCTTCACTTTGAAAAAGAAAATGCAGCACATTTAGTAGGGTTATTTAAAAATATTCCATTTATAAGTATAAATGAGCCACTCAATAAAATATGGCACAAAATATATCAAAGTATTTGTTGTTAAAATATGTTTATTTTATGAACTTATATAAAAAATATTTAGCAAACTAAACCTGTTTTGCAGTATTTTTTTTTTTTTTATTGAACTAAATGCATCTTCTACAACTACATGAAGTGATAACCTGCTGATTTAAAAATGCAGCTTAAAATTGATTATTTGTCTTTAATGTGTTGTTGGTAACTGGACTCAAGGTAGAGTACATCTGAAACAGCATGTTTTTAAAACAGTCAGCATGTTTAGCAAGTTCAAAAATAATCACTCCTTAAACAATTGAATGTTATCAGCAAGGTTTCAAGATGCTGCTGCTACTCCAGTATTATTAGACATGTTGGAAAATGAAAAACAAAATAAAAAAAAATAACCTTGCAAACTGAAAGAAATCTCTCTTTTATAATATTAGAAAATAATGCAGCATAACTTGTACAGTTTTATTGTATTCTTGTGAAAACCTGGTATACACATGCAGGCATAACTCTTTCAGTGCCAGATAATTATTAAATGTATTGAATATCCCTCTGACACTGAGATGGTTAATTTATGATAAATCTGCATCAATTGTCTACATAAATAAAAAGTAATATATATATATAAATTCCTGATGCACCCTAAATTATATATATGTCGCTGTCACATGCTAGATCCCCAGTTGTAAGGAACAAACTATAGAATAAACATAAACAAAGAGCTTGTAGCGCCACCTACCGTATTCATATATATAAATGCTGAATGAAAAATGAAACCTCAGAGAGTCTAAATAGAGAGAATATAAACTCTGTTTAAAAACCATGTATCGTATTTCTTAATTAAGTACTATTGCTTGAAGGATACTTTACCTCTCCCAGTTGAATAAACAAACACAGAGTGCTAAATACAATTAATCAGAACAATATCAAAGCAAATATCCGATACATAAGCCACATCACTAATATAAAATACAATATAATGCAAAGGGAGCGCTCCCTACATAAAAATAATGATGTGTCACCGGCTTACACCTCCTCCTATCATACTATACAAAACAGGGGTCGGTGGTCGGTCACACATGCATCAATCAATATATAAAAACTATCTATAATCGTAACTGTGCCAACTCGGTCTATGCAGTTGTGGTACCTCCAACTTAGATCCCTGCACATCACTGTTGCAGATAAGAATCAGTCAGTGGCCCACATCTTCCCAGATATTAATCCAGATATTGTCTAACACCCCATTAATGAATCTATCCATAGAAAATATGTAGCCAACAATGATCACTCTTGCTCAAATAAAAACATATATTTTTTGTTTTTATGGTCATATCGGCATATAATATTAATTTTTTCCTGTTTGGATTTCTGTGGAGTATCGTTGGAGTTCCAGTTCCTGTAATTTGGAGATTGGTTCCGGTGGAGGACGTGAACAGTGGACATCATATACCTTTACAGGGACGGGTAAAGTACCCTGTAGACTTTTTAAGTTGGTGACAGGTATAAACTTGATTACTAACATTTATTAAATGTGAGTTGATCTATTTTGTATATACACTCTGCCATCTTACCAACTCTGGTAATACACTATAGGCGCCTCTCCTGTTTTTTCTTTCTTTGCAGAGAAATGGACACAGCAAGAAGCCTTTCTCATATTCCTCAGCCAAAAGAGAGGAAATTATCTGGGGCTCTCCCAGTGCTGAAAGTAGATTGGGACATTCTAAGGAACTGGACGGTAAGGCTAAAATTCCTTTCTGGAAGCCTTCTAAAAAACAGAAACAATAAAGTGAGTTATGTGAGAGTCAGGGTGAGATGACAATTGGAGGACTACTGTGTTATCAGTCCTAGTAATTTATTGTAGGACACTGATCGAGGACAGATGGCATTTCATTGAGCCTTATGACATACACTGCATATAAGAAGCAGCCACTAAAGAAGCATCCTTTAGTGTTAATATTGTTATAGATAGGTTACAAACCCAAGTAATGGATGACCTTCCCCATCTTGTCCTGGGAAGGCAGTGGGGGTGACCAGGGGGACGGGCAGTGAGCAAAGAGGAACTGCAGAGGCTGTACTGCTGGTAGAAGCTGTCTGAATGGAAGGGCAGAGGCTGGGTGAAAGGTAGATTGACTGGTATAAGTTGCATGCTGGAGCAAAATGCCTACAGAATAGTTTGTTATCCAGCATGCTCCGGTACATTGCGACTGATTTTTGCCAAAAAGGAACGGTTATAATTATAGTATGAGATACTACCATATTTGTACGCCAGATCAATAATAATATATAAGTATAGATCCAGCTCCTGCCTATGGAGGGAGAATGCTGAGCACCAGAACAAATTCCAGAACTGATAACTTCCTAGACAACCTCGGGCCCTTTGACACAAGGGTCACCGAAAATGTCCCCACAGCTGACGGTCTTGTGCTCAGCCAGGTCTTGTGAAGCAATGAGAAGAGACACCAGGTTCACATCCTTCCCCTCTATGATGTCCCTCCGGATGAGGGATGGAATCATGTGTGCAGTGGTAATGAGCGGAGAGTGAGTATAGGAGATACCTGATTCAGGAGGTAAAGTTGCTGATGACATGGCTTGAGTGTTTGCTGATAAAGCATTTTCAAGTGCTATGCGAGTCTAGCCTGAATATCAGAAAGCACACACCCCATATCGGTAAGGAGGTACATGAAGGGATGGTGGGGCAGTGGCTGAGGAGAGGCCGGGCAAGGAGGAAACAGCAGGCAAAATAATTCTGCCTTTCTAGCTGATTCTGGGTATGGAATGTGATGCTGGTTTAATTCTGCCATCAGCTTAGGGATAGTCCAATCCCTTGCTGATGGGCTGCATGTTCTAGGGGTTGAAGGAATTTCGATCAAAGAGACATTGGTGTATGAATGGTGCTGTTGATCCTGGTCTGCTTTCATGCTGTATCCTTAAAGCAAAGAAATTATATGAGAAGACAGGGTGGTTAAGTTTATTGAGCAATTCCAATTCCATACTATATCGTAACTCTGGTTGATTGCTAGTGAATGGTAACTGGATGTAATGGATACTAATTTGAAGTACTGCTTGGGTGTGCGTGGGAGGTGATACTGACATAATTATGGTAGCTGATGAGACCCTACCCGATAGTATGCTAACTCTAGGTGACAAATGCTAGGTTCCTTCAGCTTGGAGGTTGAAAGGCGTTAGCTATGTGATGATAAGAGAAGTATGAAAACCTAAAAAAAGAATTATCAAAGAGCTAATATTCAATAAAACAACATTCAAGAAATCCAAGGGACTGAAAAAGTAACTATTTTTATTACAAATATCACCTCAATAATGAAAAAATTTAAAATAATGTTCTATCCTATCAAGCCATTCGAAATACATACAGTATGTGGCTATCTTTGAGATACACAAGTGGTTAAAAGACATCCTAACTAAGCCAGCCGTGATTCATATGTGGACATCACAACCTGTCTAGTTCAAGCATGCATTACAGCCAAGGAACAACACCCTTCAGTTGCCAAACTCACATACATTTTCTAGTACCATGAATACACCTTCCATGATGGAAAGACATTGAGAGAGGTACTTGGACTCTGCAAAGAGGTAAGAAGTTTAAGGTACCTATGGCCTTGTAGGGGGCATGGAATGTAGAGTCTTACCAATGATTGCGAGAGGTTTAAGGCGTTTCCTCTGCCTGCGAGGTGGAAGAAATTTAGCAGTCCTCCAGACTCTGTGAAGGGGTCTGGAATTAAGGATCCTATGTCCTCTGCAAAGGGATAAGGAATTTGGGATCCTTCGCCTCTGCAAAGAGGTAAGGAATGAGGGATCTTTCAGCCTATGCATAGAGGTAAGGAATGAGGGATCCTTCGGCCTGTGAGAAGAGGTAAGGTGTATAAGGGTCCTTCAACCTCTGCGAATATGTAAGGAATTGGGGTGCTTCAGCCCCTGGAAAGAAAGCAAGGAGTAAGGGGAGGAGCTATAGTGTGGCTAGGAAACATTTTTGGAGGGTGGGGGGTAAGGGGAAGAATGAATGAAGTTAGCAATATTAGTAGAAGCGAATAGGAGAATCCCCCGACCTCAGTAAGAAGGATTGGATTGAGAACATCTGTCACATCAATTGAGGTAGTGACAAGAGCAACCTAGACCTCTACCAAGATATGGAAGATAAAGAGCCTTAGCCCTCTGTATAATTCATAGAACCCAAAAAAGACAAAAGGAAGCATCTTAAAATGCAATAACATGTCAAATAAATATAGTATTGTATCAAAAACAATGTTTTACTCACATTTGTGTGTGGTTAGACAACTGATAGTCTGACAAATATACATGTGAAAACCTTAAACCTGTCTCCACTCGGCTAATATCCAGACGAACACGACCCCACAAAAACATGGCTGCTTGTTCAGATACAGCAAAAAATAAAAGTAACTGAAACATGTATGTAATGGCTTATATGCTTACACGTTTTGCAACACAAGGCTGCTTTTTCAAAACAATCAAGCCAATCAATTTTAAAAGCAACAAAAGAAACAATGCCACTGGAAGATACAAACATAAATAACATTACATCTACACTGATTGGTCAATGTTCACATGATTCCTCATCCAATTAAAAATTCCTACCATAATCGGAATCATTAACACCATCAGGTACTAAATGTAAAGGTAAAGCATTCAGCTCAAACTACCCTTGGCTCTCCGTCTGTGATCAAACCATATGGAACAAGTGGTATCAACTTAAAGTGTTCGTAAAAAAAATTGCATTGCCACAAACCCCATCTCTCAACCCGCTATGGTTTAAGAGATATTGGCAATCAAAGTTCCCCCTTCCTTCCCCTTCTCTTGATGTCAGCTGTAAAGCTGACAGAAGGAGATCTGTGTCGGCCGACACGATGAGGCTCTTCAGCAGAGCTGAAATCCCGTTATTAGAAAAGAACTACTTCTGCAAACCAGGCACACTTTGTAGACCTTTCTAATGAAGTAATTATTTTATACTAATGGGATTTCAGCTCTGTTGCAGAGCCGCTGGCTGATTTCCGGACTGGGATCTCCTTCTGTCAGCTAAACGCTGACGTCAGGAGAAGGGGAGGGAAGGGGGAACTTTGATTGTGAATATCTCTCAAACCATGGGGTTTGTGGCAATGCGATTCTTTTTTTAGCCTCTACAAATCTAATAAAACTTTTTTTGGACATTACTAACACTTTAACACTCACTAACATAATAGAGTACAGAGTAAATATCACATCCCTTGATTATAGATCCACACCAGATGAAAGTGAGGAATTGCACATAACCCCCAAAAATGTATATATAATGAGACTTCTTCATACAAATTTAATCCCAGGACATCGGGACCTAAAAAATACATGTAAACCTTGCAATCACGCAGCCCTAAGCACACCGGCTATGATCAAACATTATATGACAAACAGTCAGCTCAACAACCATAGGAATAAGAGCACAAACACTGTATCAATCGTTTGTCAATATCAGCTGGACGGCTATTCAGTGTTACACGTCACCCCAAAATTAAGGCTTTTAAAAATAAATATATCCCGAAGTCCAATAATAATGCTATACACACAAAAATAAAACAAACTATTCCAGATTGATTCATTACCGTAAACAAATGGTCCACCAAACAAATAAATCGGAAATGAATGTCAAATTAAAACATAATTACAACTGTTGTGGATCGGCCTGGAAAGCATATATACATATACACATAAACATACAACCAATCAAACATGAAAACATAAATCAACAAGACAATACAATAAAATTCAATATTTATTTATTTAGAAAATGTTTTACCAGGAAGAATACATTGAGGTTTCTCTCATTTTCAAGTATGTCCTGGACAGTTTTCAGTAGAGGGTTGCATATTTACACATGAGGGACCTTGAGAAACCCATATATTCCCAAAGCATATGAGAAACATCCCTATACATATGATGCACTCACGAGCATCTCCACATCCAACATATACATAAACAATGATGATCCCAAATCATATATTATCCCTATAAAGAATTAATGATAAATATGAAAAAAAGGCTCTGAGATAGGGTGGAATTTTTTCATCTAGTATTTGAGCCCTTTTAGTTGGGTCTCTAATTTGTTGCACATAGGGTGTATTAGCACTTATGCATATGGAGGTTTATCATCACATTGTATCTTGAAATGGATTTTTATGCTATTCAAGGTTTAATAATAATTTGGGGTTCTTATTTTTATGTTTATTTTTATTTAATTGTATTTTTATTTTTTAGGTGTTAGTGGTAGGTTTGGGTTTAATTCATTTTTGTTAAAGTGAGAGTTTATGTGGTATATTTACATATTTCTTTAGCTTAGTCATGTTTTTGATATTTATCATTATTTCCTTAAAGGGATAATATATGATTTAGGATCATTATTGTTTATGTATATGTTGGATGTGGAGATGCATGTGTGTGCATCATATATATAGGGATGTTTCTAATACGCATTGTGAATATATGCATTTCTCCATATCCCTCATATTGAATTTTATTGTATTTTCTTGTTGATCTACGTTTTCATGTTTGATTGGTTGTATGTTTATATATGCTTTCCAGGCCGATCCGCTACTGTTGCAATTATGTTTTTAACTTGGCATTCACTGCCTATTTATTTGTCTGGTGTACCATTTGTATACGGTAATGAATCAGTCTGGAATAGTTTGTTTTATTTTTGTGGGTATAGATTTATTATTGGACTTCGAGATATTTTTATGGTTGAAAGCCTTATTTTTGGGGTGACGTGTAACACCGGGTAGCCTTCCGGCTTACAAACAATCGACTCAGTGTTTGTATTCTTATTCCCATGGTTGTTGAGCTGTTTGTCATATAACGTTTTATCATATTCTGTATGCCGAGGGTTGCTTGCTTGCAAGGTTTACATCTATTCTTTTAGGTCCCGATGTCCTGGTGTTACATTTGTATGAGGAAGCCTCTTTATATTTGCATTATTTGGGGTTATGTTCAATTCCTCACTTTCATCTGGTGTGGATCTATAATCGAGGGATGTAGTATACACTCTGTGCTCTATTATGTTAGTAAGTGTTAAGTTGATACCACTTGTTCCATACGGTTTACTCACAGATGGAGTACTGACGGTTGTTTGAGAGGAAAGCTTTACATTTACATTTAGGTCCCGATGGGGTTAATGATTCTGATAATGGTAGGGATTTTTAATTGGATGAGGAATCATGTGAACATTGACCAATCAGTGTATATTTAATGTTATTTATGTTTGTATCTTCTAGCAGTGTTGTTGTTTTTTGTTGCTTTTAAAATTGCGATTGGCCTGACTGCTTTGAAAAAACAGCCTTGTGTTGCAAGATGCATAAGTGTATAAGCCATTGCATACACGTTTTAGTTATTTTTATTAAAGTTTATATATTGCTTCATCTAAACAAGCTGTCATGTTTTTGTTGGAGTGGTGTTTGTCTGGATATTACCAGAGTGGAGACGGGTTTAAGGTCTTCACAGGCATAATTGTCTGACTATCTAATAGTTGTCTGACCACACACAAATGTGTGTAAAATATAATTTTTGATACAATACTATACCTATTTGTGACGTTATTTCATGATAAATCACTTCCTTTTTTCTTTTTTGGGTTCTATGAAATATTGATACCGCTTGGGGAGCATGCACCCTGGGAGCAGCCGCCAAAGATCTGCAAGTCAGAGTTCAGAGATGTGTCTGAGGGCATTAACTCCTCAGTCGCTTGATTGCTGTGGTAGGTATAAACCTTTTCCAGTCAATTCTTCTGTGAGTGCACACTTTGAAGTGTGCTAATGGAGGCCATTGTAGATATAATTGATATACACAGGGGAAATTGTGGTGTTTTTTGTCCCCTTCCTCTTCTTTCCTTTACCCCTGTGGAGCAAAGGGGAACTGCTGTGATAAATGCTTGGTGGTGACATGCTGAAGTGGTGGGCACTGGAATAGCATTAGGTGTAAGGATGGGTGAAAATTTTTTCCTCAAACCAAAGGGCACTTCCCGCTTGGTGAATAATTAATCTCCAATGAAAAGTTAAATTTTCCCACTTTTTTGCCTAGCTCATTGTATTGTAATCAAAAGGAAGAAACATTTTTCCCCACCACATGAACATTTTCTCTACTTTTCCTGCAGGCATATAAAAGGGTGTGAGGCTCTCACAGCATGTCATTCTGTGTTTGTGAGAGGAGAAAGCAGCACGTTTTTGAGCTAGAGTAGATAAGCAAATAAAGGGAAATTGAAGCTTAGTTTAGGGAGTCTTTTAGATATGATATTTGCTGTCTGTATTAGGGGAGTCTGGGGACACTTTGGGGAGAAGAGGGGAGGAAAGAGGTTGACCCCAAATACCACAAAATTCAGTGTGGTTCAATATTCCACCACTGAAAAGAAAGCTGAGGTCAAATTTGTTCAATCTTCCACCACTTAAAAGGAGCACTGTTTGAGAAAACCACTGGAAACTCTGACCCTGGACGAGCAAAAATGTCAAAAAGCACACAGTCATCCTGTCAGTTATCATCAGCATCATCACCACGTTCAAGTCCAAGTCCCACTCAGTCACACACACTTGTGTTGAGTAACCAGCAGCACCAATAATAGCAACACAGCCACAACAATATCTAGCCCCAGTAGTAGTAGAAGCCCCTCAGGAATATGAATGGGTGAAAATTTTCGCCTCAAACTGAAATCGGCAAATAATGGCAATTTCCTCATAGCAAATCATTAGCTGTGAAAAGTGCTGATTTTCTGCTTTTTCCCGCCTTTTCTGCCCATTGAAATCAATGGGAAGAAAAGTTTTTCTACAGCCATATAAACGTCTGTCAGGCTCTCACAGTTTGCCATTTTGTGTTTGTGAGAGCAGCACCTTGTTTGAGCTAGACAAGACAGAGAGGGGAATTGAAGTTTAGTTTAGAGAATCTTTCAGTAGGATATTTGTTCTGTGTAAGTGTTTATTAGGTGAGTCAGTGAGGCACTCAGGGGAGAAGAAGTGAGGAAGGAGATTGACCCCAAATACTCCAAAATTCCATGTGACTGACTGGCAAGACACAGACAGCTAGGGATCTATTTGCTTGATGATCTTGCTGTAATTGTCTCTGTGCTGGGTGAGGAAAGACTTTGTTGATTTAGTTTTGCATTTAGAATTTTTTTTTGGACACACTGTGATAAGACAACAGGGTGGACACCTTAAAAATAAATAAATAAATAAATAAATAAATAAATAAATAAATAAATAAAAAAGACTAAAGAACTAAATATATTAGGTGACAGTGACAGACAGCTGACTGGGCTTAGGCAAGGCATCATACAGCTCCATCAGTTGTGTTGTGTACCCGTATAGTAAAAAAACACGTAATGTACAGCAAACACACAAGGGGAAGGGGAAGGGGGAGGGGTACAGCAGTGCAGGGAAGTGAGAGTAAAGTAGTAGTACAAAAACTGACTGCAGCAATGGTTGCTACAGCATGGGCAATCAGTGATGATGATGATCTCTCTACTCCAAGGGAGGATGCAGTTTGTCAAGGTCTCAGCAAAACTAGTTCCAGCACCAACAGTGCCAGTAGAAATAAAAAAGCAAATAAGAAGAACACTGGAGATGACAACAAGTCACATTCAAGTGTTGATGATTCTGGCAATAGCATAATAGAGGTAGGTGTAGCAGCTGAACCACCTGCTGCATCAGATAATGAGACAAACAAGCACCAAAACACCCATAGTATGGAACTTTGGTACAGTAAAAGTAAAAAGAAATTGTTTGAGACCTCCAAAAGCTTAGGGGAATATAAGGTTAGTAGCGGGCAAACTGGGCAAGAAGTGGCAGGTAATGCTGCTGCTGCTGCTGATGACCTAATGATGACTGACTGTTGATGCAGATCTAGAATATATCCCTCCAGCATCCTTGTCTTGTTCAGATACAGATGAAGTTGAGAGTGAGTATGATGACAGGGCTATAAGGTTAGCAGAAAGTCAAAGTCTGAATCTTCCACCACTTTTAAGGAGCACTGTGCCTGTCTATAAACTGTTTGAGAAAGTCATTGGAAAGTCTGACCCTGGACAAGCACAGATGTCAAAAAGCACACAGTCACCCTATCAGTCATCAGCATCATCGCCTCTTCAAAGTCCAAGTCCCACTCAGTCACACACAACTGTTTCTAGTACCCAGCAACAACAACACAGTTTAACATTCACAATGTTAGATATGATGAGTGCCTCTGCTGCTGCTGCTATAAGTGCTGCACCTTTGATACCTAATAGTAGTAGCAGTAGAATTGCATCAACATCTAGCCCCAGTAGTAGTAGTAGTAGTAGCAGCAGCACCACCTCAGGAACCCTTCATTCCATGAAGTCCACAGTATGGAGATAATTCACTCAGGATCCTCAAGCTAAGCATGTTGTTATCTGTTGTCTATGCAAAAAGCCTGTGAGCAGAGGGAAAGCAGACTCACACCTAGGCACCTTCGCTATGAGTTCCCACCTGAAGTACAACCACAGGTCTGACTGGTAGACACACTGTCAGCAGGCCAAGGGTGCCACAACTAGCAGCAGCAGAAGCACTTTAAAATGTTCACAGGGCTCTAGGGCAGAAAAAAAGAAGTAGAGAAGTTATTTGTGTGTCAGTGCCAACAGTTAGTTCAGTCCAAATAACACCTATGGCTCCTGCTGCAGAGGAGTTTGATGACTCTGGCTTTGCTGTAGGAGATGGCAAGAGTTATAGACTGCCCACACATGCTGCATCTACTGCCACCACCTCCTCTAGTAATGTAAAATCATTAAAGTTTCAGGGTTCTTCTGCCATGTCCTGCCAACCCACACGACTGAGTTCCTGGGAAGGATACAAAAACTTCACAAAAACAATCCCAAAGTACATCTTTGGAATGGCAAGGTTGCCAAGATGTTGGCAATGGACATGCTGCCGTATACTTTTGTAGAAAACCGAGGTTTCAGAGAACTGATGTCATGTGTAGCTCCAAGCTGGAATATCCAAAGCCTCAGTTATTTTTCCAGGACAGCTGTGCCTGAATTGTACAAACAGGTGATTCATGTGGTGGGAAAGGACTTAAAAGTGCATATGGCAAGAAAATCCACCTGACAACAGATATGTGGACAAGTGGGCAGAGCACAGACTATATGACTGTGACTGTTCACTGGGTTTCCCTCCCAGCACCAACAGTGGACAACACTAGCTTAGAACATCAGGTGAAAGCCAGTACCCGTGCTTCTGGTTGTGGCACTGTGATCAAAAGGCGGCAGCAGCAGCATGATAGCCCATACCATCGTCACGCCACCTTGTGCATGCAGAGTTTTGAGAGACAATCCCACAAAGCTGTAGATGTTCTAAGTAAGCTAGAGCAGGTGATAGAGGAATGGCTTGTACCAAGCTCCTTAAAAGATGGTTTTGTGTCTGCTGATAACAGCTCCAACATAATCGCTTCTATGAGAATTGGTAGTATGGTGCATGCGCCCTGATTTGCCCATTGCTAAATTTAGTTGTGACCAGATTCCTGGCAGAATCTGAGACCCTCAAAGAGATGCTTACTATTGCCCACAAAATCTGTGCCCATTTTAGTCGCTCCTACAGTGCACTCAATGCTCTATATTCCATACAAGAGCGTAACAACCTGCCCCATCACCAGCTGAAAATGGAGGTCCCTACCAGGTGGAATTCCACCATGTACATGCTAGAGCATTTTTATGAGCAGAATAAGGCCATTAGCGAGTACACCATGCAAAACTGGAAGGCTTTAGATGGAGCCTCTTTGCCACCTGGCCAATGGCAACTAATGTGTGATGTTTGTGAGCTGCTGAAACCCTTTCATGAAGCAAACATGCTGGGGAGTCGCATTGGGGCAGGAATTCGTGAAATTCTACCACTGATATTTTTATCACAGAAAAAAATGAGGAACATGGCTGAGGATTCTTACCAGAATGACAACACAGACATGCACCAGCTAGCAAAGGACATGTTAGATGGCTTTGAACAAGATCCTCGCATAGTGTCCATTAAGAGCAATGAGGAACACATTCTTGCCACTTTGCTGGACCCCCGCTTTAAACACAAAATTTCAGAATTTCTGCCAAAGGGCCATTATGGCGATCAGCAGCACCTCTCTGAGGAATGGGATTCTATCAAGGAATATTGTGACATGCTTATTGATCGAGTGGAGGGTTGCATTGTGGAGGATGAGAGGGAGAAAGTGAGGGCACAACAAACATCTAGGCAGTATAGTGAAAAGGAAGGCAGCAAAGAATTTGAACCAGCAGAAGTGGCTACATCATCAGCTAGAATATCCCATTCGGAGCACAGGGCAATTCATGGGTCTCAGAAGAGGCAGCAAAAACCCAACATTGGTAGTGGTGGTTTTGGTGGCGGCACATCTCTTTGGGACTTGCTCCCTGAGTATGGGTTGGTAACTGACACACAGGAACTCAGTGTAGCTCCTAGAAGTGGTCCCAATGCATGTGAGATAGCTATCCTGCAAGTATGCAGAAACTATGTTTTAGGCAGAAACAAAGACCCCATGGATTACTGGCAAACAAAGCAGTGTGTGTTGCCAGCATTGACACGTACTGCAGTGGAAAGCCTCAGTTGTCCTCCAGCAAGCGTTGAGTCTAAGAAGGTTTTCAGTGCGGCTGGTTATATTGTCAATGACCGAAGGACAGGGCTATCAAGCAGCAATGTTGGGAGACTAACATTCTTAAAAATGAACCAATCATACCATTTGAGTATCAGGTAGTAGAAACCATATATGATGACAGACAAAGCCAGGATAAATATATTAACAGCAGCACAGATGAGGAGTTGGAGGAGTAATGTGAAGAAGGGTTGCCACTATTTTCCACACTTGGGACCAGTCCACTGTGACCGATAATTTATGTGTGTCAATAATCTGAGTAGGAGGATAGCATGTGACAATGGTAAAAATACATACACAAATCACATCATGCCAGTCCCCCACCACCACCACTACCATACACCATATCTGCCACATTGTAGGTTGTATTTTATTTATTTTTTATTACTTGACATCATCACGGTTATGTGCCAGTGTCACTTAAGCAGGAAGTTAGGGTTGTGGGCAAAGTACAAATGCACTCTGCATGTTAACACATTTTTCAAGGCATATGTTGCTGTAGGACTCACAACTTTGACTTTCAGACATTTATTTCTAAACTTCAGCCTTCACAAGAAGTAATATTACAGAAGAAAATGTAGTACCTATTGGAAATATAGGTGAAAAATGTTTTAAAATAGGCGGGAAATTTGTTAAAATAGGTGAAAAGGAGGACATTTTTGCATAGGCAGAAATGCGAAAGTTTTCGTGGGAAAAGTGAAAAGCGAAAAATTGGCACGGTTTCACAAAATTTTTCGCGGGAAATTTTTCACACTTTTCGCCCACCCCTACTCAGGAACCCCTCAATCCATGACTTACACAGTATGGAGTGACTGCACTCAGGTTCCAAAAGCTATGACAGAGAAAGTCAAGTCAAATGTATTAACAACAGCACAGATGAGGAAAAGGAGGGATCTACCAAACTTGGGCCCACTGCTATTACCAATAAGTAATGTACCAGTAATCTAAGAAAAAAGCATAGCTTATATTTGACACAAACATGATAATGGTAAAAAAAAAACTGCTGTATGAGATGAAATCAACACTCACAGGACTCGATCTTGCAGTAAACCAGTGTAACTTTATTCCGTGGTGATCTCTGAATAAAGTTACACTGACTGAGTCCTGTGAGTGCTGATTTCACCTCCAAAGAAGCTTTAATTATTCTGATTGTGCACCCAGGCATTTGCCCTAGTTGTTGTGAGTGTGACCTGCTGCGTTTTTCAGGTATATTGTTATAGTATCCAAACACACATCAATTACACTATGCCAGTCCCCCAAAACCATTACCACACACATCTACCACATTGTAGGTTGTACTTTTTTATCTCTTGACATCATCATGAATATGTGCCAGACAGCACTACAGCAACAAGGCATATGTTGCTATAGGACTCCCAGCTTTGACTTTCACATACCTATTTCTCCACTGCAGCACTCAGAATAAGTAATATCATGGTGGGAAATGTTGCACCATAGGAAAAACAGGTGACAAATTTGTTGAAACAGGTGAAAATGTGTTGGAATTGTCTAAAGGAGAAAACTTTCACAAAAAAAACAATAATGCATTTTTTGTGAAAAGTATCACAGTCTGCCTTTGAGGCCTAGTTAGCCTGTGCTTCCTTCCTCTGTGGTGTGTCTGCCGGCATCCTTGCAGCCACCTCTGCATTCCTACGTCTGGCTTGGATGCCTGTTTTTGGGCCTATTCTGGGTGGCCTAATGTGGTCCCTCCTCCTTCTGCTCCTTTATAATCTTCCTTTGGGCTAGGAGTCATTTCCCTTACATGGTGTTCCTGCTCATTACACTTTGCTCTTCATTGTGATCTGTGTTTATCTGAGACTCTCGCTGAGTATGTCCCCCGGCTTGTCTGACTACCCACTTCGGTTCTTACCTGTGGTTCTGACTACTCAGTCTGCGTATGACCCCGGCTTGTCTGACTACCCACATCAGCTGTGACCTGTGGCTCTGGCTGACTGTCTCGCTCTGTGTATGACCCGGGCTTGTCTGGCTACCCACATTGGTTCTGACCTGGGGCTCTGGCTATCTCCCTCTGTGTATGACCCCGGCCTGTCTGACTACCCACATCGGTTCTGACCTGTGGCTCTGGCTGACTACTTCCTCTGTGTATGACCCCGGCTTGTCTGACACCCCACATAGGTTCTGACCTGTAGCTCTGACTGACTACTCGCTCTGTGTATGACCCTGGCTTGCCTGACCAGTGACCCTGGCTATTACCCACTCAGTGTAGCCTCTGTTTGCCTTTCCTGAGGGCCTGGTTACTTTCACTTCTTGTAGTCCTCGGTTTGCCTGACCAGTGGCCCTGGCTCCTACTCGCTCAGCATAGTCTTCGTTTGCCTGACCAGTGACCTGGTTACTCTTACTCTGTGTAGTCCCTTGCTTGTCTAATCTGTGACTCTGACTGCTTATTTGCTCCCTACACTACCTGCTTGCCTGACCTGCAGTCTCGGTGCCTCCTGGTTCTGGTATGCTCTCGCTCTCTGTTGCCTCTGTTTGCAGACCAAGTGGTGACTTACACATATTCTACCATTCTTCTGTTGTCCCACCTGAGCCGCTTCCCTAGTCTGGAGATCTTGAGTAGTGCAGTGCACAGCACAGTATACAGCACTGTAGGGACCTTGGGCCCTATTTACATATGTCTGGGGTTCTGTGTGGGCTCTACCATTATTGTTTTATAAAAATAGAATAAGCTTAGGGTAACATAGCTAAAGTTAGAGAATCGTACCTGATAAGAGTGTGCACAGTGGTTAATAGCCTTATAGACATGGCAATCAGTGGCTATGCAGTTAAGGACAGCTCAGAGAATATCGTAATATGATGTCAATTATAAGAAAAGAGAAAGATAAAAAGAAAGGAGAGGTGATATAAGGTTAGTAACTTCTTGTGCCCATGTACAATTTTTTTTCTTTTTTTTTTTACATACCTAGCAGGCTATCTATAATGCAAGATGTTAGCTAAATTCTGATGTTCCAAACACAAAGGTGAAACTGGGGTGAGCTAAAATGGCAGCATATTTCAACTAGAATGAACTTAATGATCATGAACATATAGCTATTACTAGTACTTGGTGAGGATCCCACCAACTTAAATAAATACGAGTCTTATATATCTGGTTCTAACTCTGAAGAAGAGGTGGTATGGTGAGACTAAGTGTCTGAATTAAGATACATAAAGTTGTATGTATATAGCCTGCGGGGTATATAATGAGAATGAATGCAATCATGACATAATGTTGTGCTGAAAACCCAGATGAAGGAGCAAGTAATGTAGTTCATAAAAAATTGATAAACCTTATTGACGTACAGGATGTGCCAGCTAACAGACGGCACTATGCTGCACCAGCCAGGCTGTATATGAGATGAATGGCCTTGGTGGGTCCTATAGTTGATCTTACTGTATAATGCTAAGGAAATAAACTTAAAGGGAAGCCTGCAAGGAACACCAAAGAGAAGAAACTAGCATAGGTTAACAGTATGCAACTTAAAGGAGTGAGTGAATCTGGCTTACGGACCTTAGCAAAGGAGTGGTGGATGTGCCAGTGACAGAGGGCGTTATGGAGTACGAGCCGGTTGATGGAGCCGAAGAGGAATGCAAACAGAACGGACTGGATCCTGGCTGCTGGTAAGCAGCAAGAGCGCAAGAGTGAATTATAGGACACCAGTCAGGACTGTAATGAGGCATGACTGGAGATGAGAAACTTAAGGATGCATAAGAGACACATGGCATTCACCTATAGATGAGGTGAGTCCAGTGGGAGGGGCTGCTTCCCTGCTTATAACAGCTTGGAGTCCCTCAAACAAATTCAGGCCACTTATCATCTGCAATGTAATTCAGGTCAATGTAAGGGCCATTTCACTAGAAATACAAAAAATTACATAAAAGTACTATTATGCTGATAAGAAAAGTCTGAGCAATTCTGGAAAAAATCAACGGTATTATGGATGACAAATTATTGATTTAACTGAGGGTTTCATCTGTTGAATGCAAAGTAATGTGCTGGAGAGATCTCAGCAGCATTCAGATGGTTAAAAGTAGGGATGGGTGAAAAATGTCACCTCTGAAATCAGCAAATAATGGCATGTCTCGCTTGGCAAATAATTTCCTACGAAAAGTGCCAATTTTCCACTTTTTTTGCCTAGCTCATTCCATTGAAATCAATGGGAACATTGAATTTACACACAACACATAAGAAATATTATTTTATTTCCCAAAGGCATAGTATAAAAGAGGCATGAGGGTGCCTGTGTTGGTGGAGTGTGGGGAACGAATCAGCTGAACAGGGAATTTTTTTGGGGGGATTGTTTACTAGAATTGGGGGCAGTTAAGAAAAAAATAAATCCTAGATGCAATTACCCCCCCCCATGAGTCATGGCATAAAAGGGGTCTGAGGAGGGTGCCTGTGTTGGTGGGTGGAGTCTGGGGAATGAATCAGTTGTATACTAAATACATGAGAATACAAAGAAAGCGCACTGCATGTCTAAATAAAGTGAATTAACAAACTGGAAATAAAGAAGACAGAAAATACATTGGCTTAAAGGGATAGTATTACTTCAAAATTACTATCCCTCATATTGTAGCCCTTAATAAACTGAGTTAAACGACACCAGCGGCATCTCTCAAACCTTTATGGTCGCTTTCAAAGTTTCCTCTCCCATGCTGTCAGCGTTTTGCTGCCAGTAGGAGAATCCGGTCTCTGAATCAAGTGGAGGCTCTTCAGCAGAGCCGATATCTCGTTATAGAAGGAAAAATTATTAATTGAAACAGTCTTCTACGTGTGTTTGGTAACCAAGCACACGTAGAAGACTGTTTCAATGAATCATTTTTCCTTCCATAACGAGATATTGGCTCTGTTTAAGAGCCTCCACCTATCCCGGGACCGGATTCCCCTGCTGGCAGCAGAACGTTGACAGCAGGGGAGAGGAAACTTTGAAAGCGACCATAAAGGTTTGAGAGATGCCGCTGGTGTCATTTAACTCAGTTTATTAAGGGCTACAATATGAGGGATAGAAATTTTGAAGTAATACTATTCGTTTAAAGCCAATTAACAGAGTAAAACCTGTTCAGTGCTTTAACAGTTGGCCTTAACAGATACTCATAAAAACCTACACACACCCAAAAGAAATGTTATGAGTCTTAACTTTAACTTTAGTAAACAAATATACATATAGGCTAAAATAATACGGAGGATATATCTACCCTGCAGTCCTAAAACTATCGTACTAGTAACATAAAGGCTGTCTGCTCTTACCTTGTTTAGAAGTTATCTCTAATATTCTGCAGGGGGTATATCCGTTATAATGAGTCCCTACCTGTACTAGAACAGAAACTTCACTAATTCTGAACTCGTGGTCAATGACATTTAGAAAAATAATCTATTCAAAATGATAGTCGTATATCTTGCTGAAATAATACATTTGTCTAGCCTCTGCTAATCCTATTGTTGATTGCGGATTGATGACCACCTATGTGCCAACTATAAGTGCTGTATGGGTTAATTATTGCTGTTAGTGATAACTGTTAAAACCAAAGTATGTTTCACTCATATATATCTGAAGATGACATCTGTATAAGACGAATAATATAATCTCCACTCACTTGATCAGAATATATTATATGTTCTTGGACACAAAATCAGATATAGGCCTTCAGACTATATATCTATTTTCTAATTATGTGCTGGCTCTATTTGGATGGATTGGGAATCAATGGTCCCACATTGATCCGGAGCCAAACGTACAAACTCTCTATATCTATGAACTGAAATATGGGGTACATCAGCTACAATTCCACACCACCCAACATATATCGCTAGCTAAAAGGCTCTATTCACATGGATTGGGAGATAATGATCCTACATCGAGCCGGAGCCTGTTTCCTACGTAATATCTAACTAGTGATGAAAATGATACAAAGTATCTAAACAATCAATTCAAACGCTGACATTAAACAGTGCAGTAAATCATCCAATGCTGATCTCATTTCCTATGTAAAGGCTCTATTTGGATGGATTGGGAGATAATGGTCCCACATCGAGCCTGTTATAAATATTTAGCTAGACTCAAGAAAATAACTAAAGGTATGCAAACTGTCAGCCTAAGATTAACATAATCGCCCAATGCGTTTCATCAGACAACGCAGATTTCATCAGGGTGTTTGGCTTTTATATGTTTGACATAAATATCATGGTGTCTGTTATCAGGGCGGTTGTGCCAAGGCCTTTCTCCTTCTCACTGACTTGTCACAAATTGTGCACAGTACCGTTGATGATGCCTGCACTGTGCCTAAACCAAGAGAAAAATAGTCCCACACCCATGGCTTCAGGGGATAGGGATAGAGAACAGGTGGAGAATAATTGGCTCTTTCTTCTTGTCCTCCATATTCCCCTTACATAGTAACATAGTAATTTAAGTTGAAAAAAGACTTGCGTCCATCTAGTTCAACCTTTTCTATTCCTGTTTACCACTGTTGATCCAAAAGAAGGCAAAAAACCCCTCAATACAGCAATTTCAAATTCTGCCTTGAATGGAGGGAAAAAATTCCTTCTTGATTCCAAATGGCAATCAGATTTCTACTTGGATCAACAAGTAGTGACTAAATATTAATCCCAATACTAACGTACATAGCCCTCTATGTTATGTTCTTTTAAATAAGTATCCAGGCCCTTTTTAAAGGCATCTAATGTATTCAATAGCACCACCTCCTCAGGCAGTGAATTCCATACCTTTATTGTCCATACTGTAAAAAAAACCTTCCGCTGTTGTAGATGAAATCTCCTTTCCTCAAGTCTAAGCGGGTGACCCCTTGTCCTGTGTACTATTCTGTTAATGAACAGGTCTTTGGAGAGCCCTTTGTATGGGCCCTGAACATATTTATATAGTGTTATCATATCCCCTCTAAGATGCTGTTTTCTAGTGTGTACAAGTTTAACTTTTCTAGCCTTTCTTCATAACTAAAACTTTCCATTCCCCTTACTAGTTTTGTAGCCCTCCTCTGCACTCTCTCTAGTTCCATAATTTACTTTTTCAGAAAGGGCACCCAGAATTGAACAGCATATATTCTAGGTGGGGTCTTACCATGGACCTGTAAAGAGGCATAATAATAATAATATCTTCCTCCCTCGAGTCAATACCCCTTTTAATACATGCCAATATCTTATTGGCCTTTGCAGCTGCCAGTTGAAAATGCATGCCACTGCTAAGTCTATTGTCTACCATTACTCCCAAATCCTTTTCATTAGTAGATTTCCCCAGAGAAACACCATTTAAACTATATGTTGCATTTTTATTATACCCAAAATGCATAACTTTACACTTCTCTATATTGAATCTCATTTGCCATTTGCCTGCCCAGTTACTCAATTTGTCCAAATCCTCTTGTAATGAAGACACATCCAGTTCAGACTTTATTACCTTACTTAATTTTGTTACGTCGGCAAACACTGATACATGGCTCCCTATGCCCTCTGGGAGGTCGTTAATAAACAAATTAAAAAGAAGAGGACCCAGGACAGATCCCTGAGGTACTCCACTTATCACGTTTATCCAATTGGAGAACTTGCCATTTACTACCACTCTTAGCATTCTATCTTTCAGCCGATTTCCAATCCACACACAAATGTTTTCCCCTAGGCCTGTTTCATTCAATTTGTACAATAACCTCTTGTGTAGAACCGTAACAAATGCCTTGGCAAAGTCTAAAGTGATCACATCAACCGCCGCTCCCGCATCTATATTTTTACTCACTTTTTCATAAAATGCGATCAAGTTAGTTTGACAAGACCTGTCTTTCACAAATCCATGTTGGCTCCTGCTAATGATATTCCTGTTCAAGCTGAATTCTTGAATATATCCCCTTAGCAACCCTTCAAACAGCTTCCCTACCTCAGATGTCAAGCTTACAGGTCTGTAATTTCCTGGCTGTGACTTTGATCCCTTTTTAAATATGGGCACCACTGCTTTACACCAATCCATGGGCACCATACCTGAAATAAAAGAATCCCTGAAAATCAAATATAACGGTCTAGCCAGGGCATGGCTTAGCTCTTTAAGTACCCGTGGGTGTATACCATCTGGCCCCGGGGCTTTGTCTACCTTATCACAATTCAATTGTTTTAACATTTTTTCTTGTGTTAGCCATGCTTGTTGTGGCTGTTCTGTAAAAGTAATTTGAGATTATTGTCCATTGGGTCTTCCTTGGTAAAAACAGAAGAAAAGAAATTATTTAAAATATCTGCCTTCTCTCTGTCCCCCTTGACCATCTCACCAGTTTCAGATAACTAGGACCCAACATTATCAGACTTTAATTTTTTGCCATTAATGTATTTAAATAATTTTTTTTGGGTTGCTCTTGCTCTCTTTAGCAATATTTTTTTTTCATTCTCCAGTCTAGATAATTTAATAGCCTTTTTACAGGTTTTGTTGACATTTTTGTATTTTGCAAATGCCTCTGCTGATCCCTCAGCTTTATAATGTTTAAATATCACTTTCTTATTATTTATTTAATGAATTACTTTACTGGTTAGCCACATTGGTTTTAATTTGCTTCTTTTGTATTTGTTTCCAACAGGGATACATTTATATGTATATTTTTGCAATGTTATTATGAAGGCATTCCACTTACCTTCTGTGTTTTTTCCTGAAAATATTCTATCCCAATTAACGAGACCAAGGGATGAATTAAACTGCTAAAGTTGGCCTTTTTTAAAATTCAGTGTTTTGGTGGAACCCATACAAAATTGCTTTTTTGAATTAATCTCAAATGATACCATGTTATGGTCACTATTCCCCAAGTGTTCCCTTACTTGGCTGTTAGAGATAAGTTCTTCATTGTCAGTTATTACCAGATCCAGTCACGCATTCCCTCTGGTTGAGGTCTGCACTAGTTGAGACAAAAAATTGTCATTCAATAAGTTTAGAAACTTACTGCTTTTAGCAGAATTAGCTGTTCCATTTTCCAGTCTATTTCCGGATAATTAAAATCCCCCATAATTATAGTTCTCCCTATTTGAGAAGCCTTTTCTATTTGCATTAATAGCTGTGATTATTCAAGGTCACCAATGTTTGGTGGTTTATAACAAATACCCATTAATATTTTCTGGGCAGTTTTACCCCCAGTGACTATATCAACTCACAGGGATTCCACATGTTCACTACTGTCATCGCATATATCTTCCCGCAAATGAGGCAATAACGCTGGTTTGACATACAGACTCCACCATCTCTTTTGTTTGACCTATCTTTTCTAAATAACAGGTAGCCCTCCAAATTGATTCACCAATCATGTGTGTCATCCCACCATGTTTCTGTTATACCTATCAAGATATAGTTTTTGATTTCAGCTGCCAGCTCCAGTTCCCCTATTTTACCAGTTAAACTTCTGGCATTTGCAAGCATACAATTTATGCCACTGCTATGTTCCATTTGTGATTTAATTTTGATGTGGTTTATAGGCTTCTCCCTATCATCTGTACTAACTCCGCCCCCAGATCCACCAACCTGGTTATTAACTACATCGCCTTCCCTTTCTATACTATCTAGTCCAGTATTTATTGGCCCCTACCCCCCTTCCTAGTTTAAAATCTCCATCAACCATCTAGTCATCCTCTCCCCAAGCACTTGAGACCCTCTTGCATTCAGGTGCAATCCATCCCTACTATAGAGATTGTACCTCAAAGCAAAATCAGCCCATTTCTCTAAAAACCCAAAGCCCTCCTTCTTACACCAAGACTTCAGCCATGCATTGAGCTCCCTAATCTCCCGTTGTCTCTCTGGCGTAGAGCATGGCACAGGTAGTATCTCTGAGAATACTACCTTGAAGGTCCAGTTCCTAATCTTACTCCCTAAATCCCTAAAATTACCTTTTAGGATTCTCCACCTTCCTCTTACTTTGTCATTGGTACCAATATGCACCAAGACAGCTGGATCCTCTCCAGCACCTCCCAATAATCTGTCCACCCTGTCTGCAACATGCCGAACCCAGGTACCCGGGAGACAGCAAACCATTCGGTTGCTGCGATCAGAGCCACAGTTTACCCTATCTGTTCTCCTAATAATAGAGTCCCCTACCACCATGACCTGGCTAGGCTTCACTTTCCTCTGCACCCCCTCCTCTGTTAGAGGAGCTGTTATCCCGGCTGTTAGGGAGAACAGTCTTCTCCAGCAATTCCACTTCTGGGTTTACCTCCCCAACATCTTCACTTAAACAAGCAAATTTGTTGGGATGGAAAAACTCAGGACTGGCTGGCCTCTTCCTCTTCCATCCCCCACTGCAACCACCTCTAACTGTGACCCAACTATGTGCCTGGGTCCCTTCTACCTGATCTCCTCCCTCTTTGCTAGGTGACCCAGCTATACTCTGCTCAGTTAGCACGAGACTCCTCTCAAGGTTGCCAATATCTCTCAGTGTTGCAATAAAGAGCTCCAGTCTGAGCTTCCAGAAAGTCCACATGCTCACAATTGCCACAGAGGTATGGACCCTGGAACTGCTGTAGGCACAGCACTGGTGGTGGCACTGGCAGCAGGTGCAGCGTGTCTGACAGCCGGCACAGCACTGGTGGCAGCAGAGGCAGTACTGGCAGCAGGCACAGCACTGCTAGTGGCACTGGCAGCTGGGGAAGCAGGTCTGACAGCCGGCACAGCACTGGTGGCAGCAGGGGCAGCACTAGTAGCAGGCACAATACTGGTGGTGGCACTGGCAGCAGGGACAGCACATCTGACAGCAGGCACAGCATATCTTACAGAAGGTGCAGCACATCTGGCAGTAGGCGCAGCACCTCTGGTAGCAGGCACAGGCAGCTGACCTGTCCTGCTCTTACTACTATTACCCTTTTGTTCCTCCCTTGACATTAATTTCTCATTTAAATGCTCACTTCCTCCTCAGATTGAGACTCAGTGGACACATAATGGTCCTTCCAGTTCCTCCTTTTATTAGTTTTAAACCTGCTCATAGTGATAGCAGTCACTATGAGCCTCTCCTGACACAATTTTGCTTCAAGATCACAGCAGAAAAGCACAGCACATCTATCTTACTCTGTAGCTGCTTCCATGTGTGTCACTTCCTCAAATACGTCACATTTTGATAGTGAAAAGGCAAAAAATTACATAAATCAATGGACGGAAACTTTATAGCCATAGAAAAAATGGAGAACAATTTTGGCCAATAGGAGAAAAATGTGAAGATTTTAATTGCAGGTTTTAAAGATGATTTTTAAAAGGCCAAATTAATTCAGTAGGAATGTTTATTGCCCCTGTGGTACAGTTGATTTGTCCCAGAATTGTTCCAGTTTTCTTAAAAAAGAAAATAATTTTTTGACTTATAATTAATAATCTGTAACAGATCCAAGTTCCTAATTGAGCTGGCTGAGTCTCTACTGTGGCTGACTGACAGATATAATTTACAAACTGATACATCAGACACCAAAGAAACAGACAAATACACTTTACTTGACACTCACTCATACAATCAATAGAAGAAGACGGACAAGCATATAGTAAGGTATGGTGGTGCTGCAGCAGTTGCTGTGGTGCACACTGTATCCTTTATTGCAAACTGCTGATTCTGAAGCTAACAGATCTATCCTCACCCTGAACTGTACTGGAAAAAGTAATACTGCAGTCAAGATAGCAGAGAGTGAAATACAGTTGTCAGAGAAATCTATGGCTGAATTTTTGACACTAACGATACATAGAGACAGATAAACAGGCAACAAGGGTGGGAAGCAGTTGATTGTAGTTACAGAGTGTGTGCATATGATTTATTTGTAGACAGTGACATAAACTGACAGTTTATCAAACAAAAAACCCTTTGAATGATAGGTGACAGAAAAAATTAGAAAATGTGGCCTGAACTGTGTCTGACATGGACACTAGAGACAGACATATACATCATACATGATTTTCAGATGGACAAAACATATTCCACACAGTAACAGCCCTGTTGTGTAAAAAAAAAAAACAACAACACTACTTTCATTAAGAAGAATCAGACAATGCTAATGCGGGCCTGATTAGTGACGATGATGATGTAGAATATACCTCCACACACACACCATTTTCCACTTCTTTTGATACAGATGCAGTAGGGAGTAAGATAGCTGATGACAGGGCCATAAAATTAGCTGAAAGGAAATGGTTAAATGTTGCACTACTGAAAAGGAGCACTTTGCTTTTTACAATCTCTTTGAGAAGTCAATTGGAATGTCTGATTCTGAACAAGTAAAGATGCTTAAAAATACACAATCATGATGCCAGTCATCATCATCATCATTGTCACAGCTTCCAAGTCCAACCCCTACCTAGTTTTTTTCTGATGGCTGTTCTGTGTTACGGATTCTGGTGTGTGTGACGGGATCAAATGAGATTTACCCCAAATACCACAAAATCTTATGCGAATTAGAAGTGACAATCACTTGTGACACCAGTTCCTTCCTGAGTTGGCTGAGCCTCTGTCACGGACTTGACTAACTGACAGAATATTTAGAAGACTGATGCTCAATAGTCAAGTTCAACTTACAATGACACATTCAACAGCCAGAAGAAGAAGAACCTGCATATTTAGTAAGGTATATAGTCATCTCTACTAAAAAATAGAAGAGAAAAAGTGGAAGCTGAAATCTTCTTGATACTAGCTACAGATAAAGAGTGGAATAAGCATTTGCACATGGAGTGTGTTTTTTTTTTTACTATGATGGGAAAAGTGAATAAAAAAGGATTAAAAAAAGTAAAAACAAAACAAAAGCAATTAAAATAGTTTCTGTTTTGTGACAAGGACCATGATGTGAGTTGTGACAGAGTTAATAAAGGGCAAGACTTTGCAGGGATAGGGAAAAAGCAGTAGGAGCAGTGCAGGAACATGTTAGTAAAATGGTAGTCCAGATCTGACTGCAGCCTTGGTTGCAGCAGAGTGTGCAATAAATGATGATCATTTCCCTGAGGAGGCTGTTTGTCAAATTCACATAAAAAGTTCCACCAACAGTAATATTAATAAGCCATCTAAGAACACTGAAGATAACAATACGTCACATTTTAGTGATGATAGCATAATGAAGGAAGATGTAGCAGGTCAGTCAATTGATGCATCTGATAGTAATACAACAAGTACAACACCTGTTCTGAAAATAATAGTGAACATTGTGAAAATTCCTGTAAGGGGAAAGTAAAAAGTACTAGTCTGAGGCTTCAAAAAGACTAGATGAACATACAAGTATAAGGAAAGTAGCAGGAGGCAGTGCTGAGGATGACCTAATTAGTGATGATGATGTTGAGCTAGAATTTATCCCTCAAGAATCCTGATCCTATTCAGATACATATATATTTCAGAGTGAAAGCGATTATAACATGGACGGAAAATTAGCAGAAAGGCAAAAATACTCATTTCTACACCAATGAAACATAGCATTCTGCCTGTTAATTAAGCTGTTTAAGAACTCAGGTGCAAAGTTTGACTGAGGACAAGTAAAGAGGATCATTTGCAAGTCTAACACCAACTATTCTTGAGTAACCAGCAGCAACACAGGTCATTAACATTCATAACCCTAGCTAGAGTGCCTCTGCTGCTGGAAGTGCAATATGTTTAACATCTAATAGTATAGCAACATCTTGCCCCAGTAATAGTAGCACCTGAGGAACACCTCAGTCTATGATGACTATAGTAGGAAGATAATTCACTCATGATCCAAAGGCTAAACATGTTACTCTCAGTTGTCTGTTTAAGAAGCATTTGAGCAGGGGGAAATCAGGATCACACCTAGGCACCTCCTCATTGAGATCCCACCTGAAACACAAACACAGGTCCAATTGGAAGAAGACAAATCAACATATCAGAAGTGCCACAAATAGCAGCAACAAAAACACTCCTTAAAGCTCCAAGAGCTCTGGGGCACATAATAGAAGTGATGTTGATGTGTCAGAGAATGTGCACCTATGGCATCTGCTGCGGAGGAGTATGATTCTGAGGCAGATTGTTATGGTTTATTTGACACTCAGACACAGTAGATTAGATAAAGCACAATTTTATTGAACAAATTCACAAAACAATAACCCTCACTGGTCCAGTAATATATAGCACAATATAGAACTGACACAGGACAGGTTACAGTGATATATACCCACACGGGTCCAGTAGATGTACAATACAGCAACAACAATATACTGACACAGGTCAGGTAACTTTCGTGTGATACTCAAACGAGGCAGCACTGAATGGGTTACTATTAGGCCAGGAAGACTGACAGGCCCTAATAGCGTGAGGCCCTTTAAGACTCTCACTCTGCAGAGAGTGCACAAATATCGAGTAACGCCACAATAGTCAACGGAGGCCCAGAATAAGCTTGTGAACTGCCATTGCAGTAGTGGAGGACTGACTGTATGCCTGGAAAAGCACCCAACGGAGACTGCTCAGATGGATAGCTGGTGGAATCGGCACCTTCCCTGAAGGGGTTAAAAATGCTCAGACCAATGTCGACTGCCTGGTCAAGTGAACAGCCTGAGGCGCCCAGAGTAAGACCAGCCTCAGCGTATATGGCAGGAAGAAGGGTCAAGCGTACCGTGGTGCACAGATGGAAGGAACACACCAGCAATGTCACCGGTGCGACACCGACAGATATCGGAGACTAGACTGCAAGAGTATAGTGAGGCCACAGTGACACTGTCTGGAGACAGAGAGGAGCCTGGGTAACAACCCCAACCGAGGACCGGATGGGGCCATAGGCAGGACAGATACATGGCCAATGGAGCCCAACCGGACCGGTACACAAAGCAGGAACGTCAGCCAATCCGAGTAGGTACTCAGAGCAGGAACGTCAGCCAATTCGAGTCGGTACACGGAGCAGGAACGAGATGCAGAGTAGTCAGGCAGTCTGGGTCAGTACACAGAGATCACATGAAAAGAGGAACAAGCGCTGGTAATGGAAACACCACGAAAGGGCACAGGAGAAGTGACAAGACCCAGTATTTAAGGACAAATACTGGGCGGGACAAAGTCACTTCAGCCAATAGGCATAAGCAGGAGCAGAAACTGACAGAATGTCGCCAGCATAGCACGGGCACCGTGATACAGATGTAGCCATAGACTGCCCACACATGTCACTGCTACCCCTGCCACCTTCACAAGTCATGTAAAAGCAATAAAGTTACACAGTTGTTCTGCCATGTAATTATAAACCATATTTTTGAGTTCTTAGGAAGGAGTCAATAACTTCACAAAAATAATCTCAACTTACGCATGTGGGATAGCAAAGTTGCCAAGATATTGGCAGTTGACATGCTTTCTGTTCTTTTGTTGAAAACAGAGTTTTTAAAGAACTGATGTCATGGGTTGCACCCTGATCGCATATACCAAGCCACAGTTATTGTTTAGGGACAACTGTGCCAGAATTGTACAATTAGGTGGTTAATGTGGTGGACAAAGAGCTGGGAACATCATTCAGAAAGAAAATGAATGTGACAAAATATATGTGTGATGATAATGCAAATAAGTGGCCAGAGTACAGACTATATGACTTTTATTGCTCTCTGGGTTCATTCCCATCAGTGGGCAACAATAGCTTTCAACAACAGGTCATAGTCGGTAATCTTGCCTCTTGTTCTGACAGCATCATTAAAGGACAACAGCAGGCTAGCCTATACCATTGACACACCACTTTGTACATACAGAGTTTTGAGAGAAAATCCCACAAAACCATGGATGTGTTAAAAATACTAGAGCACATGATAGAGAAATTGCTTGTACCCCCTCCTTGAGAGCTGGTTTTGTGTCTGCTGATAATGGCTCCAACATATTAGCTGCTTTGAAAATAGGTGATTTGATACATGTATTCTGTTTTGCCTAGGTCCTAAATTTAGTTGTAACTAGATTCCTTGCAGAATCCAGAGATGCTGAATACTTCCTGCAAAATCTGTGCCCATTTTACCCGCTCCTACATTTTTCACAATGCATTATAATCCATATAACCTGCCACATCACCAACTGAAAATGGTGGTCTATACCAGGTGCGATTCCACATATGGTGTTGAGAATTTGTACGAGCCAAATAAGACTATTAGCAAGTATACAGTGCAAAAATGGAAGAAATGGAGAGAACATCTGTCACCTGAGCAATGGCAATGTGTGACATGTGTGAGCTGCTGAAACCCTTTTGAGGAGGCCACATTGTTGGTTAGTCATGTTGGAGCAAAAATTAGGGAGATTTTCCCATAGATATATTTACTACAGAAAAAAAAAAATATATATATGGCTGATTAATTTTATAACACAGACATGAAGCAGCTAGTGAAGAAATGTTAGCATGATTTGAGCAGGACCCCTGCTTTAAATATATAATTTCTGAATTTCTGACAAAATTAGATAATATTTTGGCAAACCTTGACAATCAGTAGCATCTCTCTAAGGAAACAGATTCTGTCAAACATTGTAAAGAAATGCTTATAGATTGAGTGGAGGGTTGCAATGTGGAGGATGGCAGAGAGAAAGCTAGGATAAAAAAATAAATAAAAAAGAGCAGCCACGACAACAACATCAACAAGAACATCCCATTCACAGCATATTTCTGAATACTTGTCACAAAAAGCAATTCATGTGTCTCGGGGATGGCAATCTATGATTTGTGGTGGTGTTGATGGTAGTGCTGGTGCTGGTATGGATTGGTAACATGCACACGAAAACTATGTAGCTCCTAAAAGTAGTCCCACTGTATGTGAGATGGTTACAAACAATGACTCTATTGACTGGGAAACAAAAATAATCTGAGAATATGTAAGCTTAAGTGGGACTCAAAGACCATAATGCACATAACTGGTTTAGCTTTCAGACCTATGAATCATGAATATGTGTGTGTGTGTGTGTGTGTGTGTGTGTGTGTGTGTTTGTGTATGTGTGTGTGTGTGATGAAAGACAAGCCCTCACAGGACTTATGCATTTATGAATATTTATTCCAATTATACCAATAGATCACATTCCCCACTACAGAGAGGAAGCAATTGAAGTAAACTGTTGCTACAGATAGAGAGACCTTCTGGATCAGGACTTTGAATTAAAAAATTAGATCAACATGTCGCAATGTTTTTGGAAGAAAGATAACAATATTCTGTTTTTTAATTTTCTTATAATTTTTAAATTTTTTATTTTTAATTTTTGTTATTTTTCATAGCTTGAATGGGTGAAAAAGACCCTATCCTTATTGTTTTTGTGGTCATTAATGACCTTGATCTCATAACTGTAGAGACATTAGTGGAATATTCCTTTACAATACGTGAAAACATTTTTTTTTCTGATGATTGTTACTTATTATTTTTTTTGATACCACACGTTTTTGGTGGTATAATTTGGTACACAGGTGGTTAAAATGTACATATTTTATTAACATTAAAGTTAATTAGAATTTTCAATTGTTAATTTGCACATTTCACTTGGCGTCACTTTGCTGGCTCTTTGGGCACCCAGGGGACATCTAGCACATTGCTTGGCGATTTGTCGCTTAGCTTGCCACTCTGGTGTTCAGGGAATCAAACACAGTCCCTTAAGTGCATGATCTTGTTACCATACGTAAGATAACACGTCACTTAACTAGTCACAATCATAGTCAGTAACCATCACTAGATAAAGCATGTTTCCACATCATTTAAATTCTAATGGACATTTCACAGTCAGTCTGACTAATGAATGATTATTATTTTTACAAGAGGGAGCATGTTTCTTTTGGGGTTGTTTCTTTTTAGTTTTATTTCTTTGATCTTCTCGTCACAGACCTAACGTTTCACTGTTTGACACATGGATTTGAGCAGAGTGGTCACGTATATTGGAATAACTATTCATAAATGTATAAGACCTGTGAGTAGGGGTGGGGGAAAGTTGCCGTGTTCCAGCGGGAAATTTCATGAAAACCACGTTGTTTTCTTCTTTTTCGCGGGAAAATCCACTTTAAAACTAGCGATTAAAATGTTTGCATTTTTCGGCCACTGGCCAAAATTTTTCAACATTTTTTCAATGGCTAGAAAGTTTCTGACCATTGATTTACGTTGTTTTCGCACTTCTGCTATAAAAAAAGTGACATTTTCGCTGAAGGCAGACACAATAGAAGAAACTACAGAGCGAGATAGACGTGCTGTGCTGTTCTCTTGTGATATTTTGCAAAAAGTGAGGTAGGAGAGGCTCATAGTGACTCCTATCACTATGAGCAGGGTAAAAAATAATCAATGGAGGAGCTGGAAGGACCATTATGTGTCCACGGAGTCTGAAGACGAAGGGACTACTACTGTACTAATGCTGTCCAGTCACCCTAAATCACCCCAAGGGATCTTGGGGAATTTAATGGGAAGGGAGGGAGAAAAGGGAATGGTAAGGAAGGGAGAAAAGGGAATGGGAAGTAAGGGAGAAAAGGTTAGTACTATTGAGAGCAGGACAGGTCAGCTGCCTGTGCCTGCTACAAGACGTGCTGCCCCTGCTTCCAGTGCCACCATTGCTGTACCTGCAGCCACTAGTGTTGTACCTGCTGTCAGATGTGCTGCCACTAGTGTTGAACCTGCTGCCAGTGCTGAACCTTCTGACAGTGCTAAACCTTCTGCCAGTGCTGAACCTGCTACCACAAATACTTTGCCTGCTGCTAGTGTTTCTTTTAGTACTCGGGGGGTGGAGAAAATTATGCCATGTGAGGCAGTAGGGTACCCTCTGTCACATTGCTCATCACTTCCTCCAAGCAGCAGTGTGATGTCTGGAATGGAGCAGCATCATGTAGGGACTAGTGGTGGTGGTGGTGTTGGAGAAGCTAGGGTGGAAGAGACATTGATGGCCTTTTTATCAGAAACTGAGAAGGAATGGGAGACAGGGATGAGGATGGGCATCACCACCACCACCACTAGCAATCAGCTTTTGGAATTAGGGGAAATTGCAAGCTCTCTAATTCCTGAGATGAAAGGGCAGCAGGGTGCTGAGAAGCAGGCTAATGGGTCACAGACCACCGTGAACACAGTGGGAATGGGGTCAACAAGTAATGCGGGACTAGGACAGGTTCCACTTGCCAGCATCAGCAATACTCATGGTCTTAGTTGCAGTGCTAAATTAGAGGCAGTAGCAGCAAAATGATCAGCTGCCACAAAAACTGAAGGGGAACGTGGAGGAAAAGAAGAAAAAGGTCATTATTCTCCACCTCTTCCCTATCCCTCCCCCCAGAAGTCATGGGTGTGGGACTATTATTCTCTTCCGGCTGGCACAGTGCAGTCATCATCAACAACGGTACAGTGCAAAATTTGTGAGAAGTTAGTGAGAAGGGGAAATGAGGGAACACACCTTGGCACAACCTCCCTGGTAACACACTTGAAATGCAGACACCATGTGTCACGGTTTATTATGACTCTCAGACACAAGTTTTAGGTAAAAAAAATCAATTTTATTGAAATAATAAATGATAACTTAGGATGGCAATAACATACATAATATATATATACAGAATATAGCACAGACAGAAGGCAGACTCTACCGGTCCTGTCAATATACCGGACAGGACAGTCTTTAGGCTCTACCGGCCTTGCCAATACCGGGTAAGGCAACCTGCAGATGGAATAGCATAACGGTTTACCGGCCTTACCAAATTACCGGGCAAGGCAGCCTCAATAGATACATAATGTAGGCTCTACCGGCCCTGCCAATACCGGGTAAGGCAACCTCAGATGGAATGTGGCAAAAGGTTCTACCGGCCTTACCAATACCGGGCAGGGCAGCCCAGAGATAATAGCAGCAGTCAGATGGAACTGGCAAATTAGCAGAATCGTTAAGCAGCAAGGCTTTGGAGCAAACCAGCGTCCGCACGCTGGAAACAACACTGAATAGTATAGCCGTTAGGCTTAGCGAGCAAACCAGTGACCGCACACTGGAGTAACAAGCGAGTAGTATAGCCGCAAGGCTTAGGAGCAAACCAGCGTCCGCACGCTGGGACCAACACAGATTTGTATAGCTGATAGGCTTTGGAGCAAACCAGTGACCGCACACTGGTGTAACAAGCGAGTTTGTATAGCCGCAAGGCTTAGGAGCAAACCAGCGTCCGCACGCTGGGACCAACACAGATTTGTATAGCTGAAAGGCTTTGGAGCAAACCAGTGACCGCACACTGGTGTAACAAGTGAGTTTGTATAGCCGCAAGGCTAGGAGCAAACCAGCGTCCGCACGCTGGGACCAACACAGATTTGTATAGCTGAAAGGCTTTGGAGCAAACCAGTGACCGCACACTGGTGTAACAAGCGAGTTTGTATAGCCGCAAGGCTTAGGAGCAAACCAGCGTCCGCACGCTGGGACCAACACAGATTTGTATAGCTGATAGGCTTTGGAGCAAACCAGTGACCGCACACTGGTGTAACAAGCGAGTTTGTATAGCCGCAAGGCTTAGGAGCAAACCAGCGTCCGCACGCTGGGACCAACACAGATTTGTATAGCTGATAGGCTTTGGAGCAAACCAGTGACCGCACACTGGTGTAACAAGCGAGTTTGTATAGCCGCAAGGCTTGGGAGCAAACCAGCGTCCGCACGCTGGGACCAACCCGGAATTGTAGCAATGTCACCAACGCGACCAGGCAGAAGGTCGCCAGGATACTGAAGACAGGTGATGAGATGACAGGAACCAGCAACGATCAGTCAGGTCAGAAAACAGCAGAGAAGTTCAGCAGGAACTGCAACACCAGAGACTAGGCCGGAACCAGGACTGGAAGTACTTCAGCATGCAGGAAACACTGGAACAGTAGAAATCAGGAACTCAGGAACACATGAGATCAGGAACTCAGGAACACTGGAACAGAGGCCCAGCTATCACTAGCATAGTGATAGCAAGAAGGTCAGAAACAACACGAAAGGGCACTCAAAGGGTGCCCAATCCAGGTTTAAATAGTCAATAAGAGGCAGGCTATCTGCAGACAGCCAATAGAAGCCCCCTACTGGTGACAGACAAGTAACTGCAGCCAATCACGGGCACCGTGATAGTACCCCCCTTTCAAAGACCCCCTCTCCTAGAATAGGGTTTAGGTTTCTGCGGGTAATTGGCATGAAAGGCCCTAGTTAACCTAGGTGCATGAAGGTCCGTACTATCCACCCATGATCGATCCTCAGGACCATACCCTTTCCAATGTACCAGGTACTGTACCCTTCCTCTAAGCCTACGGGAATCAATAATGCTCTGAACCTCGTACTCCTCCTGGCCCTCGACCTCAACAGGTCCTGGCACCACAGGTGTGGTAGTATAGCGATTGCAAACCAGAGGCTTAAGAAGGGACACATGGAACACATTATGGATACGCATGGATGCAGGTAGGTCTAGTGCATAGGAGACAGGGTTAATTTTGCGAATAACTCTGTATGGACCAATAAACCGAGGAGCCAACTTATTAGACGGAACCTGCAGCTTGAGATTTCTGGAGGAAAGCCATACTCTATCCCCAACCTGAAAGGAAACCGCTGGAAGCCTTCTGCGATTAGCATGGCGCTGATGACGCTGAAATGACTGACCAAGTGCCCTCTGAACTTGTGCCCATGTGGAACGGAGTTGCTCGATATGCTCATCCAGAGCTGGAATCTGTTGCGTCTGAAATGAGTCTGGAAGCAAACAGGGCTGGAACCCATAATTAATCAGAAACGGAGAGCTCCCAGATGAAGAATTGACCGCACAGTTCCTGGCGAACTCTGCCCAAGGCAACAAGTCGGACCAATTATCATGATGGTCAGTAACGAAACAACGGAGAAATTGTTCCAAGCCCTGATTAGCTCGTTCAGCGGCTCCATTGGTCTGGGGATGGTAGGCAGAGGAGAAGGACAGCTGTATGCCCATCTGTTGGCAAAATGCCCTCCAAAATCTAGACACAAACTGGCTCCCCCTGTCAGACACCAGTACCCTAGGCACTCCATGCAACCGGAATACTTCTCTGGCGAACACCATTGCCAATTCCTTCGCTGAAGGAAGACCACGGAGGGGCACGAAATGAGCCATTTTAGAAAACCTGTCCACCACCATGAATATAAAGGAGTACCCCTTCGACATAGGCAACTCTCCCATAAAATCAATGGAAACATGAGACCAGGGGCGTTCGCCATTAGGCACCGGTTGAAGCAAGCCCACAGGGAGATGTCTCGGGGTCTTAGCGCGGGCGCAGGTGGCACAGGCATTCGTAAATTCGGCACAATCGTTTCTCATGGAAGGCCACCAAAATAACTGAGAAAGGGACCATAACAATTGGTCTCTACCAATATGTCCCGCAGCCTTAGAGGAATGGTAGGTTTCGAGCAGCCTAGTACGAAATGATTCAGCGACAAAACATTTGCCCACTGGGGTTTCATGGGGAGCGGACCCCTGAGAGGCCAGGATCTCCTCCCCTAGAGGAGAAGTGATACTCGTGCGTATAGTAGCCAGTATTCTATCAGGTTGGATGATAGGAGCTGGTGCTTCCACTCTGTCACTGTCGGCCTCAAATTGTCTTGACAGTGCATCAGCCCTGATATTTTTTGACCCTGGTAAATATGATACAATGAAATTAAATCGAGACAGGAACAGTGCCCACCTGGCCTGACGAGAGGACAATCTCTTGGCCTCCGAGAGATAGGTCAGATTCTTATGATCTGTTAGGATTAAGACAGGATTCTTAGTACCTTCAAGCAAATGACGCCATTCCTTAAGAGCAAGGATAATGGCCAATAATTCTCTGTCACCTATCTCATAGTGGCTTTGAGTGACAGTCAACTTTTTAGAGAAAAACCCACAAGGTCTGAGAGTTCCACCTTTCTCGTGTCGCTGCGAAAGTACTGCCCCGACCCCAATATCTGAGGCATCAACCTCTAACATAAATGGAAGTAAAGGATTGGGGTGGGATAACACAGGAGCCGCAGCAAATGCCAGCTTCAAATTCTCAAAGGCTTTCTCAGCAGATACCGGCCAACAAGAAGGATTAGCACCCTTGTGCGTAAGATCGGACAGAGGTTTGACAATGGAAGAAAAGTTCTTAATAAACCTCCTATAATAATTAGCGAAACCCAGGAAACGCTGTATGGCTTTAAGACCCTTGGGTTTTGGCCATTGTAGGACAGCTGACAACTTTTCTTTGTCCATGGCAATGCCATCATTGCCAATTATGAACCCCAAGAATGGCACACTGGTTCTATGAAACTCACATTTTTCCATTTTACAAAATAATTTGTTCTCACGGAGTCGTAGCAATACTGCGGATACATCTTTGATGTGCTGTGCCATGTTTTGGGAGTAAATCAGTATATCGTCGAGGTACACCACAACACATGTCTGTAACATATCTCTCAGAACATCATTTATCAGTTCCTGGAAAACTGCGGGTGCATTACACAGCCCAAAAGGCATTACTAGATACTCGTAGTGCCCAGCTCGAGTATTAAAGGCAGTTTTCCACTCATCACCTGCTCGAATGCGAACCAGATTGTAAGCGGCCCGTAGGTCCAACTTGGTAAATATCGAAGCGCCCTTAAGCCTGTCAAAAAGCTCGGTGATGAGTGGTATTGGGTATGCGTTTTTTGCCATTAGTTTATTCAAGCCCCGGTAGTCAATGCATGGTCTTAATTCGCCATTTTTCTTTTTTACAAAAAAGAACCCAGCCCCAGCTGGAGAGGTAGATTTACGTATGATCCCTCTAGCAAGGGCATCAGAAATGTAATCCTCCATAGCCTTATTTTCATCACAAGATAATGGATAAGTGCGTCCTTTCGGAGGTACTGCACCAGGCTGCAATTCAATGCAACAATCATAAGGTCTATGCTGGGGTAGCATACTAGCCTCTCCTTTGCTAAAAACATCGCCAAACTGTTGGTACACATCCGGCATAGCAGAGGAGGTGCACATGACCTTAATAGGCTGGATGACGCACTTGTCCATACAAAACTGGGACCAAGCAGCAATTTCACACTTCTTCCAATCGAATTGTGGGTTATGTAACTGTAACCACGGAAATCCCAATATCACCGCATGGTGCGGGGAATTAATCAGTTGAAACTGCTGCTCTTCTCTGTGAAGTGCCCCAATAGTCATAGACAATGGCATAGTTTCAAATATAACCTGAGGCGGTTCTAAGGGTCTACCATCAATCGCTTCAATAGTCAAGGGGTTTTCTCTTTCAATGCGTGGAACTCCGTGCAATTCAGCAAAGGTATTATCCATAAAATACCCTGCTGCACCGGAGTCAACCAAGGCCAAAACCTCCACAGAGCGTTGTGCCCAAGACAATACCACCTGTATGGTGGGTTTCATTATGCCCGACACTGGGGACGATTGTACACCACCTAGGGCCTGTCCCCCAAGATACCCTAGGTGTGTGCGTTTCCCGGACGTACCGGACAGGAATTTAGCAAGTGCCCTTTTTTACCGCAGTATAAACATAACCCTTGTTTTTTGCGATATAGTCTCTCTGCCTTGGATAGTCTAGTGAAGCCTATTTCCATAGGTTCACTTGTTTCCCGTACTGGTTCACTAGACTTCAATGCCAAGGGAGGGATGGGTGGGCAAAACATGCTACTAGGCTCATTATTTTTTTACCGTAACTTACGATCTCTGGCAATTGATCTCTCACGTATTCTGGAGTCAATTATCATAACATACTCAATGTAATCATCTAGATCAATAGGTAGATCTTTAGCAGCGATTTCGTCTTTAATGTGGTCATTCAGGCCTTGAGAGAAGGCTGCCAATAATGCCTCGTTATTCCAACCTACCTCTGCTGCCAATGTGCGGAATTCGATGGCATAGTCGCCCACTGTACGCCTGCCCTGTTGTATCTCCATAAGGCGTTTGGCAGCAGAGGTGGTTCTACCAGGAGGCTCAAACACTCTTCGAAAGGAACGCACAAATTCACTAAAGTTCTTAGTACAAGGTTTAGCATTCTCCCACAAGGGGTTAGCCCAAGCCAATGCTCTGCCAGTGAGCAGTGATATCGTGAACCCCACTTTACTACGATCATTGGGAAATGCGTGTGCCGTCAATTCCATAAAGATTTCGAGTTGATTGATGAACCCTCTGCAGAGACTAGGGTCACCATCATATCTTAGCGGCAAGGGTGCAGAAGCCGTTAACCCTTTAACAGTACCCCCTAGGGGTCTGGTATCACTTTCCGGTGTCTGACTTGGCGAGACCACCGGGCTAGAGCTAGATTGGGCAGCAGGTACCGTGCGTTCAAGGATCGTTTGAATTGCAACTGCCAACTGATCCAAACGTTGCTCGAGCACATCCATCCTCCAATGGATATTCTGTGCGTTACCTTCACCCTTGCTGTCTGAGGTCATGGCCCTTTCGTACTGTCACGGTTTATTATGACTCTCAGACACAAGTTTTAGGTAAAAAAAATCAATTTTATTGAAATAATAAATGATAACTTAGGATGGCAATAACATACATAATATATATATACAGAATATAGCACAGACAGAAGGCAGACTCTACCGGTCCTGTCAATATACCGGACAGGACAGTCTTTAGGCTCTACCGGCCTTGCCAATACCGGGTAAGGCAACCTGCAGATGGAATAGCATAACGGTTTACCGGCCTTACCAAATTACCGGGCAAGGCAGCCTCAATAGATACATAATGTAGGCTCTACCGGCCCTGCCAATACCGGGTAAGGCAACCTCAGATGGAATGTGGCAAAAGGTTCTACCGGCCTTACCAATACCGGGCAGGGCAGCCCAGAGATAATAGCAGCAGTCAGATGGAACTGGCAAATTAGCAGAATCGTTAAGCAGCAAGGCTTTGGAGCAAACCAGCGTCCGCACGCTGGAAACAACACTGAATAGTATAGCCGTTAGGCTTAGCGAGCAAACCAGTGACCGCACACTGGAGTAACAAGCGAGTAGTATAGCCGCAAGGCTTAGGAGCAAACCAGCGTCCGCACGCTGGGACCAACACAGATTTGTATAGCTGATAGGCTTTGGAGCAAACCAGTGACCGCACACTGGTGTAACAAGCGAGTTTGTATAGCCGCAAGGCTTAGGAGCAAACCAGCGTCCGCACGCTGGGACCAACACAGATTTGTATAGCTGAAAGGCTTTGGAGCAAACCAGTGACCGCACACTGGTGTAACAAGTGAGTTTGTATAGCCGCAAGGCTAGGAGCAAACCAGCGTCCGCACGCTGGGACCAACACAGATTTGTATAGCTGAAAGGCTTTGGAGCAAACCAGTGACCGCACACTGGTGTAACAAGTGAGTTTGTATAGCCGCAAGGCTTAGGAGCAAACCAGCGTCCGCACGCTGGGACCAACACAGATTTGTATAGCTGATAGGCTTTGGAGCAAACCAGTGACCGCACACTGGTGTAACAAGCGAGTTTGTATAGCCGCAAGGCTTAGGAGCAAACCAGCGTCCGCACGCTGGGACCAACACAGATTTGTATAGCTGATAGGCTTTGGAGCAAACCAGTGACCGCACACTGGTGTAACAAGCGAGTTTGTATAGCCGCAAGGCTTGGGAGCAAACCAGCGTCCGCACGCTGGGACCAACACGGAATTGTAGCAATGTCACCAACGCGACCAGGCAGAAGGTCGCCAGGATACTGAAGACAGGTGATGAGATGACAGGAACCAGCAACGATCAGTCAGGTCAGAAAACAGCAGAGAAGTTCAGCAGGAACTGCAACACCAGAGACTAGGCCGGAACCAGGACTGGAAGTACTTCAGCATGCAGGAAACACTGGAACAGTAGAAATCAGGAACTCAGGAACACATGAGATCAGGAACTCAGGAACACTGGAACAGAGGCCCAGCTATCACTAGCATAGTGATAGCAAGAAGGTCAGAAACAACACGAAAGGGCACTCAAAGGGTGCCCAATCCAGGTTTAAATAGTCAATAAGAGGCGGGCTATCTGCAGACAGCCAATAGAAGCCCCCTACTGGTGACAGACAAGTAACTGCAGCCAATCACGGGCACCGTGATACCATGACATTTATGTCAAACATGTTAAAGCCAAACACCCATTACAGAAATCTAGCAATTCTGTTACTGTACCCCCTGACTCTCCAGAAAGGTGGAGATCAAAGAGGAGGAAGAATAAAGAAACCCAGAAAGACACTGGAACTTCCATGTTGAGCGAAACAACTAGCTCCCCATTAACATCACCTTCTTCCTCTAGGGTAACAAGTACATCTCCTGCCAATCCACCTCGTTCATCGTTACCTCCCCCACCAAATGATAGCCGCTCTTTTGATGTTAGGATATGGCAGTTCATCTCTACCTATTGCACACTGTGTGGTGCACTGACCACACATGTCAGTGTGGTGGAGGAGAAATCGATATCAGGCCATCAAGAGGCATCGGAGCAGATTCCATCCCGCAGAATATACTAAGATGGAGGCAGGGAGGGTTCATCATTACTATTAAACTGTCAGCAAGTTGTCATGTGTCATTAGCTGGGTCTGGACAAGAGGTAC
Organism: Rhinophrynus dorsalis; assembly: GCA_037306005.1. Classification (NCBI taxonomy): domain Eukaryota; kingdom Metazoa; phylum Chordata; class Amphibia; order Anura; family Rhinophrynidae; genus Rhinophrynus; species Rhinophrynus dorsalis. The sequence goes on from CM074721.1 coordinate 288,764,814, forward strand.
AGTGACAGCAGCAGTACTTGATTTCGGGTGTCATGGTGTTTGGATACAGTTGTGCTCCCAGATGTTATTTATCACACACATACTGTGCACATTGCAGTTGCTGATGAGATCACTGATCCTGCTCTCAAGGGAAAAATATATTCTAATAACAACACATTCATGATGATTTTAGAGATGGGGCAGGTGGAGATGATTTAATGGCCAACTTGTTCTTTTCTCCACAAATACTGGGGGCTACTTATTCTGCTGCTACTGCCTCAGGCGCATCAATGGAGCCAGTTGTGGCAAATGGAACCTTCATTATTCATCTTTCATGTTACTGCTATTGTTGATCCCATTCCCTTTCAGCTGCCTAATCATCCTGCTGCTTAAACAGCTCAGCAGAAGCAGTACGAACAGCAGTTGCAACTCAGGAGGACATGCAAGTAAGGCATTTTTATTTTTTCTCAGGGGTTGTGTTTAAAAAAAATAAATAAATAAATAAAAAAATAAATAAAAACTAGTCCTACAAAAGAATAAACAATTTTTGGGGGTTTGTTTCTAACAAGCTTAAATCCTACAAATCAATGTTTCCTTAGGGCTTGTGACAAACAAGCTTAAGTCCTACAAATCAATGTTTCTTCAGGGCTTGGGTATCACAGTGCCTGTGATTCTCTGTCACTCTTACTTGTGGTTTGCTCTGATTTGCTGAGCCAGTTTGGCCCGCCCCTGGTGACCTTCTTATGCCTGGCCCAGACATCTGTCAGATGCCCTTTCGTGGTGTTTTTGAGCCAGTAGTGCTGTTGCTGTGTTCCTGTGTTCCGGAGTCTCGTGTACCGACTTGGCTTGTCCTGACTACGCTCCAATGTTCCTGATCGTGTTTGACCTGGCTTGTCTGCGAACCACCTCTGTTTCCTGACCTGGCCTGGCTGACGTTCCTGTTCGTGTATGACCCAGCTTGTATGACTACCTCCTGCGTGCTCTGACCCAGCCCGGCTGACTTCCTGCTCCGAGATCGACTTCCCGCCTGTTCCAGTGACCTCTCTTCCCGTTGTCGCCGTGGCGACATTTTTCACCTGCTGTTGCCAGCCACCGTGTGACCACCCTGCCTTGTGTTGCCTTTGATCAGTGCAGTGTACCGTTGTCTTGCAGAGCTGTGAGTTCCTCCGTGAGCCTCACTATACTTGCAGAGCCTCGTTACCTTACAGAGCCTTGTTTGTAAACGTGCATATTAACCCTTGCAGTGCTGCTTTACTCTCGCTACCTCGATTCCCAGTATAGAGCCTCTTTCGTTGTGCTACTGTCACGGTTTATTATGACTCTCAGACACAAGTTTTAGGTTAAAAAAATCAATTTTATTGAAATAATAAATGATAACTTAGGATGGCAATAACATACATATATATATATACAGAATATAGCACAGACAGAAGGCAGACTCTACCGGTCCTGTCAATATACCGGACAGGACAGTCTTTAGGCTCTACCGGCCTTGCCAATACCGGGTAAGGCAACCTGCAGATGGAATAGCATAACGGTTTTACCGGCCTTACCAAATTACCAGGCAAGGCAGCCTCAATAGATACACAATGTAGGCTCTACCGGCCCTGCCAATACCGGGTAAGGCAACCTCAGATGGAATGTGGTAAAAGGTTCTACCGGCCTTACCAATACCGGGCAGGGCAGCCCAGAGATAATAGCAGCAGTCAGATGGAACTGGCAAATTAGCAGAATCGTTAAGCAGCAAGGCTTTGGAGCAAACCAGCGTCCGCACGCTGGAAACAACACTGAATAGTATAGCCGTTAGGCTTAGCGAGCAAACCAGTGACCGCACACTGGAGTAACAAGCGAGTAGTATAGCCGCAAGGCTTAGGAGCAAACCAGCGTCCGCACGCTGGGACCAACACAGATTAGTATAGCTGATAGGCTTTGGAGCAAACCAGTGACCGCACACTGGTGTAACAAGCGAGTATGTATAGCCGCAAGGCTTAGGAGCAAACCAGCGTCCGCACGCTGGGACCAACACAGATTTGTATAGCTGATAGGCTTTGGAGCAAACCAGTGACCGCACACTGGTGTAACAAGCAAGTTTGTATAGCCGCAAGGCTTAGGAGCAAACCAGCGTCCGCACGCTGGGACCAACACAGATTTGTATAACTGATAGGCTTTGGAGCAAACCAGTGACCGCACACTGGTGCAACAAGCGAGTTTGTATAGCCGCAAGGCTTAGGAGCAAACCAGCGTCCGCACGCTGGGACCAACACAGATTTGTATAGCTGATAGGCTTTGGAGCAAACCAGTGACCGCACACTGGTGTAACAAGCGAGTTTGTATAGCCGCAAGGCTTAGGAGCAAACCAGCGTCCGTACGCTGGGACCAACACAGATTTGTATAGCTGAAAGGCTTTGGAGCAAACCAGTGACCGCACACTGGTGTAACAAGTGAGTTTGTATAGCCGCAAGGCTTGGGAGCAAACCAGCGTCCGCACGCTGGGACCAACACAGATTTGTATAACTGATAGGCTTTGGAGCAAACCAGTGACCGCACACTGGTGCAACAAGCGAGTTTGTATAGCCGCAAGGCTTAGGAGCAAACCAGCGTCCGCACGCTGGGACCAACACAGATTTGTATAGCTGATAGGCTTTGGAGCAAACCAGTGACCGCACACTGGTGTAACAAGCGAGTTTGTATAGCCGCAAGGCTTAGGAGCAAACCAGCGTCCGTACGCTGGGACCAACACCGTGATAGTACCCCCCTTTCAAAGACCCCCTCTCCTAGAATAGGGTTTAGGTTTCTGCGGGTAATTGGCATGAAAGGCCCTAGTTAACCTAGGTGCATGAAGGTCCGTACTATCCACCCATGACCGATCCTCAGGACCATACCCTTTCCAATGTACCAGGTACTGTACCCTTCCTCTAAGCCTACGGGAATCAATAATGCTCTGAACCTCGTACTCCTCCTGGCCCTCGACCTCAACAGGTCCTGGCACCACAGGTGTGGTAGTATAGCGATTGCAAACCAGAGGCTTAAGAAGGGACACATGGAACACATTATGGATACGCATGGATGCAGGTAGGTCTAGTGCATAGGAGACAGGGTTAATTTTGCGAATAACTCTGTATGGACCAATAAACCGAGGAGCCAACTTATTAGACGGAACCTGCAGCTTGAGATTTCTGGAGGAAAGCCATACTCTATCCCCAACCTGAAAGGAAACCGCTGGAAGCCTTCTGCGATTAGCATGGCGCTGATGACGCTGAAATGACTGACCAAGTGCCCTCTGAACTTGTGCCCATGTGGAACGGAGTTGCTCGATACGCTCATCCAGAGCTGGAATCTGTTGCGTCTGAAATGAGTCTGGAAGCAAACAGGGCTGGAACCCATAATTAATCAGAAACGGAGAGCTCCCAGATGAAGAATTGACCGCACAGTTCCTGGCGAACTCTGCCCAAGGCAACAAGTCGGACCAATTATCATGATGGTCAGTAACGAAACAACGGAGAAATTGTTCCAAGCCCTGATTAGCTCGTTCAGCGGCTCCATTGGTCTGGGGATGGTAGGCAGAGGAGAAGGACAGCTGTATGCCCATCTGTTGGCAAAATGCCCTCCAAAATCTAGACACAAACTGGCTCCCCCTGTCAGACACCAGTACCCTAGGCACTCCATGCAACCGGAATACTTCTCTGGCGAACACCATTGCCAATTCCTTCGCTGAAGGAAGACCACGGAGGGGCACGAAATGAGCCATTTTAGAAAACCTGTCCACCACCATGAATATAAAGGAGTACCCCTTCGACATAGGCAACTCTCCCATAAAATCAATGGAAACATGAGACCAGGGGCGTTCGCCATTAGGCACCGGTTGAAGCAAGCCCACAGGGAGATGTCTCGGGTCTTAGCGCGGGCGCAGGTGGCACAGGCATTCGTAAATTCGGCACAATCGTTTCTCATGGAAGGCCACCAAAATAACTGAGAAAGGGACCATAACAATTGGTCTCTACCAATATGTCCCGCAGCCTTAGAGGAATGGTAGGTTTCGAGCAGCCTAGTACGAAATGATTCAGCGACAAAACATTTGCCCACTGGGGTTTCATGGGGAGCGGACCCCTGAGAGGCCAGGATCTTCTCCCCTAGAGGAGAAGTGATACTGGTGCGTATAGTAGCCAGTATTCTATCAGGTTGGATGATAGGAGCTGGTGCTTCCACTCTGTCACTGTCGGCCTCAAATTGTCTTGACAGTGCATCAGCCCTGATATTTTTTGACCCTGGCAAATATGATACAATGAAATTAAATCGAGACAGGAACAGTGCCCACCTGGCCTGACGAGAGGACAATCTCTTGGCCTCCGAGAGATAGGTCAGATTCTTATGATCTGTTAGGATTAAGACAGGATTCTTAGTACCTTCAAGCAAATGACGCCATTCCTTAAGAGCAAGGATAATGGCCAATAATTCTTTGTCACCTATCTCATAGTGGCTTTGAGTGACAGTCAACTTTTTAGAGAAAAACCCACAAGGTCTGAGAGTTCCACCTTTCTCGTGTCGCTGCGAAAGTACTGCCCCGACCCCAATATCTGAGGCATCAACCTCTAACGTAAATGGAAGTAAAGGATTGGGGTGGGATAACACAGGAACCGCAGCAAATGCCAGCTTCAAATTCTCAAAGGCTTTCTCAGCAGATACCGGCCAACAAGAAGGATTAGCACCCTTGTGCGTAAGATCGGACAGAGGTTTGACAATGGAAGAAAAGTTCTTAATAAACCTCCTATAATAATTAGCGAAACCCAGGAAACGCTGTATGGCTTTAAGACCCTTGGGTTTTGGCCATTGTAGGACAGCTGACAACTTTTCTTTGTCCATGGCAATGCCATCATTGCCAATTATGAACCCCAAGAATGGCACACTGGTTCTATGAAACTCACATTTTTCCATTTTACAAAATAATTTGTTCTCACGGAGTCGTAGCAATACTGCGGATACATCTTTGATGTGCTGTGCCATGTTTTGGGAGTAAATCAGTATATCGTCGAGGTACACCACAACACATGTCTGTAACATATCTCTCAGAACATCATTTATCAGTTCCTGGAAAACTGCGGGTGCATTACACAGCCCAAAAGGCATTACTAGATACTCGTAGTGCCCAGCTCGAGTATTAAAGGCAGTTTTCCACTCATCACCTGCTCGAATGCGAACCAGATTGTAAGCGGCCCGTAGGTCCAACTTGGTAAATATCGAAGCGCCCTTAAGCCTGTCAAAAAGCTCGGTGATGAGTGGTATTGGGTATGCGTTTTTTGCCATTAGTTTATTCAAGCCCCGGTAGTCAATGCATGGTCTTAATTCACCATTTTTCTTTTTTACAAAAAAGAACCCAGCCCCAGCTGGAGAGGTAGATTTACGTATGATCCCTCTAGCAAGGGCATCAGAAATGTAATCCTCCATAGCCTTATTTTCATCACAAGATAATGGATAAGTGCGTCCTTTCGGAGGTACTGCACCAGGCTGCAATTCAATGCAACAATCATAAGGTCTATGCTGGGGTAGCATACTAGCCTCTCCTTTGCTAAAAACATCGCCAAACTGTTGGTACACATCCGGCATAGCAGAGGAGGTGCACATCACCTTAATAGGCTGGATGACGCACTTGTCCATACAAAACTGGGACCAAGCAGCAATTTCACACTTTTTCCAATCGAATTGTGGGTTATGTAACTGTAACCACGGAAATCCCAATATCACCGCATGGTGCGGGGAATTAATCAGTTGAAACTGCTGCTCTTCTCTGTGAAGTGCCCCAATAGTCATAGACAATGGCATAGTTTCAAATATAACCTGAGGCGGTTCTAAGGGTCTACCATCAATCGCTTCAATAGTCAAGGGGTTTTCTCTTTCAATGCGTGGAACTCCGTGCAATTCAGCAAAGGTATTATCCATAAAATACCCTGCTGCACCGGAGTCAACCAAGGCCAAAACCTCCACAGAGCGTTGTGCCCAAGACAATACCACCTGTATGGTGGGTTTCATTATGCCCGACACTGGGGACGATTGTACACCACCTAGGGCCTGTCCCCCAAGGTACCCTAGGTGTGTGCGTTTCCCGGACGTACCGGACAGGAATTTAGCAAGTGCCCTTTTTTACCGCAGTATAAACATAACCCTTGTTTTTTGCGATATAGTCTCTCTGCCTTGGATAGTCTAGTGAAGCCTATTTCCATAGGTTCACTTGTTTCCCGTACTGGTTCACTAGACTTCAATGCCAAGGGAGGGATGGGTGGGCAAAACATGCTACTAGGCTCATTATTTTTTGACCGTAACTTACGATCTCTGGCGATTGATCTCTCACGTATTCTGGAGTCAATTATCATAACATACTCAATGTAATCATCTAGATCAATAGGTAGATCTTTAGCAGCGATTTCGTCTTTAATGTGGTCATTCAGGCCTTGAGAGAAGGCTGCCAATAATGCCTCGTTATTCCAACCTACCTCTGCTGCCAATGTGCGGAATTCGATGGCATAGTCGCCCACTGTACGCCTGCCCTGTTGTATCTCCATAAGGCGTTTGGCAGCAGAGGTGGTTCTACCAGGAGGCTCAAACACTCTTCGAAAGGAACGCACAAATTCACTAAAGTTCTTAGTACAAGGTTTAGCATTCTCCCACAAGGGGTTAGCCCAGGCCAATGCTCTGCCAGTGAGCAGTGATATCGTGAACCCCACTTTACTACGATCATTGGGAAATGCGTGTGCCGTCAATTCCATAAAGATTTCGAGTTGATTGATGAACCCTCTGCAGAGACTAGGGTCACCATCATATCTTAGCGGCAAGGGTGCAGAAGCCGTTAACCCTTTAACAGTACCCCCTAGGGGTCTGGTATCACTTTCCGGTGTCTGACTTGGCGAGACCACCGGGCTAGAGCTAGATTGGGCAGCAGGTACCGTGCGTTCAAGGATCGTTTGAATTGCAACTGCCAACTGATCCAAACGTTGCTCGAGCACATCCATCCTCCAATGGATATTCTGTGCGTTACCTTGACCCTTGCTGTCTGAGGTCATGGCCCTTTCGTACTGTCACGGTTTATTATGACTCTCAGACACAAGTTTTAGGTAAAAAAAAATCAATTTTATTGAAATAATAAATGATAACTTAGGATGGCAATAACATACATATATATATATACAGAATATAGCACAGACAGAAGGCAGACTCTACCGGTCCTGTCAATATACCGGACAGGACAGTCTTTAGGCTCTACCGGCCTTGCCAATACCGGGTAAGGCAACCTGCAGATGGAATAGCATAACGGTTTTACCGGCCTTACCAAATTACCGGGCAAGGCAGCCTCAATAGATACACAATGTAGGCTCTACCGGCCCTGCCAATACCGGGTAAGGCAACCTCAGATGGAATGTGGTAAAAGGTTCTACTGGCCTTACCAATACCGGGCAGGGCAGCCCAGAGATAATAGCAGCAGTCAGATGGAACTGGCAAATTAGCAGAATCGTTAAGCAGCAAGGCTTTGGAGCAAACCAGCGTCCGCACGCTGGAAACAACACTGAATAGTATAGCCGTTAGGCTTAGCGAGCAAACCAGTGACCGCACACTGGAGTAACAAGCGAGTAGTATAGCCGCAAGGCTTAGGAGCAAACCAGCGTCCGCACGCTGGGACCAACACAGATTAGTATAGCTGATAGGCTTTGGAGCAAACCAGTGACCGCACACTGGTGTAACAAGCGAGTATGTATAGCCGCAAGGCTTAGGAGCAAACCAGCGTCCGCACGCTGGGACCAACACAGATTTGTATAGCTGATAGGCTTTGGAGCAAACCAGTGACCGCACACTGGTGTAACAAGCAAGTTTGTATAGCCGCAAGGCTTAGGAGCAAACCAGCGTCCGCACGCTGGGACCAACACAGATTTGTATAACTGATAGGCTTTGGAGCAAACCAGTGACCGCACACTGGTGCAACAAGCGAGTTTGTATAGCCGCAAGGCTTAGGAGCAAACCAGCGTCCGCACGCTGGGACCAACACAGATTTGTATAGCTGATAGGCTTTGGAGCAAACCAGTGACCGCACACTGGTGTAACAAGCGAGTTTGTATAGCCGCAAGGCTTAGGAGCAAACCAGCGTCCGTACGCTGGGACCAACACAGATTTGTATAGCTGAAAGGCTTTGGAGCAAACCAGTGACCGCACACTGGTGTAACAAGTGAGTTTGTATAGCCGCAAGGCTTGGGAGCAAACCAGCGTCCGCACGCTGGGACCAACACGGAATTGTAGCAATGTCACCAACGCGACCAGGCAGAAGGTCGCCAGGATACTGAAGACAGGTGATGAGATGACAGGAACCAGCAACGATCAGTCAGGTCAGAAAACAGCAGAGAAGTTCAGCAGGAACTGCAACACCAGAGACTAGGCCGGAACCAGGACTGGAAGTACTTCAGCATGCAGGAAACACTGGAACAGTAGAGAACAGGAACTCAGGAACACATGAGATCAGGAACTCAGGAACACTGGAACAGAGGCCCAGCTATCACTAGCATAGTGATAGCAAGAAGGTCAGAAACAACACGAAAGGGCACTCAAAGGGTGCCCAATCCAGGTTTAAATAGTCAATAAGAGGCGGGCTATCTGCAGACAGCCAATAGAAGCCCCCTACTGGTAACAGACAAGTAACTGCAGCAAATCACGGGCACCGTGATAGCTACGTCTGCTGAGTTGGCCGCTTACCGACGGCGACTCTATCTATCCTACTGCAGAGTAGTCACTTTATGTTGGTCCGGTAGGGCGTCATTGGCTCTCACTTCTCGTTGTTTATTGGGCGATATCTACTGTGGTAGTGTGGCAGCAGAGGGAAGGCTCAAGCTCTGGCAGGTTCCCGTTGAATACGCCCGTGGGGGCTATTGGCTCTAGCGCTACTATTGCTGGTATCCGGTTACGCCTGTGGAGGCTATAGCCAGCTCTTGCATTGCAGGCCGGTTTCCGTTACGCCCGTGGGGGCTATACAAACTCGCACTCGCAGAAGCAGTCCTCCTGTAGGTACGCCCGCGGGGGCTATTTGGATTTCTGTTCTGCTTAACTATTTGGTCACTTCGACTAGGCATTTACGTTTCCAGAACACTGTGAACTGTCTCTATCAGCACCTCCTTTTAACATGTAGGGCGTGCCAAACCACTATATCTGAGACTGACTGATTTATGCTCTTAACCCTTTGGGTACTGAACACCATTCTCTGTGAAGAGATCTTGTATGTCAATTATACTGTGCATTGTCTCTCTGTACTATATCAGTCATCACTGTGTGTTTATTTCTGCTGCCTCTAGAGGGCGTTCAATTGCATTGTTGTTATTAAAATAAAATTGTGTTTTATTTTACCTTCTGGTCTGAGTGTCCTAAAAACCGTTACATTGGGCCTCTAATAAGTCTAAGTCCTACAAAGGCCTCTCTGTCACTTTAAATACAAATGTCTTATTTTATTTTATTGATTAATGTTTTTATTAACTGTCCTCCCAATAACAGTCAAGAAACCCCACCAAAACAAATTCCCTGTTCAAATGATTAATTCATTCACCAACACAGGCACCCTCCTCAGACCCCTTTATACCATGTCTTACGGTTTTTATTTTAGGATTTATTTTTTATTAAGTGCCCCCCAATCCCAGTAAACAACCCCTCAAAAATCATCACCTGTTCAACTGATTCTTTCCCCACACCCCACCAACACAGGCACCATCATTCCCCTTTTATACTGTGCCTTTGGGAAATAAAATATTATTTGTAATGTGTTGTGTGTAACTTCTATGTTCTCATTGATTTCAATTGGCGAAAAAAGCAGAAAATCTGCATTTTTCGCAGAAAATTGTTTGCCAAGCATAAAGTGCCATTTTTCGCTGATTTCAGTTTGAGGGGAAATTTTCGCCCATACCTACCTGTGAGTGCTTGCCACATTTACAAGTCACTTGCAATTGCACCCAGGCAAATCACAGAAGACAATATGAGTTCTGACCTCCAAATCTATATTATATATAACAGTTGTACACTAGTGTTGAGCGAGCATGCTCGGCCGATGCTCGGATCGGCTCGAGCATCGCTCTGCTCGGCACATGGCGGTACTCGTACGAGTACCGCATGTGCTCGCCCGCCATGTTCGGGTCTCCTCCCCGCACGTTTTGCGGCTGCTCCGCAGCCAATAAATGTGCAGGGAGGCTCTGACATCGGTGTAATGCCAGCAGCCATGTTGGCTGCTGGCATTACACTGATTGGCTGGCCAGAACCCGTGGTCGGGTGCTGTATAGCACCTGACCAGCGAGTTCGGCTCAGTCTTAGCCAGGGAGAGCTGAGGATAGGAAGGGAAAGTCAGTGTAGGGAGGAAAAAAAGCAAAATTGTTAAAAAAAAAGAACCAAAAGTCCTTTTTAGAACTACTGTGTGTGGGGGCAGCAGGTTATTTTGTGTGGGGGGGAAAAAAAAAAAAAAAAAAAAAATATATTCTGTTTAGTGTGCAAAGTTGCAGATTAGAGCACATTCTGTTTAGTGTGCACAGTTGCAGATTAGAGCACATTCTGTTTAGTGTGCAAAGTTGCAGATTAGAGCACATTCTGTTTAGTGTGCAAAGTTGCAGATTAGAGCACATTCTGTTTAGTGTGCAAAGTTGCAGATTAGAGCACATTCTGTTAAGTCTTCAAACTAAAATATCAAAGTCACATATTCCATTCAGTGTGCGTCGCCGCAGTTTAGCAGCACATTCTGTGTACTGTGCAGAGTTGCAGAATAGGAAGAAATACTGTTAAGTCTTCAAACTAAAATATCAAAGTCACATATTCCATTCAGTTTGCTTCGCCGCAGTTTAGCAGCACATTCTGTGTACTGTGCAGAGTTGCAGAATAGGAAGAAATACTGTTAAGTCTTCAAAATAAAATATCAAAGTCACATATTCCATTCAGTGTGCGTCGCCGCAGTTTAGCAGCACATTCTGTGTACTGTGCAGAGTTGCAGAATAGGAAGAAATACTGTTAAGTCTTCAAACTAAAATATCAAAGTCACATATTCCATTCAGTTTGCTTCGCCGCAGTTTAGCAGCACATTCTGTGTACTGTGCAGAGTTGCAGAATAGGAAGAAATACTGTTAAGTCTTCAAACTAAAATATCAAAGTCACATATTCCATTCAGTGTGCTTCGCCGCAGTTTAGCAGCACATTCTGTGTACTGTGCAGAGTTGCAGAATAGGAAGAAATACTGTTAAGTTTTCAAACTCAAATATTAAAGTCACATATTCCATTCAGTGTGTGTCACCGCAGTTTAGCAGCCTATTCTGTGTACTCTGCACAGTTGCAGAATAGGAAGAAATACTGTTAAGTTTTCAAACTCAAATATTAAAGTCACATATTCCATTCTGTGTGTGTCACCGCCGTTTAGCAGCCTATTCTGTGTACTCTGCACAGTTGCAGAATAGGAAGAAATACTGTTAAGTTTTCAAACTCAAATATTAAAGTCACATATTCCTTTCAGTGTGTGTCACCGCCGTTTAGCAGCCTATTCTGTGTACTCTGCACAGTTGCAGAATAGGAAGAAATACTGTTAAGTTTTCAAACTCAAATATTAAAGTCACATATTCCATTCTGTGTGTGTCACCGCCGTTTAGCAGCCTATTCTGTGTACTCTGCACAGTTGCAGAATAGGAAGAAATACTGTTAAGTTTTCAAACTCAAATATTAAAGTCACATATTCCATTCAGTGTGTGTCACCGCCGTTTAGCAGCCTATTCTGTGTACTCTGCACAGTTGCAGAATAGGAAGAAATACTGTTAAGTTTTCAAACTCAAATATTAAAGTCACATATTCCATTCAGTGTGTGTCACCGCCGTTTAGCAGCCTATTCTGTGTACTCTGCACAGTTGCAGAATAGGAAGAAATACTGTTAAGTTTTCAAACTCAAATATTAAAGTCACATATTCCATTCAGTGTGTGTCACCGCCGTTTAGCAGCCTATTCTGTGTACTCTGCACAGTTGCAGAATAGGAAGAAATACTGTTAAGTTTTCAAACTCAAATATTAAAGTCACATATTCCATTCAGTGTGTGTCACCGCCGTTTAGCAGCCTATTCTGTGTACTCTGCACAGTTGCAGAATAGGAAGAAATACTGTTAAGTTTTCAAACTCAAATATTAAAGTCACATATTCCATTCAGTGTGTGTCACCGCCGTTTAGCAGCCTATTCTGTGTACTCTGCACAGTTGCAGAATAGGAAGAAATACTGTTAAGTTTTCAAACTCAAATATTAAAGTCACATATTCCATTCAGTGTGTGTCACCGCCGTTTAGCAGCCTATTCTGTGTACTCTGCACAGTTGCAGAATAGGAAGAAATACTGTTAAGTTTTCAAACTCAAATATTAAAGTCACATATTCCATTCAGTGTGTGTCACCGCCGTTTAGCAGCCTATTCTGTGTACTCTGCACAGTTGCAGAATAGGAAGAAATACTGTTAAGTTTTCAAACTCAAATATTAAAGTCACATATTCCATTCAGTGTGTGTCACCGCCGTTTAGCAGCCTATTCTGTGTACTCTGCACAGTTGCAGAATAGGAAGAAATACTGTTAAGTTTTCAAACTCAAATATTAAAGTCACATATTCCATTCAGTGTGTGTCACCGCCGTTTAGCAGCCTATTCTGTGTACTCTGCACAGTTGCAGAATAGGAAGAAATACTGTTAAGTTTTCAAACTCAAATATTAAAGTCACATATTCCGTGTAAGATGAAGAAGGCGGGTAAAAAGGGACGGGGAAGTGGACGTGATCCTGATAGTTCAGGGCGCGGGTCAGGACGCGGAGAAACTGTGCCTGGTGCCAGAGCACAAGAAAGAAAGACATCCACCATACCTAGCTTCATGTCTCATTTCACAGGGCATCGCAGGACATCACTCTCGAGGTCCGACCACTGCGAACAGGTGGTCGGTTGGATGTCAGCTGATACTGCTTCCAGTCGGTTAAGCACCACCCTGTCTTCCACCAAGTCCACTCTCAGTAGCCAAGAGTCTGGTCAACATAATCCTCACTCTGATCATCCTTCCTCCCACCATACACGGTCTGGTCAAAGAAGTGATCCCACACTGGGATATGGTGAGGAGCTCGTCTCATCACCAATCCTTCATTTGACCCTCTCTCCAAGCACTCTTGCAGAGGAACAACCCAATCACAAGAAGATGACAGATGTGAACGGCATTTAAGGTCAAAGGAAGTAGTGGATGATGATGATGATGATGAGACACAGTTGCCATTAAATCAACCACTATTTCCGTCTCAAGACCTTGTTGAGGAGAATGTTATACAGTTGTCAATGACTGAGTATGTGGTGGGATCAAGACATGAGGAGGATGATCAGAGTGAGGAAGTGGAGGAGGACTTGGTGGACGATGAGGTGACTGACCCCACCTGGGAAGGTGTAGAGCCGAGCGATGACAGCAGTCCTGAGGGTGAGCCATCTGCAGCACCGCAACAGGCTGGAAGAGGCAGTGGTGTGGCTACAGAAAGAAGGCGGACCGCACCAAACCGGCCCGCAAATGTTCCACGGAGCACCCCCTTGCGTAAATCTACCTTGCCAAAGGGTAGGTGTTCCGCGGTATGGCGTTTTTTTAAGGAAAGTGCGGACGACAAAAGAATTGTAGTTTGCAACCTGTGCCACACCAGAATGAGCCGAGGCATGAACACTAGAAACCTCACCACCACCAGCATGATCCGACACATGGCATCCAAGCACCGTAGTAAGTGGGAGGAACGCCTGGATCGCCCATCTGTGTCTGCAGGCCACACCACTGCCTCCTCTTCCCCTGTTTTCGGTGCCGGCCAATCGCCTGTCGAAGGCGCAGGCCCGCATACCTCCCGCTCTGCACCTGTACCATCTGAAGCACCATCAGCGACCACATCCACTTCCCTGTCCCAGCACAGCGTCCAAATGTCGTTACCCCAGGCATTTGAGCGCAAGAGAAAATACCCAGCCACCCACCCACAGGCCATAGCACTAACCTCACACCTTTCCAAATTACTGGCCATCGAAATGCTGCCATTTAGGCTTGTGGACACTGAGTCCTTCCGCAGCCTGATGGCAGCAGCTGTCCCTCGGTACGCGGTCCCCAGCCGCCACTACTTTTCCCGGTGTGCCATCCCCGCATTACACCACCATGTGTCCCGTAACATCACCCGTGCCCTGACCAATGCAGTTACTGGGAAGGTCCACTTAACGACTGACACATGGACAAGTGCTTGTGGCCAGGGACGCTACATTTCCCTGACGGCACACTGGGTGAATGTCGTGGAGGCTGGGAGCGACTCGGACCCTGGGATGGCACGGGTGCTACCCACGCCGAGGATTGCGGGCCCTACCTCCATCAGGGTTTCCGCCAGCACCTACGTTATTGGCTCCTCCTCCTCCGTTTCCACCTCCGAATTCTCTACACGCAGCGCCACTCCCCCATCAGCCAGTAGCTGGAAGCAGTGTAGCACTGCAGTGGGGAAGCGCCAACAGGCCGTGCTGAAGCTGATCTGCCTTGGGGACAAACAGCACACGGCCTCAGAGCTGTTGCAGGGGATTAGTCACCAGACCGAGCAATGGCTCTCGCCACTCAACCTGCAACCAGGCATGGTTGTGTGTGATAATGGGCGTAACTTGGTGGCGGCTTTGGAGCTCGGCAAGCTCACACACGTACCATGCCTAGCGCATGTATTTAATTTAGTGGTTCAGCGATTTCTAAAAACCTACCCCAATGTGCATGATCTCTTGACCAAGGTGCGCCGCGTGTGTGCACATTTCCGTAAGTCATCTACAGCTTCGGCCGGCCTGTTGAAGCTGCAGCAGCGCTTACAATTGCCAGCTCACCGGCTGGTGTGTGACGTGAGCACGCGCTGGAACTCCACCTTCCACATGTTGGCCCGGCTTTGTGAGCAGCAGAGGGCAGTAGTGGAGTACCAGCTGTTACACGGTCGTCGCCTCTCCGTTCAACTTCCTGTAATCAGAAGTGAGGAGTGGGAATGGATGTCAGACCTCTGCGAGGTTTTACGCAATTTTGAGGAATCGACACAGATGGTGAGCGGCGATAACGCTATTATCAGTGTAACCATCCCACTTCTGTGTCTACTGAAACGCTCGCTGCTCACAATTAAAACCGACGCTTTGCATGTGGAAGAGGTGGAAATGGGGGAGGAAGAGCTTACACAAGGTGATAGCCAGAGCACCCTCACTTCGTCTTCTCAGCGACAATTGGAGGAGGCGGAGGAGGAGGAGGAGGAGGAAGACACGGTTGCCTCCGCTACAGAGGGTAGCCATGGAACTTTAGTTCCATCTCTTCAGCGTGGGTGGGCAGAAGAGGAGGAAGAGGATGAGGATATTGAGAGTCATCCTCCTGGTGAGGACAGCGAAATCTTGACTGTTGGTACTCTGGCACACATGGCTGACTTTATGTTAGGCTGCCTTTCCCGTGACCCACGCGTTGTACGCATTTTAGACAACACGGATTACTGGGTGTTCACCCTTCTGGACCCCCGCTACAAAGAGAATTTCTCATCTCTCATTCCTCCGGTGGAGAGGACAAGCAAAATGGTGCAATACCAGAAGGTTCTTGTTGAAAAATTGCTCCAAAATTTTCCATCTGACAACGCTGGCGGCAGAGTACGTGCTACCTTGGCCAACCGAGAAGGGGAGAAAAGGGGAGCACACAGCAGTTCCGACAAAGGCAGGGCAACACTCTCCAAGGCGTGGGACACCTTCATGACACCCCGCCAGCACCCTCACCCTGATGCGCAGCCTAGTGTCACAAGGAGGGAAAAGTTTTGGAAGATGGTGAAGGAGTACGTAGCAGACCGTGTCAGCGTCCTCAATGATCCCTCTGTGCCTTACAACTACTGGGTGTCCAAGCTGGACACGTGGTATGAACTGTCACTCTACGCCTTGGAGGTGCTGGCCTGCCCTGCCGCCAGCGTTCTGTCTGAGCGGGTATTTAGTGCTGCTGGTGGCATCATAACAGATAAGCGTATCCGCCTTTCCACCGACAATGCTGATAGGTTGACACTTATAAAAATGAACAAGGCCTGGATTTCCCCTGACTTCTCCACTCCACTGGAGGAAAGCCCCGGGGGAACATAAACTCACTTTACATATATTATTTACAATGATGGGAATACTCTGTATTCCCATTCACCCCTTCCACCCAAAAAACGGGTATATGGTTGACTCTTAATCTTCTCATCCTCCTCCTCCTCTTCCATATGCCCTGTGCTATAATTTTTATATAGGGCCAGCTCACCAGCGGGCCCTGTGATATAATTTTTATATAGGGCCAGCTCACCAGCGGGCCCTGTTTGCCAATTTTTATATAGGTCAGCTCACCAGCAGGCCTTCTCATATAATGTTTTATTGGGTCAGCTCTCTAGCGGGCCCTCTCATATAATGTTTTATAGCGTCAGCTCACTAGCGGGCCTTCGCATATAATGTTTTATAGCGTCAGCTCACTAGAGGGCCTTCGCATATAATGTTTAGGATGGTCAGCTCTGCAGCAGACCCTCACCCATAATGTTTTAGATGGTCAGCTCAGCGCACGTTTCCCTCTTAATCATGGCCTCAGTTCAATAAAATCAAGGAAATTTTTGGGAAAATTTGCCTCTGCGCACGTTTCCCTCTTAATCATGGCCTCACTTCAGAAAATCAAGGAAATTTTTGGGAGAATTTGCCTCTGCGCACGTTTCCCTCTTAATCATGGCCTCACTTCAGAAAATCAAGGAAATTTTGGGGATAATTTGCCTCTGCGCACGTTTCCCTCTTAATCATGGCCTCACTTCAGAAAATCAAGGAAATTTTTGGGAGAATTTGCAGATGATATACAAGTAAATATACAGCAAATATTGTTTGGTAACAATTTTTCGCCTAAAGTCGTTTTTATTTTCCTTTTTGTGTGTTTTATGGTCAGTCTGTAAAAATGGCGTACTACGGGCGAAAGATCGTTCCCAGCAGCGATGTTGGAGTCCAAGATGCATCCAGACATCCTCCCTATGCTGTCCCTGAACCATTTCTGTGGTGTTTCCATCCTTTTCTGCCCTTTTCCTATGGACCAGGCACCCTCCCCTCATCAGAGCAGGGGGTGCCTGGTGTAATGCTCGAGTCCTCCCATTGACTTCAATGGGGCTCGGGTGCTCGGCCGAGCACTCGAGCCTCAGGGGGTGCTCGGTCAGAGCACCCGAACACCCGAGCATTGGGGTGCTCGCTCATCACTATTGTACACCCATTCCTAGTGTATCAGTTTGATTCTATTATTCAATACGTACCAAATTGGTATTTTCTACAATGGGTAAACTTCGGAGCGTGCTGGTGGAACTTTGGATTTTGCAGAAACCATAAGGATAAGGGAAGAAGATGCCACTGAAGTCCATTGGACGTCAAAGAATATAGAATTACTGGAACATAAGAGTAAGGATAATGCATATCATACCTCACTAAGCATGTTGAAATGGGAAACTGATTTGGATCTTCATGGGTTGCTTGTTTTTGACTACTACCAGACAAAACAAATCCCTAGGGATTTTTGGATTAGAAATGTCCCAATGACTGGTTGCTACAACTCATTTTTCTAGAAAATGGATTGGGGTCCTTAATCAATGCTCCATAGATCTTATGATCTTAGTACTGGAGGAAAAGACCTTAGTATATTATGGACAAAATTAGCACCTTTCTTATTGAAAATCAGACCATTTTGGAAGATAATGAATTCAAATCTTCTTTGCATAAAATCAATGCTGAAGTGGAGAAGTGTCATAATCAATTATTACATTTCAAATGAGAGAAACTCCATGATTATACATATCATTGTGTATACACATGGTAAATGGGGGCTTCTATACCATGATCTCAATGTAATCACGTTAAAAAAAATGGACAAACAAGAGGTTAGAAAATTAATTTATCAAATGTAGATTTAATTTCTGGGGAATCAGATATCGAGGTCGGATCCAGCCAAGTTCCTCAAACACACAGGACAATTTTTTAGATTACTCCTGCCCCTCCAGATCCACCACCAACAATAAGTGCAAGAGGGAGCATGTCCAGAGGGGGCAACAGAGCAAGAGGTTCAGGGAAAAAAGTCAAACCACCAACATTTCCAGTTCAGTGATTTTTCATTTATCCAATCATACTCTGAAATAAATTTAAAGGGATAGTAAAACTTCGTTTTAACTTTATTTTATTTTGTAGGCATTAAAAAAACATGTAGAGCGATTTATGTCTTATCTCTCAAACCTTTATGGTTTAAGAGATATTCACAAGCAAAGTTTCCCCTCCCGCCCCTTTTACCTAGTGTAAGCCATCTCTTCTCAGATGTGAAATGCAGTCCATAGACCAGACAGATAACAGAAGGGGACAATCTTCTTTGTATGAAAACAATGAAAGCCCTGCCCCTCTTGACAAGCTTTTCAGGTTTTTCCCTTATCTTAATTGAAGATTGTCCCTCTCTGCAGTCAACCTGGGCACCTCCCTTCTGCTCTGGCTGAGCAGTGTTATATCAGTAAAAGGGGCAGGAGGGGGACACTTTGTCATTGAATTACTCCTGAACTACAAATGAGAGTTGGTACCGTGTTAGCCGTATAAATACAGGAGGCAATAAAATGTATCAAAAACTATATTTGCCTCCTGAACTACAACTCTGACAGAACTGAAATAACACTTTCCAAAGTCCAAATACTATGAAGATTAATTAGAGCTGCTTTTATTATGAAACATTACTATCGCTTTGTAAAGGAAGCTGGGAAGGGACCGCGTCGCCTTCCACCGTCGTTCCTGGGTCTCTCCCTCTCGACACCAGATAAGCGCCGTCAGATGCACCAGTTGAAGGATGGACAGTCACTGGAAACAGCC
The DNA here is from genome assembly GCA_037306005.1 of Rhinophrynus dorsalis. Lineage (NCBI taxonomy): Eukaryota > Metazoa > Chordata > Amphibia > Anura > Rhinophrynidae > Rhinophrynus > Rhinophrynus dorsalis. The sequence goes on from CM074721.1 coordinate 288,783,677, forward strand.
GCAGGATCGCTGGAAGCAGGGAAGAGTCCACGTCGCTGCCTGACAGTCCACGAAGTTAGGATGCAGGAAACTGGCAGCAGGCGGTCAGCGATTCAGGATACTTGGCGCAGATGGGTATCAGAGTGGATACTTTAGACCATAAGCAATACAAGACTCCAGGACTCCTTGTTCACTCCAAAACAGAACTCTTTTATTATCACAAACCACAGATATTTATATACAGTACAGTACATTGGATCACATGGGGAAACCTGATACAATAGGGAACATGATTAAATCAGACAAAAGCCAGCAACAGCTGGTCTTAACAGATACAATGACTCAGACAGGGTTACATTTCAGATACACAGGGGTTTGATTGAACAAAGACTTGAGGGCGTGAACTAATTACCACATGGCAGGGGGTCAACATAGTGAATGGCTGGAGTTGCTATAATCCACATCTTAGGGACAGTGGCCCAAGGTTGGAGCCTTTGATTGACTATTCTGACTGCCCTGCCCCAACTTTGATCAATCACTGGTCTGCTTACCATTTCCCAGGTTAAACTAAGGAAGATATTTGCATACTTGGTAGTTGGTGATTGCACAAACCTCCAAATTGGACAAGTACAATTAAACACATACAATATTTGAAAATACATAAAACCAAACTTAATACACAAACCAATGTTCTTAACTATAAGTCTTTGTTCCTGGCAATAGCTGGCCAGTTCGTATGCCAGAGCCCACAGCTACATCCAAGCAGGGCAACAAGGTCCATAGTTTTTAAGTAAATAGTTTGTGGTCCAGACAAGGGCTCAGTAACGGGTAGGATCCGTTACACCCTTTAAATACTTTAAATGGGAAGTGGAATACTACAAATTGTCAAGATCACTCAGACTTAAATAATTTCTTAAAGATCAGCCAACTTCTTCAGCCATGACCCATTCAAGTTTATGGGGGAAGTTTGGCCCTATTAATCCAAGTGATTATGTTAAGACTTATACAAGTCTAACTAAACAAATTGTTGAGGTAACAGTCCCACAACTACCTCCTATTCATCTGAATTTAACATTGGTGGAAAAGATAAGCCATCCAGACACTATCTGGGGATTCAAATATTGTAATACGGCCAGAAAATGTGGTTCATGGGTAACATGGTAATCATGAATTTTGAGGATTATAGGAGTGATATCATGTTATAGTTATCAGAAGAGACAAGACAACATATGAACACACAAGGGTCAACCCAGCTGAGAAATTCTCAAGAAAGATGACACAATTTCTAGCAGATGCTATGAATGATAATTGGATTAATTAATCTATGTCCCATTTTATACACCTTGCCGAAGGCACATAAGAGTTTACAGAATCCACCTGGAAGTCCGATCATATTGGCAAGGGCAGTTTGCTATACCCAAATGGCAAGGCAATTGATTACTGGCTGCAACCTGTAAGTTTCTTAATCCTTGATGTTACAAGACATCATTGAAAGTATGAATTTTGATTCTAATGAAGAGTTCTTTTTTGCTGCAGTAGATGTCAGAAATCTCTACACAATCATACCACAGAAAGATGGTTTATCAGCAGTTCAATCACTAATTGAGGAATCAGCGTTTTATGAGGGTCCATTATCTCAATGGCTTTTATAGTTGCTTGGAATCGTCTTAACCTGCAATTTTTTCAGTTTTTTGCCACTTACGATCAGCAAATAACAATCTTCTCTCAGCTCCTTTTGTGTCTACAGCCCTCTCACGTATCAAATCTTTTACTCTCATTGATCATTATATGTGGAATTATCACGGTGCCCGTGCTATGCTGGCGACATTCTGACACTTTGCTACTTCCTGATACCTTTTTATTGGCTAACGTGTTGTTGCTCCTCCCAGTTACAGCCCTTAAATACTCAGTCCTGTCACTTCTGCAGTGCCCTTTTGTGGTGTTCCCGTTGCTAGCACTTGTTCCGTTATATTCGGTTGCCTCGGTTACTGCTCAAGCAGTTCTTTCTGTGACCCGATCATTCCTGTGCCTAGTCCTCTCTCTCCGCTGTGGAGATTCCGGTTGCACCACGGTACACTTGGTCTGTTTTACTGCTGTACCTGAGGTTGGGTTACTCTTGTGTGCCTCAGTCTGTTATTCCATCCAGCAGTTGCCTCAGACCGGAGCTTGCCAAAAACAAGTCAGGAAAAAACTTGTTTGCAAATATGGCACTTCGTATTTTACAAGGCCTTAAAAATTTGTTTACAGGTCTCAGTCAAGCCCTGAAAATAGTAATATTCCCTACTGGGCTAATGCTAGCGGTGCTAGATGGTAGAGAAAAATGTCTCTAGTGACATTCTGGCATTTGCTGCTGCTGTAATTCCAACCACTGAGTCATCTAAGTAGCAGGGAGATTATCCTGTTGCATGAGACTGGGATCATCAATACTAATAGAAGGCAGGTGGTAGTACCATAATGCTCCCACTTATTACTGGCCCTAGTTTTTCTAAAGAAGCAGCACCACGACAAGACCCACAACATTTCAGTTGCATCTAAAAAGAAGAAGTTGGCCAATTATGCTTCCCCTCCTGTACCCCCTATAAGATCGTGACTACTATTTTTTCCCTTCAGAGCAGGAAGTAACTGTGCCTTTCATCAGCAACTGCAATGTGTACAGTATGTGCAAAGAAACTCTGTGAAAAAGGGGAAGGACAATTGTTACAGCAACAGGCCCAACTGCAAACAAATAAATTGATGCTTAGATCAGCAGTGTGAAACCATGTCCCAAGAAATCATGTACTGCTATCACAATGGCATTTGCCAGTTCTGTTAACGACACATGATGTAAAGAAGACTTAATCAAAATAATGACTCCTCCTTGCAACCAGCTTAGCATATTCAGTGGTATGGAAAATCTTCCACTTGATACCCCACATTGAATTGCTCTCCACGACTTTGCCATGTTTGGTCAGTGTGCCGCATAATGTACAGTGAGCAGAAATGAACTGCCAGTTCCTCACATCCACAGACTTGCTATCAGTTGGTGGAGGAGGAAAAAGAGGAAAATGTGGTATGCCAGAGGAGGAGGAAGAAGCCACCAAGGGTGCCGGGGTGAGTGCAACCGGACCCTAGCATAAGAAGATGATGCATGTGTTACGCTTCCAGATTGGTTTCTCTTTTCTTACTCTGGGATTTTTTCTACCCCCATTCTTAGTGTCCTTGGGGACGACTTCTTCCAAACTGCTGGTTTCCTCCTCCACCTCTATAACAGAAGCAGCATCAGTCTATATAGCTTCTCTTGTTGCTACTGGTCATAGTGCTAGCTACTCTAGGACTTCGAGGAACCTTATTATTATTTTAAATTGTATTTATTTTTTCTCTCTCTCCATTTCTCTCTCTCTCTCTGTGCATCCACTTCAAAACTACACCACACTGCATGGTGGAAAATTCTCGGTTTTATAGTATGGAGCCAGGAAGTTTTGAAGTCATTGAAAACCATAGGCAAGAAATGAAACCGTTCTCATGGGGAATTCTTGGTGTTCTGAAATGGTAGATAATCTATGGGTTCCGCTATCTGTGAGAATTCCTGAAGGATAAGTGAAAAAACTTGCTTTTTTGTAAAAATTCCAGCAGGAGCAAAATAGGACTTTTCAGCCATCCCTACTAAGGAGATGAGCTTTAAAGAGATCATGAGTAATAATAAAGGCCATGTTATATATATTATAAAGTATTATATTGACTTTTTTAACGTTGTCATTTTTTTTAGTTTTTTAGTTTATTTATTTTTTTTTTAAATATCCTTAACCCATTAAAAATAAGAATAAGTTAACATTTTTAGTAAAATTCCCCACATGTATTCTACTTTTTATCTGTGATTATTGTTAGTTGATAATATGAATTTGTACAATTTGGGGTATATTTTATTTTCCTCAAATACAGATTATTTCAAATCAACCTGTACACTATGTACCACATACAATATTCATACTATTTTATTTTTATGTACTGATGGCAAAAAAGAAGCTATAATGCTAAAAAAATCAGAATTGTGTTTTTCTGTCCTACTATACAAGCTTTTATTATTGTTTGTTATGGACCACTGGAGATTAAATTTATAAATTTATGGGTAACGCATTTATAGCACATGTCAGTGAACAAGCATCAGGAAACTTATCAATTTTATAGTAGTATTAAATGAGGTTGTTAGAACAAAATTTATTGTTTAATCCATGGAAACTCCTTAGGCTTCTAAAGGTTAGACCACCAGGTAATAAAGGAAGAGCATCGCAATCATAATCTTAATAAGCAGTATAACATGGCAGTAAAATACGAGTGGATAGAAGTGACAGAAATATTATAAAGATATTCTTTAATAATTTATACTGCTAAGGCCTTCCTCCATGAATTTAAAATTGCTGGATTTTATATAACTAAAAAAAACACTGCAATACAAAATGGGAAATTAAAGTATTGCTTGTCATCAGTTTAATAATATGTTGGTTTACAATACATTATGCAGTTACTAAACAAACAATTTAAAATGTACATGCTGGAGTATTTTTAAAAATATTAGAAATAAATGTACTAAAATATCTACTATTTTAGTTAATACAGGTAAGATACTATATTACTGCATTTTTTTTTATACAAATGGCTATTGTTGATGTGTGCCTATGTCCACTGTATTTAATATGCCAAGGCAAGATAATGGCACTTCAAACGTTAAAGTTGAAAAAATAAGTATAACTGCCTAGGCAATAATATGAGGCCTCGCCTATTATTATAATCTTTATTTATATAGCGCCAACTTATTACGCAGCACTGTACAATAGGGAATGGACATACAGAGATATTAAATAGTACAAATCAAATACAGAAAACAAAAGGGTCAGAGGTTCCTGCTCGTGAGAGCTTACAGTCTAGAGGAAGGTAGGTTGGATACAGAAGGAGTAAGTTCTATGAGGTATAAGTGCCTCCTGCCACCTAAACTGTCAGTCAGTGGTTGGGAGAAAGAAGTGCTACTGAGTATAGTGGTCCAGGGATGCAGAGGCTCTGTTTGGGGGAAAAGAATGAACAAGTCTAACCCCTAATAACCTTATACTTTACTCACTATTACTCCATACATGTATAAGGCTATGTCTGCATTTGTGGGAGGTAGGGATGGGTGAAAATTTTAGCCTCAAACTGAAATCTGCAAAAAATGGCACTTTCTACTTTTCCCTGCTTTTTTAGCATAGCTCATTGTGCATTGAAATCAACTGGAAGAAAAGTTTTTCCTCCACCACACAAAGGTTTTCTACAGCCATATAAATGGGTGTCAAGCTCTCACAGCATGCCATTCTGTGTTTGTGAGAGGAGAGAGCAGCACCTTGTTTGATCTAGACAAGATAGGGGGAATTTAAGTTTAGTTAAGGGAATCTTTTAGGTAGGACATTTGTTCTGTTTATTAAGAGAGTCATTTGGGCACTCTGGAGAAGAAGGGAGGAAGGAGGTTGACCCCAAATACCCCAAAATTCCATGTGACTGACTGGCAAGACACAGGCAGCTAGGGACCTATTTGCTTGTTGATCTTGATGTTATTGTCTATGTGCTGTGTGAGGAAGTCTGGGGAAAGAAGTTGATTTTGTTTTTCAGTTATACTTTTTTTGTTCCGACTGTGATAAGACAGGGTGGAGAATTTAGAAAAAAAATTATAAAGAATAACAAAGAACTAAATATATTAGGTGACAGTGACAGACAGCTGACTGGGCTTAGGCAAGAGATCATACTCCATCAGTTGTGTTGTGTAGTGTAGAGTAAAAACACAATCATTGAGTAATGTCCAGCAAATGCACAAGGGGCAGGGGAAGGGGGAAAAGCTGACTGCAGCAATGGTTCCTGCAGCCTGTGCAATCAATGATGATGATCCCTCTCTTACAAGGGAGGATGCTGTTTATCAAGGTCCCAGCAAAACTTCCAGCACCACCAGTGCCAGTACAAATAAAGAGCCATATAAGAACACTGAAGATGACAACAAGTCAAATTCAAGTGTTGATGATGGCAATAGTATAATAGAGGAATTTGTAGCAGCTAAACCACCTGCTGCGTCAGATAGTGAGACAAACAAGAACCAAAACACATGTCCTCAAACTAGTAATGACCTTTGTTGCAATAAAAGTAAAAATAAATTGTTTGAGACCTCTAAAACCTTAGAGGAATATAAGGGTAGTAGTGAGCAAGAACTGTCAGGTGATGATGATGCTGCTGAGAATGACCTAATGGTGACTGATGATGATGATTCAGATCTAGAATATATCCCTCCAGCATCCTTTTCTTGTTCAGACACAGATGAAGTTGAGAGTGAGGATGATGAAATGTCTATAAGGTTAGCAGAAAGTCAATGGCTGAATCTTCCACCACTGAAAAGGAGCACTGTGCCTGTCTATAAACAGTTTGAGAAAGCCATTGAAAAGTCTGACCATGGACAAGCACAGATGTCAAAATGCACACAGTCACCCTATCAGTCATCATCAGCATCATCTTAAAAAGTCCAAGTGTCACTCAGTCACACATACGTGTTTTGAGTACCCAGCACCAAAAACAACAACAGCAACACAGGGTAATAACATCCACAATGTTAGATATGACAAGGGCCTCTGCTGCTGCTGCTGTAAGTGCTGCACCTTTGACACCTAGTAGGAGTGGCAGTAGAATTGCATCAACATCTAGCTCCAGTAGTAGTAGTAGCAGCATCTCAGGAACCCCTCAGTACATGAAGTCCACAATATGGAGATACTTCACTCAAGATTCTCAAGCTAAGCATGTTGCTATCTGTTGCCTGTGCAAAAAGCACATGAGCAGGGGGAAAGCAGACACACACCTAGGCACCTCCTCTATGAGATTCCACCTGAAGCACAACCACAGGTCTGACTTGGAAACACATTATCAGCAGGCCAAAGATGCCACCAGTAGCAGCAACAGAAGCACTTTAAAAAGTTCCCAGAGCTCTAGGGCAGAAAAAAGAAGTTGTGAAGTTATTTATGTGTCAGAGAATGTGCTACTGCCAGTGCCAACAGTTAGTTCAATCCAAATAACACCTATGGCTCCTGCTGCAGAGGAGTATGATGACTCTGGCTTTGCTGTAGGAGATGGCAAAAGTCATAGACTGCTCACACATACTGCCTCTACCACCACCTCCTCCTCTGTTGTTAAAGAAATAAAGCTTCTGGCTTCTTCTGCCATGTCCTGCCAACCACACTTACTGAGTTCTTGCAAAGGAGTCAAAAACTTCACAAAAACCATCCCAAAGTATGCCTGTGGAATGGCAATATTGCCAAGATGTTGGCAATGGACATGCTGCTGTATTCTTTTATAGAAAGCCGAGGTTTCAGAGAACTGATGTCATGTGTAGCTCCATGCTGGAATATCCCAAGCAGTTATTTTTCCAGAATGGCTGTGCCTGAATTGTACAATCAGGTGGTTCATGTGATGGGCAGACTGAAAAGTGTGTATGGCAAGAAAATCCACCTGACAGCAGATATATGGACAAGTGGACACAGCACAGACTATATGACTGTGACTGCTCACTCAACACCAACAGTGGTCAACACTAGCTTACAGCATCAGGTGAAAGCCAGTAATTGTGCCTCTGGCTGTGGCAGTGTGATTAAAAGGCAGCAGCAGCAGGATAGCCCATACCATCCTCATGCCACCTTGTGCATGCAGAGTTTTGAGAGACAGTCACACAAAGCTGTACATGTTTCAAGTAAGCTATAGCAGGTGATAGAGCAATGGCTTGTACCCCACTCCTTAAAAGCTGGATTTGTGTCTGCTGATAAAGGCTCCAACCTAATTGTTGCTTTGAGAATAGGTGGTATGGTGCATGTGCCCTGCTTTGCCCATGTGCTAAATTTAGTTGTGACCAGATTCCTGGCAGAATCTGAAACCCTCAAAGAGGTGCTTACTATTGCCTGCAAAATCTGTGTCTGTTTTTGTCGCTCCTACAGTGCACGCAACGCTCCATATTCCATACAAGAGCGTAACAACCTGCCCCATAACCAGCTGAAAATGGAGGTCCCTACCAGGTGTACATGTTAGAGCGTTTGTAGGAGCAGAATTAGCGAGTACACCATGCAAAACTAGAAGGCTTTGGATGGAGCCTCTTTGTCACCTGGCTATTGGCAACTAATGTGTGGTGTATGTGAGCTACTGAAACCCTTCGAGGAGGCAACCATGATAATGAGTCGCATTGGGGCATTCAGGGCAGGAATTTGTGACATTCTACCACTGATATTTTTATTGCAGAAAAAAATGAGCATGGCTGAGGATTCTTACCATAATGACAACATAAACATGCACCAGCTGGTAAAGGACATGTTAGTGTGCTTTAAACAAGCACCTCGCATAATGTCCAGTGAAAGCAATAAGGAATACATTCTTGTCACTTTGCTGGACTCCCTCTTCAAGCACAACATTTCAGAATTTCTGCCAAAGAGCCATCAGTCAACAAGGAGTCATGATGATCAGCAGCAACTCTCTGAGGAATCATATTCTGTCAAGGAATATCAAGACATGTGTATTGATCGAGTGTAGGGTTGCATTGTGGAGGACGAGAGTGAGAGAGGGAACAAAAAAACATCTAGACAGTATAGTGAAATGGAAGTCAGCAAAGCATTTCAACCAGCAGAAGCAGCAACATCATCAACCAGAGTATCCCATTCGGAACATAGGGCAATTCATAGGTCTCAGCAGGGATGGAAAAAAAACAACATTGGTGGTGGTGGTGGTGGCAGCACATCACTTGGGGACATGAGAATGTTGATAACTGACACACAGGAACACTCTGTAGTCCTAGATGTGGTCCACTGCATGTGAGACTGTTTCTGCATACCTGCAGGATAGCTATGTTCTAGGCAGAAACAATGACACCATGGACTACTGTCAAACAAAGCAGTGTGTGTGGCCAGCATTGACATGTACTGCAGTGGAAACCCTCAGTTGTCCTCCAGCAAGTGTTGAGTCTGAGAGGGTTTTCAGTGCAGCTGGTTACATAAAAAATTACCACAGGAAACGGCTATCAAGTAGCAATGTTGGGAGACTAGCATTCTTAAAAAAAATAACCAACATCACATACCATCTGAGTAACGGGTAGCAGAAATCACACATGACAGACAAAGCCAGGACAAATATTTTAACAGCAGCACATATGAAGAGGTGGAGGAGGGAGAGAAGAAAAAGGGTTGCCACCATCTACTCCACTTGGGACCACTGCTACAAGTGACAAATAGGCTTGTGCGATTTGGTTTGTCGACATTTGGAATTTGACGAAAAAGGGGTCAATCAGGGAAATTCGGGCCGTCCGAAAGGCAAGGGTCATTCACAAAAAAAAGTCCAACCAGCCCTGTTCCGGAAATTCGGTGACTACTACCCTTGCTCGATTACTTTCCCTCCATACTTTCCCTCCATGTCTAGTCCAGTTAGCTTCTCCATTTCATGTGCTACTTTTCCGCTTTGTCTCTATTCCAATTAGCTTCTTCGTTTCATGATGGGGTTTGGACTAATGACACACACCCAGACAGCCTGTTTTTCCTCTTAGTGCTTTGCTGGAGCTCAGAGAGAGAAGAAGCAGGAGATATTAGAGTGCCCAGTTGTTGTATAGGCAAGCAAGTAGCATTAGGCATAGCATAAGCAGGCAGCCAGCATTAGTGCCTTATTGCTACTGCAAGGGAGAGTCATCTTTGTTCCTGTGCAAAATATTAAAAAAGAGCAGACAGTCATAGCCCATCCCAAAATCAATACAGAAGATTTTGGTGGGTTTCATTGAAAGGGGATGTACAGACAGCAATCCTGAAAAATCACACGCCTCATTGCACAGCTCATAGTCGTTGGGGGTGCTACTTTTAATTTGGTGGATGGAGAGCTCTTCCAGCAACTTATAGAGGCTGTCGCATCCCGATATAAAATTCCATCCACCACCACACTTAGTAGAACTATAGTGCCCTTCATGCGTTGAGCTTTTGAAGGACCTGCTAGGAAAGGCTGGTGGCCAGTCAGTGCAATTTACCACTGACTTATGGATGCTCCGAATGGCCAGCATGGCTTCCTGTCATTGACAGTGCATTGGTGGCAGCCCAGTGTGTTGCAAGACACAGCGATACCAACAGCAAGTTTAGGTGCAGTAGCCAAGCAGACAGGGCACTGCTTTTTCCTCCTCCATGCTGAGGTAATGGATCAGCAGCACACCTCGCAAAGCACTGCAGAACATGGTGGTGCAGTGGCTGGGGGAGCAGGCAGGCACCCAGATACAAATGGGGTTTGTGATTACTGATGGTGCAGATAACATGATAAAGGCTCTCCTGGATGGCAGATTTGTGGGTGTACGCTGCTCAGCGCATGTCATGCATCTGGTAGTTAAGACTGCTCTCAAGGATGGCAATAACACTGGAAGGTTCTCAGCACTTCTGGAGTCAGGCCGACAAATTGTTAGCCACTTCCATCGGAGCGTCAAAGTTAGCCAGCTCCTCAGGGAGGAACAAAAAAAAGGCAAACTATTACGGTTTTCTGACACTCAGGCCAGGGTATGAAGTAAAAACACAGTTTTATTGAAAATAAAACAATGCCCCTAGGGGCCAGCACAGGAATAGCAGTAATGGCAATAATGACAAAGTGAATGCACACAATGATAGTGATAGGTGCTAAGAATGGATAGGGAATATTCCCCCAAAGGTTAACAAATGCAATAGGTGAGATATAAACAAGATTGGCCAACGCCCGGGATAAATAGCAATCTCTGGAACACAGTCTCTCAATAGCTGGATAGAAATAAGTAACTGCACTGAATACACTCTCAAGTTGGTATAGTAGCGCAACAAAGTCCAGAGCTGAACCGATACCACCACAGTGGGCTACAGAGGAATGCTATTGCCACGCTGTCGTGATCAGAACCAAAATCGCCCTTAACTGGAAAAGTAGTAACCCTGCGTGTGCCACTTGGATTGTGCCCAGACACCTCTTGGGTGCTATACTGATGGTGACTGCACAAGCTGTAGTAGAGCCGGCGCCCTCTGAAGTGCAATGGGAAATGTAACTTCAGCGTCTGTGGGCCGGAGCCCGAACACCCCTCTGGTGCTGTACCAAATGATCACAGTGGGAGCAAACAGGCTACCAGAATACGAGCACGGAGCAGACAAGGCTCTGAGGGTGAATGAGAGACACACAGAAGCACTCAGAGTTAAGGCTCAAGTCAGGAAACGTATGCTTGGCAAGATATGTCGGAGGCACTAGAACAGAGACTACAGGCACTGCAAGGGTTAAGTGGTTCTGCACAGGAGCGAACACCTTGGCAACCAGCAGAAGGCAAAGCAACCTCAGGCTACAGCTACTGACTAGTGAGAGGAACAGTGAGTCGCTTAAACAGTTCAGAATGTCGCCGGAGCGACCTGAATGATTCAGGAACACTGGAACAGCAGGCAGACCGGAACGGCAACCGGAACAGCAGGCAGGACAGGAACGGTAACTGGAACAGCAGGCAGGCCGGAATGGTAACTGGAACAGCAGGCAGGCCGGTATGGCAACCGGAACAGCAGGCAGAACCGGAACGGTAACTGGAACAGCAGACAGACCGGAATGAATCACAGAGCAGGGTCGTCAGCCAGAACCGGGTCGAGTCACGGAGCACGGTCGTCATCCAGAGCCGGGTCAATTCACGGAGCAGGGTCGTCAGCCAGAGCCAGGTCAAATCACAGAGCAGGGTCGTCAGCCAGAACCGGGTCAAATCACGGAGCAGGAGCAGGAGAAGAGTCAGACTAGCCGGGTCGGTACACAGGAGACACAGGAATACGGCAACAAGGCGCAGCAACAGGAACACCACGAAAAGGCAACTGACAAGTGCCCAAGCTCCAGCATATAACGGCACATCCTGGGCGGGCCCATCAGTCTCCACCAATGTACAGGCAAATCATGTTAGATTGACAGAAAGTCACGGGGACCGTGATACAAACCTGCCAGAGCACTCCCTAAAACAAGATGTTGGGACCAGGTGGAACTCCACCTTAGATATGCTAGAGCGTATCCTAGAGCAGAAAAAGGTAATTTTTGCAATGTAATGTCACCATTTCATTGGTAGTAACAGAACACTGGGCAGGGCTAATTTGGCCCTGATAGAATAGGCAGGGACAGTCCTCATGCCTTTCCGTGCTTTGATTGAAATTTTAAGTAAAGAGAACACTAGAAATCATTCCCCTCTTCACACACCTCTCCTTAAAATTTGAAGATTTCCTTGCCCATAGGGAAAGCTTGCCTGGTGCTGAGGGTAATATACTTCCCAATGTTGCTGCCCTTCTAATGAGGCTGAAGAAGGAACTAACTCGGCACATGGAAGAGCACATGGACAATTGTCCCGAGTTAATGTTTGCCACAATTTGCAATCCTCGAATCAAGGTCAAGATGGCACTTAGTTCCAATTCACTCATTGCCTGGAGGGAACAATTGATAGCGAGGGTGCATGAAAGGCACAGAAAAACAGGATACAGTCACAGGAGGCTGGAGAAGATTCCTCAGATGTGCTGGAGGAGTGTGGGGGTCTTCCGGGACCTATCAGTAGCAGAGCCAGTAGCACTTCAGCTTGTTCCAGCGGAGCAGCTGCTGCTTTATATGCTGAGGCAATGGACAGATTATGCTTCAGACAAAACAAAAGCTCCCCATCAATACAAAAAAGTGCTGAGTTTGAGCTCAAGGCTTACCTTGAGGAACCATCTTTGCCCCCAAGTACAGATCCCTTGACTTTCTGGGATAACAAGAGTGCTGTGTGGTTTACTTTATCCCTGGTAGCCCAGAAGTTGCTTTCTTGCCCCCTAACCACTGTCCAGAGTGAGAGGGTATTTTCCGTAACCCAGAAATATACTTAGCCCCCAGCACTCTCAATTGGCCCCCCAGCTCATGGAGCAAATTACTTTTTAAAAGTCAACCTGCCAAAGCTGGGTTACCCTGCTCTAAGGTTCTATGCAGATTAGAAGAAGAAAAAGTACCATAGTACCATAATATGCTGAGCGCTCCAGCTTACCCAGCTCTAGAGCCATGGTAGGTTGGTCAGAGGACACCCACCTGACTTGGTGGGACACAGGAATTTAAAGTCTACATTGTTGTCCCACTATACAGGTTGTTCAGTCTGGCTCTATTGTTTTTAATCTCTTGTAAAAAAGTATGCGGTATCTATCTACTGAGTCCTGGCTGCTCCAGTGTTCTGCAGTTTGCTGCTGGCTACATCTCCAGTGTTGCTGTCATCCTGAGTCTGCCTCGCACCAGTCATCCTTAGTTTTGTAGTCTTGTAAAACAGTCTTCTGTATCCATCTACTGAGTCGTGCCTGCTCCAGTGTTCTGTAGTTTGCTGCTGGCTACATCTCCAGTGTTGCTGTCATCCTGAGTCCACCTCACAACAGTCATCCTCAGTTTTGTTGTCTCTTGATGTCTGCAGTATCCATCTACTGAGTCCTGGCTGCTCCAGTGTTGTGCAGTTTTCTGTTGGCTACATCTTCAATGTTGCTGTCATCCTGAGTCTGCCTCGCACCAGTCATCCTTAGTTTTGTAGTCTTGTAAAACAGTCTTCTGTATCCATCTACTGAGTTGTGCCTGCTCCAGTGTTCTGTAGTTTGTTGCTGGCTACATCTCCAGTGTTGCTGTCATCCTGAGTCCACCTCACAACAGTCATCCTTAGCTTTGTTGTCTCTTGAAGTCTGCAGTATCCATCTACTGAGTCCTGGCTGTTCCAGTGTTCTGCAGTTTTCTGTTGGCTACATCTCCAATGTTGCTGTCATCCTGAGTCTGCCTCGCACCAGTCATACTTAGTTTTGTAGCCTTGTAAAACAGTCTTCTGTATCCATCTACTGAGTCGTGCCTGCTCCAGTGTTCTGCAGTTTGCTTCTGGCTACATTTCCAATGCTGCTGTCATCCTGAGTCGGCCCTGCACCAGTCATCCTCAGTCTTCCTTCTTCCTTCAAATTTAGCTACATTCATACTTCATCTACTTCACCCATAGTACCATAAGGCTAAATGCCCACCTTACCTTGTTCCACCATCTTCATTTAGACCCTGGAAATTATTCCATTTATTTAATTTTCATTTTTTATTGTATTTTTAAAGGTATTTTAAAATCGACAAATAATTCGGACAGTTGTCGAATTTCGTCCAAGTTAAAAAGGTCTGTTCAGAAATGCGGAGTCAACGAATGAAAAAAAAAAGAAATTCATCCGAAATCGAATTTTACCGAAAATTTTTGTCATGCACAAGTCTAGTGACAAGTAATGTGTGTCAATAGAACAAGAAGGATAGTGATTTGATGCAAACCTGACAATAGTAAAAACTATATACATACACAAATCACACCATACCAGTCATTCCCCCCACCACCACCACCACTACATTATACATCTACCACATTGTAAGATGTATTTTTTTTTTTTTAAACTCTTGAAATCATCATGAATATGTGCTAGTGTCACTTAAGAAGGAAGTTAGTGGTGTGGGCAAAGGACAAATGCACTCTGCATGCTAATACATTTTTCAAGGCATATCTTGATGTAGGACTCACAACTTTGTCTTTCAGCCACTTATTTGTAAACTACAGCCCTCAGAAGAAGTAATATTGCAGTGAGAAATGTAGTAAGTATAGGAAATATAGGCGAAAATGTGTTAAAAAATAGGTGAAAAATGTGTTAAAATAGGCAAAAAGGAGGATATTTTTGCATAGACGAAAAGGAAGAAACTTTCGTGAAAAATAGGCACGTTTTTGCAAAAAGTGATGCAGGAAAATGTTGCCACTTTTCACCCAGCCCTATTGGGAGGGGCCTGAGGCCTATATAAACCCTATAGGCCAGCCCCTCTTTGTTCGCTTCTGGAATGTGAAGTCATGCTTGATTGTAGGAAATATGACAGACAGCCTACTACAGAACTCTGCTCATCTATCTGAGCCTCACTATTGCCTAACAGGCCGCTTACTGTGGTACTGCAGTAACAACCCTTCCCCTCTCTACATTTTTTCTCAAGCTCCATCTACTCATATACTATCCCACTTCCTGCACGCTCATATTGGCTATCCACCACTTTGTCTGCTCTGCACCGTTCTCCTCAGCTCCATACTTGTAAGATAGTGTAACATTGTGTAGTGGCAACAAAAATTAAAATTGACTGCAAGAAAGAAAAATAAAAAATGTCCAGGCTTGCAAAACACACGCCCTGAAAATTATATGCCATGTTGACCTAGCACCATCAGTGCTAGATTGTGGTGGCAAATTCCACTTGTAATATTTTAGCATTTGCCACCGCTATAATTGCTATGGTTGAGTTGTGTCAGCAGCAGGAGGATTAGGCTGCTGCTTGGGACTGGGATCATAAGCACTGATATAAGACAGGAGTTGTATGATGATGCTTCCATTTGACAATAGCCCTAGAGCTGCTTCTGAGGCAGAAATAACACCACAACAGACCCTTACACCACTTCAATTGCATCTAGAGTGACACGTTTGGCAGTCATAGCTCTAGTGGCAATGGCAGTGGTGGCAGGGCTGTTATGGTTATGGAACAGTCTATGTGTCCAAGCAATCATATTCTTCTGCTTTGATCCAACCAAAGGGCCAGCAAATGACCCATATCCTTGTGGCCTTGATTGAAATTGCACCATATTTTGTTGGGTGGTGTAGAGATTTGCTAATAGCAGCAGGATGTTCGCTGCTCCCTGTGCTTGATAGTTTTATTATTATTATTATTATTGAGAAGTGGAAGTACTCCCATACATTTTAATTACTGCAAAAGTTATTAACAATATAATTAAATGTTTTAAGTTTTTTTTCATTTAATGTTACTTTAGTTTACTATTTTAAAATATTTTCTTTATTATTTTTTAAAATTAACACAACCAGAAATAACAGTCTTTTTGGCTAGAACCAGGAGTGGAGCCTGGAAACTGAAGATTGAACAGTAAATAAATTATTCAAATGTTTTGATATTTATTTAACAAAGCCAGGAATAACAGGCTTTCTGGCTAGAGGAGACAGCACTGGACTCTGGAATCAGATGGAACAATGTGTGTGACCACTGCCTTCCTATGTGTGTGCTCTGTTGTGCACTGAACTTTGAGCATTAAGTATTATTAAATAATTAGACTTTTTAAATTAAATAGCAAGAAATAACAAACTTTTTGGCTAGAGACAGCAGTGGACTCTGGATGGAACAATGCATGTACACGCTGCCTATTGGTGTACTCACTTGTGCACTTAACCATATTAAACAGCTATACTTTTTAAAAATTAAATTAACACAGCAAGAGGTAAAAGTCCCGCCGTGTTCCCTGAGGAGGAAGTGAGCACTACAGAACCAATGCTGTCCAGTCCCCCTAAATCACTCCTAGGGTTCTTGGGGAAATTAATATCAACGGAGGAACAAAAGGGTAGTAAGACGTGCTGTGCTTGATGTAAGATGCACTGTGCCTGCTGTTAGACATGCTGCCCCTGCTGCCCGTGCCACCATCAGTGCTGTGCCTGCTGCCAGTTCTGCCTCTGCTGCCACCAGTGCTGTATCTGCTGTCAGACATGCTGTGCCTGCTGCCACCAGTGCTGTGTCTGCTGTCTGACGTGCTGCCTCTGCTGCCAGTGCCACTAACAGTGATGTGCCTGCTGCCAGTGTGTCTTGCAATACTTGGGGGTAGGATGATACTTGGGGGTAGGATGATGCCAAGAGTGACAGCAGGGGACCCTAAGTCACACTTGCCATCCCCAAACAGTCCCACTAGTGCTAGTACTACTACTACTAAGAAGGTCCAGCAGCTTGTTAGCATTGGGAATGATGGAGTGGGTAATTATCATATTAGTAGTGACTGTGAGGAGGAAGACTCAGGGTCTGAAATTTACATGGTTTGTGTTAGTAATAGTAGTAATAACAGTGATGGTGAAGCAGGTGGTGGTACTAGTATTAGGACAGTGGTAGGGGAAGCAATTGAGAGCATCCAGACTAGCAGTCAATGGAGCCTACACCATTCCCCTGACCCTAGGAGTCCCCTTCCCCCCACGGCATTGTCCATGTGGCACATTATCCTGAAGAAGGCAAAATTGTCACTCCCGCAATAATAACACCACTAGCAGGAGCATAGATCAGCTGAATGTGCCCGCTGCTTCTGCTGCCAGTCTGCGTTCTTCACATCACCAAGAAGTGGCATATGTCACATTAGGAGACCCTGTGTCTCACTGCTCTTCACCTTCTCCAACCAGCAATGAGCATTTGGAATTTGAGGAATTTGCAACTGCAAATACAGGGTACTGGTTCACTCTATAAGCCACCGGCTGTTATGCACTTTACTAGCGTTCCACGTACAGGATACTGGTTCTCTCCATGAGCCATCCGGCTGTCTATGCAAGTTGTACTAGCGTTCCATGTACAGGGTATTGGTTCGCTCCATAAGCCATGCGGCTGTCTATGCTAGTTTGATTAGCGTTCCGCATACTGAGTACTGGTTCGCTCCATTAGCCATCCGGCTGTCTATGCTTATTACGAATAGCGTTCCACGTACTGGGGAACTGGTTCGCTCCATAAGCCATCCGGCTGTTTATGTTGGTTACGTATAGCATTCCACGTACAGGGTACTGGTTCGCTCCATAAGCCATCCGGCTGTTTATGTTGGTTATGTATAGCGATCCACGTACTGGGTACTGGTTCGCCCCATAAGCCATCCGGCTGTGTATACTAGTTAAGATTCGTTCCTAGCACTGGTACTGGTTTGCTCCATCATTCCTTGTCCATTATTGCACTGTGGATTTCTGTCCTCCCAGTACATAGGTCTAATGGTACTTCAGAGTTATATGGTCTACTACTTGATTACCTTAGCCTCTTTTGTCATCACTAGTGGCTGCGGTGCCACCGTTGCAGTCACTGAGGCTGTTGGTTGTCATTTTCTCATTACCAGGCTGCCCTGCCCGGTATATTGGTAAGGCCGGTAGAACCTATACCATTATCTTCTTGGGTTGCCTTACCCAGTATTGGCAGGGCCGGTAGAGCCTGTATTACACCGTTGGTCCACTGGCTGCCTTGCCCGGTATATTGGCAGGGCCGGTAGAGCCTGTCCGTTCCTACCATCCCTGGCTGCCTTGCTCGGTATTTTGGCAAGGCCGGTAGAGCCTATCTATTCCTGTACCAGATTCCTGGCTGCCTTGCCCGGTATATTGGTCGGTAGAGCCTGTATCATATTGTATTACTACCTTTTGCTGTCAATAAAGATATATGTATGAATGTGTATTTACCCAAAGGGGTGGTCTTAAACTTTTCAATAAAGTTGTGATTTTACTTAACCTTGCGTCTGAGAATCTTAACAAACCATGACAGTAGTGTAATGGGCTGGCAGTGGTAACTGCTAGTGACTGGATAGCACAGACTGGGTGTACGTAACGGAGGCCACAGAGAATCACAGGCTGAGCGTAGTATAATGGGCTGGCAACGGTAACCGCTAGTGATTGGATAGCACAGACTGGGTGTACGTAATGGAGGCCACAAAGAATCACAGGCTGAGCGTAGTGTATGCGTTGGCAACGGTAACCACTAGTGACTGGATGGACAGACTGGTATCTCATAACGGAGGCCACACTGATACACAGGCAGAGAGTAGCTAAACCGGAGGCAACAAATATGAGAGGACTGACAATAATAGCGAGGGCAGCACAAGGAGCGTAAGTCAGTCAATGCCTGGATCAGTATCAGAGAGCGGAAGTCAGCCAAAACCTGGATCGGTACACAGAGAGTGGTAGTCAGCCAAAGCCTGGATTGGTACACAGAGAGCGGTAGTCAGCCAAAGCCTGGATCGGTAAACAGGAGCAGTAGTCAGCCAAAGCCTGGATCGGTACACAGGAGCAGAAGTCAGCCAAAGCCTGGATTGGTACACAGGAGCGGAACAGGAACAAGGTCATACGAAAACCGGATCAACACGGAACAGGAGCACAGAATAACGTAAGGTCAGGAACACCACGAAAGGGCACCGGCCTAGTGACAGGAGGGCGTATATAAAGGCTAGACCTGGGAGGGGCTAGCCAGCTAGCACCAATAAGAGACAGCCAAACACAAACCCGGAAGTAAGAATATTGCACAGAGAATCACGGGCACCATGATAGCAGTAGCACCAGAGGTATTTGTCATATCTAACACTGTGGATGTTAACCTTTGTTGCTGTTGCTGGGTACTCAAAACAGGTGTGTGTGGCTGAGTGGGACTTGGACTTTGAAGAGGCACTGATGCCAATGATGACTGATCTGTGCTTGTCCAGGGTCAGACTTTCCAGTGGCTTTCTCAAACACTTTATAGACAGGCACAGTGCTCCTTAAAAGTGGTGGAAGATTCAGCCTTTGACTTTCTGCTAATCCTATAGCCCTGTCACCATCCTCACTCTCAACTTCATCTGTATCTGAACAAGAGAAGGATGCTGGAGGGATAAATTCTAGATCTGCATCATCATCAGTCATCATTAGGTCATCCTCTGCAGCATCAGAATCACCCTACAATTATTGCCCACTATTCTTATATTCCTCTAAGCTTTTGGAGGTCTCAAACAATCTCTTTTTACTCTTACTGTAACAAAGTTCCCTAATATGGGTGTTTTGGTGCTTGTTCGTCTCACTATCTGATGCAGCAGGAGGTTCAGCTGCTACACCTTCCTCTATTATGCTCCTGCCAGCATCATCAACACTTGAATGAGACTTGTTGTCATCTCCAGTGTTCTTCTTATATGGTTCTTTATTTCTACTGGCACTGGTGGTGCTGGAACTAGTTTTGCTCGGACTTTGACAAACTGCATCCTCCCTTGGAGTAGAGGGATCATCATCATTGATTGCACATGCTGCAGCAACCATTGCTGCAGTCAGTTCTTGAACTACTACTTTACTCTCATGTCCCTGCCCTGCACCACCCCTCCCCCTTCCCCTTCCCCTTCCCCTTCCCCCTTCCCCCTTCCCCTTGTGCATTTTGCTGGACATTAGGCAACTACACTGTGTTTTTTTAATGTACGGTACACAACACAACTGATGGAGCTGTATGATGCCTTGCCTAAGCCCAGTCAGCTGTCTGTCACTGTCATCCAAAGATAATTATTTTTTATTTTATTTTTATTTATTTATTTATTTATTTTAAGTTGAGCACCCTGTCACAGTCTGTCCAAAAAAAATTGTAACTGAAAAACAAAATCAGCGTCTTTCCCCAGACTTCCCCACCCAGCAAATAGATCCCTAGCCGCCTGTGTCTTGCAAGTCAGTCACATGGAATTTTGGCTTCCTCCCTTCTTATCAACTAGCATGGTCACAGACTCCTCTAATACAAAGAACAGATGTCCTACCCAAATGACTTCCTAAACTAAGCTTCAATTCCCCTTTATTTGCCAATCTCCTCTAGCTCAAAAACATACTGCTCTCTCCTCTCACAAACACAGAATGGCTGCTGTGAGAGCTTGACAGCCTTTTATATGGCTGTAGAAAACTTTCGCGTGTTGTAGAAATATTTTTCTTCCCATTGATTTCAATGGGAGGAAAAATGCAGAAAAAAGCAGAAAAACAGCACTTGTCGCAGGAAATTTTTCACCAAGCGGAAAGTGCCATTATTCGCCGATTTCAGCTTGAGGTGAAAATGTTTGGGTGTTTGTTTCTAGCAAGCCTAAGTCTTACAAATCAATGTTTCCTTAGGGCTTGTGCCAAACAAGCTTAAATCCTACAAATCAATGTTTCCTCATGGCTTGGGCCTCTAACAACAAATCAAACAAATCATCCTCCACAAAACACTGTATCAAGTCAAGTATCAGTCCACCCCAGTGGCAGCTTATGTCAGGGGGTCTTGTCTCTATCACTTTACATACACATTTCTTATTTTATTTATTACATTTTTTATTAACTGTCTACCCGATACCAGTCAAGAAACCACCCAAAACACATTACCTATTCAACTGATTTGTTTCCCAGACTCCACCCATTAACACAGGCACCCTCCTCAGACCCCTTTTATATCATGTCTTATGTTTTTTATTTTATTTTATTTAGGATTTATTTTTTATTAACTGCTGCCCCCCAAACCCAGTAAACAACACCCCAAAAAAATCATCCCTTGTTCAACTGATTCTTTCCCCACACCCCACCAACACAGGCACCCTCATGTCCCTTATATATTATGCCTTTGGGAAACAAAAATAATATTTGCTATGTGTTGTTTGTAAATTCAATTTTCCCATTGATTTCAATGGAATGAGCTAGGCAAAAAAAATTATTCACCAAGTGGAAAGTGGCATTGAGATCGAGAAATACATCCTATATGGTTAACACTTTATTCGCTGTGTTTTTTTCGTTGGTAGTTTCTGTGCTTTCCCAAGGGTGTGGCCTAACTTCCCAGTAATCCCGTTAGTCTCTACGATGACAGAGGGAGACGGGAACAAGGTCTGTATTCATATAGCATTCCAGTGATTCATGACCACTAACTATGGAGGCAGCACACGGGGAAAACTTCACAGCAGTATGTCTTTTGGATTTAATAAAATTTACATGCTTGACTAGTATAAATTAAATGCATGTTCGCCACTCACTTGATCCCCTGATGAAGTAATATATTATTATGAAAGGTGTAGGGACTGAACAGCTTTATAGTTTGGCATATGTATATGTTTTGTCACTCTTTTACATGACATTGATATTAATAGAATATATTTATTTTTGTATGTCAATAAAATAGCTCTGTGGTAACATCCAGCTGCATCTGTGAACATAAACATAACCAGCGTCTATATTTATCACCTCGTATAAAGCATTGACTAATCATATACATGGTTAGCGGGGTATATATGGAACAGGGTTATTACGTTTTGTCCTCACAGTGTTACCCTTAGAGGGCTTGCTGCCTGGCATTTGTTTTGTATCTTTAAGCTCTTCTAACTACAAGGAGCATATCAGAGAATACCTCTGAGGCATAAGGTTCGGCCCTTTGGAGCCTTTTCTGGATCTGACAGCCACATAAAACTGTTGGAGCCTGATTTTACTATTTTGTGAGTATAAACACTCTAGATAGGAGAGATATGTACATACATTTTCAGATGCTACTCTCAAGGGCCTTTTTGTGCTTCTTTCTTCTTTTCTGTCTGTGGGAATACTCACAGTTTGGGGTAGAAATTTAGTTCTACCATTGACTTCACTGTAATAGATAGGTTTAAAGAAAGTGGAAAATCTTCACCACCAGGAAGAAAGCACAAATTTACACGTTTCCATTTTGAGGATGGGTGTTTCCCCCATCCCTAGAGGCCATTATTTTGTTTGTAAGCAGTCAATAGTCAATCTCCCTACATCATTGTTTTCCTACAAGTATACTATAACTATATCACATGCAGTAGGATCACTCCTAGGCACTAGACATTGTTTGTTGGTATCAGTTAACAACCCATACTCTAGTCTCAATTGTAAAACAAGTGAATAATGATAGAAATTTGCCACCACCAGCACCTTATATGTTAGATTGCCGCCCCTGAGAGACATGAATTGCTT
The DNA here is from genome assembly GCA_037306005.1 of Rhinophrynus dorsalis. Lineage (NCBI taxonomy): Eukaryota > Metazoa > Chordata > Amphibia > Anura > Rhinophrynidae > Rhinophrynus > Rhinophrynus dorsalis. Next base: position 288,806,149 of record CM074721.1, read on the forward strand.
ATTGTGATGATGATGATGAGGATGATGACAACATGTTTTGAAAAATGTTGGGCTGCTATTATTGTTGTTCATCCTGCTGATGTTACAAGTCATTTGCTTAATACTTTTTCAATACGATTTGTACTTGTTTATTTGGCCCTTCCTTTCTCTTTCATCTTCCACAGTAAACCCTTCCACAAAATCTGATTTCTCTGAGAGATGCTGCTCACTCACACCTTGGCACAAATTCAGGAATTTTATGTTTAAAGCAGGAGGTCAGCAGCACATTACAAATGTATTATCCATTACTTTAATGGATACTGTGTGAATATCCTGCTCAAAGCATGTCATTCAGTACTGGTTCATGGGCATATTGTTGCAGGAGCATGTCATAATCAGACATGCTCCTGCAGTAAATCTATAAGTAGAAGTAGCTCACTAATTCTTGCTTCCAAATCAATAACCAGCAAGGTGGCCTCCTCAAATGTTTTAAGCAGCTCACATACAACACTCATCAGTTGCCACTGATTAGGTGACAAAGATGCCCCCCCCTCTAAATTTGTCAGTTATGCATTGTATACTCTTTAATTCTTTATTCTATTCATAAAATGATCTAGCACGTATAATGTGTAATTCCACCTGGTAACCATTAATTGTGATCATGCAAGCCGTTACTTGTATGGAATACATTGTATTGCAAGCACTCTAGGAGCATGAAAAATGTGCACTAATTTTGTGAATAATATTTGCTATTGACTTGAGGGTTTTGAATTCAGTGTGGACTCTAATCACAACAAAATTTAGCTTGTGGGACATGCAGCAGGGGTATATTTTTCATCATCATCAACAATTAGGTGATCAACATTGCATGCCTCTTCCTCCCTACTGCTTGAATTTTCTTCTAGGCTTTTTGAAGTCTCAGGCAATTTCTTTTTACATTTTCTGAACAGGGAGATTTTCAGAACATTTATTACTAATTTGAGGATGGGTCTTGTACTAGTTACTCTCACAGACAGGAGAACAATTTGGTTTAACTGCTACACTCTCTTCTACTATGTTACCAACACTAGAATGCAACTTATTTTTATATTCATCATTCTTAAATGGTTTATTACTACTACTGGGACTATTGGAAAGCTGGGCAGCACAACAAAGGGAAGTGCAGCAAATGTAAGTGTACAAGGAGATATTCTGGAGATCTATTTTGTATCCTTTTTGATGATCTAATCTTCTCTTTCATAGGTAAGAATTTTATGAATCTATTCCTAATTACTACCTGTAGAAAAGATTCAGGGCTGATTAGATAACTGGTAAGAATCTGAACACTGAAACTGAACACTGAGTCATTGAGGTGGTTTGGATTGATGTGTTCATTAGATCTACTTACATACAGTTTTACTAATTAATGGGAGTTGCCCTCTGTGTATAAAAGTAGGTTTGTTATTAGCTGGGCTAATCAATAGCTGGGCAGCACAGCAAATGCAAGTGCAGCAATTGTAAGTGTACAAGGAGATATTCTGGAGATAATCTGGAGGTGATCTGTGGTGATTAAAGTTAAAAATCACCTGCAAAATCTGAAGGTATTTTACTCTTTATCCCCTGATAACATTAGTGCTGTGAACATGTCAGGTATGTTGCAGTGCAATGGATGTTTTACTTTTCTCCCTCAGGACACCTTTTGGAGGTTCAGAAGTTGTCCTATTTGTCAGAAATGTTCTGCTTTACGGCAAAGGATTGATAATTTGAAGGCTAAAATCTACAAGATGTCTGTGAGCTCCACACAGATACAAAAGAAACAAGTGCCACTGCCTTAGATACTTCCAAGAAATGGCAGATGGAGTACAGTTGGTTCTGGAAGGGTAAGAGTTGTGGTCAAGAGGCATGTCCCACAGTCTGTGCCTCTTCAAAATTCTTTTGCTGAACTTTCAGAACACTGCCTTAACATTGGAACAAATCCAGAAACAGAGACTACTGGTTCACCAGCCTGTAATCCACAGGTAAATCAGACTGCAACCACTGACAAACTGACAAAGGTAAGAAGCGAAAACTACTTTGAGAGGAAGCAACTATTATTGGGGGATTCTATATTAAAAGGCGTGACTCTGGAGGAATGTCATGGTGGTTGCAAACAAGTCAGATGTGTTCCTGGTGCTACATCTCACAGAGATAGAAGACAATTTTTAAAAATTGTTAAGGAAGCAAGACAAAGTGGAGAGTTGGATGTCATAGTCCATTTAGGGACAAATGATTTGGCTTGTAATGAGGTGAGTGTGGTAAAATATGTTTTTAAGAAGCTATGTAAGGATCTGCAGCAAGTTGCTTCCACTGTATCTGTTTCAGAGGTTCTGCCAGTGTATAAGGAAGATGATGGTAGGATGCAGCAAATTAGAGATTTTAATTCATGGCTAGGGAAGTGGGGCCAAAAACATGGATTTGGCTTTGTTTCTCACACCAATCCTATTTGGTTTAACAAAGAATTGTACAAAAAAAAAAGATGATTTGCATCTTTCTCAAAAGGGAACAGAGGTTCTCCGCAAGCAACTCAGAAGTTTTTTAACAGGTATTTAAACTAGTAAAGGGGGGCAATGGAATGATACCAGATAAAATCAATTGCCCCCCACAGCATAGCACAGATGAATTTGATCAAGGTATGTCTGTGGAACATTTGTCAAAAACCAGTAGACTTTGAGCCATATGTACAAATGCCTGCATTTAGGGAAAAAGATCCCTGAACTCATTGCAATAATAACTAGTGATGATGAGGACTTAGTGGGAATTACTGAGACCTGGTATAATGAAAAAAATGATTGGGTTGTAGAAATACCAGAAATACTCTCTATTTAGAAAAGACAGGAAAGGCAGAAAAGGGTTGCCATTTATGTCAAAAACAGCTTAAAGGTTAATCTTATATAGGGTATGGAGTTGAACACAGAGACTGTTTGGATAACTTTAGAATATGGGAATAAGATGGTCGCTCATATAGGTGTGATCTATAGACCCCCAGGACAAACAGAGGAGTTGTATCACTGTGCTCGTGATCTCACTTTCTGTCGACATTGCTACTTCCTGCCGGGTTCTTATTGGCCGCTGGGTTCTGCTCCGTCCAGTGTTTGCCTTTTTAAGCTCAGTCTTGTCAAACCTTTGCTGCCCTTTCGTGGTGTTCCTGACCTGGAGTTTGTTGCTGTGATTCCTTCTCTGTGTATGATCTGGTTTTGCCTGCCCTTGCTCCTGTCTCTGTTGCCGTGTTACCATTGCCAACCTGGACTGCCTGACTATCGTTCTCTGTGTACCTATCCAGGCTGTGGCTGACTACCGCTCTCTGTGTACCGATCCAGGCTGTGGCTGACTATCTCTCTCTGTGTACCGATCCAGGCTGTAGATTACTAGCGCTCTCTGGTACCGATCTAGGCAGTGGCTCAATAGCGCTCTCTGTGCATTTCCAGGTCTGACTGACTACGCTAGCTATTCCGATCCTGGCTGTGGTTGTGCTCTAGTGGTACGTCCCGTTATCCTGGCCTTCGAGGCTAGTGCCCAGTCAGTGTGTGTCAGTAGAGCCTCCTCTCCTCAGTCTTCCAAGCCTGAGCCTGTGCCTGTCCGTTTAGTCTGCGGTTACCCCAGTCGCCTGAGCCAGTGCCTGTCAGTGTTGCCTTCGGTTACCTATATCTCCTGAGATTGAGCCAGTGCCTATCAGTGTTGTCTTCGGTTACCTATATCTCCTGAGATTGAGCCAGTGCCTGTCAGTGTTGCCTTCGATTACCTATATCTCCTGAAGTTGAGCCTGTTCCTGTCAGTATTGCCTGTGGTTACCTCAGTCTTCTGGACTGGCCCTGTGCCTGTGCCTGCCTGAGTTCCCCCCATTGTCCAGTCCTCAGGGATTCTCCCTGTCCATCTGGTCAGTCCTACCTCCTGCCATCCTGTCTGCTAACCTAGGGCAGACCAGTGTTAGTCAGTGTGCTCTCCAGTTACCAGGACCGTGTCACTCTTCAGTGTTCTGGTTGCCTGTTCTCTCTTTGTCCAGCTCCTGGGGATTCTGCCATGGAGTACCTACCCTCAGCACGTGGGCCACTTCCTAGGTGGTACTGTTTAGGTTCTGTTCCTGGTTCCAGTCATCTGTTCCTGCTATTATATTATTGCCTGTTTTGCGTATTTCTGTACCCTGACCTGTGTCAGATTTGGGAAGTGCCTTGGTACTGTCCGGATCTGGACCTGTTTAGGGGATCCTGTGTTCTTTATTATTCTTATTAAAGCTGTTTTTACCTTATCAAATTGTCTGAGAGTTCTTAAAAACGTGACAAGTTGGATCAACTGCTGGTTACGGAATTAACTAAGGTGACTGTGAAAGGTGAGGTTATAATTATGGGGGACTTTAATCTTCCTGATGTGGACTGGAAAAACCAAGCAGCAGGTTCAGCCAGGAGTAGAGATATCCTAAATTCTTTACAATGATTAGTTCTTAGTCAGTTAGTAGAAGAGCCGACTAGGAAGCAAGCCACGCTATATTTATTATTTACTAATGGAGACTTGGTATCAGATGTAGTTGTAGGAGAGTGTTTGGGCTCCAGTGATCATCAATCTGTGTGGTTTACTATAAAGACAGAGGCTGAATTACATTACACGAAAACAAAGGTTCTAGACTTTAGAAAGGCTGATTTTTCTAAAATGGAAACATTTTTATGTCAGTCTTTAACAACTTGGAGATCTTTAGAGTACAGGAGAAATGGGATTATCTGAAATGTGTTTTACTAACACAACAGAGCATTGCATTAGACATGTCAGCAAGGGTAAAAGAAAACCACTGTGGTACTCAGCAGAAGTGGCAAATATAGCAAAGGAGAAAAAAGAAGCAGTTAAGAAATATAAGCAGACGCAGAAGGAAGAAGATAGGTATCAACACAAGTCTAGGCTGAAGGAGGCCAAATGCATTATTAGATGTGCCAAAGCACAGACAGAGGAAAAAATTGCCCAGTCAATAAAAAAGGGGGATAAAACATTTTTTAGATATATAAGTATAATAGACTGAAAACAAAAAAAATGGAAACTATGTAAATGAGAATAAAGGGCTAGCTGATTGTCTCAATGAATATTTCTGTTCAGTTTTTACAGAGGAAGATGAAGGGAAAAACAAACATGTTAGAAAAATGAAATTGCAAGACATGGGAAACATACATGTTTAAAGAAAAAGTTCTACTTCAACTTTCTAAGGTAAAAACAGATAAATCAATGGGACCAGATGAGATACACCCAAATTTATTAAAAGAACTTAAGTGTGCTCTGGCAAAACCTTTAACAAAATTATTCAATCAGTCACTAACAACAGGAATAGTTCCAGAAGATTGGAAATTAGCAAATGTTATACCGCTTCATAAAAAAAGGTAGCAGGGAAAAGTCTGGTAACTACAAACCAGTAAGTTTTACATCAGTAGTGGGAAAATTAATGGAGACTATCTTAAAGGAAATAATTGTTGAATATTTGAATTTAAATGGCTTGCAAGATACCAAACAGCATGGGTTTACAGCAGGAAGATCTTGTCAAACTAACCTCATAGATTTGTTTGACTGGGTAACTAAAATAATAGACCAAGGGGGAGCAGTAGATATAGTGTATCAAGATTTCAGTAAAGCATTTGACACTGTGCTTCAAAGAAGACTCATTAATAAACTGCAGTGTTTGGGTCTGGATGTAAAAATAGTAAAATGGATAAGCAATGGCTGAGTGACAGGAGACAGAGGGTGGTAGTCAATGGAGAATATTCAGATGAAAGGATTGTTACTAGTGTAGTACCTCAGGGATCTGTACTGGGGCCCATTCTTTTTAATATTTTTATTAGTGATATTGCAAAAGGTCTTCAAGGAAAGGTATGCCCTTTTGCAGATGATACCAAGATCTGCAATAGGGTAGACATTCCAGGGGGGAATAAGCCAAATGACAAATGATTTAGGTAAATTAGAAGAGTGGACAAGAGTGTGGCAGATGCAGCTTAATGTTGATAAATGTAAAATAATGCACTTGGGACATAAAAATCCAAAGGAAAAATATACTATTATGGGTACTGAGGAAAGGGATTTGGGAGTAATTATTTCTAATGACTTAAAGGTAGGCAGGCAATGTAATAAATCGGTGGGGAATGCTAGCAGGGTACTGGGTTGTATAGCTAGGGGCATTAGTAGCAGAAAAAGGGAAATGGTTATGGCACTCTACAGATCTCTAGTTAGACCTCACCTAGAGTATTGTGTGCAGTACTGGAGACCTCATCTCCAGAAGGAGATAAATAGTCTAGAGAAAATTCAAAGTAGGGCTACTAAAATGGTGACAGGTTTACAGGAAAAGGCATATCAGGATAGACTAAAGGATCAGAACATGTATAGCTTGGAGGAGAGGAGAGAGGGGATATGATTGAAACATTCAAATACATGAAGGGATTCAACAAAGTGCAGGATGGAAGTACATTTCAAAGGAGTAAAAATGTTAGGACAAGAGGCCATAGTCTAAAACTAGAGGGACACAGGTTTAGATGTAATGTAAGAAAGTTTTACTTCACTGAGAGGGTAGTAGATAAGTGGAATAGCCTACCAGCAGAATTGGTAGAAGTTAATACAGTGACAGAATTTAAGCATGCATGGGATAGGCATAAGTCTGTCCTTAACGTAAGAAAAGACCAAGGCCCAAAAAAGGTTTGAGGTTTTTACAGTAGGAAAATGGGCAGACTAGATGGACCGAATGGTTCTTATCTGCCATCAAATTCTATGTTTCTACGTTTCTGTGTTTCTGTGTTTCACCTCATTATTGCAACAAGTCTGCTCAGGAGGAGGAGGAAGCTTATCATCATTTATAGCACATGCTTGTCACATCCATCTGTCACTGGATGGAATCCAGCCCCTCATTACTCATTAGTTCCTTGGTCCTTCTTTAGGGGGCTGGGCCTGCTAATTATTTTTTAGTTCTTGTGTTGCTGTTAGTTTGCCTCGGTATGAACTGACTTCCTTTCTAAACTGCCCTTTAGCTGGGCCCCGGTACCTTGATTGCCCGATTGTGTATGATCCAGTGTTTCGGACTTACATTTAGTTTGCCTAGTGAACCATCTGTTGCAAGCGGATCCTTAGCTACGGTATGTGCAGTCATAGCCCGCAAGAGGTTCTATTGAGGCATTCTCACCCTGCCGACACAGCAGAGCTCCTCTGAGTGTCATAGTGAAGGTAGTTCAACCCTACCAGTGCCTTAAAGTATGTCTTACGGACCTGGTGAAGACAGGGTGAGAAGTTTGAAATAAAACAATTCATAACTTGTAATGCCAGATATATAATTAACAGCATTAAGTGTCCATGGTCGATACATACACATTTATCTAACTGGTTATCTCTTTACTTTATATTCTATTTGTGGCTTTTGAATATGGGTTGTTAAACGATAACTTTCTATAGTGATGTTTTTCATTTTTTTAAGTTTCTTAGTCTATTCTGTGGTAGCTTATCTAGTTATATTAATTAGAATTTGCTGATCTCGTGGGCAATGAAAGGGTTACTATTTAGTTTTTTATATGATACTAGTTGAAGAGCCTGTGTGCACTGGCAACAGTGCCAGCCGGTCGTGGTGCAGCCATGCGCAGTAGAGACTGCCCGTGACGAGGCTGACGTGGAGCAGGTTGCTCCAAATTCTCATGCACAGTCTCTACTGTGCATGACTGCGTTGTTACAAACTTTTAGCGAATTATTATATAGGAGGATATGCTTGACACAGAGATCACCGATATTGTGATGGACCGGATACTTAAGATGTATTAGTTTTATAGTACTCTTATAATTTTTAATATTCTTTTATACATACAATACATATTATATCTCATTTTATGCATATATACACATGTAGTTGTTGCTACAGATCCTTATGTCTAATTTTCATTTCATTATATTGAATCATGTTATACCTGAGTTGCCTGGCTTCATCCTGATTGGGTGGTGTTAGAACCCAGGTGACCTATTTAAAGGAAGTGCTCCTAACAAAGAGATTCAGTATATCACACAAAATTCCGATAAGGTGCTAGATCTTAGCACGAAACGCATTGGAGAGACCCTAATAGTTACACTAAAAGCATGCAGATAGCACATTTTGTGCTTTACACCATTGAAATATCATATCCTATAAAGGAGAGTCTGTTATAAGAAAACCCTGACCACTTTACCTAGAAAGCAACTTTAAACAGCCCATCAAAGTGAGAGCCTAGGAAGAAAGAAGGAGGGTTTTGCATCTGCTTGCAGTTTGAAAGCCAAACCTGGTGCCATCAGTTATACCTATAGAAGCTCCAAAAGGAGAAAAGATGGGGGTGGGGTTCAATAATCTGCCTGTCCAAAATATTGGATGTTTATTCCCATCTCACAAGCCCTCTACTGCTGAACTGAGGATGTGCTTTCCTTACCCCCCCCCTCATTTTCTGAAGGCAGTCTCACCCCGTGTTCTGTATTCAGTCACTTTCAGTCTCCTGGGCCCCACAAGTAGGGAGAGACATTTCTGGCCGTGATTCGTTGTGCCACATCCTACAGTCTATATTTCGAATCAGTTCTGCTAACGAGGGATAGGACTTGGGTCTTTTTGACTTTCCATCTCGTAGCAGAGGTTTTGGTTCACTCCCTGTCCCTGAGTATTTATTATAGACAGTGGAGTGCTGCCAAACCTTGTGGGCATACCCTTGGTTCCTGTTGAAATTGCAGGCCATGCTCAGGAGTTTTTTAGGCACAGACCTATTTCTGTTAGTCCTGCAGGAAGCTCCTATCTCCTGTTTAGTTACGATGTGTGGATAGTGGTCATAACCCACTGGGAAATTTATCCATTGATATTTTGAGTGGCATTTCCATTCTGTTATTGGTCATCACATCGGTCCTGTTCCACTGGAGGGTACAGCTGTGCTCCCAGATTTGCATCATCTTATTTAGTCATCAAATATTGGCAGCGGTTGTGTCCCTCTGTATGGTATACCAGTTGCCATTAAGTTTCAAAATACCTTTCTGTGGTTATTTGCAGCAGCGGTCGTAACCCGCTGGATTGTACAAGTTGTGTCCTCAGATTCGCATCTCTTTGTTGGAGATAAGTATTTGGCAGCAGTCATAGCCCACTTGATTATACATAGAAACATAGAAACATAGAAGATTGACGGCAGAAAAAGACCACCTGGTCCATCTAGTCTGCCCTTTAGTATTCCTTTATTGTTATCTTAGGATAGATACATGTTTATCCCAGGCATGTTTAAACTGTGTTACTGTGGATTTATCAACCACCTCTGCTGGAAGTTTGTTCCAAGTTTCTACTACTCTTTCAGTGAAATAATATTTTCTAATGTTTTTCTTGATTTTTCCTCCAACTAGCCTCAGATTGTGCCCCCTTGTTCTTGTATTCAGATTCTTATTAATCACACTTCCCTCCTGAACCTTGTTCAGTCCTTTAACATATTTAAAGGTTTCAATCATGTCCCCCCTTTCTCTTCTTTCCTCCAGACTATACATATTTAGATCTCTGAGTCGTTCTTGATAAGTTCTATGCTTTAGACCTTCCACCATTTTTGTAGCTCTTCTTTGAACCCGCTCAATTTTAGTTATATCCTTTTGCAGATGAGGCCTCCAGAACTGTACACAGTATTCCAGATGTGGTCTCACTAGAGCTCTATACAGAGGGATCACAATCTCCCTCTTCCTGCTTGTTATACCTCTAGCTATGCAGCCAAGCATACGATTTGCTTTCCCCACCGCCTGGTTGCATTGGTTACTCATCTTGAGGCTGTCAGAGATGACCACCCCCAAATCCTTCTCTTCTGAAGTCTTTGCTACCACAGAACTGCCAATACGATAGTCGTACATCTCGGTACATTTCGGTCCATAGATTTGTATGACCCTAGATGGTGATAAATTATTTGCAGCTGTCCTAACCTGCTGGATGGTATAAAAGTTGCCATTAGATTTGAAGTACCTTTCAGGGGTAATTATAGCAGTGGTCCTATCTCGTTGAATTATACATTTGTACCCTCAGTTGCCTCACCTTATTAGGAATATATTGTGGCAGCGGTCATATCCCGCTGAGATTGTCACTTCCAGCCGTATATTATTAGGTGCAGGTTCACTGTTCCTGACACCTTCTAGAGTCCTGTTCATAGCATTTGGGAATTGGAGAGTGTTATTTCAACACTGTCAGAGTTGTAGTTCAAGAGCAATTGAATGATAAAATATCCATAGTGTAAGCCACCTCCCCTCAGATGTGGAATCTGGTCTCTTGGCAGGATAGGTTGCAGAGGGCAAAAGGAAATACCTGCCCCCCTTGACAGGTTTTTCCTTATGCTCATTGAAGATTGTCCCTTACTATGATCCATCCAGACAGTCTTGCTGCTCTTAGGTAAGCAGTATTACATCAGAACAATACGTTGGAGGGGGATACTTGATCATTCAATTACTCTTGAACTGCAGCTCTGACAGTATTGAAATAATGCTCTACCCGGTGCAAATACTATGAAGATTAATCAGAGATGCTTTTTCTGTGAAACATGACTATTCCTTTAAATATATTACCAGAATAAAGCTATTTGTGACAATACATTCAAATTTGTATGTTTATAAAACCCTCTTTAAGCGTTCTAAATACTTTAAAAACATATTTCTTCTTAATTTTAAGTCTAATCTTTTAATCTCATATTAATGCTTATATAAAATTTCTCTTCACGGGACTCAAGATAAAATAGACTTTTTTAATCAATTCAGAATTTACACCCCATAGTGTGGAGACCCTTTGGAGGTAGAGCTACAGTTGCAACTTTAAATATTGTATTTTGTCAGACATCAGGTCTTTACATTTTCTGTCTGAATAGTTTTAAGACAGTTGAGTACTGAAATTTTTCCACATGATTTAAAAACATTAAAATTGAAAGCAATCAAAATACATGTAAATCATTCTGCACATATTTAACAATACCTTCTGTCAGGTTTATTGCTTAGACTGTCTGTTAAACCATGCATAAATATTTGTATTTTCTCATAGCAACAGAGAGTTGTGATGGGATTAAGACGCAATGTAAAAATATTTTTATTCCGCTTAATCCAGTTTCTAAATTGCGAGATATTTAAATTATATGGTAAATGTTTCTGATTGTTTCTATGCACTTCTAAGGATGTTTTATTTTCGTGTTCTAGAATACTTGATCTTTTCAAATGAAAGCTACCCAACTTGTTTCATCATGTTAAAAAGATGGAATTTTTGATCTTACTTTAGACAGTAGGAGTCAGTCTCATGAGTGTTGAATTGGCAGTGCAGCAAGGAATTGAATTTGATTCCTCATTACAGCTGTCAGACTGCTCTCACCTCAGGTTGAGATGTACAATTCATGCAAAACATTTAAGGGGAAAGAACAATACATTAGCAACTGAACTGCCAAGTACAAAATTTCCACAAAAATGCATTTTCAATTGTCATAAAATTGTTTATTATTTCTGAAAACTATACAAATGAAATTAAATAAAGATTTACTGAGTATTTTTTATTAACTATCAAACTAATTAAATGTTTCTGATATACAATTTATGATGCAGATAAAATTTGCTATATAAAAATTGTCTTTTATATGTTATCATTTTTTTAAAGCCATTTCCATTAAGATCGTCAGGTCGTATTCTGAACACGTGCATTGCTTTTCGATATATGTATATATATGTATAAAACTGGAATAATAAAGAAAGGGTCCATGAAATTGTTGCAAAGCAACATAAAAATATGTATAAATCCTTAGAGACAATTTGCTAAGTACAAATACAGTCAACTTTTTTGAAAAGTGGAATAGAAATGGTCTTGTCCTACTAAGAATTGTATGACAATGTGTGTACAAAGAATTTTGCTAACTGCATCAAAAACAAAGGAGGTTTTAGTGATCAAATCTTAATTAAGTATAAACTGTTCATAATGGAAGTATATAGTGATGTTTATGTATGCAAACATAAAATTCTCATTTGCTAAAATAGACATCTTTATAAACTTGATTTTACTTCTTTATCAGTATGACCCATCGTTGTGAACTATAGCAATAGTTAACATACATGAAGAATTCTGTTTTTTATGCATCTCCCCATTAGGGCCCTATGGTTTAAAGAAATATTGTGTAATTCTGGAGCAAACTCACTCACCTTTATGGATAAATAAAAGTCTGATTACTTTAAGTGGGATGTTTAACCTTTTGAGCACTTTATAATGAATTGGAGACCTCTGTAGCATTAACAGGTCATAAGGGAAGCTTATCAACTTCCTCCATACACATTATCACCAAAAACCACCCCTTCCCTGGGCCACTGCACTCAATAGCACTTCTCTCTCCCACCCACTGACTGGCAGCTCATGTGGCAGGAGACACACCCAATAGCACTTGCACCTTCTGTTTCCAACCTAATTTCCTCTAGACTGTAAGCTCTCACGAGCAGGGCCCTCTGATCCTTCTGTTCTTCACATATGATTTACTATTTAATATCCCTGTATGTCTATTCCCTATTGTACAGTGCTGTGGATTAAGTTGGCGCTATATAAATAAAGAATAATAATAGCAAAAACCCATTTACTCATAAAAAACAGCAAGGCAAGTGCTAATAACCTTTACCAGTTTATAAATAGCAAAAAGAAAAAGGTTGATATTGGACTTTTTAAAAGTGAGACAGGTGAATTAATTAGTCAGGGTTAGGGATGGGCGAAAACTTTAGCCTCAGACTCAAATCGGCGAATAATGGCACTTTCCTCTTGGAGAGTAATTTTCCACGAAAAGTGCAGTTTTTCCGCTTTTTCCCATGTTTTTCGCTCATTGAAATCAATGGGGAAAAAATACTTCTCCACCACACAAAAGTTTTCTACAGCCATATAAAAGGTTGCAAGGCTCTCACAGCATGCCATTTTGTCTTTGTGAGAGGAGAGAGCAATATGTTTTTTGAGCTAAAGAAGTCAGGAGAATTGAAGTTTAGTTTAGGAAATTTTTTTAGGTAGGACATTTGTTCTGTTTATTAGGAGAGTCAGTGGGGCACTCTGGGGAGAAGAAGGGAGGAAGGAGGTTGACCCCAAATTCTTCAAAATTCCATGTGACTGACTGGCAAGTCACAGGAAGCTAGGGACCAATTTACTTGCTGATCTTGCTGTTATTGTCTCTGTGCTGGGTGGGGAAGTCTGGGGAAAGAAGTTGTTGATTTTGTTTTTCATTATCATTTTTTGGGGACAAACTGTGATAAGACAACAGTCTGGACAACTTAAAAAAAAAAAAATAAAACAAAGAATAAAGAACTAAATATATCAGGTGACAGTGACAGGCAGCTGACTGGGCTTAGGCAAGGCATCATACAGCTCCATCAGTTGTGTTGTGTACTGTACAGTAAAAAAACACAATGTAGTTGCTTAATGTCCAGCAAACACACAAGGGAAGGGGGAAGGGGGAGGGGTGGAGCAGTGCAGGGACATTAAAGTAAAGTAGTAGTTCAAAAAGTGACTGCAGCAATGGTTCGCGCTGTGTGCAATCAAAGATGATGATCCATCTACTCTAAGGGAGGATGCAGTTTCCCAAGGTCCCAGCAAAACCTCCAGCATCACGAGTGCCAGTAGAAATAAAGAACCATATAAGAAGAACAATGGAGATGACAAGTCACATTCAAGTGTTGATGATGCTGACAACAGCATAATAGAGGAAGGGGTAGCAGCTGGACCACCCTGCTGCATCAGATAGTGAGACAAGCAAGCACCAAAGCACCTGTAGTAGGGAACTTTGTTACAGTAAAAGTAAAAAGAAATTGTTTGAGACCACCAAAAGCTTAGAGGAATATAAGGGTAGTGGGCAAGAATTGTGATGCTGCTGCTGCTGCTGCTGCTGAGGATGACCTAATGATGACGGATGATGATGCAGATCTAGAATATATCCCTCCAGCATCCTTCTCTTGTTCAGATACAGATGAAGTTGAGAGTGAGGATGATGTCAGGGCTATAAGGTTAGCAGAAAGTCAAAGGCTGAATATTCCACCACTTTTAAGGAGCACTGTGCCTGTCTATAAACTGTTTGAGAAAGCCATTGGAAAGTCTGACCCTGAGCACAGATGTCAAAAAGCACACAGTCACCCTATCAGTCATCATCAGCATCATCGCCTTTTCAAAGTCCAAGTCCCTCTCAGCCACACACACCTGTTTTGAGTACCCAGCAACAGCAACACAGGTTAACATACACAATGTTAGATATGATGAGTGCCTCTGCTGCTGCTGTAAGTGCTACACCTTTGACACCTAGTAGTAGTGGCAGAAGAATTACATCAACATCTAGCCCCATTAGTAGTAGTAGCAGCAGCAGCACCACCTCAGGAATCCCTCTTTCCATGAAGTCCATAGTATGGAGATACTTCACTCAGGATCCTCAAGCTAAGCATGTTGCTATCTGTTTTCTGTGCAAAAAGCACCTGAGCAGGGGGAAAGCAGGCTCACACCTAGGCACCTCCTCTATGAGATCCCACCTGAAGCACAACCACAGGTCTGAGAGGGAGGCACACTATCAGCAGGCCAAAGGTAACACCACTAACAGCAGCAGAAGCACTTCAAAAAGTTCCCAGGGCTCTAGGGCAGAAAAAAGAAGTAGTAAAGATATTTTTGTGTCGGAGAGTGTGCTGCTGCCAGTGCCAACAGTTACTTCAGTCCAAATAACACCTATGGCTCCTGCTGCAAACAAGTATAATAGGCAAAGCCAGGACAAATATATTAACAGCAGCACAGATGAGAAGGTGGAGGAGGGATGTGAAGAAGGGTTGCCACCATCTACCCCACTTGTGACCATTGCTATGAGCTATAAGTAATGTGTGTCAATAATCTGAGAAGGAGGATAGCATATGACAATGATAAAAACAAAATATGTACACAAATCACACCATGCCAGTCCCCCACCACCACCACTACAATACACATCTGCCACATTGTAGGTTGTACTTTATTTATTTTTATTACTTGATATCATCATGAATATGTGCCAGTGTCACTTTAGAAGGAAGTTAGTTTTGTGGGCAAAGGACAAATGCACTCTGCATGCTAACACATTTTACAAGCCATATGCTGCTGTAGGACTCACAACTTTGACTTTCAGCCACTTATTTCTAAACTCCAGCCCTCAGAAGAAGTAATATTATAGTGGGAAATGTAGTACCTATAGGAAATGTAGGCAAAAAATGTGTTAAAATAGGCAGAAAATTTGTTAAAATAGACGAAAAGTAGGACATTTTTGCATAGGCGGAAAGGCAAAATTTTTCGCAGGAAAAGCAAAAAATTGGCACGGTTTCACAAAATTTTTCGCAGGAAATTTTTCACACTTTTGTCCCACCCCTAGTCAGGATAAGGCAGATGGATGGCACTTTTAAACATATTCCACAAAGGAAGCAAGAACAGACATTGGGTAAGCAGAGACATTGGGATGGGAAGTGGGTCCCCATTGCAGCCAGTCACTGAATAATATGTGTAACACATGATGCAATAACTGATACAGCAAACAAGTATGTACATTTTTTTAAGATGTACCATTTACTTTCTTTTTTAGAGGACCTGATGATTGCAAGCGCTCCCCTTAGTGGAAGCCTCCATGTTGAAAATATTTGCCTCACTCTTCCTACTTATCAATTTGTTCCACCCTTCTGCTGTGTTTTAGTGGCCTAATAATTCATTTTCTGGATGTAAGTAATTAATTAGCAGGCATTACCTGACCAACTAAGAGAACAAAGATTGTTGAGATTCACTAACTACTAAATCAAAAATCACTAAAACTATTAACCTAATAACGATTATCTATCTACCAGTATATATTTTTTTTCACCAGGAGTAGTACACTGTTTTTCTTGGCTTTGTCTGGAGCAAGAACAAGGTAAACGTATCTTGTGCCAGCTGTGCTACCAAAGCAGGTCTAGAGCTGGGACATAGTTTCTGCAGCTAGACTGGAGCTGGGCCTGTTTCTCACCTCTGGAGTTGGCCTGGAGTTAGGAATTGACCTCTAAAGTTACTTGATAACCTGAGCTGGAATACCTGGTGCACTAACAACCCTATATCTACACAGAATTCCCAACTTTTGTTTCCTAAAATTCAAGTATACATTTTTATTTATGTATAACTAAGGACACACTGTAAGAATCATATATTGATTGCATACTATGTGTTCTGTACTACTAAATATGAGATCATTTATTTTCAATTAATAATGCAGCATTGTCCTTGAAAATGGCAACTAAAATAGACATTGTAGCATTTATGGGAGACATAAATAGATAAATAATAAAGTTAAAAATAAACCTCAGGTTCACATCATAAAAAATAACCTTATCATATGCAGTGATATTTAAACGACTTTTTGCAGCATTGAACAGCTTTTACATTTCCAAAAACTACTTCCTTCCCTGGTATAATTATGTTAAGCTACAGCAACCAATTAAAGAATACATAAAAATTTTACCTCTTCATCCACATTTTTAAACCAAATCTAGTTGAGGTTAAAAATAAGTAAGATACAAAATCATTCAGTTATCAAAATGAATACAAATATTATTTTACAACATAAATATAACACGCCATAAAACGATCAAACTATATTTATTGAAACACTGTAAAAACAGTTATTATACTGCACATTTACATTTTCATACTTGCACAACAGAACAATTATATAGGAACTGAGTGTCAGGGAACCATGAAAACCAGACAGAAAGAGGTGGTAAATAAAATACCTTTTATTAAATAATATTAATAGCAAAAATAAATGTGACGCACAATCCAGAAGAGTTGTCAAAAACACAAGCCAGGGATCAAAGCCAAAATGAGTAGTCAGAAGAGCTGAGTCAAGATCACAGCTGTGTCAGGAACCGAAGCCAGGGTCAGGAACCAGATGAATCACAACGAAAAAAATATATGCAAATATGCGCACCCAAATACTGCAGAGCAAGATAACTAAATATAAAATTAAACATTGTCCATAAAAAGCCAAATTCAATAATTAAAGTCCCAAGATAATAACAGTAACTAGGTGGCAGCTGACTTTCACAGTGTCCTTAGTAGCACTCTTCACTCAAAGCAAAAACTGGAGAAACAGAAGAAAACAAGAGCACACCATCTGAGAGCAATCTTTTTGAAATTAAGTGGTAGATATTGATAAATGAATCTACTTACAAAATGTATTCTTGTACGTAAAGCACATAGAAAACACAAAGCATCAGATTTTTATAGCAGAAACTACCAGATGTAGCGATTCAAAGACTGTATCAGACACAGATGAGCCCAGCGGTGGTGATGGATATCCCTATGGAAAACGTATAGGTATATCTAAGAGTATATCTGTACAGGCAGTAATTCCCAACCAGATGTCCCCCTTTGTGGGGCAAACTCACCAGATGAATGCTTGGCTCATGCACGTGTCTGAACCCCGATCCAGCTTGGAATCCCAATTGTCATTCAAGACAGAAGTGATGTTGTTTCAATAATATAAATGCTTTATTCAATTAAATCTTCCCTACGCATTTCGTCAGCATAAAGCTCACTTTGTCAGTGGAAGAACACATAATGCAAATTGCATATTATTTATATACATGCCTCCATAATGTTACATACCTTTAGTGTGCTCAAGAGAGCGTCAGGTCTGCAAAGACGTGACCCAAAATGAGGTAAGGGCTGTAAGGAGCTGCCCTTCAATTCACGCCTTGCTCCCCTTCATTCTGGTCTTTACCATGGAGACCTGAAAGCTCTCTATCAAAACAAACGCATACATAGATGTAATCCAACTTGTATTGTACAAAATACATATCAATATTTCATCACTTGAAGGCATACAATGCATTACTAACTGACATGTATTATTATAGTATGGCTGTCTCTATATATGTTTTTGGAGATGACTAAAGAGAAACAAGAAACTCGCATATAGGACTAAAAGAGAGATATTGTAAAGCTCCAATACATGTAGGCACATTTGCACTATGTGATAAAAAGTAATAAATAACAAATGGAGGTGATATATGAAAGAATAATGTGTAATATGCACCAACCTCTTAAAAAATGAACACTTAGAAAAGTGAAACATTTTACACATAAAAAACACTAAGAAACTGGGAACTAGAAATATTATTCTTGGAGAAAGTTGCTGACCTCCAATTGTTCACTGAGGCCTTTTGATGTAAGCGTATCTAGAGTATAGATCCAATATGCTCTTTCTGACATAACGTGGAAAACCTACTAGAGTGGGAGGATGGCACATGTTCGATACTTGTTACTTTGAAGTTTTTAACTCCCCCTTTTCACCAGTATTAAAATGCCTAGGCATAGTATGATCTTCAGATTTTCTACTAATGAGGTATCTATGTTTTCGGGCACTGTCTCTGAGTGTTCTAGTGGTCCTCCTTACATACTAGATGCCACATCCACAGGTGACGACATAAACTACAAAGTTGGTTTCACAGGTGGTCAGGCTTTTAATTGTGTAAATTTTATAATTAGAGTACCTTTGAACAGTTGCCACTGTATTTGATAGAAATTTAGAATTGGTGCATCTACTATGTAGACAACTATAATTGCCTACTGGCGTACTAGAATTAAAGATACCCATTTGTTTGCCCCTTTTTACACTTTTTGGTTGGCTAATCGCTATATGGCCTTGAATACGTTTGGCCTTTTTGTAAGTGATTCTTGCCTTATTTGTTAGTATATCTTGTAGCAAGGGATCCTGTTTTAAGATGTTCCAATGTTTTTGCACGATGTTATGTATGACATTGGATGCAGCATTGTATTGAGTGATGAGAGATGGAGGTCTGTTTCTTCTAGTGCTCTTCTTAGTTTTGTTGAAGATGTTCTCTCTCTTAAATTCCATGGCTTTTCTTTGTGCTGATTCTATGACTGAGATTTTATCCAGAAACTGTTGTTTGAGGTCTTCACTTTTTTTATATAGTCTTGTATATTATTGCTGTTCCTCCTTAGTCTATGAAATTGACTAAACGGAATATTTTTTATCCATTTTGGATGATGGCAGCTATCTGCCCTAAGTAACTGGTTTCTAGATCTTTTTTTATAGATAGTACTAATAATCTTCTGGTTGGGGATACCTACCATTCTGAGGTTCAAAAAGTTGACCTCTTGTGTGCTGATTTCTGAGGTAAATTGTAGTCCCATGTCATTGATGTTAAAGTTTATAATAGATGATTGTAATTGCTCAAAGGTGCCATCCCAAATGATGAGAATGTCATCTATATAACGGCCATAATAAACCAGGCTCACCCCCCATCTCTCCTTGGATCCTCCCATAGGCCCATAAAGATATTAGCATATGAAGGGGCAAACCTGGTCCTCATGGCCATACCTTTGATTTGGGTATGGCTATGGTAGTATCACGGTGCCCGTGATTTGCTGCAGTTACTTGTCTGTCACCAGTAGGGGGCTTCTATTGGCTGTCTGCAGATAGCCCGCCTCTTATTGACTATTTAAACCTGGATTGGGCACCCTTTGAGTGCCCTTTCGTGTTGTTTCTGACCTTCTTGCTATCACTATGCTAGTGATAGCTGGGCCTCTGTTCCAGTGTTCCTGAGTTCCTGATCTCATGTGTTCCTGAGTTCCTGATCTCTACTGTTCCAGTGTTTCCTGCATGCTGAAGTACTTCCAGTCCTGGTTCCGGCCTAGTCTCTGGTGTTGCAGTTCCTGCTGAACTTCTCTGCTGTTTTCTGACCTGACTGATCGTTGCTGGTTCCTGTCATCTCATCACCTGTCTTCAGTATCCTGGCGACCTTCTGCCTGGTCGCGTTGGTGACATTGCTACTATTCCGTGTTGGTCCCAGCGTGCGGACGCTGGTTTGCTCCCAAGCCTTGCGGCTATACTAACTCGCTTGTTACACCAGTGTGCGGTCACTGGTTTGCTCCAAAGCCTATCAGCTATACAAATCTGTGTTGGTCCCAGCGTGCGGACGCTGGTTTGCTCCTAAGCCTTGCGGCTATACAAACTCACTTGTTACACCAGTGTGCGGTCACTGGTTTGCTCCAAAGCCTTTCAGCTATACAAATCTGTGTTGGTCCCAGCGTGCGGACGCTGGTTTGCTCCTAAGCCTTGCGGCTATACAAACTCGCTTGTTACACCAGTGTGCGGTCACTGGTTTGCTCCTAAGCCTATCAGCTATACAATTCGGTGTTGGTCCCAGCGTGCGGACGCTGGTTTGCTCCTAAGCCTTGCGGCTATACAAACTCACTTGTTACACCAGTGTGCGGTCACTGGTTTGCTCCAAAGCCTTTCAGCTATACAAATCTGTGTTGGTCCCAGCGTGCGGACGCTGGTTTGCTCCTAAGCCTTGCGGCTATACAAACTCGCTTGTTACACCAGTGTGCGGTCACTGGTTTGCTCCAAAGCCTATCAGCTATACTAATCTGTGTTGGTCCCAGCGTGCGGACGCTGGTTTGCTCCTAAGCCTTGCGGCTATACTACTCGCTTGTTACTCCAGTGTGCGGTCACTGGTTTGCTCGCTAAGCCCTACGGCTATACTATTCAGTGTTGTTTCCAGCGTGCGGACGCTGGTTTGCTCCAAAGCCTTGCTGCTTAACGATTCTGCTAATTTGCCAGTTCCATCTGACTGCTGCTATTATCTCTGGGCTGCCCTGCCCGGTATTGGTAAGGCCGGTAGAACCTTTTTCCACATTCCATCTGAGGTTGCCTTACCCGGTATTGGCAGGGCCGGTAGAGCCTACATTGTGTATCTATTGAGGCTGCCTTGCCCGGTAATTTGGTAAGGCCGGTAAAACCGTTATGCTATTCCATCTGCAGGTTGCCTTACCCGGTATTGGCAAGGCCGGTAGAGCCTAAAGACTGTCCTGTCCGGTATGTTGACAGGACCGGTAGAGTCTGCCTTCTGTCTGTGCTATATTCTGTATATATATATATGTATGTTATTGCCATCCTAAGTTATCATTTATTATTTCAATAAAATTGATTTTTTTTTACCTAAAACTTGTGTCTGAGAGTCATAATAAACCGTGACAGGTAGGTGGATATCCATCTCTGAAATGTATACTCTTGTCAATCACATTAGGTTATCAAATGCAATAAAACAATGAATGAACATGTAGTACAGTCTTTCCTATCACATGCAAAATTATCTCTTCTTCCTATTTGCTGAAATGGAATTTGCAACTTTTTAGACACATCATTTGGACTATCAAAGACTACATTAGTTGCAATATTATTTATGTAGTATATTTGATATCCTGTGTTTGTGGATTGCAGTTTGTGGATCACATCAAGAGGAATTTTAAGATAAAATTCAGTGAATATTTACATAATACTAAGATACGGGTGACTACTCATAGTGTCCCATTATACTTCCTAGAAAGATATAACCCTGAGGAGCTGAGAAGAGTACAAGCTATAAATGTAGTGAAAGAATCAAGTAAGGCAAAGACCACTTTTTATTAATTACTGTATACATGAGCTCAAAACTCTGTCCCACATCGTTTAAATTTAGATATTTATGTGGCAGATTTCAAATAGGTTTTTAAGTTTTAGATCCTAGTGTTGGTTTTATTACTTACACTCATTTCTGTTTCTTATCTATTATGTTTTTTATGTATTTAACACAGAGTATTCTTAACCTTGTTATTTATTTTTTATCATTTATTATCTCTGCGAGTGGTCATGTAATGTAATGTTGCCTTTTTATATATAAATTTTATTTATATATACATTTAACACAATATTTACCATACTTTATTATTTATTATTGTTATTCTTTATTTTTTTATTTATCTTTTTTATATTTAACTTGTATTTCTATCTATATGTGTTTCTTACATGGGATTGTATGGGATTCTGGCTATGTTCTTCTAGAGATACAGTTGTTACTGGATTTATTAGTTTTTTATTGATCCCTTTCCCCCATTTAACATAGGTTTATTGAGCATACTAATGTACTTATTTATATAACATCAGATTTTTTAATTAAATACTTTTTCCCTTAACTTTTATTTATCTTCAATATTTTTTTATTTTTTGGAACAGACATTGCTATAAGTCAGGCTCACCTGATCTAATAATAGATTATGGAGATCATTTTATATATGTCTGAATAATACTTCGTGAGCCTTTTTTACATTCCTTGTTTTATTGTATTTGATAACCTATTGTGATTGACAAGAGTATAAATACCAGCAATGGGTTTCCACCTATCATCCCTGTACCCCTGTGGAATTGGGAAGTTCCCATGAAAGTGTCCTCATGAGGTTCTTCCTTTCATTAGTCCATAGCCAGTGCAGTCCAGGATACATTCTACCAAAGAGGCCATTGTTCAACAGCTTAAGATGCAAGGAAGGTTACCTCCTGTTTAAACGGTACCCAAGCATATTGAATAAAAGAAAAACACATGGCTCATTACTTTTTTTGTTTGATGTTTCAATAAATTCTACTACACTTACATATTTTTACTGTTTCTCCTTCTCACATTCTTGAGTGCTGACAGATCGAATAGCACTAGGCCAATAGGGCATATTGTTTTTTTCTCAGGGCTTGTCTTTGAACACAAGCCATGGGCATACAAAAAAAAAGACTTTTGGGAGCTTGTTTCTAAAAAGTCTAATTTCTATAATTCACTGATTCCTCAGGGCTTGTGATGCTAAAAAGCGGAATTGATTATAATGATCTCTGATTCCTCTAGGCTTGTGACGCTAACAAGCATAATGTAACAGTTTGTTTGACTCGCAGACACAGTGGTTTAGGATAAAAACACAGTTTTATTGAATTCACAATACAGTAAGAACCCACACAGGTCCTGTAGTATACAGAGAGTATAATACAGACACACGACAGGTTAATTATTCAATGCCCACACAGGTCCAGCATAACATGAAGGTACAGACAATATATACTGACACAGATCAGGCAAGAGGAGTAAGTTCCCAGGACTCCAGTACTGCAGGAGTTAAAGTTCATCAATGATGGTAAACAGTCCTATGTGTGAAGGTACTGGAATAGCACTTATACCAAACTCCAGATCGCCCAAGGTCAGCAGATAAACGTGAACTGCCAGAGCTCAACAGATGTAGTAATGAGCACTGCCGGAGCAATAACGGAGGCAGCCACTTGCAACCGGAACAGCAGTAATGGAGGTCAAGCCAATGGCACTCTACCGGAGCAATCACGGAGGCAGCCACTTGCAACTGGTGTAGCAGTAACGGAGGACTAGGCAAAAGGCGCACTGCCGGAGCAGTAACTGAGACAACAATGGCAACCTGCAGGAGCAGTTGCGGAGGACAAGCCAATGGCGACTACAGGATCAATCACGGAGGCACACACTTGCAACCGGTATGACAGTAACGGAGGACTAGGCCAGAGGCGCACTGCCGGAGCAGTAACTGAGACAACAATGGCAACCTGCAGGAGCAGTAGCGGAGGACAAGCCAATGGCGACTACCGGAGCAATCACGGAGGTACACACTTGCAACCGGTATGACAATAACGGAGGACTAGGCCAGAGGCGCACTGCCGGAGCAGTAACTGAGACAACAATGGCAACCTGCAGGAGCAGTAGCGGAGGACAAGCCAATGGTGACTACCGGAGCAATCACGGAGGCACACACTTGCAACCGGTATGACAGTAACTGAGGACTAGGCCAGAGGCGCACTGCCGGAGCAGTAACTGAGACAACACTGGCAACCTGCAGGAGCAGTAGCGGAGGACAAGCCAATGGCGACTACCTGAGCAATCACGGAGGCACACACTTGCAACCGGTATGACAGTAACGGAGGACTAGGCCAAAGGCGCACTGCCGGAACAGTAACTGAGACAACACTGGCAACCTGCAGGAGCAGTAGCTGAGGACAAACCAAGCAACCGGATTGTCTGCTGACTACGAATATCACTGAGGCAACAATAACTGAAGAAGCAGGAACGTCAATCAAGCCAGGTCGGTACACCGGAAAAGGAACGTCAGCCAACCAGGGTCAGAACACAGGAGCAGGAACGTCAGCCGGTACGGGTCGGTACACAGGAGCAGGAACATCAGCCAGGCCGGGTCAATACACAGGAGCAGACACTGAAGAGAAGTCATGCAATCCGGGTTGGTACACAAGAGCAGGAATTGAAGAGTAGTCAGGCAGGCCAAGTCGGTACACTGGGAACACTAAGCAGTAAGTAGCACTGGTACAGGAACACCACGAAAGGGCACTGTGTGGGTGCAGGAGCCCAGTATATAAAGGCCATACTGGGCAGGCTCAACACAAGGCAACCAATGAGAGCATTACACAGGATAACTGATAGGAAAACAAAAACAAGGTAGCACGGGCACTGTGATACATAAGTGCTAAAAATGATCTCTGATTCTTCAGGGCTTGTGATGCTAACAAGCCTGAGTGATATAAATGATCTCTGATGTGATTCTTCTAGGCTTGTGATGCTAACAAGCATAAGTGCTAAAAATGATCTCTAATTCCTCAGGGCTTGTGAGGATAACAAGACAAAGTCCTGCAAATCAATGTTTCCTTAGGGCTTAGGCCTAACACAAGTCTACATCCTACCATAGATCAATTTTTCCTAAGGGCTTGGGACTCTAACAACAAGTGTATGTCCTAAAAATCAACCTCTACAAAATACTCTATCACATCAAGTATCAGTCTGCCCCAGTCACAGCTTACATCAGGGGGTCCCTGTCACGTTACATACCAATTTCTTATTTTATATTTTTGTATTTATTTATTTTTTACTGTCCCACCCAATACCAGTCAACAACCCCCTTCCCCACAAAAATCACTGTTAAACTGATTTTTACCCAAACTCCACCAACACAGACACCCTCCTAAGACCTCTTTTATATAATGTCTTTTTTTTATTAACTATCTCCCCTATCCCAGATAACAACCCCCCCAAAAAACTTCCTTGTTCAATTGATTCTTTCCCCACACTCCACAAACACAAGCACCCTCATACCCCTTTTATACTATGCCTTTGGGAAATAAAATAACATTTGCTATGTGTTGTGTGTACATTCAATGTTCCTATTGATTTCAATACAATGAGCCAGGCAAAAAAAAACAGAAAAATTGCACTTTTTGTGGGAAATTATTCTCCAAAAGAGAAGTACCATTATTCACAAATTTTGGTCTGAGGAGAACATTTTTACCCATCCCTACTTGTGACACAGCTGGTTAAAAAAAGTCTGAGTTGAAGAGTGCACCTCTTCCTGACCATGTTAAAATAGATACGTTTTTAGGTGACTAAAAGCAGGCTATGGTCTATTTTCCTATTAAACAATGAAAACACCATGATGTCTTGGTATTGCCAATTCTTGTTGATCTGAAGAAGGCAGACTTGTAGCACAGGCAGCTGATCTGTGTTCCTGGTGGTGGTGGTGGTGTTATTGCTGCTAGGCAGCAATTATGACTTCTTCAGGATCACGTTCCAAACGGACAATGCAGTGGGGGAGAGGAGACTGCCAGGGTTAGAGGAATGCTGTGGGCACCCTTGATCGCTAGTCTTGATGCTCTGCATTGCTTCCCCTAATGCTAATCCCACCAGCTGCTTCACCATCACTGCTAATACCACTAACACCAATCACCATATCAATACCAGTCCCTGACCCGGCTGAGTCTTCCTCCTCACTTGTAATGTGATTATCAACCGCCCATCACTCCTATCACTCTGTACAAGCTGCTGCACCTTATTTGTGTGACTTAGGGTCCCATGCTGTCACACCTGGCATCATCTTATCCTCTCCCTTCCTGAGAATTATAAGATGCACTGGCAGCAGGGGTAGCACTGGCAGCAGGCACAGACCTGTCATGCTCTCACTACTATCCTCTTCTTCCTCTGTGAGATTAATTTCCCCAAGATCCCTAGGGGTGATTTAGGGGGACTGGCCAGCATTGGGTCTGGGGAATCAGGGCATGCAGATGCTTCAATGCTGGTAGTGGTCACTTCCTCCTCCTCATCCTCAGACTCACTGGACACATAAGGTTACTTTCAGCTCCTCCTTTTATTATTCTTAAACTTGCTTATAGTGATAGCAGTTACTATGAGCCTCTCCTGCCTCAATTTTGCTATAAATATCATAGCTCAATAGTCTATCACCTCTCTTTTGCTCAGTAGCTGCTTCTATTGTGTTTCACTTCTTGGAAAATGGCACATTTTTATATCAACACAAAAAAAAACATGTTAATAAAGGGGACAAACGCTTTCTAGCCACTGAAAAAATAGTGAAGAATGTTTGCCAATGGGCAAAAGCCGCTAAGATTTTAATCACTTTATTTAAAGAGGACAACCACGTGGTTTTCATGGATTGTTTCACGGGAACACGATTGGACTTTTTGCCCACCCATACTCTCCCGTCCTCTGCATTTTTATAAAGATGAATATAGATCTTCACTTTATGAAGGAAGATTGAAGTTGCCAGGGTTCTTGTATTGTCTGTATGATCTTCTCCTGTCTTGATATTGCACGTTCTTCCTTATTCACCTTTACTGGCATAGATGTGCCTCTTTTAACACTGAAACTTGAAATCTGAGTATATGGATAATATTATAGCTTTCTCATGGCAATCTCTTCTGACCCTTCAGTATTTCATGATAACATGCGTGGAGAGAGTCCTCCAAGTAAAAATATCCTTCATGTATATGTTTGTATATGGTCAGTAGACCCTATCAGTTTCCAATGCTTTTTTTATCTAAGAAGTTACTTTTTCAGGGAATGTTTGTATGTGTTTAAACTGGAGGTGTATTGCAATTGATTTCTCTTATAGATTGTTGTATAGGACTGTATATTACTACTGCTTACATCTTTTCACCTTTAGCTGGATCAATAAATAATATTTTAAAAGCACTATATTCACTGACAGCAAAAAATGGATTCATAAAAATTAAATACATTTCCTTAATTATTTATTCATCAGCTAATCTAATTTCAATGAAACAGGATTGTTTAATTTAATATTACATAAGTACCCCAATATTTTTTGGATATTTAAAAAACGGTTACAGCCATGAATTAATGCATATTTTTAAAATTTTAACAGCTCTATTTACAGGGGCAGGGGTCCTTCATACTGCATTCAGTATTCTATTTATGTATATGTTTCAATAGATGGCAAATAAGGGACACAAATTGTAATCAGACTGTAAACTGAAATTATATTTATTTATAAATTGACAGCAGTTTCCATAGTACTGCACAAACAAGATGACATACAATTAAACAGCGGAAATAAACAAAAGTTAGTATAGATATATAAATGACTGCTGTATGAAGGACCCATTCCCTTGTTAGTAATTCTATTAAACAAATTAAGATCCATTACACCTAGGCTATAGTTCCCCATTAAAGATAATAAGGCTGAAGCAATTCTGTGGACTACCAACTGCATTATAGGGCAACATTTCCCATTGATTTATAGGGGACCTTAACCACTTCAATGCTAGAGAGGTCACCAATGCATTGAGAAGAAATGGGGGAGATGCACTAAGATGTGATGAAGAGGGGATAAAGCATAATTATATAATTCCTCCAGTTCCTATGTTATTCTATGGAGCACTAAGATCTCTAAAGTCTGAGAGATCTTAGTGCATAGGCTCCATAGAATAACATACCTTTGAAGAAGTGATAGCACTGGAGATGTTATCTCCTCTTTATCACCTCTTTATCACCCCTTAGGGAATTTCCACCAATGTATTGGAGAGTGGAGACCTCCACTCAAATCTTCATTTAAATCAATAGGAATGGTTGGAAATGTTGTCCTCGATGGTGCAGTTGGTTTGATCCAACATTACTCCAGTTTTCCCTAGTACATGAATCAACACACTGGTTTGCAATCTGTGTGGCACCTCTCTTGCTTTCAAGCAGTTAAACAACAATTATTTTTTGTAATTAATTAATTTTATTAAAAAGATGTTACATTGGTGTTTTATTAAAATACCTAATTTAGTTAATTGTTTTACTAAATGTGATTAGGAAGACATGTGAGAAAGTGGTTTACACATTTTCCTAAAATAAAGAGATTGTTTTATATCTTGTGGGGCATGCACTATCGTTAGTTATTAAGAAAGAGAAATGCAATTTATAATACCATAGTTAAATATCAAATGCATTAGGCACTGACCTTTTCACTAAGCAGAAATCAATAAGTTGCTGTTCAAGTTTTTATTCCGAATAATTTGAGTTATGGTCAACCTTTGCAGGAAAAAGTTTCTGGCATTTGGTTTTAAAAGAGCTCAAATGGCAATCATGATTATGAAGTTAAGTGACATGTTCTTTATGTAATCAAGATAGTTTAACATGAGGTTATGGGGCATTTGTGTCTAATACCATACCTGAAGTTGCATTTTCTGAGTTTTGAAAACAATATTTAGATACACAGACAAAATGTTTATCAATGTTTTACATTGCCTTTATAATACTGTATGATAAATACTACAAGACAAATTGTCTATTAGTATCCAACACAAAGTGTTCCTGCCCTGTGTGCTGGTCTGACATTTGTGCCCCTCTCCATGCTCGATCACATGGTTTTATAGTTTTCAGAGAGTTTGTCATATGTAGGTAACTAGGGGTTGGTGAAAAATCAGCAAAAACCAGCTGGTTTTCCGCTTTTTTTGTGGGAATATCCACTTTAAATAAAATGATTAAAATCTTTGCCATTTTCATCAATTGGCAAACATTCTTCACTAATTTTTCAATGGCTAGAAAGTTTTCACCCCTTTATTAACGTGTTTTTCACCTTTTCGCTATAAAAACATGCTGTTTTCCCAGAAGTGAAACACAATACAAGCAGCTACAGAGCGAGAGAGGTGCTGTGCTGTTGTGCTGTGATATTATAGCAAAATTGAGGCAGGAGAGAATGCTATCACTATGAGCAGGTTTACAAACAATAAAGGAGGAGCTGGAAGGAACTCTGTGTGTCCAGTGACTCTGAGGAGGAGGAGGAACTGACCACTAGAGACCCAGTGTTGGCCAGTCCCACTAAATCACCCCTAGGGATCTTGAGGAAATTAAACTCATGGGAGGAAGAAGAGAGTAGTAGTGAGAGCAGGACAGGTCAGCTGCTGTGTTTGCTGCCCTTGCTGCCACCAGTGCTGTGCCTGCTGCCAGTGTGTCTTGTAATTCTCAGGAGGGGGGGAAGGAGAAATGATGATGTCAAGTTTTATAGCAGGGGATCCTAAGTCACACTTGCCAACCCCAAGCAGTTCTGCCACTAGTACTACTACTAAAAGGTCCAGCAGCTTCTAAGTGTTAGGAGTGAAGGAGAGAGTGATCATCATATTACTAGTGACTATGAGGAGGAAGAATCGGGGCCTGAAATTGATGTGGTTGGTATTAATAGTAGTAACAGTGATGGTGAAGCAGTTGGTAGGACTAGTGTTAAGGGAGTGATAGGGAAAGCAATGCAGAGCATCCAAACTAGCAGTCAAGGGAGCCCACACCATTCCCCTGACCCTGAGAGTCCCCTTCCTCTCTTGCCATTGTCCAGGTGGAATATGATCCTGAAGAAGACAGAATTGTTGGCTAGCAGCAATAATTCCACCACCGCCAGGAGCACAGATCAGCTGCATGTGCCTGCTGCTACTGCTGCCAGTCTGCCTTCTTCAGGTCAACAAGAAATGACAAGTGTCCATTAGAGGACCTTCTGTCACATTTCTCATCACCACCTCCAACCAGTGAGATGTCTGTAATAGAGCAGCAGCAGCACGGAGGGACTGGTGGTGGTAGTGATACTGATGGTGGAGAAGCTGGTGTGGAAGAGAAATTGATGGTCTTTTTAGGCCAAACTGAGAAGGAATGGGAGATAGGGATGAGGCAGGCAGGGATGAGGCATCACCACCACCAGCAGTGAGCTTTTGGAATTTGCGAGTTTGCAACTGCTCCAATTGCTGCTGCTGCTGAGTTGAAAGGGCAGCAGGATGCTGACTAGTGTGCCACAGTCCACCGTGGACACAGTGGGAATGGGGTCAACAAGTGAAGCGGGACTAGGACAGATTCCAGTTGCAATCAGCAGGAATACTCCTGGTCCTAGTTGCAGTGCTGTAGCAGCAACAGCAGCAACATCATCCTCTGCCCCAGCCAGTGAAGGGGAATGTGAAGGAGAAGAAGAAAGAGGCTATTCTTCTTCACCTTTTGCCTCCCCCACTGAAGTCATAGGTGTGGGACTATTTTTCTCTTGGGTCAGGCACAGTGCAGTCATCAACAACGGCACTGTACACAATATGTGACTGGTCAGTGAGAAGGGGAAAGGATGAAACGCACCTTGACACAGCCTCCCTGCACGCCCTTACCAGCCTCCGGTTGAGGGTGGTGATCCTCTCTCGCTGTCTGTGACAGCTGTGCAGTTTTGGCCCCGGTTACCTCTGTGTCGCCCGGCGACATTCCCATTGGCTTGTCTTACTATCCGCTCTCGGTTGGTTGCCTCCCAGGGCAAGTTGCTCAGTTGCCCAGTTCCATTACTGTCACTCAGTCTCCGTTGCTGCCATGGCAGTCTCCAGTCGCCTAGTCTCCGTTACTGCTACAGCAGAGTGCAAGTGGCCTAGTCTCCGTTACTGCTACGGCAGTGTCCCTGTGGCTCAGAGTCGGTTATTGCCATGACAGAACCTCAGTTGCTCAGTCTCCGTTTATGCCACATCAGTATCCAAGGGCTTAGTCTCCGTTAATACTACGGCAGTCTCCTGTTGCTTAGTATCCACTACTGCTACGGCAGTGCTCTCGTGGCTTGGTCTCCGTTACTGCTACAGCAGTGCTCTTGTTGCCTGGTCTCCGTTACTGCTACGGCAGTGTCCATGTCACTCAGTCTCCGTTACTGCTACGGCAGTGTTTATGTGGCCTAGTCTCCGTTACTGCTCTGGCAGTGCTCAAGTTGCTCAGCGTCCGTTACTGCTAAGGCAGATCACCATTACCTGTTATACTTATTCTTGGGCGTTACTCATATTTAAGATCTCTACCCTAGGCGAGCTTCTTAACAGGCCTTACCACACATGGGACTGTTTACACTCGCTGACTGCTATTAACCCATGCAGTACCGATACACTGGGACTCTTTCAAGATCCGCCTGACCTGTGTCAGTATAATGTGTTATGGACTCTATGCTTATGCTGGACCTGTGTGGGCTTACCTATATATAACCTGTCTTGTGGCTGTACTATATTAAGTGTATATTACAGGACCTGTGAGGGTTATTGCAATCTTAATTGTTTAATAAAACTGTGTTTTATCCAAATCTACTGTTTCTGTGTGTCAAACAAACTGTTACAACTAGTGACAATGAGACTGAGGAGGAAGACTCTGTGGCTGAACTTAATGTGGTTGGTGTTAGTAGTAGCAGTAATGCTGAAGCAGCCGGAGTTGTAGGGGAAACATTTTACAGCATCCAGACTAGCAGTCAAGGGAGCCCACACGAATGTCCTGACCCTGGGACTGGGAGTCCTCCCCTTCTCTTCACTACAGTGTCCAGGTGGAACATGAACCTGAAGAGGCCAGAAATGGTGTTGGGGGAGGAGAGCAGGCTGAGAATTAATACCACCACCAGCAGGAGCACAGATCAGCTGCCTGTGCCTGCTGCCATTTCTGCTAGTGCTAGTCTGCCTTCTTTTTCAGGACAAAAGGCAATGGCAAGTGTGACATTAGGGGACCCTCTGTCACATTGCTCATCACCTCCTCCAAGCAGCAGTGAGATTTCTGGAATAGAGCAACAGCAGCAACCACAGCATGTAGGGATTAGTGGTGGTGATTATCATGGAGAAGCTGGAAAGAGACATTGATGGCCTTTGTAGCAGAAACTGAGAAGGAATGGGAGATAGGAATGAGGAAGGGCATCACCACCACCACTTGCAAGGACATCTTGGAATTAGAGGAATTTGCAACTGCTCTAATTCCTTCTGAAGCTGAGATGCAAGGGCAGAAGGATGCTGAGGATCAGGTTAGTGTGCCACAGTGGACACAGTGGGAATGGGGTCAACAAGCAATGCGGGACTAGGACAGGTTCCACTTTCCAGCAGTAGCAATACTCCTGATCCTAGTTGCAGTGCTGACTCTGAGGCAGTAGCAGCAACATTATCCACTGCCACCGACAGTGGAGGACAAGAAGAAAGAGGCCATTCTTCTCCACCTTTCCCCTTCCCTCTGAAGTCATCATGGGTGTGGGATTATTTTTCTGTTGGGGCAGGCACAGTACAGTCATCAGCAACAGCAATGTGCACAATTTGTGACAAGCCAGTGAACAGAGGAAAGAAGGCAACACACCTTGGCACAAGCACCCTCATATCACACATGAAACACAGACACCATGACATTTACTCCAAACATGTTTAAGTCAAACACCCAGCACAGAAATCAAGCACCACTTTTGCTGTCCCTGACTCACCAGAAAGGCAACAAGAGGTGAGGTGGAGATCAAAAAGGAGGAGGAATAGAACAACCCAGGCAGGGACTGGAAGTTCCAGGATGAATAAAACAACTAGCTCGCCATCATCTTCTAGGGTAATTACATCTTCTGCCAATCCTCCTTGTTCATTACCTCCCCTGCCAAATGATAGCCACTCTGTTGATGTTAGGATGTGGCAGTTCATCTCTACCCATTGCACACTGTGTGGTGCACTGACCACACATGCCAGTGTGGTGGAGGAGAATCAGAATCAGTGCATCAAGTGGCATTGAGGAGATTCCATCCTGCAGAATATGCGAAGATGGTGGCAGGGAGGATTCATCACTACTATTAAACTGTCAGTAGGGTATTTTTATTTTTTTCTCAGGGCTTAAAAAAATATATATAAAAAAATAAATAAATAAAAACTAGTCCTACAAAAAAATAAACAATATTTTGTGGGTTTGTTTCTAACAAGCCTATGTCGTACAAATCAAAGTTTCCTTAGGGCTTGTGCCAAACAAGCTTAAGTCCTACAAATCAATGTTTCTTCAGGGTTTGGCCTCTAATAAGTCTAAGTCCTACAAAGGCCTCTAACAACAAATCAAACAAATCATCCTCTACAAAATACTCTATCAAGTCAAGTATCAGTCCACCCCAGTGGCAGCTTATATCAGGGGGTTCCTGTCTCTGTCACTTTAAATACAAATGTCTTATTTTATTTTATTGATTTATTTTTTTATTAACTGCCCCCCCAATAGCAGTCCAGAAAGCCCCCCAAAACAAATTCCCTGTTCAAATGATTCATTCATTCACCAACACAGACATCCTCCTCAGACCCCTTTATACCATGTCTTCTGGTTTTTCTTTTCTTTTATTTAGGATTTCTTTTTTATTAAGTGCCCCCCAATCGCAGTAAATAACCCCCCAAAAATATTTCCTGTTCAACTGATTATTTCCCCACACCCCACCAACACAGACACCCTCATGCCCCTTTTATACAATGCCTTTGGGAAATAAAATATTATTTGTAATGTGTTGTGTGCAACTTCTATGTTCCCATTGATTTCAATGGGCGAAAAAAGCGGAAAAAAGTGGAAAATCGGCACTTTTCGCTGGAAATTTTTTCCAAGCAGAAAGAGCCATTTTTCGCCGATTTCAGTTTGAGATGGAAAGTTTTGCCCATCCCTAGTCAAAACCAGTTTAGCAAAAACAGTACAAAATCAACTGGCAGAAGAGAAGTAGTATAAACAGGCTGAGGTCAGAACCAATACAGAAAGTCAAAACAAAATCAGGAGACTAGAGATGTAGTCGAGGAACGCCGGGTCAAAACACTTGGAACACTATGAACACTAGGAACTCGATAACAGGAACACTTTGATCGTGCACCGACACAAGAGTTTCTGAGCTTGATATAGGCCCTCACAAGGGCGTCACAAGAGCAAGGATGAGACACTAAAAAAGGAGAATATGAACACCTGGTAAAAGAGCCTGCAAAATCTGGAGAACATGACACTACCCCCTCCAAGGCACTACATCAGGGAGGCCACAGAAGGCATGGATGGGAAGGACCGGTGGAACTGGCAGATCAAGGATGTAGCATGGGCATCCGAGGCGTAGAAGGGGGTGAGAGGCATGAGCCATCACGTTGGGTTTGAGGAGGGAGACATGCGGTGCTCTTAGGACACAGGTCCTCAGAATCTCTGGGAGGTTAAACAGTAGAAGACCGGGGACCAAATTTGTCAGATGGCTGACAGAGGATGGTGTTTTTGGCAGAAAGCCACACCAGGTCTCTGGGATTAAACCTGGGCGTTAAGGATCGGTGGCAATCTTCCACCTTCTGGTGCATCTGAGAGGACAACAGCATGCGACTAATGGCTTGCCAATGAGTCACCAAATCCCTTGCACAGGCCCCAGACAAGGGAATGCCCGACACTGGAGGAGAGAGGGAGATAGCTGGGGGATTGTACCCCAAGGCTACAAAGAACTGTGAGCTCTTTAGTGAGGTCTGCAATAGGGAATTCTATGAGAATTATGCTAACGGATAGAAGGAGGACCAGTTATCCTATTAATGGGAACAATAGCAACATAGGAAGTGCTCCATGTTTTGGTTAAGCTGTTCAGTTTGGCCATTTGTCTGCGGGTGATATGTGAACGAGTGCTATAAGTGCATACCCAGCTTAGAACAAAATGCTTTCCTGAAGAGTGAAACGAACTGGGAGCCATGGTCGGAGGTGACGTGCTGAGACATCCCATGCAGGAGATAGATGTGCTCGACAAATAGGTTAGCTAGTTCTGAGGACATTGTCAACGTGACCAAAGGGACAAAGTGCCCCTGTTTGGAAGACCGGGCCACACACAACCTATATTACCGTGTTACCGGTAGAGGAAGGCAAGTCAACAATGAAGTCCATTGATATATGAGTCCATGATAGGGCTGGTACTGGTAAAGGCTGGAGAATGCCCAATGGTCCTGTCCTAGGCATTTTCATACAAAGGAGCACATACTGGATTCCTGAATACGCAGGGGATGATTGGAATACCTTGCTCACTGGAAGGGCTAAGGCCCAGAAGACCGATCCCGGGAACCCAGCTTCAATGTGCACGCACCTGTGTGCATAAGAAATTTCACACAGGACACATCCAGACCATCCAGCAACGACTGTCACCCGGCAGGCACCATTCATGGGGAGTCTGCTGTTAACGACCTGAGTGGCGTGCCTACCTGTTCCGCCGCCGGGTCCAAAGCTCTACTTGTGTCGGGTTGATAGCTGTGCTCTGTCTCCTTTCCCTGTCGGGTTGCGCAATCGTTGTCTATCTTGTGGTTTCTTCCGGGACATTTATTGCACACTGTGCAT
The DNA here is from genome assembly GCA_037306005.1 of Rhinophrynus dorsalis. NCBI lineage: Eukaryota > Metazoa > Chordata > Amphibia > Anura > Rhinophrynidae > Rhinophrynus > Rhinophrynus dorsalis. The sequence continues at coordinate 288,841,333 of CM074721.1, forward strand.
GTGATGTCAGACTCCAGCATTTCCTTATTCACACTGCTGCCCTTTAAGGCCTCAGTGCTCCTTTGTTGAGCTGTATGTTAGGTAGTTCTGACACTCAGTGTTATTTTTGCTTTTTGGCTGTTTTTCTCTTTATTTTTTATATAACAACATAGCTGCCTGCTATTCTCTGGCGCAGAGGGAGTATTTAGGCAGCTAACAGCCCACCACACTAGTTACCTGCTTCTGGCACAGCCATCCTTGAAACTTAACTGTAGCTTTGGATATACCAGTGGTGTGCAACACATGACATGAGTTCTTTAAAACCTTCTATTTTCCACAAAAGGCATCATTATAACTGCCACCATTTTTGCAACTTTGCAGTCCACAGAGATACTTTGGGATTATTTTTATGAAGATTTGACTCCTTCCCAAGAGCTCAGAAAGTGTGGATTATGGCAGTACTTTCAGTACTTGCAGATGAACTGTGTACTTTTACATATTTAACAACATGATTTGTGAAAGTGGTGGAGGTGGTGTTGGTAAGTGTAAGCATTCTATGACTCTTGTCAGCTCTAACAGCAAACTCAGAGCCATACTCCTCTGCAGTGGGAGGCATAGGTGTTATTTCAAATGAAGAAAATCTTGGCACACTCTGACACATCAGCAGCATTTCTATTATGTGCCCCAGAGGATTGGTTACCTTGGACTTCTGTACCTGTCCTCAGACAGGTGCTCACTGTGGAGTGCTCTGTCTTCATGCCCTGCACCTTCATTAGTGTAATTTTTCTCAGGTGTGCTTCCCTGCAAAAGGGGTCCACTTCTAAATATGAACTCCCATCAGGTATGTGAAAGAACAACTGAGCCATATAAACTGAGTCTGTAGGGTTGGTGAAGGCCATGACCACCCTCATCCAACATACCTATTCCAGACTGTACTGGAGCTTCAATGAGACTATGCTTATGTGGAAGAACTGCCAGACTCATGCTACATACTGGCATCCTCTGATAAAGAACCCACATTTCCTGAACTCCATGTGCAATTACCTTAATTCTTCATTGGGGATCACTCTTGATTTCTTGAGTTCCTGAATTCATGTCATCAGCTTCTCCCTCAAGCCACAGACATATACCACAAAATTCAGCCAGATCTACATGATTATTTCTTTACTGAGCATTAATCTATGACCTTAGCTTGCAATCTGCTGGAATCAAATGACCCTGTGCTTCTCAGCCTGTCATGACACCTGAATGCTTTTTAATACTTTATATGATGTCTCAAAAAATGTCTTCTAGGAAGTATGCACTTTGTACCCAAAGGCAGGGGGAATTACAGTAGAGAGAGGAATATGCTACTGAAGTTCACAAGTGGGATGAAAAGAATTTCTCAAAAAATCATCTTCATTATGGTTTGCCCCAGTTTTTAAAAAATGAACTCATCTGGATTGATATACCTAGTCTATACTAGAGGATATGGTATTCTTTTCCTTGCAGATAGACCAATTTCTGTGATAATGCTGCCAGTAAATATGACTCACCCAGTAACTAAAACGCAAACTTAAATACTGAAACTATCAGAAAGAGGATTATGATGAACACAGTTTGCCTCCATATATCAAGCAGGATAATAGTAAAAAGAGTTAAAGCAACAGTACTTCCAAGATAGTTCCTCGTGTTATTTCAAATGTAGAGATATCCACAATCAGTGCCTTGACCAATACTATCAGGCAAGTTGGTAGATGAAGGTAGAACTTTACGCAGTTAATTGATCTTGTATATTACCAGGAAAAATATATATAGCACACATTAACTTACCACTACCATATTCACATGAACTTATACGCTCAGACAACAGTTCTTTAGTTACCAGTAACAACAACTGATCTCCTTATCAGTTTGGGACTGTCTTTTGGGACTGATCCAGCTTAAGATATTCAGACCTTGTAAGTATTGAATGGATAATTCAACAATTGAGATGTTTGATGGTATCCTAGTTCTACACAAGTGTGTTCTGTGGCAAATACTTGGTATAATCCTGATGGAGGCAACAAATCAATACAAATATAAACGTTCATATATAGAAAAAATAGGATCTATTAGTCAATGTGTTTCAGAAGGCACTCCTTCCATTCTCAAGACTTAGAATTATATGAAATTTTAAACTAAGTCAAATGCTCTTTATATACCTATTAATCCACTCATTTGTTAAAGGTGTACTACACACCTTGACTCTCACCTACACGTGTTAATGTTAAAACGTTATTGCAACCTTACAAAAACCCAAATATTCTTTCATAAACAGTTTTCCCTCCTTGCCTGCATCCTGTGTGCACTGTTTGCCACAGCTCGAGTCTGTGTAAGTGGACCTAGTGCAGATTTCACTACCAGCCCAAATAAGACCAACAAGTGAAACAAGTACCTGTATTTTTACTGTGATGCCCCAGGACATTTAATACAATTTTGCCCTATTCACCCTCCATGGCCCATACAGGGGTAGATTGGGGTCATACACTGTTAAAGGGATAGTAATATTTAAAATGTAAAAAAAAAATATGTTGTAGGGTTTATCCCCCTGAGTAAAACAAGAGTACTCCCACTGCTGAAAGGTGTTTCATTCAAAAGTTATTAATTTTCAAAGTTGAATTTTTTAGGTGCAATATCACAGTGGCCTGAAATTGTACAGTGGCGCTGTTGCTACACCATCCTATGGAGATTTATGGTCAACTGACCAGAGCTGTCCATAGGATTGTGTAGCAACAGCGCCACTGTACAATTTCAGGCCACTGTGATATTGCACCTAAAAAATTCAACTTTGAAAATTAATAACTTTTGAATGAAACACCTTTCAGCAGTGGGAGTACCCTTGTTTTACTCAGGGGGATAAACCCTACAACATATCTTTTTTTACATTTTAAGTATTACTATCCCTTTACGTTGAAGCTTACACACCATCTTGCCATCACCACTTCTTGCAGTTTCCTTCCAGTCACAGCAACACCTGCAGAAGCAAAGGGTTTTTCCACTTTCATCTAGGCACCAGTCACTGCTCCTGGTACCAATACTCCTGTTGCAGTCATTTAAGAATCCATTACCCTTCTGCCATCCTAGAAGATCACCATGCTTACTATGGACAAGCAGCATCCTATTCCTACATCAAGATTTTGATCTTGCTGAAAAAACTTTGACAGGATAGACTAGTACTATCTGAAAAAGATCCTGAAGTTGTTTGGTTTTGAGGGGAACTTTTCATCATCCATCATAACACTCTACCACTCCTCACCAGCTACTCTTAAACTACCCACCACCAGATATTCTCCAGTTAAGATTAAAAAATGGAACCAGGCAAGGATGCCCCTTCCCCACCTTTTTTCCCTTAGCTGCAGAACCCTTAACCATGAAAAATGAGAACACCCAGATATCAGCAGTATCCATGTTAAACAAAACACATACATTATGTGATACTGACAGTGCTATAACCCCCACATATCCCTCCCAAATCTGCTGGCAGTCCTGAAAGAATGTCGACTTATCTCAGGATATAAAATCAGTTCTCCCAAATCTGAAACTCTGCCTATTAATTTAGAACCACAGGAAACTGCACATCTAAGATCTGTCTTCCAATTTAGATAGAACCCTTTCTCAATTCAATATCTAGGCATCAGTATTTCAAAGAGTTTCCAGACACTTTAACAGTTAAGCTCCCCCCCTCCAAAATTTTAAACAAGACCTCCAACGCTGGAGAGAATTTAATATCTCTTTGTTCACCCGCATAACCTTAGTAAAAATGAACATCCTTCATCGCCTTTTATATTTTCTTCAGACACTCCCAGTCCCAATTCCTAGGGTTGACCTTATGGACTTTCAGTATTTTCCTTTATTTTGCGGGATTAAAAAAAAACAAACAAAAAACAAACATAAATTGCTAAATAAATTTTGCCTCTCCCCAGATCCAGAGGTGACCTGTCTGTCCCATACATCTTCAATCTTCAAATACTACTTAGCTTCTCATTTCAAACAGTTCAACTGTTTGCTCCTCCTGGTCACACCTCTTGAGTAGACATTGAGCGATTATGTACTATGCCACTCTTATGCATCCAAAATAGATCAGCGAGTGAGAGAGGTAGATTCCCATCCTTCCCCTTTTTATCCACAATGAAATTCCAAATAACTATAGCAAGAGCCTTGCAATTGCAAGTTTTCCCTGTTTTTGAAATTTCTGTTTTGAAACTTTTGTTTCAAAATGGGAAAATACACTCAATGCATGATCTCAGATACTAATGGATCTCTTGATTGACTTTGATAAATATAGATTACATAACTTATAGCTAGAACTTGAACTCAATAAGAAAATTCAAGAATCTGATGATAATGCACTGGAGGAGGCATATAAACAAATGATTGATAAAGTAGACAAGATCGAAAAAGAGGATATTAAAAAGAAAAAAAAAATCTGAATTTCAAAGTGATCTAAATTATTACACCAATGAAAGGGTGTATAATGTTTGATTCTCAATCTGTATTAGTAATTGACTTTAAATATATTGAGACAGAAAATTCATATCAAGAATTTAACAGATTAATACCTAAATATTTGTTAGGGGCAAGACGCTTTCACAGGTGAAGAAGAAACAAAAAAGCAAGACGAGGGGACAAACAGCTCCTTACATTTATCATACAAGGAACATAGAAAAATTAGTAAGCAAAGACCATAAGGAGCAAATGGAGGGGATAATAAGAAACTCACAGTAATTAATTTGAGTAAAAAAACTGAGTGACTCACAGATTGCAGTCTTTCTCTCCTACAACTAATGGTGACAGGTTTACTTTAATTAAGGAACGTCAACTTTTTGTGGGGAAATTATTGCTTAAAAAGTTACTCTAAAAAAATAAAAATCAAAAGGCACAGTCAGTTCCTAGTAAGGCTGACACTATGGATAAATTAATTACGAAATCCAACTTTATTAACTCAATTCAGATACCCCCCCAGTTTTTCTGGATGCTGTGAAAAGTGAATTTTTGCAATGTAATTTAAATAGCCCTACATCTAATTTATCAGTACAAGAAAACATATACACAAAAACTCACGCACACCGCAAAACTTCAAAAAAGACACTTAATAGTACACTAAAGGAAAAATGACTTACAGGGGGTGCTACAGGGGAATATATATTGGCACAAAAAAAAGAAAAAGAGAAAAAAGATAACCCTGCTGAAACAGCACTATTGCTGTTTCAGCAGGGTTATCTTTTTTCTCTTTTTGTGCCAATCAGTACAAGAAAATAAATCACTGGTGGCATTATCGGGCAGGCATAACATTTTGATAATAGACTATAATAAAGGTGTCATATGATTCTGTCACTACTAGAAATGTATATAGAGTAGGATAATAGAAAATGTATGAGGAATGTTATAACCAACTCCTATCTATGGATGGGTGAAAATTTTCGCCTCAAACTGAAATCGGCAAATAATGGCATTTCCCACTTTGCGAATAATTTCCCGTGAAAAGTGCAGATTTACTGTTTTTTTCTCTTAGCTCATTCCATTGAAATCAATGCGAACATTGAATTTACACACAACAAATAACAAATATTACTTTATTTCCCAAAGACCTAGTATAAAAGGATGAGGGTGCCTGTGTTGGTGGGGTGTGGAGAAAGACTCAGTTGAACAGGGAATTTTTTGGGGTGTTGTTTACTGGGATTGGGGGCAGTTATTAAAAAATAAATCCTAAATATAATTAAAAAAATGCATAAGACATGGAATAAAAGGGGTCTGAGGAGGGTGCCTGTGTTGGTGGGTGCAGTCTGGGGAATAAATCAGTTGAACAGAGAATTTGTTTTGGGTTGGGTTCTTGACTGGTGTTGGGGGGACAGTTAATAAAAAAATAAATCAATAAAATAAAATATGAAATTTGTAGGTAACAAAATAGAGGCAGGACCCCCTGACATAAGTTGCCACTGGGGTGGACTGATTCTTGACTTGATAGAGTATTTTGTAGAGGATGATTTGTTAGATTTGTTACTAGAGGCACAAGCCCCGAAGAAACATTGATTTGTAGGACTTAAACTCGTTTGGCACAAGCCCTAAGGAAACATTGATTTGTAGGACTTAGGCTTGTTAGAAACAAACCACAAAAAATGCACAAGCCCTGAGGAAAAACAAATGCCCTGCTGGCTTAGTGCCAGCAGGTTGTGTTGGCCAGTGGCCACTGGCCATTGTCAAATGTCCTCCTGAGTCTGAGTCCATAATTGCAGAACTTGCAATTGCTGTTCTTTCTGCTGATGATGATTTGTTTAAACAGAAGGATGATTAGGCAACTGAAAGGGAATGGGATCAACAATAGCAGTAACATGGGTGATGGATGATGAAGGTTCCACTTGCCATGACTAGCTCCAGTGATGCTCCTGAGGCAGTAGCAGCACAATAAGTAGCCCCCAGTCTATGTGGAGAAAATAAGAAGTTGGCCAATAATTCTTCTCCACCTGCCCTTCCTCCAAAGTCACGGGTGTTGTTATTAGAATGGAAATTTTTCCCTTTAGAGCAGGAACTGTGTCTCTCATCAGCAACTGCAATGTGTGTGATAAATAACATCTGGGGCCACAACTGTATCCAAACGCCATGACACCAGAAACCAAGTACTGTTTCAGCGCTTCTGTCACTATACCCCTTGTCCAGAACCCTCTAAGGACACATGACAACTTGCTGACAGTCTCATAGTATTGATAAACCCTCCCTGCCAACATCTTAGTATATTCTGCAGGAAGGAATCTCCTCAGATGTTGCTTGATGCCCTGCTTGTGATTCTCCTCCACCACACTGGCATGTGTCAGTGCACCACACAGTGTACAATGGGTGAACACTAACTGCCACATCCTAACATCAACAGAATGGCTATCATTTGGTGGGGGAGGTAACTATGAACAAGGTGGATTGGCAGAAGATGTAGTTGCCCTAGAAGGTGATGGTGATGGCAAGCTAGTTGTTTCACTCGTCATGGAACTACCAGTCTCTGCCTGGGTTGCTCTACTCTTCCCCCTCTTTGATCTTTGCCTCACCTCTTGTTGTCTTTCTGCAGAGTCAGGGAGTACAGCAACAGCAGTGCTTGATTTCTTTGGTGGGTGTTTGGCTTTAACATGTTTGACATAAATGTCATGGTGTCTATGTTTCATGTGTGATATCAGGGTGCTTGTGCCAAGGTGTGTTCCCTCCATTCCTCTTCTCACTTACTTCTCACAAATTGTGCACAGTGTCGTTGGTGATGACTGCATTGTGCCTGCTCCAAGAGAAAAATAGTCCCACACCCATGATTTCAGAGGGGAGAGGAAACAGGTGGAGAAAAATTGCCTCTTTCCTCTTGTCCTACACATTTGCCTTCACTGTCTGTGGCAGAGGATAATGTTGCTGCTGTAATTGCTACTACCTCAGCACTGCAACTAGTAACAGGAGTATTGCTGGCAAGTGGAACCTGTCCTAGTCCTGCATCACTTGTTGACACCATTCCCACTGTGCCCATGGTGGCACACTAGCTTGATCGTCAGCATCCTGCTGCACTTGAATCTCAGCAGCAGGAATTAAAGCATTTGGAAATTCCACAAATTCCAAAATCTCACTGCTGGTCGTGGTGGTGATTGTCACGGTTTTTTAAGACTCTCAGACGTAAGGTTTAGGTAAAAACATAACTTTATTGAAAAGTTAAAGGCAATCCCATGGGGTTTTCATACACATACAAACAATACATAGCAGATAATGACAATAGCAAATAGATTCTTCCGGCCTTGCCAATATACCGGGCAAAGCAACCCAGGCGAGTCTGGAACAAGAGGCTCTACCGGCCCAGCCAATATACCGGGCTGGGCAGACTAATGGGATACCAGTGTAGTAGGCTCTACCGGCCTTGCCAATACCGGGTAAGGCAACCTTAAAGGGATAGTAGTACTTCATTTTAACTTTCTTTTATTTTGTAGGCATTAAAAACATGAAGAATGATATAAGTCTTATCTCTCAAACCTTTATGGTTTAAGAGATATTCACAAGCAAAGTTTCCCCTCCCCGCCCCTTTTACCTAGTGTAAGTCATCTCTTCTCAGATGTGGATCTGGTTGTAAGACCAGACAGATAAAAGAAGGGGACAATCTTCTTTGTATGAAAAGAATGAAAGCCCTTCCCCCCTTGACAAGTGTTTCAGCTTTTTCCCTTATCTTAATTGAAGATTGTCCCTCTCTGCAGTCTACCTGGGCACCTCCCTTCTGATCTGGCTGAGCAGGGAGGGGGATACTTTGCTTATAAATATCTCTTAAACCATAAAGGTTCGAGAGATAAGACTTATATTGTTCTTCATGTTTTTTTAATACCTACAAAATAAAATAAAGATAAAATGAAGTATTACTATCCCTTTAAGATGGAATAGTATGCGGTTCTACCAGCCTTACCAATATACCAGGCAAGGCAGCCTGACGGAATACCAACGAGTAGGCTCTACCGGCCTTGCCAATACCGGGTAAGGCAACCTTAAGGTGGCAAAGTGAAAGGTTCTACCGGCTTTACCAATATACCGGGCAAGGCAGCCCAAAGGAAGGTGACAACCACAGTGACCTAATGACTGTCAGATGATAATGACAGTAAGATGGAATATAGAGGTTACCAGGTCAAGTGGTTTCACAGTAATCAGAAACTCTCGTGCCCATATACTATAGGAATCAATGCTGTTAGGACTGGACAGCGCACTCGGAACCATCAAGAACCTGACTGCAAGTCAGGGAGTAAACCAGCGCCCTACGTTAGGAACATACAGGCAGAATGTGAGCCGCAAGGCTTAGTGGAGCAAACCAGAGTCCGCACGCTGGGACCAACAGACTATAATGTGAGCCGCAAGGCTAATGGAGCGAACCAGCATCCACACGCTGGGACCAACAGACTGTAATGTGAGCTGCAAGGCAAATGGAGCAAACCAGCGTCTGCATGCTGGAACCAACAGATTGTAATGTGAGCCGCAAGGCAAATGGAGCAAACCAGCATCCGCACACTGGAACCAACAGGCTGAATGTGAGACGCAAGGCTTAGTGAAGCAAACCAGCGTCCGCACACTGGGAACCAACAGGAGGAAATGTTGCCGCAGCGAATGAAGAACAATGTCGCCACAGATGCAGGAACTGGAAGCAGGAAACAACAGGAACCAGCAGAGAAGATCAACTGGATCAAGCGCGGCCAAGCAGACTGACAACAGGAGCATCAGCTACTGATGAGAACAACCGGAACTGGACTGGAACTGACAAAGCAGGCAGGAACTCAGGAACATGTTGACTCAGGAACTCAGGAACTCAGCAACAGGCCCAATCAGCTACTGCAGTAAGGAGGAAGTGGATGCTGTCAAAGACACCACGAAAGGGCAACCAGAGGGTGCCCAGACTGAGTTTCAAAAGGCAATGTGAGGCGGGCTGAAGGCAGACAGCCAATGGGAGCCCCCTACAGGTGATAGACACTGAATTGCAGCAATCACGGGCACCATGATAGTGATGCCCATCCTCAACCTTGCCTCCCATTCCTTCTCAGTTCCTTCTAAAAAGGCCATCAATGTCTCCTCCACCCCAGCTTCTCCAGAATCATCATCACAACCACCACTAGTCCCTACGTGCTGCTGCTGCCGCTGCTCTATTACAAACATCTCACTGCTGCTTGAAGTAGGTGACAAGCAACCATTGCTGCAGTCAGTTTTTGAACTACTGCTTTACTCTCACGTCCCTGCAATGCTCCACCCCTCCTCTTCTTTCTTTGCGTTTGCTGGACAGCATTCAACTGCGCTGTGTATTTTTTACTCTACGGTACAGAACACAACTGATGGAGCTGTATGATACCTTGCCTAGGCCCAGTCTGTCTGTCACTGTCACCTATTATATTTAGTTCTTTATTCCTTTTTTTTTTTTTTTTTTTTAATTTTCCACCTTGTTATCTTATCAAAGTCTGTCCAAACGAATTATAACTGAAAAACAAAATCAGCAACTTCTTTCCTCAGACTTCCCAACCCAGCATAGAGACAATAACAGCAAGATCAGCAAGCAAATAGGTCCCCAGCTGCCTGTGTCTTGCCAGTCAGTCAAAATGAATTTTGGATTATTATTTGAGGTCAATCTCCTTCCTCCTTTCTTCTCCCCAGAGCTCCCCACTGAATCTCCTAATACACAGAAGAAATGTCCTACCTAAAAGATTTCCTAAACTAAACTTAAATTCCTCTATCTTCTCTAGCTCAAACAAGGTGCTGCTCTCTCCTCTCACAAACACAAAATGGCATGCTGTGAGAGCAAATTAGGTAAATTAGAAGAATGGACAAGATTGTGGCAGCTGCAGTTTAATGCTGATAAATGTAAAATAATGCACTTGGGACATAAAAATCCAAAGGAAAAATATACTGTTAAAGGTAATGTGCTGTCAGAGACAACAAAGGAAAGGGATTTGGGAGTAATTATTTCTAATGACTTAAAGGTAGGCAGGCAATGTAATAAAGCAGCAGGGAATGCAAGCAGGGTGCTGGGTTGTATAGCTAGGGACATTAGTTCTAGTTAAACCTCACCTAGAGTATTGTGTACAGTACTAGAGACCCCATCTCCAGAAGGATATAGATACTCTAGAGAAAATTCAGAGAAGGTCTACTAAAATGGTGATTGGTTTACAGGAAAATAAATATCAGACTAAAGGATCTGAACATGTATTGCTTGGAGGAGAGAAGCGAGAGAGAGGGAATATGATAGAAACATTTAAATACATGAAGTGCAGGATGGAAGTACATTTCAAAGGAGTAAAATTGTTAGGACAAGAGGACATAGTTTAAAACTAGAGGGACACAGGTTTAGAAGTAATGTAAGAAAGTTTTACTTCACTGAGAGGGTAGTAGATAAGTGGAATAGCCTAGCAGCAGAAGTTGTAGAAGTTAATACAGTGACAGAATTTAAGCATGCATAAGATAGGCATAAAGATATTCTTAACATAAGAAAAGACCAAGGACCAAAAAAGGTTTCTGGTTTTTACAGTAGGAAAATGAGCAGACTAGATGGGCCGAATGGTTCTTATGTGCCGTCAAGTTCTCTGTTTCTGTGTTTCTATGTCTTGACCATGTTACAATGGGAATACTGGGGAGTGGGGGGAATATTGTTCAATTACTCTTGTGTCAGAAGTGCCAATGTATTTTTATTCTTAATGCACTCCTAATGGAATTAATGAAAATGTGAATTTTTGGAGTTTTTTATAATTATCATTATTTATGTTTGTGTCATGTAATTAATGAGACAATAATAAGTGTTTATTGTTAAATATAATTATACTTTATACATTTTTTGAAAATCTTAACATAATAATATAATTGTTTCCATTAATTATTAATACATCATTAGTGTCTCCTTTACTAATGAAGATAATATCCCTTTAAGAGCAATATACACCCTTTTTTAATAGATACGGTGATACCTGAAGGTATAATATGTTGTGCAACCTGTATTTGGATAGTATAAGAGTAATACATTTGTGAACAGACACAGTGATCCCTGGAGTCATAATATGCTTTGCAAATTGTGACTGGATAGTATCATTCTCAAGATATATATATTATAGGGCTCCATTCAATTGTCACCTATGCCAAAAAAAATTCATCAGAAGTTTTTGAAGCACAGTAAGCCATTCAATTACCCGCGTTATGAACAGCTAACGACAGTTTTAAAATGACAATGGCCGATAGTAATTCACCCATTGAAAATGGAACAGCTCTACCCAGGAGAGATTAAGTTCTGTGAGGTCAGTGCCAACGCACGATAAACTGATACATTTACCAGATGAAATTCTGCACCCAGTTTTTCTTGCCATATAGAACGCAATGGAGGAAAAAAGACCACCACTGAACAAAAGAAAGCAGGGAAACAGCAGCTCACACAACAATTAGCACATAGCAGAATCACAGCAATGGCAAATTAACGACTGCAAAGCCAACAAACCACCTGGAAAATTGTCATGCCCTACAAACAAATCCCGGACAACAAACAATAATCCATCAAGCCCCTCAGGGACAAGGGGCTGGCAAAGCAACACAACTCGGAACAACAGAGGTTAGCACGTAACAACAGATATGCATATTGCAAGAACTGATGCTCCAGCTGGAGAGCCAGACAGAAGGCCATCTCAACCTGGATGGCCACACTAGGCAGCAACACCTTGACTGTCATAACTGGATCTCCCACAGGTCCCACAGATGGCACAGGGACCTGTGGCTTGACAGACGACCGCAGAAATCCAGAATCTTCTGCACAAGGTTCACTTTCTTCAGAATGACAGACACTGAAGTGAGAGACTGCTACAGGTTTACATCGCACAGTATCATCTACCTATATTAGGTGATCAAAGACAACGATGACCCCATATTCAGTACCAACCATGCCCTATCTGGCATGCAGAAGCTGATATGTGCCATACATTTCATGGCAATTGGAGTGTTCCAGGCTACAGAAGGGTATGCATTTGGCATGACCCAGCCCACATGTTCAAGGGCAGTGTCTCAGGTGTTGGCAGCCCTCAAAAGGAAGACCAGGAGGTACATCCACTTTTCCCCCCACTGACATGGAGTGGACATGTGTAAAAAAGGAGGTCTACAGAAGGGGAAGCAAATCATATGATTCCCCTATTCATTTTTTTAACCTTCTAATTTTTGAATGGCCACTATTATTTCTGCTCAGAATCTACACATATTATTGCCTTGAGCTACTAATTGATGTGAGAGTATGAGTATCTGAGCTATATTTCATTATTGAATGCTGCAGACTGATAGAACTAGTATATAAGAGTCCTTCTAGTAGCCCAGTATATCATTGCTATGTATTCAGCATGTATGATGTCTTACCAGATTTGTTTACAATTAACTGGTTTAACTTTCTATCTGTTAACCCCCAAGTATTTATTGTATCTAATTGTGATATTTTGTATTCAGGGAGTGGTCTCTCAGTCTCTATCATGCCATTCCTGTAATAAGTGTTTTTAACTGAAACTGTTTTTGAAAAAAAGCTCAAAAAATTCCCTGTGGTCTTTAACTGTCAGTTGTGTGATGCATGGCCTGTCCTGAAGGGGTTAATTATGGATAGGCTAAAATTTTCTCCTCAATCTGAAATCGGTGTATAATGGCACTTTCCGCTTGGCGAATAATTTCCTGCTAAAAGTGCAGTTTTTCTGCTTTTTCCTGCCTTTTTCACCCATTGAAATCAATGGGAAGAAAAATATTTCTCCACCACACAAAAGTTTTCTACAACCATATAAAAGGCTGTCAGGCTCTCACAGCAGCCATTTTGTGTTTGTGAGAGGAGAGAGCAATATGTTTTTGAGCCAGAGAAGATAGGATAATTGAAGTTTAGTTTAGGGAATCTTTTAGGTAGAATATTTGTACTTTTTATTAGTAGAGTAAGTGGGACAGAAGAAGGGAGGAAGGATATTGACCACAAATACGCCAAAATTCCATGTGACTGACTGGCAAGACACAGTCAGCTAGGGACCAATTTACTTGCTGACCTTGCTGTTGTTGTCTCTGTGTTGGGTGGGGAAGTCTGGGGAAAGAAGTTGTTGATTTTGTTTTTCATTATAATTTTTTTGGGAAAGACTGTGATAAGACAACAGGGTAGACAACTTTAAAAAAAAAAACAAAAAAAAAAAACAAACAAATAAAAAAGAATAAAGAACTAAATGTATTAGATGACAGTGACAGACAGCTGACTGGGCTTAGGCAAGGCATCATACAGCTCCATCAGTTGAGTTGTGTACCGTGCAGTAAAAAAACAGTGTAGTTGCATAATGTCCAGCAAACACAAAAGGGTTAGGGGGGAGGGGTGGAGCAGTGCAGGGACGTGATAGTAAAGTAGTAGTTCAAAAATTGAATGCAGCAATGGTTGTTGCTGTGTGTGCAATCAATGATGATGATCCCTCTACTCCAAGGGAGGATGCAGTTTGTCAAGGTCCCAGCAAAACTAGTTCCAGCACCACCAGTGCCAGTAGAAATAAAGAACCATATAAGAAGAACACTGAATTTGACAAGTCACATTCAAGTGTTGGTGATGCTGGCAATAGCATAATAGAGGACGGTGTAGCAGCTGAACCGCCTTCTGCATCAGATAGTGAGACAAACAAGCACAAAAACACCCATCCACAAAGTAGTAGGGAACTTTGTTACAGTAAAAGAAAAAAGAAATTGTTTGAGACCTCTAAAAGCTTAGAGTAATATAGGGTAGTAGTGGGCAAGAACTGTCAGGTGATGCTGATGCTGCTGAGGATGACCAGATGATGATGCAGATCTAGAATATATCCCTCCAGCATCCTTCTCTTATTCAGATACAGATGAAGTGGAGAGTGAGGATGATGATAGGGCTATAAGGTTAACAGAAAGTCAAAGGCTGAATCTTCCACCACTTTTAAGAAGCACTGTGCCTGTCTATAAATTGTTTGAGAAAGTCGTTGGAAAGTCTGATCTTGGACAAGCACAGATGTCAAAAAGCACACAGTCATCCTATCAGTCATCAAGCAACAATGTTGGAAGACTAATATTCTTAAAAATAAACCAACATCTCATACCATCTGAGTATCAGGTAGCAGAAACCACATATGACAGGCAAAGCCAGGACAAATATATTAACAGCAGCACAGATGAGGAGGTGGAGGAGGGATGTGAAGAAGGGTTGCCACCATCTACCCCACTTGGGACTACTGCTATGATAGATAAGTAATGTGTGTCAATATTCTGATAAGGAGGATAGCGTATGACAATGGAAAAACAATATACATACACAAATCACACCATGCTAGTTCCCCATCACCACCGCTACCATACATATCTGCCGCATTGTAGGTTGTACTTTTTTTTTTTTATTACTTGATACCATCATGAATATGTGCCAGTTTCACTTAAGCAGGAAGTTAGTGTTTTGGGTAAAGGACAAATGCATTCTGCATGGTAACACATTTTTCCATCAATGTGTTGCTATGGGACTCACAACTTTGCCTTTCAGCCACTTATTTCTAAACTTCAGCCTTTAGAAGAAGTAATATTACAGTGGGAAATGTATAACTTACATGAAATATAGGCAAAAATGTGTTAAAACAGGCAAGACATTTGTTAAAATAGGCAAAAAGGAGAACATTTTTGCATAGACAGAAAAGTGAAAAATCAGCAAGTTTTCATGAAAAAGTCATGCAGGAAATTGTTCACACTTTTCACCCACCCCTATTTTTAATTATTGTGAATACACTCACAGCCTTTTTCTTTATTTTAATTACCATAATATTGTTATTTTATTTTTATTATTTCTTCTGTTTTTATTGTTTTTATGTCATAATTGCTTATTGTGTCTATTTATGAATAATAATAAATAGTTTTTATTTGTTTCCTCTTTAATTTCTTTATAGCAGAAAACCAATCCCTCCTTGTTGTAATTTCCCTCAGCAATCACTCCACTCTTTGACAGCCCTAGATCCCCTCAGTTATAGGGGCCACTTACTTTAACAAATGGAGGATGGCTCATCTACAATGCATAGAGGACATCTTAGAGAACAGCTCTCTTCCCAACTTCGACAATATGTGACAAAGGTTGTCCTTGACTTCAGATGACTTTCTGCCCTACCTTCAAGTCCAACATTTTGTGCACTCTCTGTCTCCTTCTCTATCATTTCCAGTGATCACTCTATTTGAGAAGCTAGGTATTAATCCAGCTTGACAAAGGGGCAACCTTAAGATCTTCTGTCCACACCACCAGCTACCTATGAACACAAATACATGAAAGCATGCGAAAGGGATCTGGGCCTGGAGATATCTACAGAGACCTGCTATTTGATCTGGTTCAGAGTAGCTAAAACGTTCATCTGTGCCACTACCAAAGAAAACATCTTCAAAATCATCTTATGATGGTATTACACTCCGTGTAGACTACATTCTACCCACCCAAATACCTATGACCTGTGTAATGAAGGGGATATGGACAGACAAGTAATCTACTCCACATTTGGTGGCCCTGTCCACTAATCCAGATGTTATGGAACAATGTTATATCTTTCATCACACAGATCACAGGGGTTAACTTGGCATTAGATCCAATGACTCTAGTAATAGGAGCCCCTCTTAACCAGCTCATCACACCAGCTTCCAGTCTTGCTTCACGTATGCTTACTACTGTTAGATGTCTCATGACTAAGTACTGGAAATCATAACATGCCCCCTTCACTGGCTCTTATTCTAGTCCAGATCTCATATATAAAGCAAATGGAAAGACTGATGGCGAGCATTCATGACTCCATGCCAAAATAGGAAGAGTTCTAGGGCATCTATACAGAGATTCAATTGATGTTCCCACTTTCCATTCAGGCATTTCAGTGGCTGATAGTAGCCTGTAGTGTACTTTTCCATTTTATTCCCACCCCTAGCAGTCGGATAGCCTTTTGGGCACTTTTTACCTTTCTTTATCTCTTCTCCCTTGTCGCCCCCCCCCCATGTTGTCCCCCTCCTCCCCCCACCCCGGGTGTGTGTGTGTTAATGAATGGGGCATGCAATGGAATGATCTGTTACATTTCACAGTTTCTCCCACAATAATTAAATATATTTTATATAAAGTGATGATGCTGCCTTAATTTATTGTTATACATCTGTTGCTGTACAAACTGTTTTTATAATGCTGAAAAACAACAAATATTAATAAAAAGAAAGTCAATAAAAAAATCGGGACATTGATTACTTGGGGGGGGGCCTGAGGAGGACACTACAGACTCTAATGTTTTTCCACTGTGGATGAGCTCTCTGAGTTGCACCCTGTAAAGGCCTAGAGGCAACTATTGTGAGTAAGAAATGTCATGTCCTGGCAGAGGATATGCCCATGACAGCCATGCTGTATTTTGCTCTGTCCAGGTTTGAATTGGTTATCATAACAGTTCAACCACCAGAGGAACTTAGTTTAGCAGGCTTTCTGTAGCAGCCGTCTGCTATGTTTACCTGCATTCTGGTCTGGACCTGCCTATGGTCTCTGATTGGTTTACTGCCTACAACTGTCTCTAATATGGAAGCTATTTAAACCCACTCTGTACTCAATTGTAATTGCATAGTGATTTGGACCAGCCTGTTATTTTCTTGGTCTTCTGGTTACTGATCTTGGACACGCTTACCTACATCTGTAATCCTGTGCTTGTGATGCCTGACTTTGGACTTTTGGACTTTGGACTGCTGCTGGGCCTCTGTACTGTTGCATTGTTATTGTATCTGTGCCACATTGTCTGACCAAAATTGTCTGACCATGCCTCTGTATGCTTATCCTGTACTGTGGTTTGGACTGGCTAATATCCTGTTCATGGCCACACAAGTCAGCTGGCTCAACTTCTGGCTTCTTACAGGATCTGTGCTCCAACACCTCATCTATCTGCTAAACTGTTCCAGGTCCCACCAAGCTAATCCAGAGTCACAGTTCCAGGTACCTTGAACTTCCAGACCTGCCCCTGTGCTGACAATCACTGGGGAGGCCTCTGTTCTCAACTACTGGCATCTTAGTTAGTGCTGTTTTGGAGGGGTGTGTGTCTCCCTGTTTTCAGGTTCCACTCCTGAACTCGATATCCATCAGTTACATCAGAAGTCTCATCTGAGAGAATACTCTGCAAGTTATACATTCAGTTTAATACATTTTATGCTGATCCTGATTTCTAGGTAAATATATACAATAATCAGTATGTCTTTAGCATGTATGACTGATTCCCAACTCATGAATTCACTTTCAGAGTCCCATATTTCTCTTCTTGTCAGTTTGTGATTCTAGTAGGAAAAAATGTATCCAGTGTTGATTCTACAACCACTATATACTCCCTCAGCCACTGTAAAAGTCTTTCTCTCACCTCACTCCCCCTTACTTTACCCCCCATTCCAACTCTTGTGTTGTTTATATAATTTACATTCTCCTTTCCAACCTTATTGGATAGTCTTCTTTGTATTTCATCTTTGAAATAGATTGATAACCACAGGTTCCCTGTATGACATTAATTCATTGTACTCAGTCATGCATATGATTGCACTGTTTCCTTGCTTGCCTACACCTGCTAATGACTGTTGTAATGTTGAGACCTCAAGTTCTTTTGAGGAAGCAAAAACATGAAATGAGTATTAATATGTAAAATCAAATCTTAAAATATGTTTTGACAATCCAGCATGATATGATTTTACTATACTGAGTTCAAAATGCATTTCAGAATAGCCATTTTTAATTATCTTATTTTGAAGTAAGTCATCCATTACAAAAATATACTGAAACATCCCATGAAGTATATATCTTCTAAGCTGGAAAAAATCCCTACATCTTACTCTGCATCTCACACAGCATAATTAGAAGCCCTAATGTATGAACAAATAGCTTGCCAATATGACCATTTGCTTTGCATAACATTTATAATTAACACCTCAGATCATGTTATAGAAGCAGTAGAACCTTGCAACATAAACAAATAAATCAGATAAACAGACAGATATTCATTATTTGAATTTACAATTATATATTTATGTTTAAAGCATATTATATAACACAGTCACATACATTTCCATGTGCAGTTCTTATCCAGATTTAATGCAAGATTAAAAATATATACTTTACTACAAACATCCGGAACTTTATAATGAATTTATAATGAATATATTCCAAAATCAGTTTCTCGACTTCCTCAAATAACATTTAAATATGTATGTAGATTTTAGTAAATTGTGAGCAGTGTGAGAGAACTGTATTCATAGTTATGCACTAAAGAAATTTTTGCTAGGATTTTGTTCCAGCAGATGGTTGCACAGCATGCTCCTAAAGCACCTGCACAGCATAAGCTTCAGAAACCAGGTATCTGAGACTTTTTTGCTGCTATATATATATGGTCTACAAATTATGTTCCTGTTACATTTCAAAACAAAATAAACAAGAAAAATTTCTTAGAATAAAATAAATAGGGTCATCAAAGCTCTCTGTAGCCTATTTGACTGGTTGTTTTAGATTTTAAAGGCAGTTACTTCTGTCTAGGATAACTGAATTTACTCAGTGATTGTAGTAAATATATAAACAATCTGGGGCTGATGTACTAAGAAGAACTGTGGAATGTGTGTGTGTGGGGTGGTGATGCACTAAGAAGAACTGTGGAATGTGTGTGTGTGGGGTGGCGATGCACTAAGAAGAACTGTGGAATGTGTGTGTGTGGGTGGGGTGATGCACTAAGGTTTGATCTTATGGTAAAGCATGTCTGGTGATGTAAGAAGATCACTTTGCCATTTAGAATAAAACACAATCCAACATGTTCACATGCTCACAAAGAATTAGCTATGCAAAGGCAAGGGAAAACATTATGATCATTGGCATAGAACACTGGTGTAAAGGTGTCACTGTCTTGGTGAGGGCAGGGCAAGAGCAAAGAAGATGCCTTCTCATACATCAGCACTAAGAACAGCAAGAGTTCTCCCTCAACAGTTTGAAAGCCAATGAGGTAAGGAACACATTGTATAGCAATGCAGTGCTCACCCTTCTGGTACTCGAAGGTTTAAGCCTTTGAATCTTTGCAAATGCTTTGCAATGCATTGCATACCCCACTGGCACTCAGAGTTAACGTGCTTCCTGCCTGCTTTTATTTAAATGCTACAAATCCCGTTGATTAACCAATTGAGTGTAATAGAGTAATACAACACAGGATGGGGAAGGTAGTATTATTGAGGAAATGGGATTAGAGAAGGGGCATGTGGGTGGAGAGGGGGAATGGGCTACATCATCTAATAGGGAGTTGCCATTGTTACAGCCTGATAAAAGGCAGATACATTTGACAAAGAAGGAAATCTTTCAGAATGGCAAAATGATAAAATGTATGCATGCAAATGCTCGTAGTCTGGCTGGTAAGATGGGGGATCTAGAAATGATTGCAACACATGAGCAGTATGATCTGATTGGTGTGTCTGAATCCTGGTTAGATGACTTAGAAGTCAATCTAGAGGGTTATTCACTTTTTAGGAGGGATAGGTTTAATAAAAGGGGAGGAAGGGTATGTCTATATGTAAAGCATGCCTTAAAACCTAGTTTAAGGGAAAATATAAATTAAGGGTCCAATGAAAAGGAAGAGGCCTTGTGGGTTGAAATTTACACTGGTGGCACACATAATAAAAAAGTGTTAATGGGGATTTGCTACACACCACCTAATATTGGGGAGCTGGAAGAAGCCCAACTTTTACTACAAATGGAACAGGCTTCTAGGTCAGCAAATGTAATCATAATGGGAGATTTCAACTGAAATTGACTGGAGCAATACAACCTCAAGCACAACAAAGAGAAATAATTTTTTTAAGTATGATAAATGATAATTTTATGTCCCAACTAGTAGAGGAGCCAACTACAAAATAGGCCTTGCTTGACCTAGTGCTTTCAAACAATTCCGACATGATAAACAATGTACAAGTTAGGGAACATTTGGGTAGCAGTGACCATAATATGGTATTGTCACGGTTTTGAAGAAGACTCAGACAAATACTTGTAATGTTAAAAAGAACTTTATTGAAAATAAAGCAACAATTAGAAAATACTTTCCCAACCCACACAGGCCCAGATGGAGACAGTACAGGTACTTCCCACAACTTACACAGGTTGGGTAGGAACAGTATGTTAAAATAACGTACAGACGTACAGACTGGTAGCAAGTACCCTAGAGCGCTAGGGTGAGGTGGAGGCAGCGACCTGCTGGAAGCGTTGCTGGAGCCCTAGAATGCTAGAGTAGAATGGAGGCCCAAGACTCACAGCTACTAGCAGCAAGGACCCTAGAACGCTAGGGGTGTACAAAGGCACAAGACCCACGGATACTGTCAACAAGGACCCTAGAATGCTAGGGTTGTAAGGAGACACTCGGACCATGGATACTGGAAGCTAGCACCCTAGAACGCTAGGGTTGTAAGGAGGCAAGTAACCCACAGATTATCACGGTTGGTTAAGACTCTCAGACTTAAGGTTTAGGTAAAAACATAATTTTATTGAAAAGTTAAGGCAATCCCATAGGGCTATCATACACATACAAATAATACAAATAAGCAAATGACCATATGAATAGGTTCTACCGGCCTTGCCAATAATATCGGCCAAGTCAACCCAGGCGACTAGATGAAATAGCAGTAGCAGGCTCTACCGGCCTTACAATACCGGGTAAGGCAACCGTGAGATGGTAACGTACCGGTTCTACCGGCCTTACCAATACCGGGCAAGGCAGCCTGAGGGAATACTGTGAGTAGGCTCTACCGGCCCTGCCAATACCGGGTAAGGCAACCTAAAGGATGGCAACGTGAATAGGTTCTACCGGCCTTACCAATACCGGGCAGGGCAGCCCAAGAGAGGAGACCTTCCTGGAACCAACTGACTGTCAGGTGACAATGACAGTAGGATGTAAGAGGTAGCAACTAGGATAAGCGGTCTCACTCAAGCAGAAGTCTCATGCCAGAGAACTACAAGACAACTGCATAGGGACTGGACAGCAACTCGGACCTCACAGTACCTGACTACAGTCAGGGAGCAAACCAGCGTCCACACGCTGGGACCAACTGACAGGAATGTGACCCGCAAGGCGTACTGGAGTAAACCAACAGGAATAATGGTACAAGGTTAATGGAGTAAACCAGCGTCCGCACGCTGGGACCAACAGTAGTATGAGCCACCAGGTTTAATGGAGTAAACCAACGTCCGCACACTGGAACCAACAGTGTAAAGGCCACAAGGTTTAATGGAGTAAACCAGCGTCCGCATGCTGGAACCAACAATAGTATAAGCCACCAGGTTTAATGGAGTAAACCAGCGTCCGCATGCTGGAACCAACAGTAATATAAGCCACCAGGTATAATGGAGCAAACCAGCGTCCGCACGCTGGAACCAACAGTAGTATAAGTCACCAGGTTAAATGGAGTAAACCAGCGTCTGCACGCTGGAACCAACAGTAATATAAGCCACCAGGTATAATGGAGTAAACCAGCGTCTGCACACTGGAACCAACAGTAGTATGTACCTCCAAGTTTAATGGAGTAAACCAGCGTCCGCACGCTGGGACCAACAATAGTATAGGCCACCAGCTTTAATGGAGTAAACCAGCGTCCGCACGCTGGAGCCTACAGTAGGAATATCGCCGGAGCGAAATGAGAGCAATGTCGCCTCAGCGACTACAGACAGGGAACCACTGAGATCAGGCAGAGGATCAACCGGAACGAGCACCGCTGAACTGACAGGTGACCGGAACATCAGCAACCACGGAGAACAACCGGAACCGACTGGAATGACAAGCAGGCAGGTACACAGGAACAGGTAGATTCAGGAACTCAGGAACTCTGAAACACTGGAACACTGGAACTCTGGAACTCAGGAACCAATCAGCATGGCAGGCAGGACAGAAAAGATACTGTCAGAGACACCACGAAAGGGCAACCAGAGGGTGCCCGGACTGAGTTTAAAAAGGCAATGTGAGGCGGGCTGACAGCAGGCAGCCAATGGGAGCCCCCTGCAGGTGCTAGACACTGGATAGCACCAATCAAGGGCACCGTGATAAAGATATGGCAGCAGAGGCCCTAGAACGCTAGGGTTGTACGGAGGCCCAGAACTCACGGATACTGACAGCAAGCACCCTAGAACGCTAGGGTTGTAAGGAGGCAACTAACCCACGGATATGGCAGCAGAGACCCTAGAACGCTAGGGTGAGTCGGAGGCAACAGACCACGGAAGGCAACGCGTGTCCGGTAGTATGTAAGTGTACAGGAGAAGGACCACCACACTACAGCTGGCTCTTGAGCCCTAAGGCCACAGCGGTATGGTAGGCAGGGCGAGATAGTGAACCAGACCTAGAACTCTAGGGTGATAGCGAGGTTCAACAAGGGTGGTATAATGCCCAGAGGATTGCCTATAACTCCCAACCAGGAGTGAGCACAGCTAGTGACAGTGGTAAGAACGGACACGTCAGTAAGGGATCGAGTAACTCAGCCTGACTGTTGACAGCACGGAAACCAGTACTCCGTATGTGCACACCACCAGGAGGCAGTTGAAGCTAGTAAGCTATGGCAACAGCAGCGGGTGCTCACCCAATGGTCAGCAATGTAAGCGGGTTCTCAGCCAATCCAGTCAGCAACATGAGCGGTTCCTCAGCCAGTCCGGTCAGCAACAGATGCAGGTTCTCAGCCAGTCTAGTCAGCAACGTAAGCGGGTTCTCAGCCAGTCCGGTCAGAAACGGATGCGGGTTCTCAGCCAGTCCAGTCGGCAACGTGAGCGGGTTCTCAGCCAATTCGATCAGCAACAGATGAGGGTTCTCAGCCAGTCCAGTCAGCAACATGAGTGGGATCTCAGCCAGTCTGCAGCAACGGATGCGGCAGAAGTACAGGGTACACAGGAACGTCGTCAGCAGGCCAGGTCATACACAAACAGAGAAACAGCAGTAACTAACGCTAGGTTCAGGTACACCATGAAAGGGCATCCAAATAATGACATGACAGGGTATAAAAGGCCTAGCTCTGGGTGGAGTCAGGTCTAGGGACCAATAAGAATCCAGCATCATAAACTAGGAAGCAGGAATGTCGCCATGCTGCAGCCAGGATCACGGGCACCATGACAGATATCCTTTGAAATTTGTTATGAAAAACCCAATAGCAAGGGTTTAACTAAAACATTAAATTTTAAAAAGGCCAATTTTACAAAGTTAAAAGAAGTATTAAAGGGTATTCAGTGGGGTGTAATTTCCAAAGATAAAAATGCTCAAGAATCATGGAATGTATTTAAAATGCTCTTAGACAAATATACACGTCAATACATACCATTGGGGAATAAGGACAAGAGGAGTAAAGGGAAATGAGAAATAAAAACAGGCTTTTGAAGTGTTTATGTCAAACAGGTCAGATGACTCATTTAAAAAATATAAAGAATGTAATAAAATCTGCAATCAAGCAATAAGCTAGCTAAAATTGAAAATGAGAGAAATATTGCTAATGAGAACAAGAAAAACCCTAAACAATTATACAAGTATGTTAATAACAAAAAAGTTAAGGTTGATATTGGTTCTCTTAGGACTGTGACAGGTGAATTGATTACTGATGATAAGGCTATGGCTGACACTCTAAATACATTGTTTGCTTCTGAAAACACAAAGGAAACAGCAATGACTGGCTATGGGCAAACAGACTCAACAATGGAATTTCCTCCATTATTTGCATGGCTTACTGAGGACAAGGTCCAAAAGAGACTTGACCTGAAGGTATACACACAAGGGTACTTAAGGAATTTGGTTTAGTAATAGCAAGACCATTATACTTAATATTTATTGATTCACTTTTATCAGGCATAGTGCCCTGTGATTGGAGGAAAGCTGATGTAGTTCCATTATTTAAAAAGGGAGCAAGATCCAAACCAGGAAATTATAGACCTGTGAGCTTGACTTCCATAGTGGGTAAGATACTATATGGGTTACTAACTGACACTATTCAGAACTATGTCAAGACAAACAATATTATTAGTAAAAATCAGCATGGTTTCATAAACAATAGATCATGCCAGACTAATTTACTTGCATTTTATGAAAGAGTTGCTGTAGATGTAGTATACTTGAATTTTGCAAAAGCCTTTGATACAGTGCCTCACAACAGGTTATTGCATAAATTAAAAGGCTTCGGTTTGGGAGGTGTTATCTGTACCTGGATAGAGAACTGGTTAAATGATAGATGGCAGAGAGTTGTTGTAAATTGAACCTTTACAAATTGGTCTAAAGTAATAAGTGGGGTGCCGCAGGGTTCAGTCCTGGGCCCAATGCTTTTTAATTTGTTTATTAATGATCTAGAAGTGGGAATTGAAAGTAGCATCTCAACCTTTGCTGATGACACTAAGCTATGTAAGAAAATACATACAGAGCTGATGTTTTTTTCTCTGTAGAAGGATTTAGATAAACTGAGTGAATGGGCAGTAAAGTGACAGATGACATTTAATGTAGATAAATGTAAAGTTATGCATTTGGGCTGTAGAAACAAACTTGCTACATATACTCTAAATGGGAAACAACTTGGGGAATCCTCATTAGAGAAAGATGTAGGAGTGCTGATAGTTGATAGACTTCATAGCAGTATGCAGAGTCACTGAGCTGCAAATAGGGAACAACCCTGCATAAACAGAGGTGTAGATGCAAGGGATGCTAATATTATCCTACCTCTGTATAAATCCTTGGTTAGGCCTCATCTAGAATATGGAGTACAGTTTGGGGCACCAGTTCTTAAAAAAGACATTGTTGAACGGGAAAAGGTGCAGAGACCTGCAACAAAACTGATAAAGGGATTGGAGGATCTGAGTTATAAAGAGAGACTAGCCAAACTGGTTTTGTTTACATTAGAGAAGAGATGTCTAAGGGGTGATATGATTACCATTTACAAATACATTCATGGTCCATAGAAAGAACTAGCCAATTAATTATTTAAGCAAAGAGCTGAGCTAAGAACAAGAGGTCATCCATTAAGACTAGAGGAAAGGAGCTTGCGACTAAAACAAAGGCAGGGATTCTTTACAGTACGGGAGGTTAAGCTGTGGAATTCTTTGCCTCGGCATGTTGTACTTGCAGATAATGCAACTGCTTTCAAAAAAGCAATGGAAGCCTATGTAGCACAGAACAATATTGAAAATGATGACAGATGGCTTCAAAGCAGATAGGATGTTGATCCAGGGAAATATCTGACTGCCGTTTGGCATAAGGAAGGATTTTTTTTTACCCACTTGGGGCTAAATTAGAAATTGCTCCAGAGGTTTTGTTTTTTTTTGCCTTCATTTGGATCAACAGGGGTGTTATTTGAATGGGCTGGACTTGATGGACACATTTGTTTTCAGCCTCATCAACTATTTTACTATGTTACTGTGTATGTAATAGGGATATGAAATGCATTTCTCTGCAATGGTTTGAACACATACTTCTAGCATTCAAACAGTTAAAGTTACACTGTGGGTCTCTGCAGCAATGTTGCAACCAGCAGTATACACAGAAGCTGGCTCCTGAAAAGCTGACTGAAGTAAACCAACACTTTGCAAGGCAAACAATGCTGCTCTGCTTCCCAATGCAACTCAAATTTGCCAATAGCTCATTAAGATGTATTTCAATATCCAAATGTATCATTGATAAGGTACTCAGTGCAAAATCATAAAATAGAGTTTACGTTTTATATTTGTTTTATTGTAAATTGTTTTATATTATTAAAGTCCATTTATTAAAGTACAACTTCCTATCATTAGAATCAGGAACATCACAAGTGAATGATCTTAGTGGCAACAGGCTCAAGATTTTCTTTTAATCTCTTTTAAGTGTTAGATCGAAGGACCACAACAGCCCTATAGTAAACAACAGTTCTGTACAAAATATGTCATAGGTAGAGACTTATCTATGGGTAAATGTACAAGCTGGAGGAATCTGAGCGATGTGGAGGAAACAGTATTTCTGAAGAACATTTTCACCAAGCTCATTTAGCTACACATGAATGTGTTCTTTTCTTCGCAAGTCAATCCTGAATCCCACTGCAGTTGACAACTTTATCAATTTTTTTATCTATAAATGTCTTCATATTTTAATGTGAATTTATCAAATGCAATCTAGGCCATAACTTGGATTTCTGCAATTCACTTGTGGTGTATCTTCACATGAACATCTCTAGTCTTGAAATAAAATTTATGATTTCTGCTGTTACATTTTGCAAAAATGTTGATGAATAGGTTTGTCTAAGCCTTGGATGCTGAATAGCTCTACAAAACATTAAAAACTAAATTGAAAGGTATACATTTCTAAGCACAGTCCAAATGCGAAATACAAGTAGAAAAGTAGATTTGCATTGCAAAGTTTGAGTGCTGGTCCGGTAGAAAGTCGAACAAACTGATAGTCAGTACCTAGTGTGGGTCTAAAAGCGGAGAGTCATAGTCGAGGTGAATCGGTACACAAGGAGTCGAAACAATCTGGAGATATGAAGAAAGTGGTGAGGCTAGCCGGAATCGGTACATGAAGGGTCGAGCATAAGACTTCAGCAAACAGTTGAATCACAGGAACAAGAAGAGCGGTCGCAGACAAAGCCAAGGTCAGGAAGCCAGATATCCGGATACACGGAGTACAGGCAAGGGTCACAACAGGAATCAGGAATACAGGAAAGCTTTATACACAGGTACTAGGACGCTGAGCACAGACCACCTGAGGGCGGGGATAAAAGGAAAGTCCCGGTTATAAGTAGGCTAAGGAGAGGTGTATGAGTTCTGTAATCAGGAGTGAGACTGTCTTGAGGGAGGAGGAGCAGATGTGTTTGTGACATTACCCCCTCCTCGAGGGCTGACCCCCGGGCGGCTGTAACCGGCACGAGTCGGGTATTTTCTGTGGTATTGTCGGACTAGACGAGGGCATGCACATTATGGGCCGATACTCAGGCCCTCTCTTCTGGACCATTCCCTTTCCAATGTACAAGGTACTGCTGGGAACCTCTGAGAAAGCGGGAGTCCACAATAGCCTGCACCTCAAACTCTTCTCCATGGACTGCATCAATTGGACTAGGAGCCACAACTTTCTTAGAATATCTGTTGCAAATGAGAGGCTTCAGAAGGGAAACATGGAAAACCCTGGGAATACAGAGTGCTCTAGGGAGAGATAGTTCATAGACCACAAGATTAATCTTCCTACTAATGTGTAGTGGAGCTATGAACAGGGGAGTCAACTTCATGGTGGATACCTTGAGGCGTAGATGACGAGTAGAAAGCCACACCCTATCACCAGGAGCATAAGTTGGAGCACTAGATCACTTTTTGTCAGCAGTTCTTTTTTGCCTTGATGTGGCTGAACACAAGGCTTTCCTCACGGAAGTCCAGCGCTCTCTGACTTTATCCACATGAGTGTCTAAAGCAGGTATACCAGACTCAGAGAATGTTGTGGGAAGAACTACTGGATTAATTCCATAAATGCTGAAGAACGGAGACATCTGTATGGATTCCTGATGTGAATTGTTTTTTGCAAAATCTACCAGGGGTAGGAGTTCTGCCCAATCATCTTGGCTTTCATTGCAGAACATCCGGAGGTATTGTTCCAGCCCCATTAGCTTGTTCTGCGGTTCCATTAGATTGGGGATGGTAAGCTGATGAAAATGCCAAGGATATTCCCAGTTTCTCACAGAATGACCTCCAAAACTTAGAAATAAATTGACTGCCACAATCAGACACAATTTGGGTGGGAACCCCATGCAGTCTGACAATCTCTCTGATGAAGATCTGAGCCAGGGTCGAGCAGAAGACTGGAGCAAACATTTGAATCACAGGAACAAAAAGAGAGGTCGCAGACACAGCCAAAGTCAGGAAGCTAGATATTCAGACACACGGAGTACAGGCAAGGGTGACAACAGGAATCAGGAATACAGGAAAGCTCGATACACAGGTACTAGGATGCTGAGCACAGACCATCCGAGGGCGGGGATAATAGGAAAGTCCCGGTTATAAGTAGGCTAAGGACAGGTGTAAGAGTTCTGTAATCAAGAGTAAGACTGCCTTGAGGGAGGAGGAGCAGACGGGTTTGTGACACATCCCTGGCATAGAGGGAAGGGACAACACTAGATGTGTACTTAACATTATACATCACTCTGCTTCCTCTGCATCCCCCTTGGCTCATTTCTCCACTGATATGGAGAAAGTGTTTGATAGGGTCAGGTGGGCTTTTCTATTTCAGACATTGAAGGCTTTTGGTTTTGGTGCCTCATTTATAGCCAACATGTTAGCTTTGTGTATGAATCCTAATGCTTGTGTTCAGGTAAACGGGGTGATGTCCTCTTGTTTCAACATAGCAAAGGGTACAAGACAAGGATAACCGCTCTCTCCTCTACTTTTTATATTGATGATGAAACTGTTAGCACAAAGGGTCTGCAGGAACCCCTTGATAAAAGGGATTCAATGTGGTGGTAATGAACACAAGATGGCTATGTTCACTGATGACGTCCTCTTCACCCTCCAAAATCCAGAAAGTTCCTTGGACTTAGTTTTGGCAGAACTGCAGGCTTTCTCAGACCTTTCTGATTATAAAATAAATATTTTGAAATCAGAAGCCTTGTTACTTCATTGTTCCCCACCATTACAACACCATCTGAAACTCCCCCATCCCGTTCACTGGGCCACCTCACCTATCAAATATCTGGGTATCCTCCTACCAACCTCTTTGGAGGAGATTTTTCCTATCAATTTCCCACCACTGCTAACTACAATCAAAGCAGACTTGCGCAGCTGGGACCGTCTTTTTATATCCTGGATGGGTCGCTTAAATACCCTTAAGATGAACAGACCCTACCTCAGTCCTTTTTCGCCCAACTTAAAAGGGAATTCTCTGATTTTATTTGGAAATCCAGAGCACTGCGTATCAGATGGAACACTTTGTACCTATCTAAAATCCATGGAGGCCTTGCCCTTC
Source organism: Rhinophrynus dorsalis (assembly GCA_037306005.1). Classification (NCBI taxonomy): domain Eukaryota; kingdom Metazoa; phylum Chordata; class Amphibia; order Anura; family Rhinophrynidae; genus Rhinophrynus; species Rhinophrynus dorsalis. The sequence continues at coordinate 288,870,762 of CM074721.1, forward strand.
CTAATTTGCAAAAATACCACCAGGCAGCTCTTCTCTTTTCTATATATATGATTGGACATACAAGCCTGGTTCTAAACTATGGACTTCCATGGAAAGATGTGGTTACCCCCCCCTCTAGTCCCCCTGGTTGAGGTCTTTCTCCCACCAGCTTCACAATCTAAGCTCATGAAATCCCATCCGATTCTGTCCGCTGTCGTGCTGTCTTTACATTCATGCAACAAACATAATCCAATCTCATCCACTCCCTTATGGGCCTCTCTTGTCTTTGCAATTCTACAACCCAGTTCTCTCTGAACAACTCTGAGTTCCCTTGTTGGGATTCCCCTACACCGTTGCGTATAGGTGACTGCATTCTCCAAGGTACACCTTTAGCTTTTGTTAGCCTTAAAGAGAAGCTCTCTTTGCCCTCCCAAGAACTTTGGAAGTACTTCCGTATTAAACATTTCCTGGAGTCCACCACCAAAGGCTCAAACTGGTCTACCTCTCCCACCAGATTCGAATCCATGCTTTTCTCAGAAAAACGACCCAGAGGTACTGTTGGCAGAATCTATGCTATGCTGATTTTGCCTACTGAGCTGCAAAAACCAAGATACGCTCAAGCATGGGAGAGAGAACTCAACACTTCTTTGACTCTAGATAAATGGCTGCAAATCTTCTATCTCAGCCCAAATCTAGGACACTCACTACAAATTTTTATTAATGTGGTACTACACCTCCCCATTCTGCTGGAGGTGCCACGCAGAGATTGCCACTCCTGCTCACATATGGTGGTTTTGCCCCCTTCTGGTCAGAATGCCTTAAAACATATCAACTGCTGTCTCCAGATCTCTCTTCCAAATGACCCGTGGGTGGCACTTTTTATCTTAATCTTCCTCCTTTGGCTTTAATCCCAAAACTCTTTCTTTTGAATATGCTTCATCCTGGTAAAGCTCTTATACCCCGACACTGGCGTAGTCTGCAACATCCTTCAATCCAGGAATGGCTTGATTTTGCACGAAAACAGGGAATTATGCTCCGCTTGGCCCTTCTCCACCTGTAGAGGTATAATTTTTCTTTTCTACCTTTTTCCCCCTGAACTCCTAGGCTATCATGCTCTGGTGTTACCCAGTCCCCTCATCCCCCTTCCCTCTTCCCCTCCCCCCTTTATTTTCTCACAGTCCTCCTCCCTACTCACTTTTCACTCTGCTTCCCTCTCTATTTGTCCCTTTCTCTCCTTCTGCTTTTTTTCTTTCTTCACCTCCTTCTTTCTCACTCTCTCTACCTTCTTTTTCTTTCTCTACTCATCCCCACAATGATTCACTGGTGGATTGGGCTACCTTACTTTACACACACCTAACTGTCTCACCTGTTGTTCAAAGAACAGCCATTTATTAGCTTCAGTACGGCATCCATATTGCTCTGTAATCATTCTTCTTATTGCTGATTTATTTGTCTTACTTAATTCTACTGATGATTTTATCCTTCAATAAAGTTTCTGAAAATTAAATTAAAAATATCCAAAATCAATAACTATTAATATGTCTTAAAATCTCCATACTTGAGGCTAGTTCTTATAATGACACAATTCTTCTTCTTAAACTTCAGCGAATTTCTCTGCTGCTAACCCCTTTGGTCTCAGTATCCCAGAAACAAAGATTTCATATGAAAACAGAAAAAAAAAAAAGGTAGTAGGGATGGACAGTGCAAAAGAATGCTCTAAGTGTAGTATTTATTAATACAATAATATCACAAAAGGAGACATTCAAATCTCAGTGAAAAAGTGAAAAGCAATTAACAGGATTGTACAAAACAGTGACTCCAACAAAATAATGATGCTGCTTCCCACTGTAAAGATATTTTCAAATACTACAGAATGTTTTATGATGGTAAAAACAACATCATTCTGGTTGTGTTCCACCTAAATAATAAAACAAATCTACATTGATAGGAAGATGGTGGTGGCTACAACGTAGATAAGTATGTGTCCCACTTGTGGTGGATATCTATGGTCAAATAATGGTGGATGCAACAAGATATAGATAGCACCACCCTAACAAACATATAAAAAACTGCAATCAAGCAGATATATGCACACACACGTAATACTAAAAATCAGATATAGCTAAATATAAAATAACAAGTCAATACATTCAAATAGGTAGAACAGTGGTACCTATAACTCAAATGTTTTTAAGCCTTACCTTTGTCCTCATTAAAATGTATCCTAACAAGATCCAAGGATCGGATATTCTCTGGTCCAGATATGAGGGATCTATCACGGTGCCCGTGATCCTAGCGGCAGGGTGACATTTTTACTTCCGGGTTTCTCCTTGCACGGTTCTTATTGGTTATTGGGGTCTGACTCAGCCCAGGGCTAGCCTTTTTAAACTCTCTCCTGTCATCTTTTCAGCGCCCTTTCGTGGTGTACCTGTACCTAGCGTTTGAGTTTCTGCTTGTTCCTGCTCCGTGTATGACCCTGCTCTCCTAACTTCGCTCCTGCCACTCCTGTGTTTTTGCTTTCCATTGCTGACTAGGACTGGCTGACTACCTCTGTGTGTACCGACCTGGCTTTGGTTGAGTATCCGATTCCGTTGCTGACTAGGACTGGCTACTACCTCTGTTTGTACCGATCTGGCATCCTGGCTTTTGACCCGTCTGGGTGCGTACCCTGTGTTCCGTTACTCTTGCTCTCGCTACGCAGTGACTTACGCTACAGTGCCTGCTTGGACTGTCACTCCCTAGGTCACCTGGGAGACTGTGTTGCTAGTAGCTCCATTCACTTGCCAGAATCCTATCTGTGCTGCCTCTGCTATCCCTAGCCTTCTAGGGACTTGTCACTTGCCAGTGTCCTATTTGTGTTTCCTCCTCTATCCCTAGCATTCTAGGGACTCGGTCACTTGCCAGTGTCCTATCTGGGTTGCATCCGCTATTCCTAGCATTCTAGGGACTCGGCCACTTGCCAGTATCCTATCTGTGCTGCCTCCGCTATCCCTAGCCTTCTAGGGACTTGTCACTTGCCAGTGTCCTATTTGTGTTTCCTCCTCTATCCCTAGCATTCTAGGGACTCGGTCACTTGCCAGTGTCCTATCTGTGTTGCCTCCGCTATCCCTAGCATGCTGGGGACTCTGTCACTTTCAGTGACCGTTCTGTGTTGCCTCTGCTACCCCTAGTCTTCTAGGGAATTGCCTTGCAGTTACCTACCACCAGAATAGGAGGGCCTTTCCGCGGTTTGGTACTGCTGTGGTTTACTCTGTTCCAGTTACCAATTGACGGATCAAGCCTACTTAGTTCTACTGTATATTTTGCTTGCCAATCATTTCTGTTCATCCTGACATGTGTCAAATTTGGGAAGTACCACGGTACTGTCCTTATCTGGACCTGAGTAGGGTGATTCTTACTTGTTGATTTATTATTCTCAATAAAGCTGATCTTAACCTTACATAATTGCCTGAGTGTTCTTACTAAACCCTGACAGTACGAAAGGGCCATGACCTCAGACAATACAGGTGAAGGTAGCTCTCAAAATATCCACTGGAGAATGGATTTACATGAGCAACACTTGGATCAGTTGTCACTGGCCGTGCAGACTATTCTGGAGCGTACCGCACACCTTGACAGGCCTGTGCAGGCATCAGTGGCCACCCCAGTTTTGGCATCAATGGCACAAGCTCAGGCACTGAGTAATCCATGTAGAGGGTTGTCCGCATCCACTCCACTCCCATTGAGATATGATGGGGAACCTACTGTATCCCGTGGTTTCCTGAACCAGCTAGAAATTTTTTTTGGAACTGGTACCACAGGCTTATTTGAGGTTCCTGGGAGCACCACCTCTGCAGCAAAATGATTAATGAGAATCCAACAGGGCACATGTACAGCTGCAGACTATGCGATTGAATTTCGCACGCTTGCAGCAGAGTTTGGTTGGAACGATGATGCACTTGTGGCAGCCTTCGCACAAGGTCTCAATGATAAAATAATAGATGAAACCACAGCTCGTGAATTGCCGGAAGAGATGGACAAATTAATAGAATTTGCTACCCTGATTGACACTAGTATAAGGGAAAGGAACCTTTATAAAGACCGTAAGCAAAGGCCTTCAGTTGGGTCGTTGCCCAGTCCTGGTTTCCCACCCATGCCTCCCTCACCTCCTGTGCCTCCTGGTGCCACAAGCAGTAGTATTATCACGGTCCCCGTGATCCTTTCTGTCACTCTCAACTGTGCTGCTCCCGGATTGGTTGAGCTGTGTTGGCCCGCCCCTGGGTATCCGTTATAATCCGGTCACTGGCACCTGTCAGGTGCCCTTTCATGGTGTTTCCTGCTAGCGTTGCTGTTTCTGTATCCTGACCCACCGTGTACCGACTAGGCTTGCCCGACGATGTTCCTGTGTTCCTGTTCCGTGATTGACCCAGCCTGGCTGACTTCCTGCTTGTTCCTGATCCGGCTTGTCTGCGAATCTCCTACGGCATCTGACCCAGCCTGGCTGACGACCCTTCTCCATTACCGAACCGGCTTGTCTGCGAATCTCCTGTGTATCCTGATCTGGCCTGGCTGACTACCGAGTACTCTTGTCCTGCTCCTGCATTGCTGACGGAACACTCCGCTGTCGCCTCGGCGACATTCTAATACTGCATAGTGTGATTGAGCCTCCGCTTGTCAGTTGCTGAGCCATTGCTGAGTCTTCCATTATCTGCCTTTCGTGTGCTGAGTCCAGATCTTACTGTGCTGAGTCTATTCCTGCTCTCGAGACACTGGTGTTGTCCATCCGATACTGCTGCTTCTCTACCTATCGCCTAAGCCTATCTGCTGTCTCTGCGAGCCGGCCGCTTGCGGGCCATAGTAGTCGGCGGCTCTCCGTGACCGAGCAGCGGTTCCGTTACGCCCGTGGCTTTTGGCAAAGCAGTACCCAGTAGTCTCCGGTTACGCCCGCGCTAGGGCCATCAGCACAAGTAATCACTATACTGTAGTCTCCGGTTACGCCCGAGGGGGCTATTGACTCGAGCAATCATGATACTGTAGTCACCGGTTACGCCCGTGGGGGCTATTGGCTTAAGCGACTGTGATAGTAGAAGTCTCTGGTTACGCCCGTGGGGGCTATTGGTTCATGCTATCACTATACTGTAGTCTCCGGTTACGCCTGTGGGGGTTATTGGCTCACGCTATCACTATACTGTAGTCTCCGGTTACGCCCGTGGGGGCTATCTCCTTATCACTTGCAGTTCCCGTTCAGCCAGGACTTTATGCTACAGCTCTACACAGTGTATGGACTTGGATGCTACCTTACAGCACACAGAGCTATAAGCAGCACCAAGGGCGTGCCTAACACCACATTTGAGACTGATAACCAGTACTATTAACCTCTTGAGTTCTGTTTTGTGCTTCCTTACTTGTTTAATATTACCTGCTGCGCCAGGTATCTCTGCCGTATTCTATTCTACCAGTACCGCCCCAGTGGTGACCTTGTTCTTCATTTACTTAATAAAACTCCATTTATTTTATCTACCACTGTCTGAGTGTCTGAAAACCGTAACAGTACGAAAGGGCCATGACCTCAGCAAGGGAGATACTGGTACCCACAATATCCATTGGAGAATGGATGTTCACGAGCAGCGCCTTGACCAGTTGGCACTGGCCATGCAGACATTACTCGAGAGAACGGTACACCTAGACAAACCTAATCAGAATCCAGTGGTCACCCCAGTCTCGACACTGGAAAATCTGTCGGTTACACCAACCACTCAGTCGAGAGGGTTCACGGCGGCGGCGCCGTTACCGTTAAGATATGATGGCGAACCTAACCAATGCAGAGGCTTTATTAACCAATTGGAGATATTCCTTGAGCTCACGCCTCAAGCATTCCCTAATGATCGAAGCAAGATGGGTTTATGATTTCCCTATTAACTGGCAAGGCATTATCCTGGGCAAATCCTCTCTGGGAGAATGCCTTGCACCCTGAATTTTAGGGAATTTGTAAGACAATTCCGCAGAGTATTCGAGGTACCTGGTAGAGCCGCCTCTGCTGCCAAGAGGTTATTGGAGGTACAACAGGGAGATCGCACCTTGGGCGACTACGCTATTGAATTTCGAACCTTGGCAGCGAAGGTGGGCTGGAATAACGAGGCATTAGTCGCGGCTTTTGCCCAGGGCCTGTCAGATGCTATTAAGGATGAAATTGCCGCCAGAGACGTGCCTACTGATCTTGATGAATACATTGATTACGTTATGCTTATTGACTCCCGTATTCGAGAAAGGCGATTGGCTAAAAGGGCAAGACCCAGGAATTTTGGGCATGGCAGTCTCGTGAACCCACCCTCACCACCCGTTCCTCCTGAATGTACTACGGAGGGAGGGGAGCCTATGCAGCTCGGGTTCACCAGACTTACGAAGAAGGAGAGGGCGCACCCTAAAAGAATGAGTTTATGCCTGTACTGTGGTAAAGCTGGGCACCAGTTACGCTCCTGTCCGGTTCGGCCGGGAAACAAACGCACCTAGGGTACCTTGGGGGACAGGCCCTAGGTGGTGTACAACAGTCCCTAGACACTAGTACACAGAGACCCACCATCCAGGTGGCATTTACGTGGTCAGAGTCCTCTGTGTCAGTTTTAGCCCTGGTAGACTCCGGTGCTGCCGGCTATTTCATGGATCGCTCCTTCGCTGAGTTGCATAAGATTCCGGTGGTCAAAAGGAGTCCCCTCTGGCTATTGAGGCCATCGATGGCAGGCCGTTAGAACCCGCACTTATCACTTTGGAGACTACCCCTATTACAATGGCTACTGGGGCTCTTCACAAGGAGGAAGTGCAATTTCAATTAATTAATTCGCCTCATCACGCAGTCATTTTGGGGTTCCCATGGTTATCGTTACACAACCCCCAATTTGACTGGAAAAGATGTGAAATATTGTCTTGGTCGGAATATTGTGCGGAGAACTGTCTCTCACACCCTGTCAGGTTACTGTGTACCTCTCCCTCTGTGCCAGCTGAATACCAGGAGTTCAGTGACGTATTCAGTAAGGGAGAGGCTGGCACCCTGCCTCAACATAGACCTTATGATTGTGCCATTGATCTGGCCCCGGGCACGGTGCCTCCCAGGGGCCACACTTATCCGTTGTCAGTGGAGGAGAATAGGGCTATGGAGGAATATATTGAGGACGCCCTTAAGAGAGGGATTATCCGTAAATCTACCTCACCGGCGGGTGCCGGGTTTTTTTTTGTAAAAAAGAAAAATGGCGAGCTCAGGCCTTGTATTGACTACAGGGGTCTAAATAAACTGATGTCCAGAAGTGCCTACCCCATTCCACTCATTACCGAGTTATTCGACAGGTTAAAGGGCTCTTCCATCTTTACTAAACTCGATCTCCGGGCTGCTTACAACCTGATTAGAATCAGGGCTGGTGATGAGTGGAAGACGGCATTTAATACCAGATCTGGGCATTACGAATATCTGGTAATGCCATTCGGCCTATGTAATGCTCCTGCGGTATTTCAGGAGCTTATTAATGACATCCTTAGGGACATGCTTCAGTCCTGTGTTGTGGTATATCTTGATGACATATTGATCCACTCTAACAACCTTACCCAACACATCAAGGATGTTTCTGAGGTTTTGACTCAACTACGCAAAAATAATTTGTTTTGTAAGCTTGAGAAGTGCGAATTTCACAGATCCCAGGTGCCCTTCCTGGGGTTCATAATCTCTAAGGATGGCATTGCCATGGACCAAGAGAAGTTGGCAGCTATCCTACAATGGCCTCGTCCTAAAGGGTTAAAGGCTATTCAGCATTTTCTGGGCTTTGCCAACTATTATAGGAAATTCATTCAAAACTTTTCCACGATTGTGAAACCATTGTCCGATTTAACTCATAAGGGCGCTACTCCTTCTCAATGGTCTGAGGCAGCTGAGAACGTGTTTCAGACACTGAAATCTGCCTTTGCTGCTGCCCCAGTACTGTCACACCCTAACCCAGCCCTGCCGTTTACCCTTGAAGTTGATGCCTCTGAGGTTGGGGTCGGGGCAGTACTCTCCCAACGCCCGGTTGGTGGTGGTACCTTAAGACCTTGTGGGTTCTTTTCGAAAAAACTGTCCAGCGCCCAGAGAAAGTATGAGATTGGGGACAGGGAACTCTTGGCTATCATTCTGGCACTCAAGGAGTGGCGTCACCTATTGGAAGGTACTAAGACAGCAGTACTAATTCTGACGGACCACAAGAATCTAACATATCTCTCGGAGGCTAAGAGACTCTCCTCACGTCAGGCCAGATGGGCGCTCTTCTTGTCCCGGTTCAACTTCGTGGTCTCTTACATGCCGGGGTCCAAGAATGTCAGGGCAGATGCCTTGTCCAGACAGTTTGTCTCAGACATTGAGAGGGAGGAGGAACCAGTACCCATTATTCAGCCAGATCGTATTCTGGCCTCTATTCGCACGAGTATCACTTCACCACTGGGGGAAGAAATTTTGGCCTCGCAGTCTAGGGCTCCTCCAGAAACTCCAGTTGGCAAGTGCTTTGTCGATGAGCCATTACGTACTCGTCTATTGGAAACCTACCACTCATCTAAGGCGGCTGGGCACATTGGAAGGGATCAGCTTTGTTGGTCGCTTTCCCAGTTGTTTTGTTGGCCTTCCCTTAGGGCTGATTGCTCCACTTTTACTGCAGCCTGTGCCACCTGTGCCCTTGCCAAGACACCCAGGCATCTTCCAGTAGGTCTGCTTCAACCTGTACCTAATGGCGACCGCCCATGGTCCCATATTTCCATTGACTTTCTGGGAGAGTTGCCAGCATCCAGAGGCTACACATTTATCCTTATGGTGGTTGATATGTTCTCAAAAATGGCTCATTTTGTGCCCCTTCCTGGGCTTCCATCGGCTCAGGAGTTGGCGGTGGTATTTGCTAAGGAAGTGTTTCACTTACACGGGGTGCCTAGAGTGGTAGTATCTGACCGTGGTAGCCAGTTTGTGTCCAGATTTTGGAGGGCATTCTGTGGGCAGATGGGCATCCAGTTGTCATTTTCTTCCGCATATCACCCCCAGACTAATGGAGCCGCTGAACGTGCCAATCAAGGTCTGGAACAGTTCTTGCTCTGTTTTGTCACCGATCATCATGACAATTGGGCCGACCTGTTGCCTTGGGAGGAGTTTGCCAGGAATTGTGCAGTTAATTAATCGTCCGGGAGTTCCCCTTTTCTCATTAACTATGGGTTCCAGCCCTGTCTACTCCCGGACTCATTCCAGGCACAACAAATTCCAGCTCTGGATGAGCATATTGAGCAGCTCCGTTCCACTTGGGCACAGGTGCAGAGGACCCTCAGCCAGTCATTTCAGCGCTACCAGAAGCATGCCAATCGCAGAAGGCTGCCAGCAGTCTCCTTCCAGGTGGGGGATAGAGTGTGTCTTTCCTCCAGAAATCTTAAGTTACAAGTGCCCTCCAATAAACTGGCACCTCGGTTCATTGGTCCATTTAAAGTCATCCGCAAGATGAATCCAGTCTCGTATGTACTGGAACTTCCAGCATCTATGCACATACACAATGTGTTCCATGTATCCCTCTTAAAACCATTGGTTTGCAACCGTTACACTACCACTCCAGTGATTCCTGGGCCGGTGGACGTTCAGGGCCAGGAGGAATATGAGGTTCAGAGTATCTTTGATTCTAGGAGAATTAGGGGGAAGTTGCAATATTTGGTACATTGGAAAGGGTATGGCCCTGAGGAACGGTCCTGGGTAGATCAGAAGGACCTACACACGCCCAGACTGTTGCGCAACTTCCACTCTAAATACCCTCAGAAACCTAGACCTCCGGCAGGGAGAGGGGGTCTTTGAGAGGGGGGTACTATCACGGTCCCCGTGATCCTTTCTGTCACTCTCAACTGGGCTGCTCCTGGATTGGTTGAGCTGTGTTGGCCCGCCCCTGGGTATCCATTATAATCCGGTCACTGGCACCTGTCAGGTGCCCTTTCATGGTGTTTCCTGCTAGCGTTGCTGTTTCTGTATCCTGACTCACCGTGTACCGACTAGGCTTGCCCGAAGACGTTCCTGTGTTCCTGTTCCGTGATTGACCCGGCCTGGCTGACTTCCTGCTTGTTCCTGATCCGGCTTGTCTGCGAATCTCCTACGGCATCTGACCCGGCCTGGCTGATGACCCTTCTCCGTTACCGAACCGGCTTGTCTGCGAATTTCCTGTGTATCCTGATCCGGCCTGGCTGACTACCGACTACTCTTGTCCTGCTCCTGCATTGCTGACGGAACACTCCGCTGTCGCCTCGGCGACATTCTAATACTGCATAGTGTGATTGAGCCTCCGCTTGTCAGTTGCTGAGCCATTGCTGAGTCTTCCATTATCTGCCTTTCGTGTGCTGAGTCCAGATCTTACTGTGCTGAGTCTATTCCTGCTCTCGAGACACTGGTGTTGTCCATCCGATACTGCTGCTTCTCTTCCTATTGCCTAAGCCTGTCTGCTGTCTCTGCAAGCCGGCCGCTTGCGGGCCATAGTAGTCGGCAGCTCTCCGTGACCGAGCAGCGGTTCCGTTACGCCCGTGGCTTTTGGCAAAGCAGTACCCAGTAGTCTCCGGTTACGCCCGCGCTAAGGCCATCAGCACAAGTAATCACTATACTGTAGTCTCCGGTTATGCCAGAGGGGGCTATTGACTCGAGCAATCACGATACTGTAGTCACCGGTTACGCCCGTGGGGGCTATTGGCTTAAGCGACTGTGATAGTAGAAGTCTCCGGTTACGCCCGTGGGGGCTATTGGTTCACGCTATCACTATACTGTAGTCTCCGGTTACGCCCGTGGGGGTTATTGGCTCACGCTATCACTATACTGTAGTCTCCGGTTACGCCCGTGGGGGCTATCTCCTTATCACTTGCAGTTCCCGTTCAGCCAGGACTTTATGCTACAGCTCTACACAGTGTATGGACTTGGGTGCTACCTTACAGCACACAGAGCTATAAGCAGCACCAAGGGCGTGCCTAACACCACATTTGAGACTGATAACCAGTACTATTAACCTCTTGAGTTCTGTTTTGTGCTTCCTTACTTGTTTAATATTACCTGCTGCGCCAGGTATCTCTGCCGTATTCTATTCTACCAGTACCGCCCCAGTGGCGACCTTGTTCTTCATTTACTTAATAAAACTCCATTTATTTTATCTACCACTGTCTGAGTGTCTGAAAACCGTAACAAGTATTGAGCCTATGCAGCTGGGTTTTACACAATTGTCTAAGGAAGAGCGGTTCTTCCCCGCAGACAAGGCTTGTGCCTGTACTGTGGAACAGCTGGACACTTGTTGCGGACATGTCCTGTGCGGCCGGGAAACAAACACACCTAGGGTCCAGTGGGTGACATGTCCTAGGTGGCGTATATCAGTCCCCAGAGGGCACAAAACGTAAACCCATGGTGGATGTCATGGCATCCTTGGCAGGTTCCTCCTTTGCTGCTCCTGCCTTTATTGATGCCTTTATTTGCTGTCCTGCATAATATTCCATTGGTCGATATGGAATCCCCACTGGACATTGAGGTCATTGACGGAAGACCTTTGGTGCCTCCCCAGGTTACTCAGGAGACATGTCCGTTGTTGATCCTTATTGGAGCACTTCACACAGAGACTTTGAGGTTCCAGATTATTCAGTCTCCTCACTATGTGGTCATTCTGGGATTTCCATGGCTGCATACACATAATCCCAGAGTGGACTGGAGGTCCTGCGAGATTCTGGCTTGGTCTGATTACTGTATGGAACATTGCTTATGGCAACCTACCAAGATTTTGTGTACCTCTCCCTCATTTCTGCTTGAACACCAGTCATTCAGCTATGTATTCAGTAAGGGAGAGGCTAGCTATCACGGTGCCCGTGCTTTGTGCAGCAGGCGGCGACATTCTGAATGCTAGTTTGCATTACTTTTTACTGATTGGCTAGTACCTTTTGTCGCAGCCCAGTGATGGCCTTTATATACCATGTCATTTCCATGTTATGGTGCCCTTTCGTGGTGTATTAGTTCCTTCATTCTGCTCCATTATTGCTGATCGTGTATGGCCTGGCCTGCCTGACGACGTTCCTGAGTTTGCTGTTCCTCGACTACTTCGTTGCTGACCATATCTGGCTGAGGACCCATTTCCGTTACCGACTGTATCTGGCTGAGAACCTGCTCCGTTGCTGACCTGATCTGGCTGAGAACCCGTTTTCGTTACTGACTGTTCCTGGCTGAGAACCAGGTTCCATTACTAACTGTGCCTGGCTGAGTATCCATTCCGTGTCTGACGATTCCTGGCTACAAGTTTACTCTGTGTACTGTCTTTCTCAGAGTGCCTTGCTTTTCCAGCATACCGTTTGGTGGTCTCTGTTTTGCTCTCGCTTTACTTGGTGGTTGCTGTTACGCTAGTCGGTTGCACAGCGTGGCGATATATCTCTGTCGACTGTTAGCTAGGCATCCGTGCTATAGCTACTCTCCATACTGCCGTGCACAAGAAAAGTACCGGTACAGTGTTATAGCACTGACTGTGTTACTCTAATCTCTCTGTGTCCACCTCTCATACATCGCTGGGCTCACTTCCTTTGGGAGCTGCAGTATATCAGTGAGTTACCTATTGACCCTTTGTGTGCCTGGACATTCCATATTTCCTTCTGCAAGAGGCCTGGCTCAAGAGCCAGCGTTGTGTTGTACCATCCTCAGTAGAGGGGACACTGGTTGCCTGCATCTCTTTATTTCACTGTGCTGCGATCCACCCCTAGCGTTCTAGGGATTTCCCTGGAGAATTATCTCAGTCTGTTGCCATCCGGTGCCAGCGTCAGTGTTGCCTCACTCCTTGGGTTCTGTACCTTCCAGGCGCCTGGGTTGTGCCAGCAGTGTTGCCTTGCTCCTCTGGGTTGTGCCAGTCACTTCCTCCTGGACCATCTACCATCAAGGTCCTGTGGTCAGCCTTCTGTCTGCTTATCCTGCTGCCTGTCCTGGTCCAAGCCAGGACCTCCATTGCCAGAGATTGTCATTATTCACACATACATCATTATTACTGGCTTTCTACTATTGTATATACCTGTCTGTATTTCTACTCTGTTTGTGTGGGCCCATAGGCCTATCTATGTGTTTGAACTTTGTTTCAATAAAGTTATTTTAACCTTACCAAACTTTTCTGAGTGCTCATCAAAAACCGTGACACTAGCACATCGGCCATATGATTGTGCTATTAATATTGTGCCTGGCACCATGCCTCCTAAGGGCAGAACCTATCCATTGTCTTGTGAGGAGAATCGGGCATTGGAGGAGTATATCTCTGATGCTCTGGCTCATGGTATAATTCGCAAGTCTTCCTCGCCCGCGGGGGCTGGATTCTTTTTTGTCAAAAAGAAAAATGGGGAACTCAGACCCTGTATCGATTATAGGAGTCTGAATAAGATAATGATTAAGAACGCTTACCCCATCCCACTCATTACCGAGTTCTTTGATTGACTGAAGGGCGCTTCCATTTTCACCAAATTAGATTTAAGGGCAGCATATAACCTAATAAGGATCAAAGAGGATGAAGAGTGGAAATCCGCTTTCAATACTTGGATGGGTTACTACGAGTATTTAGTGATGCCCTTTCGGCTATGCAATGCTCCGGCAGTATTTCAGGAGTTTATAAACAATGTTCTTAGGGACATGTTATAGTCCTGTGTAGTGGTCTACTTGGACGACATTTTGATTTATTGTCCTGATTTGGCGACGCACCGTAAGCATGTCACCGCAGTGTTGCAGAGGCTGAGAGTGAATAAATTATTCTACAAGCTGGAGAACTGCAACTTTCATAAGTCCAGGGTGCCGTTCCTGGGCTATGTCATTTCCAGTGAAGGCATTGTGATGGACAAAGTCAAACTCTCTGCAATGTTGCAACGGCCATGTCCCATTGGTCTCAAACCCTTACAGCGTTTCTTGGGCTTTGCAAATTATTTTAGTAAATTTATTTGTGACTATTCCGTGATTGTTAAACCGTTAACAGACATGACTCATAAAGGGGCTAATGCCTCTGTGTGGTCTCCAGAGACAGAGAGGGCGTTTGAATCCTTAAAATCCGCATTTTCCATTGCACCAGTACTGTCTCATCCTATGCTGGTTTGACATTTACCTTGGAGGTTGACGCTTCGGAGACAGGTGTAGGGGCAGTGCTGTCACGAAGGCCTGGGCCCGGGAAGACACTAATGACATGAGGATTTTTCTTGAAAAAGATGACTAAGGCCCAAAGTGTCTATGACATTGGAGATTGCTAACTACTGGCGATAATTTTGGCACTACATGAGTGGTGCCATTTGCTGGAGGGTACCAGGGCGCTGATTTTGATTCTGAAGAACCATAAGAATCTTACATACCTCTCTGAGGCAAAAAGGTTGTCTCCCAGGCAAGCCAGATGGGCTCTGTTCCTTTCGCATTTCAATTTCATTGAATATAAAGGAAATTACAAGGGATAAAAATTATAGATATTTAAAATACCATAAGCAACTGCTAAAATAATCAACAAGGGTATATCCCCTCAACAAGTATATATATATATATATAGAGTAACCCAACGCGTTTCGTCACCACAGCGACTTCCTCAGGGGTCTCTATATTATTTTATCATCAATATATATATATATATATATATATATATATATATATATATATATATATATATATATATACCTTAAATTGAGCTCTCCGTTCCCCGACATTTATCCTCTCCCGTCTGGAAAACATTCCCGCATCGAGGTTCTCACAAACTGCGACTACCGAGTCGTCATTTCCAGCACCACTCTTCCGGTTTCCCGTCCCAGCCAAGCCTCGCTTTCGCGCCGCTTTAAGGCCCAAGCTAGTAGTCTTGGCTCCAGAGTTAACTGTGCTTTCAGCGCAACTCGTATATGTCCCATAATGTTTAAACCTTTACCCTGAGAACGTTTCAGTGGGGGAGAGGACCATACACCGGAACTCAAAGCTGTACATCTATATTAAAACCTTTTTTAAAAACATATTTTGCAACACAATACTGGTTATATTTATTTTACTGTTTCTCTTTCTACTTTATCTATATTTAGCAATCCTTTTAATTGCTTTTAACTTTTTCGCTGAAATTTTGAAATTTTGAAATTTTTGATTTCCATTGAAAGCAATGGAAAACAGGGATGGGGATGGGAATCACTACCAGCAGTGAGCTTTTACAATTTGCGTAGTTTGCTACTGCTCTGATTCGGGCTGCTGCTGAGTTACAAGGGCATCTGGATGCTGAGGAGTAGGCTAGTGTGCCACAGACAACCATGGACACAGTGGGAATGGGGGTCAACAAGTGATGTGGAACTAGGACAGGTTCCGCTTTTCAGCAGCAAAAATCCTGGTCCTTGTTGCAGTGCTGATTCTGAGGCAGTAGCAGCAACAGTAACAATATCACCCTCTGTGCCAGCCAGTGAAGGGAAAGAGACCATTCTTCTCCACCTTTAACCCTCCTCCATGAAGTGCTGGGTGTGAGACAATTTTTTTCTTGTGGTAGGCAAAGTGCAGCCATCACACCACGACATTTATGTGATGTTGCTGTACCCCCTGACTCTCCCCAAAGGCAATAAGAGGTGAGGCATAGATCAAAGAGGGGGAAAAATTGAGAAACCGAGTCAGAGGCTGCAGGTCCGATGGCGAGTGAAACACCTGGCTCAATATTACCTTCTTGATCTAGGGTAACAACTGACAGGATGACTGCGTAATTTTGATCGTCTTTGCTTATCTAGGGTCAGACTTTACAAACTGTTTTCTCAAACAGTTTATAGAAAAGTACAGTGCTCTTTTTTCAGTGGTCAAAGAATGAGCTTTTGCCTTTAAGCTAACTTACTGGCCATTAAATCATCTCTCTGTCTTAACTTCATCTGTATTCTTTGTGTTATGATTCTGTCCTCTCCTGATGCAGTACCTCACAGTGCCACTACCTTTCTGTGGTGCTGTTGTAGGTTGCTGCACTCAGACTAAAGAGATCTGATTATGTTCCCATCTGGCCCTACCTTGCAATCACCTCCACCTTAGTTTAGTCTCTACCCTTGCTCTGGGCCAGATTATACTGATCAGTTTATTGAGTTTCAATTCAGTTTCTTCTCTTTTTGGCCACCCTGAGTTCCTTGAGCCGACTGCATCCTAAGTTCCTTGAGCTGGCTGCACCCCTGAGTTCCTTGAGCCAGCTGCTCCCCAGTGTTCCTGATCTGGCTGTTTTCCTGTGTTCCTGAACTGGCTGCCATCCTGGGTTCCTGAGCTGGCTGTTTCCCTGTGTTCCTGAACTGGCTGCATTCTTGCTCTCTGGGTTCCACTTGATTTATATTATTTACTATGGTCAGCACCTCTTCCTGACCAGCCCATGACACTGAGGAAGAGTAGAATTCTGGAGGGATATAATCTACATCCACATAATTATCATAAATCCTAAATACAATTTAAAAACCCCATAAGACATGGTATTAAAGGGGTCTGAGGAGGGTTCCTGTGTTGGTGGGTGGAATCTGGGGAATTAATCAGTTGAATAGGAAATTTGTTTTTGGGGGGGTTTCTTGACTGGTATTGGGGGGACAGTTAATAAAAAAATACATCAATAAAATAAAATAAGAAATTTGTATGTAAATTGATAGAGACCCGAACCCCATGACATAATCTGCCACTGGGGTGGAATGATACTTGACTTGAGTATTTTGTAGAGAATGATTTATTAGATTTGTTGTTAGAGGCCCACGCCTGGCAAAACATTGATTTGTAGGACTTAGACTTATTAGAGGCACAAACCCTGAAGAAACAATGATTTGTAGGACCTAGGCTTGTTAAATACAAACCCCCAACATGTTTATTTTTTGTAGGACTGTGATTTTTTTTTAATTTTTTTATTTTTTTTTTTTAAAGCACAAGCTCTGAGAAAAAAATGCCCTACTGGCCTAGTGCCAGCAGTTCATGTTGGCCAGTGGCCAGTGGCCATTGTCAAATGTCCTACTCCTGAGACTGACTCCATAATTGCGGAATATGCAACTGATGTTCTTGTTGCTGCTGCTGAAATATTTAAACAGCAGGATAATTAGGCAGCTGAAAGGGAATGGGATCAACAATAGCAGCAACTGCAATGTGCACAGTGTGTGTGGTAAATAACATCTGGGACCACAACTGTATCCAAACACCATGACACCAGAACCCATATACTGCCGCTGTTACTACACCCCTTGTCCAGACCCAGCTAAGTACACATGACTGCTTGCATACAGTTTAATAGTAATGATGAACCCTCCCTGCCAGAATCTTAGCATATTCTGTGGGATGGAATCTCCTCAGATGCCGCTTGATGCCCTGCTTGAAATTCTCCTCCAACACACTGCTATGTGTGGTCAGTGCACCAAACAGTGTGCAATGGGTAGAGACTAACTGCCACATCCTAACATCAAAAAAGTGGCTATCATTTGGCAGGGGAGGTAACGATGAACGAGGTGGATTGGCAGAAGATGTAGTTACCCTAGAAGGTGATGGTGATGGCAAGCTAGTTGTTTCACTTGTCATGGAAATTCCAGTCTCTGCCTGGGTTGCTCTACTCTTCCTCTTCTTTGATCTTTACCTTGCCTCTAGGGGGAGGCTTTAACATGTTTGACATTAGACTTGTGCATGGCAAAAATTTTGGGTAAAATTTGATTTCGGACAATTTTTTTTTTCTCATTCAGAGTATCCACATTTCGGACCAGACCTGTTCGTCTTGGCCGAAATTCGGCTACATTGCAAATTACTCAGCCAAATTTAACATACTTTAAAAGATGACTCTCCCTTGTACTGGCAAAAAGGTACTAGGCCTGCCTGTCTACAAAACTGTGAGACTGGCTGTGTCATTCTGAAAACTATTAAAACAAATTCCAACTATTTTTTATATTTTGCACAGGAACAAATATGACTCTCCCTTGCAGTGGCAATAAGGTACTAATGCTGACTGCCTGCCTATGCTACCTGCCTGTCTACACAACAGCTGAACACTCTCTATCTCTTTCTGCTCCCTCTGAGCTCCAACAATGGACTAACAGGAAATGTAGGCTGTCTGGGTGTATGACATGCCATTAATCCAACCTCCATCATGAAACAAAAAAGTTAATTGGACTAGAGAGGGAGGGAAAGTATTGCGCGCTAGGGTAGTCACAACATTCTGAACCAGGGCTGTTTGGATTCAGTTTTAATAAAACAAACAACTTTTTCCTTTCAGACGGCCCGAATGACGCCGAATGACCCTTATTAGTCTGAATTCCGAAATCAGCCGGACCAATTCGCACAAGTCTATTTGACATAAATGTCATGGTGCCTGTGTTTCAGGTGTGATATCAGGGCACTTGTGCTAAGGTGTGTTCCCTCCTTTCCCCTTCTCACTGACTTCTCACAAATTGTGCACAGTGCCGTTGGTGCTGACTGCACTGTGCCTACCCCAAGAGAAAAATAGTCCCACACCCATGACTTCAGGGGGTAGGGAACAGGTGGAAAAAAATGGCCTCTTTCTTCTTGTCCTCCACATTCCCCTTAACTGTCTGTGGCAGCAGATAATGTTGATGCTGTTGCTGCTACTGTCTCAGATTCAGCACTGAAACTAGGAACTGGAGTATTGGTGGCACTGGCAAGTGGAAGCTGTCCTAGTCCCGCATCACTTGTTGACCCCATTCCCACTGTGTACACTGTGGTCTGTGGCCCACTAGCTTGCTCCTCAACATCCTTCTGCCCTTGCATCTCAGCAGCAGGAATTAGAGTAACAGCAATCCCTCAAATTCCAAAATCTTACTGCTAGTGATGGTGGTGATGCCCATCCTCTTTCCTGTCTCCCATTCCTTCTCAGTTTCTGCTAAAAAGGCCATCAATGTCTCTTCCACCCCAGCTTCTCCAGCATCGTCATCACCACCACAACTAGACCTTACGTGCTGATGCTGCATTACAGACATGTTACTGCTGCTTGGAGGAGGTAATGAGCAACGTGACAGAGGATCCCCTAATGTCACACTTGCCATTTCTTGGTGACGTGAAGAAGGCAGACTGGCAGCAGAAGCAGCAGGCATGAGTAGCTGATCTGTGCTCCTGCTGGTGTTGGTGGTATTAATTGTGAGCCTACTCTCCCGCAACAAAAGTTCTGGCCTCTTAGTCTTCAGGATCCTGATCCACTTGGACACTTTAGAGACGGGAAGTGGATGACTCCCAGGGTCAGAGGAATGGTGTGGGCTCCCTTGACTGGTAGTCTGGTCACTCTCAAATGTTTCCCCTAACACTCCAGCTGCCATTACCATTCCTGCTACTACTACTAACACAAACCACATTAAGTTCAGCAACAGAGTCCTCCTCCTCACAGTCACTAGTAATATGAGGATATTGTTGATTACCCCCTCCTTCAATCCTAACGCTAACAAGCTGCAGGACTTTGGTAGTAGCAGTACTAGTACTGTTGGGAAAGCTTGGGGATGAAAAGTGTGACTTAGGGTCCCTTGCTGTCACACTTGGCATCATTTTCTCCTTACCACACCTCCAGAGTATTACAAGACACACTAGCAGCAGGTTCAGAACTGGTGGAAGCACGGGCAGCACGTCTGACAGCAGGTACAGCACTAGTGGCAGCAGGGGCAGCATGTCTGGCATCAGGTACAGGATTAGTGGCAAGAGGGGCAGCACATCTGGCATCAGGTACAACACTAGTGGCAGGAGGGGCAGCAGGTCTGGCAGCAGGCACAGCAATGGTGGCAGCAGGTACAGCAATAGTGTCAGTAGGGGCAACACATCCTTAGAGGTGATTTAGGGGGACTGGACAGCATTGGTTCAGTTGTGCTCACTTCCTTCTTAGACTCAAACTCAGTGGACACATAAGGGTCCTACCAGTTCCTTCTTTTACTGCTCATAGTGATAGCACTCACCATGAGTCTCTTCTGCCTCAATTTTCAAAATAAATAAGAACAGCACAGCACGTCTACCTCGCTCTGTAGCTGCATCTATTGTGTTTCACTTCCACAAATACATCACATTTTTATAGCGAAAAGAAGAAAATAATGTAAGTTAAATGGCGGAAACTTTCTAGCCACTAAAAGACTGGCGGGGTATTTTGGCCAATGGGTGAAAAACACAGACATTTTAATTGCGCTTTAAAAGAAGATTTTCTAGTGAAAAATAAAGTGGTTTTCACATAATATCTCACAGGAACACAGCGACAACTTTTGCCCACCCCTAGTCATTAGGTCATCCTCAGCATCAGCATTTCCTGCCTCTTCTTGCCCACTACTTTAATATTCCTCTAGGATTTTAGAGGTCTCAAACAATTTCTTTTTACTTTTATTTTCACAATATTCACTACTACTTCCAGGACAGGTGTTTATGCTTGTTTCTCTGACTGTCAGATGCAGCAGTTGGTTGAGCTGCTACACTTTCTTCCACTATGTCATCAACACTAGACTGTGACAAGTTGTCATCTTCAGTGTTTTTACATGGTTGATTAATAGTACTGGTGCTTGTGGTTATGAAACTTTTGGAGGGACTTTGACAAACCTCCTCAGGAGGAGAGGGATCACTATAATTTATTGCACATGCTTCAACATCCATGGCTGCAGTCAATTTTTGGACTACCACTTCACTCACATATCCCTGTACTGCTCCTTATGCTTTCACCCTCTCCCTACCCCTTGTACATTTGCTGGACATTACAAAAGTACTGTGTGTGTTTTTATTGTACACAATAGAACATTGTGTGAGATGTGTGTGATGTCTTGCCTTGGCCCTCTACAAAAAACATATCTCAAGTATCAGTCTCCCTCAATCACAGCTTAAGTAAGGGTTGCAGTCTCTGTCACATATCAATTTTTTTTTTTTTTACTTTTTTTATTAACTGTCCCTCCACATTCCCTGTTCAACTGCTTCATCTTCCAGATTCCGCTAACACAGATTACAGCCGCACAGACTTTTGAAGGGATTTGGGGTCAATCTCCTTTTTTCTTTCCTGTCCCCAAAAGTGCCCCCAGACTCCCCTGATGCAAGAACAGATGTCCTGCCTACAAGACGGCCTAACTATGCTTCGAATCCTTTTTATTAGCCTGTCTTCACTAGCTGACAAATGTGCTGTTTGCTCTTCCGCTCATAAACACAAAATGGCATGCCTTGGGGCCCTAAGACCCGTTTATTATACTATGCCTGCGGGAAAATAAGGGAAACTTGCCACGTGGTGGGTAGAAATTCAGTCTTCCCATTGATTTCAATGCAATGAGTTAGGCAAAAAAAAAAGCAGAAAACTACTTTTTCACAGGAAATTTCCCGCTAGGTGGGAAGTGCCATTTTTTTCCTGTTTCTTTTTTTGAGGTAAAATGTTATACCCATTCCTATTGGTGACCCAGCTATGGGGGATAAGCTCTAAGTTGTGATAGAAAGATAATTAAGTGGTGATGACTTCTCCAGTGATATCACTTTTCCAATTACTATGTTTTTCTATGGAACCAATGCACTATGATTCCTCCAACGTTGGAGATATTAGTGCATAGGCTCTATAGAATAACATAGAAACTGGAGAAATGATATCACTGAAGAAGCTATCTCAACTTCATCACCTCTTTATCACTTCTTCAGTTGATAAATCACCAAAAATAAATTGTATTGTATTTTACCTTCTACAAAAATATTAACTGTCACAATATTTTACCAATTAATCCTAGTGTAGCCTTTAAAGCATTATTTTTCAATGAGCTGCATGTCGCTAGCATTCAAGGGGTTAGGCACATTTAAAGTAAATCAATAAAATGTATCCAGAAAGATAAAAGAGACTTTATTTCAAAGAAGAAATCAGTTATATTGTGGTAGTTTCTTTGTGCAACATTGATTCAGTTTACGTCACAGGTCACCCAGGTTGTCAACCAGAGAATATTCAGAGCATGACTGCCTGTTGCACATTGCTCATGTGTAAATACACTCAAATGGAGGTTGTGCATCAAACAACACCAATGTTTTCTAAATTCATGAAGTGACCGACTACTGGTCACCATAATACTTTAAATATATAAATGTACTTATTATAACAAATCCCTAGTTACAATGTCAAAATGTATTTGTTTTATTATAAAAAATCTCTAGTTACAATGTCAAAATGTATTTGTAGTCTCAGCCTTAAACCAAATATTTCAACAATACTTATTGAGGGCATAAAATATAATATATTAACAGAGAGATCATGAACACAAATAGGCCTCTCTTTCTCTCTTACACACTCTCTCTCACTCGCTGTCTCTCACTCTTCAGTTACTGAATAGACATGAATAAACAGCCCTATAAATAAAATAATAATGCCATTGATAATTATAGATGAAGAAATAAATAGAAATATAAATCTTGGTAGCACTGATAACACGTTAATTTTTATTCTCCTATTTTATTTGTATCAGATAAAATTACTTATATTTATTGATGTATTGTTACAGTATTTTTTTCTTTATGACAAGGATGTTGTTAGTGTGGGACACTATGGTATACAAAAAATAGTTAATTACCAACCACCACCAGCAGAATGTGCCCCAAACTAATTGAGATGAGTCCAATCATGGAGCAGATCAATTGCACCACAGATAACAAAATAAAACGTAAGATTCACATTTAAATTGGTGTTACCTTTTCAGTGTCACAGGACTGAGAAATTTATCATAGTCTGGAGTCTGGATACATTTTAAACATTTCACTATCCATCTGTTTAGGTAACTTTCTAGTTATATATGGAAAAAAATGCATGTGATTCTTTTCAGAACAAGTTTAGCTATGATGACATTAATACATTAAAATCTAAGAAAAAAAATATATTTTTTTATTATATGGAATACTACAAATCAAACATATCCATGTTGGTTGACCATGTTTAAATTATTTTTAAAAGTCCTGTATCCCCTGTGTACACAAATACCAAATAAGTATAATTTTACCCACATGCATGGCTTGCACAGAACCTCTACTTAACAAGACTGCAGAAAATGTATATTTCCTTAAAGCAGATACTTAACGCATCAAATCAAATGGGGGGTTTATTGCATTTCTACCACAGCGTAATGTTCCCAAATGTTTCCAAATGATTGTGTTAAAGAAAAAAATAGTCATATTTTAACATTTTGACCCCTTTTAGGTTACTGAAATATTTGAAAAGCACTACATTTATTAGCTACTGCTCCTCTAAGAAAAGTGGTAACCCAATGGTAACTAAAATGGTTGTAACAACTACAGAAATGAAGAACAGGTAGGGAATATAATTTTAGTAACAAGATAATCCCCTTCATCAAATAAGGTATCACGTGCCTTTGTACCCACAGACCGATTGGCATAACCATTTCCGGAGGTCAGGGAGTCCACAGATCAAACAGGTCAGGATAATAGCATGAGGTCTGGGAATCCAGTGGTCAGGCAGGTTGGAGAGATAGCCACAAGTTAGGGCAGTAGACACAGCACTGTTGGTAGCAAGAGCAGCACATCTGACAGCAGGCACAGCACTGGTGGCAGTAGGGGCAGCACTGACATCAGGCACAGCACTTGTGGCAGCAGGGGCAGCACGTCTGACAGCAGGCACAGCACTGGTGGCAGCAGAGGCAGTATGTCTGACAGCAGGGACAGCACTGGTGGCAGAAGGGGCAGCACTGGCAGCAGGCACAGGCAGCTGACCTGTCCTGCTTTCACTACTACCCTCTTCTAGGGGTGGGCAAAAGTTGTTTCCATGTTCCAGCGAGAAATTCAATGAAAACCATGTTATTGTCGGCTTTTCTGCAAGAAAATCTGCTTTTAAAAAAGCTATTAAAATGTCCTTGATTTTTGCCCATTGCCCAAAGTTCTCCACCAATTTTTCAGTGGCTAGAAAGTTTTCGCCCGTTGATTTACCTTGTTTTCGCTTTTTCGCTACAAAAATGTGATGTATTTGTGGAAGTGAAACACAATACAAGCAGCTACAAAGCGAGGTAGACATGCTGTGCTGTTCTGCTGTTATTTATTTTGAAAATTGAGGCAAGAGAGGCTCAAAGTGACTGATCTCACTATAAGCAATAAAAGGAGGAACTGGAAGGACCCTTATGTGTTTGAGTCTGAGGAGGAAGTGAGCACAACTGAACCAATGCTGTCCAGTCTCCCTAAATCACCCCTTTGGAATTTAATAGGAAGGGAGGAAGAAAAAGTGTACCTGCTGCCAGAGATGCTGCTCCTTCTGCCACTAATGCTGTACCTGCTTACAGATGTGCTACCCCTCCTGCCACTAATGCTGTGCTTGCTGTCAGATGTGCTGCCCATGCTACTGATACCACCATTACTGTGTCTGCTGTCAGATGTGCTGCCCCCAGTTCTATCCTGCTGCTAGTGTGTCTTGTAATACTCAGGAGGGGGGAAGGAGAAGATAATGCCAAGTGTCACAGCAAGGGACCCTAAGTCACACTTGCCATCCCAAACAGTCCCACCAGTGCTAGTACTACTACTAAGGTCCAACAGCTTGTTAGCATTAGGAGTGAAGGAGGGAGTAATCAACAATATCCTCATTTTACTAGTAACTGTGAAGAGGAAGACTCTGTGACTGAACTTAATGTGGTTGATGTTAGTAGTAGTAGCAGTAATGGTGAAGCAGCTGGAGTGGTAGGGGAAACATTTGAGAGTGTCCAGACTAGCAGTCAAGGGAGCCCACACCCTTCCTCTGATCCTGGGAGGCCTCTACTTCACTTCACTAAAGTGTCCAAGTGGAACAGGATCCTGAAGACTAAAAGGCAAGAACTGTGGTTGGGGGAGATTAGGAGTACAATTAATACCACCACCATCAGGAGCACAGATCAGCTGCCTGTGCCTGCTGATACTACTGCCAGTCTGCCTTCTTCAGGTCAAAAAGAAATGGCAAGTGCAACATTAGGGGACCCTCTGTTACATTGCTTGTCATAGTCATCTCCTCCAAGCAGCAGTGAGATTTCTGTAATAGAGCAACAGCAAGTAGGAACTAATGGTGGTGGTAGTGAGGATGATGCTGGAGAAGCTGGTATGGAAGAGACATTGATGGCCTTTTTAGCAGAAACTGAGAAGGAATGGGAGACAGAGATGTGGATGGGCATCACCACCACCACTAGCAGTGAGATTTTGGAATTTACAGAATTTTGCAGCTGCTTTAAGATTTTGGAATTTACAGAATTTTGCAGCTGCTTTAATTCCTGCTGCTGAGATTCAAGTGCAGAAGGATGCTGAGGAGAAAGCTAGTGTGACACAGACCACAGTGGACAAAGTGGGAATGGAGTCAACAAGTGATGCGGGTCTAGGACAGTGTAACGGTTTGTTTGACACTCAGACACAGTAGGTTTGGATAAAACACAGTTTTATTGAACAGTTGCAGTAAACAATAACCCTCACGGGTCCAGTAATATATGACACAATATGGTAGTGACACAGGACAGGTTACAGTGAGATATACCCACACGGGTCCAGTATATGCAAAGTACAACTACACAATATACTGACACAGGTCAGGTAACTTTCGTGTGATTCTCAAGTTAGGCAGCACTGAATGGGTTACTATTAGGCCAGGAGGACTGACAGGCCCTAATAGCACGAGGCCCTTTAAGACTCTCACTCTGAAGAGAGTGCACAATGTCGAGTAACGCCCATATAGACAACAGAGACCAGAGCGACTTGTGGACTGCCGTAGCAGTAGCGGAGAACTAGCAATAAGCCCGGAGAGGCACCCAACTGGAGACTGCACGGATAGATAGCTGGTGAACTGGCACCTACCCCAAAGGGCTAACAACGCTCAGACCAATGTCGACTGCACGATCAGGTGAACTGCCTGAGGCACCCAGAGTAAACCCAACCTCAGCGTGAATGGCAGGAAGAGGTCCAGCGTATCGTGGTGCATGGATGGAAGGAACACGCCAGCAACGTCGCCTGGGCGACACCGAAAATAACGGAGACAAGACTGCAAGCGTATAGAGGTATTGTCCAGAGACAGAGAGGATCCTGGATAACAACACCGGGCCGGGTCAGTACACAGGCAGGAACTTCAGCCAATCCAAGTCGGTACACAGAGCAGGAACATCAGCCGGGTAGGGTCGTTACACAAAGTAGGAACATCAGCCAATCCGGGTCGGTACACAGAGCAGGAACATCAGCCGGGTCGGGGCGGTACACAGAGCAGGAACGTCAGCCAATCCGAGTCGGTACACAGAGCAGGAACGAGTTGCAGAGTAGTCAGGCAGTCCGGGTCGGTACACAGGCAGGAACGAGATGCAGAGTAGTCAGGCAATCCGGGTCGGTACACAGAGATCACACGAAAACAGGAACAAGCTCTGGTAATGGAAACACCACGAAAGGGCACTGGAGAAGTGAAAAGACCCAGTATTTAAGGACAAATACTGGGCGGGACAAAGTCACTTTAACCAATAGGCGTAAGAAGCAGTGGAAACTGACAGAATGTCGCCAGCATAGCACGGGCACTGTGATAGACAGGTCCCACTTGCCAGCGCCACCAATACTCTTGTTCCTAGTTGCAGTGCTGAATCTGAGGAAGTAGCAGCAACACTATCCGCTGCCACAGACAGTGAAGCGGAATGTGGAGAACTGTCACGATTGTCAGGCAAAGAAGGACAGATGCAATTGTAAAATATAAGTAACCACCTTTAAATATAATTTATAGCAAATAATAGTATAGCCCACACAACCCCAGAACTCAGGACGATAGGACTCAGGCTCCTACCTAGAGCAGCACACTGTGCTACACACTGCACTACTGCGAGATACCGGAGACTAGGCCTGAAGTGCAGATGCAACAACAGAGGGGATAGTACTGATGCACCAGTCTCCACTTGGGGTCACACGACCAGAGGAAACATGGAGTGAGAGTAGGCCTGAACCACGGAACACTAAAACTAAGTGTCAGGCACTCTCGGAGGGTACTGAGCAAGTAGTCAGCCAGAGCCACAGGTCAGGACCGAAGTGGGTAGTCAGACAAGCCAAGGTCATATAAGGAGCGGATTCTCAGATAAAGCACGGGTCACAACGGATCACAAGAGACACTAGCAGAAACACCACGTAAGGGAAATGACTCCCAGGCCCAGGGAGGTTTATAAAGGAGCAGGATAAGGCGGGACCCAATTAGGCAACACAGAATAGGCCCATAAACAGGCATCCTTGCCAGTGCCTGTTTCATGATGTCAGTAATGCGGACATGGCCGCAAATATGCTGGCCAACACACCACAGAGGAAGGAAGCACAAGAGCCCAAAGGAGATTGTGATAAGGACAAGAAGAAAGAAGCCATTGTTCTCCACCTGTTCCCTCCCCACTGAAGTCAAGGGTGTGGGACTATTTTACTCTTGGGGCGGGCACAGTTCAGTGATCACCAATGGCACTGTGCACAATTTGTGACAAGTCAGTGAGAAGAGGCACAAGCACTCTGATATCACACATGAAACACAGACAGCATGACATTTCTGTCAAACATGTTAAAGCCAAACACCCATCACAGAAATCAGGCACTGCTGTTGTTGTAGTACCTCCTGACTGTCAGAAACCCCTGGCTCACACTCTGCAACAAATATACTCTGCCAACATTGGTATAGGCTATCAGGGATAAGCGACTCCTCCAACAAGGGTTGGTGGAGTGAAGGCTTGAGTGCGACGTTGGAGAGCGTAGCTGGTGTGCACAGGCCCCCTGTAGTGCGTTGTGCTGCGGCCGAGGCCGTGTAAAGGTGCTGGCCGCAAAGCCAGATGACCCCCTTTGGTTGAGCCGAAGAAGGTCCAGGATAACGCAGTACAGTGAGGACACCCACCACCAACCCCAGGGAAGGTCAGTTTCCAACTGCTAGGACAAGGAGGACTAGCCCAAGGAAGTACAGTGGCTAGTAAGGCAGGGTGCTGGTAGAGCACAGGCAGAGGTGGGTTAAAAGAGCGGGAGACCAGGGAACCAGGAGCAGGGCCCAGGCAGGAGAGGCGGGGAGCAAGCTGGGGCAAGATATCCTCTAGGGAGAGAGGAGAGCAACGGGAAAGTAGGAGGGGAGCCTAGGAGACAGGCTGGGGAACACTGGAAGCAAGGGAGGCTGGAAGGAACCAGGACCAAGAAACACTGGAAGCAAGGGAGACTGGAAGGCACCAGGACCCAGGAACACTGGAAGCAAGGGAGACTGGAAAGCACTAGAACCCAGGAACACTGGAAGCAAGGGAGACTGGAAGGCACCAGGACCCAGGATGCAGGACACAGAGTACAGGATAAGGCAGGGCTGAACTGAGGATCCAAACCCCAGGTTCACACAGAATACAGGATAAGGCTGGGCTGCACTGAGGATCCAAACCACAGGTTCAGGAACGCTATAATCGCGCGCCGCAGAGAAGCAGCGCGCGGCTATAACGAGCCCGAACCTGGAAGTGCGGGTGACAGATGACGTCACCACGCTAGCGTGGTGACGAGCAGACCAAAACCCGGAAGCGCACACAAGCCGCTGAGGGAACGATGGGGACGGTAGGCATGACACTGACTCTCCAGAAAGGCAACAAGAGGTGAGGCAAAGATCAAAGAGGATGAAGAGTAGAACAACCCAGGCAGAGACTGGTAGTTACATGACAAGTGAAACAACTAGCTTGCGATCACCATCACCTTCTAGGGTAACTACATCTTCTGCCAATCCACCTCATTCATCGTTACCTCCCCAGCCAAATGACAGCCACTCTGTTCATGTTAGAATGTGGCAGTTCGTCTCTACCCATTGCACACTGTGTGGTGCACTGACCACACATGATAGTGTAGTGGTGTATTTACGACATTTATGTCAAACATGTTAAAGCCAAGTACCCACCACAGAAATCAAGCACCGCTGTGGCTGTATTCCCTGACTCTCCAGAAAGGCAACAAGAGGTGAGACAAAGATCAAAGAGGAGGAAGAGTAAAGCAACCCAGGCATAGACTGGTAGTTCCATGACAAGTGAAACAACTAGCTTGCCATCACCTTCTAGGGCAACTACATCTTCTTCATCATTACCTCCTGCCACCAAATGATAGGCACTCTGTTGATGTTAGGTTGTGGCCGTTCATCTCTACCCATTTCACATTGTGTTTTGCACTGACCACACATGGTAGTGTGGTAGAGGAGAATCACAAGCAGGGCATCACGTGGCATCTGAGGAGATTCCATCCCACATAATACGCTAAGATGGTGACAGAGAGGGTGCATCATTAGCATTAAACTGTCAGCAAGTTGTCATGTGTACTTAGCAGTGTCTGGACAAGGGATATAATGACAGTGGCAGTATTTGGGTTCTGGTGTCATGGTGTTTGGATACAGTTGTGCCCACAGATGTTATTTACTACACACTGTGCACATTGCAGTTGCTGATGAGAGCCACAGTTCCTGCTCTCAAGTGAAACATTTCTATTGTAATAATAACACACCCATGATTTTGGAGGAGGGGCAGGAGGAGAACAATCCTTGGCCACATTCTGCTTTTCTCCACATAGACTGGGGGCTACTTATTGTGTTGCTACTGCCTCAGGAGCATCACTGGAGATAGTCGTGGCAAGTGGAACCATCATCATCCATCACCCATGTTACTGCTATTGCTTTGGGGTTTGTTTCTACAAGTATAAGTCCTACAAATCAACGTTTCCATAGGGCTTGTGCCAAGCAAGTCTAAGCCCAACAAATCAATGTTTCTTCAGGGCTTGTACCTCTAATAAGTCTAAGTCCTGCAAATCAATGTTTCCTCAGGGCTTGGGCCTCTAACAACAAATCTAACAAATCATCCTCTATAAAATACTCTATCAAGTCAAGTATCAATCCACCCCAGTGGCAGCTGTTTCTATCACTTTACGTGCAAATGTCTTATTTTATTATATTGGTTTATTTTTTTATTAACTGTGCCCCCAATACCAGTCAAGAACCCCCCCCCAAAACAAATTTCCTGTTCAACTGATTAATTCCCCAGACTCCACCCACCAACACAGGCACCCTCCTCAGACCCCTTTTATACCATGTCTTATGGGGGGTTTTTAACTGTATTTAGGATTTATTTTTTATTAACTGGCCCCCAATCCCAGTAAACAAAACCTGCAAAAAACATTCCCTGTTCTACTGATTATTTCCCCAAACCCCACCAACACAGGCACCCCCATGCACCTTTTATACTATGCCTTTAGGAAATAAAATAATATTTGTTATGTTTTACGTGCAACTTCAATGTTTCCATTGATTTCAATGGAATGAGCTAGGCAACAAAAGCGGGAAAAAGAGGAAACTCTGCACTTTTCACTGGAAATTATTTGCCAAGCGGAAAGTGCCATTATTCGCAGATTTCAGCTTGAGGCAAAAATGTTCGCCCATCCCTAAACTCTTCCTCCTCCCTTGATATTAATTTCCCCGAGATCCCTAGGGGTGATTTAGTGGGACTGGCCAGCATTGCTTCTATAGTGGTCACAGACTCAGTGGACAATTAAGGGTCATTCCAGTTCCTCCTTTTATTAGTTTTAAAGTTGCTCATAGTGATGGCAGTCACTATGAGCCTCTCCTGCCTAAATTTTTCCTCACGATCACAGCAGAACAGAACAGCACATCTACCTCGCTCTGTAGCTGCTTCTTTTGTGTTTCACTTCCTAGAATATGTCACGTTTTTATAGCGAAAAGGCGAAAAATGCGTAAATCAATGGGCAGAAGCTTTCTACCCATTGAAAAAATGGCAAAGAAAATTAGCCAATGGGCGAAAAATGCAACAATTTTAATCACTGTTTATAAGGCAGATTTTTCCATGAAAAAGCAGACAACAACATGTTTTTCTTTGAAGATTGGTGGCTGGGAATTGGTTTTTAATCAGGTGGCTAAGCAAGAAGAGGGCTTGCAAGAATGCTCTCACCCTATTTCTTGACATTTTGAGTAGTACAGAGTGTGATAAGGTCCTCCAGAGTTTCTGGAAGGTCACAAACAGTTAACTCACTTTTTATTTTTTTCACAAAGTCCCTTTTTGAAAGCTGCTCTTAGAGAGTTATCTCCCAATAAATGTCATACACCAGGGTGAGTAACTCAATGACATATTGAGCCAGTGGTTTCATGCCTTGTTGAAGGTCCATAATAGTAGCTTCTGCAGTGGCTTGCTGTTCAAGGATGTCAAATATGGATCACAGGGCTGCTGCGAATGTATATGAATTTTCTAGGATGGGAGAGGCATGATCTAAAAGTGGAGAGACCCAAGCAAGCACTTTGTATTTAAGAAGGGAAACAACAAAGGTTACTATTTCTTGGTGTGCAGTAAAATTTTCAGGCTGGTCCCTAAAGTGCAATGCACACTGATTAAAGAACCCCCTGAACTCCTTGGGGTTTCCATCGAAGCATTCAGGCAAGGGTATTTTGGGAAGCTTGCAAGGGAGTTGCTGTGTATTAGGAGCAGCAGAAGTGGAAACGTCCTTACCTGCAGAGTTTTCAGAAGCCCAGTAATAGAATACTACTGTGACAGGTCTCCTGTAACCCCAACCAGGCACACCCGTCCGAACAGCTTCTTCTCAGCGGCCAAACCACCTATGACAGCCCGATCTCGAAGATCCGGTCCACTAATACCTTTTCCCCAAGAACATCAGACGACACATGATGCTTGAGGTAAAAACAGGAACTCCTTGTATATTGTGACGTGTCCCCCGTGACCCGACCAGGCACACCTGTCCAAACAGCTTCTTCCCAGGGGCCAAACCACCGATGTCAGCCTGATCTCAAAGATTCAGCCCGCTAACACCTTTTCCCCAAGAACATCAGATGATACATGATGCTTGAGATAAAAAGAGGAACTTCTTTATTTGCCAGTCGTCTTCTTCTTGCTGATAGATTTTATCCATCAGCGGTGATTTTGGATACCGAGGCTTGAGCCTCACTACTCCATATTCTCGGGTTGGGTTTTAAGTCACAGGTTTGGATTACTATTGATCTGTGTTGACTTGTCACAGTTGGGTTAGTTTCACAGGGTCTTCGCTGTGATGGGCCGCGGGTAGCGGTCGAAGGGGTTTGCAGTGGTGGCAGTGAGTTTTCTGATCAGAGGGTTTGGGTTCTGATCCAGTCCTTGGCAGAATTTCCTACTCAGCTTCTCTAGGTGTTCGTCCAACATCTCGATGTCCAGCTCCCTGTGAAGGTCAGCTGTCCTTACGAAGCTTGGAGCTCCGGACGATATCCGCAGGGCCTTGTTCTGGACTCTCTGAAGACTCTTCCGGTGTCGCTCATGGCAAGTGATCCATGCTGGGGGGGCATACGTCAGGGTAGGTCTGATGATTGCCTTGTAGACGTTAATCTTTGTCCGTAGTGGCATGGACTTGGTCTTCAGGAGTGGGTACAGTGCTGCCATCTTTCCTGTTGCCTTCTGCTGAGTATTCTCAATATGGCTTCCCCAGTTGAGCTTGCTGTCCAGGGTCACACCGAGGTAGCGGCTGCTGCTCTCCCACTTGATGGTCTCCCCATTGTGACGTGTCCCCCGTGACCCGACCAGGCACACCTGTCCAAACAGCTTCTTCCCAGGGGCCAAACCACCGATGTCAGCCTGATCTCAAAGATTCAGCCCGCTAACACCTTTTCCCCAAGAACATCAGATGATACATGATGCTTGAGATAAAAAGAGGAACTTCTTTATTTGGACATACACAAGGTTTATATATATGTCTGTGAACACAGTCAACCAATAGCAGATGAGATTCACAAAACCCCCAATCTTACTGAGACTTAATTATGGTAACACACAATAGAATACAAACACACAGTCCTCTATCAGGTCTGATAAGGTAATTACATTTATATCAGTAACTGATATAATAGAATCAGTTTCACAAAGCCCTCAGTGAAAGCACATAACCCCAGGAAACCTACTTTGCATATAAACAATAACACCGCACACAATGGGTGAGGTGATCGGACATTTGACTCCCCAGTCTCCAGATACTGTCCCAGGTAGCCACTGCCCCACCTCCAATACATAATACAGTCTCCAGCTCCTTGGATTCTGGCTGACACCCTTCTCCATTTTGTAGTTTGCGCCATGATTCTGTATGGCCAAATGGCCACTCCTAGTCCGGGCCCACCCAAACCAAAAGGGCCTCTGGTTTACAAGTGATGGCATTTTATCACAACTACTTCTGAGATAATTTTTTAATTTGTAAAGCATACTGCCCAAGTAAAACTGTAACAACCTCTGTGGGGTCTGCAGATGTGGCACAAGCATAATCTGTTGCACTTGCTAACAGGACAGGAAGCTGTCCCTCAGGTCCAATGGGTGTTACTAAGCAGAACAGATAGAGAAATAACAACTAGTAACAGTCACTAAAGCAGGGAATATAAAGTTCAACTCCCTTGAAGATGAAAGCTTGATGATGGGTGACCACGGGTTGGCAGATGAAACATGCTCTCAAGGCTGCTGTTGCTGCTGAGAATTGCTTGAGAGCAAAACTAGGGAGTGGTGTAAACTGAAGTATCCCAGACAGGTGAATACAGGACTAGGAGCATACAACAAATAATGTCTCAGGATCCAAATCAGCAGACGGTATCATGTCTGGATCAAAGCAAAGGTCAGGACAGGCTGCAATCAAATGTGGTCAGATTTCAAAGGCAAGGTTATACATAGGCAACAGGAATTTCAGCACTGGTAAACTTAGCTAGTAAGCCACTATAGTGGTATACTGAAATGCCTCTAATGCTGTTTGATATAGGCCTCAGCGAGCGTTTTTTGGAAACAACTATGTCTGACTTACATAGTATTCAATAAGAAATCTACCAGAATAACTAACGAGAGTAGGCCAACAAATCCATGTATCTCAAAAATGTGCATTTCACCTTTTTCACATCACTATGCATCCTAATCAGCAGATAATTAATGTATGATACATCTAATAACAAAGAAAAAGCTAAATATAGAGCGATCCTGATTGTTGTCAGGACAAGTTCAAACTTACAGCCAATAACAACACACCAAAGTATCACATGCATTTCATCAGTGAATGAGAGAGAGTTACAGAGAGTGAGTGTGATCGAGTGTGTTTGTGAGAACCTGTGTGAATACCTGGGTGTGAGTGGGTGGATGATGGTGAGGAGAGGAGAGGGGGAGAGATGGATGGGGAGAGTAGCAGGAGAGGAGTAAGGTCAGGAGTGCATCACCGGCCATGGGAGAGGGTGATCCATTGGGTGGAGGAGGACCTGACCTAGTAGAGGCACACAGAGGCCAGGGACAGTTGTGTCAGTGGGACGAGGGGTAGATCCTGGGGAGCACCCCAAAAAGCCAGGGTCAAGTCAGGCAGACCTGATATGTCCCAGGCTGGGGATGATGAGGAGAGTCTGTGTGACCCCTGTTACAGCTACAAGAAGAACAAGGCCCTCGCACAAAGCATCCTGGAGAGGTAGAATATCCTGTATCTGAGGGTGAGAGTCTATGGCCTGATTTCTCAGTAGAAGGCTACCTGGAGTCAGGTCCTCAACAGAGTCAGTGCATTGTCCAACTGCAGCTGGACTATTGAATTGATAAAAAAGCACTGGGGGGATTACTAAAGACTGGTCAAGCACAAGATTGGTGATGTTGCCCTGCATGCCGGAGGCACCAGAGGTTGTCCCCCTGCCCAGTTCACCTTCAACACCTGGGAGGAGATGCTGAGGAACAGTCTGTCAGCTACCACTCTTGAGGGAATCCCTGGAGGTTCTGACACTGGGGACGACAGCGCCCTCCACACTACCAGTAAGTGCTTCATTACATAACTATACACCACACTAACCCTCATAGCTACAGCCAAAGACAATGACACCTGAACACATGGCCAGCATTGATCCACAGAACTGCACCAACACATCGCTGAGAGGGTTCAAACAAGGACAGAATACTGGACAATACAAGCAGTAATGGGAAGGCTCAACCAGGTCAAATCCTGTCCAAGTACCAGGTTAACCCCCGATTGCTGTGATGATCTTCGTACACACTACAAACAAACAATGCTTGCCATCAAGTTGTCAGATAAAGATCTTTAATGTTCCTCCACTATGTTACCCATGTGGGTTACAGGGAAGATATCACCCAACCCCTTGAGTGCTAGAGGGATGATCAACGCATCGGTCCACAATGCATTGGCTACTCCTCTGGCACTCCAAGAGTTAACCTACAAAGAATACAATACAACAAGATTACATTGTACTGCTACACAGGGATCAGTTCATATATTACAGTTACACTGAGACAAAATGGTTGTATGTATAACACACAGGCCTCAAAATATACAACACCAGGGCCACAAAGCAAAACAATGCACTGCTGAAAATAATGACAACTAAGTAGATTAAATATACTGGGAATCATATGTATCCTGAAGAGTGGGAATGACAAAGAGGGGAATGGTGCAATTTGAGCCCATAGTGTTGTTGCCCTCAAGGCTATGTGTTGGTTATGCAATTGTTTGGAACAGTGATGGTTAGGACTTGATTGTCACATGTATCCTGAGGAATGAGGATGTCTAGGAGAGATTTTAAGCAAACCACTCTTGTCAGGACAAATATGATAAACAAACATCAACTACTTTAGGTTGCTCACAACAATGTACAGCAGGGACATCAAAGTTTAGCCCTCAATGTCCACCAACAGGGCATGATTGAAGGATATCCCTGACTTGAGCACAGATGGGGTCAGTCAAAATGAAGGAGATGTTGATCAACTCACAAGTGCTTAACCCCATCCTGACAATGGACTTATGAGGTACGTCCCGCAAAAACTGTCACTTACATACCTGGTAAGTCCCGGAAGTCTGGGTCTCTGTGCAGCTGCACGCCATTCAGGTACTCCGGAATCATTTAGAAAAAAAAAAAATGTTAGCTGAGCTTTAATGTGACAGCCGCGTAAGCATGTTTCCTCTCTTATTTGCTCCTCTTGTACCACATAGTGCATGGCAGGATGTGTCAGATTTTTTATATTATGGGGAGTGAACTCTTGCCTCCACAGAAAACATAGGTAGAACATGGAACCATTCTCACTGGAAATATCTGTGATGTTAGTGAAAAGGAGGACAATCTTTGGGTTCCATAATGAGCATGTTGTCCTGTATAAAAAGTGCCAAATCTTACAAATCTTTATTGTGGACATTTCTGCAGGAACAAAATAGGACTTTCAGCCCATCCCCACTCGACCTCTTCCAGTAGTAAATCTCCTCACCTTCTAGAAAGGTCTTTCTGAACATCCAGGGAACCCAGGAGGACCTCAGAAGATAATTATTAACCATGTGAATGTTTACATCATGCATTCAACAGCATACTGGCACTCACAGGCACTCACAGGGTTAATCAATCTGAGGAAGAGCTGCACAGCTGTTTAATTGATTACATATAAGGATTGGCAAACATTTTTGCCTCAAACCAAAATCGTCAAGTAATGGCACTTCCTGCTTGGCAAAAAAATTCCCAGAAAAAGTGCAGTTTTTTAACTTTTTTCGCATAGCTCATTCCATTGAAATGTATGGGAACATTGTTTACAAACAACACATAGAAAATGTTATTTTATTTCCCAAAGGCATAGTATAAAAGGGGCATGAGGGTGCCTGAGATGGTGGAGTGTGGGGAAAGAATAATTTGAACAGGGAATTTGTTTTGGGTTTTTTTTTGACTGATTGGGGGACAGTTAATAAAAAAAATAAAATAAGAAATTTGTATGTAACGTGGTAGAGACAGTGACCCTCTGATGTAAGCTGCCACTGGGGTACACTAATACTTGATGTGACATAGTATTTTGTAGAGGATGATTTGTAAGATATTTTGTTAGAGGCCCAAGCCTTGATGAAATATTGATTTGCAGGACTTAGGTATCACAGTGCCTGTGATTCCTGTCACTCTCAGATGTGGCTGTCACTGATTTGCTGACTGGGTTTGACCCGCCTCCTGATGACCTTTTTATACCTGGCTATCACATCTGTCAGATGCCCTTTCGTGGTGTTCCTGAGCCAGTAGTGCTGTTGCTGTGTTCCTGTATTCTGAGTTCCTGTGTACCGATTCGGCTTGTCCTGACCATTCTCCAGTGTTCCTGCTTGTGTATGACCCGGCTCGTCTGCGTACCACCCTTGGATCCTGACCCGGCTAGACTGATGTTCCTGCTTGTGTATGACCCGGCTTGTATAACTGCCTCCTACGTGCTCCAACCCGGCCCGGCTGACTTCCTGCTCCGAAGATCGACTTCCAGCTTGTTCCAGTGACCTGCGTTCCAGTTGTCGCCCGCCGCGACATTATCAGTCTCTGTTGCCCGCTTCAGTGTGACTGCCTTGCCTGGTGTTTCCCTCGATTAAGTGCTGTGCCTCGTTATCTGTGCAGAGCTGTGTGTGAATCTGTGGGCCTTCGTCTCCGTGCAGAGCCTTGCAGTAGCGCTGAAGCCTCGAGTAAACGTGCCTTTTAACTCTTGCAGTGCTGCCTCGATTTCACTCTTTCTATCTCCAGTACGAGCCTCGTTACCCGTGATACTGCTGCTGAGTTGGCCGCTCTCCGTCGGCAACTCTAGTCCACCATTGCAGAGTGTTCACATTGTTTAGGTCGTTTGGGCGCCTAAGGCTCTCCGGTATTGGTTACCGGCGATATCCGTGACACAGAGTGTTGGCAGTAAGGCTTCAGTGTTGGCTTATCCGGTACTACGCCCAAGGGGGCTAGTGGCTCTTGCATTCATATTCCAGCATTCGATTAAGCTTGAGGAGGCTGTTAGCTCTTGCATTGCCGGCCGGTTCCCGTTACGCCCGTGGGGGCTATTTGCACTTGCACAAACCAAAGCAGTTCCTGTAACTACGCCCGTGGGGGCTAAGTTGATTCCTATTCTGCTTAATATCCAAACACCTTGGCAAGGCAGCTCGATCTTCAGCACTTGATGAACTTTGTCTATCCAGCACAGCCTTTTTAACATCCAGGGCGTGTCAAACCTCCACATCTGAGACGGACTGTTATCTAGACATTAACCCCTTGGGGGTTCATATCATCCTAGTGCATACTGACTTGCATGTATGTCTATTGTGCTATTACTATTGTAATATCTCAGTTTACTTGATCTGTGTATTACCTACCGCCTCTAGAGGGCAAACTTGTGCATTATTCACTTTAAATAAAGTGTGTTTTATTTTCACTTACTGGTCTGTTACATTAGGCTTGTTTGACACAAGTCCTAAGGAAATATTGATTTGTAGGACTTAGGCTTGTTACAAACAAACCCCCCCAAAATTGTTTATTTTACTTTAGGCCTATTTTTTTTTTTTTTTTTAAAGCACTAGCCATGAGAAAAAAACAATGCCCTACTGGCCTAATGCCAGCAGTTCATGTCATGTTGACCAGTTGCTACTGGCCATTGTCAAATGTACTGATATAATTGCGGATTTTGCAACTGCTGTTCTTGCTGCTGCTGAGTTATTTAAGCAGCAGGATGATTAGGCAGCTCAAAGGGAATGGGATCAACAACAGCAGTGATATGGGTGATTAAGATCATGGTTCCACTTGCCACTACTAGCTCCAGTTATGTGCCTGAGGCAGTTGCAGCAACACAACTAGCCCCCACCACTTCAGGTATATGTGGAGAAAAGAAGTTGGACAATAATTCTTCTCCATCTGCCCCACCACCAAAATCATGGGTGTGTTGTTACTACAATAGAAATGTTTCCCTTCAGAGAAGGAAGTGTGCCTCTCATCACCAACTGCAATGTTCACAGTGTGTGTGGTAACTAACAATTGACACAACTGTATCCAAACACCATGACACAACAAGCCAAGTACTGATGCTGTCACTATGCCCCTTCTCCACACCCTGCTAAGGACACACATGACAACTTGCTGACAGTTTAATAGTAATGATGAACCCTCCCTGTCGCCAGCTAACCATACTCTGCGAAATGGAATCTCCTCACATGCCACTTGATGCCCTGCTTGAGATTCTCCTCCACCACACTGCCATGTGTGGTCAGTGCACCATACAGTGCACCACACAGTGTGCAATGTGTGGACGAGAACTTCCACATCCTAAGATCGACAGAGTGGCTATCATTTGGTTTGGAGGTAATGATGAACGAGATGAATTGGCAGAAGATGTAGAGCAAGAAGGTGATGGCGAGCTATGATTAAGTGCCATAGAGCGCGAATCATGTTAGATTTTGATCAGTGGTAACACAGTTTCTAAGTGCATGTAGGGATGTTCATCTGCTCCCCAATTTGGGCCATGCAAGATAGTCATTTTTAAATTACGCAATAAATTTTGAGGTTTTTACATTGGTTGGATATATGCGGCCTTTCAGTCCCTTTCCAAGTTTACTACCGTATTCTTCCGACAACACGGGCTGGGGCAGAGGATGATGTTGCTGCTGTTGCTGCTACTGACACAGAATCACCACTGCAACTAGGAACAGAAGTATTGCTGCTGCTGCTGGAAAGTGGAACCTATCCTAGTCCCGCATCACTTGTTGACAGCATTCCCACTGTGTCCATGGTGTTCTGTGGCACACTAACCTGCTCTACAGCATCCTAATGCCATTGCAACTCAGCAGCAGCAGGAATTAGAGCAGTTGCAAATTCCAAAAGATCACTGCTGGTGGTGATGGTGATGCACATCCCCATCCCTGTCTCCCATTCCGACTCAGTTTGGGCTAAAAAGGCCATCAATGTCTCTTCCACCCCAGCTTCTCCACCATCATCATCACCACCACCACCAGTCCCTCGTTGCTGCTGCTGCTCTATTACAGACATCTCACTGCTGGTTGGAGGAGGTGACGAAAAATGTGACAGAGGGTCCCCTAATGTCAAAATTGTCATTTCATGTTGACCTGAAGAAGGCAAACTGGCAGCAGTAGCAGCAGGCACAGGCAGCTGATATGTGCTTCTCATGGTGGTGGTGTTACTGAACTGAAATCGGCAAATAATGGCACTTCCTGCATGGCAAATAATTTCCCATGAAAAGTGCCATTTTCCTCTTTTTTGACTAGCTCATTCCATTGAAATCACTGGGAGCATTCACACACACAATATTATATTATTTCCCAAAGGCACTGAATAAAAAGGGCATGAGGGTGCCTGTGTTGTTGCGGTGTGGAGAATGAATTAGTTGAACAGGGACATTTTTTTGGGTGGGGTTGCTTACTGGTATCCTAAATACAATTAAAAAACTCCATAAGACATGGTGTAAAAGGGGTCTGAGGAAGGTGCCTGTGTTGGTGGGTGGAAACCACCAACACAGGTTAACATCTACAATGTTAGATATGACAGGTGCCTCTGCTGCTGCCGCTGCTGTAAGTGCTGAATCTTTGACACCTAGTAGTAGTGTCAGTAGAATTACATCAACATCTAGCCCCAGTAGTAGTAGTAGTAGCAGCAGCACCTCAGGAACCCCTCATTCCATGACATCCACAGTATGGAGATACTTCACTCAGGATCCTCAGGCTAAGCATATTGCTATCTGTTGTCTGTACAAAAAGCACCTGAGCAGGGGGAAAGCAGGCTTACACCTAATTACCTCTTCTATGAGATCCCACCTAAAGCACAACCACAGGTCGGACTGGGAAGCACACTATCAGCAGTGCCACAACTAGCAGTAGCAGAAGCACTCTAAAAAGTTACCAGGGCTCTAGGGCAGAAAAAAAGAAGAAATAAAGTTATTTATGTGTCAGAGAGTGTGCTACTGTCAGTGCCAACATTTAGTTCAGTCCAAATAACAGCTATGGCTCCTGCTGCAGAGGAGTATGACAGACAAAGCCAGGACAAATATATTAACAGCAGCACAGATGAGGAGGTGGGGAAGGGATGTGAAGAAGGGTTGTCACCATCTACCCCACTTGGGACCACTGCTATGACCGTGTGTCAATAATCTGAGAAGGAGGATAGCATATGACAATGGCAAAAATACATACACAAATCACACCCTGCCAATCCCCCTCTACCACTACTACAATACACATCTACCACATCGAAGGTTGTACATTATTTTTTGTTTTTTATTACTTGATATCATGAATAGGGATGGTCAAAACTTTCCACCTCAAACTGAAATCAGTGAAAAATGGCACTTTCCGCTTTCTGCAAAAAGTACTGATTTTCCACTTTTTTCTGTTAATGGGAACATAGAAGTTACACACAACATGTTAAAATAATATTTTATTTCCCAAAGGCGTTGTATAAAAGGGACATGAGGGTGCCTGTGTTGGTGGGGTGTGGGGAAAGAATTAGTTGAACAGGGAATGTTTTTTAGGGGGTTGTTTACTGGGATTGGGGGACACTTAATAAAAAAGAAATCCTAAATAAAATAAAATAAAAACCATAAGACATGGTATAAAGGTGTCTGAGGAGGTTTCCTGTGTTGGTGAATGGATGAATCATTTGAACGGGGAATTTGTTTTGGGGGGCTTTCTTGACTGCTATTGGGGGGACAGAATAAAAAATAAATCAATAAAATAAAATAAGATATTTGTATTTAAAGTGACAGAGACAGGAACCCCACAAACATAAGCTGCCACTGGGGTGGACTGATACTTGACTTGATAGAGTATTTTGTAGAGGATGATTTGTTTGATTTGTTGTTAGAGGCCTTTGTAGGACTTAGACTTATTAGCGTCCCAAGCCCTGAAGAAACATTGATTTGTAGGACTTAAGCTTGTTTGCTACAAGCCCTAAGGAAACATTGATTTGTAGGACTTAAGCTAGTTTGGCAAATGCCCTAAGGAAACATTGATTTGTGGGACTTAAGCTAGTTTGGCACAAACCCTAAGGAAACATTGTTTTGTAGGACTTAGGCTTGTTAGAAACAAACCCCCCAAAAATTGTTTATTTTTCTGTAGGACTATTTTTTTTTTTTTTCTTCAAAACACAAGCCCTGAGAAAAAAAATAGAAATGCCCTACTGGCCTAATGCCAGCAGGTCATGTTGGTCAGTGGCAACTGTCAAATGTCCTCCTGAGTTGCAACTGCTGTTCATACTGCTCCTGCTGAGTTGTTTAAGCAGCAGGATGATTAGGCAGATGAAAGGGAATGGGATCAACAACAGCAGTAACATGTAAGATGATGAAGGCTCCACTTGTCACGACTGGATACAGTGATGAGCCTGAGGCAGTAGCAGAAGAATAAGTAGCCCCCAGTATATGTGGAGAAAAGAACAATCATCATGGGTGTGTTGTTATTAGAATATATATTTTTCCCTTGTGAACAGGAACTGTGGCTTGAATCAGCAACTGCAATGTGCACAGTTTGTGTGTGGTAAATAACATCTGGGGGCACAACTGTGTCCAAACACCATGACACCCGAAACCAAGTACTGCCGCTGTCACTGTACCTCTTGTCCAGACCCTTCTAGGGACACATGACAGCTTGCTGACAGTTTAATAGTAATGATGAACCCTCCCTGCCAGAATCCTAGCATATTCTGTGGGATGGAATCTCCTCAGATGCCACCTGATGACCTGGTATCGATTCTCCTCCACCACGCTGGCATGTCTGGTCAGTGCACCACACAGTGTGCAATAGGTAGAGATGAACTGCCATATCCTAACATTCACAGAGTGTCTATCATTTGGTGGGGGAGGTAACGATGAATGAGGTGGATTGGCAGGAGATGTATTTGTTACCCTAGAGGAAGAAGGTGATGTTGATGGCACACTAGTTATTTCGCTCATCATGGAACTTCCAGTGTCTGTCTGGGTTTCCTTATTCTTCCTCCTCTTTGATCTCCACCTTTCTGGAGAGTCAGGGGTTACAGTAACAGCGGTGCTAGATATCTGTAATGGGTGTTTGGCTTTAACATGTTTGGAGTAAATGTCATGGTGTCTGTGTTTCATGTGTGTTATCAGGGAGGTTGTGCAAGGTGTATTCCCTCCTTTCCCCTTCTCACTAACTTGTCACAAATTTTGCACTGTACCATTGTTGATGATGACTGCATTCTGCCTGCTGAAAGAGAATAATAGTCCCACACCCATGACTTCTGGGATAGGGAACAGGTGGAGAAGAATGGCCTTTCTCTTCTTGTCCTCCACATTCCCTTTCATTTTCTATGGCAGCAGATAATGTTGCTGCTGTTGCTGCTACTGCCTCAGATTTAGCACTGCAACTAGGATCAGGAGGAGTATCGCTACTGCTGGCAAGTGCAACCTGTCCTAGTCCCGCATTACTTGTTGACCCCATTCCCACTGTGTCCACAGTGGTCTGTGGCACACTAACTTGCTCCTCAGCACCCTGCTGTCCTTTCATCTCAGTAGCAGCAGTTAGAGCAGTTGCAATTTTCACTAATTTCAAAAGCTGATTGCAAGTGGTGGTGTTGATGCCCATCCTCATCCCTGTCTCCCATTCCTTCTCAGTTTCTGATAAAAAGGTCATCAATGTCTCTTCCACCCCAGCTTCTCCAACACCACCACCACCACTAGTCCC
Source organism: Rhinophrynus dorsalis (assembly GCA_037306005.1). Taxonomy (NCBI): domain Eukaryota; kingdom Metazoa; phylum Chordata; class Amphibia; order Anura; family Rhinophrynidae; genus Rhinophrynus; species Rhinophrynus dorsalis. Next base: position 288,914,044 of record CM074721.1, read on the forward strand.
TATGTGCTGCTGCTCTATTCTAGACATCTCACTGCTGCTTGGATGAAGTGACGAGCAGTTTCACAGAGGGTCCCATGCTGTCACACATGGTATAATTTTCACCTTCCCCCCGAATACTACAAGACACACTCACAGCAGGCAAAGTATTGGTGGCAGCAGGTTCAACACTGGCAGCAGGTTCAGAACTGGCAGCAGGTTTAGCACTGGCAGAAGGTTCAGCACTGGCAGCAGGTTCAACACTAGTGGCAGCACATCTGATAGCAGGTACAACACTAGTGGCTGCAGGTACATCAATTGTGGCACTGACAGCAGGGGCAGCACATCTTGCAGCAGGCACAGGCAGCTGACATGTCCTGCTCTCACTAGTACTACCCTTTTCTCCCTCCCTTCCCATTCCCTTTTCTTTTTCCCTTCCCATTAAATTCCCCAAGATCCCTTGGGGGGGTTTAGGGGGACTGGACAGCATTGGTACAGTAGTGGTCCCTTCATCCTCATACTCAGAGGACACATAATGGTCCTTCCAGCTCATCCATTGATTATTTTTTACTCTGCTCATAGTGATAGGAGTCACTATGAGCCTCTCCTGCCTCACTTTTTGCAAAATATCACAAGAGAACAGCACAGCACTAGTGATGAGCGAGCACCCCAATGCTCGGATGTTCGGGTGCTCTGACCGAGCACCCCCTGAGGCTCGAGTGCTCGGCCGAGCACCCGAGCCCCATTGAAGTCAATGGGAGGACTCGAGCATTACACCAGGCACCCCCTGCTCTGATGAGGGGAGGGTGCCTGGTCCATAGGAAAAGGGCAGAAAAAGATGGAAACACTACAGAAATGGTTCAGGGACAGCATAGGGAGGATGTCTGGATGCACCTTGGACTCCAACATCGCTGCTGGGAACGATCTTTCGCCCGTAGTACGCCATTTTTACAGACTGACCGTAAAACACACAAAAAGGAAAATAAAAACGACTTTAGGCGAAAAATTGTTACCAAACAGTATTTGCTGTATATTTACTTGTATATCATCTGCAAATTCTCCCAAAAATTTCATCGATTTTCTGAAGTGAGGCCATGATTAAGAGGGAAACGTGCGCAGAGGCAAATTATCCCAAACATTTCCTTGATTTTCAGAACTGAGGCCATGATTAAGAGGGAAACGTGCGCAGAGGCAAATTCTCCCAAAAATTTCCTTGATTTTCAGAACTGAGGCCATGATTAAGAGGGAAACGTGCGCTGAGCTGACCATCTAAAACATTATGGGTGAGGGTCTGCTGCAGAGCTGACCATCCTAAACATTATATGCGAAGGCCCGCTAGTGAGCTGACGCTATAAAACATTATATGAGAGGGCCCGCTAGAGAGCTGACCCAATAAAACATTATATGAGAAGGCCCGCTGGTGAGCTGACCTATATAAAAATTGGCAAACAGGGCCCGCTGGTGAGCTGGCCCTATATAAAAATTATATCACAGGGCCCGCTGGTGAGCTGGCCCTATATAAAAATTATATCCCAGGGCACGCTGGTGAGCTGGCCCTATATAAAAATTATATCCCAGGGCATATGGAAGAGGAGGAGGAGGATGAGAACATTAAGAGTCAACCATATACCCGTTTTTGGGGTGGAAGGGGTGAATGGGAATACAGAGTATTCCCATCATTGTAAATAACATATATAAAGTGAGTTTATGTTCCCCCGGGGCTTTCCTCCAGTGGAGTGGAGAAGTCAGGGGAAATCCAGGCCTTGTTCATTTTTATAAGTGTCAACCTATCAGCATTGTCGGTGGAAAGGCGGATACGCTTATCTGTTATGATGCCACCAGCAGCACTAAATACCCGCTCAGACAGAACGCTGGCGGCAGGGCAGGCCAGCACCTCCAAGGCGTAGAGTGCCAGTTCATACCACGTGTCCAGCTTGGACACCCAGTAGTTGTAAGGCACAGAGGGATCATTGAGGACGCTGACACGGTCTGCTACGTACTCCTTCACCATCTTCCAAAACTTTTCCCTCCTTGTGACACTAGGCTGCGCATCAGGGTGAGGGTGCTGGCGGGGTGTCATGAAGGTGTCCCACGCCTTGGAGAGTGTTGCCCTGCCTTTCTCGGAACTGCTGTGTGCTCCCCTTTTCTCCCCTTCTCGGTTGGCCAAGGTAGCACGTACTCTGCCGCCAGCGTTGTCAGATGGAAAATTTTGGAGCAATTTTTCAACAAGAACCTTCTGGTATTGCACCATTTTGCTTGTCCTCTCCACCGGAGGAATGAGAGATGAGAAATTCTCTTTGTAGCGGGGGTCCAGAAGGGTGAACACCCAGTAATCCGTGTTGTCTAAAATGCGTACAACGCGTGGGTCACGGGAAAGGCAGCCTAACATAAAGTCAGCCATGTGTGCCAGAGTACCAACAGTCAAGATTTCGCTGTCCTCACCAGGAGGCTGACTCTCAATATCCTCATCCTCTTCCTCCTCTTCTGCCCACCCACGCTGAAGAGATGGAACTAAAGTTCCATGGCTACCCTCTGTAGCGGAGGCAACCGTGTCTTCCTCCTCCTCCTCCTCCTCCTCCTCCTCCTCCGCCTCCTCCAATTGTCGCTGAGAAGACGAAGTGAGGGTGCTCTGGCTATCACCTTGTGTAAGCTCTTCCTCCCCCATTTCCACCTCTTCCACATGCAAAGCGTCGGTTTTAATTGTGAGCAGCGAGCGTTTCAGTAGACACAGAAGTGGGATGGTTACACTGATAATAGCGTTATCGCCGCTCACCATCTGTGTCGATTCCTCAAAATTGCGTAAAACCTCGCAGAGGTCTGACATCCATTCCCACTCCTCACTTCTGATTACAGGAAGTTGAACGGAGAGGCGACGACCGTGTAACAGCTGGTACTCCACTACTGCCCTCTGCTGCTCACAAAGCCGGGCCAACATGTGGAAGGTGGAGTTCCAGCGCGTGCTCACGTCACACAGCAGCCGGTGAGCTGGCAATTGTAAGCGCTGCTGCAGCTTCAACAGGCCGGCCGAAGCTGTAGATGACTTACGGAAATGTGCACACACGCGGCGCACCTTGGTCAAGAGATCATGCACATTGGGGTAGGTTTTTAGAAATCGCTGCACCACTAAATTAAATACATGCGCTAGGCATGGTACGTGTGTGAGCTTGCCGAGCTCCAAAGCCGCCACCAAGTTACGCCCATTATCACACACAACCATGCCTGCTTGCAGGTTGAGTGGCGAGAGCCACTGCTCGGTCTGGTGACTAATCCCCTGCAACAGCTCTGAGGCCGTGTGCTGTTTGTCCCCAAGGCAGATCAGCTTCAGCACGGCCTGTTGACGCTTCCCCACTGCAGTGCTACACTGCTTCCAGCTACTGGCTGATGGGGGAGTGGCGGTGTGTGTAGAGAATTCGGAGGTGGAAACGGAGGAGGAGGAGCCAATAACGTAGGTGCTGGTGGAAACCCTGATGGAGGTAGGGCCCGCAATCCTCGGCGTGGGTAGCACCCGTGCCATCCCAGGGTCCGAGTCGCTCCCAGCCTCCACGACATTCACCCAGTGTGCCGTCAGGGAAATGTAGCGTCCCTGGCCACAAGCACTTGTCCATGTGTCAGTCGTTAAGTGGACCTTCCCAGTAACTGCGTTGGTCAGGGCACGGGTGATGTTACGGGACACATGGTGGTGTAATGCGGGGATGGCACACCGGGAAAAGTAGTGGCGGCTGGGGACCGCGTACCGAGGGACAGCTGCTGCCATCAGGCTGCGGAAGGACTCAGTGTCCACAAGCCTAAATGGCAGCATTTCGATGGCCAGTAATTTGGAAAGGTGTGAGGTTAGTGCTATGGCCTGTGGGTGGGTGGCTGGGTATTTTCTCTTGCGCTCAAATGCCTGGGGTAACGACATTTGGACGCTGTGCTGGGACAGGGAAGTGGATGTGGTCGCTGATGGTGCTTCAGATGCTACAGGTGCAGGGCGGGAGGTATGCGGGCCTGCGCCTTCGACAGGCGATTGGCCGGCACCGAAAACAGGGGAAGAGGAGGCAGTGGTGTGGCCTGCAGACACAGATGGGCGATCCAGGCGTTCCTCCCACTTACTACGGTGCTTGGATGCCATGTGTCGGATCATGCTGGTGGTGGTGAGGTTTCTAGTGTTCATGCCTCGGCTCATTCTGGTGTGGCACAGGTTGCAAACTACAAATCTTTTGTCGTCCGCACTTTCCTTAAAAAAACGCCATACCGCGGAACACCTACCCCTTGGCAAGGTAGATTTACGCAAGGGGGTGCTCCGTGGAACATTTGCGGGCCGGTTTGGTGCGGTCCGCCTTCTTTCTGTAGCCACACCACTGCCTCTTCCAGCCTGTTGCGGTGCTGCAGATGGCTCACCCTCAGGACTGCTGTCATCGCTCGGCTCTACACCTTCCCAGGTGGGGTCAGTCACCTCATCGTCCACCAAGTCCTCCTCCACTTCCTCACTCTGATCATCCTCCTCATGTCTTGATCCCACCACATACTCAGTCATTGACAACTGTATAACATTCTCCTCAACAAGGTCTTGAGAAGGAAATAGTGGTTGATTTAATGGCAACTGTGTCTCATCATCATCATCATCATCCACTACTTCCTTTGACCTTAAATGCCGTTCACATCTGTCATCTTCTTGTGATTGGGTAGCCTCTAGAGGTTGTGAATCAGGGCACAAGATGTCATGTTCCTCTGCAAGCGTGCTTGGAGAGAGGGTCAAATGAAGGATTGGTGATGAGACGAGCTCATCACTATATCCCAGTGTGGGATCACTTCTTTGACCAGACCGTGTATGGTGGGAGGAAGGATGATCAGAGTGAGGATTATGTTGACCAGACTCTTGGCTACTGAGAGTGGACTTGGTGGAAGACAGGGTGGTGCTTAACCGACTGGAAGCAGTATCAGCTGTCATCCAACCGACCACCTGTTCGCACTGGTCGGACCTCGAGAGTGATGTCCTGCGACGCCCTGTGAAATCAGACATGAAGCTAGGTATGGTGGATGTCTTTCTTTCTTGTGCTCTGGCACCAGGCACAGTTTCTCCGCGTCCTGACCCGCGCCCTGAACTTTCAGGATCACGTCCACTTCCCCGTCCCTTTTTACCCGCCTTCTTCATCTTACACGATATATATGACTTTAATATATATGAGTTTGAAAACTTAACAGTATTTCTTACTATTCTGCAACTCTGCAGAGTACACAGAATAGGCTGCTAAACTGCGGTGACACACACTGAATGGAATAAGTGACTTTAATATTTGAGTTTGAAAAATTAACAGTATTTCTTACTATTCTGCAACTCTGCAGAGTACACAGAATAGGCTGTTAAACGGCGTTGAAACACACTGAATGGAATATGTGACTTTAATATTTGAGTTTGAAAACTTAACAGTATTTCTTATAATTCTGGAACTGTACAGAGTACACAGAATAGGCTGTTAAACGGCGGTGAAAGACACTGAATGGAATATGTGACTTTAATATTTGAGTTTGAAAACTTAACAGTATTTCTTATAATTCTGCAACTGTACAGAGTACACAGAATAGGCTGTTAAACGGCGGTGAAAGACACTGAATGGAATATGTGACTTTAATATTTGAGTTTGAAAACTTAACAGTATTTCTTATAATTCTGGAACTGTACAGAGTACACAGAATAGGCTGTTAAACGGCGGTGAAAGACACTGAATGGAATATGTGACTTTAATATTTGAGTTTGAAAAATTAACAGTATTTCTTATAATTCTGGAACTGTACAGAGTACACAGAATAGGCTGTTAAACGGCGGTGAAAGACACTGAATGGAATATGTGACTTTAATATTTGAGTTTGAAAACTTAACAGTATTTCTTATAATTCTGCAACTGTACAGAGTACACAGAATAGGCTGTTAAACGGCGGTGAAAGACACTGAATGGAATATGTGACTTTAATATTTGAGTTTGAAAACTTAACAGTATTTCTTATAATTCTGCAACTGTACAGAGTACACAGAATAGGCTGTTAAACGGCGGTGAAAGACACTGAATGGAATATGTGACTTTAATATTTGAGTTTGAAAACTTAACAGTATTTCTTATAATTCTGGAACTGTACAGAGTACACAGAATAGGCTGTTAAACGGCGGTGAAAGACACTGAATGGAATATGTGACTTTAATATTTGAGTTTGAAAACTTAACAGTATTTCTTATAATTCTGCAACTGTACAGAGTACACAGAATAGGCTGTTAAACGGCGGTGAAAGACACTGAATGGAATATGTGACTTTAATATTTGAGTTTGAAAACTTAACAGTATTTCTTATAATTCTGCAACTCTGCAGAGTACACAGAATAGGCTGTTAAACGGCGGTGAAAGACACTGAATGGAATATGTGACTTTGATATTTTAGTTTGAAGACTTAACAGTATTTCTTCCTATTCTGCAACTCTGCACAGTACACAGAATGTGCTGCTACACTGCGGCGAAGCACACTGAATGGAATATGTAACTTTGATATTTTAGTTTGAAGACTTAACAGTATTTCTTCCTATTCTGCAACTCTGCACAGTACACAGAATGTGGTGCTACACTGCGGCGAAGCACACTGAATGGAATATGTGACTTTGATATTTTAGTTTGAAGACTTAACAGTATTTCTTCCTATTCTGCAACTCTGCACAGTACACAGAATGTGCTGCTAAACTGCGGCGAAGCACACTGAATGGAATATGTGACTTTGATATTTGAGTTTGAAGACTTAACAGTATTTCTTCCTATTCTGCAACTCTGCACAGTACACAGAATGTGCTGCTAAACTGCGGCGAAGCACACTGAATGGAATATGTGACTTTGATATTTGAGTTTGAAGACTTAACAGTATTTCTTCCTATTCTGCAACTCTGCACAGTACACAGAATGTGCTGCTAAACTGCGGCGAAGCACACTGAATGGAATATGTGACTTTGATATTTTAGTTTGAAGACTTAACAGTATTTCTTCCTATTCTGCAACTCTGCACAGTACTCAGAATGTGCTGCTAAACTGCGGCGACGCACACTGAATGGAATACGTGACTTTGATATTTTAGTTTGAAGACTTAACAGAATGTGCTCTAATCTGCAACTTTGCACACTAAACAGAATGTGCTCTAATCTGCAACTTTGCACACTAAACAGAATGTGCTCTAATCTGCAACTTTGCACACTAAACAGAATGTGCTCTAATCTGCAACTGTGCACACTAAACAGAATGTGCTCTAATCTGCAACTTTGCACACTAAACAGAATATATATATTTTTTTTTTTTTTTTTTTGTTTTTTTCCCCCCACACCAAATAACCTGCTGCCCCCACACACAGTAGTCCTAAAAAGGACTTTTGGTTCTTTTTTTTTCACAATTTTTGTTTTTTTCCTCCCTACACTGCCTTTCCCTTCCTATCCTCAGCTCTCCCTGGCTCAGACTGAGCCGAACTCGCTGGTCAGGTGCTATACAGCACCTGACCACGGGTTCTGGCCAGCCAATCAGTGTAATGCCAGCAGCCAACATGGCTGCTGGCATTACACCGATGTCAGAGCCTCCCTGCACGTTTATTGGCTGCGCAGCAGCCGCAAAACGTGCGGGGAGGAGACCCGAACATGGCGGGCGAGCACATGCGGTACTCGTACGAGTACCGCCATGTGCCGAGCAGAGCGATGCTCGAGCCGATCCGAGCATCGGCCGAGCATGCTCGCTCAACACTACACAGCACATCTATCTCACGCTGTAGCTGCTTCTATTGTGTCTGCCTTCAGTGAAAACGTCACGTTTTTATAGTGTAAATGTGAAAACATAAATCAATGGGCTAGTTTTAAAGCGGATTTTCCCACAAAAAAGCGGATAACAATATGGTTTTCGCGAAATTTCCTGCGGGAACATGGCGGCAACTTTCGCCCACCCCTAATCATGAATATGTGCCTGTGTCACTTAAGCAGGAAGTTAGTGTTGTGGACAAAGGAAAAATGTATTCTGTATACTAACGCATTGCTGTAGGACTCACAACTTTGACTTTCAGCCACTTATTTCTAAACTTCAGCCCTCAGAAGATGTAATATTACAGTGGGAAATGTAGCACCTATAGGAAACATAGGTGAAAAATGTGTTAAAATAGTCAAAAAGGAGGACATTTTTGCATAGGTGGAAAGGCAACATTTTTGGAGGAAAACGTTTTTGCGAAAAGTCATGCAGGAAATTTTTCACACTTTTTGCCCACCCCTACTTGAGAGCAGGAACTGTCGTTCTCATCAGCAATTGCAATGTACACAGTGTGTGTGTGTGTGTGTGTGGTAAATAACATCTGGGGGCACAACTGTATCCAAACACTTAGCATATTCTGTGTGATGAAATCTCCTCAGATGTCGCTTGATACCCTGCTTGCGATTCTCCTCCACCACTCTGCCATGTGTGGTCTTTGAACCACACAGTGTGCAATGGGTGGACACGAACTGCCACACCCTAACATTTACAAAGTGGCTATCATTTGGAGTGGGAGTTAACGATGAACACGGTGGATTGGCAGAAGATTTAGTTACCCTAGAAGGTGATGGTGGTGGCGAGCTAGTTGTTTCACTCGTCATGGAACTTTCTATGTCTGGGTTTCTCTATTCTTCCTTCTCTTTGATCACTGCCTCACCTCTTGTTGCCTTTCTGGAGTCAGGGGGTACAGCAACAGCGGTGCTTGATTTTTGTGGTGGGTGTTTGGCTTTAACATGTTTAAAATAAATATCATGGTGTCTATGTTTTATGTGTGCTATCAGTGTGCAGCTGTACACTGCCAAGATATGTTCCCTCCTTTCCTCTTCTCACTGACTTCTAACAGTGCTATTGGTGATGACTGCACTGTGCCTCCCAAGAGAAAAATAGTCCCGCACCCATGACTTCAGGGGATAGGGATTGGGTAAATGTGAAGAAGAATGTCCTCTTTCTTCTTGTCCTCCAAATTCCCCTTCACTGTATGTGGCAGAGGGTGAGGTTGCTGCTGTTGTTGCTACTGCCTCAGAATCAGCACTGCACCTAGGACCAGGAGTATTGCTGCTGCTGGGAAGTGTAACCTGCTTTAGTCCCGCATCACTTGTTAACCCCATTCACACTGTGTCCACGGTGGTCTGTGGCACACTAGCTTACTCCTCAGCATCCTGCTGCCCTTGCAGCTCAGCAGCAGCAGCAGCAGCAGCAGCAAGAATTAGAACAGTTGCAAATTCCAAAAGCTCACTGGTGGTGGTGGTGGTGATGCCCAATCTGATCCCTGTCTCCCATTGCTTCTCAGTTTGGGCTAAAAAGGCAATCAATGTCTTTTCCACCCCATCTTCTCCACCATCATCACCACTACCACCACCACCACTAGTCTCTACATGCTGCTGCTGCTGTCCTATTACAGAAATCTCACAGCTGGTTGGAGGAGGTGATGAGCAATGTGACAGGGGGTCCCCTAATGTCACACTTGCCATTTCTTGGTCATGTGAAGAAGGCAGACTGGGAGCAGTAGCAGCAGGCATGGGCAGCTGATCTGTGCTCCTGGTGCTGGTGGTGGTGTTATTATTTCTGCACCTGCTATCCCCCCAACAGTTCTGGCCTCCTCAGTATCATGTTCCACTTGGACACTGTAGGGAAGGGAAGGGGACTCCCAGGTACAGAGGAAAAGTGTGGGCTCCCTTTTCCGCTAGTCTGGATGCTCTCAAATGCTTCCCTTACCACTCCCCTAACACTTGTCCCATCAGCTGCTTCACCATTAATGTTATTACTACTACTAACACCAACATCAAGTTCAGTCCCAGAGTCTTCTTCCTCGCAGTTACTATTAATATGAGGATATTACCCCCTCCTAACAAGCTGCTGGACCTTAGTAGTTGTAGTACTAGAACTGTCGGTTTGCTTGGGGATAGCAAGTGTGACTTAGGGTCCCTGCTGTCACACTTGGTATCATCTTCTCATCTTCTCCTTCCCCTCCTGAGTATTACAAGACACATTGGCAGCAGTTTCAGCACTGGTGGCAGCAGCTTCAGCACTGGCAGCAGGCACAGCACTGGTGGCAGCAGGGGCAGCACATCTGACAGCAGGTCAGTACTAGTGGCAGGACTGCTTGAAGATGGTAAGTGACTTTTAGTCCCCTACTGTCCCACTCCTTCCCCCTCCTAAGAATTACAAGACACACTGGCAACAGGTTCAGCACTAATGGCAGCAGGTTCAGCACTGGCAGCTTGCACAGCACCGGTTTCAGCAGGGGCAGCACATCTGACAGCAGTCACAGCAATGGTAACAGCAGGGGCAGCAGGTCTGGCAGCAGACACAGCAATGGTGGCAGCAGGGACAAAACATCTGAATCAGGAACAGCACTGGTGTCAGCAGGTGCAGTATTGGCAGCAGACACAGAACTGGTGGCAGCAGGGGCAGCATGTCTGACAGCAGGCATAGCACTTGTGGCAGCAGGAGCAGCACGACTGGCAGCAGGCAGGCAGCTGACCTGTCCTGCACTCACTACTACCTTCTTCTTCCTCCCTCAATATTAATTTCCCCGAGATCCTTAGGGGTGAGTTAGGGGGACTGCCCAGCATTGGGTCTGTAGTGGTCACTTCCTTTTCCTCCTCAGACTAATTGGACACATAAGGGCCTTCCAGTTGCTCCTTTTATTATTTTTTATACTTGCTCATATTGATAGCAGTGACTATGAGCCTCTACAGCAGAACAGCACAGCATGTCTATCTCTTTCTGTAGCTGCTTCCATTGTGTTTCACTTCCTGAAAAGTCACATTTTTATAGCAAAAAGTTAAAAAAACACACTAATCAATGGGCAAAAACTCTCTAGCCAATGATAAAATGGAGAATATTTTTGGTAATGGACGAAAAATGCAACGATTTTAATAGCTGATTTTCACGCGAAAAAGCAGACAACAATGTAGTTTTCACAGATTTTGTTAGTGGGAACACAACAGGACCTTTTTCCCACCTCTAATTATGTTTTAGTTGACCATGCCATTAACTGAATATCCTTAGCAGGCAGCGATCGCCCCCTAGGGGTTGACATTTTAATATCCCATGATGCCTGCATTGGTAAATTGGAGTTTTACCAATATGGGTTCCAGATCCCTTACAATGAAAAATAAAACATAGTACTTTCACAACCCCCCTTTAACCCCACTGGTTTTATTTGCTGTAAATGATTCCATTTGTAAATAATGTTACACAAATATGGTACTATAATTTACACAATACTGGCATGACTGCTGAAAATAATAATGCATTCTCTGCACTAAGCTTGTCTCCTTTATTCTATTACTAGTTGAACAGCCCGTTACACGGGCCACAGTGCCTCTGGCAGCCGGTCGAGGGGCAGTCACACGCAGTGGAGACTGCCCGCACCTCGGCTGATACAGAGCTGGACGCTTCTTCGGAGTGCCCAGCTCTGTATCAGCCGCGGCGCAGGCAGTCTCTACTGCGCATGACTGCCGCACCCGCAGCAGTGTCTACTGCGCATGTCGGGCGTTACACACAACTTGGCGAATTATTATATAGGATGATTGTAAAGTTTAGAGCAGTTTTAGTCCTCAGGGCACATCAACAGTGCAGGTTTTCAGTTTGTCTCTGTTAATCACTGATCAGTGAGTACTTAGTTGCTCAGTTGTTGTGATTAGTTAACCTTTTATTTATTAGGGTTATTATGTTGATAATATGACCTTTTGGTGTGCCCCAAGAAATAGAGTTGAGAATAATTTTTCTAGAGCAGTAATGCAAAACTCCATTCTTCAGGTCACACAAACACATCAGGTTTTCTGGATATCTTTAAATATACTCAGGCAGATCAATCATAATTACTGAGACACTATCCACCTGTGATCAAGTAGGAATGTCCTCAGAATCAGATTTGTTTTTGTACCTCAAAGATTAACTTTAAGAAACACTGCTCTAGAGCAGGGATCCGTCTCCCACTTTTTCACTCTATAATTAAATTTTGTGTTACCCCTTATTCTCTGAACCCTTAAATTGTAAAGGTCTGTGAGCACTTATAGCTCATTCTGAAAAAAGCTCTTTTCTGCTTTTTTCTGCTGGATTAAACAATGGTACTGCAACTTCTGAAAAACTTTTTAACACACACATTGTTTTTAATCAGACTGTTAGCAAAAATAACATTTTTTATCCAAAAACATTTTTATAGTGCACCTATGGGAGAGCTTGCTGGTACCCTACAGTTATCTATATTAAGTTTTATTAATAGGACCACAAGGGGGAGATCCACTAATGGACAGTGCTGTGACAATGTGTGTCTGGTGAAGTGTGGCAAGCACATTACCTTGGTGATGGAAGGGGCGAATTCCCACATTAGCATGCGGGTTTGTCAAAATGCTGGTGTTGTGTAAGGGATGCTCTCCCATATACATCGCCAGCAGTTCGACATCCCTGAGGTCTAAGTGCATCCTCTGCTCCCACACTTGTCCAGTGGAGAGGATCCACTCAGACTCTGGCACACCAAACAGCATCACTTCTTTCACCCTTTCAGTGCCATAAGGATGAGGATTATACACCCCAGTGGCACTGAAAGGGTTCCAGAATGAGAGGATGGAAGAGAAGCTATAAATTTCACAGCTTTTCTGCCCTTATATACTGAATGAAGCAGGTGAGATGGCTATCTGCCGAACAGCTGATTCAGGAAAATACAGGATTTGCAAGGCAATATACAACAGTGTGCAACAGAGTGTCTTGTGAGGCCCGTGTTTACCTGAATCAGCTGATAGCCTGATCCGTTGTTTCAGTCAGTACAAAAGAACAGAAAAGCTGACATATATAGTTTTTCTGCTATTCTCTCATTTTGGAACCTTTTCAGTGTCACAGGGCTGTGTAATCAACATCCCTGGGGCACTGAAAGGTGTAAGGGAGGGCTGCTGCTGTCTTGGATCTCCTGAGCAGAGACAGCAAACTGCACTCTGGTTCCATATCAAACTACAATGTGATCTTCAGGCTGGTGATGTTGGGACTGTGAACTTCAACTGCAGAGATATGTGTCAGGACTTATCGCATGTGGCAAACAGCCACATGAACATCTAAACATACCCATGTGAATATGACAATGGCTTGTTAACCTGCATTTTCCATTGTCAAATTAGTACAAAATCATAAACCTGTCAAAGACATGATGGATTCATAGTGATATTGATGAATTTTGACATATTGGTAGTGGATTCAGACAGATATGAATACATCTCAGTGCATACTTTTGATATGTCACAGAACAGATTCACAGCCATATTGCCATACTGGCCCCTTATCTCTCCTTGGTGTATCTGCCCCCATGGTGACCATGAACAAAATTTGCAGTTTAGTGTAAAAAAAGAGACTGTAATAACAGTCCTAGAAGCTGTAATGCTTTATTTAACAGAAAGACCTCATAAAGTATATTTTTATTAAACAAAGTTTACTGTTCCTTATTGTTCCATGTGCATACACAGGTCTGTTGTATAAAGGATACACGTGTGTATCTAGGCAAATTCTTCTGTTAGGCAAATTCAGAACTACTTGTTCCTAGAGTATAGCTCCCTTTTAAATGTGACACTCTTCACAAGCAATTTATTAATTTCTGTTTTAAATTGTTTGGAATTATTCACAAATATTCAATAGTAAGAGAGCTGTAAATGTAAAGCAGATGTTTGTAAAGGTAAACTAAACTGCAAGAATACCAATTGCTGATAGTTTAATAGAGAATCATTTAACTTTGAAGAATGATTGAAACCTGTCTGTTTTGTTGCTAGCGCTATTGAGGCACGTTCTCTGAAAATAAAAAAAAAAGCCTAATTTGCAATTCTGCATTAAATAGTCTAGTTTAGAAAGAACATCAATTTGCACAGTCCACAGATTTTTATGTGAAATTTATGGATTGACTATATTTTAGTAATGGTGTCTGACATTTCAAGGGTAACAATTCTGGGTCTTAAAGCTCATCCATTTTGTCCAGGTAACTAAAGCAGCAATGAAGATAAATAAAGGAGGCTAGTATTCAATGTATGCTATTCAATGTTTATTCGGAACTGAATAAATATACTTCTTTCCATGCCTTCAATGTGCTTCTTATCCAGAAGGTTTATTACATTTATAGATGTGTGTCTTTATTCTATACATCAGTGAGGCTTATGTACTAAGAAGAATTTGAGCAACTCTGATGCAAAGCAGCTGCACCATAGGAGACAAATATTCCCCAAATAATCATTGATTTAACCCTTTGAGTACCAGGTGAGTATGCATTGCATGGCAAAGCAATGTGTTATATAACCCTTTGGCACTAAAAGGGTTAATTTTTGTATTTTTTTGTATTTATTATTATTTTATTTTTTTACCCTGTGAATCCTAGACAGCTCTCCCACATTATTTATTTAGTTAGAAACCCATTTAGTGTTAAAGAGGTTAAAAACATAATTTTAATCAACTGCAGTTGGTTTGCTCAAAATTATTTCAGTTCTTCTTAGTACATCAGTCTGCTAGTGTCTTGTGTGTACTGCTTAATTGCCTATTTTATTGATTGTTAACACTTATATTTTTAGGAAGCAATGCATTGGAAATATCTTTATTATCCAAGGGGTTAAGCAGGGTATGTATGAAAATAATGCAATACTTTTGTATTTTTTAGGGTTGCTATTGTATTCATGTGTATCTATGTAAGTCTGTAAGTCTGTTTGAAAGGAAATGCTCTTTGTCTAAATAATAGTGCAATTGCTCCTGTCTTTTTTTCTCTCACATCTATCATTATTGAGGGAAGTATTTTAATAAATGTTTGATTTATATGAAAATTAGACACACCCAAACTGTACACCCCCAAGCTTATAAACAGGGATGGGCGAAACCAAAATTGTTGAAAAATTACACCTTCAGTCTGGTGAAAATTTTTTCATGAAAAGTGTAGTTTTTACTCTTTTTTTGCCTCGAAATCAATGGGAAAACTGAATCTACACACAACACATAGCAAATTTTATTTCCCACAAGCATGGTATAAAAGTGGTCTGCGGGTGTCTGTGTTGGTGGAGTCTGGGGAAAGAATCGGTTGAACAGGGAATTTTTTTTTCGGTGGGGTGGGGTGGACTGGGGGACAGTTAATTTAAAAAAAAATTATAAATTAAATAAAAAATAAGACATGGTATAAAAGAGGTATAAGGAGCTTGCCTGTGTTGCTGGAGTCTGGGGAAAGAATCAGTTGAACAGGGATTTTTTTTGTGTGGGGGTTGTTGACTATGATTTGGGGGACAGTTAATAATAAAATAATACATTGGTACGTAACTTGACAGAGAAAGGGACCCCCTGATGTAAGCTGTGACTGGGGCAGACTGATACTTTACCGGATAGAGTATTTTGTAGAGGATTTATAGGACTTAGACTTGTTGTTAGAGGTCCACTCCCTGAAGAAACATTGATTTGTAGGACTTACACATGTTTGGAACAAGCCCTGAAGAAACATTGATTTGTTGTAGAACTTAGACTTGTGTTAGTCCCAAGCCCTGAAGAAACATTGATTTGTAGGACTTACACTTGTTTGGCAGAAGCCCTAAAGAAACATTGATTTGTTGTAGGTCTTAGACTTGTGTTATGCCCAAGCCCTGAGGAAACATTGATTTGTAGGACTTAGACTTAGACCCAGCCCAGAGGCAATATCAATTTGGAACAAGCCCTGAGGAATCAAGGATAATTTGCAGCACTCAGGATTGTTAGAGTCACAAGCCCTGAGGAATCAGTGATTTAAAGCACTTGTTAGAAACAAGCCCCCAAAATTGTGTTTCTGTAGGCCTCTAGTTTATATAAAGAACAAGCCCTGAGAAAAGAAATATCCTCTAATGGCCTAGTGCCAGCAGGTAATGTTATTGCGGTCAGTGGCAAATGCCCCGTGTCATTATGGCATTTGTGACTGCTGTTCTTGCTGCTGCTGAGTTGTTTAAGCAGCAGGATGATTAAGTATCTTCAATGGAATGGGATCAACAACAGCAGTGATATGGGTGATGAATTATCATGGTTCTATTTGCCACTAGTAGCTTCAGTGATATGCCAGAGGCAGTAGCAGCACCACAACTGGTCCCCACCACTTCAGGTATATGAAGACAAAAGTAGTTGGCTAGTAATGTTTCTCCACCTGCTCGTCTCCCAAAATCATAGGTGTGTTTTTGGAATATATATTTTTCCCTTGAGAGCAGGAAGGAACAGTTCCTCTCATCAGCAACTTCAGAGTGCACAGTGTGTGTTTGTGTTTGTGTGTGTGTGTGTGTGGGTGTGTAGGAGATAGGGGAAGGACTGGGAACAATGGGTACATCTGTACTTACAACTGGCACAACTGTAAACAAACACAATGATGTTTAGCTCCACAATGTGAAATAATCTCGCCAGAAACCAAGTACTGCTGCTATCACTATGCCCCTTGTTTGCTCCCTGCTAATTACACATGACAATTTGCAGTTTTAATAATAATGATAAACCCTCCCTGCCACCAGGTCAGCGTATTCGGTGGGATGGAATCTCCTCAGATGCAGCTTCATGCCCTAGTTGTGATTATCCTCTACCATACTGCCATGTGTGGTCAGTAGGGATGGGCGAAAATTTTCACCTCAAACTGACATATGTGAATAATGGCACTCCCTGCTTTGCAAATAATTTCTTGCAAAAAGTGACGTTTTTCTGTTTTTTCACACTTTTTTCATCTAGCTCATTCCATTGGAATCAATAGGAACACTGAAGTTACACACAACACTTAGCTTCAAACCAATAATGATGGCACTTCCCTCATGGCAAAAAATTCCCCATAAAGTGCAGTTTTTCCACTTTTTTGCATAGCTCATTCCATTGAAATTAATGAGAACATTGAATTTACACAAAACACATAGCAAATGTTATTTTATTTTATTTCCCAGAGGCATAGTACAAAAGGGGCATGAGGGTGCCTGAGTTGGTGGAGTGTGGGGAAAGAATCAAGTTGAACAGGGGATGATTTTTTGGGGTCTTGTTTATTGGGATTGGGGGGCAATTACTAATAAAAAAATCCTAAATATAATTAAAAAAAACCCATAAGACATGGTATAAAAGGAGTCTGAGGAGGGTGTCTGTGTTGGTGGCTGGAGTCTGAGGAATGAATCAGTTGAAGAGGGTATTTATTTTAGGGGGATTCTTGACTGCTATTGAACGTCAGTTAATAAAAAATAAATCAATAAAATAAGAAATGTGAATGTAAAGTGAAAGAGACAGGAACCCCCTGACATAAGCTGCTACTTGGGTAGACTAATACTTGACTTGATAGTGTATTTTGTAGAGGATGATTTGTTAGATTTTGTTGTAAAAGCCCAAGCCCTGAGGAAACATTGATTTGTAGGACTTAGACTTATTTGAGGCCTAATTGGGCCTCTAATAAGTCTAAGTTCTACAAAGGCCTCTAACAACAAATCAAACAAATCATCCTCTACAAGTCAAGTATCAGTCCACCCCAGTGCAGCTTGTGTCAGGGGGTTCCTGTCTCTATCACTTTACATACAAATGTCTTATTTTATTGATTTATTTTTTTCATTCATTCACCAACATAGACACCCTCCTCAGACACCTTTATACCATGTCCTATGGTTTCTATTTTATTTTATTTTATTTAGGATTTATTTTTTATTAAAAGCCCCAAATCTCAGTAAACAACCCCCCCAAAAATCATACCCTGTTCAACTGACTCTTTCCCCACACCCCACCAACACAGGCACCCTTTGGGAAATAAAATAATATTTGTTATGTGTTGTGTGTAACTTCTATGTTCCCATTGATTTCAATGGAATGAGCTAGGGAAAAAAGCGGAAAAAAAGTGTAAAATCTATACTTTTCACCTGAAAATTTTCGCCAAGTGGAAAGTGCCATTTTTCGACGATTTCAGTTTGAGGCGGAAATTTTCACCCATCCCTAGATGTGTGTTGGTATATAATGAAACCACGTCCAGGGTAGCCCACAAATATTATTCTGACCACTCTTGGTCCCCCAACTTATCAAAGACATACTGGGTATATCTTATGTACCCAGGAAGTTATACAACATAATTTTGGAAAAATAATCCAAATACATGGATAAGTTGGCAGACATAGAGTAAATGGTTTTACTTATCACTTTTCCATCATCGATAAACCTTGTTAACAGAATTTGTTTTTAATATTTGATGCAGACCTAGCCACTAAATTTTGTAGACTTTTTAGTTTGTATTGGTATTTGCACGGCAGTAGCTGGGAGTACCAAGCTGGTGGTACTATACTTAATTTTTAAATGGATTGCGAACAGGATCTAAATGTTCTAAATGATTGGCTGGTGTTGTTTTCCATATGTGGAATGTGACTTAAACTAGCAGTTGTGCCAACGTGCGTTCCCTCCTTTCCCCTTTTCACTGACTTCTCTCAAATCATGCACAGTTCCATCGCTGATAACTGCACTGTGCCTGCCCCAAGAGAAAAATAGCCCCACACCCAGGACCTCTCTAATTTTCTCTCTAAATTTCTAATTCACCTCCACAATAACATTCACTGGATGAGGCTGAGGATGATGTGGAACTGTTGCTGCTACTGCTTCAGAATCAGCACTACAACTAGGACCAGGAGGAGTATTGCTGCTGGTAAGTGGAACCTGTCCTAGTCCCACATCACTACTACTGGACCCCATTTTTGCCCTGTCCACGGTGGTCTGTGGCACACTAACCTGCTCATCATCATCCTGCTGCCCTTTCATCTCAGCAACAGCAGGAATTTCAGCAGAAGAAAACTCCACAAAGTTGTCACCACTGCCAGTTGTGGTGATGTCCATCCCCATTTTATCTTGGTGTCCCATTCTTTCTCACTTTGGGTTAAAAATGTCATGCTCTCTTCCACCCCAGCTGCTCTACTTTCACCATCATCACCACCACCATCAGTCCCTCTTTGCTGTTGCTGCTCTGGTTGGTATTGATGACAATTGTGATAGAGGGTCCTCTACACACTTTTCATCTCTAGAGGTGAAGAAGGCAGACTGGAAGCACTAGCAGCAGGCACAGGCAGCTGGTGGTATAACTGCTGCTAGCTAGTTGTGCCTTTCTCAGTATCATGGCCCAGAGGCACAATGCCGGGGTAAGGGGAATCACAGGGTCAGGAAGATGTTGTGGGCTCCCTTGACTGTTAGTCTGGCTGCTCCACATCACTTCCCTTCTACCTCTGCATCAGTCATGCTAGTCCCACCAACTGCTTCACTAACAGTAATAACATCAACTTTAGAACTAGATTCATCACCATCACCCCCTCTTTCATACCCAACACTCTGAGTCTCTAGCTGCTGCATTATAGTAGTAGTAGTAGTGGGACTGCTTGGGGATTGCAATTGTGACTTAAGGTCCCATGATGTCACCTTTGCCATCATTCCCCATGCCTCCTAAATATCACGGTAAGGCACACAGCAGTAACAGTAGGCACAGGTAGCTGACTTGTACTGCTTACACTGCTGCCCACTTCTTCCTGTGCCTGTACCACTATTTTACCCCAGATCCCAAGAGAGAGTGTGTTGCAGGACTGGGCATCATTGAGTCTGTAAATCAGGGCTTCCAGACCCTTCAGTGCTGGTAATGATCACTTTCTCATCCTCCTCAGGCTCACTGGATGCATCATGGTCCTTCTAGCTCTAACTTTTCTTTGTGTTCTGGTGCTCATAGTAATAGCACACACTATGAGCCTCTTTTGCCTTAATGTTTCAGCCTAGCACCCTATTTCCCTCTCTAGCTGTTCCTGTTTCATTCCTTGCAAACGTCACGTTTTTGTGACAAAAAAGCACAGTACGTGTAGGTAAAGGGGCAAAAAATTTGTGGCCACTGAAAAAAAGTGACAACTTTTTGGCAATAGGCACAAATGGAGAAGATTTTATAAGCTTTTTTAAGGCAGATTTTCCAGTGAAAAAGTGGACAACAACATGGTTTCACTGATTTTTTTCATGGGAACACAATGGGACCTTTCGCCCACCCCTACTTATAAATACCATAGATGCAATATTTTGTAATTGTACATTATGCACTAAAAAGTATATATTATTAGAGATTGCATTTACATACATGGTGCCCTAAATTTGCATCAAATGCTTTATTTTTCAAATATCACTGTATCAATACGCACATTGGACATTGAATATATAATTATTGGCAGATAAAGTAGATATTTTCAAATAGTTTTGATAATTAGTTTCAAGACAATAGTGATGCTTATCTAAGGTAAAATTATATTGATATTTTTGAATCAGGAAGGACATTTTTACTCTTCAGACTAAACTGAAAACTGTGCCAAATAGGTGTTGTTTACCTTAGTTCAACAGATGTCTAGCAAAGGTTGAACTTGATTAACTTGTTTTTATTTATTTATGCACTTATTTATTCAATCATTTATTTATTACTTCATCAACATCTCAAATTAACTTAATAAAATTGACACATACAGTATACATTACTGAATTTTTTTTCTAAACATCGCTTTGAAAACTATGTTTCCATGCATGGAAATCATTTGTAGCAGAGAGGAAACTGAGACCATAAATCTCCATAGGATGATGTAGCAACAGCGCCACTGTACAATTTCAGGCCACTGTGATATTGCACCTAAAAAATTCAACTTTGAGCTGTAATAACTTTTGAATAAATCACCTTTCAACAATGGGAGTACCCTTGTTTTACTCAGGGGGATAAACCCTACGACATATTTTTTTTTACATTTTAAGTATTACTATCCCTTTAAATTAACTCAACCACTTTGAGGTTAACAGTAAATCAGAGCATTGACAAACATGCACTTTATCTTTAGTTATATATTTAGTTTATTTTAACTAATAATCATAATTTTGCTTTACAAATGTTCTTTTAAGCTCTATAACAAAGCAATAAAGCAATTTCAGATATAATACTTTCTCATTTAGCCAATATTTATAGTTATTGTTACAGTCTATGTATTCTGTATATTTAACCAAATCATAAGAAGCAAAGACCTTTTATACCCTTACAATTATGTCTGACATTTTAAACATGAAAATGCAGCTTGCAGTACATAATGATTTATTTTGTCATGAAAGTGTATATTAACCTGTTAGAATTGTCATTTTTGCAATTAGAAATTAAACTGCCATAAGGGAAAAAAACATATTCTACAAACAGAAGTGGTAGAGGTTAATACATTGAAGCAATTTAAGCATGCACGGGATGAGCGTAAGACTATCCTGAACATAACAAGACCAAGGACCATTTATTTGATGTTTTACAGCCAGATTACATTGGCTGAATTGTTCTTATTTGCGGTCAAATAAATAATAAGATGCATTTCACATTCATGCTAATTTTGATTGCTGTGTTAGATGGTTGTACCTAGGGAATCATTTTAGTAGAACAACATGGTATTTTAATGAAAAAAATATTGCTGTTTAAAGCCTGTAAGAAAAAGTAATACCTCAGGTTTTTTCAACTTCTCATATGATTTGAAAGAGTATCTGATACCATTCACTCACTATAAAATACTTCTATTTATTATAAAACTGTATTTTAACTTCTGCTGATATCAGTGATGTCAGCTCCTTCACTAGAAGTATCTGACCCTGGTCACTCAACTATACACAGCAAACGTAACTGATGTAGCTATAGTAACCCTACTTGGTATTAAAAGGGAAATATTTTCCTGGTCTGAATACTTTCACCCAGTCCTGAACTCTATCTTTTGTTGTACTATCCTATATAATAATTCGCTAAAACTTGTGTAACAACGCAGTCATGCGCAGTAGAGGCTGCTGCATGTGCTGCGGTCATGCACAGTAGAGACTGCCAGTGACGAGGCTGATACAGAGCTGTCCAGCTGTGGCACGGACAGTCTCTACTGAGCATGACTGCACCACGACCAGCTGGCACTGTATCAGTCGCAGCGTGGCCAGTCTCTACTGTGCAAGACTGCCCCACGACCAGCTGGCAGTGGCTCTGTGGCCCGTGTTACGGGATCTTCAACTAGTATGTATATATTCATGAATTGAGCTTATAAATAGCCCACCTATACTTTAAAATCTATTGCAGAATAGTTTGTGGAAAGTTATCAACCCATTTCATATTGCTCGGGTTATCAGTTTACATACTTGCGCGTTAGTTATTCATCTCCTTTTCTCTTGCAGGTAAATAACATGTTACTGTTTATATAAACAAGGCTACAGAGCTTTGAATAATCAAAGAGGAAATTTAGGTAATAAGCACTTTGATGTTAAACTTGGGATTAGTCTTTACCTATGCTTTGTGTCATTCAAATTTGCTTTAACATCAATGCATTCTTTGACAGAGCTATCATTCAAACAATGCATATAATCAATTTGTGTATTTTAAACTGAATCTGGGTGTTCGTTAGTCAATTACACCCACACATTTTCTTAGAACAAAATATATATTAAAAGAGAGAGATAACATAATGCCATATTGTTCAATTTGTTTGGACTTGTTACTGTTAAATCGTATGTCAAATTACAAACTACATCTAAAAGTAAAAAAAAACAATTACATTAAATATTTATTAGGTATGTCTTTTCTCTACTCACAACAAAACAACTACAGAAGCGCACTCTCTAAGCCTGAAAATTAGAGAGGTTTAAATTATAACACTGAAACCTTAAAGGTTCTCCAACACAAATGAAATAGGATGTTAAATATCATATACTTACAGCTATGAATTAATTATTCATGTAAGAGCTCTAAAACATAATCCTAAAAGTGGTTGTAAACTGACTCAGAAAGCAATTATTTAATTTCATTTGTCCTGTTGTAAAGAGAGACAAGCTAAAGTCAGTTAATTTATGGTGATTAGTGTCCACTGCTCTTGCATTCAGAAAGGTTATGATAAGCTAACAGCCTATTTACAGATAATCATATTGATCTTTATGGTATTTAGATCTGGGAAAAGGCAGGAATGGCTGCTCCCACTGATCATATGAAAGACTAGATGTTAGACTTCAGAGAACAAAGATAATTTTAATTAGCATGAGTACAATGTAAGTTTAAAAAACCCCAATTAAAGGGATAGTAATACTTCGTTTTATCTTTATTTTATTTTGTAGGCATTAAAAAAACATGAAGAATGATATAAGTCTTATCTCTCAAACCTTTAAGGTTTAAGAGATATTCACAAGCAAAGTTTCCCCCTCCCGCCCCTTTTTCCTAGTGTAAGCCATCTCTTCTCAGATGTGAATCTGGTTGTAAGACCAGACAGATAACAGCAGGGGACACTCTTCTTTGCATGAAAACAATGAAAGCCCTTCCCCCCTTGACAAGTTTTTCAGCTTTTTCCCTTATCTTAATTGAAGATTGTCCCTCTCTGCAGTCTACCTCTGCACCTCCCTTCTGATCTGGCTGAACGGGGGGGGGGGGGTACTTTGCTTGTGAATATCTCTTAAACCATAAAGATTTGAGAGATAAGACTTATATCGTTCTTCATGTTTTTTTAATGCCTACAAAATAAAATAAAGCTAAAACGAAGTATTACTATCCCTTTAAGTGTTGATGTTCTCTTGAAACAGGGTATATAGTTGCTGCAGTAGGGTGAAGTCAGTTTGACTATAGTAGACAGTAACAATAGAATAAATATATTTATTATGGTTAGAAAAAAAAGTTATGCGTGAGGATGCATTGTATCAATTAGTTGCCATTTTGGGGCTATATTTCTGGCTTTGGCCATGTGATGATAGGAATTGATCACAAACATCAATTCCATCCTTGCATGGGATGTTGCTATAGAGTGATTCTACATCTATGTTTGCTAGAATTGTTTTAGTAGATAAATCTTTAATCTAGACAAGTTTGTTAATGAAGCCTGTAGTGTCTTTCATAAAGCTATTGTTGTTATTTACAAGGGGTTACAAGATGTTTGCCACCAGGCCAGATATCTGATCAGTCATAGTGTTCATATCTGTTACTGTTGGCTTCCCTGGGTTTCCCACAGCAGGGTTGATTGGTACAGTCTGAAGCTGTCTCACTTCTAGTTGTGTGTTCTTTTGGAATTATTTAATGAGATTTTGGAGTTGCTCTGCAAATTTCTTGTTGTTATCTTGACTGAGTTGTTTGTAGTAATTGATGTCCGACAGTTGTTGGTTTCCCTCTTATGTAGTTATGGGTGTTCATAATCACTACTGCTCCTCCTTCTGCTGGTTTTGTGATTTTGTGGTTGGTGTTTAGAACACCTGTTGCATGTCTCTAATGGTGATATGTTATCTATGGTGTTTTTCTGTTGTGTTGTCTAAGATGTTTTAGAAAACAGAAGAAGGAAGATAGAAGAAATCTGACAGTGGATGACAGGTAAGTGTAGCACAGATCTGAGTGTTAGACTTGTGTTAGGTAAAGACTTGTTGCACTTTACTGTTAGGGATAGTGTAGGGTTAGTGTTCCTTGGTGTATTGTAACAGAGCCTTACCTCGGCCTGCGCCATTCATACAGGAGCAGGGTTCTATCACGGTGCCTGTGTTATTACTGCAGACATTTTGACAGTGCTTCTTTCTGATTCAGTTTTATTGGCTAACGTGGTATTGCTCTGCCCAGTGATAACTTAACTACTGAGCACTGTCATTTCAGCTTTGCCCTTTCGTGGTGTTCCCATTAATAGCGCTGACTCCAGTATTTGTGTGTTTCCTGTGAATGACCAGGACTGCCTGACTACTCTGCCTGTATTGTTCCTGCCCTGTGTACTGAACCGGATTGGCTGACGTTCCTGCTCTGTGTACCGACCCGGCCTGGCTGATGCTCCTGCTCTGTGTACCGAACCAGATTGGCTGACATTCCTGCTCTGTGTACAGACCCGGCCTGGCTGACGTTCCTGCTCAGTGTACCGACTCAGCTTGGCTGACGTTCCTGCTCTGTGTACCGGCCCGGCCTGACTGACATTCCTGCTCTGTGTACCAACCCGGCCTGGCTGACGTCCCTGTTCTGTGTACCGACCCGGCCTGGCTGTCGCTCCTGCTCTAGGTGCCAACCCAGGCCTGCTTACTGTTCCATCCGGTATCTGGTTAAGGGCCTGTCTCCGATCTTTCTGTCTGCGGACAGATCCGTTGTTGCCTCCGTTGCTGCTCCGGCAGTCCTGTATTGTTACCTGACCAGTATTGTGCCTCGTTTATCATCCGGTGCTCATAGCACCCATTCGGTAGCACCACGGTACACTTGACCTATACTTCGCTTGCTGAGGTTGGATTATCTTGGGCGCCTCAGGCATTATGCATTCTGGCAGTCAACTCTGGCAGGTCTGAGCGTTCATTAACCCATTGTGGGTTGGTGCCTGTCTGACTATTCTCCTTGTGCATTCTGATTTGGCTCAGATATCCTTTCTTGTGCAAACCTGTGGCTCCGGCTGACTACCCACTCCGTGTATGACCTAGGCTTGTCTGACTACCCACTCTGGTGTTGACCTGGGGCTCTGTCCACTGCAAATCCAGCATTCCATTGCTTCAGTGGATATCCTATCTGGTGCAAACCTGTGGCTCTGGCTGACTAACCGCTCCGTGTATGACTTTGGCTCATCTGACTAGCCTCTCTGGTGTTTACTAGAAGGCCCTGTCTGTTCGCTCCTAGGATTGGTTCCGTTATTCAGACATCCTTCCTAGTATTGACCTGGGGCTAGCAGACTCCCAGCTACTGACTGCAGGCTGAGTCAGTATCATTCTTGGGCGCTATCTTACCGCGAGACTCCAGCAGGCTGAGGCCTAGTCTCGGACAGTGTGGTGGTGATATTGGGAGACTGCTATTCCTGATACAGTAGTCGCCTTTTCGATCACCCACTGTGTGTATATATTTATATTGCATTACTGTTATTATTCTCATAATAATGGTTATATTAACTATACCATCTGACTCCTGGTTCTGCTTACCAACTGTAACATGTATATGTCACTAGCGACGACACCACCCTCCAGACTCCTGGTAAATAGATACCAGTGGCCACGGTATGACCCCTGGCCACTGGACTACGAGCACCTGGGCCTTATTGGTGAGCCACAGAGCCCTCAACCACTGGAGGAATTCAAACCCCAGCACAGTCAACAAGGGGGAGAACCATCTGTGCAAAGTGAAGAGTATATTGATGTGGTGGGGGCATCCTCACATGCTGGCCCCCAGTCACTTGCCCCAAAACACACCTCACCACCAGCAGCAGCTGAAGAACAACCACCATACCTGGAGGAAGACAATGGCCAACAGGAAGAGGCAGAGCAAGGAAGATATCCATTCCCAACACCACAAACTCCGCCATCAGTGCCCACATCCTCTGCCACAGGTACTCAAACCATGAGGATGGATGAGGAAGCAGCTGAGGGAGTCCAGAAGATCTGCCAGATACCTGAGGAGGTTACAGCGTGATGTGCAGATGAACACAGTCACCCTATATGAAACAGAATTCCAGCAAGCCATCCATCTAAAATATGACAATTTAGGACTGGAATGATGGATATGCCTGGCCAGATGCTGGTGCAAATGAGGGAACAGAATCGCATGCAGAGCCTGTAGTTGGAGAAAGCACAGCAATCCATGGAGGGGTCAACTGCAACAACCTCCTCCTCCAGTGTGACCCCCACAACAACTCCAAGACATGAGACAGTCAGTGAGGGCATCTACCTCTGCAGCCTCTTCTAAAATCCTCCCACACTCCCCCCCAAAAAATACATAAAAGTGCCCTATTTGTTCTATTTTCCCAAAATAAAATTGCACTTATTGATCCCAATTATGGCCTCAATTCAACTGGCCGCATTAGCCAAAAAAACCCTGCCGGAATCTGTTTTAAGCATGGTAAGCAATTCCATTACCTGTGCTATGAAGAAATACTGGCAGAAAAAAAGCACCTCGGGCACCAAATGTATTGCCCATTTGACCCTGTGGAAACATACTATAACAGGTTGGAAACTGCCATTCAACTGAATGCGTTAGCAGTAAAATGCATTAAGGGACCCACTTTAACATGGGAAAATCTGCACCCAGTTTTTTGGGTGCAGAGTCCCTTAAAACAACTACAAACAGCCGAAAATGAATAGAATGTGCAAAAAAGCATAAAAAAAATCTAACTCACAGGTGGATGTGCTGATTTGGGGCTTAGGGCCTCCCAAAATGTGACAAATGTTAGTAGAATTAACCCTATGAGTGCCATGTGTTAATCTGACTAATTTACAGAAAAAACATTGACCAGTAATGACAAAAATATTTACCAGTAATCCTGATGTCCAGCGGAGTCTTCAGCACCCCGGTCAGCTACTGTCCATCTTCTTCAATCTTCTATCTTCCTTCTTCTCTCTTCATTATCTCCATCTATTTTCTTCTGTGTTACAATCAGATGCCTGTAAAAGAAAGAAAAAATATACATTATTAAAAACCACCTTTGTGGTTTCAGATACTGTCAGTGGAGGTGGCAGCAGGAATAGAAGAAGACAGACCCCCCCTTAGGTACCTTATTGGCCAATGCACTATCCATTGTGATGGAATTTTAAACAGAGACTGCCTTTTTATTTAGCCAGTCTCTGTTCAAAATGTCTCCCATTCATTGGCTGGGATGTATGATTATGCACCTCTCAGCCAATCATCTTCCAGAAGATTCTGTATCCTCATGTTAGAATCACACACCATCTGTACATTGATAGAGTGGAAATTCTTCCTGTTGAAGAGATGTCTGTCATGTGTTGGCGCTCTTATGCATACATGCATTCAGTCAATGGTATCCATGACCCAGTTTTACAGATGCCCACTCCATGTCAGTGGAGGGGAAGTGGATGTGCCTCCTGACCTTCCTCTTGAGGGCTGACAACACCTGAGACATTACCCTTGGGTTGGGACATGCAAAATTTATACCCTTCTGTGGCCTGGAACTATTCATTTGCCATGAAAAGTATGGCACACATCAGCTTCTGCAAGCCAGATAGGGCACGGTTGGTACTGACTATGGGGTCAACGTCATATTTGATCACCTCATATAGGTCGATGATGCTTTGTGATGTCAACCTGTTGCAGTCTCTCACTTCAGCTTCAGTCATTCAGAAGACTATGACACTAGTGCAATATATCCTGGGTCTGAGTGGTCGTTTGTCATCCCTGTGCTGCTCCACAGTTCCCTGTGGCAGCTGTGGGTGATCCCCTTTGCGGCAGTTGAGGTGCTGCTGCCTGGTGTGGTCCTCTAGCTTGGAGATGGGCATCTGGCTGGCTTTCAAGCCAGAACATCAGTATGAAAGATGTGCTTTTGGGTTCATGAGGATCTCTAGCCCTCACACGCCTTTGTCACTGATGTGTTTGCAGGAAACATAACATATTGCTCTTAATCTCTCTCTGAGTGGTCTCAATGTAAACATGCCACATTTGAGGAGGGCAAGATGTCCCTATAAGACAGTGGTGGGGTGTTGTCCAGGAGCGGTCATCAGGTAGGGAATGACAGATGGAAAGGTGTATGTTGTCCATGTAAGTGTATTGCGATGTGGCTGTTGTTTGAATGATTTGTTGTATTTATTATGCACCTGTCACGTGTGTGTGACATTGTCAGGTGCAACTCAGGTCTCTATTGACTGGTGATGTTGCACAGGTGAGCTTGGGTTGCTTTGTGATTGACAGGTTTGCATCGTGTGTAGTGCATGCATATCTTTTGTGTGTCAATCCCTGTTGTTCTTGGGTAAGGTGTGACTTATTGTGTTTGTCATCTGCTAGGACCCAGCTCAGAGCAGATATGGCCACAATGGGTATGCTCAAACAGCTCAAATATATTCTAAAAGTAGCAGAAACAACTCCCAAAGGAGACAGTAAGATGGATAACCGGTGCAGAGCTAGGCCCAACAAATAATAATTATAAATAAATAAATATATATGTTGTGTGAGCTGTTGGTTCCCTGTTCTCTTTTGTTCAGTGGTGTTTTTTTTCCACCGTTGTGTGCTGTTCGGCAAAAAAAAAACTGGTTGCAGAATTTCATCCAGTAAATGTATCAGTTTATCACATGTTGGCACTGACCGCACAGAATTGGCTCCTGGGTAGAGCTGTTCCATTGTTTTAATTGGGTGAAATATTAATGCCCATTTTAAAACTTCCTTTGGCAGTTCATAGCATGGGTAACTGAATGGTTTATTGTGCTTAAAAAACTGCCATCGGCTGTTTTTTTGGAGTCGGAGACAATTGAATCAAGTCCTTAGATGGTCTGCATACACTTATCTTACATTTTATCTTTAAGTTATGGTGATTTACCTCTCCAGAAAATACACACAAAAGTTCAATTATAGAGTGGCTTATTTCATATGATGATTGATATGGGAACCATCAAATTTAGTGGCAATCTGAGAAACATCAGCTTTTAAAACAAATCCTTCTACACTTAAACCCAAAAAAAAATTCGGTAGAGATGGATTACATCCTATGACAGGTAAACGGAGAAAATCAATAATAAGTAACTTGTATAAGTAACCAAATACTCACCAGATAAGAAAGAAGTGAGGAGAGTTTCACTGCTTATAAATTAAGTAATGGTGATATTTGGGATGCATTAATCCAACTTTGGTGATCTCATATATGCATGCCTCTACTTCCAGGGTAGGAGCTACAGGTCCAGTTTTGGCATTTAAGCTTATTTTTTTTCTTAAACTTGTCTTCCCATAATATGTAGCTATTGTTTATTTCATAATTATGCTGTCACTTAGTGCAGTTTCATCATGTTTCAATTGTATGCACATTGCACTACTGCTTATGAGGGTTAAAGGATAATTTTGGGTTCTGTTTTTTGTGCAGATTCTTATGATGGTGAAAAAAATGTTAATCTACTTGCTACACTTTCATATGACTCACTGTATTTTTACATTGTTACAGGATTTGCCATACACTGTAACAACACTATTTAAATACACTGCCACTTTGAGTACAGAATAATAATAGTATTGTGTCAGTATATAGGGTACCGTTTGCTGTACATATATTTTTGTCTTCTCCGGGGGGGATTATTTCCTTACATGTTTCATTGGGGTGGGCTCATTACTATGTACATATTCGTTACTCTATGTCTCTACCTATTTGTTTATCACATCATCAGCTGCCAATTTTTGGTATTGTGGGTATTTAAATGCATGTTTTTTTCTCCACCTTTCTGTAATTATTAAAAAAGCCCCAGGGAGGGCTAAAAATAATAAATAATAAATAAATAAACAAATAAATAAATAAATAAATAAATAATAAATTGTACCATTAATAATCTGCAATCAAGTCCTTTGAGTGTGTTTTTTTTCTTGGATCATATGCATATTAATATATGTGACTGGCACCCAGACTGCATGTGCAGTTTATCCTATAAGGGTTAACCCTATAAGTGGTCAGGACGTATTGAGGTAACTCTTTTAGTGGCAAATAGTTATCCAGTGCATTGCATAACTCTGTTGCACTGAAAGGGTTAAAAGTATAAGGGAAAAAAACATGTGAGAAGGTGGGAGGAACAGGGGGGAAGAGTGAATGAGAAGGGTGGGATGGATGGGAAATTAGGTGAATGGAGCAGGTGGGAGGGATAAAGGAGTAGGATGAAGTGGGGGTAGGAGGGATAAAGGCATAGGATGAAAGGGTGGGAGGGATGAGGGATTACTGGGTATGGTGGGAGGGGTAAGGGAAAGGGATGAATGCTCAGCAACATCGCTGCCCTTAGGATCCTCCACTGTAACTGATACCTCATCTGTGTGGTTTCTCCTGATGTGGCAGACATCGCTGTTGAGCAGTAGTAGTCCTCCACATACATGTCTGTACTATTATAAGAAACACCATAGTCAAAATATACAGACATACATAGTTCAAAGACCCACTGGCCAGGAGCAACATATACATGCAAGCCTTTGAACTCTCTATGTCTTAGGACTTAATTGTCATGATTAGGAATGGGCAAAAGTTTTCGCCTCAAATCAGAAATAGGAGAAAAATGGCACTTTTCACCAAGCGAGAAATATTTCATGATATGTGCAGTTTTCCCTCTTTTTTCACCCAGCTCTTTGCATTGAAATCAATTGAAAGACAGAATTTCCCCCACCACATGGCAGTTTTCTCTTCTTTTCCTGTAGGCATATAAAAGGGTGTCAGGCTCTCACAACATGCCATTCTGTGCTACTGAGAGGAGAAAGCAGCACGTTTTTGCACTAGAAAAGTCAAGCTAATAAAGTGGAGTTGAAGCTTAGTTTAGGAAGTCCTGCAGGCAGGAAATCTGTTCTCTGTATTATGGGAGTCTGGTGTACTCTGGGAGACAGGAAGGGAGAAAGGAGCTTGACCCTAATTATCCCAAAACTCAGTGTGACTTACTGGGAAGACACAGGCAGCTGTGATTCAAGTTTCTTGCTGAGCTGAGTGTTATCTCTGTCCTGCAGGAATCTAGGGGGTTTGAGAAGAGAGCAAAAGTGTTTTACCCCAAATATCTACATTTTTTTGTAACTGAGTAGACAAAGGCAGCTGTGATCCAAGTTCATTTTGGAACTGGATGTTATCTCTGCCAGAGGATTCTGGGGGAGAAAGAAAGGAGCAAAATATAATAATCCAAATAACCCAAAATTATATATGACTGACTGGGAGCAAACAGACAGAGGTGATCCAAGTTTCTTCCTGCTCTGGCTAATATACCTGTCCTAGCGGAATCTGCGGGTGTGAGAAGGAAGGAGGTTTATCCTAAATACCCCAACATTATGTGTGACCAAGTACCAATATGTTTTACCACAAATATCTAAATTTTTTTGTAATTGAGTACAAATCTGGCTGTTACCTCTGTACTAGGGGTGTTTAGCGGTGTGAGAAGGGAGCAAAGGAGAACCCCTAATATCCCAAAATTCTGAGTGACCGACTAGGAAGACACAGGCAACCGTGATCCAAGTTTCTTCCTGATCTGGCTGTTATCTCTGACCTAGGGGAGTCTGGTGAAAGAAGCAGCGGGACAGGGAGTATATTTTTTTGTTGACAGTTATAGGGGTAGAGGGGAAAGTTAATTAAAATAAATAAATAACATAAAAAAAAATGAATAGGTGACAGAGACAATGATGTGATCTGTAACTGGGGCAGACTGATACTAAACAAGATAGAGCATTTTGTAGAGATCCAAGGCAAAACATCACACACATTTAGTTATTTTGTATGCTTAACAGTAAAAACACACACAGTAGTTGAGTAATGTCCAGTAAATGCTCAAGTGGGTAGGGCAAAAGGATTAGGATCAGTGCAAGGATGTGTGATTAAAGTGGTAGTCCAGAAACTGACTGTACTCATGGTTGCTGCAACACATGCAATAAATGATGATGATTCCTTTCCTCCTGCAGAGGATGTAGTTTGTCAAAGTGCCACCAATAGTTCCACCACTGCAAGCACCTGTACTATGAATAAACCATCTAAAAGCACTGAAAATGATAATGAGTCACATTCCAGTGTTGATGGCATAGTGTAAGAAGCTCACCCAACTGCTGCATTGAAACAAACAAGCACAAAAATACCTGTCCTGAATGTAGTAGTGAACGTTGTGAAAATTCTGACCCTGGACTAGTAAAGATGGCAAAAAGTACACATCATGTCAGTCATCATCTGCACCATCATTGCTTCCAAGTCTAAGTCCCACTCACTAATAGTGTTGAGTAGCCAGCAACAACACATCTACAGCCTTAGTTTTCAGTGCCTCTGCCGCTGTTGGAAGTGGACCACCTGTGACACCTAGTAATAGTAGTAGTAGCCTCTCAGTAACCTCAAAGTCTATGAAATCCACAGTATGGATCAAAAAGCTAAGCATGTTGATATCTGTTGACTGTGTAAGATGCATGTGTGCAGGAGAAAGAAGGCTGTCACCAAGGCACCTCCTCATTGAGTTCCCACCTGAAGAGCAATCACAGGTATGAATGGGAGACACATCATCAACAGATCAAAGAGGTTGCAACTAGCAGCAGCAGACATACTCCTAAATGTTACCTGGGCTCTGGAGTTTATAATAGAAGTGCTGTTGATGTGTTAGAGAGTATACCAAGATTTTCTGCTCCTGCTGCCGAGGAGTATGACTCTGAGTTTATTTATGGAGATGACAAGAGTCTTAGAGTGCCCAAACATATCACCACCACCCCCACCACCTCCACAAGTCATGTCATTAAAGCAAAAGAAGTTACACAGTTCTTCTACTATGTACTGCCATTCCACACTTACTAAGCTCTTAGAAAGAAGTCAAAACCTGCAAAAAATAATGCAAACAAATGCCTATGGAATAATAAACTTGCCAAAATGTTGGTGGTTGATATGGTGCACTTTTTTTTTGTTGAAAACAGAGGTTTTAAATAATTGATGTAATGTGCTGAACCCTGCTGAAATATTCCAAGCCTCAGTTATTTTTCAAGGATGATTGTGTTAATTTTACATAAGAAGGAAGTTAGTGTTTTGGACAAAGACATTCAGCCTGCTAATAACGTTTTCAAGGCATACGTTGCTGTAGGACTCACAACTTTTACTTTCAGTTATGTATTTCTCCACTTCAGTCCTCTGTAGAAGTAATATTGTGGTTTGAAATGTTGCAGTAATAGAAAACATATGTATCAGCAGTATGAGAAAACTTTTGCAGGGGCAAAAAGGAGAAACAAAGCAAAAAATAATTTTTTTCACAAAAAGTCATGCAGGACATTTTTCTGACTTTTCACCCTCCCCTAGTCCTGATGATGATGACTGATGACATGTACATTAAGTTTCTTTAAATAGCATTGAGATGTATGTGGAAGACTGGCACTGCACTTCAGAAGATTTCTACATCAGGTGATACTATGGAAATTTTGGTAGGAGTGTGGATGGTTGTGTGCCCTCAAAATGTTGCTCTTGATATCATGTTGCACTGGATAAAAGGGTTGATGGGTATGTTCTTATTATTATTGGATATGTAAAGTAGAATGCCCACACTCACTCTCAAAGGACTGGTTCATGGGAGTAATGGAGCTCTCCCATGGAGGAAATAGACAGAACAGAATACTGTCTGTCTGTGGTCTCACCCCAAAAGGCAGCTAAAGCTGCTCAGGCAGTCAGAACTTAAAATTCTTATAAAATAAGGCACCAAACAGGTCTTCTTTTCCTCCTCAGCATAGACACTTAAAACACTGAAGAGCATGCATAGCTGGCAGGAGTAACAGAGTGCACGGAGGAGTTTAGGTACTTTTTAGTTAAAGTGCACTGCATCTTACTATATATATATACTATAATCAAAAAGTGTACTCAGCCTAGGATACTCCAAGCGTTGTAACGGAACAGCACTCAATAGGTAGTGATAAGCAGATTTATCAGTTTATTGCATACATCTAGCCAAACGTTTTCGGTCCACACAGGACCTTCCTCAGCCCTGAGGAGTGCTTTTGGACTTCAGGACATTTTTGCATTATTGTATTGTGTGGTAGCACCCGGGCATTAAATAAATATATCTATTATTTTTAATAGAGTGCCCACCTCCATTTCGTATATATATATATATATATATATATATATATATATATATATATATATATATATATTGTGTGCACACATTGCCACAGCTGCAAAATTCAATTGCTCTTCCTTTCTTTCATGTCACTCAGATGGTTAACCAGGAGCATGCTATAAATCTATAGAAGTGTATCCTGCAATGTATTTTAAGCCTGTGTTAGTTTCTTTTGTCCAAAGGTGCTGCCCATCTCTTCCAGAGAGGATTAACTGGGAAAGGTTTTTTAGTATGTTTTAATGGAAGTGCAATTAGGTGGCTCACTGCATGTGGTTGCTGTTCCTGGTTTTTCAGCCTCTGAGTGAGACTTTTGCTGCAGCCACAGAAAACATTAACCCATTAAATCAATGCATTGCACACCCTGCTGGTACTCAAAGGGTTAATGCAGACTACACGGAGCATTGCCTTTGTGTAGTCTAAACTACAGAGCTGTACATCAATGGCAAAAGGGACAGTGGGAGGGTAGAAAAGGCAGGGTGAAAGTTTATGTGGCGGGGCAAAATGGCAAATGGCTGAAGTTAAATACTGGAGTCAATGAAGCTGTGACCTTAACTGAAGCAGTTTGTTATACTTCTGTCATATGAAAAAGAGGGTGAAGGTTGTAAGATGGGGTGTGAGGGACAGAGAGCAGTGAAAGTGAATGGTATAAAGTAGAAGTGAGGCGATCAGATGTGGTGAACGGGGAAGCAGTGAATATGAGGCAAACCTCAAGTATTGATGAGGCGAATGTTAAATGTAAGAGGAAACATAGGGAAGAAATCTAATTTATTAACCTACTGAATGCAAGTGATGTCTCCAAAGCATGTTACACCGTGAACTGGAGACTTTTCTACCATCAAAGGACTCTTTCCTGTGCAGCCACCTATGACAGTTCTGTCACCAGTGTTTACTCACTCTATCTCCTGTGTTCCCCCACTGATCGGAAGGCAAGAAGGTCATGGTTTCTGGCTGGACCATATGAGGACTAGCCTATATTACTGTTTGACGCCAACATGCTTTGGCTTACTTTGAAGATTGTGATGAGCATCACAACCTACTCAGTTCATGATCTCATAAAGCGACAGGTAGGACTTGCTTTGTGCAATATTAATGCAGTAAAGTTGCAGCATTCTGGATGTTGTGTACTGACATGAGGTGATAGTCACCTGTGTGGATGGCACCATAGCCCAGCATGTTACTTTTCACCACGGGTGACAGATTCAGAGCAGCATCACTGCATTTCTGTTGCCCATGTGAAAAGGACTTAAGGGGTTACATTTTGAAGATGCCCATAACTGGGTACTTTTTGCATTGTACTGCTCAAAGAGGTCAAACATGAAAGATAGATCCCAAAAATAATTAGTGTAATACATTCATAAAGCAAAAATATATTGGCCCATAAATACCAAATAATCAATCAGTTCAATTTTAATTCTTTGAACTGAAGAGACTCATGTCCTACCTTTATATTTACATTTTAATAGATGAATAATTTCAGTTCAACACCAGAAATGTAGTTGTAGGGCTGACAAGACCAATGCATAATCTTGCAGCATTAGCTAAGACAACCCAGTGGCCATATTGTTAATTTAATTATCAAAAATCCACAGGGCATCAGCTTAGAACATCATGGCTGAGTTCCTTTTGAACTCTTAGAAATACGAAAGGAAGAACAATCTCCTAAATTAAAAAATCCAAAGCAACATATGGTGTTACATAAAACCTATTATTTGCATGTGAAATTTACAGCAAATATTCAATTTATTATGCTGCAGTTTCCCACACATTCAAATCTCTTTGCTGATCAAATTATACTTTTAATGTTCAATAAAGCATTCATTTGAGGTTTTAAAATGAAGAAACACAGATGAATGCTCATAGTGATTCTTCTCACCAGCTTACATTTCCTTTATGTATGCCATTCATATAATTATATTCTCTTCATATTCGGAAGGATTTTAATAGATTTGTTAGTGGAATAATTAATATAATGTTTAATAAATGTGATTGTGTTTGTAGGTGTGGTGGTAGGGAGTAAAGAGGATCAAACAGTTTAAGTAAGTTTAGTGTTAGTCTAAATTGTGTGGTTTCTTAAGACCTGAAGTATTTTCGTTAACAGAATCGGTAGAATTTTCTAGTACAGTTCTGCTTTCATCCAGGTGCTGGAAATAATTTCTTAGCCCCACATCTGCCTAACAAAAATTTACTAAGATATTAATGCCTAAAATTCTCACTTTAACATTGCTTGCACCAAGGGAATGATCGTATGGGAATGAACAGACATTTCAGGGAATTTCTTTGCACTGTATCTTGTTTTACTTTATGTATGAAACAATGCACTGGGGACATGGAATAACGGCTTAAGGCTGTGAATAGGAAAGATGTGAGAAAGTGAAAGCAAAGGAGTGTGTGGCAAAACTTATGTTTTTGAGAACCCAAGGTCATGCAAGGCAGTGGGCCTGATTAGAGGCCAAAAAGGAGAAGTGAGAAAACAGGTTAAGTGACTGGAAAGTGAATATGATTTTGGGACTGGGATTGGAAATGTGTCTAGAGCAACAAGATGAATGCCAATGGCCCATCTTTTGAATTATGTGGGCTGGTACATTATTCCTAGAGGCTGAAGAAGCCGCTCTTAATCTGAAGGAATGGCAAAGATATAAGTAAGGGTTTAATTGTAGGCGAGTGAGTAGGGTTGTAAAAAGATTGATAAATGAAGTGGTGCTGAAAGGGTTGTAAGGCATAGATAATAAATTGATTTCAAAAGATAGGGGGAATGTTGGTTAGACATTGAAATTCACTAGGTCTGAGAAAACCATAAAAAGGCCAGATATATGGCTGCTGACAGGTGGAGCTGGTGGGATATGAAAGACCTGCATTGAGGGTTGATTCTTATTGAAAAAATGTGGTAGTCTAGTAGAGATTGGAGTTCCACTTTGGTGCAGGATGATTTGGTAGAAAATGTAAAAATGATTTTCTGAATAAATGAGAGCTTCTCTGCAGGTAAACTTCATTCCATTGTAATGGAGTCTAAATGAATCCCCAGAAATGTAATGGAGGTAGCTGTTCACAGATATGGGGGTATTGAGGTCTGAAAGCAGAGATTGCAGTTTAGGAAGGCTAGAGGGGAAAGCACAGGGGGTTCTATGAGGAGGAATTTATCAAGGAAGTGAATAACAGAAGGGCTTGCCATGGATGCCTGGCCCTCTGGTTGAATATGTGGCGAAGGTGTTAACTCCTGTTGTTGAGGGTACTGTGGCTCACTGATTAGGCCCAAATGTTCATAGTCCAGTGGCCATGGGTCATACCGTGGCTACTAGTATCCAGATCCATCCCAGCTGGTAGGAGGCATCCAACTCCCAGGAGGCATCCAGTCTGTGGCAGTCGTGGGTGGCAGGCTGAACTGGTGGTGGTTGTGATAGAGAACTCCTGCTTGTGGTCTCTTCTGGCTCCTCAGGGGGTATGTCACTGGGGGTGTGTGTCATATGCCTCCTCCTCCTCACTGTCATCCTGCTAAGCAGCAGGCATGGATGCTGTGTGGGAAATGACATGGTGGAATTAGTAACCTGAGGTTATGACAAGAGGGATGCAGGATGTTAACATTGATATGTGAATTCTTGAGTGATGGGATGGTATCCAATGTGTGTTGCAATACATGGGATACCAGCCTGGCAATCAATGATTGATGAGCTTGACAGGATCCTGTACATTGATGTAAGCAACCTACAGTAGTTGAGTTTTGGTTATCATTTGTATTCCGAAGAGTGTGAATGGCAAGAAATAACTAATTGCCATCCCCACTCTTCAGAATACTTATGATAATCAAAGCTTAACCATCAAAGTTCTACTGAGATAAACTGAATGCATGTATCTCAGTCTATGTAACACAAAGGCTTCAAAGGCAAAAAACACTAGGGTATCGAAACACACAAATTCCACTCCTTGCCATCCCCACTCCTCAGTATACATATGATAACCAAAGCTTATGTTAGTTTTTGGGTTTGCTTTGCCTGTATGCCTTGCTGACATTGTTTTTATTTAGTTGTGATTGTTTTTTCAATGGTGCATTAATTTAATTAGAGGCCCTAGTCTTTTTGAGTTTGAGGCCTATGTGTTGTAGATGCAATCAATTTGTCTCATTAGAACTGACCCCTGTGGACCTGTGCAATGTAACCCTGTTGTGTGTATCCTCTGTTAACCCTTTGAGTGTCAGAGGGGTACCCAAGGCATATTGGAACAATGATTTGCTTATCAAGCTAGCACTAAAGGGGTTCGGTGCTGACCTCCCTATAGCTATATGTTTAACAGTGTAGAGTAACATCCACCACAATCAGAACCAGAAGAATGCTTGGAGAAACCCAGTACTCAACGGGAAGAGGCAGAGGAAGTTGCAGAGACATCCCCAGCACCTGTAACTCCACTATCTACGGCCACAGTTAGCCAAACCATGGGGATGGATGCTGAGTACCTGACCATCCAGACGAAGAAGCTAAGGGAGACAAGGAAAACAACAAGGTACCTGAGAAGGTTGCAGAGAGATGCACAGAGTCTCTTCTGTGCAATTGAATCCCAGCAGGCAATCCTGACTACAGATATCCAACAATTCAGGCTAGGGATGATGGACATGTTGGGCCAGATGCTGGTGGAAATGCGGGAAACAAATCTCAGGGAGAACCTGCAGATCGAGAGTGTGCTGCAATTCATGGAGCAGTCAAGAACAGCAACCTCCCCCTCCAGTGTGACCCCTACACCAACCCTCAGAACTATGAGGGTAACGAAACTATGAGGGCATCCACCACTGCAGCACCTTCCAAAGTCCCACACCAAAAAATAAAAAATTGCCCCACAATAAATTAAAACTAAAAAATGTCCCCACAATAAAATTGCACTTATTAATCCCATTTATATGTGTGAATGTTTCTGGTTTCTAACAAGTTAAGTGGCAGAGATGCCTCCAGTGCATTGTAAAGTACTGCAATGAGCACAACTCATTCACATATTACTTGTTCGTAAGGTGTTTGAGCATGGGTAAGCATATATCACATAGACTATTGTGCAATTTAAGCCCACAATCCTCTTAGCAAAGCAAAAAAACATGAGGATGTTGTTTGGCCATGATGTGATTTGAACAACTGACACCTACTCTTTTGCATTCTATGTGGCAAACACTCCCCATTTAGTTTTAGCAACTGGCGTGGTTATTAAGGTGTTAGCCAACCATATATTTGGGTTAAATTATTAACTGGAAGGATAGCTTATCAAACAAACATATGCTTGGAGTCACAGTGTGATGAGGGAAAATCCAGCACACCTAGTAATATAAGGTTAATTTTTTAAATAAATGTTGGGTTTGGCTACAAGACAAGAGCATGAAGAAGACACAAGTCAGGTCAATTGACATTTCTAACTCCACTCATGGTTCCCATTTAATTAATACATCCCTGAGATTAGGAACACGCCTTGATAAGTATAATGGATACATAACTCAAAACTATTTTGCTATCTGAAGAAATGGCCAATCCAACATCTAAATCAACAGACATATTTTTGATGGAGACAGGCTTCCTTTAATATGTTTATCAATACATAAAAATATAAACATATTTGTATTGTACCTAAATGCATTGAAGATGAAGACTTCTAAAAGCACACAATGGGTATGTTTAACATGAAAACAGGTTTGAAAAATAAGTTGAGCTGCTCATACATTCTCCAAAAGGTCTTTGAACTCTGAAGAAGAGCAGCATTGTTGTACAGGTTTTTCCTCTTACAGCTTGGGCAACTCATACAAATATACTTGAGTAGTTTTTGAATATGTGAAAGGCTTTCCAGAGGTTGCTAAGAACGTCAAGTTTCACATTGAATAAACACCAACACTAGAAAACAGCAAGAGTTGAGCTTCATGGATGTGGAGTCAACTTTTCACCAGGGTCACTTGGACATTCCTCTGTTCTATAATGGGTCATAACATGGATGCCTGTGGGAAGGGATGACAGGATTTGAAACTGTCTAACTGCACGAATATATTCCTTTGAGTGCTCAGCAATGCGTTGCATACACCTCCGGCACTCAAAGGGATTATGACTACATATCTTGGAATCATACTTTTATGAACAATAATTAATGTTGACTTTACTTCTTCTTTTCAGGGACATCTGTTGGAAAACAGAAGAAAATGAGAAGACAGAAGATAAACAGAAAGAAGAAGGTGGAAAATGAAAGAAGAAGGTGGGCACTAGCTAACAGGATGCTAAAAACCACACTGGACATCAGAATTACAAGTAGGTGTTTATTTTCAAGGGATGTTGTTAATTTTGTCAGATTAATCCTTTGAGTTCTGGCAGGGTATACAATGCTGTGCAATGCATTGCATACCACTCTGGCACTAATAGGGTTAATTCTACTAATATTTGACACATTTTTTTAGTACTTTGGATGTATTGCTATGGGGCTTAGGGCCCCATATCAATACATCCACTGGCCACTTAGGGGTTTTTTTTTGTCTTTTTTCCCTCTTCAATTCCTGCATCGGCAGGATTAAACATGGGTTAGGGGAATCTGCATCCAAAAAACATGTATTTTCAACCGTAAGAGTGGGTCCCTTAACGTATATTTCTGCCTAATGAATGGAACTGAAATGAGACTTGTTATAAAATGGGTTCCAATGGGAACTTTAGCGCCTGCGTTTTTTTAACTGGTATTTTTTAATAGTGCGGTTAATTGAATGGCTTACCGTGCTTGGAAAAATGCCCTTGGATGTTTTTTTGGTGACAAGGCCAATTGAATCTAGGCCTCAGTGACTTCTGCTAGCAACAGAGAATACAAATAGTTGCATTGAGAATTATTCTGGGGAGAACAAGAAGTTTTTCTCCTTTACCAACTCTGTACTGGACCAAAAAAATATGGCGCCTTTAAATACATCCACTCTAGCTCTGTGTTTTTTCAGTTTTGAAATAATTTCGGAATGAGCAAGAATTTTGATTTTGCAGACTACAGGCTACGCCAAAAAGAAGAATAGAAGTGTGTATGGGTTTGTTCACTCAAAATGGTTCTATGGTGTAGGTTTGGTAACTAAAATGATTTGTCATATAGAAACAAAAATATGTCTGACATTTTTTATGAAAAATAGATAATAGTACTCACAATCTCTTCTGGCCAGATCAGTGCTTATGCAGAGTCTGACATGCCTGCATACGGAGATAATTATCCCATCTCCGTTCAGGTTCCATAGGACCAGTCTGCAGTCTTCAGTCTGGATGAAATGTATGTTGATGTGAATCCACACAAAATGAAATCAAATGTGTGTCACTCGGGAGAGTGAGTCAATTAAAAGAGCAGCCAGAGATCAAGTACCTGTGAAAATCTGGATATTGCTACTGGGAGCAGATAATTACCTAAATGCTTGTGAGTAGGCACTGGCATAAGCTATTAGGCAACCATTCATTTTGTGAGTATACATCCAAAGAGTACGTTTGGTGATGGTGTAAGACATTGTGTACTACTGATATACACAGGGGTGCCTTCTTTGTGTTTTTTCCCATACTTTTTCTGCAGCCTGTGGAAATACCACTGTGTGTACATGCATGACTCACATCTAATAGTGGTCCATGGGGTAGAAGATGCTGAAGCAGGGGTGGCCGAGATAGAGGTAGGTTGGCAATGGCATCATGTTCACATGGTCCTGTCAAAGGTGAACTATATAGTGATGTAATTGCCTTGAAAGTTAGGAATGAAAGGACTTGGCGCACAAATCCAGGGATGTTTTACTAAAGAAAATCTTCAACTTATAAAGAGATGCAACATCATAATTTCTTTCACAATCTGAAAACTGTTGGGAAAAGCATGAAAAGGGGTGAAGTTGATAATTTCCAGATACCTTTGAGACATAATTCCCCCAGCAATAGGTTCAACAGCCGATACCTCTAATATGAAGGGGTGACTAGAGGCGGGGTATATCAGGATAGGTGCCATAGTAAATGCAGTTTTTAGCTTTTCAAAAGTGAGCTTGGTCTTTGATCACTAATTCTTCAGATCACTCCCTTTCCATGACAAGGTTGTAGGAGGTACAGCCAATTTAGAGATTTTTGCACAAACAGTAGATAGCAATTAGTGAATCCAAGAAATGTTTGCACCGCCTGAAAATACATAGGTGGGGGTGAGTGATTGACAACTGCCACCTTGGTTGGATCCATTTCAAAACCAGACTTAAAGATATGTACCCAAAAAAGGACAAGGTAGAGAGGGTTATTATTAGGAAGTGTTACTTTTTCTTTAAATACTAATATATATGCTTGTGTGTTGAATTAGTGCTAGTACACATTCCTCACATACTGCATTGTAAACATGCAACTGTGAAATTGTGACATGAAGACATATAGCACATCACTGCTTTTGTTTAATATGTAGTACAATATTTATGATGTTTGAAGAAGCATTGTAAATGTTTCTCAGTTTTCACTGGCAGATGCCATGCAATAATGTAATGGCATACTATAGCTAAAGTACTGGGAATAACCAGAGGTGTTTTAACATTGTGGCTAGATTCACCTTAGTATTCTAGATATAATTTACATCTGATACAGAAAGGACTACAAAAAGATTGAGAAAATGAAATACCATTACTTTGTGACTGTATTCAAACATGAATCTTTTTTTTTTTGCCCTCTGCAAAAATATAAATTGAAAGAAAATATGTGTCAGAAAAAAGAGAAGCAGTAAATTAAAGGGACTTGATTGAATAACCTAAGTGAGGAAACACCTATCTTTAGGTGCTTCCAAGTGTAAAGACTTAGATCAAACTGTATCTGATAAATTCCATCACCAATGTATCTGAGTCATCTTGTCATGAGGAAACTACTACTTAAGGTTAGTTTAGTATAATGAAATTGAGATTACCGCTGAGCCTAGGGCAACAGTCTTCAAATTTTTGTTCCCAAGGATTTTTGTGTAACATTTTTCAATTAAAGTATTGATAATCCAGGTATAAAAAAAGCAGCAGTATGTGTAATGTATTAAATATTTATACTTGCAATCTAAGCATGGCGTTGTCTGGGCACTCCACCCCTACCAAGCATGTTAATTACTACTATCACATCTCCCCCACCCCCGCTCCCAGCTTCTCCTTCACCATTCTTGTAGCTTTTTGCCTTCTACTCCCAGAGTGTTCCCATGCTGTTACCATTCCTCTGTGGTTGCTTGCATCTTCTACCCCCCTAGCTCCCACCTTGTGTACACCTTTCTCCAATCCCCCCACCTTTGTTTGCAGGTACTAACCTGTGTTGTCCCAGTTTCTTGCCCACTCTGCTCCTTGTCCTCCCCCTTCCCCATGCTCCTGCATTCTTCCCCCTGTGCTTTATCTGACCCCACTTCCTCTTTGGACCAATTCCCACATCCACACATTGGCCTATTTCTCCCTATACAGTACCTTGTGTCTTTGTTCCCTAGTGAGTGTCAGTGGAAGCTAAGTGAACTTTGTCCTGTGATTAAGTCACTTATCTGTGCCTTAGACTGCATTACATGGTAGAGTTCCATCAGCCTCTGCTGACATGCAGTGAGTGTCTAACTTTGTTTCTGAGGTATGGGAAAGTTGGGCCAGTGGGTGGAAGGAATGTAAGGAGAGATCGATGAAAGGGTGCTTAGGAGGGTTGGAAGGAGACATTCAAAATTCCCCGGGGCTCCAAATGTATTAATAAATGCAAGTAGTATTGAGGTTAGCTGAGGTCAAGTACTTATCAATCCCCCGGCTCCAATATCCACTTATGTTTCGGTAATCTCTATTATGCTTCTGCAATGCTTTTCTCTTTTGCAGTATCAATCGGACTAAACACTGTTACATATATACATAGAAGTGAAGTTTATTCGTACAAAATAAACATTTAAAAACTCTCAGCTATAGCCTTAAAAGATCTCCTAATGAGAAAGCCATTCACTTGCACACAGCACAGCCAGTGCAGTTGGATGAAAGAGAAATACAGTGCCTGGCCAATCCACTATATTCCATGCAAAGCTCCCGCTTTTGGACAAGTAGTGTCTTAAACATTCATGGACTGTCTATCAATACTCTCAAAAGGCCCAACGCATTTCATGTATTTTATACTTCCTCAGGGGATATCAAGAGGTCTCATTCTCTAATTGTCTTTTATATACTCAAGTATTCCATATGTGTTTGATATTACATCCACCAAACGTGATTAACCCTAAAAATACTTCCATTTTCACACAACGTTATGTATACATACACTAAACA
The DNA here is from genome assembly GCA_037306005.1 of Rhinophrynus dorsalis. Taxonomy (NCBI): domain Eukaryota; kingdom Metazoa; phylum Chordata; class Amphibia; order Anura; family Rhinophrynidae; genus Rhinophrynus; species Rhinophrynus dorsalis. Next base: position 288,958,708 of record CM074721.1, read on the forward strand.
ACAATTTCCCATAGCATAACTGAATAAAATGCTTAAAAATCCTTATACATTCTATAAATAAAATGATTACAGAATTAATAATTTCAGATATTAGTGCAAATATCCTATATAATAATTAGTTAAAACATGTGTAATGCAGCAACATGCGCAGTAGACACTGCTGCGCGTGCTGCAGTCATGCTCAGTAGAGACTGCCTGTGCCGCGGCTGATACCTCTGTATCATCCATGGCGCGGGCAGTCTCTACTGCGCATGACTGCCCCGCGATCGGGTGGCAGTGGCACTGTGGCTAGTGTAACGGGCTGTTCAACTAGTATAAATATAAAACACAAACTTTAATACTACTTAATCCTTTAAAATACAGTTCAAATCAATGTTGATGTTAAGACCAAGAGGAGTTAAAGTTTTTAATTTATATATCCATTCGGTGTCTTTTTTGGAGACCAAATTAACTATATTCCCTCTTCTCCAATGTGTAGAAATCTGATCAATTATGGTAAATTTTAAAACTGTCAGATCTTTACTAAGTTGTTGAGCAAAATGTTCTGGGACACTGTGGGGTGGATTTAAAGGCAGGCATTAACATAGCCGGTAGGGCCAAAGTGAATACCGGCTGAAAAACTAACATGTCTAAAGGGGTATTCAGAGGCCCTACCAGCTAAAATCACAAAGGACGTTAAGCCACAGAAAGGTCTTGTGGATAAACGTCTGTTTTGTGAATTAGGTTCCCCAAATGCCGCTAAGAGCAGCGATTTTGGGAACTTAACAGTGAAAAACAATGAACTATCAGTGCATGACATACTGCCAAGCACCGATCATTAACTAATCCATGTTACAATTACCTGTCATCCACTGTCCTTCTGTCTTCTCTTCTTTCTTCTATCTTTTGCCTTCTCTTCAGTCTTCTTTCTTCTCATTCTTCTTTCTTCTGCCTGTAAAATAAAATCAAAGTATAAATACCAAGCATGAATGAAGACATTGTTTTAACCCCTTGAGTGGCAGAGGGGTACACAATGCATTGCAAAGCAATGCATTGAGTACCTCACTGACACTCAAAGTCTTAAATATTATTGTGCCATGTATATTCCTTAAGTTAAATGCCTATATTTAATGCCAAAATAAATAATAATGCCATGAATAAATAGTATACATAAACACTGAAAGAAAAGTCATGCATAAATGCTAAGTAAAACTACTTAGCTAAAATCCTCATGTCTCCGCCACTTGAAGAGGCCACAAGGGTGGTGGAAGCGGAGACACAGATGTCCAACACGGGTTCCCTTCAGCCCTGCACAGGCCGATGCTTGTAACACACGGAGAGCATTGGAAGTGAGCCTGCCTCTATATATGGGCAGGCTCACTTCCATTTCCTTCACAGTCATTGGCTAGGATGTTCTTACTCACATCCCAGCCAATCAGATTCGAGCAGCTGTTCTGTTATTTTCATTTCTACTGTCAATGTATTCCTACTCCCAAGAGCACACAAAGATATTTGCATAACTAGGGGCAAACTTACTCCCCATAGCTGATCCAAGGAGTTGTAAATAAAAGTTGCCCTCTACCCAAAAATAGTTTCTAGTTAGAACAAAAGAAACACAATTTGTTAAAAAGTTAATTTGGGTATCATGCAAATTATCTTGTTCTCATATGAAAGTCCTTACTGCCTTAATTCCTAATTCATGATCTATTACAGTGTACAAAGATGTCACATCTGCAGTAATTAGGAAATAATCTTCTTGCCTTTTACAGTTTTTAACCAGTTTATAGTTGCCAATGAATCTCGCAGATTTGATGGTAAATTTGCAGCTATACTCTGCAGAACAGTATCAACATAGTGTGATAGATTAGCCGTAAGTGAATTAATCCCTGACACTATGGGTCTACCGGGGGGTTATTTTCATCCCCTTAAGAATTTTAGGAAGGACATACTATACTGGAATCTGAGGATTCTGAACATTGAAATATTCATATTCTTGTTCATTTAGGATTCCTATTTCCCTTCCTTCCAATAATAAGGTCTTTGTGGGATCTCCTTTTAGTTTTTCACAACTAGTATTATCTCCTTCCTGTCTCATTAATTCTGTGATGTACATTTCTTTATTCATTAGAACAATGGCCTCACTTATCTGCTGGTTTGACGATTAGGTCTTTATTATTTTCCATTTCTTTCAAAGCTTTTTTTTTTCCTGATTAGTGACATTTTCTTTCTTCTTTTTTAATTCTAAATGTTCAATATCATCTAGGACCAGCTTTTTAAAACTCTCCATGTAACTACTTGTGCTTCCTTGGGGATTAAAGGTAGATTTTGCCCTTCAATCTGTATTTTGAACCCTTTAACGACCCATGAAGTGCCAGGACTGCCATGGTTAAACTTCCCTGAAGGACATATGCCTGTCCTGGCACGTCATGGGTTAAATGATAGCAGCACGCCTCTGTGCACGCTGCTGTCATTCATTGCAGGCTGAGACTGAGCGATCCGATACCGAAGCGTTCAGTCTCAGTGCTTGTCATTTCTGCCGGTTCATGTGATCGCTGCAGGAGCGATCACATGTACCTGTGTTTTGATTGAAGAAGGCAGTGTGCCAAGCACACTGCTTCTATCTCTGCATTCTGCCTCTCTGTCCATTACAATCAAAGTAAGGGAGAGAGAAGCAGAGAGGAGACACATAGTGGTAAAAAATACAGCAGCTCATGGTATTAACCCCTTCATTGCTGGTGCTGTGGGCTGGCTGGATGCAGGTCCATTTCTGACCTGCTAAAACCAACATGCTTGTTTTTCTAAATAAATTTTAAAAAAGAGAAATATTTTATTTATACGTTTTATTTATAAAATAAATCTGACAAGTTTAAAAATTAAATAATGAGAGTGTAATTGTTGTGGAGCCATGTAATACACTTATACATACATGCCAAATGTCATCAATAAAAAAGTGGAAAAATAGAGTGGGAAAGAGAGACATGAGGATTTTCACCTGGGGGGACAGTGCCCACTAAAAACTGCCCAATTTGTAGTTATGAATTACCAGTCATACCTTTCATGCAGTCTCCATAAAAATTTAACCCATTGTGCACAATTAATGCCAAGAGAAAAAATAAAAATGGAGTTTTTTTACTTTTTTTTACCTTTTTATTTAATTTTAATAAAGTAAATGGTGGGTTATCCATGTAAATGTTGTATCAAAAGAAAGCCCTATTTGTGTGTAAAAAAACAGTATTTAATTTATATGGCTGGAATAAAAGCCTTAGAGGGAAAATGCTGTTGAACAAAGACATAGTCAAAAAGGTCAGAATTGCTCTGGTCCTTAAGTGAAATCCACCTCAGATTTTCCCAGTCCTTAAGGGGTTAAATTTCTCCTCTGCATTAGAGATTACAGCTTTCTCTTTATTTATAAAATATTTCTTTAACTGAAGCTTCCTCATAAACGTATTAATGTCTGTATAGGTATCAAACATGTTTAACTGTTGTCTAGGGGCAAATTTCAAACCTTTTTTAAAAACGTTCTCCTGCTCCTTTGAAAATTTTACATTACTAAGGTCGAAAATGTTTGTCTCTCACAGACGTCTCTCCTTTCTTGATTGTACTCTCTTTCCTCCTCTCTTCCCCCTCTTCCTCTTCCTAAGTTTCATCTGTACTGGGGTCTTCTTCCCCTGCTGTTTCTCCAATAGCAATTTCTGAGTTGGTGGTATTGTTCCCTGTGACTCCTCTTATATAAAAAAGGAGACCTCAGACTCCTTGGTCTCCCTTCATATTCCACTCGCACCTACATAAAGTCCATCATAAGGCTCATAGTCAGGTGCTGGAAAACCTCTTTGACTCATGCCCTTATTCATTAACCCTTACATAGGTAATTATACTGGTACTCCTATTCAAGCTGTAGGTGACAGCATAAATACCACAAGGTCTGACATATAACCAGAATCTTGATACTTAACCCTATGAGTGCCAAGGGGTATCCAACGCATTGCTTTGCAATGCGTTGGATACCCCTCTGGCACTCAAACGGTTAGTGTGGCAGCAAGTGCCTCGCTTGCACACATTGCTCAGAAACAAGAACAAAAGGAAAAGCATTCTTGCACTAATCCATACAGATAACCCAGAAATTATAAACCCTGTGCAGTGTATATTGTATACCAATGTGTATATTAACCTTTGAGTGCTAGAGGGGTACGCAATACATTGCAAAGTAATGTGTTGCACACCTCTCTGACACTCAAAGGGTTAAATTCAAACAAATGAGGGTTTCATAATATAGTTTTTTCAAAGTATGTATAAGATCTCTGAACACGCCAAGGTACCTCAGTTAACTAACCAGTACATAATAAATCATCACAATAAAATAAAATTAAAAAATAAAATAAAATTAGACTTGATAAAGGGACTTTTGTGGAAATGCGCATATGTTAAATTAAAACCTAATGAAACTAATTAAAATCACCCTTCCCACTTCTAAGAAATACTTTCTTTACAAGATTGACTTGCTTTTAAACAGGAAAGGTTTGAGGGTGATGAGTGAGGTTTGATGCTGGCTGGAGATGGCTGCTCCCTAGGCCTTGCTGCAGGCCTAACCAGGAATAAAGATGTTGGCCCCAAGGCCAGATTAGTGATAACCAAGGGAGTGGGCCTGCACCCTGGATGGCAGTCTAGAGAACAGTTACTACCCACTGAGGTTGAAGGGGGATAACAGAAGACACAGGCTACCTGAAGCACCTGTCAACAGTTGCTGAACAGGAATGTGGAAACTTGGAGTTCGACTGGAGGAACTGGACAAGAACAGGCAGGCAGGATCTGTGGAGGTTTGACCAAGGAGACTAGGATGGCAGATAGGATAGTCAAAGAAAGATAGAATGATTGACCCCTAAAACAAAATATGACTGGTGGTTGAAGTTTGACTGGTGGTCGAAGCAAACTGGAGGTGAAGGGAATCAGAAACCACAAGGGTCAAAGAAGTAGTGTAGTCAGACAAACCAGGTCGTTATCAGGCAGGAAAAGCAATACAAGGCAGAAGACAGAGGATTGGTCAGACAAGGCAGGTAACAAGTGGTCAAAGCAGAACAAGGTGGCAGACAGAAACATAGTCAAGCAACGGAGCCAAAGTTGGTAACAGATAAGCACGTTACCATATTGTAGATCTGGAGATAAGTTTAAGAGAAAGCTGGGTCAAGACACAAGGTAAACACGATAGAACTAGACAGGACTCAAATATCACCTCTATACAGATGGCACCCAGCTTTATTTTTCAGCACCTCGACTGACTTCTGATATTCAATCTAAAGTCACAGATTTCCTCTTTTGGCTATTTCAGACTAGATGGCTCATAGGCACCTCAAGCTAAATATGTCTAAAATGGAGCTAATCATCACTTCACCTAGGTCAGGCCCAGTAGTGTCCTTCCAGGTGACTGTAAATGGCACTTCTGTAATTCCAGTATCAGAATCAGTGTGTCTAGGGGTGATAATTGTCACATCTCTCTCATGCTCTCCTCATAGCAACATAATTGCTAAATTCTGTGGCTTTCTCTTGTGTAAAAATCCATCCCTTTCTCTGTTCCTCCACAGCTAAAATTCTTACACAAACACTCATCCTTTCCCATATGGACTACTGCAATCTTCTTCTCTATGGCATTACTGCCTCCGAACTTCATTCACTTCAGTCCTAAGAATGCTGCAGCACAAATTACTCTTTTGTTACCTAGGTTTGTCCCTGCCACTCTCCTCCTCAAATCTCTCCAGTGGCTGCCTATCAAACTCAGAATATCTTGCAAAATCTTGCTTCTCTCATTCTACCCCTGTAATTGTTTCACTTTACAATGCACCTGTAACCCGGTATTGTCTAAACCCTTAAATTGTAATGCACTGTACACACTTGTGGCACTATATAAATAAACCTATTCATTTATTTGTTCATTCATTCAAATACGGGTCACACACTGGAATGCTTTGATTGTGTACTGAGGTACTGGCACTTTAGAAAGGCTCAGAGAAAGCACAAAACAAGGTAGGGAACCAGGATCTGGCAAAGAAGAATCAATCTAAAAAACAGGCACTGGCAAGGAATCACAAGAAAAGACATGAAGAAAGGGCAGAACATGACACTGTTGTGAATGAATAATTTAGTCAGGGATCCATATGATAACATGTAGAATACTATATGGATATGTTTACCTGTTTATTTAACATAATGCTGTAATTTTAATGTGGGGTCGATGGGGGAGGGTGAGCAATTACTGTGATCGGGAGATGGTTTTATTTGCTTTTTTATTTTTCACATTAATACATTTTGTATTGATTTTTCATAATTGTTTCTGATTTGTTTATGTAACATTATTAGTCAGCCTTGAGTGCCTTAAATGTTCTTTTTTTGGGGTATATGAATATTAATATGATCTGTGGTACCTCTCGTTTTGGAGTAATTTGATATGGTTAGTATTTTTTGAAAATGCCATTTTTTGCATATTTGTTATTTTGAGCTTATAAAAAAGTATTAGGTTTTTGTGCAATCATGGTGTCATGTTTATTTTATTATGTAGCCTCGCTGCATTTCATTAACTAGGTCCGTATGAGAGTGCTCTACATAGAAATGTACGTCTAGATTGAATATGAAGGGATGTTTATGTTTAGGTAAAATTATTTCTGCTTCTTTCATATTAAGACAATGAAACATTATTGGATCTCTGATACAAACAATTTTGTTGGTCAGTCACCTAAAATTTCTATTTTTAGATTTTATAGGTTCAGAAAATGGATGCTTTGTGTGGTTGTTTTGCTGTTATAGATACATAACTTACAAATTTGTTACTTGAGTCATATATTTACTAATGTGAACATGTATATGTTTGATATCAGTGTACTCAGGATATATTTGGCATTCATGTGTGGCACACCTTTTGTTAATTATACTATGCTTCCGTGAGATGTTACAGATTAAATGCAGACCGAAAACTTCTCTTCAATTAAAATTCTTTGCTTTCCACGCTTGTGTAGAAAGACTGAATAGAGGGATGTACTCCATAGTTGATGAGGCTAAAAAAAGATCTGCTTCCATCAAGTTCAAACAGAAACTGTAAAGGAGAAAGGGGCTCTTGACGAAAGAGGGCAGGTTTTTCCTTATGCTGACAGAACATGGTCCCTCATCGCAATCCATCAGGACCAGCTTGCTGCTCTGAGGGGAGGCATTCTGACATATGGAAAGGCAGGAGGGGGACCCTTTGATATAAATTAAAATTATGACAAAGTTATGGACTGTTAGAAAGGTACACTTTGTTATAAAAAAGTATGTTTAAGAGTCAACCTTGACTTAATATCTAATCATTACTATCTCTTTAAGTTTTATTTTTTCCACCGATCATCAGTCAGTACCATTGCAACTTCCAACTACCATGGAGATCCCTGAACTGGGGCAGGTATTTCCCTGTAGCATTACCACTTGTATTCACTCTAGCTGATCCTCATGTAAATGTGAGTAACCCTTTGATCTTCTTCAATATATTTGCTATTACTCTAAGAGCTAACCTTTTCCTTTTTAGATTCTGTTTGTTCCTTTTTCTTTTTGAGGATTTATTTCATGGGGAGCAGCTGTGAAGAATCTGAGTGGTGGCAGTGTAAGATCCCCCACATGCCTAATTAGTTGTAATCTATTTTGGCATTATCAAATGTGAGGGTCTTTTTGGCTTGTTTGTTGGAATTTATACTCTTTGAACACAGTCACCCTAGAAGTACCTCCTATTGTATTTTTTTTCCATCCATAAAGTCCAGCTTTTGTCATATCACCCTTTTGATCCAGATGAAGGCAAAAAAAAAACAACTGAAGCCCCAAGTGGATAAAAAAATAAAATCCTTCCTCACTCCAAAAAGCAATCAGATATTTCCCTGGATCAACATCTTACCTACCTTGAAACCAGCTGCCAATAGTCTCAATATTGTTCTGAACTAGAAAGGTCACAGTTTATTTTTTAAAACAACTACAGTATCTGCAAAAAAAGCATCCTGAGTGAAAGAAATCCAAAACTTTATTGCCTGTCCTGTGTTGTAGGTGACAGAGCATTTCCTCTAGTCTTCATAAATGGCCTCTTGATTTTGCTCAGCTCTTAGAGTAAATAGTTAATTAGAGTGTTTTTTGTATTGACAACTGAATATATTTGCAATTGGTAAACATATTCCCCTTAGATATCTCTTTTTTAAAGTGAAAAAAACAGGTCTGGCTAGTCACTTTATAAATCAGATCCTCCAGCCCATTTATCAGTTTTGTTGCATGTCACTGTACTTTGTCAAGTTCAATAATATACTAATCTGATTTTACTCTAAATTATTTGTTGTAACCATATTTTTGGTTCTATTCTTGCATAACAACTATGTTCTAGCACTGACACAGCTTTTGCCAAGGGGAGAGAAGTGTGGGAGAGTATACTTTTGTCACAGCCACATACCTGGATCGTCATATCCGTCATAACCATCATGTATGTGGTTCTTGCCACGCTAGCACTGGAGACCGTGGAACTACAAGTCCTGTGCTTACCGACTCAGCAACCAGAGGGACTTGCTTCAGCAGGACTCACGTTGCAGCCTTGGCTCTGTGTTCTGTTATGTTCACCTGCAGCCTGGATTTGCCACTGGACTATTATTGGTTAATTTCCTCCATCTGCCTATTATTTGGAAACTATTTACACCTGCTTGCCTGAGCTCAGTTGTTGTGGCCTAATACTATGGACCCAGCCTGCTATTTTCCTATTTCATCTTATGATTTCTGACCTTGGCTTGTGACCTTTAACTTTGGACCTGACTATGTGTGTTCAAAATTTGACATGCGAGAATTATAACTGCGTTAACAGTTTCAGAATCAAAAAATGCCCCCCAAAGAGTATATGTTTATGAAAAATCAACAACATAGGGTAATTCATCAGTAACATTTTGGAGCTTTACATGCAACTATTTTTCCAAATAGCCAAATTTGTGTTAATATTTTAACATTACAAAAAATTATTTTTGTGTTAATATTTTAGATTTTTTTTTTTTTTTGCATTTTTTCACAAATGCATTAAAATGTTGCTATGCCTTTCAAGTACAGGATATTTGCAGATGTAAACAAAAAAAAGCCTTGATTAGTGTTCAGCTTCATGTTTTGAGTATATAAATATCCTAAATGCATAGGTTCATCATGTTCTAGGGAAGCTACTGGAATATGCACGTTTCCATTTTCAAACATGGAATTTTCACAAACTGCTTTAATGGTGCCATATCTACATTATATAAATTGCAACCATTTTATACCAAGACCTAACTTTCCTCATAATGAGGAAAGGCTGCAGAAACTGATAAGACAGATCCACACATGCCTGTAGTCGTTATAGATTGCACCTTAGAAGAAAGGGAGCAATGGTGCTGACAGGTTAGGATGGCTAGGGGATTGGAGGAGACTGTAAAATAGGAATGGTGGGGGAAAGGTGATAAACACAGGATGGATAAGGTGTAAAGGAGGAGATGGGAATAGATAAGGGGCATGGGGGTGTAAATTACAGATGGGCTAATTCATCTAATAGGGAGGCGTCTTTATTACAGCCTGATAAAAAGCAAATAAATATTTCAAAGAATGGAATGCGTCAGAATGGCAATAACATAATTGTATTCTGTTAAAACTGGAACTGATTGCAATGTATAAGCAGTATGATCTAATTGGTTTGTCTGAAAACTGGTTAGATGACACACATGACTGGGCAGTAAACCTAGAGTGTTATTCACTTTCTAGGAGGAATAGGGTTATTAAAGGGGGTATATGTAAAGCATGCCTTAAAACCTAGTATAAGGGAATATACTAATGAAGGGTCCAGTAAGAATATAGAGGCCCCATGGCTTGAAATACACACTGGGGGCATACATAACAAAAACATGTTCATGAGAATTTGCTACAAGCCACCTAATATTGGAGAGTCTGAGGAAGCCCAACAGTTACTGCAAAGAGAAAAGACTTCAAGGTCAGGAAATGTAATCATAATGGGAGATTTCAACTACCCTGAAACTGAAAAGAGATATTTGACTTCCAACACAAAGGGAAATATTTTTTTTAATATGGTTAATGACAATGTCATGTCTCAGTTACTAGAGAGCCAGCTAGAAAAGAGACCTTGCTGGACCTAGTGCTCTCAAAGCTGATAGTCCTTGCGCTCATGTATACAGAAAGCCTGAGTATAACCTGTGACACTCTCACAAAGCTCATAGAATTTTACTCCAAACCTGGAGTGATTATAAGGAATGTTTTGCTTGAAGCCCAGTCTTCCCTTATACATCATCAGGGTGTCATACCGCGGTCACCCGGGCGTTCTGTCTCTCCGGGTAGTGTGTCAGCTTCCGGGGTTTCCTGTTTGTCATGCGCCCGCTTCTGGTGACGGTGCGCATGCGCATGTCAGCGGACCATAGAGAGGAGTTTGCTGAAGGTCCGCCGACATTCTAGCCTCTCTTCCAGGGCTCCTTCCGGCTGGGGGCCTTTATCTTCCGGATTCCTGCCTGTCAAGACGCGTTAGTATAGCGTCTTTCTTTTGCTAGTCTTGAGTAGCTTTTCTCTGTGTAAAGACCCGGACCTGTAGACTTTGCCTCTGTCTGACCCCTCTGCTTCTAGATCTCCTGTGTATGACCTGGACCTGTTTGACCAAGCTTCTGCCAGACCCCTCTGCTACTAGATCTCCTGTGTATGACCTGGACCTGTTTGACCAAGCTTCTGCCAGACCCTTCTGCTACTTGATCTCCTGTGTATGACCTGGACCTGTTTGACCAAGCTTCTGCCAGACCCCTCTGCTACTTGATCTTCTGTGTATGACCTGGACCTGTTAGACCAAGCTTCTGCCTGACCCCCTTTGATACTGTTTCTGTGTATGATCCGGACCGATTTGACCTTGCCTCTTCTGTTTCAGCCTCCAGTGGATCCTCAAGGACCGTGCCAACTTCTCTTCACCAGCCAAGGAGTGTCCCACCAGCAGTACCTTCTTCCACGGAGTCCTGAGTGAGTACCTTTTCTCTTGGAGATTACTTTCCTCCCTGGGGACCCCTGAGTATAGTTTGTCTAGGTTGGGGTTATCCGGGGTTACCCAGCAGCTCCTCTGCTGGGGGCCACTACATCTGGCTTCGCGGCCAGCACCTTTAGGCGGCTCAGCCGCAGCACAACCTTGGCTTAGGCAACCTCCGCTCCCTAGCCCCGATCCCGAGCGTCGCTCCCTAGCATCTTGCTCAGCGGCCCCTTGTTGGAGGAGCATCCTGTTCCTGCTCCTGGGTACTCCAGTCCCTTCTCTTTCCTCTCCCCGGGCCGTGACACAGGGATTTATCAATGCACATGTTTTTATGGAGGTGATGGGGGGATTTTAAACAGCCTGTCATATTGGGAATCTTCTTTGGGCAGGCACTGGGTATTGTTGTTAAAATGTATGAAGCACAGGAGCATTTCATGTCTTTTACTAGTCATTTTTTTGTGAAAATAGGGGTTGCACAGATGGGATTTGTGCGCCAATATTACCTTATGCTGTTTTTTTTTAATTATTCCTAAAGCCAATGTTAGGGCCCACGATTTTTTAAGGTCATCAATATCTGTGGGTTGCCAGGAATGTGCCTTGCAATTAGCTGCAAGATATTGGGCTGCATTTCTCATTATGTTTGGGAGACAATATCCCCCAAAATATCTTCCTTCAAAAATAAATTGGTATTTAATTTGTGTGCTGCTCTGAATGAATTAATTTCAGGGAAAAAAAACTTCTGATACACATTCCATAGGGTCAATATCAGTGTTAGTACTTGGAGTAGTACTTAGGGCAGTGTGGCTCTTTCTAACCAGGGTCCCAGCATGACCACTAGAAGTATCTCTAGACACATCACTAAAATGCCCTGCATCAAAATTAGATGCAGAATCTGTGGCTGATATCAAAAAGGCAAATGCCTTGTCGTTAGTATACTCCTCTGTATTATTACAATAAGTAGACTAATTACTTACCTTGCTACTAGGGATGTGCAAAAATTCTCGCCTCAAACCAAAATTGGCGGAAAATGGCACTTCCTGCTTGGCAAATAATTTCCTGCAAAAAGTGTTGTTATCCCAGTTTTTCACCTAGCTTATTGGGAAGAATTTTTCTTCACACACAACAGTTTTATCTACTTTTCCTTCAGGCTTATCAAATGTTATCAGGCTCTCACGGCATGCCATTCTATGTTTGTGAGAGGAGAAAGCAGAATGTTTTGAACTAGAAAATATAGGCAAATAAATGGGAATTGAAGGTTAGTTTAGGGAGTCTTTTAGGTAAGACATTTGTTCTCTGTATTAGAAGGGTCTGGAGGCACCCTGGAGGAGAATAAGGGAGGAAGGAGGTTGACCCCAAATACTCCATAATTCAGTGTGACTGACTGTCAAGACACAGGCATCTGGGGTGCAATTTGCTTGCTGATCTTGCTGTTATTGTCTCTGTGCTGGGCAAGTCTGGGGAAAGAAGTTGTTGATCTTCTTTTTGAGTTATCATTTTTTGTGTTTTATTTTTCTGGACACACTGTGATAAGATAGGGTGGGCAAATAAAGAAATAAATAGATTAGGTCACAGACAGCTGACTGGGAGCCTGACTTGAGCTGTGTGACTGAGGCAGACTTGATAGACAGCAGAGGACATTGAGAATTTTGTTGAGGGCTAAGGCAAGATATCACACACCATCACTAATGCCACTACAAAAAAAAAGAACGCTGAAAATGACAATGACTTGCATTTTATGATGGCAATGGCATAATGGAGGAAGGTGTCACAACTGTTGCATCTGACAGTGAGACAAACAAGCACCAAATCACCTAGCGAACTCTGAGAAAGTAAAAAGAAATTGTTTGACATCTTTAAAAGCCTAGAGGAATATAAAGGTAGTGGGCAAGAACCGGCAGGAGATGCTGATGCTGAGGATTACCTAATGATGAATGATGATGATGATAAGATCTAGAATATATCCCTCAAGTATCCTCCTCTTGTTCTGATACAGATGAAGTTGAGAGTAAGAGAGATGATGACATGGCCAGAAAGTTAGCAGAAAGGCAAAGGCTCAATCTTCCACCACTGAAAAGGAGTGCTGTTCCTGTCTATAAACTGTTTGAGAAAACCATTGAAAACTCTGACCCTGGGCAAGCAAAGATGGCAAAAAGTACATGGACATCCTGTAAGTCATCATCATCAACCTCGCCACTTCCAAGTTCAAGTCCCACTGAGCCACACACACCTTTGTAGAGTAGTCAGAAGCAGCAACAACAGCAAAACAGGTTATTAACATCCACAACCTTTGCTATGACAAGTGCCTCTGATGCTCAAGGAAGTGCTGGACCTTTGACACCTATTACAAGTGGCAATAGAACTACATCATCATTTAGCCCCTGTAGTAGCAGCAGACGCTTAGGAACCCCTCAGTTTATAAAATCCACAGTATGGAGATACTTCAAGCATGTTGCTATCTGTTGCCTGTGCAAAAAATCACTTGAGCAGAGGGAAAGCAGGCTCACACCTAGACACCTCCTCTATGAGATCCCACCTGAAGCACAACCACACGTCTGACTGAGAAACACACTATCAGCAGGTCAGAGGTGCCTCAACTCAGCAGCACTCCAAAAAGTTATCAGGGCTCTGTGGCAGACTGCACTCACATGTTGCCTCTACCTTTACCATCTCCTTTAGTCATGTTGTTAAAGCAATAAATTCAGAGTTGTAGTTCAAGAGTAAATGAATGATAAAGTATCCCCCTCCCGCCCCTTTTACCTAGTGTAAACCGCCTCACCTCAGATGTGGAATCTGGTCTTATGACCAGACAGCTCACAGCAAAAGACAATCTTCTGACTGTGTAAACAATGAAAACCCTGCTCCTCTTGACAGGTTTTTCAGGTTTTTCCCTTATGCTAATTGAAGATTGTCCCTCTCTGCAAGCTATCTGGACACAACCTTTCTGTTCTGAGGTGAGCAGTGTTATATCAGTAAACAGGGTGGGAGCGGGATACTTTATGATTCAATTACTCTTGAATTACAACTCTGACAGTATTGAAATAGCACTCTACATGGCCCAAAACCTATGAAGATTAATTGGAGCTGTTTTTATTTTGAAACATTACTATCCCTTTAACTTACATTCCTATGTAAATTACTATTTTTTATTTATTTTATATTCTTTTAATTCCTAATTAGGGGTGGGTGAAAGTTTCCATTGTGTTCCCGCGACAAAATATGTGAAAACCACATTGTTGTTCTCTTTTTCATGAGAAAATCCACTTTAAATATAACTATTAAAATCGTCACAGTTTTCGCTCATTGGCAAAAATTCTTCACCATTTTTTCAATGGCTAGAAAGTTTTCACCCCTTCTTTAACTTGTTTTTTGTCTTTTCACTAGAAAAACATGCAATTTTCTGGGAAGTGACACATAACAGAAGAAGCTACAGAGCAAGATAGATGTGCTGTTCTGTTATGCAGTGCTTTAGTAGCAAAGTTGAGGCAGGAGAGGCTAATAGTAACTGATATCACTATGTGTAAGTTTACAAACAATAAAAGGGGCACTGGAAGGACTCTTATGTGTCCACTTAGTATGAGGAGGAGGAGGAAGTGACCACTACAGACCCAATGCTGGCCAGTTCCCGTAAATCACCCCTAGGGATCTTGGGGAAATTGAGGTCAAGGGAGAAAGACGAGGGTAATAGTGAGAGCAGGACAGACCAGCTGCCTGTGCCTGCTGCCAGACATGCTGCGCCTGCTGCCCCTGCTGCCACCAGTGCTATGTCTGCTGCCAATACTGAACCTGTTGTCAGTGTTGAACCCACTGCCAGTGCCGAACCTGCTGCCAGTGTGTCTTCTAATTCTCACGGTGGGGGGAAGAGACGATGATGCCAAGTGTGACAGCAGCTGGACCCTGTCGCACTTGTCATCTGCAAGCTATCTCACCAGTGCTAGTACTACTACTAAGAAGGTCCAGCAGCTTGTTAGTACAGGGAGTGAAGGAGGAGGAGATCATCATATTACTAGTGACTGTGGTTGGTTTTAGTGGTAGTAACAGTGATGGTGAAGCAGCTGTGGGACTAGCTTTAGGGGAGTGGTAGGGGAAGCAATGCAGAACATCTAGAATAGCGGTCAAGGGAGCCCACACCATTCCCATGACCCTGGGAGTCCCTTTCTCCCACAGCATTGTCCAGGTGGAACATGATCCTGAAGAAGGCAGAATTGTTGCCTAACAGCTATAATACCACCACCACCAGGTGCTCAGATCAGCTGCCTGTGCCTGCTGCTAGTTCTGTCAGTCTGCCTTGTTATCACGGTGCCCGTGATTCCTTTCCTGTCAGTTATCCTGTAGGAGGCCTTCATTGGTTGCCCTGTGTTTAGCCGGCCCAGTATTGCCTTTATATACTGGGCTCCTGCACCTTATGGCTGCCCTTTCGTGGTGTTCCTGTGCCAGTTCTACGTTTGTACTGTGGTTCCAGTGTATCGACTTGGCTTGCCTGACTACTCTCCTGTTCCTGCGCCTGTGTACCGACCCGGACTGCCTGACTACTCTCCAGTGATTGTTTCCTGTGTTCCGACCCGGCCTGGCTGACGTTCCTGCTCCTGTGTACCGACCCGGATTGGCTGACGTTCTTGCTCCTGTGTACCGACCTGGATTGGCTAACGTTCCTGCTCCTGTGTCCTGAAATGGCCTGGCTGATGTTCCTGCTCCTGGATCCTGACTTGGCAGTGCCCGTTGTGTACTAGTCGCCTCGGTGACATTCTGACTCCGTTGCCTTTCTGCTGGCATCCCTGTTTATCAGGCTGGCCTGTCTCCCTTTACACAGAGCGCTTCTGGCCTAGTCCCAGACCTAGACGGTTGCAAGTGTTGCCTCCGTTACTGCACCTGTATAGTGCACTGGTTCGCTCCACTCTACCAAACCCGGTTGCAAGTGTTGCCTCCATGATTGCACCGCTATAGTGCACTGGTTCGCCCCAGTCTGTTTAACAAGTTGCTGTATTGCCTCCGTGATTGCACCAGTATAGTGCACTGGTTCGCTCCACCCTGTTTAACCCGGATGCAAGTGTTGCCTCCATGATTGCACCGGTATAGTGCACTGGTTCGCTCCACTCTGTTTAACCGGTTGCTGTGTTGCCTCCGTGATTGCACCGGTATAGTGCACCGGTCTGCTCCACCCTATTTAACCGGTTGCTGTGTTTCCTCCGTGATTGCACCGGTATCGTGTACTGGTTCGCTCCACTCTACCAAACCCGGTTGCAAGTGTTGCCTCCGTGATTGCACCGGTATAGTGCACTGGTTCGCTCCACTCTGTTTACCCGGTTGCAAGTGCTGCCTCCGTTATTGCACCGGTATACTACCATTGGTTGCGCTCCTCCTTGTCAAAACCGGTTGCTATTGTTGCCTCCGTTTTAGTACCAGTAGCCCTACTGTTTTCTTCAGTGGCCTGTATATTGTGGACTCTATTGTGGCGTCTCCTGATGCAGCTGGTCACCCAAACTCCTTGAACTGTTCTCCTAGTCTGTGAACATTAACTCCTGCATTACTGGAACCTGTATCCTGCATTGCCTGACCTGTGTCAGCATAACTGTTTACCTTCTATATGTACATGCTGGACCTGTGTGGGTATAAGTAACCTGTTGTGTGTCTGTACTATATGTTATATACTACAGGACCTGTGAGGGTTCTTTATGTATTATTGATTTCAATAAAACTGTGTTTTTATCTTAACTCTGTGTCTGTGAGTCAAACAAACCATTACAGTACGAAAGGGCCATGACCTCAGACAATAAGGGTGAGGGTAATGCACAAAACATCCATTGGAGGATGGATGTACATGAACAGCACCTGGATCAGTTGGCATTGGCTATACAAACGATTCTCGAGCTTACAGTGCTCCCTGAAAAGCCTGTTCCGAGTCCGGTGGTCCCCCCAGTTTCGACACCGGAAAGTTTATCCGTGACTTCGGTGGCCTCAGTCAAAGGGTTAACTGCTTCTGCACCATTGCCACTCAGATATGATGGCGAACCCAGTCTATGCAGAGGGTTTATTAACCAACTTGAGATATTTCTAGAATTAACCCCTCACGCCTTTCCCAATGAGCACAGTAAAGTTGGGTTTATGATATCCTTACTGACTGGCAGAGTTCTGGCATGGGCCAATCCCTTGTGGGAAAATGCTAAACCTTACACTAAGAATTTCAGGGAGTTTGTGCAAACGTTTTGGAGAGTATTTGAGGTTCCTGGTAGAACCGCCTCTGCTGCTAAACACCTGATGGAAAAACAACAGGGCAATCGGACGGTGGGTGACTACGTCATTGAATTCCGCACATTAGCAGCAGAGGTAGGTTGGAACAATGAGGCTCTGGGGGCAGCCTTTTCTCAAGGTATGGCCGACCACATCAAAGACGAGACCGCAGCTAGAGAATTGCCAAAAGATTTATACGATTATATTGATTATGCCATTCTTATTGACACTCGGATCCGTGAGAGACTTGTGGCAAAAGACCGTAGGCTACGGCCTAAAAGTGGTGGGCTCAGTAATTCATTGTGCCCACCCACCCCTCCCTCATTGCCTAAACCTAATGACCATATACAAGAATCCTGTGAACCTATGCAGCTAGGGTTCACCAGGTTAACTAAGGAGGAATGGGCACACCTCAGGAGGCAGGGGCTATGTTTATATTGTGGCAAAGCTAGGCACATGCTAAGAACCTGTCCTGTACATCTGGGAAACTAACGCACCTAGGGTACCTTGGGGGACAGGCCCTAGGGGGTGTTCATCCGTCCACAGATCCTTTTATACAAAAACCCACAATCCAGGTGGTACTCTCATGGGCAGATTGCTCGGTGGAGGTTCTGGCCCTAATTGACTCTGGCGCGGCCGGTTACTTTATGGATAGTGCCTTTGCTGAACTGCACAATATTCCGCTGGTGGAAAGGGAATCGCCTCTAGCCATTGAAGCCATTGACGGCAGACCACTAGAACCAGCTCAGATCACTTTTGAGACCAGATCACTATCCATGACAAGTGGGGTTCTTCACAAGGAAGAACAGCAGTTCCAGATAATTAATTCCCCTCACCACGCAGTCATTCTGGGGTTCCCTTGTTTGCAGCTGCATAACCCCCAGTTTGATTGGCAGAAGTGTGAGATTATTTCTTGGTCTCAATACTGTATGGAGCATTGTGTGTCTCTCACCCAGTTATGATCCTGTGTGCCTCTCCCTCATTGCAGCAGAATACCAACAATTCAGTGAAGTTTTCAGTAAGGGAGAGGCTGGCACCCTGCCTCAACACAGGTCCTATGATTGTGCCATTGATTTGTCCCCGGGGGTGGTACCCCCTAGGGGAAGTACGTACCCACTATCTTGTGATGAGAATCAAGCTATGGAAGAATACATTGAGGACGCCCTCAAGAGAGGGATCATTAGGAAATCTACCTCGCCTGCTGGTGCTGGGTTCTTTTTTGTTAAAAAGAAGAATGGCGAGTTAAGACCGTGTATTGATTACCATGGCCTAAATAAGTTAATGCCCAAGAATGCCTATCCGATACCACTCATCACCAAACTCTTTGACAGGTTAAAAGGTTCTTCCATCTTTACGAAACTAGACCTACGTGCGGCCTATAACCTGATCAGGATAAGAGCTGGTGATGAGTGGAAAACGGCATTTAATCCTAGGTCCGGGCATTATGAATACCTAGTTATGCCATTTGGTCTCTGTAACGCACCTGCTGTTTTCCAAGAATTTATTAATGATATCCTCCATGATATGCTACAGTCCTATGTTGTTGTCTACCTTGATGACTTACTTGTACACTCGGCTAATTTGTCACAACACATCAAGGAAGTGTCTGAAGTGTTGCTCCGCTTGCGAAAAAACAAACTATTTTGTAAAATGGAAACGTGCGAGTTTCACAGATCCAAAGTACCCTTTTTGGGTTTCGTGATTGCTAAAGAAGGTATTGCTATGGATCAGGAGAAACTCGCGGCAGTACTACAAAGGCCACAGCCTAAAGGGTTAAAAGCTATCCAGCTTTTCTTGGAATTCGCTAATTATTATAGAAAGTTTATCAAGAACTTTTCTACTATTGTTAAACCATTGTCTGACCTCACACACAAGGGTGCTAATCCTTCCCAATGTTCTGAGGCAGCTGAACAGGCCTTTGAGACACTGAAATCTGCCTTTGCAGCCACTCTTGTGCTATCCCACCCTAACCTGTCTCTCCCATTAACACTTGAGGTTGATGCCTCAGAGATTGGGGTGGGGGCAGTACTATCTCAACGCCTGGTGGCAGGGGGCACCCTCAGACCATGTGGGTTTTTCGCTAAGAAGTTGTCAAGTACCCAAAGTCACTACGAGATTGGTGACAGAGAACTACTGGCTATTATTCTCGCCCTGAAGGAATGGCGTCACCTATTGGAAGGTACCAAAAGTCCAGTATTGATTCTGACTGATCACAAAAACCTGACTTATCTTTCCGAGGCTAAAAGATTGTCCTCTCGTCAGGCCAGATGGGCTCTGTTTCTTTCCCGATTCAATTTCATTGTATCATATTTGCCGGGTTCCAAGAATGTTAGGGCGGATGCCCTGTCTAGACAATTCGAGCCTGAAACTGATAGGGACGAGGTCCCAGTACACATTATACAGCCTGACCGCATTTTGGCTACCCTACACACTAGTATCACTTCACCACTGGGGGAAGAGATTTTGGTGGCCCTCGCTGAGGGCTGATTGTTCCACATTTACCACAGCCTGTGCCACCTGTGCCTGTGCCAAGACCCCTGGACACCTCCCGGTGGGCCTACTCCAACCAGTGCCCAATGGTGAACGTCCTTGGTCCCACGCATCCATTGATTTCATGGGAGAGTTGCCAGTATCTAGAGGGTATTCATTCATACTGATGGTGGTCGACAGGTTCTCTAAAATGGCTCATTTCGTGCCCCTCCATGGCCTTCCCTCTGCCAAAGAATTGGCTGTTGTTTTTGCCAAAGAGGTGTTTCGGTTGCATGGAGTACCTGGAGTTCTGGTGTCCGACCGGGGGAGCCAGTTCGTATCCAGATTTTGGAGAGCATTTTTTGAACAGATGGGCATTCAACTGTCCTTCTCCTCTGCCTACCACCCCCAGACCAATGGGGCCGCTGAGCGTGACAATCAGGGACTGGAGCAGTTCCTGCGCTGTTTTGTTACGGATCATCATGATAACTGGGCTGACCTGTTGCCGTGGGCAGAGTTCGCCAGGAACTGTGCGGTTAATTCATCATCAGGGAGCTCCCTGTTTCTCATCAACTACAGGTTCCAGCCTTGTTTGCTCCCGGACTCCTTCCAGTCACAAGAGATTCCAGCTCTGGATGAGCACATTGAGCAACTCCGCTCCACTTGGGCAAGGGTTCAGAGGGACCACAGTCAGTCATTCCAGCGCCATCAGCACATTTGCTGTGTGTTGTATGTAAATTCAATGTTCCCATTGATTTCAATGGAATGAACTAGGTGAGTAAAGCAGAAAAAAATATTTGTTTTTCCTTAACCCTAATCATAATCATTATACACGTAAACCCTAATCCTACCTAATTTATTGCCAATTACCCATCCAAAATATATAATTAATTAATTTAAACAATTTAATTAATAAAGGGACTAAACAAAGTACCACAGATCAGAAAATGCTGATAACTGACATTTGATCATGTGGATTAAAGTGATCAGTGGAAAAAATTTAATTTTATTAAACAAACTTTACTGGGTAAACTGTTGCATCACTTTCTCTGTCTCTCTCTGCCTCACGATCAGTGTGAGGAGGAGAAAGGCAATGAAGAATGACAAAGGCAATTTCAAATGGTTTCACTTGCACGTGTGATTCCCTGTAGCAGCTATTACATGTGCAGAACCATTATGAATTGGCAAAAACTACCTGCTTTGATCCCGGAGCAGTTATTTACAGCCTTTCCATTGTGATCACAGCCCACCCAGAGGAGCAATGTGATTTTTAACTCCTGGCATGCCAGGACCATCATCCTTCCTTAAAGGACAAATTTCTGTGATGGTCCTGGCATGTTACTTGGTGTTAAGTTTTGGTAGTATGCACTACAGCAATAGGATTTATATGCCTATATCCAAGAATAGAAAATGATCTGTGGTGGTGGACTAATACATTATCCTTAATGGCTAATCAGATTGTTTAATTACAGCTAATGTATTATTTTATAGTGTTTTACATTCATGAGAAAGCTTGAGCTTCTACATATTAATTTGATTATCATGAAAATATCAATTGTAATACCACTATGCACTGTTACCAATTTGATGACTAGATTACATGTAAAACTGTATTAATTTTCAGTGAGCTCAATGGCTTCAAAGCTCTTTAACATAAATGTAACTAGCTATATTTCATCAATAGCAAGTTGATGATTATGGATGAGCAAAATGGCCATGATTACTCTCATGGATCAATGTAGAGGATTTGACAAACATTTCAGGACCCATCCGAATTGGTTCAGAACAAGTTGTGTAGAGAAGGAGAGAGAAAGGGAGTATAGTGCAAGAGAGGGATATTGGATTACCAGAAAAGGACCATGGGACATCAGGGGACAGGAATAAGAGGGGTGGCAATGAGTAGGAATTAGTAGCGGGCAATTGGCCTCAAAGTGATACAGAAGGGGAAGTATGCCACAGATGGATTTGAGGTAAGCAGGTCAGTGACATGGAAGGAAGAATAGCAGGCCAAGGTCATAAGGAAGCCATAAAAGATTAAAGACATGGGAGTAGGCCAGAGGGGATGGAAGGAAGAAGAGGAGGTCTGAAGAGATGGAAAGAAGGGGAGTGGACCAGAGTGAATGGAAGAGAAGAGAGTGGCTAAGGGAGAGGGAAGGGAATCGGTCCTGTGGCACAGAAGAACAGTTCTAATTGGATGGGGGAAAGTGGGAGGGGGTGAGAAGTTGGAGAAGTATAGATTATGTCAAATGGATAAATGAAAAAACTGATGCCAAAATATATGTTTTGGGTCTTGCGAAACAGCCTTTTCCAGAAGGAAAAAAAACAAACATTTATTGGAATTTTTCACTCATCTCTACCAATGATTACAATACATGTATTTATTAAAGATGGAAAATATGCTTATTCTTCTATTCATCCTTTTTAATTTTTATAACATTGCCTAGGTAACCCTATGATTATTGCATTCTATACCAGCATATCAGCAGATAGAGTTCTTTAATGTTATCATAGTTAGAGTTTTAGAACCCCCCTCACATCTATTTTACATTGCAATGTTCAGTTTTGCTTGTTATAACTGTCTTTTATGTCTGATTTCCTCTTCTATAATACTATTTTTGGAGTATTCAGACAAGGCAACTTTCCTAGCTAACTTAAAATGGAATCCAATGGCAATTTTTAAATGAAGTATTTCAATAACATATACTTAGGAAAGCTTTCCTTAACAACCAGCAAGGATCTTAATGGGAATAAAATACAGTGTTCTTCTGCATGGTAACAAAAGATTTTGTCAATTCTCAGACAATGTGGTCAAATTGCGAAAAGGGGTTTTGATTGCAGCATGTGAAGTCCAGTGAAACCGTTAGTGATGTCAAAAGTGTTCAAAAGTAAAGTACATCTTTTGCTTGCTATTTCATGGCAATTGTATAAAGAATGAAGATTGTAATGGTCCCTATGGGATCATCACAAAGAAGCAAACTAATGTAACAAGGATAATAGCACTGTGTCACACTCAGGCTCCCTTCTTATTTTGCTTTCAGATTCAAGTACTGTTTCTATGAAAGTTTAGATCAAATAAAAATGTAACATGCGTTATGTTATGCTTTTTCAAGCCATTTGCTAAAATACAACTTTTTTGTAGGAACAAGAGGCATGGAAATACTGTAAAAATTTATGGATATTTTGGTTGCAATTTAACTTTTTTAACAGTTATAGACTGTTTTTGATGTACATGTTTACTTTTCCTTCTTTATTCACATCTTATTTGAAATCATGTTACCTGAGCAGAGCTATAGTAGTATCTGTGTTAAAGAGGTTCTAATGTGTATTTCAAGAATGTATTTGATTACTGATTAAAGTTTTTCCATTTCCATAAATCTAAAAAAAATTGTCTGAAATATTTTTTTAGAAATATAAATACTGAAGCATTTAGGGGTCAGAACTAGGGAAAATCATATGGCTGTCTGCTTTTTCCCTAGAAAATCCTCCCTCAATAAACCTCTTAAAAATGTATTGTGCCTCTAGCAAGACTAAGTCCAACAAATCAATGTTTCCTCAGGGCTTGTGCCTCTAGCAAGCCTAAGTCTAACTACTCACTGCTTCCTCAGGGCTTGTGCCTCTAACAAGGCCAAGTCCAGCAAATCACTGTTTCCTCAGGGCTTGTGCCTCTAACAAGCCTAAGTCTAACTACTCACTGCTTCCTCAGGGCTTGTGCCTCTAACAAGGCCAAGTCTAACAAATCACTGTTTCCTTAGCCCTTGTGCCTCTACCAAACCTAAATCCATCAAATTACTGTTCCCTCTGAGCTTGTGACTCTAACAAGCCTAAGTCCAACAAATCACTGTTTCCACAGGACTTGCGCCTCTAACATGTTTAAGTCCTACAAATCAATGTTTCCTTAGGGCTTGGCCCTCTAACAAGTCTAAGTCCTACAAATCAATGTTTCCTCAGGGCTTGGGCCTCTAACAAGTCTAAGTCCTACAAATCAATGTTTCCTTTGGGCTTGAGCCTAAAAAGCGTAAGACCTACAAAGTATTGTTTCCACAAGACTTGTGTCTACCAAGTCTAAGTCCTGTAAAGCAGTTTCTTCTTAGGGCTTATGTTTGGTTAACCTCAGTCATGGACAGTGCTCAGCGTACACACACATATCTTTCAGCTTGTTTTAAGCCTGCTGCTATGCTTCCTACTAACCATTGTTTATAAAGAGAAATAATTAACAAAAGGGTTTACTGTCTTTGACAAACTGCATCCTCCTCAGTAGGAGGAGAGAATTCACCATGATTTATTGCACATGCTGCAGCAACCATGGCTGAAGTCAGTTTTTGGACTTCCAATTTACTCACATGTTCCTACAATGCTCCTAAATCTTTTCACCCTACCCCTTGTGTGTTTGCTGGACATTACTAAACTACTGTATATGTTTTGAACTGTTTGTTTGTGATGTTTTGCCTTGGCCCTCTAGAAAACACTCAGTCTTGTCATGTATCAGTCTGCTTCAGTCACAGCTTTTTATTTAATCTTTTCATTTTATTTTTCTTATTAACTAATTGTTCCCCTTAACCTAGACACCAAAAAAATCACATTCCTGTTTAATTGATTCTTTCCCCAGAGTCACGCCACCAAGACAGAGATAACAGCCAGATCAGAACAGAACTTGCATCACAGTTGTCTGTGTCTCCCCAGTCAGTCACACAAGATTTTGGGGTTTTTGGAGTAAATCTCCTTTGCTTCTGTCTCACATCCAGTGACTCCCATAGCACAGAGATAACAGCCAGATCAGGAAGGAACTTGGATCACAGCTGTCTGTGTATTCCCAGTCAGTAAAACAAAATATTTCTGTATTTGTAGTCAGCCTCCTTTCTCCTTTCCTGCCCTCAGAGTGTCTCCAGACTCCCTTAAAGCAGAGAACAAATGTCCTGCCTACAAAATGCACTAAACTGAGCTTCAACTCATTTTTATTGGCCTGTCTCCACTAGCTGACAAATGTGCTGATCCCTCTTCCTATCACAAACATAGAAAGGCAAGCTGTGGGAATCCGAGACCCCTTTCATACTATGCCTGTGGGAAATAAAGTAAATTTGCTACGTGGTGGGTATAAATACAGTATTCCCATTGATTTCAATGCAATGCAATGCAATGCAATATGAGGTGAAAAAAGCAGAACAATTACACTTTTTGCTGGAAATTTGCAGGAAATGGAAAATTTTTTTCTATGTTTTGAGGCAAAAACTTTCACCCATCCCTACTTAGAACCAAGCAAAAGAAGTGTTAACCAACTGCACCATAAGGTACAAGTTAAAAATGGCAGAATTCTCATTGATTAATATAAAGCTTTCACCCACTTGAGTGCTAGAAAAGTCTCCAACTCATTGTTTCACAATGTGTTTGAGATCTCTCTAAAATTAAAAAAATTTAAAGTCCCATTTAAATTGAAGGAATTTTAATTTGTTCCCTCATTAGCTTTATGTTGTTTTAAACCCTTAGATGCTACATATGCCTTTGATGGATTGCAATGCACCGTATGGGTTAAAGTATCGTATTTGTCTAAGTGAAAGATGTTCTCTTTATAATTTACCAAAAATATGAGGGAAAACTATAAGAAAGCATAAGCATTTCACAATAAAGGTTCTGAACTTTCCCATTAATTAAATGTTTCTTTTGTACTTGTAGCTTGAAAGGTTAACTAGTGGCAACTCTCACTCTCAATAATGCTTCTGTAGCAGAAAGTGTTGAAAGTCCAAAATATTTATATCAATATGTGTTTCTGAACATCTAATAGTCATATTGATGGCACACAATATAACATGCTTTATGTATATATGCACAGATTTTTTTTATAATGTCTTGTCAATGTAGTTCCATTTTATAATGCATGTTTGTACTATTACATGCACTGGCACATTGTAACTTAAATGGCAATTAATGGGTTAGTGCCCTATCAGCAGATCTACTCACCTGGGAGCAGACCATCCAATCAAGCTGGAGCTGATGAATCACCAGGGCAAGACATTCATCTGTCTCAACAACAGGATGATGATGAACAGGCTAGCATGACTCAGACCAACATGGCCACCATGGGACTGGATTTCTTCAGTAGCAATTTAGTACTAGGACAGGTTTCACTTACTACCAATAATCTTTGTCCTAATTCTAGTGCTGATTCTGAGGAAGCAGCAGCATCATCATCTGCCCCAGTCAGTGAAAGGTATTGTGAAAAATAAGAAGGAGGCCATTCTTCTCCACCCTTCCCTTCCCTGAAACCATGGGTCTGGGAATATTTTTCACTTGGGGCAGGCACAGTTTAGTCATCAGTGATGGCACTGTGAACTAAATGTGAAAAGCCTGTGAAAATAAGGGGACACACCTTGGCACAACTGCCCTCATAAAACACAGGAAATGCAGACACCATGATGATTTTGTGAAACGTATGAAAGCCAAACTCATACAAAATAAATCAGGAGACGCTGTCAATGCACCCCCTGTCCCTCCCTTGTTATATTGTGTACCAAGAAAGTTAGTGAAAATCAAAGAGGTAAAAGTAGAGAAACCCAGCCTGAACCTGAAAGTTTCATGGTGAACTAAACACCTGCCTCATCATCAGCTTCTTGCTCTGGGTCTGGTTGTGGGAAGACGTAGCAACTGTCCCTGCCCCAGCACTCAGGGTCCTATGCCTCCTCCCCATCTTCTGGTGTATCACATCCATCAGTGTTACCTCCCCCACTAGCTGGATAACGATTTTAAAGATGCCAGGATGTGGCAGTTCATGTTCATCCATTGCACATTGTGTGGTGCACTGACCACACATGGCAATGTGATGGAGAGTAATTGAAGGCATGGACTCAAGGAGAATCTGCGGATATTCCATCTCATAGAATACACTAAGTTAGTGGCAGGGAGAATTCTTCCTCTTGTTGTGTGTCCTTGGCAGAGTGGACAAGAGCCATAGTGACAACAATACTTGGTTTCTGGAGGGATGATTTGACATTGTGCACTTAAGCCCAAAGGTGTTTGGTTGCAGCTGTTCCAGCAGCTTCATATGAGCACAGATGTGTCCATTTTTTCCTAGTCCTTCCTCTATTTCACAATGTTTCCTAACACACACTTTTTGCACATTGCAGTTGCTGATGAAATGCAGTTCCTTCCTGCTCTGAAGGGAAAAATTTGTATTCTAACGCACACATGATATTGGAGGGGGTGCAGGAGAAGAAGCATTATTGACCACCTTCTTTTCTCTAGATATACCTGAAGTGGTGGGGGCTAGTTGTGGTGCTGCTACTGCCTCAGGCACATCACTGGAACTTGTGGCACTGGCAAGCGAAACCATCATCGACTGTCTCATAGCTAGCTAAAATAGAAAATGAGAGAAACATTGGAAATAAGAGCAAGAAAAACCCTAAACAATTCTACAAGTATATTAACAACAAAAAAGTTAAGACTGAAACAGGTGAATTGATTAGTGAGGATAAAGCTATGGCTGACACCCTAAATACGTTCTTTGCTTCAGTATATACAAAGGAAGCAGAAATGACAAGCTGTGGGCAAACAGACAAAACCATGTAATTTCCTCCAACATCTACATGGCTTAATGAGGACAAGGTCCAAAAGAGACTGGAAAGGGTTATAGTGAATAAAGCGCCTGGACCGGACGGTATACACCCAAGGGTACTTAAGGAACTTAGTTCAGTAATAGCAAAACCATTATACTTAATATTTATTGATTCGCTTTCATCAGGCATAGTGCCCTGTGATTGGAGGAAAGCTGATGTAGTTCCATTGTTTAAAAAGGGAGCAAGATCCAAACCAGGAAATTATAGACCTGTGAGCTTGACTTCCATAGTGGGTAAGATACTAGAAGGGTTATTAACTGACAGTATTCAGAACTATGTGAAGACAAACAATATCATTAGTAGGAATCAGCATGGTTTCATGAAGAACAGATCATGTCAGACTAATTTACTTGCATTTTATGAAAGAGTGAGTAGTAATTTGGACAGGGGAATTGCTGTTGATGTAGTATACTTGGATTTTGCAAAAGCCTTTGACACAGTGCCTCACAACAGGTTACTGCATAAATTAAAAGGCTTCGGTTTGGGTGGTGTTATTTGTACATGGATTGAGAACTGGTTAAATGATAGATGGCAGAGAGTTGTTGTAAATGGAACTTTTTCAAATTGGTCTAGGGTTATAAGGGGGGTGCCGCAGGGTTCAGTCCTGGGCCCAATGCTTTTTAATTTGTTTATTAATGATCTAGAAGTGGGAATTGAAAGTAGCATCTCAATCTTTGCTGATGACACTAAGCTATGTAAGGAAATACATACAGAGCTCGATGTTTTTTCCCTACAGAAGGATTTAGATAAACTAAGTGAATGGGCAGAAAAGTGGCAGATGTCATTAAATGTAGATAAATGTAAGGTTATGCATTTGGGTTGTAGAAACAAACTTGCTACATATACTCTAAATGGGAAACAACTTGGGAAATCCTCATTAGAGAAAGATTTAGGTGTACTGATAGACAATAGTCTTCACAGCAGTGTGCAGAGTCACTCAGCTGCTGCAAGAGCAAATAGAGTACTAGCCTGCATAAAAAGAGGTGTAGAAGCAAGGGATGCTAATATTATCCTACCTCTGTATAAATCCTTGGTTAGGCCTCATCTAGAATATGGAGTACAATTTTGGGCGCCTGTTCTAAAAAAAGACATTGCTGAACTGGAAAAGGTGCAGAGACGTGCAACAAAACTGATAAAGAGATTGGAGGATCTGAGTTACAAAGAGAGACTAGCCAAACTGGGTTTGTTTACATTAGAAAAGAGACGTCTAAGGGGTGATATGATTACCATTTACAAATACATACAAGGTCAATACAAAGAACTATCCAAAGAATTATTTATGCAAAGAGCTGAGCTAAGAACAAGAGGTCATCCATTAAGACTTGAGGAAAGGCGCTTTCGACTAAAACACAGGCAGGGATTCTTTACAGTAAGGGCGGTAAGGCTATGGAATTCTTTGCCTCGGGATGTTGTGCTTGCAGATAATGTAACTGCATTCAAAAAAGCAATGGATGCCTATCTAGCACAGAACAATATTGACAGTTATGACAGATGGCTTCAAAGCAAATAAGATATTGAGCCGGGGAACTATTTGACACACACACACACACACACACATATACACTGGAAATTGCTCCAGAGGGCTTTTTTGTTGCCTTCCTCTGGATCAACAGGAGTGTTATTGGCATGGGCTGGACTTGATGGACGCATGTCTTTTTTCAGCCTTATCTACTATGTTACTATGTTACTATATCACTGCTGGTGATCCAACTCTCCAAGAGCTATCTAATAGTCCTGCTGCTTAGGCAACTCTGCAGCACCACATCATATGGTAAACTGGCACCCTTTTTATAGTGTGGAGGGAATACATTGGGGAAGATCTCAACATGGGATAAATGCATTATTAAAACCGATTTCAATAAGTAAGAACAAAAGTTGAATTCACATAAATTCTTGTGGAAAGTCAAAGTGCTATTTGTTTTCCTCTTGAGACAAAATGTTTTCCCCACCCTAGGCATAAAATTATGCTCAAGTTTTGCTAAGAACAATTCAGCATTATGGGGTGCTTTGATCTTTTGAATGGATTGCCTGTGAGTAAAATCTTCCAAAAATACATGTCAGACTAAATCAATTCCATCCCACCATTAACTTGACCCTGAACACATCCATTTTCTTAACAACAGCTATATCAAGAACAAAATCATATCGATATCCCTATATCACAAATCTACATTCTAAACTCTCCATCATGAGCTGCCAAGCTATAAGATGCAACAGTATCTGTTCCAACATAACAGGAAGGAACCAGCATCTTAGTTCACTATTGAGGGGGATTTAGAAATTTGGGTTACCACTCAACAATAACAGCCAATAAAATGTACAAAGCCAAAAAAACACCCAGAGTGATGCTTATGAAATACAGACCAATAATAGAAAATACCATTGTACAGCTTGTTGTCAGGTACAATTCCCAACAGCAAGTCCTAAGGAAAATTACAAAGGATAGCTATCTAAAAGCCATTTTAACAGACCAAAATCTTTATTCATTCAAAAATGCCTGCATTTTTGTAATCTAAATCATAGTCTACAAACATAAATGCTACTATACTCAAAGGAGAATTCAGGACACAAAGGGAAATATAAATCTGGGAACTGAAACTATTGGTTATGTTTGACTCTTTAAAAACAAGCCTGAACAAGGGGATGGGATTTCTTTCCCAGTGATAGATAGACCATTCTGAGAAATTTAAAAATGCACAAATCTGACAAAGGTTTGTCTGGCACTCACTAGTGAATCTCCATTACCTTTTTGAAATTTGGAGTAAGATATTGAAGAGCTATGGAGGAGTTTACATCAATATTACCCTGCAGACAACAACACAACTGTGAGAACAAATGGATCTCTAATATAATCCTAATAATACAATAAAAAGTAGGAATAAAGCTGTGTTGTAATGACCTGTTGCTAAACTAATCTTTCAAATGCCTTGTCCAGATGACAGCTATATATAGTAGTATATATTATATCATAGTTAGTACATATACACTCATGTATACAACAATGCAGCAAGTATTCACTTGAAAAGAATAGTAATATTACATTAATTTGATACTTTACCACTTTCTACAGTCCATATAGATTTGACTGATGTCCTGTTAATATGGTCTGATGGTTGACGAATAGTCAATGACAGCAGATGAGATGAAACACGGATGATAAATGAGATGAGATGATAATTAGAAGAAAATGGAGTAATTGATGAAGAGATATATCGATGATGGATGGTGAATGTTCAGTTTGTTGATAAAAGGTTATATTTCTTTTCAAGCAACTCTAGTAGAAACCAGGATCCCCAGATGTAGGGTAAAAATGCAAACTGAAGCGCCCAAGAAAATAGAAAAGAAAAAAAACAGTCTTTAAGCGTAGTGTTTACTTGATCTACTTGAAATATGACTTAGGCATCTTGCATATGATAATCAAATTAATATGTATTAGTGATGTAAAAAATCACTGTATGTATGAAACACAATGTACTACAATAAGAATTAAAATATTAGAAAACAATTATAAAATGCTGGATGTTATTCTTGGTAAAATAAAAAATGTTTAACACCTAAAAAGTATATAGGAAACTTTACAGGAATAATATTAAGCTGATAAACAATCATGTGCAGTTTTACTTAGAATTGGCACTGCAGAATGTTGATACACAGTGGCAAGTGGTGTAGCATGATTGTAATTGGTAACAATTACCAGTACAAATGATGTTAATCACTCATGGCAATCAGATATAAAAACATAAAAATTAGTCCCACTTTCTCAATGCCCTTTATGGTTTTCTGGAAAGTATGCACATCAGAGTCTTTACTCAGGGTGTCACCACAGAGTCTCTGCTTCTCAGTAACCACTCACTCTCCAGTGTTTGGTTCAGTTCTGCTGAGTCTCAGTGGTGAGCTTTCACTTGTGGTCTCCAAAGCATTTTGGATCTTGTGCTGGCTCCTTCCTCACGGATAATAGAAATTATTGTATAAAGGGCGTGTTGTGGCTAGTAGCACTATTTCTGAGCTTTTCTCTGTCACTCAAATCCTGCGGGACACCTTAATCGTTCTAGTAGTTCACAGCAGTAATAGCAATAAAATTATCTAAACCTCGATTTTATAACATATTTCGCATGCACTTTAAATTGCAATACAATTGTAGTAAAATATATTATACAATTCTTGCATAATAAAAAATGTTTTTGGATTACAATACGTTAATCCTATTTTACTGTTGAACATTCATAATATTTGTGTTTGTTTTTTTGGTTTTGTTACGATTATTCACACTTACACCCCAATTGACAAGGATATTAGCTTACATATTTCATTTTCTTTTGGAATATGTTTACATGTTGGTCAAGTCTGATATCCTTTCAGAATTACCTTCTTTTTGACTAGCAACACTAGCTCGTAATAGTGGTCCTAAACTTTTTAGTGTACTGGAGATCTAAATTCTATAATGCTTTTTTTGGTTTTTATACTGCAACTATCCTCAGGTGCTTGGTGTTATGTGTGCAACTATCCTCAGGTGCTTAGACAGTTGTTGTGTCAAGGAATCCTACAGGTGCTAGTTGGTTCCAAATTTACAAATACTGGGATGAAGGCTAATTGGTATTCACATACCCACGTTACCCAAATAAAATGTATGGTGAACTTCCCCATCACTCATAATTAGAAGTCAGGGATGTTTAATGCTATTTTTTTTTTTATTTTTTATTGACTGTTTATGAGAGTGATTGGATACATTATAAAAAGTAAGTCCAGGTTTCTTCTTAAGAATAAAATATCCTAGTATTTCTTTTATAATTTGTATGCCAAAAAAACCTAACCATTTGCACTAGAAAGACACTTTGCCATACAAGAAGAATCTGCAATAAAAACAATAGTAGTGGAAAAAGATGTGGAGCAACAAGAAAATCTTCCCTCGCCCAAAGGGACCCTCTAAGAGACTTAGACATCTTATGGGAAGAAGGCCATATGCAATAAACTCAAGAAGCAGAACCCACACAATGGGAGGAATGAGACATCCACAGTAATTTCAAAGCTGCATCCAAGTTTCATCCCACTCAATCTAGTGGTCCATTCATCGTGTCTTTCAGGGAATGGTTATTACAAGACATTAGAAAGGAATTCAGGAAACCCATCAAAATTAAGAAGAATCTTACAAAAAAGAGCAAAGCCTCAAACACCTTATAGACAACACCAATAAAGGTGGAGCTCTAGTAATTGAAACTAGAGAACAATATCTTATAGAAGCTATGAGGATTTTAGGAGACGAGAAATTAATCAAATGACAAAGTGAAATATCTCAAATTTATCAAGGATGCTTTTGAAGAAATGGTCATCACCAAACAGGACTATTTCTTTCTGAAGAATGAACATCCTAACATCCCAGTATGCTATCATATACCAAAACGATATCAACTATCCACCCGCCAGACCCATCATTTCTGGTATTCATTTTTGACCAGCAATTTATCCCAGCTTATAGATTTCCATCTTCAACATTATGTAACCCTATAACCATCTTATGCAAAGGACACTGATATGTACTAGAAAAATCACAAAAAGTACATTCTAGAATGAGGTCTACAATCAGTTTCTCACTTTTTGGAATTCAAAGGAAACAGGGTGGAAAAACAAAGGGAATTTATTCTGCAAGGAAAACTATTCATTTTATTCCATAACCACTTCATGTTCGAAGAACAACACTATATCCAAATGTGCGGGACAAAAATGGGAATGCACCTTGTGCCGAGCTATGCCAGTTTATTCATGGGCTATTGGGAAAAGACCCATATTCGTACGACATATACCGAACACCTGGCGCTGTATATGAGAGTCATTAGTAATATATTCATTATATGGAAAGGAAACAAGGATTCCCTTTTGATTTTCTTAGATGATATCAATAAAAACTGTTTTGGCCTCACTTTCACATCAACATACAGTCAAAAGACCATAGTCCTTCTGGATCTGAAATTAACACTGGAGTAATTTCGCAAATACAGACTAAGACTTGTTATAAAAAGTTGAAGCAAACAGCTATATTCAAGCCAATAGCAAGCATTATAAACATTGGCTCAATAAAGTTCCCTTAGGACAGTTTGAGCGTATAAAACGAAATTGCAGTAAATAGGAAACTTTTGAAATTCAAGCTAAAGAATTAAAAGATAAATTCAGAGAAAATGGATACCAGACTGAAGTAATTGAAGGTGCAGTCCAGAAAGTTAAGCAACTAACAAGAAATTACCTGTTAAATGTAGAAGTATACAGTAGGAAAACTAAGAATTGAACTCAAACATTGAAACTTCCTTTCATTACAAAATATACTAGTGGATCTGAGAAAATTAGTGGCATAATAAGGAAACATTGGACTATTCTAAAGGGGACAAATATCTTAGAGGGAGGATACCCAACAAACCTAGATTTGTATATAAGAAAGCAGATAATCTGAAGAAAAAATTAGTACCCAGCACATTAAGAAAATCTGACCACTTGAATTCATGTCCTACAAAAAGAAGAAAAAACATCACTAAAGACAATTATTTATGTGGACACACAAGATGTATCACATGCCAGTACATGAATATTACCAACATCAATTTTCAGTCCTACATCATCAAAGAGATCTTTTAAATTCACCACTACGTTAATTGTAATACACCGTATGTCATCTATCTCCTGGAATGTCCATGAAATCAACAGTATGTAGGCAGAACCACAAGACCAATAAAGGAAAGATTCAGGGAACACAAAAATAACATTCTAACACAATCCTCCACACACTGCATTTCCAAACACTATAAGAAACATCATATAAATTATTTAAACAACATCAGACTACAGGTGATTGACTATACCCCCTCATCCCAGAGAAGGTGAAAGATTCAGGGGTTTAGCCCAAAGGGAGACTTTATGGATCTTCAGATTACAGTTTGTGTCCCCAGTGGGACTCAACACAGAAATGGATTTGTGGTGTTTCTGAATCTATACAATAACCTCCAGGAATGAAATAAGCAATAACTAATGAAATGGACAATGTATCATTCATATACCATACTAATAGAATTTTGGAGCTTGGAACCATCCTGCAACATCAATCATATTATATACATTCTACATGTATATTATCGATTATTAATTACTATTTGGTCCAAGACCATCTAAACAATAAACATGAATATAAATACTCTTCACAGTTTCCCATCACTTATAAGTATTTGAAACCATCTTAATGGAACATCTACATTATCCAAATAA
This sequence comes from Rhinophrynus dorsalis, assembly GCA_037306005.1. Taxonomy (NCBI): domain Eukaryota; kingdom Metazoa; phylum Chordata; class Amphibia; order Anura; family Rhinophrynidae; genus Rhinophrynus; species Rhinophrynus dorsalis. Next base: position 288,993,241 of record CM074721.1, read on the forward strand.
TATTTGTATTATGGATTAAATCCAAGAAAAACAATTTTTGGCATAACATTTATAAAATAAATTATAGGATATTTTCTTCTTAGACGGAAACCTGACCACACTCTATTTAATGTATCCAATCACTCTCATAAACAGGTAATATAAAATAAAAAATAGCATTAGACATCCCTGACTACTAATGATGTTATAGAAATGTGTTTACCTTATATGAGCTATGAGGAAGTTCACCATTTGAGGCACAACGAAGATAAATGGACACAAAACTCAGTATCAATACATCCCCAGTAACACCTTGTGTGAATAAAAGTTATTAGTTCATAAAAATCTGTAGTGGAAAATGATAGACATGGTTTGGTACAGTTGCAGCACACAGTTATTCCTAAAGCAGGTATGTGAATTAGCCTTCCATCCCACTATATTTAAATTCAAAATCAACTAGCATCTGTAGGATTCCTTAACACAACAAATGTCTAAGCAATATATTATATAACACCAAGCACCTGAGGATAGTTGCAGTACAAAATCCCACAAAATATTATAGAATTTAGATCTCCAATATATGTGTATTGTTTGTGGTAGTGTGGCAAGGGAGAGGTTAAAAAAACAAAAACCTTTTTTCTCTCCCTCTGCAGCTTTACAAGGTATTGATTGCAGTCTGGTGTGGTGGGAGTGGTTAATTGCTGGGTTGTAAGTGGTGACTTTCTGCTTCAAAAGGCAAAGAGACAGTGAATACTTGAACGTGTGAATCTTGCATCAGTGTGCAAGTTCTGAAGTGTGATTACCCAGGGGAACACAATAAGTATGCTTCTTTCAAAGTGCTTTTTTATAAGTGACCAGTTGGTGCATCACAACAGTTAGTGCAACACAGGAGTAAGAGAAACAAAGGTAAAATAATTGTTTCATTTTTTTTAATGGCTCACATTCACACCATATATAATGAGCAAGCTTAGCGATCTCACTCAGTGCACATCTTGTCATATGTATGTATACTTGAACAGCAGTTCCAGGTTCTATATCACTGTGGCAACTGTGAGCAAGTGACCTCTCTGGAAGCTCAGACTGGAGCACTGGAGAGCCATATTGCAACACAGAGAGATATTGACAACCTTGAGAGGAGTATCCTGCTCACTTAGCTGAGTTTAGCTGGGTCTCCTAGCAATGAAGGAGGAAATCAGCCAGAAGGGATAAGGAAGAGGGCAGCCAGTTCTGAATTTTTGAATCCCAACAAAATTGCTCATTTAAGTGAAGATGTTGGGGAGGCAGAATTGCTGGAGAATACTGTTGTTTCTAACAGCTGGGATAACAGCGCCTCTAACATAGAGGGGATCCAGAAAAAAGAGCAGTCTCGGCAGGTTGTGGTGGTATTACGAGGACAGGTAGGGTAATCTGTGGCTCTGATCGCATCAACCAAATAGTTTGCTGTCTCCCGCGTGCCTGGGTTTGGCATGTTGTAGACAGAGTGGACAGATTATTGGGATGGACTGCAGATGATCCAGCTGTTTTGGTGCATAATGGTACCAATTACAAAGTAAGAGGAAGATGGAGAGTCCTAAAAGGCAATTTTAGGGATTTAGGGAGTAAGATTGGAAATGGACCTCTAAGGCAGTATTCTCAGAGATACTACCTGTGCCATGCGCTACACCAGAGAGACAGCCGGAGATTAGGGAGCTTAATGCATGGCTGAAGTCTTGATGTAAGAAGGAGGGCTTTGGCTTTTTAGAGCACTGGACTGATTTTGCTTTGGGGTACAATTTCTATAGAAAGGTCTCACGTACTGAGAGGATGGGTAGATGATTGGAGGAGATTTTAAATTAGGAATGGGGGAGGGGCTAATAAATACTGGGCTAGACAGTAGAGAAATGGAAGGCGACTTAGTACTCAGGTTGGTGGATCTGGGGGCTTGGTTAGTACGGATAATAGGGGGAAGCCTATAAACCACATCAAAATTAAATCACAAATCGAACATGGCAGTGGCATTAATTGTGTGCTTACAAATGCCAGAAATTTAATTGGTAAACTAGGGGAACTGGAGTTGGTAGCTGAAATCGAAAACTATGACTTTATTGGCATACCAGAAACATGGTGGGAAAAGTACAGATGTGTGCAATAAAACTGATAAAGGGATTGGAGGATCTGAGAGAGTCTAGCTAAACTGGGCTTGTTTACATTACAGAAAATGGATCTAAAGGGTGATATGATTACCATTTAAAAATATAATTGAGGTCAATACAAAGAACTCTCCTAAGAACTATTACTCAAAGAGATGAGTAAAAAACAAGATATTATTCATAAAGACAAGAGGAAAGGCACTTTTGACTAAAACAAAAGCAGGGATTTTTACAGTAGTAAAGTTATTGCATTCATTACCTCAGGGTGCTTTGCTTGCAAATACTATAATTGCTTTAAAAATGGATACCAATCTAACACAGAACAATACTGAGAATTATGACAGTTGGCTTCCAAACAGATAGGATGATGATCCATTGAAATATCTGACTGCCATTTTGAGTCAGAAAGGAATGTTTTTTTCCCACTTGGGACTTAATTGGATATGGCTTCAATGTTTTTTGTTTTTTTCAGCATGGGATGAACATGATGCACTTGTGCCTTTTTTAGCTTTCTTAACTATGTTACTATGTTATTATTAACTTGATGGACATGTGTTTTTTTAAGCTTTATCAACTACATTACAATGTTAAAGGCAGAAACATATATTGAAGCCATTCCAATTAATCCCCAAGGTGCTATCTCCCTGGATCAACATCTTATCAGGCATTAAAACAAACTATCATAATACTCAATATTATTCTGAGCTAAAAATATTTATCCAAATATATTCTAAACCATTCATTATCACTGTGACACAAATGACTATGATTTAAAAAAATAATCCAGAATATGTATAGAGAGGTTTGGAGGTGAGGTTGGGGAGGGATGTCCAATTTTTCCTGCAAGAATGTTGACAAGAAAACAGCAATTTACAGCTTTTGTACACAAACATTTCTGCATATTGAAACTTCCAAAATATCCTCCCTTTTGCTAACCCAAACAAATTTCCTGCAGGGCCTTTGCCAGTTAGACTTAACTGAACTTATCCTGGGTTTCAATAAGTGTGACTCTATGACTACCATGAGGCAAGGCCGGGGTTACAGCAGTTGTTGGCAACTTGAGACTCTCCAGGTGCTGCAGGACTACAATTCTCATCATTCCTTGCCAAATGATGGATGTTGTAGTGTGGCAGAAGCTGGAGGGGCTCACATTGTTCAACTAGCTACCTAGTAAAGGACAGCGGTGTAAGACTGGATGGTTAGTGTGTGAGTGATTCTATCACTACCATGGGACAAGGCTGAGAGCTCAGTATGTGTTTTTGTATGGCTACCTAGGTACAAGTCTGTAGGGGAAGTGGTTGTAAAGTTACCAGTGCAGTGGGACACAAGGCTGGGGACAGGCAGTATGTGTGGTTCTAGGGCATTTTTCATTGGAACTTACACAGAAGTCAAAACGTTACATTTTTCTCACTTTCCTCTTTATGATAAAGTTTCTGCCTACCCTAGAAAGGATATATATTTAGAGGAATATAATGAATATGTAATATTTATAACTTAGGCTGGGATTCCATTAGAGACTGAAGCAGTGAAAAATAATAAAATAATTAAAACCTAACTTTATTTACACCTATAGTAAAGAAGCTGGTCAATTAAAAACTAAAAAATTCTATTAGATAGTATGCTGGTAGAGGAAGCATGAGCTTCTTCAGTGAGGGTGTCATTGACCATGAGATACTCGTGGATGCTAACCTGACTGTGTGTATGTGTGTGTGTGTGTGTGTGTAAAGCTTTACACAGTAGAAGATATTATGTATCAGCGTTCAGAGCTGTCAGAGTATCAATCAGTTAAGCCAATTGTCCATTAAGTATGTTATTAAATTAATGGATAATTGCCCATTATAAAAATAAATAGAAGTTAAATGCGCAAACACCAATTGTGATGGAAACAATCACCTAAAAATAATAAGAAAAATAAGTACTAAAAGGCAGCAATGTTGTCCAGTCCTCCTAAATCACTCCTAGGGATCTTAGGGAAATGAATGCCAAGGGAGGAAGAAAAGGGTAGTAGTGAGATCAGGACAGGCCAGCTGCCTGTTCCTGCTGCGACCATTGTTGTGCCTATTGCCAGTGCTGAACCTGCTGCCACCAGTACTGTGCCTGCTGTTAGACGTGCTGCCCCTGCTTCCACCAGTGCTGTGCCTGCTGTCAGATGTGCTTCCCCTGCTACTGCTACCACCATTGTTGTGGCTGGTGTCAGACGTGTTACCACTGCTGCCACTAGTACTTTTGCCTGTTGTCAGACGTGCTGCCACTGCTGCCACCAGTGATCCTGAAGAAGCCAGAACTGGTGGTGGATAGCAGGCACCACCAACACCAACCTCTGTCACATTGCTCATCACTTCCTCCAACCAGTAGTGAGATGCCGGCTTCATCGTATTGGTTTTATACCTGAACTCCACCTTCCCATGATGTCTCTCTCTCCTCTGATTGGTTTAAATCATTGCAAAACTTATTAATGCTTAAACCATGCTGTTGAAATCATATAGGCTCATTAATGTATTATGATATCATTGCCCATTACGATTAAGTGGATAATAGCGATACAATTCTAATACTATTATCCTTTAGTTGTTTTCCATGTAATATTGCTTATTTTTATCATTTATTTGTAATATCACATTTTCATATTGTTAATTAATGCATTCAGTAATAGTCCTATATGTTTCTGTATATATACAAGAAGGAGACTATTAGTTCAAAGATGATTTATATGTGAGTTTCAAGGTGCATTCCCTGATAATGTGTTTAAAGAGAAAATCCATTTGATCTCTGTTTTAAGCAATTTGTTATCTAAATAAAATCATTTTTTCAAGAAAATGCTTAAATTTGTCAGTTTTTTCCCAGAATTTGGTCCCTTTAAGCATTTTGGATATTTAATTCTGATTTTCGTTTTCCTAATTGTTTTACCCACATATGTCAGTTTACAGGTAAAACATATTGCATATGCAATGTCCATTGTATCACAGTTAATTAAGTGGGTGATTATATTACATTTACCAAATCTGCCTTTAATTCTTCATTTTTTATACAGGGACATATGGAACAATTTCCACAACCATTTATTCCAATTGCCAGTTGTATTCTTTTATTTTTAGTTCTATGATAAGTTTTTGTCAATGTGTCTTTTATGTTAGAGAGTGTCTACAGCTCATTTGGGGTATTTCACTGTCTTCTTGAGGTTAAAGTCAGTTAGTATAATTCCCCAACATTTGGTTAGTAGATTGCGTGTGATGAGTACCTACAAAATGGATAGTTTTGTCACCAATGTTTTTGGTCTTGTTTTAAAATAATAAACTTCTCAGTGTACTTGTGGCTCTTTTCCTGGCTTTTTTTAATAATATTTTTTGTATATCCTCTTGTGGACAGTCTGACTGAGAGTTCATCCACTCTCTTATTGAATGAATTATCATCAGAGCAATTTCTTCTTATGCAAAGGAATTCCTCCGTTCGGACTGATTTAACAACTGATGTTTGGTGGAAGCTTTCTGCATGTAATATGCTATTGGTGGCTGTAGTCTTCCTAAATATATCAGGGTGTAAAAAGCTGTCAGTGCAAGTAAATATGTATCAATAGTTACTGATGTCTAGAACTTCCCAGCTCTTACAGATATGGGTGGTACAAACATATTGGCAGGAGGTATGGATGAAAATGTTTGCCTCAAACTGCAATTGGCGAAAAATGGCACTTTCTGCTTGGTGAATATTTTCCAGCGAAAAGTGCAGTTTTTCCCCTTTTTCCAGCTTTTTTCACCTAGCTCATTGTGCATTGAAATCAATGGGAAGAAACATTTTTCTCCACCACATGAAAGTTTCCTCTAGTTTTCTACAGCCATTTAAAAGTGTGTCAGGTGGCTCTCACAGCATGCCATTCTGTGTTTGTGAAAGGAGAGAGCAGCATGTTGTTTGAGCTAGAGAAGATATGGGAACTGAAGTTTAGTTTAGGGAATCTTTTATGTAGGACATTTGTTATCTCTATTAGGAGAGTCAGTGGAGCACTCTGGAGAGACGAAGGGAGGAAGAAGGTTGACCCCAAATACCCCAAAATTCCATGTGACTGACTAGCAAGATACAGGCAGCTGAGGACCTATTTGCTTGCTGATATTGCTGTTATTGTCTATGTGCTGGGTAGGGAAGTCTGGGGAAAGAAGTTGTTGATTTTGTTTTCAAGTTATAATTTTTTTTTGGATCAGACTGTGATAAGACAGGGTGGACAACTTAAAAAAAATAAAAAACAATAAAAATAAATAAAAAAGAATAAAGAAACAACTGAAGAACTAAAACACACCGTGTAGTTGAGTACTGTCCAGCAAATGCACAAGGGGGAGGGGGAAAGTTGGAGCATTGCAGGGACATGAGAGTAAAGTAGCAGTTCAAAAACTGACTGCAGCAATGGTGATGAATGATCCCTCTACTCCAAGGAAGGATGCAGATTGTCAAGGCCCCAGCAAAACTTCCAGCACCACCATGCCAGTAGAAATAAAGAACCATATAAGAAGAACACTGAAGATGGCAACAAATTGCATTCAAGCGCTGATGATGCTGGCAATAGCATAATAGCTGAAGGTGTAGCAGCTGAACAACCTGCTGCATCAGATAGTGAGACAAACAAGCACCAAAACACCTGTCCTCAAAGTAGTAGCAAACTTTGTTACAGTACAAGTACAATTAAATTGTTTGAGACCTCTAAAAGCTTAGCGGAATATAAGGGTTGTGGGCAAGAATTGTCAGGTGATGCTGATGCTGCTGCGGATGACCTAGTGATGACTTATCATGATGCAGATCTAGAATATATCCCTCCAGCATCCTTCTCTTGTTCAGATACAGATGAAGTTGAGAGCGAGCATGATGACATGACTGTAAAGTTAGCAGAAAGTCAAAGGCTGACTCTTCCACCACTTTTAAGGAACATTGTGCCTGTCTATAAACTGTTTGAGAAAACCAAAGTCAGACCCTGGACAGGCACAGATGTCAAAAGGTACACAGTCATCCTATCAGTCATCATCAGCGTCATCTCCTCTTCAAAGTCCAAGTCCCACTCAGCCATAGACACCTGTTTTGAGTACCCTGTAGCAGCAACAGCAACACAGGTTATTAACATCCACAATATTATATATGATGAGTGCCTCTGCTGCTGCTTCTGTAAATGCTGCACCTTTGAGACCTAGTAGTAGTGGCAGTAGAATTGCATCAACATCTATCAACAGTAGTAGTAGTAGCAGCAGCACCTCAGGAACCCTTCATTTCATGAAGTCCACAGTATGGAGATACTTCACTCAGGATCCTCAAGCTAAGCATGCTGCTATCTGTTGCTCACACTTAGGCACCTCGTCTATGAGAGTCCACCTGAAGCACAAGCACAGGTCTGACTGGGAGACACACTATCAGCAGGCCAAAGGTATCGGAACTATCAGCAGCAAAAGCACTTTAAACATTTCCCAGGGTTCTAGGGCAGAAAAAAGAAGTAGTGAAGTTATTTATGTCAGAGAGTATGCTACTGCCAGTGTCAACAGTTAGTTCACTCCAAATAACACCTATGGTTCCTACTACATAGGAGTATGATGACTCTGGCTTTCCTGTAGGAGATGGCAAGAGTCAGAGACTGCCCACACATGCTGCCTCTACCATGACCTCCTCTAATTATGTTGTTAAAGCAATAAAGTTTCAGGGTTCTTCTACCATGTCCTGCCAACCCACACTGACTGAGTTCCTGGGAAAGAGTAAAAAAATCACAAAAACAATCCTGTGGAATGGCAAGGTTGCAAAGATGTTCTCAAGGGACATACTGCCGTATTCTTTTGTAGAAAACCGAGGTTTCAGAGAATTGATGTCATGTGTAGCTCCATTCTGGAATATCCCAAGCCGTAGTTATTTTTCCAGGATGGCTGTGCCTGAGTAGTACAAGCAGGTGGTTAGTGTGTTGGGCAAAGGGCTGAAAAGTGCAAGAAAATACCGGTTTGAGAGATACCTTTTTTTGCACTTTGATCAGCTTTTTAAGGACTACAAGACGCAAAATATTTTTTCTGGGACATTACTGTCCCTTTAACAGAGATCTTATAAATTGAATGGATGCGAGGCTTATACACTCATGATGATGGGCGTAATATCATACACTATATATCAAAACATTTAAGTTGCTTGTGAAAGCTTCAATTATTTTTAAAAGCACTGAACCCCCTGAGTACAAAAATACCAAGTATATATAATTTTACTTACATGCCTGGCCTCCACATACCCTGAAAAGCGGTATTTTCAATTTTATAAACCAAAAATGCAGTTTCTATTGATTGGTTAGATTGTGAAATTACCCTAAAGCAACTAAATAACTATATAAAAATGTATATTTCCTGATTATACACTAACATATGAATCATAAAATTGCTGAAGTTTCTTCCAACATAAGGCAAAGACATTTTGTTAAAAATGAGTTTTTTGGAAAGTTTTCAGAAATATACACAAAAGTCAAAAATTACTGTGCCTCCCAAACAAGCTTAGACTAACAAATCAAAAAATTACACAATATAATTGCCAAATGTCTCTTTAGTAGGCAAGGCCGAAAATGTTCGCCTCAAACTGAGATCGGCAAATAATGGCACTTTCCACTTGGTGAAAAGGACTGTTTTTCCGCTTTTTCCTGCCTTTTTCACAGATTGAAATCAATGGGAAGAAATATTTTTCTCCACCACATGAAAGTTTTCTACAGCCATATAAAAGAGTATCAGGCTCTCACAGCATGCCATTCTATGTTTGTGAAGGAGAGAGCAGCACCTTGTTTGAGCTAGAGAAGAGAGGGGAATTGAAGTTCAGTTTAGGTAATCTTTTAGTTAGGACATATGATCTGTGTAAGTATGTATTAGGAGAGTCAGTGGTGCACTCTGGGGAGAAGAAGGGAGGAATGAGGTTGACCCCAAGTACTCCAAAATTCCATGTGACTTACTATCAAGACACAGGCAGCTAGGGACCTATTTGCTTGCTGATCTTGTGGTTATTGTCTCTGTGCTGGTTGGGGAAGTCTGAGGAAAGAAGTTGTTGGTTTGGTTTTTCAGTTTTTTTGGACAGACTATGATAAGACAACAGGGTGGACAACTTAAAAAAAGAAATAAATAAAGAACTAATTATATTTGGTGACAGTGACAGACAGCTGACTGGGATGAGGCAATACATCATGCAGCTCCATCAGTTGTGTTGTGTACAGTACAGTAAAAGATACAGTGTAATTAGGAACTGCCCAACAAACACGCAAGGGGAAGGGGGAGGGGTGGAACAGTGCAGGGACGTGAGAGTAAAGTAGTAGTTCAAAAACTGACTGCAACAATGGTTGCTGCAGTGTGTGCAATCAATGATGATGATCCCTCTACTCCAAGGGAGGATGCAGTTTGTCAAGGTCCCATCAAAACTAGTTCCAGCACCTCCAGTGCCAGTATATATAAGAAGAACATTGAAGACGACAACAAGTCGCATTCAAGTGTTGATGATGTTGGCAATAACATTAAAGAGGAAGGTGTAGCAGCTAAATTTGTTACAGTAAAAGTAAAAAGAAATTGTCTGAGACCTCTAAAAGCTTAGAGGAATATAAGGGTAGTGGGTAAGAATTGACAGGTGATGCTGATGCTGCTGAGGATGACCTAACGATGACTGATGATGATGCCGATCTGGAATATTTGACCTTATCACATTGTACAAGAATATGAGAGGTCAATACAAAGATCTCTGTGGTGAGCTATTTATTCCAAGGCCTGATCAGGTGACCAGGGGACATCCATTGAGATTAGAGGAAAGAAGATTTAGACTTCAGCAGAGGAAAGGGTTTTTTTACAGTAAGATCTGTTAAATTGTGGAATTCCTTGCCCAAGGAGGTGGTTATGGCAGATTCAATGGATACATTTAAGAGAAAATTAGATAAATTTCTTTCGAAAGGGAACATACAGAGTTATACTGTCTTTTGGTAGGCAGATCAGGATGGTATGATAAAGACTAAATTATTTGGTAGCAGGAAAGCTATACAATTCTCAGTCATTGGGGTATGAGGCTAAGGTTGAACTTGATGGACTTGTGTCTTTATTCAACCTAATTTACTATGTTACTATGTAATATATCCCTTCAGCATCCTTCGCTTGTTCAGATACAGAAGAAGTCGAGAGTGATGATGATAACATGGCTATAAGGTTAGCAGAAAGTCAAAGGCTGAATATTCCACCACTCTTAAGGAGCACTGTGCCTGTCTATAAATTGCTTGAGAAAGCTATTGGAAAGTCTGACCCAGGACAGGCACAGATGTCAAAAAGCACAATGTCACCCTATCAGTCATCACCAGCATCATCGCCTCTTCAAAGTCCAAGTCCCACTCAGCCACACACACCTGTTTTGAGTGCCAAGCAACAGAAACACAAGTTAACATCCACAATGTTAGATAGGATGAGTGCCTCTGCTGCTTCTGTACGTTTTGCACCTTTGACACTTAGTAGTAATGGCAGTAGAATTGCAGCAGCACCACTTCAGAAACCCCTCATTCCATGAAGTCCACCATTTTGAGATACTTCACTCAGGACCTTAAAGCAAAGCATGTTGCTATCTGTTGTCTGTGCAAAAAGCACATGAGCAGGGGGAAAGCAGGCTCACACCTCGGCACCTCCTTTATGAGATCCCACCTGAAGCACAACCACAGGTATGACTGGGAGACACACTATCAGCAGGCCAAATGTGCCACAACTAGCAGCAGCAAAAGCACTTTAAAAAGTTCACAGGGCGCTAGGGCAGAAAAAAGTAGTAATTAAGTTATTTATGTGTCAGAGAGTGTGCTACTGCCAATGCCAACAGTTAGTTCAGCCCAAGTAACACATATGGCTCCTGCTGCAGAGGAGTCTGACAGACAAAGCCAGGATATATTACCAGCAGCACAGATGAGGAGGTGAAGGAGGGATGTGAAGAAGGGTTTCCACCATCTACCCTACTTGGGACCACTGCTATGAATGACAAGTAATGTGTGTCACTATCTGAGAAGGAGGATAGAGATTTGACGCAAACATGACAATAGTAAAAACTATATACATACACAAATCACACCATACCAGTCAGTCCTCTACCACCACCACTACAATACACATCTGCCACACTCTTGACATCATCATGAATATGTCCCAGTGTAATTTAAGAAGGAAGTTAATGTTGTGGACAAAGGACAAATGCATTCTGCATGCTAACACATTTTTCAAGGCATGTGTTGCTGTAGGACTCACAACTTTGACTTTTAGACATTTGTTTCTAAACCACAACCCTCAGAAGAAGTAATATTACAGTGGACAATGTAGTACCTATAGGACATATAGGCGAAACCCATGTTAAAATAGGCAAAAAATGTGTTACAATAGGAAAAAAGAAGGACATTTTTGCATAGGCGGAAAGGCAAAATCTTTCATGGAAAAAGCGAAAAATAACACTTTTTGCCCACCCCTACTCTTAAGTACTTTGATACCCAATAATATGTATATATACGAATGTATGTCCTTCCCCATGGCCTCAAAATGGTAACAGATCATACCAGAATTTCTGTTGACTTATGATTAGAATGCACTAATATTATATTACTGGTGATTAGAATGCACCATAACATCAAAATAACCCCCTAAAAGCATACATTTACTGAAAATAGATATTTGGATGCATAAAATGAGGGCTTTCTTACCTTTCTACCCCTGCCCTGATGTGCACAAATGTTTCCAAAATGTGCCATTAAAGGAAAAAATATAGGAGGCAAATATTGTCAAGTTGATACCTTTATTGGTTAACTAAGCAGATTTGGGATGCAAGCTTTCAAGACTGCTCAGGTATGTTATACAGGTAAATATTAAATCATCTCTCTTAAATACAAGTACATATTGCATTGTTTAGAATGGAAAGCAGATAAGATCAACTCAGTCCAAACCCAGATTCTTTGATCAGTCAGTGGTAAAGGAGTATGATTTACATTGCAGTCATCCTCTGGAAGTATCAAAGGTATTAACACTTCCAGTGGGACTCTGTTGTAAAGACTAATCTACAACGTAATAATGTGACAAAAATTTCCTATCCATGTTCAGGCAATTAAAGTATTAAACTGTGTCCATATTGGCAAAAATGTTCTCCCACTGGTGTAAAATATAGGCATTATTTTACATTTCCACCCCTTTATAGGTACTTTAAACATTGGAAACTATGGACTGTACTAATGTATGCATTAGTTACTGCTCTTCCATGAAAATTCCATCCCATTGGTATGAAATTAACTGTATGGGGTGCCAGAGGAACTAAACTACACCATCTGCAATCTCTAATATTTCTTACTTTTTCCCAATTTGACTTGCCTGTGCTAAAATTGTTGTATGAAATGCAGAAACACAGAAAATATGACAAACCATACCATTTTGGAAAGAAGACAACTGATTGCATAAAAATATCAGGGGTCACCTGCCTTTTAACCTCTAGACTAGGGTGCACAATTATTTCCAGAAAATTATGCTATGCGAAAAAACAACTTGCATTTTTAAACGTCCGTCACTTCAAAGATACTAAAATCTTTCAACACCATATCATTTCCTAGTGTATACAGTACCTAGTGCCAGTTGGTACCACATTGTTATGACATACCATAGTGAGTGCCAGGCATGTGGTTACCAGTGAATACGCCTGCTACCAGTAGAACAAGGTTGGAGTGTCAGACAGTAATGTATGACTCTTTGGCTACCAGTGGAAGTAGGCTGGGGGGGTCAGACAGTGTATACTGAGATCTGATGCTGCCAGTGAAAAAACACTGTTGTCAGACAGTGTATGTGGGGTATCTGTGGTTATTGGGGGTAGTGGAACCAGTGTGGAGATTGAGAGTGAATGTGGGGCTCTGTGACTACTGGTGGAACCAGGCTGGAGGGACAGACAATGTATGTGCAGAATAGGTGACTACCAATGGGCAGGGGAACAAGAATGGGGGGGGGGGTCAGACAGTGGAAGTGGGAGATACGTGGCTACCAGTGGGCAAGGGAACAAGGCTGGGTGGTAGGTCAAAGTGTAAATGGAGAATCTGAGGTTTCCAGTAAAAAAGGCTGGGGTGAGTGTGGGGTTATTTCATGACCTATTGACACATTTTTATGTAACTGAATAAATGATTTAGAGCAAGACCAAAGTATTTTATTTACACAAATTAATTTATTAACACAGATTCTGAAGTTTATACAAATAGTAATGTGAGTTTTATCATTGTGGAGCTATGTGATACATTTATACACATACCCTGCATCCTAGTCTCTTAAAAAGGGGTACACCCTACCTCCCAATATTTTAGATGGCCAAAGAGGGACAGTTTGATTTAGGTGCTGTTGCTAGAGGCATGACCAATAAGTGAGGTATTACCACTTTCTATTACCTTCCCTTCATCTGCTTCCTCAACCCAGCATTCAATGAGCATCTGGGTTAACTATGATGACATTCAATACCCACTTGCATAATATAGGTCTTGAAGGTCCCCCCCTTATAATCCGAAAGTTCATAGAACACCTGGTTAAGGATGCTGAGGAAGAGTAGAAGGTAAGAAAAGGCAGTGTTCGCCTTCCTGGTCACTGAAATAACCGCCTGTCCTAACGGATAGAAATCTAGAACGTTAACCCTTAAAAACGGGAAAGAGAGAAGAGCGCTTTAATCTTATATAATAATCAATATATGCTGTTAAGAGGGTACCCTCATAGAAAACACATCCTATATAATAATTTGCTACAAAGTTTGTAACTATGCAGTCGTGCGCAGTAGAGACTGCTGCGCGTGCTGCAGTCATGCGCAGTAGAGACTGCCAGTGACAAGGCTGATACAGAGAGGGGCGCTCCGAAGGAGCATCCAGCTCTGTATCACCTGCAGCGTGGGCAGTCTCTACTGTGCATGACTGCCCCACGACCGGCTGGCAGTGGCACTGTGACCCGTGTAACGGGCTCTTCAACTAGTATAACAATAAAAAATATATCTAGATAAAAAATATTTTTAAAGCAATTAGTATATTAATACTAATATGTTCATTCCTTTTATCAGTGTAATTAGTTCCACAGTACCCTAAATCTGTGTAGTAATATGATATTACTGGTGATAAAGGAAACTGATGAATGAGCTAAAGAAATCAATATTATTGATGTAAAGTTAATATGGAATGGGAGCCGGTTTCCCAGCCTTACCCTCTTTCAATGTCCACTGCCGTCTCTAAAACTGATATAGCTGCTTGTGAAGCAGTGTATATATATCCAAAGAGAAGGTATCCTCTGAGTGAGCAGATGATGTCTTCTTCACCGTGACTAGGTGACCTCCTGACTATTCAAAGGTCGTCTCCATCTCGCAGGGCTTGTAGCACTTACAATCCAGCAGGCAGGAATGGTTAACCTCCTGAATTTCATAGTAAGTTGAACTCACAGCTGGTATGTTGTTATTCAGTATCGGGCAATGAAAGGATGTCTAGCTCAATAGCCCACAATATGGTGACAGGAATGAATGAATGAAGTTGACTTGTAATATTCAAACATATATTCCAAGATGTTTTGTGTACGCTCTGACACTTCTTTGGCGTAAAAAGTGGAGTGAATGTTTAGGCTTTGATTCTTTTTATAGCGCTAAAAAAAGCATGGCACTCTATGGGATATGTACTCTTAAAGGAGAGTGTTCTTCTTTCTAACCATATTTAAGTACAAAAGGGAGAGCTGATATTAACCTTTTAAAGTTACAAGGAACTGAATGAGAATTAACCCTTGTACACACACACACTAAAAATAATTAGAAATAAAATGAAAAACTTGAGCCAACCTATAAAAATAAATATAAAATAAAAATATGAACGAAAATAAAATAATAAAAATAAAGATGAAATAAAAAGTGAAAATAAAAATAGAAACAAAAGTGTGTGTATCAACATAAATATAAACAACACAAATGTATGGTATTTCTTGCATAATATATTAATGGATATTAAACTATGCCCTGTTATTCTTATGCAATAATATTTTGAATAGTATACAACACTCTTTGATTTAAAAGATATACACACACACACGCACACATAGAAACACACACACACACACACACACATATATATATATATATATATATATATATATATATATATATATATATATATATATAGTAGTTTGGAGAACTGGAAGCACTCAATTTTCAGAGATGAATACTCAGGTGCACAATCCTTCGCAAATAATATAACAGAAGAAAAAGGCAACATCAGTGGGACTTATCAATAATCAATTTGGCAATATTTATTGTCATAAATATTGCCAAATTGATTATTGATAAGTCTCACTGGTGCTGCCTTTTTCTTCTCTTATATATACATATATATATATATATATATATAATATATGTATGTGCATATAGCTACGCAAAACTCTACATGGGCCACTGTGAGCAGGGACATGTTTGGTGTTCGCTGGCAGCGATGAGCCTATACTGCCACTTTATAGGTGACCTTATATTTATCTGGGACCTAGTTTAGAGAACTTTATTCTGAGATTTGAAGATAATGATAAAGGACTTAAAGTCACATATCATATAGATCCTAAAACTATTAATTATTTGGATCTTACTATATCAATAAAAGATGGACAAATAGTAACTGAAACTTTCTTCAAAGCACAAACACCAATAGCTATCTACTCTTTGAAACTGTCATTATGATAAATGGAAGCGTAATATACCAAAAGGTCAATTTAAACCCATTAAAAGAAACTGTACTAGGAAACATGATTTCAGAATACAGTCAGATACATTGAAAAATAAATTTATACAAAAGGATACCCAAAACAATTAATTGAAGATTCTTACCAGGAAGGGAGGGAGATAGTGAACATTACTTTCCTGTCGAACAATAAAAAAAAAAGAAAAATATTAAAACATTAATATCAGTAAAGATACATCAAGGCCAAATAGTAACAATAATAAAAGTTTCCCCAAATTTGTCACTAAATACAATACATATATGTATAGAAAAATTTTAAATATTATACAGCATTGGCACATTTTACAACAAGACCCCTTGCTCAAACATCATATACCAGAAATTCCTCAAATTATTCACATTAAAAATACAGAAAGAAAATATATATATAAGAGAAAACAAGGACTGAGAGCTCCGTGTCTCACTAGAAGAAAAGATTTATTGCACAATATACATAAATAAAAAAGAATGTAATACAAGGTAAAATGACACCAACATCAAGTGTGCAACATATGTTAGAATTCTGGTACCAGAACAATACTACTGATGTCAGTATAATAAAATTATGAAGCAAACATATGGGAGCATAAATATAATATGAAACCCAGCGGGTAAACGAATGTCCAAGATCAATATAAAGCGGACAGGTAATAGTTGTAATTTTACCTTGTATTACATTCTTGTTTTATTTATGTTTATTGTGCAATAAATCTTTTTTTCTAGTGAGACACGAAGCACTCAGTCCTTGTTTTCTCTTTTGTTTTTCATTTTTATTAATCTGTCCACTAACAGATTGGGACTGATTTTGCAAACTGGTTATTAGTTACTATATAGGGGGGTTTTGAACTACTGGCAGTGCTACTACACAGCGATGTGTCTTTTTTGGTGTTATAGATGTATTATTATTGGAGTGATAGAGAATGCAGCCTTTTCTTCACACCAGGGGAAATAGATATCTTTCTTGTCCTAATAAATAGGTAATCTATGCCAGGAGGAGCATCATGAGGGGTCCTGATGCCCCCACAAGGTCTGATTTAATTTTTCAAACACACATAGTGCAGGATCAAGACATCCTGCACTTTGTGCATTTTTCATGTACATTATCACTCCCATGTTTATTGGAGCAATTGTGTATATTTTTAAGAATTGAAACTTGACCTTCAGCGTAGAGAAACATTCTCAGTGGGCAGGGCAAATCTGCAGTTTCTCCTTGCACATGGAGTGCAGGGAAAAGCTTCCAAGTGTGACTTCATAATTTTCATGTGGTTGGCTGTGTAAAACCACTTTCCCAACCTCTTCAAAAAGTTCACACTCTAATGGTTAATAAGCATGAAAAGCACTATTAATTTATTTTTTTTTTTGCATTAAAAAAAGTTTACTACTTCTTTAAAGAGCTTTTACTTTTGGTTGAAATCTATAGTCCAAATCTATAGTCCCCAACACATCTAGACAACCATTTACCAGGAACATCATACCAATAAAAACCCGACAAGCAGGGTTATTTTTTGAGTGAGCAAGAGCTTTAGGAACACCAAAGAATGCATTTACATTGATTAAATAGTAATGTTCAACGTTATAT
The DNA here is from genome assembly GCA_037306005.1 of Rhinophrynus dorsalis. Taxonomy (NCBI): domain Eukaryota; kingdom Metazoa; phylum Chordata; class Amphibia; order Anura; family Rhinophrynidae; genus Rhinophrynus; species Rhinophrynus dorsalis. The sequence goes on from CM074721.1 coordinate 289,010,651, forward strand.
ATGAAACTCTTACACTAAAAGTCATTCCTAGAAAAATTCGGCAAACAAAATTGCTTTTTTTTTTTTTTTTTTTTGCTTGCTTGTTTGTTTTTTTTTGAGAGCCACAAAAATAACCAGCATTTTCAACATGATAGAACAGTTGATATAGATTATAGATAATCACTGCCCTATGGTGATTCTGTATGTGTGGGCAATATCTGCCCCCCTCCACCCCAGGGAGGCATGGACAGTTAACCAATATCTTTATGGTTCACAGTCCACGCTTCACTAGGGGGAGCAGAGATTTCCCACACATATAGAATCACCATGGCCAGTGATTTTTCCCAGGAGTGACAAGGGGGGAGATTCATAGTGGTGGATATTTTCACAGGAGTGGACAGGGTAGGATTTCTAAATTAATTTAAAATGAAAAATAGGTTTTGCTTCCAAAGCATATTTAGGCAATACAATTTAACATAAATGCTTTTCTCAGTTTACAAATTTCATCCATCATTTGCTCTCATGCAGTAATTGTAATTAACACGAGAATTTCTCGATTTATAGTTTTCTTTTTTTAATTAACTCTTTTCAATATTTGCCTTTTTTAAGTACCATTACACTTGTATGTATGTATGTATGTATCTTTATTTATATATAGTGCCATACATGTACACAGCGCTTAACAGGGTTTGAAATAATACAATTACACTTGATGTCCTATAATTTTTGGATTTGCAACTTGTAAATCAGTTTTTAATCGAATATAATATTCAATGGAATATTAATTCAATTCAAATAGAAATGTGTAAAATGAATTATGCACTGTACAATGATCTGTACATCACTGAGATGTTTAATGAGAAGCAAAGTGATAAAGTAACACTAATTAACTACTCTGGCTAAACATGTACGTTTTAAGTATCTTTAATCTACTGAGAAGAGCAGTGCCCCCTACTGGAAAAAAAAGATTTCTGAATAAATACAACATTGGGCTTCTTGTCACTTTCTCTTTAACTAAAAATAAAAAAAATAAACAGATTTACAGTGCAAAGATTAAATTCTTTCAGATATTAAAAGTTAAACTCGTTTTGTTTCAATTGGTTCTTGGAGTGTATCTACTATCCTGCACAAATGGACAGTAATGTCTAAGTGGATTCTTTTAAATGTTTGTAAGAAAAAACAAAAAACCTTTGTCACGATGAGTCATACAACAGATGTTGTAACTGCTTTTAAAAAGTAATAGAAGCCTAGCTAGCACAGAACATTATTGAGGATTATGACAGTTGTCTTCAGAGCAGATGTTGATGCAGGGAAATATCTGACACTGAAGTCAGGAAAGAATTTCTTTACCCACTTGGGGCTTAATTGGGTTCAATGTTTCTTTTTTTATTACATAACATAGTAGCATAGTAGATAAGGCTGAAAAAAGACATGCGTCCATCAAGTCCAGCCCATGCCAAAAACACCCCTGTTGATCCAGAGGAAGGCAAAAAAAGCCCTCCAATTTCCAATCTAGTCCCAAGTGTGTGTGGGTGGGGAATTATTCCTTCCTGACTCCAACTGGTAGTCAGATAGTTCCCCGGATCAATATTCTGTTTGCTTTGAAGCTATTTGTCATAATTGTCAATATTGTTCTGTGCTAGATAGGCATCCATTGCTTTTTTGAATGCAGTTGCATTATCTGCAAGCACAACATCCTGAGGCAAAGAATTCCATAGCCTTACTGCCCTTACTGTAAAGAAACCCTGCCTTTTTTTTAGTCGAAAGTGCCTTTCCTCTAGTCTTAATGGATAACCTCTTGTTCTTAGCTCAGCTCTTTTCATAAATAATTCATTGGATAGTTCTTTGTATTGACCTTGAATGCGAGCCAATCCCTAGGGGGAGAATGCTAAACCTTGCACTGGGGACTTCAGGGAGTTTGTACGGATGTTCTGGAGAGTATTTGAAGTTCCTGGTAGAGCCGCCTCTGCTGCCAAACGATTGATGGAGATACAACAGGGCAATTGTACTATGGGCGATTATGCCATAGAATTCCTTACATTGGCAGCAGAGTTAGGTTGGAACAACGAGGAGCTGGTGGCAGCCTTTGCTCAAGGACTTGCTGACCGTATTAAGGATGAAACAGCAGCTAGAGAAGTACCTAGTGGTCTGGACGAATACATTGATTACTCCATTCTAATTGATTCTCGTATTCGTGAGAGACTTATGGCTAAAGACCGTAGGCTACGGCCTAGAAACAGTGGACAAAACAGTTTTTTGATCCCACCCATGCCTCCCTCGTCTCCCATGCTTCCTGATCGAAAACAGGAGTCCTGTGAACCAATGCAACTTGGGTTCACCAAACTAACTAAGGAAGAACGGGCACACCGCAGGAGGCAGGGGTTATGTCTGTACTGTGGCAAAGCTGGGCACCTATTAAGTACCTGTCCTGTACGTCCATGAAATGAACGCACCTAGGGTACCTTGGGGGACAGGCCCTAGGTGGTGTTCAGCAGTCCCTAGACCCGATTATGCAGAAACCCACGATCCAGGTGGTGTTTTCATGGGCAGAACACTCAGTGGAGGTTCTGGCCCTGGTTGATTCTGGTGAGGCCGGTTACTTCATGGATAGTTCATTTGCTGCGTTACATAAGATTCGGTTGGTCAGGAGGGAATCTCCCTTAGCTATTGAGGCCATTGATGGCAGACCGTTAGAACCAGCTCAGATAACTATGGAAATTATTCCGATTTCTATGACTATTGGGGTCCTCCACAAGGAAGAACAGCGATTTCAGATAATCCATTCTCCTCATCATGCGGTCATTCAGGGGGTTCCCATGGTTACATTTGCACAATCCCCAATTTGACTGTGAGATCACTTCTTGGTCCGAGTACTGTATGGAGCATTGTGTGACTCATCCAGTTAAGATTTTGTGTACCTCTCCCTCCGTGCCAGCCGAATGCCACCAATTCAGTGATGTTTTAGTAAGGGAGAGGCTAGCACATTGCCCCAGCATAGGGCGTACGATTGCGCCATTGATTTGCCCCCTGGGGTTGTGCCCCCTAGGGGCCGCACATATCCACTGTCATGCGAGGAGAATCGGGCCATGGAAGAATACATTGATGATGCCCTTAAAAGATGGATTATTCGGAACTCTACCTCACCTGCTGGTGCTGGTTTCTTTTTTGTGAAAAAGAAGAATGGCGAGTTAAGGCCTTGTATTGATTAACAGGGATTGTATAAACTTATGTCCAAGAATGCCTACCCCATACCACTCATTACTGAACTATTTGACAGGTTAAAAGGTTCTTCCATTTTTACTAAATTAGATCTACGAGCTACCTATAACCTGATCAGAATAAGAGCTGGGGATGAGTGGAAAACGGCATTTAATACCAAATCTGGGCATTATGAATACCTATTCATGCCATTTGGTCTCTGAAATGCACCCGCTGTATTTCAAGAATTTATTAACAATATCCTCCATGATATGCTACAGTCCTGTGTAGTAGTCTACCTTGATGACATACTCATACACTCAGCTAATCTGTCTCAAAACATCAAGGATGTGACCGAGGTCTTGCATCATTTACGCAAGAGTAAACTATTCTGTAAAATGGAGAAGTGCAAGTATCACAGGTCCAAAGTGCCTTTTTTGGGTTTCGTGATCTCTAAGGATGGTATTGCTATGGACCAGGAGAAACTCACAGCAGTTTTGCAATGGCCACGACCCAAAGGGTTAAAAGCAATTCAGCATTTTCTTGGGTTTGCCAATTATTACAGGAAGTTTATCCAAAACTTTTCCACTATTGTTAAACCTCTGTCTGACCTTACGCACAAGGGTGCTAATCCATCCCAATGGTCTGATGCTGCTGATCATGCTTTTGAGACATTAAAATCCACTTTCACATCCGCCCCTGTACTGTCCCACCCCAACCCTTCCCTTCCATTCACGTTGGAGGTTGATGCCTCTGAAATTGGGGTAGGGGTAGTACTGTCACAACGCCCAATAGCTGGGGGTACTCTGAGACCATGTGGGTTCTTCTCAAAAAAACTGTCCAGTGCCCAGAGTCACTATGAAGTTGGTGACAGAGAACTCCTGGCTTCTTGCTCTGAAAGAATGGAGCCACCTGCTGGAAGGTACCAGAACTCCAGTATTAATTCTAACTGACCACAAAAATCTGACTTATCTCTCAGAAGCTAAAAGATTGTCGTCTCGTCAGGCCAGATGGGCCCTGTTTCTATCTCGCTTTAACTTTGTAGTATCCTACTTGCTGGGCTCCAAGAATGTTAGGGCTGATGCTCTGTCTAGACAATTTGGGCCAGAGATGGAGAAGGATGAGGTCCTCATACCCATCATTCAGCCTGATCGCATCCTGGCCAACCTACGTACTAGTATCACTTCACCACTGGGGGAGGAGATTCTGGCTACCCAGGCTACGGCACCCCCAGAAACCCCAGTGGGCAAGTGCTTTGTGGATGAGCCATTTCGTACCCGTTTGCTCGAAACATACCACTCTTCTAAGGCTGCTGGACATATTGGGAGGGATCAACTAATATGGTCTCTCTCACAAGTCTTTTGGTGGCCTTCCTTACGGGCCGACTGCTCCGCATTTACTGCAGCCTGTACCACCTGTGCTCATGCCAAGACCCGTAGACACCTCCCAGTGGGCTTACTCTGACTAGTACCTAATGGCGAACATCCTTGGTCTCACGTATACATTGATTTCCTGGGAGAACTGCCAGTGTCTAGGGGTTACTCGTTCATTCTTATTGTGGTTGATAGATTCTCTAAAATGGCTCATTTCTGCCCCTTTCTGGCCTTCCCTCTGCCCAGGAGTTGGCAGTTGTCTTTGCTAAAGAGGTGTTCTGGTTGCATGGGGTACCTAGCATTCTGTAACCAGATGGGCATTTAACTGTCCTTTTCTTCTGCCTACCATCCCCAGACCAATGGAGTCGCTGAGCGTGCCAATCAAGGACTGGAACAGTTCCTGCACTGTTTTGTTACCGATCATCATGATAATCTGGCGGACCTGTTGCCTTGGGCAGAGTTTGCCAGGAATTGTGCGGTTAATTCATCGTCCAGTAGCTCCCCGTTTCTCATCAACTACGGGTTCCAGCCATGTTTGCTCCCGGACTCATTCCAGTTGCAACAGATTCCAGCTCTGGACGAGCACATCGAGCAACTCTGCTCCACTTGGACACAGGTTCAGAGGGCCCTCGGTCAGTCGTTCCAGCGTCATCAGCGCCAGCGGTCTCCTTTCAGGTTGGGGGCAGGGTATGGCTCTCCTCCAGAAACCTTAATTTGCAATTTCCGTCTAATAAGTTGGCTCCCCGGTTCATTGGTCCCTTCAGGGTGATCCATAAAATTAACCCTGTGTCATATGCCTTGGAGCTCCCAGCATCTATGCGCATTCACAATGTGTTCCATGTATCCTTGCTGAAACTTCTGGTATACAACCACTACACTACCACTCCTGTGGTTCCCGGTCTGGTAGAGGTTCAGGGCCAAGAGGAGTACGAGGTCCAAAGCATAATTGATTCACGCAGATTTAGAGGAAAATTGCAATATTTGGTCAATTGGAAGGGCTATGGCCCTGAGGAACGTTCCTGGGTTGACCAGAATGACCTTCATGTCCCTAGATTACTGCGCAATTTCCACTCTAAATATCCTCAGAAACCAGGTACCTCTTCCAGGAGAGGGGGTCTTTGAGAGAGGGGTACTATCACGGTTCCTATGCTCCCCTTGCTGTCTTCTGTCAGTCTACTCTGTGCTTTGCTCCCATTGGCTACTGTGTGTTTGTCCCGCCCAGTATGGCCTTTATATACTGGGCTCTGGCACCCCTCCAGCACCCTTTCGTGGTGTTCCTGTACCAGTGCTTGTTTCTGCTCAGTGATTCCCAGTGTACCGACTTGGCCTGCCTGACTACTCTGCATCTTGTCTCCTGCCTGTGTACCGATCCGGATTGCCTGACTATTCTTCTGCACCTGCTCCTGTGTACCAACCCGGCTTGACTGATGTTCCTGCTCCATGATTCGACCCGGCTTGGTTGGCATTCCTGCTCTGGCTGCCTTTGTGTCGCCTTGGCAACATTCTGATCCATCAGGCAATTGGTCTCCATTACTGCTCCTGCAGAGTACAAGTGGCCTAGTCTCCGTTACTGCTACGGCAGTGTGCCATTGGCCTACTCTCCGTTACTACTCCTGCAGAGCGCAAGTGTCTGTCTCCGTTACTGCTAGGGCAGTGTGCCATTGGCCTAGTCTCCATTACTGCTTCTGCAGAGTGCAAGTGTCTGTCTCCATTACTGCTACGGCAGTGTGCCATTGGCCTTGTCCCCGTTACTGCGCCTGCAGAGTGCAAGTGTCTGCCTCTGTTACTACTACGGCAGTGTGCCAATGGCCTAGTCTCCGTTACTGCTACTGCAGAGTGCAAGTGTCTGTCTCCGTTACTGCTTCAGCAGTGTGCCATTGGCCTAGCCTCCGTTACTGCTCCTGCAGAGTGCAAGTGTCTGTCTCCGTTTCTGCTACGGCAGTGTGCCATTGGCCTAGTCTCCATTACTGCGCCTGCAGATTGCAAGTGTCTGCCTCCGTTACTGCTACGGCAGTGTGCCATTGGCCTTGTCTCCGTTATTGCTCCTGCAGAGCGCAAGTTGCCTAGTCTCAGCTACTGCTACAGCAGTGTGCCATTGGCCTTGTCTCCGTTATTGCTCCTGCAGAGCGCAAGTGACCTAGTCTCCGTTACTGCTACGGCAGTGTGCCATTGGCCTTGTCTCCGTTACTGCTCCTGCAGAGTGCAAGTGTCTGTCTCTGTTACTGCTATGGCAGTGTGCCATTGGCCTTGTCTCCGTTACTGCTCCTGCAGAGTGCAAGTGTCTGCCTCCGTTACTGCTACAGTAGTGTGCCATTGGCCTTGTCTCCATTACTGCTCCTGCAGAGTACAAGTGGCCTGTCTCCATTACTGCTACGGCAGTGTGCCATTGGTCTTGTCTCCGTTACTGCTCCGGCAGAGTGCAAGTGGTCTGGTCTCCGTTACTGCTACGGCAGTGTCATATGTTGCTCAATTCCTGATATTACTCTGGCAGTTCACGTTTGTTCTGCTAACCTGTTTCTGGGCATTACGTATCCTTAAAGTCTCTATAGGGAGAGAGCTCCATCACAGACCTCTCTTCACATGGGACTGTTTACACTCATTGAAGACCATTAACCCATGCAGTACCTTTCTCCTGGGAATTCAACATATTCTGCCTGACCTGTGTCAGTATATGTTATTATGGACTTTATGGTTATACTGGACCTGTGTAGGCATATGTATATGTAACCTTTTGTGTGTCTGTATTATTCTGCTTAAATACTACAGGACCTGTGAGGGTTATTATATTACTGTGATTTCAATAAAACTGTGTTTTATCCTAAACCACTGTGTCTGTGTGTCGAACAAACCGTTACAGTAGTACTCTATCTGCTCTTGCAGCAGCTAAGTGACTCTGCACACTGCTGTGAAGTCTGTTGTCTATCAGTACTCCTAAATCTTTCTCTAATGAGGATTTCCCAAGTTGTTTCCCATTTTGAGTATATGTAGCAAGTTTGTTTCTACAGCCCAAATGTATAACCTTACATTTATCTACATTAAATGACATCTGCCACTTTTCTGCCCATTCACTTAGTTTATCTAAATCCTTCTGTAAGGAAAAAACATCCAGCTTGTTTTGCCTTCCTCTGTATCAACAGAGGCATGGGCTGGACTAGATAGGCATTTCTTTTTTCATCCTCATCAACTATGTTACTATGCAATCATGGCCATTAAATTATGTGTGATACCATTTGGATATGCACCTAGAAAGATTACTGCCCCCTAACTAATAAACTGTGGCCCCAACATGATTTATTTTAACTGTAGTGAGGCCGTGCTGGCCCAGATTCCTTTTAGATCAGTTTGATTTGCTGACACCTTCTAGAGCAGGCGGTACACAACAGTTAGGGATTATGTGATTTGTAGTCTCCAACAGTTTGAGAGTCAAAGGTTGCCTAACCCTGTTCTAGTAGTAAACAAGACACTGGGCTCATTATCAGTACAGCCACAGTAAGGCAGCAAGCTATTTACATTTAATTTGTCTCTACAGTCCTCCCCCATCAAAATAATAGTACAGACATTCGCAGCCATTGTTGCAGCACTCCTTATATAAAATTGTTGCATATGCGGCCCTCCGCTATATCTGAGTTTGACATGTGTGATATAAATCATTAATTATAGTAATGTTCAGATTTAAAGGTAGATCCTATTCTTCATTATACCTTTTTATTAGGTTCCGTAGTGTTCTAAACGTTCATATTGGTGTAGTTTGGTGACAATTTTATTGTAAAGTTCCCTCTCCCCTTTTCCCATAGGTCACTCTTCTTCCCTTCAGATCTGAAATTCGGTTGATTGACCAGACAGATCACAATGAGTGATAATCTTGTCTCTGTATGTATAAGGAAAACCCTGCCCCCTTTAGGAAGGGTAGCAGGGTTTTCCTTATGCTGACAGAAGATTGTCCCTTGTTGCGATCCGTCTAGCCCGGCTTTCTGCTCTGAAGGGAAGAAGAGTGAAATATGGAAAAGGGGCGAGAGGGGTAAACTTTACAATAAAATTTTCATCAGACTACAGCGATATGAACGTTTAGAACACTACAGAGCATTAAAAGAGTTGTAATGAAGAACTGGATCTCCTTTATATCTATCTGAACATGCAGAGTGAAAACAGCTGCACCATAGTGCACAAACAAAAATCTCCTATGATTTAACCAGCCAAATATATTTTTGCATTTTTGCTATCCATTTGTTTAGGTATGATTCCCATTGGTAAGTTTCTTGTTTTATATATAAATAAATATATATATATATATAGAGAGAGAGAGGGGGGGGGGAAGAGAGAGAGAGAGATATACAGTACGTCTTTAATTCAGCCTGTTATCCTTTAACTGTGAATACATTTTGATTTATAAGACACTCAAAGGTATATGTTGAATGTGGAAAGCACCCCCATAGTTTTCTGCTTTTGCTGGTATATAAGAACATTTTGTCTGTGAATGAAGATATCCCAATGCATCAAATGAGCCTGGGTGCAAACATGTTTCCAGAATGGGGCACTTCCAGTGGGTAATAAAACACGTTTGCATGCCTGATGGAGTATATGGGGATGAGTTACTATCAGTGAGTAGTAGAACCAGGTGAGGGGTGGGGTCAGAGTGTATATATGAGAGAGACTATAATTACCAATGAACAGTGTGTCAGGGGACTGGGGGTGTATGTGTAAGTTCTGAAATAGTGCCAACTCTGACTCACTTTTTAAATTTTTTTATTCTAAAAGTATTTTTAAATTCAGACCCCACTTCAGGAACCTTATTGATGCCCTCTCAGTTACTGCTCTCCTAGCCAATAGCTCTGGGATATCAATAAAGGTGAAGCAGGGCAGCAATGTGGGTTTCCTGCTTCCATCCTACCCGTACTACCAGTTAAGAGTGGGCTTGACTGGGACAATTCTCCAATGTCACTGGGGATATGACATGGGAGGCTTTCCCTGATCTTATTCACTCTTACCCAGAAGTTCAGGTAGGCTGGAAACAGGGGAGACATGATGCTCTCCTACATAGCCTTTATTGATCTCCCATTCAATTGGCTAGTTGGCTGGGAGTCCAAAAACTGTGGTGACAGCAGAAACAGCTATCCAAGCACCTATTTTATACAGCCTTGGCACTCTACAGGTTAATTCAGGATTTTAATCCCTTGTGGGTTTTTTTACCTCTCTAGCGTTCAAGAGGTTAATAGCCCATTTAACTAAGTGGTAATATGAGGCGTTTTATTTACCCCCTAAAGTGCAGTTGGTTTTCCCCAGAATTGTTCCAATTCCAGTTCTTTCAATGCATAGGAATTTAGGAAATTGTTTTTGTCCACTATAGTGCTCTTGGTTTACTCCACAATAACACTATTTTACTTTTATAAATATTGGCCTATGGACCTTATCGTAAACTATGTCACATGAAATAAATAAAGCTCCTCATTGACTTAAATGGGGTTTTTAACCATTTAAATGCTAGAGAGGTCTCAAAAACATTGATTTGAATTCCCTTTAAAATGAATAGGACTATTGTGAATGTCTAGTTGGGTTGCTTACAAAAACTGCATTTCTTCTCTTTTGTGGCTAATGTCCTATGGGGTTTCAACTAAATGGGGCTTTAAACCATTTAAATTATGGAATGTTACATGTGAAATTATGGAAACCCAGTATGGCTTGCATAGTTATGTTCAAATGACAGTTCTATATTATTTGATATTTTGCTTTGCTCAGATTTTTTGTCTGTAAGCAGTGAAATTAGCTGGAAGTACCAAAAGTACCAAACTGCTGAAAAATAATACACATTTGCAGTCAGATCTACAGCCCAAATTAGCTGATGATTTGACTCCAAAACTGGCAGGTAGAAGGGCCCTTATGAGTAGTGTGTGTTGTTGTTGTTTTTTAATAATATCAGAGATATTTACTTTTAGTGCTAAAAAATAGAGAATTTATGCTCATAATGTAATGGCTATGCATTCTCAGTAGACAACATCCAGAGTGTGATAATTACAGTGTTTTCCATAGAGCATCAATGTCTTGTCATAGTCTCCAGTAGCTTGAATATGGAGCTAGAGAGACCCGATTCCCCAAGTCCAACCTTGCTACAGCCCAAGTGGAAGGTCAGGATGACTGAATCACTGATGCAAAGCAGGTGGCGTTCACATTCACTCTGTAAAATGCAAATCAATTTATAACTTTTTTGAAATGCATTTTTCTGGAGTTTGTTGTTGCTATTCTGTCTCTCACTGTTCAGTTAAACCTACCATTAAAATTATAGACTGATCATTTCTTTGTCAGTGGGCAAACCTACAAAATCAGCAAGGGATAAAATTATTTTTTCCCTAAGTGTGTATATAGACTAGCAATATCTAGTAAGAATAAAAAACTGTTGTAAACCAGGTGTAAACAGTAAAACATTTGTAAACTGATCATAATACAACCTATATGACTGGAAATATAGATCACCTGATTTATTTAATCTGTAATGATTAGTGATTTTATAGAATGACCATATAACCATGGTTGTACCAAGTTATCCAATAAACTGGTTAAGCATATAAAGAACAAACACAATGAATGTCACCCAGAAATAATCTATGACCCACTGGGGGGAAGGGTATGTTCATATATAGGAGTCACAAAAGGTTGTGATCAGTCCCCAAAATACCACATAAATAGAGTCCAATGTGGGCCATAATTAATAAAAATAAAATATCACATTTCAGTGATGTCACTGGTAGTAGACTATAAAGTGTCAAAGAGTAGAACTGAAGTTCGATGGTACAATGGGTTGACTGATGAATTGATGTAAATAGTATTATGCGATGAGATGATGAATAGGGAACCTAGTGTGTAGTGTCATATCAACTCACCAGACAGGGCAGAGACCCACAATGTAGAGGGAGGAGTCAGAAAACCAACTTTGGCTACTGTGATCAGTGCCATCGAGTGGAAGAACAAAATGCAGGTAATGACATTTGCAAATAGAACAGAAGGAAGTACAGAAGAAAAAACATCATTATGAATACATTAATAATCTGAGACACCAAGGGCTTCAAATTCCCAATGTTAAAAAAAATAAAATACGTGACAGTAGTTTTGCAAACACAGTAAGTCATCCAATAACCGGTGCTTTGAATAGCTAAGGTGCAAAAAGAAAAATTACAACGGCTGGTAATATTTCGCTCATTGAAATCAGTGGAACAGCTATACAATTACAGATTCATTTTTGTGAGATGAGCACCAACGCATGCTAAACAGATACAATAACTCACGGTATTCCTGCACCTACTTTGTTTGGCATGCAGCACACAAACAAAAAAAACCCATCGAACAAACCCAAGCAGGAACAAGCAGCTCACACATTACTTAGCACTTAGCATAATGACAGAAAAGCCAGAATTAACCCATGTAATAACAAGGAACCATTCATAAAATGTACATGGCCCACACATAAGTGCTGGACAAATCAAATCAACCTCAAACAATTCTTTGCACCATACCCTGTCACAACTGGGGTTAACACATACCAACATCTACTGTATGTCCACACAACACAATATGCACACCTGTCAATCACTAAGCAACTCAAGCCTGCCTGTGAAAGATCACTAGCCAATAGAGAGCCAAGGTGCACCGCCATCAGCAACCACACTGGTCAACGTCATACATGCACCTGACAGGTAAACAGCAATTGCACCAAACACATTCAAACAACAGTTTTATCTCTTGAGGTGAACAAGGCAGACTGGCAGCACTAGCAGTGTGCACAGGCAGCTGATCTGTGGTGATGAAGGTATTACTCCTGCTAGCCAACAAGTCTAAGTCCTACAAATTATCCTCTACAAAATACTCTATTCCGTCAATTATCAGTCTGCCCCAGTCACAGCTTACAGGGGGTCCCTGTCTTTGTCACATTATGTAACATTTGTGTGTCTCCTCTGATGCTGCAGCTGGTGGAGAGGAAAATGTGATGCATTAGGAGGTGACAGTTCTGCCCCCACCACATCTGTGGTCTTCTCACTGCTGATCCTTGCTCCCCAGGTTCAGTCTGTGCTGGTGGTGTGAAGTCTGTGAGTGGTTCAGGTCTCTGTGGCTCTCCTATGAGGCCAATATGCTGGTAATCGATTGGCCATGTTCATACTGTTGCCACTGGGATGTGTCCCCTTCCCAAAAGGGGCAGGGGGAGAGGGAGAGCAGTGCAGGCATATGGAACTAAAGTGGTAGTTCAAAAACTGACTACAGCAATGGTCGCTGCAGCATTTTCAATAAGTGATGATGATCCCTTTCCTCCCAGGGTAAATGCAGTTTGTCAAAGTCCCACCAATCACACCATGCTAGTCCCCCACCACCACTAACAAACGCATCTGCTAACAAATATTTCAAGGTACATGTATCTCTAGGACTCACAACTTGACTTTCAGCTACTTATTTCTCCACTACAGTCCTCAGAAGAAGTAATACTGTGCTGGGAAATGTTGCACCATAGGAAACATAGGCGAAAAATGTGTTGGAAGAGGAGAAAAATGTGTTGAATAGGCAAAAAATTATTTAACAATTTTCCATTGGAGAAAAGGAAAAAACTTTCACAAAAAAAAGAGAAAATTTTTCAATTTTTTTCACAAAAAATCACACAGGAAAATGTTCTCACTATTCACCCACCCCTAGTGCTGACTACGCTGGGCATCCAGTGGCTTCCCATTGGTAGTAGTGGGGGCATCAAGTACTTCCTTGATGTTGTTGGTAGCATCCACCTCTGTTATTGCATCCAGTGGTGTGAATCCTGGGGTATCCACTCTTGGGCTGTTGTTGGTGGCAGCCCATTCTGTGACTGTGGTGGTGGTGGTGATGGTAACCAACTGTTTTACCGTGCCTTATTGGATCATGCCCCTGGAGTCTTAAACCAAATGAAATAAAACATTCATTATTAATCACTTCATAAAATTACATTTAATTAAACTCAGCAAAATGAAACAAAGTAAGTGCTCTTACATACCAAGATATGAATTACTAAATAGACTCTACTCACTCTGCTCTTATATAAAGTATTCAATGTAAAATGATAGTAACCTCATACTCATTAACCAGTGCAACTTTGTCTGATGGGAGAGCTAAGAAATATAAAGTATCTAATATGAACCTTCAATTATAATCAAAGGACACTAGTTTAAGTGAAGTGCAATGTTTAATATCTGCCTCCTGTATGTATCACAGTGCCTGTGATTCCTGTCAGTCTCATCTGTGGCAGACACTGATTTGCTGTGTTGGTTTGGCCCGCCCCCTGGTGACCTTTTTATACCTGGCTAGCACATCTGTCAGTTGCCCTTTTGTGGTGTTTCTGAGCCAGTTATACTGTTGCTTTGTTCCTGTGTTCCGGATTCCTGTGTACCGACTCGGCTTGTCCTGACTATTCTCCTGTGTTCCTGCTTGTGTATGATCCGGCCCGTCTGACTACCACCATTGGATCCTGACCCGGTTTGGCTGACGTTCCTGCTTGTGTATGACCCGGCTTGTATGACTACCTCCTGCGTGCTCCGACCCGGCCTGGCTGACTTCCCACTCCGAAGATCAACTCCTGCTTTCTACAGTGACCTGCATTCCAGTTGTCGCCGCCGTGACATTTCTATCTGCTGTTCCAGCTTTTGGTGTGACTGCCTTGCCTGGTGTACTCCGATCAGTGCATTGTATTTACCTATGCAGAGTTGTGCGTATGTGCGCCTCCCTCACACTGCAGAGCCTTGCTATACCGCTGAAAAGCCTCAAGTAAAAGTGCTATTTAACCCTAGCCGTGCTGCCTGGGTTCCACTCTCTCGCCACTACCGTAAGAGTCTCGTTCTCGGTGATACTACTGCTGAGTTGGCCGCTCTCCGTCGGCAGCTCCATACATCCTTGCAGAGTATTCACATCCGTTAGGCCGGTTGGGCGCCTAAGACTCTCTCTTGTTTACTGGGCGATTCCGCTATACCGAGTGGTGGCAGGCACAGGCATCAGCATTTGCAATTCCGGTAATTACGCCCGTGGGGCTGTTGGCTCTAGCGTGTTTTATCCCGGTGTCCGGTTAAGTCTGAGGAGGCTTGGCAGCTCTCGCATTGCAGGGCGGTTCCATTCACACCCGTGGGGGCTATTTGCACTTGCACTAGTTGAAGCAGTTCCAGTAGGTACGCCCGAGGGGGCTACGTGGACTCCTGTGCTTCTTCTTACTGAACACCGTGGCGAGGCAGTCCGGTATCCAGCCTGTGATGACCTTGGTCTCCAGCACAGCCTAATAACACCCTGGGCATTCCAAACATCCACATCTGAGACTGACTGTTATCAAGGACTTAACCCTCTGTGGGTATATGCAATTCTACTGCTGTGTAATTGTACCTATAATTCATTTGTGCATTTACAATTGTATCTACTAGTCCTTACTACTGGTGTATATCTACCGCCACTAGAGGGCGTACTTCTGCCTTAACTTATTTTAATAAAATTGTGTTTTATTTCACACACTGGTCTGAGAGTCTTAAAAACCGTTACAGCACGAAAGGGCCATGACCTCAGACGGTAAGGGTGAAAGTAACACACAGAACATCCATTGGAGAATGGATGTCCATGAGCAGCGCATGGACCAATTGGCACTGGCTCTACAGACGTTACTCGAACGTACAGTACTTTTGGACAAGCCTAGTCCTAATCCGGTGGTCACCCCAGTCCTGACACCGGATAATCCGCCCATAGTCCCATCAGCTAATTCAAAAGGGCTAACGGCATCTGCACCGCTACAGTTAAGATATGATGGCGAACCTTCCCTTTGCAGGGGATTCATTAATCAACTAGAGATATTTTTGGAGTTGGCACCCCAGGCATTTCCTAACGACCGTAGTAAGGTCGGTCTTATGATATCTCTGTTGACGGGCAAGGCATTGGCATGGGCGAATCCATTGTGGGAGAATGCCAGACCCTGCACTCTGAACTTTAGAGAATTCGTAAGAAAGTTCAGACGAGTGTTTGAGGTCCCTGGCAGGGCTGCCTCTGCTGCCAAAAGGCTGATGGAAATTCACCAGGGCGAACGCACACTGGGCGATTATGCTATTGAATTCAGGACTTTGGCAGCAGAGGTGGGCTGGAACGAGGAGGCCTTACTGGCTGCCTTTACTCAGGGTCTCTCCGAACAAATTAAGGATGAGATAACCGCTCGTGATGTACCCAGCAATCTGGATGAATACATCGATTATGTCTTATTAATAGACTCTCGCATCCGAGAGAGACGGTTGGCTAAAAGGGCTAAAGCAAAAAACTATGGCCAGACCAGCTTCCTTAACCCACCCACACCACCCGTTCTTCCTGAGCGACCAATCGATAATTCTGAACCTATGCAATTGGGGTTCACTAGGCTCTCTAAGGAGGAGAGATTATATCGTAGGAGGCAAGGTCTATGTCTTTATTGTGGCAAATCAGGGCATCTTTTACGCAATTGTCCAGTTAGGCCGGTGGACGTCCAGGGCCAAGAAGAGTATGAGGTTCAGAGCATTATTGATTCTAGGAGATTTAGAGGAAAGCTGCAATATTTGGTTCATTGGAAGGGCTATGGTCCTGAGGAACGCTCTTGGGTTGATCAAGGGGACCTCCATGCACCTAGATTACTACGCAGCTTTCACTCCAAATACCCTTCTAAACCCAGACCTCGAGCGGGGAGAGGGGGTCTTTGAGAGGGGGGTACTATCACAGTGCCTGTGATTCCTGTCAGTCTCATCTGTGGCAGACACTGATTTGCTGTGTTGGTTTGGCCCGCCCCCTGGTGACCTTTTTATACCTGGCTAGCACATCTGTCAGTTGCCCTTTCGTGGTGTTTCTGAGCCAGTTATACTGTTGCTTTGTTCCTGTGTTCCGGATTCCTGTGTACCAACTCGGCTTGTCCTGACTATTCTCCTGTGTTCCTGCTTGTGTATGATCCGGCCCGTCTGACTACCACCATTGGATCCTGACCCGGTTTGGCTGACGTTCCTGCTTGTGTATGACCCGGCTTGTATGACTACCTCCTGCGTGCTCCGACCCGGCCTGGCTGACTTCCCACTCCGAAGATCGACTCCTGCTTTCTACAGTGACCTGCGTTCCAGTTGTCGCCGCCGCGACATTTCTATCTGCTGTTCCAGCTTTTGGTGTGACTGCCTTGCCTGGTGTACTCCGATCAGTGCATTGTATTTACCTATGCAGAGTTGTGCGTATGTGCGCCTCCCTCACACTGCAGAGCCTTGCTATACCGCTGAAAAGCCTCAAGTAAAAGTGCTATTTAACCCTAGCAGTGCCGCCTGGGTTCCACTCTCTTGCCACTTCCGTAAGAGTCTCGTTCTCGGTGATACTACTGCTGAGTTGGCCACTCTCCGTCGGCAGCTCCATACATCCTTGCAGAGTATTCACATCCGTTAGGCCGGTTGGGCGCCTAAGACTCTCTCTTGTTTACTGGGCGATTCCGCTATACCGAGTGGTGGCAGGCACAGGCATCAGCATTTGCAATTCCGGTAATTACGCCCGTGTGGCTGTTGGCTCTAGCGTGTTTTATCCCGGTGTCCGGTTAAGTCTGAGGAGGCTTGGCAGCTCTCGCATTGCAGGCCAGTTCCATTCACGCCCGTGGGGGCTATTTGCACTTGCACTAGTTGAAGCAGTTCCAGTAGGTACGCCCGAGGGGGCTACGTGGACTCCTGTGCTTCTTCTTACTGAACACCGTGGCGAGGCAGTCCTGTATCCAGCCTGTGATGACCTTGGTCTCCAGCAAAGCCTAATAACACCCTGGGTGTTCCAAACATCCACATCTGAGACTGACTGTTATCAAGGACTTAACCCTCTGTGGGTATATGCAATTCTACTGCTTTGTAATTGTACCTATAATTCATTTGTGCATTTACAGTTGTATCTACTAGTCCTTACTACTGGTGTATATCTACCACCACTAGAGGGCGTACTTCTGCCTTAACTTATTTTAATAAAATTGTGTTTTATTTCACACACTGGTCTGAGAGTCTTAAAAACCGTTACAGTATGCAATTAACAAAGTTGCATTCTATGACATTCTATGACTCATTGCATCAAATATCTTAGCTCTAAACAGTTACTTTGTGATGGGTATCAACCATACCATTTGTGCTAACAAAAAACAATTATCTTAAGGTTCCCCTGGTAAGGTTATTATACATAACTGAACTTCATTATACATGTGGCTAAAAGAATGCTAACCATGATACTAATAATCATTAGATAACAAGAAGTTATAATATATTTGGAGGAGAGATGGAGAAGGAGAATGAGGGAAGCAGAGTCCAAAGTTCATCATGTGCTGGGTTAGACTCACGCTCTGCAGCGCGTGTTTCAGATGCAAAACATAATGTCCTTGTCCTCCTGCACTGAAGTCCTAAGTGTGGGAATATTTCTCCCTGTGGTCTGGAACAGTACAGGAAACTACATATGCTTTATGCGCCCTGTGCAAAAGCACAGAAAAGAGGGGAAAGAGGGATACCACCTTGGCACATCTGTATTAATAAAGCATTTGCAGCTTAGGAATGCTGATGTGTATATGAAAAAAAATGTCCCACTCCCATGCCACTGCTGCTGCTAGTACTTCTACCACCCCTCTTCAAAAACATGGACACAAGAAAACCTCCACTAGTAAAAAGTCCTAATTGGCTGCAGAGACCCACCATCAGCCAGTGGCAATCCCCTTGAAGCCATCACCACCAGTGGCTCCCCACCCAACTCCACACCCATCAAAAGTGTTCCCACTCAGTCCCAAATCCCTCCACCAATGCCATGATTCTCTCTATACAGCAATTCTGTGCAGGCACAAATATGGCAATGTGTGTCAACATATTGCACCCTATGTGCCAAAATGATAACACACGGTAATGTTATGGAGACAAACAGAATGCAGGGTATGACAGAACATGTAAGAACATTGCCTCTTGCAAAATATGAGTGCCTCTTAGGGGGAAGGGGGAATTATTTTTTTGAGATTTATTTTGGTTCCTTTTTTTTTGTGTGTTTTGTTTTTCTTTTTTAATAATTTGTGTGAATGTGGTTTCTGCCAAGCTGAGTCCCATTTTTTATGTTTACTTTATACATTTATTGCTTTAGGTTTACTGCCTCCAAATAATGTTTTTTGGCTTACCATTGTGTAGCTATTATATAAACCAAATATATTTTAGCTCTAGTATTTGTAGGGCAATACTGGCTGTGAGTCAAGCAAGAAAACAATAAACTGTATAAATCACAGTCACAACTATTATATGTATAAAACAATAAAACACTCCTCTTTTTTGCACCTTCTTGCTCCTATCAACAATAGAAATATAATGAAATAGGTACATATCAGTAGGTGCCAACAAATTATATATGGCATGACATAATATAAGCAATTAATTTGCTGAATTTAAAGACACCATTTATTTTTAAAAAAATTATGAAGAGGCAAATAAAAACACTTTTTACAGATGGCACATATATCCATATGCCATATCACCATAACAATTTCAAAGTCATTTCTAATGAGGCCTCAAGTGGCCTAAAAATTCCTTCACTGACTCCAAATGGCAGTTGGATATTTCCCTGTAGATCATTACTATATTATTCATAAACATTGGTCTTATCAGTTGTCCAGCAGTGGTATATGCTACTCCCCCTCAGTGCTACTGCTTTGAGGACTGGTGTTTTTATTCTCGCTGTCAGATTCAACAGTTGGTTAAACTGCTATACCTTCCTCCAACATGCCATCAATAGTAGAATATGATTTGTGTTCAGTGTTCTTACATGTTTGTTTGCTTTTTTTAAAATATATTTCTGGTGGAATTTTTGATGAACTTTGACAAACTGCCTCCTCAGGAGGAGGAAGAGGATCATCATTTTGCAAGCTGCAGCAACCAAGGCTGTAATCAGGTGTTGAACTGCCACTTTACTCACACATGCCTGCACTGCAAATACTCCTTTCACCCTTACCCTGTCACTGTTTGTTGGACATTATTTATCAGTGAAGTACACAACAGATATTATTGTGTGTGTGTATGTGTGTGCTGTCTTTACAAAATACTATAACTCTTCTAGTATCATTCTGCCTCAGTCAGTCATAGCTCACATCAGCCACCTATCAGTCAAGCTATTTTTATTTTTTTATTGTGTATTTCTGTTTATAATTAGCAGCTACATGTGCCTTCCAAGTCAGTCACACTTAATTTTGGAGGGTTAACTCTCCTTTGCTCTCTTCTCACACCCCCATACACCCTAACATAGAGTACAGCCAGCTGGAAGAAACTTGGATCACAGCTGCCATTGTCTTCCCAGACAGTTGCACAACATTTGGGAGAGGGTTTGGGGTAATTCTCCTCTTTGCGCTATTCTCACACCCCAGACTTCCATAGCATGAGGTAATAGCCAAATCAGAAAGTAACTTGGATCATGGCTACCTGCGTCTCTCAGTCAGTAATACAAAATTTGGGGGTATGTGGGGTAATTCTCTTTTGCTCGCTTCACACCCCCCCCCCCAGGCTCCCCTAGAACAGCGATAACAGACAGATCAGGAAAGAACATGGATAACAGCCATGTATCTTTCCAGTTGATCACACTAAATACTGGGAGTTTTTTTCCTCTTTGCTCCCATCTTACACACCCAGACTCCCTAGTACAGAGATAACAGCCAGGTCAGGAAGAAATATGGATCATGGCTGCCTGTGGCTTCCTAGTCAGTCACACATAAATTCGGGGGATTTGGGGTAGATCTCCTTTGCTCTTTTCTCACACCTTCAGACTCCCCTAGCAGAGAGAGATGACAGCCAGATAAGGAATGAACTTGGATCACAGCTGCCTGTCTCAGGCAACCAAGATTTTGAGGTATTTTGGGTCAACCTCCTTTGTCCCTTCACAGCCCCACAGAGTCCCCCAGACTCAGATAACCGAGAGAACAAATTACCTGCCAACAAGATTCCCTAAACTACACTCCAAATTTGCTTTATTTGCCTATTCTAACTAGCTCAAGATTATGCTGCTTTCTCTGTCTGTCCCAAATACAGAAATGACATGCTGGGGAACCCCTTTTATACTATGAGTGGGAAAAGAAAAAAAACTTGTCATGTGGTGGGTGAAATGCAGTCATGATTTCAATGCAATGAGCTAGGGGGGGAAATGCAGAAAACCTCACTTTTCACATAAAGTTGTAGCTCATGGGAAGTAACATTTTAACCTGTTTCATTTTTGAGGCAAAACGTTTTGCCCATCCCTATGCCACAGTCACTGAAAATCAGGGGAGAGAAGGGCAGGGTAGATTTTGCTAGGTACCACCAGTATTAATTACCACCTGTGACCAAAGTACAATATTGGAAATTGAGCTCAAAATGTCACTTAGAGTATAATAATATAATATAGATAAAATAAGCGGAGCTAGATACTATCCCGCAGACCAGAGTGTATGGGTCAATTACTAAAAAAAATTTAAAAATATATATAAAATAAGGAGAGTACTCCTAAATCAACAACATATATAAAAATATAATCAGCATCAATTTAATTTAATAAAAATATACTCAATATAGGATCACAAAGAAAATAAATATATGAATGTCCCAGTAATTAATGAAAATCCCCAAAAACTATATAAAAAAAAATCTTATGCAGGCTAAAAAAAAGCTGCATGCTAAAAAAGAAATTATATCAAGATGAGAGAGATTAAATGAATATGTACATATTTTTCACAGGATTAATAATGCTCTCTGTTTGTAGACCACAATGTTTTATGCAAGATCTTATTAACCCTTTCCTCTCCCATCTCGTCACTGGTATGTGGTATCCTGATGTATTGAAACCCAGATGTGCGAACAGCAGGCAGACTGATTTTAAATATGTATGGTAACAGGAGAGCAGAAATTTTACCAGGATCTTGGAATGAGAATAACGGACAGAAATCATGTTGTTCCATAAGGATCTTCTTCCATCTCTTAAAATACATCTTTCCAGACTGGCACTATATCATCCATTTAGTGAGAGAATATAGATGTATATTAAGTCTCACTCTTACTAAAATCTCAAAGTTCTCAATATCAGTACCAAACTGAATAGTCCAGATAAAATTAAAGTGGCAATTGTGTAGTGTTCCAATGCATAACGTATCACAATGATACTTCCTCTGGGAAAAAATGAATTATGTTTTTTTTCCTTAGTAAGTATTGTGGTGATACTGTACTATTTAAACTGCACTATTCAGTTTGGTACTGATAAGAAGAACAATTTTTATTGAGCACCTTTTTTGATCTTATGTAAGATTTTTTTTATATATATTTTTAAGATTTTAATTACATTTTCATGACATTCATTTATTTATTTCCTTTGTGATCCTATGTTGAGTTTAGTTTTATAAAAATAAATTGATGCTTATTATAGTTTAAAGGGATAGTAATGTTTCAAAATAAAAGCAGCTCCAATTAATATTCATAGTATTTGGGCCATGGAGAGTGTTATTTCAAAACTGAGAGAGTTATAGTTCAAGAGTAATTGAATGATAAATTACCCCCCTCCCACCCTTTTTACTGATGTAACACTGCTCAGTCTGAACAGAAAGGTGGTGTCCAGATGCCTTGCAGAGAGGGGCAATCTTCAATTAGCATAAAGAAAAACCTGTCAAGGGGGGCAGGGCTTTCATTGTTTTCACAGTAAGAAGATTGTCCCTTGCTGTGAGCTGTCTGGTCTTAAGACCAGATTCGACATCTGAGGGGAGGTGGCTTAGACAAGGTAAAAGGGGTGGGAGGGGGATACTTTATCATTCAATTACTCTTGAACTACAACTCTGACAGTATTGAAATAACACTCTCCATGGCCCAAATACTATGAAGATTAATTGGAGCTGCTTTTATTTTGAAACATTACTATCCCTTTAAATATGTTGTTGGTTTAGGAGCGTTCATTATATATATATATTTCAGGCACCACCTGTGTAGGATGTTTGTAGGTATGTTCTTTAAAAGTGAAACATATAGAACTGCAAGCTGCATTCCACCAAATATTGGAACATTGCACTGCAGAAAGTTCCTCCCCAATCACACCCAAATAGCATTTGTTTAGTTTTAACAAAGGTTGGAGAAACAAGAAGGTTAGAATATATCATCAAGAGATGCCCAGGGTGTTGGAAGAGGTGGAGCTTAAGCATTCAAACCAGGTCAGGTCTGGCAGAGGAGTGTGTTGGATGTAGATTTGGAAAAATGGGGAGATCTGTAGATATTGGAAAACTTTGCTAGAGTGGAGGTCATGCCTGTCTGCTACCATGAAGTGACTTTTTCTCTCTCCACACAGTTGCCCATCATGACAGGATATAAGGCAGACCAACTGAGAAAGTCAGAGTCTTGAAGACATGAGGGAAGGAGGGATTGCCCAAGGCAGCGGTCATTCTAGAAGTCCCTGAAGTGAGACAGTTTTTAAATTGGATGGAGTTCATAGTTTTAGAGAGTGTGTGACTCTCAGGGAGGAAGAAGTTGAGGAGGGACTATGCTCTTTTGGGATCCACAGAATACTTTGGATGGGAGTTGGTGAGAGTAACTTCCCTTCATTATTTGGAGGGAAATCACCACTGGATGAGTTGGGCCAGTTGCACAATTATATAGTTGGAATGAAGATGAAGAAGGTCTAGTACGTGACTCAGTAACATTTCCCTTACCTGCCCAAAAGAATTCCAAGGTTTGAGACTTGTTAG
Organism: Rhinophrynus dorsalis; assembly: GCA_037306005.1. NCBI lineage: Eukaryota > Metazoa > Chordata > Amphibia > Anura > Rhinophrynidae > Rhinophrynus > Rhinophrynus dorsalis. The sequence continues at coordinate 289,033,898 of CM074721.1, forward strand.
ATGCAGCAATAAAAAGGGCAGAGGTAGCATCCTTCGGTAGTAAAAAAAATTATAGGGTGCAACTTCATTTTAACCATTTGATTGTCAGAGAGGCATCCAATGCATTGTGTTGTAATGCATTAGGATACACTTCTGGCACTCAAATGATTTATAGAGGAAAAAAAAACATTCAGGATAAACTGAAAGACTTCTACCGAGTGAACTCAGGCAACAAGTAGCGAATGAGTGGGGAGTAATTGGTACTTTTGACCCTTTGAGTGCCAGAGGGGTAAGGAATGCATTGCTTTGCAATGCATTCTGTACCCCTCTACACTAAAAGGGTTAAGCTCAGACATTATGTTTGGTAGGGATGACATAGGTTTTGAAAAGGTATGGAGTAGGTCATCTTCAAAGAGAGTGCATTTGCATTCCTTATCTCCCAGGCAAATCCCAGAGATGTCAGGATTATTTCTAAAATGGCCTGCAAGGTGTTCCAAACTGAAAATAAATAAAAGTGGAGACAAATCAACCTTGGTGTGTACCTCTCTTTTATGAAGAATGGGTCAGATAGAATGCTTGATATACATACTTGATCAGTCAGGTCAGAATTAAGAACCCTGATTGCTAGAAGAAAATGTTTTGGAAAATGGAAATGACAAAGAGTGTCTAACATAAAATTCCAATTAAGCTTATCAAATGCCTTCTAGGCATCAAGAGATAGCAGAAGAGAGGAAAGGTGAATTAAGTTTATTGTTGGACAAATGCCTGTCTACCACAGACAAAACCCACCTGGTCCAGATGTAAATTTGTGGGAATAATAGGGGAAAGTCTATTGTCTAGTATCTTAACATCTATGTTAATGAGATATATAGGTCTATAAGAGATACAACAAAGGAGATATTAACCCTATGGTAATCTATAACATGAATTTAGGAGGTGGGGTTCTGGTCACGAACACACTAAAAACCTCAGTCAGATGAGGAGAGAAGAGAGTCTGGAATAATTTGAAGTATTTTAGGGGAAACAGTCTGGGCCTGGGGCATTAGAGATCCTGAGCTGTTTAAGAGCTGCCGTTACCTTTGTCAGGTCAGACCAGACATCCAGGCAATCCCTCTGTTCAGCAGAAGCAGGAGGTATGCTTTATTCTTTTGTAGATACTATTTACAAATGGGTGTAAAGGTAACATTTTATATATTATAACGCTGTTAGTTTACATAAAACAGTGTTTTTGATTTATTTTTTATTTATCTTTTGCTTTCATTTTCTAATGTTATCTCATTCACTCTGCTAAATGTTTAAAGGCTTCACCTTAATAACCAGGTGTAAACAATAGAATGCATGTCAGGGATATCTTTCTAATATCTAAGCGGTTAAATCTGTGTTTAAGTCTATGTAAAAGCATCTGTTTGATATCCATACTTGATAGTAAACAAACAATTTACAAACAGTATAGTCTACTTTGAATGCAGTATTTTAAAGTAAAACAGCTCATAGCTCTTTAAGCTCCAGGGAAATTTAGTTTTCGTTGTTTGCTTTCCCAGTTCTCATTTCTATATTCATTGTAACCACCCCTCCCATGTCTCAGTATAATAAACATTTAACTGAAATAGAACCAAGACTATAACTCTTTATCCTATTGAAAGGAAAAAAGATTTAAAACATTTAAACAAGTTATATATTGCATAATGAATCTGCTTTTTCAAGGCACAAAGTACCCAGCAGTTCTCCAGAGAACATATTAACTTGTAAAATTGCTTCCAACAGGCAGCTGCCTTAATGCTCTATATTTCTGTTTACAAATATGCTTCAGCTAGAAAAAATGCCAATTTAATTACAGCTTTGTGTGAGAAAGGATGAAACTACGTTCAAAAAAGATAACCTGTTTATTTTAAACATAAGTTTTGGAGAATCTAGTTGTGTAAGTGTAACCTTAACCAAAGGTAAGTCTTTCTAAGCTCTCCACTTCCTGCTGGTTTACATAACTTCTTCGTTAACCCTTTGAGTGCCAGAGGATATCCAAAGCAATACTCTCCAATATGTTGGGTACTTGTCTGGCACTCAGTGGGTTAAACTGAAATGGCTTTAGGTGTTTTAAATAAGTGAGCTCCATAGAACAGCACAGGATTATCTCACTTGAGCAGAATTGGTTCTGAGCGCAAGTTAATCTGTCAAAATATACACCAGCCAATCAAGCAAGTGGGGAGCATCTTGATCCATAAAGCAGGCAATATAGAATGAAGGTCAGTCATTTGAACTGATGTGCTGGTGGGAATGAATGACGGGGGTCAGCCATTTAATCTGGGGGTACTCTGGAAAGGAGGCAGGAATTAACCTTTGATCTAATATAGACTCAGAGATGGGTAAAATGTGGCCTTTTATCTTTAGGACTGCAACTCTCACCACCAGAATGATGGGCGTTGCAGTACCTCCTGTTCCTGATCTGTTTCTGATATGATCTGAAGTTACTCAGCTGGACCTGTCCCTGATCACATTATTGTTTACAGCTTGTTCCTTCATTAATCCTCTGTTGCTGAACCAGTTCTAACCATGCTACTAATGTTGTCTCCTGTTCCTGATTTGATCTGCCGTTACTAAACTGGACCTGCTCCTGTCATTGCTGACACATTATGCTTGTAGAATTGCCTGTGGCTGTGGAATCAAACCTGGTCCAGATCCAGTTCTTCCCCATTTGACTCTGCTTGTGTAACTTCCTTGTTTGTTCTAGCCTGATGCTATCGTTCATGTGGCGCTGTACCTGTGCAACCTGTTCCAGTCATTATTATTTACTCCTGCTTCTAATTTGCTGCTGTACACTTAGGATTGTGTACCTTTAGATGCTCGTGATGCTGAGTCCTGTTCAGGTGACTTTCCAGCTCTGCTGCTCTTGCTGCTTTACGCTATACTGCCACTAGTGTTTAATGCCTGTTTTGTATCCTGTCTCTAGCAACTTTGTCCATTATTCACTTCTTGGTGCTGCAGTCAAAAGGGGCATTAAACACTAGTGGCAGTATAGAGGAAAGCAGCAAGAGCAGCAGAGCTGGAAAGTCACTCCTCCTTGTACCCAGCTCAACTGTTCTATGCCATCCAATCTTGCTGCTGGCACTTTGACCCAACTTAAACAACAGCAAGATTGCACAGTGATCTGTCTACATTCTCAAGAGTCTTGTGGTTCACAATGGCCATCCTAATTAAAGTTCAGGTCACCTAATCCAGGCAGCAGGACACATTAATGTCCCAGAGCAGAGCAAATAACAGTAAAACAATATACAGTTGATAAAAAATAGAAAATTGAAACGGTGATGGAATTGTACCACAGTATATGACTTAAAAGAAATTACCTTAAGACATCTATGGCACTCACAGAATATGTTCACCCTAATAAATAATGTCAGCTAGTCTACCACATAAATTTAAATCTAGTAATGCAACTTTTTGAAAGACCATATAACAACAATATATGATTCAATCAAAAGATAAATATAGACATATATGAATCAGTGTCAAGAGATCAGAGAGATTTTATCAAAATAATGTCAACTACTGAGTTGAAAATGAGAAGGCAGTCATGCTTTATTTTCTTATAGGAGAACAGGAAGATTAAAAGACCAGTTACCTCCTGAAAATATGATAGTTAACAAACCATAAGTAGTATTGTTTATCAGATCTACTAATTGTAATTGAACCATACAGGAAAGGTGAGGCTCTTTGTTGCAGAGGAGGTGAAGATTAATAGAACTGATGGATAACTTCACCATTACTACTATTCTCCCTCTTACAATGAGGCCCAAGGCTTGTCTGCCCCTTTGGACTTCAGCAGAGTCCACCGAGAGTTGCATTACAGAATAGAAGACAGACTGGCCAGGGGCCAGGACAGTCATCACAGGTTCTTGATCAGAAGATCAATGTAGCTGCCTAGATAAGGCTCTTGAACAATGAGAAAATTGATTTGGTACACAGAAGATCAATATGAACTATTTGGAACACGGCTCTGAAGAGTACACAAACTAACACATCCCACGAGTGAAGACAAAAAGGATCTGCAGCTTTAAAAAAGTTTGTGTGCCTATACACACGTTTCTTCTTCAGGGAATAGGCAATATAAACTACACACATCATGGAGAGGTTCTCTTTTATACACCTGTACCAGAAATAACAATTCATTCTCCGTTAACTCCATCTTGACTTTTATAAAAAGCTAAATAAGGCCTATAGAATATTATGATGGGCTGTTAGTACCTCTAACATGAGGCGCTAGATGTAAATGAAAAACTATTTCAAGAAACATTGTCCACATAACACCTTAAAGGAATTACAACTAATACATTAGTATATAGTCAGGATAATTGTCACAACTCATACTTTATTATATTGCTATAACAATCATCTTATAACCTAATGTGATGTAAATGCAAAGCAATTCAAACATCCCTAACTTTCTCCCAAAATATCAATGAGCTATCACATGGGATTAGGATATCCATTTATATTTGTTAGTTGTCACATCCCATCTCAAATCCATAACTCTCTACCAAAAATCCAGGATCCCCTCAACTATCTAATAATATCAAATCTAACCCATCTGGTGGAAATTATGAACAAAAAAGTATTTTATAGATGGAATACAAAAACATCAGAAGAGATCCTTAGTACTACTGTATCCATGTGTACTAACCTCTAAGTTGCCACTCCATATCTTTTGGGTAAATAGAACCCTAACACACAAATCATCTTCATTTATTGGTGTCACTACAGCAAAACCTGAGTTTTCTCAACATATGCTGCAGATATTTAGTATAAGAAGCCTCAGAAAATATGGGATTTCTTATAAAAAATAAAATGTTAGCTTTGGTCAGTTTAATAGGAGAATTCAGGCTATGGATATTATGTGAGATGAATAAAAGTGTTATCTGTATATATTAGGACAAAGGCTGTAGCGCTCTATGTCTAATCCTACTGGAAGCAAAGGATAACAATGGGTAAAGTAAGATAGGCGAGTGGTAAGAAAAGCATTAAAAATATGTTACGGCAGACCAGGCCCCCACAAACATGGACACAGAATGACAGTCAGGTATGCTGGGGACAAAACTGGCACCTCAGCAACAAATTAGAAACAGAACAAGTACTTATAAGTAATAGTAAACCTACATATAAATGTAAACCTATAACAGGCATCATAGAACATGTTTAACTGGCATTCAAATTGGATTTTACCAATGACCATTCCTTGGTTAGTGAAATCAAGCCAGTTTAACCTGTGTCCAAGACCAGAAGGTGACCATAAAGCCAAATTTGGCCAAGGTGGCTAGAATATAGATGAAATATGTGTTATACCAAAAGGGATACAAATCTGCCCAGAATACTCTTCTTTAACATGCAATAACCACATAACAGCAATGTGGTTATTAAAAAAAAGTATTAGGTTGAGTGAAAGGTAAGAAAGATGCACAGAAAACATTCAAGTAAAAAAAAACTATATAGGTTCCATAGCTCACACACACAGAGCAGGTAGCTTTGAGGCATTGATCACAGTAGGAGAGCCTAATTAGCATTAAGATCTAAGGCACTTGCAAAATAACAGTGAAAACAGTAATTTAAAAGACACAGCACTTTTGTATTGTTAAGAGAGCAATGTCAGAAAAATACTTGAAAAGCATAGTCATTTTATTGCATAGTAGGGACTTCTCTGGCAGCCTTTATGATGGCCTCTTTGTTGGTAAAGTAATCCATTTTCATGGATGTATACCAGAGACCCTTTTCCCATGATGCTATGTGTATCTGATCCATTTCCATGTGCTACTTGAACAAATTTGAGTCCATTGCAAACAAGAGCTTCATGACAAAGGTCTATGAATCAGCGATAGAGCCATAGTGTCTTTTTTTAAGAATTGTCACCCAAAACTGTATTCCACATTTCAGGTGAGGCCTTATGAAGAGTGTAAAGGGAGATAGGTATAGATGCATTAAAAGATGGAATAATTCTATTTTTATATATGATATAATCTTTTTAAGTCTTGCAGCAGCTGGTGTAAAGACTATTGTCTATGACATTGTCAGGCATAAACTAATAGTTCTATATGTACAAATATCCCATATATACCTTCAAGCAGATGGGAAGCAGAGCACTCAATACCCAGTTAATCTCCCTACCTCTATATGCCCTGTGCAATCTAACAATAGAGAAAGCTGGAGAATACTGTGGCTGGTCTGTCCCAAAGCATATATATTAATGAATGCTGGAGAGGATGCTGATCTATGGATATTAGACAGTATTCCTTCCTCAGCCTCTCCTCCTTTCACATATATGGTGCAGTTCCCCCTTTCTCCATGTTCTTCTCTCCACACTATGACAGGATCCATCACCCATTCAGGGAGTTCCTTTCCTGGATGTCATATTACCTTGCAAGCTGAAAAGTCCAACAGGTAATATGAAATTTGTCAATGGGTCACACAGGGTTCATTGGTCATGTTCTGTTAGATAAATACTCAAAACTTCTTCTATAATAAGGACTCCCCAAACAGTGTTCTTGTTTGTGAATATGTATCATGCTGTTTCTGCAACCCAAGCGCATTATCTCAAATTTTGTTTATAAGCCTCATCTGCCATGGATGTATTAACCCATTCATATCTTTCTAGAGATAAAAACACCCTGATTTGCTTATTAACTTATACAGTTTGGTATCATCATTAGATATTGATACATTACTTTCAATATCTACTTCACTAATATACAAATTAAAAAATTATTGAACACCGAGGCACCAAACTTACAAATGTAGACCAATGTGAAAACATTCTATCTAAAACAACTATTTGCATTCTATTATTTACCACATTTCTATTGTTACATAATTTCAACTCCCAAACTGATCCTGTTTAATATATGGAATAACACAGTGGTTCTCAACCTCTTTTTGCTCAGGGCACCCCTAATGTGTTTAATGTAATTTATCAAGGGCATAATAAAGGGTATGGTTCATAAATATATAGATATTATTAGTTCTCGCAATCGTAGTAATCAAAATAAATATATTGTGCATATCAATTTCCATATGTCTACATTTAAAACACAATATTCTATTTTTTTTTCTTCATAGAAAACATGGGGCACCCTAATCTGATGTCCATAGCACACCAAACTGTCATGGCACCCAGGTTTAGAATCACTGGAATAACATCTTGTAAGGAAGAGTATCAAATGATTTGTGAAAATACAAGCATTATACACCCACAGTAATAACCTTTTCTAAGATACTACCGGTATTTGTCCATCATAAAATTATTTTATGTTGCTTATAAAAGGGTCTTTTATGAACCCTATACTGCACCTTTAAGAAGTTGAGGTTTGTTTTCATTTTATTAATGTTCTCACAAAGCAATAAAAACAACTTTTGGGTAACTGAATACATATATAAATGTATATCTATGACTTTAGATATATAATACCAAATTGCTATATGCATCATAGCTTTTACAGTTAGGTTGTAGATACATGCATTGCTTCACACTACCTCTTTTTCTCTACTTTAATCTCATAGGGGAAAGAACTATGTAACAAATTTTAAAATGGAAAATAGCCAAGTTCATTTTAAGTGGCTAATTAGTCAGTAATTAGCACCCCTTGAAAGATAACTTCAATGAAAATCTGGCTGAATTAATAATTTCATGCACAACTATTTATTCAGTCATAAGAAGCTGTTTTCAAATTAGAAGACTTTATCTTACTGCTGAATCATAGCCCTTGAAAATTAGCTCAGACTTTTTTATGTGATATATGTGACTTGAGACCATAGACACATATAAATATTCTATGGCACATTAAATATTTTATTTGAATTAAATGGGTCACCAGCTTCTAACGTGTAAGGATTATTATATAATTTTTGTATTATTGAGTACAATGAAGGGAAAAACAAAATAATTTTATATTATATACATAATACATACACACACACTCACTCACCTTTACTGCTTGAGACCTTCTTTCATCTTTGGCCCACTTTTATTTTCTTGATTGCCTTACATTTGTTCTGATTCTTAATTTCGTTGCTTTCTTACCTTTTACCACCATTAGATGATTGCTTCCCTACCCTTTTGTGTATAATTGAATTTTGAAGAGTGTCTTTATGCCCCCCTGCAGATTATACAGTACCTCTCCATAAATGGCAAACATTTTAACAGGTCTCACAGAACTTCTTTTCTATCTTGCTTTTAAGTCTAATAGAATGACAACACTTGTGGTTTCAGATGAGATATCTATCCAACATTAAATGGGCATTTACATTTGAGTATGACTGAGTATGACTGACCAGTTTGCTAGAATGTTGATTCAGGCACGTGCACACATAGACACCAAGGGAGGCTTGAGCACCTGCCCTTTTTGTTCCAAGTGCCCTCATGTCCTTTTAACAAAAAAAAAAAAATTGCCTCACCACCCGCACTAACCCCACATCTGCCCAGTCGGGTCTCTGGGGCCTGCTGTTGAGCGTGGTCTAACAGCTTTTTGTAGGCCTTTTACAGCTCCCATTCTTGGAAAATTAAAAAGTCCAAATCAGTTCCTAGCCCAAGTGCGTCTGGGATATCCAGCTCCCTGAAATCCTGGATGTGCCATGTTACCAAAGTTGGGATCTACCTGTATATTTTCAAATACTAATCCCAGGCCTCCAAAGTCATAGCCCTCTGTGGGATCATCACACTCTGGCCCCGAACACACCTGTGCTGCATATCACTGTAGAGCCCTGCTGGAGCCAATACCTTTCCTCGTCGGTTGGGAGGAACTTTCCTTCATAGTCCTGGTCCAACTGGAGATCCTCCTTCCAGAGCTCCCGACTGAAAAAAATGCATAGTGAGTGAACAGAATACAAATCTAAATTAAATCAATATTTTGTGTGACCACCCTTTGCCTTCAAAACAGCATCAATTCTTCTAGGTACATGTGCACAAAGTCAGGGATTTTGTGGGCATATAGTCAAGTGCATGATTAAACAATTATACCAAGCAGGTGCTAAAGATCATCAGTTTAATATGTTGGTTGAGACACAATCATTAACAGGAATAAAGAAAAATAGCTCACAGAGCTAACTCACCTTATTGTATAGTAATATACCTATTTTTTTTCTTCTTTATAAAGTGAACATTTGAAATAAATGGTGTTACTTAAGTATGCAGCAAGGAATGAGAGGGCTCTTCAGTCCCCCAAACATCAGGCAGAAGCCCAAAGTGCAAAAACAAAACAAACAACAAACCTGCGCTCCTCCAGTCTAATTGTGTCTAGGGGTTTCAGGTGTTTAGAGTAGGTACTTGCCAAACATGAGGTACCTTGACGGGGTTGGCAAGCATACATCTCCTTTTTGGCCAAAAATGTGGGCACTAAAACCTAATATTTATCAACAGTGTTATTATACATGCCTAATACAGGAAACACTATTCACAGTTAGACTGGAGGAGCGCAGGTTTGTTGTTTGTTTTGTTTTTGCAAGTATCAATACCTCCAACTTAAAATGTCACACTGTTCTCCCAAATGTCCACTTACTGGGAAGACACTTCTTCCCAACCCCATGTTTTGGGACAGGAAAGCCTAAAAAGAATATATGGGCTAATTGAGGTTGTCAGCCCACTACCTGAGTTTTGGGTTCAGGTTAGTAAAATACAGCAACTATATTTTGGACTTCTACCACTGTATTGTGTGCAAGGTGGGGCCATATTAACACCCATATTCCCTTGAGTTTGGGGTGAGAATAATTTGTCCATTGTCCCCTAACCTGTTTGTGGGCATACCTGGGGGCTAAACAACAAGGGTGGCTGAGTAAAATTACAATTAATGGGACTTGGTATGAGTGCAAAACAAGTGTTCACTGTCCACCATTTTAGCCTACCACTCCCTTAGCTTTAGGGGTTGGAATACTTTTTTAAATAATCTGCAAAGGCATATTTAATTTTTTTCTTGCATTTTTCTAGATATATAAGTGATTAAGGAATTCTCTGAAGTGCCTTACTTCAGCCTGTAAAAATTGAGCTTTCCAAAGAAAAGTTGAAGTCGACTATCAAAAACTAAAAACAAACAACAACTTAATTTGGAAAAGTCCCATATCCACTAGACAAGTTAGGAATGTACAAGGGCTTTTATAACCCATTTCAAGCTTCAGTTCCCATAAACTTTGCTGTGATCAGCTGGAATTGAATGCTCAGCTGCAGTTTTAAGCTTCAGAGGGAGCATAAAGTTTTCACATGTTAAAATCCCCTTTTGCCTCACCTTGGTGAAGTTTATTGCTTGGATATAAGAGAATAAATACAACCTTCAATCTGATCCTCTTTAGCGTAGTGTTGGAATATTGTTCCTTAGATATTAAATCAACACATTTCACACCCCTCTGATCCTTATAAGGTGTTACAGCTTACCTTGACTTCAGCATCATCTGCAAGTGCGAGGCTTCAAGCATGTTGCAGGCCTTTGTTTTATCTGCTTGCTTCCTGTAGTCTCCTCCTACCAACGTCCTACTTCCTCCCTCTGAGCTGCTCCTCCTACTTCCTGTGGAGGGATTTAAAGGGCAGACTGAGGCCTGACTCAGTTGCCCTTGCATTGTTGTTCATAGCAGTTCTGTACCTTGGGCTCCGTGTATGACCTGGCTAGTCAACCATTCATTCTAGTGCTGAACTGTGGCTCTCTCTGACTATTCTTTTGCCTAACCCCTAATAGTGGACATCCAATCTGGTGCAGACTTGTGGCTCTGGCTGACTTCCTGAACTGTGTATGACCCAGCTTGTCTGACTACCCCCTCTGGTGCTGACTTGTGGCTCTGTCTGACTATTCTTTCGTCTTTTCCCCTGGTGATCAGACACCCAATATAGTGCGGGCCTGGGGCTCTGGTAGACTTGCATAGCTGACTTCATCTGACTGCAGCGTGAGTCAGAGGGTTCAGTACCTGTGTCCATTAGCCTAGGAGTTCCCACCTGGTGGCAGGTGTGGTTCTGAGGGTCCTTACTGTCTGCCGTTGCGTATCTGAGACTCACTCTTACTACCACTACTAGTGGCTTCTCTTCGGTTCCTGAGCATCCTGGTTTCCTGTTCGTCAGATCAAGATTGCCATTCCAGTTGCTGCTGTATCACTTGTCCTTGTATGAGAGACTACCAGTGGCTTTGGCCTAGTCTCCAGCAGGGTGGTCTAGGACCCAGCCTATTATTTCTAGTAATATTGCTTGCTGACTAGTACTCCCTGCTTGCCTGTTGCCTATTCTTTTGTTTGTTGTTTTCAATAAACTCCATTAACTATATCGTACAGACGCTGATTTCATGTCTTACTGCATGATGACTTTTTTTTTTTTTATTCTACTGCATTCTCATGATTATGCAACATTGTTCATTTGTTATATTATTAAGGTCTGGTTATAGGGCTCATTTACTTTGGTATGGGTTTGTTTACATATTTATTGTACTGTTGCCAAATGTTTTTGTTATTCTCTCTTCTGTGCTGTCTGTAAAAGATTATTGAAAAAAAAAAAAAAAAGCACTGGGAGAAATATGTTTCTAGAAATTGCCTTGAAAATCTTGGGACAAGTTTACAGCATTCCCCCTTTCTCTTGTGCTTTTTACAAAACTTCTTCAATTGCAACACCTACCGCCATCAAACTAAACATATTAGAAAGTGTATTTACATTTGTATTAGTGGATTATGGCCTAGGTTCAAATGTGCACAGTAAAACCCCAGTGAAGGCAAATATAACCCATTGATATTTCAAGTAAAAAGATAACGTTCAACCTCATCTAGAGATGCTCAATGTTATCAAGGCAAGTTCAAACTCACAGCCAGTCACAACACACCAAAGTATCAAGTACATTCAAATATACCTATATATCCTGCAAAATAACTGGCATACCATGTCTGTGTTTTGGCGAGCTAGAGCACAGGACCCAAGAGTGGAGGATAGCTATAGAGAGAAAGAGACAGCGCTAGAGAGGATCTGACACTTTATGGAGGCAGAAGGAGTTGGGAACAGATAGAGTTGGACTAATATCTACACATAATACACCTTGGCATATCTTCCATACATGCATACAAACACAAAAATGCATGCTTGTCTCTTTTTTTAAGTGTGATCAGGTGTGTCTGTAAGGGACTGTTTGAGTGTCTGAGTGTGAGTCAGTGTGAGATGACAGGGAGAGGAGAGTAGGATAGAGGAACGGGGAGAGGTACAGGAGAGAAGGAAGGTGAGGAGGACAATATTAGTCAGGGAAGGAGTGGGAAAGAGAAATCAGATGGGTGGAGGTGTACCCAAGATAGGAGTGGTATGCAGAGGACAGGGAGATAACTGCCACTGGGAGAAGGGTTAGATGCCGGGGAGAACCCTACATAGCCAGGGACAACACAGGCACACACAGTTACAACACGTCCCAGGCTGGTGGTGAGAAGCGACTGAGGGAACAGAAGTAGTAGGCGGATTATAGGGTCCTTGTTCTGAGAGGAACAGGGGTCTGAGTGCCAAGAAGAGGGCCGCTTGGTGTCAGGCCCTCACCAATGTCAATGCACTCTCTGGCTGTAAGCAGACCATTCAGCCTATAAATAAGCTGTGGAGTGACTGTAAAAGATGAGTAAAGCACTAGACGGGAGAGCTTGCAATGCACACCCAAGGAACCAGAGGTGGTCCTCCTGTTCACATCAGCTTCAACGTCTGGGAGGATATACTGAGAGTGAATCTATCCACAACCACTGTTGAGGGGGTCCCTGGAGGATGGAATACTGATGAGGACATCATCCTCCATACTACTGGTAAGTGCATCCTTCCATAACTATACACCACACAAACCCTCATAGCTTGTATGACCCACCACAGTGCTAGCAGAACACATGGCCAGCATCGATTCTCCCAAGTTCACCAGCACAATGCTGAGAGGGTTAAAACAAGGACATAATAGTGTACAACCAAAGCAGAAATGTGAAGGCTTAAGCAATGCCAAATCCTTTTCAAGTCCAGTTTTAACCCCCTCGTTGCTGTGATGATACAGTATACCCTCTGCATACAAACTATGTTTGCCATCACCTTGTCATAGAAAACTCTGTTATGTTTCTCCACAATGTTACACATGGAGCTACAGGGAGGTCAGCACATATAGATTGATAAGCAAAGCATTGTTCACAGGTCCACAGGGGTCATCTCACAAATCACAGTGCAACTAATACAAATTAATTGCATGTACAACACATAGGCGTCGAAAGCAAAAACACTATGGCCTCACTACACATCAATGCTCAACTGAAAAAAACTATGACAAACCCATAAACACACATAAACGGAGAAACGCAGCAACACAGGCAGCTGGAGGACACATTTCACACAACAGAACCACAAGAACACACATCCAACTTGGCATGGTTGAACATTGGTTATCACATGCAGAGTTGGGCAAAAATTTGTGCCTCAAACCAGAATCGGTGAAAAATGGCACTCCCTGGTTGGTGAATTATTTTCTGAGAAAAGTGTTGTTTGCCTCTTTTTTTTCACCTAGATCATTGTGTTGCAATCAATGAGAAGGAAATTTTTTCTTCACCACATAAAAGTTTTTTCTACTTTTCCTGGAGGCATATACAAGGGTGTCAGGCTCTCACTGCATGTCATTCTGTGTTTGTGGGAGGAGAGAGCAGCATCAGCTAGAGAAGATAGGCAAATAAAGGGGAATGAAAGCTTAGTTAGGGAATCTTTTAGGTAGGACATTTGTTCTCTGTATTAGGGGAGTTTGGGGGCACTCTGGGGGAGAAGAAGGGATGAAGGAGGTTGACCCAACTACCTGAAAATTTGGTATGACTGACTGGCAAATGAGCTGTGTGACTGAGACAGACTTGATAGACAGCAGATGACTTTGAGAACTTTGTTAAGGGCTAAGGCAAGACATCATACTCCATCAGTTGTGTACAGCATACAGTAAAAACACACACAGTAGTAATGACCAGCAAATGCACAAGGGGCAGGGGAAGGCTGAAAGGTGGAGCAGTGCAAAGATGTGGGAGTAAAGTGATAGTTCAAAAACTAACTGAAGCCATGGTTGTTGCAGAGTGTGCAATAAATGATGACGATCCCTCTCCTCCCAGGGAGGATTCAGTTTGTCAAGGTCCCACCAAAAATTCCACCACTACCAGCACCAGTACAAAAAAAAAAAACATATAAGAAGAACACTGACAACAACAATTAGTCGATTCTCATGTTGATGATGGCAATGGCATAATGGAGGAAGGTGTAGCAGCTGTACCAACTTTGTATCTGAAAGTGAGACAAACAAGCAATAAAACATCTGTACTCAAAGTAGTAGCAAACTTTGTAAAAGTAAGTAAAATTGTTTGACACCTCTAAAAGTTAGCTAGGCGAATAATTTCCTGTGAAAAGTGCTATTTTTCAACTTTTCTCGCCTAGTTCATTCCGTTGAAATCCATGGGAACATTGAATTTACACACAACACATAACAAATATTATTTATTTCCAAAAGGCATATTAGAAAAGGGGCATGAGGGTGTCTGTGTTGGTGAGGTGTGAAGAAAGAATCAGCTGAAAAGGGAATGTTTTTGGCCGGATTTGTTTGCTGAGATTGGGGGGCAGTTCATAAAAAAATCCTAAATACAATTAAAAAAAACCATAAGACATAGAATAAAAGGGGTCTAAGGAGGGTACCTGTGTTGGTGGGTGGAGTCTGGGGAATGAATCATTTGAACAGGGAATTTGTTTTGGGGGGGATTTCTTGACTGGTATTTTGGGGACAGTTCATAAAAAATAAATAAATAAAATAATATAAGAAATTTGTATGTAAAGTGATAGAGATAGGAACCCCTGATATAAGCTGCCACTGGGGTAGACTGATACTTAACGTGTTACAGTATTTTGTAGAGGATGATTTGTTAGACTTGTTGTTAGAGGCCCAAGCCCTGACAAAACATTGATTTGTAGGACTTAGGCTTGTTAGAAACAAACCCACAAAAATTATTTATTTTTTGTAGGACTATGGGGGTTTTTGAAATTTTTTTTAAAGCACAAGCCCTGAGAAAAAAAAGTCCTACTGGCCTAGTACCAGCAGGTAATGTCCTGTTGGCCACTGTCAAATGTCCTGATGTAGATAAGGAATTTTCAACTGCTGTTCTTCCTGCTGTTGCTGAGTTGTTTAAGCAGCAGGGTGATTAGGCAGCTGAAAGGGAATGGGATCAACAACAGCAGTAACATGGGTGATGGATGATGAAGGTTTCACTTGCCATGACTAGCTCCAGTGATGTCTCTGAGGCAGTAGCAGCACAATATGTAGCCCCCCAGTATGTGTGGAGAAAAGAAGTTGGCCAATAATTCTTCTTCACCTGCCTCTCTTCCAAAATCATAGGTGTGTTGTTATTAGAATAGAAATGTTTCCGTTGAGAGCCGGAACTGTGAATCTCATCAGCAACTTCAAAGTGCACAGTGTGTGTGGTAAATAACACCTGGGGGCACAATTTATCTAAACACCATGACACCAGAAACCATGTACTGCTGCCGTTACTATAGCCCTTGTCCACACCACGCCAAGGACACATGACAACTTGCTGACAGTTTAATAGTAATGATGAACCCTCCCTGCCAAAATCTTAGCATTTTCTTTGGGATGGAATCTCCTCAGATGTCGCTTGATGCCCTGCTTGTGATTCTCCTCCACCACACTGCCATGTGTGGTCAGTGCACCACACAGTGTGAAATGGATGGAAACAAACTGTCATATCCTTACATCTACAGAGTGGCTTTCATTTCACGGGGGAGGTAATGATGAACTAGGTGGATTGGTAGAAGATGTAGTTACCCTAGAGAAAGAAGGTGATGACGAGCTAGTTGTTTCACTCCTTATTGAACTTCCAGTCTCTGCCTGGGTTTCTCTATTCTTTCTCCTCTTTGATCTCTTCCTTGCCTCTTGTTGCCTTTCTGGAGAGTCAGTGGGTACAGCAACAGTGGTTCTTGATTTCTGTGGTGGGTGTTTGTCTTTAACATGTTTGACATTAATGTCATGGTGTCTGTGTTTCATGTGTGCTATTAGGGCGGTTGTGCCAAGGTGTGTTCCCTCCTTTCCTCTTCTCACTGACTTGTCACAAATTGTGCACAGTGCCTTTAGTGATGCCTGCACTGTGCCTGCCCAAGAAAAACTAGTTCTACACCGATGACTTCAGGGGATAGGGATAGGGAGCAGGTGGAGAAGAATGGCCTCTTTCTTCTTTTCCTCCACATTCCCCTTCACTGTCTGGGGCAGAGGATTATGTTACTGATATTGCTGCTACTGTCTCAGAATCAGCACTGCAACTAGGACCAGGAGTATTGCTGCTGCTGACAAGTGTAACCTGTCTTAGTCCTGCATCACTTGTTGACCCTATTCCCACTGTGTCCACGTAGTTGCAAATTCCAAAAGCTCACTGCTGGTGGTGGTGGACAGCTGGGATTCAGAGGTAAGGGCTAGAGGGGCATGGCAGGTTCCCCCTCCTATGAGCAACCTCCAGGCACATCTAGGTGCTGGATGTTCAAGGTGTACCCGATGGAGTGCTCGAAGGCGAGCTGGAGCATGGATGTTGGTAATTGGTTGCCAGGATCGCTCCTCAGGTCCATACCCTTTCCAGTGTATCAAGTACTCCAATCATCCTCGTTGTATATGTGAGTCCAGAATTTCATGGATCTCAAATTCCTCGGCATCATTCACCACTATAGGGAGAGGAGGCATAGGCGGTCTTCTTTGAGTAGTATCGGGTATTCATTTTTTGAGAAGTGAAACATGGAATGTATGATGGGTACGCCATGTATGAGGGGTACTGAAAAGTATTGATCCTTACCCAGAAAAAATTGAGCTAGGAAGCTGTAACTGCCACACTATTCTACATATTCCCCCAGGAAGTCAATGCACTTGCGACATCGGTCCTGCAGCTTCTTAAGTACCTGCAAATACAATTCTTCCGACTGCTGGTGTAACCACTCATTTGCAGCATTAGTTGCCTCCAGAACACTCCCAAATCGTTGTCCCTTTAGGTGTTTTTTGAGATTGGGGAACAGATGATAGTCAGAAGGAGCCAGGTCGGGCGAATAGGGTGGATGGGGCACCACTTGAAAGCCTAAAGAGGTCAGTTTTGCCATTGTGTCACCTGCAGAGTGTGATGAGGTGTTGACATGCAACAGGATGACACCTTTGGAGAGCTTTCCTCTACGTTTTTCTTTCATGTTTTGCCTCAACTTCATCAATAAAGCACAGTAACATGTTGCATTGATGGTTGAACCCTTTTGGAGGTAGTCCACCAGCAGAACTCCCTTCTTATCCCAAAAAACTTGTCATTTGCTTCTGCACTGACCTTTGCACACAGAACTTCTTTGGCCTGCGGGAACCACTGTGCCTCCATTCCTTAGACTGTTCCTTTGTCTCAGGATCATAACAGTAGATCCATGTCTCATCACCAATTACCAGTTTGTCCAGGAAATCTGACTCATTTCTTGAAAAATGTTCCAAAACAGCTACCGATGTCTCCACACGTCTCCTCTTTTGTTCGGTTGTCAAAAGTTTTGGGATTCACTTAGCTGCAAGCTTTCTCATTTCCAAGTTGTTGTGGATAATGGCACCAACTCTCTCAAGTGATATTCCCAGATATGTAGCAACATGTTTGGTTGATATTCTGTGGTCCTCCATGATCATGTCATGGATGGCTTTCACATTTGCAGACACAGAGACAGAAACAGGCCTTCCACTGGGTTTCTCACTTTCAACACAGAAATGGCCAGTTTTGAAATTGACAACCCAACATTTAACTGTTGCATATGAAGGGCCACTGTCACCCAAAGTTTGTAACATTTCTTCATGGATATGCTTCACACCTTTCCCTTGGAGAAACAGGAAATTGATTATGGTCCTATTCTCTTCCACATTGAACTTTTGTGGAGGTGCTGCCATGTTCACTTTGGACCTTACAAATAAAGATAAGTTAAAATCATAGGTAGTTGATTTTTGCACCATTGAATATAGACAAATTGGCCAGTACATCCTGCAATTTACAGCTTCCTAGCTCAATTTTTTCTGGGTAAGGCTCAATACTTATTAGCACCCCCTCGTAGTAGGCAATTGTAAAGAAACCGCAGTAGGATTAATGATTTTTGTAATAGTGAAAGGTCCTAGGAATTTGGGACCCACTTTCTTGGTAGGGCAAGACATCTTGACATGGGCTGAGGACAGCCATACCTTATGCCCCACCTGATATAAAGGAGAAGGTTTACATTGCCAGTCAGCTTGGTGCTTATAGGCTTGTTGTGCCTTTTTAATGTCTCTTGTAATAGAGCAAAACCTTGATTTAAGAGCTGTATACGGTCTGTGACTTGAGGGACCATAGTTGTAGCAGGTAATTGTGCAATGAATTGTGGGTGATAGCCATAGTTGGCCTTTAAGGGTGACATGCCAATAGCACTGTGAAGATGGTTGCTATAGGCATATTCTGCTGTAGTTAGTAAGGAAAGCCAGTCATCCTGAAGGTGGATGACATAACAACGCAAATACTGTTCAAGAGTTTGGTTAGTTCTCTCTGTCTGTCCATCAGTTTGCAGATGATATGCAGATGACAAAAGTTTTTGTATACCCAAACCAAGACAAAAGGCAGACCAGAAATGGGAGGTAAATTGGACACCATGATTAGAGAGGATAGTTTGCGGAACTCCATGAAGACAAAATATTTCTTTGATGAATAAATCTGCAGTCTCGGCGGCAGTAGGTAATCTGATAGTGGGGACGAAGTGTGCCATCTTGGTTAGGCGGTCTACAACCACCATTATCGTGGTGTGTTGTTGTGATGGTGGGAGTTCCACAATGAAGTCCACCATTAGATCAGCCCAAGGACTTGAACGTTGTGTGAATTCTCTGGTTTTCTTAACACCTCCATGGCCAGCTAATGGATGGTCATGTACCGTATAAAGCACATTGGTACGCACAGCAGGAGAAACTAAAAGAGAGTGTCTTTGCACAGAAGCCCATGTTTTTTGGTAAGACAAGGATATTGGTACAGGTAGGAATCTGCTTGAGAGTGTGTCTGCAAGGCTTTTAACAGCAAGGAGTGTGTAGCCATGAAATGACCGGGTTGTATCAGTATGTGGACCATGTAATCGGGACAAGAAGTGAGCTTTTCCATTCCATGACCCTGGTCTGTAGGTAATGTGCAGAGTAAATCTGGAGAAAAACATAGCCCATCTGGCTTAAAAAAGCTCCCAGGCACATTTGCTCAATGCCGCCAGTAATTTAGAACAGTTTAGCTTTTAGTGATCGGGGAGATGAACATGAGTGATAACCGGCATTGGACCCATGCCGGGGAGGCACTACATTGATGCAAGCTCCTGATCACAAGTGTAGCTTAGTACTGATCTGTTCTTAAGAAAATGGCTAAGGTTTTTACTTGCACGGTACAGAATATTTAGCTCCACGGCTTATTAGCAAGAAGTATAGGACTTGGTTTTGAACACATGCCGTTTGAACACATGCTATCATTTAAGCTCATGGACCTCCATTGTTTGAACACATGCCGTTTGAACACATGCTATAATTTAAGCTCATGGACCTCCATTGTATCCCTGGCTATTTATTGAGCAAATGCGCCTGAGAGCTTTTTTAAGCACAGTGTTAATAGCCTTTCCATTTGCTTGTCTGAAATATAAGGAAACCTGATATAAGATTCTTGTTACTAGGGGGTCGTTAATGTTGATCATATATATGCCCACTTCTTTATATCGATTGTTCCTTTAAGGAGAGATTGACTGTTCCTTTAAGGAGAGAAGTAAGAGTGCTAATTGACAGGCTATATGGATAATTCTCCCTGATATATATTATTCCATTTGAGAGAGAAAAAGGAGATAAATGGACATTTAACTCTTGATCAACCATTTTGTGAGGGGGAGACAATTGACACATATGGAAATACTGCATAATATACATTTTTTTAGATTTTCTTTTGCATTGATTTTTTGTTTTTGTTTTTACATATTGTAATAAAAGTTATGTCTTAACAAGCAATATATTGGATACCATAAATTTGAGATTTGTCTAAGGTATACTTTATAATATTAAGATGGGTTACAGAGTGCCTATAAAATAGTTTCTTTTCTTTTTCCTTTTTTTTTTTTTTTTTTTTTTTTTTTTTTTTGCAGCAAATACTATATGGCACCTCCCCTTGATAGTTTGTGAATAAGGGGGTAATATAACCAGGATGGTGCAGATATTCTCTATATATTCTTTTTTTTGCTTGTAAGAATACAATATATAGTGTGCTAGCTTATATCTATTTTATATAATAATTTATCTTATACTGTTTGATCCTGTACAGCCTTTTGAGCTCAATAAAAATAATAAGTTAAAAAAAGGCATATTTAAATTACATGGGAGGTTTTAGTACTCTCCTGTACTGTAGCTGATTTGCACCAGAAATATAAATCACATCCTTTATTATCATAATGGTCCTGGTAAATTGATTCCTGAAGAATTTATGATTAAATAAATTTAGTTCTATTATATTAAACCATTAAGGTCCAGAGGTGAGTTCAACACATTGGTGGTTGAATGGTTAAATGATGGAAGTAAATACTTAATGCTAATTGAACCTCTGTAGCTTCCAAAGGTTTAACCCTTTGAGTGGCAGAGGGGTATGCAACGCATTGCTCTCCAATGCGTTGCGTACCCCTCTTGCACTCAAAGGGTTAAAATATATTTGCCTTGGACATTCACATTTTCTAGTTCATGTACATGTTAATACACAACAAAACATTAATAACAAATGTGTTTTTGTTTTCTTCCACCCAGTTCTGAGATTTGGGACACTAAAACTATTTTTATTTTTTGTTATTCAACAACTATTGTATGCTGGTGATGATGACGACAGCCCAGAGCACAAAAGCTGATATTGCTTTAATCTACTCTTTCATTGATTGGTGACTGCCAGAACTCCACACTTGATTTATGGGCACAGCTTGCCTCCAAAGACCTACAGGGTTGTTGCTGAAAGAAAGTTCATAGGACTTGGCCTGCCATGTATTCAGACAAGATCAAAGGATAACAGAGCAGCATAGATGTTAACAGAATATGTATTTATTTGTTATGCAATACTTTATGAACTGCTGTGTGGCTGTTCTGTTCTTTAATCTCCTTTAAATACACTGCCAGTTCAATGAGAACATTTCTCTGAAATATTTGACACTTTGAAGCAGAAGGGTAGCCAGGAGTTGACCAGAATACATATATATATATATATATATATATATATATATATATATATATATATATAAAGAGAGAGAGAGAGAGAACTGCTTGAATAGAAACAGACAATTAAAGTAACCAATAGAAATCTCATCTAACTTAAATGATTTAAATCCACTATTGAGTTGAAAAGCAAAGTTATAATTCAAACTTTTCCTGACTTTGGAAATGTGTCTAAATAAGAACTATCTTTTAGTAACAAGATATTAATGTAATGAAGCTACCTAAAAACATATGAAATCGGGGGCATGCCTGGAAGCTGGACTGAGCACACTCAACTCTACAGAGCTCTTGTTGAGATTAACTTAATCTGACACAATCACTTTACAATTTCATCAAATACAACTTTTTCTTAGTATATCTGAATTGGCCTATCCACGAGATTTAATTTGAGACCACAGATTTGGTGATCAGAGTGCTGGAGGTGAATTGGTAGACCTCGTTATCTGGGCCTACATGGACAAATGAACCTGGGCCTCTATTATTTTGAGTTCCCAGCTCTGGAGTGTGGCTGCATGATAAGGGAAGAACCCTACAAGGGGTGCTGTGGCTGGCTGAATCCATTGGTTGTGCAGTGGCTGTGCGCTGTCGGAGTGGGGAAATCCTACCAGCGGCCTTGGTGGGAGAGGTGGGGATGGTGCCTGCCACGTCTTTTCCGGAAGACCTCTGAATATAGCACCTTTATTTTGTGGTTAAAGGGGAGCAGACTGGTTTCAATTTGGCCCTTGTGTACCAAGAGACACCAGTTGGGTTACGTTAACCAACTTATGCAAGGGGGTGGGCTCTCTCTGGTGGGAGCCTGAGCAGTGCTTTGCGGCATCTGCAGTCAGTCATGCTAGTCATGCAGCCTTGAATGTTGGTGTGTAAATTACCAGGAAGGAGGCTATGGGGCATAGAGGGGGTGAGGATGCATTTATCTTTTACTATCAAACTGGTGTTTTCCTGCTAAAGGGCACAATTTAAATTTAAGTTCAAGCTCATTTGTTGCCCAATACTCAAGGCAAAGGAGTGCAACTTGGTGGAGGCAAGGACCTCCTTATACATCTCAGGTGAGCCTAACAATACCAGCTAACAAATATGGTACCCTCACGGAAGGTGGTTGCCCTGGTAACTGGATCTATTCCTATCTGATTTAAACTTGGGAGGCCCATGGTGTGGTCCTAGCATATATCGGAAGAGAGGACACCTGTGTGAGCCTTTTATTGCACTGTAGGTGAGTTGCATACTGGTCCTAACTGGTGGTGTTGTTCTACATGGAGGCCCTGCTACCACAGAATAGGGGATAAAACAAGGGTGATCAAATAAGACTATAGATTTTGTCTTCCCACAAAGAACTGCTTGTCAGTCATCTTGGTATTAGCATAGTCTTCTGCAATTAATGAGTAAAATGAAAAAAGAGGAAGAAAGGAGAAGGGGAAGGAGGAAAAAAGAAAAACCTACTGAGAAATCCCTTGCAATAAGTTTATTGTATACTTCAATAGATAAATGTCGAAATTCCCTAATGAAAGATCCTTGCAACGAGTCTACTGCATAGTCTTCTTCAGTAGATAAATGTTCTAATTCTACATAGCTCAGTCCCTTCCCATCTGCATATTTCTAATTACATGTGAATCCTATATAATAATTCACTAAATGTATGTTTGTCAGAAGCTGTAATGAGCAGTACAGTCCGCTGCTCGCGCTGCAGTCATGCGCAGTACAGACTGCCAGCGCAGAAGTTGATAACGGAGCGGGCGCTCTGAAAGAGAGGACTATGGTTTGAATTCAAAGCGCCCAGCTCCGTATCAGCAGCGGTGCAGCCAGTCTCTACTGTGCATGACTGCACTGCGGCCATTGCTGGGTGGCACTGTGGTCCATGTACACAGGCTCTTCAACTAGTAGTAGTATAAATAAGCGCAGACATCTATTATCTCAACTTCTTTGAAGATTATCCAGCATGGGAAAGAAGTCGGGGGAATGTAAAACCAAGCTTATTAAATTTGCCAGACGTCAAATGGTGGAGGGTGAGATTGAGGTGATCATGGAATTGCTGTCTGAGCCAGCATCTTCAGCTCATTTTTCTGACCAGGAGTTCACTAACTCATACTTCATTGAATTAATGACAAATATTACTAAATGTCAGAATTTTCTAACAACCAAAAATTGACATGGTCCAAATGGAGCTGGATCTTTGTAGGGCAGATTAGCAGGGTGCTTGACACACAATGCAGAGTTTCTGAGATGAGGACTCTCTACCACCTAATAACGAATCATTGGAGTCCTTGCAACAACAAGTTAAACCACTGCAAAGAAAATCAGATGGTCTGGAGAATAGATCTCAGAGGTGCAACATCTGGGTCATTAGGATACCTGAAAGGAGGGAGTGTCGTATTCAAGAGGAGTTTCTGGAAAGATGGATAAAGGAATGCTAGGTGAGGAGGGTTTGTCGAGTACTTTCATTGTTGAGAGAGTGTACCGAGTACCATCTGCTATGACTTCACCTGAACCACCAATGCGGGCCCTAATTGCTAAACTTCTAAACTTAAGAGATACAGTTGCCATCCTACACCTGGACTATTTGAAACGAGTTACAGAATACGAAAATCAAATGATCTCTATCTACCACTACTTCTCACCTTAAGTCCAGAATCAGCACAGAAAATATTTGAATCTCAAGAGGAGACTACGGGAGAAAGGAATTACTTACTCTGATGTACCCAGCTAAACTCTGAGTGGTCTACTACGGTAGCAAAAATTTCTTCACTTCAAAAATGGCTGGAATCTAGTTAACAATCTAGGAAGAAAGGGTATTACAAAGAGAAGCCCTGCTGAATGGGGCCCCTAGGCTCTACCCATCCAGTAGGGGCTGACCTTGGTGGACATCTACAAACTGTTACTTTTGATATTGTCCTCTATAAAGATCTGTGTGCTTTGCTACAACATGATCACTAATCTCCAGAAATGTGGACACAAAGTTAACCAAGACCTTCAAAATTCTGAGGCATAGGTGTGCACAGTCTGTATGAACTTCAGCCATGTCACTTTTGCCTGTTCTCTCTGTCCTCCTTATACCTCCTCCCTTTCCCTCTCCCCCCCCCCCTTTATTTGCAGGTGGAGCCACCCCCAAGGCAGTGTGATGTCTGAATTATGTTGGTTAGGTAAATTTGTGGGGTGGCGGATAATCTTTGGCTCAGAGAACACTTGGGGTAGTGTCATGGGGTAAGTTCTCCTGATATTTATGAAACCTGCTTTCCACCTCTATACTTTATGCATTATCTGAGTAAATAAGCTGAGTAGTGGTAGGTTGATTGGATGCATATTTATATTAGTGTAACTGCTAGCCCAAATGATAATCTAGTGAACATGCATTAACAACACAACACACAAGTCTTATTAATCAGATGGAAACCAAGGGAAATTATTGTTATAGACAGAGTGAATTCTATTATTCTGTGTATTTTTTTCAGCTGGAGTATCTTGAGAAGGACGTAATGATAGAATATGTTGAAGTGGGGGATAGATATTCTTCAGTGATTACTAGAAGAAGCAGTGCGGGTGGTAGCTTGAGTAATGATGACTACTCCTAGATGTTTGACTCTGCCCATGTATCGTAGTTTGTTTTGGAAGTGGACGCTAACTTGCTGTGATGGAGGAACACGATGGCTGAAGCACATAAAGATAATTATAATTCAGATGATGGACAACTGAAAAGCAAGGATCGACTGAGGCAGTGAATTTATGCAGTGCATGTTACAATACAGAGAGCCTGACTACAACTAAGACGGTGTAATCTTTCCAATTGAATGAGTTAAATAATTATAATGAGTGACTGCTCCACAATCTTTGACAAACAAATGTGGATACTGCATTTTGAACACAGTGCGGTGATTGAAATTAATTTTTAACAGACTGTGAGTCCTTCTATACGATGCGTCTGCCATGAGATGTATTGAAATACAAAGTTTCCATCTTCATCTCCACATAATTAAAGGGATAGTAATACTTTGTTAAATCTTTATTTTATTTTGTAGGCATTAAAAAAACATGAAGAACGATATAAGTTTTATCTCTGAAACCTTTATGGTTTGAGAGATATGCACAAGCAAAGTTTCCCCCTCCCACCCCTTTTTCCTAGTGTAAGCCATCTCTTCTCAGATGTGGAATGCAGTCCATAGACCAGACAGATAACAGCAAGGGACAATATTCTTCCTATCAGAACAATGAAAGCCCTGCCCCCCTTGACAAGCTTTTCAGCTTTTTCCCTTATCTTAATTGAAGATTGTCCCTCTCTGCAGTCTACCTGGGTACCTCCCTTCTCCTCTGGCTGAGCAGTGTTACATCAGTAAAAGGGGCAGGAGTGGGATACTTTGTAATTGAATTACTCTTGAACTGTAACTCTGACAGAATTGAAATAACACTCTCCAAAGTCCAAATACTATGATGAATAATTAGAGCTGCTTTTATTATGAAACATTACTATCCCTTTAAGTTATAACTAATGTTATGTGCATTGGGCCATATTACTAATGACCTGTTGTAGTGAAGTGGGGACTTTATACACTGACTTTGTAACCAATACTAATTATTTTCTGAAAACATCACTAACAGGTTGTATAATTTGTTGCACTAACACTGAGGATTCATCAACTAACTTACCATCTATGAATGATCACATATGGTTATGGAGTTATTTCTGAGGATCGTTATGCAACTGTAAATAAGGATTATGAAATCAATCTTCATGTGGTTATGAAGTTGCTTTTAAGATATGCAAAGATAGGTTTCCAAATTATCTGTGGATAGATGTTTGATTTTAATCGTATAGTTGTATCTCTCGGGGCATTGGGAAGGGAGGGGATTGCACGAGATGATTCCTTCACTAGAGGATATAATTTATAGGTTATATGAATAAATATACATTTCTGATACTTTATTTTTGTGTTTCTTTTAATTATTTTTGGGTACTATTTTGGAGATTAATGAGTGCACTGACTTACATTACACGTGGCTCCTCCCATATGTTTCCAGAGATTGATGCAACATCTCTTTGTACAGGATGCACAGTGCAACATCTTATCCTAGTAGAATAATGGCACTTTCTGTTTGGCAAAAAATTTCCTGCGAAAAGTGCAGTTTTTTCACTTTTTTCTGCCTTTTCCGCCCATTGAAATCAATGGGAAGAAATATTTCTACACCACAAAAAAGTTTATTACAGTCATATAAAAGGCTGTCAGGCTCTCACATCAGACATTCTGTGTTTGTGAGAGGAAAGAGCAGCATGTTTTTAGCTAGAGGAGATAGGCAAATAAAGGGGAATTAAAGCTTAGTTTAGGGAGTCATTTAGGTAGGACATTTGTTCTCTGTATTTGGGGGTTCTGGGGGCACTCTAGGGGATAAGAAGGGAGGAAGGAGGTTGTCCCCCAAATACTCCAAAATTCCATGTGACTGACAGGCAAGACACAGGCAACCTATTTGCTTGCTGATATTGCTGTTATTGTCCCTGTGCTGGGTGGGGAAGTCTGAGGAAAGACATTGTTGATTTTCTTTTTCAGTTATAATTTTTTTGGACAGACTGTGATAAGACAACAGGGTGGACAACTTAAAAAAATAAAATAAATAAAATAAAAAATTAAAATAAAAAAGAATAAAAAACGAAATATCTTAGGTGACAGTGACAGACAGCTAACTGGGCTTAGGTAAGGCATCATACAGCTCCATCAGTTGTGTTGTGCCCTGTACAGTAAAAAAACACAGTGTAGTTGCAGAATGTCCAGCAAACGCATAAGGAGAAGGGGGAGGGTGGAGCAGTGTAGGGACATGAGAGCAAAGTAGTAGTCCAAAAACTTACTGCAGCAATGGTTGTTGCAGCGTGTGTAGTCAATGATGATGATCCCTTTACTCCAAAGGAGGATGCAGTTTGTCAAGGTCCCAGCAAAACTAGGCCCAGCACCATCAGTGCCAACAGAAATATAGAACCATATAAGAAGAACACTAAAGACAACAACAAGTCACATTCAAGTGTTGATGATGCTGGCAAAAGCATAATAGAGGAAGGTGTAGCAGCTGAACCTCCTGCTGCATCAGACAGTGACGCACCAAAACACCTGTCCTCAAAGCAGTAGTGAATTTTGTTATAGTAAAAGTAAAAAGAAATTGTTTGAGACCTCCAAAAGCTTAGAGGAATATAAGGGTAGTAGTGGGCAAGAACTGTCAGGTGATGCTGATGCTGCTGAGGATGACCTAATGATGACTGATGATGATGCAGATCTAGAATATATCCCTCAAGCATCCTTCTCTTGTTCAGATACAGATGAAGTTGAGAGTGAGGATGAGGACAGGGCTATAAGGTTAGCATAAAGTCAAAGACTGTATCTTCAGCCACTTTTAAAGAGCACTGTGACTGTCTATAAACTGTTTGAGAAAGACATTGGAAAGTCTGACCCTGGACAAGTACAGATGTCAAAAAGCACACAGTCACCCTATAAGTCATCCTCAGCATCATTGCCTCTTCAAAGTCCAATTCCCCCTCAGCCACACACACCTGTTTTGAGTACCCAGCAACAGCAACACAGGTTAACATCCACAGTGTTAGATATGAAGAGTACTTCTGGTGCTGCTGCTGTAAGTGCTGCACCTTTGACACCTAGTAGTAGTGGCAGTAAAATTACATCAACATCTAGCTCCAGTAGTAGTAGTAGCAGAAACCACACATGACAGACAAAACCAGGACAAAAATATTAACAGCAGCACAGATCCGGAGGTGGAGGATATGTGAGACCACTGCTATAACCGATAAGTAATGTGTGTCAATAATCTGAGGAGGATAGAGTATGAAACCATGCCAGTCCCCCACCACCACCACTACAATACATATCTGCCACATTGTAAGTTGCACTTTATTTTTTTATTACTTGATATCATCCTAAATATGTGCCAGTGTCACTTAAGCAAGAAAGTGTTGTGGGCAAAGGACAAATGTATTTTGCATGCTAACGCATTTTTCAAGCCATATTTTGTTGTAGGACTCACAACTTTGACTTTCAGCCACTTATCTCTAAACTTCAGCCCTCAGAAGAAGTAATATTACAGTAGGAAATGTAGTACCTATAGGAAATATAGGCAAAAAATGTGTTAACCCTTTGAGTGCCAGAGAGGTACACAACGCATTGCAAAGCAATGCATTGTGTACCCCTCTAGCACTGAAAGGGTTCAAATAGGCAAAAAATGTGTTAACATAGGAGGAAAATTTGTTAAAATAGGTGAAAAGGTGGACATTTTTACATAGGTGGAAAGGTGAAATTTTTAGCGGGAAAAGTGTTTAGTGGGAAATTTTTCACACTTTTCGCTCACCCCTACCTAGTAGGCCCTGGAGTTAGGTAATTAGTTAGTTAGTTAGTTAGGACCCGACTCCAGCTACAAAATGCAATTTGTTAAGTACAGGGGAACCAACCCCAATATTCCCATCTGGGGTAGCTCTGCCTTGACACACTTGAGGGGTCTGGAACTGGACATATTTGGGCTACGTATTATTATTATTATTCTTTATTTATATAGCGCCAACTAATTCCGCAGCGCTGTACAATTGGGAATAGACATAAAGATGTATTAAATAGTACAATCAGATGTGGAGAATGGAAGGATCAGAGGGCCCTGCTCGTGAGAGCTTACAGTCTAGAGGAAGGTAGGTTTGACACAGCGGGAGTAAGTCCTATTGCGTTTAAGTGCCTCCTAACACATGAACTGCCAGTCAGTGGGTGGGAATGAGAAGTGCTGTTGAGTGCAGTAGTCCGTACAACGGGTAAATCTTGGGGATCATGTTTATAGAGGCAGTTGATAGGCTTCCCTGAAGAGGTGAGTCTTCAGGGAGCATCTGAAGATTTCAATCCTGGGTGAGAGTCTAATGGGGCAGGGAAGGGAATTCCACAGCTCAGGTGCAGCACGGGAGAAGTCCTGTAGGCGGGAGTGGGAGGATGTGATAAGAGCTGTGGAGAGCAGAAGGTCATGTGCAGAGAAAAGATGGCGGGCGGGAGTATATTTGGAAATGAGAGCTGAAATAAAGGGTGGTGTGGTATTAGTGAGGGCTCTATAAGTTAGCACCAGAATTTTGAATTTGACTCTGTATGCTAATGGGAGCCAGTGTGTCACGGAGTGACTTGGAATTGAACAAACTGACAAGCACAATTGAACTAAATATGAAACTTTATTGAGTAATATGGAAAGCAGTAGATAAGGCAACAAGCAAATGGCAATAAATGACACAAGGTAGTATAACAATGCAACAAGTGACAGTAGATAGTGGCACGTCTTTCAGGTGGCAACGGTGGCAGCAGAGAGAGGCACACCTTCACGAGACCAGGTAGGAGCACCGGAGGCGCTTCCTTACCCTTCACAGGACAGGTGGTCAGAAACGGAATGGCCCTTAGACTACACGGAGATAAGGGTACAGTGCAGAGTACTCTCGTACCAGGATCGGATGGCACACCTTCACGAGACCAGAGAGGAACAGTGTAGGCACTTTCCTCACCCTTCACAGGACAGGTGGTCAGAAACAGAATGGCCCTTAGACTACACGGAGATAAGGGTACAATGCAGAGCACTCTCGTACCAGGATCGGATGGCACACCTTCACGAGACCAGAGAGGAACAGTGTAGGCACTTTCCTCACCCTTCACAGGACAGGTGGTAAGAAACGGAATGGCCCTTAGACTACACAAAAATGTGAGAGGGCAGTGCAGAGCACTCCCAAACACAGAGTCAGCAAAAGAGTGGAGTAAACCAGTA
This sequence comes from Rhinophrynus dorsalis, assembly GCA_037306005.1. NCBI lineage: Eukaryota > Metazoa > Chordata > Amphibia > Anura > Rhinophrynidae > Rhinophrynus > Rhinophrynus dorsalis. The sequence continues at coordinate 289,063,882 of CM074721.1, forward strand.
TCCCCGTAAGGGATACACTAGGCGGAAGCCAGGTGGAGACGGCTAGGCAACACAGGCCGGTACAGCCACGGGATGTCAGACACACAGAAGTGACCGACAAGCGCCGCTTCCATGAAGTGAGCGGTAAGCGGAAGACAAAAGGTAGCACGGAAACCAAACTGTAAAACAGAATGGTCACGGAACGCAACACAGAGGATAAACCGGAAGGCAGCCAAAGGTCGTAACCAGAACGAGTAGTCAGACAAGCCAGGGATCAGAGCCAGAACGGGTAGTCAGATGAGCCAGGAGTCAGAACCGGAACAGTAGTCAGATGAGCCAGGAGTCAGAGCTGGAACAGGTAGTCAGACGTAGCCAGGTAATACACAGGAACGGTAATGCACCAACACAGAAATAAGCTCAGGTACACCACGAAAGGGCACTGGAAGTGACACAGGCTGAGGTTTAACAACCCTGATGGGTAGGTGGAGCAATGACCTCATCAGTGTGGTGCCCTATAAGAATAGTGACTCAGCAAGAGAGACAGTTAGATAGTAAACAATGTCGCTCCAGGGCAATGTCAGCCACAGGCAATCACGTGGAACCGTGATAGTACCCCCCACTCAATGATCTCCCCCCGCAGAGGAGCCCATACCTTATTGGGAAAATTCATGTGGAAACTGCGTAAAAGTCTAGGAGAGTGAACATCACCCTGGTCTACCCATGAACGCTCCTCTGGACCATAACCTTTCCAGTGGACAAAATATTGGATGCGCCCCCGCACCCTACAGGAATCCAGGATGCTCTGGATTTCATATTCGTCTTGATTCTGAATGCGCACTGGACCTGGGGCTACCTGGGTGGAAGTGTAATGGTTATAGACAAGTGGTTTCAGGAGAGATACATGAAATACGTTGTGGATACGCATATTCCTCGGAAGGTCTAAGGCATATGACACAGGGTTAATTCTAAGGAGTACCCGGAAGGGTCCTATGAATCATGGAGCCATTTTGTGACAAGGTACTTGGAGGTGCAGGTTCTTGGTGGCCAACCAGACTCTCTCCCCCACCTGAAAAACTGGAGCAGGACACCTCCTGCATTCTACGTGTCTCTGATATCAATCTGAGGACCTTCGCAAATTATTCTTAACCTGTGCCCATGTGGAGCGGAGCTGCTCCGTATGCTCATCCAGAGCCGGAATGTCTTGTGCCCAAAATGTATCCGGGAGTAGATAGGGTTGGAACCCATAATTGATCAGGAAAGGGGAGCTCCCGGACGAAGCGTTTATGGCACAATTCCTGGCAAACTCCGCCCACGGCAACAGATCAACCCAATTATCATGATGGTCAGAATCAAAACAGAGCAGGAATTGCTCCAGTCCTTGGTTATCTCTCTCTGCAGCACCATTGGTCTGGGGGTGATAGGCGGAAGAAAATAGCAGTTTGATACCCATCTGGTCACAAAAGGCCTTCCAAAACCTTGATACGAACTGACTCCCACAAGTCAGAGACCACGAGTCGAGGTACTCCGTGGAGCCTGAATACCTCTTTAGCAAATACCACAGCCAATTCCTTAGAGGAGGGTAGACCGGGAAGTGGAACAAAATGTGCCATTTTACAGAATCTGTCTACAATCATTAATATGACTGTGCAGCCCTTGGATCTAGGCAACTCTACCATAAAGTCCAATGAGATGTGTGACCACGGGCGTTCCCCATTCGGAACAGTCTGGAGTAGTCCTAGAGGTAGATGCCTAGGAGTCTTGGCACGGGCTCATACGAAACAGACTTCCACAAAGGCTGCACAATCTGCTCTTAGGCTAGACCACCAAAATAGCTGTGAGATTGACCAAATTAATTGGTCTCGACCAATATGCCCGGCTGCTTTGGATGAATGGTAGGTCTCAAGTAGCTTAGTGCGGAGATTGTCAGCTACGAATCACTTCCCACTGGGTTTCTCAACTGGGGCAATGCCTTGCGACGCCAGGATCTCCTCACCCAGAGGAGAGGTAATACTTGTACGAATAGTCGCTAAAATGTGATCAGGAGGGATAATTGGAGCAGGTTCACTGTCAGACTCACGCTCAGGACCAAACTGTCTAGACAAGGCATCAGCTCGTGTGTTTTTGGAACCAGGGAGGTACGAAACTTCAAAGTTAAATCTAGACAGGAATAATGCCCATCTTGCTTGTCTTGGGGACAGTCTCTTGGCCTCTGATAAGTACGTTAAATTCTTATGATCTGTTAAAATTAATACAGGTGCCTTAGTCCCCTCCAGGAGGTGACGCCACTCCCTGAGGACAAGAATGATGGCCAGCAACTCACGGTCCCCTATGTCATATAAGCTTTAAGCCTTAGTCATCTTTTTGGAAAAGAAACCGCACGGCTTCAGAAATGGAATGGCCCTTAGACTACACAAAAATGTGAGAGGGCATTGCAGAGCACTCCCAAACACAGAGTCGGCAAAAGAGTGGAGTAGACCAGTATCCCCGTAAGGTATACACAAGGAGGTAGCCAGGTGGAGACAGCTAGGCAACACAGGCCGGTACGGCAACCGGTGGCTCAACTGCCGGAGCAGTAACGGAGGTAGACACTTGCACTGAGAAGAGGCAGTAACAGAGACTGGCCACTGATACTCTGCAGGAGGAATGAACCCAATTGTCAGACAGTCAGAATGTCGCCTAGGCGACAAAGCACAGGAACGCCAACCAAGGCGGGTGGAATCACGGAGCAGGAACGTCAGCCAAGACGGGTCGTATCACGGTTCAGGAACGTCAGCCAAGCCGGGTCGAATCACGGAGCAGGAACGTCAGCCAAGCCGGGTCAGATCATGGAGCAGAAACATCAGCCAAGCCGGGTCGAATCACGGAGCAGGAACGTCAGAAGAATAGTCAGGCAATCGGGTCGGTACACAGGGGCAGTAGACAATATGCAGAGTAGTCAGGCCGGCCGAGTCAGTACACTGGGAATCACTGAGCAGAAATAAGCACTGGCACAGGAACACAACGAAAGGGCACCGGAGGGGTGCCCATAGCCCAGTATATAAAGGTCATACTGGGCGGGACTAACATACGGTAGCCAATGGGAGCAAGACACAGGCTAAACTGACAGAAAAAAAACAAAAAGAGCACAGGCACTGTGATAGTACCCCCCTCTCAAAGACCCCCTCTCCTGGAAGAGGGACCTGGTTTCTGAGGATATTTAGAGTGAAAACTGCGCAGAAGTCTTGGGGCATGAAGGTCGTTCTGATCAACCCAGGAACGTTCCTCAGGGCCATAGCCCTTCCAATGGACCAAATATTGCAATTTTCCTCTAAATCTGTGAGAGTCAATTATGCTTTGGACTTTGTAATCTTCTGGCCCTGAACCTCCACTGGACCGGGCACCACAGGAGTGGTAGTGTAGCGATTACATACCAGAGGTTTCAGTAAGGATACATGGAACACATTGTGAATGTGCATAGATGCAGGGAGCTTCAAGGCATACGACACAGGGTTAATTTTATGGATCACCCTGAAAGGACCAATGAACCGGGGATCCAACTTATTAGACGGAACTTGCAAATTCAGATTTCTGGTTGAGAGCCTTACCCTATCCCCAACCTGAAATTAGATCGCTGTCAGCCTTCTACGGTTAGCGTGGCGCTGATGATGCTGGAAAGACTGACTGAGGGCCCTCTGAACCTGTGCCCATGTGGAGCGGAGCTGCGCAATGTGCTCATCTAGAGCTGGAATCTGTTGCGACTGGAATGAGTCCGGGAGCAAGCATGGCTGGAACCCATAGTTTATGAGAAACGGGGAGCTCCCGGACGATGAATTAACCACACAGTTCCTGGAGAACTCTGCCCACGGCAACAGGTCTGCCCAATTATCATGATGATCGGTGACAAAACAATGCAGGAACTGTTCCAAACCCTGATTGGCACGCTCAGCGGCTCCATTGGTCTGGGGATGGTAAGCAGAAGAGAAAGACAGCTGAATGCCCATCTGGTTACAAAATGCTCTCCAAAACTTGGAGATAAATTGGCTCCCATGGTCAGACACCAGAACTCTGGGTACCCCATGCAACCTGAACACTTCCTTAGAGAAGACAACAGCCAACTGCTGGGCAGCGGGAAGACCAGGAAGAGGCACAAAATGAGCCATCTTAGAGAATCTATCGACCACCATAAGAATGAACGAGTAACTCCTAGACACTGGCAGCTCTCCCAGGAAATCAATGGACACGTGGGACCAAGGACGTTCACCATTAGGCACTGGTTGAAGTAGACCCACTGGGATGTGTCTAGGGGTCTTGGCATGGGCACAGGTGGTACAGGTTGCGGTGAAAGCGGAGCAGTCGGCCCGTAGGGAAGGCCACCAGAAAACTTGTAAGAGAGACCATATTAATTGGTCCCTCCCAATATGTCCAGCAGCCTTAGAAGAGTGGTATGTCTCTAGCAACCGTGTACGAAATGGCTCATCCACAAAGCACTTACCCACTGGGGTTTCAGGGGGTGCCGTAGCCTGAGTAGCCAGAATCTCTTCCCCCAGTGGTGAAGTGATACTAGTGCGTTGGGTGGCAAGGATGCGATCAGGCTAAATGATGGGTACGGGACCCTCATCCTTCTCCATCTCTGGACCAAATTGTCTAGACAGGGCATCGGCCCTAAGATTCTTTGAGCCCGGCAAATAGGATACTACAAAATTAAAACGAGATAGGAACAGGGCCCACCTGGCCTGACGAGACGACAATCTTTTAGCCTCCGGGGCAGATGCAAAAGCGGATTTTAATGTCTGGAAAGCAAGCTCAGCAGCATCAGACCATTGGGAGGGATTAGCGCCCTTGTGTGTAAGGTCAGACAGAGGTTTAACAATGGTAGAGAAGTTATGGATAAACTTCCTGTAATAATTAGTGAACCCAAGAAAATGCTGAATTGCTTTTAACCCCTTGGGTCGTGGCCACTGCAAGACTGCTGTAAGTTTCTCCTGGTCCATGGCAATAACATCTTTAGATATCACGAAACCCAAAAAAGGCACTTTGGACCTGTGAAACTCGTACTTCTCCATTTTACAATATAGCTTATTTTGGCGTAAACGAAGCAAGACCTCGGACACATCCTTGATGTGTTGGGACAGAGTGGCAGAGTGTATGAGTATGTCATCAAGGTATACCACTACACAGGACTGTAGTAAATCATGGAGGATATTGTTATTGAATTCTTGAAATATAGCTGGTGCGTTACAAAGACCAAATGGCATAACTAGGTATTCATAATGCCCAGATCTGGTATTAAATACCGTTTTCCACTCATCCCCTGCTCTTATTCTGATCAGGTTATAGGCAGCACGTAGGTCTAATTTCGTAAAAATGGAAGAACCTTTTAACCTGTCAAATAGCTCAGTAATGAATGGTATGGGATATGAGTTCTTGGGCATAAGTTTATTAATCCCCGGTAATCAATGCAAGGTCTCAACTCGCCACTCTTCTTTTTCACAAAAAAGAACCCAGCACCCGCAGGTGAGGTAGACTTCCGAATAATCCCTCTATTAAGGGCATCCTCAATGTACTCCTCCATAGCCCGGTTCTCTTTGCACAACAGTGGATACGTGCGACCCCTAGGGGGCACAACCCCAGGAGGCAAATCAATGGCACAATTGTATGCCCTATGTTGGGGCAATGTGCTAGCCTCTCCCTTACTGAAAAAGTCACTGAATTGATGGTATTCGGCTGACACAGAGGGAGAGGCACACACAATCTTAACCGGCTGAGTCACACAATGCTTCATACAGTACTCGGACCAAGATGTGATCTCACAACTCTGCCAGTCAGACTGGGGATTGTGCAAATGTAACCATGGAAATCCCAATATGACCGCATGATGAGGAGAATGGATAATCTGAAATCGTTGTTCCTCCATGTGGAGGGCCCCAGTAGACATGGAAATCGGAATAGTCTCCATAGTTATCTGAGCTGGTTCTAGTGGTCTGCCATCAATGGCTTCAATGGCTAAGGGAGATTCCCTTCTGACCAACGGAATCTTATGTAACTCAGCAAAAGAATTATCCATGAAATAACCGGCCACGCCGGAATCGACCAGAGCCAGAACCTCCACAGAGTGTTCTGCCCAGGAAAACACCACCTGGATCGTGGGTTTCTGCATGATCGGATCTAGGGACTGCTGAACACCACCTAGGGCCTGTCCCCCAAGGTACCCTAGGTGCGTTCGTTTCCTGGACGCACAGGACAAGTACGTAATAGATGGCCAGCTTTGCCACAGTATAGACATAACCCCTGCCTCCTGCTGTGTGCCCGTTCTTCCTTTGTTAATTTGGAGAACCCAATTTGCATTGGTTCACAGGGTTCCTGTTTACGATCAGGAGGAATGGGAGGTGAGGGTGGGTTAAAAAAACTGCCATGCCCACAGCTTTTAGGCCGTAACCTACGGTCTTTGCCCACAAGTCTCTCACGAATACGAGAATCAATTAAAATGGCATAATTAATATACTCGTCCAGATCACTAGGTAGTTCTCTAGCTGCCGTTTCATCCTTAATATGGTCAGCTAGTCCTTGAGCAAAGGCTGCCACCAGCGCCTCATTGTTCCAACCCACCTCTGCTGCCAATGTACGGAATTCTATGGCATACTCGCCCACAGTACGATTGCCCTGTTGTATTTCGATCAATCGTTTGGCAGCGACTCTCCCAGGAACTTCAAATGCCCTCCAGAAGGTTTGTACGAACTCACTGAAGTTCCTAGTACAAGGTTTAGCATTCTCCCACAAGGGATTGGCCCATGCCAAGGCTCTGCCCATTAATAGTGAAATCATGAACCTGACCTTACGGCGTTCATTCGGAAAGGCATGAGGGGTTAAACAATAGTAAACAATGTCGCTCCATGTCAGTCACAGGCAATCACGGGGCACCGTGATACAGTGTAGGGACTGACAGAGGGGTGAGGTGTTAGAGAAGCGATGAGTGAGGTAGATTAGTCTTGCAGCAGAGTTCATTATGGACTATAGCAGGGTTAGTCGGGTGAGAGGAAGGCCAATTAGTAAAGAGTTACAGTAGTCAAGACGGGACATGATGAGTGTTTGGATTAGAATTTTGGTAGTGTCTTCTGTGAGAAATCACTATATTAGGGCAGTTATATAAGGATAATAATCTTAAAGCCTTTTCACAATTACACAAGGAATTTGGAATTCCAAATACCTTCTTTTACTCATATTTGTGTCTTAGACATGAGTTGTGTATCATCAATGTATCATTCTATAAAATATTACAGCTGCACAGAGGGTCTTCACAAAAATGTAGACAAATCAGGGATGCGTGGCTCACATACTCCTCCTTGGCTCAGCTTCATAATACCATCAGAACCATACAAACACATAGAGATACTTAGGGCTTGATGCAATTCTCAGCACTAAAAATAAAAAAATACCATTGGTTGTTTTAAGTCACAGTCGGGTATGCAATTACCTGCTCTGTGACACACTACTGAATGGAAAAAAAATGGGCTAAATTTGCATGCATAGGAAACAATGAAAACAGGAAGTTGAATTTGAGATGCAATTACATGTGGTGATGTAAGGGTCTGACAGACTAAGTGCCCAATGTAAGCTGCCTATAGATTCTCCACAAAGATCTGACAGCCTGCTATTTGATGTAAATACTATGCTAAAAGCACAACAACAGACAATATAGGTATATTGCAAGGCAGGCCCCAGTGGGCTACATGCTAGGGAGCAAAGACTAAAGTACAAAACTGTCTGGCAGTGGCTGCTCTCTGTGTTGCCTTTCTGAGGCCTAGGATGAGTTAGAGATTATGGCCACAAGGCCAGATTAATGCGACTGAGGAGCCGGCCTGCACCCCAGATAACAACCCAGATAATAGCATCTAACCACTGGGATCGAAGAGAATACTGAACAAATAACCCATCTGAAGTATAGTTGTAGGTGTTGTACAGGATACTGAGGCCTGGAGCTCGACTGCGAAGACAGAGAACAGAATAGTCTAAGTCCGACAGGGTGGTCAAGAGGATGAAACCCACAAGAGAGGCAAACGGTAAGTCAGACAAGCCAGATCAGGAATGAACGGGCAATGCAGTACAAGACTGCAGACAGAGGAATGGTTGAATAAAAGGAGCCAATGTCGGTAACAGGATATCAGATGAGCATGGTATCAAATCGCCAAACAGGAGGGAAGTCACAGGAAAAGCACAGAGACTCTATTAAGGCTCAGAGCAATCACAAGACAAGGCTGGGAACCAGGATCCAGATATCAAGAGAAAACAAATTAACAACCAGACAACGAATCACAAAAGACAAAGAAAAATGGGCAGAACATGACAAGTAGTGTTGAGCGAGCGTGCTCGGCCGATGCTCGGATCGGCTCGAGCATCGCTCTGCTCGGCACATGGCGGTACTCGTACGAGTACCGCCATGTGCTCGCCCGACAAGCTCGGGTGAAGAGGATCTGTGCCGGAAGAGGCACAGATCCGAAGAAGCTCCGCTGGACCACCAGGGAATGGAGGTACGGGGGCATTGCGGAGATGAAGGGGGCATTGCGGACATGAAGGGGGACATTGTGGAAGAGGGGCATAGACTCTATGCCCCTCTTCCACAATGTCCCCCTTCATCTCCGCTATGCCCGTCTTACACAATGTCCCCCTTCATGTCCGCTATGCCCCTCTTCCACAATGTCCCCCTTCATCTCCTCTATGCCATAGAGGAGATGAAGGGGGACATTGTGGAAGAGGGGCATAGCGGAGATGAAGGGGGACATTGTGGAAGAGGGGCATAGAGTCTATGCCCCTCTTCCACAATGTCCCCCTTCATCTCCGCTATGCCCCTCTTCCACAATGTCCCCCTTCATCTCCTCTATGGCATAGAGGAGATGAAGGGGGACATTGTGGAAGAGGGGCATAGCGGACATGAAGGGGGACATTGACCAGGCACCCTCCGCTCATCAGAGCAGGGGGTGCCTGGTTTGATGCTCGAGTGCTCCCATTGTATTCAATGGGGCTCGGGTGCTCGGCCGAGCACTCGAGCAGCAGGGGGTGCTCGGTCAGAGCACCCGAGCACCCGAGCATCACGGTGCTCGCTCATCACTAATGACAAGTAATGTGTTAAGGGACTCAACTTTAGCGCCAAAAATTTCCAGCAAAAAACTTTGGAGCTGAGTCCCCTAAAGTGTGTACCTAACCAACCACATGTAAGTGAAGGAGCAAAAAAGCTAAGAAAAAATGCTAAGTGCCCCATAGATGTATTGATAAATGTATGTAATGTAAAAATAAGTAATCCTTTTGCACTGCATAATTGTCTGGCACTGAAAGAGTTTTTGAAATGTGTGTAAAGCATAAATAAGTAACCCTTTCAATGCCAGAGAGGTAAGCAATGCATTGATAAACAATGCCTTGCACACCTCTGTGGCACTGAAAGTGTTATAAAAATGTGTGTGAATTAAAAAAAAAAATCACAACAACATTTCGGTCCCAGTATGGAATGCACTGCATAGCACTGCATACCCCACTGGCGCTCAAAGGGTCAATCAGCCACAAAATAACACCATAAAATTAAAATCAACACCTGTAATTCTGATGTCCAGCAGGGTCTTCTGCACCTAGGTCTTTTTCTTCAATTCTCCTTCTGTAAGCTTTTGTCTTCTTCTTTCATTTTCTTCATCTGTCACCCTCTTCTTTCTTCTTCTTTTTTGTCTGTTATCTTCATCTGTCATCTCTATCTTCTTTCTTCATCTGTGCTCCTTAGTGTTGAACCTGTAAAAACAAAAAATAGTTATTAAATTAAAACTATCAGTAAGCATATGCTGCCACCAGACAGGTGTCACGACTAGCCTAACACAGAAGCTCAGAAGTAGGAAAGGATACTCCTCCAACAAAGGTGATTGGGGCTAGAGGCTAGAGAGCGTCACTAGAGGGCGACGCTGGAGTGCGTAGGCCAACCGTAGGGGGGTGTGCTGCGGCCAAAGCCGTCTAAAGGTGCTAGCCGCAAAGCTAGATAGCCCCCTTCGGTTGAGCCTCCGGGGGCTCAGGATACCCCACTACGGTTGGACTATACCCCAATCACCTCAGGGAGAAACTGACTCCAAGTAGATGGAATAGTAGGACACAAGCAGGACTCGTCACAGGAAACAGGACACATGACTGACCGGAGCAGGACACGGGACTGACCACAGCAGGACACAGGATACAGGACACAGGACTGACCTAGGCAGGATACACAGGACTGACCAGAGCAGGATACAGGATACAGGACACAGGACTGACCAGAGCAGGACACGAGACTGACCACAGCAGGACACAGGATACAGGACACAGGACTGACCAAGGCAGGATACACAGGACTGACCAGAGCAGGATACAGGATACAGGACACAGGACACAGGACTGACCGGAGCAGGATACACAGGACTGACCAGAGCAGGATACACTGGACTGACCAGAGCAGGATACAACAGTGCATGGACTGACCACAGCAGGACTGGAGACAGGACACTGGCTGCAGGCAACCGGAACACAGACAGCAGGAACTGGCACTGGGAACAGGAGCAGGACACAGGAAAACCGGACTCAGAAGAAGAAGGTGAACGAGGCTCTACTAGCCCTATTCACCCGAATGGACGCTCAGACAACGCGTCCGTTGCAGGGAGAGGGCGCCCTAAATAGTGAAGCCCAACCGGCTTCATGAGGAGGACTGCGCATGCGCGCGTCCGAACCCGGAAGCCGAGGCAACCGGAGCGACGTAAGCACAGCCAGGAGTCGGCACGGCGGTGACAACAGGAAAGAATAGCAAAAAAAGGTTGCCTTTTATATGTCCAGTCCCTGTTCAAACTAATTGCCATACTCACAATGGTGGGGATGTGGGGTTACGCAGGGCACTAAATAGGCCCTGCAGTAACCCCACCTCCAAGCCAATCAGCTTCTAGTGCATTGAGTCATCCCTTCAGCTAGAAGCTGATTGGCTGGGAGGTGAGCTAGAAGCTGATTGGCTGAGAGGTGGGGTTACATGCACTGCATAACTCCACATTCCAGCCAATGGGAGCATGGGAGGCAACTTGTAAAAATACTGGCCATATAAAAGGCAGTCCCTGTTCAAATTTCTCTCCTTTGGCATCTGCAACAGCCCAAAAGGTATGAGGAGGGTTTTTTTTGCTGGTTTGTCAGCATATGTTTAATGATAGATTTTTTTATGATATATACAGGGCTCAAAATATTGAGTCCTGAGTTACTAGCCAGGCCGGAAAAGTTACTCACCACCAGTTTCCACCACTAGCCCCACCCATATTCCAGCCTTTAACCCCACTCATTTTAAGTTCTCTTTGAAATAACACTGTTGTTCTATGTTTCAGAATAAAATTAACAAAAATATTCAATAACAAACAAACAATTCTGAGCCCTAGAGAAGAGGTGGAAGATAAATACCCCTTCAGTAGACATTAAACATTGATGGATTCTACAGAAGAAGCAGGGATAGAGCTGAAAGCTAACATACACACAATTTTATCCTTCACAAAACAGATGACATGCCCCATAGCGTAAATGTTTTGTTTACTTCTGTGATTCCTTATGTCAGTCTTCACTAGCACATTGATCTTTAGAAATGTGTCCTGTTAATCAGATGTTCTGCGGAAGAGCTTTGCTAGTTTCTAGATCATAAACTGCTGGACTAAGTAATCAGACAGAAGAACAGATGGACTTGTGGTTTCATAAATTCAGTCTTTGTTAAACTACAGATTCCATCATCCTCAGCTGGATGTTGGCCAGCTGAGGATGAAGGGAATTTTATTCCAATTACGGCTGGGGATATATAGGTTGTAGACCTCTTTCCTCATCCTGATTTCTACCTTGGCTGAGAATGGTGCCACTGTGTTTCTCTTGTTCTATATACACACATCTATGTCAGGGTTATGCAATGGAGCATATCACTGTCATCTGGTGTGTATACCCTTCATCAAATATGTAAAATATGTGCCAATAGTAAAACAAGGAGAGGCATGCCTGGTGGCTGTCACTGACATGAAAACACCCTCCACTACACTGAATGAATGGACGATCTGTCACTCAGAAGCTACTCAGGAGATCAGGGTGAGTGCAATAAGCAGCTTAATCATCCTCCTATTGAATGCAGTCATACCGCTGTATTCACTTTCTCACCATCCCCGGCCCGGCAGCATTCAGAACCCGGACCTAGTGCCGGAGACATGGAACCCAGTGGAACATTTAAACATTACAGGGAGTAATTACAGTATAAAATGGTGTCACAAGATCTGTAATATCTATTAATTTTATGTTCTTGCTGAAATATTAAATACATGATGGGTCAACTACTTTGACCAGCCACTTTTTTTCACATGTCTTGGATTTCAGAATATTAGCTTAAAGGGATAGTAATATTTTGTTTTATCTTTATTTTATTTTGTAGGCATTAAAAAAACATGAAGAACGATATAAGTCTTATCTCTCAAACCTTTATGGTTTAAGAGATATTCACAATCAAAGTTTCCCCTCCCACCCCTTTTTCCTAGTGTAAGCCATCTCTTCTCAGATGTGAATCTGGTTGTAAGACCAGACAGATAACAGCAGGGGACATTCTTCTTTGTATGAAAACAATGAAAGTCCTTCCCCCCTTGACAAGTTTTTCAGCTTTTTCCCTTATCTTAATTGAAGATTGTCCCTCTCTGCAGTCTACCTGGGCACCTCCCTTCTGATCTGGCTGAACAGGGGGGGATACTTTGCTTGTGAATATCTCTTAAACCATAAAGGTTTGAGAGATAAGACTTATATCGTTCTTCATGTTTTTTTAATGCCTACAAAATAAAATAAAGATAAAACGAAGTATTACTATCCCTTTAACTCTAAGGTAACGTTGGTAGACTCCAGTATATGGGAAATAAAGGGTGGGATTCTGTGTAGAATAACAGAGGAATTCTCGATCATGTTTTCACCTTACCTATCTTTCTAATGCAGTAATATGTCAACAATTATCACTACAGATAATGCGATCCTAAGGGTCTATCAGACGGGTTACAGAAATGCAGATCCCCTTTAACATTTCTGTAGACCATGTTCTGAACACTCCTCCTCCTTCGTTCTTCCGCCAATTCCTGACCCAAGGGAAGTGGGTAACAGCCGTCCCATGTGACTGCCGACTCAACCTATAACATGGCCTTGTACCTCCCACGTAGCTACATTTCTCACAGCTGATGCCCACATTTCCTCTCTCACTCACTCTGCTGCTATAAGGTGACTATTCAAGAGGCCAAGACTGAATTATGGTGTAGGCTGTGTGCTTGCATTACACGCATGCACGTCCAATCAATTTTCACCATCTCGCTTCCATTTGAGCAATGTGGCTGAGGGAACATAAAAGGCACAGGAACGAGATTGCAGGGAAAGGGGTAGATTTCAGACAGGGTTTCGATCAATTTCCACTTGCCCTCTCGCAATTTGTCCTCACCAAATGCGAGGAGGCGAGTGGAAATTTTGAGCCCTGATAAATATATATATATATATTTTTTTTTTTTTACAGGATCAACAATATGTTTACAGAAGAAGAATAAAGAAGAGTACAGATAAAGAAAAGATGAAGATGACAGATGAAGACGGAGATGACAGATGAAGATAACAGTTGAAGAAGAAGAAAGAAGAGGGGGCAGTATCACAGTGCCCGTGCTTTGTGCAGCAGGCGGCGACAATTTGACTGCTACTTTGCATTACTGGTTACTGATTGGCTAGTACCTTTTGTTGCAGCCCAGTGATGGCCTTTATATACCCTGTCATTTCCATGGTATGGTGCCCTTTCATGGTGTATTTGTTGCTGCATTCTGCTCCTTTATTGCTGACTGTGTATGACCTGGCCTGCCTGACGACGTTCCTGAGCTTGCTGTTCTTCGACTACTCCGTTGCTGACCGTATCCGGCTGAAGACCCACTCCATTGCTGACCATATCTGGCTGTGAATCCGCTTCCATTACCGACTGAATCTGGCTGAGAACCCGCTCTGTTGCTGACCTGGTCTGGCTGAAAACCTGCTTCCATTACTGAGTGTATCTGGCTGAGAACCCACTTCTGTTTACTCTGTGCTGGGCTGAGTATCCGTTCCGTGTCTGGCTACCAGTTACTCTGTGGGCTGCCTTGTCTCAGAGTGCCGTGCGTTTCCAGCATACCACTTGTGGCCTCCGTTTTGCTCTCTCTTTACCTGGTGGTTGCTGTTACGTTAGTCGGTTGCGCTGCGTGGCGCTATATCTCTGTTGACAGTTAGCTAGGCATTCGTGCTATAGCTTCTCTCCATACCGCCGTTGGCGGAGTGCACAAGCGAAGTACCGGTACAGTGTTCCATCACTGACTGTATTACTCTGATCTCTCCGTGTCTGCCTCTCATACCTCGCTGGGCTCACTCCCTTTGGGAGTTGCAGTATATCTGGGCGTTACCTTTTTACTCTTTGCATACCTGGACATTCCAGGTAGAGTGTGGCATATTTCCCTCTGCAGGAGCCTCGGGATCAAGAGCCAGCGTTGTGTTGTACCATCCTCATTAGAGGGGACACTGGTTGCTTATATTTTTATACTTTCTGTGCTGCGATCCACTCCTAGTGTTCTAGGGTTTTCCTGGGAGAGTTATCTCGGTCTGTTGCCATCCGCTGCCAGGGTCAGTGTTGCCTCGATCCTTGGGTTCAGTACCACCCAGGATTCTGGGTTGTGCCAGTAGTGTTGCCTCGCTCCTTGGGTTCTGTGCCTCCCAGGCATTTGGGTTGTGCCTGCAGTGTTGTCTCGCTCCTCTGGGTTGTGCCAGTCACCTTCGTTTGGACCATCTAGGTCCTGTGGTCAACCCGCTGTCTACTTATCCTGCTGCCTGTCCTGGTCCTAGCCAAGACCTCCACTATCAGAGATTGTCATTATTCTCACATATATCTGCATTACTGGCCTGACACTGTTGTATATTCTTGCCTGTATAATTACTCTGTTATGTGGGCCCATAGGCCTAATTATGTATTTGAACTTTGTTCTAATAAAGTTATTTTAACCTTACCAAACTGTTCTGAGTGTTCATCAAAAACTGTGACAGGCAGATGAAGAAGAAGTGAGAGAAAGAGGATAGAAACATACAGAAGAAGAATTGAAGATGAAGACCAGGTACAGAAGACTCCACTGGACATCAGGATTACAGATAAGTCTTACAGCTCTGGGTGATAGGATAGTGTTAGGGCTAGTATGGGTACCTGTTATTGTTCATATTAGGGGTAGTGTAGGGCCAAGGGGAGAGTTAATGTTTATAAGGGTCACTGCTTGTAGTCAAGCTTGGTGTTTGACACTGTGTGATAAACAGAGCATTAGCTGGATTCCTTTCATCTTCCCATTTCTCACCCTATTTAGCGTGAGACATAGGACTTAAAGAACCATGAAGAAGGTTGGGCCACAAGTTAGGTTCTGTGTTCCAGTGCTCATTGTTGTTCCTGTTGGAAGGGCAATTGGATTATGAAGGTAACACTGTGTATGTGTACTGTTCAGTGTTCATTTTTGCCCTAACAACAGTTTTGCCTGGTGAATCGAGCCCTTTTGTGCTTATGTGACACTGAGATAGAACATGTTACTTGACAATACTATTTAATGAAGATCCTGATCATCTCTGTATCACGGTGCCCCGTGATTGCCTGTGACTGACAGGCCCTGGAGCAACATTGTTTACTATCTGTCGCTCTTGCTGAGTCGCTATTCTTATAGGGCACCACACCGATGAGGTCATTGCTCCACCTACCCATCAGGGTTTTTAAACCTCAGCCTGTGTGACTTTCAGAGCCCTTTCGTGGTGTACCTGAGCTTATTTCTGTGTTGGTGCATTACCGTTCCTGTGTATTACCTGGCTACGTCTGACTACCCATTCCGGCTCTGACTCCTGGCTTGTCTGACTACCCGTTCCGGTTCTGACTCCTGGCTCGTCTGACTACCGTTCCGGTTCTGTCTCATGGCTCGTCTGACTACCTGTTCTGGCTCTGACCCCTGGCTTGTCTGACTACCCGTTCCGGTTACCACCACTGGCGATGTCTGACGGTTTTTGAAGACTCTCAGACTTAAGGTTTGGTAAAATAACTTAACTTTATTAAAAGTTAAAGACAGTCCCCGTAGGGTAAACATACATAACAATACAACAGTAATAGAATATACAATAGGTTCTACCAACAGTAATAGAACATACAGTAGGTTCTACCGGCCTTGCCTAAATACCGGGCAAGGCAACCCAAGTGACAGATTAATGACATGCTCTACCGGCCTTGCCTATACCGGGGGAGGCAACCTACAGGATGGTGTCGTCAAGGTTCTACCGGCCTCACCAATACCGGGCAGGGCAGCCTGAGCAAGTAGACCAGCTGTCAGGTGACTAAGACAGCACAGAGCATAAGTATAGAGGTCTAATCAGCAGAAGTCTATTGTCAAGGATAATCAGACAACTGCAAGGAAGTGGACAGCAACTGACCACAGTACTGGATGTACAGGAGCAAACCAACGTCCGCACATTGGGACTAATGGTAAATAGTGCCATCAGGTTTAATGAAGCAAACCAGCGACCGTACGCTGGAACCAACAGTGTAAATCGCAACCAGTCTAGTGGAGTAAACCAGCGTCCGCACGCTGGGACCAACAATGTATATCGCAACCAGGTTTAATGGAGTAAACCAGCGTCCGCACGCTGGGACCAATGATGTGTATCGCAACCAGGTTTAATGGAACAAACCAGCATCCGCACGTTGGGACCAACAATGTATATCACAACCAGGTTTAGTGGAGCAAACCAGCGTCTGCACGCTGGAACCATCAATGTGTATGGCAACCAGGTAGTGGAGCAAACCAGCGTCCGCACTCTGGAACCAACAATGTATCTCGCAACCAGTCTAGTGGAGTAAACCAGCGTCCGCACGCTGGGACCAACAATGTATATAGCAACCAGGTTTAGTGGAGTAAACCAGCGTCCCCACGCTGGGACCAACAATGTATATTGCAACCAGGTTTAGTGGAGTAAACCAGCGTCCGCACGCTGGAACCATCAATGTGTATTGCGACCAGGTAGTGGAGCAAACCAGCGTCCGCACGCTGGAACCAACAATGTATCTCGCAACCAGTCTAGTGGAGTAAACCAGCGTCTGCACGCTGGGACCAACAATGTATATAGCAACCAGGTTTAGAGGAGTAAACCAGCATCCATACGCCGGAACCTTCAATGTGTATTGCAACCAGGTTAGTGGAGTAAACCAGCGTCCGCACGCTGGAAACAACAATGTGTATGCAAATAGCGAGAAGAACAATGTCGCCGAAGATACAGCTGGAGCACGAGACTCAGAAACTCGTACAAGTTAACCAGCACGGTGCTGGAGCACAGGAAACCCAGAATACAGGCACACAGGAACGCTGGAACACTGGAACACCGGAACATAACGTACAGGAACACTGGAACACTGGAACACCGAACGTAGCATACAGGAACACTGGAAACAGGCTCAGAGATCTGACAAGCAGGTTAGGCAGAGTGGAGTCAGAAACACCACGAAAGGGCAACCTGGAAGTGCTCACCCTGGGCTTAAAAAGGCTGTATGAGGAGGGCTAAAGACAGACAGCCAATCACGTATACTCAGCAAGTGACAGACAGAGAGCAGCACGAATCACGGGCACCGTGATAGTTGCGTTCCGTGACCATTCCGTTTTACGGTTTTGTTTCCGTGCTGCCTTGTCTCTTCCGCTTAGCTCTTGCTTCACGGAAGCAGACCTTGTTGGTCACTTCCGTGTGTCTGACCTCCCGTGGCCGTACCGGCCTGTGTTGCCTAGCTGTCTCCACCTGGCTACCGCCTAGTGTATCCCTTACGGGGATACTGGTCTACTCCACTCTTTGCCGACTCTGTGTTTGGGAGTGCTCTGCACTGCCCTCTCACATTTTCATGTAGTCTAAGGGCCATTCCGTTTCTGACCACCTGTCCTGTGAAGGGTGAGGAAAGTGCCTTCACTGTTCCTCTCTGGTCTCGTGAAGTTGTGCCATCCGATACTGGTACGAGAGTGCTCTGCACTGTACCCTTATCTCTGTGTAGTCTAAGGGCCATTCCGTTTGTGACCACCTGTCCTGTGAAGGGTGAGGAAAGTGCCTACACTGTTCCTCTCTGGTCTCGTGAAGGTGTGCCATCCGATCCTGGTATGAGAGTGATCTGCACTGTACCCTTATCTCTGTGTAGTCTAAGGGCCATTCCGTTTCTGACCACCTGTCCTGTGAAGGGTAAGAAAGCGCCTCCTGTGTTCCTACCTGGTCTCGTAAAGGTGTGGCACTCTCCACTGCCACTGTTGCCATCTGAAAGACGTGCCACTATCTACTGTCACTTGTCTCATTGTTATACTACCGTGTGTCATTTATTGCCATTTGCCTGTTGCCTTATCTACTGCTTTTCATACTACTCAATAAAGTTTTATATTTGGTTCAATTGTACTTGTCAGTGTGTTCAATTCCTAGTCACTCCGTGACACTCTGTGGGGTGCTATGCCTGCTGCCTGTTTATTTTTCAGAGGTTTAAGTTGCTAGGCTGTTTATTTACCTCAACAACTATTCAGACATGTACTTTGAAAATGATTAACTTAATTGATCTCATGTATGTGATTGTTTTCCTGTTTTTTTCTTTTAATGGTCTCTAACACACAACTTAAAAAAAAACTTGTTAACCCCTTAGTGACAGCCGCGCTCGTACGCGGCTGTCACGTTAACGTCCGCCTAACATTTTTTTTTTTCTTTAATGAAGTCCGGAGTCTCCGAGCGGCGTGCAGCCGCACGGAGACGCAGACTTCCGTGACTTACCAGGTACGTCCTCTGTCACTAAGTGACAGTTTTTGTGGGACGTACCTGGTAAGTCATATGTCGTTAAGGGGTTAAATGAGCTACCCACCTGTCTTGACCCAGCAGCACCTACAACAAAAGTGCCTCCCTTTTGGCCATTTAAAGGACTGGGAGGTATGTTTTCTTCCTCACTGCCCACAAGATCACAGTGAGGCGGAAGAAGCAGAAAACAGTGACAAATGAAATGGCTACTTGCAATTTTA
Source organism: Rhinophrynus dorsalis (assembly GCA_037306005.1). Classification (NCBI taxonomy): domain Eukaryota; kingdom Metazoa; phylum Chordata; class Amphibia; order Anura; family Rhinophrynidae; genus Rhinophrynus; species Rhinophrynus dorsalis. The sequence goes on from CM074721.1 coordinate 289,082,916, forward strand.
GTGTTGCATTTGCATATACATATATACACAGCACACATACTCAATATTATCTTTTCATGTTACAACCATGATGTCAACATCATTATACACACACACGAATGGTGTGCACATTCTCAGCCAACACTCTTAATTTTGACAAGTGCTTTTATGAACTAGAACATATTATTTGTGGGTATATCGTCCTCTAGAACAAATTATATTTGGATATTTTATCCATTTAATTATACACATGCACGTACCAGATATTTTATATACATTTATCTATTTTTTCTCTCAGCTATTTAATTCAAGTTTCACAAGTTACTACACAGAATATCATAAAATTCATATATTTATATTTACAATATGGTATTCTTTTCTTGAGCCTATTTTTATACCAGCACTCAATTTTTCACAAAAGTACTTTTTAGTACCTTATAGCCAGTGCATCTTCACCATACACAATATATTGTCTCTTTCAGTGTATATATGCAAACCTGTCAGCAGTCGGCACACCTGTGTTCTAATTCTGTTTGTCTTACATAAATATATTTAATATCATAATGGGTTTCTACCGATTATAGTTCAGGCCAGTACAAATTAAATATTGAGTTGGTATTCTTCTATTACTTTATGCATCAAACCACTCCCCTCTGACCGTCCAGATAATTAATCCAATGTCAATCAAATATTGTATAATTAAACAGTTTGAATTATACTAATAATATTTTTAGGTAGAAGTCCGCCCAAGATAAAACTTTATTAGATTATTTGCTACTAGTTGAACAGCCGGTGTACACGGGCCACGGTGGCAGGCAGCAACGGCCGTGGTGCACTCATGCACAGTACAGACTGCCCACGGTACAGAGCAGGGTGCTCCGGAGTGGGATAACAGAGCGGGGTGCTCCGAATACAGACCGTAGTCTACAGTCTGAATTCGGAGCGCCCACTCTGTTATCAGCCGCGGAGTGGGCAGTCTGTACTGTGAATGACATCTGACAAACATACATTAGCGAATTATTATATAGGATTGTGCTGTGTGAGGTTATTGTCTTTTTCTCATGACAGTAGCTTGAGGGTTACAAAAGCTCTTAGTTCATTTTTTAACCATTTGGTTGCCGACAAAAAATAAGTATAAGATTCAAGCGATAAAACAGATAATCTAAAATGTTTTAAGGCACTTATAACTCTAATAATCTTTTATAAGAATTATCCATTTATAGGAAGTTGTTAAGTTTTTAATTTTATGAATGAATGCGGGTGGTCTTGACACCAGTAATGTATACTCAAGCTGATTCCATAGTCACTCCAATAACCACAAAATGGCGATGTATTTAAATTACATTTGTACACTTGTTCCTCCTTTTGTACATATCATCACACACTTGATAAAGCAGTGTCTGTGCCTTCCTCTTTTTTCTTTTGTTGTATAAGTTGGATACTTCCATGTGGAATTCTAGAGAAGATCAATCTTGTTTGATCCATGTGCCATATATACTGAAGTAATGGAGCTGTGGAATTTTTCCCCAATAGCCTTTGATCTGGCCTGCACATAAGTGCTGTTCCAGCAACTATCAAATGTGAGTAATGTACATTGTTGGTGGTGCGGTGATTTCACTTTGTTTGGATATAGTACACTAGGAGCGCCTCCTGTTTGTTTTGTTTTCTTCTTGTGTCTAGAGAATCATAAGAGAAATTAATACATAGTTCCTCACTCCGAAATTTTAACTTGCTGAGGTAAACTCCCTCAACTACAAGGAAAGTAATGTCTAATCTGAATCTATTTGTTGATAGGTGTTAAAAAGAAAAGATGGTGATAAAAAAAAACATAAGTGATACACTGTGGACAATAGTAGCATACAAATGGTTTGTATGGGAGCCATGTGTGTTTAGACAACAAGAAGGGAGCGCTCACGGGACCACCAAGAAAGCTTCAGCCATTCCAGATTTTCTTAAAAACTCTTAGGTTTTATTTCTATCAAAAATCAATATAAACAACAAATGCTGGCTTATAAACACATGAACATTTAACTGGAGACACCACCTTATGTGTTTCGTGTGTGTATCCCTCACTTAGTCATGAGCCTATGACTAAGTGAGGGGTACACTCATGAAACATGTAAGGAATGGCTGAAGCCTTCTTGGTGGTCCCGTGAGTGCTCCCTTCCTGTTGTCTTCACGTTTATAGATTCGGCTTACTGTGATTGTAGGAGGCAGCACCGGGCCTACCAAGCCCTCGATGGATTGGGAGAGTGAGCTCTCATAATAAGTGTTGTAAGGTTGGAGGAGTGCTGCAGTGACCGAAAAGTTTGTGTGCTTATTGCATACAATGTGTTTTCTATGTCATGTAGAGAGTTTAGTCTGATAACAATTAGTATGGTCAATTTTTTCAGTTAAATCCTGTAAGTTGTTGTCCCTCCTATACAATTTAAGAGGTTGGTTAAGAAAGAGGCAGAGATTTAGCCTTGCTCAAAATAGGCCAGTTTTTATTAATAGAGTCAGTGAGTGCCTTAGTATGTGGAGTGAACCTTGTACTTAAAACCAGTCTCTCTAAAGGAGCCTTGGTGGAGCTAGATGCCTGGAAAGAGTCACCCTGTATTGCTGAATTTCCAGTTGATGTCAACCACAGACTCTATCACAAAATGTGGACATGAGTTTCTTTAATTGTGACTCATATTCTGATTTTTCCTGATTACTCACAACTTTTCCACTATGTAGTGCCAACCCACACTTACTGAGTTCCTAGAAAGCAGTCAAAAACTGTATAAAAAGAATCCAAACATATGCCTGTAGAATGAAAAAGTTGCCAAAATGTTGGTGGTTGCCGTATCTTCTTTATACTATAAAAGAAAAAGTGGTCACAAATTCTACATCCGTGCCACGCATACCCTGGTGAGGCAGCTAGGAGGAGATCTTCATATCTCCTCCACACTGCCTCAGGCCACATACACAGTCAAAAAGACATGTACACACTGCCAGGTGGCAGCTAGGAGGAGATATGCATATCTCCTCCACACTGTCTGAGCATAACATACACATCCCAGGGCAGCAGCTAGGAGGAGATTTGCAAATCTCTCCTCCATACTGCCTGTCTACAATATGCACATGTCCATACTTGGCTCCTCTCCACTATCTCCTTTTGCAAGTAAAAAAACATGGATGACTTATATTACAAAAAAGGTGCCCTGCTCACTAGATCACTTTTCGCAAGAGCTACTCAACTTACATCACAATTGCCCATTCTCAAACTGCTGTATCAACTCACTGTCCTCCATCACATTTGTTAAAGCACTTTGCACTAAAAAATACACAGCCCACTAATGACACATTTAACCCTTTCAGTGCCACAAGAAAATGCAACACATTGTGTTCCAATGCATGTACCCCTCCGGCAATGAAAGGGTTACTGACCACAACACACTGCATGCATGTCTTAAAATAAATAACAAAAACACATGCCCCACTTGCCTCACAACCCTTTCATTGCCAGAGGGATACGCAACACTTTACACTGCAATACATAGCGTAGCACTCTGCAACCAAAAGGGTTACTGGCCACCAGCTTCTCCCTTTCTGCTAGCGTCTGTCTCACATCTGCACAACCCATCTCCACACACAGTGGCCAACATGCTTTAATTTCCGGCCGATTCCTCTGCCAAGAGTGACTTCAGAGCCCAGAGGACATTCTCGACCACCCTTCCACAATGTGACCCGAGACTGATGTCTGAGAGCACTTCACCTAGCCACAGTCCACCCCTCCAGCCTTGGAGTCGGAGGGATGTTGCTGTCGCAAGCTTGAGTTGCCATACATCATCAGACTTAAAGAAATCACTAACAGAAACAGGTTATAGAACGCAAGGTCTTAGCTGCTGCACAACCTCATGGGAAGGAAGGCTGCCAGTTAGTACCTTCTTTCTTCCCTTGAAGAAAAAAATTAGTAAGTCACAGCTTCTTTTCCAAATACATATGGAAGCCACCTCAGGCTTTAACTCTTTAAGGAGCACAGGGGTGTACAGCTCATTGTAAAGAAGTGCATTGCACACTTCTCTGGTCCTTAAAGGATTAATGCAAGTGTGGTCAAGCACTGACTCCACAGATGATGTTGGACAGACACACATGATGTTAACCCTCTTTTTTAACCTGCTAGACCCAGAAGTCTGGACAACGAATCTAACAGCAATATGTTTTACACCCTTCTGCCATACATTGGGTAAACTCCTACATGTCTTGGAGACCTACCTCTACAATTCAATGGATACTTGTATTAGGCTCCATCCTATATAATAATTCCCTAAGTGTGTGTTTGTCAGAAGCCATCATGCGCAGTAGAGACGGCTGTGCTTGCTGCAGTCATGAGCAGTACAGACTGCCCGCACCGCAGCTGATAACGGAGCAGGGCTCCGAATTCAGAGTGCGCAGGGAGGAATACATAGCAGCCGTGGCATGGGCAGTTTCTACTGTGCATGACTGCACCGTGGCCATTGCTGGGTGGCACTGTGGCCCGTGTACACAGGCTCTTCAACTAGTAATAAGTAATTGACCTCATATGGTGGCTCACATCAGTAAGATAAAGTACATTCCAAAATGTTCTAATAATGTATGTAATGAAATAATGCCTTACAAACCCCCAGTTATAATCTTCTGATTCCAATAAACAACAAATTACAAATGTGTTTTGATTGAGATGGAAGAAATTTCTTTAGCAAGATTTATATATTTAATTTCTTTTTTTCTAGTGTAGTTAGTATCAATATAATAACCAATAGGAAAACACAATTTCAGTGAAAGAAAGAAATACCAAATAACTCCCTGGCTATGTAATTCATCATATGCACTTATCACAACAGGGGAATGCTTCCCTTCATATACCATCCCCGAGTTTGCCCCTCCTTCCTGCATCATTGATGTATTTTACAAAACATCAGTATATTCCTTTGTAAAGGTTATTTGCAGCTATTTACATGTTTTAATTATCTCAACATTAACTAATCTTAACCCTTTAAGGACCAGGGGGTGCACAATGCATTGCTTTGCAATGCACTGTTTACCCCTCTGGTCTTTAAAAGGTTAAGGTGGCAGATCCAATTTCACATATAAGGAGATATCCACAAAGCTGACATAAGTCAGTACAATGAGAAAACTGCTATGATCCCTATGTTATTTTATGGATTCAGTTTTTCAAACTGGAAAGTTTATAGTTGCTTGGTTGGGGAACCTGTGGCTCTCTAGCTGTTGTTGGACATACATAGCATTGGAATGGGGAAGATTCTCTCACGTTTATTTCACCTTAGAACCTTGTCTTCAAAAGAAAAGTGAGGCAATTCTGGGGTAAATAAACTGCAGTATAAGGGATTGGCGGAAATTAAAAATTTGTATTGATTTAAAGGAATTGTAACCATTTTGTTTGAATTTACATATTCTGCAAGTGTATAATATGTAATATTTTCTTCTATTTTTTATAATTATGTCCTTGACAGAAAGCTGTCTGAATTTGTTTCCACAAAGCTTTCTGTGTACCGCTCTGGCCGCCCGATTCCTCTCATAAGTTTAAAGCGGAACTACCACCCGACAAAATCTTTAGCTTAACTAAGTCCCCATCTGGCAACTAGCTGCTTAGTAGAACTAGTCGCCAGAATAATTACCTTATTTAATAGATTTCTGCTCTCTTCCATAGGTGACAGGCAGGACGGAGCGTGGACATCTTGCCATTGTGACGTCCTTGCGCCTGCGCTGTCAGTCCCAGCTGGGTCTAGGAAGCGTTGCTAGGAGCCATTTGGCTCCAGCTGGGACTGACAGCGCAGGCGCACGGACGTCACAATGGCAAGATGTCCGCGCTCCGTCCTGCCTGTCACCTATGGAAGAGAGCAGAAATCTATTAAATAAGGTAATTATTCTGGCGACTAGTTCTACTAAGCAGCTAGTTGCCAGATGGGGACTTAGTTAAGCTAAAGATTTTGTCGGGTGGTAGTTCCGCTTTAACAATCCGACTTCTCCACGTAATCCTGCCCTCAAATAATCCCTCTGTTGCATGCAAAAAAAGCTCTGCACCCCTCCATTGCTGCAATACAAAATCAATGTCCACCTGCAGCGCCACCCCATGTTTAACCATTTCAGTTCAAGAGGAGTATGCAAAGCATTGCTTTACCCCTCTAGCAGTGAAAGGCTTAAACTCCCGCCCATGTTATTGATTATGTCCCTGTATTGTCCTTTGGTTATCCAAGGGTTAACCCTTTGAATGCCATAGGGGTACACAATGCATTGCTAGCCCCTCTGCCACTCAAAGGGTTCACTCAGGTGTAGGCCAGTTACTGATTGTGGATGTTGGGAGTTCTGTGAAAGAATATGTGTATGTGTGGGTATGTATGTATGATATGTCTGTGTTTATATACATAACTGAATACAAGGATAACAATAAAAAAACAAAGAATGGGCAACACTGTTGCACACTGCTAGTATGTGTGTGTGTTTATATATATATATATATATATATATATATATGAAAGATATGACGATTATTTGTTTTTTCAACACCAGATAAGGACACATTACCAAAACTTTATATAATATTTCCTTCTATTTATTTTGTTTTAGTGCATGTTTACCCATTTTTCTCATATTATTTTTCAAATCATTTCAAGGAATGGGTGAAAATTTTCCCCTCAGACCAAAACTGGCAAATAATCTCCCATGGAAAGTAATGTTTTTCTGCTTTTTCACGCAGCTCATTGCATTGAAATCAATGGGAACACTGAAATTACACACGTAGCAAATATTACTTTATTTCCCACTTGCATACTATAAATGGGGTCTGAGGGTACCTGTGCTGGTGGAGTATGGGAAAGAGTCAGTTGAACAGGGAATATTTTTTTGGGGGGGTATTGACTGGGATTGGGTATGGTATAAAAGGGGTCTGAGTATGGTGCCTGTGTTGGTGGAGTGTAGGGAAAGAATCAGTTGAACAGGGATATTTTTTGGTGGTAGGTTTGTCGATGTATTGGGGGATAGTAAAATAAATACGATTTAAAAAATAAATAAAATAAGAAATACCTTGACACTTGACAATGTGAGATCATACCACCAGAAATAGAGTACTGCTGCTGTCGCTAAGACCCTGGTCCACTCCCCGTTAAAGACATGTGACAACTTGCAGTTTTAATAGTAATGATGAACCCTACCACCAGGTTAGCATATTCTGTGGGATGGAATCTCCTCAGATGCCACTTGATGCTCTGGTTATGATTATTCACTACCACATTGTCATGAGTGGCCAGTGCACCACACAGTTTGCAATGGATGGACCCAAACTGCCACATTCTGACAGCTACTGAATGACTATCAGTTGGTGGTGCAGGTAACGATGAATGAGATCGATCGCCAGAAGATGTAGTTACATCTTCCCATGGCCAGACCCTAGAGTAATCAGATGTTTCACCTGCCATCAAACTTTCAGGCTCTGGCTGGGTTTCTCTATTCTTCCTCCTCTATTACAGTTGGAGGTGATGACAAATGTGACAGAGTGTCCCCTAATGTCACACTTGCCATCTCTTGAGCTGAAGAAGGCAGACTGGCAGCACTAGCAGCAGGGACAAGCATCTAATCTGTTCTCATGGTATTATTACTGCTGCTAGTTCTTCCTTCCTCAGTATCATGTCCCATAGGGACAGTGCATCTGAGGAAGGGAAATCACAGGTTCAGGGGGAGTGTTATGGGCTCCCTTGACTGCTAGTCTGGCCACTCCGCATCACTACCCCTTCCATCTCAGTATCAGCAGGAGGATCTATTGTGGTCATGCTGGTCCCACCAGCTGTTTCACTATCACTAACATAGCAACATAAATTTCAGTCTCAGAATCATCAATATCACCCCTTCCCTCACTCCCAACACTCTGAGTCTCTAGTTTCTGGATCTTGGTAGTAGTTGTAATAGTAGTAGTGGGACTGCTTGGGGATGGCAAGTGTGACTTAGCGTCCCCTGTTGTCACACTTGCCATCATCTCCTCCCCCCCACTCCTGAGAATCACAAGACATACTGGTAGGTACTGCACTGGCAACATGCACAGGTATCTGACCTCTGTCCCGTTCACACTACTACCCTCTTCTTCCTCTGTCAGTGACACAAATTTCCCCAAGATCCCTAGGTATGATTTAGGGGGACTGGTCATCATTGGGTTTGGGGATTCAGGGCATCCGGACCCTTCAGTGCTGGTAGTGGTCACTTTCTCCTACTCCTCAGACTCACTCCAGCTCCTCCTTTTACTTGTCATCCAGGTGCTCGTAGTTATAGCACACATTATGACACTCTCCTGCCTCTATTTCTCTATATAAGTTAGTAATGGGTAACAACGGTGAAGATTTCAATTGCTTTATTTAAAGCAGATTTTCCCACAAAAAAGCAGACAGCTACATGGTTTTAATGGCTTGTTTTTGCGGGAACATGACGGAACCTTTTGCCCATCCCTATTGATTTCTATGTACTATGGACCTCTCACTCCCTCTTTGTCTATCATACTCCCCCCTTCACCCGAATTCCACTGTTAGGTGGCTTATTACTTATCAGTTTGTGCTTTCCTTGGAAAGGTTTTTAAACCATTGAGTGACGGCATTTTGGGGAATTTTGTCCACTGTGAGGCCAGGCACTTTTCAACATTTTGCTGTTTAGGTATGATTCACAGGGGTATCTTTCTAATTATTTATGGAAAATTATATATTGTTCTTTTTGTTTTTTCTGAACAAATTCATCTTTTTCATGGTGCCTCAAATGAAGTAAATTATACATCATGGAACAAGGTATGATGTCACAAGTATAAAAAATGTAAAAGTCCTGAACCCCATGAGTACAAACATACCAAATATTTATATTTTTACTTAATGTATGGCCTGCAAAAACCTCTAATTAACAGGAACATAAAGGGATTTTCGGAAAGCTTTTAAAAATGTACACTTAAGTCCCAAATTACTGAAGAACATCTTAAGCAAGCTTAGAGTAGCAAACCAAAAAAATATGAAACATAAATGCCAAATATATCCTGTGCACATTAATACCCAATATGTATTGTTTTACAAATGTATGCCCTTCCCCTGGGCCCCACATTGGTAACAGCACATAGCAGAATTTCAACCGACCTTTTCATGCAGATAACCAGAATGCACTATTTATAGTCTGAAGGCATAATTAACCCATACCAATAAACCCTAAAAGTATACATTTCTTGAAAAAAATATCCAGCTGTATCAAATGATGGGTTACTTGCCATTCTACTCCTAGACTGATATGTATGTTTCCAGAAGGTGGCTCTAAAGGAAAAATAGGTATTTTACATTTCACACCTTCAAAGGTACACAAATCATTGGGAACTATGTGATGTATTACTGTATCCATTAGCTACTGCTCTTCCAAATAAAATGGCACCTCATTGGTATGAGCTAAACTACTGTAACGGGTACCAGAAGTACAAAAATATACCATCTATTATTTTTCAAATGTGACTTGCCTGTGCTAAAATGATGGCAACAGCTAGATAAATGAAGAAAAGGTAGACAAACTGCCATTTTGGAAAGAAGACAACCTACCACATCAAATGAGAAGTCATTGCATTTCTACCCCTAGCCTAGAGTGTAATATGTTGCATGAAAGAAAATAAATAATTATGTGTGAAAAGCATTATCTTTAATTAGTGGGGCACTAATAAATATTTTTTTTTATTTTGTTATGTTAAATATATATATATATATATATATATATATATATATAATGAGACAACATGTTTAATTAACTGTAAAGGACCACAGAAATACAAATGACTGTTCTAGTCTCTGAATAGTCATTGTTATTCTTTCAGTTAAGAATACATATTATTACAATGAGGCTGATGTACAATGGGAACTTTTTTTTTTAATTTTAGGGTAAACCAACTTCACCAAAGGGGGAAAAACTGAATGTTCTCATTGATTTAAATGGGGTTGTTATCTACATGAATGCTAGCAATGTTTCCAATAACTTGTAAAGCAATGTATCATATTTCTCTCTACCCTTAAAGAGGTTAAAAGCCTAATTTAAATTCATTTGAATTTGTATATTTCTCCTCAATGGTGTACATGGTTTACTCCAGAATTACTACAGTTCCTCGTAGTATATCAGACTCATATTAACAACGTATTTCTTATGGGTTATCAACTGTTACCCCAGTGCCAGAGGGGTATCATACGCATTTCACTTTCCAGTCTTTAGATTCACTATTCCTATATCATTCCTCCTCCTCAACAGAACCATCTTCATGTCACAAAATTATTATATTTCTTTAATTCCACTGTCGATTACAGAGGGTCGTTATCAACTTCACTACATGAACTAATTGTAAACCAAAAAAACACCAGCTTCAAAACAATGTGTTAGTGACTGGTCATTAATATAGTTTCCAAAGGATTATTAAACTGAATTTTCTGAGAGTAGAATGATAGTAGAATGTTACATTTTCTTTTTTATTTTATGTGTTTTTCACATTTTGAATTTTATTCACACTTCAAGTCCAAGCTGTGGAAAACTTGCAGTTCACTATACTTTCTAACTCTGGGTCTTCAAGCTCCATGATGAGTGTGTGCGCCTGCTTAACCTCAAACACATTGCATTACACTCAAGGGGCCATTATTGATTATTTCCATTGATGTGAGGGTAGCTGAAAATGCCCTTCTACTTTTTTATACTCTTTATTTTGACAGTGATGTTATTGTTTCATATAGATATAATTATGTGAAACTCAAACAACAAAACAACTCGCCAAACAAACCTTGGCAGTTCAGTCATTTTCTCTGTGTATTTTGGGAGGATTACAGGACAAAGAGCAGATAGATTGAATTTTAACATTAAAAGTGTGTCAGGAAAAGGTAGCATGAGAGTGTTTACAGCCCACAAAGTACCCAAAACAGCTGCACTGTCTTCATTTTTCCTACCTGCTTCTTCCAATTCTGATTTGTCTCTTGAGCTATATATACCTCTATGTATTGAGCCAGACCATAGCTCAATATAGGTAGCAAGAGCAACTTAAAGGGACATTATAATTAAACATTTAAAAGATGCTCCAATCCGTTAAAATATTATGTATTCCTAGACAGCATTTTTTAAATGTTTTTCTTTGGTGAAGAAGTGATAAATGTTTCAAAATAAAAGGTAAAAGTGGTCACTTTTTCTCAAGCTTTTTAAAAATCTGATAAAACCATAAACAGCTAGGTTTTTACCCATCCGGTTCAGTTCAATGGGACCCCTAACTCTTATTTATTTGTTTACCTACATAATGCAATACATTGCCATTATCATTTCAATAAACAGTGGTTAAAGCTGCCTCTGGATGAATAGTAAAAGCAAGTTTATAATATATTTTGTGCTTTATGCACATAAGAAATACCGTACATTTTACAAATGTTGGCCATGAGTACATGATACATAAAAGGGTATGAACCCTAATAATTTGATGTGATAATGTCCCTTTAAACAGAGGCTAACAGTGTCAGTACTGCCAGGAATCTAGCCCATCTACTGCAAATGACATATTTATCCAACTTCTTATATATAATGTTTTTTATTTATGTTTAAACTACTAATAGAAGAGTACAACGGAGTAACTAGTAGATTAGCAGCTTAAGGTAGACATTCTACAATCTTCTCCTTTTCCCTCACTCTTAACTTTAAAAACTTGTTTTGGAATGATTTGGTTTCAAATGTTCTATTCTGAAAAAGGCACCAGAACTGAAGCAATTAGTCAAAAACAAATAAACATGTATGAATACTAAATACTCATGTAAGTTGTATATATATCACAGCACTAAAATTAGTCAAGAACTATATTATATATATATATATATATATATATATATATATATATATATATATATATATACATATAAATAATAAGCCTCATTGCATAATTTATGGTACTTCACACACAGAACATAATTTATGTCTCCTCAGAAAACAAACACACATTGAACAGAATGCCTCATTACATAATTTATGTCTCATTAGGAGACACAACTCCTATTGGGTGATTCAATGGGGACTTTACTGCTCCCATTGGGTGATTCAATGCGGGCATGTTTATCATGCAAGGAGTTGGCCTGCACCCTTCAGCCCGCCCACCACTATCCAACTGACAAAAAAAAATATAGCTGTGGCAGCTAGTAGCTCCTGAAGTAGGGGATATCAATAACTTCTCCTGGTCCACACACACTCTCACTCAGGATCATGACCCCATAAACACACTGTTTCACCTCCCACAGATAATTGTAACCCTCCATACACTCTGTTTCAGTAGGAGGGTGTAATGTTTCCATAAAATACAAACACTCAGGGATAAACTTAATAGCAACTCTTTTTTTAAACTCTTTTAATCTCTTCAGTCAACCTCACTAACTGTCTGTTTTCAACTGTCACTCCTCCACTTCCTGCTTCATGATTCCTGCCTTTTCTCCTTAAAGGGATAGTAATGTTTCATAATGAAAGCAGCTCTAATTAATCAGCATACTATTTGGACTTTGGAGAATGTTATTTCAATTCTGTCAGAGTTGTAGTTCAAGAGTAATTCAATGACAAAGTATCCCCCTGACCCTTTTACTGATGTAACACTGCTCAGCTACAGCAGAAGGGAGGTGCCCAGGTAGATTGCAGAGAGGGACAATCTTCAATTAAGATAAGGGAAAAACCTGAAAAGCTTGTCAAGGGGGGCAGGGCTTTCATTGTTTCATAGGAAGAAGAATGTCCCCTGCTGTGCACTGTCTGGTCTTACAACCAGATTCCATATCTGAGAAGAGATGGCTTACACTAGGTAAAAGGGGCGGGAGGGGAAATTTTGCTTGTGAATATCTCTTAAACCATAAAGGTTTGAGAGATAAGACTTATATCATTCTTCATGGTTTTTTAATGCCTACAAAATAAAATAAAACAAAGTATTACTATCCCTCAGTATGTTGCTACGCTGCCTCATCTGAAGAACCACCGTGTGTTATATTGCAAAACAGTGCATTGCGTACCCCTCTGGTGCTCAAAGGGTTAAGTAAGGAGGAGTTACTGCTCCCATTGGGTGATTCAATGGGGGAGTGATTTAAATCATGGAGTGAGTTGGCCTGCCCCCACTATCCAGCCCGCCCACCACTATCCAAGTAACTGGAAAAACAAAATGGCTGCCACTTACGCCTACACAAACACATCAGACAAAAAACACACACTCAAACACACTCACACTCTGACACACACTCTCACACACTCTCAATCATACACACTCAATCATACACATACACACTCTCACTCACACACTCAATCACACACTCACACTCTCTCACTCACACTCTCACACACTCACTCACACACTCTCACTCACTCTCACTCACACACACTCTCACTCACACACCCTCACTCATACACTCAATCACACACTCACACTCTCTCACTCACCCTCATACACCCTCTCACTCACACACTCTCACTCACACTCTCTCACACTCACACACTCTCACTCAATCACTCACACTCACTAACACACTCACGCAATCACTCACATGCAATCACTCACATGCAATCACTCACTCTCGCACTCACATGCACTCACTCACACTCACTCACACCCCGGGAGCCAGCACGATCCACCTTCCACCATAGTCTCACTCACACTCACTCACACCCCTGAAGCCAGCACGATCCACCTTCCACCATAGTATGTGCAGTTACCACATGCATTTCAACTACATGAATGAATGCCACTCACACACACTCACTCACACCCCGGGAGCCAGCACGATCCACCTTCCACCATAGTATGTGCAATTACCACATGCATTTCAACTACATGAATAAATGCCACAGTGGAGGCATAAGTACAAACACAAACTCATTACAATGACATATGTCACCCCCTTATGACTCACTTCTGTGTGTGTGTGTGTGTCTGTGTGTGCCTGTGTGTTCCTCACTGTGTGTGTTGCATGTCTGTATCACACTCTATGTGTCTGCATGTTGTGCATTGCATGTATGTGTGTATGACTGTGTCGCTCTTTATGCCTCTCAGTGCATGCGTGTGCATTTGCATGTGTGTCTCTGTGTGTGTTTGTCTTGCATCCGTGTGTGTGCATTCATTCCCTATATATCCCGACGTGCAGCACTGTCCCACATTGCTAGTATATATATAATCAACACACCAAGTTTGCGTTCAATAGAGCCTCGTGGGCAATGGCACCACATCACAGGCAATAATTATCATCTAATGAGAACAAACAGTAGATGTATTGTTTTTAGGTTTGCCTGTTTTCTTTTTTAATTATTAGTAATGTTGGGTTTTAACCCTTTTATTGTTCCAATCCACCCTACTAGTCTCATCACCCTACTAGTTGTACCATATCATAAATTGAAGGTGTGTCTGGTGCTGTATGTGGGCTTTTCTTTTTCTTTTGCTTCGGCCATAATATTTGTCTGCCCTAGCACATTCCCTTAGGCTTAAAGGGATAGTAATACTTCGTTTTATCTTTATTTTATTTTTTAGGCATTAAAAAACATGAAGAAAGATATGTCTTATCTCTCAAACCTTTATGGTTTGAAAGATATTCACAAGCAAAGTTTCCCCTCCCGCCCCTTTTACCTAGTGTAAGCCATCTCTTCTCAGATGTGGAATCCAGTTCATAGACCAGACAGATAACAGAAGGGAACAATCTTCTTCCTATGAGAACAATGAAAGCTCTTCCCCCCTTGACACGTTTTTCAGGTTTTTCCCTTTTCTTCATTGAAGATTGTCTCTCTCTGCAATCTACATGGGCTCCTCCCTTCTGATCTGGCTGAACAGTGTTACATCATTAACCCCATCGCAACAATTGACTTACCAGGTACGTCCCACAAAAACTGTCTCTTAGTGACAGAGGACGTACGTGGTAAGTCCCGGAAGTAACATAGTAACATAGTAATTTAGGTTGAAAAAAGACTTGTGTCCATCTAGTTCAACCCTTTTCCTATTCCTGTTTACTATCGTTGATCCAAAAGAAGGCAAAAAAACCCCTCAATATAGCAATTTCAAATTCTGCCTTGAATGGGGGGAAAAAATTCCTTCTTGATTCCAAATGGCAATCAGATTTCTCCCTGGATCAACAAGCCCTAACTAAATATTAATCCCAATACTAACGTACATAGCCCTCTATGTTATGTTCTTTTAAATAAGTATCCAGGCCCCTTTTAAAGGCATCTAATGTATTCAATAGCACCACCTCCTCAGGCAGTGAATTCCATACCTTTATCGTCCTTACTGTAAAGAAACCCTTCCGCTGTTGTAGATTAAATCTCCTTTCCTCAAGTCTAAGCGGGTGGCCCTTTGTCCTGTGTACTGTTCTGTTAATGAACAGGTCTTTGTAGAGCCCTTTGTATGGGCCCTGAACATATTTATATAGTGTTATCATATCACATCTGCTTCACGCCAATCTATGGGCACCATACCTGAAATAAAAGAATCCCTGAAAATCAAATATAACGTTCTGGACAGGGTCTGGCTTAGCTCTTTAAGTACCCATGGGTGTATACCATCTGGCCCCGGAGCTTTGTCTACCTTAACACCATTCAGTTGTTTTAACACTTTTTCTTGTGTTAGCCACTCCCATGCTTGCTGTGACTGTTCTGTAAAAGTAGTTTGCAGATTCTTGTCCATTGGATCTTCCTTGGTAAAAACAGAAGAAAAGAAATTATTTAAAATATCTGCCTTCTCTCTGTCCCCCTTGACCATCTCACCCGTTTCAGATAACAAGGACCCAACATTATCAGACTTTAATTTTTTGCCATTAATGTATTTAAAGAATTTTTTTGGGTTGCTCTTGCTCTCCTTAGCAATATTTTTTTCATTCTCCAGTCTAGCTAATTTAATAGCCTTTTTACAGGTTTTGTTGACATTTTTGTATTCTGCAAATGCCTCTGCTGATCCCTCAGCTTTGTAATGTTTAAATGCCACCTTCTTGTTATTTATTTCATGAATTACTTTACTGGTTAGCCACATTGGTTTTAATTTGCTTCTTTTGTATTTGTTTCCAACAGGGATAAATTTATGTGTGTATTTTTGCAATGTTATTTTGAAGAGATTCCACTTACCTTCTGTGTTTTTTCCTTAAAATATTTTATCCCAGTCAATGAGACCAAGGGATGAATTAAACCTGCTAAAGTTGGCCTTTTTAAAATTCAGTGTTTTGGTGGAACCCATACCAAATTGCTTTTTTGAATTAATCTCAAACGATACCATGTTATGGTCACTATTCCCCAAGTGCTCCCTAACTTGGATGTTAGAAATAAGTTCTTCATTGTCAGTTCTTACCATATCCAGACATGCATTCCTTCTGGTTGAGGTCTGCACTAGTTGAGACAAAAAATTGTCATTCAACAAGTTCAGAAACTTGCTGCTTTTAGCAGCATTAGCTGTTCCATTTTTCCAGTCTATTTCTGGATAATTAAAATCCCCCATAATTATAGTTCTCTGTATTTGAGAAGCCTTTTCTATTTGCATTTTAGCTTTGATTCTTCAAGCTCACCAATGTTTGGTGGTTTATAACAAATACCCACTAATATTTTCTGGGCAGTTTTACCTCCAGTGACTATTTCAACCCACAGGGATTCCACATGTTCACTACTGTCATCACATATATCTTCCCTCAAGTGAGGCAATAATGCTGGTTTGACATACAGACAGACCCCACCACCTCTTTTGTTTGACCTATCTTTTCTAAATAACATGTAGCTCTCCAAATTGATTGACCAATCATGTGTGTCATCCCACCATGTTTCTATTATGCCTATCAAGTCATAGTTTTCAATTTCAGCTACCAGCTCCAGTTCCCCTATTTTACCAGTTAAACTTCTGGAATCTGCAAGCATACAATTTATGCCACTGCTATGTTCCATTTGTGATTTAATTTTGATGTGGTTTATAGGCTTCTCCCTATCATCTGTACTAACCCCACCCCCAGATCCTCCCACCTGGTTATTAACTACATCGCCTTCCCTTTCTATACTATCTAGCCCAGTATTTATTGCCCCCCCTTCCTAGGGGATTCCGGGTCTCCGTGCGACTGCATGTCGTTCTGGGACTCCGGGATGTTTTAGAAAAAAAAAAAAATGTTAGCCGGGCGTTAAGGTGACAGCCATGTACACACGCGGCTGTCACTAAGGGGTTAAAAGTGGCGGGCGGGAGTCATTGAATTACTCTTGAACTACAAGTCTGACAGTATTGATATAACACTCTCCAAAGTCCAAATACTATGATGATTAATTAGAGCCGCTTTTATTATGAAACATTACTGTCTCTTTAACTAGCACTTCATACACAAATGTTACATTTCAGCTGTTCTAATCAAAGCCAGATTTTGCAAATGTGTGAATTTCTGTGTATAAACAGAAACCCAAAGGTTTTTTGCATCTCTAGGCAGAAGGTGTAAAAAATTGTAGGCTTTGTCTCAGGACCTCACATGAAAATACAAGGAAACCTAGAAAAACTGACTACTTATGGATGATATGGAGAGAGACATTCTGGTGTGGCTGCGGAATTTACTGTAAAATACTGTACTGTGCAACCGTTTTAGGCAGGTGTGAAAAAAATGTTGTAAAGTAAGAATGTTAGTAGTTTATATTTATAAATATAAAGAAAAATCTGAATCACATCAATATTTGGTGTGACCACCCTTTGCCTTCAAACAGCATGATCTTGAAACCCCTGTCTGCCTTGAAATTTCTGCCTGGGAGAGATCTTGCTGATGCACTATAACTACCTTGTGTGTTGTTGCTGTGCCAAGTCTTGCCATGGTGTTTGACTTTTGACATTAAACTGTCTTCAGCAACCTCAACATGTTAGCTGTTCCTCACCCAGTTTTATTCCTCCTACACAGTTGTTCCTGTTTCAGTTAATGATTGTATCATGGTGCCCGTGATTTTTGCCTGTTTGTTGGTTCCAGTCCTGTTTCCCATGGTGGATGTTGCAGGCATTGCCGTTGCCACCTTCCACTTGTCTCTATGCTGCAGGCACGATTCTTTGACGTCACGCTCGCTATTTTGTAGCATTCGGCACAAACTGGCTGATTGAGCCCCGCCTCCAGTTGCGGCCTTATAGTCTGCCTGTGAACTGGGCTTAGTTACCCTTTCATGGTGTATCAGTGCGTTACTCTTGTGTTGCTCTCATTTGACCCTAGCTTGGCTTCTGTGTATTCTCTGGCTCAATCCCTGGCTTCTTCTGATTATCCGCTCCGGTATTTGACCAGTGAGTCTGTCTGATATCTGATTCATGTATGACCATGGCTTGTCTGACTAACCGCTCTGATCTGACTTTGGATGTGGATGACTACCCGATCTCAT
Source organism: Rhinophrynus dorsalis (assembly GCA_037306005.1). Classification (NCBI taxonomy): domain Eukaryota; kingdom Metazoa; phylum Chordata; class Amphibia; order Anura; family Rhinophrynidae; genus Rhinophrynus; species Rhinophrynus dorsalis. Next base: position 289,101,243 of record CM074721.1, read on the forward strand.
ATCTGACTGTGGCTTGTCTGACGTACGCTCCGTGCTTACTCCTGTTCCTGTCTACCACTTGTCAATATTGCATCCCAGGCCTCAATCCATCAGCCTAGCACTACACTTACCTCCCTGGCATTGTTCCACGTTGCCTTCTGCTCTGCTGCCTCCGCTCCATGCTTACCTCTGTATTATCTGACTGTCATATCTGCCTCCGAGACCTCTCGCTCCATACAGCCTAGTGCAACATTTACCTCCCTGGTATTGTTGCCAAGCTGCCTGAGGCTAAGCCAGCATTGTAGTTGTCCCTTTTCAGGGACTGCCTGGTACTCTTGCTCCAAGCCCTCCCAGGCTTGTGCTAGTCTGAGGTTTCTTCTACCTGTGTACCCGGTTACGGTAATGGGCCTGAACACCTGGATCTCCAGGTTTCCGCCCCCTCTGCTTGTTAGAATCAACTCTGGCTCTATATCCCGCATTACTTTTGCTATCAGTGGTCCAGATACAGTTCAGTGTTAGTTCCTGGGTAGTGGACTGCGCGCTGTCCTCACGCTTGTTCCTATCAAGGTTGAGGAAATGCTTTGCTCTTGCATATTTATTTTAAATAAACTGGTTAAACTCATCTGTACCTGTGTTGTGTGTTTCATTTACCTAAACCGCCCATGACAGGTTGTGTTTCAACCTACATATTAAATTGATGATCATTAGCACCTGTGTGGTATAATTGTTTAAACATACATTTGACTATATGCTTACAAAATCCCTGACTTTGTGCAAGTGTATCTAGAAGAATTGAAGTTTTGAAGGCAAAGGATGGTCACACTAAGTATTGTATTGATTTAGATTTTTATTCTGTTCACACTATACATTTTATTAATTGATAACATTTTTTCACACCTGCCTAAAACTTTTGCAGAGTACTGTATATCTAGTGTAAATTTCAATTATAGATGGATACATCACATTTGTAAAGAATCATATGGCTCATTGAGTACTACATGAGTGTGCAATTCATTGTAGAGCAGTGTTTTTCAACTCCTGTCCTCAGGACCCACTAATAGGCCAGGACCTAGGGATTTCTCTGCTAGAACACAGGTGTGGTGATCAGAGGCTCATTCACATTGATTAACTCACCTGTGCTCTAACAAGGAAATCATTAAATCCTGGCCTGTTAGTGGGTCCTGAGGATAGGATAACATAATTTGAAAATAGGCAATATTAAGGACTGGCTCCTCCACCAAGATGCTTACACACTGCATACTCCATAAGATGTAATGTTCAAAGAAATATGATAGTCGTTGCAAACATAGATTCACAATGGCTAGCTGATCTTGTATTACTGTTGGTTCTCTACAATGATGGTATAAAATATATGTTGATTGAGATAGATGTGTTATCTAAATATGCACGGACTGTTGGATTATCTACTAAATCAAGTGCAGTAGTGGCAAAGGCCTTTGAAGCAAGGGCATCCACAGAAATTTTTTTAGGGAGGAGAAGCCATATTATGTCCCCCAGGTCAACTCGACAAGCCCCTATGTTTATGCAGGATTGGCAAGTGCAGGGGGAGCAAACGCACCCTCTTGCCCCTTTCTGCGGACACCCATGCTAGTTTCAAGTTATAGTTAAAGAAGGTTGTGGGTCTCGAAAATTACAGACTGACAGAATTAACATACAGCACTTTGTAACAAATAATGTACAAAGCAGCAATTGTAGAGAGATTTAACAGAACTCTAAATTCTAAAATGTGGAGGTATTTTACACAACACAATAACTTCAGGTATACAGATGTGCTAGAAGACTTGAAATATAGTTAGAAGCATGCTTATCACAGGACAATACGCTGTAAACCTGCAGCAGTTAGACAAAAGAACTCATTATAATTATGGAAAAATGTTTTTAAAAAATCAACCTAATATAAAAGTTGGCAACAACTTCATAATTTCTAAATATAAGGGTGTTTTCAGTAAAGCCTTTCGAACAGAGTTAGACAGAAGAGATATGTGTAATAAATGACAAACACTAAAGGACTAAAACCACTATATAAACTAAAAGACTGTGATGAAGAACAAACTGGAGGTTCTTTTTATGCCGAAGATATACAATAAGTGCCCCTTCATGACAAACTTGTTTATAGAATTGAGAAGGTTTTAAGGAAAGGTGACATTGAAAGAAAAGACTGCAATGGCTGGGATACCCAAAGAAATTTCACAGCAGTGACTTTCCCAAGTAAAGCTTCTTTTGAACATTTCCTAAAAATGAGATATCCAACTATACAGTATCCTCACAACTGAAACACTTTTGAAATGCAGAATGGTAAAATATTTGTAGGACAATGGCCCAATTAAACAGTTATATATTAAATCAGGATATTACATGGATGTCAACAAATTGATCAAAGCAATTAACAAAATTGAGGGGATGAAGGTACTGCCTATCGATATAAAAATAAAATATGGTCCTTTATAGAGAACAGTGTCAGTGAGCGAGTTTACAACTGACAGCTTTTCAGCCAGTGATAGACTCATGAGTATTTTGGAAATTGATGTCAATCAAACATCAGACGCAACCACAGGAAACTTTTGCGCAGATATACAAGCATGATTTTACAATCTCTTTGTGTATACTAATATAACAACACCTTGTTTGTGACAGATTCATATCTGCTACACACACACAGTGGAGATTTCTGAGAAACCAAAGAACCATTTGACACAATACTCTAGCTACACAATTTACAGCAGAGCTGTTTTATAAGGATGCAGCAGCAGGCCAACATCATACTCTGGTTCTTGATGGTGACAGCAAATGTTTGCGAAAAAGGCATGAATGACTGTCTCAGTGTGTGTACACCTCTTAGTTCCAGCATCACTTAGCAGGGTGACACTGGGAGCCTGGGTTCGGGTATGACGTTCTGACGTCAGTACCCGCGTCTCTCCGAGCTTGCGACCGAATCCCATATGCTGCCTCTAGTGGCCGTCTGTGTCCTCTCCCCAAGCAGTGCAGCGGGTCCAATAGACGCACGGCTGACGGCGGGTGTTGAGGCATCTCCGGTTCCTTGCGTCCCTTTGGCCACGAATAGGTATAGGTGACTCAGGCATCAGTCTTATACCTGAGGAGGCTGAGACTCCACCTTCCTACTTCCTGGCTGGCTATTTAATGGCTCTGGACTTTTGTTCAGTCACCCTTACATTGGTGTCTTATGCAGTGTGATTGTTCTCCTTGGTGCGTGTTATGACCTGGATAGTCTGACCATCCTATCTGGTACTGACCAATGGCACTGTCTCTACCATTCTGTATTATGACAAAGGCTTGTCTGACCATCCAATCTGGTGCTGACCTGTGACTCTGTCTGACTATCCACTCTGTGTTGCCCCCTGGCTAGTGGACATCCAATCTGGTGCAGCCCTGTGGCTCTGGCTGACTACCCGCTCCGTATATGACCAAGGCTTGTCTGACTATCTAATCTGGTGCTGGCCTGTGGCTCTGTCTGACTATCCATTCTGTGTTGCCCCCTGGCTAGTGGACATCCAATTGGGTGCAGACCTGTGGCTCTGGCGGACTACAGTTATACTGACTGCAGGCATGAGTCAGTAGTCTCGCCCCAATTGCCTTCCCTGTGGGAGTCCCCTATACTTTGAGTCAGGGGACTTCCTTCCTCTACCTGAGACTACCATTGGCCTAGGGCTGAGTCTCTAGCAGTGTGGGTTACGCGGAGGCAGTCTCCTATTTCTGGTAGGAGTTGCTGGCTTCCCCTGTTAACCTCTGCTCCATTCTGTTGTTTTTGCTATGTATTATTCTTACTATTCAATAAAGGTGATTTTACTATCTACATTCCTGACTCCTGGTTTATTCCTGAGCAACCCTGACAATGACTGAGTGTGGTAAAACTGTAAACTTAATGGGTCATGTACACAGTGAGCTATTTTTTTCAAGAAAACACTATTTTAAATGGTTTGTATACAAAAGAAAATCTTACCAGAAATAAAGATGTTTTTGCCTAATTTCTGCAGAAGTTGAGCCATTTAAAATTCAGGTTCTAAGTGCATCAATTTTCGTCAGAAGAGTACAAATATCACAAGCTGTACGCATAGGCCATGCACAAGGTTTCCTAAATGATAATGCAAATTATGACATTGATAGGGTTGACATGTAAGTTTACAGTGTACCTTCCAGAAGCCATATTGGCAACCAGGAAAATTGTTTTTCTGGTTCAATTGCCAAAATTGATCGTTATTGTTTTTGTTGTGTGTTTCATCCATTTCTTCTCATTTTATATTGATAGAACCCAAGAGACTTCTAATTAATTCCCAGTGTTGGTACTACAATATATGCAGAATAAGAGGCTGCTCTGGGCTCACACTTGGTTATAGTGCATATACAGTAACATGTAAACAAAATCCAGTGGCAGTGTTTTATTAGAAATACTTATGTGGGGTTAAAGTGGAGTGCCACGTGAATTTTTTGCTTAGGGCCCCTAAAAACCGGGAGCCACCAGTCTTTGAGAGTGGAAACGCTTTGGAGAATATATGTCTTTTGTACAAATTGCTGGAAAACAAAATGCTGATTCTAGACTAGTTAACAAAGAAGAATTTGTGGAGGGCTACACTCTATTCGACTTTGATTTAACACTTGTTCAGGAGTGTGGTAATAATTTTTTGCTCATTTGCAGTGGAAATCTGAGAGTTGAAATTAAAGCTGGAATTAAAGGGACAGTAATGTCCCCTAAAAAAATGCCTTGTTTTGTAGTGTTTAAAAAACTAATTATATCGCACAAATCCTATTTCTCAAAACTTTATATCTCCATGTAAAATTCCCCCTCCCCCTTCTCCTGATGTCAGTGTCTAGCTGACAGCAGGAGATCTCGATCCTGAGACCAGCCGGTGGCTCTGCAGCAGAGTCAAAATTGCATTATTGAAAAGAATTACTTCACTGAAAAGGTCTACAAAATGTGCCTGGATTCCAAGCACACTCTGTAGACCGTTCCAATGAAGTAATTATTTTCCAATGTCGCTATTGCGTGTCTGCTGAACAGCCTCCTCGTGTTGGCCTCGTGTCCTCATGTTTACAGCTGACACTAAAAAAAAGGGAAACTTTACATGCGAATTTCTCTCAAACCATAAAGGTTTGAGAGATAGGATTTGTGCTATATAATTTATTTTAAACACTACAAAACAAGAAATATTATTATGGGACATTACTGTCCCTTTAACTGTTAATATGATAGTATACAACATCTTTGACATAAATGAAATAAATCAGAGAAGAGAGGTGTTTGTATGGTTTATTATAAATTAATGTATAAATATAATAGAAATATCAACTATTTTAAATGTTGAGCCATATGCAAACCATCTCTTTGTTGGTATATATCCCTATGACCTTCTCCCACCGGGAGTCTATGATTAAGCACAATATGTGCGAAACAAGTGAGACTGTCTTTCTCAGTGTTCTATAATTTTTAATAAAGAAGTGATTTTAATGGAGAAATCTTAAGTGCAATGGATTTTCTTTCGCTCTTGAAGCTATTGATGATCTTGTATCATTTGTCCATCAAGCACCCTGTCTCTATAGAGGATTTGTGATGGTTAGTCAAATTACTTACTTCTGCTGAGATTGGTTCCACTGTTTTTTCTTTGTTACCCAACACTTTAGGTAACACTTTAGTGTTCTGCACAGAAAAAACAGCTAACCCCAGACGTACGTTTCGGCCTTATTTGGACCTCGTCAGTGAGATGCAGCTGGCTTCCCTAGGCACTGACAGCAAGGGGTCCACGTCTGGATTACCCTTTACACTTACACTCTTATGGGCGGGATTAGTCTAATATGTATGTGGACATTTCTCCTCTGTAATGGCACTAGAGAGCTAATATGTGATGCTCTTGAGCAGTGACTACCCGGAGAACAGGCCATTGTGCTTTTGTTCGTGCTCAGAGCCTCTCATATTATTTTTTGGCTTGTTTCTGAAAAACACTTGGGGTCTCTCCCTAAGTGTAAAGGGTAATCCAGACGTGGACCCCTTGCTCTCAGTGCCTAGGGAAGCCAGCTGCATCTCCCTGGCAAGGCCCAAATAAGGCTGAAACGTACGTCTAGGGTTAGCTGTTTTTTTTTCCGTGCAGAGGGGACTTGCCCATCATTTTGGTACTGGACTGCCCTTATGGATGGAGTCTAATATGTATGTGGAAATTTCTCCTCTGTAATGGCACTAGAGAGCTAAAATATGATTCTCTTGAGAGGTGACTAGCCTCTTGCATCATTTTTTGGCTTGTTTCATAGTATTAAAGGGTGTCAGGTTCCTGAGGCATGACATTCTGTGTTTGTTAAAGGAAGAGAAAGCAGCCTATTTTTGAGCTAGAGAAGACAGGCTAATAAAGTGGAGTTGAAGCTTAGTTTAATCTTGTAGGCAGGAAACCTGTTCTCTATATTAGGGAAGTCTGGAGGACTGGAAAGGAGAATGGAGGTTGACCCCAAATACCCCAAAAATCTGTGTGACTGACTGTGCACACATAGGAAAAGTAGATCCAGGATTCTTCCTGATCTGGCTGTTATCTCTGTCTTAAATCTGTCTGGGGGTGTCAGAAGGGCACAAAGGAGGTTTGCCCTAAATAGCCCAATATTTTGTTTGACCAAGTAGACAAAGAAAGCCATGACATAAGTTCCTTCCTGATTACGCTATTATCATGGGAGTCTGAGGGACAGGAAGGGAGAAAGGCGGTTGACCCCAAATACCCAAACATTTTTTGACTCTGGGGTATATAATAGAAATGCTATAGATGTGTTAGACAGTGAAAATTTCAGACTTTCAATTGATTTCAATGCAATGAGCTATGCAAAAAAAGTGGTAAAACTGCACTTTTCATAGGAAATTATTAGTTAAGAAGGAAGTTCCATTTTTCTGTGATTTTGGTTTGAGGTAAAAAAAATGTTCCCATCCCCACTAAAACTCCTGAAGAGTACCATTTGAGAATGGGCTTCTTTCCACCAGATATGCTGGCAGTATACATCTTTAAAATGACAAAAATGCCAGTTTTGTAAAGTCCCTGTGACATAAATGTAGCAGCACGGTCTCACTTCAGATGCTAGTGTCCCAGATTTGTGTATGAGGTGGTTGATTGAGGTGGTAAGTCAGGACTCCAAGAGTGGAACAGGTCACTGAGACTTATAAGAAAGGTCATCTATGAGCTTGAGACTGGAAAGTCAAAATAAGGACAGGATATATATATCTTTTCTACAAAAGTAAAGAGATCGCCAATATTAGATATGCAATTGTTAATTTAAAACATGTATTTTATTCTTAAACATATAGAATTCAATAAAACACTTATGGATATCCGCAGCAAATTTTAATAAAAAGTACATAAACAGTATTTGCACTAAAAAAAATTCCTACTTGACTGTTTAACCCCTTAAGGACTAGAGGTTATGGGACATTTCCGTCCCATAACGACCGCATAGGGGCACTTTGACACGCCGGTACACGTGACCTGTCACGTGTATCGGCGCGTCACTATGGGGCTTGAAAGAGATCACTCCGATCTTGGAGCGGTCTATTTCATGCCCTATTTTCACTTACAGCGCTCCCGGTAGAGCGCTGTAAGTAAAAAGTACGTGACGTACCATGACCATCATCGGTCCTTGAGTAGTTCAAGGACCGTGACGGTCCTGGTACGTCAAGGGTCCCTAAGGGGTTAAATGAAAAATGCTTTCTCTATAGTAGATACTATTTATGCAGTTCTGCTTCCCTTCGTAATTGGATATATTATTATTGCTTATATCCCAAATGATCAAGCACCACCTGTTTGTATGTTTTTAAGTCCCAAAATATTATATACAATGTTGTTTCTCTTAAAGTCTCTATTTTATTCCAGTTTTTAATATAAAGTTGGACCTTTGAGATATTTATTTTACCTCTCCCGTCTTTGTGTACACCTGGCGGGCAGTTTCTTGTCTTGTTTTTCTCCCAACTATTATGTGTTTGGATGTACCTTTATTTGCGGGCGGGGTTAGTACTCTCTCCTAGTGGTCACAATTTAAGTACCCTCTTTCTCTCTCCCATCTGTAGAGGGCAGCGGTAGGCTCCCTCTCCTGGGAGCTGCAGCTTTAAAGGGATAGTAATACTTCGTTTTAACTTTATTTTATTTTGTAGGCATTAAAAAAACATGAAGAATGATATGTCTTATCTCTCAAACCTTTATGGTTTAAGAGATATTCACAAACAAAGTATCCCCCCCCGTTCAACCAGATCAGAAGGGAGGTGCCCAGGTAGACTGCAGAGAGGGACAATCTTCAATTAAGATAAGGGAAAAAGCTGAAAAACGTGTCAAGGGGGGAAGGGCTTTCATTGTTTTCATACAAAGAAAATTGTCCCCTTCTGTTATCTGTCTGGTCATACAACCTGATCCACATCCGAGAAGAGATGGCTTACAATAGGTAAAAGGGGTGGGGAGGGGAACTTTGCTTGTGAATATCTCATAAACCATAAAGGATTGAGAGATAGGACTTATATCATTCTTCATGTTTTTTTAATGCCTACAAAATAAAATAAAGTTAAAACGAAGTATTACTATCCCTTTAACTTCTCTTTCTCTCTCCTGTCTCCAATGGGCAGTGATACTGTTGCAGACTATCCTTGCTTGTTTCGGTTAGCAATAAAGTAACTTTAAACAAGATTGTTTTTGTTGGGATCAATTGGATGCAATATAATGTGATTAGTTTAATTCCCTGTGGAAGTGCTGTCTGACAGAACAAAACGCATTGGAGACTGGTTGTGCAGAGAGTAGACTAACATCACATTATACACTGATTTTTGTTTCCGTGCTATAAAATTGTACAGAACTCCAACTTCTAACATCCTTTGGAGATAATTCAGTATCTTCGTCATCATGTCTTGATACCCATATAATTGCTGTCTAGGTTTACATGGACATTGGAGTAGACAAACAACCAAGATTTGTGTAAACATTAAAAACAGATATTGTTTACTAACTTAAAATGCAACATTTTGCAAGAAGGACCTGCAATTCCATACCCTGCTTACATAAGAGTATGATTAATTGTATGCAATAATTCACTTAAGCAAAGATAAGGGGAAATCTCCTTATCCCAGATATATTCATATGTAGCAGTGTCTGGTCCATACAATGTGCGTACATGGAAAGACTTTAGTCATTAGCAGGTTGTTGCATTCATCAATATGTGCATCTCTGGTACCCAGTTTTACAAGATGCTATGTTTCTCTTATGTTACACCTGTGCTAAAATTGTGTGTTTGTGATTGCTAATTTGTCCCTCTTTCTTTCTAACTTGCATGGTTGAAGTATGCAGCTGTTTTTTCAGTTGGTCTGTTAAGTCATTACTTGCTGAAAAGACAGTCATCTAAAACAAAATCCATGTTTTTGAGTTTGTTGGAGATTACAAATATGGTAGATGCCAATGTATGTAAAAAAAAAGCATATCAAAATCTTATAACTTGGCAGATAAATTGAACATGTTCATTAAACATCAAGCTATTTTTGATACTTATTATAAATATTTTATTTACAAAAATATCTTTAAATAATAACCAATAGATATTAACATAAATGCTAAACAGTAATATAACATATGTATTTATTCATATATTATTAATATTATTAGTAAAATTAACATTTCATAATGCAAAAGCTAAATTAATGTGTAAAATCTTCCTGATTGTCCAGACTAGTTTGAATATATAATTATCACCTAAAACATGATTACAGTCATAACAATACCTTTATCAACCATCATCTCAGGATATAACAAACCATATCATGGTCATCTTTGTAATTCCTCTTAAAGAGTTTTTGCCTTCTGTAGCCAGTTGCTGTGGCCTCTTCATGTCTTCTCCCTCCACACACCCTGTTGTCTCTATGATATAGTTTTCAATACTGGGTCATAATTGCTCATTTGTTTGTTATATGTACAGTACACATGACATTCTGTTCTATTTTCTAAGCTCTATACAGTTTAAAAAAACTATTGGGGGTTGGAAAGGAATTAGTTCCATTTATGTCTCTAAGTACTAAAAACTTCCCAAGTACCATGGTTAAAATGCTTCACAGCTTATTATTATAGGTTCTAGTATTGTCTTTGTTCTTTGTTTGTATCAGCTGTCACCATTTTTGACTGGTCTGCCCAAATATCAAAAAATGGCATTTCAAATATACACTCCAATACAAGCAACTGTCTTAAAGTTCATTGTTATTGTTCATCATCATTAACATATAAGTGGTAACTGTTTTTCATCCTTGTTAGCTAATATAAAATAAATCTAGCAATAAAACCAATATAAATAAATGAATTAATACAAATACCTATTACACATTAATTAATTCTCATAAAAATTACATGCAGACTAAGTATATAAAATCTATAATGCTAAATCATACTTAAATTAATAATGTTAGTAAAAGCCAGCCCATACAACAGGATAAAACAAGAGAAAACGGTGCAGAAGATCTCTCTAACTATATTAATTCATACTTATACAGTCCTTCACCAACACCAAATCAAATAAATTATGGGCCTAGGTGCACTAAAGGTTGATGCGGCGTTGGTATGATAACACACAATGGTGTTGTTCGTCACATTATAGAAATGTGACACAGAGTGCATCCCTTTGACAAATATCCCCCTTAGTATTTCAACATATATGGTATATATTCAACATACTAACTCCATTTGACTTTCATCTCTCTTATTCAACAGAACCTGTCCTTTATTTGACACTTAACCCTTTGCCTACCAGAAAGGTAGAAGACATTGCTTAGCAATGTGTTTCCTACCCCTCTGGTACTCAAAGGGCTAATATACAAGGTATGCAGCCGCATACCTTGCCTGTATATGTGTAAAAAATGTGTTTTTATTTAAATATATTTTTACATTTATTAAAAAAAAATCAGACATCAGGAGGGGGTATCATGACCCCTCATGACACCCCCCTAGCATGGGGGCGACAATTAACCATTTTTTTATATAAAAAGAATATAACCTATGTTTAACATAGGTTATATGCACTATGTTTAAATAATACTTCCAGACCTCGAGTGGGGCACCAGGACCCCTCCTGATAGCCCCCCCATCATGGATCATCTATCCAAAAATATAGATGATACATGGGGTGACCCAAAAAGCATTCTATGCCTTCTTCAGTATTGGAGCAGCTGTATAAGCCACATTCAGTACAAGAGCTTGTAGAATGAATGAACCCTGTCACCAGGTCATTCCTAGAAAGCACAGAGCTGCACTTTCATAATTGAATCTGTCACCTGGTCTGACCCCGGTGACTAATTCAATGATGAGAGTGCAGCACTGCACTTTCTAAGAATGACACGGTGACAGGGTTCATTCATTCCACAAGCGTTGATACTACAGCGGCTTTTACAGAAGCTCTAGTATCAAGAAGGCAGAATATGCTTTTGGGGTGACCCCATGGATCATTCATCCTTTTGGATAGATGATCAATGATAGGGGCTATCAGGAGGGGTCCGGGTGCCCTCCTCGTGGTCTGAAAGTATTATTTAATCATAAAAAGTGCCTATAAACTATGTTTAACATAGGTTATAAACATAGGTTATATGCTCTTTATTTAAAATACGGGCAATTGTCGCCCCCATGCTAGGGGGTGTCATGAGGGGTCATGATACCCCCCTTGAGGTCTGATTTGTTTTTAATAAATATAAAAATATATTTAAATAAAAACAAATTTTTACACATGTACAGGCAAGGGATGCAGCCGCATACCTTGCCTATTAACCCTGTGAGTACCAGAGGGGTAGGAAACACATTGTCTTCCTATCTCTCTGGTACGCAAAGGTTTAAATGTCAAATAAAGTACAGGTTCTGTTGAATAAATGGCAGTTCCTGTCCAATGAAGATGTAAAAGGCAAATGGAGTTAGTATGTCAAATATATGAAATATATGTTGAAATACTAAGGGGGGGTATGTCAAAGGGGGGGCACATTGTGTAGTGCTTGGTGTACTATGTCTGTTTATTTTAACCCTTTGAGTGCCACAGGGGTGAGAAATGCACATCCCTATGGCATTCAATGCTGTCCATGGTGCTGAAAGCCTTCTCTTTATTTCCCTACTGGCTAGGTAGGGAAGCACAGAGGATGCTGTTCAGAATTTTAATAGCTCTTCCTGCTGTTACTCTTTAGGAAAGTTCATGGAGATACCAACTACGACAACCTGAGTTTGGTGAAGTGGAGACTGTGAACTCCGACAGCAGAGGCTGCTATCGGAGTATACCTATCACGGTGCCCGTGATCCTGTTCTGTCACTCTCGCTTGTGGTGCGCTCCTATTGGCTGAGCTTGTTTGGCCCGCCCCTGGGGACCTTTTTATGCCTGGCCTCTGGCACCTGTCAGGTGCCCTTTCGTGGTGTTCCTGAGCCAGTGTTGCTGTTGCTGTGTTCCAGTGTTCCTGATTCCTGTGTACCGACTTGGCCTGCTTTAGACTACGCTCCTGTGTTCCTGCTCAGTGATCTGACCCGGCTTGGCTGACGTTCCTGCTTGTGACCTGATCTGGCTTGTCTGAGAACCCTGCTCTGTGATCCGACCTGGCCTGGCTGACTTCCTGCTCCGTGATCTGAACCGGCTTGCTACTGACCCTTCCTTCATTCCTGCTTCCTGCTGCTGACTGTCGTTCAGGCGACATTCTGATTCTCCGCTGTACTGATAGCTGGGCTGATCGCGAATACCTCTATTAACCCTTGCAGAGCTGTGCTTCCGTTGCTGAGCCTTCCATAGCATTTGCAGAGTGTTGCCCTCGTTGTGAGCCTCCGCTTGTACTTGCAGAGCTGGGTGTCCAATCCATGTCCTCCATTAACACTTGCAGTTCTGCTGTTTCTCATAGCTGAGCCTTCCTTAACACTTGCAGAGCCACAGTTGTCTATCCGTTACAGCTGCTGAGCCGGCCGCATTGAGAGTCTGGTGCAGACAGCTGCTCATCTTTACAACTGGCAGTGTAATCGGTCTCTGTTACCGCGCCCGCGGGAGGCGCTATTGGCTCATGCTCTTTCAGTGTTATACTCCGTTACACGCCCGGTGGGGCTATTGGCTCAAGCTCTTGCAGCGCAGGTTGTGTCCGTTACTACGCCCGAGGGGGGTATTGACTCAAGCTCTTGCAGTACTAGAAGTCCCATTACTACGCCCTTGGGGGCTACTGGCTCAAGCTCTAGCAGTGCAGGTTGTCTCCGGTATACACCCATGGGGGCTATTGGCTCAAGCTATTGCCTTACAGTTGGTATCTGGTAATACACCCATGGGGGCTATTGGCTCCAGCTCTAGCAGTGCAAGTTGTCTCCATTATTATGCCCGTGGGGGCTATTGGCTGGTCTATTCCGTAGTACTCTGATCTCAATTTCAGTTCAGCCTCTGCAGCCAGCTAAGCCTTATGAACTCAAGGTGTTGTATCATCTAACACCACTCGCTGCATTATTTCCTCCTTGGGCGTGCCAAACACCACAACAGAGACTGATTGATATTTTGTATTTAACCATTGAGTACCCTTCTATTCTGTGCCTGTCCTGTGACAGTATATGTATTATCCTTGCATCTGTATACTGAGCCTGTGAAGGCATATGTAACCTTTTTCTCGCTATAATTCTATGTTGCCTATAGAGGGCGATCTTTCTTCTTTATTTTTTAATAAAACTGTGTTTTATTCTAACCTGCTGGTCTAAGTGTCTTAAAAAACCGTTACAATACCAAATGAGAAAGAAAAAAAAAAAGAAAAAAAAGAAAGAAGAAAAAAAAACATCGCAAGTTCCTCTAAGTGTAATATTTCAATCCACAATTTCAAGTGAATATATAATCCAAGGAAATCCCCTCCACAGGGTACTCACATTTACAAGAGGCCTATCTGCCTCCGGATAAGCCGCACTGACTGGATCTGACCTCCAGTCCTGGTCTCTCTCTTCCACCCTCAACTGGTCACTCCGGTATCCTCCTTTCAGCAAGATCCACTCCTTCTTCCTCGTTATGATCTCTCCTCCAAATATTTTAATGCTATCATAAGCAATAACTACGAGGAGTATAACATTTATACTCGCCAATAATGGCGAATTTAAGGGGACTTGCACAATAAAGGGAATCCCAGAACCAATTATAATTGATGGGAAGCGTAAATATATAGAAAAAAACATATAAATTTATTAAAATTTACAGCTGTTTCCCGGGTAACAACCCTTCAATAAAAACATTCAATATAGATACAGTAACAAATACCCCTATGCGTTTCGTAACACACAGTTACTTTCTCAAGGGAGAGATCATAACAAGGAAGAAGGAGTGGCTCTTGCTGAAAGGAGGATACCGGAGTGACCAGTTGAGGGCGGAAGAGAGAGACCAGGACTGGAGGTCAGATCCAGTCAGGGTGCTTTATCCGGAGGCAGATAGGCCTCTTGTAAATGTGAGTACCCTGTGGAGGGGATTTCCTTGGATTATATATTCACTTGAAATTGTGGATTGAAATATTACACTTAGAGGAACTTGCGCTGTTTTTTTTTCTTCTTTCTATTTTGCATGTTTTTGGATCCTGTCCGGATCCAAAGCTGCATGTTGGGACTCTGAGTATTCGGAAGATTTCAAGTTTCCCTTAGTGAGAAGTTTCTTCTTTTTCAATAGAGGGACTATTATATATAAAAGAAGGATATATAACCCTGTATAAAATATATACTTGATGTTTCATGTTATGCATATGGTTTGATCTCCTTTGTTGTGTTGTATATTGTAATTGAAAAGTTAGCTATTGGTGAGCACAGAAACATTTGTGTTTGGACAATACCAAATGAGTCGAAGTGCACATTAAAATATCAACACACCCCCTTGCATACAAATGGGTCTCAATTTTCAGCATTTCCATATGGAAATGAGTCATTATGCTTAATTTCCATATGAAAATAGGCCATTGTCGATGTGATGAATGAAAATTCGCATACCTGTCGGATTGATGTCGATGTGGGCATATTTTTGTCAGAGTGCTGGTGATGTAATGTTGTAGACCCTTTGGTGAATACTCCAACAGGACATCGACATTTTTAGCCCTCTACAAATTTTTGTGCATCTAGGCCCTGATGTTGGTGAAGGACTGTATAAGTATGAATTACTACATTTAGTGAGATCTTCTGTGCCATTCTCTTGTTTTTTGTTTGCAGTCTATATTTTGGTGGGATCCCAACCCATTTAGAGTGATCAGCAAAGACCTATTTCTCTACTGGACAATTTGGTGACTTTTTATTATATAGCCTGTACAATATTACTAGGATTTATATTTCAATAATACTATTGCATTTCTTAGGATTTTGTATTGTTCCTCTATTAATCTATTTCCCATTGTGGGGCTGGAGAGAGGGGCAGGAACGTAGGGGTTGCATGTAGTTTTAAGTGCATCCTCATTTGGGGTTAAACAACAGGATAAGTCTATTAAAGTTCACCAGTTTTCTCTATCCAGTATAACATAACTCATTCTCAGATAAAATTGATTTCTGTGTTCACTGAATGGTTTTATGTTCACCAATTAAAAAGTAGGTAATCTACAGATAATCACTTCTGCAGTCAAAATGTACATCTTCTATGGTATAGTTAGTTTATCTTTGTAATGTTACAATAATTAATACTCTTCTATCCTTATTTTGATATTTGTTCATTGTACCAAGTGTTTAACTTTCTAGATGTTCTTGCAGCATACTAAATAATTCAACTATAAGTATTCATTATATATACAGGGCTCAAAATTTCCACTCGCCACTAGCCAATGGCGAGTGAAAATTTAGCCCTAGCGAGTAGAAATTCAGCCCAGGTGGGTATGTTATGGCTTAGAGTGACAATTAACTTTTCAGGTCTGGCTAGTAGCAAAGGACTTCAAATTTTAAGCCCTGATATATATATATATATATATATATATATATATATATATATATATATATTATTACAATAGCAATAGTTTTAGTTCCTTTGTCTTCTTAATAGTATTTTGTTATTCCCTTTTCAGTGTGATTGCAGGTATAGCAATCAATTCTTCTACATTTAAAAATATATTAGCTATTCTTGAGCAGAGCAGCAAACAAAAGATTCCTTGTACTGTGATTCGGTACAGTCTGATCTTAACAAGTGACATATAATTTTATATAATTACATTTTGCTTCAATTTAGCAACTCAAAAAAATTAAGCAGTTCATATAATAGGTCGTCATTTTCTCCAAATCTAGATATTTCTACTAATGATTTAGTTTACAGATTTATGCCTAGATTCCATTCTACAAGAATGCATCACTTAGCCTCCAAAAGGGCCACAAAAGGCTTTTTTTTTAGCCTTTTTGGTACTTGAGGTATTACTTTCCAGCTGCTATGCATTCTGAATTAGACAGTTTGGGATACATGCAAACTTGAAAATTATATCCAGAAAAAATAATTGAAAATGACCCCTGCCTAATTTACAGTCACTTCCATTGCCTTCTTAAAGGGATAGTAATGTTTCATAATAAAAGCAGCTCTAATTAATCATCATAGTATTTGGACCTTGGAGAGTGTTATTTCAATTCTGTCAAAGTTGTAGTTCAAGAGTAATCTAGGCCTATCTTTTGTAAATTGGAAGTTTTCATTTTACTAGACAAAAGAAACAGCCCTCTGGGTGTGACACCTTATTTTAAATCAGCGTATTAACCCTTGGAGTGCCTATAGGTTATATATATTGCTATAGTGATATTTATGATATATGTTGCATGAAGTTGGCATACTGTCTAGACATATATTATTGGATTCATTCTAAGTATATTCTTGGTATAATCTCTGATTGACTATATATTAATTGCAATTTATATGTTTTATTCAGAAGGTATGCAATAATTGAAATCAGTACATAATTAAATTATAGCAATTAATCTGGGATGCTATTCCAGTTATTCTCTAAATTTGATTATTATATATATGGTACAAGGATGTGACGAAATGGTTGTCACCCAGAGAAAGAAATGTGTCTGTTTTCAGTGATTGCCATTGTCTTAACGTGTTCCCATTCTTGAAACCTTAATGTCCCCTGTGTGTGCATGCATTAGAGAGGGTTGTCCAGTTACCAGCAGTGAATGGGTTAGTTAGTGTGTAGGATGTACAAAGGAATGGTGCCATGCAGTCTAGCTAAACCCAGAGATTGTGCTATGAGATAACCAGTGTTGGTTAGATGGAGGGGGGATGTGCATCTTCCCCCCTCACATTAGGCTAAGCAGAGAGAGACCTGGTAGATGGGAACTATGACAACACATCCTGTAGGGGGTGGGTAGAGAGAACCTGGGAGAGAGAAAGTGAGAGAGAGAGTGTGGTTGCAGAATGTAGGGCCAGGAGAAAGGGCCTCTCCATAATGGTGGGAGGCCTAGGGTCCCTGGGCATCCTAAAGCAGCACTGCAGAAACTGGGACTGGCGAGTGCCCTCACCAGAAGAGTTAGAGTGAGCGGGCACTGTAGTGCCAGGTCCCATTTTCAGTTGTGGGCTGTAAGTCAAGGAAGCTTCAGACACAGAGAGAGAGTACCCTGATGTTCCTACCACAAGGATCTTAGGATGTCTTCCCCAACTCCTCTGCCAGGACTAAAAGATACAAGGAACCTTCATGTGCTCCAGCAGCATGTGTAGTGGGCAGGATGCCTACTCTTGCCTCTAGTGGGACTATGAATAAGCTCCAGCATTAAGCTAAAGTGGACTGTGAGTATTATTTGTAACCCCTGGCAAGTTATGCAACTAAGAAGAGAACAGCAGAAGTGCTTAGTTTTTATGTTTTACCCCTGTTTGTTTGCCTGTAATTGTTGTCCTATGTTTTGTGCCGTGACCTCTCTAATAAATGCAATTTATTATCTTTTTGTCTGGCTGGATAAATCTCTTAACCCTCGGCCTACCAATAAGTAACCCCTGTACCCCCCGTCACAAAGGATAATTGTTAGAGGAATTGTATTAAATTTTATGACAATATACCTTTAAACCATAATTAGCATAGTTTATACAGTTTCTGGGGCAGAGGGTATTCATATACACTGCTGCCAACTGTATTTTATTAATTGTAAGGATCAATTAACCTTTTCTATGCTGATGAGTGCAATTATTGTTATTTAATACCTCTGAATATACCTATGTGTGGTTAACCCTTTAATTGCTGGCAGTCCTCACGGCAATAATTGTGATTTGGTTTACTATGTATCTATTGTAATTGCTAATCACTAATTTATCTCATTGTTGCTGATACTTTTTATATATAGTATATTATATTTTAAAAAATAATATATATTTTTGCACAAATATGCTGAATTGATTATTTGTATCAATTCTTTACTGTGAAGCAGCGTGTCAATACCTAATAAAGCAGAAAGTTCTCAAATTTATTTTGTATTGTCATTTACCTATTTAAGTGAAGATATCCAACCTGATTGGTTCTCTTGTTTTAACCCTTTGGATACCTTCATAATAAATAGTCTAACAATGTATTTTTAATATCAGCGCAGAGAATGAGTAGGACATATGTGAAAGGTTGCTACCATTTACCATTGTTAGAAACACTGTTATGACCACTGATTAATGTGTGTTATTAACCTGAGAATAATGATAGCTTACATTTGACCCAATTAATGGTAATAGTTGCTGTAGAAATCATGAATATACATATGAATATATATATAAAAGATCAAGTAAAATCAGGAGGGGAAGACGAAAGCACAAATATAGTTCCCATGACACTAAGGAACAAATAGTCGTATACAATCTATCAGATAGAAACTTAACAGAAACTGAAATGTGTGTGTTAAGTAAAGGGCTTAGTTTTGTGCCAACAACTAGACAAAACAAATTCAATTGGGAAATTGACTTATACAAACTGCATCGCCAGTTGAAACTCAAGGACTTCTTCAGTAATGACCCTCAAGCAAGTAAGGAATGTTCTATGGGTTTTAAATCCAAAAGCAAATTTGATCCAGTGTGCCATAATCCACATGTTGCCACTTTTGTCAATCTTGTCGCTAATGAAACCAGAAATAGTATAAATCAACAGCAAATTAGTTACAGTAATTTTAGTGAACAAGAGTTCACAGCTTTGAAGCAATTAGCAGATGATAAAACTATCATTATTCGACAAGCTGACAAGGGTGGTGGCATAGTGGTGATGAATTATTGTGATTACAGGGAGGAGGTATTGAGACAACTGGGAGATGCAGCATGCTGTAAGGTACTCAATAGAGATCCCACATCCATCTATAAGATAGAAATTGATTCAGTGATCAATCTTGGTTTATCAAACAGATGGATCACTGAAGAAACAAAACATTTCTTAAGTCAACATCTTCCCATTACACCAGTACTATATTGTATTCCTAAAATACACAAGTCATTAGAGCATCCACCTGGGCGCCCCATAATTTCAGCGAGGGGCTCATTATGTCAGCTTTTATCCCAGTTTGTAGATTTTTATCTTCAGACTTATTCTACCAAACTAGATACATATATTCGTGATTCATAAGATTTTATATGTCTGTTACCACAAATAATTTCTATTGACACAAGTATTCAACATGAATTAGGCAAAGAGTCTTTTGCTGCAGTAATGGGGAATGATGAAGCATATTCAGGTCCCCCTGTAGAATTTATTCTACTATTAGTTGATATCATCTTGAAAAATATTTGAAAATAAATTCTATTTACAACTGCAAGGGATAGCGATGGGGTCTAACATGGCCCCATCATATGCTTCATTATTTATGGACTATTACGAGAAACTTCATATTTTTTCAATGAATCAATATGCACACCATATATCTTTTTTCAAATGATTCATTGATGATATATTCTTATTGTGGACTAATGGACCAGAATCTTTGAGGGAGTTTGTAGATTATTTGAACAACATTGAATCTACAATTAGATTTACACTTACATATTATAATAGTGTAAGTTTTTTGGACATGGAAGTGTACAAACAGGGAATGTCTTTAAAGACTAAAATCTTTCGTAAAGTAACTGACAGAAACACTATATTACATGCTTCCAGTCATCACCCTTCACTGTTGAAAAAAGGCTTACCGTTTTCTCAGATGATTCGTGTTGTACGCAATACCTCTGATAGAACAGAACAGTTAAAAGCTTTATCAGCTAGGAGACTTAGATTTTTAGAAAGAGGTTCTTTGTGTAGAGATGTAGATGTAGCTATGGACAAGGCTTTAAAACTTGACAGATCTGTTCTTTTATCTCCAAGGCCGATTGCTGATGACAAGGAGACTAGATTTTGTGTACAATCCCAATACACAATATCTTCTCCAGCTATTAGGCGGTCTGTCTTGAAGAACTGGCACATTCTAGTGGGTGATCAGAAGATTGGACAATTTTTTGCTAGCATACCTTTATTCTGCTATAGGAGAGGTAAAAATCTGGCGGATTGGTTGATGCAGGCTGATCCCTCAGATAAATATGACCATGATAGTGGTTGGTTGACACGTCCCAAGGGAGTATACAGATGTAAAGGTTGTTCCAATTGTGATCATATTATCACAGGAAAAAGTTATGAACATCCTAAGACAAAACAAACTGTGATGATACAAGACTTTATCAACTGTGAGTCAAGATATGTGATCTATATGATCATCTGCCCATGTGGACTGTATTACGTTGGAAAAACTATAACTATGTTAAAAGAAAGAATAAATAATCATAAATCATCGATTAAAAAAGCCCTTGAAGGAAAATTAGAAGCTAAAGAGACTCTAAAACAACCAGTTGCCAGACATTTCGAATTATTTAAACATAAACAATTTTGCTTCATGCCGATATGGATGGCGCACAAACCTCTGAAAGGAGGTGACAGACATAAAATCTTACTTCAGAAAGAAGCTAGATTGATTTACGAATTCCACACACTGGTCCCAAATGGATTAAATCAAGAGTTGCAGTTGTCCTGTTTTTTATACAGCATTTCCATTAAGTTTGGACCACAAACAGCAGCAAGATAAAATGTTTGCTTAAAAGGTGGTAGTTATTGTGAGCACTCCTTGTGGATTAACCACAGGAATGGGCTCTTATATGCCACTTTATGGAGAATATTTATGCTGTGATAAATCATGAAGGATCTTCGTGGCAATTAAAAAGGGTGATAACTTCTATGTGCAGTCCTTGTGGATAAACCACAGGATGGGGTTGTAACGGTTTTTTAGGACTCTCAGACCAGTAAGTGAAAATAAAACACACTTTATTTAAAGTGAATAATGCACAAGTTCGCCCTCTAGAGGCGGTAGGTAATACACAGATCAAGTAAACTGAGATATTACAATAGTAATAGCACAATACACATACATGCAAGACAGTATGCACTAGGATGATATGAACCCCCAAGGGGTTAATGTCTAGATAACAGTCCGTCTCAGATGTGGAGGTTTGACACGTCCTGGATGTTAAAAGGCTGTGCTGGATAGACAAAGTTCATCAAGTGCTGAAGATCGAGCTGCCTTGCCAAGGTGTTTGGATATTAAGCAGAATAGGAATCAACTTAGCCCCCACGGGCGTAGTTACAGGAACTGCTTTGGTTTGTGCAAGTGCAAATAGCCCCCACGGGCGTAACGGGAACCGGCCGGCAATGCAAGAGCTAACAGCCTCCTCAAGCTTAATCGAATGCTGGAATATGAATGCAAGAGCCACTAGCCCCCTCAGGCGTAGTACCGGATAAGCCAACACTGAAGCCTTACTGCCAACACTCTGTGTCACGGATATCGCCGGTAACTGATACCGGAGAGCCTTAGGCACCCAAATGACCAAGCTGGAAGTCGATCTTCGGAGCAGGAAGTCAGCCGGGCCGGGTCGGAGCACGTAGAAGGCAGTCATACAAGCCGGGTCATACACAAGCAGGAACGTCAGTCTAGCCGGGTCAGGATCCAAGGGTGGTACGCAGACGAGCCGGGTCATACACAAGCAGGAACACTGGAGAATGGTCAGGACAAACCGAATCGGTACACAGGAACTCAGAATACAGGAACACAGCAACAGCACTACTGGCTCAGGAACACCACGAAAGGGCATCTGACAGATGTGATAGCCAGGTATAAAAAGGTCATCAGGAGGCGGGTCAAACCCAGTCAGCAAATCAGTGACAGCCACAACTGAGAGTGACAGGAATCACAGGCACTGTGATAGGGGTCCTAAATCACCTTAGTAGTCCATAGTGGACCAATATGGAGAATATTTATGCAGTGATAAATCATGAAGGATCTTTGTGGCAATTAAAAAGGGTGATAACTTCTATGGGCAGTCCTTGTGCATAAACCACAGGATGGGGTCCTAAATCACCTTAGTAGTCCATAGCGGACCAATGTCTGGGAATTGGATAATAGTGTGGATGTTTCTTTAGAATCGAAGGAAACACCTTTTTGAGAGACATTCATTTCCATTTACGGTATATTCTGGCAACCAGTTGGATTATGTTTCTTATGATTTATCATTTACAGCTACATGGCACATAATTGTCTATGATGGACCAGCTTCAAGGAAGAACACATATATATTACAACCTTTATATAAGGACTTGAGACTGAATAAATTGTATTCATTTTTGTGTTGATCTAGGGTTATCAGCTTATTTATAGCAGAGTGATTAATTCAGATACTTCTATGGTTGCTATGGTTCAAGCACAAGTATAATACATTTTGTGAATATTTTACGGTTCATTCTGGTCTATATGTGGGGGAGTGTTTCTCAGCCTGCACCTCCACATAGGAGACTAGATAATATTAGATATAAATTTGGTTGAATCTTTGATAACTGCTGATATGCGCTGAGTTCTTTGAGACTGTACTGTAAAAGTTGAATTTGCTGTCTCAGCCCGATTAGTGAGTCCGTGGATGGCCAGATTTGAGCTGTTGGACGGACCACAGTGATCGGACAAGATACAAAGTTTTTATATTGTTCCGTGTTTGCACACATTGTTACATTGAGAGGATATGACAGGGTAAGCAGTGAGCTGATTGAGGTTGGGTTCGGCGGCACTGCGATGCGGCGGTGACTATGAGTTTCACTGCGGCACTGCATTGGTGTCTATTCCATCGGTCAGATTCACTGAATGATACACTGTTTATATAAGTTATTGTAGCATTGCACATGGTGGAGTTATTTTATTTTAAGTCAATGTGTGTATTTGGTAATGTTGTGGTACTGATGCCGGAGGGTTTACACAGCATTGGTTCAGTGTGATTGGTGTTTAGCAGCTGACGTCATGCGGTGACGGGGTCAACACGAGGACGCCGCTTTTAGCGCTATCTTAGCGTGGGGGCACGTCATTGCATAGAGGTCAGTTGTTTAATAATCTATATATACCCTAACTGTTTGCCCTGATGAAGGTCTGATTGCTGACCGAAAACATTTGGTATGGATTGAATAAAGCCAATTCTTTTTAACATATATATCTTTGAGCGCTGTCTCCTTGGTCCATGGAACTCCTGAGGCTGAGTATATCTGTATAATCTATTTATTAAGGGACGTGCACCAATTGTTATCATGTATTTATGAGATGAGTGCCACTGTGTATCATTATCTTATATATATATATATATATATATATATATATATAAAATTAATATCAATCACACCACCCCAGTCCATCACCACACCATACACATCTGCCATATTCATTTTTTTTTTCTCTTTTAAAATAATGGATAACCAGCATAGCAGAACAGCCTGGGAATTATTTGTGTGTGAAGAACTCAGGTTATCCAAACAAAAGCCCAAGTATATAATATTAGCAGGCCTCATGCTTTTCATAAACAAGACTTCAGTAAATAATTCTTTGCAAATCTGGGGCTTGCAACATATATAAGGCCAGATAGTTTTTTTTGTGTTTTTTTTTTTTTTGCTTAATCGGGGCTGTCATGCTAAGGTGTGTCCCCTCCTTTCCCATTTCACAACCTTGTCACAAATAGTGCCCATGATTTCAGTGAGGGTACATGTGGAAAAGAATGGCCTTCTTTTTCTCCACGATCACCTTCACTGGCCCTGGTCCCGTATCACTGCTTGAAGAGATCAATCCCATGGTCGTCACGGTGATTAGAGTGTGGCACACTAGTCCTTTATTACCATCCTGATGCTGAGACAGATGAAAGTCTGCTGCAAACTCCTTGTCACTGCTGCTGGTGGCAGTAATGCCCAATCCCATTTGCATCTCTTTTTCCCATTCCTTTTTGCTTTACACCAAAAACAATTACATTTAGGATGAAGGCGAAGCAGAGTAAATACACAATATTTGCAATTCTCAATGCAGCTATTATATTCGAATTATAATCATTCATTGCCAAAAGGCAAAAAGTCAACTTTCAAAGAGCGGGAAGATGCCACTCATCTATGACCTGTTACAGTTTTGTGGGATTGTCTCTCAGAACCCTGCATGCACAAAGTTGCATGACAATGGTATTGGCCTCTCTTCTGCTGCTGGCCCTTTCTCTAGTTCCAGAAACAACACTAGCAGTTACATACAGTAGGAGAACTGTATAACTTTAATGCTTTACCAATAGTGGTGGTAGAGGGGATTGCAGCACATTTATCTCTTGTGGGGAATCTGACTGTTGTCACCTGCAACTAGGAGTCATCCTCCATGGTACTTTGCATTTGTTCATCAGCAGTAGGAAATATGGGTGTTTTTCCTGAGGAAAATGTTGTCCCACTCCCTGAAACATCTGCAAAAGTATTATTATGTTCCCCTCTGCCATTCACACATTTAGGAGTGCTACAGCTGTTAGTCATTGTATCTCTGATGTACTGCAGATGTGTCTGAATCAGGATGTACATAGATGTTATCCTGCTTTCCCCCTACTCATATTTTTACAGGGAAACTGAATAGTAGCATGTTTAGGTTTTGGTTTGGGAGGGAAATATGTCCAAACTTTAAATGACATCGACTGCGGGGTTCTAGAGCCTGCATATCATTCTGAAAAAAAATGTCAAAGTAAAGTGTCCTGGACCCCTTCATCCGCACTCCCTAAGTGAGAGGAAGTAAAAAAAAAAGATTAATATGGGGACTGGTGATTTTTATTTAAATTTGGATTTTAACCCATTGAATACGCTGGAGCCTACTATAGCATTTAAGAGGTTTAAATCATTTGGAATTTTTATTTATCCCCTATGGTATAATTGGTCTACCCCAAAATTATTCTGGTTTTAATTTGAGCATAGGGCCCTTAAAGTAGTATACTTTTCTCTGTATTCAATATGGACAGACTGATAGTTTTACATTTATATAAACTGAACCTCATCTTCCATTTATTTGCCCATTCACTTAAATTATTCTAAATCCTTTAGCAGACCGCAAAACATCTTGGCATACATGTATTACTTTACACTAGCAATGAATGAGATACCACATTAAATTACAATCTCAAATGAGGAAATGGTTGGAGAGCTCTTTCGCATAGGATTTTCTCACCTGATGAAAATGCATAAGATAAAATATGCACTCCTGTCAGTATGGAGAAAAAAATAATATTCTGTGAGGCAATGCCAGATGCAGTCCAATATACAGTCCCAAATCCTAACGTGCCTATTCCAAACCTGCTGCTTACCATTGATGTTCATAGTAACATATCCACACTCAAGGGCACAAATAAAAATACACAAGGAATGTGCAAAAACCTTTAAGAGTAGCATGTGGAGAGGAAGAAAGCCTGAGTAATATGCAGATACTTACAATAATTGAACCAAAATATAGCCAAAGTATCTACACCAGAGTTCAGCATATCACTATGGTATTCTCTGCAGGGTTATACGAATATGCCTATGGCATCTGAAGGACTGTTGGCTTTCTCACCTTGTCCCATGTTCAGGAGTGGATTGTCCTACTGAGGAATTGGGGATCACTTGTTGGGTCTGCAGTCATGGGCCATTTGGGGAGATTTGAACATGTCTCTCACCTGACAAGCCCACAGTGTTTTGTATGTGAGGGCGGAGACACAGACCTCCATGTCAGAGCTTCCTTGCAGTCGTTGCACTGCCTTCTAATTCAGAGCATCAGAATATGAGATCATATCCTGGCACCCTTCACTACCGTGCCACATGAATACTGCAGGTGAGTGCTGATATGGAGTTCTGTGCCGGAAGCTGCACATATCTCTTACTCCCCACACTGTACCACCAGGGAAAGCAAGAGAAAGGTAAAAGACTGAATGAAAAAACAGGCATGTGGAGAAGTAGGGGAAAGGAGTGGACACAATTAATAGAGGAAAGGGAGGAAACTGGGAGAAAGACAGGGGACTTAAAGTAAAGATATTAAAAAAGAAAGTGGAAAGCATGGGGGAGAGATAAGAGGGGAAGGCAAGGAAAAAGAGAAGGAATGAAATAGGCTGGAGAAGAAAGGGACAAAAAAGAAGAAAAAACGGCACAAACAGTCCTCTAATCGTAGTACTTTCTTACTGGAATGATCCTTCACAAACACCCATAGAATACTACTCACATTTAACAGAGGCCACTACTTGCCTCTCAGTGTTCTCACTTGTGCTGGTTTTCAAACCAGCTCAGTGTGCTTTAGCTCGGGCTTTCAAATTCTGGTCATATACTGGACCACCACTTCTCTGGGATTCAATAAATATATATATGTGGAAACAGCCACTCTAGCCCAGGGCCATATAATCACAGTGCACTATTGGCTGAACTTCTTTATTTTTTTAAATCCCTTTGTTAAAAGAGCTTGTAACAAAATATTTACAACAAGACTCTCCAGTTTAGAGTGACCCAAATAACAAGCCCAAACAAGCAACCACCAGCTGATGTTAAAAACAATGAGAAATATAAAAACAATTTGAACAAAGTAATATATGTAAAAGGAAACGCCTTATGCGTTTTGTGACTCCAATACCCACTTCATCAGAGGCTTTCAAATATATGAAACATAGGAGAACATCATTTCTTTAAATACCTTATACATTCTCAAAATCCACTGGAACTCCACTGAGCAAAACCTAATACCGTAATGTCTCATAGTGGTGTTTCGCATCAGGAAGCGTACTAAGAACTCCTATGGAACGCACGATTGCGCTCCACAGTGAACTTCCGCATCCGGTGCTGGTCACATGCCCAATCTGACTACTTCTAGGCACCACGCATGTCACACCCAGTGGACTGTGTCAATTCCAACAGGCTATCGATGACATAATCAAACAGCTGACTCTGTAAGGGTCACATGGCTGAACATTACACCAACCATACAGCTTAGAGTGTTGACCCAATCTGTTGATAATACCTCTAAAAAAAGGTTTTCACCGAATATTACAGGTAGTTTTGAATGTAACAAAAAAAGATGTACAGCTTGTATCTTTGTTAAGCACGGTGCAGTAGATTTTTGGGATGTTGACAAAGGTACACCATTTAAGTTTAAACATGTTTGTAATTTTGGCACTGGTTTTATTATTTATCTTATTCAATGTGGTTGTCAAGCCATGTATGTAGGGAGAACAAGGAGGGAATTGAGGAAAAGAATAGGTGAACATAAAAGGAAAATCATAAAAAAAGAAATGGATCATGGAGTATCTAGGCATTTTTCCATTTCTGAATATGGAGGGTTAAAAAATGTTAAAGTAATGAGTATTGATTGGGTTCCACCACAAAAAATAGATTTGGGGTATTATGTAGGCAAGAAGCCTACTGGATATATACATTTGGTACATTAAGTCCAAAAGGATTAAATGAAGAGGTTGATTTACACGATTTATAAGTATTGGGGATTTTTCCCCCTCCTTCTTTTTCCTTTTTTCCATTTTTCTTTACCTCCCCCCCCCTTTTTGGGGACTCCTTTTTATTATAATTTTAAGATATTATTTGCCTTACGGTCTATGTGGGTATAATTACCAAAGGGACACTAGGTAGCAGGATATTTGTATTATAGCTCAGTAGCTTTGCATTTTTCTTTTCTTATTTCTTTTATTGTATTTGTACATCCGGAGTCCCATTGAACATAACCACACACTTCAAAACTTTTTGGTCAATTATGGAGATAAGTACCCTGGGAATCATGAGTGTCACACTCTAAGCTGTATGGTTGGTGTAATGTTCAGCCATGTGACTCTTACAGAGTCAGCTGTTTGATTATGTCATCGGTAGCCTGTTGGAATTGACACAGTCTGCTGGGCATGACATGCTTGGTGCCTAGAAGTAGTCAGATTGGGCATGTGACCGGCACCGGATGCGGAAGTTCACTGTGGAGCGCAATCGTGCATTCCATAGGAGTCCTTAGTCCGCTTCCTGGCCCGAAAAAAACACTATGAGACATTGCGGTATTAGGTTTTGCTCAATGGAGTTCTGGTGGATTTTGAGAATGTATAAGGTATTTAAAGAAATGATGTTCACCAATGTTTCAGATATTTGTAAACCTCTGAAGAAGTGGCTATTGGAGTCACGAAACGCATTAGGCATTTTCTTTTACATATATTACATTGTTCAAATTGTTTTTATATTACTCATTGATTTTAACATTCAGCTGGTGGTTGCTTGTTTAAGCTCATTATTTGGGTGTCAATATTCACTCTAAACTGGAGAGTCTTGTAAATATTTTGTTACAAGCTCTTTTAACAAAGGGATTTTAAAAATAAAGAAGGTTCAGCCAATAGTGCACTGTGATTATATGGCCCTGGGCTAGAGTGGCTGTTTCCACATATATATTTATTGAATCCCAGAGAAATGGTGGTCCAGTATACAACCGGAATTTGAAAGCCCGAGCTAAAGCACACTGAGCTGGATTGAAAACCAGCACAAGTGAAAATACTGAGAGGCAAGTAATGGCCTCTGTTAAATGTAAGTAGTATTCTATGGGTGTTTGTGAAGGATCATTCCAGTAAGAAAGTACTGCGCTTTTTTGTCTGTCTACTACAGTTTGAGGGGGAATCCAGCTCTTTTAGAATGTGCAGCATCACCAAAAGGATTGATCGAAGTCCAATAAGAACCATACTTTGAAGGAGACATTTGACTTAGTTTGTATGTTTTGTTTTGTTTTGGTTTTTTTGTTTTGTTTTGTTTTTTTTCCTTTTTTTAACCATCCTTGTATATTGAACCACTTGTACCCTTTTCTTTCTCTTATGTTTCTGTTCCCACAAATTTTCTCTGGGTAATCTACTATATATCCCCTGTAGGTAAATTAAGGCGCTCTCACCAAGACTATGTCTCTTTTGTTTCAAATAATTTTTATTAAGGAATCATCACACAGTACAATGCTTAATACATGTACAAAAACGTGACCAATTAAAGGCATTGAAATGCAGTAAAAATACAGTACAGTGAGGCATCGTGCCACCTAAATAAAGCATATATAATCCAGAGTATCAGTCACAATCGAAATCTGCTGACAGGTGGATGGTTCCAATTTGAATAAAGGATAAAGAGGAAAGGGGGTGAGAAAGTAAATGTAAAAGGACAGTCTAGCCTATGATAGGAAAAAAAAATAAAAAAGGGGGGAGAAGGAGAGAAAGAGGGAGGGAGATAGAGGGGGAAGAGAGACTGAAAGGCGCATGGAGAAAGTTAGGAATGAACGGAGGAAGTCTGAGGAGAGGTGTGGGACGGGCATGGGCTCGAGCCGACCATCACGGAGCCCACAGTGAAGCTACAGACTCTCATTCCCGGACCTCCAAGAATGACGATAACCATGCCTCCAGTAGGGACACATCTAGTTTCTTGCGCTTCCACGCTATTTTAAAAAATAAGATGTGCTCAATGACTTTCTTTCGCCATTCACCAACCGACGGAGAAAGATCCGATTTCCAATGGAGTGGAATCATGGCCTTCGCCGCATTCAACATGGTAAATAGGATTAGTTTTTGGGCCTTAGGGATTATAGGCAGACTTCTATATAAGAGAACTTGCCATGGATCTGCTGGTATAGAGAGGTCCAAGCTTTTATTTATAATTGAGAAGCAAGAGTGCCAGTAGTGTGAGAGAGCAGGGCAGGTCCACCAAATGTGTAGTAATGGTCCCGAAGTGGCCCCACATCTCCAACAGATATCGGGGATCCTAGAATCAAAACCATGCAACTTATGGGGCGTATACTACCAACGGAACAACAATTTATAATTCATCTCAACCACTTGAGCGGATATAGAGGACTTCCGCATAATTCTCCATACCTCCTTCCACTCGGCCAAAGGGATAGCACCTCCAAGATCTTTTTCCCAAGCGAGAGCATAGTTTGGCTTGGAAGAAGCAGCTTCGCCCAGAAGGATTTTATATATAGAACCTAGAAATTGTGTGTGTTTAGCGGGGAAAAGTAACATAGCTTTAAAGAAAGAAAGGGGTCTGTCGAATAGGTGATGGAAGCCTCGGACTATGTCTCTTTTGTTTCCATCTCACAGTCTTATTTTTATATATATTGGAGAAGAAAGGTCAAGAGGAAGCAGCCAAGAGGGCCGTAGGTTGAAAGACAGTGGAGGTAATAGGTTGAGGGAAACAGAAAGGGGGAGGGGTTGGGAGTTGCTAGGGCTGTACTTAATGCACACACACAGAATGGAATATCAGCTAGTGGCCAGTATAAAAATATCCCTCAGGCTTGCATACCACTACAATCATCCCTGCCCCTGTATCCATCATTCCCAACACCATCCCTGTATCCTTAATGGGAGGGTGTTAAATGCTAAATATGCAACAGTAGTGCTAAAAGAAAAGTAATCCTTAATCTTAATACATTGAAGTCCTCAATAGCATTCAATGGGTCACATGTGCCTTTTAATCAATGATTATTTTTATTTGTTCCCTAAGGTTCTGTTAGTTTAATTCTGAATTACTTTATGGGGGAATGCATTAAGATGTGATAAGGTGGTTCTCCAGTGTGATAAACTCTCCAGTTCCTATGCTATTCTATAGAGCCTATGCACTAAGATCCCCAAAGTGTGAGAGATCTTAGACTCCATAGAATAACATAGGAATTGGAGCAGTGATATCACTGAAGAAGTTATATTTGCATTATCTCCACTTTATCACACCTTAGTTCATCTCCCCCCACCCCACACACATACACATACACACACACACGTTTTCTTGGTATATCAGCTTCACAAGGATTTAAACATATGTAACAAAAAAACTCTATGAATACTCTGTTTTCCATAGCAGGTTCCTTTAATCCTATGAGAGTCAGAGAGCCATCCAACACATTGTTTTGCAATGCATCTGACACCGCTTTCACTCCAAGGAAGAAATGTAATTTGTTTTTTCCTGTTACAGTATACTTTGCTACACTTCTGATTTTAGAAATTTTCTGAAAGATTTTCAAAAACTCTAATTATACATTTGCTGTGGTCTGATGCCTATAAAGGATGTATGATATGAAATGATTTGTTCTGCAGTTTAAATGAATGTGTGAGAGATCTGTACTACTCTTAGATCTATAAACTCCTTTCATCTTTCCCTGGCAGCCTTCCAATTAAAGTGGTCAAAACTCATACACAGCTCTGCAGCTTAAGGACTTTAATGTATCCTTGTATCTTAAGATTTTACTTATTTTTTTACTGAATAATCACTTTATTTGTTTTTCAAGGCAATTTTATTTTTAATTGAAATGGAAGAGGTTAGCTGTTTTCTGCCATCCCACATCTGGAAAGGTATATATTCCTCCATTTGAGATTTGCTGCAAACTATAAAGCTGATTTAGTAAGAACTGGAGCAATTCTAGGGTAAACCAGTTGCAATAGAGGGGACGAAAAAGAACTCCTATTGTTTTAAAGGGGACTGTTATCACATGGAGGTCTTCATGCATCATGAATTCAAGATTTTAAAAAGATTAAAGCTTAAAAAAATATGTAATATATACATAGAATATACACAGAAATACAGTAACATAAAAAGAAGAAAAAAAATGCAAAAGTAAATAAAATATATTGCATAAAAATCACATTGTCAGGTGCTTCCTGTCCCCTAACGCCATTGATCACTTGATTCTGCTTGTGCTCCCATTGGCTTCTATGAATTTAAATATGGGTGCCTTCTGTCAGTATCCACTCATTCTTCAGACTTCCCAATTAGTAGTTTCAGCTCTCTGTGATGAATCTGCTGATTATGATTCCTGATCTGTCTTTGTTTGACCTTCCTTCTTGCTTCCTGACCCATTGAATGCCAGAGAAGTATTCAGCTAATGGTAATTTGGTGTTTTTCATTTTGTTGCATGCAACACCTTCGGGAAGGTATGCGTATCCCACACCACACAGCAGTTCTGTCACAAGGCTCAGCAAGTATACTTGGAGCGACTTAACCCTCAATGAGACACAAATAGCATCTATTCAAGAAAAGCCTCTATTGATTTAAAATTAGCATCGATACTTTACAGAAAACAAAATAAGGGCGGACTTAGTAGAATAAGAACAAGCCCATTGGTTATAAAGTAAATACGTGTACATAACATTTCAAGATGGAAGAAAAACATTTGGAATGCATAAAAAATATAAGATGTTCTGTTACTTTTCTAATATCTGCTAGAAGCAAGTAAAAATGTACTACACTAGAGTGAACTTCACTGTTTCCTCTCAAAACAAGGGGGCTGTGTGCTTGCAAAGCAGTTTCACTCTAGTAATGAGAAAAGCTGAAAAAGCAGTTTGGAATATTAACTCTTGCAATGCTGTATGACATTTTAACCCTTACAGTTCCATTTTCCCTCCTACTTCGGATTGTTTTGCTGACAGTGACATTTTGAAGATGGGGAATATGACTCTTTATCAGTCACTGGCATTTATCTCATGGTAGCCTGCCATAATACACTATTATTAGTGTTGAGCGAGCATGCTCGGCCGATGCTCGGATCGGCTCGAGCATCGCTCTGCTCGGCACATGGCGGTACTCGTACGAGTACCGCATGTGCTCGCCCGCCATGTTCGGGTCTCCTCCCCGCACGTTTTGCGGCTGCTGCGCAGCCAATAAACGTGCAGGGAGGCTCTGACATCGGTGTAATGCCAGCAGCCATGTTGGCTGCTGGCATTACACTGATTGGCTGGCCAGAACCCGTGGTCGGGTGCTGTATAGCACCTGACCAGCGAGTTCGGCTCAGTCTTAGCCAGGGAGAGCTGAGGATAGGAAGGGAAAGTCAGTGTAGGGAGGAAAAAAAGCAAAATTGTGAAAAAAAAGAACCAAAAGTCCTTTTTAGGACTACTGTGTGTGGGGGCAGCAGGTTATTTTGTGTGGGGGGAAAAAAAAAAAAAAAAATATATATATATTCTGTTTAGTGTGCAAAGTTGCAGATTAGAGCACATTCTGTTTAGTGTGCACAGTTGCAGATTAGAGCACATTCTGTTTAGTGTGCAAAGTTGCAGATTAGAGCACATTCTGTTTAGTGTGCAAAGTTGCAGATTAGAGCACATTCTGTTAAGTCTTCAAACTAAAATATCAAAGTCACATATTCCATTCAGTGTGCGTCGCCTCAGTTTAGCAGCACATTCTGTGTACTGTGCAGAGTTGCAGAATAGGAAGAAATACTGTTAAGTCTTCAAACTAAAATATCAAAGTGACATATTCCATTCAGTGTGCTTCGCCGCAGTTTAGCAGCACATTCTGTGTACTGTGCAGAGTTGCAGAACAGGAAGAAATACTGTTAAGTCTTCAAACTAAAATATCAAAGTCACATATTCCATTCAGTGTGCTTCGCCGCAGTGTAGAAGCACATTCTGTGTACTGTGCAGAGTTGCAGAATAGGAAGAAATACTGTTAAGTCTTCAAACTAAAATATCAAAGTCACATATTCCATTCAGTGTGCTTCGCCGCAGTGTAGCAGCACATTCTGTGTACTGTGCAGAGCTGCAGAATAGGAAGAAATACTGTTAAGTCTTCAAACTCAAATATCAAAGTCACATATTCCATTCAGTGTGCTTCGCCGCAGTGTAGCAGCACATTCTGTGTACTGTGCAGAGCTGCAGAATAGGAAGAAATACTGTTAAGTTTTCAAACTCAAATATTAAAGTCACATATTCCATTCAGTGTGTGTCACCGCCGTTTAGCAGCCTATTCTGTGTACTCTGCACAGTTGCAGAATAGGAAGAAATACTGTTAAGTTTTCAAACTCAAATATTAAAGTCACATATTCCATTCAGTGTGTGTCACCGCCGTTTAGCAGCCTATTCTGTGTACTCTGCACAGTTGCAGAATAGGAAGAAATACTGTTAAGTTTTCAAACTCAAATATTAAAGTCACATATTCCATTCAGTGTGTGTCACCGCCGTTTAGCAGCCTATTCTGTGTACTCTGCACAGTTGCAGAATAGGAAGAAATACTGTTAAGTTTTCAAACTCAAATATTAAAGTCACATATTCCATTCAGTGTGTGTCACCGCCGTTTAGCAGCCTATTCTGTGTACTCTGCACAGTTGCAGAATAGGAAGAAATACTGTTAAGTTTTCAAACTCAAATATTAAAGTCACATATTCCATTCAGTGTGTGTCACCGCCGTTTAGCAGCCTATTCTGTGTACTCTGCACAGTTGCAGAATAGGAAGAAATACTGTTAAGTTTTCAAACTCAAATATTAAAGTCACATATTCCATTCAGTGTGTGTCACCACCGTTTAGCAGCCTATTCTGTGTACTCTGCACAGTTGCAGAATAGGAAGAAATACTGTTAAGTTTTCAAACTCAAATATTAAAGTCACATATTCCATTCAGTGTGTGTCACCGCCGTTTAGCAGCCTATTCTGTGTACTCTGCACAGTTGCAGAATAGGAAGAAATACTGTTAAGTTTTCAAACTCAAATATTAAAGTCACATATTCCATTCAGTGTGTGTCACCGCCGTTTAGCAGCCTATTCTGTGTACTCTGCACAGTTGCAGAATAGGAAGAAATACTGTTAAGTTTTCAAACTCAAATATTAAAGTCACATATTCCATTCAGTGTGTGTCACCGCAGTTTAGCAGCCTATTCTGTGTACTCTGCACAGTTGCAGAATAGGAAGAAATACTGTTAAGTTTTCAAACTCAAATATTAAAGTCACATATTCCATTCAGTGTGTGTCACCGCCGTTTAGCAGCCTATTCTGTGTACTCTGCACAGTTGCAGAATAGGAAGAAATACTGTTAAGTTTTCAAACTCAAATATTAAAGTCACATATTCCGTGTAAGATGAAGAAGGCGGGTAAAAAGGGACGGGGAAGTGGACGTGATCCTGATAGTTCAGGGCGCGGGTCAGGACGCGGAGAAACTGTGCCTGGTGCCAGAGCACAAGAAAGAAAGACATCCACCATACCTAGCTTCATGTCTAATTTTACAGGGCGTCGCAGGACATCACTCTCGAGGTTCGACCACTGCGAACAGGTGGTCGGTTGGATGACAGCTGATACTGCTTCCAGTCGGTTAAGCACCACCCTGTCTTCCACCAAGTCCACTCTCAGTAGCCAAGAGTCTGGTCAACATAATCCTCACTCTGATCATCCTTCCTCCCACCATACACGGTCTGGTCAAAGAAGTGATCCCACACTGGGATATAGTGAGGAGCTCGTCTCATCACCAATCCTTCATTTGACCCTCTCTCCAAGCACGCTTGCAGAGGAACATGACATCTTGTGCTCTGATTCACAACCTCTAGAGGGTACCCAATCACAAGACGATGACAGATGTGAACGGCATTTAAGGTCAAAGGAAGTAGTGGATGATGATGATGATGATGAGACACAGTTGCCATTAAATCAACCACTATTTCCGTCTCAAGACCTTGTTGAGGAGAATGTTATACAGTTGTCAATGACTGAGTATGTGGTGGGATCAAGACATGAGGAGGATGATCAGAGTGAGGAAGTGGAGGAGGACTTGGTGGACGATGAGGTGACTGACCCCACCTGGGAAGGTGTAGAGCCGAGCGATGACAGCAGTCCTGAGGGTGAGCCATCTGCAGCACCGCAACAGGCTGGAAGAGGCAGTGGTGTGGCTACAGAAAGAAGGCGGACCGCACCAAACCGGCCCGCAAATGTTCCACGGAGCACCCCCTTGCGTAAATCTACCTTGCCAAAGGGTAGGTGTTCCGCGGTATGGCGTTTTTTTAAGGAAAGTGCGGACGACAAAAGAATTGTAGTTTGCAACCTGTGCCACACCAGAATGAGCCGAGGCATGAACACTAGAAACCTCACCACCACCAGCATGATCCGACACATGGCATCCAAGCACCGTAGTAAGTGGGAGGAACGCCTGGATCGCCCATCTGTGTCTGCAGGCCACACCACTGCCTCCTCTTCCCCTGTTTTCGGTGCCGGCCAATCGCCTGTCGAAGGCGCAGGCCCGCATACCTCCCGCCCTGCACCTGTACCATCTGAAGCACCATCAGCGACCACATCCACTTCCCTGTCCCAGCACAGCGTCCAAATGTCGTTACCCCAGGCATTTGAGCGCAAGAGAAAATACCCAGCCACCCACCCACAGGCCATAGCACTAACCTCACACCTTTCCAAATTACTGGCCATCGAAATGCTGCCATTTAGGCTTGTGGACACTGAGTCCTTCCGCAGCCTGATGGCAGCAGCTGTCCCTCGGTACGCGGTCCCCAGCCGCCACTACTTTTCCCGGTGTGCCATCCCCGCATTACACCACCATGTGTCCCGTAACATCACCCGTGCCCTGACCAACGCAGTTACTGGGAAGGTTCACTTAACGACTGACACATGGACAAGTGCTTGTAGCCAAGGACGCTACATTTCCCTGACGGCACACTGGGTGAATGTCGTGGAGGCTGGGAGCGACTCGGACCCTGGGATGGCACGGGTGCTACCCACGCCGAGGATTGCGGGCCCTACCTCCATCAGGGTTTCCGCCAGCACCTACGTTATTGGCTCCTCCTCCTCCGTTTCCACCTCCGAATTCTCTACACGCAGCGCCACTCCCCCATCAGCCAGTAGCTGGAAGCAGTGTAGCACTGCAGTGGGGAAGCGTCAACAGGCCGTGCTGAAGCTGATCTGCCTTGGGGACAAACAGCACACGGCCTCAGAGCTGTTGCAGGGGATTAGTCACCAGACCGAGCAATGGCTCTCGCCACTCAACCTGCAACCAGGCATGGTTGTGTGTGATAATGGGCGTAACTTGGTGGCGGCTTTGGAGCTCGGCAAGCTCACACACGTACCATGCCTAGCGCATGTATTTAATTTAGTGGTTCAGCGATTTCTAAAAACCTACCCCAATGTGCATGATCTCTTGACCAAGGTGCGCCGCGTGTGTGCACATTTCCGTAAGTCATCTACAGCTTCAGCCGGCCTGTTAAAGCTGAAGCAGCGCTTACAATTGCCAGCTCACTGGCTGCTGTGTGACGTGAGCACGCGCTGGAACTCCACCTTCCACATGTTGGCCCGGCTTTGTGAGCAGCAGAGGGCAGTAGTGGAGTACCAGCTGTTACACGGTCGTCGCCTCTCCGTTCAACTTCCTGTAATCAGAAGTGAGGAGTGGGAATGGATGTCAGACCTCTGCGAGGTTTTACGCAATTTTGAGGAATCGACACAGATGGTGAGCGGCGATAACGCTATTATCAGTGTAACCATCCCACTTCTGTGTCTACTGAAACGCTCGCTGCTCACAATTAAAACCGACGCTTTGCATGTGGAAGAGGTTGAAATGGGGGAGGAAGAGCTTACAAAAGGTGATAGCCAGAGCACCCTCACTTCGTCTTCTCAGCGACAATTGGAGGAGGCGGAGGAGGAGGAGGAGGAGGAGGAGGAAGACACGGTTGCCTCCGTTACAGAGGGTAGCCATGGAACTTTAGTTCCATCTCTTCAGCGTGGGTGGGCAGAAGAGGAGGAAGAGGATGAGGATATTGAGAGTCATCCTCCTGGTGAGGACAGCGAAATCTTGCCTGTTGGTACTCTGGCACACATGGCTGACTTTATGTTAGGCTGCCTTTCCCGTGACCCACGCGTTATACGCATTTTAGACAACACGGATTACTGGGTGTTCACCCTTCTGGACCCCCGCTACAAAGAGAATTTCTCATCTCTCATTCCTCCGGTGGAGAGGACAAGCAAAATGGTGCAATACCAGAAGGTTCTTGTTGAAAAATTGCTCCAAAATTTTCCATCTGACAACGCTGGCGGCAGAGTACGTGCTACCTTGGCCAACCGAGAAGGGGAGAAAAGGGGAGCACACAGCAGTTCCGAGAAAGGCAGGGCAACACTCTCCAAGGCGTGGGACACCTTCATGACACCCCGCCAGCACCCTCACCCTGATGCGCAGCCTAGTGTCACAAGGAGGGAAAAGTTTTGGAAGATGGTGAAGGAGTACGTAGCAGACCGTGTCAGCGTCCTCAATGATCCCTCTGTGCCTTACAACTACTGGGTGTCCAAGCTGGACACGTGGTATGAACTGGCACTCTACGCCTTGGAGGTGCTGGCCTGCCCTGCCGCCAGCGTTCTGTCTGAGCGGGTATTTAGTGCTGCTGGTGGCATCATAACAGATAAGCGTATCCGCCTTTCCACCGACAATGCTGATAGGTTGACACTTATAAAAATGAACAAGGCCTGGATTTCCCCTGACTTCTCCACTCCACTGGAGGAAAGCCCCGGGGGAACATAAACTCACTTTACATATATTATTTACAATGATGGGAATACTCTGTATTCCCATTCACCCCTTCCACCCAAAAAACAGGTATATGGTTGACTCTTAATCTTCTCATCCTCCTCCTCCTCTTCCATATGCCCTGTGCTATAATTTTTATATAGGGCCAGCTCACCAGCGGGCCCTGTGATATAATTTTTATATAGGGCCAGCTCACCAGCGGGCCCTGTTTGCCAATTTTTATATAGGTCAGCTCACCAGCGGGCCTTCTCATATAATGTTTTATTGGGTCAGCTCTCTAGCGGGCCCTCTCATATAATGTTTTATAGCGTCAGCTCACTAGCGGGCCTTCACATATAATGTTTTATAGCGTCAGCTCACTAGCGGGCCTTCGCATATAATGTTTAGGATGGTCAGCTCTGCAGCAGACCCTCACCCATAATGTTTTAGATGGTCAGCTCAGCGCACGTTTCCCTCTTAATCATGGCCTCAGTTGAATAAAATCAAGGAAATTTTTGGGATAATTTGCCTCTGCGCACGTTTCCCTCTTAATCATGGCCTCACTTCAGAAAATCAAGGAAATGTTTGGGAGAATTTGCCTCTGCGCACGTTTCCCTCTTAATCATGGCCTCACTTCAGAAAATCAAGGAAATTTTTGGGAGAATTTGCCTCTGCGCACGTTTCCCTCTTAATCATGGCCTCAGTTCAGAAAAATCGAGGAAATTTTTGGGAGAATTTGCAGATGATATACAAGTAAATATACAGCAAATATTGTTTGGTAACAATTTTTCGCCTAAAGTCGTTTTTATTTTCCTTTTTGTGTGTTTTACGGTCAGTCTGTAAAAATGGCGTACTACGGGCGAAAGATCGTTCCCAGCAGCGATGTTGGAGTCCAACATGCATCCAGACATCCTCCCTATGCTGTCCCTGAACCATTTCTGTGGTGTTTCCATCATTTTCTTCCCTTTTCCTATGGACCAGGCACCCTCCCCTCATCAGAGCAGGGGGTGCCTGGTGTAATGCTCGAGTCCTCCCATTGACTTCAATGGGGCTCGGGTGCTCGGCCGAGCACTCGAGCCTCAGGGGGTGCTCGGTCAGAGCACCCGAACACCCGAGCATTGGGGTGCTCGCTCATCACTAACTATTATATATTAAAGGGCTAGTAATACTTAATAATTACTAATCCCTATATTAAAGTCATATTTAAAAGAAATGTATTGCCCCCAGTGTCATCTCTCAAACCTTTATGGTTTGAGAGATAATCGCTCCTAAATTTCCCCCTCCCTCCCCCTTCCCCGAAGTCAGCATTGTAGCTGACTGAAGGGAAATCTGGTCTTACGATCATCAGGCGGCTCTGCAGCAGAGCTGCGATCCCGTTAATAAAAATAAAATTTTCACTAAAACGGTCTTCTACGTGTGCTTACAAACCAAGCACACATAGAAGACCATTTCAGTGAAAGATTTCTTTTTTATTAACACGATCTTGGCTGTGCTGCAGAGCCGCCTGACGGTTGTACGACAGGCTTCCCTGCAGTCAGCTAGAACAATGACTTCGGGGAAGGGGGAGAGAGAGGGGAACTTTAGGAGCGATTATCTCTCAAACCATAAAGGTTTGAAAGATGACACTGGGGGAAATACATTTCTTTTTAATATGACTTCAATACAGGGGTTAGTAATGAATTAATAATTATTACTATCCCTTTAAGGAAGCTGGCTTTTTTACAGTGGGTGTGCTTCTGTGGTTATTGGTTACCAAGGAAACAAGACTGGTTTGTCAGACAGAGAGTACAAGTGACACATATGAACAAAGCTTGAGTGCCTGAAAGTGTATGTGTGGATCTATAACTAACTGTGGAACAAGGATGGGGTGGTGCACAGTGTACAAGTGTGTCTGTGACTGCCAGTGGACTGTGGAACAAGTCTGAGGGGAAAGTGTATAGGTGGTTCTATAATTACCAGTGGATAGTGGAACAAGGTTGGGATGTCAGACAGTGTATGTGTGAATTGACAACTAATAGTGACAAGTGAAAGAGTTTATACTTGGTTCTGTAACTATCAGTGAGACACTTGAGTAATGAGGTCATTAAGTAATTAATTGAGTGCTTGAGTGGTTACTGAAATGACCTGATACCGTGATAACCCCTGTCTAGTAAGCCCACGAAATCTAACAGATGTCATAGGAATAGTGGAGCATAATGTTAACTAAAAAGGAGGGCTGATGACCGAAGGGTAGCTAGTTACCCCATTGTTCCGTAAATGGAAAGTCTAAGGTGTTAAGTGACAGACTTTGCCCAATTCCTCAAATGCTCAGTGAAAGTATATACCTACTGTAGTAGTTGTGTTCGTGATGATGTTTACTGCCTGCCAAGAAGGATTTAATAGTGTAAAATAAAATATATGCATACAAGATGTAATGTCAGAAAACCATGTGGCACCCTACCACCGAAAATCTAGCCCAGTCATATAATTGTTGTATGTGGATGGTAAGGCAAAAACCTCGAAATACTACCTCCTATATGTAGCTTCATAAAAATAGCCTGCGTAATGTCATCCGGGGCCGGTATGTAGTACCTGACATCTGAAGATAGTAGTCTATCTTACAACAAATCAACACAACGTCTCTGCCAAATTAACTCACAACTTGGCTGCCTTGCCCCGAACATGAGGCAAATAAAATCCTTCTCTACCAGACACCTTGTAAAAGCCAGAGAGTGGCATCATAGCAGTATCTTACCTGCCTGATCAGCGACCGGATTTGATGATGTAAATTTCTGGTAATTCCACTGGTTTCGCTGTGAGGGATCTTTCTTCAGTATGGTGGTCCTGTAAACATAAATTATTCATGATACTTATTACATTCCTAATATGCTGCTGGTTCGTGACCCATCTTACTTAATAAAAAAAGAGAGAAAGTATTAACTTATATATTGGTGACTGGTGAGTCCCTCTCTGATGCCAAGTGGCTGATACGAGATGATTTGAACCGATGGGCGTGAGGCCTATGTGATAGGCTGAGGGGTGTTGGTCTCACGGTGACAAGTAATCTTAAGCAGTGTAGAAACCATATGTCTATAGAGTGGGTGTGACAGGTGGTGCCCTATCTATCAAGAAACTGGTAAGAAGGTTCTGTCTATGAGTTGGGCCGGGACTAAACTGTAGCCTTCTCCTAACCATCCTAAAAGACGAACCAGCAGTCTAAAACAAACCTAAACCTATCTCTGCCCGTTGAAAGTAACTTACTCAAACCTGTATGCGTGTGTCACGGTTAGTTATGAATCTCAGACACAGAGTAAGATAAAAATCAAACTTTATTGAAAAGTTTAATGGGAACCCCCATAGGTCAGTACGTACACATATATCAATTATACAATCTGGGTGCAAACAGTAGTAGCAAAATACGGCAGTATAGGCTCTACCGGCCTTGCCAATATACCGGGCAAGGCAGCCAGTAAGATGGTACAACAGAATGTAAATAGGCTCTACCGGCCCTGCCAATATACCGGGCAAGGCAGCCAGTGAGATGGTAAACTGAATGAAAATAGGCTCTACCGGCCCTGCCAATATACCAGGCAGGGCAGCCTGTAAGATGGTACAACAGACTGAAATTAGGCTCTACTGGCCCTGCCAAAATACCTGGCAGGGCAGCCAATAGATGGTTCAACAGAATGTAAATAGGCTCTACCGGCCCTGCCAAAATACCGGGCAAGGCAGCCTGCAAGAATATGAGGACAGTGGAATAGCCCAACCGGTTCTATGCAACAGAGTCTACAACCGGTAATTGGAGTAAACCAGTA
Source organism: Rhinophrynus dorsalis (assembly GCA_037306005.1). Lineage (NCBI taxonomy): Eukaryota > Metazoa > Chordata > Amphibia > Anura > Rhinophrynidae > Rhinophrynus > Rhinophrynus dorsalis. The sequence continues at coordinate 289,143,507 of CM074721.1, forward strand.
GCACTTACTGGAGCAAATGGAACGCCCAACCGGTTCTTGTAACGGGATCAGCAACCGGTTATTGGAGTAAACCAGTAACACGTACTGGAGCAATTGGGATGCCCAACCGGTTCTATGCCGCAGGATCAGCAACCGGTATATGGAGTAAACCAGTACCACATACTGGAGCTGATGGAATGCCCAAGTGGTTTTATGCACTGGGATCAGCAACAGGATAAATGGAGTAAACCAGTACCGCGTACTGGAGCAGATGGAATGCCCAACCGGTTCTATGCACTGGGATCAGGAACTGGATATATGGAGTAAACCAGTACCGCGTACGGGAGCAAATGGAATGCCCAACCGGTTCTATGTAACGGAACCAGCAGCCGTATATATGGAGTAAACCAGTACCGCGTACTGGAGCAAATGGATCACCCAACCGGTTCTATGCACTGGGATCAGCAACCGGATATATGGAGTAAACCAGTACCTCGTACTGAAGCAAATGGAACGCCCAACCGGTTCTTGCACTGAGATCAGCAACCGGTAGATGGAGTAAACCAGTACCGAGTACTGGAGCAAATGGAACGCCCAACCGGTTCTATGCACTGGGATCAGCAACCAGTATGTGGCGTAAACCACAAGATGAAAATATTGCCCAAGCGACAGGCAGCAGAAGCAGTGAATCAGGATACAGCACGGGAACAGGTTGCCCTCCAGGACAACCGCAGGAATGGCAGGACGGCCAACCGGGTCAGGAACGGAAGCAGGAACAACGTCAGGACCGGAGCAGAGCAGAATCAGGAACTACGGACAACTGGATCTGGAACGAGGCAGCAACAGTCCTGACAGTGGAGAAACGCTGACACTGGCAGAAGATCACAGGCCCAAGGAAACACCATACAGGTGACTGCAGGTACAGAGACACCACGAAAGGGCAACCAAAGGGTGTCTCAGGCTGGTTTAAATAGGCAGTGCTAGGCAGGCGTTAAACAGGCAGCCAATGGGGAATACACACATCTGACTGACAGCAAGGGCGAGCAATCACGGGCACCGTGATAGCGTGTCTCTGAAATGAGGACACTGTAATGATATACAAGATACTACGTTTAATGACAAACAGTAACTCTGAGTGATATAAAACCTATTAGATTTAATAGTATAATTCCTAGTTGAGAATATACAATAACCTACCAATATAACCATATGAACCTAACTGTGAAGTATGATGCCGAATGACGTAAAGAGATCTCCGTGTGAGACTTGAATGTGGGAGCTTCATAAATGACGGAGCTCCATTCCGACCCTTATCACAGAAGTTAAATGAAACTGGTATCTCAGCGTGAGATTTAGTTGTAGAAATTCTTAAGTTAATAACCTACCGAACCAATTAAATACAACCTGAACCTGACCATGATGTGTGACTCTGAAAGAATTAATGAGATCTTCGTGAGAGATTTGACGTGTGTGACTGGATTTAGATGCATCACCAAATAACTACTCCTGATTAGATACTGGAAGACAACATAGGTTAGTAATAATACCCACACACATAATAATATGAATCTTACAATATATACCTTTCTATTCTAATGCTGAGACCAACTTCCTGTATCTCAGCAGGCACAGAAGATACAATGGCTTACTAAAACTTATGCTAAACATGAAAACAATCAGTGACCGTCACATTGTCCCGGCCTCCTAAATTAATTAATGAACCATCAGGGGCGAACTAATTCTGTGATAGACATGTACTTAAAAGGAGCTGTTAATCAACCCATGGACAAAACTAGCTATCTTCTCATGAGTAATATGCCCCCACGCACAATAGTTTAACATGAAAGCTGAAATGTATATGACCCGGAGATTGATCTAACGTAAGTACGAGGTCTCGAGGAGAAAAGAAGCTGAACAGACTTCTATGCATAATGTAATATGTCCTGGGACAATACTCTAAGTTACTATGGTTGGATCATGTTGAGTTAGAGTGAGACTCCTGAAAATAACCCTGTACAATGACTATAAATACCTAAGCAGCAATGCCTAATTGTTCCCATGAATACCTATATTTTAACATGTCTGCCTACTGTAGTACTTTATAGATGTGAAAACAAAACGAGACAGGATCCGGATATAAAACTAAGTAGAGAATGGTAACTGACTGCTGTCCTCTATCAAGCAGGTGCTATACTGTATGCTTACCTACTAGACTGTGATACTTGCTATCCGACTGAGGGTACCAACTTAACAGTACACAATATGCTGTAAGCAAATCTTAATACAATAGATAACTCTTTGGGTCCTAAAAACGAACAGATAAGTTTAACAATTGAGAACATTACAAGGAGGAATTTATGGGTATTCCTGAAGAACCCACTGTATCAAGCATGCAGAATGGTGTGAGAAACGTATACTGGATAACCACCGTTACGTGACTCAGATGATATGATGTATAGTGGTGCACTGATGTATTGACCTTGCATAGAGGAATGTGTACACAGACATGACCAGTGTCCATGTATGCATACATATAAAAATACCACTGTAGAAAGATGTCAGCAGAGAAGATGCCAATGGAGAAATAAGAGGATAAGAGAAGGGAGGGGGTGGAGTGTACCCGAGAAAGGGAAAGAGATGATTATGGCTGAGACAGTAAAATAGTATGCAGTGTACTAAAACTGTGTTATAAGATGAATACTGTATGTCATGTATCCAGTCTATGATAATGTCTGTTCATTTATGTATGTAAATATGATGTCTACATTCCCATAGTATGCGTGCATGTATAAAATAAATATAAAAAACACATACATCATGCCTCCAGTATGTGCTAGAATGGTAACCCCTTGAAACTCGTGGTAGAAGGTAACCCAGTCAGTGTGAAACCGAACATGTAACCGAACTGAAAGAAAACAATCGATAATGTCAGGTATAATGACTTCGTATTGTACATGTCAAGAGTGTGCATGAGACTATGGAATTGCGCTGTATTCATGTACTATCAAGCCCCCCATCCCTTCATCTGAGCACTATATATACACGTCTCGCACGCTTGCCAATGCACTAACAAGAAAAAGGGGAAATCAAGGTAACATACTCCATCTTAGCTAACTGAAATGCGTAAATGCGATGTATACCCCGCCAGTAGGAAAGAAGGTGATAACTGAGGCATGTAAACGCTAGTGATACAAAACAATCCCACTGGTAGCGATCAGGCGATAAGCAAGCAGAAAGGTACTGATAACAGGAAGGGAAGCATATGGAATGAACAGTATGATACACACATCAAGCCTTGCACCTCTATATATGTATAATACAAGAATCCCCTTGGTTATGACTATGAAGCTCTAGGAGACCCAACTGATTCCAGAACATAGCAACATGAGATCGTCCTGCACCAACTGAATAACTATAGGGACAAAGTAATATTAAGTGAAACTACAAATACCATGATGACATTTAGCACTGAGGGGCAAGATGCTTTCTTAAGCCCATCGCCACGCTTACAACTTAACAGACATAGAAGGATGTCTTAACTGCATGGATATGCACCCAACTGGGTATAACAGCGGTGGAATGCAAGATGTTGAAACATAGTGCTTGCCTCAGGAGTGAAATAAAAGAAAATATCAGAGCATCGCACAGCATGCAGGATGTATACCTGAAAATGAAGTGAATGGCAATAACCATAAGGAGCACTGAGAACTTACTGGATAGTATAAATGCATGCGCAAACAGCCTACTGTCAGTTCCCAATAAACCCTTGCTCGTAATTGTTTCCAACACATCATGCTCTAATACACCATAGCATAACAGTAAGACCAGTAGTACATGTATACTCCATTTATGTTCGTGTATGTAGTCTGAGGGCAGTGGAATGTTAAAACTATACATGCGAGTTAGTGGTATTCTGAACCGAATAGGGGATGAATTGTTAATCAGATTCTCATATAAATCTATCACCTGGTAATCGCCTCCCAGAGATAAATAGTAAGTGGCTATAAAACGAGGTTGTGTACCCTGACACATGCACAGCATATATGTAATAAAAATCACATAACATAAAATATGTCAGTCTGATGCTCAGTCCCGAGGAAAGGATTAAGGCTGGTACAAATGTCTCCAGCCAGCCCTCCCACAACTGCAGGCTAACCAATAGCCTTACATATCTTGTGTTCTTGTAGTAAGGGGTAAATGTAGCAATTTTGGAGCAAACCAGTTCTGGAGAACTCTCTAGCATCCATGGAGTTAAAATCTCTATTTGAATCAATTTTTGATTGCTCCAACGAACTCTACATGTAAGATATAATACATTTTCCATTACAAAACTCTTTTATACAAGAAACAAAGAAAAAAAAGGAAAGAAGATGGGGCAAAAGGATACTGACTCACCTTACAATGAATGCACACTGAACAGGCAGGTACATACCACACATATAAGGCTAATGTATCAAAGGGTGTTAAAATTTGGCCCATAAATTCTTCTGATTCCTCTCTCTTATTTATTAATACATCTATTCCTTGATTGGGATATGGACGAGGAAGGAACATGAGAGATAATCTTGTCCATCCACATCTGAGCCATTGCTATACCACTGGATCTCTAACATGGCTATCTAGCCAGTTCCATATATGTCCCAATTTTATAACATGCAGTTATCCATTTTAGAGAGAATCATTTAAAAATACACAATTCAAATTCCAATATTGGCTTATCTATTATTCTGATTATGTGATCTACATCATTATTTGCTCCTGTGGCCTCTATAATGTTGGCTTGACTACCACATAGTCCATGAATCTGTGTGTACTGTAAGAACCTGGTCCCTATACTCTGTGTCAGCTATGAGGTATGTTACTGCTGGTTCACTTGGACACACCTTCTATGTCTATCTGAATTTGCAGCTTAAAGTTTCAGGTTGCAATCATAAGGTTTATTCTGTCAAAGCAAGATAGTTTTGACTGAACAAATTCCTGTTTTCATCCTGCCTTGTTAAGTCTTCTTGTTATGTATTCTGTTCTTGATTTATGTCTGAAGTTTTGCAAATAATTTGAAATTTACTATCACCTCTTGTCTGCCTTGTGCCCAGCTTGTGTCTGGTTCAATATTTGTTGCTCTGTTTACACATTCATCCTGAAGAGCCATATTCTGCCACAATACCTTCTATTATCATTTTATGCATAAATTGTACATCCTGTTCAATTATACCGTTCTTCAAGTGTGGTTCTCGTGTTACTTGTCCACAGTGTATTGCAGCACCATGCCCCATCTCTGTTTTATATTACAGTGTTTAACCTTTGCTGCTGAGTGTCTCCTATCTCTCCTTCACTCTTTTCAATTTTTATGTAAAACCACCACTAGTTACTCTTTCTCAGGATCAATTAGATATTTCAAATTTACAAAGCATTAATAAAAGGCATACCTATAATTTATCATAAATGCATTTATTTAGTCACATACTGCTTTATGCAGACCAAAAAACCCTTTCACAGAATAATTAAACTATATATTGCTCATTTACATAGACAAATTTGGTCAGTGTAAGTATACTATGTCCTTTTGCAAATCTAAAGAAGTTCACTTGGCTTATATGGTTTAATGTAGTATTTACGTAGAAATGGCATCCCTTATAAATCCTTAATGTATATGATCTGATTCCTGTAATCAAATGCCAGTACTCAAATACATGCTTCCATGCAGAAAAACAATCTCATTCATGATTCTCAGTAAAACATTTTTCAGAAACATACATACATAATTTACATTACCATGTTTGTTAATTATTACTGTTAATTAGTGTGTTTAAACATGTTGCTTTATAATATAGCAATTTTCCATGTAGCATAATATTTATAATATTGCAGGAAAGCAGCTTGTTCTCTTTTACAGCATGATGTTGTTCATTGCTATTCCAGTGAGATCTGTTGCTTAGAAAACATACCTTATGGTGAGTATAAAAATCTGATTTTTCAGTAAGTGCAATATAAAAGAAGTGGGAGGAAAAGGAGGAGGGCACTGGTAAGCAGTGGGAATCTCTTTAGCAATGGCTTGTAAGGCTTACAAGTTTTCACGGGAGAATTCTACAATAAACTCACTGAACACTGGGCACCAGTTATTAGCTGTGCTACACATATTGCTAGATAAAAGAACAAAATAGAAAGTTAGACCATACTTATAAAGGATTTTCACAACATCTTGAAAGCCAGCTAAAATAGATTTTTAATTCACTCCAAAATCACAAATACATGAAATGTAATTAATTGAGATTACAATTAACATATACCTAAAAGACATCACTAGGTATTTACTGGCATTAAGACATAGAGATTATCATAAGTCAACAGGCAAACATCTCAATAAGCTAATCACACTGGTCTCTAAAACTGTGATTAACCCCTTAGTGACGGCCGCGTGCAGACGCGGCCGTCACTTAACGTCCGTCTAACATTTTTTTTTTTTTTTTTTAAACAGAATCCGGAGTCCCCGAACGGCATGCAGCCGCGCGGGGATCCGGATTTCCTGGACGTACATGTACGTCCTCTGTCACTAAGTGACACCCACAGAGGACGTACATGTACGTCCATTGTCACGAAGGGGTTAAAGGGATAGTAATGTTTCAAAATAAAAGCAGCTCCAATTAAGTATTTGGGCCATGGGGAGTGTTATTTCAATGTTGTCAGTGTTGTATTTTAAGAGTAATTGAATGATAAGTATCCCCCTCCCTCCCCTTTTACCTAGTGTAAGCCACCTCCCCTCCAATGTGGAATCTGGTCTTAAGACCAGACAGCTCACAACAAGGGACAATCTTCTTACTGTGAGAACAATGAAAACCCTGACCCCCTTGACAGGTTTTTCAGGTTTTTCTCTCTGCAAGCCATCTGGACACCAACTTTCTGTTCTGAGGTGAGCAGTGTTACATCAGTAAAAGGGTCAGGAGAGGTATACTTTATCATTCAATTACTCTTGAACTACAACTATTACAGTATTGAAATAACAATCTCCATGGCCCAAATACTATGAAGATTAATTGGAGCTGTTTTTATTTTGAAACATTACTATCCATTTAATGCACACATTTTACATTATAACTCCTCTGGGACCTTTGGGGAGATGCACTAAGGTGTGATAAAGCAGTGGTAAAGTGGAGATAACTTATCTGGTGATATCACATCTCCAACTCCAATGTTCTTTATAGAGAACAAGATTTCTAGATAGTAAGATAGTAAGATCTCTCAGACTTTAGTGATCATAATGCATAGGCTCCATAAAACAACATAGGAATTGGAGTGATATCACTGGAGAAGTTATTGCTTTTTTATCACCACTTTACCAAATCTTAGTGCATCCCCCCTTAAATAGAACACAAAAAAATAAATATGTAAGCATATACAACAGACTAGAAAAAAAACAACAAAAAATATGTAGCATACCAAATTAATTCATTAGAAAAATACAAATACACGAGAATGCAGGAAATAAATGAATATAAGCTGATTACTTATTGTATTCTATTGGAACTACAACTAAGCAGGATCAGTGCTGCTATATATGTAGGTTTTTGGTAAGAAATCAAAACTTTCTACAACTCCAGTTTCTCAGCTGTGAAATGTCCATTATGTTTTAGATGTATATGTATTGTGCTGAACAATGTATGTTTCATTTATAGTGGGATGTAGAAGAAAAGAGGGTGTTAGTCATACCTGTAAAATCCTTTTCTCTTAGCCTATACAGGTTACTGGTAACTTTGGGTAGGCAATCCTCCCCTTTAAGTAGGAAGGAACAATTCTAGAAGTGAATGACAGGGTTGGAGCCTACCTTCCCTCCTTGGCTGCAGCTAGCCAATCAGCTCCAGTCAGATTTGAGACACTAACTATTGACTAGATAGTAGAAGGGAAAGAAACAGGTAAGACTAAAATCCAATACAGGTTACTGGTAACTTTGGGATGTCCAACCACTGAGTTTCCCAGAGGCGAGAAGTAAGGCAAGGACCAGGAGCAAGGCCCCCCCAAGTCACCAGAGCAGATATGAACCATCAGATCAGAGATAGTCCAACAAAAACAAATGAAGTGTCAATGGACACTGAACAGGGGTAAAAACACCCCAGGAACTGTCGCACAGAACACTGAACTAGCGCTAACGGGACTCAAAAGTGAAGGAAGCACCAAAGAAGATTGTAAACAGGCAAGACAGCCTCCAGGATCTTCCTCCCAAAACTGGCATCAGCCGATGCCAGCACATCAACACCGTAGTACTTCGAAAAGGTGTGCACAGACGACCAAGTGGCAACCTTGCACAACTGATCAACAGAGGCCAAGAAGCCCCGATAGATCTGGTAGAATGAGCCGCAACCGGAAAGGGAACGGGCTTCTTCCTCTGCTCGTAAGCCTTATGAATAGTGGACCTGATCCAAGATGCAATAGTCACTTTGGATGCAGGTCTCCCTGCCCTGGGGCCCTCAGGAATGGCAAACAATGTGTCAGATTGTCTAATGGACTCAGTGCAATGTACATTAAACTTGAAACAACGCACCACATCTAACAAGTGGAGATCTCTCTCCTTGTCAGAGGTAGGGTTAGGGCAAAAAGAAGGCAGCATAATCTCCTGATTAATGAGGAACGCAGAGACCACCTTCAAAAATTGTGGTCTATAAGACAGAGCATGCAACTCCGTGACACGGCACCAGAAGAAAGGCATTTTCCACATCAGCAGGAGTAGAGGAATAGTAGCCAAGAACTCAAAGAAAGGGTGCTAAAGGACACCCAAAACCAAGTTAAGATCCCAATGAGGAGCGGGAGTCTTGAAAACAGGACGAGTATGAGCAACGCCCTGGAAGAAAACCTTGACATCAGGTAGAATAGCAATGCACCTCTGAAAGGAAACAGAGAGAGCAGACGTCTGAACCTTAAGGGAACTCAAACGGAGGCCCTTATCCTCACCGTCCTGCAAGAAAGCCAGGACCGTAGGCAGATCAAATCCTGAGAAAGGTCCCTATCAGCACACCAAGAGACAAAGGTGGACCAGACACAATGGTAGGCCTTAGAAGAAACAGGTTTGTGGGCACTAAGCATAGTAGCAACCGCACCATAAGAAAAACCTTTCTTCTTCAGTATTGAGGATTCAATTTCCAAGTCGTCAAAGCTAGACAATGAACATCCTCCTTCAACAGGTAACCCTGTAGAAGAAGATCCGGACGGCAAGGGAGTCGGAATGGCTCTGCCACTGACAGATCCAGAAGCTCCGGAAGCCAATCCCGTCGAGGCCAGTACGGAGCAATCAGAATGACTGGACAGCGCTCCAGTCTCAATTTCCATAACACCTTGTGCAATATGGGGAGGTGAGGAAAGATGTAAGCCAGAGGAAATAACCAAGGAATGGACAAGGCATCCACCGCTAGAGCTAGAGGATCCCTCCAATTAGAGCAGAATATCGGAACCTTCCAGTTGTGTCTTGTCGCCATCAGGTTAATGCAAGGAATACCCCACTTCTGAACAACGAGGGTGAACACCACTCTCCGCTGTCCACCGTGTGTGACTGAGGAAGTCTGCCATGACGTTGTCTATGCCAGGAATGTGCACTGCGGGTATGGCAGGAACATGTTCTTCTGTCCAGGACAAAATAGCCTTGACTTCTAAGCAAACAGTGAGACTTCTTGTTCTGCCCTGCTTGTTGATGTAAGGCACAGCTGTGGCGTTGTCAGACTGGACCCAGACTGGGCATTTTTCCAGCTGGGGTGTCCAATAGAGAAGGGCATGAAAGTGCAATAGGAACTCCAAAGGAAAACCCCTATGAGGAGGGGCATTGTGGGACATGTGGACCTGCAGCACTCAAAGGGTTGCTCACCTTTCCTGAAGATCTTCTTTCTTCAGATCACCATGTATTAAGAAGAAGCCTCAGTGGGCAACTCCTAGGGAAAGAACTTGAAACCAAGATTTTTCCCCCAGGGCTTAAGGTCCACAAAAGCACCTGGATACTGAGCTGGCCACATCTAAGGGCATTGTCAGTTATGGTAATCCACTTAATCGTGGTATTCCATTTCTAACAGAAAAATAAAAAAAAAAATTGCCAAAACTATAGCAGAACTGTTCTCTTGCCTGTATCTTCACCAAGGAACAAACCTTACCGGAGCTGATTGGCTAGCTGCAGCCAAGGAGGGAAGGTAGGCTCCACCTGCATTCACTTCTAGTATTGTTCCTGCCTAATTAAAGGGGTGGATCGCCTACCCAAAGTTACCAGTAACCTATATTGGATGACAGAGAAAAGTATGTGTGCAAAATGCCATGTACCTCCTAATAGTGAGAACACATAGGAAATATAGATGCCTTTGTTTTTGAATTCTCCATATTTCCATAAGTTGCCATTATAACCTCTACATAAGATTTTATCCAAGTTGTTTTGTCCAAATAAATGTTTAAATCCTCAGAATCTACACAATAGTTGCTATGGCCATTACCACTGCTACAGCATACATACCCTTATAGAGGTATCTGATTCTAATTCTGAAGGTTCCTCTGTGGAAGAAGACAGGAGGATTAATATATATATCTCTAGTGATTGTATTGATTTACATATTAGAAGTGTTCATATATCTACGCAAATTAAGGCTGCTGATAAACCCAAGTATTTGTGGATGATAGGTATCTGAGGTATAAGAAAGCAAATAAAGCCCTTCCTGTCCATTATGTTATTTATGTACTCATTAAACATTAGCCTGGTTTACCAATTAAGGACTACAACAGGTGTATCCAATTTCTTTTTGTTTTATATAGATGGCCTGTGTTTTATATCTTTCAATCTACAAGTAAGCACTAAGTAAAGCTCAAATTATGTTAGACCTTTGCGGAGGTCCTGTTGTGTGTATTTTTGTCCCACCACCTTGCTGTATGTTTCTATGTTTTTAAGTTTCTGCAGTAAAACTTTGTTTTTTAACATGTAGTCTTTGGTTTGGAGTGCCGCCACAAATTTTTGATGCATCCCATGTTTTGCATATAACCCTAATCTGTCAGTTTTTTAATGCTAGTGTGTTATAGATGAATATATTTCTGCACTGTGAACAAGCTTCTCAACCAAGACTATTTATCAACAAAAAACTATTAACTGCTTGGAAGCTAAAGTGAATCAATGCATTAAAGATTCCTCTAGCATCCAGTGTTGTTTGAATCAGGGGACAGAAGTGAAAAGGAAAATAAGCTACAAACCACATAACAATGTTTAGGTCTCTCTTTGATTTTCTGTAAGTTCAATGGGATTGTCCGACACAAGTGTTCCTCAGCTAGGGTGCTATGGCACTTGTGGTGCCATGAGGACCTGCTTAGTGTGCTACTTGGTTTCCATGAAGACATCAACAAAAATGTGAATGATGAGTTTCAAATATTTATTTATGAAATTTGTTAAACACAGCATACTTGTATTTGCCATGCCAAAAGTGATTCTGAAAAATAGCTACATATATAGTTATGTATCTGTGCACTTCATTGCACTATAGATAATCTATAAATTCTTAGGGGGGGCCTGAAAATTCAATACATTTTTGGGGTGCCATGAGCAAGAAAAGTTTGAAAACTACTATTCTATGATAAGAACAACAGGATGGGAGTGCTCTACAGATCCGCAAAGCCACAGGAAACCAGTCATTGGATTTGTAATAAAAACATCTGTGCTTTATTGTCTTTATTATCTGTTTATCAAATTCATCATAACAGGCATTAACTTCTTTAGTCTTTAATTGAGATGGCAGGGTAACTAATTCAGCTTGCAGGACAGTGTAAGACTCCTTTTTAAAATGAAAAATCAAGTCCATAAGTTTCATGGAACACTCATTCAAAATCTAGTTCCATTTATTCATGAATATTTCATCATCTAAACCAAAAGTGGGAGATTTCATAAATCCTAGAACCCTTGGGATCATATTTGCTGAGACATATTTCTCTAGAGTGGCAATATTCCACCAGATTTTAACTTCTTCAAACATTAATTTCTCCAATTTAGAAAAGGAAACATCGAAATCAAAAGTTGGATCCCAGGTGTATGGTGTCTTGATGGAAAAGACTTTGTCCATCATATGTAGACGATCTGAATACATATCAGCCTGAGCAAGTACTGCTGGCACCTCTTGATTTTCCTCTTGGGGGTTAATAATGTCCTGGTTAGATTCCTCTATTTATATGGAATTGATAATGCAAACCAATGACTGGTGTAATTAAAACAATACTTGAACTAAGTATAAGGGTGAGTCTATTAGAATAAACTCATTAGTACCGGGAGCGAACCCCAAACATCAGCCGAAAATAATCTATCATCTTGGTAGCTCTCACCTCCGGCGGGTTTTTCTCCGTGCGGCCACATCGCATGCGTCGGGGACTTCCGGGATGCAGAGATGACGTCGCTGTCGTTGGGTTGGGCCAGTTCTCGGAGGCCTATGGGAATGCCTCTAGGGTTGCGTCTGCGTTCCACCCCTCGCTCCAGCACACGCCTGATCTCATAAAGCCCCAGTTTAGACGGAACTCGGGCTCTCTGGTATTGAGTTCCACCTAGCGTTGTGTTCTGGCGCTCTGGGGAGCCCTGAACTAACATCCATACTCCCGCTTGTTTACTCACCTTTCATGCTGCACACCCTGATCGGCTGTCGAGTGTATCCTCCCGAAGGGCATCCGTTCCACGGAGCATCTGTCATGTTGGTATCTCTCACCTCCGGCGGGTGTCCCTCCGTGCGGCTGCGTTGCGTCCGTCAGGGACTTCCAGGATGCGGAGATGTCGTTGCATCGGGCCGGTTCTCTGCGGCCTATGGGAATGCATCTAGGGTCGCGTCTGCGGTCCACCGCTCGCTCCCGCACACGCCTGATCCCATAAAGCCCCAGTCTAGATAGAACTTGGACGCTCTGGTATTGAGTTCTGCCTAGTGTCGCGTTCTGGCGTCTTCTCTCTCTCTCTCGTTTGGCTCGTTGTTCCCGGTTTGTCCACGGCTTGTTCCCAGCACTTTGGCTTCTTGCTGCCAGCCCTGTCTCTCTGCTTGCCCTGACTTCCCTTTAGTGTTGTCCTCGGTACCACACTCCGGTTTTGGTTCTTTTTCCCCCTCTTGGTGGGGGAGTCCTCTGGGACCTTGGTTCTGGGCTTACTAGCTTCTTCACTCCACTTAGTATTTTAGCAGCTTGTTTTCGGCTACACTTTTTTATAGTGTGGCTTCGTTCTCAGGCTGTTTACAAATATACTTAACATAATCACAGAGAAGATACTATGTAAACTGGGTATCACGGTGCCGTGATTCGTGCTGCTCTGTGTCTGTCACTTGCTGAGTATTCTGGATTGGCTGTCTGTCATTAGCCCTCCTCACATAGCCTTTTTAAACCCAACTTGAGCACTTCCAGGTTGCCCTTTCTTGGTGTTTCTGACTCCACTCTGCCTGACCTGCTTGTCAGATCTCTGGGCCTGTTTCCAGTGTTCCTGTATGCTACGTTCCGGTGTTCCAGTGTTCCTGTACGTTAACGTTCTGGTGTTCCAGTGTTCCTGTACGTTAATGTTCCGGTGCTCCAGTGTTCCAGTGTTCCTGTATGCTAACGTTCCGGTGTTCCAGTGTTCCAGCATTCCTGTGTGCCTGTATTCCGGAGTTCCTGTGCTCCAGCACCGTGCGGGTTAACCTGTACGAGTTCTGAGTCTCGCGCTCCAGCTGTTCTCCTCGCTATTGCATACACATTGTTGGTTCCAGCGTGCGGACGCTGGTTTACTCCACTAAACCTGGTTGCAATATACATTGTAGGTTCCGGCGTGTGGACGCTGGTTTACTCCACTAAACCTGGTTGCAATATACATTGTTGGTTCCAGCGTGCGGACGCTGGTTTACTCCACTAAACCTGGTTGCGATACACATGGTAGGTTCCGGCGTGCGGACGCTGGTTTACTCCATTAACTGGTTGCGAGATACATTGTTGGTTCCAGCGTACGGACGCTGGTTTGCTCCACTAAACCTGGTTGCCATACACATTGATGGTTCCAGCGTGCGGACACTGGTTTACTCCACTAAACCTGGTTGAAATACACATTGTTGGTTCCAGCGTGCGGACGCTGGTTTACTCCACTAAATCTGGTTGCCATATACATTGTTGGTCCCAGCGTGCGGACGCTGGTTAACTCCAATAAACTGGTTGCGAGATACTTTGTTAGCTCCAGCGTGCGGATGCTGTTTTGCTCCATTAAACCTGGTTGCGATATACATTGTTGGTCTCAGCGTGCGGACGCTGGTTTACTCCACTAGACTGGTTGCGAGATACTTGTTGGCTCCAGCATACAGATGCTGGTTTGCTCCACTAAACCTGGTTGCGATATACATTGTTGGTTTCAGCGTGCGGACGCTGGTTTGCTCCACTAAACCTGGTTGCGATATACATTGTTGGTTCCAGTGTACGGTCGCTGGTTTGCTCCATTAAACCCGGTGGCACTATTTACCATTAGTCCCAACGTGCGGACGTTGGTTTGATCCTGAACATCCAGTACATCGGGGACTTCCGGGATGCAGAGATGACGTCGCTGTCGTTGGGTTGGGCCAGTTCTCGGAGGCCTATGGGAATGCCTCTAGGGTTGCGTCTGCGTTCCACCCCTCGCTCCAGCACACGCCTGATCTCAAAAAGCCCCAGTTTAGACGGAACTCGGGCTCTCTGGTATTGAGTTCCACCTAGCGTTGTGTTCTGGCGCTCTGGGGAGCCCTGAACTAACATCCATACTCCCGCTTGTTTACTCACCTTTCATGCTGCACACCCTGATCGGCTGTCGAGTGTATCCTCCCGAAGGGCATCCGTTCCACGGAGCATCTGTCATGTTGGTATCTCTCACCTCCGGCGGGTGTCCCTCCGTGCGGCTGCGTTGCGTCCGTCAGGGACTTCCAGGATGCGGAGATGTCGTTGCATCGGGCCGGTTCTCTGCGGCCTATGGGAATGCATCTAGGGTCGCGTCTGCGGTCCACCGCTCGCTCCCGCACACGCCTGATCCCATAAAGCCCCAGTCTAGATAGAACTTGGACGCTCTGGTATTGAGTTCTGCCTAGTGTCGCGTTCTGGCGTCTTCTCTCTCTCTCTCGTTTGGCTCGTTGTTCCCGGTTTGTCCTCGGCTTGTTCCCAGCACTTTTGCTTCTAGCTGCCAGCCCTGTCTCTCTGCTTGCCCTGACTTCCCTTTAGTGTTGTCCTCGGTACCACACTCCGGTTTTGGTTCTTTTTCCCCCTCTTGGTGGGGGAGTCCTCTGGGACCTTGGTTCTGGGCTTACTAGCTTCTTCACTCCACTTAGTATTTTAGCAGCTTGTTTTCGGCTACACTTTTTTATAGTGTGGCTTCGTTCTCAGGCTGTTTACAAATATACTTAACATAATCACAGAGAAGATACTATGTAAACTGGGTATCACGGTGCCGTGATTCGTGCTGCTCTGTGTCTGTCACTTGCTGAGTATTCTGGATTGGCTGTCTGTCATTAGCCCTCCTCACATAGCCTTTTTAAACCCAACTTGAGCACTTCCAGGTTGCCCTTTCTTGGTGTTTCTGACTCCACTCTGCCTGACCTGCTTGTCAGATCTCTGGGCCTGTTTCCAGTGTTCCTGTATGCTACGTTCCGGTGTTCCAGTGTTCCTGTACGTTAACGTTCTGGTGTTCCAGTGTTCCTGTACGTTAATGTTCCGGTGCTCCAGCGTTCCAGTGTTCCTGTATGCTAACGTTCCGGTGTTCCAGTGTTCCAGCATTCCTGTGTGCCTGTATTCCGGAGTTCCTGTGCTCCAGCACCGTGCGGGTTAACCTGTACGAGTTCTGAGTCTCGCGCTCCAGCTGTTCTCCTCGCTATTGCATACACATTGTTGGTTCCAGCGTGCGGACGCTGGTTTACTCCACTAAACCTGGTTGCAATATACATTGTAGGTTCCGGCGTGCGGACGCTGGTTTACTCCACTAAACCTGGTTGCAATATACATTGTTGGTTCCAGCGTGCGGACGCTGGTTTACTCCACTAAACCTGGTTGCGATACACATGGTAGGTTCCGGCGTGCGGACGTTGGTTTACTCCATTAACTGGTTGCGAGATACATTGTTGGTTCCAGCGTACGGACGCTGGTTTGCTCCACTAAACCTGGTTGCCATACACATTGATGGTTCCAGCGTGCGGACACTGGTTTACTCCACTAAACCTGGTTGCGGTATACATTGTTGGTTCCAGCGTGCGGACGCTGGTTTACTCCACTAAATCTGGTTGCGATATACATTGTTGGTCCCAGCGTGCGGACGCTGGTTAACTCCAATAAACTGGTTGCGAGATACTTTGTTAGCTCCAGCGTGCGGATGCTGTTTTGCTCCATTAAACCTGGTTGCGATATACATTGTTGGTCTCAGCGTGCGGACGCTGGTTTACTCCACTAGACTGGTTGCGAGATACTTGTTGGCTCCAGCATACAGATGCTGGTTTGCTCCACTAAACCTGGTTGCGATATACATTGTTGGTTTCAGCGTGCGGACGCTGGTTTGCTCCACTAAACCTGGTTGCGATATACATTGTTGGTTCCAGTGTACGGTCGCTGGTTTGCTCCATTAAACCCGGTGGCACTATTTACCATTAGTCCCAACGTGCGGACGTTGGTTTGATCCTGAACATCCAGTACTGTGGTCAGTCGCCGTCCACTTCCTTGCAGTTGTCTGATTATCCCTGGCAATAGACTTCTGCTGATTTAGACCTCTATACTTATGCTTGCTGCTGTCTTAGTCACCTGACAGCTGGTCTATTTGCTCAGGCTGCCCTGCCCGGTAGTGGTGAGGCCGGTAGAACCTTGATGATACCATCCTGTAGGTTGCCTTACCCGGTATTGGCAGGGCCGGTAGAGCCTACTACAGTACTCCTTTGGGCTGCCCTGCCCGGTATTGGTAAGGCCGGTAGAACCTTGTAATTCACCAACTTTAAGGTTGCCTTACCCGGTATTGGCAGGGCCGGTAGAGCCTACCGTCAGCATTCCATTGGGCTGCCTTGCCTGGTATTGGTAAGGCCGGTAGAACCGGTATACGTCATCTCACGGTTGCCTTACCCGGTATAGGCAAGGCCGGTAGAGCCTGTCATTAAACCTGTCACTTGGGTTGCCTTGCCCGGTATTTAGGCAAGGCCGGTAGAACCTATTGTATGTTCTATTACTGTTGTATTGTTATGTATGTTTACCCTATGGGGACTGCCTTTAACTTTTAATAAAGTTAAATTATTTTACCAAACCTTAAGTCTGACAATCTTCAAAAACCGTGACAGTACAAAAGGGCCATGACCTTAGACACTAAGAGTGACGGTAACGCACAGAATGTCCATTGGAGGATGGATATGCACGAGCAACTTTTGGATCAGCTAGCGGTTGCTATCCAAACTATTCTTGAACGCACGGTACTTGCGGATAAGTCCGGTGCTTACCTGGTGGTCCCGCCAATTCCGACACCGGAGAATGAGTCTAAGCCCTCAGGTGCCGCAGTCAAAGCGTTAACGGCTTCTGCACCCTTGCCACTGAGATATGACGGTGACCCTCAATTATGCAGAGGGTTTATTAATCAACTTGAAATATTTATGGAATTGACGGCACACGCATTTCCTAGTGATTGCAGCAAGGTTGGGTTCATGATATCCCTGCTGACTGGCAGAGCATTGGCTTGGGCCAACCCACTTTGGGAAAACGCTAAACCTTGCACAAAGGATTGCACAAAATCACAGAAATTCTTTTGTAGAGAATTTGAGCCTCCTGGTAGAACTACCTCTGCTGCTAAACGTCTCATGGAGATACAAAAGGGCAGGCGCACGGTTGGCGATTATGCCATTGAATTCCGCACCTTGGCAGCAGAGGTAGGATGGAATAACGAGGCCCTGTTGGCAGCCTTTGCTCAAGGATCGAGTGACCAGATTAAAGATGAGATTGCAGCTAAAGATTTACCTACTGACCTAGATGATTATATCGAATACGTGATTCTAATTGATTCCAGAATACGTGAAAGATTAACCGCCAGAGAGCGATGAGTACGGTTAAAGAATAATGGGTCCAGTAGCATATTTTGACCACCCAACCCTCCCTCTGCATCAAAACCTAGTGAACCTATTTCGGAACCAAGTGAACCTATGCAGGTGGGGTTCACTAGGTTAACTAAGGAGCAGAGAAGGTATCGCAAGACACAAGGATTATGTCTATATTGCTGTAAAAATGGTCACCTGTTAAGATCTTGTCCGGTACGTCCGGGAAACGCACACATCTAGGGTACCTTGGGGGACAGGCCCTAGGTGGTGACCAATCGTCCCCATTGTTGGGCACACTTAAACCCACCATACAGGTGGTATTGTCATGGGCACAACGCTCGGTTGAGGTTTTGGCCTTGGTTGATTCTGGTGCTGCTGGGTATTTTATGGACAATACCTTTGCTGAATTGCATGGGGTACAACGGATTCAGAGAGAACCCCCTCTTGCTATTGAAGCAATTGATGGCAGACCTTTGGAACCCGCCCAAGTTACTTTTGAAACGATTCCCTTGTCCATGACTACTGGGGCTCTTCACAAGGAAGAGCAGCAGTTCCAATTGATTAATTCTCCTCACCATGCCGTGATTTTGGGCTTTCCTTGGTTACAGTTGCACAACCCACAATTTGATTGGCAGAAATGTGAGATTGCTGCTTGGTCTCAGTTCTGTATGGATAAGTGCGTTACCCATCCTGTTAAGGTCTTGTGCACCTCCCCTTCACTACCTGATGCCTACCAGCAGTTTAGCGATGTTTTCAGTAAGGGAGAGGCTGGCGCCCTACCTCAGCACAGATCATACGATAGTCGCATTGAACTGAGTCCTGGAGCAGTAACACCGAGGGGACGCACGTATCCATTGTCTTGTAAGGAGAACCAAGCTATGGAGGAATACATAGCAGATGCCCTCAGTAGAGGGATCATTAGGAAATCTACTTCTCTGGCCGGTGCCGGGTTCTTTTTTGTTAAGAAAAAAAGTGGCGAACTGCGACCTTGCATAGACTATCCTGGGCTGAATAAGCTGATGGCAAAAAATGCCTACCCAATACCACTCATCACCGAGCTGTTTGATAGACTTAAGGGGTCCTCGATTTTCACCAAATTGGACCTAAGGGCAGCCTACAATTTGATACGTATCAGAGCCGGTGATGAGTGGAAAACTGCCTTCAATACGAGATCTGGGCATTATGAATACCTAGTCATGCCATTTGGTCTATGTAATGCTCCTGCAGTATTTCAAGAACTGATCAATGACGTTCTTAGAGATATGTTACAATCTTGTGTTGTAGTCTATCTTGACGACATACTTATCCACTCCAAAGACCTGTCACAACACATCAAGGATGTGTCTGAAGTCTTGCTGCGCTTACGAAAAAATAAATTATTCTGTAAACTGGAGAAATACGAGTTCCACAAAACCAGTGTACCATTTCTGTGGTTTATAATTGGCAAAGACGGCATTGCCATGGATAAAGAGAAATTGACGGCAGTCTTACAATGGCCTAAACCCAAGAGCCTCAAAGCCATCCAACGATTTCTAGGCTTTGCAAATTATTACAGGAAGTTTATTAAAAACTTCTCTTCTATTGTGAAACCTCTGTCTGACCTCACGCATAAGGGCGCTAACTAGTGATGAGCGAGCGTGCTCGGCCGATGCTCGGATCGGCTCGAGCATCGCTCTGCTCGGCACATGGCGGTACTCGTCGAGTACCGCCATGTGCTCTCCCGCCATGTTCGGGTGGCGGGGATCTGTGCCGGAAGAGGCACAGATCCGAAGACGCTCCGCTGGACCACCAGGGACTGGAGGTACGGGGGCATTGCGGAGATGAAGGGGGCATTGCGGAGATGAAGGGGGACATTGTGGAAGAGGGGCATAGACTCTATGCCCCTCTTCCACAATGTTCCCCTTCATCTCCGCTATGCCCGTCTTCCACAATGTGCCCCTTCATCTCCGCTATGCCCCTCTTCCACAATGTGCCCCTTCATCTCCGCTATGCCCCTCTTCCACAATGTCCCCCTTCATCTCCTCTATGGCATAGAGGAGATGAAGGGGGACATTGTGGAAGAGGGGCATAGCGGAGATGAAGGGGCACATTGTGGAAGAGGGGCATAGCGGAGATGAAGGGGCACATTGTGGAAGAGGGGCATAGCGGAGCTGAAGGGGGACATTGCGGAGCTGAAGGGGGCATTCGGAGATGAAGGGGGCATAGCGGAGATGAAGGGGGCATTGACCAGGCACCCTCCCCTCATCAGAGCAGGGGGTGCCTGGTGTCGCCCCATTCATTTCAATGGGGCTCGGGTGCTCGGCCGAGCACTCGAGCCTCAGGGGGTGCTCGGTCAGAGCACCCGAGCACCCGAGCATCGGGGTGCTCGCTCAACACTAGCGCTAACCCATCCCTCTGGCCGGTGGCTGCTGAAGAGGCCTTTGAGAAGTTGAAGGTAGCCTTTGCTGAAGCGCCTGTGTTGTCCCACCCTAATCCATTACTCCCCTTTACTTTGGAAGTTGATGCCTCAGATATTGGGGTCGGGGTGGTGCTCTCTCAGTGACAGGTTAAAGGCGGTACACTCAGACCCTGTGGATTCTTCTCAAAAAAATCGACTAGTGCTCAAAGTCATTACAAGATTGGTGATCGAGAATTACTGGCCATTATCCTCGCTCTCAAAGAATGGCATCATTTACTTGAAGGCACAAAAAACCCCGTTTTGATTCTAACTGATCACAAGAATCTCACATATCTTTCTGAGGCCAAGAGATTGTCTTCTCGCCAGGCCAGATGGGCACTGTTTCTATCCCGATTCAATTTCGTTGTATCATACCTGCCGGGATCAAAGAATGTTAGGGCTGATGCTCTGTCTCGACAATTTGAAGCAGAGGTTGACAGAGAGGAGGTACCAGCACCTATCATTCAACCTGATCGAATATTGGCTACCATACGTACTAGTATTACTTCACCACTAGGGGAGGAGATTTTGGCATCCCAAGCTTCTGCTCCTCATGAGACTCCAGTGGGTAAATCTTTTGTCGCTGAGCCATTCCGTACTCGATTACTTGAGACCTACCACTCCTCTAAGGCTGCGGGACATATTGGTAGGGATCAATTGCTCTGGTCTCTCTCTCAGCTATTTTGGTTCCCTTCTATGAGAGCAGATTGTACCAATTTTACGAATGCCTGTGCCTCCTGTGCCCGTGCTAAAACCCCTAGACATCTCCCTGTGGGCTTGCTTCAGCCGGTGCCTAATGGTGAACGCCCTTGGTCTCACGTCTCTATCGACTTTATGGGAGAATTGCCCAGTTCTAGAGGGTACTCCTTCATACTGATGGTGGTAGACAGGTTCTCTAAAATGGCACACTTCGTACCCCTCCGTGGCCTTCCTTCGGCCAAAGAACTGGCAATGGTATTCGCTCAAGAAGTATTTCGGTTACATGGAGTACCCAGGGTGCTGGTGTCTGACAGGGGGAGCCAGTTTGTGTCCAGATTCTGGAGGGCATTTTGAGAACAGATGGGCATACAGCTATCATTTTCCTCGGCATATCATCCCCAGACTAACGGGCCCGCTGAGAGGGCCAATCAAGGATTGGAGCAGTTTCTGCTATGTTTTGTGACTGACCATCATGATAATTGGGCCGACTTGTTGCCTTGGGCAGAGTTTGCCAGGAACTGCGCAGTTAATTCTTCCTCCGGGAGCTTTCCGTTTTTGATCAATTATGGGTTCCAACCCTGTCTGCTCCCGGATTCCTTTCAATCACAGCAGATTCCAGCTCTGGATGAGCATATAGAGCAACCCCGTTCCACATGGGCACAAGTGCAGAGGGCATTGGGCCAGTCTTTTCAGCGATATCAGCGTCATGCCAATCGCAGAAGGCTTCCAGCGGTTTCCTTCCAAGTTGGGGATAGAGTATGGCTGTCCTCCAAGAATCTAAAGCTCAAGGTCCCATCTAATAAGCTGGCACCTCGGTTCATTGGTTCTTACAAAATCATTCGCAAAATTAACCCTGTTTCTTATGCCTTGGAATTGCCTGCTTCTATGCGCATTCATAATGTATTCCATGTGTCTCTCCTTAAACCTCTGGTTTGTAACCGTTATACTACCACACCTGTGATGCCAGGTCCTGTTGAAGTCGAGGGGCAGAAGGAGTATGAAGTACAAAACATTATTGATTCCCGCAGACCTAGAGGAGGGGTACAGTATCTGGTGCATTGGAAAGGTTATGGTCCTGAGGATCGTTCCTGGGTAGACAGTAAGGACCTTCATGCACCCAAGTTACTACGAGTATTTCATGCCAAATACCCTCAGAAGACTGAACCCTACTCTAGGAGAGGGGGTCTTTGAAAGGGGGGTACTATCATGGTGCCATGATTCGTGCTGCTCTGTGTCTGTCACTTGCTGAGTATTCTGGATTGGCTGTCTGTCATTAGCCCTCCTCACACAGCCTTTTTAAACCCAGGTTGAGCACTTCCAGGTTGCCCTTTCGTGGTGTTTCTGACTCCACTCTGCCTGACCTGCTTGTCAGATCTCTGGGCCTGTTTCCAGTGTTCCTGTATGCTACGTTCCGGTGTTCCAGTGTTCCTGTACGTTAATGTTCCGGTGTTCCAGTGTTCCTGTACGTTAATGTTCCGGTGCTCCAGCGTTCCAGTGTTCCTGTATGCTAACGTTCCGGTGTTCCAGTGTTCCAGCGTTCCTGTGTGCCTGTATTCTGGGGTTACTGTGCTCCAGCACCATGCGGGTTAACCTGTATGAGTTCCTGAGTCTCGCGCTCCAGCTGTCGCTTCGGCGACATTGTTCTCCTCACTATTGCATACACATTGTTGGTTCCAGCGTGCGGACGCTGGTTTACTCCACTAAACCTGGTTGCAATATACATTGTAGGTTCCGGCGTGCGGACGCTGGTTTACTCCACTAAACCTGGTTGCAATATACATTGTAGGTTCCGGCGTGCGGACGCTGGTTTACTCCACTAAACCTGGTTGCAATATACATTGTTGGTTCCAGCGTGCGGACGCTGGTTTACTCCACTAAACCTGGTTGCGATACACATGGTAGGTTCCGCGTGCGGACGCTGGTTTGCTCCACTAACTGGTTGCGAGATACATTGTTGATTCCAGCGTACGGACGCTGGTTTGCTCCACTAAACCTGGTTGCCATACACATTGATGGTTCCAGCGTGCGGACACTGGTTTACTCCACTAAACCTGGTTGCGGTATACATTGTTGGTTCCAGCGTGCGGACGCTGGTTTACTCCACTAAATCTGGTTGCGATATACATTGTTGGTCCCAGCGTGCGGACGCTGGTTAACTCCAATAAACTGGTTGCGAGATACTTTGTTAGCTCCAGCGTGCGGACGCTGGTTTGCTCCATTAAACCTGGTTGAGATATACATTGTTGGTCTCAGTGTGCGGACGCTGGTTTACTCCACTAGACTGGTTGCGAGATACTTGTTGGCTCCAGCATACGGACGCTGGTTTGCTCCACTAAACCTGGTTGCGATATACATTGTTGGTTCCAGCGTGCGGATGCTGGTTTGCTCCACTAAACCTGGTTGCGATATATATTGTTGGTTCCAGCGTACAGTCGCTGGTTTGCTCCATTAAACCCGGTGGCGCTATTTACCATTAGTCCCAACGTGCGGACGTTGGTTTGATCCTGAACATCCAGTACTGTGGTCAGTCGCCGTCCACTTCCTTGCAGTTGTCTGATTATCCCTGGCAATAGACTTCTGCTGATTTAGACCTCTATACTTATGCTCGCTGCTGTCTTAGTCACCTGACAGCTGGTCTATTTGCTCAGGCTGCCCTACCCGGTAGTGGTGAGGCCGGTAGAACCTTGATGATACCATCCTGTAGGTTGCCTCACCCGTTATTGGCAGGGCCGGTAGAGCCTACTATAGTACTCCTTTGGGCTGCCCTGCCCGGTATTGGTAAGGCCAGTAGAACCTTGTAATTCACCATCTTTAAGGTTGCCTTACCCGGTATTGTCAGGGCCGGTAGAGCCTACCGTCAGCATTCCATTGGGCTGCCTTGCCCGGTATTGGTAAGGCCGGTAGAACCGGTATACGTCATCTCACTGTTGCCTTACCTGATATAGGCAAGGCCGGTAGAGCCTGTCATTAAACCTGTCACTTGGGTTGCCTTGCCCGGTATTTAGGCAAGGCCGGTAGAACCTATTGTATGTTCTATTACTGTTGTATTGTTATGTAAGTTTACCCTACGGGGACTGCCTTTAACTTTTAATAAAGTTAAGTTATTTTACCAAACCTTAAGTCTGAGAGTCTTCAAAAACCGTGACACTGGGATGCTCAAATTAAAAGTATGAATAAAGCATATGAATCAAAGAACGACTCACCAGCCATAAGGCCTCTGCAGATCCGGAGCGGCCCCCAACAACCTTGGCACAGGTTTCAACAGACGGGAAGAACAACAGGATGGGAGCGCTCTACAGATCCATGAAGCCACAGGAAACCAGTTATTGGATTTGTAATAAAAACATCTAAGCTTTATTGTAGCAAACATATAAAACAGATTAATCCATTACGAATCAAAGTCCCAGGATCACAGACTCACACATAAACATGACCCGCCTAACACGTTTCGTGAGTGATTCACTTAATCATAGGCTAAGTGTGATAAAAATATTAAACCTTTTTATAGTGGTACATACAGGTGTGAGAGATAAAATCAGTAGCAAACGTAACTAAGCCAGAGTATGCATGAATGTGATTGGACCTAACCTAGGGTCAGACCAAGCTGTCAATCATTCCATGCACGCTGTAACTACGAATGCTTAGTCCATACTATATATTGCCCAAAGCAAAGTGTGAAAGTAGCGAATCCTCTGGACAGGAACTATTACATCTGATCAGATTGCATATAAAGTAATCATTCACTTAAATAATATGATCTCAAAGTGAATGCTCCAATAAATTAAATAAACAAAACTTCCCATTCGATAGTAAAAGTTTACATGTCATACAGATTATCCGATCTAAACTTAAATTATTTATGTATAAACAGAGCAACATCATGATAAGAATTAAGGTCAAGAGGATGTCTTGTTGAAAGATACAGAATCCAATTAACCTCAACCTTGTCCAGATTCATCTGAGTATTGCCCCCTCTTGCATGGGGAGATATAATTTCTATCCCCTGAAAAGAAAAATTAGACAAATCACATAACAAGTACGACAATTAATGTATTGTCTTATAGCATATATTCTTCCTGTAACTGTACTTGCAAACTCTTTCTTAACCTGAACATAAGTGCATGCCAGACATCTTCTGGCACCACAAGGGAACATCCCTATATTATTAAGCCATGTAGGTCTTGGTTGTGAAGTACTTCTAAACAGGCTGGGAGAGAGAATCTTTCCCAAAGTGGGTGCTCTCCTAGAAATAAACCTACAGCCCTTCTTAAAACTTTCTGATAAACTCCATAATATCAGAATGTATCTTTGGACTATAGCTTTTATTTTATTGAATTCCAAGCTGTAGCCCGTAACAAATAAAGGGACCTGATCCATCAATTTTTTATATTTTGTCTATTTATGTGGCCAGCTTGTGATTTAATGAGCTTATCCCTATCTGTTTTTTCACTTTCTGATAAGCAAAGTTCACAAACTCTTTAGGATAGGCTCTACCCAGAAAACGTCTAGTTAATTCTTGTGATTGAAGTTCAAATTTAAATTAGTGGTACAATTTCTATGGCACCTCAAGAATTGACCAATTGGTACCTCTGGTATGGTATGCCTTGGGTGGCATGATTTGGCATGCAATAGAGCAATCCCTGAGCATGCCTTCCTAATCCTATGTATAGTTGATTCGATACCATGTATGCCCAAGGTAAATTTCAAATCCAAGAATGAAATCTCCTTCTCTTGAAATTCCACAGTGAATTTCAAATTCAGATCATTGGTGTTCAAATAATCTGAAAAGGATGTGAATTGATCCTTGGACCCCATTCAAATGAACAAAAGGTCATTGGTATAACTACTATAAATTGAGATTAAATCTCTGTACATATTACCTACCCCATATATGAAAATCTCCTCAAACCATCCCATATATAGATTTGCATATGAAGGGACAAATTTTGCCCCCATCGATGTTCCACACTTTTGCAAATAAAATACTTCATCATATTGAAAAAAGTTATGTCTGAGGAGGTAATCAATAGCAGAAATTAAAAATTGCTTCAATTCAAGAGAGTAATTACTATAGGTCTCCAAATGAAAATTAATTGCTTCCAAACCTTTGTCATGGGGTATAATGGAATACAAGGACATAATGTCCATAGAAGCCCATGTCATACCTGTGGTGACTGTTATAGTGGACAATTTAAATAGAAGGTGTCCTGAATCCCTGGTATAGCTATATAACCTCAATACCAGAGGTTGAAGATAGGTATCAACCACTTCTGATAGATTCTCATTAAGAGAATCAATGCCCAAAACTATCGGTCTACCCAAAAGTGGGCGCTGTGGTTTATGTACTTTAGGTAAGTGGTGGAATATTGGTGTCTTTGGGAAACGCACCAATATAAAATCAACCTCCTTCTTAGACAAGATACCTAAGGACAACCCCTCCTCAGCTAAACATTTAAGGATCTTAAAATAAGATTTAGTTGGATCCTTGTTCAACACTGAGTAAGAAGCATCATCCTGCAATTGTATTAGGAATTCTTGATGGTATTGTGCCGAATCCTGTACCACCACACTTCCACCCTTATCCGCATTCTTAATAATAAGCAATGTATCTTCACTTAACTCCTTAATAGCTCTCCTCTCTTCACCACTAAGATTAGAAACTCTGATCTTGCCCAAAGATTCATGAAGCTTTATCAATTCCTTCTTTACCATATTTTGGAAAATTTTTATAGAATTACCTCTACATTGAATGGGGTAAAAAACCAATGAAGCTGTTTTCCACTTAGTCTTATCCACCATTTCTACACCAATCCGACCAGATATAACCTGGTCATTCTCTCTATTTAAACACTCTAAATCTAATAAGGCACACTAGCTAGAAAAATCAGTCATCTTTGAAGATATCAATGCATTAGTATAAGTCTGGAGTGATGGACTAAATGCATATTCTAATGTCTGATCCATAACTACTTCCTAATGAGAGTCTTGTGTGTTTATAAGAGAGTCTGAATCAATATTTGAAGAGATTTCTTCTTGTTCAAAGAATTTCCTTAATGTCAATTTTCTCACAAACTTGTTTAAATCAAGAATGTTCTATGCTAACAAAGGTTTGTAATGCTGAACAGCCTTGTTCTAGCACAAATGATTGACTTACAGTGGATATAACACGTCTACACACCCCTGTTAAAATGCCAGGTTCTTGTGATGTTAAAGAATGAGACAAAGATAAATCATGTCAGAACTTTTTCAACCTTTAATGTGACCTATAACGGGAACAATTCAAAAACAAAACTGAACTAAACAAAGCAAACTGAAATTGTTGAGGGGGAAAAATAAAAAACTCACAATAACCTGGTTGCATAGGTGTGCACACCCTTTTATAACTGGGGATGTGGCTGTGTTCAGAATTAACCAATCACATTCAATCTCATGTTAAATAGAAGTGATTACACACCTGCCATCATTTAAAGTGACTCCGATTAATCACAAATAAAGTTCTGTCGTTCTAGTAGGATTTTCCTGACATTTGCTTAGTTGCATCTCAAAGTTAAAGCCATGGTCTGCAGAGAGCTTCCAAAGTATCAGAGGGATCTCATTGTTGAAACATATCAGTCAGGAGAAGGGTACAAAAGAATTTCCAACGCATTAGATACACCATGGAACACAGTGAAGACAGTCATCTTCAAGTGGAGAAAATATTTCACAACAGAGACATTACCAAGAACTGGACGTCCCTCCAAAATTGCTGAGGAGACGAGAAGAAAACTGGTCCGGGAGGCTTCCAAGAGGCGTACTGCAACATTAAAGGAACTGCAGGAATTTCTGGCAAGTACTGGCTGTGTGCTACATGTGGCAACAATATCCTGTATTCTTCATATGAATAGGCTATGGGGTAGGGTGGCAAGACGGAAAAAGAAAAACATCCAAGCCTGGCTGAAGTTTGCAGTAACAAACATCAAGTCCTCCAAAAGCACGTGGGAAAATGTGTTATGGTCTGATGAAACCAAGGTTTAGCTTTTTGGCCATAATTCCAAAAGGTATGTTTGGCACAAAAACAACACTGCACATCACCCAAAGAACACCATACCCACAGTGGAGCATGGTGGTGACAGCATCATGCTTTGGGCCTGTTTCTCCTCAGCTGGAACCAGGGCTTTAGTCAGGGTGGAGGGAATTATGTACAGTTCCAAATACCAGGCAAATTCTGGCACAAAACCTTCAGATGTCCATTAGAAAGCTGAAGATGAAGAGGAAGTTCACCTTTCAGCATGACAACGACCCAAAGCACACATCCAAATCCACAAAAGCATGGCTTCACCAGAAGAAGATTAACATTTTGGAATGGCCCAGCCAGAGCCCAGACCTGAATCCAATTGAACATATGTGGGGTGATCAGAAGAGGGCTGTACACAGGAGATGTCCTCACAGTCTGTCAGATTTGGAGCGCTTTTGCAAAGAAGAGTGGGCAAATATTTCCACGTCAAGATGTGCCATGCTAATAAACTCCTACCGAAAAAGATTGATTGTTGTAATAAAATCAAAAGGAGCTTCAACAAATTATTAGTTTAAGGGTGTGCACACCTATGCAACCAGGTTATTGCGAGTTTTTTATTCTTTATTTTCCCCCTTCAACGTTTTCAGTTTGTTTTGCAATTGAATTGTTCAGGTTATAGGTCACATTAAAGGTGGAAAAAGTTCTGACATGATTTATCTTTGTCTCATTCTTTAACATCACAAGAACCTGGCATTTTAACAGGGGTGTTTAGAAGTTTTATATCCACTGTAATATAAAGTTGTAATCTGCAAACTGTGAATTTGTTTATAAAAGTACATTTTCTCTGTTTTTAAAAACTTATAAGCTGAATGTATTTTGATGTTGCTGTGTTTCTTCTCTATGTCTAACAAAATCACTTTTCTTTAATTATTGTTATTATATTGTGAAAACATAACATCTAAAAGAATGCAGAGAATAATTTTCAGTTACCACAGCAACACATTCAAATTTAACCAAATCATAGGATTGCAGGCTGTGGAGGAGGGTTTTTGTCTATTGTTAGCTATATTTAGAATGTGAAAATATTATTATTTTCCATTTGTATTCTATCTGACATGACCACAACTGTTTTCAAACACAATCCAGGATGCCTCCACCTAGGATAAGAGTATTATTTTGATTATTACATGTATCCTAGTATACTAACAGGAATTGGATCAGTTCCAAGGCAAAACAGCTGTACTAAGGGACAAATAAAAATGCTCCCATGCATTCAAATCATTACGAATTTGGGAAATGGATAGGCAAATGTTACTTTAGCTAACCATGACTATCTTTATTGAATCTAGGCCAGAATCCAAATAGTTAAACAAGCATTGCATCAGAGTCAAATGAATTATTAAACTGTTCATGCTGACTTTATTATCTTCAAATACAGTGTTTATAGACAGATGCCTAGACTCTACTCCACAGTACTAGACCTTCAGACATGAAAAGAGCCACAAAAAGGTTATTTTTTCTTTCTGTAACTCAAACCATAACATTCCTTTGCTTAAGTATCTATTAAAGGTCAAAACAAGATACACAGCAAGTTTGGCAAAAACAAAGAAAAAAGTATTGTAATTGTCATTCTAGCCATCATTGGCATAATGTCCTCCACAACGTTCCACTGGAAAGGACACTTGTCGTACTTCAGCAACTCAGGCCATGCCGATGTTCTCCAATGCATTACAAACTTGTCTGCAATGGAGGGGTTAACTTACACTAACAAAACTATCACAATCAATCTGTTCCAGCTACCCTGGAAACAGAGGGGTTACACCTGTAAAAAAAAGAAGGATTTCATTTTTATTTAATGCCAAACTGTGATCAGATCAGGGGTTCAATTCAATTAAAGGTGCTAAATCTATTGTTAGGGCCAAAATGTGTTCCTGATGACAACTGTCGGAATTCAATTGCTTAACCAACATCCACCACAATGAGCTTTGGTCACAGAAACTCATCTTACTTCATAATGCTCTTTGCAGCTTTCTGTTCCCATAAAATAATCTAAGCAGCGTGACATACTTCCAAATGAGATAAATCTCAATGTATTCTTCCTGGTAAAACATTTTACTAAATAAAGAATAAAAATAATGGGAACATCAAAGGAAATTAGCCATTGCTTAATGTTTGACATGTTTGAACATGAGCTAGTAACACAGTCACCCTCCCCCCCCCACACGCCTATAAACTAACACTAAAAGTACCCTCATGGCCCTACACTAGACCTAAGCTTAAAAATACATTTTAAAAGAATTCTAATCCTAACACTATTCCATGGCCCATTCACCACTGCT
The DNA here is from genome assembly GCA_037306005.1 of Rhinophrynus dorsalis. Taxonomy (NCBI): domain Eukaryota; kingdom Metazoa; phylum Chordata; class Amphibia; order Anura; family Rhinophrynidae; genus Rhinophrynus; species Rhinophrynus dorsalis. The sequence continues at coordinate 289,173,951 of CM074721.1, forward strand.
GTAACATTAAACACTTACCCTGAATTTGGAGGTCTATCAGTGTCTTCAACCTGGTCCTCCTTTGTGTTCTTCAGTAGTTCTTCTGTAATTCTAAGAAAGAAATAGAAAAATAAATGAAATAAATAAAATAAAATCCCCCTGTTGTCTCCATCTCATCAGAAAGCCAAACAAAAAATACCCCATTTTTGTTCCTGCTTGGGTCGTTGCCTGAGCCTGTGTGAGGTAATTATGAACAGAAATTGGCTTTTATATGGCTAATCTCTGCTCAGCTTGTTTCCTACAGGCCCATTGGCTGTAATGTGGGGTGATTCAATGCCCCGCAGAAACCTCACCTGCTAGTCAGCATTTAGCGGGAGAGGTCACAAATGTGCATTCATCCCTTCAGCTATAGCTGTTGGAATTGTTTTCCTACTACACATTTTTTATTATATATTTTTTAATAGGCTTTACAGTTTTAAAACATTTCACATTAGTTCTGTAAAAGAGGGGTTAAAGACAATGAACAGTGACTAATTAAAGCAGGTGTGCATGCAAAGTCCTAAAACTACTAATATTTTTCTAATTGGATATAGAGGTAAATTTGTCTCATGATGATTGATGAATTCGGAAGCTAATAATCTGTGGTTGGTTAACTTTTGTTTAAATATTGCTAATTCCATAGTGAAAGATGGAATAAGGTGATTGTGCATGTATACAAATCAGCTCACAGCTACTGGATAATTAATTTCACCTCCTATTCTGTTACTTACAATATAATGTAATTATTTCAGAAGCATTTTATCAAATATTAATTTCTGTAGCAAAATCCACATTCTTAACTGGCATGATGGCAATTATTATGTTTTGCTAAATTTGTTCCTATGGGATTATATTTAATAAAAAGTCTGGCGCTGCATTGTGCAGACCCAAAACATCTTCTGTCTACCATTTGGGATGTCCACAGTTGGCAAGGGGTCTTGGCGGGAGGGTTACTGGGTTTGGATTAGAAAATCCACCCCTAACACGTATGGTAGCCATTTTTGTTGTCCTGTAGACCCAATGGTGTTTCCTCAACAGGTCTACTGCCACAGGATCAGGTCTGCTGATAAGACAACTGTCTCCATGATTTTTGTCCTATAAAGTGATATTAATGGTTCATTTGTTTTATCTAATACACTGTAAAGTATTAACCCCCCATGACGTGCCAGGACTGTCATGGGAAATCTTCCTTTAAGGACCCATGACGGTTCTGTATGTCATGGAATTCAGGGCTCCCCGCACGGGATCATGCTGTTCGGGGACCCCTAAATCCATCTGCACAAAAATAAATGCTCCTTGGTCCTTATCTGCTTCATTAAGGGGTTATAGAGTGTGGCTGTCGTTAGTCATACACTTTAATGCTCTCTAGTTTCTGAGTTATTTTGTTTTTAATATATCTCCTCTCGCCTCTTTTCTTAACATCGGGGGCAGATGCACTAAAGGGTTATGTTATGGCGATGTTTGTCTGATGATGTGTGGCGAGCACACCTTGGCAATGGAGACACACATCACCATGTGCACTAAGAATTAGGGATGCAACGGAAGGGGGTGGAATTTTCTCAGAATGGAGGTTTGTCGAACTGTTAGCTATGTGTCCTCTCTTACACATCGCCAACAGTTTGACAACCCTGAAGTCTGACTTCAGGACCACAAACAGCATCCCTTCCTAACCCTTTCTGTGCCAGAAGGATGTACAAAATGTCAGGCCAGAATTGTAGGATCTATCTTATCAACAGGCAATGAGCCAACTCGTTTAACATAGTATAGACATAGTATAACATAATATAGATGTACAAATAACAGTGGCACACAGCCAGATAAACATTAAATGTAGTATAAACAACAATGGTGCATGTCCCGTAGAAGAATAATACATAAATGTACTCAGCTTGGGGTTTCCCTGCAGAGAGAAACAGCACACATCTCCAAGATTCCAAATGGTCATTGCATAGATGCTGGTGAACTAGCCAAACATTTTTGGTACCAACAGTGGACCTTCCTCAGGGCAAAAGAGGATATCAATACCTTAGAGTTAAACATGTCAACCAATCCCATTGTGGAGCTGAAGACCTAACCCTAGCATGCGGTGTTGGCATCTACCAGCGCTCCCCGGGGTTGTGACGTCTCACGGGGCCATTGCTAAGCAACGGGTAACCGACTGACAGAAGAAATTAATCGGACGCTGCCGGTTGAAGGCAGACATCAAACCAAAGGGCACACATAGAGAAATGGAACACATAATCAGAAACATATATGACATGTATGTATATAATGTAAATACATACAAGAAAAGAAAAGAAGCAAACCAAAATGAAAAATAAAATAAAAAATATTAACTAAAGTTCAAATCAAAATCTCGCCGTAGGTCAGCAGCTATAATGCTGTGGCCAGTAGTAAGGGATACTACAGTTGAGGTAAGGTCAGAACGATCAAAGCAAATGGAATATATAACTGCATATAAAGCAGTTAGGCAGGAGAAACATCCAGTTCTATAATGTCTATCATGATTCATTATTAATAGATAGGTGATCATCCTCTATAGAGCCTTAAGTGCACACCAGCATAGACCACAGTACTAGTGTCATAGCGGACCACAGTCATTGTAATTATATAGTCCAAAGATAATGTATATGTGGAAAATCAATATTCAAAGAGAGGTAATCATCCTCAATAGAGCCAAAATCAGTTCACCAGTATAAATCCACATACACATCAGCATAGTTCGGAGTATCAGTGTCATAACAGACCAAAGTCAGTATTATTATATACTTCATATATAATGCCATGTTGATTTCATTGTATCAAAGTCGAGTCACCTTGTACATATTTATATGAAGTGTCCAGTAAGAATTCAAATATGTATAATCCATCCAAAAGTATCCAAGTCTTTCAATGGCCCATTCCTGTGGACTCTCCACAAAGACTGCCTATATATCGATGAAGACACACATTTAGTGAACATGAAACAAGAATATATTAAGGGCCCATTCCCGTGGACTATTCACAAGGAGTCCCCAAATGACAAGTGTAGTCTGGGTTTTATAACTTGTTTCATTAAATACCACCTTGGTATACCTTTCCCATATTAAGTTGGCAATGTAGTGTCTCCAAGAAGTATTGGTGGCAGGACAAACTGCTTCAATTTCATAAGAAGCCGGCAAAAGATAGTTCTTGATTGAGACCCTTGGTGTTAATGTGTCAAAGTCAAAAATATATTTAGTTTCCAGTTGTAACAATATTTGGTGCCTATCTCCTCCTCTTCTAGGGTTGTGCACCATATTCAGTGGCATAAAACAAAAGTCAGTTAAAGTGTGATGGTACAACACTAAGTGTCGGGCAATAGGTTGGCACTTGTAGTCCTTGACATCCATATGTCCCTCCAGGGTTTTTTTATAGCTGATCTGTGGTTGTTCATCTGCTCTTTTAACATTATGGTCTTCTTGCCTATATAGATCAAATTGTAGGGGCATTGGATCATATAGATTACGTCCCGGCTCTCACAGTTCATATAATCCATAATCTTTATCGATTTCTTAGTTTTTGGATGTGTATACTCTTTGCCTGTAATTATAAATCTGCAATTGGACCACCCCTTACATTTATATACTCCCTTGGGTTGTGCCAATCATGGGTAGCAGGAGTATATTTATTAACTGGGTCCCTTTTGTTTAGTATATCACCCAAAATCCTCCCCCTTCTAAAGAAAAAAGAGGTGGCAATTTGAAAAAGTGCCTAATTTTGTTATTACCAAAGAGTATGTGCCAGGTTTTTCCATATAGCCTGTTTAATACTGATGGTTGCAGTTGGGTAATGCGTTTGGACACAAAATATTTTTTCTTTATTTACATTTGCCTATTTAGGTTGTAATGCATTCTCTCTGTCCAATGTAAGTGCCTTTTTATGGCATTATGTGCATCCTGAGTGTTGTACCCTCTCTGGATACATTTTTCTTTCATGCTCTTCAAAGTTAATCTATGCTCTTCATATTCAGTAGTGGTATGTACCACCTGTACTATCTGAGAATATGGTAGTACCCTTTTAAGTGGTGAAGGGTGGTGGCTAGTGGCGTGCAAAAGAGTATTTCTATCAGTACTTTTCTGTTAAATCTTAGTTATAATGTGTTCATTTTTTCTGTTAACAGACATGTCCAAGAAATTGATACATTTGTTATCAAATGTCAAAGTTAATCTAATCATAGTTTCAATACTATTGAGGTAGTTGTCACGGTTAGTTACTGTAAGTAAAAGAACTCTCAGACAATTAGGTAAAGTTAAAAGCTTTATCGAAAATAATGCACAATAGCCCCACTCAGGTCCAGATAAGGTCCATACCAAGTACTTTCCAGATCTGCCGCAGGTCAGGATGAAAATACACACACAGTAGTAGTAAGCAAATAAGTGTGATGATCTTGGACTTGTAGGCAGAATCTCAGCAAGGTTCAGGAACAAGAATATCCTCGACAGCCCCACACCACAATAGGTGACACAGGTGATGGGTATCGGAAGGGTAATCCCTAGTAGACTAGGGATAACGAAGACAGCACAGGCCCTTGGCCTTTAGGTTTAATGGAGGCAACACTGGCAAGACACTGGCAGAGGACTGACCCTAGGAGAGTAGGGTAAATGGAGGCAACACGGGCAGGACTCTGGCAGTGACTGAACCCTAGAACACTAGGGTCAATTGAGGCAACACAGGCAGTACTCTGGCAACGGCTAAACCCTAGAACACTAGGGTTAACGAAGGCAAGACAGAATGGAATCTGGCAGCAACTTGACCCTAGCACGCTAGTGTTAACGGAGGCAACACAGCTGTGGCACTGTAAGTGACTGAACCCTAGAACGCTAGGGTAAACGGAGGCAACACAGACAGGATTCTGGCAGTGACGGGGCCCTAGCACGCTAGGGTTAACGGAGGCAACCAGATACTGGCAATATAGTGACCCTAAGGCAATAGGGTGAACTGAGGCAATGCGGGCACAAATGTGGTACAGACTGGACCCAGATATTACAGGGTTACCAGAGGCAACACAGACACTGGTGAGTACAGGGACTCCCACAGACTCCAGGAGACTATAGGAGCGGTAAGCGGGTGGGAGAGAGATAGGTACGTAACGTAACCGGTCCACAACCGGTGTCTCCCTGATCGGTACACAGAGGAAGTAAGCCCGTCCCAAGAGTGACTGAACTAGAGGAACAACCAGGTCGGCACACACGGACTACAGCCAGTCAGGAGAACCACCAGACACCAGCCCAGCCAGATCAGTGATAACAGATCGTCAGCCAGTCCTTTGTCAGTAACAGAATCAGACACTCAGCCAAGCCAGTTCCGTACACAAGGAGTTAGTCAGCCAGTCCTAGTTGGTAACAGAATCAGATACTCAGCCAAGCCAGTTCGGTACACAAAGGAGTTAGTCAGCCAGTCCAGGTCAGCAATGGAATCGGATCACAGAAGCGTCAGGCACTAAGCGTAGTCAGGCGAGCCGGGTCATACACGGAAACAGGAAACAAGAGCTACTAGTCGCTAGATACGGGTACACCACGAAAGGGCACCTGTATAGTGACAGGAGGGAGTATATAAAGGCAAACCCAGGGAGAAGTCATAGCGCATGACCAATAAGAATGCAGCTAGGGTAAACCCGGAAGTAGCAATGTCGCAGGCAGAATCACAGGACCGTGATAGTAGTCAAGGAACTCCCTCAATAGTTCCGGGCCTCCATTCCAGAGAAGGAAGATATAATCTATAAAACACTGAAAGAACAAAATATGTTGTGCATATCTGTTTACAGAGAACATATGAAGTTGTTCATAGTACTGCATGAAGATTGATGCATGCGAGGGTGCCATGTTGGACCCCATAGCAGGAACCTGGACCTGTAAGAAGTTGTTCTCAAATTTAAAGTAGTTTTTCTTAAGTATAATATCAAATAACAGAAGTAGGAATTCCAATGGGGAGCCCTTGTATCTGTCATCTCCCCCTTTTATCGCAGCCACAGCCTCCTTACCCATATTGTGGGGTATACTTGTATAGAGACTTGTAACATCAAGAGTGACGAAGATGGTGTCAGGATCTATATTATTGGGTAACTGACGTATAAAATCCACAGAATTCCTGATGTAACTGCTAAATTTATTCACGTAAGTCTGTAGAAAAAAATTCACAAATTGCCATAAAGGTTGACACAGTGATCCTTGCGTGGAAATTATAGGCCTATCAGGGGGATGTTCTAAAGATTTATGGACCTTTTGGTATACAATATAACACTGGGACTAGTGGATGCGGATGGGTAAGAAACTGTTTACAATCAATAGATAGCCACCAATTGTTAACTCCTAGCTGTATAATGGTGTCAATTTCTGTTTTGTATCCAATTGTAGGATCACGTTGTAACTTCTTGTAGTTACTCCCTCACCTCCCACGTCTCCTGGGTCCAACTTAGGAGGGGGTCTTCTGTCTCAGGAGAAAGCATTCCCCAGACGGGAAGGGCTTTGCCTATATTGCAGTAAATCTGGACATTTGTTTCGTACTTGTTCCATACGTCCGGGGAAACGGGCGCACCTAGAGTCTCGTATGGGACAAACTCTAGGTGGTGTCTCTCAGTCCCCAGGAGATCCCCAAGAGATGCCCACTCTGGAGGTCATCCTTTCTTGGGCCAATTCCTCCACAATTACCCCGGCCTTAATCGATTCAGGGGCGGCGGGGTATTTCATTGATTCTGGATTTGTGGCGAAACACGCCATCCCTGTAATGCCACGGGCGTCTCCATTGACTATTGAGGCAATCAACGGTAGGCCACTGCAGCCGCCTCATCTGACTCATGAGACCATTCCTGTAGCCCTGTTGGTAGGAGCCCTACGTCATGAGACACTCCAGTTTCAGGTTATAAACTCTCCTCATCATGAGGTCATTCTGGGGTTTCCATGGCTCCAAAAACATAACCCCAGGGTGGACTGGCATAGTTGCAACATTCTGTGAGGTATTCAATAAGTTGCAGGCCACGACCTTACCACCTCATAGGTCGTATGACTGCGCTATTGAATTGGTGTCAGTGGCTATTCCCTCTAAGGGTCATGTATACCTCCTTTCCATGGCAGAAAACCAGGCCATGGAAGACTGTGGGGGATGTTCTCTTTAGAGGGATTAATATGAAATCCACCTCCCTGGCAGGGGCGGGGTTCTTCTTTGTAAAGAAGAAGGATGACAAATTAAGGCTGTGTATTGATTTCCGTGGGCTTAATAAACTTATGATCAAAAACACATACCCCATCCCTCTGATCACAGAATTATTTGACTGATTGCAAGGTTCAACGGTCTTTACTAAGCTCGACCTACAATCTGCATATAATCTGGTGCGTATCAGAGAGGGTGATGAATGGAAGATAGAGTCCAACACCAGAAGTGGGCATTACGTATATCTGGTAATGCCCTTTGGTCTTTGCAACGCTCCCGCTGTCTTCCAGGAGTTCATTAATGATGTGTAAGGGATCTTTTGATGAGGTATGTAGTCGTCTCCTTGGATGATATTCTCATCCACTCCCCGAATATTGAACAACACCATACAGATGTTGCGAAAGTGTTATCACTCTTAAGGGCCAACCATCTTTTCTGCAAGTTGGACAAATGTGAGTTTCATCAGTCACAGGTGACCTTCCTAGGTTATGTGATTTCCTCTTCTGGGTTGGCTATGGACCCTGGGAAACTGTCTGCAGTGCTCCAATGGCCCCTTCCTATGGAATTCAAGGCAATCCAATGATTCCTGGGCTTTGCCAATTGTTATCGGAAATTTATAAGACACTTCTCGACTATTGTCAAACCACTTACGGATATGACGCACAAGGGTACTAATACTTCAGAACGGTCTCCTAGTGCTCTCCAAGCCTTTGAAACCCTCAGGGCAGCTTTTGCAGCAGCTCAGCTTCTGAGACATCCTAATCTGAAGCTACCATTTACTCTGGAGGTTGACACGTCAGAGACGGGAGTAGGCACTCTCCTGTCTCAACAGTCATCTCCAGACAAGCCCTTACTACAGTGTGGGTTCTTTTCACGTAAACTCTATAAGCCTGAGTCCATGTATGACATTGGAGATAGAGAATTGTTGGCCATTATTCTGGCATACCGTGAGTGGTGACATTTACTTGAGGGCACTTCCGTTCCAATCTTGATCCTCACTGATCACAGAAGTCTGACGTACCTTTCCAAGGCGAAACGTTTGTCTGCACAACAGGCTCGATGGGCATTATTCTTGTCTCACTTTAATTTCATGGTATCATACCTGCCTGGTACTAAAAACATTAGGGTGGACACCCTGTCCCTCCAGTTTGGGTCCTTATCTAAGGAGGACTGTGATCCTACACCTGTGATTTCGCCAGATCACATTCTGGCAACCATTCGTACCAGTATTACTTCCCCTTTGCGGTCTGAGATATTGGAGGCTCAGGGAACGGCCCTGGCTGAGAAACAGCATGGGAGATGCTTCTTGCTTGAAGCCTTACGGGCCAAACTCTTGCAGACCTACCACTTGTCTAAAGCAGCTGGGAACATTGGTAGAGACCAATTGTTATGGTCCCTATCACGCCTGTTCTGGTGGCCTATTAGCCGTACAGATGTATCTGCTTTCGTTGCAGCATGTCAGACTTGTGCTAGAACTAAGACTTCTCAGCACCTTCCTGTGGGTCTCCTGCTCCCTGTACTGAATGGGAAGTGCCCTTGATCTCACATCTCTATTGTGTTCATGGTGGAGTTACCATCATCTGATGGATTCACTGTCATTCTGATGATTGTGGACCGGTTTTCAAAATTGGCTCTTTTTGTACCACTTAAAGAATTACCTACGGCCCAGCAATTGGCTAAGATCTTCTCCAAAGAGGTCTTTCGGCTCCATGGGGTGCCTAAGGTGATTGTGTCAGACCAGGGAAGCCAGTTTGTGTCTCTATTTTGGAGGGCCTCCTGTGCACAATTGGGCATCCAGCTCTTTTTCTCCTCCGCCTATCACCCACAGTCTAATGGTGCGGCAGAGAGAGCGAACCAGGCCTTGGAACAGTTCCTACGCTGTTATATCTCAGACTATCATGATGACTGGGAGAGCCTGTTGACATGATGACTGGGCGAGTCTGTTACCGTGGGCAGAGTTTGCCTGGAATTGTGCCAGGAACTCTTCTACTATGGCTTTCAGCCTTCGGTACTTCCTGAGTCATTTGAGGCACAAAATATTCCTGCTCTGGAGGAGCATTTAAGGGAACTCCGCTCCACATGGGTAGTACAAAGAACCCTGCAACGGTCCACCCAACAACAAAAAAGGCAGGCCGATCGTAGACTGTTACCAGCACCAGTATTTCAGGTGGGAGAGAGAGTATGGTTGTCCACACGACAACCTGTATTTATTTGTACGAACCGTTACATAAGCTCTGTGGGGCTGATGTACTAAAAATTGGAGTAATATCAGGGCGAATCAACTGTACTATATGTGACAAATAAAAATTCACATTGTTTTAGATGGGGCTTTAACCCCTAATTTGCAAGAGAGGTCTCCAGCACATTGTTCCACAATGTGTTCAAGACTTCTCTAACATTCAGATGGTTAAGAGACCAATTTAAATCAATGGGGATACCGGGAACTTTTTTTATCAACAGTGGTACAGTTTGTTTGCTCCAGAACTACTTAAAAATGTCCTTAGTACAACATTCTCTGTCTCTCTTAATTCAATACAATACTTTCTCTGTGCATTTCTAAATTTCTTATTCTCTATTAGCAGGATGAATATATGTCTCCACTGCAATATTGTAACTTTGCTAATGTTACTGCACTATCGACACCACATACCTACTACTAACAATACAATGTCATACCAATACTCTTCTTTGAAAAACATAAAAAATAATTTAAAAATATTGCATGTTATATAAAGAGGCCAAATGAAATATTTTTTCCTGAAGCTAATCTTGGTCATTTCCTTATATGTGGCAGATAGGCTTCAAAAGTATAAAAGTATAAAACGAACCCCAGCTCAGATTAATTAAACAAAAGGGTATCCTTTTAAAAGGTTGCACCATATAATATAGTAACCATGTCGCCATAATAAAAATGGCTACATGAGAATCTCACACTGCATGACAGCTTGAGATTCTTATGTCACCTACTGAAATAACGCATATGTTTGGGTGGAAAAGGGCCAGCCTATTCCGCAGTGTTGCTCAATGTGTGTACACCCAAAGCATTTAAGCGTTTAACCCAAAGGAGGTGAGGCTGTCGCCTCTAAAACTGGCATAGACATCACTCAGTTCTGCTCCAGCCAAGACTACAACTCCCATCATGCTTACCCATTAGCACTGCCCTGGCTCTCTCTCTTCTCTGCATGACAGGGCAGAGAAGAACATGCACAGAAAGGGAGAAAGAGACCCGGGGCAGCACTCAGATGAGTAAGGATGATGGGAATTATAGACTCCGCTGGAGTAGAATTGAGCAATGTTTATAGTGGTTTTACAGGTGACAGCCTCACCTCCTTTGGGTTAAATGCTTCGGGTGTACATATATTGAGCAACACTGCGAAATAGGTTGGGCATTTTCCAGCCAAAGATATGGGACATTTCAGTAGGTGACATGAGAATCTTGTGCTGTCATGCAGAGGGAGAGTCTCATGTCACCATTTTTATTATGGTGACATGGTTACTGTATTATTTGGTCAAACGCACTTTTGTGTGCGACCTTTTAAATGTAATCCAAACAAAAGTAGCCTTGTGTAATAGATAATTAGAAATTCCTATTCTCCTACGATAATTCAATCTTCAACTATGATTTAATTTCTTGTTGCTCAGCTACTTCTGAACCATCAAAAATCATTATAATTTATGACCTTACCAACCATTCCAAAATAAAATAAACATCACCAAACAAACCATTTTATCAGTGTAGACACTTTTGACTCAAGTTAATTAGGTGTCAAAGTTGATGAGTTTCAACATTTGAATCTCAAGCACAAAAATGTTAACCTTACCACCCAATTCATTTATATGAGAGATGGTATCATCTTGCTGTGCAATGAACCAATTCAAATGATGAATTTTTTTACCTCCAAAGTTCCCATGAAACTGCTAAAATTGAGGTGGATTTAGTACAGGTGATTATGGCAACAATAGTACATTTTTCATTTAATCACCTGTTCACGTCTCAATCATCCCTCACCTCACCCTTCCAAAATAAAAGACTCCATAATAACCAAAAGAAACACTCCAAGAGAACCCCTGGGTCCCTATTATCTCTGAAGGATCTGTGACTATGCATGGTCTTGCCCTTTTCTCCTCTTCACATCAACTGAGCTGAATTTAAATTATTTTTACCTACTCACTCTCTAAGCCACTATGTGTCCCTGTTTTTCTCTTCGTCTACAGGGATAACTAGCAATAGAGGAGGTGCCAAATAAGGAACAAAGCTACAAGGGAGAGGAATCTTGGTTTCAATTTTCCTAACGAAGAACATTATCCAAAGTAATTATATGTTAAAGGGTATACATTTCCACATGTAAGAGCAATGCATTCTTTTTTTTAACAAAGGATGGGGACATCTGACTCATCCCCTCTTCTCCTCAAACCCTGAGCTATGTGGTAAGGAGTGTGAACTATTTCATATATTTTAAAAAATGAATCAGGGAGAAATGTAAAGATCTCTCCCACACACACACTCCTGAATAGGGTAGGAATAATTAATTAAAAAAAATAAATTAAGCTGACCTCTCTACCATCTTCCTTCTCATGAAGGAGCAGAGAATAAAAAGGGATTAATGAGTGCCCATCTGACCTATAGGCTTGGGGTCACTATCTCATCCAATCACTCCTTGGGCTCAATTCAATGGCCTTTGATAATTACAGACTTTTGCCTGGAATCATTACTACATACTAAATCAACATGTTGTATGGTGCTATTCAACTGAATTTCTTAGCACCTGGATAGCACATGCTTAACACTAGTTCCTGCATACACCTGCAACACATGTGTGCATAATTAAAACATAACAGTCATACAATCAATGTGTCTAATACAGTATATCCAAGAACATCCAAAGAAAACAGCTAACTGACGGTAACCTGTGCTATTGTCACTGAGAATTTACCCCACAACTAACCACTCTACAAAAACCCTGCTAAAGACAAGTCAAAAGCCCAATAAAACACATGAAAAATAGGCAACATCGTGCCTGCCATAGGGAGAGACAAGGCCGTGCCACGGGTTTAAGGCATGGAGTAAGGTCACACTTAAATGACATACACTTAAAAGAGAAGTACACACACTACACCATAGAAGAATGAGAAGGAATGAGTCACATTACATGGAAAATGTAACACACTTTTTGTATCAACCACACATACTACATCCACTTTTTTCACACAAAACGCTACTTAATTTATTATTTTTATTATTATATTATTATATTTAACTGTGAGTGACTGAGTGAGAGAGTCTGGGTGTCACACTGAATACGATTGTCTCTAGACTGTAAGCTCTCACAAGCAGGGCCCTCTGATCATTCTTTTCTTCACATATGATTTACTATTTAATACCCCTGTATGTCTAGTCCCTATTGTACAGCGCTGCGGATTAAGTTGGCGCTATATACATAAAGAATAATAATTGTGTGTTAGTGGGAGAGACTGAGTGTGAATGTGTTGTGTGACAGAGAGTGGGGAGGCAAGGGAATGACCAAGTGTGACAGACTGTCCATGGGATTGGGTGAGTTCAAATGTGCCTGTGTGAGTGAATGAGTGTGAGTGTGAGTGTGAGAGAGTTAATGGAAAGCAGAGGGAGTAGGGAGAAAGGGTGTAAGAGAGATGGTGTGTGGGGGGTGATGGGAAGTGGAGAAAGACTACAGGAAGGGGCTTAGGGGGCTCTGCTCAGGTAGGCAGGAGGAGAGAGAGGATGTAGTGATGAAGACAGGAGAGTGAAGAAAAGCACACCAGAGGGTGATGTGTAGGTGTCACTGGGACCAAGGAAAGGGGCTGATGGGGACAAACAACCACAGGCAGAGTAGAGAAGGCAAAAGTGCTATGCCGACGCAAAGTCATAGGAGGCAGTTGAAGAAGAGGAACATGAGAAAGATGTGGGTGCTGATGATGACAGGTTGAGGGAACCCAAATTCTGTGGAAAAGATGGCCATAGTCCAAACCATCCTGAAGCATGAGTACATCCTGTTCAAGACTAAAAGGGACAAAGGTGTTACAGGCCAGAAGAGTAGACCATGTCTACAGATCAAGGAGGCTATCACCAGTGTCTCTATCATCTGCAGGACACAGGAGGCCTTTAAGAAACTCTTGGCCAACTGCATAGAGTGGTAGGTAGACACATGAGGAAAAAGTGTGAATGTCCCCAACCCATATTACCTTCAATATGGTGTGGTATCTCCTCCTAAGTGCCACCACTGTCACCAGCATTCCAGGATGAATGGACTATAAGGGGCTGAATCCACTCTTCCAGGGTCTGGCAAGGAATCAGACCTGTTCGTTTTCTTGTAAAGGTGTATTGCAATGTCATTGCCAGCATAAAATGTGTGTGTTAAAAGGAACTTACCACCTAAAACTAATTTGAAGATATGGAAGGAGCTGGCAAAACCACAAGTATGTGATTTTACCAATGGTTAAGTAAGAAAACTATTTTTGTGTTCAGTGGTTTAGATTAGAATAATGAAAGCATTCTCTGCAGGCATGTCCTTCAGTGTCTCAGTCCCACTTACTGACACTTCTCAGCAACTCATTGCCCACCTCCCTTGAAATGAAAGGGTTAAATGTCAGTGAGAGGGGGAGGTAGTATAGAGCTAAAACATGCATAACATGATTTATACATGTAATGAGCACCAAAACTACTTATGTTGCTCAAAAAACGGCAAATACAACACACTTTCAAAATCTCCAAGGTTCTTGTTTAGTGGTAGTGTCCCTTGTATTCCTGTCTGTAGGTGTAGACTTATTTGCAATAGATATGACAATTTTATATAGATGTACTAGGTCTCCAAAGCTCAATAAAGATGACAGCATAGTCTAATATCATGATATATGCAGATTACTAGATCCATAGCTCAACAAGTGACATACAGATGTCCTAAATGGCCACTTAAGCACTACCACAGTGATATACACAGGATCATTATAACATCAATATCAAAGGAGGACATCCATTATTTGAACAGGGTATATGTCATTAAAATATGTAATGGAAAATAAAATAATGGGATGTGAGCAGATATACCAAGCAAATAATTCAGAAGGGATTGCCATTCTCAGTTGTTTTCATCATGACTGATTCTAATATCAATTCCTCTTTTCCAAACAGCATCTCATACTGTAGCACCAATACTGGAAGATGAATCTCCACACCCTGGTCCAGCAGCACCACCACCACCACAGTCACCACAGGCTAACAGCAGCAGGATAAGAATGAGGCCTGATACAGGTTGGCTGACACCATAACCACCACAGCCAACTGTGATATTGACAACCCCATTCATACACTGTTGTATGGCACAAAGACCCCCACACACACACAGACACACACACACCACCACCACCACTCCCACTCAAGTCTGGCTGCAAATTTGATTGTAAGGCACCCAAACTCCCCTCCCATCAGGTCTACCTCAGAGGGCTATTAGCTCAAAGAGCTACAAACCACCTGGTCCTTACAGGTCCTTGGATACATGTCTGGACAGGGATGAGGAACTGGATGTTAGGGGAACACCCACATATTACATAGCCATCCACCAATTAATAACACCTGCAGCTATAGAAATCAACAAAGCCTCAGCAGCCAAAGAAGCCAGTGAAGCCACAACAACCCCATAAGCCCCAGCCATCTCTGCTGACATAGTTGCACCACCCATCCCTACATTCACCACCTCCATAGCAGCCAACACCCACTGAATCTTGTGAACCATCCACACCTTCTGAATCCCTGTCTCTGTTTCCTATCCCTCATACAACATCATAGTCTCAGGTTCCAGAGGTGGAATATGTCTCCACACAGAGAACACAGAGGAGACAGGAGTGGAGGGAACAGAGGAGGGTGACAGGATACCTCAGGGATATATACAGATCCCAGATGATGTTAGACCATTACATCACTACTTTTATGGGGGTAAACAACACCATTCTAGTCACCTTGCCTTCTAGACTTTATTTCTTTACAAGAAACATAGTGGAATTCATGAGTACACTGATCTATTAAATAGCTGAAATAGGTGCTAATATGAGGATCAAGAACAGTGAGCCTTACATCTCAAATGTCACATCTGCACAGACCCCAGGGCATAGGAGGGGATGAATCAAAATGGCATTCCACATGAGAAGAAGAAGTAAAATAGCTCTTTATGTTTCAATAAAATAATATTTTTTTATTTTCCTCATCATGTATTGTGTCTATCCTCATTGTATCTGTGCTGGGCAAGGGCCTAGGGATCAGATCCTGGAGTCAGGATCCAGGGCCTGCAAGCATGGTCTGCATCATCTGTATGGCGTAGGTGATTGTGTGTGGGGTGAAGAACTGTTTGTTGTTAACCACTATTGTTATGTAGAGGTGTTCTTCCTTAGCTAGCAGCTATCTCCATGAGGATTTCCATTTTTAAAGTCCCTGTAGATGAAGGATTGAGTTAGTAATTAGGAGTCCTGCGTTTTCCCAGGAAAAGCAACAGACAAATGTTAATCCTTAAGTTTGCATCAAAGACCATAAGGGTATTTATTGAATGATAGTTCTTACAGTTAACATACATGTGCTCCTCCTCTTCTGGAGCAACAATCCATTGGTGCAATCAAGACCCGTCACATCATTGGGAAAGTCCCCTCCCATAGAAGGTTATCTTGAGCCTTGCCTGCTCCTTCTAAGTGGAGGGGAATGATGTATATTTCTGGGTCTTCCTTGCCATAGCTGTGAGGATTTCAGGTATGGTCCTAGCATATGGCAGACACTTTGATCTCTGTCAGATGGAAGGATCCTGATGCCATGAACTGTATGGCACATAATTTCTGCAACCCAGTGATGGCATGTTTATTGTAAACTCTGGGAGCTATGTCCTCCCATAGGACCTGGTATAGCTGTAAAAGACTTGCTGATGTTAACCTGTAGAAGTCTATCACCTCATCCTCTTCCATGCCAAAGAGTGTGACCCAAGGTCCTATATAACCTATATGCCCCTCTCATGTGCCATGTGGCTTGGTTCCTGCCTCATGCTGGCACCTGTGGATGCTTGATGGGAGGAGCTGCAATCCCATGTGGTGCAGCAACAAGTAAGTCAGTACCTTGAGGTAAGACATACATGGAAAACTGTACCACATATGCCGCACCAATTAAAGATAAAGTGTTGTGCTTTGTAGATGAACATAGTGCTATGATGTAGAATAAGGTAGCTTACCAGCAGGTCCAGGATCTTCATGTTCAGTGTCCCTGTCAGACACTTCTCTTCTCAATAACCATAGCTCAAACATGTTGAGAACATATGTGTTTGGTGTTTGTGAGCTGTTTTAAAGATGTAGTCATTGAGTCATGTTGTTTGTGATTGGTTGATAGCTGTCATGTACAAAAATAATATTTCAGGGAATTCTGTACTAGCATAGTTTGATGTATGGGGATTTTTTCTCCTTAGGGTAGAGGTGCGGTGGATAGTAAACGTTTGTATGTAATCATGCGTGAGGGTATTTGGGCTTGATTGGGCCTATTATATATGTGCAGGCGTTTTGTGGTGGCCTCTTTTTGTTGTTTAGATACTTTTCATGGTGTGGAAAGGGATAAACTTGTTTGCATACCTTTTTCTCCTTAAATGCACGTGCCAAGTGTTTTTTTAAGCTTGTGTGGTGCTGCCAAGCTGATTTAACACATCTAGTGGATTTTAGACTTAGTGGTTTCATGGTCAGAAATGTATGGCAGAAAACATATCCAGGGCATTGACTCACTCAGTGGTTATGACTTTCTATTGATGTCTATGTGTTGATTTTTAGAGGCCATTGTCTGAAATCAGTGCCCATTATTTTTCATGTAGACAGGTCATTGAATAACTTGCATAGCAGTTTAAACCTATGTTAACACGGAACATTGGATCAACCCCCTGAGGTGTTGGGGTGATGGGCTGCTAGATATCTTAAAAACCTTTAGGAGCTATAGAGATGAACAACACACTGCTTCTTCAGACATTGGAATGTTTAACATTTTATATATGTGTACTGTTTCACACTTAGAGGAACTAGTACAAGAACTAAACAATGGCCCTCATTCCCCAGAGGCTTGCAAGCTACTTCCTACAGCAGCGGGAAGACCAGCTCAATGGCAGAGGGTACTAAAAATTATGCGTTCTATCAGGATGCCTTTGGTCTTTAGACATTGGAAGGCTTAACATTTGATGTATGAGAATGTTTAGATGGACTAGTACAAGAACTAAATAACATCAATTGTGACATCATCGGCTTATGTGAGACTCAAAAAAAGGATGAATAATTTGTTAAATGCGAAGATGGACACTGGCAATACTATAAAGGAACCAAGAATGGACAAGGTAGAAGAATCGGATTCTTGATTAACAAAAGACTGACAGTCGTAAATTTAAAAAGTATTTCTGAAAGAATCACCTCCTGTGCTCTCAAGCAAAACAGTGGCTATGTTCTGCAAATCATTGAAGTTTATGCCCCTACAAGTAGCCACAGAGATGAGGAAGTTGAAGAATTTCATTATGATTTATTATGCCTCTACAAACAGGACAATAACCATTACAAATGTACAATGGGAGATTTCAATGTAAGAATTGGTAAGATGCAAAATGGCGAAAAATCAATCAGACCACATGGAACTAGAAAAAGAGAAGATAGAGGCAATCAACTGATAGAAGAACAAAAATTGTACATCATGAGAAAATGGACATGGAAACGTCCTAATGGTAATGCAAGTGAAATCGATTTCATACTTGCAAATAATAAAAGGATATTCACTGACTGCCCAGTCTTAAATCGTTTTAACATTGGAAATAACCATCATCTAGAGAGAGCAAAAATTACAACTTTCTTCAAGAAAGAAAGAGAGAAAATGATCAAGGAAACAAACATGATGATCAAATCTAGCCAGCTAATGAAAAATCATAAGAATTTTGAGATAGCAATGTATAATCGCTTCAGTGTGCAGCAAGTCCTTCAAGACACTGACATTTCAACCCACAATGAAAGAGACTATTGTAAATACTGCCCATGCCCTTGGACCTAAAAAACAAGAAAAACTAACCAAATATCAAAACAGTTGCCATGATAAAAAAGTGATGAGAAATGAAACAAAAAGGTAATATCAGAAACTGGGTAAAATATGTTGAAATGTGCAATACCATAAAGAAGCACATTAAAGAAGAAACAAGCAAGTTCAATGTTGAGATCAGAAGGACACTGGAAGGCTAAAGAAGGCCACACATAGGAGCCATATGTTTGCATTAAAGCTTGAAGATTGTACAGCAGCAAAATATCAACAAATACTAAAACAAGTGGAAGAATTGTATAAGTATGAAAGACAACAACTGAATGCAGTGCCAGAGGCTGAATTAAAGTGTTAATGTTTGTGAGTGAGAGAGTGTGAGAAAGAGTGAGTGCATCAGAGTGAAGGTATAAATGAGTGAGAGTGTGTGTGAGTCCATGAGAGCATGAGGGTGAGCGATATATATATATATATATATATATATATATATATTTTTTTTTTTTTTTTTTTTTTTTTTTTTTTTTTAAATGTATGATAACTCACATGTAGAAAATCCTTTGATTTGATTTGAAGTCCAAGGAAGCAAGAGAAGGTCAGCTTGGGAAGGTGTTTCAGTGATTGCTGAATGCTAGGGACCAAGAGACCACACAGTTCATTCCTTTCAGTGGAAAGTGAATACCTCAACCTGAAGTGAGTACCTGTTAATTTAGAACATGCTATGCCTAGAGTCACTTAGTGCTCCCTCCATCTGCACACTAGGGGGCAAATAAGACTTTCATTTAATTTTAATTGAGCTTTTAACCCCTTGAAATCTAGAAAGGCACCAAATGAATTGTGAAGTAATGCATTGGAGACCTCTCTAGTATTCAAGAACTTCAAATGTCTCTTTAATTCAAAGGGACATTTAGTAATTGGTATTTGTTCCATATGGTGCTGTTGGATTGCTCCGCGATTGCTCCAACAGTATTCCTGGTACATCAGCCTCAATGCTTTCATAGCAATACTGGGTAACCCAGAACATTTGTGTCCTTTCTTTCACAGAGTAAGATCTTGCTGGCTTGAAAATTATCTTGCAAGTGCAATTCTCTAAAGACCACTTACCAGAAAGAATATAACCTTCTATCATCTATAAAGTCTATATCTGTGCAATACTGGGCATTCTTATCCACTAATTCATTGTACTAAGGAATAAAGGAGCAATTCTGGAGCAAACCAGCTGCATCAAAGGGAACAAATAAAAATGCCCATAATTCCGATTGATTTAAATAAGGATTTTGATGCCATGAATGTTAGGGAGATTTCCAGTGCATTGCAGTTATCTGTGAAATTGTTTTGTTGGAGATATCTGGAGAGAGGAATAAAATGTAAATAATTTGCTGCTCTTATGGTTGTTTTGATAATGAGCCCAGGTGGACTTAACCAGGACTTCAGCTATATTCTCACACTCTCCATATCTTCCTGTTTTTCAGGTATGTGTCTACCATTCATCCAGCTTCCAACCTTGTGTTATACCCCATCTGTGTATTAACCATTCAGGGTCCTGGTATGTGTCTACCATTCATCCAGCTTCCAACCTTGTGTTATACACCATCTGTGTATTAACAATTCAGGGTCCTGGTATGTGTCTACCACTCATCCAGCTTCCAACCTTGTGTTATACACCATCTGTGTATTAACAATTCAGGGTCCTGGTATGTGTCTACCACTCATCCAGCTTCCAACATTGTGTTATACTCCATCTGCGTATTAACCATTCAGGGTCCTGGTATGTCTTACTCTTCTGTTCACTTTTTCCCTCTGCATTCTGCCCCTAAACTTAAGTCTCCAGTGGTTATTTCTTATTGCATATCGGTGTGAATTAGCTCATTAAGCAACCCTGAGCAAACAAATGGTCATGCTCTGATTTGCTGATTAGTTAATTTCAAACTGGCCTATGTGAATAAGATTTGCTATTCAAAGGCTCCAGTGTAAGGGTGCATGTATTGAAAGGCTCCCCATTCTAAGCAAGATATTCCAAGGGAGGTGGACTTAACCAGGACTTAAAGCAGGACTTGGAGAAGGAGATGGCTAAAAGAACAACCAGGATCCACTGGAAAAGAACACCTCACATATGAAAACCATGCACTCCTCCTAAAGAGCCAGCTTCCAATCTCACCATCAAACTCTGGAGTTTAATACAAAATAAATCACTCTTAGAACTTGGACTGTCTGGGATAATATGTGCTAGGATGAACAAACATCTCAAGTGCTTCTGTTTAGGACTTAATGGAGTTACAGGAATGTTGGAGCAGAGGTGAGAAGTGTTACTGAAGATGGACATCCCTCCCTGCAGCAGTACACACTTCTAAAGACTCTTGTTTTGTTTTGCTTTCTCCCTGCTCTGCTAATCCACCCCACAATGCAACCTGCCCTTTGACTGCTATATTTAGCTCTGCTCCTATACTGCAAAATCCAGCACTCTATTTATAGACCTATTTCTCCCCATATTCATATTTCCCCCTCCTTACTCTCATCAAATACATTTTGCAACCACACCCTGTATCTATTGCTCAGACCGGCCCATCCTTCCACTCTAACCCACAGCAAACACAAATCACATTCCCACCTACTGGCTGTATGTCTTATTCTCCTCCTTGTGGCTGGTGACATCTCCCCAAATTCAGGCCTCAATCATATCCCCATATGCCACCGCCCATGCCCACTCTCCTCCCCATCCCACAGAGGCTCTAATTTTTCTAACCTCATCCCCATCCCAACCCTCCCACTTCCTGCCCATCCCTTCTCCTGTGGCCTACTGAATGTCCGTTCCCTCACTAACAAATCTAATCATACATGACCTTTTCTACTCACAGGCACTCCAGCTTCTTGCTCTTACTGAGACCTGGCTCTCCCAACATTATTCAGCTGTGGAGGCTGCAGTCTCACATGGTGGCCTGTACTTCTCACACACACACAGCATGCACAGTGGGCAGAGGTGGTGGCACGTGTCACTTGCATCTGATACCTGTTCCCCCATCTTTTTCCACTAACTCCTTTGAGGTACATGCTATCCAATTGTTCCACCCTGTAGCAATGCGTGTTGCAGTAGTATACAGACCTCCCACAACCACACCCTCTACCTTCCTTTCAGACTTTGAGTGCTGGCTTACATTCTTTCTATCCTCTGACACTCCTGCTCTCATACTTGGGGACTTCAACTGTCACATTGATGATCCTTCCCTCTCCTGGGCCTCACGCCTCCTTCAACTAACCTCATCTTTCACCCTTCAACAATGGACTGACTCTAGAACACACAAAGACGGTCACCTCCTTGACTTGGTTTTCTCAAAGAACTGCTCCTTACTAGATTTCTCTATATTTCCTTTCCCACTCTCCGACCACCATATCATAACCTTCTCTACAACCCTTTCCCTCATTCCCCCACCAACTACAACCCCGCACTACACCCGCGACCTTCGCTCACCAGACATTTCTGCCTTATCTTCTGCATTGCACTCAAACCTCTCCACCTTCAACAACACTCTTTCTGAACCAGACAGACTTATAGGATACTACAACAACCTCTTCTCCTCATCACTTAATCTGTATGCCCCCGTCCAGGCCCATCACAAACACCCCTCAAACCCATGCCCTTGGCTTAACTCACAAACACACTTTCTCCGCTCCTGTTCCCGCACCTCTGAACACCTGTGGAGGAAGTCCTGCTCTCACGCAGACTTTATCCGCTACAAATTCCTCCTGTCCTGCTTCAACACTGCTTTATCCTCTGCCAAACAACACTACTACTCCTCACTAATCAATACTCACAAATCGAACCCACTGCGCCTCTTCTGTATCTTCAATTCCCTCCTTTGCTCTTCCTCTCCATCATTCCCCCTCCCCTCCCTAACCTCTCAAGCATTTGCAGAATTTTTCACGCAAAAGATTAACACAATACATCAAACAATCCCACCCTCCCAGCCTTCACAACTGTATCTTCCTGATCCTTCATCCTACTTATTTGAGCTCTTTACTTCAGTCACAGAAGCAGAGGTTTCCCTTCTGCTGTCCACATCACCATTCACCACCTTGATCCTATACCATCCCACCTCCTCATTCCTCTGCAACACACATTAGTTCCCATGCTAACTCAGGTATTCAACTCCTCCCTATCCTCTGGCATCTTTCCCTCCGCTTTCAAACATTCAACAGTATATCCAATTCTCAAGAAAAGTTCATTAGACCCCACCTCCCCATCCAATTACTGCCCCACATCCCTCTTGCCCTTTGCATCTAAGCTCCTTAAGTGCCTAGCCTACTCTCGTCTACTTACCTTCCTCAACTCCCATAACACTCTGGACCCTCTGCAGTCTGGCTTTTGAACCACTTTCTCTACAGAAACTGCCCTTCTCAAAGTAACAAACGATCTCCACACTGCAAAAACCAAAGGCCATTTCTCTCTTCTTATCCTCCTAGACCTATCTGCAATATTTAACACAGTCGACCATACCCTTTTATCCCAGGTTCTCCAATCACTTGGCGTCTGCGGCCTATGACATTCCTGGCTTCTATCCTATCTCTCTCAATGGTCTTTCTCTGTGACATACGCTAACACCTCCGATCCCCCTCTCAGTAGGTGTACCCCAAGGCTCTGTTCTGGGACCTCTTCTCTTTTCTTTGTATACACTCTCCCTGAGGCAACTGATAAAATCCTTTGTCTTTAACTACCATCTCTATGCAGACGATACATAAATATATCTCTCCGCACCCTCAATATCACCTGAAATACAGCAATGGGTTGCCTTACTGCTGACTCTTCCTGGATGGCTCATCGTCACTTAAAACTTAACATGTCCAAGACTGAGCTCCTTATCTTCCCTCCTAAATCCTGCACATCACCTCCATTTTCTATAACTGTCAAAGGCTCCACAATTTACCCTGTAGACAAGGCCCGCTGCCTCGGGGTAACATTGGACTCTTCTCTTTCCTTTTCCACCCACATTAACAACGTTACCAAAACCTGTTGCCTCTTTCCTTGGAATATAACAAAAATCCGACCAGTCCCCTCTCACTCTACAACAGAAACCCTCATGCATGCTCTTATCCTTTCTCGCCTGGACTACTACAACTCTTTACTTATTGGTCTTCCTACTAACCATTTCACTCCTCTTCAATCAGTTCTTAATTCAGCTACCAGAATACTCTTCCTCTCCTCCAGAACAGTACTCACCCCACCACTCTTAAAATCACTGTCAATGCTTCCTATAAAGCAGCGTATCACATTCAAAATCCTCCTCATTACCTTCAAGGCTCTCCATCACTTGTCCCCGCCTTATATTTCATCTTTGATATCCCGCCATATTCTTACACATCCACTACGTAGCACGCATGGTGGACAACTCTCTGCCCCTTAAACCACTATCGCTGTATCACGATTAAAAGATTTCTCCCTTGCCGCCCCCTACCTCTGGAACTCCCTACCACCCAGTATTAGTCAAGCCTCAACCCTCAACAACTGTAAATCAAAGCTAAAAGATCACCTTTTACCTCTAGTAACAGCGTATTATGGAAACATTATCATTATCAAACATTATCATCATAAACCAAACACTGCACTTCCTCCTCTACCAGCTTGTATCTGTATGTCACCCATCCTATACTTAGATTGTAAGCTCTATGGGGCAGGGACCTCATATCCTACTGTATACTCACCTGTTGTTCCCCTTATGACTGCCTATATAAGCACTTAATCATCACACTTATTGTACCCCTTCTATATTAAATGTAATCTGTAAAGTGCCAAGTAAACTGGTTGGCGCTATATAAATAAAAATATACAATACAATACAAGGTTATAAGAGAGCTCAAGTTTTTGGAGACTACAACTCCCGTCATCACCAACAAGCGAACAGCCAGAGAACCCCCTGTTGTCTAGCCCTGCTCTAGAAGAGAACAGCAAACCAAGCTGATCTAAAAATTGAATATGGATCAGCAGGGCCACACTGTAGTTAAAGTGAGAAATCCTTTTGGGGCTATATATACATAGGGCATTTTTTGACATTGGTATACTATGGTGTCATACACTGACCTCCCAGTAAGTGATTATTCAACAGGCAAGAGAGTTTATGCATGCAAGTTAAAGGGAAAATATCACTGAAAAACAAGCTAGATTTACATGATTTACCAGATTTCAAACTAGCAGTGTTTTTTTTATAGAAGTGTTATTTATTGTTATTTTTTTTTTTTTTTTTTTTAAATTTCAAAAGAGCTTTATTGGAGAAGAAAGAAAAGAACAAAGCATTACAAATATCAATTGGCAATCGACATAAGTTAAATTACATGTAACTGTATAGTAGCCAATACAAGGAGAAAGATATAAGGAGACAAAACAAAAAAGAAAACAGATGCCACACAAAAAGATCCAGTACTTAGAGCTTAGACATGTATGTCCCATTACAGTCAGGAAAATAATGCATCTGAGAACACAACATGTTATTTGAATGGTAATTGCAAGTTGCATCAGTTACATAATTTGAGAGGGTGTGGCAGCTGCAAGGGTTGGAAAAACAGAGAGAAGGAAGGAGACAGGTGTAAGGGAGAGAAGAAAAAAAAAAAAAAAATCCCACCGGGAAAAGAGCTATAATGCACCATATCCGAGGTTTATCCAGAAATGACTTAACAAGAGTCGCATTCATAAAGTTCATTGCCATAAAGTACGATGACATCCCGCCCCTACTCCAGACCCCACTCTCACCACTCACACACGTTCGCCATCACGGTATACACCTAAAAGGGGCACGATAAAAAGAATGTATTTACCGCATCCGGATCTCCACATCTAGAAGCAATCTGTATCCTCATCATTGAGATGTGTAACCTCACAGAGCTCGCCCATTCCCCAATATTGTTATTTTTTTATGTAAGTATATATTCAAATTATACCCCCCCCCCAACAAAAAGTTTTTGTCTTAAAAGTCCATCAAAAAAACTGGCAGATGTGGAGGTGCAATAAAAACACTTGTAAAGAAAGATACAGAGGATTTAGTTGTCTTACCCCCTCAAGAACTTCAAAGGACATGTGGCTTGATGAACATAAATATCAGTTGCTAAAGGTACAGGAGTGTTTGTGAATACCAGCCTGTGTATGCAATGTGCTGATCAACTCCCGTCCACTAAAGGTGTTAATGGGATAGTAATGTTTCATAATAAAAGAATCTCCAATAAATCTTCACAGTATTTAGGCCATGGAGAGTGTTATTTCAATACTGTCCAAGTTGTAGTTCAAGAGTAATTGAATGATAAAGTATCCCCCTCCAGTCCCTTTTACTGATGTAACACTGCTCAGCTCAGAGCAGCAGGGTGGTGTCCAAGTGGAGTGCAGAGAGGGACAATTTTCAATTAACATAAGGGAAAAACTTGAAAAACCTGTCAATGGGGCAGGGCTTTCATTGTTCTCACAGTAAGAAGATTGTTCCTTGCTGTGAGCTGTCTGGTTTGTGGATCAGATTCCACATCTCAGGGGAGGTGGCTTACACTAGGTAAAAGGGGAGAGGGATACTCTTGAACTACAATGGTCGCAGTAATGAAATAACACTCTCCATGGCCCAAATACTATGAAGATTAATTGGAGCTGCTGTTTTTGTGATACATTACTATCCCTTTAAAATCATCAAACAGATCCACTATCCTTTATGTTTTGTTTTACTTTTAAGTTTATTATATCAGCTGTCACAGTGCCAACTTCAGACATGATTGTAACTCCCAGAGCAGGTTTGAAATTGGCACACTAGAATAAATCTACAATGGCAGTATGACTAGTTTACTTTATAGCAAATGTGATACTTTTCCCTCACATCTCTATACATGGGGTTTCTTCCCAGGAGACTGCTTAGCGTAATCCCCATCAATATGCAATCTGTGTGAATCTCAAGACTCTGTTGCTCTCTCTACATAGAAAGCTGTAGGCTGCGGTACCCTCTCCATATAGAAATAGACCCTCCATGTAAAGATCTGCATAGAGAAATCCTGCTAAGGGTCCTATTACAAGACCTGTCAGATAGCATTGAGTAAAATAGGGATAGGCAACCTGTGGATATTCAGTTGCTGTTGGACTACAACATTTATCCTTATTTGCATATTTCCTTGCTGTGAATCTGGACACAAGTGGGGGAGAGTAGGGCATGTAATTTGATTGTCAGTGGTGTATCCAAAACCCCCTTCTTCCCTTCCACCTTTCTATTGTATTAAATCTTTTTATGTCTCTTAATACAACCCTGCCATTTCTGAAAATTGCAGCTCTATCTCAATATGCTAGGTGTCACTCACTCATGCCTTCTGTCCCTCTCCACGTTCTCTTTTATGCCCACTACAGATAAACACCCTTTCCTTTCCAATGACACTCCCCCTTCTCTATTCTCTGTTTTATGTCCATTATAGCTCCTCCTTTATCCCTCCTAGCACCTCATAATGTCACTCTTTTATAGTCACTATAGCTTCCCTCCCCTTATTCCTCTTGCCACCCCTCACTGCAAACATTGCTCTCCCCTTTATGCTCATTGCAGTTCAACCCCCTTACCCCTCCTGCCATATTCTGGTTTATGGACACTACAGCTCCCTCTCATTTGCTTTCCACACTCCTCCCCGCCATTATCTCCTTTCTCTCTGCTTACTCCAAAAAACCATTACAGATGACACTGATATTTATGGGCCAGACCTTCCTAGGGTCAGTGTATACCAATTAAGAAGTAAACTAGCAGAGGGCATTCCAAGAATCAAAACATTTTAAAACAATATATCCTTTTTATATGTCCCAAGGAAACCAAGGTGAAGAACACCATATTCTTTAGTTGAGAAGAAAGCTTA
The DNA here is from genome assembly GCA_037306005.1 of Rhinophrynus dorsalis. Classification (NCBI taxonomy): domain Eukaryota; kingdom Metazoa; phylum Chordata; class Amphibia; order Anura; family Rhinophrynidae; genus Rhinophrynus; species Rhinophrynus dorsalis. The sequence continues at coordinate 289,201,003 of CM074721.1, forward strand.
ACCCACAAGAAAGTGTCTTTCTATGAAATGGGCTGCAGAAACCAATAAGCACTATTTGTTGTGCAGGAAAGTTAGACTGATAACTGACTGTGTATCACTTACATGGATGAGCCAAAATAAGAAGAAAAATAGTAGGATGACTCAATACTTTCTTAGTTTACATCCCTTTATTTTTTCAACTGAACACAACAGGGTGGAAATAGGGAAATGCTGATGAGCTTTCCCATATTCATTCATTGTCATCCTTTCTGGCCCACTCACCCCACTTGATCTGAGCTGGGTCTGTAGAATGTGTAACATAATTCAAAGTACAGTAGTGGATGTCATATGTATATAGCCCCAAATATAATAGCTTCAGCAAGATGTTATGGGTAAGTGCAAGTTCCTTTTTACTTTGCATTTAAAATTGTGTATTTCAGGATCCTGAGGTAGAGAATTTGGAGAGTAGGGTGGGCCAGTGCCCCACTCCACATTTTTATGGTAACTGTACTAAAGATACAAGGATTTATACTGCACTCTGACACGCTTCTCACATATCTTGCTAATTGGTGAGAGAATAGTTTAAGAGAAGCTAATTTGCAGTCTGTTTCCTAGAGAACAGGGAACTGTGTGTGTGCTGCAAAAGATTCTTGAAGTTTCAAAGGTAAAAACCTGCTGTGCTCTTATTTCATTGGATTGCTTGTTTGTTAGTAAGCAGATAAGCTGTCCAGCTATATATATAGGGCACTGAAATCATTTAGTTAGAGCTCAGAACAGTAAGGGTATTGCTTATTTACTTTTTTTATGCTGCGGTCCCACTGTTTTGAGAAATAAAAGCCGGCATACCCTATTAATCCAACTATCTCATGTGTGGTGTCTCTTCAGTGTGAAAGATTGTGTGTTAGCAGAGCCAAAAACAAAGTATACTTGCAAACAGAGTATTCATGTCGCAATATATTACCAGGAAGGGTACACTGAGATTTCTCTCTTTTTCAAGTATGTCCTGGAGAGCATTCACAGTACAAAGTTACACATTTATACAGAGAAACAAAAAGAATAAAAATAAGACAATATCTTTTTTAAATAGAGTTGCATGTTGTATTTAAATACAAATAAGCAGTTATTTTTAGGAATTTTAAACTGACAGAAGATTTTTTGGTGCATGTCGGTTATTCCAGGCATCCTGAGCTCTGTAGCTTTGTAGTTTGGAATGGTCAGCGGGTTGCTGGCAGTGGAGGTTATACCAAGTATGGACTGCTGGGGTGCGGCATACCGTTCAGTTATTCTGGTAGATTTCCAGAGAAGTGGTTATAAATTAGGTAAGAAAGATAAAGGGTAAATCTGGAGTCCAGCATTAGCTAATTTAGTTTTTTAAACATATCACAATGATGGGTAGTGTAATTGAGAACAAAGCAGCATAATGAATTATGCAGAATGTTGAGTCTTCAAAAAGGATTTGTAGAACAGAAGAATGCTAGTATGATAAATCACACAAAACCTATTTCAGCCAACTGCCAAATGAGTAGGTCAATTTTCTGACTGTTAAACAGCTGACACGAACTGTTTTTATGGCTGCACAGTACATCCAAAGTTTGTTTTTTTTACTATGTCTGCTCCCATAGGTGTATGATAATTACCTTTTAATTTAATTGTACATTTTATATAGTATGCTACACAAATGGAGTTTAAAGAGAGGAGTTAGAAGACTGCAACCTTTTTACTACAGTCAACTGAATAAAATATATATTATTAAAAGACATCTTTTAGCTAAGTTTGTATTAACTTTACCAATAAGCACTTTTCTAAACAATATATTTTCAGGAAATTAAGCCATAAATGACAAATACAGCTTTGATTAAATCAGGAGACATCTTGCATGATTATATAGCTGTTGTGCCTCCTTATACTGGTTTTGAAGTATGGTGAGACCTAAATTAGACATACCTGTACAATGGAATATATATCCAGCTTGTTTTTAGGCCTATACCTTGTGGGATGTATGAGCCTGTGTTTAACTGTTATTTATCATAGTCCATTGCCATATCAGTGAAAGACAACTTTTACAGTGTTTGCCTTGGTTTCAGTGGTGCTATATGATTTATAATGCTCATTCTGTAATGTCTTTTCAAGTTGTTTCTAAATTGGCCTTAATAACAGGGAGGTTAAATAATATGTGCAATATGGAATGATGAAAATCCCTTTTCAGGACATGAAATCCTTCTGAGACCTGTAATTCCAATAGCCTTCAAACATAAACTTCACATTTCAAACTAGGATTAACAGTGAACAGCGGGGGAAATCCCCTACATTATATAAATGACTCTGTTTAATTAAAGCTTTTATTCTTCAGGTAAGGGTAATATACAGAGTACATGTAGATCGCTATGAGCAGTCCAATAATAATATATATTTTTTGCTAATAAATATTTTAAAGGTCTATCATAACCCTCTGAAATATCTGATCTCCACTATGACTCAGTGGAAAGACATTAATGCATAACAGAAAGTAGTGGAAAGGACTGAAAATCCATTATTTCTAATAGTTGACAGCAATAGTATTTGTTGCACCTGCTCTTTTTCTTTAGGGAAGGGGAGAATATAATGTGTTTTATAGACTGCTTTATGTAAGCTAATATTATATAAAAATAGATTTCTTGCTAATAAATAGATTCTGGAATGTCTGCAAAAATGTAAATTAGAAAGAAGTGACAATGCATTATCTTTAATAGTTAATAGCCATATATGACCTGAAGAGAACGTTTATTGTAGGCGGTGATATATTTTAATGGACTCATTTAATAGTATGTCATAAAATATAGAGCTTAAGGTGTAATATCTATAACTTATTTTATAAGAAATAATGTTGATCATAACATGTAGGGGATTTTGAAATCTCTTTCAACGTTACCTACAAATCTACAAGGTGACAGGTGCACTTCATCTGACTTTTCTGTTGTGTTTACAAACATGGTTCATTTATATTATTACATATAGTAATATACCCCAGTTATTTACCAGCAGAGTGGGGGCTTTGTAATTGTTAGGTATTTGTCCAGCCTCTGCTACTGCACTCATTCCCATGCTGAATTTGGTTTATTAATTTTGCAATTATAAAGTCTTTTTCTTAACTTGTTGCACATATATATATATATATATATATATATATATATGGACTAAACAGCCTATAAGCGGCATTCCAAGTCCTTTAATAGTTCCTCCTTTTTCTTTGTGTTTGCATTTTAATGTATTGTATTTAGATTATATATATATGGGAATTAAAGGCGTGAGTGAAATTTGAGAGAGGTGGATCTATGAAAGTAATTATCCCCTTGTTAGTTCATGAGCTAAGTATTTAAAACAAAGCTGATTGTGTGTGATGTCTTGTCCTTTACAAAATACTCTATCTCTACTAGTATCAGTCTGCCTCAGTTACAGCTCACATCAGAGTCCCAGGCTCTGTCACCTATCAGTTAAACTATGTTAACTTTTTAAAAATATTTTACTGTCACAGTCAACAAAAAAATAAAAAACACTCTCCCTTTGCAACTTGCTTCTTCCCTCAGACTCCCCTAACACAGCGAGAACAGCCAGCTGGAATGAACTTGGACTACGGCTGCCTTTGTCTTCCCAGTCAGTCACACAAAATGCTAGAGTATTTGGAGCAAATCTCCTTTGCTCCCTTCTCACACCCACAGACTCCGCTATCATAGGAATAACAGCCAGATCAGGAAGGAATTTGGATCACACATACCTGACTCAGTCAGCCACAATTCTGACATATTTTGGATAAACCTCTTTTCATCTTTCACATTATCTCAGAGTCCCCAGACTCTCCTATCACAAAGAACAAATAGCCTGCCCACAAGACTCCCTAAATTTTACTACAACTTTGTTTTATTTGCCTATACTAACTAGCTAAAAATGTTCTTGCTTTCCCTATATCTCACAAACACAGAATGACATGCCGTGAGAGCCTGATACCCCTTTTATACTTTCCCTGTGGGAAAAGAAGGGAAACTTTCCACATGGTAGGTTAAAAAGGGGAAAATACAATTTTTAGCCTGTTTCTCTTTACTGGTAAAACATTTCATCCATTCTTTCTAGTGTGTGTGTGTGTATGTGTGTGTGTGTGTAGACAGATATAATTGAATTAATATGTTTATTTACATATCTCAACAAGTGTATACTGCTGAACAAAGTGGATATCCAATTACAAGTAAAAAGTTCACAATCTGATTCGATACGCATTGATGTCTCTCTTAATGTAATACTTGTATCGACTAATAAAGTAGCAGTAAACTTTTTTTTATGAAAACACATATTTTACAGAGCATTTCCAGCTGAATAAAACAAGGTCACTCCCAACACTGTCAGATGTATTATTAAAAAAATATAGTAGTTCAAATAATCAGGAAGTGAATTTACTGTGTTTACTTCCTGATAGTTCTAACTGACAGGAAGTGACAGGCAGTTTCTATCACATTCTATGGAGAACTGTATGTCTCTGACTTTTCTGACTTTCCATTAGAATCTAACAGGAAATCTAATTAGAATTTGACCACTAGAGGGCATTGCTAATGTAAAAAAACATGGGTTTAAACTGTAATAACTCTGGAAATATAAATCTCTCTGCAGTGGGAGTCCCCTTATTTTACTCAATAGGAAAATCCCTACAATATATATTTTTTCATAAAAAAGTTTTCTGCTCCTTTAGGAGTTTGAGACTAGTCCCACTCTAGTGCAAATAGCAGCAATACCACCAACCATCTGTTAATAAAGCAGGATGTAACTTAATTGTTAATCTAGCTTCTTGGGGACATTGTAAATCATGGATCCATTTGGTTTCACGTTTCATAAGTTTTCAGTGGCTCCTTAACATTAGTGGGATTGGGTTCATGTATACTGTGTATTATATGTAATATGTCTGCTGTAGATTAATACATATTGCACTAGAGCGTAAGGTCTTGTTTCAATTGCCTGACTTAAAACATGCCGTAGGGCAAAAATGGATACCGTCTGACAAAAAAAAAGTCTAATTTGGTATTCAATTGACCTACCAGCTAAAATCACAACGAATGCTAGGCCACAGAAAAGGTCTTGTGGCCAAACATCCGTTTTGTGTGTTAAGTTCCCAAAACACTGCTAAATAGAGGCAATAATGGGAACATCAAAGGAAAAAAGCTAACGATCGGTGCCTGTCATACTGTCAACCCTTAGTGGTTAACTTATCTGTGTTACACTTACCTGTCATCCACTGTCCGTCTCCTTCTATCTTCCTTCTTTCTGTTATCTTCTCTTCTCTCTACTGTCTTCCATTTTGTTTTCATGAAACCTGTAAAATCAAAAAGAGAGCCATAAAAAAATGTTCCTTAAAAAGAACCTGCACATCTCTACATAGTTTAACCCCTTGAGTGCCAGAGGGGTATGCAACTCATTGCAGTGCATACCTCTCTGGGGCTCAAAGGGTTAAGATATGCTGAGATGTGCGGGTCAATAATGTAATGTTCCCAAGAGATCCGATAAGACACTCTATGGCAAAACAAACTGGGTCTTAAATTTCCAGCAAAAAAGTGAGTCTCTTATCAGATATTAAGGGCTAACACATGCAATTGAATTACATCTTGTGGAATTTTTAATTTTGAATGGGATAAAAACGCAACTAGCTTTAGCGGCTGGCAGGGTTTTTTTTTTTCTGGTATATTTTCATAGCACAGGTAATTGAATGCCTTACCATGCTTGAAAAAATGTCAGAGGTTATTGAATCAAGCCCTAAGTGAGTGAGTTCTGTTTCTACAGTAGAGCTATAGGTCCTCAAATAGTCATTCACCCCTGTGAGGACCAGTGTAGTGTGAAACACACTGTGAAGCAATATGTTGCACACTTCTTTAGTATTGATTTGTTGCTGTGAAATTTACTGTAGTAAACTGTTTTTGCAATTGAATTCATTATTTAACATACTGTGGCATTTGGGATTGTCTGTGCCAGGGGTGCTGGGGACATACCTGGAGCCCCAATCTGAAGTGTGTCAGGAGCACCTCCCACATCAGGGTACTGGGCATATACATTGGGGTGGAAAAATACATTCTTGTTTCTGTAAATATCCAGACATAACTTTTTTCTTTCTTTTCAGGTTGCTTGATATATGCCCGTGTGAATTTATTGTTGTTGGTCCATTTTTTTAACACTTAACTTCTTCAGAAACAGAAACTTGTACATTGCAATGTGTGTATTGGTACTTTACAATTTGGGCAATGTGCATGGTTCTTCATTAACAACAGTTTGCCTCCTCATCTCTTTTAGCTTTCTTTTGCCCATGAATCTTTCACCTTCCACCTTCCCTTTTCACCATGGCCACACCTATTTCAGTCACAATGCACTTTGCAAAAGGGAAGGTGGGAGTGGCGGACAGCTAAAGGTTTTTGAATGAAAAAGCAGAGAAAGTTTAAAGATACCAAGCAGTAAAAGAAGAAAAAACATCAAACATCTAAGTGTATGTTTGCAGGGAGGGCAAGAACTTTCAAAAAGGAGGCAGAAACCTGTAGTGTATCTTGAAAGCTCAAGTAGGTATTATTGTAAAGGAGGCTGAAAATGGTATTGGAAGTTCTTTATAGTTTAACCCTTTCAGTGCCAGAGGGGTACGCAATGCCCTCTCCTGTCAAATTCACTTCCCAATACATAGTGATGGTGCAGCAATTCCTTGCAAAGCTTCACGTCCTGGCCACTCCTTTGAAAATCATGCCCCCATGAATGGACTTTTTGGACACCCAATTACTGGGTGGGTGTGTAAGGCAGGCAGAATGTTGGTTACATTACACTACTTCTTTATATATATCATATATATATATATATATATATATATTAAATTATTGGTGTTTCTAGTTCAAGCAACTATCTGGTAGTTATAGCAACTACCTAGGGTGTCACAAAGGTGGAGTTATGCAAAACTATCCAATAAGATGTGAGTAATAACAGCTCCTCTGCCAGTGATTGGCCAACAAGAATGCACATTGAGATTGTCACATCAGGAGTTCGCCCCCTGCCTCCTTAGCCAACTGAAACCCACACACAGTCTCACTGGCACACCTCAGTAAACTGAAATGCACTCTGCCTCCTGAGTCATCACCCTTTAACCAACCCACCATCCTTTTCACCACTTGTCTTTGACCCGCCTCCCTCTCGCCAACTCCCTTTACCCCACTCACTCTCCTTTGAACTGCTTGAGATCGACTGAGTGTGTGCCTGTATGGTGTGTGTGTGTGATAGTGAGCTAGTCACTGTGTCTCTTGTGTGAGTCTATGTGTATGAATTACTTTGTGTATGGATGAGTTTGTCTGTGTCTAAGCCTGTCAGAAATGTAAAGCTTGACTGTGCTCAAAGGAACAGCTTACTCCAGATTATCACATGTATAAAGAAAAGAACATGAAATGATACTAAGTGTAATATTCACATATGTAACTTGTGTTTTGCTATTTGAATAAACATATTTCACTTAATATCCTTTCAGGTTTTACCTTTATACATGTGATGATCCGGAGTAAGCGGTTCCTTTAAGCGCAGTCAAGGTTTACATTTCTGGAATTCGTTGGTTGGTCAAGTACAGGACCATTGGTTTTGACTTGCAGCACAAGGACGCTTAAGAGAGAGAGACACCTTTCCAAGGTCTTTTTGTCTACCATTTTATGGGCATCTTAGACACTTATCAGCATCATTAATAGGACTCCTTTCACCTATTATCTCCAGGAACTTTTCCATTTATATTTTTTGTCAACTCCTTTTTATTATTGCTGATTTTATATTGAGACTTTTTGTAGTCAGGCTTTTATCAGTTAAGCTTTATGTGCACACATTTGTGGGGTTGCTTTCATCTGTTAAGGCTTGTGTTTTTATGCAATCTTACACGGGGGGGTTACCCCTTGTTGTGGGTTACATACACCCTTTCTTCATGAATATTATATAATATTTTTAGAAGTATTATTTTATCACTGTGTATTTAGGTCCCATTTATTTTATTAATTTGGTATTGTGATAAATGATAGCCATTTTGCGCTTACCCTATTTTCATGGTTTACATAGTAAGACTGTGTATGTGGGCTGATTATTGCATCTCACACACACACACACACACACACACACACACACACACAGACACGAGAAATGTGGTCAACCATGTAGGACCCTTTCACACTAACATATGACCTTAATACTCCCCTAAACCTCCGCTTCCACTTTCTTATCATTTAGTCCCATTACCTCATTTTTCACTCTCTGTAGCCTTCCTCACACCCTCCCCACTCAGTCTTTTTGAGTGTTCTCCTCTCACTCCACTCTCACTCTGCTGCTGCTCAACTGTTGCTAACACTCCAAGTACTCATAGCAGTGTGCATGTATCCCGCTGCCATACACCAAACTGTTTACAATGCTAGCACATTGATATGTAGGATGGATACCACCTTTACCCAATGTAAATAATATCAACACATCTCTCCAACATATTGAATTGACCCTTTCGGTACCACAGGGCTGAGTAACACATTGTAAATGAATGCTTTGCTCATTCCTCTAGCACTGAAAGAGTACAAACACACCTCATTCTTGGAGTCACAGGTCACTACATTCTAATTATGCTTCTTTTGCCTCATGCTAACCCTTTCAGTGCCAAAGGAGTAAGCAGCACATGCTCTGCAATGTGTTCTTACACCTCTGAAACTGTAAGGGTTAAATGTGTAACTGCTGTCTATCTACATGGATTATGGTAGTGGAAATGGTAATATATCAGCCACAGCTCAGCTTCTCTCTGCCCTTACTACACTCCTCCAGAGCCCCTCAGTCTACGTCTGACCGGAAGCAGCTCCTTCCTGACAGGAACTGAGACACAATTGCAGTCAGGGCTGGTGCAAGGATTTTTGCCACCCTAGGCAAAACCTAATTTTGCCACCCCCTTGGCCCCGCCCCTTGTACCCCACCCCTTTATACCCCGCCTATTTATACCCCACCTCTTTTCTTGCCCCATCAGCTCTAACTTGCCCCCACCAGCTCCACTTTGCCCCTAACAGCTCCACTTTTCCCCCTATCAGCTCCAACTTGCCCCCACCAGCTCCACTTTGCCCCACTAGCTCCAACTTGCCCCCCATTAGCTCCACTTTGCCCCCTATCAGCTCCAACTTTCACCCACCAGCTCCACTTTGCCCCCACCAGCTCCACTTTGCCCTCCACCAGTTCCAACTTGCCCCCTCAGCTCCAATTTGCCCCCCATCAGCCCCAACTTGCCCCTCATCACAGATCTGTAACTGGAGCTCCCACGCGGTCTTCTCTTCAGTAATGCAGAGCACGCTGGGAGATGTTGACTCCCAGTGCGCTCTGCATTACTAAAGAGCCGAAATCGATGAGGGAGCACAGCATCTAGGGCAGAGCATGAAGCAGCTGTACACGTCTAGCGGGCAGTCCTCAATGACAGGTCCCGCCTCCTGGGCATGACGACACCGGCCCTGGGTGCAGCTCTTCTCTGCTGCATGCATGTGCCCCCAGTACATGTGCGCCCTAGGCCGGCACCTACCTCGTCTATAGGTGGCACCGGCCCTGGTTGCAGTGGAGGCAACAACAGGAGGAGAGCATACAGATCAGCATGATTCATTACTAATGTCCACCAATGTTATCTATGCAGTGGAACAGCATTTACACACTTAAGCCTCAATCAAATTACTCCTGATCACAAAAAAACAGCATTTACAATGCAATTACCTGTGCTATGAAGAAATACCAGCAAAAAAAAACACATCTCGAGCACTAAGTTTGTGCCTGTTTGCGGCCACTGAAACACATAACAAAACACTGAAATTTGCTATTAATTTCCATGCGTTAGCCTTAAGATACATTAAGGGACTCACATTAACAGGTGAAAATCTGCACCCAGGTTTTCTTGTTGCAGAGTTCCTTAACACATCTCAGTGCTGACGTGGGAATTGAACATGAAAAAAGTCTTGCAAAAAATCTAAGTCTCCTGTGGATGTATTGATATGGGGCAGTAAGCCCTATATCAATTCACCCAAAGCAATACCAAAATGTGTGAAATGTTAGTAGAATTAATCCTTTCAGTGCCAGTGGGGTATGCTTACCCCACTGGCACTCACAGGGTTAATTTGACTAAATTAAAAAACTGCCCCTGCAAAAAACACTTACCAGTAATCCTGATGTCCAGTGGGGTCTTCAGCACCCAGGTCATCTACTGTCTGTCTTTAATCTTCTTTCTTCTTCTTTTCTGTCTTCATCTCTTCTGTCTTCTTCCTTGTTTCAATTAGTTTCCTGTAAAAAGAAAAAAAAACACAAAACATTAAACCCTTAAGGCCGGTCCTTATTGGGTTAAATGTTGTCCAAAAATCATAATTTGGAAATATATGCATTGTTTAACCCTTTGACTGCCAGAGAGGTATGCAATGTACATATCTCAAGTTGACACACTATTCTCCCCTCAATCTAATAAAACTGGCACAATATATTTTACTAGAAAAATAATCCTCACTCCTAATACAAAGAAGGCTCATGTGAAAATATGTTATTTGTTGAAAAATATCCAAGTAGTTATCTCCGCTACTGTCGCCGGCGGTAGTGGCATGAGGTGAGACCAACAACATTCCCCCTTTGTTACCTTTCAGGACAATGCCAGATCCAGTGTGTTGAAAATTTGAACAGAGACTGGCTTTTATATGACCATTATCTCCTCAAAATGGTTTCCAGACGTCCATTGGCTGGGGGACAGGGGGGACGAAACATAGTAGTCCACATTTTACGGCATTTTGCAGTTAATTTCTTTCTGTTCCTCATTGGTCTCTTGTATATTGCCCTGCTAGTCTCAGTTTACTTTGTGTGTGTTTTTGTTTCTGTCTCCACCTCTGTTTGGGTGAGGATAGTAGCAACAATTTTGCCACTTAACAAATCACAGTTATGAAAACAATTGACACAAATTTATTAAACTTGGCTACTGGACTATGTCTGAATGTGTATATCCAAATACTGGTTCTTAATACTGTTAATATAATGTGTAATTTTATTTTTAATGCCATTCCATTTTAAATTTTTAGAAGGTAAAGTAACCAACGCATTTAACATTTTTAAGCCACTCCATGGAGGTTACATAACAACGTACAATGTCTATAGAATACAAGTGATTAGACACTGGTAGTTTAAGTCTTTGTATTTCATTTGCAGTTTTAACCCCTTAGATACTAGAGACATCTCCAATGAACTGAATGTACTGAGGATACCTCTAGCATCCAGATGGTCAAGATGACAATCATAAGGCATTAACCCTTTGAGTGCCAAATGAGTGTCCATGCACTGCAAAACAATGCGTTGGGTGCCTCTCTAGCACTTGAAGTGTTAAATAAAGTCAAAAGACAGCCTGCATCCCATAATACCACAGCCAAATAAAACTATTTCAATGTTTTATGTGGCATATAATATATTATCCTTCACAAATAACCTATAAAATAAAATATTTCTCTGTTTTATTCCAAAATGCAACTATTTAAAAGATTTGATTGATCATTGCTTCAGGGATTGTTTGTTGATTAACCTGTTGAGTGCCAGAGGAGTGTGCAAAGCATTGGTTTGCAATGTGTTGTACACTGCTTTGGCACTCAAAGGGTTAAAAGACATTGGCTATCTGCCAGGCAGCTGCTATCATAACCAATGCTAAATGTTTACATGAACTTTCCCTCATGGGTAATAATAGACTTGGTACTACATCCCAAAGATCAATACTTAACACAAAGTTCCTCATTGCAGAGCAAGCAGTAGAAAACATATGGATCTCAGCAGACAACCTATAATTAAGGTCTGAAAAGAAGTATTTACATGTTATTTGTCATTTTAGATAAAAGCAATTTCACTTCAAAATATGTTAGCACCATTTCTGATCAGTTAGTTGCCACCCCTTACAAAACTGGTTGCCTTGAAATAGTCCTATTTCTATGAACAATTCCAAAGACATGTCCTGCTCTTATGGTTTACTGTAGTTTATCTCCAATATGAACATGAGCTAAGGGTGGAGAGTGTGAAAAAATGATGGGGTCCAGACGTGTGTATGCTAGTGTGTGTGTGTGTGTGTGTGTGTGTGTGTGTGTGTGCCACTGAACCTCCAACATCAACATGAGCATATATTTTTATCATACACACAGCATACCTTGGGGGTGTGGGAAGGGTGTAAAGGGTCCTGGTTACCCTTTCCAAATTTTAATTAAATTAATTTGGGGACTCTGTACCCAATATTAAGTTTTTGTGTTTGTTTACTTCCACGCATTTAAAAACAATGGAGAGTTGGTGGGATAGTGTCATTCCCCTTTTCTTTACAAAGGTCATTTTGACCCTTTTTATTTTTGAACACATTAAACACCCTCCCTCCATGCTAGTGCATCTATTTGTAGCTGCCTTGGCCTATGGAGAAAACAGAAGAAAATAGGGGCCCCCAATAGTGCCTGGTCAATATAACAACAACAGATCGTAAAACAACTATACATACTCACAACAGTTAATGGTTGGGAGAAAGTATAAACTTGACCCAACTAAAAGGCTTACAGAGATTTTATCCCTGTCTCTGCTCAGGTGTTCAAATGAAGGCACTGTAACTCTAAAATGATTTAAGGTAGAAACATTATTTTAAAGGTAGATCTACTATTATATTTACTTGGTGCCAGAATGGTCCCGGACGAAGCGTTTATGGCACAATTCCTGGCAAACTCTGCCCACTGCAACAGGTCAACCCAATTGTCATGATGGTCAGAAGCTAAGCAGAGCAAGAATTGTTCTAGTCCTTGGTTGGCTCTTTCCACAACACCATTAGTCTGGAGGTGATAGGCAGATGAAAATAGCAGTTTGATGCCCATCTGGTCACAAAAGGCCTTCCAAAACCTTGATATGAACTGGCTCCCACGATCAGAAACCACAACTCGGGGTACTCAGTGGAGCCTGAATACCTCCCTAAGAAATACCACAGCCAATTCCTTAGAGGAGGGTAGTCCCAGGAGCAGAACAAAATGTGCCATCTTTGATAATCTGTCCACGATCATTAGTATGACTGTGCAACCCTTGGATCTAGGCATCTCTACCATAAAGTTTAACGAAATGTGTGACCACAGGCGTTCACCATTAGGAACAGTCTGGAGTAGTCCTAGAGGTAGATGCCTAGGAGTCTTGGCACAGGCATACGGAACAGGCCTCCACGAAGGCTGCACAATCTGCCCTCAGACTAGGCCACCAACATAGCTGTGAAATTGACCAAATTAGTTGGTCCTGACCAATGTGCCCGGCTGCTTTTGATGAATGGTAGGCCTCCAGTAGCTTAGTGCAGAGATTGTCAGCTACAAAACATTTTCCACTGGGTTTCTTGACTGTGGCATTGTTTTGTGAAGCCAGGATCTCCTCACCCAGAGGAGAAGTAATGCTAGTATGGACAGTAGCCAAAATGCGATCAGGAGGGATAATTGGAACAGGTTCACTTTCAGACTCACGCTCTGGACCAAACTGTCTAGACAAGGCATCAACTCGAGTGTTCTTGGAACCAGGGAGGTACGAAACTACAAAATTAAATCTAGACAGGAATAATGCCCATCTGGCTTGTCTAGTTGAAAATCTTTTGGCCTCTGATAAGTATGTTAAATTCTTGTGATCCGTTAATATTAATACAGGAGCCTTTGTCCCCTCCAGGAGGTGACGCCACTCCCGAAGGGCAAGGATGATGGCCAGCAACTCATGGTCTCCTATATCATATAGGTTTTGGGCCTTTGTCATCTTTTAAAAAAAAATCAAGGCATCAGGGGTTTGCCAGACTCAGCTCTCTGTGACAGAACTGCCCCTACCCCTGTCTCAGATGCATCTACCTCAAGGGTAAATGGCAATGCAGTGTTAGGATGCACCAATATAGGAGCCGTCGAGAAGGCAGACTTCAGGGCCTCAAAAGCATTGTTAGCCTCGGGGTACCACATCGATGGGTTAGCACCCTTATGTGTCAGATCAGTCAAGGGTTTGACCAAGGATGAGAAATTACAAATGAATTTTCTATAATAGTTCGCAAAACCAAGGAATCTTTGTATGGCCTTCAGACCCACCGGACGTGGCCACTGTAACACTGCCGAGACCTTTTCTGTATCCATGGCAATTCCACTGGCAGAGATAACATAACCCAGGAAGGGTACCTGGTCTTTATGAAATTCGCATTTCTGAAGTTTGCAATATAATTTGTTATCTCTCAGTTTTTGCAGTACTGTAATGACATTTCTCCTATGTGTCTCGATATCAGGAGAGTGTATCAAGATATCGTCCAGGTACACTACTACACAGAACTATAGTAGACGTCTTAAGACATTGTTAATGAACTCCTGGAAGACCGCTTGCGCATTGCACAGCCCAAAAGGCATAACCAGATACTCATAATGGCCACTCTGAGTATTAAAAGCGGTCTTCCACTCATCGCCCTCCTTGATTCTAATCAAGTTATTTGCTGCACGCAAATCAAGTTTTGTGAATACAGATGAGCCCTTTAAACGGTCAAACAATTCCGTAATTAGTGGAATGGGGTAAGCATTCTTTACCAATGGTTTGTTTAGGCCTCTATAATCGATACAGGGTCTAAGCTCCCCATTCTCTTTCTTCACAAAAAAAAAAACAGCCCCCGTGGGTGAGGAAGACTTTCTGATTATACCTCCAAAATGTATTCCTTCATGGCCTTGTTCTCCTCCACTGATAGAGGATAGGTGCGGCCTTTGGGAGGTATTGAGCCTGGCGTCAGATTAATAGCACAGTCATACGGCCTAATGTGCTAGCCTCCCCCTTGCTAAATACCTCACTGAAAGACTGGTACTCTGAGGGCAACGAGGGGGAGGTGAACAAAATCTTAACAGGGTGCTGTAGACAGGTCCCTTGACAATAGTCAGACCATGATATTATGTCACACGTCTCCCAGTCCACTCTGGGATTATGTTTCTGGAGCCATGGAAACCCCAAAATGACAGCATGGTGTGGAGACTGCATATCCTGAAATTGTAGAATCTCCACATGGAGAGCTCCTACCCTTAGGGTCAGCGGACAGGTCTCATGTGTGACATGGGAAGGCTCAAGAGGACGACCGTCAATAGCTTCTACCGCTAATGGAGACTTACAGGGTGTCACTGGAATACTGTGTCTATTCATGAAATCACCATCAATAAAATAACCAGCTGCACCAGAATCGATCAGGGCTGGGGTAGCCACTGAGGAGTTAGCCCAAGAAATCACCACATGAAGAATGGGTTTACTTGGATCCAGCTCTGGGGACTGACTGACTCCACCTAGGATCTGTCCCCTTATAGATCCTAGGTGCGTGTGTTTCCCAGACGCACCAGACAACTTCGTAGCATATGTCCAGCCTTCCCACAATACAGGCATAGACCCTCTCTGCGGTGGAAGAACCATTCCTCCCGAGACAATTGTGTAAAGCCAACCTGCATGAGATCAGCCCTACTAGGCTCTACACTGGGTGGCAAAGGAGGTGAGGGAGGTATGGGTGGGAGCTCCCTGATTGGTATCAGATGCAACTGTTGCCTTCGCTTGCTGTTCTTAAATGTGGACCTTTCTCTTATGCGTGTGTCAATTAGGATGACAAATTAAATTAATTGATCCAAATCACTTGGTAATTCGCGGGCTGCAATTTCATCTTTAATTGTGTTGTTTAGTCCCTGTGGGAAGGATGCCACCAGAGCCTCATAGTTCCATCCCACCTCTGCCGCAAATGTGCGAAAATCTATAGCATATTCTGCTACCGTGCGGGTGCCCTACTGAATCGTCATCAGTTTTTTTGCGGCAGAGATGGACCTACCAGGGACACCAAAAACCCTTCTGAAGGCCTCAGCAAATTGAGAGAAATTGGAGGTTATGGGTTTCGCCGTCTTCCATAACAGATAGGCCCACGCCAAAGTTTTGCCGGTCAATAGGGAAATCATGAAGCCTACTTTGCTTCTCTCAGATTTAAATGCATGAGGAACCAGTTCCAAAAAAATTCCGAGCTGGTTGATGAACCCGCGACATAACATGGGATCCCCATCGTATCTTAGGGGCAGAGGAGCGGACCGATACCAAGGAGGCCATCAGTGGTTGCCCAACTTTGTCCAAATGCACAGTTCGGTCTAGAAGTGTCTGCAACACTACCGAAAACTGATCGAGACGTTGTTCCTGCATGTCAATCCTGGACATAATATTCAGTGACTGCCCGCTACTGGTGTCAGTACTGTCAGTGTTCATGGCCCTTTCGTACTGTCACAGAGTGACTAGGAAATTAACACACTGACAAGTACAGATGAACTTTAGATAAAATTTATTAAGTACAATAATGACAGGAAATGAAGAAACAGGCTGGTGGCAACAAATGACAACAGTAGTAATAGTAATGACACAAAGTGGCAGCAGATAGCGACACACCTTCACGAGACCAGGGAGGAACAGTGGACCCACTTTCCTCACCCTTCACCAGGCATGCGAGCAGTAACGGAATGGCCCTTGGACTCACACAGGTAGATGTGAGGACAGTGCGGGCACACCGCGCATACAGTATGAATGGCACACCTTCACGAGACCAGGGAGGAACAGTGAGCTCATTTTCCTCACCCTTCACTAGGCAGATGAGCGACAATGGAAAGGCCCTGGGACTCACACAGGTAGATGGAATAACAGTGCGAGTACTCCACGCATACGGCTGAATGGCATATCTTCACGAGACCAGGGAGGAACAGTGGACTCACTTTCCTCACCCTTCACTAGGCAGATGAGCAAGATCTGAATGGCCCTGGGACTCACACAGGTAGATGTGAGGGCAGTGCAGAGCACTCCCACACACACACAGTCGGCAGGAATAAAGGAGCGCCACAATACCCTAGTGATAGGGTATACAATAGTCTGGTAACCAGTACTGAGGCTAGGTAAGGCAACACACAAACCGGGATGGCCATGGGAGGTCAAACACATGGAATGACCGACAAGCGCTGCTAACGGAAGCGAGGTCAGAGCGGAAGGCACAGGCAACAAGGAAACCAAACTGAGGCACGGAATGGCAAAGGAGCGCAACAACGGAGAGCAAACCAAGAGGCAGCCAATGATCAGAAATGGATCGGGTAGTCAGACGTTGCCAGTGGTCGTAGCCGGAACGGGTAGTCAGACGTAGCCAGAAGTCAGAGCTGGAATGGGTAGCTGGACGTAGCCAGGAGTCAGAACCGGAATGGGTAGTCAGACGTAGCCAGGTAATACACAGGAACAATAATGGACCAACACAGCAATAAGGTTAGGTACACCACGAAAGGGCAAAGGCAATGACACAGGCTGAGGTTTAAAAACCCTGACAGGTGGGCGGAGCGATGACCTCAGCAACATGGTGACCTATAAGAATAGAAACTCAGCGAGAGCAACAGCTAGGAAGTGAATAATGTCGCTCTATGGCAAATCTGCTATAGGCAATCATGGGGCACTGTGTTAAGACGTAGGTGGAAGTGGGATCTTGCATTTTTGTAAACTGCTAATGGTTAACCTCTCTGTTACTACAGAAAAATTGTTGTGATCTGGCATCCAGAACCAATATTTTGTCAGGCTTTTGTGGTTTTTTTTGTTTGTTTGTTTTTCCAGCTCGTGCTTAGCCTCTTGATGAAGAAGCAAGATTGTGACAATCTGGCAATGGAGGGGGGTGCTCGAGCACATGAAAGATCAAGCAGAGGACCAAGAGGGCTATTGTCCAGTTTACCCTGTCTGATCCATCCAAAGAAAAATGGACAAAAACCTGAACACTTTCTTTTAGCTTTCAAGCCTTGCTTTGAAGTTATTTTGAAATATTTTTCAGCACTCCAAAAGGATTCAAAAAGTGCTTGCTGGTGGAAAAAACAAAAAACAGAATCAACTGCATTGTAATCCAGACCACAGAATTAAATTATCATACTCAGAACACCAAAAATCAATCAAGGATTACATGTCCTATAACCAAACATAGTAGTTGCTTCTCACCTGCCTTAACTTCTTTCAAAGACGTTCCATATTGCTGCCAGAGGAGTTTCCTCTTCATTAGGGGATTATGGGGAAGTGACATAAAATGAGAGTCATTTGTTTAATATAAATGATCCATTAGTGACTAATCCCATGTGTTAGTCATATATGATAGGAGATTTGTTGACAGGACAGTACCCCATGATCACTACTCTGCTTAAATGAGTTGGGAACAGTGGTATCCTGGGACCCTGTTAGGGCAGGCATGATAGGCAACTTCCTTTGCCTCTTTAGAGATAGATGCACAATACATATCTTATTGGATTTTTTTTTTATAAAATCAGGGAACACTTTGCTCTAAGATGCTTAATTAAAAGTTTATTACAGCTAAAACCTGTATTTTTGGAGTGCAGTACTCCCCTGCTCTACCATTTTAGGGCAGTGTTTTTGCTATGGTAGTCTACAGAAGGCCGCTGACAGGAACAATAGTCATCTAGTGACTGCTGCAGTCAACAGCAACACCCTGCAATGGCAACCCATGGAAATAAAGCACTCAAAAATTTAAGTTTACTCAAGAATTAAGAATTTTCCAGTAGTAGAAATAATCTTGTTTTACTCAGCAGGCAAAACTCATTGCAATACAAATTTTCCATATTGTATGATACTTTCTTTTTAACATAGTAACATAGTAAATTAGGTTGAAAAAAGACACAAGTCCATCAAGTTCAACCTTCGCCTCATACCTCAGTAACTGAGAATTTTATAGCTTTTCTGCTACCAATTAAATTAGTCTTTATCAGACCTTCCTGATCAGCCTACTGATAAACAGTATAACTCTGTATGTTCCCTTTTGAAAGAAATGTATCTAATCTTCTCTTTAATGTATTCATTGTATCTGCCATAACTACCTCCCTGACCAATGCATTCCACAATTTGACAGACCTTACCGTAAAAAAACCTTTCCTCTGCTGAAGTTTAAACCTCCTTTCCTTTAATCTCAAGGGGTGTCCCCTGGTCACCTGATCAGGCCTTGGAATAAATAGCTCACCGCAGAGATCCTTGTATTGACCTCTCATATACTTGTACAATGTGATAAGGTCTCCTCTTAGTCGTCTTTTCTCTAGAGTAAATAAACCAAGTTTGTTTAGTCGTTCCTCATATGTCAAGTCCTCCATTCCCTTAATTAATTTTGTTGCTCTCCGCTGTACCCTCTCTAGTTCTAGTATATCCTTTTTCAGAACCGGTGCCCAAAATTGCACTGCATACTCAAGGTGAGGTCTTACCAATGATTTGTATAATGGCAAAATAATGTTATCCACTCTTGCTTCAATACCTCTTTTTATGCAAGACAGGACTTTGTTTGCCTTTGCTACTGCTGTTTGACACTGGTCACTGTTTCCAAGTTTGTAGTTGACAAGGATACCCAGGTCTTTTTCTAGCAACGAGTCACCTAAAATTATTCCATTAAGTTTCTAAGTAGCCTTGGGATTGTTTCCTCCCAAATGCATGACTTTACACTTCCCCACATTAAACTTCATATTCCACATGTTTGCCCAATCTGACATTGTATGTAAGTCCCTCTGTAGAGAGAAAATATCCTGTTCTGAATTAATGACTTTGCATAATTTAGTATCATCTGCAAATATTGATATTTTGCTTTCTATATCTATTTCCAGTCATTTATAAACATGTTAAAAAGCAGTGGACCCAATACTGAACCCTGAGGTACTCCACTCTCCACTTTAACTGTACTGGAGAATTTTCCATTTACAACCACACACTGTTCCCTATCCTTCAGCCAGTTTTGTATCCAATTGCAAAGCTTATCTCCTAGCCCCAATTTCCTTATTTTATACACCAGCCTTCTGTGTGGTACTGTATCAAATGCCTTTGCAAAGTCTAGATATACTACATCTACTGCCTTGCCATTGTCAAGGTTGCTGCTTACCTCCTTATAGAAGCTGAAAAGATTAGTTTGGCATGATCTATTCTTCATAAAACCATGTTGATTCGTGCTAATGATCTTATTTTTTTGTGTTGTAATCCTGAATATAGTCCCTTATTATCCCTTCTAATAGTTTTCCCACTACAGAGGTCAAACTCACTGGTCTATAATTCCCAGGTTCTGTTTTAGTTCCCTTCTTAAATAGAGGCACTATGTTAGCTCTTTGCCAATCCTGTGGCACTGAGCCTGTGGTAATAGAATCTTTAAAGAGTAAATATAGGGGTTTTGCTAACACTGCACTGAGTTCCTGAAGAACCCTTGGATGTATACCATCAGGACCCGGTGCTTTGTCGGTCTTAATTTTGTTCAGTCTTCCCATGACATCTTCTTGAGTTAACCCAATATCTATTAATTGTATTGTTTTATTTGTTACTTGCGGAGGCTCTTCTACCATTCCTTGCTCCCTTGTATATACTGATGCAAAGAAAGTGTTTAAAACATCGGCCTTTTCCTTATCCTCACTAACCAACTCACCCATCTCATTTTTGAATGGTCCAATGCACTCCCTCTTAAGTTTTTTGCTATTTATATATTTAAAAAACGTTTTTGTATTAGTCTTGCTTTCCCTTGCAATTCGAGTTTCATTATCTATTTTTGCTACCCTAACTGCCTTTTTGCAATCTTTGTTGCACTCCCTGTATTTTAAGAAAGATTGTTCAGTTCCTTCTGACTTAAATAATTTGAATGTGTTTTTTTTCCTTGCCATTTCCTTCTTTACATGTGCAGTTAACCACATTGGCTGTGACTTACTTCTTTTGCACTTGTTCCCCATTGGTATATACTGTTGGGTACATTTCTGCAACCTAAATTTGAATTCTGACCATTTTTCCCTCAGTATTTTTGCCTTTAAATAAAATATCCCAGTCTATGTGTTGCATTGAGGCCCTTAACAATTTGAAGTTCGCTTTTTTAAAATTAAGAGTTTTGGTTGAACCTATACATTTTTGCTTTGCCAGACTGATCTCAAATGTAACCATGTTGTGATCACTGTTTCCCAAATGTTCTCTTACCTTAATATTGGATACCATTTCTGTGTTATATATTTAAGAAATATTGTTGTTTTAGTACAATATTTGAATGCTGCTGATCACATTACTTCACAAAATAGATCATTTTTAGTCAAGGATGAAATGAATGAAATAGTGCAAGATAATTGTATTGTATGTAAAATTGTAATTGTTAAAAAAAACGGTGTGCAATTGTACTTAGAAGAATTGATGCTGTTTTGAAGGCAAAGGGTGGTCACACCAAATATTTATTTGATTTAGATTTTTCTTCTGTTCACTCACTATACATTTTGTTAATTGATAAAAATAAACTATTAACATGTCTGCTTTTGAAAGCATTTTGTTAGACCTCATAATGAAAGTCAAAATGTTTGTTTGATGCAGACGTTAAATTTTGAAGAATATTTTATTTTGGAAGTATAACATGATAGCATACAATGAATGAGAAGTGTACCTGTACTTTGTTTTTATAATGTATGAATGCAGATACATTAGAATATGTATTAGTGTAAATAGGTAGTGGCATGACATTTTAGTTCATCAGACATTTACATAATGAGTGAAATCAAGATATTTTGTCTCACTTTGGTACTTGATTACAATAAAGCTCCTGACCTCATTGATCGGAATTCACACTAAAGAAACTTGCTAACTAAGTTACATTAATTGTAATTGTAAATTAGGTTAGGATCTATGTCTAAATACAAGACATCTAATCTTCTAAGAACATTTTATACTCTTATATATGAAAATAAGTTGCTGTATTACAACATTTTCTGTGGATTAACATTTGTTAATATATTTTAGACATACTTGTGTGGAACGGAAAAGCACACATGCTTCATCCATTGCTAATTCAGAGCAAACTGTATTTGTTTTACAAAGGCATGATAAATCAAAATTTTATAAGAAATGTAATGCTTATGTTTAAACTTGCCTCTGAGCTGAAGTATCCCAACTAAACTGAATGGCTGTCTAGCTGGAAGTGCTTTTTAGTGAGGCTAAGTAGGTGTACATGCAGATTAGTATGGTTGTCTAGGTGAGAGTGCAATATTCTGTGGCTGTGTATATGAAAATGGACATGCTTTATTGTTAGAGGATATGCACATGGAATTTCAGGTGAATGTTTATAGTCAGTACAAGTTGGTAAGGATATCGGGGAATTTATGTATTTAAAACTTGTCAAAATGTAATGCAACCTAATTTAGAAAAAAAAATAATAGGTAGCAGTTTCTGTAAGGGGCTATAAATAGTTACAAAATATGATCATATATTAGTTATCCCTAATTATTGCCCCTAGATATAAACTCCACTTACACAATTTATGGTTTATGTTATCTCTCTGAATAAAATTCTTCCCACTTTGCCTTTGATTATGTATACAACATATGCCTCATGACTTACAGGTAGAAGCATTGATTATATTCTTATGGCTTACACATTGAGATGATTTATATTATCATATTCATACATAATATGTTTATTTATATTTGTTTGAAATATATAGCACTAAGAACACCAAAACAGAAAGAAAATGCACAAATTCTCAAGATCAGAATAATGCAAAAGAGAAAAATTGCACAATAACACTGCATACCGCATAGTAGAACAACTTTCTAAAATTCAAAAACGAATCACCATTGTTGGTTTGCAACCACTGAAAATATATTTATTGACAATATTGAAAAAATAAAACTGATGGAACATTTTCTAACTTGTATTCCTATGAACCCCCATCTTACTCCAACAACAGTTCTAGTACTACAGACATTGATGAATTCTTGGTTGCATGCATTGCCGCTAACACTGTGCTACCTCTTATCTTTAGATGAGGTCTAACTAGAGATGTCTTAAAGGGACATTGTCTCCCAATAGAAAAATACTTGTCTTAATAAATACAGCAGTGGAAAGCTTATAACTGAGACTCCTATCCTCACCCTCTGAGGTTGTGAAGCAGCTCACCCTAGCAACAGAACAACTCTACTTTTTGTTTTGTTTTTTGTGCAGAGCAGAAAAAAATACACAAAGATCGTGCTAAAGTTTCAAACACCAAGTCCACTTATTGTAGTTTCCAACACTAATGGCATATCAGAGCTCGTCTACACTAGCCCTGCACACAAACCATAAAGCTATCTGAGGTGCTCTGGTCCAGTTATCATTTATACATGCACTCTAGCACTCAGGAATGGAAAGAGCCCACACATTCCCCTTCTGGGCTCTAGAGGGAGACTGAACCAATCCAGTATGAGCATACTACCTGGCAGATCTAAACTATCCAATCTGGGAGATACAGGGATTGAAAGTGACCAATGAGTGGGGGTACCAGCAATCTCCCATATCCAAGAGGCATAGCCAACTCTCTCCCTGCTTGAAAAACTAGGCAGTCAGTTGCTCCAGAGAGAAAAATTGTTCGCCCAAAGTGTCCTCACTTGCCTCCAAATGATATTATCTGGAGGGACATGCAGACTGTCTAGTGCCTATGTGAACACCTAAAGTTGCAAATAGGCCCTCCAGAGTTGCACATCCCAACCAGTGCAATGCAAACATGAAACACATGCAACATTATAAATAGCATACACATAACATAAGGTGCACAAAGATCAACGAGCCTGGGAAATAGCAGGTGAGTTATGGAGAACTGGGCTTGACCTTTGGTAGCAGGCCCCATCTCTGCACCTGGGAAATTGTATGGCATGACAGCTTTGCTGAGCAGGATTCTGGGGTAACTTAGCACAGAGCCAGGACCATCCAATGCAATGGCTGAGGCTAATGGCCAGGGAGCTCCACCACGCCAATGCAGTTATGCAAGATAAGTAAGCTCATTGTTAACTATCCACTTATGGATCAAGCACTATTATTGGTGTAAGGTTTTGCTTTTGTTTTTTCAATTCTAATTAGTGGTGTGTTGTTGCCCAGTAAGGTAGTCAAGAACTCAAATCTGCTTATCAGTATACTGATGTGGTGATGGATAAATCATGAAAGGAAATTCAGGCAGCTAGAGTATCTTATCCCTTTGACGTTCTCACATTGAGAGGTTTATTTATTTCCATATCGGATGTAGTGCTTAAATGGGATCCTGGAAAGTTTAGGTTGATCCAGCACTGTCTTACCCAGAGGGCTACGATACAAAAAGAAGAAGGGCGCAGAACGCTCTAAGAGCACAAACTGCTTATTTTCTTATTGGCGACCCCCAATAAATAGTCTGCTTACAGGGTTTAGACACACTTAAGCCTTTAAGTGTCACAACTTCTGGTAATATAAATCTTCAGACTACAAATCTCCAAATACTCCAGAGGTTCCAATGATATTTATTAAAAATGTATATATAAATACATTCCAATACAAAGAATAAGAGATGGAATACTGAAATACGAAACGCGTTGGGCAACTGTATTTGGATGATATTATTATTTAATATTTTTTATTATCTCTTATTCCTTGTATTGGAATTTATTTATATATACACTTTTAATAAATATCATTGGAACCTCTGGAGTATTTGGAGATTTGGAGTCTGAAGAGTTATATTACCAGAAGGATGACACTTAGGGATAGATTTAAAGGCTCACGTTAAACCAACCGCTAAGTGAAAAAGGCACATTGCTCGCAAATAATAAATGAGTTACGACAGATTCAATAGGTACTCTACAAGAATAGCTATCGAGCGTAGGCACAGCCAAAACACGTAACACAAAACCCGTTGTTGCTCATGTTAATGCACAACGTGCGGCCAAATCACCCGATAACATAGCTCAAAACAACTTGTAACATAATGGCTGCCGTTGGCTAGCAACCCTGATTGATCCAACAACAAATTCAAGCACACAGCCAATCCCAAAGCTCCAAAGTATCTAAAAAGTTCAAATAAACCTATATATACCCAAAAATAACCGTTCTTGAGAGCTAGATATCAGGACCCAGGAGCGGAGGATAGTGATCAGAGAGAGGGAGACAGGAGCTTTCATTGGAGGTAGAAGGAGATTTTTGAGTTTGGAGTTTGAAGAGAGGTGCACTAACTATTCACATATTACACTTTCGCACATTTTACATGCACACATACAAACACAAACATTTACACATGCATACACCTAGCCTTTTTTATTTCCAACACCTTACACATTTTGTTAATTTTATTTGACAGTGTGAATCTGTGCGTGAAAGTGTGTGACAGAAAGTGAGTGGATCGAGTGTGTCTGTGAGGGCCTGTGGGAGTCCCTGGGTGTGAGTGGGTGAGTGATGGCCAGGAGAGGAGGACAGGAGAGAGGGATGGGGAGAATAGTAGAGGAGGAGGAAGGTCAGGAGGGTATCCCTGAGCAGGGGTGGGAGAGGGAGATCCGCAGGGTGGAGGGGGACCTGGCCCACAAGAGCAGGCACACGGAGGACAAGGACAGAACCTGCAGTGGGATGAGAGGTAGTTGCTGGGGAGTACCCCACACAGTCAGGGTCAGAGCAGGCAGGACACTCCGGCTCAGAATCCTCCCATGCCGGAGCTGACGAGGGCAGGATCAGGGATCCGAAATACACCGAGGAGGAGAACACGGCTCTCGTGGAGGCTGTCCTGGAGAGAGAGAGTGTCCTCCACTCGACAGCAAAGGTCCCTGGCCTGTCAGCGAGAAGGAAGGCAGCCAAGCAAGCCCAGGATCAAATAAGAAGATAGGGTTGAATAACACTTGAATCCCACTGCAGATCTATTCCCAAAAGATATGGACACAAACAAAAATGGTCATATATGTACCTTTCAAATGTTTCTAAATATGTCCCAATGCGATGTGAACCCAGAGATCAGTTCACTGCATGTGATTGCCTTACTGGCCAGATATGTGCACCCATCAGAAATTAACCTACATTGCTACCATCCAAATACACATACATAGTATATCCCACTCTATGTAGATCGGATATATGAGGTATGTTCATATCCATCATATCAATCCAATGTATTTTTGGATGGGTGAACATATATAGCCAGTAAGGCAATCACACGTACCGAACTGCTCTCTGGCTTCACATCTTGGAAGGATATATTTGTATCCATATGAAGGGTACATATCCACATACATATCTGACCATTTCTCCTTGTGTGTAACTGTAATGGGATAGCAATGGGTAATTTCATCATGATGTAATATTGTTGGCATCATAAAAAGATGTGTCTCGATGTAAGTTCTATCCCTCCAACCCTCATGGTTATACAGATATTGCTCTATGTGACAGATGGACATATCTGCCATTTGACCACACGGAGGCTCTTCAGCAGAGCCAAATTTGCCACATTTCGAGATAAATACCTCTTTGGAATGGTCCACAGAGTGTGCTTGCAAACCATGCACACTTTGTACACCATTCCAATTGAATATTGTTCTCTAAATGGGGTGATTTTGGCTCTGCTGAAGAGCCTTCGTGTGGACAAATGACTGAAATCTCCATCTGTCACATAGAGCAATATCTGAATAACATGAGTATAGGAGGGATAGGACTAACAGCGAACAACATCTGTTTTCACAATGCCTACAATATGACATCAAGGTGGACTTAACCTTTCCTATCCCCTTGAAGGGATAGCCATCCCTAAAATGTGTAAAGACAAATATATGTTGTGGGATTCACCCCCCGATTAAATCAATGGTATTCCCACTGCTGAAAGGTGTGTTAATTCAAAATGTGTCACAGTAAAAACATGGATATGTCAGGGGCAATATCCCAGTGGCATGAAATTGTACAGTGGTGCTGTTACTACACTATCATATGGACAGCTCTGGTACAAGGACCAGAAATCTACATGGGAGGGTGTTGCAACAGCTCCACTGTACTATTTCGGGCCACTGTGATATTGCACCTCAAAATGAAACCTTTACCCTTAATAACTCAAGTATCAAACAACACCTTTCAGCAGTGGGAGTACCCTTGTTTACCCAGGGGGATTAACCCAACCACATATACTTTTTTTCACCAGATTTCAAAGTATTACTGTCTCCTCAAACCTATGGCTATGTTCACTAATCACAACATCTCATTTCTCCACCTAGTTTACGGCCCTCAAGCCCAGCGGGAGCCCATGGAGGATGCTACGTCACCACTCAGTGAAGAGTACACAGAGGAGGGGACCAGCTGATGGTCACCATACCCACCATCCCCATCTCTTCCAACACAGGCTGCACCACCACCTTCTGCATCACCACAGGCTGCACCCCTCCAAGCTGCACCACCACAGGCTGCACCCCTCCAAGCTGCACCTCGCCAGTACTGTGGCTGGATGCAACAAGAGGAGAGGTGGATGTATCCAGCCACCTCCACCAGCTACTACCCTCCAGCAGCAGCAGCACTACCACCACCACCACCAGGGAGGCAATGGCTGCCAGGGACAGTGGCCACCACCCAATATGGGCCATATTCACCACAGATCAACCCACCCTGGATGGCTCCACAGCATGCCCCAAGGTATGATCCAAGCACCTGGGGTCCAAGTACCTATCAGTGGCCAAGATATGACCCTTGGCCACTGGCCTACCCACACCTGGGCCTGATTGGAGAGCCCCAGTGCCCTCTACCCAGGGACAATTACACACCTCCACCAGCACACACATCACTGGGCAGCTCGGAGTCACTTGATGTGGTGGGCATTTGCCCATCATCTGCACCAGCCACTCCAACAGCTGTCATAGCAGCCACAGTACTTCCAGTAGCAGCAGAGGACACAGCACTTCCAGCAGCAGCAGAGGACACAGCACTTCCAGCTGCAGAGGACACAGCACCCTCAGCAGCAGAGGACACAGCAGCACCAGGGTCACTGGGCACATCCACCTCCAGCACTGCACGCCCCACAGGGATGGAGGCGGAGTGTATGGCCCTGCAGAGGAGACTACTCCGGTCGAGCAGGAGCACATATGTGAACATCACCAGGAGCCGGAGGGAATCCAGGAGGAACACAGGCAGATTGGAGACCAGAATCCAAGCCCTGGAGTCGGAGGTGGCCAGGGTGAACACACAACTCCACCAGTTCCAAACGGGGATCATGGACATGTTCACACAGGTGCTGGTGGAGTTGCGAGAGATCAACCACAGGGAGACCCTGAGGATGGAGAGGGAGAACCTGCGTTCCACGGAGGGGTCTACTGCACCCACCACCCCCTCCAGTGTTACCCCTGAAGCCACACCTAGGGTGCATAGGGTGACCAGGCGATCAACGAGGGCATCCACCTCTGGCACCCAGTCTAAGGACCCCCCCAAAAAAGAAGAAATGAAAGGCCCACCCTGTTAACTGCCCCCTCAATAAAGAAAAATGGTGCTTTTGATTCCTGTCTGATCTGCTGTGTCTTCAGTTATGGATTGGGTGGCAGGGTTGTCTGCAATGCATTGCCAAACAATGCAATGAACACAACCTCTGCCTGGGTGAAATGTTTGTGGGATACTACAACATGGGTTCACACACACACCGTTGTCCAAATTCACCTGGCAACCCATCCCTGTTGCCATATAACACAACAGTGTTACATGGCCATGATGTGTGTTAGATTTGTTCTGAACATACCCCTCATCACAACAACTGGTGCAACACTTAACATTCGTCTGCATCAATTGTTGTGTTTGAAGGGAAAACCAAACAAACAGCTTTGTGACTTAGCAGGGAAATAACAAGCAGGACAGATGGAACATGCTTCACTATTGACTTTGGATCAAACTCCTATTGTGCAGCTGACTTACTGGTGAACACAATGTACACCCTAGGATCCCAGTGTGTGTGCGACACATTGGGATCCTAGGGTGAGTATTGTGTTCTCCAGTAAGTCAGTTGCACAATAGGAGTTTGAATCACAGCCTAACTTACTGGATAACCCAATAATTTTCTTAAGATGTCAATGTGTAGCACACACATTAAAAACTTAGGCTGGGCAATGGATTATGTACTAAGTTGTGTTGTTGTTTAACTAAGGTTGTAACACACTTCACCAGTGATAACACTTGTCCACTTGGTCTTGTTTTTTTTATGTAGCCCATGTACTGAGATATGTCAACCTACAGCAATCTCAGGACATTGATTATATTGAGCAACACACAAACCGTGGAAGTGACATCACTGTGGAAGTAATGATGTCCCCTGTATCACCTGCTATCACCACAACACCCATTAGTGTATCACTGCCATATCCCATTGCATGAATACATCACAATGTTCACTCATGATCAAACAACCAGTGGACTCCTGTGATGTGGGTCATGCCTTCCTATGTATGAGGTATACTCTAGCCCTGAGTATGGTTCATAATTGAGAGATGTCAAATCCAACATTTATTCATACAGACAGACACATACTGAATAGTGATGTTACTCCTTTATTGTGTCTCAAACTACAGTAACACATACATGTGTTTTCTGGGTATATAGCATATATACATGAAACACTTGTATGAGCACACAAACGGTACATCTGAACTAAATAGGGATACTTTAGTAACACTGGGGATCTGCTCATGTGTTGTCTACATGGTTTGTCTACTCTGTGATAAACAGTCTTACTGTACAGGTCTGATACCTGGGTGGTAGTACACACATGAATTCATGTCTATATGTGAATGTTCCAGTAGAGGTTGCTGTGAACATCAGGTCAAACATTGCATCACCAACACAATCACTGGAAACACCAAGGGGTGAGCTTCATGGAAGTGTTGTCCAGACTTCAGTCCAGTCACATGGAAACTCCTCTGTTCAAGGATGGATCATGCTATGGATGCCTGTGGGACAAGAGTACAGGATTTGGAACATCATCCTCGAAGTGTTCGTCATGCAACAGCTACAACATCATGATCCTCTTCATCTTTCTCGTTACATGGGGCTACACGAACCATTGCTGTGTAATGTGTTGTGTACTAGTCTATGAACCATCATGGGGGATAACTAAGGGGATGTTAACCATCTTTAGGGATATATGTCCCTGACATGGTTACACACATCAACAGATATGTCCTGATAGATTCCTGACAACTATATATTTGGGCTGCCACTGTCAGAGACAGTCCAAATATGTTTGGATCATGGAGCTATCAGGACATATTTGTTCATGTATGTATTTCTGTCTGGGGCACATATCACTGCACACACACACAGGTCATCATGGTGTCCCTGGAGACGTGATCCACATTTAATGAGCTCTATGTTGTGTAACACACTACCACTGTAGATCCATCCCTCTGCTGCTCTTTTCAGCTCTAGCAAACTACAGGTCCCATGTTCTCTCAAATGTCCCCTTAACCCCTGATGTGATAGAGTGTTATCTGATGCATTGCCTTGGATGACACTCTCTCACTACAGGGGTACCACGGTTGCTATGAGTGTGATCCTAGCAAAACAATTTAGTTGGTGCCTGGGGAGCCGTGGAATATGCTGAACAAGGTTAAAGTGTTGACATGCATGATATCCTTGAAGTAGCAGTATCAATATTGACGACAGGGTGTCAGATGTCATCAGAATCTCTAGGCCCAATCTGACTGGTCCATGGAATGGTTGATGGTGGTGGTCCATACTGCAGCCAGTGTCAGGACTGTGTCACTGATCCTGTGGGGTGAAACAGAAGATGTGTGTTGTGTTGGGTGTGCATGCATGGATTGTGTGCATACATGATAATAATCACAGTTGAAGTGATCCCTGATCAATCTGTGTCTTGTCTGCATCCCTGTTAGGGTTTTCTCACCCTGGACAATGTCCAGTGGGTCATCAGGTCTGGGTGGGGGCTGTACATCATCGATGAGTCTGGTGGCCACCGCGATATTATGGAGGATGGCACATGTCATGACAATGTCACAAACCTTGCCTGGTGCATACTGCAATGCTCCCTCCGAGTGGTCCAGACATCGGAATCGGGACTTGAGGAGGCCGAAGGTACACTCAACGGCATTGTGAGTGCTGTGCTGTGGTTGCTGTGTCCCTGTCAGTTGCGGGTGTGGAGCTTTGCGGTGCAGGCTGTGTCTGGATCGTCTGGTGATGTTGCACAGGTGAGCTTGATTTGTGTTGGCAGGTGTCCATGTTGTGTGCTAACCCCCATTGTTCCGTGGCATGTTGTGTTGGTATTTTTTGTTTGGCCATGTCCATGTGGTGTTGCTTGGTTGTTGTGTTGTGTGTGCCAGTGATCTGTGGTGTGTGGGCATGTTTTATGTGTTATTTTGGCATTGCATGGGTTAATTTTTCCATTTGTATTCTTGTGCGGGTAGCAGTTCATCTATTTTACAATGTAGCGGGGGGGGGGGGTTTGTCCGTTAGGTGTCTTACTCCTAACAAAACTGGGTCTTACCTCTTGGCCGTTAAATGTATATTTTTCGCTGCCGCTAGCAGTCCCGCACTCCTTTGAATTGCTCTGGGGAATTTTGTTCTATGGGTCCCAATGCATGTCAATGTATCGGCCGTTGTGACTTGTGCTCTGCCATTAGCTGACCATAACACGGACCTTTGAATGGCTTACTGCACCTTAACGCACCCGTTAGTTTTTTTTGGCTAACAGCTGCCTTTAAATCGAGCCCTTAAAGGCTTAAATTTGTCTAAACCCAGTAAGCAGACTATTTATTGGGAGTTGCCAATAAGAAAATAAGCAGTTTGTGCTCTTAGAGGGTTCTGCGCCCTTCTTCTTTTTGTATCGTTCTACAGTTTTATGATTCACACACAATCCACTGGTGTGAAAGGGGCAGCGGACTGAAGGAGCCTTCTGTGAAGACGTATGCGGCATCCCATAATTTTCAACATTTGGAGATCTATAAAGACTCTGTAGAGGTTTTCCAATTGAGACAATTATCTCTACTTTGGTTTGGTCTCTATAATAATTTTGGGGTTGACATTACCATCAGGGGGACTATTGGAGGTGTATCTTAATTTGAAGCTTTTGGTTTTGTATTGATAAAATCTTATATACACATATATTGGATACATATGTTTAATGTTTGCTATTACCTTTACCTATATTGATTATTATAAATTATAAAATCTTTATAGGGCCCAAACGCAGGAACTTAAAGGAATCTCTCCCCATAGAGTGGAGATTCAGAGAGCTAGTCTGTCAGTGATGCCATATGGAGGGATATAGTGTACAACATAAGATCTTTGTTCAGAGTCTAAGTTCATACAGGTGTGAGGTTCAGGCTAACTCCTGGCTAAGCTAGAAATTGAGTCAGCTTTTAGGCTTTTACCCTTACACCCTGATACATTTACATGGGATTTAAATGCCAGGGCATGTATTACATAAATTAAAGTATATCAATGGATTGTTCTATTTTTTTGCTCATATTTTTAATACTTCAATTGCTTCTTGCACAAAGTAGTGGAGGACAGCTCTGGGTCCGAGTCCATAATGCGATAACTCAATGATATTTTGTTTATTGCCCCTTCTTTCTTCAGTTGTGATTATTCAATAATATTCTCATAAATAAACTCAAGAATTCATTACCCACCTTGTGAAAACAAAATTAGCGGTAATCATACTTACCGCCAGTCAAAAGAAAGCCCATAGAAAACAACTAAAAACAACGTGCAAGTAGTATCCTATTACTCACGCTCAGTATTAGCAACTGTTTTGTTGATACATTTTAAGTCGGAAATCCTGCGCCTCAGAGGTTGAGGAAAAGAAGACACAACGACTGTTTCAAAACCATCATTGTTTGAACAAAAGCAGTGTAGAATACAGTATATCGCATAGAAATCCAACATAGAGTGACCCCCTTCGCTATTTTAACCCCCCTTTTAAAATTCAACTTACAGTGCTTTCTTTCCCCACTTAAATTCAACAAATATTGTTCACATTCAACATTTTAACCCTTCCCCTTTAAAATTTGACCTACAGTGCTTTCTTTCACCACTTTAATTCGACATATTGCATTTTTATTAAAATATCTGTTTAACATTATCATACCAAACATCAGACCTCAAGGGGGGGTATCATGATCCCTCATGACACCTCCCTAACATGAGGCTGACAATTGCCTGTTTATTACATCAAGGGCATATAACCTATGTGAAACATAGGTTATATGCCGCTTTTATCATGAAATTAAACTTTCAGACCTCCAGGGGGGCACCAGGACCCCTTCTGATAGCCCCCTTTACAGCCACATGAAGCATCAAGCTCTTGAAGAATGAATGAATCCTGTCACTGGGTTCATTCTAGTTAAGCAGCGCGTTGCTCTGTAATCATTGAATTAGTCACCGGGGTCAAACTGGGTGACTGATTCAATGATCGGAGCTCAGGGCTGCTTCCTAAGAATGAACCTGGTCACAGTGTAATCATTGAACAAGTCATCGGGGTCAAACCAGGTGACTGATTCAATGATCAGAGCGCAGGGCTGCTTCCTAAGAATGAACCCGAGGACAGTGTTCATTCACTGAAGGCAGAGCTTATAGTAGTAAAGTTATCCTATATTCAAACTGAGTTCCAGATCAGCGAGTAGAGCATTGCAGTGTAACTAATTCCTAGTTGACAATTCCCCTGCCTTTAACAGATGGGCCAAAACGGAATGGATCAAAAGCAGTGACATTACCTGGCCTCAAACAGTTACTGCATACATAACCACTGATAGCAATTAGCGAGAGATTTAATCAGGGTGGAATTACACACAAAACAGTATCACTTTATACTCAATTAAATCATAATGTCTATAGCCTTTAAGTGTTCATGTTGCACTAATTTGTTAAATTACAAAATGTTTACAAGCATAAATGAAAAACAGTTTTCTACAGATGTTTCTT
This sequence comes from Rhinophrynus dorsalis, assembly GCA_037306005.1. NCBI lineage: Eukaryota > Metazoa > Chordata > Amphibia > Anura > Rhinophrynidae > Rhinophrynus > Rhinophrynus dorsalis. The sequence continues at coordinate 289,234,702 of CM074721.1, forward strand.
TAACTGCTGCAACATTAATAATAAAAAGATGTTAACCCTTTAAGGACAGAGGGATGCACAATACATTGCAATGAAATACATTGCTCACCCATCTGGTCTTTAAAGGATTATGCAAGAGTTGCCCCTCTACATTTAAGATGTGTTTTTTCTCCTCGGTCCCATCCCATACACCCGGGTTGCTGCTTGAAGTAGCAGATTGATGGTGCTCTGTCCCTTAAACTGCGGCTTCACCATCTTGTCTGCTTTATCCGGTCTCAACAACAAGAGGAATCAACCAGTAAATCACTAATACCAGATAGGAGAAAACAGAGCAAGCCTATTACAGGCCACAACACACACAGAAAGGGGAAAGGACCAATGAGTACTATGGGTAAAGCACGCTGCTTTTACACATGTGGCTGAGTGACAGGGTTCATTCATTGAAGGCAGCGCTTATAGTAGTAAGCGCTGCCTTCAATGAATGAACCCTGTCACCGGGTTCATTCTTAGGAAGCAGCCGTGTGCTCTGATCATTGACTCAGTCACCCAGTTTGACCCCGGTGACTAATTCAATGATTACAGAGCAGTGCTCCGCTTACCTAGAATGAACCCAGTGACAGGGTTCATTCATTCTTCAAGCACTTGATGCTGCATGTGGCTATAAAGCCGGGAGCATCAAGAAGGCAGTAAATGCCTTTTGGGTCACCCATACCTTGCCTATTAACCCTTTGAGTACCAGGGGGGTAGCAAACACATTGCAATGTGTTGCTACCTCTCTGGTACTCATAGGGTTAATCATTCAATACAAAATACGAGGGCATGTCAAAAACAAATAGGAGAAGAAAAATGTTGAATTTAAATGGTGAAAGAAAATTATGTGAGCATTTTAAGTTGAATTTTAAAGGGGGGGGGGCTAAAATGTTGAATCTATATATATATATAAAAGAAGACTTTGTGCCTGCCAAAACACACCCAGGGGAGGCAGAAAGGAGGAGTTACTGCTCCCATTGGGTGATTCAATGGGGGCGTGATTTTCACACCAGTTGCAGTGGCCGAAGGCCGCTGCTATTGGTGTGAAAATCATGCAGGGAGTGGGGGCCCGCCCCCACTATGCAGCCCGCCCATCAAAGTCAGAAAAAAACAAAATGGATGCCACTTGCTCCTACACCACAGACAAACACACATGCCCCACTCACACAGCACCAAACACACAAACGCCCCACTCACACAGCACCAAACACACAAGCATACACCCCACTCACATAGCACCAAACACAGACACACATGCCCCACTCACACAGCACCAAACACACACATAAAGCCAGAAAGAAATATGGCTGACACACACACACACACACACACACACAGTCACTAACCCTGACTCCCAGTGGCCTCAGCAAGACCTGTAGTACAGCCACTGAAGGGTGCTGCAGCACCAGGGGAACAAAATGGCATTCAAAGGGTTAAGGTAGACCCTCATTGCTGAATTATTTCTTCACAGTCAATATTTGCCATACAACACACACAGGGCAGGCAGCCATCAGGTACACACTTAACATACTGACTGCCACAGGGTTGTGTATCAAGTTTTACCCCTCAGGGAGTGTGTTCAAATCCCTCGCACTGTAAACTTGCATTTCCCTCCCACTTCGCCTCCTTCCCCAGCCTATTACTAACACTTTTTCCACATTTATGTTAAGCCCCACCCCTACTTGCGATTAAGCCCCACCCACTTTTAACCCAGATTTCCCCATTTGTCTCTCCACATCAGCACCACAGAAGTCCCCTCCAGGGACTCCACAAGTCAAAGTTCCCAGGCATGAATACACTTCCCAGTGCTAGTTAACTCTGACATGCCTCTCTATACCTTAACCCTTTGAGTGCCAGAGGGGTGCACAACTCATGCACGCATGTGTTTCTGTGCATATATGTTGCGTGTCTGTGTGTACATCTCTGTTACATATGTGTGTCCATGTGTGCATCTCCGGTGTGTCTGTGTGTGTGCAAGTCTTTTGCATGTTTCTGCCGCTCACTGCGTGTATGTGTCTGTAAGTGTGTTGCATATGTCTGTGTTTATCAGAGTGTCTAAATTTCACACACATGCGCCCAATGGTCATAACATGGTGGGCAATGCCATCCCACATTGCTCGTGTACAATATTTGTAGAATTAAAGTGGTGAAAGAAAGCACTGTTAGTCGAATTTTAAAAGGGGAGGTTAAAATATCAAAGTGGGGCACTCTATATTGGATTTTGATAATGTGGGGAACACACCTAACACTAAACTTGATCTTTCTGTCGTCAAATGTACACCTATTTCCTTGGACTTTGACATTTTGCACGTTTTTTTTTAGACGGTAGTCGAATAAAAGCAGACAGTGCCAATTTTATTAGTACTCTGAAATGTGCTGTCTACTCCAGTTTGTTTTACTGTGGTTCTGTAATAGAATACAGACGTAACACGTTTGAAAAATTCACGTTGCTTGTTCTTCTTGTAATGCCGGTTTTAGCGCTGGTAAAAGAATCGAGCCCCTTCTGTGCACATTTATGCAGACTACACCATAATCTATATAATTTAAAAATCCAAACATATCGAAACTTGAGGCAGTATTATAAGAAGATTTAGCTGAAAATGAAAGATAGAACACTAAAAACAAACTTTTTAAATTCATACAAAATGGTCACAATGGTATTTGTGGAAAAAGCTGACTTTATCTCCATAATATCCATTTAAACATGGTAACAATGTCTAATCATAACTTAGCTCCAGCTGATTCCTAATAAATACCTTGATCTGTGGCTAAATAACAACCTCACTCTTGGTCTTTATTTTGATAAATTAATATCCAAAGTTTATCCTAAAGTAGGCACTCTGTTTAGACACAAATCCTGTGTAAGTCCCCTGGAACGAAAATGTATTGTTCAACAAATGTTAATGCCAGTCAGACTATGGGGAAGTAGTATATGCTTTTTGCAACTAATTCCTTTTTGCACACCCACTTCGGGCTTGGAAGCAATGGAAAACAAGTTGAAATTGTGATTCATTTCCATGTGTTGGGTAGTAACACGCAATAAAGGACTCAATTTTATCGCCACAAATCTGCACCTAAAAAAGTTGCTGTTGAGTAGGGAAGGGCAAAACTTTCTGCCTCAAACTGAAATCGGCAAAAAATGGCACCTTCCGCTTGGTTAAAAATTTCCCGCGAAAAGTACAGACTTTCCGATTTTTTTCAGCTTTTTTCGCCCATTGAAATCAATGGGAACATAGAAGTTACACATAACACATTACAAATAATATTTTATTTCCCAAAGGCACTATATAAAAGGGACATGAGGGTGCCTGTGTTGGTGGGGTGTGGGGAAAGAATCAGTTGAACAGGGAATGTTTTGGGGGGTTTGTTTACTGGGATTGGGGAGCACTTAATAAAAAAGAAATCCTAAATAAAATAAAATAAAATAAAAACCATAAGCCATGGTATAAAGGGGTCTGAGGAGGGTGCCTGTGTTGGTGAATGAATGAATCATTTGAACAGGGAATTCTTTTGGGGGGGTTTCTTGACTGCTATTGGGGGCACGGTTAATAAAAAAATAAATCAATAAAATAAAATAAGACATTTGTATTTAAAGTGACAGAGACAGGATATCACGGTGCCCGTGATCCTTTGTTGTTTTTCTGTCATTCTATCCTGTGCTCTGCTCCCATTGGCTACCGTGTGTTTGTCCCACCCAGTATGACCTTTATATACTGGGCTATTGGCACCCCTCCGGTGCCCTTTCGTGGTTTTCCTATGCCAGTGCTTGTTTCTACTCAGTGATTCCCAGTGTACCGACTTGGCCTGCCTGACTACTCTGCATATTGTCTTCTGCTCCTGTGTACCGACCCGGATTGCCTGACTATTCTTCTGCACCTGCTCCAGTGTGCCGACCCGGCTTGGCTGACGTTCCTGCTCCGTGATCCGACCCGGCTTGGCTGACATTCCTGCTCAGTGATTCGACCCGGCTTGGTTGGCATTCCTGTGCTGTGTCGCCTAGGCTACATTCTGACTGTCTGGCAATTGTATCACCATTTCCTCCTGCAGAGTACCAGTGGCCAGTTCCGTTACTGCTATGGCAGTTTACCTTGGGCCTAGTCTCCGTTACTGCCTCTGCAGAGTGCAAGTGTCCGCCTCAGTTACTCCTACGGCAGTTTACCTTGGGCCTAGTCTCTGTTACTGCCTCTGCTAAGTGCAAGTGTCTGCCTCCGTTACTGCTCCGGCAGTGAGCCACCGGTTTGCCTCCGTTACTACTTCTGCAGAGTGCAGGTGTCTGCCTCCATTACTGCTACGGCAGTTTACCTTGGGCCTAGTCTCCGTTAGTGCCTCTGCAAAGTGCAAGTGTCTGCCTCCGTTACTGCTCCGGCAGTGAGCCACCGGTTTGCCTCCGTTACTACTTCTGCAGAGTGCAAGTGTCTGCTTCCGTTACTGCTACGGCAGTTTGCCTTGGGCCTAGTCTCCGTTAGTGCCTCTGCAAAGTGCAAGTGTCTGCCTCCGTTACTGCTCCGGCAGTGAGCCACCGGTTTGTCTCCGTTACTGCTTCTGCTAAGTGCATGTGTCTGCCTCCGTTACTGCTCCGGCAGAGTGCAAGTGTTCTGGTCTCCGTTGCTGCTACGGCAGTGTCTTATGTGTCTCTGTTCCCATTGTTGCCTAGGCAGTTCACGTTAGTTCTGCTTATCTGTTTCTGGGCGTTACGAATCCTTCAGCTGTCTATATGCAGAGAGCCCCATCACAGACCTCTCTGCACATGGGACTGTTTACACTCAAAGAAGACCATTAACCCATGCAGTACCTGGCTCCTGGGAACCCATTATAATCTGCCTGGCCTGTGTCAGTATAGACTGTTGTGGACTTTATGTTTATGCTGGACCTGTGTAGGCATATGTATATATATAACCTGTCGTATGTCTGTATTATTCAGCTTATATACTACAGGACCTGTGAAGGTTATTTTATTACTGTGATTTCAATAAACCTGTGTTTTATCCTAAACCACTGTGTCTGTGTGTCAAACAAACCATTACACAGGAACCCCCTGACATAAGCTGCCACTGGGGTAGAATGATACTTGACTTGATTGATAGAGTATTTTGTAGAGGATGATTTGTTTGATTTGTTGTTAGAGGCCTTTGTAGGACTTAGACCTATTAGAGGCCCAAGCCCTGAAGAAACTTTGATTTGTAGGACTTAAGCTTGTTTGGCACAAACCCTAAGGAAACAATGATTTGTAGGACTTAGGCTTGTTAGAAACAACCCCCCAAAAATTGTTTATTTTTTTGTAGGACTAGTTTCTATTTTTTTTTTTAATTTATTTTTTTTTTTAAACACAAGTCCTGAGAAAAAAATGAAAATGCCCTACTAGCCTAATGCCAGCAGGTCATGTTGGCCAGTGGCCACTGTCAAATGTCCTCCTGAGTCCTGGGTCGCAATTGCTGTTCGTTCTGCTGCTGCAGAGTTCTTTAAGCAGCAGGGTGATTAGGCAGCTGAGAGGGAATGGGATCAACATGGAACATGGATGATGAAGGTTCAGTTTGCCATGATTGGCTACAGTGATGCGTCTGAGGCAGTAGCAGCAGAATAAGTAGCCCCCAGTATTTGTGGAAAAAAGAACAAGTTGGCCATTAAATCTTCTCCACCTGCCCCTCCTCCAAAATCATCATGGGTGTGTTGTTATTAGAATATATTTTTTACCTTGAGAGCAGGATCAGTGGGTCTCTTCAGGAACTGCAATGTTCACAGTATGTGTATGGTAAATAACATCTGGGGGCACAACTGTATCCAAACACCATGACACCCGAAACCAAGTACTGCCGCTGTCACTGTACCCCTTTTCCAGACCCGCTAAGGACACATGACAACTTGCTGACAGTTTAATAGTAGTGATGAATCCTCCCAGACACCATCTTAGCATATTCTGCAGGATGGAATCTCCTCAGATGCCGCTTGATGCACTGATTGTGATTTTCCTCCACCACACTGGCATGTGTGGTCAGTGCACCACACAGTGTGCAATGGGTAGAGACAAACTGCCACATCCTAACATCAACAGAGTAGCTATCATTTGGCGGGGGAGGTAATGAATGAGGTGGATTGGCAGAAGATGTAGTTACCCTAGAAGGTGATGGCGAGCTAGTTGTTTCACTCATCATGGAGCTTCCAGTCTCTGCCTGGGTTGTTCTATTCCTCCTCCTCTTTGATATCCGCCTCGCCTCTTGTTGCCTTTCTGGTAAGTCAGGGACAGCAAAAGCGGTGCTTGATTTCTGTGGTGGGTGTTTGGCTTTAACATGTTTGGAGTAAATGTCATGGTGTCTGTGTTTCATGTGTGATATGAGGGCGCTTGTGCCAAGGTGTGTTCCCTCCTTTGCTCTTTTCACTGACTTGTCACAAATTGTGCACAGTGCCTGTCACGGTTCAGTACTCAGTACTGTATAGTAAAATGCAACATATTCAACAATAATAAGGTAGCAAGCAGGTACAAGCAAAGGGACACAGCCAGCCAGTGCTACTACCAGAAATAGTAAACTGCCGCGGAGGACCATTCTACTAGAGACTAGGCCGAAGTCACTGGTAGTCTCTGCTGGAACCAGGTGCTGGAACAGGAACGGAACAGGAAGAGGAACCGGAACTTGAAGTCTTGATCCGAGATAGGTAGGTGCCGGCAGTCGCATATGGTCAGCCTGCCTTTTTTGTTGCTGCACGGAACCACGTAGGGTATGCTGTACCCAAACCCAAGAGGAACGGAGTGCCCTCAAATGCTTGTCAAGAGCCGAAATCGCTTGTGCTTGGAAGGTCTCAGGAAGAACCGAGGGTGGGAACCCATAGTTGACCAAGAACGAGGAACTCTGAGTAGATGAGTTAACAACACAATTCCTGGCAAACTCCGCCCAAGGTAAGGGGGTAGCCCAATTATCGTGGTGGTCAGAGATATAGCAGTGAAGGAACTGTTCTAAGGCTTGGTTAGACCTTTCTGCCTCACTGTTAGATTGCAGTTGGTAAGCGGAGGAGAATGCCAATTGAATCTGAGCACAAAAATACCTCCAGAAGCGAAGGTGGCTTCCTCTATCGGACACAATTACTTTGGGTATGCCATGGAGTCGGAATACCTCCCTAGCAAACACCATCGCCAATTCCTGTGCAGATGGTAAGCCCTTAAATGACATGAAGTGAGCCATCTTTGAAAATTTGTCCACAATATTCAATATGACTGTACAGCCCATGGAGCGAGGGAGTCGACCATAAAATTGATAGATAGATAGATGAGACCAGGGACGTTCCCCGTTGGCCACTGGCTGGAGCAAGCCCACCGGCAGGTGTCTAGGTGACTTATTTTGAGCACATGTTGTGCAGGCAGCAGTGAAGGCAGCACAATCAGACTGGAGACTAGGCCACCAGAATACTCGAGACAAGGACCAAATCAATTGATCTCGACCAATGTGGCCAGAAATTTTTGAGGCATGATAGCTCTCCAACAGCTTAATGCGCTACTGTACCAGAACGAAGCAACGGCTATCAAGTTTGTCAGCCGATGCTGAAGCTTGAGCAGCCAAAATCTCCTCTCCCAGAGGAGAAGTAATACAGGTTCGTATAGTAGCAAGGATACGATCAGCCGGAATGATCGGGAAGGTGGAACATCCTCCCTGGAAAGCAAGCAAAACTGGTGAGACAACACCAGGAAGATATGAGACCACAGAATTAAAACAGGAAAGGAACAACACCAATCTGGCCTGCCTGGAAGACAAGCGCTTGGCCTTGGAAAGATAAATGAAGTTCTTGTGGTCAGTCAAGATTAAGATAGGAGTCTTAGTGCCCTCCAATAGGTGCCTCCATTCTTTCAGTGCCAGGAAAATTGCCAGTAACTCTCTGTCCCCAATTTGATACACCATCTCTTCTTTGGACAGTTTTCTGGAGAAATATCCACAAGGTGCAAGGCCTCCCCAGGAGCAGAACGTTGTGATAATAGGGTGCCCACTCCAATCTCAGATGCGTCCACCTCCAGGGTAAAGGGCAGGGAGGTATTGGGATGTGCCAATATCGGGGCTGCAGCAAAAGTTGCCTTCAGTTTTTCAAAAGCTAAGATAGCTGTTTGGGACCATTCATAGGTCTTGGCCCCTTTACAAGTCATGTCATTTAGAGGTTTGACAACAGTAGAGAAGTTTTTTATGAATGTTCTGTAATAATTTGCAAATCCCAAAAATGTTTAGATCGCTTTGAGTCCCATAGGATGAGGCCATTCCATTACCGCAGACAACTTTTGATGGTCCATGGCGAACCCAGAAGCGGAAATGACATACCCCAGAAATGTTACTTGTGGCTTATAAAATCCACACTTCTCCAGTTGTTCTCACATAATAGGCTCAAAACCTTGGATACATCAGAGCGATGGATTTCTAGCACTGGAGAGTGAATGAGAATGTCATCCAAATAAACAACCACACAACTTTGTAGGAGTTCTCTTAAAACATCATTAATGAACTCCTGGTAGACAGCCGGGGCATTGCACAGACCGAAGGGCATAACCAAGTATTCATAGTGCCCACTCTGGGTATTAAAGGCTGTCTTCCACTCGTGCCCTTCTTTGATTCACATCAAGTTGTAAGCTGATCTCAGATCAAGTTTCGTGAATATTTTAGACCCTTTGACACGGTCAAAGAGCTCAGTAATCAAAGGTATGGGATAAGCATTCTTGACCAACAGTTTGTTTAAACCACAAAAGTCAATGCATGAACGTAGCTCTCCGTCCTTTTTCTTGACCAAAAAAAATCCAGCACCAGCGGGGGATGTGGATTTACGAATGATGCCTCTTGCCAGCGCATCTGAAACATACTCCTCTATAACCTTATTTTCCTCAATAGATAAGGGGTAGATACAACCCCTAGGAGGTGTAGTGGTGGTAAAGACCCGGCCTTACTTTCGCTAAAGATGTCTTTAAATGTGTCATACTTCTCGGGGAGGAGTGGAGCAATAGCATGGTTGAGTCTTATGACATGACAGACTTAGTACATTGTGAAGACCAAGCCACAATGTCACACGTGTGCCAATCCACCCTGTGGTTATGTTTCTGTACTCAAGGAAACCGCAGAATGATGGCATAATGCAGAGAATTAATCACCTAAAATTTCAGGGTTCGGTGTGGAGGGCTCCCATCCTCAGGGTTAGCAAAGCGGTTTTATGCGTAATATGTGAGAGCTGCAAGGGATGGCTTCAATGGCTTCTGCGGCCAGACGTGACGCAAGCAGCTGCAAAGGGATATTATTACTGGCTGCAAACTCTGCATCAATAAAGCAGCCAGCTGCCCCGGTCTCCAGAAACTCTGGAACTGAGATTGACTTATCTGCCCAATAAATGCAGGCCTTCAACATGGGCTTATCCGAAACATTCTCTGGGGAAAGTGAAATACCGTCAATGATTTGTCCCCGGCCTGGACGGACTGGACAGGACTGCAACAAATGTCCAGATCCACCACAGTACAGACAAAGTCCATCCCTCCTCCTGAAGGCCCTTTTCTCTTTCAAAAGCCGGGTAGCACCTGCTTGCCTGGGTTCAGTGCCCTCAGAGGCCAGTACAGGAGTTGTAGGAGGTAAGTCAGAAGGATGAGAGGACAATCTCTCCCCAATAATGGTATCAACTTGCATGGGTTCGCAACCATCAGAAACAAGCCCAGGAGGCATGGGAGGCGAGGGAGGATAGGGTGGGCCAGAAGAACGAGAAGGCCATCTGCCCGAGGGCCTCCGCAGGCTCTCCCTAAACGAGGGTCTCTCCCTGATTCTAGTGTCAATCAGGATACAAAATTAAATCAATTTGTCCAAATATTTAGGTAATTCACTCGCTGCAATTTCATCCTTCGATGTTTCACACAACCCTTGGGAAAAGGCGGCTATCAAGGCCTCATTATTCCAGCCTACTTCCACAGCCAGGGTGCAAAATTCAATAGAGTAGTCCGCCACAGTATGTGTGCCCTGACAAATGGTCATAAGGTTTTTCGAAGCCGAGGCCACGTGGCCTGGCCTATCAAAAATTTTTCTGAAGGGGTCCACAAACTACGTAAAGTTATACTTAATGAGTTTGTCCATCTCCCATAGTGGGTTAGCCCAAGTCAACGTCCTACCAGTGAGGAGAGAAATCAGAAAGCCAACCTTACTGCGCTCAAAAGGGAAGGTATGCGGAACCATCTCAAAGTATATGCCGTGTTGACTGAGGAAACCACGGCAAGCATCTGGGTCCCCACCATACCACTGTGGGAGCTGAGCGGAACATGACAACCCTCTGATCATGCCTGCATCAGAAGAGGTTTGAGCCACTGGTGTCGGGGAGTGAGGGTGGCCACCACTTGTGGTTTAGAGCGTTCAAGTTGCGTTGTGCGTTGCAACAGGGTTTGTAAGGCAAAAGACAATTGATCAATACTTTGATCCTGTCCAGGATGCTTTGAAGAGCTGTATTAATACTATCTCTGTCTGAATTCATGGCCCTTGCATACTGCCACGGTTCCACAGAGATGATCAGGAGTCAGTACGGTATAGTAAAATGCAATTTATTAAACAACAATAAGGTAGCAAACAGAGGAAAATAGCAGGTACAAGCAAAGGGTCACAGCCAGCCAGTGTTACTACCAGAAATAGTAAACTGCCGCGGAGGACTACTCTACAAGAGTCTAGGCTGAAGCCACTGTTGGAACTAGGAGCTGGAACAAGAACGGAACAGGAACAGGAACCGGAACTCTAAGTGTTGACCCGAGGTAGTGAGAAAATCTGACTCATGCATGCAGTCAGAATGGAGCGTATCTCTGACTCACACCTGCAGTCAGTATAAGGAAGCGATACTTGACTCACACCTGCAGTCAGTATCAAAGCTAGTCTGCAAGAGCCCCAGGCCCGCACCAGATAGGGTGTCTGCCAGGTACAAGGGAAAATCAAAAGAATAGTCAGACAGAGCCACAGGTCAGCACCAGAGAGGGTAGTCAGACAAGTCAGACATACACAGTTCAGGTAGTCAGCCAGAGCCACAGGTCAGCACCAGATTGGATGGAAGACAAGCTAGGTCATGCACAGAGCCCAAGGTAATAGAACTGCTTTGAACAACAACGCAAGGGCAACTGAGTCAGACTCAGGCTGCCCTTTAAACCCTTCCTCAGGAAGAAGTTAGGAGGAGCAGGCTCAGAGGAAGGAAGTAGGTAGAAGGAGACTACAGGAAGATGGCATAAAACAGAGGCCTGCTTCACTCTGAAGCCTTGCGCCTGCAGATGACGCATGGAATGACACCGAGCGTCGCTGGACACAAGGTAAGCTGTGACCGTGCCGTTGTTGATGACTGTACTGTGCCTGCCCCAAAAGAAAAATAGTCCCACGCCCATGAGGGAAGGGAAAACGTGGAGAAGAATGGCCTCTTTCTTCTTGTCCTCCACATTCCATTTCATTGTCTGTGGCAGTGGATAATGTTGCTGCTACTGCCTCAGAGTCAGCACTGCAACTAGGATCAGGAGTGTTGCTACTGCTAGCAAGTGGAACCTGCCCTAGTCCCGCATAGCTTGTTGACCCCATTCCCACGGTGTCCACGGTGGTCTGTGGCACACTAACATGCTCCTCAGCATTGTGCTGCCCTTGCATCTCAGTATCAGGAGGAATTAGAGCAGTTGCAAATTCCTCTAATTCCAAGATGTCCTTGCTAGTGGTGGTGATGATGCCCATCCCCATTACTGTCTCCCATTCCTTCTCAGTTTATGCTAAAAAGGCCATCAATGTTTCTTCCACCTCAGTTTCTCCAGCATCATCACCACCAACACCACTAGTCCCTACATGCTGTTGTTGTTGCTGCTGCTCTATTCCAGACATCTCGCTGCTGCTTGGAGGAGGTGACGAGCAATGTGACAGAGGGTCCCCTAATGTCACACTTGCCATTGCCTTTTAACCTGAAGAAGAAGGCAGACTAGCACTAGCAGAAATAGCAGCAGGCATAGACAGCTGATCTGTGTTCCTACTGGTGGTGGTGGTATTAATTCTCAGCCTTCTCTCCTCCCCCAACACCAGTTCTGGCCTCTTTAGTTTTATGTTCCACCTGACACTGTAGTGAGGAGAAGGGGAGGACTCCCAGTCCCAGGGTCAGGAGAATGGTGTGGGCTCCCTTGACCGCTAGTCTGGATGCTGTAAAATGTTTCCCCTACCACTCCGGCTGCTTCACCATTACTGCTACTACTAACACCAACCACATCAAGTCTTCCTCCTCAGTCTTACAGTCACTAGTAATATCAGGATATTGTTGATTACCCTCTCCTTCACTTCTAAGGCTAACAAGCTGCTGGACCTTAGTAGCAGTAGTACTAGCAGTGGCAGGACTGCTTGGGAATGGCAAGTGTAATTTAGGGTCCCTTGCTGTCACACTCGGCATCATTTTCTCCTCCCCCCCCCAAGTACTACAAGAAACACTAGCAGCAGGCAAAGGATTGGTGGCAGCAGGTTCAGCACTGGCAGCAGGTTCAGTACTAGCAACAGGTACAACACTAGTGGCTGCAGTTACAGAAATGGTGGCACTGGCATTAGGGGCAGCACATCTGGCAACAGGTACAACATTATTGGCTGCAGGATCAGAAATGGTCAGACTGGCAGCAGGGGCAGCACGTCTGGCAACAGGTACAACACTAGTGGATGCAGTTACAGAAATGGTTGCGCTGGCAGCAGGGGCAGCAAGTCTGGTAACAGGTACAACACTAGTGGATGCAGTTACAGAAATGGTTGCACTGGCAGCAGGGCAGCACATTTGGCAACAGGTACAACACTAGTGGTTGCAGGATCAGAAACGGAGGCACTGGCAGCAGGGGCAGCACGTCTGGCAACAGGTACAACACTATTGGCTACAGGATCAGAAATGTTTGCACTGGCAGCATTGGTACAATAGTAGTCCCTTCCTCCTCCTCCTCAGACTCAGTGGACACATAATAAGGGTCCTTCCAGTTCCTCTTTTTACTGCTCATAGTGATAGGAGTCACTATGAGCCTCTCCTGCCTCAATTGTTGCTAAATATCACAATAGAACAGCACAGCACGTCTGTCTCACTCTGTAGCTGCTTCTATTGTGTCTGCCTTCAGCAAAAACATCACGTTTTTATAGCGGAAGTGCAAAAACAATATAAATTAATGGGCGAAAACTTTTTAACCATTGAAAAAATGGAGAAAGATTTTGGCCAATGGGCAAAAGATGTGAAAATTTTAACCTCTAGTTTTAAAGCGGATTTTCCCACGAAAAAGCAGATACAATGTAGTTTTCGCAAAATTTCCCACAGGAACACGGAGACAACTTTCGCCCACCCCTACTGTTGAGTCCCCTAACGTGTTCAAAACCACCGACATGGAAGTGTAAAAAAGCTAAGAAAAAAGGCTAAGTGATCCGGGGATGTGGTGATATGGGGCCATAAACACCATATCAAAAAAATCAAAGTACTTAAAAATGTGTGTAATGCAAAAATAAGTAAACCTTTCAGTGCCAGAGGTGTAAGCAATGCATTGGTAAACAGTATATTGCATACCCATCTGGCACGCAAAGGGTTCGAACAAATGTGTGGTCATGTTAAAAAGGATTAAAGGGATAGTAATACTTAAAATATAAAAAAAAAAATGTTGTAAGGTTTATCCCCCTGAGTAAAACAAGAGTACTCTCACTGCTGAAAGGTGTTTCTTTCGCAATATCACAGTGGCCTGAAATTGTACAGTGGCGCTGTTGCTACATGATCCTATGTACTGCGCTGATCCCGGGTGTAGCAACAGTTCCACTGTACAATTTCAGGCCACTGTGATATTGCACCTAAAAAATTTCAATTTTGAAAATTAATAACTTTTGAAAGAAACACCTCTCAGCAGTGGGAGTACTCTTGTTTTAGTCAGAGGGATAAACCCTACAACATATTTTTTTTTTACATTTTAAGTATTACTATCCCTTTAACCCTTTGAATGCCAGTAGGGTATGCAATGCATTGCACAGCGTTACATACCCCACTGTCACTCAAAGTGTTAATCAGCCAAATATTAAACACCAAAAATATGAAAACTACACTTAACTGTAATCCTGATGTTCAACAGGATCTTCAGCACCCAGATCTTCTTCTTCAATTCTTCTTCTGTAAATTTAGAGCTTCTTTATCTGTCACCTTCCTCTTTCTTCATCTGTTTTATTCATCTCTCATCTCCACCTTCATCTGCCATCTTCTTTCTTCATCTGTGCTCCTCTTCTTTCTTTATCTTTAACCTTAGTGTGGAACCTGAAGAAACAAAAAAAATAGTTATTAAATAAACTATCCAATCTGGGAGATTATAATCTAACATTAATTATAGAAGCAGCAGGAAACAATAGCAGAAAAAAAACCTGTTTGTACCTTTTGGGACACTGCCTGGGAATTTGAATAGTGACTGCTTTTTATATGACCAGTCCCTCTACAAACTCATTCCCAATCCCATGCCCTTCAGTAACCCCACATCCAAGCCAATCAGCTTCTAACACGTTGCGTCATCCCTCCAGCTAAAAGCTGATTGGCTAGGAGGTGGGTTTACTACAGGGCACGGAACATGCCCTACGTAAGCCCACATCCCAGCCAATGGAAGCATGGGGGGCAATTTGAACAGGGACTGGCCATATAATAGGCAGTCCCTGTTCAAATTTTCCTCAGTTAGCATCGGCAATGGCTCAAAAGGTACAAGGAGGGGGGTTTTTGCTGTTTTTTCCTGCCACAAAGGTGGCAGCATTACATTTATGATAGATGTATTTTAATAACTATATTTTTTATTACAGGAGCTACACTAAATTCCAAGAAGAAGACTGAAGATATGAAGAAGGAAAATGACTATAAAGATGGAGATGACAGATGAACATAACAAATGAAGAAGAAAGAAGATAGATGAGGGTGGCAGATAAAGAAGAAGAGAGAAAAAGAAGCTAGAAGCTTACATAAGAAGAACTGAAGACTCAGAGTAGGGTGCAGAAGACCCCACTGGACATCAGATTGACAGGTAAGTGTTCTACCTCTGAGAGATAGGATAGTTTTAGGGTTAGTATGGGACCATTTTATTGTTACTGTTAGGGGTAGTGTAGGGCCAAGGGGAGGGTTAATGTGACAGTGTGTCAAACACCGAGCATGACCTGGTTTCCTTTGTTCTTCCCATTTCTCATGGTATTTAGCATGAGTTATGGGACTAAAAACCCACAACAAGTTAGGTTCTGTGTCCCAGTGCTCGTCATGATTCTTGTTAGAAAGGCAGCTGGAAACACTGTGTGTGTGCCATTTGGTATCCATTTTTGCCCTATCGACAGTTTTACCACGGACAATTGGATTAAGCCCAAAGTTGGCTAACACTCAAATCCAGACGTACCCTTCAACCTTGTTTCATAATTTAAATTTAAAAGAGGACAACAATGTGTTTTTCACAGGATTTCTCTCAGGAACACATCAAGAGTTTTCGCCCACCACTAGTCAAAATAACAAATAAACTTTTATATAGAGTCACTTGTTATTTTTAAAAACAAAGAAGCAGTTATTTGTAGAACGACAGTATATGTTTCTTCTCGGCTAGGTTATTCCAGACTTTTGGAGCTCTGAAGGAGAAGTCCGATTAACCTATTATTTCTTGTAGTTTGGAATAGTCAGTGAATTTCTGGCAGTTGAGGGAGATTATGTCATGTATGGAAAGCTGGAATGAGCATACTGCTCAGGAAATCTGTTAGCTTTCCAGAGAAATCCTGTGCAAAACACATTGTTGTCCTCTTTTTCGTGGGAAAATTTTCACATTTTTCATCCACTGGCCATAATTCTTCACCATTTTTTCAATGGCTACAAAGTTTCCACCCATTATTTACATGTTTTTTACCTTTTCACTATACAAAAGTATTCCAGGAAGTGGAACACAATAGAAGCAGCTACAGAGCCAAGTAGATGTGCTGCACTGTTCTGCTGTGATCTTTTTGAAAAATTGATGCAGGAGAGGCTCATAGTGACTGCTATCACCATGAGAAAGATTAAAAATAGTAAAATGAGGAATCAGAAGGACCCTTATTTGTCCACTGAGTCTGAGGAGGAAGTGAGCACTACAGAACCAATGATGTCCAGTCCTCTTAAATCACCCTTAGGGATCTTGGGGGATTTAATGGGAAGGGAGGAAGAGAAGCGTAGTACTAGTGAGAGCAGGACAGGTCAGTCTGCCTACTGCCAGACGTGCTACCACAATTGCTGTGCCTGCTGTCAGACATGCTGCCCCTGCTGCCACCAGTGCTGTGCCTGCTGCCAGTGTTGAACCTGCTTCCACCAGTACTGTGCCTGCTGTCAGACGTGCTACCCCTGATTCAACCAGTGCTGAACCTGCTGCCACCAGTATCTGCTGTCAGACATGCTGCCCCTGCTTCGACCAGTGCAGTTCCTGCTACCAGTGCTGAATCTGCTGCGAACAGTACTGTTCCTGCTTTCAGACGTGCTGCCCCTACTGCAAACAGTGCTGTGCCTGCTGCCAGTGCTGAACCTGCTGCCACCAGTGCCGAAGCTGCTGCTAGTGTGTCTTGTAATACACAGGGGGGGGCAGACGATGCCAAATGTGACAGTAGAGGATCCTAAGTCATACTTTCCATTCCAAAGTAGTACCACCAGTGCTAGCACTAGTACTACTACTAAGGTCTAGCAGCTTGTTTGTGTTAGGAGTGAAGGAGGGTGTAATCAATATCCTCATATTAATAGTGACTGTGAGGAGGAAGACTCTGGGGCTGAACTTGATATGGTTGGTGTTAGTAGTAGTAGTAATGGTGAAGCAGCCGGTGGGACTAGTGTTAGGGGAATAGTAGGGGAAGCATTTGAGAGCATACAGACTAGCGGTTAGGGATGGGTGACATTTTTTGCCTCTAACTGAAATCGGCGAAAAATTGCACTTTCTGCTTGGAGAATAATTTCCCATGAATAGTGCATTTTTTTTATTTTTTTCCCCGCATTTTTCACCTAGCTCATTGTGCATTGAAATCAATGGGAAGAAAACATTTTTGCCACCACACGAAACTTTTCTCTAGCTTTCTACAGCCATATAAAAGGGTGTCAGGCTCTCAGCATGCCATTCTGTGTTTGTGAGAGGAAAGAGCAGCACATTGATAGAGCTAGAGAAGATAGGGAAATTTAAGTTTAGTTTAGGGACTCATTTAAGTATGAACATTTGCTCTCTGTATTAGGAGAGTCAGTGGGACACTCTGGGAGAAGAAGGGAGGAAGGAGTTTGACCCTAAATACCCCAAAATTCCATGTGACTGACTGGCAAGACACAGACAGATGGGGACATTGCTTGCTATTATTGCCTCTGTGCTGGGTGGGGAAGTCTGGGGAAAGAAGTTGTTGATTTTGTTTTCCAGTTATAATTTTTTTTTTTCAGATTGTGATAAGACAGGGCGGACAACTCAAAAAAATAAAAAATAAAAAAAAAGAAAACAAGAAATAAAAAAAGAAATAACAAAACAGACAGCTGACTGGGCTAAGGCAAGACATCATATTCCATCAATAGTGTTGTGTGCTGTAGAGTAAAAACACTCTGAGCAGTTGAGTAATTTCCAACAAAAGTACAAGGGGAAGGGGGAGGGGGAAGGTTGGAGCATTGCAGGGACATGAGAGTAAAGCAGTAGTTTACAAACTGACTGCAGAAATGGTTGCTGCAGCGTATGCAATAAATTATGATGATGATCCCTCTACTCCAAGAGAGGATTCAGTTTGTCAAGGTCAAAGCAAAACTTCCAGCACCACCAGTGCCAATACAATTAAAGAACCATATAAGAAGAACACTGAAGGTGACAAAAAGTCACATTCAACTGTTGATGATACTAGCAATAGCATAATAGAGGAAGGTGCACCAGCTGAACCACCTGCTGCATCAGATAGTGAGACAAACAAGCACCAAAACACCTGTTTTGCTGAGGATGACCTAGTGATGACTGATGATGATGCAGACTTAGAATATATCACTACAGCATCCTTCTCTTGTTCGGATACAGATGAAGTTAAGAGTGAGGATGATGACATGGCTATAAAATTAGCAGAAAGTCAAAGGCTGAATCTTCTACCACTGAAAAGGAGCACTGTGCCTGTCTATAAACTGTTTGAGAAAACCCTTGGAAAGTCTAACCCTGGACAAGCATAGATGTCAAAAGATACACAGTCACCCTATCATTCATCATCAGCATCATTGCCACTTCAAAGTCCAAGTCCCACTCAGCCACACACACTCCTGTTTTAAGTGCCCAGCAGCAGCAATCCAGGTTATTAACATCCTCAAGGTTAGATATGATGAGTGCCTCTGCTGCTGCTGCTACTGCTGTAAGTGCCGCACCCTAGACACCTAGTAGTAGTGGCAGTAGAACTGCATCAGCATCTAGCCCCAGTAGTAGTAGCAGCAGCACCTCAGGAACCCCTCAGTCCATGAAGTCCACAGTATGGAGATATTTCACTCAGGATCCTCAAGCTAAGCATGTTGCTATCTGTTGTCTTTGCAAAAGGCACATGAGCAAGGGGGAAAGCAGGCTCACACCTAGGCACAACCACAGGTCTGACTGGGAGACACACTATCAGCAGGCCAAAGGTACCGCAACTAGCAGCAGCAGAAACACTTTAAAAAGTTCCCAGGGCTCTAGGGCAGAAAAAAGAAGTAGTGAAGTTATTTATGTGTCAGAGAGTGTGCTACTGCCAGTGCCAACAGTTAGTTCACTCCAAATAACACCTATGGCTACTGCTGCAGTGGAGTATGATGACACTGGATTTGTTGTAGGAGATGGCAAGAGTCATAGACTGCCCACACATGCTGCCTCTACCGCCATCACTTCCTCTAGTCATGCTGTTAAAGCAATACAATTTCAGGCTTCTTCTGCCATGTCCTGCCAACCCACACTGACTGAGTTCCTGGTAAGGAGTCAAAAACTTCACAAAGTACGCCTGTGGAATGACAAGGTTGCCAAGATGTTGGCAATGGACATGCGGCCATATTCTTTTGTAGAAAACCGAGGTTTCAGTGAACTGATGTCATGTGTAGCGCCAAGTTGGAATATCCCAAGCTGCAGTTATTTTTCCAGGATTGCTGTGCCTGAAATGTACAAGCAGGTGCTTAGTGTGATGAGCAATGGGCTGAAAAGTGTATATGGCAAGAAAATCCACCTGACAACAGATATGTGAACAAGAGGGCGGAGCACAAACTATATGACTGTGACTGCTCACTGGGTTTCCCTCTCCCCCAGCACCAACAGTAGAGAACACTAGCTTACAGCATCAGGTGAAAGCCAGTAATCGTGCTTCTGGTTGTGGCAGTGTGATTAAAAGGTGGCAGCAGGATCAGCAGCAGCAGGATAGCCTATACCATCATCACACCACATTGTGCATGCAGAGTTTTGAGAGACAGTACCACAAAGCTGTAGATGTTTTAAGTAAGCTAGAGCAGGTGATAGAGGAATGGCTTGTACCCCGTTCCTTAAAATCTGGTTTTGTGTCTGCTGATAAAGGCTCCAACATAATCCCTGCTTTGAGAATATGTGGTACGGTGCATGTGCCCTGCTTTGCCCTTGTGCTAAATTTAGTTTTAACCAGATTCCTGGAGGAATCCAAAACGCTCACAGAGATGCTAACTATTGCCCACAAAATCTGTGCCCATTTTATTTGCTCCTGCAGGATTCTGTCAAGCAATATTGAGACATGCTTATTGATCAAGTGGAGGGTTGCACTGTGGAGGGTGAGAGGGAGAAAGTGAGGGCACAACAAACATCTAGACAGTATAGTGAAAAGGAAGGCAGCAAAGCATTTAATCCAGCAGAAGCAGCTGCATCATCAACCAGAATATCCTATTCGGTACACAGGGCAATTAATGGGTCTCAGCAGGGGCAGCAAAATCCCAACATTGGCGGTGGTGGTGGTGGTGGCAGCACATCTCTTTGGGACTTCCTCCCTGAGTATGGGTTGGTAACTGACACACAGGAACACCATGCAGCTCATAGAAGTGGTCCACTGCATATGAAATGGTTTCTGCATACTTGCAGGATAGCTACGTTTTATGCAGAAACAATGACCCCATGGACTACTGGCAAACAAAGCAGTGTGTGTGGCCAGCATTGACACGTACTGCAGTGGAAACCCTCATTTGTCCTCCAGCAAGCATTGAGTCTGAGAGGGTTTTCAGTGCAGCTGGTTACATTGTCAATGACCTCAGGACAAAGCTATCAAGCAACAATGATGGGAGACTAACATTCTTAAAAATGAACCAACGTTACATACCATCTGAGTATCAGGTAGAAGAACCACACATGACAGACAAAGCCAGGACAATATATATTAACAGCAGCACAGATGAGGAGGTGGAGGAGGGATGTGAAGAAGGGTTGCCACCATCTACCCCACTTGGGACCTCTGCTATGACCAATAAGTAATGTGTGTTAATAACCTGAGGAGGATAGCGAATTGACAAAAACATGACAATAGTAAAAACTGCTGTATATACATACACAGATCACATCATGCCAGTCCCCCACCACCACCACTACCTGCCACATTGTAGGTTGTACATTGTCTTTTTATTACTTGACATCATCATGACTATGTGCCATTGTCATTTAAGCAGGAAGTTAGTATTGTCAGCAAAGGACAAATGCACCCTCCATGCTAACACATTTTTAAAGGCATATGTTGTTGTAGGACTTACAGCTTTGACTTTCAGCCACTTATTTTTCTAAACTACAGCTTTCAAAAGAAGTAATATTGCAGTGGTAAATGTAGTACCTATAGTAAATATAGGCAAACAATTATTTAAAATAGGTGAAAAAATTGTTAAAATAGGTGAAAAGGAGGAAAATTTTGCATAGGCAAAAAGAAGAAAACTTTTGTGAAAAATCTGCAAGTTTTCGCAAAAAGTCATGGGGGAAATTTTTCCCACTTTTCGCCCACCCCTACTAGTGGTCTAGTAAGCCCACACTGTTCCTCTGTCCCTGGAAGTCCCCTTCCCTTCACTACAGTGTTCAAGTGGAACATGATGGTGAAGAGGCCAGAACTGTTGGTGGATAGCAGTCACAGAAATAATAATACCACCACCTGCTACTGCAGCCAGTATGCCTTCTTCTACATCACCAAGAAATGGCAAGTGTGACATTAGGGGACCCTCTGTCACATTGCTCGTCACCTCCTCCAAACAGCAGTGAGATGTTGTCTGCGTGTCCGTGCAGAGGCTGCTCAAGCCAGCTGCATCCTTACCTCCTCTACATCGTCTGCTCAGGCGGCTGAGCCACAGCCTCTCCCCCTCGCGGCTTAGTCGCGTTCTGTCCACGTCATGGCTCCAGCCACTTCTGTGTGCTGGTCTATTCGGCCGCAGCGGGTGACGTCACTTCGGGCACACGTCCAAGTGCATGGACGTGCGCACCATTTAAAGGGGACCTGCCAATTTGGTGCTCCTCCTTCCTTTGGGGCAGGTCTTCTTAAGCTTCATGGACACTGGACTCATTCACCCTTTTGTTGGTGTCCAGTGCAGTTCATTTGTTTGTTGAGTACTCGGTGTATGAGCTGGTTTGTCTGACTACCCATTCTGGTGCTGACCTGTGTCTCTGTCTGACTATCCGTTCCATGTATGATCCTAGCTTGTCCAATAAACAATCTGGTGTAGACCTGCGGCTCTGGCTGACTACCCGTTCCGTGTATGACCTCTGGCTTGTCTGACTAACTGTTCTGGTGCTGACCTGTGGCTCAGTCTGACTATCTGCTCCGTGTATGACCCTGGCTTAGTCCGATAACCAATCTGGTGCAGACCTGAGGCTCTGGCTGACTTCTCGTTGCGTACCTTCACCCTTGGCTTGTCTAACCATCCTATCTAGTGCTGACCTGCTGCTCTGTCTGTCTACCCTTCCGTGTGGCCTTCCATGTAGTCAGATATCCTATCTGGTGTGGACCTGGGGTTCTGGTAGACTCTAACGTCACTGACTGCAGGCTTGAGTCAGTAGTCGCCCTCGTTACCTTCCTGTGCGTGAGACAGCCTTTCCATCACTGACTGCAGGCGGGAGTCAATAGTCTCCCTCGTTGCCTTCCTTTGTATGAGATGGCCTTTCCATCTTTGACTGCAGGTGTGATTCCTTGGGGAGATCATTTGGGTCACTTTGAGGCATATCTTGCATTTGAGACTACCATTGGCTTCAGCCTAGTCTCCGCAGTTTGGGAACCTAGGGGCAGCCTCCTATTTCTGATAGAGACTCGCTTCTTTGATCATCTTCGATTGTTGTTATTATAACTTCTAATAAAGGTTATTAAAATACCGTCTGACTGCTGTTTTGCTTGTACTCGAGACAGATGTCTGTAATAGAGCAGCAGTAGAATGTAGGGACTAGTGGTGGTGGTGATGATGATGGTATCACGTCTCCCGTGATCTGGGCGAAATTCTTTCCATCTCGCTGATACTGCTCTCCTATTGGCTGCCCTGTACTGCTCCTCCTAGTGACAGCCTTTTTATACCCTGGGTTGTCACTCTGCTAGTGCCCTTTCGTGGTGTACCTGATGCCTGGCGCTAGTTGTCGTTGTTCTGATCCAGTGTATGACCCTGGACTGCCTGACCGCGCTATTGTCTCGTTCCTGCTTCTGTGTACCGATTCGGATTGGCTGACGTTCCTGCTTCCTGTTCTGACCCGGCCCGGCTGACGTTCCTGCTCCGTGTACCGACCCGGCGAGATTGACGACCCAGCTCAGTGTACCGACCTGGCGCGTCTGAGGATTCTGCTCCGTGTACCGACTTGGCCTGGCTGACGTTCCTGATCTCTCTACCGTCTCATCCTGGCAAGGTTCCTGTTCTGCCGTTCCAGTTGGCTGATCCGTATTGCTGCTGCCTGCCTACCATTTGGGCACCATTCCTGTGTACTGGTCCAAGTAACTGTGTTCCGTTGCTCACACTCTAAGACCCGTAGTCAGAGTCTCACTGCTTCCACTCTGTGTTGCACTCGCTTGGTCTGTGTTGGTTCAGTAGGGCGCCTCCAGTGATTTCCGTTGTACAGGCCATAGCGCCATTTACCTCTTCGGGGGAAGGGGCCTCGCTTATCACTACCATATTGGGTTCCATTGAGCTGTATTGTTTGGGCTTGGTATTCCGTTGACGAGTAGGGCGCTTCCGGTTGCCATCCATATTTACCATTGCCCATTAACCCTTTCAGGTACTACGTGCACACGGTGCTGGGTTGCTCCAGTAGGGCCTCCGTATAAGCATGAATTCTGACCATTCATTAGTCATTGGTGGGCGTCCACCATTGGTCACATTTACAGGCGTCCAGAGCCTGAGTTTGCAGTCCATTCCTGTTGCCTCCTATTACCATCAGGCGACATTTAGCCTGTATTGCACTACGACCAGCACTTCACTGGTTAAGTGGGTTTCATACACTGTATCAGTTTCATTTACCTGACCTGTGTCAGTATTGTGTGTTCACTTTACTGGACCCGTGTGGGTTAACCATTTGTAACCTGTCTTGTGTCAGTTTGTGCTATACTGGACCCGTGAGGGTTACATTGTTCATTGTGTGTCTCAATAAAGCTGTGTTTTTACCTATACCTCCGTGTCTAAGTGTACTGAACCGTAACAGATGGTGAAGAAGCTGGGGTGGAAGAGACATGGATGGCCTTTTTAGCAGAAACTGAGAAGGAATGGGAGACAGGGATGAGGAAGGGCATCACCACCACCACCAGCAGTGAGCTTTTGGAATTTGCAACTGCTCTAATTCCTGCTGCTGCTGCTGAGTTGCAAGGGCAGCAGGATGCTGAGGAGCAAGCTAGTGTGCCACAGACCACCGTGGACATCGCGGGAATGGGGTCAACAAGTGATGCAGTACTAGGACAGGTTCCTCTTGCCAGAAGCAGCAATACTCCTAGTACTAGTTGTAGTGCTTGTTCTGAGGCAGTAGCAGCAACAGCAGCAACATCATCCACTGCCACAGACAGTGAAGTGGAATGTGGAGGACAAGAAGAAAGAGTCCATTCTTCTCCACCTGTTCCCTATCCCTATCCCCTGAAGTTATGGGTGTGGCACTATTTTTCTCTTGGGGCAGGCACAGTGCAGTCAGCACCAACGGCACTCTGTACAATTTGTGAGAAGTCAATTAGAAGAGGAAAGGAAGGAACACACCTTGACATAACCACCCTGATAACACAAATGAAACACAGACACCATGACATTTATTTCAAACATGTTAAAGCCAAACATCCACTACAGAAATTAACCACTGCTGTTGCTGTACCCCCTGACTCTCCAGAAAGACAACAAGAGGTGAGGCAGAGGTCAAAGAGGAGGAAGAATAGAGAAACCCAGGCAGAGACTGGAAGTTTGTCAATAAACGAGAATAAGCTGCTCCACTCTGAATTATGAGTATAATTTGTTTGAAACAATATAACATCCACAGTCTCAAACTCAACTTCTCATCCCCTTTTTTTTCTAAAAGTCACTTATCGTCCACCGTTACTTGTGCTCCCAAAAGGCTCTTCCAATTGCCTTTAAATAACCGATATGCAATGATATTTGGTGCACCAAGTCTTCACATCGAGGATACGACTAAGTGTATGGTAAAATCATCAATCCTTTATTTCGTACAAAGTTCATACAAATCGTAACTCACATTTCTTGAACAGGTGTATATGATACAAGGTGGGCACCACACTGCAGACACCCCTCAAATCGCCACAATCAACGCGTTTCGCGTGTAAACACGCTTAATCATGTCCACTCATTGTACACCGTGTGGTGCACTGACCACAAATGCTATTGTAGTGGAGGAGAATTGCAAGCAGGGCATCAAGCGGCATCTGAGGAGAACCATCCCGCAGAATATGCCAAGATGGTGGCAGGGAGGGTGTCCTTAGCGGGGTGTGGACAAGGGGTATAGTGACAGCTGCAGTACTTGGGTTCTGGTGTCATGGTGCTTGGATACCGTTGTGCCCCCATATGTAATTTACCACACACACTGTGCACATTGCAGTTGCATATGAGAGGCACAGTTCCTGCTCTCAAGGGAAATATTTCTATTCTAATAACAACCCACCCATGATTTTAGAGGAAGGGCAGGTGGAGAAGAATTACTGGCAAACTTCATATTTTCTCCACATATACTGGGGGCTACTTATTGTACTGCTACTGCCTCAGACACATCACTGGAGCTAGTCGTGGCTAGTGGAACATTCATCATCCATCACACATGTTACTGCTGTGGTTGATCCCATTCCCTTTCAGCTGCCTAATCATCCTTCTGCTTAAACAACTCAGAGCCAGCAAGAACAGCAGTTGCAAATTCCACAATTATGAACTCAGGAGGACATTTGAGAATGGCCAGTGGCCACTGTCCAACACAACATGACATGCTGGAACTAGGCCAGTAGGGCATTTTTTTATCAGAGCTTGTACTTGTACTAAAAAAAGAAAAATAGAAAAATAATAATAAAAAAAACATAGTCCTACAAAAAAAAACAATTTCTAAGTCCTACAAATCAATGTTTCCTTAGGGCTTGTGCCAAACAAGCTTTAGTCTTACAAAACAATGTTTCTGCAGGGTTTGTGCCTCTAACAACAAATCTAACAAATCATCCTCTACAAAATACTCTATCAAGTAAAGTATCAGTCCACCCAAGCGGCAGCTTATGTCAGGGGGTTCCTGTCTCTATCACTTTACATAGAAATTTCTTATTTTATTTTATTTTTTTATTAACTGTCCCCCCAATACCAGTCAAGAAACCCCCCCACAGAACAAATTCCCTGTTCAACTGATTAGTTCCCAAGACTCAACCCAACACAGGCACCATCCACAGAACCCTTTTATACCATGTCTTATGGGGTGGGGGGTTATTTTTTTTATTTAGGAGTTTTTTTTATTACCTGCCACTAATCCCAGTAAACACCCCCCCAAAAAAATTCCCTGTTCAACTGATTCTTTCTCCACACCCCACCAACACAGACACCCTCATGCCCCTTTGCCTATGCCTTTGGGAAATAAAATAATATTTCTTATGTGTTGTGTATAAGTTCAGTGTTCCCATTGATTTAAATGGAATGAGCTAGGAGAAAAAAACGGAAAAACACTTTTCGCAGGAAATTATTCGCCAGTTGGGAAGTGCCATTATTCTCTAATTTCCGTTTGAGCCAAAAATGTTCACCCATCCCTAATTTTTACTTTTTGTATTTATATTTGTATTTATAATTGTAAGTCCATTGTCTAATTGTAACCTTGTATTGTAAATGCTCTCTAGGACGTATTTGAAAATGAGAGAACTCTCAGTGTATTATTCCAGGTAAAACATGTTCTAAATAAATAAATAAATAAAATAATATTGCTACCTCGGGACAAAGTGGCCAAGGTGATATATTTAGTGGAGCAAACTGCATAGCAGGACTTACATTTAGGCATGCTCAACTTTGCTTCTAGGGTCATTCCTCTGGGGTGGATATTAATCCTCAAAGTACATTTGGCCACAGTGGGAGTTCCTGGCTGCCATTTTAAGATTAGACTGTCTGCTATATTGAAGGGAGACCTGAGGGTGTGGGACATTGAGGTATTTTGATGGGGTAAGGTTGTGGATTTCAGGCTGTTCAGTCATGAAATTCAGCTACACACAGATGCAGCTGGATGTTAGGGTTTGTGGAAACTGTGTGTGTCCCATTGACCTCTGGGTTGGCATACAGCTGGGTTCACAAGCAATGTAACATTTTGGAACTATTCTCCATTGTTGTAGCCTTACATCTGTGGCGGGGTACAACAGCTAATAAAGCAGTGACATTTTGGACTGATTACATGTGGTGGTTTTGCTGTTAATGGAGCGTCCTTATATTCACTCAGAATTCCTATGTTACGATGGTTCCCAGTGTTTCAGTCTAAGGTGCAGTATGTACCAGTTAGATAACTCATTAGAAAATGCACTATCTAGGGAAAGATGAGGTGTGTTTCTTTTTGATTATTTGTTTACATTTCTTGTTTCGATACCCAGGATCAGTTTTCTAACATTGTTTGTCCACTGAAATTCTGGCAGCTGGATGCCATTATATAGTATGCTTTGGCTCTATAATCTGTCAGGTGCACACCACCACCTGGAAAATATGGCTGCCATGTTCATCTTCTTTAAATTGAAGAAGGAGGAGGACTTGACAGCCAGGTTTTCAGTAAAGTTGATTATGGGGGGCTGGTGGCATAAGGAGGGATAAGTTAGTGAAGGGTCTAGAGTAGGGGTTTAACACCAGGAATTATATGGCTGCAAAGCTGAGTGTAATGTCCTTTTTTTTAAAATTGAAGGAGGAAGACAGCTAGGTTTTCAGTAAAGTGGATTATGGGGGACTGGGGGCATAAGGAGGTTTATAAAAGAGACAGTTTGTGCTCTCCCAAGGTTGTGCATTAATGCTTATAAATCTAGGCTTTTTTCATTGATGTTTTTAATAGCTGTTCTTCAGGATTTCCGGATAAAGGAGCATGTAGCAGTAGAGAAGCATGTACTTGATAGTGGGTTTCAGGTCCCCTAGCTTGAGTAGTCCCAGGGGTTAGTCCATTGCCTAATTGTGAGATAAAGTACTGACCAAGGGACAAGAGGGCAGTAGGTGACATTGAGAGCTGGGAAGGCCCCTGTATTCCTTGCTATAGCTGAGTCATGTCCATTTCTTCAACATCAGAATTCTTAGTATCAGTTTAAGGCAGTTCCCAGGTCCACCTTGGTTAGTTAAGGGGTAGACACTGCATAGTATAGCACACAATTATTCAGGATAGATGCAGCATCTGAAACAGCCAACCAATTGCAGCTAGCACATGTAATTAAGCAGCTGGGAAGGTGGTGCTCAGTAGCTTATAAAAATATATCATACCCCTAATTAACTATGCCTCTCTATTAGCCAGTTTCAGGAAGAAGGAAGATTCCGCTGCAACTCTGGTCATTGGGAACTCCATGCATTGGGCTGGACAGCACCCAGCATCAAGTCCTCTGGCATGACAGCTATGAATCCCACAGGACACATAAAGGTCTGGGAAAGAAAAGGTTAACATGGAAGAGTATTGGACTCTTGCAGAAGACCCAGGTGTAATGAGGAACTTGTTACTGAACAATAAAGCTTGAGAGCAGCACTGGAGAGCATTGATAGTGATTGGTGATGGTTACTGGTCAACTCTTGCTGTTGTCGAAGCCATGTAATGTTGCTAGCTGTAAGTCCAGATGACCACTCCAAGTGGGGCTGGGAAGAAGTCCAGGATGGGAGACTAAACAAATTGTAGTGTGCATTGAGGAAAGGGTAGAACCATAAACAGTAGGACAAGGTCTGTGACAAGAACTAGTAGATTGGGAAGCGCTACTGCAAAGGCAGTCCATCTGGAAACTGGAATAAGTTAGTACAGTTCTTCACAAGATCCACTACATAGCAGATGGCAAGACAACCCAACTGATGAGCAGTATAGGTTAAACAGTTCCTCTTAAGAGCCAATAGATGGCAGATTTTGGTAGAGATAGCCTCAATAGAGGAATGGAGGACAACAGAAACAGTAACACAAAGAAACCAGCAGGGTAAGCCCAGGATAATAAACTTGCAATCGCAGCAATCAGCAATGGAATCCTTGCTGGCATGGTTAAGCAGGCTTTGATAGTTTCTGAGTCATGTCAGCTGGGCTAAAATAGGTCTCCCTAGTGTTACTTCTTTTTGAATGGTACCATGTCATGTTCCTGTCCATTATGCCAGTGCCAGTGTGGAAGGCCAGAAAATTCCAGTTTAGATAACAAGGCAGACAATTTTTCTGAGGACAGATAAACTATGCAGGGTGAGTTTTGCCATTCTCAACACCAAAAGCCAAAACTGGATACCTTCCACAGATGATGTGGAATGGGCAGGGACTGCCTTGTAACAAAACCCTCACCCAGTTAGCTCATTGATATAATGATCTTGATCTTTATTTCCAGGACCTTCTCAAAATGGTAATGGTTAATGAACAAATAAAAATTACATATTTACTTACACATTTAGATATCTGGTCTTTGATATATAGACATATTAGGCTTCTATCTTGAAATACTGAGCAAATACATCACAAAACATTGTCGAAAATAAACTTTAGACATCTCTTTAGTTGCCTGAAGCATATGATTTGGAAGGAAGAGAACAAAGGTTTAAAGCCCATTGCTTAAATATGTCAAATAACAGTCTCAGATCTTAAGTTTGTGAAAAGTATGTATTAGATCCTGATATGTTCAAAATTGCTTGTCATATCAACTTAATGGCAGCACACAAAAGCACTTTTAAATGTCATATGAAACCTATAGGTAATATTGTATTAAATATATATTTTTCACAGAAAGCTAACTCATAATTTGTATTTTGTCCATGGGTTGTTATCACATATCCTAAAAAAAAAAACAAACAAAAACAAAAAACACATCCATAGCACAGAAGTAATATTGCAGACATTTATTTTTAAATTACAGTAGAATTCTTCAGTGAGAGCAGAGTTCTGTATATATATATATATATATATATATATATATATATATTGTATGTCAAAAAAGTAGTACTCACAGATCATTCAGCTTTGTTGTTTAACATTGACAGGAACTTTGAAGCTGAGTTCTTTGACGCTGGAAATCCAGGTTGTTGCCTATATATAATTTGAAATGTCTAGTGGTATCCTATCTATGTTATATTTTATGCTGTATAATGGAATTTTGCCTTCTGACTGATTGCTCACAGCTAGAACAAACATTTTATAGATGTTTTTGAACAAAAACTACTAGTTATTGGAAATATGTTGCTTATATTTTAGTACTTGTAATGGCAATTTTAGAAAAAGAGTTAAAATTATAAGTATCAATGATCCTAATGTGTGTTATTGCATGACATAAATTGACTGATTATCAGTTTGTGGAATCTGTAAAAGACAAAATGTGTAACAAGTAGTTTTTGGGTCCACCTAGAGAGTGCTGTGTATATTTCCCCTTCTTCAGTGCATGCAAATATAAGTGTTCCCCTCTTTCTTGTCCCCCCGACCTTTCTTGTCAGAGGGAAAGCACTACATCATACATTGTCAGGTTGAGTTATTTGATCTATATCCCACCTTTAGCACATAGCTGACCCACAACTTTCTGAAAATGTATTTAAATGTGTAGCTTGATAAAAAAGAAAAGAAAAAAAGAAAGAAAGAGAAAGAAAGAAAGAAAGACAAATCTGTAAACATTTCAGCCATGTGTCTCAACTTTATCATATATATCAATGGCAGCCAACTTTGAATCTGAGGGCTATATATGTGGCCCTCACGACTATTTAAGGGCTACAAATTATA
Organism: Rhinophrynus dorsalis; assembly: GCA_037306005.1. Lineage (NCBI taxonomy): Eukaryota > Metazoa > Chordata > Amphibia > Anura > Rhinophrynidae > Rhinophrynus > Rhinophrynus dorsalis. The sequence continues at coordinate 289,264,979 of CM074721.1, forward strand.
GCTTGGTTGAAAAAAATAATATTAATCCCTTGCATGCTGGTCAAGTCTCCAACACATTGCTTCACAATGCATTGGAGACATCACTAGAACCCAAGGGATTAAAGTTGAACAGTTTAAGTAAGGTATGCTTCAATTACCAAAACTCTAGCACTGTATTTAGCACTTGACCCATATGTAATGTGTATGTCTCCCATTACCACATTAGATTGTAAGCTTTTGGGCAGGGACCTCACCTCCAGTGTCTCACTTTTCAAAGCACTTTTAACCGTGTATTGTCTAAACTCTTAAATTATAAAGTGCTAAAAAGGAAATTAATACCAAAGAAAAGACTGGAAGCTCAGGAGAAGCCAAAATAATTCCTTTACCTTAAGCCAAGGTTATCATTCTTTATAGAAAGGAACACCTTGCTCAGCTTCAACCCACAGTAAAAATGTTTTGTCCCCAGAGTATCTTCTTTGTCAGTTCTGGTTGTAGAATTCATCCTATGCCATGCTCAAGGCCAGATTTCAAATTATGAAGACTATGTAACTACGAAGAGCACCCAATGTTTATAGATAAAGGTTGGTGCCATAGATACAACAGAAGACAGGTAGAATTGAAGTGATATCTTTATTGGCCAGCTGAGCAGTTTTTAGTGTGAAAGCTTTCAAAGTTACTTAGTTTTTCTATGAGGCAAACTTTTCTGAACTTTTGCAGGCACTTACAACTGAGTTATGACTAGAACAAAGCCAATTGATCTGATTAAGACATCTGCACTTGGTTTATGGAGTCCAGTTTATTTAACGCTCTTTCAGCTTATATTTAAACTTTTACATGCTACAGAGATCTATACGACACATTGGATATCTCTATAGAAACCCAGAATGTAAGAGATTCGCTGCCCTTTAATTTTATAGGCTTGGAACCACTGCGTGGGACTAGAGGCAGAATCATGTGAGAAGTTGTTGTGTGCCTATAGATGGGGTTGAGGTGCTTAGTAGGGATGGGCAAAAATTTTCACCTCAAACTGAAATGACGCTTTCTGCTTAGCAAATAATTTCCCACGAAAACTGTTGTTTTCTGCTTTTTCGCACCTTTTTCGCCCATTGAAATCAATGGGAAGAAAAATATTTCCCCAGCACACAAAAGTTTTCTACAGCCATATAAAAAGGCGTCAGGCTCTCACAGCAGCCATTCTGTGTTTGTGAGAGGAGAGAGCAGTACTTTTTTTTGAGCTAGAAAAGATAGGGGAATAGAAGTTTAGTTTAGGGAATCTTTTAGGTAGGACATTTGTTCTCTCTATTAGGAGAGTCAGTGGGGCACTCTGGGGAGAAGAAGCGAGGAAGGAGGTTGACCCCAAATACTCCAAAATTCCATGTGACTGACTGGCAAGACACAGACAGCTAGGGACCTATTTGCTTGCCTATCTTGCTGTTATTATCTCTGTGCTGGGTGGGGAAGTCTGGGAAAAGAAGTTGTTGATTTTGTTTTTCAGTTATAATTTTTTTTGGACAGACTGTGATAAGACAACAGGGTAGACAACTTAAAAAAAATTAAAAAAATAAATAAAAAAGAATAAAGAACTAAATATATTAGGTGACAGTGACAGACAGCTGACTGGGCTTAGGTGCCACGGACTGACTATGAAATTAACACACTGACAAGTACAGATAAACTTAATATAAAACTTTATTAAGTACAATAAAGACAGGTAGTAATAAAACAGGCTGGTGGCAACAAATGACAACAGTAGTAAGGTAATCACACAAAATGGCAGCAGATGGTAACACACCTTCACAAGACCAGGGAGGAACAGTGTACTCACTTTCCTCACCATTCACCAGGCAGGTGAGCAGTAATGGAATGGCCCTTGGATAACACAGGTATATGCGAGGATAGTGCGGGTACACCGCATACACGGAATGAATGGCACACCTTCACGAGACCAGGGAGGACTAGTGACCTCACTTTCCTCACCCTTCACTAGACAGATGAGCGATAATGGAAAGGCCCAGGGGCTCAAACAGGTAGATGGAATAACAGTGTGAGCATACAGCTTATGTATCACAGTGCCCGTGATCTGCTTCTGTCACTCTCGCTTGTGGTGTGCTCCTATTGGCTGAGCCTGTTTGGCCAGACCATTGTGACCTTTTTATGCCTGGCCTTTGGCACCTGTCAGGTGCCCTTTCGTGGTGTTCCTGAGCCAGTGTTGCTGTTTCTGTGTCCCAGTGTTCCTGATTCCTGTGTACTGATTTGGCCTGTTTTGACTATGCTCCTGAGTTCCTGCTCCGTGATCTGACCCGGCTTGGCTGACGTTCCTGCTTGTGACCTGATCTGGCTTGTCTGAGAATCCTGCTCCGTGATCTGACCCAGCCCGGCTGACGTTCCTGCTTGTGACTGATCTGGCTTGTCTGAGAACCCTGCTCCGTGATCTGACCCGGCCTGGCTGACTTCCTGCTCCGTGACCTAAACCGGCTTGCTTCTGACCCTGCTATCGTTCCTGCTTCCTGCTACTTGGTGTCGGCGAGGCGACATTCTGACTTCTGCTGTGCTTGTGGCAAGGCTGATTGTGGATTGCCTCCATTAACACTTGCAGAGCTGTGTCTCCATTGCTGAGTCTCCATTAACACTTGCAGAGCTGTGCTTCTGTTGCTGAGTCTCCCTTAGCACTTGCAGAGCGGTGTCCACGTTTGTTGAGCCTCCGGTTGTACTTGCAGAGCTGTGTGTCTGTTCCTTGAGCTTCATTAACACTTGCAGGGCTGCTGTCTCCATTTTTGAGCCTCCTTTAACACTTGCAGAGCCATTGCTGATCATCCGCTACATCTGCTGAGCCGGCCATGTTGAGAGCCTTGTTTAGGCGGTGGCTCATCTTGTTATCTTGCAGTGTAGTTGGTCTCCGTTACCGCGCCCACAGGAGGCACTATTGGCTCTAGCTCATTCAGTGTTAACTCTCCGTTGCACGCCCGGTGGTGCTATTGGCTCAAGCTCTTGCAGCGCAGGATGTGTCCGTTACTACGCCCGTGGGGGCTATCGGCTCAAGCTCTTGCAGTACCATAAGTCTCCGTTACTACGCCCGTGGAGGCTATTGGCTCAAGCTCTTGCAGTGCAGTTTGTTTCCACTACTATGCCCGTGGGGGGTTATTGGCTCAAGCTATTGCATTACAGTTTGTCTCTGTTATTACGCCCATGAGGGATACTGGCACAAGCTCTTTATCACAGTGCCTGTGATCCTCCTGTCACTCTCATCTGTGGCATACTCTGATTTGCTGAGTTGGTTTGGCCCGCCCCCTGGTGACCTTTTTATACCTCACTATCACATCTGTCAGATGCCCTTTCGTGGTGTTTCTGAGCCAGTCTTGCTGTTGCTGTGTTCCTGTATCCGGATTCCTGTGTACCGACTTTGGCCTGTCCTGACTACGCTCCAGTGTTCCTGATCGTGTTTGACCCGGCTTGTCTGAGAACCTCTTATGTGCTACGACCTGGCTTGTCTGAGAACCTCCTACGTGCTACGACCTGGCTTGTCTGAGAACCTCCTACGTGCTACGACCCGGCTGGCTGACTTCCTGCTTCGTGATCAGCCACGGCCTGTTCCAGCGACCTGTGTTTGCCTGTTGTCGCCGCCGCAACATTCTGACTCCTGCTGTGCTAGTGCTGACGCAGTGTGACCATTACACTCCGGTGTAACCCTTCTCCAGTGCAGAGTTCCTTGCTGAATTGCATAGCTGTGCTCCTTATACCGAGCCTCCATACGCTTGCAGAGCTTAGTTACCATACCGAGCCTGGGAGATTTAAACGTACCCTTTAACCCTTGCAGTGCCGCTTCTCTCTTGCCGAACCTCCATTCAATTCATAGAGCCTTTACCTTATTGGTCTACTTCTGCTGAGTTGGTCGCTAACGTGGACGGCGACTCCGATATACAACTGCAGAGTAGTCAAGTCCTGTCGGTCCGGTTGGGCGCCTTAGGCTCTCGGTATCACGTTAATTACCGGAGGTATACATTGCGGCAACTGGTTCTGAGTGGTAGCAAGGTTAGGCTCCAAGCTCTTGCAGGTTCCGAAGGTCTACGCCAGTGGGGGCTATTGGCTCGTGTTGTGCTCACTTTGGTCTCCGGTTATACGCCTGTGGGGGCTAAACGCCAGCTTTGCATCTCAGGCTATTCTCCGATTACACCCGTGGGGGCTACATACTCTCGCACTTGCAGTATCAGTGGTCTCTTTGGGAACGCCCGCGGGGGCTATGTTTGGGTCACTGTTCTGCTAAGCTTATGCTGGTCATTGAACACCTACTATCCTCCATTGCATGAACTCTGTGCTGTGCACATATGCTCAGTTTATCACTACACCATTCGGACGTGCCAAACTCCACAGCTGAGACGGACTGATTGTTCTCATTTACCCTTTAGTGACCAGTTCACTATTATCTGTACCATTTTGTATGTGCCTTCTATTCATTATAGTGAATCTATGTGTACTGTGTATTCACTTGCAATTGCTGCTGTCACCTGTAGAGGGCGATTATTGGTACTTATTTTCATTCAATAAATGTTGTTTTATTTTACCTACTGGTCTGAGTGTCAAAACAAACAGTTACAGTACGAAAGGGCCATGACCTCAGACAGTAAGGGTGAAAGTAACAAACAAAACATCCACTGGAGAATGGATGTCCATGAGCAGCGCTTAGATCAATTGGCACTGGCTCTACAGACCCTACTTGAGTGTACGGTACACCTAGATAAGCCTAGTCCGAATCCGGTGGTCCCCCCAGTCTTGACACCGGATAATCCGCCTCTAGCTCCTCCTACTTGTGCCAGAGGCTTAACGGCAGCGGCGCCGTTACCATTGAGATATGATGGCGAGCCTTTCCTATGCAGGGGCTTTATCAATCAGTTGGAGATCTATCTGGAATTAACGCCCCAGGCATTTCCTAACGACCGGAGCAAGGTCGGATTCACGATTTCGCTACTAACAGGCAAAGCATTGGCTTGGGCGAACCCATTGTGGGAGAGTGCCAAACCTTGCACGCTGAACTTTAATGAGTTTGTGAAAAAGTTCCGCCGTGTGTTTGAGGTTCCTGGCAGAGCTGCCTCCGCTGCTAAAAGGCTAATGGAGATACAGCAGGACGAACGTACACTGGGTGACTATGCGATAGAATTCCGGACCCTGTCAGCGGAGGTGGGCTGGAATGATGAGGCGTTATTGGCAGCATTTGCTAAGGGGCTCTCTGAACCAATTAAGGATGAAATAGCTGCCCGAGATGTACCTAGTGACCTGGACGAATTCATTGATTATGTAATGCTCATTGACTCTCGTATCCGTGAGAGACGGTTGGCAAAAAGGGCAAGTTCCAGAAATCATGGGCAGGGCAGTTCCTTTGAGCCACCCTCTCCACCCTCTCCTACTGAGCGTCCAGGAGAGGCAGCAGAGCCAATGCAGCTGGGTTTCACTAGACTCTCAAAAGAGGAGAGGTCTTTCCGTAAAAGGCAAGGCCTATGTTTATATTGTGGCAAACAGGGGCACCTTTTGCGGGAAACGCACGCACCTAGGGAACCTTGGGGGACAGGCCCTAGGTGGTGTACAACAGTCCCTAGATCCGAATACTGTTAAACCCACCATCCAGGTGGTATTCTTTTGGGCTGACAAGGGCGTAGAAACATTGGCACTGGTAGACTCTGGTGCAGCCGGGTACTTTATGGACCAATCTTTTGCTGTATTGCATAATATTCCTCTATGCAAAAAGGAGTCTCCTTTGGCAGTAGAGGCCATTGATGGCAGACAATTGGAACCCGCATTTATTACGATGGAAACCATTCCTATTTCTATGTCAGTTGGGGCACTCCACAAGGAGGAGGTACGGTTTCAAATTATTCGTTCACCTCACCATGCAGTCATTTTGGGGTTTCCATGGTTACTTCTGCACAATCCTCAATTTGATTGGCAAAAATGTGAGGTTAGTTCCTGGTCCGAATATTGTAAAAAGAACTGTCTATCTTTTCCTGTCAAGATTATGTGTACCTCTCCCTCTGTGCCAGTTGAATATGGGGAATTCAGTGACGTATTCAGCAAGGGGGAGGCTAGCGCATTGCCCGAACATACACCCTATGATTGCGCTATTGATTTGCCTCCAGGTGCGGTTCCCCCGAGAGGACGCACTTACCCACTGTCATGTGAGGAGAACAGGGCAATGGAGGAATACATTGAGGACGCCCTTAGGAGGGGAATTATTCGCAAATCTACTTCCCCGGCTGGCGCCGGATTCTTCTTTGTAAAGAAGAAAAGTGGCGAACTAAGGCGATGTATTGATTATCGGGGGCTTAATAAGCTGATGCCCAAGAACGCATACCCTATTCCACTCATTACCGAGTTATTTGACAGATTGAAGGGCTCTTCTATCTTCACTAAACTTGATTTGCGGGCCGCCTACAATCTAATTAGAATCAGAGAAGGTGATGAGTGGAAAACGGCATTTAATACCAGAACTGGGCACTACGAATATCTGGTAATGCCTTTTGGCTTATGTAATGCACCTGCGGTATTCCAGGAGCTTATTAATGATATCTTGCGTGACATGCTTCAGTCCTGCGTGGTGGTATATCTGGACGATATATTGATTAATTCCGCCACCCTGTCCCAACATATTAAAGATGTCACGGAAGTCTTGCTGCGACTTAGTGAGAATAAACTGTTTTGTAAATTAGAAAAATGCGAATTCCATGTGTCTCAAGTACCATTCTTGAGGTTCGTAATCTCTAAAGATGGAATTGCTATGGACCAGGATAAGTTGGAAGCAGTATTACAATGGCCTCGCCCTAAAGGGTTAAAGGCAATTCAACGCTTTCTAGGGTTTGCCAACTATTACAGAAAATTCATACGTAACTTTTCCACAATTGTGAAACCTTTGTCGGATTTGACACATAAGGGCGCTACTCCCTCTCAGTGGTCCGAAGCTGCTGAAAATGCGTTTGAGACCTTAAAATCTGCCTTTGCGTCTGCCCTAGTGCTGTCCCATCCCAATCCCTCCCTGTCATTTACCTTGGAAGTTGACGCCTCTGAGGTTGGGGTTGGGGCAGTACTCTCCCAGCGTCCTGTGGGAGGTGGTACCTTGAAACCTTGTGGGTTTTTCTCTAAGAAGTTGTCCAGCGCACAGAGCCACTATGAGATTGGCGACAGGGAGTTATTGGCCATTATTCTGGCACTGAAGGAGTGGCGTTACCTGTTGGAAGGTACCAAGAACCCAGTACTGATCCTTACCGATCACAAGAATCTGACATATCTCTCTGAGGCTAAGAGATTGTCTTCTCGACAGGCCAGATGGGCACTCTTTTTGTCCCGGTTTAACTTTATAGTATCCTACCTCCCGGGTTCTAAGAACGTGAGGGCAGACGCCTTGTCCCGACAGTTCGCGTCGGACACTGAGAGTGAGGAAGAACCAGTACCTATCACTCAGCCCGACCGTATTATGGCTACTATTCGCACTAGTATAACTTCGCCACTGGGAGAGGAGATTTTGGGGTCTCAGTCTAGGGCTCCACCTGAGACTCCAGTTGGTAAATGCTTTGTGGATGAGCCATTCCGTACCCGTCTATTGGCGACCTATCACTCGACAAAAGCGGCTGGGCACATCGGCAGGGATCAACTGGTATGGTCTCTTTCAAAATTATTCTGGTGGCCGACGCTCAGAACCGATTGCTCCGCTTTTACTGCCGCTTGTGCCACCTGTGCCCGTGCTAAGACCCCCAGGCATCTCTCAGTGGGCCTGCTTCAACCTGTGCCTAATGGAGAACGGCCTTGGTCTCATATATCTATCGACTTTCTGGGAGAATTGCCAGTCTCTAGGGGGTATACGTTTATCCTTATGGTGGTTGATAGGTTCTCTAAGATGGCTCATTTTGTGCCTCTCAAGGGGCTTCCATCGGCTCAGGAATTGGCAATAGTCTTTGCTAGAGAAGTGTTTCGCTTGCACGGGGTACCCAGAGTTGTGATCTCCGACCGTGGGAGTCAATTCGTGTCCAGGTTCTGGAGGGCATTCTGTGGCATGATGGGCATTCAATTGTCCTTCTCTTCCGTCTACCATCCCCAGACCAACGGAGCCACTGAGCGTGCCAATCAGGGACTGGAACAGTTCCTGCGCTGTTTTATTACTGATCATCACGACAATTGGGCCGACCTGTTGCCATGGGCGGAGTTTGCCAGGAATTGTGCAGTTAACTCATCATCCGGGAGCTCCCTGTTCTTAATCAATTATGGGCTCCAGCCGTGTTTGCTCCCGGAATCGTTCCAGTCACAACAGATTACTGCTTTGGATGAGCATATGGCGCAGCTCCGTTCCACTTGGGCACAGGTGCAAAGGACCCTCAGTCAGTCTTTCCAGCATCATCAGCGATATGCCAATCGTAGACGGCTGCCAGCGGTCTCTTTCCAGGTTGGGCACAGGGTATGGCTCTCCTCCAGAAACCTCAATCTGCAGGTCCCCTCTAATAAGCTGGCTCCTCGGTTCATTGGTCCTTTTAAAATCATTCTCAAAATTAATCCTGTCTCCTATGCATTGGAACTTCCACCGTCTATGCATATTCATAATGTGTTCCATGTGTCTCTGTTAAAACCCCTGGTTTGCAATCGTTACACTACCACTCCGGTAATTCCTGGGCCGGTGGACGTCCAGGGGCAAGAGGAATACGAGGTTCAGAGTATTGTTGATTCTAGGCGACTCAGGGGGAAGTTGCAATACTTGGTCCAATGGAAGGGTTATGGCCCGGAGGAGCGCTCTTGGGTTGACCAGAAGGACCTCCATGCGCCCAGACTTGTGCGCAACTTCCACTCTAAATACCCTCAGAAACCTAAGCCTCCGGCAGGGAGAGGTGGTCTTTGAGAGGGGGGTACTATCACAATGCCTGTGATCCTCCTGTCACTCTCATCTGTGGCATACTCTGATTTGCTGAGTTGGTTTGGCCCGCCCCCTGGTGACCTTTTTATACCTGACTATCACATCTGTCAGATTCCCTTTCGTGGTGTTTCTGAGCCAGTCTTGCTGTTGCTGTGTTGCTGTATCCGGATTCCTGTGTACCGACTTTGGCCTGTCCTGACTACGCTCCAGTGTTCCTGATCGTGTTTGACCCGACTTGTCTGAGAACCTCCTACGTGCTACAACCCGGCTTGTCTGAGAACCTCCTATGTGCTACGACACGGCTGGCTGACTTCCTGCTTCGTGATCGACCACAGCCTGTTCCAGCGACCTGTGTTTGCCTGTTGTCGCCGCCGCGACATTCTGACTCCTGCTGTGCTAGTGCTGGCGCAGTGTGACCATTACACTCCGGTGTAACCCTTCTCCAGTGCAGAGTTCCTTGCTGACTTGCATAGCTGTGCTCCTTGTACCGAGCCTCCATACGCTTGCAGAGCTTAGTTACCATACCGAGCCTGGGAGATTTAAACGTACCATTTAACCCTTGCAGTGCCGCTTCTCTCTTGCCGAACCTCCATTCAATTCATAGAGCCTTTACCTTATTGGTCTACTTCTGCTGAGTTGGTCGCTAACGTGGACGGCGACTCCGATATACAACTGCAGAGTAGTCAAGTCCTGTCGGTCCGGTTGGGCGCCTTAGGCTCTCGGTATCACGTTAATTACCGGAGGTATACATTGCGGCTACTGGTTCTGAGTGGTAGCAAGGTTAGGCTCCAAGCTCTTGCAGGTTCCGAAGGTCTACGCCCGTGGGGGCTATTGGCTCGTGTTGTGCTCACTTTGGTGAGCCCGTGGGGGCTAAATGCCAGCTTTGCATCTCAGGCTATTCTCCGATTACGCCCGTGGGGGCTACATACTCTCGCACTTGCAGTATCAGTGGTCTCTTTGGGAACGCCCGCGGGGGCTATGTTTGGGTCACTGTTCTGCTAAGCTTATGCTGGTCACTGAACACCTACTATCCTGCATTGCATGAACTCTGTACTGTGCACATATGCTCAGTTTATCACTACACCATTCGGGCGTGCCAAACTCCACAGCTGAGACGGACTGATTGTTCTCATTTACCCTTTAGTGACCAGTTCACTATTATCTGTACCATTTTGTGTGTGCCTTCTGTTCATTATAGTGAATCTATGTGTACTGTGTATTCACTTGAAATTGCTGCTGTCACCTGTAGAAGGTGATTATTGGTACTTATTTTCATTCAATAAACGTTGTTTTATTTTACCTACTGGTCTGAGTGTCAAAACAAACCGTTACACTCTTGCAGTGTGGTTGTCTCCATTACTACGCCCGCGGGGGCTATTGGCTCAAGCTCTTTCAGTGTAATCTATCTCCGTTACTACGCCCGTGGGGGCTATTGGCTGAAACTACTCTGCAGTATTCTGGCCTCAGTTCCTGCTCTGCCTAAGCAGCTATCTAAACCTTATGGACTTAAAGTGTTGTATCATCTAACACCACTTGCTGCCTCATTACCACCTTGGGCTTGCCAAACACCACAACAGAGACTGATTGATTACTTGTACTTAACCATTGAGTACCCTTGCTATTCGGTGCCTGTCATGTGACAGTATATGTATTGTTCTTGCATCTGTATACTGGGCCTGAGAAGGCATCTGTAAGCCTAATTCTCGCTATTATTCTGTGTTGCCTATAGAGGGCGATCTTTCTTCTTTATTTTTAATAAAACTGTGTTTTATTCTAACCTGCTGGTCTGAGTGTCTTAAAAACCATTACAGTACGAAAGGGCCATGACCTCAGACAGTAAAGGTGAAAGTAATACACAAAACATCCACTGGAGAATGGATGCTCATGAGCAACGCCTAGACCAGTTGTCACTGGCCTTACAAACTTTACTTAAGCATATAGTACACCTTGACAATCCTAACCAGAATCCGGTGGTCTCTCCAGTCTCGACACCGGATAATCAGTCTGTAGCTCTTACTACACATACCAGAGGCCTAACAGTGGTGGCGCCGTTACCGTTAAGATATGATGGAGAACCTACTCTATGCAGGGGCTTTATTAATCAATTGGAGATATTTCTGGAACTACCACCCCAGGCATTTCCTAACGACCGGAGTAAGGTCGGATTTATGATATCGTATCACGGTGCCCGTGATTGGTGCTGTTCAGTGTCAGTCACTTGCTGAGTATCATGATTGGCTGTCTGTGATTAGCCCTCCTCACACAGCCTTTTTAAACCCAGGCTGAGCACTTCCAGGTTGCCCTTTCGTGGTGTTTCTGACTTCACTCTGCATGACCTGCTTGTCAGGCTTCTGGGCCTGTTCCTGCTGTTCCTGCTGTACTTGCTGATCCTGTGTTCCAGTGTTCCAGTGTTCCTGTATGCTAGTGTTCCAGAGTTCCAGTGTTCCTGTGTTCCAGCACCTCGCGGGTTAAATCTTACTGAGTTCCTGAATCTCCTGCCCCAGCCGTCGCTCTGCGACATTGCTCTTCTCGCTGCTGATCATACATTGTTGGTCCCAGCGTGCGGACGCTGGTTTACTCCACTAACCTGGTTGCTATATACATTGTTGGTCCCAGCGTGCGGACGCTGGTTTACTCCACTAAACTGGTTTGGGAGATACATTATTGGCTCCAGCGTGCGGACGCTGGGTTGCTCCACTAAACCTGGTTGCGATATACGTTGTTGGTCCCAGCGTGCGGACGCTGGTTTACTCCACTAAACCTGGTTGCGATATACATTGTTGGTCCCAGCGTGCGGACGCTGCTTTACTCCACTAAACCTGGTTGCAATATACATTGTTTGTCCCAGCGTGCGGACGCTGGTTTACTTCACTAAACCTGGTTGCTATATACATTGTTGGTCCCAGCGTGCGGACGCTGGTTTATTCCACTAAACTGGTTGCTAGATACATTATTGGCTCCAGCGTGCGGACGCTGGTTTGCTCCACTAAACCTGGTTGCGATATAAGCTGTTGGTCCCAGCGTGCGGACGCTGGTATACTCCACTAAACCTGGTTGCGATATACATTGTTGGTTCCAGCGTGCGGTCGCTGGTTTGCTCCATTAAACCTGGTGGCGCTATTACCATTAGTCCCAACGTGCGGACGTTGGTTTGCTCCTGAACATCCAGTACTGTGGTCAGTCGCTGTCCACTTCCTTGCAGTTGTCTGAGTATCCCTGGCAATAGACTCCTGGTGAGTAAGACCTCTATACTTATGCTCTATGCTGTCTTAGTCACCTGACAGCTGGTCTACTTGCTCAGGCTGCCCTGCCCGGTATTGGTGAGGCCGGTAGAACCTTGACGATACCATCCTGTAGGTTGCCTCACCCGGTATTGGCAGGGCCGGTACAGCCTACTCCAGTACTCCTTTGGGCTGCCCTGCCCGGTATTGGTAAGGCCGGTAGAACCTTGTAATTCACCATCTTTAAGGTTGCCTTACTCGGTATTGGCAGGGCCAGTAGAGCCTACATTCAGCATTCCGTGGGGGCTGCCTTGCCCGGTATTGGTAAGGCCGGTAGAACCGGTATATGTCATCTTACGGTTGCCTTACCCGGTATAGGCAAGGCCGGTAGAGCATGTCATTAAACTGTCACTTGGTTTGCCTTGCCCGGTATTTAGGCAAGGCCGGTAGAACTTATTATATGTTATATTACTGTTGTATTGTTATGTATGTTTACCCTACGGGGACTGCCTTTAACTTTTAATAAAGTTATTTTACCAAACCTTAAGTCTGAGAGTCTTCAAAAACCGTGACATATCGTTACTGACGGGCAAAGCACTGGCATGGGCCAATCCTCTGTGGGAGAATGCCAAACCCTGCACTTAGAACTTTTGTGAGTTCGTAAGAAAGTTCCGCAGAGTGTTTGAGGTTCCTGGTAGAGCTGCCTCTGCTGCCAAAAGGTTAATGGAGATACAGCAGGGCGATCGATCGCATGGGAAACTATGCCATTGAGTTTTGAACCTTGGCAGCATAGGTGGGGTGGAACAACGAGGCATTAGTGGCAGCTTTTGCTCAGGGTCTGTCCGAATCATTAAAGATGAAATAGCTGCCAGAGATGTACCCTGTGATCTGGATGAGTACATTGACTATGTCATGCTTATTGACTCCCGCATTTGTGAAAGACGGCTGGCAAAAAGGGCGAGATCCAGAAATTATGGGCATGGCAGTCTTTTAAACCCACCCTCACCTCCCATTCCTCCTGAACGTTCACCAGAGTCTGGTGAACCAATGCAGCTTGGGTTCACCAGACTTACTAAGGAAGAGTGGGTGCACCGTAGAAGACAGGGCCTATGCTTATATTGTGGTAAAGTTGGGCGCTTATTACGCACATGTCCGGTACGGCTGGGAAAAGGACGCATCTAGGGTACCTTGGGGGACAGGCCTTAGGTGGCATGCAACAGTCCCTAGACTCAAGTACACAGAAACCCACCATTCAGGTGGTATTCTCTTGGGCAGACCTGTCAGTGGTGGTTATGCATTGGTAGACTCCGGTGCAGCTGGGTACTTCATGGACTAATCTTTTGCCGAGTTGCACAAAATTCACAAAAGGGAGTCTCCCTTGGCTATTGAAGCCATTGATGGCAGACCTTTGGAACCTGCATTTATCACCATGGAAACGATTCCTATCACCACGTCTGTTGGGGCTCTCCACAAGGAGGAATTACTTTTCCAAATAATTTGATCTCCTCATCATGCAGTCATTTTGGGGTTTCCATGGCTACTGTTACATAATCCCCAGTTTGACTGGCAGAGGTGTGAGGTTAAATCATGGTCTGAATACTGTGCTAAAAACTGTTTTTCACACCCTGTCAAGATTTTGTGTACCTCTCCCTCCGTGCCAGCTGAATATTGAGAATTCAGTGATGTATTCAGCAAGGGGGAGGCCAGCGCACTGCCTCAGCACAGACCCTATGATTGCGCTATTGATCTGCCCCCGGGTGTGGTGCCCCCGAGGGGTCGCACTTATCCATTGTCATGTGATGAGAACAGGGCTATGGAGGACTACATTGAGGACGCCCTCAAAAGAGGGATTATTCGCAAGTCTACTTCTCCGGCTGGCGACGGTTTCTTCTTTGTGAAAAAGAAAAATGGTGAGCTTAGACCATGTATTTATTACCGGGGGATGAATAAGCTGATGTCTAAGAATGCCTACCCCATTCCACTCATTACTGAATTATTTGACAGGTTAAAGGGCTCTTCCATCTTTACTAAACTTGATCTACGGGCCGCATATAACCTGATCAGAATTAGTGCTGGAGATGAGTGGAAGACGGCATTTAATTCCAGATCAGGGCATTATGAATATCTGGTGATGCCATTTGGCCTATGCAATGCACCTGCGGTGTTCACAGGAATTCATTAATGACATCCTTCGTGACATGCTTCAGTCCTGTGTGGTGGTATACCTAGATGATATATTGATTCACTCTGCCAACCTTACCCAGCATATTAAGGATGTCTCTGAGGTTTTGCTTAGATTACGTAAGAATAAACTGTTCTGTAAACTAGAAAAATGTGAATTTCATAGGTCCCAAGTTCCATTCCTGGGGTTCGTAATTTCTAAAGATGGCACTGCTATGGACCAGGAAAAAATTAGCAGCAGTCCTACAGTGGCCTCGCCCCAAGGGGTTAAAAGCTATTCAGCGCTTTTTGGGCTTCGCCAACTATTATAGGAAATTTATCCAGAACTTTTCTACTATTGTGAAACCTTTGTCTGACTTGACACAAGGGCGCTACTCTTCTCAATGGTCCGAGGCAGCTGAAAATGCTTTTGAGACCCTGAAATCTGCCTTTGCTTCTGCTCCGGTGCTGTCCCACCCCAATCCCGCCCTGCCATTCACCTTGGAAGTTGATGCTTCTGAGGTTGGGGTTGGGGAAGTGCTCTACCAACGTCCTGTGGGAGGTGGGGCCCTGAGACTTTGTGGGTTCTTTTCTAAAAAACTCTCCAGTGCCCAAAGCCACTATGAGATTGGCGACAGGGAGCTCCTGGCTATTATTCTGGCACTTAAGGAATGGCGTCACCTATTGGAAGGTACCAGAACCCCAGTGTTAATCCTAACTGACCACAAAAATTTGACGTATCTCTCTGAAGCAAAAAGGCTGTCCTCACGACAAGCTAGGTGGGCACCTTTTCTGTCTCGGTTCAATTTTGTACTGTCCTATCTACCGGGCTCTAAGAATATTAGGACAGATGCTCTGTCCAGACAGTTTACATCGGACATTGAGAGGAAGGAAGAACCAGTACCTATTATTCAGCCATCCTGGCTATAGTACGTACCAGCATCACTTCGACACTGGGGGAAGAGATTTTGGTTTCTCAAGCTAGGTCTCCCCCGGAAACCCCAGTTGGCAAGTGTTTTGTGGATGAGCCATTCCGTACCCGTCTATTGGAGACACACCATTTTTCTAAGGCTGTTGGGCATATCGGGAGGGATCAGCTAATATGGTCTCTATCACAGTTATTTTGGTGACCCTCCCTTAGAGCCGATTGCTCCACTTTCACTGCAGCCTGTGCCACCTGTGCTCATGCCAAGACCCCCAGGCATCTCCCAGTGGGCCTACTCCAACCTGTGCCTAATGGCGAACATCCATGGTCCCACATACCGATTGACTTTCTGGGAGAACTGCCAGTATCTAGGGAGTACACATTTATCCTCATGGTGGTCGACAGGTTCTCTAAGATGGCTCATTTCGTGCCCCTCTCTGGCCTTCCATCGGCCCAGGAATTGGCAATAATTTTTGCCAAAGAAGTGTTTCGCTTGCATGGGGTACCCAGAGTGGTGGTGTCTTACCGTGGGAGCCAGTTCGTGTCCAGATTTTGGAGGGCATTTTGTGGCCAGATGGGCATTCAATTGTCCTTTTCCTCCGCCTACCATCCCCAGACCAATGGGGCCACTGAACGTGCCAATCAGTGACTGGAGCAGTTCCTGCATTGCTTTGTGACCGATCATCATGACAATTGGGCCGACCTGTTGCCGTGGGCAGAGTTTGCCAGGAATTGTGCAGTTGTGTCCGTTAATACGCCCGTGGGGGCTATCGGCTCAAGCTCTTGCAGTACCATAGACGAGAGAACACAGGTAGAGGTGCTCACGGTAACCACCTGAAGCATTAGAACACAGCCATCCAAATAGAAAAAGCTTTGGTTTTATTTCATCATATAAAAGCACATGGAGGACCAAAATTGGATCGAAAAAATTCCTAAGAACATACAAAACGCCCAACGCGTTTCGTAAACTTAAAGTTTACTTAATCATAGCCTATGATATGATGTGTTCTCTCGTCTGTGAAAATCTTTGCTGAAGATTGTGGAGGTTGCACCGGTTCCACCGATATTCTAGTTACGGGTGAGTTTGAGTCCTTTCAAATATACATATCACTATTGAATACTGTTGAAGGTGATGTATAGATTTTGAGATAAAAGAAGCAACTGCTGATTAATGTTTTTGTCTTGCAGTACCATAAGTCTCCGTTACTACGCCCATGGGGGCTATTGGCTCAAGCTCTTGCAGTGCAGTTTGTCTCCGGTACTATACCCATTGGGGCTATTGGCTCAAGCTATTGCATTACAGTTTGTATCCGTTATTACGCTCATGGGGGCTACAGGCACAAGCTCTTGCAGTGTAGTTGTCTCTGTTACTACGCCCGCGGGAGCTATTGGCTCAAGCTCTTGCAGTGTAATCTATCTCTGTTACTACGCCTGTGGGGGCTATTGGCTGAAACTACTCTGCAGTATTCTGGCCTCAGTTCCTGTTCTGCCTAAGCAGCTATCTAAGCCTTATGGACTTAAGGTGTTGTATCATCTAACAAAAAAAACAGTGTAGTTTCATAATGTCCAGCAAATGCACAAGGGGAAGGGGGAGGGTGGAGCAGTGCAGGGACATGAGAGTAAAGTAGTAGTTCAAAACCTGACTGCAGCAATGGTTGACGCAGCGTGTGCAATAAATGATGATGATCCCTCTACCCAAGGGAGGATGCAGTTTGTCAAGGTCCCAGCAAAACTAGTTCCAGCACCACAAGTGCCAGTAGAAATAAAGAACCATATAAGAAGAACACTGAAGACGACAACTCGCATTCAAGTGTTGATGATGCTGGGAATAGCATAATAGAGGAAGGTGTAGCAGCTGAACCGCCGCATCAGATAGTGAGATGAACAAGCACCAAAACACCCATCCTCAAAATAGTGGGGAACTTTGTTACAGTAAAAGTAAAAATAAATTGTTTGAGACCTCCAAAAACTTAGAAGAATATAAGGGTAGTGGACAAGAAATGTCAGGTGATGCTGATGCTGCAGAGGATGACCTAATGATGACTGATGATGATGCAGATCTAGAATATATCCTTCCAGCATCCTTCTCTTGTTCAGATACAGATGACGTTGAGAGTGAGGATGATGACATAGCTATAAGGTTAGCAGAAAGTCAAAGGCTGAATCTTCCACCACTTTTAAGGAGCACTGTGCCTGTCTATAAATTGTTTGAGAAAACCATTGGAAAGTCTGACCCTGGACAGGCACATATGCAAAAAAAGCACACAGTCACCCTATCAGTCATCAAGCAGCAATGTTGGGAGACTAACATTCTTAAAATGAACCAACATCACATTCCATCTGAGTATCAAGAAGCAGAAACCACACATGACAGACAAAGCAAAGACAAATATATTAACAGCAGCACAGATGAGGAGGTGGAGAAGGGATGTGAAGAAGGTTTGCCACCATCTACCCCACTTGGGACCACTGCTATGATCGATAAGTAATGTGTCAGTAATCTCAGAAGGAGGATAGTGTATGACAATGGTAAAAATACATACACAAATCACACCATGCCAGTCCCCTACCATCACTACTACATCTGTCACATTGTATGTTGTACTTTATTTTTTTTTTTTATTACTTGACATCATCATGAATATGTGCCAGTGTCACTTAAGTAGGAAGTTAGTGCTGTGGGCAAAGGACAAATGCATTCTGCATGCTAATACATTTTTCAAGCCATATGTAGGACTCACAACTTTGACTTTCAGCTACTTATTTCTACACTTCAGCCCTCCGAAGTAGTAATATTACATAGGGAAATGTAATATCTATAGGAAATATAGGCGAAAAATGTGTTTAAATTTGTTAAAGGAGGAGATTTTTGCATAGGAGGAAAGGCGAAATCTTTCGTGAGAAAAGCTGAAAATCAGCAAGTTTTCACGAAAAGTCACTCAGGATATTTTTCACACTTTTCACACTTTTTGCCCACCCCTAGTGCTTAATTATGTCAAATATGTAAATCCAGCCCTGCCAATGTGTTCAGCAGAATCAGTGAAAAATATTTGGTATTGCTGCAAGTTGAGGAGAAGGGTGCAGCCTCATTTCACTACCTGGCTGCTGAGTCTGCTTTACCAATTCTCCCATGTCTGCTCTGGACTGCTATCTGATCACATCTCAATGTTGACTTCCGATTATGGTAGCGAGATTTGATTGAACAGCATCTCAATGTAGACACTAGAGGACCAGCAAAGCAGACTTATAAGAAATCTGGTGAAGTGAAGTAGGGGTGGAACTACAACCGGTCCAAGGCTCCAGGTGTGTGGGGGTAGATGTGTGTGTGTGTCTCAATGTCCTTCCTGTATTGAGTTATCAATATGCTCCACAGTTTTCTACCCTAGCCATGCTCTATTCTGTCTATACTATGTAATAGTTTCTTCCTCCTGCTCCTAGCATGGGTCCACTTTATTTATATAATTTTATAAATTGATTAACCCATCTGTCCTCTCAATTTAACCCTACTCATATCAGAGAAGGAGAGGGGAGGGCTGGTAACTTTTCACATGGGGGGCAAGTGATATCAAGTGGCATGTTTCTATATTTTTTCCTGCCAACAGTTCCAGGCCACTCCTTTATCTGATAATATTAAAACTAGCATTAATGTTGGGAAGTATCATTGCAGTGCCATAAGATCTCTGTAATCAAGCACTTCATGAGTTATTAGGGTTACAGTCTGAGAGAAAACTGTTATGCACTTATAAGCCAACTCCTCAAATGCATAACACAGCAAGTTTTGTGTAAAGCAAGTGCACCACAGGTAACTAAAAAACTTCCTGTTTACTAAAATTGAGATTTTAAAGGAATAGTAACACTTCAAACAAAATGCAGCACTGATTCTTCTTCATACTATTTGTCCCATGTAGAGCCGCATTTCAATACTATCAGTCTAGTAGTTCAGCAGCAATTGAATGAGAAAGGATCCCCCTACCATCCCTTTTAGCCACCTCCCATCAGTTGTGGAATTTGGTCTTGGGACCAGACAGATCGCAGAGGGGAACAATATTCATGCAGTAAGTACAAGGAGAACCCTGCCCTCCTTGAAGAAGAGCAGAATTTCCCTTATGCTTACTGAAGATTGTCCCATGCTACACTCCAACTGGACTGGCTTGTAGAGGTAGAGTGAAGCAGGTGAAAGGAGCGGGAGGATGATCCTTTCTCATTCAATTGCTGCTGAACTACAAGACTGATAGTATTGAAATATAGAGCTACTTGGGACAACTAGCATGAAGAAGAATCAGAGCCGCATTTTGTTTGAAGTATTACTGTCCCTTTAACCCACTGAATGCTAGAGATGAAGATATGGCCTCAGGAAAAGTAAGAAATCGCAATATTACCAGAAGTGTGCATGACATAACACCATGATAGTCATCTCAGTCAGCTCAACTTGACATTTAAGGAAATGGTTTCCCTAAACAACTCCCACATTATTTAGCAGAAGAAAGATATCTCCACCTCCCTGCAGACTCCTTCAGAAATAGTGTATATACTCTCTCACTACTCTTGGCTATCACAGGTATATGTATACACTTGTAGATAGCAGCACATCTTCCTCTGTTGCATTGCCAGCTGCCAGCATGTAATGAAGAGAAAACAAAATGCCAGAGGGGCACAACAGTGTTCCAGGTGAAGCAGGTGTGTTGATAGTTTTCCCAAAGACCAGATTCCTTCAAATGCATTGTTATTGAGTGAAAAGTGAAACATATTCAGTTTCATGGGAAAAAATACCTTCTAATAATAACCTGTATCAGAACATGCAAGTAATCCTTTATTATAATTCGCTAAGGATGTTTGTCAGAAGCCGTCATGCACTGTAGTGACGACTGTGCGTGCTGCAGTCATGCGCAGTACAGACTGCTCGTGTTGTGGCGACTACGGTCTAAATTCAAGATAAAAGGAGTCAGTACACATAGTGTACCTTCCATTGCAAAACATTAGTGTTATACAGCAAATGTATAAAAGCAAGGTAAGAAGAACTGCACGTTTGCAACAAATGGCACCTCCAGCTATAAAAAAAAAAAAAAATAACTGATGAAAGTTATTAAAGGTTGAATTGAATTAATTGATATTAATGTAATTAATTTTGCTCTGCAGGTAGCTGAATGAAATGAGGAGTTTCAAAGAACAATCTGCTGATAGCGAGAACCCCTACAATGAAATAATATTAATATTTTAAAGTTGAACTATTATTCAAGCCGAAGTCTGTGCATAGCAGAGCAAATAATGAGAAAGCAGGAGCAGCATGTCATAGCCCAGTGTGAAGGGTATAAGACATGTTTAAAGCCCATGATTTCTTGTCCTAATGAAATTCCATTTTGACATTTTTGTGTACATTTCAAATGCAAATACACATGACCCATGACTGCTGATTGTCCATTGTGAACAGGTCACCAATCTAATAGAGATCACTCCATAGGTGACAGACATTTTTGGTACTTACAAATAAGAGTAGACATAGACTTTTGAGATGCTACATTGGAGATCAGGTTGCAGACTCATTCTGAACAGTGTTAGAGATCAAGTTGCTGTGTTACTCTGCTGTGTGTGGGAGAGAGATCTAGTGCTCATTCACACTCCGCCTGGGTACACAAACAGTATTCTGGATACGTGCTGAGACAGAGGTGAAGCAGATGGAGCGGGCTGATTTTCCTCTTCATTGAGACACATATCCTACTATTTGGAAGTAAGTGTTCACCTGTACCAGTGCTTCTTATTTAATGATACTGAGTTTACATTTGCTTGTGGGACCTATTAGCCCACATTTATCCTGATTTGCCGACTGCTGCATCTATTCTGAGTATGAGTACACCTATACTACCAACATCTTATGTTTATGACTATTACATGTGCTGCTCGTTTTCACTGTCAGCTAACTCTCCATGCTCATTGTTATATTGTCATTGATTTTATTGCTAATGCAAGTATTCTTTTAGATCCTGAATTAGATTGAGATAGTTGGTATCTCTTCTCATTGTAATTCATTTGATTTTTTTATATCTATAGTGCTGAGTGTAATAAATCATTTACTTATGCTATCTTTATTCATATCATACTACACATAGTGGCATTATCTGTTTTCTCCCCTCCTCTTCTGAGATGTTCATCCCCCCTCTTTGTTTTGCATGTACATGGTCCGTGGGTCTGAGACTTCTTGTGAACTGTTGTAGTGTGTGTATATTGGAAAAATAAGTCACTGAGGAGTGACTGGGAAAATAGTACCTAAAATATAGGTGAAGATGCCACATAGTTCTATTTATACAGAGACCCTTAGTTTAGCCGTACGCATCACATTAAAATGACTACCCAAAAAGGCCGTATACTGTGAAGTTTAACTTAGATTGTATTACAACTAAAATAAAAACCATAAAAAAGGGGAAAGGGGGCCAAACAATACTCTAAAATCAAACAAATGTATGAAATAAACCATATCACTGCCATGGTATTAGCTCATCTTGTGATAGTGATTCCCAAAACAAAGTCACTTGAAAAGATCAGTAATATTTTATTGGCTAAATGTAACCTTGTATCAATACCCAAGTGATTAGGTAGCAGGGACATTTAAGAAATTCTATGCATATTACTGAAAGTCAACCTTATTCATGGCCAATGCACCAACAATATAATTTGTTAATTATACTGTGTCAGTGCAGCACGGCCCCATAAGTGAAGAACCCTTTACTTTACACTCAGCATCACCATGTAATGAAATTAGTATAGTGTTACCATCAGTGTCACTCAATATTACAGTGTATGACCAATCAATATTAAGGAGTGCTAAGAACCTACTAATAAAAGTGTTGCTTTGTTTGCTGCGACTTTAAACAGTGGGTCTCACCACCACAGCTAATGTAAGTTCCAAAAGGGACAGTTAGGAATCTCAAAGTACTGGAGTCAATGCTTTATCTGTTGCATGCAGTCTTATGACCAAAGCTATTGTCCATTCAGATTACGAAATCATATAGGCAGCGATATTGTTAACACTACACACTCATTATAAATAAATGCCTAAGGCATTTTCCATACAACTTGTGCTTTATCAGAGGCAAAAGTAGACTTACCAAAAAAAGCTGGTTTAAATATCAAGACAGCTCCTCCCATACGTTCCTTTAACCAATCATCAGCAACAAGAAGAAGTAAAATAAGACACAATGTTATACAACCAGGAAATAATCCAATCACCAACCAGGATCTACATATAGGCACTCCCCCCCACCCCCCATTAATCTGATTTTCAAATGTCTTATTAGGGTATTCCACTGATTTATAAATAAAAAGAACTAACAATATAAACACATAATTGTTAATACAATGTACATAAAGTCACACATCTGTGACTATAGCAACACCATTAATGTATAGTCACCAGTAATCACGCCATTACATTATATATTGGGAATCGCTATCAGAAAATGATCTAATATTATGTACATTTGTTTACTATGTACATTGTTTGATTTTAGGGCATCGTTTTCCCCCTTTCCCCCTTTTTATGGTTTTTATTTTAGTTGTAATAAAAGCTAAGTTTTATAACAATCTTTTATTGGAGCACAACGCTATGTGGGGCCTTTTTAGTCATTTTAATGTGATGTGTAGGGCTAATCTGAGAGAGTTTGTATAAGTAGTTTTCTTTGCTTTATAAAGCTGCAGTGGGGATTGGGATTCCATATATTTCCCTACATTGGGTGCCCTTCCAGGGCCAGTTATATCCACATACTTATTGGACTTTCTCATCTTTATTTACATAGATATATTCACTCTACCCTGATCGGCATTTGCCTAGTTTTGGTATTTAGCGCTAGTAATGTATTAGTTATAATCCCCTTTCATCACTAATTTGTAGTGGATATGGAGATGTGTTTCCCCATTGCCAAGGTGACATGCTCATCATACATCTCTAGACACACATTGCCACGGCAATGAACCTCAGGGCCTCTCCCCCTCGATAAATGTTTTATAAAAGAGTGAGCAACTCTTAATGTGGGGTTTGCACACTCCATCAGGCATGCAAAGCCTTTTTAACCCTTTGAATGCCAGAGGGGTTACACAACAAGTTGTTCTGCAGTGTGTTGCGTACCCCTCTGGCCTCTAAAGTGTTAAAACCACCATATACCACCTTCCGAAGGTGATCAGTACTAACTACACTTCAATGTGGCTGATGTACTGAGAAGAACTGGAGAAAATATCTGCAAACCAACGGCACCATAGAGGAGAAATAAAAAATTCTCCAACATGCTCCATTTTGTCAATGGAGTTTAACCCTTAAGTGCTAGAGAGGTATCCAACACATTGATATGCAATGCACTGGAGACATTATTGGCATTCAGTTGGCTAAAAGCCTAATTTAAATAATCGGGAATGTTTATATCTCCCCCTTGATACAGCTGGTATGTCCCAAAATTACTCATCATGCATCATCTATCCCAGGCAGAATGAGGCTGTATTAAGAGAACTGGAACTCTGATCTATTCATTTAAATGGGGCTTTTAACTCAGTGAATCCTGAAAATCCTCATCTCATTGCTTCACAAGGTGTTGGAGACCTCGCTGGCATTCAGTGGATTAAATACCCAGTTAAATCAAAGCAAACGTTAACAATATTTATTTGTCCTCTATGGTAAAGTTGGTTTGTCCAGGATTGTTCCATTTTATCTTAGTATATCAAGTATATAAAAGTAAAAAGAAAAGGTAACTCTGCTGAATAGCAATCAAAATGTCTCAGTATTCCCTATGTATATAGTGTCAGAACTTCTGATCTGAAAATATACAACGTAACCTTTATAAGGAAAATGCAAATAAAAATGATAACATATATATATATTTACTAGGGCTGATACAGATTGCCACTAATAAGATGAAATACACCCTAAATAGTCATTTGTGTCGATGATGCACCATCTAAACACATGAGAAAGAGGGATATATCATAACATCTCAGGGTAGAAGACAGTTATGAAAGAAAGAGGAAGGCCCAAAAAAATTCTGTCTTTTGTAGAAATAAGAAACTGAGGGCTATCCTGAGTGGTAGAAATTAAAAACTAATACCACTAATAATTCTACTCTCCAGAGAATGTATGAGTAATCCCTTAGCTTCTATGTCTTATATTGCATTCTATGCTGCATGATTAATTAAATGCTTAGTAAGTATGTAAGCAATCCACATTAATAAAAGAAGCAATGGTGAGACACAAGAGAGTTGAGTACAAACCAAATTGCACAATGGAGTCACCAATGTGGATTGATTGAAAAGATGAAATGCAGGGAGAAAATTTCTCAATTTTAGTATTTCCATGTGTCCATTTGGGGTTTTTTAATGTGCGTGGGTTCTTTGTGAATACTATCTTACTACATCAGCCTCACGTACCTGATAGCTGTCCCAGGTTTCCAGGGGAACTCCTTGGTTTTGCCTCCATGTCCGTGAGTCCTGCTATTCCCGGTTTTGTACCTGGTTTTAAAATTGTCTCAGCCCCGTATTCTGTTTTCTTGTCATGAAAAAGTAAATAGATCATGAATTTTATATGATTTTATTCGGTATTAAGGTTTATTTTGCTGATGTGCAGATTTAACTGTGTTGTATTCAGGTTTCAGTTGACATATCACTACATGGTACTATGGACCACACCTTATTTATGAAAAGAAACTGGAGCAATTGTGGTGAGAACCAAAGGAACAACAGGGGGAAGTAAATGACATCATAAAATTAAACATTTTAACCACTTGAGTGCCTTAATGGTCTCCAATGCATTGCTTTGGAATGAGTTGGGGACCCCTCTAGTATTCATGTGTTTAAAAATCCCATTTAAATCAATAGTAATTTTAGACATTTGCATTTAGTGGGCTTGCCCCAGATTTGCTTCAGTCTGTTGTGATACATAAAACCTAATGTGACTGCTCAGGGGAAAAGTGTCCCTAGACATGTTCTGAGATGTTGACAAGTATGATCTCACTTAGTGCAACAGTATCATATATCTCCCATCTCATTACAGTACAAAAAAGCAGAGCACAAAGTAAACAGCATACCATCCAACATTTAACCCCTTAGTGAAAAGTGGCATGCCAGGACCGTCATACAATGGAATTCCATCCTGCTGGTTCTGGCACATCAAGGCTTAATGATTGCAGCACACCTCAGGGTGCTCTGTGATCATGCTGGGGAGACTTAACTGACTGCTCCAGGCCCGGAGCAGTTTCAGCCTTTCCCTGGTGGACCTGTGCATGTGAATGCTGGCACAGTGATGATATATATTGGGAGACACATGACAAAGGCAATGTAAATATCCATTGCTTTTGACACTGTTCTGTGCCTTGATCTTCCTCACTGTGATCGTGAGGAAGAGAGAAGCAGAGAACTGAGGTCCAAAAAGTGAAAAAGGCCAAAGAGCACTTTTATTTTATGTTTTTGGTGCTGGAGGCAGAACTAGGAGTAGGTCACTCAATTTACAGCAAGGCCAAACCATTTTTCTTACACAGCTTTTTATAAACATGTATAATAACTTTTAAACCACACAGTCTGATCTCCTAAAAAGAGGGACACCAGGGAGGGAAAGAGAGACATAGTGATTACCGCATCTGGAAAGTAAGAAAGACTGTTCATACCTTTTATCCATTCCTTCTTAAAAATAAAGCAATTAAGCACACATTATCACAGGGAATACCTATACAATGTTGTGGGTTTTTTTTCTTTAAAGCCCCACTTATTCTTTAAAAAATATATAATTTGTGTGGGTGTACTAAATGAATTATAGGAAAAACATGGTTCAACAAAAGCATACTAAAAAGGCTAAAACTGCTCTTGTCATCTAGTGTATAAAAAACCTTTGTCACTAAGGGGGTTAAAGAGGGACACCTTGTTGTGTGTCATTTGTGTTGCATGCAAAACACAGTGTTCACCACAGAGGTAATGGACCTTATAACTATGTGCAACAAAATGTAAATATTTATAGGGAAAACCCACACTGGTCCACTTCGCAGACCTGTAAAAAGAAACTCAGCTGCTGTAAAACCTATTTTCTAACTGAAAGACTGACCATGTGTCTCTGACTATGGCTAAATTAATCTGGTAGCTCAGGTGTTGATACTTGGCCCATCACATGATTGCTTTCATTCTGTATTTTCAAGACTAGTAGGAAGCAGCTTCCACTTTCCAACTCTAATCGGCTACTGAAGCTATAAGAGTAGGCTCACTGGTCCTGTGAGAGCTAATGATATCAGTCTCACCTCCAATAATGCCAGTTGCTGATCAGAGGAGGAGATGGAGGCTGCTTCTTGATCATACAGTTATGGATTGCCCCCCCCCCCCACACACACACACAACTAGGGATAAGTGAAGTTTCTCCTCAAAAGAGAACAAAATGTGAAAAAGAGTTCTATGCTGGGCATAAAGAATCCTGTGAATAGTGTAGTTTTTCTGGGGTTTTTTGGTGTGTTTGGAATAGAGAGAGAAGGCTGTTCAGTTTTAATGCTAGAGGTAGACAGACAAAGAGAGGGAGCTGGAGTTGTTTGAAAGGAGACTAACTGGTAGCTAAATTTGTGAGGGGATGTGAAGGGAGAAAAGATAGATGAATGAATGAATGAATATGTTTATTTATATAGCGCCACAAGTGTACGCAGCACTTTACAATTTAAGGATTTAAACAATACAGGGTTACAGGTGCTTTGTAGAGTGATACATTGGGTGTGAGGTCCCTGCCCGAAAGCTTACAATCTAAAGTGGTAATGGGAGACATACAGAGTACATAAGGGTCAAGTGCTGAATACAGTGCTAGTTCTGATGGTGATAGAGGACATCAGTAAAGTAAATAATTTATAAGAGCGTTCATTGTACAACATCAGTGCCTTCTAGCATGTTGAGATTTTATCCATGAGGTGTGTTTTAAGTGAGATTTGATAGATAGATAGATTGATAGATGATAAAGTGCATAGAGCCAAGGGATATACAATAGTGGAATTGTAAAGGTCTTAGTGAGTGGGACAACATATTTGCAATTACAATAACTTTTCTGCTGTGCAAATGCAAAACACAGAAGGATGTTTCTGAGTTATTTGCAAGTGTTGACAAGAGTCAAAAAAACATACCCACACCTGCTGCCACCACCACCTCTTCCATCACCACTAGTCATGTTGTAAAATAAAGTTACACAGTTCTTATTCTATGTGCGGCCAACCCCAAAAACCACACAAAAAATAATCCAAAAGTATTCCTGTGGAATGGCAACATTTAAAAAATGTTGGCAATTTACATTCAGCCCTATTATTTTTTTTATTAAAGAACTGATGTCATGTGTTGTACCCTACTGGCATGTCCCAAGCTGCAGTTATTTTGCAAGGATGGCTGTGTCAGAGTTATATAAGCAGGTGATTCATATTGTGTTCAAAGGGCTGGAAACATTGTACAGCAAGAAAGAACTCCTGACCACAGATATGTGGACAAGTAGCCAGAGTACAGTCTACATGACTGTCACTACTCACTGTACATCTTTTTACTAATAGTGGGCAGCAGGTCAGTGCCAGCAACAGGGTACCCATACCAATAGCATGCCATTTTGTACATGCAGAGCTTTGATGAACTATCCAACAAAGCTGTAGATATGTAACGTAAGCTTCATCAGGAAATAGATAATGTTGTATACCCTGCTCTTTTAAAGCTGGTGATGTGTGGAATTCCACATTGATTTTAACATAAAAAATTGTATTCAGTGTGCTATAATTTCTTCTTTTTGAAGATTTACACTTGCAGAAAGCTTTCATACTATCTTAACATATATAGCTATATATTAAAGTAAATAGCACCATACTGTGATACTCAGATTCATGTAGCACACTTCTAAGATAAATTGAGTTGTACTATAGGAAAAGCTCCTGGTGTAACAATGACACATATCACATATCAAATGTAGATGAATCTTAAAATATGACAGCAATATTCACACTCTTATCTGATGACATTCAAAGAGTTCCTTTTTCCACTGACTCTCACTCACTCACTCACTCACTCACTCACTCCATGTCATTTTAAAATATGCCTGAAGAAGGGACCTAGGGTCTTGAAAGCTTGCTCTTCTCTACCAATCTCCTGCTTTTTCTACGGTTAACACAGTACCACATTTTACTTATATGAATTGACATCCCATTCTATCCATCCCCTACAACAAAGCCAAAGCCCTCTGCTTCATCCCACATCCCAATGACAACTCTTCTCTCCCCACCCCCACAACAATGCTGAAATGCTCACCTCCCTCCCACAAAAAAGCCCCAGCCTTCTTCTACCTCCCGCTGCCTAGCAATAATATGATATCCATCCTGTCCTCCCCACCATCCACAGGAAAGCCCAAGCTTTCATTTGCCTCTCATTGCCCAGGACTGATGATGGCTGTCAGATCCCTCCTGTCAGGTACTCATTGAGTTCCAGAAGTTTTTGGGAATATTCTTTTTAATCTGCCATCGGTACATAGTATTGTTTGGAGCTCTTTTGAGATTTTGCACAGTACTTCATGCTAGCCTATGTTGGTTACTTCTGCTGGCACCAGAAACATGTATTTGTTCAATCTTAATTGTGTCATACCACTGGTAGTAATAGTACATTATTGCCGCGGCATAAAACAGAAGACTATGGGGGTGCTTTGTGATATATAATAAATGTCCACTTATATTATTAGGGAAGATGTACTCACATCTGATGTTTATGTGGTTGTGTGAGATTCAAGTGGTTTATAGCCACAGGGATTAACCTGCCCCTGTACAAGTATTCAGGTACAAATGGGCCAGCCAGGAAGGAGTGATCACCTTCCCCAATAAAATGTAAAAATTAAAAGCACTTAAAAAGTAAACCAATGCATTTTTTGGATCCTAAGGATCCTTTTCTGGAAAAAAGGAGAAAACTTTTGCGAAAAAAGAGAAAAACAATTGATTTTTAGCAAAAAGTCATGTGGGAAATTTTTCGCAATATTCACCCACCCCTATGTGGCAGCTATCAATGTTTAAAGCTGCAGTGTAGTATACACTTGTCCCCCATGGTGCAGTGGGCTGTGAGGTTATCTGTGTGCTTCGCTGTAACACAAGGGTAGAAGATGCCTACTCTCTGGGCAAAGACAGATATCTTTTCAGCACAGTGCAGAGACCGAAACAGCATGTGGAGTGATTTTCACCATGGTATAACTTTAGACATTGACTTCTTCCACACAGCCTGTGGTTGATTTTGCACCATAACCTCAGAGGCCCCCTTATATCCACTAGGTAAAATAAAAGGTGTTGGGAGAGTGCTACAAAAAAGGAAAGTGGGGTGTGCGAATACACTGAGGGGTGGGTATCATGGTTCCCGTGCGCTCTCTCTGTCACTCTCGCTTGTGCTGCTCCCCTATTGGTTGAGCCTGTTTGGCCTGCCCCTGATGACCTTTTTATACCTGACCAGTGGCACCTGTCAGGTCCCCTTTCGTGGTGTTCCAGAGCCAGTGTTGCTGTTGCTGTGTTCCTGCATTCCTGATTCCTGTGTACCGATTTGGCCTGTTCTGACTACGCTCCAGTGTTCCTGCTCCGTGATTTGACCCGGCCTGGTTGACGTTCCTGCTCGTTGCTGATCTGGCTTGTCTTAGAACCTCCTCCATGATCTGACCCGGCCTGGCTGACATTCCTGCTCATTGCTGATCTGGCTTGTCTGAGAATCTCCTCCGTGATCTGACCCGGCCCGGCTGACTTCCTGCTCTGTGTCCTGCACCGGCTTGCTACCGTTCCTGCTTCCAGCTGCTGTTGTCGCTCTGGCGACATTCTGATTCCTGCTGTGTTCATGTCAGAGCTGATCGAGACTGCAACCATTAACTCCTGCTGAGCCGTGTCTCCTGAGCTGAGTCTCCCGTTACTCTTGCAGAGCTGTACTACCAAAGCTGAGTCTTCCTTGGCACTTGCAGAGCGATCCCTTCACACGCTGAGCCTCCGATTGTACTTGCTGAGCTCCATATCCTACCACTGGTGCTGTTGTTAACTCTTGCAGAGCCGTTGCAGTTATCCGCTGCTCCTGCTGAGCCGGCCGCATTGTGGCCTTGGTTAGACGGCGGCTCATATTGTCAACTAAGCAGAGTGGTCGGTGTCCGTTAACGCGCTGTAACGGTTTTTAGGACACTCAGACCAGTCTGTGAAATAAAATACAATTTATTCAGAGTAACAATAATGCAAATGTTCGCCCTCTAGTGGAGGTTGAAATAAACACACAGTGAAGACTGATATGTTACAAGTGTAAATGCACAATAAGATGACATGTACAAATACTATGAATAGAATGGAACACCTACCCCAAAGGGTTAAGAACTTGATAAACAGTCAGTCTCAGATGTGGAGGTTTGGCACGCCCTGGGTGTTATATGTATGCGCTGGTAGACAAAGTTCACCATGTACTGGAGACGTGACTGCCTAGCCAAAGTGACTGAGTAGTAAGCAGAACAGGGATCCAAATAGCCCCCTCGGGCGTACCTACTGGATCTGCTTCTGCGAGTGCAAGTGAGAATAGCCCCCACGGGCGTAACGGAAACCGGCCTGCAAATGCAAGAGCTACTAAGCCTCCTCAGACTTAACCGGATACCGGTATTGGTAGTGCTAGAGCCAATAGCCCCCACGGGCGTATACACCGGATCTGCTAGCGCTGAAGCCTTCTCTCTGCTGCCACTCTGCTTAATGGATATCGCCCAGCAACCAACAATAGGGGAGAGACTATGGCGCCCAACCGGCCCACAATACGTGACTACTCTGCAACGGAATAGATAGAGTCGCCGACGGTGAGAGGCCAACTCAGCAGACGTAGCACCGAGAAAGAGGCTCTGTTCTGGGAATCGAGAGAGTGAGAGCAAGGCGGCACTGCTAGGGTTAATAAGCACGTTTACTCGAGGCTTCAGCAAACAACGAGGCTCTGCAGGATGAGGGAGGCACACTGAGGCACACACAGCTCTGCAAGGATAGCGGTACACTGCACTGATAAAAGGCAACACCAGGCAAGGCGGTCACACGGTGAATGGCAACAGCAGATGAGAATGTCGCGGCAGCGACAACTGGAACGCAGGTCACTGGAACAGGCTGGAAGTCGATCTTCGGAGCAGGAAGTCAGCTGGGCCGGGTCGGAGCACGCAGGAGGTAGTCATACAAGCCGGGTCATACACAAACAGGAACGTCAGCCAAGCCGGGTCAGGATCCAGAGGTGGTACGCAGTCAGGCCGGGTCATACACAAACAGGAACACTGGAGAGTAGTCAGGACAAGCCGAGTCGGTACACAGAAATCCGGAACACAGGAACACAGCAACAGCACTATTGGCTCAGAAACACCACGAAAGGGCATCTGACAGGTGTCTGGGCCAGGCATAAGAAGGTCACCAGGGGCGGGCCAAACTGGCTCAGCAAATCAGAGCGAACCACAAGAAAGAGTGACACTGTGATACGCGCCTGTGGGAGGCGATATTGGATCTAGCTCCTTCAGAGTTACTCTCCGTTACTGCCCGGTGGGGCTATTGGCTTGAGCACTTGCAGCACCGGTGGTTTCCGTTACTAACGCCCGTGGGGGCTATCGGCTCAAGCTCTTGCAGTACCCACTGTCCGTTGTTACGTCCGTAGGGCTACTGGCTCACACTCTTGCAGTGCAAGCTGTCTCCGTTATACGCCTGTGGGGGCTATTGGCTCAAGCTATCACTGTAAGTAAGCTATCACTGTACTGTAAGTTTTCTTCATTCAGTGGCCACCAGAGTAAGTAAATTTAACTGGTGAAGAGCAGACAGCAGGCAATAAAAATGTCTGTCTGACATTACAATATTTTTGTTTCCTGGGTATTCATGTAGGAGGAGGACGGAAATATCAGGGAGCTCTACACTATGGGATTTATCTTTGCCCTGGGTCTATTTTGTATTTACAAGTTATTTAATACATTTATATTTCGATACTACTATTTTTGTATTCAATTTTCTTTAGTTCTATTTAAGGAAGGTGAGTGTCTCATATATATCCATTCTTTTTCTGTTATTTTTGTGGTATCTATATGGATAGTAGGCACCCTGTGTATGTTATACACGGTTTCTTCCCTTGTGTTTAATTTAGGTGTGCGGGATCATTATTATATTCTATTTTGCACAAGACAGACTCTCTGCTGTCTATTGCGCCTGTTTGGTTGGTGGTTAAAATTCACCCTTTGTCTTGTAAGACTCTTTTTCTGGTTTTCCACTCTGATAGGGAGGATTTGCAGACTCCTATAGGGTTTGTATATCTATATTAAAATAAGAACAGAATAAATACGAAGCACTTTCCCAACCCTCACAGGACCAGGTGTGAAGACAGTGAAAGAAACGAATAAAACCGCTCTGATACTAAAATGAAAACACAAGTGTTGCTGTGAACTTCTTAATACATACAAGTGTGAATGCAACAAGGGAAAACTTCACTTACTGTGGGTCTTCTTAGCCTTGCAAGCAACGTCTGGACAATCTCAATAGTTGACTCAATCGGTGCTGGATAAAAGACTCCACTCCTCCAAATCTCCCGAACAATAATAATAAGTAGTCCGCACTCTGATGGTGATCCCAGTACTTGTTACCAATCTTTATTCTTTAAAAGCTTGTGAGACATGAAACCATACAAGACAAATAACACTCCAACTCCTAATGCGTTTCGGACCTAAATGGTCCTTACTAATAGGCCTGAAGA
Organism: Rhinophrynus dorsalis; assembly: GCA_037306005.1. Classification (NCBI taxonomy): domain Eukaryota; kingdom Metazoa; phylum Chordata; class Amphibia; order Anura; family Rhinophrynidae; genus Rhinophrynus; species Rhinophrynus dorsalis. The sequence continues at coordinate 289,297,851 of CM074721.1, forward strand.
CAGTGCTTAAGCACTTCCCCAACCCTCACTAGCCAGGAATGGAGACAGCACAGGATCTACCGACTGCACAGAGGCTGATACCACTCTGATTAGAGTAGGCAATGGTGACTGAGCTCCCTAGAATGCTAGGGTAAACCTACAGGCAATGGTGACAGAGAAACCCCGGATCGCGAGGGTAGAACAGGCAACAGTGACTGAGATTCCTAGAACGCTAGGGTATACCCAATGGCTCTAACCGGCAACAGGTAAAACAGGAATGCCAGAGACAAGGTATGAAGCAGTAACTGAGCACAGCTTGAACCGGAGGAAACAACAGACCACGGTAGGCGCAAGCGGAGACAGTAGGCCAAGGGTAGGAAACAATCGGATAGTCAGCCAAAGCCAGGAGTCAGACTGGATCGGGTAGTCAGCCAAAGCCGGGAGTCAGACCGGATCAGATAGTCAGTCAAAGCCAAGAGTCAGACCGGATCAGGTAGTCAGCCAAAGCCAAGAGTCAGACCAGATCGGGTAGTCAGACGGAGCCAAGGGTCAGACCGGAGAGGAATGCGACTAGTCAGATCAAACGTAGCCGGGGTCAAACGTAGCCAGGAGCCATACACAGAATCAGAGCATCAGAATAACATAAGAGCTTAGCGCACAGGTACACCACAAAGGGGCAAGGAGTACTGGCAGGCTGAGGCCTATAAGGCCTAGCATGTAGACAGATACTCATTCTGGCAATTACCATCAACCTATAAGAATAGTGAATGCGCCTAAGAGCAACAACCAGGAAGTGACAGCAATATCGCCTGCAGCACACCACAGCATTCATGGAGGGCAATCACGGGCCCCGTGATACCTCTTACAGGAATATACTTTCCCCATGATTCCTGTGTCCTCATGGACTATGAGAAAAGATTTATCAATAAGTACACAAAAATCCCCTTTTTATGGCACATGATCAGGCACTCACCTGGCATGTTCCACATAATGAGTACCATTGTTGGAAAGGGGAGATTTGAAGTGATATTTCAATAAAGAGATGGGACTGAAGAGAGTGAGGATGCAGCATATGACTAGGTAAGTAGCCCTCAAAAATCTCCCTTGAATGCTTTAACATCTTGTGAGACACCATCAACACTAAGGGCCAAAAGCCACAGTGTCTCTAGATCTATCGATCTGCTATGTTGTATCCTGACATTGGGAAGGAACATTCTGCACATTATCAAAATGTGTGTTCTGTGGCCAAGAATTTTCCAGCTACACCTTGGATATATCTTGCAACTTCGTACAAGTACATGGGTCACAGTTTTTAAAATCTCTCAGGATATTTCTTTTATCAAATTAATGCAGAATGCACGCATTTTCAAATACAAACTGTTCAGAAAAAACTATTTCTCAGCAGGAACTGAAATGCACAGTAAGCCAAAAGGGAAATATTAAAGGTGACTTTTGCAGTGCACTTTTTTATTGTGCTTTTAAAATTTACATGCTAATTTAACACATTTATATAGAACATAATTTCAAAGAATCAGTGAATTGTCTATCATTTAGTTTAGGTACCCAAGTGTGAATCATCGGACATTCCCAACTTGCAGGCATATGTTTCAACATCATCCAAAAGGGTAGCATGATGGCAGATGGACTATAAAAAGTTATTAATTCAATCTGGTTCATTCAAGATTGCAGGTGGTAATGTTAGCTTATACAGACTCTTTCCTTGATATACTGATTTATCAGGTTAGAATGCTTTGATTTTTATCTCATTACTCAATGAATTAGATTAGAGTAGACCAAACTGAGGCCCTCCAGCTGTTGTGGACTAAAACTCCATCATCCCTAGCCAGACAACAGCTGGCAGGGGATGACGGAAATTGCAGCCCACAACAGCTAGAGAGCCTCAGGTGGCCCACCCATGAATTAGTTGCTTATGTGGGCAAGAATATTTATGAATATTCATGTAATCTAATTAACTGTCACTTAGGGGTACGAGAAAGGTCTCATGTTCCCGTGATAAAATCCGCTAAAACAAGATGGTTGTCCACTTTTTCATGGGAAAATCCACTTTAAATAAAGGCCTTAAAATCATTGCTGTTTTTGCCCATAGCTAAAACAATTTTGATGTTTTTTCAAAGGCTTCAAACTTTTACTTTCACTATAAAAACATGATGTTTCCAGGAAGTGAAACATAATACAAGCAGCTAGAGAGAGAGAGAGAGAGGGTGCTAGGCTGTTGTGCTGTGATTTTATTAGCAGAATTGAGGCAGGAGAGACTCATAGTGACTGCTATCACTATGATATCTGTAATACAAACAAAAGGAGTAGCTGGAAGGAACATTATGCATCCAGTCTGAGGAGGAGGAAGTAATCACTACCAACACTGAAGGTTCTGGATGCCCTGATTCTTCAGACCCAATGATGGCCAGTCCCCCTACATCAACCTCTAGGGATCTATGGGACAGTCATTACACAGGCAGTGGAAGAAGAGGGTAGCAGTGTGAGCAGGACAGGTCAGCTACCTGTGCCTACTGCTAGTGTTGCCAGTGCACCTTGTGGTTCTCAGAAGGGGGGGAGGTGATAACGCCAAGTGTGACAAGAGGAGACCCTGTCACACTTGCCATCCCCAAGCATTCCCCTACTACTACTATGATCCTGCAGCTACAGACTCTGAGTATTAGTATTGAGGGAGGGGGTGATACTAGTGAGGAATACTCAGAGACTAGTGATAGTGAAGCAGCTGGTGGGACGAGTATGACTTCAGTAGATCCTCCTGCTGATGCTGAGGTGAAAAGGTAAGTGAGGCAGTGTAGCCAGACTAGCGGTGAAGGGAGCACACAACATCCCCCCCGACCCTGTGATTCCCCTTCCCCCGGCATTGTCCCTATGGGACATGATACGGAGGAAGGCAGAACTGACGGCTAGCTGCAGTAATACCCCATGACCACAGATCAGCTGCCTGTGCCTGCTGCTATTGCTGCCAGTCTGCCTTCTTCAGATTAAGAGATGGCAAGAGATGGACATCACCACCACCACCAGTAGTGAGCCTGAGGAATTTACGGAGTTTGCTGCTGCAATAACTCCTGCTGTTGCTGAGTTGCAAGGGCAGCAGGATGATGAGGAGCAGGCTAGTGTGCCACAGATCACCGTGGACACAGTGGAAATGGGGTCCAGCAGTAGTCATGTGGGACTAGGACAGGTCTCAGTTTCCAGCAGCAATATTCCTGGTCCTAGTTGATTCTAAGGCAGCAGCAGCAGCAGCAAGAGCAGCAACATTATCCTCTGCCCCAGCCACTGAAGGGGAATGTGGAGGAGAAGAAGAAAGAGGACTTTCTTCTCACCTTTCCCCTCCCCCTGAGGTCCTGGTTGTGGGACTATTTTTCTCTTGCGACAGGCACAGTGACGCTGTCTGTGATAGCGCTGTGCACAATTTGTGATAAGGCTGTGAAAAGGGGAAAGGCGGGAACGCACCATGGCACGACCTTCCTCACCACATATATGAAACACAGACACCATGATATTTATGAGAAGCATGTTAAAGCCAAACCCCCAACAAAGAAATTGAGCACTGCTGTTGCTCTAGGCTCCGACTGAGGGAAGATGTAACTACATCGTCTGTGATCCACCTCATTCATCATTACCTCCCCCACCATCTGATAGCCATTGATGTTAGGACGTGGAAGTTTGTGTCCATCCATTGCACGCTGTGTGGCACTCTGACCACACATGGCAATGTGGCGGAGGATAATCATAACCAAGGCATCAAGCTGCATCTGCGGAGATTCCACCCCAATGAATACGCTATGATGGTGGCAGGGAGGTTCGTCAGTACAATTAAAACTGCAAATTTTCACGTTTCCTTAGTGGGAGTGGACAAGGGACATAGTGACATCAGCAGTACTTGGTTTCTGGTAGGATGATTTGACATTGGGGACCCTAAGCATCATGGTGTTTGGTTAGAGTTGTGCCTGGTGTTTGATGTGAGTGCAGATGTACCCATTATTCATCCATCACCCATATTGATGCTGTTTTTGATCCCATTCCCTTGGAGCCGCCTAGTCATTCTGCTGCTTAAACAACTCTCCAGCAGCAGCAAAAACAGCAGTCACAAATGCAGCAATGATACTGGGTTATTTGCCAGTGGCCACACCATGACCTGTTGGCAGTAGGCCAGCAGGGCATTTTTTCACCAGGGTTTGCTCTTTGAACACAAACCAGAGGCCTACAAAATAAAAAAAATAAAATAAATAAAAAAATTTGGGGGGCTTGCTTTTAACAAGCCTAAGTCTCACAAATCTCTGATTCCTTCAGGGCTTGTGACACTAGCAAGCCTAATTGCTACAAATGATTTCTGAAAAAAAGCCTAAGTCCTACAAATCAATGTTTCCTCAGTGCTTGGGCCTCTAAGTCTAAGTCCTACAAAAAATCCTCTACAAAATACTCTTATCTCATCAAGCATTAGTCTTCCCCAGTCACAACTTATGTCAGGGGGTCCCTCTGTCTGTCACTTGACGTACCAATTTCTTATTTTCATTTATTATTTTTACTGTCTCCCCAATACCAGTCAACAACCCCCCAAAAAAGATTGTTTACCTACACTCCACCAACACATGCACCCTCAGACCCCCTTTTATATTATGCCTGTAGGAAATAAAATAAAATCTGCTATGTGTTGTGTATAAATTCAATATTACCATTGATCTCAATGCAATGAGCAAAAAGAGGAAAAACTGAACTAAGAGAAATTATTCGTCAAGCGGGAAGTGCCATTATTCAACGATTTTGGTTTGAGGCGAAAATTTTCACCCATCCCTGTCAATATGAGGAATGAATGTAACTTTCCTCCATTGGAAGAAATCGGTGGAAAAGACTCTTCCATCTTCTTTGACAATTCCCATGAGATGGCCTTTTCAGCCAAACATATTTTGCACAACAGAATTAAGTGAATATGCATATGGGTAAGCATGTATGTAACTGTGATGAAATATGTGTGTGTGAAAGTAGGAGTTGGTGAGTTATGTCCTGTGCATGGAAACATAAAGGGGGAGATGAAATAAGGTGTGATAAAGAGGTGTGATAAAGAGTTCCAATGTTATTCTATGGATCCAACACATTATTATTTCTCCAAATCCGGGGATCATAGGATATAGTCTTTATAGAATAACGTATGAACTGGAAAAGTTATATTACAGGAGAGTCATCTCTGCTTTATCACACAACCCCCCTGAAATGTGAGATGGGAACATAAGTAATAAGTAAAGCAGACTGCTTTTCCTCCCCACTGGTATTTCCACTGAAAGCAAAAACAACTCCTTCTCAAAAGAAATTCAAAATACCCATTTATTACAGATCATCCCACAATTTCAGGGGAATTTATGAATCCTTCAGTACAGCTTCTTTGGTGTTAACCATCCATTCCTATGATGGCTGCATTTTGTGGTATGCATTACAGCTTATGATCACATTAGCACATACGGGTGCACAAACTCCATTGTCGATAAGGTTTTAATGCCAGCAAACCCTGAAAGCCTCCCTTATAGTATGCCTATGGAAATGGAGTTAAGTTGCACTATTTTGCTGTATGACTTGTTAGTATATACAATTAAACAAGGTGCAAAGGAATATAACACTTCAATACAATTATACACTGGCCCCTGCCCACCCCTTGGAGAAAGCATTCTTAAGGATGGAATTTGTAAGCAGGGTAATAAATTGGTGTTAGGCAGGAACTTAGGTAGGTCTAATAAGATAATTCCAGTTATTTTATAGAGTGGGATTATTGTAGTATATCCCCATCAGCATACTTTACATCTACGAGATGGTATTTGCTTCCTGTTATCCAGCGATTAAATTTGGAACCTGGGTTGTAATGCATACATCTTTACTGCATCCTACATTAAAGTGGACCCCATGAATTTAAAGTGGAAGCAAGTTTAAGAAATCTTGTAAAAAATATAGACTTCAAATTGCACCCAGCACCTAATATTATATAGCTGTAATTCAACAAAAACATCAGGCTTTGAAAAAAAATATTCTCTGGAATTTCATCTTTTTACTCAGCAAGTCATATATGATAATATAATTTTACATAAGTTAATGTATGTTTTTTTATTAGATAACTGTGTTTGTTTGTGTGCTTTCTGCTGATCTGTTTTTCTGGATCAGATTCTCTATATTACATTAAACGTCGCCTATGGTAATTTTTTTTCCTAATGCTGTGGATGAAGTATGTGAAACCCAAGACAAATGAAGCCTAAAAGACAAAATGTTAGTGGGTTTTTTATTTCTTGGTGGCATTTTTTTAAATAATAAAATTATTTTTTTCAAAGGTTAGGGTTCAGTTAGATCTATATAAAATTAGGTTCTGGTGCAATTTCAAGTTTAAATTTAACTGTTTTAACCTTAGGTGAACTTATTTTTTCACACACTATATAAGCTGTCTTAATATAACTATTATTAGACAATTTTTGCACATTTTTTGGGGACTCCCAGGGCCAGGGGAATGGTGTGGGCTCCCTTGACCTCTAGTGTGGATGCTCTCAATTGCTTCCCCTACCACTCACCTAACACTAGGACCACCTGCTGCTTCACTATCACTGTCACTAGTACTACCATTAACACCAACCACATCAATTTCGACCCCTCAGTTTTCCTCCTCACAGTCACTAACAATGTGATGATTACCCCCTTCTTCACTCCTAATTCTAACAAGCTGATGGACCTTCTTAGTAGTAGTACTAACAATGGAAGAACTGCTTGGGGATGGCAAGTGTGACTTAGGGTCACCTGCTTTCACACTTGGCATCATCTTCTCCTTCACCCCCCTACTCAGTATTACAAGACACACTGGCAGCAGGTTCAGCACTCGTGGCAGCAGGTTCAGCACTGGCAACAGGCACTGCACTGGTGACAGCAGGGGCTGCACGTCTGACATTAGGCACAGCACTGGTGGCAGCAGGGTCAGCATGTTTAACAGCAGGCATACGCAGCTGACCTGTCCTGCTCTCACTACTACCCTTTTCTTCCTACCTTTCATTAACTTCCCCAAGATCCCTAGGGGTGATTTAGGGGAACTGAACAGAACTGGTTCAGTAGTGCTCACTTCCTCCTCAGACCCAGTGGACACACATAAGGGTCCTTCCAGTACCTCCTTTTAAACGTTCTCATAGTGATAGCAGTCACTATGAGCCTCTCCTGCCTACATTTTGCTAAAAAGATCACAGCATAACAGCATAGCACTTCTACCTCACTCTGTAGCTGCTTCTGTTGTGTTTCACTTCCTCAAATACATCATGTTTTATAGCGAAAAGGTGAAAAACACGTAAATCAATGGGTGGAAACTTTCTAGCCATTAAAAAAATGGCTCAGAATTTTGGCTAATGGGTGAAAAATGCAATGATTTTTAACGTTGTTTCTAAAGCGTATTTTCTCATGAAAAAGCAGACAACAGCATGGTTTTTTGCTGGACCTTTCACCCACCCCAAGTAGTTAGCACTCAAATAAAACCTTTTGAAACTATTATGAGTCTGGTGATTAATATGTGAGGTATAGCTTAATATTACTTAGCACTATAAAACTGACTTAGCAGCAGATGTAACTCTACATACCACCACTGATTCTGACTACATAAAAGATATAGGAGGAAATGCACTAAGAATTGATTCTGGAGATGTGTGTCTGGTGTGGGGAGCACAATGTCATGGAGATGTAGACACACTTCCCCATATCGGAAATTGTCAGTGATTGCTGAATTCCCCTTTCTCAGGTTTCTGATTCTGTTTTAGCTAGCCTAATTGCTTGTTTGCAAGTTCTGCTGCATTCTTTATGGTTTTTAACCCCTTAACGACCCATGACGTACATGTACATCACGGGGCAGATGTCCCTAAAGGACCAAGGACGTATATGTATGTCATGGAATTCAGCGCTCCCCACTCAGCTGCACGCCGTTCAGGGAACCCTGAATCTGATCGCAAAAAAAAAATGGTCCTTGGTCCTTAAGTGCCAGCCGCGTGTGCGTGGATGGTCCTAAAGGGGATTAAAGAATATACCTGACCTTTTTAACTTAAACAATTTGAAAGCCTGCTTCTTCTTATTCTTCCTTGTGAACCTCTTTGTTAAGCCAAATTGGTCTTCATTTTTTTTCCTCCATTTTATTCCTCTTGCATTTATTCCTCAATGGTATACAACTAGAATTATATGTAACCAAACATGTCTTGTGTGCCTCTAGTAGAGGAATTGGGAACTGCAGCCATCTTATTCAGATATCAGCCCCTGTGGTGGTAGATGGTACAATAGCTTACTAGTATCCTGTACTCTTAGTGTTCCTTGCTGAAACAGCTTATTCTCAAGGTTATACTTACCATATTCTTTAAATTAGAAGATTGCAGTGAATAAGCAGAATGATCTAGGTATTACCAAAACATTGTTGGAGGACACATAACTAGGCAGCCAGTCTTGAGGAATATTCGCTTTTTCAGAGGGCTAGAGTAAATAAGAGGATGGGGGGGTGCCTATTTGTAAAGTATGCTGTAAAACAAAGTATAAAGGAAGACATTAATGAAGGGTCCAGTGAGAATGGAGAGACACTGTGGTTTAACATACATACATAATATTAATACGTTGGTTAGAATTTGCAACAAGTCACCTAATATTGGCTAGTTTGAAAAAGCCCAACTTCTATTGCAAAAGGTAAAGACTTTGCAGTTAGGAAAGATAATCATAATGGGAGATTTTAACTACCCTGAAATTGACTGAAGAAATTAGGCTTCCGTTACAAAGGGAATTAATTTTACCTTGCTGGAAAATATATAGGTAAAAAGGTATTTGGGCAGCACTGATCATAATATGGTATCATTTGAAATTTGTTATGGGAAATCGTTAACAAAGGTTCAGCTAAAACATTCAACTTGAAAAGATTAATTTTAAAATGCTAAAAGCAGCATTAGAAGACATTCAATGGGACAAAATCTTCAAAGATAAGGATGAAAAGGATGGAATTTGTTCAAAATGCACTTGGATAGATATATCACTTAGGAATAAATACAAGAGCATCAAGCAGGCTCTTGAATTATTTAAGCCAGAAGGGTCATACACATCATGTAAAATATAAAGAATCTAAAGAAATCTAAAAACAAGCAATTAGTTGAGCTAAAATACGACTTATGTGGTGGGTAACATATTAGAAGGATTGCTAAATGATAGCATTCAGGACCATGTGACAGCCAAACAACATTAGTTAGCATGGTTATATGAAGAACACACCATGTCAAACTACTTAAAGGAATAGTAATACTTCATTTTATCTTTATTTTAGTTTGTAGGCATTAAAAACCATGAAGAATGATGTAAGTCTTATCTCTCAAACCTTTAACAAAGGTAATGGCTGGCTTGGGAGGTGAAATTTGTGAACAGATAGAGAACTGATTACATTTTAGTACATATAGGGCTGTTGTAAACTGAACCTTTTCACAATGGTGTAAAGTTGTAAGTGAAGTACATGAGAGTTGAAACAGACTTATCTAGTGGAAATAAACCCATGGATGATATGATTACAATTTACAAATAAATTCCAAGCCAATATAGAAAAGGCCATAGGGAACTATTTACTCAAAATGCTGGGGAAAAAAAAACAGGTCATCCACTAAGACAAGAGGAATGGTGTTTTGGACTAAAACAAAGGCAGGTATTTTTTACAGTAAGGGCAGTAAGGTTGTAAGATTCTTTGCCTAGGGAAGTTGTGTTTGCAGTATATGCTTTCAAGAAATAGTGGATACCTTTCTAGCACAGAACGATATTGATGATTATGATAGTTGGTTCCAAGGCAGATCAGCTGTTGATCCAGGGCAATATTGGACTGGAGATAATTTTTTCCCCCATCTGGAACCTAATTGGAACAGGCATCATTTACTTTTTCACGGCTTTCTCTGGATCAACAAAATAGATATGGTGAAGGCAGAACTTGATGGATACATGTCTTTTTCTCAATCTCTCCAACTGTGCTACAATGTCTATGATCTCTATATTTGCACTCAATTTACATACTAAAGCTTCTTAGCAACAATTTTCCTCTAATGACTGCTGGGTCTTACTTTTCTGTCCTTGGGATCAATACTGGAAGTGTGATATGTAGTGCTTTTCTAATAAAACAAAACATCAACACAATAAACCCATATACCATTTTCCATAAAAATAGCCCTGCTTATCGCCCAGTTATTGCACATAAATATACACACCATGCAACATGACTAAAGTTCTTGATTTAAATGTGATACACCCGATTCAAACTCGTGCCAAATGACAGTTTCTAAATGGACAAACTTTTGAAATTCCAGTAAAATCAGCACATGTATGAAAAAGGCCCATTTACTGAAAAATTGCCCTATTTTTAACCTTAAAAAAAGCTTCTGTTACTTTCTATTTTTTCCACACGTTAATATTCATTCCTATCACCAACACATTATTACTTACATTTAAACACATAGGTCACATATTCTCATTGTATATTCCTTGGCCTAAATCTAGCATATCATGGACTACATTAGGCAATACTGAGAATTCCCCTCACAATGAGATTCATTGTCTTTATTCTTGTTATTGACAGAATACTAACACAAAACTTAGTTCTGTGATATATTTACTTCATATATAGTATTAATAGATTTCTTAGAATTGCAGTTCATTGTATTTTAAAACAGTATTGGTTTTCTGGGGTTATATAGTATGTACAGCATGAAATAAAAATAATTTATGTCAGACAGCACAATTTGATTCAGGTCATTCATATTCCTTTTTGCAAAGCTAGATCTGAGGAAACAATGCTGACTCAGACTAGTCATACTTGCAGGGATTTGGAGAACCCAAAGCTGTTAATTTCTAGGAATCAGTCATTATTGTGGATGTAAATATCACTTCTATATAATGAATATTTTATTGATTGTTGTTAAGAAGCAATGTTCTGGGACAGCATATCTATACAGACAAATAAATAATTACACTATAACAGTAGTGGGAGAATAAAGTTAACTCACATGATATTGCATGCAGTTATATAATTATGCAAAACAGACTCATTTGGGAATTTTTGTTCTGATTCCAAACCAGTCCATAACCAAACCTGCCATTTTATTTGTAGATATTATATATGAGAACTAGATCAGTAATTAAGAGACAAACAATAATTATATGTATTATAGTTTATAAAAAGCAGTAGAAAAACTTGATTTTTGAGGCAGCCCATTTAAACCCTTTGATGCCCACTGCAACTCAAGGGTGAGAGATGCACTAATGGGAGATAAGGCACCAGGGGGGCAAAATGGTGGTGAAATGGTACCAGTGGTATATCAATAGCATGCACTAAGGTGTCTTCTCCATCATAACTATGTGAATCCACTGCCCATCTAACACAGTCCACTAACATTGACATGAATCTGCCATACCTTCAAAAGTTTACTATTTTGTTCAATACTGACTGATTCACTCACATCACACACTTAGCACCACTGGCCTTGTGCAGTGTCTGGGGATGTTAACAATTTGAAGTATGAGAGAGTGTAAGTGTGTGTGTTAGCAGTACAGTAGTTAAAACCAGATATTGTATGTTAATTTTGGGACAGAATGCATGAGATGAATCCATTAGTCCTATCATGATCCCTTTACTCCAAATCAGTAAAACAAGACATGTAGAGATGGGATCACCTTCTGAAGGAAGTAGAAGATCACACCAGTGTGAATCTGACTACACTTGGAGGTCCTTATTTTTATTCTGTTACCGGTTTTAACTGGGTCAGCAATAATGTAACCCAGAGAAATATGTATGTATATATAAATATGATGATTTTACATATACATAAATATTTCCGGTTATGAGGATTCAGGCGCAAAAGAGATGGTTCAATCAAAAACAGAATTTATTAAAAACACCACAGAATCGTAACATAACACGGTAAATTAGAATCTATACTTCCTTATAAGGAATTAAATGGCATGCACAACAGAAATTAGACTAACTACAAAAATACATTTAGGACTACAGAACACAAAACATTTATATATTTCTATATACATAAGTGCACTGGTGTCATGGCATAGTTACCTGGGCAGAATCTCCTCCAGCACATGTCTTGTTACAGCTCTCCTTCACTGCCCCTTCTCTCTCACTCCTTTTCTCCTCCTCTTCTCCTCTCCCTTCTCTCTCCCTTCTCTCTCCCACTAAATGGAATCTAATCCCTTATTTTATACTCTTTACTGCCCATTGCTTTCAATGTAAAATAGGCCTAAACACATGACAGTGCACTTATTTAAGACACTTCCCTATAAGGATCATTTTAAGAAGCCAACTTGTGTGTATAAAGAAACACATTAGAGCGGAGTTTGTGATACACTTATTTTGGGACCCTCCTGAAAATGCCTATTTCTCTGAAGGATAAGGGAATGTCATCCTAAGCTTAGCAACCCTCATCCTGCAAGATATGCACATCTCTACTGGTTCCCAGGCCATTTGTCTTGTCAGCGAACAGGTGATACCCTGACTGAGTGGGTAAAGGCAAGGATGATACATACATCTGATTTGTGTATATAAATATATATATAATATACACTTACATACACCGCCTGCATTTGCAGAATAAATATTATGTATCAGTATCATGTGTGCACTATAAAACATACTTGTTTATCCCATTATTACTGTTACATATTCACTCATACATTGACCATCCAAAATAGATCTTCCAGTGCTCACAGAGCCCACCTGTCCACAAACAAGCTGACCCCTGTTATTATGAGAGAAAATAGATCTGCATCTCAGCAAGCCCCCAGAACAAGCTGCCTACTGATTGTTATATAAAATGCAGACATATTTCCATATCTATCTATCTATCTATCTATCTATCTATCTATCTATCTATCTACTGTATTGGTATAGAGACAACATCTATTTACATGAATATTTACATGAAATGGAGATATTACACAAGCAATAACCCATCTGGTAACAGTCGCCCCCTTGTTGCCATGAGAAGTAATGCGATTGGCAACACTTAGAATAGTAATTGCTTGTGATTTATCTCCATTATAATGCTCTTTTAGGCAATACATATATGTTACACTGCTGATTATAATGAAAACCTACTTGTGTTTGTCCCTAGCTAACATTCTGTTGAAATGACCAATAGTAATGTGATCATGTGAGGTGAAGCAACATTTTGGCATAGAATCTAGTCATGACAAACCCCATAGATTGATGTATTGCAGTAGTGGTCTTTGCTCTTTCTGTGATTCAGCTTTGCTGCATAGTCCATCATCCTTTGGGTCTGATATCTGGTTCCAACACACTGGCACTGAAGAACTGGAGGAGTACAATCTCATGTCCAATCACGCAAGACTTGTAGAAAGAGGACCAACACTTGAAACCTTTGTCTTTAGTCAGTTATCCATGGGATCCGGTTTCTTTCCCAACTTCTGAAGGTCTTGGTCTCTTTTCCATTGTAAATAGGGTCTGAAAGAATGAAGCATGTTCTTGACGGTAGAACTGTTTGAACAAGTGTCTGTTATCTTCATTGACAGTGACCCCTGAGCAGACATATTTCCATGGCACTCCCAGTAGTCTCTCTCACCCATTCCATTAGCCTTGGCAGGATGGTGTGCTTGTGCTTTTCTTCCAGATGGCAAGGTGTGAGCAGCTGCTATTTTAACATAGGAGAAGTTTCTTGAATGGAAAAAGTGTCCATTTGTTGTGAATCTTTTCTTTTTCTGTCTTTTCTTTACACGTTTCCTTACAGCAATACATTTCTATTGGGTTGTGATGTCCTAATTTTATGTGTCAATTATGGAGGTAGGAATATACCTCTGTTTATCTCCTTGTATGATTTCTTTACATTCACCTCACTCCTTTTTAAGGATTGAGCACACTGCCATATGGTCAGTTCTCTGTCACTTGGTTGTATTTATAGCCTGTACATCTCCCCTTAATGTATATACCTGTATCTCTTTATACCTATCTTGAATATATGAATATATTAACATATATATATATATATATACACACATACTTCCTAACTTGTGTTTCCCTGTTTCTATAGATATTCTATGTTATTAATCCTAACATCTGGGATATTTGGAAACATAATTAAATAAAATGGTACGAAAACTTAAGAGTCTCAGTATCTTACATGGATGGTGATCAAATAATGTCCCCAATTAATCATTAAATAAAAATAAGCCACCAAATGGCGATACTAAGAATGCAAATGAATACATCTATAGAAAAGAACTATCACATCATCCACTTTCCATCCAGACCAAGGACGTCTAGAAGGAAAGTGATGAAGCTACCACTGACATATGGGGTGTGCCATCCTGCTTATAGACACTGAGCTCTATTTAATCAATATGCCTTATAAGGAAGTATTCAGTGTGGATAACAAAATCATTGTGTAGGTACAAGGAATAAATGTATATTAAGCGAAATGGTATATAAGTTAAAAGAAGACTATATTAGAGTTCATATGAGTGGCATGATTATGATTCCACAAGTATTACAGTTCTATTCATCAGAGTCTTGTGAGCAGAAAAATGATGCACAATGGGACATTTTCTGCTTTGCTTCTTTAAATTTAGTGTATAATCATCTCATGATCTCCTCAGTACATCAAACTCTGTAAAATGATAGATTTCTGGTGACAGGACAGGTTTTCACATGGACCAATAGTGAAGATATCCTAAAGGAAAGAAAAACAAACATAACTAATCTAATCTAATATATACAATTAATTTTAATCTGTCCAGTTATTATCTATAGGGACAGATTTTAGGGCTCTGAATATTTATCCAATACCTAACAGGGCCCATCTTTGGGCAAATTCAGCCCTTACATAAGAATTGTGCCAGACAGGTTTACCCATTATACAGGAGCCCTCCCCCTCTTTGGGCACACTGTGGGGTATTGACAATGTAATGACCATTGTTACACAAACGGTAGTGCCTATTTCAGTGGGGAAAATGGCAATTGCTGACATTACAGGGTTTGGGGAGAAGTATATTTCATTTTTCCCCTGATTTAGAATAGGGCTCCCTTGAGGGTTATCAGGTAACAACAAAATTTGTTCTCTTACCTTTTCTGAAGGATTACCCACTGAGCATTGTTGTTTCTGTTGGGGGTGATGGTTCTCATTGTTATGGAGATACTGCAAAATACTCATGTACACAGAAGAGCTGGTTAAAGTGTTCACAGTATCTGAGATTTTTATGGGAAATGTATAAGCATTTTCTTTATGACATGAATGGATTTGCCCTGTTCTGGATAATGCAACCTCACCCATTATTTCAAAATTTAATTCAGGTATAGGGACAGAGGCTGCAGAGTCTGTGGGTAACTGAAGAGTGAATCCAGTAGGATCCCCTTCTTCCCAAACATTCACATCTGAATCACACATAACTAGGTCAGATTTACAAATAGTGACCGGGGCAGATGGCTTGATCTCTAGCTTATCAGCTACTACTATGTGTCCCTTGAGAACAGAAATGTCCTGTAGCAGCTGGCCTTCCTTTATTCTACAAGGGGCATGGTCTATAATTTTGCCCTCCTTCATTTCTGTGAGCTGATCCTGCATTACTTTATATGCACTTACAAAGTGATCACGCTCATTTTGAACTGACACCAGAGTTTTCTTACACTCTGCTAACTCCTTTTGTGTCATTTTATTTTCCTGTTCAAGTGCCTCTTTTGAAGTTATCACAATTTGGTTTATATTAATTAGTGAGGTCACTTGGTTTTGTAGTTCATCTCTCTTTGTTTCAGTTTCATTTAATTGACTTTTACAGTCATGAAGGGCTTCATGTAAATTTTCTATTTTGGCATTCATTGCCAGGCATGCTGCATACATACTTGCAACTGCCATGCCCTTAAGTTTTTTACTTTTACATTTCTTTGAGGACATTGCCTCTGTGTTAAATAATTCCTGGACATAAGTCCAAGGATTTTCTTTTAATGTAGCATCAGATGCAAACTCTGTGCTTTTATGTTTTGTAATATAAGCTGCTACAAAACTTTCTAAGCTAGATACCTTAGCCATCTTGCAACAGACAATATAGCGCAAAACTATGTAAAGAAAACAAAATAAAATAAAATAAAAATTATTCCCCCTTAATGGTATATCCTCCCCAGTAAGTTGGCCGGCTCTTACAGGTTACTCTAATATACTCTTACATCAAAAACTTGGGGAATTTTGTATGTAATGGTGGTGTATCCTCTCCCTTATGTTCGCTAGCTCCTAAGGGTTCCTCTAATACCCACATTAACCATGCATAGGATTTACTTTTTACTGCCGCGACCCAGTTATGCTGGGCGGGTGACTCACCCTACCTTGAGACACAAACAGGGTACTTGGGGCAAACGACAGCAACTACCTAGTGCATATAAATTATAGGATTTACTCTTTACTACCGCGACCCAGTTATGCTGGGCGGGTGACTCACCCTACCTTGAGACACAAACAGGGTACTTGGGGCGAACGATAGTAACTACCTATTGTTTATTTCATATAGATTAAATCACCGGGACTCTGGTAGTGCTGAGTGGCTGTACTCAGCCTGAACTCGCCTAATAACCTTACCTGTATAAACAGATTTAGGTGTTAATGAAAGAGACCATCAATTTCACGTCCCAAAAGTGGTCGCCAATTAATGTTACCGGTTTTAACTGGGTCAGCAATAATGTAACCCAGAGAAATATGTATGTATATATAAATATGATGATTTTACAAATACATAAATATTTCCGGTTATGAGGATTCAGGCGCAAAAGAGATGGTTCAATCAAAAACAGAATTTATTAAAAACACCACAGAATCGTAACATAACACGGTAAATTAGAATCTATACTTCCTTATAAGGAATTAAATGGCATGCACAACAGAAATTAGACTAACTACAAAAATACATTTAGGACTACAGAACACAAAACATTTATATATTTCTATATACATAAGTGCACTGGTGTCATGGCATAGTTACCTGGGCAGAATCTCCTCCAGCACATGTCTTGTTACAGCTCTCCTTCACTGCCCCTTCTCTTTCACTCCTTTTCTCCTCCTCTTCTCCTCTCCCTTCTCTCTCCCTTCTCTCTCCCACTAAGTGGAATCTAATCCCTTATTTTATACTCTTTACTGCCCATTGCTTTCAATGTAAAATAGGCCTAAACACATGACAGTGCACTTATTTAAGACACTTCCCTATAAGGATCATTTTAAGAAGCCAACTTGTGTGTATAAAGAAACACATTAGAGCGGAGTTTGTGATACACTTATTTTGGGACCCTCCTGAAAATGCCTATTTCTCTGAAGGATAAGGGAATGTCATCCTAAGCTTAGCAACCCTCATCCTGCAAGATATGCACATCTCTACTGGTTCCCAGGCCATTTGTCTTGTCAGCGAACAGGTGATACCCTGACTGAGTGGGTAAAGGCAAGGATGATACATACATCTGATTTGTGTATATAAATATATATATAATATACACTTACATACACCGCCTGCATTTGCAGAATAAATATTATGTATCAGTATCATGTGTGCACTATAAAACATACTTGTTTATCCCATTATTACTGTTACATATTCACTCATACATTGACCATCCAAAATAGATCTTCCAGTGCTCACAGAGCCCACCTGTCCACAAACAAGCTGACCCCTGTTATTATGAGAGAAAATAGATCTGCATCTCAGCAAGCCCCCAGAACAAGCTGCCTACTGATTGTTATATAAAATGCAGACATATTTCCATATCTATCTATCTATCTATCTATCTATCTATCTACTGTATTGGTATAGAGACAACATCTATTTACATGAATATTTACATGAAATGGAGATATTACACAAGCAATAACCCATCTGGTAACAATTCTTTAACTATAACGCATTGAGTGCCAATGAGGTATCCAATGTATTGCTCTTCAATGTGTTACTTAACATATTTGCACTCAAAAGGCTGAGTGGGGGCTGCTGTTATTCTTGGTACTGACGTCTTTCTGAATCCTCTCTGCTTTTCCCTGCCCTCCCCAGCATATCCACAACTTTACACCTGGATGATATGCTAATGATCACAGACACCCTTCCCAATTCTTAGTGCATATGGTGATGTGTCTCTCTTTCACAAGGCCATGAGCTCGCCATGCAGTGACAGACATCTCCCTCAAGGTCTTAATATATTATTAAAAAGGATTGTATCTTAACAAATAAAAATCTTGCATTGTAAAAGTAAATAAATAGCTTATAATCTAGCAGCTATCACTTTGTTAAAAGAGAAGAAAAAGAGAATCTGATTTAATGTTAATATTGATTAAATTATGCATTCTGCATTTTGGTGACATTTATTGAGATTTTACTCAGAAAACTAAGACTATTTTAATTGCAGCCCTTTCATGATTTTCTGTTATATTACAGTATATTTCATTCTTGGCTGCTCCAAGATTCATTGCTTCATTAATTCATATTATATTGCCCTAAGCCTGATATCTACATCTTTATTATGCCCTGGATTCAGAGCTCATGAAATATGCAACCTGACATTGTCTTTTGAGGGACAGGTTCAAGAAGTTGCTATAAAATTTGAATAGACTTACGAGGAATTTATTGTCAGTTGTAGTAGAATAAAGTTTATAAGAGGGTTTGTTAATACCAAAGAAACAAGGAAGGAAAAAAAGTATAGTGTTTCCTAATATATCATTGTATTTGTCTTATAGTTTGCTCAAATAGATACATATCTATATATCTCCACCAATGTACACATTTATATATATACATACATCTTTATAATTTTTAACAAAATACATTTTTTCATGCAAAAATGTTACAGTTTTGCCATGAAATCCAGTGAAATCTAGTGAAATCCAGTGTCATATTATATAAAAAATGCAAACACGAGATCAAATAATTCCATGTTGTGAAGATTCCTTCTAATGCTGCTGCATATACTGGTTTACAAAATGTCAAAGACATTCACTGTTGCAAAAACATTCTGGAGCAGTGAACAGTGAGGTCCCTTATTTACTGGTGGTTTCCTCGTGTGAGGCTCTTTCCCTCCCTTACTTCCACATAAAGAAACAGATCAGACAAGGGCCACATGTTAAGGCAGTGGTGTCCAGGTTCAGTCCTCAAGGGCCCACAACATGCCAGGATTTAAAGAGCAACTACCACCCTATATAAAGTCGCCCTCCAATAATTAGGCATATGGCGACTAGCTTCTTAATAGTGTTATTGTCTCACACAAGTAGGCGGTTCTGAAGTAATCTGTATTCTTTGGAGACCGAAAGCCAGGCTTGCATGCAGACATCTTGTGTCTGACCCGTTCTCCTCTAGGAGGTATTGCATGTTGCCTTAAGGCACCGGAAGGGACAGATGGCGCAGGCAACTCTAAAGCAAGAAGCCTGGCCATCAGTCTCCAAAGATGACTACTGATTACTTCAGAACTGGCTACTTGTGTGAGATAATAGACTATTAAGAAGGTAGTGGCCATATGTCTAATAATTGGGGACTTTATATAGGGTGGTAGTTCCACTTTAAGGATTAGGCACAGTTGAGTTGATCAGTGGTGCCTTCATTTTGACTGACTCACCTGTGCTTAATCAGGGATATCCTCAAATCCTGGCCTGTTGGTGGCCCTTGAGGACTGAACTTGGACAGCCTTGTGTTGAGGGAAGAAGATATTATAGACAGGTGTTTTATATCTGTCTTCAAATATCTTATTCTCATACATTTTTTAAAACAATTCACCAAGGTTCTTGAATTGCTATGGCAATTGGGGAAGAGTCCTTGCTCACAACCCCCCCCCCTTCTACTGGTGTCAGCTACTGAAATCCCACCCAGCTCTCTATGTTTATGTTGTCCTTTAAATTTCCTTCAGCTGTCTTGCCTTTGATGTTATCAGTAGAAGGTTTAAAACACAAAATGACCAGGAGAAAGATGTGATCAGCTACATTTACTAAAGAAAGACAAAGGCGATCATATCAAAAGACAACAAAATTTAAATGTATGTCTCCACTTGTGTATGCCAGCAAAAGTTCCAATGCTGGATTTTGTAAGATTTTTTTCTTTGTAAGAGTCACTTCTCCTTTACTGTGTTGGGCCAGTGCAACAACACCCTTATCCCACCCAACATATTGTTTTAAAGCTGCCTACAGAAACAAAGAAGAAGAACAGCACAGAAAGTCTCCTCTAAGCGTAGTATTCTTGACACTTTGTGACAAAATGGTACTCACTTGGATAAGAAGTTAGAAACCACCTCTCGGTATAAAAGCTCTCCTGGTATAAACCCCAGGATGGTTGATACCTCTCAGCTTATTGGTCTCGTCCACAGGTTCACCTCCTTTGGTACAGGACTCAACAAGATGATACGTTTGCTCACTGCTGGGTGTATCAAACCCTCCATTAGAGCTCTTTAGTATGCCAGTCCAGCAGTATGGTGTATTAAATCTTTATAGAGTCAAAATAATAGATCTCCATCTATAATATAAAGGGCTCAGGTGTATTTAAATTTTAACAAGGGTATTTATTATAAAAATAAAAAAGTTATCCTATATAATAATTCGCTAAGTTGTGTGTAACGCCCAACATGCGCAGTAGACACTGCTGCGAGTGCGGCAGTCATGCGCAGTACAGACTGCCTGCGCCGCGGATGATACAGAGCTGGGCGCTCCGAAGGAGCGTCCAGCTCTGTATCAGCAGTGGCGCGGGCAGTCTCTGCTGTGCGTGACTGCCCCACGACCGGCTGCCAGAGGCACTGTGGCCCGTGTAACGGGCTGTTCAACTAGTATATAATAAAACAGCAATTGCTAATATAAATAAATATAATAAAACAATAGGGTAATGCTCAACATGTTTCATGAGACAAGCTCACTTCCTCAGGAGCCTCTGACAAATAGTATTTACTCTGTTATGCCTCCAGTAATTGTAGGGAGACGCACACCGTTTCTTTTGGCGTTTTCCCGCCGATTCCAAATTACTTCGAGTATCCAAATAATTCTGCAAAAAGCACGTTCCACATGTATTGCATCATGTGTTCCAGCGATGGAACAGCACTACTGCGCATTACATTCTCCTCTCTCTTTGAGTGACAGCCAGATAAAAACGATTCAATAATCTACAAAGTCCTCTAGCCGACAGTATAGTCCATCGAGTATTCATCTGGAGAAGTGTTTAATTCCCATGATCCACTAAACCCACTATTGTAAAATCATATATAGACAGATATATCCACTGTATACTGATGTTGTAAATGCAGAGCACCCTTCCCCACACAGCCATAGATGTAGGACTCTAAGTTAGTGTTTTCTGAGAAATACTACCTGTGCCATGCACCAGTGCAGGTAGGCAAAGGGAGCTCAGGGAGCTTAATGCATGGGTCAAGCATTAATGTAGGAAGGAGGGGTTTGTGTTTTTAGAGTACTAGGCTGATTTTTCTCTTGGGTACAATCTATATGTAAGTGGTGGAGTGCACATAAATGGTAGAGGAGCCTCCGTGCTAGGGGAGAGAATGCTAAGAAGCGTGGAGGAGCTTTTAAACTAGGAAAGGGGGGAGGTATAGACAACAAAAATAGGGTAGAGTAGGTAGGAACTGGGTCCAAGTAAATGATCATAGGGGTAGAGAAAAGGTGGGGATAAATGTAGTCAATAGGAAGGAACTCCTAGTAAATGAAGATGTAGAAAAAAGGCATGTAGGGGGTAATATATGTAAAGACGTCAAAATTAATTGTATGCTAGCAAATGCAAGTATGATAGATAAAATAGGAGAACTAGAATTGCTGGCAGTTAATGAGCAATTGGACATAATTGGTATAACAGAAACACGGTGGAATGATGCACATGACTGGGCTGTAAATATAGAGGGCTATTCCCTGTTTAGGAGAGACAGAATTAATAGAAAAGGGGGAGGTGTGTGCTTATGTTTGAAACCAGAGCTATATCCAATTTTGAGGGGTGATATTAGTGAGAAAACTGGCCAAAATATGGAGTCCTTGTGGGTAGAATTGAGACTAAATGTGGTGTAAAAGGAAAAAAAAAGGTGTTGGTGGGTAGATGCTACAAACCACCAAATATTGATGACAATGTTGAGGCCCAACTGGTATTGCAAATGAGGAAAGCTGCCCAGCTCAGGCATACTATAATTATGGGAGATTTTAACTATCCAGATAACTGGAAAAATGAGACATGTCAGAGTGCTAAGGGAAGCAGGTTTGTAAGCATGCTTAGGGAAAGCTATGTCACAAATGGTGGAAGTGCCGACAAGAAATAACAATGTATTGGACCTAGTGATAAGGAATAACACAGAAATGGTATCCAGTATTAAGGTGGGAGAACATTTGGGAAACAGTGGTCACAACATGGTTACATTTGAGATCAGTCTGAAAAAGCAAAACTGTATAGGTTTGACCAAAACTCTTAATTTTAAAAAAGCTAACTCCAAATTGTTAAGAGCTTCAGTGCAACACTGAAGGCAAAAATACAGAAGAAAAATTGTCAGATTTCAAATTTAGGTTGCAGAAATGTACCCAACAGTATATACCAATGGGGAACAAATGCAAAAGAAGTAAATCACAGCCAATGTGGTTAACTGCTCATGTTAAGAAGGAAATGGCAAGGGAAAAAAATCAAACTATTTAAGTCTGAAGGAACTGAACATTTCTTAAAATACAGGGAGTGCAACAAAGACTGCAAAAAGTCAAGTAGGGTAGCAAAGACAGATAATGAAACTCAAATTGCAAGGGAAAGCAAGACTAATCCAAAAAGTTTCTCAAATATATAAATAGCAAAAAACTTAAGAGGGAGTGTATTGGAGCTTTCATGAATGAGATGGGTGAGTTGATTAGCGAGGACAAGGAAAAGGCTGATGTTTTAAACACTTTCTTTGCATCAGTATATACAAGGGAACAAGGAATGGTAGAAGAGCCTCAACAAGTAAAATAATACAATTATCAGATATTGGGTTAACTCAAGAAGATGTCATGGGAAGACTGAACAAAATTAAGACTGACAAAGCACCGGGTCCTGATGGTATACATCCAAGGGTTCTTCAGGAACTCAGTGCAGTGTTAGCAAGACCCCTATATTTACTCTTTAAAGATTCTCTCAACACAGGCTTAGTGCCACAAGATTGGCAAAGAGCCAACATAGTGCCTCTATTTAAGAAGGGAACTAAAACAGAACCTGGGAATTATAGACTTGTGAGTTTGATTTCTGTAGTGGAAAAACTTATACAAAGAATAATAAGGGACTATATTCAGGATTACAACACAAAAAAATAAGATCATTAACAGGAATCAACATGGTTTTATGAGGAATAGATCTTGCCAAACTAATCTTTTCAACTTCTATGAGGAAGTAAGCAGCAACCTAGATAATGATAAGGCAGTTGCTGTAGTAAATCAAGATTTTGCAAAGGCATTTGATACAGTGCCACACAGAAGGCTGGGGTATAAAATAAGGAGATTGGGGCTGGGAGATAACCTTTGCAATTGGATACAAAACTGGTTGAAAGATAGGGAACAGTGTGTGGTTGTAAATGGACAATTCTCCAGTACAGTTAAAGTGGAAAGCGGAGTACCTCAGGGATCAGTATTAGGTCCGCTGCTTTTTAACATGTTTATAAATTACCTGGAAATAGATATAGAGAGCAAAATATCAATATTTGCAGATGACACTAAATTATGCAGGGTAATTCATTCAGAACAGGATATTTGCTCTCTACAGAGGGATTTACATAAAATGGCAGATTGTGCAAACAAATGGAAATGAAGTTTAA
Organism: Rhinophrynus dorsalis; assembly: GCA_037306005.1. Classification (NCBI taxonomy): domain Eukaryota; kingdom Metazoa; phylum Chordata; class Amphibia; order Anura; family Rhinophrynidae; genus Rhinophrynus; species Rhinophrynus dorsalis. The sequence continues at coordinate 289,321,624 of CM074721.1, forward strand.
TGTGGGGAAGTGTAAAGTCATTCATTTGGGAGGAAACAATCCCAAGGTTAATTATGAACTTAATGGAATCATTTTAGTGGACTTGTTGCTAGAAAAAGACCTGTGTATCCTTGCAAACTACAAACTTGGAAACAGTGACCAGTGTCAAACAGAAGTAGCAAAAGCAAACAAAATCCTGTCTTGCATAAAAAAGGGGTATTAAAGCAGGAGTGGATAACATAATTTTGCCATTGTACAAATCATTGGTAAGACCTCACCTTGAATATGCAGTACAGTTTTGGGCACCAGTTCTGAAAAAGGATATAACAGAGTGGGTACAGCGAAGAGCAACAAAATTAATTAAGGGAATGGAGAACTTGACATATGACAAACTTGGTTTATTAACTCTAGAGAAAAGACAACTAAGAGGAGACCTTATTACATTGTACAAATATATAAGAGGTCAATACAAGGATCTATGTGATGAGCTGTTTATTCCAAAGCCTGATCAGGGGACCAGGGGACACCCCTTGATATTAGAGGAAAGGAGGTTTAGACTTCAGCAGAGGAAGGGTTTTTTACAGTAAGGTCTGTTAAATTGTGGAATTCCTTGTCCAAGAAGGTAGTTATGGCAGATACAATGGATACATTTAGGAGAAGATTAGATACATTTATTTCAAAAGGGAACATACAGAGTAATACTGTATACTGTATACTGCAAATCAGGAAGGTCTGATAAAGACTAACTTATTTGGTAGCAGGAATGCTATATAATTCTCATGTCGCTAGAGTATGAGGCAAAGGATGAACCTGATGTGTCTTTATTCAATCTAATTTACTATGTTACTTATACATAAATAGAAATACTGTACATTCATACATATATACATACACAGAGACACACACCCATAGATGCACGCACACACACACACATATGTACGTTTAGTGTACATACATACACAGACACACACACATCTGTGTACACTATTTGGATTGACATACAAATCCAATCCATATATATCTGTGGGGACTGCTGGGTCATACCCCCATCTGAATCTGAACTGTGATAGGAGAACAAAGAAGGATAGTTCACACCGCTAATACCTTATTATACATATAAGTAATAAAAGTAGAATTAAATGTGATTAGAGTGACTGAAGTTCACAGCACGAATGAGAGGGTTCTCCAGTCCCTCAAACATTAGGCGGAAACCCAAAGTGCAAACACAAAACAAACAACAAACCTGCACTCCTACAATATTGCATGAACATATATTACTAAAGATACCAGTGTGTGCAATAAAAAACAATGACAAACATCCATTTAAAAAGGAGTTAAGGTGGACTTGCCTCCTGCATGCCTGCAGTGAGTCAGCACCTATTCTGAAAGGACTGTGCTTTCACTAACCATTTTTATAGCAAAATGCCCCCCCATGCCACATGGGGAATAATTAATTAGCAAAAAGCAGGGAGTACCAAAGCCAGAAACAAGCCTTTGCGGCCTAAGATAAAGGAAGAGAAGACATTATGTAATTAAACATTTGTGTACAATATTAGTGATATATAGGCTAAAAGCAGCTACAATGAGTAAAGGAGATACTAGAAAAGACAAACAAAGGAGGATAGCTCACAGTGCTAACTCCTCAATATATACATATAAGTAATAAAAGTAGAATTAAATGTGATTACAGTGACTGAAGTGTGCAGCAAGGAATAAGAGGGTTCTCCAGTCTCCCAAACATTAGGCCGAAACCCAAAGTACAAACACAAAACAAACCTGCACTCCTCCAGTCTGATTGGGAAAAGTGTGCCCTGTATTGGGTATATATAATACTATATTGATAAATATGAAGGTTTGGTTCACACAATTTTGGCCCAAAGTTGGTTAAGCTTGCCACCCCATCAAGGTACCCCATAATAACGGCAAGTCCTACTCTAAAACCCCTGTAATGCCCTATCTAAATAAAAATTAAAAACATCCCTGAAGTGGAATAACAAATCTGTAGTTTTTGAGATATATTGTATGAACATATATTGCTAAATATAACAGCGTATGCAATTAAAAACAATGACAAACAACAATTTAAAAAGGAGTAAAAGGTGGACTTGCCTCTTGTATGCCTGCATTGATAGGATAACATCTATTGAGGGGGCTCTATCTACATAACACCTCTTTAATTTAACAGTACTTGTATACTGGGAGAAAGCTGAGTAGTGGGGATACCCTTGTTAGCTCTTTGAGGGCCAGGAGGCAGAGCACATGGGTCCCTGAGTACAGGTCAGTATTTCTCACTTCCCTGCCTATTCTCCCATGGGCAAAGCCATGCTTATTTTGGTAGTTCATGAATAAACACATTCCAGACTGCCCCTTCAGTAAGGGTAGGAAGCTGCAGACCTCCAATTGTTGCTTGACTGCAAATTCCATCATCCTCTTCAGGTCGCTGGTCATCTTAGGATGTTCCGAGTAGTATTTCAACAACATCTGGAGGGCTGCGGGTTTCCCATAGACTGGGCAAAGCCATTAAATATTGGTCATGGGAAATTCTGCAGTTTAGTAAATAGGTCCCTCAGACTGACCCAATTGGTAAGCAAGCCAGAGCGTTGATCACTCACAATTATCAAACAGCCCTAAGACGGTAACATTTTAAGGGAATGGATATGACTATGTGAGAACAGATGGAATATTCGTTGACTTAGACATTCTATAGCAGCACCTGGACTCAAGCAGATGGATATCCTTACAGGAAAACTGCATGATTAAAAGGTTTAGGTAATGCCTTTAAACTGTGTAGGTTAGAGTAAAGTATAGTGTATTTATTTAGATATGGTTTCAATTATTCTCTTTTTCCGCTGATTTGACAGTTCTCATGGAAGGTTATAGTAGGATACAAGTGCCCTTACTTAGATGAGAAGTAACTTTCATGTTGGAATGGGTCCAGCTGAGTGGCTGAAGGTACGTAGAATGGAGCGGCGGGGATTGAGATGAGAGATACAAGCCAATGTGTTGGGAACATATGAGACACGGATAGGTTAGTTTAGTACATACAGCGAACTTTAACCCTTTGAGTGCCACAGAGGTACACAATGCATTGCTTTACAATGTTTTGCGTATCTCTGTGGTACTGAAAGGGTTAAAGTCCATGGTAGGTAGTTAGGTAACTGGTCTGCTTGTTAGAGCTCCTCAGTCCGTGTCTCTTATGTCCCCAACATACAGGGTCGCAATGCACTGGAGAAGATGGTAACTAAATGGTTGTAGAAGCAAGGAAACTCCTGAGATTGTGTGCATTACATACAGCAGCATCAGTGTCAATGCCATGGGCAAGCCATGCAGACAAAAAAAATATTTTGAGTGCCAGAGGGGTGCTCAAAGGCTTAAGTAATTGTTTTGCATTCATGGTTTCCCCATGGCCTTGACATTGCTGCTGCTGGCAGACCGGACAAGTGCAGGAATGTACTGAGAGCCAAGGCAGAGATACAGGTAGCAGGTGTGAGGCTAGGGGTTGATTGGGGTAGAGGCCATGGTTGGTGTCTGTGCATTCAGGAAACAGCGTGGATCCTAGGGAAGTGTAGCCCTGAGAGATTGTGTGTGTGAGGCGGCCATGTTTTTTTGTTTCTTCATCTGGATGTGGAGGGAGGGTCAACTTTGTGCAGAGATATAAAAAAAAAAATTGCTCCCCATTGTATCTTCTGGTAAAGTAGTATGGAGGAGACATGAATATCTTCCTTGCTGCCTCCCCTGGGTGTGTTTATCCACCCGGGGGGGGGGGGGGGCTGGAAACGAAGAATCTGGCACCCTTCCAGCCTTCTTCTTTTATTAATACAGAATATATCCTATATAATAATTCGCTAAGTTGTGCGTAACGCCAGACATGTGCAGTAGACACTGCTGCGCGTGCGGCAGTCATGCGCAGTAGAGACTGCCCACACCGGCTGATACAGAGCTGGGTGCTCCGAAGGAGCATCCAGCTCTGTATCAGCCGAGGCGCGGGCAGTCTCCACTGCGTGTGACTGCCCCGCGACCGGCTGCCAGAGGCACTGTGGCCCGTGTAACGGGCTGTTCAACTAGTATTATATATATCTCTATCTATCTCTATATATATATATATATATATATAAACATATTTTGGAAGTAGGAATGGAACAAAATGTACAAAGATGTGTAATATGAGGCTCTAAAGTATTTATGGCCTTAACAGAAGTCTACAAAGGATTAAACATTAGGAGATAAAAGTGCCCTTTTCTGCTGAATTATGTCAGGAAGCTGAAACTGAGCAATACTAGGGAAAACCAAATATGCTGTAAGGGACAAATATATATTTCTGAAATTCACATTAATTTAAAGTTTAACTCCTTGAATGCTAAAGAAGCCGTCAACTTAATACTAAGCAATGCTTTGGAGTCCTCTAGCATTCAATGAGTTACTCACTTTAAGCGGACTATCATCTTGGATTTTCTTTACGTATTTGAAAAGGTCATTCAAAACTGCTTATGTGCCATGTTACCCAATATTACAGCAGATGTATAGATTAGGAAATATTCATGCTTAAATTTCTGCCAAAAGTTAAAGTGAACATTTCCTGGTACTGAACAGAGATCATTAGCATATGAAACATCATTAAAACCTTCATGTCACCAAAATATTAATTAGCATATGAAACATCATTGGTACTACATGGGTACCACAATTAGCATACATTAGCATATTGTAAAAAGTATGACTATCTTCTTAATTGTAATTTTGCTGGTCTTTTGGCTAACATAACATAAGCGGTTTTTAATGCAGTTTTCAAATATGCAAATTTGAATTAAGGTGAAAATTGCAGTTCAAATCAATTGAGATTTTCATTTGTCCCCTATGGTCTTCTTTTAAATTACACTTCAGCTTCCTGAATATAGCCCAGTGTTAGACAAGTTTAAGGTGGATAAATGAGAAAATGTGGACAGAAGATAGACTTCTGAGTATAATCAAAACTGCCACAAAGATTACCAGAGAAATCAATAAAATAAAATGTTAAAAAGTTGGATCATAAAGCACTTTATTACATCACACAAAAACTATGACATACAGTATACTCTGCTGAGCACTGGCAGAGATCTGTACAGTGAAATGGAAAAGGTGTGCATTTGATATGTAGGTAAGCTAAGCTGGCATCAAATGTGGATGTGCATCTGGCATATACTGATGTACTAATGGCATGGACTAATTAATATCAGTTCAAAATTCAGTTACATGCACATAAACTAGATGCCAGCATTTAGTTAGCTATTAGCTACTAGAGTTGGGGTTCTTTGTTTCTCAACCTGTATACACGGGATTCTTTAACAGGCCAAGCCTGAAGGATTTTCCAGCATTAGCACAGGTGAATGAGTGAGTGAAAATGTCTGATCCTCTGATTAATTCACCTGGGGGTAAGCATGGAAATCCTCAATACATAGCTTGTTAGTGAGGGCATGGGTTGAGAACAGCTTTTCTAGTTTGCTTTATTGACTGACAAGCTGCATTTTAACCTTATTGTTTAGTAAATACCACATAGGATTAGTAACATAAGAGATTTTTCAGTGAACTAAACTGTAAACCTAATATAAATATCAGATAGCACTGGATTCTTTTGAGCAAGAGGTAGCAGGTATGACAGATATATTGAATGACATCTTACTACTGTGTTTACTTTCTCAGGGAAGAAGATTGGGGAAACCAGTAGGAGGTCATGGTGGAAACAAGGTACAAGGGCAAACCAAAATGAGCTTTCCAGTTGCCCAGAAGCCCCTCTTGCAGTTTATTTCCCCTATATCATGAAGAAAAGATATTAAACTAAGGATTGCAGTGTTTGTTGAAGTTGCTCATATGCAGTAGAGTGGAACCTGCTGCTTTCCAGCACTTCTTGGACTACAACTCCCTTCATCCTCAACCAGCCATTTACCAACTGAGAATGACTGGAACTGTAGCCCAACACAGCTGGAGGACAGCCACAGGTGTTCACTTCTGGTCTGTGCTCAGCTAACAGTAATGACTTTTAATAGCAAAAAGCACATACAATTCTAGATATTGTAATTGTAAACTGATGTTTTCCTGGAAATCTTGGGTTTTTCTCCCTGAAGCAGTACCATGGGATAATAAAATGTGAAATTTCATAGCAAAGGGGACAGTAACATAACAATAGTAATAATAAAACTAAAAACAGGTAGTAAAAAGTGTCATTTTAATTTTGGTTTTGTGTTGTGTACCCCTCTGGCACTCAAAAGGTTAACTGAGTAAAAAAACACAACTGGATTGTGATAATGCACATGAGATAAATAGAATAAAAATTATGCAAATTATTTTCCACAAAAAGCATTCCATTTGTTTAAAAAAAGGCAAACAACCCATTGCAAATTCATGGTGACTCAATTTTTATTTTTTGCTTACCTGGGCCTTGTTATAACCTGTCTCTCCTCTTACACCTCCTAGTGCAGGTCGCAGTGGGAGATGGCATTAAATTTGCATTTCTGCCAGTTGCCCACCACTCTCTGAATGCGATCTGTCCATTAAGGTTGTGCGCTTTGAGCAATATGCTCGTTGAGGCTGTGCATGTACAGAATGGCATCTGTGCCAAGATTTAAATATATGCATTAAAAAAAAAGTAGTTGACTCAATTCTGTTGGTCAGAGTAACATCCCTGAGATAACCAGCATGTGGAGATAAATCCCTGTCTCCACTCAGGGCTCCAGGTATTCAGGAATGCACAAACTGTTCATGTTTGTATGTTTTAATCAATAAAACCTAATATTCAAACAACATCTTATACAATGTTAAATATTTAAAATACAGAAAATGGAATGCTGACGCATTTCACAGTTGTAAATGCTACTTTATCAAAGCTCTTGGCCACAATACAATCTAAAATGAACAAACATTTTAGATTGTTTTGTGGCTAAGAGCTCTGATAAAGTGGCGTTTACTGCCATGAAACACTTTAGCAGACTATTTTCTTTATTTTACATATTTAACATTGTACAAGATGTTATTTGAATATTACATTTTAATGATTTTAACATACAAATGTGAGCAGCTCCTGCGTTGCTATATACCTGGAGTTAATTCTTACATATTACACTATTGGGCGCCAACTCTTTTTGGTTTGTTTGTATAAGTATATTCTGGCTGTGGGGGAAAATTAAGTATTTTAAGGTGCAGCCCTTAATCCAGGATTCTTAAAGAAGGTTACATTATTAGTATAAGCTCAATTGAGGAGGATTATATATTTAATTTCCCAGCTAATTTTGTGAGTATGCCATCACTGGGTGACTGGTGGTGTTGAATATTCCACATAAGGGGTGCTCCCCTTTTTCTCTCCTTTTGTGTTTTTCTAGCTGGAAATACGATCTGCGACAAATACCATGGTAGGATTTTACATCTAAGGCTCGGCTCAGAGTTTGATTTGCCCACTCTTCTGCTGCTCTGTGGGCCCTGTGTACTGGATGGTCTGCTGCCTGTTTTTCTGTTTGCCTACCTGTGTTGCATGAGGTTTGAGTGTCCCCATGTAAGTGTTGTCCTAGGCTATTTTTCTTCTATATTCTTCTATTTTCTCTGTAATTGTAGTTAATCTTTAGATTTGGTGTTGCTTCTTTTGCAGTCATCTTTACTATGGAACCTGATCCTTTGGTAAAATCGCTGCACCCTACAGCAGTGGTGTAAGTCAGTTAGGCAGGTAAGCATTTCTTTTTCCTTATTTTTTATTTTGTTGATTGGGCTGCATGTGTCTTTCCCCCTGGATGACCTTGGGTCTCCAAGTCACTCAAAAAGATCTCTGCCTTCAGTCTCAGCTTGCTTCACCTGTTACAATGCAGTGATGGAGAGGAAAAAAAGATGTGCATTGTCAGGAACCACCACGTACATATAGGTGGTTAATTCCTTCAGAGAACGGAGTCCAGTGGCAGTGAGGCGTGCAGCCATATAAACTGCACTAACAAGTGGCCTGGAAGTGAGAACAGAGTCCCTCTCAGTAGTAACAAGGGCAGGACAGGATGCAGAATGTAGGTACAGGATACTAGGTGCAAGCAGGTAGATTCTGGATAGCAGGCCCTGACAACAGATGCAGGATGCCAGGTATAGGATACCAGGTGCAGGAGCAGTATGCTAGATACAGGACACCAGTTGCAAGCAGCAGGTATAGGATACTGGGTACAGGCAGCAGGTTCTAGCAGGCAGGGTGCTTGCTAGCAGGTTCAGGCCGCAGGTGCAGGATGCTAGTACAAGTGAACAGAAGCAGGATACTAAGTACAAACAGGAAAGTGATGGATAACAGGTCCAGACAGCAGGAGCAGGATGCCAAGTACAGGCAGCATGTACTAACAGCAGGTGGCGGATAGCTGGTTCAAACAGCAAGGGCAGGATGTGAGGTAGAAGATACCAGGAGCAGAAAGCAGGTACAGGATACAAGGAACAGGAAGCAGGTGCAGGATACCATGTGCAGGCAACGGGTACAGGATACCAGGTGATGTTGGGAGGTACTAGGAGGCAGGTGCTGGATAGCAGGTCAAGACAGAAAGTGCAGGGTGCTAGGTACAGGTGGGCAGAAGCATGAAACCAGGTGCACGTAGGCAGAAGTATAATCATAGGTAGGTCCAGGTCAATACAGTCATAAGGTATGGTAAACATGAAACACAACTGTTCACCCCCAGACGTTGAGTCCAAAGGTTTGAACAGCCATGTACAGAATATTGATAGCTGCAGGTGAGGAACAGAGTCGGCAGGCAAAGACAGCATCACAAGAGAGGTCCAGGTAGAGATTGACAGCACATGACTAGAAGCAAAGAAAGCAAAACAAGTGTGCACTGACTGCACTGGGAAGCTGCTTGGCCGAAATAGGTCATCCAGTCAGATGAAAGAGGAGGTGAATAAGCGGTGTAGATTTTACATCTTCATTGAGTTTCTTATCAAAGCAGCTGACTGGAAGGTACACCATCAACAGGTCAGAGGTACCACAACTAGCAGTAGTAGAAGTAATCCTAAATGTTCCCGGGGCTCTGGAGTACATAACAGAAGTGCTGTTGATGTGTTAGAGTGTGTGCTATGATTTTCTGCTCCTGCTGCAAAGGAGTATGTCTGAGATTGTTTTTGGAGAGTCAGAGCACCTACGCATACTGCTACCACAAGTCGTGTCATTAAAGCAATAAAGTTACATAGCTCTTCTACTATGTACTGCCATGCAACACTCAGAAAGAAGTTAAAACCTGCACAAAAATAATGCACCAATGGAATACAAAACTTACCAAAATGTTTGATGTTGACATGTTGCCCTTTTCTTTTGTTGAAAACAGAGGCTTTAAAGAACTGACGTCATATGTTGTACCCTTCTGGGATATCCCAAGCTTCAGTTATTTTTCATGATGGTTGTGCCAGTGTTATTTAAGCAGGAAGTTATTGTTGTGGACAAAGGCACTCAGCCTGCTAACAGTTTTTCCAAGGCATTTGTTCCTGTAGGACTCACCACTTATACTTTCAGCTTCTTATTTCTCCACTTCAGCCCTCAGAAGAAGTAATATTGCTGTCGGAAATCTTGCACTAAAAGAAAACATAGGTGAAATATGGGAAAGTTCTTAAGGGAAATTGGCAGTGTCAAAAAGGTGAAAATTTTATGTATTGTCTATGGGTGGGAGGATTTGCAAAAAAAAGCGAGGAATCATTGTTTTTCCACAAAAAATCTTGCAGAAAATTTCTCTGACTTTTTGTCCATCCCTACCAATAAAATCAATGAGTTCAGAAGCTTATATCTTCAAATTCAGAGACTTTCCAGAAGAATATATCTTCATAGAATCAAGGCCCTAAGAATAAGAGGTGAAGTTTCATATCAGAAGAACATGTGTACTGCAGGCATAATAAGCCCAAAAAGCATATAGATGGTGAGGAGAAGGCATGCTCCTCCAACAAGGGTTGGTAGGGGGAAGGCTTGAGTGTGGCACTTGAGATCGGCACTCAGTGGCGTAGGCCCCCTGTGGTGAGTTGTGCTGCTGCTGAGGCTGTGTAAATTTGCTGGCTGCAAAGCCATATGACCCCCTTCAGTTGAGATGAAAAAGGCCCAGGATAACCCACCATAGAAAGGTCTAAGGCTACCAACCCCAGGGAGAAGGATTCCATAATAAAAGTTACATATGAGTAGGAGACTCTCCAACAGAACAGCTACCCAAAAGGGCCAAGACAGAATAGTCCCAGTACAGGCAGGGCCAGCAACAGGAAGGATAATAGGCACCAAATCAACAGGCAAAGAAAAGTACAGGTACAGGCAGGATACTTGGCACCAAATCAGTAAGCAAAAAAGAAGTCCAAGTACAGGCAGGGTTGGCAACAGGCAGGATACAAGGCACTGTAATTAAAATAGAGGAGTACTGCAGACTACAAGGACAAAACTCAAGGTAAAAGGCTAAGAAAAGCAAGGCACAGAAGGAACTAACACACTGAGGAATGCTACAATTCCCAGTGTGCATCCTCTTAAAGAGCCAAACTGAAGTGCAGCTCCAAAATGAGACTGCATGGAGCATTTTATCTATCTATATCTATATATATAAAAGAATAAGCCTCATTGCATAATTTATGGTACCCCACACACAGAACATAATTTATGTCTCCTCAGAAAAGAAACTCGCATTGAACAGAATGTCTAATTACATAATTTATGTCTCATTAGGAGACACAACTCCTATTGGGTGATTGAATGGGGACTTCACTGCTCTCATTGGGTGATTCAATGGGGGCGTGTTTATCATACAGGGAGTTGGCCCGCCCCCTCCAGCCCGTCCACCAGTATCCAACTGACAAAAAAAAAATATATAACTGCCACTCGCTCCTGAGGTAGGGATATCAGTATCTTCTCCCGGTCCACGCACACACTCACTCAGGATCATGACCCCACAAACACACTGTTTCACCTCCCACAGATAACTGTAACCCTCCATACACTCTGTTTCAGTATGAGGGTGTAATGTTCCCATAAAATACAAACTTAATAGCAACTCTTATTTAACTCATCATCTCTTCAGTCACCTCACAGTCTCAACTGTCACTCCTCCACTTCCTGCTTCCTGATTCCCACCCTTTCTCCTTAAAGGGAGAGAGATACTTTGCTGTATGTTACAGAGGGCAAGCCTCAAACACCACTTTCTATTTGATAACTCAACATATTGCTACATTGCCTCAACTGAAGAGCCACCGTGTGTTATATTGCTATGTTAGCTCAACTTAACCCTTTGAGTGCCAGAGGGGTAAGCAACGCATTGCAAAGCACACATTCTGTCTCACACTCTCACACAGTCTCTCACACAGTCGCAGTCTCACAGTCGCACACAGTCTGTCTCACACTCTCCCACAGTCTCAGTCTTACACTCTCACACAGTCTCACACTCTCACACAGTCTCACGCTCTCACACAGTCTCACGCTCTCACACAGTCTCACGCTCTCAGTCTCACGCTCTCAGTCTCACGCTCTCAGTCTCACGCTCTCAGTCTCACGCTCTCAGTCTCACAGTCTCTCACAGTCTCTCTCGCAGTCTCACACAGTCTCTCTCGCAGTCTCACACAGTCTCTCTCGCAGTCTCACACAGTCTCTCTCGCAGTCTCACACAGTCTCTCTCGCAGTCTCACACAGTCTCCCTCACACTCTCTCAGTCCCTCACACTCTCTCAGTCCCTCACACTCTCTCAGTCCCTCACACTCTCTCAGTCCCTCACACTCTCTCAGTCCCACACACTCTCACAGTCCCACACACTCTCACAGTCCCACACACTCTCACAGTCCCACACTCTCACAGTCTCACACAGTCTCTCTAGCAGTCTCTTACACTCTCACAGTCTCTTACACTCTCACAGTCTCTTACACTCTCACAGTCTCTTACACTCTCTCAGTCTCACAGTCTCAGTCTCACAGTCTCACAGTCTCAGTGTCTCACAGTCTCAGTGTCTCACAGTCTCAGTGTCTCACAGTCTCAGTGTCTCACAGTCTCACAGTCTCACACTCTCACAGTCTCACAGTCTCTCACTCTCAGTCTCTCTCTCACTCTCACAGTCTCACAGTCTCACACTCTCACACTCTCACAGTCTCTCACTCTCAGTCTCTCTCTCACTCTCACAGTCTCTCACTCTCACAGTCTCTCACTCTCACAGTCTCTCACTCTCACAGTCTCTCTCTCACACAGTCTCACTCTCACACAGTCTCACTCTCACACAGTCTCACTGTCTCACTCTCACACAGTCTCACTGTCTCACTCTCACACACTCACGCACTCTGTCTCACACACAGTCTCACACACAGTCTCACACACAGTCTCTCACACAGTCTCTCACACAGTCTCTCACACAGTCTCTCTCACACAGTCTCTCTCACAGTCTCTCTCACAGTCTCACACAGTCTCACACAGTCTCACACAGTCTCACACACTCTCACCGTCTCACACACTCTCACCGTCTCACACACTCTCACCGTCTCACACACTCTCACCGTCTCTCACACTCTCACCGTCTCTCACACTCTCACCGTCTCTCACACTCTCACCGTCTCTCACACTCTCACCGTCTCACACACTCTCACCGTCTCACACACACACTCTCACCGTCTCACACACACACTCTCACCGTCTCACACACACACTCTCACCGTCTCACACACACACTCTCACCGTCTCACACACACACTCTCACCGTCTCACACACTCTCACCGTCTCACACACTCTCACCGTCTCACACACTCTCACCGTCTCACACACTCTCTCACACTCACATTCTCACACTCTGTCTCACACAGTCTCTCTCACTCTCTCAGTCTAACACCCAATCACTCACACACTCAATCACACTCACACAGTCTCACTCAATCACACTCTCACAGTCTCACTCAATCACACTCACACTCTCACACAGTCTCACTCTCAATCGCTCAATCACACTCAGTCTCACACTCTCACACTCAATCACACTCTCACGCTTAGTCTCGCAGTCACACTCAATCACAATCACACACTCACACTCAATCACACTCACACTCAATCACACTCACCCTCAATCACTCTCACCCTCAATCACACTCTCACCCTCAATCACACTCTCACCCTCAATCACACTCTCACCCTCAATCACTCACACCCTCTCACTATCATACACACTCTCACTCACACATTCTTACTCAATCACACACACACTCACTAACACACTCACTCAATCACTCACACGCAATCACTCAATCTCGCACTCAAACGCAATCACTCACACGTAATCACACCCCGGGAGCCAGCACGATCCACCTTCCACCATAGTATGTGCAATTACCACACGCATTTCAATTACATGAATGAATGCCAGTCACTCACATCCCGGGAGCCAGCACGATCCACCTTCCACCATAGTATGTGCAATTACCACATGCATTTCAACTATATGAATGAATAACACAGTGGAGGCATAAGTACAAACACAAACTCATTACAATGACACATAAGTCAACCCCTTATGACTCACTTCTGTGTGTGTGTGTCTCTGTGTGTGCCTGTGTGTTTCTCACTGTGTGTGTTGCATGTCTGTATCACACTGTATGTGTCTGCATGTATGTGGGTATGACTGTCGCTCTTTAAGCATCTCAGTGCATGCGTGTGCATTTGCGTGTGTGTCTCTGTGTTTGTCTCGCATCCGTGTGTGCGCATTAATTCCCTATATATCCTGACGGGCAACGCCGTCCCACATTGCTAGTATATATATAAAAGAATAAGCCTCATTGCATAATTTATGGTACCTCACACACAGAACATAATTTATGTCTCCTCAGAAGACAAACACACATTGAACAGAATGCCTCATTACATAATTTATGTCTCATTAGGAGACACAACTCCCATTGGGTGATTCAATGGGGACATTACTGCTCCCATTGGGTGATTCAATGGGGGCGTGTTTATCATACAGGGAGTTGGCCCGCCCCCTCCAGCCCTCCCACCACTATCCAACTGACAAAAAAAAATATAGCTGCCACTAGGTCCTGAAGTAGGGGATATCAGTAACGTCTCCTGGTTCACACATACTCTCACTCAGGATCATGACCCCACAAACACAGTTTCACCTCCCACAGATAATTGTAACTCTCCATACACTCTGTGTCACCTCCCACAGATAATTGTAACCCTCCATACACACTGTTTCACCTCCCACAGATAATTGTAACCTTCCATACACACTGTTTCACCTCCCACAGATAACTGTAACCCTCCATACACTCTGTGTCAGTACGAGGGTGTAATGGTTCCATAAAATACAAACTCAGGGATAAACTTAATAGCAACTCTTTTATTTAACCCTTTCAGTGATTTGCAATGTGTTGCATACCCCTCTGACACTCAAAGGGTTAACTCTTTTCATCTCTTCAGTCACCTCACTGTCTGTTTTCAACTGTCACTCCTCCACTTCCTGCTTCCCGCCCTTTCTCCTTAAAGGGAGAGAGATGCTTTGCTGTATGTTACAGAAGGCAAACCTCAAACACCACTTTCTATTTGATCCCTCAGCATATTGCTATGTTGCCTCAACTGAAGAGCCACTGTGTGTTATATTGCTATGTTACCTCAGCTCAAGTAAGGAGTTACTGTTCCCATTGGGTGATTCAATGGAGGAGTGATTTAAATCATTCAGGGAGTTGGCTTGACCCCACTATCCAGCCCGCCCACCACTATCCAAGTGACTGAAAAACCAAAATGTCTGCCACTTGCTCCTACACCACAGACTCACACAAAAGCCCCCCCCCCCCCACACACAAAAGCCACACACACACACACAGTCCCCAGGGGTCCCTCCACCACCCTGAGGCACACAATGAGCTGATCCAACAAAGAGAGGGCGGGATCGGCTCCACTGTACCTTCATTTCTGGTATCCACAACACAACAATGCTTTCGGCTCCTGGTGCACAATGTGCTTCTGCTGCAGGAAGCCCAGCTGCTTCATGTAGCTCGGAGGCAGGCAGGCCCAGTACCAAACCCTTCATGTTCCCCCTTCATGAAGCACAACACGCCACCCCGCAACAGCCCGGTCACGCGTGCTTTCAAGGAGCTCTCTACAAGCAGCAGCTGGATGTGGCTATTACCGGTGGATGAGAGGCTGGAGACAGACCATGCTGGGGCCACTCTGTACTACACACCCTTACACACAAGCTTCTTCACCGCCACTCTCTGCCCGCTGTCACACACCTGCATTGTGTAAGTACCCTGGCACAAAAAATATACATGCCGCACTATAGCTGCTCCAACAACACACACCATCTCTGCTCCAACCACACACACCATCTCTCCTCAGTTCAGTGCCCGGGCTGCATCCCTAGTAACTCTCTTGGCTGAGGCCTGGGGCAGGAGGTGTCTTCCTGGCCAGGGAGCCGGGCCGGCAGTTGCCTGGTAGCCTCTGAGTGTGCATGTACAGAGTCCACTTCTGGGACTGTGGACTCCATGACTCTCGCTACATAGTGGGACAGCTGGTTAACCCTTTCAGTGCCAGAGGATTAAGCAACACAATGCCTTGCCTACCCCTCTGGCACTTACAGGACTGTAATAATATGTATGTGTGTATGTGTGTGTGTGTGTATGCATGTATGTATGTATGATCAATGTCTGTATATGTTACTGTATCTGTGTGTGTCTATGTATGTGTGCAATATGATTCTGCTACACACAGTACACACAAAACCATCATCAGTCAATACAGCTAAATGAAATGTACAATACAAACAAACACAAAAAATTCTTACAAAATACCTTCAACATGCCACCTACAACATTTCAAACAAAAAATGCTATATAACACATACCCTACTACAATGATGGGCAACGCCGTCACATATTGCTAGTATATATATAAAAAGCTTCAGGGGATCTTCATCTTTTTCTGGATTTGAAGATTCTCAACCATTTTATCAGTGTCATATGCTTTGAGATTGATTCTTTGATTACACTCATCAGTGCGGGGCATACGCTAGACTGGCTGGTGTCCATAGATCTGTCAGATATTTATCTGCACACTTCAGTCCTCAAGCCCTGGCAGAGATCCTTCAGGTTCACCATACAGGGTCACATCTACCAGTTTAAATGTCTTCCTTTTGGTCTAGCCATTGCTCCCAGAACCTCAGGAGGATAAAAAGTAAAATGTATATTTTTTTCACATATTGAGTGTTACTATCCCTTTTATGAATGAAGGCCTTCATGACAGTCAGAGACTTCATGAACCTTTGGGACTGATGTCAGTAGTAATCCCAATGGTAAAGTGGGTAAGGTAGAATATGAGGCCTCTTCAGAGGTCTTTTTAAACCAATTGAATAGAGAGTCCAAATCTCTAGACCTTTTAGTTATCATTATGATATAGGTTCTACAGTCCTTAAAGAAGTGGTAAGATGAGTGGAACCTATCAGGGGGTTGCAGCCTGAGAACAGTACCTTGGGAAATCATGACAAATGCCAGTGGAAGAGGTCGGGGAGCACTTTTCAGAGGAGTATTGGTATAGGGCAGGTGACTGACATACTGTCAGTCTGATTTGGCATCTAGAGGCGTACATCCTTAAGTTGGCAGCATGGAGGATGAGAGACATAAGCTAAAACAGCTGAGTTTTTTGTATAATGCTGTTGCCCTTCTTATGAAAGTCAGGAAGGCCTCTACCTCTAAAAATACAGAATGAGGCCATATTTTACTTGCCAAAAGTGCATCTCCAGACTGGCCATAAGCTGTTTAATTCTTGGACTTCCTTTTGGAGGGCATTAATAAAGTTTTAAGCACCAGTTCCATGAAGGTTCAGGTCCACCTTCCATCTTGGGTTTTACTCTTAGTTCTGGACTCACTTTCAGGTGCAACCTTTGAGCTGCTCTTCTGCATCTCCTTGGGAATGTTCTCTTTAAAAGTAATCTTTCCTATTTCCATCATATCTAACAGGTGAGTACTGGAGCTACCATATCTGTGGATAAATAATTTGCCAGGATCTTTTAGGACAGGGTGGCATTAAGGCCAGTTCTAGAATTAATCTCAATAACTAGCACAATATGTTGTAAACCTTACCAATTGTGACTCTTTGGAGGAAGATGCCAGACTATATGTTACGGAGTGACTAGGAAATAACGACGCTTGACAAGTACAGATAAAATTTAAAATAAACTTTATTTTAAATACAATAGTGGCAGTAAGGAATAGTACACTCCCACGAGTCCAGGGAAGAACAGTACACACTTTCTTCACCCTTCACTAGGCAAGTGTGGTAACCCACGTCTGTACCCTAACGCTAGAGTACCGAGGCAACTTGATCGAGTATCTCAGAACTCTGGAGCAACACAGTAGAGACTAACTCCACCACCTTCTCGAGGCCAGGTGTGACGACAGTGCAAGACACTCCTCAACCTTTCACTAGGCAGGTGTAGCAGTAACCGAACGGCCCTAGGTAACCTTCGCAGCAGAATAGAGGGACAGTGCATAGCACTTCCCTAATCACACCAAGCAGGTGACTCGTAGCACAACTATACCACCTTCTCGAGGACAGGTGTGAGGACAGTGCAAGACACTTCCTCAACCCTTCACTAAGCAGGTGTAGCAGTAACCTAACGGCCCTAGGTAACCTTCGCAGCAGGATAAAGGGACAGTGCACAGCACTTCCCTTGTCATACCAAGCAGGTGACTTGTAGCGCAACTATACCCTACCACTAGGGTATATCTATGCAAGGCAAAACGGCACCTAGTAGATTAAGTGAGGCAACAATGGGACCGGACAGAACACAGGAGATCAGTGACACGGACTGACCGAAGCAAGCACTGCTAACTGGTAGCGAGCGCGGTACGGGTAGGCCCAAACAACAAGGATACAGTAGCCGGCTGTGAAGCCGAGGCTAGCAATAGTAACGGAACGAAATGGAGAGAGAGAGATCAGACATAGCCAAGACACAGAGTTAGATCGGGTAACCAGACGTAGCCAGGAGTCAGAACCGGATCGGGTAGTCAGGCGTAGCCAGGAGTCAGAACCAGATCGGGTAGTCAGACGTAGCCAGGAGTCAGAGCCGGATCGGGTAGTCAGACGGAGCCAGAGTAATAGACAGGAACAGCAATGGACCAACACAGCACTAGGCTCAGGAACATCACGAAAGGGCACAGATAATAGGACATGCTGAGGTTTAAAAGGCCTGGCAGGTGGGCGGAGAGATGACATCACAACCACAGTGACCTATAAGAACAGCAACTTACATAGAGCGACAGCCAGGTAGTAACAATGTCGCTGTTACAGCAATTACCCACTTGAGGCAATCACGGCAACACAGTGATACTATATAAGATTTAACTCTAAGATGTTTGTCATACTTTTTGGATATAGAAAAGGTTTTGAAGCCTCCAAGTCAATCATCAGCATGTGGTTTGTGTCCTAGATAGCTAAAGCCTTGCAAGCAAAGAAGGCTCCAGTACTGCACAATATGAAGGCTCATTCCTTAAAACAATTGATAAAGTTATCAATTGCAATGGCCTCAGCTGTATATCTCATTGGAACAAAAAAAATCAAACCTACATACAGCAACTTGTTCTGTTATCTGCTTATGCCCCTGCACATCCTTTTTACTTCTCTTAAAACTGTCCGTCTCTTATGCCTCATGACTATACTACTGCCAGGCCTGGGAATTATTTTACTCATTGTCCTCCATTTCTGAAATTCGTTGTAGAATGTTATCTGCCATGCAGTCGAACATAAAATATTCACTCAACCCTTTGGATACTAGAGAGAGCTCCAAACATTGTTTATCATTGCACTGAACTGTACGCCAAAGTGTTACTCAAGGTTTAACTAAAATGATTACACACCTGGACCAGGTGGGCAACATATCCAATCTGAAATGAGAATAAGGTTATGTGTGTAATTTGTAGGGATGGGCAAAAAGTCATAAAATGTTTCCCCTGGAATCTTTGTGGAAAATTAGCAATTTCCCACATATCTCATGAAAATACCTGCCCATAGAAAATACATAAAATTTCCACATTTTGCCAGTGCCATTTTTTCACCTATGCTTTTGAATGTTTCCCGCATCAGTACTACTGCTGCTGAGTGCTAAAGTGAAACAATCAACAGCTGAAAGTAAAAGTTGTGAACAGACATAGTCCTACAGCAACATTGTCCTACAGCAACATATGCTACAAAAAATTAACAGGCTGTATCTCTTTGTCCTTTAACCACAACATTAACCACCTGCTTGTAAAACCCTGGTATAGACATCCACAAAAAATATCTGCAGCTTTGTATATATCCGAATAAGGTGAAACACATGACATCAGTTCTTTGACCTGTTGAGTGCCAAGCCTATACAATGTACAAGCCTAGTCAGCTGTACCCAAGCCTGTACATTGTTCAGGTGAAATGCTGCCACTGCATAAGCCAGTATATCCGGCATGAAGTGGCCGCTTTTAAAAGACAGCTAAAATAAACCTTACAGGAGGGAGGCATCAAGACCGCTCCTGATGTCCCCCCTAGGTTTTGATCTCCCAGCTGACTTGGCCGAGAGATCAATAAGGTCAATAATTGGTGGAACATCAGGAGACATCCAAATGCCCTTCACGAGGTCTAATTAACCCTTTATGCTAGATAGGTATCCAAAGCATTACAATTTATTGGATATCTCTCTGGTACTCACAGGGTTAAAAATCAATTAAAAATATATAAAAAAAAGTAAAACAATAAATACAAAAGTGTGCCAAAGGGGTGTCTGCATTGGACATCCCTTTGGAACTTGCCACTGTCCACTATCTGAACCCCCCACCGACTTGTCCCACTGCGTACCTCACACAAACTGTCAGACCCACAAAGCCTGCTTATACTAGCCACTGGAAGTCACAGATAAACTGTGTGACCTCCCCACAGCCTGGTTCCACTGCCTACTACTAGATGCAGACCGCTACATGCACACTTTGATCCCCAAGCCTTGCTCCACTGATAAACATTGAATCATACATATAATGCCTTCTCCCTCAGTAGCCATTCTACTGACATCTATTACAGTGTATACACCTATAGCACTGAGATACCGTTTTTCTCTGGACCTAGGTGCTGGACAGACTAGAAAATCCCATGGTGTTGAAAGATTTTAATATGTTGGAAGTGACTGAAGTGCTTTCTGGACAGCATTGTGCACACTAGCCTAGGGGTAAAAAGGCAAGTAGCTGTTCATGCAGGTGAATGCATGCTCTCCAAAATAGAATGCCTTATTGACCCTTTCTTCTTATTTGTAATAATTATTACCATTTAGTGCAGGCAGGTCATTATGCAAAATAAAAGTGGCAAGTGTAGTTTTGTGCTTCTGGCATCCCTTACAGTATGTCAACCCATATCAACAGGGTACAGTTTTTTTGGAGGAGTAGTAGCTAATTAATGCAGTATGAAATTCCATAGTTTTCAAAGCCTTCAGCCCATTTGGAGGGGTAGAAATGTAAAAAAAAAATGCTACTTTATTCCTGTAGAGCCCCCTTCTGGAAACATTGTGCACATCAGGTTAGGGGTAGAATGACAAGTGATTGCTCATTTGATGCAATGAGTTGACTTCTTTTTAAAATGGTGCTTTATCTACTCTTCATCTCTGTAATTGTTACAACCATTTCCGTCCCAGCTGCCATGTCTATTTAGGCAGCCATGACAGTTGCTAGAAGGACCAAGAGCACAAACACTAACTTTACTTTGTAATAGTAACAGTTTAAGGAACAGATGGGTATGCAACACATTACTTTTGGTCCCCAAAGGGTTAATCTGCCTACTTCAGTTTAAAAAAACTGCCAGATGTCATGTCCACCTGTATGGACATGATCTCTTGAAAAAAGGAAGAAAAAATCATAGGGCCATTAGTATTTTGTGGTCATATTAAGGTATGTGAGGATTTATGATTAGGAGGAGCTACTTCTCTTTTAAGTATAAATTTGAAAGATACCTGTTTTTGGAAATTCCAGATACTAGTTTTTAAGGCAACATAATCTATATACAAAGTTAAACAGACAATGCAACAATGATAGAAACCTTTCTTAATATATAAATAAATAATGAATGTAATCTGCTCTCAAGAAGTGACATGTTCTATGCAATCTTTCCAGTCTGGAGAAAATATATATGAAATCACCGCAGCTACCAGAACAACTAGGGTATTAAGGAAGGAATTTCATATGCATTACATACAATGTCTAGCTATCTATTTTCATCAACCTTAGTCTGCTATTTACTTGCTTTGTATCTTACTGTATTAATGTCAATGCCACTATCATAAAACCTACTTCAAGCAACACACAACAACTGCTAGCCTGGGCCCAGCCATAAACACAAGTGGCATATGGTTATATATTATTTTGACAAAGTGCATAGTGCAGTAAGGCTGCATGAATTGCTTTCAGGCACTGCGATTTATACAAACGATTGTATCTTAACAATAATTTTTTCTTCCATGCTGATATAGGGTTATTGAAGGCTGGTTCTAAACTGCAATTTCTTTCTTTTGGTACTATTTTTACTGTGCAAGAAACATGGACCATACTGAGTTGAGAGGGTAATCACTGACATTTTTATTCTTTAACACTTGTGATACTAGAGAGCTCATCAACATATTGTACTAGAGACTGCTCTAACATCCACAGGGTTAAATGGGGGGAAATAAAAGCATAGAACACCTTAATGTACATAAACAAAAGGGGGGGCCTAAGTGAACTAAGTATAAAGTGTAACTAAGAATGAGGGGCACCACCCACAAGTCTCCAAATCAAGACAAACCTACATTACTTCATATAGATTAACAATCAGAATAGAACAAACAGAGCTCCTAATCTTGCATATAAAGAAATATAGGCCTCCAATTTATTATGTCATTCACAGTTAGCTGAAAAGCAGGGGAAAAGAAGAAATGTTAAAAATTAATATATAACCAAGGAGAGAGAGAGAGAACAATATTCATTCAAATTTAAGAAACCTGGCATCTGCCTCCATCAGTACAACTCCCACAGACCCTGTCACCTCATCAACAAGATTAGTAAATAAAGGATTAGGGCAGGATTTAAAAAAAATAAATACAAAATGACAAACAGTGGAATCTTGTCTATAAGGGATCTCGGCAGAAAATAAGACTGGAGCCAGTTTTCTGACACCCCTGAGGAAGTGGAGTCGGAGCTCCACAATACGTGTCGGAACACCACTAGAGTTAGGTCCCTCCCACTCCCCCTGTAAGAATCCACCCCCAGCTCCCCATCACGATACCATCATCCAGCCAACAGCAGCGGCCTGAAACCTTAAACATCTGATACACTTTGGGAACCTTCGCTATGAGCGGATCAATGACATCAATACCCAAGAAAAAGGACAACACCAAGAAATAAGGATTTGATCTGTGTATGCCAATTGCAGCAGGAGGGAATGGACACAGAACGTTGGCTGCAGGGGCAGGGACCTGTTACACACCTAAAGCCCAAGATGGGCATCATGTCAGTGCATATTGATCACTGTTTTTTACCTTTTTCTTTCAATAAACTTACTACACTTAGATATTATTTCTTTGTTCTTCTCTTTTATATTTTGAGCTCCAATGATACTAGATATGAAAGCCAGTTTTGTTTGAAAAGAAAGACTTTTATTCAGCCAGAAACAGAAAAAAACAAATAGCTTTAAGTAAAATTAAATGTCCCTTTTTTCTCTCTGGAAAGAAAAACCAAAACAGCACTCAGTCCAGGTCAATCACAGTGTGCAGGATGTAGTTTGACTGCTACCAAGATTGAAAGCATTCGTCTCTAATATAGACAGACACAGACTGATTCTCAGTCACTTATACCTGGTTAGCACCCTTCAGCTCTCCACTCTCAATATAATTCCATCTGGTATTCCAACTGTTTCCTCTGTTACATTCTTTCTCCACTCAATTCAATCCAGAGTATAAAAGGTGATATTCTCATCAGTATATGGAGTAAAGCACCTCACAAATACACAATAAATAATTACAAGTGAAATTCTTAGATCTTACTATGAAGGTGCCACCAGGCTCCTTCACTTGATCATCTCAATTCATCTGACATTTCCTTGTGGTGGTTTCCAACTCATTTCAAGAAATATTTCAAAGAGAAAGAATAGATCAAAATTCATACATTATACTAATGTCACATACATGGAACCCACTCACATTAGAGCCAAATGTAATTATTATTATTATCATCATCACCATCCTATATAAATAATTCGCTAAATCGTGTGTAACGCCGCGACATGCGCAGTAGACACTGCTGCGCGTGCTGCAGTCACGCGCAGTAGAGACTGCCCGCGCCGCGGCTGATATACAGCTGGGCGCTCCAAAGGAGCGCCCAGCTCTGTATCAGTCGTGGTGTGGGCAGTCTCTACTGCGCGTGACTGGCCCGCGACCGGGTTGCAGTGGCACTGTGGCCCGTGTAACGGGCTGTTCAACTAGTTATTTATAAGGCACCATCAGTTTCTGCAGCAACAAAAAGGTTGACATACAAATAACCTCTTAAAGACCTATGATGTGCCAGGAACACAACTGCCACACTACTGCATGCCACTCGGGGACCCCTGAATAGATTTCAGCCAAAAAAACTCTGTGGCCCTTAACTGCCGGCCACGAGGCTGGTCATTAAGGGGTTAAACAATACATGAGATATATAACATGCCTAAAAATATGAGACAGAAAGGTTTAAGGGCCCTACTTTTGCTAGCTTACAATCTAGAAAACAATAATTAAATGGCCCCATCCTTATATCTTAATGGCATGTTCCATATGTTATGAACATGTAGAAATGTATGATCATAAAGCAATATCATCTGTGACAGTAAAATAAAACTTGTGTGCTTCATTATACTCGTCTTTTGTTTTCTAATGGATACTGTTCCATGTGTGCTTTCTTATACTTTGTCTTAAAACGGATAAACGGAAGATTCATGGTTTGAGCACACATGCTCTCAAGCTTTTTAGAGTGTCCTACAATACATTGCAAAGCAATCCAGGGGTTAAAAGTCCCATTTAAATCAATGGGAATTTTAGAAATTTGCATTTGCTCCTGTATTGTGTAATTTGTTCACTACAGAATTACATCGGTTTGCTTTGATACTTAAACCCTCATATCTCACACAGGGCATCAATAATTTAGAGACTCTGAGATCTTAATATGTATAGTTTGGAGGGTAGAAGGGGTGATAGGATTAAACCTTCAAATGTATTAAGGAATATAATAAACTTAAGGAGCGATCAATTTTTATGAATAAAAGAAATAACATTGGAGGTAGGAAATTGGAGGTAGGAAATGTAAGAAAAAAATTCTTTATAGAAATGGTGTAGATAAATGGAGTACTCCCAGCAGCAGTGGTTGAGGCTCAAACAGTAATTTACGACTTTTAAGCTAGACATTTAGCTATTATAAGAATAAAATAAGTCTGAGCTGATTAGATAGGGAATTTGGCAGACTAAGTGGACCAACTGGTTCTTATCTGCTGACAAATTTGAGGATTCTATGTTCTATGTCAGGTAAAAAACACATTTCTGTACTTTCTGTGAAAATGGAAGACCACGACTCAGGATGCTGGTAGAAAAGAGCAGTAGTCCAATTTATTCAGTATCAGCCTTTGCAAATGCTTCATTGGGAAGGCTAAAGAACAGCTCTTCACCTCACACAGTATAAACCGGCAGACTTGTGCACGGCAAAAATTTTCGGTAAAATTCGATTTTGGACAAATGTTTTTTTTTTTTGTTTTTTTTTTTATTTTATTTGGAGGATTTGAATTTCGGACCGGACCCATTCGACGCAGTCAAAATTCAGCAATAGTTAGAATTATTCGGACGAATTTAAAAAAAACTTTAACATATTCAATAAAAAATTAAAATTAAACAAATAAAAATAAAAAAATACATTAAAAATAAATTTATAATAATATTAAATCTCTAATGAGACAGGAAGGGGTATTTTATAAACCCCTACATACTTATTAACCCTTAATAGGGCAAATATGGGGTGAGTGGCAGCAATGTAACATGGATGTGTGATACAAATGAACATAAAACAAACACACAAAATAAAGCCCTGCGCTCAAACTCCCAGTACTCCTGGGCAGCAGCAATGGCTATAGTATACATTGATCAGCCCAAAATACAGAGTACAAAAAACAGTTACCTGCGCTCTCTGTTCCAAATCCCTATGCACATTTAAATAATTGGAGGCTTTTAGTTTCACTCCCATGGCCAATTGAATGTAAGCTCACCTGCCGCGCCAAAGCAAGCCTCATAGGTGAGTCCATCAGGACAATTAAATTATTTTGAATTACTTTTCTTAAGCTGCACCCATTATGTAATACATTATTACTGTGTTTTTTTATTTTGTAACTTTTTAATTTTTTTAATAATAAATAAGAATTTATATATGTATATGTCACATCAAATTAAAGCCCTTTCTGCCTTTTAAAAATGGTATATAATATGTGTTTGTGAAGGCACAGTACAAGAGCGCTCACGGCCCACCCGAGCCTCAGAGACCAAAATTTAAATCCATGAAAAAATAATGCTTGAAGCCTATGATTAAGTGAACCGTTTGTTTCACGAAACACGTTAGGCGGATTGTCCTTGATTTACTGTGTCCCCAGCTTCTGTATATGTGTTTTTGATTTTATCAATTGAAGAATAAACATTATTTTTTCATGGATTGAAATTTTGGTCTCTGAGGCTCGGGTGGGCCGTGAGCGCTCTTGTACTGTGCCTTCACGTTTGCTGGATCTTGCTGGGATTGACGAGAGCAGCTCCGGTTCACCATCCAAGTAACCACGGGGTGAGTGGTTTGATAACATATTTATATGTACACATTCTTTTATGACCATTGTGTAATATTGCCAGCGAGTAGCAACCATACTTTTATCCATTTCATCTATTTATAATATGTGTTTGGGCAATAAATGAGAACGATAGGAATTATGGTTGAACACACTCCAAAATTGCTTGTGTCCTTCAGTGGTTAATATCTGCACTTTGCATGAACTATAAAGCGCCTGTTTTACCAGATCTATTTTTAGCAGTATGTAGCAACTTTGTAATAGTTTCAGGCGGGAAAGCACCGTGCTGTCTATTTTTAGTAGCATGTAGCAACAATGTAATATTTTCAGGTGGGAAAGCGCCATCCGAATTTCCGACATTTACACCGAAATTTTGGAATAGGTCAGTTTTGGATTCGGAAATTTTTTTGTAGGCGGGCCTTGGCTTTTGGAAGGTCCGATTGATGACGAATACACCTTATTAGTCCGAATTCCGAAATTGGCCGAACCGAATCGCACAACTCTATAAACTGGGCTGTGTGCTTTTGTACCAGCATTTTGAGTTGTGGCAATCCATTCTGTCTCCAGTATATCGAGTGATAGTGCTGCCTGTCCATAGTTTACAGCGCCAGAATCTTACAGGCTATGTTAAGCATGTACCTAACTACAGATGCATATTTGTACCTTAACTGAACTTAAGACATTTGAAATTCCATGTGCTATTTATCAGCATGTAGGAAAAAGATTGCACTTCTGATTTCTGGGCCAGGTTGCTGTGTTTCTACTATGTAATACTCAGCTGGCAATACTGTCACCATCAGCAATACTAAGCAATATTATATATCATAGGTTCTCTCAAAGTAATGATATATACAAATATTCTAGCATACTTTTTTTGTAAGTTTTAATGCTTCTTTAAGATATAAGTACCTTGTACTTCTGGGGGAAACGTAAATTATCAAGTGCTTTAGTGCTGATGCTCCATATCAATGACAAAGCAATGCAAATTAACCCTCTGAGTGCCCAAGATGTATCCAATGCATTGCAATGTGTTGGATACCGCACTGGCACTCAAAGGGTTAACAAATTATATAAAGTATGACATTGTTCTTTTATGATTTTGCAAAATTAAGATTTTTTTAAAGATATTTCACTATATGTATTTAAAGACTTGATCTATACAAAGAGCAGACAGTGAAAAGCCTCTGCTATGTACATTGATTTATACCAGGAGTATTATCAGGTAGATAGTGCTCACAAAGAAAAAGGAAGACCAAAACTAAAATGGATGAGATAAGATAGCAAAACTTAACTAGAAAAAAAAAATCCACACCAGCAGTTTAACTAAATTAACATGTACTATTAAAGTAATAATATCTAAATTAATATGTTATTATTCCCTTAAGAAAGCTATTATGTTACTTGAGTATATGCAGATTTCTAAGATAACTGAATGGGGAGAAGAAACATTATTGCTGTGTCTTCTCCATGCATCCAGTATTTGTAGGGTCATTTTAACAAAAGGACAAAGTGTGCTGCTGTGCAGGGCCCACTGGTGGAAGTGTTATCCGCAACAAGACATTTCAGAAATAGAAAAAAGAAGCCAGCACTCACCCGCTTGAAAAGTTCACTTTATTGTATGCTTCGGTACATCAAGACACACACACACTGTAAGCCGACAGCTGTTTCAAACTTTTTCAAGGCACATTCCCCATTATTTAAAGGCTCTAAAGCCACTCCCCCTTTTACCACTTCAGGCAAATTTAAAGGGAAAGTTGGTTATATAGACAATTGCTGTACACATCATTATAAAGCATAAAGTGATTGCTAACCCGAAGGCCTGCACATAGTGCAGAAAACTATAGACCCTTTCACCTACAATCCAGGTCTCCAAAGTATACAACCACATATTCAAAATCACATCACCAACTACAGCAAAAACAGAGACATTTTGGTTTTATCATTGAGACCCAGTAATGCTGTTGCTTGTAATCTTATAATCCACAGTGCTTCCCTTTTAAGGAGATTAGTATGTCGACGCCCTCAAGGGTTAAAAATAACTCTCTTTCCCTGCAAACGTCAACTCTTTGCCATCACAATTATGATATTCTGTAAAATGTGAAACCAGTCATGAATTTAAAGAACATTTCCTAATTGTTGTAAAACGCTCTTAGATCCTTAATTTTAATGAACGGTTAGTTTTTCCTCTATATAATCAACCACAAGGGCAAAGAAGGACATAGACTACATAGGTTGTCAAACAGGTAATAAGATCTCTCACAACATACTGGTAACCTGGCAGGGGTAAGGAGCACCCCATTACCATATGTCCACAGGCCAGGCAGTCCCCACAACAAAAATTGCCCTGAGGATTAACATGATCTAACCAAGCGGCCTTAACATGATGAAAGTTATACTCATTCCTGACAGTTTCTGCAGGGCAAGGAGCCTCCATGACGAGGCTAACAATGGGGCAATCTCCACAAATGCCCCTCATTAGTGGGCCTGTCTTTAAGATAAACCAATTATCACGTATGACTGAGGAGCTCTTGCCTTTAGCTTTTAAAAGGGACTTTCTATCAGTATTTCTTTCTCTATAGAGCAGTGGTTCTCAACCTTGCTAGTGCTGCGACCCCTTGATAAAATTTCCCAAGTTGTAGGGACCCCTAACAGTAAAATTATTTTCGTTGCTCCGTCATCGCTGTAATTTTGCTACTGTTATGTTACAAAAAAACTATTTTCTGATGGTTTTAAGCAGGGGTCAAGTCCTGGGAAAAGAAGTGTGGGAACTCACCCAAGATTTCCCTCTGGCCAAAATAAAGATATATGGCTCACGTCAAGATTGTCTCTCTCTACGTTTGTGTGTATCATTGCACTGACATAAATATATAGACATACTCATACATGCATGTGTGTTGGAGTTTCTGTGTGATGCATGTGTCTTTGTCTCTATTACTGTTGCATGCATGCACACACATTGCCCCCATCAACTCCACATTGCCCTCACATTTCCCCCCATCAGCTCCATATTGCCCCATCAGCTCCACATTGCTCCCATACTGCCCCCATCAGCTCCAACTTGCCCCCATCAGCTCCATATTGCCCTCACACTGCCCCCATCAGTTCCAACTTGCCCTCATCAGCTCCACATTGCCCACATACTGGCCCCATCAGCTCCACATTGCCCTCACACTGCCCCCATCAGCTCCAACTTGCCCCATCAGCTCCACATTGCCCCCATACTGGCCCCATCAGCTCCAACTTGCCCCATCAGCTCCACATTGCCCTCACACCACCCCCATCAGCTCCCACTTGCCCCATCAGCTCCACATTGCCCCCATCAGCTCCACATTGCCCTCACACTGCCCCCATCAGCTCCAACTTGCCCCATCAGCTCCACATTGCCCCCATACTGGCCCCATCAGCTCCACATTGCCCTCACACTGCCCCCATCAGCTCCACATTGCCCCCATACTGGCCCCATCAGCTCCACATTGCCCTCACACCACCCCCATCAGCTCCCACTTGCCCCATCAGCTCCACATTGCCCTCACACTGCCCCCATCAGCTCCACATTGCCCCCATACTGGCCCCATCAGCTCCAACTTGCCCCATCAGCTCCACATTGCCTCACACTGCCCCCATCAGCTCCACATTGCCCTCACACTGCCCCCATCAGCTCCAACTTGCTCCATCAGCTCCACATTGCCCTCACACTGCCCCCATCAGCTCCGCATTGCCCTCACACTGCCCCCATCAGCTCCAACTTGCCCCATCAGCTCCACATTGCCCTCACACTGCCCCCATCAGCTCCATATTGCCCTCACACTGCCCCCATCAGCTCCAAATTGCCCCCATCAGCTCCAACTTGCCCCATCAGCTCCACATTGCCCCCATACTGGCCCCATCAGCTCCAACTTGCCCTTACACTGCCCCCATCAGCTCCAACTTACCCCCATCAGCTCCACATTGCACCCCATTAGCTCCATCTTGCCACCATATTGTGAAATGTTAATTTCTAGTTAACATAAATTACAAAAGAATTAAATGTTTACGACTTACGACACATTTTATTTTTTTTTTTATTGCGCATTATTGAACTGTTTTCAATGTTGTATAATCATGTGAAAATGTGAAAACAAAGAGTAACAATGGTAACAGTCTTAATTATACAGTGTAAATATATTATATTTTATTAACTCACATTGAAGAGAAATATTTTTTTTTGCTGCATCGCTGGTAATGAGGTCAATGAACTCCTCCTGTGCATTTTCAGGAACTGTTACCATTGTTACGCTTTGTTTTCACATTTTCACATGACTACAATACGGTGAATACAGTTCAATAATACGCAATTAATAAAAAATAAAACGTAACTTGTAAACATTGTATTTATTTGTAACCTATATGTTATTTAAAAACAAATATTTCACAATATATTATTACATATGATATGTAATATATATTGTGAAATGTTAATTTCTAGTTAACATAAGTTACAAATGAATAAAATGTGTAGTACGATTTACGTTGTATTTTTTATTCCTTGCATATCATTGAACTGTATTCACCGTATTGTACAATCGTGTGAAAATGTGAAAACAAAGCGTAACAATGGTAACAGTCTTAATTAGACAGTCTAACACTGTCACTGTTACCATTGTTACACTTTGTTTTCACATTTTCATATGATTATACAATACGGTGAATACAGTTCAATAATACGCAATGAAAAAAAATTAAATGTAAGTCGTACTACTACACGTTTTATTCATTTGTAACTTATATGTTAACTAGTTGAAGAGCCCGTTACACGGGCAACAGTGCCCCTGCCAGCCGGTCGCGGGGCAGTTATGCACAGTAGAGACTGCCCACGCATCGGCTGATACACTGCCAGCAGGTCACGGGGCAGTCATGCTCAGTAGAGACTGCCTGCGCTGCGGCTGATACAGAGCTGGATGTTCCTTCGGAGCGCCCCGCTCTATATCAGCTTCGTCACGCAAGTCTCTACTGCGCATGACCACAGCATGCGCAGCATTCTCTACTGCACATGACTGCATTGTTACAAACTTTGTAGCGAATTATATAGGATAATTAACAGTTACAAATAAAATGTGTAGTAGTACGACTTAAGTTTCATTTTTTATTCATTGCGTATTATTGAACTGTATTCACCGTATTGTATAATCATGTGAAAATGTGAAAACAAAGCGTAACAATGGTAACAGTCTTAATTAGACAGTCTTATAACAGTAAACTTCATTGCTACAAAATTGTTGCGAAACCACGCATCAAAAACATAAGCGTCAGTGTGAAGGCTGAGGTTGCTTCTTTCTCACCAGAGCAGAAATTCTCGGGGCAGTCTTTGCAAGAGCACAACGAAGATCATCTTCTGCAACAAGTCTACTTCTGTATTTACACTTGATAATCAACAAGCTTGAAAAGGATGTTTCACAGAGATATGTTGTTGGAAATGGAAGAAGGCGGCACAACACAATCTCAGACAGAACAGGATATGACTGCAAACACTTTATCCAGAATGTATTAACTGACATTGAAGAGAAATCATTTTTTGCTGCATTGCTGGTAATGAGGTCAATGAACTCCTCCTGTGCATTTTCTGGAACATCTTCGATTTTGACTGTGAATGGACTTCTAGCAAGTGCAAACGGGGTGTCATGTAAGTTGGAAAGTACGATGAAATTTCATCTGCAAGCATTTGCATGTGTTCTTTGACAGAAATTATCATTGTCCTTTTGTCAAGTTCAATGTCATTTTCCTCAAAGAAAGCAGATAAGTTGGGCAACATGTAAATTCCATTTTCATCCAATTTTTTTTGCCAAAGTTAAAGTTTCATTTGGAATGATCGGATCTTTTCAGACAAATCGAGGCATGTTGCATTTGGTCCTTGAAGTTTTAAATTTAAATAGTTCAAGATTGCAAAGATGTCAACCAAGTATGCTATTTTCTGCAGTTTATTTGCATCGCTGAAAAGTGTTTGAACTGCGGTTTTGCTTTCTGATGAAAAAACGTTGTTAGTTCATCACGAAGATCAAAAACACGTTTTAAAACTTTTCCTCTCAACAACCATCTCACATCAGTGTGAAATAACAGGACATTATTGGACGCATCCAACTCATTACAAAGTTTTGAAAACAGTCGACTATTTAAAGCACTCGCTTTTACAAAATTGACGGCACTTACAACGCTTTTCATTACTTCTTGTAACTCTTGTGGCAGCGTCTTCGTTGCTAAGATTTGTCGATGAATCTTACAGTGAGTTCCGATGACTTTTGGAGACTCATTCAGTACCAAACGCTGAAATCCAGACCGACATCCCAGCATAGCTGGAGCACCATCTGTGCAAACACCACAAACCTTTTCCCAAGAGATCTCATGCTTTTCCAGAAATGAACCAGTTGTGTCAAATACATCACGCGCTGTAGTTGTCGTTTCAAGAGGTTTGCAAAAAAGAAACTCATCTTTAAAGTCGCCACCATTAATATACCTCACGTAAACCAGTAATTGTGAACAGTTTGCAACATCTGTAGATTCATCAACCTGAATGCTAAATATTCCAAGTGGAGCAGATTTAATTTCCTGGATTACCTGATCAATAATATCTGCAGACATATCATCTATTCTTCTGCTGACAGTGTCATTGGACAAGGAAACTGCACTCAATTTCTTAACAAATTCTGCTCCAATCATAACTCGAACAATATCTTTGGCTGCTGGTAACAGCAAATCCTCGCCAATGGTGTGAGGTTTCTTAGCTTTGGTGATTCTGAGAGCCACCAAATATGAAGCTTCAATGGCTGCTAGGTTTTGCTGCTGGTACTTGCCGCCAGTATCAAGTCTGCTTTTCTTGACGCCATCAGCTTTGTTTTTAAAATACTGGATATCCTTTCTGGCAAAGCTTGGATGCTTGCTATCAAAATGACGTTTCAGTTTGTTGGGCTTCATAGATTCGGCCGACAGAACTTCAGTACAAATAACGCATTGTCGTTTCTCAATTCCTGCTGCAACTATTGAAGTAAAACCATACTTTAAAAAATCGTCACTATATTTTCTTACCTTAAAGTTCTTCTCTTCATGATCCATTATCATGGGCTCGCAAATGAAAATATTATATAAGAATAGCTTCAATAACACAGATTTCAATTCAGTCATGAAGTGCCAGGCAACGGCGTATGTAATGTAGTCTGTAATGTAACAGTTAAAAATAATACAGTTACAAGAATTAATAATAGATCAAGCAGTCACAAACTGATTAAGAGGTTACTATCACATTTTATGGATACCTGTAGTGTAGTCAGTAACTCATCTCTCAGCTCTCTCTGCTTGGGCAGGAGGCCAACCCGGTGTGCACACTGTATCCGACACCCGGCCTGCCTCCACTCTTCTATGCCGCCCGCAGGGGAGGGCTGGCAACTTTTGGCCTTGGCCCTGGGGGGAAAATAAAATCAAGGTGCCCATTTATATTATCATTCAAGATCACTGTCCCAGCCCACTCTGCATAGCTTGCAATGGAAATAGGGCAACACTTCTGGTACTACAGAGCTTACAGCTGAAATGGAGCTACACTAGTGATACCACAGAGCTTACAAGGGAAATGGGTTATGCTACTAGTGTAGCTCAATTTGGATTGTAGCTCTGTGTTATCACTTGTTTAGCTCCATTTCAACTGTAAGGTCTGTGGTCAACCCTCCCCTGTCTATGGTGCAACTCATGTTCCCCAGAATTGTTCCACTTTACTGTGAATATGCCACTGTTGTCATGTATAAGCAGATACAAATGCAACTATGCTAAATTAACTTATTTCCAACAAAACTGCATAATTAATTATAACTTAACTGTAAAGTTTACAGTTCAGTTATAATTAATTATGATTATGCAGTTCTGTTGGAAATAAGTTATTCTTCTTCATTATGTTTACTGTGATTTTAGCATAGTAGCATTTGTATCTGCTTATACATGACAACAGTGGCATAATCCGCAGAAATCAGGAGCAATCCAATTGCACCATAGGAGAAATAACTTTTCTCTTTCATTTATTTGGGACTTTTAACACAAATACTGGGCAGGTCTGCAACACATTCAAGGGATTAAAATCAGTAGGAAACTGATTAATCTTTATTTGGAAACTGAACCCTGTGTTAGTGTTTACACTTTACAACATTTTCAGTGTAAAAGTAATCAGAGCAACGTCTAATGTTAAAGTTTTACATTGTAGAATACCCCTCCACCCAGCACCACGCCCTGGCCTCCAATACTACTGACTTACCTGAGCTGCGTGGAGGTGGGTCAGTGTACTTTCAGTGTCACTCTGCCACACTTCTGCCGATGGTGGTCTCTGAGTCAACGTCCCCAGACCCCAGTAGTCCTCCTACTGTGCTGCGTGTGTCCTCTCCTGTCCCGCTGAATCCCACAGTCCCGGACCCCACCTCCTCATCACTCGCCCCAGCGGGCCACCCGGTTGTGACATCACACTGACAGGAAGTCAGGAAGAAGAGGCACCGAAAGAAGCCGGCCGAACAGCACTTGCTGCCAGCAGCTGCCAGAGTACAACAACTCCAGCGCAGTGAATCTCTGGCAGACTGGCAGCAATATATTAGTGAGAGCAGTGCATACATACAGTGTGGCCCTGCCGCGGCTTTCCATATGCGCAGACGGGCTCCTACAAGCCGCTGTTGGAGGAGTCAGAAACATTAAAATTATATGTTTTTTTAGCTATTTTATTTTGTTTTCAGGGACCCCTGCAAATAGTAATTCGACCCCCAACAGGGTCGCGACCCACAGGTTGAGTACCGCTGCTATATAGGGCCCTATCCAGGTTCTCCCGATCATACTCCCTACTCAATCTACAAAAAAAGGGCATAAAACAGCTGTCGGCAGTGAGTGTGTGTGTGTGTTGTGTGTGTGTGTGTGTGTGTGTGTGTGTGTGTGTGTGTGTGTAAGACCACTGTTAACCCATTTGATGTACCGAAGCACATAATAAAATGAACTTTTTAAGTGGGTGAGTGCTGGCTTCTTTTTTCTATTTGTGAAAATTTTGCTGTGGTGCTAATGTGGGACTGTTGCACTGAACTTGCGAAGTGTTAATATATTGAGAGCCAAATAAATGGATGAAGAAAATTAGTAATCACCCCTGCTTTATTCTATCCTGTGAAGAATGTGTCGGTACTATCTGAAAATATAAAGTGTTAAAGGATTACCTGTGTAGCCAACTTTATATCTCACTCTGTTGGCATTTATCCACAATTAGCTCTCTCATACATTACAATTTGGAACCCTCAGGACAGGGCTAGATTTACATATATCAGATGCCCCTAAAGGCACTCTAAGCTCCCTTAGCACTGCCACATCCCCACTCCTCACATGACCCCCACCACCAGTCCAACTGTTTCTATGCACAGAAATACAACAAGCAAGAATGAAAAAAGCTTTAAAGGAATTGTAATATAATATAATTTTCACTTTACTTAATCTTGTTAGGCTTAAAAAAATAAATCATACCATTGGTGTCTCACTGCCATAATGTGCATAGTTATTTAGCAATTGACATTTATATCCCCCTCCCCTTTTTTACTACGTCACCTCTCAAGCTCTAAAAACAGAAATCTGGTCCTGGGATTATAGTGAGTGTCTACAGGCAAGAGATACAGCAATACAGCAGAGGTAAGCCATGCCCACTCACTTGACACCATGAAGCCTTTGTAATGCACTCCCCTTTCCTCTGAGCTTCATTCGGTCAAGTGTCACCTTTCCCTACCCACAGTGCATTGCATCGGTTTGCTTGTCAGATGAACACCGGGTTTCTGAGCAGAACCATTCCAGTCTATTACGGTGTTGTAGGTTATTTGTAGAACTTACAATACAGAAATAGATTGGAATGGTTCTGCTCAGAAATTCGATGTTCGTCTGACAAGCAAACCGATGCAGTACACTATGTAGCCTGTATAGAGGTATAAAACTGGATAAAAGTGGTGCAGCGACATTGAGATTGCTCTGACCACAGTCAGATTTACAATATGGGTGTGGCCGGAACTGACAAGATGCCGCTCAAATTTTTGAGCTCTAGGCAGCTGCTTACTCTGCCTATCGAGAAATTCGACAAATATTTCAATAGAGCGCACAGGGTTGAGAGAACCACTGGAAAGAGGCTCCACCACCAGGACACACAACAAAAACACTTCACTTATGGGACTAATTCCCACACTAATATATGAAAATAAAATGATCAAGCATTAACACCCACTAAAAACATGAACTACAAATCTCAATTAACCTTACCCTTGAGAAAGCGGGCAGTTTGGCCCACGATATGCGTGGGGTTGGAAGAAGTGTGTAGTGAGACGGCAAACGCCGATTACAACCATCCGGAGGGACACGACCGGGTGTGGGAGACTCACAGTCCCGGAATTAGGTGTATAAGAACTTTTGTGTCACTGATACAATTGCTGGATATACTAGTATTGGGACGGCAGGTGGATGAACGAGGGTTTATTGTACCATTCGGGAGGACGTGACGGGAGGATTTTGGATGTGTGAGAGACACCAACAACCGTCAACAGAGCCCGCACATTGGAAAGTGTACCCTGGAAGGGTGAAAGGTGATATATTTGCTGCAAGTTTGTAAGTGCAATCTGTATGTGTTTTGCAATTCTTAAAATAAAACACTGCTTTTAGATATATGTATTGCGCTTTTTTTCAGAATATATCGAGAAATTCGGCCCTCTCCCCTGTAATCTAGGAAATATAATACAGTCTGCTCAATCTGTTAATCAAGGCATGAAAATTTTGCAATGTGTGGATATATGTCAAAACTGTTGTAAGTGTAAAGTGTAAGCTCTTGCTTTGCAATGCATTGCAGACCTCTCTAGAATCAAATGGGTTTGGGAAGGGCACTCTTTATACTTTACCCAGTGACTCAAAATGCCCCTAAATTCTGAAATAAGTACTAAAATGAAAAAATGATATATCTCCCAACAGAAACATATACAATGAATATGTTACTATTTTCCTTTAGTCAGTAAAATCTAAATCCAAGCATACACATGGAATCCCCATCAGAGCGTATTGTTTCTGCATAAATATAATTGATAAAATCATCTGATTCACAAGAACTGCTTTTCATTCACTCACTAGGTAGAAAAACAATATCACATTAAGCTGTGTACACTTTGGAGGGCTAAGTAAAAAGCTTGGTGACCCAGAAATTGAGAGCTTTATTTCTTATTTTCTGTTTAGATTTGCAGCAAAACAGCATTTCACTTTTTCAAAGAATATTACACTATTTTATTTTTGCCTCATGCAGATATTCTTTTTATCTTGCTGTATAATTATGTGGAATTTAAAGTGTACATTTAAACCAACCCTTACTGGAACTAGCCTTTGGATGCAACAGATCTAAAGCAGCCAAAGGGATAAATCTCTCATAACCAAGGCAGAGGATCAATCACCAGGAAACAAGTCATTCTAGGTTCTGTCTGATGCCTTCAGGAGAACTGAAAAAGCAGTGGCCCATATGTATAAAGCCAAAGTGGAGCAATTCTGGAGCAAACCAACCGCTCCATAGACAACAATTCCCAATATTCTGATAAATGTAAATGTAGCTTTTTACCCCCCTAAATGCCAGAGAGGTGTATAACACAAAGAGTTGCAATAGTTCAGTGGGTTATAAGCTCCATTCAAGTCAAAAGGAATCTTTAGTTCTCTCCAATGGTACAACTGGTTTGCCCCAGAATTAGCCCATTTTGCTTTTTATACATATGGGCCATTGTTCGTTATCTGAGAATATCATCATCTTAACAAGTAACCTTTATTTTTTCTTTAGCAAAGTAATACCTTGAGTTCTAGAGATGTCTCCAAAATTATGGCTCACGGGGGAAACAACATTCTGCTCTGGTCATTGACAGTTCGCCATCCGGTTCAGTTGATTTGTTATTGTTTCTGTTGATACGTACCACACCCTCCCTAATTTGAAGCAGCTGTATCACTCTTTTTATTATACTGGAGGATTCCTTATGTTCATGTATATCTTTACTCAATGCTGATCTCTTTTCTCTGTAACGATGGAATGCCTCACTTGTCACACTGCACAACATTGCTTGGAATTCAGAATTTAATCAAACTTAATAAAATATTTAAAAAACAAAATAGAATTACTACTATGACATATTCTGTATAAGGTAAGTATATATGGTGTCAAAAATATACAGATATAATGTTTAAAAAAAGCAATCATTAGGTATTTGCTTATAGAATATTCCACCACTCACTGTAATGTGTACTGTCTGATATGGATCCCCTCAATTTGAAGGTCTTATGTAGTCTCAAAAATGGATAGTAAAATACATTTTTAGAAATGCAAGTGCTGTCGTGATTTTACAGCTGTATAAAAGCAAAAGCACCCCCAAAAATGGGAGATGTTTCATTCAAACATTAATATGGTACAAAGTTACTTTCTTGTGAGAATTTGAGGGCGACATTTAGTGAACACTCTGTTTTATGATTGTGCTGGTGCTACTGCAGTTAAAAGTTACTGTAAGAATCTGTTCATTATCTAAATTAGTTGTTGCCTCATTTCTCCAATGTTATTTGCTTTGCAACTATTAAAACCTATTACTTTTGACTGTTGGCTGTGACTGTGAATATAATTGTATAACTTTATCTTATTGAAGAATTAGAATTTTTCTTTTCCAGGATCAATAGAAAAAAATCAATATGGGCTAATGCACAGATATTTCCCATTATCTACCACTGAGCTAAATGCCTGTTATCTGCATCAGTGTTAGTTGGACTCGGTGACAGATCTGTCATGATGATGTGTGTGAAATACTGTAACCTCCTCTAAGAGTCTCTTATGTTTATCCCTTTGGGTGACAGAGGGGTACAAAACGCATTGCTTTGCAATACGTTGTATACCCCTCTGACATTTAAAGGGTTAAATTAGACACTGTTAAGTCATTCAGTTGTGGATTTGCATGTCTCAGTATTTAAAGTCACTTTATTTTCCAGTATTTTGAATATTATTGTGTTATTATTTATTTTAAGAGACAATGAAACACATGCATAAATGTAAAGTAGTGTAATGAATTAGAGACCTCACATTCAAAGGTGTAAACATTTCAGAGAGATTCCTAGAGATTCAAAGAAAATTTGAGGAATTGCTAATTTTCCCTAATGTGCAGTTAGTTTGGTGCAGACATTCGCCACCTTGTATTTAAGCATAAGAACCAATGAATCAAGCAATCTCTAGTATTCAAGGGGATAAAGACCCCAATTAAATCAATGGGACATTTTACTTTTTCCACGTGGTGTAAGTTTTTTTTCCAAATATTTGCTCTACTTGTGTATAAAGACAAATGTCCCAGAAGTTTCAAATGAATCAAACAAGCCATGAACACCTTACAATCAGTTGGAATGTATGTAAATATAAATGTTTTTACTGTAATTAAGCCGCAGGAGCAGGAATATTTTGTCAAAACAGAATAAAAAATTTAAATTATAAATACTTTGTTACTCTGAATTCACTTTGTCCTATTTGCAGAAATTATACAATGTGCATTAGTAACTACCCCTTTGAGTG
Source organism: Rhinophrynus dorsalis (assembly GCA_037306005.1). NCBI lineage: Eukaryota > Metazoa > Chordata > Amphibia > Anura > Rhinophrynidae > Rhinophrynus > Rhinophrynus dorsalis. The sequence continues at coordinate 289,360,963 of CM074721.1, forward strand.
CCAGGGAGATATGCAACGCATTGCACTGCATGGTGTTGTATACATCTCTGGCACTCGGTGTGTTTAAATGAATCAGAATGGCATCAATTAGCATGGTTTTGTAAACAAACTCCTTCCCCCTATATTGGTACAGCCTAAAATACATTTGCAAAGCTTTGCATTAGAACAGTATGGAAGGAATGCTATTCAGAGTGTAAATCTCAGCAATTGCTTCCCATGAATTAAAGAGAAGATTTTAATGCTGTGTGTGAGGGGGTGCAAAGTATTGCTAAGAGATGTGTGCTCATCCTGGCACTCAGAAGGTTAAAAACATGAATACTAGAGACATTGCAACATGTTTGAGATGTCTCTAGCATACAAAGTTTAACCTTTTGAGTGCCAAAGGGGTACACAATACATTGAGTGCCATCCCCCCCCCCCGGCACTCATAGAGTTCAAGGACCAATAAAGAGTTACAAGGAGAAGGAATTCACATAGGGATAATGTTGCACCTTGATTTGCCCTTAAGGCAAAAAGTAATAATCTTTAACATGCCATAAAAATTAGACAAAATGTACCCCCGACAAACAAGGATAAGCAAATAGCAAATTATTATTATTACTTAAAACTGTCCCAATCTATTCCTAGTACTCTGCAATATATAATTATAAAAAGCAATATAAATAACTGGAGATCATGTTGTAAAGAAAGTCAATGGGCCTTAGGCACAAAAGAAGAGTGGAGTAATATGTATGTAGGCAAATCAACTGCAACATGGTGGGACATATTCAAATCCTCAAATTTCCCATTGATAAAAATGGGGCTTTTAAGCTCTTGAGTGGTAGAGAGGTCTCCAACATGAATCAATGCATTGGAAACCTGTCTAGAAAGCCCATTTAAATGAATACAACGTTTTATCTGTGACGTTTAGTGCACTTGGCTTGCCCCAGAACGACTCCACTTTTATTTTGTGCCTAAGACAAAAACATTTCAGGGTTTACACCATAACAATAAATATCTGGTATATTTCAAGATACACTGTTTGAAACATAACATATAGGTGGTTTTAAAAGATTTTTCCAGTCAGCTTAGGTTGTTATAGTGACATAGTTGATGAGGATGAAAAAAGAAGTGTCTATCAAGCTCAGCCCTTGAGGTGTTGGTTCCACTTTAACCCACTGAGTGCCATAGAGGTATACAATACAATGATTTGGATACCGCTCTGGCACGCAATGGGATAAGCCATCCTATATAATAATTTGCTAAAACGTGTGTAACGATGCAGTCATGCGCAGTAGAGACTGCTGCTCATTCTAATGCACAGTAGAGACTGCCCGTGATGAGGCTGATACAGAGTGGGGCGCTCTAATGAGCATGACTGCACCGCGACCGGCTGGCACTGGATCAGCCGAGGCGTGGGCAGTCTCTACTGTGCATCACTGCCCCGCGACCGGCTGGCAGTGGCACTGTGGCCCATGTAATGGACTCTTCAACTAATATCATATAAATAACAGAGAACTAACACCTTCTAATACTAACCTCTCACATACCATATTTGGTTAAAACATTCTTTCGGCCCATATAAATTTTGCCCATGTGCACAGGCAGCAGCAATAGATGCATGTTCCCTGCTCCAGATCTTTCACTGGGGAAATGCATTATTTGTGTGGGGAAGAAGAGATGAACCACTTCCAACATCCCCTACACTATCCACAGCCCACCTTCCAATCTCTCTCCCTCCCTATATAAAATAGAATAGCTAGGTTAGCATGAGACAGGAAGTGAAGAGGCGGGCCATGGATAGTGATGGGGATGTTGGAAGCAGAATTCAAAATGTGTCCCACAGAGATTATTTCCTACCTCTGCACTCTATATATATTAAATAGCATTGTCGGGGAGGCAGGTGCGCATATGTCATGTTGGGTGGCTTGATGGCAAGGTTCGGCTGAGCTGCTCTATCTCTGCTGTTGATTCTGCTGAGTGAGCTAATCTAGTGCTCTGCTGTTGATTGCTGCTGCCTTGCCTTTCCTGGGTCAGGCTGAATCAGCTGACCTCTCTGTGATTACTCACCTGACTGTTATCAGCCAACCCTCTCAGGGTATTTAAAGCAGCTTGGCTAACCTCCTCCTAGCCCTTGTGTCTGCTTCTGGCTGAATTCCTGATTACCTGTGCATGACCTGGCTTCCTACGTCCCTTCTGGCTCCTGACATCTCTGACCTCCGTATTCCTGACCCCGGCTTGGCTGAGTACCTGTCTTGGTTCCTGACTCCGGCTTGTCTTTTGGTTTATGCTTCTGGATCACAATTTTGCTTGATTTACTTTTGTTATTTTGTTGTTTTAACAGGTAACCCAGTACAAGCCTGGAAATACTTTCTGAGAGAGGAGTATTGCCACAGTACAGGATTCAGGGTATCAGGCAGTATGTGTGTGTTATGGTTGGTGTGTCAGACAATATATGTGTGGTTCTCTAACTGCCAGTGGACAGTGGAAAAGGGCTGGGGTGTCAGGCATTATATACAGTTCTGTAACTACCAGTAAGGCTGGGATGCCAGACAAGGTCTGTGACTACTAGTGGAACAATGCTAACACACGCTTACCCAATCCTAGCAGCCAATTGTTGTGGCCATCCTTGGAGGGAAATGTTGAGTATGGAGCACTCAACTGCATCTGAGTTTGGAATGCCTGAGTTAAGTAACAGTACATCCTACCTGAATTAGTTTGAAAAAAATAAAAACTGCTAGCAACTGTCATGGCTGCCTCCATTGCTAAAACATATAGGAAAGACTGAAGATGTTATCTTTTGAAGAATAATTCATAGGGACCATTAGAATTATATTGCCACAGTAAGGTAGGTGTGTGTTATTATAAGTAAGTGTTAGTTCTACTTAAACATGTTGAATCTAAGGTGCAAAACATACTGAATAGGAATGCTCTGAGGAAACCATTCGACTGTTGAAGAGTTTGTAGTGTGTTACAGACATCTCTAGCATCTAAGGGGTTAGACTGCCCTTTGCAAATGCATGAGCTGCATGAATACGAAATGCTATTTATTGAAATGCAGCCTGATTACTGTTTTTTTCCAAGACACTATGGGCAAGGTGTAGTAACCCTCAAACCTAGCTGGCAGCTTATTTAATGATCTACACACCAAAACATCAGTATAAAGTAAACATACATTTCTAAGCACAGACAGGCACATATAAGACTGAGTGAGGCCCCTCAGTAGAAACTGGATTTCTCCCTCTGTTGCTCATATGGAAGCCAGATCACTGGGATCCCTAGTCCCATTTACGAACATTGATATATTGAAGGGCCTGAGACCCTTTTACTTACTGATGCTTGGGCATCAGGCTTATCGTTGTCCAATTTCATGTGGATGATATGAACTGAAAACTTCTTTCTAGATACAACAACAAAAACCCAGTGGACTATTTTTTTTTTTTTACTTTCAAGAAATCAATTTTTATAATTAGAGGAGAATTGAGAATAGTCTGACTCATCCCCCTATTTTGCATGGAATGGGAAATCCTGTGCCTTAGTAAACATGTCCAAATAGAGGTGTGTAGAAATATTAGCTGCAGCACCAACACTGGTAAAGTAGACCTCAGCCACCATTACCCTAGATCTAAATAAATATTAACTTGATGCAATCACTGCAATCATAATATTTACTTTTAGATCAATAGGATGTGAGAGTGGCTAACGTATTCTTCAGCAGCACAAAATTGAATGTTGTGGTACAAAAATCAAAAAAGCATTAATTGAGCTACATTTTAATAAAACAAAATAGCAATGGTGTTTCCATTCAGCTCTTGCATTTGCACATTCTGCTCTTTATTTTTCACATTTAAATTATAAATTACAACATAAAATAGCAAGCATGATATAATAACGTGATTCTGCAAATGTATCATTGAAGTGGGTGTTTCCTTCTGCAAGTCAAATAAGTCCACCAGTAAGCATTTAAATTTGCATTGCAAACAAATGAGCCATGCTATAGTTTCAAAGCAAAAATATAATAGAAGACAATCGCAGGACAGCCTGACAAATATTACAACTGTTTCATTGCTTACTTTACATTTTAAATTTCAAATGAAGCAAAGTAGAAATACACTGTAGCTGAAGTATGATATTCCCACCAAAAAAAAAAAATCAGCAAATCTGCAGTGATTAATTCCATCAGAAGCAGGATGATTTATTTCTAGTGTTACCCTGTTTTAAATATTTAAAAATATACATCTTTGGTATGATGTATCTGGCATAATGAGCACCAAATTGTGGGCAAATTCTTTTCCTATGTTGACTTAACCCCTTGCATGACAGAGAGGTCTCCAGTACAATAGTAAGCAACAGATTGGATACATCTCCAGCATAGGTTGGGCTGACAAATGTCATTATAATATCAATAAAATGGACAAAAATATATGGGTTTAAATCGGTGAACAAGGGAACTGTTTCAATGTTGAAGTTGATTAGCAGTATCATTTCTTATAGTGATTGGGGGCATCTGCGAAAGCAAACTTCAGTCTGTAGGCTTCCGCTAGCAGAATGCTGATATCTTCATCCCTCCAATTTACAGTTGGTAGATTCTGCAAAAAGGTCAATAATCCCTGAAAAACACAAAAGAAAAAAAAAAATCAAACACTAGGTACACACTGGGTATACAGTACGAAAGATGGAACACTGGTTGCATGTTAAACCTTCTGGTATACGTATTTTATACTTATGCATAAAGCTTTGATGTCCAAACTTGGCATTACAGACAAACCTTGAGCAATTCTTGAAAAATAATATATTTTGTTTTAAGAGCATGCTATGCTTTAGAGATATCAAAAAAATAGACGGATATTATATCACTAGGCACAATGTTTCAAAACTGTCAAAGAGCTCAATGACATTTTTATGATGTTATTACATTTATTATATTACAGCAATACTATAAAATATGAAGTATAAAACTTTGCAAACTTTCTTTTTTCTACATTTAAAAACAAAACACAAACCTGTGCTTGTCCATACAAATTAACTTGATGTGAATACGGTATTCAGCATATATTATACCAAAATTTTAAGAAATTTCAAAATAATAAGGTTTTATTTAACCCCTTAACAGAAGTTAAGGACCACTGGGCTTTTTTTGAGGAATGGATTCAGGAGTCCCAAATCGGTGTGTATACGTGCGGGGACCCCTGAACTTCATGACGTGCCAGGACTGTCATGGACCCTTAACGTAAGTCACTGTGATGGTCCTGGCACGTTTGACCAAAATATGTTTAAGTTTGCTAACCTCGCCACGTGATAATATGTTTTTATTATATGTATTACTATAGGTGACTATTACCTATTTATCTCCTGATGAACAATCTGTTGCTTTGAAAAGCATTGAGCATTAGGGCTTTATGTGTCACTGGAAGTGACTTTATATTACTTTAGCAGATCCAGAATTTTTCTTTAATTTTGGGAGGTGCATCTCCATAACAAGGTGTATTTTAATACCCTGTCTGCCTTAAACTGGTTGTCCACTATCAACCAGTTACAGATCCTAATTGTGAGTACGGGGTGTATTTTCCTGTTACTAAAACTGCATGTGAATAGTGGTATTGCGCCCCTTCTGGCTGTTGTTTTGTTCTTCTTTGTCGATGATTCCTAAGAGTCGCTTGTCTTTGTCAGGGAGCGACATCCACTTTCCAGTTGGGGATTGACTGAGTGACTATCTCACCCATTCAAATGGCCACTGTTAGTGGACATCTATATTGTAAGTAAGGTGGAATATTGGCGGTGGATCCATTATAAGAATTTATTACATTAGAAGCGCCCCTCTTTCTTTTTGTTCAATTGTGAGTCCTGACTGATTAATATCGCTATCTCACACATATTAGTATTTGACGTACATTAAAATACCTATCTATGTCAAAATTATCCCTCTTTATTTTTTCTCTGGTGCAATAAAAATAATCTTGTTAAAAAAAATAAACAAAAAAATCCTGTATGAGCAGACAGACTTACTAGCAAACAGGTAAACCTGAAACAGGTGGGCAGAGATCCAAGTGGACAAGCTCTCCCTCAGTCCACTTTATAAGCCTCTCACACCCATCTCCACAGGTCTGATGAACCTGTTGCTTGCCTTGGTTACAAATGAACAAGAGGAACAGCAAGAAACAAAAGGTCGAGCACGAAGCTTTTAAAAACCTCTTCATTAGAAACAAAAGTGAAAATATGTGGAAATGTACACTTTGATTACATATTTTTTCTTTTTTTAAACTAAATAATAAGTTGAACATGGTGAAGAAGCAGCTAGAATAAAAAGGTGAAATGTGGAAAACCAAAGGAAAAAAAGGAGAACTCAAAGTGCTAAACACACCATGATATGTAGAAATAGTATATAATATCAAAAAGAGAAAATGTAAGTGAATAAAGAATGGATAGCAGAAAGGATTCTCCCAAGTCCCTATATTAGGCGAAAGCTGAAAGCAAAAAGCTAAAAACAGAAAACAACCATGCGCTTGTCCATACATTACATTAAGTTAATTTGTATGGACAAGGATAGGTTTGTTTTTTATTTTGAGCTTTCGCCTAATCTAGGGATTTGAGAGATTCCTTTCAATCCTTGCGGCTTTCCATTGTTTATTCACTTACATTTTCTTTATGATATTATATACTATTTGTACGTGTCATGGTGTATTTAGTGCTGTGAGTCCTCCTTTTTTTCCTTTGTTTTTTTTTCTATATATACAAGCTATTTTGGAGTTAATATGGCAGTAATATAAAGAATAAAAATTACAGTACAACCAAGCTTATATAGGTATAGGAGGATAAAATATAGGAAGTGCTTACAACCTCTGACAAAAAGCTGATCACTAAAACAGCAGAGGTAAATCCGATGAAAAATTGGCAGTTTATTAATTAATATAGGTGGAAGGTGAATTTTCTTTTTTTGGGGAGGCTAATAAAAGGCCCTTCTCTCAAGATATATTTTATTTCTGAATGTTTATATTAGTATAGCCATATCACTTTTGAATAAGATACACTCATGGAAAAAACCTTTTTGAGTACTGCAGCCTTCCAATGTGCTTCATCTGATATAGTGATTACATAAGTGGTGATATGGCAATCCTACTATTAACTTTGAATTATACTTAATATTCAACATATTGTAATACCACAGGGCTTTCAACTGAAATGGAGCTACATTTCTGCATTTTATGTGTTGTTATATGAGCATAGCATAATGCTATGCTGCATTATATGCAAAAATAAATGAAATAAGGATATTAAATGTATTGTGATAACACTGTAGTATAATTGTCAATATAAACTATATTATAAGAACAAGCATAAAAAAAAAACACTAACACATGGCTGTGTCCAACCAGTCCAGAAATATAGTAAGCTAGAGGTTATTTCCATTCAGTAAAATGGTAGTACATCCTAAGTGCAAAAAATAAAGGAGAATAAAGACACTCAAATATTCAATACTGCAGATCTTGAGATAGAGAGAAATGTATCAGGTTTAAGAAATAAATGTATCCTAGCCACATCCCATCTCCATTTCAATTTTGATGTTTCTTAGGCTATTGTACATATTGAGAGCAGGGCCCCACTGAAGCTTTTTAGCACTAATGGATACTACTTACTTTTACAAAATACACAATATTCTACCCAGTGTTTCAGAGCACAAAATAATCACATTAGTTCCAAATTGTGTTTCTTTTTTTACTACTCAATAAGTAAGAGCATTTGTGGGTCTAGGAGAGTCTACATGAGCAGTAGCAGTAGAGAATGTGCATGTGTATGTGCACTTTAGGGTCACAGTATAGCCATGCAGTAGAGAAATAAAAATAATAAGAAGAATGTTACTGTGATAGAAAAAATGACTCTTGGCTGTATAATGCAGTAGCTGGGTCAATCTGTGGTTACCCAAAGTGATCACAATGAGCAGATTTATCTGAACATTTTATGTTTGGTGAGCTTCCTGTTCTCTTGTAATGATATAATGCCTTGCTAGTCTTATTCCAAGTAACATATTTCCTAAATAAATAATATATAAGCTTGTATGTCCCTGCTACTCACATACTCATAATATGTAGGTGCCTTATAGTGGTATACTGACCTATTGATTGGTTGTAATATTATATTGTCCTGCTGGTCTCATATAATTATATACATTGTGCTGCAGGTCTCTTGTAATGATACACTGTGCTGTTGATTCCTTGTAGTGGCATATTGCTCTAATGCTCTGTTGAAATGCTAGATTGTCCTGCTAGTCTCATCTATACTATAAAAGAAAACATGCTCACGTGACCACAAATTCTACAGTCATGTCTGAAACAACCCGGGCAGCAGCAAGGAGGAGATATGCATATTTGTTTTCAGCATGCAAGGAGGCATCAAAATATCCGCAAGGACTTTCACCACCTTCACTGTTCCCTCTCTAAGGACTTTTCCTGCCCTTACTAACGCCTGTCTGAAAGAAAAAAAAAAACATGGTCAACTGTCGCTGGTCAAACACATACATTGCAAATATAGCAGCAGGAGCCCTGAAGTCCTGGAGGGACTGATAGTGGGAAGCCCAGTAGGACACGGATGGGAGAACCATCCAGGAGTCGGTGGGGGTCCTGGCCTTGCAGCACATGGCTGTGAGTTCAGAACAGAGGGACCTGGCCACACAGACCCAAGAAGGAGGTGGCTAAAGGATGGGGCTCCAGGCTTGGGTTTTTGCTCCGCTAGTTCAGGCAGCAACTCTGTCTGTGAAAGGGGAGGACCTGCTTTGTCTGCCTCCACTGCTCAGACTCGCCTACTTCAGTCTAAGTACACAGCCACCACCTGCCAGAGGTATGCGGAAGAGAAGATTTGATGTGACAGAGGGGGAGATGGTGTGTGGGTGCCATATATGCCAAACTATAACAATTGTCACTCAAACTGAAATGTATTGGAGATCACATTTAACCCTTAGAGTGCAAGAGGGGTGACCAAAGCATTGCTTTGAAATGTGTTGCCCACCTCTCTGGCAATCAAAGGGTTAACAATATAAATTCCCACTTTAAATCACTGACATCTGGGGAGTTACTTGTGTCATGCAATATGCTACAAATTAATTTAACCTCTGTCAGTGTGGCCTGAAAACATTGCAATATCTTACAACTATACACCTGTACTTGTGTGGTTTTCAGTTCTTCATTCAATACAAATTTTGTCCAGGCTTCTTGCCTTGTCACATGGGCTTTTCTAAATAACTACAATTGCATCCTGCCTACCATCTGCCTCATGGACTCACTGTGTTATTCTATGGAGAGGCAGTTATGTGGCCCATATATACAGAGTTGACACAAGTCTGCTATAACTGTACTCAAGCTCTTTAAAACTCACTGACTTGCTTCTGCAACCTCATACACTGCTAGTATCGGATTTCCAGCCCCATCAGTACTAATTTATGGGGACTGTGGGTAATTATTTTCATAACTCAGTTCTTTAACCCTTTCAGCTTACAAACTGCCCCATTCTGGGGATATTGTGCCTCACTATTTCTCAACTAACACTGAGGTTTCAGTGCTAGCATGTGGCCATTAAAAGACTGAGATACAGGCACATTGCAACGCACATAATACAACTCTGTCTACTGTCATTGCATTCTCATTACCTCCTCAGAATGCTTATTATTTGGGCTAACATATGTGTCCTCTATTATTTCATGCAATATACTCCAACTTTCTGAACAAGGGTTTCCGAAGGCACAGTTTGCACTGCTTTGTGATGCAATGGTGACTCAGAATCCATTGTAGTCACACTTTAAGTGGAATTTCACCCTAATTCAAGTTCGCATATTTGAAAACTGCATTAACCCCTTAAGCACCCATGACGGTCCAGGACCATCATGGGTTGTTATACCCTTAAGGACCCATGACGGTCCTGGACGTCATGGAATTCTGGGCCCCACGCATGGCTGCACGCCCTTTGGGAAATCCGGAATCAAATTGCGCAAAAAAAAAAAAAAATGCTCCGTGGTCCTTAAGGGACCACAAAGTATGTTTGTGGCCGGTCCTTAAGGGGTTAAAAACTGCCTACATGTCATGTTAACCAAAATTCCAGCAGATGTATAGTTTAGGAGATATTTACACTTTTATTTCTTGGCAAAATGAAACATCATCGAAATCATCATTAGCATATGACACCTCACTGAAAATGCTTAATTAGCATATGAAACATCATTGATTATCTTAATTAGCATATGAAATGTCACTGATATTGCCCAGGCACTGCAATTAGCATACATTAGCATATTCAAGTTCCACTTTAAGAAGAGGTGTGTTCCCTATATACTATTTATTAATATATATGCTGAAGTTTAATCAAACATTACTGTCAGGTTTTTTGCTTAGGACCAATGTGATACACTTATTTATGTGCCACACAGTCTGATCTCATAAAAAAAAAAAAAAAAAATTAGGATACCTAACAGAGTTGTCCTCCCCCCCTCCCTTCAAACTTTAGTTTTTCTGCTTTTGATCTATATAGGCTGTGTTATGGGAAACGGCTCGGCCAGTAGTGGGGAACTGGAGAGGCTACATTTGGTTCCTAGCCCTTACTTCCTGGATAACCGTTTGTGCTCTAAAGCTGATAGAGCATTAGAAGCCGGACAAGGCAAGGAAGTACATTTTATTTCAGCATTGTTAACACATACCAACACAAACCGGCAAGCTGGTATATAGTTATATTCAAGAGCAATTCACAAGGAATCATGTGACATGAACACCCATATGTTTTCTGTATTATGACACTTGACCAAATCCAAGGGTCAGCAGCTAACAGCCGGCCTGCTGTTGCACTGCAACCCCCATCATTATCCAGCTGAGGTCCAATGGCGGAAGCAGGAGAGAAGCAAGATCACCCCTTTTCTATACTACCACCTTATAATCGTCATAGGTTGCACATAAGACCTTTACAACAACATCATGTTTCTTCATGAACTTACTTTGTAAATTTTCAGAAGATTAACTCTTTGAGTACCAGATGTGTGTTCAAAGCATTGCAGAGCTCATGTGTGCCTTTGGAATGCCGCTGCTACATCTACATAGCAGGGAGCTCTATGCTTCACCTTCACATTCTTGCATTTGACCCAAATTTACAGCCTCTGTGAAAGGCCAAAATCTTAATGAGATTCTAATGTGTTTTCTGTTATATCCCAGCAACACCACTAACACCAAAGAATCCCTAGTCAGCCATGTCAAATGTTGGGATGTATGCAAACCACTGGTGAACACATACATATCACGTTATAGCTACTTCACCATAGGTTTGTATTCCGTGCATCAGTGATTTTGATTGCTGTACATGTGCAAATTGGAGATCTCATTAAAACATCACTTGAGCAGAAATATCACTTTAAAAGTTTGCTTTTGGAAGATGCACTGTTGTTTGAGTGTTTGTGTGAAAGACAGGTGTCAGCAACACAGGTGTGTGCCACACTAAGCCTCTCTGTATGTAAATATGTGTTACGGCCAACACCGTATCCAAAAATTCCACTTTACATAACTGAATACAATAATTAAACAAATAGTCCTACATTGCTAGTGTAATGATTTATTACCTTGCTAGTCTTATAGAAGTGTGTATTGCCTTGTGTGGTCCTGCGTGATTAGTCTCTTGCAATGATACCTTGTGTTGCTGGTGCCTTATAGTGATGTATTGTCCTGCTGATCTGTTGTGATACTAGAGATTGTCCTGCTTGTCTTATTTCACGTATTGTAATTGTGTATATACTAAGAGATCACTCCTTTGACTCATATTCAAGAAGACAGAGTTAGACTCATCTTCCTGTGCCTAAAAACTTTGTTTATTGATGTGCCTTAAGGTGTTAAATTAATTAATTTAAGCATTAATTTTAAAGGAGCAATGAGGATTTGAAACATGCCATTTAATGTAGACTTGTCATTATTTATTGCCCTCTAAAGATATAACTGGACTGATCATCTACATAAATACACAAATAAGTTAGCACATGGAACATAAATCCCTGATTATCAACACTTATTACAATGGCAGTAACAATTGTAATTGAACTTATTATTAAATTATATAGAAAAAAAAAGAAGGTGTGGTAAAAATTTTACTTATGATCATGACAATCAAAAAACTAATAGTGAAAAATTTAGAGACTAGACATCTGTGATGGAATTATTTCTTGTTCTTCCCATCTTCTAGGCAAGGACCATATACACATACATACATGCACACATGCAGAGACTGAAAGACATGTGCATGGATTCATCAGCAAACGAGTAGACATCGGCAGTGAATTATTTCTAGTTCTTCCCATCTTATAGGCTATAAAATTAAATAATATATAAAGTCCCCTTTAAACCATAGGAAAATATTACTTTATTCCCCAAGGAGCAACTGGTTTCCTTCAGAATTGCTCCAACTTATTCTACTTTGCTCATTCGCACCCACTTAGGCCATGAGTTTGGCTAGCAGACTTTCAGCAAGAGAAAAACAAACTCTTCCAGTTACAACCTTTACCACTTTTATTTCCAAATGAAGTCAGTGATCACCTAGTATTGTACCATGACTTGTGGATTTGTGTAGCATAATGACTTGTACTGTGCCAGAAAAACAAACACTATGTCACAAATATATCACATTGATGGGTATTTTGTTTTATTGCATTTTATTACTAAAAATTATTTGCTGAAAAATTAAACATAAAATTAAAAAAACCTATCGATAGATTCTTACACTTTTAAAGTCCCTTTTAGCAGCATCTATTCTTGTTTTCTTCTATGTCAATTTATATTTCTCATATAGATCATTAGCTGTTCTTCCTACTATCAGACAAATGAAATTCAGACAAATGAGTTAATGACACCAATTTATCCCCAGTTAATATTCTCATATAAACACATAAGAGTATGACTATTCAATGAGTATGAGTAATCAATGTATAACAAAAATATAGTCTTTTATATATAATTGTTTTGGAGACATACAATAACGATGGTTCATTAGCTCCTATTACAAGAGGGTTAGTGAGGGGACTATTGTTCCATATCAGAATGTGATTACATTCATTTCCATACTGTTAATCTTCAGAAAATCTGTTATAAAATAGATTAAGCAGACAGGAATTCAAAAAACAGATTTTTTTTTTTATATCCTTGGGTATTTCAGACTTAATATGAGTTGAATAGTCACTAAGTTTAATCAGGTCGATTGAAATGGAAAAAATTCTGATGTAGCTCCATCAGATATGTGAGTGGGTTCCTCCATTTATATATTGCATGCTATTACCGTTTTCATTTCCACAATAATTTGGTGCTACAATTGAATGATTTACACAATCTATGCTTACTTCACTAAAACCAGCTACAAAATAACTTTTCTCTTTCTGTGCGTTTCTTTTTCAATCCATTCCACTTCATATTACTATGACCTCTATAGTTCTAAGGTTGAATGCAATGCACCGGCATTATGGTAACTTACTGACTAAGCTGCACAGTCAATTTCAAAATCTAATTTAAGGATCTAAGTTCAGTAGATAAAGGGTGAATGAAACTGTCCAGACCCCTGTCTTATAAAATGTTAAAGAGATGAAAATTCTATTTGTTTGACCTTTGCAGATAGTAAGGCAGAAGACTGAAAATAAAATCTGCTAAATACATTTAGGTCTGCTTTTAACGTCACCTCAATTATAGACGGAACAAAAAACAAAGAAATCTCTTTGGCTGGACTTACTAACCTTTGTAAAGTAACAATCAGATTGATATGTTAGCCTGATCTGGAATTGCTTAAAGGTAAAGTGTGGTACCATGTTAGCTGTGGATAAAGCAGAAAACTAGTAGTGTGAATATAACCTTTACTGGCTGAGTAAGTTTACCAAATTTATCAAGATCACATTGGTGTAGTCTTCAGGTATATTATAGAATGAGAGCTTAATACCTCAAATTTATATTATATATATTTAAAGTAAACTACAATGCAAAGATCATAGATCAGATAATTATCAGAAATTCATGAAAGTGGGATATAAAGGTCCTTGATTACTCTGGATGAGTAACTTTTACTTCCCAGTTCATAAATGTGTAATAATTACCTGATGTATGATCTATGCAATCTTTATATGAGTTATTTATCTGTCATTCTAGAACAAAGATAAAGATACCTAAGTGGTCTTGAAAACTTGCACTCTAAATTGTCCATTTACTCTTCCTGGCTCCTACTGGTTAATGACCTACAGCTGTACCTTGTTTATAGACTATTTAATCCAACTTGCCTGTGCCCTGTTGGTGAAGACTACTGCTTCCTATTTGTTGTATTGGATTCTCTAGTTGACCTCGGCTTGTACCTTAGCTTCACTTTAACTGCCTATCTCGACCTTAGATTGTACCTTGACTTCGCTTGTTGGCTTTGTGGTCTGGCCCTTAGCTCAACCAGGGGTGGGGTGTCTGACTTCATGGTCAGCACCTTTAATACTGTGTCACGGTTTTTTGATGAACACTCAGACCAGACTGGTAAGGTTAAAATGACTTTATTGATAATAAGTTCACACACGTAATTAGGCCTTAGCCCAAACCAACAGTATAGCAATATAGGTAGGTATTACAGGAATAACAAGCCAGTGAATGATACAATCATTGATAAGGAGGTACGGACTGGAACTGAACAGGCGGCAGGTAACACAGTCTGAGAACAGATGGTCCAGGAGGAAATGATTGGCACAACCCAGACGACTGGGAGGAACGGAGCCCAGAGGAGCGAGGCAACACTGCTAGCACAGCCCAGACGCTTGGGCGACACTGAACCCAACGGTGCGAGGCAACACTGACCCTGGCACTGGATGCCGATAGACCGAGACAACTCTCAAGCAGACCCTAGAACGATAGGGGTGGATCGTAACAGTGTGAAATATATATAGGCAACCAGTGTGCCCTCCACAGAGGATGGTAATAGTGCAACGCTGGCTCTAGAGCCCAAGGCTACTGCAGAGTGGAATATGCACAACTTTACCTGGAGAGACCAGGCACGCAAAGGGTCAATAGGTAACGCCCTGTGATAACTGCAACTCCCAAAGGGAGTGAGCCCAGTGCTGTATGGAGGTGGACACAGAGAGATCAGAGTAACTTAGACAGTGCTAAGAACACTGTACCGGTACTTTGCGTGTACACACCGCCAACGGCAGTCACAGAGTAGCTACAGCACGAATGCTTAGCAGACGGTCGACAGAGTAACAGCGCCACACGTTGCAACCAACTAGATTAACGGCAAGGCCACAGGAAGTCTAGCTTGAGTAATGGAGGCAACCAAGCAGTAGGATAGAGGCTACTGTCAACAGTGCGACAATATGCTAGACACTGATGGCAACAGAACAGCGAGTCAGCCAGGAATGGTAAGTAGTGGAGTGGGTTAGCAGCCCGATAAGATCTGCATGGAGCGAGTCCTCAGCCAGATACGGTCAGCAACCGAAGCGGGTCCTCAGCCAGATACGGTCAGCAACGGAAGCGGGTCCTCATCCTGATACGGTCAGCAACAGAAGCTGGTCCTCAGCCAGATACGGTCAGCAACGGAATCAGGAGTAGAACAGCAAACTTCAGGAACGTCGTCAGGCATGCCAAGTCATACACGAACAGCAATCACGGAGCATAAGTCAGGAACTAGTACACCATGAAAGGGCAACATAGTGTTGACATGACAGAGGATATAACGGCTATCACTGGGAAGTGACAAGGATACTGGCCAATCAGACAGAATGTATGGAAATGGACTAGTCAGAATGTCGCCGCCTGCAACCAGGAGCACGGGCACGTGATATACTGATTCAACTGCAATAAGGTTACACTGATTTTCAGCTCTGCTCTCCAGCCTTGCACTGAAGCTTCTCTCCCTAGTCTCCTCTGCAGAGACCATGAGTTTATTCAGCCCTTTGTCCCACCATCGGGGTCTAGTCTACTATATTCCGGACAGAACAACTGAGCCAGTATGGATCCCAGGTTGTGGTTTACCTGCAGAGTGGCATGGCTCAGTTACATGCTCAGGTCCAGGATCTGCGACCTCCTGCTCCATGTCTGATAGGGTCTGCTACACTTGGCCCAGTCTCATCAGAGTCTTTTTCCTGAACCATGATTAACCCTTCCAGTCAAGTTTTCTGTGGACAGAATGTGTGGGCTTTCAGAATGCATGTAGCTTGAAGTCCCATACCTACTTCTCTACAGAGGTCAAGGTCTGTACTGTGATTTTCCTTCGGTCAAGTGAGCCAGCTTCCTGGGCACATCTCCTACAAGGACACAGACCCCTGCTTACTGACCTGCCCTCTTTCTGAGTCTATGGTTGCTATTTATGATGATGATCCCCATAGAATATAAATGGCAGCAGAATCCATCCGTTCCCTTAAGCAGGGCAGGAGACCAGCAGAGGAATATGCTGGTGAATTCTGTCACTGGGCTGCTGATACTCAATGGAATGAGCCTGCTCTGAAGGCTCAGTTGCAATTGGGGTTATCTGACTTCTTCAAGGATGAGCTGGCTTGATTAGGGGTACCCACATCTCTAGATGGATTGATCACCCTATACATTCAGATTGATAGATGACTCCAAGAAAGACATCAGGAAAGGACTCATTCCCTGGCTACAGTGTGGGAGACTCCCCCATTTACAGAGAGGATGTCTTTGACACAAGGCTCCAGTGAACCAATGCAAATCGGTATGGCTCATGCTGCCCTAACTGTAGAACAGAGTCCCAGAGGCACAATTTGAACCCCTGCTTAAAACTACCATCTGGGTTCTCAAAACAGAAAGGTTGTTGCACTCTCCTGTCACTTCCCCGTGGATAACCCTGTCTCACAAGACATTATTTTGGCTCCTAGACATTTTTTCTCCCATGCCCTGATAACTATGACTTCTTCAAATTCTGCCCTGTAGTTAGAATTGCATAAGCAATGCCTGCACTCCAATGATGGTCTTTTGCTCTTCCGAGATTGCGCGTTTCTTCCTGCTGCTGTAAGGATAGAGTTTCTTAAGCTTTTCTATGATGCCCCAAGCAGGTCACACTACCAGTTGTCAGACCAAACACCTTGCATCTCGTCATTTTTGGTGACCTTCCATGATGTCTTACATAGATAATTACATTCAGTCGTATAGTTTGTGCCATGTCGGTAGACTAATGTCAGTGTCTATTCTGACACACCCTTGGTCTTTGGGTCTCCATGGACTTCATCGTGTAACTATTTTCAGCTCAATTCTTAACAACATTGTAGTGTTTGTCAACAGATTGACCAGAAATTGACAATCACTGAAGAGACTCTTTATTGTTTATTTAGAACTAGTTGAACAGCCTGTGTACACGGGCCACAGTGCCAGGCAGCAACGGCCGCGGTGCAGTCATGCACAGTAGAGACTGACTACGCCGCGGCTGATAAAAGAGAGGGGTGCACCGAATTCAGGCTGTAGTCCTTTGGAGTGCAGAGAGGTCTACGGTCTGAATTTGGAGCGCCCCCGCTCCGTTATCAGCCGTGGTGCAGGCAGTCTGTACTGCGCATAACAGTTTCTGTCAAACATACATTTGTGAATTATCATATAGGATGTGATCAGTCTTCACGGTGCTCCAGATGAAATCGTATCAGACAAGAGTTCACAGTTCACCTCTAAGTTCTGAAAGGCATTTTGTTAGTCTGTATATCTAGGTCTTGCTGTCTTTGGCCCTTCATCCTCAGTCCAACTGCAAGACAGAACAAGTCAACCACTCCCTGGAATAGTACTTGAGATGCTTTACATCAGGCTAACAGGATGAATGGATGGATTTTTTTTCCCCTCGCTGAATTCTTATACAACAACCACGTCCATGCTTCTACACGTATGTCTCTGTTTTATGACAATTATGGCATGCAATATTTTCCTTTCCAGATCTACTGCCATGTCACAGGTCCCTAAGACAATTGCTAGGCTTTATGTCCTTGCCTCCATCCTCCAGTCTTTGAAGACCAACCTTCTATCGGCACAGGCAACATACAAGTCACCGGTTGACAGTAAGCATTACTCTCCTGTGTCATTTCACCATGGAGTGGCTCTCCACTAAGCATTTGAACATGTCTGTGCCTGTGTGGGTGCCCATATTATTGGCCCTTTGTCCCTCCATTGGGATCCAGTCTCCTTTATTCCTGAAACTAATAAAGGTATCATGTTCACTCTAGTAGTCTCTTGGGATTTAAAGGAATATAGTATTTAAAGGGATAGTAATGTTTCACAATAAAAGCAGCTCCAAATAATCTTCATAGTATTTGGGCCATGGAGATTGTTATTTCAATATTGTCAGAGTTGTATTTCAAGAGTAATTGAATGATATAGTTTCCCCCTCCCTCCCCTTTTTCTGATGTAACACTGCTCACCTAAGAGCAGCAAGGTGGTGTCCAGGTGGCTTGCATAGAGGTAGAATCTTCAATTAGCATAAGTGAGAAACCTGTCAAGGGGGGCAGGGTTTTCCTTATACTCATTGTAAGAAGATTATCCCTTGCTGTGAGCTGTCTGGTCTGAAGACCAGATTCCACATCTGAGGGGGGGTGTTTTACACTAGTTAAAAGGTGCTTTATCATTCAATTACCCTTGAACTACAACTCTGACAGTATTGAAATAACACTCTCTATGGTTCAAATACTATGAAGATTAATTGAAGCTGCTGTTTTTGTGAAATATTACTATCCATTTAAGAAACAATTAAATGCTCAAGGCGCCAAATGATATTGTTAACATTTTATGTTATCTATTACTAGCCTAATACACTGGTATTGGGTTATTTTTGCTCACCTTGTATAGATACTATGCATACAAAAGGCCACAGGCTAAGTATATACAAAGGTTTTATTGTATGACACATTTTATTTTCAATATTTATACTCACTGTAGCTTCACACTGACATCAAGGTGCATTCAAGTCAACGTAGTATGAGGCAATAAAGTACTCACAAGGTTTGCTTTATATATATATATATATATATATATATATATATATATATATATGTGTGTGTGTGTGTGTGTGTGTACATATGGTAGCTCGCTTTATATAATCATCTATTCCATATATATTTAATGATCTACAATGTGTTGGAAGACTCTCACATTCAAGGGGTTGAAGCCTCATTTAAATCAAGTGGAATTTTTGTTTGTCCAACATGGTACAGTTGGTTTGACTACTAATTGACCAGTATTGTTTTGATCAGAGACCTATATTATCAAATCACTAATGATAAGTTAATTTATCAAGCAGGAATGTATTATCCACAATGACTAACCATAGTGCATGAAGTGGACACCCACTACTGGTGCTATACTTACAAAGTAATTGTTTATTTAACCCCTTAAGGACCCATGGTGGTCCAGGACCGTCATGTCTTGTTTTCAGTTAAGGACCGATGATGGTCCTGGACCGTCATGGAATTCCGGGTTCCCAGCGCGGCTGCACGCCGTTCGGGGAGTCCAGAATCAGATAGTTTAAAAAAAATAAAAAATGGTCCCTGGTCCTTAAGTGCCCACTCTGTGCATGCATGGCCAGTCCTTAAGGGGTTAATATATAGTACAGTTTATTTAATTTACTTATGCGAGTCCTGGAAAGAGCACATATCACTGCTTAAATAAATCTAGCTGTATAAATTAAAAAGTGATGAACCAAATAAGCCTTTAATATTTCTGTTAACCCTTTAAGGGCCAGAGGGGATTGCAAAGCAATGCGTTACACACACCTCTGGCCCTTAGGGTTCATGTGTTCATGTGCCAGAGAGTTAACTTAAACTTGTGGGATACATTTATCAGATTTCATTGTGAAACTATGCAATGGAGATGATTCCAAATGGTTAATTAACAGACTTCCATTTTATTAAAAAAATTGAAAGGATGAAAAAATAGACGTGCAAGACAAAATAATGCATTTAATTAACATTTTTATGCTGAATGTATAATGTGTCATCACATCAATAGCTGTTAAGAATATGATGCCTTTCAAAACATAATGCTTTCTTCCTCAGTCATTATCTCATGTTTGGAGGAAAAAAATAAAAATGTCAGTTCATAAATTAACACATGAACAGCCTTTTAATGGCTGATAAATGAATACTTCACAAGAGCATTGTTAGGTGCAGTGTGTGATAGATTTGCTTGAGATTTTACGTTTTGATTAGTGTTTTTTGATTTGTACTTATTTTATCTCTTACATTAATTTCTAGAACAAAGGGCTTTCTTTAATCAACAGTAGAAACATGAACAATTCTGAAGCAAACCAAACACGCCATAGAGAACAAATGAAAATTCCCCAAATATCAATTTATTTAAATGCTACTTTTAAAGTAGAACTGTCTTGTTTCAACTCTCTCCCCTGCCCCAATTGGTTTAAACAACCAAAGATGATTAAAAAGCCATGTAATAAAAATTATTGATACCCCAGTGTTGAAAATCTACCTGTTTTGTGTTCCGTAGCAAGAGGGAGAGCGCCACAATCTTCAGGACGTCCAGAATGATTGGCAGCACTCTCCCTCTGAGGAGCTGCCAATCCTCCTCCCTAAGCCTGCCCCTAGTGTATTGGGGCATCGCACTGCATAGTGTCCTCAGCCAACTGCAGTTCACTTTTATTCCCTTTTATGGCTGCAAATGAATGCTTCTGGAATCAAAATCAGAATTGCACTGTGCTGGATACCTCTCTAGCGCTCAAAGAGTTAATTATCTGGAAGAAATGATGTAAATAAATTGTCTTTACAGCAGGTAAGAAGTGTCTGGTGTTCTCTATCCCTCTGAAACCTCGTGTGCATTCAGCATCACTTGGGGTTTTTCATTAATTTTCATGGCCAGGTCCTTCTGGGTAAAGCCTTTGCTCTGCTGGCCCTGCTGAATGCCTTTTCTCATCCTCAGTGGCACTCTGCCATGATGAAGCTCCCCTGTTTCTTTGTCCAGATTGGCTTTGTTTTTGATGATTGTGTGCTGCTTGTTCTGACCATTTTTTATTTTTCGTTTCCTTTCTTCCCCTCTTCTCTGTGAACCTGTAATTGCTTGTTTAGACTTGGCTGCACTATGGCCAGGCCCTTCTTCCTCAGCACGGTCATGTGCACCCAAAACACTCTCTGCTATGGCTCAGCCTCTTCTTCACTATCGAGTACAATCCAGGTACCATCGACAAAACACCAACATGTCACCCTTTAACCGTTTGAATGCCAGAGGGTTAGTCAACTCATTGAAGAGCATTACACTGGATAACCTTCAGGCACGCAAAGGGTTATGTACTATAAAGGGTAAACAATATAGATGATTCCTCAGGAACCTCCACAAGGGTATTTGCTGTCCCCTCCCCCTTCGGATCCTGACACCTTGAAGATGAGCTATTCTGACGCCGCCAGGATCTTGCTGACTACCTGCTGGTGCCTGAGCTCCCTCACACCCTCCATGCACACCCAGAGGAGCCAGCCCTGCCTTCTCTTCTCTGCAAATGACCAGGGCTCAACCAGGAGGATGAATTACACAAGAAGGCATATGGTGTATACAGCACACGACATTTTAACTCTTTGAATGCTGAGCATTGTGCACTTGTTAGTCTTTTCTTGTTTTATTCCCCTTGTGCCCTCACCAGGGTTTTATTCCCCACTGTGCCCTCATCAGGGTTTTATTCCCCATGCGCCCTCACCAGGGTTTTATTCCCCACTGTGCCCTCATCAGGGTTTATTCCCCCTGCGCCCTCACCAGGGTTTTATTCCCCATGCGCCCTCATCAGGGTTTTATTCCCCACTGCGCCCTCATCAGGGTTTTATTCCCCCTGCGCCCTCATCAGGGTTTTATTCCCCACTGTGCCCTCATCAGGGTTTTATTCCCCATGCGCCCTCACCAGGGTTTTATTCCCCACTGTGCCCTCATCAGGGTTTTATTCCCCATGCGCCCTCACCAGGGTTTTATTCCCCACTGTGCCCTCATCAGGGTTTATTCCCCCTGCGCCCTCACCAGGGTTTTATTCCCCATGCGCCCTCATCAGGGTTTTATTCCCCACTGCGCCCTCATCAGGGTTTTATTCCCCCTGCGCCCTCATCAGGGTTTTATTCCCCATGCGCCCTCACCAGGGTTTTATTCCCCACTGTGCCCTCATCAGGGTTTATTTCCCCTGCGCCCTCATCAGGGTTTTATTCCCCCTGCGCCCTCATCAGGGTTTTATTCCCCACTGTGCCCTCACCAGGGTTTTATTCCCCCTGCGCCCTCATCAGGGTTTTATTCCCCACTGCGCCCTCATCAGGGTTTTATTCCCCACTGCACCCTCATCAGGGTTTTATTCTCTCATATAAACATACACGTAATGAAAGGAGCGCGCTCACTCCTAGGAAGAGCTGGGATAGGAGGTGGGTGGAGAAATTCAACAAGAGGTTGTCCAGCAGAGCTGTAGGATACAACTTGTTCTGCAGCAACAGGAACAGGTGACGTCACTAGGTAATTTATAAAAGGCTATATCTATAAAGTATTACAATTTTGAAAAACGTTAGAGAGCTCGCCAACAAATTGTATCACATACAATTCATTGCATTCTATTAAGTCATGTCAAAAGGACATATGACAATTGTGTGTTTGGTGAAAGAAAAAGTATCCACATTTGGGGCTTTATTCAACAAGGTCAAATGGAGCAACTCTGGGGCAAACCAACTGCAAAATAAAGAACAAATACAATTTCTCACTGATTTGAGTGGGTCTCTTAATCCCTTGAAAGCTAGTGAAGCCTCCAACTTAATCAAGGCACTGGAGACATTTCTAGCATTCAAGGTTAAAAACCTTACTTCAGTGGAAATCTGGGGGGATAATAAATTGCTCCCCAGTGTTGTTGTTGGTTTGCCCCTTAACTGTTTAGTTCATCAGTGGAGTACAAATACACTTTAACTCCCTAAGGCACAGAGGGGGTGAGAAACACATTGTGATGCACAAACTACTTTCTGTGAGAAAGCAAAGTAAGTAAAAGCCACGTAATTTGCCCACAATACCTGTGAGTAATACATTTTAACACACTGCAATGCAGAATAAAAATAAATAAATAACCATAGAGGTGAAAAAAACTGTGAGAGTTTCCAATAAGAACAAAATCGCTGAACATGCAAGGCTATAATGGGCATACGCAAATCTATGAGTGTCATTTTAGTTTTTAATACTTTAACCGTTTAAACACAAGAGCAGTGTGTAACGCATAGCTCCACAATGCGCTGCATACCCTACTAGTCCTTAACCCTTTCAGTGCCAGAGGGGTACCACTCTGGCACTGAAAGAGTTAAGGGGTTAAGAATTGTGCACCTACAATGTGCAAAAATCTAATGAATGAAAAAGGAAATGGAAGATGGGAAAAGTCACTCACCAATCCAAATAAATAAGGGAAAAGGAAGCATATAATAGACTTGTGCACAGTGACATATACTACCACAGATTACAAGAAGATCCCACATCTGACTAGACAAAAGAGCTTCAAAATCACAAAGTATTTGTAGGTATAACATAGTCAATCAAAACAGTATAATGTACAGAATTTCAAGACTAGAATTAGCTCTGCAGTAAAAAGTACAGAAGAAAGAAATTGAACGGGATTCCGACAGCAACAGCCGGAAGAAAAGGAGAAAGAGAGAGAAAAGAAAGAAAAAGGAGGTGAGGGGGGAGGGGAAGAAAGGAAAAGGAAGAGAGGAGGAGAAAAAAAAAACACACATAATATGACACAGACAAGATACAAAAGGTGGGGAAAGGCATCCATCAGAGGGCTCATAGAAGAAGAGGAGGAGGAGTGGGTTTGTCCAAAAGGGGTAACCAGGAGTATGTTCATAGTCTGTGAGAATACCACATGCAAGGCTATGCAACTGCTCCATGTCCAAGAAATGCTTGATTTCACCAATCCATTCTGACATAGTGGGAGGGGAGGGGGAGAGCCATTTGCGGGAGATACAATTCGTGCTGCTGATAGCAACAGGAGCCATGAGCGGATGATAGGGACTTTCGAGAAAGAACTGTGATTGGTAGGAGGAAAAATATTTAACAGCATAAGTTGGGGCGAGAATAAAAAAGAGGTGTCTGAGTACGCAAATCTTATTATGGACTGCCATCCAAAAAATTTTTTATAGAAGAGGAGGCCTTCATATGTGGGAGAGAGATGCGTTTGGAGCTTCACACCTCCAACAGAAAGAGGGATATATAGGTCTTAGAGAGGAGAGAAATAGGGGAGACCTATACCACCGCGTCAAAAGTTTGTAAGAGAATTCTCTATATCTCATGATCCTCAAGAGAGACCAATTACGCTTGAAAGACAAAAACCAATCAGTGTCAGTCAAAGTGACAACCAGATCAGTCTCTCAGGCTACTTTGTAACGCAGAAGTAGGCCCCGAGACGATGCATCACAAGTTACTGTCAGAAGAGTATAGAGTTTGGATAGTCCTTTCATGAGAGGAGGTTCCAAAATGAGAAGGTTTTCGAAAGTAGTTAATTGCCTCAGCTGATAAGAACGCAACTGAGGAGAACTCAGAAAGTGCTTGACCTGAAGGTACCTCCATTGTTCCGATTTTGGCATGCCAAAATGAGTGCAGAGAAACTGAAAAGCAAATGGTCCATGATCAGAAAATAAATGATCCAGGTCAGCGATACCTGCGCAAGACCAAGTCGAGAATGGGCTCGGGTGGAGACCTGGCGGAAAGTCTGGGTTACCCAACAATGAGCATAACGGTGAAGGAGCTGGTGCTAGGGAGTAGCATTTGGAGCACAAACGCAATTGTCTGAGTAAATGGGGGACTAATGGTAGGTTAAGCACCATTAAAGGTATAGAGGATTGCTTAGACCAAAGCAATTGTCGGTATGAAACTGAGGGAGTTGTAGACTGAAGAAGTTGTGCCCAGTCTTTCAAAGGGGGATGACGTACCAGATCAAGAAGCGTAAGAAGAGGAGAAGCATGGTAGTAACGTGGTAAGTCAGGCATACCTAAGCCCCCTTGAGGTGGGCATCGTGCCAGAATAGAACGATGGACTCTAGGGCATTTTTTGGACCAAATAAAGGAATGAAGGAGAGTGCCAAAGTGCCAAAACCACAAGGGAGTAATGGGAAGAGGCAGGGAACGCATTACATACAATAGCTTGGGCAGAATAACCATTTTGACTAAATTAATCCTACCCACCCAAGAGATAAAGATGTGGGCCCAAGAAGAGGTATCTAAACGAATATTGTGCAGAAGAATCTCAAAATTATGGGGTAAGAGATCCGAAGGGCAAGTAGTGAGATGGATCCCAAGGAAATTGATAGATGAAGAGGCCCAAACAAAGGGATATCTTGTACGCAACCTGGTTTCCATGGAAAGAGGGATGTGAATGAGAAGAACTTCGGATTTAGATTTATTTATCTTCATCCCTGAGATAAAACTGTATTTGTTAAAAAGTTCCATTAGTACTGGGATGGAAGTATCTGGAGAGGATAGATAAATTAACATATCGACAGTGAAACACGACAATTTAGAAACTTCAGAGTCAACTGCTATCCCCTGTATGTCGGGGTGGTTACGGATTAGAGCCAGTAGGGGTTCAAGTGTGAGAACAAAGAGAAGGGGGGATAAGGGACATCCCTGGCGAGTGCCGTTGGATAAAGAAAAAGCAGATGAAAGAAGGCCGTTGACCGACACCCTAGCCAAAGGTGAGTTGTACAAAGATAGAATGGCAGTGAGGAAGAGATGTCCAATCCCAAGCTATCGGAGAAACGCTTCAAGAAACCTCCGACTCACCCGATCAAAAGCTTTCTCCGTATCCAATGAAAGAAACAAGAGGGCTCCCTTCCAATACTACAGACCACCTTCTATATACTTCCTAAAATAAACATCTAGAACTGGTACACTCACAGAAAATCTCTCTGATTGGGTGGCAAGTACTCTGAAACCACTGGTAAAAAAAAAACAACAAAAAAAAACAAACAAACAATAAATACCCAGTTACATATAAGACACAACCAGTAGCTTAAACTGTCTGCGTTGGCTCCATCCCAAGGGAAACCATTCTAACCACTATGTATGTGGAATCACTCCACACCAACATTCCACATGAACATGTCATTGCAAAACATTCATATTATAATATATATATATATATATATATATATATATATATATATATATATATATATATATATATACACAAAAGACAGAAACTGACATGGGAACCTAAATGGTTCCACAAAACTCCAAACTATTCATGGCAAAATTGGAGTTCTCTACATGCCAAATAAAGCATCTGGCCTACCTCCACTGCAGAGATGATATACTAATCATTTGGACTGCCAGCAAAGATGACCTCTTGTCATGCTTTCCATCCCATTATTAACCTCAGACTCGGCCATCCACCCACACAAATTAACATTCTGGATACCACAATCAGTATTAGAAATAACTCCATCTGTATATCTATGTACCACAAACCAAGAGACAGGTGTAATGATCTCTGAAATGACAGTTTCCATCCCAGACACACGAAAAATGTTATTGTTGACAGCCAGGCCCTAAGATATAGCTGCATATGCTCTGAGACTTCTGACTACAGTAAAAATCTTAAAAATCTCAGGAGAGATTTTATCAGTCACAAAAAATGCCAAATTCAGACAGCTACAGTATACACGGAAGCAATCTCCTGTAATACAATCATAGGAAGAGAACAAATTGCCATTAGTAGTAAACTACAACCCCCAGTATCAAGTACTGAGTAAAATATCAAAATAATGCTACATACTGATGGCAGTATGGAAAAATGTCTACGGACACCACTGGTCACAGCATTGAAGATCTCAGGCTTGCTGTACTGATGAGAACATTTTAAGAAACAGGAAGATCTGGGAGTATAAACTGATGACCAGTTTTAAACACCCTGAACTGTGGCAAGGAATTTATGTCACATTATCACAAACAATAAACATAATTTGAGCCCTTTGGGTGCACAATTCATTGCAAGCAATGACCTGAATGCTCTGCTGGTGCTCAGATTGTTAACCTATACATTCTCTTTGGCTGCAGTTACAAACTCTCTACACACTAAATTTACTGGAGCAGCAAAATGGAAGTATATTTTGTACCATTTAGACAGCTACAAAGAGAAGCCTCTTCTGGAGTCTTGAGAATGATGTACATAGACAATGGTGGCAAGAGGTTCACTTCCAGTGTAAAACAAATTGCATGAATATATAACCTGTCATGTATTTCGTATTCAGCCTTCATTCTAAATATAGAGATCAAAGTTGCCTTGAAAGCTTGCATTCTAAAGCTACCTGGTTAGCCAATAAAGGTATCACTTTTACTCTACCAGTCCCCTGCAGAAAAATAAAGGTAATTGCAGACATCTATCATCAAATGGTTCCCTCAAGCTCATCTGCCCATACAGGAAGAGACCTGCTGAACTAAATAGTGTTGCAGTGTTCAGCCCTATTATGATGTCTAACAGCCAGTAAAGGTATCTAAAATGGAAGACCTGTTTCTACAGCCCCCACACTGCAAGTGAACTTTGCTCTTCATTTGTGCATGTAGCCTGTACAAACTAAAAGAAGCAAAGACTGAGGGAGCAGCACTGTTGTAAATGAAACCAGATTGTATTATCACATTTAACATCTTTAGCCCTGCCTCAAAGTGAAAAAGTCAGTTTTCTGATCCCTAAAACTGTCTAATAAGAGCTTCTCAATGGGCTGCTTTCTAAGTTTACTGACATGGGAGTAAACTTACTAAAACTCTGTAAACTAAGCATCAACTTGTGTGGTTTAAAAAAAAAAAAAAAAAAAAGTTACCACAATATAATCTGAATGTATTTGTTAAATTAATAAAATGGCAGTAATTCAATGAAAAGGGATCAAACACCAAAATGTAGGATTATATCAGCAACATCTCTAGACTACTGTTTTTACTAAAATATTAGGATCATTATTGAATTTGCAATTCAAATTACAGTTAATGAAGTAATAACAAAGGCGTATTTTATGAATAGTTCTCATAGGCATGCTTGAATGGCCACCCTACTGTAAAGTATTTAAGTGTTTATAATTAATAAGAGTGCTCTATGAGTCCTCTGGCCCGTTTATTTACTAAATGCCATTTCATGCGGAAGAAATTTAGCTAATGAAAATAATATGCGTAAAGGTCACCCATAGCAGGTCAATGTAGTCTTTAAACAATGCATCAATATAATTGGTTCCCTAGAAAGATGTAATCACCCTTAAAATGACATTCATTTGATTTGATCTTTTTAAAATATCCCATCTGTTCCTGTGCCTGACTAGTGCCAAGGGAATAGGAATAGTTCCGTGTTTCAATAGACCACTTAAAAAATACTTTACACAGAAACTGTAGGAAAGAAACATTGTGTGCAGACTGCAATAGATTGATAATGCACTTTGGATGTAGTTTTATAGAGTTTAGTGCAAGGGTAAGCAACCTTTGGCTCTGTGACTGCTGGAGACTACAACTCCCATCTTCCACAACTAGTCGTTTGCTGGTGGGTGATGATGGAAGAGGTTGTCTTCAACAGCTGGGGAGCCAAAGGTTAAGTACCCCTTAAACTGCAGCCACTTGAAGGGCTTAAGAATTTTTATCTGTATTTATGTGAGCCTACACAATTTACAAATATTATCACATTAGTCTACTCCTATCTCACATATATTTGTATTATACCCCCAGGTAGAATAAATGTGAGAGAGAGGAGTAAGTGGAGACTTAATTGTAGATTACCATTCACAGTCTCCCACTGGGCAGTCATCCTAGGGGCAATATTCAGCAAGATAAAGAGGTGCATTCTGGTGCAAACTAACAGCACCATAGATATGAAATGAAAATCACATTCCTACTGATTTAAATGCGGCATTAAAGCTCCTGAATGCTAGAGAGGCCTAAACACATTGCAAAGCATTTAAGTGTTTAAAAGGTCAATTTAAATCAATGATGATTTTAATTTTTCTTCCATGGTGTAGTTGCTTTGCCCCAGAATTGCACATCTTTAGCTTGATGAACAAGACCATAGGTTTCCTAGTGCCAAGTATCACACAGCCAACAGCAAAGAGTACAAAACAGATAAAGAGCCACACCATGGGCCATATACACAACAGCCCAAACTGAGCAATTCCAGGACAACCACCGGCACCATGGGGGACAAATAAGGATTCAGCTGGTTTCAAGAGGAAGTCACATGCATAAATTTAATTTTGTCTTTGTGCTATTTGCCAACTAAAAACTACAAACTGCTAGACCCCCCTCCCTTTAACCGTTTGTCTTTGTATTTTTTTTTTTACCTCTCTGGCCCTTTTTTGGCTCTCCACTGCTATCATGCTACTCCCAAGTGAAGCTGCCTTCTCCACTCTCTGAAGCAGTGTGCTCCCATGTATAATTTCTAAATGGAGCGAGCTGCTCATCTTGTCTTGTGAATGGAGTGTCTTGCAACATTGCTGTGAAAAGGGGATACAAATCTTGAAGGCAAAGCTGATCCGACCAGCTGATATAGAGGTATTATGTACTTCCATGGCAGACAAATGGCTGGGGATCATCACCTCTAGCTGGATCAGAGAGTTAGCGATGCAGGGAAGTGGGAGGGAGAAGGGAACTTGGGGAATCAATTAAGCACCAAAGGCACGACACTAGAAAAACACACAGGAGTCATACATTAAAAGATGACCACTAGAGAGAGTAATGCACTGGAGCCCTCTTCAGCATACAAGGGTTTAAAATATCCATGATATTTCGGCCCCATGATCAGCTGATTGAGCCCACAGTGACTCTAATTTTGTTTTGTGCATATTGTCTTAAATATATTTAAAAAAAATGTACATGAATGTATGCAGCTTTGAATAATTTGTGCTCTTCACATCGTAATAATATAAACACAGCATGGGAGAATCAAAACAAAAAGCCTCATTTAAAGGTACTATAAACTATGAAAAGAAAAATTATTGCAATTCCTCTCCTGCCAAGAATAAAAGATTTTCTTTTGTTGTCACAGGTAACGGTCTTCCAGATTTGATCCACAAAAACTTGATATTTCCAAGCCCACAAAGACCAGAATGGGCTTTAATATAGAATGGAGCTGGATGAGATTCTTGAAGGTAGACTCGTCTAACAGACCATTTAAGCCATTTAGCAATTGTGGTTTAGTAGGCAGGTCAGCTTTTTCCTCGCATCTTTCGGGATAATAAACCGAGTATCTGTTTGCCTAAAAGATTCTGTTGCTTGTAAGTATGTTTTAAATACAAATAACTACACCTAATGTGTGAAGCCTGGCCTCCTTATAATTGTGGGGTTTAGGGCATACGGAAAAAAGGATCAGTTCTTGATTGATGTGGAAGAAGGAAACAATTTTAACTGAAATTCAAGAACAATCTGTAAAAAACACTTTGTCTTGATGGTACACAGGACATTGAGATTTGCAGAATAAAATTCCAAGTTCTGAAACTAGCTTAGCCAAAGAAATAGTTGAAGAAAACAGTCTTACATGTGAGATGCTTAATGGACATGGAAGATAAAGATTAGAAGTGTACTGACTGAAGAATTACCAATACCAGCTTCAAATTCCACCGAGAAGCAGGGGATCTATGAGAAGGGAGAATGTGAGACCTTGTAGAAATTTCTGAACTTCAGGAATCATGGCAACTTGTTCGTAAGCCCTTATCAATACCGGCTTGCACAATGTCTAGTATATAGGTAAATGTAAAATTTAGTAGGTCAACCTTATTTTGATTGTAAAACAAAAAAAATAGATTCTGTCAGTCAGGTTTGCAAGACTTCAACACTGTCTGGATAACTAGGTCACTGAAACATTTTTTCATTTCAATATTCAGGTGTCACGTTCCAGGCCATCAAAACAAGATCTGATAGCCTGGGATGCAGAATGGGACCACGAGAGGGCAGCTCCAGTATCAGGGGCAGATCCCAATAATCGACTGTCTACAGGCATGGCCTGAAGCAAATTGATTCTTGTCCTTCTTGGCCAAGCCTGGAAGTTCAGAGAAAGTCAGGTTGAAAAGGGAAGGGATAAAAGCAGTGAGTGCCTTATGGTTAGTACAGATTGCTTAGCTAACATCAGATAAGCTATTAAAAATGGGGAGGTGGTATCAGGAGTATCCTGATGTCCCTACAACAATATATTTTTGAGAAAGGTTTGGAAGGGAGGGAAAGTGGAAAAGAGTGTCAAGAAGATGTTCACCATAAGTCCTTGGCCTAGTGGTAACCCTTTCTGTGGACATAGGGTTAAAGGAACAGTAAAAATTTTTTTTTTTTTTTATAAAGGCCTATATGTTATAGGGATTTCCCCACTGAGTAAAACAAGGGCACACCTCAGATGTTTTATTCAAAAGTTACAACCCTTTACA
Source organism: Rhinophrynus dorsalis (assembly GCA_037306005.1). Taxonomy (NCBI): domain Eukaryota; kingdom Metazoa; phylum Chordata; class Amphibia; order Anura; family Rhinophrynidae; genus Rhinophrynus; species Rhinophrynus dorsalis. Next base: position 289,392,268 of record CM074721.1, read on the forward strand.
TTGGCAGGAAGTGATGGAGCTATTATAATCACATTCTTTGGAGAACTGTTGATAATAACTCTAAATGAAACAGAATAATTGTCTGAGCACCTGGTGAACCATACATTAACTTTCAGGTCACTAGTTGGCACTGGTATTGTAAAAACAATGGTCAACTCTGAGTGCCAGAGCTGCAATGTGTTGCATACCCCTCTGGCAAACATAGGGTTAAACTTTAAAAACTCTACAAATATGCACATATCACCAGCGGGAGAATCCTTATAGGACAGGCCCGACAACATATGGTTTGTCATTAAAAAGGTTACTCTTCTTTTAAGTTCCTCTAAGACTTAAACCTTAAAGGAGACCTAGTTCAAAATAATAGCCCATATTAATAAGCAGTGAGCAGAGTTCAAGGCCCTGCGGTCCTGTCAGCAACTGCCATGTACGTCTTCATGTACAAAACATCCAGAACTGATTGAAAATGTTAGCTCGTGAACAAAGAAACACAGGCAAAATTCATAGGGGCCATTAGGATTTTCTGGCAGTAGTAAGAAAAATGGGAGATTACTATTAGGTATAAATATTTCTAAATGTTTCCTTTAAAGTGTCCTGTTTTATTATTAATCTGTTTTACTTGCCCTGAACAATATTTTAACACAAACACTGTAACAATATTAATAAATCATTCCAGGGTGTTATTAATGCATATAAAACATATGTTTTTTAGCAGAACTTTGGATGTAATACGAACAAAGCCTATTGCTTATTGGAAGACCCCCCAACTAGGAGATTCATATAAATGATGGCAAATAAATTACTGCAAAGGCCTCACAATTCAAACATTTACCAGAGCTCCTAGTGTAAAAGTACCAGTCATTTTGAATGTCCTTAGACTGCGTAGTTTCGAAACCCTATTCATTACTAGCATATTTTTCTCTCTTGATTGCCATCATGACTCATTACATTTCTAAACATGGAGACACAAACTAATTTGCGCTGATGTGATTGGAAAGTGTGTTAACCCAATTAACCTGAATTTCCCTTGTCTGCATGTGGAACTTAACAGAAATTGTTTTATCTCCATATAGTTATGAGAGAGGAGAAAGAATAATTGTCCGTAAATGATAGTCTTTTATCTCTGCTAGTAGCCAGAGAGTTGCTTCTGAACAAAGATTTTTACATCATAGGAGTGGCTTTGACCTTTCCTTGTCTTAGTGGTTATTGATTAGTATTAATATTCTTCTTCCCTTGCATTAAATGGATTACACTTATAAAGTTGAATTTGTTCTATAACACACTATGGAACACTTAGAATAAACAATGGATCTTGTTAAAGAAGCACACAGAAATAAAACTTTTAAAATTAGATTTAAAAATAAAAATGTAATCTTTCCCAGATGTACTTTAAAGAGAAACACACAGAAAAATTATAAAAGTGATTTACTAGTACCAAAATTCTACTACCTAGGAATGTTTATCCCTTTAAGGACCAAAGAGGTATGAAACACATTGCTTGGTAACATGCTGCACACACACTGCTCTGGTCCTTAAAGGTCTTTTCTCTTTATAACGGTTCATATGGCACAAACAGCTGGACTCAGAGCTGCCATGACCTTCTTCCATCACCACCACTCTTAATGCAGTGTTACCGCCTTTCCTGGGCCATATTCAGAAATAAAAGCAGTAGCGGTTCTAGAAAACAACTGCTCCACAGGGTACAAATAAAAAATTCCCATTACTTTAATCAAGGCTTTTAAAAGAGAACTAGCTCCTCTTTTTGCTTTCTGGCCTAAAAAAATAATCCTAAAATAAACCAGATGCACCATAAGGGATCTATATGAAAAAGCCCTTTGATTTAAATGAAGCTTTCACCTCCTTAAATGCTAAAACATTCTCCACCAAACACTCCAAAGCATCAAAGTGGCTGAAAGTCCCATTTGATCAACTGGGATATTGGTGAATGTATTTTTCCCCCTGGTGCAGTTGGTGTCATTTGGTATAATTTTCCTCCTACGCAGCTGTTGTCATTTGCTCAGTCTCACCAGCTTATCATAGTGATATTGGAACATGCAAGCAGCATCTGAAAGCTACTCAGTAATGCCACCACACACAAAAGGGAAGGGGAACTCTACACATCCCTGGGGTCCTTCTCACCAATGGAGAAACATGCAGGGCTGAGGATGGGACTGTTCAAATGATAGTATTCATGTCATAGTGTAGGAGGGGCGTAATTGGGATAAGACACAGTTGGAGGGCTGAGAATTGGTATTTACACTTAAATGGGTGGGGATTATAAGCTACCTGTGGGATAACAGACACTTAATATTACCATGCCTATTACATTAAACTCTTATATCTGTCTCATCCTTGGTAGTACCTTGGAAACCCCATGACAAATATGTACAAGGTACTGAACTTGACTCTGCTCGCCACAGTATTACAGTCCAGTAACAATTTATTATTTGGTTACTGGTTGGTTAACAAGTGAGAGAAATGCTGACTGATAATAGTCATGGAGTTGACACTCACCTCCCATCACTAAAGCCTCTGAGTGGGAACTCAAACTAGGAGAAGCAAGCAGGCTGCTTGCCCAAGGCATTTATGTTTCAACTAGCTGAACAGCCCGTTACACGGGCCACAGTGCCTCTGGCAGCCGGTCGCGGGGCAGACACACGCAGTGGAGACTGCCCGCGCCTTCGGAGCGCCCAGCTCTGTATCAGCCGCGGCGCGGCCAGTCTCCACTGCGTGTGACTGCCGCACGAGCAGCAGTGTCTACTGCGCATGTCGGGCGTTACACACAACTTAGCGAATTATTATATAGGAGGATGTGCCTTCTCATGCATATAAATGCTGGTATGTAAATATAAATAATAGATAGACCAAACAGAAAAATATGCTACAATACAATTAAATGTACTGAGCATACCAAAGACATCAGACCTCTTGAACACTGCATTATATACAGTGACCCAATGCAGCATATAATAATTAAAATCTTTGACAGCACCCATACCCCAACAGAGCCCTCAGCACTACCTAACACAGCCTTCAGTTCCACCTCTACAACAGCCACTTTGCTTATATGTACCACTCTTACACTAGTAGCCAATTATCCCTGAGACAGCCTTTGTCTGTGCACATGTGTTGACACCCAGCCCCGCAGTCTGAAAACTGAATTACCAGGTGAGGCATAGCAAGGTCAGCTGCATGGATGCAAGCAAGTGTAAGAGGATATATCAGAAAGTTACTGGGACACTGACAAGTAGGTCAGGGGGGTCCAAGTTCAGTCCTCAGGGACCGCCAGGATGTAAGGGTTCCCCTGATTAAGCATGGGTAAGTTAATCATTGGCTCATTCAGTCTGACTGACTTATCTGTGCTTAACCAGAGAAATCATTAAATCCTGGCCTGTTGGTGGCCCTTGAGGACTGAACTTGAACAGCTCTGAAGTAGGGGATTGACCTGTTGCTCTGGAGTAAATCTCATAAACCCAGAGACTCTGGGGGAAATGTGGAAAGTTCCCAGCTATTATACATTAGTATAAAGAGCAAATAAAAAAAAAATCCCCATTTTAAAAACATGAAAAAAAAACCTGAACCTGAAAATGGGTTAAAATCAAGTAATTTTAGATATAACATTCCAACCGGTATCTGTAGAGGTTCTTCATTTTTTGCAAGATACGTGAACCTTTAAGGAACAGAGGGATGTACAAAGTATTGCTTTGCAATGCGTTTTGAACTCCTTTGTTGCTTAAGGGGTTGAAACTGATTCCACTTTGGCCTTCTGCAAAAAGCAAAGATTCCCAATTCTGGAATGAACCATAAGCACCATAGTGGAAAATAAATAGCTCAATGATTTCAATAGCTCTTTAAACCCATGTAGGCTAGAAAGGTCTCCCTAGTAATCAAGGAAGAAACCCATTGTAAATCAACAGGTTTTTTTTTTACTTGTCCCCTATGGTGCAGTGGACAAGCTCCTGTGTTTTCTTTCTGCAAATGGACTTTTATTTATTACGTCTAGGTATATATTCATATTAATGTACTACAGAGCAAATTGCTTAATTTTGTTTACTCAAGTTTGTTGTGAGACATAAAATATAATGCAGACAATTAATAAGCATTAGGGGTGATGAATTAGCATGTGAACGGGTAGGGTACCATTTAGAGTCCATGGCTATTTACACTACATACTGGAGGAGATAACAGACAATGAGCAGGGATGATTAAAAAAACAACCCACCAATTTTATATCTAGGAAGGCTCAAAAAGACTGGTTCACGTGGGAACTATGTCAAGATAATAATGATGCCATGCAGATAACTAAAAAAGTAGGGTGCACTGCACCCTGTGGAGCAGTTCAGAGTGGATGATTGCATTGGCTGTCACTGACCAACAGATGCAGTATGTTGAAACTTCCTAGTGACTAGAAATAGTGATGGGGGAATTTCAGAAGGGAATCTATGCAGGTTGTTCAGACAAAAGAGAGAACTACAAACATATTTTATGTTGAGCACCCATCAAGGCCGAACAAAAAATATTTTGTTCTGTGGATTATTGGCCTCTCAGTGGGGATATAAGTCACGTTTTCACTCATGTGCCATTGCAAAAAAGTACATTTCTATATCCATATCAGACTCGACATGCCCATAGACAGTCCAGCTCAGAAATGTCAGGTAAATTCTATCTGCACAAGAGAAACAAGTAGCACAACCACAGATGTACTTTTCCCCTATGTGGACCTTGTTGGTGTGGTGCAGCAAATTCCCTCTTGGCACACGGTGAGAGCAACATCCCATGCCACGGATGTCCTTACAACTTAGGGAGAACTACAAACAAATATTGTGATAAGCATCCATCAAGGATGAACAAAATAAGGTGTTTTGTTCTGAGGCATGGTGGCCTCTCAATGGTGCTACAAGTCACATTCACTCCCATGTGCTGCTGCTGCAGGGATGAAAATGTCATATCCTTTTCAGACTAGTCCTGCCTATAGACACTCCAACTCTGAAATGTCATGCAAATCCTCTCTGCGTGAGAGAAATAGCAAAACCACAGACGTACATTTCATCTTATGTGGGCCTTCTTGGTGTGGTGAAGCTTATATCCCTCTAGCCACATGGAGACCAAGGGCCTATGCATGGGAATCCCTTCAGATGAATGACAGAATTGTTGGAGCTCTCATCACAAGAATCTGAGCACTGGTTAGTCCTTGTGAGATTCAGTTAATCCTCTGGGACTGACATCCATGTGGGATGACCATTTCTCCCACAGTGAACAGCTTCCTTTGTGACTAGACCATAAGGCAAATTTATGTGACTAGGGAAGTTAAAGGTTATTATTAACAGTTCAATGTTCCTTTAAATAATAAATGCTAGTTTTTATTTTATGTAAATGGATGTGTCTTTTTTCAACTTAATTTACTATGTAAAAATATAATAAAAACTAGCAATTATTATTTAAAGGAAAATTTTTATTTAAAGGGGATCTCTCACCTAATTACACTTAATGCTCTTTAGTTAGAGCATTTATCTAGAACACTGAAAATAGTGTTCATTAGATTTAAAAAGTAGTTACATGCGCAAAATGTAAACTTTAAAAAGTGTCCGTCAGCCTACTTCCGGCTTGCCGAACAGAGACAGCTCCGTCCCACTACCCATCATCCTCGCATGACGGAGGCTGTCTGTCACTAAAGTGGAGCGATCGCATTGGCAGAGATCGATATCTAGCCAATGCGATCGCTCCACTTTAGTGACAGACAGCCTCCGTCATGCGAGGATGATGGGTAGTGGGACGGATCTGTCTCTGGTTGGCAAAGTTCGGCAAGCCGGAAGTAGGCTGCCGGACACTTTTTAAAGTTTACATTTTGCGCATGTAACTACTTTTTAAATCTATTGAACACTATTTTCAGTGTTCTAGATAAATGCTCTAACTAATGAGCATTAAGTGTAATTAGGTGAGAGATCCCCTTTAAAGGTAAATTAATCGGTAACATCTGTTCTATTTTTATATTTGCCAAGTTGTTCTTAATATTAAGAACTTAATTTAATATGTAAAAATTGCATTCTTAGTGCAAAAATGCTCAGATTCACTAAAATGTGATAAAGAGAATAGGCAGCAGTGTGCACAATAACAGTGATATAAAAATACAATTACCTAAAACAGCAATAACAAATTCCAAAGATATGCACTACATCAATCATGTAAATACTATCTTGCTATATAATAGCACATTAACCACCATAAAAATGATTATCCAATTTAGAATAAAATGATATGAAATAAAAACAAACTCTTGAAGTTGAAAAATAAAGTCCCGGATGAGAAAATTTAAAACGATAATCATTCATAGTCAATGTTCAAATCACAAATCTAATAGAAGAATCGTCCAATAGGAATAAAAAAAATGCAGAAATTAAATGATAGACATAATATATAAAAAAAAAACTTAAACTGAAGCACTCACATGAGCCCTATCGTGGGCTTAGTTCTGATATAATCTACTGTTATAGTCCTGCTTGTTCTGTCTTCCCTGTGCCTTATAGCAAGCGGATTAAAAAAGTCCCACAGTTGAAAGTTCCTTAAAGTGACGATTCGTCCACATCAATTGTTGCAACGCCTCTCTCTCCCTCAATATAACCTAGTGCAACCTTACCTCTAATCTGAACAATTGTAAACACCTCCCTGTCACAAACCCGTCCGCTCCTCCTCCCTCAAGGCAGTCTCACTTCTGATTACAGAACTCATACACCTGTCCATAGTCTACTTATGCTCGGGACTTTCCTACTTTCCCCGACCTCGGATGGTCTGTGCTCAGCGTCCTAGTACCTGTGTATCTAGCTTACCTGTATTCCTGTTGTGACCCTTGCCTGAACTCGGTGTTTTCCATGTTTCCCTTATGAAACCTCTCATCTGCAACAGATATACTAAGAGAGTTGTTGCTCCTGGTCCAGTTGATGCAGTCCATGAAGATGAGTTTAAGGTACAGGCTATTGTGGACTCCCGCTTTCTCAGAGGTTCCCTGAAGTACCTCCTACATTGGAAAGGGTATGGTCCGGAAGGAAGGGCCTGGTTGTCGGACCATAACGTGCATGCCCCTCGTCTAGTCCGACAATACCACAGAATATACCCAGCTCGTCCTGGTTACAGCCGCCTGGGGTTCGGCCCTCGAGGAGGGGGTACTGTCACAAACCCGTCCGCTCCTCCTCCCTCAAGGTGGGCTCAATCCTGATTACAGAACTCATACACCTGTCCATAGCCTACTTATGCCCGGAACTTCCTACTCTCCCCGCTCTCGGATGGTCTGTGCTCAGCATCCTAGTACCTGTATATCTAGCTTACCTGTATTCCTGATTCCTGTTGTGACCCTTGCCTGAACTCGGTGTATACGAATATCTGGCTTCCTGACCTTGGCTTTGTCTGTGATCTCTCTTCTTGTTCCTGCGATCCGACTGTTTGCTCCAGTCTTCTGTTCAACCCTTTGTGTACAGACTCTGGCTAGCCTGACCACTCCCTTCATATCTCCAGTTTGTTTCGACTCCTTGTGTACCGATTCCGGCTCGACTACGACTCTCTGCTTCTCGACTCTCCCTAGATACCGACTATCTGTTTATTTGACTACCTGAGTACCGGACCTGGCTATCCTTCGACTCCCCGCCTGTCTCCGACCCTGTGTAGTCGACATCAATTCTGTTCAACTCCTAGTCTACTCCAGATTATCTTCGACTCTCCAGTATCTGCCTCTGCAGCTTTTAGTCGACTAGCAGCATAAGTTTACTGTCGGCTAACTTAAAGACTCCCGGCCTTCTGCTGTAGGGTTCCGACTCTGCCTCGTAGTCTGTGGGTTATCATCCTCATTCACCCGTTCCTTGCCTGGCTGAGAGAACTGGGATACTCCCACCACATTTACTGTAGCAGCCTCTTCCTCCTATCTAATCATCTGATGAAACCACCTACCTTAAACCCTACCACCTGGTGCTACCTTTTGTTTCCTCCCTATCGACTGTAAGCGTGTATCCCGAATCAACTGGTATCCTCTCTTACCTCATATGAATGGTAGTCACCTCTTCCTCTCAGTCCATAAACTGCAGCAACCTCTTGAACCTTATACCTCAATTGTTGCCAAGTTTCCATCCTTAACTTATACCATTCCTCTCACTTTCACTCTATCAAGTAGTGCCACCTCTAACACAATCAGTTATTGTGCATCTCTCAAACCACTCTCAATTTCACTTCACGAATAGTGCTGCCTTTCTTCCCACTCTATCAACTCTGCCCACCACTTCTTCCTCAGCATCAGCTGGCTATGTCCCTGTCTCTCATCCCTTCAACTTGAGCCATGTAGACAGCCATGATGGATCCACAAGTATGCATGCATGTATGACTATAATTGTAAGTTAAGACCTCTCCAATGTCAAAGTGCTTACCAAACACCCCTTCAGTGTCAAATGGATTAACATTTCCTTAAGTATCAAGAAGGTAAACATACTCCACTTCAGCGCCAAAGGGATTACCACAACCGTTGTCAATGCCAGAGAGGTTAAAAAACTTCCCTTCAGTATCGAGGTGCAGGAACACACCCCTCCGGCTCCAAAGGGGTTAACATTCTCCTCGGTGTAAAGGGTTTATAGAAGACCTGTCAACTTTCCAAGCCATCCACCCAGTGGGAGCATCTATCCTTAAAGGATCTGCATGCTTATTCCTCCTTATATATATTCCTTTCAAATGGGCAACATTGTTCCAGTGACATCAAAGCATGAGGAAATGCAAGATTTGTGAATCATTGTGCATTACACAGGCAACATGACCTGCAATGGATGCTGCAATTTTCATCAGACAGTACAATAATGCAGATACAAGTTTTTAGTATGGATTTCAATGGAATCTCATTAAAATCACAGGGAGCTACATTTTCCATTCAATATTATGATTTCTGTTTAAACAGACAGAATGAGATGCTGGCAAATCCTTGCTACAATGTTGCATTAAAAATGCACCAACGATTTAAGCTGTTACAAGAAAGTAATGTTGCAAAAGTATCCATTAGGTGATTTTATGGAGATATGAATATTTAACTATGTAGACTGTATCTGATCAGATTAGATACCCCAACTACTATATCAAAAATATCTAAAATTATTAAATTGATTTAAAAGGAAAAACAAGTTATATTAAACTTAAATAGATAAATTTAATAATATTAACACCTGTGTAAGCAACAGATACACTACAATAATGAAGAGTGTGTGTTCAGGAAGCTCACAGGAAATAAGGAACGGGATACTATGCTTTTTTGTCCAAAAAAGCCCATACTTTCATTGTACACCTGACTGTGACTTTTCTGTCTTTATATGGTTATTTTGGCTAACATACAGCAGTTCAACATTGCAGGTTAACCAATACTTATTGAGTGCCAAGAGGCTAATACACCTGAACACCCTAACAGTACTAGAAGGGTTAAATGCACACACAACATCAAAGCTAATAAAGCACACATTTATGCAAACATGTCCCTTCAACTTATCGCACATCTTATAAAACTAAAGGAAGGAACACTCAACTTCATGCACCAAACCGTACACTCTCGCCACCCCCCCCCCCCAGCACAGGAGGGGTTAGCAAAGACACCTCTTTCACTAAAAGATATAACACACATCATTTGATATTGACACATCCACTGGGGTGCAAGGGGTTAACACATTCATGCAACATTCCAAAACTCTAAATAGCCACACACACCCCAGGCACCTAAAGGGTTAAAGCATGTGGTTGAGCATATCATTGAACAGTAGAAAGAACAGAAATGTTAGAGGTTCCTCATCAAAAATATGGGTGAAAAAGACTTTCATGGTCTGACCCTCATCATCTGCCATATAACAGAACATTTAGCTTTAGCTATCTGGTAAAGTTAAGCTCTATGTTTAGTTCATTTTAATGTATACTGCCCTCCTGGTCATTACTTTTGATACGATACTCGTTATGTTTCAATGCATGAGATATTTTTATAATCTACAATAGATATTTTATTCTTATCATTAGCTACTAGTCACTGGTGGAAACTAATGGGTTACAGCTATCAGTGTCAGGATGATGCTGGTCTACTCTTATACTATATGCTGTAGTAAGAACAGTACTTTCTTGATAAATTAACAAACACTTGCTATTCATTCCAAGAACAAAATTAACAAAATAAGCTCTACTCGAACCTCTAAACTATTATTCTATCCACTTATACTTGTATCCTCTTACTCTTCTGTCATCTCCCCACCTGCCACCTTACCCCCATATTATCACACAGTGCTATGAATGAATCTGGAGCCAACACACACACTGGTGTAGTTTCTAGTATCACAGTGAGTACTGTTTGTCCTCAAAAAGACTACTTAATATACTGCACAAGAAAAAAGCATATAGTGACACACTGCGCCATCAGAATATAAGGGTACATTTATCAAATCTATTTATTTTACAAAAAAAGATACAATAGGCAGATTTCAAGTATCTGTAAAACACAAGTGGACTGACTCATTGCTTAAGCAAAGGTTAATGACTCCTTGCTAATTATTCTGGACTTCTATGCTGCTTTTGACAAAGCTGACTGCCCATGTCCCCATCAATTCTCTACACCTTGGGACTCCATGACAGTCTTCTTCTGGTTTTCTTCCCTTCCCAAATAGGTATTTCTTTTTCAGGCACCACTTACATTCTGCTACCACCTTCAGTTACCGCAAGGTTCACACCTAGGATGCAAATTGTTCTCTATGTATACTTCCACTCTTGGTTCCAGCTATATGCCAATGATACCTAACTCTAGCTTTCCTCTGTTGATATCACTCACTCACTTCTGCATTCTCCACATGGACGTCCTCCAGTTACTCAAGACAAAACTACCAAAAACTGAACTCCACCCCTTCCTCCTCACCACCTTAACAACTTTTACTTAAGAGTGATTTTAAAATTGCTCTTATTTCCCAAGCTCATTGACTTTGGGTTATATTTGATACTTCCTCATCTTTCACGTAAGACATCACTCATTCAAGCCATTTCTAAATCCTGCTGCTTTCAACTTCATCTAGAAACTGAAATATCTAAGTCCTTTAGGAATGCAGTTTGACATCCCTTATATAGGCAATGTAGGAATGACAAAATGGCCTTGTGTTAGAGAGAGAAGTTAGGGAAAATGTATCCAGAACTATATCCAGGGCAGTACTGAAGATGAATTGATAGTCCGAAAGAGGTAGAATGGAATTGCAATGATCAAGATGGAAGATAAGTGCATAAACTTAAAGGGATAGTAATACTTAAAATGTAAAAAAATATGTTGTAGGGTTTATCCCCCTGAGTAAAACAAGAGTACTCCCACTGCTGAAAGGTGTTTCATTCAAAAGTTATTCATTTTCAAAGTTGATTTTTTTAGGTGCAATATCACAGTGGCCTGAAATTGTACAGTGGCGCTGTTGCTACACGATCCTATGGACAGCTCTTGTCAATTGACCATAAATCTCCATAGGATGGTGTAGCAACAGCGCCACTGTACAATTTCAGGCCACTGTGATATTGCACCTAAAAAATTCAACTTTGAAAATTAATAACTTTTGAATGAAACACCTTTCAGCAGTGGGAGTACTCTTGTTTTACTCAGGTGGATAAACCCTACAACATATTTTTTTTACATTTTAAGTATTACTATCCCTTTAAGTCTCTGATACATTCTGAGTGAGGAAAAGGCAAATGAAATAGGTATTTTTTAGGCTAGACCTAATTTTGCACAGGTTTGGAAATATTAGTTTGACTGCAACACCTGTTCAAAATCAAGAATATATCAAAAATGTGCACTGCCTCCATCCTTTAGGAATGCAGTTTGAAACCACTGGCCAGTATAATTTACATTTCAAATTCTATTTCTAATTTTTAAAAGTCTCAATAGTGCTATAGCTCTTTATATTTTTAGTTCAATAATCAACATATCTACTCTGCCACAAAACACAACTGTCCTGTTTACTACCTCTCACATGTAAGACTTTTTATGGCTGATCCATTATGACATTCATTGCTCTGTAAGACTCTTCCCTAAATACCAGACCTTTAAACAATGCCTAAAAATGCAACACTTCAGAGAAGATCATTCTGCGTTTCAAGTGGGAGAAGAACTATTAGAGAAGGTGAACAAAAATTGTGAAGCAGAGTATAAATAAATTAACCTTTATTGTACTTTCTTCTCAGAACGCTAATTCTCTCCTCTCATTTTTATAAAACCAGGAGAGATGAACTAAGGTGTTGTAAAGTGGAGACAAAGAGGAAATTACTTTTCTTTTGAGACCAATTATCCAGTTACTTTATCATTCTATGAAGCATATACACCAATTTTTCTTAAGTGGGAGAGATCTTAGTGCATAGGCTCCACAGAATACAATAGGAATCAGAGAAGTGACATCACTGAGGTATTTATCTCCTCTTCATCACCTTCTTATCATATCTGTGATGAGCTGACAGACTAAGTGCCCAATATAAGCTGCCTGTTTAGACTCTGTGAAGTAGATATCCCACAGAAATACGGGAGGCAAATATAGTTTTTGATACCTTTTATTGGCTAACTAAGCAGATTTAAATGCAAGCTTTCAAGACCTTAGGTCTCTTTCTCAGGCATGTTATATAGATAAATATGAAAACATCTCTCTTAAATACAAGTACACATCACATTGATTAGCATGGAAATCAGATAACAGAATGCAGTCCAGATCCAGATATGTTTGATCAGTCAATGGTAAATTGCACTCTTCCTCTGAGGCTTTAGAGGTATTTTTGATGCTCTTGGGTCTTTGGGTTTTGCCAAAATGGGCACAGTGTCAAGGATATTAAGTTAACTGTATTGATGGGACTGTTCCGCACTCAGAGGGACAGAAAGGTATGGGAGGAAAATTAATGTTAAAATTTAATGCAATTTGTAGTGGTTTGGACAGGGATAAGGAATTTCTATCAAAATACAATTTGGTTGATTGACCTTTCCAACAGACCCAAGAGCATCGTAAATACCTCTAAAGCCTCAGAGGAAGAGTGCAATTTACCATTGACTGATCAAAGATATCTGGATCTGGACTGCATTCTATTATCTGATTTCCATGCTAAACAATGTGATGTGTACTTGTATTTAAGAGAGATGTTTTCATATTTATCTATATAACATGCCTGAGAAAGAGACCTAAGGTCTTGAAAGCTTGCATTTAAATCTGCTTAGTTAGCCAATAAAAGGTATCAAAAACTATATTTGCCTCCTGTAAGCTTAACTATGTTGCTTAATTTATCACACCAAAATGGGCAGGGGATTGAGGCCACTCAAAAGACAGACACTGGAGACATGGGAGGAATGAGAGTGGAATAGACATTTCTGACTTGCCTTTCTCAACAACAGGATAATGCCAGCCATGACTGGTCAAATAAACCAAAGTACAAAGGCTCCAAGTGGCTAGACTTGATCGCCTTCGACTATATATTCCTCTTTCGCCTCTTTAAAGGGACAGTAATGTCCCATAAAACATTTTTATAGATTTGTAGAGGGTAAAAAAAAAGAATCTCATTGCCACAAACCCCATCTCTCAAACCACTATGGTTTCAGAGATATTGACAATCGAAGTTCCCCCTTCCCTCCCCTTCACTTGATGTCAGTTATAAAGCAGACAGAAGGAGATCTGTGTCGGCCGACACGATGAGGCTCTTCAGCAGAGCCAAAATCCCGTTATTAGAAAAGAACTACTTCATGGGAACGATCTACAAAGTGTGCTTGCAAACCAGGCCCACATTGTAGACCTTTCCAATGAAGGAATTCTTTTCTAATAATGGGATTTCGGCTCTGCTGCAGAGCCACTGGCTGGTCCCTGGACTGGGATCTCCTGCTGTCAGCTAGACGCTGACGTCAGGAGAAGGGGAGGGAAGGGAGAACTTTGATTGTGAAAATCTCTCAGACAACAGCGGTTTAAGAGATGGGGTTTGTGGCAATGAGATTCTTCTTTTACCCTCTACAAATCTATAAAAAAATGTTATGGGACATTACTGTCCCTTTAATGATATGTTTCTCCATTATCTTTTTAATCCCTCCATTTTTATCTTTCCTCATCCTTCACCTCCTTACCCTTTTCCCCTTTCTATGTCTACCTTTCTTTGCTTTTCTTAGTTTAACCCATACTATCTCCCTATTCCACATCTCTTTTCATTTTTCATCTTCAGGTACTTCCTATTCCTCGCTCCCTTTTATCCTCTTATTTTCTACTCTGTATCATCACCCTTCTTCTAACCCTTCAATCCCTTCCTTTCAAATTACGCCTATAGTCTCTGTTCCCTCACCATTCCTCATTTTTTTTCATTCACATCTTCCCCTTTCCGTATTGCCTATTTTTATAAAATTCAACTCAAACTTAAAACATGTTGAAAAATTAATTTTGTTTTAAAATTACATCTTTTAGGTTTGTATGAGAAGCTATAAATACTTTAGAATCATTTTATGAATAATTGTTTTCATTAGGTGCAAATATACACATTGACCATCACAAGGGTGGCATAAAAATATTCTTGACACATACTGACTGTCTTATAAACAATCATGCAGAAGTACTTTGGGGGAAAAAAAATACTTTTATACTTTTTTTTTTTTTTAATTATTTTCAAAGCACATTTGTACTCATCTAGTTTTTTTGCATCCCTACTAAACTGTCTAGTAAGGAAGCTGCACATGTTAACAGATTTCTTTTCATGAACTAAATATTATTCTCTGAATCAAACATCAGCAAGCTCCAACACCCAGGGCTACTGAGTCATGAATAAGCAGGTTATTAATTTATTCATGATGAAATATATAATACATTTCTTGATATTCTCATGTGTTAAGTCTTCAGATTTGTGCCTTTTTTAAGATCCTCAGTGAAGTTTGGTAAACTTAGCAGAAGCTTAAATACAAATTAAAATATGTTAAATTAACTGTTAAATATCAGCTGAGCATTAATTGTAATATATTACCATGTTGTTAAAATCCAAAATGTGAATTCCATGAACTACAGTAACATATTATCAGGCTTATGTACATTTTCTTGCACAAACATTAAGGAAACTAAAGTTGAACTGCAACATTTTGTTTTTAAACACATCCTTAACATATTTCAAGACAGGTTATAGTTGGGTTTATTAAAATTATGTTATCAAAACAAGACATGTAGTGATCATTATCTTATCTACTTAGGATGCCCCATATTTTCTATGAAGACTGACAAAAATGAACTTTTAAATAAAGATACATACATATACATGTATATACAGGTATTATTACGTCTTACAATCATAATAACAAAACTAAACATATTGTGCTTAAAATTGTTAAGCACAATATGTTTAGTTTTGTTATTATGATTGTAAGACCTAATAATACCTGTATATGTATGTATTGTACCCAACATTATGCCCTTGATAAAGTACATTAAATATGTTAGGGGTGCCCCGAATGTTCTAGATTATGTGTTAGGGGTGCCCCGAACAAAAAAAGTTTGAGAACCACTGGTCTAATATAAAGATTTTGGGGTTTTTGTTTGAGTATAAAACAACTTGTTCAACTTTTAAGAGTTGTAGAGAGAGACAGACAAACTTATTACATAGAATGTTCATACCTATTACATAGACGTAACTGAGTGCCAGAGGGATACTCAACACATTGCAGAGTACCCCTCTGGCACACAAAGGGTTACAACCCTGTAGTTTGTTGCTTCTTTGCCATTTTACAAGTGCACTCAGATATAAAATCATTGGACAGAAGGAAACAGCCTTTAACTCAACACTGACAAGTTTAAATGGGTTTAGAAATAATTTAGCCCATGTTTTTACATTTACACCTTAATAACAATCTTAAAATTTTTTAAAAAAATAATCCAAACTTTGCTGCCTTAAGTACTTAACATTATTAATCAAAGTCTGAAATATACATATAAATCAGTGCCTGTATTTAAAATCCACAATATCAAAAGCGAGAAATTTAAATTGATGGTATTTTGTTGGCGAAATATATTCATAATCATGACCATTTTATTATATGAAAAGAGCATATTTGTTGAATTTAAATTAATGGCTAGTAATTTTTGTTAAATTAAAAAAATAGACTTATCTACTAAAATAGCACTATAATAATAATAATCCTTTATTTATATATATAGCACTATAATAATTTAATGAGAATAATAATAATAAGACTTAGGGAAACAATAACATGTAAAAACACATTGCATTAAATTTAATAGATTTTTTGGTTCTCTTCTTCAAAAGTAACTTTCAGTATAATAGCTGTATTTGAGATAACAGTTAAGTGTTCTTTTGTCTAAAAGTTTCTAGTAAGAAAATTGCCTATGAAAAGTTCACCCTTATTTATCTTTTTTTTAACCTTTAACAACACTCTCTGACCTTTTCGCCAATAGATCAAAAGCACAGAACACAACGTGATACACTGAAAAGATGAAACTAACTACAGACAAAAAGGTCATTCAACATATTGACTAGAATCTTTAGATCTGTAGGTGGACACTCATTTTTGATTCTAAATATGATAAAAGTCAATCGTCTTTGCTATGCTATCAAATACAATACAAGAACTGTACAGTGAGTGTATAGTCTTTAAAAAGAAATCTCTTTTGTTATATGAGCTTCTATAAGTCAGGCGTTATAATAGTTTATATTTAAAAACTGAGGAACTTAGAGTTTGACTTTTTACCTGCCCCACTTCAAAATAGATCCAGAGCTTATAAACACTGGGGCCAAATTTCCCCCAGCAGTGATCTAAAGGCATCAGTAAATGCAGCTTTTCAGAGTTTATTTATTTGACAGCAAGTTATTAGTTTGAATATCTTGTCAAGATGTAGAGGAATCCACTGCTAAAAATAGAGAGACATTGATAGCTCAATAGGACACAACTGCCAGCTTCTGAAATTGGTCAACAACTCGGTCTGACAGCTCTCAACAAAGTGAAAAATGGAAGGTGACACTTTGACAGAGCAATCTTCTGTTAATCTTCTGATAACATAGGGAGGTATATTGCTTGTGTAATTAATTTCATATTTTTTGAGGAGAAGAAATTCCATGGAGAAATGCACCTTTATATCCTGAAAATAAAAGCTTATGACAAATTGATGGTCTTTGCTGTTCATATTTCTTTTATCATACACTAGGGCATATATTTTTGATCAGTACATGACCCACTTAAGGCAACAATTAAATTCCTCATACATTTTTCCAACAACCTTAACTTCATAAATATGTAATATGAAGCAAGCTGCAGGTCTCTCCAGCATTTTTATTTCAAGCTGTGCAGCGGAAACAAGAAGTTACGAGCAGTATGTGACAGGTGTAAGATCTTTTTACATATGTAACCCATATTACAATG
Source organism: Rhinophrynus dorsalis (assembly GCA_037306005.1). Taxonomy (NCBI): domain Eukaryota; kingdom Metazoa; phylum Chordata; class Amphibia; order Anura; family Rhinophrynidae; genus Rhinophrynus; species Rhinophrynus dorsalis. The sequence goes on from CM074721.1 coordinate 289,409,651, forward strand.
GCTAGAGAAATGTACAGAGTTTCTACATAATCTTATACCAGTGCTATCCAGCTGAACAACTCCAATGTGATTTTTGTAGACAGGAAACATATGCTTTTCTTGATATATTGGATTTATATGAGGCTCAAACACAGACATGTTTCCCTTGTGGTGCATGTTCCTTATTATATTGTTTACCCATTATTTACCCTGACTTTATTCCACTCTATAGGCAAATGAGGACTCCTTGGATATCAATCAATTTTTTTACTTATTAAGCTTTTATGTAATGTCTTTAAATAATTTATATATATGTATCACCTCCAGCAATTAACTTTGAGTTACAGAGGTAATTAAAAAATGTCTCAGTGAGAGGTTCTGTATAAGTACAGGGCACATGTGTCTTCAAAGGGGCAGTATAGGATCAATACAGTTCCCTTTTAATCCACTGCCAGTACCCTCAGAGCTGTGGGAACTGAGATCACATAGTTTATAACTAAGCTATTCTCTGCTGGTTTATTGTGTAGCTCATCGATACACACACAGCTCGGTGATGACAATGCCTTACTCCTTGCTCATGGAAGCATTTGTGTCTATCCATGGAAGCCCCATGATGATGAATCCACTGTCAGTGGTTTTCTATGGAGAGAGCATCAAATAAGGTAACAGCATAATTCAGATGTACAGATATCAATAATCTGTATAGTAAACCAACAAGGAAGAGACAAGTTACAAGCTATGGTAACTACATCCTAATAAATCTGAGAGCGCTGGAAGTAGGTATAAGAGTCTTGTATTCACCTCACAGTGTCCCTAGAGTGGAGAAATCAAAGAGAATGGTAGGCCAGTGTTTCATATAATGCAGGTGGGTGCTTAATCCATACCAGGACTGTTGTTGCTTCTTGTGTTACTGTGAATAAAGTACCATTTTTGTTTGGTGATCTGTCTGGCTGTTGTGTACCCCTCAATGATAAGGCTGTGAGAAAAGTGGTTTTATTCTGCTGTATGTTTACTGATTTAAACATCTACTTTTTAATGTTTGTATTTGTTTTGGTAACCAGTCATTGTATTTATTTTGTTTTACTACTGTATTGGTAATAAAACCAGTGATACATTTAGCATGGGTAATATCACCTAGCCATAGTATTTTATTCTGGAAACATTCACCACTTTTGCATGTAAAATGTCAAGCAAATAAAATGTTAAAAAAAAATGTTTTACCTTAAAAGGTAAAAAATAAATTGTTGGTTCTAGTATACACTTGATGAGAATAACGGATTTAAAATTACTTTTACTTACACCAGCAACACAAGATGAAAGCCAGCTATGGAGTAGTGACAAGACTTCATATATGTATTAATCACATAAATATGTAATTAACACCAATGGCCTACCTGGATTATCCACTTCAGCTACTAGGCCTGTAACTAAATTGTAGCTATTATATGCTCTGCAATGTGTTGCGTACCACTCTGGCACTCAAAGGGTTAACATTATGTAATTTACCATTTATTTGGAATTTTTTTTAATCCCTTGAATGCTGGAGAGCTCTGCAATGCATTATGAAGCAATGCAATAAAGACCCCTCTAGCAATCAAGGAGTTAAAAGCTCCATTTAAATTAGGGGTCTTCAATATTTTCTCTAACGGGAGCTACTTTTAATTGATGAGACATGTACTGAGCTACTCTAAAACATATATATCTGAAAACATATGAATTTACACCCCAAGCCTGATAAGGCCCTTAGTCTCTAACCAGAATATCCCAATGCATGAGTGCAAATGAGTTAATCAGTAGCTCATTCATTGTCACAGATCATTTGAGGATCTCCAGAAAAACCTTCTCTTCTGATTGTTACTGACCACTGTCTTGAAGGGCGTAATCAGGAAGCTATATAGGAGAAATTCTGGAGCAAATAGACTACAAAATGGGGAAACAGTAATAGTAATGCTTTAGATTTTCAGTTTTTACTGCATAACATATGATTTTAGAGTGTAATGGATACCAGTCATTCTCTCTAAAAGACTTCCATTCAGGACAAACTGTTATTTTAAATGCCCCTCTCCCACCTGTTTCAGTGATGTCAGCTCCTTTTAGAGCTAGCTATGACCACCCTACTCGGCATTCAGCTTGTTCGTGTTCAGGTCTCAGTGAAAAGGTTCAGACAATGGGAATATCTCCATCAGTCTGGACACTAGGCAGATCTGCCACAGCCCCCTCAGCTGTAAAAACAATGTTTGGTTGGACATCCAGAGTTGGTATGTTCTGAATGAAAGGGATTACATCACTGAAAGGGATGGGAGAGGGTAAGTTAAAATAAAGTTATTCATGAATAGAAGCATTTTATAGGGAGCGACTGTTAACAGTGACTCTGTAAAATCATATTCTAAAAGGTGAAATATTTAATGTCTAAAATACCACATGTCCAGACACCAAAGGTGGCACAGAATATAAGTAATACATATAGAACCAAATAATCTACTCTATCCAGAAAGGTATAACATTAATTTGTGAGGTTTTCCCTATAATATTCTACAACCCATATGACACCTGAAAATGTTCTGTTTTGGCCAATAAACAAAACTTTAATTTGCCTGATGAATGCCTGCCCATGACCATGTATGGTGGACTGGTTTGGGCTGAGCTTGTGTTCATTTTCATTCTTATTGTGTTTAAACAGATTTCTGGGAGGTTTCCAGGAGGTACATGTCGGAAGACATATCATTCCAAGAAGTACTGTTCAATAGTAACAGAGCCTCATGTGTACACTTGCTTGTCCCAGTTCCTGCTGTTTTGTTGTGATCAACAGTAAACTCCAGAGTAAAACATTACACACACCCACACACAAATATCTTCTTCACCTAGAAATCCCCCCGCCCCACCCTCTCCTCATGCATGTAGCTGCATAAGACGAAGTAGCTTGTTCAGTGGCAGGTTTTAATACTTACATCTAGAAAGACATTCTGAAACAAACTGCACTATAGTGAAGGAATAAACATTCCCAATGTTTTAAGATACTTTTAACCCCTTGGTTTTCTCCAAAGTTGCTTTTCTTCCTTTTTTTCATATGTGAGTATTTAATTCATTAGCTGTAATAATCATTTTTTTCACAGCTATTTCAATAGCTTACTAATACCTTCTATGGGGTTTAAAGCATGTAATGAACTCTCTGGTTTATCACACCTCAGTGAATACAGCCAATAGTGGTACATCCTAAAAGGGTTAAAAATACATTTTAAATGTGTGTTGCAATAAACATCCCCCAATAATGGCAGTTCCCTTCTTTTAACCACTAGGAAACTCCCTACTATATTATATATAGAAAGATAGATTTTGTAATTATAAAACTTTACTGCTGACATCATGCCATCAACTGTGCACAGTACACTTAATCGTTCAAAAAAGAAATAAAAAAAAAAAAAAGAAAAATTGAAATTTAAAAGACAAAACTTTTGTAAAAATCCGTGTTACAGTCAATGTTTAAGGATCTCCAAACTTTAACTGTGAATATCCATGCTTTTGATTGCAAGAATGAAAGCCTTAATGGTGGCTTTAAGAAAAGTTTCTTGCAAATTAATATAAACTCTTTTAAGAGTCAAACAAGACATAGTAAAAGATTTAGAAGGACCGCACAAATTAGTTAAACTAAATAACACAGTCATTTGAAAAGGTTTGGATAAGCTGTTATTTAGTTTAAATAAAGTTTTGAATGCTCCATTTCATAATAATGTCATGTCTGGGATTTCTGCAATTTAATAAATCTATGGTTCATTTCGGGAGAATAAAGACAAGTCAAGAGTATAACTATTCCATTAAATTGTCACAATAAATTGCCTTAGTGAATTCACACTGCAATAATCAATGAATAAATCATTTAAATAAAACACATTTGCAATATTCAGCTATAATAAAGTAAATGTCACTTTATGTACTCAAAAAAATGTTAATTTCAACACGGTTTATTTATTTATTTATTTATTTTTTTAAAGCCCATTGGGTGCCAGAGGCATTAGCAATTCATAACACCGGTGACCTCCTAGCACACAAGAAATTTGTGTTCTAAATAGTTCTAAAACAACTCATTAACCCCATGGATGCTAGGGACATCCCAGGGGAGGTCTCCAGCATCCAAAGGGTTAAACGTGTAATCTAGAGCACTTTGTCTCCATGGATTTAATCTAAAGCGGATACATCATATACAAATAAGGCAGGTGTCATAAGGTAATTTTTCACGAAGCACCACAAAACTACTAATTGGTATTTCAATAATACTATTTTGATGAAGACTTATTAATTTATTCAACATCATTTGGATATCACTAAACAAAGTAACGTAACACTGAGGTTATGCAATTCTGGTGAAAGTCAACTGCCCCATATGTAACAAAAATTCCCATTGACTCGAATGAGATTTTTACTCCCTTGAATGCTAGTGGTCTCCAAAATTTCTAGCATTCGAAGGGTTAAAAGCTGCATTTAAAACCACTAGTTTTTGGGGGGACATTCTATATATTACCTATGGTGCATTTGTTTTATGGCATTTTACGTAATTCATTTCTGAGGGCACACAAACATTGCAGATTTGAAGACATCCTTGCTTGTTAACAAGTAGGTAATGAATGGCCCAGTCATTGTCATTGTTCCACTTTAATCAGGAACATTGGTAATAAGGGTTTGTTCACAGTTTTGGCCTTTTAGTCTTAGATCAACCATTTTTCCCTCTACTTCCTTTACTAAACCAACACAAATTACATACTGCTTTTTTTAAGGATAAATAGGGCTTTCTTTAGATGCCATATTTAGAAGTATAAAAATAATATAATTTGATAATATAAAAAAGTGGGGAAAATAAATAAATAAATAAATAAATAAATAAATATAATTTTTGGATGTTTTCCTGTGATGATTTGTACTCTGTTAGTGCATTTTTTTTAAAGGACTGTATAAAGTATGGATGTTCGCTAATACCTCCCAAGTCTCCCTTTTTAGGAGGGTCTGTCCCTCTGAAATTCATGAAAAAAGGTAGTACTGTGTTAGCCACTAGAGTATCTCCATTCACTAAGGAGGGGTTTCATGAATCAGGGGGTACCACCAAAGAATAATAGACAATCAGATACACAGAGACAATAAAATACACAGATAGACACTACCTGAATACAAACTGCAGGATGAGAATAGACAGGTACCATTTGTGGTCACATATAATCCCCAATTGGAAGCCCTAAGGAGGATTGCAAAAGGCTTACAATCAGTCCTCTATAAAGATAGCAGCATAAAGCCAGTTTTCAAGATTCACCACTTATATCATACAGATGACCCACAAATTTAATGAAAATTTTTGTCAAAAACCATATGTCACAAACCACAAAAAATGGCTCATTCCATTGTGTCCACGCATCCAATCAACAACAGATAAAAATATCAAATAATAGCAACAATATGAAATTAACAATTCCCTCACTTGCTCCTCATCAAATGTAGTATACCTCATAACATTTACAGAGTGTTCCACAGTAGGATACTACATTGGGGAAACAGGACAGACAAGAATGAACCTCCGTGGCCACCACAGTATATTAAAGAAAGGGAAAAAAAAAAAAAAAAAAAAAAAAAAAAAAAAAAAGGTTGACAGCAGTTGGCTGGCATTTTTGCTTTCCAAATCATATTCTAAAAAGTATGAAGGTCTTTGACCTAACCTATGCATATTATTTGGTATCTATGCAGAGTGGATGTTTACCAAGTTATACTCCCCCCCCAAATTGTGAACTCACATAATTTGTTCCAAATGTATGTCTGTCAAGGTTTGGCTGAGCTGCTCTAACTCTGCTGTTGATTCTGCTGTCTGAGGTAATCTAGAGTTCTGCTGTCGATTGCCGCTGCCTTCCCTTTCCTGGGTCAGGCTGACTCAGCTAACCTCTCTGTGATTACTCACCTGACTGTTATCAGCCAAACCCTTTTAGGGTATTTATAGCAGTTTGGCTCACTTCCTCCTTGTCCTTGTGTTGTTGTTGCTGGCTGATGTGCATTCTCCTGTGCTCCTGTTTATCCGTGTAAGACCTGGCTTCTTCTGATGACCCTTCTGGCTCCTGACTCCTGGCTTGTTCCTGACATCGCTGACCTCTGTGTTCCTGACTCTGGCTTGGCCAAGTACCCGCCTTGGTTCCTGACCCTGGCTTGTCTTTTGGTTTATACCACTGGATCACCATTCTTTTTTGTTTGTTTTTTTTTGCTACTTTAATAAAGGTGTTTTGCATTTTATATTTTTTGTGTCTGTCTGGTTCGTGCTCCCTAACAATGTCATACTCTTAAATATAAATGAAGTGCTATTCCAGCTTTATTTCTTAACCTATTCCTGAAGAAGGGACCTTAATGTCCTGAAGGATTACAGTTAGTCATTAAACGCTAACACCTTTAGATCACTCTAAAGTGCAAAAAAATCATTGAACCCTCTCAGATAAAAATCCGTCTTTCTATCTTATCATAATGTCCCTCTTCTAAGAGAGCAGAATGTGTGGTGTATATAAGGGTATCACATTACTCCACAACAATAATGCACACAGTTAAAATTAAGTATGTGTTTTTAAATAAGTCTGTGTAAATAAAAAAAGCATGCTCTAAATGTCCCCTCTTGGTCATCTGAAGATTTGGGAGCTGTGTTCCCTGTATCTCTCTGCTTCACACCATTTAAGACTTTAACCATGTCGCCCGGATTAAAATAGAGACATGGCAATCTCACCAGTGCATGAAAGTGCAGGATTATCATGTCACCTAGTCAGTGGTCACGCACATTACTTATGCAGCCAGACAGTGATTCGCTTCCATTGGAGCCTTAACATTTTTTTTCTTACCTTTCTGCCGAGGCAGCCTCCTTCCTTAGCATTAGAAACAGGCTTAGGGGGAAGAGAGGCAGGATCGGCTCACATACAAGTAAAGTCTGCAGATCAGTAGTAGAAGTGGATAACATATGGTTGAGTCAGAATATAGTGATACCCATAACAATAATGGGCAACCCCCTGGCAAAAAACAATATACAGATAGCACTTGGTGAGTGAAAATCCCATTGTTGTGAGATAATTAGTATAATAGCCGTTCCTAACACTGCAGAAGGAGGCTGCCCTGGCAGAAGGTAAGAATAAAAATGTTAAGGCTCAAATGGAAGCGAATCACCGGCTTTCATGTTGCTATTTTAATCCAGGCGACATGGTTAAAATCTTAAATGGCCGCACGCTCTTTTGTGTGCGACCTTTCAAAAGGATACGGCCTTACACAGTGAGAAAAAGAAAGGTGACAAGAGCAATGGCTTCATTTGTTCTCTTTAGCAATGACATATATGCGGAACTACCAGGGAATGTCTGAACCAGACTGTGCCAGTTCTGGAGCAATCCGTTACAGCCTTCCCACTGCAATCACAGCACTCCCTGAGGTGTGCTGTGATCATTAACCCATTACATGCCATGATCATCCATCCTTAAGTATGGAATTTTGGGATGGCCTGGCACCTCATGTAGCTCTGTGAGGTTAAAACCTGATCAGTTGGTGTGCCCCTGGACCGGAGCTGAGAACCGTTTTTTCATTTCAAGGACAGATATTTATCCATAACAAGATAGTAATTAAATAACTATTGCCCAGTTTCATGTGTTGTATAATATAAGCCTCTGTAACACTGCCATAAAAAAAAATCCTAAAACCAGTTTAATATTCATCATCCAAACCTCCAGAAATCTCAAACTTTCAATGTGTTTAATTCTATAAAATACATTACTACTTTTCTCAAACTAGTGCAGATAAAGCACAGTTCACAAGGAGGATTAGCACAGTGAGGCTGATACTAAGAATTTTGGTGCAATTCTGGAACAATCCAGCTGCATTATAGGGCACTATTTCTCAACTGAGGTTCTCAAATACAGCTACTAGCACAAGTTTTAAGGATGGAGCACAGGTGAGTAATTAATGGATCGTTCATTCTAATTTGCTCACCTGTGCACTGATGAGAAAGCCCAAAAGATGCACTGCTTGAGAACTGCAGTTGATAAACTCTGTAATATGAGACGAATGCAAATTTGCAAACTGTCCACTGATTTAAATGAGGATTTGAATCCCTTGAATGCTAAAGAGGTCCCCAGTGCACTGCCTCACAATGTATTGGAGACCTCTTTAGAATTCAGGGGCACCATTTAAAAAGGGACGAATACATGACTTAATTTAATCAGGACATACTTAGGTGTGTGCCCTTCAAATAATGATCAGTTATTTCTATTTACAGTTTTTACTTGCATATGATCTCTGTTTTAGTCTCCTCCAAGTTGTTTCAGCATAAAATCTGATAACTTGTATTCATTCAGGTGTATTGTCCCCTACGGACTGCTGTAAGGAGGTCTTAGAGCAGTGTTTCTTAACAGTAGTCCAAGGGAACATCAACAGTGCAGGCTTTCTGGATAACCAGGCTCGCTCACAGGTGGCTAATCATTGCCTCAGTTACTGTAATTAAGCCAGCTGTGCTTAATTAATGATTTCCTTAAAACCTGAACTGTTGATGTGCCATGACACCTGGTGCTGAGAATCACTGTCCTAGAGGCAAACTTCCAAAGAGATAGCTATACATAGGAATATAATGCAAGACAAATAAATAGATTCACTTGACTGCTGTATGAAGGACATAAGTAAATGTGTTTAACAAACTAAGAATCACTTATTCCTAGGACATAATTCCCCTTCAATTTGTTGCAATATCCCCCCATAATGCACTTGTTTGTTCAAGAACTGCACCAAATAGCCTCATTGTTTCAAGTGCATGATAATAAATACTGCAGTATTGGATTGAAGTCAGTCAGGAAGCTAAAGGAGTTCTGGAGTAAACCAACTGCAATATGGGAAATAAAGTAATTCCCAAAAGCCCCAGTTATTGAAATATGCGATTTAACCCCTTGAATGCTAGATAGGGTGACCACATTTCCCTTCTGCCATTCCGGGACGTGGTCACCCTAGTTGCCCCTTCATACCTTGAGTCCCTGGTGGTCTAGCGGCGTGGAAAGTGCTCTGTGCCTCCTCCGGCACAGAGCTGAAGCTCCCGCGCGCTGTGCTCAGTAATGCAGAGCGCTGGGAGATGATATAATCTCCCAGCGCTCTGTATTACTAGAGCGCTTGCCTCCAGGAGATCGGGTAAGCTGCATTGCCGCCCTGGATGTCAGCCTGCAAGCGGTGTGTCATATCATGGACGCCGCGAGGGAGAGCTACTAAGAGCTCACTCGCGGCGTCCATGATGTGACACACCGCTTGCAGGCTGACATCCAGGGCGGCTTGGCTTCATTCCGGGACACTTCATTGTCCCGGTTGAAGATGACCCGGGACGCGGGACATAGCCCTGAAATAAGGGACAGTCCCGGACGTTCCGGGACCCGTGGTCACCCTAATGCTAGACAGGTCTGCAATGCATTGACATGAAAGACCTCTCTATCACCACTCAGGGTGCTGGAATGCCCCTTTTAAATTAATGGAAAAATAGAAGTTTTTACTTTGCCACAGTCTTACTTCCATTTTTTCACATATGGCCCATTGTGTTTAACCCTTTCAGTGTCAGAGGGATGTGCATTGCATTGCGCACCTCAACTGGCACTCAAGCGGTTAATAGGGACAGCATGTCTATATGTGCAGCCCATGTGTTGCTGATGACCAAGGTGAATAGTCTTGGCTGCAGGCTAGTCCTGACAGCCATGGAGTTTCACCATTTATACACAAAAAAGCCAAAATGTTTCAGGGTTATTACAAAATATATAACAACATCTCTGCTGTTTTGAATAAACCCCAATTGTTATGGACATGAAAAATGAGTAACATTTTTAAGTTATATTTGTGCTTTTACAACCATAATTCACTAAGTTATAGACCTTTTAGTTTCAACAAATGACAGTTTTCAGCACTGGAAGGGTTAATTTCAAACAAAGGAATTTACTCTAATACAGTGGTTCTCAGGACCCACTAACAGGCCAGGACTTAGGGATTTCTCTGCTAGAGCACAGGTGTGGTGATCAGAGGCTCATTCATATTGATTAACTCACCTGTACTCTAACAAAGAAATCATCAAATCCTGGCCTGTTAGTGGGTCCTGAGGGCAGGAGTTGAGAACCACTGCTCTAACAGGTCTTCAGAGCCAGCATTGCCATAGAAAGGGTATCCAGTTGCAGGTCTGGGGGGCAGGAAATGTGCTGGAAGGTGTGCATCTAGGAGGGGGGGCTTGTACCTTTTTAGAAGAGACTGCAAGGGAGATTTAGAGGCATTCTGCAGCGGAGGATTGAGTGATTGATTGTGGAGGAGGATGTGATCAGTCAGGAATCAGCCTGTCTGGGGCACAACAAACTCCAGACAGGCTGCCATGTGGTTTGTAGGCCCTGGAACGTTCTGCAGAAACATCAGGAATCAGATATGATCTACCATGAGGTGCAGATTTAGGAGCAACTCATCATTATTGACAAAGATTACCTGGGATGCCAAGTATAAAACTGTATCAAATTCTTTATTTTTTTATACTTGAGTTTAAAACTTCACTCAGACAAATCCATGCTAGGTTCTTTGCTAGTTCACATATAACATGTACCTTTTAGTACTAAAGATAATTATCTAGTTAATATTACAAATGTTTAGCTAGAATATGTTTATGTTGATTTTGTTTTATATTATAACATTGTTTTATTAAACATTATTATCTTTACCGGTGTCAGAGTGATTGTGAAATTGGGGGTTAACTGTTAGAATATAATTCTGCCAAAATTCCTAATATTAATGGGTTGGCTTTTGGGGTGTTGGCAAATTGCATGCTGGTTCCAATAACTATGCTAGTTTATTAGTGTGAGCAAACTAAGCCCTGCTGCTTGTGTAGGCCGTAGCCATCTTAGAGCAAACACATGGTCCGACTCCAGCTTGGGACTCCCAAACCACATGGCCTGATGCCATATTGGAACTCCCAACAAAGACTTTTGGGCAAGCACATGGTATGTGAGTTTGCAGTTCCTCACAATTACATTAATTATAACACAGCTGTTATAGTGTCTTTGTTCATAGTCTTCCTTTATGTACAAAGCACATGGTATGTGAGTACATTCATTTTAACATAGCTGTTATTGTGAAATCCTTTGAGCCACATTAATGCACCTAAAGCCATGAACTTCAACACCAATACAGCAGGCTCACTGGAAAAATGGAGGGCCTAAGCAGTCATCATATGTGTCTGCATAGTGCTGGCCAAAGTGAGGCTGAATTAAGTGAAACTTAAAAAAATTGAAGTAATTCTGGAGTAAACCAACTGCAAAAATAAAAAATCCCCTCGTTTATAGTTATATAAATGGGAAGTCTAACCCACCAATTGCAGTTTAAAGTTCCACAAGTCGTAAAAGCAATACTTTTTGAGCTTGAAAGCATTCAAGGTGATGACTTAAAGGGATAGTAATGTTTCACAAAAACAGCAGCTCCAATTAGTCTTCATAGTATTTGAGCCCTAGAGAGTGTTATTTCAGTACTGTCAGAGTTGTAGTTCATGAGTAATTGAATGATAAAGTACCCCACTCCCACCCCTTTTACTTAATGTAACACTACTCACCTCAAATGTGGAATCTGATTGCTTGGACAGATAACAGCAAGGGACAATCTACTTACTTTGAGAACAATGAAAACCCTGCCCCCTTGACAGGTGTTTCAGCTTTTTCCCTTATCTTAATTGAAGATTGTCCCTCTCTGCAATCTACCTGGACACCTCCCTGCTGCTCTGAGGTGAGCAGTGTTACATCAGTAAAAGGGGCAGGGGGAGATAATTTATCATTCAATTACTCTTGAACTACAACTCTGACAGAATTGAAATAATACTCTCCAAGGCCCAAATACTATGATGATTAATTAGAGCTGCTTTTACTATGAAACATTACTATACTTTAAATCAAGTGAAATGTGTATTTCCATCCTATGTGAGAATTACTGCAGTTCTTCTTGGTCAGCCTCCGTGCCTGTCAGTGGCAAAACAGGGACGACAGCATATACTTAATGCTTTTAATAAATTTGATATCCGATCTTATGAGTAAATCAATCTTCATTTAAATAGCGACAAGTGTACGCAACACTCACAATTTAAAGGTTCATACCATACAATGTTACAGAAGTGCTTTTACAAAGTAACACGGTGGGAATGGAGTCCTTGTTCTAGAACTTCAAACAGGAATAAGGGAGACAGACAGGGTACATAAAGGTTACGTGCAGAATACAATATCTGAGTTATGGTCAGGTTAGGTTTGACAGTTTTTGAAAGCCTCTACAACAGAGGTGTCAAGGAGCATTTCTAAAGAGCTGAGACAGTGAAGATTTTTAGGATTGCCATGACTGTTCATGTGTTGATATCATGAGCTCAATTCCTTTGACTATAGCATTTGTGCAAAATGAAGGAGTTTCCAAAGATGTGCACTATCGCTGCCATTTTGGAATGCAGTTTTTATATATTCCTGTTCTGCAGAATCTGTAAACACAGGCTCCAGAGGCAAATTATTTCTCAATATTAATGCCCTTAATATATAAAAAAAATCCTGTCTTTGATTTAATGGAAAACGTATTTTTTTTCTCTCTCCTCCCTCTGAGTAAATAGTTCCCCAGAGGTCATTGTATTGGTCCTAAATATATTTGTAAATAACTCAAAAAAAGAAGAAAAATTGGAAAGGTATATACAAAGACAATAAGTTTATTATCCAATAAAACAGAGTTAACCCTTGAGCTCAAAGGAAACTGGTACAGTGTGCAAATATAAGTGCTAAATTATGGTCATAATATTCAGCTTTTATTAAGCTACATTAAAAAAAAAAATCAACCATTTAATAGTAAGGAGCAAACAAAAAATATCTGGTTCCACAGAAGGGGGATGAGGAGTACCATAAAAACTTCCCAGCTGTTGCCTTATTAAATTGATCGCAGCATACGTGGTAGATGTGCAAGTTAGAAGTGCTTATTACTGAATATTGGACCTAATTCGCTAAATAACTTATCTACAGCTAAGAATGGTACAGTCTCTATAGTAATGGCTCTACTTTTAATAAATTAACACTTGCCATACCAAGAACAAGGTTAGAAGAGCCACCTCATTAATCTGGTTCCCGGGATACCCAAACTCATGTATATGCAAACATTGAGTGCTGCTCTTTGTATTGAGAGGTTACAAGTCATAAAGCTCAGGATTTAAATGTATGCACATATTAATTTATCAGTGGGCCATTAACCAATCCTCTCAATTAATTAGTATGTTAACCTGTGTTCTGATAAGTGACGGTTAGCATTTGTTGTAGAATGCTTATAATTAGCTATAGTTGGCTTCTCATTGACTCCTACTACCTCATGATGCAGATTTTATATATATATATATATATATCTATATATATCTATATATATATACACACAAACACACACACACACACAGACACACATATCCAGTAGGGAAGCACTCGTACAGAAAAGTCCAATGACCTGGGTGCTACAGCGTGAGGGAAATCTAGTACAAATGATGAAAGATGTGCCAGCACTCTCAGGATTTTTGCAGTTAAGATTTTATTCCAGCAAGTGCCAATGTTTCAATGTGACTAACACATTTTCATCATTTATAATTAATGGAGCTTGGCACTGACCCCTCTCCAGTACAACATCCTGCAACAATAATAAAAGATACACAGTATCTATAGGATATACAGCTTAACAACTGTATTAGGAAGTGGAACAAAAAACAAATAATAAATCGTGATCATAGAAGGGACACTTGAACGTTCATTTATTGGATAGTAGTAGTGGCCTTAAGGGATTCCTCACCATACATCAGTGATTTGTTTATGATGTATTTGTACTTTTATTTTCATTTTTATATTTGAACTGACTTATTGATTGTTTTTAATATATATATATATATATATATATATATATATATATATATATATATATATATATATATACAATAAATAAATGCTCAAGTATCCCTTGGCTGATAACCATTTATTATTATTTTTTGTTTTTTCTCTGTTGTCCAATACAGGTTACTGGTAACTTTGGGTAGGCGATCTGCCCCTTTAATTAGGCAGGAACAATTCTAGAATTGTATGCAAGGGGTGGAGCCTACGTTCCCTCCTTGGCTGCAACTAGACAACCAGCTTCTTTAAGATTTTATTCCTTGGTGAAGACACAGGCAAGAGAACAGTTCTACTGTAGTTTTAGACAATTTTTTATTTTTCTGTTAGAAATGGAATACCACCATTAGGCGGATTACCATAACTGACAATGCCCTTAGATGTGGCTAGCTCAGTATCCAGGTGCTTTTTGTGGACCTTAAGCCCTGAGGGGGAAAATCTTGATTCCAAGTGCTTCCACAGGAGTTACCCACTAAGGTTACTTCTTACTACATAGTAATCTGAAGACAGAAGATCTGCAGGAAAGGCGAGCAATCCTTTGAGTACTACAGGTCCACATGTCCCACAGTGCCCCTCCGCACAGGGGTTTCTTCCTTTGGAGTTCCTATTGTACACTCCTGCACTCATTGGGTTTATCTGTATGTCTGTTGGGTGTTTTGGAGCAGGTTTATGTGGTAACTTAATCCTTTAGCTGCTGGTTTTGAATCTTTGGGGGGTTATTGACACTTTCCCTACTGGGTTGAGTGTTTTTTGGGTCTGCTAACATGTTCTAGTGATGTTTCATGTACTTTTATTTTACTGTTTCAACTTTGCAAAAATGTGAGTTTGCTTTACCGCATAGACATCATTGCTCCATTCACTTCTATGGGACTGTATAGTTTGGGACATATCTCTGCAACCTCTCAACTTAGCAACTTCAGGGATGGCTCATTTTAATTGTCTGCCCTTGCTCTGTCATCCGATTAATGTTTTATGTGTGTTGGGGGCTCAGGGCACTGTTGGGGTACTTTTTCAGGGAAAAATACATTTCCCATGAGCACTTGCTTTCCGTGCTCGTTTCTGATTGGTTCCCGCCGCGGCAGCCATTTTGTGCCTTTTCCAGAACGAGTATCCTACGCGGGGCTTGGACTCTCCTTCTCTCCACTGCAGATTAACCCTTCACCTGCCAGATAAGTGTATTTTAGTGATTTCTGGGGTGAAATTTTAATCTAACACACTGTATTTGGGTGATTCCTTATACTCTAAACTTTTTTTTGCTATCCGCAGTCTGCCTGGAAGTAGTACAGGGCTGGATTCATTCTTTTAATTTCGCCAAACAAGCGTGTTTTTTTTGTTTGTTTGTTTGGTTTTTTTTAATTTATACACTTTTGACTCTATACAATATATAACAAATTATTTAGGCAAAGTTGTAAAGGTATGATAAATCCCCTTTAAAAGTCCAATTTAAAACAACAAGACTCTTCATTTGTCACCTGTGGTAAAGTTGGTTTGTTCCACTGATGTATTTGTACATTTGGCCCAGTGAGTTGGGCCTGATGGAACATATTCATAAAATTTAGAGCAGTAATCCTAGAAATTAAATAGGTGTAATTCTGGAGCAAACCAAAATGTAACGCATTGGACAAATTAGCATTTCCATTACCTCTCTGAGTGCCAGAGAGGAACCCAATGCATTGTTTGAGATGTTTCCAACACATTCCTTTGCATTGTGTAGGGTCCCTATCCAGCATGCAAGAGGTTAAAGGCCCTATTCAGTCAGAAGCGTTTTTTTATTGGTTCATTATGGTGAAGCTAATTTGATCCAGAATTGAACCTTAAATCTCAGTCAGAAATATTAAAAAAAGAACTGGGAATATAAATGTGATGCCATTTCAAGGGGTAAAGGGATTTCAATTTCAGAAAAGGCTCCCATAGGAATCAATTTCCATTGGAAAAGGTCATCATGATTAATCAGTTATTCAGTTTGAAAAAGAATGTAATGCAATTATCAGGAATCTAAGTAAGTGCTGTCCAAACAAATTGTTATTCACTTGTGATGCACATTTAACCATTTGAGTGCTAGAGGTGTATCCAGTGCATTACAAATCAATGCATTAGATACCTCCCTGGAACTTAAAGGGTTAAAGATTTAGTCCCAATATGTTGGAATGTAACCCTCTGCAAAGCAATGCATTCCGTAGCCATCTGGCACTCAAAGGGTTAACCCTTTGAGAGTTAGAGAGGTATCTATCAAACCCATTGCAACAAAATGCACTGGATACCTCTCTGGCACTCCAAGGGTTAATTAAGGGTTGTGAACTATTTACAGGAAAAATATACCTGACACTCTACACAACTCTGCATTTTCATCATACCATTATGTACAGGTGTAGCTTCAGTTACACAAAAGGACTCGCACATCTTCAAAAAGAGATGAAAAAAATTATGATTGTCAAAGTATTGGGCAGAGTTACAGAGCTTCCCCAGGACTAATATACAGTAATAAAACTCTTTATACTCCAGCTATGAAAAAGGCATTCTGAACAACCAGTATGAAGTTACAAGATGGAGGTGTGATAAACCATGACTAACAATGATTCTCAAGCATGTGTTAGTCAGTAAAAAGGTGTCAAAGTGGTGGTTCAGAGACTTATTCTGGAGTGCTTTTTTACTTGTGGGGTATAACAGAACTTTACCTTTTCACCTCCAACTCTCTGTTTCTGGTCCTGTGAAAGGCCTAGAAATGAAAGACTTCCAATCTCAAAGTCATGGGAGGTGCAATGCACAGTCCCCATAGAATGCTATAGATGTGTTTTTTAACTGACTCTCACAGTCTATGAGGTTGTGTTCTTAACATAGTTAACCCTCTGAATGTCAGTGAAGTATGCAAAGTGCAAGGGTTAAGTCTGAGTCACGCACTTCCTGGTTTTGGTCAGCTCCCTTGACAGAAAGGAGACATTTTGGGGCTGCAAGGGAAAGCATCAGCATTATTACCAAGTCTGGTCCCTTAGTAAAACATAATTGCACTTTAGGTTAATGTGGAATCAATGTAAATAGTATTAATGGCCACTCGACTAAACTGACAGGTACTGAATTCGACACAACTCAGAACATGGCTGAAAACTAAAACAGATAACAGAGAAAATGAGGTAAGAAAAGGTAATCCTACATCTGCTTCCCCTGACAAAAGGCATGTGTCACTTCATTTCATTATATTGCTCATACGCGAAAGGCCTCTAGTTTCTATTTGTTTTCTTATCAGCCATTGTGATTGAATTTGGTAGTCAAGTGTGCAAGCTCCTGTGATTTCCCTGTACTCTGAATTTATACAATGATAAGGCCAATAACTGACACGGTTATTCAACAGATTCTGCGGAAGAAATAAACACACTAAGAAAATAGTTTTCTTTAGAGAGCAATGTCTCCAGTGACAGCAAAGAATTACTACCAGTAACTAAATGAAACTAGTACTGCTACATTTAGTGGAAATGGGTCACCTAAATTGTTTAGAAAGCAAATCTGTATATATCAAACTACTTTTTTCTTTAGTTTTCACATGACAAGTTAATTCACAGTATAGTGGTATTGTGTAGCTGTATGTAAACTATTTGCAATAAAATAACAGCACAGCAATGAAGTTCTCTCACCCGTGTTTAATAAAAAGCTTCATCAGGCTAAGTGTAATTGATTTAACACAGCTGGCATTTGAATAACAACCTTCATTGTGAAAACTGGGTAGACATCTATGTTGGAGTGTTATGTCCTTGACATCTTATCAAGTACATAACAGGTTATTGTAATCTTGCTTGAATGCGAAAAGAGCAATGAAAAAATATACTTCAAGAAACACAAATCAGACTGGATTTGTGTTATTGCAGTTTAACTCTGTGATGTATGACTCACACACTGGACCTTATTTAGAAAGGCAAATGGCAGTATGTTCTAAAGAAAAGTGCAGGAGCTATGGGACAAACTATTCGCACTGTAGGGGAGAAATAAAAACTCTGATTAATGTAAATGGTGATTTTTTTAACCCTAAAATGCTAGAGAGGTCTCCAGTGCAAGGAGGTTCAAATCATCATTTAAATGAATGTAAATTTTTAGTTCTCCCCATAGTGCAAATTGTTTGCCCCAGAACTCCTCCACTTTTATTTTGAACATACTGCCAAAAATATACTAATTCTGAGACACACCAACTGCATCATGGGGAACAAATACAATTTGGGTTTTTACCACCTTGTTCAAAGGGTTAAAAGCAATGGACATTTGTATTTGTCCCTTGATAGCCATCAAATTATATTAGGCTTTTAACCTCTTAATTCAAGAGGTTAAAACCCTCATTTAAGTCAATGAGACCATTCAGCTGTCCCCTGTGGATCAGCTGATTTACTTCAGAATTGCTACCCTGGCTTTCTGCATAAGGCCCATAAACTGAAGAGATGAAATTCTGGAACAAACCAATTGCACCATAGGGGACACATTAAACTTCCCATTCCTTTAAATGAGGAGTTTGTCCCTTCAATGATGCAAGGTCTTAATTGCATTGCTCTGTAAGTTGAGTTCCATTTACATCAAATGGAAATGTGGGAGTTATTTGTCCCCTACAGGCAGCTGGTTTTCATGAGACTTGTACCACTTTGTCTATATACAAATGTCCCAGAGAGCCTTATGCACAATTAAGCAATTCTGAGGCAAGAAAAAAAATAATCCAAATTATTTAACCCTTTGAGTGCCAGAGGCCACTGTCACTCAAAGGGTTAGTTTTTTTTAACCCTTGAATGCTAGAGAAGTCTTCAATGCACTGCAGCACACTTTGTTAGATATTTCAGTCATTCCAGGAGATATTTTAAAATGTATTCAAGGAAGGAGTCATACCAGCATTGGAGTACAGGTAACAGTGTACATAGGATTTGAGACAATTCAAATCTAAAACAGCAAATTACATCAATGGTAATGGCTCCTAATATAAATAACAAACAAAGAGCATAAGCCAAGGGATATTAACAGTGATGGGAAAAGGGCAGAAGGGGAGAGGGGCCATGGAGAGAGAAGGGAGATACTATACTCCTTATAGGGTAAATTAAAGGGATATTAATGTCAGAAAAAAGTATTAACTATATGGTAGATGCAATTAAAAGAGAGTACTTGCACTTATTCGTATCTCTCAAACCGTTATGGTTTGACAGATATAGGAAAATAAAGTTCTCTGCTCCCTCCCCTTTCTGCTTGACGAGCTGTAAAGCTGTCAGAAGCAGATTCTGGTCGCTTGACCAGACACGGCTCTTCAGCAAAGCCGATAGAACGATACCTAAAGATAAATACTTCATCTGAATGGTCTACAATGTGTGCTTGCAAACCAGGCACACGTTGTAGACTGTTCCGATGAAGTATTTTTAAGTATCGCTATGTTGGCGCTGCTGAAGAGTCGCCATCTGATCCAGGAACCAGAATGTGCTTCTCACAGCTCTACAGCTTTACACTGCCACCCGGTCGCGGGGCAGTCACGCGCAGTGGAGACTGCCCGCGTCGCGGCTGATACAGAGCTGGGTGATCCTTCGGAGCGCCCAGCTCTGTATCAGCCACGCCGCGGGCAGTCTCTACTGCGCATTACTGCAGCACGCGCAGCAGTGTCTACTGCGCATGTCGGGGCGTTACACACGAATTAGCGAATTATTATATAGGATACTTTTTCTCTGACATTACTATCCCTTTAATGTTCAGTATCTCAAAGGGGGTGAGTGAGATTAACTTTCCAGGATTCCCAGTCAAACAAATCCGCTTGATATAATGAGAGATGGTGCATGAACATAAAGGAATTGAAGCTTTATTTACTGTGATTGCTGCACGCTAATATTTTAGAAAAATATTGGGTGTATTGTGTGAGGTTCGAAGTATGATGAGATGTACATTTTGGGACTTTAATTAAAAATATAAAGTTAGGTAGTTAAAGCCGTATCTTGTCTAATTTGAGAGAATAATAATCTGCTGCATAATTTACACATTTTGGACAAATGTAGCTGGGTCATATGCCACTTGGCAGAAATCTTGTGTTTGTTTCCGTAAGAGAAATGGAAAATAAGAGGGATAAGTCAGGGAGACACTCAATGTTACTGATGTGAAATGCGGCCCAAGGTCCTCTTCCCATGCAGCTGCAAAAGGCATGAGGGTGATTGCTGTGGATATGTTCAGTAGGGAATAAAATTTAGACATGGATTTTTATTGAGAAGACCCTGCTCCAGAGACAATTCAAAGAAGGATAATTCCCTGCTAGTGTAACCTTTGGCTATGAGAATCTGGATGAAATATTAGACTGCACTTTCTACAAAGGTCAGGGAAAGGAACTGGATCTGTGCTTGGGATCAACTTGTCCAAAGCAATTACACTGTTATTTATCTATGCCTGGAATCTGGCTTTCTGTAGCCACAATAGAAATGAAGGATTACCAATAACAGACAGAAAAGAAAAAAAGACTGCTCGAGGAATCTTTGGATTTATATCAGATTGTAAGCAGATTCTTTACAATGATATGAGATTTCATATTATTCAGTAGACTTTTGAAAGTTGTCCAAAACACCTGTGGTAGAGATGCTTGTATCTGCAGGATCTAATTCCTGGAACAAGCGGGTAGGCTGGTTTGGAGAACTTTAGAGAGTGAGACTGAAAGCCATACAACAGTCCCTGAAAATTGGGATCCATAGCCCCCCATCCCCCAGGAGGGATGATTGATGTATGTGAAACGTAAACGATGAATTAAAAATTTACCTCAATATGAATTTTTATTTCTTACCTATGCTGCATTTTATATGATAAAGACTTGTTTTGTTTTCTAAGTGTTGCTACCCACATGGTAGTGCGGTAGAGAACTGAACAGAATAAGCAGCAAATAAGCAGAAACTCAGCCGACAGTAACAATCACAATTTCAGCTTCTCTCCTCTGTGACCTTTCACTGAATTTGAAATGTGTTACATGTGGTAAAACAGACAGAAGCTACACCTTTAGTAGTTTAACTAAACAGCTACCATTGTATTATGGAATAGAAAACAATAACATTAGTAAAAAGGCATCCAGTGCCTTTTGGTGATTAAAATCACTTCCTCAGAGGAATAAAGAGCAGTAAGAAGAAAAACAAAGGGGGAGATGCACTAACGAGTGATAAAGCGGAATGACTTCTCCAGTGATATCACTTCTCCAGTTCCTATGTTATTATAAGTTTCTCCAACTTGGAGATCTTGGTGAATAGACTCCATAGAAAAACATAGGAACTGGAGAAGTTATCTCCACTTCATCACCTCTTTTTATTAATAAAAATTCCCATTTACTTAAACATGGCTTTAAACCCCTTGAAAGCTACACATTGCACAATGATGGCACTAAGGAACTTGCAGACATCAAACAAATCAATTCACTCACCAGACACCACTTCTGCTATCCAGAAGCGATACTCAATCTCCAATATTCCAGTCGAGAGAGGATGTACTCAAAGAATCGCTGAAAATATAAGATCCTTTTTATTTCAATTCAAACATACAAATACACGGCAGGGTAACCCAGACTCAACATCTCACGCGTTTTGCACTAGCATGCTTATTCATAGACTAAGATTGAAGACATGCGAAGACACGCACAATATTTAAACCCTCCAATCACTATGCAACTATTTGCCTGAGCCAATTAAAGGTAATCTCATCCTGTTTTCTATCCCCATATCATTATCTACTATTTAAAAGCAAGGAATCCTCATGCTTCAAACGGGCTATTGATTTCAGTTCAAACATTGCAAAAGGTTCAATGTCCAACAACACAAGATACACAAACATATCACAATATTAAAACTCTATTTTTTTCAAAGTAAGAACAATATATATTACGTCCTGAAAAAGCTACCTCTCCTTTCTTTTTAAAGTGCCAGGCAATCATGTATTGATTAAACCATACTGCACAAAATTATGTTCTATAAGTCAAAATATTCCAGTACCACCATCAACTGAAATCCATACACAGTAAAATATATCAGATATTAAGATGAACATTACACATAAAGCATTACACCATATTCCTTATTGAGACCATAGGGAATGCGGCTACCCAACGTAAATATCCAAAATCCAAGAAGAAAAACAAAGGGGGAGATGCACTAAAGCGTGATAAAGCGGAATGACTTCTCCAGTGATATCACTTCTCCAGTTCCTATGTTATTCTAAGTTTCTCCAACTTGGAGATCTTGGTGAAAAGACTCCATAGAAAAACATAGGAACTGAAGAAGTTATCTCCGCTTCATCCCCTCTTTATATTACCCCTTAGTGCATAACCCCAAAGAGTAGCAAGCAGAGCAAACTGTTTAGAGAGTTGTCCCATTTACTTAAACATGGCTTTAAACCCCTTGAATGCCAGACAGATCTCCAATTCAGAAGCCAAGGGGTTAAAAGCCATATAGTTGAAGAGCCCGTTACAAGGGCCACAGTGCCACTGGCAGCCGGTTGCGGGGCAGTCATGTGTAGTAGAGACATTCTTACAATGTTTTCATTGTAAGAAGGCTGTCCCCTGCTGTTATCTGTCTGGTCTTACAACCAGATTCCCCATCTGAGAAGAGATGGCTTACACTAGGAAAAAGGGTCGGGAGGGGAAACTTTGCTTGTGAATATCTCTTAAACCATAAAGGTTTGAGAGATAAGACTTATATCATTCTTCATATTTTTTTAATGCCTACCAAATAAAATAAAGTTAAAATGAAGTATTACTATCCCTTTAAGGCTATAGAATGAATATATGAGACTCTGGTACTCTAGAACAATATTTATCACATATATAAAATGATAAAAATAATATCTGCACAGAAATACATAAAAAGACAAACAAATATTGTCTATAAGAAAACTAAATGAAAAATCTATATTATGATATTGCCCTACGTGTTTCACGGCCTCCCACTGCTTCTCCAGGGGCCTGACTATGGAACCTATTCAACCTCAGGGTTGCAGGTTTGAATCCCGGCAGGGTCAACTCAGCCCTTCATTCTTCCGAGGTCAATAAATGAGTACCATCGGTTGGGTAATAAGAACATCTGTTATTTCAGCTGCCGATTTGGTTAATTCTGAGAGCGTGCTCTGAAAGCGCTTTGAGTCCAACTGGGAGAAAGGCTCTATATAAATACTAGTTATTATTATTATAATATATTGCAGTATCACATAATGGCTTCACAAACATACCTCTTTCCTATTTTGTCATGTTTTGGTGCCAATTCCATGGGTCTGCTGCGAAGCTCACTGGAAATGCTTTTGACTATATAACTTCCGGAAAAGCATTCATGTATTTCCCAGACATTCATGCGCTGACACTGCTCCCTTTTAGGTCAGTGTAGTTCAAGGCTTCATGCGTGCGCCCCCACGTGTTCCTCCATACACGTGAACTACCCAAGCCTCCTTCCCATTTTACTTAAATACTAGTCTGTGGTCTCTCTGTATTTCACTTTCACTTTTTTCTTTTATCATTTTTTTTTTTTCATTTACTATGTAATGGTATGTTTAATGTGTTTGTTCATTTTTTGGTGTCTAGATGAGTCCGCTGGGTTGCAGAGATAGCTACTGTATATAGGATTATATAATGAACAAAGTTCATATGATCGTGGGAGGGAGGGAGATAAGAGTGTCCAGATGTTTTACGTCTGGGATATTCTAGGTAGTCCCTTCCATTGTCTCTCTCTCACGACATATAATGGAAAGACATATGCGTGGAGACAGGCTCCGTGATAGGTCGGTGGGATGGAGGCTTGGGTAGTTCAAGTGTACAGAGGAATACATGGGGGCCTTGAACAACATTGACCCAGAAGAGAGCAGTGCCAGAGTATGAATGTCTGGGAAATACATGAATGGAACACAAATGCGTTCCGGAAGTTATATAGTCAAAAGCATTTCCGGTGAGCACTGCAGCGGATCCATGGAATTGGAGCCAAAAAATGAAACGTAGGAAGCTATAAAAGAGGTATGTTTGTGAAGCCACTAAGTGATACTACAATATATTAGGTCCCTGGAGAAGCAGCTGGTGGCTGTGAAACACACAGGGTGATATCTTAATATAGATTTTTCATTTAGTTTTCTTACAGACAATAGTTGTTTGTCTTTTTATGCATATCCGTGCAGATATTTTTATAATTTTGTATATGTAATAAATATTGTTCTAGAGTACCAGAGTCTCATAGATTCACTCTAAAGCCTTAAGCTTCAGTAGTCCATTTATATATACTGAATAAGGTAACACAGGGCCCTAGATAGAGGGTTGGAGCTTCAGGTCACCTCAAGAAAGTTGAAATTTGGACATTGAAGAGGGGAACAATAAGGCTGGGAGAAGGAGACAATGTTCTGGTACCTACACTGGGGGTTTGTCCAGTGAAGGTTCTTACACATGGAGGCTGGCTCATCTAAAAAAAAAAAAACAAAAAAAAAACAAAGGTGAGTGCAAACTCTGAAGTTAGTTATTGGAGGTGATTCCCATGGTGAAGGAGGTGATAAAAAGAATCATTTACTTGGTGGACGTGTCCAATAAGGAGTCCTTACAGTCTATGCTTATACTGTGTGCACTTTTTTCTTTTTTTGTGTTTTATTTTGTAGAGGATGATTTGTAGGACTTAGACTTGTTGATAGAGGAGCAAGTCCCGGGGAAACAATTTGTAGGACTTTGGCTTGGTAGCGTCACAAGCCCAGAGGAATCACAAAAATAATTTTTATCACTCAGGCTTGTTAGCATCACAAGCCCTGACAATTCAGTGATTTGTAGGACTTAAGCTTGTTAAAAGCAAGCTGTCAAATATTGTTTTTTTGTAGGCCTCTGGTTTGTGTTCATGTTATGGTGTCCAGTGGTCACTGGCCGTTGGCAAATGCACCAGTGTCATTGCGGCATTTGTGTCCTCTGTTCTTGATGCTGCTGCTGAGTTGTTTACGCAGCAGGATGATTAGGCAGCCCCAAGAGAATGGGATCAACCACAGCAGTGATATGGGTGATGATGATCATGACTTGACTTGCCACTACTACCTCCAGTGATGTGCCTGAGGCAGTAGTAGCACCACAACTAGCCCTCACCACTTCAGGCATACGTGAAAAAAAGAAGATGGCTAATAATGTTTCTCCTCCTGCCCATCCTCCAAAATCATGGGTGTGGTGTTGGAATATAATTGTTTCCCTTGAAAGCAGGGCATGTGCCTCTCTTGTCAGCAGCTTCAGTGTGCAAAGTGTGTGTGGTAAATAAGGAAGGACTGGGAACAATGGACACATCTGCACTCACATCAAACACCTGGCACAACTCTAACCAAACACCATGATGCCAACATGATACCATGTGAAATCATCCCACCAGAAAGTAAGTACTGCTGCTGTCACTTTGCCCCTTGTCCACTCCCACTAAGGACATGTGAAAACTTGCAGTTTTAATAATAATGATAAACTCTCCTTGCCACCTGCTTAGCGTATTCTGCGGGATGGAGTCTACTCGGATGCAGTTTGATGCTCTGGTTATGATTATCCTCCACCACACTGCCAGTCAATAACCACCCCCCAAAAAATTGCCTGTTCAACTGATTCTTTCCCCAGGCTCCACCAACAAAGGCACCCACAGACCCATTTTATACTATGTCTGTGGGAAATAACATTTGTTTTGTGTTGTGCGCAAATTCAATGTCCCCATTGATTTCAATTTAATGAGGTAGGTGAAAAATGCAAAGATGGCTGCAGAGCTGGCTCCTGTTCAAAAGGGATCATGCATGAAAAATCAAATGCTCATAAAACAAGCTAATAAGTTCCAAAAAACCCCTTGGTACACCAGAGGATTGAAATTGGTGAAAATTAAAGTGACCCTAGAAGCATAAATAATATGCATAACATCTATTAATACGCTACAAAGTACTGAAAGGTTTAATTTGGGAAGAAAAGATGTAATGCAGCCATCTCTGATACTCAGATATGAAATGGTACTAATGAAGAATCCGTGCCTAATCAGCACACAAATGTGGAAGAGAGCATAGAGGGACACAGAACAGGACCATGGCATCCAAAGGGTTATTCATTAATCATCTGTCTTCAGGCTCTCATTTAAATAGAGAAGAAGCTCAGAGAAACACACTTTTCATCAAGTCAAACTCCATAGGGAATTGGTCCATAGAAAATGCCTATGATTTGGCCAAGCCATCTTCAGGGAAGCCAGTAATAGGATCCTGTCAAATGGGGGAATTATACAGCCCAATATCTAAAGAAAAAACAATAAAACAACCTGAAAACTAAGAGGATTGCCACTGTACCATTCATCTTTGAAGAGCACATGAATCTAGATTCAGGCAGGGGTATGAGCTGGAAGAGGAAGGAGTTTCCTCCATAAAGACCCTGACCTCCTAGAGCAGGGAGCTCAACCTCCATAGTTCCTGTGTTCCAATTTGGATCTAAGAAAAAAAATGTTTTATCTAAATGAAAACAGAATAAATTGTTTGATTTTACACACAAGATTGCAAGACAAAACCTGTATTCTAAAATCATTTAATGCTAGCTGCTAAATGGAGGTGAAAGGGGATAAAACAATGCCCATGCAACTACTGCATGTTGAACAAATTTCAGCTCAGCAGGCCATTTATTATTAACGAGTCTTTATCTCTATCAGACACATGGATGTGTAGCCACAAATTACACCCTGACCTTTATACCTGAAAATACATTGCTAAGCTAACCCATCGAAAAAGAATTGTAAAATGATAACCTATAAGATTAGATAATTGTGCCCAAGACTCTGATCATAACAATTTGGACTCATAATCCATATGCTTCAGAAAGAAAAGGAAAATTAGTTGCTTTCAACTTCATCCATTAGTTAAGATTAAACTACATACTTATTATTGCAATTCTATTACTGAAACATCAGGATCAAATGAAAAAAGTCATATACTACAGTACAGAGGGATACTAGATATACTGCTGATCTAGAATAATGTGATACAAAGAAAAAGAGGGGACTTATTTTTCCACCTTTTAATTGATAACAGGCTATATAGCTCAAATAATTAGGTGTTTCATCGCTCTTTGTATAGAGATCAGTTCAGTAATTATTTTATTGGTTGTACCTAGCAGGCTAAAACTTAACCTTTATTATATACAGTTTAAAAATACTCAAACCAACCTCTTAATTGGAGGAAATAAATAAAATGTAGAAATTTCCATCATTTATTTAATCCAATTAAGGAGAGAGGTTGATTTGAGGGATGAAACACCAAATTATTTGTGATCTGTACAGCCTGTTATCAATTAAAAGGTAGAAAAATAGTTCCCTTTTTTTTTCTTCTTTTTTTTGTTGTATCAAATGAAAAAAGAACAGTTTAATGAAAGGGGATCAAGAATATTTCTCCAAAAGGAAAAAAATGCCATAGTGCTATATATGAAATACTTAAGTAGAAGAGGGGAAACCTGAGGCCCTCCAGTCACCGAGGATCACAACACACATCATTCTTAGCCAGTCAACAGCTGGGGATGATCAGAATTGTAGTTCTCAAGAGCTGCCATGCTCAGGTTTCCCATTCCTGTTTAAATGCTTCATATGTGGCACTGACAGGATTCAATACCTGCGCTAAACCATGTTTATGGGTTATTTCATACAGGCCACAAAAAAGTAGCAGCTTCATTCCATAGTCCATGTCCTGTACTCCCCTTCTTCTGCATCCCTGAAGCAAACACAATTAAAAAGGGGCAAAGTGGCTGATGGCCTGCCTGTTTAAGCATCAAGCAAATACTATTGGCTGATGTCTAGGTAGGTCAGCCATTCATTAGAGGTTGCAATGAGCATTACAATCTCCCATGCTGCTCATGTGAACGGCCCGTAGGTAGTTTCATAGGCAGATTTGCCCTGCTGAAACATTACTGTATTCCGGAATCATAGCAGGAAAGATACAGCTTGCTGGACTGGGGTGTGTTTTCATGTGAGGTGATAGTCACCTGTGTGAAAGGCACCATATCTCAGCAGCTTATGTTTCAGAACCAACTGCATAGCAATTGCAGCACTGATGCGTTGATGTCACCCGTGTGAAAGGGGCCTTAGTCATTTACCTAAGTGAAAACTGATTTGATAATTCATTTATAGTGCATAATGTGTGACAGATAATTGCAGCTATCAAGAGAAAATTGTATTTTGTTAGGAGGAAGATAGCACTTCAACAATTTAGCAAAATGTCACAATGCCTTCTTCCTGATTACCAAATAAATCATCATTAATTGTATGAGCTGGTTTCTGACATGAAACAGCAGCTGCTATCCTTTGTATTCTCTTTATTCTCAGTCATGTAGTTCTATGGTGAAGCAACTTAGGTACCATTTGAAATACAGTAATATAATGAAGGAAAAGAATACCTCAACCCTCTGAGAGCCAGAGGGGTGTCCAACGCATTACTTTGGGCACCCCACTGGCGCACAAAGCATTAACTCGTTGGATGTCCATAGAGGTCTCCAACTCACTGCTTTTCAACATGTTGGACACCTTTCTAGCAAGTAACTAATAAGCACTAAATATGCACACAATGTGCCACAGGCAATAACTCCTTCCTACAAAGCATCTCTGCTGTACTACTGTCCAACTAAAGAAACTCTAAACAGCTGATTCGGGGGGGTAGCTCCACGAGAAAGCTTACATTCATTTGGCAAATGTAGATATTTACATGTGTGTCAAAATCAGTCATGACCTACGAGGAAGCATTTACATCTAATTCTGCTACTCAAGGGGTAATATCAAAGGACACCTTTATCCTAGCAATAGATGGCCCTGCATTTGTTTAACAGAATGATTGATCAAGGTAGTTATATATAAAAGCCCCCTTTAGAATAAGGTGAAACACTCTCTGTATGGCTTGACTCAGCCTTTGACATGATTCTAAACTTCCATGAAAAAAAGGTAGTAAAATCCACGTTTAGTTATAGAGTGCAGTAAAATTTAAAGAGGCAGTAATTTTTCTAAATAACTTGAGTTTCAATCATTCAAAGTTTTCCTATCATTCAGAGCATTATTACAGTGCTATACAGTGACCAGTTCATGTGCATTAAAAATATAAAGTGTCCCCCTCCATCCCTTTTTACCCACATAACGCTGCCTCCCCTCAAATCTGGAATCCAGTCATTGGAGCGAACAGATCACAGCGAGGGGCAATCTTCTGGCTGTCAGTATAAGGAAAGCCATGCCCCCTTGATGACGGAGGGCAGGATTTTCCTTATGCTCACATAAGATTGTCCTTTGTCACGATTCATCAGGATGGTCCTGGCTCTGAGTAGAGGCAGTGTTATATAAGTAAAAGAGGTGGGAGGGGGACACACTATAATTTAATTGCACATTAAGTAGACAACATATAGCACTTTAATAAAACTCTTCATGGTAGAAAAACATTGATGAATTATCGAAGCGTAAGTTATTTAGAAACATTACTATCCGTTTGAATGCAAACAGTAATTCTGTAAAACATATAAGCCACCTATTTCAAGAGTGATATTCCATTTTAATATCTAAGAACAATATCCAGGGCCGTAGACCCATATGAGTTTATAACAAATGCCTAGTTCCATAGATCAGAATGATATGGTACACCACTCGATTAGTATACAGGATGTGCTACCTAAAGGAATTGTGTGAAAAATATATCCTGATACAAAAAAAAACAAAAAAACAAACAAACAAAAAAACAGTATTTACAGTACCCATTCCACGCCTACTGCACTGGCTGAGATGTTAATAAAGTACATTTTTTTTGTGCACTTTAGTTCAAGACCTATTACTAACATATCCCTGAATGTTTTGGTGTGATGTTCAAAATGTCATCAAAATTAAAAAAATGTTGGATCATGAGCTGGTGTTAAAAAGAGGAGAGTATTTTAAGATGTACCGTAAAATCTCGGGTATAATACGCACAATTTTACCCCACTTCACCTTATGTGAAGTGGGGCTGTGTATTATACACAAGAGTTTTTAAATAAAGTAAAAAATTGAGGCTGGTAGATAGCTTCCCTCCCCTGGCGATATTCGCTCTGAAAATAAGACTTACTAGTTTAAATGCAAGTCCCCGCTGAGAAGAGCAGGCATACCGGTATGTAAAGCTTCAGTGCGGGTGGCATGCTTCCATTTGCCACCCTCTTCCTTCAATGGGCTTTCAGGACCTTCTGCCTATGGAATTGCCCTGTGAGGACCTTGAGATCCTCACAGGGCATTGGCTGCAGGCGGAAGGACCTGAAAGCCCACTGAAGGAAGCGGGCGGCAAATAAAAGCATGCTGCCCGCACTGAAGATTTACATACCGGTATGCCTGCTCTTCAAAAGATGACGACTTCAGCGGGGACTTGCATTTAAACTAGTAAGTCTTATTTTCAGAGAGGATATCACCAGGGGAGGGAGGGAAGCCATCTACCAGCCTGCCAGCCTTAACCCTTTGAGGCACTCATAGGATTAAAAAAGATTTCAGTAATGGGAAAACAAGGGTGCGTATTATACTTAGGAAAAAACAAAACACAAAGAGGGCGCCCAATCGTGCCTTATCTCAAGGTTTCAAAATGCAAGCTATATCAATCAAATATACTCACAAAAGTAGTGGTTGTAATCTGGATATATATCCAAACACAACATATAAAGCATATAGGGAATACCTGTCCCTATTCATGTTCGTAGTTCAAATCTTCATCTATATTGGAGTCAGAGAATTCACCGGCAAAAATCCCAAAATATAAATGAAAATAAAAAAAATTATAAAACAAACAGCTGCTGTTAAAAAATATAAAAAAGACTTTAATCCGGATCATATGATCCTAAAAACAATATTCAGGGCAACACCAATGTTTCGCGGTTTACACCTCTTCCTCAAGATATGCCTCAAAAAAATTTTTTGAGGCATATCTTGAGGAAGTGGTGTAAACCGCGAAACGTTGGTGTTGCCCTGAATATTGTTTTTAGGATCATATGATCCGGATTAAAGTCTTTTTTATATTTTTTAACAGCAGCTGTTTGTTTTATTATTTTTTTAATTTTTATTTTCATTTATATTTTGGGATTTTTGCCGGTGAATTCTCTGACTCCAATATAGATGAAGATTTGAACTACGAACCTGAATAGGGAAAGGTATTCCCTATATGCTTTATATGTTGTGTTTGGATATATATCCAGATTACAACCACTACTTTTGTGAGTATATTTGATTTATATATCTTGCATTATGAAACCTTGAGATAAGGCACGATTGGGCGCCCTCTTTGTGTTTTGTTTTTTCCTGAGTGGCTACCCTTTGAGGTTGAATAGAGGAGCGGCCGGAGAGTGCTCAGAAGAACTGGAGGAATATACTGTTAAAGGGGCAGTGTCCTGTGAGACAAAAATCCCTAAAGCTAAGATTTCAGTGAACATATAAGTGTGACACTGAACATTATAAAGTGTGAGTTTTATTCTGACATCGGTGATGGGGTGGTGAAAGATCTTATAAAGCGTTAATACACTAGGAGCACCTTCTTGTTTTGTTTGTTTTTGTATTATACTTAGGCATTCTTGTTTTCCCCTAAAATCTTAGGCATAATATGCACCTGCGTATTATACCCAGGTGCGTGTTATACCTGAGACTTTACAGTAAATCTGCCATGTTTGAAAATACCAAATGTCAAATAATTAACTATCATGATATGATGAGCTTGATAAATATTGCCCTTAAAATTTATTTAAATTGGTTTTGAAACAAAAATTTTTTAAAGGTATAGTAATGTTTCATAATAAAAGCCGCTCTAATTAATCATCATAGTATTTGGGCCTTGGAGAATGTTATTTCAATTCTGTCAGAGTTGTAGTTCAAGAGTAATTGAATGATAAAGTTTCCCCCTCCCGCCCCTTTTACCTAGTGTAAGTCCCCACTCCACAGATGTGGAATCCAGTCCATAGACCATACAGCTCACATCAAGGGTCAATATTCTTACTGTGAGAACAATGAAAGCCCTGATCCCCTTGACAGGTTTTTCAGCTTTTTCCCTTATCTTAATTGAAGTTTGTCCCTCTCTGCAATCTACCTGGACACTTCCTGCTGCTCTAAGCTGAGCAGTGTTACATCAGTAAAAGGGGTGGTAGGGGGATACTTTATCATTCAATTACTCTTGAACTACAACTCTGACAGAATTGAAATAACACTCTCCAAAGTCCAAATACTATGATGATTAATAAGAGCTGCTTTTATTATGAAACATTACTATCCCTTTAACGCCATACTACTGCTTCTCACTACTATGTGAAAATAGTGCTTTCATTTGTTTTCTCCTAGTTTAGACCATTTTTATTTGTCATTTGAAAAAATGACATCAGACAATAAAAGTGACGGCTAAAATAATAATTTTTCTGAAAATACCATAGGATGTCAGGTTAAACCATGACCACATTTTAACCCATTGAGTGCCAACCTTGCAATTTTCCCATTGTTGGCAAAGTAGGCCTTTGATAGCACTTTCAAGCCTCTTCCTGCATTCCTGGTGCAGGGAGAATCTTCAAACTTGCCCAGCATGTAGGGTAGACATTTTCCTACATAGCAGGGCAAGTTTTAACTTATATATAATGCAAAAAGTTGAAAATACCCTTTTGCACTCCTGCTAATTAGGGGTCTGCGCAGGCCATGCATGTACATAAAACTTTAAATATTTGGTATTTTTATACTGAAGGGGTTCAGGGCTTTTAAAAATAATTGAAACTTTCACAACCAACTTAACGTCTTTGAGATATAGTGTATGATATATGCAAAATAAGTCTTTTGTACTTTCATACTTATGACATCATAGCTTGTGGCACAATGTGAAATTTAATTCATTTGACTTTTTAATTTAATTCAGGTGACTTTGCTCTGAACAATATATCGGTTTCCATATATAATTAGAAAATTACCCCTGGGAATCATACCTAAACAGATTGATAGCAAAATGTTGAAAAAGTTCCTGGCCTCTTTATTTTCTAAGTTTCTTAAAGGGGAACTACCACCCCGCAATAACTTAAGCTTGATTGATTTTTCATCTGGCGACTTGTTGCTTAGTAGCGCTAGTCGCCAGAAATATTACCCGGTTCTGAAGATTTCGGCATTTTAGGGATGCTCACAGGAGCAGGAAGCACGGACATCTCATCACAGTGACGTCCGTGCGCCTGCGCTGTCAGTCCCTTTTGAGCCGGCCGGATTAAAACGGATGCTGGAAGCTGGTGTATATCTTATATTGGATGAACTTGTTAGTTTACACAAGTTCAGTTCTATATTGTCTGTTTATTATTAGTTAGATACAGTTCACGTAGAGATTTGATTCTATTTTTTTTCAACAGGCTTTTTGTTTATAGGGTCTACATGTTACTTTATATTTAGATTTAGATTGAGTGGGATACCATTTTTTTTTATTTTGTTGATTAACATACTGATGAACCAATCCAATGTGCTATACAATTAGAGATGTGAATATTTTTGCTGTTTTATTGGAGCACTTGTTGGATTTTCCTGGAACATAGATGGCCCAATGGTGGCTCCAACTGAAAGCTTGAGGCGTCTGGTGTGAGATCCAGTGCACCAGCCATTCACATCTCTGTTCATATGTTGGTGCAATACCTTTGATGTTTGACAGTACACTTGGTTTTATAGAGAAGAGAGGGGTATACCTTATCCAGAGAGTATGTTTATTTTATGTAATTGTATTCATCATTAAGTTTATGGGTCAATATTACCTATTGTTTTTTACATTCAAAACACCCTGCCTGTATATCCAAGGATCCTAATCTTAACCCTTTCACTGCCTCATGGGTGTGCAATGCACATTCCCATGTAATTGGAAGGATTTGGGAACTGTTTTTTTGTGGGGGACAAGTGTTGGGGGAGAGATAGGATGCTCTCAGACTTCAGGTTTGTCATACCGCTGACAATGTGTAAAGAAAGGCCCCCCTTATACATTGCCACTAGTAAGAAAACCCTTAATGTTAACAGATAAACTCTTCCACCCTTCTTAGTTCATATGGCGATGTGTGTCTACTGCCTAGGTGATATGCCCGACTCATATAGCTAGGGCACTGAACCTTAGTGCATCTCCCCAGGAGTCCCAAAGACTGCTAGGGATGAAACTTTTTTCCTGACCCTAGCATTATAGGAGGCAGCTCACTCAGTTTGGCTAAGTTTGCAGTTGTGAGCTTTGCAGCCCCTCTGTCGGTCAAGCGAGTCAGCTCTCTGACCCCAAAATGGGCTGATGGGAAATATTTAAGTGCTGTACAGCACCTCCCCAGGCCTTTTTTTTTTTTTACTATGTCTGCTGCTATAGTTGCAGACACAGCAAAACATGCTAATTGCTCTTTAGGTATCAAGTTATTAAGCCCAATGGTTCTCATGATGGTTAACGTTTAATGAAAAATTAAAGTTCTAAGAGCAAAGCTTTGCATTAAAATAGCTAGATAAAGTATTACAACTATTGTCCACATTCATGAAGAAAAAGAGTGTTAATAACTCCGCTTAAATCAATGGGAATTTGTATTTGTACCCCACTGTGTGTTTTGTTTGCCACAGAACTGCACAAGTTAAATAAACCTCTACTGATCTGGTGCATTACTACATCCATGTTACAGGAGACTTTAAACTAGGAAGGAGAGGAGGGCAAAATACAAGATGGGGTACACAGTGCCGAACAGTTACTGGAATTAGGAAAGGCCCTTAGGATAGAGGAAGGACTAGTTCAGCTATTGAAAAATGTTCTACACCTTTGTGGTACCTTATAATAATCTGAAATCTCTGCCATCATAAAGTAATTTTTGTTGACACAGCAGTGTTATTGGACAATCTGTTGGAAGGCATCAATTAAACTATCCAGTGGATGCTTCATGCTGTTAGGTCATGCTGCTATTCTCCTATATTTGCGTTATTCAAAACTTGCTTTATGCTGTGAGCTTTCTTTTTGGATCAAATCAGACAAAAATGCAATGAAAGCTCAAATTCTGTCAACACAATTTCACGTTGTCAGCTTTTTATTTATTTATCACTAGTCTCTTAAAAAATGTATGATGCTCACAATTTTTTTTTAAATTAACTCTTCGATATTAGAGTTTCTCCAATGCATTGCAAAACAATGCTTTGCAGAAGTCTCAAGCATTGAAGGGATTAAACAAAAATATATACCACTAAAAAGGACACTAGTAAACATATACTTACTTTGAAATAAAGCAATTAGTGTACTTTTCTATGCTACATGTTTACCTTTCTCATCTCCCAACCTTCCCTAAATAGAACATTATCTAACTCTGAGTTCAAGAGAGGAATACAATCCATTGTATTGGGGTTAATTGTATAGTTTGCCATTTAATAGTCTGACTGACAAAATGTTTTATTTTGGCAGTTATTTAAATTACAGCCTCTCATCCGTTTGATGAGGCTGACCCATAAAACGGATTGCCAGAGATAGTGGTAACTTGGTGGTGGTGGTGGGGTGATGCACTAAGCTGAGATGCTATGGCGATGTGTGGCTAGCGCATAGCCTAGGTGATGTAGACACACACATTGCTATATGCATTAAGAACGCACATCCAAGAATTAAAAGTGTATTCTCTCTTCTCCCTTACCTGCACACTGGGGGAGCTCAGAGGATCCCTCACTTAAGCAAGACACACAGCATTGCTCCCTTAACCGGTTCAGTGTAGAAAGGATGTTCATTGAACACTTCTGTGGCACTGAAAGGGTTACAACATTAACAGATGTTTCCAGCATTAATTCATCATTAAGAGCATGGCAGAGAATCTATAACATATCACCGTTTCTTTGCCATTCTCTAAAAGATACGGTAATAGTGGAAATGTATGTTAATGTTGTAACCCTTTAAGTGGCACAGGAGGTGCAATAAACATTTCTATGGCACTGTGCAGGTTAAATTAGGCAGCTGTTGTCTTTGCTATCAAGTAGAGACCCAAGCTGCCATCTGGCTCTAGAGAGAGACTATAGGAAGTGCCAAATATTTCCATCTTCAGGTTGGTGATGTAGAGACGGTGAGCTCTGACAACAAAAGCTGCTATCATAGCTTAACATATAAACACACCCACATGAATACAATGGCTCAGTAACCTGCATTTCCATATGCAATTAGTAATTGTCGAACAAAACAGTAAATCAGTCGACGACACTGCAGATTCACATCGATATCAGCAGATTGTGTCGGACTGGTGGCAGATTCACAGGGATATGATGGAGAAGACATCTTTGTCACCATATTGCCACCCTGCCCCTTACCGCCTCTCAGTGCATCTTCCAATAGGCTTGCCAATCATTTTTCTCGGGCAATCCCTTCAAAAGGAGAAAGATCTAACATCTAGTACAGGGACTGGAGGGGGATTAATACAATTTAAATAACTGCCAAAATATAGCATTTTTAAATGTGTGCCTTATCAGTTACATTCTTAAATGGCAGACAATACAATTAAACCATGTTAAACAGAAGCCTATCTCTTTAAAAAGTTATCTGGAACTCCACAGTATTGCATTACTGGGAAACAACAGAATACCTGTATGGATATATACATTAAGTAGCTGTGGGACACACAGGTCATATTTGAGCTACTTGTGCCATAAATCATAGTGATAGCATGAGAAGGGGCAGAACTGTATCTCTTAAAATACAAAACCTATACCTACAAGCGGGGATTTTAATGAAGTAAAATCTTTAAATTAACATAAAAGGGCATTTTTAATTATAATACTGGACTACAAATTTCGCCTTTAAATTTGTCTATGCTCCTCTGCTTGACATTTTGTATTACAATGTAGAGCCATCCATGTTCAATGGTACCTGGAGAGCTCACAGCTTAAGTTCAGTAGAAGTCCATAAGAAAAAGCTAATGAGAGATAATAACATGATTAAAATTTTCTGTAATACTGCTCTGCACTTTTGTTAATGGGAAACTAAACCCTAAGAATAAGTGTCTTAAGATGTCCTTCATACACCAGATAGTTATACCTATTCACTGACTTTGCCTTTATACTCTGCTGTAGACTGTAACTGAACATGGTTATGTTACTTGATTTAAGAATCATTGGTGGGACTCCACAGAGAGACCTTCCCATAGATATATTACCCTAGGTATCCAGCTGTGTATCAGAGATTCTAGTGTATCATCTCCAGTTGTGGTTTGCTGGAATTCAATCTTAAAGGGATAGTAATACTTTTTTTTAACGTTATTGTATTTTGTAGGCATTAAAAAAAACATGAAGAATGATATAAGTTTTATCTCTCAAACCTTTATGGTTTAAGAGATATTCACAAGCAAAGTTTCCCCTCCTGCCCCTTTTACCTAGTGTAAGCCATCTCTTCTCAGATGTAGAATGCAGTCTATAGACCAGACAGATAACTGAAGGGGACAATCTTATTCCTATGAAAACAATGAAAGCCCTGCCCCCCTTGACAAGCTTTTCAGGTTTTTCCATTATCTTAATTGAAGATTGTCCCTCTCTGCAGCATACCTGGGTACCTCCCTTCTGCTTTGGCTGAAGAGTGTGACATCGGTAAAAGGGGCGGGAGGGGGACACTTTGTCATTGAATTACTCTGGAACTAGAACTCTGACAGAATTGAAATAACACTCTCCAAAGTTCAAATACTATGACGATTAATTAGAGCTGCTTTTATTATGAAACATTACTATCCCTTTAAGCAGCTGACCACTTTTCTTTCAGCTCACCTGAGGCATTAACAGCAGTGCATCCTAATGCAAGTAGTTCTTTAAAAAATTGTCCTCAGAAACCATTAATAAGCCAAGCTGGCTTATTGCACAGAAAGGAGAAATAGGCTGTGACAGCCCACTCTTATCTTCAGTGTGTGCCGGAGGAGCAACATAATTTGACACCCCTCCTACCACATTGGGATGTATGTATACTACTAATATGATTGATACATTCCTTAGTGGGATACTTACTATTGTGTGAGTTTGTTTTTCCCCCATACACTTCTGAACTTATTTAGGTACTGAACACTTACAAAAGTGGAACTAACACCTTAAAGGGGAACTTTCACCCCCAAGACACTCTATTTTATTAGTGTTCCCCAATGTTGTATGGATTGGTGATTAAAAAAAAAAATAATACCTTAATAGATATTACATATTAAGGTTTGAGTTGTTGCAACCACTTCCACCTTCTGGGGCACAAGGCTACTTCGGCACAGCCCTGCTGGACATCCCCACGTCCCAAATTCTCCTCCCACCCCCCTCTGTGAGTGCGTTCACGCTCCTCTTTATAGCATATTGGAACCAGCAAGCTCCCGTCAATGTACTGAATAAGTAGCCTACAAGACATTTATCTGTTACCCTCTCAGTGAAGCATATTAACTGTCCTCATAGCAGTAATGAGCAAGACCAGATCAACAACATATCCAACCTCTAAATGCCCTCGTTCCCTTACTATGTCACTGAACCCCAACAGGATCGCACACTACTTTTTTCCTCCATAACAGATATCTGGACCACTGCACTGAAGATCACTCTTGTCTTCAAACATACACTTCACATGGCTGAATACACCTACATCCTGTTGCATGGATACCTTCTATATCCCCACCTAACTTCCTCCAGACTGTAAGCTCTGAATAGCAGAGCCCTCTTATCCATTTGTATCCTATCTTTACTGTATTACATCTCTATGTCTATTTTTTATTGTACAGCAGTGCAGAATACATTTTTTATTTATTAAGAAAATGTTTTACCAGAAAAAATACACTAAGATTTCTCTAATTTTCAAATATATCCTGGAGAGCTTTAAGTTGGCTCTTTATAAACAAAGGATGAAAATAAATATGTGCTGCAAATTCCCTCATCAGATTTCTGTGTTTGGAGTTTGCCGTTCTCTCAAAGCAAATAAATAAATGCTTTGACAGAACACCAAGGGTTGTATTCATCAAGCCAGAGGGGTGCAATACTGGAGCAAACCAACTGCTCCAGAGGGTTGAAATTAAAATTCTGTGCATTCTATTTAATTTAGATGGGCTTTTAGTCCTTTAAAGGTTAGAGAGGACTCCAAAGAATTGTACCTTAATGCGATGGAGACCCCAATAGCATTCACGAGGATGAAAGCCCCATTGAAATCAGTGGAGATTTTTATTTGGCCAATATGGTGCAGTTAGTTTGCAACAGAATTGCTTGCTCCTCTGAATAAAGCCCATAATCTCTAAGACCAGTTACAACTTGATTTTCATACTACCCACTAAAAAGAGAGTCTTCCCACCTTTTTATATTAATTCTTCCCAATGGTGCATTTGGTTTGCTCCAGAATTGTACCTTTTAGCTTCATGAATAAGGCCCAATTTTTTCAGTATGGTACAAATACATTAACATTCAGAGAGATTTGGCTAATTAGAGGTTTGGATACAAATAAAAGCAGGGGTTAAGTCCTGGGAAAAAAAGTGTGGAAACTCACTCAAGATTCCCCCCCCAAAAAAAATAAATATGTGTGTATATGTGTCTGTGTCTTGAATGAACCCTTGGATGGTTGGAGTCAGATAACCACACACACAGACCACATCCTGGCATTTTATTAACAAAAATTTAAGTGGCACACAACATATTTAAGGAGTATCTAAAAATTAACCCTCCACAAAATAATCTAGCTACCGACTAAAATAGAGATGTCACCATAGATAAGGTGGCTTTCCAGGTCACCATCCCCACATCCACAAAGAAATTATCTATTACCATCTAGCAAAGATCCAGAGTATCTGCCATAACCAGATCAATAAAGGTATATGCCACCACCAAAACAAAGTTATATGTGACTACCAGTGTAATACACCAATATATGTGACCAGTACAGAAATACATTATTTGCCACCAGCAGAGCAAAGCTGCGTGATCTGCCACCACAGTGCCTCACAAAAAAAAACATAATAATTCATGATATATGCCAAAAAGGGACATTTTATACACATATTGGCAAGGGTTAGTCGTTGCACATTCATTTTAATGCCACTTGTAAAATGATTTTTTAAACAAATTCAATACTGTATCTTTCAGATTAACTTCTGTTTAAAATAGAACCACATGTTCTCAGTAAAGAAACTCATAGAACATGCTCTTGCCATTGCACTCAAATGGTTACTATATAATATACTCTATATCCTATATTAACCCTCCCTTGTAGTGCAATGACAAGAGCAAGATGTTTTATGAATTTCTTCAATGATGGTTCTGTTTTAAACTAAAGTTAATATCAACCCTTATGTCTATGACAAGAACATGATCCCCCCCCTTTTGCCTCGTGTCTCCCTCTTGATCCCTCTTTCTCCCCTCTTGACCCCCCTGACTCTTGATCCCCACTTTTTGCCTCTTTACTCTGCCCCTCACCTCCTGATCCCCCTTTTTGCCTCTCCCTCACCTCCTGATCCCCCCTTTTTGCCTCTCTCTCCCCCTCACCTCCTGATCCCCCCTTTTTGCCTCTCTCTCTCTCACCTCCGGATCCCCCCTTTTTGCCTCTCTCTCTCTCTCACCTCCGGATCCCCCCTTTTTGCATCTTTCATCCCCTCACTTCCTGATCCCCCCTTTTTGCCTCTTTCATCCCCTCACATCCTGATCCCCCCCTTTTTGCCTCTCACCTCCTGATCCTCCCTTTTTGCCTCTTGATCCCCCTCACCTCTTGATCCCCCACATTTTGCCTCTTTCCCCTCCTCTTGACCCCCCTCTTGCCTAAATTTCCCCCTTGCCTTTAGGAGCCGCATCTTAAGACGGCCACTGCCAGCCGGGACAGGACCGTGTGTCACACGCGGCAAGCTGGCGACGCGGTGCATGCAGGATGATTCTTCATCTTTCTGGCCGCTATTTTTAAACTTGTTCTGATTCAGAACAAGTTTGAAAGTAGTACCCAGAAAGATGAAGAATACAACCAGCATGCTTCGCGTCTGCATCGCTGCGTGTGTCACACATGGTCCCGGACGTGATGACACCAGTTTTCTGTGCTCTCCCCATTACGCCACTGACGTAGCCAGCAAGTGGTGAGCGGGAGGGCACATGGGGGTGATCCGGCTCTGGCGGGAACGGCGTTCCTGCTATGGAAAAAGTACAGGAAAGCAGTTCCCATGCGTTCCTTCAGGACTCGAGCCCTGAATAAACGCAATAACATAAATAAAACAGTACTTAAAGGGATAGTAATACTTAATTTTTCAACAGCTGCACCTTGTAGCCCTTAAAAAAATAAATTAACTATGGTTTAAGAGATAATCGCTGTCAAAGTTCCCCCCTGTCTGACGTCAGCAGAGCCTCCGGCTGGTCTCGGAACCAGATTCCTCTGCAGTCAGCTAGAGTGCTGATGTCAGGCAGGGGGGAACTTTGACAGTCTCTCAAACCATAAAGTTTTGAGAGGTGGCACTGGGGGCATTTAATTTATTTTTTAAGGGCTACAAGGTGCAGCTTTTGAAAAATTAAGTATTACTATCCCTTTAAAAAACTAGCACTTACCACATTTCATTTAACAGGTTTCAGTGCACACAACCCAGTACACAAGTCACTAACATATATACTTATTGTGAAGTATCACAGCTAATATCATGTTGACAATCATCCTTGTTAATGGCCAACAAATCTAGATTATTCTCTGATATATTTAATCTAAATTATCGAGTATTAGGAACTGATTGACCTGCAAAATAATTTATTTATACACTACATTATTTGACACATTGAAGGTCACATGGGTGTGCAAGCATTGTTCTTAATGTGTTGCACAACCCTCTGGTTCTCTAGAGGCTAAAGTCTGATATGAATCCAATACAGATATTGATGAGGTATCTGCTAGTGAGCACCCTGCAGCCCTTTAGCTATTGTTAAAATACAATTTCTGTGATTCTATACCAGCCATTCACTGCATAAGAATGATGAGAATTGTACTGCAGCCTCAGATGACCAGCACAGATTAACATGCTACAGAATTAACAGTTAGGCCTAGATCACATAGATGACTTTGTTGCACGGTGTTGCAACAATCTAAATTTGCCATTAAAAATTACTGTAGCTGTAAACGTCCTCCATGAGAACTACCCCAAAGAAAACAACGATCTATAGCTATCTATCTACAAACACATATATAATATACATAAATAGTCCCATGAGTGATTTCTTTCAACTAAGGAGGTCTTTGGTTAAGAAAAAGTACAGCTTGGAAATGAAGAGGCTTTGCTTGCAATATTCTCCTTCTTTCACTGATCTAAAGTGATGACAAGATCTTCACTGTGCATTGATACAAAAGAACATTTTATAATGTACTAATGAAAGTCACGGCGGATTCCAGCAGTCTAGGGAAAATGTGCACCATAATTCAAATTTCCGCACCATCACCTTTGGTTGTATTTTTCACATCAGACTCAAGATGAGACTTCCTTAATGCTACAATTCTTGGGCCTATCAAAATGACTTGAATTAGGAACCAAAAAGCAATGAGTTGCCTATCCCACTGGCACTCAAAGGGTTAGGTCTGCCAAGGGGGCTAAATATTATGGTTATATTTATAAAT
Organism: Rhinophrynus dorsalis; assembly: GCA_037306005.1. NCBI lineage: Eukaryota > Metazoa > Chordata > Amphibia > Anura > Rhinophrynidae > Rhinophrynus > Rhinophrynus dorsalis. The sequence goes on from CM074721.1 coordinate 289,452,022, forward strand.
AAAGGGTGAAATAAGCTTGTCTTCACTGTATTGCACTGTATTGCATAGCAGTTTGCATTCATTCTCAAAAAAAAAAAATTTGAGCGAAAAGAGACTGAGGGCCACAGGTGAAGTTTCTGAAGGTTGATGAGGCCCCAAAGCCACCATTTGCCCAACATATTTTATGTGAAATGTTGTGTAAAACATTGTATACACTGGATCATCTGTGTTTGTTCGAAGCTGTGGTTTATCCCTTTTTCTTTGCTTTAAAACTTTTTTTTTTTTTTAACTTAAATTTCATTTTGCCAGATACAAACAAAGAGTGCTAGCTGTGTAAATGTACTCCCCTAGATTTGTTTCCATGCTTTTCATCTTTAAGAATCAGTGGTGTGTACAAAGCATTGCTTCTTAATGAATTGTGCAACCCTCTGCTCCTTAACCATTTCACCGTGCCAATATTTTATTGGGGTTTACAGTGAAATGACAGTGTTATGTATTTTTCTGTGAATTACCCACGTGTCATACAAAGCCCAATTGGAATATTTTTGGAGCACTGAAAAATGTTCTAAAACAATCAAAAAAGAGGGTAGGAAGGCCAAGAAAATAGATAATAGTCCTCCAGTTTCCTTTCTGATCCTCTATGGGTACCTCCTCAATTTCCCACTACTCACCTAGTTGCGGTTCACTCATCAATTGCCAGATCTCAACAATCTCTCTCAGCACCGGTAAAGGAGGCGACTAACCTCCATTTTTACTAAAAGAAAACTAAAGCCCCTTACCACCATTTACCACCCTATCCACATAAATGGCCTACCCCTCCTCTGATGGATCACAGAGAGCATGCTGCATTTGTAATGAAAGGATTAGCCCTGAGCAGTTTAACCTTTTTAGTGCCAGGGGCTTAAGACGTTTCTTAAATCTTGCACACCAGACATTTCAGCAGGTTTTCCTATCCACTGTTTAGGTGTGATTGCCACAGGTAAAGTTCTAGTTATATATACAGAAAACTATATATTGTTGTTTGTTTGTTTGTTTGTTTTTCCAGATAAAATTCAGTTTTATTAAAGTGACTCAGGTGAAGTCAATTTTCCATTGTGTAACAAGCTATGATGTCAAAAAGGTAAAAAAAAAAAAAAAAAATTTAGAAAACGTATTTTTTAATATCATACACTATAAATAAAAACATTAATGTTGTGAATGTTTCAATTATTTTTAAAAGCTGTGTCCCCTGAGCAAAAAAAAAGAACATTTTATATATATGTAATTTCATTATAACCTTGCCTTTGCCATCACAGGCCCCTTATTGAAAGGAGTGAAAGGATATTTTCAACTTTATCAACTAAAAAGACACAATCTACTGGTTTTATGGAAGTACCCTAAAATAACTCACAAACTATATAAAAGCATATATTTCCTGAAAGTAGACTAACTTACGAATAAATAAGGAAGTTTCTTCCTACACAAAATAATGAAATAATAAACATTTATTAAAAAACTAGTTGAACAGCCCGTGTACATGGGCCACAGTGCAAGGCAGCAACGGCTGCGGTGCAGTCATGCACAGTAGAGACTGCCCGCACCGCGGCTAATAACGGAGCAGGGCGCAGCTCCGTTATCAGCTGCAGCGCAGGCAGTCTCCACTGTGCATGACTGCAGTGCGCACAGCCGTCTGTACTGACATGACAGCTTCTAACAAACATAGATTAGCGCATTATTATATACGATATGGGTTTTCAGAAATGTTTATTAAAGCCACAATTATCTGTGCAACATCTCAATCAAGTTTACTGTAACCAAAAAATTTATGAAATATGAATGCCACACATCTCCTGAGTACAATGATACACAATATGTATAGGTGCACAAATGTGTGTCCTTTCCCAGGGCCTCAAATTGGTAAAAGCACATAACAGAATTTGTACTAACATTTTTCATGGAAATAACTAAAATACACTACACATAGTTTGAAGGCATAATTACCCCATAACATCAAAACAACCCACAAAAAGTATAGATTTCTTGAAAGTAGTTATCCCATTTCATTAAATGATACCCCTGCATGTCATGCACAGTAAAGACTGCCCGTGCCGTGGCTGATACAGTGCCAACCGGTCGTGGGGCAGTCATGCACAGTAAAGACTGTCCACTCCGCGGCTGATACAGTGCCAACCGGTCGTGGGGCAGTCATGCACAGTAAAGACTGTCCACTCCGCGGCTGATACAGTGCCAACCGGTCGTGGGGCAGTCATGCACAGTAAAGACTGCCCACGCCGCGGCTGATACAGTGCCACGGCTGATACTTCGGAGCACCCCATTCCGTATCAGCTGCGTCACGGGCAGTCTCTACTGTGCATGACTGCGTCGTTACAAACTATTTAGCGAATTATTATTTAGAATACTTGTCCGATTCATTTTGATGGTTTAGTATGCCATCAAGGGAATTATATTTACCCTTTGCTTGCCTGTCATGTTTTTAATTGTTTTTGTCCTGCTTGTATAAATCTAAATTATTAATAAAATCTCTTTATATTTTTGATACTATTTATATGTGCCTCTTTTAAATAGGCTTCTGTTTTGGGATGGTCATTTGGTTATCTTCACCTTATGGGTTTCCGTTCTGTTTATTTATGATTTGTTGGCCTAGGAGTGCACCAGGGATATTAGTGCCTTATTATTTGCTATCTGATACTTTTGGCCAGTGAAAATTATTTCCTGTATGTATTTCAATATGCATACACAGACATCAACATATTTAGCTTTTAGATTATAAGTTAAGTATTTCCATACTTTAGATTTCATAGACCAAGGACTACTATTACTACAGGGGCTAGATGCTGCAACTGTACTAGCAGTTTCAATGGAGCTGCACTTCCAACAGCAACAGAAGCACACATAACAAAAGTTATGGATGTAGATGATCACCTATGTTGCCTCTTAGTTAGCAGTCTGTGACTGGATGGGAGACTGTTTTGGAAGCAGTGATGATGATATTGACTGGCATAATGATTTTGTATTTTTAGCCATCTTTACTGTCTGGAGTCAGACTTTCCAAATGGATCTCTCAAAGAGGTTATACATAGGCATAGTCTACCTTTTCAGTGGTAGAAGATTAAGCCTTTTCCTTTCAGCTAATTTTATGGCCATATACATGTCTCTCACTCTTACTTTCATCTGTATCAGAAGATGGGGATGATGGTGGAGGGATATATTCTATACAGAATTTTTACAGCAGATAAGAACCATTCAGCCCATCTTGTCTGCCCATATCAACATCATCATATATAATTAGGTAATTGTAAGCATTATCTACTTCCTCTCCACAACTTTCATATTCATCTAGGCTATTTGAAGTCAGAAACAGTTTCTTTTTACTTTTCCCCTTACGGGAATTTACAGAACATTCATCCCTACTTTGCGGACAAGTGTTACTGTCAGTGACAGATGCAGCAGTTGGTTTTTCAGAGGCTCTTGAGAAAGTAAGCCGGACTTACGAAACACGTAAAGCGTTATTATCTGTTTTAATTTTGTTGTATTAGGGTTACTATTTTATTTTAATAGTATTGTTATATTTTGGAATAAAATATTTTTATATACCAATACCGACCCGTGCTCTGGTACTGATAAGAGCTTTAAAATACTTAAACACACCCACTGCAATAGAGGCAAATTAATATTTGGTGAAGGAGACTATATCCTGAGAGAGGAGGAGATGATCCCACTGAAGAAATCTGACCAGAAGGCGGAGACCTGTGGAGGAACCCTGGAAAGCAGAGTGGTGTAAACTGATCTGGGGTTTAAACCAGGAACACTCAGATCACTGAGAGGCAGTTCTAAAACTCTCTAAAAAGTGAGTACCTTTCTTTGAGCACGTGGTGAAGGTGAAGGGAAAGGAATTGGAAAATACTACGCTTAGAGGAGACCATTTGCGCTGCTTTTTATCTTCTCTTTGCAGCAGTAACTGCTAAATCCTCCTCTGCTATCGCAACAAAACCAGAATCTGATTATTGTCATCATCTTAAAAGGTTTAGGACTACTACTAGTGGTGGTGGTCTAACTTTTCATGACACTTTTACAAACAGCTTCCTCAGAAGGATCAACAGAATTTGTTGCACAAGATGTAGCAACCATTTTGTGGAGTACCACTTTATTACCACATTCTTGCACTGCTCCTACTTATTTCACCTTACTTCTGCCACTAGCATATTTGATGGACATAATGAAAGTAGTGTTGAGTTTGACTGTAAAGTACACAGCATAACGCTTTGCATGTGGGATAGGGTCTCCATGCAACCACAAGTGACTCCATCTCACCACTTTACCTGTTTATCTGACTCTACATGAAGCTACAGTAAAAATGTCAGTAGCAGATTTCTCTCTCTCTCCTAACTTGACTGCAGTGTTGGCTTTTATGGTTCAGCTCAGTCAGTCACAGTAGAGGCTCAGCCACTTAAATTCCAACTTCTTAAAGAGCCTGCCCCCTCTTCTGTTTGTTTTCAGTAGATTTCTTGATGGGCGTTATGATAAGCTGGAGCTACCAATGTAAGCTGCCTGATTAAACTCTGTGAAGGAGTGTTCTCACAATCAGGTGGCAGTTTGGCAGACTGCTAAGTTGATATAATCAAGAAACGCAAGGTAGGCCTTGTGTGGGTCAGATGCTAGAGACCGATGGGTAGGGTTCATGGCTGGGCTCAAGATGGCAGCTCCCTAGGCTGCCTTGCTGCAGCCTAAGCCAAGATAGAGAGGATGGCTGCAAGGCCATATTAGTGCTGACTAATGGAGCCAGCCGACACCCCGGATGACAGCCTAGAGAACAGCTACCACCCACTGAGTTCAAAGGATGATAACAGAGCACACAAGCTACTTCCAGTACATATTGATAGCTGTTGAACAGGATTGCAAAAACTTGAGGTTCGACTGTAGGGACTGAAAAGGATCAGACAGGCAGGGTCAGTGGAGGTTCAACCAAGGAGACTGGGGTGTCAGACAGGACAGTCAAAGAAAGACAGAACACTCAACCCCCAATTCAAGTTACTACTGGTGGTAGAAGTCTGACTGGTGTCAGAGTCCAGCTGGAGGAGAATGAATTTCAAGACCACAAGGGTTGAAAAAGTTGAGTAGTCAGACAAACCAGGTCAATATCAGGTGGGCAAAGCAGTACAAGGCAGCAAAGAAAGAATGATTGAACAATGGAGCCAAGGTCAGAAACAAGTGGGAAAGCAGTACAAGGTGGCATACAGAGGAATAGTCGAACAATCAGAGCCAAGGTCGGTAACAGGTTTTCAGACAAGCACGGTACTAAGTAGTAGAGCAGGGGAGAAGTCAAACAGAAGTCATGGACAAGACACAAGGTAAACACTCTGGAATTAGACAGGAACTATGGGTAACAAACTGAAATGCTTTGATCCAGCACTGAGATATTGGCGTTTGATAAAGAGAAAACACAAAACAAGGCAGGGAATCAGGATCCAGTAAACAAGAAAAAACAAATTAAAAACCAGGCAAGGAACAGCAAGGAAAGACAGGAGAAAAGGGCAGAACACGACAGCTGATAAGTGGAGTTAACGTGTGACAAGTTCTCCAACAGAGGTCTACACCAAGGGGCGGAAAACATCCAGACAGGTAATTCTCACTTCCTAGAATTAACCCTTAGCAGGTTTAGGCTTTGTGTTGAATGACATCCTTAGAAGCAAAGCAGTTATAACATTAAAGCGGAACTTGCATCCGCTATAAAGTTGCCCTGCTATAATTAAGCAGGTAGTGACTAGCTTCTGAATATATATTTTGCTTTTCAAAAGTAGCCGAATCTAAAGAAATCCATCACTGAAGGAGACTGGCGGCCAGGTTAGCGCAGTCTGCATGCCTGTGCCATCAGTCCCTTCCAGTAACCATATAGTGCACTGCAGTCTACACAATGGAGACCGGGACTGACAACGAAGGCGTGCAGACAAGATGTCTGCGCTGTAGCCTGGGTTCCTGTCTCCTTCAATGATGGATTTCTTTAGATCGGGCTAATTTTGAAAGGTAAAATATATATTCAGAAGCTACTCGCGACCTGCTTAATTATAGCAGGGTGACTTTATAGCGATGAAAGTTCCGCTTTAATATTGCTACTATATTTCTGACCAGAACTGTTACCGCAGACTTTTAGTAAGAAACATTGTATCCATTGTTCTAAAGTTTCTCTGCATGCATTCTTAAAGCCCATCCTTGTAACCTCCCAAAAGTACAGATTGCAAGAATGTCAAGCCATAAGAACAGTCTTATCAACTGGCAGCTCAAATACTGACACAGCCACATTAGTGCCTGTTTGTATAATCCTAAATCCTGTATAAACAAAAGTTCCTGAAGCCTGAAGTTAAGAAAGTTTGGATCATAACATTTCTTTTTTCATTTTTCAAGCAGGAAATATTTGATATATCATATCCATGAAAATTGGTGAAACACTGAGGCTTATGAAGGAATAGCAGTGCATTTCTTGTGCAAACCACAATTTCAACAAAAAATCTGTTGATTTAAATGGATAATGTAACCCCTTGAACAGCAGATGTCAACACATTGTAAAACAATGCACTGGAGGCCACTAGAGTTCAAGTATAAACTCCCTATTTAAATGAATGGGAATTGTTACCTATGATGCACTTGACTTGCTCCTCATCTGCATTACTATTCCTTAGTACATCAGAATCAGTATTTTTCATTGTGTAGACCTAGTACTATTATACAAACATGTGTGATGTATTATTTAGGACTTTCAGGATCTGACTTCTCTAGAAAGCAATCTAAACAACTGCATATACAAGGTAAAAACACGATTACAATAGTATGATGTATTTCTAGAAAGAGTGGTAGAGAGTGAAAAATTAAAATAGGGAGAAAATAATATCTGAAACAAAAGAAAAAACTTACATGGAAATGCATTTTTTCTACAAGATTTATTAGAGATTACTAACTAAAGGTGTTTCTCAGTAAACATGATTAGATTCAATAGTGTTTTCAGCCGTACTCTTAACCCCTTAAGGACCAGTGGTCCAGAGATAATATCCTCACTTAAGCACCGATACATGTGATCTGTTATGTGTACCATCGCACTAAGGAGGGGTCTGAGAGAGACTTCTCCAATCTTGGAGCGGTCAAATTCAGACCCTGTTTCTACTTACAGTGCTCCCACAAGAGTGCTGTAAGTAAAAAATACATGATGTGCCAGCACCGTCACCTGTCCTTAACCCCTTAATGACCGGCCGCGCGTTGCTGTCACTAAAGGACCACGGAGCATTTTTTTTTTAATTCGGATTCCAGACTCTCCGAATGACGTGCAGCTGCGGGGGGAGCCTGGAATTCCATGACAGTCATAGTACGTCATGGGTCGTTAACTCAGATCTACCCATTAAGTACTATGACCATCAAGGGTCCTTAAGGGGTTAAACAACTAAGATCTAAATCAATATTTTCCTTCAAGGTGACGGAAGTGCACTCTCCCTACTTCTCAGTTTCCAAAAGAAGCATGCAATATCCATACAAGAATTTCCTGCCTAGGTGAATCTTATCATAACATGCTGTGAACAAAATAGAAAACACTGGTGCAGAGCATCACTGGTGAGTGCCTCTTTCATTCTTGTATAACCATGTCTAGATTGTTAGCACCTTATAATCTTTGTACTTCCCATTCCTCAGTCCATTATCAACACATTATCATAAAATCAGTGAGCTCGGTGGATAGCAAATTGCATGTTATTTGTTTTCCTGCTGTTTAATTAGCCCTGGGGTCACAATCTGAACATGCTGTTCAACATCCTATAGTATGTGTGATTTTAATATAATTCCATTAATGGTGATGAATGACAATACCGTTTTTAATTAAACAAAATCATGAAGATGAAGAATTTGTTTTTTTAATACCTGACCATTTGATTTTCTGATGCACTAAACCATCAATGGGGTTATGGTGAGCAACAAACTGATAAAACTCCCCCCAACTCTATTTGCATGTTGCAACATCCTATATAATAATTCACTAGGATGTTTGTCAGAAGTGGTCATGTACAGTAGAGACTGCCCGAACGCACAGAATGCTGGGAGTTCTGTGCTGGGAGCATTCTGTGCTTTCGAGCAGTCTCTACAGTGCATAACTGTGTAGGCGGCAGGACGCAGAGCAGGACCGGTCTCTTAACCCTTTGAGTGCCAGAGGGATGCGTTGTTAACCGTTTGAGTGCCAGAGGAGTACTCATCAACTGGACCTTTGCCCGTGTACATGGACTTTTACACAATCCACAAGTATATTTTATAGATACCAGTGCACTGAAGAGATGTTTAACTCTCTGAACTGGTTTTGTTTTGTAACCTGTGGAATTTGGAGATTCTTTGAAGACTGTGATCTCCATGTTAATACTTGCACACTTATGATGCTTAGCTCATTGTTGTTGCGTTGGATATCCCCCTGGCACTCAAAGGGTTAATAAATTGTAAAACACAATCAAAAATAAAAAAAATCAGTATTAAGTGTGAATACCTGTAATACATGTGGCCATGGAAAAAGGTTACCAAAAGCAAACCTATCCATTTTATTATGCACACAAAGCCTTTGACTATTATATACAGTGTATTTTATAATGCTTTATTGTGTGTATTTTTATATAATACATTGACACACCAACAGCACAATAATCTGTGGGAGGGATCTCTATAGATAGATCTTTGACTTGGGATCCATATTGATAGATCTTTGACTTGGGATCCCTATAGATAGATCTTTGACATGGGATCTCTATAGAAAGATCTTTGACTTCTGATCCCTATAGATAGATCTTTGACTTGGGATCCCTATAGATAGATCTTTGACTTGTGACCATTTTCATTTACTTTGCACACATATTCAAAGGTAAGCAACAAGAATGCAGAAACTCTCAAAATGTAACATTTGCCCATCATTATTCTATTAGGCAGCAACACATATATCCATCTAAATATATAAATATTGAGTTTGCTGTAGAAGAGCTTTTGGTGAAGACTACACTTATATTTCTCTCTTATCTAAAAAAACATATCTATGCAAACTGGATTTATACAAAAAAGAAAATGCATTGTCACGCTTCCTCCCTCATATAACTCCAAAAAGAAAGAAAGGTGCATCCAAACTAAAACACATCCATGATAGTCAGTTCCTTTCAACAAAGGACATTTTTATACAATTTATGTAAAAAAGATATGGCATGAGTTTTGAACAGTTACAACAGTCTACTCACCAGATGACAAGCCCCACCATCCCAAGGTGGAGAACAGAGAGAGATGCAGCAATCTGCACATTAGAAGCATGTCCAAGGACATGACTACACCATATCTGAGCTCTATTCTACAGGCACAAGCTCCAGTCCCAAACCACAGAGGACACCTATATAAAATGCCTGCATCACATTTCGTAAAAAGTGAGTATAAGCGTTCAACAAAATGGCTTAAATATAGCATTGATCTCAGGGGTGAACATTACCCTAAGAATAAATGGCTCTTAATTTATCATAAAGACTTACCTATGTAGGTGTCCTTCAAACAGAAACCAGTTATTTTTATTTATTATTTTTGTTTGTATTTAATTGTTTGCATTTAATCTGTTTTATGGTCCACTTCTAGTTGTTTCAGTATGATATGTTGCATGAGTCATTCTGGTCTATTGTAGCCCACTGTTAGCTGTAAGAAGATGGGACCTAGAAGCAGACCACCATAACTCACTACATACAAGAAACAGCTGTTTAATGGAAACAATATATGACAGGTATCCCTGATTCCTATATGAAGGACACCTACCTAGGTAAGTCAATGTGTTAAACAAATAAAGAACAAAATATTCCTAGGGCAGGGCTTAAAATTTGAAGTCCTTTGCTACTAGCCAGACCTGAAAAGCTACTTGCCACTGCAAGCCATAACAAACCCACCAAGGCGGAATTTCTACTTACCAGGGCTAAATTTTCACTCACCATTGGCTAGTGGAAATTTTGAGCCCTGTCCTAGGGTATAGCTGTCCTTTAACCTACACTAGAAGAAACCAGTTGACTACACTACTATCAAAAATAGTGTGAATACCTGATGATAAATCTTTATTAAATTAAAATTGCAAAAATATCAAAGTTATGTTTATTGTAAGACACGTTGGAAAGAAATTTTGATTGCAATGCAAAAAGTAATGTGGTTTCAAGTCACACAATTTAGTTATCTGTTCGAGATTTTTCCCACACAGACTTGCAAAGCAATGTTTGGACAATTGAGGCATTACCGTATCAGTATCACTATGACTAAGTAAGTGAATATATAATATTTTTGGAATCCAGAATCAATAAACAAATATTGCTACACTGTATAATATTAGCAATGGCAAGTAGGAAAGTAACTTGGAGTTTCCCAAACAGGTATGATGTGGAGTTAGTGGTAGGGCAGGTGAAGTGGTAGTTGAGGAGGAACAGGAAGGTAGATGGATAAGTTACCAGGGAGAAAGTGGGTAGCAGAAATAAACAGGTCAGCAGATTCACATTTGTTATATTGAGCGAAGATGTTGGAAAGGACAGCTCAGAAATCACAATGCTGGAGTGGAATAATTCCTTTAGCAGCCAAGGGAACAAATCCTTCCAGTTTAAATGGCAAGCAGAGTACATACACCCTTATAGTAATGTGAGGCTGTCAATCTCTAGAAGTTAGAAAAGAGGAGTTATACCTCATATTAAACCTCTTAAAAAAGGAGATACCGTAAATAGTACTCAAATTATTTTATTACACCATTCTATTTTTTCTTTAGTCTAAAGCCTATATAGCATCTTAGACCATTTTACAGAAAATGACTCTGATCCACACTCACTGCAACTGTCAAAACTTAATGAGCAAAACAAAAAATAATCACGTCAAAATATGAATTACGCAACAAGGGGTCTTAAGCATAAAAGAGGGTAATTCTGGCGTAAACTAACTGCACCACCGGACGGTAATGGGCAGGGGTACCTATCCCTCCCCAGGCCAGTCACAAGAGCCTGAGGGTATGGTTATGCAGGGTGGTGAGTAGCATTTATTCTCTCTCTCAGATTTATACAAAGAGCACTAGTGCTTCCGTATTAACTCCTTAAGGACTGGGCTATTTTCATATTTATGACAGTGAAGAATTTCAGGTTTCTACCATGTGTCAGAAAGACACTGTTCACTATTTTATTATGATGTGCACCCATGCAAACTATATATTTATTTTTGTACTATGTAAATTTGTATCCCCTAGTTATATATATATATATATATATATATATATATATATATATATATATATATATATATATATAGGTAAGATACATAAATATTTAAACATGTAAAATAACATTTATCTTTCATGATTCTGTCACACATTGTTTGTATGCAGTTGGTGCAGTTGTCCTAGAATGGCCCTAATTAATTCAACTAGCTTTGTCATTTACACAATCGGTCTGTGTGTCACTGTTTGGCAGAATTTAAAAAATATGGGGTTAAAGTAACAGGGTACCATTTATGGCGAGTAAATCATAATTACAAAAATAATAGTTGTGTTTTAGAAGGAATATTGGTTGTAACAACAGCCTGCCCTCTTAGTCCAGGACATGTACATAAGTGTGTTCCTGTCCCTTTAAGTATACACATGAAGGTCTTACACTTTCTCACACTCTTGCTGGGCTACTCTCCCTCCTAGTGGTCCACTCTGTCGTCTGCCAATTTTCTTTCCTTGCCTACGTTGCCTCCCTCCTGCTGCTCCGCTCACCTTCCCTCCCTTCAGTTCCCTTGCCACTACATCCACACACACACATATCCATATACATCCATACACACACATCCATATACATACACATGCACACACACACACATCCATATACATCCATACACACACACATCCATATACATCCATACACACACATCCCTATACATCCACACACACACACACACGCATACATATCCATATACATCCACACACACACACACATCCATATACATCCACACACACACATCCATATACATCCACACACACACATCCATATACATCCACACACACACGCGCACACATCCACACACACACACATCCATATACAAACACACACATCCACATTTATGGGCCATAAATTTGGGACTGTCCCATGTAAAACGGGACAGTTGGCTGGTATGCCTGAACAAATGAAAATCCTCCAAATGTATATTGATTTAAACAGGGATTTAATCAAATGAATGCTAGAAGTCTCAAAATTTTTGAGAAGAAATGCAATGAAAACCTCTATAGCATTCAAGCTGTGAAAAACCCCACTTATTGGAAATGCTTATTTTTTTCATTGTGGTGCAGCTGTTTTACACCAGAATTGAATGTCTTTTTGCTTACTGCATAAGGTCCCAGGTTCTTACATCTCATAAGAAAAGCTGATCTCAGACAGTTTTTTTGCAATTCCATGACTTGACAGAGACCCCACAACTGCTGGCCATAAGGTGTCCAAAATGTGCAATTATCCAGTGAAATAGAAGCCAACCAATATGTTACACACAAACCTTACATCTTGTCTGAGCCCAGCACATAAGCCAATACATACTGCATTAGAACTATTGCCTTTCATTTATCCAGATCTCCAATCCTCTTCACAGTGCTCTGAGAGGTTGGGAGCAGCGATGAGTGAGAACATTCTGTAAATTTAGCTTTCATACGAACCATGCTTGCACATTTCTGTCTGCATCATTCACCTGGACAAAGCTGGGAAAATTCTTCAGGCAGGTCAGATGGAAGTCTCTCCCTAAACTCTCCTTTTTTCCCCTGCTTTTCCTCACACTTCCCCCATTCCTCCACTATCCCACTCCCCAGGCCTTATTTTTAGTTACTCTCTCCATCTTCTCTCCTGATCTTCTTAAACCTTCACACCCTGGGGCCCCCTCACCCATATTTCCTGGGCCCATTTTAAGTCACTCCCTTCCTCTTCTGTCCCACACATCATTTGTTATTTATCCTTCAGGCCCTCTCTACCACTCATATCCCCTCATAATCTCCCACTCTTCTGCCCTCTTTCTCTGTTTTCCTCTCTTCCACTGTCCCTTCTTTCCTCTATATTTCTGGGATTTGTTCCATAAGGATTTGCTCAGAATCAGAATTTTCTTCAGGTTTCTAAACTGATCAGCAAATCACAGATATTTCACTCATCCATAGGAAGTAAGAAGTAGTACCTTATCTTTAAAAAGGTTTAAAAACAAACAAAACTTAAGCTAATAACCACATTGTTGTACCAGCTCATAGCATGAGGGAAAGAAATATAAAGGTGATTTTAGGCATGAAGCTTATCCATGGGTGAATGCCAACAAAGAACTTGCAAGAACTCAAACTGTAAATACTATAGACATTCCTTTGTTTCTCATGCCTCTGTTCTCTAGTCACTTGCATTTCTATACTCATCACAAATGTTATTATTCTTTGATCTGATAAAAACTACCCTGTCAGTTCTCATTCACTGAACTTGTTTTCACCGCCATCATGCATCAACTGTATATAACTTATTTGAAATCATTAGAAAACAATAACCACATCTGCACTTATTTTCACAATACGACATTGCCAGCTGAATGATAAAAACTATAATAAAAATATGTGTGAATATGTGAATATTATTTTCCCTTGAAACAAAACAGCTAAGCAACTGTGAAATTACAATATGGTCTACATATAAGAAGGATGCTTGCATTGAGCACACAAAGCCACCCACTAAAGTTCTGTTCTTTATATTAAACCAGTTCAATCCAGAGAATAAACAATGGACCTTATTTGAAAAAGAAATGAGAAGAGAGTCTGGAGCAAACAAACTACCCCACACAGGAAAAGTTGCATTCATTCAACTGGAACGTTTAACCTCTAGACTGCTAGAGAGGTCTTCAATGCATTGCTTCACAATGTGTTTTGTTGACATCTACAGCATTTAAGGAGTTCCAAGACCCATTTAAATTCATGGGAATTTTGGTTACTTTTATGTGTTCTCTGTGCAGAAGGTCTGAAGATGTTTAAAGGCCACAAGCCAGATAACCAGAACCAGTTGAGTCAGGAACTGGATGAACGAACAAATGAATGAATACTTTTATTTATATAGCACCACAAGTGTACGCTTTACAATTTAAGGGTTTAGACAATACAGGGTTATAAGTGCTTTGCAAAGTGAAACACTGGAAGTGCAGTCCATGCTCAAAAGCTTAAAATCAAAAATGACCACACCAATAACTGGCATTAGAGGTACTGGTCCGCAGATGGACAGGTACATGTGTAAGCCAGGAATCTGAAGTCCAAGGAACAGGTTGAAGTCAGGGCAAACAGCACAGGTGCAGAATCTAGGAAACTAGGTAAAGTCAGGGCAGACAGCTCAACTTCAACGAGCCAGAAGAAAAAGCGATTGTATATATCTCCAGTGAAGTCCAGCAGAACACAGGGGTAACACAAAAAGTAGATAGCAGGATAAAGGAGCACAGAGCAGACTGGACCATGGCCTTTGAAAGCAACACCAGATGCCAACCCTGTTGCCAACCAGTGCACTCACTGGAATGTGATATTCACATTCATGTTAACGTCTGTGTGCATGAATGCACAATATCATGAAAAATCCTGCTCCTTTGAATTAGAGCATATGATGCAAGGAAACTGCACACAAAATACCATTATGAGTGACAGAAACATAGAGCACATACATGCAGAATAAGGTGGCCCCACTGTGGTTCTGACATATGCATTTGTTCTCAATTCACTGCACACCCTTCAGGTCCTTAAGTGGCAAATATTCCAATGTGCAGTCAGCAGAGTTTGAGGTCAACTGTCATGTGAGTTTGACAGCAACTGTCATGTCTGCCTTAAAGGACCTAACATCTAGGACTGATTGAAAATGTTCTCTCAAAACAGGAAACATTATTATTAGGATCTGTTATTTCCCCTTTAAACCTTGACTCAGGCCCTTGAAGCTCACAGGTGAAGACCCCTGGGCTTTGACACAGCTTACTTTTTAATTCATACAAAGCATACAAAAAAAATGCACTTCATTCTTCTCAGCTCCCCCACGGAAATGCTGGCTTGGTTTGTCATAAAAAACCTAGGATTTAAACTGTACTTAGAGAGGCATGTAAAATACTTTATGAGTTTATGCATTTCAATTTTCAGGATCCCAAGAGATGTGCATTTTTATATGCTTATTACTTCCCTCTCCATTACCCAATTTCCCTAGTGTAAAACCTCTATTTGCTTTCTTGGAATACCAGTATACTATTTTTTATTTTGTGCAACTGAACAACTTTATTAAAAGTAGCTCCTAAAACATTTAACAAAAAAACTTGGTTATGCTGATGGGAAGATATTGCTACTTTATGTTTAGCATATTCAGTTCTATTTAATGAGCAGTGGCATGGCAATTTATCCTTGCAATGCTGTTTAAAGTAGAACTGTCAGTTTGTAACAAATATTTGATTACGAAAGAGCTTTCAAAATCACCTATATTAATGTGAGACATTTTTTATTTAAAACAATATATTTAGCTTTATTTGTTTTTCAGTTACTGCAAATCTGCTAGGCATGCCTGCCAGAGCTAAACATTCCATACTGCACTACAATACTGACTGACTTCCTGCTGGTTACCACGGGTTGATTTGCTTACTCTCATAAATCTAAAGGCTAACACAAATATATGTAATTCTGAATGGTCTTTCAAAATCACCTACAAAGTGTCAGATCCACTTTAACCTGGAGCAATGTGGCAATATATCCTTGTAATACAGTTTACCTTACACCAGTTTTTCTAGTCTTCTGGTTAACTACCAGCTAGGTGGGAACTCTACTTACAACTAAACACATTTCTGTGGATTTTTTAATGTCAGAAAATAGACAATTTTATTTGTAAACGTTTATTATCAAAAATAACCCATATCTTGTAGGACTTTCCTTGTGGAGTGCTTCCACTGCTGAGACATACCTCATTCCAAAATTATTACAATGTATACATGTGCGTTGTCTTTTAATTGGCATTTCCACCTGGAATCCAGACAGTTTTTTTGGGGTTTTTTTTTGCATTCTATAGGAAAGGTGAGCAAATGACTGCAGTTCTCCATAGAATGTGATAGTGACAGCTCCATCACTTCCTGACTGAAAGAGGAAGTAATGGAGCAGTCACTATCATTTTCTATGGAGAAATGTAGCAATTTGCTCACAAGTTTCTATAAAATGTTGCAACTTTTGAATAAAACCATTCCCAACAGTGGGAGTATCATTGTTTTACTCAGTACGAACAGCTCTATAATATGATTTTTTTCCCTTTCAAAATAAAAGTTTACCGATGCTATAAATGATGATGTCTGGCTTTGGGAATATTAGGTCACTGAGCTTATTTGCCTGTTTTGAATTATTTATTTTTGCTCAAGTAGGTATATGTTGAAAATCAAACATGTTGTCTGCATTTAATGACAAGCATTCTGAACACTGGCAGAGTGGTTCTTCACTTTCTAACATGATTAAAGTCTGTCCAACTCCAGAACATAGTGTGGCAAAGGGTGGACTTTTTTTATCCTACTTTATTATGTAATTCTCTAACTAGTCATACAGCACAGATTTGGGACTGACTCACTTTAAGATGAGTTGTAGACATACAGGGCTCGATCCACATGTTTGCTCTAAAGCCGGTAGGGCAAAATGGATAACGACCAACAAAAGAAAATAAGTCGGTATTCAAATGTCCTACCGGCTAAAAGCACAAAACATCCGTTTTTTGCGTTTAGTTCCCAAAACGCCGCTAAATAGCAGCAGTATTATGAACTTAGCTTTTTTACTGTTAACAGTCGGTGCCTGACATACTGCCAAGCACCAATAGTTAACTTATATGTCTTACACTTATCCACTTTGTCTCCTCCTGTCTTCATTCTGCTTTCTCTTCATTCTCCTGTCTTGTATCTTCTTTTGTCTCTTTATTCTTCTTGTCTCTGTAAAACAAAAAAGTGTGAATACAATGCAGAATAATACAATACATAGTTTAACCCCTTGAGTGCCAGAAGGGTATGCAACACATTGCAAAGCAATGCGTTGCGGACCTCTCTGGGGCTCAAAGAGTTAAGCAATGTATTAGTGCCCAGGTTTATTGAAATATGCCGCCATCATTATTTGAAGAAATAAGTCATTATAGTAAAGTTGAGACAATATCAAATGTCACAAAAACATAATAATAATATACTTGGCTAAATAATAATAATAATCATGTCTACGCTGCTGTGTGCAGCCGTAGAGGCAGCAGAGACAGTGCTGTGTGCCATAGATCCCCCCTTCTTCTGCCTCATGGGCCAATGCCCATTCCGCAATGAGGGAATTTGAGCAGAGACTGCCTTTATATAGGGGCCTTCTCTGATCCAATTCCCTTACAGCCATTGGCTGAGATGTGCTTACGCACATCCCAGTCAATCAGTTTAAAGCACGGTCACTTGAATCTGACTGGCTGGGGTGTGCTTAAGCACATCTCAGCCAATGGCTGGGAGGAAATTGGATCAGAGACTGTCCATATATAAAGGCAGTCTTTGCTCAAATTCCCTCAGTGTGGAATGGGAATCGGCCCGTGAGGCAGAAGAAGGGGAAATCTGTGGCACCACAGCAATGTCTCCGCCTGCTCTGCGTTCGTACACAGTGGTGTAGATATGATGATGATTATTATTATTATGCTAAGTATATTATTATGATGTTTTTTGGACATATGATATTGGTACAACTTTACTATAATGGCTTATTTCTTCAAATAATGATGGCAGCATATTTTGATAAACCTGGGCACTAATACATTGCTTAACTCTTTGAGCCCCAGAAAGGTCCTCAACGCATTGGTTTGCAATGCGTTGCATACCCCTCTGGCACTCAAGGGGGTTAAACTATGTATTATATTATTCTGCATTGTATTCATACTTATTTTTGTTTTACAGATGAAAGAAGAGAAGACTGAAGAGAAGCAAGAAGAGAAGAAAGAAGAGAAGAGAAGGATAGAGAAGAAGACTGAAGAGAAGGACAGAATGCTGAGAACTCCGCTGGACATCAGGATTAATGTTAAGTGTTACTTTTAATAGGATGTTGTTTTTTAATGTAGTCGGGTTAACCCTATGAATGTCGACAAGATAATTATACCCCTCTGACACTCATAGGGTTAATTCTACTAACCTTTTGATATATTTTTCATACTTTGGATGTATTGACATGGGGATTAGGTTTTGTTTACTTTTTTTTTTTTTTTTTTTACTTTCAGGCTATTTGAAGGTCCGATAAGGGACTCAAGTCACAAAAAAACTGGGTCTTAACTTTCTTATCATAACTTCAGCCCCTTATCGGATCTTCATGGCTAACGCAGACATTTGAATTGATAATTACAGTGTTTTCATTATTTGCTATGGGTGAAAACATCTCCTAACTTTATCACACAATGGCTTTTTTTTTTTGCCGGTATATTTTCATAGCACAAGCATTTGAATAGCTTACTGTGCTTGAAAAAATGTCGTCGGCAGAAAAAACAGCCATTTCCAACATTTGGATCAAGCCCGTATTCTTTAGGATTTGTTTTTGTGCCATATGTACAAAAAATAAAAAAGCTGGAGCAATATTGGGACAAAGACAGTTCCCCACTGATGTCATATTTAGCTTTGCAATGCGTTGTGTATCCCTCTGGTACTCAAAAGGTTAACAACTGGAATCCAAACGAGGCCTCCGACACCTTCCAACATTTTATTTTTGTATGCTAATGGTTCTATGTGATACACTGAAAAGGACTAGAGGCTTTAAAGCACACACCTTTAGCCACATCAAGGCTGGCATGCAGATGCAATTATTTTTATGGCATTAAATGCAAAACACAGTAGCAGCATGATATTCTCTAAATTGTGGAAAAAAAAAACACACACACAAAAAAAAAAAAAATTTAAGTCATCATAACCTACCAGATGAAATCAATGGGATGGGCACCAGGAAAACACATGTATTCAAATACAATTGAGAGAAAGAGGCACAGAACAGGCACAAAATCACATTGATAAATGGAACAGCTGCAAAGGGTAAAACAAAACAATTTTGCCAACTAGTAAATGCTGATCAAGGGACAGTATAGTGCTATGGGGCAAATATATGTATTTACATGTGTATATATCTGCCTATATGCACACACATACGGGTATTAATTGCAAAGGAATGGCAAAATGAATAAATAGTAGAATGAAGAACATCAAAGGGCTTAACCTTCCACAGACAAAGTTTTGCCTGGTTTTACTCCTTGCTGGAATTTCTGTGCAAAGGAGGAACTTGGCTTATCATCATCATCATCATCCTATATAATAATTCGCTAAAACGTGTGTAACGCCACAATCATGCGCAGTAGAGACTGCCCGTGCCATGGCTGAAACAGAGCGGGGCGCTCCAAAGGAGCGTCCAGCTCTGTATCAGCCGCGGTGCGGGCAGTCTCTACTGAGCTTGACTGCACCGCGACCGGCTGGCAGTGGCACTGTGGTCCGTGTAACGGGCTCTTCAACTAGTATATAATATAAAAAGCCAGATGTATGTTTGTCCGATGCAGTCATGCGCATTAGAGACTGCTCAAATGCGTAGAATGCTGGCTCGTGAACACAGGCTTTTGCAGTCATGCGCAGTAGAGACTACCAATGCCGGCCCGTGTACATGGGCTTTTACACTAGTGTATGTATATATATATATATATATATATATATATATATATATATATATATATATATAAATAAATATATATATATATATATATATATATATATATATATATATATATATCTATATATATAAAAGAATAAGCCTCATTGCATAATTTATGGTACCCCACACACAGAACATAATTTATGTCTCCTCAGAAACGAAACTCGCATTGAACAGAATGTCTAATTACATAATTTATGTCTCATTAGGAGACACAACTCCTATTGGGTGATTGAATGGGGACTTTACTGCTCTCATTGGGTGATTCAATGGGGGCGTGTTTATCATACAGGGAGTTGGCCCGCCCCCTCCAGCCCGCCCACCAGTATCCAACTGACAAAAAAAAAAATATATAACTGACACTCGCTCCTGAGGTAGGGATATCAGTAACTTCTCCCGGTCCACTCACACTCTCACTCAGGATCATGACCCCACAAACACACTGTTTCGCCTCCCACAGATAACTGTAACCCTCCATACACTCTGTTTCAGTATGAGGGTGTAATGTTCCCATAAAATACAAACTTAATAGCAACTCTTATTTAACTCATCATCTCTTCAGTCACCTCACAGTCTCAACTGTCACTCCTCCACTTCCTGCTTCCTGATTCCCACCCTTTCTCCTTAAAGGGAGAGAGATGCTTTGCTGTATGTTACAGAGGACAAGCCTCAAACACCACTTTCTATTTGATACCTGAGCATATTGCTACATTGCCTCAACTGAAGAGCCACCATGTGTTATATTGCTATGTTAGCTCAACTTAACCCCTTGAGTGCCAGAGGGGTAAGCAACGCATTGCAAAGCACACATTCTGTCTCACACTCTCACACAGTCTCTCACACAGTCGCAGTCTCACAGTCTCACACACTCTCAGTCTCACAGTCGCACACAGTCTCAGTCTCACACTCTCACACAGTCTCAGTCTCACACTCTCACACAGTCTCAGTCTCACACTTTCACAGTCTCACACAGTCTCACACAGTCTCACACAGTCTCACACAGTCTCACACAGTCTCACACAGTCTCTCACAGTCTCTCAGTCTCTCAGTCTCTCACAGTCTCTCACAGTCTCTCACAGTCTCACACAGTCTCACACAGTCTCTCACACAGTCTCACACAGTCTCTCACACAGTCTCACACAGTCTCACACAGTCTCTCACAGTCTCTCACAGTCTCACACAGTCTCACACAGTCTCACACAGTCTCACACAGTCTCTCACACAGTCTCACACAGTCTCTCACACAGTCTCACACAGTCTCACACAGTCTCTCTCACAGTCTCACACTCTCTCAGTCCCACACACTCTCAGTCCCACACACTCTCAGTCTCTCTCGCAGTCTCACACAGTCTCTCAGTCACACACACTCTCTCAGTCACACACACTCTCTCAGTCACACACACTCTCTCAGTCACACACACTCTCTCACACACACTCTCTCAGTCCCACACACTCTCTCAGTCCCACACACTCTCAGTCCCACACACTCTCAGTCTCTCTCGCAGTCTCACACAGTCTGTCTCGCAGTCTCACACAGTCTCTCTCGCAGTCTCACACAGTCTCTCTCGGAGTCTCACACAGTCTCTCTCGGAGTCTCACACAGTCTCTCACAGTCCCTCACATTCTCACAGTCTCTTATACTCTCACAGTCTCTTATACTCTCACAGTCTCTTACACTCTCAGTCTCACACACTCTCAGTCTCACACACTCTCAGTCCCACACACTCTCAGTCCCACACACTCTCAGTCTCACACTCTCACAGTCTCTCTCGCAGTCTCACACAGTCTCTCTCGCAGTCTCACACAGTCTCTCTCGCAGTCTCACACAGTCTCTCTCGCAGTCTCACACAGTCTCCCTCACACTCTCACAGTCCCTCACACACTCTCAGTCCCTCACACTCTCAGTCCCTCACACTCTCAGTCCCTCACACTCTCAGTCCCTCACACTCTCAGTCCCTCACACTCTCAGTCCCTCACACTCTCAGTCTCTCGCAGTCTCTCTCGCAGTCTCTCGCAGTCTCTCTCGCAGTCTCACGCAGTCTCTCTCGCAGTCTCACACAGTCTTTCACACAGTCTCTCACAGTCTCACAGTCTCTCACAGTCTCACACAGTCTCACACTCTCACAGTCTCACACAGTCTCTCTCGCAGTCTCACACAGTCTCTCTCGCAGTCTCACACAGTCTCTCTCGCAGTCTCACACAGTCTCTCTTGCAGTCTCACACAGTCTCAGTCTCACACACTCTCAGTATCACACTCTCAGTCTCACACAGTCTCTCTCGCAGTCTAACAGTCCCTCACACTCTCACAGTCCCTCACACTCGCACAGTCCCACACACTCGCACAGTCCCACACACTCGCACAGTCCCACACACTCTCACAGTCCCACACACTCTCACAGTCCCACACACACTCTCAGTCCCACACACACTCTCAGTCCCACACACTCTCAGTCTCACACACTCTCACAGTCTCTCTCGCAGTCTCACACAGTCTCTCTCGCAGTCTCACAGTCTCTCACACTCTCACACAGTCACACAGTCTCACACATTCACACAGTCTCACACTTTCACACAGTCTCACACTTTCACACAGTCTCACACTTTCACACAGTCTCACACTCTCAGTCTCACACTCTCAGTCTCACACTCTCAGTCTCACACTCTCAGTCTCACACTCTCAGTCTCACACTCTCACAATCTCACACAGTCTCTCTCGCAGTCTCACACAGTCTCTCTCGCAGTCTCACACAGTCTCTCACACTCTCACAGTCCCTCACACTCTCACAGTCTCTTACACTCTCACACTCTCTCACACACCGTCTCACACCGTCTCACACAGTCTCACACTCTCGCAGTCTCACACTCTCGCAGTCTCACACTCTCGCAGTCTCACACTCTCGCAGTCTCACACTCTCGCAGTCTCACACTCTCGCAGTCTCACACAGTCTCAGTCTCACACAGTCTCAGTCTCACACTCTCACAGTCTCACACAGTCTCTCTCGCAGTCTCACACAGTCTCTCTCGCAGTCTCACACAGTCTCTCTCGCAGTCTCACAGTCTCTCTCGCAGTCTCACACAGTCTCTCTCACAGTCTCACACAGTCTCTCTCGCAATCTCACAGTCTCTCTCGCAGTGTCACACAGTCCCTCTCGCAGTCTCACACAGTCCCTCTCGCAGTCTCACACAGTCCCTCACACTCTCACAGTCTCTTACACTCTCACACTCTCTCACACACTGTCTCACAGTCTCTTACACTCTCACACACTCTCACACTCTCTCACACACTGTCTCACAGTCTTACACAGTCTCTCACACAGTCACAGTCTCACAGTCAGTCTCACAGTCACAGTCTCACACAGTTTCACACTCTCAGTGTCTCTCTCAATCTCTCTGTCTCACACAGTCCCTCACACTGACACAGTCCCTCACACTGACACAGTCTCTCACACTCTCACAGTCTCTCACACTCTCTCACACACTCAGTCTCACACACACACAGTCTCACACACACGCAGTCTCACACTCACACACAGTCTCACACTCTCTCACTCTCAGTCTCTCACTCTCACAGTCTCTCACTCTCACACTCTCACACACAGTCTCACACTCTCTCAGTCACACTCTCAGTCACACAGTCTCACACAGTCTCACACAGTCTCACACAGTCTCACACAGTCTCACACAGTCTCACACTCTCACACACAGTCTCACACTCTCACACACAGTCTCACACTCTCACACACAGTCTCTCACACTCTCACACTCTCTCTCACACTCTCTGTCTCACACTCTCTCTCACACTCTCACAGTCTCACACACTCTCACAGTCTCACACTTTCTCACTCTCAGTCTCACACACAGTCTCACTCACAGTCTCACAGTCTCACACACAGTCTCACACACACACAGTCTAACACCCACACAGTCTCACACACAGTCTCACACTTTCAAACACAGTCTCACTCTCAAACACAGTCTCACTCTCAAACACAATCTCACTCTCAAACACAATCTCACACTGTCTCACAGTCTCACACTGTCTCACAGTCTCACACTGTCTCACAGTCTCACACTGTCTCACAGTCTCACACTGTCTCACAGTCTCTTACTCTCAGTCTCTCACACTTTCACAGTCTCACACAGTCTCACACAGTCACACACTCTCTCACACACTCTCTCACACACTCTGTCTCTCACACCCTCAGTCTCTCACACCCTCAGTCTCTCACACCCTCAGTCTCTCACACCCTCAGTCTCTCACACCCTCAGTCTCTCACACCCTCAGTCTCTCACACCCTCAGTCTCTCACACCCTCAGTCTCTCACACCCTCAGTCTCTCACACCCTCAGTCTCTCACACCCTCAGTCTCTCACACTCTCAGTCTCTCACACTCTCAGTCTCTCACACTCTCAGTCTCTCACACTCTCAGTCTCTCACACTCTCAGTCTCTCACACTCTCAGTCTCAGTCTCTCTCTCTCACTCTCACACTGTCTCACTCAGTCTTGCACTCACAGTCTTGCACTCACAGTCTTGCACTCACAGTCTTGCACTCACAGTCTTGCACTCACAGTCTTGCACTCACAGTCTTGCACTCAGTCTCACACTCAGTCTCACACTCAGTCTCACACTCAGTCTCACACTCAGTCTCACACTCAGTCTCACACTCAGTCTCACACTCACATTCTCGCACAGTCTCTCACACTCACACAGTCTCTCACACAGTCTCTCACACTCACACACAGTCTCACACTCACACACAGTCTCACACTCACACACAGTCTCACACTGACACAGTCTCACACAGTCTCACACAGTCTGACAGTCTCACACAGTCTCACTCTCACAGTCTCTCACTCTCACACTCTCTCAGTCTCTCACACCCTCAGTCTCTCACACCCTCAGTCTCTCACACCCTCAGTCTCTCACACCCTCAGTCTCTCACACCCTCAGTCTCTCACACCCTCAGTCTCTCACACTCTCACACTCTCACACTCTCAGTCTCACAGTCTCTCTCTCTCACTCTCACACTGTCTCACTCAGTCTTGCACTCACAGTCTTGCACTCACAGTCTCGCACTCACAGTCTCGCACTCAGTCTCGCACTCAGTCTCGCACTCAGTCTCGCACTCAGTCTCGCACTCAGTCTCACACTCACATTCTCGCACAGTCTCTCACACTCACACAGTCTCTCACACAGTCTCTCACACTCACACAGTCTCTCACACAGTCTCTCACACTCACACACAGTCTCACACTCACACACAGTCTCACACTGACACAGTCTCACACAGTCTGACAGTCTCACACAGTCTCACTCTCACAGTCTCTCAGTCTCTCACTCTCACACTCTCTCACTCTCACAGTCTCACACTCTCACACACAGTCTCACACTCTTTCAGTCTCACTCTCACACAGTCTCACACTCTCACAGGCTCTCACTCTCACACACAGTCTCACAGTCTCTCACTCTCACACACAGTCTCACACACAGTCTCACACACAGTCTCACACACAGTCTCACAGTCTCTCACTCTCACACACAGTCTCACACACAGTCTCACAGTCTCTCACTCTCACACACAGTCTCACACACAGTCTCACAGTCTCTCACTCTCACACACAGTCTCACACACAGTCTCAGTCTCACACACAGTCTCACACACAGTCTCGCACTCACGGTCTCACACTCACACAGTCTCACAGTCTCTTACTCTCACAGTCTCTCACACTCTCACAGTCTCTCTCTCACACTCTCACAGTCTCTCACTCTCGCATAGTCTCTCTCACTCTCACATAGTCTCTCTCTCTCACTCTTACACAGTCTCACAGTCTCTTACTCTCACAGTCTCTCTCTCTCTCACAGTCTCTCTCTCTCACTCTCAGTCTCTCTCTCACTCTCAGTCTCTCTCTCACTCTCACAGTCTCTCTCTCACACTCTCACAGTCTCTCACTCTCACATAGTCTCTCTCACTCTCATTCTCACACTCTCACACAGTCTCACTCTCACACAGTCTCCCTCTCACACTCTCACACTCTCTCACTCTCACACACTCACATACTCTCAGTCTCGCACTCTGTCTCACACTCACACAGTCTCACACACAGTCTCACACAGTCTCACACACAGTCTCTCTCACTCACACACACACACTCACACACACACTCTCACACACACACTCTCTCAGTCTCGCACGCTCTCAGTCTCTCACACTCTCAGTCTCACACACTCTCAGTCTCACAGTCTCTCTCTCTCTCACTCTCACACTGTCTCACTCAGTCTTGCACTCACAGTCTTACACTCACAGTCTTGCACTCACAGTCTTGCACTCACAGTCTTGCACTCACAGTCTCACACTCAGTCTCACACTCACATTCTCGCACTCAGTCTCGTAGTCTCTCACACTCACACAGTCTCTCACACTCTCACAGTCTCTCACACTCTCACAGTCTCACACTCACACAGTCTCACACTCACACAGTCTCACACTCACACACAGTCTCACACAGACTGACAGTCTCACACAGTCTCACTCTCACAGTCTCTCACAGTCTCTCACTCACACAGTCTCACACTCACACACAGTCTCACACAGACTGACAGTCTCACACAGTCTCACTCTCACAGTCTCTCACTCTCTCACTCTCTCACAGTCTCACACACAGTCTCACACTCTCACACACAGTCTCACACTCTCTCAGTCTCACTCTCACACAGTCTCACAGGCTCACAGTCTCACACACAGTCTCACAGTCTCTCACTCTCACACACAGTCTCACACACAGTCTCACAGTCTCTCACTCTCACACACAGTCTCACACACAGTCTCACAGTCTCAGTCTCACAGTCTCACACTCACAGTCTCGCACTCACGGTCTCACACTCACACAGTCTCACAGTCTCTTACTCTCACAGTCTCTCACACTCTCACAGTCTCTCTCTCTCTCTCTCACTCTCACATAGTCTCTCTCACTCTCACATAGTCTCTCACTCTCACAGTCTCTCTCTCACACTCTCACAGTCTCTCACTCTCACAGTCTCTCTCACTCTCACATAGTCTCTCTCTCTCACTCTCACACAGTCTCACAGTCTCTTACTCTCACAGTCTCTCTCTCACTCTCACAGTCTCTCTCTCACTCTGTCTCTCTCTCACTCTCACAGTCTCTCTCTCACTCAGTCTCTCTCACTCTCACAGTCTCTCTCTCTCTCACAGTCTCTCTCTCACACTCTCACAGTCTCTCTCTCACACTCTCACAGTCTCTCACTCTCACATAGTCTCTCTCTCTCTCTCTCACTCTCATTCTCACACTCTCACACAGTCTCCCTCTCACACTCTCACACAGTCTCCCTCTCACACTCTCACACAGTCTCACTCTCTCACTCTCACACACTCACATACTCTCTGTCTCGCACTCTCTGTCTCGCACTCTCTGTCTCGCACTCTCTGTCTCGCACTCTGTCTCGCACTCTCTGTCTCGCACTCTCTGTCTCGCACTCTCTGTCTCGCACTCTCTGTCTCGCACTCACACAGTCTCACACACAGTCTCACACACAGTCTCTCTCACACACACACACTCTCACACACACTCTCACACACACACTCTCTCAGTCTCGCACGCTCTCACAGTCTCACACTCTCACAGTCTCACACTCTCACAGTCTCACACTCTCACTCTCACAGTCTCTCACTCTCACAGTCTCTCACTCATTCACACTCTGTCTCACACGCTCTCACAGTCTCACACACTCTCACAGCCTCTCTCACTCTCACAGTCTTTCTCTCTCACTCTCACAGTCTCTCTCTCTCACTCTCACACTGTCTCACTCATCCACACTCTCAGTCTCACACAATCGCACTCTCTCAGTCTCGCACTCTCTCAGTCTTGCACGCTCAGACTCTCTCAGTCTCGCACGCTCTCAGTCTCGCACGCTCTCAGTCTTGCACGCTCTCACACAGTCTCACACACACACAGTCTCACACACACAGTCTCACACACAGTCTCTCTCACACTCTCACAGTCTCTCTCACAGTCTCACAGTCTCACACTCTCTCACAGTCTCACACTCTCACAGTCTCACACTCTCACAGTCTCACACTCTCACAGTCTCACACTCTCTCACAGTCTCCCACTCTCTCACAGTCTCCCACTCTCTCACAGTCTCACAGTCTCACACTCTCTCAGTCTCACACTCTCTCACACTCTCTCACACAGTCTCACACAGTCTCACAGTCTCTCACACTCTCAGTCTCACAGTCTCTCACACTCAGTCTCAGTATCTCACACTCTCAGTCTCAGTATCTCACACTCTCAGTCTCAGTCTCTCACACTCTCACACACTCTCTCACACTCACAGTCTCACACTCTCAGTCTCACACAGTCTCTCTCACTCTCTCAGTCTCACACCCAATCACTCACACACTCAATCACACTCACACAGTCTCACTCAATCACACTCTCACAGTCTCACTCAATCACACTCACACACTCTCACTCTCAATCACACTCTCTCAGTCTCACTCAATCACACTCACACTCTCACACAGTCTCACTCTCACACTCAATCACACTCTCACAGTCTCACACTCTCACAGTCTCATACTCAATCACACTCTCACACTTACAGTCTCGCAGTCACACTCAATCACACTCTCACACTCAATCACACTCACACTCAATCACACTCACACTCAATCACACTCTCACCCTCAATCACTCACACCCTCTCACTATCATACACACTCTCACTCACACGTTCTTACTCAATCACACACACTCACTAACACACTCACTCAATCACTCACACGCAATCACTCAATCTCGCACTCAAACGCAATCACTCACATGTAATCACACCCCGGGAGCCAGCACGATCCACCTTCCACCATAGTATGTGCAATTACCACATGCGTTTCAACTATATGAATGAATGCCACAGTGGAGGCATAAGTACAAACACAAACTCATTACAATGACACATAAGTCAACCCCTTATGACTCACTTCTGTGTGTGTGTGCCTCTGTGTGTGCCTGTGTGTTTCTCACTGTGTGTGTTGCATGTCTGTATCACACTCTATGTGTCTGCATGTATGTGTGTATGACTGTCGCTCTTTAAGCATCTCAGTGCATGCATGTGCATTTGCGTGTGTGTCTCTGTGTTTGTCTCGCATCCGTGTGTGTGCATTAATTCCCTATATATCCTGACGGGCAACGCCGTCCCACATTGCTAGTATATATATAAAAGAATAAGCCTCATTGCATAATTTATGGTACCTCACACACAGAACATAATTTATGTCTCCTCAGAAAACAAACACACATTGAACAGAACGCCTCATTACATAATTTATGTCTCATTAGGAGACACAACTCCTATTGGGTGATTGAATGGGGACTTTACTGCTCCCACTGGTTGATTGAATGGGGGCATGTTTATCATACAGGGAGTTGGCCCGCCCCCTCCAGCCTGCCCACCACTATCCAACTGACAAAAAAAATATAACTGCCACATGCTCCTGAAGTAGGGGATATCAATAACTTCTCCTGGTCCACACACACTCACTCAGGATTATGACCCCACAAACACACTGTTTCACCTCCCACAGATAATTGTAACCCTCCATACACTCTGCTTCAGTACAAGGGTGTAATGTTCCCATAAAATACAAACTCAGGGATAAACTTAATAGCAACGCTTTTATTTAATTCTTCATCTCTTCAGTCACCTCACTAACTGTCTCAACTGTCACTCCTCCACTTCCTGCTTCCTGATTCCCGCCCTTTCTCCTTAAAGGGAGAAAGATGCTTTGCTGTATGTTACAGAGGGCAAGCCTCAAACACCACTTTCTATTTGTTCCCTCAGCATATTGCTATGCTGCCTCAACTGAAGAGCCACCGTGTGTTATATTGCTATGTTACCTCAACTTAACCCTTTGAGTGCCAGAGGGGTACACCAGGGGTGTTTCTAGGTTCCAAAACGATCTGGGGCTAGAGCCCACAGCAAAATTCAACAGAGTGCCTGCCACCAGTGGTAGTGATGATAACGCTATAGTGTGGAGTGAGTTATCCTTACACAACATATATGTTTATTTTACTAATCCATATATAATGCAATGCAAAGAGTTAAGAAGTAAACCATTTTATGTTCAACTCTTGCCATTGTTTTTTGTTCTAACTAACTGACGTTATTGTGGTGTAAACCAACTGTACCACAGGGAACAAATCAAAATTCCTGTCACATTAAATAGGGGTTTTAACTCCTTGAATGCTAGAGCGGTCTTCAATACATTGCAAAGCAATGCATTGGAGACCTCTCTAGCATTCAAGAGGTTAAAAACTCTATTCAAGTACAGTGGATTTTAAGAACTTTTAATTGTCTCCTATTGTGCAGTTGGTTTACTCCAGAATAAAACCAGGTTGCTTTAATACATATGAGCCATTGATGTAACTGAATAAATTATCAACAGCAACAGCAAAGTAATTTATTTACACAGATAATGTATAAACAAATATAACAATGTTTAAACAAACATTCATGTGAGTTTTATTGCTTTGGAGCAATGTGATATATTTATGCACCCACCACACTGTCTGATGTCCTAAAAAGAGGGACACCAGGGTGTGAAAGAGGGACAGAGG
Organism: Rhinophrynus dorsalis; assembly: GCA_037306005.1. Taxonomy (NCBI): domain Eukaryota; kingdom Metazoa; phylum Chordata; class Amphibia; order Anura; family Rhinophrynidae; genus Rhinophrynus; species Rhinophrynus dorsalis. Next base: position 289,482,353 of record CM074721.1, read on the forward strand.
GATTTGGGGCTCAAAGAGGGACACTTGGGAGGTATGCTTATACCCAGCATTGTTCCATTGCCCACTGGTAGCCATAGAACCCCTCATACACTGCCTGATAATCTTGCGCTTCTAGCCCCTATTAGCCACACATCCACTGTCTGATACTCCAGTGGTTTGCCACCGGTAGCACCAGGCCCACACATGAACTGATATCTCAGTTTTCTTCTACTGGCAACTGGTATCCATAGAACCATACATACACTGTGTGATACCCCATCATTGTTCCACTGGTTACCTGTAGCCAATCATACACTGTCTGATTGCCTGCATTTTTCCATTGACCGCTGGTAGCCATAGGCATGTTTCTCTGCCCAGATTCCCCAAATACACTGTGTTACCCCACCAGCCTTCTACAACTGCCTACTGGTTGCCACCGATTCCCCTCATACATTGTGCATCCCCACCAGCCTTGTTCTTCTGCCCACTGGATGCCACAGATTCCCCACATATACTGCGTGTGCCCCCCCTGCCCACTGGTATACACAGATTCCTCACATACACAATGTGATTCCCAACTGCATTTTACCCCTGCCCACTGATAGCCACAGATTCCATATATATATTATGTGACCCCCCCAACAACATTATTCCCCTAACCACTGGTAGCCACAGATTCTCTACATACACTATATAACACCCCTAGCCTTGCTCTCCTGCCCACTGGTAGCCACAGATTCCTTACATACACTATGTGACCTCCCCCAGCCTTATTACCTTGTCCACTGGTAGCCACTGATTCCCCATATACACTGTGGACCCCACCAGCCTTATTATCCTGACCACTGAAAGCCACAGATTCTACACATACACTATATGACCACCACCAACCTTATTCCAATACCCACTGGTAGCCACTGATTACCTACATAAACTGTGTGACCCCACCAGCCTTGTTCCCCTGCACTCTGGTAGCCAGCCCACAAATTCTCCACATATACAATGTGACACCCACCAGCCTTGTTTACCTGCCACTGGTAGCCATATATTTCCCCCATCTATACTGTCCCTCATACCTTCTCTTCTGCTCTGCCCCATTCTGCTTTCTGTTTCAGTGTAGAGCCATGGGCTCCATACTGCCTCCTCTGGTACTTCAGGTGCATGTTGATGACCTCATCGCAAAGCACCAGGAAGTGCTAGAAGAGCCAGTGTGGAGCGGATGGTTGTGGGCTGAAGCTGAGAGTAAGGCAGCAGCCTGCTGTTCCAAGCTATATATGCCCACAAGTTGCTGCGCAGGAGCCAGCCAGCCAGCCTCAGGATAAACAGCAGGAGGAGTGAGTCTGCTGATTGTCTGACATTCTGGGCTGCCCACTGACACACTCGGGGCTTCAGCCTCCTTAGCTCACCCCTAGCGATGCCCCTGGGGTACACAACGCATTGCAAAGCAATGCGTTGCGTACCCCTCTGGCACTCAAAGGGTTAAGTAAGGAGGAGTTACTGCTCCCATTGGGTGATTCAATGGGGGAGTGATTTAAATCATGCAGGGAGTTGGCCTGCCCCCACTATCCAGCCCGCCCACCACTATCTAAGTAACTAAAAACACAAAATGGCTGCCACTCGCTCCTACACCACAGAAACAAACACATCAGACAAAAAACATACACTCACACACAATCACATACTCACACTCTCACACACAGTCATACACACTCAATCACACACCCTTAATCATACACACAATAATTCACACACTCACATTCTCACACACTCAGTCACACACTCAATCCCACACACTCACACTCTCTCACACTCTCTCACTCAAACTCACACTCAATCACACTCACACACTCTCACTCACACACCCTCACACTCACACACTCTCACTCAATCACACACACTCACTCAATCACACACACTCACTCAATCACACACACTCACTCAATCACACACACTCACTCACTCTCGTACTCACACCCCGGGAGCCAGCACGATCCACCTTCTACCATAGTATTTGCAATTCCCACATGCATTTCAACTACATGAATGAATGCCACTCACTCACACACTCACTCACACCCCGGGAGCCAGCACGATCCACCTTCCACCATAGTATGTGCAATTACCACATGCATTTCAACTATATGAATGAATGCCACAGTGGAGGCATAAGTACAAACACAAACTCATTACAATAACACATAAGTCACCCCCTTATGACTCACTTTTGTGTGTGCATGTGTGTCTCTGTGTGTGCCTGTGTGTTCCTCACTGTGTGTGTTGCATGTCTGTATCACACTCTATGTGTCTGCATGTTGTGCACTGCATGTATGTATGTATGACTGTGTCGATCTTTATGCATCTCAGTGAATGTGTGTGCACTTGCGTGTGTGTCTCTGTATATGTTTGTCTTGCATCCTTGTGTGTGCGCATTAATTCCCTATACATCCTGACGGGCAACGCCGTCCCACATTGCTAGTATATATATAAAAGAATAAGCCTCATTGCATAATTTATGGTACCTCACACACAGAACATAATTTATATCTCCTCAGAAAACAAACACACATTGAACAGAATGCCTCATTACATAATTTATGTCTCATTAGGAGACACAACTCCCACTGGGTGATTCAATGGGGACATTACTGCTCCAACTGGGTGATTCAATGGGGGCGTGTTTCTCATACAGGGAGTTGGCCCGCCCCCTCCAGCCCTCCCACCACTATCCAACTGACAAAAAAAAATACAGCTGTCACTCGCTCCTGAAGTAGGGGATATCAATAACTTCTCCAGGTCCACTCACACTCTCACTCAGGATCATGACCCCACAAACACACTGTTTCACCTCCCACAGACAACTGTAAACCTCCATACACTCTGTTTCACCTCCCACAGATAATTGTAACCCTCCATACACTCTGTGTCACCTCCCACAGATAACTGTAACCATCCATACACTTTGTTTCAGTACGAGGGTGTAATGTTTCCATAAAATACAAACTCAGGGATAAACTTAATAGCAACTTGCGTTGCTTACCCCTCTGGCACTCAAAGGGTTAACTCTTTTAATCTCTTCAGTCACCTCACTGTCTGTTTTCAACTGTTACTCCTCCACTTCCTGCTTCCTGATTCCCGCCCTTTCTCCTTAAAGGCAGAGAGATGCTTTGCTGTATGTTACAGAGGGCAAGCCTCAAACACCACATTCTATTTGATCCCTCAGCATACTGCTACGTTGCCTCAACTGAAGAGCCACTGTGTGTTATATTGCTATGTTACCTCAGCTTAAGTAAGGAGTTACTGTTCCCATTGGGTGATTCAATGGAGGAGTGATTTAAATCATTCAGGGAGTTGGCCTACTCCCACTATCCAGCCCTCCCACCACTATCCAAGTGACTGAAAAAACAAAATGGCTGCCACTCGCTCCTACACCACAGACTCGCACACAAGCCACACACACACAAGCCACACACACAAGTCACACACACACGCAAGCCACACACACACACACGCAAGCCACACACACACGCCACACACACACACACACACACACACACACACAGAGTCCCCAGGGGTCCCTCCACCAACCTGAGGCACACAATGAGCTGATCCAACAAAGAGAGGGTGGGATCGGCTCCAGTATACCTTCATTTCTGGTATCCACAACACAACAATGCTTTCGGCTCCTGGTGCACAATGTGCTTCTGCTGCAGGAAGCCCAGCTGCTTCATGTAGCTCAGAGGCAGGCAGGCCCAGTACCAAATCCTTCATGTTCCCCCTTCATGAAGCACAACACTCCACCCCGCAACAGCCCGGTCATGCGGCCCTTCAAGGAACTCTCTACAAGCAGCAGCTGGATGTGGCTATTACCCGTGGCTGAAGACAGACCATTCTGGGGCCACTCTGTAGTACACACAAGCTTCTTCACTGCCGCTTTCTGCCCGCTGTCACACAACTGCATTGTGTAAGTACCCTGGCACAAAAAATATACATGCTGCACTATAGCTGCTCCAACAACACACACCATCCCTGCTCCAACCACACAACATCATCCCTCCTCAGTTCCCGCTCTCGGTGCCCGGGCTGCGTCCCTAGTAACGCTCTTGGCCGAGGCTTGGGACAGGAAGTGTCTTCCTGGCCAGGGAGCCGGGCCGGCAGTTGTCTGGCAGCCTCTGAGTGTGCATGTACAGAGTCCACTTCAGGGACTGTGGACTCCATGACTCTCGCTACATACTGGGACAGCTGGTTAACCCTTTCAGTGCCAGAGGATTAAGCAACACAATGAGCAATGCCTTGCCTACCCCTCTGGCACTTACAGGACCGTAATAATATCTGTATGTGTGTGTACTCATGCATGTACGTGTGTATGTGTGATCAATGTCTGTATATGTCACTGTGTGTGTGTGTCTATGTATGTGTGTAATATGATTCTTTCTGCTTCACACAGTACATACAAAACCATCATCAGTCAATACAGCTAAATGAAATGTACAATACAAACAAACACAAAAAATTCTTCCAAAATACCTTCAACATGCCACCTACAACATTTCAAACAAAAAATGCTACATAACACATACCCTACTACAATGACGGGCAACGCTGTCACATATTGCTAGTATATAAATATATATATAAGCATACTGGAGTAAACTGCACCATAAAGACAAATAAAAATTCTTAACTTCTTATACACTTGAAATGAGCTTTCTAATCCACTGAATGCTGCAGCAGTCTTCAATGGATTCAAGTTGTTAAAAGGCCAATTTAATTTAAAGGAGCAGTAAACTTTTTGCTTATGAAAACCTATATGTTGTAGAGTTTTTCCTACTGAGTAAACCAAGGGGACTCCTACTGCTGTTAGATGATTTATTAAAAATATATAACACTCCAAATAATCAGGAAGTTAACTTACTTTGTGTTTACTTCTTGGTCGTTCTAACTGACAGGAAAAGACTCAGCAGTTTCTATCACATTATATGCAGAATAGTTTTTCAGTGACTTTCCTCTCATATAGAATGTAACAGAATAACTAATTGGAATTTGGAATTTGACCACTATAGGGCACTGCTAATGTAAAAAAAAACACAAGTTTAAACTGTAATAAGTCTGGAAATATGCATCTCTCAGCAGAGGGAGTATCATTATTTTATTCAATGACCTGCAATATATATTTTTTCATTAAAAAAACTTTACTGCTCCTTTAACAGGACAGTTTATTTGTCCCCTATGGTGCAGTTGGTTTACTCCAGCATGACCCATTTGCTGTCATAAATATGGACCATTAACCCTTATTTATAAAATATGGAGTTATTCTGGAGTAAATCAACTGCAACACTGAGGACAAATAAATATTCCCATGCACATGAACAGAACTTTTTAACCCCTTGAACGCTAAAGAGTATGAGTGAGAGAAAAATTTCCCGCAGGACGTTTCGAGAGAAAAACAATGATTTCTTATTGTTAACAACACCCCAAACCTCTCTCTCCCACACGCAGCTCCGTATATACACCCCACCGGACTGGCCCAACAGCCCTATGCATCACCCAGGTTCATAGTGTACTTAATCCCTGCCATGGGCCCTCAAAGCATTATCACAGGAGGAAGTGTCTGCATCCCTCCTGAACAATGGGTCCATCTTGTTTGCCAATTTTCCCAAACTTATCAAATTTCTGAGGAGTGCCCCATGCAGCTGGACCAGTCTGTAGTGATGTAAGTTATGGCTCACCAAGTTTATCCACATCTTAAACACTGGAACCCAGTCTGACATCCGATTCACAGCCACCATCTTTCTTGCTATGATGAGTAGTTCCCTTATCAGCATCCTGTCATCTCCCCCAGATGCATCATCTGGAATGACTGATAGAACACACAACTTAGGTGTAATGGACAAGGTTCTCTCCAGTACCAGTGCAATGGTATCCATCACCTCCTTCTAGAATTTATGGACCTGCGGGCATTCCCAAATCAAATAGTAAAAAATGCCCTCCATTCCCGCGCACCAAGGATAATTATTGCTGTGTGTGTTTTTCATTTTATGGAGTCTAACTGCGGTGTAGTATGAGCGGTGTACGATTTTTAATTGAATAAGTTGATGTCTGGTTTTGGTCGCCACTCGGGACGGGGCCTCGTGCCAGGTCCCATTCCCAGTCCTCCATGGACCCTATACCTATCCATTTGTGGGGTTTTTTGGGGAACATTTTGGTAAGTGTACTATTCCACAGGCATACTTTTTCATTATTTTTTGTAGGTGTTGACTTCTTTCTAAGAACTTAGTAAGTGTGGGATGGCAGTACATAGTAGAACTGTGTAACTTTACTGCTTTTAATGACATGGCTTGTGGAGGTGATGAGTTTCCAGCTGAAGCACGACAACAGGTTTGACTGGAAGACACACCATCAACAGGACAGAGATGCCACAGCTAGCAGCAGCAGAAGTACTCCTAACATTCCCAGGGCTCTGACGTATACAATACAAGTGCTGTTGATGTGTCAGAGAGTGTACCAATATTTTCTGCTCCTGCTGCAGAGGAGTATGACTGAGTTTGTTTTTGGAGATAAAAGAGTGACAGAGTGTCTACATACCCCCATCACATCCACAAGCCATGTCATTAAAAGCAATAAAGGTACTTCTTTAGCAACTTGCACTTCTCTCCCACTTGTTGCCTTATTCACGTTGATTCTTAGCATTCCTGTATCTCTTGTCACAGCTATTTGCATTGAAAAAAGATTATTGCATTGTATTGCCATGTATGTAGTTGTGATTGATCCTGAGGCTTGTTTTTTTTTTCCTTCTTCGTAAAAATCTTTTCTTATGATGCAAGGTTGATCTCTTTTGTTTCCAGTTTCTCTCTCCTGCTTACCAGATTCAGTGTCTGCCAATCTGGTACGAATTTAGATATGTTCTGTTCTGCAACATATTGTGCGTGACAGAGATTAATTTGACTGAACTATGCAATCATTCTCTAACATATTGTTTGTGACAAACAGTGGCTTATTTGATTATTCAATAAACAAGCTGTCTGGCCTAGAAATTAGTGACAAGTAAATGTGGACTTGTTTAAGGAAATAGTCAATGACTGGTTGAGGATGATTTTAGTCACCAATAGCTGGAAAGCCATAGGTCATTACTTCAGTGCTAGTCTCTTAGGCTTCCAGAATGTCACTTAATTTAAGACTTGGGGGGATATATGATAAAAATCACAATTAAAGGAGAAGTAACTCCTGCATTAACCATTCTATGGGCAGAAAACCTAATGGCCATATGATATTTTCCCTTGTGCCTTTGAAAATCTTCACTTAGTCCTAGGCGTCATGTCCATGGAGGCCGAAGTGACGGTCGCTAGCAGGACCACAGGACACAGACTCTGCCCACTACGGATGCTAGTCATAACCCTTTAAAGACCAGTGATGTGTGCATTGCATCACAGCCTTTTAGTCCTTAACGAGTTAAATAGACTTATACATTCTGTCAGCTTCAGTTTAAAAAGAAACTGCCAGCAGTTATCATGTCTTCCTCCATGAACATGACGTCCAGAACGACTTCAGATGTTATCTCTTGAGCAAAAGGCACAAAGGTAAAATTCATATGGATCATTAGGGTTTTGGGACCATAGTAAGGTATGTGGGGGATTATAATTAGGATGTTTTACTACTTCATAAACAGTGAATTAACCCTTAGAGTGTCAGAGCTGTGTAAAACATCTCAAAGCAATGTTCAGGACTCCCTCTGCCACTGAAATGGTTAATCTTTTGCATTGTGTGAATTTCTGATGTTTGTATATTTATCAGTGGAGAATTGGTTAGTGTGGAAGGTTAATTTTCCTTCTTTGTGGAAATGGTCCATATTTATGGTGTTATTCTGGAGTAAACCAGCTTCCCTTGCCATTGTGTTAAGGCATGGAGAGGGATTTTAGTATAAGTGGCTTAGTGAGTTGGCGTTTGGCAGACACAGACCTATAAAAGCAATTCCAGTGTTTGATTTAGTGTGGTATCACTGTTGTACCTTAACCCCACCCTTCCAGATGTCTAATACTAATCCCTGCAGTTTTCTTTCAAATGCAGGCATATAAAACAAGGGTCATGTGCAGGAAACGTGGCACAAATCTTAAGTGAGCCAAGTGTGCCATAGGGGACAAATAAAAATTCCCATTCATTTAAAAGGGACTTTTAACCCCTTTAGTGCTAGAAAGTTCAAGCTTTCAAAGTGAGCTTAATAAATAAATATACAAAACTGCCAAAAAAAGGAAAAAAAAAGCAAATGCGGACCTATAAAAATAAATACATTAATAAGGTAATTAATAGAAAAAAATTGTTGTTAAAGCCAGAATTCATGGTTCTGCAAACACCAACTCCACACCCACCCCTGTACTTTGCTTTAATTGTATTTAATTCCCATTTTATGTATCTCATCAACCAAGTAAAGGGAGTGCAGAATTTTAACTGTGAAATTAAATGCGTTTGTTCACAAGAATGAAAACATTAACATTTGTTTCATCTAAAGTATTTGCCTTTTAATGTAGTGATTGACTAAGCGATAGAGTCCATGAAGTGCAGCATCCCACCTAAGTATAGACTTGTCAGTACTCCTTCCCCTACCTTGGTCTCTTCTCTGTCTCACAACTTCCCAGTGTGGAATGTGCACACTTGCTTTCCTCACTACTTTCATCTACCTGCACAACAAAGGGATAGTAATGATTAATATTGAAAAAATAGAGTTTATTCTGTTGAATAAAACAAGGGTACTCCCACCCCTGAGATATGTTATATTCAAAGTTATCGCAGCTCAAACTTACATTTCCCATGGCCTGAAATGTTATTGTGGCTCTATTGCCACTGCAGTTTGTGGGCAGCTATGTTCAGGTGACCATAAAACTCAATAGGATGCAGTAGCTAGTGCTCTGCACGTTTGAGCTGCAATAACTTTTCAATTAGACATCTCTAAGTAATGAGAGTGCAGGGCCGGTATAAGGATTTTTGCCACCCTAGGCAAAACCTAATTTTGCCGCCCGCTTAGCGCCGCCCCTTGTGCCCCGCCCCATTATGCATCACCCCTGTACATGTATAAGTATCAGTGTGTTTGTGTGTAACCTATATGTGTATAAGTGTCAATGTATGTGTTCCTATACATGTTTAAGTGTCAATGTATGTATGTTCCCTGTCAGTGTGTTCCCTATATGTGTGTATCAGTGTGTGTGTGCCCTATGTGTGAGTATAAGTGTGTCAATGTGTGTGTTTCTGTAGGGGTATCAATGTGTAAGTGTGTGTGTGTGTGTTAACCATTTGAGTGTCAGAGTGGTACGGAACGCATGGCTTTGCAATGTGTTCCAAACCCCTCTGGCACTCAAAGAAGAGAAGTGTGAGAAGTAAAAAAAACGTAACCCTTTGAGTGACAGAGGGGTACACAATGCCCTGCAAAGCAATGCATTGCGTACCTGTGTGGCACTCAAACAGTTAATGGCGCTGTACACCTGTAATCAGCCCCCCCAAGCAGCATTATAGTCTCTCACCTGCCCGCTACACACAGTAACCCTCTGAGTGCCAAGTCCCCTAGGAAAACTGAAATTGTGCAAAAAAATTGACAAATGCTGTTGAGTGTACTCGCTGTTCCCACGGACGTTACAGCACATAGGCAGGCACAAGTTGAACAGCAACAGAAGCCTGGTGCGCAGGAGGTGGCACCGCAAAAGTCACACATCAGCTAGAAGTCCTTAGTTCTGTCTGCTGATAGGGGCTATTATAAATTGAAGGCCAGGAACAAAAATGTGCCACTCGGCTATAAAACCACTGAGGTACTTGTGCAGGCGTGCGGCACGTTGCAAGAGGATATTAACCCTTTTTCTGCCAGTGTGGTATGCAAAACAGTGTTGTGTATTGCGAAGCTTACCTCTGGCACTGAAGGGGTTAAACAATGGTCTCCTAGGCCCACCTGTTTCCCTCCTACCTCTCGCGGGCAGCTGTGTGGCTACGTGCGGCTCTGCGCCCCCAGTAACTGTGCGCCTTAGGCCAGCGCCTACCTTGCCTATAGGTGGCGCCGGCCCTGTGGGAGTGCACCTGGTTTTACTCAGTGAAATAAACCCTGCAATACAGATTTTTTTTCTCAATATTCAGTTTTACTTTCCTTTTAAATCAATTCCCTCTTACCTTATTTGATATGTTTCCCACTTTACATTAATGTTTATTTTAACTCTTCACTTTCCTCTTTCAATTTTCCCTCTGCCATCAAACGTGCCATAGTAACAAGCCTTCATTAACACCACCACCTCAAATGGCAAAATTATAATGATACTCTGCTCCTGCAAATTAGTGCCAGAAGGGTGATCAATGCATTGCCTTGCAATGAGTTCCATACCCCTCCATCATTCAAAGTGTTAAAGATGAATGACATTCTTGGCATATTAAGTGTTAATGATTGGTTCACTGGGATTAGGGGGCAGCTGTAACTGACTGCTTGAGGACCGGAGCAGTCAGTATCAGCCTTTTTCTGGTGGCTCTGCACGCGTGATCCCTGCTACGTGGATCACATGTGCTAGTAGAGCCACATAACAAAATAGACATCACGAGGAAGACAGAATCAGAGAATAGAGCTCCTAACAGGTTTTGGGAATAGAACTTGATTGGTCCCTTGATGACCTGTTGACACCTTAAATAAATGAGCATAAATTATCATAGGAAAACCCATAGCAGAAGGGAGGTGCCCAGGTAGACTGCAGAGAAGGACAATCTTCAATTAAGATTAGGGAAAAACCTGAAAAACTTGTCAAGGGGGCAGGGCTTTCATTGTTCTCATAGGAATAAGAGTGTCCCCTTCTGTTATCTGTCTGGTCTATGGACTGCATTCCACATCTGAGAAGAGATGGCTTACACTACGTAAAAGGGGCGGGAGGGGAACTTTGCTTGTGAATATCTCATAAACCATAAAGGTTTGAGAGATAAGACTTATATCATTCTTCATGTTTTTTAATGCCTACAAAATAAAATAAAGATAAAACGAAGTATTACTATTAGTGATGCTCGGGTGTTCGGGTGCTCTGGCCGAGCACCTACGGAGGCTCGAGTGCTCGGCCGAGCACCCGAGCCCCATTGAAGTCAATGGGAGGACTCGAGCATTACACCAGGCACCCCCTGCTCTGATGAGGGGAGGGTGCCTGGTCCATAGGAAAAGGGCAGAAAATGATGGAAACACCACAGAAATGGTTCAGGGACAGCATAGGGAGGATGTCTGGATGCATCTTGGACTCCAACGTCGCTGCTGGGAACGATGTTTCGCCCGTAGTATGCCATTTTTACAGACTGACCGTAAAACACACAAAAAGGAAGATAAAAACGACTTTAGGCGAAAAATTGTTACCAAACAGTATTTGCTGTATATTTACTTGTATATCATCTGCAAATTCTGCAAAAAATTTCATCGATTTTTCGGAACTGGGGCCATGATTAAGAGGGAAACGTGCGCAGAGGCAAATTCTGCAAAAAATTTCATCGATTTTTCGGAACTGGGGCCATGATTAAGAGGGAAACGTGCGCAGAGGCAAATTCTGCAAAAAATTTCATAGATTTTTCGGAACTGGGGCCATGATTAAGAGGGAAACGTGCGCAGAGGCAAATTCTGCAAAAAATTTCATAGATTTTTCGGAACTGGGGCCATGATTAAGAGGGAAACGTGCGCAGAGGCAAATTCTGCAAAAAATTTCATAGATTTTTCGGAACTGGGGCCATGATTAAGAGGGAAACGTGCGCAGAGGCAAATTCTGCAAAAAATTTCATCGATTTTTCTGAACTGGGGCCATGATTAAGAGGGAAACGTGCGCAGAGTAAAGCAGGTGTTCAACGTGGTTATGGCACGGGTAAGGTACAGCATTCAGGAACGGAGGCCGCAGCTACCACAGGTTTTACAACATGTCCGTTTGCCCTTGTTAAGTCCAAAATTTATAGTCAGAACAGTGGGGTCTGATCCATTCAGTAAAAGTGACGAAGAGACTTAGTGGATGAAGCCAAGAACTACCTTCTGCTCTGTCGAACACCCCAGCCCTATTTAATTCAATGGGAGGACCTGAGGCACTCCGATACAACCTGTATATCACAAAATGGAGGGCCTCATTCACATTGTGGTACAATAGTTCAGGTAGTGGTCCAACACTCATAAAGCCAATGCACTAAGTGAAAGGGCTGCCAAAAATTAGACTGAAATGTCACTCCAATACACCCTTTATTACACATAAAGGAGGGCATCATACACAGCCTTGAAAAATTAGGATTAATGGCCTGCTGGTGACCCTCTAAAACATTAGGGGCGAGGGCATGCCGCTAAGCTGACCATCTAAAACATTAGGAATGAGGGTCTGCTGCTGAGCCGACCATCTAAAACATTATGGGTGAGGGTCTGCTGCGGAGCTGACCATCCTAAACATTATATGCGAAGGCCCGCTAGTGAGCTGACGCTATAAAACATTATATGAGAGGGCCCGCTAGAGAGCTGACCCAATAAAACATTATATAAGAAGGCCCGCTGGTGAGCTGACCTATACAAAAAGTTGTCAAACAGGGCCCGCTGGTGAGCTGGCCCTATATAAAAATTATATCACAGGGCCCGCTGGTGAGCTGGCCCTATATAAAAATTATATTACAGGGTATATGGAAGAGAGTCAACCATATACCCGTTTTTTGGGTGGAAGGGGTGAATGGGAATACAGAGTATTCCCATCATTGTAAATAACATATATAAAGTCACTTTATGTTCACCCGGGGCTTTCCTCCAGTGGAGTGGAGAAGTCAGGGGAAATCCAGGCCTTGTTCATTTTTATAAGTGTCAACCTATCAGCATTTTCGGTGGAAAGGCGGATACGCTTATCTGTTATGATGCCACCAGCAGCACTAAATACCCGCTCAGACAGAACGCTGGCGGCAGGGCAGGCCAGCACCTCCAAGGCGTAGAGTGCCAGTTCATACCACGTGTCCAGCTTGGACACCCAGTAGTTGTAAGGCACAGAGGGATCAGTGAGGACGCTGACACGGTCTGCTACGTACTCCTTCACCATCTTCCAAAACTTTTCCCTCCTTGTGACACTAGGCTGCGCATCAGGGTGAGGGTGCTGGCGGGGTGTCATGAAGGTGTCCCACGCCTTGGAGAGTGTTGCCCTGCCTTTGTCGGAACTGCTGTGTGCTCCCCTTTTCTCCCCTTCTCGGTTGGCCAAGGTAGCACGTACTCTGCCGCCAGCGTTGTCAGATGGAAAATTTTGGAGCAATTTTTCAACAAGAACCTTCTGGTATTGCACCATTTTGCTTGTCCTCTCCACCGGAGGAATGAGAGATGAGAAATTCTCTTTGTAGCAGGGGTCCAGAAGGGTGAACACCCAGTAATCCGTGTTGTCTAAAATGCGTATAACGCGTGGGTCACGGGAAAGGCAGCCTAACATAAAGTCAGCCATGTGTGCCAGAGTACCAACAGGCAAGATTTCGCTGTCCTCACCAGGAGGATGACTCTCAATCTCCTCATCCTCTTCCTCCTCTTCTGCCCACCCACGCTGAAGAGATGGAACTAAAGTTCCATGGCTACCCTCTGTAGCGGAGGCAACCGTGTCTTCCTCCTCCTCCTCCTCCGCCTCCTCCAATTGTCGCTGAGAAGACGAAGTGAGGGTGCTCTGGCTATCACCTTGTGTAAGCTCTTCCTCCCCCATTTCCACCTCTTCCACATGCAAAGCGTCGGTTTTAATTGTGAGCAGCGAGCGTTTCAGTAGACACAGAAGTGGGATGGTTACACTGATAATAGCGTTATCGCCGCTCACCATCTGTGTCGATTCCTCAAAATTGCGTAAAACCTCACAGAGGTCTGACATCCATTCCCACTCCTCACTTCTGATTAGAGGAAGTTGAACGGAGAGGCGACGACCGTGTAACAGCTGGTACTCCACTACTGCCCTCTGCTGCTCACAAAGCCGGGCCAACATGTGGAAGGTGGAGTTCCAGCGCGTGCTCACGTCACACAGCAGCCGGTGAGCTGGCAATTGTAAGCGCTGCTGCAGCTTCAACAGGCCGGCTGAAGCTGTTGATGACTTACGGAAATGTGCACACACGCGGCGCACCTTGGTCAAGAGATCATGCAAATTGGGGTAGGTTTTTAGAAATCGCTGAACCACTAAATTAAATACATGCGCTAGGCATGGTACGTGTGTGAGCTTGCCGAGCTCCAAAGCCGCCACCAAGTTACGCCCATTATCACACACAACCATGTCTGGTTGCAGGTTGAGTGGCGAGAGCCACTGCTCGGTCTGGTGACTAATCCCCTGCAACAGCTCTGAGGCCGTGTGCTGTTTGTCCCCAAGGCAGATCAGCTTCAGCACGGCCTGTTGACGCTTCCCCACTGCAGTGCTAAACTGCTTCCAGCTACCGGCTGATGGGTGAATGGCGCTGCGCGCAGAGAATTCGGAGGTGGAAACGGAGGAGGAGGAGGAGGAGCCAATAACGTAGGTGCTGGCGGAAACCCTGATGGAGGTAGGGCCCGCAATCCTCGGCGTGGGTAGCACCTGTGGCATCCCAGGGTCCGAGTCGCTCCCAGCCTCCATGACATTCACCCAGTGTGCCGTCAGGGAAATGTAGCGTCCCTGGCCACAAGCACTTGTCCATGTGTCAGTCGTTAAGTGGACCTTCCCAGTAACTGCGTTGGTCAGGGCACGGGTGATGTTACGGGACACATGGTGGTGTAATGCGGGGACGGCACACCGGGAAAAGTAGTGGCGGCTGGGGACTGCGTACCGAGGGACAGCTGCTGCCATCAGGCTGCGGAAGGACTCAGTCTCCACAAGCCTAAATGGCAGCATTTCGATGGCCAGTAATTTGGAAAGGTGTGAGGTTAGTGCTATGGCCTGTGGGTGGGTGGCTGGGTATTTTCGCTTGCGCTCAAATGCCTGGGGTAACGACATCTGGACGCTGCGCTGGGACAGGGAAGTGGATGTGGTCGCTGATGGTGCTTCAGATGGTACAGGTGCAGGGCGGGAGGTATGCGGGCCTGCGCCTTCGACAGGCGATTGGCCGGCACCGAAAACAGGGGAAGAGGAGGCAGTGGTGTGGCCTGCAGACACAGATTGGCGATCCGGGCGTTCCTCCCACTTATTACGGTGCTTGGATGCCATGTGTCGGATCATGCTGGTGGTGGTGAGGTTGCTAGTGTTCATGCCTCGGCTCATTCTGGTGTGGCACAGGTTGCAAACTACAATTCTTTTGTCGTCCGCACTTTCCTTAAAAAAACGCCATACCGCGGAACACCTAGCCCTTGGCAAGGGAGATTTACGCAAGGGGGTGCTCCGTGGAACATTTGCGGGCCGGTTTGGTGCGGTCCGCCTTCTTTCTTTAGCCACACCACTGCCTCTTCCAGCCTGTTGCGGTGCTGCAGATGGCTCACCCTCAGGACTGCTGTCATTGCTCGGCTCTCCACCTTCCCAGGTGGGGTCAGTCACCTCATCGTCCACCAAGTCCTCCTCCACTTCCTCACTCTGATCATCCTCCTCATTTCTTGATCCCACCACATACTCAGTCATTGACAACTGTGTATCATCCTCCTCATCAAGGTCTTGAGACAGTAATAGTGGTTGATTTGATGGCAACTGTGTCTCATCATCATCATCATCCACTTCCTTTGACCTTAAATGCCGTTCCCCTCTGTCATCTTCTTGTGATTGGGTACCCTCTAGAGGTTGTGAATCAGGGCACAAGATCTCATGTTCCTCTGCAAGCGTGCTTGGAGAGAGGTTCAAATCAAGGATTGGTGATGAGACGAGCTCCTCACTATATCCCAGTGTGGGATCACTTCTTTGGCCAGACCCTCTATGGTGGGAGGAAGGATGATCAGGGTGAGGATTATGTTGACCAGACTCTTGGCTACTGAGAGTGGACTTGGTGGACGACAGGGTGGTGCTTAACCGACTGGAAGCAGTATCACCTGAAATCCAACCGACCACCTGTTCGCAGTGGTCTGACCTCGAGAGTGATGTCCTGCGACGCCCTGTAAACTGAGACATGAAGCTAGGTATGGTGGATGTCTTTCTTTCTTGTGCTCTGGCACCAGGCACAGTTTCTACGCGTCCTGACCCGCGCCCTGAACTATCAGGATCACGTCCACTTCCCCGTCCCTTTTTACCCGCCTTCTTCATATTACACGGAATATGTGCTGCTAATCTGCAACTTTGCACACTAAACAGAATGTGCTGCTAATCTGCAACTTTGCACACTAAACAGAATGTGCTGCTAATCTGCAACTTTGCACACTAAACAGAATGTGCTGCTAATCTGCGGCTAGGCACAGTGAACGGAATATGTGACGTTTATTTTTTACACTTTGCACACTAAACAGAATGTGCTGCTAATCTGCAACTTTGCACACTAAACAGAATGTGCTGCTAATCTGCGGCTAGGCACAGTGAAAGGAATATGTGACGTTTATTTTTTACACTTTGCACACTAAACAGAATGTGCTGCTAATCTGCAACTTTGCACACTAAACAGAATGTGCTGCTAATCTGCGGCTAGGCACAGTGAAAGGAATATGTGACGTTTATTTTTTACACTTTCCACACTAAACAGAATGTGCTGCTAATCTGCAACTTTGCACACTAAACAGAATGTGCTGCTAATCTGCGGCTAGGCACAGTGAACGGAATATGTGACGTTTATTTTTTACACTTTGCACACTAAACAGAATGTGCTGCTAATCTGCAACTTTGCACACTAAACAGAATGTGCTGCTAATCTGCGGCTAGGCACAGTGAACGGAATATGTGACGTTTATTTTTTACACTTTGCACACTAAACAGAATGTGCTGCTAATCTGCAACTTTGCACACTAAACAGAATGTGCTGCTAATCTGCGGCTAGGCACAGTGAACGGAATATGTGACGTTTATTTTTTACACTTTGCACACTAAACAGAATGTGCTGCTAATCTGCAACTTTGCACACTAAACAGAATGTGCTGCTAATCTGCGGCTAGGCACAGTGAAAGGAATATGTGACGTTTATTTTTTACACTTTGCACACTAAACAGAATGTGCTGCTAATCTGCAACTTTGCACACTAAACAGAATGTGCTGCTAATCTGCGGCTAGGCACAGTGAAAGGAATATGTGACGTTAATTTTTACACTTTCCACACTAAACAGAATGTGCTGCTAATCTGCAACTTTGCACACTAAACAGAATGTGCTGCTAATCTGCGGCTAGGCACAGTGAAAGGAATATGTGACGTTTATTTTTTACACTTTCCACACTAAACAGAATGTGCTGCTAATCTGCAACTTTGCACACTAAACAGAATGTGCTGCTAATCTGCGGCTAGGCACAGTGAACGGAATATGTGACGTTTATTTTTTACACTTTGCACACTAAACAGAATGTGCTGCTAATCTGCAACTTTGCACACTAAACAGAATGTGCTGCTAATCTGCGGCTAGGCACAGTGAACGGAATATGTGACGTTTATTTTTTACACTTTGCACACTAAACAGAATGTGCTGCTAATATGCAACTTTGCACACTAAACAGAATGTGCTGCTAATCTGCGGCTAGGCACAGTGAACGGAATATGTGACGTTTATTTTTTACACTTTGCACACTAAACAGAATGTGCTGCTAATCTGCAACTTTGCACACTAAACAGAATGTGCTGCTAATCTGCGGCTAGGCACAGTGAACGGAATATGTGACGTTTATTTTTTACACTTTGCACACCAAACAGAATGTGCTGCTAATCTGCAACTTTGCACACTAAACAGAATGTGCTGCTAATCTGCGGCTAGGCACAGTGAACGGAATATGTGACGTTTATTTTTTACAGTTTGCACACTAAACAGAATGTGCTGCTAATCTGCAACTTTGCACACTAAACAGAATGTGCTGCTAATCTGCGGCTAGGCACAGTGAACGGAATATGTGACGTTTATTTTTTACACTTTCCACACTAAACAGAATGTGCAGCTAATCTGCAACTTTGCACACTAAACAGAATGTGCTGCTAATCTGCAACTTTGCACACTAAACAGAATGTGCTGCTAATCTGCAACTTTGCACACTAAACAGAATGTGCTGCTAATCTGCAACTGTGCACACTAAACAGAATGTGCTGCTAATCTGCGGCTAGGCACAGTGAACGGAATATGTGACGTTTTTTTTTTAATTTGTGCCCCCCCAAATAAAATATAACTGCTGCCCCCACACACAACAGTCCTAAAAAGGACTTTTGGGTCTTTATATGTTGTTCCAACACTTTTCTTCTCCCTACACTGACTTTCCCTTCCTATCCTCATCTCTCCCTGGCTAAGACTGAGCCGAACTCGCTGGTCAGGTGCTATACAGCACCCGATCACGGGTTCTGGCCAGCCAATCAGTGTAATGCCAGCAGCCAACATGGCTGCTGGCATTACACTGATGTCAGAGCCTCCCCGCACGTTTATTGGCTGCGCAGCAGCCGCGAAACGTGCGGGGAGGAGACCCGAACATGGCGGGCGAGCACATGCGGTACTCGTACGAGTACCGCCATGTGCCGAGCAGAGCGATGCTCGAGCCGAACCGAGCTTCGGCCGAGCATGCTCGCTCATCACTAATTACTATCCCTTTAACATGTCCAAAGTTGAACTCATTTGGTCATCTAGAACTGACCATTCCATGTCCTAGTCAATGGTACAATCATCCAGTATTGGAAACCCATTATATAGTTTTTAAATATGATTCTGTTCACTCATTGTCTCCTCATATTCTAAATGCTGCTACAATTGGAGTTTTTTTTTAAATCTAAACTACCAAAATCCACACTTTCCTACACAACCAAAATCTTCATGCAGACACTTCCACAAAGTACTATTGTAACTTTGTTTATTAGACCTAGCTGCCTCTCAAGACCATAACTTTCAATCCATCTAAATGCTGCAAAAAATGTATATTACAATCTTCCTCATCTGTACCCTCTATGCTCCTAAACTCTGTTTAATGGTTGCTAATCAAAGTAAGCATTCACCCAAATTCTCACACCTCTTCTTCAAGGCTCAGTTGTTTTATACCCTCTCAAATATTTGCACCATCTCAAGAAAGCAATTTGGATAAAATGAATCAAAGCCCAAATAGAAAACACACAAGAAATTACTGAATGTATATGTTTATTCATATAGCAAAACAAGTGTATGCAGTGCTTTAGAATTTAAAGGTTTGGACGATACAGGGTGACAAGTGCTTAAACCCTTAAGGACCCATGATGTGCCAGGACTGTAATGAGTAAACTTCCCTTAAGTACCGGTGATGGTCCTGGCACGTCAAGAGTTACATTATAGCATCACGGCTCAGGGTGCGCTGCTATCATGCTGGAGAGGCTGAAACTGAGTGCTCTAGGACTGGATCACTCATTTTCAGTTATTCCCAATGTTGCCGGTACATGTCATTGCTAACAGCGGTCACAGTTCTGTTGCCAATGTGATTGCTCCAGCTCAGATTCTTCCATCAGATGAGGAGATGATAACGGTAAGCAACTGGAGAGGGATGATAAGATTGACAGGCTGTGGTACAGAGCTGTACTGCAGCCTTTCCTGAACTGACATCACAAACTTAATTTCAAAAGCTTATTTCTCTGGCTGTACGGCATGAAATAATAAAAAAACACAAAAATAAAAAACGGATTTACTCAAATGGAACATTAAGAAGAACTTCAATGGAGGTGAGAGCTCCCCTTTAAATGTAGGTCCCTTTATGACCTACTTACACCAATCTGTTCAGTTTAAAAATGATCTGGAGCAATACCAAAGTATTTTATTTACACTATTATTAAACATATAAATTAACATTTGAACTAAAATTAATGGGAGTTTTATTGTTATGGAGCAATGTAATACACTTATACACACCACACAGTCTTTTCTCCAAAAAAATGTGGAAATTAGGGAGGAAAAGTGGGACATGAGGTTGTTGGGCCCATAGGGGCAGTGTCCCCCTAATACTGTACATTTTGTAGGTATTAATGACTGGTCATACCTTTCATGCAGTCTCCATAAAAGAGGATTTTAGTTTTACCTGTTAAATCCTTTTCTCTTAGTCCATACAGGTTACTGGTAACTCTGGGAGGCGATCTGCCCCTTTAAGTAGGCAGGAACATTTCTCTAAATGTATGCAGGGGGTGGAGCCTCCCTTCCCTCCTAGGCTGCATCTTAGACAGCTAGCTCAAGAATGATTTGAGACACTAATAACGGACTAGAAAATAGAAGGGAAGAAGACTCCTGTGAGCATGCCCCGAAGGACTCCCACGTATTGCCACAGGGGGACCATGCTTGGTTCTCCTGTGGCAATACGTGGGAGTCCTTCGGGGCAGGGTGGGAGACCAGTAACCTGTATGGACTAAGAGAAAAGGATTTAACAGGTAAGACTAAAATCCTCTTTTCTCTGTCGTCCAATACAGGTTACTGGTAACTCTGGGATGTCCAACCATTGAGTTCCCCAGAGGCGGGAAGAAGGCAAAGGACCAGGCGCAAGGCCCCCAAAGTCACCAAAACCTCTATGAACCAACTGGTCAAAGAAGCCCAACAAACTAAAGTGTCAACGAACACTAAACAGGGGAAAAAACACCCCAGGAACTGTTACACAGCACACAGAACTAGAGCCAACAGGGCTCAACAGCAAGAAAGCACTAAGAACCTAAGAAGAAGATCCTAGACAAGCAAGACTGCCTCCAGGACCTTCCTCCCAAAACTGGAATCAGCCGAAGCCAGCACATCCACACGGTAGTGCTTCGAAAAGGTGTGCACAGAGGACCAAGTGGCCGCCCTGCACACCTGATCAGCTGAAGCTTGATTCTTATAGGCCCAAGAGGCCCCAGTAGACCTGGTGGAATAAGCCGTGACCCGAAAGGGAACATGCTTATTCCTCAACTCGTAGGCCCTACGAATAGTGGACTTGATCCATGACGCAATGGTCACTTTGGATGCAGGTCTTCCTGCCCTAGGACCCTCAGGATTGACGAACAGAGCGTCAGACTTCCTGACAGATTCAGTGCGATGGACATAAAACTTGAGACAATGCACCACATCCAACAAGTGGAGATCTCTCTCCTTGTCAGAGGAGGGGTTAGGGCAGAAAGAGAGCACCACAATCTCCTGATTGATGTGAAACTCAGAGACCACCTTAGGTAAGAACTCCTTAGAGGTGCGAAGCACCGCCTTATCCTTATGAAGCACCAGATAAGGTGGTTTACAGGACAGAGCTTGCAATTCCGCAACCCGGCGAACAAACACAATTGCCAGAAGAAAAGCCATTTTCCACGTCAAGAGACATAGAGGAATAGTAGCCAGAGACTCAAAGGGAGGACGTTGGAGAACTCCCAATACCAAATTAAGGTCCCACTGAGGAGCTGGGCTGCGAAAGGCAGGACGCACATGAGCAACGCCCTGGAAGAAAACCCTGACATCAGGAAGGACAGCAATGCGTTCCTGGAAAAAGACAGAAAGCGCCAAAGTCTGAACCTTACGAGAACTGAGACTGAGTCCCTTGTCCACATCACAAGCCAGGACAGTGGGAAGGTCAAAGTCATGAGACAGATCTGTCAACACACCAAGACACAAATGTCGACCAGACACGGTGATAGATCTTGAAGAAACAGGCTTACTGGCACTAAGCATAGTAGACACCACAGCGGAAGAAAACCCTTCCTTCCTTAAAATCGAGGATTCAACCTCCAGGCTGTCAAACTGAGCCGATGAACATCTTCTTTCCACAGGTAACCCTGCAGAAGAAGATCTGGATGAGAAGGGAGCGGAAAAGGTTCCACCACTGATAGGGCCAGAAGCTTCGGATACCAGGACTGACGAGGCCAATTCGGAGCAATCAGAATTACTGGACAACGTCCCACTTTCAATTTCTGTAATACCCTTATCAACATTGGGAGAGGAGGAAAAATGTAGGCCAGAGAGAATGTCCAGGGAAAGGACATTGCGTCGGCAGCCAGAGCCAGAGAGTCTCTCCACCGAGAGCAAAACGCCGGAACCTTCCTGTTGTGTCTTGTTGCCATCAGATCCACTAGGGGCTTGTTGCCATCAGATCCACTAGGGGCATCCCCCATCTCTGAGTTAGGAGTTGAAACATCTCAGCTGTCGACTGTGTGACTACTGAGGAAGTCTGCCATGACGTTGTCTATGCCTGGAATGTGCACTGCGGAAATGACAGGAACATGGACCTCTGCCCAGGACAGAATGGCCTTGACCTCTAACCAAGCGGCGAGACTTCTTGCTCCACCTTGTCTGTTGATGTAAGCCACTGCCGTGGCGTTGTCGGACTCCACTCGGACTGGACAGTCCTCCCGTTGAGACACCCAGTGACGGAGAGCATGAAACATTGCTCTAAGTTCCAGGATGTTGATAGGGAAAAGGGACTCCTCCATGGACCACTTCCCCTGAGAGCTGAAGCGACCCAGAACAGCTCCCCAGTCCAAGAGGCTGGCATCCGTCGTGACCTTGGTCCAGTAGGGAATCAGGAAGTATCTCCCCTTCAGGAGATTGGAAAGGTCCATCCACCACTCTAAGCTCAACTCTACATGAGGAGGAAGTGAGACCGACAGCTTCTGATGATCTGGTCAGGGCCGGCGCTGCCATTAAGGCAGAACAGGCAGCTGCCTTAGGGCGCCGCAATGGAGGGGCGCCGAAAGAGGTAAGTTTTTTTTTTTTTTAATTACAAATATAGCTGTCTGGGTCTCTCTGCGGTGTGTTACAAAGACGCCGCGAGGGAGCGCTTAGAAATCAGCGCTCCCTCGCAGCGTCTGTTACATACCGCAGAGAGACCCAGGCTCTGTAGTAATACAGAGCGCTGAGAGATGACATCATCTCCCAGCGCTCTGCATTACTGAGAGCAGCGCAAGGGAGCCTCAGCTCTGTGCCGAAGGAGGCACAGAGCTTTAAGCTGTGGCACGCCGCTAGACCACCAGGGACTCAAGGTAGGGGGACGAAGGGGCATTATGGAAAGGTCAATGTGGAGGGGGCATTGTGGAGATAAAGGAAGCATTGTGAAGGGGAATTGTGGAGATGAAGGGGCGATGTGGAGTTAAGGGGGCATTGTGGAAGGGTCAATGTGGAGATGAAGGGGCAATGTGGAGGGGGCATTGTGGAGATGTAGATGGCATTGTGGAGATGTAGATGGCATTGTGGAGGGGGCATTGTGGATATGAAGGGGCAATGTGGAGGGGGCATTGTGGAGATGAAGGGGGCATTGTGAAGATAAGGGGGCATTGTGAAGATGAAGGGGGCAATGTGGATGGGTCAATGTGAAGATAAGGGGGCAATGTGAAGATGAAGGGGGCAATGTGGAGATGAAGGGAGCATTGTGGAAGGGGCATTGTGGAGATGAAGGGGCAATGTGGAATGGGCATTGTGGAGATGAAGGGGCAATGCGGAGATAAGGGGGCATTGTGGAGATGAAGGGAGCATTGTGGAAGGGGCAATTTGGAGGTGGGGAGAGTGTGGAGGTGAATATGTGGGCGGGTCAGGGGGGGTCAGGGGATTGTGTCCGTGTCGGGGGGGGGGCATCAAAATGCACCTTCGCCTTTGTATAAAAAAATCCTTGCACCGGCCCTGGATCTGGTCGATCCCTGAATGTCTGTATCACAAACCTCTGAAGTTCCCTGGTGTGTGCCATGGCAAATGGAACCGCCTCTATCGTGGAAATGAACTTCCCCACCAGAGAAGACAACTTTGGAACTGGGATCTGATCCCGGGATAGAATTGTTGAGACTCTGTGGGCAATTTGATGGGCTATCTCGTCCGGTAGAAACACCATGCACTTCTGAGTATCGAACAGAAGACCCAGGAAGATCAGTTGCTGGGATGGGACAAGATCTGACTTGTCCAAGTTGACAATCCAACCATGATGGGTAAGGATCTGAATGCAGGTTTGAACCTGCTGATGAAGAAGGTCCGCAGAGGAGGCTTTCAAAAGCAAGTCGTCCATGTAGGGAGTCACTCTGATGCCGTCCCGATGGAGGACAGATATCAATGCCCCCAGAACCCGTTGGAAAACCTGAGGGGCTGTTGTCAGACCAAATGGAAGAGCTGAGAACTGAAAATGACCCCTGTCACAGGCAAACCTCAGGTACTGCCTGCTCTCTTGATGAATTGGGATGTGCAAATATGCATCCTGAAGGTCCAGAGAAGCAAGGAACTCCCCCGGAGACATGGCAGCAATCACTGTGCGCAGAGACTCCTGACGATAGTGAGTCTTGATCACAAAGCAGTTAAGATCTTTCAAATCCAAAATAGGGCGGCACCCGCCGTCCTTTTTGGTCACCACAAAGAGGTTTGAGTAAAACCCCGAACCCCTGTCCGAAGGAGGCACCGGCTCCAGGACATCCTTGTACAGAAGAGCCTGAATAGTGAATAGACGGCCTTTCTCTACTTCTTGAGGAAAGCGAGAAAGATGAAAAGCGAAAAGGAGGAAGAGAAAAGAAAGGGATCTTGTAACCCTCTGACACTACCTGTAAAACCCATGGGTCCGATACTGAATCCGCCCAAATCCCGCGAAAGAGGCGGAGACGACCACCCACAGCGGGATGTGGACCCAGGTTCGGTGAATCATGCCGAAGCAGTCTTGGGAGTCTTGGGCTTTGATGGGGCCTTGGGCTTCCATTGCTGCTTGGGCTTGGAGGAGGGACGCGGAGCTGATGGAACCGCCTGGTTCGTCGAACGTGTCTCAGTTTGAAAGGAACAAAAGGACCGGTTACGTTTAAACGGCAACTTCTTCTTAAAGACCAAGGGTAGAAGTGTACTCTCGCCCCCTGTGGCCTTGCTAATTAGTTCCTTAAGTTCAGTCCCAAACAAGGAAGTACCCTGAAAAGGCAAAGAAAGCAAAACTTTTTTGGAAGCAGTGTCAGCAGACCAAATCTTCAGCCAAAGAGCACGCCTGGCCACCACAGATGTAGTGGAGGCCCTTGCCATCATGCGGATGGCATCCAAAGCAGCAGCAGAAACATAGTGTTGCGCTTCAGAGATATTAGCAAGAAGACGCAATTTATCCAAAGTAGGCGCATCCTGATGGACAGCCGTAGTAAGTTGTTCAGTCCAGACTGCAATAGCCCGGTTAACCCACGCAACAGCAAAAGCTGGATGCATAGCGGTGTCAATAGAAGCGAAAATGGACTTGAGGGAAACTTCAGGTTTCTTGTCAGTCCAATCTTGCAGAGCAGAAGCATCAGAAACAGGTAAAGCAGTAGAATTAGACAGTCTAGATATGGGTGCGTCCACCTTAGGGGTATGAACCCATTTAGCCAGTTCTGTTTCAGAATAGGGATAAAGTTTAGCAAATTTCCTGGACACAGAAGCAGACTTGTCCGGATTTTTCCACGTGTCAGAAACCAAACGGTCAAGAGTGGGGTTAGGAGCAAAATAAGTAAGGGGCTTAGCAGGCTCCTGAAACACATCAGAGGGATCAGAAGGGACCTCCTGAACCAAGGGAATGTTGAGTGTGGTCAATACAGCCCTGATCAGGCCCTCAGCAGAGGGTTCAGGATCAGACTCAAAAGGGTCCCCAAGGGACCTAGAAGACTCCAAAATAGTACCATCCTCAACATCCGAATCTTGCAACAATTCTTCCTCAGAAGAATCTGACACATCAGGTGCCCCCTGCGGTTTAGGCAGGGAGAATCTGATAGCAGAGGGGGTCTGCCATAATTGAATATCCCCCTGTATCTGGGATGGAAAAAGTTGTAGAGTGGACTTAAGGTCCCTAGTCGCAGCCTTAAACTCTTGCACCCAAGCTGGCTCAGTAGCATGGCTGGAAGGCCCTGGGTTGCTGTCAGGAACTTCAGAACATGCTGGGCATAAATGACCAGAGAACTTTCTAGGTAGCCCTGTGTGACAGGAAGAGCAATATGCAATGGGGGATACTGATATCCCAGCCTCCTTACTCTTAGGTCTAGACCCTAGCTCCAGCGGTACAGACATTCTCACAGTGTCAAAATAACCAACTGTACAATAAATCATCCAATTGTAGTGTGTTAGATTAATATTTCACCCCAGAAACGCTAAATATAGACTTCTCTGGTAGGCGAAGGGTTAATCTGCAGAGGAGAGAAGTAGAGTCCATGCCCTGCGTAGGATACTCGCTGAGAAAAGCTCACAAAATGGCTGCCGCAATGGGAGCCAATCAGAAAAAAGGAGCAAAACGAGCGCTCATGGAAAATGTAGTTTTTCCCCAAAAAGTACCCCAAAGCAGTGCCCGAAGCCCCCCAACACACCTGAACTATAAACCGGATGATAGAGCAAGGGTAGACAATTAAAATGAGGCCACTCTGAAGTTGCTGTGTGAAGCGGTTGCAGAGAAAGGTCCCAAACAGTGTTGACCCATAGAAAATAAATGGAGCAATGGCGTCTATGCGGTAAAGCGGGTACACAATTTTAATAAAAGTTAAAATATGAGTTAAAAACATGAAAAACATACAGGGAACATGTGTGCATACTAAGAAAACACTAACCCAGTAAGGAAAGTGTCAGAAAACCCCACAAAACGTGTCAAACCAGTAGACAAAGTGCTAAGTTACCACATAAACCTGCTCCAAATACCCAACAGTCATACACATATACCCAATGAGTGCAGTAATTGAATGATAAAGTTTCCCCCTCCCGCCTCTTTTACCTAGTGTAAACCCCACTCCTCAGATGTGGAATCCAGTCTATAGACCAGACAGCTCACATCAAGGGTCAGTATTTTTACTGTGAGAACAATGAAAACCCTGCCACACTTGACAGATTGTTCAGCTTTTTCCCTTATCTTGAATGAAGATTTTCCCTCTCTGCGGTCTACCTAGACACTCCCTGCTGCTCTAAGCTGAGCAGTGTTATATCAGTAAAAGGGGAGGGAGGGGGATACTTTATCATTCAATTACTCTTGAACTACAACTCTGACAAAATTGAAATAACACTCTCCAAAGTCCAAATACTATGATGATTAATTAGAGCTGCTTTTACTATGAAACATTACTATCCCTTTAAGTGCACACATACAATGTAACTGTAATTGAATGTGTAAGTATGATATTTTGTAATTCTGCTTGTTAAGTCCTACGAACTGACTTGCTACATGTCTGGACCACTGCGCTAAAAAATTACTTCAATAATAAAAATACTTTAATTCCTAGCACATCACCTGGCTAAGCCAGGGTAATAGGTTTGATCATTCACAAATACGTCAAAGGTATTCATGACCCATCGTGGAGAAGAGCAGAAAAAACAGTGTATCAGACACACTGATCTCCCTGCACTGAGAAATCTCTTCATTAACCCTTTGACTGCCAGAGGGGTACAGGACGCATTGCAGAGCACCCAAAGGGTTAAAAACTAGACAGCTGTTTCCTTATGCCCACAACAAAAAACATATCTACAATATTCCTCATTAACAACTACAAGATAGGGCAATCCGGAGAGCTAGCGATCCAGGGACTGTTACAAAAGCTCTATACGGAGCAGTGTACACAGTGGCTGTGTGGAGTCCACAAGCGCCAAACTCAAATTTTAAAGTGATAATATCTACTTTTTGGTTGTGGGGTGGAAATATCTTAGCGGTTGCAACACCCTGGGAGTTGAAGGTGTCAGTGAATCTCCCTGAAAATATCTATACTTTGATTCTTGCCGAATTAATCTCTTGTAAGAAGAGGCACTTGAGATAATATATTACCATCTAGCGCCTTCTTCAAAGAATATATTTGTATATCTACTATATTATTCTCAACTTGCTCTTGACATACTATGTTTGCCTTCCCTATCCACTTTAGATAGCAAACTTCAGACAAAATCCACCACTCCTACTGCTCATTCTCTGCAATGTGTTTTTATAATCCTGTAGTGTTTGATCCCTAATGCTGTACACATACACACACCAACATTAACCCTCTGAGTGCCAGAGGGGTACGGAACACATTGCTTTGCAATGCGTTGCATACCCCTCTGGTACTCAAAGGGTTAAAGGGATAGTAATACTTAAGATATAAAAAAAATTATATGTTGTAAGGTTTATGTCCCCGAATAAAACAAAGGGTACTCTCACTGCTGAGAGATGTTTTATTAAAAAATTATAACAGCTCAAACTTGAATTTTTTAGGTGCAATATCATAGTGGCCTGAAAATTTACAGTGGCGATGTTGCTACACCATCCTATGGACTGCTCTGGTCCGTAGACCATAAATCTCCATAGGATGGTGTAGCAACAGCGCCACTGTAAATTTTCAGGCCACTGTGATATTGCACCTAAAAAATTGAAGTTTAAGCTATTATAATTTTTTAATAAAATATCTCTCAGCAGTTGGAGTACCCTTGTTTTACTCAGGGAGATAAACCCTACAACATTACATTTTAAGTATTACTAACCCTTTAATGGCATGCATTACTCATTGTGGGAAAATAAAACCTTCAGTAAAAGCACATTATTTCACCCTTAAGAAATATGACTCCTTTTTCTTTGTTAGGCTTCTGTTAGTAAATTTCTTATACAACAGAATAGTTTTTGTTTGTGTCTCTCCTAAACCACAAATAATCGCATAGCATAAAACGCTTAAATAAAATTAATAATACATAAAACTTGGAGACCAACATGAAATATATAACGGTACAGCACATATAAACTGGCATCTTTGTACTGTGACCTGTGACTTCCTCCATCACATTCTTAGATAACACTTTCTGAGTGAATTCACACACTTTGGCATTTCTTTCATAGACATACCATGCTTTCTCTTTCTATGACTGATGAGTATCTCCTGTAGTTTACTTTCCCCACAAGACATTCAAGGATAAGTGGTTAGAGCTTCTAAATGTTTTGTTTAATGTTGTCTATGATGTTCTCTTTCTAAAGCAAACACTATCTGGTCACTGGATTCTGCACTATTGAATCCTTACCTGCATGTGAAATATCACATCAATCATAATTCAGATAGTAAAACAACATCTTGTAGAAAAGATTCAATAAAGTAGTTCATTTAAAGTGGCTTAAATATTCTCCCTCAAACTGACAAAAGATGGGAAATTCAATGAAAAAGTTTCACGAACACTAACACCATACTGTATATATATCTCATTTGTAATGTTATTCAAGTAATTAGGTGCAGACAATGTGTGTAAAAGTTTACTTTTCAATGAGGCTGAAAAAAAGACATTCGTCCATCAAGTTCAGTTCATGCCATATAAACCTTCCTGATCCAGTGAAAGGCAAAAAAATCCCTATTGAAGCCATATCTAGTTAAGTCCCAAGTGGGTAAAAAATTGCTTCCTTACTACAAAAGGCAGTCAGGTATTTCCCTGGATCAATACTCTATCTCTTTTGAAATCACTTGTTATAATTCACAATACTGTTCTGAGCTAGAAAGGTATTATTTTTTAAAAACAACTATAGTATCTGCAAGAACAACATCCCAGTGCAAAGAATTTCACAACTTTACTGCCCCGATATAAAAAATCCATGCCTTTGTTTCAGTCAAAAGCTCCTTTACTCTAGTCTTAAATGATGACTTTTTTGTTGTTGCGCTCTGCTCTTTGAGTAAGTAGTTCCTTTGAGCAGTGATTCTCAACCAGGGTTCTGTGGTACTTTGGCATGACACGGACATCCACATGGGGTGGCCCTCATTTCCTATAATATCTTGTCAAAAACGTGATTGTTGAGTTTCAAATGCATATTTATGAAAGTTTATGCACAATATATTTGTTTCTGTTATTCTGATAGTGAGACCTACCTAATAATAACTACATATTACCTATTTGTAACTTTCATAATGCCCTTGACAAATGAAACATAATATTTTAGGGGTGGCCTGAAAAATCTACATTGTGTATTAGGGGTGCCCTGGACAGAAAACATTGAAAACCACTGTCTTAGAGAGTTCTCTGTATTGGCATTGAATATATTTGTAAATAGTAATCATATCACACCTTAGATGTGTCTTCTCTAATATAAACAATCCCAGTTTGGCTAGTTTCTCTCTATAACCTAGACCCTCCAATCCTTTTATCAGTTTTGTTGCATGTCTCTGCACTTTTTCCAGTTCAATAATGCATTTTTCAAGAACTGGTGCCCAAAAATGTACACACAAAAGAACAGGGGTAAAATATATAAATGTCACACTTCTGTAATTCTCTTCTTAGCATGAAAGCAAAGTTGAAAAGATTGCCAGGAGTTCCATTTAATTCTCATAGTCCATTTTAGGTTTATTCTGGAGCATAAACACAGTCCCAACAAAGGTTAGGGTTGCCACCTAGCCGGTATTTTACTGGCAGGCCGGTAAAAAATTGTCTTCTGTCCAATGTTAAGTCTATGGAGGGAATGCCATGGCCTGTATTTTTTTGAAGAAAAGGTGGCAACCCTAATAGAGGCAGGAGTGGGGCACACAGCCCACTGCGCATGGTGCCGGATTTCATGAAGTTTCTTTGTACCTTGCATTCCTGGAAGAGGTTTTGGAGAAGGAATCCCAAGAGATTATCCACAATACACTTTCCTGTTCTTGGGCCTTAGCCATGGAAGTTTAGCTTTACAGTCCCCATCCTTGTTATAAGACTATCAGGGAACTTCCCATGGCTTCAGCTGCTGCAGCTTGGTTTACAACACACAACTGAAAGAGGGACCCAGCCAAATAAGTACCCTCTCAACTGGTGAGGGCACACACTGGTCCCAACTTCCCCCATACTGCCTTAGCAAGCACACGAGCCAGTCAAAATCCAGACTGACCCCAGGCCTCCCTCTATTGTAGAGAGGCCCTCACTCTGTTTCTACATTCCCATCTTTCTCCCTCTCCTCTTTCTGAGTTTCTCTCTGAGAATTCCTTCTAAGATGTGTGTGTGAGGGGGGGCATGCATTCCACTAACACAGATTTGCTCTACTCCCTGTCTCTACCCAGGTTTTAAATTACTTTCCTCAAGTTGTGCTAGTGATCCACAGGGGAGCTATGTGATAACACAATCTCTTGTGTTAGTTAGACTCCATGGTACCATCACTCTGATTTTAAAGTATGCAATGCGTTCCTGATCTTTTATATTGAGAGATGAAAGGACCTTAATGCCAGGACCTTGAATGACAGAGAGGCTTTTAACACCTTGCACACTAATACAGTGGCAACCTTTCTAGCATTCAAGAGGTTAAAAACCATGTTTAAATAAATGAGAATTAAAGACGTTTCTGTGTGTTCCCTCTAGCACAGTTGGTTTGCCCCAGAATTCCTTGTGTGTGATGTAATACATATGCCCTGATACATCTGTAAGTCCTTTGGAATAGCAAAGGAAACATAAAATAGATGCATAACAGCTAACGACAGCAGTTTATGCATTTAAAACCCATAATAAGTGATACACAAAGAGTGAACATGTGACTTCCCTTTTGTGCCTGCAGAAAAGCAGAGTCTTGGGTATAACTCATTCATGTGTAAATATACCCAATCCTGAGATTTTACTTTTCAGCAAACATGCACAGAGTTATATTGTTTAAGTTTTGTACACTCTTGTAAAGAACTGTTTTCACAATTACGTTAATTACAATCATTAGTCGTATCACCCCATTTTATCTTAATTACATTTTCCAGATTGTAAGAGGAATGTATAATGGGGATTCTACTAGCAACCATTCTGATACGTTACACAAAACTGCCATATAATTTCTGTTAAAATGCCTAGCAAATGAATTTAGCACAGGACTACAATCCTACTTTCTCAAGGGTGATAGATAATTTAATTTTACACTACATTTGTACTGGGCCTCTTCTAAGTGGCTGTGCCAAATTGAAGTATATGCAATGGATAGAACTTAGCTGAGTCATTTAAATAAGACCATACATGTAATTACATCTCCTTAGTGATTTAGTAGATAAACTTATAGAAGTTTATCTGCCTTGACACCTACCTGTAGCTGCCAGGATAACTTCATTATTATAATTATTATAGACATACTTAAGGTCTTTTAGAATTTAAATAGTTAGGCTACTGCAATGGATTTATGAGCCAGTTTTTAGAACGTGTATTTCCCAATATTCTACCAGCCATAAAGCCTGTGCAAAGCAGTTAGTCCTGAATACCAAATTACTTTTTAAACATTCTATGCATATAAAACGAGAAAAGTTATACCAGCAAGTTCATAAGAATTTAAAATTGCAGAACATAAAAGATAAACACAAGCTGATGCACTAAGAAACTGGAACAATTCTGGGACATGCCGACTTCACTAATGGATATATCAAGAGGCCAGGATTCAAGTATTTTCCTGATTAAAGGGGATGTATCACCCCTATACAAGTTAGACTGTATAGTTTCATTACATAGTGAATATGTGTAAATGTTCATTACTTTTTTTTTTTTGTTTTTTTTCTAAAGCTCTAGTTCTTCTAAATTTAAGTAATAAATGCTGCCCTGCACCTACTTCCTCATAGACTGCGGTTACCTGCTCTGTAACCGTAGTTTGTCACTCTGTCTCTGCTCCCCTCCCTCTATCCAACCTCCTCCGATGACAGAGGCTTTCTGCCTGTAAGCTGGAACACTTTCATTGGCTAGATATAGATCTCTGCCAGTGAGACCACTCCAGCTTACAGGCAGAAAGCCTCAGTCATCGGAGGAGGCTGGATAGTGGGAGGGGAGCAGAGGCAGAGTGACAGACTGCAGTTACAGAGCAGATAACCCCGCAGTCTATGCAGAAGTATGTACAGGGCAGCATTTATTACTTAAATTTCGATGAACTAGAGCTTAAAAAAAAATTAATAAACGTTTACACATATTCACTATTTGCTGGAACTATATAGGCTAACTTGTATAGGGGTGATACATCCCCTTTAAGCATATGTGAGTTAATCAGTGATTCATTCATTTTGATTGGCCTACTTGTGTTCAGACAGGGAGCTCCTTAAATGCTGGACTTTTGGTAGCTCTTGAGGATCAAACATTAACATGCTTGGTTTAAAGATTCGATAAAGTTTAATTATGAAAAAAACAATGTTTTGATGTTCCTGCCAAAAGAAACAGGAGTATTTGCTGCTGGCAGTTTCTTTATTCAAAAGTTATAATAGTTCAAACTGTCTCAAAGTGTTGGAGATGTCACTATCACACTCTATGGAGGTCTGCAGTCAGTGACTTTACATTTCAATAGAATGAATCAGAACAACTGTCTGTATACCACACAACACTGGTTATGTAAAGAAAAAAATGCAATAACGTTGTAATTACCCATCTCCTAGCAATGGGCATATTCTTGTTTTACTCATCAAGAAAAGCCCTAAAATATGTTTATTTTCCATAATAAGTGTTTACTTCCTCTTTACTAGCCCTTGAATGATAGAGTGGCACCAGATGAATTGCTTAGAAATGTATTGGAGACCTCTCTAGCATTCAAGGGGTTATATCAATGGAGATATTGGGGACTTATTTATTCCCTATGTGCAATGGGTCTAGATGTAATGCAGTCAAATGGCATTTGACATTACATAATTAATAGTATTATATAAATTCAGCTTTAAAAAGGTAACGCTTTTTTCCAGGTTTGGTGACAGTTACAATAATGTGAGATCCTTTTTAATTACACACAACTTTGCAGTGATACTTAGCTATGTACGTCCAAACCAAACGAACACACAAGGAGGGAAGGATATACTAGACATTTGATGAGCTTACCATCTGACAAGGACACCAAAATTTAAATTTGGTTATTTAGTTTTAAATATTAACTTCCTGCTAGGCTTTGTCGAATTTAGTTATTTAAGTTAGATCTCTAAAATGTTATCCTATATGTGTATTTTAATGCATATGTAGTCTATCCTGTATAGACACATTTTGCTTAATTGTTTCTGCTGAGCTAATGCTTTAATGTATTGATATGAACACCATCTGCTCTTCTATTCAAAAGGTCTGATATATTATCTCAGGTCCTTTACCAGATAATAAAACCAAATCAAGACTGCTATTGTAATGGGAGACATGGAAAAAACAGAAATTGGAATGTTATAGGTGGCTTGAGGACTGCCTTAAGAATCACTGGTATAATGTTGTCAAAGAATATATTTACATTATTTAGCACTGTGCCAGCTCAATTATCTTTAATCAATATCTGTCCTTGCCTATCCTCTTTTAATTTGGCAGTTCAGTTTTACACTTTTCACGTGCAGTGACTTCATGGCGAAATATTTTGCAATGTTATTGTTGCTACAACAACCTATAGAGGGTTATGTTTACTGACAACATCTTTCCACAAACTGCAGTAGCAACAGGGCCACCATAATATTACAGGCCTGGTATGTACTGCACCCAAAATTCAAGTCTCAGCTCTAATACCTTTTGAATACAACATCTCTCACCAGTGATAGTACTAGCTATTTTTTTGTAAGAAAATACTTGAGAGTACTTGTTTGCAACAAACGAACAGCAAGACTGGGCCAGTATTTTATATTCTGCATGGCTGACATCATGCAGACATTATCTCTGACCTGATGTTGACCATGTGACTGGAGCCATAAAGAGGACCTATTACCTTTCCTCCCCCAAGTACGAGCTTCCATCTTGACAGGATTTGACTGATTTTAACTCCCTATTAATTTATTCAAGCCCTCTGGTGGAAACTGAAAGGCTCTATCAGCCTAATGGTGGAATGAGGGTACTTTCTGGACATATGAGTAATTATTCAAGCTTTAGCTGACCAAGACAGAGAACAAAGCACTTTTAATCTTATTAATTCCAACGCATTTCCACACAAAAATTAATCTGTGAAATTTTAAATTTAGAAAGGGATGGAAATGTGTATCAGATGACAATATGTATTAGATGGCAATATGAATTAGGCAGGAAGGAATAGAAAAGAGGAAGAATGAAAATCCTGAACAGCACCAGACCAGACCCCCAAGAGATGAAAATGGGGACTGTATTCCTCAGTGAACTAATAAACTCCTCACCATGTAAAATATAACTTTTATTAATATATATTAAAAAGCTTGGCAAATTAAAAATTCTGTAATAAAAAGAGATTGTTACTTGAGATATAAACCCACAATAAATGGTATATGTAGGAAAATAAGTATCTGTGACTCCAAATTCACCTGTACTAAAGTAGATAAATGCTAACTATATGTGTTTATCAGGCATTCACAATTTATTAGGGGCTTTATGAGAAAATGCTTAGAGTAAGCTAAGATGGTAATATAGTTATATGCAGAAATGAAGGGTAATCTTAACCATTTGATTGCTGCTACAAAATAAGATGTGATCTAGGATTGTACTGTTCTCTATTGCAATCACTTATATCACCATCATACGTGTCCCTGCTAGAGACTTAACTTTCATGTGAGCCTCCAGCTATTCTTTATAAGGATATGCTTAAAGTAAGCTGAGTATCTAAAATTAGATTGTAATAACGTAATATGCAGAAATGAAGGGTAATCTTAACCCCTTGATTACTGCTACAGAGTAAAATGTGGTCTAGGATTGTAGTATTCTTTATTAAACAAGTATTACTATTACAATCACTTATATCACCATCAGAATGTCCCTGCTAGAGACTCAACTTTCATGTGAGCCTCCAGCTATTAACTCTTCACCCTATATATTCCTGCTAGGGACTTGACTTTCATGTGAGTCTCCAGCTACACCAAACTATATTTCCTTCACAGTATCTAATATCACTGTGGGCTCTACTGTCCTGTGAGTCCTGACAGAATCTATATTATATTTAATGTTAAACCCTGATAGTAACAAAATTAGCAGTTCAAGCACGTCAAAATTTTAGGCTCTTGACTAGTCTCATTTAGCTACAATCCTGTTTAGTCATATATAACCGGAAAACATCCAGTAAATCAAAGCAGCTTATTAACACTACTAAGTGAGTCATGAACTTGCTCCGGCGTTACAAGACGCCATTACCAAGTAGGTTCAGTTCATCACGCTATTATAATCGTAACTACAGTGTTCCCTGTTAGCTCCCTCCTGGGCCCTCCATCTGTTCATCAATTAGCTAGTGCAACAGTAACATGTTATCGTTCAAAGTAAAACTGCTACACACTAACTGTATACACTTGATCTGCTATGTAGAGGACTTGGATTGCTACATACATATTCATAGGACTGCTAACTATAGTCGTCTAGACTCGCTTACAAGTAGCGCAATTACACATTCCTACAAGTTCCTTATCTCCTATCTCTATTATAAAAGAACAACTAAAAGATTAAAACACATATGTGTCTGCCCTGATGCACGTTTCGCCTATAAAGCTTTTTTCAAAGGGTAAAAATCGGCCCGATTTTGCCTGTTTTATACTAAAGTCTCCACCTCCAAAACGGGGAGGGGGGGAGATAAAACTGTAATCTGATTGGTCAGAGCATTATCTTGTCTGGTCTGGTGCTATTCAGGATTTTCCTTCTTCCTTTTTTCTATAAATGTATTATTATCCTAGCACATTCCACTGCCTATACACTCAAGACGCCCTATATTGTTATTTAGGTGGTGCACCATAATTTATTTTCTCTATGCATTAGGCAGGACTCGCTTGGAATGAGGTATCTTGGAGAGGAGTAAACAAGCTTAAACATACTTTGGCCAAACAAAGTAACAAAAAGCTAATTATTTGTTGTATCAACACATTGGTAAATATATGCTTTATACAGGGTTCACATCTGGGTAATTTGTATGGAGAAGCACAAGTCTGTTTTTCTGTTTAAGAGAACAAAGCACTGTTGAGATTCGATTCCCCAACAACTAAATCAAATATCTCCAAAACTATTAACTTCTTTGTAAAACAAAAAGCAGATGTTATGGAAAGTTTAATGAGACTAAAAGCTATGTAGGCAACAGGTCCACTTTAAAGTAACACTAACACCAAAATATTAAATTGGGTTATATAATCCTATATAATAATTCGCCAAGTTGTGTGTAACGCCCGACATGCGCAGTAGACACTGCTGCGCGTGCGGCAGTCACACGCAGTAGAGAGTACCCGCGCCGCGGCTGATACAGAGCTGGGCGCTCCGAAGGAGCGTCCAGCTCTGTATCAGCCGAGGCGCGGGCAGTCTACACTGCGTGTGACTGCCCCGCGACCGGCTGCCAGAGGCTCTGTATCAGCCGAGGCGCGGGAGACCCGCGACCGGCTGCCAGAGGCACTGTGGCCCGTGTAACGGGCTGTTCAACTAGTTTTAAATAAAGTGTAGTCTAATTTATGTTTGATCACTAAAATCTAAACCTAAATGTGTATTTTAATGCATGTGTAGTCTTTCTTATAGACCACAATGTGGGTAGTTAAGTTTGCAGACCTAATGTTATTCTATTCAGAAACTTCTGATGTACATTAAAAGACAATAAACCAATATCAGTTCTGAGACACCTATCAAGATTGTTATTGTAGTGTGAGTCCCTGAAAAAGCCTCCTGAGAGTGTATACAAACTAGATTTTAGGGCTCAGAAAAACAAAACTGAATTGGGGTACAAGGTATTTATAACTCTAGATCATGTTAGGTGTTAATATTCCTTTAAAGGGAAGACACATTCTTTCAAAATGTTTCAGGAAACACTGGATATATAAAAATCCTTAGAGAAGGTTATTTTTTATTAGTAATGGATACAAGTCTTTGTGATGGAGTTGTGAGTGGCATTTTTAACCAAAATCGAGTTTGTACCTGGATGTTCAGTAATCGTTAGGTAAGCAGCTGCTTCAAAGAGAACCGATCTAGAACATATTTGCCTGATATCTGACATACATTATAATAGAATATTATGTATTATTACTTACATAATAATTCCTTCTATTTTTATCAGTGAAGATATCACTAAAATGGTATTAAGGAATTAAGGTCTGATTCATAGGAGCATAGAAGTACACCTGTAGATGAAGCAGTGGGCTCCATTGTGCAGCCTCGTTGTGCAATTGAACACAGAAGTCTCAGACTTAGTTGAACTGAACTGTGTATAACTTGTGTCTGCAACTGTCGATGTGCAACAATCAACAGCCAAGTGTCGAATGGTGAAAGCATCAGCAAATGAAGTCTGAGATTTGAGTCTCAGATTTGTATAGTCCACAAACAACTGATAGGACTGCTTTTGGCTGTGGTGTTGACTCCTGAGCTACCAAGTGTGATAATGTAGATGTAGACTCTGTAATTCATGATAGCTAACATTTGATCATTACCACTGAATACTGTAATAAAAGCAGAACAAAATACATGAACAAATGAAAGCCTACTGATTGCTAAGCTTATTTTTGTGTGATATGTTGCCTTTTCTACAAAATCACTGTGATTTGTGAGTGGTTGTCAGACAAAAGGCAATTCCATATTACAACATAGTAAATAAAAGTGACCTTCACAAGCATACACATTAATTCTATAATATCATCATATAAGGCTGGCCAGTTGATTTATTGTGCTCTAAACATCAAAGGCACCTAACACATTGGTTCTATTCAATAAGTATTGTATCTAATTAACATTTGATGCTTTTGGATTAATTGACTCAATTTGTTTAACAGAAGGACCTTCCAAGGTAAGTGTGCTTCATACAGCAGTCACATTTAGATATATAAATTACATATTACATTCACTTTTAAAAGCAATTAATATTTTGTTGTATCCCACTGCTAGTTAGTTTCAGTTTGCAACCTGATAAAGACAATTGCCTTGAAAGCACCATTCAGACAATTTTCTTTCAAATGGAGATGTAAACGAAAAGCAGACTAATTAAAGATAATTGTTTACAATGAAAAACAACATAAAAATAGACTACTGACTACTGTATGAATTACACCTAGCTAAGTAACTCCTTCTATAAAAAATAAAAACATTTTATTCCTATCAGTATTATTCCTCTTTAATTCAATACATATAAAGTAGATTAATGCTTTATAGCAATCTATAATCGGAAGGTAGTGGTAGTTAACACTTGATTTGCTACTTCTATTTAATTTTGATATACTCTTGCCAAAATAAGTTATTTTAAACGTTTAATTGAAAAGCCATCATAAAAACAGAACATATCACCTATTTGAGAAATATAACCTTTACTTTGCTACTCACATTCAAGCAGGAATAAATTTGTTGACATTAATCAAAATATGGACAAAAAAAAAAAAATCAGCATTTTGCTAATCTGCAGTCTGTAATAGGATCAGATTTTTCTCTGTGTCATAAGTTTGCTGAAATTGACTGTTCCATTTTGAATACACTGTAGCTCATTTGATATGTCTGTTCAGATAACCACAATCCTATATCTTCTCTTTTGTTTGGTTATATTTATAATCTGGCATATGTAAATTAGCTCAATGACTCTGCTGAATGACGATTTGCCTTTTTTTTTTTTTGGACACTTATTGATCTAATTTTTATCTTAGATCTGGGCCTCTCAGTGATCCAAAATTAAAATAGCCATCTTTCCCGATGCTTATGGAAAACACATGCTGAAGGGATGTAATGATTCATATGCAATCCTACAGTGCTCTGTGGGAATATTTGTGTGTTAGGGGGCCCAAACATTTTTGCACCAGGTCCCTCCAATGAGTTATGCCACTGGAATAGACTGTTAGACAGTAGTCATCTTAGAGGCAGGTGGGTCATGTGAACCGGAGAGTCCTGTGTGCTACATGGACTAAGAGAAAATTAATTATTGTAAGTACACAAAAATCCTCTTTTCTATTTCTTCCACTGTGGAACACAGAAAACATGTGGATATAACAAAGCTATCCAAGATTCCAAGGAGATAAATAGTCCTCAAAATACAGACCAGTTCCAACTGAGAAGAACTAGAGCAGATATGAATATCAGGAATCAATGGACACCTACACATCAAACCAAGTAACAGGAAATAAACAGGTTACTAGTAAAAAATATAAGGAGGATACCTACAGGGGTGCAACTGCCTGTAGGACCTTCTGTTCAAAACTGGCTTAAAAAAAACTAGAACACTGACATGGTAATGTTTAACAAATGTGTGAAGGGATGACTACATTGCTGCCTTACACGGCTACTCTACAGAGACCTGGTTCATGTAAGTCCAGGCAGCACCAGCCACTCTGGTGGAATGAGCTCTGACCACAAAGGGCACAGGTTTCTTTCTCAGAACATAGGCCTGATGAATGATTGCCTTAATCCAGGAAGACATTGCAAACCTTAGATGCAGTTTGGCTCTAACCAGAGCACTCAGGAATGACAGAAAGCAAGTACAAATTTCAGAAAGGCTATGTGCATTGAATGTAGTACTTCAAGCACCTAACCACGTCCAAAAGCTAAAACACCTTCTTCTATCTGTTACATGGAGCCAGACAAAGAGAAGGAAGAACAATTAACTGTGAAATTCCAACAAACTTAGGGAAAAATCCAACAGGAGTTCTTAAAACCACCCTATCAGAATGAACGATCAGACA
This sequence comes from Rhinophrynus dorsalis, assembly GCA_037306005.1. Lineage (NCBI taxonomy): Eukaryota > Metazoa > Chordata > Amphibia > Anura > Rhinophrynidae > Rhinophrynus > Rhinophrynus dorsalis. The sequence continues at coordinate 289,522,673 of CM074721.1, forward strand.
GAAGGATTTACAGGACTAGGCCTGTGAAGAGACAATTGCACTGAGGAAAGAGTTCTTACAAGTGAAAAAGGGAAGGGAAACATAAGACAGAGACACAAAGGAAGCCTTCTGAAGCACTCACAAAAACAAGTTTAAGACCCAAAAAAGCTGGGTAGGCCTGAGCTGCTATCTGCACAGGAGTCTCCACATTCAGTAATAAGGTGATACACCTCAAAAAGTAGATAAATCTGGACCATAATATAACAAAGACTAAGTCCTTTCTAGAGGCCATTCTGAACAAAGGCTAAGATAAAAGGAAGATGAAAAGACCACAGCCGCAACCTCGATACAAACACCACTTTGAGTACAAGGACTATATCCTATGCTAGGCCTTGGATGTCTCCTGCTTGTGAAAAGTGGAAAGAATCAGAAAAACTTCTCTCTAGAAATGATGACTTCTAGACCCATGCAGTAAAATCCAACTTCTACAATTCAAAGTGGGCCCCAAGTCTAGAGGTCTGGAAGTAGAGGATGCCATAACAAATTTGCTACAGGTCAATTGAGACTATCAGAGGACCAGGTCTGGTGAGGCCAGAATGGAGCAATTGTAATCACATTAACTTACTCCATTCTGACATTCCTCAATACTCTGTGAATTAGAGGTATTGGGGGAAACACATCCACAGGAAACTGCCACAGAATGACCATCTTGTCCACAGCAAGAGGGTTCTGTGGAACCTTGCAGTTCAACCAAGAGGCCACCAGACCAGTCAGAGGTCACCACAGACTGACTATACAGTCGACCATCTGCTTGAGCTCCTAATTCAGGGGTCTAGATGTTGATGACTTAGAAAGTTCACCATGACATTGTCTATCCCTAGACTGTGACCAATGCAGATAACTGGCACATGAGCCTCCACCCAATTGAGAATCAGCACAACTTCTGACTATGTGACTACACTCCTGGTTCATCCTTGACAGTCAATGTAGGCCACTGCCACTATCACCTCACTTTCAGACTGAATCCACACTGGTAAACCCTGGAGTGATGAGACCAATGCAGCAGAGATAGACTAATTGCCCAAAGCTCCAACACACTGATGGACAGAAGACTTTCTGACTTGATCCAAAGCCATCTGATAGAACAATGTGGCTCCACAGCCTGTCAGACTGGCAACCCTTGTGACTATCAACCAACTCAGAATGACCTATGGCTGCTCAAATGACAGATGGGACACCCAAAGCCACCAAAGAAGATACAACATGTCAGATAGGGATATGACAAGGAAAGAAGGTACTGCTGAACCAATTCTTAAGAATCTCCAGCTGCAGTTCCCAAAGGTGGAATAGGACAAAGGGGACCACCTTCAAGGCAGAGACCAGATACCTCAGCACCTTCATGTACTCCTGCACCAATGTTGATGGTTGATGTGCATACCTGGGAACTTTTTATTGTTGTCTCCCCAGAGGGGAGTCCTCTGCTGCCATGGGTGGTGTGAGGAATGATGCGCATCATGTCAAAAAAGGGCGGGTCTTAACGCGAGTGCCGGTGGAGGGCTTAAAAGAAGGCTGGGGGGATGGAGCTACACTGGGGGAAAAAGTGGAAGTGGGTAGTTTCAATAGAATCTCCCCACATCCGGAGGACTCAGCCTCTGCCCCGGAGACCCGGTAAAACAGTGCCAAAACCGGAGTCTCCGAGGCAAATCCGGAGAGTTCCCAAGTATGATCATGTGCTCTGGTAGAAAGACCCATCCCAGAAGAGTGTAATATGTCATGTTGAGAAAGAGAAGCACCTGGGACAGAACCAGAGAGGATTTTTTGAAAATATGTACCCAACCAAGTTGTTACAGAATGGATGCACAAGTCTGAATCTGAATCTGAGGGCCCAGAGCCTCATCTGAAGAATCCTTTAATAAAAAGTAATCAAGATAGGGAGTAAGAAAACTCAATAGAGAGCAAATGTGAGCAGCCAAGTCTGCCAAGTCCTTTGTAAAAACCTGTGGTGCAGACTCCAGCTCAAAAAGAAGGAAAACTGAAAATGATAGTGCTAATAATCTGCAAGGATGGGCATTTGCAAATAAGCATCTTTTATGACTCCAACTCTAACCTGGTTCTAAGAAAAATGGTTGAAATGCTTTAGTCTATACAATCCACTTTCATGCTCACCAGCAAAACCCACTGGTCCTCTATGGAGAGAGTCCATGGATCATGAAAAAAGACAACCTCCAATAGCGTGAGGCAGGCCAGACCACTGCGAGTTATGCAGATGTAGACTTGTCAGCTGGGGGCTTTTGGGTACTTTTCTTATCTACCTAAACATGTTTAGGTTTTGGGGAAGGGCATGACTGGGCTGTTATAGGAGTAGACACCCTGGGCGCATACCCATATTGGTGGGAGAACGAATACCATGCAACATCTGTGGAAAAAAAGGAATGTTTGGGGGTACCCTGAGGTAATAGGGCCCTCCTACCTCCCATAACATGACTAATTATCGTCTCCAATTGTGATTCATACAATTGCTTGCCCATGAATGGGAGGGACACCAATGACTTCTTGGAAGACTGGTCAGACAAGCAGATTTTTAGCCACAGAGTACAATGCCCAGTAACATAAAGCTGTAACGCCTTGCCAATAAGCCTAGCAGAATCATCATCTACTTCAAAACAACAACTTGTTTTGGCGCATTTGCATGGACAACCTCTAAGAATTTTTCCCCCTCCAGACAGAAATTGCCCTAGTCAAACAAGCAATCATTGAGATGAGTTGTAAAAAGCACCATAATCTGAATCCTAGGATTCATCTGTCTGGTCTTTAAGCATGTTGTGGTTTGTGGCTTTGGATTAATTAATTGGTGCAAAGGGTTTCACAATAACCACTGCATTCAAATTAAATCTAAATGTGAGTGTGAAAAGAACTGCAAACCAATATACCATGTGCTTAGTTCCAAAATGGAGTCTTTAGCCATGTGGCTTGAGATTACCAAGATAGAGTCAGACCATGTGCTTGCTCCAAGATGGAGTCAATGAACACGTGCTGAATCCAAAATGGAGTCAATGAACAAAAGACACAGGCTGTGTGGCTTAGCACAAGAAGAGTAGCTTACAGTATGCTCACACTAGCAACGTAGGAGGAGACACTTGCACAGTTATTGAAACCAAATGCAATTGCATAATACCCCATAATCCAACTGATTAATATACATGCAAAATTCCATGCGGTCATGGCCAAAAACAGCACTTGCGCAGCACATGGCTGACACACCAAGGTATACCCAGGGAAGTTTGTTCTAATGACCAATACCACAATTAACACAATAACATCCCAGTACTAGCAATAAGCAATAATATTTAGTAAAAACAATATTATAATAATAAGAATACACTGCATATTATCAAATATATTCTAGCTAAACACTTAATAATATTAACTAGACACTTACTGAAGTGCAAATAAAACGCAATATGCAACAATTATGGCAGAATCACCATAAACATAGTATAAAAAGAAAGCAGAAAGCAATACAGTTTTATACTTAGCTATCCTGGGACAATCTTACAAGGACAGTGCAGCAGTAAAGGACACAGGTGAGGAGAACTGGTTGCACTGCACAATGTACTCAGCTGCCCTGAGGAGGTCAGGCATCCAAAAAATTACTCTCAGGCTCTGGCTTCTGGAACAGTTCTGTCCCAACTCTTCCAGGCTGCATCCTTTATTGTTGCAAGTACCGCCCTTCACCAGCCCACTTTACCTGTCCTGAACAGCCCTTCCTCCCTTCCCCGTAGTATCAAAAGAAAAGAAGGGAACTGGTCTTTTCCTTGTGTTTTTCCCGCCAAAACAGAAAAGAAACCAGGGAAAGGGTTTGTAAAATGGTTACCTGGTAAGTCTGAAACCTAGTGTGTTTTAGGACATAGGAACATAAAAATAGGTGCAAATGTAGTTGCAAAAATGTTGAAACATTACACCATGTAATGGACGCAGTTTTGTCTCAAAATTGCTGCAACTTCTTCTGTGTCCATAACAAAGCACATCTGCCTCAGTAAGCAGCAATGCTGTAAGCATAGAAAGGTGAGGGTCTATTTCTGGGGGCACAGAAAAAAAGTGATATAAGAAAGAAATATTCCTGAGAATAAAGAGTATCATTAGGAAACTTCCATTCCTCCACAACTAGCTGATCTAATGGATGGTGGGGAGGAAAAATTGCCTCCCTTTTGCACCTTGTAAATATATCAAGGGATGAAGAACTTGAGTCTGAGGCCTCAGAGACCTTCACAGTCTACAGAAATGCTCAGATAAGACCCTCAGCAGGAGAGGTAGGGCCTTTTACAAATGAATCCCCCTGGGTAAAGGATTAATCAAAATTATCCTCATCAGTTTCCCTTTTCTCAACTGAGAAATCCTATTCTGGAGAAAATGTTCCCCCTGAAAAATTACTAGGGATGACAGGATGACCCTGGGTCCAAGACTCAAGAACCCCAGAACAAGGGTAGGTATAATATTTACAGAAGATATCAAGACTCTAAACCATGAAGGCTCCTTTCAGTAGAAGAGTGGTCCAGAAATTGTGCAGGGGTCAAAAACATGAACACAAAGTACAAGTAGAGTCCTTAGGAAGAGTAATTTGACATTGAGGGCAAAAAATGAACAGTGAGACCTCTGAAGTACTTGTGGTCTTGGAATTGCTCCATATAAAGAATACAGGGCAGAAATATTGTAGAAAAATAATTTCCTGTTTGAATGGAGTAAAGCAGAAGGCAAGGAGGGAGAATCTAGCCTCTGTTTCGCATGTTGCAGGAAGAGGATGAGGGCAAGCACAGAAGCACCCATACCAACATAATTTTGTTTCCCTCTAAGCACATAATGGTGAGATGGCTCTCCAGCAGTTGCATTCACTTCCTGACCCAAGGGCGTCCCATAACTTTAGTAAGTAAGGGTAGAAGAATAAGCACTTTTTGGCCACTGGAAATGAACTAATTGGGGCAGAAATCTTAACTTTACTGTTGGCATCCCATTCAATATGGCTGCCATGAGCACTCGTTTCTTAATGAAAGCTGTAAAATGTTACAAAAAATAGGAGCAGAGTGCAGAACCAGGTATTCTACAACAGACCCTTAGAAGGTGGCTGCTAGATAGATAGACAGGGGACATATTCACAGGTCCTGTGCACTACTGAAAACTGGAATCCTCTTCAATCTTCATGCTCCTCTATATATTTTGTGCTCAGTCATAACCAAGCAGAGAGAAGAGAAAAATAGATCATACAGAAAGCCATCTTCTAGCACATGGGTGTCCGATGTGAGGCCCGTGTGCCAGATGCTACCCTCTTGAACCCAGTGTGTGAACGCATTAGCTAGTAGGCCAGTAAGACCTAATCCACTGCTTGCCAGTACCATAAGTACAAGAATAGATGTATGTTTTATATATTATATACCTGTCACTGTTGTGACCTCCTGAGTGTAGCTATGTCACGGGGTCCCAAGAATAATTCAGGAGTCAGACCGGTATAATAAAAATGACAATATATTTATTGAACAATACAAGCAGAATATCACAATAATAAAAGTAATCACAAGCAAGACACAAGGAGCAGTAGAGGTCCCACTAGAGGTCAGCAACTCTATCAGAAATAGGAGTCTGCCTAAGCGAGGGAACCTCTACCAGAGACCGGCATGCTCCCTTGAAGTCTCTGAATCTGGGAAGGTACTCAGGAAATGCTGCTAGAGACAACCTGCCTCATGACTGCAGTTGGAGTGAAGGCAGACGGATCTTCCAAAGAACAGAGCTAGGAAGAAACACTGACGCACACCTGCCGTCAGTTCCAAGGAGCATGAAATTGAATGTTTGTCTTAACCAGAGCCACAGGTCCGCACCAGGTTGGGTGTCTACTATGAACAAGGAGTCAGCAGGAGAATAGTCAGACAGAGCCACAGGTCAGCACCAGGATGGATGGTCAGACAATTTGGGTCATACACAGAGTAGTTAGTCAGCCAGAGCCACAGGTCTGCACCAGACTGGGTGTCCGCTATACACAAGGAGTAGGCAGGAGAATAGTCAGATAGAGCCACAGGTCAGATCCAGGATGGATGGTGACACAAGCCGAGTCATACACAGAGCCCAAGGAAACCCAACTGTGTAGTACAACAACAAAAGGGCAAATGAGAATCGGCTCAGTTCCCTCTTAAAGCTCAACCCAGGAAGTGGATGGGAGGAGATATAGCAAAGCAGTACAAAACAGGGTTCTGCATCATTCTGCCGCTTTTTGTCCATAAATAACGCATCCCACCGTGATGCGTCAAACCAGCAGCCCGCACCTGTGTTAACACGAGCGCCAAATCCAGCCGGCAAGAGGACATGGTTGGCCAATGACGCTGCCAGACATGCTCAAACCAGGCATAGTCAGCGATGTCTGGGAGGAAGCGACCTTGACATAGACGCCTCCTGTGTCCTTGTCGGCAACGTCGCTGGAACTAGGTAACTGTCACAAGCTACACCCTTTTTATCCTGATTGGATGCTGCATCCTTAATCTACCTGTCCTACCAACAGGTAGATGTTCATTCCTCTTGCTTGTTACATTAGAGTTTCCCGAGAGTTCCCTTTTTGTGTGTGCTTCAACCCTGCTTCACTGACATGGACTCCAGCTTAGCTTCCCGATTCAGTGTCTGATTTCTATTCTTGCTTCAGACTCCCCACTCAACTTTCTGTGCATCGACCTTGGTTTGGCTTCCAAATGATTCGTATTCTGTCTGCTATCTGTGGTCTGACCCTGGCTAGACCTTTGACTCTGTCTTGCTCAACACTCCCTGCTCAACTTCCTGTGCATTGTCCTAGGCTTGGCTTCAGACTTTGATTCATACTTTGTTCAACTATCTGTGCTCTAACCCTGGCTAGACCTCTGACTCAAATTCATACAATTTATGACTTACAGAGCTCCGACTTCTGCTTGGTCTTTGACTCTGTCTCATTCATGACTCCTTGGCATCTACAATCTGCCATTATCAACCCCGGCCTGCCGCTGTTCAGTTCCAGTACCTGCTCTGATGGTTGCTGTGCACTTGTTTCTCATCTGCATTCCAGGATTCACCTGTCCTTATTCAACGCAGGAGTTCTACCAGAGGTCACCTGGGGTAGTTCATCCTGGTCCGACACCCATCTCCTCTGGGCATGGATATCTGACCTTGTAGCCAGCAATTTCACATGGCTTAGGCCCCAGCTAGGAAACCCCAGGTCCACCCACACTTGTAAGCACCACACTCTATCCAATTTTCCTAAGCGTCTAGGCAACTCTCTCTCTTGAGAGAAATCTGACAAGATCATCATTTTCAGTCATTGTCAACCCACTGTAGGATGAAGGCCTCCTCAGCAAGCCTCCAACAACTCCGGTCCTGTGCATTTTGTTGACACTGTACCAACAAATTTGGTAATTTCATCTACCCATCTTATTTTTTGTCTTTTTCATGGAAGTTTAATATAGCGTGGAATCCATTCCAAAATGTGTTTGATCCATCTACTGTCTTCTTGCTATGTGGCCTACCCATTTCCATTTCAGGTGCTTTACTCTTTCAATTATGTCATAGACCTTTGCTGACAAATCCAAGCATACGTTTTCAGTCTCTTTTTGTTATATATATATTTCGATGCTCCATATTTCCCTGCGTAAACTTACATTTTTGTAAGGCTTTGGCATTCAGTGTCCATGTTTCACTGCCACACATAAGGATTGGGAGGACACACTGGTCAAAAACCCTAATTAAAACATTGTCACTCAATATCCATCATGGCGTTTACGTCTGTTGATAATTCCTGTCCAAGGTAAACATACTTGTCAACATCTTCTAGTTCTTGTCCATATATTGTGATTTTCTTTGGTAAGATAAATTTGTTAAACATGACTTGCATTTTGTTCACATTAATCTTCAGACCAAAATATTTGCTTTCCTGTTGTAGCTCTTCAATGCGTTCTTGCAGTTCTTCAGAGCTACTGACAAAAAGTACGATATTGTCTGTAAAAAATAAGTGATATAGGTAGTCTCCATGGATCTTAAAGGGATAGTAATGATTCAAAATAAAAGCAGCTTCAATTAATCTTCATAGTATTTAGGCCATGAAGAGTGTTATTTCAATACTGTCAGTGTTGTAGTTCAAGAGTAATTGAATGATGAATTATCCCCCTCCTGCCCCCTTTTACTGATGTAACCTGCACACCTCAGAGCAGCAAGACTGTCCGGATAGATTGCAGAGACGGACAATCTTCACTGAGCAGAAGGAAAAAACCTGAAAAATATGTCAAGGGGGAGCAGGATTTTCCTTATGCTCACAGTAAGATGGTTGTCCCTTGCTGTGATCTGTCTGTTCAAGGGACTAGATTTCACATCTGAGGGGAGATGGCTTACACTATGTAAAAGGGGTGGGAGGGGGATATTTCATCATTTAATTACTCTTGAACTACAACTCTGACAGTATTGAAATAACACTCTCCATGGCCCAAATAATAATAAGATTAACTGGAGCTGTTTTTATTGTGAAATATTACTATCCCTTTAAGTCCTTTTTGGTCCCAATTCAGTTTGCGGAAAATTTCTTCTAAACAAGCAGAAAAAATTTAGTGGAGATTGTGTCTCCTTGTCGGACACCTTTCTCTATGTTGATCTGGACTTTATCATTTTTAACCAGTACTATTGCATTTGTATTTTGATATAATGATTGGATGATATTGATTTAAGCTCTTTCTATTCCTTGACTGATCAGGTCATCGACTATTGCTTGCCTTTTCACTGAGTCAAAGGCCTTTTTGTAGTCAATGAAGGCTTTGCATAATGAAAGGTTCTATTCATTATGTCTCTCTGTAACTTGTGCTGTCTGGATATGATCAGTTGTGCTGAAACCATGCCTAAAGCCTACTTGTTCTTCAGGTTATGCAAAATTAAGTATTGTGTCCATTCTTAATGATAGTACCTTTGGGAACATCTTGCAGACCACTGGCAATAGGCTTATTGGTCGGTAGATTTTTAGATCCTCCTTATCACCTTTTTTGTGCAGTAGAAGACTGCTGCATTGTTCCATGTTTCAGGCACTTTGCTGAGTAATAGGCATTTTAGAAAAAAGCGTATCTAAGGTTTTGAATAAGGGTTGACCACCGAAGGTCAAGAAATGCATATTTTTGAATAGCTGATAGTAAGGTCAACATTGTTAGCAATATAAAAAAGAATGTGGCCCTGACACGTATGGCTTTCTAATCATGTAGTCCATGACTGAAAAAACCTGGATGCACTTGTTCTAGCAGACCCAGGTCCTATAACAACCTGCACTTCCTGTAAGCTTCACAGAAAGTGATTGTATACATATTCACTTACAAAATTATATTTACCAATTTTGTATGTCCAGCACTGATATTCTGTCTTATACCATTTCAACAGTAATTACACTGAGGTACTAAGAAGACGTGGCAATCCAGATGCACCACAGGGGGCAAATAAAATGTCAATGGTTTAAACTGCACTATTAACCCCTTGAATGCTAGGTCCCTATAATATCCCGTATTTGTCCCAGAATTAATCCAGTTCTTAAAATATTAGCCTCACTGTGAATAGGAGCATACATGTACCAGCCCATATATATATAAAATATACAATAAAAGAAGAAAAAATACTTGCATAGTTGTGCAAAATGAAAATGTCCATATAATGATAACTACTGTCACCAGATGAAATAAAGCACTATTGCATAGAAGATTGGACATTAAAATGCAGAAACAATCCTTGATGCACCCAAATTTTTTAGTCTCAGCATGGAGATCTCACCAGTTTAAATTCAGGCACAGATAGGGGGAATTTCAAGGGGGTGAATTTCAAGGGGACCCACTACACCTGGGAGCAAAGGTGCAGTGAAAGTTAAACAAGTTTGACAGTCTCCTTACAAGTTTTTATTCTCTTCTCTACAGGTATGTGCTAATCACCTCTATACCAGCCCTGTACCATCTCAGCACCCAAACTCTGATCCTGCCTTCATGCTTCAATTTAACCTTTTGTGGTATGTGCTAATCACCTCTATACCACCCCTGTACCATCTCAGGACCCAAACTCTGATCCTGCCTTCATGCTTCAATTTAACCTTTTGTGGTATGTGCTAATCACCTCTATACCACCCCTGTACCATCTCAGCACCCAAACTCTGATCCTGCCTTCATGCTTTAATTCAACCTTTTGTGGTATGTGCTAATCACCTCTATACCACCCCTGTACCATCTCAGCACCCAAACTCTGATCCTGCCTTCATGCTTTAATTCAACCTTTTGTGGTATGTGCTAATTAATCACCCTGATTCTGACTCTACACAGTCTTTCCTCCCCCACTTCCATCCTACATCTCCCTGTGTCTGTTCTATTCCTTATCAGCTGTTTTAAGGGAGTCACAGTTGACTACACTTAAGGCAATCTCTATACATATTAGCTTGTAATTGGAAACAGATACTCATTCAGCCTCAGCATGGAGATCTCACTAGTTTAAATTCAGGCACAGATAGGGGGAATTTCAAGGGGGTGAATCTCAAGGGGACCCACTACACCTGGGAGCAAAGTACACCGGAGCAAAAGTGCAGTGAGAGTTAAACATGAGAGTTTGACAGGAGAGTGGACAGGAAAGAATGACAGCTACTGCAGCACTTAAACCACAGGCAAGTAAACAAATAAGGAATGAAATGGAACTAGAGAGAATAGCTATATATTACTAATATAATTTTTTTTTTTTTCATTTTCCACAATAATTAGAGGTTAATTTCAGCTTGTTTCGGTCTACCTATATCTCCCCTAGTATCCTCCTCATACATGCCAACATGAATAGATTAATACTCTCTGTTCTAACCATTCCACTAATAATACAGATTTGCTCTCATCCTTGCAACCATGCCCCGCACCCTCACCATAACATAATAATTCATCATGGACTTCTGCATACATGTGCACTACCAACTGAATGCTGGAGGAGAGTACTAAAATCAAGTCCACCCAGCCCCAGCAATTATAGCAACAGACGCACCCTCTCACTATATGTTCACCACAAGCAACTCACTAAATTTCTATGCATATTATTACTTGCCTTAGCAAATGATATAGAAACCAACCCTGGCCCTAAAATAGAAATAAATGGCAACCTCCCCTTTAAAAAGGGTCTGTCATTCGTGCACTGCAACATACGCAGTATACTGCCCAAAATGGTTGAATTAAGAGCATGGTGTTACGCATACAAACCAAAAATTCTTATTCTTACTGAATCCTGGTTATCCCCAAAAATTCCAGACACTGCTGTTGCCATAGATGGATACTCATGCCTTAGAAAAGACCGTGCAAAGCGAGGAGGAGGTGTAATCATTTACATACACGAGCCAATAAACTTTACACTTTTAAAAGACTCTCACAACACTGATTCTTATGAATACATAGCTGGCAAAATTTGTCTTCCATAGTCAAAACAAATCATAATTGTAGGCATCTACAGACCGCCAAATATCCCAGCACACACCATATCAGACATAGCTCAACACCTAAAGAACATTGCCACACAAAACAAGGAAAGCGAGCTGATGGTTCTTGGAGACTTTAATATTAATTGGCTTGATTCCAGGAATGAAAAATATTGTTCATTGTTTAAAGCATTGAACTTATCACAACAAATATCTTCCCCTACTCGCATAAATCTTAAAACATCCAACCATACCATGCTAGACTGGATCCTCTCATCCTGCGCAAGCAGAATCCAAGATTCAGGTGTACTAGCTAACGTGTTTAGTGACCACTCCATAGTTTACTGTGTCCGCAAAATAAAACCAGTCAAATCAAGTTTCAAAGTCATACTCACGAGATCATTTAGAAAATGTAACCTTCAGTCCTTCCTAAATGATTTTAAAAATTGCTCATGGCATAGATTACATCTAATACATGAACTTGATTCAGCGATTGACTTTTTAAACTCAGAATTCCTACAGGTCTGTAATACCCATGCCCCACTAAGAAAGGTCAGGGTTAGGGGGACACATCTACCATGGGTCTCAGCTGACTTGATTCAATTATACAGTCTCAGAGATTCATTATGGACAAAATTTAAAGAAACTGGCTTCCCTCATGACCACACTATATATAGGCAAGTAAGGAATACATGTACAAAACAAACAAAACTAGCAAAAGCCCAATATTTTACTAACAACTTTGACAATAACATTTCAAAGCCAGCCAACTTTTGGAAGGTTATAAAAAACATCTACAACCCACCTAACCACTCTCACCCATCAAATATAACAATAGACAAAGAAACCATACAGTGCCCCACAGCCATAGCCAATGCATTCAACAGCTATTTTGTTGGATGTGCCACCACACTGATTAAACAAAACAAAGGCCACTGTGAAGTTCCACCAAGTTCAGAACAGTCACTGGCAACGGCTGCCTGGTTCAACAGTGCAAATGAACTCAATTTCATGCCAGTAAATGAAAGTGAAGTATATGATCACCTCCTCAACCCAAAACTGAAATCGCAATCAAGCCCTGACCATCTACCACCAATTATATTAAAGCTCAGTGCTATGGTCACAGCCCAACCGATAGCAACTCTAATTAATCCCTCTTTGACATCAGGGTATATGCCCAAATCCTGGAAGGTGGAAAGAGTTGTACCTATCCACAAAAGTGGGGATAAAAATGTAGTATCAAATTACAGACCAATATCTCGCCTCCCAACTTTATCTAAAAAAATTGAGAAATGTGTACATGTGCAACTACATAAATATTACCAACAGACCAATTTCTTCACCCCTCTTCAATCAGGGTTTAGACCAAACCACTCAACAGTCACGTCTCTTCTAAAAGTAACCAATGATATCCAGACTGGCATGGAAAATGGTGAACTCACTGGAGCTATTTTCCTAGATTTCGCTAAGGCCTTTGACACAGTAGACCATAACATTCTTATCAGCAAACTCCAAAACTCAGGATTGGGTAATAATTCTCTAAACTGGTTCTGATCCTATTTATCAGACAGATGCAGTATGTGTCAGTTGCAAACAATGACTCCCTTCCGCTCAAAGTAACAAGTAGAGTTCCCCAAGGCTCCATTCTTGGCCCTCTTCTATTTTCTTTTTTTATAAATGATCTGCCCAAGGTTTGCAAATCCTCTTCAGTACACATGTATGCAGATGACACCATAATCTATGCTAAAAACTCAAGCATATCACAACTTGAAACCGAATTACAACATGATTTCAACAAAGTGGAAAGATGGATAACGCAAAACAAACTTTTCTTAAACACAGATAAAACAATGATATTTGGCACAAAGCACAAACTGCGTAATCTCGACAATATCCACCTATCCATTGTAACAGAGTCTAATCGTAAATTGGCCCCAGTAGACTCCTACAAATATCTTGGAATGTGGTTTGACCCTAACCTCAATTTTGGTCACCATATTGACAAATTAACCTCTAAACTTTATCCCAAAATAAGTACTCTTTTTAGAAACAAATCATGTTTAAGTACCCTGGTGAGAAAACGTATTGTACAGCAGATGCTGCTGCCAGTCATAGACTATGGTGACGTAGCATATGCTCCAGCACCAGAAATCCATCTCAGTAAACTTGACACCCTGTATAATTCATTATGCCGCTTTATCCTCCAATGTGACTACACTACCCACCATTGTGACATGCTTAAAGAACTAAATTGGCTAACACTTAAATCTAGACGTGCCCTTCATCTTTCTTGCCTAGTACACAACCACTTCTCTGGAAAACTACCACACTACCTGAGCAGTATGCTCACTCCAGCTCTCCACACTACTATAACCTCCGCTCCACTACTAACAACTCACTGCGTATACCACAATACAAGAAAGAAGCAGGAAGATCTGCCTTCTCATTCAGAGCTCCAAAAATCTGGAACAATCTGCCGGAAATAATCACATCTTCTCTCGGTCTAAAATCCTTAAAAGCAAATGTTTCTTTATATCTAAAAACAGTGTGTAACTGTAAATAATCCCATTATTTAATAATTATGTATAATTATGTATGTTTGTATATAATGTCTCATAATAAGTGTAAATATGTAAAACTTTATTGAAAACTCTCCAGGACATACTTGAAAACGAGAGAAATCTCAATGTATTCTTCCTGGTAAAACATTTTCTAAATAAATAAATACTCCCTCTTAGGGAAAACTTAATGCTATAATCAGATGTAGATTGGGAACACTAGTAAAAGTGTGTTATATTACAATTTTTAGTATCCATAATGTAGGGATACACAACATGTGGGACACAGGATAGAAGCCACAAAGGGGTGCAAAGCAGAAAAGCTAATGTACAAACGAAGAGGAACAATTCTGAAGCAAACCACGTGCACCATAAGAAACAAATAAACATCAGAATAATTATAGCAAATTTAAATGGGACTTTTTACCCCATGAATGCTAGAGAGTTCTCCAACATTGGGGTTAAAGGCTTCATTTATATAAAATGACATTTTCTTTATCCCAGTGCAGTTGGTTTACCTAGAACTGTTCCGCATGTTTTCTTAGTACATCATCCCAATCATGATTTAACATATCTGCTGAAATGAGAGCGGCACAGCATAACAGAGAGAGGAGACATCCACCCAGGATGGCTGCCTGGGGATGTACATGTACTTTGTCCCTTCTCTCTTGCCTCATCTCATTCTCAGATTGTTTGCATATCACCAGTAATGTTATGCACGTTTATATGTAGTATAGTCATTTTGCACTGGAACTATGGTCTGGTTGCTTATTCCACTATTGAACTATTCCGGATGTGTAGCCCTATTCTCTGGGCATTATCCTGTTGCTTACCATGTGTATAGTATTGCTGCATACTATTTCTCCATCATTTCATCTATATAGCATCATACCATCCTCATAATCCATTCAATAACTGTTTATTTCATTTGATGATAATGCTTACCATATTTCCAAAATTATAGAAGGTTTTCAATTACCATAACAACTGTTTTCACTTTCACATGTTTTTCATTATGGACTGGTACAGACTGGACTATAGATTGGTACAGATTTATGCTGTGTAAAGGGTACAAGACTGGATACCTAAGGGGAGATTCACTAAATGGAGATAAAGGGTTGATAAAGTGGAGATGACTTCTCCAGTTTATCACTTCTCTAGTCCCTATGTTATTCTATGGAGCCTATTCACTAAGATCTCCAAAGTTGAAGACAATTTAGTGCATAGGATCCATAGAATAACATAGGACTTGGAGAAGTGATAAAATGGAAAAGTAATCTCTACATTATCACCTCTTTACCTCCTCTTAGTGAATCTCCTCTTCTAGTGTGCTGGACTTAAGTTTTAAATATAATTTAGTATAGTACATGGATATTTATATAGTCACTTTCTCCCAAGATAACAGGAAGTGCACCTTTTAATAACCAATGAGAGAATTGCAAGTGCTATTGTTTTTATTTCTATTTATATATTGGTTTAAGTATATATCTCATTTTTGGGGCAACTCTTATTGTACTAAATATGTTTATTACATTTACTTAAAGTATTTCATTATGACGGATTACTGAAGCACTGAATACAATTTATAATGGAGTGTTGGTGAGTTACAATATGATGGTCAGTGAACTGGGGAAAGGCATCCATGTTTGTCACATGTTTAATGGTCATGTCTAATAAGCAGAGTTAGCTAGCATTTATATATGCAAGGCTTTACATAGAGTATGTATTCTTTGTGTAAATTCTAAATATTTTCTTAACCACTCAGTGACAGCCGCATGCGAAATTATGTAAGCATATCCATTACCTGATATATGTCAGATTACATTCTGGCAAAGTTTATTGTGAAACTTTATGAAAATGTATGACATACATACAAAATCACAATCTTAATGAATGTGTAGTCTATCAGGTCTGTTATTAACCCTTTGAGTGCCAGAGGGGTATGGAACACATTGCAACGCAATGCGTTTTGTACCCCTCTGGCACTCAAAGGGTTAATGGCGTGTGTATTTGATATCTTTTCAATTTAAAAGAAAAAATACCAATATAACTTCTTAATTGTGCAAAACAAACATCTCTCATTTTAGTTTTTTTAAATAAGGTCCAAAATGTTATTATTTGAGTGCAGATCTGTTGTACAATAGTTATCAGTTTAAGTGCCAGAGGGATACTCTGGTTTGCAATGCATTCTGTACCACTCTGGCACTCAAAGGATTAAATTGCCTAGGTAGGTGTCCTTCACACAGCAGTCACGATTATTTACCTATATATATTTTACATTATGTTTGCAGTTTCCTGGATATTGTGACCTTTATTGATCTACATCAAGGTCATAGCTCCTCACAACAATAGGCTGGGCTCCAACACACCTCAATGCATTGTAAGGGTTACAAGGTGTTATCACACAAACTGGACAACAGAAGGGATCATGCAATGGCTTTCTGTGGTTTACTTGAAGGGCACCTAAGTAGTGCCATGCTCTTTCATATAAGAGCAACTTGCAAACAAGTGTATCTTGTATGTTGGAACAGTATTAAAGGGGACATAACACTGACTAATAATAACAACCCATGTACCTTTACTAGGACTAAATAATCCTGACCCCTCTGACATTTTCCTTTGCTCTTGATTCAAGAGATAACATTTACCAATCTGTCCTGTATGTCATGTCAGTGGAGGCAAGCATGACAGTTGCTAGTAGGAAACAAACTCCGCCCACCACACACAGTAATCTTAAACCTATAATGACCAGTGGGCAGTGCAAATGCATTGCGAAGCAATATGCTGTGCATCCCTCTGGCCCTTAAAGGGTTAAGTAGGCTAATGCACACTCTTCTTCAGAATGAAAAAACACTATCCACAACTGTCATATCCTCCTCCTCCATGTGCACGATATCCAGCACTGACTGAAGATATTATCACTTGAACAAAGACATAAGGGCAAACTTCACAGAGGCCATTACAGTTTTCTGGCCATAATAACTTAATTGACAGATTATTATTAGAAGGTGATATTTTCCTTTTAAAACAATACACCAGAGGTTAGTGTAAAAACAACTGCAATAAATGATGTGTGTGTGTTCACAAGGAAAAATTAAGTGTACATTTTAGTGTGACCATCTTTAACCCTTTGAGTGCCGGAGGGGTAGGCATCGCATTGCTTTGAATACCCCTCCTGCACTCAAAGGGTTAACAGTGCAAAAAAAGACATGTATATTATAAATCAACAATAACTCAGCAGATTAACAATGTTTCTGAGTTTGAGCAGATGGAGTCAAGGGAAGAAATGACCATCCATTGTCTTGAAGATAGTGGGGATGCTTTAACCCCTTAAGGACCAATGATGTGCCAGGACTGTCATGGCTGTCCTGCACTTAAAGGGATAGTAATGTTTCACAAAAACAGCAGCTCCAATTAATCTTCATAGTATTTAGGCCATGAGGAGTGTTATTTCAGTACTGTCAGAGTTGTAGTTCAAGAGTAATTGAATGATCAGATTTCCCCCTCCCACCCCATTACCTAATGTAATCCACCTCCTCTCAGATGTGGAATCTGGTTGCTTGACCAGACAGATCACAGCAAGGGACAGTCTTCTTCCTGTGAGAACAATGGAAACTCTGCTCCCCTTGACAGTTTTTTTTCAGCTTTTTTCCTTATCCTAATCTCTGCAATCTACCTGGGCACCTCCCTGCTGTTCTGAGGTGAGCAGAGTTATATCAGTAAAAGGGGTGGGAGGGAGATACTTTATCATTCAATTACTCTTGAACTACAGCTCTGACAGAATTGAAATAACACTTTCCAAGGCCCAAATACTATTAAGATGAATTACAGCTGCTTTTATTATGAAACATTACTATCCCTTTAAGGACCAGTGACAGTCCTGGCACAACATGGAATTCAGGGGTCCCCACACGGCTGCAGGCTGATTGGGGAACCCTGAATCCAACAGCGAAAAAAAAGGCCTAGTGGTGCTTAACTGCCGGCCACATAGCCAGTCCTTAAGGGGTTAAAGCAGAAATGCTTAACCCTTTGAGTGCCAGAGGGGTACACAACTCATTGCCAAACAATGCATTGCATACCCCTCTGGCACTCAAAGGGTTAAGTATTACTTTCTAACATGTTAAAGTGAATGGAGGCTGAAAACCAAGCTATATCTCGCATGGCGTTAGTATAAGGCAGCTATTGTATAAATGATGTGACACAAATCATGAAAGCATCACTGTCAATTTAACAATTCCAGAGACAAGCCCATCAAACAAAAACAACTATTAATAGTGGCATTCTGGCCCTAGCCGAGACAAGAAGGCCAAGGAAAATGGGAATCTGAAACATCAGGTATTTCAAGAAAGTAATAACTATGATAAAGTGTAGGGACACCTTGGCAGCTAATGTAAGGAAAAGCAGTAGCCTGTTCAGTAAGCAAATTGAGCAATATAGTATTTGTCAACTTGTACCTTTGGGAATATGCATAAAATTTGCTAGACACACAAATGTTCAAGGCAAAAATATGTGCTAACTATCAAGGTCCTGTTACAGATGGCAACAGAACAATATAACTACCTTGAAATTATTCTTTGTGATTGCCCTTTTATTTAGAGCCATCCAGGTTTCTGTCTTTTCTTCTGCCCTTTACTACAATGTAAAATATGAATGTGCCTATGTGTCAAAATAAGTTCTATTTGTGTGTCACATATTATGACAGAAACAGTAATTTATTGCACCACAAACATGTTGTAGGTCATTACTAGCAGGAGGTTTAAATCAGACTTTACTATAAATGTATATTTGAAGAATTGACTGCATTATAGGTGCTAAACATCTGTTTCTTTATCTCACAGATTATTTACTTTTGATGTCTACAGGGCTATTTGGAGATAAAACCAGAGATAAAGTTATCACCTCAATGGAATATAGCCATATATCTCTTGATACAAAAAATGAAGATGATAAGGAAAACAAAATAAGAGGCAGAAACTCTGTAAAGACTTTAACCCCTTCGCATCCTGTGACGTACCCGGACCGTCACGCTGGTCCGGCACTTAAGGACCAGTGATGGTCCTGGTACGTCACGTACTGTTACTCACCGAGCTCCTGCAGGAGCGCGGTGAGTAATACCATGGACTGAAATTGATCGCTCCAAGACCGGAGCGATCTCTTTCAGTCCTCCTTTCGATGTGCCGCCCCACGTGATCAGTCACGTGGGACGGCACGTCGAACTCGTCTATCTGGTCCTTAAAGGACCAGACACCGCGGGATCGTCGGACCTGAAGGGGTTAAGAAGAATTTGGGATCTCAGAGTCCCACAACAAAGAATGACATCTGCCTCTGTGGACATACTATCCAGGCCTAATTAAGGTTTAATTTTGTCCTGACCAGATTAAGATAGATGGGAGGTTTATAACTAAATAGTCTGAGTGTTCATTTAATTTGTCTAACTGAAGGATGTACAGTGGAGTATTTCATACAGCAGCCAGTTATATCTATATCTGTTTACTAAATGCAACAGAGCACTGCACTGGACATGTCAGTAAGGGTAAAAGAAAAAGAAACCATTCTGGTACACCGGAGAAGTGGCAAATATAGTAAAGAAGAAAAAAAAGAAGCATTTAGGAAATATAAGCAGACACACAAGGAAGAAGATAGGTATCGGTACAAGACTAGACTGAAGTTGGCCAAATGCATTATTAGATGTGCCAAAGCAGATACAGAGGAAAAAATTGCCCAGTCAATAAAAAAGGGAGACAAAACATGTTTTAGATATACAACTGAAAGGAGGAAAATGAAACAAGGAATCAGACTGAAAACAAACATTGAAGTTATGTAAATGAGAATAAAGGCCTAACTGTCTCAATGAATATTTCTGTTCAGTTTTTACACAGGAAGGTGAAGGCACCTCTGTTAGAATAAAGAAATAACAAAACATGCGAAGCATACATGTTTACAGAAGAAGTTGTTCTAGTTTTAAGGTAAAAACAGATAAATTGATGGGACCAGATGGGATACACCCAAAGTTATTGAAAGAACTTAAGAGTGTTCTGGCAAAATCTTTATCAGAATTGTTTGGCAATTGCAGACCAGTAAGTCTTATGCCATTAGTGGGAAAATTAATGGAAACTATGTTAAAGAAAATAATTATTAAATATATAGATTTAAAATGGCTTGCAAGATCCCAAACAGCATGGATTTACATCAGGGAGACCGTGTCATAGATTTTTTGGTCTGAGTAACAAAAATAATAGACCAAGGGGGAGCAGTAGCTTATCTAGATTTCAGTGAAGCATTTGACACTGTCCCTCATAGAAGACTCATTATTAAATTGCAGTGTTTAAGTCTGGATGTAAAAATAGTTGAATGGATTAGGCAATGGCTGAGTGACAGGAGACAGAGGGTGGTAGTCAATGGAGAACATTCAGATGAGTGTTACTAGTGGGGTACTTCAGGGATATGTACTGGGGCCTATTCTTTTCAATATTTTTATTAGTGATATTGCAAAAAGGTCTTCAAAGTAACGTATTCCTTTTTGATACCAAGATCTGCAACAAGGTAGACATTCCTGGGGGAATAAGCCAAAAGACAAATTATTTAGGTAAATTAGAATAATGGACAAGAGTGTTGCAGCTGCAGTTTAATGCTGATAAATGTAAAATAATGCACTTGGGACGTAAAAGTCCAAAGGAAGAATATAGTATTTATGGTACTGTGCTGTCACAGACACCAGAGGAAAGGGGTTTGGAGTAATACTTTCTGATGACTTTAAGGAGCAGTAAACTTTTTTTTATGAAAACACATATTTTACAGAGCATTTCCTGCTGAATAAAACAAGATCACTCCCATCACTGTCAGATGTTTTATTCAAATATTATAGCAGTTTAAATAATCAGGAAGTGAATTTACTGTGTTTAATTCCTGATAGTTCTAACTGACAGGAAGTGACAGGCAGTTTCTATCACATTCTATGGAGAACTGTATGTCTCTGACTTTTCTGACTTTCCTCTCCATTAGAATCTAACGGGAAATCTAATTAGAATTTGACCACTAGAGGGCACTGCTAATATAAAAAAAAAACATTGGTTTAAACTGTAATAATTCTGGAAATATAAATCTCTCGGCAGTGGGAGTACCCTTATTTTACTCAATAGGAAAATCCCTACAACAGATATTTTTTCATAAAAAAAGTTTACTGCTCCTTTAAAGGTAGGCAGGTAAGGTAACGTAACAAAGTGGTGGGGAATGCAAGCAGGGTGCTAGGTTGTATAGCCAGGGGCATTAGTAGCAGAAAAAGGGAAGTGGTCATGCCACTCTACAGATCTCTGGTTAGACCTCACCTGGAGTATTGTGTATAGAACCGGAGACCACATCTCCAGAAGGATATAGATATTCTAGAGAAAATTCAGAGAAGGGATACTAAAATGGTGACTGGTTTACTTGAAAATATATATCAGGATAGACTAAAGGATCTGAACATGTACAGCTTGGAGGAGAGATGAGAGAGGGGATATGGTAGAAACATTCAAATACATGACGGGATTCAACAAAGTGCAGGAGGGAAGTATTATTATTATTCTTTATTTATATAGCGCCAACTAATTCTGCAGCGCTGTACGATTGGGAATAGACATACAGAGGTATTAAATAGTACTATCAGATGTGGAGAACATCAGAGTGCCCTGCTCATGAGCGCTTACAGTCTAGAGGAAGTATATTTCAAAGGAGTAAAAATGTTAGGACAAGAGGCCATAGTCTTCATCTAGAGGGACAGAGATTGATAAGTGGAATAGCCTACCGGCAGAAGTTAATACAGTGATGGAGTTTAAGCATGTATGGGGTAGACATAAGGCTGTCCTGACCATAAGACAAAACCAAAGAGCAAATAAGGTTTGAGGTTTTTACATTTGATCCCTGTTGTACACTTCCATTAGACTGGGTCAGTTTAGTCTGATTGACAGCTGACCTATATGTGCCATAAAAGACTATTCTTTTTGTAAGGAGATGAAATTTAACCAACAGAAATTCTCCAACATAGCTGGGCAACTTTATAAATTAGTCTCTGGCATCACAACAGTACATTCAGCTCTATGTGGACACCATGTTTTCATTTATGAAATATAATAATCAGAATTGGTTAGCAAGACCTTTAGTGTTTGTGCCTTAAGCCCTTAAAGACTACTAGGGTGTTCAATGCATTGCAAAGCAATGTACTGCTCGCCACCCTGGTTCTTAAGGGGTTAAAAAGAGCAGTGCTAATGATAAATGTTTCCCATTTTCTTGAGTTTTATACTTCAACACAAAAGTGGACTTAACTGCAATATGTGTCATAATACTGTGACTGCAAAACTTTCTTCAGAAAAGATTTTCTTACAGCACCTGATTGACAGCTGGTATGATTTATGTATTAACAGGAAAATAGTCTGACAGTTTTGTTTTGAACATAAAACCAAAGATTGGCTTGGTTCAACTAAGTACCGTGTCATTCAATTCTGTAGCCAAATAGTAAAGGATTTTGGTATGACAGGAGATTTTATGGCTGCAAAATTGCAAGTAAATCTAACAGGTGTAATTGTTCAAAGGCATTCATGTGTACACATTACAGGTTTGTAAAATATTCTTCCTAAAGAACACAATATTATTGTAGTCTTTTCATGATCAAATTTTGATGTAATTTACAGCTGAATTATAAAAAAATAAATGCACTTGCTTATAGAGTGTATCTGCAACCTACATAATACATGGGATGGTGTCTGTCTATTTTCCCCATTATGAGCCATTTAAAAAAAAACAAAAAAACACACAGTTATGCAATACTGTTTGCTTAAGGCCAACTGCACTAAAAGTAAATGACTGACAACGTTAGCTGATGTCTAAATGAAATGTGTGCCCAGTACATGACAAGTTTACCTTTTCTTCCATCCCATACACTGGAAATGAATTACACTGTATACTTTCTTGCTGTCACGTTTCACAAAATGTGTTTGCTTAACCAATAGTGCATTATGACAGAAATCACACACTAAAAAAGATGTACATTAACCTTTTAAGTGCCAGAGTGTTTGCTAGGTTCCAAGATGACATGGGGCTTTTCTCAAATGATGTGGGGCTTGGACCTACTGAATGCATTATTAATGCACTGTGTAATCAAACTGCACCATTACAAATAAGAACTGGCACCACTACATGCCCCGTACTGGCAACAAAATCTGGATGTTTTATGCATGTGACCTGGGGCTTTAGCCTTGCAGTGTCCTTGGTAATAGATATCATATCGTGGGAGACAAACATGATTCTGTGCTGAAGGAATGCAGGAATTCAAAAGCCTCCCACTGAAGTGCCCTGAGAAAGCCTAGAGTGTCCTACAAAAAAAATCATATCCGATTCCTGGAACACAATATCCAAAACTAATTAAAGAGATAGTAATGTATAGGATTCTTCAATTTCACTCTTTATAATGCATAGCATCTTTTGAAATTACTTTATCTTCATATTCTTCTTGAAAATCAAGTTAAAAGTTCCCCTTCCATCACATCATAGAGAGTTCCCTCAGATCCAAAACTCTGTTGCTTAACCGGACGGATCACAAGCATGGACAATATTGTGTGGGTCAGTACTGAAGAATGGGGGGCAGGGTTTCCTTATACTGACAAAATATTGTTTCTCGACTGGCTTTCAGATCTGATGGAAAGGGTTGGGAGGGGGAACATTTTGACTCTATTTCCAAGAAGAATATGAAGGTGAAGAGGTTTCAAAAGATGCTATGAATTATAAAAAATTTAATCGAACAATCTGATATAGATTTGTTTGACATTACTATCTATTAGCCTTGGAGAGCTAATGCACACAGAACTGATTAATAAAGGCCATTAGAATTTCCCGCACATATTAAGGTATGTGGGAGTTTATTATTAGGAAATGTTAGTCTTCCTTCATAGGCCTCATGCAGAAAGAAAAACATGAGCAATTCTGGAGTATAGCAACTGCACCACAAGGGACAAATACAATTTTCCCAAAATTCCACTGATTTCAAGGAGCTCTTAACCAATTGAACGCTAGAGAGGTATTCAGCAAATAGGACGTTTCTATTTCCTACCTAGGTGCAGTTGGTGTGCTCCGAATTACCTGTCATTTGCTGTCTGCACAAGGCCCCATCTGTAAAAACTACAGAAACACTCATTGTTGGTGATCTAAATCTTGGTAATTTCAACCCCTTGGATGCGAGAGAGGTCTCCAAAACATTACTTCACACTCTTTGGGGATCACTCTAAGACCAAAGGTTTTGTTTTATACAATTTGCACAGTAATTTTGTAACACAGTTTCTCTCCTTTTGCCTTTATCCATATGTATGGATGTTTCCTTATTTATATAGCACCACACATATACACCGTGCTTAAAAGAAGCATTCAAAAAGCATAAGACAGGGATAAAAAAATAAGACTAAGACAATACATTATTAGTGGGGAATAAGTGCAACCAAGTTAATCATATATTGGCAATAGAACCAAAGAGCCTACAATCTAATTACTAACAATGGCAACACGGAGAGACTTGAGAAGAAATACAAGTGTATGCACAAGCGGCTGTAAAGGAGGTACAGTGTGTTTTTGATGCTAAAGAGGTGTCTCCTTGAGCAGGTAGATTTCAGGGATTTTGGTGAATGCATGAGACTGCCACATTGTTACAGGAAGCATTCCAGTGTTGAAAGGAAGCCAATGAAGATGCATGTTGCTGAGAAATGGCTCTAGTGGCAGAAGGGGTGGATAGAAAGAAACCTTAAGCAAAAATAAAGTGGGGGGTAAAATATAGAGAGAAAGCAGGAAAATAAGATGGTACAGGGAAAGAAATAGACAAGGAGAGAAGGATTCTGTATAATATAGAGGACCTTATGGGTAGCCAGGAGAAAGATTTCAGAAGGAAATAAGAAGGAGGATATCTGTGAACAAGGTTACTGACTAGCAGCTAAATTAAGAGTAGATTGTAGAGGAGAGGAGGGAAGACCAGCGCTTAGAATGCTTTATTAGTCTAGTCTAGAGAGAATGAGGGTCTGAGTGAAGGTTTGGCAGCACACTTACAAAAGAAGAGGCATTGCAGGCTCATAAATATGCAACTGCCAGCATACAATGATGATTAGGCTGCCACTTCACATGCTTGTAATTATCACATCTCTTTTAGGATGCCAAGATACGAAAGGGTCATTACATTAACCATCTCTTGCATTTCCTATACCCAGTGCCCAACACATATCATTTAGCAGCAAGACTGTCCGGCTGGATCACAGAGAGGGATAACCTTCAGTGAGCATAAGAAAAAAACTGAAAAACCTGTCAAGAGGGGCAGGGTTTTCCTTACACCCACAGTAAGATTGTACCTTGCTGTGATCTGTCTGGTCAAGAGACCAGATTCCACATCTGAGGGGAGGCGGCTTACACTAGGTAAAAGGGGCGGGAGGGGGATACTTTATCATTCAATTACTCTTGAACTACAACTACAGTATTGATATAACATTCTCCATGGCCCCAATACTATGCAGATTAATTGGAGCTGTTTTTTTTTCACTATCCCTTTAAATGAGCAGTACTGTTAAACAAATTAAGAGCCACATATTCCTAGGGTATAATTCATGTTAAAAGTTGATCTCTCACCATACAAGTAAATCTGCACATTTCAAAACTTTATTCAAAATTGCCAAAATGTTAAGTTAGCCAAAAGACTAAATAAGCTCTGTTCTGCACTTATATGCATCTTAGAATACATTTGCATATAAGGGTGTACTCCTAGCTCTCTCCAAACTCAAATAAAATAATCAGTATCTCCTAAGTTATGCATCTCTTTTGGCAAACGTACATGGATGTCTTTTAAAAAGTTTTTGAATATGAAAACTGATTTCATGGTAACAGCAAATGAGACAGTAACTGGCAATCAGTGCCTCCCACCATGGACATACTTGAAAATGAGAGAAATCTCAATGTATTCTCCCAGGTAAAACATTTTCTAAATAAAATAAATAAATATTCCCCTTTCTTCCACCCATACTCAAAATTCACTTTACCTAGTGTTGTGCCCAGCACCCCAATAACAGTACTACCACCAGTGTCCTGTGCATACTTTTGATCAGCTATTTCAGTTCTTTCTTTACATTTTCAGTATGCACACACACAGGCCTACAGTAAGTATAAGTAAAGCACTTCAACATAAACCTTATTTAAAGCAAACTGGTATCACTCTCCAACACAGCCCCCAGATGAGTGATGGCAAAAGACAGAGAGGAAAAGGAATTCATCTGTAGCACCAGTTTGCTGCTGCATTATAATTCATAACACATACACTGACAGTAAATTTTTATTTCTAGGGAGTGATCAACACATTGTTCTGGAATTAGTTAAAAACCTCTCTGTTGCTCAAAGGGTTAAAGAAGTAAAGGGAAGAGGCTTTACAAATAATTTTCTAATCGTACTGACTGGCAGCAGCCTTATTAGGATATCAGTGGCCATCAGCCAAGAAAGGAAGCTGGTCTGATTGTAAGGGGTTGCAGAATAGCACAAAGGCAACAGGCCCTCTTAAATGACAGGCCTTGTCACAGCTGCACTGGCTCAGTGTCTTGCTCTCTATTTACCTGTGCCAGCATATAAAGCTAAACTAGAGGTACACCCACAGACAGATTTTTAGAATACTTTTCAGAGTTGAACTGAAAATTCTAACTGACTTCAGGTAGAGGGAGCTCCCATCACTGCAAGTAGAAAAAAACAGAATAACTGAAATACTTCCTACAAGGTAAACACATAGAAAATTAATTCTCACAGTATAAAGGTTAAAATAAAATATTTATCTTGCTTCAAAGCTGTAAGATACATTACAGCCAATTCAAGCATGCAAAGGACAACAAAAAATTAATAATAAATAATCAGCTGCATAGCACTAACAGCCAAATATTTTGCATCAGTATTAGGTGAATGTCAGTAAGATCTAGATTTTCATTGAACTGCTTATGCATTTGGTTAATTAAATTGCTCTATCTACATGAGAAAACAATTAATTACAGGGTTTTAGACTACAGAATAAAATAGTGTTTGCTTTTTTTAAAACTGTTCAGCTTCCATAAAAAAAACAAGAACTCTTTAAAAGATTCCGCACTATGGGACACATTCAGAAGTCTAAAGTGTAGCCATTCTTGCGCAAGTCAATTTCACTATAGAGGACAAAAATAATAAAAGAAAATTCCCTTTAAGGTTTATAATCCCCACACTGTTACAGACCTTTAACTCGGTGAGATGTACTGCATTGCAGAGCTCTCTGCCATGCAAGGAGTTAAACATTCTTTTTGAATTCATGGCAATTTTGTCTCCTATGAGACAATTTGCCCTAACATGGCTATTCTCTTTTTTCAGAATATGGCCGTATGTTATTTTACTTGTTTAAACTCAACCAGTTACTAACATCTGTAAATCTACTGAATTTTTGAAAGTTATATGTGTAGATGGGGAAGAGCCTAACAATATGTCAAGAAAAGTGGATGAATGTGGAAAGTCTTTATGAGCAATGAAGCATTGGCAATATAATTTACATGAACTTTACATTTTGTACTCGAGTAATAGGGCTAACTTTCATCATTTTAAAATGGACTGTGCAGGCTCAAAAGCAATCCATTCTTTAGTGAAATGTGAGAATGTTTCATGACAGTATAACCAATTATTTTATTTCTTGCTATTTGATTCTTCAGAATTTAACCCCTTCCATTTAAGGTTGGACTGTATTTAATGATTTGCTCTATTAGCCCTTCCAGAATATAAAAGGTTAAAGGAAATACTTTGCTAGCTATCATTAATCATTAGGTTTTAAAATGTTGCCTTGGTTATGCATTACAGATATGCATCATTGGTCATGACACATTAATCAGAAGAAGGCCAGTGATGTCAAAGGTATTTGAATTTTTTAAACCTAATGTTACATTTTTCATTCTTACATTTACAAGTGGAAAAAAAATCATGCAAGTGAAAAAAATCATGCAAGTGATACAAACTTCAATCCTACACTATAAAAATATATTAATTGTAAATCACTTTTTATGGAATAATTTTTGTTATTCAGAACAAATCTACATTGTCAGTTAATAGAATACATAAGCAAAAAAGCATGGCATGAAAATAGTTTAGGAGATATTCAGACTGAGAAACTATAACTTACTTTCCCCCCTGCCAAAAAAAACATATGAGTATCTCACAAACTATGCATATGCTAACAGAACATGCAGGGAATTTTATGTCAAGACCCAGAGGCTCATATTATGCATTAAAACTCCAACTTTACTTCTCAGCAGCAAAGCTTGAACAAGTTTAACTAATACAGAAGAAAAAACTTGATGGTCTGATAACCCCACCCCCATATTCAATAACCAATCACATTCCTCTCCAGATGTATAACTATTAGGTCAGGTAGTTTCTCTTCCTCTTTCTTTGCTGCTCAGCAGATGAGTAACCTACCTGTCATTTTGCATACTGTTTCCTTATATTTACATTATAGTCTGTTAAAAGTGTTATTTTACTTTATCTGTCATGTAATGCATATCCTTGCTTCCATATTGTCTTACTTTAATACTGTTATACTTATCTTGAGTGTCTTAGCGTTAATTTTACTATTTATTTTATCCAGCTACTTCATAGAGGTTTGCTCCCTTCCTATTTCTCCTTCTTTTGCTTCAGAAACCGTCAGGGATTAAGCTATACCTAGGCGGTTTCTTACAGTTACCTTTCCTGCGCTTGTCCGTTATACCCGCTCATTACTCTGTCCTTTCGCAGCCACTATGCTGCTTTCGAGCGCTTGCGGCAGCCATCTTGCTTGTGGGCAGTCGTGTCTTCTACCTGCTCATGGCGCATGCGCGCTTCTTACAGCATATAGAAACCACTTGCTGGTGACTTCTCATGTGACGGGACGCCTCTACTGTGCTCTCATAAGTTAACGATTTTTCTGTGGTGAATTTATTCTGCAAACTTA
Source organism: Rhinophrynus dorsalis (assembly GCA_037306005.1). Classification (NCBI taxonomy): domain Eukaryota; kingdom Metazoa; phylum Chordata; class Amphibia; order Anura; family Rhinophrynidae; genus Rhinophrynus; species Rhinophrynus dorsalis. Next base: position 289,551,639 of record CM074721.1, read on the forward strand.
ACCTAGTTTATCCTTTACTAGTTAAAAACACTTGTTAATCACATCTGCACATATTTAACGTTTTAAAAATTTTCTCTTTTTACTATAGGTACTGGTTTTCCATATTAGTATTACATATGGCTCATAAAAATGCACCTTCTCCTCACACCCCCCTGAAAGGGAATAAAATCCCTTCTCACTTCTTGAGGAAAGATGATATTTCTCTCAGCTCTGACTCCCAGGAGGAGATGGTATTGGCTAATGAATCTTCTGCAGAGAATATTCAAAAAATTATGGATATCTCAGTTAATAGGATGGTCTCCAAAGCCATCTCCTCCTGCATGTCACAGATGACAGATTCTCTTACCAAATCACTGGCTGAAGTACTAAATAAGAAAAATATGACCCAGCCAAAAATACATAACATTACCATGAGGGACTCCTTGGACAATCCTCCCGCTGGGTGCATACATCTATCTGTTACTGGGGGTAGGAGAAAAAGGAATTCCAAACATTGCAGTAGGGAAAGAGAACGTTCATGTTCTCCCATTGAATTACCCAGTAAATCTGGTGCCCAGACACGTGGTTTATCCCCACGACCAAGAACCTCTTCTCGGGAGGATAGATATCCGAGTAAACGAAATAAGACTAGATCTAAGCCAGATTCCTTTTGTCTAGATTCCTCCTCCGATGAATCTGACAGGGAACCTTCGGATCAGTCCTCTGATTCTGATTACCGTCCTAGTACGGATGAAGAGGTGTGTTTGGACGTAGAGGATAATATGGAAAGGGAAGATGTAATCCTAGACGAACAAGGCCTGCCTTTATTTGACCCTGGTGCTATTAAGCACCCTAGATCAGCAGAGTGGATCCCCAAAGACCACATTTCAAAATATATTGATTTTTGGATCCGGAAATCCCTGGATACCAAAGCTAGAAACAAATTGCGTTCCAACTTTCCCATACCCTCAATTAAGACCTGTGAAACGCCATCTTTAGATCCCCAGATGGCTCAGTATATGACTAAGTCGGGCAGAGACCCGCGGAAAGGGGTTGAGCGTTCACTCAAACAGTGCCAGGACAAACTCCTGGATCTGGTTGGTCCCCTGGCCAAGATGTTTAAAATTATTGAGGATGCTATTTCCAACACCTCAAAGGTTGATCTTAATGCCTTGAGAGGCTGGATTCAACGTTCCCTTTGCCTATTGGGAAATGCCAATACGGCTTTGTCCATGGAACGCAGAAGGGTCATATTGTTACGCATAGATCCTAAACTGTCTGAAATGGCCAATTCTGAACCTGGGCCTGAAGCCAATGGGTTAATATTTGGCGAATCATTCATAAAAAACCTAGGAAGGTTTGTTAATACTTTCACAGCCTTAGACAAGGCACAAAACTTGATGAGGAAAGTTTTTAACCGTCGAGTTTTTGTCAGGGTCGGGAAGGGCAGAGATCGACTTCCCGGCCGATCCTCAAGTTCCTACAGAGCACAGTACAGGAACCCTCAAGACCTCAATTATATATCAAAAGAAACCTATACCAAGGAACACGGTATCCAATCTACCTTCTACCCACCAAGGGGTAGAATATGGAGATCCAAGAACCCAAGGGGTTTCCGTCGATCTAGACCTTTCACAGGTAAGTATGTTTCCCATGCATCAGGAGGAAAGAGTGGGTGGCAGACTCACCCATTTTTTCCATGCCTGGTGTCAAATTACTTCGGACCAATGGGTCCTACAAACAGTCAAAGGTTATCATATAGAGTTCTATATCACTCCATACCAACTGAAAGTACCACATTCTATCCAGAATGTGTCCGACCGGTCATAAACCTGAAACAACTAAATTCTTTTGTTCTTTACCGCCATTTCAAAATGGAGGGCATTCACTGCCTCAGAGACCTGCTATTACCCCTAGATTGGATGGTGAAGCTAGACTTAAAAGACGCCTACCTCACTATTCCCATCACTAAACACCAACAGTTACTTCTCCAATTTATTTGGAAAGGGACAACTTGGCAGTTCACTTGCCTTCCTTTTGGTCTGTCTTCAGCCCCATGGTGTTTCACGAAGATCATGAAACCCATAGTTTCCTTCCTAAGAAGCAGAGGGGTCCGCCTGATTATCTATCTCAACGACATGTTAATTATGTCTCAAGATGTTCACACCCTCAAACAACATCTTCTCTTGACGATACGAACTCTTACCCAACTCGGTTTCCTCATAAATTGGAAAAAAAATTGATCATTCAACCCACTCAAACTCTAGAGTTCCTGGGTTTTGTGGTAGATTCCGTAAATTCTACACTACGACTCCCTCGGAACAAGTTAAAAAATATCCGCAGGGAGATCAAAAACACGTTACAGAAAAATGTTATCTCTATTTGATCAATCTCAAGGATAGTGGGGCTTCTATTCGCCTCTATCCAGGCCATTTTTCAGGCTCCACTCCATTACCGGGCTCTTCAAAGACTGAAGACCTTGCATTTACGCAGAAGCCTTGGATATTCCGATCTAATTCCTCTATCCTACGAAGCACGAGAGGAGCTTCTATGGTGGCTAGGACACGTGGAAGAGTGGAACGGGAGAGCAATTTTCGAGATGTCTCCGGAAGTAGTAATCGAATCCGACGCTGTTAAAGATGGACAACGTGTCGGCAGTGCGTTATATCAACCATTTAGGCGGCACGAAGTCCAAAACCTTAGCGATTCTAGCGAAGGAACTTTGGCATTTCTGTCTAGACAGGAATATTTCGATCCAAGCAGAATACCTACCGGGTCTGTCCAACGTCATAGCGGACTGGAACTCCAGGTATTTAACAGATTCCAGTGATTGGACTCCCCACAACTCAACCTTTTCAATCCTGAATTCGATTTGGGGTCCATTCAGTCTGGATCTTTTTGCCTCCAGACTGAATACTCGACTTCCCAATTTCTTCAGCTGGAGACCAGATCTAGACGTGCTAGCGGTAGACACGTTCCTATAAAACTGGCCCATCCACGGATGTTACGCTTTTCCGCCATTCTCTATGATACCCAGGGTCATCATTCAGGTCAAGAAACAAAGGATCAATCTGACCATCGTCACCCCGTTCTGGCCAGCTCAACCCTGGTTTCCTCTACTTTTGGAAATGTCAGTAGACTTCCCTCGTTACCTAACACCTTACCCACAACTTTTGTTGGATCCAGATGGCAATCCTCACGACCTTCTACTTCACAATCAATTACACCTTTTAGCATGGCGAATTTCGGGAATCAACGATACTCAAGTGACCTTTCGGAAACAGCTTGTTTCCTCATTTCGGAGGCACGGGCCCCAGGTACCAGATCATGCTATAAATCCTGCTGGTCCGTCTGGGTACGTTGGTGCCTGGAACGGAACGTGGATCCCTTTTCTTCCGATCTAGATGCTGTTCTGAATTTCTTATCCTTTTGCTTTCAACAGGGTAAGGCTTATAGAACTATAAACTGTTATAGATCCGCTATTTCCGCATCTCATGACTTTATCGACGGCGCCCCCTCTGGACAACATCCTTTGGTCTGTAGACTGATGAAAGGAATTTATCTATCTAGACCCCCATCTTCCAAATACTCTTCACTTTGGGACGTAAATCAAGTACTAACGTTTCTTGAATCCTGGCCAACTAACGAGGAATTATCCCTCAAACAACTGACAGCTAAACTCACTATGCTTCTTTGTCTTATATCGTTCCGGAGGGTCTCCGATGTTCATGCTTTAGATATTACCAACAGATCTTACGAACCTAACGGAGTACGATTTCGGATTTTCAGAAGAACTAAATCTGCTTCTAGAGATATCTTTTATCCTAGCTTTCCTCAAAATCCCAAATTATTTGTGGTTCTCTGCTTAAAAACGTATGAATATGTTACCTCTCCCATTAGACCCACGGGTGCCCATCAGTTATTCATTTCTTTTGTCAAACCTTACTTACCTGTTTCATCAGCTACTCTGGCTAGATGGATTCGTTGGATCATGTCCTCGGCAGGCATTGACACCAATAAGTTTGGTGCCCATTCTTCTCGAGGAGCTATGGCTTCCAAATCCTTTTTATCTGGAGGAAGACTTGAGGATATTCTCAGAGCCGCAGATTGGTCCAATGAATCCACTTTCAAAACGTTTTAGTTTAAACCAATTGTTCATGCTTCTTGTAATGTAATGCAACAGCTTTGAACTTGCATAATATGAGCCTCCGGGTCTTGACATAAAATTTGTGGATTTTCCAAACTTCGTGAAGGAAAGTCAGGATTTTATTAAAGACACGGAGGCGAGTATTATCCCTCCCTTATATTAACCCTCCCTCTGTGTTTTATATCTCCTATCAGGTTGATTGATTTCGCACCAGTTTATGACTCTGATGTCTTAACCTAACCTTCTCCTCAAGAATACGTTACAAGATACAGTTAAAGTTTCGTTATTTACCATCAAAGAAAGAAGAAGAGGAACTACCTGACCTAATAATATATACCTGGAGAGGAATGTGATTGGGTATTGAATATTGGGGTGGGTTTATCAGACCATCAAGTTTTTTCTTCTGTATTAGTTAAACTTGTTCAAGCTTTGCTGCTGAGAAGTAAAGTTGAAGTTTTAATGCATAATACTCGCCTCCGTGTCTTTAATAAAATCCTGACTTTCCTTCACGAAGTTAGGAAAATCCACGAATTTTGAATGATGTTTTTAAATATGCAGCTAAATTCAAGGTAGCAGGTCCATTTTAATCATAGGACCCCACATCATCCATAGAGGAGTTTCATTTAAACCTCACAACTATTCCCCTGGAAGTAGGTGTAAAACCCAGACATCAACAATAAAGGCAGCTACAGTGAGGCTCCATGACTGAAAAACTGCCCAACTAAAACAAGTTTCCCATTCAGTTACAGACTTCATAACATTAGTCAGTTGTTACATGTTAACACTGGGCCTTTTTGTCCACTTGATAGAACATGGTTCATAAAATAACTGCCATGGTCAAATTATAGAAGATAATATTTAATGAGAAAGGTATTAAAAATGGTATTCTGAATCTGTTTCAATTATGTTCCTCAACTGGGCAGACTAGCATTAATGTTCATAAGAATATGCAATTTAAAAACCAAGAAAATTATATCAACTAAAAAAAAAGATGAAAAAATTAATCTGTGATACTCAGCCGAAGAAAGCAAGGCCTCGATTCTATTACCAACGTTAAAAGAACAGGCGTTGTGTTTATTTAAGTCAGGTTTTAGTATCCTATTACCAGAGTTGTGAAAACAAAATCGGCTGTAATTATATGCACCGTCAGTCAAAAAAAAGCCCATAGGAAACAACATGCATTCTATTACCTACGGTCAGTATTCCCGCCTGTTTTGTAGGTACATTTTCTGTCAGTAATCCTGTACCTCAGAGTTGAGGCGTAGAAGCCACAGTGACGGTTTCAAAACAAAGCAGTGCAGAATACAGTATACATCATAGAAATTGGACATAGAGTGCCCCCCTTCGACACTTTAACCCCCCTTTGAAATTGGAGTTATAGTGCTTTCTTTCACCATTTTAATTTGACAAATATTGTTCACATTTGACATTTTAACCCCCCTCCTTTAAAATTCGACTTATAGTGCTCCCATGACTTTCTTTCTCCATTTAAATTCAACATTGTTTCTTCTCCGATTTTCTTCAACATACCCTCGTTGTATTTGTCTTGCATGATTAACCCTAACCCAGAGAGGTAGTAGCGCATTGCAACGTGTACTCAAAGGGTTAATAGGCAAGGTATGCGGTTCAGACCTCAAGGGGGCATCAGTACCCCTCCTGACACCCCCAAGCATTGATTACCTATCCAGTAGGATAGGTAATCAATGAAGGGGACAATTGCCAGAATTTTTCAGATAAAGCCAATATGACATATGTGCAACATATTTGCAACATATGTTTTATGGGCTTTCTTCTTTTTATTGTAATATCTATTTGAAATATATTGATCAGAACTTGAGGGGAATCAGGACCCCTCCTGACAAACCCCCTAGCATGGATCACTTATCCTTCTGGATAGATGATCCATGGGGAGACATATGCAGATTTTTTAATTAAGCGCATATAACCTATGTTTAACATAGGTTATATGAGTTTTTATAAACTATATATATGCTTTCAGACCTTGAGGGGGAAATCAGGACCCCTCCTGATATCCACTCTATCATGGATCATCTATTCAGAAGTATAGATGATACATGTGGGGACAAGGAAGGCATTTTTTGTCTTCCTTACTACTGGAGCTGCTTGTCAAGCACTTGATGTGAACCCAGTCACCGGGTTCATTGCTAGAAAGCGCAGTGCTAAGCTTTCATCAATTTGCTAGCAATTTACATGCCCTTTTACTGGGAAGCTTATTTTATCACTTGGATACTATAGAGATAATGTAATTTTTTTATATAGACTAAGGGTAGTACCTGTGCCAAATAGCAGTAGGTTGCTTTGGGAGTGGATTTATGTGAATTTTAAGTATCTTGCTATGGGCAGAGTTCAGGAAGTCAAGTGTGTTTTGCCTTAGAGAGCCTGGGATTTAACTCTTGTTCCATTTCCACAGCTAGTTTACAACGTTAATAGCTCAATCATTGCAAAACACCACTAAGTAACAAAGCAACAAAATTCTAAGCTCACAGAAAAGCAAAACTTATGTCCTACTGTGTTTCAGCAGCAAAAATCTATTGCCAGATATATGCAGTAATGCTAAAGATATGAACAAATATAGTATGAAAAAGGAACATTTTGACTGTTTTAGTATTGAAAAACACAAGGCAAGCTCAGGTAATAGCAATTTGCAGATGCACATGTTAGGAGTTACTGCAGAGAGGTAAAGTTGCACTTATAACCTGTAAATGTATCACAGGATCTAAAACTAGTTGTGACAGCTAGACACAGCAGGGGATGCATATATCTCAATAACAAAGATAAATTAGTACAGTGACCATGTAGTTAAGTGATTATCTACAGTACAGATACTTGTGGAGTAAATATTTATTTGGCATGCATTTCTACAATCTATTTAGATAGTATACAAAGCAGAAGACAGAGCAAAAGATATATGAAAGGGAATGTCATATTCAGCTTTTCTAGTTCTCCTCCTTTTCCTTTCAAACTTGTTGCCTTATAATATCCCTTTAGGAAAGAAGGTACTTTTATTGTTACAAATAAGCATTTAATGTGTTGCATGAATGTATCTTTTTGTAATAAATTATCAAATATCACTAATAGGGTGCCATAAATTAAATATTATTTATGGAGAATATATAGCATCAAACTATGGTAACACTAGCTACTAAGGATTTAACCCCTTTGGGTGCCAGTTAGGTCTACAAAAATAGTTTCCTAATGGTCTGGGCATCACTCTAGCATCCCCGTGGTTCAGTGCAGCCTATCTGAAACACACACATAAAACATGTCTTCTGAAGATGTTCTACATGCAATATATTAATATACTAGTTGAAGAGCCCGTTACATGGGCCACAGTGCCACTGCCAGCTGGTCTCGGGTAGTAATGCGCAGTACAGACTGCCCGCGTCTAGGGTGATACAGAGCTTATCAGCCGTGGTGTGGGCAGTCTCTACTGCGCATGACTGCATCGTTACACGCCTTTTAGTGAATTATTATATAGGTTTATGGTATATAGATATAATTCAGAATTGTGTAAATCTAACAAAAGAGAGGAATAGAGCTTAGTTTACTCTAAAAACATTGGCTCAACATTTTAAAACCTATCCTGATGATATCCAGAGAATTGACCAGCAGGACTCCAATGTGGCTGTTCACACTGTAGTTTATCACCATGCATGAAGTTGTCGTAGTAGCTTAGCTGCAGCTCTCGTGATCTCAGCACAGAAGGGAGCTTGCAGCAGTGATTGTTTGTATGGCTGCCATGCAGATTATTCCCAGTCACAACTTCAAAACTGCAATGTGCACTGAAACATTAACAAGTGACATATGGCTAATACTCATGGGGACTCCAATCTGTCATGCCTCCAAGGACTGTGCAGGTAAGTAGAGATTTTAATTTTACAGCTCTGCTTAAATCTCCAGTATGAGCCTAGTGTAGTACAAATACTGAGATTAGGAGTCAAGGGTTGAAGAGAGGTAGAAGTTGTGACCTGAGTTGGAGCTGGTATTGTGATCAAGGAGAATTTAAATTGATGAGAAGATTCAGTCCTGAAGTTCTACTTTATAAGGTCTATAACAGATGGACTCAATTAAAGTTGTAAGAGGGGAAAAACGGATCATTGACAACAGCCAGAGGATGAACTGTCAAGATGATAGGATATTTGGGGATTCATGGAGGATGATGAGTAATATTGCAAAGTTTATTTGAAAGTATTGTTGTAAGTACAATAACATACGGTAAGGGCTCTTTCACAGGGGCAACATAACTTTAGCTACAGTATTGTCACCTGTGTTCTCAATTCAACTTTCTCTTACATTCTCCTGCTGATCCAGACACTACACCACTTCTCTAACATTATCACTACTCACAAATCTAACCCACGTGGACTCTTTAAAAAAACCCAGCTTTAAACTGCTTCTTCTTCTCCCAAACTCCACATGACTTTGCTGACTTTTTTAAAAATAAGATGCAGTCCATTCACCAAACCATACCCTCCACATTCTCTCCTCCAATCCCCCCGATTTCTAGTACTCCTCGAGCAACGCTCAGCTTGTTCACCCCTATTACAGAGGAGGAGGCATCTGTCTTACTATCCTCCTCTCCACCCACTACATGTCCCCTGGATCCCATACCATCTCACCTTATCAAGGCTGTTGCTGCTACTCTTGTTGCCAGCCTTACTAATTCCTAACTCACTAACTCACTCCTCCCCTTTGCTTGTGAATATCTCTTAAAGGGGATCTCTCACCTATTTACACTTAATGCTCATTAGTTAGAGCATATATCTAGAACACTGAAAATAGTGTTCATTAGATTTAAAAAGTAGTTACATGCGCAAAATGTAAACTTTAAAAAGGGTCCGGCAGCCTACTTCCGGCTTGCCGAACTTTGCCGACCAGAGACTGCTCCGTCCCACTACCCATCATCCTCCCATGACAGAGGCTGTCTGTCACTAAAGTGGAGCGATCGCATTGGCAGAGATCGATATCTAGCCAATGCGATCGCTCCACTTTAGTGACAGACAGCCTCCGTCATGCGAGGATGATGGGTAGTGGGACGGAGCAGTCTCTGGTCGGCAAAGTTCGGCAAGCCGGAAGTAGGCTGCCGGACCCTTTTTAAAGTTTACATTTTGCGCATGTAACTACTTTTTAAATCTAATGAACACTATTTTCAGTGTTCTAGATATATGCTCTAACTAATGAGCATTAAGTGTAAATAGGTGAGAGATCCCCTTTAAACCATAAAGGTTTGAGAGATAAGACTTATATCGTTCTTCATGTTTTTTTAATGCCTACAAAATAAAATAAAGATAAAACGAAGTATTACTATCCCTTTAATCTCTTTTCTCATTTCCAAGTCTCTTCTTGACCCATTAGTCAGGCTTCCATTACAACTACTCCACAGTGACAACATTAACAAAAATGACTAATGACCTACACACTGTGAAGGAGAAAGGAAAATACAGTATACTAATCCTACTAGATCTCTCTGCTGCCTTTGACACTGTTAATCCTGAACTTCAACTGGAAACACTGCATACCCTTGGCATCTGTGACACACCTCTAGAATGGATTTCATCCTGTTTCTCTGACCATACTTTCAATTTCTCATGTCCCCATGACCTCTCAGTAGGTGTACCTCAGGGTTTCATAGCAATTTCATCATGGATGGCCCAACACCATCTTAAACTTAATATGGCTAAGACAGAACTGGTTGTATTCCCTCCTAAAACCTACCCACTAACCCCTTTCTCCATCACAGTTGACAATTCTGCAATCCACTCAGTAACCAAAGCATGCTGTCTTGGGGTCATACTCTATTCCACCGTAACACCACCATCCCCCATTTCCAAGATGTCACCAGGGCATGTCGCTTCTTCCTGAAAAATATTGCCAAAATATGTCCTTTCCTCTGAATAGCAACCACAAAAACTCTCGCTCAGGTCCTCATTCTCTCTAGACTTGAGTATTGCAAAATTCTAATCTCTGGTCTTCCTACCTCTCATCTTTCTCCTCTTCAGTCTGTTCTCAGTTCAGCTGCAAGAATACCTTCACTGTCATCTTCTCCTAGAATGCCTCTATTGGCTACCTATAAAGCATCATATTTCCTACAAAATTCTTGTCCTCTCCTTTAAGTCTTTCTTCTTCAGCACCCACTTACATTTCTGCTCCTATCTCCCACTACACCCCTTCCCGTCACATGCATTTGTCATCTCCCTGCACAACTTGAGTCATCTCTCAGCTGTAATTTTTTGGCTGCCCCTCGACTTTAGAATCACCACTCACCATTCATACACACTCATCACTTTCATCACTCTTGTCAGAGTTGTAGTTCAAGAGTAATTGAATGATAAACTGCCCCTTTTAACACTGCTCACCTCAGAGCAGCAGGGTGGTGTCCAGGTGGATTGCAGAGAGGGACAATCTTCAATTAAGCTGAGGGAAAAACCTGTCAGTGGGGCCTGGGCTTTCATTGTTCTCACAGTAAGAAGATTGTCCCTTGCAGTGATTTGTCTGGTCTATGGACCAGATTCCACATCTGAGGGGAGGTGGCTTACACTAGGTAAAAGGGGCGGGAGGGGGATACTTTATCATCAATTACTCTTGAACTACATCTCTGACAGTGTTGAAATAAAACTCTCCATGGTCAAAATACTATGATGATTAATTGGAGCTGCTGTTTTTGTGAAACATTACCATCCCTTTAACCTTCATCATTAAACATACATTATTATTTAAACCAAACCACAGAAACTTTAGTAGGAAAAGAAAATGTAACTGAACATTATTTTGTAATATTTGCCTCCATAAAGACTAAGATCATACAAACAACCTTCAAATATATTAAGGGATTTAACCCTTTCAGTGTCTGAGGGGTACACAACGCATTGCAAAGCAATACGTTGCGTACCCCTCGGGCACCGAAATGGTTAATAGTGTTCAGGAGGGAGCTTTTTCAGAATAAAAAGAAAGCTAATTTAGCTAAAATAAGTCTGAGATCAACAGATAGGGAAATTTACAGACTGTATGAATTAATTATTCCTTATTTGTCATCAAATGTTGTTTCTACACATACTCAGTTGATGTTGTTGTAAATAAAACACAACACAAATCAAAAATAACCCTTGTAATTCCAGGTAGGTATCTAGCATTCTCTCACTTTATATATCAACTAGTTGAAGAGCCCGTGTACACGGGCCACAGTGCCACCCAGCAACAGCCGCGGTGCAGTCATGCAGAGTAGAGACTGCGGTGCGGGCAGTCTGTACTGAGCATGACTGCGGTGCGGGCAGCCATCTCTACTGTGCATGACGGCTTCTGACAAACTTAGTTAGCAAATTATAATATTGGATTGGGGAAAAAAACACCCTTGCCTCTACCTGACAGTTCCTTTATAATGCGGATTTTCTTAGGCATTCTCACTAATGATATGAAATCATATTGTGTGTTGCCAATGGCATACCATAAAGAAAACACAAGAAAAATAATATTTTAGTGAAGTACACACATGAATCATCATCATCAGATAATTAAGAGAATAAAAGTTGCTATTTCATAAATGCCTAATGCAGCTACTGCAATGCACAGGTGTAACAGGAAGTATTTATAAGCAGATATCATCCCTTCAGTATTAACAGACTGATGACTAGAGGGTTGTGGAAAGAATTGCTTTGCAGTGCATTACACACCCCTCTGGTCTTCAAGCAGTTAATAATACGTCTCTCATGGAAGTTAAAATGAGAAGGGGAGCTTTAACCCTCTGAGAGACAGAGGACTGTCCAATGCACTACTCAGTAATGCTTTGGGAACCACTCTGGCACTCAAAAAGGTTAAACAGCAGCAATTCGAAAGACATTCCAGTACTAGACAAAAGGGGAGGGGAGCATACAAACACCCAACGCATTGCTGTATAAAAATAGCCTCACACCTGTAACAGAAATGCACTTATAGGGTATATATGTAATACCGCCACATCAGAAGAGGAGTCCAATGGCTCATATCCATCTAGACAAAGATGGCAGCTGGAACAGAGAAACTGGTCAGGGAAAGGAAAAGCACGAAAGGCTCTAATACCTTTACATCACATAGACTCTGGGGTACAACTTAGAAGACCTTGGTTCAGCATGAAGCATTCACACCACGGCGGAGATTCACTAAGCAGGGATGAAGAAGTAATAAAGTGGAGAAGTGTATCACTTCTCCTTCCCTATGTTATTCTATGGAGCCTATGCACTTAGATCTCCAAAGCTGATGAAATCTTAGTGCATAGCCTCCATAGAATAACATAGGAATTGGAGAAGTGATAAACTTTATCACTGCTTAGTGAATCTACCCCCAGATGTCAACGACAAGGGAAACATACAACAACTGGAATGAAGCTCATGCCATCTAACCTGTTTCAAAACCGAGAATCTCTTTCTCAAAGGTTTGTAAACAAAACAAAACAACTTGTCTATTGAGATTTGATGTGGATGCTTCAGGCTGAACCCTGCTCTTGTAAACTATACCCTAATGTCTATGTGATGTGCCAGCATTGCCCTTGAATTGTGTAAGTGAATGTACGTGGGTGTTGTGAACAATAAAGTATTTTAGCTATACATTCGGGGTGTTTTTGCTTTTTCCTCTTGCCTCTGTTGCAGCTCCCATCTGTGTCTAGGACTACTAAAGAATCATCACAGAAACATTCCATTTGTGATGTGACTGTGTTACACATATCTCCTAAAAGTGCCATTTCAATTGTAGCTGTGAGCCTACGTTTATACAGTAATGCACTAGGTGTTGTTGAGCTTAACCCTTTGAGTGCCAGAGACATATGCAACAGACTGCAAAGCAATGCACAGCATACCCTTTGTGTACTAAAAGGATTAAACTTGAAAAAAATGCTAATTCATTGAGGGCCAGCGGGCTGTCCAATGCATTGCATAGCAATGAGTTGGACAACCAACTGGCATTCAAGTGATACCCATATATGAATTTTCTCTTGATTGAAAAATGTATCACATAGACAGCTGTACCTGTAATTGTTTGGTTTGTTCCTGCACTAGAAATCACTTAAAGAGGAACTTTCTCTACACTAACATAGCACCACAAATGATTATTACATTAGCAATGTGAACACACTTATTGTTATTTTCAAGTAAAATTGCTGCTTTAACGATAACTAGAACCTTCTATGCGGACAAGCACCGGGTGGGATCTCTGCACCTGCGCTGTCAGCCCCTTCTAGTGCCTTTAGGCACAAAGGAATTCAACCCACCAATCATGGAGTTGAAGGGGACGGACAGCACTGACACAGAGATGCTGGCTCTGTAAGATGTCTGCGCTGTTCCCTGGGGCCTGTTCGCATAGAAATTCTATTTTTCGTTAAAGCAGCAATTATACTTGAAAATAACGATGTGTGTGCATAGCGCTAATGTAATAATCATTTGTGGCGCTATGTTAGTGTACTGAAAGTTCCGCTTTAATGCAATGCCAAATTTAACAGTGCTTTGAGTTTCTCTTAGTCACAAGTGAAGTTGAATGCTTTAAGATGGGTACCTGAAACATTCTGAGGCATTTATTCATGACACAGCCACATTAGACAACAAAGGGTAAAGAGTTACAATTCTGGGGAAAATTATATGGGACAAAGGAAAGCTCTCCTTGATTCATATGGAACTTTTAACCGCTGGCATTCTAATGATTCTATAAGGGTTAAAATAACTATTTAATTCAGTGGATCTGGGCCACTTCGATTTGTCCTCTACGGTGCAGAATTGTACCTCTCTAGCTTGCCGAATACAGCCCGAAATAATAGCTACTTACATGGAAATCTTTTTCTTCCAAAATCTCTTTCCTCCATCTCACAAGAAAGGCGGCACAGACATACAAATGGAAGTGAGAGAATCCTTCAGGCTCAGACTAAGGGAACATACAGAACAGTGTTAAATAGATACCTTTTAGAGCTGTTTGTCATTTCATACAGCTTTCTTTTTTTCTTCATTCTTATAAAAGGCAATTTTCCCCACAAAAATACAGGACCATATTCAGGAAATTGAGATGAAATTCTGAAGCAAAGCAACAGCACATACATTTCCGTTGTTTTAACCCTTTCAGTGCCAGCATGGTACAATACGCATTGCAATGGGTTAAATGGGGCTTTCAACCCTTTGAAGGAAGGCAGCAAATGTCTACAGTGCATTTCAAAGACCTCTCTGAACTTCAAGGGATTTAATCCTTTGAGTGCCAGAGGGGTGTGAAATGCCTCCATTTAGATCACAGGGAATTGGGCTGAATTAAAGGGGATGTATCACCTTATAAAAAGATGTTATCATCCACTTTTGAATAAAAGTTATTATATGAAAGCTTTTTTTAATCTAAATTCTTTTAAGGATATTCCATTTAGAAGTGCAGAAGAGCTGTGCCGATCAGCATAGAGTATCCCATTATGCTGACCGGCACAGCTCTTCTGCACGTCGTATTTCTCCCCCCACCTCCCTCCCAGCTGCACCAGGGAGCACGATCATGCTTCCCTTCGGTGTGCTGTGAACAGCTCCTAGCATTACAGCAAGCTGCAATTAGCATTATACTGAGGTGGTAACCTCAGTATAATGCATACCGGAGCTTGCTGCTCCACATTGCCTTTATACATAAGGTCATTATCACTTTTTTCTTTGGTATTGTTTTATTAAATTTATGAATTTAAAAGGCTTTACTAGAATACAAAATTGAGAACTTGTAGCTTAGCAAATCACATAGAGGGACACTGGAAAGATATGTTGCTCCAGCTGCAAAATAGCTGATTTCTAGACACATTTTCTACAATAAACATAAATAATCACATGGAACGGTATTTAAAAACAAAACAGCAGACAGTACCTTCTGAAATGTCAAACATAAAAAGCTAATTTATAAGCTGCATTATATGCAGCTGGACCCAGAGGTAGCTGATTGAAGAAGAAATTGTTTGAGATATATGTGACTGTTTAACTCTGCCAATGAAACACAGAGCAGTGAAAGCTGGCCTAGGATATGTTCACTGGCTTGGTAAAGAATGGCCAGAGTGATGTCTTAAATTAGTATTACCAGTAAGAGTTCTCACTCACTAACCTCTACTATTTCCCTAGATCAAAACATCGTACTCTACACATCACCCGTTACCGGAATGGTTATTTTTAACCTTTTAAGGGCCAGAGGGATGATTATACAAAGCAATGCATTTCACTTTTGCGTTCCAGAGGGGTATCCAACGCATTGTTTTGCAATGCACTTGAAACCCTTCTGGCACACAAAGAGTTAACACTGAGTGTCAGACAGGTATCCAGTGCACAGTCACAGAACCACACATACACTGACAGCCCAGCCTTGTTCTACTGTTCGCTGATAGTCCCAGATCATCACATAGACGGAAGAAACTGCCCACACCCTCGGAGAATCACACTCTGCCTCGGAGACCCGGTAATGCAGAGTCAAAACCAGAGTCTCCAGGGCAAATCCAGAGAGTTCCCAGCTATGATCATGTTAGAGTGCTACCAGGTCATTATAGTCTGGGCACCCTTGGAGTACTGCATTACTTTGACAAAACTATGGGCATTGTGCTGAAGAGAAGTGAACATGCAGGAAAGTAGAACGCTTGAAATAAAAGTGAATACATCAAAACAATTTAAACCCAATAAAACTGCTTAATCCTATAATGTTTCTATTCAGGTTAACCTAACACATTTGATTAAGCTTGGAGTGAAATAAATTGAAATAGATAACATCCATGAAATAGCATGTTAAGGAGCCAGTCCATCCTGTCAAGAATTTACAGTGTATTTAAATGAGAAATATTGGATGAATTACTTGTGTTACTAAGAAAGTGACACCATTTACTTAGATTTAAGAGTTATATATACGAAGAAGATAAATGTAGTATTTATGATTGATATTCATGAGCTAAAAGAGAAGCAAATGAACAATGTTAGTATTATCTTTCTAAACACCTGCTACTTATTTTAATTCTCTAGTTAAATTCCTTGAAGCCATTTTTTGATCTTTCAGTGTAGATAGTGTTGCAAAATACCATTAAAAGGGTCAGATTTCACAAGCTGTAGAGCAAACCAACTGCAAAATTAAAATAACCAGACATTTCAGTGAGGATTTGAAACACTGGAATGTTAGAGGTCGGCAATAAATTGCCTCGCATTGGGGGCTTGATACTATAAATGATGCTAAAACAGTAGTTAGGGGGCAAAGGAGTTCCATTCAAACAGAAAGCAAATGTTGCACCGCTTGATATCTCTGTTCTCAATCGCAGGTATACAATAACGCTTTGTATCTTCTTTAAAATCAACAACTTTATTGATGTATTAAAACTTGTTACCTGCAGTAAATAAGATCTCAGCGACAAACAGCAAGTCTTACAGAGTGGGTATATACAGGTTACAAACAACGGTGCAAATCAACGCGTATGTTCCAAATTTTGATCTCAAAGAATAGAGTTATCCATCTTTTAGCCTATTTTTTTCTATATATCCCTATTGAACTGAGATGTCAGGTATAACACAATGGAGCCGCTGAATTTTTTTTTTTTTTTTTTTTTTTTTTTTTATCATACTGGCAAAGGAGTTCCAGGCAGGACACACACAGTGTACTGTCAGAATTCTATTGTTTAGTCAGAATCCACTACAACGAGCATTGGTCACAAAAAAAATGTTGCGGCCTAACGCTCGTCACAGCTTTTTGTTTCCACAACTCACATTAAATAGCATGATTAGTGGCAACATCAAAGGAAACTAGCCAACCTTTGATGTTTGGCCAGTGTGCAGGAGGCTTAGGGTCCCATATCTAGTGTTGGGATCCCTTCTTGTGCATGCACGTGTTTGTTTTAAACCACTGTTCAACTGCAACAGTGGTTTCTAACACACATTAGGGACTCAATGCCTAGGTTTGCTAGGCTCAAACTTAATTCAACAATAGAGAGTGCCTTAACATGTATTACTAGCCACCATATGTAATTGGATAGCAAATATATCTGCTTTTTCACTTTTTAAGTGGGTGCTAATTTAGAGCCCGTTGTACATTTTTACCTGTAAGTAGTTTGTCACAGACCAGGTAATAGAATATCAAACTGTGACTTAAAGTGTTAGTAATGTCTAAAAAAAACTTTTTTTTGCATTTAGAAGAGCTTAAAAAGCTGATCTAAATGCAAAAAACCGTATCTCTTAATCCATAGCTTTACAGCTGTCAGCAGGAGATCCGTGTCGGTCGACACACTGGCGCTTGAGAACACTAGGCACACGTTTTAGACTTAGGGATTCCGTGTAAGTAACGAGATCCTGGCACTTCTCAAGTTTGTCTTCACTAATGGAGGTAATAGAATCAAGTTGTGGGTGTGATCTATCTAGCATTCAAAGTGTTAAAACATTCCATTGATCTCAATGGGAGTTTTTGAGAATTCTTATACAGTCCTCTAAGGTGTCCTTGGTTTGCTTCAGAATTGCACTTCTTCAAACTTTATAATACAGTTTAATGGGCTTTATTCAAAAGCAATTCTGGACCAACTAAACTGTATAAGGTGGAAGAAATAAAAATCAACTGATTTAAATTAGGTGTTTAACCTATCAAATGCTAGAGAGATTACCAAATCTAGCACACAAAAGGTTAAAAGCCCTAATTAACTCAATAGGAATTTGGGCAATGTTAGTTCCCCCTATAATGTAAAGGGTTGCTCCATGATTGCATCTCCTCGGCTTATTGAATACAGCCAAGAGTCTCAAACAAAAACACTATACACAGCAACCTTCATTTCAGTATATTTCCACCAAATCTCTAGACAGATGTACAACCTTCCAGAAGACTTATTTTGAACATATTACTTATGACTTACAGCCCATTTTCACAGAACCATCTGTCACCATCAATAAGAATCATCTATATTCTTAGAATTACAAACATTAGGTCAGAATGGAAAAAAACGTACAAGTTTCATGTGAAAATCACATATATAAACAGTGTTTTATAAAATAATACTGATCTCTTTGAAGCACAAAAAAAAGCTGCACTTCTGGGTTAGTATATGACAACTTAAATTATTTAATAGTATTAATAAAGTGTTAAACTATTTACTGCTGATTGTGTTTGTATGTTTCACTCTAAAACCTATGACACACAGGTCCACACAGATATAAATGCTACAGAGAGCTTTCAACCTACTGGGATCTGTAAGAGGTGAAAGTAACAAAGCGTAAGTAACCAATATGTTGGATAAGTTGTTAGACGAATAAAAAAAGATGTCCAAGCTGAGACTGGGAAAGAAAATGTTAGTCCCCTTTCATCCCATTGATAACAATGCAGCAATGTCGTTTCGGATATGCGGCCTGAGGTGAAAGATAACATGCTAGATGGACTATGGTGCCTTTCTCATGGGCAACTATTTCCTTATGTGATCACACCAAAATCCAGCATGCTAAAACTTTATTCCGTTCACTCAGGAATCTAGTAAAGTTGCAGTAAGCAAGATCCACGTGGCAACTGCTGTGTCAATGCAACCTCCAATAAATGGCCAGCCCATGTGGGAGCCAGCCAGTAATACTGGACAGCATACATGTGGGCCTGGCCAGAAGACTTCCCTCCCCTGCATCCCAATCAGCAATAGAACACAGGAAATAGGTGTAATTTATAACATGGGAAACATAATTGTTGCAGGAGGTTGCAACAGTTCTGGTGCCCTTGAAAAAGATGCCTTGGAGTTAAGTCAACCATAATGAAGGTTCCAGATGAGCTTTTTAGAAAGTCAGGTGAAGTTAGTTGTTCCCAGATGAGACTGGGAGGGTCTTAAGAAAAAGCTAAAGATGAAACTTGGAGCACTGCATCAAACACTGTTACATAGAAAGAATATTGAGCAGGGTCAGAAGAAGTCTGAGTGAAAATACAAGAAATACATTTGTTTGAAGTAGTAAGAGGGAAACAAGAGGGGGCAGTGACGTAAGATTGATAACTAGATCTTTAGAGGGTAGTGTTGGGAGCAGAAACAACAAAGGGAAAATTAATGTTGGCAATTACTTTATAAAGTTGTAATGTGTGGAAGCTGATGTCATGCGCATGGCGCAAAACAAAACAAAAGCAAATATAACCCTGGGATTTAAGATCCCTGCATATTATACTGCAGCACAAAAGATAAATGCATCGGAGAAGATTAAGGGGAAATATTGCCTTAAAATGTGGTCTTAAAAAAGAAATTATGTCCCATGGTGTCTTGAAACAACAGTGCAGTATGCAGATAGCCAGGGCATCAACTGAGCATCCTAGGAGCAAGGCCCATGTTTGTACATTGCTTTCCCTCTCTTGCATTGCTGTTGCAGGAGGGAGTGAGCACAGAACATGCTCTTGCATTTTATCTTAAACAACTTGCTCATTTCCTGATTTTGATTTCTCCTCTGTTACCATCATCTCAAGAACAGCCTTTCTGGGAAAGTGGGGTTTGAAATAGAAAAACAGATGCATTGTTTACTAATAGTACATCAGTAAGTCATGGGAAGGCGAATATGAGGAATTAAATTTCCATCCTACCTTGTCCCTAACAGTAGAAGAATTCCCTTAGCAGCATCCAAATTAAAGGTAAACCAGAACCAGGATATGGTTAAACACAATACCATTATGGCGCTTAATTAGTTTGGCATTATGTGCAACCTTCTTTTACCATTTAATGATTCTTCAGCATGGCCTCATGCAGAGCTCTTAAAATCACCTATACATTATGTTAGCCATTTTGGTATTTTAAACAGTAGCATTGTCGAGGGGGACCACCTGCCAAAAAGCAGCATATTTGTGTATAGCGAGTAGGGAAATATTGCTTCCTTTTGGTGAATGGATCTGTCCCATTCAGACTCAGTCAGCTGGGTCTGTACATTGTTCATTGTAGTAGAATGTATTTTGTGCACAAGGTACCAGATCTCGAGGAACATCCCAGTGTATTAAAAAGAAGACCAGCTACTTACAGAGATGAAGAGACTAAATAGGCTGCTGTTATACTAAATATAACTGGATACATTTTGAATCAGGCCAACTGTAGCATAGGGGATGGACGTACATTTCCAAAATGATTTAAATGTGCCTTTTAGCCCATTGCATACCAGAAAGATCTCAAGCACATTGCTTCACAATGAGTTAGAGACATTCTAGTATTCAAAGGGTTAAAATTTCAATCTAAATCAGTGGTAATTTTAACTTGTTCCCTATGAAGCTGTTGGTGTTTCCCCGAATTACCCCATTTTTTTTAGCACATCATAATGACCCACTGCAAGGGCTGGCGGCTCTTTCTTCTCTCAACTACGCTGAGACTACCTGATGTGGTAAGCCAGTCACAAAGCAGCACAAAAGACCAGTCATCATTTTTGAAATTCTAAGTTCACTGAGCACATATTGTTACATTTTAAACAGGAGTTAACATCTATCAATGACAAAAGCATATTTTAAGAATTTCTTGCCTAAGCACACAATTGTCTATTTTAGTTAATCTGACACATCTCTATTTATCAGGTTAACTACAGTTTAAAATGGAACTACATGAGCTGAGTGAACAAGGTATTCATAAAACATGCTCCTATCAGTAATGTCTTACATGCAAAAAAGTAATATTGTAGATAATCCAAAAAGAAATTGATCGGTGCAAGTCCTATCTCTCAAACCATTAAGGTTTCAGAGACAGAACATTTTAATGATCCCCCCTCCCTCCCAGAGGCATAACTAGAAGCCTCCGGGCCCTGGTGCAAGAAGTGCCACGGGCCCCCCCCACACCACACTGACCCCCTCCACAATGCCCCCATCTCCTACCTCCTATCTGGAGCTCCCGCGTGGTCCTCTTAGTAATGCAAAGCTCTGAGAGATGATGTAATCTCCCAGCGCTCTGCATTACTAGAATGCCGGCGGGAGATTGCGGGTGCCAGGCGGAGGGGTCGCAGGGGTGGCTGGGCCCCTGGAGTGCACAGGCCCGGTCGCAGGTGCGACCCCTGTGACCCTTATAGTTACGCCACTGCTCCCTCCCCTTTACCTGCAATCAGCTGTAAGCTGACAGCAGGAGATCCTGGTCTGGGGACCTGCAGGCAGCTCTTCAGCTGAGCCGAGATACCGAAATCTAAAAATAAATACTTCACTGGAACAGTCTACAAAGTGTGCTTGCAAACCAGGCATACTTTGTAGACCGTTCCAATTAAGTATTTCTTTTTAGATTTCGGTATCTCGGCTCAGCTGAAGAGCTGCTTCGAGTCAGCCGACACGCATCTTCTGTCAGCTTCACAGCTGCAGTGAAAGGAGAACTTTAAAACTTTATATCCGTAAAACCATCATGGTTTGAGAGATGGGACTTAAACCGATCGATTTGTTTTTGGATTATCTACAATATTACTTTTTATGCATGTAAGACATTACTAACCCTTTAACATTAAAGGTTAATTAATATTGACTTCTGTTTAAAATGTAACCATATATGCTCAGTGTGATGAACTGAAATTCATACAACATGTTCTTGGCATACAGCTTAATATTAACTTTGGTTAAAAACAAAAACAACATACTCATTAAAAAAAATCATAAAACATCATGCTTGTATCATTGTACTCCAAGGCTTAATATAGGATGTATTCCATATTATATATTAACCCTTTGAGTGCAACAGCAAAAACAAGTTTTATGAATTTATTCACTGTGGTTCTATTTTAAACAGAAGTTAAAGCAGAATTACCACCCTTAAAAAATGTATCAAAAAATCCCCTGTCTGGTGACTAGCTGCTCAGTAGCACTAGTCGCCAGAATTCTTACCCGTTCATGAGAATGAGCCTCTACTCCAGGACTGACAGGCAGGATGGAGCTGGGACATCTTTCCATAGTGACGTCCGCATGCCTGCACTGTCAGTCACTTTTGGAGCCGAACGGCTCCTAGCAACGCCTCCTAGAGCCGGCTGGCACTGACAGCGCAGGTTTGCAGACGTTACTATGGAAAGATGTCTGTGCTCCATCCTCCCTGTCAGTCCTGGAGTAGAGACTCATTCTCATGAACGCGGTAAGAATTCTGGCGACTAGCGCTACTTAGCAGCTAGTTGCCAGATGGGGGATTATTTGATACAACATTTTTTAAGCGTGGTAGTTCCACTTTAATCTGAAAAATACAGTATTGAATTTGTTTTAAAAAGTAATTTTTCTATTTTCTGTCTGTAAAATGTTGTTTGAAACAGTGGCGCAGCAGCCAACTCCACCCCCCCCCCCCAAAAAAAAAAATCCTATATAATAAAACTCTAGAATATTTGTCCAATGCAAACATGCGCAGTAGAGACTACCTGAACACACAGAGTGCTGGGAGCATTCTTCGGACAGTCTCTACAGCGCATGACTGCATCACGTGCATTGCCAGTGAGGCGGAGGCAGTATGCAGAGCAGGACCGGCCTCTTAACCCTTTGAGTGCCAGAGGGGTACGCAATGTGTTGCATACCCCTTTGGCACTCAAAGGTTTAACATCACCCGGACCTTGTCCCCGCTACACGGGCTTTACACTAGTATGTGTGTGTGTATGTGTGTGTGTGTGTGTTTCGTTGTCAATGCATCTCATCAGCATGAGGTTGGTTTTACTGGCTTGCTATTGAGGCTTGGTGCACATGTGGAGCACAAACTGAAAAGGTTATGGTGGGGGGAAAATTGAATGAAAACCCCTTCCACCTGAATTTGGTGGGTGGTAGATACAATGTTAAACAAACCATGAATGGTTCACTGGCTTTGCATCTCTTCCTGAGTTGTGTCTTAAAGCTGTTGCTCAGCATACACATACTCTAAGGAATCCATGTATAAAGTGGAATCTGAGGCAAAAACGTGATTCCTTGTTAAACTTATTTGCATATGCCTACCCAGAATCCCTTGCAGTAGTAACAACACTGCAAATGTGAGATTTCTGTGGGAAAAGCAAGTCTTATGGCTTGACTGGTGTGTCAATTTTTTTTTTTAACATTGTATCTACCACCCACCAAATTCAGGTGGAAGGGGTTTCCGTGTGTGTGCGTGCCACAGTGGAGCATTTTACGTTTTTAAGGGTACATTTGACAACAGCAGTGTGTCACATTGTATAACTAATTTGCCCCTCTCCTTGTATGTTGTGTGCCCATTTTGGCCAAATTATTCTAAATGCCATCATCCACACCACATTGTATAAATTTGTGTACCAAATGGGCACACATGCAAGTAGAGTTACGCAATGTGACCCACTGGTGTTGTCGAATCCACCCCTATGAGCATAAAATGTCCCACTTTGGCATATATTGTGAATCATTATGCTTTTGTGGGAGGCAGAGGGGCACTGTGGTGACATATTGCTCTGTATTGCTCTGCTGGTGGCATATAACATTGTATTTCTCTGTTTGTGCAATATAATGGTAAAGTACACTGGTGGTGGCATATAACTATTATTGCTCTGATGGTGACATTGCACTGTATTGCTCTGGTTGTTGTAAATAACTCTCTATTGCTCTGATGGTGACATAGATACAACTCTGTATTGCTGTGCTGATGACATATAACTTTGTATTGTTCTGATGGTGACATATAACTCTGTATTGCTGTGCTGTGGCATATAACT
Source organism: Rhinophrynus dorsalis (assembly GCA_037306005.1). Taxonomy (NCBI): domain Eukaryota; kingdom Metazoa; phylum Chordata; class Amphibia; order Anura; family Rhinophrynidae; genus Rhinophrynus; species Rhinophrynus dorsalis. The sequence goes on from CM074721.1 coordinate 289,575,345, forward strand.
CTTTATTGCTCTGATGGGGACATAACTGCATTGCTGTGCTGGTGGCATATAACTCTGTACTGCTCTGGTGGTAGTATATATGTAATCCTCTGGTATGGCATATAATTGTATTCCTGTGTCAGTGGCACATATGCAGTTGCAGTGGAATTACAGATGTATAGTTATTGAAATTATGCACAGTATGTTTACTTTTGTCATTCTGATTGTAAGGCCTAAGAATAATCATATATTTATGTATTTTCCTCTTCATAAAGACCTTGTCGACTGATCATTTTTTTAAGGGTGCCACAAAAGTTCTAGAATAGATTTTAGGGGTGCCTTAAGCAAAAAAAATGTTGAGAACCACTGGCATATGCTATAAGTCAAACGCTATATGCAAAGTGATATACACAATATGCTGTACACCAAAAGCTGTACTCAGTACGTCAGATGCTGTAAGCAAAATGCCAAATCCACAATGCTATTAGGCAATAAGCTATATGCAATACACATAAAACACATAAGCTCACACATGCTCTCTCTCACATACACTCTTGCTCACACACTGTCACGTGCTGTTGCTCAAACACGCTCTCTCACAAGCTGTTGCTCTAACACACACACACACACGCATGTTCACACAATCATACATGCATGCTTACACTCATGCAAACACACATGTAAATTTACCCACATTCACTGATGGAGAGTTGTGTAACACAGTGCTTTGCAATGCGGTGTAAACCTTTTTTGGAGCTGAAATGGCTAAGCACTGAAATTTCAACAAGTTACTTATTAAAACAGTCATTGTTTTATTAACCGCACAGGCAATGCTGTGGCAATATTACTAGCATTATTTAATATTGCAAACATAAAATCTATTTACATGTTTATTTTCATTATTCAAATGAATTATTGTGCATTTAGTATAAATTTACAAAGCAGTGAGAATCCCCCACCCACTCCAACACATTCTATTCTATGGAGATACAGAATGCTGGAAGGCATTTTTACTTTGAGCATCAGGTGCTCAAGAATAACAGAAACTTGTGAGATTTTCCTGACTGTCAAATTCACCACTTGATGCATTTCTACACAAAGCTGAAAGGATTCTTTCAGAACTGTAGTGTGTCAGACATTTTAAAATGACAGGATTTTATCCTGAACTAGGGTTATATGTGCAATGGGAAGAGGAGTGATTCTTGAGGAAATCAACTGCAGCATTGACTTAAAAGGGGATTTAACCCCTAGAACAGAACAGGCTTCTCCAGCACCAACGCCTTTTTTCAAAATCAAATTCCTGATCATATATATGGTTCTTTTCTACAGATGCAAACAAATGCATCCACAGGTACCCTGCTTTCTTTTCCTTGTTTCACGTGCCACTACCTGTTGCTGTGGAGGAGTAGCCATCCAAGTGGAACATGTTACTGTGGTCAATCTGACAGAGCGGGGGCAGTCACAGCATCCCCTCCAGGTGTGATAGGCTGAGGAGTACATAGGCACTACCCCAGCCACTGCGTTTGTTAGTACTAGCCCAATGGGATTTGCAATTGATTGTGTTTATGAGATACTCCTCTCTCTTCTTGTATTCTTGTATAACAAGGAGGAAAAAATAAGCTGTTACCCATTTAACACAAACACACATTATTTATATATATTTTTATGTATATATACGCGCAGACAAGTAATAATGGTAATGTAGCCTATATATATATATATCCGCATAAACTTTGTTAATAGCAAAATGCATAACTATGGCTACAATCCCTGTTGGTGCACAGAAACACAAGAAGTGGAAAAAGAGAAAAATGGGAGAACCCTAGTATAAATGAATAGAAAATTTAATAAAGTAAATACAGATGGGATAAAATAAACCTAGAAATAGAAGAAGTCAGAGATGTTCAACTAGGCTCATGAGCTTGCAAGGGTATGCAAAAGCTCACTGGGACTGTGTCCTCGCTCCCAGGGTGCAACCTCTTTTAGCTCAAAAATGCCACACACAGACAAGAACTATTCTGAAGCATATCATACAGATCCTGCCAAAATGATAGTCCAGCCAAGAAATGCCAGACAATTCTTCTCTGAAAAAGGGAAACAGGTAACCCCAGATGTACGTTTCGACCTTGTTGGGCCTCGTCAGTGAGGTGCAGCTGATCACTCTAGGCACCTGTGAGCATCTCTGACTTCTTCTACCTACATAATAAACCTAGAATAACGTACAATAAATAGTCTTTTTGCATCCAAAGGGTGCTAATAACGATGTAAAAAACAGAAAATTCACTGAAAAATAGAAAAAAAATTCAAAAAATATATAAAACACACAATTCACCCTAAGTGAGATACATAACTTCAAACCCGTCTATGCTGAAACATATATCAAATGTTGCTTTCCAATGAATCCAAGCGGGCAGGTGTCATTTGTAGAAAGCACGATAAGCTTTGGAGCTTTGTGTTCACGGCTTCTTTCCCGACTCTGGAACAATGTTCCTAGGCTCTCAGTCTCAGCAACGGACCTATTACTCTCTTGATCCTTTTCTTATAACATCGGGCAGTGGAAGTGATAATATCCTACGCATTTTGTATCAGGGGATACCTCCTCAGGGATATGATCATATCCCTGAAGAAGTATCCCCTGATACGAAACGCGTAGGATATTACCATTCCATTGTGTTTATTGACCTCCTATTGCTGTGCCATACATTTAAAGACGGGGTGTGTTGTGGACTGTTTGCTCCCTTGAGGCCTCGGCCAGGGTGCTTTTCCTAAATTGATGCAGTAGCGCAAACAGCAGCACTCCCTGGACTTTCAGGAAGGCAACAAGTTCAAAAGCTTGTGTGCAAGTTTTATTTAAGTCAAAGTTTTATTGCAGCAGCCACCTTTCTCAAGACATATATACACACACACACAAAAAATATACACAGACATACATGGGAAGAGACGTGAGAGGAGAGATGGACATAACTAGCAGTGGTGGAATAATCCTGCAGAGACTGAGTCCTAGGCAGACAGACAGATAGATAGGTAGACAGATATAAACAAGGGATTAGAGCTCTCACAGGACTTGAGAAAATAAGAAAGATTTTAATCACACATGCAATGGAGATAGATAGATAGATAGATAGACAGACAGACAGACAGTGATATTATGGTCTTTTATTTACTATGCCTATATGGCTCAAAATCAAACCTGCAGGGCTGAACTTCTGAAGCACTAGCTTGTGCTTTGGTGTCATGTACATACCTGGGAACTCTCCGGTTTTGCCCCGGCGACTCCGGGTTTGACAATGAATTACCGGGTCTCCAGGGCAGATTCAGATTCTCTGGATGTGGGGGAACTCTGCCCACCTGTGCTCAATCCCACCCTGTTCCTCCCACTCTGCGCCCTCTTCTACCCCTTCCTCAGTGTATTTTATCTATTTTTTGTTTTGTGTTTTGAAGTCCTGCCCCCACTTGTGATTAAGCCCCGCCCCTTTTATGACGCAATTCAAGTAATTTTTCTACGCTCATCAGCACCAGAGGGCTCTCCTCCGGGCAGCCCCAACCAACAAGTTTCCAGATATGGTCATGTAGCCATGGCTGCATGCTATTTGACATCATGGGCCTTATGCACAAAGAAAAAGATTAGAGAATATCAGGAAAACAAACTGTACTATAGGGGTGAAATGAAAATTCCTGTTGATAGAAATGAAAATCGACACCCCTTGTATTCTTTCAAAATACACTTGGGACCACTCAAGAATTCAAGAGGTTACAAGACCAATTTAGATTAATGGAAGGTTTAGGAAATTTTTATTTTTTTATTGTAGTTGGTTTGCTTCAGAATTGCTATTTTTTCATTTGTGGGCCCCATGTCTGTAGCTGGTGTCTACACATAGTTTTGTTCACCATCATTGAACTCATTTACAAAACTAGCACATAGGAAAGTGACACAACTGTATGAAAGCAGAGTAGGGTGATATAGAAACATAGAATTTAAGTGCATTCTGAACATCTAGTCTGTCTGTTTTTCTTATTGTAAAAACTTAAAACCTTAATAGATTTTGGTCTTGTCAGGATAGCCTTATGACTATTCCATGCATACTTAAATCTCCTCACTGTATTAACTGTTATAATTTCTGCTGGCAGGCTATTCCACTTATCTACCACCCTCTCAATGAAGTAAAATTTACATTACATCTAAGCCAGTGTCCCACTAGTTTTTGGCTATGACCTCTTCTCCTAATATTTCTACTCCTTTGAAATGCACTTCCTCCTGTACTTTGTTGAATACCTTCATGTATTTGAATGTTTCTATCAATTCTGCCCTCTCTCTTGTCCAAGCTACACAAGTTGAGATCCTTTAGTCTATACTGAAAATCCTTCACCATTTTAGTAGACCTCCTCTGAATTCTCTCCAGAATATCTACATCCTTCTGGAGATGGTGTTTCAAGTAGTGTACACAATACTCTAGGTAATGATGCACTCTTAAATGTCAAAGAGCAGGATTAAAAGATGTTAAACATAAGCATCACCATATCTTTTAAAGGGATTCTTTAATATTCACAAACACCATAGACTTTTTAATCAATGCAAACGTTATTTTGGAGGCCCAGCATCTCAACTCTTGGGTTTTCTTCTTCTTCTGGGTCAGCTCCTCTGAAAGAGAAGGGGCTGATGTCTGGAATAAGGGTAGGGTGGGGGAATAAATACAATGTAAATAATTCCCTAAATATAAGCACAATCAAACTGCAAAACACTAGAACTGGATGATATTAAACATAAGCATTACCATCTCTAACATTTGAAGCAAAACAATACAGTGCACACTCCTCTGGTCCTTAAAAAGTTAAGATGAAAGCAAAGTTTTTTCTACATAAGTGCATCTCTAATCCACACCCCTTGCATTCCAGCTGAAATGCTTGAATTGTCTTTATGGTATTTTGTCCTGGATACTATCAGGAATTAGCAGACGCCAATGGGTGTCTTAGTCCCAGTTACTTCTAATTGTAGTCCAGCTGGTTGAATAATATGCAGCTCTGCACTGGATAAGATTAATTATCACCATCACAAACAACTTATACTCCAATCCAACAATATAATTATTACATATTTTACAATTTGATGTCTAAACTACTTACCTCATGTATCATCTTAATTACTTTTCCACTTCTTTCCCAAAGAAGCTGAGTAATATGGCATTAATTAATGGACACAATAAAGAAACTGCCAGTATTGTTTCAATTCTTTCTGAGAACTAGACTAATTTGCATGTCTCTCTTTTTCTACCTTTTATATTAAACAATAGCACCATTGAGACCTCTGCATTAAATTGTAAGTCCATTAAACAAAACACAATCATATCCATTCCCACAGATATTCATCAATTACCATATTTTACTGCAACAAGTACATTTTTATTGTATTGTCTCTAGAGTGTTGAGCCATGGGGTCGAATTTATATTACAGCATGCACTTTGCATGATAAGAGAATATTAGGTTACTCAGCTTTACATAATAAATATAGGGGAAATAGCTAATAAAAGGATGTATTTAAGCCACACTTTGCTTTACTGACATAATATTAATACTGCAAAAGCAAACATCACAAAGTTTCAGAAAAGTTATTGTATTAAATATAACAGTCCATTAATACTTTAACCCTTTAACAACCAAAGAGGCCTGCAAGGCATTGCTTCTCATACCTCTGTTCCTTAAAGGGTTAATCAGGCAGCAATGTATAACTCAACAAGATATGATATTAGTAATAAAAAAATAACATACAGTGCTCAGGAAGTAAGCCATAGGCAGTAACTCCAAAGTTTTATATTTGGGGTATAGCATGGGGATGAAGATAGAACCTCCTAAATGCCTCAAGGTACAATGCGGCTCTGCACAGTCTCTGACAGATGAAAAGTGAAAGAAGAAAATGTAATGCTGACACTTAGGACATGTGTGAAATTGATGGCAAGACAAAAGAGCAAACATATCAATAGAGTTACAGCATACAAATTAAAAGCCAGTCACTCCAGTCATATTTGCAGTAATGTACTGAACAGTAACTTTTCAGTCTCAGATGGAGTTTATTTGCAAATTGAGACTAGTTATCAAGATTTTTTTATATATATAAAAATGATACATAAATATTTCTGTGTCAGAGAGAGAGAGAGAGAGAGAGAGAGAGATGCATTTTGCAGTTCTTCTCCAATATTCAACCTCATCAGCAGCATTAAACCAGTTCTCCCATATAGAAATTGGGCATTAAACAACTTGTCCAAGAGTAAGTCTATTTATGGAAAAAGTTTTCACGAGATAAAGACTTATGGGAGGTGAACCAACACAAACAACAAACATGATAAACCCTCAAAGAAGGATGGCCTACCTATGATGACTCCTGATGCAGAAGCCTGAAAACCTTCTGCAGAATGGGCTACGGACACAAATCCAGATTCCTCCTATTCAGAAAAGCCTCAAAGGAGAATACAAAGTATTAACTACAAACAATTAGCAGCTCAAGTGAAAAAAGACTATAATGCCAGAAATCAGCAAAACAATGGAAAATATACAAAGATCACTAGAGGATTAAAACCTCCAACACACACAAAAATCCAGGATCTTGATTAAAAGATTACTACTACATGGGAGAATGATGAAATATGACTGCAAAAAATCGACAGCCATGAGGATAAACTAAAGGATATGGAAATTAAACTTGATTTCGAAAATAAAACAGAAGGAATAATCTATACTATAAAAGAAGAAGTGGTCAGGTGACCACAAATTCTATGTCCGTGCCCCACACACTCCCAGGGGAGGCAGCTAGGAGGAGATTTGCATTGTCCTCTATTGCCAGAGCCCAGTATTACATACTCAATTACAATACACACACTCCAGGGCTGGCACATAAGAGCACATATGCAGCTCTCCTATAGACTGCCATAGCCCAACATACACACCCCAGGGTGCAGCTAGGAGGACATTAGCATATCTCACACACACACACATTGTGCCACTACAACATACGGACACTCATTTAAATGTCCACAGCATTCACTATCCCTTCAGTGAAACACAAAAAATGCCTGACACTCTCCTGTTGGGAACAAAAATTTCACACACCACCACATTATGTTTATGCTACAAACAGTGATGTTTTCTCTGCATCACTCACCAAAAATCACATGGAGTGCATTCAGCACACCACTGTTATACTAATGTATACTGTTAATACATATTGTGTGCCTTAACCCTTTGACTGACAAAGAGGTGCCAAAGTAATGCCATGTTCAACACTGTGGCACTCAAAGGGTTAATATGGCGACACAAAGACAATACACACACACGCCCGCAACACACACAGACGACATACACACTAATGCAACACACACACACAGACAACGCACACACACCCGCAACGCGCCCCCGCCCGCAACACACACCACACACGCAACACATGCATGTGCAACACAAGCCTGCAACACACACTCTCACAAAACACACAGCCACAACACACACGTTTGCAAAACACATGCCCGAAACACAAACACCTGCAAAACACACGTGCGCAGAACACACGCACACAACATACATGTGCACAAAACACATGCCCACAACACACATGCATAAAACATACTCCCCCAACACACGTGCGCAAAACACACACCCACAACACACACCCACAACACACACGTGCACAACACGCAATACACACACACGCATAACACAATATAATACGCAAATTCAACAATCCAGTCATTAAGAACATTGTCTTAAAAGGGTTACATGCTGCTCTACTACTGTGCTCCTCAACATATTAATTACAAATGCCTTACCTTACACTGTGCCTGCCACACAAACCGAGAACCCAGAAGTTAGAGACTGGTGTCATGGTTCCTCAGCCAAAAAGAAGAAACCGTGCAAACCAGAATCACCCCATACTTGGACGTGAATGGAACTCACATTTCTGTTACTAACCAAGCTCTCGGTGATTTTATCTTCAAGAAGTAACTCTCCCCTGCCCTATCTTTCAAAAAAAAAAATAGGCCATTTCCTCCCTCTGCCATTTGATAAGGTAAGGGATTGCAGGGGCCTTCTTCAATATATATACACACACACACATGCAATACATGCACCACACACACAATAAATACAGACAGCACACATGCCCGCAACATGCACACATACACCAGCAACACATACGCTCGTGCCTGCAACACACACATGTGCCCGCAACACACCCGCCCGCAACACACAAGCCCTCAATGCACACACCCGTAACAAAAACCCATAATACCCACGCCCACAACACACACAACACACACACATGCCCGCAACACACACACGCCCGCAGCACATGCCTGCAGCCCACAACACACATGCCCACAACACATACATCCACAACACACATGAACTCAACATACACACAACACACGTAGCCTGCAACACACACGCCCGGAGCCCATAACACACACACACGTGCCCACAAGACACACACTCGAAATACACACATGCCAGAAACACACACGCACGCAACACACACGCACCAACATACACACAACACACAAATGCACGTAGCCTGCAACACTCACGCCCGGAGCCCACAACACACACACCCGGAGTCCACAACACACACGTCTGTAGCCCACAACACACACGCATGCCCGCAAGACACATACACGCGAGCAAACACACACTTGTAATATACACACAGCAGAAACACACGCGCCAGAAACACACACGCACTCACACGTGCACTCAACACACGCACACTCAACACACGCGCACACAACACACGCGCACACAACACACGCGCACACAACACACGCGCACACAACACACGCGCACACAACACATACACGTCCGTAATACACACATGCCCATAATACACACACACACAGACGTCTGCAACAGACACACGGATGCCTGTAATACACACACAACCGCAACACACACGCCTGCAACATACACACACGCCCGCAACACACATGCCCGTAACATACACACCCGCAATACATATACACACAAACCCGCAATACACACACTCCTGCAACATACGCCCGCAATACACACACATGCACAACACACACACACACAATACAGTCAATACAGTCATTAAGAACATTGTCTGCTTTTCTGGATTTACCTGGATGTCGGTGTCCCTGAAGCACTCAAAGGACTTAATCCCTACAGGCAACGCTGTGCCCCTTTTGCTAGTGATTATATACACACACACAAACAGATTATTGTTAGCCCTGAACATGTTAAACAAAGTAAGCTAATCTACACTTTGTCACAAACTGGCTATCAGTTCAACTAAGCACTGACCCAGACAAGATTCTTATAAAGATATTGATTAGGTATGCTGACAGAAGAATACAGCCCACTAATAGCTAAAATATTGGATTACAATGAAAAAGTAGCAATTATGAGTGAATTTAAGGAGCATGGTCCACTTAAGTATGAGAACTCAAGTGTCCTAATATTTCAGGATTATTCAAAGAATTTTCTTCAGATCAACCCCTAACCTACACTATCCAAACCAACTATATTGTGGATTCAAACAACAGGGGATGCAAAACTTCTGAGGATGCCCTACTTGAACTACGACAATGAAGTTGCTTTTTTAGCCAGTATGCCATTGAACTTAGAACCCTCTCCTATGAAACAAACTGGAACATGAGGGCTCTCAACACATATTTCCCAAAGAGTTAAATGAACACATAAATGAAATATGCTTTCACTTGTCAAGATCTGCCAGAGGACCCTGAATGTTTTATTATCGTTTGCCTCATCTTGGATCAACGGATGCAAGAAAGGCAACAGGAACAGGAAAGGTCCCACAGAATCAGAAGGTTCTAAGCTACTTTTATACAAGGCTTGAGTTCTCCTGGACACCTTCACTTTTTGTGGGAATCCAGCTGCAGACACCCAGGTCCAGGATTTGAAACAACTTTGTGTGGACAGTCAGAAAACCCATAAATCTACTCCCTCTTCTCATAGCCTAACTTGTTGGAGAGAAGGTTTGGCTATCTACCAAGAATTTTCCTTGAAATTTGGACCTTGACTCATTGGCCTTTTCCATATCCTGGAACAAGTCACTCCTGCCACCTTCCATCTGGTCCATAAAATCTTTGATTCCATTAGGTTCACGTTTCTCTGCATTATATAATCAACTGAAAGGGATATGGACCTGAGGAGAGCTTGTGCACCTGAGCATCAGAGGTTCACACCCCTGTGTTGGTCTGAACTTTCTATAGCTCCCACCCTGACAAGCCCAATTGCCCAGGGGGTACTCCCTGTGGGGTAGATAGTCTCAAATCTATTACTACTGTTGTGTGTGGCAATGTGTCCCTGCTTGTGAGGGTCCTCTCATCACACTAAGTCTGTGTGCTCCAAGCATGTGTGTTTCCATGCATGAGTATGCATGTTATTTCATGTTATTCTATGGTGGCCCATTGAATGCTTTTGGATTGCTGGATTCTGATTGGTCTGGGGAACCTAGTTTTATCTCGGACTTCTGGAGACTTATCACCTAATTATCTTGTCCAATCTTCAGCCTGGGAATACTTTTTAGGTCTTCTTCACATTTCTGATGATGGATTTGGACTTGCTTGCCTTTCTCCAGCCTTGACCACTTGCCTCATTTAACAATTCAGAACAAACTCCACTAGCCCTGGTCTCAGACTTTTTGACCTTGACTCGGCATCCTACCCTTGGCTCCTTGCCTTGGAACATTGACCACTGGTGGTCACACAACTCTTGGGGCTCAATCCATGGCTGCAACTGGCTGTCCCTGCATGGGAGAAAGACCATCTTATTGTATTGTGGGTCCTGCTTCCCAACAACATGACAAGCAGCAATGTATTCCTTTAAATGGTTAGTGAACATTAACTATCTTAGAGATGCCACTATAATATGTTACCATTAGCTTGGGATTTTATTCAATTTCACAAATTAAGTCTGTGGACTAATTACAAAAAAAAACAAACACCTGGATATTTAGCTTATAGATAGTCATAGAAGATCTTTGATATTTTCTTTTACTTTGACAAGCAAGCATGCATAAATGTATGAAAGACTGCTAAAATGTTGAAACATGGTAGAAAATGTTCATATGGTAATGCAAATGTTGATCATTAACCTATTCAACAATAAAGTATGACTATGCACGAGTATAAGTATATAACTGGCCATCCTTAATTGGAGTACAGATTTTCATATAACTAAAAGATATAAATAAAATAACAAAACGTATACATTATAAACTTCAGGATTTAATATCCCATTGTGGCACAAGGGGTGCATACTATGTGGCAAAATAAACTATATCCATGCAACACCCCATGGCGGCAATGGTAGCTCCTGCCCACAGAATAAATACTTAAAATATCAATCATTCTGTAAAATAAGACAAATATTAATCCATGTTAACCCTTTAAATGTCAGTCAAAAATATTAAACAACAGACATCATATCGTAATACAGTGCGTAATAAATTCCAATATTGGTATAGCCATAAACACTATAAATGTACACTACAGATGATAGGCTCTATTAGGCCACATACTTAAAATGAAACTCACAGTGCATCAAAGAGTGCAATGGTAGTCTCCTAAAGGTATCAACATGATGAATTCTACAAAACTACCATCATAAATAAAATAATAAATAATAATACAATACAAGAACACAGTTCACTATTAATCCCTTGGATATCAGTAAAAAAACAACTATTATCACACGCAAATATACTCACAATGTGCCACCAGACCCAATATTAACCCCCCAATGATAGAAATATTATAAATTGTAAGGTATAGACTCAGAAATCTAGTCTCAACCTATCTGGTGTCAAAGGAGACATTTTATGCGCTAAAGAATACACCATTCACTTGATGTTCTCCTGGCACCAAGACAGATATACATAAAACAGCTAGTATGAGGCGAGATGTGTTGTATGAGTTTATTATACCGTAGGCAAGTATAGTTTTTGATACCTTTTATTGGCTAACTAAGCAGAGGTATCAAAAACTATATTTGCCTCCTGTATTTCTACGGCTAACACAGTACCAACTCTCATCCTTTATTATACCGTGTATGTTTCCTGACTCTTACCGTTTCTAAACACTTGGAATAAATGTTGTACTTTTTACAAACGGCTGGTGTATCGCTTTGGCTTGGTTCATAGAACGCTTCTCTCCTGTGTTATCACCTCTGTTGAAATCCTGCTGAGTTTATGGGAAGCACCTCCAGACCAAAAGCAGAGATCCTCTTTGGGTGAGGAATCCCCTGTAGGAGAACACAATCACTGATCGCTGATGGCAAAAAAGCTACTGAGTTTACTTTTGGGCTATCACTCAAGTCGCTACATAGTAAGTGCAACTGTATCTGATAGCCTATGAGTAAAGGCTGCTCTCAGATTTCCTGCACTCTTTTTTCTTCTTTTTTGTATGCATAAGAAAAATGAGAGGGTGATGCTGAGGACACCGTTGAAAGAAGCTGCGGACTGAGCACGGCTCCAGGCGGCTTTGTGCAATATATTCAAAAAACTCTTATATATTGAAAGTTCTTACAAGTATATAAACTTTTCGAATTGAACTTGAGCACTATTATATGATTTGTTTCTATATCACCTGTACTGACACCTATGCCTAAACCTCTATCAATTCTACCCCCCCGAAGATGACATTTGCACGGGGATGGATGAAGGAAAAGTATTGACCTGTGTATCTTTACTCATGACTATGTTTTGGGAAGAGACACTTGGGGATAAATCATACTCAATCCGTTCATGATAGACAGTTATGGATCCGTTTATGTCCCGCTGTGTATTGCCACATAAAGTATGAGGATTCTGAGAGGGACCAAATCTTTATTTATTGTAATAATTCATTCCTAAATCTCCCTCTTACTAGACTGCAATGAAGAAGATTTCTCTTTTTTTATTGCTTAAATTCCTAGTCCATTTCCAAATCTGATTGTTCTTATAATTGCTCCCATCCCTAACGAACTTTTTCCTTTTCCTCTCTATCAATTCAACTTGCTGAGTATTAACATTTTTTTTGTTCATACCTGAAATGTATTACAATCTCTAGTCTGTTTGGACATTTCAATTTCCCTAATTTTTCTTTTTTTTTTCAACTCAATCATTTTACTTTCCCTATACTCAATCAATAACTGCATTAAAGAAAAGTTCTCCAGTTGGGAGAACAGTGTGCCCACATCGGGTCCACTACTAATTGGTGTACTGGCTGGCATTTTAGGTAAACTTCCCCTGCTCAAGGAGAACTCACCACTCAAAAAGACCTGGGCATCATATCTTTCTTTATAGAATTGCATATTAATAAATAAAAAATATCTAAAACAAAAAATATATAGTATATAAGCAATATGTCAAACCAGTCCAAATAAATATACAGAAAAAAAAGGCCTTGTCACTTTAAACAAAGAGAGGCAGCTCTTCTTCCTTGGTTGAAGCAGGTATATAACTGCAAAAAGAAAGTGGGAGAAAACCACAGAAAGCGCCCGTGTGTATCAGTAATATAGATGATTTTAGAAGTCCCCAAACAACCAAAGGTGCCGAGAGGGACAATTGAATCAAGGACTTAGACTTTAGTGACTCATGCTGCAATCTCCCAGAGATGTTGTATTATACTCACTCATATTGGGCTCACAGTTGAACTTAGAAATAGAAACTTTCCCGTTTTTGTGTAAAGCCCATATCTTAAAATGTACCTCTTCTTACTTGCATATAGACATGTTTTACATTTTACAAATGTATTTTCGCTTATCTTTATTGGATATATTTTCTCATATAGATAAAGATGATTTAAGCTTGAAAAAAATAAACTTAGATAGAACTAACAATTGTTGCCAAGCTTACTGGCATATTCTAGTGTTCTGAATGCCATCTAGAGATCGGAAATGAATAGCTTATCTGTGTGATACTCTGTTATATATTACCATAGCCATTATCACGTTGTTACTAACAACTTGCAAAAGACAGATACAGGAGTCCCAAGAAATGTATACGTTTTAAATCTGTTAAGCTTGTAAGGTGCAAAATAATTATTTCCTGCAGTTTGTTTCAGTTTCTATAATTACATTCAGTTTGCCTTATATATGTAATTCTGGAGAAAAAACAGCTACACCATTTGGAACAAATACAGACTTCCATTTATTTAAATGGGGTTTTAAACCCCTTGAATGTTAGAGAGATCTTCAGTGTATTGCTTAGAAATGAGCTGAAGACATCTAACATTCAGGGGATTAAGAGTCCCATTAAAATCCATGGTAGTTTTACAAAGCTGTATTTGACCTCAACAGCAGGGACGCTCAGACCTGTCATTAGTCCCACACAAATGGTGCAATCAGTCAGTGGATCAAAATCATGATTTTGTTTTTAGTTGATTGCCTGTACTGAATATAATTTGATAAAGGGGTATAACCCCGAAACGCGTTATTGGGCTTATGAAGTTGTTATATGTATGACGCTATTTTAATACTAGGCTATCATATTTTAATAAATATTTTGCAACAAGATAAAGGATCCAGTTTTTACACGTGTGAAGGCAACTGAATCGGGGCAGTTTATGTTTCCCTGTTTGCTTGAGCTGGTTTTATCGTTTACTAGCTATTTCATCTGAATACTGTGAGTATTCATTTTGCTTGATATTTGATGGTCCTAAGGATATAAGTGAGGTGGTTTGCGCTCTTCCTGTTCGTGTGTTTCTTCTATCTTAAGGGTCCCAGAAGATTGTGAGAATTCCTTCTTAAGACACAGCAACATCGTTTGTGGGACTGAGTGAGGGCAGTCGGATTCCCTCATTAGTGTACGCTGATCACTATTAGTGGTCTTGAAAATTGTGAGTACAGTGGTGTACGGGTGGAGGTCCTATATTGGCTACATATTGCACTAGGAGCGCCCTTTTTTCTCTTCTTACTTTTCAGAGAACAGTTCTGTTTCTCCACTGTTCCAACAGGGTTCTCAATATAGCCCTGTCCATATTGGTAGGTCTGCTCCCAGGAAAGCAGATCTGACAATGGGACACTATCTACATGATTGCTGCTGTTCAACAAAACAAAAAAGGGAATTTCATATTTCCACTATGATGCAGCAGGTAAGCAAATGAATGGTTCCTCTTTTTCTTAGTGCATACGCACTTAGTCTTCAAATTCCATTGATGTTAATGTCTTATAAATGTGTTGCTCAGGCTGCTTTCATGACTTTATGTAATCTAATTAAATTGATTAGCATGGTTCTTAAAAAAATACACATTTTGCAGAGCTCTCTCTCAATCATTAGATAATACTTGCAGATGCAGCATAAAATGTTCTAAAACTCATCCTGCAGTAAACCATATTTACAATGCAAAAATACTGTGTTTCGACCTGCTAGCTAAAAAATTGCTGATATTTGCATAGTTAAAATTAGAGCAGCAATGAAATGCAACTACCTATTTTGTGTTACATAGCCTCTTATGTAGTTTTCAACATTGCACAACTAAACACATTTGGTTCAGTGCTGCAACTTTCCTGTAATTGTTGGGGGCTACAAATAAGTTGCAGTGTGACAAGTTTTGATGGCAGCTCATAGGGTCATTGTGTAGAAATGCACATGGGTGACTGTATCGTGTCACTGCAACTTCCAAGTACTGTTGTGTGCGCGTAGGTGTTAGGCAATCATGTATGGCAGATGTCCCTTGTATGTGCAAACTCATTTTTGAACCCTACCCCTCTCTTCTGAAATAGGTCTTTGTTGGCTTGCAAGGGGGAATATGTTGGCTTGCAAGGGGGAACACAGGTGGTCATATTTGGGACACAGTGGTCATGCTGACTTATTCCAATCACCAATGTAACACAGTCAAAGAATAGTTTCTAAATTAATTCTCAAGTTTCCAACTGTCCATAAATGCACAAGGTTTCAATAATAATGCTTCAAATACAATTGGTATATCACATAAATCTACTGATCCTTTAAAGGAACACTTAAATTATTATGGCCAGAAAATCCTAACTGCCTCAACAGGTCTTTCCCTTGTGTATTTATTCGAGAGATAATATCTTGAGACAATCTTGGACATCATATCTACTGATGTGGACATGGCAGTTTGCTAGCAGAACTCTCCTCACTGTACATGGTAATCTTATGTTGCTCAAGCACTTTGCCTATTTCAGATTGAACAAAAATAAACTGTCAGCAAATGTCATGTCCACCTCCTTGGACATGAAACAAGCCAATGCGCGGTCCAGTTACAAATTGATGGGCAAGTCCTTTCTGCAAGGGTAAACACCAGCTGATCCCAGATGTACATTTTGGCCTTGTTGGTAAGGTGCAGCTGATGTCTCTAGGCATTGAGAGTAAGGGGTCCATATCTGGATTACCTTCCACTCTTAAGGAGACACCCTAAGAATTCTTAAAAACAAACAAACGTATGTGAGAGGCTCTGAGGAACAACAAATGCAATGTTGCCTGCCCTACAGCTAGCAGCCACTCAAAAGTATCATGTTTAAGCTCTGTATTGCCATTACAGAGAAGAAATGTTCAAGTACATATTAGACTAATCCAATACAAAAGGATAGACAAGTTCTAAACTGATGAGTAAGTCTCTTCTGCAAGGGAATTACCAGTTAACTCCAGATACAAGTTTTTGGACTTGTTTGAGCCTCATCAGTAAGGTGCAGCTGGTTTCCCTAGGCTCTCATAGTAACTGATCCACGTAACAGTTGATGAGGTGGAAAAAAGACATGTGTCCCTCAAGTCCAGCCCATGCCAAATTACCCCTGTTGATCTAGAGGAACTCAAAAATTAAATCCATTTGCAATTAATCCCCAAGTGGGTAAATTCCTTCCTAACTCCAAATGGCAGTCAGATAGTTCCCTGGATCAACAACCTATCTCAGTGATTCTCAAACAGGGTGCCGTGGTTACATCAAAGTAGGGTGCCCCACTTTTTCTATGAAGACTAACAAAAATGGACTTTCAAATAAAGATTTATAGAAACTGTTATGCACAATATATTTAGTTTTGTTATTATGAGTATAAAACTTTATAATAACTGTATATTTATATATTGTACCCTTCTTATGCCCTTGCTAAAGTACATTAAATATGTTAGGGGTGCCCCTAATGTTCTTGATTACGTGTTAGGGTGCCCCGAACAAAAAAAGTGACCTATCTGCTTTGAAGCCAACTGTCATAATTCTCAATATTGTTCTGTGCTAGACAGGTATCCATTACTTTTTTGAAAGCAGTTACAATAACTGCAGGCACAGCATCCCGAGGCAAAGAATTTCAAAGCTTTACCACCCTGACTATAAAAAATCAGTTCCTTTGCTTTAATCAAAAGCTCCTTTCCACTAGTCTTAACGATGATCTCTCATACTTAGCTCAACTCTTTAAGTAAATAAATAATTGAAGAGTTCTTTGTATTGACCTTGAATCTATTTGTAAATGGTAATCATGTAACTCCTTAGACGTCTCTTCAGGCTAGTCTTTTCTTATAACTCAAATCCTCCAATGCCTTTGTCAGATTGGTTGTCCATATCTGTATTTGTTCTAGTTAAATAATGTCTTTTTAAAGATCTGGTGCCCAAAACTGTACTCCATATTCTAGATGAGGCCTTATGAAGGATTTATACAGAGGTAGAATTACATTTGCATCCCGTGCATCTATACCTCTTTTTATGCAGGACAGCGCCCTATTTGCTCTTTTTGCAGCTGAGTGACCCTGCACACTATTGTCTATTAGTATTCCTAAATCTTTCTCTAATGAGGATTCCCCAAAGTGTTTCCCATTTAGTGTAAAAGTAGCTTGACATTTAGTGTATATATAGCTTGTTTGTTTCTGCAGCCCAAAAGCATAACTTTTACATTTACCTACATTGAATGTCATCTGCCACTTTTCTGTCCATTCACATAGTTTATCTAAATCATTCTGCAGAGAAAAAAACATCCAAACATCCATCTCTGTATGTATTTCCTGATACAGCTTAGTGTCATCAGCAAAGATTGAGACGCTACTTTCAACTCCCACTTCTAGATCATTAATAAACACATTAAAAAGAAATGGGCTCAGGACTGAACCCTGTGGCACTCCACTTAGGGAGACAACCTAAGAGTTTTTAAAAAATAAGCAAAAGTATGGAAATGGACACTTCCATGGACATGACATCCAGGATGATATGAAGAAGTTTTATATTGCATCATGGACCAAATGCACAGCGACCATTAACATTTTCTGAAGTGGGGGATTAATATTAGGAAGATAGTGTTCCTTTAAAAGAAGGCTATATCTTAAGGAAGACTCTGAAGAACTGCTAAAAGGAATTGCTCTGAGCCCTTAATGTGTACCTGCAGAGAAGAAATCTTTAAGCCCATATCTTGACAATGTTTTAAGACCTCCAGAAATACCACCTTTCCTTCGGATTTCTCTTTCAGAATCTTGAAACCAATTCTACTGTAAGACGTTGCTGTCATTCTTTCTGCCAGCAT
Source organism: Rhinophrynus dorsalis (assembly GCA_037306005.1). Classification (NCBI taxonomy): domain Eukaryota; kingdom Metazoa; phylum Chordata; class Amphibia; order Anura; family Rhinophrynidae; genus Rhinophrynus; species Rhinophrynus dorsalis. The sequence goes on from CM074721.1 coordinate 289,593,796, forward strand.
GGTCTAAATGACCTTGGGAGACAGATTTATCAATGTTTTTCATGCTCATTATGTAAGCTGTAAGCAAAATCACTGGTTAATGAAGTAGAAGGACAAGAAGGCTTCCAGAGGCAGTCTGCCATATGAGCATCTGTAAACCAAAGCCTTTAAGCCACAACAATGCTATAAACATTATATCCTCTTGATCTGTGATGTTGTTCTTAACTCCCTCTGAAGGGAAATAGACTAATAAAGGCATATGCCAGTACAGATGAGTTAATCAGAGGCACAATTGTGCACAAGCTGGGAAATCCTAAAGCTATGGCCTTTTAGGCACCCCAGAAGATAGGGTTGGAAACCTCCAGCATATGTCACTGCTTTATATACTTGGAAAAAAATTACCAAGTTCGGTACTTGACCCCAGTGCTTTCACAGCACTGATTGCACTTTGCATTTTTCCTACCATAAAGGCTCACCTCCACAGGTCTGAAATAATCACTCTGAATATCAGGATTCAAATATGGGTAGAAATGTGTTAGCCATAGAAATACTGGAGGCAAATATAGTCAAGCTGATACCTTTATTGGCTAATTAAACTTAGTTATGCTTAGTTAACCAATAAGGGTATCAACTTGACTATATTTTGGCTCTATAGTCCAGCATATTAGATTGAAAATGAAACAATGACTAATAGGATAAAATGCAGACTGACAGATTTAATTTGAGGGTATTTAAATCCATAAACAGTGCACCATGCAGTTATAACAGCCCATTTTAAACATAGTCTCTCCATTTTAGGGGACAAAAGTAACTGAAAAATTGGCTATTCAGTGGTTTCTTGGCAAGATGCATGTAGTTGCATCATTAGTTCATGCACTAGAGAGCTAACAAAAGGTCTAGAGGTGATTCTAGGTTATATCTAAACATGAGGAGTGTCAATGCCAGTAAGCAGGCCACCATAAGGCTGAAAAATCTTATTAAATTTATCAGAAACATAGGCAAAACAATAAGTGTGTCAAAATCAATGCTGTTGTAAATTGTTAAGAAGCAAGGATGTACAGTGAAGCTCAGCAAACACAAATTACCTGAAATACCACATAATGATCTGTTACACAGTTGAAAAGGGGGAGCGGGTTTCTGCAGCAAGTGCCATATTTTTGCAATATATGTTTATTATTCATTTACACAGATTTCCACAAGCTTAATAACATTATTCTTTCATAACTTAAACTTCATTATTCATCAATAACATTTTCATTATTATCAATTCATCTAAGACAATATAGCTGCAGGAGATGTTGTTTTCATGATATATTTGGTTATGATAATTTAATAGAGCTCCAATAAGGTTTTTTAAAATAATAATGTTTTATAATCCATTACTTCCTGTTAATTATTAGATGTGTGTGGAGCTCTGATCTGGACTTAGGAACTACTGAGGACTGATAGGAAGAGCTGGAGGTGTGATAACTCCAGATAATTAATAAAAATATAGGAAATGAAGATCACAAAATACATTAGATATTAATCTGTGGTCTAAAACTGAATATAGATTTCATTTTGCATTTTAAAGGTGTTAATAAATAATTTTATTTAAGAAACAGCCGTCCAGGATCTTTTTCATCTTTTGCTACAATTGGAATTACTCAAGGATATACAAGAGAGATGGCGGAGTCACTGTATCCGAATGGAGATGGATTTGTTCTCTCCGTACTCTTGCCTGTCAGCTCTGAGAAGTGCTGACAACTCCACTTGCGAGTATAAAATCTTTTATTCTTATATAATTTTGAGTTCAAGAAACTGCACAATTGGGCACCCTTTGTTTTTTCTATTCTGTATGACATTTGTATTTTGTACTATTTCATTTGTTACATAGTAAAATATTAAATTAGGTTGAAAAAAGACACAAGTCCAACCTTTGCCTCATAACCCAGAGACATGAGGATCATATAGCTTTCCTGCTGCAAAATAAGTTAGCCTTTATCAGACCTTCTTGTTTTGCCTACTAATAAACATTATATAACCCTGTATGTTCCCTTTTGAAAGAAATGGATCTAATCTTTTCTTCAAAGTATCCACTGTATCTGCTCTTACCATATATTTGGGCAATGAATTTCATAATTGAACAGACCTTACTGAAAAAAAAACCTTTCTTCTACTGAAGCTGAAACCTCCTTTCCTCTAATATCAAGGGGTGGCACCTGGTTATTTCATCAGGCCTTGGAATGAACAGCTCACCAGAGAAATCCTTGTATTGATCTCATATACTTGTACATTGTGTTAAGATCATCTCTTAGTCGTTTTTTCTCTAGAGTAAATAAAACAAGTTTGTCTAGTCGTTCCTCATACATCAAGTCCTCCATTCCCTTAATTAGTTTTGTTGCTCTTCGTTTTACTCTCTCCAGTTTCTAGAATATCCTTTTTCAGAACTGGTGCCAAAATTGCACTGCATATTCGAGGTGAGGTCTTACCAACAATTTGTGCAATGGCAAAATATGTTATCCACTCTTGTTTCATTACCCCTTTTTATGCAAGACAGGACTTGGTTTGCTTTTGCTACCGCTATTTGACACTGGTCACTGTTTCAAAGTTTGTAGTTTACAAGGATTCCCAGGTCTTTCTCTAGCAACGAATCCCCTAAAATGATTCCATTAAGTTATAAGTAGCCTTGGATTTTTTCATCCCAAATGCATGACTTTACATTTTTCCCACATTAAAGTTCACATTCCTTTTGGTTGCACAATCTGCCATTTTATGTAAATCTCTCAATAAGCTTTTATAAGATGCTTTACAATTATTTGCACCTTCAGTGTAAATTTCTGAAATATTTCATAAAATCATTATCTTTAATGAAAATCCAATGCTTGATAATATTTTGTAGTCATATCCCAATACTTCAACCAAATATGCTTTACATAAGATATCTATTTTTGAGAAATATATGCTTTTAGTAGTTTTACCTTATAACAAATGGAATATACATTCTGAGTTCATAAAGTTAAAAATAACCTGTTCAATTTGAGTATATGCAGGCTGTGCAAGTGTAAAACTATACATATGGGGGGGGGGGGGTTTATGCACAAAAGCATGATAAAGAGGTGATAATACGTAGCTGACTTCTCCAGTGATATTACTTTTCCAGTTCCTATGTTATTGTTTAGAGCCTATGCAATAAGATCTCCAAAGTTCTAGAAATCTTAGTGAATTGGCTCCTTAGAATAACACAGGATGCTGGAAATTTAGAAATTATTTTAACTGTATCTGTAAACTTAAAGTTGTTTGAAATGTACTGTTTGATAGGTGGAAGATATGCATTATTTTATTCTTTGTGCATTTACGACATCATAATTTGTGACACAATCCAAAATTGACTTCGTTGATGAGCTGAACTTGTCCTGATAAATATACATATAACTATGTGAAAATATAAAGTAATCAACAAAAATCATATTTGAACATGTTGAAAAAGTGTCTGACTTGCTTGGAGGACAAAATGCTCAAAACCCCTGGAACTCAAAAGGTTAAATGGTCATGCATAGCTGCCTCCACATCCATAGAAAGAGCAAGTTTGTTTACAGGCTCAAGCATCAAGAAGAGAATCAATACAAATGCTGACTAATAGGAAATTATCTTTAAAATGCATTATACTGTGTTTAATACTTTAAAATGAATGCTACAGCTATGTGGAAAATGTTATGTTACACTAAAGCTGCTACAGAAAATTGTTTCAGAAAATCTGCAATAGATGAATAAGAAAATGACAGAGAAATAAACTCTCTGCCAGATTTATTCAATTTGCTTTTTATTGTAAAAGCCTCTTGATTAGGCATTAATTGTACAATAGGTATTCCCTTGCTTAATGTGATTACTCTGCCTTGTTGTTCAAATGAGACACCAGAACTTAAATGGGCTTATTTGAAAGACAATTACACATGATGAAGGAAGGCACTTAGATAATATCTATATGAGGATAAGCACTTGGTGCGTTGGCAGGTTGGGTTATTATGATATCAATTGGAGTGCAATTTTTGCATCAAGTGGAATAGTTGTGGGAAGAACAAAATACACCATAGAGGACAAATTAAAGAAAAACATTCCCATAGTTTTAACCCTTTGAGTGCTTGAAAGGTATAAAATGCAATACCTCTCTGGCACTTAAAGGGTTAAATGGTGCTTTTAACCCCAAAACTGCTTCACTCTCTTCATGCACTTGGACATCTTTTTCACCTGCCTTAAGTAAATGCAAGATTTTTTTTAATACCTGTTTTTGCATAAATTTTGTGAATCAGGGGTTTAACTACAGGAAGTGCAGAGAGTGAAGTTGTATGGGACCCTGACAGCCAATCTGCCCCAGGGTGTAATAGGTTCCGGGTATGCTTCTGTGAAAATATTTTTGTGATTGGGGGGACCCAAAAAAAAAAAAAGTTTGTACCAGGACCATCCAATGACAATTTCACCCCACTACTGTGAATAGCATCTAAAGGTTTCACTCAATAAGTCACACTGTAGTAAATATCACTCCATACGGGGCGAAAGAAAAGTGGAACACTTCTGTGGCAAACCCACCACATGAAACAAATAAATGTTCCCCAAATTGAAAATGATTTCAATGTTAACTAGCTGAAATATGCTGGAGACATCAATGAGAATTGACATTAGTTCCCTATGATGCAGCCGGCTTGCACACCTTTTCTGTTTGTGCATATGGACCTTCCATTACTGTGAAGTTATATAAATCAGGAGTACATGTGTGAGGACACTTTGCATATAGTCAGCTGAATTAGAAGAGAATAGATCCCCAATTTGTATACCAACATTTCTACAAAATGACCTTTACAGGACCCTGCTGTTTCCTTCCATACATATGCCAAGGTCCATAGGCTAGTGTAGGCCACACAAAACCCTACAGGCCTCGGGTACAAAAAGTGGAACACATGAGGAAAACCAAATGTACCACAGGGACATATAAAAACCCCAAACTACAAGGGGGGATTTTACATGTTCTAGCATTTAACCACCTGAAGACCATGTAAATGTTAGTTTGGCACCCCTGGTCTTCAAGGGATTAAGGCATTAAAAACACTATTTAACACTTTCAGTGCCAGAGGGGTACACGTTTTAAAAAAAACGAGTCATTTTAATTTGCCCCCTATGGTGCAGTTGGTTTGCTTCGGAATTGCTTGACTTTTATTTTGTGCAAATGACCCGAATAATGTATGTTTAACCCTTTGGGTGCCAGAGGGGTGTGCAACACATTGTTTCTCAGGCACTGAAAGAGTTAAGGATTTTCTTGTCTGAGCACAGGTGAACTACTTAGAATGAAGCATCCACTAACTACACACCTGTGTTCAGTCCTGAGTAGGGGTAGTAACCACTTACCATGAACATATATAATAGAGCTTTTCTGAGAGAGTAGACTAGATGGGCGATTGGGCAGACTAGATGGGCCGCCGTTAAATTCTATGTTTCAAATTCTATGAGTACAACAAAAGTACTCCCACTGCTGGGAAATGTGTAGTTCCTGTTTAACCCCTTAAGGACAGGTGGTCCTGGGGGGTCCTTTAAGGACCAGACAGAAAAGTTTGACGTGCCAGCCCATGTGAATGATCACGTGTGCTGGCACACCAAACGGGGGACTGAAAGAGATCACTCCGGTCTTGGAGCAATCAATTTCAGTCCCCACTATTATTCACAGCGCTGTGAGTAAAAAGTACTTGACGTGCTAGGACCTTCACTAGTCCTTAAGTGCCGGACAGCCGTGACGGTCCTGGTACTTCAGTTGACGCAAAGGGGTTAAACACACATCCATATTCACTAAAATTAAGTATGCAAGGGGAGGGGAGGCCAAATTTTACCCCTTAAGGACCCATGACAGTCCTGGACTGTCATGGGTTGTTATACCCTTAAGGAACCATGACGGTCCTGGACCATCATGGAATTCCGGGCTCCCCTCGCGGCTGCACGCCGTTCAGGGAATCTGGAATAGGATTGTGGGGGAAAAAAAAAAAAAGCTACGTGACGCACGCGAAGTGCGTGTGCAGCCGGTCTTTAAAGGGTTAATCATTAGCATGCAAGGTTGTCAAACTACTAATAATGTGTAAGGGGTGCCGACCCTTACAAATCGCCAGCATTTCAACAACCCAGAAGTCAGAGTACGTCCTTTCTGCTCCCCCACTTGCCAGCTGAGGGATCAGAAAGGATCCACTCCGACTTCAGCACTACAAACAGCATTGCTTCCTTAACCCTCCCAGTGCCATAAGGATGTGGATTGTGCACCCCAGTGGCACTGCAAGGGTTCCAAACTGAGAAAATGTCAGAGAAACTATATATAACAGCTTCCATGACCTTCTGTACTGACAACCAGCTGAGCCAGCTATCCGCTGATCTGCTGATTCAGGTAAACACGGACTCTCAAGGCACTCTGTAACAGTAGTTGGGAAAATAATATAAATTCTATTGAAATTAAGAACTGTTTAACCCCTTAAGGACCCATGACGGTCCTGGACCGTCATGGGTTGTTATACCCTTAAGGACACAAGACGGTCCTGGACCATCATGGAATTCCGGGCTCCCCGCATGCTACACGCCGTTCGTGGAGTCCAGAATCCGATTACAGAAAAGGTCCCTGGTTCTTAACTGACCGCACCGTGCGTGCACGGCTGGTCCTTGAGGGGTTAATATCTGAAGTCTAAAGTCACACAACACCCATACCAGCATGACAGCAGATCTTGCCAAACAAGCCTAGTCAATGTGGCATTGTCAAGGATATTTATTCAAAGGAAGGACAGGTTATTAGTAGTGAGTGACAAGGGTTAGTACTAGGGCCAGTTCCCTTTGATATCTATATTAGTGATATTATTAGTTGTAATCAAGGTTGAATATGCTGTTTTGCAGCTGATCCAAAACAATCTGCAACAGGGTTGATTATCCAGGGGGATAAATCAAATGTATATGGATTTAGGAGAATTAGAGTAATGGACAAGAGTATGATCTGACATTTAATGGTGAAAAGTGCAAGATAACACGTACAGGAAACATGACACAAAGGTGGAATGTAGGCTTAAAGGTAGTTTGCTGACAAAAACATCAGAGGAAAGGGACTTGGGAATTGTGTCTCACGATGTGATGGTAGGCAAATATTGCAATAAAGAGATGGGAAAAGCATACCAGATCCAGGGTTATATAGCAAGATACATTAACACCAAGAAAAGAGGGGTACTAACTAATAAGGTGTCAACTAGAATACTGTGCACAGTTCTGGAGACCACAGGGCCACGTTAAAAGAGTTGATACAGTGGAGATAACTTTTCCAGTGACAAGGCTAGAGAGATCTTAGTGCATAGGCTCCATAGAACAACATAGGAAATGTGATAACAATGGAGAATTCATCTCAACGTTATCATCTCATCTCCCCTCCTCCCACACACACACACATGTCCAGAGGAACATTTAGAAACTGTAGCAAGTTCAAAGTAAATCCAATAAAATGGTGCAGGGACTTCATGACAAAGGGTACCAGGATAATCTCAAAAGATTTTAATATGTATAGCTTGGGCGTGAGGACGGAGAGGTGTGATATTATATAAACCTTTAAATACATTATGGGACATAAGATAGTTGAGGAAAGAAGTATGTTTCCGGAAAAGACAATACTAGAACAAGAGGTCCTGATCTACAGTTAGGGGGTAGAAAATTTTGAAATGCTTAAATACTGCTTTTCAGAAAGTATGATAAATGCATGAAACTGCCTTTCCGTAGATGTGATAGGGACAGTTACTGTAAGGAAAGTCAAAACACCCTCTATTTTTGAAGAAAGCTAGAGAGGTCTCAAACACTTTACTGTGTAATTCTTTGTAGAAATCACGGTTAATAGATCTACTTAAATTGATACAAAGTTTGGGAAGTTTATTTTCCCCTATGGTGCAATTGCTTTGGCCAAGCGGGTGAAATCAATGTACATTATTTAGTAACCTGGCCTCCAGAATGCTAGATATTTCCCCAGTGAATTGCAAAGCAATGTTTCCTGCACCTCAAAGTATTAAAGAGATAGTAATACCTAAAATGTAAAAAAAAATATCTTGTAGGGTTTATCCCCCTGAGTAAAACAAGAGTACTCCCACTGCTGAAAGATGTTTCATTCAAAAGTGATTAATTTTCAAAGTTGAATTTTTTAGGTGCAATATCACAGTGGCCTGAAATTTTACAGTGGCGCTGTTGCTACACCATCCTATGGAGATTTATGGTCCTGAGACCAGAGCTGTCCATAGGATCGTGTAGCAACAGCGCCACTGTACAATTTCAGGCCACTGTGATATTGCACCTAAAAAATTCAACTTTGAAAATTAATAACTTTTGAATGAAACATCTTTCAGCAGTGAGAGTACTCTTGTTTTACTCAGGGGGATAAACCCTACAACATATTTTTTTTTACATTTTAGGTATTACTATCCCTTTAAGTGTGTTAAATGTACCTGGCTTTCAATCACTCCTACTCTGGTGATGTCAGCTACAGAAATCCCACCCAGCATTGAAAGGCCATTACTGCTCCTTAAAAGGTTTAACTTTTCTTCAGGAAGCTTAAATTTGATCATCAGTATTAATAGAAAAAAAGGGAACGTGAAATTACCAGACCCAGAGAAATTCAGAGAAGAGTGAAAATATCAAACACTAACTAGTATTGTTAAGGTTTGCGAGGTGACTAAGAAACTTCAGTTATAAACTCCTCTATGTTGTATTTATTAATGAAATTACTTTTTTCCCCACACCAAAATCCTGAAGATTTCTCACTCATTTACAATTAATCTAAATTGCATCAAGTAAGAGCTGTAAATGGATATTAAAGCTTTGCTTTCTTGGGGTTTTCCTGTAATATGGAGTCACATTTTACTTAAAAAAGAGTAATAAGGTAAAAGAAAGCTAGCTACATCTGGACTGAGGGCTGGTTTAACATGGGGATGATGGAGCTGAATCTTAAAGCCCCATGCAAAGTATAGGCCCGGTCCAGTCATAAGGCAGGACTGCTGGCCAGCATTATAACAGGCTGCCCATCTTGGCAGCCTGATATATTATGTAACTTTTTTGTAGATAGTCGTGAAACAAAGCAGAGCTTCCATGCTGCCCTCTCTTTGAATCATCACAGTGGAGTTGTTCCAAGTGCTCCCTCATGGCAATCCAGAAATAAATGGTAAGGATGGAGCCTGTGGAACCACTCCACTGTGTCATTTCAAAGGAGCAGGTTTACCACTACCTGTAGAATGGTAAATAAAATAGTGCAGACAGGGAGTGTTGGGATCTGTCACTACAAATGGGAGGTGGAACAAGATTTGTGGTGGTGGTGGTGGTGGTGGGGGGGAGTCATTATATGTATATTTGGATCTCCATAGGCTGGGGGGGGGTCATTCAGTGTATGTGGGGGGCCTGCGACTACTAGTTGGCAGAGGAACAAAGGTAGGGGGCAGATAATGTATGTGGAAATCTCTGACTACCATAAGGCATAGAAACAATGGGGGAGGTCATTGTATGTAGAGATCTGTGACTATCAAGGGCATAAGAACAAGGTAGGGGGGTAATTGTATGTGGGGATCTGTGACTACCAGTAGACAGAGCAATACTGTTGGGGTGGTCATTGGATCTGGGGCAAAACAGTGCAGGAGGGGATCTGTGACTATCAGTGGGTAGTGGAACCAGCCCGAAGGTAGTCAGACATTGTATTTGGGGATCAGTGACTACCAGTTGGCAGTAGAACCAGGCGGTAGAAATCTGTGATACTATTTTGTCCCGTTTTTAATTTTTATATATTTATTAGCTGCGCGGCTTCTGACGTCCTGCATCATCTATAACAAACAGCAGCCAGATGCGCATGATGAAGACTGAATACACAAAGGTATGGATGGCATTAGATGTGCCCCGCCGTCCAGTATCTCCTCTCCTTCCTAGCATGTCGCACTGCAGCCAGTGGGAGAGGAGTGCTTTGATACTCCTCCTCTCTCATTGGTTGTGCGTGTTCCGAGGCACACCGCTGTTGCTCAGGGTCTGAAGAAGATGCCTAAATGGAACAGACAGACTCCATTAGTGGATGTCTGACCTAGCAAGGAGGAGGCCAGCAGAGTCAGGAGTGGACTCAGGAGGACTCAAGACAAGCCAGCACTTCAGCATCTGACTGATTCACTCACTGTCACATCAGCCTGCTGCCCAGCCTAGCATGTGACTCGACACTGTCCCAGCCTGGAGCTTAAGTGAGAAAGTCAGTGCAAATGGGTTCACTGTGTTAAAATGTCGCAAAACAATGTCATGTGATCACACACGTGGTTGCATTAACCATGTCGTTGTGTGCTTGTTCTTCGGAATTTCATCAAAAACCTACCAAATGCTGGACTTGATTATATACTCTGGCTTCTGGTCTCCAAAGTTTAAGGATTACTTTAGAATCTGGCACTTCTGAGAGGTAATAGAACTATTATGAAGCTAGTCACCATATGGTTAATTATTGGAGGGCGACTTTATATAAGGTGAAAGTTCCACCTTATGCTTATTTATATAGAGCCACAAGTGTACACAGTGCTTTACAATTTAAGGGTTATAAATGCTTTGTAAAGTTAAACACTGTAAGAACATACCTGGCTTCACAATACTTTCTGTGTTGTGTCTATTCTATACAATTAATTTTCTAGCTTTATCAGACTCAGCCTACAGATCTTTAAAAGTTCCTTGAAAATCGTACTTCAGACAGGCCATTCAATTACTTCTCTAATACCATAAAACCCATCTACTTCCTAGCATATCTTACCAATGTCACTTTCAGATCATTTGTAACAAAATACTACATCTACATTCCCTGTAGTACTTGTGCCCATCTTGAAAGGTAACATTCTTGGCCAGCACTATACAGCTCCCTATACAGCTCCATATAGCCCTTTGAATCATCAGTGGTACAGCGGGGAGACCTATACTGAAATCCTGGGAAAAAACAGCCATACATCTGTACCATATCACAGTATAAAGCACTTTTTTAACTTCTCGCTCTGCTGAGCAAAAACAAACATGGTGTTATCCAGTTAGGCCAGAGGAAAGACATGTTCAACGAACACAAAGGAAGTGGTTTATTTATTTATTTTATTACAGTAAGGTTGTGGATGTATTTGCATATGGAAGCTGTGTTTTCCCACACCACAGATGCTTCCAAAAACATATTGGATACATTTCTAGCTCAGAACAATATTGTTATTATGGTTGATTTCAATGCACCTTACTCTGGATCAACAAGGGTGATATGGCAAAAGTTGTATTTGAAATGAACATGTCTTTTTTTCTGCCTTATCAGTTATGTTACTATTAGTATAAAAGCACGTGTACACAGGCCAGTATTCTGTGCGTTCGGGCAGTCTCTACTGCGCATGACTGCATCGGACAAACATACATCTGGACTTTTATATTATAGGATAGGATAAGTGGAGAGAAAAAATAACTGTAATGTCTTCACTATCTATCATTTGTTATGAAAGAGTACCACAGGTGACTAGCCAGTGTGAAACGCATTTATATAAAGAGCTTTCTGGTAAATTTGGATAGCGATTTCATTATATGTAAATTATTTTTGCAATTCATTTGCTCTTAACCCTTTGAGTGCCAAAGAGGTATCCAATGCATTGCAAGGTAATGTGTTGGATACCCTCTCTGGCACTTAAAGGGTTAAATAAATAGGAGCACACTGACTAGTTCCCACTTATGGAAAAAAGTAATACTGATTCCTGTTCTTTTCTGGAGGGGAAGTTCTGTAAGTGAAGATTATTGACCCAACCTTCCAGCAAAAACAGTATTCTGAAGTGATTTTCAAGTGAGTTTCCACAATGGCCTAGCTACTTGACTTCAATCAGCAGCAAAGCTTCTTTTATTTTGTTATCACATCAGCATTGGGAATGAATACCAACGATTCAATAGTCTTCCTGAGGAAGTGCTGTCACACTATAGGAATAGCAATGAGCCTTTCCTCCCTTCACATTCTTTCAGTCTTGTAAATGAGTGTATGCATGACAAAAAATAAATACAGCAAGGGAAGATAAATCAGTGACAGGTATGCAGGGGAAAGCAAAAATACTCCACTAACCACAGGTTGTCACAGAACCACACATACATTGTATGATGCCCCAGTAGAATCAAACATCTGCTGTCACCCCAAGATTTGTTCCACTGTAAGCCATGTAACCACACTACACTGTGTGCTAGCCTAGCCTCTTTCCACTCGTGGCCACTGGCTGGTTGGGGATGATGGGACTTGTAGTCCCCAACAGCTGCAGAACAAAATATTGAGTATCCCAATATAATATGCACAATTATTTACACACACACACACACACATTATATATAGTTGAGAGTTGGCACCGTGTTAGCTGTAGAAATACAGGAGGCAAATATAGTTTTTGATACCTTTTATTGGCTAACTAAGCAGATTTAAATGCAAGCTTTCAAGACCTTAGGTCTCTTAGGTAACATGCCTGAGGAAGAGACCTAAGGTCTTGAAAGCTTGCATTTAAATCTGCTTAGTTAGCCAATAAAAGGTATCAAAAACTATATTTGCCTCCTGTATATATATATATATATATATATGCACACACACTCTGACTTTTACTAGACACCCTCTTTCCATTCCCTTGCCAACTTATTTTAAAATGTAACTTTAGATTTACAGACAGTCACCAACTCAAACTGCGGTTGTAATTGGAGCCCTTGAAAAAGCAGGAATGGCTACTGCCTCAGTCAGAGCATGACTAAGACTAGATTTTAGACCTCCATGTACCTCATGTACTATACGCCACTGAAGCCCAGTGCCTGCACTGGGACTATAATCATTTGGAGGAGATCGTCAGAAGTGATCTGCTCATTCTGATGACTTCCTCATTGAATTGAGTGCCGTATCCAGATCGAAAACCAAGTAACAAGTCCTGAAAACAGCCAGGTGAAGCATATGCCCAGGCATTAGAAAGGCCCTGTATTACAGGTCTCTGTGGACACTGTGATTTGTATACCTGTGAATAAAAATTTGTAGGTAACTATTTAGCAACTAGTCTACTGTGGTATAATTAATATACTGAACATTCTTAAAGCTACAGTTTTAGTAGACAGAACAGAAACATACATACATTTTGCTACCATCAGCGTTCAATACATAGTAATTATAAGACATAAAGCAAGTTTGCAACTAAGAATCTTATGTAGAATGCAAAAGATGAAAAATTCTGTAACATAAAAAAGATCACAGATTTCCCTGAGGTGTTTAAAAAGTTTGAATGGTGGGAATTTGCAAGTCTCTCCTCACTACACTGTGTAGTTTATATGTTCCAGAAATGCTCATCACTTGCTTTTTCCATTAGGCTCTGTGGTGGTGATCTATAAAAAGTGTTCTTGTTCGTTTTTGTGAATAGATCCTCAAAATTTTCTTATTGCTTATTATGAGTATTTATAAAGAATTCTAGTTATATTTATAAATGTGAAGACCACAAAAACAAGAACCTGTCAGACGTGGCCTTAAATATTTGGAGAAACTTCTGTCTCTACATTGTTAGAAATATCAACATTTCTTTAAAAATTCACTGCACCACTTTTTAAAAACTTCCTTACTCCATTAAAAAAAATAAATAAATTATTACACTGCATTATGTCCTCCTAAACTGTTCTTAATACTTTTATAACGATCAGGGACAATATTACAGCCATTTTAATGCTTCTTTTCAATTAACTCCAGGACCTTTACATTAGCCAAGGGGAAGGAATGGTAGCTGGAAACTCAATAGCATGTGACTACAATTCAGTGGAGGTGCAAATAAATTAGACTAACAACATGTTTTTCCTTTACAGGCAGGTAGTAAATGAAGAAAGCAAGTTGACCTGGTCACCTGCCCTGCTTTAGGGTGAATTTAAGTTAATGTAACTAAATCAATCTCTTTTCACTCTCACTATACAATTTTAAAGGTGTAGTAATACTTCATTTTTTTATTTTATTTTGTAGGCATTAAAAAAACATGAAGAATGATAAGTCTTTTTTCTCAAACCTTTATGGTTCTAGAGATACTCACAAGCGAAGTTTCCCCTCCAACCCCTTTTACCTAGTGTAAGCCATCTCTTCTCTGATGTGGAATCTGGTTGTAAGACCAGACAGATAACAGAAGGGGACAATCTTCTTCCTATGAGAACAATGAAAGCCCTGCCCCCTTGACAAGTTTTTCAGGTTTTTCCCTTATCTTAATTGAAGATTGTCCCTCTCTGCAGTCTACCTGGGCACCTCCCTTCTGATCTGGCTGAACAGTGTTACATCAGTAAAAGGGGTGGGAGGGGGATACTTTGTCATTGAATTACTCCTGAACTACAACTCTGACAGAATTGAAATAACACTCTCCAAAGTCCAAATCCTATGATGATTAATTAGAGCTGCTTTTATTATGAAACATTACTATCCCTTTCAATTCTCTGATTCTGGGAAGATCACAACACACCACATTTTAACCCTTGAAAACATATTAATCTATATATACTAAGTCAATGGATGGACTTTACTGAACTTTACAGCTTGGGATTGAATCTGACTGCCAGGAACCAATGAAATTGTTCCCTAGCAGTCAGGGCACCAGACCAGTTGTGTAATGCAGGAAGGAGTTATAAGTCCTCCACGCTAAAATATATAACAACCACTTATGACGAAAACCCTAATGAAAGCCCAAATTTTCCAGGAAAAAAAAAATATTCTTTGGGTACACTAAATAATAACTGAACTCAAGCAGTTCTGAGTTCAACTAACTGCACCATGTGTAACATTGGTTTATATAAATGAATTTCATGGATTTTAAAAATATTTTTCTAATTTATATTTTTTTCTTCAATGCTCAATTATTTTAGCCATCTCCCTTCATATTACAAAAATACTTTTAAATCTCATTTTATCACTTGAACTTATTTTTCCAAAACATCAGGACTATGAGGACAGAGACACAAACAAATGTTTTATAAAGAAAGAAAATATATTTCAGTTAGCATGTTTGAACAAAAGTTTCTAGGAAATAAACCCCTCCAGGAACTGAACAGTTAGTAACTGTTGCAGTGAAGCTTCAGGATGTTGTGTAACCACAGCTGCCCAAAACTTGACTGGCTGGAAGAGTAAAAGAAAAATCTGTGTGTGTGTGTGTGTGGCGACAAGGAGAAAGGGGGAGAAAAAAGGGGATTTTTGGAGGCTCTGCTTTTACTTATTGCATTAACCCTTTGAGTGCCCTTTGCAATGTGTCGCATACCCCTCTGACACTCAAAGGGTTAAAAACAGCACAGCTCATGTTTACTAGCCTTCCCACACCATCCCTCTTAAAATTAGTACGTTGTACTGGGCATGATAGGTTCAGTTTAAACAAGGCTCTTAACCCCTTGCATGCTAGAGAAGTATCCAGTGGATTGCTTCACAGTATGTTGGAGGCCTATCTAGCATTCAGTTAATTCAAAACCCAATTTACAATAATGGGGATTTGGGGAATGTTTAGTTGTTCCCTATGGTTCAGTCGGTTTGCCTCAGAATTGGGCCAGTTCTTCTTTCTATACCAGTCACTGTGCGAGGCTTAATCATTACAATGCCAGAGAGGTATCCAACACATTGCGGGTTAAAGAAGTAAAAGGATAAGATAAAGAGGAGACCAGCTGGATTTATTAGAGCTTTTCAAATACAGAGAAGAGTTAACCCTTTGAGTGCCAGAGGGGTACGCAACGCATTGCTCTGCAATGCGTTGCGTACCCCTCTGGCACTCAAAGGGTAAAATATCAACAAGCAACTACATTATTAAGGTCTGTGGAGCTACCTTGTAGTGTCAGTGATATGCTCCCAAATATTGTATTTATTAAGAAAAGTAACATTAAACCCTTAAGAACCGGCCGCACACGTAGTTAAGCATTTTTTTTTTCTGCGGGATCGGATTCTAGACTCCCCGAACGGTGTGCAGCTGCGCGGGGAGCCCGGAATTCCATGGCGGTCCAGGACCGTCATGGGTCCTTAAGGGTATAACAACCCGTGACGGTCCAGGACCGTCATGGGTCCTTAAGGAGTTAATATTCCGGGTTGTTTACTAAAGGGTATCTATACTATATGCACAAAGCATAACACGAGCTGGTACAATTTCACTTGTGTCTCAAATCAGCTAGTCATTCCATTTTATTCTGAAGGAAAATTTGCAAAGTAAAAGGTAATACTTGTGAAAAGCTGCTTATTCCTTTGAGTGCCAGAGGGGTACGCTTCGAAATGCATTGTGTACCCCTCTGGCACCACACAGGTATACATACAGAGTTGCTCCAAGTATCACATAGAATTTTTTTGCATAAATAGTCAAGTAGAATTTATTGTTTATTTGTTAGTGAGATTATGAGAATGCTAGGCAGCTCATATGGCATCTAGATCCTTAAAATACATTGAATAGCTAATTGTCTGTCTTAGTAAATACCATTGTATAGCTCAAAGTATATGTTAGATAAACACAAGCAGAGCAGGTGTATAGATGTATACATCTCCACACACCCTTGTTTAGTCTCCAGTGGTCATAAAGTCATAGTATGCCTATTAATCACTAGAACATTAGACTTCTATGGCTTTAATATTATGAACAATATGAATTAAGATGACATATAGATATGAGTAGGACTACATTAAAATAAGCATACAATAAGGCTATATTGACACCCGAGACTTTAGTTGTATGTATTATTAGTACAGACAATACAGCTACATTTTAAAGGGATAGTAATGTTTCAAAATAAAAGCAGCTCTAATTAATCTTCATAGTATTTGGGTCCAAATACTATGATGATTAATTAGAGCTGCTTTTATTCTGACACATTACTATCCCTTTAACCCTGTGAGTGCCAGAGGGGTATGCAACGCATTGCTTTACCCCTCTGGCACTCAAAGGGTTGAGTAAACTTGTTGTTTTTTTTCTCTACTGTGACAATCATTAATGTATCTGAACCACAAGTAAGCAAAGCCTAGGTACACATTTCTTAACCCACTGAGCAGCAGAGAAGTATCCAACACATTGCAGCACAATCTTTTAGATACCTCTCTGGAACAGAGGGTTAAAGAGAGTTCAAATTCTGTATATCTTGTTCACTTCATTAGTAAATCTGAAATCCAACTGCAAAGAGATTTAGAATACCTGAGTGGCTTAATTTTGTTAAGGGAGGTCTTAAAGCTGTTTGTTTTTGGAGTAAAAGTCAAACAACTGGAGTTGAAACTTATGATGTGTTATAATAGTCAAACTAAAGACGCAATCTTGCTTATATCATTTCTTTTAAATCCATTAAATATCTAGACTGGTAAGCCTTTTATGACTTGCCCCAGTGGAAAGCAAGCATGGATCATGGTCACAATGATCAGGATTTATAAGTAGGAAATATTCAGAAGGATTTAGCAGCTGGGATGATACAAAGCTTTCAGAATGGTGCAGGAAAGCCACTGTATAATGGGTTGCTCAGCAGCAGTTCTAACCTTATGGTTTACTAAGGATTTATAGCTGATATTTAAAGAAGGACTCAGCATATATTTAATGACTTAAAGACTCTCTTTCTGCAGTATTTCAATCAAATAAGATTGTATCTCAGATCTTTTTCTGCTTAGGAAGAGAATGTGCTTTAATGGTGGTGATTCATTTAAGTCCCCAGGTTACTTATAAACATTTCCCTTCTGGTATATTTATTAACAGGTATTTGGGCTTAAAGATTCATTTGAAGTTCTGAAGCTAAAAAGAAAATTAATCTATCTTAGGCGTAATGCGGTGAGCTTTCTAGCATTCACAACACTAATGGACTAACCATAATAGAGGAAAAGTTACATTAAAGGCATGAAATGGCCCATCACAGAAGGGAAGCTAGTTTTAGGGATGTGATTAAAGCTATTTTTTAAACCATATAAACAAGATATTTTGCTGTATGGTAATATACATAATTTGACTTATGTATATGTAAATCTGAAGTGCCTAGCAACACCAAATGCTAACTAGACTTAGTTTAATAGTGGAAAAAAGGAACAATTCAGATGTAAAAAATAAGTGTTGTTCTTCCTTAGTTGGAGCCATGCATGTGGCAGGCATTATGATCCTATTTTGCAATAAAAAAGGGTGCAAAAAGTGAGTTAGCTAATGGTCTCCATTGGTTCCTTTGCCCAATGGCCCTACTTTTACTTTAATAGTCAAATACTAAGAGAAGCACATGTACTTGTATGCAGAGATGTACACAAGAAGGCATACAGGAGGGAGAAATGAAGAGGAGAGCAGAATGGAGTGAGGTAACCATAGAGGTGTGGGGGGATACAGGGAGCGACATTTGACAAACACATGGAGTAAAGTACACACATACAGTAATGTGGTTCATTAGGTGTCTGCAGTGGAATCCGACAAGATTCCATTAGTCTCCAGTGTTCTTATACAAATGGCAAAAGGGAGGGTGGAATGAGCAAATTCATCAAGAGGAGAAAGGGATGTTGGGAGAAGGGAAGAGATGAAGTGGAGGAAAAGAAGGAAGAGGCTGGCGGGAGGGGGAAAATTAACAGGAAAAGCTGTGGACGTGAGGGGGAGATAGCCTGGTCTAGTGTGCGAGCCAGCATGTCATGCAAGTGGTAGCAGCATCACCGTTCTAACAAACAGATAGGGCAAATGGGAGGAAAAGTGGAGAGTGAGAGAAGGGGAATAGACATTGGAGGACACAAGATGGTGAGGTGGACCAGATGGATGGGGAAGTGGAAGGTTTACTATAGGTAATGGTGCATAGAGGGTAAGCAGAATGGAGGGAGATGGGGCATGGCATTCGGTAACCAGAGGTGATCTGGTTGTTGAAAGAATTTGTGCAGTGATTTGGACATGAGTGAGCAGTGGGTTTTGTCTCCTCCTTACTAGTGTCTAAATCACTGCCTGTAGCTGAGGTAGAGTGGCAAAGTGATTTTGCAAGGAGTGTCTTTGTCCCCCTGCCCACTCCTGTCAAAATCCCACTCCCACATCTAATGGAGCCCCTGCATGTATTTGCAGATATTTTGACAGGGGTGGGCAAGCAGGCTTAGACACCTGGCCACTTTGTGCCAAAATCACATCTCATGGTTGAACCAATGGGACAGGCATATGGAAAAGATTTGCAGAATTCCTATTTACTGATGCCCCTGGGTGTGTGTGTCCACAGACAAAGAATTTTGGTCACATGACACTTCCTTTTATATACATAGATATGTACATGAATAAAACTACAATGAACACATTCTTCATTTTATGCACCCATGTTGAGGAACATAATACAATGGAATAGCTCTACACAAAAGGGAGCCAATGTCGGTACATGGTACTGCATCGTGGTTTTGTTTTTTTTTGTTTTTGACTCATCAATTTCTGCAATACATAAATCATGGTACACACAAAAAAAATTGCCACCTCTGTATGTCAAAACAAATATACAACAGTAGTCAATAGAGACAATAAAGGGTCCAGTCATCAAGCTGTGGGCAGATGAAGGTAGAAGGAAACCCTCCAATTTGCTTGTACTTTCATCGGTTTTTAAAATCATAAAAATAAAGTTAAATATGCACACAAAATGTGTAATAGAATATTTCACCCCTACAAAAAATACAACTTATTTAATAAAATTATATTAGGGCAGCAATGAAATAAACAGCTAACACCACCACTATAAATGTTATCGAGAAAACTAAAAACAAAACTTATTTCCGCGCCCCAAAATAAACATATAAAATCTAATATCTGATTAAGGACATCAATATGGAAAATAAAATATGTAATCAATAGGAATATTGCATATGAATTATCTCCTATAAATACAGTTATTTGTACGTGTAAACACAACCAATCAGTAATCTGTCATGATCAGGTAGATAACAAATAATTAGAAACCGGCAAACAGTACATTTATCCTACTGCACTTGCCTTTAAGTCTTTGCTGACAAGAACTTTTCTTGCTGTGAGCAAATTAAATCTTTCACATTTTGTCATCTGTGCTCTGGATTAACCATTCCCAGACATATATTGTATTATATCAGTAGAAGAAAAGATCTAACAAGATGTGCACCAACGTTGTTTAACACATGTGGGACAGACATAGCTTTTATTCCTATATCATTATGTGGGGTTTTTAAATAAATAATATATTTTATATGTTTGT
Organism: Rhinophrynus dorsalis; assembly: GCA_037306005.1. Lineage (NCBI taxonomy): Eukaryota > Metazoa > Chordata > Amphibia > Anura > Rhinophrynidae > Rhinophrynus > Rhinophrynus dorsalis. The sequence goes on from CM074721.1 coordinate 289,613,947, forward strand.
TAACACAGAAAAGATTCAGACTGATTTTTATATCATTAATGTTTTTAAGTTTTGACATTTAGGGGTTCAGATTAGGTGCTTAGGAACCCGTTTAGGAATAGACGGGATTTTTGAGTACCCAGTTTGTTCCAGTTTGCTCCAAGGTAGATTGCATCACTACTTACATTGCCTATAGAGGTACCTTTTATAAGTCAACTCGCTGTGCATTTTTCTTTAATTGTGCCCATGTGGATTACAGTTTTTTTCTGTGATTGGGGATGCTGTGCGAGTTAAAGACGCGCAATGAGAGATCTCAAAAAATTGTTGTATATAGCTTATATGTGTGCTGTTTATAATTACCGGTTACTGTGTGTGTCCCTTTAAGTGTTTGTGTGCAGGCTGCGGGTTGTCTGTGTTGGGATAGCCACTTGAAGGGTTCCTCACGGTGAGCAATCTTTTGGCACAATCAATTAATTTCATAACATTCATAGAATTAAGATTAATACCCATTATATTGGGTATTCATTTATTACCCTGACTAGATGTCTTTTTATAACATCTACAATTAAGGTAAAGCATTTGTTTATATAGTGGGAGGAACGGATACCTCTAATTGTGCTGCTGGATCCTCCACTGATATAATCAATTGGTGGTTCTTTTGTAGTTATGTTTTGAGGTGTTCTGGCCTCCTATGTATATTCTGTGTCGCACAGTGTACTAGAAACATAAGGTGTGTGGATACTGTGTGACAGTAGATGTGATTAGAGGATAGATACTTTCATATCATTTTTGTATCTCTATTCTCTAGTTGATATTTTTGGGCGTGCAGCAAATACCTGATTTGTTCTGCTTGTCAGAGATATTGCCATGATGGGGAGGAAATGGTTAATTTTTCTTTTAAACCAAGTTCTCTAAGAAATCTATGTTTTAAAATGTGTTTAAATTACCTCATGTAACAGAGACAATGAGCCTCTCTTCCTCAATGGAAGGGGGGAATATTTGGGAGACTTTAATGGTGATTGATATAGAATTGCAGACAACAACAGTCTCAAGCAGTATTAGTATCTTATGAGAAAATCTCAAAAGGCTAAAACATACTCCCCTATGGGAAAGTCAAGTAGGGTAATATATTTACGTGATGTAGGGTCAAGGTTCACATTCCAAATTTTTGTCAGAACCCAGACCAGGTATCATTTTAGGTGTGAATTTTAATGTAGAGTAATGGCGCCATCTATACACTACATGTTGTTATTACTAGCGCTTTGGAATTTTTCCATAATTTATTCTGATGTCACTGCATAATGAGATAGCTCTTTAACCAATCAGAGCAGCTTTTGATAAGAGGAATTTCATATTAAAAATAAGCAAGTTTAAAGAGAAAAGTCTTGGATTTTTTTTTTCCTCTTGGTTCCTGGCTCTTCAATTCCTGCTATATACCTGGCTGCTTGCTAAAGAAATCCTAAGAAATCCACACTTATTGGACCGGTAACTATATATCTTTCCTTATTTAAATTTTGCAAAACTCAGAATCAAATATTTATTTCTTCTATATTTGAAGAAACTTAATTTTCTTATAATTTGCCTCAATTGGACTGGCCAACCATTTGGGATCAATTATAATAAGCTATATTAGCTACATAAACTCTGAAATTAAGCAGAACTTATTATTGATAAATTATTATAGTTTGACAGATAAGTGTAATATAGTTAAATAGCTTGGTTTATATATTAGTTAATATAACTCTTGGTATTTCTAAAATAATATATTGTGTTTCTGGAAAGGTTATATAACTAATATTTGATCTGGGGAATTCTTTGAATTAATTTATTAACTGCTATTTGTCTATTTACTTTGAGGTGTTTCTTGGATTTCTTTGTGTATGTTTTGGGTCTAAACTTTTCTACAGTGAAAAGTTTTTAAACTCTCACTAAACAAAAGAAGCTGCCATCTTGGGTGTGGCATCCTTTCTTAAAGGATTAAGCCTTGAAGTACCCTATAGGTTTTACATACTATTGCTATATTCATGTTTATGATATATGTTGCATGTAGATTGGTATACGGTCTCGACCTATATTATTAGATTTGATTCTAAGTCTATTCTTGGTAAAATCTATTACTGACTATATTAAATGCAATTTATATGTTTTATTCAGAAGGTATACAATATTTGAAATCAGTACATTATTAAATTATAGAGATCTCTATCTCGGATTTTATTCCAGTTAGTTTCTCTAAAATTTTGCTATTGCATATGGTACAAGGAAAAGTGTCAGAGGACCTGGCTTCATATTAAAGTTGATTCACCTGACAACATACCTTAAACCTCAATTAGCATAGTTTATACAGCTTCTGGGGCAGAGGTATTCATATACACTGCTGCCAAATGTATTTTATTAATTGTAAGGAGCAATTATCCTTTTCTATGCTGCTGAGTGCAATTATCTAATACCTCTGAATATGCCTATGTGTGGTTAACCCTTCAATTGCTGGTAATTCTAATGGTGATAATTGTGGTTTGAGTTACTGTATATCTATTGCAATTGCTGGTCACTCATTTATATCATTGTTGTTTACACTTTATATATAGTATATTGTATTTAATAGATTATATATATTTTTGCACAAATATGCGGGATTATTTTAATCAATTCTTTACTGCGAAGTAGCATGTCAATACCTAGTATTGTGTAAAGTTCTCAAAATGATTTAATATTGTTATTTATCTATTTATGTAAAGATATCCAACCTGATTGGCTCTCTTATTTTAACCCTTTGGATACCTTCAACATAATTGGTTCGACATGCTGCATGCGTGTTTAACGCATCACAGATTACTGACCAGTTGTGTTTACACGTTCAAATAACTATTTATAGGAGATAATTCATATGTAATATCCCTATTGGTTACATGTTTTATTTTCCATGTCGATGTCCTTAATCAGATATTGATTTTGTATGTTTATTTTGGGGAGCGGAAATAAGTGTTGTTTTCAGTATTTTCCAAATCATCAATGGCTGGATTGTATTTGCCATTGCTCACTCATCTATGAGTGAGTGCCAGATAGATCTGCCATTCCAATCCACTTGTGATGTATACAGTTATGTATACATGCATACACATACTCCACATGCGTGTGTTATGGCCATATTTCAACCAGATTTTTATTGTGTTTACCTGACCCAAATACATACAGCAGGGGGAAATAATCAATCATTGTTAATGGCCCAGTGGGATCTGACAATGATTGTTCCAAAAAGCAGCCTGATTTCCCACTCTTACTGCAACCTCTTAATGTCCAGTCTTAATTTTTAAGTAATGTGAGCAACATGATGCACTAAGGTGTGTTTAAGAGGTGATAAAGTGGAGAAGACTTCTCCAGTGATATCACTTCTCCAGTTCCTATGTTATTCTATAGAGCCTATGTACTAAGGTTTCTCCAGCTTTGGAGATCTTAGTGCATAGACTCTACAAAATAACACAGGAACTAGAGAAGTAATCTCTCCTTTATCACTTCCTTATCAGAACTCAGTGCATAACCCCCCCAGATCTACTGAACCACAAAACACATCAGCAGTTGGCTGGTGGGATTTGCAGTTAAGTAGCAACTGGAAAATCACACACTGCCCACCTCTGCTCTGATTAATAAGTTAAATAAAAAGAAAATATGGACTGCTGTAGTTAGCAACAGTTATAAGGTGATCGTTTCTAAAGTGCTATGGTTCAGTATAAATAACCCATATGAGATTTTTTTTAATGAAATATGAGTAGACAAAGTTTCTTCATTTACCTTTTAATTATGCTTCATTTACTAAGGGAAGAACACCCTGCTTACCACATAAGATATCTTAGCATATGCATGGATGTCAGACACTTGCACCTTTTTAGAAAGAGGACAACATTTTCCAGCAAATTAAAAGGTTATACTAATGTAATAAAGCAAGGGTACTATAGTAAAGTACAAATACTTTACATAATTAATCATACTTGGTCATTGGGTGCTTAGCAAGGATTTGAAATTTCAAAAGAAAGTCCACTTACAATGCCTTTAATAAAGTACAAATTAGGGTAGCAAGTTATCATAGGTGGGGAAACAAGCACTTATTTATCCATTCAGCATTCCTGGAACTGGAGTAATGTTGACGGAAGCCAACTGCACCAAAAGAGAGAAACAAAATCCTCATTGCTTCATATAAATCAGTAGGCATTTTGTCCCCTATTGTGCAGTGGGTTTGCCCTAGAATTAAACATGTTCTTCTATAATTGAATCAGCCACTGAATGCTCAGAAGCCAAACTTAATCAGTTCATGATATTCTGTACCAATAAACAATTAAGCAGGAGATCAAGACGGGCATCATAGTTAACGAACAAGTGTCATTTGGAAACAGTATCCAAAAAGGCACAGCTATTTTAATCAAAACAATGTATGCTAGAGAACAGTGGCCACAAGGGGGAAAAACCTAAGGAGACATTTACTGTCCAACATACAGCACTAAAAGAATCAGAAATGGTCCCTGTAGCAATTTATATCCAATTTATGATGTGCTGACTGAAGACTTAAGGGGGAATAGAATTCCATTCTTAGCTGGATCCCTGAGGTGCTCATTGTACCTCAGTGACTGGAAAAAGGAATGGTATTCTCCCTCCCAATTTACCAAGCACAGTTGGTAAATTGGGATGGAGAATACCATTTTAGGGCTCTTTCAAAATTTCTGCCACCCATGTTTTTTCCCCTCACCTTTTCCTGTGACAATTCCCACTGTGAGGGGTGGTGTTGCTTATTGTAAGCCCACATGAATTTCAGCCAAATACTACTGGCTGATGTTCATGTGGGTTAGTTAAGAATTGTAGACTGCAATAAGCATTACAAAGTCCAATGTAGCTCACGTGAAAGGTCTTCTATTAGCTTCACAGGCCACCATGTAAATAAGCTCTGTTTCATTGTTATTGTATGTTCTTGCACAAGTGCACTAAAGGTGCAGTTTCCTAGACTTTCATTAATTCTTATGAGGCAATAGTCACCAATGTGAAATCACCATTGCCAAGCAGAATAAGTTTCCACACAGAGACATAACCAATGCACCAGTGCTGTGTTGTGTCCTCCGTGTGAATGGGGCGTTAAATGTCCTGTACCTTCATAACATTTTAACTAATCCACATAACAAAGAATCATCTTCTCAAGACCATTTAAAACATAAAAGGCAAATAAGTAAAAGTGGAGCAACTAACTATACCAAAATTTCTCCACATTTTGTATTTGTACATACATTTCTGCAGTTGGTGCCTTACATAAAGGTGTCTGTTACAGATTTGAAGAAGAAACGGGAAGGAAGCAATTTTCAGAAAACATAACCTTCTTTAAAGACGGAGATTTTAAAAAATAATAGGAAGTACTACTTTATAGAAAGATGCAAACAAGAAAAATTCTTTACCACTAAATGACCAGTGACTAACTACTGATAATAAACAGTGAGGTTTAGATACATGTTTATGGCCAAAACCGTTTTAAACTTGCCTGTGTCGTCACAGTACCTTGGATTAGGCAAGTATATATCTGCCCTAAATATAAGTGAAAATGTATTTAGTACAATGCAATTGCAAGCAGTGATACCACTTTACCACTACTGTGTACAAAACCCTTGTGACGGAAGTAAGGGAGATATTATAACTTCCCTAACTGCAATTTCCTAATCTGAGGTGTCATGAAGGAAGGCAAGCTTAACATGGTTTCAGTCACAAACATGTAACTAACCCCTTAACGACCGCCCGATCATCGCGGCGACGTGACTTAAGGACCACAGAGCTTTTTTTTTTTTCTTTTTCCGGTTCCGGACTCCCCGAACAGCGTGCAGCCGCGGGGGAAGCCCGGAACTCCATGACGGTCATAGTACGGCATGGGTCGTTCAGTCAGTACTATGACCGTCAAGGGTCGTTAAGGGGTAAACTGCACTGTTTATTCTCTATACTAAGTCACAGGTTATTTCATGGTAAAGGCAGGATTTGATGTCCCAAACTTTTTCTGTTTACTTTTTGTTTATGTAGCCAAGACATACTTCTTGCTTCTCTCCTGATTATACATATATGTAACTATTTGAGTACTGTTGGACCACTGGACGGGAGCGCTCACGGAACCACCTCAGTAAAGTAACCACTCCAATATAATTAAAACTTTACAATTTATTTCCACTGTTTTAAAATCATCCATCATGTCCTGCAGACAAACATTGGAGGTAGATCCACGTACACCTATTTGAGTACTGTTAGCTTGAACTCTCCAAGGATTTGCTTATAACTTTATAGAAAGAGTGGTGGATGTATGGATTAGTCTTGATGTAGGATTAACTGGGTATCACGGTGCTGTGATTACTTGCCTGTTGTGTCAGTCCAGTGACCTGAGTATGCTACATGCTGCTTGCCTGAGCTGTCTGCGGGCTCGCGTCTCTGATGTTGCTCTTGCTATTTTGTAGCTTCCTATTAGTTGCCCAATCAGGCTCCGCCTTCGAGTGACGGCCTTATATGCTGGGCGCGAACTGGGCTTAGTCAACCTTTCGTGGTGTTCCTGTGCATAATCAGTTTGTTCCTCTGACCTTTGCTTGGCTTACGTTGTCTCCTTGTTTTCGATCCTTGGCTTGTCTGACTACTCGCTCCGGTTGTGACCTTGGATGTGGCTGACTTCCTGACCCATGTAGGACTCTGACTTGTCTGACTACCCGCTCAGTGCTGACCCTAGCTGTGGCTGACTACCCGATTCGGCTCCTGACTGTGGCCTGTCTGACGTGTTGTCCCTCGCTCCTGTCTGACTACCACTGGGCCAATCTAAGGGCGTGCTCCATTACCCTGCTGCTCAGCTACCAAGCTGGCAGCTTTGCAGGTTGCCTTCACTCAGTAAGTGCAGCTTAGTCTCTGTCTGTTGCCCCCGCTTGGTGCACTACCTACCAGCTGCCTTGCTTAAGCACTTGCAGTACTACCTACGTTCTGTGCTTCCCAGTTGCCTTCAGATTGGTAAATTGCAGCTTAGCCTCGCTCCTTTGTCTCAGCTCTGTGCACTCCTATCTGGCTGCCTCTATCTAAGCACTCACTCTGCTGCCTCTAGTAGTGCAATCAGTATACTGTCCTAGTATCTGCTGGTTATCCTACGCTCTGTGCCTCTGCTGGGTATTACTCATATTTGAGCGACCCAAAACATCTAGCTGACATTCCTTTCCGTAGGACTGTCCGGGTACGCTCTTGTGCTAGTCTTAGCATTCTGATTCCTTTCCAGGGTCAGTGCAAGTTTCTAAGACTCAGTACTATGATACCTGCAGTGGTTCAGTGTCAGCTCCTGGGTAGTGGACTAGACACTGTCCTCACATCTGTCTCCCCTTGGACTGAGGAAGTGTTTGCTATTATTATTATTATTATTATTATTTATATTCACTTGTACTGTTTCATGTGATTATTTGCTGTACCTACCGTGACTCTGGAATATTACAATAAATGTTTTCAAAATACTCTTGGGACACACAGGCTCCTATCCAGACTATGAAATAAAAACTAGTAACAATCAAGTCTGAGCCTTTTTTACCAGCTTGCGGACCAGAAAAACAAAGCAATGAGTTGCACACCATTTGTCTGCGGGACAAATTTCAGCCCACCTGAAATTAAAAAAAAAAAAGATCTAATTCCCTGCCTGCCAGTACCGTATAGTGCAAGAATAGGCTTCTATTACATATCAGTATTGCCACTGATTTGACCAATAAATATATAAATCCATGTTTTTGAATAGTTGATAGGCTATAATTCATCATTATAGATAAAAAAAAAACATAAAAAAACAACACTGCCCTCACATTATGACTTTCTGATCATGTGGCCCATGATTGAATAAATGTGTATGTGCCTGGTACACATACTCCAACAGGTTCCCCACACTAAAAGGCCATATTCACATAAGCAAAGCAATTCTAGACAAACTAGTTGCATCATAGGAAATAAAAATTCTAAAGTTTCCCATGGTTTTAACCCCTTGAATACTACAGAGGTTTCAAACACATTGTAAAATTTGCAGTGTAATTAATCTTGCCCTTGTGCATTTGTTCAGAATATAATGTCTTTAATACCTGGATATCATGGACATAGAAGTATTATGTTGCTGACAGGTCTACTAGACACCCAACACACATGGTAAACTTCTGCATTGCATCAGTTTGAAAAATTAAAAATAAAAAATAATCAGAGGTTCCACTGGGAGAAATCTGAGGTACAGAGGTTAAGCAACTATCATGTCCATCCAAAAGTAAGTGATGTTACCGCTTGAACCAAGAAGAAAGGGCAAAAATCACAGCTGTGTACTAATGGCTGGCCATAGCAAGGTAAGCGGGGTGATTTTTAAACCAATTACAATATTGAAGGAAAATAGAAATTCTGACTGATTTTAATAAGTTTTTAATGTTAGAGAGATTAAAATGCACCCAATGCTTCCAAAGTCTCCTATGCTGATATGTTATATATATATGTTATACATTTTTTTGAAATCCTTATCCTGGAGCCCACCCACAAGACCCTAAAAAGTTACAGTTTTGATACTGCCACCATTCTCTGAATTTTTCTGGGTCCTGTAAATTTAGCTGGTCTTTACCACCTCTCACCCCCTTCTTTCTACTATATTTTACACTGATGATTAAAGTGATGCCCACTGATGGAAATTTGAAGGAGCAGAATGAGTCAAGAGGACTGGATAGAACTTCAGTAGCTAGATTCACAAAAGCAGAGACTGAGAGCAAGTACACTCTCTTCGTTGCCACAGAAACATAAAAGCTGATCTCAATTTTTTTCTGGGGGGCACTGCCCCAGTAAAGTGGAATTTTCACCAAAGTTAAAGTCACCCTGCAATAATCAGGCAGATGGAGACTAGCTTAATAATAGTTATCTTACCTCTCAGAACTAGACGATTCTAAAGAAATCCTTAATCTTCCGAGACTAACAGCCAGGTTAGCGCAGTCGGCACAGTGCAATGCTTTTTAATGGAGAATGGGACTGACAGTGCAGGCATGCAGATAAGATGTCTGTGCTGATGCCTGGCTTCCGATCTCAGAAGATTAAGGATTTCTTTAGAATCGTCTAGTTCTGAGAGGTAAGATAACTATTATTAAGCTGTTCGCCATCTGCCTAATTATTGCAGGGCGACCAACTATGGTGAAAGTTTCACTTTAAATAAACGTAGATAAGATTGGTGTCCCTCAAAGATGGCCTCTTACCAGCTTACAGGCAGACCTACTGGCTCCCAAGTTCTCTTTGACAAACATAGGACCTTCACTTGAGATCTATTCTAATACGTTCTTAATATTACGTTTTTTGGTATCCTATTACAAAATGAAATCTCACTGAAACAATACTACATATCTGATTCACCTTCTTACTTTGAATGATTCTCTTTACCACAGCCTGTCTTCCCCCTTTACTTTATTTTTCACGTCATAGAACACTGTGCATTTCTCTGCACAGCAAGCAGTCTCATCATGATCAAGGCTACTCACATAACCTTATGGGCTATTCAGTTAGCTTCAAACAATAAAGCAACTTAGAAGTGTGAATGTTAATGCATCTGTGGCTTGGAATCATTTAGATAAGTGATAAGCCGAGGACTGAGTGAACTGCTTTTGTAATAGAAAACAAAAGAACGTTCAGTTAAAAATGGCATCCTTAATGGCTGAAATAAAGGGCCATACAAACTTTCAGGGCAATAAAGTACCTTCTTCAGGCCAATTGTAAGTGACAAAATGCCCAGAATGCCACTTGCAATGTCCCTCAGTCACTAAAGATATCACCTTTAAATCACTTTCAGAAATATAGAAACAGAATTGGACAGCAGATAAGAACCACTGGGCCCATCCAGTCTGCCCATATTCCTACTATAAAAACCTCACACCTTATTTAGTCCTTGGTCTTCTGTTCAGGACAGCCTTATCCATGCATAAAGGGATAGTAATGGATTATTTTTACTAAATTTAATATAGTTGATCTTAAAAAAAATAAATAAATTGATGCCAGTCTGATCTCTCAGACTTGTATAGTCTGAGAGATCTAAGCATCTAAAGTCACCCCACACACACACATCTTTCACAGATGTTAGCCTCTAGTTGACAGAAGCAGATCCTGGTCGAGAACCGGCCGCTCTTCAGCAGAGCCAAAATAACACTATGTGAAAAGAAATACTTAATTGGAACGGTCTACAAAGTATGCCTGGTTTGAAAGCACACTTTGTAGACCATTCTAATGAAGTATTTTGTTTTAGATATCGCTATTTCGGCTCTGCTGAAGAGCCTCCACCAGTCCCGGGACCAGGATCTGCTTCTGTCAGCTAGAGGTTGAAGTCTATGAAAGGGGCGGGAGGGGGAAAAGTTAGAACCTTATATTTCTCAAACTATACAAGTCTGAGAAATCAGACTGGCATCAATTGATTTATTTTTTTAAGCTCTATAATATTAAATTAAGAAAAAATAATCCATTACTATCCCTTTAAATTCTGTCACTGCACTAACTTCTACCACTTCTGCTGGTAGGCTATTCCACTTACCTACTACCCTCTCAGTGAAGCAAAACTTTCTTATATTGCATCTAAACCTGTGTCCCACTAGTTTTAGAATTTTTATTTTAGCTCTCTCTCTAAATAAACACTATAATTTTACTCTCTCATCTATCATATGAATTACAGCACAATCCCTCCTCTGTAGGTACAATTAACCAACATTTATTTTAAAGGGAAAAAAAGTTATACTTCGAGATGATCCCGCCTAACTGCACATATATCATTTTTACATTAGTCAGCACAGCAGTGTTTTTGTCATTTTCTCTGCTTAGTAAATGTATATTGTTCTATGATATGCTGTTTCACCTGTAGGAAAATAACAAAAGCCAAACACAAAACGCAGCAAATCCATTTATTCATGTGGTCCTTTTTTCAAGCTGTTAGCAAATAATCAAGAAAATGAAGATTTAAAACCAATTCACCCTGGGTTTAAATCCATTTATTTAGTGGCCATCTGGCAAAAAAAAAAAAAAATTCTAACGTAAGTGCAAATTACAATAAAACAGCTTTACAGGGCCTGGAAAATGATAATCAGTCTATAAAGAATTCTAAATCCTTCTTTAGACAGTTTTATTAAAATGAGAATTCATCCTCAACAAGAGTCTTTACAGTCAACTTTGTTTCTATCAAAAGAAAAGCAATATTGTTGTTTAGAGGAATCAGAAACAAAATGATTAGTTATCAAATAATTATGTTCTAGTTATGTAAAATAGATCAGCAAATTGGAAGTATATCTATATGAATAATATAATGAATTCTAAAGAAAATCTAAATCTATACCTCACCAACAGGTCAGGTTTTGTGTGTTTCCATAATGAAGCACAGGCAACTAAATCACAATGAATGCACCGCTGATTACTCACCAGTGATTAAGCAGGGATATACTGAAAAGTGGTCTTATTGACATGCCCCAAAGACTTATATTGAGAAACACTGATATAAATTGATAACATTTTACAATATGGAGACATAAATTTGCTAAAATGAGCTCTGAAAAAATTAACTACATCCTGAGGGTGATGTATGTTTAATGCTTTAACCCCTGGAGTGCCTGAGGGGTACGGAACACATTGCAGAGCAATGCATTCTGTACCCGTCTGGTACTCAAAGGGTTAAGGATCAGAGCAGTGAGCAACGAATTATAACGTAAAAACAATATTTACAATCTATTTAACAAAGAAACCTTAGCCTATACAATAATTTGCTAAGGATGTTTGTCAGAAGTGTCATGCGCAGCACAGACGGCTGCGCAAGCTGCAATCATGCAAACTAGAGGTTGCATGCGTCGCAGCTGATACGGAGCGGGGAGATCTGAATTGAGACTGGAGTCTCTGCGCACCTTCCTGGGGCCAAGTGCGCAAAGAGGACTACGGTCTGAATTCAGAGCGCCTGCTCTGTATCAGCTGTGATGCTTTTGGGCAGTCTTGACAAAATGGATAGGATGAACACAACATAAACCAAGTGATTTTTTTTTAAACTTTATTAAAATAACATACATACCTCCTAATTTAACCGTTTGAATGCCAGAGGGCTATACAACACACCCCAAATTCTCTTATGCACATATATATATTCCAGGATAATAGAAGAACACATAATACATCATTTTGTAGAGAATTGCAGGTATAGATATTTTAAGGAACAATAAGCATGTGTCGAAAAAGTGGGAAAAAGTTCTTACATTCTTATGGTCCTACCCATTTCTGCCCAAAAGGATAGTAAGGGACTCTTCTGATAGACTTACATTTTGTGGCTTTGATTCTTATCCCTCTTACTTCCAGTGAAGCATCATTTAGACCAGTACAAACCATTGAATTGGGTAGGTGTTCCAGACCATATGGTGGGGTAGATATGCAAGTTGAAAGTGACAGAAGCCGATATCACCTAGCCTATCCCCTACCCAAACAAACCACCCCCTCTTATTGAATAATCATCTCCAGTATTCGAGTGTCAACTTGACCCTCTTGCTTAAAGGGATAGTAATGTTTCAAAATAGTAGCTCCAATTAATCGTCATAGTATTTGGGACATGGAGAGTGTTATTTCAATACAGTCAGAGTTGTGGTTCAAGAGTAATTGAATGATAAAGTATCCCCCTCCCACCCTTTTTACCTAGTGTAAACCACCTCCCCTCAGATGTGGAATCTGGTCCTGGGACCAGACCACTCTTAGCAAGGGACAATCTTCTTACTGTGAGCATAAGAAAAACCCTGTCCCCCTTGACAGATCTTTCAGGATTTTTTCTTATGCTCACTGAAGATTGTCCCTCTTTGAGATCCATTTGGACAGTCTTGTTGCTCTGAGATGAGCAGTGTTACATCAGTAAAAGGGGTGGGAGGGAGATAATTTATCATTCAATTACTCTTGAACTACAACTACAACAGTATTGAAATGACACTCTCCATGGCCCAAACACTATGAAGATTAATTGGAGTTGCTTTTATTTTGAAACATTACTATAACTTTAACCCCTTAAGGACCGGCCACACACGTACTTTGAGGTCCCTTAAGGACCACGGAGCATTTTTTTTTTTTTGTGTGATCCGATTCCGGACTCCCCGAATGGCGGGAGCCCGGAATTCCATGACGGTCCAGGACCGTCATGGGTACTTAAGGTGTTAAAGAAAATATCCATCGGACATGTGTTTATTGAATCCTCTTGTTGACAGCGTCCAATCTCCATTTCACTTTTCACTGTAATAGAACCTTATTTCTGTCTCCTCCTCTGGTATTCAATGGTTCCTGATAAATCAATATACATTTTAAGGCAGCTATAGTATGTTTTGCCTGTATTAAATATCTCGCTACATGCTTATCAATAGCTCCTGCCTTGATTGCATCCCTTATCATTTTCTAAGATTACTCATTCTTTCTTTGAAAGTTGTAATGGGGTTATTCACATCAGACAGCATGGGCAAATTATTGTATAGATGACGTGTGCGGATGTGCCATTCAAACATTGTTTCATTGTGAATATTTGTATGTGGATATTTGAAGCTTTTACCAATGATGAAAAATTTACAGGTTACACAATTAGCACACTTCGCACAACTCATGGAATCTGTTGCTCAGAGTTAGTCTTTAGTAAGTCCTTTGGGCCTCTCCTGTATGAGAGAGTTTAACCAGATGTTAATATAGGCCAGTTCTTCTTAACTATTGACTTGATCACATTACTTTGTGTTGTATATTGAGTAGAGAAGATGCGTCTCTTTTGTTCCTTAGCCAACATATAAAGAAAGGAAGAGGTTGCCGACGAATTGTAACTCTCCTAAACTGTATAAGAATAAATAGACTTAGGACAAATTGGGTGTGATCGCTCATTAGGATCTTCTCTGATTCCTTAATGGCTACATGGATGCATGTTCAACATCAATTTGAAGTAATGATGTCTCTGGATGCAGAAATCACTGGTACACTGCAGTGTGCAGCATTCCTGGTTTGAATCTTTTTGGTATTTAGGGGGTGTTTGAACACATTAAGTTTTTCTTGAAAAACGCATGAGTGTGGTGCCATAATGAGTGGACAATACATTTTATGTATCATTATGAAAAGACCTGTTGATTGATGATTCTGAATATTCCACAGTTACTTCCAGTGTGCAACCAGGCAATAGCAATTGATTTTTCATGAATATGGCTACCTACACATATATACATATACAGTACCAGTCAAAAGTTTGAGCACACTTGGTTAAAACCAGGTTTTCATAATAATGCTTTAAGTGTATAAACTTGTCTGTAAATACTCCGTATTTCATTAAATGATGTGTACTTATATAATCCAATAATCATAAGTAAATTGCATAATATATAAAATAAAAATGATTTTTTTACTGAATATAAGATTTAACCACTACACCAATAATTCTATAATTGACAGACAATACAAATACGCACTGAACTGATTAACAGTCAGTAAATGATGGAGCAGTAAAAAGTAAAGCTGTCCCATTTTATTACTGGCATTATTTTTTTTCTTTTAATTGAAGAGAAACAGAAGAGAAGCCTATAACAAGCACCAATCCCATCTTCCAAAATGAGATACCTAACGTACATTATTAATTTAGATTTGCAGTGGGAATTTGCTACACTGAGTAATAGCATAGATTGTTTTTGAACAGAGAATTCTATTTATGATTGCAGATATAGGCAATATATTAAATATACTCTGTGAAGATTAATGTATACTTGATTCAGAGACACAGCGTGCATACATTTCCAGTTGGTATATATCTGACAGCCGAATACAACTGGGAGTGCACGCATGATATCGATACTCATTTTGGTAATAATGCTGTGAATAATACTTATTATCACAAAATTGTGACACTCTAGTATATATGTAGATCCAGTAATCACCGGGTTTATTTTTAAATTCGCCTTTGTGTTTTTATATGGATGGAATAAAAGTTATATTTTAATTTTGTTTTAATAGTATCGTGTACCTATCTGATAGATACATCACCACACATATAAGTTAGGTATCTCATTTTGGAAGTGGGATTGGTGCTTGTTATAGGCTTCTTTTCTGTTTCTCTTTAATTAAATTATATTTATCAGCCTAGCACATTCCCTTTATAAAAATATCACTTCCTATACTAAAAACAGGCAGTGCACCATATTTTTATGAATATACATTATTTTTTTCTGTTTAATGTTATGAATTTTCTAATTGTTCAGTGCAATAATTTAGATTTCTGATATGCTTTGTACCTTTTTTAGAGAAATCTAACAGAAAGGAAAAAGAAAGTGTTTCAAGATTCTGTGAATCCACTAGTATTCACAGAACTGTACATATGCTGTCTGCCACTGCAACAGTGTACTCCCATCTGCCCTTACTGAACTTTGGGGAAGATTTACATAGCTGGAGTTATAAAGAAAGAGTCTGTAAAATTGTCACAAAGTGGCATAAGGATATGTATAAATGTTTAGTGCCATTGGGGAGATTTAGAAATGTAATTCTCTATGTGTTTATGAAATGAAGCTAAAGTTCACAACATTGAGTCATATTTATAATGAAGTCAAGTTTATAACTACGTCTTAGAATTTTCTAAAAATATTCTGAGAAAATCTGTAACTGAGAATATTTTTTCGCAAACATAGCTGTCACTATATATTTCCATTAAAAACAGGTTATACCTGGCATTAAGACAATCACTAAAACTGCCTTTATTTTTGACGCAATTAGCAAATTACTACCCTATATAATAATTCACTAAGGATGTGTGTCAGAAGCCGTCAATAACAGTAGAGACAGCTGCGCACGCTGCAGTCATGCACAGTAGAGACTGCCCGCACCGCAGCTGATACGGATCGGGGCGCTCCGAATTCAGACCAAGCAGGAAGGTGTGGAGAGAGGACTCCGGTCTGAATTTGGAGTGCCCCGCTCAGTATCAGCCGTGGCGCATGACATAGAATAGATGATGCCGCATAAAAACGTGGATGAATTAAAACCAGCTTTTATTCAATGGAAAAAGACAGACACCACATCAAGACTGATAGTCTCATGCAATTCGCACAAGGTGCTTAATCGTAGACAATGTGCATGACTGCAGCGATGGCGCTGTGCCCGTGTAAACGGGCTTTTCAACTAGTATAAATATATTATGACTCAATTCTTATTTGGACAAGACCATTTCTACTCCACTTCCAACAAAGTCCACTGACTGGAGTTACTATGTAGAAAAAATGTTGTTAAACATTTATACATATCCTTATGTCGCTTTGCAACAATGTTATAGACACTTTCTAACTCAAGTTTTATAAATTGCCCCATTTCCTCTAAATGCTAACTCCAATCACTTGACTTTTTTTTCGAAAAGTGGAGTAGAAATAGGCTTGTCTTAATAAGAATTGTGTTGCAATGTATTTATAAAGTAATAAGCTAATTGCGCCAAATTAAATGGCAGTTTTAGTGATTACATGTTAACGCCAGATATAACCTGTTCTTAATGACTTATACAGTGATAATTATGTATGCAAAAAAATATTCTCAGTTTCGAATCTTCTGAAAATTTTCTCAGAAAATTCTCAGATAAATTTGACATCTTTATGAATATGACCCTGAGTTGTGAATTTTAGAGACCGTTCTTACACATACAGTAAGAATGCTGTTTAACCCATTGAGTGCCAGAGGGGTACGCAACACATTTCTTTTCCCACCTTGTTCTGCAGATCCCCTTACACTTCTTCACGGAGCACAGTTTGAGAGCCATTGCCATATAGATTGAAAAAAATCTTATATAAAATCATCTGTCACCTAATAAATAGCAACTTCTCTTTTTTCTCTTACATTTACCCTTCAAGGACCAGAGGAGCATGGGAAGCATTGTTATGCAGCTTGTTCCATTCAACACAACTTTGGAATGCTTTGGAGACCTCTCTAGCATTCAAAGTGTTTTAAGCCCCATTTAAATAAATGGAGAGT
Organism: Rhinophrynus dorsalis; assembly: GCA_037306005.1. NCBI lineage: Eukaryota > Metazoa > Chordata > Amphibia > Anura > Rhinophrynidae > Rhinophrynus > Rhinophrynus dorsalis. The sequence continues at coordinate 289,630,918 of CM074721.1, forward strand.
TGCTTCAGAATGTGAATAAGGACCTAAATGCCATATATAGGTCACCCTTATCTGGCTGTAAGGCCATGATCCTTACAGTTACTGAGTATAGACCAGTAGGAGCAATGAAAATGCTCAGAAATCATAAATAGGTCATATTTTGTATTTTTCTTTCATACTGTGTACATGTATGGTGCTATATAAATAAAGATACATATATACGTCCATACATATATATTCAACTGTCTTCATTGCATCTTTAGAAAGAAAAGGGTACTCTAGTTTTACTCATTCATACAAGCAATTTCTGCTTACTGTTAGTTCTTCCCACTCTGATTTAACTCCTTGAAAGCTGCAATGACTTAAATCAGCAGTAACTTTTTTCTAACCTATTAAGGAACAGAGTGATGTGCAACAGATTGCTCTGCAATGCACAGGCCATCGCTCTGGTTCTTGAAGGGTTAAAGGAACACCAACAACTAAACATGATATGCGTTATACACACTTAAATACCTTCATGCTGGCATCTGTTTTCTCAGGCCTAAAATCTAGTCTTAGATATGTCCTGCCTTCTCCAGGGCTCCCTGACTTCTAGTACCATAGCAAACTTCATAGAGTATCTAAGCAGTAATAATGTTGCATTGTTTGTAAATAAGCTTAGATAAGTTAGCAGCCTTTCAGAATATAGGAGTTGAATTAACAGATTTCATTTGTGTCTCCCATTTCAAAATGCACAAGTAAAACTAACCAAATGGTGGGGTATAAATGGTTTAAGAGCAAATGTGTGGTAATTGTTGGGAATATAAATAACAGAGGGGTTAAAAAATACAGGGAATTACACAGGGGAAGACATTTATTAACCTTATTGTGCAGATATTGTTTTCTGCCTGCCTTTTAGCTTGTGGTTACTGGCATAACTTGAGTGGTAGCATGACCGTTTAACTCAGTGCACAAGCTGCCATATGTTTGCACACCTGGACCAACAGTCCCAGGGTGCATATCTCTGTGGCAGATGTGAGTAAGTGGTCTCTGGCAGCTCGTATTAGAGATCTGGAGAGGCAGATTGCAACATTGAGAGAGACGGCCAGTCTTGAGAGGGGTCTGTAGACTGAGCAGCAGGAAGCGGTGGTAGGTAGTTCTGGGGGTGGAGACTGCAAAAAGAAAGAGCAGGTAGCCAGATGGGTTACAGTTAGACATAGCAAGGGGGCAGAGGAATAGGGAGGACACTCCTGTGTTTACTAACCCTAACAGATTTGCTACATTGAGTAATTATGTTGGGGATGTTGACACAAGAATGCCTTTGCTGCTAGAGAACTGTCCTCTCTAACAGCCGGGAGTACAGCCTCTCTAGCATGGATGGGATCCGGGACTCAGGCAGTCCTAGATAGATGGTGGTGGGATTCTATTATTAGGAAGACAGACAGGATAATCTGTCACCAGGATCACTGCCATAGAACAGTTTGATGTCTCCCGGGGCCTTGGGTTCAACATGTTGCAGATCGGGTTGACAGATTGTTTGGAGGGCCTGGGCATGACCCGGCTGTCATGGTACATGTTGGTACTAATGACATAGTCAGTGGAAAATGGAGGTCCGTTAAGAAGGATTTCAGTGACTTAGGATATAAGCTTAAGCAGAGGACCTCTAAGGTAGCATTTTTCTGAAATACTACCTGTGCCACACTCTACATTAGAAAGGCAACGGGAGATTAGGCAGTTAAATACATGGCTAAAGACTTGGCATAAGCAGGAGGGGGTTGGGTTCCTAGAACACTGGGAAACCTTTTCCCATGGGGGGCATCTTTATAGTTGTGATGGATTGCACCTTAGCAGAAAAGGTGCCATGGTGCTGGGCGTTAGGATGGTTAGAGGACTGGAGGAGACTTTAAGATAGAAAGGGGGGGGAGGGTGATGCAACACAGGATGGGGAAGGTAATATAATTGAGGAAATGGCATTAGAGAAGGGGCATAGTGGTGGAGAGGGGAATGGGCTAGTTCATGTAATAGGGAGTTGCCATTGTTACAGCCTGATAAAAGGTAAATAGATTTGACAAAGAATGAAATCTTTCAGAATGGCAAAAAGATCAAATGTATGCATGCAAATGCTCATAGTCTGGCTGGTAAGATGGGGGAACTAGAAATTATTGCAGTGTATGAGCAGTATGATCTGACTGGAGTGTCTGAAACCTGGTTAGATGATACCTATGACTTGGCAGTCAAACTAGAGGGTTATTCACTTTTAGGAGGGATAGGGTTAATAAAAGTGGAGGAGGGTATGTCTATATGTAAAGCATGTCTTAAAACCTAGTATAAAAGAAGATATAAATGAAGGGTCCAGTGATAACGTAGAGGCCCTGTGGGTTGAAATACATACTGGGGCACACATAATAAAAAGATGTTAGTGGGGATTTGCTACAAGCCACCTAATATTGGGGAGCTGGAGGAAGCCCAACTTTTACTGCAAATGGCAAAGGCTACTAGCTCAGGAAATGTAATTATAATGGGAGGTTTCAACTATCTTGAAACTCACTGGAGCAATATGACTTCCGGCAAAACAAAGGGAAACAATTTTTAAGTATAATTAATGATTCCCCAACTAGATGTCCCAACTAATAGAGGAGCCAACTAGAAAAGTTGCTTGCTTAACCTAGTGCTCTCAAACAATTCTGACATGATAAACAGTATACAAGTAAGGGAACAGTTGGGCAGCAGTGACCACAATATGGTAGCCTTTGAAATTTGTTATGAGAAACCTAATAGCAAGGGTTTAACCAAAATATGCAATTTTAAAAAGGATAATTTTACAAGGCGAAAAGCAGTATTAAAGGGACACTAATGTCCAATAAAAATGTTTTCTTGTTTTGTAGATAAAAAAAAATAAATTATGTGGCACAAATCCCATCTCTCGAACCTTTACGGTTTGAAAGATATTCGTATCTACAGTTCCTTCCTCCCTTCCCTTCTCCTGAAGTCAGCGTTCTGATGACAGCAGGAGATCCCGGTCCTGGGACCAGCCAGCAGCAGCAGAGCCGAAATAGCGTTATTTGAAAGGAATTACTTCAATGGAACGGTCTACAAAGTGTGCCTGTTTTGCAAGCACACTTTGTAGATCGTTCCAATGAAGTAATTACTTTCCAATATCGCTGTTGTGGCTCTGCTGAAGAGCTGCCTTGTGTTGGCTGACACGGATCTCCTTCTGTCAGCTTTACAGCTGACATCAGGTGATGGGGGACTTTAGATGTGAATATCTCTCAAACCATAAAGGTTTGAGAGATGGGATTTGTGCCACATAATTTATTTATTTATTTTTTTAAATCTACAAAACAAGAAATCGGACATTACTGTTCCTTTAAACGATTTTCTATGGGATGTAATTTTCATAGATAAAAATGCATAAGAATCATGTAATAAGCACAAGAGGAGAAAAGTGAAACCAATGTGGCTTAAAAATGAGGTTTGCAAGGGAACAAGAAATAAGAAAAAGGATTTTAAAGTGTTTAAGACAAAACCACAGAATTTCCTCCATCATGTACATGGCTTACTGAGGACAAGGTCCAAAAGAGACTGGAAAATGTTATGGTGAATAAAGCACCCGGACCTAATGGTATACACCCAAGGGTACTTAAGGAACTTAGTTCAGTAATAGCAAGACCATTATACTTAATATTTATTGATTCACTTTCATCAGGCATAGTGCCTTGTGATTGGAGGAAAGCTGATGTAGTTCCATTGTTCAAAAAGGAAAAGATACTAGAAGGGTTACTAACTGACACTATTCAGAACTGTGTGAATACAAACAAGATTATTAGTAGGTGTCAGCATGGTTTTATGGAGAATAGATTGTGTCAGACTAATTTACTTGCATTTTGTTAAAGAGTAGGTAGTGATTTGGACAAGGGAATTGCTGCTGTTGATGTGGTATATTTGGATTTTGCAAAAGACTTTGATACAGCGCCTCACATAAGGTTACTGCATAAATTAAAAGGCTTTTGTTTTGCCGGTGTTATCAGTACATGCATTGAGAACTGGTTAAATGATAGATGGCAGAGAGTTGTTGTAAATGGAACATTTTGAAATTGTTCTAATTGGGGTGCCACATGGTTCAGTTCTGGGCCCAATGATTTTAATTTGTTTAGTAATGATCCAGAAATGGGAATTGAAAGTATACACTCAGTCTTTGCTGATAACACTAAGATATGTAAGGAAATACATACAGAGCAGGATGTTTTTTCTCTGCAGAAGAATTCAGATAAACTGAGTGAATGGGCAGAAAACTGGCAGATGAAATTTAATGTAGATAAATGTAAGGTTATGCATTTGCGCTGTAGAAACAAACATGCTACATATACTCTAAATGGGAAACAACTTGGGGAATTCCTATTAGAGAAAGAGTTAAGAGTACTGATAGACGATACACTTCACAGCAGTATGCAGAGTCACTCAGCTGCTGCAAGAGCAAATAGGGTACTAGCCTGCATAAAAAAGTGTAGATGCAAGGGATGCTATCCTACCTCTGTATAAATCCTTGGTTAGGCTTCATCTAGAATATGGACAATTTTGGGCACCAGTTTTTAAAAAATACATAGTTGAACTGGAAAACGTGCAAAGATGTGCAACAAACTGATAAAGGGATTGGAGGACCCGAGTTATAAAAAGAAACTAGCCAAACTGGAAGATATTTTTAAGGGGTGATATGACTGCAATTTACAAATACATTCAATGTCAATACAAATAACTATCCAATTAATTATTTACACAAATAGCTGAGTTAAGAACAAGAGGTCATCCATTAAGACTAGAGGAAAGGTGATTTTGACTAAAACAAAGGCAGATATTTTTTTACAGTAAGGGTGGTAAGGCTATGAAATTCTTTTCCTCAGGATGTTTTACTTGCAAGTAATGCAGCTGCTTTCAAAGAAGCAAAGGATGCCTATCTAGCACAGAGTAATATTGAAAATTATGACAGATGGCATAAATGCAGATAGGTTGCTGATCCACGGAACTATCAGACAGCCATTTGGATCTAAAGTGGAAATGGCTTCAGAGGGCTTTTTTTTTTTTTTTTTGCCTTCCTCTGGATCAACAGTGGTGTTTTTGGTAGTGGCTGGACTTGATGGACGCATGCCTTTTTTCAGCCTCGTCAACTATGTTACTAATTTTAGGATTATATTTTAGGGAGCTAACATAAAATAACCGATTTTTACAAGTGCTAGCTGGAAATGCATGATATTTAAAATTATATAAAACAATTTTGTATTTTTATGATAGTGTTTTTTTTTTTTAAAGAAAACACAAGTATAGTAATTATTTTCCTGATGATTAAAAAGGATATTCCACAAGTGTAAAGCTAGGGGATATTTAATTCAAAAATCATTACACCTCAAACATTTTCTTAATTAATCTTCAATTTTCTGTTGTGGTCACCAGGTGCTGCTGTTGCTATCACTTATAATGAAGAGCCATAGTCTATGACTCAAGCTGTCCATAGAGTGCATTATAAAAACAATTGTCTTTTGGGCAACAATCAGTACTGTTGCTAAAAGTTTGATAAATAAAAGACACCTTTGAGCTGTAATAACTTCTGAGTGATTCATTTCCTAGCAGTGGTAGCACCCATGTTTGACTCAGCAGAAAAAGAGCTATGACATATTTCTTCATAAAAATGTAATGATCCTTTAAAAAAATGAACCTTTCATTTTATATTAAACTTTAAGGCATTGTAAGGCATGCCTGAGGTAAACAAACAAAAAGGAGACAAGAGTCTGTGAACTGAAAAGGTTTCTAATCTCAAAACAATTAAACCATCATTAAACGTTTTTTTACCAAGCTGATAACAAATGCAATCAAATCATGGCCTCTACACACTTATTTACGGCAGATTTTAGAGCTCTCTAATCAAATGAAACATAACATAACACTTTATTTTTCATGAGAATGAATAAAGTTTATTTATATAGTGCCACAAGTGTATGCAGTGCTTACAATTAAGGGCTTAGGCAAAACAGGTGCTTAGCAAAATGAAACACTCCCTGCTTGAAACCTTACTATCTAAAGTAGTAATGGGAGACATGCAGAGTACATAAAGGTAAGTGTGGAATACAGTGCTAGAGTTCTGGTTGGGTTGGAGAAATCATAAATAAAGTAACTAAATATAAGAGCCTTGCCCTTGGATTGTATAAAGTCAGTGCCTTCTAGCTTGTTGGTGCTTTTGTTGAGGAGATTTAATTTTAAGAAATACTTGAAGACCGCAAGAGAACTGCAGTGGTGCAGGATGGGTGGTAGAGCATTCCATAGATAAGAAAAGGGTTTTATACAAGATAGGGCTGTAGGTACAAAAATAGCTGACAGAAGAATGTTGTTGGCTGATCCTAAGAATGGGGTATATAGTGGGAGCTCAAAGGGGAAATATAGGAAAGGGTAGAGGAGAGAACGGTCTTGAATAAGAGAAGCAGTATTTTATAAAACATCCAGCATTTGATAGGCAGCAATTGGAGAGATTAGATAAGGACGTGGCAGGGACATACCTAGATAACCGTAAGAAAAATCAAGCTGAACATGCTGTATGAATTGAAGTGTATGGATTTGGAAGGCAGGGAGGGAGACAAGAGAGAAGGTCCATGTGGAATAGGATGAGTGCATGTTTAAGCATGTTAGCTGTGGGGGTACAGAGGAAGGGACATATATTTGTTAGGTTAAAGGGATAGTAATACTTCGTTTTAACTTTATTTTATTTTGTAGGCATTAAAAAAACATGAAGAATGATATAAGTCTTATCTCTCAAACCTTTATGGTTTATGAGATATTCACAAGCAAAGTTCCCCTCCCCGCCCCTTTTACCTAGTGTAAACAATCTCTTCTCAGATGTGAGTCTGGTTGTATGACAGTACAGATAACAGAAGGGGACAATTTTCTTTGTATGAAAACAATGAAAGCCCTTCCCCCCTTGACAAGTTTTTCAGCTTTTTCCATTATCTTAATTGAAGATTGTCCCTCTCTGCAGTCTACCTGGGCATCTCCCTTCTTATCTGGCTGAACAGGGGGGGGATACTTTGTTTGTGAATATCTCTTAAACCATAAAGGTTTCAGAGATAAGACTTATATCATTCTTCATGTTTTTTTAATGCCTACAAAATAAAATAAAGTTAAAATGAAGTATTACTATCCCTTTAAATAAAAGAAAATGACAGGATTTGGCAACAGCATTAATAGAAAAGAGAATGAGAGTGCAGCGTCAATTACCATTCCTAGATACTGTGCATCTGATTCTGTATTTATGGTACTGTCATTCACTCACCTGGAAGGACACTTCAGGGCAAGATTTAAGTGGGATGATGATTAGCTCAGTTTTAGACATGTTGACTTTAAGGTGCCTATGAGCCATCCAGTCTGAGATAGCTGAAAGGCAATCTGTGACTTCAGACTAAATATCGGGGGTCAGCTGAGGTACAGATAAATGAAATTGGGATGTATACAGAGGAGATATTTGAGTGTGAATGAGTTAATAAGTTCACCAAGTGTTTTTGTGAATAGAAAATAGAAGTGGTCATAGAGCACAACCTTGAGGAACACCAACAGAAAGGTGGACAGGAGATGATGAAGAGATGGACATGGGGACACTGAAAATTGGATAGTTAGATAACAGGACAGACAATTCAGTGCTAAATTACAGATGCCTAAGGAGTGAATAATATAAAGGAGGAAAGCATTATTACCAGTGTCAAAAGCAGCTGAGAGATCAAGCATTATGAGTACTGAATAATGACCTTGTTAATTGGCAATGTAGAGAACACTGATCACTCTTGTGAGGGTAGTTTCTGTGAAGTAAGCAGTGCAAAAGCTAGACTATAATGGGTAGATCAGGTTGAAGTCAAACTGACAGGAGTAGGCTAGGCATTTCCAGAGTGTAGATGAAAAACATAGGAGAGAAACAGGTCAATAGCTAGAGGGTGTAGTACTGTCAGAGATATTGCTCTTGAGGATAGGTGTTAATATAGCATTTTTGAAATCCTCAGGAAGAGAAGCAGAGAAAAAGGAGGAGTTAAATATCAGTAATAGTATGGGGATTAGAGTGGCAAAGAGAGACTGGATGAGGTGAAAGGGAACCAGATGGAGTGTACATTTAATGGATGGAGAGGTGGATAACAGGTTAGTCAATTCCTCCACTGTGACTGGTGCAAAAAGAGACCGGAGTGGCAGGAGGGGAATGATAAGAAGGTATGTACAAGGAGAGATATTTCCCTGGATGGACTCCATCTTAGCTTTGAAGAAGATTGTAAAGTCTTGCAGTTGTATAGAATCTGATTGGGAGGCAGATGGAGGGAAGAACAGGATGTCACAGTTAGAGAATAGATGGTGGTGGATGAATTTATGAATGTTAATGAATTGTGAAAGTATTGTCTTTATAGCCAGGGACAGATCAGAGTTAAAGCAGGAAAGGAGGAATTTGTACTGAAGAGTATGCCACTGTTCCCGACTTTCTCCAGAGTCATTCAGCTGAATGGGTACAAGAGGGGAGGAAGCTAGAATTTTTTTTTTATTAAACTTTGGATATGGATTATATGTACAGAATCAGCAGAAGCTGGCATTCTTATTAAACAATGGATGTGGATTAGATTTACAGAAGAGGTAGAGACAGGAAGACAGGAATGAGTTGTAGGTTTCGACAAGGCTGTTCTTATCAGTATTAGTGGAAATGGATGAAAGTCCAGCACCCAGGGAGCACAGGAGAGCAGTCCCTTTTACCCTTTAATGACCAGAAAGGTGTGCAACACATTGTTTCGCAGTGCACTGCACAACACTCTAGTCCTTAAAGGGTGAAAGGACAACTATCACTTGGACAGAATCCAGAGCTTCTGTCAATTTCCCATTTTTCAGAGATTAGCTGTACATACATGTGAGAATAATCTTATTATAGTAAGAATATTGTGTAGTTTGACACCAAGACTTAGGTTTATACTTTGCAAGGACAGTTCTGTGATGAATACATGCTGCTCTCCATAGTGGTACATATGAGCTTACTCACAAATATATTTGTATAGCCCAATGGAACAGAGTGATAGCTGAAAAGTGACTCCTAATACTGATCCCACAAGCAGTTCCCATAGACTAATAGTAAAAGGCCTTTAAAGGGATAGTAATAGAAGAAATTAATAAACAGAGCTCCAATTTACCAGTATACTTTTTAACCATGTAGAGCAGTATATCAATGGTATTGTAGTTCAACAGCAATTCATTTATAACTGCTCCCCCTCCTGCCTTTTTTCCTTATGTAACAGTGCCTCTCATGTAGGCCCGGATGGAGCACAGTGAGGGACAATCTGCACTGAGCATAAGGAAAATCCTGCCCTCCTTCGTCAAGGGGGGCAGGGTTGTGCCTCGTTGTGCACTGTCCGGTTCCAGGACAGATTCCACATGTAAGGGGAGGTGGTATGCCTGATGTAAAAAGGGAGACAGGGGGATTGTTTATAATTGAATTGCTGTTGAACTACAACTCCAATACCACTGATATACCTTTCAATTTGGTTAGAAAAGTATACTGGAAAATCAGATCTCTGGTTATTTTCTTACACTACTATCCCTTTAAGCCGGACACAGGCAATTTAAGGGGCTATGCTGCACCTGCAACATTTGTTTAGTCAGTGATAATAGGAGTTGTAGTCCCCAACAGATGGAGGTCCAATAGTTAACTACCCCTGCAGTACGAAAAAAAAAAAATACTAGTGGTATGTGATTCAAAAAGGAATTTTGTTCAGCGCTATAATTAATTGTTGCACTTTTCTACTTCAGGTATCTTTTCCTCTCTTGATCGTCGAACAGGAAATCGATATTCAGGCATTAAGGAATATCTTTAGATTATCAGCGTGAGCCTTGCCAAGCAATTGTCCATGATAACATGTTTCAAGTAAACAAGAAAAAAACACAAGTCAAATACTATGCAAGATCAATGCAGAAGCTAATGGCATTAAAGCTTACATCCACATATCTAAAAGAAAACAATAACCCACATGCTTCTGTCTATGCCTGGACTTAGTGTAATCCCTTTACTGCAACAGGTACAGAGTTAATTACAAAAGTCCCAGTTTTGAATGTAAAAAGTACTTTTAGCAAAACCTAAGAAAACAGGTTTAACAGGGCCTTAAAGCGTGAAACCAGAAACTGTGTATCTGCTGTATTTTTGTAGTCTACATCATTGTGGGGGGGGGGGGTAGGTAAGTTCTCCAGCTATCAAGGCTATGATTCCCATCATCCCCATCAACCAGCTAAGATAAAAAGCCAGTGTGGTTCATACTGTGGGGTCATTATTTAACCCTTTGAGTGCCAGAGAGGTATGCAACATGCGTATCCCTCTGTCACTCAAAGGGTTAAGCATATGAATTAGGAGGTCATTAAACTGAACTTGAATTCTGATGCACTGATGATGCAATAAAGGTGTAGTATACCTATGGAATAAGAGGCTATTAACATAACATAATTACTTACCTACATATATAATTAAGCACATATTTGACCCTTTTTTAACTGGAACTTGGCTGTAGTCTATAGCTGAATGGCAGCATCTCACAGTCTGAAAATAATCACCGCATCATTCATACTATTCAAACCAGTTTTTTGTGTGGAAGTGATAGTGAAAGGCCTAAAGGCAGACTAATTTAGAGCTCATTACATACAGGCAAATGGCAATAATATGCAGAGAACTATACTGAGCTGCTGTATAAAGAGCTCCTATCTACATAATTCCTTTTGTTAACCCTTTGAATGCCAGAGGTACCAGACATATTGTGCTGCAATGTGTTGTATACCTCTCCCTGGCATTCAATAGGTTAACCCTTTGAGTGCCAGAGGGGTTAGCAATGCATTGCTATATACTTGTCCTTTAACACTCTGAGTCCTGGAGGGGAACACAATGCATTGTACAGCATGTGTTGCATACACCTCTGGCACTCAAAGGATTAATATTGCAGGTAGAGCCACTGCCTCACTAACATGCAACTGTGCTTAGCTCATTCCCAGAGCAGATGATGCAGTAGGACTATATACTGGTGCAATAGCCTTCAACACAAACACAATGCAACACTGCCTTACCCTATCTCAGTGCTGTCCAAGTTCAGTCCTCAAGGGCCACCAAAAGGCCAGGATGTAAGGATTTTCCTAATTACGCACAGGTGAGTCAGTCAAAATGAATGTACCACAAATTAACTCACTTGTGTTTAATCAGGTAAATCCTTAAATCCTGGCCTATTGGTGGCCCTTGAGGACTGAACTTGGACAGCCTTGTTTTGTCTCATTCCATATTATCCCAATAGCACTAAAATGAAAGGAAAACTAAACTCTCCTGATAATAAACCCACTTAACCCCTTAAGGACCACGTGCTGTGCTATGACCGTCATGCGGTTTTCCCTTATGGATCGGTGACAGTCATAGCATGTCGTACATTTTTCTTACAGCATTCCTCCAGGAGCGCTGTGAGTAAAAACGGAGACTGAAATTGACCAGTCCAAGACTGGAGCAGTCTCTCTCAGTCCCCTACACGTTGCACCAGTACGCATCACAGGTCACATGTACCGGCTCGTCGGAAAGACCAAAGTGTTCCTTATGAGAAGGTTGCTTCCCAGGACTCTGGTCTTAACTCAACATGGCCATAACAATGTAGTTTATGAGGTAGACGAAATGGGTCTCCTTCAAGACTAGCCTTTGGCATATCACCCTACTTGATCAACAGGATGAAAAAACAAAACAAAACAAAACATATAAGTCACTTCCAGTTAAGCCCAAAGTAGGTCCAAAATTCCTTCCTGAATCCAGAAAATGCTAATGAACCCCATATGGAATGATTCTCAAAAAAATGAATGTTTAGTCAACTGAATATCATTTCCAAGGTCCTCACAGGGCAATACCATAGGCGGAAGGTCCTGAAAGCCCACTGAAGGAAGTGGGCGGCAAATGGAAAAGTGCCATCCCCACGGAAGCTTTACATAGTTTATATTTTGCCTGCTCTTCTGTGGAAAAGATGAGGACTTCAGTGGGGACTTAAATTAACCTAGTAAATCTTATTTTGAGAGCGGATAGCGCCGGGGGGAGGAAAGGCATCTACCAGCCTCAATTTTTTTTATTTTATTTAAAAACTCTTGTGTATAACATGCACCCCTTACTTCACATAAGGTGAAGTGGGGTAAAACTGTGCGTATTATACCCGAGATTTTACAGTATATGTGTTTTCCCTAGTCTTCTACAGGCCTGACAGGGGTTAGCTGCCTCAGATTACCTTGACTACAATCTAATACAACTCGCAAGAGAAAGAGCGGACAAACTATAGCACTGTCCTTGACATTAACTATTATTAACTCTGGCACTCAAAGGGTTAAAAAGGTATGATTCTGGAGCAAACCAAATACACCAATGGAAATTCTCGATCAATGTCACATTCTTTCATTTTCAATAGCTTCAGACCCATCTCCTACCCCTTTTATTGATGTCAGCTGGTTCTCTAAAGAACCGGCTGAATGAATTCTTAACCAGCTGCCATGGTAAACAATCTAGGTATTCACTCTCTTGTGATCACTGGTAACTTACCAGAGCTCAGTCTGTGCACAGAATACATTAAAACTACTCACACAGAAACAAGCGTCTCTGAGTGAAAAATCGAATTGGATACCCCAGCTCACGTTTGTGTGAACAGGCTGACATAATGAAAAAGGGAGGGAAGGGGGGTGGGTCTTAAAAACGAACACATTCAAGGAGTTAAAAGATCATTTAAATCTATGGAAATATTTGGAACTTCTCTGTTCTCTATGCTGCCGTTGGTTAGCCTCAGAAATGAACTCCTTCAGCTTCGTGAATATGGCCCCTTGTTATTTATGTTCAGTGACATTCTCTACTTGTCTCTGAGGTTAGCAACACAATATGCATAGATTGTCACCGAGGAACAGTAAGTCTATTGAAACATGTGCTCTTTTCCACCTGATCCTTGCTGTGTGGTCAAGAGGCACTTAAACACACATTTTGTTATTAAGAAGACACATGGCATGCACAGTTATGCACTGAATAATGGATGATAAGCAGACCAAATCTATTGCCAAACAATAACAAAACAACAATATATTTCATGTGCTCAGTATTCCACTGGTTTGGCTTTAGTCATATTTTTCTCTAAGTACCTTCTAACAAAACCTACCATACTATTGCAACTCTCAAGGTGCCAACTTCCAACCACTAGTGTAATTTGTGCAGATTTAAGCTATTTTCACTCTGGGTACTTTGATTGTCTACCAGCTGCTTTTCTTTTTCACTTGAATGGCTATAAAGATGTAAAGAGCTTTAGGAGTAGAAAATCATCAATAAGTAGTGCTTGCTTTTAGCAGACTGAAACGTGCTAGCTCAGACAGACAAAACATACTGTTACCAAGTATTTGGCATCATACTATATTTTTATGAATACCGCATTCATTTTGTGGATATTTAAGTTATCACATTTATCAAAATTTCTACATTATTCATTATTTCAACAATATAGCACTGCATTGCTAGTGCTGTGGATACAGCCTTAAACTCAGTTGCATGTCAGAGAACCTTCTACTAAAATTAGGTTTTTCTGTTTTCCAAATAGTTAGCATATTTTATTACTTAATAAAAGTGAATTAGTAATCCACATTTCAGATAATATACCACATATGTGTGCATGTTTTAAGGCAATAGGTCTCAAATTCGGTTCCCTGAAACCCTAGAGTTAAGAGATTCCACAGAACAATTTTTTTTATATGGCAGACAATGAGACTGATTTACTAAACTAACAAAGTGATGTACTGAAACAAATATCCTGCACAGTAGAGGCCAAATAATGCCTGTAGATTTTATCCCTTGAATACTAGACAGGTCTCCAACACACCTTGCTAGCATTTGCTAAATGCCACATATACATCAGTTGGAAGTTTGGGATATTTTTCGTGCATATGTTGCCATTGGTTTGTTCCAGGTATAGTCAACTTTCTTAGCATGTCATTCTTGATAAATGAGTAGTCCTGATACTACTTGTGGAGTGGTGTAAGATTGTGCTAATGGTAACCTGAAATGTTAGCCTATAGACTGGTCTTTTAGTACAAATTAGCATTCTAATAATTCCATAATAATAATAATGCTATGTTTTATTCAGATGCTAAAGAGGTCTTCAAAGCATTGTGATAAGTGCATAGGAAACCTCTTCAAGGTGTGTTTGGTTGTTAGGGTTCTACCAAGTAAACTCAGGAACACAGGCCAGCATGACAGGTGGTGGTAAAAAAAAAAAAAAAAAGTATTTATAAGAATAAAATCAGAAAAAGTGACATTGTGGTCACAGATGTATCCATGTACAAACAAACAACGAGCCACAAATGCTGTTCATGCATTTTAAACAAGGCAAAATGTAAAAATATAAAAAAAAACCAAATAAATTAAAAAAGGCAAAAACAAAAATAAAATAAACCAATGGCTGCTACAATGCTAATTGTTCACTAAAGCTCAAAATCCTTTCATACTCGTATAGTTATGTCAATGTCTTGTTATAAAGTCGTCCAAGTGAATGATTTAGTTTATAATTCTAGTGGAATCCATCAAGCTAAATCCACGTAAGAATCTTAATATTTCCATTTCCATAACTGATGACAATGATAATTAAGATAAAAATGGTGGATGAAAATGATGGACATGAATGGATTTAAAAGTTGCACAGCTAGAAGTCAGTATTGCACCATATATTCTCTTACTTCCTCTGGTGTCAACAATTACTTATGAATATGAACCAGATAACGGATATGAAATGGGTTTCACAATCATCACAATAAAGCTGATTGAGGAAATTAATTATTGAGTATACATATATGACATTACATGTAAATTATATTGCACATGGATAATACTGCACTGTCTCCACATCGAACCTGCACTTATATCCTTCTGATAGTATGTAATATGAGGCAGATGTAAAGATTAATTTAATAAAATGTTTCTTACAACTGAGTACTCCTTATTGCACAGTCCCAGTCCCAAAGAATTCCAAATCTATAATAGAGGTCACAAATCAACTCTGATCTGTAATGAGAACCTGGAAGTGAAGGGAGGAAAAAAGCACTGGATCTAACCCATGGCTTGCTAAGGGTTTGTTAGCGTGGGCACTTTAAAGGGATAGTAATGACTCACAATTAATGCAGCTCCAATTAATCTTCATAGTATTTGGGCCGTGGAGAGTGTTATTTCAATACTGACAGAGTTGTAATTGAATGATAAAGTATTCCCCTCCCACACCTTTTACTGATGTAACACTGCTCACCTCAGAACAGCAAGCCTGTCCAGATGGATAGCAGAAAGGGACAATCTATAAGAAAAAAACTGAAAACCCTGTCAAGGGGGGCAGGGTTTTCCTTAGATTCACAGTAAGAAAATTGTACCTTGCTGGGAGCTGTCTGGTCCCAGGGCCAGATTCCACATCTGAGGGAAGGTGGCTTACACTAGGTAAAATAGGGTGGGAGGGGGATACTTTATCATTCAATTACTCTTGATCTACAACTCTGACAGTATTGCAATAACACTCTCCATGGCCCAAATACTATGAATATTAATCAGCTGCTTTTCTGTGAAACACTACTATCCCTTTAATCTTATTCGTTTATATATCTCCTTAAAATGAACTCACCCACACACTATCTTTACTTAGTATATTTTTAAGGGCCACTGAACATTTTGTCACATGTATCATATCCATGACTGACTGATTTGTTATTTTGTGATAACTTTTTGGAGTGGAGTTTGATGTCATTATTCAGGCATGTCAGTGTACATTTAAACCTATTTTTTACAGTTCTATTTTCCTCTGCATGGATTCTATCTGTGGATGTTTCTTGAGGGAAGACCTCTGCTCAAACCATTCCTGATAAGAGAAGCAGGGATAGTGGTACAAAGTGCCACAATGTAACTCTTACCATCCAATCCCAATGCAATAGGGTACCGGGGTTTTCCGTAAAGCCGCACAGGGCTGTTCAATGGAAAACTGGGGGTTTTTGGTCTTCATTCTTGGACCGAATAACAGCCCTGTAGGATGATGAGAGCCCCTCCCAATGATTTTAAAGTACTAAGCCATAACAAATAAAAAGTGGATACTTTATTTTCTTGTAATAAGTAAATTATTTATTTTTTTTAAATACTTTTTTATTTTTTTTAAATACTTTTTTTAAAGTGTTTTTTTAAAGTGTTAGTAATGTCCAAGAAAGAATATTTATTGTTTTGTAGTACTTAAAAAGTTGAACTAAATGCAACAAATTCTATCTCTCAAACAGCTATGGTTTGAGAGATATCCACTGACAAATGTAAAGCTGACAGCAGGAGAGGAGGCTCTTCAGCAGAGCCGCAATCGCGTTACTTAAAACAAATTACTTCATTGGAATGGTCTAGAGAGTGTGCTTGTAAACCAGGCACACTTTGTAGACCTTTCCAATTAAGTAATTCTTTTTAAATAATGCAATTGCGGCTCTGCTGCAGTTGGTCCCCAGACAGGATTCCCCTGCAGTCAGCAAAGCGCCAGCGTCAGGGAAAGGGGAGGAAGGGGGAAAATTTAGCTGCAAATGTCTATCAAACCATAGCGGTTTGAGAGATAGGATTTGTTGTACCAATATTTAGTTCAACTTTTTAAGCACTACTAAACTATAAATATTTTTTTGTACATTACCGTACTAACACTTTAAATGTCACAAAAGTAGCGGTAGTTTAATCAAACTAACATATCAAAATGTTTAATATAACCAAGTAACCAACATATATATGGTACCATAGTCCATAAAATCTTCATGAACTTTCAAAGCCTTTGAATTCCAACTCGTCATCACTCATGAACAATGCGTGCATATCTTCATCTGTACTGATACCAGTAGAAATTTAACTTCCTACATCGTCATCATCATCTTTGTCTGCACTTTCATTTGTTTTAGAGCCAGACAAAACCTCAACTAATTGTGTGTTCAACAGTTCCTCTTTCACTGTCTGACCACTGGGTGCTATTCCACAGCACTGAAAAGCACGACTTATGCTTTCTTTGTTGAGACTGACTACAGCATGAGCCACAAAGTCCACTATGTGTTGGTAGTAAGGTTTTTTTTGCAATAACCTTTGTTTGTGTACTCCTTCTCGCCATTGTCAAACTAATCTTCCCATTGAGCACGAAGGGCTTTTTGAATGAATCATTGATTGCTACATCAAATGGCTGCAGATGGGATGTTGTTTTAGGAGGGGTAAGTTTGACAACTGTTTTCCTACACTGAAATGCCTCCAACAACTCAGTCTTCTTGTGTGCTGATCATTCATCCATGAACAATACAGGTTTCTCTATATTGAATAATTGAGATGGTCGCTGTCCAAACACATTTTGAATCCACAAAGCCATCAGATCATATGTCACTGACCCCTTATTAGATACCGTTAAATTAATATTTTTGGTACCTTAACTTTCGGAACATTTTTTAATCCTTTAAGGATTACCATGGTTTTTATCACACTGCCAGCAGCATTGACACATAACACAACAGTAAAGCGAGCTTTAGTTGCACTACAGTAGCTAGAATCCATATTTTTGTTTCCAACAAAGTCTATGGTTGAAGAGCTTAAAGGGATAGTAATGTTTCATAATAAAAGCAGTTCTAATTAATCATCATAGTATTTGGACTTTGGAGAGTGTTACTTCAATTCTGTCAGAGTTGTAGTTCCAGAGTAATTCAATGACAAAGTGTCCCCCTCCCGCCCCTTTTACCAATGTAACACTGCTCAGCTAGAGCAGAAGGGAGGTGCCCAGGTAGACTGCAGAGGGGGACAATCTTCAATTAAAATAAGGGAAAAACCTGAAAAGCTTGTCAAGGGGGGCAGGGCTTTCATTGTTTTCATAGGAATAAGAGTGTCCCCTTCTGTTATCTGTCTGCTGTTTAGACTGCATTCCACATCTGAGAAGAGATTGTTTACACTAGGTAAAAGGGGCGGGAGGGGGAAACTTTGCTTGTGAATATCTCATAAACCATAAAGGTTTGAGAGATAAGACTTATATCGTTCTTCATGTTTTTTTAATGCCTACAAAATAAAATACATTTAAAACGAAGTATTACTATCCCTTTAACATGCCAATATATGCAGGTGTCTCATCCATATTGTAAATGTGGTCAGCGTCCAAATCTGCTGTTACTCAAGGGATGCTGTCCAAATAGTCGCTTGCGATTTGTGCCTAGTGTTTTATTGTCTGCTTGACCCACGTGTGTAACCTCTCTCACAGATAGCTTGTTACTTTTCATAAAGTTTGATATCCACTTATCAGAGCATTTGAATTCCACTGTTTCGATACCATGCTCTTGTGCAATTACAAAAGCCTGTTCTCGTAAACAGCAATAATTAACAATCAGTTTATTTCCACGTTGTTCCCTAACCCACTGCAATAGTGCAGTTTCAAAATTTGCGTGTTGTGGTCCTCGACCACCACCAACAAATCTGTGCCTCTTCTTGTCTGAAGTATTTTTCAGTTCAGATTCCCTTTGGCACCATTCACGTAAACATTTTCTATCAATACCCAACTCTCTTGAGGCTGCAGTTAAATTACCAGAAAGTTCTCGTTTTACAGTATCTAGCTTGTCACTGATTGTATTTGACTTTTGCACACGTTTTGGTGTGTTCTTTTGGAGATTGGACTCCATTTTGGGGTATACTGGTACTGGGGTTTTTTTTATTTTTATTTTGGTTTTCCTTCTTTTTTTTCCTCTCCTCCTTTTTTCTTTCTTTTTTTTCTCCTCTCTACTCCTTCTCTGTCACTTAAATGAAATAAAGCTATTTAACTTTAATTCAGCGTGTTCAGCGAGTAAGGAGCTGGTCAGACACAGGGTAAAAGAGAGCTATCACCTCTATACCACTTAGGGTAAATAGTTTTGTTATGTTTCGTTTAACAAAAACAAAATAATATGGTAAATACAACCCAGCATCTACTGTACTTCCGGGTAGACAGGGGTACCTAATCTTTGTCACAATATGCCTCTCTCTATCCAGCCTCCTCCATTGGCTTTCTGTCTGTAAGTTGGAGCGATCTCATTGGCCAGAAATCGATCTCTGCCAATGAGAGCGCTCCAGCTTACAGACAGGAGGTTGGATAGAGAGAGGCACTAGTACTGAACAAGTCATCACTGGAGAGAGGCTGTCTGATACCCCCAGATGCCACAAGAACAGCCAACCGGCATTAACTTGTGAGTTGGTGGAGAGACTCCAGATTGTTACATTAATAAAAGATGAACAAGTGAATGGGTTAAATGTATACAATGTGAGACTATTCAGTAGACACCATTTTGATCATGGCAACATGTTTTACTTGTACTCTGGGAATCACTGCAGTCTCAGATTATCAGCCTGAAGACACTCAATTGTCCCGTTGCGATTACTATGTAGTGGAGCAAAAGTAGTAATCGCAACGGTACAAACCACTTTTTTCCGATCCAACCTGTTCATGTAGTGGAGAGAAGGAGAAAAGAGTGCACACCATCTGAGAGTAACCTCTAGACATAAATATAATATGTAGTATATTGATTGTACACACTAGATGTTCTCTTGATAGAGAGTAGTCCAACAGATAATAACGGAACTGTCATGGATATAGGGACACCCCTCCTCTACTGCACTGTGATCACCAATGTGGGGCGAAATGACCTGACCTGGGCTTAACCCTTGTGGTGCTGAGCTTGTATCTCTTACGTTTGCACACAGTCTAGATCAGAGGCAGCCAAGAACTACCAACCATGTATAATTTCACACTGAGTAGAGAGTTCGGGCTGTCTGTACTGCGCATGACTGCAGTGTGGGCAGTGAGCAGAGAGGCTCCGGGCACCAGCCGTGGCTGCTGGGTGACACTGTGACCCGAGTACCCGGGCTTTTAAACTAGTAATATAATATATACATTACAGGGTTTATCCTGACAAATAAATTAAAAGTACTCACATTATACAGAGGAGTTTTCTTTAAAGTTATTATGGCTCAAACTTATCATTTTTTTTTTTTTTTTTTTTTTTGGTGGGGGGACACTGTTGCTATGGCATCCTATGGAGTTTTCTGGTCAAGTGACCACAGTTGTCCACAGACTACTGTACCAACAGCACCAACATAAAATTTCAGGATATGGAGGAACTTTGCAAAAAAAAAAAAAAAAAAAAAGTAAAAAAACCTCTGCAAAAAAAAAAAAAAAAAAAAAAAAAAAAATCAACTCTGATTTGCAATAACATTTGAATAAAACATCTCTCAGCATTCAGATTACTAATGTTTTACTCAGGAGGAAAACTCCTACTATATATATTTTGCATTTTAAGCATTATGTCCCTTTAAAGAGGAAATTTACTCTTAAATTAAGCGGATCTGAACTTTTAATGGAAGAACCTGCTCAGGTTTATGTGATCTCTCATTATGTTTTTCATATTTAAACTCCGTTTTAGTCTATAACGGAACAGGTAAATACTATTACCTTGAGAACAATGGCATAACTACAGTGGGTTCAGAGGATGCAGCTGTGACTGGGCTGGAATACAAGTGGCCACATAGGTTCTAAATATGCCCCCAAGAGAACATTTTTGTGTTGGGGGCCCAGAAAAATGTTTGCACCAGGGTCCTCCACTGACTAGTTATTCTACTGCTTTAGAATATTCTCTCTCTCTCTTTCTCTATGGCTAATCTCATTCAATGACGGAGGCTTTCTGTCTTTAAGCTGTAGCAATCTCATTGGCTAGATATCCATCTCTGCCAATGAGATCACGCCAGCTTACAGACAGAAAGCCTCCATCATTGGAGGATGTTCGATAGAGGGACGGGAGCAGAGGCAGAGTGACACAGTGCGGTACACAGCTGGTAACCACAGTCTGCCCGGAAGTAGGGTGGAGGGCAATCTTTAAACATTTATCTTCGCCCAAATAGCGTTTAAAAAAAAAAAAAAAAAAATGAATACAGTTTTAAACATATTCGCTAAATAATATAACTAATAAGACTAACTTGTATAGGGGTGATAGATCCCCTTTAAAGGTGTACCACCAATGTCATGTTGATTTATAAGGCGACCATAATAAATGAAATCTCAACTATTAACGATATTCGCACAAATATGCACACTTATGATAAGAAGTGAGCGACTTGAATGTATAGAGGGTCCTAGGGAAGGATCTGAAGCCTAATCAATGTATCAGTTGGACATTTACATCCAGAAGAGTCGCATCTTAGTCAACCTGTAGGGCCTCTGTGAGCCACATAGATGCTTGATAAAGTATTATCGATCCCACGCTGGTTGATGAGAATGCATTCGTCAGCTCCTGAGAAGGGATGGTTTCTGGCATATTCTTGATACGGATATTACATAGTCTCCTTCTATTGTCTAAATAATTGACCTCAGGGTAAGTTGATTGATAACTTTACTCTGCTCAACAATTTCTTGTTCTAAGTAGGTTACACGCTCCACATTCACATACTTTTATTTTCAAGGTATGCGATCCTTTGACACAGTTGTGCCAAGTCAGACTTAATAGATGCCAATTCACCCTTCAGGGTGCTTTTCACATTTTACATAAAAACGGTAAGATCTCCTTTCGATGTTAGACCTGCCATACATTCAGTGAGGAACAATTTGGTAACCGGAGGTTCCATTTGGACACTGGGAATTTGTGAGGTAGCCTCTCCAACTCTCTGAGTTAAGGTCACTGGTGATTATCTCAGCAAAGGACAGGATTCCCAGGCACTGCTGTCCTCCCAGGTGGCTGTTTTCTTGAGTGCGTAACTGGTTTGTATAGTATATTGATGCTGAAACAAGAAGTTATGCTTTTTTCTTCATGCCTTTCATTTGCTTATGTCTTCATCAAAGTGGGGTTTATCCCTTTGAGTGCCAGAGGGGTATGGAATGCATTACAAAGCAATGCATTCCGTACCCCTCTAGCGCTCAAAGGGTTAAGTCAGAAAGTTGCCAAAATGAGTAGCTCCCTTTGTGGCTTGGCTCAGATCTTGGCACAATGTGACCATCGCCATACTTGGTCAGGCCACTCCCCTCACATTTGTGCTTTTTGATCAACGATAAAGAAAAGCATTCTAACATAAGAACTAACTCCATAAAAACGTTTTTAGTCTTAAAAATTCTCTCAGGATTAATGCCACATACTCTTTATTTCAGTTCAGTTGATGCTATAAATCAAAAGGAGCTTGTCTTATTTGAGTGATAATCCTAGGATGTCTCCATTAGAATAATTTTGCTCCTGGCTGTATTCAATTACAGTACTACAGCTACTTTAAAACTGTATATATTTCAGTACACAAACTATGTTAACATTATAAACCCTTTGATGCCAGAGGGATATCCAACATATTGCAAGACGCTGGTCACTCTTCTAGTAGTTTGAGGGGTAAATCAAAGTATCAAATCTACAAAATGAAAATACATGATTTCTACTGGGCTTACGTTTCTTAAAGGGGAACTACCACCCTGCAATAACTTTACATTAATTAATTCTTCATCTGGCGACTAGCTGCTTAGTAGCGCTAGTCGCCAGAAATATTACCTGGTTTCAAAGATTTTCCAGTTTTTCGGAGGCTCACAGTAGCAGGAAGCACGGACATCTCGTCATAGTGACATCCGTGCGCCTGTGCTGTCAGTCCCTTTTGGAGCCGCCCGACTTTGCAATGCATTCCGTACCCCTTTGGCAATCAAAGGGTTAAGTTTGCAATCTGGGGACTAGTATCACTTGTGAGCCATTCAGTTCTACTGAAGCCTAAAGGGTGTGTGCTCTAGCTGCTGACTTTAACTCCTTAGTGACCGGCCACGTGCGCACGCGGCCGGCACTTAACGCCTGCCAAACTTTTTTTTTTCATTCCTTAAAATGATTTCCGAGACGTACATGGAAGTCCTCTGTCCACCTGGGACATCTGCTTGGGACGTACATGTACATCCTCGGGCGGTAAGGGGTAAAAAGAAATAGGTAAATACAAGAAACTGCAGCTATAAGACAAAAATGGAATAGCTACACCTGATGGCTGTACAAAGGACACATACCTAGGTAAGACAATATGTTAAAGAAATAAACAGCCACTCATTCCAAGGCTATAGTTTCCCTTCATGCAGCACTGTTATATGGAATAATATTTTCATTAGCAATGACTTTTTTGAATTTCATGTTATGACTGTGTCTGCATAGCCATTAACCGTAATAATACGGCTACCCATTACTGACCTTTGCATTCTAGAGGAAGCAAAGAAAAGGCTGCTATTTTCCAGTCATCTTTAAAATCAGTTTTAAGTGGGCAAGCATGCTTAGGATATCGATTTTTTTTTTTTTTTTTAATATACTGATGAAAAGTCAAGCACCCTGCAAGGAACTCGTTAACAATACAGGACACTTTCCAAGGTAATCCGAGCAAGCATATTGTTTACCCAACATAATAACACATTTCTGGTGTATGTCCAATACATTAATGGTTTGTTCCTCTTCAGGAGAAAAGGTGCATAGACACTTAAGCACTTCATGAAGACTTGAACAATTTCATACTATCTTATCGCTTCAAACACTTCACACTTGTGAAATCGTAATGTTAGCTCTACCAGTAATAGAGAGATAAAGCTTCTTTACTGAAACAGGGTATTTCCAGGATATTAGGCAACACTGCACTCATTCTTAACAGGGATGAACAATCTGCATCCATCCAGCTGTTGTTAGACTACAACCCCCAACGGCCGTTGGCAATGACAGAGTTATAGTCCAAACAAACAGCTGGTGGAAAGCAAGTTTGAGAACAGCTTTGTTGCAGCTACCTGCAGCCAGTGCAACCTTGCAGTGTGTGTGTGTGTGTGTGTGTTGTTTTTTTTTTTTTTTAAACTGTCATGCAGTAAAAAGACAATCTGATCACGTTATCTTCGGGTTTTAATGCAAACATATTAAAATTGCTAAATATTGCCGATAATTGTGTTTGCCTTGCAAATTTATCACTGATGATTATATTAAAGGGATAGTAATTCTTCACAAAAAAGCAGCTCCAATTTATGTTCATAGTATTTGGGCCATGTCAGTACTGTCAGAGTTGTAGTTCAAGAGTAATTGAATGATAAAGTGTCCCCCTCCCGCTCCTTTTACTGATGTAACACTGCTCACCTCAGAGCAGCAAGACGGTCCAGATGGATCCCAGGGAGGTACAATCTTCAGTGAGCATAAGAAAAAACCTGAAAAACCTGTCAAGAGGGGCAGGGTTTTCCTTATGCTCACAGTAAGAAGATTGTCCCTTGCTGTGACCTGTCCGGTCAAGAGACCAAACTCCACATCTGAGGGGAGGTGGCTTACACTAGTTAAACGGGGCGGGAGGGGGATACTTTATCATTAAATTACTCTTGATCTACAACAGTGACAATATTGAAATAACACTCTCCATGGCCCAGTACTGACATGGCCCAAATACTATGAAGATTAATCTGAGCTGCTGTTTTTGTGAAACACTACTTACTATCACTTTAACAGAAACATACGTTGGGAAGACCTGGATACATCACACATCCCAACATTTCATGCAAACTCTAGCAACAAGACAAAGTCACCCCTTGTGAAAGACCACTACAGCTACCATTTATTCCAATGGAAACTTTGCGTTTCTGCAACATCTTGCAAAAAAAGTTGCTGGAACAATCTCCCATGTACACTAGACCAGGCATAGCCAACCCTGGTCAGTGAGAGATACCAACAATGCAGGAGAACCAATCGATGGCTAAGTCACTAACTTTTTAAGTACTAGATGGGTGTGGAACACATTGCTTGGCAATGAGTTGTGCACCCCTCTAGTGATGAAAGGGTTAACCGATCCACCTGCATTCATGTGGAATTAACCTAAAAACATGCACTGCTAGGAACTCCTGAAGACCACAATTGGCTACCACTGCATTAGACCATTTGGATGTACATTTCAAAATGTTAACTTTCTTATAGTTTTCGTGAAAAAAAGAAAAGAAAAATAAGCCACTATTCATATCAGGCCTTGCAATTATGCCATAGGTCACAAGTAAAAATCCCCATTGAATTAAAAGGGATTTTAAACCCCTTGCAAATCAATGCACTGGAGACCTCTCTAGCACTGGAAAAGTTAACACTTTGATTGCCAGAAGGGTTCGCAACTTATGGCGCTGCACACCCTGAAAGCCTCATTTAACCCTTTGAGTGCCAGACAGGCATTGTAATGCCTTGGATACCTCTCTGGCTTTCAAATGGTTACTCAGTAAGCTTTTTTTTTTTTTTTCTTTTTTAATCCCTTCCCCTTGGTGCAGCAGTTGGTCTGCTCCAGAATTGCATGTCCTTATTACAGGACCTTATGCCGGAAGCTAGTTTAGCCAGAATGAAAAGCTCTAATTGCCTGTGCAGATTGTTACTATTGAGATGAAATGATGATTGTGGTGGTTGATGCACACCTGTGAATGACAGCTGGCAGACGGCCTGATGTTTGTACTGACCTGGTATGTGTCCCACAGCCTGATGGTACACTGCAGGGGCAGCTCCCTCATCAGCAGATTGTTCATCCAACGGAAAGCAAATTGCAGATATTCAACCTCATACTGATGCAAGTGTCTGTGTACTTGTTCTGGAAGGCACATTAAAAACATGTATTTCATATACTGGTGCTTGAGATAATTTATTATTCATAAATAATATAACAAAAGGGATGCACTGATTAAATCAGCAAGCCACATTCTCCATAAGAACTGTTACTGATCTTTATGTTGTTCTAATATTACTTAACTTTATATTTAAAAAGAAATATCCCATGTAATGTTTATAGAGGATACACAGCCTCTTATATAAATATCTACCAAGCTGTGCATAATTGATCCATTGTAAATTACTTTCATCTTTTGTTTGTATTTTGCCAAATTGGAGCTGTTAATAACCCATACCCTCCAAACACTGGAACCCCATGTACTCTACTGTTAATGCATGCCAGCAATCACTGACTGGAACGTAGTAGTGACTTACAGGAAGCCTGCTGATAACCCATTGAAGATCAGAGTGGTGTGCAATGCAATGCAAAGCAATAAGATGCATACGCCACTTGTCTTTGAGGGCTTAACCCTTTGAGTGTCAGAGAGGTAGCCAACACATTGCAAAGCAATGTACTAGATATCTCTCTGGCACACAAAGGATTAAAAGTGGTAGGTGAAACAAATGCATGATTATTTTATCAGTGAGCTTGTTAATCCCTCACCATTAGTTTTTTGCTAAATACATTCAGTAGCAATATCAAAGGAAAAAAACAGGTGCCTATAGCTATAATATAGGTAAAGGGGGGCACAGTGCTTGCCATGGATAAAATAGGAGACTAGCAGAGTAAAATGATACCATATTGGCCGAATAGTTTTAGAGTTCAAGCTTTCAAGACCACTTAGGTTAGTTCGACACATATATTTTAGAATGAGAGCGGAATACTTCATATATACAAACAATAACACTACACAAATCATACAGCAGATAATCATTCTACAGCCATAACAGGAACAAAAAAAAGTTCTTGGCCACTCTGAATTCTAATGAAAGTGACAATAAATGTGGCCAACTGATATAATACTTCAGTATTGAACATTTGGTGTTTTGGGAGTTTGCAATTTGCAAGAAAAAATTAGAAACTACATTGAGTTTGAGAGTACAGTGTATTTATTGGGTGGAATTATCCTGGTGAGATCGCTCAGTTGAATGCATCAGCTAAAGAATCTGTAGAACTTTAGGTTCTAGAACCTGGCTAGATCAACTCAGCCATTCACCCACCTAAGGTAGATAAAATAGGTACCCAGAACATACTCGGAAATGAGAGACCCTCTCAGTGCATCATTCCTGGTAAAATACTTTCATTAAAAAAAACAAAAATAAATAGCAAATCATAATTCATTGTGATGGTTGAGTTCACAGTTCAATGTTTGAAAATTGGTCATCAGCTTGAACTCCCAGATCTGTGTTTCTGGGTCGGAAAATTTCCCATCAGTACAGTGACCCTGATATCTTTGATCCTGTGTCCATTTATGTGAAAATAATTTACACAGCTTTTTTTTTTTGCTTTTTTTTCCTTCTTGTCAACACTGAAACTATGCAAATTCATTCAGTTTTTTAAAAGGTGTCCTGTCTCACCTATATGTAATAATGTGTTGGGACATTTCACACACATGATGAGGTTATAACGTTAGATGATCTGCAGGACAACATGCTCTTGGTGTTATTTTTGTGGAAATGCTGTATTGGTACCTTATCTGTCGTATATATGTAAACAAAGGTTACACATCTCTTACAAAAGGATACAAACCAAATTTCAATCAATGGGGATTGTGGGGATTTATATTTCTCAATTATGGCAGTGGTTCCGACCCTATTCTCAGGCACCCCTAAATGGCTATGTCTTTATAATTATTTATTTGTTGACTTAATACAGGTAAGTTAATCAGGCACTATGTCATACAATTGTTTTAGGTGTCCATGTGAAGAGGGTTGGGAACCACTGCCCTATGCTGCAGTTGATATGCTTCAGCACTGCTGTTCTTATCTTAATCATCATTGCATTTAATATATGCAGTTTCGATTAACCAGCTTCAATTAAATGTACCATCACTCAGTAGGAATGGATATGTGTCACTCTGGTGGATGACAAATATATGCAGCCCTCCCCAGTGTAGCAAGTGTCCAGCTGCAATAGCAGCCTGAAACCACCATGAATACTTTATATAAAGATATAAATATAGAGATAGCATGCTAGACAGTCACTGTATTAAAGCACACTTAATGAGTTTTAAATATTATAAAATGTCAAGTGAGAGTAAGCGTCTCCGTAAAACACATGATATTGCATCTGCTGTTCTTTAGCAGACTTGTAGAAGCAATTCTCCTTTACATTCATCACTTCCTCATCAGAAAATGCTACTGTAATGTATAGTATTTAAAGGAGAAGTAACACCTTCTGATAATAGCCCCACATGGACTACTATGGATAGGAAATCCTATTAGCTCCTATGAAGTTTTCCCTTATGCCTGTGTTTATGGGCGAACACCTTCAATCAATCCTGGATGTCCTGTCCACGGATGTGGATTTGAAAGCTGCTAGCAGGACCAAAATACTCAAACTTTTCCCACTGCACATAGTAATCTTATCTATTTAAGTGATATGAAATGCATTGCTTCTCAATGCTTTACACACATCTCTGGTCAATAATAGATTATGCAGGCACCTCCACTCGGTCTGCTTCATTTTGAAGGGATAGTAATACTTTAATATTACAAATCCCCATAGGGTAGCTATTTAAAAAAATAATTAAATTGCCCCCAGGTTCATCTCTCAAACCTTTATGATTGGAGAGAAAACCATAAGCAAAGTTCCCCCCTCACTGAAGTCCGCGTTGTACTGACTGCAGGGGAAGTCTGTCATAAGACAGGCTTGTGGCTCTGCAGCTGAGCCGAGATCGCGTTAGTGAAAAATAATTATTTCACTGAAAAGGTCTTCTACATGTGCTTGGTTTGCAAGCACACGTAGAAGACCATTTCAGTGAAATATTTTTTTTTTTTACTAACTCGATCTCGGCTCTGCTGCAGAGCAGCCTGATGAAAAATAAAACCTGATATCCCTGCAGTCAGTACAACGCTGACTTCAGGGAAGTGAGAGGGAACTTTGTTTACGGTTTTCTCTGAAACCATAAAGGTTTGATAGATGAACCTGGAGGCAATTCAATTCTTTTTTAAATATCTACACTATGGGGAATAGTAATATTAAAATATTACTATCCCTTTAAAAACAGAAATTGTCATATGTCTGCCTACATGGACTTGACATCCAGGTTTGTTTGAAGACATTATCTATTGAACAAAGGAGCAAGGATATAATCATACCTGGGAACTCTCCGGATTTGACCCGGAGACTCCGGTTTTGACACTGCTTTACCGGGTCTCCGGGGCAGAGGCAGATTCCTCCAGATGCGGGATGTTTTTATTGAAACTCTACCCATTTCTGCTGTTTCCCCCGTTGTAACGCCTTCCCCAGCCTTCTTTTGAGCTCTGTCTCACACCTTTAAGCCCCCCCACTCATGTCAAGCGCCGCCCCTTTTTGACGCGATTTGCATTATTCTCACCCCCTGTTGCACCAGAGGACTTCCCTCTGGGTGGACATCAATGGAAAGTTCCCAGGTATGGATATAATTCATAACGCGTGCTAGCATTTTCTGGCAACATAAAGGTAAGTATGTGGGGGTCATTATTAGGAGTTACTTCTACTTTAAACCTTTGATTGCCAGAGGGGTACGGGAGCCCTCTGACGCTAAAAGGGTTAAGACCTCCAGGGTATCCAAACGATTATAAGCACGAGAATGTGAGGTTCACTGATATTTAACAAAGTAGAATGATTGTCTGCTAAACTATGAGAATTACTCGCTATTTATACAGATCAAAAGGCAAATGCCATATGCTGAATAGATTCATTCATCTTCCTTTTTAAGTGATTGTGAGCAGATGCACTTTCCCAGATAAAGGTAATTTGGTTAGCAATAATTCTAAATTTACATTTTCCAACTCACTAGAAATAAGCATTTGCACATAATGAAAGGACAGACAAATGTAATCATTGTCATTTATCAGGCTAAAAATATTTTTCATGAAATACTTATACAGCAGTTTGTGATAATAATATTATGCAATATTCAGAAGAAATGATCACTCTAATATCAAAATTTACAAGGCTTAAGCAAGTGATGTTAAACACATTTCTCAGCACTTCTAACATTTTGCAGTCATATTTTTCCACCACAACATGTCATCTTGTTTCCTTGGGAATAAATGATGCCTACCAATGCTGTTAAGAAGACTAATTATAAGTGTATATCAAACACGCCAATTCCATAAACAAGCCACCTATTTGTTACTATGTTTTTTACTTTACTGTTTGACTTGCAAAAGGAGCAGCTTAGTAGAGAGGATGGCAGTCAAAATTGCACTTTCCTGTGGATTACATGAATCTAGTACTCTTTAATACAATGGGGGATTTCCAGTTAGGGTTGCCACCCAGCCGGTATTTTACCAGCAGGCTGGTAAAAAATTGGCTTCTGTCCAATGTTAAGTCTATGGAGGGAATGCCATGGCCAGTATTTTTTTGAAGAAAAGGTGGCAACCCTATTTCCAGTACATTATTGTATCTGACTGTAAAAGTGGATAACCTCCTGAATAACAGAGGGTGTGCAATGCACTGTGAAGGGAAACAGACATGGGGAGAGCATGTTTCTTACAAATCAATGCAAGTAACAATAATGGGCCTTATTCATCAAGAAAAAGAGGTGCAATTCAGAAGAATCAAACTGATCCATAGCGTTGAGATACAAATTCTGTAAATTCCCATTGAGGTAAGCAGGGCTGGGTATCTCTCTAACATTCAAAGGATTAAAAGTCTCCATTTAAATTAATTGCTATTTTCATTCCCATCGGTGGCACAGTTAGTTTGCTCGAGAAGTGAACCCCTTTAAGCATTAATCAGAGAGAAAACAAAATGTAGTTTATTCAGTGAGCAGAATACAATCCTATCAGCAGAGACTGACAAAAAGAAGGGGTGGGGGGTAGAAATGGCCCAAGCAGGATATACCACGAGAGTCAGACTTACCTTATGAAATGACTTTAGGTTGTGAAATAGGCACTGTCCTACTAAGATGACACCACATTATCCCACAGGAGATCTTCATAAGGGAATACCCAATCCCCTCACATACCAAAAGCCTGTGTAATAATAGTGGCACAGGCAACTCATTTGCATATGAGTACTGTCTTGTGCTGATCCTTAAAGTATATTTACATTGAAAGCTAATTTGTCAGTCTGTCCAGAGTGTACTGGGTATACGGTCTTGAAGTGGTCTTACAAATCCCTCCATTTTTTTATCCTGTTTGCATGTAGCCTACAGGCTAATACAAAATTGGCCACTCTGGTATCACAAAGGGTTTCCCCTGCTCCAGTATGTGCCAGCACACCCACCACTGAAGGTTCCAGCTAGTCTCTGGAGAGAGAGAGATATATGATGATCCAAGTGAGCAGGATGACGTGTCTCTGAAGCTCTTTTAGAGTAAGACACAGTTTCTAGTGTTGACAACAGACTACCCAGCACTCTCTTGTATTCCCTGATAGTGGCCGAGGGCCACTCCAGGGCGTGAGACACCTCCTGCATCACCAGAAGGATTTTCTCTTCCGGAAGGAAAATCTTCCCCTGGTGGGTGTCCAACTTCATCTCCAGGACTACCAGTTCCTGGGAAGGCACCAGGGAGGACCTCAGCATGTTAAGAATCCACCTGTGGTGGACCAGAATCTGAACACAGTCTTGAACACGACGGGTAAAGAGCTATTCCAAGGGAGCCTTGAGCAAAAAGTCATCTCTATAGGGTGTCATGGAGATGCCCTGGGTGTGAATGAAGGCTGCTAAGGACCCCATGACCTTGGTGAACACGTGAGGTGCAGAAGACAGGCCAAAAAGCAGAGCTGTAAACTACCAATGATCTGCGCCAAAGAGAAATCAAGATACCATTGGCTAGCATTCCATCTTGAAGCAAGTAGTCACCACATATTTGTTGAGACATTTAAGTTCCAGAATAGGATGACAGACACAATCCTTCTTTGTAACCACAAACAGGATGGAATAAAAACCTGAACCGTGCTCCAAGGAGGTACAGGAATAAGAAGCTTCATTCTAACACTGTCACCTGAAACAGCTGTGCCTTGTCTGGCTCTTTTGGCACTATTGACCAAAAGAAACAATAAGGAGGAAGGGAAATTAAATCTATGTGGTACCCTTCTTAGATTAATTGGAAAACCCAATGGTCCGCAATTGAGAACTCCTAGGCGTTCCAAAGAAAGGCAAAAACTCCCCTTACAGTTACCAACAGACCAGGATTTCTTTAGTCATGCGGAAGATTGCTAGACAGGATAGCCCTTGTAGCTGCTTGTTTGGCTGCCACTGCTGTCTGGGCTGACAGGCCTGCGAACCGTGCAGTCTCTGTGCCTCAGTTTGTAAGGGAACAAAAAAGCAGTTTTCTCACCATAGTTGGATATGTGGTGGGTATTTGCGGCAACAGGGTGCTTTTGCCCCCAGAAGCATCACTAATCATCTGTTTTAATTCAGGTCTAAACAGGGATTTGCCCTGAAAAGATAAGGAAACCAGTGACTTTTGGGAAGATTGGTCCGCAGACCAAATATTAAGCCACAGAGTGCGCCTGGCAGCAACAAAAAAAAAAAAGAGGTTTTAGCGAACAACCTGACCACCTCAAAAAGAGCAACAGACACATAATTGTTAGCCTTATTAATGTTGGCCAAAACAACCAACAATTCCTCCTTGGAAACCTCATCACAGAAATCCTCCATTAGCTGTTCACATAGAAACAGCCCTGATAACCCAGGCAAAGGCAAAAATAGTGCAAAACTGGCTCAGAAGATAAGGATCCAACTGATAAGAAGCTGGACTCTAAGTCCTGCCGCACCCACAGTAGTGTTAGCCAACCGAGAAACAGAAGGGTCCACAGTTGGAGGAGAGGCCTATTGCTCCAAAGCTGTCTCCAAAAAGGGGTATTTCTTTATGAACCTTTTGGTGATTGACAGCTGTCTGGGGTCTTCTACTCTTCCAGAAGGATCTGGTCAAGAGGGGCATTAGTGGGAAAGAAAAGGGAAGACTTCTTATGACTCTGCAAGACATCCGTAAAAGAAGACCCTCATCAGAATTGTCAGAGACTTGAAGGGTCTCCAAGACAGCTCTAATGAGCCCCGCAGCTGAGGCAAGAGGGTCAGCCTCATTAGAGTCCCCATAGGAGAAGGAAGAATCCATATCCTCATATTCCCCTTCCCGGAGGACCCTGGTGAAGTAGTGATGGCAAGAGGGGCAGAGAGATCCTGAAAACTTCAGGGGAGCCCCATTTGGTAGAAGGAACAGTAAGTGAGGGGGGTAAGGGACACCCCTGAGTCATTATCCTTAGATTTACCACCATGTCCTTTAAAATACAATACCAGACTGAAAATCGCCCTGAAAGCCCAGATAAATACACTTATCTGGCAAGAGAAGCGTTAATCTGGAGAAGGAGAGCATGGAGAGTCGGCCTCTGCATAGAGTAAGAAAGAGAGAGGTAAAATGTTGACTGCAAAACTGAGAGAGAGAAAGCCTCCTAAACTGGCATTCTGGGAAATGTTGTCTGTTGCCTAGCAAACCCTACAACTCCATTTGTGGAATCGTCACAGGCCCCCTGGCCAGGCAGGACTTGAACCAAATAAAATAGCATGGGGAGATCAGAAGACAGAGCCCTCTCTGACTTTCGCATGAGAAAATGTTGCAGAGATATTCCCCAAAAAGTTTTCCCATAGAAGTCAATGGAGCAAAGATGGTGGCAGGCGGGGTCCCATTCTTAAAGAGCCAGCTGCAGCGCAATGAGTGAAATTTACTAAGGTGAGTCAAAGACCCCAAGGAACATGTAAGGGAGATGGGAAAACAGGATACAAGTGAAGGGGAAGTTAAAACAAATCCCACAATGCCTCTGACACTCCAAAATAGTGAAAACAGGAGAGAAAGGGTTAACCCTTAACCAAAATTCAGCCATCCAGGGGAAGCCTGGTACACCTCCGGCACTCAAAGGGTTAAATGTAGTCTGGCGTATCAGGTATAAATAATATGTAGTCATTACTGCAAAAACAAAACAAAACAAAACAGGCATAAGCCATTCCTTTTGTCAAAAAATCAAAGGTATCCCAACGGTTAAACTTGCTCCACTACTGCTGCCTCCAATGCAGGAATGCACAGTAACCCCCCCCCCTTCATACCTTTCAGGACATTGCCAGAGACAGAATGAGGGAATTTTAAAAGGAGACTGGCTTTTTTATGAACAGTCTCTGTCCAAAATGGTTTCCAGCCTACAATTAGCTGGGATGTGCGCTTCTGGCGGGAGGATGAAATCCCCTAGAAGCAGATTGGTTGTGTTGTGCATAAGCACACATCCCAGCCTACAATAAAAAAAACATTTTTAATAAAGACTGGCCATTTAAAAGCCAGACTGTTCAAAATTCCCTCATTCTGATAGGGGCAACAGCCCAATAGGTGTGAAGGGGTGGGGGTGCTTTACTGTGCATTCCTACCACTGTCAGCAGAGGCAAAGGCAGAGGAGAAAGCTTAATCCTTGGGATGCCTTGGATAGTTTGACAAAACGAATGGCCTACTCTTTTTTTTTTTTTTTTTTACAGGAATGGCTGCATATTACTTATACCTGATATGCCAGACTGCATTTAACCGTCTGATTGCCAGAGGGGTACCCCTCCGGAACTCAAAGAAGATAAAGAACTAAAGAAGATAAGAAGAGTACAGAAAAAAAGAGAACCAAAGAGATAAAATGAAAGAAGAAGGCAGACCGTAGCTTACCAAGGTGCTGAAAACTCAGCTGGACATCAAGATTACTGGTAAGTGTTTATTGTCAAGGACTGTTTTTTAACTTAGTCAGATGGAACTCACAGGGTTAATTCTACTAACATATCACACATTTTGTGATTGCGTTGGATGTACTGATATGGGGCTTAGTACCCCACATTGATACATCCACTGGTGACTTAGGTCTTTTTAAGCTTTTTTTCATGTTTAATTCCTGCGTCTGCACTTTTGAGAAGCATTAAGGCACACTGAGGCCAGAAAAACTGGGTGCAGAGTTCCACCCGTTAAAGTGGATCCCTTATCTTAAAGGGATAGTAATACTTCATTTTAACTTTTTTTTATTTTGTAGGCATTAAAAAAACATGAAGAATGATATAAGTCTTATCTCTGAAACCTTTATGGTTTAAGAGATATTCACAAACAAAGTATCCCCACCCTGCTCAGCCTGATCAGAAGGGAGGTGCCCAGGTAGACTGCAGAGAGGGACAATCTTCAATTAAGATAATGGAAAAAGCTGAAAAACTTGTCAAGGGGGGGAAGGGCTTTCATTGTTTTAATACAAAGAAAATTGTCCCCTTCTGTTATCTGTACTGTCATACAACCAGAGTCACATCTGAGAAGAGATTGCTTACACTAGGAAAAAGGGGCGGGGAGGGGAACTTTGCTTGTGAATATCTCATAAACCATAAAGGTTTGAGAGATAAGACTTATATCATTCTTCATGTTTTTTTAATGCCTACAAAATAAAATAAAGTTAAAACAAAGTATTACTATCCCTTTAAGGCTAAAGCCTGGAATTGAATGGTGTATTTCAACGTTTTGTTATGTGTTTCAATGCGTGAAAATTTAGCACCCGAGGTGTTTTTTTTCTAGTCGGTATATCTTCATGGCACAGGTAACCGAATTGCTTACGGTGCTTGAAAAAAAATGCCGTCTGTTTTTATTTTATTTTATTTTTTTGTATTGGCCTCAAATGAATCTAAGCCTCTGTGTCTTAACCCTTTGAGTGCCAGAGGGGTACAGAACGCATTGCTCTGCAATGCTTTCTGTACCCCTCTAGCACTCAAAGGATTAAAAGTTCTAAGCAGAAGACACCCGGAGATCTTTAATGCTATGACCAGTTTGGGGAAAAAAAAAACATGCTGCAATGCATTGGGTTCCTCTGTGATACTTAGAGGATTAAATGTAAATTGTAAAAGGAAAAACATGCTCATCTAATATTTCTATTTGTCTTCTTTTGATACCTAATTTTGGTTATACGTCACACATAAATGTCTTTTTTCTTTGTGGGTTTAGATATACCCTATCTTACACACAGGAGAACTGCAATTTCATAAAAGTTATACAAGACATTTTGCTGTAGGGACTTGTGCTTTACAATGTATTACTACTGGTACAATCTACCACTGAAGATTTACATGAGGCAGTATAAAAGGAATGCAACTTTCACAGCTCTCTGAAAAAGTACTGATAGAAATTGATGCTACCATTATTATGTCTGCTTTCACATTCTTATGTTTGTTTCTTTATTATCTGTATTGCAGGTCATTGAGGAGTGTGTGTGTCCTGGAGTGTCCTCTAAGGCAGCAGCAGTGTCCTATATCTACAGTACATGTAGTTACAATTTGTAATGTGCTTACATGCAGGTTATTTCTCATGTATTAGATAACCAGTACTACAGCTGCTTTAAAGGGATACTAATACTTAATATGTAAAAAATATATATTGTAGTGTTTCACCCCCTGAGTTAAAAAAAAGGGTACTCTCACTGCTGAAAGGTGTTATTCAAAAGTTATTACAGTTCAAAGTTGAATTTTTTAGGTGCGATATCACAGTGGCCTGAAATTCTACAGAGGCGCTGTTACACAATCCTACGGACAGCTCTGGTCCATAGCCATAAATCTCCATAGGATGGTGTAGAAACAGCGCCACTGTACAATTTCAGGCCATTGTTATATTGCACCTAAAAAACATTCAACTTTGAACTGTAATAACTTTTACATTTTAAGTATTACTATCCCTTTAAACTGCTTTTTGAATCCATGCTAATTGATAATCTACATTCTTTTCTGCAAAAACTGGGTTGTTACAAAAAGAATAGAAGTACATTATCATTATACAGCATTAGATATACATGAAAGTTAATGTATAACACAAAAAACATTACTTACATATAATTTTAACCCACTTTATAATCAAGCTTCCCTTAAAGTGGTACATTCACCTTAATTCAAGTTTGCATATTTCATATGCTAATTAATATTTTCAGTGACATGTCTTATGCTAATTAAGCCCTTTCAGTAGAGTGTCATATGCTAATTAATGTTTCAATGACGTTTCATATGCAAGTGAAGCTTTGTTCAGTACCAGTAAATGTTTAGTTTCACAGTGCCCCAAAAAAAAAAAAAAAGTGTGACTATCTCCTAAACTATACATCTACTGGTTAAAATGGAATATAGGCAGTTTTTAATGCGGTTTTCAAATATGCAAACTTGAATTAAAGGGATAGTAACGTTTCATAATAAAAGCAGCTCTAATTAATCATCATAGTATTTGGCCTATAGAGAGTGTTATTTCAATACTGTCAGAGTTGTAATTCAAGAGTAATTGAATGATAAAGTATCCTCCTCCCACCCCTTTTCCTGATATAACACTGCTCACAGAGTAGCAGGGAGTAACCAGGTAGATTGCAGAGAGGGACAATCTTCAATTAAGATTAGGGAAAAAGCTGAAAAACTTGTCATGAGGGGCAGGGCTTTCATTGTTCTCACAGAAGAATTTTGACCCTTGATGTGAGCTGTCTGGTCTATGGACTGGATTCCACATCTGAGGAGTGGAGGCTTACACTAGGTAAAAGGGGCGGGAGGAGGATACTTTATTATTCAATTACTCTTGAACTACAACGCTCACAGTAATGAAATAACACTCTCTATGGCTCAATTGCTATGAAGATTAATTGGAGCTGCTGTCTTTGTGAAACATTACTATCACTTTAAGGTGAAAGTTCCAGTTTAAAGGGTTAGTAATATTTAATATAGGAAAACTAGAATGTCCAAGCATTAATAGGTTCCAATAAAATATTATTTATTAAAATAATTCAAAAATAGGTTGGATTATGAAGGGACAATGAACAAGTAAAACCTATAGACAATCAATACGTTACAGATCTCCACAATGCACACAGGGCTCAAAATTTCCACTCGCCACTAGCCAATGGCGAGTGAAAATGTAGCCCTGGCGAGTAGAAATTCAGCCCTGGTTGGAATGTTATGGCATGCAGTGGCAAGTAACTTTTCAGGTCTGGCTAGTAACAAAGGACTTCAACTTCAAAGGACTTCAACAGCCCTGCTTATAGATACTATTTTGGGTGGCTTTCATCTGAGTACACATGTTATGGGTATTGCTATGTGTGTTTTCTGCTGTCCATGTGCACCTTCCAGTCAACCAGTTTAAAGCACAGCCGCTCAAAGCTGATTGGTTGGGAGGTGCGTAAGCATATCCCAGCCAATGGCTGAGAGAGAAATGGAAGTATGACTGCCCATATATAAGGTACAGTCTCAATTTCAGTTCCCTCAGAGTGGAACTGGCATCAGCCCGTGCAGATGATGATGATGAGGAGGGCACTGTGGTGCATGATTCTGTTTCGGCGGAGACAGCTATTAGAATTCTAAAAGCTATGTATATTTTTGGGACGTTTTATTATGGCAATACAATTTACTTGGCTTAATTTGGACAAATTTACTATGCATGGGGGCATATGTATATTACAAACCTGTCACACTGCTGCATACAATAACCCTTTTGAACCCCAGAGAGGTGTGCAACGCATTGCTTTGAAATGCGTTGCATGCCCCTCTGTCACTCAAGGGGTTAAACTATGTATTGGTGTGCCGGATATTTATGATTGGAGTTACAGTTTTTTTTTGTTTTTTTTTTTACAGAAAGAAGGCAGAAGAGAAGATAGAAGAGAAGAAAGAAGGACAGAAGATAGAAGAGAAAAAGAATGAAGATAGCAGGAGACAGACAGTGGATGACATGTAAGTGTAACACAGATTAGGTAACGATTGGTGCTTGACAGTATGTCAGGCACCAATCGTTTCTTTTTTTTTAAGTTCCCAAAACTGCCAGTATTTAACAGAATTTTGGGAATTTAATGCACAAAACTGATGTTTGGCCACAAGACAATTTTTGTGGCCTAACATCCATTGTGCTTAATGCCAGTAGGACATTTGAATACCGACCAAGACATTTTCTTTTGTTGGTCGGTATCCTTTTTTTCCCTTCTGGCATTTGTAACGAAAACATTTGGATCGAGCCCTTAGTAACTGATAAAACCAATGCACTTTTTGCTTTAACATATTTGTTGGGTTTTGTTTTCTAAACTTTATTCTACATTAGTTTAAAGTCCTCATTGTTTAGTAAATCAAAGCATTTTTTAAATAAAAAAATATTTTAATTAAACGACTGTCAGAGCAACACTTTATACACACACTCAAAGAGGTCTGCAGAGTCGCACAAAGAACAAACAGCATAAGCCTAAGATGTGCAAAGACACCTCCACCTGTATAGCACATATTAACCCAACTAATCAAATGGGTGTAAGCCAATTTGATACAAAGAGCGAGAGAGAGAGTGGTAGAGTGGGCTTACCTCTCAATCTGGGAGGCAGTATGGAGCGGGAGGGGATAACTAGCAGTTTTATCTGGTAGGGACAAGTTGAAAGGAGGGAGGACCAAACATTTTAATGGGCTGGTGAGATGCAGTCCAGCTGGACCGGACCCACTTGGCAACACGGACCTCTTAGATCTTTTGTCTTAGTCCCTCACTTCATACAGTTTGTATGTTCTAATGAGCAGGACCCTTTTATCCATTTGGATCCAATATCTTTAATGTTGAGTGGAAATCTCCATTTACTGAATTGTACATTGTTCTATTAATTTTTTTTAACTATTGTACAACAACGAGGTATCTGTTAGACCCTTAAAAGTAATGATAATAATAAGAAAGAGAATAAAAACATTTAACTATACTTATAGTCTATTGAGATGGAAAAGGTTGTACTATATTCATTAATGGACGTTATCCTAAAAGCGGACGTATTTATAGCAATATTAGCTTGATATCTTTCTGGGTTTTTTTGTGGGATATACTGGACCGAACACATAGATAGACGGTTGTGATCCGGTTGCAGGAATCCATCAAATATCAGGAAACAATTTTGCATACTGTGCATGTTTATTGTTTCTGGTCATTTTTGTGTGCTGAGTCTTTTCTCCTGGTCTTTTCTGTGCCTTTCAATGCCATTCAAACCATTAAAAATAAATACATTTTTTACTTTTCTATTATATAGTAGTTTATTATTATAATTATTATTATTATAATTAAAACTTAGCGCTAGGATACACATTCTATTAAATAAAATATATTGCATGCTAAGGACATTTATTGCTATGTGTTGGAAACATCTTTAGAATCCAAGAGATTAAAACCTTGGTCCTATTGCACTCTAATTAAAGGAACACCAAGACCTAATAATATACACTTTTAACCTGGCAAATAGGAATCAACTCTCTGTACATTTGTTGCCAAAAATGAATATTGAATTAGTACTTCCTACCACAAGCTCCTCCTACTATAGCCTTCTTCCCTTCCTATGAAGTCATCATTGGGAGGAGACTGGAGAAAAAAAAAAAAAAAAGAAGACTTCTATCTTCCTCCATGAACACAGAATCTATAAACAATTAAAAATTAAACTGGAACACCAATGCACATAGAATTAAATCATAGTGACCATTAGGATTGTTTTCCCGGATTATCCTACGGGTTTATTATTATTCCTTTATACACAGTCGGTGTAACATCTAATAGGGGTGGGCGAACAGTGTGAAAAGTTTCCCGCATGACTTTTCGCGAGAACTTGCAGATTTTTCACTTTTTCCACAAAAGTTTTCGCCTTTCCGCCTATGCAAAAATGTCTACTTTTTGCCTAGTTTAACAAATTTTTCCCCTATTTTAACACATTTCTCGTCTAGATTTTCCTATAGGTACTATATTTCCCACTGTAATATAACTTCTTCTCAGGGTTGAGGTTTAGAAATAAGTGGCTGAAAGTCAAAGTTATGAGTTCTACAGCAACATATGGCTTGAAAAATGTGTTAGCATGCAGAACATTTGTCCTTTGCCCACAACACTAACTTCCTGCTTAAGTTACACTGGCACATATTCATGATGATGTCAACTAACAAAAAAAAAATAAACTACAACCTACAATGTGGCAGTTTTGTACTGTAATGGTGTAGTGGTGGGGCACTGGCATGGTGTGATTTTTGTATGTATTTTTACCATTGTCAAGCTATCCTGCTTCTCAGATTACTGACACACGTTACTTATCGGTCATAACAGTGGTCCCAAGTGGGGTAGATGGTGGCAACCCTTCTTCATATCCCTCCTCCACCTGCTTATCTGTGCTGCTGTTAATATATTTGTCCTGGCTTTGTCTGTCATACTCCTCTGCAGCAGGAGCCATAGGTGTTATTTGGACTGAACTAACTGTTGGCACCGGCAGTAGCACACTCTCCGACACATAAATAACTTCACTACTACTTTTTTCTGCCCTAGAGCCCTTTTTAAAGTGCTTCTGCAAGTTGTGGCATCTTTGGCCTGCTGATAGTGTGTCTCCCAGTCAGACCTGTGGTTGTGCTTCCGGTGGGATCTCATAGAGGGGGATGCATAGGTGTGAGCCTGCTTTCACCCTGCTCATGTGCCTTTTTTCCACAGACAACAGATACTAACATGCTTAGCCTGAAGATCCAGAGTGAAGTATCTCCATACTGTGGACTTCATGGAATGAGGGGATCCTGAGGTGGTGCTGCTGCTACTACTACTACTCTGGCTAGATGCTGATGCAATTCTACTGCCACTACTACTAGGTGTCAAAGGTGCAGCAGTTATAGCAGCAGCACCAGAGGCACTCGTTATATCTAACATTGTGGATGTTAACCTGTGTTACTGTTGCTGGGTACTCTAAACAGGTGTGTGTGTGGCTGAGTGTGACTTGGACTTTGAAGAGGTGATGATGTGGATGATGACTGATAGGGTGACTGTGTGCTTTTTGACATCTGTGCTTGTCCAGGGTCAGACTTTCCAATGGATTTCTCAAACAGTTTATAGACAGGCACAGTGCTCCTTAAAAGTGGTGGAAGGTTCAGCATTTGACTTTCTGCTAACCTCACAGCTCTGTCATCATCCTCATTCTCAAATTCATCTGTATCTGAAAAAGAGAAGGATGCTGGAAGGATATATTCTAGATCTGCATCATCATCAGTCATCATTAGGTCATCCTCAGCAGCATCAGCATCACCTGACAATTCTTGCCCACTACCCTAATACTCCTCTAAGCTTTTAGAGGTCTCAAACAATTTATTTTTACTTTTACTGTAAGAAAGTTCCCTACTTCTTTGAGGATGGGTGTTTTGGTGCTTGTTTGTCACTATCTGATGCAGCAGGTGGTTCAGCTGCTACACCTTCCTCTATTATGCTATTGCCAGCATCAACAGTCTTCAGTGTTCTTCTTATATGGTTCTTTATTTCTACTAGTACTGGTGGTGCTGGAACTAGTTTAGCTGGGACCTTGACAAACTGCATCCTCCCATGGAGTAGAGGTATCATCATCACTGATTGCACACTCTGCAGCAACCATTGCTGCAGTCAGTTTTTGAACTACTACTTTACTCTCATGTCCCTGTACTACTCCACCACTCCCCCTTCCCTTTTCCGTTGTGCTCTTGCAGGACATAAGCAACTACACTGTATTTTTTTACTTTATGGTACACAACATAACTGATGGAGCTGTATGTCTTGCCAGTCAGTCACATGGAAATTTGGAGTATTCCGTCCTCCCTTCTTCCCAGAGCGCCCCACTGACTCTCCTAATACACACTTACAGAACAAATGTCCTACTAAAAGATTCCCTAAAATAAACTTCAATTCCCCTCTCTGTCTTCTCTAGCTCAAACAAGGTGCTGCTCTATCCTCTCACAAACACAGAATGGCATGCTGTGAGGGCCTGATAGCCTTTTATATGGCTGTAGAAAAATTACGCGTGGTTGAGAAAAATTTTTCTTACCATTGATTTCAATGCGCGAAAAAGGTGGGAAAAAGAGGAAAAACTGCACTTTTCACTGGAAATTACTCGCCAAGCGGAAAGTGCCATTTTTTTACCAATTTCAGTATGAGGCAAAAATTTTCGCCCATCCCTACTACCAACTAACACTGGACATATATGGTGTTTTATAGTTATGCATTATTTTTTATACTAAATTTTTATTAAGAATTGTATACAGTAACCAACATGTACACATATTGAGCATGGTAACATCATCATCAACGTCACATAGACACGCACCAGTGTGCAGGGTTCTGCAAAAATAAGACATGCCTCTCAATGCTGGATTTGTATAGCCATATACTCCGGGCCTTATAAGAGTAACCACACATTGCCAAAGAGGCATAACTGGCAAGGCGACACAGGTCAATAACACAATCGCGGACACCATCAGCCCATCAGAAGATTATCCCTTGGAACCAGAACTCAAAAAGCGTGTACAGTAACCATATTAAAAAAAAAATAAAAAATAGGAATGCGCCTACTAAAAAGAATGTAATGTTTCAAAATAAATGCAGCTCCAATTATTCTTTATAGTTTTTGGGCCATGTAGAGCGTTCTCATTCTGTATGATGTGTTGTTCTAGAGAAATTGAATTATAAAGTGTCCCCCCATCTCGCCCTTTTTTCCTGTTGCATCCACCTCCCCTCAGATGTGGAATCTGCTCATCAGACCAAGACAGCTCACAGAGAGGGGCAATCTTCTGGCTGTGAGCTTAAGGGAAACTCTGCCCCTATGACAAAGGAGGGCAGGTTTTTCCTTTGCTGCAATCTATCCGGATGGTCTTGCTGCTCTGAGAGCAGCGGTAGGTTGGTAAAAGGGGTGGGAGGGGGACACCTTATAACTCAATTACTCTGGAACTACACATCATACAGAATGATAATAACACTCTACATTGGTACCTCTCCTCTTTATATCTCTTAAACATGTCTGGCAAAGAGGAACAAGAGTCGGAAGCATCAGAGATATGAAGCATCTCCAAAACTTCCCTAATAAGCCACACAGATGAGGGGCTAGAGTCACCTCACTGTAATCCCCCAATCACAGAAATGAGTCAGAGATGAGGTCATCTCCGTCAGTCTCTCCTTCCTTAGCTGAGTAATCCCCAATAATCTGTGTTTTACCCCCAAATACAAGCTCAAGCACATGGCAGAAAGTTGCAGGGTGTCCCACACACCAAGAGCTTAGGACTCCCTGAATAAGTGAGGGGATAGATGTGACTGAAGAGATAAGAGCCTTAACCCAAACTGGTAAATGTTCAGCAGATGGGGCCATTGTGGTGGCGTAAAGGACAAAGAACCAGAATACTCCCTAGGAATCCCAGTTTGGCATGAGTAGCAATGGAGGACCCCAAAATCTTTAGCCTTGGATTTTCCCATGTGTCCCTTAGTTTCTTACATGGTAAGAAGACCCCAGAAAAAAGTGCAAAAGTCAGTCGAATGAGTAGAAAGATAAAAGAAAAATACTTCAAAATATACAATAGTACTTATCTGTTTGCAAGGGGTTAAATTGGCAAGTAGGAGGAAAAGTCCATCATCTACACAACGTGTAATCCAAAAAAGAAGATGAGTACTCAAGACCACCTCTTCTAGTGCCAGAAAGGCCATTATGCAAGGTATTCTGGGAGATGTAGTTTTACCCTAAAGACATGATGATGCAGCTCTCAAGCTAATTTTAATAGGGTGCCCCTTGAATTCTAGTGGGGGTCCCAAAGCACTATGAGCCCATCCACAGCCTCCTAGGAGAAACTGGAGACAAGATATGTCCCAGAGCAGCTTACTGTATGAATCCAAAATTGCTGCTGTGTGGTAAACCTGGTCTTACAGAGGACGCACCTGTATTCATTAAAGAAGTAAGTGTCACGGACACCAGAGTAAAAAATACACACAACACAGGTACAGTGAAGTTTAACAAGTTTATTAAGATAAGCAAGAGAAAGCAGGAACAGATGTGAGGACAGTGCACTACCCAAGGATTGACACTGAACTGTAACCGGTTCTCAGTAGCCTATAGAGATACATGGGAGCAGAACCAGGCTTGGTTCTATACCTAGCAAATGGAAACCTGGAACGCCAGGAAACCTAATCACTGGAGTGACGGCTAAACCCCCAGACACAAGACAGGCA
The DNA here is from genome assembly GCA_037306005.1 of Rhinophrynus dorsalis. Taxonomy (NCBI): domain Eukaryota; kingdom Metazoa; phylum Chordata; class Amphibia; order Anura; family Rhinophrynidae; genus Rhinophrynus; species Rhinophrynus dorsalis. The sequence continues at coordinate 289,675,609 of CM074721.1, forward strand.
GACAGATGTCTCGAAGTAGTGACTCTACCATGGAGTGGTAGGAGGAGCGAGACAGAGTAACTAGTACTCCGAAAGAGTCACGGAACCGGTCTACTAGGTAGGCAAAGGGTGGAGGCAAGAGAGTGGATCATAGCCAGCCGCAACACCGGTAAGTATGTGAAGGCAATACTGTACTTAGGCTACAGTGCGGAGGGTTACGCAACAGGTTCAGGAGGCAACGGATACAGTGGCACGGGATGGAGGCAACGGAGCAAGAGGCAACCAGCAACTCTACCACTGAGGTAGCAGTTGCACTACACCGATGGACCTCACCCACATCTAGCCCAGACAGGTGGTAGTCTGGGCTAGATGTGGTAGTCAGCACAGAGCGCAAGTCAGACAAGCCACAGTCGAGAGCCAAATCGGGTAGTCAGCCACAGCCAAGGTCAAAAACAGAGCGGGCAGTCAGACATGCCAGGGTCATACACAGATCGGGTAGTCAGGCAAAGCCACAGGATCGATTAAGGGAAAACACGGCAGCCAAGCAAGGGTCAAATGAGAGGAACACTGAAGAAATGCACAGATATACCACGAAAGGGCAACAAGACCTAGCCTCAATGAGGTTTATAAAGCAGCAGAAGGAGGTGGGACCCAATTAGGCCCAAAAGAATAGGCCCATAAACAGGCGTCTGTGCCAGTGCCTGAAACATGACTTTAGCAATGAGGAAGTGGCCAGAGGCCATGCTGGATGGTGGCCATACAGAGGAAAGAGCACAGGATCGCTTAGGCCTCAAAGGGAGACTGTGATAGTAAAAATGATCAAAAGCTAGAGATTCAATAGAAAAACACACATATGTAAAGAGAGAGTCCCTCAATGAAAGAAAAGCACCTTAAAATGGCAGTGCAGGGGTTAAAAACCCTTGTACCTAAAGCCAGCCTGGACATACAGAAAGCAGTACAGAACTTATGTAGTAGAGTGCAAATCAGGCAAATGTCTTCTATGGAAATGAATGCAAGGTGATAAGGACACATATACAGGGCATATAAAGGACATCTCTGCAGTCTTCATGCAGAACTTTCACCCACTATAAACTCGCCCTGCAATAATTAAGCAGGTAGCGACTAGCTTTATAATAGATATGTTTCCTCTGAAATGTAGCCCATAATAAAGATATCTTTTATTGTAGGAGACCGGAAGCCAGGCATCAGCACAGACATCTTGTCTGAGCACCTGCGCTGTCAGTCCTGGTCTCCATTGAGAAGCACTGCAGTGTGCCATATGGTAACCAGAAGGGACTGACAGCGCAGGCGCACAAACTGCACTGCCTGCCAGTCTCCTACAATAAAGGATATCATTATTATCAGCTACATTTCAGAGGTAACATATCTATTATAAAGCTAGTCGCTACCTGCTTAATTATTGCAGGGCGAGTTTATAGCGGGTGAAAGTTCCACTTTCATACTCCTATTATAATGAAGAAAATAAGCTTTAGAGAAGCTCTTTAGTGAGGTAAAGGTTGGAAATCAAGCCAACCTCCACAGGTTTGAGGTGCTGTAAAATAAACCTGTGAACAAAACAATCCATGAATTAGGAAGCAAGTAATGGGAACCTACCTAATAGGGCATTATACAGACCTATATACTAAAAAATAAAACTAACAAAAGGGACTAATAACAAAGTCCATACACCCTTTCATTGAACCTGGAAATTAGCTAGTGGGTGAAGTGGAAGAAGGAGGGAGTCTCTGCCTCAGATACCTTTTTTGGAAGTGTCCTACACTCCTGGAGGAGGAGACTTTATCCCATAATTTCTGTGCCCCATAGTTCCTGTGTTCCACATTGGAAAAAAAAATTGTGTTCTTTACTTGGAAAATTCCTGCAAAAAGATAACATGTATTCACCTTTCTGGGTCATAACCTTCTTGTCTGCTCCAGCAGCCCTCCTGCATATGAACAGTCAGGGGGGTGATCATGGCTCCCAGAAAAAATGAATAGCGCATTCAATGAGACTTTCCTAACAATGAAGTGAGAGAAAGCCCCATTTAAAATCAATAAGGATTTGAATATCTTCCATATGTTGTAGCTGGTTTGCCCTAGAATTGCATCACCTTTCCTTAGATGTATACAATCTTTGGTTCTCCAGCTGTCTGGACTACAGAAGTCCCAAACAACTGAAGAACTAAAGGTTGCCTAAGCCTGCCTTAGTACATCAGCTTCAAAGTATGACAGTGCTTGAGTCTTCAATAAAGTAACTAGTTATTCCTGCTTGCTCTGCAAGACCAATGATCTGGACTTCCACTGGTAGGACCAATACACTTTGGAGGATATATTATGTAACAGAATATACCCTCCCCACCACATTTATTCCTCCGCTCCACAGTTGCGATTTGATCAGAACTGGGCTGACCATATTTCCTTGAGACAAAAACAGGACGGGTGTGGGACAGATGGACAGTGGGACTCCGTCACTCCGAGTCTGATCGCCGTAAGCTGTAAGCAGCGAGAATGCATTTGCTCTGTCTAATACTAGCAGAGAGTCTTAGACAATTATGAGTCATTCGAGTCATAAGACTCTATAGTAATCAAAGTGTACAGGAAAACCACAGTAAAACCACTAGTCTGATTTACTTTATCTTATGATAAATAAATACGCCACATTCAGTTTTTTACAAAAAATTAAAAACTATATATATGTTATATTAAAAACAGGACAAAATTGTCATTTATATTAAAAAGAAGGGACAGTCTGAAAATATGAAAAAAAGGGTACTGTCCCTTTTAAAATGGTACATATGGTCAGCCTAATCAGAACATATTTTCATACATTTATATATCAACTAGTTGAACAGCCTGTTACAAGGGCCACAGTGCCACTGCCACCCGGTCGAGGGACAGTCACGCGCAGTAGAGACTGCCCGCGCCACGGCTGATACAAAGCTTTAGGCTCCTTCGGAGCGCCCAGCTCTGTATCAGCCGCGGCGCGGGCAGTCTCTACTGCGCATGAATGAAGCACGCGCAGCAGTGTCTACTGCGCATGTTGCGGTGTTACACACGATTTAGCAAATTATTATATAGGATGTGTGCTTGTGTCTTTGATTGTGCTTTAGTCTGAAAAGTACAATAATATTTCAAAATTAAGCTTGCTTTAAAGAAGTAAATTATCTGTATTTTACCATATTTTTAATTGTTGCAATTTATGATAACACATTTTTCATCTCTGTACTAAGTATGTTGTGACACATTGTTACTGTTAACAGTCACGTTACTATTTCAGTCATTTTTCTATTACCATACCACACATCAATTCTTTTTTCCGAAGATCTTACAATTTCAATGTCATTTCTTTGTGGATACAAAAATCACCAAAATTCAAGGCTTTTTGTTTCCAAACACACAACATTACACCCCACAATGTCCAGGCATGTCTTTAACAGCCTTATACGGGGCGGGATTTAAAAGAGCAGTAACCCTTAATTGACAGACCGAGGTAAATATCAACTGTGCAATTAATATAATTCATGTATTAGATTACACAAAGATGACTGCTCCTCTACTTGCCCACTAGCTGTAGTTTTGTATCCACTAGGAGGGAAAACAAATGTTTTGATGATAGCATTTATCTTTGTTTCTACATTTCTAATATGTGTTTTTCTCATTTAACCCTTTGAGTGCCAGAGAGGTATCAAGTACATTGCCCTGTATGTGCTAGCTACCAACTTGACACTCAAAGGGTTAATTCTGATTGGTTCTAATACTTTAATCTAACCCTGCTGTGTACACTGTCAGTAGCTAAATTGTGCATCAGTTTATGTAGATGGCTGTCTCTGCATTATGTATGTATATATATATATATATATATATATATATAAAAAATAACTTAATAAGGCTACTGTATTTAACTGAAATAGTCTGCAGAATGTTTACATTGAAATCACGACTATATAACTGGTACAATGGAGGATCAGACTGTAAAGAAGGGAAAAAATTAGGAACCGCACTTGAAGTGAGTAACCATCTCACAGAACAATACTATCAAGGTGCCCAGCTAAATATCTGTCCTACATCATGACTGATGGAGGCAAACACATAGCAAACTTTTGACATACAAAACGTTGTCAACTATGCAATTAGTGAACTATCTGATGGTAAAAAACATTAATTCCATTTTTAGTAGCAGATCACCATTTTTATGTTTTGATGCCAGTTTTTCTTGAAATTAATTTTTATTAGATAACCTAACAATCATGTTAACAACACAGGTCTGCATTTAGCACTGGTTTTATATACATATATCTCCATAGACTTGAACAGGAATGTACAAGATAAAAACAATTATAAAAGTGATTGTCTGCAATGTGATATAGGCCATAATTATCAAATGTTGGGGAAAAAGAGCTGTACACCAAATTTGGGGCACAATAAAAAATAAGGTTTGTACAGTGGGTAAGCCCTGCATACTCACCAGTGTTTGCACTGAATCCCCTCAAAACACATACTTCCCAAGCAAGATCACATTTCTATTTATCATAATAACTATACAGAAGTTGATAAGTTCTCAATGTCCTCTGTAGCCTACTCAATAGATTAGTATATTTCACTGTGAAAAAATAATTGTCTTGATTTATAGCTACCCTGTACTTAATTATTTGCATGCTATACCCTCCAATATGACTTTCTTTGTAAAATAAATACTGATGTCAAACTAAGTATAAGTCTCCTAGGTGTTTTTAAATGTTAATTATGTCTCCTCTCAATACCTCTTTCCTAGTTAGTGTATTCCCAAGTACCAGAATAATTCTGGAACTCTTGGGATGACAAATAGTCTTTCCTTTGCTACTTTGTCATTAATAGAATTTCTCAATGTCCTTTTTGTATCAGGGCAACCACATTTGTTGTTAACATGATTTTAATACCCATTTCCTCTGTAACATTTGAAACAAGACACACCTTGGGGTACTGTATGGATTGATCAATATTGTTTTCTGCTTTAAGTATCATTATTATTAGAACTGAGGTATAAAAAAAACAAAACAAAAAAAAAAAATAGACAAAAGATTTTGAAGCTGGGTGTCCTTATATTAAAGTTTACCAATGGTTAATTAACAATAGAGGGGAAGGCTTCATAAAATGATTATTTTAATCATGCATGAATATTCATCATTACTTCATACATATTCCTATATAAATAACACACATATTTCAGTCATAAATAATTTCATGAATGAAAGTCAGTAGCTGTAAAATCCCAGGTCAGAGTGGGACCACGAGTCTCAGTAACAAACTAGCAACACTTTGTAAATCCCCTTCAGCAGTTATGCTCATGATGATAACTAATACATGTGCCTACCTACCCATGTATCTTTAAATCACAGTCTATAGGACTGTAGTTTGACACCAGAATGGCAATGTAAAGTAAATAAACAATATGAATAAGTGAAAGCAGGCATCCTGTAAACATAATTAATAATATAGTACCACATGATATAAGTAAAACCCAGAAAGTATCACCTTTGAGATAAAATCCAAAAGGTATCACCTTTAAGATAAATTCAACCTTCCGTATCACTTGTTTAGTCCAGCCTCCTTGCCAGCATTGAGGGTCAATTTCTATTCCACCACCAAATGCCCAAGAGGAGCCATGTAGGGGCTCTACAGCTCAGCCCTGCCTTTGTCAGTTACGCTGCTCCAATACAGGCAGACTTAAAATCACAAGGTAACTACCCATTCATTGAATTGTGGTTTTGAGTGTATCATATCAAATGCACAGTTAAACCTTTAAGGGCCAATCTGAAAGTTTATAACTGGAATAAAACAGTTATCTGTAGTGGGAGAAGTCTTGTTTTAATCTATTTTTTGTTTTGTTTTTCTATAATAAAGGTTTACTACTCCTTTGATGATGACAATGGATTGAGATTTTCCTGCTTACTAAAAGAAGAGTATTCCTTTTCCTTCATGTATGTCCCCATGTTTTTGCTCAACCTTCTGAACAGAGTTCCCCAGAGTGGTTTGTACTTGTATTGGCCTCAAATATAATTATATTAAGTAATCATATGCCAGCATAGAAGTATTTTTTCTTATGTAAAGAACTCTAAACAGCCAATACATATTATTTTCAAACAAAAGTTTACTGCTCCATGAATGACATTGAAATGGTTACTGAAATATGACACAAAACTAAGTCATACAAACAAAAAATGACCTTTTTTCTCTGAGCAGAAAAAAGTGGATAAACTGAGCGAATAGTAGACTAAATGGCAGGTGAGATTTAGTAGAGATAAAGTAGAGTTCTGGTTAGAAAACGTTACTGGCATACTCATACACCATAGACTTTAACACAGTGTGTACTATCAGCCAGTTGCTGCAAATAAGGTGGTATTGTGTATAAATTATGTCACAGTCCAGCTACAAACTAAAGAAGCAGTATATACCTATATACCAGACATCTTTGGTGAAGGACATCTACATAGACAACCACTGTGGTAAACAAATTAAAAGTCACGTATTACACAGATATTGGTCCCCTCTAACCTCTTGTATACTTGGGTTCCCAGATGTGTGGAAATTAAATACTTATAAAGGGAAATTCATTTTTTTGTTTTTTAGGTGCTAGTTTATGTTGCACATTGCAAAACAAATTCAGCAGAATAAAAGAATGGAAAAAAGGGAAGTAGAAAAAAAGACAGAAAAGAAAAAAAAAAGAATCAGTCTTCTACATTAAGTGCCTATAAATTACCAAGTATGTTCTTAATAGAGAAGAAGAGTCTAAGACTTCTGTGTCTGTCTACATTTGTGACCTTGCTTGTTGAACAGATTGAATATGACTCTATAAGGGCCTATGGAAGGCATTACCTGTACATTCCTTCACATGTAAAGTTTGAGAATGTGTTTGGCTCATTTGTATTAGCACAATGTAACTCCCCACCAATCAAATATACAGTTGTTCCTCTCTAACACCCCTTTCACACAGGCAACACCAACACACTGTTGATGCATTGGTGATGTTGCCCATGGCGAAAGGGAAGCTGCTGGGCTATAGTATGTTTCACACAGTAAAGATGCAGAAAGGAATATCTACACAGCATCCTATGGGAGGCCGCCAGCAGACCTTTCACATGAGTAATGCTGGAGATATCGACGTTCACCCCCACATCCATGAATGGCCTACCCACTTGGGCTCCAGCCAATATATATATATATAGTTGGCTGGTGCTCACACGGGCTGGCTGTCAGACATGTCTTCCACCTAAGCATATAGATCTGCAGTGGAACGAAAGGCACAGAACAGTAGAAGTGAACCTCTATGGTTTTGTAACCCATGTGAGAGATCAATAAATGAATGCAATGTGCAGACACTGCAGTTATGTCTGGAAGGTTTAAAGGTCTGAAAGACACAATGAGTCTTATGGCAAAGTGGAACAATCCTGGAGCAAACCACCTGTACCACAGGGGACAAATAAACCTTCCCATGTTTAACAATGATTTAAATTGAGCTTTCAAGTTCTTTAATTGTAGATAGGTTTCCAAAACAGGCAAATAAATCCTCTCTAGCTTTCAAGGGTTTCTAAGCCCCATTTATCCACTGCAAAGTTTTATTTAATGTTTCTGGGGCAGCTGGCTTTTTCCCAAATTGTTCTACTTGGTTGTTATACATAAAGCCCAATGTTGTATGTAAATGTTTTGTTCCTGGTAAAACATTTTTTCTAAATAAATACAACTAAAAAAATGTATTTACTAAAGAATAAAGTTGAAAAAAAATAGAAGAAAAATAATAATGGAGAAGAACCATAGCTTAGAGAGTAGTTAATACGGAGCCCTCACAAAAGAAGAGAGGGTAAATAAAGAGACATGTTTTAATAGTGGTAGGAAGTACCAAAAGACTATTTCAGTGAAGGAACGGTACCTCAGAAACTGGAAACTGAAAAGGCAAATGAGAGAAGCATCAGGCACTTCTACACATCAGAAGTCACGGCTTAGGTTTACAATTTAAAGCAAAATACCAGAATGAAGCAAAGTCCTAGTTAAACAAAAGCTAAAGGTCAGGAGCAGGGAATAGAAGCTGAAATCTGGAATAAGCCAAGTAAACCATGCCTGGGAATTAATCAGAAATGTAGAGAAAAACAGGAGCACAGAATAAGCCACAGAAAAACACATTGCATTAACAATTGGAAGTCCAGGACATGAAGGGGGTGCAATATATTCCTTCACAATATGTTGCACATACCTCTCGTCTTCAAGGGGTTAAGTGGTTAGCCATGCTAGCTCTGAGAAGGACATTTGAAACAATGTGTGTATTCATGGAGGAGGACAATTACTACATGCAGTGCGGACTTCATTTATACACATAGTGATAACAGACTATATATATGACTGTGACTGTGTAACTACACACACATATAGGGCTAAATGCACAAAGTAAGCAAACCAAGGGAGCAAATAAATGTCCCCCAAAATTCCATTGATTTAAATTGAGCTTTTAACCCCTTTAACGAACTGGAGACTTCTCTAGCATTCAAGGAGTGTAAGGCCTTATTTAAAAATAAAAAAAATAGGAGCTGCAATTCTGGAGCAAACTAACGGCACCACAGGAGACAAATGTAAAATTCCCATGATATAAAGAGGAGTTTTAATCACTTGGATGTTAGAGAGGTCACCAAAAGAGTGCAAAGCAATCCGAGACAGTACATAGAAAACACTGGGGCGGATGTACTAAGAAGGTCAATGCAATGCTGGGAAAAAAATAAACATTCCTAAAGTTGTTATTGGATTCAATGAGACTGTAACCACTTGAGTGCTAGAAAGGTTGCCACCTCATTGTGTATCAAGCAGTTAAGAGCCCCACTGAAATCAATAGGAGTTCTTATTTCTCCCCTATGACACAGATGGTTTGCCCCAGAATGATTCCCGTTTTTAATACATCACCTTCACTAGGTGCAGTGGATCTTTTCCTATCTAATTTAAATCCTGGTTTTATTCTATATTCAGCTCATCACCATTTCTATCTCCAGCATTAATATTCCCTTTCCATTATTCCACATTAACCGTGCTAGAAGCCTATACACAAATTCTGTTATCATTTCTCTGAAGATGATCTTTTCCCACTGCCGGCCATCCTTGTGCGCACACCCCAAAGCAATTTTAATACACTGGATGCATTCCATCACACTCCATTGACTTTACAATATCCAGGAATTTGATTTATGCTCCTTGTTTTGTCATTTATAAAGCTGATTTCTCAAATTAGGTCCATAACATTTAACTGTAATGTTTGAAACAAAATACATTACTGGCAGGGGTGTTTTCTCTGAGAAAACTGGTAGAATATAGTGTTATGAAGAAACAGTCTGCCTTTAGTATAAGGTGACCACGTATCCCATTAAATCAGGGACGATTATGAAAATTTCACTTTGGAGGACTGCATAGGAACCAATAGATTCACTTGCCACCAACATGGCCTGAATTAAAATCAAGTGTTCTACAAATATCTGAGGCACTTTACTCCTTACAAGTCAGAGAAATGTCTAAAGCATTGCTTTGCAATGTATTGGACACCCCAATTGGCATGGAAAATATATTCTTTCCAGTATACTGTCTGAGAGCTGATCACAACTTTTCCTCACACGTTAGCAGGCAAGACTGTGATCTGCTCTCAGAAAATCTAATTGTAAATACTGTTGTGCAATGTCACCAGTTTGGGGCCTGTGAGGGTAAGATATTATATACTAAGACTTGCGTGAGATATTGTGCTATAAAAAATTCTAAAATTTTCCATTTTTAACAACAGGAAATTAATGATTTTATATGATCATTGAGTTGTTTTAGGATAGTTTTACCACAAAACCAACATAATGTTGATTTTTTGTTTATAAAGTTGAACTGACCCTTTTGCACTCCAGTTAATTTTGTCTGTGTGCAGGCAACGCATGTAGGTAAAACTGTACTTGTTTGCTATTACTTTACCTGGGAGGTCTGGTATATTCATGAATAATTAAAACTTTAGCTGCAAACATCATTATATTTTGCAATATAATGTATAATATAAGCAAATTGTCTTATTTAATTTTTTTCTTATTTATTAAATCATATGTTGAACAACAAAACATATTTCAACTGATGCACCATTAAAAAGCTGATATTTTACTGAAAAAATTACATGCAGATTTTCATATTTAACTAGAAATGTATCTACAGGAATAACACTTAAGCATATGGATAGCAAAATGTTAAAACTGTAGCTGGCCTCAAGAAATAACAAAATGGCCGAAGCCTCTGGCACTCCAACAGCTTAGAATCAGTCAAGAAAAAAAAGACAGGTTACTAAAGAATTCTGCACTGCATGTCTATTCATAAGAGGACACTATATAGTAGATTATATCCATGAAGAGTACATGTATAACATAAATTCATATATATTTATCAACCAAGGAATTGTAAACATGGGGAAATTTGGTACACACTTGCTCACTCATTCATGAGTGAGTACAAAGATACAGCAGCTATGTAATCAGAAACATTATGGAAAAAGCATACACAACCAAATAAAATATAACAAAAACAGATAATGTGCCTGATAAAATAGAATAATTTCTTAAAAAAGGTTGATCATTCCTGAAAAGAGAGCTAAATCAAATAAACCGTTACGCCACAAAATTGACTAAAATACAGTGGGAATTATAAGGCAACATCATAGATCTCATTCCTGAGATCAAATGTATGAAAATTCCACTTATGGTTTGTAGAGCCATGACTCACCTGTGCATACCTCCCAACATTTCAAATGGCCAAAGAGGGACACTTTTGTTTTAGCGTTGTCGTGGGGGGTGGGCTGGTGGACAGGGCATTACCAACAATTTTAAGGTTATTTCATGTCCTGTTGACACCTCTTTGCAACTTAATAAATTATTTAGTATTTTATTTACACAGACTAATTTTAAAACATATATATTGAAGTTTAAATAAACATTATTTTGAGATGTACTGCTATGGAGTAATATGATACACTTATATACACACCACACACACTGATCTCGTATTAAGAGGAATACCAGTATGGGAGAGAGGGATTTGGGTCTCAAAGAGGAACAGATGGGAGGTTTCCTATGACTGTCACACGGGATGTCCATTGAAGGATGGGATTCATGATGGTTCTATATATATAGAGAAGGGCAATGTGCTGCATCATAAACATCTCAGTAGTATTCTTGGGTGACAAGGAGTGCTAATGCCAAATACTCAATAATAACATCAATATTCCCCTACCCCTCCCACAGCAGTACTTGAATCTGCCTAGCCTCTTCCAAGTCTCCTGTAATGGTGTGACAGCTCTGTTGATCTACATAGAAGCCCAGCTGGATCACTGTTACTTTTTACCACAGTATTGATTCGCGTAAATACACCAATGAAACAGATGGCGCTGCATAGGAAGTTCTCTGCCATACTGGTGGTTTGTTTGCCTATGCGGCATGCCCAATTATAGTATGTGTAAAAGCAATAAAGCAAAATACTGACCTTTCAGTTTGGATAGGCCAGCGGTGGTCAGTATGTAGATCACCAGCTCTTTTTGCTCAAGAACCCCAGTCACAGTCATGACTATTGTAGTCCAAGAGCACTTCAGGGGCTACAATTCCCATCATGGCCAGGCAGCAAGCCAGCTAACACCGGATGGCTGGCTGTGCATGATGGGAAATGTAGTCCTCTCCTGAACAGCTTAGCTGGCCAGGGGTAATGATATACCAAAAGTCTGACACCATCGAGCAAGCAATCCCCATGGCTATATTAACCCTCCCCACCAAGCTCTAGTCAGCATTTCTCTAACCCTTCACACCACTTCTGCCCACTCATTTCAAATAAATACATCATTGCAATGCATGACAGGTACCTGCTGACGAGAAATTCTGCCAGGTCCTGATGCCGTGCTCTACATGCCCGCTCACTGCTGTTACTAAGGAGGGCAACTGGGTGGAGGACTACTCTACGTAATGTGCGTAGCTTAGGAACCGTGGTGTGAATGTGGCCAGTCAACTCATTCGGCATCTTGCCTACTCATGAGCAAGCTTGCAGATTGCGCAAGGGAATGACCACATCAGGGGCGGACTCCTGGCATGGGGGGAGGGTCTAGGGGACTTGGGAAACTAACATGGCTGGGGGCTCTGTGGGGGAACGTAAATGAGAATCATTGCGCGCAGAGAGTAAAGACAACAAGCGGGGCAGAAGCCTGGGAAGTGGGACAGCGGGATTAGGCTTCAAAATCCAGAGTGTCCTGCATAAATCGGGACAGTTGGCAACTATGCCTGTGGTTTATGCTCACCATTTACATTCACCCACGGGGGGTAGTAAATGCACCTCATAGCAATGCAATGGAAACCTCTCTGACACTCAAAGGGTAAAAGCTGCCCTCTCCAACCTATAACTGGCATTGAGTGTGGACTTTTATGCTGGCTTTAATGAGAGTTTCTTGACTTGTTAGCAATCTATACACTAACCAATTACGGTAGGTTACTAAAATGTTGGTTTCAACTGAAATTGAGCTAAAGTAGTGATACTTCAGAGCTTACAATTGAAATGGAGCAACACAAATGATACCACAGAGCTTACAAATGAAATTTAGCTACCCTAGTAAAACCACAGAGCTTACAATTGAAACAGAGCTACACTAGTAACACCACAGAGCTTACAACCGAAAAAGAGCTAAACTAGCAAGAACAAAAAGCTTACAGTTGAAACTGAGCTAGAGTAGTAATACCACAGAGCTACAGTTGAAACAGGACTACACTAGTACTACCACAGCGCTTGCAATTGAAATTGAACAATAGTAATACCACAGATATTAGAAATTAAATAGAGCTGCACTAGTAATACCACAGAGCTTAAAACTGAAACTTAGTTACACTAGTACCACCACAGACCTTACAATTGAAACAGACCTACTATAACAATAACACAGAGCTTACAAATGAAATGGAGCTACACAAGCAATACCACAGTGATTGCAATTGAAATGGAGCTCCACTTCAGTGGTAAGCTCTGTGGTATCACTTGTAAATGTTATTATATCGCTATATATCACTTATGTAGCCCCATTTAAAATGTAAACTGTGGTATAACTTAGATTGTTCCAATTTAGTTGCAAGGTCTGTGGTATAACTATACCTTCACCACCTGGCTCCCCAATTGACAGGTTTTAAAGGGATGTCAGCAAGTTTACTGCCTTTACCACACAGAAACCATCAGCATCTAAATATTGAGAGACATTCAGAGGTTAAATCATTTTAAATGGGGATCAGGACACACCATAAGCAACATATGGCCTTATGCACTAAGACATGGAACAATTTTGGGGCAAATCAATTGCACCATTGAGGACAAACAAAATACATTTCCTTTTTGACTTAAAAGGGATATTTTAACCCCTTGCTAGAGAGGCCTTTGAGACCTCTTTTGCAGTCAAAGGACTCATTTAACATCATATTTGTTGGATTGCTCCAGAATTGCTTCTTAGGAGAGAAACATATATAGCCAAAGCTCCCATTGACTTGCAGTGTGGTCGCATTAAATGAACTGGAATTTTTATTTGTCTCCTTTGGTGCAGCTGGATTGCTCCAGAATTGCTCCAATACTTTCTGTTCATATGGTCCATTATTTACTAACATTTCAGTACAATTCTTTGCTGCTATTCTATATGTCCCACTTTAACCTCATGACCATAGGCCTTATGTACAAGGGCAAAGTGCAGCATTGCTGGGGCAAACCCACTACACTATGACTGACAAATAACATCCCCTTGATTTAAATAGGGATTTTAATCCCTTAAATAGCGTGGTTACATCTATAGCAGTCAAAGGGTTAACAGACCCATTTAACTCAATTGGTACTATGAGTATTGATTTTTTGTGTTGTGTTGCAACTGCAGTACTTCCCACCTCCTTATACCCATTATTGTGCTTTCTGGCTATGCCCCCAATTCTATTGCCTACATAATGTGCATCACTTAAATTTAAAAAGCCCTTTAGTACCTAAGGCGGTTTAAAGAGCTCTGAAGCAACTAAGCCTGAAGTTGCCGGATGTGTACAGCAAGGGTTAGACATCTTTGGAAGGAAAATAAACTTGTGAGTGGCAGAAGAGGGTCCAACACATTGAATGGGCCAGTAATTGTCTGCCTATAAAAAATTAGAATGTGGGATATCATACATTTGCCAGTTTAACCCTTTGAATATCTGGGTATTGAGAAGCAATGTTACGCTCATGCAACTAGCACTCAAAGGGTTAAAGAATGCTAAATTTTCATAACTCCTGCAACTCCTTTTTTTCTGAATGGAAAGCATCATATGGAAATTGTATATTTTGTAAATATTTGCTTATAAGGGTCTAACCGCTGCTGGGTGGGAGATGCTGCATTCCAAGGTAAATAACCCTTTCAGTGCACGAGAAGTATTCGATGCATCGCAACACATTCGTTGCCTTTTACCCTTTAAGAACTGGAGAGGGTGTAATGTGCTTTGCTTCACATTGCATTGTACACACTCTTCCTCGCCCTTTATATGAGTGATAGAGTTATCCAGTGCCTTGCATTTCTGGCACTCAAAGGGTTAAAGGGTTAAAGAAGCAGGGAAATAACAAAACGTGTAGTGCTCTTTCACCTCTATGGCTCTTGGGGCCTTAGGTGAGGAAGTCTTCCAGACTTGAACTGTGTCCTCCTTGGTTGGCTGTTACTGCATTATAATCCCCAACACAATCTCCTCTCAGGCTCTGACTGACTCCTCCCATCATCACGTGCCCCTGCAGGCCGTGATGACATCAATGCTGAGCAGACCAAGAGGTCATGCATACGCATGCACCGAGGGTAGCGTACTCCCATTGCTTGCTGCCAGACAATAACCTGGGTGAATCTGGCAGCAAGTCTTCACGTTATGTGTCTCCACTCCTCACTGAGCAGCTCTTTTCACTGTCGTCCAATACAGGTCACTGGTACACTGGGAGGCGATCCGCCCCTTTAATAGGCAGGAACATTCATTCAAATGTATGCAAGGGGTGGAGCCTCCCCTCCTACTTAAGCTGCCTTCAGGCCAGAGCCAAGCCAGATTGATTTGTTCCTGTGTGCTGTGCACACCAGGTGGAGAACATCTCTCATTCAACTTTAGTTTTTTATTGTTTTCTTTCAAATATGGAATACCACCATTAGGCAGGTGACCATGGCTGTGAATTGCCCTCTCCAAAGTGGCTAGTGCAGCTTCCAGGGATTTTCTGGTGGACCTTATGCCCTGAAGAGGGAACAGCTTGAGTCAAGCAGCTTCCCTGCTGGGGGGATTTTCCTCTGGTTAATCTCCTTTTAACATGGTTACCTGAAGACAGAAGTCCTGCAGAAAGGTGAGCCACCCTTTGACTGCTGAAGGCCCACTTGTCCCCACAGTGTCCCTTCTCTGGGCTTGTATTTGGGAGTTTGCTTTCTGCACTCCAGCACTCATAGGGTGTTTTTATTCATATTGCATGTAATTATGCAATGTTTGTGGTATTCCCTGGGTTTTGGAGCATTGGGTCCTTATTCTCTCAGGTTTTCCATTGTCAAAAGTGTGTTTGGTGTACTTTTTACTTTTAGTGTTCCGCTCCTTTAAGCGCGCTTTTTCCCGCATAGACGCCATTGCTCCTTTACTCTCTATGGAATTTCACAGTGTGGGACGTTTCTCTGGAACCGCTTGTCACAGAAACTTCAGAGAGGGCTCATTTTGTTGGTCTTCCCCTGCTCTGTCATCCGGTGACTAGATTCAGTGTGTTGGGGGTTTGGGGGGGCTTCGGGCACTGTTTAGGGGTACTTCTGAGGAAAACTACGTTTCCCATGAGCGCCCGTTTCGCGCTCGTTTTCTGATTGGCTCCCGTTGCTGCAGCCATTTTGTGGTGTTTTTCTCAGCGAGTATACTACGCAGGGACCGAGCCTTCTCTCCTCTCAGCAGATTAACCCTTCGCTGGCCAGATAAGTCCGATTTTAGGCATTTCAGGGGTGAAACTTTAATCTTTAACACTTTTACTGGGTGGTTTTATTAGGTGGTGTATATCTGACGCTGTGAGCATGTCTACTCCACTGGAGTCAGGGGCTAGACCCAAGACCAAAGAGGCTGGGGTGACCATTTCCCCCATTGCGTTTTGCTCCTCTTGTCATTCTGGGCTGCCTAGAGAATTTTCAGGTCATTTATGCCCAAAATGTGCAGAAAGTCAGGATAGCAACCCTGGGCTTCCCAGCCATGCTATTGAGCCAACTTGGGTAAAAGAGTTTAAAGCTGCCACTAGGGATCTCAGATCCACTCTTCAACTCTTTCCCTCTCAGGTTCAGGGGGCTCTGCAAGTCTGGCAGACCCCCTCCTCAATCAGGACCTCCCTGCCTAAGCCACAGGGGGCTCCTGATGTGTCTGATTCTTCTGAAGAAGAACTTTTGCAAGATTCTGATGCTGAGGAAGGCACTGTTATTGAATCTACTAGGTCCACTGGTGACCCTTATGAATGTGACCCTGAAGTTTCGGCTGAGGGTTTGATCAGAGCTGTACTTACTACGCTCAACCTTCCTTTGACTCAGGAATCTACTCAGGATCCAACTGATGTTTTCCAAAAACCATCAAAGGCTGTGGTTTGTTTTCCTACTAACCCTACCCTTGCCCGTTTAGTCTCAGACGCATGGAAGAACCCTGAAAAATCCTCTTCTGTGTCCAAGAAGTTTGCTAAACTTTATCCTTTTCCTGAGACTGAACTGGCAAAATGGGTTCATCCTCCTAAAGTGGATGCTCCTATTTCTAGGTTATCCAAATCTACTGCCTTAGCCGTGTCTGATGCTTCGGCCCTGCAAGATTGGACGGACAAAAAGTTAGAGATTTGCCTTAAATCCATTTTTGCCTCTGTTGGCACTGCCATGCGTCCAACTTTTGCAGGGGCGTGGGTTAATAGGGCCATTGCGGCCTGGACTGAGCAATTGGCTGAGGCGGTTCGCCAGGATGCTCCGGTGTCTGAGCAGTTGCAGCTTCTTGCTAATATGTTAGAAGCTCAAAATTATGTTGCTGATGCTGCTTTTGATGCTGTGGGCCTCTACCTCCTCCATAGTAGCTAGACGTGCTCTTTGGTTGAAGATTTGGTCTGCTGACACTGCATCTAAGAAAGCCTTGCTTTCTTTGCCCTTTCAGGGGTCCTTACTGTTTGGATCTGAACTTAAGGAGATGATTAGTGAGGCCACTGGTGGCAAGAGTACTCTTCTGCCATCGGTGTTCAAGAAAAAGTTTCCAGCCAAACGCAATCGGTCCTTTCGTTCTTTCCAAACTGAGACACGTTCCACGCCCCAAACAGGTCCGTCTTCCACGCGCTCCTCCTCCAAGCCCAAACAGTCCTGGAAGCCCAAAGTTGCCCCTAAGGCCAAGACCTCCAAGACTGCTTCGGCATGACTCGCCGAACCCGGGTCCGCATCCGGCTGTAGGTGGACGTCTCCACATCTTTCGACGGGTTTGGGAGGAGTCTGTGGCGGACCCTTGGGTTGTTCAGGTGGTATCAGAGGGATACAGGATCCCTTTCTCTTCCCTTCCTCCTTTTCGGTTCCATTTTACTCGTCCTTCTCAGGAGCCTACAAAAAGACGTCTGTTCGACGACGCTATTCAGGATCTTTTGGACAAAGAGGTCCTGGAATTGGTTCCACCAGAAGACACAGGTTCAGGATTCTATTCCATCCTGTTCGTTGTGGCCAAAAAGGACGGAGGTGCTCGCCCTATATTGGATCTCAAGGATCTCAATTCCTTTGTTGTGAGTTCCCACTTTCGTCAGGAATCTCTGCGTTCAGTGATAGCAGCATTGTCTCCAGGGGAGTTCCTTGCCTCCCTGGACCTTCAGGATGCATACCTTCACATCCCTATTCATCCAGAGAGCAGACGGTATCTCAGATTTGCCTGTCACAAAGGCCACTTTCAGTTTTCAGCTCTTCCCTTTGGTCTGACTTCAGCTCCTCAGGTCTTTCAGAGGGTATTGAGAGCTTTGATTGCTGTGCTTCATCGAGATGGAGTCAGGGTGACTCCTTACATGGACGATCTGCTCCTGAAAGCCTCATCTGCGGAGATCCTTCACCAGCAGCTGCAGTTGTGCATACAGACACTCAATCACCACGGCTGGATTGTGAATCTGGAAAAGTCAGACTTGGTCCCATCTCAACGGCTCCTCTTCCTGGGTCTCCTGTTCGACACTCAGCAGTGCATGGTGTTTTTGCCGGAGGAAGTGGCTAATCAGATTGCTGTCCGGATGGCCAGGATCCTGGAAATGGACAGGGTTCCAGTACCAAGGTTGTCTTCTCTGGTGGGGAAGTTCATTTCCACGATAGAGGTGGTGCCTTTTGCCATGGCACCCACCAGGGAACTTCAGAGGTTTGTGATTCAGACTTGCAGATCTCATCCAGATCACCAGCATCTCTCTGTATCGTTGCCCCCTCATGTAGAGCTGAGCCTGGAGTGGTGGTTGGACCTGTCTCATCTCCTGAAAGGGAGATCCTTGTCCATGACCGAATGCCCGACTGGTCAGTCTGCCCATGTCTGATTTATATCTCAGGCTCCCCTAGGCACATTATCCCCACCCCTGGACACTCCTAACTTCACATGATTCCCACCCTCAGTTCTATCCACTATTACCTGGCACAGAAAATACCCTTATCCTTTAATATATACAAACACAAAAATGTTCTTAAAAACAAAACTAGTACAGGAATATATAAATTGTTAAATAAACTGGTTAAATTAGCATATAACTGGCCAAAACAGAAATATATAAACTGGTAAACAAACTGTTCACCACAAAGCAGGATTGGGGGTCTGATGCACATTGATAAAATGAACAAGTAAAGCACATTTGAGGAGCCACTCATAAATTGGCTACTTAGGCTGCAGTTCCCTGTTCTGCTTATCTGAGTTGCCTTATAGCATAGATCAAACCATCCTGATCTTATTACTTAAAATGAATGTTGCAATAAGCAAACTGGATGTGCTTATCAAAAAATGCAACCAACTTACAGGTTGCTGCATTTTAGCATATGACATGAACAATAAGTTACATTTTCAGCAATTAGTAAAGTTAAACACCCGTGATAATGGTGTCATGTAAACTTAACCTAAAGCCCATTTGCTGCATTGATGAGGCCATCCACTGTGAGAGGGCCTGTGTTGAGCTATGGGGCCTTTCTCGTGGACGGCTGTTGCTTCCTGTGAGTGCAGTTAAGGAAGCGACACCTTTACCACGTCACAGGAATGAAGTAGTGATGCAATAAGGCAGTTCTGCATGGTGACCTAAAGGATTGCCGGCAGACTATACACTCATATGTTTATGGAGGTTGTGACGTGCACTGAAATGGCAGACCCACATGGGCAGTAGCCAGTAATACTGTATGGCTCTCATATGGGCCAGCTGGCTAGCCAGCAGACACCATTCCTGCAACTCTTTTACGGTGACCCTTGGATACTAAACAGGTCTCCAATGCTTTGCTTAGAAAAACACTGGAGATTTGTCTAGCATTCTAGGGGATAAATTAGTTTAACCTTACATGGGTTTATATATTTGCCATTTTTTGATGTCTGATACTTTAGAAAAAGATCTACTTTTATCTTGGTAGGAAAGTTGAAAAAATACAGTAACATATCTGGTGCCTATTCTGAAATCAATAACCATTTTCAGCATTTCTTTCACATAGAGGATGGAAGCTTTTATAATACTTGAATCAATACAAATCTTTCTTCCTACTCACCCAATCTGAAATTAGTATGTGTTAATTCCAAGGTAATGTGATTACAGTCACTGTTGGCTTACATAAATGAAAAGCTAACACGCAAGGATTACGGAATATCATTTCATTATTGATTTATATTTATCGTGTAGTGTACAAAAGGGTCTTAATCAAAAAAGGTTTATAAAGTTACTATATCTATAAATATGGAAAAGTAATTGAAATAATGCAAATCTCCCGACTGAAGAAAACAAAAGAAAGCGAGATTGCATTAATATTGTAGAACACAGAATTAGATACAACACAAAGGCAGAGGTAACCCCTTGGATTCCAGAAACGTATCCAACCCACTCTGAAGCAAGCACCTGAGGGGTTAAAGCAAAACCATGGATTTGAAAACTGGTACTTACGCCTTACCTCTGGAATACAGACTTATGTCGCGATGCAGGAAACGTGCGCAATCACTATTTCCTGTGTGAAAACCACTAGGGAACAGGTTTGCGCATATTTATTTTTTTGTGGGCATGGCTAAGTTTAACGAATCTGTGTGAGAGGAATAGCGAATGCGCCTAATGCAAGAACTGCTATTGCGAATGAATTTATACGTCTGTGTACTGTTGTCGTAAAATTAAATTTTTTATGTGCAATTCAAGAAGTGTTCGGTATTTAGCTTCCTGCATTAGAACATGCACAAAATCTATCTGCGCACAAAAATTCATTTATCCAATGCGAATGTTTCTTGCATCGTGCCATTAGAGCCTTATTCATCAAGAGGTGCAATTCTGGAGCAAACCGCCTGCAATCTATGGGAGGATAAAAATGCCCTCAAATTGCTTTGATTTAAATGAGGCTTTTAACATTGTGAAGCACCCCTAGGATGTGGTTAGTTTACCTCAGTATTTCACCCCTTTACCTTAATGAATAATGCTCCAAAGCAATTTGAGGATGCCTAACAGTGAAATACATACTTCGCTACAGAGGAAACTGTACAGAAAGTGTTAGAGTGTACAGCAAGCACACTAAATAATGTAATTTCCCCTTTAATTTATTTTTTGATAAACTTTGCATTCTCCTATTATATATATAATAGTATTTAGATTCCTAAATAATCACAGTCCAATGCATTGGTTAATAAATGATTCTGTCAGACCAATTTTATCAGACCATAAAAGGGATATTTAATCCAGCATAAAAATATTGTAAGACCGACATCAGTTTCTCCAGACCGTTCTTAAACCGTAGACAAATACAACCACTGGGTAGGCAAGCTGTTGCTCTCTAGTTAGACTCCTATCACACTCAGCCAACCGCTGACTGAGGACAGTGGGTGTTGGTTGCACTTCAACAAAAGTTTGCAAGCAGCATGTTTCTTACCCCTGCACTATGGTAATAACAGTGATACAGATGTATTTCAATTTCTCCATAGACTACAATACAAATTAGAGGGAAAACCCCAATGATAAATGTATCCACAACAATGAAATCCTGTCCTATGACTAATAACTGCATTATCAAGATTACTCAGCTGTTTCTAGAAGACTTAAATGTCCTAGAATGTGGTGTGTCCATGGCCCATAGACTAATTAGTGAAAACTATAAAGCACTGACCATAGTATAAGATTAGGCATCCTGAACTGAGCAACCATTTTATGGGAGATCACACTGAGGTAATAATTACTTCTATGGAGTGATATACAGAGAATTATGTAAAAAGAGAAAGTGGTGCAATTCCGTACCAACCCAACTGTACCCATTGATTTACTGGTAAATGGGACTTTTAAAAATCTTGCTAGAGAAGACTCAAATTCAAAAGCAACTGTATTCAAGAGGTTAAATGCATATCTGGAGGTTCCCAGGGTTTGACCTTGAGACTAAGGGCAGTATGTTCAAAAGAAAAATGGAGAAGTTCTGGGGCAAACCATTAGGGATGTATTAAACATTCCAAAAATTCCCACTGATTTAAACAGGAATTTTAACTCCTTGAATGCTAGCTAGGTCTCCATTGCATTGCTTCACAATACGTTGAAGACCTTTCTAGCATTCCAGGGGTTAAAATACCCATTTAAATCAAGGGGAACTGTTCTCCCCTATAGTGCAAATGATTTGCCCCAGAACTCCTCCACATATCTTTTGAACATACTTCCCTAATGGTTTAACTAAAATCTCAAGGTTTCAGGGTGAGCTCAGGGTTACTTACTCTTTGATCTGCCCAAATTAACTGCTGCTTATTTAGACTCAAAATTGCAACCAGAAAGGTAGAAGGATAATCCCAACCTGTCTGTGTGTTCAGGCAGGGATCTCTCTAAACTGCAGAATGTTAACCCTTTGAATCCCAGAGGGGTATCCATTGCAATGTGAAGCAATGTGGTGGATACTTCTCTGGAATACAAAGGGTTGTAGGTTTCTTATGGAATAATCAGTGCTCCTTTTGGTTAGAGCACACAGAGAACTATTTCCGAGCATCTATGTACTGAGGACATCATAGGTTAAGATTTAAAGGGATAGTAATGTTTCATAATAAAAGCAGCTCTAATTAATCATCGTAGGATTTGGACTTTGGAGAGTGTTATTTCAGTTCTGTCAGAGTTGTAGTTCAAGAGTTATTCAATGACAAAGTCTTCCCCTCCCGCCCATTTTCCTGATGTAACACTGTTCAGACAGATCAGAAGGGAGGTGCCCAGGTAGACTGCAGAGAGGGACAATCTTCAATTAAGATAAGGGAAAAAGCTGAAAACTTGTCAAGGGGGGCAGGGTTTTTATTGTTTGCATGGAAAGAAGATTGTCCCCTGCTGTTATCTGTCTGGTCTTACAACTAGATTCATCATCTGAGCAGAGATGGCTTATACTAGGTAAAAGGGGCAGGAATGGAAACTTTGCTTGTGAATATCTCTCAAACCATAAAGGTTTCGTTCTTCATGTTTTTTTAACGCCTACAAAATAAAATAAAGATAAAACGAAGTATTACTATGCCTTTAAGATCACAGGGTCGGCCCATTTTGACATTTCCCAGGTATGTTTAAATGTATTTTTTTATTTAGCCCCTATGGTGAAGTTGATTTGGCCAGTCATTCTTTTGATCCTGCATTATTAACTCACAGTCAAAAGCATTCTACCTTTGATTAAATATTTACTATACTACATCAACCATAATAATATTAAAGCAGGTTGTGTTGTGGGGCCCTATTTAACTCCTTGTGGACCAGTTTGTTTTTTGTGCCCTGTGTCCTTGAGGCACATTGAACCACAACAAAATGCACACCCAAATGGTATTCAAAGAATTAACCCCTTGAATGCCAGAGGGGTACTAACACATGGCGAAACAATGTGTTGCGCACCCTTCTGACACTCAAAGGGTTAAACAGTCCTAATGTATCCCTACGAGTACAGCACAGATGTGTAATTAGCTTATCTGATTGGTCCTTCTGTGCACAGACAGAGAGATGCGCAAAAACTGTTCTGTTAGTAGTACCTGAGGACCATGGTTGAAAAACTGCCATGGGGATAAATGAAAATTCCCATTTTAAAGAGGCTTTTAACACCTTGAATTCTGGAGAGGCCTTCAAAGCATTGCAGAGCAATGAGTTGACTTCTCTAGCATTTTCCAATTTCTCACTTGAACATATGGCCCTATGTATTATCACTTCACAGACATTAATTGCAAGATTGACAAAACTAAATACGTTTCTTGCAATGAATGTCACAGTAGCAGTTTAACCCTTTGAGTGCCAGATGTGTAGGCAATGCCTTGCTCTGCAATGCATTGGGTAACCCTCTGGCACTCAAAGGGTTAACCTCCTGGATGACAGAGGAGCCTCTAATACATCAAGGGGTTATGGCAAGATTTCAAGGCTCCTGCACCAAAGAAAAATGTTTATAGAGGCTAGCTGGGAAACCAAAAAAAATGTAGCAAGATATATATGTATTTCCCCTCACAATACAAAGTACTTCTTGAAATTTCCTTTATTATTAGTCCAATAAAAGGGCATCACTAAGTACTGAAATAATCATTCATGTTCCGACCTGCTCCTGTGTGAGGAATTTTGTGAAACAAACTATATTCAATCATCCATGGCTGGCTGAGAAGGTTAATAGGCAAATGCCTAATGTCAGAGCACTTCACTTCAATGTTAGGCCAAGGCTCAAATACAGCCTTAAAGCACTGAGTGACAGAGTTCCATTACAGATCACCCTAACTACACATTTTCAGATGAAAAGCTGTATCCATACAATTACATGGGCTATATTTACAAGGACAAAGTGGAGTAATTCTGGAGCAAATCATCTACACCACAAGGGAGAAATAACAGTTCCTCATATTCTCACTTAATTGAATAGGACTTTTAACCTCTTGAATGCTAGAGAGGTCTCCAGCACACTGTGAAGCAATGCACTGAGCTCCCATCTGGTTCTCAAAGGGTGAAAAACCTAAATTAAATAATCAGACATTTTTTTCCCCTTTAGTGCAGTCAAATTGTCCTATAATTGCTCCATTATATTGTTCATGTGGAACTATGGGCCTTATGCATACAAGCAAATTGGAACAATTTGTGGGCAACTCAGCTGCACTATAGGGGAAAAATAAAAACGCATAAAATTACCCCCTTGGATGCTAAAACGTTCACCTATACATTGCCTTACTACACTTTAGAGACCATTCTACAAATCAAAGTGTAAATAGTCACATTTAAATGAATGAGATTTTTTATATGTCCCTATTGTGCCATTGGTTTGCCCCAGAATTGCCCCAGTTTGATTTAATACATAAAGCCATATGGACCATATTTCTAAGAGAACACTGAAGTTATGATTAAGTAAATCATGTTTTCTCTTATGTCCAAAGCTATCCACCAAGATTCTTGGGAGGGGAAAAAAATCTGTCCACTGCAGACCAGTATGCCACAATGGACACTGAGAACTTGTACAACAAGCATCTGAAGAGAAAAAAAAAAAAGAACCAAAAGGGTTCAGAATTCTGTAGAAACAAAGAGAAGGAGGATCCTTAACCCATGACGTACATATAATTCATGGGAAAACGTACGTCAAGGACCCATGATGTATATGTACACCATGGAATTCAGGGGTCCCCATGCGGCTGTACACCATTTGGGGATCTCTGATTCCATTTCCACAAAAAAAAAAAAAAAAAAAAAATGCCCCATGGTCCTTAAGTGGTTCAACAGGGACCACTGCCTAAAGGACCTTCAGGCCAAACTGTCCTTTGCCTAGTCCAGGATGTTTACACAGTAGTGTTTGGGGAAGTGTTTCATGAAGTTGTGCAGAGAGGACCACATCACCAACTTACACAGCTGCTCAGCAGTGATCTGATTCTTGGAGCCCCAAGAGGAGCCCACTAATCTGTTGGAGTGTGCTTTGACTTGGAAAGGAACCAGTTTCTTTCTAAGCAGATACTCCGGACGGAGAGTCACCTTGATCCAGGAAGCGATGCTAACCTTGGACGCAGCCTGACCCTCATGGTGGCACTTGGGGATAACGAAAATGGAGCCAGATTTCCTGAAAGACAGAACTGCTACCTTGACCAACTCCTGAGGATGTCCAATAGTAACTCCCTCATGTGAAATTGGGCATAGAGTACTGCTTCCAAAGCAGAAATCAGGGGACCTAGTACTCTCACATACTCCCACACTATCTCCGATGGCCAGGAAATTGGTTGATTCACCTGTATGGACAGGGAATGGATCTTGTCCTCTGGCAGAAACACCCATCCTTGGAAGATATTGAATCTCATGCCTAAGCAATAGAGAACTTTGGAAGGTACCAGAGAGCACTTCTTGAATCTGAGTATCCAACAGTTTTGCTCCAGGGTGTGGACGCAATCTTGAATCTGCAAACACATAGTAAACTTTGAAGGAGCCTTGAGTAAAAGGTTGAATAGGTAAGGAGTCAAAGATATTCCTTCAGTGTGGATGTGAGCAGACAAAATGGACGTGACCTTCATGAAGATCTTTGGAACAGTTGCAAAACCAAATGTAAGGGTAGTAAACTGGCAATAACTGCCCACAAAGGTAACGTGTAGGAAGCACTGATAATCCGGATGAACCTGTATGTGAAGGTAAGAGTCTTGGAGGTCCAGTGAGAAAAGGAACTCCCCCAGACATATGGTCATGATGACAGGGAGTAGAGACTCCATTTAGAAGAGTGTAAATAGCACAAAGTGGTTGAGGCATTTCAAGTCCAGAAAAGGGAGGAAGCTGCTGTCCTTGGGAACTACAAAAACTGGAGTAGAATCTTGTGAAGCATTCCTGGGTTGGAATGGGAACAGTATCTGCTTTTCCAGCAGAGAGGATACTGCATCTATGAACTGACATTCCCTAACTGGATCCCAAGGAATCCTCAACAGAAAGAAACAGTGAGACGGAAGGGACTTTAAGTCTATGCAACACCCATCCTAAATGACCCACAAAATCCACTGGTCCATCACTGAAGTTTCCCATGCAGTGTGAAAAAAATGGAAATTAACCCTAATAAGC
Source organism: Rhinophrynus dorsalis (assembly GCA_037306005.1). Lineage (NCBI taxonomy): Eukaryota > Metazoa > Chordata > Amphibia > Anura > Rhinophrynidae > Rhinophrynus > Rhinophrynus dorsalis. The sequence goes on from CM074721.1 coordinate 289,701,795, forward strand.
AGTGATGGATGAGGACCCTGCAAGTCATGCTGAGTTGGGCATGTCAGCCTTAGGCTTCTGAGCAAACTTCTTGTTATGACAAGCCTGTTTGGGGTACGGCAGGCTTGAAAAGCCTGGGGGGGTGAACATTACGCTCCCCAAATTGGTGGTGGTGGTGGGATAACAGAAACCATACATCGTCTTTGGGAAAAAGGCATGCTTTGTAGTTATCTGAGGCATTAGAGTGCTCTTGCTTCCAGTAGCATTATTGGTGAGCTTGTCAGGATCAAAAATGCATTTCAGTTCTTTCTGAAAGATCAATTAGCTGACCTGATCTTAAGCCACAAAGGGCAATGTGCAGCTACCGAAGAGACTAAGGAAAATCTAATGGCATCAAATGCCTTTCTGGAAGGCATGCACTGGCCACATTTTGGTAAGCCTAACCAGAATTTCCTCTTTGGGAACATTCCCTCACATAGCATCTGAAAGGTGTTTACCCCAGACAGCTATAGTTCTAGTGACCCAAGTGGTAGCAAAGATCGGTTACAGAGCAGATCCAGTCGCATCAGTTTGCCTTTAGTAAGGAATCTAAGCTCTTGTCTGCCTGATCCTTAAAAGATGTAGGATCTGCCAGAGACATGGTGCTGTTCTTAGCAACGAAAGATATTGGGGGTTCAACAACAGGTGGAGAAGCCCACTGCAACAAGTCCTCAACTGAAACAGTATAGAGGTTTAGAGGTTAGAAATGTAGTTCTTAAGGCAGAGTCCTCACACCAGACTGTGGTTACATGGGAGTATTCATGTACCCTATGTACCTGGACAAAAGTTGCTGGAAAGCAAGATAAAGTACTTAGAAATACCCCAAAACTACTTATCTAACAGCTAGAGGAAAACTACATGGAAAAGAGAAGGGTCCAGCCACTGCATAGAATGTACAATGGGAGAGAAAGATGGCTGCCAAACTACCACCTAGCCCAGGAAATGGGAGATTCTAGGAAATGTAGTTTCTCAAAGTACTTGTTACATTGAACAGCTGTTTTCATCTGCAGTTTTGTGTGCACTGACCAAGTTTCCAACAGGACCATGCAATAGAGAATGCTATCAGATTCATTTTGAGCCTACTCGGGCCCCAGTGACTCAAACAGGGACAGTAACACATCCCTGAAATTTGCATGCAACAAAGATGGCTACCAAGTGGGAACCAAGTTCATACAGGGGCTGCATCAAATAAACTGAAGTATCAATAAAAGAGAAATAATGCTAACAACTATATCTATACACTGAGTAAAACAGTAAAAAAAAAAGAAAAAAATGAAGATAAATAACCATACAGTACAAACAGCCAGCTTTAAAGCATACAATAAAATAAAGAAGAGTAATATTGGGTGCATAAAAGGCAAAACACATAATAGCATTTGCCAGAAAAGGAGAAACATAGAATATAGTACCATAGCACTCAATTGGTTAACTTACCAGTCTTTAGTCTCCCACTGAAATAAAGAACTTCTGAGAGGTTCAGTAGTGAGGCATTGACTTAAACAAAAATCATCCTCCAAAAGGAAGGGTCCTGAAATACACCTGTGAACTGGTCAGTCCAACTCCACTGAAATCAGTTAACGGGAGTTAACAGCCCGTATCCTAGGGGAAAATGCAAAAAAAAGCAGTACCCTAAATATCCTTTCAGTGATGCCAGGTCACTTGTAACTGAGAAGATGGGGGATAAAGCTGGAGTGAGAGGGTAAAGGCCCAGCCCTCCGGAGGAGCAGAGCTTTACCCCCATAGTTTCTGTGTTCCACACTGGACGTAAGAGAAAGGACACATTATAAACAACATTGATAGATACATTATTGAGACTAAGCTATGCAGGTAGGATCTCCACTTTAAATTAGTTAAGGTAAAGGGGGGGGGGGGTATTTTTCACCTTCATTCCAGCTGCCAATGTCAGCAACAGAGTATTTTAACCCTTTTCACTGCCTCATTTAACATATATACTTGGACTTCCAAAATATTTTTTTCCTATTTGGAGTACGATATACTCTTTAGTGAATTGTATTAGAAAACATTTTTTGAAATGGACAAATTCAGTATTTGTTCGTATTAGACTGTCTGATCAAATGTAATGACTACATAACTTTGAATCAAACTTTTGGAGAGCAAATTTAATGTTGACTTGTATTCTTCTTTTCAGGGACATCTTTGGGACACAGAAGAAGAAAAGACAGAAGATAAGAAGAGAGGACACGAAGAGAAAGAAAATGGATGACAGAACAAGACTTACAGCATCTGACCAGGATGAAGAAGACCCTACTGGACATCAGGATTACAGGTGGTTGTTTATTTTCAGGGGGTGTTGTTAACAGAGTCAGATTAACCCTGTGAGTGCCAGTGGGGTAAGTAATGATACAGGTCACATCCTTAAAGCCAGGGTCAACACTGCCCACTTGGGTCATGTAATGGTATAAAGTGGACTGTACAGTGCACTAATAATGCACTAGTTTGATCCAGTCTCAAGGTCTTATTGGAAAAGTATCATGTCTTTTGAGTAACTAGCAACTCCATTATGAGGAATTTCCAGTATGTTATGTTCAGTAGTCATCTACGCTAAAAACCCTTACTTTGGCTAGGTTTCTTCAACAAATCTTGGAAATAAAAAAGGGAAATAGATATTTAATTGTCTCCAGCAAGCAGTGAAAATTAAATTATTTGTAAACTTATTTTGATGAAGTGTTTGTGTCTTCATGAATATTTACTGTCACTGATGCAACAGTTCTTAAACAATTAATTCAAACATTGGTGAGTTTCATTGCTGGCAGTCTGCCAATAATGTATTATTTGCATAATTTTAATGACAAACAATTAAATAATTATTGACTAAAGGATCAAAACAGCATTATACATTTTAGAAATAAAATCAATATCTTTTGGAGATCTTTTTATTACCATCTTGATTTAATATATCTGTGGAACCATTATGTATAATAATGACAGAATTGTCAGTAAAATCATGGGTGTCTTTTAATGCCTTGTATGCTTCAGAACACTTTGGTGTTATCTCTCCCCTCCAAGGAATTAAAAATAAAAATCCACTAAGAGACCTGGAAACAGCTGACTATAGTCCTAAACTGGCATCATTATAAATGACAGTGTGCTCCACTCCACCAGCAGAAACAGGTAATTATCAGACCTGAAGATGTTAGTGACAACATATTTCCAGCCTCTCGCCAGTTGAGGATAAGGGGAGTCTTCATCCCCAATGGCTGGAGGTTCATGTGGACTCTGTATAAGGAGTCAGTGGTGGTATTGGGATTGTAGAAGACTTGACTGACTGATAACTTGCTTGATAAGACCAACCTAAGAGCTACTCCCAATACCTTACCTCTGTCCTAGCATACTCCCTCTGGTGTTGACCCTTCCTCCTCTTTCCCCTCCATCCCTCTCTTTGTCCCCTTCATTTTTTTCTCTTCCACCCCTATCTCCTCTTTGCCTCCATCTGTGTGATTGTTGAGTGCTTGTAATCATTATATTTAAAACTGCAGACTGGCCTGCTACTCTATGTTGATCCAGAGATTATGATTCTGTTACCATTTCCTTTTACCATCTCTTTTTATATACATTAGCCATGTCTGTGAACATTCTCTTTACAAAAATAAAATGTATAAAAAATAAATAAATAAATAAATAAAATTATTTAAGTGTATTTCTTTGGAGAAGAGTTTGACTGGATGGTAAGGATGCACAAAAATTCAGGGCTCCTGTCCCACAGAACTGAATACACTGCTGTTTGCCAGGTAGCGTAATCCCCTTGGATTATAATCAAGCATTATCTCCCCTGCACTTGGAGGCCACTCTGGTCAAAATCTTGTAGAGCAAACCTGCATTTTGCCTCTCACAAATGTGGCAAAGCCAACACAGAACCGCAGGGTTAATTTTAAGCATGAGCTGCACAGACTTCTCAAACTGTCAAAAACAGCAAAAAACAAGCAACTTGCCTCTAAATAACTGAATATTCCCCTAAAACACCCAGGGGCATGTGGAGTCCCTGCTTTATATAGACTGCAGCCAATGGGAGGGAAAAATACTTTATTCACCAATAAAGATTCTTTGTACTGACGTAAGCTCTGAAACACATATAATTTCCAGCTTTATGGGACTTTTGGACACTACGAAAACAAAGCATGTTACAAGTGCACACTGACAATCAATCAATACAATTTATAAAGCAACTAGTGTAAAAGCCCGTTGCACAGGCCATGAACAGTGAGGTAACAGCAGTAGACAGAGCAGAACTGGCCTCTTAACCTTTGAGTGCCAGAGGGGTACGAAACGCATTGCAAAGCAATGCGTTGCGTACCCCTCTGGCACTCAAAGGGTTAACATTACCCGGATCTGCTCTGCATACTGCTGCTACCTCACTGCTCCATGCGATTGCACCACCTTACTCACGGGATGCAATCGTGCACAGTAGAGACTGGCCGAACGCGGGTAGTCTCTACTGCACATGACTGCATTGTGACAAACTTTCTGGCCTTTTATTATATAGGATAGATAGACAGACAGACAGACAGATAGATAGATGGGTATATGGGGAATTTGCTCCGTATGGTGTAGTTGGTTTGCTCTGCTTTTTCTTAGTACATTACACTTACTTGTATTTTTATGTGGGGATATAGAAGCACATTTATTTTTTAATTTCATGGGTTCCTTGTTGCTGAAAAATAGATTTTTTTTTCCATTATAGTACATAAGAAAATAAAAAGAGGTTTCCATTGAGACCAAATTATATAATATTCAGATTTAATCTAAGATTGGGTATCTGTATCTCAAACATAGAAAAGATCTGATGGCTTGATTTCCTATCACAAGTTTGCAGGTTATGTGGCAAAGCGTTTATCTGCCCTTTTCAACCTACCATCCAAAAGCATTTCATTCCGGAGCAATCTTGTCTTGGGCGTCTGTCTACTCAGCAGTTACAAAGAAAAGAATTAAGGACTAGAACAGTCTGATTCCACTGAACTTAGAGAAATTAACTGGGTGATGCGCTGGAAGTAAAGCATAATCAATTGTGTTTCATTATCTTGTTTTAGTGTCTATGCCTAAAGAAAGTTTTAGAAGTTAATTTTGAACCCTCCGAATGCTAGAGAGGTATGCAACATTTTGCAGAATTATGCATCTCATTGAGTTCTCTTGTCCATTTAAAGGGGGGTTATACCCTTAGATATAACGGAGTTAATATAGTCTCTCCATAGGTAATTAAACTAGAAAATATAGTTCAAATATTTCAAATCATAAAGGGTAAAATAGTATAAACTATCTGAAAAGCTCCCCGCTAAGAGACATACTTAACTCCATCTTGTCAGTTAAAACCTATAGTTGGTTCTTTCCGAATCAACGCTTGAAGGAGCATACGTAGGAAAACTTGTGTGTGCTGGTTCATGCTTTGATTTGGAAGGGACCAACTATAGGTTTTAAAGGACAGCACTGGTCTACAGTCTTTCTTTTGCTGTGGAGCTTTTGGGATAGTTTATATATTTTACTAATCATATGAATTTGAACTATATATATATCATTTTACTTACCTATTTAGACTCTTTATGACCTCAATTATATCAAAGGGTATCATTCCCCTTTAATTACTAGAATGCTAACAGACTCCACCATGGCAATGCAAAGCAATTAACTGAATATGCCTCTAGCATCCAAGAGGTTAATTATTATCTCCGTTATATATTTGCAGTGCTATAATACAAAATAATAAATTCAATTTATTGCTGACAATTAAACGTAATTGCAAAGTGAGTGTAGCATGTGCTGACTTCGCAGTTTGCTCAACTGTGATTATTAAAAGTTTGTACGCTAACCGACAATGGCAGTGAGGAGACTAATTGGCAGTTGTTATATGATTAGCGTCAGAGCATAGAGGTAGTTAGAGAAAAAACAAAAGACTAATAAAAACTTATTGCCGAGAATTAATAATACCCAAACTTTTTCTTAAATGGGAACTATTCCTGCAGTAATAAGGGACTTTTAATTTATTTAACGTGAAGACGTAGTTTGGTAGGTGTCATTCACATACAGCTCGAGTGTAACCATTTTCATGTTTTTTTAATTGCACCTGCATTAGCCTAGGTTTAGGGAGCTCCATTTTAGTCCACATCTAACAACAGACATCAGTCTTCAACTAGGCTTATGTACTCCGAAGAACTGTTGCAATTCTCCATTAAACCAAATGCACTATAAGGGACAAATACAAATTCCTGCAAATTTCCATTGATTTAAATGGGGCTTTTAACCCTCTGAAAGCTATAGATATTTCTAACGTGTTGAGGACCTGTCTAGCATTCAGTTGTTTAAAAGATCCATTTAAATCAATGGGAAATTGAACACGACCTCTGTGGAACATTTGGTTTACCTCAGAATTGCTCTATTTCTTAGTAGGTCAGTCTTACAGAGGGGTATGTAACATCAGTTACGGGACTTCTTTGTGTTTGCTGCACCTGCCTAATTCCTATATACTAAACATTTTATGCAAAACAGTGACTGTTCTGCTACAAATGGGGAAATGAAATCAGAAGCAAATTCCCCTTTCTTCTTAACCCTTTAAGGACCAAAGGGGTGTGCATCACATTGCTTTGCAATCAGTTACACATACCCTCTGGCCCTTAAAGGTGTTGAGAATACCATAGGCTGTGCGTCAGGGCTTGATAACAATAAAGTTGTTTGCTGGAGGGGTTGTGCACATCAGCAAGTTATAATATACATTTGTACATAAGAACACATTCTGGATTTACAAGGTTGCATATTAACAAAAAAAATGAACCACTCTGACAGATAAGTACATTCCTTTCATGGGGCCCACTGATCCGTATGTATTAATGCAAACTGTAGCAATTCTGGGACAAATCAACTACACCGATTGGGAGAAATACCCCCCCACCCCCTGAAAAAAAATGTCCCATTGATTTAAATGGGTCTAAACCCACCGAATGCTAGAGGTCTCCAACTGTTTCCTCTGCAAAGCACTGGAGACGTCTCTAGCGTTTATAGGGTTAAAAGCCCTGTTTAAATCAATGGGAACTGTTATTGTGTGTGGTGCAGTTGCTTTAACCCATAATTATACAACTGTTTTTTTAAGGCTCACTGATCTGGAGTTATATGACCCATAGAGAAAAGTCACACCCACGGTTCATGAGTAATGTATTTTTAGATACAGAAATGACTTAGTTTACCTACAGACTACAACAGAGTTCCAATCCAAGCATATATACCTGTTTGCAGTGTGAAAGCTACAGACCTAGGGGAAAGTGCTTATGTTAACCCCTTGAGATACAGGGTTGTGTTCAACAAATTGCTTCACAATGCATTGCACACCTCACTGGTCCTCATGGGGTTGTACAAACTAACACTGGCATTGTCAATAGAGAAGGTCTGGGCACTTTGCTTCACAATACATTAGTGATGTCTTCAACATAAAGGGTTAAGAATCACTTATCCATATACATATGTTTTGCTCCCTTTAAGAGGATAACGCAAAGGACTATTTAATCTACGCATCATATCTAGCTTAGACATGGCAGAATAAATTACATTTCTGGAATAATTTATTTCAGTTTAGACAGAAAGCCTTTTCAATCTCACCATCTATATTCAAATTGTGAATAATAATTGTGGTTTCATATAATGCTGTTTGGCACCAAGTTTATAATATGATTGAGCGTAATCTGCACTGATAGGCTGTCACCTATGCTAGAAACATACAAATTGCATCTCACATGGCTGTTCATTTGTGTGCATCCAAGCATGCTATCAATGCGGTCTTCTTAATACAGGAAAATGACAACGCCTGGCACAGAACGTCTCAGTCATATTTCTTGGTGTCACTGTTTATCATACTTTCTAATTTTCAGCACAAGCTCATTTTATTCACAGTCCTGCTATTTATTTTTTACTTGTATAGTAATAGAAGCATTCAATCTATTATAGATGTGTAACTAACTTTTATAGAACTTAAAAGCTTCAGTTTGGAAAACCAAACCTCTCCAAATACAGATTATGGGTATAATGTACAATCCCATGCTGCTGTTGCTATGATACGTAACACTATAAAGACCAGAAGGATGTGCAAATGCATTGTGAAGCAATGCTTTGCCTCCCCCCAGTCCTAAACCCCTTAAGGATCAGGTTACGTGTTATGGCTGTTACATGGTTTATACCCCTAAGGACCAGTCACGGTCATATTATGTAACACACATTTTACTTACATTGTTCCCGGAGCTGTAAGTAAAAACAGGGTATGAAATTGACCGCTCCAAGACTGGTCTTTCTCAGACCCCAACACAGTGTGCCAGTACATGCAACAAGTCACATTGTTAAGTGTTTCTTAAGCATGCCTAATGACATGCATCATCACAGACCTGGAAGTTTTCTTTCATACTGGAGCAACAGATGTGGAAAATAAACAACCTTACCAGCCCACACTGGTTGTAGATGTGCACCAAACTACTCCAACCCGCTCTGCATGCTTTTCCTGTTCCTTGTGCAACGCCAAGGTGCTACACAGCTACGCAACGTCTCTATCATCCACCAGGTCAGAGCAATTATTTTTTTTTATAAAATGCAGCACACAACCACCATGTTTGAGGACATGTGCAACCACACAGGCCTCTGTGTATATAAACTGTTCGACTGATGGGTGACAGAGACCCTTACATGAGCTGTGACAGAGGCAGACAGATACTGGAAGAAACTAGAGTATTGTGGTGAAACATGACACATTGTTCCATTGTGTACTTCACTGTTAAAATACACACACTAGTCCAGCAAATATACTGGGGAAGGGGTAGGGAGAAAAGATTAGGAGAAGGCATGTGTTAGTAAAGTGGTAGTCCAAAAACTGACTACAGCCATGGTTGCTACAGCATAATAAAGAATGATGATCCTTCTCCTCCTAAGGAGGAGTAACAGTAATATTAACAAGCCAGCTAAGAACACTGAAGAAGACAAGTCACATTCTACTGTTGATGTTATAACAGAGGAAGGTGTAACAGCTCAACCAACTGCTGTGCCTGAGACAGTAAAAACAACAGTCCTCTGAAAATCCTCCTAAGGGCAAAAGTAAAAAGGAAACTGACACTCAAAGGGTTATTCTTAACATCCTTTCAAACAAAGCCATTGAGGCTGGAGTACTAAGAACTGGAGTAATTCCGAGGCAAACCAACTGCACAACAGTGCACATTGATTTAAATAGGGCTTTTAAATCTTTAAATCCAAATAAGTCTCCAACACACTGTTGAGCATTCAGGTCCCTTAAACAACCCATTTAAATCAATAGGAATGTGGGGGATTTTCATTCTTCCTGTATGGTGCTTTTGGTTTGCTAAAGAATAACTCCAGGGGAAGATGCTCTATTGTGTGATAAGAAAGTGATACAATGTAGAAGCTTCTCCAGTCCCTATGTTATTCTATGGAGCCTATGCACTAACATTTCTCCAGTTTTGGAGATCTTAGTCATGGGCTCTATAGAATAACGTAGGAACTGGAGAAGTGATATCTCTGGAGAAGACTTCTCCACTTTAACACCTTCCTATCACATTTCAGTGAATAACCTTCCAGGTGCTATTAGTGTATCAGTAATTAAGAAAAAGGTGATACCGTATTAGTTGTAGAAAAAGCAGGAGACTGGTAGAGTAAAAGTGATACCTTTATTGGATAAGTGGCTAACTAAGTGTTAAACAAAGTCATTAATTTATACTCCCAGATCTTTCCGTGTCTCTGTGTCTTAAAATGTCCCATCAGTGCAGTCACCCTGAGATCTTTAAAGCTGTGATTGATTTTGAACCAATGTTGATCCACTTGGGTGTCTCTCTTTTGTGGTTTACACTGAACCTATGAAATTCATCCATTTTCTTAGTCTTTGTCCTGTATCGCTTACATACAATCCAGTGTTGGGATATTTCACACACATGATGAGGTGTGACAGTATAAATTTACAACCAAGTTTTAGAAACTGAAGTGTGGCCTGAATCATGAAAAGGAATTTATATCACATTTTTCAACACAAACATATTTTTGGCCCTTTGAGTGCCAGAGGGGTGTGGAATGCATTGCATCAATGGGCTGCACACCCATACATTTCATTTAGCCATCTTGACTGCAGGCACAAATGTTCTACACAGTAATTTACTGGAGAAAAGATAAATAAATGTTGTACCACTTAGCCAACTACAATACAATTTGTGTATAAGTAACCTCTCATGTATTTTATATTCTGTCTTGATTTTAAATATTCATGAAAAAGAGATATAAGTTGTCTTGAAAGCTTGCATCCCAGAGCTACTTAATTAGCCAATAAAGGTGTCATTTTTACTTTACCAGTCTCCTAGTATATCAGTGTCACTGTTTTACAAAGGCAGAGTTAAAGTTTGACCCTTTAAGGACCAGTGGGTTGTGCAACGCAAAGCAATAAAGGCTAGAAAGGTAGGCCGGGGTGGCCAAACAGAGGTTCTACAGCTCTTGTTGACTTCAACTCCCATCATCCAACTGTAATCAACAACATCTGCAGGGCCTCAGGTTGCCTATCTTCTTTAGGCCTTTGCCTGGAAGAGAGTAGAAAACCCATAGTAACTAGCGCAGGTGGTGTCATAGGGTTGGTTGTCTCATAAAAAGAAGCAATACAATTGACTCCAAAAAGCCACACGGTACAGTTTTAAATTGCAACAATATTTTCTCACAATATAGGCAGAATTAAAACAAATTCTGTTGAAAACAAAATAAGTTTCTTTGTACCCTGGTTTCCTAATGATCATAAATCATGGCTATTTGCTAGAATACCACCAGTAGCTGATTACAGAGTTAAGCTTATATTAGTCTTTGTACTGCATTATTGTTGGCCTTAATTCTATGATTTATCCCGTTTGAATATCTTACCTGTCATTGATCCAGTTAGATCTATGACTGAAGCCTGTTAGGGTGTCCGCATTTGCAAACTTGCAGTTTATTTCATATAGACCAGTTTGAATTTTATTTTTGCTGATGCATTTAATAGGGGGGATTTGTAACTATTTGATGCAACCTCTATATTGTCCTTTTGATTCTGGGGCTCATGTGCAATAATATGCATGAATACCTACATCCTGATCTATCTTTCTTCTACATTTCAGTCTTGATTATTTCTGTTTTCTTCTGTTTTTTAAAGTTTTCTGGACCTTTTTCATTATTTCAATAAGGCTACACTTTTACTAACCTTTCAAGACTACCAAAGGCCCAGGAAGTGATTCTATCCCAAAATACATAGCAGGTTCTACAATATTTTGATCTATAAATAAAATATACACAAATAATGAAAAAAGCAAGAGAGATGCAATCCTGAAGCAAACCAACCTCATAAAAAGCAGGAAGGTCTGAAACTGAGAACAGGCATGTATCTAATTAGTAAGAATGATAATTTTGATGTATTTAAGAGATAGCATTCACAAATCAGAAGGTAGGAAAAAAAAATCAAAAGCAAAGCTTCCTATGAAAGCTGATGATATACACGATCACAAGGGAAATAACTTCAAAGAACAAACATATTTCTGAGATGGAAACTGAGCCTAATCAGCAAGGACAACAAAACTATCTCCAGTGTCTTAGCAATCTGGATCTTAAAAAAACTTTCAACAATACTCTCCCAAGCTCCGAAAAAGGATACTGTCTCGCTCAATTTAAACATCTGCAAAGTTATCAAAGTATTCTCATGGTACTATCTATTTCCTGTCCTTAGCATATTTAGGATAGAAGGAAGTCATCATTTTTTTATGCTTTATATAAGGAGCCAAGTTCAAATTAAGGAAAACGTGGTACAATGATTGGGAGAGTGACCAAGCAGGGATGTCCATCGTCAATGGTTATTTTTCTTTTAGGCATTGAACCTCTGGCCGTTTCGATCAATGATGTTTCTTAGCCACAGCATATTAGTCTCTTTGGAGGTTACCTGTTTCTGTTGTATTTCTAACCTACTTAACATGAAGTAGAAAAATTAATCACTAACCAATAACTCAGAAGAGTCTTACAATTGTCTCCAGGATTCTTTGACTTACCAATAACACTGCAGTCTTCATTTTTTTTTTTGGTTTACAGTACAAGATAAGGATAGACCTTAGTCAGTTGAACTTGGCAAACTCTTGGGTGTCAGTCTGTAAAGTATATCTGTTAGTTACGGAGGCTCAGCCAGCTCTCAGTCAAGATTTCAGGATATTTTGGCAAATCTCCTTTCCCCCCTTAACACTCCCACAGAGTCCCAACTCCCTTTAAACAGTGAACATTTTGACTGCCAAAAAGACTCCCTAACTTAAATTTCAACCTTCCTTTATTTTCCTATCTTTTCTAGCTCCATAATTCTGCTCTTTTCGCTCTCTCTTACAAACACACAATGACATGCTGCAGGAACCAGACATCCGTTTCATCTATATGGGAGAAATTTATACTTACCATGGATTTTAATGTAATGAGCAAGATGGAAAAAAGGGGAAAATCTGCACTTTTCACAGAAAATGTACAGCTCACCATTTTAAGTTGAAAAATTACTCCAATCCCTACTGATATCAGCCAAAGGAGATCGGTATCTCCTGGTGCCAAATTTTAAATAACAGTATCAGCCAGCTAGACTAACACAAATTGTGGAGCTTCTACGACCTGACTCTCCCAAGTAGACATGTTTGGAGGGGTCTTTGACCTTGTCATATCCATGCTATAAGCTATTCTGGGACTCTGAATGCCATGAAATGTCAACATCAGCAGTCAAGCTCAAGACAGCTGTAGTAAAACTGAGGCTATAGTTTATCCTAGACATCTCAACTACATTTGGTGCTATGGGAAATGAAGGGATCTGGAATAGGTAGATGACTGCATCCTTAACTCAGTTGATCTGCTGACAGTACCTTTTGAGGATTTTGTTAAACTCATGAACAGCACTGCTTTACAAAAGGATAGGCAACACAAGACATTTAGAAATGGCAATTAGTTTATGTACAGCTGCAAACTGGCTCAGACTGTCAAAACAGTGGCAAGATGTGATTGCCAGACTTAGGGCAGCACGGTGGCTCAGTGGTTAGCACTGTTGCCTCGCAGCGCTGGGGTCCTGGGTTCACATCCCACCAAGGACAACATCTGCAATGAGTTTGTATGTTCTCACCGTGTTTGCGTGGGTTTCCTCCGGGTACTCCGGTTTCCTCCCACACTCCAAAAAACATACTGATAGGTGAATTTAGATTGTGAGCCCCAATGGGGACAGTGACCAATATGAGTGTAAAGCGCTGCGTAATCTGTGTGCGCTATATAAATAAAAATAATAATAATAAAATACTGGACGGATTGGCTGTGAGCATTTTCTTATGACAGAATTTACAGGCCATAAGGATATCACAGAGTACTGCCATCCCTTTTTATTTGTTTCTACCTCTCATCTTTCATGGGCAGTGTTGACTGTGAGGTAATATAAGGACCATTAAATCAATGGGAATTGTGTGAATTCTGCTTTGTACCATATAAGGTGCAGTTAGTTTGCCTCAAAATTGCACCTTTTTTATGCATATTGTGTTTTTCTTGTCTTCTGCTCATTTTTAACACTTTGAATTCTAGAGAGATTTCTTGCTGATGTTTCCAATGTGATGGGAACATGTCCTAGCATCCATGGAGTTAAACTATAATGGTTTATGCTTTGGAAATCCTTGGTACTGTATTTTGTTTCTTTCATTTTATTTCATCAGTCCTTTATTGGCTTGGGATATTCTCTCTCCTCTTTCCTTTTATTTCTGTACTTGAATTTTGGCACTGTGGGACAGTTAATATAATTTGTATGTTTGGCAACAATTGCAATGTCTTCTGTTAATAGGTTTGTGATTGTTATGATGTTCAGGGGGTTAGCTTCACAAAGGTTTCTCTGGAAATTTCTTTTTTTTGTTCTTTCCCCAGTTTTCATTCCCAGCAGCAGCAAGAAAATACATGCAGTGCATTCAAATTTGCAATTATGTGAAAAGTAAGTGTGTCAACAACAATTTTAAAGTGAGAAAATAATGTTCATTTGAAAAATCAGTATGAAGGGTAAGTAATGTTTAAATGTTTTGACAGAGTAATATATAAGCAGCTATATGCACAGATAAGTAGAAGTGCAATTCTCGATCATATCAGATTCGGTATAAGGGACTCTAAAATCAATGGGAATGTGGAGATTTTGTTCCATGTGCTGCAGATGGTTTGATCAAAATGACTCAGAATTTATTTGCGCATATGGAACGGTCTACACCAGTGATTCTCAGCTCCAGTCCTCGTGGCACACCTACAGGTCAGGTTTTCAAGATAACCCTAATTAGTCACAAGTGAATCAATCACAATGACTGAGCCACTAATTACTCACCTGTGATTAAGCAGGAACAACCTGAAAACCTGCACTGCTGGTGTGCCCCGAGGACTAACATTGAGAAACACTGGTCTACACTGTTTTCATCAAAACAGAGGCAGCTATTCTTCTAACGCTCCTTTATTCCTCCTTGGTCTAAGACTAGAAAATGGTACATTATGAATTGTAACAACGCGTCATTTCAGTAGTTTTTTTCTACGTCTTTACACGTTACAAACATACTTAATTTTTCTGCTCTGGTAGTGGGGTACAACATGCTTGATACTTACAATCCCACTCTAACATTCCTTACAGAAATGGATGAGTTACATTTTTTTACTGGAAGAGTGAAAAAACATCACTTTTCCCTTGCATAGGAATAACTATGAAATTCTGTAATCCCCTCCCATGTGTAGTTTCTTCCATCCACTCCATGCTAAAAGAGAGTGTCAGTTTTTAACATTGTCCGTCTTTGCTGGATGAGAGAAAGCTGTTGAAAACATTGACACCCCAGCCTTGTCGAACTTGTAATCATAGAACCACACCTACTAACTGCTACCCTTGTCCCACTGGTAGTCATAGGGCCACAAATATTGAGACCCCAGCCTTGTCCCACTACACTGCTAGCCAGTGAACCACACATACTGTCCCCACCCCAGCCTTGTGCAACTGCATTGGAAGCCAAAGAACCACACATACTGACATTCCAGCTTCGTCCATGGTAGGCACAGAACCATATATACATGATCAGCCACACACACACACACACACACACACACACACACACACACCCACCTCCCCAGCCTTGTCCCATTGCACTAGTAGCCATAAGCACACACATACTGATTCCCCAGCCTTGTCCCACTGCACTGGTATCCACAAAACCACACATACTGGCCCACCCAGTATTTTTGCACTGCCATAGAAAACATGGGTAAAAAGTACATTGGCAATAATGAAAAGATGGGAATATTATGTATTGTCTATGCTTGGGAATTACTACTGCAAAAGCAGCAAATTTGTATTTTGTTTTTTCTTTTTTTTTTTTAATTCTTGGAGGGAAAAAAGAAGGACTTTCGCCATCTCTAGTCACAATTAAAAATGCACAAGTAAACTGGTCCCCCCAGCCTGCTGTCCAACAGGACAGAAACTCAATAAAGCTGATATATTATGAAGAAGTGAATACTTCTGGGACAAATCAAACATATCCAATGGGACTATTTTTATGTTTCACTTTCAAACTGGAGTTTCATGTCAGAATCAAACAGGTGTGCAGACAGCCATATCATTTACTGTGCTCTTCTTTGATTCTGAGGACTCCCACTGCTGAAAGGTGCTCCATTCAAAAGTTACTGCAGCTCAAGCTTGCATTTTTGAGTGCAGTACCTCCACAGCCAGAAGGGCTAAAGGGATGCTGTTACTACAGAAATCTAGGGATATAGCTATGGTCATTTGACCTCTGTAAAATTTTAGGCCCTGGATGTACACCACTCTGAGCTGCAATGATGTTTGAGTAAAACACCTTTTTGTAGTGGGCATACCCTTGTGTTACTTAACAGGATAAAACCTGCAATATACAATGTTTCAGTACTGATCATTACCTTAACTTTAAATGTAGGCAAGCAATGTAGTAAAGCACTGGGAAAAGCCAAAATGATACATGGTTGTATAGGAGAGAGATACTGCTACTAATGCCACTCTATAGATCACTGTTAACCCCTTATCGACTGGCCGATCGGCTCGTCGTGTTCACTTAAGGACAACGGAGCATTTTTTTTTTTAGATTCCAGTTCCGGACCCCCCGAACGGCGTGCAGCCACGGGGGGAGCACGGAATTCCATGACGGTCATAGTACGTTGTGGGTCATTAACTCAGATCGACCCATGACGTACTATGACCGTCAAGGGTCGTTAAGGGGTTAAGGCGTCATCTGTACTATTGTGCACAGTGTTACCACATCCCCACAAGGACATTACTAGTTTGGAGACTGTTCAAAGAAGAGCTATTAAAATAACGTAAATTCTTCAAGACAAAACATGCCAGGACAGACTCAAAGTGGATTTACATTTGAAATTTTTTGACAGCAACTCAAAATTTTCCATTAAGGTAAATATACAAATTTGATGAATAATCTTAATCCTTTGAATGCCAGAGGGGTATGCAACGTATTACAATGCAATGCGTTGCGTACTCCTCCGGCACTCAAAGGGTTAAACATAGTTTGAAAAGGTAACGTTATTTAATTTTAGTAATGTTTCATTTATAACAAGTTATAAATGTTTTTTTCAAATAAACAACATATGCCATTGCTTTACAAACAAAAACCTCTTGTTCTGGATGACTTTGTTGGCATTTGATCCAGTAACACCAACTTGCACCTAGAATTAGACATGGAGAAATGTTGTTGCATGAAGCACTGGAAAACTCCTTCAATGGAATATATATGTGTGTAAAATAACAAACAAAATTAATGTCTTGTAATACCTTTTTTATTGGACTAACAGAATTATGGATTGACATGCTTTCGGGATAAACTCCCTTTCTCAAGTCTAAAGCATTTTCGAGCACAAGGACACCAAATTCACAGTTAATACATTGAATTCAAAGGTGTGTGGTTTGCTGGGGTTAACACAGCAGGACTGCTGATAAAACAGGGACCGAAAGAAAATCCACACTCTTCTTGCAGAGGGTTGTAAATATCCTGTGCAAGGCATACATACATATATGCATATACACACGTACACACATGTACATGCACACACATACATACACATGTAAAAATACACACGTACATAAACACATACATACATGCATGCATACCTACATGTATATATATGCACATTAATCCATATATTCATATAGAATAGTCCACCCACATACATATATATATATATATATATATATATATACACATCTGCATGTATAAGAGTATGGGAAAGCATATGTCAGTACGTATACTTAATATGATAATAATATGAAACCTGTCATTAGAATGTATGTTAACATGTGGATATATATGAAGAGTAAAATAATGATAGAGGGGTCATGTGAAACTTTGATAGTGGGATAGGAAACCTAAATCAACATTTAGTCCTCTATTCTTGCTGTTAAAAAATATAATCATTCTGGCTTCAGAAGTTTTTCTTTCTTGGATATTTCTAAAGTTCCCTTTGAGCACTTTGATTTTTAGGTCCTTAACTGAGTGTTCAGGCTGGGTAAAATGGTGTCCCGCAGGGGTGCAGTAGGATCCTTCTTTGTGATGTTTGATAGTATCTGTGCATGTTCATTCTGCCATTTAATTGCTGTGTGGTTTCCCCAATGTAGCACCCTAGGTGGAATTTGGTACAATGTATCATATATACCACATCGCTAGATGTGCAGGAGTATGATCCTTTAATGCTGTAGGTTTTGTTGTTGTGGGTGTCTTTGTTGTCTGGGCATATATGCTGGCATAGTTTACAGTGAGGTTTCTTGCATTGTCTGGTACCTTTTTCTGTATTCTTCTCATCAGGGTGTAGTTTCCTGCTGATTATATATATATATATATATATATATATATATATTTGTTGAATAAAGAATCCATTAAACAAATGAACAAGTTTGTGCAATTCTGTTAATATCAGCAGTTCGCTTAATTCATTATTCAACAAATAAAAAATGATCTTGAGTATAAGGACTAATAGAAGGTAATCAATAAGTCTTCTAAGATGTTTCATTTCTATTAAACATCTCATTTTCTAAAATGAATTTTAATTAACTGAAACTTTAAACTATGATTACACATATATATCTATAGATAGGTATTTATAATAATAACCAGAGGACTATAATGCATTGGCTTAAATACTAAAAGATTACCAGTATGAGTATTTTATCAATCAAAAAATAAATAAAATAAAAATATAAAAAAAGAGAGAAGAAAAATAAAACTCTTATAAATACAACAAAAGTTAATACATCTCACAATAAAAAAAAGGAATCAGCCCCATAACAAATCCCAATTATGGCAAAAAATATATTTATATTTGTTCTTTCATATGCCTATATAGAGAGCCATTTTGATGATGATAATGTGAATAATCAATGAAAGGCTTTTACAGTAAACTGATAAGCATGACATTCTAACATGAAGATTAATGGATGATTGCATGGATGAAGTTCAGGAATGTGAGGACTGAACTAGATTAAATATTCACAAACTATAAGTTGTCAAGGTTTTCCAATCTGATGTAGCTTAAAGGGATAGTAATACTTCGTTTAATCTTTATTTTATTTTGTAGGCATTAAAAAAACATGAAGAACGATATAAGTCTTTATGGTTTGAGAGATACTCACAAGCAAAGTTTCCCCTCCTGCCCCTTTTACCTAGTGTAAGCCATCTCTTCTCAGATGTGGAATGCAGTCCATAGACCAGACAAATAACAGCAGGGGACAGTCTTCTTCCTATGAGAACAATGAAAGCCCTGCCCCCCTTGACAAGTTTTTCGGCTTTTTCCCTTATCTTAATTGAAGATCGTCCCTCTCTGCAGTCTACCTGGGCACCTCCCTTCTGCTCTGGCTAAACAGTGTTACATCAGTAAAAGGGGCGGGAGGGGGATACTTTGTCATTGAATTACTCTTGAACGACAACTCTGACAAAACTGAAACAACACTCTCCAATGTCCAAATACTATGATGATTAATTAGAGCCACTTTTATTATGAAACATTACTATCCCTTTAAGTACGATGGCCTTGTTCCCTATTTGGAGAAATGTCAGAGAATCTGAAAAATATGGATAGCTAATAGTTAATGGTCTGTTGCAACCATTTTTGCTTGCTGTTATTTCAAGCCTGTGCATTTAAGAAAACATGTTTTCGTCTGACAAAATGTTGAGAAATAAACCTTCAAGGCCATACGTAAGATTACACTGTTATTCTCGCAAAATGTTCATAATGATATCTCTTATTAGAGATAGGGGAGGCAATTATATCAATAGGCAACAAAGCCCCACTGTGCAGGTGTTTGTTTTTCTACTAATTTATGAAATATTAGTATTTTAGCACCATCTTCTGGTGTAAGAGATTCTTTCTAGTGAGCTTTGGTTAATTGCTTTGTTGACCAATTGAAACACTTTCTGGAAACTTAGTACATCCTTTTATTATAATTCATATATCATCGCATGCATAGTGGTATTGGGATGTCTATAAATTGTGAGCCGGGATAGTAACCCCCAAGTGATTAAAATTCTGGCAGAACAAATTACGTATTTTAGATAACATAATTTAGATTGAAGCAAACAGTCATTATATGAAAAGAGATCAAGAATAAGTATTACAAATGAGTAATCAGTAGAAGACAATCATAAGTAGTGTGTGTGTGGGGAGTGCTAAATGAGGTGTATGGCTGGTATGATAAGAAGGAAAAGAGAAGAGAAGAGTTGAGTGTTGAGGATGAGAATATAGTAAGAAAGTGAGATGAGGGAGCTGTGTGAGAAGGAGTCAGGTAGGTAGGGATATTGCCCAGCAATGGGCAATAATGAAAGGATAAATCAGTCGGCTTAAAGATGTATGTTGCCAAAGGTCATCTCCATAGACGGAATCAGGGAGAGGCGTTATGTGTTGTTTGAAGGGAGGATAGGTAATTATACCAGTAGAACCAAGTGTATTTAAAGAGGGAGAGGGAATGTGTGGCAATAGCATGACAACGTTCTAGGAATAACCAGGTGTCAACAGTGGTAAACCAGTTATGTATAGTAGGAGGTGAGATTGATTTCCAATTAATTGGTATTAGTGATTTGGCCAGGTTTAATAGAGAATGGATGACAAAGTCGTATTGCCGAGGGTGTGTTTGGTGGGTCAAGTAGGAAAAAGCATAGGAGAGGGTCTGAACGAAGAGAGAGGGAGAAAGTTGAGTTAACGGGAGTGACGATTGCGGACCAATAGGGAGAGATTATAGGGCAAGTCCACCATATGTGGAAGATGTCTGAGAGGCACCTCCAAAAGGAGGAGGATGCATGTGGAAAAGTATGTGCAAGTTTGTGGGGGGTCATGTACCAGCAGGAGATGAGTTCATCTCTCTAAACTGCAAGCCCCTAAGTAAGCGGCAGTTGAGGTAAAGACTCGTTGACCAGAGGACTTAAGAGCTAGGAGTAGATAAGTTATTTTCCCAGGCAACAAAGAAATATGACTGAGGGAGGGGGCGCCATGGCGAGCAAGTTGTATAAGAAGGAAAGTGGTTGTTTAGTGTGGACCAGTCTAGACATCACTTTTTTGAATGTTGTGAGATCTCGGGGAAGGGATCCGTTATGACAAGTGGTAGTAAACCATCTCTTGAGCTGCTGGGATGAGAAACATGAAAAGGAGTCAAGGGAGTTGCGGTCAGCTAAGGAGGGAGGCATCAGGAAATGGGCCGGGGAGAGGAGAGGAGCTAAGTGTTCCAAAGTATGGAAACCAGAACGAGCCAGAGGTGCAAAGGAAGATGGGTTGAAAAGCACAGATGGGAAGTCTGCACTATGAAATATGGAGGTGAAGGGCGAAGGGGGGGGGTGGAGAGATTGTGAGGGCCTCTACAGCGTTTCCAGGTAGTAAGGATGTGTTTGAGTATCGGGTGTTGTGGGCACAGGGATTGTGATGAAGCAGAAGGAGACCAGAGCAGTTGAAGAAAATCAGCTCCTTTAAGTGTGTAAGTGATTGAACCCAACGGACAGGGAGAGGGGAGGAAAAGTCTAAAATTTTAGAGAGAGCAGCAGCCTCGTAGTATCTATGGAAATCAGGAAGTCCCAGACCTCCCTGTTTCCAGTGTCTAGAGAGGATATCCAAGCGAAGTCTGGGATGGTTGTGGTTCCAAATGAAGGCAGAGATGGTAGAGTTGAGAGAAGAAAATAAATGCTGAGGAAAGGATATGGGTAGGGTATTGAAAAGGTACAAATGGCAGGGGAGGATCATCATTTTTACAGTGAGTCTACCTGTCCACGAAATTAATGACCGTCCCCATCTGGCAAGGTCGGCTTCAATCGAGGCCAGTATGGGTTTGGTGTTAATGTCAATGAGGATACGGAAGTCCGGGGATAAATTTATGCCCAGATAAGTGATGTGTGAAGCTGCCCATTTGAAGGTGAACTGAGATTGAAGCTTTAGTCTACGATGTGCAGGCAGGTTAACATTTAGGATTTCAGATTTGTGGAAGTTGATTTTTGCCTGTGAAAGTAGGCATATTCATCTAGGAGTTTGAGTAGGGAGGGGAGAGAGGATTCAGGGTATTTGAGTAAGTGTAAGATATCGTCTGCGTAAGCTGAAAGTTTGAAAAGGTTGTTATTGTATTGAAGGCCATGGATCGAAGAATTCAGATGGACTAAGTTAAGGAAAGCAGAAAAGAGAAGAAAGCTCAGAGAGCTTACTCACCATAAAATATCCATATCATATTATAAATTAAATATAAGAATAAAGTTAGAAATATAGATAGCAGCAAGGAATGAGAGGGTTCTCCAGTCCCCCTAACATTAGGCTGAAACCCAAAAGTGAAAACACATACAAAAAAGACAGTCCTGCGCTCCTCTCTATACTGTGAACATAAGTGCCCTGTATTTAGCATATGTAATAACTCTTAGTAAATCTAAGTGAAAATAAGTGAGAATTTCATCCCACAAATTGGCCAATCCGTGTGTAAGCTTACCACCACGCCAAGGTATATCACTTTGCGGTAAGTCCTACTCTAATACACCTATAAAGAAACTATCTAAGATTAAAAACAGACATTCTCTGAAGATAGATGTTATAATAAACGCATCAGTGGGGACCCTTTATATATCATTTTGAGATACCATGGCGTGGTGGTAAGCTTACACACGGATTGGCCAATTTGTGGGACGAAATTCTCACTTATTTTCACTTAGATTTACTAAGAGTTATTACATATGCTAAATACAGGGCACTTATGTTCATAGTATATAGAGGAGCGAAGGACTGTCTTTTTTGTATGAGTTAAGGAAAGGTTCTGGTGACAAAATAAAGAGGATGGGGGATAAGAAGCAGCCTTGTCTCGCCCCATTAGTAATGGGGAAAGGGTCAGAGAGAAAGCCATTGACTGATACTCTGAAGGGGAAGAGTATAGGTTCATTATTCCTTTAGTCATGCAGGGGCCAAGACCAATATGACGCAAAAGATCCTAAAGAGAAGACCATCTCACCCTGTTAAAAGCTTTTTCTGCGTAAGTAGACAGCAGAATCAAGGGTCGGTGCGATTGTTGGGCCAGACGCATAAGGGAAATGACTGAAGCAGTATTGTGTCGTGTTTCACGGCCTGGGATGAAACCGCATTGGTCTGGGTGGATCAATGTACTTAAGTGAGAACGAAGTCTATTTGCTATTATTTTAGCGTATAGTTTGACGTTGATGTTTAAAAGGGAAATGGGTCTGTAATTGCTACATAGGGATAAGTCCTTGTCTGGTTTGGGTATGACTGTTATGTGGGCATCTAAGGCGTGTGGGGGGAAAGGGTGACCAGCCATGGTAGCATTGAAGTGCGGTATTATTGGGATGTGAAACCATATGGGACTGGACATTTCCCAAGTTTAAGGTCTGAGATGACTGTAAGCAATTCTTGGGGCGAGATTGGGTTTTCAAGTGCAAGTTGTGTGTCGGGGGTATGACAAGGTATTTGAGATTTTACCAGAAATTGTTTAAGGCGTGTATGCCAAAGTTGTGATTTAGAAAGATCATCAGATTCACTATTATATAAGTCCTGGTAAAAGGATTTAAATGCTGAAGCAATTTTCTGGAACGTGTATATGGATTCACGTGTAGGAGTGCGAATGTGGTGGACATTTGAAGAGCATCTTTTTCCTTTTATCACTTTGGCTAACGTTTTACCACAAAAATTACTAGAGAGGTATTGGTGATATCTGTGCCACATGAAGGTTTTTGTGACATTTTGTCTTAGAATAGTGTTGAGTTCTTCTCTACATTGATGAAGGGAATGTTGAGCGGGTTTGGAGGTTGGGGATTTCTGAAGGTCTATTTCAAGAGAACTTTTTGAACTAAAGCTGCGATGTGCTGACGCCTCAGCTTGTTTTTGTGAGCGCCTAATTTCATAAGTAAGCCCCTTATATAACACTCGTGGGCTTCCCATATTGTGGGGGCAGATAAATCTGGGGAGGAGTTTAAAAAGAAGTATTCCTGCATCTCTGTGTTTATACCCTCCTGAGAGGATTCATCTGTGATAAGTAAATTGTTTAGTCTCCATGAGCGAGGAGGAGAGAAATGCGAGGGAAGAAGGATTTCTGCACAGACTGAAGAGTGATCCGACCAGGATATGGGTTTGATTTTAGAGTTGGATAGTAGGTGCAGGAGAGATTGCTGGATGAAGATGTAATAAAGTCTGAAGAAGACAGAGTGAGCATGGGAAAAAAAGGTAAAGTCCTTATCAGAGGGATGTAAGGAATGCCAGGAAGCTGGAGATCTGAGAGAGGCTGGAGATCTGAGAGAGTCTGGCGAAGACGTGTGATTTGTGAGAGTTTAATGGAAGAGTTGCCTGTAGAAGTGTCCACTGATGGTGTGAGAGCAACATTGAGGTTGCCACCAAAGATCAGATGACTAGTGAGAAAGTTTTCTAGAAGTTCGAGAAAGTTCGTTAGGAAGGAAAACTGGTTGGAGTTGGGGCCAAATAGATTTGCAAAGGTATAAGGGGTATTATAGAGAAGGCCGGTAATGATTAAGTATCGCCCGTCAGGATCTGAGATTAAGTTTGTTAATTGCCATGGCAAGTTTTTGTGAATTAAAATGCACACTCCCCGTTTTTTTTTCGGTAGCAAAGGAAAAATATGCGGTGGTATAGTGTCTAACAGAAAAGCGAGGAGTGTTGTGGGTGGTGAAGTTTGTTTCTAGGACCATGACGACATCAGCTCGTAGGCAATGAAAATCTCTAAGGGTGATAGCTCTCTGGGGAGTTTAATCCCTTGGCATTAATGGTAATCAGTGTAATGTGAGCCATTGGGGTTTGTCACGGAAAATAATTTTATACCACCCATTGCTGGCAGACCATGGGGAGAAGAGAAAGGGAAGGAGGGAGGGGAAGGAGAGTGTAGAGGAGGTAATCATTTTGGAGTTTGATGTGTATGCTGATAGTAATGGTAAGGGAGAAACAAAAGAGCAAAGTGCTCAAGCGACCAGTGTCTAGGGGAAAGGTGTAACAGGATAGGCTGAGGCATTCTCAGCGAGGTGTCCTCATATGGACTAAGAAGGAGAACAGGGTGCATTGAGTGAAGTGTATCAGGAGTGAGTGTTGTATAGGAAGAAGCCGCTTAGTGGCGCAGGGATGGGGAGGAGGAAGGGGAGAGATGTCGAGGAGATTAATGGTGTAAGGTTGTGTTATGAAAGGAGAGACAAGGACAGACAAGTGTGATGTGTTTGTGTGTGATAACCATCGTGATGGGAGGGGGAGGTAACAACAGGAGGATGTGTTGTTGTGGAAATGAGTAGAAATACATAATACCTCAGAGAAAAAGCTAAGGCATCATGAAACCAGTGCCTTTTAAAATAAACATCATAAATAATACATGAATCTGGATGGAGTAAATTAAACATTTAACAATAACTCATGTTAACAGGTTCATCAGTAATCGCCAACAGTCAGTAGTACCATAGGTGGAGTTCAAACACCAAACCCTCATCTCTTACATGTATAAGTTAGTCATTGATATGTCAATATATTGCAGAAGAGAGAGGAAGGAGAAAGGGGAGAAGGCTCATGCAAGCTAAGGAGGGTTAGTGGATAGTGATAGCTAGGTGTTTAGTATGTATCATGAAGTGACTGAGGTGGGGAAAGGAAGGGTGAAAAGCGAATTCCTGAATGTTCCACAGTGGGAGAGAAGGGAAGCAAGGGTGCCAACTCGGGGAAGTGGAAGAGAGACAGGATGTTAAGGTTGAGTTCCAAGGTGGTCTGATCCACCATGGAATCAAGGTGTCATGTTATGATTTAAGTCAGAGGTCCAGACCTCAGAGAAAATGGTATGAAATGATGGAAGAAACTGTCGGTATGTGTGAACAATAGAAAGTGTTATGAACCAGGGAAAGCCTCTGTGTAGGGAGGTGGGTATAGATCCGTTAGGACGTGGGCATATGTGAAAGAGAAGGAAACATAGTTGGATGTGTGGGGAAACCGAGAGAGGAGTACATACAAAGAACCTGGCTCATGAGAGAGAGAGACGCAAATCAGGGTCCCAACATGTTGGTAGTGAAATGAACTGCGTAATAGATAGGGTGGTCATGTGCCTAGGGTAAGACTAACCATCAATTCGGCGTTAGTTAACTGACCGACAAAGAGGTGTACCGCCTTATGGGTAAAAGCTAAAAAAGGTTGAATCTGGTAAATTGAGGGTAGAAGCATGTTTAGGCCCCTATTACAACTATCTCTCTCAGATACCGGGAACTGCGATAACATATTATAAACAGATAAAATACAATAGATGCAATCAGGTATATGGTAAGAAAGAAAGGTTCCAATATAATGGTATATTACCAGTGTCCCAGAGTGGGAAGTTGAGAAAAAGGGAGCTTCTTGGGCAATTCGGTGGTGGAAGGTGTACGTTGATATCAGCGGCCATGAGACTAATGACAAGGTGGGGAAAACCGAGGTCGAATGTCCCGAAAGATCTGTGGCGAGGCCGTGATCGAGGATATGTGATAGTGGAAGAAGAAGCCGCAACTTGTAGACTTCCAGTGCAATGGGAAGGCAGCAGTCCGAATCTCAAGTCTCGAGAGAAGACTGTGTAGGGGTCAAATTCGAAGTCCAACAAAGTGACCGCCGAGCTGTTCAGTTCCAGGCGGAGGTAGATGCAGGAGATGGAAGAGTGGTATCTCCAAGACGTCTTAGCTTGTTCTTTCTGGCAGGGGAGCCAGGGGACCACTCTAGTCGTTTCCCAACTTTAGGAGGAGGTGGGTGGGGCACATTCAGAGTTGAAGGGAGCGGTATGCCCAGGGCCGCAACGAAAGATGGGATATCTGCAATTGAGAGCTGTGTGGCGGCCTTCCCATTATGCGAGACATTCAACAGCACTTTGACAGATCTTCGAAGTTGGAGTGTGAAGGGGGATAAATAATTATAGAATGTGATTTTGGAACCTTCATGAGTTATCATCAATAGCTCTTTGAGTTCGTATCTGTGCATGCAGGCAATGATGTCGCACGGAGCTCCATTTTCTTTAGGCCGCAAGGCTCTGTGGATCCTTTCAATGCGAATTGGGCCGGCACTTTCTCCACCCAGCATGGAAGCAAATAAAGAGCCAACCGAGCTCCGCAGATACGATGGAGAGATCGAGTCAGGTAAGTTTTTGATTCTTATGTTGTTTCTAAAGCCTCTATTTTCTATGTTGTCCAGGCATGAGGTGAGAGAAGTTATGATATCTCTTTGTTCATGAACAATCTGCTCTAAACAGTGAACGTGGTCAGCTATTCTCTTCTTCAAGTGTTGTCACTCGGTCGATGAGATGCAATAAGTCGTCCTTAATGGAGGAGATTTCCGTGTGTAGGGTAGCCTTAACCTCCACTACTAGATTCTTTAAGTTGTCTTTTGACGGGAGGTCTGCTTTGAGTCCAGATAAAATGTCCATGATGTCCTCCCTGGTGAGAGGGGGAGATGAAGACATGATGTTTATATGGGTGGTACACAAATCCTGTGGAAGCTCCGATATGGGAGGAGAGCAAACAAGTTGGTTCCCTGCGATGGCTGCTTGTGGTAAGGCAGAGACAGGTTGTAATGTAGTCTCACTAGGCCCAGCTGCGGAAGAAGCGAGGATTAAATAGCATGTGATATGATTCCCAGCCGTGGGTTGGTGTTTCTTTTTCTTTGGCATTCGATACTCAGGGGGTAGCCTGACAAGTGTGACTAGGAGGGGAAAACTGCACCTGAGAGCGCTACGAGAAGCTTTTAGTCCGGGGAGGAGAGTAGCCTCAATGAAATGAGACCGCCATCTTGCGAGATCAGACCACAACCTCCCCCCCCCCTTTTTTTTTTTTGTAAGTTTTCAAATGAGCTTTTTTGAGAATAAGTGACAAGCACAAATAGGAGTGTATCCATAAATCAAGGAAAAAGGTACAAAAACAACGTCAAGAGAATCATATCTGTATAAAAAGTGACAAATTGCAAATAACTTCTCAGCAAAAAATGACACAGATAGTTACAGTGCTCATTTTTCATGAAAAAATAAGTCATTGCGGTAAACGAACAATGATGGCCAGAGCAAGGATGTAACTCTGCGCCAGAGAGAAAAAGGAGAGGAGAAAAAGGAAAGAAGAGAACCAGAAGATAGAAGAAACAGTGGCGAGAAAGGGAAAAAAAAAAAAAAAAAAAAAAAAAGGGGAAGAGGTGGGATGAGAGGAAGGGAGATCACCTAGTGTGTTCAGGGATTTCAAAGTAATTTGTAATATTTAGAATAAAGCTTTTAAAAGGAACACGTGACAAAAAAGCCATCCACATCATCTGGATCTTCACCTCGTCTAATAAGGTGCATCCTCATCAGAGAGATTTGGGATTTGATATTATTCGCCCACTCTTGAATAGTAGGGGGTAAATCGTCCTTCCAGTGTTTGGGGATAAGAGATTTAGCAGCTAATAGCATAGTTCGTAAAATACATGTCTTCAGGAAGGGGAGGTTGGGGAGGGTCAGGGTAATATTGAGGCATTGTGTAATAAGATCCAGACATTTCGTCCAAAATGGGCGCATTTTGGAACAAGTCCACCAGATGTGTAGGGGTCCCTCTCTCCAGGTGACATCGCCAACACAGATACCTTATGGATGGAGATAAAGTGTGAAGTCTAGAGGGAGTCATGTACCATCCAGAAAGGAATTTAAAGTGAGATTCTAGTACTGAAGCAGATATGGATGCTGACGATGCCTCTTTCCAAATAATGTACCATTCGTCATCAGTTTTTTGTGTACCTAATTCAATTTCCCACTTTAGGGCATATTTCGGCTTGGTAGAGCTAGGAAAGTAAGCAAAGTCCATATAGCTTTTATAGAAAGTGTTTAATTCGAAAGAACTTCCACAGCTCCGCAGCCGGTACATGATATCTGATCCGTAAGTCCTCAAACTGTTGTAGCACACCGTCCGACACTAGATAAGCAACCCTCATGGGCTTAATCGTTGCCCATTTAGGGAAGGAGGCAGACGAAAGAGAAAAGGGCATTTCAGGTCTATAAAATACTGGAGAAGCTAAGGATGGGGAAGAAGAAAGTATTTTTGCTTTGTTGCAGTGGGACCAAAAAGAGAAAAACATGTGCAATAATGGGATGATGTAACGGTTTTTAAGACACTCAGACCAGCTGGTTAGAATAAAACACAGTTTTATTAAAAAAAAAATAAAGAGGAAAGATCGCCCTCTACAGTCAACACAAAATAATAGCGATATAATGACAGTTATGCCTTCACAGGCCCAGTATACAGAAGCATAAGTATCACATATACTGTCACAGGACAGGCACACAGTAGTGAGGAGACTCTGTGGTTAAATACAATAATCAGTCAGTCTCTGTTGTGGTGTTTGGCACGCCCAAGGTGGTGATTAGGCAGCAATTGGTGTAGATGATGCAACACCTAAAGTTCTTAAGGCAGAAAGCTGCTAGGCAGTACCGGAATAGTGGTAGAATCGGCAAAGAAGTTGCAGTGAATAGCCCCCATGGGCGTAGTAACGGAGACAACTTAAACTGCAATTGCTTGAGTCAATAGCCCCCACGAGCATAACAACGGAGATAGCTACACTGCAAGAGCTTGCAAATAGCCCCCACGGGCGTAATCACGGAGACCAACAGCACAGGATTAGCTTGAGCCAATAGCCCCCTCGGGTGTATACCGGAGACAACCTGCAAGAGCTTGAGCCAATAGCCCCACAGGCGTAACAACGGAGACCACCCTATACTGCAACTGCTTGAGCCAATAGCCCCCACGGGCGTACACCGGAGAGAACTCAGCTAGAGCAAGAGCCAATAGCGCCTCCCGCGGGCGCTGTAACGGAAACAGACTACTCTGCTAATGACAAGATGTTCCGCCATCTATACCAGGCTTACAACGCGGCCGGCTCAGCAGATGTAGCGAATCAACAGCATAGGCTCTGCAAGTGTAAATGATGGCTCAGATAAGGAGACAACAGCACTGCAAGGGTTAATAGCAGCTCAAGGATCGGTGGCTCAGCAATAGTGGTTATCGCTCTGCAAGTGCCAAAGAAGGCTCAGCAATGGAAGCACAGCTCTGCAAATGTAAACGGAGACTCAGCACTGGAGACACGGCTCTGCAAGGGTTAAAGAGGCAACAGGATCAGCCCGGTAATAAGCTCAGCGGAAGTCAGAATGTCGCCACGGCGACACTAGCAGCAGGAAGCAGGAACAAAGCAGGTCTCTGTAACAAGCCAGTTCAGATCACGGAGCAGGAAGTCAGCCAGGCCGGGTTGGGTCACAGAGGTGGTTCTCAGACAAGCCAAATCAGTCACGAGCAGGAACGTCAGCCAAGCCGGGTCAGATCACGGAGGAGGTTCTCAGACAAGCCAGATCAATCACGAGCAGGAACGTCAGCCAAGCCGGGTCAGATCACGGAGCAGGAACTCAGGAGCGTAGTCAAAAACAGGCCAAATCGGTACACAGGAATTAGGAACACAGGAACACAGCAACAGCAACACTGGCTCTGGAACACCACGAAAGGGCACCTGACAGGTGTCAATGACCAGGCATAAAAAGGTCACCAGGGACGGGCCAAACAGACTCAGCCAATCAGAGCGCACCACAAGCGAGAGTGACAGAGAGAGAGATCACGGGCACTGTGATAGATGAGTACTGAGTGATCTTCTTCTCCTAGAGGGGAATAAGAATACTTCAATTAGAGGATCCCCCAGAGTGGCCGTGTCACGTTCAGGACGTACCCAAGTCTTGTCAGTGCCATTTTGTGCCCAGTGTACAATGGATGTGAGTGCCACTGGATGACAGTATTTCACAAAGTTGGGGAGACTCAGACCCCCCCTAGGTAGGGGTATTTTTCAGCCACTCTGGGAGGCTTAGATCGCCATAGGAAGCGACAAATGATCTTTACAAGCCTTCGGGTTCGGTCCAACACTCATCCACTCCATCCTTTCCCTGTACAGAATTCCTAACGCTAAGGTTCATGTGAATGGATTACCATCTGACCGCTTTAATATATCCAATGGAAAAAGGACTCTCTAGAATAGAACTCTATTTATTGTAGGACATTTTGTCTTTCAGATACGTTTATAATTCTTGCAATATTTTGCACGTGGTTTCAAAGGATTGACATGAGACATACGGCCAGATTGAGCTCATCTCACATGGCAAAATTATCTTCTGCATAAATTGTTAGTTTTATACAGGTTTTTTTTTGGTTGGGG
This sequence comes from Rhinophrynus dorsalis, assembly GCA_037306005.1. Taxonomy (NCBI): domain Eukaryota; kingdom Metazoa; phylum Chordata; class Amphibia; order Anura; family Rhinophrynidae; genus Rhinophrynus; species Rhinophrynus dorsalis. The sequence continues at coordinate 289,732,509 of CM074721.1, forward strand.
GGGCAGGTATCTATATACGCTGCAGCCAACTGTATATTATTAATTGTTGGGAACAATTAACCCTTGCTAGACTGCTGTGTTCGAATATTGCTAGCTTATACCTACTAATAAAGATATGTAAGGATTAACCTTGTATATGCTGGCTATGTTACCTTGTTATGTTATCTCATGTATTTTACTGCATTTCAGTTTTATAAATATATCTTAGTATATGGTCATATATGAGACATATTTCTGAGTCACTTGGTATTCACTAATATTCTAATTGCACTGACTGCTAATTTATATTACATTTTATATTCCAATAAAATTATGTTTTGCATAAATATGCGTAATTGATTTTGTTCAGTTTATTTACTAATGGAGTATTGTATCAAACCTAGATTGTGAATTGATCTCAAATGAATCTAACTAAAATACTACTGTGTACTTTATGTGAGGAGCACAAATATTTGGGGTCTCCTGATTCTTTCCTGCTATATATTCTCAACAGAAAACATTAGAAAACCAGTGTAAACACAGATAACAAGGCTATAATCTGAGAGTATTAATTTATTAAAGAGAAAAAAATGATAAAAAGTATAGTACATTTAATTCACATATGCCCTTTTGCTCCATGGTAGCTAGTTTACTGTGGCTTCCTCTGTCTGTCCTACACTCTATGGTCCTTTTCATAGAGCTGTCTTTGGTGCAAAAAAAGTTCAACAAGTTTCAAGTCCTTCTGATCTTGTCTGAGCTTTAAATATTGGGTGCTAAATAATATGATCAGATAATAACTGGCTATCCCACTTCTGATGAAACTCAAGATTTTACACAGGAAAAATGTTCCATAATGTTCATTTATCCACAAGTATGAAACTGATATTTTAAAGTAATAGTACAAATAATAATAATTATAAAGGAATAGGATATGTATGTGATATGAACCCCATTCTTTACAAATATCAAACAGGGACTATGATGATATAATTTAAACATCATATGTGGACAAGAGTCCATTATTAGGTGATTGTGTGTAGGTAAATTGAGGGTGGGGGTGGTAGGGTCTTTAAAAAAAATATGAATCTTGCTTTGAGTAGATAATGATGCAATGAAACCATTCACAATGCGTTAGGGATTTTTAAGAAGCTCGTAATCAAATATCTCTGAAGCTGAAATACTTTGTTGTAAGCTGCAGGAAACAACAATTAAAATCTAAAAACAAGGCTGTGACAAAGAATGTAATATCTTTCTGTGTTCTCTTTATTATATCTTAGGGAAATATACTTGTATGTGGCAAAAGGCAAACATTTTAAGTGTGCATTCACTAAAATAAGTTTATAGGCAATTAGCTGTGCCTACATTTAAACTGGGCCACGACCCACCCAGACTACCTGTTACTGACTCACTGCTATGGGGAAGATGTATGATGGCAAATGTATTAAATAGTATTTGCCTATGACTGCTATGTATTGTAGAAATCTACCACAAACACACTTTTCTCATCTCCTATTTATTAGGTTAACTACTTTCTATCAACAGTATCATCCTGGATGTATCATAGATATCTGAAGGGCAACTGACAAAAACCATATGTTGAAGCTTAGTCTTTTAGTAGTAGGTTGTGACTACCTCTAGTAGTAGTAGCATTTCAGACATATCCTTAAATGAACAGGTCCTTCTGCAGATTCTTGACCTACTGCTACAGGACAGACTGTTAGTAGCAACTTAGTTTCTATTGGCTGTGCAGTTGGTTGTGGCATCAAAACAGCTAAAAAAGAATCAATTGTTGTCACTATAGACCACCATCAGCTTGTGAGGAGGCCCCCAAGGGATCATTACTTTGAAGACTGTTGGTTTATACTGTTGAAATATGAATAACAGAGGTTACTGAGCTTTAGCATATACTTTTTTATGCTTATTATCTTTAAAAGCTAGACATATAAACTTGCAGGAATACATTATTCTCCTTCAACGTTCCCCATAATATCTATAATATTCATAAATGTTATCAACTTTACTATTGATTTGTACCCATCATATTACATTCTGCATAATCTCTTAGTTACTGTCTACTGTTTTGTGTATATAGCTAGATTTTATGCAGAATTTGTGATAGCCTCCTTATGGCTTAAGAAAGCGGATTATACAGATGAATCAGAGTAATAAAACAAGTGGCATTTTAAAGTGCACCTGGTGCTCTCTGGTGGCCACCAGTTTCAGGAGGTTTCACCTTAAATTCCCAAAAGTCCCACATTTTTAGTATATAACCCATTTTATCATATGATCAGGAAGGAGAGAGGCAGTCTATAGCACACTAAAATGGCTGTTCTCCCCACAAATAGTAAGTCCTTGAATGCTAGGGAGGCATCGAACACATTGAGGAGAAATGCATTGGAGATCTCTATAGAATTCAAGGGTTAAGGCACTGCTGTATCTGTAGGCTATTTATACATAAATGGCGATAATAAATAAGAGACACCTGCGGGGGGGGGGGGTGTCATAAAAAACACTTTGATGTAAGAAATGTAAACTGGGTATTCCTGCAAACAAGCAATTAGGACAGCTAAATCTGAAAATTAGAAAAATATTGCTAAAGACAGCAGGATAAATCCTAAGCATTTCTACAAGTATATAAATGGTAAACAAAACATACATTTTTTTTTTACCCACTTGGGGCTTAATTGGAAATTGTTACAATGAATTTTATTGCTTTCCCGTGAACCACCAGGGGTGATATGGTGTGACTTGAAATTAATTGATGTATGTCTTTTTTTGGCCTCATGAACTATGTATGTCACATGTCACTATGTATATCTTGCGGGAAAAATATGTTAAACAGAAAAATGGGTGTATAAAAATATTTTTTTGTCCTGCAAATACCATACGATATGGCAGTAGATTAAACCACATCTTTTACCCTTTGATATGGTAGAACTGGAGGCAAAAAAAAAAAAAATGACTAGCATATGTCTGAGAATTGACTTTCCATGGCATAAGAATTTTTTAACTCTGATTTAAACTTCAGTTACCACAACTTTTGTGAACAACTCATCCTAAGTCACAAAATTCTTTGTTATTTTATCAAGCCTTCTTTTGTTTAAAAATACGTTTTATTTTCAGAAAGCACAAAGCCTAATCATTTTTTTGATCAGCAAACTCAGCAGTGTCTACTTTACATGAATTGGCCATTGATTGGAAACTGCAAATGAAAGGAAACAGCCATGTAGGCGTACAAGGGAAATCTGAATTGCAGAAATGTTAACAATTTGTGAGTCCAAGGGGTACATGCTACGTACCCTTCTGGCAAGCAAAGGGTTAATGGAAACACTGCTTTTATAACACAGCTCACCCAAGACACCACAAAGTTTTAGATGGAATACATGAAGTAATGCTTAAACCATAAAAGGGGAATTAAATGTAGGAATTTGTGACTATTAATTTAATAGATTTAATAGTTTTTTTTTTTGCATCTGCAGTTTCTTGTGTATAATGACCTCTGTACGGGTCTGTAGGTCACATCTCCTCACAGCAAAACAATAGGTTTCACTAGGCTTGAATGGATTGTAAGGCAATAAAAGTTGGCACTACATTTTGAGTAAACAATTAGCAGTAGACTACAAGAGAACAAGAACAGACTCAAAAGTCAAAAATCAAAAAGATTATATTTTATTACATATGTTTTGGAATTCTATTACCTATGCTGTGACAAAATACCACCAGTTAAAAATGCATGATGGGTGTTAAGTTAGCACCTATTTCTCATTCTTTTATTTGTGGTGGCTGTTAACACACATTATGGGACTGTTTTTTCTGCTGGTAATTCAGTACCTACCAAACACAGGCATTGTAAAAACTACCAAATTACAATAAAACAACAAACAACTGTTCAAATGTCTCCCAACACCTCAACCCCAAAGAACTGCCATCACAAAAAACAAGCAAAAAAAAAAAAAAAAAAAAAAACTTTGGATGTCAGAGGTGTATGTAAAGTTTTGGCACTCAAGGGGCTCATCCTCCCCGGTCCTAACTAACCTATGCCTCATGCCTCCTCCACACACCTGTAACTAGTAACAATTTTACATGACCAATCCCTATTCAAATTAGTTCTCATGCTCCTATTGACTGTGATGTGGGGTTACATGGGGCACAGAATGCAATCTACAATAACCCTACCTCCCACCCAATCAGCATTTAAGCATGTATCATCATCCCTTCCATGACCCCTCTAACTAGATGCTGATTGGCTGGGAGGTGGGATCACTCTAGGGCACATTCCGTGCCCTATGTAACACGGCAGGAACAGATGGCCGCCATTTAGCTCTTGAAGTGGGCTGAGATGAGGATCACCAGCCAATGCCCCTCCAGGAATCCCCTTCAGAAATAAAGTCGAAACTTGTATTGTGGCAGGTAAAAACAGCCTTTATTGGTGAAACACACTGCTTATATACACTTCCAGACACTCTTATCAAGATTAGAATGCAAACTAGGGCTTGGAATGCTTAACCAATTATGGGAAGTTATTGTCCACTTGGAATGGCTCTTTTTCAAGCCATGTTCCTGAAAGCACAGCAGGAATGCTTGCATGTGTCAATGAAACCAAGAACTATGCTATCAGGAGAAAATATTCCTGGCAGGGTCACCCAAGGTGGATAAATCAAAGCTCAAACAAAAGACTAAATTGATCCAAAATCTGCAAACTCACACCACTTTTGTGGTGGCAGATTACAGTCCATTCCCTCAGCATGTCTTTACAACAAAAACAATGGCTCTCAATCCCCAGAAGCTTGCAAGCTGCTTCCTATGGCAGTGAGAAGACCAGCTCAATGGCACAGGGTGCTAAGAATCAGTGGGTTCTACAAGGCTGCCTTTGGTCTTTAGACTTTGGAAAACTTAGCATTCAATCTATGAGTAAGGTTTCACGCTTAGAGGAACTTTTGCCAAATTAGAAGATGGACACTGGCTATACTATAAAGCAACCAAGGATGGGCAATGTGGAGGAATCAGAAACTTAAGTAACAAAAAAGAATGACAGACTCAATTGTAAAAGTAGAAAATATTTCAGAAAGAATCACTTCCTGTGTTCCCAATCTGTTGATAGTTGATCCTACATCAAATCCCGCTAAAACAGCAAATGTGGTGCCTAGAAGGGATCTGCACATCAGGACCAGAGACAGTTTTCCAGTAGGACTAATGGAATACAGATGCACCTTGATCAAAGGTACTATCTGGTGAGCAGACTATATTGACAAAGTCTATACATCTTGTGATAAGACAATATTCTCACCCATGACTTGTCTTTCTTCTGTATATGCTGGCACTCCAGATACATATTCCCTGATATTCAGTGGGATTTGACGCTCTGGTCCCTTGCTTACTCATCTGAGTTACACGATCCCCAGGCCACTTTTGATACCTTGCCTCAAAACAGGAACTATTCAGCAACTTCCCTGGGGCAATATGAGCTTTAACTCTTTATATTAGATTAGATATAAATACACAAACACATTTTTCATGCAAACACTAATTTCCATCAACATTTTAAATAGAATGTATGGCTAAAAGGAATATCTGAAAAGGCCAACATGATCTTGTATTGTGAAAAGTTGCTCATCTCCCATGTGAATTACAGATAAATACAGCACATGGTGCCAATCATCATATCAGAAAATGACAATCAAAGCATCCATGCATTAGAAGCTGATCTCCTGAAAGGACTTAAATTTTGATTATAACATCTTAAACTGGTTCTCTGCATCACTGAACTGTGTATATCTTAAAACATAATTACACTTGCATGATTTCAGCAGCTTTTAATAGAACTTATTAAAATATTCTTTGTGCAGCTTGTAAATGCAAAAGTTTGAAATATAATTAAATAAAACACAGGTAGCTGAAGTGGTTATATCTTTTATAGGAAAAATATCCCATCATAGGGTCTTATGTTAAAAGAAAAATGGAACAATTCTGGGACAAGACAACTGTACCATAGGGAAAAAATAAAAATGCCCACAGATTTAAATGGGGCTTTCAACACCTCGCAATGTGTTGCAGACCTCTCTAGCATTTAAGGGCTTAAAGACCACACTTAAATCAAAGGATATTGTGGTAATTTTTGGTACATAAAATGCAGTTGTTTTACCCAGGAATTACTCCACTTTTATTCTGAATTTAGGGTCCTATTAAATTAATGAAGAAGATCATAATCACTGATTTATAAAGTATATACTGCAGCTTTATACATTTAAGGGAATTAATTCCAAACACGATACACAAACAAGTGGACCCAAATAATGGGGATGGTCCTGAATATTACATGTATAGGGTCCCAGATGTTTCTACCCAAAACCTATATCCTTGACAAGCTCTCAGCAGAGCAGAAGCATTGCATTAAAATGTTTCTGAGGGGATATGACCTGCTATTTTTACTGCATGAAAGTATGATACACTAGGGAAGAGTATGGCTTTAAATTAAACACAGAGCTAGAGGTTAATTAGATAGAGAGAGAAAGAGGGAGATTAAAGAAAGTGAGATGGGAGGACAGACAGTAGGCATATAGAGATAGATAGATAGATAGATAGATAGATAGATAGATAGATAGATAGATAGATTTTTTTTAACAAACTTACAGTTAAATCATTTTTTCTTAGTCCTTGTGGAAAACAGGAAACCATATAGTAAAGGTCCCTCCTCCAGACAGCAGGGCACTTCAAAATAGGCAGAGCCTTTGAGGCAAAAACACTCTTGTTTCCCTCCAGTTTTACCCCTGACCCTCAGTTTTAAGTATAGCAAAGTAGTAGAAAGCAAATGAGAGCAAGAGAACAGAAGGAAACCTCCTAAACAAAGACTCCAAGACAACCCCGGGGACTTAAACCTTTTTCTTTCTTTTTTTTTTTTTTTTTTCAGGGTGGGAGGCCACTGGAGACTGAAAAAGAATGCAGAGGGCTGAGACCTGACCTGGAAATGATGCAATTGGAAAACCCTTCTTCTTCAGGATGTTGGCTTCAACAGCTATGCCATCAAAGCCATCCTTTAGAATGGAAACTAACAAAGTGGACTTTGAGTCAGGAGATCAGGCCTGACAGGAAGATAAAATGGTTCTGTAACGGACAGACTGAGATGATTTGTGGACCAAGCCAGTCAGTTCCAAAAGGGACCATCAGAATAACTTGATCCCTTGCTATCTTGATCTTCCTAGGTGAAACAGTGAAAACACATAAGCCAGATGTAAGTTCCATGGAATGAACATTGCATCCTTTGAAAACACTAGAGGATCCTTCCTGTTTTGTGCAGAAGAGCAGAACATTTCGGTTGTCATGAGATGCCATGAGGTCCACTGCTGGTAGACCACAGCACTGCACGATCTGGCCTTGCACACGTTTTCCACTTCTGGAATGTGAACTGCTGATATGGCTGGGAAGTGAGATTCTGCACACTGAAGACGTTCCCGGATTTTCGCCCAGGTCGACTTGCTTCTATTTCCTCCTTGACACTTTATGTAGGGGACTGCTGCTGCATTGGCTGACTGGACTCTCCCTGGTACGTCCATCCAACAGCACGTGTGTTCAGAGAATCACCAGTCAAATGGCTCATATCTCCAGAATATATTAGAAAAAACTCTACCCTCCCAGGTCCAGTGACCCTGTGCCGTTAAATGATGCAGAGTGGCTCTCCATGTCATTAGGCTGAGGTCCAGGATGACTGCGTCCTATTCTGTAATGACAAAGGGACGTCTCAGGACAGTGAAGCCAACAGTGAAGATCCTCCTTCTCTCATGAGACAGGTGAGAGCCTTGTATTGACCAGATCCCGAGAATGTCCAGCTGTAACTCCTTGTTTGGAACCGAGCATATGGAAGAGCTTCTAGAGCAGAGACCAAATTACCTAGGACTATCATATAACATTGCTTGAGTAACATGACAGAGCCTAAATCTGGTGTTCCAGTAGAAATACCCACCCTTGGAGAGGATCGCTCATGTTCAGAAAGAACAGAACGTGAGACGTTACCAGAGAAGATTTCTTGAGATTAAGTACCAAAAAGTGTTGCTCCAGTATCAGGGCACAGTCTAAACTCTTTGAGCTGAGTACAGTTTCCGAAGGAGACTTGAGCAGGAGTTCTTCTAAGTAAGAGGTCAAGGATACCTCAAGGAAGGATGTGGGCTGCCAAATTAACTTTGATCTTCCTAAAGAACCCTGGAGCAAATGTTAGTATAAAGTGGAGAGAGGAGATCTGGTAATGACTGCTCTTGAAGGCAAAGTATAGAAATCACTGATGGACTGGATGAATCGGGAAATGCAGATAGGTGTCCTGAAGGTCCAGGGAGGTAGGATATTCTCTCAGACACATGGCAGTGATAACAGAATGCAGGGATTCTATCTTGAAGCATGACGCTAGCACAAATTGATTGAGACACTGAGTCCAGAATAGGATGGCATATGTGATCCTTTTTAAAACCACAAAAAGACTGGAGTAAAATCCAGTGAAACATTCCTGAGCTTCTTTCTCTAACAGGGAGGATACTGATGAGATGCTTCCCTAAACATATCTGAAGGAACTCTGGACAAAAAAAAAATTGTGAGGTGGAAGGGATTTGAGAGATGTACTATACCCTTCCAAAATCACCCACAAAACCCACTGGCCCATCACAGAATGCTCCAATGTGCTTTGAAAACTATGGACCAGGACTCCGCGAGTCATGTGGAGGTGTGGTTGTGAACCTTCAGCTTGTAAGCAAACTTTTTTTTTCTGGCAAGCCTGTTTGGGCTATGGAGTGAGGTGAGCCTGAAAGGCCTAACGGGTTAGAAGCCTATACGTCCAGGACTGGCAGAGGTAACGAAAGCCACATATCTACTTGTGAAAAAAAGGCACAGATGCAATCTAACACAAGAGTGCACTTCTCCCTCCAGTAAAGTTACTAATGATCTTGCCTAGGTGTGGCCAAAATGTTGTTTTCCTATAAGAGGATGGGACACCAAAGACTTTTTGGAAGATTGGTTAGCCAAACAAATTGAGCCAGAATGTATAACACATGGCTACATAAAGGGCTGAAGGCTTTCCAGAAAACTTGGCGGTATCAAAGGCCGCCTCAGTAAGATATGTATTAGCCTCTGTGACTCTGGCTAGCAGGACCAGCAGTTTCTCTTTAGGAACATCCCCACCAATGGCATATGACAGCTGTTCAACCCAAAAAGCCATGGCTCTAGTAACACATGCTATAGTAAAAATGGGTCAAAGGGCAGCCAAGGCAGCAAAATTTGCCTTCAATAAGGAATCTAAGCCCTTATCAGCCTGAACCCTAAGCCAAGTACAGCACACTGTTTTTGCAAGGCAAGATTTGGGGTGGGGGATCAACAGCAGGTGGCGTATCCCACAGGGAGAAGCCTTAAACGGAGAAAGGAGAAAGCTGGAAATATGTTTGTTAAGGAAGAGTCTTCTATAAAGGGTCTTCCATGATAAAATGGTCCAGAGAGTGATGGGGGGGATATGGGTGACTCTTCCTTGCATCATTAGAAAATGACTGGTGAGGAAGATCCTGCATCTGAGAGCTCAGAGACCTGCATAGTCTCTAAAACAGCTCTGATAAGGCCCTCAGCTAATGGCAAAAGGTCTTTCTCATAGGCATCCCCACAAGGCAAGTAAAACTCCATATCCTCCCAATCAGCGGCAAGCTCTCCTTCAGAGGAGTCACCAGCCAACAGACTGGCCCCTAAACACAGGATCAATGTGATTGATAGGGGGCATAATGAGCCAAGAATGGAGAACCCCTTGGATAGATGAAGGGACAGAATCAACTGACAACATTGGAGTATTAACCCAAACTGGCTCTTGTTGTGCAGTGGGGGGCCCTGGAGGAGTAGTAAGGGCCACAGTGCAAGAGGGTCATAGGGTGCCAGAGTATTCCCTTGTGATTAGACATTTTCCATGAAAAAGCCTCAAAAGAAGGATAAAAATAGTCTAAAGTAGTAGAGAAGTATGATAACATACACAGAGATACCAAAAATATACTTACCTGACAGGTAAAGGGTTAAACTGGAGAGTAGAGAAGAGAGTCCACTCTATGCTTAGCCTATACAATGAGAATAGTAAGATGGTTTCCAAAACACCACCCACCTTGTCCTCTGCAGAAAGCCTGGGTATTTGCCAGTGCAGATACTAAGCAAACAGTGGTTCTCTAGCAATTTAAAAATTGTGAAATAAAATTCTCTGAATACGGTCTCCACATCGACCATGCAATAGAGAATGTAAATCATTCTGAACAAACTCTGACCATGTAGGTGAAATGGATGCAGAGATATATCTCTGTAAAGGTTCACCATGTATTCCTATGCAAGATGGCCATTGTGCAGTCTTCTGTTCTTAAAGAGGCCACTACAAAAACAGAGAAAACAAAAAGAAATAAAGCAATATACTGCATAAATGGATAGCAAAATGCCAGAAAATTACAACAGTAAGGCTAACAAGAAAAAATAAGAAGAGTAAGCCTACAAAGGCTAAAGAACCATACATTCCAGAAAGCGTTACTACCCCATAGAACTAAATGCAAACACATTTACAAGCATAGAACCCATGAGAAAACATGTGAAATACGAAGGATTGAGTCTTAAACAGACACAAGCTTTATAATGGATGCTAGATACGAACATAGACATAGCAGTAAGGGCCACAGCACTCCAATAGTTAACTACCAGTCTTTTTTCTTCAGACCTCACATTATATCAATACAGAACCTCAGAGAAGTTTGGTAACAAAGCATAAACTTGTAATAAAGTTATCCTAAACAAGGAAATGGTCCAGAAATACACCGGTGAACTGAGCAATCCAGCTCCAGGGAAGTCCACCTAATAGAGGATTATACTGCCACACATGTAAGGAAGAAGTTAAAAAAACGGAAAACTAAAATCTAAGAGGACAGTGCAAGCTTTCCCTTTTCCTGAGGCTAGGTCACTTGAAATGGGGGGGGGGGGGTATGTAGGGAAAGAAGGAAACCTCTGCCTCAAAGACCTTAAAGTGAAGAAGGAACATTACTCTATAGTTCCTGTGTTCCACACTGAACTTTGAGACAGACAGAAAAAAAAAATATTTCTGGGGCATACAAACAATACTTGAGGGGACAATAAAAAAAATTCCCAAATTCCCTCTGATTTAGATGGGGCTTTAAATGCTTGAGAGGTGTCAACGTTTGGCTGAGCTGCTCTAAATCTGCTGCTTGATTCTGCTGTCTGAGCTAATCTAGTGCTCTGCTATCCATTACTGCTGTCTTCCCTTTCCTGGATCAGGCTGAATCAGCTGACCTCTCTGTGTTTGCTCACCTGATTGCTATCAGCTAACCCTCCCAGGGTATTTAAAGCAGCTTGGCTCACTTCCTGGTTGCCCTTGTGTATGATTCTGGCTCCCGAGTTGCTGATTATCTGTGCATGACCTGGCTTCCTCTGATGTCCCTTCTGGGTCCAGATTCCTTGATTGTTCCTGACATTGTTGATCTCCATATTTCTGACCCTGGCTTGGCTGAGTACCTGTCTTGGTTCCTGACTCTGGCTGGTCTTTTGGTTTACGTTTCTGGATCACAATTTTGCTTTATTTGCTTTTCTTATTTTAATAAAGGTGTTTTGCACTATACATTTTTGTGTCTGTCTGGTTCCTGGTCCCTAACAAGAAGTTTACATAGCATTATAAAGCAATACGTTGGAGATCTCTGTATCATTAAAGTGCTGACAAGCTCAATTTAAAATCAATGGGATTTTCTATTTGGCCTCTTTAGTACAGCTGGTTTGTTCCAGAATTGTTCCTCATTTTTTTGTATATGAGGCCTATGTAGTAAGAACTAGCTGTGTGGACCAAAACCAACGGAACTTACACTTTTCTTAATACACAAATACACAGTGACTAATGAATATTACTGCTACAAAGTATTATTTTCAATAGACTGCATAAAATATTATGATGCTGTTTATCAGGAATTCAAGCATAAAGATAAAGTGAAATGATTTTAGCCTTCAGGTACACAACACACCAATTGAAAACCAGTTTAATGGCAATGAACACAAGCACTGGTATTATCTTGGAACAGAATGCTAAACAAAGTGTAAGCACTGAAGATAAATGTTTGTGTGCATCAATTAAATATGTACAAGGTGACAGAACCAACACAGCCATATGCAATATGTCACTGAAAACACCTGTCTGACAACAATGCAGATATGCAGCTAACCTTGAAAATGCAAGTGGGGAAAAGAAAATAGCTGCATTATTATATCATTTGTAACAGATTTTAAGAATTGGAGAAAAGGATTATTCTATTTGTTTCAGCTACTGTAAAAACAGATATTCAGAGAAATATCTCGGTCAAAAGTCTCTTTTACAATTAACTTGCTACTCAATTTCAAATCAGATTAGTGAAAGTGAAGTGCAGACAAAGGACTTGCACACAAATGATGAAACTGTTGCAAACCATTGTACCATAATGAAGACACTCATTTTGAGATTTAATATTACCACATATATCTTAGGAGTTGCTTTATACTTTCCTTTAACATTAGAGAATAATAATAAAAAAAATCCTGATATATTTTAATTTAAATAAGAATGCTACACATGAACATGGGTAGATTGAATACAGTCTCCTGCATCATGCAATAATTGTATAAATGTATAGTGACTTCCCAGTGGGTGGAGGACAAATAAGAATTGATTTTGTGTGTTTTGGTTGATTCTGTCGTATGATCAATGGGTTACTTTCAAAACGATTGCTGTCGTTTTATAGATCAAAAATGGTATATTGAATACAAAAATGGTAGATCAAATACAATGTGTGTGTGATGTACTAAAAAAATGTTGTGCAATTCTACTGCAAAACAAAGCCACCAAAGGTGAATTTAACCCCTTCAAGGCTAGAAAAGTGTCCACCACAATGCATCACAAAACAGTGGACACCTCACTAGGATTCAAAGGGTTAAAAGTCATATTTAAATCAGGAATTTTTACTTATTTCCTAGGTTACAGTTAGTTTGCATAGCTTTTTCTTAGTACATCAAGCCTAGTATATGATTTACTTGTAAGGTGATATTCCAGCAGGAAGAGGGCAAATAGTACAAAAGTAAATGACATTCTTGTGTTTGTGTTTGTCTCTATCGTGTGTTTGACAGATAAAATGCAATTATTGATTTATTTTAAAATGATCTCTCTTGTTTGCTTGGTTGTGACCATCTCTGTTTGATCAATGGATATAAGATTTTAGGACTGATCGATCACTGTTTAATCAATTCATTCCTCTTAGCAGGAGCTCATGTTGTTGTTAAATGTGACTGATGTATTTCAAAATGTCTGCATGTGATATATCAATCACACACAGTAACTGTTATATTAATGATAACTGAGGTAAAAAAAATATGAAAATTAAAAGGCAAAACAAATCTTTTGTCAAAGTCAAAATTAAGTTCTCACTCAAATGAAGAAAAGCAGGGACATTTTTCCATTATCAAAGGGTTTTTTTTTGCAGTCAGAACGTGATGCTGCAATTCAGAATCATTAACCCTTTGAAAGCAATGTGTCGTATACCCGCTGGCACTCCATGGGTTAACTTTGGAGAAAATAGTAGTGTCTGCTGTAAATTCTTGTGCATTGCTATTAAAATTGGTTCAAATCTCAAAACAGTGTGGGCTTTGAAGGACAAAAATAAATGTATATATGTATAGTTGTTATAACCGCGAAAGAAAGATTCATTAATATTACTGTCAAATCTTGCTTATTTAACCTCAAGAGGGCTTTAATGTATAAAAGGTTTATACTACAAATTGGAAATCTAACATTATTACCAGATTTGCTACAATATGATGATAAAAGCACAGATGAAGCCAGACAAAGACAGGCCAAATGTTTAACAACTGCAGAACTTGGATGCCTCAAACACCAGATTCTAATGTGGGCCAATTTTCTGTACTAAGCTTGTACATTGTGGAACATATTGGAAAGGATGAAGAATAGAGAAAGGAAGGTTACAATATGACATAACCTATCTGTACTGAATATGAGTGAAATACACAGAGGGATAATTAGCAACTCCAGAACTATTATGAGAACAGAAAGAGAAAATGGAAACGTTTGGGCTCTATTTACTATGAGTCACATTTTATTATCTTTTATTTTAATACATCTGTAATACAGTGATTCTTCAACAACTGGTTCCAGTGTATGTATATAGATAGATAGATAGATAGATATAATCCAGAGAGGTGTATATCTGGAGCAGGGTGGATAAGATATCGCTGCTTGAAACTACCGGTTGTTTGTTTTACCAGCCGGGATTCTACTTTACAAGTTTATTTTTATTATACTACACAGAGCGGTATTGCACCCCTTTTTTGGCTCTTCTTTTTACAAAGAGAAAAGGGGTGGATCAAACAGATGGCTTATTCATCATGGTAAAGTGGTGCCATCCTGGAGAAAACCAACTGCACTGCGGTAGGAGGGGGACATAAAAATTCCCATTCATTTAAACGGTGCTTTTAACACTGTGGATGCTAGAGTGGCCTGCAATGCAATGTGAATGACCTATGCCTCTTCTAATTTTAAAAACAAATATGACACGTATTAACAAGAAAAAAAAAAGACACACACCCGTCATTATATAAAAGAAAAGTGTTACTAAACATTCCAAGGCTTTGAAAGCAGAGTAATTCAGTGCTAACGAGCACTTTGCGTAGTTGACTGAAATGTGTGGTTGTTACTTACTAGAATAGCTGGCTGACAACTTTTATTTCACTGCTTCACTAGGGAAGCATCTATTCAGAAACAGTTCACAATACTGTACTGAAAACACAATGGTTTACACAACATAAATACAACAAAAACACAATCGTAATAAACAAGCATGTGAGCACGTATTCCCTAGAAAATACTAGATTGCTTGTGTGCAGCAACACTACTACAAATGGAGATGCTGATGTACAAAAACAAATGGAGCAATTCTGGGGCAAACCAAATGAATCACATGGGAAAAATAATTTTCCCCACTGACTTAAATAAGAAGATCCTAAATAAAAGGGATAAGAGAAATAAACAATGGGGGAGATGCACTAAGTTGAGATAAAGAGGTGATAAAGTGGAGAAGACCTCCAGTGATATCACTTCTCCAATTCCTATGTTATCCTATTAAGCCAATGCAAGATTTCTCCAACTTGGGATAGCTTAGTGCATAGGCTCTATAGAAAAACATAGGAACTGGAGAAGAGATATTACTGGAGAAGTTTTCTCCACGTTATCACCTGTTTATCACACCTTACTGCATAACCCCCAATGTCTCTTCAGTACATAAAATGACTGAGTTATTTGGGTCAACAGGGGTGATTACAGCATGGGCTGAACTTGATGGACACAGCCTCATCAACTCTGTTACTGTGATACCTAAAAATAGTATTTTAGTGTTTCTATCTGTTAAATCCTTTTTTTTTTTTAGTCCACATGCAACACAGGTACCATGGGGATGAGTTCCTTCGTTTGGAGGCCAGGGTACATAACAAAAGACAGGGTTTTTGGGGTGGAGACCTCCTCATCAACCCCCTGCCTACAAACTCCCATAATTCATGTGACAAAAAAGCCACAGTAAAAAAAATAAGTGGGAAAAAAAGAAAAGAATATCTCCCAGGACAAAGACCCTACGTGGACTCCTCTGTCTGGAAAAGCAAACAAGTGAGGTTTTTCTCTGGGTAGCAGACCTGTGTTCCATATGGAGTAAAGAGTAAGAACACTAAATTCCTATTTTCTATTATGTTCTATATGGGACACAGGTACAATGGGGCTAAACCAATGCTGATATTCCAGGGGAGGATAAGGAGAAAAGACCACCCACAAGTTTCCATGATACCAGAGTTCCCTAGAACTACACTGGATCAGAATAACCTTGGGTGTCAGCACAACACACCAAACAAGAGCACAAAATCCTGAACAATACTTGGCAGTAGAGAAGGAAAATTATAGATCCCTACACAGGGAAGTGTTTGGTGAAAGTATACAAGGAAGACCAAGTTGCAACCTTGCACAGCTGTTTAGCCAAACAAAGAAGCAGCCACAGAACCAGGGAATCACTTTCTTCCTAATCTCATGCACTTGGCATATGGTGGCCTTAACCCTTTGAGTGCCAGAGGGGTACGGAATGCATTGCAAAGCAAAGCGTTCCATACCCCTGGCACTCAAAGCATTAATCCAAGAGGCAATGGTCACCTTGGGCACAGCATGGCCCACCTTAGGACCCTCAGGTATAACAAAAAGAGAGTCAGCCTCATGAAAAGGCTTAGTGTGGTGTACATAAAGCTTAAGATAGTGCACAGTGTCCAACAGATGGAGATCTCTTGAACAAACCCAGGTCAGGCCAAAAGGAACGGACAACAATCTCCTGATTGATGTGAAATTTGGGAAACCACCTTAGGAAGAAACTCCTGAGAAGTATGAAGTACTGCCTTATACTGGTGAAAAAACAGGAATGGAGGTTTGCAAGACAGAGCGTGCAGCTCAGCGACGAGATATGCGGTGAGTTTCAAAGGAAAGCCTCTGTGAGATGCTCAAAACTAGCCTGAGATCCCACGGAGACATGGGATCACTGAAAGAGGGAAAGGCATGAACAGAGATCTGGACCTTAAGGGAGCTTAAGCTAAGACCCTTGTTGAATCCATCCTGAAGGAAAAGCATCACAATAGGAAGGTCAAAAAGCCTGTCCTCATACGACAAGTGGAAAATGGACCACACCATATATCATGCCTTAGAAGAGGCCACCTTCTGAGCCTGTATCACGGTGGAGGTAACATCATCAGAGAAACCCTTCCTCTCCAGAATGGTGGCCCCAAGAGCCATGCCATCAAGGCCAGCCTCTCCATATCCTCGTACCACAAAGGACCCTGAAGTAACTGATCCAATCTAGGCGGCAGCCGAATTGGATCCCGAATGGGCA
The DNA here is from genome assembly GCA_037306005.1 of Rhinophrynus dorsalis. Lineage (NCBI taxonomy): Eukaryota > Metazoa > Chordata > Amphibia > Anura > Rhinophrynidae > Rhinophrynus > Rhinophrynus dorsalis. The sequence continues at coordinate 289,749,428 of CM074721.1, forward strand.
GGCGGACAAGGTCAGCAAACCATGCACACCTGAACCACAACGGAACAATTAGGATGACCACCGCCTTGTCCATTCTGATTGTCCAGATAATTCTGGAGATAAGATGAATTGTGAGAAATACAAACGACAGGTGAAAACTCTATGGAATGGACACTGCATCCATCACGAAAGCTCAACTCTGCATCTCAAGCCAGCCAATCTGGCTTTGCATGGAACTTAAAGCCATAATATTAAACAGAAAGGTTTCTCTCGCAAGGTCACTCAAACAATAATGAGAGTAAGGTATAAAAATAAAGCACACCCAAATTACCATCAAAGACATGAGCACCAGCCTTGAAGAAAGTATAATAGCTATATATTACTAATCAAATAAACAAAAAATGGAAGACCGCAAATAAATATATATATATATTTTTTTTTTTGCTTTGCTTTCTTCAGCCCTTGCTTTTCTTACTGCGTCCTTCTGATGAGCTCAACATTGAACTTGCACATCTCTTCTGTTATGCGCTTACTTATGTTCTACACATTCTACCCTGTTTTTAATATTATCGTTTGCTTTATTTCTTATGATATTCAGGTTGTTTTTTCTTGTTTTACAGGAGGTGCAAGGGCAGTGTCTACTATAACATTTTCATTGTGGGCTGTAATGTCTGTGTCAGGAAGGTCTTGCATCATACTGAAGTGATTAGACAGTGCTAACTCATCATTTATGATTTTTCAGTAGCTGGCTAGAGTTCAACTTCACAATTATTAACTTGTTCATTTTCTTTCTTTCTTGCAGTCAATTTTGATTTTTGCTCTCATTAGACAATGGTCACTTCCAATGTTAAAATGATTTAAGAATGAGCAGTCAGTGAATATCGTTTTACTATTTTGATAACTGAAAGTATTCCGAACTATGTGAAGACCAACAATGTTATTCGTAGGAGCCAGCATGATTTTATTAAGAAAAGAACGTGTAATACTAATTTACTTTCATTTTGTGAAAGGGTTAGTAGTAAATTAGGCAAGGGAAATGTGGTTGATGTAGTAAAATTTTATTTTGCAAAAGCCTTTTTGATACAGTGCTTCACTACAGGTCACTGCTTAAATTAAAAAGCTTTGGTTTGGAAGGCAATATCTGTGCATGGATAGAAAATTGGCTAAATGATAGATGTTAGAGAGTTGTTGTAAATGGAACCTTTTCAAGTTGGTCTAAAGTTGTAAGTGGGGTACCACAGGGTTCAGTCCTGGGTCCGATGCTATTTCATTTGTTTACTAATGATCTAAAAATGGGACTGACACTAAGATGTGAAAGGAAATATATTCAGGGCAAGATGTTTTTTCTTTGCTGAAGGATTTAGATAAACTGAGTGAATGGACAGACAAGTGGCAGATGAAATTTAATGTAGATTAATGTAAGGTTATGCATTTGGTTTGTAGAAACAAACATGCTACATAAACACTAAATGGGAAACTGCAAGGGGAATCCTCATTAGAGAAAGACTTAGGAGTACTGATAGACTTCACAGCAATGTGCAGAATCATTCAGCTCCTGCAAGAGCAAATAAGGTATTATCCTGCATAAAATGGGGTATAGATACACGGAATGCAAACATAATTCTATCTCCATATAAGTCCTAGGTAAGGCCTCATCTACAATATGGAGTACAGTTTTGGGAATCAGTTCTTAAAAAAAAAAAAAAAAAAAAAAAAAAAAAAAGACTAGAAAAAGTACAGACATGCAACAAAACTGATAAAGGGATTGGAGGATCTGCGTTATAAAAATAGACTAGCCAAACTGGGTTTATTTATATTAGAGAAGAGACATCTAAGGGTGATATGATTACAATTTTCAAATATATTAGAGTTTAATACAAATAACTCTGCAATTAATTATTTACTCAAAAGAGATGACCTTAGAAAAAGAGGTCATCCATTAAGTCTAGAGAAAAGTGCTTTCAACTAAAACAAATGCATGGATTTTTTTTATAGTAAGGACAGTGAAGTTATGGAATGCTTTGCTTTGGGATGTTGTGCTTACAGATACTATAACTGATTAAAAAAAAAAATAATGGATACCTGTCTAGCACAGAACACTATTGAGAATTATGACAGTTGGCTTCAAAGCAGATACAATGCTGATCAAGGGAAATATCAGACTGTCATTTGGAGTCGGGAAGGAATTGTTTTTTTCCCTACTTAGGGCTTAATTTGGAATGGATTTTTTTTTTTTTTTGCCTTCCTCTGGATCAACAGCGGTGATTTGGAATGGGCTAGAGACTTGATAGACGCATGTCTTTTTTCTGTCTCATCAACTATGTTACTATGTATGTTACTATATGCAAGTAGGAAGTTATATTCACTTGTATTATCATTAAGTCTTTTCCATGTCCATTTTCTCTGGACCTTTTTTTCTGCAAATTCGATCAGTTGGTTGCCTCTATCATTGCTTTTTTCCAGTTCCATGTGGTTTGATCAATTTTTTCACCATTTTGGATCTTACCAGTTCTTGCATTTAAATCTCCCATTATAAATGTGTAGTAGTAATTGTTCTGTTTGTAGAGGCGTAATAATAATCATAACATTCTTCAACCTCTTCATCACTGTGGCTACTTATAGAGGCATAAAGAACATAGTGAATGTTTAGTTTGATTGTACAGGAAATGATTCTTTCAGAAATACTTACTAATATTATGACTGACTGTCAGTCTTTTGTTAACCCCTTAGGGATCCTTGACGTACCAGGACCGTCACGGTCCTTGAACTACTCAAGGACCGATGACGGTCATGGTACTTCACGTACTTTTTACTTACAGCGCTCTACCGGGAGCGCTATAAGTAAAAATAGGGCATGAAATAGACCGCTCCAAGATCGGAGCGATCTCTTTCAAGCCCCATAGTGACGCGCCGATACATGTGACAGGTCACGTGTACCGGCGCATCAAAGTGCCCCTATGCGGTCGTTATGGGACAGAAATGTCTCATAACCTCCGGTCCTTAAGGGGTTAAATGAATGTCTATATTCTAATTTGACTAAATATTCATTTTTTTTTATGAGTCTCACATAAGGAGATGCACCTCAAGAGGCTGAAAGCTGTGCCTGACGTTTTGGTAGAAGAAGCAGAAGCTGCAATACAATAAAAAAACTGCAATGCAGTTGGGCCTATTAAAGTTACTATTAAAATGTTATAAGCCAAAGGTCAACCCTCATTTAAAGCAATAGCTAAACTATTTTCAAAGTACCTACTACTCGGCAAAGTGTCTGAAACATGGAAAAATGCAGAAATCATCCTACTGCACAAAAAAGGTGATAAGACAAAGCTAAAAAAATCTACCAATAAGCCTATTGTCAGTGGTCTGCAAGGTTTTCGAAAAACACTATCAATAAGAATGGACACAGTATTTAACGCGGCACACAAGCAGAAGTGGTTTTGGTACAATAGACCATATCCAGACAGTGCCATAATGAATACAAACTACCATTATGTGTAGACTTCATTGACTACGAAAAGGCCTTTGACTCACTGAAAAATCAAGCAATATTTAATGCCCGAATCAACCAAGGAATAGATAGAGCTTTTCAACAGTATCCTCCAATCAATATATTAAAATGCAACTGCATCAATACAGGACATCAACGATAAAGTTCTGATCAACACAGAAAGGCATCCGGCAAGGAGACAAAATCTCACCAAACATATTTCCTGCTTGTTTAGAATAAAATTTCAGTAAACTCAAACTTACATTACTACGTTTTGCTGACAAAGACATAATCTTTGCCAGTAGTCCAGAAGAACTGCAAGAATACATTGGAAAGCTTCAACAGGAAATAAAAAATTTTGGTCCGAAGACGAATATCAACAAAACTGAAATCATATTTAACACATTTACCATACCAAGGAAATCACAATAGCTGGACAAGAATTAGAAGAAGTTGACAAGTATGTTATCTTGGACAGGAAATGTCAATATATGGAAATACCATGATGGAAATTGAGTGATGGATAAAGTTGAGATGGCAAGCACTTGGTAAGGCAAATTTCCACTCTTCCTCAAGCGAACGTTTTTTCTTTTGCATGGCTGTGAAACACGGATAATATATGCCAAAACCATACAAAAACTTACGGTTATACAGAGATGTATGGAGTGGTGAATTCTAAACATAACAAAAAGAGACCAAAATTGTGTGCATGGATTTGTTAGCAATATGACATAATTGAAAGAGTAAAGAGCCTGAAATGTAAATGAGCAGGGCACACTGCAAGAAGACCTAATGGCAGATGGACCAAACAAATTTTGGAATGAATTCCACTCTATACCCAAGAAGAAGGAAAACAGAAAAAAAAAAAAAAAAGACAAGATGGGTAAATTAAATTACCAAATTTGTTGGCACACAGTGGAAACAGAGCACAGGTATAAGGTTGTTGGAGGCTTGCTGGGCAGTCCGTTATCCTGCAGTGAATGTACAGTAGCTGCAGATGATGATATATATATATATACTATATATATTGTGCAATGATATTGTCTTCAGTACAGAGGCAAAGCAAGGGAGCAGCACATAACCTCACAAACCTAAAACAGAACAAACTGTTTTAGTGGGTTAATTAACCCCTTAACGACCGGCCGATCAGCGCGGCACGGTCAGTTAAGGACCACGGAGCATTTTTTTTTTTTTTTCGCTCCTTCCGGCTCCGGACTCCCTGAATGGCGTGCAGCTGCGGGGGGAGCCCGGAATTCCATGACGGTCATAGTATGTCATGGGTCATTAACTCAAATTGACCCATGACGTACTAGGAGTATCAAGGGTCAATGAACTAACCAAATACATAAAATATATCCAAAGGAAAACAAAACTGAAAAATTATGGTACCATAAAAATGGTTGAAAAATATGTTTGATAATCTCTACTTGATACAATGTGACTAGATAGATGGTAATTAGTACTACACAAATGAAATGTTACAATTGATGTAACGTACATTAAGTGCTAAAATGGTATCAATGCTACAATTCAGTTCTCATGTATTTTCCATATAGAAAAACCACACTAAAGATGATTAGAGAGCAGATTATTGATCTGCAGCAAAAAGGACAAATTACAATCTCCGACAATTCAGAGATATATGACATAGAATCAATAGTTGATAATTATTGATGATGCAATGCATGTTAGGGTAGATAAACAGGACAACCTATAGGCAACTATATGCAATACAAAGATGAAAAATGCAGGTGGCAAGCTAAGAAAACAGATAGTTTTACAAGTTTAACTTATTTGCTTCAGCAAATGCCTTCTTCAGGTATAAGGTATGGAAAGAAGCAGCTTCATGGACATTTTCTTTTCCTCCCTGTGTTTTTTGGGACCAATCTGGGATGTTCCCATGGTCCCTGTGTCACCACTGGGAGAAACAGATTCAGTGAAGTATGAGAAATTAAATATAAGCACCTAATAAAGCATCAATTATAGGATTGCTTTTGAAGCTATTAAAATGAAACATTACATGCACATCCCATTGCACCTGATGCTATTCATGGTTGACTGTTGGCTATTTTTCAGCTACAAAAAATACTTTTCAAGGTTAAAACTATTTTTTTTAATTATTATTATTTCTTAGGCTTTGGCTCTGATAAAACACTTCACTCACAGCTGTCCAAACACTTCACGCCAAACAGAGAGATATTTGGCAAAGCAGATTCCACCATTACATGTCAGCTGAATAACAAAGGTAACATTTACTTCCCATTTAAACTACTAGTAACTTTATCCAAAGACTAAAGACTGAACTCTAATTATACAATAATGAAATCTAATTGAACTGATGTGCTTTGGAGAGGTCTGTCACATCCAAGTAGTTAAAAAAAAAAATGTGAATACAATCAACGCCACACATTTTTATTTGGATAAAAATGATGAAAAGAATTGTTATTTTTTCAGTTTAGATAGTTAACACCATTGATGTTAAAGAGTGTTCTAACACATTTCAAAACAGGCCCCTCTACAACCTATGTGGTTAAAGGACTGACATAAAACATTATGAAGAAGTCAGGCATTCAGATCAACAAGAGCATTCATTTACCTTTCATTCTAAATGATGAAAGAAAATTAGGTTAAGTATGTTTATTACAAAAGAGCTTTAAAGCAAATTTTATTATAGAGGGACCAACACTGAAAGGTACTATACTCTAGTACAGGGGGTGGAGAGTGCACAAAGGAGACGCAGGTTACTGGATAGGTTACAGTTAGATGCAGCAAGGAAGAGCAAAGGAATAGAGACAGATATGTTACATTGAGTGATATTGTTTGGGTGCTGCACAAAAATGCCCATGCAGGAGAGGACTGTTCTCTCTAACAGCTGGAAGAACAGCCCCCCTAGCACTGATGGAATCTTCAGACTAAGACAGATAGTGGGGGATTCCATAATTAGGCTATCTGTCCCCAGGATTGCTACAATTGAATAGATTGCAGTCTCCTAGGTGCTCAATTTTGACATGTTGCAGTTTAGGTTCATAGATTGTTGTTTTTGGGAGGGGCTGGGCATGACCCTGCTGTCATGGTGTGTTGTGGTACCAATGTCAACGTCAGTGGCAAATAGGGGTCCGTTAAAGATTTTAGGTATTTAGGTTACAAGCATAAGCAAAGGACCTCTAATGCCCGAAATTCTACCTGTGCCATGTACTACAAGAGAAAAAAAAAAGATTAGGGAGTTAAATACGTGGCTAAAGAACTGATGTAAGCAGGAGGAGTTTAGGTCTTTTCCTTTAGGGTTATCTTTATAGTAGATATGTATTGCACCTTAATGGAAAGAGGGCTACAGTGCTAGGGGTTAGGAGGGGCAGAAGCGATTTTAAAGTAGGAAAGGGAAGGTGATAACACAGGATGGCATAGGCGGTGTAAATGAGAAAATGGAATTGAGAAGGGGCATGGGGGTGGAGATGAGTAATGGATAGTTCATCTCACAGGGAGATGCCTATGTTTTTACCCTTGGTGTTGGGGGGGGGGGATAAAATAATGTGATTCTTCTGAATGTTAGTAACATAAAATATATCCATGTAAATGGTTGTAGTTTGGCTGGTAAGATGCAGGAGCTGGAAGTAATTATAGTGATTGAGCAGTAAGGACACAATGATGTTACTGAAACCTGGTTCGAAAATACACATAACTGGAGAGTCAGTCTAGAGGGTTATTCCTTTTTTAAGAGGGATAAGGTTAATAAAAAGAGGTGTGTACATGGAAAGCAAGCCTTAAAATCTAGTATACAGGAAGATATTAATGAAGAGTCCTGTGAAAATGTAGAGGCCTTGTGGGTTGAAGTACACACTGGGATCATACCTAATAAAATTATGTTAATGGAAATTTTCTACAAGCTACCTATTATTGGAGAGATTGAAGATGCCCAGCTATTACTGCAAATGAAAAAGGCTTCTTGATCAGTAAATGTAATCATAATGGGATATTTCAACTACCCTGAAATTAGAGAAAATGACTTCCAGCACATGGATGGTTAATGACAATTTTATGTTCCAGCTAGTAAAAAAAGAGGCCATCCAGGACCCAGTGGAATAATTCTAAAGCATTAAGCAGCAGTGACCACACTGCTTAACAAAAACAAACCTTAAAAAGGTGACTTTTATAATTCTAAAAACAGTATTAAAGGACATTCAATGTGATACATAATCATCAAAAGATAAACATGCACAAGAAAGATGGCATTTGTTTAAATGTTCATTGCTATGTATTATATGTACCATATATTAAGAAGCAGGTTTGTGAAAGCACTCACTCTCCAGTCAATGAATGCCTAGGTGCACAATCCCTATATAAGTTTACAAGCATGAAAGGATGGGGCAGCATCCATGGGGCTTTTCTAAGTAGTGCTTTATTCAGAAACAGGCAATTTTGGCCATTGTACTGACTATTTCTGAATAAAGCACTATTCAGAAAAATCCAAAGGGTGTTGTCCCATCCTCTAATGCCTATATATATATATATATATATATATATATATATATATATATATGAGAGAGAGAGAGAGAGAGAGAGAGAGAGAGTCGGGGGGAGCTGCACTGGACTTTTTAAAAAGCAAACAACAATACACATTAAGTATACCAAGTCAACATATAAATAACTAAGTACAGGTGGCCGGTAAAAGATATACATACATACATACAAGTTTGAAATAGTTTGTTGTTAACCTTAATGGCTTCTGATGTCTGGGACCTTCTATACTCTATCTAATGAGAAAGTTAAGGGAGTCAATGAATTTGGACACTCTTGGATTGCCTTTTTCTTCACAAAGACCAATTATCTTTTAATTGAACCGGTTTTCCTTGTATTTTCTTTCATGCAATTTTTAGTCTTTAGCTCCATCTTCTGTATAAAAGATTATTTCCAGTAAGTTTTGGTTCATATCAAGTTATCTTTTATTGACTAATCAGAAAGTTTTTTTGGAAACTTAGTATTATCTCATATTCTAATACTCCAGAGACTTCACCTATCAGAGAGGGATGGGTTGTACTTGTCTGATAAGGATTTATTGGTAATAAAAGCATGTGCAGAGGGGGAAACAGGGCATTTTGGCTGACTTTTTTATTTTGTACCTGGTCTGTGCTGAATCTCGCTGAGCTGGAGAGAACCACACCATTATCTAGGACTGGTAACTACACACTTTCTTCTATACAATCCTGTAAAGCTTCTAGAATGATCACCTAATCTATTCTGGGGTAGTCAAATGTGACATTGCCCAGTAGACTTGGCCCACTTAATGGTGATTGCTACCTTGCAGCTGTTTGGGCTGTAGTGTTAGAATATTCTGGAAACTGCACAGTACTATTCATAGATCTAATTAGTAATACTGTGTGAGATAAGAGTGATATAAATTTAGATCATATAGGAGTTGTTAAATCAGTTTTAGCTATAATTACTGGCACCACATGTTCTTATTGTTTGTATAAATGACGTGGTTTTGGACATGTTATGGCAAGTGCATATAGATTATATACTATATTGTTATTGAGATGGTTATTGATGCTCCTTTGATCAAGTGATTTCATCACTAACCCCTGTACTGCTATCTAGAAAATGTTCCCTCTGTTTCTTCATTGGTGTGTGATTCCTTTAAGAGATTCCTTTGTTTCATGTATGTTAGTATCATTGCATGTGTAGTGGTATTGAGGGCGCCAATGATTGGTCTGCTGGGATAGACACATGTGAAAATCCTGACAGAACAAAGGGATGCCAGCCATCTTGGATTATGGCAACAGCTGTTCTTTTACAATCCACGGTTTTTGGTTAACCCCCTGCAGTGCTGCAGCAAACATGGTGTTGCCATTATAATCTTTATAGTATATGTTGCATTGATTTTATTAACATTCTCTTTGCTTTTCTATAAACATATATCATCTTATTGCTTATGATTATATTGTGGGGAATGTAATCGGTTACTGGGAAATGTATTCACATTTTTGTGCTTCATACAGTAGGTATGCATATTGAAAACATTCTATTTACCTGATTTGGGACATTTTGTCTTCCTGATAAGATTTAATTCTTGCAATATTTTACACATGGTTTCAAAGATTTGTCATGGGACATGTGAATATATTGAGCACATCTCACATGACAAAATCACCTTCCACATAAAATGATACAGATTTATACAGGTTTTGGGGCAGGTATTCATTTATACTGCACCCAACTGTATCATTAATTATATTAGATAATTAACTCTTGGTATGCTGCTATGTTCAGATATTGTTATCTTAAACTTATGAATACACATATGCAAGGTTTGAACCTATATATATCAGGAAAGTTACCTTGTTATAATATTTGATATATTTTAACGCATTTCAGTTTTAAATATATCTTAATATATGACTTGGTCATATTATAAGATATAGCACCGAGTCACCTTGCATTCACTTACATTTTAATTGCACAGATTACGGTTATATCACTTTTTTAGATTTAAATAAAGATACATATATATTTGCATGGATATGCATTACCGATTCTTCTGATCAATTCAGCTACTTGTGAAGTGCGTATCATACTTCGATTGTGAAATGATCTCAAATTAATTTAACAATATTTTTGTTTATTTTATGCGAGGTATACAATATATTTGGGGACTCATGTGCATTCTTTACTTGTGTTTATCCTTGACACTACCATAGATGTAAGCTCGTTATACATAGTCATCCCCATGGATCTTGGTATCAGTGTTGTATTTAGAGCCTTGACTACACATTTGGAACCATCACGATCACCAACTGAGTTCCTTATTTAATTATGTATCAAATATAATTATTTCAAATTTGAATTCAGTTTTTACCTCCAAATATCTGGTATCCTATTGAAATGTTACCCTCTATTGTGCAACATATAAAAAGACACATTAAAAAAATTGCCTGGTTGAAAAGTGCAAGATCAGAATGTTGCCCGCATGAAAAGGGCAATATTATGATATTGCATGGTTGAAATGTTGAGCATTCAACCTACACATTCACTTTTTTTTTTTTTTTTTCTACTGAGAAATGCTCTATGCCTTTCTCCCCTCCACAGACCCGGCATGAGAGACCATCTTCATTATACACTCTATACTATTGATACATTTTCTATTTAATGTAACAACTTTAGTACCTGCAGCGATTAGAAACTTGCACTTTGATTGAGTGCTGTCCTTACTCAGGACAAGACCTCACACAGATAAGTCACTCATTCACAAACCAACTCTAGATTTCTACTTACTAGTCCCATGCATCTGTAACATGATTTAGGCTTTGGCTCTGTATTTTATCTCTGTCCTGGTGTTCATATATCTCAATCCCTGTATATATACATTATGCTTTTTCCTGTTCGCTACTATACCTCCTCTCCTCTGGCTCTCAGATGGAGTAAGGAAGGGGCTCTCCGTCTCCTCTCAGGTGCAGAGCGTCATGCAGCAGACACACTGCTTGCTTTTACTTACTATACTACCGGATTACAACTCTCTAACTTAAATTCCACATATTCTGCTACCTCTTATATGTTAATATTCATCCTGATCCCTGTATAGGATACCCTCCATCTGACAGCCATAGGACAGAAGGTATACTAGCGAACAGGAAAATGCATCTATACAGGGACCATGATGAATATGAACATATAAGAGGTAGAAGGGTATGTGGAATAGTAGAATATGTAAAAAGCAAGCCACGTGTCTGTAACGTGATGCTCTGGAGCCCTGCAGTCCGCAGTCATTTTACCGGCTTTTAAAAATCTCCATAGGTTGCACTGTAGTGGGTGAGATATATGAACACCAAGACAGACCTCACTGGAGGTAGTCAAGTTGTTTCATTAAATAGAAAAAGTATCAATAGTATACAGCGTATAATGGAGATAATCTCTCATACAGTGTCTGTTGAGGGTATAAAGGATAAAGCATTCTCAGTATATCACGTCCAACTTAAAAAAAAAAAAGTCTCCTGTGTGTAAAATGGGTAAAAGTGTAGGTTGAATAAGAGTAAAGTAAGAACTCAGGTACAATGGTCTTTAAAGGGGATGTTTCACCCCTTTACAACTTTGCCTAAATAATTTTGTTATTATATTATAAATAATGAAACGTGTATATATTTAAAAAACAAAACAAAAAAATGTTTGGAGAAATTAAAAGAATAAATGCAGCTCTGTACCTACTTCCAGGCAGACTGTGTTTAACTGATCTGTACCACAGTCTGACCCTTCTATCCAACCTCCTACGATGACGGAGGCTGGCTGTCTGGAAACTGGAGCTCTCTCATTGGCCAGAAATCGATCGCTGCCAATGAGAGCTCTCCAGCTTACATACAGAACAGCCTCTGTAATCGGAGGAGCCTGGATAGAAGGGTCAGACTGCGGTACAGATCAGTTAAACACATATTTTTTGTTTGATTGCTTATATTATACGTCCTGATGAAGGCCCCAGCGCAGGGCTGAAACTTCGAATTATATTCAATAAAATTAATTTTTTACCTTTTGAGTCCTATGAGTGCTTCTGTAGTTTGGATAACTTTATTCATACTAAAACCATTGTGATTTTTTTTTTTTTAGCACCTAGGCGAATATTTTTCATTTTTGGCTGTTTCTTTGGAGTGCCCATTCCCAAATCTTGCCATATATTTTACACTTGGTGTAAATTAATGATGCACCCCCAATTATTTGGAGAACACTTTCTACAATGTTGCATAAACATACACAAAAGCCATTACATCCAAATTTGACCATATTTTAACATAATCTATTCTATCCTATATAATAATTCGCCAAGTTGTGTGTAACGCCCGACATGCGCAGTAGATACTGCTGCGCGTGCGGCAGTCACACGCAGTGGAGACTGCTCGCGCCGTGGCTGATACGGAGCTGGGCTCTCCGAAGGAGCGTCCAGCTCTGTATCAGCCGAGGTGCGGGCACTCTCCACCGCATGTGACTGCCCCGCGACCGGCTGCCAGAGGCTCTGTGGCCCGTGTAACGGGCTGTTCAACTAGTTACTAATAATGTACAAGGGACCACCGGTAGATTTTCTGATATCATTATTAGAACTCTCTCTTACGAAAATCTTTTTTAAATTTGAAGATTACTTTTACCTAAAAAAGTCTGGGACAGCTATGGGAGCATGTATGGCTCCAGCATACGCTAATATATATATATGCACCAATATGAGACTTACCTCCTTGCACCTCAAGAGCTTTTCTGGAAACATGACATTCTATATAAGCTCTATATAGATGACATGTTTATACTGTGGAATGACACAGTTGCACAACAGGGATTGAATGAGCAACTCTTCCTACAAGTCAACAAGTCCTGGGTGTCTGTGATCACGAAAACATCCTGTAATTGGATAAACTCCTGGTCCATAGGACCCTGGATCACACTGAGAATATCACTTTTCAATAAAATTTGACCACTAAAGATCTTGCATTGAACATTGTTGAACTAGTGTTTTATTTATATTATTTTCTATGGTTCCAGTGTGCTAGCAATTCTATTTCCATTTATCTATGTATCTTGACTCTCTGTGGGTGCTGTGAGCTGCTTCCTTTACCATCTGAGGATGTGTGTGCTTGAAGTCGGCTGTATATCCATTATTAGGAACTGCGGGTTTTAAGCACTCACACCACATTTTCCAGCCTCTCATCACCACCTAGACTCAGTCGTATACAGTAGCTAATGGGTCCCTGTTTGAGCTTTCGGTGGGACACCCATTTTTGATTTTGGTTTTGGAAAATATTGGCAATATTGATGGACCTATATTTATAAAGTGGGGTGAATCTTCAAGTTTAATTTTAGTTCTCTCCAGTGATTGAGTGGTTAGTTAGCCCTCCAGTGGTCTCGACTGCATTATCCTCTACTATATGTTGAGGATAATGCAGCTTACACCACTCTGGTACATGCTCTGGCGCAACTTTAACATGCAGTGGATATTCCCCAACATGTTGTTCTATCTTGTTGTTCTTATTTAATACTTGCTAATTAATGTGATGCTCTAAGCTTAGGCACTGTATTCAAACTGTGGACCCATCCTTCTCTATGAATTACAACCTAAATGGACATATCTTAATAATACCAACACCGCTGGCAGGCAGATCATATTTTACTATTCATGCGGATATCACTTTTTCAAGCTCATTCAAGATTGAGAAAGAGATGTAATATATGCAGTCTCTTCTAAGCTTTCATATGATCTAACCCGTAACATAGGACTCTCTGTGTCTGTCAGGAGACAGTACATGTAGAGCCAAGGGTTTCCGACATGACATCCTGCTGTGTGTTGCCTTGGAGTCCCGCGTCTTCATCGTATAGGCAGAGCTCCATATATAGGTCTCTGTGTAGTCTATCCCTTGATAGCTCACATAGAGCCAGGAGAGCCTCCTCTACAACATAAGGACCACAAGTAAGAGCTTTATTTTATGGATGGATACAGTTTGCATATATCTCCGCATAAGATACAGCGTTACAAGATTTAATGCATAATGGATACTAGTTCTCACTATCAGTATAATGTGATACTCGTCTGCTAGATAAGTGTATTATTTATGTCATTATGACTTCAATAAGACTTATTATAATTATCTTAATATGCTTTTGTTATGTTTTATGACAATTGGGGTTTTGGTGTTGCTACTGTGGGTTGTGCTTTAGCATGTTTCCAATTGTTTGCATAATATGGGGGTTGGGAGAAGGCTACTGGTGTTTTAGGGAGGTTTGATTGGTCATTAGATTTTCATTGCTATAAAGTAGCACTGTATTGTGCCTATGATGTCACTAAACATTTAAATATTGTAAATGTGGCGTCCTTTCAGACCCTTGTTAGATGTACGTGGCAATTTTTTGTTTGGTCACATATTTTTTGTTTGTTTGCTTACATTACATGTCCTGATGAAGCCCCCTGCGCAGGGCTGAAATGTTGACTTATATTCAATAAAATTTAGTTTTTATATTTTGAATTTTTAAGTATTCCTGTACTTTGGATAACTTTATTCAAACTAAAACCATTTTATATTATATATATATATATATATATATATATATATATATATATATATATATATATATATTAACACACACACATACACCATTTGGATATCCTAAAGCTAAGGCTAAAGCTGATTATTCTAGTTAATACCTGTCCTCCTACACAGAGCCATTTCACAGTTAAACTCTTAAGAGTTGGTTTGCTCTCTGTTCTCCTGTTTTCTTTGCCTAGTGACCAAAGAGAGGTTATCTAGTGGCTGTCTCTAGTAAGTTTCCTAGACACAGAAGTGGAATGATTGTGGAGAGACACAACCAAGACAATGCCTGTGTACTGGTCTGTTAAAAAGAAAAAGTTGCAGCTGATCCGGGTATAACTTCACATCCTAAGGCTGATTTGAGCCTCTGCTCTCCATAACTACATATCTGTTTAGACAGGTTTTTGCATTGCCCCTTAGTTTTACTCTTAAAGGGATCGTAATACTTGAAAATAAGTTTATTTTATATTGTAGCCCTTAAAAAAACTTGAAAAATGATATAAGTCTTATCTCCCAACCCTTTATGGTTTGGGAGATGTTCAGAAGTAAAGTTTCCCTGGAGTGACGTCATTGCTCCACCCATCACATTTGGAATCCGGTCCCGGGACCGGCTGTGCCTCTCCAGAAGTGCTGAGATCACCATCTTTAAAAAGAATTTCTTAATTGGAATGGTCTACAAAGTGTGCTTTCAGGCCAGGCACACTATGTAGATAGTTCCAATTAAGTAGTTCTTTTCAAAGATCTCTCGGCACTGCTAAAGAGCTGCTGGTTGCTCTGTGGACTGAATTCCAAATCTGTCCACTAGATGGCAGACTTGGCTGAAACAGCCAGGAAAAGAGCATTTTACTATATTTTACATGTGAATATCTCCCAAACCATAAATTTTTCATGTTTTTTTAAGGGCTACAATATAAAATACAATTATTTTCAAGTATTACTATCCCTTTAAATGTGCACTGGGCACTCTGTTTTATAATTGCCTAGAGGTTGATGTTGTATGTCTAGAGACAACAGTGAACAGAAGCAACAATAAGAGTTTTACACATTTGGGGTGTACTATATTTTTAGAAAAATGTATCTGATCTAGGTGTGTCTATTCAGATTGTAGGCTTTGAAGTACAATCTGGCAGGAAACATATCATAGGTTTTTATTCTGACCCTTTACACACAAGACCCATAGCATGGAATTTAAATTATATCTCAGACTGCTCGTTGCTTGTGAAGCTCTACATCTTCTCTTTCCTGATTGTTGCAGTTTCAGTACATTTCTGGTCTATTTCGATTGGGTTTGGTAATACAACCTTATTTTTTTCTCATATTTAGTGTGTGTGTGAAAACATATCAAAATGCTTCCTGCTTGCAATTTCCACTGTTCTAAATGTCATGAAGAAATGGAAGTTAAGGAGGACTGCTGATGTCAAGACAAGACCTGGAACCCCAGGAAAAATCTAATAGAACTTTCACAGTATCTGCAGTTGTTTGTATTTTGTTCACCCGTTCTTCGCAATAAAAAACAGACAACAGATTAAAAAATATTAGCAATAGAAAGTCCCACAAATGACCCTTTAAATCGTGTAAATGTTCTTAACATGGAAAAATACCTATGTCCAACTACAGATTACAACAAATTTCAGATTCAAGAAAAAGTACATGGTTCGAACTGACAAATGAATGACAAATAAGCTGTTTATTCTAAGGTATAGATCTCCTTAATATGTTTCTATGGAATGAGGCCGAGCGTAATATTGGGGACAAATACAATTCTCCCAAAGCCCCTTTAATTTAAATGGGGCATTAAAAACATAACAAAGAGGTCTCCAACACATTGTGGAGGAGTTAATAGTCCCTTTGAAATCAACGATCATTTGTATTTGTCCTGTGTGGTGCAACTGTTTACCCCTGGACTTACTCCAGTACATCAGTCGCAAGGGGGTTAGAGTATAAAGGTGAGTTGCAGAAATTCTGGGGCAAAACCACTACAACAGTGACAAATAAAAAACTGCATTGGTTTACACTGACATCCTCTCTAGCATTTAAGAGTTTAAAAGCTCCATTAAATCAATATGAGTATAAGGATTTTTTATTTGTATTTGTCCTCTATGGTGCAGTTGGTTTCTCCCAGAATTGCTCCCATTTGTCTCTCTCTCTCATATATATATACAGCCCAATGACCACATGATAGGTTTGAAATCTGTGATGATTTTTTTTCCCAAGCTTAACTCTTTCAGGACCAGAGGGGTGTGAAATGCATTGCTTTGCAATGTGCTGCAGATCCGTCTGTCCTGAAAAGATTAGCATTATGGTGACCTCTCCGACATCTAGATGGTAATCACGAATGGTCAGGGAATTGCACAATCTGATACACGTGAACGTAAATGAGCTTCCAATGTACCAGCTTGTCAACTTTATGACGTAGCAGGATTTTTGGGATTGAAGGATAACAGATGAATTAATAGTTTTAACAAGATTCCATGAAGCCATTTCAAGACGAGAAAAACAATTTTTTTTTGTTTTCAGTTTCATCATTGACAAGCTAGTGTCACAAAAAGCTTTGTTCTGCTTGGCATCACTTTGTTAATGCCCTGTTCATTAATTTAACAAACTATCAAGAGAATACTTTTAGAATGGGCAAGTGTTATCTATTGAATTTCATTTAATTACATTTTGCAACAGCAATATGACAGTCAGCATTTCAGGAAGTGACTTATTCTCGGGATGAGGGGAGGTAATATTTCTAGAGGCCCTGCTATACAATGAATACATAACCCAAATTCTGTCTGCATGTTCCGCCATTTATCTTTAACGGTACTTATATTTCCAGTGTTGATAATTAATTATACGATCAGATAATTTTTTTCAGACATTGATAACAAGGAAAGGATTTTGACAGGCACAAAAACCAAAAGGAATTGGAGCAAGTGAATTATCAGAAATGTCATTGATTACATTGGCTTATATGCCATATGTTCAAAAGAGAAGTGGAGGGACTCTGGAGTAAACCAACTGCAACAAAGGAAACATTTTACTTTATTTTTTTTTCCCAGCAAATGACCATTGATTTAAATTGGAGGTTTTAACTCCTTGAATGCTAGAGAGGAGTCCAATATATATAGATTCAAAAAGCTTTGGAGACCTCTGGCATTCAAGGGGTTAATTATATATATTTAAGTCAATAGGAAATGTTTGTTCTCCACTATAGTTCAGTTGGTTTGTCCCAGAATGACATCACTTTTATTTTGTTATACGGTCGTTTAGAATGATTCCCAGTTTTGACTTGAAGAGGGCACTTTATTGTGGAGCTCACCACGCTTGGTTGGGGTGATGCTAAAATGGTTGAATTGCCTTTAACCCACTGAAGACCAGGGCAATGTGCAACACGTGAAGCGATGCACTGCACAACACTCTGGTCCCCAAAAGGTTAACGTAAAGAAAAAAAAACTATTTTTTTTTTGGCTGAAAGCACCTCTCTAGCATTCAAGGGGTTAAAAGCCCCATTTAAATCAAGGAGGATATTTTATTTATCCCCTATGGTACATTTGGTGTGTCCCAGAAATGTTCCAATTCTTCTGAACACATCAGCCTTACTGTGGAGGAACGACTATAAACAACTATAGACTCTCCCAAATTACAACAATCATTGAACTTAATGTAAAATGAATGCTGGCTGCCTTTTGTATCTGGTCATTACTTTGCTGCAAAGAGATTGGATTGCCATTGAATTTTTATTATGTAGCCTTAATAAAAAATAATGGAAGTGGCTCATGCTCTAGTGGCTTTCCTTTAAATTCTACACTGCTGAGATCTTGCTAAGGCCACGGTGCCACACGCTGATTGAGGATGACACTCTGGACTGAAGATGGCCGAGTTGTGCTGTCAGCACTGATAATTGCCCTGACAGCAGTAAGTTCACTCTGCGCTGCGCTAACTATCCACTGTCACAGCTGAAGCACTTGTAAACAACTTACCATCGATGCGGCTAACCAGCTCCTGTAACATTTTCACTTTCTTCTGTATCCCTGGCTGTGCGAATGTATAGTTGTCCTACAGGAATATGAAAACATGTGATAAATAGGGAGGCTTCTAACAAATGAAACTGAAGCAATTCTGGAGGAAACGAACTGCACTACAGATAAGTGCTTGTATTGCATTGCATTGCAGTTGATAACATTACCAAGGGTTTTATCTACAAAATTCTCCATAGACTTCAATGAGAATAATCAACTGTAATGCAATCTAGGCCAAAATGCCCCAAATGTTCATTGATTTGAATGTAAGATATGTTTAAAATGCATTGCAAAGAAATGTGTTGGACACCTCTCTAACATTCAAATTTGAATCATGTAGAATTGGATTTGTTCCCTAACGTTGAGTTGGTGTACTCCATAACTTTTCCAGTTCTAAGTACACGAGACAGATATACTTAGAAGAGCAGTAATTCTGGAGCAAACCAACTGCACTAGAGAAGACAAACTAAATTCCTAACTATTTAAATGGACTTTTAAAGGAATGGACATGTTAATGTGTCCCATATAGTGAAGAAAGTTTGGTCCATAATTGCTCCAATCCTTGGTACATCAACTTCTGCATTGCAATTTTTACATGCAGTCATGGCTGTTAACACATTTCAGAGAGAGGAAATGACAGTGAATTGTGTCAGCAAAGGCAAACAAGACACATGAAATAACAATTGTTTATCACAATACCATTCAAAAAGAATGGCAGCTAAGTCTAAGCCTTGCTTTGAATGGGCACAGATGTATTCACAGTGTATACACACAGCTGACTATTTAATTGCACCCAGACTGCATCAACTACACATTATCAATGCAACTTTATTGTTCCTGTGCACGTTAAATATTAACCCTTTCAGTGCCAGAGGGGTACGCAACACATTGCTCTGCAATGAGTTGTGTACCCCTCTGGCACTCAAAAGGGTTAAGAGCTGGATTTAGAAACTCTAAGGCTAGCAACTCTGGAAGAAACCAAATGCACCAAAGGAAAAAAAAAAACAATTTCCCCAAATTCCCAGGGATTTTATCCTATTAGTGGCAGGAAGGCACCCAACGCATTTTAATGCAAAGTGCAGGATACCGCATTGGTGCTCGGAAGGGATAAATGAAGCTTTTAACCCTTTGAATGCTAGAAATGTCTCCAAAGCATCGCAAATCAATGAGTCCTCTTCAGAATTCAAGGGGTTACAATTGCCATTTTAATCAAGTGGGAATGTTTATTTGGCACAGCTGATTTGCTCCATAACTTGTACTCAGTTTTGTTTTGAATATGTCCCTTAGGGTTCTTCTGCACTGCATACCTCTCTGGAACGCAAACAGTTCAATCTAATTAAAACAGCATAAGCAGAGGGACCCATGACACAACACAGTGATCCCTTTAGGAATCAGCGTCTCCACCAATAGCATTCATTCAATTAACATTGTACATGGGGGTTTGGATAAGCAGAACACATTTAACAACGGCAAAACATATCAGTATCTGTCTCAGCTTTAATACGTTATCAGTACATTCAATAATTCAGCTTTTTGCAGCAAATGAAAGCAATCACTTAAACGAACAGATAGTATTGAACATTTACAAGCTTCTCTGGGGTGTTTTTGGACGCCCTCGGCAGAGAAGGAGGAAACAGATCAATGTGCTGCTGTAATAATTAGAAAGGTTGTGAAAGAGTGAGAAGAACACAAGGTTTGGATTTCCTTTATTACCCTTTTACACAGTGGGTTAGTATATTATATGGTCAAGAATAATCAGGAGTAGTAAACATTGACTCCTGTACTTCATTTGAAAAGGCTCGCCTTCCAGCTAGATGTAGCTGTATATTTTCTAGACACCCAAAGCAAAACTGGAAAGAGCGTGCAGATTATTTCGCTATTATACTTTTTTTTATTATTATTTATTTATTTATTTATTTTTTCCCCTGTTGCAATTGCTGTTTATTTAGACATTTAGTTAATGATGACCAGTGTTTTACATTTATTTGATATTGCCTTTTCTTTAGCTTACAGATTGCCCTCTTCTGATTTCTCTCTTGGAGTAAAGGGATTTTCGCAACTTTTTGCTTAATTACATTTGATAAAACTATATTCCTGCCTATTTGGATCAAAATCATCTATTTGCTTTAACCAAAGGACATTAATACTGAGATTACAGATTCAGTCTACTGGGGCATTCAATTGAATGCAACATTAATACAGGTGAGAGCTGACCTTTAAAGGGTTAGTAATGTCCAAAAACATTTTTTTTTGCATTTAGAAGAGTTTAAAAAGCTAAGCTAAATGCAAAGAAACGTATCTCTCAATCCACTTTGGTTTTAGAGATACAGGCATTTAAAGTTCGATGTCTAGTCAGCAGGAGATCCGTGTTGGTCGACACGAAGGCTCTGCAGCAGAGCCGCAATCTCATTAGTTACAACAAATCCCTTAATTGGAATGGTCTAAAACGTGTGCCTGGTTTGCAAGCACACGTTTTAGACCATTCCAATGAAGTAATTTGTTGTAAATAACGAGATTGCGGCTCTGCTGCAGAGCCTCTGTGTCGACCAACACAGATCTCCCGCTGACAGCTTTACAGCTGTCAGCAGGAGACATCGAACTTTAAATGCCTGTATCTCCAAACCATAGCGGAGAGATACAGTACTTTTGCATTTAGCTCAGGTTTTTAAGGTCTTCTAAATGCAAAAAAACTTTTTTTTGGACATTACTAACCCTTTAAATGCGATGGCAGGCCATAGAAATATTCATAATGAAAGGAGTAATTAGGACAATTCCATACTTTGTGAATATGTCTAATGTCATGAAACTTTAATCTGACATTGTGCCTCTATTACATTCCCCTAGTGATAACAGGACAGCCTAGCAATGTACATAGAGCAATTCTTGAGCAAATCTGATGCATCATAGGGGATAAATAAAACTTCCTATTGCTTTAAATGGGGATCTTATCCTCTTGAATGCTTTCTAGCATTCAATGGGTTAAATGCCCCATTTAAAGCAAGAGCCATTTACTGAATTTTTATTTCTTGCCTATGGCGCTGATGTACACTCCAGAATTGCTCATCTTTTCACTTGTGAATAAGGTCCATATGGTCTAATGAAGAAATCAAACGATGAGAAATTCTGGTGCAACCCGTCGGCGCTATGGTAGAGAAATAAACCACAATTGATCTAATGTAACTTATACCTCAAGTCAACTTGAAAGAGCTTTCAGAAAGCCCCATATCTTGTGTTAGCCAGTTTATTTATTTAAAATAATAGTTTGAGAAATGTAGCTTTATTAATGCAGAAGTTTATGCAAATTAGACAATACTGGTTGGCACAGTTGTGTACCAGATACTAACACTCCATACTAATTTCCCCCCCACTACCTCTTGTGCTTCCTTCCTCCCTCATCCTTCCACCTTTCTACAGTCAAAAAGCAACTAGCGGGGTGTCCAAGAAAGTGAGGAAGGGACATGACTGTCCCAGCCAGTACTATCTAGCTTGTACTGACACGTACATAAATATCTAGTAAACTATTATTTTAAACAATAAATGGCTAACATAATATGCAGGTAATTCTGAAAGTTCTTTCAAATGAAGCCAAGTTGTCAAAAGGTGTTAGTTCCACTTTAATTCTGTGAATGTCTCAAATGCATTGCCTCACAAGGAGTTAAAAGCCCTAGATGACCCATTGAGGTCCACGGGGTGTGCAACATACTGCAAAGTAATATTGTTCACATTGCTCTGGTCCTCAAGGGTTAAATCAACTGGAATGTTGTGCATTTTTATTTGTCCTTATGCTCCAGAAATGCTCATCTGCTTCTTTCTGTGTAAGGCCCACACGTGTTCATCATCTCCACCATTATTCTGTGGACAAAGAGGAGCTGTACGCAAAAAAGCACTGGGAATTCAGCACGGCCAGCTCAAACATTAATTCTGACCCGTTAGGTGTAAATATAATCAAAACAAGGCATTTTAACCCCTTAACAACCGGCCGATCGGCGTGTCGCTGTCACTTAAGGACCACGGAGCATTTTTTTTTTTTTTTAATTCCGGTTCCGGACTCCCTGAACGGCGTGCAGCCTCGGGGGGAGCCCCGGAATTCCATGACGGTCATAGTACACATGGGTCATTAACTCAGATCGACCCATGACGTACTATGGCCGTCAAGGGTCGTTAAGGGGTTAAGAAACTCAGCAATAAACAAGACACACTATCATAAATTACAGCAAAGATAAAGACAATGTTCATATCTGAATGTCGTTCTAAATGTTTCCATACATATATGCAGATTAACCTTGTCAATCAATGGGAATATTTATAGTAGATGTTTTTAATACCTTCACTCTCATAATATAAAGAACTATTCAATATTTGTCTGGCATTCATTACTTTAATTAGCCATCTGTTATATCCTAATTAAGAGTCGGAATATCTTATATAAGATAATGAGGTAGATATAACCTACATCCAGGGTTCACAAAGGGCTAATTAAATGTATGGAAATTCTGTGAAGATCTTTAGAAACAATCTAAAACTGACAATGAAACAGTGCAATATATTTGTTTATGTAACAATAACAAAACTGCAGCACATTACTGACATACAAGGGCACACTGAGTAATATAACAAGTTTTGAAGGCAAAAAAAAACAAACAATAAAATTGGCATTTTTCTCTTTAGGAATATTTATCAGTCTAGCTACGTCTGCTTGATAAATATGACCCATTTTCTCCCTTAGCAGGGTGGTTACTTCTAACCTCTTTGCACATCCCTTTGTTGACCAAAATGATGAGATGTGCACCTCGGGGGTAAATCAGTCTACAGAAGAACTTGTGGCCACTGACTAATCACTTCTGTGAATAAAACTGCGGATCCCTATGTCTGTCTGCAAACTGCAGAGCTACTAGCATCACAAAGAGCCAAAACATGAAATACAAAAGTGGAACAAATGTTTGGAAGATCAACTGTAGCACAATGGACACATGACCATTCTCATTGATTTAAATTGGGTTTTTAACATTTCAAAGCTAGAATTGCTTGAAATGGAGAGTTGACACGACTCTCATTTTCAAGGGGCTAAAATCTCTATTAAAATCATTGCAAATCCCCAATTATCCCCTAGGGCCTCACTGCTTTGTTCAGAAAATAGTTGTATATATTCTGTGAAAATATAGTGGAATGCACATAATATACAGGATCTTGCCTTAAATCACTGCAGTCTACAAAATCCTTTAAGGTTTTTAATATCATATTATAGAAACCACATCCTAATCAATTTAAACTGTTGTTCCAAATCTCCCCCTCAGAGAAGCAATGATAGAAGTGGAGGAGGAAAGAGGCAGTTTCAGGAAAGGAGAATAATTAATTGTGCAGTTTGTGCCACACAGGGCAGATAATTCAGCTCTGCATGGTTTAAAGAATCCATAACTACTAAACCGATAACCTCTAAAATTATTTTACTGATTGAAACAAAAGTACAGGGTATATAGGCAGTTTAAATAGATAACCATAATGAGACTAAATGCCACTTTACACCGATGCTATTGCTTGCTTATAGCACAGCACCAGTTTAAGCTTGAACATGTTTTAACCCCTTGGATGCTAACAATGCATTGGAGACCTGTCTAGCATGCAAGGACTGAAAGAGTATTAGGCTACAAAAACAGCTGTTCGCCATTAGCATCACCTATCTAGACCTTGGGCTGGGAACCCGCAGATGTCCAGCTGTTCTGGACTACAAATCAGCCAATAAGAATTCTAGTCCAAAAAAGCTGGAGGGCCTCAGGTTGCCCATCTGAGTAGGCCATGTACAATTCAGCATAGCAGTAATGCTCTGTAGTCCAAATGGACTGCGGGCCTCCTGTACTGCTCTCTGTGTGCTCATTGCACTAGCACATTTCCTTTATTATGTTGTTTGAAATGTAAGCCAAATCTAACTTAACATGTTTTCATGGAACATTTAACCCCTACAATTCCAGAAGCTTTGTACATAATAAATGCAATATTTGAATAGAACCTCTTAACTATATTCGCTGCTATTAAGTTCCATTTGTGTACTATGCAGTAAATGTCAGTCAAGTCATTCCATTTCGGAAGTATTTTCTGCACAGGACCATTTGCTTTACCTAGCAAGCTAGCTGCTCCATTTGTTCCAGTGTTAATTAGTTGATTGGAAGACAGCAAGTCTAAAAGCCATTGCTTTTTCAGTCACATTTTCAATAGCTTTTAAATATCAATTTGCAGTGGTACCTTAGAGAGCACAGACAGATAAAACGTCTTTCATCTGGATGCTTTAATGTACTTTCCATATAATATTTACTCCTCAACACCTGCTTTATCAGAAGATCTAAGCAGCTGTAAGCTATCAGGACTACAGCCTTGCAGCTCACAAATAACCTTGCTTTGTATACCTGATGCAATATGTGATAACCAGCACTTTCACATTTTGTGATTAATATAGTTGCACACCCACACTATTTGCTGATAAAATCTAAGGATACACAGCACAAACTGGAAGAGGAGCAATTATGGGGCAAATCAACTTGCAAATGGAGCAAATACAAATGCACATTTAAATGGGGGGTTTGAGCCTTTTGAATGCTAGATAGGTCTCACAGTGGTCTGTGGAACTCTCTAGCATTAACTATTTGAGTGCCAGAAGGGTACGCAATGCATTGCAAAGTAATGTCTTGTGTACACCTCTGGCACTCAAAGGGTTAAAAGCCACCTTTACCTCAATGGGAATCGTGGACTTTTGTGTTTGCCTCCTATAATGCAGTTGTTCTGCCCCAAAATTGATCCTGTCTCTTTAGGCATATGGCCCTAAGAGTTGTTCTATGTCAGGGACTTTCATACCTGTCCTAAGCCCTGCCCCACTGCTGCAGATTTACACTTCACATGACCACAGGTAAATCAGTCAGAGGTTCAGTCAATCTGAAGCATCTGCCTCAGTTAACAACTATCACTTGTGTTTAACACCTTAAGGACCCATGACGGTGCAGAACCGTCATGGGTCGCAAACCCGTTAAGGACCCATGACGGTCCTGCACCGTCATGGGTTAAACTCTCCCATCGCAGCCGCACGGAGCGATGGGAGAGCGCGGGCTGCTTGTTACTAAGTGTCCCGATACCGGGACACTTAGTAACAACCAATAGAAAGTTTGTTGCAACATGCGATTCGCTTGATGAGCGAATCTCATGTTGCAAATGCTGAATGACAGGGACAGTATTTGTAAATACTATGGGCAAACAGACAAAACCATGGAATTTCCTCCAACATCTACATGGCTTACTGAGGACAAGGTCCAAAAGAGACTGGAAAGGGTTATAGTGAATAAAGCGCCTGGACCGGACGGTATACACCCAAGGGTACTTAAGGAACTTAGTTCAGTAATAGCAAAACCATTATACTTAATATTTATTGATTCGCTTTCATCAGGCATAGTGCCCTGTGATTGGAGGAAAGCTGATGTAGTTCCATTGTTTAAAAAGGGAGCAAGATCCAAACCAGGAAATTATAGACCTGTGAGCTTGACTTCCATAGTGGGTAAGATACTAGAAGGGTTATTAACTGACAGTATTCAGAACTATGTGAAGACAAACAATATCATTAGTAGGAATCAGCATGGTTTCATGAAGAACAGATCATGTCAGACTAATTTACTTGCATTTTATGAAAGAGTGAGTAGTAATTTGGACAGGGGAATTGCTGTTGATGTAGTATACTTGGATTTTGCAAAAGCCTTTGACACAGTGCCTCACAACAGGTTACTGCATAAATTAAAAGGCTTCGGTTTGGGTGGTGGTATCTGTACATGGATTGAGAACTGGTTAAATGATAGATGGCAGAGAGTTGTTGTAAATGGAACTTTTTCAAATTGGTCTAGGGTTATAAGTGGGGTACCGCAGGGTTCAGTCCTGGGCCCAATGCTTTTTAATTTGTTTATTAATGATCTAGAAGTGGGAATTGAAAGTAGCATCTCAATCTTTGCTGATGACACTAAGCTATGTAAGGAAATACATACAGAGCTCGATGTTTTTTCCCTACAGAAGGATTTAGATAAACTAAGTGAATGGGCAGAAAAGTGGCAGATGTCATTTAATGTAGATAAATGTAAGGTTATGCATTTGGGTTGTAGAAACAAACTTGCTACATATACTCTAAATGGGAAACAACTTGGGAAATCCTCATTAGAGAAAGATTTAGGTGTACTGATAGACAATAGTCTTCACAGCAGTGTGCAGAGTCACTCAGCTGCTGCAAGAGCAAATAGAGTACTAGCCTGCATAAAAAGAGGTGTAGAAGCAAGGGATGCTAATATTATCCTACCTCTGTATAAATCCTTGGTTAGGCCTCATCTAGAATATGGAGTACAATTTTGGGCGCCTGTTCTAAAAAAAGACATTACTGAACTGGAAAAGGTGCAGAGACGTGCAACAAAACTGATAAAGGGATTGGAGGATCTGAGTTACGAAGTGAGACTAGCCAAACTGGGTTTGTTTACATTAGAAAAGAGACGTCTAAGGGGTGATATGATTACCATTTACAAATACATTCAAGGCCAATACAAAGAACTAGCCAATGAATTATTTATGCAAAGAGCTGAGCTAAGAACAAGAGGTCATCCATTAAGACTTGAGGAAAGGCGCTTTCGACTAAAACACAGGCAGGGATTCTTTACAGTAAGGGCGGTAAGGCTATGGAATTCTTTGCCTCGGGATGTTGTGCTTGCAGATAATGTAACTGCATTCAAAAAAGCAATGGATGCCTATCTAGCACAGAACAATATTGACAGTTATGACAGATGGCTTCAAAGCAAATAGGATATTGAGCCGGGGAACTATTTGACACACTCACACACACACACCTACATTGGAAATTGCTCCAGAGGGCTTTTTTGTTGCCTTCCTCTGGATCAACAGGGGTGTTATTGGCATGGGCTGGACTTGATGGACGCATGTCTTTTTTCAGCCTTATCTACTATGTTACTATGTTATATCTCTGCCTCCCTCCATCTTGCACACTGCTGAGGTGGAGAGAGACAGAGAGACATAGTGCCAGATCGTGTTCCAGTGAGCAAGATCGTTCCTGTGTGAAAAAGTTTAAAAAAAAAGATAAAATTAACCATTTGATCACTGGTTTGCAGTGATCAATACGTTCCCCCCCATCTGATCACTCTTGGAGTGATCAATTTGCTGCAGATCAGCGTTTGCTGATCTGTGGGACACCCCCCATCCCCCTTGTATTTTTTGAAATTTTTTTGAATTTTTTTTCAATTTTTTTTCAATTTATTTTTATTTTTTTTAATAAAAATTGATTTAGAGCTATAGTTTAGGTAGGTAGGTGGGTAGGTTTAGTGTAGGCGTGTGTTAGGGAAAGGTTTAGGGTTAGATTTAGGTTTAGGGAAAAAAAAAAACCAAAAAAAAAAAAAAACCCCCCAAAAAAAAAACAAAACAAAAAAATATATATATAGTTTAGATAGGTAGTTCACTTGGGTTAGCTAGGTTCAGGGTATACGTGGGTTAGGGTAAGGTTTAGATTTAGATTTAGGGCTAGCGTAGGGAAAAAAATAAAAAAAATTAAAAAAAAAAGTGTATTTTATTTAAAAAATTGTTCTATATTATAAGTTAGTTGGGTTGGGTAGGTTCAGGGACTACGTGTGTTAGGGTAAGGCTTAGGGATAGATTTAAGTTTAGGAGTAGTGTAGGGAAAAAAAAAAATCAAAAAAAAAAACTTTTATTAAAAACTTTATTCTATATTATAAGCTAGTTTAGATAGGTAGTTGGGTTGGGTAGGTTCAGGGACTACGCGTGTTAGGGTAAGGCTTAGGGATAGATTTAAGTTTAGGTATAGTTAGTTATAGAAGTTAGTTTAGAGTAGGTGTATAAGATGCAGAGGAGGTATTCATTAGAAGAGGCGTATTCTTATTTGGCGTCTGACTCTGAAGCCACAGACACAGCGTCAGACTTTGACGTCACTCAGTTTTCTGAGAGTGAGAGCTCTAGCAGTGATGACGCAGGGCCTTCTGTGAAAAAAAGACGCACTGCCCCAACAGCTGCCCCAGCAACTGCCCCAAGAGCTACCCTAAGAAAAGCCCCAAGAGCTGCCCTAAGTAATGCCCCAAGAGCTGCCCCAAGACCTGCCACAAGTACTGCCCGAAGACCTGCCACAAGTACTGCCACTCCTGCTGATGAATGGGTATCACCAGCCAATTTATGCCCACAAATTCCTGAATTCACAGGCAACCCAGGAATTCAAGTGGATGTGGCAGGATTTACCCATGTTCAGTTTTTTGAGTTATTTTTGGGGGAAGAAATTTTGGGGGAAATTGTGTCGCAAACAAATTTATATGCAGACCAATATATTGCCGCCAACCCATCAGCATTCATTTCCAAGCAAGAAATATGGCATCCCACCGACATTTTAGAATTTAAGAAATTCTGGGCCCTTACAATGACAATGGGAATAGTTAAAAAACCAAGTATTAGATCATACTGGAGTAAAAACCCCATATATGATACCCCTATATTCGCCAAAACAATGACCAGGACTAGATACGAGATGATTTTGCGATTTATGCACTTTAGTGATAATACCCTGTGCCTCCCAAAAGAACACCCCCAGTATGACAGACTGTTCAAAATCCGGCCCCTAATAACCCATTTACAGAAAACATTTGCCCAAGTGTATATTCCCCAAAAAGAAATTAGTGTAGATGAATCCCTAATGAAATACAAAGGCAGGTTAGGGTTCAAACAGTACATCCCCTCAAAGCGTTCCAAATTTGGTGTAAAATTTTATAAATTGTGTGAAAGTGCCACAGGCTACACCCAGGCTTTTAGAATTTATGAGGGCAAGGACAGCCAACTTGATCCTCCTGGGTGCCCCGAATTTCTGGGAATAAATGGGAAGATAGTTTGGGATCTGATTTACCCCTTGTTAAATAAAGGATATCATTTATATGTTGACAATTATTACACCAGCCCCCTTTTATTTGTCACTTTTTTATTTTGACACCGTGGCCTGTGGCACTGTCAGGCGCAATTGCAGGGAGATGCCCAAAGAACTGATAGAAAAAAAACTTAAAACCGGGATGTCCTCAGCTTTATGCCAACAAGAGCTGCTGGCAGTTAAATTCAAGGACAGAAAAGATGTGTACATGCTGTCCACCATGCATGAGGACAAAACTGTGGCAGTGTCTGTTCGTGGCAGGAGGGGGGTACTAAGAAAGCCAGTCTGCATCAAAGACTACAACAAGAACATGGGGGGAGTTGATCTGTGTGATCAACTCATGCAGCCGTACCTCACCATGCGAAAGTGTAGGGCATGGTACAAAAAGGTTGCCATTTACATGATGCAGACTGCAGCTTACAATTCATTTTTGATTTTTAAATTGGCAAACCCCACCCTAAAACTTACTTTTCTGCAGTA
The DNA here is from genome assembly GCA_037306005.1 of Rhinophrynus dorsalis. NCBI lineage: Eukaryota > Metazoa > Chordata > Amphibia > Anura > Rhinophrynidae > Rhinophrynus > Rhinophrynus dorsalis. Next base: position 289,779,362 of record CM074721.1, read on the forward strand.
TCAGCTCCATCTTATCTCCCAATTTTTGCTTCAAGGGGCAACAGAAATAATTCCCCCAAAACCTGGAGTAGTACATTTTATTTATAAAATCCCCCCAACCCCCCAAAAGAAAAATCCACAAAAGCGCTGCAGGGTTTGCTACAGCAAGGGAGTACGGAGAGAAACCTCCACTTACTGTCCTGACTGCCCTTCTAAACCTGGCCTCTGCATGGGCGACTGCTTCAAGCAATACCATGAAGGCACAATGCAGTAGTGCTGTGAAGTTTATTTTATTATTTGGCCAATTTTTCCCCCCTGAAATATCCTGTTTTTTTATTTTTCAAAACACATCCCTCCTTAGATCTAACACTATCAAAATATAATGGGAAGCAAAGCACTTCCATCTCTGATAATGGAAACACACATGTTCCCTACTGGGTCCAGTAGTTCCTCCAAACCCTGACAAACCTATGCATATGGGGCATTGACGTACTTAGACGATGTAACTCACCACTAAAGTAAAGCACTTAAAAAATCTGCAAATATCATCTGATTGAAATCCAGAGCAACACTAAAATATAAGTGTGAAAAAATGGTGTTTCTCTGCCTTACTGCAGGTTTTGGGAGGGATTGCTGATACAGTGGCAGCGAAAAAATTGAAAGAATGCAAATAGAATGAAAGCCAGGGTTGTCTACTCTTGTACAACATATACTTTTGGGGGTAAAATTAATTGCAATATTGCCAAACAGTCCGAAATGAGACAAGGCACCAGCTGTAAAAATGGCATGTCTATAAAAGGAAACTCACATGTTCTAACTGGGCCCAGTATCTCCCCCAAACCCTGACAAACCGTTGCATATGGGGCACTGCTGTACTCAGAAGAAGGAGCCGAACACTAATCAATCCAGTTTATAAAATCTTCACCTATTCTGTAATTTAAATTCACATCAACATTGAAGCGTAAGTGTGAAAAACGCTGATTTTTTTTTTTACTTACGTCAAGTTTTCACAGGATTAGTGGTAAAATGGCTGTGTACAAAATTTGAAATCACACCTGAAACGAAAGCTTGGGGTATCTACTTTCCAAAAATATACACTTTTGGGGGGAAATCTTAGAGTGGAGCACTGTTACACAGGACAAATGAGACATGGCACCAGTAACACAAGCTGTGAAAATTCAAAGTGTGAACCTGGAAATACACATGTTCCAATTTGGGTCCCGTATCTCCCCCAAACCTTGAGAAACCGTTGCATATGGGATATTGCCGTACTCAGAAGAAGAAGCCGAACGCTAAACAATGCAGTTTTAAAAATCTTCACCTATTCTGTAATTGAAATTCACATCAACATTGAAGTCTAAGTGTGAAAAACGCTGATTTTTTTACTCATGTCACATTTACAAGAGAGTGGTGGTAAAATGGCCGTGTAAAAAAATTGAAAACACACCTAAAATGAAAGCTGGGGGTGTCTACGTTTCAACAATATACACTTTTGGGGGGAAATCTTAAAGTGGAGCACTGGAACATAGCCCCAAATGAGAAATGGCACCAGATAAGAAAGATATGAAAATTCAATATTTGTTCCAATTTGGGTCCCGTATCTCCCCTAAACCTTGAGAAACCTATACATATGGGGTATTGACGTACTCAGAAGAAGAAGCTGAACACTAAACAATGCAGTTTTAAAAATCTTCACCTATCATGTACTCGAAATTCACATCAACATTGAAGTGCAAGTGTGAAAAACGCTATTTTTTTAACTTGCGTCAGGATTTACGAGGGATTGGTGGTAAAATGGCTGCGTAAAAAAATTGAAAACATGCATAAAATGAAAGCCTGGGGTGTCTACTTTCCAAAAATATATACTTTTGGGGGGAAATCTTAGAGTGGAGCACTGTTACACAGCCCCAAATGAGACATGGCACCAGTGATGCAAGCTGTGAAAATTCAAAGTGTGAAACTGGAAACGCGCATGTTCCAATTTGGGCACCGTAGCTCTCTCAAACCTTGAGAAACCTATGCATATGGGGTATTGCCGTACTCAGAAGAAGGAGCTGAACACTAAACAATGCATTTTTAAAAATCTTCACCTATCCTGTGCTTGAAATTCACACCAACATTGAAACCTAAGTGTGAAAAACGCTGAATTTTTTACTTACATCAAGATTTACGAAGGATTGGTGGTAAAATGGCTGCGTAAAAAGTGTGAAAACTTACATAAAATGAAAGCCTGGGGTGTCTACTTTCCAAAAATATATACTTTTGGGGGGAAATCTTAGAGTGGAGCACTGTTACACAGCCCCAAATGAGACATGGCACCAGTGATGCAAGCTGTGAAAATTCAGTGTGAAACTGGAAACGTGCATGTTCCAATTTGGGCCCCGTAGCTCTCCCAAGCCTTGAGAAACCTATGCATATGGGGTATTGCCGTACTCAGAAGAAGGAGCTGAACACTAAACAATGCATTTTTAAAAATCTTCACCTATCCTGTGCTTGAAATTCACATCAACATTGAAGTGCAAGTGTGAAAAACGGTGTTTTTTTAACTTACGTCAAGATTTACGAGCGATTGGTGGTAAAATGGCTGCGTAAAAAAATTGAAGACATACATAAAATGAAAGCCTGGGGTGTCTACTTTCCAAAAATATATACTTTTGGGGGGAAATCTTAGAGTGGAGCACTGTTACACAGCCCCAAATGAGACATGGCACCAGTGATGCAAGCTGTGAAAATTCAAAGTGTGAAACTGGAAACGCGCATGTTCCAATTTGGGCCCCGTAGCTCTCCCAAGCCTTGAGAAACCTATGCATATGGGGTATTGCCGTACTCAGAAGAAGGAGCTGAACACTAAACAATGCATTTTTAAAAATCTTCACCTATCCTGTGCTTGAAATTCACATCAACATTGAAGTGCAAGTGTGAAAAACGGTGTTTTTTTAACTTACGTCAAGATTTACGAGCGATTGGTGGTAAAATGGCTGCGTAAAAAAATTGAAAACATACATAAAATGAAAGCCTGGGGTGTCTACTTTCCAAAAATATATACTTTTGGGGGGAAATCTTAGAGTGGAGCACTGTTACACAGCCCCAAATGAGACATGGCACCAGTGATGCAAGCTGTGAAAATTCAAAGTGTGAAACTGGAAACGCGCATGTTCCAATTTGGGCCCCGTAGCTCTCCCAAGCCTTGAGAAACCTATGCATATGGGGTATTGCCGTACTCAGAAGAAGGAGCTGAACACTAAACAATGCATTTTTAAAAATCTTCACCTATCCTGTGCTTGAAATTCACATCAACATTGAAGTGCAAATGTGAAAAACGGTGTTTTTTTAACTTACGTCAAGATTTACGAGTGATTGGTGGTAAAATGGCTGCGTAAAAAAATTGAAAACATACATAAAATGAAAGCCTGGGGTGTCTACTTTCCAAAAATATACACTTTTGGGGGGAAATCTTAGAGTGGAGCACTGTTACACAGGACAAATGAGACATGGCACCAGTAACACAAGCTGTGAAAATTCAAAGTGTGAAACTGGAAACGCGCATGTTCCAATTTGGGCCCCGTAGCTCTCCCAAACCTTGAGAAACCTATGCATATGGGGTATTGCCGTACTCAGAAGAAGGAGCTGAACACTAAACAATGCATTTTTAAAAATCTTCACCTATCCTGTGCTTGAAATTCACATCAACATTGAAGTGCAAGTGTGAAAAACGGTGTTTTTTTAACTTACGTCAAGATTTACGAGCGATTGGTGGTAAAATGGCTGCGTAAAAAAATTGAAAACATAAATAAAATGAAAGCCTGGGGTGTCTACTTTCCAAAAATATACATTTTTTGGGGGAAATCTTAGAGTGGAGCACTGTTACACAGCCCCAAATGAGACATGGCACCAGTGATGCAAGCTGTGAAAATTCAAAGTGTGAAACTGGAAACGTGCATGTTCCAATTTGGGCCCCGTAGCTCCCCCAAATCTTGAGAAACCTATGAATATGGGGTATTGCTGTACTCAGAAGAAGGAGCTGAACACTAAACAATGGGTATTTTTAAATTTTCAACTATCTCGTGCTTGAAATTAACAGTAATAGTGAAATGTAAGTGTGAAAGCTGCAAAAAAACAAAATTTTTCTACAATTTTGAAATTTTTTTCTGGAAAAATAGCTGCATAAAAAACTTCAAAATTCTCCTGATTATTTACCTTATGTTGTCTAGTTTTCTGAAAGATATACCTTTGTGGGACATTTTTGGTACTGGCACCATCAACTAAGCTATGATGCTCACACGTCAATTGTTGAGAAATTACAAGTTGGAAATAATGGCATCCATCTTGTAATATTTACCTTGTAAATGTGAGGAAGGGATTGAAATACTAGGCATATGGGGTATTGTTATATTCAGGAGAAGGAAATGAATATATTTAGGGGTATTTTTTTGTCATTAAGTAATAGTATGCAAATCCTGACAGAAAAATGTAAGAAAAATGTTGGTTTTTTTTTATTTTTTTCCTCTTTTTTTCTATTTTAATCAAATTAAACAATGAGGTATTCATATAATTGTGGCATCAAAAGAAAGCCCTACTTGTGCTTAAAAAAACAGTATATAATTTGTGTGGGTGCACAAAAGGAATTAAAGAGAAAATATGGTTGAAAAAAGACATGGTCAAAAAAGTCAAAATTGCTCCGGTCCTTAAGGGAAAACGACATCAGATTTTCCCGGTCCTTAAGGGGTTAATTGAGGAGATCCTGAAGACATGCATGGGAGGGGGCACGTGGGAGGGTTGAGCTCCCCAGTTCTAGGTCGGTGAGATCTGTATTAAGTTTGGCAATGTAGACACATATCCACAAATTAAAAATCTGGGTCAGACCAACCATATCACAGGCAACAGATTACATTTTCCAGTTGGGTTTATAACCCCTTGAATGACAGGTCTCCAATGTAATGTGAAGCAATGAGCTGGAGATCTCTCCTGCATTCAAAATTACCAATTGAAAACAGTGGGGATTTGGGGAATTTTTGTACCTCAACTATGGTGCAGCTGATTTGCTTTAAAATGAATCCCCTTTTCTTCTGTGCATAAGGCCCTTTATATTGATTTTCCAGCTAAGCGAAACAAGTGGTATGATTACTATTGGCAAAACACCTCATTTAAATGTTTCACCAGCATTGCGTTTTTATGACAGCATGAGTGCAGTATATTCATTGTCTTTCTATGGATGATAATGGAGAAATTGCTACTGCAGTCTTTGGCGCTGCTCAGTCTAAGCTTTCCAGAGAGTACAACAGACAATGTGACTACAGAATGGAAATACCAATAAAATACTGCACTTGTCAGTTCTATAAAAATGCAGCTTTTAATTCACTATTAGTACCAGCTTGGAGAACTTTAACTTATTTCTAGACAAGTTAAGGAACTGGATCAGAGGTAGGCAACCACTGGCTCTTTCCCCGCTGGACATTACAACTCCAATCACCTCCGACCAGCCATTACAAAGGGATGACAGGAGTTTTAGTCTAGACAATCAAAGGTTGCTTATCCCTTAAATATGCTACATCATAGACCACTTACACCTTTTGTCTACTCTATATTGAAAACTGGGGGTGAGCAACGCAAGGACATCCAGTTACGGACGACTATAACTGTCTATCACGGCGTCCGTGATTATGCGACATTTTGACAGTTTTATTACTGGTGCCTTCTCATTGGATGCGCTGTACAACTCCTCCCAGTGACAGCCTTTTTATACCCTGGGCTGTCACTTAGGGCTGACCTTCCTGTTCTGACCAGGCCTGGCTGACGTTCCTGCTCCGTGTACCAACCCGGCGAGACCGACGACCCTGCTCCGTGTACCGAACCGGCAAGACCGACAACCCTGCTCTGTGTACTGACCCAGCTTGGCTGACGTTCCTGTGCTGTGTACCAAATCGGCTTGGCTGTAGTTCCTGCTTCCTCCGTACCCGGCTGGGCGAAGACCTGGCAGTACCTGCTGCTATTTACTTTGCACATCTCTCACGCTACTGTGCCTCCCAGTGTTACAGTACTCCGTTACCGTGTACAGTCCAGTTCGTGGGTTTCGAGTCTCAGTGTGTCAGTGCTCCTCCACACCGTTCAATTGATCGCTTGGTCTTCCACTTTGGGTTCAGTTGGGCGCTTCCGGTTGCCTTCCATCTTAAAACCTTCGCACATTAACCCCTTTGAGGGTAGCACAGGCACACGGTGGTGGATAGTCTCAGTAGGGCCTCTGTTCCTGGCACGAGCTCTGACTCACTCCATTGTAGTCTCCGGTGGGCGTCCACCATTGCAACCCTCCGTTCAGGTGAACCTTGCCTGATCTCTGCTGCGGTTCTGTCACTGTCGCCTCCTCCTGTCTATAGGCGACATTGGGCCTTTGCTATTCTGGGCTATTGAGTCAGTGGCTTCACTGGCATTACTGGACTGTATTACACTATCTATGAAAGTTACCTGACCTGTGTCAGTATTGTGTTTGTAGGTACATACTGGACCCGTGTGGGTTAACTTGCTTGTAACCTGTCCTGTGTCAGTTATTGCTGCTAATTGCTGGACCCGTGAGGGTTACTTTATTCCTTGTGTGCTTTAATAAAATTGTGTTTTACCAACATCTACCATGTCTGAGTGTACTGAACCGTAACACTGTCATCGTTCTGAATTATCATACTCAACATTCAGAGGGCCTTGGTTTGATCAACCCTATTGTAAGCTCTACCCAGTGGGCCCCCAGTATGCTCAGGTGTCATTGTGCTTATTTTGGATTGTTATAACCTTTTGCTTGAGTTGAATAGGATAACACTTTGTAAATAAATTATAATAATATACTAAGAGCTTTATTATCCTGCAGTTTGTTAACTAGACTCTTTAAAAACAGGCATATTTTCATAAGATCATTTTCACTGTTTGTTGCTTGGTGGTGCTTGACAAGAAAGGTACCTAGAAGTTTCTGGAAGCTTGCTGCTTGGAGGTGCATCACTAGTTATCAACCCAGAAGTTTCTGGGAGCTTACAGATAAGGGGCGCCTGCTATATCACTGCATGCCATCACGATTTGCTCGTGCCAGTTGGCTTCTGACAATTTAATTGCATTTACTTTATCTCCTGCATTTATTTCCTGAAGAGAAATTACATCCAAAAAATCTGACTGTATTCCTGGGCTGTACAGCACTTATTTGGTGAGTGATTATAGTTGATGTGATCAGAGCACCCTTCTTTAAGCTCTTTAGTATATGGAGCAAGTACAGTATATGTCTCTGGGTTATGTTAAAAAAGGCATTGTATAATAATACAGGATCCTGTGTTTTAATCATGAACTAATAGACGGTGAGAGTTAATACAGTACCATAACAGGACACACTCTATTTAAACTCTAACACACAATAACAGCACAGTATAAATAAAACTATCCTATTCACAAAACATACTGCAGTGATGGACATTCAGCACAGCAACCAGTTTTCTTTGCATCTCTCTCCTTTTTCCCTCCTCATTTTAATGACATATGCAAACTTAAATACAGTGTTAATGAAGGCTAAAATGTATCTTAACTGTCTACTAATGATGTATCTGTATAAGGATGTAGGAATAAAACAATCAGAGTAAAGTTTTGTTTGTTCATGGTACTGCTGTCATATCACCTTCCTTGAAGAGACATTTGCCGCAGTGCATGGGTTTACTCTTTACAGTCCTGTGTTTTGTCTAGAGTATAACTAATTTATGGTCACATATAAAATGCTTCATAAAATGCATTACAACAAGTGTTGCTGCCAATTAACATGTAAAACAAAGGCAAGAATGATTATAGAATCAATGTAGAGCAGCTTATATGACTTGTTCGTCCTAGGTTTAACCGCTAGGGTGCCAATGATTGCTAACCCATTGCAGATCAATGCAATGGAGAACTCTCAAGCAAGTACATTTTTCTTCCAGTTTAATCTTTAACCCTTTGGGTGCCACAGGGGTACGCAAGGCATAGCTTTGCAATGCATTGCGTACCCATCTGGCACTCAAAGGGTTAACATCCTGGCTGCCGCAGATATCTCTAATGTTTGGCTTCTCAATGATTTGGGGATGTCTCTAGCATTGCGAAACACTAAGATTAAATATCACAAACATGATCAAAACAATAAATAAAAGCTAGTCATGATGAAATTAGAAAATAACTTTGCTGCCATGTGTAAGCCCTCAATATCCAGAAGTAATGATCAGGAATATATTGTTCTTCCAGTCTTACTAATATTCAAATTCTGCTTTATCCATTCTTTCAATGGGAGAAAGGAGCCATTTCTACAATTCTACCAACTACAATGAGCTAAGGAGTTGTTAAACAAAATCAACAAGAAAATCCCAAGTAGTGTACATAAAATGTATGTTATTGGGCAATTTCTGTAATAAATGTCTTTGTATAAGAGGTAGTGCATCTCCAAATCCACCATGTTACACTGCCATAGTTCCCTTGAGGGTGCATCTTAACAGCTTGCATTCTGCTCTTTGCAATGTATACATGTTTATTCATTATATCCACACTTTCAGATAGCCTCCATACCAACTGGAAAATGGTAAATGCAAGAACATAAAAGAAAAAGGCATGTTCGCAGAGAAGGCACAGAAGGAAAGATGCAGCCAGCCAAAATTAAAATGTACATATGTCAATATATTCAACAACACCAGCATTAAAGCAGAAAAGGGAAAACAAATCTTTCGTACTTTAAGAACACACAAGTTTGTTTCAGCTGAATCCCTATTTTTCATTGACATTTTAAACAGGATTTTTCAAGAAACGTGTACGCTGTTCTGCCTGCAACAAAGAAAGGAGTGCATAATGTCCAATACAAACGGTCTAAAACGTCATTGATTACACTGGCCTGGATTTTTAATACAATCTTAGAGTAATTCCCCAGTCTGACTGGAAGAAGCCAACCAATTTAGTGAGCAGCTTGTTAACTTTGCTTAGATTCTTTGTACATTGCTAAAATGATGTGATGCTTAGTGTGCAATTTGGTTTAAATAATATTGTTCATTAAATAATAAAAAAGACACAAGTCCATCAAGTTCAACCCTTGTCTCATAACCCTGAGAAATGAGAATTATATAACTTTCCTGCTACCAAATAAGTTAGTCTTTATCCTACCTTTCTGATTTGTCTACTAATACAAAGTATAACCCTGTATGTTCCCTTTTGAAAGAAATGTAACTAGTCTTCTCTTAAATGTATCCATTGTATCTGCCATAACCATACACTTGGGGAAGGAATTCCAGAAATTAGCAGACCTTACTGTAAAAAAACAAAACAAAAAAAAAACAAAAAACCCTTCCTCTGCTGAAGTCTAAACTTCCTTTCCTCTAATCTCAAGAAGTGTCCCTTGGTTATTTGATCAGGCTTTGGAATGAATAGCTTGCCACAGAGATCCTTGTATTGACCTCTCATATACTTGTACACTGTGATAAGATCTCCTCTTAGTTGTCTTTTCTCTAGAGTAAATAAGCCAAGTTTGTCTACTCGATCCTCATACGTCAAGTCCTCTATTCTCTTGAATCATTTTGTTGCTCATTGCTGTACCCTCTCTAGTTCTAGAATATCCTTTTTCAGAACTAGTGTCCAAAACTGAACTGCACATTCGAGGTGAAGACTTACCAATGATTTGCACAAAGGCAAAAATATGTTATCCACTCTTGCTTCAATACCTCTTTTTATGCAAGACAGGACTTTGTTTGCTTTTGCTACTGCTATTTGACACTGGTCACTGTTTCCAAGTTTGTAGTTTACAAGGATTCCCAGGTCTTTCTCTAGCAACAAATCACCTAAAATGATTCCATTAAGTTCATATGTAGCATTGAATTTTTTCTTCCCATATGCATGACTTTACACTTCCCCACGTTTAACTTCATATTCCATTTGTTTGCCCAATCTGCCATCTTATGTAAATCCTTCTGTAGATAGCAAATATCCTGTTCTGAATTAATTATCCTGCAAATATTGATATTTTGCTTTCTATATCTATTTCTAGGTCATTTATAAACATGTTAAAAAGCAGCGGACCTAATACTGAACCCTGAGGTACTCCACTCTCAACTTTAACTGAATTGGCTTTTGGGGATGCTGAGAATTGTAGTCTCCAACTGATGGAGGTCTGGCAATGGACTACATCTTTTTAGGATACAGTTAACTAATTACAATCTTTGACTTTGTTACTCACAAAAGAAAACTGAAACAACTGGCAGTTATAATTTATGGTGTAAACCATTGGAGGTCTGAGCAATTGAGCCCTGGGTCATGGACCAGGATTCTGCCATAGAAGATGGGGCCGGCTCCTCCAGAGAAAGGCCCAAGCACCCCCAACACACCTAAATAAATTAACAATGCTGCGGCACATATATATATATATATATATATATATATATATATATATATATATATATATATATATATATATATATACATATACATACATACACACACACACAAACACATACTATATCAGGGGTTAATAAAATAAATAAACCTACCTGCCCAAAACAAAATATATATAAGTTAAGATCGTAGCCGTATTAGTCCAGTGATGTAGATGTAAAAATAACAAACAAAATTAATATCTTGTAATACCTTTTTTATTGGACTAACAGAATTTTGGATTGACAAGCTTTCGGGATAAACTCCCTTTCTCAAGTCTGAAGCATTTCTGAGCACAAGGACACATAATTCACAATTAAAACAGTTAATACACTGAATTCAAAGCTGTGTTGTTTGCTGGGATTAACACAGCAGGACTGCTGATAAGACAGGGACCAAGAGAAAATCCACACTCTTCTTGTATGAATTTTCTCTTGGTCCTTGTCTTATCAGCAGTGATTCACAGGATTCTCAGTTCTAGTCCTCATGGCACACTAACAGGGCAAGTTTTCAGAATATGCCGAATTAAGGAGGGGTAGCTGAATCAAAATGACAGAACAACTATTAATATATTCAAATGCTGACCTGTTGGTGTGCCCTGAGGACTTATGTTAAGATTTACTGCTATAAACACATATATGGAAATTGAAATTAGTTCCTTCCTCCTCCTTATGGCTTCAACATATGGACACTCTCCTCTCCATGGAACAATGCCACGCTCTTAACACCTCCTCCTCTAATTCATCCTTTCTACACCATTGGAAAAGCTGGCTAGATATCAGACCATCTCTATAGCTTCTCCATATTCTGCAGTTTCTTTCCCGACAGACTAACGGTATAACTGACCCCTATGTTTTACTTACTAATATTACATTACACCAGCCCTCAATTCTCCTGGGCTCTCCGCCTCCCTCTGACCTATCTGGCACTTTTCACGTTAAGAGATTTTTTTTTGTCCCCTTCCTCCTCTACATTTCTCCCCTCCCTTTTTGTTTCCTAGATTTCTGACCTTGCTTCTCGACACCACTACATCGACTTTATTAAAACCAATATTGCATTTTAGAACCTTTGTCATATTATAAACATACTCTCTCACACTGTTCTCCTTATGATTAAAATTCCACTGTCAGTTTCTTCCCATAACGTCTGTGAGATTTCTTACTGTTATTTCCATACTGCAATATGTCTGTATGCTACTCCCGTTTTCTGTAAAACTTCAATATGTAATTGGAAGTTACAGTTTAATTTCTTTGTATGACTGTGCAATTTCTCAATAAAGCCTTTTAAAAATAAATAAATAAATAAATAAATAAACAAACAAATAAATAAATAAATATGAGTACTCCCACTTAAGCTACAGGGCTAACTGGTGTCCAAAAGGGAGACTTACAAACAAATTGTGACAAACACACACAGGCAAAACAAAAATGCAGTGTTTTGTTCAAGACATTTGGCCTCTCAGGTGCTGCTCAAGTCTTCCATGTGCCATTGCAGAGAGGAAATCTCCCTGTTCATATCAGACTTGTCCCCCAACAGACAGTCCAGCTCCAAAAAGTGTGGTGTAACTGATTCACTCTAGGCACATGGAGTGCAAGGGCCCATGCCTGGGATGCCCTTCAAACCTAGGGAGATTTGCAAACAAAAATTTTGTTCAAGGCATAGTGACCTTTCAGGTACGCTCAAGTCACATTTTTCTCTCCCATGTGCAGCTGCAGAGAAGAAATCTGTATGTCCATATCAGACTAGACCCTGATGAGGCTCACTGTCTGAGGATGAGATCAGTCTGACATGGAAATTTCCTCTCTACAATGGTACATGGGAGTGGGAAATGTGAATTGAGCATCACCTGAAAGGCCACTCTGCCTTGAACAAAACATTTTATTTTTTCCATCTCTGTATGCTTTCATCACATTTGTTTGTTAGTCTCCCTAAGTTGGAAGGGCCTCCCAGGCATGGCACCTTGCTCTCCACGTGCCTAGAGGGAATCGGTTGCACCACACTGCGAGGCCCACAAAGACCAAAACGTGCATCTGTGGTTGTGCAGTTTCTCTCATGCAGAGAGCATTTGTGTGACATTTTGCAGCTGGACGTTTTGATGGCGGGACCAGTCTGATATGAACATGGAGATTTCCTCTCTGCAATGGCACATGGAAGAGAGAAATTTGACTTGGGCAACACCTGAGAGGCCACTCTGCCTTCATCACATTTGTGTGTCCAAAAGGCACGTTTTACACTGGAGATCTAGAGTCACTGACTACAGGCCTCAAAAGTATGTGATAGGAACAGAACCACTTGGTGATCACCATAGGAAATTGCAGTTAAATTTAAATAAGTGAGTTGCCTGAAAAAAACTCCCAGTTGCACTGCCCTTGTTTTATCCATCATGAAAATAATGAATATATTTACTACTACTTTAACATGTACAGTTTGGAGTCAAAGGGACATATGCAGAAATGCAAAAAAGTGGTGCAATTCTGGGTTATCACCACAGGTAAATAAAAAAGCCATGTTCCCTCCAATAATTGAAATGGGAGGGATCTCCAAGGCATTGTAAAGCAATACACTGGATACCTTTCTAGGGTTAAAAGCTCCAATGAAATCAATACAACATTGTATATGTTTCCTATAGTGGCTTTCTTCATATCACAGTCCTTTTTCCATTTTGCATGGCCCAAAGAGTTAACAGTATTATTTACATAGCAGCAATGTTTCACATGCTGTGCAAACTTGGGCATATTAGAAATATATCTATTGTGTATAAATATCTGAAATTGCCTCCAGCAGCTGAATCATATAGAACATTACCGGACATATTTTTTATTAGAAGAAACCAATTGTTCTGTGTAAGATTTTGGAAAACTATCATTTGTCATCTAAGTGCAGCCTATTATCAGATCATGATTGTAACTATTGGGTGACAATAGATCATGGTGACGGTCCCTGCAATAACCAGAGAGGCTTTCAGCAAAACTCGAGAATAATAATATTGTACTGTTTTGTTCTAACGGTTGCAGATTTTATTAATCCTCAATAGAGTGGTCTATTACTATTAAATGAACACAAGCCTGTATAAATAAACTGTTTACTAGTGCGCCTGGAATGAAGGATAGATTTATTCTTACACTGCATTTTTTCATAGACAATGATTAAACTCAAAGATGGTTAAAACAGCTGTTAGTAAATTTAATTATAAACTCTCTACACTCCCCAATTTGTGTAATTAACCCCTGGCTGCTAGACAGTTATTTATTGAATTGCTACAAAGTGCACTGGAAACCTGTTTTGTATCTAAGTGGTTAAGACGCAATGTATAAATATAGTGAAAATAGCAGGGAGTCATGTTTAGTGAGACAAAACATGAAGCCATGTAAAGCTAGAACAGTATCTGTGATTAATCTATAATAACTAGCAGAGACTGTCACACTATGGAGGGCACCTGACACAAATTTCATCAATAATGCAATTAGCAGCCCAACCAAGTGCATGCACTCCCCCTTACACACTTCACAATGCTCTCGTGGTATTACGGTTTTGTAAGAACACTCAGGCAATTAGGTAAGGTTAAGATCAACTTTACTGACAAATAATAAAACTACAAGAGCAATCACCCTACTCAGGTCCAGAAAACGTCAGTACCGTGGTACTTCCCAAATCTGACGCAGGTAAGGATGGACAGTAAATATCAGCAGGCAATAATATACAGTAGGACTAAGCTGGCTTGATCCATTGACAGGTCACAGGAACAAGGTTAACTACGACAATACCACACCACGGGAAGGCCCTATTAAGCGGTGGGTAACTGCAGGGCAAATCCCTAGAAGACTAGAGATAGTGGAGGCAACACAGAATGATCACTGGAAAGTGACCAAGTCCCTAGAATGCTACGGATAGCGGTAGCAGCACAGATAGGACACTGGCAAGTGACTGAGTCCCTAGAACGCTATGGATAGCAGAGGCAGCACAACAGATACTGGCAAGCGACTGGAGCTACTCGCAATACAGTCTCCCAGATGACCTCGGGAGTGACAGGCCAAGCAGGTGCTGTAGCGGTATACTGCAAGCGAGAGTAGGCTGAACGGAGCACAGGGTACGCACCCTGATGGGTCTGAAGCCAGAACTGCCAAATCGGTACACACAGAGGTAGTAGCCAGTCCTAGTCAGTAACGGAATTGGATACTCAGCCAAAGCCAGGTCGGTACACATGGAGGTAGTCAGCCAGTCCTAGTCTGCAACGGAATCAGATACTAAGCCAAAGCCAGGTCGGTACACACGGAGGTAGTCAGCTAGCCCTAGTCAGCAATGGAGCGGGTGTCACGGAGTGACTATGAAATTAACACACTGACAAGTACAGATGAACTTAATATAAAACTTTATTAAGTACAATAAAGACAGGTAGTAATGAAACAGACTGGTGGCAACAAATGACAACAGTAATAGGTAATGACACAAGTGGCAGTAGATGGTAACACCTTCACAAGACCAGGGAGGAACAGTGTACTCACTTTCCTCACCCTTCACCAGGCAGGTGATTAGCAATGGAATAGCCCTAGGACTACCAGGTATGTGCGAGGATTGTGCTGGTATACCGCATACACAGTCCCTAGACCCCATTATGCAGAAACCCACTATCCAGGTGGCATTTTCACGGCAGTGCTCAGTTGCGCAGTCTCCATTACTGCTATGGCAGTCTCCAGTTGCTTAGCCTCCGTTACTGCTCCGGCAGAGTGCAAGTGGCCTAGTCTCCGTTTACTGCTACGGCAGAGTGCAAGTGGCCTAGTCTCCATTACTGCTCCGGCAGAGTGCAAGTGGCCTAGCCATCGTTTACTGCTACGGCAGAGTACAAGTGGCCTAGTCTCCATTACTGCTACGGCAGAGTGCAAGTGGGCTATTCTCCGTTTACTGCTACAGCAGAGTGCAAGTGGCTTAGTCTCCGTTTACTGCTACAGCAGAGTGCAAGTGGCTTAGTCTCCGTTTACTGCTACAGCAGAGTGCAAGTGGCCTAGTCTCCATTACTGCTCCGGCAGAGTGCAAGTGGCCTAGCCATCGTTTACTGCTACGGCAGAGTACAAGTGGCCTAGTCTCCATTACTGCTACGGCAGAGTGCAAGTGGGCTATTCTCCGTTTACTGCTACAGCAGAGTGCAAGTGGCTTAGTCTCCGTTTACTGCTACAGCAGAGTGCAAGTGGCTTAGTCTCCGTTTACTGCTACAGCAGAGTGCAAGTGGCCTAGTCTCCATTACTGCTACGGCAGAGTGCAAGTGGGCTATTCTCCGTTTACTGCTACGGCAGAATACAAGTTGCCTGGTCTCCGTTACTGCTACGGCAGTGCCCACGTCTCTCAGTCTCCATTACTACTATGGCAGTGATCACGTGGCCTAGTCTCCGTTACTGCTCCGGCAGTGCTCTATGTTGCTCAGCCTCCGTTACTGCTCAGGAAGTTCACCATTGTCTGCTAACCTATTACTGGGCACTACTCGTCCTTAAGCTCTCTATCCTAGGTGAGCTTCTTAACAGACCTCTCCTCACATGGGACTGTTTACACTCGCTGAAGGTCATTAACCCATGCAATACCGATACACTAGGATTCCTTCAAATTCTGCCTAACCTGTGTCAGTATATCGTGTTATGGACTCTATGTTTATACTGGACCTGTGTAGGCATATGTAAATGTAACCTGTCTTGTGTCTGTATTATACTGAAAATATACTACAGGACCTTTGAGGGTTATTGTATTGCTGATTGCTTAATAAAACTGTGTTTTATCCTAACCTACTGTGTCTGTGTGTCAAACAAACCGTTACAGCAACAATGGAGAGTGCAACCGAAGAGGCAGCCAATGGTCAGAACCGGATCGGGTAGTCAGACGTCGCCAGTGGTCGTAGCCGGAGCAGGTAGTCAGACGTAGCCAGGGGTCAGTGCCGGAATGGGATAGTCAGACGTAGCCAAGAGTCAGAACCGGAACAGGTAGTCAGACGTAGCCAGGTAATGTACAGGAACAGGAATGGACCAACACAGCAATAAGCTCAGGTACACCACAAAAGGGCAAAGGTAATGACACAGGTTGAGGTTTAAAAACCCTGACAGGTGGATCTATAAGAATAGCAACTCATCGGGAGCGACAGTTCAGGAAGTAAACAATGTCACACGTAGGCAATACAGCGATAGGCAATCACGGGCACCGTGATAGCGGGTTCTCAACCAAAGCCAGATCGGTACACACAGAGGTAGTCAGCCAGGCCCAGTAAGTAACGGAAATGGGTTCTCAGCCAAGCCAGTTCGGTACACATGGAGGTAGTCAGCCAGTTCTAGTCAGCAATGCTAGCGGATTCTCAGCTACAGCCAGTTCGGTACACATGGAGGTAGTCAGCCAGTCCTAGTCAGCAACGGAAGTGGGTTCTCAGCCAAAGCCAGATCGGTACATACGGCGGTAGTCAGCCAGTCCTAATCAGCAATGGGAATCGAAACACAGGAGCAACAGGAGCGCAGTCAGGCGAGCCGGATCATACACGGAGCAGGAACAAGCAGCAACTCAAATGCTAGATACAGGTACACCACAAAAGGGCACTGAAAAGATAACAGGAGAGAGTTTAAAAAGGCTAACCCTGGACGGAACCAAAGCCCAATAACCAATAAGAACTGTGAAAGGGAAAAACCCGGGAGTAACAATGTCGCCCTGCTGCTAGAATCACAGGCACCGTGATACGTGGTTATGAGACTAAGGGGTTACTAACATATAAATCAGTGCAAATAACTAGAATACAAAGGGAAACCTTTAATGATGAAGAAGGACAATTTTGGTAGGAAGCCATGAGCGGTTGTTTAGTAGTCCAAATACCAGAATTTTATCATGCAAAAGTGTTATGACAGCTGAAACATGCATATGTTCACTTTCAGATAATACAAGTAGTGAGTATAAATCTCTGCTGGACTGTCAATTGGACTGTGGGCACATGGTAGGTATACTTTGCATCTATGAACTTGAAGCACTTAAGGTTGTGCAATCTTACTTCACCTGATGGTGTTCCATAAATCCATTGCCAGTCCAAAAGACTGACCAACTATATCAGAAATTGGTTTCATATTGGAACTATTAAAGTGGAACTAACACCGCTAACAAACATTGTCTTTAATAATTCCCTATCTGGCGACTAGCTGCTTAGTAGCGCTAGTCGCCAGAATTATTACCTCTTCATGAGGAAATCTGAAGTGATCCTAAGCTGACAGGCAGGACGGAACGCGGACATCTTGCTCTAGTGACGTCCGCGCGCCTGCTCTGTCAGTCCCTTCCAGAGCTGAATGTCTCCTAGCAACGCCTCCTACAGCCGTCTGGGACTGACAGAGCAGGCGAGCGGACGTCACTAGGGCAAGATGTCCGTGCTCCATCCTGCCTGTCAGCCGATGATTACTTCAAATTTCTTCATGAAGAGGTAATAACTCTGGCGACTAGTGCTACTAAGCAGCTAGTCGCCAGATAGGGAATTATTAAAGACAATGTTTGTTAGCGGTGTTAGTTCCACTTTAAGTCAGTTGGTTGACCAATATCCATAGACTCTTGTGTTACTTTTGGTAGTTATGTTAGATATGTATTACAAATTACTGATTGTATTGAGTGGGAAAATAATTAACACTGGTGAAGGTAGTGTATGTAGGTTTGTGTCTAGGAGGCAGCCTTCTATTGTCTCACTTGTGGCTCCGAGCAAGTTTAACCTTTTGAGTGCCAGAGGGATATTCAAGGAATTGCAGCTTCAGAAGGGCCTGTCTCTATAGAAATAAATCTTTCTTGTCATGGTGTTCCAAAAACACGTTATGAGACATCATGATACAAGTATCCTGATTTAATAGTGTGCTTATGTTATCCTATAGGAGTCCTAAGATGTTGAGTTTTCCTACCACATATTATAAACCACAGCCACAAGAAATTAAATATACAGCAATCAGAATTACACTTCATCACACTATCGATTTTAAATAGTTCTGAAGTTATAATGTGTAGCTGCTTTGTCCACTACAAAAGGACAAGCTTGACATATTGTACTGCAACACCTATAAGATGCCTGGATCTCATCTCTACAAGACAAGTTTGTATTTTAGATTGTACTTTCTTCTGATTGGGAAATGTATTTGGGGACAATAAATTTGTATATTTTGTTAAGAAGGATAATATGTTCCTATATATCTTTATATATTATTTAAAACATTGTATTTTTGTTTTGGCATAGTTAGCCCCATTTATGTTTCATTTATGTGTTATATGGGTTAATTTTCCTTTTGCCATACTTTCAGTTTTTATTTTATCTGGGTATTCAGGTGGTCATATGTTTGTGTGCAAACGGCCACAATTGATGGTCTTTTTTTGGGGCTTTGTATGTGGTTGTCCGTATATTATTCATGTGTTGCTTGGACATTTATTTATTTTTTTTATATTCTCCATTTATTACTTTATTCTATATATATATATATTTTTTGTATATTATTTTTTTTTTTTTAATGCAAAGCTAACATTTTTGGATTCTTTAGCAAGAGGAATTCCTTTTTGGTAGAAGTGGAGTTAAGTAAGGATCTAGTGAGGTTTACCCATTAAGGTATTTGTCAATTCGGTTATATTAAAGGACTAGTTGAACAGCCCATGTACACGAGCCACAGTGGTGGACAGCAACGGCCGCTGTGCAGTCATTCACAGTAGAGTCTGTCCACGCCGAAACTGATACGGAGTGGGGGCTCCGAATTTAAACCATAGTCCTCTCTGCGCACCTGTATTGTTGGGAACTGGTATATATGCTGGTCTCTCAACAATCAACACGTTAGTGCAATATTCAAACTGTATATTATTATATTTTATCTATGCTATAGTACCATTGGCACCCCTCCTGTGTTTTTTCTCCTTTCCATATATTTCACTCCATGAGGTGTATTTGAAGCTGCCTGACTAATCTATATATCAGATTGAATGTGGAGTATTCAGTTCAAGGGAAGCAGTACAAATTTTCCTCAAAGCGTTACTGCTGTTAGTCACATACGTGTCTTCTAGCTCATCTGTTTGCAAGCAGTATTCCAAGAATTGGTGAAGGTTTGGTGATATTTCAGTCGGCGGAAGATTATAGCTCTAGGAAGTGTCACCTTCTCTTTTTGTACTTTTCCTGCAATTATATGTTCTTTGATTGGTCACATGGGCTCCCTACTTGTTGGGTAGGTGAGGTCCTGTGATCAAAGTGAACATAATGCTTTTACTCATATTAAACTGGTCACTAGGTACTGGTGAGTAGGGATGGGCAAAAAATGTAAAAATTCACGTGGAAATAAAGAATACATAAAATTCCCATCTATTTGCCATTGCCAATACATTTCCAGCGAGAACTTTGCTATTCTCCACATCTTTCCAAATATCCCCAGAGCCCTGCAGACTCATTGTGTGTGGTTCTAGTGCAGTGGGACAAGGCTGGTGGGCCAAGTGTGATTACATGGTCATATTGGCCACCAATGCAGTAGAACATGTGTTTAGGAGGGGTAATTATTTGCTTTTCTATAGCTACAGCTGAAAAAAGCGGGGGGGGGGGGGGGTCAGTATACATGGTTCTATGGCTTTCAAGTGTAGTGGGGGATCACGGACAAAAAAACAAACCCTGCACTATTCTTGTGAAATTTCCTGGTCGCTGGGAAGTGCCATTTTCCACCTGATTTCATCCATCCCTATTGGTGAGTTTTAAATTGCTGTGTGTCATGATCTAGATGTGTTTTGATTGGAGGTTTCAGATTTAAAGGACGTGGTTGACTTTTGTTAATGTTGAACCTATGATAAAGGATTGTAAACATCTGAAATATGTAAGGTTTTAGCCTTTGCTTTGTATAGCTGAGTGAAGTATTGTTTTTAAACAAATAAAAGGATGACATTTTAAAGCAACATATATGCAATACATAGGTATATATATAATGTACCTTGTTGCTCTATGGATTTATGGCCACAACAGTGCTACCTATGATGATGTGAATCATATGAGCAGAGCATGTATGCAAAAGTGAATGACTCCAACAGAGGCGTATCTAGAAGTCACCGGGCCCTGGTGCAAAAATTGCCATGCCCCCCCCAGAGGACATTGCCCCCCCAAACCACATTGGCCCTCCCATTGGCCACCTCCACTAGCCACCTCCACATTGCCCCCAATCTCCACATTGCCTCCACATGCCCCCAATCTCCACATTGCCCCTACTGACCCCCCAGTGTCCATCTCCTACCACCCTGGTGGTCCAGCAGAGTGGCATGAGAGGTCTGGGCCTCCTTCTGCACAGACCTCTATACAGATGGAACTCCTGTGCGGTCCTCTCTTCAGTAATGCAGAGCACTGGGAGATGATGTAATATCCCAGCACTCTGCATTCCTGGAGTGCCGAAGAGGGAGCTCAGCTGCTAGAAGTCTGTGCAGAAGAAGGAACAGACATCAGTGATCAGCATGTTGTGGCGCCGGATGGGGTGAAGTTGCAGGGGGAGGCCGGGCCGCTGGAGTGACGGGCCGAGTCACAGGTGAGGCTCCTATTGTTACGCCACTGAACTCCAAGGATTGCATGAAAAGACCTGTTTTCAGGGGACAGATTTTTTTGGCTGGTCTAATATCTGCTTGCTAGAAGGACTGATAAAAAGCAAAGATTGAAAACAGAAGCCAGGCAAGAAGTGGGCCACCTTAACCAATGTATCCTATGTCCTATTCTTACCCACTTATTCTTTTCCTGGAATATGCTATACAAGAGGATGAATTCTTCTGCCTTGCATACTGCTTTAACCTCTTCAGGCAGATAGGCAGTTTCTATTACATTTCTATCCTGTAATCATTCTGTGGGCGTATCCAGGCTTATGTCTGAATTTAAGGGAGACATGGATAAGTGTTTTACCACTAAAACTTAGGGGTCCCCTTGCCCCTTGCTCAGCTGGTATTTTTATTAGATGAGTTTGTGGAGGACACTAGGTTCATCTTGTCCAAAGGGGTCCTCTTCTTCTAGACTAGATTACAGTGAGGACTGAAACCCTTCTTTCTAGGTTTACCTTCCAGTATTTATGGGACCATCCATCCTGCAGCAGGTGGGTCCCTGTTCCCCTTTACAGATTAGTCATGTTGGAGGGGGGCTCTACTGTGGTTTCATACCTTTCTCTCTGAGATTCCTGTGGTGAAGACCCTGGGTCCCCTGCTGAGGGTTTTCTCAGCATTGTTTTAGAGACTTATGTTTTCAGAGGCTCCTGCATCAGGCCCTTCATCTTAAGGCAGGGAGGCTATGTGTTTCCCTCCTGCTCCTTCTATCGATCTGGTAGTTCAGAAGGACTGGGAAGTGGCTGATAAGAAACTGATTATTCCTAGACTGTTTTTTTTTTTGTTTTTTTTTCTAACGTTACAGTATTTTACCAGGAAGAATACACTGAGATTATCTCTCATTTTCAAGTACGCCCTGGATTCATTTTTTCTACCTCAGAGGGTTGAAAAGCTGAGCTCCCCTTGCCGGGAACTACATCCTGCAACCTTGCGGCTTCAACAGATTCTACAGCTGGTGCATTAACCAACTGAGCCCTCCTTTGTCCTTCCTTTTATGTTGCCTTACAGCAGTGGGCTACCCCACCAGTAGTAGACTCCCCAGTTTTGCACCTTTTTCAGTTTAAGGGCCAGATATCTAGGCAGTTTTAGCATTAAAAAATAAAACCTGAATAAATTAAACTAAATAAATAAATAAATAAATAAATAATACATAGGTGATTTTGAAAGCCTATTCAAAAATTATCTATTACTTATGAAGTCACAGTTCCACTTTAAAGGAGCACTACATTTTTTATGATATCTAAAAGAAGGGCACCCCTATAGCTATCTTTTTTTTTTTTTTTTTTAATAATTCAAATACTGTAATAGTTATCAGAGAGTAAAAGTGTCACTTCCTTAAAGTTCAAACTGATAGCATGACTCAGCAGCTTCTATCACATTCTATGAATGGAGAACTGTTTGTCACCTCTCCCATGGAATGCAAGATAATTACAAATGTACATCTGACTGCTAGAGTGGACTATAAATGTGTACAAAAAAAAGTGCCTATAACGTCTACAATGTATGTTTTTAATAAAGTTAACTGTTCCTTTAAACACTGCAATCTAAAAAGGGTTAGTGCAGTAATATTTGCAAAGCAATGAATTAAAGGTCTCCCTATCATTCAAGGGATTAAAAACACCATTTAAAAAAAAAAAAAAAAGTTGGGGAAAATTTGGGGAATATTTGTCCCCCATCGTACAACTGATTTCAAACATAATTGTTCCACTTTTCTTTATACATAGAGCACAGCAATGTTCTGCCAGGAAGGTAGAGAGATACATCACCAGCCCCTGTAGATAAAGACAAAATTCAATATTTGCATATTTTAAGTATAACCACAAAATGAGAAAGCAAATGGGAACAAATTCAATTTGAGGTCATAAAACCCTACAGTAAATTTGCTCATTTAATAATTAAGTAAATGTAAGGTAAAAGTGTACAATATGTAGCACTAGAACATTTACATTAAAATTGTATTTAATTAGTTTAGAATATTGATCCCATGTGGTTGCCAAAAACTGTATGATCTTGGGTCAGTTGCCACTGTCCAGTATTAATCCAAAGAATGAAAATCTTGCCTTAAAGTGTTAGTAATGTCTGAAAAAAACTTTTTTTGTATTTAGAAGAGCTTAAAAAGCTGATCTAAATGCAAAAAAACGTATATCTCAAACAGCAATGGTTTAAGAGATACGGGCGTTTAAAGTTCGCTGTCTCCTACTGAACACTAAGCACACGTTTTAGACCATTCCAATGAAGGGATTCCGTGTAAGTAACGAGATCCTGGCACTTCTCAAGCGCCAGCGTGTCGACCGACACAGATCTCCTGCTGACAGCTTTACAGCTGTCAGTAGGAGACAGCGTACTTTAAACGCCCGTATCTCTTAAACCATAGCGGTTTGAGAGATACGTTTTTTTGCATTTAGATCAGCTTTTTAAGCTCTTCTAAATGCAAAAAAAAGTTTTTCAGACATTACTGACACTTTAAAGCGCTGTATTTAACATGCTAAAGAGATGTAATTCTGGACCAAACGTACTGCACCATATGGGGAAATGAAAATCCCGACTGATTTAAGGGTGGTAAAGCTATGGAATTCTTTGGGATGGTGTGTCTGCAGATACTGTAACTGTGCTTCTTCGGGATGCTGTGCTGCCAGATACTGTAACTTTCAAAAAGTAATGTATACCTATTTAGCACAGAACATTATTTAGAATTATGACAGATGGCTTCAAAGTAGATAGGTTGTTGATCCAGGGAAGTATCTGACTGCTATTTGGAGTCAGGAATACATTTTTTACCTACTTGGGGCTTAATTGTAAATGGTTTCAAATTTTTTTTTACTCTGATTGTTATTAAAGCGGAACTATCACCGCAAATAAAGTCCCCCCACAATAATAAGTCATATAGTGGTAAACTTAGAAACAGTACTATTATCCAGCAAAAGTACAACGTTATTAAGAAATCCTACTTCTTCTGAGACTGAAGGCCAGGGATTAGCGCAAGCATCTTTGCTTAGAGACATCTGCGTGTCTACCCTGTCCGTCACGTTCTCCTGCATTGTACCATAAGGTAACAGGAAGGGACTGACGGTGCAATCACACAGATGCCTCTAAGAATCCTGGCCATCAGTGTCAGAAGTAGGATTTCTTTATAATGCTGTACTTTTGCTGGATAATAGCATTATTTCTAAGCTTATCGCTATATTACCAATTATTGGAGGGGGGTTATATCTGGGGTGAAAATTCCCCTTTAATAAAGGACTGTCAAAGAGATTGTTTGGCTCTGGTCATTTTGAACACTACAGTGGCAATGAGGATTCTATATTCACCTCTTGTCAGTTGTTGTTGTGGGTTCTGCTCAACATCACCTTAGTAGAGGTTGCTAACACTGACTAAAACATCTGACTACCCCATCTTAGAGGTGGGGGAGACAATTGACCGGACCTATGTTTTCCTTACATAGAGCAACGTTTGTCCCTGATTGGACCCTTGCAGGAATTCAAGGAGTCTTGGTCTTCTGATACAGAGAATATGCTTTAAAGTTTATTCATTTTTTTTTTTAAACTGCTTGTTTGCAGAAATTAGAAGAATAAATACAGCCCAGGCGCCTACTTCAGCACAGACTGCTCTTGCCAAAGTTTGCCACACTGCCTCTGCTCCCTTCTCACTACCCAGCCTCCTCTGATGACAGAGGCTGTCTGTCTGTAAGCTATAGCCCTCTGATTGGCAGAGATCAATTTCTGGCCAATGAGAGCGCTCCAGCTTACAGACAGAACCCTCTGTCATCTTTGGAGGCTGTATAGTGAGAGACAGGTAACAGCAGCCTGGCTGGAAGTAGGCTTGGGGTTGTATTTATTCTTCTTATTTCTGCAAACAAGCGGTTTACAAAAAAAAATGAATGAACTTTAAAGCATATTCGCTATATAAGAAAACTATTTACACAAAGTTGTAAAGGGGTGATAGATACCCTTTAAATGATTTCAGGTGTTATGAACTTATGTGTTATTACATGCCTACACAATATCCCAACAGGAGAAATATAGATGAGATGTAGTGGGCCGCATCAGTGTCATGACTAAATAGATGTATACACTGTGAACTAGTATACAAGGATTTTATGTAGAGATATACATTATCTGATTCACATTATTTGTCAAGTATCGTTTTTCTTTTCTGTTTTGCATATGAGGTAAATAGCTTTGTAAAGAACTAAAGAATATTTTTTGTCTCTGGCTCTGTTCCCATTTCCTTGTCTGACCACCACTTTGTACCGTATACGTATGATGACTGAATGACTCCAGCTGACCGGTAGTTAGATGCAGTAGTAAGAACTTTGACATCCTTTAGCTGCCCATCACTACAATTAAAGGAACTGTTACCCTTCTTTTTGACTTAACATGTTCTTCAAGTGTATAATATGTAAAATCAGATTGTCTATACTTATCAATTTTTTTCACTTTTTTTTTAAATTTTTTATTAAGGCTTTTATATTAGTCTTCAAGGCTTCTTCTTCTAGATGATGAAGTATATGACATGCTCCAACTGCATCTGGAGAAAAGCAGGGATCCCGTGAAGAAGTGCCAGAGAGATGAGGAATGAGTAGGGCGTATTCTCCTTTGACTAACCATTAAAATGTGTATTGTAAGTACTTTAAATACATTTGTTATTGGATTACTTCATCTCCTGGATATATGTTTCTGTATATCTGAAAATTCCTGTGGATATTGTAGTTTGGAGAACACTTAGAGAAAACCTGGAGAGATAAGCTTCTACTCCTTTCTATATGCAAATAATACAAGACTAATGTAAAAGCTCAAAGGGTTAAGAGGCCAGTCCTGCTCTGCGTCCTGCCGCCAACGCAGTCATGCACTGTAGAGACTGTCCGAATACACAGAATGCTCCCAGCACAGAACTCCCAGCATTCTGTGCTCCCAGCACAGAACTCCTAGCATTCTGTGCTCCCAACATCCTAGCGAATTATTATATAGGATTGGTCTGGTGAGCAAAATTGATATGGGCGGTTTATAACATACAAATAATCAGATATTCTCTTAGATGGGTCTGTGCCCTTTCTTCTTTCAGTTTTTATTGGACCTCAAACTGTGCTTCCTGTACATGTTAATCCAATGTACAAGGGCAAATTTCATAAGAGCCATTAGGTATTTCTAGCCATAGTAAGGTAAGTGGGAGGTTATCAGGAGTCACTAGTGTCCCTTTAATGATGAATATATGTACTATACCCCTACATTCAAATATATTACAATAACACTAACCTTAACACCTTCAGTCTATAATAGTCATTTAATCTCAACTTCCTGTGCTTGTTTACTGCAGTTCCACTATAAAACTGACACTTAGGAGAAAGGCCAGGGCATGCCTGGATAGCAAGTCTGCGTGCCAGTACCTGACGCATATACTTTCATTTAGGTGTGATGGCTTGTTCAGTACAGTAAACATAACAACTAAAAATATTAGGCAACACAAAGAAGTGCAGTTTTTGTGAGTAAATGCTAAAATGGGACTAATTAAAACTGAATAATTGTATGTGTGTGTTCTTATTTTTAAGAAAGCAATACTTACTTAATAAAGATAGTCAGATGTGTTTCATTGGGCATATTACAAAACGCAAAAGAAATCCTAAAATAGGATTTTAGTCTTACCTGTTAAATCCTTTTCACTTAGTCCATACAGGTCACTGGTACAATGGGAGGTGATCCGCCCCTTTAATAGGCAGGAACATTCATTCAAATGTATGCAGGGGGTGGAGCCTCCCCTCCTACTTAAGCTGCCTTCAGGCCAGAGCCAAGCTAGATTGATTTGAGACACTAAACTGACCAGAGGTAAGAAGAAAAGGAAGACTCCTGTGAGCATGCCCCGAAGGTCCCCCACTGAATTCCACAGGAGAGCCAAGCTTGGTCCCTTGACAGGGTGGGAGATCAGTGACCTGTATGGACTAAGTGAAAAGGATTTAACAGGTAAGACTAAAATCCTATTTTCACTGTCGTCCAATACAGGTCACTGGTACAATGGGATGTACAAACATTGAGCTGTCCCTGAGGCGGGAAGTAAGGCAAGGACCAGGCGCAAGGCCCAAGTCACTCAGAACTGCTATGAACCAATTAATCATAGAGCCCAACACAGAAGTGTCAACGGACACCAACCAGGGGGAAAAACAAACCCCCGAACTAACACAGCACACTGAACTAGAGCCAACAGGGCTCAACAGCAAAGAAGCACTAAGAACCACAGAGTAGAAAGTCCTAAACAGGCAAGACTGCCTCCAGGACCTTCCTCCCAAAGCTGGCATCAGCCGAGGCCAGTACATCAACTCGATAGTGCTTCGAGAATGTGTGCACAGAGGACCAAGTGGCTGCTCTGCACAGTTGATCAGCAGACGCCTGATTCCTATAGGCCCAAGAGGCCCCAATTGATCTGGTGGAATGAACAGTAACCCTGAAGGGGACATGCTTATTCCGCAGTTTGTAGGCTTCATGAATGGTAGATTTTATCCAAGAGGCAATAGTTACCTTGGATGCCGGTCTCCCTGCCCTAGGCCCCTCAGGAATGACGAACAAGGCGTCAGAGTTCCTGATAGACTCAGTGCGATGAACATAAAATTTAAGACAACGCACAACATCCAACAAATGGAGATCTCTTTCCTTGTCAGAGGAAGGGTTAGGGCAGAAAGAGGGAACCACAATCTCCTGATTGATGTGAAATTCGGAGACAACCTTGGGTAAAAACTCCTTGGAAGTGCGAAGCACTGCCTTATCCTTGTGAAACACCAAGTAAGGAGGTTTACAAGACAGAGCTTGTAACTCTGCTACCCGGCGAACTAAGACAATAGCCAAAAGAAAAGCCATCTTCCAGGTCAAGAGACGCAAAGGAATAGAAGCCAAGGATTCAAACGGGGGTCTCTGGAGAACCCCCAGCACCAAATTGAGGTCCCACTGGGGAGTAGGACTCTTGAAGGCAGGCCGAACATGAGCCACGCCTTGGAAGAAAACCTTAACATCAGGAAGAATAGCAATTCTTTCCTGGAAAAACACAGAGCAGAAGTTTGAACCTTGAGAGAACTCAGGCTGAGTCCCTTCTCAACCCCATCCTGTAAAAAGGCTAGGACAGTGGGAAGATGGAAATCTAGAGACAGATCCTTATCAGTACACCATGCTACAAAGGTGGACCATATGCGATGATAGATCTTGGAAGACACAGGCTTGCGAGCTCTAAGCATCGTGGACACCACTGAAGAGGAAAACCCTTTCTTCTTTAGAATTGAGGATTCAACCTCCAAGCCATCAAATGGAGATGCTGAACATCCTCCTTCCACAGATATCCCTGAAGAAGTAGATCTGGACGTGCAGAAAGCGGAACAGGATCCGTCACAGACATGGCTAGCAGTTCCGGATACCAGGACTGACGAGGCCAATTTGGAGTGATCAGGATGACAGGACAACGCTCCATCTTCAGCTTCTGGATGACTCGGATCAACAGAGGAAGAGAAGGGAAGATGTAAGCCAGAGGAAACGTCCAAGGGATTGACAAAGCATCCACTGCCAGAGCAAGAGGGTCCCTCCACCGGGAGCAAAACACTGGCACCTTCCTGTTGTGTCCGGTAGCCATCAGATCCACTACTGGCACCCCCCACATCTGGGTGAGAAGGTGAAACACCTCTGGATGAAGCGCCCATTCTCTGCTGTCGACTGTGTGACGACTGAGAAAATCTGCCATGACGTTGTCTATGCCTGGAATGTGTACCGCTGAGATGACTGGCACATGAGCTTCTGCCCAAGATAAAATGGCCTTGACCTCTAACCAAGCGGTGAGACTTTTTGTGCCGCCTTGTCTGTTGATGTAAGCCACGGCGGTGGCGTTGTCGGACTCCACTCTGACTGGACAACCTTCCAGCTGAGATTCCCAGTGTCTCAGGGCAAGAAAGATGGCACGAAGTTCCAGAACATTGATGGAAAGAAGAGATTC
Source organism: Rhinophrynus dorsalis (assembly GCA_037306005.1). Classification (NCBI taxonomy): domain Eukaryota; kingdom Metazoa; phylum Chordata; class Amphibia; order Anura; family Rhinophrynidae; genus Rhinophrynus; species Rhinophrynus dorsalis. The sequence goes on from CM074721.1 coordinate 289,808,267, forward strand.
TTCCAGTCCCCATTTCCCCTGAGCACTGAAATGACCCAGTACTGCCCCCCATCCCCGAAGGCTGGCATCCGTCGTGACTGTGGTCCAATAAGGAACCGAAAGGACCTCCCTTTCAGAAGATGAGACAGATCCAACCACCACTCTAGGCTCAGCACGACATGAGGGGGCAGGGATACGGAGAGATGCTGATGATCTGGATGAGTTCTGCAAGTCTGAATCACAAACCTCTGAAGTTCCCTGGTGTGTGCCATGGCAAAAGGCACTGCCTCTATCGTGGAAATAAACTTCCCCACCAGAGAGGACAACTTTGGTACTGGAACCCTGTCCAGTTCCAGGATCCTGGCCACCCGGATAGCAATCTGATGAGCCACTTCCTCCGGTAAAAACACCATGCACTGCTGAGTGTCGAACAGGAGACCCAGGAAGAGGAGCTGTTGAGATGGAAGTCTGACTTGTCCAGATTCACAATCCATCCGTGGCGATTGAGTGTCTGTATGCACAACTGCAGCTGCTGGTGAAGGATCTCCGCAGATGAGGCTTTCAGGAGCAGATCGTCCATGTAAGGAGTCACCCTGACTCCATCTCGATGAAGCACAGCTATCAAAGCTCCCAATACCCTCTGAAAGACCTGAGGAGCTGAAGTCAGACCAAAGGGAAGAGCTGAAAACTGAAAGTGGCCTTTGTGACAGGCAAATCTGAGATACCGTCTGCTGTCTGGATGAATAGGGATGTGAAGGTATGCATCCTGAAGGTCCAGGGAGGCAAGGAACTCCCCTGGAGACATTGCTGCTATCACAGAACGCAGAGATTCCTGACGAAAGTGGGAACTCACAACAAAGGAATTGAGATCCTTGAGATCCAAAATAGGACGAGCACCTCCGTCCTTTTTGGCCACAACGAACAGGTTGGAATAGAATCTTGAACCTGTGTCCTCTGGTGGAACCAATTCCAGGACCTCTTTGTCCAAAAGATCCTGAATAGCGTCGTCGAACAGAAGTCTTTTTGTAGGCTCCTGAGAAGGACGAGTAAAATGGAACCCAAAAGGAGGAAGAGAAGAGAAAGGGATCCTGTATCCCTCTGATACCACCTGAATGACCCAAGGGTCCGCCACTGGCTCCTCCCAAACCCAGCGAAAGATGTGGAGACGTCCACCTACAGCCGGATGTGGACCCGGGTTCGGCGAGTCATGCCGAAGCAGTCTTGGAGGTCTTGGCCTTGGGGGCAACTTTGGGCTTCCAGGACTGTTTGGGCTTGGAGGAGGAGCACGTGGAGGACGGACCCGTCTGGGACGTGGAGCGTGTCTCAGTTTGGAAAGAACGAAAGGACCGATTGCGTTTGGCTGGAAACTTCTTCTTGAATACCGATGGCAGAAGAGTACTTTTGCCACCAGTGGCCTCGCTAATCATCTCCTTAAGTTCAGATCCAAACAGTAAGGACCCCTGAAAAGGCAAAGAAAGCAAGGCTTTCTTAGAGGCAGTGTCAGCAGACCAAATTTTCAACCAAAGAGCGCGTCTAGCTACTACAGAGGAAGTAGAGGCCCTCGCCATCATGAGCACAGCATCAAAACAGTGTCAGAAACATAATTTTGAGCTTCTAATATATTAGCAAGAAGCTGTAACTGCTCAGACACTGGTGCATCCTGGCGAACCGCCTCAGCCAGTTGTTCAGTCCAGGCCGCAATGGCCCTATTAACCCACGCCACTGCAAAGGTTGGACGCATGGCAGTGCCAATAGAGGCAAAAATGGATTTAAGGCAAATCTCTAACTTTTTGTCCATCCAATTCTGCAGGGCCGAAGCATCTGACACAGCTAAGGCAGTAGATTTGGATAACCTAGAAATAGGAGCATCCACTTTAGGAGGATGAACCCATTTTGCCAGTTCAGCCTCAGGAAAAGGATAAAGTTTAGCAAACTTTTTGGACACAGAAGAGGATTTTTCAGGATTCCTCCACGCATCAGAGACTAAACGGGCAAGAGTAGGGTTATTAGGAAAACAAACCACAGCCTTAGATGGTTTTTGGAAAACATCAGTTGGATCATGAGTAGATTCCTGAGTCAGAGGAAGGTTGAGCGTAGTTAACACAGCTCTGATCAAACCCTCAGCAGAAACTTCAGGGTCACATTCATAAGGGTCACCAATGGACCTATTAGATTCTATAACAGTGCCTTCCTCAGCATCAGAATCTTGCAAAAGTTCTTCCTCAAAAGAATCAGACACATCAGGAGTCCCCTGTGGCTTAGGCAGGGAGGTCCTGATTGTGGAGGGGTCTGCCAGACTTGCAGAGCCCCCTGAACCTGAGAGGGAAAGAGTTGAAGAGTGAATCTGAGATACCAAGTGGCAGCTTTAAACTCTTTTAGCCAAGTTGGCTCAATAGCGTGGCTGGGAAGCCCAGGGTTGCTATCCTGACTTTCTGCACATTTTGGGCATAAATGACCTGAAAATTCTCTAGGCAGCCCAGAGTGACAAGAGGAGCAAAACGCAATGGGGTAAATGGCCACCCCAGCCTCTTTAGTCTTGGGTCTAGCCCCTGACTCCAGTGGAGTAGACATGCTCACAGCGTCAGATATACTCCACTAAGAAAAATCACCCAGTAAAAGTGTGAAAGATTAAAGTTTCACCCCAGAAATGCCTAAAATCGGACTTATCTGGCCAGCGAAGGGTTAATCTGCTGAGAGGAGAGAAGGCTCGGTCCCTGCGTAGTATACTCGCTGAGAAAAACACCACAAAATGGCTGCCGCGACGGAAGCCAATCAGAAAACGAGCGCGAAATAGGCGCTCATGGGAATCGTAGTTTTCCTCAGAAGTACCCCAAAACAGTGTCCGAAGCCCCCCCAGACTCCCAACACACCGAATCTAGCTACCGGATGATAGAGCAGGGGAAGAAGTTGCTGTGACAAGCGGTTCCAGAGATACGTCCCACACTGTGTAAACCCATAGAGAGTAAAGGAGCAATGGCGTCTATGCGGGTAAAAGCGTGCTTAAAGGCGCAGAACATTAAATATTAATAAAGTATACTTGAAAGAAAAAGTTCACCAAACACACTTCCAGTACATGTAAAACATGAGAGAATAACAACCCAAAGCTCCAAAACCGAGGGAATACCACAGATCTTGCATAAATACAAGCAATAGAAATAAAAACACCCTATGAGTGCTGGAGTGCATAATGAGAACCCCCAAATACATGCCCAAAGAAGGGACACTGTGGGACAAGTGGACCTTTAGCACTCAAAGGGTGGCTCACCTTTCTGCAGGACTTCTGTCTTCAGGTAACCATGTGAAAAGGGAATTAACCAGAGGAAAATTCCCCAGCAGGGAAGCTACTTGACACAAGATGTTCCCTCTTCAGGGCATAAGGTCCACCAGAAAATCCCTGGAAGCTGCACTAGCCACTTTGGAGAGGGCAATTCACAGCCATGGTCACCCGCCTAATGGTGGTATTCCATATTTGAAGGAAAACAATAAAAAACTAAAGTTGAATGAGAGATGTTCTCCACCTGGTGTGCACAGCACACAGGAACAAATCAATCTGGCTTGGCTCTGGCCTGAAGGCAGCTTAAGTAGGAGGGGAGGCTCCACCCCCTGCATACATTTGAATGAATGTTCCTGCCTATTAAAGGGGCGGATCGCCTCCCATTGTACCAGTGACCTGTATTGGACGACAGTGAAACAGTGGTTTCCCTTAACCCTAAGACAGCCAGAGGGGTACATAACGCATTGCTTTGTAATGCATTGCAACCCCTCTGGCACTCAAAGGTTTAGCCTAAAACGGTAAAAGAATAATTTTACAATGGATTCTACTCCGTTCAATCAGGAATGTACTGCTTCTACCACCAACTTTTGCTGAGAAACAAACAAGCTAATAAATTATCCTATATAATAATTCGCTGGGATGTTTGTCAGAAGCCGTCATGCTCAGTGGGAGTTCTGTGCTGGGAGCATTCTGTGCTTTCGGGCAATCTCTACAGTGCATGACTGTGTCGGCGGCAGGACGCAGAGGAGGATCAACCTCTTAACCCTTTGAGTGCCAGAGGGGTACGCATACCCCCTCTGGCACTCAAAGGGTTAACATCCTCCGGACCTTGGCCCTTTTACACTAGTATTTTTATATTTTCAAATGCTGTAGCCTTCACATGGCATTTTAAATTGATAATCACACAACCAGTGTGAATGTATTTTTTTATTTTTGCCTTCTTTAGCATACATTACATTCTTTATCTGCAACTTTATTTCAGAAGCCTATTCTGACAATGGTGCTGTTCAGTTGTTCATCTTTCGGTTTTCACTCTATTTGTCCTTTGTTCCCCATGGCAGTATGCAGAATGAAATAACTTGCAGGACATTATTTCCTGCCCTGCAGCTGCTTGTAAGCATTAGGGACTGTATACCTAATTGCAGCTAATACTGCAGTTCTAGTTCCCCTGCAGAGTTCCAACTCCTTTCCCGATCATTAAGCTCTTTGTGCCTCCGTCCAGATTTCTCAGCAAGACAGAAATGCGAAGTCTGTCAATGTTTACAGTGGGTGCTCCAAATCTACTGGTGCCATGTTGATAATGCACACAAAGCATCATTATATATTAGCATTATTACCGGATAATTTCTGATTTTATGAATCATAGTGAAAACACCTCAAAGTCATATAATGACATTTAAACAGACAAATCAGTAAAACATTTATTTTGTATAGTTGTATTTTTAAATGTTGTTTACCTAATTTTCTGATGTGTACTATTAAACATCATATACTATGATAGAAGAATACAGGGGGTGCCTGGTCGTAGGAACCTGAAGCTCATTTATCGTAATGAGACAGATGAAAACAGTAAATCTAAAAACTGAGAGAGAAAACTGACAAGGGAAGCATAGCCGGGCACAAAGGTAACTTCAAAGGAATGAAGGACTGATGTAAAATCTCTGTGCTATTAATAAGTAACAGATAATACAAACTGACAGATATAAGGCATGCGAACAGTAACAGCACTGGGGAAACCAATTTGATACCATGTCAGGTTCCGGCTGACTGCATACACCAAAGATGAGAATGTAAACCCTTTAATCCAGAAATGCAAAAAGCCTATGAAGATTACAGAACTATATGCATATCCATTGTATACATAGACACCTATGTATGGCCCAATGGTGTAATACCAACACCTCCAACTAGATGATCAGGAGTAAACCAACTGCACCATAGGAGGCAATCAAAATCTCAAATTCCTATGCGTTTGAATAGAGCTTTTTAACCCCTTCAGTGTTAGAGAGGTCTCCAATGCATTTCTCCAATTGTCAATGCACCATACCAGCCAAATCTCCCGATTTACACAGGACAGCCCCGATATTAGGGCTCAAATTCGCTGTCCCGCCCACATTTAGCTTATGCCCCTCTTCCTAAATATGCCCCCGTACTACTCCAGCAGCTTTATCATTTATTTAAGTCAGGCACATGGCTCTCAACTATGGGAGCTGCGTTGCACTGAGCGGCGACATTCCCAATTCACTACGCATGCGTGTCGCTTCATATATGTGAACGCACACAGTGTTCACACTGTAATACACTTTGGCCAATTTCTGAGTAAGGCTCAGTCTGAGAGGCACGCAAAGCCGACACACCTGAGAACTGGTCCAAGTGTCACTCTTGTCCTGATCTGCTTCTACCAGGTACTGTGACTGAGACTCATGATCCGACTCTGACAAACTACTTCTGCATCACCGAGTTGAACAGGTGTAGACTGCATCGTGACAGTGCCTGGCCTCATAGTGAAATCAGTGATCATGATGTACATACATGAAGTTCTTGAGTAAAGTTTTGTACGCCGGACTGAACCAATAAGCCCAGTCATGCCAGCATGAGCAACCAGTACAACTGCTAGGCCTCAGAAGACATTCATTGTTGTATGGCATCTATGTAATGAGCGCTCGCCTCATTGATTTTGTTAACCTTCTGAGAGCCAGGAGTGTGCAAGGCACTTAAAGGGTTAAAAGGATGTTGCATTAGCATCCCAGGAGTAACTTAACATGTATCAATCAGGAAAGGCCAAACAAATGGGTTAAGAAGGTAATTGGGTATATTTTGTTTGCCCCTTTTGCTGACTGATAAATGTTAAGTTACTCCTAGGATGCTAATGCACTACACATCTCCAAAGAACAATGTTCTAGTCTGCGTCATTGAGGTTTCTTTGAAATGGGGGGTGTGCGCGCTAGGGTATGTGTCCCTCTTTGACAATTTCAAAAGTTGGCGGTATGAATGCACTGGAGATCTATCTAGGATTCAACGGGTTAAAATCTCAATTTAATTTAACAAAAATATGTATTTGTCCCCTACAGTGCAATTGGCACACTCCAAAATAACCCCAGTTTGCATTTAGAAATATAGGCCTATACTATGAACCCAAAATGGAGCAATCCTGGGGAAAACCAACTGAAATATAGGAGACAAGGCAAATTCACCAAATTCCCACTGATTTAAATGACGTGGAACGGTCACCTTGTTTTTTTTTTTTTTTTTTTGCATATCTGAAAACTTCATTGAAAACTTCCTATGGTTCAGATTATCCACAGAGTCCAGGAGATGTATATTTTAGGAGATATCCACACTATTATTTCTGGGAAGGTGAGTCTCTCAGTGCACCAGAGAGCTTAATTAGAATAATTTAAAGAACACTGAAAAGCTTTATTTTCACGTGAAACAGCACAGACCACTTATTAGCCTATATTAGCATACAATACCAAGTATATCATAAATTATACACTTGCTTGTCTTTTGGATAACATGACACATAGGCAGTTTTTAAAGGGATAGTAATACTTAATTTTTACTATCCCCCCTCTTGTAGCCCTTAAAAATTGCAATTAAGACCAGTGGCATCTCTCAAACCTTTATGGTTTGAGAGATATCCGCATTCAAAGTTCTCTCTCCCATGAATTCAGCGTTATAGCGGACAGCAGGTGAATCCGGTCCATGAGCAAGTGGCGGCTCTGCAGCAGTGCTGACATTGCGTTATAGTAATAGAAATCCTTCACTGAAATGACCTTCTGTGTGTGCTTGGTTTGCAAGCATATGTCGAAGACCATTTCAGTGAAGGATTTCTGTTTCTATAACAAGATCTCCGCATTGCTGCAGAGCCGCCGCCGGTCCCGGGACTGGATTCCCCTGCTGTCAGCTATAACACTGACGTCAGGGGAGAGAGAAAGAGAGGGAGCGTTGAATGCGGATACCTCTCAGACCATAAAGGTTTGAGAGATGCCGCTGGTCTCCTTTAATTCCAATTTTTAAGGGCTACAACATGGGGGATATTAAAAATGAAGTATTACTATGCCTTTAATAAAAAGCCTAACATAAGATTTTGAAGGTTCTATACAATGAACATAAATTGTTATACGGTGTTAGTTCCACTTTAAGTGAATGAATGCTAGCAAGGTCTCCAATGCATTGCTATGCAATGCTTTGGCGATGTGTCTAGCAATCAAGTTGTTAAAAGCCCCATTTGAATCAACGGGAAGTTTTATTTGTCCTCAAGGTGCAATTGGTTTGTCCCAGAAATGCTCCATTTTGATTGAGTTTATACATTAACCAAATGGTGCATAAGCCAACAAAATATACCTTATCGAACAAATACATTTTCACATTAATTTAAACAGTTCTTATTATGTGTTCAATACTAAGACAGGTCTCCAACCACTTTTGCCTGACCCATGCCTCCCATGGCGATAGGGTATAAGATGTCCCTACTTTTTATAATTTTTGGAACCTCTCTCCTCAGGCACAAGACAAGGAATACATGATATTCTTCCTTGGGCTGTTCTTACAGGTTTACGACTCTGTGTTTAATTTGATTGGGTTTTTTTTAAGATATATTGTACTTTATAAGGCTAAACACTGCAGGACAAAACTGGTATATGGGAGATTATTACAACAGATATTGTAGGTGCACTAGAAATTCATAATTTACTCCACAGTTTAATATAATATTCCACTATTACATATGGAAGTGTGTGTTCCAGTATACACCCCACAAGTTGAAATGATAAACGTGCATTTAAAATGAAGCAAATTACCTCCAGAAACGATGTGGAGGGATGAAAAGAGTACAGGGTTAATCAAAGATTAGAAGAAATTGATAGGGGAAAGAAAGGATAAGTAGGAAGAAGAATGGTGGGTGAGAATATAACCAGTGAAGTCTGTAGAAAGTGTAGGTAGTTGTATGAGTGAAGGTAAATAGATTATATGAGTGGAGCAGGCACCCATATGATCTGTCACGAGAAGGTGGAACATCTGGGGAGAGATGCACTAAGAGGTGATAAAGGGCCAGGATGGCGATGTGGTGTAGATAGCATATTGACAGCATGCATTAAGGTGCCTTCACCATCATATCCCTGTGAATCCACCACCAATCGGACACAATCCATCGCATTGCCATGAATCTGCCATGCCTTTGACAGGTTTACAATTTTGTTTGACAATGGCTCACTTGCATATAGAAATGCAGGTTAATGAGCCATTGTTGTATGTTTACATGCTAACGTGGCATTTCACCATATGCACTAACTCTGACTGCAGCCTTGGCTGTTGAAGTTTACAGTCCCAACATCACCATCCTGAGGCTGGTGATTTTGGGATCCCCCTATAAGTCTCTATGGAGCCAGAGAATAGTTTACAGTCTCTGCTAAAGAGCTGAGACAGCAGATGTCATCCTCCAAACTTCTATTCCTCCCATCCCCATATCCCCTTTTAATCTCCCACTGTCCCCTCTAACATAGGTGGATGGCAATGAAGGCTTGGCAAAGCTTAGCCTCCCCAAACTTTATTGCCTACCTTCATGTATAATTAGGGTTGACACATAGGTTTGTTCCATATTTGCCTACCCCCCCCATCCCTGGATTTATCGTAGGGATCTTAAATTGTCCCATATTAAGAGTTTTGTAAAGATTTTGGATGAGAGAGGTCTCTGTTGGTAATCTCTTCAGTATTCAAAGGTTTAAATGTAATAATCTGTTATGTACTTTTAAATCACTATGCATGGTACAAGGAAGCCAATTCACTCTTTGACCCTCTTCAGGATATGTGTTTGCAGCCGAAATGATAATGTTAATCACATAATTTGTCAGTCCCATCTCCTGTAGCTACAAAGCAGTCTCTGATATTGCTACTGCTGGCATCTGCTTATATCCGCTGTCCTCGTCAAACAATGTCTTGCGAGGTAAGAAGAGTTGAGCAGATGTGACTTCTCCCAGCAGCACTGCTGGCATCTGCTCACATTGCCAGCTTGCACAGTGTGTCTGAGATGTGAGCAGATGTGAGGAGATGCCAGCATTGTAGCCTGGAGGACTCACATTCGATTTCTCCATAATCCTCCCAACCTCTGTTCTCAATCTGAATACCTTGCCATCAAACCTGGTTGCTGCTGTTGATCCAAATGCAGAACGGTCAGCAGCTACTGGGTCAGGTGCATGAGCTGCAGGATGCAGTCATGGCCTCATTTCTGGAGCTTGGCTTTGCTCAAAAGCCTGTATGTGATAAAGGTGTCATGTAATACAGCATAATTACTAGATCAGTGGAAAGTACCATTTGCTGCCTGTGTCTGCACGTGGAAAGCAGTGTCTTTTCAGCAGCCTCTTTTACAATCCCCCTACTTAACTGGCTCGGTGTCTCACTAATCACAATGCAGAAGTGGATGGAGTGGTATAGCCTGGGTGTCAATGTAGCAGCTACGTATTATATTTAGTGTTACCTGATACAAAACCTTTTAAAGGTTGCTCTTCACTCCTGCTACATCACATTTACTTGTAGTTAACCCTTATACAACCAGTGGCTTTTGCAACACTTTACTCTTTACCCTTATAGGGTTGAATAGAGCTATTCCTTTATGCATATTTGTCTCCTCTCAGTTCCCCTTGTGGGCAAATGGGGGAGCAGAGACAATGTGTTTAGACTTCAGAGTTGTAGAACTGCTGGCGATGCGTGGGGAAGGACATCCACTTGCACATCACCAGCAGTTCGACAACCCTGCATGCTCCCCTTGCACACTTCATTATTAGTGTATATGGAGCTGTGTGTCTCCATCACCAAGGCATCAGCACATAGTGCACCTCCCCACAGATGTCTCACAACATACATACTTCAAAATCATATGAAGTTAAAAAGCATTCATTTAACACTTAAGCAAATGTGGTTTATGCATGTCAATTTTGCATTGCATTAGAGAGTTAAAGGGACAGTAATGTCCCATAAAAATATTTAATTTAGGTAGAGACTGAAATAATAAACAAATTGCAACAAACCCTATCTCTCAAACCGCTATGGTTTGAGAGATATAGGAATTCAAAGTTCCCCCCTCCCTCCCCTTCTGATGTCAGCTGTAAAGCTGACAGCAGGAGATTTGAGTCGTACGACTCGAGGAGGCTCTGCAGCAGAGCCGCAATCACGGTATTTAAAAATAATTCATTCATTGGAAAGGTCTAAGAACTGTGCTTGCAAACCAGGCACACTTTGTATGAATGAATTATTTTTAAGTACCGCGACTGTGGCTCTGCTGCAGAGCCTCCTCAAGTCGCACAACTCAAATCTCTTGCTGTCAGCTTTACAGCTGACATCAGGAGAAGGGGAGGGAGGAACTTTGAATCCCTATATCTCTCAAATCATAGTGGTTTGAGAGATAGGGTTTGCTGCAATTAGTTTATTTTTTCAATCTCTACCTAATGCTAAATATTTTTTAGGGGACATTACTGACCCTTTAAACAAACATTACTGTTCACTGATAGAATATGTGATGAGTCCCTCACAGAACAGATAGATTTATAGATCACCAGGGCAGTTTTTAAGGAAACCTTAATTCTTCCACAAGTTCATCAATAAGGGTCAGTGATTCTAACACATTCACTTCTGATAATGAGAGAACTACCTGTGGTTATGTGGGTAAAAGCCATGGCCTGTTAGGGGTCCCTGAGGATAGATAGTGTTGAGAATCTCTGATCTAGAGTGAAAAACACAACCATGAAGCACCAAGCGCTATACTCAGGAACTTTACCCTTTGAGTGCCAGAGGGGTACGCATTGAAAAGCACTCAAAGGGTTAAAGATAAGTGTTTCTGAAGCAAGCAGCACCCTACTAGATAAATGAAACATTTAAAAAATTAATGTGGTTTTTAACCCTTTGAATTCTAGGGAGGTCTGCAATTCATTGTTTCACAATTCATAGCAGACCTTTCGAGCATTTAAGGAGTTAAAGGAATAGCAATACCTCAATTAATTTGAACTCACAGTATTATTTAATTTTTTAACATGTTGCACTATATATAGTTACATACAGATTTGTAGTTCAAATGCTATTCAAGACTAAAGGATCCTCTTCCCGCCCCTTTCCCTGTGTCACCCTTCCTCTCCATCTGCTCTGGATGGAGAGCAGTGAGGGACAATCTTCAATAGACAGGGTTTTCCTTATACTTACTGTGTGAAGATTGTCCCTCGCTGCATCGTCCAGGCCCAAGACTGGATTACAGATCTAAGGGGAAGAGGCCAGAAGGGGCAGGAGGGGCATTCTTTTGTATTGAATAGCGTTTGAACTACAAATCTAACTATATATATAAAGCAACATGTTAAAAAAAATTGTAAATAATACTCGTAGCTAAACTTTAAAATAGGCATTATTATCCCTTTAAAGGACCATTTAAATCAGACAGAATTTGACGCATTTTTTTTTTCTAGAGTGCAACTGGTTTGCTCCAGAATTGCTCGTCTGTAGTCCAAAATGTGGTACCTGAAAACACAAGGAAAGTCAATGCGCATCTCTCTACTCTGGCTGTTTCTTTAACCATTTTACGAATGTCTATGTCAAACAGAAAAATGAAACAAAAAAAACAAAAAAATCTTTAAGTCCTGAGCTCATTAGGCCAAGTAAATGGAGCAACATTTAATAATGTGCATTTGGTTAATTCACAGCACTAAAGAGAAATCAATATCAGATTGTAATGGTGCTGCATAGAAGCCTGTTTAACCTGATCAAAGGACAAAAAGCCTTGCTAGTTTCTGTCAGGGCAGGTACACAGATGTTATATTGTAATTATCAGTATTATTCAAGCATATATGTCGCTATTAAAGGAAACAGCCTACAGCAGTCATAAACAAGCTGTCCTAATAACATATAGATGTGTTTTTTTATCTCAATTAAGAGGCACCATAGTATGAGATATATTGAGGACAACTATTTAAAAAAGTGTAATCGTTCCCTTCATTTATCATTCTCTAAACGAGTCTTTGGAAAGCAAAGTAGAACTTTGAATGAAATGTTCATGCATTCATCATAACTAATCCCATCAGAGATAATACCAAAACACATATTCCTGAGGAGTAAAACTGGAGTACTCCCACAGCGGAGAGATGTTTTCTTTAAAAGTTATTAAGCTCAAACTTACAATATTTGCATCCAGTACTTCTAAGGCCTGAAATTTTATGGAGGAGCTGTTGCTATAGAAGTCTATGGACTATTGTCTATTGTCAGTGATAATAACCTTCCACAGACTTCTGTAGAAACAGCTCCATTGAAAAATGTAAGGTCACGGAGTTAATTGCATCCAGATATTGCATTTCTCCCAACATTTCAAATTTCCAAAGAGGGACACTTGTTTTTAGGGGGTGTTTCTGGGGGTGGGGCATTACTGAGAATTTTTAGGCTATTTCATGACCTATTCACACCTCCTTGTGTAACCTAATAAATGACTTCTAACAAGACCAATGTATTTTACTTACACAGACTAATTTATAAACACACATACTAATGTTTATACAGTGTTGTGAGTTTTACTGCTGTAGATACACTTACATACACACCACACAGTCTGATCTCCTAAAAAAGGGACAGGGGGATTTGGGTCTAAAAGAGGGACTGTTCCTCCTAAAAAGGCATACTTGGGAGGTATGTATCTCAGCAGTGGCAACACACTTATTGTACACAGTGGGATACAACCTGCAATATATATTACCCAATAGTATTTTAACCCTTTGAGTGATTCTCCATGCATTGGGCACCCTTCTGGCACTCAAAGGGTTAACCCTTTGAGTGCCAGAGTGGTACGGAACGCATTGCAACCACTCTGGCACTCAAAGGGTTAAGGACTTAAAAGGTTATGTAAAGAGAAAACTACAACCTGAGAGCAAATACCACTAATATCAAATACATTTAAAATATACAGATCTAATTAACCTTTTGTGTAGCAGAGCAGTATTCCATTCCTGGCACTAAAATGGTTGAAATAATGCATTATATGATTTCACCAAGGACAATGTACATTCTTGTATATAAGGCCCTTGTCATTCAGGACCATTCTCGATCAATTCAGACAATGTAAGAGATGGATGACTGTTTCGCTTTAAACAGTAGCAAAATGAAGATCTCAATGTCATTATAATTTCACCTTGTATGGGCTGTCAATAAAATATTGAATCAGTTTGTTTTGATTCTGGCTGTTTAGAAATAAATAAATAATTGAAGAGTGTGGATGAAAGGCAATCTGTCATTAAAACAAGGACCTTAACTGACAAACATATGACCGATCATTTGTATGAAATCGCAGAACCTGCAAAACTGCAAATCTTTACTGGAATGCTTTCAGAGGAGACATTGATACCTATCCATTACATTTTATTGCTGTTGACAGGGAAACCTGACCAAAATGTTTTCATACACAATGAGGTAGTTGTACTGCTAAGTTTATTCCTGCAGTTCTGCTGCAGCACTATATTCCTTAACATATAATTAAGCACCATAAAACATACATCTAGTTATAACAAAACAGTCTGCCATGTATGACTTTCTCAAAGATATTTCAACAGCCCAGGAATCGACTTAAAAGGGACCCACTCCCCCAAAAAAAAGTTTTGGCTGGCAGCTTTTTTTTTTTTTTTTTTTTTTTTATCTGCAATGATTTGTGGAAATGGAGATGGCCTCTCCATCTTGACAAATCATTGCAGATTTAAAAAAAAAAAAAAAAAAAGCTGCCTGCCAAAACTTTTTTTTTTTTGGGAGGGGGTTCCTTTTAAGTCTATGCCTGGGCCACTGAAATATCTTTGAGGAATTTCCCTCCTCCCATGAAGCTCCAAAATGGCTGGCACACATCATTTAAGATTGGGGAGGGTGAAGCCTCGGCAACTTCAATGAAGCTCAGCGCAGTATAAGGCTAGGGTCTGCTTAAAATTTAAGAGCTATTGCTAACATTTTAGGACCCTGGCGCAGAGGAATTTTTCACTTATTATATATAAATATGTAATCACGAAGACAAAATAAAAATATTTATTGGTACATAAGCAAAAACAATAGGTCAAGTCAACATTTCGGGCCCCTGACTGGGACCTTTCTCACGACATGTAAGCGTGTATATGAATAAGTAGATATAGACAGACAAAGACCAATATGGGGAACAGTGGCTGAGCATTCTAAGGATCGAAGTGAAAGAGACTTGATATCTTTAGTTTTCCCTTTGAAGAGATGGTTCAAAAGCAATAGCATAGCGCAAGGCTGTCCATGTTCAGTCCTCAAGGGCCACCAACAAGCCAGGATATAAGGATTTCCCTGATTAAGTACAGGTGAGATAATCAGTGGGTCATTCTGTTTTGACTGACTCACCTGTGCTTAACCAGGGAAATCCTTACATGCTGGCCTGTTGGTGGCTCTTGAGGACTGAACTTGGACAGCTCTGGCTTAGTGTATTGAAACTTCAACCCCCAATCCTGGCTTAAGGAACAATTTACACCTTCTAACGAGCATAATGAATTAATTCTGCATAGCCTGTTACCCCAAAACTACTGTTTAACCCCTTGAGTGCCAGAGGGGCACGCAATGCATTGCAGAGCACTGAGGTGAACATGAGAGTTTGCGGCTGGACTCCAGGACTCTAATCTCCTCCCACTGAAGTATTCTTAGGAGGTAAGACTTCAGTGAGAGGCATTCGGGAATCCTTTAGAGATTAAGCTTGGCAACCAATTCATGCAGAAATGACTCACAGTGGACATTATTATTTTCTGCCAATATCACTGTAAGTGGCAGTTTATTGTCAGAATGTATTGCTGTTCCTTTAACCCTTTGAATGCCAAAGTAATGTGTTGCGTACCTCTGGCATTCAAAGAGTTAAAAAGTTCCATAGAGGCAATTAAACCCTTAAAGATCCTTGATGGTCATGGCATGTTATGGTGTGTTAACGACCCATGACGTTCCAGGACCGTTATGGAATTTCGGGAGCCCAGAACCGGATACAGAAAAAAAAAATGGTCCATGGTCCGGCTGCGTGAGCACAAGGCTGGTCCTTCAGGGGTTAAGCTATTAAATTGGTAATGATGTATCATGAATCATTAGACCAGTGGTTCTCAATCTTTTTTTGTTCAAGACAAGGTTTGGATTTTGAGGTCTCCCTTGAGATTTCATAAGTCATTTTCAGGACAACATTCATTGGTATAAATACAGTAATTACTAAGACTCACGATAAGAAAAATGAGTATATTGTGCATAACTATTTCCATACACATACAATTCAAACTCAACATTCACATTTTACTAATTTCAGTAAATACCAATTTCAAACTCAAAACTCCCATTTTATTTAATTAACTAGTTGAAGAGCCCGTGTACCCGGGCCGCGGTGCAGTCATGCACAGTAGAGACTGCCAGCGCCGCGGCTGATAAGGAGCGGGGCACTCCGAATTCAGACCGTAGTCCTCTCTGCTCTACAGTCTGAATTCGGAGCGCCCCTCTCTGTATCAGCAGTGGCACAGGCAGTCTGTAGTGCGCATGACTGCAGCGCGCACAGCCATCTCTAATGTGCATGATGGCTTCTGACAAACATACACACTTAGCAAATTATTATATAGGATGATTTTTTGTCAAAGTCTTTGTGATAGCTTTGATCACAAATATAACTTGGATGTGGCATGCTGTATTACTCTAAGCTAAAGTCTTTTTTTTTTTTTTTCTTATATTGTGAAATCGCAAGCAGGTTGCAAGCCAGACAGAATGAGTTACTGGCTCTTTAGAAGTCACTTATTGCAACCGACAATAGCTTAAGGGCAAGCTATGTAAAAGAAAGACACACTTTAATGTGCACACACGTTATACCCAGAACCTTGATGTCTATAGCTTAATCATTGTGTGATGTTTAAAAGATTGGAAGAGGATTTGGGAGACAATATGAGACATGTATGGACTTCAAATTCTAAGGAAAGTTTAAATGGCATACGAAATAAAGAAAACATTTTATTATTCAAGAAGATAAGCGTTTATGTTTTGTTTGTTTGTCATATCCAAGCTGCACCAAATTTAGACAAAGTACATAAAATGCAAAGAATGAAAAAAACAAACTAAGACTACTAATCCTCAACCTGATTATTATTTAAATAAGTGTGTGTGTGTGTGGATGTGCGTGCACGTGCATTTGTGTGTGTGTCTGATATGCTTCTTATAACACAGGACAAACTCCCCAATGTGTTTTATTACATCATGTTTGTAGAATTACACAAAATGCACACCTATTTTAACATACTGCGTACCAGGGGGGTTAAGGAAGGTTTATATAATATATTCTGTCTGTGCTTTTATTAATCTTGATTGTTGGCTATAGGTCAGAATATTGTGATAAAATAATTATAACACATATTCTAAAAGAAAAAATATACACTTAATAGGAAGTTATCCAAACTGCTGAAATGGCAACTAAAAAGTTCAATACAACATGCATAGGATATAGCATCCTCAAAAAATAAAAATGATCTTAAATGAAACATTACAGAAACCTTATTTTAATATGCATGAAACATAACTTTTGCAACATGTGGCTAGATACAGCATTAAATATTGGGAATTGACACAATGAATCAAAACTTGGCACAATATTTAAAAGTGTGCCTAGGTTAAATTCTGGGCTACAATATCATACCTCTTCTACTAAAACGTTTCATTATGGCCTGTGCCAGGACACAAAACAGCGCTTACAAGGCCAGTACTGAATAAAAAGAGTCAACACAAAATGCAAGTAACAAAGAATTTAGTTGTTATCGGCCATTGATAATGGAAAACAATTTAAGAGATGTCAAGGTACCAAAAAAGATTCAAGTAGTCTTAACTATTACAATAATAACCAGAAATTAATAAAGGAAAATCCATCTTTCATTTTCTCCTCTACCGCCTGTCACTATGTCCAGGCAACTAAAATCTAAAGGACTGAAAGAAATGCTGGATTTTTTCGCCAAGAAATCTCATGACAAACCTACTGGGACCCGATCCAATATGGCGGCCGTGCAAAATGGTGTGAGTTCAAGACGTGGGACTGACACAGGGAAGGGGTCTCCCCGTGACTGCTATCATTCTACTCCGGATCAGGTTAGCACTGATGAGGAATCGGATACTGAAGATGTAGACAAACTGTCTACTAAACGTGATATACTTACCTTGTTGGAGAATCTTAAGTTGTTTGTTCGTGAAGAACTCGTGGACATTAAACAGGATATAGTGCAGCTCGGTGGTCGCATTGAGGCCTTGGAAATGGAGCGTGAAACTCTCCAACTTACTACGGCGGATCTTACCTCTAAATCAGATGCACTTCTAGACCATCAACTAGATCTTTTTGTCAAGATTGATGATTTAGAGAATAGACACCGAAGGAATAATTTGCGTCTCCATGGCATATACGAGGAGATAGGCCCCGGACAAATTGTTGGACTTCCTTCAACGTTTATTTCGCTCAGTTACAAACTCCTCTGATGATGTCTATTTTGTTATAGAACGGGCACATAGAGCTCTCCGTCCACAGAATTCTACAAATGACTATCCCAGGGATGTTATCCTGCGTCTACATTCCTACTTGGATAAAGAAAGAATTTCAAGATCTACCAAGAATATGTCTTCTATCACTTTTGAGAATCAGGACATTCAGGTGTATGGAGATTTATCGCCACTTACAGTTAAATGGCGCAGAGAATTGAAACCCATTACTCAGGCTTTGAAACAGAAAGACATAAAGTACAGGTGGGGTTTTCCTTTAATGCTTATTGCCTCACTTGATGGGGTTACTCATACTATACGCTTCCGTGGTGATTATAAAGAATTCATCAAGACCCTGCACCTTCAGGTATTGGATGATTTGTCTCACCTTGATGCCAATCTGATACAGTGGGACAAACCTGGCACCACCATGTCGACCTGGCAGACGATCAACAAGCGGAGAAGGATTCCTAGCTCTCCAGAGTCTACACTTACGGCAGCAAAACATGCTAGGCAAGCAGAAGGCTGAACAATCCTCTGGGCCTTATTATATTCCTTTTCCACTGTCTCAACACTGGACTGTTTTGTCTGGAATCTTTAAAGGGACATTCGCTATGCTACAACACTCCTTATCTTACTTTGGTACTGCGGGGACGTTCATTGGTTCCGTAAGACTACCTACCCTTCATGTGCAACTAGTGTTATTCTGTTTTCTTATGTCTCTGTGATATCATAATCATATCATTCATGTGACTCATTATTCCTAGGGGATTGTACATATTTTTGTTATGTACTTTTGTCTTTTGTATTTTTTTTTTTTCACACTTCTCTGAGGTCATTAATATTTGCACTATCAAATGTACACGCTCCCTTCCATCTTTACTACAGGACGACAGTCACACGCTTACATGATTACATTTTCCACCCTCTTGACATATTACTGATATTCTTCATACATGCACATTCTTACTCTTTCACTGGATACACGGGTCGACTTTCTTCATCTCCTCATTCTACTCCTCAGTACTCTTTCTACTCTCATTCTCATGTGGTATGGAGGGTTTGTTCTTCTTTATACATTGTAAAATGTGTCTGTTTATTGGCAGCTGGAGTGTCTTATACTATGGCTACACTTCTCACTTTTATTCTGGGGTTTCTTCCCTTTCCGCTCTAGTGTTTATATACCATCTAAATTTATATTTCCCATCTACGAACATGCGTGTACTTTTATACAACCTTGCCCCTAGATGTGGAAGAGAGGGATTCCCTTATTTACACATACTATACCTACCCGTAAGGTGACCCTCTTCATGCTATCCGGGCTACAAAAAGATCCCCAGGGTAGATTTATTTTTGTCAAAGGTCAGGTTCATGGTCGTCTATATACCTTTGCTTCTATCTATGCCCCAAATGTTGATCAGGTTCCGTTCCTTACCAAGGTTCTGAAGAAACTTGATACTTTTAAGGAAAGATCTCTGTTTCTAGGGGGTGATTTTAATCTACCTATGTTCCCTGCTCTTGACTGCTCCTCTGGTACATCCTCCCAGCCTAAATCTACTCTCCGCAGGTTTCGTCAACTTTTCCATGATTTTAAATTAATTGACATCTGGAGAACCTTGCATTCTGATTCGCAAGATTTTACTTTCTTTTCCAGTCCTCATAATGTATATTCCAGAATAGATTATATCATGATGCCCCATTCCTCTATTTCTATGGTGACACATTCCAGTATTGGTAACATCACTTGGTCAGACCATGCCCCTGTTCTAGTCTCATTTCTTCCACCCTTGTTCCCTAGTTCCTCGCATCACTGGAGACTTGCAGACTATCTTTTGCGAGATAAAGAAGTGGTCGATTCTGTTCAACACTCTTTGGAAATGTATTTTAAAGAAAACAAATCTGATCAGATCTCGCCGATATCTTTATGGGAGGCACATAAATGTGTCATTAGGGGAGAATTCCTTAAACTTGCAGCGCAGAAGAAGAAACAACGTCTTCTTCAGATGGAGCGGCTATTTCAAGAAATTGATATTTTGGAGCAGTCTCACAAGTCGTCCCTCAAACCTGACATCCTAGTGCGTTTATCCAAACTGCGCCAAGAACTTTGTTCCCTGCTATTTGCAAAAGCGGAGCATGCTTTTCTTAAATCACGACAGTTTTTTTTTTTTTTGAGCATGGTAATAAATCTGGGGCTTTATTAGCTCGTCAATTTAAATCTCATCAAACCCGTATCCCGCGTATTCAGGATCCCACAGGACATATCTCTTACACCCCTGCTGCCATTGCGGACTCTTTCCGCAGGTACTATGAGAAACTATACAACCTTCAGTCTCATTCTACTCTCCCTCCCCCTCGATCATCAGATATAGCCAATTACTTACTAAAGGCTAAACTCCCACGATTGACCCCGGACATTGTCCAATCCTTGGATCTTCCTGTTTCCATGGATGAAGTTCTGGCTGCCATTAAATTTCTTCCCTCTAATAAATGCCCAGGACCGGATGGGTTCACTCAACTTTATTATTCTATGTATAAAGATATACTGGCTCCGTTCCTCACTGACTGCTTTAGAAGTTTACCAGATCAGATATCGTCTCACCCTTCTCTGACTGAGGCATTCATTATAGTTATCCCCAAACCAGGTAAGGACTGTTCCTTATGCGCAAATTACAGACCTATTTCTTTGTTAAATATTGACATTAAAGTTTACGCCAAAATATTGGCTGGGCGGCTGAAAATTCATCTTCCTACACTCCTTCATCTTGATCAAGCTGGGTTCACGCCTCATCGTGAAGCTAGAGACAATACTAGGAAAATAATTTCATTGATCCATCACGTTTCTGAAAACCAACTACTTTCGGTCCTTTTAACAACTGAAACCGAAAAGGCATTCGACCGGGTAAATTGGTCTTTTATGTTCTACACCTTGGAAGAATTTGATCTCGGCTCTCGTTTTATTTCATATATGAAATCCTTATATACAAACCCCAATGCTAAGGTCAGTGTCAATGGCCAATTGTCCTCTTCTCTACCTATCACTAATGGGACGCGACAGGGATGCCCGCTGTCCCTGTTATTGTTTGTTCTAGTTATGGAAACCCTTGCTAACAGGGTCAGATTGAATAACCAGATAGTTGGGATACCTGTCTCAGGCATCGATCACAAGCTTTCCATCTTTGCTGACGATGTCCTCGTATACACCATAGATCCGGAACATTGAGTTCTGGCATTTCTTGAGGAACTAGACTTCTTCGCTGCAGTTTCAGGTTTCAAAATCAACTTACAGAAATCTGAGGCTTTGCCACTATTCATTACCCCAGATAGAGTGTCGCAATTGTCTTCTCATTTTCCATTTCATTGGTCTTTATCATCTCTCTCCTACTTAGGTACAAAGATCACATCTGACCTTTCTGCTTTATACAAGACTAATTTTCTACCCCTCCTGCACAGTATTAGGTCTGATTTAACCAGGTGGTCTTTGTTGTATATATCTTGGATTGGCAGATTACACACGTTGAAAATGATGGTTATCCCTAAATTTTTATACTTGTTCCAAATTTTGCCAATTTCTCTTCCAGCCTCTTTTTTTTTTTTAGAGAAGTTTCCTCAATTTTTTCTTCTTTCATATGGGGAAAAAAGAAACCCAGACTCAATTGCCGCCTCCTTTGCGCCGACAAAAGTAGGGGTGGATTGGGTGTTCCAGACGTCCGCCGATACTACCATGCAGTTTTTCTCTCCTCCATATCAGATTGGCACAATCAGGGTCCTCCTTCTGCTAGGCAACCGCTTCATATCTGTCACCCTATCCTTAAAACTGTATTGTCTATTTGGACATATCAGAACTGCTCTGGGAGTATACTTCCACTTCCATCCAGCTTCACTAGAATTTTCTCACCTCAGCAATCTAACTTCTCTCTACCTGCTTCACAATTTCCATCTTGGTCGGTGTCAATAGATCTCCAATTGAGACACGTTCGTGATGCCACAACCATTACGCCTTTTCCTGACTTACAATCTGTTTACCATCTCCAACCTAGGGATATTTGGACTTACCTACGGTTGAAACACTTTCTGGACCGGCCTGAGATTGAAACCTGTTTTACACGGGAAGCTACGGATTTTGAAACATTTTTATTATCCACTGAACCCATTAGGAGAAGGACTATAGGCAGAATGTATAATATTTTATCTACTTGCTCTAATGTATCTAAACCTTCTTACGCGAAGGCATGGGAAAAGGATCTAAACTTCTCCTTAGACATTGGAGAATGGTCCGCAATATACTCCACAATTCACTCCTCGTCCATCTCTTCAGCAGTGCTTGAAATGAATATTAAACTCTTGACTCGTTGGTACTATACACTGGCGAAACTGCATGCCTTTTCTCCAAACACTCCTGCCACCTGTTGGAGATGCTCCAATGCAAGAGGCACATTCCTACATATTTGGTGGACTTGCCCGCTTATTTCCAGATTCTGGTCAGATTGTCTCTCCCATATAGAACTCATTTTGAATATCATTATAGATAGAGATCCCTGGTTAATTCTTTTGTATCGATCTATTCCGTTAAGTCAAGGTCCTCGAAAGGTATTCTTCCTCACCATGCTTAATGCAGCTAAAGCTTTGATCCCGCTCAAATGGAGGTCGACATCTCCCCCCACGTTTGCTGATTGGCTATCCAAAGTAGATGAACACATTCTTTTTACGAGACTTTTTCTGTTACAAAAAAACCAAGACCCAACCCAACTGACTGATTTAATTTCTACATGGATTGAGTCCAAAACTTCCAACCCTCCTTGATGTATTTTTCATATACCTCAAGCTCACCAATATAGTGAAGACTGCTCTAGTAGGTTCCTCTCAAAAGATCTTTGCGATGGCAATTTAGAATAAATTAGGTAGTTTCAAAGGGACTGGTCTGTCCACCACACTCCAACTTCAGTTTCATCTTAGACTTTACCATCTTCCCCTCTTTCACTTTCATTTCAACCTTTTCTTTTCCTTGCACTCTATTTCTCCTCTTGTCCTCAACCTTTTCTGCCTTCCTCAGTTAATTTTCACTCCGTTACTCTAATCCCTTCCTTTCTATTTAGCTGTTCTATGCTTTCCTCCCTTTTTCCCTTTTCTTCTCCTCTTTCTCCTCCGTTTACTCCTTAACACTTAAATGGGGCTACATGCTCACTTTCTCTAAATGTACGATAGAATCTCGTTGGTTTTTACCTTTGATTCATAAGTCTTTGTATTACAAACATGATGCCTGTTGCTTCTCCTTCCTTATCTCTTAATAGTTCTTGGACTGTTGAGGTCCTTTTGTTATTACATCTTTGTATATTTCTTCTAAAACTGTATTGTTTCTTTTGTTGCTCGACTATGTACAATGCACCATGTTACCCAATAAAAATTCTTTAAAACAAAAAAAACATTTATTGGCGTTCAGAATCAAGTACCTCACTAACTTTATATGACATGCATTGCCTTCTAGATTTTTTTTAATTTGCCCTGTAACTAGAATTGTTAGTGAGTGGTTGAAAAGTAAATCTGAATTGCAGACTAATGATCATCCAAGGTTAGATAACCACATCTACATCATGAAAGCATACAACGCTTCATTTACCAGGTCATACCACGACTTATTAAAATGTCAGTAGATCACAAACTGTTTCCTGTGGTGTAATCCTTTAGTTTCAAATGAAATCCAATGTGAAACCCAAACACTCAAACCCTTTGACCCCTTGGCTGTAATAGAGGTCTCCAACACATTGCTTAGATATCAGTTAGAAAATTCTCTCACCTCCAATGAACTGAAATAATGTCATTAAAATGTATAAGAATTTTAGTTGGTTCTAGCAATGAAGATTAAATTATTAGGCTAAAATGTATGACATAGCACACTGTCATCCAACAGGCTAAATAAGGTCCACCTGACCCCAAGGTGTAGTCCATCTGACATGTTTGTAATGTAAAGCTTATATTTACCTAATTAGATAGAAAGTATGAACTATTACACAAGTATGGTCTGGACACCTGCACAATGCTATGATTGTGTAACGTACACCATGTAGTTTTTTATTATCACTGCTTGCAATGACTTGAACAAAATCAGTCAATGACTAGGAATAGACCTATAACTCAGCACTTTGTACAAATAATGTTAATTTTGTTTTCAAATCTCCTTTATATTAGTCATAAAAATTCAATGTTTTTGAGTGGTACCTTCCTACAATTCATTAATGAATTAGTGACAAAATGAATGTGATCCTCTAACATATGGATTTCTGATCACATGGCAACATTCTACTTGAGAATGCTGAAGTGAGGACGCTACTTGCATTCATAAAGAGTCTTAGAGCAGCAACTCTGACAGCCATTTATTTTTCTCCTGCTGGGACAGAATGCAGGAGTCCACACAGGATAAGCTAAAGTCCATAAATAGTACATGCTTGCTATAGCTTCTTAGTAATTTACCATGAATTTTCACCTCCAGTTATGAAATCTTACTGTTTAGAGCAGTAATTGCAGTGATTTTAAGCTAAGCATCTATGGTTGGTGACATTATAGAACCAGCTAGGGATGCTTGGGCAGGTTGACTAGGTACAGTGGTCAAAGGAAGCAGTACAGTGCCTTCTGGTGAAATAAAAAATGGATTAGGAGCAGAAAGGTGAAAGAGTAACCTTGCAGAAATGGGAGGATAAATATTTTCCAGTGCTGCTGGTAGGTGCTTTTCTTCAAATTAGATTCATGCAGATAGTTCAGCCTTATTTCAGTTTCAAGTCAGAGCAGTGCTCAGGAAGGGATTAGCCATGATGGGTTTAGATACTTTTATGTTCTGTCCTCACTGCTTTAGGACAGGAGCCACCACAACTGCAGCATAGCAATGGAGATTGGCAGGGCAGATAAGATAAAGGTAACAGAGTCTGGGATGAAAGCATGTACCAGGAGGATGGTATACACCTCACGGAATGTAGTTAATGATGACTTTTGCTTAGTCTTAGATGATAGAAACAGGTCATGGCATTTGGGGGAGGGGCACAGAGGGTTCCATTTAGAAGTCATCTCAGTGAGTGGTGATAACTAAGGGTGGGCGAAAGTTGTCGCCATGTTCCCACAAGAAATTCAGTGTACAACATGTTATTGCCCGCTTTTTCATGAGAAAATCTGCTTTTAAAACAGCAAGTAAAATGTCCATGTTTTTTACCCATTGGCCAAAATTCCCCACCAACTTTTCAATGGCTAGAGAGCTTCCACCCATTGATTTATGTTGTTTTCACTATAAAAACGTGATGTATTTGCGGAAGTCAAACACAATAGAAGCAGCTACAGAGCGAGGTAGACGTGCTGTGCTGTTGTGATTTATTTGTTAAATTGAAGTAGGGGAGGCTCATGGTGACTGCTATCACTATGAGCAGTAAAAGGAGGAACTGTAAGAACCCTTATTATGTGTCCTCTGAGTCTGAGGAGGAGGAAGTGAGCAGTACTGAACCAATGCTGTCCAGTCTCCCTAAACCATCCCAAGGGATTTTGGGTAATTTAATGGGAAGGGAGGGAGAAAAGGGAATGGGAAGGGGAAAAGGGTAGTACTAGTGAGAGCAGGACAGGTCAGCTGGCTATGCCTGCTGCAAGACGTGCTGACCCTGCTGCCAGTACCACTATTGCTGTACCTGCTGCCAGACATGCTGCCCCTACTGCCACCAGTGCTATACCTGCTGCCAGATGTGCTGCCCCTGCTGCCTCTAGTGCTGTACCTGCTGCCAGATGTGCTGCCCCTGCTGCCACCAGTGCTGTACATGCAGCCACCATTGTTGTACCTGCTGCTAGATGTGCTGCCCCGGCTGACTCCAGTGCTGTACCTGCTGCCAGTGCTGAACCTGCTGCCAACAATACTTTGCCTGCTGCTAGTGTGCCTTGTAGTACTCGGGGGGGGAATTATACCAAGTGTGACAGCAAGGGACCCTAAGTCACAATTGCCATCCCCAAGCAGTCACGCCAGTGCTAGTACTACTACTAGTAAGGTCCAGCAGCTTGTTAGCGTTATGAGAGTAGGAGGGGGTAATCAACAATATCCACCTATTACTAGTTACTATGAAACTGAGGAGGAAGACTCTGCTGCTGAATACAATGTGGTTGGTGTTAGTAGTAGTAGCAGTAATGGTGAAGCAGCCGGAGTGGTAGGGGAAACATTTGAGAGCATCCAGACTAGCAGTCAAAGGAGCCCACACCATTCCTCATGCTCTGGTAGTCCTCCTCCCCTTCCATTCACTACAGTGTCCAAGTGGAACATGATCCTGGAGAGGTCAGAACTGGTGTTGGGGGAGGGCAGGTGCAGAATTAATGCCACCACCTCCTGCTGGCAACACAGGCACCCTCATGCCCCTTTTATACTATGCCGTTGTGATATAAAATAATATTTGCTATGTGTTTTATGTAACTTCAATGTTCCCATTGATTTCAATGGAATGAGCTAGGTGAAAAAAGCGGGAAAAAGCAGAAAACCTGCACTTTTTGTAGGAAATTTTTCACCGTGCGGAAAGTGCCATTTCTCGGTTTTTCCAGTTTGAGACACAAATTTTCGCCCATCCCTAGTGATAATGTGGTGTGGCTTAACCTAAGGCTGTTTAGGTTGCAGGAGTCATTGGCCCAGCTTTAGGAGGGCTTTTGCCATTACAACGCAGAGGTAATGGGGAGACATGGGGTAAGGGCTTGGAGAATCAGCCCTGCCAACCTGTCTCCATTATGGTGAGGTAGCACCACTGGGGCTGGGTATGGGAGGCAGCAATGCCTTAAAGTTCCCTCCATTACGTAGTGGTAGGAAGTGGGGCATAGGATTTGGCCCATGCAACAGCTACAGGGCCTGCAGTACAGTTCCTCTAAATAGGTAAACCCCTCAACAAACACTCTTCTCTTTATTTGCCACCTGAGCACATATGAATTTGTTTAGTTTATGTGAATCATGTTGTTAACGTTATTGACTAAAAGTAGGGGAGAGGGATGTGTGTGTTATGGTGTTAATGAGAAGAAGGGGAGCAGGGTGTTACAGGCCTAATAAAAATTACAGTTGAAGTAAATGGGGCTCTTCACCCCTTGAATGATAACGATGTCTCCAATACATTGTGTCACAATGAGTTGGAGACCTTTGTAGCATTCAAGAGGCTAAAAGCCCATTCACATCAAAGGAATTAGTAGGAATTTATTTTGTTGGTCTGTCCCATAATTACTCCAGTTTTCATTTCAAAATAAGACTTTCAAGTTGCTCTCTATTATAATGATCATCTGATCAATAAAAAGTAGAATAACAATCTCAAGATGGTTACTCAACTAATGACGTACAATTTGAAGTATTATAAAAGCAAGGGAACAACACCAAGTTTATTGTGAACATTTCAAATCAATATTCTACATTTTAGATCTGGCTGTCAACAGAATTCACATCTATATTGTAAGTTAATTGTATGTCTTGTGTAACAACAAAATGACATGCGAGGATCCTGGAACCTCTCCCAAGAACACTAAAAGTCACAGTAAACATTCCCATATGACACTGTAACTAGAAATTACAAAACTGTATTTAGCATTTTGATTGACACACAAAATACTAAAGTTTGTAGTGCAAACACAGTGAGTATGGCTTCATAAATAAAATCCTGATTTTGAGTTATACATATTAAGCATAAAAAAGCTATTAAATTTGTAAATCAACAAACTTTGGAAAATACTGATTCTCTGGCTTATTTGTGTGAGATAAGTAATTTTAATAGATTCTAAAAAATATGTTTTAACCCATTGGTTATGAGAGAAAGGTATCATATGGATTGTAAAGAATCATGTTGGACATCACTAACTTTCGCTGTTAAAAGTTGTATGTTAAAGTAAAATACTGTGTTAGTTAAGAGTTTTTATTTTTATCTTATTATTATTATTATTAATATAGTTATATTTGGAAAAGGATTTTGTACAAATTAGGGTATTTGGTTCTCTTTTATTTTTATAGGATAAAGTTCATACACGTGCTTTCAGGGCATACCTATGTATAAAGGCAAATGTCATTAAAAGTCATCAAACTCTTGCATGCTACAAAGGCAATGTACTGGAGATATCCCTAGCATCCAATAGGTTAAAACAGAGGCAGTCAAAAAGAGGATTTTAGTCTTACCTGTTAAATCATTTTCTTAGTCCATATAGCTTACAGGTACCATGGGGAGGTGACAGCTCCTCCTAGTAGGCTGGAACAATTCTTCAAGAAGTGCAGGGTGGAGTCTCCCCCTCCTCCTAGCAGGGTGGAGCCTCCCCCTCTTCCTAGCAGGCTACCTAGCCACTCCCCTTCTCCAGATAAATTTCAGACAATAAACCTACTGAGCTAGATAGCGAGAAGAAGAAGAGGAAAACTCCTGTGAGCATGAACCCAAACGGACTCCTACGTCCAGCCATAGGAGACCTAGCATGGCCCCATTTACTGGGTGGGAGACCTGTAAGATATATTGACTAAGAGAAAAGGATTTAACAAATAAAACTAAAATCCTGTTTTCTCTGTTGTCCAATATAGCTCCGGTCTGCCATGATACCAGAGTTCCCATGGACTATCTAGGACATGGAACAGCCTCAACAAACAACGGAAGCCAGTACATCCATACGGTAGTGTTTGGCAAAAGTGTGCACAGAGGACCAAGTGGCAGCCTTGCACAGCTGTTCAGCAAAGGCCTGATTCTTGTAGGCCCAGGAGGCCCCAACGGACCTGGTGGAGTGTGCTGTAATGCCTAAGAGAACAGATCTCCCTCTGAGTTCATAAGCCTTGCGGATAGTTGACTTAATCTAAGATGAAATAGTTACCTAGGACACAGCCAAACCAGCCCTGGTAGCCTCAGGGATGACAAACAAAGCATCCATCTTGCGGATGGACTCAGTACGGTGCACATAGACCTAAAGGCAACGCACCACATAAAACAAGTGGAGATCCATCTCCTTGTCAGATTTAGGGTCAGGACAAAAGGAAGGCACAACAATCTTCTGATAGATGTGGAACTCGGAGATTACCTTAGGAAAAAATTCCTGGGAGGTACTGAGAACAGTCTTATCCTTGTGAAACACCAGGCAAGGTGATTTATAGGACAGAGCTTGCAACCCAGTAACTCTGTGGACAGAGACCACAGCCAAAAGAAAAGCCATCTTCCACATCAAAAGACGTAAGGGAATAGTAGCCAAGGACTCAAAGGGAGGCCGCTGCAATATACCAACGACAAGATTAAGGTCCCACTGAGGAGTGGGAACCTTGTAAGCAGGAAAGGCATGTGTGACAGCCTGAAATAAGACCTGGACATCCAGCAACATGGCAATGCATCCATGGAAAAAGACTGAGAGCTCCAATATCTGAACCTTCAAGAAACTAAGGCTAAGGCCCTTGTTCACACCATCCTGCAAAAAGGATAAAATAGACAGAAGGTCAAACTCCTTTGAGGACAGATCCCTGTCCACACACCAAGAATGAAAGACAGACCAAATCCTGTGGTAAGCCTTAGTGGACACAGATTTCCTGGCCTGGACCCTGGTGGAGACCACTTCTGGGGGAAAGTCTTTCCTCCTCAAGATGGAGGCTTCAACAGCCATGCTGTCAAAGCTAGACTGTCCACGTCTTCCTTTCAGAGGTAACCCTGGAGGAGGAGATCCGTTCTGCATGGCAGAGGAAATGGATCCTGAGCAGCCAGTGCCAGCAATTCTGGAAACAAAGGCTGTTTGGTCTAATAAGGTGCGATCAGAACGGCTGACGCACAGTTCATCTGAATCTTCCTCAGCACCCTGGAGAGGAGAGGAAGAAAAAAGTAGGCCAGATGAAGGTTCCCAGGAATTGACAGAGCATCCACCACGAAAGCCCGAGGATCCCTCCAGTGTGAGCAAATGATCTGAACCTTACGGTTGTCCCTGGTGGCCATCAGATCTATCAAGGGAAGACCCCACACTTCTGCACCAACATGTCGAAAACCTCCGGATGGAGTGCTCACTCCCGGGGTCCACAGTTTGGAGACTGAGAAAGTCAGCCAAGATGTTTTCTACACCTGGAATGTGTACAGCGAAGATGTCAGGAACATGCACCTCTGCCCAGGCTAAAATAGCCTTTACTTCCAACCAAGCAGTTGTGCTTCTGGTGCCGCCTTGCTTGTTGATGTAGGCAATGGCTGTCGCGTTGTCCAACTGGATGTGGACTGGGCAACCCCTCAGATGAGAGGTCCAATGCCTTAGAGCATTGAGAATCACTCTGTGCTCCAAAATGTTGATGGGAAGGAGGGTTTCCTCTGTTGACCAACAACCCTGAACACCTAGATGTCCCAGAACAGCTCCCCAGCTGAACAGGCTGGCATCGGTCATGAGTATGGTCCAATAAGGAATCACAAACAGCCTCCCTTTCCTCAGGTTGGAGCTGTCCAACCACCAATGGAGAGCTAGGGTGATCAAATAGGGCCAGATATTCCTGGCACACATGGATTATAAATCTCTGAAGCTCTCTGGTGTGAGCGATGGAGTACTGTAACACCTCCATCGTAGACATCATCTTGCCGACCAGAGACGAGAACTTCCTTGCTGGAGCAGAAGTCCACTCCAGAGCGTGAGACACCTTGGAAGTGATCTGCTGCACAGAGTCTTCTGTCAGGAAAAACATGCCCTGATGAGTGTCGAAGCAGAGAGCAAGAAAGACCAGGTCGTGACAAGGAGCCAGAGCACACTTGTCCATGGTCAGGACCCACCCATGTTGGAGGAGAACCTGAGCACATTCTGGAACTGACGGTGCAGGAGATCCCTGGAAGGAGCCTTCAGCAGAAGTCTGTCCATGTATGGAGTCACCTGAATTCCTTTGGTGTGCAGGAAAGCAATGAATGCCCCTAAGACCCAGGCGAACACCCGAGGAGCCGTGGTAAGCCCAAAGGGTAGAGCGATGAACTGGAATTGCCCTAAGCTACAAGAGAATCTGAGGTACTTCTGACTGTCCAGATGAATTGGAATGCGCAGATATATATTATAACTGTGAACAAGCTTGTAGCGAAACGCGCATCAGTTTTATTAGGGAACCGGCATGATTGCTGGTATTCTTAGGTGTTTCAGACCTTGAAGTGAAATCTAAAAATTTGCTGCATCTTTTAATACATGACTTAGTAACTCAGATTTCAAGTGAATAGCGATGCTTCGCCAAAATAGATATAATAACTTAGTTATCTATGTCCAGTGTATATATATATGAGGCTTTTTGTAGTCAATGCTTCGGTGTCAGGTCGCTTTGATATCTTAGACTGGTAGGCTACACTTAATCTTTAGATAGACATTCTTGGCAATCCGGATTGTGCCCCGGTAACAAATTTAGTTAGGGTACAGATATCTAGACACACACACTAGATATCAATTAGAATAGTTACAATGAATATTCAGTAACTTGGTTGCCGAAATTGTAAAGATATTTTTTTTGATAATATGATTTGTGAGAAGACTTAATCAATGTCTGATTGCTGCATCGCTAGGGACTTATAGGGTTAACCTTAGGTGCTAGTTTATAATAGTGATCACCTGTATATTACACCTATCCTATATAATAATTCACTAAATTGTGTGTAACAACGCGTCATGCGCAGTAGAGACTGCTGCACGTGCTGCAGTCATGCACAGTAGAGATTGCCTGCGCCGCGGCTGATACAGAGCGTCTGTATCAGCCGCGGCGTGGGCAGTCTCTACTGTGCATAACTGCCCCACGACTGGCTGGCAGTGGCATTGTGGCCCGTGTAACGGGCTCTTCAACTAGTATATAAATAATCAGCGTATAAGAGTGAGCATTTGAATATTATATGTGTACAAACAGATTTATGAGCTATACAAGAAAGTACTTCTGTGATATATGTTTTTTTTTTAACTATAGCGATTTGATATTGAAACATTTGCTCATACACGATAGTGGGTTTGTATTTCCCATTGGGTGTGTGAGCTTTTAGATTTCAGAGAACCAAACTTAATTACGCTGTAATCTAGTATAAATCATAGTCTCTTATTTTTTAGAGAATGTTTGGATTATATTTTATCTTTATATAAATTAAATGTTAAGTTTTATTTTTTCCTTACTCATCTGTGTCTTATATATGAGCTGAATAGGTGGAATACAGATTGAGTGCTTAATAATGCAGGGTTTCTTTTTTCTCTTTTTGTGAGTGCAGATACGCATCCTGCAGAGCCAGCAAAGCCAGATATTCCCCTGGACACATTGCTGCGAGGACAGAGTGTAGTGAGTACGGACCACAAATGAATTGAGATCCTCGACCCTTGAAATGCTGGTATATTCATTATTACTCAACAACATAATTTATCATCAAAGAATAAGAAATTAAAAGGTTTGAACAAAATAAATACACATCCTTGTTATCGTTACTGTATGGCATCCCAGAGCCAGTTTGCATTAGCATTCATCATCTCTGATTTTTCATATTCTTTCTAGAGGATTAAGGAGTCTTCTCTTCAAGACGCATACAATCTTACTCATATGATTAAGTGAAGTGTGTACTCACCAAAGTACAGCAATGCAGGTAATACATAAGATCTGGTCTAAGTTATAAAAAATCACTGGCTATTCTACAGTGGACCCAGATACATACCTTTGGGGGTGGAGCTTATCTGGACCACCTTCTAAATCTGGACTTTGGTCCTATATGGCGTGCTTATGGGGTTCTCAACTTGGGACAACTGTATCACGCTCATGTTTTCAAAACTTTCGAACAGTTATGAGACAAATTAAATTTGCCTAACAACCTTTTCTATTTGTTAGATCTGACTTTGAGATCTGTGACTTTAAATGTATATTAACATTAAAAACCATCTCCATTTCAAAGTGAGATGTAATGATAGCTGTCACAGTGGATTCATGTCTTAATTCCATTAAACCTATTCTTATATATTCACTTAGAATAATGTGATTTCTATAAGATGATCTAGCTAATTATATATTCATGATGTAATGTGACTCCACGTTGTATAGATCCGTTTATGAACATGTATATTCTATTTTCGTGTTGTGCTGACCATGTTCAGAGAGGTTCAACTGTATATAAAAGCTAGACATAAGCACTGTAAGAGTTAAGATCAAGACAGCTTAAACCATTATGCTGTAAACTTCATTAACCATCAAGCTTCCTGTAAATCCTGTCATAATGCTAAATTAAAGAAAATCTACAAATTCCTTCTTTGAAGAAATCACTACTACCAGATGCATGATAACACTATTTGTATCTACACTTAACCCTTTGAGTGCCAGAGTGGTATGGAATGCATTGCTTTACAATGCATTCCGTACCACTCTAGCACTCAAAGGGTTAAGGCACGCAATTCAGGCACAATGGAATCTATACCCATTACATATTCTTATTTTTCCCTTACATAATCTGGTCCGCACCAGACATCCACTGAACCCAATTTAGTTTATTTCCAAATTGTAGGAGAAAATGACATTCAGATAATAGGAAAAGCCATGAGGCTCTATGAGCGTTGACTAGACACCAAGTAATACAATTTAAAATCCTACATAGGTCATACTACATACCTAGACGAAAATGTAAAATGGGTAGATTTGATAGCGATAACTGTCAAAATTGTGTGGTTGCAAAAGGCGACAATTGGCATTTACTTTGGAAATGTCCTAAGGCTCTACCTTACTGGGAATGAGTTATGGAGACCATATCCAGGGTTTTGACACAATTAATTCCACATACTCCAAAGATGTGTGCCTTATCTATTCTACCTGATTCTCTAAATCAGGAACCTTGGAGCAGACTGTTAGAGGAGCTGCTAGTGACTGCGAGGAAGGTGATGTCCATGGCATGGATGGCTGAGAACCCACTGGAATATCAGAGCTGGGTTAATTTAGTTAACTGCAACATACATCATTATAAACTAATCTTTATTCAAAGGGGAACTCCTAAGAGATTCCATGCCATTTGGGACCCCTTGATCAATGCTGATCTTGGAATTATTTGAGGTCAAACCTGGACTGACACACTTAATTAATGTTTGCTACTTGAGTTCTGTGAAGGCATGGCTGTGCTCGGGGGCGGGGATCGACTGTTTAGGGTTAGTTACTTAGGCTCATTTTCTTTTCACTTATTTGGTTATGGGGTTTGTACAGGTAAAGGTTCTTACTTATGCCATCAACAAAGTTTGGACAATAGCTGGATATGGTGATACTTAATTTGTATTACAACCATAACAACACGTAACTAACCCTGTCATATGTCTGCTATGTGTGTTAATGCTCTTTTTTTATGATACCATTCTATATGCATTCTGACTACCTGCTATGTTAAAAATAAAAGCATTAAAAATACAATCCTTCCTTGTAGATTGATTACTTATTTCCTGTTTATTTCCAGGCACAGTTTTGTCATGTTTTGTAAGCAAAACATCTACATTACTTTTCAAAGGTGTCATGAGAGTTCTGTTAAGGGATATATCTCTAAAAGATACCCTTAGATTACTACTATACCTTAAACAATCAATCCAATAGAGTGCAACTGATTGCAATCTTTACTAATATCTGGAGACTGATGAAAATGTCCTCTGGGCCAGAACCCCAACCCTGAGTCACTGAGCAAGGAGATTTGTAAGTAAACACATTTGTCATTTTATAAGATAGTGGTAATACTAAAATGTAGACAGATTTCCTCAATGGAACAGGGTTTTTTTTCCCATTTATTTCTCAGCTTACAGATTTTCTCTGGGCCCCAGCAGTAGCTCAAATTCATGAAATAAATCAGTTATACTGAATGCATAAGGACAAGGGAATCAATTTACCTGAATGCCATCAAGCAACTTGCTCATGCACCAGTAACTGTCAGCTTCAATGTTCCGCAGCACCTCTTCGGGCAGACTGGAAACATCAACATTTTCCACTCCTTCAGCTGAAATGTAAAGAAAAGATAGAGCAATAAGTAAAGTATACATAAGAGATAAGAGATAACAGAAGGTTACTTATAGCAATCTGTAACCAAAAAGGCCTTATGACGTTAATATATAGCTTTCCTTTGATAGAACAAAAAAATAAAAAAGAAAAACAGGCACACATTTTGAAAACAGTTTATCGGTTATTTTTTAATAACATTAATATTTATTAAATATTTTACAGATAGCAGAGGGTAGACTGTTAACAAATATGTTTATTATAAAAGTATTCAAAAGGACTCTTCTATATTTTATATGTAAACCAGTCATTTTAGATCAGATGAGTGTGCAATTGCATTACTTTGTCCTTAAAAGGGTTAACACAATGTATGAAAAGGATTTTATAATTGCACCTCTAAGTATACCAGCAAGGTGTTTAAAAAAATGAGAAAACGTAAACATTTGGTTCCACAAGAAGTTAAATTATAGCTTCCATTGCTGAAACAATTCCTAGTTCCATTAGGCAATTGCATATATAACATTTTTAATCAGATGGGAAAGTCTTAAAAGTGGAGCCATCAATCTGCAATAAATAGGTGATTTTGAAAGAGCATCCAAAATCATCTGCATTTAAGTTACCCATTTTTTATTTAAAAAATAGTACCATAGTTGATGAGGCTGAAAAAAAAAACCCGATGCATCCATCAAGTTCATATCAACCGTGATGTTCTAGTGGATGGCAAATAAACACTGAAATCGATAACAATTAAGTCCCAAGTGGGTAAAAAAAAAAAAAATCCTTCCCGACTCTAAATGTTATCTTTTTCTCTGGCTGTCCCTCAGACTTGGAATGTCCTCCCTATCACTGTTCGCCAATCATCCACACATCATTTTCAAGTATCTCCCGAAAACCCACCTGCTCAAAGAGGCATCTCAGTAACAGTATTCTCCTTGTGTACACTGACAGTCACATTAGAATCATTCTGCACTCCCTTGACTGAAGCCTTGCACATATGATCCTCTTCCTACTGTCTTTTTATGTTGTCAAGATTACAAATTAGATTGTAAACTACTTCGGACAGGGTCCCAGTACGATTCCCTTTGCTGCACCACTGCTAATAATGCGATTACTGCATTTTAGTCTGATGCTCTCAACCCAGTCTTGTATATATGTATTACTATTATTATTTCTCTAAAGTGCTTGGCGCTATATAAAAATATACATATATATACATACATACATGGTGGTATAATATGTAAAGACTTTTTCCTGGAAGCAGCACTATTCTTCTTTACCTTTCCTGTGTGCAGGGCTGTAGGTGTACTTTACTGTGTGAAAAAACAAGAAAAGAGAATACCCCTATAACAGCACCAATCCCTCCATTCTCAAGATGTTTGGGTTAATAAGCTATTAGGGCATCAAAAGGATACACGTCAGTATATAACATTACCTTCATTTTATATACATCATAAAAATTCCTAAAAAATAAATAAAACTGTAAAATCAGCTAATTAGATTTGGAGTATGTATTTCTCTATCGTGTGTACACTCTATATGGGATAAATATCATCACCTGGAAAAAAAAATTAGTGTGGGTTCTCAAGCTAAATAAAGACAGTATTTAACCCCCACCCCTCTGGTAACACCCTTTATACTAGAATTGAGAGGTACACCTTTTTTCCCTTTACATACCTTACTATAGGCCAAAACATTCCAAGCCAGATACATTTGTTTGAATACAGGCTGCTGCTCGATGACGTTTAGCACAGGCAAATAGTTTTTTTTTTTGTTTTGTTTTTTGGGGGGGGTATCTTAATACATTTTTAAGAGTCACATTTTGTTATTTAAAGTGAACACACTCCATCTTTCTCTGTATAGTGTATGATCGCCCATTGATTGCAAGTTCTGAGGATTCAGTTTGCCTCTTTTATTTGTAATATATATCCAAGGACTCAAAGGTACATGGATGGTTGTGGTGGGTGAGGTCAGCATAACGAGTGTACCGTTCTCCATTTTTCAAACGCTGTAGTGTAAGTCACACCTTTAAACCCTTAAGGACCGTCCACACACGGCTGGCACGTAAGGATCCCAGACCATTTTATTTTTAATGCAATCCGGGTCAGTTCTCCCTGAACAGTGTGCAGCCACGTGGGGAGCCCTGAAATCCATGATAATCCTGACACGTTAGGGGTCCTTATCGGATGTTGGATCCATGACATGCCAGGACCATCATGAGTCCTTAAGGGTTTAAAGGGAAAGTAATATTTCACAAAAACAGCAGCACCAATTTATTTTCATAGTATTTGGACCATGGAGAGTGTTATTTCAATACTGTAAGCCACCTCCCCTCAGATGTGGAATCTGGTCTCTTGACTGAACAGATCGCAGCAAGTGACAATCTTCTTACTGCCCCCCTTGACAGGTTTTCCAGGTTCTTCCTTATGATCACTGAAGATTGCCCCTCTATGAAATCCACCCGGACAGTCTTGATGCTCTGATGTGAGCAGTGTTACATCAATAAAATGGGCAGGAGGGGGATATTTTATCATTCAATTACTCCTGAACTACAAATCTGACAGTATTGAAATGACACTCTCCATGGCCCAAATACTATGAAGATTAATTAGAGCTGCTTTTATTTTGAAATATTACTATCCCTTTAACCCCTTAAGGACCAGCTGTCCCGGGGTGTCTGGTCCTTTAAGGACCAGATAGGCGAGTTCGACGTGCCGTCCCACGTGACTAATCACATGTTCCGGCACATTGAAAGAGGGACTGATAGAGATCGCGCCAGTCTTGGAGCGATCAAGTTCAGTCCCCTGTATTACACACCGCGCTCCTGCAGGAGCGCAATGAGTAAAAGTACGTGACATACCAGGACCGTCACTGGTCCTTAAGTGCCAGACCAGCGTGACGGCGTGGGTACGTCACAGGACGCGAAGGGGTTAACAGGAATTTTACTACCATGAAGGCTACAGAAGGGGTAAAAGCAATTTACATCAATGGCAATTTGTAATTGTTCCCTCTGGTACACATGGCTCCAATTCTTCTTTACCCTTATATAGAAGGAAGTCAACACATTGCCAAACACTTTGCATTGGCTACCTCTCTGGCACTCAAAGGGTTTTATAAACCAGCTTCTTGGTGTTATCATTTACACACAAGCATGGTACAAAACACCCATATAATTATTTGCTCAAATGCTAAATGTTTTGGCTCTTCAAAGGACAGGGTTTGTACAAGCAATAGACAAACTAGAAAGCTGCCTAGAGTATCAAAATTAGGAGTGCACCAGACCTCACTAACACCAAAGAGGTTAGTACATTATTATACTGGAGATATAATGTGATATAATTCATAGAAAACCAGGTTGTATATTACTTTTTTCCCAGCAGAAAACCAAGAGTATTGCCTCTCCTTTGTCTACGAGTAGCATTATCAGAATGCTTTGTTGTTTTGATCATGTATGTATCCGCAAAGATAAAACATAAGAAAATTAAATAAACTTTTTCATCACATTCAAAACCCACACTTTTCCAAGTGTAGAAGTCCAAAACATTCAGGTAAATGGAATATGTAATAAGAACACATCCATTTTCTTGCAGAGTATTTCAGTTTCATATTGATACCGCAGTGAAACATAAAAGGATTTGGGCTTTTATCTTATCAAATAAGCCTCTCCATTCTTATAGGTAATCCAGAATCAACAATGCAGCTATTTGTTCAACTACACACATTAAGTTAAGTGCCATTTGCAAAAAAAAAGAACACAATGTGAATCTGTGTCTTGTGTAAGGTTATAAAAAAATATATAAATCCTAGAATTCATTTTTTTTTTTCCTTTGTAAATGTGCCCACCGGCAGAATGTCACAAAATAGCTCCAAATAACCTAGGAAAGCTATTGAGTTTAGTATTTTTGATGGTCAGATGTCCAGACGCGCTCATCTGCCAACATCAGGAGCATCAAGGTTTGTCTTTTTTTTCAGTTCCATGATGAATCAAATATGTACCTTTTTTTTCAGATGACTGCTTTTGAAACACTGTAAACTAGGTCAGCATCAAAGAAATGATGCTTTCTTGAAGTTTTTTGTTTTGTGTTTTTTTTCTTTCTTTTATCTGCTAGCATCTTCAAAGAAACTGGGCAATGGGCAATCAGCTAGTAGAAAATGAACTGCGGCGTATTGGCTCCAAAAGATGCATTATGGCAAAGCTTAAATTCTCGGAAACTTCTGTTCATATACAGTGTAAATATAACTTTTAGAA
The DNA here is from genome assembly GCA_037306005.1 of Rhinophrynus dorsalis. Lineage (NCBI taxonomy): Eukaryota > Metazoa > Chordata > Amphibia > Anura > Rhinophrynidae > Rhinophrynus > Rhinophrynus dorsalis. The sequence goes on from CM074721.1 coordinate 289,847,156, forward strand.
CCTGAGTCAATAACAGTAGGTCTTATGTATAACAGCAAAGGAGGAATGATTCTGGAAAAAACATAGGGAACAAATACAAATTCATACATTTGAATGGGGCTTTTTAACGCACCAATTGCTAGAGATGTGAAACAATGCATTGCATACCCACCTTCCAGTCAAAGGGTTAACCCTTTGAGTGCCAGAGGGGTATGCAACGCAATGCGTTGCATACCCCTCTGGCACTCAAAGCGTTAAGGGCCAGAAGGGAGAGTAAAACACTGTGAAGCAATGCAATACACACTGTTCTAGTCCTTAAAGGGTTAAAGTGGACTTTTAGAAAAGTTTTTGTTTGTTTTACAGGGAATTCAAATTTGATAGGTTGTCGGAGATGGATTTGCCAATAGGCAAAGTAGGCAACTGCCTGCCTTACAGATCCAAAGTTTCAAGGGTGATTCATCTGTTCTGGGCACACCCACATTCTGAACTGTGGGCATGGCCAGAACAATCTCAACATCCCTGCATCATTTTATACACCTTTACAGGATATTATTTAACCCCTTGGAAGTTAGACAGATCCCCAACGTATTGCAAAGCAACAGCATTTTAAAGCTTTTTGCATTCTTGTTTATTATGGACCGTGGTTACTTCCTATGCTAGGAAACAATGGATGCACTTGGGAGTCATGTGAGGAGTGGGTGTGTGGGTTTTACTAAAGATTTTTTCAATAAAATAAATTGTTTTTTTATTAACCCCTTAAGGACCAGAACTGTGGCCGGCATTTAAGGACCACTGGGCATTTACTTATTTATTTAATTGGCATCAGAGGCTCCCGAAATAGAGTGCATCTACGCGGGGACCCCTGAATTACATGATGTACATGTACTCCATGGGTCTTTAATGCATGTTTTCCCCATGATGTCCATGTACTTCCATAGTGCTTAACCACTCAAAGACCACTGACGTGCCAGGACCGTCACCGCGGTCCGACACTTAAGAACCAGTGACAGTCCAGGCACGTCATGGAGTTCAGGGCTCCCGGCATGCCTGCACGCTGCTCCAGAAGCCCTGAACCAGAAAAAAAAAAAAAAGCCCAGTGGTCCTCAAGTGCCGGCCGCGCGTGCGCGCAGTGGTCCTTAAGGGGTTAAGGTGTTAAAGAACCTTCATATTATGATGGCACAGTATGGCACTATATGCACAGTAAGCTAATTATTTCTGTTTGAGGCCAACCTTAACCCTTTGAGTGCCAGAGGGGGTACGCAACGCATTGCTTTGCAATGCGTTGCGTACCCCTCTGGCACTCAAAGGGCTAAGTCCTTCTCTGTTATTAGGAATGCCCCCCAGTGTGAGGGCTCTTTAATTTAATTATCACCATGATGTGTGGTAATACTGGCCTAGAAAAGAAACAAACTGACAGTGTGTCACACTGTTCTACCAACAAATACAGTCATTTGCTTATATTGCAAATGCCTCGTACAACATATAGAATGTTTTTATTGTATTTTAATCCTTTGAGTTCCAGAGGGGTACGTAATGCATTGCAATGAGTTGCACACCCCTCTGGCACTCAAAGGGTTAAATTGGTTAAACTTATCTTATAATGGCAGTCCACTTCAACGTTATACATAAGGCTTACTATATTAAAGGGGCAATAACTTCTAAAGATGACATTTTAAATATCATGTACTTCATGCTAGTACCTGTCAAATGTAGTTATTTTATGTTAGATCCTTAAAATCTACTCTTAAACTTGCATTTTAATACATGTGTAGTCCATACTGTACAGACGCATCTTGTTTAATGAGAATACTGTTACTGTACTGAGATGAGAACAATCACTTCTTAGACACCATTTCAAGCTTCTTGGGGGGTGATTGAATTTATATGTGCGCTCATATATCAATCTCATGTGCATTGGTGATGTGATACAATCTGTCCTGAACTCCAAGTGACATATGATGATATGATTTTGAGATAGGTGATGTGCTTGCTGGCATCTGAAGTGTTAACAGAAGATGTTTGTTTTCATATAGATAGTAATATCTGTTTTGAGTTCAGCATGGGATTGATATTTTGCTTATTCATTTTAGATTGATTTACTATTGAGAATCTCTCTGTTATACATACTTTGGTATGCATATAATGTTTATCACAGTGGTTTGCATTGTATCTATATTGATTGGTATATATGATTTACATACCTCCCAACATTTCAAATTGCCAAAGAGGAACACTTGTGTTTTAAGGGGTGTTTCTGGGGGTGGGGCTGGTGGGCAGGACATTACTGAGAATTTTTTGGCTATTTCATGACCTATTGACACCTCCTTGTGTAACCTAATAAATGACTTATAACAAGATAATATTTTATTTACACAGACTAATTTATAAACACGTATACTGACATTTAAACAAACATTAATCTGAGTTTTATTGCTGTAGAGCAATGTGATACACTTATATATACACCACACTGTCTGATGTCCTAAAAAGAGGGAAACCAGGGTGGGAAAGAGGGACAGAGGGATTTGGGTCTAAAAGAGGGACACTTGGGAAGTATGGATTTAGGTTACATTCAATCAACACGATTGTTCTTCACATATCTGTTATTTAAAGGGATAGTAAAAAAGAATTCTGATTGCTCTACATACTTTTTTGAGCATGTAGAGCAGTATGACAATAGAACCGAGATGTGTAGTTCTATAGTAATGGTATAATATAAAAGGCCAGATGTATGTTTGTCCGAAGCAGTCATGCGCAGTAGAGACTGCTTGAATGCACAGAATGCTGGCCCGTGTACACAGGCTTTTGCAGTCATGAGCATTAGAGACTGCCAATGCAGTCATGTGCAGTAGAGAATGCCCGAAAGCACAGAATGCTGGCCAGTGTACACAGGCTTTTGCAGTCATGAGCATTAGAGACTGCCGATGCAGTTATGTGCAGTAGAGAATGCCCGAAAGCACAGAATGCTGGCCAGTTTAATTATAACGGATCCTTCTCCCCTTTTACCATAGACAACTCCCATCAGCTGTGGAATCTGGTCATCGGACCAGAAAACTTGCACCGAGGGACAATCTTCATCCCCTTGACGAAGTAGGGCAGGGTTTTCTTTATGCTCACTGAAGACTGTCCCTTACTGCACTCCATCCAGGCCGGCTTGGAGAACCGCGTGACATGATTAAAAGGGAGGGGGGATCGTTTATAATTAAATTACTATTGAACTACACATTGCAAACTATTCTCATACCACTCTACATGCTCAAAAAATTATGGGGAGCAATTGGAGCTCCGTCTTTTTCAACTATTACTAACTCTTTAAGAGCTAGTTTTTTGAGCAAATCTGTTTGATGCCTCCTGAAAAAGTGCTTAGTGGAACCATGAAACATGTTGGTGTTTTTAATACTTTTGGGGTATTTTTGCATAATTATTTTTTTTTATATACTATTATTCAAAATGTTTTGCTCTTTATTGCCCAAGCCATTTGAGTGAAATGCTGGTGCCTATCCATTGGGCCCTTCTATGGGGAGGATCAGCATCGTAATTCCCCATGTGCCTTCAGACCGGCTATTGGGATCTACAAGCCTGTCAGACCGTTTTATGTAGTACTAGTTGAACAGCCCGTTACACGCGCCACAGTGCCTCTGGCAGCCGGTCGCGGGGCAGTCACACGCAATGGAGACTGCCCGCGCCTCGGCTGATACAGAGCCTCTGGCAGCCGGTCGCGGGGCAGTCACACGCCCAGCTCTGTATCAGAAGCGGCGCGGGCAGTCTGTACTGCGCATGACTGCCGCACGCGCAGCAGTGTCTACTGCACATGTCGGGCGTTACACACAACTTTGCGAATTATTATATAGGAGATGTCATGAGAATTTCAGCCACGTATCACACTCTGTTTTTACTAATATATATTTTTTTCAGATGTTGATGCTTTCCTTCTGGCTGTTGTTTTACTTGTAAAATGTACTTATTTTAACCATTTAAAGACCCATGATGTGCCAGGACTGTCAAGGGTAAACTTTCGTTAATGACTCATAACTAATGAGTCTGCCATTTACGAAAGCAAGTAGTTTATAAAACACATAAATGAAAAAAAAAACTTGCATAACAATAATGCAGAAAACACTATTCAAGAATCAAATATAACTTTCAACCTTGATTTTAGTTTTTTATTTATATATTTTTTTTAAAATCCCATGCTGTCCTGTGGAGCTTTCCATCACGTTATCTATTTAAGCGTATAAGACTGCAAAGAAGTAGCCTGAAGAAAAAAAAGCCGTGATACAGAGTAAGTGTTGTGCCATTTTGACGGACTCTGTGTCTGAAAGTAATGCTATTAGCAAGTGTTTATTCCTTCCTAGGACACACACTATTTCTGGAGGAACTCCCCTATGGCTTAAGGATTTGGCATCTAATCAGCAAAGTGGATATTCATCCAAGCCCTGGGGTGTTGAAGATAACATATAACAACAATTTTCCTGAATGGAATATAAATGTTTTCAGGCAGAGTGAAATATTCTAAACATCTTTCAGATATTCTCATTGCACTAATATCAAAAAGTTGGCTTATACATTTATAAAAGCTTGTTCAAATGAATTAACCCTTTGAGTGCCAGAGGGGTACGCAACCCCTCTGGCACTCAAAGGGTTAACAAAACCACAGAAAACAAAGCTCTGTTAACGATTTAAAGCACAGGTGACCAACATGCGGCCTGAGTGCCAAATGTGATCCACCTCAGAACAAGGTGCCTGAGATTTCTAACAACCAATAAATAAATCACCTAATTAGTTGGCACACATGAACCTATAAGTCAGTAGGGCCTTAAAGGGACGGTAATGTCCCAGAAAAAAATCTTTACATTTTTTTAGTGCTCAAAAAATTAATCTATATGCAACAAATCCTCTCTCTCAAACTGCTATGGTTTGAGAGATATTCATAATCAAAGTTCCCCCCTCCCACCCCTTCCCCTGGTGTCAGCTGTAAAGCTGACAGCAGGAGATCCGTGTCGGCCGACACGAGTTGGCTCTGCAGAAGAGCCGAAGTCACGTTATTTAAAACAAATTACTTCATTGGAATGGTCTACAAAGTGTGCTTGCAAACCAGGCACATGTTGTAGACCTTTCCAATGAAGTAATTCTTTGGAAATAAGGCGATTTCGGCTCTGTTGCAGAGCCACCGGTTGGCCCCCGGACAGGATTCCCCTGCAGTCAGCACAGATCTGACGTCAGGAGAAGGGGAGGGAGGGGGGAACTTTGAATATGAATATCTCTCAAACCATAGCAGTTTGAGAGAGAGGATTTGTTGCATATAGATTACTTTTTTTAAGCACTACAAAACTATAAAGATTTTTTCCTGGGACATTACTGTCCCTTTAACTACCTGATTACTGCTACAACTGAGAACATGTCAGTCTGTAAATCTTTTAAGGGCCAGAGGTGTGCCCACAACATTATGAGGCAATATTTCGTACATGCCTCTAGTCCTTAAAGGGATAGTTATACTTTGTTTTATCTTTATTTTATTTGTAGGCATTAAAAAAACATGAAGAACGATATAAGTTATCTCTCAAATCTTTATGGTTTGAGAGATATACACAAGCAAAGTTTCCCCTCCCGCCCCTTTTACCTAGTGTAAGTCACCTCTTCTCAGATTTGGAATGCAGTCCGTAGACCAGACAGATAACAGCAGGGGACAAGCTTCTTCCTATGAGAACAATGAAAGCCCTGCCCCCTTGACAAGCTTTTCAGGTTTTTCCCTTATCTTAATTGAAGATTGTCCCTCTCTGCAGTCTACCTGGGCACCTCCCTACTTCTCTGGCTGAGCAGAGTTACATCAGTAAAAGGAGCAGGAGGGGGATATTTTGTCATTTAATTATTCTTGAACTATAACTCTGACAGAATTGATATAACACTCCCCAAGGTAAAAATACTATGATGATTAATTAGAGCTGCTTTTATTATGAAACATTACTACCCCTTTAAAAGTTTAAATAGACAATTGAAATTCATCAGTGATTAGCACTAGGCCTGTCACAGTGTACTTCTGCATGACAAAGCTGAATAGCCCTTTTATACTGTTTATTACTGCCAACAATTCTAGTTTTTGATTAGATAGCAGGCTATAAATCATCACGCATTAACAGAACACATTAGTGTGGACTCACACATGTATTTTTATTAATGTGGCCCATGACTGCAAAAACTTGTACTGATTTAGTGGGATATCATCTACAAATATATTTTACTCCATTTCAATACCATCAGCACCTGGCCAGTATCATTCCTTACTTCTCATTCATATAAAAGTTATAAAATATGGTATGTATAAATGTGTAGGCAACATGTTGTTAGAGCATGTAGCTGTTTTCAATTAACATTTTTAACCATACCCTGGAACTTGTTCTTCTAGAGTCCCTGGAGGGGACTCATGTGGTGCCGGTGGGGATATAAATTATGTAATTTGCATCACAAAGGGTTGGGGCAAGGCTTAACTGGCTGTCTAATAAGATGGGCGAGAAGTGTGGAGAACAGGGTGTGCAAGGAGGAGAAGTTGGAGGAAAGGAACAGGCAGGGAAGCAGCAAAAGTGGGCAGAGGTTCAGAGGAAACTCCCTACCACCGGACAATCAGCTTCTTTCTCCGGAAACCTGGTATTTCACTACAAAAAACAGAATCTCAGGGGCAATTTCAGAGAGTTTGCTAACCCTTTGAGTGCCAGAGAGGGATCCCATGCATCGGCAGAACATTAAAATATTATTAGCAGGCCACCCATGGCCACACCCCACTCCTCACATGACCAAGCCAGCAGTCTCCTCCTTATTAGCTAAAGTGAATTACGTTTTCACAAGTTCTCAGCAAGACTGTAAATAGTATTTAAGCTACAGAGGACATTTCATAAGTTTAGAGTTACAGTAACTGCTCTTTCATTACGCACACATTCTATTTCTTATTTGATGGGTACAATAATGCTGGATATGTTGACAGAACCATCCATCACAATGCAAACAAAAGCAAGAGACATTTTAAAAACTAATGGGATCATATAGACTTATTTAAGACTAAAGTCACTGGAATAATAGCCACTGCAGGTGTTCCTAACTAAAATTATTAAAACAAAACCACCGTGCACATAAATGAATGCTCTAAAACAATATGAAATGGCCTATTTAAATGTCTCACCCAGAATTATCCAATGAAAAGGTTTTAGATTACACTAGTATAATAAAACACCAATTTTACATTGACATGGGAGTAATGCTTAACCCTTTATGTGCCAGAGAGGCATCCAGCACATTGCAATGCATAGAATACCTTGCTGGCACTCAAATGGTACAGAAGTGTAATCCCCCAGATGATGTTTCACACATTAGACGCATTACACAGATGTTCATTAGGATTGCTGGGAAGTGTGCAGCCCACTGCAGAGCCGCATGTGGATCAAGCCTCTGGATGAATTCTACGTCAACCCAACTGCACCACCAAGGGCAAATAAAAAAATCCCAAATGATTTAGATCAGGTATTAACCCTTGACTCCCAGAAAGGTCTCCAATGAACGGTGAATTAATAAACTGGAGATCTTCCTAGTATTCAAGAGGTTAAAGGCCCCTAGTGATAAATGGTAACGTTAACAATTTTGTTTGTTTCCTATGGGGAATTTATCTTGACTCCAAATCGAACCAAAATGCACTATACCTTTGGGCCAAATAGTTAAAAAGAACCAAAATATTTACTTTGAGCAGGGGAACCCACTACCCATCCCTTTAACCCTTTGAGTGCCAGAGGGGTATGCAACGCATAGCTGCATACCCCCCCCCGGCACTCAAAAGGCTAACCCTTTGAGTGCCAGCTTTGCCAATTATATAGTCATATAGTGTATTTTCCATTGTCAAAATGGTGGAATAAGATAAATCACAGATGAAATATTACCTGTTTGCGTAATTATTCTTTGAGGATTCACACATTCTTGCTGAACACGTTATAACAAGTAATAGGAAAGACAGAAAACATATTGATGAAATGACATCAGCCTGTCATAGAGCATGATCCATTACAAACATTGCTTCTCCTTTGTTGAATGCACACAGAAAGCATGAGAACGGGTTAGGAAGACCACAGGGGTGAGCAGTTAGACAAGTGTTTCTCAAACTAGGGTCCATGGAATTCTAAAGGTGCCTGCAGATGCATTAGGGATTCCACTGAACAAATGCAATGGTGGACACTGGCAGGCACACCCAGTGTTTCCAGAGAAACAATATAAAATTAAAAAATATTATAATTATAGTAGCCAAGAATATTAGAGAGACGATACTATACACAGTTTATTATATAAAAATAAAATAGTATTTGATATATTAACTCTAATGTATTATAATTTAAAGAGTCCCAAATAACTCATAAAACATATAGTCAACATTTTTCTGAGAAGCATAATAAAAATATGAAAGATACCATTTTAATGCCTCTGGAACATATCCAACAAAATATATCCAAGGGGGATAGGTTTAATATTTTAAGCCAAAAAGAGACCTATTGGATATATAAATTAGAGACATTACAGCCCAATGGTCTAAATGAAAAAACTGATACAGTAACTTTTGTTTAGGATACATGACTATATTTTATAGTTGGACATGTACCTTACACGCAACTTATTAGCATACATCTTTAAATTTAAATACAGTAGTTTCATTTAATTCTGTTAACCCTGTGACTTAGATCTATATGTACCAAATAGAGCATTTGTCTTCTTTAAAGATGCCTTTTAAAGTGTAGTCCCTTTAAAACTATTTTAATTTATCTAAAAACATTTTTTAATATAAAAATATGTGATTATATCTCTCTAAAAGTGTTTAAACATTTCAATGTTGATTGATAATATAGGTTTGTTTTCATCTAGATATGGGATTACCATAGTTTAGAGGAAATAGACACTATATTTGTATCAGCTAACCTTATAACAATTAAAGGGTTAATTCTAGGATTGATAACACTGATCAGTTACACGTATGTTCACTCAGCTTTTGTTACTTGATAGGTCCAACAATTATCAATAAATACTGTTGGAAAGTATTCTCTGATGAAGTGCTTTTGAGCACGAAACACGTTAGATACCCAATTCCAAGTATTTGCTTTTTAACACAATACCAATAGTTAGTTAATATATTATACTTCTTTGATATTGGACATTCCGTTTGGCGTCACCTGAAAAGGTTAAGAAACAACTGACCATTCAGTGAGAGAAGGAAGGAAAGAGGATATTTATCTGTATCCATATAATACAACACCAGAAGACAGGTGGACATTATCTTGCCCATAGCTACACACCGATGCATAGACGGGAGGAAGATCAAAGTCTGCCCACGGGAACCGGTAAGAGATGAGAAGATAGGACCGTGCTTATTTCATATACCGGTACAGAGACAGGAGGAAGATAAAAGCCTGCCCACAGGAACATTTTAATACAAAGACGGAAGGAACAGATTAACCTGCCCGCGTTATTACACCAGAGTAGAGATGGGGAGGGAGAGAGAGAGGGGGGGGGGAATGTGCCCGCTACTTCTGTTCTAGTAACAACAATAATTTTGGTGTATTATATACGGAAACATTTGAGACACTTGAACTTTCAACATAAAAAATGGAAAAATAAGACTCTTACCCGTTTAAATCTCTTTCTTCAGGAATAGCATCTCTCACATAAGGACATTACATTCATACTTTCTCTTGATGAACTATATGATTTATGAGTTATTTGGGACTCTTTAAATTACAATACATTAGAGTTATATATATATATATATATATATATATAGCAAATACTATATTATTTTATATATATTATATGTTTACAGGTATAACTGTTATTTTATTTTTTATATAATAAACTGTGTTTGTATAGTATCGTCTCTCTAACATCCCTGACTACTATAATTGTAATATTTTCTTAATTTTATATTGTATTCACCACATTTTGAGCAGTTACCCACTATATACATACTAGTTCTTTATGCTTTTTTTGTGTGTTTCTTACTCTAGGATCACAGTGAGGGTTCTTTGGCAGCCACTTTGTGGAGATATATATTCGAGTGCTTTTTTTCACTATATTTTGTATATAGATATTTCCAGAGAGACAGCTGCAAAAGTATAAAATGCAAAAACACCACTTAGAGAAGTAGTTGCCAAACCTATTTTTGGGCAACCGTAAAAGGTCATGTCATTAGGATTTCATTGGTTGTACATAAAGGAATCTATTGGAGGCTCTCCCAGATTGATTAACGCCTGTGGGTCCCAAATAGTATAAATAACTTAAGTGATAAAAGGCATTTAAAGCGAACTTTCACCTAAATTCAAGATGCACCATTTGAAAATGGTTTTAAAAACTGCCTATGTTTCATGTTAACCAAAATTCCAGCAGATGTGTAGTTTAGGTGATATTTACACCTATTTCTGTAGAATGTGAAACTGAACATTTCCTGGTACAGTGCAGAGCTTGATTAGCATATGAAACATCATTGAAGATTTTCATTAGCATATTCCATGTCTCTAAAAAGACTTCATTAGCATAATAAAATATCAGTGAAAGGCATGGTTAGCATATGAAATGTCACTGGTATTGCATGGGTACCATAATTATCATATGGTAACAAGTGTGGATATCTCCGTAAATTTACATACGATGGTCTTTTTGCTAACATGTAACATAGGCAGTTTTAATGCAGTTTTCACATATGCAAACTTGAATTAAGGTGGAAACTCCACTTTAAAATACATATTTTTTTAATAATGAAAAGTTGAATTCTAATGTATATTTAAATTTCTTATAAAGAAGAACACATGCCAGTTAAAATTAGATTGAATATTAAATGATCATTTCATAATTGCAAAATGAAATTATGAAGTAGCTGTCCATCTTAAATTGTTTTAGCACACTGTAAAAGTATGCTCACAAAGGAAAAATCTAAGAAAAGATTACTGTCAAATCATGCACTTTACTACTACTAAATGTCTATAACCATCTATTGGGTTAAACGGCCACTGAACACAATTTCTAAACAACATGCTGCAGTTTAATAAACCATTAAAATCTTAAAGCTTGCATTCTAGATACCACTTGGATTTCAAATATTTTCATTTCCAACAATATATTTAAAATATATAATTGTGACAATAAACTGCATCTTTAAATTGAATTCTATTTTATGTGGCAACACCTTATAACTCAAATGCAATTTAAAGAAAAGTAAAACAGCATTAATGCTTAATAAATAATAAATAATGCCTTATAAAACATAATTGTAACACATGGGATACTAGCTGGCATTTCTTCAATTATCTGCAAGTAGACTCTTATTTGCTACCCAAATATAGTGGTTTGGTGTGCAAAGAAAATTGATAAAATTTCATTTACAATCCAGCATACTCTATAGATGTTCAGAGTGTCTAATTGGTCTCTTAGGGATTTAGCTGGCAAAAAACTGCCATATTAACAGCTAACCTTATAATCATCAGGGTAAATACTGCGCAACAAAGACTCTTCTTGAAGGTGCTGGAATTTTAGTTACTTTCTTCCTATCTTGATACATTCACAATTCCCAATTTTCATACTACGCCTTGTCAAACAATGCAAACTAATTAAAATGTGACAATAACTATTGTAGAAAGAATTTTATTCAATGTGTCTTAAGGGGGCAATACGGAATTAAAACAAATTTTTTTATATTAAAAAGTATGCTGTAACCATATCCCCCCCTTAAATAATATCCACTTTGAATAGCATGTCCTCCCCCACCAGGTTTTTGAGTTAGATTGTTAGATAACTGTTGACCATGACCCCCTCTGAATATTTGCTATCATTCTGTTATATTAGATTACTATACTTATCTTTCTTAAACACTAGCCTTGTTCTCCATTTGAATGGATATGCAAGTAAAAGCAAAATTAGACTTTTTGTATGAATAAAAAAGTGTTTATCAACAAAAATGAATCTTTGTTATTGGAATATTCAGCTTCAATTACAGTTTAATAATTTGTGATGGGAGATGGGTTAGAAAATTAAAGAAAATGTTCACCAGTGAATCCAACTCTATACATATTGGTGAACCTGCTACAAATCTCCTTTGAAGCATCAGGGGTCTGGTCAAACAGAGATTGTGTCTCTGGAAACATTATCAGGAAACTGAGAGGACACACAAGACAACTACAATATCTAATAAAATACTAGTAAGCTTTTCATCAACAATACTCTGATTCCATTTATTTTGAAATATGCTTACACCCAAGATGGGGGAATTCCAGGAGGAGGCCATCATATGTTTAGCAGATAGAAAGATAAAATTAATATGCCTGCAAGAATAAAAATGGATAACTCAATTTTTTTTCATGAGGAGGGCCTCCCCAGAGTCTTTGGCCATGGTAAAGCCAGTGACCAACATGAACAGCCCCCCAGAAATAGGTAAGATTAATAGATACAGTTGATGCAATCTATCTATAACTAGGTACCAGAACAAGAAACCCTTATATGATAGTTCTAACAAACTGACATTCAAAGAACTCTTAGAAACATTAAGCCATACATTGTTTCAATCTGATTAAGCCAACAAATTCTTCAGGTCTGCATCCCAATTCTTAGTATATGGCTGACCTAGAGTGTTAAATTATGTAATAGAAATTAAGCCTCCAGAAGGAGGTCAATTTATAGTATCTTTCAAATGCAGTTCCTGGTTGAGGGACTATGATGTTTAGGGACAGAAACATGTGTGAAAATTAAATTTCACCGCCTACAGGAAGTCACATCAAAGTGATGTTCTTCTGATTGTTTTGTACATTGAAATCAATGATAATAATCCCATTCCCTCCCATTTGTAACATTTTTCCCATGTATTCCTGTTGTATAAATGGAAATGTCAGTTTGCCACATTGTCAATCTGTGCTGAAAGAGAAAAAAACACTGTTGAAAGCACATACCCTCTCCCTCAAACCTTGTAGCCAGAGAACCACACTCCCATCCTGGTCCCACTACATTGACCATATAAGTAATAGAACCACACATACTGATCAATCATCCCAATCTTGTCCCAAAGTAACCATAGAACCACAAATAGTGACCCCCAACCTAGATGCACTGTAGCCATAGATCCACACAAATTGACCCCCCAATCTTTTTCCACTAATAGAAACAGAACAACATGTACACTGAAAGCCCCTCCCCCCATCTTTGTTCCACTGAACTGGAATCCACAGAACCACACGTTCCAAGTCTAAACACACAACACATGATATTGCAACACAAATTCTTGTGCCATAGAAAGCAAAGGGGGAAAAGGCAATGTTTTCACGGGAAATGTTTTTACCCTAATGTACTAGGGTTGTAGAAATGGAAGAAATTCAATGGATTTTCTATAAGATTAATTTCCAAATTGCAGGAGAAATCTTGACTTTTTGCCCATTTCTCCTAACTGTTAATATAAATTTTTTTCTGCTTGAAAGATCAGGTAGTAGGATTCCAATTATTCAAAAAGAGAGAGCCCTTACAGATCCCAAAAGTTAGGTCACAGACTGTACACCAATTAAAGGCTACCCAGAAGACACTAGAAAAATAATAGGATTGTCCACGGGCTCAACATATAAATGTGAAAATATTACTTTATACTGATCTTTAAACAGGTCCTATACATATAAAAAGAGCTTCATATAATAGGATAAATATATAGAACTGAGGACCAGGGGATCCCATGCAAATAGAGACATTTATGTTACTACTAAATTAAAACAGAAAATTCCTCAGCATCTATAAACCTAGGTTGATCAACCTGATTGTGTAGAAGCACCATCTGAACTATCTGAGCCGTTTCATAGAACTTGGATAGATCAGAAACCCCCAGGACCCCATCAAATCTATGAAGCATCATTATGACTTGTCATTGTGTCCTTATTAAAAAAAAATATAATAATTTAAATGTCTTCTATTGCATGGTGCTCAGGCTTATAACACATTTCTGAAATTCTGTTTAGAATTAACACAGTATGTTGAGGTATAATCCCTGATGAGACATATGTCCAATTAGTTAATATATTTGGATTGCCACAAAAACTCAAAATTAAGTTGTAATAGTTTCAAGGTATGTTGTGACAGAGATACATTGGGGGCAACATACTTGGATGTTATATTTTGCAATTATATAAATGAATGCCAAAAGGCAATGCCTATCAAAGTGCCCCCCCCATATCAAAGTAGGGTATTATAAGCAATACAAAAGTGAAGAGAAATTGTGCTGTTATTTTTTTTCCTAAATAATCAGTGCTAGAGAAGAAACCATGATCTGGAGTCTTGGGTGTTATAAGGGTGTTAGTAGCAGACCCTGTGTGTGTGTGCTTATTACATGGTTTTTCCTACTATATTCATATTGATCAGTAGCACCCATGAAGTAGCTATATATATTCTTTTGTCAAACTGGAGTGCCCATTTCTCCATCTAATCTAATATATTATATATATATATATATATATATATATATATATATGGTCAAGTAGAAGTAGGGATGGAGGCACTCACTCTAAAGGGAGTTAAATTGCCCAGGTGCACAATCCTCAAACTGTAAAACGTACAAAAGGAAGGAAGTGAGGCCGCACCAGTGGGTCTTGGGAAAGAGAGAGTTTTAATCAGGCAATATGGGGATACAAATGATCAACATTTCGGTCCAACTACAAGTCTTGAGAAAGGTCTTGTAGTTGGACCGAAATGTCGACCGTTTGTAACACCATATTGCCTGATTAACCCCTAGAGTGCCAAGTGGGTACAACGTACGAGTTTGGACAGCTGTACCTGCTGTGCCAAGCTCGTACTTTGTACAGCTTAAATGCGGTCACTGCATAGCCCGCTATAACCAGCATGCAGTGGCCGCATTTAAAAAACAAAAAAAATTGCCTGGCACTTGTGGGGATTACTCTTCATGACCCCCCAGGTATTGATCTCCCAGCCGATCGCGCTGGGGGATCAATATTTACGAAGGAGAAGCTGAGCTTCTCCTATCCCCCCTCTCCTACCCGAACTTCCGGGTAGGAGTGGGCGGGACTGGGGGAAGCCTCCTAACGTCTTGCTGCTTAGCCCGATCGCATTCACTCCTACCGGAGGTAGGAGTGAATGGAAGGAGAGCTTTTGCTCTCCTTCGGTCGCCATATTGATCTCCCAGCACAATCGGCTGGGAGATCAATAACTGTGGACACATCAGGAGGGGTCCTGATATGCCCCAGCGAGGTCTGATAAAAATAATGAAAAAATAAAAAATAAACAAATAAAAAAAAAATTAACCCTGTGAGTGCTGCAGGGTTCCCCAGAGCATTGCTTTGCAATGCGCTGGAGACCGCTGTGGCACTCACAGGGTCAATTGATCAAGCCCATACGTTTATTACAGAGACCTCATTGGGGGACATCAGGAAGGGTCCTGAAGACCCCCAATGAGGTCTATAAAAAATACACCAAAAAAAAAATTAACCCTGTGTGTGCCACAGGGGAGGGGGATCATTGCAGAGCCCCCCTCCTGTGGCAGACATAGGAATATTTTTAGCATTTTATAATCAGAGATTGTTGGGGGGACATCAGGAGAATTCCTGATGTCCCCCCACAAGGTCTGATAATAATTAAAAAAAATTTCAAGAAAAAATAAAAAAAATTTACTCTGTGAGTGCCGCAGGGGTCCCCAGCGCATTGCTTTGCAATGTGCCGGAGAACCCTGTGGCACTCACAGGGTCAGTTCTTTTAGCCCATATTTTTTTTTACTAAGACCTCATTGGGGGACATCAGGAAGGGTCCTGAAGCCCCCCAATGAGGTCTACAAAAAAATGAAGAAAAAAAAAAATAACCCTGTGTGTGCCACAGGGGAGGGAATTCTTTGCAGACCCCCCCCCTCTTGTGGAACATACAGAGCTATTTTTCACTGAACTGTAATCAGAGTTTGTTGGGGGGGACATCAGGAAAGGTCCTGATGTTCCCCCACAATCTCTGATAGTAAAAAGTAAAATATAATAAAAAAAATAACTCTGTGAGTGCCGCAGTGGTCCGCAGAACATTGCTTTGCAATGAGCTGGAGACCCCTGTGACACTCACAGGGTCAATTTTTTGGGGACTTTTTTTTTAATAAGACTTCATTGGGGGACATCAGGAAGGGTCCTGAAGTCCCCCAATGAAATCTATAAAAAAAATGAACAAAAAAAAATTAACCCTCTGTATGCCACAGGGGAGGGGGTTCATTTTAGACCCCCTCCTGTGGCACACACAGGACTTTTTTTTTTTTTTTTACTATTGCTTTACATTCAAAGCTTGTTGGGGGGCCCTAAGGCCACCCAACAAGCTATGAATAAAGAATATGCCACAGGGGGTCCATTGCATTGCTTTGCAATGCATCGGACATCCCTGTGGCATGCACACAAAATGACTCAAAATGACCCTACCCACCAGCCTAGTTCCACAGCCTACTGGCAGTCCCATTCCCACAGTTTGACCCCCCCAGCCTGGTTCCACTGCCTACTGGTAGACCCAAGTGCCAGTACGCACTGGATTCAGGCTGGAAATCAAACAGTGTATGTGGGGGACTTACAGTGCACAGTGGTAGTCACAGATCCCCCATATGTACTACCTTACCTCCCCCACCACCACTGCCATACTTGCGCTCTGCCCACTGGTAGATAAACCCACATACACTGCCTGACCCCTTGTCCCTCCCCCCACCTGGTTTCACTGGCAGTCACAGGTCCTCACGTACACTGACTGACCGCTGATAGCCATAGAATCATACTGTACATACACTGTTTGCTTCCCCATCCTTGTTCAACTGGTAGCTACACTCCTGGCACCCAATATGGTATGTCATCTCACAGCAGTGGGGTACCATTTATCGTAGGCTGGCAGGAGGTCCTCCTAGGAAATCCCATGGTGTTGAACCATTTTCGTGTCTTTGAAGTGACTTTAAAACCAAAGTTTTTTTTTTCTGTAGCGCCACAAATGGTATGGTTTCTCTATATTTTCTTCACTTCTATAGCTGTTATAACCATTTTCATACACGCAAGAATGTTTGAGAAAATGTTAGAGAAACCAGAGATTGTAGCAGTAGTAGTTTTGTACTTCGAGCACCCACTAAGGTAGGTCAATTCGTACCAATGGGGTGTCATTTTTCTCCTAAGAGCAATAGCTAATGGATACAGTTGGAAATTCCATGATTTTTTACAGATTTCAGTACATTTGAAGGTGCAGAAATGTAAGAAAATGCCTTTTTTTCATTAGCGCCACATTCTGGAGGCATTTGTGCACTCCAGGCTTGGGGTAAGAAGGCAAGTCACCCCTCACTAGATGCGGCAGGTTGTCTTCTTTCCAAAATGGTATGGTCTGTGTACCCTTTCTTCACTTCTCTAGTTGTTATAACCATTTTTGTATAGACAAGTAATGTTTGAGAAAATGTTAGAAAAATTAGAGGTTGGTGTAATTTTGTACTTGTAGCGCCCCCTAAGGTATGTGAACTCATACGAATGAGGTGTTACTTTTCTCCTAAGAGCCATAGCTAAAGAATACATTGGAAAAATCAATGGTCTTCACAGATTTCAGTATATTTGAAGGGGCAAAAATGTAAGAAAATACCTTTTTTTTCATTAGCGTCACCTTCTGGAGGCATTTGTGCACACCATGCTTGGGGTAAGAAGGCAATTCTCCCCTCATTAGATGCGGCAGGTTGTCTTCTTTCCAAATTGGTATAGTTTATGTACCCTTTCTTCACTTCTCTAGTTGTTATAACCATTTTTGTTTAGACAAGTAATGTTTGAGAAAATGTTAGAAAAATTAGAAGTTGTAGTAGGTGTTGTTTTGCACTTATAGCGCCACCTGAGGTAGGTCAACTCATGCCAATGGGGTGTCATTTTTCTCCTAAGAGCACTAGGTAATGGATACAGTTGGAAATTCCATGGTTTTCACAGATTTCCATACAGATGAAGGGGCAGAAACATAAGAAAATGCCATTTTTTTCCTATAGTGTCACTTTCTGGAAGCATTTGTGCACAACAGACTTGGGGCAAGAAGGTAAGTTACCCCTCATTAGATGCAGCAGGTTGTCTACTTTTCAGAAATATATAGTTTTATATCGTTATTCCACTGTTTTAGGGTAGTGTTACCACAAAAACCCTAGAATACGCATATTAGTTTATAAAGTTGAAAATGTCATTTTGCTCTGCTGGTGATTAGGGCTCTACGCTAGCCATGGACGTAGGTAAAACTATATAATTTTGGTATTTTTTTTACTCAGGGGACTCAGGGCTTTTTCAAATAATTGAAACTTTTTCAATCAAGGTAAATGTTTTTGATACATAGTATGTGATTTTAGCAAAATTAGTAAATTTTCACTTTTTTTGTCATTATGACATCATAGATTTTTGCATGATGCAAAATTCTCTTCATGTAAGATACTACGAGAAAGCTCAATTCGTTCTGAAAAAAACAATATATAATTTCCCATATTTAACTAAAACTTCCCAGAGGAAATGAAGCATAAACAGAAGGATAGCAAAAATGCTGAAAATGTGTCTGGCCTGCAGGGTACAGGAAATGGCCCAAGCCTCCGGCACTGAAAGGGTTAAAGCTATTTCTTTCCCAAGACCCACTGGTGCCTCCTCCCTTCCTTCCTTATATTATATATATATATATATATATATATATATATATATATATATATATATATATATTAGATGTAGAAATGGGCACTCCAGTTTGACAAAAGAATATATATAGGGATTATCCCACTGAATTACGTGGTACACCCTCTGCTAAGAGACATGTTATTCAAAACTTTCTGCAGCTCAAACTTTCATATTTGTGGGTACAGTACATCAATTACCTAATATATGGTGGAGCTGTTGCTACAGACAAGAGTCTTCGGTGGGCAACCTTTTCCACATTTCATTGGACTGCCCCACGCATTAGGGTTATTGGTCCGGATGCCTTGTATCATTAATTCAGTAACTGACGTTCAGCTACTGAAGTCTCTTGCAATTGAAATTCTTAATTTGGACTTCAATCATATCAATAGCTATAAGGTAGCTATTAATGTGATCCCATAAAATGTATGGAAGTCATTAAGCCAAGTCAGAGAACGGAGAAGGTGCATCATGTCAGACAGTTCCACCTCTTTTACCCACTCTTCTTACCATTTCCTTCCCTTTCTTTAAAGCTACACCCCTCCCCTCCTACTACATATTGTACACACTGATTAAGCATTTATTTATTTATTTATTTATTTATTTACACGGTTTTATGTTGTGGTTATTGTGTTCGCTATTGTTTTTTGACTTGTATATATCCTATACTGTTACACGGTTTTAAAATCTAATAAAACATCAGTATAAAACATACAGTATGTGTTAAGGACAGCTAATCAGTTTACACTTCAAGTACACAAAACAGAAATTATATTGCAATAGAAATAATACTAATTTTCTTGATGGAAATGTTTTTCTTTAATCTTTTGAATGACACTAGCTGTGCAAGTGTGAACTTAGAATCATATTTTTAGTATGCTTTCAATGATGGTTCAGTAACATATCCTAGAAGCTACTGCAATACAAATGTACAACAAAAGACCAATTTATTCCCTAGAAGGCCAAACTTCCAGCAAGTGAAGGCATAATATTCTACTATAAAGTTAATGTGCTCTCTTTTTTTTAAGTAATGCCAAGCCTGACCCTAGTCTGACACCATGCACAAGATTTATCGCAATAGTAGTTGCTCCTGACATTCAGCACTCTGTTTAGTAGCAATATATTTAAAGATATATAACTACCAGGTTACCAAGTTCTGATAAAATACTTTATTGTTTGCTACAAGGCTTTATTATTTATAAGGTAATCTTTTTCCCTCCATGTAGAGAAAAGCTTGTGATTCTGTTAGGCACAGATGTTATGGGAACTTAACATGAGGAGTTAAATCATTCATCTTACCCATAAAAATGTAATGAAAGTTCTCATTTCTTATTTCTTGCTATTGGTATACCTTTCTGTCCTGTACTGTGATGTATTTTGTAAACATCAGAACAATCAAATGCACACAAGAACAACAACTTGGTCCTAGGTTTAAGAAGGTATTGTATATCCAGGTACACAACTGGGCACATTAATTAACTAAACAGAAAAAAAAATATATGCTATCTTTTCATGGCCACAATTGTATAGTGGAAAAATATCTGTATTCAAACACATGAGAACATTAATAATATGCCCACATATATGCAAATACTAAGTTCAGTTCTGCATGTCCTAGAGATGCCCTTAATGGTACCAATCGGGCTTCTAATAATTGACCTATTTGAAGGGAACAATAATTATAAAAAAATTCCTTTTAGGGGGAAATGGCTCAATATGCGCTTGACAAAAATAAAATACATTTAATAAGACAAAAAAGGCTCTTAAAAAAAAGGTTCTTAACGTAAGGAGACAGACAATTAATACATGTAAAGTTGAAGAACAACCGGAATGCCAATAGAAGATAAGGTCCAAAAAAACTCTCTAACATTAAAAATAATTCACATTAAGCACTGTGATATAATATTGTGTAGGCACACAAGATTAGTAGAAAATCTAAGAAGAAAGCAGGTATCATAGAATTGATAACCCTTTGAATGCCAGAGGGGTACGCAACACATTGCAAAGCAATGTGCTGCAAACCCCTCTAGCACGCAAAGTGTTACAAAGGACAATTATAGCTTTCACATGAAAACAAATCATTTGCAGTAGTTAAACAGAAAAATGGATTTCTACACCTTAAGAACCTAGGTTTTTGATATGTGCACAGGCACTAGTACATGTTGGATATTGCAATGTGACCTCTGGTAACGTCTTGAAAAATCCCCTATGTAGGTGTAAAGAAAAGATTTCTGATTCATGGAAACAGAACAAAAACAACCCTCACACACACACAAGTCTGGTTGTCAAGGGCACTCCACTACTAATAAGGACTGAGGCTAGTTTGAGTTGGTTTTATTATAGGTTTTATATGAGTCACAGGATGCTATTAAGCAGGTTTTAAAACTTTCAATGTTTTTATGGTAATTTTAGTTGTTAAGTGAAAGTATATGGATGAACGGTGTATACCCAATAGCTTCCTGGAAATTAATAAAAACCAGGGTAAATAAAGGACACGATGTTTTATACACGTTACTTTTTCATATTTAAATGATCTGTTTTTAGAATTTTAAGAAATAAGTACATCTATCAAGCAACCTCTGAGTAGGTGAAGGAAAATGGTGCTGACAGAAACAAAGGACAGAGTGCAGAACTGGCAATTTTACTAGACCTCAGAAAATGGCTACTAGGCAGACATGAATTTAGGAGGCACCTGAACTCTGCTCTATGAAACTGGAATCCTCTTCAGTCTTAAGGCTCCTATACATAATAAGAGAAAAGTGAAAAATGGCTAACAGAGAAAGCCATTATCTAGCAGGCCCAGGTTCCTTAAAGGGATAGTAATACTTCGTTTTATCTTTATTTTATTTTGTAGGTATTAAAAAAACATGAAGAATGGTATAAGTCTTATCTCTCAAACCTTTATGGTTTAAGAGATATTCACAAGCAAAGTTTCCCCCTCCCGCCCCTTTTTCCTAGTGTAAGCCATCTCTTCTCAGATGTGAATCTGGTTGTAAGACCAGACAAATAACAGCAGGGGACAATCTTCTTTGTATGAAAAGAATGAAAGCCCTTCCCCCCTTGACAAGTTTTTCAGCTTTTTCCCTTATCTTAATTGAAGATTGTCCCTCTCTGCAGTCTACCTGGGCACCTCCCTTCTGATGTGGCTGAACAGTGGGGGGGATACTTTGCTTGTGAATATCTCTTAAACCATAAAGGTTTGAGAGATAAGACTTATATCGTTCTTCATGTTTTTTTAATGCCTACAAAATAAAATAAAGATAAAACGAAGTATTACTATCCCTTTAACCCTCTGGGTGACAGTTACATGGGGATACAGGCTTGGTCATGTGTTCCTACATAGCCAAGCCCATGCTCCACAAGTGGCCTCCTTTTTCTATTTTATTTAGTATTATTCAGTCCTCTTTGGGGACATGTTCATTGTGACATGTAAGCCTTTCCCTGGAAGTTGGGATAGGAATGGAAGCACTAGTGTTTGTTGCTGTACTGCATTGCCTGCATTGATCTCCCAGAATGATCATCTGGGCGATCAATAGCTCTGGGGTGGGAGGATATCAGGAGGGGTCCTAAATAAAAAAAAAAAAATGTAGCCCTGAGTTTGCCACATGGTGTCCAAAACATTGCTTTGCAACTCTTTGGACACCCCTGTGGAATATACACCACCATACTTCCTCCTCAGTGTTCCTCTTTAGGAGGGACAATTACTGTGAGACCCAAATACCTCCTTCCTACCCCGATGTCCCTCTTTTTACAGATTAGTCTGTATGGTTTGTGTATATGTGTATCAGATTGCTCCACAGCCATAAAACTTCAGTATATGTGTTTATAAATTAGTGTGTGCAAATAAAATACTTTGGTCTTCTTTAAATAATTTATTACAGTTACACAGAGCTGCCAATAGGTTATGAAATAACCTAAAAAAATTCTTAGTAATGCCCCACCACTCACACACAAAACAAACCACTTAAAACAAAAGCGTCCCTCTGGCCATTTCAGATGTCGGAAGATTTGTCAGTCCCCTGACCCGCCATCCACTGGTGGTCCTAGCATGCTCATATACATTGGCCCGCCCCACACCTGGTAAAGATCCCCCATATGCTATCACCCCCCCACCTGATTCCACTACCCACTGATAATCACGGATCCTCCACACACAGTCAGACGACAAACCTGGTTCCTGTGCCCACATGATGTCACAGATCACCACCACCACAGATCATACAGATCACACTGTATGACCCCCCAGCCTGGTTCTATTGCCCAATATTAGTCACAGACCCCAGCATATACTCCCTGACCCCCTTAACTCTGTTCCACTGGTAGTCATAGTTTCACACATATACTGCCTGCTCTCCCAGCCATATTCAACTGGTAGCCATACTCCTGGAACCCACTACATTCTGTTAACCTATACCATATGGCACCACATTCTGGAAAGTGATGGCCACACTACCCTAGAGGATGCAGATGCAGGTGAAGGTCTATTGTCCAAAATGGTATGCATTACTGACCTTTTTCTTCATATCTGTAATGGTTAACTCCTTAACCCCTTAACGACCCTTGACAGTCATAGTACGTCAAGGGTCACTCTGACTGAATGACCCATGACGTACTATGACCGTCATGGAATTCCGGGCTCCCTCCGCAGCTGCACGCCGTTCGGGGAGTCCGGAAGCGGATGGAGCAAAGCAAAAAAAAAAAAAAAATGCTCCGGGGTCCTTAACTGACCGCGCAGATCGGCCGGTCATTAAAGGGATAGTATTACTTCAAAATTACTGTCCCTCATATTGTAGCCCTTAATAAACTGAGTTAAATGACACCAGCAGCATCTCTCAAACCTTTATGGTGTAAGAGATAGCCGCTTTCAAAGTTTCCTCTCCCCTGCTGTCAGTGTTCTGCTGCCAGCAGGAGAATTTGGTCTCTGAATCAAGCGGAGGCTCTTCAGCAGAGCCGATATCTCGTTATGGAAGGAAAAATGATTAATTGAAACAGTCTTCTACATGTGCTTGGTAACCAATCACACGTAGAAGACTGTTTCAATTAATAATTTTTCCTTCCATAACGAGATATCGGCTCTGTTTAAGAGCCTCCGCCCGTCCCGGGACCGGATTCCCCTGCTGGCAGCAGAACGCTGACAGCAGGGGAGAGGAAACTTTGAAAGCGGCTATCTCTTAAACCATAAAGGTTTGAGAGATGCAGCTGGTGTCATTTAACTCAGTTTATTAAGGGCTACAATATGAGGGACAGTAATTTTGAAGTAATACTATCCCTTTAAGGGGTTAAGGACCTCTTTTTTTGGGGGGCATCCGGTTCCGGATTCCCCGAATGGCGTGCAGTCACGCTGGGAGCCCGGAATTCCATGATGGTCCTGGGTCCTTAACGCAAAACAACCCATGACGTGCCAGGACCATCAAGGATTGTTAAGGGGTTAAAGCATTTTAGTGCAGGGAGGTCATTTCAAAAAGAAAAGTGGTAGATGTTAGGTGTAGTTTTGTTCTTATGTCGTTATGGTATGTTGACCCGTATCAATAAGGCATAGTTTTTCTTTGGCTGGTAGAATGTGCTGAATACAGGAGAAAATCCAATGCTTTTCAGACATTTTCTTTGAATTGGTGGAAATGGAAAAATAAAATCCCTCTAGCGCCACCTTATGTAAATAAATGTGCACACCAGCCTAGGGGTATTAAGGCAAACAATATCCTCATTTATGCAGGTAAATGTCTGCTTCCCACAACAGTATGCCTTGCATTCCTGTCCTTCATATCTCCAATAGTGTAGATAGCCTACTTCAAAAAAAAAAAAGCAGGTAGATGTAGTTGTGTGCTTCTGGTACTACCTTAATCAATGGGGCACCATTTTTCCATTTTCTAACTTTTCTTTATTTCTGTAGTCGTTGCAACCATTTTAGTAAAGGTAAACATTTGTGCACACCAGGCTAATGTGACATTACCTTAACCCCTTAAGGACCATTGCCATGCCAGGACCATCACGGCGGTCTGGCACTTAAGGACCAATGACGGTCCTGGCACGGCATGGAGTTCAGGGCTCCCGGCGCTGCTGCACGCCTCTCCGGAAGCCATAATAAACAAAAAAAAAAGCCCCGTGGTCCGCAAGTGCCGGCCGAACGGGATCACGCTGATCCTTAAGGGGTTAAGCTAGCATGTAGTCGTACTGCTGGCAGTCCCCCAGTGCCATTATATGCGTACCCACCACCTTCCCATTTTCCTCTCAATGTGTGTATAAACAGCTGCCCGCATGCAGCAGCGACAAGAAAGAGCAAGCCGGGGAATGAATACACAGTAAAAATCAACATCTTGCAGGATGTTGTTTTGTACTGTGTATTCTTTGCCAGCCTTGCTTTTTCATGTCACTGCTGCCTGCAGGCAACTGTCTAGACATGCTCTGTGAGGAAAATGGAAGGTAAACTGTGGGGAGAGCAATCTCTGCTCAACATGTTTTCACCTAAAGCGAAGTTCCTTAGTAGGTAAAAAGGTTTTTTTGTTTAATCAATATATAAAGTGATTGATTTGGAGGGAGGTATGTTTGGGGACAGTTCCACTAAATATATGCAAGGTCAGTATAAGATCTCTGTAGTAAGCTTTTCATTCCAAGGAAAGGAAGTTTCCACTTCAGCAAAGAGATTTTTAACAGTTAACTCTGTTAAAATGTAGAATTACTGAAGATGTGGTAATGACAGATAAAAAAGGTACATTTAAGAGAAGATCAGATGTGTTTTTAGGAGAAGGGTTACAGTGTATTAGCTGGTAAATAGGAAGTTCTGGTAAACAGACTAATAATACTCATTTACTAGGTTAC
This sequence comes from Rhinophrynus dorsalis, assembly GCA_037306005.1. Lineage (NCBI taxonomy): Eukaryota > Metazoa > Chordata > Amphibia > Anura > Rhinophrynidae > Rhinophrynus > Rhinophrynus dorsalis. The sequence goes on from CM074721.1 coordinate 289,872,613, forward strand.
ACTGTATCACAGGTTGAATTTGATGGACTAGTGTCTTTTTTCAACCTAATTTATGTAACACTAATAATGCAGAGAGCAAACATGAATGGAAATAATTATATATTTATCTGTGTTTTTTCAAATTACCTGTTACTAGAATTTGCCATAATTTTCTTACTTCATAAACAGAAACTATATTCCATATATTATTCTGTGCTACAACAAACTGGATTTCATCTTCATTGACGTACATAAATTTAGCTCTATTATGGCTGACATAAAAGTGTATCACAAACCTGTCTTCAAGCACCACTAACAGGTCAATGATTTCCCTGCCTGAGCACAGTTCAGTTTATTACAGGCGAAGTCATTTTGTGTTCAAGCTAGAAAATATAAAACCTAACTTGTTAGCTGTACTTGAAAACGACTTTGGGATACCCTGCATTACAATATCTCACTTGTCCATAAAGTCCTTAAATGGACACTAACTCCCAGATACAAAGATGTGAATATTACCATAACAGAACTAGACACACATCCTGCAGTCTATTACAGTTTTCTAGAGGTCTCACTGTGTGTGATGGAACCCACAGCTGGAAAACTGTTGCTGCCTATAGCAGCAGTCCTCTGCCTTGTTTGATTGGCTGATCGGCGCCCAGTCCACATGGCGAAATGTGAGGGGCTTCTGTGTGACCTGTTAACTGTATGGACTTGCTCCCAGAAGTAGCTGTATGTCTGAAAGCATGTTTTTTATTTTTATTTATTTAAAGAAAGGACAGGGGAAGTCTTTCATATGGCTACCTTATCTCCCAGCGAAGCAGAGTTGAAGCAGGAGACTATCAGACACACAGAGAAACAAAGAAAACTTTAGGATGCTCCAGGATGTCTCTCTTCTTCAAATAAAGTAACAGAGACACATTTGTGTTTAGGTGTTGGTGTCCCTTTAATACACCTCCCAGTAGTGAATTATTTGTTTATTTTCAGATGAACAATAAACAAACTGTGTACATAAAAATGTCCTGCTGTGTGCATGATCCAGCTATATTTGCCGAGTGACAAAACTTCGGTATTTTAATTGCACTTGCTGATCAAAGTGTTATTGCAAAGTCCTGGCAGAGATTAAACAGGAAATATAATGAGCAGGGAGTTATAGCTGATGCAAATGCACCGATGCAGACCTGAGACATTTGCTTCAAAAACCTCTCTTCATTTAAACTCTCCTTTGCCCAAACTCTGAGCGGCCACTTCCTCATTATAATATTTAATAGAAAATACAATTAAAGTGATTGTTTTCTTTACACATTGTGTGCCATAGGGGTAGCCAAAGCATTGCAATGAAATGTGTTGGATACCTCTCTGGCACTCAAAGAGTTAGGAGCACATTATATTGTTTTGCATATTAGATTAAGCAGTACTTGCATGTAGTAATTAATATACCATTTTTATACTATCAACAATAAACAGAAGCAGAGAAAACAGGTAAGCACGTATACAATTGGAAAAAAATGTGAAATCATAAAATAAGTGAAGTAAAAAATTGTCATACCAACCAGAACGGGCAAACAATTAGTGTATGTGTGTGTATTATATATCGATAGAGAGAGAGAGAGAGTTGCAGATGTGCAAATACATCAAGCAGCAAGTGCATACTAGGGTCTTATGAAAATAAAAAATAACTTTTATTCCAGTATGTAAAAGATCAACGTTTCGACCCCCTTGGGGCCTTCCTCAAAGTATGCGCTTGCTGCTTGATGTATTTGCACATCTGCAACTCTCTATATGATTTTTCAGGCTGCATCGGGCAAGTACTTTTTATTGCATTTTGTAAATATGGAGTGTCCACCTTTTTCACTATATATATTTACCTACATGATAGTTTCTACTCAAGTTGTACGTTGAATTCAACTCCAGTGCATGAATTCTAATCTTAAGACTGGTATAGAGATTAAAATATCCAGTTTTTCCCCTTCAGTAAATATGAATTTCTTAAAAAGTTGGATTCTCTCTCTGCCCTTTAGTAAATGATCTACTTAAATTATTTGTAACACGACTGTTACGCTGTCAATACAATTTCACATTATGCAGTAGAGATAAAATGAGATCAAAAACAATTATAATATAAATATTGAAACATAATTCTGTGGATTCTGTTTACTTAACATTAATTAAACAGTGCAGAATATAATTCTAAGAGAGAGAAAAAGGTCAGACAAAAGACCCCACAATTAAATAAGCTTGTTGCATTGCATGGTGGTTTCTGGTACAGGCCTGGTCTTTGCATTTTAATTTATCAGTAATATTTCAAATTATTGCATCTGTTTTACACTTAAGTCAGATTCATACATATCGGTTTATGTCATAAAGTAATTTGTGCAAGCCTAAATATACAGAAAAGAAAACTACCTCCTCAACATTGATGGGTCTTGGCTAGTTTACTACTGCCTCTGTTTTGGCAGGGGGAGTGGCCATGCCCTTTGCTGGCATCACATGGCCCACACAGGTGATGGAGCTCTGGGCAAACATACTTATCAAGTGACAGTTTCAAGCTTTCCACCTGCAGTCGATATAATACGGTCAGCAATCTTAAAGTGTTAGTAATGTCTAAAAAAAAGTTTTTTTGCATTTAGAAGAGCTTGAAAAGCTGATCTAAATGCAAAAAAAAACGTATCTCTCAAACCGCTATGGTTTAAGAGATACGGGCGTTTAAAGTTTGATTTCTCCTACTGACAGGAGATCCGGGTCGGTCGACACGGAGGCGCTTGAGAAGTGCCGAGATCTCGTTACTTACACGGAATCCCTTCATTGGAATGGTCTAAAACGTGTGCCTAGTGTTCAAAGTCCATAATATCTAAGTAGACTAAACATTCCTTATCTTCTCAAAGAGATGCCAGAAGGATGAAGGGAATCTTATGACACACTGAGGTATCCTGGTGAACTGATAAAACCCCAGTTTATAGATAAAAGCTTTCTTCTCTTGGCCTTCCACCTTCATGGGTACCTGGTAGTGCCCAGATCTCAGGTCTAGCAAAGACTACCAAGTCTAGAACCACAGACTTCCAGATAGGGAATTTAGAAGGTCCATTATTAATTGTAGGGTTTATTGATCTGGAGTAGCTTTACTGTTACTTCAATAGTCAACACATAATCTAACAGAGCCACTTTTTTTTTGACCACCACAACAGGGGCTCCGGGATTCAATAATAATTGCAGCTTCTTCCACCTGTTGAAAAATTTGCCTTATATCATTGACGTCTCTCTGAATGGAATAGGGTTGTCTCACCTTATGGTATGACGAGCAATCCTGGCACATCCTACATCCATCTATTTTATACAGAATGCTTCCTCCCTTGATAAAACCTCAGCCCAGAGACTGTCCTTCCATTCATGACATAAATTGGAATCTCTCAAGTCGAACTCCAAAGGTTTGTCAGATTTATCTTCTTATCCAACCATCATAGCAGTTAATAGAGCTATGTATTCCAAGAGATAAACCACTGACAGTTCAAAATAATGTGATCTCTTTACAATGGTATGAGATATATTCCAAACACTCAGTGACAATACAACTATCTTCATGTTTCTCCAGCATGGTAGAATTTACCAGGCTGTTTGAAGGGCTAATTTATGACACATCTCCTACTTCTTTCATGTAAGCCCAAAATACATCTGGTACCATCTGTGTATTTATGACCAGGATTACTGGAGTACAGATTAGCTCCTCAATGTCCAGGGCGCAAACCACCCCTGTGTTAAGTTTGTGTATGGTTACCTGTACTCAGATAATCCCTTCAACAAGCTAAACTTGAGAACATACTTCCCATAGCTTGATTTCAGCAACAGGCTAAATAGGGAAGTGCTTCAGATGACCATTGTAGAATGATCAACATATATGATGGTTACCTGGAATACTGTATCATGTAACAGAGGCATGGATTCCCTCCACTATTACAGATATAATACATTTAGGTCTAAATTGTTAATCACATTCAGGTGTCTCCTTTTTCCACCTCATCTTCTGCATTGGAGTGTGGGAGGGGATCTGTTGATCGATAGTTAGTGACTACACATTATGAACTTTGGTGTTCGCGGATTCACATGAAAGGTTACCAAGATTTCCGCATGAACACGTGAACAACCTTGACCTTCTTGGGGTAGTACCCTATGGAAATGTCGCCATGTCTTTGGTGATTTTGAAAACGACCCATTAAAAATGACACCTGAATCAAATGGGCGACATGAGACTATTGCCCCAATCAAAAGAGCGACATACTCATGTCACCCGCATAAAGGTTGCATTAAGTCTGTTTTTCCACGTCCTCCTGCCATCGCATTAAATCTGTTTTGTGACATCCTCCTGCCCTGGGGCTTGTACCTCATTCACCAGCACTCTCCCAGCACATCGTCCCTCTCCACTGCACTATGTACCTAACATCCTCCTCTGCACCACCTGCAGAGTGTAACTCATCCGGAGTCCAAAACGGTGCAGTGAGGGGTTAATAATTTCAAGATTGCGGAGTCCATATCACCATTGCTGCTAGACTGCTCTGTTTGAACTCAGGATGACTTACACTCTGCGGCTGGCTCAAAGGAGGATGTGAGGTACATAGTGAAGGGGAGAGGGAAAATGTGCTGGGACACTATACTGGCAAATGAGGTACAAGCCCCAGGGCAGAAGGATATGACAAAACAGACAATGCGACGGCAGGAGGACGTGACAAAATAGACTTAATGCAACCTTTAAGCGGGTGACATGAGAATGTCGCTCTTTTGATTGGGGCAACATTCTCATGTCGCCCATTTGATTTAGACATCATTTTTAATGCAACATTTTCGTGGTCACCCAAGACATGGCGACATTTCCATAGTGAGCCCTTGGGGTAGGGAAATGGGTTGATCTTCGCTGTCTCTATGTAAGGTTGTCTCAGTCCCGTTCTGGGAAGTACTGAATTTTTATTGCAGCTCAGCCAGTTTCTGCCATCAATTCTTCTGTCAACTGTGGTTCTTAAGAGGATATTTTCTTCTCTATGAGCTTCCTGACAGGCTGAGGAGACATCTGAATCTCCAAATCTTTCACCTTTTGTACCATCTAAGAATAAGTAACAGGTTCTTGTAGTAAACTCACCCCCAATGTTAACATCACTGGCTCAGGAGAGAAGTCTCCTCTAAGAACTTGTTCTATGTAAGAGACGGAATTTACTACCAACTTCCGTAGCAACAGCTATAATCGGATACTGGAATCAGAAGCCTTCTCATTCACCTTCTGCTTGTTAACAGAAAGTTGGATGTTCAGTTTTGCAGGGTCCTCGACTTCCCTGCACGTATCATTAAATTATCCACTTTTGCATCAGTATCTCTTTTTATGAAGCCTCTCTAGGTTTACTGCTGGGTCTTCAGGCTCTCCATTAGCCTCAGTCACTTGGTATTATCTGTACAAGCTCATTCCTCCAGAACATGAAGAAAGTTACTCCTCCAGGTCTCAAAATCCTCCTCCCCTGTAAGAACAGGTACAGTGCAAGAGAAAAAGTAATTTCCTGTAGCTGTGAGTGTATCTTGCCTGAAGTATAGTGCCAGATAACTGTATCAGTACTATAGATGGCTCCACAGATTCTACATATTTCTTACAAGAATGAGAAGATTTGGAAGAGGACCTTGCTTATGTTCTGCATGATGATTTTCTGGATCACTGGTATGAACTCCTGACAGACAGATAACTTCCTACGTCATCACTTTCAAGAAAAGATTAATTAAACACATTGGGAGGGTCTCTATCTGTATTTATTACTCTTCATAGTCGCTTATTAGAGGGCACCTTGCTGGAGAGGCTCTTCCTGAATTCACAAACAGGGGGCCATCCTTTGCCCAGGTCTATCCTGCCCTTGATTATGGACAGTCCAAGTTTTGTGACAGGTCTGTCCTAGTGTCTACAATACAGGCTTGCTATAGGTCAGATATTTTTCTCAAGACAACTTTAATTTCTTTCTTAGTAGCCCTTTGAATGAAATGTATAGTGTTACAACAGTTTTGAAAATGTATAAGCAAATGGTGTGTGAAGAGGATATTCATAGAAATTACATTTCATAGAAATACTTAAAGATTTGCCCTCAGTGTTAAATAATATATTTGTGAATAATAAGTATTAACTGATTACAATATTTTACTACTTTTTAATAAATTATCAAATAAAACCACTTGGTGATGGTGGTGGACTAAGACTTTTGACGCCTAATGTGTGTCACACACACAAACTTGTGGGGTAAGTACACATACTAGGAATCCATCTCAAAAGTGGAATGATCATTTGGCTGAATGAAAGACTTTTAAGAAGGTGGAAACCAGTGTACCTGTGAGACATTTGTACTGGATACCAAGAGAACAAATAATAATACACTTTCAGACTGTGTATGTTGCGTCTCTCCTTTCTGTTTTTTTGACGGCAATTTAGTGGGAATAACCTATCCATTTGAGGTTCGGGTGAACTAGGTTTTGAAGAACTACAAGACATTCTTTTTGGGATTTTGGTGAATTCAGTTACATTGGTGATTACTGTGGGCACAGAAATACCGGAGGGAATTTTTTCAATCTAATGTGTGTTAACACTCACTGTATTTACATTTACTTTATTCTACCATGCAAAAGAATGTTGATAAAGGTCTAAAATAGGATTTTAGTGTTTTACCTGTTAAATCCTCCTCAGTCCATATTGAACACAGGTATCATGGGGGTTGAGCCCCTCCTCCTGGAGGGCAGGGCACATCAGAAAAGACAGGGCCTTTGGGGTAGAGACTTCCTCCTCCTCCAGCTCAACCTCCCACCCCGCTAACAAACTCCCAGAATTCATGTGACAAAAAGCCACAATAAAGAAAAATAAGCAGGAAAAAAAGAAAAGAAAATCTCCCAAGACCATAAAAGGACTCCTCTGCCCAAGAAAGCAATACAGGATAAGGTCTTTTCTCCAGGTGGGAGACCTATGTTCTATATGGACTAAAGAGAAACATATTTAACAGTTAAGAACACTAAACTCCTATTGTCTCTTAAGTCCAATATGGAACACTGGAATCTTGGGGATATACCAAAGCTAAGATTCAAGGGAGAGTCAGGAGAAAAGGACATCCCACACATCCCCATGATACCACATTTCACTATGACCATTTAGGATCTGAATAACCCAAATGTGTCAACGTACACTGAACTAGCACAGCACAACAAACAAGACCCAACAGGGCTCAGAAAACTACTGAACAAAAAACTGGCAGATGAAAAGAAAGACAGATCCTTAAACAGGCAAGTCTGCTTGAGGGTCCTTTTGTTCAAAGTTGGCCTCAGCTGAAATACAGTATTTGGGAAAAGTATGCAAGGAGGACCAAGTCATAGTGTTGCACAGTCTTTCATCCGAGGCCTGGTTCTTGTAGGGCAAAGAAGCACCCACTGAGCTGGTGGAACACACTGATCTTGAAGTGAACTAGTTTCTTCCTGATCATATATGCTTGGTGTATGGTAGCCTTAATCCAAGAAGCAATGGTTACCTTGTAAGCTGCCTGACCCACTCTAGGACCCTCAGGGATGACCAACAGTGAATCAGTCTTTGAATAGGCTTAGTACAGTGTACATAAAACTAAAGGTAGCACACCGCATCCAAAAGATGGTGATCCCTCTCTGGAGCAGACAGAAGGTTAGGGCAAAAAGAAGATACAGCAAACACCTGATTGAGACAACCTTAGGAAGAAACTCCTGGTGAAAAACCAGGATGGAGGTTCACAAGAGCTTGCAACTCAGCCACCCACCTAAAAGAGACAACTTCCAAGAGAAAGACCATCTTCAAAGTCAGCTGACGCAAAGAGATGGGATCTAGAGGGTAAAAAACGGGGCTTTGAAGAACACCCAAGACCAGGCTAAGGTCCCACAGAGGCATGGTATCCTGAAAGGAGGAGAAAGTGAGAGTCACTCCCCACAAAGAAAATCTTCATGTCTGGGACGATAGCAATACTTCTCTGAAAAAGAACAGAGAGGGTTCAGATCTGAACCTTCAGGGTACTCAAACGGAGTATCACGGTGCCCGCGAACTTCTCCCACGGCTTTACCTGCCTTCCCCACATGTGCCTGGCGGCAGCATGTCTGACCTCTGCCTGACTTCCTGTTTGCATACGCGTGTCACTACAGCGCGCTTGCTATTTTGTAGCCACAGCCTATTGACCGAGTTATATGTGGCCTTCAGTCACAGCTTCAGCACCCTTTCGTGGAGTATCTGAGCATTGCTTGTATTACTCATTGTGACCCGTTCTTGGCTGCGGATTCTGATTCTTGTATGACCCTTGGCTCCGTCTGACAACCCAATTTGTGCCTGGACCTCTGGCCTTGTCTGACTACCCGATCCGTGCTCGATCCCTGGCTCAGTCTGACTGCCTGATCGGTATATGACCCCTGGCCTGGCTGACTACCCACTCCGTGTTAAGTACTGAGGCTCTGACTATCCGTTACGTGTATGACCTTGGCTTTGTCTGACTTCTCTTGCGCTATACTTTGGGGGAGGAGAGGGCCTTCCATAGTAGAGAGGGCCTTTGCCTCTACTGTGGTAAGGCAGGTCACTTGTTGCAGTCTTGTCCCGTGCGGCCAGGAGACACCCGCACCTAGGGTTGTGTCGGGGACAGACACTGGGTGGAGTTTCACAGTCCCCCGAACAGATGCAAGGGAAACCCATCCTTGAGGTGATTATATCCTGGGCTGCATCTTCGGTCATGGCTCCGGCATTGATAGACTCTGGAGCCACAGGGTATTTCATGGATGCGAAGTTTGCTAGCAAACATGCTATTCCATTGGTACCTCGTTCTTCTCCTCTCGCCATTGAGGCCATTGACAGACGATCGTTGCAACCGTCACTTGTGACACACGAGACTTGTCCACTGTCTCTAAGGGTGGAGGCTCTCCACGTGGATACCCTACAATTCCAGGCCATAAAGTCTCCACACTATGCTATCATTCTGGGGTTTCCTTGGCTACAGACACACAACCCCAGAATAGATTGGCAGGCGTGTGATATTCTGTCTTGGTCATTCTATTGTGTCTTGCATTCAGTAGCCTACCAAGATCCTTTGTACCTCTTCATCATTACCCTCAGAGTATCAGTCTGTCAGTGAGGTATTCAATAAGGTAGAGGCCAGTACATTGCCAATGCACAGGGCATATGACTAAACTATTAATTTAATACCAGGTGCCATACCTCCCAAAGGGTGTACATATCCTCTATTGATGGAGTAGAATCAAGCTATGGAGGAGTATGTGGCTGACTCCCTAGCCAGAGGGATTATTCATAAGTCATCCTCACTTGCTGGTGCAGGATTCTTTTTTGTAAAGAAAAAGGATGGGGAGCTAAGACCCTGCATTGACTATAGAAGACTGAATAAACTTATAGTCAAGAATGCTAACCCCATACAGTTGATTACAGAGTTGTTCAACCGTATTAAGAGTTCCACAGTGTTCACCAAATTTGACCTAACAATAGCATATAACCTTGTGAGAATCAAGGAGGGAGATGAGTGGAAATCTGCATTTAATACTCGGAGTGGACACTATGAATATTTGGTTATGCCACTTGGTTTATGTAATGCTCCAGCATTTTTCCAAGAATTTATTAACGATGTACTAAGAGACTTGCTACAAAGATGTGTAGTAGTCTATTTGGATGATATCCTAATCCATTCCCCAAACCTAGTGGCACATCAAGAGGATGTTGAATTAGTTTTGCAACTTTTGACGGAAAAAAAGCTGTTCTGTAAGCTGGAAAAGTGAGAATTTTATAGAACGGCTGTTCTGCAATGGCCCTGCCCGGTAGGGCTAAAAGCTATACAGAGATTTTTGGGTTTCACTAACTATTGTAGGGAATTTATAAAGAAATGTTCCACAGTGGTTAAACCACTGACTGACATGACACACAAGGGGGCGAACCCATCTGAATGCCCCCCCCAGTACTCTCCGGGCATTTGAGGATTTGAAGTCTGCGTTCGCAAGGGCTTCGATCTTGTCTCATCCCAGCCCTACCCTTTACGCTGGAGATTGATGCGTCTGAGTCAGGAGTAGGCGTCCTCCTGTCTCAGCGATCAGGGCCTGGTAAAACCCTACTCCTATGTGGGGTTTTGTTCAAAAAAATTGTCTAAAGCTCAGAGTCTGTCTGACATTGGTGATCGTGAGCTCCTGGCCATAATCCTTGCGCTCAGAGAATGGCGTTACCTACTTGAGGGGACGAGTTCTCCAATCCTGATTCTCACAGACCATAAGAATCTGACATATCTGTTATAGGCTAAGAGGCTGTCTCCACAGCAGGCCAGGTGGGCATTATTTTTGTCCAGATTCAACTATGTGGTCTCATACCTCCCTGGTACCAAGAATGTTAGAGCAGATTGCTCTGTCCAGGCAGTTCGGACCTGACCTTGAGGCTGAGAATACGCCAGTGCCTATCATTCCGTCCAATCGTATTTTGGCTACTATGTGCACCAGTATCACATCTCCCTTGGGAGAAAAGATTTTGGCCTCCCAAGCTTCTGCTCCTGCGGACAAACCCAGAAGTAAATGTTTTGTACCCAAGTCCCTTCTCACCAAATTACTGGAGACATATCATTGCTCGAAGGCCGCTGGACATATTGGCCATGACCAACTAATTTGGTCTGTCTCCCAGTTTGAGGGCAGACTGCTCAGCTTTCCTGGCAGCATGTTCCACGTGTGCTCGTGCCAAGACCCCGAGACATCTTCCAGTGGGCCTACTTCAAACTGTTCCCAGTGGCGAGTGTCCGTGGTCTCATTTCTCCACAGACTTTATGGTGGAACTGCCTACGTACAAGGGTTACATGGTCATTCTGATGATAGTTGACCGGTTTTCCAAAATGGCCCACTTTGTCCCTCTGAAGAGACTTCCTTCCTCCAAGAAACTGGCCGTTAAAGAGGTGTTTCAACTCCATGGAGTGCCCAAGGTGTTGGTCTCAGATCGAGGAAGCCAGTTTGTGTTCCATTTCTGGAGGTCTTTCTGTAATCAGATGGGTATCCAACTCTCGTTCTCCTCTGCCTACCATCCCCAGTCGAACAGCGCTGCTGAGAGATCCAACCAAGGGTTGGAACAATTTCTACGCTGCTTCATTTTGGACCATCACGATAACTTGGCAACCTTCTTACAGGCCGAGTTTGCAAGGAATTGTGCAATGAACTCTTCCCCCCAGATTTCTCCTTTTCTGATCAACTATGGTTTCCAGCCATCATTGCTTCCTGACTCCTTTAGGGCACAAGACATTCCGGCTCTGGATGAGCATTTTAAGCAACTCCGCTCCACTTGGGTACAGGTCCAGTGAGCCTTACAAAGGTCCACGAAGCGCTATCAGAGACACACAGACAGTAGAAGACTCCCGGCTCCAGTTTTTAAAGTAGGGGAGAGGGTATGGTTATCTTCCTGTAATCTGAACCTCAAAGTGCCTTGTAAGAAACTGGCCCCTCGTTTTGTAGGTCCCTACCAGGTGCTCAGAAGAGTCAACCCTGTCACGTATCCCTTGGACCTTCCTGCTAGTATGATCTGTAACCGCTACATTCCTGCGCCTGTCCAGCCTGGGCCAGTGCAGGTGGAGGATCATGAGAAGTATGTGATACAAAGCATTCTAGACTCTCGTAGAGTTAGAGGTCACCTACAATATCTTGTACACTGGAAGGGTTGTGGTCCAGAAGAGCGTTCCTGGGTGTCCAGTGGCAATGTCTATGCTTCTGAGTTGATCCGCAAGTTCCATTCCCGGTTTCCAACTAAACCTGGTCCTCTTCCGCGAGGGAGAGGTCATTGAGGGGTGGGTACTATCACTATATGTGGCCTTCAGTCACAGATTCAGTGCCCTTTTGTGGTGTATCTGAGCAGTGCTTGTATTCCTCGTTGTGACCCGTTCTTGGCTGCTGATTCCAATTCGCGTATGACCCTTGGCTCCGTCTGACTACCCGATTTGTGCCTGAACCTCTGGCCTTGTCTGACTACCCATTACCTGTATGACCTTGGCTTTGTCTGACTCCACTTGTGCTATACCCTGGGCCTGGCTCTCTCTCTGTGCAGGTCCCTAGGCCTGGTCTTTGCCATCGTCCTGCTCCAGGCTCTGTCTAGACCTATAGGCCTTGTATCGCTCTGGTCTTTGCTAGGATCTCATCTGAACCTTAGCGTTCTAGGGTGTGGTATCTGACTGCTGTGTACTCTAGCGTTCTAGGGTTTTGTGTCACTTTAGGACCTAGAGTTCTAGGGCATCTTCTGCTGATCCTAGCGTCCTAGAGTAGAGATCTGCTGCTTGCCACCCTACTCCATCTCAGGCAGCACCCAGAAATGTAGGCTAGGTTCTCTGCTGTGTTCCTGGTTCCTATATTTGGGCTAAGTTCAGTGTCAGCTCCTGGGTAGTGGACTGTAGCACCGTCTCCACGCCTGACACCGGGGAAGGTTGGGGAAGTGCTTATTTGCTATTCATTGTATTATATCTTTCAATAAAGTGGTGTTGATTTTAACTGCACCTGTCAGAGTCTTTCTTTGTCTAAGCTACCATGACACAGAGACCCTTCAAATTGGATCTCAAATGGACAGGCCGACTAGGTCTGCAAACTATGCCCTCCTGGGCCAGAATGAAGCAATCAGAATAACCATTGGGAGAAACATATAGGATGGGTGGAATCTCCATGGAATGGACACTGCATCCATCACAAAGGTCCCTTGTGTGAGCACAGAATGTTGGAATCTTCCTAATCTCCCTGGTTGCTATCAGTCTGTTGCTGGGACTCACCACTGTTGAACTTGCAGGCAAAATGCCTCCAAATGGAGTTTACAGATTCCTGGATCTGCATCCTGATTTGGAAAATCTGCCAATACATTTTTCACTCCTAGAAAATGAATGGCTGAGATGGCTGTAACACGAGTTTCTGCCCATTTGAGGATATCCTTGCTATCTTTCTGCAGGTTCCTCCTTGGTGATTGATGTACACTACAGCAATGGCATTGTCTGATTGCACGCTCACCAGAATTCCCGTGAGAACCTGGAACCAATGAAACAGAGCCAGACAAATTGCTCTAAGCTCCAGAATGTTAATGGACAGTTGGCTGTCCTCCCCCGTCAAAGTTTCCCAGGACTGTGCCCCAGCCTTTCAGCCAGCTGTTCATTGTTACCAAGATCCACAAAGGGTCTCCCTCTCGACAGGTTTGGGTGATGGAGCCACCACTGAAGGTCCTCCCTGGCCTCAGGAGACAGGGTCATCTGATGAGAGAGATGCTCTGGATTCCTGGACCATGACCTAAGAATGTCCCTTTTAAGTTCCTTTGTGTGGAACTGCTAGTAAGGGACCACTTTCAGAGCAGACACCAAGAGACCCATATCACGTATGTAGTCCTTGATCGTGGCCGACTGTCAGTGCCTGAGACATGTCCTGGAACAGAATCTGAATCTTCTCCGCCTTGAGAAAGACTGTCACCTGAAGGGTGTTGTACTTCATGCCCAGAAACACCAAACCTGTGACGGAACTGGAGAAGACATCTTGAGATTGAGAATCCAGCTGTGATACACCAAAATGCAGGCACACTCTTGGCTATGGTGAGCCAAGAGTTCTTCTGAAGGAGCCTTGATTTGGAAATCATCCAAATATGGAGCCAAAGAAATGCCCTGGGAATTAAAGTACATTGCCAAGGCTGCCAAAATCTGTGTGAAGATTCTGGGCAAAGAAGTCTGGCCAAACAGTAAAGCCGTGAACTGGCAACGATTGAAGCCGAAAGCAAAATGCAGGTAGTGTTGGCTGTGGCTCGAGACATGTAGGTACATGTTCTGAAGATCCTGGGAGGCCAGGAACTCCCCTGGGCACATTGCTTCAATTACGCAATGCAAAGGTTCCATCTTAAAGAGGAGCTACCACCTTTAAGAAAGATGTCCCCAAATAATTCCTCATCAGGCGACTAGATGCTCAGTAGTGCTAGTCGTCAGAATTATTACCTCCTTAATACGAATTATACCCTGCTCCAGGACTGACAGACAGGACGGAGCGCAGACATCTTTCAATAGTGACGTCTGCATGCCTGCGCGGTCAGTCCGTTTTGGAGCTGAAAGGCTACTAGCAACACCTCCTAGAGCAGTCTGGGACAGTGCAGATGCACAGACATCACTATGGAAAGATGTGTGCGCTCCATCTTGCCTTTCAATCCTGGAGCAGCGGATCATTCGCATTAAGGAGGTAATAATTCTGACGACTAGTGCTAACGAGTAGCTAGTCGCCAGACGAGGATTTATTTGGGACATCTTTCTTAAAGGTGGTAGTTCCGCTTTAAAGTGCATAGCAAACACATACTGCTTGAGACATTTGAGGTCCACAATAGGATGGCAGCTGCTATCCTTCCTGGGGACCACGAAAAGGTTGGAATAAAAACCTGAAAAGTGCTCTTGGACAGGGACTGCCACCAACACCTGTTTGTCCAGTAGAGTAGCTATAGCCACATGGAACAATTTTGCTCTGTCTGGGTTCCTTGGGACCCTTGAGCAGAAGAAGTGATATGGAGAAAGGTATTTGAAATTTTTGTTGTACACTTCTGGTACCACCCGCAAAATCCACTAATCCATTATGGACTATAACAAGGCATCTTGAAGGAGGCAGGGACGTTAAAGGTTGGTTTGTCAGACTTAGACTTTGCAGCTGTTTTCTTGGGTTGTCAGGACTGTCTGGGTTTTGTGGTGGGGCGTGTTTGAGAGATTTGAGGAGTTTGCACCCTCTGCTCCCTGGTTTGGCGGGAGGATGAAATCCACACACTTTCTGGAGAGCTGGGACACAAAATGCTCTTACCACTAGTAGCATCACTAATAATATGTTTCGGGTCAGGCCCAAACAGAGCCATACCCTGAAAAGGCAAGGACAACAGTGATTTCTTGGAAGATTGGTCCGCAGATCAAATCTTGAGCCACAAAGTGCGGCGTGCAGAAACAGAAAAAACTGAGGACTTGGTGGAAAACCTAGCTGCATCGAACAAAGCTTTGGTGATATAGACATCAGCTTCTAAAATATTGGTTGCCAAAATCAACATGTCCTCTTTAAGCACGTCAGCATGTATGGCATCTGACAGTTGCTCTACCCAGGTGGAGGTAAAGAAAGGCCTAAGCACTGCCAGGTAGCCACAAAACAAGCTTGGAGTAAAGACTCAAGCCTCTTAGCCTGGTCCTTAAGCCCCACTGCATCCTCCACGGGCAGGACAGTGTTCTTCGCCAAGCCTGAGATAGGAGGGTAAACAGCAGGGGGAGAAACCCACTGTGCTAGATCCTCAGCCATAAAAGGGTACAGCTTAGAGAAGCACTTATAAAACAAAAGTCTCTTATCGGGAGTTTTCCACTCATCTGTAAGGATCTGATCTGTTATTGGGGGGAAAACTCGTGAGGTCTTCCTACACCTCTGGAAAATTTCCAGTAAGGAAGACCTCTCAGCCGCAGCATCAGAGACCTGAAGGGTCTCCAGTACTATGCTGATGAGCCCCTCAGTTGAGTGGACTGTATCAGTCTCACAGGAATCCCCATAAGATTATGAAGGGTCTTCATATGCATCATCATTCTCCTCTGAGGCCAGTTCTTCCACAAAGGATGCCCGAATAACTTTAGTGTGTCCCTTAAATATAGGGTCAACCTGTTTGAAGTTGGACGTAGGTTTCCAGGAATGGAGAACCCCCTGAACTAATGAGGACATATGTGCTAATGAAGAGAGTAGTATTTTAGCTCATGCTGCCTCTTTTTCAGTGCTGGTAGGGCCCGGTGGTATAGTAGAGGCTGTAACACGTGAGGGGACCCAGAATATTCCATTGCAAGCCCTATATGTCATGTGGAACAGTGTATAAGGGGGTGAGGGAAGCCCCTGAATCCTTAGCCTTGGATTTCTCCATATCCCCCTTAATGCCATGAGAATGTGTCCAGAATGTAGCAAAACTAGATTAAATGTCCACAAAATAAAGATAAAACCCAAAATACCAAGAAAGTGCCCTTATCTGGTATGTAAAGGGTTGAACTGGAAGAGAGACAGGAAAGTTGGCCTCTGCATAAAGTGTGTGTGTGTGTTTGTGTGTGAGAGAGAGAGATGTAAGATAGCCAAGGCAGCCAATCTTAAGGAAGCTGGGGAAATAGGCATTATAAGACTACAGTTCTCATCACTTGCTGTTGCCTAGCAATGCCTACTACTCCAACTGTGGACCACAGAGTGCTCTCAGAATACTCAGATGATGGACCAGATAATAGGGCATGGGGACACAAGAAAATATTACTACAACGGTCAGAGGGGGCTCTATGTTCCAGAGAAGTTTTTCCCATAGAAGTCAATGGAGCAAAGGTGGCCACAGGCAGACTCTGGTTCTTAAAGGAGCTGCAGAACAAAATCAATCTATGTTAAAAATATATATATATATATATTGATAAAAACAATAACTACTTGGAACAAGGGAGAAGTGAAAAAAAAATGGACAGTGGGGAAGCAGAGATAAGCCCATCAAAGCACTCAACACATACCAATAGTCACAGAAGTGAAAGAGTTAAACCAAAGTAAGTAACAAAGAGCAGCAGGTACAAATATTGAGTGCCCAAACAGTGCAAAGTGTTTAAGTCAGCTTCTGTATAAGACGAATCACTGAATGTGACATATAATTGACCAAGGCACTCAAAGGGTTACTTACCAATTTTTTTTTTTTTCTTCAAGCTATCATAATAGGAGGGGGCAATATCTCAGAGAGACTCAGCAATGAGGATCATATGTGTGATAAAGCCAAACTCCATAGGACAAGAGTTGTAACAAAGAAATTGCGAACTGGGCAATCCGACTCCCGCCCAATGGAGGACTATACAGCCCCCTAACTAAAGATTAAATAAGAAAAAACTGATAAAAACTAACGGGATAGCCACTGAACCTCCAACTGCTTTGCAGGACACATGAATTCTGAGATTTTGTAGGCAGGGGGTTGAGCTGGAGGAAGATGAGTCCTGGCTGTCAGTGCTGTCATCAGAAACCGCTTTCCTTCTGGGTGGGTGACTGCAATGTGAATGATCCCCTTGTCTTCTGGGTTGCCTTGTATGTCCTGCAAATGCATAATATACTTATACATTTTATTACCCTTTTTCAGCTTCACCTATGTATATTTTGTTTGGTTTCTTTTGTTTTGTCTTGGTTAACACATTTGTTTAGCCAACATGATTATTATGAATATGTTTCCAGAGAGCTTTCTGTGTAAAACTGTGAAAGGCGAGTGCAACAATGTAAAACAGACTGAGAGACAATATAGAAAAAACTGTCTCGTCATGTTCTGTCCCTTTTCTGACCCTTTTTCTTATTCCTTGTTTTTTTCTGTTTTGCCTGATCGTTGTTTCCTACCCTAGTTTTTGACAGAGTCCTGAGCCCTTTCCAAGTGCCAGTTCCTCCGTGCTGGCACTCGATCAATGTCTTCTACTGTGTGTTTAGTAGTTTCCAGGACTGGCCCTAATTTCCCTTGCACTTCCTCCAATGAGATTTCTGTGTATCAACCTTTGCCTCGTTTACTGACAACAAATAATATCAGTGTTCTTTTCTGTTGCCCTCCCTTGATCCCAGTAGGTAATAACTATCCCCTAGTCATCTGGGGTGTAGGTCGGCTCCTGTGATCAGCACTAAACTGACCTTGCAGTCAGCACCTTTAGTTCGGTCTTGGCAGCAGCAAGTCTACACCAGCCAGCTCCGTACCACACTCTGCATTCCCTAGCATCTCGCCTACTGGAGATTGCTGCTCTGGGTATTCCATATATTATATATATCAAACAGCAGTCTTCTTATTCTCAGTGATGCTGCTCCACCACAGAGTGTGGTTTCAGGCAGCTTATATTGGGCTAACCCGTTGACATCTCTCAGCATAAGCTCAGTGCTGCAAGGAGGCTGTGACACTGTATAAACGCCTTTGTTTTCACAGTTCCTGACAGAAAGCTCTCTGAAAACAGAAATTGTGTTAGCTCACTATTAGGGACATAAAAGTGTAAAATACTAGGTGAAGATGGGAAAAAAATAATAAAACATAGTCAAGTTGACATTACCTGGTAGGCGCTTTAAAATAATTTTGCCAAGAAGAACATTCCTCAGTCTTATTTGGTTTTTATTTGTCCTATATGTATGATTCAACTATTTCCATAGATTTGTAAATCTATTACATATTCTATAATGATTTAGAGATTTCTGTTTTTTACACGTTTTGATCTTCATTCTTTCATTAGATAACAGGGAATCAGAAGCAACATAGATGCCAAAGTCAATTACATTTTCCTTCTACCCTAGGGCAAAATACTTAAAAGATTCCAAGTTAAAAGAGTCAGGTACACTGATCTGTAGATGGGAATGATTAATTCTAACTATGTGGAGACCATAGGGAAGCCACAAGTGTAAATGCCTAAACTGAAGTATGTAACTCCCTTTGGAGTAAATTCCTCTTTTCACAATTGCATTAATTGCAATTAACTTTCTACTCCTTAATAATTATTTCATTTTGACACCTGCAGATGTCCTTTGGCTTTAGTTCAACTCCATTTTATTTCTGCCATAATTATTCAAAATCTTATTTTCTTCTTGTTCCCTTGGCACAACATTTTTCCAACTTGCTGTTTCGGTTAATGTTCCTTTCAATGAACTCCTAGTGCACTCCCCAAACTAGAGCTAATCTTTAAAAACAAATTAAGTTTGCTACTGTTATAATCACAGACAAAGTTATCATGCACAGAGATTTAAATCTTCCCATTAATATATTTAGCTGTATGGAGAAGTTTATATAATGTAACAGTTTTCAAATATATTTTATATAAAATTGCTTTAGTCATTTAATAACAGTGTTAGTTATAGTATGTAGTTATCTCACTAGTTAGGGTAAACAAACACCAGCAAATTTCTTAAGAGAAAATGACAGACATGTTTATAAATCAATACAAGCATAATCTAATGTCAGGCAGATGAATGAGTGAGATATGTTTATTTACCACAATTGTATGCAAGACTTTATAATTTAATCCTTTAAAGGGGATGTTTCACCCCTTCACAACTTTGCCTAAATTGTTTCGTTATATATTATAAATAATGAAAAGTGTAAACATTATTTTAAAAAAAACACTTGCATGGAGAAATTAAAAGAATAAATGCAGCTCTGTACCTACTTCCGGGCAGACTGTGTTTAACTGATCTGTACCACAGTCTGACCCTTCTATCCAACCTCCTACGATGACGGAGGCTTTCAGTCTGTAAACTGGAGCTCTCTCATTGGCCAGAAATCGATCTCTGCCAATGAGAGCGCTCCATCTTACAGACAGAACGGCCTCTGTAATCGGAGAAGCCTGGATAGAAGGGTCAGACTGTGGTACAGATCAGTTAAACACAGTCTGCCTGGAACTTGGTACAGAGCTGCATTTATTCTTTTAATTTCTCCAAACAAGCTGTTTTTTTTTAAAAAAAATGTGTACACTTTTCATTATTTATAATATATAATGAAACGATTTAGACAAAGTTGTGAAGGGGTGGAATATCCCTTTAAGGACAGCGAGTTTCAGGGGTGGGGAGCTCTAGAGGGCTGCAGCACTTTTTATCATATATGTGTTCTGTGATCACAGCATGGCGCAATCACAAACTTCCGTGAAGTGCCAGGACATCCAATGGTCCTTAACACCCAGATAGCGGTATGGTCCTAGCACTTCACGGGTCATTAAGAGGTTAAAGGTTGGGACAATCCAAGTTGACAAATGCTTAACAAAGTGAAACACTGGAACTAGGGCAGTTTTGGCATTTTTAAGTACCCTACTTTAAGGATAAGTAGAGCTTTCTTTTGACATCTTATTCATACGTATAACCCATCTTTTAGTTTGACAATATAAAAAGTGAAAATAAATTGAAAAGAAAAAAAAAAAAAACTTTTTATAGATGATTTGTGCTCAATTTTTGGATTTTTTTTTTTTTTTAAACAGGGACTGGATAAAACGTACAAATGTTTTTAGGGGTTACGGTCCATCATGAGACTCAAATCCCTATGTCCCTCTTTCCTACATAGCTGTCCCTCTTTTTAGGAAATCAGGCTGTGTGGCGTGTATATGTATATCACACTGCTCCACAGCACATAAAACTCACATTAGTGTTTGTTTAAACTTTAATATACATGTATAAATTAATCTGTGTAAATAAACTTTGATCTTGCTCTAAATCAGTTATTCATAAAAAGGTCTCACTAGGTCATGAAGTAACCTAAAAAAATATGTTTAATGTTCTGTCCCCAGTCCTGCCCCCAAAACCACCACCACCTAAAACAAAAGTGCCCCACTCTTTAGCCTTTTGAAGTGTTACGATGTGTGTTCTCTGCCTCTCTATGGTAGTGAGAAGGAGAGAGGCAGAGAACAGTGAGAAAATAAAGGTTTATTTGCATTGCATTTGTTATGTAGGTCCATTTGCATACTGATCTCTGTAGTAGTGAGCCACTAGGGAATGGATAGAACGGACCTCTCTAATCCTGGAGCAGTCAGCAACAGCCTTCCCACCAGGATCAAAGCACACCAGAGGTGCACTGTGATCATTAACTTCCATCCTCAATGGATGGAGTTGTGTGACAGTCCTGGTATGTCATTTGGTGTTAAGGGATTATTAAAACACACATATCATATACAAAGGAGGAAAAAATAAAATAAGAGCTTCCAAATGCACATTATCTTGAACAAATCTATATAAACCACATAGATAGCAGCCTGTACCTTAGTAAATATCCTGTGATTGTAATACTAAACAGAGTAGTCAAAGAAGAAAACATGGCCTGCTGTCAAATGCAAAAACTCTTGGCCAGTTCAAGAATTGTAACTTACAGATCAACATAGCATAGCAATAATCAAGTACTGTACTATGCCATGGTAATTGGGTGATAGGCCAAACATCCTAAATTGATGGCTTACCATACAACATATCTTGATTTTTGTTGCAGAATCTTTGGTTCAAGATGTGGTGGCAATAGAGACAGACTGAAAATTATTGTAGTTGCATCCTTGTGAACTGCCCCAGAGAAAACAGATATCTATTCTGTAAAACTTCTTGTTGCAGCAAAGTTGCTGAACAAAATCACTAGTATGAACGAAGCCTTAGAGAGTGTCCCCAACTCCTCCACCTGTCACTTCAAATGAATAGCTCCTCACCCTACTCTATATACATCCGCCAACAGTTCTATCATTTATGTGCCCTCCAATCAGTTTCCCTTAGTCTATCTCTCCCTGTATTTTTCTCATTATCTGAACTCCCACTTCTCTACATCCCAACTGCCCAAATGCCTCTGCCTACCCATGTGATTCACTATATATATATCCCACATTTTCCCATTTCTCCCATGGTCCTATCAAGCTTTCTCACTCTCTGCTCCCTATAATCTCTGCTCCCCATTTTTCTTCCACTAACTCCCTACTGACTCTCTTCTTACACAGGTTTGGGTAAGGTATGGCTCTTCAGGCCAGCAACTATTTAACTAAAACTCCCACCCTCTTTACTAGTTCACTGGGAAGTACAAGATGATGAGAGCTAAAGGACTATTTTAGTGAACTTGCCATTAAATCCTTTTCTTTTAGTCCATGTGGCACACAGGAACCATGATGTAAAGTCTCCTCCTGCAGGAGGGCACTCATTCTCAAATGCAGGTGAAAAGACCAGAATTATGGGATTAAGTATCCTTCAGCCAGGAGGGCAAGGCACTTGCCTTAAAAAGCTCTTTGGAGGCAAAGACTCTTTCCCTACTCCACTTAAACCCCATCAGACATGCTCAGTTTTAATGAATAGCAAAGATCTAAAACACAGGTGAAGCAGGAAAGGTGTTAATCCAAAGGACCCCTACCTTAGAACTCAAATAGCTTGTTTTTCACCAGGAGGGAAGCCCTATGTTTCACATGTACAACAAGAAAAGGATTAATCAGTTAGTACACTGAAATGCCCTTTTGTATTTTGCCCAGTGTGGATCACAGGAACCAAGTGGATATACCATAGCTATCCACCAATAGTCGATCAGCTTTGAGAGGCTGTACTTTAAACTGATTGGTTGGAGGTGCGTAAGCATATCCCAGACAATGGTTGTGAAAGAATTGGAAGTAAGACTGCCCATATATAAGGTGCAGTCTCAAATCCAATTCCCCTCAGAGCGGAGAGGGCATAGGCCCGTTTAGACGAGGAGGGGGGGACTGTGGCTCATGATTCTGTCTCAGTCGCCTCAGCGGCCGCACACCGTTGTGGAAGCAGTGTTTACAATCCCAAAAGCTATGTTTAATTTTGGGATGTTTTCTTAAGGCAGTACGATTTAGTTGGCTTAACTTGGACACATTTACCATGCATGGCGGCATATTTATATTACAAACCAGTCACACTACTCTATATTTTAACCCCCCTTTTGAGACCCAGAGAGGTATGCAATGCATTGCAAATACCCCTCTGGAACTCAAGGGATTAAACTATGTATTAGTGTGCCGGATATTTATGCTTTGGACTTAAACTTGTCTGTTTTTTGTTTTTTTTTTACAGAAAGATGACAGAAGTGAAGAGAAGATAGAAGATAAGAAAGGAGGACAGAAGAGGACCTGGATGCTGAGGATTCTGCTGGACATCAGGATTAATGCTGTTACTTGTAATGTGATGTATTTTTACTTAGTCGGGTTAACCCTATGAATGCAGGCGGGGTAATTATACCCCATATCAATACATCCACTGAGGACTTAGGGTTTTTTTTGCATTCAAGTTTCTTCATCGGCTGTTTAAACAGCCGATAAGGGACTTATGTTTAAAAAAAAAAAAAAAAAAAATAGATCTTAACTTTCCTGCAATAACTTAAGTCCCTTATCGACTTTTCATGGCTAACGCAGACATCTGAATTGATATTTAAGGTGTTTTCATTATTTTCAATGGATGAAAACACCTCTTAACTTTAACAACTGACAGCTCTTTTTTTGCGGGTATTTTTTCACAGCACAGACATTTGCATAGCTTACTGTGCTGAAAAAAAATGCTATCGGCAGAAAAAACAGCCATTTCCAACATTTGGATCGAGCCCATAATATCAAGTGTCAACAGATACCCACACACCAAACCAAGAAACAGGAAAAAAAAAACAGGTCACGGAAGGAAAATAACAGAAGGATACCCAACACAGGCTCAACAACCTGTAGAACATTACCATCCAAGACTGGCTTCAGCTGAAGCCAGAAAATTAACACAGTACTGGTAAACAAACATGTGAAGGGATGACCACATTGCCAGCTTACAAAACTGCTCCACAGGGCCTGATTTTCTTTTTTAGCAAAAGAATCACCCACCACTCTGGTAAAAAAAGTTGTAACCCTAAAAGGGGGCAGACTGTTTTCCTGAGGGTGTAGGCCTGGAGAATGATCACCTTAATCAGGAAACCAATGTCACCTGAGACTCAGCTTAGTTCACAAGAAGTTACAAATAGCAAGTCCAAATTGCAGAAAGGTTTATGCGTTGAAAGTATCACTTCAAGAACATAACTAGCTCCAAGCAATGGACCTCCCATTCCTGCCTGTTAAATGGAGCTGAACAAAGAAAGGAAAAAATTTCCTGGTGAAAGAGAAATTCAGAAACAACAATAGGGGGTACCCCAAAGCCACCTTATCAGAATGAAAGATAAGAAAGGGAGGTTTACGGTACAACCTTGTAGTTTGCCTACAAACCAAACAGCTACAATCCCAAGCAGGAAAAATATCTTAAAAGGATAGTAATATTTTGTTTTATCTCTATTTTATTTTGTAGGCATTAAAAAAACATGAAGGACGATTGATATAAGTCTTATCTCTCAAACCCTTATGGTTTGAGAGATATTCACCAGAAAAGTTCCCCTCCCACCCCTTTTACCTAATGTAAGCCATCTCTTCTCAGATGTGGAATCCAGTCCATAGACCTGACAGATAACAGAAGGGGACAATCTTCTTCCTATGAGAACAATGAAAGCCCAGCCCTCCTTGACAAGTTTTTCTGTTTTTTCCCTTATCTTAATTGAAGATTGTCCCTCTCTGCAGTCTACTTGGGCACCTCCCTTCTGATCTGGCTGAACAGTGTTACATCAGTAAAAGGGGAGGGAGGGGGATACTTTGTCATTGAATTACTCTTGAACTACAACTCTGACAGAATTGAAATAACACTCTCCATGGCCCAAATTCTATGATGATTAATTAGAGCTGCTTTTATTATGAAACATTACTATCCCCTTAAGAGTCAAGAACTTAAGGAAGAGATTCGAAAGGAGCATTTTGAAGTAATGCTAGACCAAGGACAAGTCTCACAAAGGAGTGGAATATCAAAAGACCAAACAGGGCCACTCCCTGCACAAAGATAGCACAGGTGATAATAAGGCAAAATGCCTCTGAAAAAAATAGATAGATGAGAAATCTGGACTTTAATAGAGCTAAGCTAATGGCCATTCTGAAGAAAGGCTAGGATAATCGCAAAATAAAAACAAAGGGGCTGCCACCACTGGGGTGTTATGCACTAAAGTGTGATAAATAATTGATGAAGTGGAGATGACTTCCCCAGAGATAGCACTTTTCCAGTTCCTATGTTATTCTATAGAACCTATGCACTAAGATCCCCAAAGTTGGAGACATCTTAGTGCATAGGCTCCATAGAATAACATAGGAACTGGAGTAGTGATATCCCTGGAGAGGTCATCTCCATTCTGTCACATATTTTTCAGGCCTTGGTACATAACACCCCCAGGTCTTCACACAACTTATAGAACAAGGATCATACCCTACTATACTCACTGGATCACACTGGCAATGACAAAATCAGATAAACACTTCTCTTTCAAGATGCTGGCTTTGAGGGCCAAGCCATCAAAACCAACTTCTCCGCAGATGCAGAGGACCCCAAGGGAAGGAGAGGAAGCCAAAATGTTTCAGCTACAGACAGATGATGAAGAGCTAAGAAACAGGTTAAGATTTTATATTATATATATATATATATATATATATATATATATATATATATATATTCAGGGCTCAAAATTGAAATTGAAACTGAAGCCCCGCTGTCCCGCCCACCTTAGTGCCTGTCTTCCATGCCTGGCCTCAGTCCAATGACACCGGAGGCATCAGGCAGCCAGGAGAAGAGGATAGCGTATCCCATCCGGTCGTGGTATTTAATTACATGATGTGGTGTGCCTATCTCAGCACTCTGCTGCTCTGCAATATAAGGAAAAGTAAAGGCATTCTTCAAAATGTCTTCTTACAATGTTTGTGTAAACCTTTTGAGTGCAAGGGTTAACACATAAATATCATAAGAAGCCAGACTGAATAATGATTTTACTTTATGTTATATTGCAGAGCAGCACAGCGTATACCTTAACCCTTTGAGTGTCGTTTTGGTGGTGCTGAGAATCAGGCCTACATAACCCTCTTCCTTATATTGCAGAGCAGCACAGCGCTGAGTTAGGCACACCACACTGTGTAAAATTAAATGCCAGAAAGAAAAGGATAACTGATAGCCTGACGCAGGCTGACGGCACTGATGTATAGGGTGGAGATCTTTGTTGCGCGCCAAGTGTTGGTGCAACGCCGTGGCCTGTGTTTCACAGAAGAGAAGCCAACAATAGAAGGAGAGACTATAAGGAGCCTCAGAGGAGGGTGCATTGCAGAGAGCGAGAGGGCGGGCCCATGCCAGCCAGGCCTAGGCGGCGTTTAGCTGAGTTGCTTGCTTGCCTGCTGGACTGGTAAGAAAGTAAAACAACAAGCAGTTCTAAAAACTAGTTTTTTATATATAGCACTCTGCACTTGATAAAAAGAAACATATAGACTCACTAAAGAGCAGCACTGAATTAGCAATCATGATACCAGAAAGAGTGAGAGTCTCACTCTTTCTGGTATTATGTTTGCTATTTCAGTGCTGCTCGGTAGTGTCTATATGCTGCTTTTTATGAAGTGCAGAGTGCTATATATAAAAAACTAGTTTTTAAAGCTACATGGCACCATAAAAAATAATTAATATCGTTAGGGAATGGGAATAGAACACTGATTAAAGTGCAGCTGTTAGCACATGCAAATGAGTGATACATACATTTATCAGAGGCTATGTATGTTGCTTTATAGCTGAAAAGCTTCACAAATGGTTTTGAGCTGATTAAAAGAGTTTTAAGTTACAAAGCATTAGTGTCTCTGCTGTGGTAAATAGGTTCTGATGCTTTATATCTCTGTTTGGCTGTAGGGTAAATGATTCAGTTGTGCTCAGTCAGCTCCAGAAATTTTAAGCTTCAGAACCTAGTTACCACCATGAAGACACTTGCATGTTCCACAGTATTGCTCTGTTCCATCAGAGTGCGTGTGTGTGTATGTGTGTTTCTGTGTCATTCAAAACACTTTCACATTATTTAAATGAAGCATTTAACTGCTATAGTGCTTGAGAGGCTTATGTGTTGTAGACCTTGCTAGCATTCAGGGGGTTAAAACAGTTGGGATTTTGCACAGTTTTTGTCCCATATGCTGAATAAAACATAGAACTTAAGGTGGGTGGGGTTAAAGGCGGGGATATGGGTGGGACTAGGCATGAAAACTGGTGGCGAGTAACTTTTCAGGCCTGGCTAGTAGCTCAGGACTTGAAATTTTGAGCCTTGAGATATTATATATATATATATATATATATATATATATATATATATATAATTAGTCTTTATCATTCCAGTTATTTTCTCCATGATCAGGCAGGAACACTGTCACTTTTAGTGTTACTTGATAAATTCTGCCCAGTGATGATATTCATTTTCCTCAGAACGGCTAATCTTTGCTTGAGGGTAATAACCCTTTTCCATGTTTTAATCAGTTCTATGTCCATGTACAGATATCAAATTCCAAACCGAGGCCTTTTAATTTATGCAAAAACCTGTTGCAAGGCACAGTAATCAAAGGTTTCTACAAATAAAAGCATACTACATCTACAGCAATAACTTTGTCCAAAATCAGTTTGATAAGAACTATTCTTCATAAAAACATGCTGGATCATACTAATAGTGTGCTGATCCTCACACAGTCCTAAATACTATCTAATATCCTTTCCACTACAAAAGTCAAACTAACATGTATAATTTTAAAGGTTTAGCTCTTACACTCTTTGGTGGTACTACATCTGTTTTCCTACAATCACAGGCCACTGTTGTCATGAAAAGAATGTGGAGCCATTGACCAGAAAGAAAGAGAAAGAAAGACTACAAGACTACTAGGCTAAAGCAGCTAGTGCATGACACTTGGGAGGATAGCCACTGTAAATACAGCCATGTTGCAGCACCTGCTGGGGTTGAAATTATCAGTAGAAAAGCTGAATACAAAATTCCAGATATACCAGAGTGTGGATAGGATGCTCAGGATTCCCAATGGTGGATTCCCTAAAAAAATCCTGAGAGTTAAAGGTAGTACAATCCATTAATAATCAGAATCTGGAACAGAGAGCAAGAGGAAAAGATAAAAGGAAATCTACCAGTAGACACAAGAGAAGTAGGGAAGGAAGAAAAAAAAGAGAAAAAGGGGTACAGTACAGGCAGATAACCACTGGACAGAGGAGGAAGGAAATGAAGAGAGCACAGCCCAGTAAAAGAGATGCAAGGAAGAATGCCCTGGTTGCCAAATCATGTGGAAAAGAAGAAAAAGAACATAGAGAGGATCGGAGGGAATAGCAGAATGCATGCAAGAGGAAAAAGGGCTAGATAGGAGACACATACAGAGAGACACAAACTGCAGGAGAGGGAGGCTGATGATAGAAGAAAACAGGAAACAGACTAAGTGGAAGCGGGAGAGTAAGGAAGAGTAAACGGGAATGAGGAACGCAAGCAAGAGTACACCACTGACCAGGTTACTACCAGGAAGCGAAGAGAGATCAACTTCACAAAAAGTCAGTGGAGTGGACTCGACTCTGACAATTACAGGCCTGCAAGTCTAATATTAGTAGCTTGAAAAATATTGGAATCACTACTGACAGGCAGAATAGTTTCAAACTTGAAATCTGGTGACTTGCAAGACCAATGACAAAATGATTTTACTACAAGAAAATTACTCCAAGCAAATGAAGCAGACTTTTATTTTGCAATTAAAAATGTTAGACAAGGGTGGGGTGGTAAATGTAGCTTTTTGCTTTTATCAAAGCTTTTGAAAAGGTTGCTCCAATGAAGCTGATACATATGATTCAAAGTTTCAGACTGGTTCCAACGGTAGCTGACTGAATAAGGAATTAAAAAGAATTCAATAAGGTGGCAATCAATATAATACATTCAGAAGAAATCCAAGTTTCAAGTGTAGTGCCTCAGGGGTCAGTGTCTAGGTCTGATATTATGAATATCTTGTATAATATTATTAGTAGCATTCAAAGATATACTTTTTTCATATGACAAGAAAGTTCAAGGTAATGCATTTAGACGGATAGTAATACTTCGTTTTCTCTTTATTTTATTTTGTAGGCATTAAAAAAACATGAAGAACGATATAAGTCTTATCTCTCAAACCTTTATGGTTCGAGAGATATTCACAAGCAAAGTTTCCCCTCACTGACCAAAACGGTCAAGTCTGCCATCTAGCTGTCAGATTTGGAATCCGGTCAGTGGACCGGCCATGGCTCTACAGCAGAGCTGAGATCACGAGATATAAGCAGAACTACTTCATTTGAATAGTCTACAAAGTGTGCCTGGTTTAATGCCTACAAAATAAAATAAAGATAAAACGAAGTATTACTATCCCTTTAAATAACAAACCTCAAAGGTATGTGATACTTAATGATACTTTGCTGACAAACCCAACAGAGGAAAGGAACATTGGAGTTATGATTTTAGATGACTTGAAGATAGTTAAGCAATGCAGTAAAGCAATAAAAAACGCTAACTAAAATAGGTTCTTTGGGTAGAGGCATTTGCAATAGGGCAAAATTGGTACTAATGCAAAGTGGTGTCCGTAGACATTTTTCCAGGGAGGGGCAAAGCCATAATATGACCCCCAGGCCAGCCCATCTAGCCCCTTTATTTATATGGAGGAGGGTAATTGTAGGGGGGGGCAAGTGCCCCCCTTGACCCCCCTCCTAACGCCCATGCTAATGCCACTATGTCATTCACAGGTAAAGCCTCAGATTGCGTACAGATGTGTAAACTTCATCACCAGAAGGACATTCATACATTTGAAGCAGCTCAAAATAGAACCACTGAAATGACTCAAGACATTCATGGTAAAATGTCCCAAAATAGATGTAAATAAGATATACATAACGTGAAAGGCAGGAAGGAGGGTGATATGATATAAACCTTAACCCCTTTACTATGACCCTTGACGGTCATAGTACGTCAAGGGTTGATCTGACTGAACGACCCGTGACGTACTATGATCGTCATGGAGTTCCGGGTTCTCTCTGCGGCTCGGGGAGTACGGAACCAGAAAAAGAAAAAAAAATGTGGTCCTTAAAGCAAGTCGCCAGGCCGATCGTCCGGTCGTTAAGGGGTTAAACTATAGTAGGGGATTTAATAGAGATTATGAGGAAATACTTTTTCAGGAAAAAAAAAGGAGCCCTAAAATTAGAGGACATGAACTTGTGTTAAATGGTGGAAGATTAAGAGGTAATGCAACTACTGTACTAAGATGAGATGAAGAAAGTGCACCACAGGGGACAAATACAACTGGGGTGTTTAACCCTTTGGATGTTAAAGAGGTCTTTCCTGTACTGCTTCACAAGGTGCTGAACATCTATCATTCAAAGGGTTAAAAGCCCTTTTAAAAATCAGTGGTAATTTATACTTCTTTCCTATGGTACAGTTGATTTAATCCAGAATGACTCCAATCACTTATAGTGTCAATCTGCATACCTACTACTGTACAGAAATGGAGGGAGCCTCCCAACAGAAGTGGTAGTGACCAATAAAGTAAATGTATTCAAGACACACGTCTATTCTGAGGATTACGCAAGATTGTGCTGTGTAAAAGGTGACAGTACTTATACACATACTCAGTTAAAGGGATAGTAATGTTTCACAAAAACAGCAGCTCCATTTAATCTTCATAGTATTTGGGCTATGGAGATTGGTATTTCAATACAGTTTGAGTTGTAGACCAAGAGTATTTGTCATTTGAATTACAAAGTATCCCCCTCACGCCCCTTCTACTGATGTAACACTTCTCACCTCAGAGCAGCAAGACTGTCCAGATGGATTGTAGAGAGGGACAATCTTCAGTGAGCATAAGGATAAACCTGAAATACCTGTCAAGGGGGGCAGGGTTTTCCTTATACTCACAGTAAGAAGATTGTCCCTTGCTGTGACCTGTCCGGTCAGGAGATCAGATTACACATCTGAGAGGAGGCGGCTTACACTAGGTAAAAGGGGTGGGAGAGGGAAACTTTATCATTCAATTACTCTGACAGTATAGAAACAACACTCTCCATAGCCCAATACTATGAAGATTAAAGCTGCTGTTTTGAAACATTACTATCCCTTTAATCTGATATGTATTGCAGTGCATTTTATAATATATATAATTTTTTTTAAAAATAAATTAGCGGATTCAGAGTATATCCCTTTGAGCGTCAGAGGGGCACACAACACATTGCTTTGCAATGCATTGCTAACCCCTCAGGCACTCAAAGGGATATTTTTTTTTTTGTATTTGTCAACTGGGTCACAGTAAATAAAATTGACAACCACAGCTTTAGGAGACTTGTGGGCTACATATGTTGCCCTTAAAGTTACAATGGTTGCCAGTAACTGCACTGACCCCATTGATATTAGAGAGGTTTTTAATGCATTACATGTGAGTTGGAGACCTCTCTAGCATATAAAGTGGGATAAAGAACATTTGCTGTCTTTATCAAATCTATTCTAGCAAGGCAAAAAAAAAAAAAAAAAAATCACAACATACCCTTAAAAATAATAACTATGCTCAAAAGTAAATTGATACGATTACATGCTGGTGGGACAAACCAACAAGCAATGTAGCTTAATAAATGCTCCTATTTATACAGAAGAATAATATATCCACTTTAGTAAATTAATACTTTGGAAACACTATCTGAAATGCGTTTTAGTCCACTAAGTACATGGAAAACAAAAAAGCAATCAAGTTCAAATTAAATGCAAACAAGGGAAGTAACTACAACTGCTTTATAGGACTCTAATTTATCAACACGATAACTGTGATAGTTTTCCTTTCCTTCACTGTCATTCAAACTTTAATTTACACTCTGATAATTGGAATGTGTTAAAGAAGGACTGCATCACTGAGACTCATCTAATAGTAAATTCTATGCATTATTGCTCCCGCAGGTCCCTAAAGACTATGTGCATTTGCTTCCCTTGCCAATGTTACACTAATTATGACTCCGGTAGCACTTCAATCTTTCTACACTGCATGCTAAAATATTTTCTGAAATTCCCATTAACATTAAGGGAAATTCTGCTACTTATCCAAGATTTATAGTTTCAATGAAAACAATTTAAAGTCGCAAAGGGCCTTGTTTAGTCAAGAAACATCATTTGTTTTTTTCCATTTATCTACTAATTTACAATCCTGATAATGTACTGTCCATTTCCCAATTCCATCTACATTTTAAAGTTATCTAATCGTAAAACATATCATTAATTAAATGGTAAAATGTTGAATTTTATAATGGGAAGCAAATTGAGAGTTTCCAGCAAAGATTCCCACACAGACTCCTAAAAAATAAAAAAATGATTGTACAATTTTAGAGCAACCATCTGCATGCATATGGTTGGAATAAAACATTCCTGCAAGTTCCCGTTGATTTAAATGGCACTATTAACACCTTGTACACTAGAGAGGTCTCGAACATATTACTTCTCTAGCATTCAAGGGGATTAAATGTTCAGAGTCTCAATCTCCAATCAATCAACCAAACACAGCATAATAAATCTTCCCACCAGCTAGTAGTATGGAGAGTGGGTCCACCTATTGTTGTGGATTGTCTAACTTGCCAGGCTACTATGAGCTAGTCTAGCTCTTTTGTGATGTTCTCTGGGCCCTGGCTGACCCCCAGTCCCCATCCAGTTGATTTTACTAGAAGTCAACCAGCCAATCAATGGTGAGTCAGGTGACCACCTCCTGACTGACATCATCACATGCTTCCTGCATCCTCTGTCAGATGCTCCCTCTTGGGCCTCCATTTCTGTTATATTTTATCCATCTGTTGACCCATCTCCAATTCTATTGCCCAGCTTTGTTCCCTTGTGCCCATGTTTCTTACTACGGGCCACATAAAAGTAAAACATCCTGAGCACAAATATGTGCCCCAGTTGTACAGAGCTGCGGAATTAGTTGGCGCTATATAAATAAAGAACAACAATAATAATAATATGGTGAGCAAAATGGTGAGGAAAAGAAACACTGGTGCAATTCTGGAGAAAACAATTTGTAGTGGGAGACCCATGAACATTTCCCACATCCCCACTGATTCAAATGGGCTTTTAAATGAGGTACAGGGATTTAGGATTTTTTTTTATTTGTACCCTATGGTACAGTTTGTTTATTGCAAAATAACTCCAATTTGCCTTTATAAATATGGGCCATATGTATAAAACAAGTCAAGTAATCCAGGGCCAATCTAATTGCATCAGAGGAGACAAAGACGAAAAACCCAAATTCCCATTGTCTGAAACTGATTTTTCTTTCATCTTATAAATGCTAGAGGTCACCAAAGCAGTGCTTCACACTGTGTTGGAAAATTCTCTGACATTCAAGGGGTTAGAAAAACAAAGCAAAACATTCAATCAATGCAACTTTGTATTTGTCCCCATGGTGCAGATAGTTTGCCCCAGAGTTACCCCACATTGCTTTTATACATGAGGCCAATTGAGCATTATGTAACGGAGTCAAAGTGAAGCAACTCTGCTGCAATATGAGGGACAACTTACAATTCCTAAAGGCTGTTGATTTAAATAAGACAGTAACACCTTGAATGCTAGAGAGGTCTGAGACTTGGCTAATTTTCAAGGGCTTAAAAGCCACATTTAAATAAGGGGTGGTATTTCCCCTATATAATGCAGTTGGGTGGTTTGTTCCATAATTGCTTTACTTTGCCTTTATACATAAATCACAAAGCATCTATTCGTCAAGCTAAACAAGTGCAATTCTGAAGCAAATCATACTGTACCACAGACGAGAAAATTATGTTACTTTGCATTGATTTAAATTGTGATTTTAACTCATTGACTGCTAGTGAAATGTCTAGCATTCAAAGGGTTAAAACTCAATTTAAATCACTGGAAAATTACTGAATTTTCACTTTAACACTATGGTGCAGTGGGGTTGCTTCAGAATTGCACTTTACACTTTGGGTCTTATTCATCAAGGTGAGGATAGGAAGTGATATACTCATGGGTTAGCCCTTCCTTGGCATGTTTATGAGTCAGTCCTTCCTAGAGCTAAGGTGAATTAACAACAGTCAGTCCAAAGTGTACTAATGGTAATACCATCATAACACTTTAGTCCTTCATACCATTATAACACTTTGGACCTATGAAGGACTGACCCATAAACATGTCACATCTTAAAAGCATCAAGACACTTTGGTCCTAAGTAGGAGTAGAATTAAACCACAAACATGTTACTACCATTATGGGTAAGTCAGTACTACCTAGAACCAAAGTGTATTAAGGTAGTGACATGTTTGCTTTCTAGGACCAAAGTGCCATAACATGATTCTGGGTCAGTCCTTCCTACAACCAAACTGTTCTAATGACTGTGATATGTTTCTGGGTCAGTCCTGTCTGGAACCAAAGTGTAATAATGATTTTACATGTTTCTAGGTCGGTTCTTCCTAGAACCAAAGTGTACTAATGATTGTGGCATGTTTCTGGGTCATTCTTTCCTAGGACCAGAGTGTACAATGGTAGTGACATGTTTATGGGGCAGTTCTTCCTTGGATGAAAATGTACTAATGGCAGTGAGATGTTTATGGGTCAGTCTTTCTTTGGACCAAGGGGTACTAATGGCAGTGACATGCTAGGAGCAATATGGGTAATGTATCATACACGTTTATTGGCCAGTCTGTCCTAGGACCAAAGTGTACTAATGGCAGTGGTGTGTCGATGGGTCAGTGTTGATAGAATCAAAGCGTATTGATCACTTGTTTTAAGAGGTCTCCAAACACACTGGGAAGCAATGTGATAGAAATGAAAATTACATGATATTATTATATCCTTTTCTGAATTCCATACAGATTGAAAATAAGGTGTGGAAAAATAATAGGTGGATGTGGGAAGATAGAATATATCAACTATGCAACATAATCTGGAGATAACCAATTAGACAGATGGATGAATTGTGCTAATAATCCCTGCAGTGCATCAAAGTCAAGCACTTTTGATTTGTATTGTATTGTATATTTTATTTATATAGCACCAACCAGTGTACTTGGCACTTTACAGTTTACATTTGATATAGAAGGGGTACAATAAGTGCAGTGATTAAGTGCTTATATAGACAATCATAAGGGGAACACCAAAGTGAGTATACATGAGGATGAAAGGTCATTGCCCCATAGAGCTTACAATCTAAGTATAGGATGGGTGACATACAGATACGATCTGGTAGAGGAGGAAGTGCAGTTTTTGACATATGAGATACTGTTTTCATATTACACTGTTGCTATATTTAAAAGGTGCTCTTTTAGTTTGGATTTAAAGTTGTTGAGGGTTGATGCTTGGCGAATACTGGGTGGTACAGAGTTCCAGAGGTAGGGAGCTGCAAGGGAGAAAGCCTTCAGTCGTGAAACAGTGATAGTGGTTAAAGGGGAAGAGAGTCGTCCACCATGAGTGGTTCGTAGTGGACGTGCAGGAATATGGTGGGATATCAACAACGAAATATAAGGTGGGGACAAGTGATGGAGAGCCTTGAAGGTAATGAGGAGGATTTTGTATGTGATATGCTGCTTTATGGGAAGCCATGACAGTGATTTTAAAAGTGGTGGGTGAGTACTGATCTGGAGGAGAGGAAGCATATTCTGGTGGCCAAATTAAGAATTGACTGGAGAGGAGAGATATGGTTAGTAGGAAGACCAATAAGTAAAGAGCTGCAGTAGTCCAAGCGAGAAAGGATAAGAGCATGTATGAGTGTTTCTGTTGTAGAGTGAGAGAGGAATGGATGGATTTTTGTTATATTCAGAAGAAAGAAGTTTTGGTTACATCATTAATGTGGGTGGAGAAGGAAAGAGAAGAGTCTAAAATTACCCCGAGGCAGTGGGCCTTGTCTACAGGGTAAATTATGGAGCCTTCGACAGTTATAGAGAATGGAGGTGTTGTGCATAATCTAGGAGGGACGATAAGGCCCCAGGGTCTTACAAGTTCTAGTTATGCCTCTGTGAATATATTTTATCATAGGGGCCCCAGAGATGTTTGCACCAGGGCCCCTGGTTACAGCATTGCTTGCATTCAATGGGTTAAATTAGAACTTTCAAGTGTCTGCATTTTTACATCAGTGACAGTTTCCAGCTTATCTGGATCAGGATGAATGTCAGTTGGCCAGTTTATACAAAGTAACAGAATTATATAATGTTATTATATGGCTGACATCCCAACAAGTATTGTCTAAGGTCTACAACCTGACAAATGCGACCATGTGAACAATGTTCTTTTTTCCCCCAAAATCACCTACAGTGCTGAATGTTTTATTTGTTCCCTGTGGTGCAGTTGGCTGGCCCCAGAACTGCACCACTTTCTTACTATATCAGCCTCAGTGACTTGTTAGAATTCTCTCGTATCATCCCATGTGATGGTACAAATTGTTTCCTTTGTAGTCTGGAAACTAGCAACTACTTTTCACCCACAGCACTGTACTATTCCTCAAGGGAAACTTCAAAGCCACTGTACACATAAAGAGAAGAAAAAATGGTTCTCACTGGTCTGTGTGTTCAATGCAGGATCTCTAAGTAAATTCTACTGACAATAGAAGTATGAACTAAACAGGATAATGCACTTTAAAACAAATACAGGGCTGTTTTTAAATACAAATTACACAGTTTGCTATGATTCTATGGGCCTCATCAAGGAATTCTGAAAAATTCCATAGGGTAGAATTATAAATTCCTTTTGATTTTCAGGGGCAAAAAGTCTTGGTACCACTGTACCATTCTAGAGGATAAAAGTCCTAATTAAGGTAAACTGATTAATTTTTATTTGTCCCTAATGGGCCACATTCAGAAAGTGATCATTTCTGGAGCAAACCATCTACACCACATTAAAATTCCCAATGAGTTAAACCAGGCTTATAGCCACTTTGAATGATATACAGCTTGCCAACAGATTGCTTTTTATTGAGCTAAAGATGTCTCTAGAGTTAACCCTTTGAGTGCCAGAGGGGTACGCAACGCATTGCTCTGCTGGTGATTTGGTCTGAATTGCTCTGTGTTTCATATATTTTACTATTATGACCACTTTTCCCATACTAAAGTATGTATATTTTATAATAGAGCAAAAAGTTAAGAAAACTTTTGTAATATAAAACTGTGTGTTGCACCTTAACACCTGACTGAACATGATTAACTTAAGTGATTAATCTCTAGTTGATTTATATGTGCTCTCTGACTAAAAGATACTACAAAGATGATAATGTAGCAATGCTACCATGAACACTTTAATGGTAATGGAAATCTACAACTCACTGACTGAAGCCATTTAATTTGCTATTTAGAATTCTGAGCATTCATAAGAATCATGTGTCTGAATGAAACAATAATTAAGGGGATGTTGAAATCTATTTATTCATAAGCTAGAAATCAAGCCTAGCTTCAAAGCAAATACATTAGGCAGCAGACCATATGTTTGATCTAAAACAAACATTATTACAAATTAAAAATTACCTGACTTCGGAGGGAGAAAAACTGAAGAATGGTTTCCTACTATAAAAGTTAACAATTATAGCCAAGGATGTTTCTAGAACGTATTGTCCTTCATTGTTTATAATGGTACTGACTTAACAGAAATGTTTTAACAGTTACTCAAAACAATGTGCATTATGTTAATTGCATTCCTATCATTCTTACCAACCCATTTTTAATATAATGTTTTAAACAGGTTTTAAGGTAAGCAGATATCTGGACCATATGTATTAACAAAGGGGTTCATTCTTGGGCAGTCCAACTGTACAATGGGGGGTCCTTCACTGATTTAAGTAGGGCTTTAACCCCATGAGTCCTAAAGTGGCTTGCACAGCAATGCTTTGCTTTTGCATTCTGAGGAGTAAAAGCCCCACTGAATCAATGACTATTTAGGGATTTTTCATTTGTCCCCTCTAGTGCAGCTGGCTTGTGGAATAATTGCTTGGGACTGTGCTGTATGGCCACAAAATGTCTCCTGTCTGGCAACTTCGGGCCGTGAATCTAACATTAGCTGATGGTAAATTAATGGTATGAAAGATTTGTAATCGGTAGATAATTAAATTATAGTGGTTTAAATCTGGGATTCTATTCCAGTTAGTCTCTAAATGTGGTTATTATTTATGGTATAAGGGAATTGTCAGAGGACCTGGCTTTATATTAAAGCTAATTCACCTGACAACCTACCTTAAACCTCAATTAGCATAGTTTATACAGTTTCTGGGGTAGGGGTATTCATATATACACTGCTGCCAACTAGATTTTATTATTTACAAGGATAAATTATCAATTATCATTTAACTATTTAATTGCTGATAATCCTCATGGTAATAATTGTGGTTTGAGTTACCATATATCTATTGTAATTGCTGATCACTCCTTTATTTCATTGTTGTTGATACTTTATATATAGTATATTCCACTTAAATTATATATAGTTTTGCACAAATATGCGGGATTGATTATTTCAATCAATTCTTTACTGTGAAGTAGCGTGTCAATACCTAATATAGTGTAAAGTTCTCAAAATTATTTAATATTGTCATTTATCTATTTATGTGAAGATATCCAACCAGATTGGTTCTCTTGTTTTAACCCCTTGGATACCTTCAACATAATTGGTTCAACATACATGCTGATCACCTCATGTCATCTTATTACACATCGTGGCATTCAATGTTTTAAAGGGATAGTAATACTTTGTTTTATCTTTATTTTATTTTGTAGGCATTAAAAAAACACTTATAACAATGTAAGTCTTATTTATCAAACCTTTATGGTTTGAGAGATATTCACAAGCAAAGTTTCCTCCTCCCACCCCTTTTACCTAGTGTACGCAATCTCTTCTCAGATGTGGAATGCAGTCCATAGACCAGACAGATAACAGCAAGGGACAATCTTCTTTATATGAAAACAATGAAAGCCCTGCCCCCCCTTGACAATCTTTTCAGGTTTTTCCCTTATCCTAATTGAAGATTGTCCCTCTGTGCAATCTACCTGGGCACCTCCCTTCTGCTCTGGCTGAGGAGTGTTATATCAGTAAAAGGGGTGGGAGGGGGATACTTTGTCATTGAATTACTCTTGAACTAAAACTCTGACAGTATTGAAATAACACTCTCCAAAGTCCAAATACTATGATGATTAATTAGAGCTGATTTTATTATGAAACATTACTATCCCTTTAATAATCATGTAATATTTGAGGTTTTGAAGGCACAAATAATCAAAATACATAGTATAAGTGCCATGAATCCTATATATTTGCACACTATTCCCTGTATGGATAGCTATCATTTGAGTTGCTGCTATGTCGAGTCTACCGTGGCATGGTCTCTAGCACATAGCAAAACATGGAAAATAGCCTGAAACTGGTAGACATGCAATACAACATACCAATGATAGTGAATAATGAGTTACCTATACTATGTATTTTGTCCTACTTCACATAGTCAAAACATGATATATGCAGATTCCTGGTTACTCTATATCGACAAAATTCTGCATGGAACACAGACTCCAATGCCTCCCCAATTTTCTATAACAGTTCAAAGAAGGTAATATTATATTGATTGTATCACAACATATAGAACCAAAAGTCGCATACTGAACAACAGAAGAGATATATAGTGTAAAGGAAACCACCTGTTCTGACACAAATCAATGCACAAAAACACCTATCTACTAAAGAATGCATGTTGTAAAACATGCTATGTAAAGACATCCGTTATAGGTTTATATGCTTATATATGGAGATATAGTAAATTAATCAGTGAAATCTTAAAGGGATAGTAATACTTCGTTTTAACTTTATTTTATTTTGTAGGCATTAAAAAAACATGAAGAATGATATAAGTCTTATCCCTCAAACCTTTATGGTTTATGAGATATTCACAAGCAAAGTTTCCCCTCCCTGCCCCTTTTACCTAGTGTAAGCCATCTCTCCTCAGATGTGAATCTGGTTGTATGACAGGACAGATAACAGAAGGGGACAATTATTTTTGTATGAAAACAATGAAAGCCCTTCCCCCCTTGACAAGTTTTTCAGCTTTTTCCCTTATCTTAATTGAAGATTGTCCCTCTCTGCAGTCTACCTGGGCACTTCCCTTCTGATCTGGTTGAACGGGGGGGGTACTTTGTGAATATCTCTTAAACCATAAAGGTTTGAGAGATAAGACTTATATCATTCTTCATGTTTTTTTAATGCCTACAAAATAAAATAAAGTTAAAACGAAGTATTACTGTCCCTTTAAAAACATGACCCATCTATAAAAACAATCTGGAGTTAGTCTGAAGTAAACCACCTGCACCATGGGGTAAAAATAAAATTCCTTTAACTACAGAATCACAGAAGTCCGGATACTCACAAGATCCGTCACAAAGGTGATCCGACTATACACCGGTGTGATAAAATCACATGCAGGGATGATTGTAATACTGCTTGTCCCTGCTCAAGCCTGTACTTTCATCTCGGAGTATAGGATTCTCTAGTTAGAATGAAATTAATCTCAAGAGAGTGCTGGATAATCATATAAAATTTATTAAAAATATATTAAAAGTTTAATCTGTTACACGTTTCGTGGTGCGCAAATCACTTTTTTAAACAATATTAAACGACATAATGAATCACCTGCACGCTCACTAGTACTGTTCATTTGAACCCTCCGCTTATTTAAAATGCCCGATCACAGTTCAATTCAACCCTCCAAACAAAGGCTCCTATACACTCTTTCACTTGCATTAACCCTTTGGTAAGCCATTATGCAATGTACACACATCATCATTAGATCGAATCTTTTCTCCCATTATACAATGTATATAAAACACTACAATATGTAAATCACCAGTGCTCTATATTTCTCAAACAAGAATTTACGCAATATACACACATCATAATTGAATCAAATCTTCTCTCTCACTCTACAATGTATATTAAACAATATAGTACCTAAATCTCCAGTGCTCTATATTTCTCAAACAAGAATTTATCTCTCAATATGTCATAGATACACATACATTTAAACGTGAATATCTACTCACATCCTATCTGCACGTTTATTGTTAAATATCTTGCGATCGCATAGCACATTAAAAATCCCCATTTGGTGTTTGAACATATATGTTACAACATTTACAACACACAAACCCATATATATGGTAACTGATCGTCTTAAGATCAAGTGTCCAAAAACCACACAAATCCATATATATGGTGATTGACCGTTTTAAGATCAAGCACCCTAAAACGCACATAGAAATCTCCATTTAAAAAAGTGTGTCTTCTCAAATTGATCCAATTATGACAAGAAGCTAACCAATTATCAGATCGGACATATTAAAACATTAGACAACTAAAATATACATAATGCACAGATACACATCCCAAATAGGAAGAAAAGAAGGATCACCAAGTTGACATTCTTTTCCCAAATAATTAGAGCACCTTAGGGCCCATTCCCATATATTAAATACAG
Source organism: Rhinophrynus dorsalis (assembly GCA_037306005.1). Classification (NCBI taxonomy): domain Eukaryota; kingdom Metazoa; phylum Chordata; class Amphibia; order Anura; family Rhinophrynidae; genus Rhinophrynus; species Rhinophrynus dorsalis. The sequence continues at coordinate 289,913,418 of CM074721.1, forward strand.
GGAGTGCCTATAGTAGAAGTGCATATAGGTGACTAGATACCTAACACCATTGCTGTTGATTGCCAAAACATGTCACCACAATGAAAAACATAAATCCTACAGTATATTTAAGGTAACACAATAATGATAGCTCATGGTTGAGTCCGTTAAGTACAATATTATTAAAATCAAATATAAATCCGGATTCATGTTGAAGGAGAATTTTGTGTCGGTCATCACCTCTTGTCGGTTTTGATACCAGATAAATAGGCATAAATCAAAAATCAGTTTATGCTGATGTAGCTGGAAGTGCCTTGCTACTGGTTGGCATGTGTATTCCTTACTGTCCATCGCCCTTCAAGGGACATTTTGATTGGTGACTTGTGATTGTTCATCCTCTCTTTCAACATTGTAGTGGTCTTGCCAAAATAAATGAGGTTACACTGACATTTGATCATATAGATCACATAGCGACTTTAAGAGTCTTTGATCCAAACAGTCTTCTCGGTCCGAGGGTGTGTGTATTGTGTCCCAGTTATGATATTTCCACAATTAGAACATCCCTTACATTTCTATACCCCCATGGGGCGTGCTAACCACTTGGTAGGTTTGTTATATTTACTAACAGGATCTCCGTTATTGAGTATGACCCCTGGAGTTTTAATGTAGTATTGGTGCTCCATCTTCTGGAAAAATAGAAGTATTGCTATAAGGGTCCCAAATATCTAAATAGTTGGGTTTGACCAGTCAAATAGTCTAGAAAATTTAGTCTGACATCATATTCTAATGATCTGGCAACTCATCCTATTAGAGAAGATGGGTTAATTTGGCTATATAAGGTACTGATTTTGGGGATCTCTCTCGCTCTGTTTGGTGACTTTCTTGTATGCTACCATCTGACCAGGACCAAAGACTTCCAAGAAAAACCACACCTTTATTGTCTGGTAATTATATATTTCTTTACTATTAATTCTGTATAGCCCTAAGAATTATATATATTTCCTCTATATTTGATGAAAAATATTTTATAATAATTTTGCTAGATATAGACCTGGCAAGCTATATAAAGTAAATTATTATTATAAGCTATACTGGCTGTAGTTTATTCTGGGAACCAAACAGAATTATTTTAAAAAAATTATCCAGATAATTTGTCACGGTTTTAATGAACACTGAGACAATTTGGGTAAGGTAAAATTCAGCTTTATTGAATAAATAAAGAACAGAAATGCCCTTCACAGGTCCAGACCCAGACAGTGATCAAGCACTTCTGGATCTGACACAGGTCAGGGTACAATCAGCAGCAAGTATACACAAATAAATGCAATGGCAGAGATTGGAACTGGAACTTAACCTCAGCAGTACCAACAAGGAAGTGCCCACAAGTGGAGGTAAGTACTGCAGGGCAAAATCCCCAATGGAACAGGAGAAACAGAGTGAGGCAACAGGACTTGCCCAGAAGACCAGGCAGAGGATAGCCCAAGTGGCAGGCGCAGACTCCTACACTCGGAGGTTATGCCCAGAGGCAACTAGAGTAGGCACAGGCTGTATAAGTAACGCAACCGGAGACAACAGTAAAGGCACAGGAGGTATAGGTAGCAAATGGAGGCAACCGTAAGGGCACAGGCTGTATAGGTAGCTCAACCGGAAGCAACCGCAAAGGCACAGGCTGTATAGGTAGCGCAACCGGAGGCAATCATAAAGGCACAGGCTGTATAGGTAGCAAACAGAAGCAATCGCAAAGGCACAGGCTGTATAGGTAGCGCAACCAGAGGCAACCGTAGAGGCACAGGCTATGGTAAAACAAGACCGGAGGCAACAGCGGGAGCACACGCTTACTCTCGGAAGTAGGGGACCAACGGCAACACTGACAGGCCTGAGAACAGTCAGCACAGCAACTAGCGAGTCAGTGAGTCGTGAGAAACTCTGCCAGCTGACACAGAGTAACCCAGAGAGAGGTAAGTACGGCCTAGTATAGACACAGCGAGAAGTAATAGCCAAAGCCTGGATCGGTACACAGAGAGCGGTAGTCAGCCAAAGCCTGGATCGGTACACAGACAGCGGTTGTCAGCCAAAGCCTGGATCGGAACATAGAGAGTGGTTATCAGCAACAGCCTGGATCGGTACACAGAGAGCGGTAGTCAGGCACAGCAAAATCGGTACACAGATATCGATTGTCAGGCAAACCGGGTCATCAACGGAATAGGCAGAGAAGACAGGAGCAAAGTCAGGCAAAACCGGATCATACACGGAACAGGTTACACAACAACACACGTCTGGTCAGGAACACCATGAAAGGGCACCCAAGGTAGTGGGAGCAGAGTTTAAAAAGGCAGTTGCTGGGCGGAGCAGAGCCCAGTATCCAATAAGAAGCAGCAAGCATCGACAGGAAGTAGGAATGTCAACAGACAAGAAATCATGGCACCGTGATATAATTGTGAGATAGTTTGATAGCAGTTAGATCAATATAGTGTTATATATTAGTTAATTCTAATTATTGATACCTATAGAATCACATATTTGTGTTTATGAAAAGGTCATTGAGCTTATATTTGATCTGGGGAAGTCTTTGATTAACCCTTAATCTGCTATCAGGAACATTTTTCCATGTGTTTCTATCTTGGTATGTGTTTCAGAGAATTTATTTTTTACATGTGTGCTTGGGTCTAAACTTTGGTACAGTTAAGAAAGTTCATTGGGGACCATCTCATTGAACAAAGGAAGTCGCCATCTTGAATGGGGCAACCATATAACCTATAATCTCTGATTAACCCTTGGAGTGCTGTAAGGTGTAACAAATAGAATTGCTATTGTCATTTTTATCGTATATGTTGCATGAAATGTATTAGTTTTAGCTTTACTTTCTAGACATATTATTGGATTGATTTCTGAGTATATCTTGGTATAATCTATTATTGACAATAAGATAAATGCAATTGATATATTTTATCCAGAAGACATGACTGACACATACCTGTGCTCAAGCTGAGTAGCTTCTCCAAACTGTGCTTCCTTAACCAGGGACGACACTCAGGAACTCCGCCAGCCAGGGTCATAGCTCAATTCACCCAGTCACTAGACAGAACTCAGCGTAGGGTGAAAGCATGATACCCCAAGCACCAGACAACACCAGTGTTGGAGTAAAACAGGAACTAACTTTTATTCAGTGAAACCAGCTCTCTTATACAAAACTGCCAGACAATACACAATGGGCTGAATACAAAGAGGCACAATGGGAACAATGGGAGCAATAGGAACAATGGGAAAATAAATATGGGGGACAAAGGACTGTAGACATGAAAAGGCATCTATCACGGTGCCCGTGATCCTTTTCTGTCAGTCTCACTTGTGGTGCTCTCCTATTGGCTGAGAAGGTTTGGCCCACCCCCAGTGACCTTTTTATACCCAGCCATTGACACCTGTCACTTGCCCTTTCGTGGTGTTCCTGAGCCAGTGTTGCTGTTGCTGTCTTCTGTGGATCCTTATTCCTGTGTACGGATTTGGCCTGTCCTGACTACGCTCCTGAGTTCCTGTTCCATGTACCGACCCGACTTGGCAGACGTTCCTGCTTGTGATTCATCTGGATTGTCTGAGAACCATCTCCGTGTACCGACCCGGCTTGGCTGACGTTCCTGCTTGAGATTGACCTGGCTTGTCTGAGAACCACCTCTGTGTACCGATCCGGCCTGGCTGACTTCCTTCTCCGTGATCTGAACCGGCTTGTTCCTGAGACCTGCGTGTACTGCTTCCTGCACCACTGTCGCCGCCGCGACATTCTGACTTCAGATGAAGCAGAGTACCGGACTGTGTGTATCTCACCACAGTACTCCTTCTGTGTTGGGCATTCTGTGCTGATTCTCCGTTACCGACTGCTGAACTGTGCCTCCGTTAAGAGCCTTGATACTTGCAGAGCATTTCTCATTTCTGCTAAGCTGATTCCTACGAGCTGCTTAACCTGTTCAGTGTTGGCATACCTCTTGTGAGCCGTTATACTTCTAGCTGAGCCTATTCCTGGTTACCACTACTACTGCCGAGCTGGCCGCTTGTACGCTCATTTAGACGGCAGCTCCATCCTCCAACTAGCAGAGTAGTCGGTATTGATTACCGCGTCTGCTGTGGCGCTATTGGCTTCAGTAACTGTCTCCGGTTTACGCCCGTGGGGGCTATTGGTTCACCTCTTGTGCAGCACAGAGTGGCCTCTGGTGTATGCCCGTGGGGGTTATTGGCCATCTCCAGCGTTTCAGCAGTCTCAGTATAACACCCGTGGGGGCTTTTGGCTTAAGCTCTTGCAGGTTTATCCGGTATACGCCCGTGGGGGCTAAAGGCTTGAAGCACTGTATTGCTGGTTTCCTCTATTATGCCCATGGGGGCTATTGGCCAGTTCTTGCGATTTAGCACTCTCCTTTTGGAACGCCCGTGGGGGCTACCGACTCTGCACTAACTTTCATTGTGGTCTTCATCGCTATGCCCGGAGGGGCTATGCGCCGCTATCATCTAAGGAAGTCCTGATTGTGCCTTCAGCCTCCTGTGCATTACCATCTGCAGATATATCACCACCTTGGGTGTGCCAAACTCCATTACTGAGACTGACTTTGTTGTATTAACCCTTGAGTAGCCTGGCTACTGTTTCCTATCAGTAAAGTTACCATTACTTTCCTGTTCACCTACTGCCTCGTTATTGCTATTGCTCGCTTTCCCTATTGTCGCCTGTAGAAGGCGTTCCTTGTTATTTCTTTTTATTTAATAAACTGTGTTTTATTTTACTGGCTGGTCTGAGTGTCTTGAAAACCGTTACAGCATCACAACATGATTACATCACACATAATTACATGACACTTAATATAGCTTATGGATCAGACAGATCCCTATTGGCAGATGTCCTCCCCTGGGAGAAGAGCTACTAATTGTCAGGGTTGCATTGACAGCCATGGTGCACCAACAGAGGAGCACAACGAAGGCTGGAAAGGAGACACCCAATATTCCTCGTGTGTACCTATGCTGGGCGACTACAGTTTCCTGTCCTGAATGATAAAGCTTTCCATAGAACCCTTCTATTGGGCTTGAACGACTGACACAACAGGTCTATGGAGAACGAGCATGCAATGCAAGAGTTGGTGGCTGATAGCTGGAATACAAAATGGAGGTTTGTTGCTAAGGCGGTCAGTTTTCTGGCCCACCACCACCACCACCACCACCACCACCAGAAGTCATATTAAGGCTGACACCCCCAACATTTTTAGTCTTCTCCCACTGGAGACTTCATAAAAAACATAATAAGTTCCCTTTGAGTGCCACTGGGGTACACAACACATTGTTTTGCAATGCGTTCCGTACTACTCTGGATTTCAAAGGGTTAAAAACATCTCTAAAGCACTGCACTGCTATGCCTTAGAGATGTTTCTATCTGCCTAACAGTTACAACAATTCTTCTTATAACTATTGTTTTATTTAATTCCTATCTATTTAATACAGTACATTCTACAGTTTTTCATCTGATTAAATTACTTTCATTATGACACTAAAATTATTTGCATTCCTTTGAGAGAAAATGCTAAATGCATCTTATTAACATACTTGTAATTCATGAAAAATGCTATAATACAGTATGCTTCTTTTAAGTCTTTTGCCCCAAAGGTCATTTTGCTGTTAATGTAATTAGAATATAAATTAAATAAGAGAACCATTAGTAATATTAATTTATACGTGAGCAGGGTTTAAAGGGATATTATCACCAAGCATGAAAAGGGTTAATATCCATTAAAATATTATATAATCCTAACCAGCTTTTTTAATGATTTGCAGTACTGCTTATGAATAAGCATTTTCATTAATTTATTATTTATATGGAATTCTTTATTATTAACCCTCTGAGTGTCAGAGGGCTATGCAACACATTGCTCTATGGCTGTCAAAGGGTTATACCACAAGGTGCAGTTGATTTGTCCTAGAAGAGCTCCATTGTGCCATTATACATGAGACCCACTGATGTAGCCTCCCCACTTCCCAGTAAACCACATTCTTGGTGTAAACTGTGCCCCCTTCCTCCCAGTCTATTCGTGCCCTTTTCTTGGTATGTAAAGGCGCTATACGAGCAGTCAGGTAAATGTACTTGTTCTTTAAATGCAATCTCTTTCAGTGTACCTGAACTACATTTCCCTGCTAGTTTACTTACATGAGCCTTCACATCTCACTGGAGAAGTTATCTCCACCTTATCACCTCTTTACCACCACTTAGTGAATCTCCCCCAGTGTTTCTTAAGGGATGTAAAAATAAACACAACCTGACCAACCTATAAGTATAAATCACTGTTTTGAGACTAGAACACTTGCTTTACAATATATATGTTTTTTTTTTGGGGGGGGGGTTATAAAATGTTGGCATACATTGTACTCCACTTATTATGAAATTATATGCACATTTGTCACATATTTCTGACTTAAACCGCTAGCAATTTTTACAAATGGTGGTTATAAATGCATGATATCTTAAAGGTTATGAACCCTACTCGTTTTAGGTAACACTGTCCCTTTAATGAAAATGATCTACTTGAAGAATTAAGAAGAAAATTAGAATAAGACAATCCAATAAATACACTTATATTTTGCCTTCTGCATTATGCACTGCAAGTTAAAAATCTAGTGTGCAAAACAACATTCTACATCATATTGATTGTTGTATTGGTCAAGGAGAAAATAAAGTAGGTTGCAGTTGGTAATACATTTTAGTGGACCAGTTTATTTATTAGTTCTTAATAAAGCAGCAAACTCGAAGAACCCTGTGGTGGTTTGAAAGCTCAGAGCCTTATTAGGAATAATTGTATATAAAATAAAGGAAATTGCTTTTGCTAAAACAATTTGTACGACAGACAGAAAAGCATTGCACATAAACGGTAAACTTCAGATTAGGAAAAAGCAGTGATTTGTGAGCATTTGATTTCAAACATGTTTATGAGTAAGTGTCACAGAGAGTAGCTAGGTACTGTCAGAAAGGATACATTCCCAGGTCCCATACAGAAAGCCATGGGCATTGCTGCCTGCTTGGGGCAAGTAATGCTAAATTCACTACTAATAATGGTAGAACTGGGCTGCATAGAGCACCAATATTGCACTATACTGCCAAAATTTGGGAAGCTGGAAATCTCACTGATAAGAAGCAAGCTGATCTGCTTACTGCAGGTAATGGCTCTAAGAGTTCTACTTATACTGGGTTTCATGAAATCTTACTGCCCCCCAAAGGGGTTCCACAGAGCAGGTGTAAGTAATGGCAGACAAAAGGCTTTAATGGCAGATAGTGTATATGTGGGCCTGTTTGTAGAAGATGGAAGGCCAACCTTTCAGGCAGTGCAACTTTGTTTTCTTTAAAATTTTTCTTTTGTTAAGCATTACTAACCTAGTCCACTACAAGAGAAAATGTATCAGATACAATTAATTGACACCTGATATATTTCAGTCAAAACTATAATCTGCCTACTAGAACCATCGAGAATTTCTATTCATTTGATTATTATGTTAAAACTCTTTGGATGCTAGGAAGGTGTTCACTGTGAGTTGGAGACCTCTCTAAAGTTTGAGGGTTGAGATGAGTGAAGACCTTCTTTCCATTGGAATTTTGTTGTAAAAATTGCCATTATTTTCAGCATAAATAGGTTCCCATGGGGGGTAGATTCAGTATATGTTGTTCTGTGTTGTAGGGGTTAGTTATGTGTGGCTCTACGGCTTCCACTTCAGTGGATAAAGCCTGGGGGTCAGTATGTGTGATTTTATAACTACCATGGAACAAGGCTGGGGGTCAATATGTGTTGTTCTATGGCTACCAGAGCAATGGAACAAGCATGTTCGTCTCAGCAGAAAAAAACACAACACTTTCATAGGGGAATAGTATAATTTTTCACACTTTACTCTTTTGGGCAAAATAGTTCACCATGATTGCTTGGGTTCTACAAAAATTGTATGTGAATCAAGTGTTTCACCACGCTAAAATGTTTTCATACATTAACAAAAACAAAAAGAAAAATTAAATCAATTTATAAAGGGCAACAAATATGAAAAAAATAAAAATGTGATAAAAGTTGAGTCTCTTACTAATCAATCTGATACTTCCACCTCCATAAGTTACAGTACAGAATAAACTGTGCATGTCCACCCTAAACTTTTAATACCACTTAGTGGTACAGGTAAAGCTAACACTGGTAGCCTCATTTCTATTGGCAATGCAGGGGTGGGAGATATCAGAGCAGCCATTGGGGATCATCTGCTGTCTCTCTGGAACTCACAGCACCGGCTCTTTGAAGGAAAAGCCCAGGATAAATTCCCATACTTGGGAAGGGCAAGTGGAAATAGAGTGGCTAGAAAGTGCTATATAGAGTAAATTATACATGTATCCTTCCCTTCCTTTTTACTACAAAAAGATTAAACAAAAGGAACAATAAAATCACTTGTGAAGACTGATAAACCCAAGCTATTGTCTCTGAGCAAGATCCTCCGATCATTTTGCACTGGCGATTAATACTTTGCGCGCTGCTACAGAAACTGACAAGCTAAGAAGATACAGTGTTGTTTTCTACATCATTCAGGAAAATGTTGATAGTTTTGCATATCCATGTTAATTTCTCATACAGGCTCATATCTGAGTTATACCGCTTATAGCATTGGTAATTATGGCAGCCTGAAATGTTATCTGACATTGTAGCATGAAAACTGGCTTAAGTTGGATTCCATGTCAGACTGGCATCCCTTTCAAACCCAGCAAGTTTCATAAAAATTGGTAGGATAGTTTGTGAGTACTAAACTCCTGAAAAATGTTTTTCCATTTGGTGGTAATGAGACACTTTAGTCAGACCTACAGCCTCAAATAGCTGATGGATCATCAACAACACTGGTAGGTAGAAGGCTCCATAATGTGTAATATATGTTTTAAAAAAAAAAGCTAGTCACTTGGATCAGTGAAACTGCAGATACTACTTTTAACCCTTTGTGTGCCAATGCATTGTGTACACCTCTGGCATTCAAAGGGTTAATGTAGTTAAAAAAAAAAAAAGATTTCTGAAGTAATGACTGCACATGCTCCTAAGAGAGCATCTAGGGCTGTTAATAACAGTTCTGAATGACCTCTACTGTGAAGCCCTACAGAATGAAGTTTTCATACGTTTCTCTGATCTGATTTAAAGGGTTATGTGATCAATTTATTGCTAGCATCCAAGGGACTACTAAGGAATAAGCACATTAAAAACTGAGAGCTGGGTAGTTTAACCCCTTGGAGATTAGAGAGGTCTCCAAATAGCAAGTGACATTTAAAGAGCAGTAAAGGTTTTATGAAAACGCCATCACTCATTTTGTTCAAATGCAATAACGGTCCATATTATCAGGACATGAGTGACAGACATTATTCCTAAATGTTCTGTGACGGATACCCGTAGTCAGACTGAGTAGCTCAAAACTGTGTTTCCTTGCCCTGGGAGACACTCAGGAATCCCACCAGCCAGGAACCAGGATCATAGCTCCAGTCACCCAGTCACTTAGGCAAGACTCTGTGTAGAGTGAACGCACTCTGGATACAGCAAGCTTACCCCAAGCACCAGGCAACACCAGTGTAGAGGTAACACAAGAACTGATTTATTGTAGAACACAAAGGGTTTATATACACACATGACGAGTTATCCACACACATTAAAATACAATAGGATACAGGTTACTACAAACCACATATGGAGAGACAATGGGGCTGGTGGTTGAGAGGCACATAATACAAAGAGGCACAATGGGAACAATACACAAGTTATACAAGAGGACCGTTAACAGTAAACATGATTATATCTCACATAATTACATCACTACATAATTGTCACGGTTTTTAAACACTCTCAGACGTAAGGTTTGGTAAAAACGTAACTTTATTGAAAAGTTAAGGCAATCCCCATAGGGAAACATACATAACAATACAACAATAATAGTCATACAATAGGTTCTACCGGCCTTGCCTAAAATACCGGGCAAGGCAACCCAAGTGACAGTAGCAATAACAGGCTCTACCGGCCTTGCCTATACCGGGTAAGGCAACCGTGAGATGACATATACCGGTTCTACCGGCCTTACCAATACCGGGCAAGGCAGCCCCAAGGAGTACTGAGTGTAGGCTCTACCGGCCCTGCCAATACCGGGTAAAGCAACCTTAAAGATGGTAATGTACTAGGTTCTACCGGCATTACCAATACCGGGCAGGGCAGTCTGAGGAACACTGTAGTAGGCTCTACCGGCCCTGCCAATACCGGGTAAGGCAACCTTAAGGATGGTAACGACAAAGGTTCTACCGGCCTTACCAATACCGGGCAGGGCAGCCTGAGTGAGTAGACCAGCTGTCAGATGACTATGACAGCAGAGAGGAATAGGAACTAAGGTCTTACTCAGCAGAAGTCTATTGCCAGGGAAAATCGGATGACTACATAGGAGTGGACAGCGACCTGGCCTCAGTACTGGATAGATCAGGAGCAAACCAACGTCCGCACATTGGGACCAACCATAGATATCGCCACCAGGTTGATGGAGTAAACCAGCGTCCGTACGCTGGAACCAACAGAGTATCGCCACCAGGTTAATGGAGTAAACCAGCGTCCGCACGCTGGGACCAACAGAGTATCGCCACCAGGTTTAATGGAGTAAACCAGCGTCCACACGCTGGAACCAACAGTGTATATTGCAACCAGGTTTAATGGAGTAAACCAGCGTCCGCACGCTGGAACAAACAGGGTATATTGCAACCAGGTTTAATGGAGTGAACCAGCGTCCTACGCTGGGACCAACAGTAAATGTCGCCAACAAGTTTTTAATGGAGTAAACCAGCGTCCGCACGCTGGAACCAACAGTGTATATCGCAACCAGGTTTAATGGAGTAAACCAGCGTCCTCACGCTGGAACCAACAGTAAGTGTCGCCACCAAGTTTAATGGAGTAAACCAGCGTCCGCACGCTGGAACCAACAATTTATATCGCAACCAGGTTTAATGGGGTAAACCAGCGTCCTCATGCTGGAACCAACAGTAAGTGTCGCCACCAGGTTAATGGAGTGAACCAGCGTCCGCACGCTGGAACCAACAAAGTATAAGCAGCAGCGAAAAGAATAATGTCGCCGGAGCGACGGGGCTAGAGCAGGAGTCCTACACTCCAACGGGAGTCCACCGGGGCTAGACTGAAGCACTGACAGATGACTGGAACCACCGGAACCGCCGGTGCAGAACGAACCGGCTGGAGAAGCGGCAGGCAGGAGACTCAGGAACTCAGCAAGATTAACCCGCTAGGTGCTGGAACACAGGAACACTAGCATACAGGAACATAAGAACACTGGACACCAGAACGCAGGATCAGCAGGCCCAGAAGCCTGACATGCAGATCAGGCCAAGTGAAGTCAGAAACACCACGAAAGGGTAACCTGGAAGTGCTCAACCTGGGTTTAAAAAGGCTGTGTGAGGAGGGCTAATAGCAGACAGCCAATCAGGAATACTCAGCAAGTGACAGACACAGAACAGCACGAATCCCGGGCACCGTCATAATAATTAAATGACAATCATCAGACTAGAGCATAATTCTCTCAACAAATATATCACCCTGTTCCTGTGGCTAGGCCCCAGGCCCCTCCTGGAATCCAGGGCATGGAGGCTTCAGTGACAAGGGGCAAACGGGGCAGTAATTAGTCTTAGGGGGAGGCTATACCCCGTTCCAGGGCCAGGTTCATAGTCTGTGGGCAGGAGGCTGGCCCTCAGCCCCCTCCAGGAACACCAGTGATTGAGGGTTCCATCACATTTTTCCCACTTCTGAAGGGGACTGACCCAGGAGGAGACCACACACCGGCTGACTCTGCAGACAGTCAGCTCACCTGGCCCATCAATGCCCTCCCAAAATTGCCATTCCAAAAGCAGTTCTCACCCGACCAACCTCTGCCTCTCCCTTAAAATATAACTGTCGCTGGGGAGAAGTGCCAACTGTGCCTTCTCCCTGGATTCCTCTCAGCTGCTGGGGTGAAAGGGCCCCTGGAGAGGACGTTGGTCCCAATCTCCACAGCGGGGCAACACCACCTCTGTTGAGGACCTCGGTCCCACTCACCAGGGCAGGGACAAGAGTACCACTGGTGAGGACCTTTATCCCACTCACCAGGGCAGGGGTGACAGAGTTGCTGGGTAGGACATCAGATCCACTCCCCAGGGCAGGGGCAACAGATATGCGTGAGAAGAGACTAGAGGTGCTCTGCCCTGAGGCCAGCACTTCAGCTGGTGCTGCTGGACCAGACACTGTGGGAGTGTCACAGTCAGGCTTTGGAGACAGCAAGGCTGCTGGGACCCCCCTGTCAGGCGGTTTGGGATCTAGGCAAACTGCCTAGCATCCCTATGTCCCAGGTGTAGAGACCACAGTCTCATTCATCCCTCCAGGGATAACATCCTCCAAAGTCCAATTGATTAAGTCCCCACAATCCTCAGTCTCTGGATCCTGCTGTTCAGCAAAGTCGAACAGCTCTGGTATCGGATCTGAGTCATTTTCTCAGCATCCCTGGGACCCGGGCGGGGAGACCACGGTCCAATCCACGCCTCCCAAGTCCACATCCTCAGATGTGAAATCTAGATAATCCGTCATCTCTGGGGCATGCTGTTGAACGAGGTTGAACAATATTCGATATGCTTTGTCCAGTTCCCATTCTTGGGTAACAAAAGAGTCCAAGTCAGCCCTCAGCTCGGACCCGTCTGGAATATCATCCTCCCTGAACTCCTGGAGGTCCTCTCTCCACCCTTCTGCTGTATTACCAAATTTGTAATCCTCCTGGAGACTTTTGAATAATAAACCCAGCCCGCCAAAGCCCTCTGTGAAATCTTTATCCTCCAATCCTGGACACAGCTGTGCTGCATATCATCGCAGAGCCCGGTATCAATCATCCAATTGGGACTGGGACTAAAATAATATGTATTAAAATATACCGTTTATTACATAATGATAAAAGAAAAGTCGGCGAATTGTTAAAAGAAGGCAAACACAGTGATTTGCAATATTATCAGTCCTTGCTAATTAGGTGAATACAATGTATGGTTAGTATATGTTTCATTAGTGCCCGATATTTCGTTGTTCAGAAGGAGAGACTGAATCAATAGCATTTGACTCGGTCCCGGTAGTTTAACGAGTATCGGTAAGTCATTCAGTAAATAAAGGAGTATATGTATCAACAGATGTGTAATTAAACAAATCCACTGAGCCTGAAAATAAGTCTCAATAGATTAGTAACAGTGTTATACTAGTTAGCACATATAACACTAGATTGTAGACCATCCAGTATACTAAGAGTTAATTTTGCCACAGTTAGCGTCTAGGAGCACCACATGGTTAATGGAGTCGTTAGCATAATTACAATCCACTGTAGGGAGTACAGTAATGTATTGTATTGTATATTTTATTTATATAGCGCCAACCAGTGTACGTGGCACTTTACAGTTTACAATTGATATAGAAGGGGTACAATAAGTGCAGTGATTAAGTACTTATAAAGACAATCATAAGGGGAACAACAGGTGAGTATACATGAGGATGAAAGGTCCCTGCCCGTAGAGCTTACAATCTACAGTGTTTGTTTGATACAGTTACATTCCCCTCTAGCACCATCCAGATTCATTGCAAGCACTAAGGGATATGATATGTAGATGGTTTGTCTAAGAACTGTGAGTGCACTGGTACCGCCTCTAGGATCCTTTTCTTAAGATGGAAAGTAGAGAGTTACAAGAATACAGGTGAGGGGATGGTGTGGGGTAAAAGAAATAGGTGACAGGAGAGAGCAAAAAGAGACAGGGGGATGCGTGAGATATACAGGAAACAGTAGGATACATTACAAAATACAAACAGGAGACATGTAAAAGGCATTTAGATGGAAAGGTGACATAATGAATCTCAGGTTGGAGCACCAAAAAATCTTGCACGAGTCAAGGATCTGTGAAAGAGTCTTGACAAGGATTGTCAATATGCTGAAGCTGTATTATATTCAATCCTGATAATGTCCACTAAGACCCATAACTTTCTGAGCTTGTCCTGTGATGAGGTGCCATAAAAATGTTAGCTCTCAGCCTGTCCAGATGTTTTTTTTTTTTCTTAGTAGTAAATATTTTGAAAAAGCTACGTTATACCAAGAGTTAAATTCTCATTCAAACAAATAAAAACCATGAACTACAAGTTAAGTTCTTTGAACTTAGCATCATGCCCCCATGTGATTTGCTGATGACATCAGACAAAATCACAATCATCATCATTGACATATTGATGGCATGACATAGGACATCATAAACATGGCATCAATTACATAACAAAATACCTTCACCAATGGGGCATTGTTTTGGTGCTAAGTAAAGAGGTGTAGGGTTGCACTAGCAGCAGATGAGGATTAGTGTAGTGTTTTATTGGTTTCAGTGTAATGTTACTGCTGAATGGATAACTGAAATATATGCAGTTCCAGTCTTTCTGGTTTCGCATTTAGGTTCAGTACTAGTACTTTATAGCAAAGTGTAATATTAGTGCTGCACTGTTTTGGATTGCCGTTATTACAGGATGACTAGGTACAGTCTTAGTAAGTTGGTTTTTTAGGAACTGTCAGTGCAGAATAATAATATTCAATGCATGTTAAGTTTGTCTTTCCCAACTTTTGTGTGTTTGGCTGCAAACTACTCTGACTTAAATGAAAGTCATTGAATATTAAACTACATTTTATCTAGAGGATATAGGGAACTTGAAGTAAAATTAGGAGTTTGAGAGAGAATTTAATAAAATCCCTCTACTGATCCGGTTGGTTAATTTTGTGTTTATCATAATTTCTGGAAAAATAAATGCATAGTGCTGGGTATTTGATACATAAACAATTAACCAGTTCTACAGGAAGCCATATGACCATATTCACAAAATAAAAGTGAAATAATTAAAGGGACAGTATTGTCTAATTTTTTTTTAAAAAATCAATCTTGTAGCCATTCAAAAAATAAACTAAACAATTGTAGTCCCATCTCTCAAACCTTTGTGGTTTGAGAGATATTTGCAGCTAAAGTCAGGGAAAGGGGGGGAGGGGGGAACTTTAGCTGCAAATATTTCTCAAACCATAAGGGTTAGAGAGATGGGACTAGGATCATTTAGTTTATTTTTTGAATGACTACAAGACTGATTTTTTTTTTTAAATTAGACAATACTATCCCTTTAAAGTGCAAATAGCTAAAACTTAGGAACAAACAGAAATATCCACAGAGTTTTAGACTGCTAAATGCCAGTGGAATCTCGATTACACTGCTTGCCCTATTTATTTTTGTACAGATTGTAACGAAACGTGGAAGACAAGTACCATACAGAGTCTGGGGATAGCCAGAGGAACATCAGACTCCTCCAACAAGAGATAGAGGAGCAAGATGTGAGGGGCAATGCTAGGGATCACTGCTAGAGAGCGAAGGTTGCCTAAAGAGAATTATGCTGTGCCTAGCCGTATAAAAGGCGCTAGTCATGAAGTTAGATGGGTCCCCTTCAGTTAAGCTGAAGGAGTCCCCGGATAACCCCCTGTAGGCAAACTATACAACCCCTATCACCAGGGAGAAACAAACTCCAACAGGAACACATGGTACTCACTCAGACTGGTAATAGGAGACAGCAGAGTCCACAGCCTGCTGGTAAAGGGGTAGAAGACCTGATAGGAACATACAGGAATCTCAGGAGAAGCTATTGAAATCAGGAGACTGAAGCATAGTAAGAAGCCGAGCTGGGTCATACACAGGATACAATCTGAGCAGGTACCAATTAGGATGCAGGAGAATAGTCAGAAGCCAAGCTAGGTCATAAACAGAATACACTCTAAGCAGGTACCAAATCAGGAGGAAGGAGAATAGTCAGAAGCCAAGCCAGGTCAAACACAGGATACATTGTGAGCCGGTACCAAATCTTCAAGCAGGAGAATAGTCAGACGCCAAGCTGGATCATACAAAGGATACAATGATGCAGGAACAAATTCAGGAGGCTAGATCGTGATCAGGATAACCGGGTCATACATAGGCAAAAACAGGATAAGCACAGGAACACACTAAGACACAACAGGAGACTCTATACTATTGAGTCTGAATGAGGTACTTGAGGTGCACCTAGCAATGGAGGATCAAAGGATCCAAGGGCAGATGCGAAGAGCAGAGAAAAGGACACCAACGGGCCACCATGCAACTAAAAGCCATGGCACAGAAGCAGCTGGGGAAAGGATGTGACACATATGGCTTTAAGTGGCATGCTTCTCAAGGCATAGGGGACTTATTTGCATTTAAGGGGTTAAACGTCCAATTTAAACCAACAGAAATATTTATTTTTTTCTTATGGTATAGATGGGTTGAACTGCAATTGCTCCAGTTAACTTTTGTACATATGGCCCACTGAAAGTAAAGGCAACGACTGAGGAAAATGTCACAGAAAGAAGGAAGTGGCAGCACTGTGGATGATAAAGGAGCAATATACCGTGTACATTTATAAGAACCTAAGAGAACAAACACAGAAGTATCAAATAGGTGAACCACTAAAAGATTTGTGTCAAGATTCTAACAAAGGACAGACGTTTATGCTGTAATTAGTAGGGTTGTTGGATCAGTCCTGGTATACCATGTGGTGTAAGATTTATCAGAACCTTCTTGCCCCACCCTGACTTCCTTTACTAGCTACTGCTGTACACTTCTTTTTGCTAGATAGTTTTAGTCTTACGTCAGTGACAAAGCATTCCTTGCCTAATGCTCCTTATTATCTTCTGTGTACTAAACCCAGTTTGATCCTGACCAGGGTTGTGCTCTTCACTTTAGATTATGACTCCTACTTAGCCTGACCATGTGAGATTCCTTCTTCCTTGTAATGAGGCCTCTGTTATGATTGACTACATATGCTCTTCACTTCATTTTCACACAGATTATGCTTATTCCGTACTTCCCGGTACCTTCATTTAACTACACCTACTCTCTGTTTCCTGATTACTTAAAGGAGCAGTGTAACGGTTTTTAAAGACACTCAGACCAGAAGTTAAAATAAAACACAGTTTTATTGAGCAAAAACCAGGAACACTGCCCCCTAGGGCTAGAATAGGTAATAACACGTATAAGGATAAGTATAATGGATAACTTTACAGGCACAATATGGCTTGGGGCAATACTGGCATATAACTGGAACAGTAGTGGCATAAGGGTTAAAGCCCAATTCAAGTAATCAGTCTCTGTTGTGGCGTGTTAGACCAACACCCAGTAGGTGATAACAACAACCCAGGCAGTGGTGTGAGGTGGGAAGCACCTTAGCAGTGAGACAGAACTGAAACACTACCGGAACAGGCGATCAGCGAGATACCAACAGTATTGCAAGAGCTGAATGGGACCAGAGCCAATAGCACCCCTTAGGTGCGGTAACGGAGTCAGAGACACTGCAAGAGCTAAATGGGACCAGAGCCAATAGCACCCCTTAGGTGTGGTAACGGAGTCATAGACACTGCAAGAGCTAAATGGAACTTGAGCCAGTAGCACTCTACCGGTGCGGTAACGAAGGCTCAACACTGCGAGAGCTGAATGAGACCAGAGCCAAGACACCCTTCCGGTGCGGTAACGGAGACAAACACTGCAAGAGCTAGAGGTATCGCCCAATAGCACCACGCGGTGCAACAACTGCTATTTTGTGCTCATAAGGTGTAAGGTGGAAGCACAATAACGGAGGCCACAATTGCTCTGCAAGTGTTAACGGACAGGCTCG
Organism: Rhinophrynus dorsalis; assembly: GCA_037306005.1. NCBI lineage: Eukaryota > Metazoa > Chordata > Amphibia > Anura > Rhinophrynidae > Rhinophrynus > Rhinophrynus dorsalis. The sequence goes on from CM074721.1 coordinate 289,931,147, forward strand.
GTAGTGGAGGCAACAAGCTCAGCAAGTGTTAACGGACAGGCTCGGTAACGGAGGCAACAAGCCCTGCAAGTGTTAACGTTCAGGCTCAGTAGCGGATGCAACAAGCTCTGCAAGGGTTAAATGAGTGATCAATCTGCACAGTACTGCATACACAGTTCAGAATGTCGCCTGGCGACATATAATCAGAATCTCACAGGAAGCAGGTCACGGAGCAGGAACGTCAGCCAAGCCGGGTCAATCACGGAGCAGGAACGTCAGCCGAGCCGGATCAATCACGGAGCAGGAATGTCAGCCAAGCCGGGTCAATCACGGAGCAGGATCGTCAGCCAAGCCGGGTCAATCATGAAGCAGGAACAACTGGAGTAGTCAGACGGGCCGAATCGGTGCACAGGAACGCAGCAACGGATGCACAGGTATGGGAACACCATGAAAGGGCACCTGACAGGTGCCAGAGGCCCGGTATATGAAGGCCACTTTGGGCGGGCTAAACAAGCTCCGCCAATGAGACAGCACCACAGCAGAGAGTGACAGCGGAATCACGGGAACCGTGATAAGCAGTAAACTTTCGTTTTGAAAGAAATATCTATTGTAAGGTAGTCCTGCTGTTGATAGATGCTGATTTCCAGAGTTATTACAGTTTCAACTGTTTTATTACATTATCATCATCATCTAGGAATCAGATTCTAATTAGCTATTGTGTTACATTCTATCTGAGATGAAAGTCACTGACAAAAAGTTTCTATGATAGAAACTGCTGAGTAATACTGTCAGGTAAAACTTTCAGGAAGTAAACACACTGTCAATTCACTTCCTTATTATAACATCTGGCCGGCTCCAAAAGGGACTGACAGCGCAGGCGCACGGACGTCACTATGACAAGATGTCCGTGCTTCCTGCTACTGTCAGCCTCCGAAAAACTGGAAAATCTTTGAAACCAGGTAATATTTCTGGCGACTAGCGCTACTAAGCAGCTAGTCGTCAGATGAAGACTTAATTAATGTAAAGTTTTTGCGGGGTGGTAGTTCCCCTTTAAGCAACTCAAAACCTGCAGGCAATCAGGTGCATGGTGAAGATCTGCAGATACAGAAGCAGAGACTGTGACATGTGGCTATCACCTACATGTTCCTGTTATGTCATTATTGTGCTTCGAACCTTTAGTTTCCAAAACTGCCAAACTAGCATCAACGGATTGTTTTGGTCATGGGTTGTAGTAGTTAAGAGAGAATCAACAAGAATAATTTTATATTGTTTTAAATCAAAATCATGTCTAGAAATAGAAGATTAAAATACAAAAGACATGTAATAAGTGAACACTAAGAATGAATGGCAGTTGTTTATTCTTGGGGTTGGTGCCTTCTCTGGGGTTGCTCAGCCACATTTTCACTCCCTTGTGCCATGACAAAGAAGAAAATTACATATTCATATTAGACATGTCCCACCCACAGGGAGTCCAACACCAAAATGTCAGGTAAATACTATATGCACAAGAAAAACAGCAAAACCCCTGACATACTTTTTAGAAGATTGTCTATCACAGCACAGAATCTTCCATGTTTATGTGAACTTTTATTAGTAGTATCTCAATCTAGCTAGATGTAAGCATGTCTCTTTTACCAAAATTGTTGAACACGGAAGGTTTTCTACTTAGTTACAAACTGCTGTACCTGAATATACTAACTTATATATGTGACTAAGTATGTGTATTTGGGTGTTCTGTGGATGTTATCTAAATGAGGAAAAAAACATCTGCAATTTGACCTAGCGCCTCTCCCTTTCTGATGTGATCCATCACCTTAATGACTGTTCTTGTTTTGATGCCTTTGACTGCAAGGTCTCCAACATCTTGTAAAGCAGTACAATTAAAAATGTATAGTATCCAAAGGGTTATATACAAAAGCATCTTATAATTCTGATTACAGGGCTTGTGTCAGAAAGGTGGAGAGTGCATTGCTGTACATTTGCCACACACTCCTATGGCACTGAAATGTTACTTATTTTCTTTTAATGGTGTTAATGAATAAAAGCTATGAAAAATGATTACATATGACAAAGAAAATGACACGAATTCAAGTATATTTTCAAATGCTGTATTTTAACCCTTTTGATCCTAGAGAAGTCTCTAACATCCGAGGGTTAACAACTGAAATGATAATTTTGAAAGGCAAGGTAATCAGCAACTATAATCGCTGAGAGACTAAGGTTCACTGAGAGAGAAACAAGATAGAGAAATATTAACAGCGTAAAGAAACCTCTCTTGTATTAGCCAGGAAGATAAATACATATTTGTGTTCACCTATGATCTTGACACAGATGCTACTACATTAACAGTCACTTGGGTCCTACATTGCAAGTTGCTGGCAAAGTAGTTAAGACAAACTTATTTACCACATTAATTAAATGGTCTATTTAACATGGAATATCAATTCTCTAATCACATCTCAGCTGAACTTCTTATTTCAATTAACAACTCTAAAGTCTTCCAACAGAGATCCAACTGCTTTAGGATCATTAAGAACATTTTCATTATCTGTCAAATGAGGGAGTAAAAGGCAAAAACTGCAAGCACTCTCAGGAGTAGGCCTCTACCCTACTTAAGAGATGATTAGGGAGTAAGCAGCAGTAGTTCTCATTAGTTGCTAAGCAATGAATAGACCTCCAATGAAATAAGGATTAGTAACAAAGAAAAAGGTGTTTCCATGCAAATCCAAACTCAAGGGCAACTTGCCCTTTTATATTAATATACAATTGTGCAATTCAAAAAGGAAGAGGTGTAATTTTGGACCAATCAACTGCATCTTACAGGGGGAGAAATATACATTTCCATACATTTCAATGGGTCTTTCAATCACTTGAATGCCAGACAGGTATAAAACCAAAAGCCAGATAATAGCTAAATGAATTCAGAGATTCCATTCCATTAAAAATACTTGTTAAAGGGATATTTTCAGTTTTGGCAAATATTTTCTTATGGACAGTTCTGCACTAACATTCTGACAAAGGGTCAAATATGCATTTTTATTATTATTATTATTTTTTTATTTTTTTTTAACTACATTTTTGAAATTATGTTGCATAGTAGCAGTTGAAGAGGCTGAAAAAAGAAATGGTTATATCAAGTTCAGCCCATGTCAGATGATCCATGGCGAGCCAAAGGGAAACAAAAAACACAAAGAAGTCATTTGCAGTTAGTTAAGCCCCAAGCGAGTACAAAAATTCTGTCCTGCCTCCAAATGACAGTCAGACATTTCCCTGGATCAACATGCTATATGCTTTGAAACAAATTGTCTTAATTCTCAATATTGTTCTGAAATAGAAAACGTATCCATTATTTTTTTTTAAAGCAACTACAGTATCTGCAAACACAGCATGCCGAGTCAGAGAATCTATAACTTTACTGCCATTACTGTAAAAAAATCCCTACCTATATTTTAGTTGAAGTGCCTTTCCTCTAGTCTTAATGGGTGACAGCTTGTTTTTTGATCAGCCTTTGAGTAAATAATTCCTTAGAGAGTTCTTTGTATTGAGTGTAAATATATTTGTCAGTGGCAATCATCAGTCTCTTCTCTAACACATACAAACCAAATTTGGTTAGTGTCTCTAAATAACTCATGTCCTCCAATCAATCATCCAGTTTGTTGCATGTTTCTGCACCTTATCTGGTTCAATAATACTTTTTTTTAAGAACTGGTGCCCAAAACTGTATTCCATATTCTAAATGAGGACTTAACCAGATTTATAAAAGCCTAGCATGATATTCCCATGCCATGCTTCTATGCCCTTTTTTATACATGATAGTACCCTATCAGCTCTTGTAGTGGCTGAATGACACTGCTCACTGGCAGCTGCCTATCAATACTCCTATCCTAAACCTTGCCAGAACCAATACAAAAGTCCCTGTGTTAACCCTTTGAGTGCCAGAGGGGTACGAAACGCATTGCTTTGCAATGCGTTACGTACCCCTCTGGCACTCAAAGGGTTAAGGACTGGTGACTGCTTTCGAAAATATTTTTCTCACAAAATAAACAGCACCACCACCATCACACACAAATGCAACAATATTAAATATTTGGGAGACTCTATTACAATGTCATTGAAACAGACTGTGAAGCAATGCATTGGAGACCTCTCTAGCATTCAATGGGTTAAAAAGCTCTATTTTAGTGCATGGGCAATTAGGAATTTTTATGTGCCCCCTATGTTGCAGTTGGCTTGCTCCAGAATAACTAGTTTGCTTTTATAAATGTGAACCTATGTTTCCAGACCTGAAGTTAAAAACAATTAAAAGCCTGTTGTGGGCTGTGTGCTTCTAAAGTCAGTTTGTAGCATTAACATGTTTTTAATTTACCATTGTTGCATATACATTAATTTATCTTATGCAGAATTCACATTTCTATATGTAGATTTTTCATTTCTAGAGCTTTAAACTTTTATGAAACAAGATCTCAATTAAAATTAACAGTTTGGAAAATATGCACAGGATATAGAACAATGTCTACACTTAACTAGCCCATAATAGCAGATATGCTTAAATTGCAAAAATGAAACAATGGGCAGCAAACATTTATTCTGCTGAACTTACCCATACAGTCACTGATGAACACCACAAAGAAAGGTGTGACAAGGTCATTCATGCCCTGAACATATCCGCTGGCTGGATGGCGAATGGCCCAGATAAACAAAATTCTTTCGAATATCTGTGAAAACACAACAGAAACTACAGAGATAGTACACTAACATGATATAAAACATGTTCAATAATCCAGAACCTAAAACAGAGAAAACAGCCAAAGTATTTACAGGTCATCAGTGGTCTATGTTAATGTATTTTGTTACTCTATACAAATCAACTTGGTTAAAAGTGAAGTAATACCTCCTAATAACCCCCCACACACACACATACACACACACACATACACACACACACCCTTACTTTATTATGATTAGAAAATCCTAAAGGTTCCCATAAATGTTGCCCTTGTGAAAGAGAAAATAATTTCAAATCCGTAATCCATTTCATGTTCATGGAAGAAGCCATGACAGTTACGAGCCAGACCAAAGGACAAAAACTGTATCTCCTGCACATGGTAATCTCGAACCTTTGAGTGCCAAAGCAATGCGTTGCGAACCCCTCTGGAACTCAAAGGGTTAACCCTTTAACCCTCTGGTCCTTAAAGGGTTAAGTAGACTCATCCATTCTGCAACGGTCATGCCTGCCACTAAGGACTTGGCATCCAGGACTGATTGAAGATCTTCACTTTGGAACAAGGATATGAGGGCAATATTCATAGAGGCCTTTAGGATTTTCTAGACATAGTATGATAAGTGGGGGTTATTGTTAGGTGGTTTGGTAAGTAAATATTGATATTAGTGATAAACCATGTAATAAATCTGGACTGCTATAAATCAGACTGCCTGCGCCACAGCTGACAATGGACAGGGCGCTCCGAATTCAGACCGTAGTCCTCTCTGCACACTGACTACGGTCTGAATTTGGAGCGCCCCGCTCCGTTATCAGCCACGGCGCAGGCAGTTTCTACTGTGCAAGGCTGCGCCGCGGCCATTGCTGCCTGGCACTGTGGCCCGTGTACACGGGCTGTTCAAATAGTACCTTAACAATATCATCAAATGGCAAATATGAGAGGGACAGAATCATTAACTGCCACAGGCCAGACTGCCGACACTAGTTGACCATGATGTCAAAACTGTGTATTAATGTTCAGACTTTTGGGTTGGAGATTAACAAAGCACTCACTGTCTCAAAAGTCTGACCCCAGCATGGGAGGATCGCAAGTCTCCTTTGCATGCATGATTTTTGATAAATATATATTTATTTATTTATTTAACATAATATGTTTCACTAAATCAATCAAATGCTTTTCACAAATGTCTTCGTCGGCTCAATCAAGAGTGCTTAGTAAGATAGTGTTTACTTCAATCAGCTATGCTTCATGAGCTTGTTCAATTAAGATTTATTTTATTACTATGTGTGCCCTTTGAGTTCTAGAGGGCTATGCAACGCATTGCTTTGTAATGCACCTGGTACCCCTCTCGCCATGAAAGGGTTAATTTTATGGAGAGAATTTTTGAACAAACAAGTGCACCATGGTGCTCGACAAACCCAGGGTACACTGCATTCAATTAGAAGATGTGTGACACAAAGCCTACTCTGCACATGCTCATAAATGAGAACTTTTGAAAAAAGAAAAAAAAAAAAAAAAATAGATACTGCTAATGTGCAAAACTGTATACATGTAAAATTAAATACATCAGGAATAGGATGCAACTTTTTAAAGGGATAGTAATACTTAAAATGTAAACAATATATGATGTAGGGTTTATCTCCCCAAGTAAAACAAGGGTACTCCCACTGCTGAAAGGTGTTTTATTCAAAAGTTATTACAGTTCAAACTTTATTTTTTTTTTTTTTAGGTGCAATATCACAGTGGCCTATAGCTGTTGCTATATCATCCTATGGACAGCTCTGGTCAGTTGACCATAAATCTTCATAGGATGGAGTAGCAACAATGCCACTGTACGATTTTGAATAAAACACCTTTCAGCAGTGGGAGCACCCTTGTTTTACTTAGAGAGATAAACCCTTCAACATATTTTTTTTTTAATTTATTTTTACATTTTAAGCATTGCTATCCCTTTAACCCCTTCGCGACAAAGGACGTACATGTACGTCCTCTGTGGCTGTCACTTAGTGACAGAGGACGTACATGTACGTCCAGGAAATCCGGATCCCCGCGCGGCTGCACGCCGTTCGGGGACTCCGGATTCCTTTGAAAGAAAGAAAAAAAATGTTAGACGGGCGTTAAGTGACGGCCGCGTCTGGACGCGGCTGTCATTAAGGGGTTAAACACAGCAAGAGAAATCAGAGTACAACTTAACACATTAATCTCGGTCTGAAATTTGGTGTCTGTCTAGTCAGTAGGTTTGGCATTGACAAACTCTTCATGATAATATGAAAAGTTACATTGTGAGGGACTACAAATTCTTCCCACAATTTGCATTTTTAACTTTTTAGTTATGGAGAATGTAATTCAATGGTTATCAGTTCTACTAACTATCAATTTGAGAAAAAAGTGCCCTGCAACATCTTGCCCAGAAGTTGGGGGTCCCTTCGTCCTCAGGGTCTTCAACTGTGCCTAGTTCGACTCCGGTGGCGTCCTTGGCCACTGCTGCGCAAGGGGATGAGGGGGTCCCCTCGTTCTGATGGGGGTCATGGAAGTGACGTGTGGAATGTCTTATTTATGTTGGTCTGGCCCTTGGGGACACACCGGAAGGGAGAAGATTCGGAAAAATGAGTGTCTTGAGATCTATTTCTTGCTTCTTTTGGAGGATGTTCCTACTGAGAAAGAGGACAAAGAGGAGGGTTTGGAAGAGGACAAAGAATGTCGGCTGTACTGGAAAATACTGAAAGCTTTCGGGAATTGGGTTAGGGCATTTGTGATCTTGGCGAGCATCATTAGGAAATTCTTTCTGCAAACATGTTCGGCTCTTTTGCTACCAGGACACCATATGGAACACTTGTAGTACCTATGGTGGGCTGGCCTGGTGGCATTATATGCGGCCATCCATGGCGTGGGACCAAATGGACATTGGTCTATGTTTGGCCATTATAACGCGTCCAGCATTAATTCCAGGGTGGACTGGCATCCTTTCAGTCTGGTGCCGGGGGGGCTGGGGCTACTGCAAATTTGGGAAAACACACTGCGTGAGGCTTCAAGCCTTGTTCAAATGCTTTAAGAGGAGACAAAATGCACCCCTGGCTCGCTTGATATCCCAATCATAGCACATCAGTGCTTCTGGAGGAGGGGTTCTCAGAGGTGTTTTGGATCCCCTTCTGGGGTGGGGGAGTCAAATGTCCGGTAATCTGAAATCCGCATTGGACTTCCTGCTGGTGGTGCAGGAGAAATTGGACAGGGAGGTGGAAATGGGCTGCATGTCTGGTCCATATTCAGTTGACCCCTTTCTGAATCTATGGTTTTCTCCTTTGGGGTGGTCCCAAAGAAGGAACCTGGAAATTTTGAATGATACATCATTTGTCGTTCCCCTTTGGAAATTTGGTAAATGAGGACATTGACCAAGGGGCCTGTAGGATGCCTTATGAGTCCTGTAGGGTGTCCTATGTGTCCTTTGAAAAGACAGTAAACATGGTGGCAGTAAGTATGATGTGGAATCTGCCTTTCAGCTGCTCCCTGTTCACCCATCCTGTCACCATCTGCTGGGATGCTGTTTTTAGGGTCAGTATTACATGGATTTGTCTCTCCCCATGGGGTGTTCAATTTCACGTGCACATTTTGAAGCCTTCAGTACGTTCACTGAATGGGTGGTGAAGGTGGAGTCTGGTTTTGGCTCCATCATTCACTACTTGGACGATTTCCTGTGTGTTGGCCCAAGAGGTTCTGCGGTCTGTTTGTGGCCTTTGAGGAGATTGCAGTGGCTGACAGATATTTTTGGCTTTCCACTAGCACCTGACAAGAAGGAGGGGGTGACAACCTATTTGAGCTTCCTGGGCATCAAAATTGATTCCTGGACCATGGAATGTTGTTTACAGACTGCTAAACTGCAGGCACTGTGTGATCTGGTGAAGGCATTCTTGGGGGTAAGGAAAGTTACTCTGAGGAAAATACCATCCTTGTTGGATAAACTGAACTTTGCCTGAAGAATTATCCCCGTGGGAAAGGTCTTTAGCTGACGGCTGGTGCAGTTGACAGCAGGGGAAAAGTTGCCTCATCATTTTGTCTGACTTTTGGCAGAAGTGAGGGCAGATTTGGCCATCTGGGAAGTGTTTCTGGTGGAGTACAATGGGCGAGCAGTGTGGCAGGAGCAGGTGGCGACAAACGAGGCAGTGGGCTTGCAAACAGATGCGGTGGGATTGGAGTGTTTTTCTGGCCCATTCTAGGGGATGACTGGTGCATGGGTTGTTGGCCAACCTGGTGGGTGGAAGTCGGTCTTACCTGTAACCTGGTCTTCCTGGAATTGATCCAGACTGTGTGCCTTCCTCTCAATCCTTACTTCTTGCTTGTCATGTACCTGGTGGAATGTGGCAGCTGATGCCCTCTCTCACCTTCAGATGGAGAATTTTCGGGTGGCCTAGCCGACGGTGAAGGAAGTGGGTGTGGTGTGCCCGGAGTACCTTTGGGACCTTGGAAGGGCAGAATAGCTGGTTGGAATCAGCAAGCAGCATCACCAGCGACTTGGGAGTGTTGCTGCATGTGAATGGCTTGCAGCGTGGCTTCAACGCAGAGGAGGTGGAGGTATCATGGTTTGGATGCAGGGGAATGAGATGGTTGCAGTTTCTGCAGGACATGTTCCAATTGGCAAAAAAGTCAGGGTAGAGGCCCCAGGATTTTGGTCATTCATGACTTGGGGACCCGTGTGAGTCTGGTGTAAAGGATTAAGCAGGATTTCCATCGCTTGCTTGTTTTGTTCCCCCGAACCTTGTTTTCATATGGTCGAAGATGGTATCCAGGAGGGTATGGAAGCAAGTAAGGGATCAAAGGCCTTGGATCAGTGCCATATTAAGCTGAATAGGAGGATTACTTGTTACATTTTGAAGTTGGGGGGGTGGCGATTCACCATAGGGTGTTTCAGTATGACGCACACAAGTTGTTCATGAGGGATGGTGTTCACCTGTAACGGTTTGTTTGACACACAGACACAGTAGGTTTGAATAAAACGCAGTTTTATTGAACAGTTATATTACTGGACCCGTGAGGGTTATTGTTATTACATCAGCAATATAGTACAGACACAGGACAGGTTACAATGAAGTATACCCACACGGGTCCAGTATATACAAGCAATACAGCATACAATATACTGACACAGGTCAGGCAGTTTTCATGTGATACTCAAGTTAGACAGCACCGAATGGGTTACTATTAGGCAGAGAGGACTGACAGGCCCTAATAGCACGAGGCCCTTTAAGAAGCTCAGTCTTGAAGAGAGAGCACAATCTCGAGTAACGCCCAGGCAGTAACAGGACCAGAGCAACTTGTGGACTAACGTGGCAGTAACGGAGACCAGAGTAACTTGTTGGCTGCCATAGCAGTAACGGAGACTAGAGCATCTTGTGGACTGCCGTAGCAGTAACGGAGAACAGAGCAACTTGTAGGCTGCCGTAGCAGTAACGGAGACTACAGCAACTTGTGGACTGCCGTAGCAGTTATGGAGACCAGGCAACCTGTGGACTACCGTAGCAGTAACGGAGACCAGGCAACTTGTGGACTGCCGTAGCAGTAACGGAGACTAGAGTGACTTGCCCGGAGAGGCACCCAACAGTGGACTACACGGATGGAAGGAGCACACAGCAATGTCGCCCGGGCAACACCGATTACAACGGAGACTAGACTGCAGAGAGTGACTTCCGGAGACAGGGACGATCCTGTCACAACCCCAACCGGAGGCCAGATAAGGTGTAACAGGAGGGAATACGCAACCACAGGGGCCCAGCCGGGCCGAGTCGGTACACAGAGCAGGAACTTCAGTCGGGCTGGGTCGGTACACAGAGCAGGAACGTCAGTCAATCCAAGTCGGTACACAGAGTAGGAACGTCAGCCAATCCGAGTCTGTACACAGGAGAGGAACGAGATGCCGAATAGTCAGGCAGTCCGGGTCGGTACACAGGCAGGAACAAGATGCAGAGTCCTCTGGCAGGCAGGGTCGGTACACAGAGATCACACAAAATACAGGAACAAGCGCTTGTAAGGAAGCACCACAAAAGGGCACCAGATAAGTGACAAGGCCCAGTATTTAAGGACAAATACTGGGCGGAGACAAGTCACTTCAACCAATGAACGAGATCAATAGAGGAAACTGACAGAATGTCGCCCACATAGCACGGGCACCGTGATATCACCTTAATGATTTGGGCTTAGATTTTTTTTCAATTTGGATTTAGTGGATGGTACCAAACAGGGGTGCCCTTAGTTAAGGGGGGAGGAAGGGCCAGTTGCCTAAGGGGTTAGGCTATGGCTCTATGGAAGTTTGATACTTGCCTGCTGATTGGCTAGTTAAGTATTAAATGGGAAATAAATTATGATTGTTCCTTATGGAGAAAACTCTAGGGAAGGATGGTCCAGACTTTGGTCATGGGTGTCGATATTATCCACTGGAGCTGGCTTGGGCTGATCCAACTGGGGTGATTGACTAACTCTGTTGGAAGACAGTGTGGTTAATCTAAGTACTAAGCATGAGCACAGTCTATTCGGCTGTGCAAGGGGAGTTAATATGTTGGGATAAGTGGGTATGTTCATCAAAAATGTATACATGGGAATATGCATGTAAGATGGTGGAAAATGATTTGTATGTGTTAAAGTTAACATGGTTTGTGAATTAATAAACTGTCCTGTTCATACCCAAAAACAGTTGTGGTGTGTGTGTCAATGATTTTACCCTATGCCTTCTTCATGGTTTTTGCATAAAAAGGTAGCAATGTGTGATATACCCTCATAAACCAAAGGAAAAGTAAATAAATTTGCCGTTACAGATATTTGTTTTTCAAAAGACAAAAGTTAAAATGTACTGGATAGTAAAATGGTGAAATAGTTCCACAAATCTGAAACCCCTGCTGCTTTGACACTGGCAAGTTCTATATAAACTGACTGCGCAGTTCATACAATACTCAAGTTTTATCATTTAACTTATTTTTTTTACACTTGAAAAGTCATAATAGGCATCTAAAACGATTTTTCATCTTCAAATGTAATACTGAGCTAAATATGCTAAGTCACAATGATTTCAAAATAAACTGCACATTCTAATGCATTATTCATATAAATATATTTATGTTTTTTATGTCTGGTTTTCCATGGTGTGTGGAAAGGAGATAACACATTTCTTCTGTATTACATTTCCAAAAGTGTCCCCAGACTTGCAGGAGTATTTCATATTTGAATAATACTGTAATGAAGCACTCAGACTGATTTGCATTAGCTTTCTGTTTGAAATGTCAGGTCAGTTCGACACTGATCCAGGAAAATGTGAACAACAAATGACATACTGCTCCCATTGTAATATCTTTCAAGTAACCTGCAAAGTCCTTTCTTTATAAGAGTACAACTTAAAATACTAAATACTAACAGGTTCAAGTGCAAAAGAGTGTTTAAAAGTAAATGTATCACATTGAAATATTGGCTATTGCCTCATAACTGAAGTTAAAATGAGCTTTGTAAAATATTTGAAGCTGGTTACATGAATTTTTGGAGTTATTCAATGTACATGCAGTGAAGGTAGTGCATTTTCATAACACAGCAGGTCTGAAAATGATTAAAAAAGGTATGCATTGGGTGTAACATTATGCTTTTATTTTGTAGTGTTCTGTCTCTCAACAAATGAATTTCTACTTCCTGGCAGAAAATAAATAAATAAACAACTGTTCAAGGCCTGGGTAAGGGGGTCATCTTTTTTTTTTTTATTATTTAGTGGATTCCCTTTCTTGTTCCACTTTGGTTTATTTTCTTTCCTCTTTAAAATGTTTAATGTTTGAAACATCAACGTTATAACTAAGCATGTCAAGGTGGGGATAAAGTGGAGCAGGGTGGGAGTCTCTGCATCTGAGAGTCTTTCTAGTCAAGTGACCTGCCCTCCAGAAGGAGGATACATCTTCCTCATATCACCTGTATTCCACATGGACTAAGAAAAAGGATTTAATCGGTAAGTACACAAAATTCTCCTTTTAGCATTTTGCACTTTCCTCTTAGTTACCTGATTTTGCATTCCTTAATTTCCCTTCATGAGATTTAACATATCTTAATCTCCACATGCAATGTAGAACTCCTTCCTAACTATAAATTAACCTGTGTAATAGAATTACCTGTATATTAGCTATTGAAGTTCTGTTTATTTTTTTTCTATTCTTGCTTTCTTTGTACAACGTATTTTTTGTCCTATGTCTTTCTCTCCTAATTGAAACTATATGTATTTGTTTTAAAATGAACTTTCTTGGAAATTAATAATGTTCCCGCAGTCCCTTCAGCCAGCTGCAGATGATGACAACTGTACTCCATTAACAGCTGGAGAGCTATAGGTCAACCACTACTAGCAAAATCAAAAACACAACAGCATCAAAATAGTATTGTTATTAAGGTACTAATGCTTTCACACTCTCTGATTTGATTAGGGCAGAAACAGTAGAAGGTATCTGTTTTCTCATTTTATGGTTGTGGGGCAACTGGAAACACTCTTTCGGTTTGTCTTTTATGCATGGAAGTGTTTTGCTTTTCCTTTTCAAAATGAATCCCATACAAAGAAAAAAAATATTTCTGTTGGGAGTAATGTTAAGCTTTTATTTTGAAGAATCTCTGGCTCTAAACATGAGTAGCCCCATTCTGTGTATGCACATACCCTAAACTCATCAACCTGGTCAACAATGCTTAACTTTTAATGTCATATGTTCAAAGAACATGTGTTATAACCTTAGTATATAGTTCAGTATTAAATAGATAATTAAAAACTAGCTACCGTGATCTTTACTGCTGCTGCTATCTTAAAAGCATTATTAGTTTTGATGGGGTTGCTGAGATTTGTGACTTAGTCCATAGTATGCATAACTGTTGAAGCTTTTAGCAGTTATCTCAATAGGAGCCAAATTCTCCTATCTCTTGTACAGAACAATTTTTAGTACTTACATCCACTGCTATGTTCAGATGTTAAATCTTTTTCATTGAGACATCTGGTTTGCAAAAAGAATACTAATACTTGAATACTAATACTTTAAACTTAATAATGGAGTTACATCAAAAAGAGTATAGCGGTAAATAGAATGAAATGTAATCCTTCTGCACTTCTTTCACCACACCTTGTACCTGCACTTATAATACTCCTCCTATTGTCTCTGTCATTATGAATTCAGCTTAGATTGTAAGCTTCTTGGGGCAGGGTCCCTTTCCTAGTGTATGATTCCCTTGCTGCACTTTCCCTCACAAATAATGTAATGGTTGTACTTAACCTTAATGCTCTTAACCCAGTTCTGTCGTTTTTGTATTGTATTATTTCAACTTCTGTTAAGCGCTGTGTACATGTATGGCGCTATATAAATAAAGATACATACATACATTATTGCAAAGTGCTTGGAAGATTTATTTAAAGTTCAGTTTTAGGATTTCAGCCTAACATCTGAGCAATCTACCTTACTGATGGCCCTATGGATTATGCTGTACTCTATTATGGTTTCCTCAGGAGCTCTTTCATTCTAAATATGTGCTATGATCTGGTTTAAATACACTGTTCTCTAGGTGTGTTTTGTGCATATCATCAAATGTGAGGGCATGATCATTATATTTACATTGTGAATCTGGTATGATTTCACATTCTGACTCACCTCTTGTCATTTGTCTAATTTGTTCTCATCCTTTGTTTACTTTTTGTTACTAAATTGTTCATATTTGGGACATCAGATAACTGCATAATGTAACACCAATAAAGATTATTCCAGAACAAATCAGCCTCTCCGCCCTTATGGTATTCTTCTCAATTAACTCAAAAAGATCTTGTTTTTGTACTCTGTATATACCCATCTAATGGTTATTAATTATTTGTTTGCTTAGCCCATATCCATTAATGAATAATAAGCATGCTTAGATATAAATGGGTATCTCTTGTTCATACTAGGCTCAGATACCTCTCTTACATAGTTTAATTCCATCCTCAGATCTATATATAGGAGTTTATGAAAATCATTCTTGATTTCATGACTATTTACATTTCGTGTCCATCACACCAAACTTATTAATTTTGATATTGGAAACTATTTACTGAAGAAAATATTAATTTAGTTAAAGGCACCAGCTATAGATAATACAAATTCAGTATTTAATTTATATATAACCTTGAGGATTTCTAAGTCACCAATAAGTTACTTACAATTTATTTTGATGTTTATAGTGGTTTTATAACTTCTATAGCAATTCTTTGCACTATTACCGCATATGAGGGATATGATGAACACTTATTGGTGTACTGATAGCTGAAGCATGTGCTGCAGCCTCAGCATCCCCACTAGTGCCAGGAGTAGTGGCAAGTGGAACCATATATACCTGTCCTGGTCACATATCAATAAGGGTTGAACTATATCTCACGGTTGTCAAGGTGGTCTGCGATACACTAGCCTGGTTATCAGCCTTCTACTGCGATGGATGAACATGTCTCTGACAACTCAGCAGCAGGAAATACAGTAGCAGAAAATGCCAGAATGTCACTGGTGGTTGTGGTGGTTATGCCCATTGTCAAATGCATCTCTTTCTCCCATTCCCTATTTGATTCTGCCAAGAACGACTCATAAGGTCTTTGTCTCAGCTGCTCCACCACCCTCACTCTCCTCATCACCACCAGTCTCTTGCTGCTCTCTAGGACTACTTGGTGATGACAAATGTGACAGGGGTCCCACCACTTATCACCTTAGAACGCACACTGGCAGCAGTTGCAGCAGGCACAGACAGCTGGCCTATGCTGCTAATACTGTTTTCCAGTAACCTCCTTTTTATTACACTGCTACAGATCCCTAGGGAAGATATAATGGCACTAGATATCACTTGGACAGAGAGAAGTTGGCACTTTTCACTGCTGCTGCTGCTGGATTCCTCCACCTATGAATCAACAGCAGCAGCTCTCTAGCTTCTCCATTTGCTCATATTGTAGTGGCCAGTGCTGCAAAGCAACTTTGACAGAAAGTTGTGGGTTTTTACAGTATGGGGGCTGGAACTTCTCTGTCACTGAAAACGTAGATGGAAAATGGAACCATTCTCATAGGGAAATCTGATGTGTCTGCCAAACTACAGAAAATCTATGGTATTCTCTATGGCCAGGAATTCCCATGGAAATTAGCAAAAACTCTAGGCATTTTTCTCTAAAGTCCCAATGGGAACAAAATAGGACTTATTACCCATACCTTTTGCTGACAGCCTGTCAGGTCATCCAGATGTCTCCAAGCATGATGCTAGGAGAGGATACCTTTTAGGTTCTGTCAAGGTTCCCTCAGTCCTTAACTGCTGTCATCCTGAATTAAGACATCTTGATCTGATAAGCCTCTTCTTGAAAAGCAGGGGGACCTTTACTTAACAGAAAGTTATAGAGATGAAAATCATGGACAATACATGAACCGCTACTTCAGTATGTAATTAGAACTTGCAAGGAGCAGATTGTCTGCTGAGGAGTAAGCCAGAAGGAGAACTCAGAATCTGTGCCTCTATTGTGGGAGTGCTGGGCCATCTGAACCAGACCATCTAAGGTAACATCTGAACCATAATTTCTACTGTATGATGGTAAATATATATTCAGTCTTCTCATTGTTCTGTCCTGATTTTGTGGCTGTGGGACAATCAATACCTACTGACTGAGACCACCATGGAGTCTAGAGCTGTGGTGCACTGCTCTATTGATTTCCAGTTTGCATTCCATTCCTCACAGCACTAACCAGAGGGTATTTAGGCTTGAAACAATGCTGATCTTGTATACAATCAACTCTTCACATAAGGAATACATCAGCTTTGACCTGGTGTATTTGTTTCCTTTAATTCTGGGGTTACCCTGGATGACAGCCCACAACCCAAAAGCGGACTGAGCTACACAGCAGATCACTTTCTATTGTCATTCTGTTGCAACCACTGCTTGGAACCTCCCAGAATTCTGCCATTCCTCATGCAACCCAGTAGACTAATTCAAACTACAGTTCCATTGTTACAGGGAATCTTTGAATGTCAATGACAAACAATGAAGCAGGCATCCTTCAGCCACACTGCACCTACAACTGGATCAGAAATGTCATAATGTCTTTTCTTTCCCCTGGATGGAACATGTGTTAAAGGTTTTAAGGTAGTACTTTGATGATAATCTCAAGAAAGTTTTCATCAGATCTCCCATCTCTCCATTAGAAACTGTAGAAATTTACAGTACAATATTTATTATTAATGATAACTATAGTTCAACTAGTTATAATTAAATAGGTTGGTGAAACCTATTTTTGCCAGTAAAAATGCTTAATATTCTGAATGCCAGAGGGATGTCCAAGAATGTATGGATATTTAGCCAAATATCTATCAAACAAATGATAAATATATTGAGGGTGATTTACTAAGAAGAACTGGAACAATTCTGGGGAAAACCATGTATCACTTGGCCTTCTCCCATCTGCCTCCCTTGGCCTGCACAATTTTGCTTCCATCTCTTTGACCCACTCCTCAATCCACTTCATCTTCTTGGCACGCTCGTTTTTGCCCTTCTTGGCTTGCCCCTTGCAGTTTTCCCATATTGGTTGTGCCTATTTCTCTCACCCTGCTACTGTGCTCTCTTTTCCCATACTCTCCATCCCTCCCTCATCCTGTCTTCACCTCCCTCTTCAATTCATCCAGAATCAATCCATAAGGATCCAGAATTTTCTTCAGAACCTACATATCAATATGTTAAAATAAATAAAGAAAAAAAGTTTTGTTCATCTTTAGAAGCTACTAAAGGGTGTTGGAAGTATACCTGAATACTGGGTATAATAGCCCAAATACGCTTTGCAACTAGTTGGTATTCTACTTTAGTTACAAAACTTATCACCAACAGAAAATTTGTGCTACCTGTAAAAAGTAAGTTTTGTGGATGAGCAACATATTAAATGGCATAAGGTAAAGAACGTTGTGTCTGAGGTTCATGGCATAATGGTATGTGCAAGGGCTGCAGATGATTTTGTGAGCCCATCTGTTTGGTGACAGTCTGAAGTTATTTCTCTATGCAACTAGCTGTCACACACTCTAGGGCAGACTGTCAACAGAATTTTCTACTCTTTTTCAAATTACTTTTCTGTATGTGGGGATGCAAGGAGTCACTTGTTTTAATGAATATACAGTACTATTCACAGTGCATAATAACCTACAGCTGGAAATAGTGTCATGATGCAAACACTGTAATGTAAACATCCTAATAGTTTCCAAAGGGGGTTTTCCATAATGCCTTGGGGACCCCTCTAAGATGCAAGATGTTAAAGGAATAGTAATACTTCATTTTTACTATCCCTCAGATTGTAGCCCTTAAAAATTGGAATTAAACGAGACCAGCTGCATCTCTCAAACCTTTATGGTTTGAGAGATATCTGCATTCAAAGTTCCCTCTCCTCTCTCCCCTGACGTCAGAGTTATAGCTGACAGCAGGGGAATCCGGTCCGTGAGCAAGCGGCGGCTCTGCAGCAGTGGCGAGATCGCATTATAGAAACAGAAATCCTTCTCTGAAATGGTCTTCTACATGTGCTTGGTTTGCAAGCACACGTAGAAGACCATTTCAGTGAAGGATTTCTGTTTCTATAACTCAATCTCGCCACTGCTGCAGAGTCGCCGGCGGTCCCGGGACCAGATTCCCCTGCTGTCAGCTATAACGCTTACGTCAGGGGAGAGAAAAGGAGAGGGAACTTTGAATGCGGATATCTCTCAAACCATAAAGGTTTGAGAGATGTCACTGGTCTCGTTTCATTCCAATTTTTAAGGGCTACAACATGAGGGATAGTAAAAATGAAGTATTACTATCCCTTTAAAAATTCTACTTTTTATTACTGGAATTTTGGGTTATTTTTTAATTAGCCTCCCAATTATTTAGTACGTTTGTCTACACCTGAAATCAAAATTGAACAAATGTATTAGAAGTATCATACTAAACATGAATCTGATATAAGAAACTGAGCAAGCATATACAGCAGGAATCACTGTGAAATCCGAGACAATCTTCTCACTGTGAGCATAAGGTTTTTACTGTCTGTGATTCATCTGGACAGTCTTGCTGCTCTGAGCTGAGCAGTGTTACATCAGTAAAAGGGACAGGAGGGGGATAATTTATCATTCAATTACTCTTGAACTACAACTCTGACAGTATTGAAATAACACTCTCTATGACTCAAATACTATGAAGATTAATATGGAGCTGCATTTTTTTGTGAAACATTACTATCCCTTAACCATTTTAGTTCATCTGGCACTATGGTTCAAATCATTATGACATACAGTTGATCCATATTTAATCTGATTCCTGAAGCCAGCAGAGAAGTCAACATCAGCTAGACTGAAAGGGACATCACGAGAGAGAGAGAAGAATGTCTAGGTGCAGGGTTTGTGAATTAAATTGTTTACACAACACTGTTTCTAGTGTCGAAAGCAGCAAACCCAATACAATCATATATTCTTGCTCAGGAGAAGATGGGCAAACCAAAGCGTAAGATGCTGTTGGGCAGAGTTAAGTGGAGCTGTGAGGGGGTCTCCTAATCCAGAGAGCTCAAATATGCTAATGTCCTGCCTCCTAGTGGTAATTACTTAACCCTATGATTACTATGCTGTCCTGTGCAATTGTCTCTATGAATCAGCTCTGTATGAACTTTTTCTACAAAATTAATTTCTAGGTGGCAGACATGCTTCTTTGTTGAATAACTCTAAGATCCCAAATTCCTTTCACTGAAATCTTCCTTAAGGAATCTACAGTCAGATGAGTTTTAGAGTCCTGCAACAAAGAATCATGCCTTCCTCCTTAAACATGATATTCAGTACTAATTAAAGAATAATTTAGGGGAACTAATCCACACAGAACTCATCTATGGTGACCATTAGGATTTTCTGCCCAGATTAAAATAAATTGAAGCAGCAACTTAAAGTGATAGTAATGTCCCATAAAAATCTTCTAGTTCTGTAGAGGATAAAAGAATAAACTATGTGCCACAAATCCTATTTCTCAAACCGCTATGGTTTGAGAGATATTGGCATTCAAAATTCCCCCTCCCCTTCTCCTGATGTCAGCTCTAAAACGGACATCAGGAGGTCCAAGTCGGACTACTAGCAGAGGCTCTTCAGCAGAGCCGAAATCACGTTATTTAAAAAGAATTACTTAATTAGAACGGTCTACAAAGTGTGCTTGCAAACCAGGCACACTTTGAAGACCTTTCCATTTAAGCTCTGCTGCAGAGCCGCCGGTTGGTCCACGGTGTGGGATCTCCTGCTGTCTGCTGGACACTGACATCAGGAGAAGGGGAACTTTCAATGCGAATATCTCTATAACCATAGTGGTTTGAGAGCTAGGATTTGTGGCACGTAGTTTATAATTTTAACCTCTACAAAACTAGAAGATTTTTTTATGGGACATTAGTGTCCCTTTAACTAATGAGTGGAGGGAGGATTAGGTGCAAGAAATGTGTCCCCCCTACTGTAACATGACGCCTTGTATCATAAGCTGGATACCTCCGTTATAGTTCCTTTCTCCCTCAGAATAACACTCCAATAGTATACCGAAAATCCTGTTCCCAAACATCAGCCAAGACTTGATGAAGGGAAGAACTCTCTTTTATTGAATTAACCACACAGCTTATATACACTACAGAGACTCTTATCAAGATCAGCTTGCAAACGAGGACTTGGGACAGTGTTTCTATGCTTGACCAATCAGTCACCAGCACCCTTATCAAGATAAGCATGCAGATTAGTACTTGAAAACCAGACATTCTTAACTGGCTCATAATTAACCTCCTCTGATTGGTCAAGGAAGCACAGCAGGAATCAATTAACATTTCTTAGCACAGATCTGGAGTATATTGGAAGCAAAGCCCAACCCCCACTATCTCTGCACTCTAGCAATGTATTGGAAGCAACTATGGCTAAGCTCAGTCTATGGCTGTTAGTCTTTTGGGTAGAAATAGTCTGAAGACATGAGATCCCATATGTCTAACACACCAATATCTCCCATAGTCGCCACAGTTTTGTCACACCTACCCCACCCCGAAAAAGTTAAATGATCTAGGGGTTAGGGAAGTAAGAAAAACAGTAAGGGCAACAGAAGAGCAA
Source organism: Rhinophrynus dorsalis (assembly GCA_037306005.1). NCBI lineage: Eukaryota > Metazoa > Chordata > Amphibia > Anura > Rhinophrynidae > Rhinophrynus > Rhinophrynus dorsalis. The sequence continues at coordinate 289,951,948 of CM074721.1, forward strand.
AGAGGTGATAGGTAAGAGAGTCCAGGGTTAAGAGGTGACGTAAAAGAGTCTAGACAGGGAGGTAAAGTAAGAGAGCCAGTGAGTTAAGTAAGAGCTATGAGCTGGAAGTCAGGTGGAAGTAGTAAGAAATGGGGTGGATGATAGAGGTAAGAAAGACAGGGGAGAGAAGCAGGTGACAAAAAAGAAATAGGGCAAGAAAAGCAATAAGATGACAGAAGCAAGATTGGGGGGAGGTGCTATATGACTGGCGTAACTTCCAGTTCCAGAGAGAGAAACCCAGGAGGACCTGTACACTGAGGCCTGTACGCTTAGAATGCTGCTGCTTCCAGAGATGGGAGCATTTATTAGAAAACTGAGCTTTGGAACATTTCTTTAACTCTTTGAGAGCCAGTAGCCAATGCATTGGGTTCCCGTCAACTTTTAGAACATGGTGGTTGACCTGCAACTCAAAATGAACTCAAGTTAAATGAATAGAAGTTCACTAAAACATGGAAAAAATAGCCTTATTTCACAATTCTACTATGTACGGTACTTATTATATGGTGACAATGTGTAAGTAATAAAGAGGAAGGAAAAAATGGATGAGAATTGAATGAGATGCCATTACATTCCTTGCAGTGAAGAAAGGCAGACCATGAGATGAGAAGATAAAAAACAGACAAGTAACAAGTCTGCAGTTCTGGAGACATGAGAAATAAGTGAAATTGTGTACATTTATAATAAGTGTTTGATGCAAAAAATGTTGGATATCATGTAACCAAAGAGCTTTAACATAAAATATCTTCTTTTTACTCAGGATAACCCAAGGGTCACTGCAATAGTCAGCAAACTCTGCTGAGTTTTGCAAAGCATTCAAGTTGAACACAGAACAAAGGGAGAAATTGATTCCATTTCCAAATCTTATGTTACATTGAAAGTGCCACAATACTTACTGAAAGGAAAAAAAAGAAAAGGAAAATAGAAGAAAAGATACAATTGTAAATCTAGAAAGATATATTTAATACCACTGAATTGTCCCATTAAGTCAGCCTGTGGTTTATGTACTCCGCTAACTTTACTGAAAAGAAAGTTGGCTCACTATATATGAATAAGAAAAAGAAAACATACAGTAACTTCAGTTCACTGCAAATAAGATGATTTTTCTTTAATGTAATACATCTGGATGACTGCATAAAAAGGGAATATTTTCTTACTGGTAAATATTTATCACTTAGTTGACTGCAGGATGCAGGGAACAGTGAGGTATACAGTCCTCCCCCCAGGAGGCTGGGCATTCAAAGTAGAAACTTCTCCTACTTCCTTCCCTATATACCCCTCCCCATAGCCAGCTAGTTTAGTTTATATTTAGAAAAGCATAAAAAAGGTAAGGACGCTTAGGCAAAGGAGCCAAGACACAGCAGGGAACGCAAATCCAGAAACATAAGACGTTCTCTCTGGGTGGGATGTCCTGAATCCCTCATTCGAATATGAGAAAATAACTTATCTGTAAGAAAAAATACTAACTTCTCTAGCATCAATGAAAGGATTCATGGGAATAGCCCATAGAAGCCTTAACAAAAAGGAGGAAGAAGACACTAGAGAATGGTGGTCTGTAAAACTTTGCAACCAAATATGGCATCATGGGATGCAAAAACACATACTTGAAGAGTTGATCAGCAGAGGCTTGATGTTTCAGAGACCACGGAGTACTTAATGAACATGTAGAATGGGCTGTAACTCTGAATTGAGCTAGGCAAGATTTGAGAGTGTAAGCTTGTCTGACAATCCATTGAAGTCATGCAGCAATAGTGGATTTAGAAGTAGGTCTGCTTTTTCTAAAACCTTCGCGGACAACAAACAAGGTATCAGTTTGCCTAAGAGTCAGTGGCATATGACCACAGTAGTGACTTCTTATGATCTTTTATAGAGGTCCACTTGTATTGTTATTATTATGACATTTTAATGTTTGCTATTGATCTTTGCTTGGCTGGAATGTGTGTTTTACTCTTTATGACCCTGAAGCCTGCGTGCCCATATGTTTTTACATCATTGAGCTGTACCTGACGGTGCATGTGTGATTCTGCCACTGCGTGCACATTGGCGTGCTCTGTTTTTTTCTGGATTGTGCAATTGCACGTCTGTATTCGTGGGAAACTTTAGCAGGTGGGTGCATACGCTGATCACTTGTTGCGCACACATTTGGGGCGCTCTAGTTCCAGGTTATGTCGGCTCCGGTGCCATAAAGCGGGAGAACGTCAAAAGGTATGGTTCTTTGCATAATTCTTTGTACATATAGCTGAGCTGCTCCTGGGCTATGAAACACGTTGAGAATTTTGGCTGTTATTATTACTATTTTGTATAAACTTTGAAACTTTGGCAATAAATTTCTATTTTTAGATGTTTCTATGGTTAACAGGTCAGTGAGATTATAATTGTGAATATTTTACTCTTTAAATTTTGATTCTTATTCAATTGTGGATTACACCCCTTCTTGCTGTGATTTCTGTTTTGTTTAAGGATCTTTGAAGAGGTCCTTTTATTGCTGAAGAGCTGCATCCATGTCCATTTGTGAAGCGACTGAGTGAGGGCAATCTAAATCCCTCATCTGTCCAGCTGATCTCTTGTAGTGGTCGATTATATTGTAAGTAAGGTGGTGAATTGGTGAAGGTGTTGAATCTCAAGCCATACTACACTAGAAGCATCCCTCCTGTTTCTTTGCTTCTGTTTCTTTTGAGTGCGTGGGTTAGGACATAAGGAAGGAAGAATCAATTCTTCATGTCGAAAAAGGAAACTTTAGGTTCAAATTTAGGAACAGTACATAAAATAACGATCTTGATGAAAGATTGTTTGTGCAGATATGCAGAAAGCTCTGAATTCTAAGACTCACCTTGCTGAAGATATAGCAGTGAGAAAATCATGTGAGATGTTTGATGGAGGATGAAGATAGGGGTTCAAAGGGAGGAGAATGTGTTAAAAATTGTAGTATTTTCTTCTGAACATTCTACAATTTCCTTCTGAAATAAAACAGATAAGGCAGAGATTTGAAATTTAACTGAGCATGTTTTCCAGCCTTTATCAAGACCGGCCTGCAAAAAGTCCAGAAATCAGGGAAGCTTAAATCATAGAGGATAAAGTTCACGTTGACCACAAAAGGCAAAGTAAATTCTACAAATCCTATGATATATTTTAGCAGACACAGGTTTGATAGCTTTCAGCATAGCCTGGAAAACAGAATCACTGAATCCTCTGCACATCAATATTTGGGCTTCAAGTTACACGCTGTCAAGATGAAGTGCATAAACTGGGATATTGAATGTGACCTTGAATGAATGAATGAATGAATATGTTTATTTATATAGCGCCACAAATGTATGCAGAGCTTTACAATTTAAGGGTTTAAACAATACAGGGTTACAGGTGCTTTGTAGAGTGAAACATTGGGAGGGAGGTCCCTGCCTGAACGCTTAATCTAAAGTGGTAATAGGAGACATACAGAGTACATAAGGGTCAAGTGTTGGAATACAGTGCTAGTTCTGATGATGATATAAGACATCAGTAAAGTAAATAATTTATAAGAGCGTTCATTGTACAACATCAGTGCCTTCTAGCATGTTGGGATTTTATGCATGAGGTGCGTTTTTAAGTGAGATTTGAAGGTTATCAGAGAGGTGCAGTGGTGCAGGTTGGATGGCAGAGCATTCCATAGATACGAGTCAATGAGAGAAAAAGGTTTGAGATGTGACAGGGCTGTAGACACAAAAGGAGCTGAGAGAAGACAATCATTGGCCGAAGATTTGGCAGCACCAATGTTTCTTTATAGACATGGCCTGTAGATGATGAAATCTAGTGATTAGCAGCATGTGAGTCTGTTCTCTTTTGATCTTGTAGCGCAGCCTGGAAATCATGGCAATTGGAGGAAACGTGTAGCCCAGGGTGTACTATCATGTTATAACCATGGCATCCATCACAACTGGTTTTGTATCTCTTGATTTTGTACAAAGATTTGGAAGTTTAGTGTTGAGACAGGAAGTTATCAAGTATATCAGCAGAATTCAATATTTTCCAGAAAATTACAAAAAAGAAAATTTAAAGAGCACACTTCTACAATAGTCAAACTTATGGCAAAACTGCACATATGTGCAGGGTGCACTGACCCCCCAAAAACAGGATATATAATTTCAAAAGAGCATACAAAAAGACAAGGATCTTAAATGGCACTCAGCCATATTATTAAAAAAATGAATAATCACTATGATCAAAAGTACAAAATTAATGCATTTATTTAATAATACAAATAGTAAAATGGCAATGAATGCTGGACTCCAAGACAAAAAATCCCCCCATATCCCCTAATAAACCCCCCTACAGTAAACACAATCAGACAATTAATAGATAAATAATATATATATATATATATTAAAATCATCCCTGGAGTGCACTTCTGGGTTTTGAAAGATTTAAAGATGACACAAAAGTAGAGAACCTTTGCCTGACAAAGCGGTGGGAACACAGGCAAAACACGTTGGAGGAAGTCCTGGAGTGTTTGAGAGATTGAGGTCTTGGAAGTCTGATCACCCATGGAGTTTCACATGTTAGTATCACAGTGCCTGTGATTCTCTGTCACTCTTGCTTGTGGTTCGCTCTGATTTGCTCAGCCAGTTTGGCCCGCCCCTGGTGACCTTCTTATGCCTGGCCCAGACACCTGTCAGATGCCCTTTCGTGGTGTTTCTGAGCCAGTAGTGCTGTTGCTGTGTTCCTGTGTTCCGGATTCTCGTGTACCGACTTGGCTTGTCCTGACTACGCTCCACTGTTCCTGATCGTGTTTGACCCGGCTTGTCTGCGAACCACCTCCGTTTCCTGACCCGGCTTGGCTGACGTTCCTGCTCGTGTATGACCCGACTTGTATGACTACCTCCTTCGTGCTACGACCCGGCCTGGCTGACTTCCTGCTCCGAGATCGACTTCCAGCCTGTTCTAGTGACCTCTGTTCCCGTTGTCGCCGCCGTGACATTTTTCATCTGCTGTTGCCAGCTGCCGTGTGATCACTCTAGCCTTGTGTTGCCTCCGATCAGTGCAGTGTCCCGTTGTCTTGCAGAGCTGTGCGTTCCTCCGTGAGCCTCACTACACTTGCAGAGCTTCAATACCTTACCGAGCCTTGTGTTTAAACGTACATATTAACCCTTGCAGTGCTGCTTTACTCTCGCTACCTTGATTCCCAGTATAGAGCCTCACTCGCCGTGCTACTTCTGCTGAGTTGGCCGCTTACCGACGGCGACTATCTGTCCTACTGAAGAGTAGTCACGTTATGTTGGTCCGGTAGGGCGTCATTGGCTCTCACTTTTACGTTAGTTACTGGGCGATATCTACTGTGGCCTCTGGGCTCGTGTGGCAGCAAATGGAAGGCTCAAGCTCTGGCAGGTGCTCGTTGTATACGCCCGTGGGGGCTATTGGCTCAATCTACGCTATTGCTGGTCTCCGGTTAATGCCTGTGGAGGCTATTGCCAGCTCTTGCATTGCAGGCCGGTTTTCCGTTACGCCCGTGGGGGCTATCCACACTCGCACTCGCAGAATCAGTCTTCCTGTTAGGTACGCCCGCGGGGGCTATTTGGATTTCTGTTCTGCTTTAACTAACTTGGTCACTTCGGCTAAGGCATTTACATTTCCTGAACACTGTGAACTGTCTCTATCGGCACCTCCTTTTAACACCTTGGGTGTGCCAAACCACCACATCTGAGACTGACTGATTTCTGCCCTTAACCCTTTGGGTACTGAACACCATTCTCTGTGAGGAGATATTGTATGTCAATTATTCTGTGTATTGACTCTCTGTGTTATATCAGTCATCACTGTGTGTTTATTCTTGCTGCCCATAGAGGGCGTTCGTTTGCATTATTTGCTATTAAAATAAAATTGTGTTTTATTTTACCAACTGGTCTGAGTGTCCTAAAAACCGTTACAGTTAGCTGGAAACTTTAGCGTTGTTTGACATCCAGATGGAACGCATGTGTATGATCACCACTTGCTGACTGTTATGGCAGTACTAGGCACTAATTGAGACACATTATTTACAGCACGCAACATATGAAAAGAGGACAGATGTTCTGAAGAGTCGCTTAACATGAAAACTGATGAATTTACATTTGGAGAGTTAAGGAATGGATGGAAGACTCCATACATGTATTGTATCACAAACAGCTGTATGAAACTTGCAACATAAGTGCCAGTCTAATCGATCTTGTGGTCACCGTGAATACATAACTCTATCTTTTATCATTTCATCAGAATTAACACTCCATTCATCCATGTCATCTATTAACAAATTCATGGGACTTTCTCATCTCAGGTAAGTCTTATTCATAGAATCATTAATTCATGTTCATGGTTACAATGCAAGTGAAATTTTTTGCTTTGCATTTTCATTCATGTTTTGGATTTGTGGTCTGGGCTTGCAGCGACTGATATGTGGAGAGGTTTGCCATAACCCTGAGAGTACAGGAAGCTCGGGTGAAGATCGACGTGGCAGGCCTGAATGGAGGGCCACCTAGGTAAATGATATGAAAAAGAGGGTGATGGAGGGAGGGGGCACAATGACAATGCATCCCATGGGAGAGGCTACAGTTGATATTTAAGGCTTGTAGCCCCTCCCACAAATGGAGGCCCGGCCTTCTATTTGTGGTCTGGGCTTCCAGCGACTGATATGTGGAGAGGTTTGCCATAACCCTGAGCTTACCGGAAGCTTGGGTGAAGATCGACGTGGTAGACCTGAATGGAGGCAAACAGAGCAGTATGATTCAAATGTTGATTGAACCTGCACAAAGATGACATTACTTTGTTAAGTCTGTAAGGCTTAGTGAAGCGTAGCAGAAGGATTCAGGAAGTAACGTGAGAAACCTTAAGATTGCCATCTGTCAAGTCAATATATGATATGTACTGGTACAATCTCCTTAGAAGCAGAGGATGCCGCTCCCATTCTGAATGAGTGACTGGAGAATTGGTTAGGATTCAGACCTAGAAGTGTGGGACTGATAAGAATGTAATACATTAATTCGGTAGTAGAGAGCGAACCGGATTGGAGAAGGAGACGAAGCTGACAGCCGAGTGATGCTGGTGAATGGTAGGTAGATAATTGGCGCTTATCAAGGACACCAGAATCTTGGAAGCAAAGTAAGGAATGTGATGGCCAACATGTGCTTGTGTCACGCAAAACACCGCTGAGCTGAATGGACAGACTGAGTGAAGAAGCCCCTAGACCCGAATTGCAGAAGGTCAGTGTCACGGTTTATTATGACTCTCAGACACAAGTTTTAGGTAAAAAAAATCAATTTTATTGAAATAATAAATGATAACTTAGGATGGCAATAACATACATATATATATATACAGAATATAGCACAGACAGAAGGCAGACTCTACCGGTCCTGTCAACATACCGGACAGGACAGTCTTTAGGCTCTACCGGCCTTGCCAATACCGGGTAAGGCAACCTGCAGATGGAATAGCATAACGGTTTTACCGGCCTTACCAAATTACCGGGCAAGGCAGCCTCAATAGATACACAATGTAGGCTCTACCGGCCCTGCCAATACCGGGTAAGGCAACCTCAGATGGAATGTGGAAAAAGGTTCTACCGGCCTTACCAATACCGGGCAGGGCAGCCCAGAGATAATAGCAGCAGTCAGATGGAACTGGCAAATTAGCAGAATCGTTAAGCAGCAAGGCTTTGGAGCAAACCAGCGTCCGCACGCTGGAAACAACACTGAATAGTATAGCCGTAGGGCTTAGCGAGCAAACCAGTGACCGCACACTGGAGTAACAAGCGAGTAGTATAGCCGCAAGGCTTAGGAGCAAACCAGCGTCCGCACGCTGGGACCAACACAGATTAGTATAGCTGATAGGCTTTGGAGCAAACCAGTGACCGCACACTGGTGTAACAAGCGAGTTTGTATAGCCGCAAGGCTTAGGAGCAAACCAGCGTCCGCACGCTGGGACCAACACAGATTTGTATAGCTGAAAAGCTTTGGAGCAAACCAGTGACCGCACACTGGTGTAACAAGTGAGTTTGTATAGCCGCAAGGCTTAGGAGCAAACCAGCGTCCGCACGCTGGGACCAACACCGAATTGTATAGCTGATAGGCTTAGGAGCAAACCAGTGACCGCACACTGGTGTAACAAGCGAATTTGTATAGCCGCAAGGCTTAGGAGCAAACCAGCGTCCGCACGCTGGGACCAACACAGATTTGTATAGCTGAAAGGCTTTGGAGCAAACCAGTGACCGCACACTGGTGTAACAAGTGAGTTTGTATAGCCGCAAGGCTTGGGAGCAAACCAGCGTCCGCACGCTGGGACCAACACGGAATAGTAGCAATGTCACCAACGCGACCAGGCAGAAGGTCGCCAGGATACTGAAGACAGGTGATGAGATGACAGGAACCAGCAACGATCAGTCAGGTCAGAAAACAGCAGAGAAGTTCAGCAGGAACTGCAACACCAGAGACTAGGCCGGAACCAGGACTGGAAGTACTTCAGCATGCAGGAAACACTGGAACAGTAGAGATCAAGAACTCAGGAACACATGAGATCAGGAACTCAGGAACACTGGAACAGAGGCCCAGCTATCACTAGCATAGTGATAGCAAGAAGGTCAGAAACAACACGAAAGGGCCCTCAAAGGGTGCCCAATCCAGGTTTAAATAGTCAATAAGAGGCGGGCTATCTGCAGACAGCCAATAGAAGCCCCCTACTGGTGACAGACAAGTAACTGCAGCAAATCACGGGCACCGTGATAGTACCTCCCTTTCAAAGACCCCCTCTCCTAGAATAGGGTTTAGGTTTCTGCGGGTAATTGGCATGAAAGGACCTAGTTAACCTAGGTGCATGAAGGTCCGTACTATCCACCCATGACCGATCCTCAGGACCATACCCTTTCCAATGTACCAGGTACTGTACCCTTCCTCTAAGCCTACGGGAATCAATAATGCTCTGAACCTCGTACTCCTCCTGGCCCTCGACCTCAACAGGTCCTGGCACCACAGGTGTGGTAGTATAGCGATTGCAAACCAGAGGCTTAAGAAGGGACACATGGAACACATTATGGATACGCATGGATGCAGGTAGGTCTAGTGCATAGGAGACAGGGTTAATTTTGCGAATAACTCTGTATGGACCAATAAACCGAGGAGCCAACTTATTAGACGGAACCTGCAGCTTGAGATTTCTGGAGGAAAGCCATACTCTATCCCCAACCTGAAAGGAAACCGCTGGAAGCCTTCTGCGATTAGCATGGCGCTGATGACGCTGAAATGACTGACCAAGTGCCCTCTGAACTTGTGCCCATGTGGAACGGAGTTGCTCGATATGCTCATCCAGAGCTGGAATCTGTTGCGTCTGAAATGAGTCTGGAAGCAAACAGGGCTGGAACCCATAATTAATCAGAAACGGAGAGCTCCCAGATGAAGAATTGACCGCACAGTTCCTGGCGAACTCTGCCCAAGGCAACAAGTCGGACCAATTATCATGATGGTCAGTAACGAAACAACGGAGAAATTGTTCCAAGCCCTGATTGGCTCGTTCAGCGGCTCCATTGGTCTGGGGATGGTAGGCAGAGGAGAAGGACAGCTGTATGCCCATCTGTTGGCAAAATGCCCTCCAAAATCTAGACACAAACTGGCTCCCCCTGTCAGACACCAGTACCCTAGGCACTCCATGCAACCGGAATACTTCTCTGGCGAACACCATTGCCAATTCCTTCGCTGAAGGAAGACCACGGAGGGGCACGAAATGAGCCATTTTAGAAAACCTGTCCACCACCATGAATATAAAGGAGTACCCCTTCGACATAGGCAACTCTCCCATAAAATCAATGGAAACATGAGACCAGGGGCGTTCGCCATTAGGCACCGGTTGAAGCAAGCCCACAGGGAGATGTCTCGGGGTCTTAGCGCGGGCGCAGGTGGCACAGGCATTCGTAAATTCGGCACAATCGTTTCTCATGGAAGGCCACCAAAATAACTGAGAAAGGGACCATAACAATTGGTCTCTACCAATATGTCCCGCAGCCTTAGAGGAATGGTAGGTTTCGAGCAGCCTAGTACGAAATGATTCAGCGACAAAACATTTGCCCACTGGGGTTTCATGGGGAGCGGACCCCTGAGAGGCCAGGATCTCCTCCCCTAGAGGAGAAGTGATACTCGTGCGTATAGTAGCCAGTATTCTATCAGGTTGGATGATAGGAGCTGGTGCTTCCACTCTGTCACTGTCGGCCTCAAATTGTCTTGACAGTGCATCAGCCCTGATATTTTTTGACCCTGGCAAATATGATACAATGAAATTAAATCGAGACAGGAACAGTGCCCACCTGGCCTGACGAGAGGACAATCTCTTGGCCTCCGAGAGATAGGTCAGATTCTTATGATCTGTTAGGATTAAGACAGGATTCTTAGTACCTTCAAGCAAATGACGCCATTCCTTAAGAGCAAGGATAATGGCCAATAATTCTCTGTCACCTATCTCATAGTGGCTTTGAGTGACAGTCAACTTTTTAGAGAAAAACCCACAAGGTCTGAGAGTTCCACCTTTCTCGTGTCGCTGCGAAAGTACTGCCCCGACCCCAATATCTGAGGCATCAACCTCTAACGTAAATGGAAGTAAAGGATTGGGGTGGGATAACACAGGAGCCGCAGCAAATGCCAGCTTCAAATTCTCAAAGGCTTTCTCAGCAGATACCGGCCAACAAGAAGGATTAGCACCCTTGTGCGTAAGATCGGACAGAGGTTTGACAATGGAAGAAAAGTTCTTAATAAACCTCCTATAATAATTAGCGAAACCCAGGAAACGCTGTATGGCTTTAAGACCCTTGGGTTTTGGCCATTGTAGGACAGCTGACAACTTTTCTTTGTCCATGGCAATGCCATCATTGCCAATTATGAACCCCAAGAATGGCACACTGGTTCTATGAAACTCACATTTTTCCATTTTACAAAATAATTTGTTCTCACGGAGTCGTAGCAATACTGCGGATACATCTTTGATGTGCTGTGCCATGTTGTGGGAGTAAATCAGTATATCGTCGAGGTACACCACAACACATGTCTGTAACATATCTCTCAGAACATCATTTATCAGTTCCTGGAAAACTGCGGGTGCATTACACAGCCCAAAAGGCATTACTAGATACTCGTAGTGCCCAGCTCGAGTATTAAAGGCAGTTTTCCACTCATCACCTGCTCGAATGCGAACCAGATTGTAAGCGGCCCGTAGGTCCAACTTGGTAAATATCGAAGCGCCCTTAAGCCTGTCAAAAAGCTCGGTGATGAGTGGTATTGGGTATGCGTTTTTTGCCATTAGTTTATTCAAGCCCCGGTAGTCAATGCATGGTCTTAATTCGCCATTTTTCTTTTTTACAAAAAAGAACCCAGCCCCAGCTGGAGAGGTAGATTTACGTATGATCCCTCTAGCAAGGGCATCAGAAATGTAATCCTCCATAGCCTTATGTTCATCACAAGATAATGGATAAGTGCGTCCTTTCGGAGGTACTGCACCAGGCTGCAATTCAATGCAACAATCATAAGGTCTATGCTGGGGTAGCATACTAGCCTCTCCTTTGCTAAAAACATCGCCAAACTGTTGGTACACATCCGGCATAGCAGAGGAGGTGCACATGACCTTAATAGGCTGGATGACGCACTTGTCCATACAAAACTGGGACCAAGCAGCAATTTCACACTTTTTCCAATCGAATTGTGGGTTATGTAACTGTAACCACGGAAATCCCAATATCACCGCATGGTGCGGGGAATTAATCAGTTGAAACTGCTGCTCTTCTCTGTGAAGTGCCCCAATAGTCATAGACAATGGCATAGTTTCAAATATAACCTGAGGCGGTTCTAAGGGTCTACCATCAATCGCTTCAATAGTCAAGGGGTTTTCTCTTTCAATGCGTGGAACTCCGTGCAATTCAGCAAAGGTATTATCCATAAAATACCCTGCTGCACCGGAGTCAACCAAGGCCAAAACCTCCACAGAGCGTTGTGCCCAAGACAATACCACCTGTATGGTGGGTTTCATTATGCCCGACACTGGGGACGATTGTACACCACCTAGGGCCTGTCCCCCAAGATACCCTAGGTGTGTGCGTTTCCCGGACGTACCGGACAGGAATTTAGCAAGTGCCCTTTTTTACCGCAGTATAAACATAACCCTTGTTTTTTGCGATATAGTCTCTCTGCCTTGGTTAGTCTAGTGAAGCCTATTTCCATAGGTTCACTTGTTTCCCGTACTGGTTCACTAGACTTCAATGCCAAGGGAGGGATGGGTGGGCAAAACATGCTACTAGGCTCATTATTTTTTGACCGTAACTTACGATCTCTGGCAATTGATCTCTCACGTATTCTGGAGTCAATTATCATAACATACTCAATGTAATCATCTAGATCAATAGGTAGATCTTTAGCAGCGATTTCATCTTTAATGTGGTCATTCAGGCCTTGAGAGAAGGCTGCCAATAATGCCTCGTTATTCCAACCTACCTCTGCTGCCAATGTGCGGAATTCGATGGCATAGTCGCCCACTGTACGCCTGCCCTGTTGTATCTCCATAAGGCGTTTGGCAGCAGAGGTGGTTCTACCAGGAGGCTCAAACACTCTTCGAAAGGAACGCACAAATTCACTAAAGTTCTTAGTACAAGGTTTAGCATTCTCCCACAAGGGGTTAGCCCAGGCCAATGCTCTGCCAGTGAGCAGTGATATCGTGAACCCCACTTTACTACGATCATTGGGAAATGCGTGTGCCGTCAATTCCATAAAGATTTCGAGTTGATTGATGAACCCTCTGCAGAGACTAGGGTCACCATCATATCTTAGCGGCAAGGGTGCAGAAGCCGTTAACCCTTTAACAGTACCCCCTAGGGGTCTGGTATCACTTTCCGGTGTCTGACTTGGCGAGACCACAGGGCTAGAGCTAGATTGGTCAGCAGGTACCGTGCGTTCAAGGATCGTTTGAATTGCAACTGCCAACTGATCCAAACGTTGCTCGAGCACATCCATCCTCCAATGGATATTCTGTGCGTTACCTTGACCCTTGCTGTCTGAGGTCATGGCCCTTTCGTACTGTCACGGTTTATTATGACTCTCAGACACAAGTTTTAGGTAAAAAAAATCAATTTTATTGAAATAATAAATGATAACTTAGGATGGCAATAACATACATATATATATATACAGAATATAGCACAGACAGAAGGCAGACTCTACCGGTCCTGTCAACATACCGGACAGGACAGTCTTTAGGCTCTACCGGCCTTGCCAATACCGGGTAAGGCAACCTGCAGATGGAATAGCATAACGGTTTTACCGGCCTTACCAAATTACCGGGCAAGGCAGCCTCAATAGATACACAATGTAGGCTCTACCGGCCCTGCCAATACCGGGTAAGGCAACCTCAGATGGAATGTGGAAAAAGGTTCTACCGGCCTTACCAATACCGGGCAGGGCAGCCCAGAGATAATAGCAGCAGTCAGATGGAACTGGCAAATTAGCAGAATCGTTAAGCAGCAAGGCTTTGGAGCAAACCAGCGTCCGCACGCTGGAAACAACACTGAATAGTATAGCCGTAGGGCTTAGCGAGCAAACCAGTGACCGCACACTGGAGTAACAAGCGAGTAGTATAGCCGCAAGGCTTAGGAGCAAACCAGCGTCCGCACGCTGGGACCAACACAGATTAGTATAGCTGATAGGCTTTGGAGCAAACCAGTGACCGCACACTGGTGTAACAAGCGAGTTTGTATAGCCGCAAGGCTTAGGAGCAAACCAGCGTCCGCACGCTGGGACCAACACAGATTTGTAAAGCTGAAAGGCTTTGGAGCAAACCAGTGACCGCACACTGGTGTAACAAGTGAGTTTGTATAGCCGCAAGGCTTAGGAGCAAACCAGCGTCCGCACGCTGGGACCAACACCGAATTGTATAGCTGATAGGCTTAGGAGCAAACCAGTGACCGCACACTGGTGTAACAAGCGAATTTGTATAGCCGCAAGGCTTAGGAGCAAACCAGCGTCCGCACGCTGGGACCAACACAGATTTGTATAGCTGAAAGGCTTTGGAGCAAACCAGTGACCGCACACTGGTGTAACAAGTGAGTTTGTATAGCCGCAAGGCTTGGGAGCAAACCAGCGTCCGCACGCTGGGACCAACACGGAATAGTAGCAATGTCACCAACGCGACCAGGCAGAAGGTCGCCAGGATACTGAAGACAGGTGATGAGATGACAGGAACCAGCAACGATCAGTCAGGTCAGAAAACAGCAGAGAAGTTCAGCAGGAACTGCAACACCAGAGACTAGGCCGGAACCAGGACTGGAAGTACTTCAGCATGCAGGAAACACTGGAACAGTAGAGATCAAGAACTCAGGAACACATGAGATCAGGAACTCAGGAACACTGGAACAGAGGCCCAGCTATCACTAGCATAGTGATAGCAAGAAGGTCAGAAACAACACGAAAGGGCCCTCAAAGGGTGCCCAATCCAGGTTTAAATAGTCAATAAGAGGCGGGCTATCTGCAGACAGCCAATAGAAGCCCCCTACTGGTGACAGACAAGTAACTGCAGCAAATCACGGGCACCGTGATAGTCAGTCTCCTCCAACAAAGGATTAGGGAGCGAGATGCTAGAGTGCGTAGCTCGGGCACGGTGGTTGACTGTACAGTGTTGTGCTGCTGCTAAAGCCGGACAAAGGTGCTGGCCGCAAAGCCAGATTGGTCCCCTTCGGTTGAGCCAAAGGGGGCCCGCGATAACACTGTACAGCCAAGCTCTACTACCCAATCCCCAGGGAGGAATGAATCTCCAAAAGAAAACAGGGTACTCACTCAGGTAAGTAGAAGTCACAGGTGGACAGGTATGGTAGGCTCTAACAGGATCCCAGGTAAGCTGAAGGTGTACCAAGACAGGAGACAGGCAGAGCTCAGATCAGCAGAAAGGAGGCAGGTGGACAGGAAGAATCCAGGAACCCTGAGAATCTGCTGGAAGACAGAAGCAAGAAAAGGTGTCAGGAAACGATTCCTAGAAGAAACTCTGGTTGCTGAAGTTCCAGAAAGGCTCTAAGGTCTGGATGAAACTATACAGAGGTTCCAGCGAGGCTCTAAGGTCTGGATGAAAACTATTCAGGAGGCAAGCAGAATAAATGCAGGAATACAGTGACTCGACTAACATTAAGGACGCTATACTAACGCGTCCGACAAAGGATACAGGCATGCTAAATACCCGTAAACCGGAAGCAACCGAAGCGTCTCTGGAGACAACGCCGCAACCAAGAGCAACATCACATCCGTCCGCACGACGGAGCGGGCAGAGGCAGTGAACAACAGGACGGCAAGGCAAGAGAGAGCCCCGGACATGACAGCTTGGTCCATTTAAATCAGAAATGATTAGGATGAAGTGGCTTGTGTGCCAAATGAATGGGTTCCTTCCTGCGAGGACATTGGCCCTTGATGACAGGAGCCTTGCCTGGGCAGGGGAATCCAAAGAAGGCAAGGAGGTTAGCGGCTAGGATGGTGGTGATAGCTTGGTGCTGAAAGGAAAGGGTTAATATTTAGGAATTTGTATGTGCGTCTGAAAAGTGGCAGGTGATAGGGAGGGGGGTGTGAGATGAAGGGTGTGTATGTTGCTTAGGCTTCTGAGAAAACCTAAAGCTGTACGTGATTTGGAGGAAGGTAAATGGGTGAAGCAGAGAGCAATGATATTGAATGCTGAAGCGGTTTCATGTCAGACAAAGGTTGCAATCCGAGTTTGCATGACATACAATGAGATGGACCTGAATCTAGGCCTGACCCACCTGGACAAAGTAACAGAGGTTAACTCTGAGTGCCAGGGGGTACAGAAAGCATTGCAAAGCAATGCGTTCGGTACCCCTCTGGCACCCAAAGGGTTAAATACATAAATTAAGTAAATAAGTATCCTGGCAAGCAAGGAGAGAAGCCTGCTAGCACCTGCTTATGAGACCTAAGGTCCTACGTGGGAAGGCCAAACTCATGCTTAGCAGCAAAGGGGTAGGGTATATATCTGGGGTGACCTGCGGCCTCTACGAAGGGGTGCGGTGCCCGCGATTGTGACCTTCAGCCTCTATGAAGAGGTAGGGTATGGACATGAAGTGACCTCCAGCCTCTACGAAGAGGTGAGGTACCCGTGAGTGTGACCTTCCTCCTCAACTAAGGGGTAAGGTATGGACCTGAGGTGACCTCTGGCCTCTACGAAGAGGTGAGGTACCCGTGAGTGTGACCTTCGGCCTCTATTAAGAGGTAAGGTATGGACCTGAGGTGACCTCCAGCCTCTAGGAAGAGGTGAGGTACCTGTGAGTATGACCTTCGGCCTCTATGAAGAGTTATGGTCCGGACCTGAGGTGACCTCTGACCTCTATGAAGAGGTGAAGTATCTGTAAGTGTGACTATCAGCCTCTACGAAGAGGTAAGGTATGGACCCGAGGTGAACTCCGGCCCCTATGAAGAGGTGATGTACATGTGAGTGTGACCTTCGGCCTCTACCAAGAGGTAAGGTATGGACCTGAGGTGACCTCGGGCCTCTACGAAGAGGTGACGCACCTGTGATTGGATAGAACATGGAATCAGAACAGAGATACTATGCAACAATGTATGTATAGTGATAGAACATGGAATCAGGACAGTGGTACAATGTAATAATGTATGTAAGCAATGGAACATTGTCATACCTGCCTCGGGGTTCGCTTCTGCATCCTTGTGCGTCCCCCGTCCGGTCTTCCCTTCCTCTATCTGACGCGCTGTTGGCCGCGTCTCTCTTCCGGTCGGGCGCATGCGCGGTAGCCGGTTCCGGCTAGCTTAGCGCATGCGCCATACTCTCCATCTCTCCCCCTACCGGGTGCATGCGCATCCGCTGTGCCAGATGTGGTCCTTCAGCCCTGCCTCTTCCTGTCCCTATTACTATTTCAGGGGGTGAGTTCTTTGCTTGGACGCGTTGTTATAGCGTCCCCAGCCCAGCAGTGTTGTCTCTGTCTGTAGTCTGGCTCTTCCTCAGTGTTCTACTCAGCCTTGTTGATCCAGCTTCCTCTCCTGTGTCCTGTAGGTCTCCGTGTATGACCCGGTTTGGTATCCCGCCAACACTCTGCCTGCCGCTCCAGTGGTGTTCCTGTTGCTCCTGTGTATGTCCCGGCTCTGCTGACTATTCTTCTGAATCTTGGAAGGACCTCCTCTTAGCCCTTCTGACCATCTTGAGTGAGTATTGTTCCTGTTGGGGTTTGTTTTCTCCCTGGGGATAGCGGTAGTATAGATTGTCAGGAGGGGGGTATCGTGGGACCTCTTTGGCTCAACCAAAGGGGTCCAATCTAGCCTTGTGGCTAGCACCTTTATACGGCCTAGGCCGCAGCGTGTCTCCCTTCTGGCAACCTCCGTACGCGAGCTTCGCACCCCAGCGTCGTTCCCCAGCAGCTTGCTCCTCTATCTCTTGTTGGAGGAGTCTGACCTTCCTCACTCTTAAGCTTGGTTAGGGGGACTTCTTGCAGGTACCTTTTCTCCCGGGGTTGTGCAAACACGGAATCAGGACAGTGAAAAATGTATGTAAAGCGAAAGAACATGCAACAATGTATGAATGACTTATAGAACACGGAATCAGGACAATTATACAATGCAACAATGTATGAATGTTAGATTATGGAATCTGGACGGTGATACAATGCACGTATGGCCATAGAACATGAAATCAGGACAACGAAACAACATAATATATGTATGTCAGAAAGAACATGGAATCAGAATGGTGATACAATGTATGTATGGAGATAGAACATGGAATGAGGACAGTGAAACAATGGAACAATGTATGAATGTCCATTAAACATGGAATCAGGACACTGAAACAATGTAACAATGTATAATGTTAGATAGAACGTGGAACCAGGACAGTGATACAATTTAAGAATGGCGATAAAACATGGAATCAGGATGGTGAATCAAAGTATGTATGTTCAACAGAACATTGAACCAAGGCAGTGAAACAATGTATGTATGTCCCATAAGACGTGGAACCAGGACAGTGAAACAATGTAACAATGTATGTATGTTAGATAGAACGTGGAATCAGTGAAACAAAGTACCTGTGAGTGTGACCTTCGGCCTCTGCAAAGAGGTAAGGTATGGACCTGAGGTGACCTCCAGCCTCTATGAAGAGGTGAGGTACCTGTGAGTGTGACCTACAGCCTAAGAGGTAATGTGACCTGAGGTGACCACCGGCCTCTATGAAGAGGTGAGGTACCCGTTAGTGTGACCTTCAGCCTAAGAGGTAAGGTATGGACCTGAGTGGACCTCCGGCCTCAACGAAGAGGTGAGGTACCTGTGAGTATGACCTACAGCCTAAGAGGTAAGGTATGGACCTGGGTGGACCTCCGGCCTCAATGAAGAGGTAAGGTACCTGTGAGTGAGACCTTCGGCCTCTACAAAGTGGTAAGGTATGTACCTGAGGTGACCTCTGGCCTCTACGAAGAGGTGAGGTACCTATCAGCGTTACCTACAGTCTAAGTGGTAAGGTATGGACCTGAGGTGACTTCCGGCCTCTATTAAGAGATGAGGTACTTGTGATTGGATGGGACATGGAATCAGGACCGTGATACTATGTAACAATGTATGTATGTACGATAGAACATGGAATTAGGACAGTGATATAGTGTAATAATGTATGTCAGATCAGTGCCCTGAAAGAATGAGACTGGATACTTGCTGGAATAATAGCATAAGAATATTGTGTGGTGTGGTAAGGGAGAGGTTAAAAACAAATCTCTCTGAGTTTTGTTTTCCCTCTTTGCTGTGATAAATAATTGAAGTCTGGTGTGGTGGGAGTGACTAATTGCTGTGTTTGTAATTGGTGGATTCCTGGCTTATATAGCAAGGAGTGAGAGAGCTCTGTAAGTTCATCAGTGCCCTGTGCCCTGAAAGACTGAGATTGGATACTTGCTGGAATAATAGCATAAGAATATTGTGTGGTGTGGTAAGGGAGAGGTTAAAAACAAATCTCTCTGAGTTTTGTTTTCCCTCTTTGCTGTGATAAATAATTGAAGTCTGGTGTGGTGGGAGTGACTAATTGCTGTGTTTGTAATTGGTGGATTCCTGGCTTATATAGCAAGGAGTGAGAGAGCTCTGTAAGTTCATCAGTGCCCTGTGCCCTGAAAGACTGAGATTGGATACTTGCTGGAATAATAGCATAAGAATATTGTGTGGTGTGGTAAGGGAGAGGTTAAAAACAAATCTCTGTGAGTTTTGTTTTCCCTCTTTGCTGTGATAAATAATTGAAGTCTGGTGTGGTGGGAGTGAATAATTGCTGTGTTTGTAATTGGTGGATTCCTGGCTTAAATAGCAGATACATAGTGAATACTTGAACGTGTGAATCTTGTCTCAGTGTGTAAGTGCAGAAGTGTGGTAAGTGTGGGAATTTAAAACAGGGGGAATTCAAGTGCAGAAGTGTGGGAATTTAAAACAGGGGGAATTCAAGTGCAGAAGTGTGGTAAGTGTGGGAATTTAAAACAGGGGGAATTCAAATACAGGGGATTACACAGGGGAACACATTTATCAAACTTATTGTGCAGCTATTTTTGCCTGCCTGCCTTTTTATCTTGTGGTAACTGGCACATATGAGTGGTAGCATGATTGTCCATTTAACTCAGTGCACAAACTGCCATATGTTTGCACACCTGGAACAACCGTTCCAGGGTGCATACCTCTGTGGCAGATGTGAGCAAGTGGTCTCTCTGGAAGCTCGTATTAGAGATCTGGAGGGGCAGGTTGCAACATTGAGAAAGACGGACAATCTTGAGAGGGTTCTGCTGACTGAGCAGCAGGAAGCGGTGGTAGGTAGTTCTGGGGGTGGAAACTGCACAAACAAAGAGCAGGTAGCCAGATGGGTTACAGTTAGACATAGCAAGGGGGGTGGACAAAGAAATAGGGAGGACACTCCTGTGTTTACTAATCCTAACAGATTTGCTACATTAAGTAATGATGTTGGGGATGCTGACACAGGAATGTCTTTGCTGGAGAGGACTGTTCTCTCTAACAGCCGAGTGAACAGCCCCTCTAGCACGGATGGGATCCAGGACTCAGGCAGACCTAGACAGATGGTGGTGGTAGGGGATTCTATTATTAGGAAGACAGACAGGGTAATCTGTCGCCAAGATCGCCACAATCGTACAGTTTGCTGTCTCCCGGGAGCTCGGGTTCGACATGTGGCTGATCGGGTTGATAGATTGTTGGGAGGGGCTGGGCATGACCCGGCTGTCATGGTACATGTTGGTACTAATGACAAAGTCAGTGGAAAATGGAGGTCCGTTAAGAAGGATTTCAGGGACCTAGGATATAAGCTTAAGCAGAGGACCTCTAAGGTAGTATTTTCAGAAATTCTACCAGTGCCACGCGCTACATTAGAAAGGCAACGGGAGATTAGGGAGTTAAATGTGTGGATAAAGACTTGGTGTAAGCAGGAGGGGTTTGGGTTCCTAGAGCACTGGTCAGTCTTTTCCCTTGGGAGCAATCTTTATAGTAGTGATGGATTGCACCTTAGTGGAAGGGGGGCCACGGTGCTGGGTGATAGGATGGTTAGAAGGCTGGAGGAGACTTTAAACTAGAAAGGGGGGGGGAGGGAGCTGCAACACAGGCTGGGGAAGATAGTATAATTGAGGGAATGGGATTAGAGAAGGGTCATGGGGATGGAGAGGGGGAATGGGCTAGTTCATCTAATAGGGAGTTGCCATTGTTACAGCCTGATAAAAGACGAACACATCTGAAAAAGAACGAAATCTTAAAGAATGGCAAAAAGATAAAATGTATGCATGCAAATGCTCGCAGTCTGGCTGGTAAGATGGGGGAACTAGAAATGATTGTAGTACATGAGCAGTATGATCTGATTGGAGTGTCTGAAACCTGGTTAGATGATACGTATGACTTGGCAGTCAATCTAGAGGGTTATTCACTTTTTAGGAGGGACAGGGTTAATAAAAGGGGAGGAGGGGTATGCCTATATGTAAAGCAGGCCTTAAAACCTAGTTTAAGGGAAGATATAAATGAAGGGTCCAATGAAAAGGTAGAGGCCTTGTGGGTTGAAATACACACTGGGGGCACACATAATAAAAAGATATTGGTGGGGGTTTGCTACAAGCCACCTAATGTTGCGGAGTTGGAGGAAGCCCAACTTTTACTGCAAATGGAAAAGGCTGCTAGGTCAGCAAAGGTAATTATAATGGGAGATTTCAACTACCCTGAAATTGACTGGAGCAATATGACTTCAGGCACAACAAAGGGAAATATTTTTCTAAGTATGATAAATGATCATTTTATGTCCCAACTAGTAGAGAAGCCAACTAGAAAAGAGGTCTTGCTTGACCTAGTGCTCTCAAACGATTCTGACATTGTAAACAATGTACAGGTAAGGGAACATTTGGGCAGCAGTGACCACAATATTGTATCCTTTGAAGTTTGTTATGAGAAACCCAATAGCAAGAGTTTAACCAAAACATTCAATTTCAAAAAGGCTAATTTTACAAAGTTAAAAGAAGCTTTAAAGGATATCCAGTGGGATGTAATTTTCAAAGATAAAAATGCACAAGAGTCATGGAATGTATTTAAAATGCTCTTGGGCAAATATACACATCAATATATACCATAGGGGAATAAGCACAAGAGAAGTAAAGCAAAACCAATGTGGATTAATAATGTGGTTAGCAGGGAAATGAGAAATAAAAAGCAGGCTTTTAAGGTGTTTAAGTCAAATGGGTCAGATGCATCATTGAAAAAATATAAAGAATGTAATAAAATCTGCAAACAAGCAATTAAGCTAGCTAAAATAGAAAATGAGCGAAACATTGCAAATGAGAGCAAGAAAAACCCTAAACAATTCTACAAGTATATTAACAACAAAAAAGTTAAGGTTGATATTGGTCCTCTTAGGACTGAAATAGGTGAATTGATTAGTGAGGATAAAGCTATGGCTGACACCCTAAATAAGTTCTTTGCTTCAGTATATACAAAGGAAGCTGTGGGCAAACAGACAAAACCATGGAATTTCCTCCAACTTCTACATGGCTTACTGAGGACAAGGTCCAAAAGAGACTGGAAAGGGTTATAGTGAATAAAGCACCTGGACCGGGCGGTATACACCCAAGGGTACTTAAGGAACTTAGTTCAGTAATAGCAAAACCATTATACTTAATATTTATTGATTCGCTTTCATCAGGGATAGTGCCCTGTGATTGGAGGAAAGCTGATGTAGTTCCATTGTTTAAAAAGGGAGCAAGATCCAAACCAGGAAATTATAGACCTGTGAGCTTGACTTCCATAGTGGGTAAGATACTAGAAGGGTTATTAACTGACAGTATTCAGAACTGTGTGAAGACAAACAATATCATTAGTAGGAATCAGCATGGTTTCATGAAGAACAAATCATGTCAGACTAATTTACTTGCATTTTATGAAAGAGTGAGTAGTAATTTGGACAGGGGAATTGCTGTTGATGTAGTATACTTGGATTTTGCAAAAGCCTTTGACACAGTGCCTCACAACAGGTTACTGCATAAATTAAAAGGCTTCAGTTTGGGTGGTGTTATCTGTACATGGATTGAGAACTGGTTAAATGATAGATGGCAGAGAGTTGTTGTAAATGGAACTTTTTCAAATTGGTCTAGGGTTATAAGTGGGGTGCCGCAGGGTTCAGTCCTGGGCCCAATGCTTTTTAATTTGTTTATTAATGATCTAGAAGTGGGAATTGAAAGTAGCATCTCAATCTTTGCTGATGACACTAAGCTATGTAAGGAAATACATACAGAGCTCGATGTTTTTTCCCTACAGAAGGATTTAGATAAACTAAGTGAATGGGCAGATGTAAGTAACGATGTAAGTATGTCAGATAGAACATGGACTCAGGACAGTGATACAATGTACCTATGGCAAAAGAACATGGAATTAGGACAGTAAAACAATGCATGTATGTCTGATAGATACACCAACATACTGTATGGTGTAACTGGACGTTGGATTACAGTGCTGCAAGAGTGGCTAGATCTAAACTAGGGGGGCCGGCAGTTGTAAATGGAGGCATGAGATGAAGACGGGCACTGGGGAAGGAGGTACCTGAGTGGGAAGAAGATGTGAGAAATGTCTGTTCACGAAAAACCTGAGGCTAGGGGGCCTCCTACAATACAGCATGAGAGGGAAAATGAACGCACGTGATGCACAGGTATGTATCCTCGCCTGAATACATGGTTGCATGACCACATGAATGTTAATAGCTACTATACACATGTGAATACTCACATAAACGGGGGTACGTATAACAGTAATATAAGGGGAGGGGAATAATAAGTGAGGTGGGGTGTATGAGCCTTACTTGGAATTCCTGATGATCCTCTGAATAATTACAGTATGTTGGTCAGCGAGACTGACTGATACCTGAGAGACTTCAATTATAAATGGAAGTCAGGCAGAACAATAGGGAATTACCCACGTAGCTGAGTGAAGCGGATGGTAAAAAAATGAGTGATTGCCTGGGGAGCACCAGAACATTAGCAAACAAGAGTGCTAATAGAGGTATCCCTAATATGTGTGCAAGCCATGTGATACTGACTAACAGTTACAATTTGGGTTAAGATAAAACAGTGAAACAAATTCTATGTAATGCTTGACATATAGCAACCCCCTGGGATATTGAATATGTTTAATCCAATTTAAAGAGGGGCCTAGAAAGAGTGGAAGTAGTTGAAAGTATACCTTTAAAAAAATAAGGTTTGTAGGGGTCCTGAAATCTGCAGCCTGAGAGATGATAAAGCGAGCTGTGGTGAGTAAGGTAGAGAGGAAAGATTGGGGGGAGTAATGCACTAGTGAAGATGGCCGAGTACTGACTATGAACAAATGTGATTAGCTAATTAAGTAATAAAAACATATGGGTGGCTGCAGATCCTAAGTAAAAGGGAACTTACTTGTGAAGTAGTTAAATGCTTATATGGTGAGACGAAATGTGCTGGTCCTGATGCTCGAGGAACAGAAAATAGCCTAAAGGAACACGGCATGTAAATGCATGTTTCAATAAATACCGCTTGTAGATATAAACACAAGACCCACGTTGGCAAGAGATACGTTCGTAGATTCCATGGAATGACACAATAAATCTGGTTGTATATTGAAATGCAGAATGAAACAGTAGAATGAGTGTATTGGAGGAAACCAGTGTTTAACAGATCATAATGCAGTATAAATTTACGACAGTACAGTTCTGATTTATAGTAATGGTGCTATGAATTGATTAGAACCTAGTGATGATTAATTGTAACTGGGCAATTTGGGGAGGTAGGACTCCATTTAACATGATTCACAGCCAGCTGCTTGAAAGTAAGTGCTAAGCCATGCAAGATACAACTCTCTGAGATGGATGTGAAAACTTGAATTGATATGCGAGAAACTCATTATATGCTCTAGTTAAGATGGGTGTAAACGCCTCCCATATTGAGAACCATGAATGGCCTTAACAATCTGCAGAAGAGTGGGATCCACTCAGTTGTTTAGTAATTACTACCACTGAAGGAAGTGAATGAGTTTAGTGGTGGGGTATTGCATTATAGCTTATTTAGGTTAAGAGGAACTCTTATTTATTTGATTGCTGGAGTCCCACGGTCATATATGTATCTACTAAAACAGATGGTCCGTAGGTGGAATCATGGGGCATTCTAAAGTGGAACATGATATCTTTATTTTGCTGCTTGCATTGCAGCAGGCAATGACTGGATCTGGGATGAAACTGTAGTGTGCTCCAAGGTGAAGCCCAAGCATCTCAATCCCCGAAGCTAGGCTATTGTGAATTGAATAAAGGAAGCACATTTTTAAGTGTTCCAAGCCGGAATGCAGTGATCAGTTTGTTAAGTGATATACCATATATATTTGTGGGAATATGGGATTGGGAAAGGCGACGTTATGCGGGCTTTGAGCTCCGACTAAAAAGGCAGAGCCCGGGCTTACTTAGAAGCTCAGTGCTCCTACCTGATCACAGAGTAAGACGCAACCGGAAGTGACGATCGCAGAACCGGAAGTGAGCTGACCGTCAACGTAAAGGCACAATGACAATGCGCCCCGCGGGAGAGGCTGCAGTCGATATTTAAGGCTTGCAGTCCCTCCCACAAATGCAGGCCCAGCCTTCTATTTGTACGCGCACACCTCCATCGACGCTGACTTTCTTTACTGGTGCCAGTAACCTCTTTCTTCACTTTTTTGCACTCCGGGGATGGTTTTAATATATTTTTGCTTTGATTTGTCTATTAAATGTCTGATTGTGTTTATTGTAGGGGAGTTTATTAGGGGTATGGGTTTTTTTTTGCTTGAGTCCAGCATTCATTACCCTTTGACTATTTGTTTTATTAAATAAATATATTATTTTTGTACTTTTGATCACAGTGATTATTAATTTTTTAATACTATGGCTGAGTACCATTTAAGATCCCTGTCTTTTTGTGTGCTCTTTTGAAATTATATATCAGCAGCATTCCCCAGAGATCTGTAATTTGAAGAAAGATTTTGTGCTTCAATTGCCATTTTCCCAGATGCAGGGTGTGTCTCCGGCGCTTATCCACTTCCCAATTGTTTACTCCCAGGTTGTAAACAGCAGATACAGTTGGAATTTTTTCTTCCTCCCACAATAGCTCAAGAGGGTTCCAGGTTGAGAGAGCATTGAATATCACAAAGTTTGAGAATGTTGATGTGGAGGTACACTTCTGTTGGGATCCACAGACCTTAAGCATAGTGGTAAGTGCACCTTGCTTCCCAACCCAGTTGGCTGGCATCAGCTGGAACCACCTTCCAACCTAGGATTGATAAGGGATATCCACTGGTCAGAGCTGTAGTCATCAGCTACCAGTGTACCTACTGTTGTGTCACTGGGGAAAAAATCTTGTGGTGAAGATTAGGATCCTTGTTCCAGTTTCTGAGAATATTCAGCTCTAAATGACTCAGATGAAACTGAGCAAATGGTGCTTCCATTGTGGAAGCCAATTACCCTATTAACATTATGAAATTCTGGACACATATATAGGGATGAACCAGCAGGCCACATACTGTAAGGCTACTCTTGTGTGCAAAGGCAAAACAACTCTCTAAGATGTGTCAAAGGTCCAGAGACTCCAGCCGTAGAGTGGGTAACAAATGAGACTTGTGTACATTTATGATCCATCTGTGCTGCTGTTGAATTCCCATTGTTAGTTGAAGGTTGTCCTGTAACAACTGGAAATTCTGGGAAACAAATCTTCAAAATCAGCAGTGACCTGGCCAGATGTCAGAAATCCTTCTGTTTCCATGGCAGCTATGACAGATCTAGGGTACTCCATCTTGACTCTGGACATGAAGACACTTGGTGAGATCCTTTAGGACAAGAGCAATGTTGGCCTTTTTAGTTTGCGTTTGTTCATCCATATTTTCCTCTATTTCATTTAGTATACCCACACAAGTTATATATAATCTATAATGTAAGCAGGGCTTTCTTTTGATACCACATTTATATGGATAACCCACTTTTATATCTTTCTAGGTTTTCCAAAGAAAAAATTGAACTAATTGAGCGCAAATTAACAGGGACTGGATAAAAGGTATGAATATTTATACCTCCTAAGTGTCCCTTTTAGGGGGGGGAATTGTGACTAAAATCCCTATGTTCCTCTTTCCCTCTCTGGTGCTCCTCTTTTAAGAGATCAGTCTGCGTGGTGCATATATAAGTGTATCAAATTGTGCAACAGAAATAAAAAACTTGCATCAATATTTGGTTAAACCTCAGAACATATGTTTATAAAGTAGTATATATAACTTTTGTCTTGCTCTAAATTAATCAGTTACACTAAGTGGTGGCAGTAGGTCATCAAGTGACCAAACCCGGTTTACCTTTAGTACAGCCCAAAGCACCATCAATTCAAATAAACGTGCCACCCTCTTTGGCCATTTTCCCTTTTGGGGACTGTATTTTCTGTATCTCTCTTCCACATGGTTCACAGTGAGGAAGAGAGAGGCAGAGAACATTGGCGAAAGCAATGTTTACATACATTGCCTTTGTCATGTGGCTCCACCAGCACATGTGATCACTGTAGCAATGATCACATGTGCAGAGCCCCTGGGGAAAGGCTGAAACTGACTGCTCTGGTCCGGAAGCAGTCAATTTAAGTCTCCCCACAACATTCATAGTTCGCCCTGAAGTGTGCTGTGATCATTAACCCTTCATGTTCTAGGACCATTATCAGTCTTTAAAGGACTGATTTCTGTGAAAGTCTTGAAACCACCATTATTTTGTGATTTTGTTTAACTTATCACTCCTGCATGTAACAGGGACTGTAGAAACATAGAAGTTGACAGCAGATAAGAACCATTTTTCCTACTGTAAAAACGTCAAACTTGTTTTTTCCTTGATCTTGTCTGTTAAGGACAGCCTTATGCTTATCCTATGCCTGATTAAATTCCGTCACTGTATTAACCTCTACCACTTCTGCTGGTAGGCTATTCCACTTATCTAGCATCCTTTCAGTGAATTAAAGCTTTCTTACATTACATCTAAACCTCTGTATTTCTAGTTTTATATTATGACCTCTTGTCCTAATATTTCTACTCCTTTGAAATGTGCTTACCTCCTTACTTTGTTGAATCCCTTCAAGTATTTGACATTTTCTATCATATCCATCTCTCTCTTCTCTCCTCTGAGCTATAAATGTTTAGTTGCTTTAGTCTATCCTGATATTTCTTATCCTGTAAACCATTTTAGTAACCGTACTCTGAATACGCTCTAAAGTATCTATATCTTTCTGGAGATGGGGTCTCCGGTACACTACACAGTACTCTAGGTGAGGTCTAATAATAGAGCATTATTTTACATTTGCAAAAACAGAAAAAAGCCCACAGGACTAGCTCACCATAATATATATCCATGGAGTGAATTAAAGAAAAGTGTTAAATAACGCATCTAGATAACAGCAAGGAATGAAGGGGTTCTCCAGTAACCCCCAAAAACATTGGGCCGAAACCAAAAGCAGACATACAAAACAAAAAACAAACCTGCACTCCTCCATACCAATGTGCAAATGTGTGCCCTGACTTAGGCACATATAATAACTGTGTATATTTGTGTGCCCTGAATTAGGCAAATATAATAAATAAGGATTTAGTCCATAATTTGGCCAAACAATGTTGAGCTTGCCAACCTTGTCAAGATACCTCAAGATATGGCAAGTACCTACTCTACTGCACCTTTAAATGTCAATCTAAATTAAAAATAAAATTTAAAAATATAAGGCTTTGATAAGATGTTATAAGGAAACACATAGCTCAGTTGCTGATGACTTGAATAGACAATAATTAAATGATAGTGTGTGCAGGGCCAGATTTACCAAGAGGCCAACTAGGCACTGGCCTAGGGCACCCAATTTTCTGTGGTGGCCGGCAGTGGCCCAGTCATGCCCCCGCCTTTTTTTTTATTATTATTATTTATTTTATATATATTTAATTATTTATTTATTTTTATTTTTTTATTTTTCCTGCGCTTATGAGGTCTGCGGACCTCGGTACAAAGGGTACCGCCTGTTGCAAACTCTGCCACACAGTGAGTGAAGTGGTGGTGCCTCTTGCTCTGCACAGCCCCAGAGCCCCTGTCAGACACTCACCCTTTACTTACTGACAGCCAGCGTGTCTAGTCTCCAGCCACATCGGAGGCATTGAGGCTGGGTGGAAGAGACGTCACGTGACGCCCGACGCAACGTTGCAAACTACGGCGTAGCTGGCTAAGCGGGAGGCATTGACTGAACCAGTTATGCACGGTCTGCACTTAAAATCTGCAGTGTGTGTAGCTGGGTGTTGGCTGGGCCTGGACAGGACGTGTGGCACTGGCATGAGGGCGGCAAGGAATTGGAGAAGAGCAGCAGAGCTGGCAAGAAGAATTGGGCATGTGTATAAAAATGTATTATATCATTGTGTTATTCACTGCTGCTGCTGCTGCCGCCGCCAATGCCATTTATAATATAATATATACTTCACAGTTGAACACCAAACACTTCAATAGGGTGGACACTGGACTGGCCATACATTTATTTATTATTTAAAATAATAATCAGACTTCATAAATGACATTTCGAAGACTGACTGGCTGTGTATGTGTAAAATAATATATATATAATATAGTTCATAAATGACATTTCAAAAGGCATCTGTCTGTGTGTAAGATCTTCCTACCAAAGCTGGCATCGGCAGATGCCAGGACATCAACACAATAGTGTTTAGAGAAGGTGTGCACAGAAGACCAAGTGGCTGCCTTGCAGTTGAGACCTGGTTCTTATAGGCCCAAGAGGCCCCAATAGACCTGGTGGAATGAGCCGTGACACGGAACTGAAAAGGTTTCTTCTGCAATTTGTAAGGCCTACAAATAGAAGACTTAATCCAGGAAGCTATGGTAACCTTGGATGCAGGTCTACCTGCCCTGGATCCCCCAGGAATGACAACAAGTCCTTCAGACTGACAAATAGACTCAGTGCAGTGCACACAGAACTTAAGGCAGCGCACCACATCCAACAAGTGAACATCCCTTTCCTTGAAAGATGTGGGGTCAGGACAGAAAGAGGGCACCATGATTCCCTAATTAATGTGGAATTCAGAGACCATCTACAGAAGGAACTGAGAAGATCGTAGAACTGCCTTGTCCTTATGAAACACCAAAAAGGGTGGCTTAAAAGACAAGGCGTGCAACCCAGCAACTGGAAGGATGACGATGCACCTCTGAAAGAAAACAGAAAGCGTACAAGTCTGAAACTTCAGGTGTAACAGTTTTTAGGACACTCAGACCAGTATGTGAAATAAAAACACAATTTATTTAGAGAAAAATAATGCAAATGTTCGCCCTCTAGTGGCGGTTAATAATACACAAACAGTGTAGACTGATAGGTTACAAGTGTAAATGCATAATAATATTACATGTACAAATACTAAGCAATAGAATGGGATATAACCCCAAAGGGTTAAGAACTTGATAACAGTCAGTCTCAGATGTGGATGTTTGGCACGCCCTGGGTGTTATAAGGCTGCGCTGGTAGACAAAGTTCACCATGTAGTGGAGACAGGACTGCCTCGCCAAAGTGTTCGGGTAATAAGCAGAACAGGAATCCAACTAACCCCCTCGGGCGTACCTACTGGATCTGCCTCTGCTAGTGCAAGTGAGAATAGCCCCCACGGGCGTAACAGGAACCGGCCTGCAATGCAAGAGCTACTAAGCCTCCTCAGACTAAACCGGATACTGGAGTTTGAAGTGCTAGAGCCAATAGCCCCCACGGGCGTTGTTACCGGATTTGCTAGCGCTGAAGCCTTTTAACTGCCACCACTCTGTATAACGCATATCGCCCAGTAACCGGCAATAGGAGAGAGCCTTAGGCGCCCAACCGGCCCAAAAGACGTGACTACTCTGCAATGGAAAAATAGAGTTGCCGACGGTGAGCGGCGAACTCAGCAGGAGTATCACCGAGAACGAGGCTCGTACTGGAGGTAGAGAGAGTGAAACCAAGGCAGCACTGCTAGGGTTAATAAGCACGTTTACTCGAGGCTTCAGCGAAACAGCAAGGCTCTGCAGTATGAGGGAGGCGTACTGAGACACACACAGCTCTGCACGGGTAGCGATACACTGCACTGATCGTGGGTAACACCAGGCAAGGCAGTCACACGGAGACTGGCAACAGCAGATGATAATGTCGCGGCGGCGACAACTGGAACAAGCTGGAAGTCGATCTTCGGAGCAGAAAGTCAGCCGGGCCGGGTCGGAGCACATAGGAGGTAGTCATACAAGCCGGGTCATACACAAGCAGGAACATCAGCCAAGCCGGGTCAGGATCCAAGGGTGGTACGCAGTCGGGCCGGATCATACACAAACAGGAACAGCGGAGAATAGTCAGGACAAGCCGATACGGTACACATAAATCCAGAACACAGGAACACAGCAACAGTACTACTGGCTCACAAACACCACGAAAGGGCATCTGACAGATGTCTGGGCCAGGCATAAGAAGGTCACCAGGGGTGGGCCAAACTGGCTCAGCAAATCAGAGCGAACCACAGGAAAGAGTGACAAGAATCACAGGCACTGTGATATCAGGTAACTCAAGCTGAGTCCCTTATATAACCTGTCCTGCAAAAAAGACAGGATCGTAGGAAGATAAAAATCATGGGAAAGATTCCTATAAGCACATCAAGAGAGAAAAGTAGACCAAACTCTATGGTACACCTTAGAGGAAACAGGCTTGCGGGCAGTAAGCATAGTGGTCACCACGCCGAAGAGAAACCCTTCTTCTTCAATATTGAGGATTCAATTTCCATGCCGTCAAACCCAGACGGTTGACATCCTCCTTCTGCAGGTACCCCCATAGAAGAAGATCCGGATGGCCTCCGCCACGGAGAGATCCATAAGCTCCGGAAACCAAGCCTGACGAGGCCAGTACTGAGTAATCAGAATGACTGGAGAACCTTCCAGATGCAGTTTCTGCAACACCATGTGTAGCAAAGGAATGGGAGGAAAGATGTACACCAGAGGAAAGTGCCATGGGATCGACATGGCATCCACTGCCAGAGCCAGAGGGCCCCTCCAGCAATAGCAGAACGGAATCTTTCGATTGTGCCTTGTCGCCAACAGATCGATGCAAGGAAGTCCCCACTTCCGAACAATGAGGCTGAACACTTCTTGGTGCAGTTCCTACTCTCCGCTGTCTACTGTCAACTTAGGAAGTCTGCCACAACGTTGTCTACATCGGGAATATGAACTGCGGATATGGCAGGAAAATGTTCTTCTGCCCAAGTCAAAATAGCTTTGACTTCCAACCAAGCTCCGAGACTTCTTGTTCCACCTTGCTTATTGATGTAAGACACAGCCGTGGCATTGTCGGACTGGACTCGAACTGGGCAGTCCTCCAGCTTGAACGTCCAGTATCGGAGAGCATAAAATATTGCTCGAAGGACGTTCATGGGAAGGAGAGACTCCTCCAGAGACCACACAGCTTGCGGGTTCATGTGACCCAGGATTGCACCACAGCCGGATAGTCTGGAATCCATCATCACAGTTGTCCAGAAAGATATCAGGAAGGGTCTGCCCTTCAGGAGATTGGACAGGTTGAGCCACCACGACAGACTCAGCTCCACATGTAGAGGTAGAGAGACAGATCAGAAGGCGATCAGTCTTGCCCTTGCAAACCTGGATCACAAACCTCTTAAGTTCCCTCGTGTGAGCCATGGCAAATGGAACCACTTCTATGGTGGATGTGAACTTCCCCACTAGAGAGGTCAACTTCTTGGCAGGAATTGGATCGGAAGCCAGAACCGCGGACACTTTGGTGGTGATTTGTTGAACCACCCCGTCCGAGAGAAACACCATGCCTTGCCTGGTGTCAAAGAGAAGACCCGGAAACACCAATTTCTGGGATGGTGTCAAATCAGACTTGTCCATGTTGAGGATCCATCCATGGGTGAGATCATGAATGCAGTCCTCGACCTGTTGGTGAAGGAGTTCCGGAGAGGGGGGCCTTCAGGAGCAAGTCATCCATGTATGGAGTGACTCTGATGCTGTCCCATGTGTTGGACAGACACTAACATACCCAGGACACAATTGAAGACCTGAAGGGCTGTAGTCAGACCAAAAGGAAGAACAGAAAACTGAAAATGCCCTTGGTGGCAAGCAAACCTGAGGTACTGCCGGCTCTCTGGATGTATGGCTATATGCAGGTATGCATCTTCAAGGTCCAGAGAAGCAAAGAATTCTTCAGGAGACATGGCCGTGATCACAGTCCGCAGGGACTCCTGGTGGTAATGAGGCTGGACCAAGAAGGAATTGAAATTCTTGAGGTCCAAAATCCAATGACAGCCGCCATCCTTCTTGGAAAGCATGAACAGGTTGGAATAGAAACCCAAACCCTGTTCCAGCTCGGGAACCAGTTCTAGAACCTCTTTGTCTAAAAGGGTCTGGATAGCGCAGTTGAAGAGACGGAGCTTCTCTGTGAGAAGGAAAGAACCTGAATGGAGGAAGAGAAGTAAAAGGGATCCTGTACCCCTCCGAGACTACCTGCAAAACCCATGGATCCACCACTGTGTCTGTCCAGACAATGAGGAAGTGGCGCAAACAGCCACCCACTGGAGCGTGGGGACCTGGGGTTCAGTGAGTCATGTCAAAGAAGGTTTGGAGCTCTTCGGTTTAGGAGGACTGCTTGGACCTCCATTGTTGCTTGGGCCTGAAAGGGACGAAAAAGCAGATTCCTTTTAACCAGTGGCTTCTTCTTGGTGATCCAAGAGTAACAGGGTACTCTTACCCTCGGTGGTCTCACTGATGAGGTCCTTAAGCTCCGGCCCAAACAAAGACATTCCACGAAAGGGTAATGAAAGTAAGGCTTTCTTAGAGGCAGAGTCTGCAGACCAGATCTTGAGCCAAAGAGCCCGCCATGGTAGAAACCCTAGCCACCAACTGGATGGCATCAAAGATAGCTGCAGAAACATAATGCTGAGCTTCAGAGATGTTGGCTAGTAGCTGCAGCAGGTCAGCAGTGGGAGCACCCTGAAGTACAGCTACAGTGAGCTGTTCAGTCCAAACTGCAATGGCCCTGTTCACCCAAGCAGTGGCAAATGAGGGACACAATGAAGTGCCTACAGTAGCAAAGATGGCCTTCAGAAAGGCCTCAAGCTTCCTGTCAGTCCAATCCTTAAGGACAGGAGCATCCACAACAGGGAGAGTAATGGATTTAGAAAGTCTAGAAACTGGGGTGTCCACCTTAGGAGGATGAGCCCACTGTGCTAGGAATGCTTCAGAGAAGGGATACAGCTTAGCAAACTTTCTAGACACAGTAAATTTCTTAGCAGGGGATTTCCACTCATCTAACACAAGTTGGTCAAAAGTGGGATTAGGTGGAAAGAAGGTACACTGCTTCTTAGGTTCATGAAACACATCAGAAGGGTCCTTGGGAGTCTCAGAGACCAGGGATATGTTCAGGATAGCGAGAGTACTGCCCTGATCAGGCCTTCAGCTGAGGGATCAGTGTCAGCCTCAAAGGGGTCCCCAAAGAATTTGGAGGATACCACCGCGGAATATTCACCCTCATCTGAGTCCACCAACAGTTCCTCCAGGAGTCTGATACATCAGGTACACCTTGCGGCTTAGGTAAGGAAGACCTGATAGAAGTAGGGGGCTGCCAGGATTGGAAGACCCCTTGTAACTGGTATGGAAAAAGTTGTAAGGTAGACCTTAGGTCTCTAGTAGTGGCCTTAAACTCTTGCATCCACAGTGGCTCTAGTGCATGGCTGGAGGTCCCTGGGGGAGACGAAGGGGCAGCAGTGTATGAGGGGCATACATATACTGAGTATTCTCTAGGCAGCCCTGATTGACATGAGGAGCAATGCGCAATGAGGGTCACAGACACCCCAGTATCCTCAGGCCTAGCCCCAAGTTCCAACACAGTTGACATCCTCACAGGGTGAAAATATCTGAAAGTATAAGGTATACCCAAATACAGTGTCTAAGTTTAAGTATCTCACCCCAGAAATAGCTAAAATGCACTAAAAGGCAAAGGGTTAATCTGCTGAGGAGAGAAGGAGAGTCCAAGCTCTGCGTAGGATACTAATGAAGGGAAGCAAGTAAATGGTGTCTGTGATGGGAGCCAATCAGAGATTAGCGTGTGAAGCAAGCGCTCATGGGAAATGTAGTTTTCCCTTTAAAAGTACTCCAAACAGTGCCCGAAACCCCCTGAGCCCCCTAAAACACTCAGTAAATTAACCGGATTATAGAACGAGGGCAGACAAACAAAATGAGCCTGAAGTCGCTACGTTGAGCGGTTGCAGAGATATGTCCCAAAGAAGTGAATGGAGCATAGCGTCTACGCGGTAAAGCGTGTCTTAAAGGCGCGGAATGCAAATAAACTGAAAATTTCAAAAAGTGTGTGAACAATGCAAAAGGTGTCTGTAAATACCAAAAAGATGGAATAAACACTGGATCCAGTAGGGAAAATGCAATATACCCCTCAAAGTGCCCAAACCAGCAGTGAAAGGGTAACTTTACCACAGAAACCAATTGCTCCAAACATCACAGACATACAGATAAACCCAACGAGTGCAGGAGTATACAGTAGGAACTCAAAAGGAGACCCCTGTACGGAGGGAAAGCATGGGACATGTGGACCTCAGCACTCAAAGGATTACTCACCTTTTTAGCAGGTCTTCTGTCTTCAGATTACCATTTCCTAAAGAAGAAGCCTCAGCGGGCAACTCCTATGGAAAAACCATGCTACACAATCTTTTCCCTCTCAGGGCTGACAGGTCCACAACAGCACCTGGAAACTGAGCTATCCAACTTGGGAATATCAGTAATGGTAATCCGCCTAATGGTGGTATTCCATATCTAACAGAAAAATAATAAATAAGTTAAAACTATAGCAATGATTGTTCTCATGCCTTGCTTCATCAAGGAACAAATCTTACTGAATGGGATGGGCTGGGCACCAGCTAGGAGAGGAGCAAGGCTTCACCCTGCGCCTCTTTTCTTCCTCCTGCCTACTTAAAGGGGCAGTTACCTTCCCAAAGTTA
The DNA here is from genome assembly GCA_037306005.1 of Rhinophrynus dorsalis. Classification (NCBI taxonomy): domain Eukaryota; kingdom Metazoa; phylum Chordata; class Amphibia; order Anura; family Rhinophrynidae; genus Rhinophrynus; species Rhinophrynus dorsalis. The sequence continues at coordinate 289,987,518 of CM074721.1, forward strand.
CCAGTAACCTATATTGGATGACAGAGAAATATTATAGATTATATATATATATATATATATATATATATCTATATATATATATATATCTATATATATCTAAGGTTCAAATCTGTAGCACTCACTGTGTATTTTGTCACTGCTGGGTGCACATCAATAATAGAAGTGATACATACAAAATTCCAGAAAATAGACGGCACTCACAGGATCTTGTAGAAAACAATCAAGTGATGTTTATTGAATCAACATTTCGGCTATATTAAATAGCCTTTATCAATCTTGATAAAGGGTATGTAATATAGCCAAAACGTTGATGCAATAAACATCACTTGATTGTTTTCCACAAGATCCTGTGAGTTCAGTCTACTTTCTGGAATTTAGTGTTTATATATTTATTTATTTATTTTTACATTTTAAGTATGCACACTCCTATGGTCCTTAAAAGGGTTAAGATAGTTAATCTCCTGGATGCCAGTGACGTCTTCAATACATTGTGAAACATGCAAATTGAGATGACTCAAGCATACAAGGGATTACAGAAAGTAAGACCAAGAGTCATTTTACTGGCAATGAAGAAAGCCACTGTCACCCATAACCTCCACCGCACAACAGGAAGCACTGACTATTAAAATACATGCACATTTCAATAATAAGATTGGTTAGGGTTTTCATCAACCATGACAAAGGCTGATGTATCTGTCAATCATGAGTTGAAGAGATAATATTTATTTTCCATTGCAATGATAAATATTTTGAATCAGCTCTCTCTTGTGTGAAGTGCTATTGCTGATAATTACTCGCCTCGTGCATTCATTAACATTCCATGATGAAGTCAGTCTTTCATATATTTTGTGAAATCTTTGGTCCATCTGGTGAACTCAGAAATATACTGAGGGTCTAATGCAGAAAGCAAAAGATGAGTAAATACTGATAAAGCCAACTCACCATAAAGGGGGGGAATCATTGATTTAAACTGAGCTCTTCACCTCTTGAACTATAGAGAAGTCTCTCACCAACAGGCTACATGTCCCATTTATTTTAACCCTGTGAGTGCCAGAATGTTGCCCAACACATTGAGAAGTAATGCATTGAGCACCTCTCTGGCACACAAAAAGTTAAAGGGAACTGTTTGTCCCCTAAAATGCAGATGTTTTGCTCCACAATGTATCCTCTTATCTTCCAGAGTACAGCCAGTAGGTCCCTGTGTGATGAAAATACACCTGGCCGATCTGGCCTCCTCAAGCAGCTGGTGCACTTTCTTACAGTTCCAGAACAGGCATACGTACTTGGAGGGAACCACAAACCAGAACACCGATGTCTAGTTAACCAGACAATTACCTCCCATTACACAAGTACTCCCAACATAATTCACTGCCAGTAAAATCAAATGATTAAAAGCCCAATATAAACCAACAGGAATTTGGTGAATTTGCAACTCCTCACTATAACTTAGCTGGTTTGCTCCAGAGTTGTTCATCTTTTGCTTTCTGGATAAGGCCCCAAGGATGTGGATTCATTGCCCCATACGTATAAAAGGAAATGGAAGCTTTCTGGGGCAAGCGATCTGCATAACAAGAGACAAACACTGTCAAAGATTTCAATGGGGCTTTTAAGCCCTTGATTGCCATAATAGCCACCAGTGTAATGCAAAGCAGTGTACTGGCTCTCTCATCTGACTTGGATGTTTTATTTTGGTGATTAATATTGATTTTGACTTGATGAGGTTGTTGCTCTTGAAAGTTCATCCTGAACACTGAATGTTAGTCCAATAAAAAGGGTATTAGCATATTGTATACAAGCATTGTCCAACACAACTCACCTCTGTTACTCCTGGCTGAAGAATTAATGTCTCTGGGCTCATTCTCGGGATATCTATGCGAATCTGCAAATGCAGGGTTATATTGTGAAATACAGAAATTTATGAAGAACATTTGTATCAAATGGGCCGAATTGGCTTTATGTTCAAAAGAAAAGTGGATCGATTCTAGGACACACCGACTGTACAAAAAATTCTAAATCTTATTGAAAACGAAAGCTAATAACTTACTACAACTCATGCATTCAAAATCACCTCTATGTTATGGCAGCCATTTGTTTTTATCTAACCCTTCGAGTGCCAGAAGGGTATCCAATGTAATGCAAAGCACTCAAAAGGGTTAAAGTAACATTTTATAAGTTTACTTCTTTGTCAGTTTGTCAGCAAGCTTAACCCCTTCAAGACCCATGACTTGCCAGGACCAAAAAACTTACATTAAAGCAGAAAATCAGCATTCAGCCCACACTCAGAAAACTGTGTAAATTGTACTTATTTTTATGATAGTACATCAATAACCGCTGTGGAAAAACTAAAATGGTGATAATTGCATCATCACTGACTTGTGATGCCTGCTGTTTATCATGATAGTACCTCTGGATACTGTACACGGTGATAGACATATAGACCAACAATATCACAAAGGAAGCTTTTCTACAAAGTAGAGGATGTAAAAACAATCAGCACTGCAATTATGGAACAAACTCACAGCACATTAGGGGACAAATGAGAATCCATAGTTAATACTATTAAATGCTTGGAACTGTCCAACACACTGCTTCAAAGGAAGTCTGCAATGAACTGGAGACCTCTAGCATTTAAGCGGTTTAAAACACAATTTCAATCAATGTGAATTTGGGGGATTTTTGTTTGTCCCCTATAATGCATTGGTTTGCTCCAGTGCTGCTACTCATGTGCTTCCTGCATACTAAACCAAAATTTACTTTAGTTTGGGCAAATTTTAGCTATACACGATACACTGCGTGTCTCTACTGATATTGAGAACAGTGTCAATCCACGAAGAGTGTGCTGGTGGAAGGGGGTTTGCAAAACGCTAATTAAGAGATAATCATAAACATGTGTATGCTCTATCCTGCATTCATACCTCTTACTAGATTAAAAATCACATGTAAACAATTAAAGTGGGGCAATACTGAAATGAAGCAATTGCACCAAAAGGAACAAATTAAAATTCACCACATTCCCACCGATTTCTAAGCAATGGAGGTCTTGATAGCATTTAGTTGGTCAAAGGCCACATTTATTATAGATGGAAATGTGTATCTGATCCCTATGGTGAATGTGATTTGACCAAGAACTGTTTCCACATTTATCTTTGTGCATGAGGCCGGACAAAAACAAGCATGTGCCAGCAAGTTGACTACTGTAAGATGTAGATCAATAAATTAATTGTGCTAAAGCAAGTGGATGAAAATATAAAGACAAACTCAAATATTACCTGTCTATATGTGCTTTGATTTACGTCCTCATTTCTGGAACTGTAGTATTGTTCTATAAATGCAAAATATTCTTTTTGTTTCCTCTTTAGGGTGCCTTCCCTTCTCTCCACATTTGCTGGAAGATAACCCTAAATATGAAATAAGACAACCATGTCAATGGGTGTGTGTGATGCGTAATGTGTGCGTGTATGTGTGTGCGTGATAAGAGTGTGATGTGATGTGGCCTTATGTTCAAAAGACAACCAAAAAAACATGCAAGCACTGGGTGAGCTGTACATTATTTATTAATAATATTCAGCATAGTTGTACATGTGTGGTTAGGAGAGTAATTGAATGATAAAGTATCCCCCTCCCGCCCCTTTTACCTTGTGTAAGCTGCCTCCCATCAGATGTGGAATCTGGCTCATAGACCAGACAGATCACAGCAAGGGTCATTCTACTTACTGTGAGAACAATTAAAGCCCTGCCCCCATTTACAGGTTTTTCCTTTATGCTAATTGAAGACTGTCCCTCTCTGAGATCCACCTGGACACCACCTTGCTGCTCTAGCTGAGCAGTGTTACATCAGTAAAAGGCACGGGAGGGGGATACTTTATCATTCAATTACTCTTGAACTACAACTCTGACAGTACTGAAACAACACTCTCTATGGCCCAAATACTATGAAGATTAATTGGAGCTGTTTATATTACAAAACATTACTATCCCTTTTAGGATCAGATGGGTGTGCCATGCATTTCCTTGTAATGTACTGCACAGCCCTTTGATCCTCAAAGAGTTAATTCCAAGTTTTATAGGTACATCTATTACTGGTCTTTAAAGAGTAGAATAGAGCTTTTATAGGTACATCTACTACAGGACCATTTACAGCTTTCAAAAGTTCAAAGTGAAAATGTAATTCTGAGGATTTTTTTTATACATATAAAACACTGAGAAGTTTATCGTATTCAAAATTATTTTACAAGCACTTTGCTCTTTTTATGAATGACAAACAGTAACTATACCCAGCTATCCAGTTAGACTGGATTTAGGGGAAAGTTTATGAATAAAAATGCCTAACTGTCAATCTTGCAACATTATTCTCAAGACGCACCAACACTGCATGATTTAAAGATATCCTTGCTTAATCACAGGGGAGTATTAGTAGCTCAGTGTGCACCTGCTGAAAATCTGACCTGTTGGTGTGATACTGTGATATTAGGCGCGCCCAATGTTAGCCAAAAATCTCAACAAAGAGGAAACAGCCTGCTGTTGATTTGAATAACATATACCAATAGATAAACAAAACAGGTAATACTGCTGAGTAGGCCACAGTGAGACAGATGCTAGGGTACACTGGCTTGGGATCCTGGCTAGCTGGAAGGGGCTACTCTAGGAAAGCCTTGCTGCGGCATAGGCCATGCTAAAGGTGCTGGCAGCAGTCAGATAACAGGATGACAACCCTAGATACAGATACTATTCAGACAGGAATCAGTAAATAAAAACTACTAGCAGTACATTTGTCAGGAAAAAACAGGAACCAGGGAAAGCTACGTTGACGCTCGATGAGTCAAAGGGGTCGAACCTGATGGGAGGTAGATGAAGTCGAACTCAACAAGGTGGTTGGTAAAGTCGAACTTGACAAAAGCGGTAAAAAGAGTTGAACTCGACAACGTGGTAGCAGGAGAACCTCCAGAGTTGAAGGGAGAATGGTCGACAGACTGTCTGTAACAAAGCAGGCAGAGACAGTACCAGGGATGAGACAAGAGAATAGTTGAACAAGCCAGGGTCAAAATCAGTCAGGCAAAGGCACCGGAGCAGGCAGATGAGAAGTTGATGAAATGGAGCCAAAATCAAACCAGAACAGGATACAAAGCCAAATCATGAAACATAAGCGGAGTAGAAGGAAAGCCGGGTCAAACACTGGAAATCACAGGAAGCACTGGAACACCTGAACTAGGTCACAAAAGAAATGCTTTAAAGTGTTAGTAATGTCCCAAAAAAGGTTTTAATAGATTTGTAGAGGATACAAAAAGAATAGCATTTCCACAAACCCTATCTCTAAAACCGCTATGTTTTGAGAGATATTGGCAATCAAAGTTCCCCCTCCCTCCCAGCAGAGCCTAAATACCATTATTAGAAAATAACTACTTCCAATGAACTAATTATTTACTAATAACGGGATTTCAGCTCTGCTGCAGAGCCACTGGCTGATCCCCGGACTGGGATCTCCTGCTATCAGCTAGACGCTCACGTCAGGAGAAGGGGAGGGAAGGGAGAACTTTGATTGTGAAAATCTCTCAAACCGTAGTGGGTTGAGAGATGGGGTTTGTGGCAATGAGATTCTTCTTTTACCCTCTACAAATCTATAAAAAAATGTTTTTGGGACATTACTAACACTTTAATAGCACACCAACATAAGGTGCTGCCAATTGATAAAGGCTCGGGAAGAGCGTCACACAACAAGGCGGGGAAAATGAACAGAAAAAAAAACAAAAAAAACCAGAATATCTAGTTAGAAATGCCAGGAAAACCTGGAAAAGCAGAGAAGGACATGACAGTTGCAGGGACTGGAATAGAGAGTCACTTCTGTACTGTTATAAGGAGTCCTCATTAGATGGCTCATTTTAGTGTGGTAAAGGCATGGTTTTAAGGAATGGGTCTCCAACAACAGCTTATGAGCTACTTGTTGATCTTCGTCTACCAGTGAGTAGCTCTTTCCATATATAAATATCATCATCTTCAGCTGTTGTCTCTTCACTGCAGGATGAAGGCCTCCTCAGCAAGCCTCCAACAATATATTACACTATATATAATATCAGAGAGAGAGGGAGAGAGAGAGATAATTCCCTGTGTCATCTATTCAAGTTTCAGTAATTTCAGTTGTGCAATAGTTATCCTCCTTACGGTAAACTGAACCCTGTCTGGTTCAATACTACCCTTAGAGGGCTGGCACGCCTTCGCTCGACCTTTTATCTTTTAAGATTGCTGGACACTACTACTACTACTACTACTACTACTATTCCTGTATGTATGTGTATTAGGCAGGTGCATTTGCCAAAACAGATGCTGCCTCTCAGGCATTTTGCTCACTTCTTAATCAGAAATTTGATTGTAACTGGAGAGCCACGTTTTGCCTTCTATTATGAATACAGATTTCTTCTGTTAAAAATTATATATCTAACAGAATTTTATCACATTATCCTGAAAAGAATGTAATTTGTATTCTGTGCAGCGCTTTGTTATTGGAAGCAGAAACGAAGGGTAGTTAAGAACAGCTTTGGAGATGGTTTAATACGTACAGTTATAAATTCATATATTTTCAGATATATGTTTTAGAGTAGCTTAGTACGTGTTTCATCGATTAAAAGTAGCCATTGTTAAAGAAAAGTTTGGAAACCCCTGCCTTACGGTTTATATACAACTAGTGTAAAAGCCTGTGTACAACTAGTGTAAAAGCCTGTGCAATGTGTTGCGCACTCCTCCGGCACTCAAAGGGTTAAGAGGCCGGTCCTGCTCTGCGTGCTGCCACCGACACAGTCATGCACTGCAGAGACTGCCCGTAAGAACAGAATGCTCCCAGCACAGAACTCCCAGCATTCCGTGCTCCCAGCATTCTGTGCTTTCGGGCAGTCTCTACTGCGCACGACAGCTTCTGACAAACATCCTAGCGAATTATTATATAAGATGAGTGCTTACAAATTCAGAGGGGAGAGCAATGAGTTGTGTACCCCTGTGATCCTTAAGAGTTTAATATAATGTTCTATTGACTATTTTCTTATTTGCTGTTATTTAAAAAGGTAAGTTCTTCCAGAAGGTTAGTAGCCCACTACATCACAGAGGAGTTAGAGTCAAGGGTGATTCACTAACAAAAACTGGATACCTGTGGATTAACCCTTTGAGTGCCAGAGGGGTGCACAATGCATTGCACACACTTTTGGTACTCAGAGGTTAGGGGGAAAAAACTATACCATATGGAACAAATCCCTATTGCTTTAAATGAGGATTTTAAACCTTTACATTTTACAGTGGCTTTGCACTGCATTACTGAGCTAACATTCAAGGCTTTAAAAACCCCCATTTAAATAAATTAGAATTGGGTACATCTTTATTTGTCCCTATGATAGAGTTTCTCAGTCACAGTCCTCTGGTACCTCTGGTACCTAACAGTGCAGGGTTTCAGGACTTCCTTGTCTGTGCATGTGCATAATTACTGAATCTTTCTATCTGATTAAGTTAACCTGTGCTCAGGCAGAAAGCCCAAAACCTGTACTAGCAGGAGGACTGCGACTGAAACATTGCATGGTGCAGTTAGTGTACTCCAGAATTACTCCAGTTCTGCTTAGTACATAAACCTTGCTTTATCTTTATTTCCTTTACAATGGTAGTATTAACTGGTATTTGTAATACAGACTTTCTGAATGTTTTATTTCATACTTTATGCACTTTACATTTCTAAAATACAAAATTTAGATGTGCTCAGCATGTTTTTATTACAATAAATGTTACATTCATTCTGTTCCACTGAGCAAAATCACCCTGTAGCCAATACACAGTTGCAGCTTGCTTACATTATGAAACATGTAAAATTCTTTGAATTTGAATGCGGTAGGGTAAATGCCTTAACCACTCAAGCTTTGTGTCTCTTCATAATTAATTGTGCACGAGGCTCAAAACTTAGAATATACTTTGAATATATTGCTCAGCTACTTTGCATATATGTAGTTTAGTTTATTTTTTAGCAAATGTACTACAAGGAAAAATGTATCTAGTTTTCAAGCGGGTCATGTACATACATTATACAACCCAAATGATACATTTCCTTATCACATTTTGTGAGAAAGACAATGGGCATATGTATAAAACCAAAAGGGAGGCAATTCAGGGCAAACCAACTGTGCCAGAAGGACAAATACTTTTAACCAATTACATACCAGAGATGTATGTATTGCTTTTAATTACAAAAGAAAAAAAAGCTGTCAAATCTAAAATTTAAAACAATGGATAATCTAGGACTGTTGCAGGCACTGTTTTATACAAAACACAACTGGTATAGTGCTTTCTGTGTTTAGTCGTTTTGTTTTTTTATTAATTAAACTGCATTTGTATATGCTCGTCACTAGATGGTGATGTTTGTATGATGCACTATGGAGATCCATTGTTTGACTCAAGCTTACTCATTATGTACATTCTAAAGAACAAAAATTGTCTCTTGGACACCAAATGGCACCACTGCTAACAGTTTGTTTAAATAAATAAATACATTAAAATGTTTGAGCTATAGTAACTTTTGAATGCAACAAAAATTATCCAGCAGTGGGAGTACCCTTGTTGTAATCCACAGGTAAAGGCCAATTATTTATTTTTCTCATAAAAAATGAGTGTATTATTCCTTTAATCAGATTATGCCCACAGAAAGATTGTCCCCTTTGAAGCATCAACATTTACAAAAAAGAAATAACGGTCTTGTGATACAGACAAGGTGGGGTGTTTATAATAGCACACTGTCAAAGATAGTATTTGTACAATGGACAAACATGACATGCAGGGGCATGCATATATTACAGATAATTAAAAGCAGAATTATAGCAAATTGAACATGCCCCTGATTCAAACGAGGCTTCTAAGTCCATAAATCCTAGACTGGTCTTCTTTGCATTGCTTTTATACAGAGACCTCTAGCATTCAAATTGTCCAAATGAAGGATTATACAACCCCATTCCTACAGAAACAAAAATAATCTAAAAGAAGGCTAACTAATAGAGAATCTTTGTCCTGATCCATCTCCTTTGAGGTCAACTTTAAAGCTGAGCCAGACTGGTAGGGGTAAAATGGAGTAGGTAGGAAGGCTCCAACTCCAGAGAGCCTTTTAATTCCAGCATCCTGCCTTGCTGTAGGCGGATACTCTACCCCATGGTTCCTGTTCCACAATGTTATTTTTATCTGTTCCCTACGATTCTGTATGATTGCTCCAGAACTGCTCCACTTTTGAGTTTATACATACCATAATTTTCTTGAGAGAATAATTGTTTTGCAGTTGTAACTCAACCCAGTTCAGATCTCAACATTTTGATTTTAGGAGTCTCCATTCATTAGAAATTTGCCTCGTTGAAATTGTAAAAGAACATTTTCCATGGCTCATAAAGAGCAGCAGAGCTCTGGCAAAAGGAGGTGTTTTAGCAAATGAAGTGGATACAATAAGCTTAGAAATTCATTTTTGTATTTGCTGTAACTGAAGATCTCTTCAGCATATTGTTTCTATATTCAACATAATTAGCTTTTAAAAATGTTGAACAGATGTTTGTCTTATAAAAAACAAGTCCACAATAAATAACATGAGACAGCCAGAGACATGAATGCTTGATGACTGCATTAATTATTTTTCCTTGCGACCTTTATTGTTCTGTCATTTTATTTATCTGCTACATTAGTCATATATTATTCGCTAGACCTTAAGATGAAAAAATATGGTAGAATCAATTACTTTAATCTGTGGTTCAGATTGTACATGTATACAATAGATTAACGTTTGTTATATTCATGAGATGAAAGAAGATTAAAATAAATAAAGGTATTAATTGAAGTATAATGGAAAATGCTAACACGTAAATGGATGTTCTACAGTAAAAGAAACTCTTTCCAGTATAAGACATCTTTTGACTAAACAGTTATGCACATACCTGGGAACTTCTGAAAACTAGGTAAATCTGAAAATAACACAAAAAGTATGCTTGAGCGCCGACCTCTCCTTTAAACGGGGCTGACCTTAAACCAGAAGCATAAAATATAATCAGGCAGAAATAAATTTCAAACCCGAAAAAGTAAACCACAACAAAAAAATATATTAATACACCAAAAAATGGAATGAAAAGGAATCTTTATTTGTAGCACAAAAATACCGCAAATTTGGAGTGGGAGATACTTGGAGGTTTGGCCAGGAAAGTGTATGCGGTGTCAAATTTGATCATATTATCACAAATGTGAGTGTTCTATATTTTAGCGCTTTTATATAAGAGGTATTTTATACTATTTTATGTATTGTTATCTCTCTCTTTCAAAGGCTTTTTTAAGCCATGTGATTTGTTACTACATGTGTATTTTTTGCTACGAATAAAGATTCACTTTTTTCATTTTTTGGTGTATTAATATATTTTTTTTATTTCTGCCTGATTGTATTTTATGCTTCTGGTTTAAGGTCAGCCCCGTTTAAAGGAGAGGTCAGCACTCACGCACTTTTTGTGTTTTACACGGTGGTGTGGAGTCGGAGGAGAAATGGGAGTGGTTGGACCCGCATTGCTTGTAACAGCACAACCAAACCGACACACGACAGGCGGGCATATTGGACTGTTAAAGGACAGAGATATATATCAATTTTAATTCCGTGAGTTAACTTGGAGTTTCTGGTGACAGACCAGGAGCGCTTCCACGTATCTATCCCAAATCTGAAAATAAAATATTCACCCTTAACCCCTTTGAGTGGCAGAGGAGTGTGCATTGGGCACCCCTCTGGTACTCAAAGGGTTTAACCCTTTTAGTGCCAGAGGGGTACGCAACACATTGCAAAGCAATGCGTTGTGTACCCCTCTGGCACTCAAAGTGTTAAGTTCCTCAGAACGTAGATTCTAGATAATATATTGATTATACTAAACAACAGGTGCTCCATTCAGCCCACAAGGAATCTTTTAACGTGATACAACTGATATAACATGACCTCACTGATTTAACGCACACAACACATGCAGGACTTCTCCCTCTGCATTTCTGGTACAAATGGCACCAATTTAGAGATCATAGAAGAAGTTAATTGGTACAGATCATATAGTAAGTAACACAAGAGAATGTGGCCCTTCACCCTGGACAAAACCCTAACAGTCCCCATTCATGGATATGTTCTTGTGAGACAAATGTGAGGTAAACTCTCTCACACACATACACACACAGTAGGTTAGATACCAAGCCTGAATGCTAGCCAAATGGACAATCATGGAAAAAGACGAACAATTCTGAGGTAACCCAACTGCATCATAGTGGATAAATTAAAGTTTCCATTGACTTAAATGGGGCTTTTAGACTATTGGATGCTAGAGAGGTATTACATTAATTGAAAGAAACATGTTAGAGACCTCTCTTGTGTTCAAGGGGTAAACACCTCTATTTAAATCAATAGAAGTTTTGGGGATTTTTTTGTCCCCTATGGTGCATTGGTTTGCACCAGAGTGAGCAATTCTCTTTAGCTTCCCATACAATGCAATTGGTTTTCTTCCTCAATGTAGCCATTGATGCCCAGGCTCTATAGTATTACAATGGAACTGGTGAGTTATCCTGACTGGGTAGTTTATTACCTTAGTGCATGTCTCCTTTCTATAGCACTCTCAGATATGCTGGCACTCATAACAGGAAACAAATTTGTAATCTAGGCTGCAATACAGTTCAGATGAACTGTACATTATAATAAATATCTGTGGCTCCTACACACATAATGAAATATGCTTAAAGCAGTGTAAGACATCTTATAACAAAATAATGGGTAATCTCAACAGAAGAGTTATGAAAAATCTCAATTGTTTTCCATATCCTGCCAGACAAAATCACTAAAAGCTGTACATAATGATAAACTTTAGGCAGTAAAATAAAGAGAATACATACTAGGTACTTGTTTCATTGCAATAGCTGGTGTGTGTTACTGGTACACAATAGCTGGTGTGTGTTACTGGTACGCAATAGCTGGTGTGTGTTACTGGTACGCAATAGCGGTTGTGTGTTACTGGTACGCAATAGCTGGTGTGTGTTACTCGTACGCAAATAGCTGGTGTGTTTCACTGGTACGCAATAGCTGGTGTGTATTACTGGTACGCAATAGCTGGTGAGTATTACTGGTACGCAATAGCTGATGAGTATTACTGGTACGCAACAGCTGGTGTGTACTACTGGTACGCAATAGCTGGTGTGTACTACTGGTACGCAATAGCTGGTGTGTATTACTGGTACGCAATAGGTGGTGTGTATTACTGGTACGCAACAGCTGGTGTGTATTACTGGTACGCAACAGCTGGTGTGTATTACTGGTACGCAACAGCTGGTGTGTATTACTGGTAAGCAATAGCTGGTGTGTATTACTGGTACACAATACCTGGTGTGTATTACTGGTACACAATACCTGGTGTGTATTACGGATATACGCAAAAAAAAAAAAAAAAACAGTAGTAAACATGTTTTTAATTAGCTACTGATTGCAAGTATTTGTAGTTTGTTTTCCTCATTTGCAAAAATGATGATTTGGGAAGATCTATGTAATCTGTTGGCGGTCAGGCTGAATTTTAAGAAAGTGTTAAAACAAATTTCTGTTAAAATAACAATAACATTTAACCCTCTGAGTGCCAGAGGGGTATCCACTGCGTTGCACCACAATGTGTTGGCCACCCCTCTGGCACACTATACAACAAAATAAGAAAAGGGTATAGCTGCAAATCTACATATAAATATAAGATAGAATTTGCAAAACAAAGAAAAAAAATGAATAGCCCCCATAAAGTATCCAATAAAATAAAAATGTGCTATTTAAAAAAACTGAAAATCACAAAAAAAATTGTAACTATAATAATGGTTATGCAGTCTGTGGAAGAAGATTTGATCTATTAAAAGGAAATGAGGAATACATGACAACACTGTTAATAAGAAAAGTATAAAAGAAAGAGGGTTTTTTTTTTTATCAGTATTTAGAGGAAAAGTTAACTTCAGAAAGAAAACTCATAACCACATTTGTACTTAATATAAAATCTATGTTTTAAGAACCATAAGCAAATTGCATTACTAAAATTGTCCTTTTTTGACATTTTGTAGCATTTTAAGGAAGTCAGTATGTTAAAATAAGCGATCCGTGACATACCCCATAATGATACCATCCTAAACCTTAGCCATATCCTGATTTAATTTGAATAAGTGCTTGTCATTTTATGTGCCATCATTTAAATTACAACTCCTTTCATGCTTTCTGGACAAGCAAAGATCACTCTGAGTGTAAGGAAACCTTGTAGCTCATAAACTTAAGGACAGACTAAAACAGGCATAAGCATTTCATCGTAAAATGTTAAATATCTCTACACTGACACATATCTTAATTTAATAACAATCAGTAATACATTACTTGATTATATCACCTATAAAAACTTTCCAGAGGTGGTATTTTAATGTTTGTCTACATGTTTATATTAACTTAAAATGACATTCACGCCCACACCACAAGCATTACATATTAAAGCATATGTAATTCGCTTTAACACAATGTTCAAAATATAAAAATATATATTTTTATTTTTTTAAATAATTACCTTTACTTTGGAAGTGTTAGCTATGTGTGGGTGCAGGAGATGTTAGAGGGCTTAGAAGGTAGGGGGAAGACTGCAGTGCATAATAAGCAATGGGCCCAGCTCCAAGACAAAGTGTATGCATGGCATACAAGTTATTTTAACATGCTCTGAATGCAATGCAAGTCTGATGTTGTATATCCTATTCTTACGCTACGCTCAAATCATGTTAAATGACTTATATGCCATGCACCATCGGTCTGTATTTATGTCATGCTGGGGTTGTAAGTGCATTTTGAGCATACACCAGTGAGGGTGCAGATGCTGTACTCACACTGATGTTGATATACACATAAGAAATTTCCCATAGCTTCATGGAAATTTAGCATCCCCACCTTCTGTAACCACTGACATTTTAGTTTATGATTTTAGATATACATACAACATCTAATGTGGCAAGCAGATTAACAGACCACTTGATAGGGTAATATGGTGGATATTTATAAAACATATTCTTAAATGCTTCTTCATGTTGTTCATTAAAATATTGCTAATTCAAGTAAAGTGAGATCCTATTTATAAATTAGCAACAGCAGCAGTTTAGATCAGGCATCAGCACATTTCTGCCACTTTTTTTTTTTTTTTTTTTTTTTTTAAAGAACAGATTATAACTGGCCTTAAAATTGTGAAGAAAATTCTGTTTCAAAATGTTGACTTCAACAGAGCTCCAGGGGCCCTCCTCTATGGAATTCCAGGTATGATAGAAGAATCATCCAGGTTTTCATCCCCTGTCTTGTCTTCCTCAAGTGAGGGGTCCACCCCAGGAAGTACCAGATAACTGAGGATACACTGAGCAGATGCTGGGAGACAGGGCAGGGCCTGCCATAGCGGGCATAAGAGTCTTAACTGATGAAAGCTCTGATTAGAAGGATTGGACATTGAAGCAGAAGGGGCCACAGCACAAGAGGGTTATAGTTGACCTGGCTAACCTTAGGGAGACTCGCCTGACAGGAAAGACAGTTGACCACTGCAGAAGTAACTGAGATGGTTCTGGTGGTCTCAGGTTTATCAAAGCACATTTTCGACTTTGACATGACACACAATTCCCTAAATAAACTGACCCAGTGGAACTAGTAGCGACAAACTGTAATTCATATGTTGGTGTACTTTCAGGAATATATATACTTTTATATCGTTAATGAGCTGTTTTCAGGTACTTTAACCCTTTGAGTGTCAGAGGTGTACGGAATGCATTGCTTTGCAATGCATTCCATACCCCTCTGGTACTGAAAGGTTTAAGCATGTATCCAATGGAATGTGCATTTTTAGTTCATAAAGTAGAAAATACCTCTTTGCACACCTGTTAACTAGGGGTCTGTTTCATATGCATAAAATATACATATTTGGAATGTTTGTACTCAGGGCTTTTGAAAATAAGTGACATTTTCAAAAACAACTTAATTGTTTTTGATATATAGTGTAATAGCAGTATTGGCTAGGCTTTGCCCGTACAGTTAATGAAAGAATTACTGTTTCAATAACTGGATTCTTGAATTTTCAGTGCTTATCTATTACAGCTCCAAAAAGGTGTGCAACTCATTGCAAAGCACTGTGTTACACAACTCTCTATCAGACAATGTTAGTGTTTCTGTTTGAGTATGTTAGTGTGATTATCTGTGTGAGTAAAAGCATGTGTTTTGAGTGCATTGCATATAGAGTTTTGTATATAGTGTCTTCCATATTGCTTATAGTGCATTGCCTATAGCGCTGTGAATATTACATTTTGTGTATAGCATACAGGTCTTTGCAAAGAGCATTTTGCATACTGCATTTTGAGTACTGCATTTTGTGTATAGCATTTGCTGTACGATGTATAGCATCTGGCTACAGCTTACAATGTTGTGTGAATAGTGTGTGGCATATTGCAAACGCACATACAGATTTGCATGTAGAGATTTGTGTATAGCATTTTAAGCATATCATTTGGCATATAGCTTTTGTTGTACAGAGTATAATGTTATGTGTATTGTGCATTTTGTGCATAGTGTTTTGTGTATCACATTCTGCTATAGCGTACTGCGTTTTGCTCATGGCGTTTTGCACATAGCATTTGCTTATATCCTACAGCTTTGCACATAACATATTACGGATAGTGTTTTGCTTAGTGTTTTGGATATTGCGTATAGCATTTTGAGTATAGAATACAGCATATTAGTGTTTCACGAATAGTTTTTGTGTATTGCATATAGCGTTTTGCTTAGAGCATTTTGAGTATTGTTTATATCAATTTGAGTGTAGCGTTTAGCATAATGTGTTGTGTGTGTATTGCGTGCATATACTGAGTTTGTGTGTCTGACTGTGTGTCTGTTTCGTATACTGTCTCTGTGTGTATTGTACACATTGTGTGTGTATGCATTTTGACTGAGTGCATTGTGTGCTTGTATTGTTGTATGTTTATACAGTAAAAACTATCGCCAACTGGCTTGAATGAACAGTTTAGCCTCATCAGCGACATATGATCTTGCCATTATATTATGATTTTTATTATTTTAAATGTATGTATTTGAAGTGAAAATAGAAATTTCAGACGTTTTCAGTATGCAAAAATGAGGTGGAGCAGCCCGAGTTATCTTCTGGGGTTTCCACGGAGACCTAACAGGTGTGGGCCCAGCACAATGCTCAAGCAAGAGTGCTATTTAATTGTTGAGTAAAAGAGAGTCTCTAAAATGCTGGTCCCTGATGAAAGTCCAAATGTGGACTGGAACATCGGACAAAGATATGTTTTTATGATGTGAGAATAAAAGTGAAGTTTTATATCAAGGTGAATGTTCTGCGATGTCTACTGCTTGGATCCTTAACCCTGTGAGGGTCAGAGGGGTAAGGAATGCAATGCGTTTCATACCCCTCTGGCACTGAAAGGGTTAAAGAAGTTGGCCTATGAGTAACCCACATTGCATTGAGTTTGTGGGGCAGCAACCTAGAAGTTGTGTACTGCAGTGATCTATAACATGCTTTCCAGTAGAGTCTATAGACTCCTAACAGTGTAATTAAAAATCTGTGATGGCCATCAATACCTTCTGATTGGTGACCAGGAAAATTTTCACTATCACATCCAAATTCTAATTTCATTGACAGCGAAGTCAGGGGATACATTTGGTGGTCCACCCCAACGACTTCCTCAGCATCTCTAGTTGAAGGAGCCTTATGCAGAACGGAGCACAGGTAACTATGTCTGTGAATCTTCATGCCCACAAAGATTAAGCAACAGAAAGGGGCATACAGTGCACTCAAATCCTATTGGTGTGACTCAGGGAAAGTTTGCTAGACCACAAATAGTGGTGCTGCAGGGGAGGATGTATTGCAGAAAACAAAAAAGAAAGAGCCCTGCCAAAACTGCACTCAACATTAATGTTCGAATGTGATTTCAAAAGGAGCTGGAGCTAAATCAGGATAAAAATAAACCTTTATTACAAATAATTAAAAATCAGAAAAAAAGGAAAACGAAACAAAAATAAATTGAGGTGTACTGCCGGGGCAAAAACTGGCTTGCCATACATAGTTAAGAAAACAAGTAATAATTAGATCAAAAGGCTAAAGTCTGAGCAAAATTACAAGAGCCAAAAATTACACCTTACAGAAAAATCATTATCAGGACTTCCCTATTGAAAGCCCTATGGTGTAGATCCACAATGAAAAATACCATCTGATTATGGCTAAAAAAAGAGGTGAAGGATGTGCTCAAAAATGGCCTCACAATCACTAAAAGAATTTATGGAATTACCAGTCCTGAAAAGGGCCTTTGTTAATAAACTGATTGAACAGTTCTTGGTAACAATCTTTATGGAATAAGCATACAGTAAAAAAGCTTAGCCGGTGCTCCTAACCATGTTGAACTATCGGTGATTGATATAGAGTTTTTAGATAGAGCTATTATGTTGCAAACTCCTGAATAACTGAATCAACCCTTAGTTTAGCTTTTGGTATGCATATGTTTTACCCTCTAGGTCACAGAGAGAAACTGTAAATAGTCATTGTACAAATTCAAGGATGTCAAAAACTCTGCAGGGCACAGTGCATCAATGGCTGTGCAAGGGGACTTCATTTTAAACCTGGGTGCACAAGCAATTTTGGTGAAAATTATCAAGTCTATTACCAGACAACAACTGCCAACCTTCTTTGGTATGTGAAACAGCATAGATTAAATTGTTTGTGCTTCCGGACCTGGGGTATTAATAGTGAGACCTGATCTAGTATTAAACCTCAGATCTATAAAGGAATGAACTGCCACTTTCAATGTTCTGTCCCAAAGAAAAAATGCAAAGTAAAGGTCCATGAAGTTGGGTCTGTGTCTCACGGAGCAGAATCTGAGAATCCATGGTTCCAAAACCTACCAAGTCCAGGGCGGCAGTATACCCTATGAACTGCTCTGAATGTAAGGGTGGCGTTATTCTGAAGTGAACTTGTCTTGTCAGACCAGGCATTTTGGCTGGATTATTTATGTTTCGTCTGGAAGCAGGAGTTAGTCAAGGAACAGGATGTTAAGGGTATATGCTGGTGTGAGTAGATATGTGAGGGAAAAAAGATATATGCTGAATTTCAGCATTACAAGGTGTGAACTGAAATATACATTTCTCTGGTTTACAATCTTATTATGCAAAATTAACTTTCTCTAGGGAAGGTAACAACAAAAGAGATTAGAGGGCAAGGCCCTAAATTGAACCTGGCATCCATTTAATATCCAAGTCTTTTGGCCATGGCATATTTCAAAGAGCTCAGGCTGCTGTGGAGTAACAAAATATTGGCCATTCTGTGCATCGGCCAAAGTGTGACATAACCCCCCTCTCCATCTGTGAAGTTTACCTATCACTCTAGTCCTGGAGTTCAGAGAGATATTCAGCTTCTTACTTCTTGCCAAATAACACGATTATTAGACCCCCAAGTAATAGGTGACAGGGGGAATACCCTCTAAGGATCTCCCCCTGTCAATAAAGTTGTATGATTGCTCCTCCACAATATCAGCTGCTGAACTACACCACTTTTTTTTTTTTTTTTAACCTTTTATGAACATTACTGTTCTCCATCATAGGCCAATGTACACTTTTACCTCATATGCTGGTCCAAACTCCCTCCCTCATAGGTCCACATAAAATTTCACCCTAGATTGTGGCCACATACATATGGCGGGAAGGAGTATTAGGGAAAAGAATGTGAATGTGAAGGGATGTATAGAGCAGTGGGGCAGAGGGGAGCAGATAAGGGACATTTTTGTATAAGGATTTTTATACTCACAACATAGAAACCATGCTGGATAGGTGATGGTCATCCATCACTGAATCCTAATCTATCCAGCAGAATGAAGGAAAGTACTGGGATAGGTGGAGCTGATCCCTTATAAAGACAGGAAATCAGGGGTAAATATTTCAGTCTCCCAATGTTCCTTTCTCTCTAGTCATAGAAAGCAAATATGATCATTTTAAATAAATGAAATGAAAATATATCAGACAAAATCAATAATGAGAACACCGTAAAGTGGGCAGAGTTATGCAGGGGTTAAGCATGAACAAAGAGTAAAACTGCCTACTTCGTAGATGTTTTTTTTTTGTTTGTTTGTTTTTTAGTGCCCTGCTAATTGTTATTGTTATCATTTATGTATAAACAGATTCTTCAAAGCTGTGCAATAGTAAAACAAGATAATGGAATAAAGTGTGCTGTAATATATAAGGATCTTTACAATCAACATTAAAAGGTATTGGAGACAGAATGATAAGTGAACCCTGAAGGGTAGAGATTACAGTCTATAGGAAGAGAGGGACTGATACAAAAAAGTCGAAGTGCTTGGAGTAGCCAGGTTGCCCAGCTACAGAGAGGCAGAGAGTTCCATAGGGTAGAGGTAGCCAGAGAAGTGTCTTATAGATGGGAGTGAAAAGTGGTAATTTGAAAGGATAGGTGTAGGTCATGGCCAGAGTGGAGGGAATGGTTGGGGATATATCATAAGAGTAGAAACACAGAGAGAGAGAGGCATAGTTTAGTGATTTGAGGGTTAGAACCAGGATTTTAACCGATTCTAGATGGAGTAGGAATCCAGTACAAGGGCTGACAGAGAGAAGTTGTGTTAGTGGAGTGCAGAGTGAGGAAGATTAATATTTCAGACCCATTCAGAACAGATTGAGGGGACAGATGGGAAAGGAAGGCAGGTTAGAAAATGGTTGCAATAATCAAGACTGGAGATGAAGAGGGCATGCATTAGGACTATGTATTTTATGTGAGAAAGTGTTGAATGCATGAAATGTTCCCGAACAGAAGGTGGTGGGATTTGGTAAATGCTTGGATGTATGAATGAAAGAGGGCGGAGGCAAAGAAGGCTCCAAGGCAGCTAACTTGGGGTGTGGGGGTTATATTGGTGTTATTCAAGGTGATAATAGACTAACTTTAAGATAATGGGATGTTGTCTATGAAGAGACTGCAGAGAGGCAGAAGATGGATTGAAGGAGCAGAGGAGAGCAAACACACACTACTCCTCCTCCTTTACAGGCATGAATGTGCTGAGGGTGTTGGTAGAAGGGGGAGAGAAATAAGGCTGGACATAAGGAGGAGGATATATGAAGCGATTACATATAATAGCATCAATCATATCTTTAAAGTATATAGCATGATCCTGGAAATCAAAATGTGTAAAGGAAATATGATTAGTGGGACACAAATAAAATACACACAAAAATAAAATAAAATGAAATTTAAAAAAATCCTTGGCTCATGTCTTGAGGGGAGAATTTTAGGTATCTAACAAAGCTGTGCAGCAGTTCTGTCGAGGCAAGTCCTGGTATGTCTGTGGTCCACGTTTTGTGGTGCCCACCAGAGAAGCAGAGTTCCCATGTGGGATTCTGAGGACACTATACACACATGAAATGCTGAATTGGAAGCTGTCAGTCTTTTTAAAGAAAGCGCCCAAAGGATCGGCAGTCAGTTACAAGTGGAGGTTGGGCCAAATAGTTTGTATGTGATGTTTGGCCTGTAAATATAGGAAAATTTGACTGGGAGTGAGATTATCCTTATCTTTGAGATGTACAAAAGTATTAGTGGATGCTGTTGTTGGGTCTCTCAGCTGACCTACCTGTTCTATAAGTCTGAGCATCCACCTTGAAAAATATGGATCTACTGTGTGGTTCTGAAAATCTGGATTATTGCAGAAAGGGATGAACATTTATATATATATATATATATATATATATATATATATATATATATATATATATATATATAGGTGAATGTGGAGTGTAGCTTGTTGCCAGACTTTTATAGTGTTATAGATGGTTGAGTAAGACCAGGGAGTGGGTTTTTTCAGGAAGCATGTTGTAAATAAGATAGGGTAGTATGGGGGATAAAACTTTGGTCACACTGCTTATCAGTGAAACTATTGCTTTGGTTGATCCAATCGTTCCTGTATCTGAGTAGAGCTGCAGTGTTATAGAGGTGAATTTATGGAAGTTGAAGCATACATTAGCTTTAAGTTGGTGGGACTTTTTTGAGCCCAATCTAAGGTCCTTTGTAATTCCAGATGAAGCATTGGAATCTGCTATATAATAATTGTACCTCACAAATAGGTCAGTAAATTGGCAGTATCTGGAGCTTGTATAAGATATGAGGGAATATTGACATCTTTATTAGCTTTAACTTACCAAAAATGCTCAGTTGTAAAGATCTCAATTTCTGAAGCTCAGTAGTAATTTTGGGCTAGTAGACGGGATATTACATGTTTATAAGTGTTTTAGATCTGGAGCAGATGGTGTATGGGACTTTAGACTATTTGAATGCTAGAGAGGTATCAAATGCATTGAACAGCAATGTGTTGGATACCTCTCTAGCAATCAAGGACTTATAAGCTCCATTTAAGTCAATAGGAATATTTCTTCGAATCCCCCTGATGCAGTTGGTTTGTCCAAGCTCTACTTACTACATCAGCCTTTTTATTTCTGCACTAGACTATGTAAATACTAAAATTCCAGAGTGTGTGCACTACATGACTAACTACAATATAACGGTAAGATAGATCATTAATGCTAATTAGTGGGTTTATAGCAACAATGCTCTTAATACCATGTTAGTCTGAGACCACTATCATGAAAAAATACAAGAAACAGTCACTTACTCATAAATAATATCTGTACAGAAAGTTTAATTACTAATAAAGTTCACTTTATGGTGGACCATAAGAAACTCACTGTCCTCTTTCTTAATGCATAATATATTATGCAGCTTAACCATGTTTTAATGGAACAGGAATGGCATGTTCAGTATAAAACACAGTGCAGTGTCAAATGTTTAATTGGAGGGGGAGGGAAGGGAAAATAAACAGAAAAGCAAATTAATTATCTATTAGAATGTTTTCTGTATCATGAAAGGAAGAGAAAGTGAGACACAGTGTGGAAGACCAAGAGGGAAAAAGCAAGTTCTAAAGTATGAAGAAAAACAGTGTAACGGAGAGTGAAAATCAGAGAGTATGTGAATGAGAGATAAAGAGATAGAGTAAAGAATAAGGGAAAAAGCATGAGAAAGAAACAAAAGAGTGAATGAGCACAAACAAAAAAACGAAGTGAGAGTAAGAGATAAAGTATGAGGAAGAGGTGCGTGAGATAAAGTAAGAAATTCAATGAGATAATGAGCAAGACGCAGGGGATAAAAGGGAAGCTACATTATGAATGAGAAAAAAATAATCTATAAAGTATGAAAACATAAGAGAAAGAGTGAGAGAGGAAGGGAAAGTGTACATAAGGGAAAGAGTAAGAGAAACAAAGTGGGAAACCAAGAGCAAATGAAAAAGTAAGTGACTGGCTGTCTAATTTGTTCCCTGTCCACATACTTCCACTTTTAAAAAAATTTTTTATCAGAAGCAGATTTATATTGCTGGAGTGCAACCACTTTGAACAAAATCGCTAAAAGCCTTAAAAATTTTCATAATTTGCAATTAAACAAGAAGTACACTTTAGTTAATACACTGAATAAAACAAGCATTATCTTACTACTGGACTATTTTTCATTCAGAAATTATCACAACTGGAATTTTCTAGTATAGACACCAGGTGGTGCTGTTTCTATTACTTATTATGGAAAGCCGTAGACTGTGATTAAAAAAAAATTGCCTACTGGACACTAATTGGAGCTTCTGCTAGTATAACAAAGAAAGATTTGATTGTAATATCTTTAGAATTAATTTTTCTGGTAGTAGTTCTATAGTGCCAACTCATTAAAGTGTGTAAAATGTCTACAACATGAAACAGAGGCTCCACAGAACAATAAAAATTGAAGAACCTTCCCACACTGGAGAGACTTCCGTTAGCTGGTTAGTACATATTCTTCTTAGTTTACTAACAGATCATCCTTCATCATGACTGCTATAAACTCATAGTTGGCATCCCAGAAGTTCTTACACAGATCTCTCTGCAGTGATCCCAAGTCAGTGAGGCTGATGTACTGTGAAGAACTGGCATAAACCTACTGCACCACAGGAGACAAATAAAAAAATACCCACATGTCCCGCTAAATGGGACTTTTAATGCACTGAATGCTAGAGAGGTCTCCATCACACTGCAGGGAATTGCACTGGAAAATGTGCTATCCCCATTTGAATCAATGTGAGTTTTGTTTGTACCCTATGGTGTTACTAGTTTGCCACAGAATTACTCCAGTTCTCTTAGGACATCAGCCTCAGTAATGACCAAAGATGGAATATTTTTGATTTAAGCGGTGTGCTGGGGGCAGGACTGGTGGGACAGCATTTAACATAATTTTAAAGTTCCTTCATGACGTATCGACACCTCTGAGTGGCTGAATTATTCTATTATACAGACTGATTTATGAATATACACTGAACAAACATTAATGTGAGGATTTTTGCTGTGGAAAAATGTGATACACTTATATACTGTACACACACCACACAGTCTGATCTCTTATATAGAGGGACAACAGGGTTGGAAAGAGGGACATAGGGATTTGCATCTCAGAGGGACAGTACACCTCTAAAAAGGGGCACTGGAGAAGTCAGTCACTGTTAAACAATGCACTAATTGAGCACAAATCGTAAAAGGAAAGGAAATTAGCTTGTTTTTTCCCAAAAAAAATATTTTCCCTTTTTCATAGTGTCAAACAATGGGTTTTACCTATAAATATGTCATAAAATCCTTAAAAAACTGTATCTAATTTGTGTGGGTGTATTAATGGAATTAGAAGGAAAATATGGTTGAACAAAGGCATACTAAATTGGCCAAAATTTGTCTTGTCCTTGTCCTAGTGTAAAAAAAAACAAAAAACCCTAGTCACCAAGAGGTTAAATGTAAAACCTATGATTACTTAGAAAATATTATAAAGCTTTGTCCATTACCAGTCTTCCTTCCTCTTCTATGGATAATACTCCCCTAATGGATTTCAGCTAAAGCTTGTGTCCCCCCTCCGTTCTACTACCAACGCCTGAATTTTATCTATATAGTGAATGATCGTACCCATTCTCCATCAGATTCTACTGCATGTTCCTCTTATTTAACTTCTTAAATGAGAGGGGTATCCAATATATTGCAGAACAATGCACTAGAGCTATCTCAAGCATCCAAGTGGGCTCCAATCAATGCACTGGGCACCCCTCTGGCATTCAAAGGGTTAAACATTTGCCCTGAAAGGAAGGCTACGGCAATCATCATTAACAACCAGTAAGTCAAGTGGAATCAAAGTGTTTACTGGTCCAACTCAATACTCATCTACCCAGACCAATATATGGGCCCTTGTTTCAGTTACCAAAAGATATGTATTTCACGTTCCCCTGTTCCAAAATGCACTGAGGAAAATGCTAGTTGCTTACGAGGATAATGATTATGGCTAGGAACCAGTAAAGCAGACAAGGACACCTCTTTCAATCTGTATTAAACCATTATATTAATAAGAATATTTTTATGACAGGATAGTAAAGGAGTATGTAACCTTTGGCACTCCAGCTGTTGGAGACTACAACTCCCATCATCCCCAGCCAGCCGTTGGCTGTCTGGGGACTGTGGGGTCGTAGACGCCAACAGCTGCAGAGTCAAAGGTTGTCTATCACTCAGAGAGTGGTTAAAATAGCTCAGTGTTGGAAAAGCTTTATTTATATTCAGGATTAAAATTCACTAAACTGCAAACACATTAGCGCTCATTAGCAAGAAAAAAAAACGTATTTTAACATAGGAAATTAGACTCAATCTGATGTAAACACTTTATTTTCTCACTTGAGTTTATGCCAAAAAAGGAAAGCTGTCTAAAGCATCTTTCTAAAGGGAAAAAAATCAGCAGTGCTAAACACTTGTGTGCACTGCTAAGAATTTTAAATGGAGGTTAAGTGCATGGAGATCCACTGATAAAGTCTCTAACATTCTCCAGAGTGTGCAGTCTAAGTGAATCAGTCCCACATTCTGCAGCTGGTAAAAGTGGCGGATAAAACAGGCTCTAGTTAAAAATATTAATATTAAAAGAATCAAAACTGACAACTAATACATTTCTCTAAACATCCCTGACACTTCCTCTTGCATATCTTCTTCTAATAAAACAATTCATCTAAAAACAATTTGAAATCAAATACAAGAATGATGCATAATGGGAAGAACAATTTCTTCTTTATCCAGCAGTGAGGGAACTGCATAGCCCAAACAATTATGATTGCAGCCAGAGATTAACTTACGGAGAGAAGCTTCCACGTTATGGATCTGACAGATTTCGGAACACCAGACCAACTCAACTTCCGTAGTTCATCTGTACAACAAGACGGTATGTTTATTAAACAACAAGATAATTATAACTGTTCAGTACAGGAAATATGAAACACAAACTACTGATTGTCTTTCCCTATCTTCCCCCTAAATTTAAAAAAATATCAACAACAGTTTGTGCATAACAGTGGTGACCAACATTGCAATGTTTCTAGTAAATGTAGCACTAATTAATTTCAATTTTGCAAGCTTAAAGCACAAATAGAGTTTAGTGGAAGTATAATCTAGTCAATGTAATAATAAACCATTCACATTTTAAGACAAATCTGCATAAGAACATTAAACAGAAAACAATTCTTGGACAGGATTGCTATTCCATTCAGTGTGGTTCTGCATGAATTTCGGGATGTTCAGTACCATGGACAGCAGTTTATACACTGAAGTGCAGGGTTAGGGAACCTTTGGCTCTCTAGCTGCTGTAAAGTACATCTAGTTGAAGTCTTAAAAGCTAGAGATCCAAAGGTTGCCTAACCCTGCATATCATGAATACCAATGTTTCACAAGTTAAAGTGAATTCTTAACCCCTTAGTGACAGCCGCGTTCGTACGCGGCTGTCACCTTAACACCCGACGAACATTTTTTTTTTTCTCAAACAAGTCCGGAGTCTCCGAGAGGCGTGCAGCCGCACGGAGACCCGGACTTCCGTGACTTACCAGGTACGTCCTCTGTCACTAAGTGACCGTTTCTGCGGGACATACCTGGTAAGTCATCCATCGTTAAGGGGTTAAAGTGGGACTTTCACCTTAATTCACATTTACATATTTGAAAACTGCATTAAAACTGCCTATGTGTCATGTTAACCAAAAGTCCAGTAGATGTACAGCTTAGTAGATATTAACACTTTTATTTCTGGGTGAAACTGAATATAGAGTATTGCACAAAGTGCATATGAAACATCATTGAAACATTCATTAGCATATGCTCTCACTGAAAAGGCTTCATTAGCACAGGACATGTCACTGAAAAACATAATTAGCATATGAAATGGAACTGGTAATGCACGGGTACCACAATTAACATACATTAGCATATGGTAACAAGTGTGACAATTTCCTTAACTGTACGTTTGCTGGACTTTTGGTTAACATGACACAGCCAGTTTTTAATGCAGTTTTCAAATATGTAAACTTGAATTAAGATGAAAGTTCCACTTTAATAAAAATCAAGTGGAAAGAATATCATTGACTCATTGCTGCATTATGGCCAGTGAAGCAGGGATGGGCAATCTGAGGCCCTCCAGCTATTGTATTCTACAACTCCGCACATCTGCCAGGTGAAGATGGGAGTTATAGTCCACAACAGCTAAATTGCCCACAGCTGTCATAAAGTGAAATAAGCCAATGTGCAATGGGTTGTATACCACTGTCATTCAAGGGGGTCAGTGTTAACTGTGTGTGTGCATTATTACTCCTACACAATACATTGGAGACCTCATTCAAATGTATTATCCCAGTCCTTTATTTTAGTGTGAAATGCGTTGACCTTCATATTTGCACTACTTGTCATCTAGCCTCTCTGTCAGTCTCCCCTCGATACTGTTAACGTGTGTGATGTAGAAGGTGTAACTTTGAATAACATCTGACTGATTTTACCGCTGTGGGATCGCTTTGTTGGACTGCTAGCCACTTTTTGCCTTTATTGATAACACAGAGATGCCAATTCCTAAACAGTTTCTTGTGCTGGTGTAATACTGCTCTTTGACCATTCGCCAATAAACACTCAGATTATTTGGGCTCTGTTGCAGTTTCATCTAGTGTCAAAGCAGTGGAGTAACCAGTCATTAGAGGACCCTAGTGCAAACATTATTTTGGACCTCCAATTCAAATATGCTCCAGTGGCAGATCTAGAATCTTTTGGGCCCTGTCACAACTGCACCCTCTGCACCTCCTATCATTAACTCCCTGGGTCCTTATATGTTGATTTTAAAAGCAGATATCTTACATTTCTTTATCAAGAGGGTTATCAGGACTGCTGTTTTCTTTTCTCTACAATTCATATTGATGTACTAATCTTATTTACTTGCCAAAACATGTCCCGAGATGCTCTGAAACAATAGTGCAACATGTCATACTCCATACTTTCCCCATATAGCCAAAACACCAGCTAAGCATGTTACAAGCAGGGAAGAGTCATTCCATTACATCACTGATGCAATGTTACCAAGTGCCAAGCATAATCTCACCTTTCGTTCTGAACAGTTTCCTCAATTCATGTATTTGTTTTGCTCCCTGTTTACCAGTATCATGCTTGTGTTTGGTGCTTGTTCATACTACAGCAGGGATGCACCAGAAAACAAAGGAGGAGGGGAAACATGGATCCCTTCTCCTCGCTTGCTCTTAGTGCAGCATAACTGGTTGCTTCCCAGCTATCCATGAAAGGGTTATAAAGGACAGTATTCAGGAATCTAAAGAGGAGCAACTGTACCACAAGTAACATATACAAATTCACAATATTTCAATTAACTGGGACTTTTAATCCCTTTCATGCTAGAAGAGTCTTCAAAACATTACTATACAATGCATTTAAGACCTCTCTGGCATTCAGTGGAGTAATAGTCCCATTTCTATAATGGAAATGTCCATTTGGTTTACTCTACAATTGCTTGTATTTAATATGTCGCAAGTGGAGAATTCAGAAAATAAAACAGTAGCGGTACTGGAGCAAACCAAATGGATTACAGGGAACAAATAAAAAATCTCCTTTATCTTATTGGACACACTTAAAATCTTAAATGCTAGAAAGGTCTCCAAAGCATTAAGAAGCAACATGTTGGGGACTTTTCTAGCACTCAAGAGGTTAAAATTGAAAGTATTACATAATATGGAAATAAATATAAATATTTTATATATATATATACACACACACACACACACTAGTGTAAAAGCCCGTATACATGGGCCAAGGTCCAGGTGATGTTAACCCTCTGAGTGCCAATGCGTTGCGTACCCCTCTGGCACTCAAAGGGTTAAGAGGTCGGTACTGCTCTGCGTCCTGCCGCCAACGCAGTCATGCACTGTAGAGACTGACCGAAAGCACAGAATGCTCCCAGCACAGAACTCCCAGTATTCCATGCTCCCAGCATTCTGTGCATTCGGACAGTCTCTACTGCGCATGATGGCTTCTGACAAGTATTCTAGCAAATTATTATATAGGACAGTACAAAGTCAAGGTGTGGAATGCACTCACTGTTTCAGATGGAGACGTTACGCCTGGGTGCTCATCCCGAAGTTGTAATCATAATAGCAAGAGGGTTATGAAAAGCACACACAGGAAACTTATTTAGCAGTGAACAGGTGGATTTAAATAAATCCACCTGTTCACTGCTAAATAAGTTTCCTGTGTGTGCTTTCCACAACACTCTTGAGATTATATATATATATATAATTTATTGCAGAGTTCGCCCTGATAAGTAAAGGAAGGCTACTTGTGCTGCTACAAAATGTTTTATTTCAAAGTTACCAGGCACATACATGCATTTTTCAAGTGCAGTACATCACTGGCCTGAAATGTTATGGTGGCGCTGTTACAGGAACAGTCTATTGAGGGTTGCTGACACTGACAATAGAGGTCCATAGACTGCTGTAGCAACAGAGTCACCATTTAATGTCAGGTCATTGATGTACTGCACTCAAACATGCAAGTACGTGCTGTAGCGAATTTTGAATAAAATATCTCTTAGCAGCAGGGTCAAAAACCCAGAAAACTATGGCCCATATTTATAAATGCAATCTGCAGTTATTATGGAGTAAACCAATTGAACCATAGGGGTCAATTAAAAATCCATATTAAATTAAATTGGGCTTTTAGCAACTTGAATGGTAGAGAGGTCTTCAATGCATTGCAGAGTATACAAGGGGTTAAAAAGTTCTATTCAAGTGCATGGGAATTTATACATTTTTATTTGCCAGCGATGGTGCAGTTTGTTTACTTCAGAATAACTCCAGTTTTGCTTCAGAAATACGGGCCTAGATTTTTTTCATGCTAGCTTCCCTGTAGCCAATGGGAATATATAATTGTCCCCTTTGATGCATTCTGGCTGTTACCACAAAACATTCCTATCTTTTAACCCTTTGAGTGCCAGAGGGGTACGCAGCGCATTGCAAATCAATGTGTTGGGTACCACTCTGTCACGCAAAGGATTAAAACATCTCAGGTGTTCAGAAACCAAAATGTGAGCAATTCTGGAGAATACTAACTACACAGTGGGGGTGGGGATTCTAATTGTTTAAATGGGGCTTTTAACCCCTTGAATGCTAGAAAAGTTTCCAAAACACTGGGAAGCAATACAATAGCGACCACCCTAGAATTTGAACAGTTAAAAGCCACATTTAAATCAATGGGAATTTGGGGAATTTATTTGTCCTCTACGGTGCAGTTGGTTTGCTCTGCAATTACTTGTCTTTCTCTTTCTGCATACGTCCCAGTTTATGCACAATACTGGCCATATATTGAAATCAAGAATTTTATTTTTTCGAAATTATTTTGCAGCTATAAATATCTTAATGTGGTAGAAAAATACACTCCTGAAATTGCTTCAATTACTGAGAGAGAGAAAAAATATCTGCAAACCTTTTTTCTCTATTATCCAAAGACGTAAAATAACATGAAGCTTATGTAATATGAATGTTCAAATTAAACTCCGGCACTCAAACTGCTAGCAATGATGTTTTATACAAAAGTGAAAAGTCCTTTCATATCGATTGCTATATCCTAAGTGGGGATGAAGGCATCATTCCCTTTCTCCCAAAGCTTCTACAAGGCAGAATACTTCTTCCAACACATTAGGTGACTCTCTCTTATTTATGCTCCAAGGTCCTATTTCACTAGCAACAACATTTTTATGATATTTACCTGTCTGCTTATATAAATAAACTTTTTATTGTATTTACAGTTGAAATTATTTGCATTAATTGTTTGTATTACGCTTTGCCAACAAATTCTTTTCTGTTAACAGCAGCACTTTAAACCCTTAACAAGAAAGAAAATGATGTTGTAAAATAAGCAATTACATAATCATTTTGTCTTCTGGCAAATTTTACAGTGGGTCAATAATGCCCTTCCTGAGAGTGTTGTAAAGAGAGCAGAATTCTGGTCTCCACCTCATGGGCTTTGAACCTAGTAATATAGGTTCAAGATCACTCTAATGTTACAATAAACAAGTCAGTCTGAGCCTTTTCCCATGCCGAAGGTACTAAATGACAATTTCCCCAGCAGAGGAATAAATTGTACCATTTCTTTTCAGCCAGCATTAACCATACTGAAAGTAAAGAATATAAATAACTCTCAAACTGCAAAATAGAATATTCACAAAATATACTCCTTTACTTGCATGTGCTTTATCGAAATAAAAGGAAAAATGCATCATTATAACAGGTATATAGTCCAAACATGGGGCCTTCAGCATAAAAGAAAACTATACACATTACAAATTTCTGAAACTCCCATATACTAAAATATGTTTTTTGCTTTGCAATGCACTGGTGACCTCTTTAGCATTCACAGGGTTAAAAGCCCCATTTAAATCAATGGGAAGATTTTTTTTTTTGGTGTAGACAGCTTGCTCCACAATGACTAGTTTCATTTCTGGGTAAGGCCCTTACAGATTTCATAAAGAAATAAACCTCAGGCCTTATTCATCAAGCTTAACCCTTTGAGTGCCAGAGGGGTACACAACGCATTGCAAAGCAATACGTTGCATACCCCTCTGGTACTCAAAGGGTTAAGGGGTGCAATTATGGAGCAAACGTACTGCACCACAAGCATTAATCACTTAGTTCAGTGGTTCTCACTTAGTTGCGCCATGGAAATGCACTTAGGGTGCCCCTTTATTTTTCTATAAAGGCTTTGACAAAATTGTTATTGCTGAGTTTTAACTCCTTACGGACCCTTGACGGCCCTTGCACGTCATGAGTTGGGGAGCGATAAGGATCCATGATGTGCCAGGACCGTCATGGAATTCAGGGCTTCTCACACAGCTACAGGCCATCTGGGGAGACCTGAATCGGCTTCTAAAAAAAAAAATGATCCATGGTCCCTAAGTGCCGGCCAGGTGCGTGATTGGCCGTTCCTTAAGGGGTTAAATATGTATTTATGGAAATTATTATACACAATGCGTATGAATTTGTATTTCTCATAGGGAGACAAAACAATAACTATATCATTTATGTATTGGGACCCTTCATTACATCCTGCTCAAATCTATCGCTATAAAAGTCTAACCATTTCTAGTTTGCTGTCCTCCCTTCCCTGGGCAAAGTCTCACTCCTGTGAAAATCACTGCAGAGAGACTCACAGACATAAGAGTTCCAGCAGTTCCCCAGTGTGCACAGAGCATCAAATTCCACAGGTAACATTACACAGCAGTTACTAGTGACCAATAAAATGTGAAGGTTGCCCTGAAAAGTCCAGACTGGGTGTTAAAGGTGCCTTGATCCAAAAAGACGAAAAAAAAATCTGCTTTAGTCATTCATGCATGCATGTTATATTAATCATGTTTAATTTGCAGATTGATATCCATTAAAGTAAAACATCTAAGGATGCTTTAAATGTGTTAAAAATCTTTCCAAACATTAGGACACCATTCTTAAAGTTTGTAAACCTGAAATGGAGACTACAAGTGATTGAGGATGACTAAATCAACTAGCAGTTTTGGTAATTAAGTGAAAGGCTTTTCAAATTGAGAGATTAGCCTATTTATAGATCTATTAGGTCTTTAATGTTAACAAAACCGTATTGAAAATCTACAGTGCTCTCCGTCAATCCAAAATATTAACCCCTTAACGACCGGCTGATCACCGCGGCAACGCGACTAAAAAACCGCAGAGCATTTTTTTTTTTTTGGTTCCGGACTCCCCGAATGGCGTGCCGCCGCGGGGGGAACCCAGAACACCATGATGGTCTTAGTACGTCATGGGTCGTTCAGTCAGATCGACCCTTGACGTACTATGACCGTCAAGGCTCGTTAAGGGGTTAAGAAACCTTAAACCTGAATATTTAATTAAGTAAAAGTGAGGTTTTGGCTTTATTAGGAGAATAGCTATGTGTGCACAATTATTGGGCAACTATTAGTATACAGAATTATTATGCAAAATGATAATTTTCCCATCTTACGTGTTTATTTTCATCTATTAAAGTGAGAATACTAAACAAACAACTCAAAATTTACAAATAAGCATTTGTGACATTTCCAAAAAAAAAAAAAAAAAAATTAGTGACCAATATAGCCACCCTACTTTTCAATAACAGTCATAAGCCTTCCATTCATGAAGTCTGTCAGTTTCTTGATCTGTTGACAATCAACTTTTTGTACAGCAGCAACCACAGCCTCCCAGACCACTGTTCAGGTGTACTGTTTTCCTTCAGCGTAAATCTGCCGTTGAAGAAGGGCCCACAAGTTCTCAATAGGGTTTAGGTCTGGTGAGGAAGGGGGCCATGTCATTATTTTATCATCTTTAAGGCCTTTACTGGCTAGCCACGCAGTGGAGTACTTCGATGCATGCGATGGAGCATTGTCCTGCATAAAAATCATGGTCGTCTTGAAAGATGCAGACCTTTTACTGTACCACTGCTTGAAGAAAGTGTCTTCTAAAAACTGGCAGTAGGGTTGGTAGTTGATTTTGAGTTCATCTTCAACCCGAAAAGGTCCAACTAGCTCATCTTTGATAATACCAGCCCATACCCAGTACCCCTCCTCCACCTTGCTGGCGTCTGAGTCGAAATGGAGCTCTGTGCCCATTACTGATCCAGCCACGGGCCCATCCATCTGGAGTCAAGAGTCACTCTCATTTCATCAGTCCATAAAACCTCTGAAAAATCTGTCTTCAGATATTTCTTGGCCCAGTCTTGACGTTTCAACTTATGTGTCTTGTTCAGTGGTGGTCGGGTTTCAGTCTTCCTTACCATGGCCATGTCTCTAAGCACCGAGCACCTAGTACTTCTGGACACTCCAGGTAGGTTGCAGTTCTGGAATATGACAGCACTGGAGGATAATGAGTTCCTGGTAGCTTCATGTTTGATTCTTCTCAAATCTCTGGCAGCTAATTTGCATATTGTTTCCTTAACACGTTTCTTGTGAACCTGTTGACTATTTGCAACAAAACTTTGATTGTTCTGTGATCACGCCCCAAAATGTTAGCAATTTCAAGAGTGCTGCATTCCTTTGAAAGACTTTACAATTTTTGACTTTTTAGAGTCACTTATATCTCTTTTTCTGCCCATGAAGCCTCCTAATAATTATGCACACCTTGACATAGGGTGTTCATCTCTTTAGGCCACACCCTCTCTCATTACACATCACCTGATATGCTTAAATTCAATAAGCATTCAAGTTTATACAGCTTGGAGTTGGAAAATATGCATAAAAATGATGATATGGCAAAATACTCACTTGCCTAATAATTGTGCACACAGTGTACTGAATCTGGCTGAATCTGCAAGTAAATCCTCTGGTTTTCTTGTATGTAAGCAACTATACAACGTATCCATGGTTAGATCCTCTCTGGCCTTTTTCTTTTATCAGTGAGTGCCAGAGAGATCCACCATTCCCATCCTCCAGCTATTAATTTTGTTATAATGGTAATGGCCACATTTTCAACATTCTTATTATATTTCCCAGCTTCTAATATATAAGTAAAATAAGGGTTCTGAGACATTTTTCAGTCAAACATTATCACAACTCAAACTATTTTTTCTTCCAATTAAACTGCAATGTTCTATTCTGGTAACCAGCTAGTGCTATTTGGGTCACGTATCGTGCTGAGTTGTAGCCTATGACTCCAGTCTATCATTGAGTGCATTGTTTCTCTCCGTGTCTGTGTCCAGGAAGCATGATTACAGATACTGAAATTGCCGTCTTTCTGGTTAACACTCATTTGGAATGTAAATGTGATAACAAACCAGGGAAGAGAGGCATGACTGAGAAATATCACATGGAGGTATACTTGTCCTATACTGCAGAGGTGGGTGTCAGCCTTTACCTATTTGTGTTACAGCCATAAGCTTTACCACTATTTGCTATTATGAGTTCAGGTTCACTTTTCATGCCACAAGTGACACACACGTATGATAAATAAAATCTGGGTTACCATCATGGCAGCTATGAGGCATTTTAGCTTCTGAAACCAACCATGTGGTTATCAAAGATCTGGTTGAAGTAACATAAATAGAACAGTCCATTCCTTCTTACTCTGGTATCTTGATAATGTACATTCAAATGAGTATCTCACAGCATTAAATGTTCATAGGGCTATGAAAATGCAAATAATGCCACATAAACACTTAGGGCTATATTCAGGAACCTAGAGGTGCAATTCTGGAGTAAACCAACTAAATCATAGTGGAAAAATAAAAACAAAAAATTTCCTAAAAGACAATAATGGCTTATACAGGTAAAACCGAGGCTCAGTATACAAAATCCATCCTCATACAGATGTTCAAGTTCCCATCTAGCTAGCAAAACATACTGTAGGTTTGGGTTCCATGAAATGTTACAGCATACATAACTAACATTGCGGGTACCTCAGTGCTGTGTGTGTGTGTATATGTGTCCATAAGATGACATGGGTGTTACAACAAAGCATTTCAAAGATCAACAAACCACTGTTGCATGATTTCAGTGGCCCCAATATTAACCGCTTAACGACCAGCCGATTGTCGCAGCAACACGACTGAAGGGTCGCGGAGCTTTTTTTTTTTTTTTTCTTTTTCTGGTTCCGGACTCCCCGAATGGCGTGCAGCCGTGGGGGGAGCCCAGAACTCTATGACGGTCATAGTACGTCACGGGTCTTTCATTCAGATCGACCCTTGACGTACTATGACCGTCAAGGGTTGTTAAGGGATTAAGTTTAAAAAAAAACAGATTTTTTTACACTGTTTATGAAAACCTATTCCACAATGGAATTTAAACTAACAGTAAACATAAGTCAGCAACTACAGTGGTTATAAAAAGTCTACACACCCCTGTTAAAATTCCAGGTTCTTGTGATGTTAAAGAATGAGACGAAGATAAATCATGTCAGAACTTTTTCCACCTTTAATGTGACCTATAATATGAACAATTCAATTGCAAAACAAACTGAAATAGTTGAGGGGGAAAAATAAAGAATAAAAAATTCACAATAAACTGTTTGCATAGGTGTGCACACCCGATGTGACTGTGTTCAGAATTACCCAATCACATTCAATCTCATGTTAAATAGAAGTCATTACACACGTGCCATCATTTAAAGTGACTCTGATTAATCACAAATAAAGTTCAGCCGTTCTAGTAGGATTTTCCTGACATTTGCTTAGTTGCATCTCAGAGTAAAAGCCATCGTCCGCAGAGAACTTCCAAAGCATCAGAGGGATCTCACTGTTGAAAGATATCAGTCAGGAGAAGGGTACAAAATAATTTCCTAAGCATTAGATATACCATGGAACACAGTGAAGACAGTCATATCATCAAGTGGAGAAAATATGGCACAACAGACACATTACCAAGAACTGGACGCCCCTCCAAAATTGATGAGAAGACGAGAAGAAAACTGGTCAGGGAGGCTTCCAAGAGGCCTACTGCAACATTAAAGGAACTGCAGGAATTTCTGGCAAGTACTGGCTGTGTGCTACATGTGACAACAATCTCCCTTATTCTTCATATGAATGGGCTATGGGGTAGGGTGGCAAGACAGAAGCCTTTTCTTACAAAGAAAAACATCCAAGCCTGGCTGAAGTTTGCAATAACAAACATCAAGTCCCCCAAAAGCATGTGGGAAAATGTGTTATGGTCGGCTCAAACCAAGGTTGAACTGTCTGGCCATTATTCCAAAAGGTATGTATGGTGCAAAAACAACACTGCACATCACTCATAGAACACCATACCCACAGTGAAGCATGGTGGTGGCAGCATCATGCTTTGGGGCTGTTTTTCCTCAACTGGAACCAGGGCCTTAGTCAGGATGGAGGGAATTATGAACAGTTCCAAATACCAGGCAATTTTGGCACAAAACCTTCAGGCGTCCTTTAGAAAGATGAAGATGAAGTTTACCTTTCAGCACGACAACGACCCAAAGCACACATCCAAATCCACAAAAGCATGGCTTCACCAGAAGAAGATTAACGTTTTGGAATGGCCCAGCCAGAGCCCAGACCTGAATCCAATTGAACATCTGTGAAGTGATCTGAACAGGGCTGTGCACAGGAGATGTCCTCGCAATCTGACATATTTGGAGCGCTTTTGCAAAGAAGAGTGGGCAAATATTGCCACGTCAAGATGTGCCATGCTAATAAACTCCTACCGAAAAAGACTGATTGCTGTAATAAAATCAAAAGGTGCTTCAACAAAGTATTAGTTTATGGGTGTGAACACCTATGCAACCAGGTTATTGTGAGTTTTTTATTTTTCCCCCTCAACGATTTCAGTTTGTTTTGAAATTGAATTGTTCAAGTTATAGGTCACATTAAAGGTGGAAAAAGTTCTGACATGATTTATCTTTGTCTCATTCTTTAACATCACAAGAACCTGGCATTTTAATAGGGGTGTGTAGACTTTTATATCCACTGTATCTGGCTATGCATAGGGAACAAAGGCAGATGCATTCCTCCACCATAATAACAAATCCTAAATTATGTACAAAGTAGTGTAAAAGCCCGTGTACACGGGCCAAGGTCTGGGTCTGGCACTCAAAGGGTTAAGAGACCACTACCTCACTGTTCCATGCGATGCAGTCTTGCGTCACCTCACTCACACGATTCATCCATGCGCAGTAGAGACTGCCCGAACGCGCTACTGCACATGACTGCATCGTGACAAACATCCTAGCGAATTATTATATAGGAGTGTGGAATTAAACAAATACCACCACAAATTAGCAAGGGTCTACATGTGTATTTTGAAAACTTGAATTAAATTAGTGCGTAATCATTTTATTTATTCACATAATTGTTCAGCGAATCTGCAACATCCAGACCTTTATGAAAAGCAGTTATAGATGCTGTTTTCAAGTTTTAAATGAAAAACACGTTAAAATGCAAATCACAAAGTCAAGTTATGCTAGTTGGTGGTAAAACTGGCAATTAAATGCTTATTTAATAAACATTGAATCAGCCAATTGCACAGCAATCAACTACAGCCTTCCACTATCTGGATGGGATTTTTTTGGCTTAACACCAGATATAAAAAGCAAGCAGCTTTGTTTGCAGGCTCCTAATGTATTACTGAAGATTTAAAAAAGACAAAAGAGAATGGATATACCTAAAATGCTCCTTCTAACCGATAAACCATGTAACTGGGAATGTATTTCTCTAGTGAAATGAACTATTTTATAATATAGGTAATCAACTGAAAAAAATAAAATCAGTCTGTTAGAAAACTGCCTTGCTAAAACATGAAAACTACTGAGAAAGACAGTAGAGGCATATAAAGAGGTGAGCTCAGAGCAATTAATAACGATAATAATAATGGTGCATAGCAGCAGAATGCAGATTACAAAACTACAATGAGAGCTACAAAAGGCCTGTAATCTGTGTTTGGGTCTTTGTTATTATTATTATTATTATTATATACATTTTTTTTAACACTTTCAGTGCCAGAGGTAGGTGTTTTGTTTTTTGTTTTTTTTTACCCCACTGGACGAAAACATTTTCAACATTTTTGCTACCCATCTATCTAGGTATGATTCCCGTTGGTAAAGTTCTACTTATATGTAGAAAACTATACATAGTTTTTTGGGGGGGGTTTCCCAGAACAAATTCAGCTATTCCATGACCTCATGAGGACTAAATTTTGCATTGTTTGTCAAGCTATGATATTATAAATAAAGTAAAAAAAAAAATTACTTATTTTGCCAACCCAAAACATTTATTTTTGTTGTGAACATTTCAGTTATTTTAAAAACCCTGAATCCTCAAAGTACAAAAATACCTAACACCTGTATAGTTTCATCTACATGCATTGGCTTGTGCATAACTCTAACTAACCCTCTAGAGGGGTATTCCTCTATGGCATTCAAAAGGTTAATAGAAGTGTAAAATGGTATTTTCAGCATTATCCTATATAATAATTCACTAAGATGTTTGTCACGATGCAGTCATCCGCAGTACCGCGTTCGGAGTGCCTCTACTGTGCATGATTGCATCGCGTGAGTGAGGCGACAAGACTGCATCGCGTGGAGCAGTGAGTTAGCGGCCTCTTAACCCTTTGAGTAACAGAGGGGTACGCAACGCATTGCAAAGCAATGCGTTGCGTACCTCTCTGTTACTCAACGGGTTAACATTACCCAAACCTTGGCCCGTGTACACTAGTAAACTTAGCATTCGCATTGGTTACACAGCAAAACTAACCTAAAATAGCTCAATAACTATATAAAACCATATATTTCCGGAAAGTATGTACCCTACTGCATCAAATGAGGGGTAACTTGCCTTTCTACCCCTAGCCTGACATGAACACACGTTTCCAGAAAGTGGTGCTAAAGGACAAAAATATGTATATTTTTTTTACATTTCCACCCATTCAAAAGAGGATTTTAGTCTTACCTGTTAAAACCTTTTCCCTTAGTCCATACAGGTGACTGGTAACTTTCAGTAGGCGATCAGCCCCTTTAAATAGGCAGGAACAATTCTGCGAAGTGACTGCTGGTTGAAGCCTACCTCCTCTCCTTAGCTTGCAGCTAGCCAATCCCCATCCAGTAAGATTTGACAACTAACTATTGACTAGGAAGTAAGAAGGTAAAGGAAGACTCCTGTGAGCATGAACCCGAAAAGATCTGCCACAGGAGAGCCAAGCATGGTCCCTTGACAGGGTGGGAGACCAGTAACCTGTATGGACTAAGAGAAAAGGATTTAACAGGTAAGACTAAAATCCTCTTTTCTCTGTCGTCCAACACAGGTTACTGGTAAATTTGGGATGTCCAAACATTAAGTTCCCCAGGGTGGGAAGAAAGGCAAGAACCAGGCGCAAGCCCTCAAAGTCACCAGAGCACCAATGAACCAACAGATCATGAATAGCTCAACAATAAGCGCAAGGTGTCAACGGACACAGAACAGGGGTAAAACAAACCCCAGGAACTGATATAATGCACACTGAACTAGAGCCAGCATGGCTCAAACGTGAAAGAGTACTGAAGAGACAAAGGAGATCATAGAAAGGAAAGACTGCATCCAGGATCTTTCTCCCAAAACTGGCAGCAGCCGATGCCAGGACATCCACACGATAGTGTTTCGAGAAGGTATGCACAGATGACCAAGTGGCCGCCTTGCACAACTGATCAGCTGAATCCTGATTCTTGTAGGATGAAGATGCCCCAATAGACCTCATAGAATGAGCCGTGACCCGAAAGGGAACAGGCTTCTTCCTAAGTTCGTAAGCCTTACGAATAGTGGACTTGATCCACGAAGCAATGATTACCTTGGAAGCAGGCTTCCCTGCCCTGGGACCCTCAGGAATGATAAAAAGTGTCAGACTCTCTCAATGGCTCAGTGCAATGCACATAGAACTTGAGACAACGCACAACATCCAACAGTTGAAGATCCTTCTCCTTGTCAGAATTAGGGTTAGGGCAGAAAGAAGGAACACCAATTTCCTGATTAATATGGAACTCAGACAGCACCTTCGGGAGAAACTCTTACGAAGTGTGAAGCACTGCCTTGTCCTTGTGAAACACCAAAAAGGGTGGTTTACAGGACAGGGCATACAGCTCTGCAACACAGCAAACAGACACAATTGCCAGGAGAAAAGCCATCTTCCACGTCAGCAGATGGAGAGGAATAGTGGCCAATAACTCAAAGTGAGGGCACTGAAGGATGCCCAAAACCAAGTTAAGGTTCCACTGAGGAGTGGGAGTCTTAAACACAGGACGGGTAAGAGCAACACCTTGGAACAAAACCTTGACATCAGGAAGAATAGAAAGGTGCCTCTGAAAGAAAACAGAGAGAGCAGAAGTCTGAACCTTAAGAGAACTCAGACTGAGACCCTTATCCACACCATCCTGGAGGAAGGAAAGCACCATAGGAAGATCAAAATCCTGAGACAGGTCGCTATCAGCACACCAAGATAGAAAGGTAGACCAAACTCGGTGGTAGGCCTTAGAGGAAACCGGCTTATGGGCACTAAGCAAAGTAGCCAATACACCAGAAGAAAATCCTTTCTTCTTCAAAATTCAGGATTCAATCTCCATGCCGTCAAAGCCAGACGATGAACATCCTCCTTCCACAGGTAACCCTGTAGAAGAAGATCCGGACTGGAGGGAAGCCAAAGAGGTTCCGCTACTGAGAGATCCAGAAGCTCCGGAAACCAAGCCTACTGAGGCCAGTACAGAGCAATCAGAATGACTGGGCAGCGCTCCAGTCGCAGTTTCCGTATTACCCATTGCAACAGGGGAATGGGAGGAAAGAGGTATGCCAGAGGGAAATTCCAAGGGATCGACAAGGCATCCACTGCTAGAGACAGGGAATCCACCCAGGGAGAGCAGAACGTTGGAACCTTCCTGTTGTGTCTTGCTGCCATCAGGTCGATGCATGGAAGACCCCACAGCTGGACAATGAGGTTGAACACCTCTTGATGCAGTTCCCAGTCTCCGCTGTCCACTGTGTGTCGACTGAGGAAGTCTGCCAAAACATTGTCTACACCAGGAATATGAACTGAGGAAATGGCAGGGACATGCTCCTCTGCCCAGGACAAAATAGTCTTGACCTCTAGCCAAGCTACGAGACTTCTTGTGCTGCCTTGCTTGTTGATGTAGGCTACCACTGTGGCATTGTCCGACTGGACCCTGACCAGTGGTTAGAGTACCTTATGTTTTTATATATATGTATATATAGATCTTTAATAATAAACATTACAAGTATATATTTTACCCCTGGCCCTTTCTGTATCTAGTGACATATAGGGCCTCTAGCCCCCTTTCTTCTTTTTTTATTTACTCGCTATATCTAAGTTCTTATACCCCCCCCCTAAATATTCCAAGGGGGGATTCTATGCCCTAATGCCAATTTTATGCATGTGGGCTAACATATAAGAACTACATTCGATAAAGGGGACCCTTCAATCAGAGGAGTGTCATTTGCCTAGAGTGACCCCCAACCATCCAGTGCAGATCTTCTAACTGAGAGGCAGGGGAAGCCTCTTAGAAATGTGAGTAGATACCATTTGGGTACAGGGGATTAATATACTAAGGGGATTAATATACTAAGACTACTACGCTTAGAGGTGTGTTTGTTGTGCTGTTTCTTATTTTTTCTGCAGTTCTTCCGTGACGTGGGGTGAGGATCGTGATACCCACAAGTTATAGCTGCACGAACACATATCATCATTATTTTCATATATCACTCACGGACTAAGCGCACACATTTTTTCAAAACTTTGTTCAATGAAAAAGCACCCCAACAGTGACCAAAGCCCCCTGAGCCCGCAAACATGCCCAGAACGTTGACCGGATAACAGAGCAAGGACAGACCAACACAATGAGCTATCTCTGACCTCGCTACTTGGAGCGGTTGCAGAGAATTGTCCCAAACTGTAAAGTCCCATAGAAGTGAAAGGAGCAATGGCGTCTATGCTGTAAACACGCACCGGAACACAAATTTTACAAGGTGAAAACCAAATGTAAAAACCACTCAAAAGCCCACTAGAACATAGTAACATAGTAACATAGTAGATAAGGCTGAAAAAAGACATGCGTCCATCAAGTCCAGCCCATGCCAATAACACCCCTGTTGATCCAGAGGAAGGCAACAAAAAAGCCCTCTGGAGCAATTTCCAATGTAGGTGTGTGTGTGAGTGTGTCAAATAGTTCCCCGGCTCAATATCCTATTTGCTTTGAAGCCATCTGTCATAACTGTCAATATTGTTCTGTGCTAGATAGGCATCCATTGCTTTTTTGAATGCAGTTACATTATCTGCAAGCACAGCATCCCGAGGCAAAGAATTCCATAGCCTTACCGCCCTTACTGTAAAGAATCCCTGCCTGTGTTTTAGTCGAAAGCGCCTTTCCTCAAGTCTTAATGGATGACCTCTTGTTCTTAGCTCAGCTCTTTGCATAAATAATTCATTGGATAGTTCTTTGTATTGGCCTTGAATGTATTTGTAAATGGTAATCATATCACCCCTTAGACGTCTCTTTTCTAATGTAAACAAACCCAGTTTGGCTAGTCTCTCTTTGTAACTCAGATCCTCCAATCCCTTTATCAGTTTTGTTGCACGTCTCTGCACCTTTTCCAGTTCAGTAATGTCTTTTTTTAGAACAGGCGCCCAAAATTGTACTCCATATTCTAGATGAGGCCTAACCAAGGATTTATACAGAGGTAGGATAATATTAGCATCCCTTGCTTCTACACCTCTTTTTATGCAGGCTAGTACTCTATTTGCTCTTGCAGCAGCTGAGTGACTCTGCACACTGCTGTGAAGACTATTGTCTATCAGTACACCTAAATCTTTCTCTAATGAGGATTTCCCAAGTTGTTTCCCATTTAGAGTATATGTAGCAAGTTTGTTTCTACAACCCAAATGCATAACCTTACATTTATCTACATTAAATGACATCTGCCACTTTTCTGCCCATTCACTTAGTTTATCTAAATCCTTCTGTAGGGAAAAAACATCGAGCTCTGTATGTATTTCCTTACATAGCTTAGTGTCATCAGCAAAGATTGAGATGCTACTTTCAATTCCCACTTCTAGATCATTAATAAACAAATTAAAAAGCATTGGGCCCAGGACTGAACCCTGCGGTACCCCACTTATAACCCTAGACCAATTTGAAAAAGTTCCATTTACAACAACTCTCTGCCATCTATCATTTAACCAGTTCTCAATCCATGTACAGATACCACCACCCAAACCGAAGCCTTTTAATTTATGCAGTAACCTGTTGTGAGGCACTGTGTCAACAAGTCAGTAGACCCAATAAACACTGATCCCAGTAGGGAAAGTGCCCACAACACCCCAAAGATGACAAACCAGCAACCAAAGGGTTAAGTTACCACATAAACGTGCTCCAAACACCCCACAGACATGCAGATAAACCCAATGAGTGCATGAG
The DNA here is from genome assembly GCA_037306005.1 of Rhinophrynus dorsalis. Lineage (NCBI taxonomy): Eukaryota > Metazoa > Chordata > Amphibia > Anura > Rhinophrynidae > Rhinophrynus > Rhinophrynus dorsalis. The sequence goes on from CM074721.1 coordinate 290,030,871, forward strand.
TATGTAATAGGAACTCCAAATGAGACTCCTGTGCGGAGGGGAAGCATGGGACATGTGAACCTCGGCACTCAAAGGGTGCTCACCTTTTTAGCTAGTCGTCGGACTTCAGATTACCATATATCAAGAAGAAGCCTCTGTGGGCAACTCCTGGGGAAAGAACTAGCAGCCAAGATTTTCCCCCAAGCGCTTAGGTCCACAAAAGCACCTGGTAAACTGAGCTATCCACATTTGGGTGATGGGAATTGTCAGTGATGGTAATCCGCCTAATGGTGGTATTCCACATCTAACAGAAAAATAATAAAGAAGCTAAAACTATAGCAGAAGTGTTCTCTTGCTTGTGTCTTGACCAAGGAACAAATCTTACTGGATGGGGATTGGCTAGCTGCAAGCCAAGGAGAGGAGGTAGGCTCCACCCAGCATTCACTTCTCAGAATTGTTCCTGCCTACTTAAAGGTGCTGAACGCCTACCTAAAGTTACCAGTAACCTGTATTGGATGACAGAGAAATTTATTTGAAAACTATGGCATGACCTACTATACATTAGCTACTGCTACCATGAGAAAAATGGAACCCCCATTAATATGAGATGACATACTGTAGGAGTATTTCCAGTTTATCATTATCAGGTGCATCATTTCCTGCATGCGGTCCTGGCTAAAGGATACAAATCCCGAGATCTGTCCCCCTTTGAGACACATCTTGTGGATGGTTACTGTCGTACCCATGCCTCTTCGAAATTGTATAAGCTCCTTCTGTCTCTACATCCCATTACCAAGCCTTGGCACATTGTCTAGTAGGAATCTGAGCTGGGCGTCCTGTGGACAATTCAGGAATAGTCAGCAGTTTATCTCAAGTTGATACATAGCGTGAGAGATGCAGCTCACAAGGAATTAAATTTTAAAATATTCACTAGGTGGTACTATACTCCACATCGGATAACCCCGACTGTTTCAGATAAGTGCTGGCAGTGTGGTCGTGACTCCGGCACCATGCTTCATATATGGTGGGCATGCCCTATTCTTAGAAGCTACTGGACTGCTGTTTCTGACTCTTTTGCCTGCATCGTCTCCCTGATTCTCCGTGACTTTCCTTCTCTCCAAATTTAATCTCTCCTCTGACACTCCTAAATCTGTGTCGTTACTTATCTCGTTTCTCTTAAATGGAGCTCGGGCGGTTATTCCTGTTAATTGAAAAACTCCTCTTCCTCCTTTGGTCTGGGACTGGAAGCGGAGGATCAGACATGTTTCTGCTATGGAGCGGACCTATGCGCTCTCTGTGGGCAAGATGGAGCAATACCTTGACATTTGGGGCAGGTGGATGGCCTTTGAGAAGAGACTCCCCCTTGACATCGATATTACCTTTCTGCACTATCCTCAGGTCTTCGGATAGATCATGTGCTTTCCCTCCCCCCTCTCCTCATAATTCCTTTGCCTGCCACTCTCCCTCTCTCCTTTGCCATTCTCCTACTTTCTACTTCTGCTCTTCTTTCTTTTTCCTTTTTTACCTCTCCTCTCCTTTTCTCTCTCTCCATTTTTCACATCCCTAGACAATTTTCTGGCTTATTAAGATTACGCGGCTGTGCTGACTGTTTTTTAAGTGAACACCTACACTATTATGCTGTTATTAGTCTGTACTCTGTATAACGAATCGACTCCATTGCATTTTGGGATACGTCCCCTTACATTTCTTTTATGTATTTCTTATCATATATCTGTTAAAGGGATAGTAATACTTAAAATGGAAAAAAAAAAAATATGTTGTAGGGTTGATCCCCCTAAATAAAAGTACTCCCACTGTTCAAAGGTATTTCGTTCAAAAATTATTAATTTTCAAAGTTGAATTTGTTAGGTGCAATATCACAGTGGCCTGAAATTGTACAGTGGCGCTGTTGCTACATGATCCTATGGACAGCTCTGGTCCCGGGACCATAAATCTCCATAGGATGGTGTAGCAATAGTGCCACTGTACAATTTCAGGCCACTGTTATATTGCACCTAAAAAATTCAACTTTGAAAATTAATAACTTTTGAACGAAATACCTTTCAGCAGTGGGAGTACGCTTGTTTTACTCAGGGGAATAAACCCTACAACATATTTTTTTTTACATTTTAAGTATTACTATCCCTTTAACTTTGTATTCTGTGATGTATATCAGAATGCGTGTTTTGCATTCTGTATATTTTTCTTTAGAAAATAAAGCTTTGAAACAAACAAATGAATAAATAAATAAATAAATAAAAAGACATACTGTAGGAGGTGCCAGAAGCACAAAACTACAAACTCATTTTTCTTACTTTTTTTTTTCTTCAAACATGGCTTGCCTGTACTACAATGGTTGTAACAATTACAGAAATGAAAAAAAGGTAGAAAAAGCTTAACACCTTGGAAAAAGATAACTCAACATATCAAACAAGGGGTTACTTGCCTTTCTACCTGTACAAGATCTGACTTGTCCAAGTTGATGATCTACCCATGACAGGTGAGAGCCTGAATGTAGTCCGGAACCTGCTGAAGAAGGAGATCCACAGAAGCGGCCTTCAGAAGCAAGTTGTCCATGTATGGAGTTACCCTGATGCCGTTCTGGCGGAGAACACATATCAAGGCACCCAGGACACAGTTGAAAACTTGAGGAGCCGTCTTCAGCCCAAATGGAAGGTCTGAGAACTGAAAATGACCCCTGTCGCAGGGAAAACGGAGGTACTGTCTGCTCTCTGGATGAATGGCAATGTGTAAATACACATCCTGCAGATCCAGTGAAGCGAGGAATTCTCCCGGGTACATGGCAGCAATCACTGTGTGCAAAGACTCCTGGAGATAATGAGTCCATGTCATAAAGGAATTGAGGTCCTTCAAGTCTAAAATAGGGTGACAGCCGTCGTCCTTTTTGGCGACTACAAATAGGTTTGAGTAGAACCCCGAACCCCTGTCCTGAAAAGGCACTGACTCCAGAACATCCTTGTCCAGAAGAGCCTGAACAGCACTGTCGAACAGACAGAGTTTTTCTGTACTCTGAGGAGTATGAGAAAGACGAAAGTGAAAAGGAGGAAGAGAAATGAAAGGGATCTTGTACCCTTCCTTCACCACCTGTAAAACCCATGGGTCCGCCACAGACTCCTCCCAAAAGCTGTGATAGTGTCACAGATGCCAGCCACAGCTGAATGCGGACCCAGGTTCAGTGAGTCATGCAGAAGTAGTCTTGGAAGCCTTGGGCTTGGAGGAGACCTTGGGCTTCCACTGATGTTTGTGCTTGGAGGAGGTACGCAGAGCTGAGGGAACCGTTTGTTTCTCTGGACGTGTCTCATTCTGGAAGGAACGAAAAAGCCAGTAACACTTAAGCAGCAACTTCTTCTTAAGGGCCAAGGGTAGAAGAGTACTCTTACCCCCAGTGGATTCACTGATCAGATCCTTAAAATCTGGCCCAAACAAAGAGGTACCCTGAAAAGGCAGGGAGAACAAGACTTTCTTAGAAGCTGTGTCAGCAGACCAAATCTTGAGCCAAAGAGCTCGCCTGGCCACCACAGACATGGTGGAAACCCTAGCCATCATGCGGATGGCATCAAATAAGGCAGCAGAAATTTAGTAGTGTGTCTCAGATATGTTGGCAAGGAGATGCAACTTATCCGAAACAGGAGCATCCTGATGGACAGCCTTGGTGAGCTGCTCGGTCCAGACCGCAATGGCCCGGTTCACCCACGCGGCAGCAAATGCTGGACGCATACCAGAACCAGAAGGGTAAAAAATAGATTTGAGGGAAACCTCAAGCTTCTTATCAGTCCAGTCCTTCAGAGCAGAGGCATCAGAGACTGTCAACGCAGTAGATTTGGATAGCCTGGAAATAGGGGCATCCACCTTAGGTGGCTGAACCCACTGAGCAAGCGAGGCCTCTGAAAAGGGATAAAGCTTAGCAAATTTCCTGGAGCCAGACGCTTTCTTGTCAGGAGATTTCCACTCTTCAGACACAAGGCGGTCAACAGTGGGGTTAGGTGGAAAGTATGTAAGGGACTTAGCGGGCTCCTGGAATACATCAGAGGGATCAGAAGGGACCTCTTGAACTAGGAGAATGTTAAAAGTAGTTAAGACAGACCTCATTAAGCACCCAAGTTGGCTCTATAGCATGGCTGGAGGGCCCTGGAATGGTGTCAGGGACATCAGAACATGCTGGGCATAAGTGACCTGAATATTCTCTAGGTAACCCTGAGTGACAGGAAGAGCAATGTGCAATGGGGGATACAGAGACCCCAGCCTCCTTAGTCTTAGGTCTAGCCCCAAGCTCCAGCGGTACAGACATTCTCAAGGTGTCAAAATACAAAACTGTACAATAAATCATCCAATTATAGTGTGTAGGTTTAAAGTTTCACCCCAGATATCTCTAATTCAAACTTATCTGGCAGGCGAAGGGTTAATCTGCAGAGGAGAGAAGGAAAGCCCAAGCCCTGCGTAGGATACTCGCCCAGAAACGCTCACAAAATGTCTGCCGCGTCAGGAGCCAATCAGAAACAAGGACGCGAAGCAAGTGCTCATGGGAAATGTAGTTTTCCCAAAAAGTACCCTAAAACAGTGCCCGAAGCCCCCCGAGCCCCCCAAAACACTTAAAACATCAACCGGATGATAGAACAAGGGTAGAAAAGTAAAATGAGCCATCTCTGAAGTCACTATGTTAAGCGGTTGCAGAGATACGTCCCAAACAGTCTAGTTCCATAGAAGTGAATGAAGCAATGGCGTCTATGTGGTAAATCGCGGCTTAAAGGCGCAGTACTCAATTTTAACAAATATTAAAGTAAAATATAAGAGGGGCACTGTGGGACAAGTGGACCTGCAGCACTCAAAGGGTAGCTCACCTTTCCTGCAGATCTTCTCTCTTCATATTACCATGGGGTAAGAATTACCTCAGTGGGTAACTCCTGGGGAAGCACTTGAATTCAAGATTTTCCCCCTCAGGGCTTAAGGTCCACAAAAAGCACCTGGACACTGAGCTAGCCACATCTAATGGCATTTGTCAGTCATGGTAATCTGCCTAATGGTGGTATTCCATATCTAACAGAAAAACAAAAAAGATTCTAAAACTATAGCAAAACTGTTCTCAGCCTAGTGTTGTCTTCACCGAGGACCAAATCTTTCTGGAGCTGATTGGAAGCTGCAGAAGGAAGGAAGGCTCCACCCCCTGCATACACTTTGAGAATTTGTTCCTGCCTACTAAGGGGCGGATCGCCTCCCAGAGTTGCCAGTAACTTGTATTGGACAACAGAGAAACATTTTTTCTTGTTTTGTAGGTTTAAAAAAATAAATTATGTGGCACAAATCCCATCTCTCAAACTTTTATGGTTTGAGATATATCCTCCTCTAAAGCTCCCCCTCTCCTGATGTTAGCTGTAAAGCTGACAGAAGGAGATCCGTGTCGGCTGACTCGAGGAGGCTCTTCAGCAGAGCCAAAATAGCGATATTGGAAAATAACTACTTCATTGGAATGGTCTACAAAGCGTGCTTGCAAACCAGGCATACTTTGTAGACCGTTCCAATTAAGTAATTCTTTTCCAATGTCGTTATTTTGGATATGCTGCAGAGCTGTCGCCTGGTCCCAGAACCGGAATCTCCTGCTGTCAGCAGATCACTGACGTCCAGAGAAGGGGAGGGTGGGGGACTGCAGATGCAAATATTTCTCACACCATAAAGGTTTGAGAGTTGGGATTTGTGCCACAGAACTTCCTTTTTTAAAATCTACAAAACCAGAAAAAAAAATGTATTGGATATTAGTGTCCCCCTTTAAGATACCTATCAGTGCCAAAGGGGATGAACCGATACAACATGACCTGTGCAAACTACAGTGTATAAGCAATGAAGTTGCTGAATAAGATCAACATGTTTTATTCCGATAAATCATGTTCCATTTCTTCCAACTGCATTGTAATGATGTTTTTATTTGGATCCCTCAAATAGGAAGAGATGGGGGAATGGGGGAGGGAGTAAAAAGGCAGGGATAGGGAGAGATGGGGCAAGAGAGAGAGTAAAGAGGCTGGGGTGAGAAGGGAGAAAGTAAATAGGCAGAAATGGGGATGGATGGATGAAGAGAGTAAAGGGTTTGGGACAGGGAAGTAAGGGGGTAGGGACCGGACAGAATAGGATGACCAGGAGTGGGAAGACTAAAGGGGCAAGGGAGAGTAAAGGGTCAAAGTCGAGGTGGGGAAAAAGTGAAGAGATAGATGTGAGGAGATGGAAGGGCATGTAGGGGGGAGAGAGAGAGTAAAGGTGGAGTAGCAGGGAGGTAGATAGATTAAAGGAGCAGGACCTGGGGAAGAGTATAAGAGAGCAGAAGAGTAAAGGGGTGGAAAGGAGAAACAGCAAACTGATAGAAAGTGATTAAAATGGTAGTGCCAGAGACGGAAAGAGAATAGAGGGCAGAAGTGAATGGAAGGAAGGACTGGAAAGAGGAGACTGAAGGACAAGAGTGCGGAGACGGGAGGACAAGAGTGAGGAAGGACAAGAGTGAGGAGACAGAAGGACAAAGGTAAGGAAAGGGAAGGGCAGGGAGGGGAGAGGGAAGGACAAGGAGGAAATATAGAGACTGAAGGGACATAAAGGAAAAACAGAGGTAGAACAGAGGTTAAACTGAAACACTGGGATAACATTTAAAATATAAAAATGGTTCCAGGATACAATGAGTCATCACGTATAAAGGTCAGAAGCGTTCTGAGTGATGAAACAGCAGAAGCAGCATTATGCTAATACTCTCACCAACACTCATTTTTGAGTATTTAAAAGACAAACCACACCTCATTTTAATTGTTTATAGTGAAAAGAATACATGGCTTCTTGCCTTTAATTCAAACAAACTAAACAAGGTGAACATTTACAGAGTACAGTTACAAATGATATTTAAACAATGCAAATAAAAAGTAAATCTTATAATAGGCCAGAATTTGATCACATGTATTAACCCTTTGAGTGCCACAGGGGTGCACAACACATTGCTTTGCAATGCCTTGAGTACCCCTCTGGCACTCAAAGGGTTACACGTAATGTATACACACATGCATTTTTATACCCTTCTTCCACAGCTTTTAATAAACATCAAGCTTTTCTGGGCTTTGTTTGCTTTTAAGTTGCAGCCAAAAATACAGCACTAGGATTCTCATAAAAAGATCAGGTTGATTATAGCTAAAGTTCAGCACGTAACTAGTTAATTTATTAGTAGCCATATCATCTGGACTCACACATGTGATCCCTCTCCTGAGTTGTCAGCTTAAAAAAATGAGACAATGAATCTTGTTCTTCTAGTCTAATTAAAGTATCCATGATAAGTTCTAACGTTATATTAATCACACTGTTGGAAAAAAAATCGAACTCTGTTGTCATTTATTATTACTTTAAAATGTTCCTGAACACAATATTATTTTAAAATGTTTATTAACCCCTTCAGGACTAGAAAGGTGCTGCGTTGCACACACCTTGACCTTGAAAGGGTTAACAAAAACCAAGGTGCATGCGAAAAAGAAAGAATTGTCAGTAAAAGAAAAATGAAATGGCTCACTAGGCTATCCCAATCATACTTTGATGAACAAATTATGTAAAAGTAATGTAATTTCATGACAGCATGAAAATAGCTTTGAAATAGATTGTTAAGGCAACTGTACATTAAAATTCTTTATATTTTTTAGTTCATAATTTAGAGCATTCCCAAAACAAAAATACTTTTGGTATTTGTCATAAATTCTGGAAGTAGAAGATGGAGAAATTAAATTGATGATCTCATCCTATATAATAATTCGCTAGGATGTTTGTCAGAAGCTGTCACTCGCAATAGAGACTGCCCAAACGCACAGAAAGCTGGGAGGTGTAGGAATGCTGGGAATTTTGTGCTGGGAGCATTCTGTGCTTTCGGCCAGTCTCTACAGTGCTAATTGCCACATGGCAACACAAAACACCACACATACATTTGTTGCCTATCCTCAAGGACATATCTACAGACCCCCAGTTTCTCTCACTCTGTCCCCCTGCATGCCGAGGAGGCAGCAGGGGGGCTCCATTAAACGGGCAGCATGCTTGCCTTTGCCTCCCACCTCCTCGACTGCTTTTCTCTTCTTTGACATCCTGACCCCTTTGCAAAATGCATTTGTACCCTGGCAGGACCTGAAGGCACCACATGTACAATGTGTTCTGTCAAGCTCCTGCACTGGAAATGGCTGTAGATCACTAGGAAGACTGCACGCAGGCAACAAAGCAGGGATAGCAACATGGAAGTACCCTAGGGATCCTCTTACTGAACTCAGCAGCTCTAGGCAAGGTAAGGTAAGGCAGGGGGAGAAGCCTCATCTGTGTAATCTTTTTTTCTCACCCTCAAGTCCATCTCTGCCTTCGTTACTATACCACCATATTTGTACCCCTTCTCCATGTCTCCCCTTCACTGCAGATCCTCCATATTGTGGTGTTTATACTTAGCAAGGGATTATCATATATATTTTTTATTTACAGAACATCTGCCAAATCTGCAATGTGCTATTACGGCTCTTTTAGGTTACTGAATGCTTACTAATAAAAAGTAGCTTCAACTCTATGTCTAGTGCACGAATGTACTAAATTATACAGGTGGTATTCCATAAGAGCATAGATGCCCATAAAATACCTATAAATAAGTGCAGTGTTCTGAACCAATAGAAAAGGTGTAGTTATGTATACCATGTGATTTATTTTATGGACAGAAAGAGAGATAATATCTATATGAAAGATTAATATTGTTATTATTCCAACCATATTATTTAATTATACTCTACTGGTTATATTGGATATACTAATGATATAAGTTGTTATGAATACATCTTTTATATTTCTATACATTTTACATTATATGCATAATATACATACAGTGATGTAAAAAAAGTCTTAGGCAGGTGTGAAAAAATGTAAGAATGCTTTTAAATATAGACATGTTAATAGTTTATATTTATCAATTAACAAAATGTATAGTGAGTGAACAGAAGAAAAATCTAAATCAAATCAATATTTGGTGTTACCATCCTTTGCCTTCAAAACAGCATCAATTCTTCTAGGTACACTTGCACACAGTTTTTTAAGGAGTTCTTCTGTGCATTAAGGTAGCTTCAGTTGCTTCTCTCTCTTCAGTTGCTTCTCTCTCTTCATGTAATCCCAGACAGACGCAATGATGTTGAGATCAGGGCTCTATGGGGGCCATACCATAACTTCCAGGACTCTTGCTCTTCTTTACACTGAAGATAGTTTTTAATGACTTTGGCTGTATGTTTGGGGTCATTGTTATGCTGCAGAATAAATTTGGGGCCAATCAGATGCCTCCCTGACGGTATTGCATGATGGATAAGTATCTGCCTGTACTTCTCACCATTGAGGAGACCATTAATTCTGACCAAAACCACAACTCCATTTGCAGAAATGCAGCCCCATACATGCAAGGAACCTCTCCACCATGCTTCATTGTTGCCTGAAGACACTCATTCTTGTACCGCTCTCCAGCCCTTCGTGAAGAAACTGTCTTCTGCAACAGCCAAATATTTCAAATTTTGACTCATCAGTCCAGAGCACTTGCTGCTATTTTTCTGCACCCCAGTTCCTGTGTTTCCGTCCATAGTTGAGTCTCTATCACGGTCCCCGTGATCCATACTGTCACTCTCTACTGTGCTGCTCCCTGATTGGTTGAGCTGTGTTGGCCCGCCCCTGGTTACCCGTTTTATTCTGGCCACTGTCACCTGTCGGGTGCACTTTCGTGGTGTTCCTGAGCCTTGCTGCTGTTCGCTGTGTTCCTGATTTCCGGTGTACCGATTTGGCCTGCTTGACGACTCTCCTGTGTTCCTGCCCGTTGCTGATCCGGCTTGTCTGCGAACCCGCTCTGTTATCCGACCCGGCCTGGCTGATGTTCCTGCTTGTTGCTGATCCGGCTTGTCTGCGAACCTGCTCTGTTATTTGACCCAGCCTGGCTGACGTTCCTGATTGTTGCTGATCCGGCTTGTCTACGATTCTCCACAGTTCCCGGTTCCAATCTGACTATGTTCCTGCTGCTGTACCAATGGGCGACATTCTGATTCCTGTAATCGCGCTTGTGCTCGAGACTGACCTTAACCCTTGGGTCGATGTGTTGCTCTTAACGCTTCTGAGCTGTACTACTAGCTGAATCTCCTTAAGCTTGCAGAGCTGTACCATCAGGGCGATACCGATCGCTGAGCCGATTCCTTGCTGTGCCTTACCTCCTACCAGGTGCCGTGGTTAACCCTTGCAGTGCTACGCTACTACTGCTGAGCCGGCCACTTGGGCCTGAGAGACGGCGGCTCATACTTTCATCCGTGCAGAGCAGTTGTTCCGGTACCGTACCGGTGGTCTCCTGGCCCGCACACTTGCACTGGTGGAGTCTTTATACGCCCGTGGGGGCTAATTGGCACTAGCGATCATTACGATTGGTTTCTGTTAACGCCCGAGGGGGCTCGATTCCCACTCTTGCAGCTTGCAGTCTCCGTTATACGCCCGTGGGGGCCAACTATCCTCGCTCTTGCATTTTGTAGTCTCCGTTATACGCCCGTGGGGGCTAACGACTGACGCTTCCATAGTACTGGTGGCATCTGTTACGCCCGTGGGGGCTATCCACTATTGCTCTAGCGTTCTGGGTCAGTTCTGCCATTAGCAAGTCGATTGCTCTCCTACAGACTACTGTATTGAACTCCTCACACTTATACAGCCTTATCAACACCTTGGGCATGCCAACACCACAACAGAGACTGACGAGTTCTAGTGTTAACTATTGAGTGCTTATCTCAGTTTTCTCTGCCCTTTGTGTATATATATATATATATATATATATATATATATATATATATATATATATATATATATATATATGCATATATTTATACTCTGTCTGTATCCAGTATACTGGCCTTTAAGGGTCTATGCACTTATCCCTTGCTATCCACTGTGTGCCTGTAGAGGGCGATATTGTTCATTATTTTCTGTATAAAACTGTGTTTTATCATACCCTCTGTCTGAGTGTCTGAAAACCGTAACAGTCTCTTGGACTTGTTTCCATGTCAGAGGTATGGCTTTTTGTCCGTAGACTTCCACGAAGACCACTTCTGACCAGACTTCTCTGGCCAGTAGATGGCCACTGTTTTCTGCCAAAACTGAGCTGATGGCACTGCTGGACATCTTTCGATTGTTAAGGGAAGTAAGCATGATGTGTCTCATCTGCTGCACTAAGTTTCCTTGGCTGACCACTGCGTCTACGGTCCTCAACGTTGCCCATTTCTTTGTGCTTCAAAAGAGCTTGGACAGCACATCTGGAAACCCCTGTCTGGCTTGGAATTTCTTCCTGGGAGAGACCTTGCTGATGCAGTGTAATTACCTTGTGTCTTGTTCCTATGCTCAGTCTTGCATTGGTGTATGATCTTTGATATTAAACTATCTTCAGCAACCTGTCCTTGTTAGCTGAGTTTGGCTGTTCTTCGCCCAGTTTTATTCCTCTTACACAGCTGTTTCTTTTTTAGTTAATGATTTTGTTTCAAACCACATATTAACCCCTTCAGTGCCAGAGGCTCGGGCCATTTCCTGAACCCTGCAGGCCAGACACTTTTTCAAAATTTTTGCTATCCTTCCGTTTAGGCTTGATTTCCTCTGGGGATTTTTAGTTACATATGGAAAACTATATATTGTTTTTTTTCAGAACGAATTGAGCTTTCTTGTGATACCTTACATGAAGAGAATTTTACATCGTGCAAAAAGCTATGATGTCATAATGACAAAAAAAGTGAAAATTTACTCATTTTGCTAAAATCACATACTATGTATCAAAAACATTTACCTTGATTGAAAAAGTTTCAATTATTTGAAAAAGCCTCGAGTCCCCTGAGTAAAAAAATACCAAATTTGTATAGTTTTACCTACGTCCATGGCTAGCGTAGAGCCCTAATCACCAGCAGCGCAAAATGACATTTTCAACCTCATAAACTAATATGCGCATTCTAGGGTTTTTGTGGTAAAACTACCCTAAAACAGTGGAATAACTATATAAAACTATATATTTCGGAAAAGTAGACAACCTGCCGCATCTAATGAGGGGTAACTTGCCTTCTTACCCCAAGCCTGGTGTGCACAAATGCCTCCAGAAGATGGCGCTAATGAAAAAAAAAGGCATTTTCTTACATTTCTGCCCCTTCAAATGTACTGAAATTTGTGAAAACCATGGCATTTCCAACTGTATTCATTAGCTAGTGCTCTTAGGAGAAAAATGACACCCCATTAGTATGAGTTTAACTACCTCAGGGGGCGTTAGAAGTGCAAAATGACACCTACTACAACCTCAAATGTTTCTAACATTTTCTCAAACATTACTTGTCTGTTCCCAAATGGTTATAACAACTACAGAAGTGAAGAAAGGGTACACAAACCATACCATTTTGAAAAGAAGACACCCTGACGCATCTATTGATGGGTGACTTGCTTTGTTACCCCAAGCCTGGAGTGCACAAATGCCTCCAGAAGGTGGCGCTAATGAAAAAAAAAGGCATTTTCTTACATTTCTGCCCCTTCAAATGTACTGAAATTTGTGCAAACCATGGCATTCCCAAATGTATTCATTAGCTAGTGCTCTTAGGAGAAAAATGACACCCCATTGGTATGAGTTTAACTACCTCAGGGGGCGCTAGAAGTGCAAAACGACACCTACTACAACCTCAAATTTTTCTAACATTTTCTCAAATATTACTTGTCTGTACACAAATGGTTATAATAACTACAGAAGTAAAGAAAGGGTACGCAAACCATACCATTTTGAAAAGAAGACACCCTGACGCATCTACTGATGGGTGACTTGCTTTGTTACCCCAAGCCTGGAGTGCACAAATGCCTCCAGAAGGTGGCGCTAATGAAAAAAAAAAGGCATTTTCTTACATTTCTGCCCCTTCAAATGTACTGAAATTTGTGCAAACAATGGCATTTCCAACTGTATTCATTAGCTAGCGCTCTTAGGAGAAAAATTACACCCCATTGGTATGAGTTCAACTACCTCAGGGGGCGCTAGAAGTGCAAAACGACACCTACTACAACCTCAAATGTTTCTAACATTTTCTCAAACATTACTTGTCTGTACCCAAATGGTTATAACAACTACAGAAGTGAAGAAAGGGTACACAAACCATACCATTTTGAAAAGAAGACACCCTGCCGCATCTAATGATGGGTTAATTGCCTTGTTACCCCAAGCCTGGAGTGCACAAATGCCTCCAGAAGGTGGCGCTAATGAAAAAAAAAAGGCATTTTCTTACATTTCTGCCCCTTCAAATGTACTGAAATTTGTGAAAACCATGGCATTTCCAACTGTATTCATTAGCTAGTGCTCTTAGGAGAAAAATGACACCCCACTGGAATGAGTCGACCTACCTTAGGGGTGCCAGAAGCACATCACTACACCTACCTGTTTGCTTCTTCGAAAATGGCGGCTTGTACTAAAATGTCCATAACTGTTAGAGACATGAAGGAAAGGTATAAAAGGTATACCATTTTGGAAAGTAGACATTCTCCCGCATCAATTGAGGGGTCACTTGCCTTTCTACCCCCTGGGCTGAAGTGCACAAATATTTCCAAAAGGTGGCGCTATGGGAATAAATACATATTTTTTTACATTTCCACCACTTCAAAGATACTAAAATCTTTGAAAACCATAACATTTCCTGCTGTATTCAGTACCTGCTACCAACATGAGAAAAATGGTAGCCTATTTGTGTGGGTTAACATACAATATGTGGGTGCTAGGAACACGTACGTAAACCTGACACTTTTGTTTTTGAAATTATCTGCTTGCACTAAAATGGTTATAACCATAATAGATATGCAGAAAAGGTAGAGAAACAATGCCATTTTGGAAAGAAAACATCCTTCCGCATCTAATGAGGGGTCACGTGCCTTCTTACCCAAAGGCTGGTATGCACAAATGCTTCCAGGAGGTGGCGCTAGTGAAAAAAAAAGGCATTTTCTTACATTTCTGCCCCTTCAAATGTATGGAACTTTGTAAAAACCATGGAATTTTCAACTGCATTCATTAGCTAGTGCTCTTAGGAGTCAAACGACACCCCATTGATATGAGTTGACCTACCTTAGGGGGTGCTAGAAGTAGAAAACTACACCTACTACAACCTCTGATGTTTCTAACATTTTCTCAAATGTGACTTGCCTGTACAAAAATGGCTATAACACATTCAGAATTGAAGAAAAGGTAGATAAACCATACCATTTTGGAAAGAAAACAACCTGCCGCATCTAATGAGAGGTCACTTGCCTTCTTACCCCAATACTGGTGTGCATAAATGTTTCCAGAAGGAGGCGATATAGGAAAAAATTTGCATTTTTTTACATTTCTGCCCCTTCAAATGTATGGAGCGCTGTGAAAACCATGGAATTTTCAACTGCATTTGTTTGCTAGTGCTCTTAGGAGTCAAATGACACCCCATTGGTATGAGTTGAACTACCTTAGGGGGTGCTAGAAGTAGAAAACTACACCTACTACAACCTCTGATGTTTCTAACATTTTCTCAAACCTGACTTGCCTGTACGAAAATGACTATAACACCTTCAGAATTGAAGAAAAGGTAGATAAACCATACCATTTTGGAAAGAAGACAACCTGCTGCATCTAATGAGGGGTCACTTGCCTTTTTACCCCTAAGTTAGTTGGCACAACTATTTCCAGAATGTGGTGCTACAGGAAAAAATAAAATTTTGTTTTACACATCAGTCACTTCAAAGATACTAAAATGGTTCAATGGCGTGGGATTTCCTAGGAGGACTTCTTGCCAGCCTAAGAAAAATGGTACTCAACTGCTGTGGGTTGACATACCAATTTGAGTGACAGGAGTGTAGCTACCAGTGAAATAGGAATGGGAAAGCAAACAGTGTATGTGTGATTTTATGGCTAACAGATGAAAGAAGCTAGGGCGTCAGCCGGTGTACGTGCGGACCTGTGACTACAAGTGTAACAAAGTATGTGGGAGGGTGAGGGATTAGGCAGTGTGTGTGGGTATGAGCAGAGGAGCAAGGATGGTGGGGCAGTGTTTGATAGTGTGTATGGGAGATCTGTGACTACCAGTGTTGATAAAAAGTCCTGTGTGTGCCACAGGAAGGGGGTCGGCATTGAACTCCCCTCCTAGTGGCACACACAGGGTTAATTTGTGTTTTAATTTTTTTTTTTTTTATTATATACCTCATTGAGGGGCATAAGGACCCCCTGATCCCTCCCCAATGAGGTCTTAGTAAAAATATATATATATATGTCCACAAACAGGGGACCCGGAGAGTGCCAAAGGGGTCTCCAGCGCATTGCAAAGCAATGCATTGGACCCTTCTGGCACTCATAGGGTTAATTTTTTTTTTTATCATTACTTGGTAATCAGAGCTTGTTGGGGGGCCATCAGGACCAATCATGAAGGCCCCCCAACAATCTCTGATAACGAAGTAATGATAAATGCCCTATGTGTGCGCCACAGAAGGGGGGCTGCATTGGCCCCCCTTGTGGCACACACAGGGTTAATTTTTTTTTTCTTTACTTTTTTTTTATTATGGACCTCATTGGTGGGTATCAGGACCCCTCTGATTCCCCCCAATGAGGTCTTAAAAAAAAAAAAAAAAAAAAAAAAAGGAATCAAAATAAATGTCCCTGTGAGTGCCAAAGGGGTCTCCAGCGCATTGCAAAGCAATGCATTGGACCCTTCTGGCACTCATAGGGTTAATTTTTTTTTTTATCATTACTTGGTAATCAGAGCTTGTTGGGGGGCCATCAGGACCAATCCTGATGGCCCCCCAACAATCTCTAGTAACAAAGTAATGATAGAAGCCCTGTGTGTGCCACAGGAGGGGGGGGTGCATTTGACCCCCCCCTGTGGCACACACAGGGTTAATTTTTTTTTTTTTTTTTTTTTTTATAATAGACCTCATTGAGGGGCATCAGGATCCCCCCAATGAGGTCTTTAAAAAAAAAAAAAAAAAAAACCCCAAAGAAAAGACCCTGTGAGTGCTACAAGGGTCTCCAGCACATTGCAAAGCAATGTGCTGGGGACCACTGCGGCACTCACAGGGTTAGTTTTGGTTTTTTTTTTAATTTATTTTTTTTTTTTTATATATATATTCAGACCTCGTGGGGGACATCAGGACCCCTCCTGGTGTCCCCCAAGTAACTGATCTCCCAGCCGATAGGCTGGGAGACCAATTTGGCGACTGCAGGAGAGCAGAAGCTCTCCTGCCTTTCACTCCTACCACCGGTAGGAGTGAATCGCTTAAGGGAAACTTCCCTAACGTCATCGGTGAGCATGTCACCGATGACGTTAGGAGGTTTCCCCCGGTCCCGCCCACTCCTACCCGGAAGTTTGGGTAGGAGAGACGGAAGAGGAGAAGCTGCGCTTCTCCTCTTCTTTTATTGATCTCCCAGCGCGATCGGCTGGGAGATCA
Source organism: Rhinophrynus dorsalis (assembly GCA_037306005.1). Taxonomy (NCBI): domain Eukaryota; kingdom Metazoa; phylum Chordata; class Amphibia; order Anura; family Rhinophrynidae; genus Rhinophrynus; species Rhinophrynus dorsalis. The sequence goes on from CM074721.1 coordinate 290,047,317, forward strand.
ATAACAGGGGGGACATGAGGAGTGATCCTCATGTCCCCCCACGACTGCCCACTTTTTTTTTTTTTTTTAAATGCGGCCACTGCATGCCGGTTATACCGGCTCATGCAGTGACCGCATTTTAGTGGGTACATTGTACGAGCTTGGCACAGCGGGTACAGCTGTCCAAACTCTTACAATGTACCCACTTGGCACTCAAAGGGTTAAATTGATGATCATTAGCACCTGTTTGGTATTATTGTTTAATCATACACCTGACTATATGCCTACAAAATCCCTGACTTTGTGCAAGTGTACCTACAATAAGTGATGCTGTTTTGAAGGCAAAAGGTCACACCACATATTGATTTGATTTAGATTTTGCTTCTGTTCACTCACTATGTATTTTGTTAATTGATAAATATAAACTATTAACATGTCTATTTTTGAAAGCATTCTTACAGCATTTTTTCACACCTGCCTAAAACTTTTCACATTACTGTACAAGTTTATCTGAAACGCTCACCCATTTCTTTATTGCACTCACTATATTCCACAGAATTGTGAGACCATTCGACATATATATCAGGTGTAAGTTAAACTAGTACCAAGTTTAGGCAATAACTGCCCCTTGAGACTTTATATGGGAAGAAAGGTATATTCTGTTACAGCAGCCTTCTCAATACAATTATAGGTTGTCCATACAAATGCTGCCTTGCGGCCGACTCAACACCCTGCTCATGCCAACATCCACCCATCGCCTTTGTACCACCCACGTACTGACACTATCTCTGTCCCTTGAAAGTTTGGCCTCATCATTAAGGAACTTTGCCAATGAATTGGAGACTTCTCTAGCATTCAAGGGACAATTTAAGTGCATGGGAATTTAGGAACTGTTATTTGTTCCCTTTGGTGCAGTTCGTTTACTCCAGAATAACTCCAGTTTGCTTTTATAAATATGGGCCTATCTTCTGTAGAACATGATACAGTGGGTGGGGCTTAGTCAAGAATGGACTGGGAAGTGGGTGGAACAGGGTGGGAAGTAGGAAGAAAGGAGGAAAAGTGGGCAAAGTTACCCAGGAAACTCACCACAGCTGGAAAATCAGCCTCTGTCCAATGAGACCTGATAAATAACTCTAAAACTGGAGTGTCTGGGGCAGATTCGGAGAATTTCCAGGAATGCTTTCTAGCATTCAATGGGTAAAAAGCCCAAATTAAATGAATGGAAATTTTAATTAACCCCAACAATGCAGTTTGTTTCTCCCATAAATTGCTCCTCTTTTCCTTTTTTCGATACAGCTTTTGGGACCTTATGTAGAAAGTAAGAGATTAGTAAAGTTAGAGCAAACCAACTTCACTATAGAGAGAATTCTAAAACTTTGATTCAAATGGTGCTTTTATCGTCTTTAATGCTCCAATGCATTGCAAACAAATATGCTGCTAGCATGCATGCATTTATAAGACCCATTTCAAAAAATAGTGCTTTAGGGACCTTTTATCTGTCCCCTATGGTGTGGCTCATCTTTTGATTTCTGCATAATGTCCATAGAGTGGGGAAAAAATAGGATTTTAGTCTTACCTGTTAAATCCTTTTCACTTAGTCCATACAGGTTACTGGTACATTGGGAGGTGATCTGCCCCTTTAAGTAGGCAGGAACATTTCTCTAAATGTATGCAGGGGGTGGAGCCTCTCCTCCCTCTTAAGCTGCCCTCAGCCAGAACAAGCCAGAATGATTTGAGACACTAATACTGACCAGAGATAAGAAGGAAAAGGAAGACTCCTGTGAGCATGCCCCAAAGGTCTCCCACTGAATGCCACAGGAGAACCAAGCATGGTCCCTTGACAGGGTGGGAGACCAGTAACCTGTATGGACTAAGTGAAAAGGATTTAACAGGTAAGACTAAAATCCTATTTTCACTGTCGTCCAATACAGGTTACTGGTATATTGGGATGTACAAACATTGAGTTTTCCCAGAGGCGGGAAGCAGGCAAGGACCAACGCAAGGCCCCAAAGTCACCAGAACCCCTATGAACCAATTAATCATAGAGCCCAACAACAGAAGTGTCAACGGACACCAACCAAGGGTAAAAACGAACCCCATAAACTATCACAGCACACTGAACCAGAGCCAACAGGGCTCAACAGTAAGGAAGAACTGAGAACCTCAGAAGAAGAAGATCCTAGACAGGCAAAACTTCCTCCAGGACCTTTCTACCAAAGCTGGCATCAGCCGAGGCCAGCACATCTACACGATAGTGCTTCGAGAATGTGTGCACAGAGGACCAAGTGGCCGCCCGGCACAGCTGATCAGCAGACGCTTGATTTTTATAGGCCCAAGAGGCCCCAATTGATCTGGTGGAATGAGCAGTAACCCGAAAGGGAACATGCTTATTCCGCAATTCGTAGGCTTTACGAATGGTAGATTTTATCCAAGATGCAATGGTCACCTTGGATGCTGGTCTCCCTGCCCTAGGCCCCTCAGGAATGACAAACAGAGCGTCAGACTTCCTGACAGACTCAGTGCGATGAACATAAAACTTGAGACAACGCACGACATCCAACAAATGAAGATCCCTCTCCTTGTCAGAGGAAGAGTTAGGGCAGAAAGAGGGCACCACAATCTCTTGATTGATGTGGAATTCGGAGACAACCTTGGGGAAAAACTCATTGGAGGTGCAAAGCACAGCCTTATCCTTGTGGAACACCACGTAAGGAGGTTTACAAGACAGGGCTTGTAACTCCGCCACCTGGCGAATTGATACAATAGCCAAAAGGAAGGCCATTTTCCAGGTCAAAAGACGTAAAGGAATGGAAGCTAAAGATTCAAACGGGGGTCTCTGAAGAACCCCCAGCACCAAATTGAGATCCCACTGAGGAGCTGGACTCTTGAAAGCAGGCCGAACATGAGCCACACCTTGGAAGAAAACTTTAACTTCAGGAAGAACGGCAATGCGTTCCTGGAAAAAGACAGACAGAACAGAAGTCTGAACCTTGAGAGAACTCAGGCTGAGTCCCTTCTCAACACCATCCTGCAAAAAGGCCAGGACAGTGGGAAGATGGAAATCAAGCGATAGATCCTTATCAGCACACCATGCAACAAAAGTTGACCATATTCGATGATAGATCTTGGAGGACACAGGCTTGCGGGCCCTAAGCATTGTAGACACCACAGAAGAGGAAAACCCCTTCTTCTTCAGAATTGAGGATTCAACCTCCAAGCCATCAAGTGGAGATGCTGAACATCCTCCTTCCACAGGTAGCCTTGAAGCAGCAGGTCTGGATGGGCAGGGAGCAGAAAGGGATCCGCTACTGACATGGCCAGCAGGTCCAGATACCAGGACTGACGAGGCCAGTTCGGAGTGATTAGGATGACAGGACAACGCTCCACCTTCAGCTTCTGGATGACTCTGATCAACAGAGGGAGAGGAGGGAAGATGTAGGCTAGGGAGAATTCCCAAGGGATTGACAATGCATCCACCGCCAGAGCCAGTGGGTCCCTCCACCGAGAGCAGAACACTGGAACCTTCCTGTTGTGTCTGGTAGCCATCAGATCCACTACAGGTACCCCCCACATCTGGATGAGAAGGTGAAACACCTCTAGATGAAGAGCCCACTCTCCGCTGTCGACTGTGTGACGACTGAGAAAGTCTGCCATGACGTTGTCTACGCCTGGAATATGCACTGCAGAAATGACGGGAACATGTGCCTCCGCCCAGGATAGAATGGCCTTGACCTCCAACCACGCGGCGAGACTTCTTGTTCCGCCTTGTCTGTTGATGTAGGCCACTGCGGTGGCGTTGTCGGACTCCACTCTGACTGGACAACCCTCCAGCTGAGATTCCCAGTGTCTCAGGGCAAGGAAGATGGCACAAGATCCAGAACATTGATGGAGAGGAGAGATTCTTCCAGTCCCCATTTCCCCTGGGCACTGAAACGACCCAACACTGCCCCCCATCCCCGGAGGCTGGCATCCGTCATGACTGTGGTCCAATAGGGAATCTGAAAGGACCTCCCTTTCAGGAGATGAGACAGGTCCAACCACCATTCCAAGCTCAGCTCGACATGAGGAGGCAGAGAGACTGACAGATGCAGATGGTCTGGATGATTCCTGCACGTCTGAATGAAGAACCTCTGAAGTTCCCTGGTATGAGCCATAGCAAATGGCACCGCCTCTATTGTGGAAATGAACTTTCCCACCAGAGAAGTCAACTTCGGCACTGGAACCCTCTCGAGATCCAGGATCTTGGATACTCTGAGAGCAATCTGATGAGCCACTTCTTCCGGTAAAAACACCATGCACTGCTGAGTGTCGAACAGGAGACCCAAGAAAAGGATCTGTTGAGATGGGACCAAGTCTGACTTGTCCAGATTCACAATCCACCCGTGGCGATTGAGTGTCTGGATGCACGTCTGAACCTGCTGGTGAAGGATCTCCGCAGATGAAGCTTTCAGGAGTAAATCGTCCATGTAGGGAGTCACCCTGATGCCATCCCGATGAAGCACAGCTATCAAAGCCCCCAAGACTCTCTGAAAAACCTGAGGAGCTGAGGTCAGTCCAAAGGGAAGAGCCGAAAATTGAAAATGGCCCATGTGGCAGGCAAACCTGAGATACCGCCTGCTTTCCAGATGGATAGGGATGTGCAGATATGCATCCTGGAGGTCCAGGGAAGCAAGGAATTCCCCCGGAGACATAGCAGCTATCACAGTACGCAGGGATTCCTGACGATAGTGGGTACTCACAACAAAGGAATTGAGATCTTTGAGGTCCAGAATAGGACAGGCGCCCCTGTCCTTTTTGGCCACAACGAACAGGTTGGAATAAAATCCTGAACCTGTGTCCTCTGTAGGAACCAATTCCAGGACTTCTTTGTCCAAAAGATCCTGAATAGCGTCGTCGAACAGACGCCTTTTTGTAGGCTACTGAGAAGGACGGGTAAAATGGAACCGAAAGGGAGGAAGGGAAGAGAAAGGGGATCCTGTATCCCTCTGATACCACCTGAATAACCCAAAGGTCCGCCACTGACTCCTCCCAAGTCCGGCGAAAAATGTGGAGACGTCCACCTACAGCCGGATGCGGACCTGGGTTTGGCGAGTCATGCCGAAGCAGTCTTGGAGGTCTTGGCCTTGGGGGCAACTTTGGGCTTCCAGGACTGTTTGGGCTTGGAGGAGGAGCGCGCAGAGGGCGGACCCGCCTGGGACGCTGAGCGTGTCTCAGTTTGGAAGGAACGAAAGGACCGATTGCGTTTGGCTGGAAACTTCTTTTTGAAGACTGATGGTAGTAGAGTACTTTTACCGCCAGTAGCCTCACTAATCATTTCCTTAAGCTCGGATCCAAACAGTGAAGTCCCTTGGAAGGGCAAAGAAAGCAGAGCTTTCTTAGAAGCGGTGTCAGCAGACCAAATTTTTAGCCAAAGAGCGCGTCTAGACACCACAGATGAAGTGGAGACCCTCGCCATCATGCGCACAGCATCAAAAGCAGCGTCAGAAACTTAATTCTGAGCTTCGGATATATTAGCAAGTAGTTGTAACTGCTCAGACACTGGCGCATCCTGGCGAACCGCCTCAGTAAGCTGTGCCAATAGAGGCAAAAATAGACTTAAGACAAGTTTCTAACTTTTTATCCGTCCAATCTTGTAGGGCAGAAGCATCAGATTCCGCCAAGACAGTAGATTTAGACAACCTAGAAACTGGAGCATCCACCTTAGGGGGATGAACCCATTTAGCCAGTTCAGTCTCAGGAAAGGGATAAAGTTTAGCAAACTTTTTTGATACTGAAGAAGATTTATCAGGATTTCTCCACGCATCAGAGACTAAACGTGCAACAGTAGGATCAGTAGGAAAACATATAACAGTCTTAGAAGGTTTCTGAAACACATCCGTTGGGTCATGAGTAGATTCCTGACTCAAAGGAAGATTGAGGGTGGTTAGCACAGCCCTGATCAAACCCTCAGCAGAGAGTTCAGGGTCACATTCATAAGGGTCACCAATGGACCTGGTAGACTCAATAACAGTGCCCTCCTCAACATCAGAATCCTGCAACAATTCTTTCTCCAAAGAATCAGACACGTCAGGAGCACTCTGTGGCTTGGGCAGGGCGGTCCTGATAGTGGAGGGGGTCTGCCAAACCTGAAGAGCCCCCTGAACCTGAGAGAGAAAGAGCTGAAGAGTGGATCTGAGATCTCTAGTTGCAGCCTTGAACTCTTTCACCCAAGTTGGCTCAATAGCGTGACTGGAAAGCCCTGGGTTGCTGCCATGGGCTTCCGCACATTTTGGGCATACATGACCAGAAAATTCTCTAGGTAGCCCGGAGTGACAGGAGAAGCAAAACGCAATGGGAGAAACTGACACCCCAGCCTCCTTAGTCTTGGGTCTAGCCCCTGACTCCGGTGGAGTAGACATGCTCACAGCGTCAGATATACTCCACTGACAAGAATCACCCAATTGAAGTGTGAAAGATTAAATATTCACCCCAGAAATGCTTAAAATTAAACTTATCTGGCAAGCGAAGGGTTAATCTGCGGAGGAGACAGAGAAGGCTCGGTCCCTGCGTAGTATACTCGCTGAGAAGAACTCACAAAATGGCTGCCGCGACGGGAGCCAATCAGAAAACGGGCGCAAAACAAGCGCTCATGGGAAACGTAGTTCTTCTGAAAAGTACCCCAAAACAGAGCCCGAGGCACCCCCAATACCCCCAACACACCGAATCATGCAACCGGATGATAGAGCAAGGGAAGACCAACAATTTGAGCCCACACTGAAGTAGCTGTGACAAGCGGTTCCAGAGATACGTCCCACACTGTGTAAACCCATAGAGAGTAAAGGAGCAATGGCGTCTATGTGGGAAAAGCGCACTTAAAGGCGCGGAACATACATTTTTAATAAAGTTACCCTGACAGGAAAAAGTTACAAAACATATCAAACACATGTAAAACATGATAAAACAATATCCCAATAAGGAAACCAGCAGGGAAAAGGTTAAAACCCACATAAACTGCTCCAAAACCCAGGGCATACACACAGACATTGCAGAAATACAGTGCAATATAAAGAAAAACACCCAATGAGTGCTGGAGTGCATAATGAGAACTCCCAAATACAAGCCCAATGAAGGGACACAGTGGGACAAGTGGACCTTCAGCACTCAAAGGGTGGCTCACCTTTCTGCAGGACTTCTGTCTTCAGGTAACCATGTGAAAAGGGGATTAACCAAAGGATAATCCCCACCAGGGAAGCTACTTGAATCAAGTTGTTCCCTCATCAGGGCATAAGGTCCACCAGAAAATCCCTGGAAGCTGCGCTAGCCACTTTGGAGAGGGCAATTGTCAGCCATGGTCACCCGCCTAATGGTGGTATTCCATATTTGAAGAAAACAATAAAAAAAAAACTAAAGTTGATTGAGAGATGTTCTCCACCTGATGTGCACAGCAAGCAGGAACAAATCATTCTAGCTTGTTCTGGCTGAGGGCAGCTTAAGAGGGAGGGGAGGCTCCACCCCCTGCATACATTTAGAGAAATGTTCCTGCCTACTTAAAGGGGCAGATCGCCTCCCAATGTACCAGTAACCTGTATTGGACGACAGTGAAATTAAAAGCTAGCTACGAGGCCTAGATGAGACAGCATTGCATTCTGATAGCAGGGCTTCATTAAGTGCAAATCAATGATTGTGTACCTCTCTGGCACTCACAAGCTTAACCCACTGAGTACCAGTGGGTTATTCACAAGACATTCATTTGCAATTAAGCAGGATGAAGTAAAAGAGAATAGCATGCATTACCCCTCTGGGTGCCAGAGAGGTGCCCAATGCATTGCAACCCAATGTGTTGGACACTGCTCAGACATTCTGAAGGTTAAGCCATGTTAACGTGCTTCTGATCAAGGCTTGAAATCTTACTACAAACTGTAGTTTTATTTCCCTTTGTGTCCATAATCCTAAATCTATTTCCATTAATAACATTTCTTTGGCTCAGACACTAACAGTTGGCACAACAATGTCTGTTTTCTTCATGAACTGTGCTGCCATTTGGTGAGGGTTTTAGAATCTGTCATTTGGGAAGACTTTCTTGCACAGATGCTGCAAATTCACTCACCAACAGCATAACATTTTATTGTTGTTCTCGAGGGCAAACTTCCCACCAGGTCTGCAGGGAATGCCTAATCTTAAGTGGAAAAAGAAATCCATGTGAACACTTAGGGGGCCTTATCCTATATAATTCGCTAGGATGTCTGTCAGAAGCAGTCATGTGCAGTAGAGACTGCCCAAACGCACAAAATGATGGGAGTTCTGTGCTGGGAGCATTCTGTGCTTTCGGGCAGTCTCTACAATGCATGACTGCGTTGGCAGGACGCAGAGCAGGACTGGACTCTTAACCCTTTGAGTGGCAGAGGGGGACGCAACGCATTGCAAAACAATGTGTTGCGTACCCCTCTGGCACTCAAAGGTTTAACATGACCCGGACCTTGGCCCATTTACACAGGCTTTTACACTAGTGCACAAATAAAAAAGCAAGAATTGTGTGACAAACCAACTGAACCATATAGGACAGTGATTCTCAACTCCTGTCCTCAAGACCAACTAACAGGCCAGGACTTAGGGATTTCTCTGCTAGAGCACAAGTGTGGTGATCAGAGGCTCATTCATATTGATTAACTCACCTGTACTCTAACAAGGAAATCATTAAATCCTGGCCTGTTAGTGGGTCCCAAGGACAGGAGTTGAGAACCACTGATATAGGAGAAATAAACACACACTCAAACGCCTGTTTTAATTGGGGATTTTAACCCCTTGAATCTTAGAGGGGGCTCCAATGAATTGCTTCACAATACACTGAAAACCACTCTAGCATTCAAGGGGCTTAACCCTTTGAATGCCAGAGGTATTCTGCACATTGAAAAGAATGCAGTGGATGCCCACATGGCACTCAAAGGGTTAAAACACCACTTAAATCAATACGAAAATTGTATAGTTGGCCTCATGATGCAGATGGTTTGCTCCAGAAGTGCCCATCTTCTTTTCTGTAAGGCCCTTAAGCCCGTATCTGGAAAGAGGAGAAGTTCTAGAGTGAAGCAACCTCACCATTGGGGACAGATGAAAATGCCCTTTTATTTAAAGGGATAGTAATGTTCTCAATAAAAGCAGCTCCAATTAATCCTCATAGTATTTGGGCCATAGACAGTGTTATTTCAATAATGTCAGAGTTGTAATTCAAGAGTAATTGAATGATAAAGTGTCGCCCTCCTGCCTCTTTTACAGATATAACACTGCTCACCTCAAAGCAGCGAGACTGTCCAGATGGATTGTAGAGAGGGACAATCTTCAGTGAGCATAAGGATAAACCTGAAACACCTGTCAAGGGGGGCAGGGTTTTCCTTATTCTCACAGTAAGAAGATTGTCCCTTGCTATGAGCTGTCTGGTCAAGGGACCAGATTCCACATCTGAGGGCAGGTGGCTTACACTAGGTAAAAGGGATGGGCGGGGGATACTTTATCACTCGATTAATCTTGAACTACAACTCTGACACTATTGAAATAACACTCTCCATGGCCCAAATACTACAAAGATGAATTGGAGCTGTTGGGAAATGTTATTTGTCCCCAGTAGAGCTGTTTAGATTCAGGAACACAAGATTCATACCTCAAACACAATCGGTAGCATAGAGAATGGAGGACAACAACTGTGGAGCAAAGCAACTGCACCACAGCGGATAAGCACACATTTTAAATTATTTATATATAGCCAGTGGGGTGCGAAGCAATGCGTTCTACAAACCTGTCCGGTCCCTCGACCAGGTTTCCACAATTGATGTGAGGTGACCAGAAGGGGCGGGAGGGGAATCCTTTCTGATTCAATTTTTTTATTTAACTACAGGCCTGTTAGTATAATATAAAGAAGACTCAGAGCTGTACTTTGTTACAAGTATTACTATCCCTGTAGGCTCATGCACTCTGCCTGCTGCAGGTTGAAAAAACTGCCTCCACGGACATAACATCCAGGTCTGATTGAAGGGGTTATCACTTGAGCAAAGGTACAAGGACAAATGTTATAGTGGCTAATAGGATTTATGGCCCCAATAAAGTGTGTGGGAGGCTATTATTGGAGGGGGTATTTCTCCTTTAAAGGAGCAATAAATCGTAGTACTATTCTGCCTAAACAGTGTGGTCATGTGCCCCGACTAGCACTAAACCACTTCCTAGTAAGACATAAAAGAGAATCAAATTGAAGTAATTTAATAGATTAATGAATATATACATTTATAATTGCAAACTCACATGACCGTTCTCTTGGGTATAAAGCATGACAAGTTATCTTCCCCTTCCCTTTATAGCCTCTGTACTGAGGTACTGAGGTCACTCCACATTCTCAGTACTGACTGTCCATATGTGTTGATGGTCCTAGGTCAGACATAGCCGACTCAGCATGGGAAATCGCTCTGGTAAGAAGCCAATAGCTGTGTGACATTGGGGAGGAAACTCGAAGGGTATGTGGGTACAAACCCACTTCTGTGTCTTGTTCTGTGTGCTTTTTGTATCTTAAGTGTTTGCAAGTTGTGGTATACAAAGACATTTTTATAATCGGACTGACTGAGATACACATAACTATCATATATCTGTGTGTGTGTTATAAATACACACACAAGTATATTTAGTGTGTGTTTAAGTGTAAAATATTCTATATCTTTTGAGCATTAAAAATACACTTTAACCCTATTTTAAGATTAATTCTCAAGATATCAACTAATTGAAATCATAAATACTATTTAAACTGTACAGCTTTGCAATAATACTTTCCAAACATCTCTTAACAGCACCACTTTTAACAGGAAGCTGTCCATGTTATTTACAGTAAGCTAATAGCTGAAGGAAGGCCATTAGAAGAAATGTCACCTTGTACAAGGCAGGTGAGATTTGCCTTAGCATTCCTAGCACTCTAGCCCTGCCAAACTGAACGACTTGTAATAGTCACAGACAGGCATCCCAACACCTATTAACTTATCACACAATTTCAGGTCAGGTATGTTCCAGTAAACATTTGGGATATAACCTTTCGAATGACAAATATATCAAGGATGAATTGCTGAGTGATTCCTGACATGCCACCTGTGCAGAGAAGGGGTTAATATCATTTCTTCCTACAAACCACATGCTACAGCTTGTTTAATTTGCTTCAAAGCTTGTACACATCAAAAATGACTATAAACCTACTTGTTTTGCTCCCTTGGTTCTGATGTACTTTATTGATTTCAGCGGAAGCAAACAGACGAAGGAAGTGTCTGTGACTTTACCCAAGTGCACTAACAAATATCCCCTGTAAGAAGACATCCCCTTTTCATCCTGTCTTGAATTTTTCAGTAGACCTGTAGAGTTTACTATAAGTTTATTAAAATGTGCATTTTGTTTGTATTCTGATAGCTATTAATATGGATAATTTTTAATTCTCTGAAAGAGACATCACTAGCATGAAAGGGGTTAAAATCCACATTTAAATTCATGGGAATTTCAGAATGTTTAGTCTGATCTCAGAGGCGCAGTTTGTTTGTTCTGGAATTGTACACGCTTACTTATTATAACAACCCTACGGAGTCTGATGTACTAAGAAGAAATGGCCAACAGCACCACAGGGATGGGAACCTCAGTCTGGCAATAGCTAGAGGACCAGACATTAACCACCCCTATTTAACCCTTTGAGTGCCAGGGAGATATGCAACGCAATGGGTTGGATACCTGTCTGGCACTCTAAAAGGTTAAATACTGCTTTATACCCTTGAATGTTCGTGGGGTCTCCGTTGCATTATGATGCAATGGGGGAGATACACTAAGGTGTGACTGGAAGATAATAAAGTGGAGAGGACTTCTCTAGTGATATCACTTCTACAGTTCCTATGTAAATCCATGGAGCCAATGCACTAACATTTCTCCAGATCTGGAAATCTTAGTGCATAGATTCCATAGAATAACATATGAACTGGAGAAGTGATATCACTGGAGAAGAGTTCTCCACTTTATCCCTCTTTATCCCTGCTTAGTCCATAACCCATAATTTTTAGACACTTTTCTAGTATTCAAGAGCGCTGTATAAATAAATGGGAATTTTGGGGAATTGTATTTGTTCCTATGGTGCAGTGGGTTTGTACAGAACTGTTCCACTTTCTTAGAGCATCATCCTAGTTACTGTACCGGTACACAGACAGACCAGTTGATCAGCATTAGAAGCAAAGTTATGAACTGACACAGTGCTTAATTTAATTCATCAAGCCAATGAGGTGCAATCCTGGAGAAAACAAACTATATCATAGGCAGTAAATGAAAACGGCTATTCATTTAAATGAACTAACTGCTAGTGAGGTTTCCAATAGATTGTAAAGCAATGCATTGGAGACATCTCTAGAATGCAAAGGAGTAGAAAGACCCATTTAAATAGCAAGGGGTTAAGCCAAGACAAAAAAAATAAATAAAAACAAAAAATAGTCTAGTTCTGAGGGTGTGTTTGTAGCAAAAAAGCAAAATATAAGCAATTCTGAGAAAAACCAACTGCACCATAGCGGGGACGTAAACATTTTGACTGGTTTAAATGGACCTTTTAAAACCCAGGAATCCCAGAATGTTCAACACATTGCAAAGCAGGGGAGGTTTTAAGAGCATTTAGAGGGTTTAAAAGCCCCATTTAAAGAAACGGAAATTTGGATAATATTTAGTTGCAATTTATTTTGTAATTGGTTTGCTCCAGATCTGCTCTTCTTTTACTTTCTACATAAGGACTAAGTTAGCAAAAACTAGAAAGAAAAATGTTTCTTATAAATCTACATTCATTTCAGTATTCTACTTTACAAAAAATAAAATAAATAAATAAATAGCTTTAACCTTTTAGCTCCCGTGGACATGCCAGGACCATTTCAAGTTTTGGTCCTTTAACCCCTTCGGTGCCAGAGGCTTGGGCCATTTCCTGTACCCTGCAGGCCAGACACTATTTCAGCATTTTTGCTATCCTTCTGTTTAGGATTGATTTCCTCTGGGGATTTTTAGTTAAATATGGAAAACTATATATTGTTTTTTTTCAGAACTAATTGAGCTTTCTCGTGGTACCTTACATGAAGAGAATTTTGCATCGTGCAAAAAGCTATGATGTCATAATGACAAAAAAAGTGAAAATATACTAATTTTGCTAAAATCACATACTATGTATCAAAAACATTTACCTTGATTGAAAAAGCTTCAATTATTTGAAAAAGTCCCGAGTCCCCTGAGTAAAAAGATACCAAATTTGTATAGTTTTACCTACGTCCATGGCTAGCACAGAGCCCTAATCACCAGCAGCGCAAAATGACATTTTCAACTCTATGAGCTAATATGAGCGTTCTAATGTTTTTGTGGTAAATCTACACTAAACAGTGGAATAACTATATAAAACTATATATTTAATCTTCTGCATCTAATGAGGGGTGACTTGCCTTCTTACCCCAAGCCTGATATGCACAAATGCCTCCAGATGGTGGCGCTAATGAAAAAAAAAGGCATTTTCTTATATTTCTACCCCTTCAAATGTACAAAAATCTGTGAAAACCATGACATTTCCAACTGTATTCATTAGCTAGTGCTCTTAGGAGAAAAATGACACCCCACTGGCATGAGTTGACCTACCTCAGGGGGCGCTAGAAGTGCAAAACGACACCTAGTACAACTTCTAATTTTTCTAACATTTTCTCAAACATTACTTGTCTATACAAAAATGGTTATAAAAACTAGAGGAGTGAAGAAAGGGTACACAAACCATTTTGGAAAGAAGACAACCTGCTGCATCTAATGAGGTGTGACTTGCCTTCTTACCCCAAGCCTGGTGTGCACAAATGCCTCCAGAAGGTGGCACTATAGGAAAAAAATGGCATTTTCTTACATTTCTGCCCATTCATATGTCCTGAAATCTGAGAAAATCATGACATTTCCAACTGTATTCATTAGCTAGTGCTCTTAGGAGAAAAATGACACCCCATTGGCATGAGTTGACCTACCTCAGGGGGCGCTAGAAGTGAAAAACGACACCTTCTACAACCTCTAATTTTTCTAAAATTTTCTCAAACATTACTTGTCTATACAAATATGGTTATAACAACTACAGAAGTGAAGAAAGGGTACACAAACCATACCATTTTGAAAAGAAGACACCCTGACGCATCTATTGATGGGTGACTTGCTTTGTTACCCCAAGCCTGGAGTGCACAAATGCCTCCAGAAGGTGGCGCTAATGAAAAAAAAAGGCATTTTCTTACATTTCTGCCCCTTCAAATGTACTGAAATCTGTGAAAACCATAGAATTCCCAACTGTATTCATTATCTAGTGCATTTAAGACAAAAATGGCACCCCATTGGTATGAGCTGACATATCGTAGGAGTGCCAGAAACACACAACAACACCTACCTGTTTTCTTCTTTGGAAATGGCTGCTTGTACTAAAATGTTCATAACTTTTAGATACATGAAGGAAAGGTATAAAATGTATACCATTTTGAAAGTAGAGATTCACCTGCATCAAATGAGGGGTCACTTGCTTTTCTACCCCCGGGCTGAAGTGCACAATTATTTCAAAAAAATGGCACTATAGGAATAAATACATGTTTTTTTTACATTTCCACCACTTCAAAGATACTAAAATCTTTGAAAACCATAACATTTCCTACTGTATTCAGTACCTGCTACCAACATGAGAAAAATGGTACCCTGTTTGTATGGGTTACCTACAATATGTGGGTGCTAGGAACACTTACCTAAACCTGACACTTTTGTTTTTGAAATTATCTGCCTGCACGAAAAGTGTCCTAACCATTATAGATATGCAGGAAAGGTAGAGAAACCATACCATTTTGAAAAGAAGATAACCTGCCATATCTAATGAGGGGTCACTTGCCTTCTTACCCCAAGCCTGGTGTGCACAAATGCCTCCAGAAGGTGGCACTAATGAAAAAAAAGGCATTTTCTTACATTTCTGCCCCTTCAAATGTATTGAAATCTGAGAAAACCATGGCATTTCCAATTCTATTCATTAGCTAGTGCTCTTAGGAGAAAAATGACACCTCACTGGTATGAGTTCACCTACCTCAGGGGACGCTACAAGTACAAAACTACACCTATTGCAACCGCTAATTTTTCTAACATTTTCTCAAACATTACTTGTCTGTACAAAAATGGTTATAACAACTACAGAAGTGAAGAAAGGGTACACAAACCATAGCATTTTGGAAAGAAGACACCCTGCCGCATTTAATGAGGGGTGACTTGCCTTGTTACCCCAAGCCTGGTGTGCACAAATGCCTTCAGAAAATGTTGCTAATGAAAAAAATAGCATTTTTTTTTACATTTCTGTCCCTTCAGATGTAGTGAAACAAGTGAAAACTATGCGATTTCCAACTCTATTTGTTAGCTAATGCTCTTAGGAGAAGAATGACACCCCATTGGTATGAGCTGACATACTGTAGGGGGTGCTAGAAGTACAAAACTACACCTGCTACAACCTCTGATTTCTCTAAACATTCTTGTGGGTATGAAAATGGTTATAACAGCTACAAAAGTGAAGAAAAGGTAGAGAAACCATACCATTTTGGAAAGAAGATAACCTGCCGCATCTAATGAGGCATCACTTGCCTTTCTACCGCTAAGTTAGTCTATACAACTATTTACAGAATGTGGTGCCACAGACAAAAAAAAATTATTTTTTTTTTTGTTTGTTTTTTCACAAATCAGTGATAAGAAAATGGATCAACCCCATGGGATTTCCTAGGAGGACCTCCTGCCAGGCTACGAAAAATGGTACCCCACTGCTGTGGGTTTACATACAATACTGGGAGCCAGGAGCGTGGCTACCAGTGGAACAAGCATGGGGAAGCAAACAGTGTATGTATGATTCTATGGCTATCAGTGGTCAGGCAGTGTACGTGAGGACCTGTGACTGCCAGTGAAACCAGGTACGAGGGGTCAGGCAGTGTATGTGGGTATATCTACCAGTGGGCAGTGAGCAAGTATGGCGGTGGAGGTGGGGGAGGCAAGATAGTACATATGGGGGATCTGTGACAACCAGTGTGCACTGTAAGTCCCCCATATACACTGTGATTCCCAGCCTGAACGGCCAGTGCGTACTGGCACTTGGGTCTACTAGTAGGCAGTGGAACCAGGCTGGGGGAATGGGACTGCCAGTGGGCTGTGGAACTAGGCTGATGGCTAGGGTATGTGTGTGTGTGTGTGTGTGTGTGTGTGTGTGTGTGTGTGTGTGTGTGTGTGTAGGGGGGGGGGATTGGAGGCATTTTGTGTGCATGCCACAGGGGTGTCCAATGCATTGCAAAGCAATGCATTGGACCTCCCATGAAACACAGAGGGTTAATTTTTTCATTTTAGTAATGTTTATTCATACCTAGGGTATACCATAGGGCAGAATAAAAAATAAATGTGTGTACCACAGTTGGGGTACAATGAGGTCTAAATAAAATAAAATAAAAAAAATAATAATACTTTGTCTGCCACAGTCTGTCCAATGCATTGCAAATCAATGCATTGGACCTCCTGTGGCACACAAAGGGTTACTTTTTTTTGCTTCATTATTTTTTATTCATACCTTGTTGATGACCCCCCAACAAGGGCTGAATAAAAAATAAATAAATGTGTGTGCCACAGGGGGGTCCAACGTATTGCGAAGCACTGCGTTGGACCCCCCTGTGGTGCACGCATAGTTTTCTTTTTTTACACCTTGTTGGGGGACATCAGGACCCCTGATGCCACCCCAATGAGGTCTAAATAAAATAAAAATGAAAAAGCAAAAAAAAATGCTGTGTCTGCCACATGGGTGTCCAATGCATTGCAAAGCAATGCATTGGACCCCTGTGGCATACAGAGGGTTAATTATTCTTTATTCATAGCTTGTTGGGGGGCCTCAGGGCCCCCCAACAAGCTTTGAATATAAAGTAATAGTAAAAAAAAGCCCTGTGTGTGCCACAGGAGGGGGGATTTGCATTGGACCCCCACCCCGTGGCACACACAGGGTTAAAATATTTTTGTAATTTTTTTTTTTTTTATTATTATTAACCTCATTTGGGGGCATCATGAGCCCCCCAATGAGGTCTTAGCCAAAGAAACCCCCCTACAACATTAGTAACCCTGTGAGTGCCACAGGGGTCTCCAGCGCATTGCAAAGCAATGCACTGGACGGCCCCGCGGCACTCCTAGGGTTAATTTTGCCCTTTTTCTTTATTTTTTTATTTATTCAGACCTCGTGGGGGGACATCAGAACCCCTTCTGATGTCCCCCCAGTTACTGATCTCCCAGCCGATCAGCTGGGAGATCAATATGGCGACCGCAGGAGAACAAAAGCTCTCCTGCCCTTCTCTCCTACCACCGGTAGGAGTGAACGGGACCGGGGAAACTTCCCTAACGTCTTCGGTGATCATGTCACTGATGACATTGGGAGGCTTCCCCCGGTCCCGCCCACTCCTACCGAGAAGTTTGGGTAGGAGAGAGGGTAGAGGAGAAGCTGCGCTTCTCCTCTTGTGTTATTGATCTCCCAGCGGGATCGGCTGGGAGATCAATAACAGGGGGGACATGAGGAGTGATCCTCATGTCCCCCCATGGATGCCAGGCATTTTATTTATTTATTTTTTTAAAATGCGGCCACTGCATGCCGGTTATACCGGCTTATGCAGTGACTGCATTTAGTGGGTACATTGTACGAGCTTGGCACAGTGGGTACAGCTGTCCAAACTCATACAATGTACCCACCTGGCACTCTAGGGGTTATGGAACAGTGACAGTCCTGGTACTACAGGCGTGCTGTGACCATGCCAGTAGGCTGAAACTCACTGCTCCAAAACAAGGCCGAATAATAATTTAGGTGATTATGAAACCGCTTACAAAAATAACTTATAAAAATGTTAGCAATTCTTTATTTAAAATTATAGATTACACGATAGTTGGCTTTATTTATTTGTTTGTTTATGCAGATTATGGACTTCTGGTCACCACAGCATGGTATGTCAGATACTGACAATCCACTCTCCTTCCCAACTGCCACTTCCTACCAGGAAGCACTGACTCATTTGCATAAACTGGCAAATAAATCAAACTATATATCTCAAACTATAGTTTTAAGTAAATGATGGCAAATATAAATATACATGATTTTGAAAGCTTTCATAGACCACATCATTATAAAGTTTTAGTTCCACTTTAAGGCATAATTAGTGCTAAACCACAGTGTGCTGGTTTGATTTCATGTGAGCATGTCACAGCTGCATACAGATCAGCTGGAACATTTGTATGGATGGATTAGAGTATCAGCAACACATGCAACCGCCACAGCCTGCTGAACCATAGCCAAAGACAAGGTTGCAGTGCAAAGAAAATATAAATAATTGTATGCTTTAACCCTTGGCTGCTTTGCAATGTCCTGGACAGCTCTCTAGCTGCCAAGAGGAAAATAAGGACTATTTTACAGTAACAAAATAAATGGTTCCTTGTACTAATGCTGTAGTCAGAAATGTAAAATCAGAACCAAGAGAAAATGATAATAATACAAATTATACTGAAGTGTTTTAACAAACAGACCTTTTACTTTGTTGGTGCAATAGGTTTTGTAATACATTGTTGTTCAATCACTAAGATTCATACATTAAGTCAAGCATTCGGTTCAGGCAGTCACAAATTTATCACAAAGGCCTAGCAGTCATTGAAAAGTAGTGCCTTTCTGTATAATACAGACATGCATTTTACTACGATTTGGTACTTTTATGCACAGTTATATTGTCCCATGGCACCAAAGCCCAGCAGCTTACTGTTAAAATTAATCTTGTTCACTTTAAAGCAGTCTCTTTAAAAGTAACTGTCTCCATTAAATGTGTTTTTCACTAGCCATCTGTAATTCTAAACTGTAGCTGTCACTGCTAGTATCAAAATAGACAGAGGGAATCATCCAAAAGGTGAAATTTGGGCCATGTGTCAATATTACATTCCAACTATTCTTAAATATTCATACAACATAGCATGTGCTCACTAGAGATAGTTCGAACAATCACATATTCATGAGATATTGTGGTTCCATTCTATACAAATCCATGTAAGTAATTTGCTCCATGCACTTACCATACTCATAAACAGGATGAACTGTATATAACCCACAGGCATCGTAGGAGTTAAGCTTAAAACAGCTAGTCCATCAAGCTGTAACATCACTGTATCATTGTAACCATCAAGCTTCTTGCAAAACTGCCATCATGCTGCAGAAATAAAGAAAATCTCTACTAGCAAAATCTAGAGTTGTTTCTTTTCAAAGAGTCTGCTGTCCTCACATGCGTTTTAACGCTTACATTTCAGCGTAGGTGACAATCAGCACCCTATGTGTTGGTGCTGTCTGTGTGAAACAGGCTTAATTCTAACAGAACTGTGGCAGCATGGACAACAGCTCTGATGATCATCAGCTCTGGACACCAATGTCTAATCCACTAGCCTTCAATACAAAACAAGGCAGGAAAACTGGTGGCAGACCATGAAAAGATTGAATATAAAACAAGAGTGTTTCTGTATACATCCCAATGAGGACCGATTCCTAACCATCAAGCCTCTATAGAAAACAGAGATATAGGAGGTGGAGTTTCAGGGTCATATGTACAAAGTACAGTCGAGCAATTCTGGGGCAGACCACCTATACAATGTAGGACAAGTAAAAAAGTCCTCTTTTTTTTTTTAACCCATTGAATGCCACAAAGCAATACTTTGGAGACCTCTCTAGCACTCAAGCGCTTAAAAGAACCATGTAATTCTGTTGGAATTTTCATTGGACCCCTATGGTGCACATAGTATTTCAGTTTCACTGTGATTTTGGTGCATTGAAGGACTTGCTAAAAAGCAATTATACCAAAAGCTAGATTACAGCTGACCAACAAGCCACACTGCTGAATAAATTATACATCTATAGGTGAGGTCTGCAATGAAGTTTCATTAATCAACATCCAACTGACCTTATTTATCAATACAATTCTTCAGCAAACTACCTGAACCATAAGGGATCAAACTTCCTAAAATACTCATTCATTTAACCCTTTCAGTGCCAGGGAGTGCAAAGGCCCACAAAGGGTTAAATAGAACATGTAACCTCTTGAGTGCTAGCAAAGTTTATCTGGCATTTATAGTGTAAAAAGCCCAATAAATCAATGGGAACACACACCTTGGTGCAGTTTGTTTACACCATTCCATTTCAGCTTGGCACGTAAAGCTCAATATGTTTTTCTTCATTGTATTTGTTCGCAATGACATAATTCATGTTTTCGTATGTGCTTGTGAGTTCACTATGTATATAAATATGTATGACATATCTGCTGACTGTGCAATAAATACTGCTGCAATCAACATAGTGATTTTCAGCTGTATATTTTCCATGTTAAGCCTTATGCTGGTGAAGCATGAGGGCAGACATACTGTGATTCAATTATTTTATGGATTTGAAAAAGTCAATAAAATGTGTTCCCCTTGAGGACCAAAGGGGGTGCCTGGCGTTGCATACTCCTCTGGTCCTCAATGGGTTAATCAGGAAGGTGCTTCAAGAAAAGTTCAAGTGAAAATACATGTCTAGAGGAGACATGACAGAAAAACATACAGAAATGAGAACGCTAACCACTAAAGCAATTTCAGAGACATATTTTACATATGACACAATTTGAAATTCCTGACAGAAAAAGATGAGGTCAAGAGCTCTAAACAGCAGAGGACTCTTTGTGACAGCAGATCGCAGTGACTGTATGTCATGCATGTACCAAAATGTAACTTATTGTGTGTGTTCCTGTAGTTTTCATTCTATTTTATTTTTTAATCAGATATAACACAAACTTAACCCTTCAAGGACTGTCCAATCGCGCATGCGGCTGGCACTTATGGACCACTTTTTTTTTTTTTTTTTAAATCCAATTCAGGACTCCCCGAGCAGCATGCAGCCTCGTGGGAATCCCTGAATTCCATGACGGCCCTGGCACATCATGGGTCCTTATGGCTCGCTGACCCATGACATGCCAGGATAGTCAAGGGTCCTTAAGTGATTATTATCAGAAAGGAACATTAAATAGATAGTAATGTTTCAAAATAAAAGCAGCTCCAATTAATCTTCATAGTATTTGGTCATGGAGATGCTATTTCAATACTGTCAGAGTTGTAGTTCAAGAGAAATTTAATGCTAAAGTATCCCCATCCCTTTTACCTAGTGTAAGCCACCTCCCCTCAGATGTGGAATCTGGTCTTGAGACCAGACAGATCTTCTTACTGTGAGAACAGTGAACCCCCGTGACAAGTTTTTCCTTATGCTCACTGAAGATTGTCCCTCTCTACAACTCTGACAGTATTTAAACAACACTCTTCATGGCCCAAATTAGGAGTGCACCGAAATTTTGGTAGCTGAAATGTTTCGGCCGAAAATGGCATTTTCGGCAAAAAAAACAAAATAAAATAATGGCCAAAAATCTATGACAGTGTTCTGGTCGGCTTTGCTTCTCACTGACTCTCCAGCCTTTGTTCAACCTTCCCAAACAGTGCTGTATCTTGGTCTTAACTTAAGGCCCACTGTCTCCATGGTGATGCAGGACTGCCTGTGTCTCACACCAATGACGTATTTGAAGTTGCGGCAATGACATGCTGTGTTTATGTCCTGCTGCTGTTGAGGTGACGGTGCCATCGTGTTTTGAAGCCTGGTATCAACTTCTGAGCATCGACAGCAGTCAGCATCTCCCGCAGCAACCTACAGCTGCTCTGTCCTCTGCAGACAGCCTAGAGATGCAATATGGATGCCCCATCAGCTTGGAGGTTAAATTATTTGATTTTTCACAGTTGTAATCTTTCTACATGGATATATCAAATACAAGAATTTGTTCGTACCTTGGCTGCAATTAAGAAACTATATCCTCCTTTTTTTTTTATAAATGTTAACCCTTTGAGTTCCAGACGTGTATCCAGCTATACCTCTCTGGATGCAGTGTTTGGGGCAAAAAAATCACTTTGTTTTATGATATGTGCCCTGTAAGAGCCTTAATGCATATTTTGTGGGTGTGGCTAAAGTAAGTAGTTTGTCGCAGACTATGTTTATATAAAAAAATAAATAAAAAAATAATAATAATAATCTCATTTTTCAATGGATTAAGTTCACTTCTGCCTTACTGTCAGTCCATGTAAAGATGTATAGAAAAATATCACAATGCTGGAAAAAAGTTGTAGAAAACTCACAATCTAAGACTTTTTTTTTCTTATTAATAACATGCCTGGGAACTTTCAAAATGAGCTGACCCTGAGATTGTGTACATATTAACCCTTAAATTTCCCATAATATAGATTATCCGAGATATATCCCTGATCACTGTAATCGAGAGTCGCTCCAATCAGCATTCAAGGAGCCATTAATACACAACAACTTATAGATATCACTGCATGAACACACACAAATCAAGCAGGACTTCTCCCTCTGCCTTTCTGGTACAAGTGGCACAAGTTTAGAGACTAAAGAAGCATTTAACTGGAACAGAATATATAACAGGTAGCACCGAACTCTCTCACCCTGAGATTTTGGCTCTTCACCCGGAGACCCTGAGATTTGGGCCCAAACCCTGAGAGTTCCCAGGCATGATTATTAAGCTTAGTAGGCATGTATAAATCTCACACAAATAGCATATTGAACACCCATTATAGCATTTATCTCAGAGTTTTATGGATCTCTTCCATTGTTCTTGGTGGAGGGGGAGCTGTGTTGATTTAATTTGGAATTCTTCAATTTATTGCAAGAATTGTACACCCCTGTATTCTGGGATTTGATTGAATTTGTATCCTGAAGTTTCGGTTTCGTCTCAGAATATTCATTTCGGTGCACCCCTAGCCCAAATACTATGAAGATTAATAAAAATTGTTTTGCATGACTATACACAGAGACTTTCAGTACGCACCATCTCTAGAATTACCCCTCTGGCATTCAAAGGGTTAACAATATAACAACTGAAACCAAAGTTTTAGGTATGTATAGTGCAAGTTTTAGCAGATGAAAACATCGGAGAAAGTACTGTAGTGAAATATCTGCAATGTGCAATATTTGATGATTTAACTTAAAGAAGATGAGGAAAAAATACAACCCTACAATTGAAAGAACTGACTAATTATTTATTGCAAAATCTACTTTCCAATCTCTGCCAACTACAAAAACTAGATGAGAGACCCTGTCAATTTTCTTAAAACACTTCAGAAGGTCTAATTACACACTCTGTTTTCTTCAATACAATTGATTAAGCAGCCAATACTGTGTGGGATTTAATTAAGGAAAGCTTTCTTTTGTGTTAAAAAACGATCCTTTGTTTCAAACAAAAACTAAAAAGCTAAAATACTAAAGATGTTCATTTTCCAGCTCAGCAAATGGTTATGAACTGTTTTGTTTGAAAATGAATGTATAATGTAAGGAACTCTACAGGAAATACAAAGAAATGTTTGTTTTATTGTTCCATTTTACTTAATAATGGCTGAATAGAACCAAAATACTTTTTTGAGTTAAAAAGACCCAAACCAACAAAGTAATGAGTGTGTAGAAGCCTTCCAAGGTCTTATGCACAAAAGTAAAAAAAAAAAAAAGGCACAGATCTGGGAGACCAAATGCACTACTGGGAAGAAATAAAAATTCCCCCAAACACTCATTAATTTGGAAAGGGATTTTAATCCCTTGCGTGCTAGAAAAGTAGCCTGCACACGGCCCACCCTTTGAACTCTATTGACCTCTGTTGCATTTATTGGAGAAAAAGCCCCATTTTGGGGATCAGGCTCTGCGATAATTTGCACTTAATAACTGTAGATGGCTGACTGTACAACTAGGTTCCCCTCATGGAACGTGAGGGGGCTTAATGATCCAGTGAAGAGGTCCCTGATCATGACTTGTATACGGAAATATCATACTGATATTGTCTTACTTCAAGAAACACACCTGACTGGTAGCAGGGTTTTGTGTCTTAAAAGACCTTGGGTGGGTTACTACTACCACACCACCTTCTCCACTCACTTGTCTGGGGTGTCTCTCCTGATTAACAAATGTGTCACCTCTGAACTGATTGACCCCAAATCTGACTCCAGGGGTAGATATTTTTTTTTATATTGTAAGCTACGCGGCCTCCCTGCCCTAGTACTGGTCCTATAAATGCCTTCACCTTTTGCACCAGAGATATTGCAGGACGTACTTACTTACATACTAGCACGATCTGACCATTTAGTGTTCTGCATGGGGGATTTTAACTTTACTTTACAGCCGGACTTGGACAGACTTGGGGGCATGACTTCTGATCCTAGAAACTCTAGAAATAAACTCATGGGGTTCATGGGGGATGTGGACCTGATAGATGTGTGACACACCTTGCACCCTACTGTAAGAGAATACTTCTGTCACTCAGCAACTGATACATATTTTTCCTCAACTGATAATGCATTTGCTTTGAGACAGGTGTTCCAAAAGGTTTTGTCTTGTGACTACTTGCCTAGAGTGGCGTCAGACCACTCTCCGCTCTGGGTGGGATACTCCTGACCAAACACTCGATACTTCAACCTTTTTGGCTTTCCTTAGATTCAATTGCAGAGGGACATGCATGTGATTTGAAGTACTACTTGTAGGAAAATGAAGGCTCCACTACACAACATATTCTGGGATGCGGCAAAGGCTGTGGCCAGGGGATCCCTTGTTTCTCATATCCCCTCACATAGGAAACAATCGAATGTGACAGTCCAGGAATTGGAGGGAGCAGCGAGGGATGTGGTATGCATGTATATTTCAAGTCATATAGATGAGGCCTATGACCAATTCCGACAGGCCCATATTAAACTGGATATTGAGCTGGCTACTCAGAATGATAAACCGCTGTTTTATATATTAAAAAAAAAAAAAAAACTATTTTGAGAACAGAGATAGAGCCAGGAGACTTATGGCTCATCTGGTGAGGGCAGAGGGGGGTCAGCGGGGCATAACCTCTCTTATAACCGCTAATCAATCCCTGATTCTGGATGTGCAAGGTATTTATGAGGAATTTGAAAGATTTAACACATGGTTATATGAATCACAAACCCAGGCCACATCCTCACAGCTAGAGGATTACGTATCTGGTTGTGTGCTGCCATTGCAGTCTCTGGAGGACCTCTGCATGCTGGATTCCCCCCTCATGCTTAGCGAGGTGGCTGAAGCAATCTCTGCACTTCCTCTTGGTAAATCTCCAGGAGGTGTTGGTCTTCCAGCAGAGTGGTACAGGCGGTACGCAGATATTCTGGCCCCACACGGCATTTGCGGCATTCAAAAATCACTGTCTTCCCGATGCACTTAACGAGGTAATAATAGTGCTCCCAAAGCCAGGGAAAGATCTGCAATTGTGTGACTCATAACAACCTATTTCCCTTCTCCCAGTGGACACTAAAATCCTAGCCAAGGTGCTTGCTCTCAGACTTAAAGTCATAGTTACATAGTTACATAGTTACATATTAATTTAGGTTGAAAAAAGACTTGCGTCCATCCAGTTCAACCCTTTTCCTATTCCTGTTTACCATCGCTGACCCAAAAGAAGGCATCCGACTCCAAATGGCAATCAGATTTCTCCCTGGATCAACAAGCCCTAACTAAATATTAATCCCAATACTAACGTGCATAGCCCTCTATATTATGCTCTTTTAAATAAGTATCCAGGCCCCTTTTAAAGGCATCTAATGTATTTGATAGCACCACCTCCTCCGGAAGTGCATTCCATACCTTTATTGTCCTTACTGTAAAGAAACCCTTCCGCTGTTGTAGACTAAATCTCCTTTCCTCAAGTCTAAGCGGGTGGCCCCTTGTCCTGTGTACTGTTCTGTTAATGAACAGGTCTTTTGAAAGCCCTTTATATGGGCCTTGAACATATTTATATAGTGTTATCATATCCCCTCTAAGACGCCGTTTCTCTAGTGTGTACAAGTTTAACTTTTCTAGCCTCTCTTCATAACTAAAACTTTCCATTCCCCTTACTAGTTTTGTAGCCCTCCTCTGCACTCTCTCTAGTTCCATAATGTCCTTCTTCAGAAAGGGCGCCCAGAATTGAACAGCATATTCTAGGTGGGGTCTTACCATGGACCTGTAAAGAGGCATAATTATATCTTCCTCCCTTGAGTCAATACCCCTTTTAATACATGCCAATATCTTATTGGCCTTTGCAGCTGCCAGCTGGCACTGCTTGCTACTGCAAAGTCTATTGTCTACCATTACTCCTAAATCCTTTTCATTAGTAGATTTCCCCAGAGAAACACCATTTAAACTATATGTTGCATTTTTATTATTATACCCAAAATGCATAACTTTACACTTGTCTATATTGAATCTCATTTGCCATTTGCCTGCCCAGTTACTCAATTTGTCCAAATCCTCTTGTAATGAAGACACATCCAGTTCAGACTTTATTACCTTACTTAATTTTGTGTCATCGGCAAACACTGATACATGGCTTCCTATGCCCTCTGGGAGGTCATTAATAAACAAATTAAAAAGAAGAGGACCCAGGACAGATCCCTGAGGCACTCCACTTATCACGTTTATCCAACTGGAGAACTTGCCATTTACTACCACTCTTTGCATTCTATCTTTCAGCCAATTTCCAATCCACTCACAAACATTTTGCCCTAGTCCTATTTCATTCAATTTGTACAGTAACCTCTTGTGTGGAACCGTATCAAATGCCTTGGCAAAGTCTAAATAGATCACGTCAACCGCCTCTCCCTCATCTATATTATTACTTACTTTTTCATAAAATGCGATCAAGTTTGTTTGACAAGACCTATCTTTCACAAAGCCATGTTGGCTATTGCTAATGATATTCCTGTTCCAGCAGAATTCTTGAATATATTCCCTTAGCAACCTTTCAAACAGCTTCCCTACCACAGATGTCAAGCTTACGGGTCTGTAATTTCCTGGCTGGGACTTTGATCCCTTTTTAAATATGGGCACCACATCTGCTTTACGCCAATCCATGGGCACCATACCAGAAATAAAAGAATCCCTGAAAATCAGATATATCGGTCTGGCCAGGGTCTGGCCTAGCTCCCTAAGTACCCGTGGGTGTATACCATCTGGCCCCGGAGCCTTGTCTACCTTGACACCATTCAATTGTTTTAACACTTTTTCTTGTGTTAGCCAGTCCCATGCTTGCTGTGCCTGTTCTGTAAAAGTAGTTTGCAGATTCTTGTCCAATGGGTCTTCCTTGGTAAAAACAGAAGAAAAGAAATTATTTAAAATATCTGCCTTCTCTCTGTCACCTTTGACCATCTCACCCGTTTCAGCTAACAAGGACCCAACATTATCAGACTTTAATTTTTTGCCATTAATGTATTTAAAGAATTTTTTTGGGTTGCTTTTGCTCTCCTTAGCAATATTTTTTTCATTCTCCAGTCTAGCTAATTTAATAGCCTTTTTACAGGTTTTGTTGACATTTTTGTATTCTGCAAATGCCTCTGCTGATCCCTCAGCTTTGTAATGTTTAAATGCCGCTTTCTTGTTATTTATTTCATGAATTACTTTACTGGTTAGCCACATTGGTTTCAATTTGCTTCTTTTGTATTTGTTTCCAACAGGGATAAATTTATATGTGTATTTTTGCAATATTATTTTGAAGGCATTCCACTTACCTTCTGTGTTTTTTCCTGAAAATATTTTATCCCAGTCAACGAGACCAAGGGATGAATTAAACCTGCTAAAGTTGGCCTTTTTAAAATTCAGTGTTTTGGTGGAACTCGTATCAACTTGTTTTTTTGAATTAATCTCAAACGATACCATGTTATGGTCACTATTCCCCAAGTGCTCCCTTACTTGGATGTTAGAGATAAGTTCTTCATGGTCAGTTATTACCAAATCCAGACATGCATTCCCTCTGGTTGAGGTCTGCACTAGTTGTGACAAAAAATTGTCATTCAACAAGTTCAGAAACTTGCTGCTTTTAGCAGAGTTAGCTATTCCATTTTTCCAGTCTATTTCTGGATAATTAAAATCCCCCATAATTATAGTTCTCCCTATTTGGGAAGCCTTTTCTATTTGCATTAATAGCTGTGTTTCTTCAAGGTCACCAATGTTTGGTGGTTTATAACAAATACCCACTAATATTTTCTGGGCAGTTTTATCCCCAGTGACTATTTCAACCCACAGGGATTCCACATGTTCACTACTGTCCTCACATATATCTTCCCGCAATTGAGGCAATAATGCTGGTTTGATATACAGACAGACCCCACCACCTCTTTTGCTTGACCTATCTTTTCTAAATAACATGTAGCCCTCTAAATTGATTGCCCAATCATGTGTGTCATCCCACCATGTTTCTGTTATGCCTATCAAGTCATAGTTTTCAATTTCAGCTACCAGCTCCAGTTCCCCTATTTTACCAGTTAAACTTCTGGCATTTGCAAGCATACAATTTATGCCACTGTTGTGTTCCATTTGTGATTTAATTTTGTTGTGGCTTATAGTCTTCTCCCTATCATCTGTACTAACCCCGCCCCCAGATCCTCCCAGCTGGTTATTAACTACATCGCCTTCCCTTTCTATACTATCTATCCCAGTATTTATTGGCCCCTCCCCCCCCCCCTTCCTAGTTTAAAATCTCCTCCAACCGTCTGGTAATCCTCTCCCCAAGCACTTGAGACCCTCTTGCATTCAGGTGCAATCCATCCCTGCTATAGAGATTGTACCCCAAAGCAAAATCAGCCCAGTGCTCTAAAAACCCAAAGCCCTCCTTCTTACACCAAGACTTCAGCCATGCATTGAGCTCCCTAATCTCCCGCTGTCTCTCTGGCGTAGCGCATGGCACAGGTAGTATCTCTGAGAATACTACCTTGGAGGTCCTGTTCCTAATCTTACTGCCTAAATCCCTAAAATTACCTTTTAGGACTCTCCACCTTCCTCTAACTTTGTCATTGGTCCCAATATGCACCAAGACAGCTGGATCCTCTCCAGCCCCTCCCAATAATCTGTCCACCCTGTCTGCAACATGCCGAACCCGGGCACCCGGGAGACAGCAAACCATTCGGTTGCTGCGATCAGAGCCACAGATTACCCTATCTGTTCTCCTAATAATAGAGTCCCCTACCACCACAACCTGCCTAGGCTTCACTTCCCTCTGGATCCCCTCTGTGCTAGAGGAGCTGTTCTCCCGGCTGTTAGGGAGAACAGTCCTCTCCAGCAATTCCACCTCTGGGTTTGCCTTCCCAACATCTTCACTTAAATGAGCAAATTTGTTTGGATGGAAAAACTCAGGACTGGCTGCCCTCTTCCTCTTCCCTCCCCCACTGCAACCACTTCTAACTGTCACCCAGCTATGTGCCTGGTTCCCTTCTAGCTGATCTCCTCCCTCTTTGCTAGGTGACCCAGCTAGACTCTGCTCCGTTAGCAAGAGACTCCTCTCAAGGTTGTCAATGTCTCTCAATGTTGCAATATGACCCTCTAGAGCTCCAATCTGAGCTTCTAGAAGGGCCACTTGCTCACATTTGCTACAGCGGTATGGACCCTGGAACTGCTGTTCCAAGCATGCATACATATGGCATGATGTGCACTGAGTGAGATCTCCAAACTTGCTCATCTTGTATGGTGCAAGTGTGAGTTCCTAAAAATGTAAACAATTAATTTACCTTTGTTCCTCTAACTCCTGTGTTGCACCAACTGCTGTGTTTCACAAACTGTACACTTATTACAGAGCACTTAGGAAAGAGCACACTCTATTTGTGAGCAAGCTCTGTGAGTCCTGTACCTAGATTTATACAGGCCTACACAGGGGATTGTTCACAAACCCCACCCTTAATTAATTAATTACACATAACGACTTTGATTCACGTGGATCAGGCGGACTTTATGTCCGGTAAATCTACGTTTCATAATTTACGCAGATTATCGCTATATCTACAATCACCTAATGCTCATAATAGACCGGGGTTGATGGTGTCCTTGGATGAGTCTAAGGCATTTGACTCAGTGGAATTATTTGTGTGCTGCTTTACTAAAATTTGACTTTGGACACAATTTTCTGTGGTGGATTCAGACTTTGTATGATTCTCCTTATGCACGGGTTAGGACTGGGGCCTACTGTCGAACTGCTTCCCTCTGAGCAGAGGGACAAGACGGGGTTCCCCTGTTGCCAGGTCTCTTTGCTCTGGCGACTTTCAAAATAGGTAAACTGCCACATAGTAACTGTTCTAGGTGTGGAGAGAAGGGGGCTGACTTTATACATCTAATTTGGCATTGTCCTCTGGTACTGTAGTGAGGTAGTAGATTTACTTTCTTTGGTGGTTGGGTGGAAAATACCTGTGCATCCCAAAATATGCTTACTTTCCATTCTACCACATCAACTCCACTCAGCAGGAGACTACAGTTTGTTGAGAGAATGGTTAGTCATGGTGCAAAAGGTGGTGGCGCTAGTATGTATGGGAGATAGGCCACCTACAAAGCCCGATTGGATTAAATTAGTTATCAACAATTTACAACATTATACAGGACTCTATCTATACAGGGGTGCTCTTGAAAGAGGGTGACCACATGTCCGGGACAGTCCCTTAATTGAGGTCTGAGTCCCGCTGTGGTGACATTGCACATGGTGAAAGTGGATGGGGGCATGTTTTGTGATATCATAGCCTTTAGCCAATAGGAAATTAGGGGGAGTGGCTGGAAAGTAGGTAAGGTTTGGAGCACAACTGCTCTAGTTTTGTTCTCTTCTTATCCTGTGGATTCCAGGTTGTGTCTCTCCTCCTGTATCTTCTCCACCTCCTCCCATTTCCTGCCTTCCATCCCCCTTTGTTTGGTGGACAGTTTGGAATATCAGGTAACATTGGATTGACCGTGGGTAACTTGATGAAATAAGGGGGGAAAGAAGGGAAATAGTTTGCCTAGTATAGCTTTGAAGGAATTGCACTCTTGAATATAAATATCTGTATTTTTACTTCTATATTAAATACTGCTCATAAGTAGACGGACCATTGTATTTATAATTTATTATTATAATATATATCTACATACATTAATTATTAACCACACCCACGTCCCAACATACCCCCCACTGTGACAATAAATAGTCCTGGAATGAAGCAAATTTAAATAAAGCTACCCAAGTTTGCCACTCTGTGTCTGCCCTGTTCTGCCAGCTGACAGCCTCAGCCAGCCACTGGGCCATATGTCAAGATATGCAGCTAAGAACAATGTCCAGTCTAAGCTCTTGTCGAGTCTTGACAGAAGAAGACACTCAGTGCCTTCACTAAAACATGCAATGTCAGCCAATGAGAAAGGATAGCATTGTCACACTGCTCCTCTCTCATTGGATGGCTGATGCATATGAACCAGAGGGGATGGAAGGGAGCACCATGATCATGGATTTATGCTATAACGTGAGCAAGCCAGCCAGTCTCCCATCCTGAGTGCTGAGCTGTTGGACTCACACCCAATGGACTTCCCTCACACAAGGACAGAAGCAGAGCAGACAAGTGCAGCAGAGATGAGGAAGAAGTGACAGAGCAGACAGATCATGCAAGTAAGGAAAAGTAAAATGCACCGCTCAATCCCACTCCTTCCCATTCTGTCTAGTTGACTTCCCCTTGCTCTTGCAAGAAGCACCGTGCCTGTGATGATTGATGCCAGTGAGTCCCTTATTCCCAGGCAATGAAAGGGTGAAGTAAACTAAAAAAAGCTGTATTGTGTATGCCCAATGTATGGTGGGAAACATGTGGCTTCCCAGCTGTTGTTGGACTGCAAATCCCATCATACTCAGCCAGCCATTGGCTGTCTGAGGATGATGGACGTGTAATCCAACAGCAGCTATCAGCTATAGGCTGCCCACCCCAATATACTGTACACACAAGTCATTCATCCCTTAACCCCTTAAGGACCGGGAAAATCTGATGTCATTTTCCCTTAAGGACCGGAGCAATTTTGACTTTTTTGACCATGTCTTTGTTCAACCATATTTTCTCTTTAATTTCTTTTGTACACCCACACAAATTATATATTGTTTTTTTAAACACAAGTAGGGCTTTCTTTTGATACCACAATTATATGAATACCTCATTGTTTAATTTTATTAAAATAGAAAAAAAGAGGAAAAAAATTTAAAAAAAACAACATTTTGCTTACATTTTTCTGTCAGGATTTGCATACTATTAGTTAATGACAAAAAAATACCCTTAAATATATTCATTTGCTTCTCCTGAATATAAGAGTACCCCATATACCTAGTATTTCAATCCCTTCCTCACATTTACAAGGTAAATATTACAAGATGGATGCCATTATTTCCAACTTGTAATTTCTCAACAATTGGCATGTGAGCATCATAGCTTAGCTGATGGTGCCAGAACCAAAAATGTCCCACAAAGGTATATGTTTCTGAAAACTAGACAACATAAGGTAAATAATCAGGAGAATTTTGAAGTTTTTTATGCAGCTATTTTTCCAGAAAAAAAATTCAAAATTGTGGAAAAATTTTGGTTTTTTTGCAGCTTTCACACTTACATTTCAATATTATTGTTGATATCAAGCACGGGATAGTTGAAAATTTAAAAATATCCATTGTTTAGTGTTCAGCTTCTTCTTCTGAGTACGGCAATGCCCCATATTCATAGGTTTCTCAAGGTTTGGGGGAGCTACAGGGCCCAAACTGGAACATGCGCGTTTCCAGTTTCACAGCTTGCATCACTGGTGCCATGTCTCATTTGGGGCTGTGTAACAGTGCTCCACTATAAGATATCCCCCCAAAAGTGTATATTTTTGGAAAGTAGACACCCCAGGCTTTCATTTTATGTAAGTTTTCAAATTTTTTACGCAGCCATTTTACCACGAATCCTTCTTAAATCTTGATGTAAGTAAAAAATTCAGCGTTTTTCACACTTAGGTTTCAATGTTGGTGTGAATTTCAAGCACAGGATAGGTGAAGATTTTTAAGAATGCATTGTTTAGTGTTCAGCTCCTTCTTCTGAGTACGGCAATACCCCATATTCATAGCTTCCTCAAGGTTTGGGGGAGCTACGGGGCCCAAATTGGAACATGCGCGTTTCACACTTTGAATTTTCACAGCTTGCATCACTGGTGCCATGTCTCATTTGGGACTGTGTAACAGTGCTCCACTCTAAGGTTTCCCCCAAAAGTATATATTTTTGGAAAGTAGACACCCCAGGCTTCCATTTTATGTAAGTTTTCAAATTTTTTACACAGCCATTTTACCACGAATCCTTTGTAAATCTTGATGTAAGTAAAAAATTCAGCGTTTTTCATACTTAGGTTTCAATGTTGGCGTGAATTTCAAGCACAGGATAGGTGAAGATTTTTAAAAATTCATTGTTTAGTGTTTAGCTTCTTCTTCTGAGTACGGCAATACCCGATATGTGTAGGTTTCTCAAGGTTTAGGGGAGATACGGGACCCAAATTGGAATAAATATTGAATTTTCATATCTTTCTTATCTGGTGCCATTTCTCATTTGGGGCTATGTTCCAGTGCTCCTCTCTAAGATTTCCCCACAAAAGTGTATATTTTTGGAAAGTAGACACCTCAGGCTTTCATTTTATGTATGTTTTCAAATTTTTTACGCAGCCATTTTACCACCAATCCTTCGTACATCTTGACGAAAGTTAAAAAAACAGCATTTTTCACACTTAGGTTTCAATGTTGATGTGAATTTCAATTACAGAATAGGTGAAGATTTTTAAAACTGCATTGTTTAGCGTTCGGCTTCTTATTCTGAGTACGGTAATACCCCATATGCATAGGTTTCTCAAGGTTTGGGGTAGATACGGGACCCAAATTGGAACATGTGCATTTCCAGGTTCACACTTTGAATTTTCACAGCTTGTGTTACTGGTGCCATGTCTCATTTGTCCTGTGTAACAGTGCTCTTTTTTAAGATTTTCCTCCTAAAGTGTATATTTTTGGAAAGTAGACACCCCAGGCTTTCGTTTTAGGTGTGTTTTCAAATTTTGTACACAGTCATTTTACCACTAATCTTGTGAAAACTTGACATAAGTAAAAAAAAAAAACATTGTAGACTTCAATGTTGATGTGAATTTCAATTACAGAATAGGTGAAGATTTTATAAACTGCATTGATTACTGTTCGGCTCCTTCTTCTGAGTACAGCAATGCCCCATATGCAATGGTTTGTCAGGGTTTGGGGGAGATACTGGGCCCAGTTGGAACATGTGAGTTTCCTTTTACAGCTGTTGCCTTGTCTCATTTCGGACTGTTTGGCAATACTGCAATGAATTTTACCCCCAAAAGTATATGTTGTAGAAGAGTAGACAACCCTGGCTTTCATTCTATTTGCACTTTTTCAATTTCTTCTCTGCCACTGTATCAGCAATCCCTCCCAAAACCTGCACTAAGGCAGAGAAACACCATTTTTTCACACTTATATTTTAGTGTTGCTCTGGATTTCAATCAGATGATATTTGCAGATTTTTTAAGTGCTTTACATTAGTGGTGAGTTACATCGTCTCAGTACGGCAATGCCCCATATGCATAGGTTTGTCAGGGTTTGGGGGAACTACTGGACCCAGTAGGGAACATGTGTGTTTCCATGATCAGAGATGGAAAAAACTTAGGGTGCTTTGCTTCCCATTATATTTTGATAGTGTTAGATCTAAGGAGGGATGTGTTTTGAAAAAAAAAAAAAAAAGAGAATATTTCAGGGGGGAAAAGTGGCCAAATAATAAAATAAACTTCACAGCACTACTGCATTATGCCTTCATGATATTGCTTGAAGCAGTCACCCATGCAGAGGCCAGGTTTGGAAGGGCAGTCAGGACAGTAAGTGGTGGTTTCTCTCCATATTCCCTTGCCGTAGCAAACCCTGCAGCGCTTTTGTGGATTTTTCTTTTGGGGGGTTGGGGGGATTTTATAAATAAAATGTACTACCCCAGGTTTTGGGGGAATTATTTCTGTTGCCCCTTGAAACAAAAATTGGGAGATAAGATGGAGCTGATACTGCAGAAAAGTAAGTTTTATGGTGGGGTTTGCCAATTTGAAAATCAAAAAAGAATTGTATGCTGCAGTCTGCATCATGTAAATGGCAACCTTCTTGTACCATGCCCTACACTTTCGCATGGTGAGGTACGGCTGCATGAGTTGATCACACAGATCAACTCCCCCCATGTTCTTGCTGTAGTCTTTGATGCAGACTGGCTTTCTTAG
This sequence comes from Rhinophrynus dorsalis, assembly GCA_037306005.1. Lineage (NCBI taxonomy): Eukaryota > Metazoa > Chordata > Amphibia > Anura > Rhinophrynidae > Rhinophrynus > Rhinophrynus dorsalis. The sequence goes on from CM074721.1 coordinate 290,082,475, forward strand.
TACCCCCCTCCTGCCACGGACACTGCCACAGTTTTGTCCTCATGCATGGTGGACAGCATGTAGACATCTTTTCTGTCCTTGAACTTAACTGCCAGCAGCTCTTGTTGGCATAAAGCTGAGGACTTCCCGGTTTTAAGTTTTTTTTTCTACCAGTTCTTTGGGCATCTCCCTGCAATTGCGCCTGACAGTGCCACAGGCCACGGTGTCAAAATAAAAAAGTGACTTAAATAAAAGGGGGCTGGTATAATAATTGTCAACATATAAATGATATCCTTTATTTAACAAGGGGTAAATCAGATCCCAAACTATCTTCCCATTTATTCCCAGAGATTCGGGGCACCCAGGAGGATCAAGTTGGCTGTCCTTGCCCTCAAATTCTAAAAGCCTGGGTGTAGCCTGTGGCACTTTTGCACAATTTATAAAATTTTACACCAAATTTGAAATGCTTTGAGGGGATGTACTGCTTGTACCCTAACCTGCCTTTGTATTTCATTAGGGATTCATCTACACTAATTTCTTTTTGGGGAATATACACTTGGGCAAATGTTTTCTGTAAATGGTTTATTAGGGGCCGAATTTTGAACATTCTGTCATACTGGGGGTGTTCTTTTGGGAGGCACAGGGTATTATCACTAAAGTGCAAAAAGCGCAAAATCATTTCGTATCTAGTCCTGGTCATTGTTTTGGCGAATATACGGGTATCATATATGGGGTTTTTACTCCAGTATGATCTAATACTTGGTTTTTTAACTATTCCCATTGTCATTGTAAGGGCCCAGAGTTTCATAAATTCTAAAAGGTCTGTGGGATGCCATATTTCTTGCTTGGAAATGAATGCTGATGGGTTGGCGGCAATATATTGGTCTGCGTAGAGACACGATTTCCCCCAAAATTTCTTCCCCCAAAAATAAATAAAAAAACTGAACATGGGTAAATCCGGCCACAAACACTTGAATTCCTGGGTTGCCTGTGAATTCAGGAATTTGTGGGCATAAATTGGCTGGTGACACCCATTCATCAGCAGGAGTGGCAGTACTTGTGGTAATTCTTCGGGCAGTACTTGTAGTAGGTCTTGGGGCAGCTCTTGGGGCTTTTCTTAGGGCAGTTCTTGGTGCAGTTGCTGGGGCAGCTCTTGGTGCAGTTGTTGGGGCAGCTCTTGGGGCAGTGCGTCTTTTTTTTCACAGAAGGCCCTGCGTCATCACTACTAGAGCTCTCACTCTCAGAAAACTAAGTGACGTCAAAGTCTGACGCAGTGTCTGTGGCTTCAGATTCAGACGCCAAATAGGAATATGCCTCTTCTAACGTATATCTCATCTCCTCTGCATCTTATACACCTACTCTAAACTAAATAAATGACTAACTTCTATAACTAACTATACCTAAACTTAAATCTATCCCTAAGCCTTACCCTAACACGTAGTCCCTGAACCTACCCAACCCAACTACCTATCTAAACTAGCTTATAATATAGAATAAAGTTTTTAATAAGTTTTTTTTCCCTACATTACTCCTAAACTTAAATCTATCCCTAAGCCTTACCCTAACACAAGTAGTCCCTGAACCTACCCAACCCAACTACCTATCTAAACTAACTTATAGAATAATTTTTTAAATAAAATAAACTTTTTGGGGGATTTTTTTTTTTTTAATTTTATTTTCCCCTCTACGCTACCCCTAAACCTAAATCTAAATCTAACCCTAAACCTTACCCTAACCCACGTACACCCTGAACCTACCTAACCCAAGTGAACTACCTATCTAAACTTTTTTTTTTTTTTTTGGGGGGGGGGGGGGGATTTTTTTTTTTTCCCTAAACCTAAATCTAACCCTAAACCTTTCCCTAACACACGTCTACAATAAACCTACCCACCTACACTAAACCTACCCATCTACACTATATAAACTATAGCTTTAAATCAATTTTTATTTAAAAAAAAAAAAAAAAAAAATTCAAAAAAATTCAAAAAAAAAAATTCAAAAAAATTCAGAGACTACAAGGGGAATGGGGGGTGTCCCACAGATCCGCAAACACTGATCTGCAGTATATTGATCACTCTAAAAATGATCAGATGGGGGGGAGCTTATTGATCACTGCAAACCAGTGATCAAAGGGTTATTTTATTTATTTTTTTTTTTTTTAACAGGTTTTTACTCAGGAACGCTGCAGAACGATCTGACACAATCTCTCTCTGTCTCTCTCCACCTCAGCAGTGTACAAGATGGAAGGAGGCAGAGCTATATGACAGAGACAGTATTTACAAATACTGTCCCTGTCAATCAGTGTTTGCAACATGTGATTTGCTCATCAAGCGAATCGCATGTTGCAACAATGTTTCTACTGGTTGTTACTAAGTGTCCCGGTACCGGGACACTTAGTAACAAGCAGCCCGCGCTCTCCCATCGCTCCGTGTAGCCGCGATGGGAGAGTTTAACCCATGACGGTGCAGGACCGTCATGGGTCCTTAATGGGACTGCAACCCATGACGGTCCTGCACAGTCATGGGTCCTTAAGGTGTTAAGGAGTATAGGAATTGGTTTCCACACTATCACACTCAAAATGTCTGCTGCAGCTTGCAGTCTAGGGCTGAGGATGCTTATGAAAATGTTATTCTTCAGGACTGCACTGGAATCAGTGTGTGTTTTTAATAAGCATCCTACAATTCAAGGGATATCATGTCACGTTTGGCAGAGACCGTCCTTGTAACAGACCATCTTCACTACTGCTCTAAAGTGAACACATGTTATGCACTGACATCCAATGATGTGTGCTCTGATGCTCAAGATCAATGATGTCATGTGTTTCATAAAAGTGTCCCTGAATGGCAGAAAATGTGGCCACCCTATCCTGAAACATTTCAGAAAGTGTGGGGGAGTTGGATTTCAGGCTGTGTTATATAACTAGTAGCATGAATTGGGGCAGCGGACCGGAGACGTGAGTGATTTGGGTGCGGGTACTGGTCAGGGCTTAGACTTAGATTGAATATAAATTACCTGCAGCAGGACATTTGCTATCTTCTTGCATCCTACTGGATAATAGCAACCTGGGTACTTGCAAGCCTTGTTGCAAATCATCACACATGTGCGGCTGCATGCTGTGGGATGGTTCTTATGAGAGGTATGTGTATATGGGGAAACTCCTGTGTTTTCTATCCAGGGTCTGGTCTCTGGGGGTGCTGGGGGCTCTATCTGTCCGAATGGGTTTTGGGATGGGGTTTCGGGTAGATAGCTTTTGTTAGTTTTTAGTTAGTATTTTATCTCACTCTGTTAGGGATTGAGGTTGGGTGAAAATGTAAAATGGACAGAGGTAACAGGGTTCTCTTTACTTGCTATTGCATATATGTAAAATGTGATAACTATTAAAATACTTTTTTCCTTGTATTGCATATACATGTGTTTTTATGACTCTGCCTTCAATAAAAATATAAAAAAGCCCCATTTAAAATCAGTGTAAATTTGTATTTTACCTGTATGGTGCAGATGGCTCCTAGGCCTTTATTTATAAAAGCAAACTGGAGTACTTCTCGAGAAAACCAATTTCCTCACAGGGGAGAAATGAACATTGCCAAACTTTTGAATTGATTCAAATGGGACTTTTAACCCCTTGAATGCTAGAGGTCTCCTCAAGGGGTTAAGATCCCTATTTAGTCTAACTGGAAGGTTCATTTGTGTCCTGTGCCGTACATGGTTTGCCCAAAATCACTCCAGTTTGCTATTATACATAAAGCCCTTAGGTCCGCGTTCATCTGGGTAAAGTGGTCCAATTCTAGGGCAATCCAACACCATCATAGCTGATAAATAAGCATTTCCCAATTTTCCATTTCTTAAAATGCCAATTTTAACCCCATGAATCCAAGAGAGTTCTCCAACACATTGCTTTGTAGAACTCTCTAACATTCAAAGGGTTAAAAGGCCCTTGAAATCATTGGGGAGTTTTAGTTCTACCTTATGGTTAAGCTGGATTGCTCCAGAATTGCAACTCTGCATTTTACTTGAATACAGATCTTAAGACCGTATGCAGAAACCAGATAGGCAAGGACACTAAAATCCTATTTTCTCTTAAGTCCAATATGGAACACAGGTACCATAGGGACATACCAATGCTACACTCCCAGAGGTGGGAAAAAAGGAGAAAGGACCTCAATGCACGTCCCCATGATACCGGACTTCTCCAGGATTATACAGTATCTTAATAACCCAAGCAGTAAGTGTCAAAGGACACTGATCTTACAGAGCACACAAGAACAAGAGCCAACAGGGCTCAAAGTTCTGAAGAACAGTATGGCAGAACAAAAAAATGCAGGTCCCTAGACAGGCAGGACCTTCTGGCCAAAGATAGCCTCCGTCGAAACCAGAACATCGACACAGTAGTGTTTGGCAAGAGTATGCAAGGAGGACCAAGTCGCTGCCTTGCACAACTGCTTTGCCTTGCCCTGATTCTTGTAGGACCAAAAGGCACCTACAGACCTGGTGTGGCTTGAAGGAAACAGGTTTCTTCCTGACCTCATAAGCCTGGAGAATGGTAACCTTGATCCAAGAGGCCATGGTGACCTTGGAAGCAGTCTGACCAGATCTAGAACCCTCAGTGATGACAAACAGAGTCAGCCTTGGGAAAAGGCACAGTATGTTGCACATAAAACTTAAAGGGATAGTAATAGCAAATATTTACAAACACAAATCTTGTAGGTATTAAAAAATGAAACGAAATGCCCCCAGTGTCATCTCTCAAACCTTTATGGTTTGAGAGATAATCGTAGTTAAAGTTCCCCCCTCCCTCCCCTTTCCCTGACGTCAGCGTTATAGCTGACTGCAGGGGAATCCGGTCCAGGGACCTACAGAGGCTCTTCAGCAGAGCCAAGACTGAGATATTGAAAAATAAATCCTTCACTGGAACGGTCTACAAAGTGTACTTGTTTTGCAAGCATGCAAGCACACTTAGAAGACCGTTCCAGTGAAAGATTTCCTTTTAAATATCTAGGTTCTGCTGCAGAGCTGCCGGCTGGTCCCAGGATCGGATTCCCCTGCAGTCAGCTACAGCGCTGACGTCAGGGAAAGGGGAGGGAGGGGGGAACTTTAACTACGATTATCTCTCAAACCATAAAGGTTTGAGAGATGACACTGGGGCATTTAGTTTATTTTTTAATGCCTGCATGATTCATGGTTGTAAATATTTGACATTACTATCCGTTTAAGGCAGTGCATTAAGTCTAACAAACGGAGATCCTTCACCCTGCCAGACTTAGGGTCAGGACAAAAAGACGACACAACAATCTCCTAATTGATGTGAAACTCAGACACCTATGGAAGAAATTCCAGAGAGGGTCAAAGCACCCCCTTATTCTTATAAAACACACCAGGAAAGGTGGTTTAAAAGACAAAGCTTGCAACTTAGTAACCCACTGCACCGAGACCACTGCCAGGGAAAAAACAGCGTAAGCGTCAATTAATGCAGAGAAATGGAGGCCTCTGCAAAGCACCCAGAACTAGGTTAAAGTCCCACAGAGGAGAAGGAGTCATAAAGGAAGGGAAGGAATGAGACAATGAGACAGCCCCTGAAGAAAAATCTTAGCACCTGAAACTTAAGGGAGCTCAAGCAGAGTCCTTTGTTAACGTCACCCTGGAGGAAAGAACACCAAGAGAAGGTCAAAAGCTTGCAAGGACACAGCCATGTCCATGCACCACTTATGAAAAATACACCATACCCTATGGTATGCCTTGGAAAAGAATCTTTATGGCCCAAGTCATGGTGGAAACAACCTCTGCAGAAAAATCTTTCCACCTCAGGATGTCTGCTTCAAAAGCCATGCTGTTAAAGCCATTTTCTCCACCTCTTCATGCACAAGAAACCCTGGAGCTAGAGATCTGGCTTAGACGGAAGATGGCAGGGATACTGAATCGAAAGACTGACCAGGTCCACAAACCACGCCCTCTTGGGCCAATAAGGAGCAATCAGAAAGATGCTTGCTCCATCCATCCTAATCCTCTGGAACACCCTGGGTATGAAAGGAATCACAGAAAACACATAAGAGAAGAAGTTGTTCCACTGGATTGACACTGCATCTGTAAGCAAAGGCCAGATGATCTCTCTACCAGGAGCAGAAGGTCAGAACCTTCCTGTTGTCCCTGGTAGCCAAAAGATCTATGGTCACCCCAGAGCTGCACAATCAGGTAGAACACTTCTGGATTGAGTTCCCACTTTCCTGGATCGATGTCTTGGCGACTGAGAAAGTCCGCTAAAACGTTTTCTACCCCTGGAATGTGAAAGGCTGAGATGATGGGAATGTGGACCTCTCTCCAACCAAGAATGTACCTCTCCTCGAACCAGGAGGCCACACTGTGAGTGACCCCCTGGAGACTGATATATGTCACAGCCGTGGCATTGTCCAACTGCACCCTCACTGGCTTCCCCAACAAAAGTGAGTTCTAACAGATGATTGCTAGCTGGATCGCCCTGAGTTCCAGGAGACCAATGGACAAGAGGGTGTCTTCCCAAGTCCACCTGCTCTGGACACCCAGATGACCCAGAACCCCACACCAGCTGCTGAAGCTGGCATCCATTGTGACTAGGGTCCACCCTGTTCCAGGTTTGGCCTCTGCAACCACCACTGGAGGTTCCTCCTGGTCTCCGGAGAGAGGAAGATCTGGTGAACCAGGTGCTCTGGATTCCGAGACCAGTTATGGATAACATTCTGCTACAGTTCACTTTTGTGAACCTGGAAGTAAGATACAGCATCCATTGTCTGCCCAGAACTCTCATGAACTCCCTGATTGTGGTAGAGGGCCACTCCAGGGCCTGAGATACTTCCCGCAGCACAAGAAGAATCATGTCCTCTGGTATGAAGACCTTTCCTTGATGGGTGTTGAACCTAATTGCCAGGAATATCAGATACTGGTAGGGCACCTGCGAGCATATTCAGGATCCACCCATGGTGGACCAAAAGTCGGGAACAGTCCTAACATGACAAGCCAAGTGCTCCTCTGAGGGAGCCTCGATTGTCCATATAAGATGTCAGGGAGATGCCCTGGATATGGATGAAGGCCGCAAAGGCCACCACAACCTTGGTGAAACTGCAAGGCACCAAAGCTAGACCAAACGGCAGAGCCGTGAACAGAATGATCTGAGCCTAAAGTAAAATGCAGGTAGAGGTTGCTGTTCGGGTGAATCGGAATGTGCAAATACACATCCTGAAGCCCTAGAGAGGCCAGATACTCTCCCCCCCAACACCCCCACCCCCACCCCGCTACCACGCACATTGATGCGATGACAGAATGAAAAGTTTCCATTGTAAAGCATGTAATCATCACATATTTGTTGAGACATTTGAGGTCCGGAATGGAGCTACAGCCACCGTCCTTCGGAACCACAGACAGGTTGGAATAAAAACCTGAACTGTGCACTAGGGAGGTACTGATATCAGAAACTGTTTTTACAGAAGCGAGTCCACTGATTCCTGGAACAGCCCTGCCTTGTGTGGCTCTTTTGGCACCCTTGACAATAAGAATAGATATGGATGAAGAAACTTGAATTCTATGCGGTATCCTTCCAAGATTATCCATGAAACTCACTGTCCATGACTGAGGACTCCCAGTCATATTCTGGGAGAGCGCAGAGGTGCAAATTCCCATTTATGTAACCCTTGAATGAGAAAGAGGTCTTCAATGCATTGTGATGAAGACCTCACTAGCATCATTCAAGGGGTTAAATTCAATGGGAATTTGCAGTGTTTTCAAATGTTTCCTATAGGGAGGCTGGTTTAAAGTGTTAGTAATGTCTTCGATGGATACTAATACTTAAATGAAAAAAAAAGTTGTAGGGTTTATCCCCCTGAGTAAAACAAGGATGGTGTAGCAACAGCGCCACTGTACAACTTCAGGCCACTGTGATGTTGCACCTAAAAAATTCAACTTTGAGCTATAATAACTTTTGAATAAAACACCTTTCAACTGTGGGAGTACCCTTGTTTTACTCAGGGGATAAACCCTACAACATATATATATATATATATATATATATTATATATATATATATATATATATTTTTTTTTTTTTTTTTTACATTTTAAGTATTACTATCCTTTTTTTGTTATAAAAAGTAATATTGTAGCACATAAAATAAGAAATCCATTTGTGTCATTCCTATCTCTCAAACCTTTATGGTTTGAGAGATAGAGCGTTCTAAAGTTTCCCCCTACCAATGTCAGCTGTAAGCTGACAGCAGGAGTTCCAGGTCTGGGGACCGACAGGACGGCTCTTCAGCAGAGCTGAAATATTGCGAATGAAAAAGAAATACTTCTTTGGAACGGTCTAAAAACTGTGCTTGCAAACCAAGCACACTTTGTAAACCGTTCCAATTAAGTATTTATTTTTCATTCGTGCTATTTCGGCTCTGCTGAAGAGCCGTCCTGTCGGTCCCCGGACCAGGATCTCCTGCTGTCAGCTTACAGCTGAAGTCAGGAGAAGGGGAGGGAGGAACTTTACAACAGAACAGCACCAATGATTTCTTATTTTCTGCACTACAATATTACTTTTAAGAACATTAAGACATTACTAACCCTTTAAGGCAGGATTGCTACTCTTTAGCTTGATGGATATGGCCTAGACTAGCTCTATAAATAGATACATAAACACCCTTGTTTTATGCAGCACAAGCAGCCCTATTTTCATAAAATCTTTACTGCCCCTTTAATAATCTTCTTACAGCAACACACAGCGGTGATTATTCATAATTAATCTCTCTTTTATTAATCTGCAGCAATCATCATTGTTCTCTGTGTATAACCATCTGAAGAACTCTTTTGGACTGGATGTCATGATCCTTACTTGGTTCAAGGCCATCTTAACTGGTAGAGCCAAAGCGTTTTCCCAAGAGTATGGATATTTTTTATTGGTGCAACTGAAACTGGAAGCTCAATACAGATATTGCTTGCAGTGCACAGGCCCTAATGGCAGAATTATAAGATGATATGATCTAGAATATCACTGCTATGAGGAAAGCACAAATATTTCTCACTGATACAGACAGATAAAGATCCATTATCTGTGATCAATGGTTATTTAGTTGAAACCTAGAAGTGGATGAGTGCCAGCTGGCTGATGTTGAACCATGATAAAATATGTCACATAGCCGAGGAATACAAGACTGAAAAAGAATTACAGAACTGGCTTGGAACTTGGAGGCTAGACCAATGGTTCTTAACCCGTGGACAGCAACAAGCCAGAATGCAGGAATTTCCCTGCTAAAACACAGGTGTGTTGATCAGAGGCTCATTCAAATTGATTAACTAACCCGTGCTCTAACAAGGAAATCCTCAAATCCTAGCCCATTAGTGGCTACTGAGGGCACAGGTTGACTAGACATTTTCAAAATCTGATTAACTCTTGTTTATGAAACATCACTTCACTTAAGCATCAGGACTAAGCCTCAATCAAATCATCGTTTCACTTAACAGTTACACGTTTTATTCCCTCAGGAACTCTTCCAAACTACATGCATATCTTTGAGTCCTCTACAGCTGGAATGCAATAGGAAAAAAAAACGTCACTATCTGTACATGATGTAGAAGGTTGCCAGGTTAGTTTGAGCTACACTAATGAAACCAGAGAGCCACAATCCAAGAGCTACGCTAGTAGCACAACCCATTTGTATGGTATCATTAGTGTAGCTTTACTTAAATTGTAGGCTCTGTAGAAGCTCTAGTGTATTCCCATTTCAACTGTAAGCTATGCAGTATCATTTGCCTTAATACAAGTTTTAAAATTAACAAAAGCAGATGGGTTAAGACAGTTGGCTGGAACAATAGTAGAAATGGGCCAGTAGATAGTATTGCCACGCAGGCCTCACGTTGCCATCCCTCCCCTGGTTCACCTAACAATTTGGTGCCTAAACCTTAAGCCATGCTGATCCAGTTCTATGGAACTCTTCCCCATACAGAATGGATCTCTTACATTAAAAATATCAAGAGAGGCTCAATACTGCCATTTATTCAAGGCTCCCATTTTCTAAGCATTTTCTACACTATTAAATATATAAAATTATCATTATATCCTGATGTCTAACTGCAACATGATTTTAATTGTGTTAGAAGAGCAATACAATTCACATATATTATTACTACTACTCCTACTACAAAAGACTGATGCTGACAGTATTCTACAACACATGCCTTTAAAGGAGAATCATAACCCAATATTGGGCCAACCCTTCACAAATGTATTATCTAGTAATAACATTAATAATAATTATGAAGATGGTGTCCAGTTCCAAGACTAGTGATTAAGAAGAAGAGGACCAGTCAAGAATGCCATTATAAAATTCAGAATCACCAAAGAGTATGTTATTTTCAGCATTTTGTGTATAAAGTGCCAACAGATTCTGCACGCTGACAGACAGTAGTAGTTCTTGGATCTGTCGTCACTATCCACTAACAAGCCATGTCTTTAGGATTTCCCTTCTTGAGCACATGTAAGTTAATCATAGGTTCAGTTATTTTAATGAACTCATCTGTGCACCAGCTGGGAACCCTAAAGACATGGCCTGTTAGTGGTTCTTGAGGACAGGTTTTAGAACCATTGCTTTAGTGGAATACAGGCATAGTTATACATCAGAATCCTACACTATGGTTTTATTAAAGGTAATAGTGTTATTTGGAAACAATAGCTTCCTTTTAAATATAAAATTGTATAAAATGTTTGAAACAATAATAATTTTAAGCATCTTGGTTTCCCCCTTTCCAGGTAACACTAAAGGCAGGTGTTCAGTGTTCTGCTTTAGATGTCTGCTGTGCATCCTTCATAATGCTATGAGTAATTTATGTGATAAGAGAGGACCTTCTTATAAAGTTACAGCAAGCTTTCAGTGGTCATTTAACTCAACAAAAGTAAAAGTAAATCATTTCTGCACTCCACATTTTCTTTTTCTGACCAGAACACACATTAGTTTTCTTGGAAAAAGTTTAAAATGTATGATACTGTTTAAAGCAGTGGAAGACAACCAGACTGACTCCAAGGTCCCATGTATATCTCTCAAGTCCATCAAAGAGCCACATATTACAGTTAAAAATGCTAAACGCTAGTTGAAAACATTATATTCTTCACAATGCACTGGAGACCTCTTTAGCACCTAAGTGTTACGGTGGAACAGTGTAATTGTAATATTATTGCTTCACAATGCACCGGAGACCTCTTTAGCACCTAAGTGTTACGTGTAATTGTAATATTATTGCTTCACAATGCACCGGAGACCTCTTTAGCACCTAAGTGTTACGGTGGAACAGTGTAATTGTAATATTATTGCTTCACATTGCACTGGAGACCTCTTTAGCACCTAAGTGTTAGGTGTAATTGTAATATTATTGCTTCACAATGCACTGGAGACCTCTTTAGCACCTAAGTGTTACTGTGTAAAAGTGTAAGTGTAATATTATTGCTTCACAATGCACTGGAGACCTCTTTAGCACCTAAGTGTTACTGTGGAAAAGTGTAAGTGTAATATTATTGCTTCACAATGCACTGGAGACCTCTTTAGCACCTAAGTGTTACTGTGGAAAAGTGTAAGTGTAATATTATTGTTTCACAATGCACCGGAGACCTCTTTAGCACCTAAGTGTTATGGTGGAACAATGTAAGTGTAATATTATATATGCTCTGACACAAAAGAAATAAAACATTTTTTTTGTGTGTGTGAAAATAGGTAGTGTAATGTGGTAGAGGAAAATTATCTCCTTTAAACCAAGAACCACAGAACAGACAGGGAGCTGCAGGAGAACCTACCATGGTGGTTTAACCCTTTGAGTGCGAGTAGGAGCATGCAACATCTTGTGGGGCAATGAAAGTGTTTCATAGCAAAGTCATTTAATTCAGAAAATTCTGGACTCTCAGTTAAAATACCTATGAGTTCTGAGACTGGCGTGCAAGCCTGAACTAAAAACCAATAAATAAATTAAATATGAAAGCAAAAAATGGATGTTGTTCCACACGTTCTCCCTGTGTAACCACCACTTCTCAGCACTGCATAGGACATGACATAACCTGCTTGTGAAAATATAAATTAATATATATTGCTTTGCTCAGCCAATGAAAAGGGTAAGAAGTATCCCCACATGAAAAGAGCATAACACAATATTCCTCTTATTGAACTCTATTCATATGCAAAAAATGCATTAACAATACCAAAGAATACATAAATAAGAAAAAGAAATCATAGTATTGGTGAGTCTTTCCTGTTCAGTGTAGTGCTATGAACAGAACCCTCCACACACAGTAATGTTCCAGAAGTGCAAAACATTTACAGAGAAATTTTAAGGAGCTCAACACTTTCATCACATTCATTATTCATTCTTTGGCACAAAATTGTTATTTCAGTAAGATTACTGTAAATCGCTACATGAGGAGATGGCTTGCATGAACAATTAAACGATGGAAACGATAAACTAGATTTAGCTTTATGTTCTTATAGCAAATTTCTTGAGCAATTTAGCAGCACAAGGATAAAAATTCATTTTCTATCCATCTTGAGAAGAACAGCAGCTCCCCCGTCAGCTGCAAATGAAAACAGCTAAGAAATGCAATGAAAACATTAGCACAAGGCTTTGTGTGACCTTGGTAACTACAGCAACTGGCTTCCTAATGAATAATTTTGTGTTAGACATACATTTATATTTTATCACAAAATTAAGGCCTGAAGCATCTCAACTTTACTCAAAAATGCTAACTTACACAAAGAAATGTAATTGGAAAGCTCAATTTTTAATATTCTAATACTCCAGCCATTGTCATACAGAATGTTATGTCTGCTTATTAGAGTTCTGATCAAGTATTGCTAAAACGAATAAGGGTATGCATTAAATGAAAATGTTAATGTCATATTTCAATTTATCTACCAATTTCTGTAGCATGAATCCACATTTTATTCTGCAATAGTTCAAATTTATAATATCCCTTTCTTAGCTCATTCACAAACAGTTCACCTGTTGCATTCACCAATGTTTGTAGTACAATGTTCCATGCAGAATCTTGTTATCAGTTAGATTTTGTTGTGCTCTGTAATTAGATTTCTTAGTATGTCTAGTGTATCCCGTAGCATTGAAATAGGTTGTAAATTAGTTCTATCAAATTTGGTGCACCGTATTTATTTCCTGGCCCACATGTTGGAGATGACGAACCTTTTTTAAAAACACTGGAATAAAACAGCCAAAATGACGTACAGAGACTGAAAGCCCATGGTAAACAATTTGTTTAGGCCCATTAACCTTCAGATGAAAGGTGCTTACTTCTACAGTGAATATTTCTCATTGATGGGCAAACATATAAGTCTTTCAATCCTATTAATGCAATCAATAGAAAACTAGATATCTTGTATTTTCGCTGAGGTCTAAAAGGCTATCAACAATTTATAGTAAGCCATTTACATTAAAGAATGTTATCATTTCAAAGTATAACAGTGGATTTAGATTTGGCTAGTTCCATAATCCAGTGGGGTTAATAAATGTATTGTATTTGTTGCATAACAAACAATTTTCTAGTAAAAACATTAATATATTCCTACTGACAATTGTCTAGGAAGAAAGGTCTGCAGTTCATAGTAAATATGAAAATATTATTCAGTCCATTTTTCAGTTTTAATTATTGTGTCAGAGGGATACACAACTCACTGCAAAGCTATGCATTATGAACCCCCCTGGCAATCAAAGGGTAAAAGATTAAATGGCAGCTATGGGGCTGAATTACAAGTCCGTGCAGATTAGTAGGACAGCTGAATACAAGTCAGAAAAGTGATCTTCTTTGCTCTCTCATGGATTCTGTGTGGGGTGTGATCCACAGTTGCCATTGGCTTATAGGGATGGATTTTCTAACATGACCTGCTCAGTCAATGGGCATATGAAAGCAATACAGCCATCAGGGGATATGAACCATTGACTGCTCCACATACTGCTGTGTTTTCTCTAGCCCTCTGTCAGCCAAGATGGTCAGTGTTCTGATCCCACCCACCCCAAGCAGCCCCATGGTTTTGCTCCCCCAAGAGTAGACTTAGTAACATGTGATAATGAACCTTTAAAGACAAGTAACACGTGATATATAAAGGAGACTGACTCCATCAAAAAATGTATGTTTACAGCAAATAATACCATTTTATATAACAATGAAAACTGAATAGCCTAGTTATTATAAAATGGACTACTAGTTTCAAAGCAGCCCAGTATAGTTAGTCACAATATACAACACCAGTACTATCTAATTTCGCATACAGTGTAGGTCTTTAAAGAAAAGTTAGTGTTTTTGTTATTGGTGATGCTTTATTCAAAAGTTATTATAGCTCAAACCAGCCAAAGTGTTTGTTTTCCACAGAAAGATTTTGGCTCATGACCAAAGTTCTCTATACACTGAAATAGTAATGGTGTCACATGGTTAGTACTAAACAAAATGTTTTAACATCTTTGAATATAGTATCTCTCATCATTGTTTTAAGCAAAAGAAAAGGGCCTACAATACTTATTTATCCAGTCTCTACTTAAAGGGATAGTAATACTTCGTTTTATCTTTAGTTTATTTTGTAGGCATTAAAAAAACATGAAGAATGATATAAGTCATATCTCTCAAACCTTTATGGTTTGAGAGATATTCACAAGCAAAGTTTACCCCTCCCGCCCCTTTTACCTAATATAAGAAATTTCTTCTAAGATGTGGAATGCAGTCCATAGACCAGACAGATAACAGCAGGGGACAATCTTCCTCCTATCAGAACAATGAAAGCCCTGCCCCCCTTGACAAGTCTTTCAGGTTTTTCCCTTATCTTAATTGAAGATCGTCCCTCTCTGCAGTCTACCTGGGCACCTCCCTTCTGCTCTGGCTGAGCAGAGTTACATCAGTAAAAGGGGCGGGAGGGGGATACTTTGTCATTGAATTACTCTTGAACTATATCTCTGACAGTATTGAAATAACACTCTCCAAAGTCCAAATACTATGATGATTAATTAGAGCTGCTATCCCTTTAATATAGGGTGTTTTGTACAAACTGTGATGAGAAACATTAGTTATTGGTTGTGCATGATGTAGTATCACTATTATCTTTAGCACTGATCATGATGTTAGTACTTCAGTAATATATATCAGTAGTCATGCAGACCAGATCATTTCTTTTGATGAAGCTGATTAAATACTGCTGACCATTGTCCAATATTTATCTAACCCCTTGATGACTGCAAACATGCACAACTCATTGCAAATCAATAAACTACACACCCCTCTGGTTCTCAATGGATTAAACCTTTGAATGCCAGAGGAGTACAATATGCTTGTGTACCCCTGTGGCATTCAAAGGGTTAAGACTAAAAATGAAAGACCTCCTCAACTTTCAGTTATTGTACAAGGCTCTAAATGTACACAAAACCACAAACACATTTGTAGCTCAGAGATGAGATGTACTGTGCCTACAACAAGATATTAAGTTGCACAGGACTAATCAAACATCAATACTTTTAACAGAGTACAACTATGTGACTGGTGTCTTAGGTAAATGAGAGTTCTGTGAAAGGTTCAGACACAAATACATCATCCAGTACACTGAAGTAAAGGCAACGCTTCTTGGAGAGAACTCCAGGAGAGAAAAGCACAAGGCACCAGCAGCATTAATTAAAGTCCATTAAAAATTCAAGAGCTCATGTTGCTCAGGAGATTACATGGGAAAAACAGATGCTTATTTCTTTCTTAGTTCATTCTTTATGTGTGAGAAACCATTGGATGCAATACAGTTTGTTCATACATTAGTTGCATATTTCTTAAGGAAAAATCTATCTTCAAAGGCCATGTTTGAACATCTATGGAGGACTGTATATTTAGAACACTGTTTAATTTAATTGTGGTCACTAGTTTTCCCATTGCAGATGGTAAACACAAATGTAAAGCCTCACAAGCATGACTCTGGAGTTAATAGATTGTTGTTATTGTTTATTACAAAGCACCAACATTCAAAGACAAAATCAAATACATAGAGAACTATGGGAGACATGGCCCCTGCACACAAAAACAATCTAAAGTAGGGAGGGCAACCTGACACCTTCTAGCTGTTGAGGCCTACAGCTCCCAACATCCCCGGGTGAGAATTGCACATCAGTGTTAAGAGATTAGATTGGAGGTGATAGTAGCCACCTGCTGTAAGGAAATATTGAGGGACATCTATTAAACCTCTGTTGCTGCTTTAGTAAATATATTTTAATGGAGCAGTAAACTTTCTTTATGAACGTATGTGTCATGGAGCTTTTCCTCTTGAGTAAAGTAAGGGTACTCTCACTACTGTCAATTGTTTTATTCAAATATTAAAACAGTTTTGATCGTCAGGAAGTGAATTACAGTGCAATTACTTCATGGGAGTTCTAAATGACAGCATGATTCAGAAGTTTCTGTCACATTCTATGGAGAACTGTGTCAGTGACTCACATCTCCAAGAGAAAGCAACAGAATAACTCATTAAAATCTGAACAGTGTAAGATTTGAGGATATTAAATTAAGAGCTGCAGAAGGAGCTCCTAATCTGGAAACAAACAACAGACAATACTGCTACCTAATTTATCAGTCTTGGGGCATTAGGGAAAACAGCTCTGATAATGATCAAAATTGGATATCAACTTACACTTACCCTCTAGCCCTGGATAAAAGGCAATGCAGGAAAATGGGTAGCAGACCATGAAAAGGTTGAATTAAAAAAAAAAAAAAAAAAAAAGTGTACAAAAGCATAGTCTATGCATCAGATCCTGACCTTTACAAATAAATAACATGTGACTTACTATAAATAATAAACAGTGAGGTTTAGTAAACTTGCCTGCCCATCAAGGCACCCCAGATTTAGAGAAGCCCTAATCTGCTTCCAATCTGTCAGCATGTATTTAGTATAATGCAAGATCTAGTTCTTGCTGCTCTCCTGACTACACACATAGGTAACAATTGGAACACTATTAATAAATCCTATTTTGAGCTCACCATGAAACTGTTTATTTATTAAATGTTCTTCTATACCTCAATGAGAACCTATTCCTCTTGATCATGCCTTATAAATGGAGAGTAGTGGGAGCTAGAGTTTTAGGGCAATAAACACAAAGTCACAGAGGAACAAATACTGGGCAAACAAACTGATCCATGGGTGAGAAATACAAACTCCCAATAATGTTCTAGGAGTCTCCAAAGCATGGCTTCACAAGGCTATGCAGGCATCTCTACCATTCAGTGAGGTAATACCCCCCTTATAATCAATGGGAATGTTCGTTATATCCTTCTGTGTAGTTGATATGTTCCAGATTTGATCCACTTTCACATTTGTGCATAAGATTCATTTTTGAAGTTACAGGATCACTGATTAAAGGAGTACTAAACTTTTTTTTTTTTTTTTAACAAATAATTATATGTTATAGAGATTTTCCTGCTGAGTAAATCAGTGGTGCTCCCACATCTGCCACTTGTTTTTAGTAAAATGTTATAACAGTTCAATTATCAAACAACAAGTTTACTTCCAGAAAGTTCTGACATCTGATATACAGAACTGGCTTAGACAGGTGCAATTACATTTGTGTGTATTTTGCTAGATCTCATAGTCTACTGCACCAAACCACACAGTTGAAATCCCTTATCCAAGAAAGGAAAACCTATATTGTAGGAACCCTACGCTTGACTTGTGCTCCACTGGGACTAGATTTGCAAAGCCCACCCCCAGTGACCGATGTCATGTCTGAGACATATGCTGAACATGCAAAAGCACAGAGAAGAGAGAGAGGCAAGTCAATTGCAATGGTATGGCGGGGTGGGGGTGGGGGGTTAAGGTTCATTTGCAGATGCTGCAGTGGCCTTAACCCACAGAATGCTAGAGGAGCTATGTGTTTGTAAATAACGCTCTAGTACCAAGGCACTTACTGGTACATATTTATACTTTTAAGGATCAGAGAAGTGTGCAATGCATTGCATACCCACTACTCATTAGAGGCTTAATATGTCAATACATATCTAGTCTAATCTCTTGTATGCTAGAGAGGTCTCCATTTGCTTAAGGATATGTTGCTGACCAATGCTAGTAATTAAAGGAGAACTAATTTTGCAATAATGAAGAAAAATATATACTGTAAAAAAAAAAAAATTCTGAGTTAAAACAAAGCTACTCAAATTACTGGGAGAAGCTTCACTCAAATGTTATTACAGTTCAAAAGTGTTTATTTTGTTAAATTAAACTGCAATTTTCTATTGTGGTCCTATACTTACTATAAAGAACTGTAGTCAAAGACCCAAAATCTACCACAGAGTGCACTATAAAATACAATTGCCTTCTGGACACGAAGGGGGTTATGAACTAAAGTGTGATAAATAGAGGATACAGAGGAGAATGCTTCCATAGTGTGATAAATGCTCCAGTCCCCATGTTATTCTATGGAGCCGATGCGCTAAGATAACTCAAGTTGGAGAAATCTGTGCATTGGCGCCACAGAATAACATGGGAGCTGGAGAGTTTATCACCCTGGAGAAGTCATCTCCACTGTATCACCTCCATCATGTTAGTGCATCCTCACTGTTGGCACTATGGCTTAAATTAAAAGATAAAAACAAAGTGAGTATTTATAACTTTTAAGTAGAAGGTTCCCTTGTTATACTCAGCAGAAAAGTGTTTTATATGTCACATTATTTCTGTGAATACAGCAATATCCAAAAAACATGTGATGCTTGGAAATCCAGAACCATTTGAACATATGAGAAATAAGTTAACCCCTTGTGGACCAGAGGGGTGTGCAAAGTATTGTGAATCAATGTGCTGAATACCCCTTTTGTCCTAAACGGGTTAATTGTACCCAGGCCATCTGAACCTTTTGTACAAAAATGTTTAAAGTATTAGGAATCATTCAAGTCCTTTGAACACTGGCTGCAAGCTGGAAGCCTCAAATAATGCCAAGACTTAGCAAAGCACCTTAACAAATCCTCTCAACCTGTTTCTTTATTGGCTGAAGAAGCTCTAAATCACTGCATTTAGTAACAGTTTAAAAATAGCCAATTCTGTGGTTCACTGTGTCCAATTGCATTAGCCAATTCTAAAGCTATAGTTCATTAATACTGGGACAAATAGCAATTAAACAAAACTGTTTAATTTTACAGAACACTTCACAAAAGACTGGGAAAAAAAAACCTACACACACACAGAAATGTGTTCTGTATTTCATTCTTTGAAATTAAGGGCCGTAGTCAGCAATCCAAAGAGGTGCAATTTTGGAACAAAGAGACAAATGAGACATAGAAATACAGATTTTGACTACAGAAAGAACCAGCTGGCCCATCCCAGTCTACAAATTTCCCTATCAAATAGTATACATGTGTATCCCATTAGTTTTTTTTAAAGGGATAGTAATACTTAAAAATTACTGTCCCTCATGTTGTAGCCAGTAAAAAACAGAGTTAAATGAGACCAGCGGCATCACTCAGACCTTTATGATTTGAGAGATATCCGCTTTCAAACTTGCCTCTCCCCTGACGTCAGCGTTCTAGCTGACAGCAAGGTAATCCGGTCCCAGGACCGGTGGAGGCTCTGCAGCAGAGCCGAGATCACATTAATAAAAGAAATAAAAAAGAAATCCGTAGCTTAAAAGGTCTTCTACGTGTGCTTGCAAACCAAGCACACATAGAAGACCATTTTAGTAAAGGATTTCTTTTTTTATTAATGTGATCTCGGCTATGCTGCAGAGCCTCCGCCAGTCCCGGGACCGGATTACCTTGCTGTCAGCTAGAACGCTGACGTCAGGGGAGAGGGAAGTTTGAAAGCGGATATCTCTCAAATCATAAAGGTCTGAGAGATGCTGCTGGTCTAATTTAACTCTGGTTTTTACTGGCTACAACATGAGGGGTAGTAATTTTTAAGTATTACTATCCCTTTAATTCCTTTACATTATTTGTCCCTACATCATCTGCTAGGAGGCTGTTTCATGAGTCTATCATTCTTTCTGTAAAGTAGTACTTGCACAAATTACCTCAGTTTTCTGCCAGCTAAATTAAATCCCCATTTCTACAAGTAAAAATAGTTTAATGGAAAAGGCAAAGGTTGAGTGACAGGAGACAGAGGGTTGTATTTAATGGAGAGTATTCAGGACACGGTCATGTTACTAGTGGGTACTTTAGGGATTTGTACTGTGGCCCGTTCCTTTTAATACTTTTATGAGTGATATTGCAAAACATCTTCAAGGTAAGATATGCCTTTTTGCAGATTCCTGGGGCAATAATCCAAATGGCAAATTATTTAGCTAAATTAGAATGGATGAGAGTATGGTAGCTACATTTTAATGTTGATAAATGTATAATAATGCACTTGGGATGTAAAACTCCAAAGGCAGATTATAGTATTAAGTGTTCTGTGCTGTCAATGACATCAGAGGAATTTGGGAGTAATTATTTCTGATGACTTAAAGTTAGGCAGGCAATGTAACGAAGCAGCAGGGATTGCAAGAAGGGTGCTGGGTTATATAGCTTGGGGCATTAGTAGCAGAAAGAGGGAGGTGGTTATGCCACTCAGCTGATCTCTCATTAGACCTCATCTGTAGTATTGTGTACAGTACTGAAAACCCCAACTACAGATGGACATAGATATTCTGGAGAGAGATCAGAAAACAGCCCTTATAATGGTGAATGGTTTACAGGATAAAAATTTTCAGGAAAGACTAAAGGATCTGACCATTTCAAAGGAGGAAAAATGTTAGGACAAGAGGTCATAGTCTAGAACTAGAGGGACAGAGGCTTAGATGTAACTAGAGGGTAGTAGAAAAGTAGAATAGCCCACCAGCAGAAATCGTACAGTTTAATACATAGGATAGGCATAAGGTTGTCCTGAACATAAGATCAAGGACCAAATAAGGTTTGAAGTTTCTACAGTAGGAAAATGGGCCGAATGGTTCTTATCTGCTGTCAGATTCTGTTTCATAGACTTAAATTGGGATTTTAACCTCCTGAATGCAAGAGAGGTCTCCCATGCATTGTAAATCAATGCAGTTACGACATCTCCTACACTTAATGGGTTAAAATTAACATTTAAATCACTGAGGATTTATTATTTGTCCCATGTGCTACAGATGGTTTTGCCCAGAATTACACCTATTTAGCTTGCTGAATATGGCCCCAAAAGAGTTAAGAAAACAATACCTCATGCTACCAGACAATGTGCTTCTATGAAATCATTTTTCTCCCATGTCCGTCTATAATAATGAGGTTGAGAGGCCTTATAATTCTTTATTTCTAGATCTCCCAATAACTGCAAAAGTAAGTCTAATTGGTGCATCTTTTACAATGAATTCTTCAGAAATATCTGCCTTAAGATATATGTCAGATTGCATTTGATACCTTCACAAAGCTCATCTGACTGTGACTCTCCGTTCCCAAATGACTTTCAAAACATGACAGAAAACATCAAATAAGGCTTTAGAGCAAGCGAGAGAAAAAAACTGCTGTATCCACACTAGTAGTATTGTAGGAACGTTAATTAGCTTTACTTAATTTAGCCCATTTTAACATATCAGTATGGTCATTTTTAATGTCCGTCAGAACAAGCTAAATTATAGTTTCTGACAGCACACACGGCGAGCCTGTCTCTGTTGCCTAATCTGCGTAGCTTAATTAGTAATACAGAATTAATTCTGACACCTTCAAAAATGTGAAACAGTAAGACCATTGGTAGGTCATATTAATGTATTCACATCTGTAATATTTTGATTACTATCTCCCATTAATTATATTTTTTAAGAAAATTGTTCTTTTGATTACCATCCCTAGCCTTTATACCCTCATACTTCTAATATTAGTATCTCTGCCATCTCCATTTTATACGCTTTCACATACACATTTTCCCATTTAAAAGAAGTAAATACATTATAAGTACGTTGCATTTACTTATAAAACACAGCACAAGATGACACTTGTTATAACTTCATCTACAAATCATGCTAATGTAGGAATAGGTGCCTTGCTGTCCCCAATGCCAGTAACCTTTCCCCTGCCTGCATTTTTCCTCTTTTGATTGCCCTTCATTGGTTGGTCTAGAATATTTATCGGTCGTACCAGCAATTGCTTTCATCCTTACAGAGTTGATCGTATCAAGCGCCATAGTACAGCCTATGTAACATCTTAGGTTTATGAAGATCAGGGGTATTGGGACTGGGGCAGGGACAGAGATATATAAAAGGACTTTATTTGTCAGGCGTTCAGTACAACAGAATATAGAATGTGATGCATCAGAGAAAAAAAATGTAAAATAAAACAAAAAGCCCGCAACAAAAAATGGAATACCAAATAAAAGCTGTCTTACAAGCTCTATGCCTTATTGCCACTTAATCACATGTTTTTTCATTATTATACATTTTGGATTCTAGAATGTCTTATTCAGTATCCCATTATTTAGAAAGCCTACCATGTGTTTTTTGTTGGTCTTGTGTCCGTTATTACACATTTTATGGTCATAATTCTGACTTCTGTGTTCAGATATCCATAGGAAGGATTAAATTGGCCAACTAGTGAACCTGTAACCTTGATTCAAGTTTGTATATTTTAAAACATCATTAAAAACTGCCTGTGTGTCATGTTAGCCAAAAGACCAGCAAGTGTACAATTAAGGAGATATTCCAACTTGGTAGAGTATCCCAATATGTGTTCATTGTGGTACACACTCAGTGTCTGTGATGTTTCCTATGATAATGAAACATGTTCAGAGACATTTTGTAGGCTAATTAACGTTTTCACTGACATTTCCTATGCCAGTGTTTCTCAACTCCTGTCCTCAGGACCCACTAACAGGCCAGGACTTAGGGATTTCTCTGCTAGAACACAGGTGTGGTGATCAGAGGCTCATTCATATTGATTAACTCACCTGTGCTCTAACAAGGAAATCATCAAATCCTGGACTGTTAGTGGGTCCCGAGGACAGGAGTTGAGAACCACTGTCCTATGCTAATTAAGCACTGTGGTGCACAAGGAGACTTTCACTTTTCCTGGGAATAAAAGTGTGAATATTTCCTAAACTATACATCTGCTGGACATTTGGTTAGCATGAAAGATAGGCAGTTTTGAATGCAGTTTTCAAATATGGTGCCAAGCCCACTTTAAGGACATAGATTATCATGAGGAATTTAGAGATATAAAGGCCAGCACAAAATCCTGGCGGTGAAAAAAAAACATTAAATCATTTTTATTTATATATTTATGTTTGATGGTGGCTTTTCAAAGCCTTTTTCTTGAAATGTTTTGGTTATGATATATACACACACATATCTTTAGTTAAGCCTCAGTATCAATGAATCAACAATTTATTGTTTATCAATAATTATTAATAGCTTTCTCTCTACTGTCTCACGTACTTGTTATAGCTCCTCTTTCGCTCCCCTGAATCTTACTTTATAACAGTGCTTTTGCTTCTCCCTCTCTCATTCCCAACACTTATCTCTCTTCCCCTAACAACTCATTCCCAGGCAGCATGTTCTCTCTCCTAAGCAGCTAACTCTCTCAAGCAGCAAGCTCCCGTCATTTGAGGCTACTGTTCTACACTTTCTATTATGGCTATATCTGTCAAAATCAAACATCTGACTCTCTTTACTATGTCAACAAGTTCTCTCTCACTTCGAATCAGCCTCACTTCAACCACTCTCTCTCTTCATGCTCATTTTATCAGGAAATATTGTCTCTTATTTTCACATGAGTCTTGGGTACTCATTGTATCTACCTCAGAAGGGTAATAGAGGGAGCTACCTTGCTGGGACTAGAACCTACGACCCTGAGGTTTGAACAGATTCTGCAGTTGGTAACTTACCAACTGAGCTATATCATTTGACTCTTTCGCCCAATTAACTCTCTCTTCCAATTCTTGTTAATTGTTCATTTTCCAGCTACCTTACAAAAAACAAAAATATTATATTACTGAAACAGTTGACAAGTCAAATGAAAGGGCTCTGTGACAAGAGGGTGAAGACCAATAAAGATGCAGAAGGAGTTATCACTTTTTTTCCACCCACAAAACCTGGTGTAAATGAATGCTCTTACATTGTGTTGTACAAGTCTCTCTTCACAATACTTCAAGATCACAATGTACACTAAAATGTGAGCACATCAGGAGATGTGATCAACTTACATTTGAATATCACTGAGATTTAAATAACGGAGTGGAAAAATATATATATTTTTTTCTGTTTTAGTGCAAAAGAGGCATCCAAAGCTTTGGACCCAAATGAAAATAACAAAAATTATAAATGTAAGCCCTTTGGGTGCAAAAGATGTATCCAATGCATTGCAAAGCTATGCGCTGGATACATCTCTAGCGCTCAAGAGGTTAAAAATTCCATATGCATGCTGCAGAATTATTACAGCGGAGTCATTCCCAAATATGAAAAAATAAGTCATATTTGAGAAATCAATGACATATTGTTGCATTATAAAATAAATAAATAAGCCACCCTGAGAATTTAAGGGTGGCTGATAGCATCTGAAAGAGAATTGTAAATGACAGCAGATATCAGCAGCCTGTCTGCTTAGACACATCTCTGTGCTTCACCAGTTAGCAATGCAATCTCAATGGAAAAATCAATCCACATAAACCTCACCTACATTCAGTCCAGAGAGGATAATCAGATACTAGCATGGTTTAGAATCTGCTTAAAATTCCCACTGAAACATAAGGCATAACACAGAAACATACAATTTGACAGCAGATAAGAACCATTTGGACTATCTGGTCTGCCCATTTTTCTTACTGATCTGATCAGAGTGCACTTCATAAAACCAGTGTTAACAACAAAGTGAAAAAATGAAACGGTAAAAGAGAAAGCATATAAATAACAAAATATTACAAAAACATTTCAAAATGTCTCTATGATTTTGATGATCAAACACTTTGGAGTAAGGCTACATACATACGGGTGACCTGAACAGGCTGTAACACGACTCAAGCCACTCGTTAAACTGCCTATGAAAGTCTGCATTTCCCCACTTATCTTGTTACCAGATGGGTATAAAGGATAGCTTTCCCATGTGAGGGACAGCTGTATATGACTGGCTGATATCAGTATGAGTTGGCCAGTAAATTTAAATGGCGATCAGCATCTCAGCCTCCATTGTTGCTTATGTATCAATATGCAGGGGGCCACATAGCCTGCCATACAGATCTCTTATTCTGCAACTTGCTTGTGCTCTTGCAAGCCTGCAGTCATCCAATGAACAGCCTGAGTAGGCTAACATGTTATGTTCTGCACAGGCAACCTAGACAAAACCTAAAGGAGGAAAATGAATAAATAAAAAAAGCAACCTGGACCCTAACAAATTCTACTATTTTACTGATAGGTCCTGGAGTTTTTAAAATTATACTCGGATCTAAGCAGAATATGGGCAGCTTGTTCATTGCACTGAAGATTCAGGCTGTGACCACAGCTGTTTGACTGGCTTAGGTATCCACTCTGCACAGCTCCATTTCTTTACAACAGATCTATTTACATCTGAAATTGATTTATGACTAGAAACATCTGATGTACCTGTATTTCTAGACTTTGATGTACATCAGTACACACAGTCTAGTCCATTCCTGCTGTCCTAGTCTTTCATGTTGTTTAGACAGCATAGAGCAGACACATAATATGCAAATGTGCAGACAGAGGTGCCAATCATATAATTTATTTCTGGTTTAACTTACATATATTATGTGAGTGCATTTAATATATTCAATTGTATCATTTTTTTTTATTAAAGGTACTTGAATTCAGCAGAGCTGCATTTGCATTTATGTTCAACCTCTTTAGTTTCCCCTTTCTAAATTTTGTTTTGTGTCAATTAACCGAGGCTCAAGCACAAGCTATTTTGTTTATATGGATTAACATTTAATGATAGCAGTGTCAAACTACTCTTTGTCTATAGATTTAAAGGGGAAATATCAACCCTCGCTAACCAAATACGTACTACCTGTCCTAAGACGTAATCACACACCCATTGCATCACACTAATTATAAAATATAGTTGTATGAATGTAAATACACCTCTATATCACACTTAAACATACACAGAGCTAGTACTGGACAGCAGTGAGTAGAAGGGCGAAGGTTTAGTAATGTAGAATGTTAGTATCTGGCTGACAAATGAATGAAGCTAAATATCTATTGGTCTAATTCAAAAACTGACTAATGTAACAAAAAAAATCAACTAAAGGGCTAGTTCCACTTTAAGAAACCCCATACCCCTCCAAACGCATCCACATACATCTTCTTTTCCAGACCCGCTTTAAACTAGCATATGTATGGGTTGTGTGTATGCAGAAAACTGACTGCCCTCAAGGATTTGATGAGAAAAAAAAAAAGAAATAATGGTGTTTTTATTGTTCAAGGATTTGGCTCCAAGTGAGTGCTCTTATCAAGACAACTACACAGAACAAAATACCTCAGGCTGAGAAATGTTCACTTCCACAGCATCTCAGTGCAAATCTCAGGTTTCAGCTTTATGGTTGAGCAACAAAACCTGCAAATCCTTTTAGAGTGAACCACAGTCACAGTGAGCACATGCCACAGACTGACAGGCACCTCAGAAATACATAGAAACTAGAAGACCTCCTTCCAACACCCACCCCCATTTTACATACCCCCCCCAATAAAAAAAAAAGTGTGTGTGTGTGTAGGTGTATGTGTGTAAGGATTCTTGTGTAACGGACAACACAAAACAAAACTACATGACCATTAACCCTTTGAGTGCCAGAGGGCAATGTGTTGTGCACCCCTCTGACACTCAAAAGGTTAAAGAGCATGTTGCATCGCCCATTTAATATTCCCCCCTTTCCATAGCTGCAAAGCTCAAACCACTTTAGTAGCAGGTGGAAGTCTATACACTGCAATAATCTTACAAAAACATATGAACTGCTTGCAAAGCTTCAACATTTCAACTTAAAACTTGTTTTTTTTTCCCATACTTCTCAATAAAGCACAAACTATTTCATCCTTTTATATTTAAATGTAGACTTTTAATAATGATTCAGCTCATAATGGGATCCTGATGGCTTCATGCATTTAAATATGCTAGCATTTGTAATCTCCTTTATACGCTACATAGTAATTCAAAGTATCCAGAATAGAAAAATGAACGACCATTTTATCAGGAGGCATTTGATGGTACTACAGAAAAACAGTAAGAGATATATATTTAGAATACAAACCCATTTTCAAGAGCTGTTGCTTTTAAAAGCTTTAATCGAAATACAGTAATACATAGCAATGGAATGGTTTCTTACTAAATAAATCTATTGTTAACACTGAATATTTGAATAAAAAAAGGGGGAAAGTATAAATGGCAATCTGTTTTACGAGTTTAGAGGCATATGCCTTAAAGGCATATAAAATTATATAATTGTAGGGATTTTCCTACAGAGTAAAATAAGGGTACTCCCACTGCCTAGAGATTTATATTTCCAGAGTTATTACAGTTTAAACCTATGTTTTTTTTGTTTTGTTTTTTTTTTTTTTACATCATCAGTGCCCTCTAATGGTCAAATTCTAATTCGTTTTCTGTTAGATTCTAATGGAGAGGAAAGTCAAGACACATACAGTTCTCCATAGAATGTGATAGAAACTGCCTGTCACTTCCTGTCAGTTAGAACTATCAGGGAGTAAACACAGTAAATTCACTTCCTGATTATTTAAACTGCTATAATTTTTGAATAAAACATCTGACATCAGTGGGAGTGACCTTGTTTTATTCAGCAGGAAAAGCTATATAAAATAAATGTTTTCATAAAAAAAGTTTACTGCTCCTTTAATATCTTCAGTGTGGTTTACTGCACATCATTTTGCCATGTTGAAGAAGATTCCTTCAGTAAGGAGGAAAAATAAATGAAACATTTGATGTAAAAGAAAGCAGACAAGGGGCAATTCTGGAGCAAACCAACTGCAGCAGGGAAATCAAATAAACATTGACAATAGTTTAACCCTTTCAGTACCAGAGGTGTGTGTAATGCATTGCACACACCTCTGGCACTCAAACAGTTACATGGGGCTTCTAAACCCTTGATTGGTAGAGGTCTCTAATGCTTTGTTCCGCAAGATGTTGGACACCTCACTAGCATTCAAGGAGTTAACCCACAGAGTGCCAGAGGAGAGTCCAATGCCTTACATAAAAATGCTTTGAACACCCCCTCTGCACAAAAGGGTTAAACAACCAATTTAAATTATATGTCCCTATGGCACAGACAACTTGTTCTAGACTTGATTCCTTTTTCTTTCTGCATATTGCCATAAAGCAAATGAAGTACAGCCCACCAAGCCTTATGTCTAAAAAGTGTGCAATTGTGGGTCAAACCAACCGCACCACGGTGGCCAAATACACATTCCCATGCATTTAAATGGGGATATTAACCCAGTGAATGCTAAAGAAGCCTCCATTGTACTGTCACGCAAAGGGTTAAAAAGCCCCAGTTATCACATTAGGACTTCAGGGGATGTTTACTCCTGGATCAGTGCAGTTGGTTTTCCCTTGTATTGCGTCACTTCCTTTTATACATACCGGTCATTGTATGCTACGGCTTCACTACCGAAAGGAATGCTTCTATTGACACAGGGGTGGATGTACAAAGTAGAACACAAGCAATTCTGGACCAAATTAACAGCACGACAATGGACAAATAAAACTGATGTAACCCTTTCAGTGCCAGAGAGGTATCCAACACTTTTGTTATCCCTGTGCCACTCAAAGGGTTAAATGGGGATTTTAAAGGGATAATAATGTTTCATAAAAACAGCAGCTCCAATTAATATTCATAGTATTTGGGCCATGGAAGCGTTATTTCAATACTGTCAGAGCTGTAGTTCAAGAGTAATTGAATGATAAAGTATCCCCCTACCGTCCCTTTTACCTAGTATAAACCCCACTCCTTAGATGTGGAATCTGGTCCCTTGACCAGACAGCTCATAGCAAAGGACAATCTTCTTACTGTGAGAACAATGAAAACCCTGCCCCCATTGACAGGATTTCCAGGTTTTTTCCTTATGTTAATTGAAGATTGCCCTTCTCTGAGATCCATCCGGACAGTTTTGCTGCTCTGAGGTGAGTAGTGTTACATCAGTAAAAGGGGTGGGAGGGGATACTTTATCATTCAATTACTCTTCAACTACAACTCGGCCAGTATTGAAATAATGCTCTGCACGTCCCAAATACTAAGAAGATTAATCAGACCTGCTTTTATTGTGAAACATTACTATCCCTTTAAGCCTTTGAGTACCAGAGGGGTGTGCAACACATTGCAAAAACAAGGCATCTGAGACCACTGTAGTATTCACAGGTTACAAACTACATTTAAATGAATAGCAATATCTTGGATTCCTATTTCTTAATTGCCCCTGTGGTGCAGCTGATTTACTCCAGAATTCCCTCAGAGGATATGGAGGATATAGTAAGAAAATCCCAAGGGGTGAGATGGTCATCTGTCAATAACCACATGCCAAGTGTTTTATTCTACAGTTTATAAATTGTAACCTTTTAACCTCATGAGCACCAGAGGATGTGCAATACATTGTTCAGTACTGCATTGCACTGTGATTCAAATTATTAAGCTGTAAATAAAAATGGCATGAACTAAGAAGTAATTACTGTCAGTATTTCATATTTGTATTTAGTTGCTGAAACAGATTTTGTTGCAGATTGTCAATTAGTCCCTTATGTAACAATAAATTAAAACTTTTTTTACGGACGTTTGGAAGAAGCTGAAGTGTCCAACTGTACAGTGAGATTCAAAACTACAAGTGGAGCTATTATGAAGCAAACCAGCCGTACTGTAAAAATAAACCTCCAAAGCACAATGCACTAGAGACCATTCAAGGGGATAAAAGTCTCGTTCAAATAAATGGCTATTATTTGTTTCCTGCAATTCAAATGACTTGCCCCATAATGGTTTACTTTTGTCTTTATTCATATACTTGCAGTACTGTAACTACTGAAGTTCTGTGACTCATTCTGGCATACCAGAGTTAAAGTGTGCTGTGAATGTCTGATATCATTATAGCAAGCACCGGTTGCAACCTCAGTATAATGCTAACTGGAGTTTGCTGTAATGCTAGAAGCCCTTCACAGCACACCGAAGAGAAGCATGAACGCTGGGATAGCTGGGAGGGAGGAGGAAGGATGTGCTGAAGAGCTGTGCTGTGCACGTTATGTGGAAGTGCACAGCACAGAAAATTAAATAACTGCAACAGGGGCGTTTCTAGGGTCCAAAATGATCTGGGGCTAGAGCCCATGGCAAAATTCAACCACTCGTCTGCCGCTTGCTATAGTGACAATAACCACATATGCACACATACACACTTAGATATGTATATGGAGCCACAAATGATGCCACAGGGCTTACAACTGAGATGGAGCTACAACAGTGATACCAAAGAGATTTGCCTGGAATGTGGTGCTGGGCTGTCCTTATAATTATTGTCAGATTAACATGCAAATAGAAGATTACCCTGTAACAAGCTATTTATGCTTTGAATTGTTTTCCCAAATACAATTTCATGCATTTTCGTAAGGTATCTGTGCATATTACATATATCTATATAGATATTTCTGCATTGGAATCTGTTGTAGTCTGTAGATGGACAGCAGAATTTCCCCATCTGAAAACCCATTCAACAGAACCACGGGTGCAAAGTTGACGTCTTAATTAAATAGGTGTCATGTTACCTAATTATTTATTGGTGTAGTGCTTTGCTGGTGGAACATAATGGTGTATTGCTCAGTTGGTCTCTTCTACTACCAGATTAGAAGGTAATCATCTTAGCTTAAGGGATAGTAATATTTAAGATGTAAAAATATATACTGTAGGGTTTATCCCCCTGAGTAAAACAAGGGTACTCCCACTGCAGAGAGATATTTTATTAAAAAATTATAACAGCTCAAACTTGGAATTTTTTTTAGGTGCAATATCACAGTGGCCTGAAAATTTACAGTGGCGCTATCGCTACACCATCCTATGTATATTTATGGTCTACAGACCAGAGCTGTCCATAGGATGGTGTAGCAACTGCGCCACTGTACATTTTCAGGCCACTGTAATATTGCAACTAAAAAAATCCAAATTTGAACTGTTATTTTTTAATAAAATCTCTCTCAGCAGTGGAAGTACCCTTGTTTTACTCAGGGGGATAAACCCTCCAATATATATATTTTTTACATTTTAAGTATTACTATCCCATTAAAATCAGCCATGCTTGGGTATTTTTTGTTAACCTGAGACAGTGCTGAAGGCTGGCTGGGCTTTTGGGGGAATCAGGCACTCCCCTCTCATTGGCTGTAGTGCGTTTGCAACTTGCTGGAAAGGTACTGGATGGCAGGGCACATCTGAAGTAATGCCATCCGTACCTTGCTTCTTATTTTATGTTTAGGGGCCAGGCCAGCATGGCGGTATGATTTTTGAGTTTGTTAAAAACTGATTGAGGCTGAACTTCAGTGGCCAGAACATTCAGGACTGCCCTCAGCTACACTCGGGGCTTCAGCCCTCTTAGCGCCCCCCCCAGCAACGTCCCTGAACTGCGAAAGGATTTACATTAAAACAAAAAACAGCTTCCCTAATAATACTTTACTAACAAAACCTATGGGCAAAATATATATTTTTTTAGGTGATACATCCCCTTTAACCCTTGGAGTACCAGAGAAGTATTCAACACATTGCAAAGCAATGTATTATGTACCCCTCTGGCACTCAAAGGGTTAAAACAATGTTGTTGTTTTTTTTTTTCATTAAACACCTCATGAGATTACTAATTTATTAACAGCATTGTGCTAAATAGGATATGATAAGATTTTTATGGTCTCATTAAGTGCAATTTTGTTTTGTTAAGGAAAGATAAATTTGTTTACATCAATAGAACAGGATGTACTTACCAAGGTCAGTGTTTGGGCCAGCAAGAAGCTGTTTAAATTTTTCTAGGCGAAATGCTTCTCTTTCTGTTAGGCCGGCTCTGCTTGGAGTTGCTGGGTCTGCCAACTTGCCCACAAGTGAAACAGATGTCTGCTCGGGGACCGACTGCTGTCTCTGCAGAGAAGGCTTCTCACCTGCAATTGTGAGACAAAGGATGTAATTACTTATATACTATTGACTTTCCTTACCTATTCCCATTAACCCTTTGAGTGTCAGAAGGGTGTCTGAAACCCTTCTGGCACTCAAATGGATAACTACATGCAAATGTTCTTATATTGTTTTCATAGGAGTGAATACATTTCTAGTCAGACAAATTATTCTGATAGCAAATCTGTGGCAGCATATGAATCCAGTGTCCTGCATCTATTCAGCAGAGCATCTTTCCCACTGCCAGTTAAGGTGGTAGAAATGATTATCAGTATTATTGGTACTCAGTAGCTCCACAGGATCTAATCAATGTTCAGTGTGAGAAACACCAGGGGATAGATGCACTAAGTTTGTTTGGAGATGTGTAGGGAGCACATCACCTTTACAGATGTAGACACACATGGCACTAAGAACTAAGGGTGGGAAAGTTAGTGCCACAGGGGTGTGAAAGTGATGTCATTTGTTGTGCTGAGAGGATCCTCTCAGTTCCCCCACTAAGCAAGTGGGGAAGCATGGAGTGTGTTCTTAGATTTCAGAGTTGTCTTAGTGAGGGCATCTCTTCCACATCAGAAAACAGACTGGAGTGGCAGATAGTGTATGACTGGTGATGCTGCTTACAGTGGAACAAGACTGGAGTGGTAGATGGTGTATGTGTGGTACCACTACTTCCAGAGGAATAAAACTGGAATGGCAGACAGTGTATGCATGGTACTGCTATATACAGTGGAACAAGACTGGAGTGGCAGACAGTGCATGTGTGGTTCTGCTATTTGCAGAGGAAGAATACTGGAGTGGCAATGCATGTGTAGTACTGCTGGTTACAGTGGGAGACAGAGTATGTGTGCTACAAGACTGGAGTGGAAGACAGTGTATGCATGATACTACTACTTCCAGTGGAACATGTCTGGAGTGACAGACAGCATATATGTGGTTCTGCTGCTTACAGTGGAACAAGACTGGGACAGTGTATGCGTGGTACTGCTACTTCCAGTGTAACAAGTCTGGAGTGACAGACAGCATATATGTGGTTCTGCTGCTTACAGTGGAACAAGACTGGAGTAGCAGACAGTGTATGCGTGGTACTGCTACTTCCAGTGTAACAAGTCTGGAGTGACAGACAGCATATATGTGGTTCTGCTGCTTACAGTGGAACAAGACTGGAGTAGCAGACAGTGTATGCGTGGTACTGCTACTTCCAGTGGAACAAGTCTGGAGTGACAGACAGCGTATGTGTGGTTCTGCTGCTTACAATGGAACAAGACTGGAGTGGCAGACAGTGTATGCGTGGTACTGCTACTTCCAATGGAACAAGTCTGGAGTGGCAGACTGAGTATGCATGGTACTGTTGCTTACAGTGGAACAAGACTGGAGTGGCAGACACAGTGTACATGTGTGTGGTTCTGTAGTAAGCAATGGGCTGTGGATTGTGTGGCAGTGGACAGAGGAATAAGACTGGTGAAAACTAAGTGTACAAATGCAGATGCAAATTGTTATCTTGCCCAGGGCCCAAGAGTTAGAATCTGGCTCTGTCCCCAACTGCACCATAGAAGATAAATAAAAATCATCATTGATGTAAATAGGGCTTTTAAAGGGACATTAATGTCCCATAAAAATGGTTTCTTGTTTTGTAGCGTTTAAAAAAATAAATTATATAGCACAAATCCTGTCTCTCAAACCTTTATGGTTTGAGAGATATTCGCATGTAAAGTTCCCCCCTCCCTCCCCTTCTCCTGACGTCAGTGTCTAGCTGACATCAGGAGATCCCGGTCCTGGGACCAGCCAACGGCTCTTCAAGAGAGCCGAAATCTCGTTATTTCAAAAGAATTACTTCATTGGAAAGGTCTACAAAGTGTGCCTGGTTTGCAAGCACACTATGTAGACCATTCCAATGAAGTAATTATTTTCCAATATCGTTATTACGTCTCTGCTGAAGAGCCTCCTCGTGTCGGCCGACACCGATCTTCTGCTGTCAGATAGGATTTGTGCCATATAATTTATTTTTTTTAAATGTTACAAAACAAGATATTTTTTTCTTATGGGACATTACTGTCCCTTTAAAGGGATAGTAATGTTTCACAATAAAAGCAACCCCAGTTAATTTTCATAGTATTTGGGCCACGGAGAGTGTTATTTCAATACTGTCAGAGTTGTAGTTCAAGAGTAATTGAATGATAAAATATCGCCATCCCGCCCCTTTTACTGATGTAACACTGCTCACCTCAGAGCAGCAACACTGTCCGGATGAATCACAGAGAGGGACAATCTTCAGTGAGCATACGGAAAAACCTGTCATGGGGAGGGCACGGTTTTCCTTATTCTCACAGTAAGAAGATTGTCCCTTGCTGTGATGTGTCTGGTTAAGGGACAAGATTCAACATCTGAGGAGAGGTGGCTTACACTAGGTTAGGGGAGGGGGATACTTTATCATTCAATTACTCTTGAACTACAACTGACTCTCCATGGCCCAAATACTATGAAGATTAATTGGATCTGCTTTTTTGTGTGAAAAATTACTATCCCTTTAAAATCGTAATTTTAGTCAACAGAAATTTTCATTTGTTCTCTACGGTGCAGTTGGATTTCTCCTGAATTGTTCCTCTTTAATCCTTATGAAAATGGTCAGTAAAGTACTGTAGATTTTATTGCTGGTGCACACAAGATATGTAACTATTTTAACACCTTGAATGATACAGAAATAATCAAAGTACTGTATTCATAGGGTTCAAAATATGCAACTATAATCTATTCCTAGATGGTATTTGTAAAAATATATTTATTCTGTGTATAAATAAACAAAATAAACATGCTTTTTCTATGGATTTGCAGGCAGCTAAGCAGGACCATTTAACCCATTTGATTATGCATGCTTCTAATAAGCGAATCATGTGTCATAATTGTGGTAAACAAACAAATAGAAGATGAACCACTGAAAAGGAAATGGCTATAATCACAGGAAACTAATACATTATTTAACAGATAACTGCTCTAACAAGCTTGATAATATCTAGCAAAGATGCAGCTTCTAGCCTGCCTACACATTTATTTATTACAGACAGAGCTGTTTTTCAGCCAGGTCATGCCAGGTCAGTGACCCGGCACCTTTGTAAATTGGGTGCTACATGACCAGCAGAGCAATGCACCATTACATGCCATGATGTTAATATAACATGGCATTACATTACAGAATGATTAGGTTTTTGTTTAAAAAAAAAAACTGCTCCTGATTTTAGAACTTTCATTCCACAGAAAGCATATTTTATTTTATGATGCAGTATTTGTTTGGTTTTTTTTAACCCTATGAGTGCTGGAAAGGCATCCAATATATTGCATTAGATACCACTCTGGCACTCGAAGGTTTAATGCTCAGTAGGAGTACATGGTATTTATATGAATATGAGCTTTTTTCAGTTTTAGGGCACGGTGTTCAAAAGAAAAGTGGTGTAATTTTGGGGCAAACTAAATGCACCATATGGGCTAAATATAAATGCTCATTCATTTAACCCCCTGATGACCAGCCACGTGCACGGACCTTTTTTTTTTTTTTTTGATACGATTCAGGGCTCCCCGAACGGTGTGCAGCCACGCGGGGAGCCCTGAATTCCATGACGTACATGTACGTCCTTGGTCCTTTAGGGGCATACACCCCGTGATGTACATGTACGTCCTTGGTCCTTTAGGGGCATACACCCCGTGACGTACATCTACGTCCTTGGTCCTTTAGGGGCATACACCCTGTGACGTACATGTACGTCCTTGGTCCTTTAGGGGCATACACCCCGTGATGTACATGTATGTCCTTGGTCCTTTACCCCGTGACGTACATGTACGTCCTTGGTCCTTTAGGGGCATACACCCCGTGACGTACATGTACGTCCTTGGTCCTTTAGGGGCATACACCCCGTGACGTACATGTACGTCCTTGGTCCTTTAGGGGCATACACCCCGTGATGTACATGTATGTCCTTGGTCCTTTAGGGGCATACACCCCATGATGTACAAGTAAGTCATGGGTCATCAAGGCGTTAAATTGTGCTTTTAACATCTTTGAACCCTAGACAGCTGTCTAATGGATTGCACCATGATGTGTTGCAGACCTCTAGTATTTAAGGGGTTAAAGGCGTTATATAACCCCTTCAGGACCAGTTGCACACCCCCTCTAGTACTCAAGGTGTTGAATATTGATACATTTGGATTTGTGTCATATGTACAGTTAGCTTTCCCCAGAATTTCTCCACTTTTCTTGTGAGCACTGGGCTCCTAGTGCATATTATTGCTTTAAATTTACAATCATACAGAACGGACAGCCTTATATAATGTGACATTACTGACTGTATAGTGAGTGTGTGGTTTAAGATATTTTAAAGGAAAACTTCTGGATTATTTTTTGGTTACTATTATTTTAGTACATTTAGATTTTTCTCTGGTTCATCTCTCGGATTTATTCCATTATTAGTGATAGTGATGTGAGTGCATGCTACCTGCAGTGTCTACAAAACAGACTCGGACAACTGTATTTGCAAAGAATCAGGAGTATATGAGCATGAGTGATTGTGAGTATGTGTCACTCTCTATTCAACCAAACAGCCAGCACAGGTCAATAGAGAGCAGACACATGGGACCTCATGTTTCAAACTGAAATAGAGCAGTTCTGGAGCACAATCTGCACAACAGAGGGGAAAGACCATCATTCCAAAATGTGCCATTGTTTTAAACAGGATTTTTAACCCCTTGAAAGCTAGAGGTCTCTTATGCATTGCTTTGTAACACATTAGAGACCTCTTTAGCATCAAAGAGGTTATAAATTAAATTTTAATTAAATCAATAGAAATCTTTAACCTTTGCAATGTCAGAAAGGGTCTAACGAATTATGAATCACTGAGCTGGACATCTCTGTGCGTTCAAATGGTTAAACTGCCCCCTTGGTGCAGATAGTTGCCCCCAGAATTGCTCAACTTTGTTTTGATTTATAAAGCCCAAAGAGTCACTGACTTTCTACAGAATGCAGGGAGAGGGTGCTCATGTTACTGGAAGGAATAAATGGTCTGAATTTGTAATACAAAATACATACACAATAAAAAGAATGCCAGCAGGGATACTACTCCAATAATAAAAAGCAAAATAAACATCACTATTCCTTTCCAGAGGGCCATGCAACACATTATGAAGCAAAGCATTGCTCATCCCTTTGTCACACAAAGGGTTAAAAACCTATTAAACCATGGACCTTATGCATAAAGGCAAAACAGGAGTAGACTCTGGGATAAAACAAGTATTTATATTGAATTAAATTAGGATTGTAACTTTTAGATTGGTAGAGTGATAGGTCTCTATCTCATTGCAAAGCAATCAATGGAAGCCCTCACTAGCAATCAAGGGGTTAAAAGTTCCATTAAATCAATGGGAGGTTTTGATATTTTTCTGTCCCCTATGGAGCTGTTAGTTTCTATGTCTATTTGCATGGTCGCTCAGTATATTCCTCCTATTGTACTTGGTCTGACCTATTTATCACTGTATATTTTGCAGACTCAGTTGCCCTTGCGTTGTTGTTCAAAGCATTTATATTACCTTGGGCTCTGTGTATGACTTGGCTTGTCTTCCATCCAATCTGGTGCTGACCTGTGGCTCTGTCTGACTATTCCTTTGTCTTATTCTTATAATGGACACTCACTCTGGTGCAGACCTGTGGCTCTGGCTGACTACCTGAACGGTGTATGACCTGGCTTGTCTGACTACCTTCTCTGATGCTGACCTGTGGCTCTGTCTGACTATTTTGATTTTCGCCTGTACCTGGTAGACACCCTATCTGGTGCAGGTCTGGGGCTCTGGCAGACTAGCTTTGATACTGACTGCAGGCGTGAGTCAAGTATTGCTTCCTTATACTGACTGCAGGCGTGAGTCAGAGATATTCTCCATTCTGAATGCAGACGCGAGTGAGATTTGTTCGCTACCTCGAATCAAGACTTCGAGTTCCGGTTCCGGTTCTGTTCCTGTTCCAGCTCCTGGTTCCAGCAGACACTACAAGTGGCTCCGGCCTAGTCTCTAGTAGATTGGTCCTCCACGGCAGTTTACTATTTCTGGTAGTAGCACTGGCTGGCATCCTTCTCTCGTACCGGCTATTGTCCTTTGTTTACTACCTTATTGTTGTTTAATAAATTGCATTTTACTACTCCGTACTGACTCCTGATCATCTCTGGGGAACCGTGACAGAAGCCCTGAGCCACTTAGATGTTTAACCCTTTCAGTGCCAACAAAGTCTGCAATGCATGGTCTTTGGCTACCCCTCTGGCACTCAAAGGTTTAAACACAGTGTATCGGATACTACCCTGGCACTGAAAAGGTGAAAAAAAAATCCTCTATGCTGTTGGTACAACTCTGCCACTGAAAGGGTTAACTTTTTGAATGCCAGAGAGGTATGCACTGCAATAGCTCTCTGGCACTGAAAGGGTTGTCTTTCTCTGCCAAAGAGGTATCTAATGCAATGTAATGCACTGGAGATCTCTCTGGTACTGAAAGGGTTTAAAAAAAATCCTCCATGCAGTAGGGAGCCCTCTGCCACTAAAGTATTACCCCGTGCGCTGCCAAAGCAATTGCAATTGCAATGAGACAAACACCCCAATACCATTACCAGACTGTCAATCGTCAAATGGGGAGGGGAAAAAGAGCAATGAAGTGGTGCAAATGAAGGGAGAAGAGCAGGGACATGCTGAACAGGGAGGGAGGAGAGCAGGGACATGCTGAACAGGGAGGGAGGAGAACAGAGACAACATGATGAGGGAGGGAGAAGAGTAAGGACACTGTGAATGAGGAGGGAGAAGAGCAGGGACATGATGAACAGGAAGGAGAAGAGCAGAAGCATGCTGAACAGGGAGGGAGGAGAGCAGAGACATGCTGAACAGGGAGGGAGGAGAGCAGAGACATGCTGAACAGGGAGGGAGGAGAGCAGAGACATGCTTAACAGGGAGGGAGGGGAACAGGGACATG
The DNA here is from genome assembly GCA_037306005.1 of Rhinophrynus dorsalis. Taxonomy (NCBI): domain Eukaryota; kingdom Metazoa; phylum Chordata; class Amphibia; order Anura; family Rhinophrynidae; genus Rhinophrynus; species Rhinophrynus dorsalis. Next base: position 290,121,512 of record CM074721.1, read on the forward strand.
CTGAACAGGGAGGGAGGAGAACAGGGACATGCTGAACAGGGAGGGAGGAGAGCAGGGACATGCTGAACAGGGAGGGAGGAGAACAGGGACAACATGATGAGGGAGGGAGAAGAGCAAGGACACTGTGAATGAGGAGGGAGAAGAGCAGGGACATGATGAACAGGAAGGAGAAGAGCAGAGGCATGCTGAACAGGGAGGGAGGAGAGCAGAGACATGCTGAACAGGGAGGGAGGAGAGCAGAGACATGCTGAACAGGGAGGGAGGAGAACAGGGACATGCTGAACAGGGAGGGAGGAGAGCAGAGACATGCTGAACAGGGAGGGAGGAGAGCAGAGACAACATGATGAGGGAGGGAGAAGAGCAAGGACACTGTGAATGAGGAAGGAGAAGAGCAGGGACATAATGAACAGGAAGGAGAAGAGCAGAGGCATGCTGAACAGGGAGGGAGGAGAGCAGAGACATGCTGAACAGGGAGGGAGGAGAGCAGAGACATTCTGAACAGGGAGGGAGGAGAACAGGGACATGCTGAACAGGGAGGGAGGAGAGCAGAGACATGCTGAACAGGGAGGGAGGAGAGCAGAGACATGCTGAACAGGGAGGGAGGAGAGCAGAGACATGCTGAACAGGGAGGGAGGAGAACAGGGACATGCTGAACAGGGAGGGAGGAGAGCAGAGACATGCTGAACAGGGAGGGAGGAGAGCAGAGACAACATGATGAGGGAGGGAGAAGAGCAAGGACACTGTGAATGAGGAAGGAGAAGAGCAGGGACATAATGAACAGGAAGGAGAAGAGCAGAGACATGCTGAACAGGGAGGGAGGAGAACAGGGACAACATGATGAGGGAGGGAGGAGAACAGGGACAACATGATGAGGGAGGGAGAAGAGCAAGGACACTGTGAATGAGGAGGGAGAAGAGCAGGGACATGATGAACAGGGAGGGAGGAGAACAGGGACATGGTGAACAGGGAGGAAGGAGAGCAGGGACAAGATGAAGAGGGAGGGAGGGGAGCAGGGACATGGTGAACAGGGAGGGAGGGGAGCAGGGACATGGTTAACAGGGAGGGTGGAGAACAGGGACATGGTGAACAGGGAGGGAGGAGAGCAGGGACATTGTGAACAGAGTATTTAGAGAACAGGGAGGGAGGGAAACAAGAGCAGTGAAATGCAAACCAGGAGGGTGAAAGGGAAGAAGGAGTGGGACTTGGGACACAATGAACAGGAAGGGTGGGAGGAAGGACAGGGGAGATGGTGGTGAGGCGAATTGGCAGAGAGGAAGAACAAGGCCAATGGCGGTGAATGGGAGGGAGATTAAACTCTGAAGAGATTTTGACAGGAATTGTCAGGGGAGCTTCACCCTCAGGAATGACAAGAAGCAAGTAGTCCAAACTGTGGAAAGGCCTAGTGTGTGTGGGTTCGATTTTAAAAGGTTGTGCTTAAAAGATCATGTGGATACAGTTCACATTAAGCATGTCGTCTGGATTAAAAGGGCGACATGGGATGTTTTAAACGAAACCTTTTAAAAGGATACTGTGTGTGTGGGGGGGGGTTTAATTACAGTGACAAAGTGAAAGAAGCTCTCAAGAAACGTGTAGGGAGTATACATATGCTTGTAAATTTATTTCCTTTTTTTTTTTTTTTTTTTTTTTAATAAAAAATATATATTTTAATTGGCAAGCTATTTCCATTGTGCTAATTTGTACCTAGTCCATCCAAGGCATTTTTATTTCTGCCCTCTGTTGTGTAGGTATCACGGTGCCCATGCTCCTTTGTTGTTTTTCTGTCAGTCTATCCTGTGCTTTGCTCCCATTGGCTACCGTGTGTTTGTCCCGCCCAGTATGACCTTTATATACTGGGCTATCGGCACCCCAACGGTGCCCTTTCGTGCTGTTCCTGTGCCAGTGCTTATTTCTTCTCAGTGATTCCCAGTGTACAGACTTGGCCTGCCTGACTACTCTGCATATTGTCTTCTGCTCCTGTGTACCGACCTAGATTGCCTGACTATTCTTCCAAGCCTGCTCCTGTGTACCGACCCGGCTTGGCTGACGTTCCTGCTCTGTGATCCGACCCGGCTTGGCTGACGTTCCTGCGCCGTGATTCAACCCGGCTTGGTTGGCGTTCCTGTGCTGTGTCGCCTAGGCGACATTCTGACTGTCTGGCACTGTGTCACCATTTCCTCCTGCAGAGTACCAGTGGCCAGTTCCGTTACTGCTACGGCAGTTTGCCTTGGGCCTAGTTTCCGTTACTGCCTCTGCAGAGTGCAAGTGTCTGCCTCCGTTACTGCTCCAGCAGTGAGCCACTGGTTTGCTTCCGTTACTGCCTCTGCAGAGTGCAAGTGTCCGCCTCCGTTACTGCTATGGCAGTTTACCTCAGGCTTAGTCTCCGTTACTGCCTCTGCAAAGTGCAAGTGTTTGCCTCCATTACTGCTCCGGCAGTGAGCCACCAGCTTGCCTCCTTTACTATTTATGCAGAGTGCAAGTGTCCGCCTCCGTTACTGCTATGGCAGTTTACCTCAGGCTTAGTCTCCGTTACTGCCTCTGCAAAGTGCAAGTGTTTGCCTCCATTACTGCTCCGGCAGTGAGCCACCAGCTTGCCTCCTTTACTATTTATGCAGAGTGCAAGTGTCTGCCTCCGTTACTGCTATGGCAGTTTGCCTTGGGCCTAGTCTCCGTTAGTGCCTCTGCAAAGTACAAGTGTCTGCCTCAGTTACTGCTCCGGCAGTGAGCCACCAGTTTGTCTCTGTTACTGCTTCTGAAAAGTGCAAGTGTCTGCCTCCGTTACTGCTCCGGCAGAGTGCAAGTGGTCTGGTCTCTGTTACTGCTACGGCAGTATCTTATGTGACTCGGTTCCCATTGTTGCCTAGGCAGTTCACGTTAGTTCTGCTCATCTGTTTCTGGGCGTTACGAATCCTTCAGCTGTCTATATGCAGAGAGCCCCATCACAGACCTCTCTGCACATGGGACTGTTTACACTCTAAGACGACCATTAACCCATGCAGTACCTTGCTCCTGGGAATCCATTATAATCTGCCTGACCTGTGTCAGTATAGACTGTTGTGGACTTTATGTTTATGCTGGACCTGTGTAGGCATATGTATTTATAACCTGTCGTGTGTCTGTATTATTCAGCTTGTATACTACAGGACCTGTGAAGGTTATTTTATTACTGTGAGTTCAATAAACTGTGTTTTATCCTAAACCACTGTGTCTGTGTGTCAAACAAACCGTTACAGTAGGGTATTATATACTTTGGGGGTACATTTGATTCCTGACAGTATTACCCTTAGAGGGCTTGCTTGCCCTGCTTGTTTGTATGTTTATACCCTCAAAGATCATCTGTGACAGATTAGGAAGAAAATGATAGCCCATATGACATGAGAAAAATAACAGACGGGGGAGTACATTAAACATTGTTATACTTATATGGTTAAAAAAAAAAAAAAAAAAATCACTGATGACCAAACATCTCATAGCCTATTGATACTATAACTGTACATGTTACCCTTTACAAAGACACTGGAAAACGGATATTATATCATAACGGTTATCTCATCTAGTACTGATATTGGAGAATGTACATTGTGCTACAAGAATTATCCATTTATCTCTTTCAAGATCTCTTACATCCAAGTGGAGTCTTTTTAGACATAGCATTATAGGTCTAATTAAGCTCATTTTCGTATCTCGTTTGGGTATGTTTATCCTACATAGGATTTATAATAATATATGTATATTTTATTGTATTTCTATTTTGATTATTAAATATTTTGGTAATATTATATATGTGTATTTATTACCTATGCTACTGGATATTCTGAGAGCGCTCTCAGATTTCTAGTATTTAGTTTTTTCTGGTACTCTGCACACTGCAGTACATTTTAGGATAGTAATGAGCTCTGCATTCTAGTGGTATTGGTTTATAAGCAATCACTGCAGTATCCAGGGACTGTTAGAGCCTATTTCACAAAATATATATATTTTCTTAAAAACTAGCAATGTTAAAAGTAGCAATGTTCAGCTGGGAGATCAATAGTGGCAACCGAGGCGAGCAAGAGAGCTCCCCTGCTTCCATCCTATGCCAACTACCAGGTAGGAGTGGGAGGGGTTGGGAAAACCTCTCATGTTAATGCGGCAGGTTTTGCACATTGACGTGAGAAGATTTCCCAATCCTGCCCACTCTTACCCTGTACTTTGGGTAGGATGGAATCAGGAGAGCTCTCTTGCTCCCCTGCACGGTCTACCAGCCAATCAGCTGGGAGATAAGTACCACCATGAGGGCTGAAGTTTGTTTGTTTTTGTTTTTTTTACATTACCTCTCACCACGGCAAAGGGGACCTGCCATGGCGAAAGGAGGGGAGAGTCTGTTCCGCCTGGCAAAGGGGAGGGGCTTCCATGTCCCAACATGTATACACACGTATACATACACAAATATATATAATATTTATATTTTAAAAATATATTTTTTATTATTATATTTCTCTTCGTTAACATGAGACCCATAGTATATTTTGACTGACAGTGATGACACTTTATTTTACAAAGACAGTGAAGCATAGGGTTGTTTTTCACATATTTGTGCCCATTAGTCAATGTAAGTGAACATATTTTGGGTTAAAAACCTTAGGAGCACTTATAGCTCTGAAACACATCAGCTGTCAGCAAAATAACACTTGATTTTTAAATTATATATGTTTTAAATACAAAGAAAATATGTTATATTGTGTAGTTTGTCCACTACTTTTTTTTTTTTTTTTTTTTTTTTTTTTTTTTTAAACATGTGGCTCCTATACAGGGTTGGATTGGATTCCCCCGTTGCCAGCTGTGAGTACTCCTTGATTTTACTTTTCTGATATGTTATCATTAGTATATACTGACTGTCTGACAGTGATGACACTAATTTACAAACAACACAGTGAAGCAGTCTCTACCATAGGGTTCTTTTTCACATATTTGTGCCCACTGGTCAAGCTAAGTGAAGATATTTTAATAAATAGATTATTTATAGTATTGCTGACCTGAAAAACAAACTTGAATTCATTTCAAAATATTTTTTCCAAAAGTCCAATTAATATTGCTTTTGCAACACAAATACTGGCCTTTTTCCAATGCCTTAATTCAACCATAGTGACATTTAGAATAGCTAACATAATTATAGGTTTATACACTACACTGAAAAACATTATTTAAAACTAACATGGATCCACGTCTTATAAGAAGAAACAAATAAAGCTACCAAAAATAATCATTACACTCAGAGCCTTATTCACAGAAGAGGAACTAGTATGGAACAAGCCATATGCAAAGGGACATGTAACGTTCCCCATCTATTTCAATGGAACTGTTAACCTCCTGAATGCTAGAGAGGACTCCAAGGCATTCCTCTGTAATGTGCTGAAGAACTCTAGCATCCAAGGGGTTAAAAGCCCCGTTTACATTAGTAGGGGTTTGAGGAATGTTTATTTGTCCCCTATATAGTGCAGTTGGTTTAGTCCAAAATGGCTCATCTTTTGTTCTGTCCATGAGGACCTAATCTTGATGCACAAGAGAAACTGGGGCAAACCAATTGCACCATAGGAGACAAACATTTCCAGTGATTTAAACTGGTCTTTTTAACCCCATGAATGCTAATGAGGTTTTAACGTGGGAGATCCCTCTAGGATTGAGACCTATTTGAATGAATATGTTTGTTTGTGATTTTTTTTTTTTTACCCTATGGTGCAACTGGTTTGCCCAGAATTCCTCCTCTTTTCAAAATACGGCCTTAGAATGATCATAGCTGGGAACTCTCCGGATTTGCCCCGGAGACTCCAGTTTTGACTCTGAATTACCGGGTCTCCTGGGAAGAATCTGATTCTCCAGGGTGTGGGCAGTTTCTTAAGAAACGCTGCCCAATGGGGCTCCTTCTCTGTCAGTTCCACCCACTCCCCTCCCACTTGTACTCCTTCCTCAGCAGATTGCCTATATTATTAACATGCTTCTGCAGCCCGCCCCAGTAGTTACCAAGCCCCCCTTTTGACTCAAATTGTGTCATTTGTCTCCCTCAATGGCACGACTGGCCTTCCCCTCCAGGGAGGCCAGAAGAAAAAGTTCCCAGGTATGAGAATGATACAGTGCTGGCATCCATGAGCTAGACACACCCTCTAGGGCAGGAAAGCTCACACAGGTCCTCCAGCAACCCTCCAGAACCAATCAATGACTCACCTGTTCATGTGAGGAGATTCTGAAAACCTGCAACATTAGGAAGGGTTGAGGACTGGTCTGAGCATCCCTTCGCAGAGCACTGGAGGGAAAAGTGAGGTCCTTCACCTGTCCCTGGACTATAACTCCCATTGTCCTCCTGCAGCCAACAGAAGAAAGCTGTCAGAAGCAGATTCTGGTCCTTTGACCAGACACGGCTCTTCAGCAGCACCGATATAACGATATCTAAAGATAAATACTTCATCGGAATGGTCTACAATGTGTGCTTGCAAACCAGGCGTACATTGTAGACCATTCCGATGAAGTATTTATTTTTAGGTATCGCTATGTCGGTGCTGCTGAAGAGCCACCGTCTAATCCAGGAACCAGAATCTGCTTCTGACAGCTTTACAGCTCATCAAGCAGAAAGGGTGAGGAGCAGAGAACTTTATTTTCCTATATCTCTCAAACCATAATGGTTTGAGAGATACTAATAAGTGCAAGTACTCTCTTTTAATTGTATCTACCATACAGTTAATACTTTTTCTGACATTACTATCCCTTTAAGGGTTGCCCCCCGGTTATTTGATCAGGCTTTGGGATAAAAACCTCACAAGAGCGATCCTTTAATTGACCTTGAAGATCCTCTCTTAGGCATTTTCTCTCTAGAGTAAAAAAAAAAGTTTGGCTAGACGTTCTTCGTATTTCAGTTGCTTTTCTCTAGAGTAAATAAACCAAGTTTAGCTAGATGCTCTCCATATTTCAGTTCACCAGTCACGTATGCAAAGCAATACATTCTGTACCCCTCTGGCACTCAAAGGGTTAATTAATTTTGTTGCTCTTCTCTGTACTCTCTCCAGTTCTAGAACATACTTATTGAGAATGGGTACTCAAAACTGCACTGTACATCAGAGAGGTCTTACTAATGATTTTTCAGTGGAAAAATCATGTTATCCACTTTTGCTAAAGTACCACTTTTTAGGCAGGACAGTACTTTCCTTTTACTACCGCTGTTTGACACTGATCACTATTCCTAAGACTGCAGTTTACAAATATGTTCCCAGATCTTTCTCTAGCAACAAGTCTCCTATAATGATCCCATTAAGTTCATAAGAGGCATGACTGTTTGTCCAAAATGCACAAGTTTACAATTTCCTACATTAACCCTTTGAATTCCAGAGTGGTTTCCAACTCATTGGGGGAGATGCACTATGGGTCGAAGCTGTGGCAATGGGTGTCTGACGATGCATGGGGAGCACATTGTCTTTTCAATGTAAAAACCTCACCATATGTACTACAGATTAGGGATGCACGGGGAGGAGAGGAGAAGTTTCCTATTAGCATACAGATTTGACAAACTGCTGGTGATGTGGAATGGATGCCCTCCACTACAAATCATCAGAAATTCGACAAACCTGAAGCATGACAGCACTCTCTCTGCTTCTCCATTTCTCCACTGGGGCAAGCAAAGAAGATCCTGTCAGACTTCAGCACCACAAACCGCATCCCTATTGTAGCCCTTTCAGTGTCATAGGAATGTGCATTGCAGGAGTTACAGTTTAAGTTACATAAATATTAACAACAACAAATAAATTGTTGTTAATAGTGCAGATTGTAACCCTTTCAGTGCCATAGGGGTATGCACTGCACATCTCTATGGCACTGAAAGGGTTAAGAGTGATGCTGTTTGTGATGGTGAAAGGATCCTCGCCACTCCCCTGCTGACCAAGTGAGGAAGCAGAGAGAATGTTCTCAGACTTTCCATATGGAAATTACTCATTATGCTGCATTTTTGTATGGAAATGTCGCTATAGTAAGTGAAAATTCGTAAACATGTCAAATTGATGTCATTGTGGCCATATTTTTGTCACACTGATAGTGACATGATGTCAAAGACACTTTATTGCATTCTGTTGATGTGCCTTCGACACTGATCCGACAGGATATCACCATTATGAGCCCTCTTCAACCTTTAGTGCATCGCCCCCACTGTGTTGGATACCTCTTTAGCACCCAAAGGATTACATTCCATATTCCATTTATTTTTCCCAATCTTCCATTTTATGTAAATCCTTCAGTACAGAACATATAAGATGCTCTGAATTTATTACCCTGCATAATTTAGTGTCATCGGCAAACATAGACATTTTGCTTTATTCACCCATTTCCAGGTTATTTATAAACATGTTAAAGGGATAGTAATACTTGAAAATAATTGTATTTTATATTGTAGCCCTTAAAAAAACATGAAAAATGATATAAGTCTTTATGGTTTGGGAGATATTCACATGTAAAATATAGTAAAATTCTCTTTTCCTGGCTGTTTCAGCCAAGTCTGCCATCTAGTGGACAGATTTGGAATTCGGTCCACAGAGCAACCGGCAGCTCTTTAGAAGTGCCGAGATCACGGTCTTTGAAAAGAACTACTTAACTGGAACTATCTACAAGGTGTGCCTGGCTTGAAAGCACACTTTGTAGACCATTCCAATTAAGAAATTCTTTTTAAAGATGGTGATCTCAGCACTTCTGGAGAGGCACAGCCGGTCCCGGGACCGGATTCCAAATCTGAAGGGTGGAGCAATAATGTCACTCCAGGGGAAACTACTTCTGAATATCTCCCAAGCCATAAAGGTTTGGGAGATAAGACTTATATCATTTTTCAAGTTTTTTTTAAGGGCTACAATACAAAATAAACTTATTTTCAAGTATTATTATCCCTTTAAGCAGCATATCACCAGGACAGATGAATGTACAAGCTTGGACAGCTGTACTAAGCCCTTGCACTGTACGATCGAAATGTGGTCACTGATCTGGAGAGCAATAAGGGTGACAGAGAGATAACATGGATTCCCTGCTTCCATCCTACCCAAACATCCAGACAGGAGTGAGAATGACCAGAGAAAGCCTTCCACATCATGTTATTGGTGACACAGAAGGTTTCTCCTGATCTCGCCAACTCCTATCCGGTATTTTGGGTAGGATGGAAGCCTGTGCCACATTTATCGATCTCCCAACAAAATCGGTTGGGAGATTAACAGCTGGGGGGGGCATTGGAGAGGTCCTGATGTCCCCCACTAGGTCTGAATTAACCCAGAGTGCCAGAGATCAAATGCATAGCACTCAGACACTCAAAGGGTTCAAAATATTATATATATATATGTATATATATATATATATATATATATATATATATATATATATATATATATACACACACACATATTATTCATATATATATATATATATATATATATATATATATATATATATATATATATATATATATATTTAGAAAAGTTTTACCAGGAAGAATACATTGAGATTTCTCTCGTTTTCAAGTATGTCCTGGACAGTTTTCAGTAGAGGGTTGCATATTTATACAAATTGAGAAACATTATATATTACGTTATTAAATATACATACAAATATTCATATGGAAATTTTAAAATTATAAACAGTTACACTCTGTTTTTAGATATAGAGAAGCATTTACTTTTAAGGATTTTAGACTGGGAGCAGATCTGATTATTTCAGGCAGATTGTTCCAGGCCTTTGGCGCTCTGAAGGAGAAGGCGGCTCTTCCTGCTTCCTTCTTGTATTGTGGCATACGTAGCGAGTTGTTTGCAGTGGAGCGGAGGTTATACTTAGTATGTAGAGCAGGAGTGAGCATACTGCTCAGGCAGTGTGGTAGTTTTCCAGAGAAGTGGTTGTGTACTAAGCAAGAAAGGTGAAGGGCAAGTCTAGATTTGAGTGTTAACCAATTTAGTTCTTTTAACATATCACAGCGATGAGTAGTGTAATTACATTGGAGGCTAAAGCGGCATATTGAATTATACAGGGTGTCAAGTTTACTAAGATGGATTTATGGCGCTGGAGCATAAACTACATCACCATAGTCTATGACAGGCAGCAACATCTGTTGCACAATACGTTTTCTAACCAGGGGACTTAAACATGATTTGTGTCTAAAAAGAGCACTGATTTGGGGATAAAGCTTGGAGGTTAACTTGTCAATATGATGCCCAAAAGTGAGGTTGGGGTCAAGCCACATACCAAGATATTTGTAGGAGTCCACTGGGGCCAATTTACGATTAGACTCCGTTACAATGGATAGGTGGGTATTGCCGAGATTACTCAGTTTGTGCTTTGTGCCAAATATCATTGTGACAGTTTTGTCTGTGTTTAAGAACAATTTGTTCCTTGCTGTCCATCTTTCAACCTCGCAGAAATCATGTTGTAATATGGCCTCAAGTGTGATATGTTTGAGTTTTTAGTTGATGGGTGAGTATGATTAGGAGGGTTATAAAGGTTTTTAATAACCTTCCAAAAGTTGGCTGGCTTTGAAATGTTAATGTTTAAGTTGTCAGTAAAATATTGTGCTTTTGCTAATTTTGTTTGTTTTGTACATGTATTCCTTAATTGTATGCAGTGTGATCATATGCGGAGCCGGTTTGTTTAAATTTTGTCCATAAGGCATCTCTGAGACTGTATAATTGAATCAAGTCAGCTGAGACCCAGGGTAAATGTGCCCCCCCCTAACCCTGACCTTTCTTAGTGGGGCATGTGTATTACAGACCTGTAAGAATTCAGAGTTAAAGAATTCTATCGCTGAGTCTAGGTCTGGTATTAGCTGTATTCTCTGCCATGAGCAATATCTTAAATCATTTAGGACTGAAGATTAAAATTTCTAAATGATCTTGTGAGTATGACTTTGGAACATGACTTGACTGGTTTTATTTTGCGGACACAGTAAACTATGGAGTGATCGCTAAACACATTTGCTAGTACACCTGAGTCTTGGATTCTGCTCGTGCAGGATGAAAGGATCCAGTCTAGCAGAGTATGGTTGGATGTTTTAAGATTTATGCGAGTAGGGGAGGAGATTAGTTGTGATGAGTTCAATGTTTTAATCAATGAACAACATTTTTCATTCCTGGAGTCTAGCCAGGAATGAGTGGCAATCTCCTTTGGGTGTTGCGCTATGTCTGAAAGGGTATGTGCTGGGGTATTTGGTGGTCTGTAGATGCCTACAATTATGATTTGTTTTGAATATGGAAGACAAATTTTGCCAGCAATGTATTCATAAGAATCAGAGTTATGAGAGTCATTTAGAAGTGTACAGTTTACTGATTCCTGTGTGTATATGATTACCCCTCCTCCTCACTTTGCACAGTCTTTTCTAAAGCATGAGTATCCATCTATGGCAACAGCAGTATCAGGTATTTTTGGGGATAACCAGGATTCAGTAAGAATAAGAATTTTAGGTTTGTATGCGTAACACCATGCTTTTAGTTCATCCATTTTGGGCAGTATACTGCGTATGTTGCAGTGCACAAAAGACAGACCCTTTTTAAAGGGGAGGTTGCCATTTATTGCTATTTGAGGGCCAGGGTTGGTTTCTATGTCATTTGCCAAAGCAAGTAATAGAATGCATAAAAATGTAGTGATTTGTTTTCTGTGAGCATATAGTGAGAGGGTGCGTCTGTTGCTATAATTACTGGGGGAGGGTGAGCTTGTTTTTAATACTCTCCACCAGCATTCAGAGGGAAGTGCACATGTATGCAGAAGTCCATGGTGTATTAATATGGTATGGTGCGGGTGCTGGGCATGGTTGCAGGGATAAGAGGAAATCTGTATTAATAGTGGAATGGTTAGTACACACTGAAGTAATATGTTCATGATGGCATGCATATGACAAGGCTCACAGGGTGCATACAGATAGACAAACCAACTGAGATTAAAAATAAAATATAACAAGTACAAAATTATCTATTTTCTCAAATTCCTCTTTATTCACTTGCCTGTATTAATCAGTAGGTGTTCTGCAGCAGCTGTGTTTCTTTCCTGTCCAACTCTCTTGTATAACTCTCCATACTTTGATAAGGTGTTACTTAGATAAGGTGGTAATACCCTGGCAAATGCCACCCCGGCATAATGCCACCCCTAACTGGGCTTTAGATATATACTAGATGGAGCCCCTAGGAAGACTGACACACTCTCTGAGGGAATTCCAAATTACAAATTGTTTAGCCCTGGACCCGCCCTGAGTGCGGTCAGCTGTGACCATTAAAACATCTGATAAGGAGCAGACACAGAGATATAGGACAGGGATGGGGGAGGTAAGCAGTATGGAGACTGGAAAAAGGGCTAATTGTTAGTACATACCATAGGGGGTTAAACTTGTACAGGGAGATTGCATGGGATTTGAAGTTCCAGTTTAAGATAGCCCTGGTTAGTACATACCACACAAAGGGTTAAAATTGTGAGGGGAGACAGCATGAGACTTGCACTTCCACACAACAGGACTGGCTTGTACATACCACACAAAGGGTTAAAATTGTGAGGGGAGACAGTATGAGACTTGAACTTCCACACAACAGGACTATATATATATTATATACACACACACATTATATATATACACATACACACAAACACACACACATTATATATATATATATATACACACACACACACACACACACACACACACACACACACACACACACACACACACACACACACACACACACATATATATATACATATATTACTGTGCAAAAGTTTTAGGCAAGTGTGAAAAAATGCTGTAAAATAAGAATGCTTTCAAAAAAACGTGTTAATAGTTTATACTTATCAATTTCCAAAATGCATAGTGATGACCAGAAGAAAAAATCTAAATCAAAATCAATATTTGGTGTGACCACCCTTTGCTTCAAAACAGCAATTCTTCTAGGTACACTTGCACACAGTTTTTTAAAGAATTCGGCAATTAGGTTGTTCCAAACATTTTGGAGAACTAACCCCAGTTCTTCTGTGGATTTAGGCAGCTTCAGTTGCTTCTCGCTCTTCATTTAATCCCAGACAGACTCAACAATGTTGATCAGGGCTCTGTGGGGGCCATACCATCACTTCCAGGACTCTTGGTTCTTCTTTACTCTGAAGATAGTTCTGAATAACTTTGGATGTATGTTTGGGATCTTTGTCATGCTGCAGAATAAGTTTGGGGCCAAATCAGATGTCTCCCTGGTGATATTGCATGATGGATAATTATCTACCTGTACTTTTCATGATTGAGGAGACCATTCATTCTGACCAAATCCCCAACTCCATTTGCAGAAATTCAGCCACAGACTTGCATCACAATCAACATAAAATATTTTGATATATAGTATGACTTTAGCATACTTCATAAAACTCAGAGTTTTGACTCAAATTTCAGGGACTCAGGGTGAAAGTCCACATTATCTAGGTGAGAGACTCTAGTGTTACCTATTGCATGAGATGCACCAATTAAGTGATTCTTTAGCCTTTGACTTGGTGCCCATTCTGTTGCTTGTTGTGTGTGTGTTCTAGCAGCGAGAAATCCAAGCCTTATAGAGGACTGATTGGAGCAAGCAAGGAAATATTACGTACTAGTTTTAAAGCCCGTGTACACGGGCCAACACTGCCGGCGCTGCAGTCATGCACAGTACTGATTGCCCATGCCATGGCTGATACGGAGCAGGGTGCTACGAATTCAGAACGTAGTCCTCTCTGTGCACCGTCTGCGCAGCCGTCTCTACTGCGCATGATGGCTTCTGACAAACATCCTTAGCGAATTATACTATAGGACTATCAGCTAATTTTTCAAGTTCCCAGGTATGTTTATGATCATAAGCAGTGGTTTTCAAACTATGTTCAGTAGGACCTCATAGTTCCCTGAAGTAGTTCAAGGGATTCAATGGAACACATTTAATTGGCAGACAGTGGAAGAACGCAATTACTTGGTAGTACATTACTAATACATCTTAGACTAATAATTTACTCTTAAATTAACTGTACCAATCACCATTCATAAACATTTGACAGTGATACTTAAAAGCAACTAATCCATTCCAATTCCTGATACATAAACTTCAGAGTATGGGAAATCTGAGCAGCAATACAGATGCAGCTTCTATTCCCAAAACTAGCACCATGCAAGAGAGAAAACAAAAGGAGATTGCAACCAGACAATGTAATATGACTTATATAAAAAAGTTTATCACTCAGAAAATCAGCAAACGCACACTCATTTTGTACAGAGGCTCTACCAGCTTCCACACAAATGGATACAGTTTGTCTCTGATAGGATTCTGTCTGCATCCTCAAACTTCTCGTGGAAAGTTACAGTCAGCGCAATAACAGACGTCCTGGACAATTTCACTAGAAAATTCTGTTATCCTTTGAGTTGCTTTGGTGTCCTCATAACAACTACAACATATACTTAGCTGCTTGTTGTCCATGGTCCAGGTGTATTGGCACCATGTTATGGTTCCAGAGATATTTTGTGTGAATATAAAAGGTTACAGTATAGCAGAAAGTTTGAGAGCCACTGATTACAAAGATACTAACAGAAGGACTCAAAGGCGCATAATGCAACCTGCCTGAACTCATAGATTAGACTTCCTTAGCAACAGCGCCGAAAACTACAAGGGGTGTGGAAGGTGCAGTTGTGACTCTCTGCAATAGTCCATGACTCCTTACAATCAGATCACATTCCTAACCTGGCTAGCGGCCACTGATCTCATCATTCACGGTGCTACTAAGGTAAGATCTGGTAAGACCCTTCCCTTCTTTTCAGTAACGCGTTGAGTATCAGGGAGGTGTCAAATGCTTTGCAAAGCAATGTGCTGGATAACCTCTGGCACAAAAATGGTTAACTGTCCAAATGTGGATCATAAATCATGATGTGACAGCTCCCTGGCACTGCAAGGAATTGCTTTTCCTTAATCGCTTTCCTCGTGATGGAAAGAAAAATCTGAGACCATCTTGTGGCAAATTACACATTGGGGTTTACACATGGAGGCTGATAAGCAGCAACAAAAAAGAAACACACCAAAAGGAGAATATTTTTCACATTCTCTACTCCCACAAATGAAAGAAACTCTAATGAAAATCCATCACTAAATTAACTCAACCCCAGGCTATCCACTAACCTAAGTAGACATGGTAAAGAGCTGAGCTAAGAATGAGATGTCATCCATTAAGACTAGAGGAAAGGTGCTTTCAACTATAAAAGGCAGGGATGGGATTTTTTTTTTTACAGTAAGGGCGGTAAAACTAGTTAATACTTTGCCTCAGGATGTTGTGCTTGCTGATACTGTAACTGCTTTCAAAAAAGCAATGGATACCCATCTAGCACAGAACAATATTGACAATTATGACAGATGTCTTCAATGCAGATAGATTGTTGATCAGGGGAACTGACTGCCATTTGGATTCAGGAAGAAATATTTTCAACCACTTAAGGCTTAAATGTAAGTGGCTTAAATTATTTTTTTTTTTTTTCCTTACTCAGGATCAAAAGGAGTGATTTGGCATTGGCTGGACTTGATGAACTCATGTCATTTTTCATCCTCAACAAGTAACTTACTATGTAAATAAATAATCTGGGGATATGGACTAAAGGCTCATACCTCAAATTTCACCACAGACCCATATATGTGAGTACTGTAGTTAAAGTTGCTGATGTGGATTAGTTTAATCTCTTACCACCTGTCAACTATCGTATATTGACTGTAGTCTGTCCAAGGTCAACACATTCTTCAATTTAAAAAAACAAAACAAAACAAAAAAAACTCCCGACTGTTATTAGTCAATTTATGGCAGAAGAGAGCACAGACAAAATAAAAAAACAACACACACCATATGTATCTTAATACATCAGTGTGAGTTAACCATCTCTCCTTGAACATAGGTCGATCAATCAAAATGACAGTCATTGATTGACACACACAGGCTTGAGCAGGAATACATATAACTCCTGACCTTTCTGTGGTAATGGAGAATTGGATGGGCTCTGAATTACTATAACCAATAAGGTTTCTATTTTTTGTAATAACTTTTGTTCTTCAATTAAAAAGCAAACACATTTTCCATATAGCTATATAGTATTCTTTAGCAGGTGTAACCAATTTTGGACTCTCCAGCTTTTGGAGACTTCAATTAATCACCAGGTTAGGGATGATGGGGGTTGTAGTCCCTAACAGCTAAAGAGCAAGATGATGCCTGTCTTTACAGGACTTTACTAATAGCCTGGTTAAAATAGCCAAAAGGCCTTCTGTAGAAAAGTAATTCTGGGACAAACCATATGCACCACAGGAGACAAAAAAAAATCCCATTAATTTAAATGGGGCTTTTAGCCACCTGAATGCTAGAGAGGTCTCCAATGCATTGCAAAGCATCCAAGGGCTTAAAAGACCCATCTAAATTAACATTTGAGTGCTAGAGGGGTGCACCCCTCTGGCACTCAAAGAGTTAAAAGGAAGTTTTCTTTTGCCCCTATAGCGCAGAAGGCTTGCCCCATAATTGCTCCAGTTTGCTTTTATACACAAGGACTAATATGTTTTCAGTAATTACACTTCTACTTCAAACCACAATCACTTCTCCCCTCTAGCAATCTTTTATCTTCTGTAATCCCTTTCATGCCACTTTTCAGATAAACTTACAGAATGTAAGAATGATAATCCCCATATGATACAAATAATAATTCCGCTGTGGACAAAACTATAAAGAAATCTGGAGCCAGACCACAATTTTTAGAGACAGCCGTTAGTTTTAGAAGCCAGGGAAGGGGTGTATGTGCACAGGAATATATAACATACCCCAGAAAGATAGGAGCCAGCTGTGACATTTAGGAATTCTGACTTTCAGGCTTGTGATTGCTGTCATTCCTGTTAATTACCCTCTTGGATGCTAAACATACCACCAGCGTATTTCTACGCAATGCACTACAGACATCTCTAGCGTTCCAGGAAGGGGCTAATGTGTATAACCTCTACCTAAAAATAAATCCCATAATTATTATATTACAGAAATAACATTTTTGATTGTGGTCATTAAGCAGTGATGTGCTTTTCACTTACTATAGTAACCTGATAGTCAATGACTCAAGCTCTCCCATAATGTACATTATTAAAAATGCTTTTTGGACACAAGGGAGGAGATGCACCAAGGTGGGATAAAGAGTAGAGGATTTCTCCAGTGAGATAAACTCTCCACGGTTTATCTCCACGTTTTACCATTTAACACCTTATTTCATAAACTCACAGTTGGCTCTGTTGCTAGCAGTTAGATTTAACAGTTTGAATGCAAGGGGGTGCCCAAAACATTGTGTACACCCCCTGGCAATCAATGGTTTTATGTGTTTGAGCTGTAATACTTTTTTAAATGAAAAATCTCCAAGCAGTTTAAGTACTTTTACTGAACAGGAAAAACCACATAACTTTCTTTCATAAAACTGTTTACATTTGTAGCTAAACCAGAGATGTATTTGATTACATTTTTCAGTTATATAGCAAGAATCCTATATAATAATTCGCTAAATCGTGTGTAACGCCACAATCATGCGCAGTAGAGACTGCTGTGTGTGCTGCAGTCATGCGCAGTAGAGACCGCCCACGCCGCGGCGGATACAGAGTGGGGCGCTCTGAAGGAGCGTCCCGCTCTGTATCTGTCGCGGCGCGGGCAGTCTCTACTGAGCATGACTGCAGCGCAACCGGCTGCCAGTGGCACTGTGGCCCATGTAACAGGCTCTTCATCTTGTACTACAATAAAGGAGTAATTTCATGTATACTGTTAAATCATTCTCTCTTAGTCTATATGGAACACAGGAACCATGGGGTAAAGTCTCCCTCTATCTTGACATTTTCCGCCTTATCAAAGCTGTCACCAGAACACGCTGCTTCTTCATGAAAAATAATGCCAAAATACATCCCTTCCTCAATATGTCAACCATAAAAACTCTCACTCAGGTCCTCATTCTCTCTACACTCGACTCCTGCATCATTCTACTCTCTGGTCATCCCGCCTCTCATCTTTCTCCATTTCAGTCTGTTCTCAATTCAGCTGCAAGAATAAATACTTTTCCTCCCAGATACCTTCCCTCTTATCTACTCACGAAATCCCTCCAATAGATACCTGTAAAGTATCTTATTTCTTACAAGATTCTTTTCATCTCCTTTAAGTCTCAGTACCCTACTCTTCCTTAACTAAGCCTTGTATTTGCACATATGATCCTCCTCCTATTGTCTCTAAGTCATGATTTCTAATTAGATTGTAAGCTCCCTAGGGCAGGGTCCCTTTCCCAATGTATGATTCCTTTTGCTGCACTTTCCTCAGCAAATAATGCAATGACCACACTTTAGACTGATGCTCTTAACCCAGTTCTGTATTTTGTATATTACTATTACAAATCCTGTGAAGCGCTGTGTATGTGTGTGGCCCTATATAAAGATACATGCATACATATATACTGGTCACGTTAAGGACTCTTATTAATCAGTCCTGCATCTGACCTCCTGTATCTATCACTTGAAGATCCTTATCCTCAATTTGGCAACATTACTTCTGAGATTTGTCCACCCCCGCTCTTCACAGATTTTTTTTTTATACCACTCTCCTATGAGACATGTATAGATCACTTTGGAGGTGTTATTGGTGTATGTCCATTAATGTATCCAGCTTCCACTACACTTAGATATTACTAGCACACTTTTTTTTTCCTTTTCCTATGTGACATTACCTGAGGGGCCCCAGGTACCAGGGAGTCGCAAGGATATCTATCAAAGATACACATTGATCCCATTTGTCCTTATGTATTTTGGGACTTGCATTACAGGTACAAGTGATACAAGCTTTGGGTAGTTCATTTGATATTTAGTTGGTTTCTATTTATATATCCACATTGCATATGGATAATTTATTCTTCTGTTATTTCTATCTGTGTTTTGGTGACGTAAAGAGAGTGGCGAGTGCTAGCCTATTCTCCTGTTTCCATGTGTCAACACATAGGGTTAGCTTTTAACAACACAGTTATTTTATCTTTTTAATGTAGTGCATGTTAAGGGTTTCCTTGGATGTATGCTTGTATATACACATTTTAGGTGGTATGTGGAATATGACTATTGTTAGTAGTGCATTTGCACACTGGTATGCAGAATTCTATTTTATTTCATTATTATATTTATTTTTGCTTTCAATTTTATTTGTATTTAAATTTAATAATGTTATTGGTGTGTGTAGCTTCCATTGCCCAATCATTGTCCCCATTCCTCATCTATCATTACGACTGTGTTGTTTGAATTCAGTATACAGACCCAAGACAATGAGAGATAAGCTCCTATTTCTTAATTATTGTTTTTGTTTTTTATTACGGAGTTGTATCCATTACAATCATATGGTTTCTGTCAATTTTAAATGTATTATAATTCACTAATAAGCCAAGCAAGTTCATAGCTTGATTGTCACGGTTTTTGAAGACTCTCAGACTTAAGGTTTGGTAAAATAACTTAACTTTATTAAAAGTTAAAGGCAGTCCCCGTAGGGTAAACATACATAACAATACAACAGTAAAAGAACATACAATAGGTTCTACCGGCCTTGCCTAAATACCGGGCAAGGCAACCCAAGTGACAGTTATAATGTCAGGCTCTACCGGCCTTGCCTATACCGGGTAAGGCAACCGTGAGATGACGTATACCGGTTCTACCGGCCTTACCAATACCGGGCAAGGCAGCCCTTACGGAATGCTGAATGTAGGCTCTACCGGCCCTGCCAATACCGGGTAAGGCAACCTTAAAGATAGCGAATTACAAGGTTCTACCGGCCTTACCAATACCGGGCAGGGCAGCCCAAAGGAGTACTGTAGTAGGCTCTACCGGCCCTGCCAATACCGGGTGAGGCAACCTACAGGATGGTATAGTCAAGGTTCTACCGGCCTCACCAATACCGGGCAGGGCAGCCTGAGCAAGTAGACCAGCTGTCAGGTGACTAAGACAGCATAGAGCATAAGTATAGAGGTCTTACTCAGCAGAAGTCTATTGCCAGGGATAATCAGACAACTGCAAGGAAGTGGACAGCGACTGACCACAGTACAGGATGTTCAGGAGCAAACCAACGTCCACACGTTGGGACTAACGGTAAATAGCGCCACCAGGTTTAATGGAGCAAACCAGCGTCCGCACGCTGGAACCCACAATGTATATCACAACCAGGTTTAGTGGAGCAAACCAGCGTCCACACGCTGGAGCCAACAAAGTATCTCGCAACCAGTTTAGTGGAGTAAACCAGCGTCCGCACGCTGGAACCAACAATGTATATCGCAACCAGGTTTAGTGGAGTAAACCAGCGTCCGCACGCTGAAACCAACAATGTGTATTGCAACCAGGTTTAGTGGAGCAAACCAGCGTCCGCACGCTGGGACCAACAATGTGTATTGCAACCAGGTTTGGTAGAGCAAACCAGCGTCCGCACGCTGGAACCAACAATGTGTATTGCAACCGGGTTTAGTGGAGCAAACCAGCGTCCGCACGCTGGAACCAACAATGTATCTCGCAACCAGTTAGTGGAGTAAACCGGTGTCCGCACGCCGGAACCTACAATGTGTATCGCAACCAGGTTTAGTGGAGTAAACCAGCGTCCACACACTGGAACCAACAATGTATATAGCAACCAGGTTTAGTGGAGTAAACCAGCGTCCGCACACTGGAACTAACAATGTATATTGCAACCAGGTTTAGTGGAGTAAACCAGCGTCCGCACGCTGGAACCAACAATGTATATTGCAAACAGGTTTAGTGGAGTAAACCAGCGTCAGCACGCTGGAACCAACAATGTGTATGCAATAGCGAGGAGAACAAGGTCGCCGGAGCGACAGCTGGAGCGCGAGACTCAGGAACTCGTACAGTTAACCCGCACGGTGCTGGAGCACAGGAACCCCGGAATACAGGCACACAGGAACGCTGGAACGTTAGCATACAGGAACACTGGAACGCTGGAGCACAGGAACATTAACGTACTGGAACACTGGAACATCGGAACACCGGAACGTAGCGTACAGGAACACTGGAAACAGGCCCAGAGATCTGACAAGCAGATCAGGCAGAGTGGAGTCAGAAACACCACGAAAGAGCAACCTGGAAGTGCTCAACCTGGGTTTAAAAAGGCTGTGTGAGGAGGGCTAATGACAGACAGCCAATCACGAATACTCAGCAGGTGACAGACACAGAGCTGCACGAAGAGGGATAGTCTAATTGTATACATGGGGGTGTATTGTTATTTTGAGGATCCAATCACTGATGAGAGTGGACATATTTAAAGTTTATTACGCTGTTCTCTGTTTTGTTACATACGATTTTTATATACCATACCATACATGTGATAAAATGGCGTGTAGACCCATGAAACACATTATTTAAAGGGATAGTAATGTTTCATAATAAAAACAGCTCTAATTAATCATCATAGTATTTGGACTTTGGAGAGTGTTATTTCAATTCTGTCAGAGTTGTAGTTCCAGAGTAATTCAATGACAAAGTGTCCCCCTCCCGCCCCTTTTACTGATGTAACACTGCTCAGCCACAGCAGAAGGGAGGTGCCCAGGTAGATTGCATAGAGGGACAATCTTCAATTAAGATAAGGGAAAAAACCTGAAAAGCTTGTCAAGGGGGCAGGGATTTCATTGTTCTCATACAAAGAAGATTGTCCCCTGCTGTTATTTGTCTGGTCTATGGACTGCATTCCACATCTGAGAAGAGATGGCTTACACTAGGTAAAAGGGGCGGGAGGGGAAACTTTGCTTGTGAATATCTCATAAACCATAAAGGTTTGAGAGATAAGACTTATATCATTCTTCATGTTTTTTCAATGCCTACAAAATAAAATAAAGTTAAAACGAAGTATTACTATCCCTTTAATGGTAATGTTATTATAATAAACTTTTTAAAAGACTTCAGAGGAATAGCATGCCATCTGGATTACCAGCTTTAAGTTACCAGAGCAAACACAGATCTGTGATCTCCGCCTGGTTGTTTCTGTAGGGAGGAGGTATAAACCTGCTTTTCAGTTACTGCATATTTATACTTTATATTTAGAATCTATTTTATTAATGTTAAAGAACTTTGGCACCTTTTCTTTCTATTTTGTTTTCTTTATCTAGGATTCCCTTTTGGTGGGTAAATGAAGAGGAGCTGCCGTCTACTCAGAGTGGTGTGGAAATATAATTTTTTCTGATTTATTATACCAGGAATGCCTCCCCCTTTTTTTCTTCTTTCTATGTAGGTAAACTTATACATATTTGGTATTTTTGTACTTAGGGGTTCAAATCTTTTAAAAATAACTTAAATGTTCAGTAGCAAAATAAACTTTTTTTTCATTTTTTCGTATTTATTACATCATAGCTTGTCGCACAAGGAAAAATTTTGTTTTTTTGGGGTGCCATGAAGAAGCTTAATTAGTTCTAAAACACAAAAACAAATATGTAGTTTGCCATATAACTAGAAAGCTACTAATGGGAATCATACGTAAACAGATGGAGAGCAAAAATACCGAAAATGTGTCCAGCCAGCAGGGTACAAAAGATTCTCCAAACCTCTGGCACTGAAATGGAACCACATCCAAATCTGGTGAAGGTCCGAAGTAGTGAGGTAAAAGTGAACAAATCAATAGAAAAGCCCCTGCCTTAAGGGCAGAGTCCCCCAATCTGGCTGTTCCTCGACTCTGGAATGCCCTCCCCATCACCATTTGCCAATCATCCACAATCATCACTTTCAAGCGTCTACTCAAAAGCCACCTGCACACTGACAGTCACAGCAGAATCATTCTGCACTTCTTTTACCACACCTTGTACCTGCACTTATAATCCTCATCCCACTGTCTCTGTTTGTCATTATGAGTTCAGCTTAGATTGTAAGCTCCTTGGGGGCAGGGTCCCTTTCCTAGTGTATGAGTCCCTTGTTGCACTTTCCCTCACAAATAATGTAATGATTATACTTAACCTTAATGCTCTTAACCCCAGTTCTGTAGCTTTGTATTATATTATTTCAACTTCTGTTCAGCGCTGTGTACAT
The DNA here is from genome assembly GCA_037306005.1 of Rhinophrynus dorsalis. Lineage (NCBI taxonomy): Eukaryota > Metazoa > Chordata > Amphibia > Anura > Rhinophrynidae > Rhinophrynus > Rhinophrynus dorsalis. The sequence goes on from CM074721.1 coordinate 290,144,557, forward strand.
GTATGGAGCTATATAAATAAAGATACAAACATACAAATGTGCACAAATAAAGAATAATGTAATGCAGGGTTTATTAGCCCTATCAAGGGACAGAAAACACTACACACAGGTCCAAAGCACTCAACAGGTTAACTTACATGCACTCTTCAGTATACAAGCTCATTACAATGAATGAAATGAACTTCTGCAAAGCAATAGTGAGGTAGAGGTTGTCAAGAGAAGCCATCCTCCACAAGTTTGTGGTCCTGGAAAAAGAACCTGTTCACTGGACAATTCATGTAGTAAACCAGGAAAAGCAGCACATCTATTATATGGGGCTATATAATCCCAACTAAGAAATAAAAACAAAAAAGAAGATAAATTTAAATTTAGAGCTGGGCCCATTCTACCTCTTTGATCATGAGGTCACTTAAAATGGAGCTTAGCAGCTGAGAATAAAGTGGAAAGGAGGAGGGAGTCTCTGCCTCTGAGATTTTTTTTTTTTTTTTTTTATTAAAAAGTGTCCTGCCTGCCTCAAGGAGATTTTACCCCATGGTTCTTGTGTTCCACATTGGACAAGAGAGAAAAATATACCTGAAATATAACTGAAATTAACCTCCGTGCTTATAAATTGTTACCAATCTATTCATGTTGAGTGCTTTTCAGAAGCCATATTTTTTTTTTTAGCAGGAAAGTCAAGTAAGTGTTACAGTGCATCTGTTTCAACAGAACATGGAACATTCTATTTATATCCACAAAGTAAATGTTACTCTTTATGTGAATGGAAGTCTAGTGGCATCAGCTAACAGAAAAACATGTTTTGATAGGCATATAGTAAAAGCTTTAGGTTGCAGACATAAACATTTATGACTCAACTTTAGAGAATCTGCAGATGTGTGAATCTGCCCTGTGCTAATTTCTAGACACTTACAATAAATCAACCAACTCACAGTCTCACAGTGAAGAGTGTGAAAGCCCCCACGATGTGACAGGGACAAGCTTAGAGCTACAGATAAAGGAGAGATGAGCACACTAAAACTTAGCTCCCTAACTGCTTAAATCACCCAGCACACCATGGACAAGTCTTCTGCAGAAAACAAAGGAAGTGCAGAGAAAATAGCATATTCATTGAGGCACATGTGCAATATTCAATACTCCCATACACTGAAGAAAACAAAGAAATCAGCGACAGCATAGAGGGGAAAAAAATAACAATTCTCAATGATTTAAAATAGCCACTTCAATGTTCTGCAATGTGTTTTGGACCTCCCTCTCATTTAACCCTTTGAGTGCCAGAGGGGTATCAAACGCATTGCTATACCCCTCTGGTACTCAAAGGGTGAAAAGCTGCATTTAAAATCAATGACATTTTTTATTTGTCCTCTATCCCATGTAGGTTTTTTGCTCCAAAATATGCTTCACTTCTTCTTAGTACATCGGTCACTGTGAAACGGATTTACTAAGAAGAAATGAAGCAATTCCAGTGCAAATCAACTGCACTAGAGGGGAAACACAAAACTTCACAAAGTTCCCATTGAATCAAAATGGAATGGTCACCAGTCTGCATTCTTTCCTCAGTGACAGCATCCATCTGGACAGAATTTGAATGATTATTAGCTGATCAGCTTAATCAAATAAGCTAACAGTGACTGGCAGGGAGTGGAGTGTGGAACTGTAGTGTCTAACTGGCATGCCACCCAGTTCTGTCTAATTTGCATAAACTGTCAAAGTTAAATATCTAAAAATGTCTATTCTGAATAAAAAAATGGTAAATATAAATATAAGTGTTTTTGAACCTTCTTTCAAAATCCCATATTCAAAGAGACAGTTCCACTTTGAATGGGGATTTTAACCCCTGAATGTCTCCAATGCAATGCAAAGCATTCAAGGGCTTAACCCTTTATGAACTGGCCAGGAGTTAAGGACTATGGAGCTTTTTTTTCCCCTTAAAGAAGTGGATTAAGGGGTCTCAGAGCAGGGTGCAGCTGTGCAGGGATCCGTGAATTCCATGACATTCCAGGACCGTCACTTGTCCTTAACGCAAGTTTACTCATGATGGTCCTGGCATGCTATGGGTCCTTAAAGGGATAGTATTGCAACTTTTTAAGAAACATTAATTGTGTAGCCATAAAAAAATAAAACTAAATGTGCCCAGTCCCAAAATATTCGGGACCAAAATTCCCCCCTCCCTCCCCTTCCCCTGACGTCAGCGCTCAAGCTGACTGCAGGGGAATCTGGTCCCGGGACAGTCGGAGGCTCTTCAGCAGAGCCGAGATCGCGTTACTGAAACAGAAATCCTTTACTTAAATGGTCTACAAAGTATGCTTGGTTTGCAAGCACACTTTGTAGACCGTTCCAGTGAAGGATTTCTGTTTCAGTAACGCGATCTCGGCTCTGCTGAAGAGCCTCCGACTGTCCCGGGACCAGATTCCCCTGCAGTCAGCTTGAGCGCTGACGTCAGGGGAAGGGGAGGGAGGGGGGAATTTTGGTCCCGAATATCTCTCAAACCATAAAGGTTTGAGAGATGGGACTGGGAGCATTTAGTTTTATTTTTTTTTATGGCTACACGATTAATGTTTCTTAAAAAGTGGCAATTCTATCCCTTTAAGGGGTTAAAGCCCCATTTAAACCAATGGGAATGTTTATTTATCCCCTGTGGTGCAGCTGGTTTACCCCAGAATGGTTCCAGTTCCTAATACATCAGGCTCAGTAACATTTATTTTCACTGCTGAAGAGTAAGGTAGAACAGCAAGATACACATGCAAAACACAGCTCAAAGTCAAACTACTGATAGGCTTTTCTTAAGCCTTTTATTCACACCTGCTGCACTGTCTAACATTTCCATACACGCACTAGTACGTCTCTCTAATACCCTTCCACAGTAAGCTGTGCAGAACAGTTACACACATACAAAGTAGGGTTTTTTTTTTTCCCAAATAATATCTTCAGTAAAACTCTAAGCTTTCTTACACATGCTTTTCTATGGTTAGAAGAATTCTAGCATCTCTGTCCATAAAATGACAACACATATGCGTGTTAGTTCATTTGGAAACAGTTTCACAATGCAGTCTGGAGATGCCAAACAATGAAAGTAACTATAGTACCAAGGTCCTTATGTAGAAATCTAAAGTGAGGAAACCAAACATACCACAGAGGAAAAAAGAGAGCTACTCTATATCCTGAGAATAACCCTTTGAGTGCCAGAGGGGTACGCAACGCATTGCAATGCGTTGCGTACCCCTCTGGCACTCAAAGGGTTAAAGAGGAGCAATTCTGGAGCAATACAGCACAGGGGACTGATACAAAATCTCAGTTAAATGGGTTTTTTTAACCCCCTGAATGCTAAAGTGCTACCCAGTCCATCTCAGAGAACTTTTAATGTTACAAGTTTTGCAGCTGAAGATTGCACAGTGAAACTGTATTAACTGTAATTATTTTATATATCAGTAAAGGTCTGTAAAGGTAAGTCTGGTGAATGCAAGATATGTCTCTATCATCCATGGGGTTATATGTAAATGCTGGACTAGAAATCCATAACGGACATTATAAACAGTGTCAAACAAATATAAAAATAGGATTTTAGTCTTACCTGTTAAATCCTTTTCACTTAGTCCATACAGGTCACTGGTACTCTGGGAGGCGTAAGTCCCCTTTAATAGGCAGGAACAACTATGCAAATAATTTGCAAGGGGCGGAGCCTCCCCTCTTACTTAAGCCACCTTCTGGCCAGAGCCACTTTAGATTGATTTGAGACCCTAAAACTGACCCCAGGTAAGCAAAAAGAAAGACTCCTGTGAGCATGCCCGAACGGTCTCCCACTGAATGCCACAGGAGAGCCAAGACTGGTCCCTTGACAGGGTGGGAGACCAGTGACCTGTATGGACTAAGTGAAAAGGATTTAACAGGTAAGACTAAAATCCTATTTTCACTGTCGTCCAATACAGGTCACTGGTACTCTGGGATGTACAAACATTGAGCTGATCCAGAGGCGGGAAGTAAGGCAAGGACCAGGCGCAAGGCCCAAGTCACTAGAACTGCTATGACCAGTTGATAACATAGCCCAAACTGTAAGTGTCAACGGACACCAACCAAGGGAACAATCCCTGAACTAACACAGCACACGGAACCAGAGCCAACCGGGCTCAACAGTAAAGAAGCACTAAGGATCACAGAGCGGAAGACCTACACAGGCAAGACTGCCTCCAGGACCTTCCTTCCAAAACTGGCATCAGCCGACGCCAGTACATCAACTCGGTAGTGCTTTGAAAAGGTGTGCCCAGAGGACCAAGTGGCCGCTCTGCACAGTTGATCAGCAGAAGCTTGATTCTTGTAGGCCCAAGAGGCCCCAATAGATCTGGTGGAATGGGCAGTTACCCGGAAGGGAACATGCTTATTCCTCAACTCATAGGCTTCACGGATGGTAGCCTTAATCCAAGAGGCAATGGTAACTTTGGAAGCCGGTCTTCCTGCCCTAGGCCCCTCAGGAATGACGAATAGAGCGTCAGACTTCCTGATAGACTCGGTGCGATGAACATAAAACTTGAGGCAACGCACCACATCCAACAGATGGAGATCTCTTTCCTTGTCAGATGAAGGATTAGGGCAGAAAGAGGGAACCACAATCTCCTGATTGATGTGAAACTCAGACACAACCTTGGGTAAGAATTCCTTGGTAGTGCGAAGCACAGCCTTATCCTTGTGGAACACCAGGTAAGGAGGTTTACAAGACAAGGCCTGTAACTCTGCTACCCGGCGCACTGACACAACAGCCAAGAGGAAGGCCATCTTCCAAGTCACAAGACGTAATGGAATGGAAGCCAAGGATTCAAACGGTGGTCGCTGAAGAACTCCCAGCACCAAATTGAGATCCCACTGGGGAGCAGGACTCATAAAGGCAGGTCGAACATGAGTCACACCCTGGAAGAAGACTTTCACATCAGGAAGGACAGCAATCCGTTCCTGGAAAAACACAGACAAGGCAGAAGTCTGAACTTTGAGGGAACTCAGACTGAGCCCCTTATCCACACCGTCCTGCAAGAAGGCCAGGACAGTGGGAAGATGGAAGTCAAGTGACAACTTCTTGTCAGAGCACCATGTCACGAAAGTTGACCATATGCGATGATAGATCTTGGAAGACACAGGCTTACGAGCACTGAGCATCGTCGATACCACAGAAGGAGAAAAGCCTTTCTTTGCTAGAATCGAGGATTCAACCGCCATGCCATCAAATGGAGAGAGTGAACATCCTCTTTCCACAAATACCCATGAAGAAGCAGGTCCGGACGGGCTGGAAGTGGAATCGGATCCTTCACTGACATGGCCATCAATTCCGGAAACCAGGACTGGCGAGGCCAGTTTGGAGCAATCAGGATGACAGGACAACGTTCCCTCTTCAACTTCTGGATAACTCTGACCAATAGAGGAAGAGGAGGGAAGATGTAAGCCAGGGGGAAGTCCCAAGGGATCGACAAGGCATCCACTGCTAGAGCAAGGGAGTCCCTCAACCGGGAGCAAAACACCGGAACCTTCCTGTTGTGTCTGGTAGCCATCAGATCCACCACAGGCATCCCCCACCGTTGAGTGAGCATGTGAAACACCTCTGGGTGAAGAGCCCATTCTCCGCTGTCGACGGTGTGACGACTGAGGAAGTCTGCCATGACGTTGTCCACGCCTGGAATATGAACTGCAGAGATGACAGGCACGTGATCTTCTGCCCAAGACAAAATATCCTAGACCTCCCACCAGGCGGAACCGCTTCTTGTGCCGCCTTGCCTGTTGATGTAAGCCACCGCCGTGGCGTTGTCGGACTCCACTCTGATCGGAAGACCGGTCAGTTGAGACTCCCAGTGCCTCAGGGCTAGCCGGACAACTCGAAGTTCCAGAACATTGATGGAGAGCATGGATTCCTCCAGACCCCATTTCCCCTGAGCACTGAAGCGACCCCAGACTGCACCCCAGCCCCGAAGGCTGGCATCCGTAGTGACTGTGGTCCAAGGAGGAACTAGAAAGGATTTCCCTTTCAGGAGATGAGAGAGATCTAACCACCAGTGCAGACTCGACTCGACATGAGGAGGAAGAGAAACAGACAGATGTTGATGATCCGGATGATTCCTGCACGTCTGGATCACAAATCTCTGAAGATCCCTGGAGTGGGCCATGGCAAATGGTACTGCTTCGATTGTGGAAATGAACTTCCCCACTAAGGACGACAACTTCGGAACTGGAATTTCGTCCATGTCCAGAATCCCAGCCACTCTGACGGCTATCTGGTGAGCCACGTCCTCTGGAAGAAACACCATGCATTGGCGAGTGTCGAACAGGAGACCCAGGAACAGAAGCCTCTGAGATGGAATCAAGTCCGACTTGTCCAGATTCAGGATCCAACCATGACGGTTCAGGGTGTGCATGCACATCTGTAATTGCTGATGGAGAAGCTCCGCTGAGGAAGCCTTCAGAAGAAGATCGTCCATGTAGGGGGTCACTCTGATCCCATCCTGATGGAGCACCGCTATCAAGGAGCCCAACACCCTCTGGAAGACCTGAGGGGCTGAAGTCAGCCCGAAGGGGAGCGCTGCAAACTGAAAGTGTCCCCTGTGACAGGCAATCCTGAGATACCGCCTGCTTTCTGGATGAATAGGGATGTGAAGATAAGCATCCTGAAGGTCCAGGGAGGCAAGAAACTCCCCTGGAGACATTGCTGCAATCACAGAGCGCAGGGACTCCTGGCGGAAGTGGGAAGTCACCACATAGGCATTGAGATCTTTGAGATCCAAAATGGGACGAGCTCCTCCGTCCTTTTTGGCTACCACAAACAGGTTGGAATAAAATCCTGAACCTGTGTCCCCTTGAGGAACCGCCTCCAGGACCTCTTTGTCCAAGAGATCCTGAATAGCGTCGTCGAACAGACGCCTTTTTGTGGGTTCCTGAGAAGGACGAGTAAAATGGAACCGAAAAGGAGGAAGGGAAGAGAAAGGGATCCTGTATCCCTCTGACACCACCTGAAGAACCCATGGGTCCGCCACTGACTCCTCCCAAGTCCGGCGAAAGATGCGGAGACGACCGCCTACAGCCGGATGCGGACCCGGGTTCGGCGAGTCATGCCGAAGCAGTCTTGGAGGTCTTGGCCTTGGAGGCAACTTTGGGCCTCCAGGACTGTTTGGGCTTGGAGGAGGAGCGCGTAGTGGGAGGACCCGTTTGGGCCGAGGAGCGTGTCTCAGTCTGAAAGGAACGAAAGGACCGATTGCGTTTGGCTGGAAACTTTTTCTTGAAGACTGAGGGTAGAAGAGTACTTTTACCGCCAGTAGCCTCACTGATCATTTCTTTGAGTTCAGACCCAAAAAGTAAATTCCCCTGAAAGGGCAAGGAAAGCAAGGCTTTCTTAGAGGCTGTATCAGCAGACCAAATTTTCAGCCAAAGAGCGCGTCTAGCCACCACAGAAGAGGTGGAGGCCCTCGCCATCATGCGCACAGCATCAAAAGCAGCGTCAGCAACATAGTTCTGAGCTTCAGTGATATTAGCAAGCAGCTGCAACTGTTCAGATACAGGCGCATCCTGGCGAACCGCTTCAGTCAGTCGTTCAGTCCAGGCCGCAATAGCTCTATTAACCCATGCCACAGCAAAAGTGGGGCGCATGGCTGTGCCAATGGAGGCAATATAGACTTAAGAGAGAGCTCTAGTTTCTTATCCGTCCAGTCCTGCAAGGCAGAGGCATCTGAGACAGCCAAAGCAGTAGATTTGGATAGTCTAGACACAGGAGCATCCACTTTGGGAGGATGAACCCATTTTGCCAGCTCCGCCTCAGGAAAAGGGTAAAGTTTAGCAAACTTTTTGGAGACAGAGGAAGATCTATCAGGATTCTTCCATGCCTCAGAGACCAGACGGGCAAGAGTAGGGTTAGTTGGAAAACAAACAACCGGTTTAGATGGCTTTTTCTGAAAAACATCAGTAGGATCATAAGTGGATTCCTGAGTCAGAGGAAGGTTGAGCGTTTTCAGAACCGCTCTGATCAGACCCTCAGCCGAAACTTCAGGGTCACACTCATAGGGGTCCCCAATGGACCTGTTAGATTCAATAACAGTACGTTCCTCAGCATCAGAATCCTGTAAAAGTTCTTCTTCAGAAGAATCAGTGATATCAGGAGCTCCCTGTGGCTTAGGCAGGGAGGTCCTGATAGTAGAGGGGGTCTGCCAGACCTGGAGAGCCCCCTGTACCTGAGAGGGAAAGAGTTGAAGCGTGGATCTGAGATCCCTAGTGGCAGCTTTAAACTCCCTCACCCAAGATGGCTCAATAGCGTGGCTGGGAAGCCCAGGGTTGCTATCTTGACCAGTACAATTAGGGCATAGATCCCCCACATTATCGCCATCCAGCCCAATGTGGCAAGAGGAGCAAAACGCCATGGGGGTAGCGGACCCCCCATCCTCCTTGGACTTGGGTCTAGCCCCTAGCTCCAGTGAAGTAGACATGCTCACAGCGTCAATATACCCCACTAATAACACTATCACCCAGAAAAAGTGTTAAGATTAAAGTTTCACCCCAGAAATGTTCTAAAAACGGACTTATCTGGCCAGCGAAGGGTTAATCTGTTGAGGAGAGAGAAGGCTCGGTCCCTGCGTAGTGTACTCGCCTAGGAAAAGTACCACAAAATGGCGGCCGTCATGACAGCCAATCAGAAACGAGCGCGAACCAAGCGCTCATGGGAAATGTAGTTTTCCTGGCCAAGTACCCCAAACATTGCCCGAAGACCCCCTGAACACCCCACATGAATAAAACACATTCCGAATGATAGATCAGGAGCCTAGAATTAAAATGAGCCCTCTCTGAAGTTGCTGTGACAAGCTGTTCCAGAGATATGTCCCATACTGTGAATTCCCATAGAGAGTAAAGGAGCCCTTGCGTCTGAGCGGGAAAAAGCCGCGCTTAAAGGCGCGGAACACCATTTTTAATAAAGTTTAGTAAAACATTAAAAAGTGCCCAAACAAGCATGAAACACATGTGAAACATAAATAAATGAATACCCAATGCTCCAAAACTCAGAGAATAACACAGAAATTGCATAAACTTAGTAATAATGCAATAAAAACACCCTATGAGTGCTGGAGTGTATTAAAACTCCCAAATACAAGCCCAGCAAAGGGACACTGTGGGGACAAGTGGACCTTCAGCACTCAATGGGTGACTCACCTTCCTTGCTGACTTCTGTCTTCAGGTGACCATGATAAGGAGGGAAAGAACCAGAGGTAAATTCCCCAATAGGGGAGCTGCTTAACACAAGCTGTCCCCTCTTCAGGGCATAAGGTCCACAGAAAATCCCTGAAAGCTGCACCAGCCACTTTAAAGAGGGCAATTCACAGCCATGGTCACCCTCCTAATGGTGGTATTCCATATTTGAATAAAAAATAATAAAATACTAAGATGCATAGATGTTCTCTACCTGGTGTGCAAGCACACCAGGAACAAATCAATCTAAAGTGGCTCTGGCCAGAACGTGGCTTAAGTAAGAGGGGAGGCTCCGCCCCTTGCAAATTATTTGCATAGTTGTTCCTGCCTATTAAAGGGGACTTACGCCTCCCAGAGTACCAGTGACCTGTATTGGACGACAGTGAAATATATATCTTATCACCTTCCAGTTCAGTAGGTGGGCCTTATGCAGAGGCACGACTTGGAGATCTACTATGGGAATGTTGCGGATGTATGAGTGTGCATCACAGTAGCGTATTAGTAATGTTGCCTACATAGTTGAGGAATTGTGTGTAAAGCAAGTGCACCATAAAGATGAAGTATAAAGGTCTTGTGTCATTACAGCTCTACTGTTATAGGCATGCGGCATTACTGTACGTTCATAGGCATGAAGCTCGTTATAGTGCCATTTTACAAGCACACTCCAATACAGCAGCACAGGTGATTAGTCAGAATCACAGATCATCAAAGTTCACTATGGCTTTGGACTTTATTAAAAGCAACAACGGAGATGAATTGTTGGTGGTGGATGGATGTAAACTTAGACAAGAGAAGGTTATCAATGAAAATCAATTAAAAACAAATTAGGAAGTACACATCATACACAAAATGACATTAAACATTAAAGGAGCAGTAAACTTTTTTTATGAAAAAATATATATTGTAGGGATTATCCTATTGAGTAAAATAAGGGTACTCCCACTGCCGAGAGATTTATATTTCCAGAGTTATTACAGTTTAAACCCATGTTTTTTACATTAGCAGTGTTCTCTAGTGGTCAAATTCTAATTAGATTTCCTGTTAGATTCTAATGGAGAGGAAAGTCAGAAAAGTCAGAGACATACAGTCCTCCATAGAATGTGATAGAAATTGTCTGTCACTTCCTGTCAGTTAGAACTTCCAGGAAATAAACACAGCAAATTCACTTCCTTATTATTTAAACGGCTATAAATTTTGAATAAAACATCTGACAGAGATGGGAGTACCCTTGTTTTATTCAGCAGGAAATGTTCTATAAAATATGTGTTTTCATAAAAAAAAAAAAGTTTACTGCTCCTTTAAGGTGCCATACTATAGATGGCATAATTTGTAATGGACCTGGCAAGAATAACCATGTTTAGGACGAGCAGGATTGCAAGAAAGTTTGCCTTTAACACACAGTCAAGGCATTTGTAGGCCTGGTCCTCAAGGCCTGCAGCTTCAGTCAATGAAAAAGCCGTATTTTTGACCAAGCTATATTTTGCACATCAAATCCTGACCTTTACCAATAAATAAGAAGCCAAAATCCTGTACAATACATATGAACATATATACAGTAAGCTTATCATGGTGGTGGCCAGAAACATAACTAAACTTAACTTGTTTGTTATCTATAGTCAAAGGTTATTTATTGGTAAAGGTTAGGATTTGATGTGCAGACTTTATTTTCGTTCACTCCAGAAACAACAAAGCCTTTGAAGTGGGGACTCCGTCCTCTTCCTCCAGCTCAAATCCCTGTCCAGATTCCCATATAGCAATGTGGCAAACAGAAGTACCGAAAGTGGGAAGAAAAAAGGAAATTCACTGATCAAAGACTCCATGCAGACTCCTCAGTCCAGGGAGGAAAAAAAAAAAAAAAAAAAAAAAAGAGGGTGGGAGCTTTTTCTCTTTTGTCCAATATGAAACCCAGGAACCATAAGACTATATCAAAGCACTTAAAGATTCCAGGGAGAGAAGAAAAGAAAAAAAAATATTCCCATCAAATACCAGTATTCTACAGAACTAAACTGGCATCATGTAACTAAGGTGTCAATGAACACCAAACTGATACAGAAGACAACCAAACAGGAGGCAACATGATGTCCTTAAACAGGCGCAACCACCTGAAGGACATGGTAGTGCTTGGTGAAGGTGTCCAAGGAGGACTAAGTTGCGGCCTTGCACAGCTGGTCAGCAGAGGCCTGATTTTTGTAGGCCCAGGAGGCACCCACAGACCTACTGGAGTGTGCCATTTCTTTGAAAGGAACAGGTTTAATCTTGATAACATACGAAGAAGCAATAGTGACGTTGGATGCAGCTTGATCTACTCTAGAAACCCAAGGAATGACAAAGAGGGAATCTGGAACAGACCTTCCACCCACTGAATAAGTTCTCAAACCTTTGTCCAGGCTGACTTACTTCAAGTTCCTTCTGGGAGGTTGATTTAAGTTACTGCCGTCAAATATTCAGAATTAAGTCACACCGTGATTCCCATCAGCACCTGACACCAGAGAAAGAGTGCCAGATGAACAGCCCAAATTTCCAGGATTTCAGACTGATAGAGACTCCTCTCCAGTCCAACAGGCCCTGAGCTGTCAGGGCACCTAGGGTTGCTCCCTCGCCACTCAGGCTAGCATCTGTCATGACAACATTCCATACTGGTATAACAAAGGGGGTGTCCCTGTGTCAGAGGAGGACATAGTCATGGAGTGAGACAGATGGAAACACTGTTGGGACCAACCACTGAGGATACCCAGTTGTGGTTCCCTCATGTGAATAGGAGTATAAGAAACCGCATCCAATGCAGACACCAGGTGTCCCAGGAGTCTCATGCAATCCCATAGTCTCAGTGAGGGCCAGGCTACGGCTAGGGACACGTCCTGAAACAGGATCTAGATCTTGTCTAATGATAAGAACACTTGCCCCTACAGGGTGTCAAACCTCTAAGTGCCAAAGAGTTATGTAACACATCACAATGTGCTGGATACTTTTTTGGCACTGAAAGGGCTTAAAAAACAACTACTGAGTGTCAAAGAGGTAGCTACTATAATAACTCTGTGACACAGAAATGGTAAATCCTTTGAGTGCCAAAAAAGTATCCAATATGTTTGATAGCGCTATGGCTGCACAAACACATACACACATACATACTTATTATCCATAATACATAGATACAGACACACATACATACTATTACTAGCAAAAGGGGCACGGCGTTGCCCGTGGGGATTAAGTTCTTTGGATGCTTCAGGGGTATCCATGGCACTGATTCACAATGGTTTGTGTACTTTCTTGGAATTGAAAGGGTTAAATGTTTGAGAAGAAAAGAGGTATCCATGCAGTTTAATGTGTTGGATACCCGTTTGCCACTGAGGGGTTTAAAGAAAGCAAATAAAATGTGCAGTTCCTTTAGTGCCAAAGAGGTGTCCAACACGTTCCACTGCATGGATACCTCCTTGGAACTCAAACACTTAACCCTTTCACTGTGCCAAATGTACTCAAAGCATTCTCAATGAATGCATTCAATACCCCTCAAGCACTTAAAGGGCTTAATCCCCATGGGCAATGCCGTGCCCCTTTTGCTAGTACTGTATCCAAGGGAAGGTGTGTGTGCGCTGTACTTCTGTGGCACTAAAAGAGTGAAGATACAAATGTACATGAAATGGTTGGTTGTGAAGTCATGAAATAAGCAAAGAATGCAAAGTAATGTGGTGTAAAATGTGTTGAAGGGCATAATAACAGAGGGTATCCTATTGAAATGTCACATACATATGAAGAATAAATATGCTTGGGTACCTCTTTGTGAAATGATCCGGTGATTATTCTGCTTGGAAGAATCTTCAGCAGACATGGAGAACAGGAGGTTCCTTAAGTAATTGAAAGGGGTTAGCAACATATTATTGAGTGACCTGGCACTCAGAGGGTTATCGGAGCCCTGCCTTCACCCCCTGTACACTCTGCCTTACTACGTGCATCCATTTGTCACAGTGCCCCCAGTGGCCGGGGGCCGACAGTGCAGACTGGCCAGAGAGAAGGGATAATTATCATTGAACACGATGTGTGCTAATAGGGCTCCGATAACTCTGAGTGCCAGGTCGGTCAATAAAATGTTGCTGACCCCTTTCAGTTACTTAAGGAACCTTCTGTCCCCCATGTCTGCTGAAGATCATGGTAAAGAGGTATGCAAGCATATTTATTATTGATATGTATGCAACGTTTCACCTTGCGATACAGGAGAATGCAAACGCTGACATTCTGTTCTGATATCACCTTTTTCAGTGACGCGACATTTGAAATGCGCTATTTTCATGGTCGTCAAAGTGAATAAGAGAAAGCATAGAAAAGATATTCGAGACTTGCTTTTCCATTGCGGAATAAATGAAATGTTGCATTCCGGTATTGTTGGGAAGCAATGTGTTGTGTAGCACCATTACTGCATCTTGTGTACACTATGTAAAGTAATGATATTTGAGTATTATTGCATAATAACAGTGAGCGATATGAGGGTGTGAAATGTGTTTTTTTTTGCAATACAGAAGTACATTGTTGTGAAGTGGTGTTTTATGTGTTGGAGCGGTATGAGTATGGTATGTATGTAGTGGAAGATGAAGATTTTTGGGAGGCAGACATTGTTTGGAGGGGATGTGCATTGCGTTACAGCGGTATGAGTGGTGTATTTTTTTATTTTTTTTTTTAAAGCAAAATGTTGGTAATACAGGATTTTGTAAGAAACGGGCTCTGTGTTAGGTTCCCATCTTGACAGGAGACATAAGAGAGAGCAGAGTGAAGGGTGGTACATCGGAGTAGAGTGATAATTAACCCATTGACTAGCATAAGTGTATCCAATGCTTTGGATTTGCGGGTGGCAGTGAAAGGGTGCACGTTTTATAACAGAGGCAATAGTGAGAGCGGGCGAACTCGGGTGGCCCTCGTAAATAGGAATGTAATGCATTTGAGTGGCTGCACGAGTTGTCCATTATCATATTTTTTTTTTGTAAGAGGAATTAGTATTGAGGTGCCAACCACACATGTGGCAGACAATGTGTTGAGTGTGCTGTAAGTGTCCCTGACCTTGTAGTGGCACATAAGTCCTTGGGGGGGCCAAGTCTGTCCATTGGCACACAAATCCTTGGGGGGCGAAGTCTGTGCAGAGCGTTTGGCACTGAAAGGGTGGACGTTCTGTAATACAGGCAATAGTGAGAGAGGCTGAACTCCGGTGGCCGTCATAAATAGGAATGTAATGCATCAGAGTGGCGCAGCGAGTTGGCATGATATTTTTTTTTTTTTTGGGAAGAGGAATTTGTGATGACGCATGTGTCAGACAACGTGTTGAGTGTGCTGTAGGTCTCCCTCACCTTGAAGTGGCATGTAAATCGTTGGGGGGGGGGGGCAAATCTTGCACCTGTGTTATGTGGCTGGGGGACCATCTTCATGTAGAGGTTTTCAGAGGAGTAGCCCTGTGTTCTGTTTGAGGAAACATGAATGTCTCCTCAGTACTGCTTGGCTGCCTGCCAAGATTCTCCTTCTAGTGCACGCCCCTGGGTGTGTTCAGTGCCGGAGAATCTTGGCTGCCTGCCAAGCTTCTCCTTTTAGTAATATAGATTATACATGCATACATACACATACATACACACATACCTACCTTTGTCAAAGGAGGGCTGATATGAAGGGGGTAGGTGGGAGGAGACAAAAAGGACACGTCTGTCGTTTGTGGAGAGTGGTAGGGGATAGTGGTAGGGGATGGACAAAACATATAAGACAGATGGGAAGGGTGGTAGGAGACAAAGGGGAGATGGAAAAGAATGACCAATGTATCTTATGGTCCGCCCTTGGTAAGGTGAGAAACACAGCATCGGAGGAAGTGGGAGCAGTGTGTGGCAGTCATAATGGAGTGGAGGTGGCTCTCTGGCACTCAAAGGGTTGTTAAAGAAATGAAGAGTGACTTATTCTTATGGTACAATGTCTTTAAAGTGATAGTAATATCTGGTTTTATGGAAGTGTTATATTGTAGATATTAAAAAATAAGTTCATTGACATTAGTCTTGTCTCTCAAACTTTTATACTTTGAGAGATATACGATTAAAAACTTCTCCCTCCCTCCCCTTCCACAGACATCAGCCTCTAGATGACATCATGAGATCCTGGTCCCTGGACCGGCCGGCGGCTCTTCAGCAGAGCCAAAATAGCTCTATGTAAAAAGAAATAATTCACTGGAATGATCTATAAAGTGTGCTTGCAAACCAGGCACACTTTGCAGACCGTTCAATGAAGTATTTCTTTTTACATAGCGCTATTTCGGCACTGCTGAAGAGCCGCCTCAAGTCGCACGACTCGAGTCTCGACATCTGTGGAAGGAGAGAGGGGAAGTTTATAATCATATATCTCTCAAAGTATACAAGTTTGAGTGACCAGACTAACATCAATGGACTTATTTTTTAAGAACTACAATATAACACTTACATAAAACCAGACACTACTATCACTGCAGCTCCGGTCATGATTTCAGGTTTTTGTATATGAAGAGCTGTATTACAAGTCTTTATGCTGTGTAGATCAACAGTAATAGAATGATAAGGTATCCCCCCATCTGCCCCTTTTACAGATGTCATGCTGCTCTCTAAGCAGGTCCATCATTCAATTACTGTTGATCTACAAATAATACAGACTTGTAATACAGCTCTTCATACGACAAAAACCTTAAAGAATGAGCGGAGCTTCAATTATTTGTAAACATTACTATCCCTTTAAATCATAGTAGAATTTTTAGCATATGTGTAAAACGCATTATATGATTTAATCCATAAAGGGGAATTGTATCATACACTCTTCATTTCTTTAAGAATCCTTTGAGTGCCAGAGAGCCAAATGCTCAGGCTGCCATCTTGGTAACAATTAGTCACAGGGAAGCATAATGGCTTGAACTCTTTCAGTGCCACAGAGGTACCCCTCTACCACTGAAAGGGTTAACTAGCTTTGTGCCAACCTTGTTTTGCCCCAGTGTGTGCCTCTACTCTTCCTATGTAAGCTCCAGCTTGGCCTGGCACTGCTACATTCACTGGAGTAAGTACATTATTCTACAGAAGGGGTTGCATGGTACAAAAACGACAGCCAAAGCGGTCTTCACATTGGTAGGCTATTGTAGCATGCAAGGGGTTAACAGACACTTGTAACCTCTCCTGGTTTAATTATACCTTGATGCTCTGTCTTTTATTTGTCCTTTTTCACCTAAAAGCTGTGATCTTTTTATATTATATTATATAGATACATATATGCATACACACACACACACGTATGTGTGAGGCTGCTAATTTTGCCTGAGGTGCAAGAGACATGTTTCCTCCTTTGTCAATTGATAGGAGGAGATATTTTTTCTGGCAATTGATTGCATAGCATTCCAGTGCATTGGTGCAGTCCATTGTAGCCTCCAGTCAGATTAACTATTGTGTTTTATATATTAGAAGATGCTCCAAGACATTTGGCCATGGTTTTTTTTTTTTTTGAGCAGGGCATAATGAGGGTGGAGAAACTCCTTGCAGGGATTTTGGAATGAGAGGGCAGGGGCCCCCCCTGTATCTTTTACACAGGCAGTATGGAGGACATCTGAAGCCACATGGGTGGCAATATGCGCTGGATGTCAGGCTAATAGGTGGGCGGCTACGCGTGGGATGTCAGGCTAACAGAGGGGCGGTAACATTCCTCTGGTGTTACCACTTGTTATTGCACTTAGATAAGTATTCTGATACTTATTTAATTCACTTGATTTTGTATTTTTGTTTACTACTTGGTATTTTCATTATGCACTTTATGAAGGTTTTCTGACTTTTTTGAGAACCTTCTTTGCGTCAGTATATTTGTCTTTTGCTATACAATTTATTTATTTAGGGGAAATGTGTTCTAATATTATGACTATGACTGCTTGCCTGCATTGTTCTTATTTGCTTTTATTGCCTGTGTACTTCATTTCATTAACCCCCTTAAGGACCGTCATGGGTTGTTATACCCTTAAGGACCCATGATAGCCGCTTTCAAAGTTCCCACTCCCCTGACGTCAGCGTTCTAGCTGACTGCAGGGGAATCCTGTCCCTGGGCAAGTGGCAGCTCTGCAGCAGAGCTGAGATTGTGTTATAGAAACAGAAATCCTTCACTGAAATGGTCTTCTACGTATGCTACCGTTTCAGGGAAGGATTTCTGTTTCTATAACACGATCTCAGCTCTGCTGCAGAGCCGCCACTTGCCCAGGGACAGGATTCCCCTGCAGTCAGCTAGAACACTGACGTCAGGGGACTGGGAACTTTGAAAGTGGCTATCTCTCAAACCATACAGGTTTAAGAGATGCTGCAGGGCTCATTTCATTTGTATTTTTAAGGGCTACAAGATTAAAGTTCATGTAAAGTATTACTATCCTTTTAAAGTGTGAATTTCTTGTCAAAAGTCCCACGGGTGTTGCCCTTCATTTTCACTTATTGTGTTTCTCTTTGGAAATGTGCACCCAGGCTTTAATATCCTCCAAGAGTGATGTGCAATGCACTAGAGACCTCTCTAGCATTCAAGGGATTAAAAGCCCAATTTAATTTATTTGTCCCCTATGGTGAAGCTGGTTTATTCCAGAATTGCTCCAGTTTACTCTAAGGTAAAGAGTTCTTGCTTTTCTTGGCTTTCTCCTACTGTAATTAGACTGTTACACTCCTGAAAAGTAGCAGAGTGAAATTATGTCAATTGCTGCTATTTTCCATTCATTTTTTCTGCACACTTCATGTAAAACAACTGTGTGTCACTTTCTAACATTTAAAATGCAATGTATTGTATGACTTAATAGGAATATCATGTCATTGTTCCCCTTTGATACATGTACTCCTGTGGTAGATCTGCTAGATACAAGAAGTTTGGTGGTCAGAAAAATAACTCCCCTGTACCTTTCAGTTCCACAATGAAACGGAACTTTAAAGGGATAGTAATACTTCGTTTTAACTTTATTTTATTTTGTAGACATTAAAAAAACATGAAGAATGATATAAGTCTTATCTCTCAAACCTTTATGGTTTAAGAGATATTCACAAGCAAAGTGCCCCCCTCCCACCCCTTTTACTGATGTAACACTTTTCAGCCAGGGCAGAAGGGAGCTGCCCAGGTAGACTGCAGAGAGGGACAATCTTCAATTAAGATAAGGGGAAAACCTGAAAAGCTTGTCAAGGGGGGTAGGGATTTCATTGTTCTCATAAGAATAAGAGTGTCCCCTTCTGTTATCTGTCCAGTCTATGGACTGCATTCCACATCTGAGAAGAGATTGTTTACAGTAGGTAAAAGGGGCGGGAGGGGGAAACTTTGCTTGTGAATATCTCATAAACCATAAAGGTTTGAGAGATAAGACTTATATCATTCTTCATGTTTTTTTAATGCCTACAAAATAAAATAAAGTTAAAACGAAGTATTACTATCCCTTTAAGATTTATGTTTCTATATTCAGTTTCATAGGCTGAGAGAACAACCTCCATAATCAGCATCTGGGGCTATCAATTTTGACAGTTGTTGATAATGAGAACTGTGAGGCTAAGCCACTTTTTACTAAGTCCAATTCTGTCGGAACAGACCTGTTAAAAATATGGTCATCCCACATTAACATGTACATGTTTACAGTGACTAACATTTATATTGAACTGTAGGCTTCATGTAAAAGCCATTTTCAATTCCTTAAAAGATTTTGAAATCAGATTTTGAATGACAATCTTATGAACACTTTATAAACTGTTGGAATCAACTCCAGTTGTCGGGTTTCCTTGGCGAAAGTGGATTATGTTGGGTAAGATGCTTTTCTTTAACCAAAACACACAGATATCACACTTCACACTTAGTGTAAGGGAATACCCATCACATTTAAAGTTATTTGAAAAAAATGTAGGAGCTACATTTAACTTGAGTCAGGAAGTGTACATTCCTCGCAGAGTGCACAAAACTGTGCTATGATACAGTCAAATACTTTCTTATCTACTATTTCTCCCCACTACCATCAATCACTTTACTTGATCCCGACCAATGTGTTTGTTATCAAAGTCCAGCTTTGCTTTGCCTCTTACCAACTGTTGTGGATTGTACTCCCAATCCTAATTATTCCAGAATATCCCTGAAGGACAGACCCCAATTAAACCAATCCTATATAATAACTCGCTAAAACGTGTGTAACGCCACGACATGGCAGTAGACACTGCTGCGCGTGTTGCAGTTGTGCGCAGCAGAGACTGCCTGCGCTGCAGCTGATACAGAGCTGGGCGCTCCGAAGGAGCGGCCGTGGCGCGGGCAGTCTCTACTGCGTGTGACTGCCCCGCGACCATGTGGCAGTGAGACTGTGGCCCGTGTAACGGGCTGTTCAACTAGTAAGTAATAATCTGTATGTGTAGGAGAGAGGTAGGCAATGAGACCGTGAAAGAGGTGGATGTGTGCCAGAGAGTAGATTGATACATAATAAAAGCTAGAAAGAGTGGAATAAAAAGAGATTGTGAATGATAATTTAAAGATGTTCTCTTACTGTAGATTGTATGACATACATCCAAAGTGTGCCATTACAATCGGAAGAAAATTTGTTCAAAGAACGAACATCTTCCTCTCTGTTAACGTCAAATTGTCAGATTGTCAAATACAATAGACTTAAGATAACTTTCTAATGTATTTACAATATTTTTAACATGCACAATTTCAGTGAAACTTAGTCTTTTTAAGAGAGGTAGCAGTACATTTTACATTCCTCTGGTCCTTAAAGAGTTAATATTGCCATGTGCAACAGGCACATTATGTGTCTGGTCAGCAACTACCATGCTTACCTCCATGGACATGTATAGGAAAAAAAAAATATTGTAGATATAGTCAATGATCACCAAACCTCCATCAAGTGAACTGATACTCTCAGGGGAATTTCCTGGTATAACGCTTATGTGTAAACCAGCCTCAATGCTCAGGATATTATCAAGCTGTATCCCATCAGTTTCTTTAAAGACGCCAATCGTCTGGCAGCTTTCCCTTGGAAACTTCACTAGCAGAGTCGCATATGAAAAAACAAAAACCAGGGATACCAATGGTGCCTTATCACACTAAATAAAGAAAAATAAGCAAATAGTCAGCTACTCGTATGTTAAAATTGCTGTTCAGGTGCATATACACATAAGCAGCACAAAAGGATTGCTGAGGATATATAACAGTTTTTTCTTTATCAAGATTTGTAGGAAAAAAATAAGGTACTCATTTTTTCCTACAGATCTTGATACAGCAACTTAAGAGTTGAGAAACGCGTTGATGTTTTAGGTTTATAGTATATGTCAACTGATATATTTTTTATTTTATTTTATAATAAATCATTTCATGAGAAGATCTGAGAGCAGTAATTGTTTCTGGAGCGGTACACATTGAGACGTTTGGAGTGGAGCTGATTCTGCTTGTGGCAGTGGTGTCGGCATTTGACTGAAAGAATCGAGCAGAGACTGTTATATATATCCTCTGCAAGCCTTTTGTGCTGCTTATGTGTATATGCACATGAACAGCCATATTAACATACAAGTAGTTGACTATTTGCTTATTTCTCTTTATTCGGTGTGATAAGGCACCATCGACACCCCTGGTTTTCGTTTTTTTACCTTTCCATGGACATGACACCCATTACTGACTGAAGCGGTTATCTCTTGAACAAGAGAAGGCAAAAGGCAAAATTAATAAGGTCTATTAGGAATGGCTAGGGGGACTCTTCAGGAAGCTAAAGATGGGAAGAAAGTGTGGAACAAAATAACTAACAGCAACAGAAGGGACAAAAAGGAATTCCCAATTATTTCCAATGAACTAATAAGGGGTCTTCAATGTATTGCTTCACATTACCTCTTTTGCATACAAGAAGTTAAAAGCTCCACTTAAATTATTAGGAATTTGAGAATTATTTTTTTTTGTTTTGTTTATTCCAGCATAGATTCTCTTCTGCATCCTGAATGCAGCCATAAATATTTGCCAAATATAACTGTTCTTTAATTAAATGTGCTAATGTGGTTTCCAAAATGTGAAACGCTGTTAAGCCTTTGACAGCCAAAGGATTATATTCTAGGAGAAGAATGGGGTTAACCCTTTGAGTACCAGTGGGGTATGCAATGCATTGCATACTCCTCTGGTACTCAAAGAGAAGAAGAGAACAAGCTGGAGAGGAAAGAGGAAAAGAGAAGAGTGACATGAAAACTCAGAGTGAGAGACAGAAGCAAAAAGAGAATCGTACCAATGGATGAAACACATGAAAAGTGAGAGGGAATATAGCACTAATAGAACAAACAAGTAAAACCCTTAGACCAGAGGGGTGTTTGATGCATTGGGAATCAATGTGTTGCATCCCCCTCTGGTCACTATGTGGTTAAAGGGACAGTAATGTCCCATAAAAAATGCTTAGAGTTTTGTAGAGATTAAAAAAATAAACAATATGCCACAAATCCTCTCTCTCAAACCTTTACGGTTTGAGAGATATTCGCCGCTAAAGTTCTCTCTCTCCTGATGTCAGCTGTAAAGCTGACAGCAGCAGATCCGTGTCGGACGAAGCGATGTGGCTCTTCAGCAGAGCCGCAATAGCACGATTTAAAAAGAAATACTTCTTTGGAACGGTCTAAAAAGTGTGTTTTCAAACAAGGCACACTTTGTAGACTGTTCCAATGAAGTATTTCTTTTTAAATTGCGCTATTGCGGATCTGCTGAAGAGCTGCCTGTCAGTCCCCAGACCAGGAACTCCTGCTGTCAGCTTACAGCTGACGTCAGGAGAAGGGGAGGGAGAGAGAAATTTTAACGGAGGATATCTCTCAAACCATAGCAGATTTGTGGCATACTGTTTATTTTTTTAATCTCTACAAAACTCTAAGCATTTTTTTGGGGACATTACTGTCCCTTTAAGTGGAACTTAACCTTAAAATATAATCCAGGTCATATAGACTCTAAACACGTCAGTATAATGGAATCCACAATTTAAGTTAGTCAAATGATAACAAGTAAAATAAACAGTGAGGCAATACTGAACTCCATCTTGTCAGATAAATCTCTGAGTCGGTCTCTCCCTATAAACCAGCATGTACAATTCTTCCTAAGTTATCTCATTTAAGCTTAGTTTACCTGACAAGATGGCGTTCAGTACATCTCCTACTGTGGAGCCTTTGGGATATTATATTTTACTCATTATCATTTGAATTATATAGTCTATTAGAACCACTATTCATGATCTATAAGACCTCAATTATACCTGAGGGCAAAATTCTCCTTTAACACCTGGAATGCTAGTTAGGTCTTCAGTGTATTGCTTTGCAATGTATTGCCAACCTCTGTAGCATTCAAGAGGGTAATCCTATCCTTTAGGTACCAAGATACAGTGATCAACCAAGCACATGCAATACAAAGATCACAATAACATACCAGATGACTTGAGTATCTGACTCTCACTAGCCGATTTAACCACCATATCTTCACTACTGCTAGGAGTGAGTGGCCGTTCAGGTGTTGAAGCTTTGTCTTCCACTTGTGGCTCTTGACATTTGTTCTGTTCTTGTAACTTTGTGTGATTCAGAATGACTCTGTTTGCGGTTTCCATCACCACATCTGTATTTAGATTTTCAGCTGCCATTGCCAATAACTCATCATCATCTTCTCCAACATCCCAGGCATCACTAGTATTACTTTCAAATTCCTGAAACGTAGTGACTTTTTTCAACTTTACAGGTGTTGTGGAAGGCATTGGTACAGGTTTCGCTGAGCTGAAAAAGTGAGATGTTTCTTATTTTATTTATTACATATATTTTATCAAACAGTGACTTTTACCCCTGATAAAATTTGCTCAAATAGGAACAAAGTTCAGGGCACATTAATGGATAACAATGCTATCTTCAAAGCACAGTGCATAAGCCATTTTTAACCATGAACTGCAATGCTTTGGAGACATCTCTTTCATGCAAGGAACTGAGCTGCACCTGATTACTAAATGTATCCATTGCACATATCCACCTTAAGTTTAACATACAAACCAGCATTGCTGCACAGTATAGCAGGCATAAACAGATTGGTGGTGACAAGTACACACACACAAACACACTTTTTGATGCCTCCACGCTTTCCACAGCATCTGATATAGGGATTCTTGCTGCACATGTCTAAATTCATACAAAGTATTCATAATAAGAGCTGAAACATTACTTACCGTTCTGATGCATCTTTGGATTCTGTACACTGTCACTGTGTAATTAAGACAACAGACAGGTAACACAACACGGCTTTCAAGCTCTCCTAGTGCTGGCTTGGCAGAACCTACCTCAGACTTTAGTGGGGCTTCCACTTTTATTAAGTCTTTAGGTTTTGTATACTAATTGTTGTATGGACCTGTCACTCATGCACAATTCCACTGATTGGACTGAATATGCCAACTACTGTAACTGCTCCCTGTGTATGTGTTCTGTGGACTGAACCGGACACATGGAGAAAGACTAGAAGTGCATGTGGAGCAGGCTGCTGGCGTGAAGGTAAAAAGTGAATCACACCGCTATTTATTGCTGAATTTATGTGCATGCTGATTCTTAGTTTTATTGACTCTTACTGCAACTTATCAGGAAGAGTTGAAAGATGCGTTAGGATGGGTAATTTGAAACTTACAAAATAAACTTGATCATTAAAGAGCATTGCTTTATATAGAATGAAGTCACTGACATGTTAATCCAATGTAACACAACTTTAATTCTACCAGCTGGTTTAGCAAGCTTCCCCCAGTCAGCCTCTTAATCAGTGGATACTTGAGTGGGAGGGAAATACATTTGCCCAGGAATCAAACCTGTGCGGGAGTGAGATCTAAATCTATCTTGGGGGTGCACAGGAATGAGAGGGGAAACATTCACAGTCTAGATGGAGAAGAGATAAACGAAAGATAACTGACCGGTTGGCTCAAGGGTGAACATCATGTGGCTCTCCAACTCCTAGTTTACAACAATTATAATCATCAGAAGCCATGGGGGGATAAACGGATGTTTAAGTAATGGAGAAATACTGGACCAATCTGACTGCAGCAAATATAACAATTAAACATTAACATACATTTTACCTCTTGATGACTAAGGCTTTTTTTTTTTTTTGCACAAGAGGACAAGAGCAGTGTTGGCCTTTTTTCCTCTAATTCATTTAGTATACTCACACAAAATAATATTACATTTTGTAACCATAAGTAGGGCTCTCTTTTGATACAACATATATATAATGCATTGATCTTGAGGCTCCACCAGCACATGTGATGGCTATAGCAGAGATCACATGTGCTAAGCCACTGGAAAATGGCTGAAACCAAACGCTGTGATCCTGGAGCAGTCAGTTACAGCCTCCCCGCAACAAGCCTGAGGGCGTAATGTGATAATTAAATCTTGACGTGCCAGGACTGTCATCGGTCCTTAAATGATGGATTCCTGCATTGTGAGCCAGTATTTACATGATAATTGACTTAAATGGGTCTTTTTGAATGATAGAATGGTGCCCAGTGCATTGCTTTGCAATGAATGGAAAATGCTAGCATTTAACATAAACTTGTTTGCACACATTGGGTAGTTGGATTCTCCACTTTTATTTACTATACAAGTCTCAGAGTGTGGGTGTTTATTCAACTGGTTTTGAGCACAATTTTTCTTCCTTTCATTAAAAAATGTGGGGCCCGAGTCTCGAAAACCTAGTTTAAATTGTTGGTTTACTCCGTTCACTCAGTAACACAAAATCATTCTGTAAAACAGTGCATCCCCTAAATTCTTTAGACTCCTATTCCCTAAAATATGCACCCGTTTTATTTTGAAGAGCTTTCCATATCATTTATGAGACATTTAGATTTATGTATTTATTGCTTTATGGAAATTAGCTATTACTTCCTGGTACGAAGTGGCAGTTGAGAGAGAGAGTGAAATGCTATGGTCACATCAGGCCGTGCTAGCCAGTACTGCCTAATGTGCATAAACTAGGAAAGAAGGCTAAATACCTTGTTTACTGTACATTTAAATTTTTTCAAAATTGCACAAGTTATAATAAAATGTTAGTTCTGCTTCAGCTTGAAATGAAAAGGAAATACTCCAGTATTAAAATATTTAATGTCTTAATATTCCATGCTCTATTTAATGACCAAAGGTGTATGCAATGCATTGCTTCTCTACCCTTTCTAGAAAAATGTTTCCCATCATGGTTTCAACTCTAACAAGTGAATATACTCACTCAAGTGAACAAACCACTTTAAGGACCAGGGGGTGTGCAACGCATTGCTTCACAATGCACTGCACAACCGTCAGGTCCTTAAATTGGTAAAATAAAACAGATAAAAAGAAAACAGTGACATTCTAATGTACAATTACTATAACTGATCCATAAAGCACATTTAGTACAAAAATGACATACATATTACATTATGCCCTATGTTTGATTGGGTTGGAATTCTAGTCAAACAATGACTCAAGTCTGGTCCTCGGGGAACCAACAGGTCAGATCTTCATGATACCTTAATCCTTTGAGTGCACAATACAATATATATATATATTTTTTTACTTATTATTTCAAAAACAATACATACATAACTTAACATTACATACATCTACACATATTCCTCAGTCTCTGCTCCAACAAATGGCACAATATTAATCATACATCTAGATATACAACATACACAGTGGCTGAAAGGTTGCAATACATTACATTTTAATACATTAAAACCATCATACTCTAACAGCTGAGAGAGTTTTTACTAAAATGTTATTATACCTCAAATGCATTTTTTTTGTGTAGTATATCCATGGCCTAAATTTTATGGTGGAGCTGTTGTCAGCAGTGCCAATACCCCTGCATAGGATGCTGTAGCAACAGCATCATTGTAAAATTTCAGGCCATGGAGGTACTGCGCCCAGAATTTCATATTTAAGCTGCAATAAATTTGGAATAAAACATCTCTCAGCAGCAGGAGTAGACTAGTTTAACTTAGTAGGATAAACCAGGAATCTCAGTTTTTTCCCTTATTAAGCAGTGCTTTCCCTTTAACACAAGTAGATAGTCACATTGACCAAGCTACTGATTCCCATCTGTGATCAAATATGAATATCCTGTAAATCTAGCCTGGTTAGTGTGCTTCAAGGACTAACTGTGAGAAGCAACATTA
Source organism: Rhinophrynus dorsalis (assembly GCA_037306005.1). Classification (NCBI taxonomy): domain Eukaryota; kingdom Metazoa; phylum Chordata; class Amphibia; order Anura; family Rhinophrynidae; genus Rhinophrynus; species Rhinophrynus dorsalis. The sequence goes on from CM074721.1 coordinate 290,170,883, forward strand.
GTCCTAGAAAATAAAATTAAAGTAGCAGAAGTGCTATATGAAGCAAAATCCAAATATACGTATACTCTTACAAAAGTGTAGAATTATGACATTTTAGAAAACAGGGTTGTATTAACCTTTAGTCTATCAAGGAGAATTAAGTGCTCTGAAAGCCTGAAGTCTCTTCTCAGTCATTAAAGCCATCACTTTTGTTGTGTTTTTTTAACTGCAAAATTACTATACTCCTACAGTACTGTGTAAAGCACCTGATCATAGTAACCTACGCAGGTCTAAAGTGAGGCAAATTGCATTTCATCTGCTTACAACTCCAATATCCCTCATTTTGAAATACAGCAGAAGGCTTTTTAACTATAGCATGTGATGTGAGGACAAAGAAGCCTCTGCAATTTAATTGTGCTTTCATGTATAACAATTCAATAAGATTAAAGTATCAAGTTGCTAAATTCAATTATTTTTCCCTTATTTATTATATATTTATTTTTACTTTGATGCGAAGACGACTGCCTTTCTTGGACCAAAGGGGAAATGGGGGGGGGGGGAATGGACTTCCAGCCACATCTCCAACTCCTTGAAAATGTTTAGGTTTGTGTTCCTGAGACATTAGCATGTTAGGTGTTAGCATTGGCTAGGTTTATAAATATTCTCCTTATGTGGCTGCTGTGAGTTTTTTTCCCGTCTTCATGCCAGCAGCCTCACGGGGACCTCAGAACTGCAGAATTTACCATCAAAAAGAGTTAATTTCTGAAGTTATATGATTGTCGCCAGTAATGTATATGGCTACTCTGTCCCGGTTGTTGGATCGGGTGAATTCCTTGGCCGTTCGGGACAGCGGTGAGTGGCTCTCCCAACTGCTAGACTCTGGTACACCTCCTGATCCAGTTGGTGACACTGTCCTGGGAGAGGCTTCAGCACTGCCTGCTCCTGTGTACTCTTTGGACAGGCTAGGAGGTCACGGCTGGCCTCAAGGTTTTCCCCAAGTCCTTCCCCCTCCAGAAGAAGATCCTTGATCTCCTGCACTTTCAGCCAGGAGGCCCGTTTCCCCATCCTTCTAGCCGTGGGAGGTCTTGACACCAGAGGGCAGGGAGTGCTCATGCCCCCTTTCTGGTCTCCTGGATGGCTTCTCCGTCCATGCTGGATCCTGTGCAGCAGGGCCTGCAGGTTCATCACGCAGCCTTCTTGGATGGCCACCGAGATCATCTGAAATCAAAGGATCCTGCAGTCCTCTCTCGATATTGTGGTCTTGGATCGCACGGCTTTCTAGCACAAGATTTGCCCAACAGTTCCACAAGGATATCTGGAAGGATTCTCCTGACTCTTTCTGGCCAGCGAGGGTAGCGAACTCAGTGGAGAGCAGCACGTGTAACTCATCCAAAATTACCAGAGGGTGAGTTTATTCAGTCCTCTATGGTAACTAGATCTTCTAGCACAGCTTGGAGCAACATTTCAGCAGTGAACAGTAACAGTCATACACTGGCAAAAACATAGCAACACCAAGCACACACATACACAGTGTATACATACACACTGCATATGCACATTATTTTGAACTCTGCACTGTGAGCAAGCAGTCTCAGTAAGGAGAGGAGCTCCCCCACCACAGCTCTTTAAACAAGATGCAGAATGAAATATGCAAAGTGAGGAAATTGCAGTTGGTGATATGTAAGAGGGGATGCTTTTAAAATATACTATTTATCAGGCAGAATGCACAGATGTCAAAAGAGAAAAGTTAGTCGAAATAGTTACTGCTCGTTAAATCCACTGGATTTATGTGCTACATTTCCATACACTGCACACAAACAGGTTGTAAAATCCAACCTTTATGCTCTATTGAAACTGAGTGCAGCCCCAGGAGACTCATCTGTGAAACTTAAGTCTTCTCACTTGGTCAGCCTGAAAGCCAAGGTGTCTGTGCACAGGTGAGTTATTCAGAGGCAGAGTCATTCAATTTAATGCACCAGTGCACCCGAGGACAGGGTTAATGTTTTGTGTTAAGAGTTTAATGGGTTTTATGCTCATCATCTCTTATGGTAGTGGTATTTCTGTTGCAGCCTATGGAAAAACTTTGGGTCAGTAACCAGACTGCTGTAGCAACTGTTTCCCCAAAAAAATGGATCAATAGCAAAATTATGTTACATTCAAACTCATAAAAATGCCATTCTGAGCTCACCACGTTTTACATATTAAATGCATACATTAAAAGATACAATGTTAAAAACAGACTCAGTTTTGTGGAATAAGAGCTTGAAGCATTGGAAAAAAAGGGCCTTATGTATCAATGGAATAATTGGACAAACCAACTGCAAAGTTTGGGAGACTTCTCTAGCATTCAAAGGATTAAAAGCCCATTTTAAATTAATGGGCATTCTAGAAATCACTATCAACCGTACTATAGGACAGACATTTTCCAGTAAGTGCTGCAGTTTGCACTCATGCATAAGGCCCAAAGTATCTCCAGAAGAATGAAAACAGGAGCTGTATACCACTGAAGTAAGCAGGTCTTAAAGTGGAACTGTCACTTCGTTAGGTGATTTTGAAAGCAATTTATATATTTTTGTATTTAAAGCAATCATTTTTCAAGTAGTTTTATAAATATATTAGTGTGTTTATAAAAATGAGAGGAACTGGCCAGTATTATCAGCCAGATACCAGCTAAAATTCTACACTGCTACTCCCCCCTCCCCTTCATACTTATTTTATTAAATGGAGAGAAGGGATCACAGGGATCACATGACAGAATCAGACATTTGCTAGCTTAAAGCAATGGGTCTTGTGGCCAGCTTAGGGCATATAATGGTTCTAATCTCTGACTAGTAATAGTGCAACTAAGTTGTGACGTGCACTGACAATGCATTAGACTGGCCAAAGCCCTGGGTCTATCAGGAACCTAGTAACACCCCTGAGAGAAAAATATAAATGTCAAGTGCTCCCCATAGAGTATACGGTATGGTCACATGGTCAACATGACCACAGCTGTAACACACAGAAAGATGTTGGGCTACAACCTCCTAAAACAAAGAGAGAGAGAGATCAGATCAGGTTCAACCAGCTTTTTTTGGGCTTTGTCTATATGGGATAAGTGTTTTCCACTTACTTAACAAACAAATAATTACCTAGGTTATACCCTAGTTATTACATTATCAGCTGGTTTTGCAAAATAGATTCCAGTGAAATCTGTAGATAAAACCCTTGATAAAGATAACAAATGAAATCCAGGCCACATTTTTTGAGTGCCAGAGGCGTTTCCAAACCTTGGGCACTGAAAAACATGAACAGAAAGATGGATCTTGTGTTTCTCTTATGTCCAATTACTAAAACACTTATAACACAGTGGGAAGGAGAGAGGCAATGGATGCGGGGTGAGCATAAAAGAGAAGGAGGCACATCAGTGTAGAATGCTGGATATTTTCTATAAACACATCAATAATACTTAATAACTACAAACCTAGTATAGAGAGTATGAAAACTCTTTATTCAGTCTAATTTATCATCATGACTGAACTAAGTAGGTATCCTTTATACAGCAGTTCATTATATGCCATATTTTATATATATATATATATATATATATATATATATATATATATATTGTAACGGAAGCTAAGAAGGGACCACGTCGCCTTCTGCCGTCATTCCCGGGTTTCTCCCTCTGGAAGCTGGGTGGCGCCGTCAAATGCACCGGTCAAAGTATGGACAGTCACTGGAAACAGCCGCAGGATCGCTGGAAGCAAGGAAGCCTGGAGTCCCCGCCGCCGCCTGACAGCATACCAAATCAGATCCGCAGGCAGCTGGCAGCAGACGGTCAGTGATGCAGGATACCCAGCTCAGGTGGGCATCAGAGAGGATACTTTAAACCACAAGAGCATAAAGAAAACCAAGACTCCTTCTTAGTTCTTCAAGAAGACTAACTCTTTATTACAACAAACCACAGCATATTTATACAGTTTCAAACCACACTAACTTGGAGCACAGTACATGAGACTTAATGCAATCACAATTCCTCCAAAAGGGTACAGCAAATGGTAGGGCAGAACAAAATGGGGTAGTCACAGGGATAATTCAGTCACCACAAAGGGTCAAAGGAACAAACAACAAATGATTCAGGGAAACATAATAGAAGCAGACATGATTGGGTTAACACACAGCAGGGGGTCACAGGACAGTTCTCAATACAATGACTTGAGTGGCCAGAATATACATTCCCTTAACAATGGCCAGGGGTTGAATAATTAAGCAAAAGGCTTGGGGGACTACAATACATATTGAAAGTAAATATGCTCAAACAATTAACCCTTTGCAGGTCAGAAGAGTTTGCAGCACTCAAGCCTTGAATTGTTCTTTCCTCTGGCACAGCTGCCTATCCACATAAGGCTAGCCAAAGTCTCTTAGTCCAGGATAAGGGCTTGAGAGATCGTATGCCCGGGCACAAAGGAGTGTCCAAGAGTGTCCAATATCCATAATCCTTGGGCCCAGGGATGAATAAATGCCATGCCCAGACAAGGCTCTAGTAACGGCCTAAGGCCTGTTACATATTATATATATATATATATATTACACACACACACACGCACACTTTTTTTTTTGGCTTTTCAACTCCTCTTTAGTTGTACAAGAACATTTTATTGTCTAGAGAATGTTTACATGATTATAAAGAGAAAGGTAAGGTTCAGGCACGTGCACACATAGACACCAAGGGGGGCTTGAGCACCTTCCCTTTTTGTCCAAAGTGCCCTCGTGCCCTTTTAACAAAACAAAAAAAAAAGTTGCCTCGCCACTCAATTACATCATATCTGCATGAAGAGTAGGGTGACCAGACGTCCCAGATTTCCGGGGACAGTCCCCGGATTGTGGGCACTATCCCCAGCTGGAATGTGTCCCCGGATCTAATCTTCTATACTATAAAGGAAGAAGTGGTCAGGTGACCATGCATTCTCCTGACGTGCACGCGCCCCCCCCCCCGCTGTTCAGGGGGAGGAGTTATGCCTCTCTCCACACATTCACAGTGGCGACATTTTCACCCTTGCCAGGATGTCTCATATGGCCGACTTTCGCTTCATTCACTGCTGCATGACTGAGGGATGTAGTCACCCACTCGCCAGGCGCCAGCAAGAACCTGCTCCGGACCCTACCCTCCCGCGCGCTATTTGCTAACCGGCCAGCCGACAAGCCTGTCCAGTCGGCTCAGCTATGCTTTGTACTCTGTTTTGCTGCATGGTTTTAGCAGCCACAGCTTCTGGCTACTAAGCGCCACATATAGAGATCTACACAATTGCCTATATACCTATATAACTTCTTTATATTCACATGTGTTAACTTTTTGTGGTGGTGTGATACCCCTACGCTGATAGCTGGAGCGGGTGTAGTTCACCCCCCCTACAATCACATGCGAGGTAGCCATCATCAAAAGACCCACATGACAATGTCGCCATACATGAAATGTCCTGCTGTAATGTTGCACTGGCCTTTCAATGTGCACACTGTGGCCATTTAAACTACACTACGCACACTCTGCACATTGAAAGTCCACTGCCCTGTGAAGGTCCTGACACCCAATTTTCAAACAATCACATGCCCTCACCGATCCTGCAGTCACCACCACCTGAGATATGGCTCTTGCTGTATCAACATACTATCCTCTCTATGATTGTGCACCAACATGACTATTTCATCGAGTGTGTGCAGGTAGTAGAGCTAACAGTTAGTTGTGCTGAGATGGAATGAGGGGAAGTGGAGTTTAACCCTTTGAGTGCCATAGGCTCTCTGGCTCTCAAAAGGTTAAACTCCACTTCCACTCATTCCATCTCAGCGCAACTAACTTTTAACTCTACTTGCACACACTCGATGAAATAGTCATGTTGCTGACCTACTGCCACAGGGGTATCCAATGCATTGCAAAGCAATGCATTGGCTACCCCTGCGGCAATCAAAGGGTGTTAGTGTCTCTTCCCCTGTCCCTCCCACCTTCCCTGTCTCTCACTCTGTCCCTTCCACCTTTCCCATTCCTTAAGACGTCTCTCCCCCGTCACTAAATCAGTCCTGGAGGAGACGCAATGTTCACTTATCTGGTAAAATTTATCTTTCTGCTTTCGGCTGCTCTGTGAGGCTCTTCTCTGCTATTCATTTCTCCCTGTAACATGAAGGAGATCAGAGGGAGGAGTGTACAGCACAGAATAGCCACATTCACTCCACACAGCACGATGGACAGACACACACACATATACATACACTGTCCACTCTCCTCTCACTCCATTACTCCTCATGGAATAGGAAAAGGTAGAATTCACATCCCACTCACCACAAACAGCCTTATTCATAGTGTGTGAGTTTGTCTATGGCTATGTATGTGTATGTATATATGCATCTATATACAGTCTATATATGTATGTATAGTATAGTATGTATACATGTATGTACAGTATGTGTGTATGTATCTATGTACAGAATGTGTATGCATGTATACGGGTGAGTATGTACAGTATGTGTATGTATATGGGTGTGTATGTATACATATGTATCTAGGTACAGTATGTGTATGTACAGTATGTGTGTGTGTATATATAGATATATATATATAGATATATCTAAATATATCTAAACCAGGGCTGAATTTCTACTCACCAGGGCTAAATTTTCACTCGCCATTGGCTAGTGGCAATTTTGAGCCCTGTTAATATATATATATATATATATATATATATATATATATATATATATATATAGTGTATGTGTGTATGTATACAAGTGTGTATGTATATTGTAGCAAAAGGGCTACAGTGTTGCCCATCACAATTAAGTCCTTTGAGTGCCTGAGGGCTATTCAATGCATTGATTGACAATGCTTTGGATACATTAGCAACAGTGAAAGGGTTAAATGTTTGAGAAGAAAAGAATCATCCATGCACTACACTGTGTTGGATACCTCTTTGGTGCTGTAGGGGTTCAAAACTTACCCAAGCACTCAAACGACTTAATCCCCAGGGGCAACGCCATGCTCCTTTTGCTAGTTCTAACTAAATATGCAGCTGCATCAATAGGAAGGCACGGACCGCATTGCCTTCGCAACAAGTAGAAATGGCAGCCAATGAGAGATGAGAGTTTTGTCGGGATACTCCTCTCTCATTGGCTGTAGCACGTAGGACAGCGGCGCAGGACATGTGTGGCAGTCTCAGTCAAGCAAGCAGAACAGTAACGCAGGCAGAAGCAGGGCACCTCTCCAGAGTTCAACACAATGTCTTAACCTGAAGTGAGTGTGTGTTCTATGTTTGGATAACACCAGTCAGCGCTACACCTTCCTGTTTAGAAGAGGAATTTAATAATAACAACACATGAATCTGTAAATAATTTAAATCCTAAGGATAATTTTATTCTAACGGTGTTGAGGTGGACAATGTGGCCAGTGTGTGGAGGTAGGCAGTGTGGACAGTGTGCAGGTGGACAGTGTGGAGGTGGGCAGGAGGACAGTGTGGGGAGTGTGGAGGTGGGCAGTTTCTGGAGGAGAATGGGGTGGACAGTGTGGAGGTGGATAATGTGAGCAATATGGAGGTGGGAAGTGTGGGGAGGAGGACAGGGTGGGCACTGTGGGGTGGACAGTGTGTGGGGGTGGGCAGCGTGGAGGTGGACAATGTGGAGTTGTACAGTGTGGGCAATGTGGGGGGTGGGCAGATAATAATTATGAGAAGTGCCCTTTTTCCATTTGAGCCCCTGCCCCCCAAAATGTCTGTGCACGTCCCTGGTAAGGTTCTTTCTATGGGTAATGTCATTCAAACAGATACAGACTATTTATTGTGAGGAGGTGGGAACTAAACAACCACAGACCTTCATTGGGGATCATCAAATGTACAAATACACAGACTATGCAAAAGAAAAAAAAAAAAAGTGGGTGTTTTCCAGCCCAATTACATGCTTCTGTTAACCCTTCGAGTGCCAGAGAGGTATCCAATGCATGGCCATGCTTTGGATATCTCCTTGGCACTCAAAGGGTTAAACAAATGAAAAGCCTGTTTAAAAAAAAAAAAATATTTGACAGAATGAGGGTTATACAGTATAGGGCCATATATTCAAAAGAAAACTAGATGAATTCTGGGGCAAACCAATTGTACTATAGGGGAGAACTTAAAACTTCCATTGATGTGAAATCCTAATTCAAACTACCAGAGTTTGGGGATGTAGCATAACAATCCCGGTTTAACTGCTACAGTGCGGTACTGTTAGTCAGTCTTTGATTGATCGTGTTACTATTATAAGTATAGATATTAACCAGCCACCATAAAGTTCTTCATATGCCTGTCAGAGAGTCTCTTGCCATCAGGATAAAGTAAATTAAGTTTAGTAAATGAGAAAAGCAGGAGAGATTCAGCTCATAGGACAAAGCATATTAAGGCAAGCCTAGCATACTGTGAACATATTATGTGACTAAAACCTCATCTTTAATATAGTGGTGATATGCATGCAATATGCCACAGAGTAAGGGGTGTATAGTGATGTACACCAGTATTTTGTGTATTTGATTGACTGTGTCACCATTATGCTCATAAATATAAGGTCTTAATACTTGTAGAACATTTGCTGTAACACATAACACTGGTAAGAAAATGCTAAGAATTAAGGTCAGATGAGAGAACAGAAACTGGAATCAAAAATAACACATTTTTACATGATCTAATTGAATGTCAGGTGTACACAGATGGACCCAGGGGTCTCGCACACAGTTGTGAAGTCACTTGTTAAACTAGATGAACTCTCACTTGCAAGCCCCTGATACAAATTGGAATTCTCCAAGGTCCAACAAACTGCATATGACCTGTATTATCCATGTCTCTGTACCTCAATTGAATATGCTCAAGCATGCCATTAACAGCATATCTCTACTGCCCAATATATCAATGTCCCATTACTCCCTCCAGTAATAAGTCCCAGAAAGTGTAGACAGAAGTAGAAGGAATTCACTAGATGAGGGAATATGTACTACAGAATGAACATTCTTTTTTTTGTGTTAAAAGAACATTATCAACTAAAATAATAATATTGCATTTCCTGCAGTAGCAACAAAAACATTCCTTGATTCTAGATCGCTGAAACCGAATACGGAATTAAATTTTCCAGTGCATGTGCAGACTCTGCAAGTTTGCACTGTATGACCAAATCTAAGTTAAAGCGGAACTACCACCCTATATAAAGTCGCCACCCAATCATTAGGTGTATGGCAACTAGCTTTTTAATACTGCTATTATCTGTGACAAGATTTGAAGTAATCCTTTTTATTCTAAGACCGGCAGCCAGGCCTGGATACAGACATCTTGCTCAGAGACGTCTGCGCGCCTGCACCGTCAGTCCCGGTCTCCTCTCGTATACACCGCATGGAGCTGAAAGGCACCTGAAGGGACTGGCACGCAGGGGTGCAGACTGCTCTAAAGCAAGTACCCTGGCCATCAGTCTCTGAAGAAATAGGATTACTTCAGAACCGGCTGCTCGTGGCATATAACAGCACTATTAAGAAGCTAGTCTCCATATGCCTAATTACTGGGTGGCGACTTTATATAATGTGGTAGTTCCGCTTTAATGTAGTGATGTTAGATTAGCAAATTGTACTATTCAGAAAGGCTGTTATTTTAGATGTAACAGAGATATATCTACACCATCCATTCCAATGCACATATCAAGCTTGCATCAACAAATTATTACTCTGCAAAAAGCAAATATAAGTCAGTGTAGCAGAGGTATTTATGCTAGCTTGCAGAGCATGTTATTTAAATGTATACATCCTCATTTTGACCTTCTGGCATGGGTTTTCAGTGTTGTTTCACTCAATAAGGCTGATATAACAAGAACTGGAACAATTCTGGAAAAAAAACAGCCTCACAAAAGGGGAAAAATAAAGATATTAATTGATTTCAATGGGGCTTTTAGCCTCTTGAATGCTAAAGAAATGTCCAATGCATCAAAGACCTCACTTGCAGTCAAGCAGGTAAAAGCCTGTATAATCAAAAATAAATATAAGGAAATGTACCTGTCATCTGTTTTCAGATGTTTTGCTCCAGTTCTTAGTACATCAGTCTCACCGTGTTTAAGAATCACTTGAGGTTACTTCACTTGCATACACTTTTACAAAAAGTCCCATTCACTGCTGCATCTAGAACTCTTGTATGTTAGTGCTGTTTACACTGGGAACAGAGACAAGAGCAGCCAACTGTTTTAAACATAAAGAACGGCCCTCCTTCAGTTATTCCACTATAGCTCCCATCATCCATAGCAAATCACTGGCCAGCTAAAAGTTTTGAGTGTTGATCTCCAACTACCCATCCCTGAGTTAAATATACTAGACAGTAAAATAAATATTTTCAAATAAATAATAGTCTGCATATTGTGCTGAGTGAATTATCTACTACCCAACCAGGGTAGCTGAACTGCACTGGATTTAATGGGATTATTGAAAGCAGTGTATACATAGCTAAAATCAATAATTTAATTGTTACTTATGTTTTAAATCCATTCATAACTTCCCATTTTATGAAACAGTTAAATGTTTTCAGGATTCTGATCAATAATCTGGAGGGAGTCTTTGAAGTAAATTGAACTTCATGCTGTCTGCATCCACATGTGAATTCTCAAAGCACTTATTGCTCTGTGGGACGTGTCAGAGTAAATAGTGATGTGTTAGATATGTTGAAATGTATGTCTGAGGGTTGCCTGGATATTGACTTATAGTTTAGAAAAGTAGAATATCCAAAGTTCTAGACTTAAGAATCTGATTGCATAAACAATATTTCGTCAGTTTCTTTGCTGCTGAAGGCCCAAAGGGAGAGAACAAAAAAAAAAAAAAAAACTGCTGTTGTGCTCCTACTTTTCCATGTTTTGCCTGGAATCTGTTACCAGTTTTTGGTTTTGCTCTTGGTTCTCTTTCCCCGCCCTGTTTCCCTGACCCTACCTAGCACTGGCGCCTTGCGCCTGTGCATGATCTAAGCAGTTATGCCCTGACCTGTATCCAGTCTTGTTCAAGTGTTTCCAGCGTTCCTGATCCAGCCATTCTGGACTTCCCCTTCGACATCAGATTTGGGTTCCCATTTGATGTTTACTGGTATTGACCCTTGGCTCCGCTCTCTCGACCACTCTTCTGCTTATCCCTTGAGTACATCGTTGTTCCAACTTGTTCTTAAACTTCGGCCTGCTAGACTTCTCTACATTTCACCCTTTGGTATCATCTTGTATGCTTGTTACCGACCCGGCTTGTCGACCTCTCTTTGCCCGCACCTTTCTAGCATCTTCTGTACTGCCTTCAGTTGAATCCATCAGATCTTCCGACTCCCAGGCGAACCCGTTAGACTTTCTCACTCCTAGCTGACCCAGTCTAGTGGTACCTTCCGCTCGAGTTCGCCAGACCGTCCAACTCTCAGTTGAACCCATTAGACCTTCTGACTACTAGTAGAGTCCTTTTAGTCACATACACCAATATTCTGTGTATTTGATTGACTGTGTCACCATTATGCTCATAAATATAAGGTCTTAATACTTGTAGAACATTTGCTGTAACACATAACACTGGTAAGAAAATGCTAAGAATTAAGGTAAGATGAGAGAACAGAAACTTGAATAAAAAATAACACTCCTTTTTACATGATCTAATTGAATGTCAGGTGTACACAGATGGACCCAGGGGTCTCGCACACAGTTGTGAAGTAATTCTTAAACTAGATGAACTCTCACTTGCAAGCCCCTGATACAAATTGGGATTCTCCAAGGTCTGACAAACTGCATATGACCTGTATTATCCATGTCTCTGTACCGCAATTGAATACGCTCAAGCATGCCATTAACAGCATATCTCTACTGCCCAATATATCAATGTCCCATTACTCCCTCCAGTAATAAGTCCCAGAAAAGTCTAGACAGAAGTAGAAGGAATTCACTAGATGAGGGAATATGTACTACAGAATGAACATTCTTTGGTTTGTATTAAAAGTTAAAAGAATATTATCAACTAAAATAATATTGATATTTTTAATATTGCATTTCCTGCAGTAGCAACAAAAACATTCCTTGATTCTAGATCACTGAAACCTAATACGGAATTTAAATTTCTAGTGCATGTGCAGACTCATGTGTGATTTCTCTGTAAGTTTGCATTGAATGACCAAATCTAAATTAGTTAAAGTGGAACTACCACCCTAAATAAAGTCGCCACCCAATCATTAGGCATTTGGCAACTAGCTTCTAAATACTGCTATTATCTGTGACAAGTTTTGAAGTAATCCTTTTTATTCTGAGACCGGCAGCCAGGCTTGGACGCAGACATCTTGCACAGAGATGTCTGTGCACCTGCACCATCAGTCCTGGTCTCCTCTCGTATACACCGCATGCAGCCGAAAGGCACCTGAAGGGACTGGCACGCAGGCGTGCAGACTGCTCTAAAGCAAGTACCCTGGCCATCAGTCTCTGAAGAAATAGGATTACTTCAGAACCTGCTGCTCATGGCATACAACAACACTATTAAGAAGCTAGTCTCCATATGCCTAATTACTGGGTGGTCTGTAGACTGTAGACTGGATGGTGTAGCAAGAGGACCACTGTAAATTTTCAGGCCACTGTGATATTGCACCTAAAAAAAATGCAAGTTTGAGCTGTTATTTTTTTATTAAAATATCTCTCAGCAGTGGGAGTACCCTTGTTTTATTCGGGGACATAAACCCTACAACATATATTTTTACATCTTAAGTATTACTATCCTTTTAAAGAAATCTTAGTGCATAGGATCCATAGAATAACAGGAATTGAAGAAGTTATTTCCACGTTATCACTTCTTTATCACATCTTGGAGAGTTCCCCCAAGGAGTCTCTAGCTGCCCGAAAAGGTTAGGGGTGATTACAGCTGAAGCTCTTCAGAACTGCTCAGCTTTGGATCCTTTTAGTGGTATGGGCAATGTTAGTGAGCAGAGACCCTTTGATAATTTTGTCATTATGTGGCAGTATGTACAGAAAGTGCATATAAGAGAATCTGCCAAATACCAATGCCTCTTGCCTGCTAGTGTTGAATCTGATGGATGTTTGGCAATACCTCCAGGTTCTGTAAAATCAAAATGTGCACAGTCACACTAAAGGTTTTGTTTTGGATGACCACCAAAGTATTAAAACTGACACCAGGAAAACAGTGTAAACTTTATAGACAAGCAGCTGCACAATCCAATAGATGGAGTGTAACTCTGTACATACTAGTTGTGCAATAAAACTAAAGCTGACATTATTATTGACTGTAGTTTCTTTCTTAAACTTAACATATATAGTGAAATAATTTTAGATCCAAGTTTTGAGCCCATGATCCTATCTGCTTAGCCTCAGTCCATATAAGTGTTTTTAGCATCTTATCATCCCTTTAAGTTCCACAGGGGTATCCAATGCATTGCAAGGGCACTCAAAGGGTTTATTTTGTATGCCAAAGCAAGTAACTCAGTAATTTTTTTTTGCTTGAAATATAAATTTTAAATTAATTATTCTACCTCTCATAAAACCTCACTTGCTTACCAGATTTTGAAAAGAAAGATACAGAATACACGTTTTTAGGAGAAATATTCTCTAATGTGCTTTGCAATAGATTTCTGGAAGTCTAGAATGTTTAAAATAGATGTGTACAGTCGCCATTAATTAGAATTGGTGTAAATTTGATTTCTACTTTTCTCTTATGACCAGGTGAAATTTCTTATATGCAGGTCACCAAGTTAGTGTAAAAGAGATGCCTCTGTGAGGAAAAAAATGGAGCTCAATGTATGGTTTTGAGAAGGCTTAAGTCAAATACAAAAATCTAGAGCTTCAATATCTTGAAGCCACATTTTAGGAAAATAGATAGTTTCTACTATAGTAACATAGTAAATTAGGTTGAAAAAAGTTCAACACTTACTGTAAAATCTCAGGTATAATACACAGGTGATTATACCCAATATTTTAGGGGAAAACAAGAGTGCTTATGTATAATACTCACCCTTGTTTTCCCCCTTACTATAATAATAAATAAATAAAAAAAAAAGTCAAAATAAGACTTACTTGCTTCAGTTTAAATCCCCATATTTTCAGATTACAGCAGGCAAAATATAAACTATGTAAGTCTTCGCCTGCGGGCGGCATGCTTCCATTTGCTGCCCGCTACCTTCAATGCACTCTTAGGACCATCCGGCTATGGGATTGTCCTGTGAGGACCTTGAAATCATCACAGGGCATTACCACTGGCTGGAGGCGGAACGTACTAAAAGTGCATTGAAGGAAGAGGGTGGCAAATGGAAGCATGCATACAAACCTGCATAAACTAACCACAAGGTCTCATTCTGGACACCATTTTTGCAGAGCTTTTTTATGCTGTGAAGATGAAACATTTTGCAAGGTGCCTTTCAAAGTTTCAGAGTATTCCGTGCAAAAATAAAAGACGGCGAGCTAGCGAGCCTCTAAATTCACCATGAAAGTTGTGAATATGTCTATATGTTAAAGTAAATATTAATGGTGTATAGAACTAGAGAAGCAGCAAGGATAAAGGTAATCCCAGTACCAAAGAAGAAAAAATAAAGAATCCTGCGTTAATCTGTTCTAGGGCTCGATTCTATTACCCGCGCTAAAACCAGCGTTACAAGAAAAATAAGTAGCGTGAATTTTGCAAACGTGTTACTTCGGTATTCTATTGCAGAACCACGGTAAAACAAAACTGGCGAAGACAGCACATTTCAGATTAGTAACAAAACTGGTGCAGTCTGCTTTTTTCTGACTGCCGCCTACAAAAAACGTGCAAAATGTCAAAGTATAAGGAAATAGGCGTACATTTGAAGACAGAAAGATCAGGTTCAGTGTGAGATGTGTTCTCCACATAACAAAATCCGGCAGAGTGCCCGCCCTCGACATATTAACCCCCCTTTTAAAAGTCGACTTACAGTGCTTTCTTTCACCACATTAATCAGACAAATATTGTTCATAGTCGACAATTAACCCTTCTCCTTCCAAATACGACTTACAGTGCTTTCTTTCACCATATTAATTAGACGAATATTGTACATCTGACATTTTAACCCTCCCTCCCCCTTGAAAATTCGACTACAGTGCTCCCATGACTTTCCTTCACCATTTTTATCCGACATTATCTTATCCTATTATATTCGACATGCCCTTGTATTTTGCATTGCAATATTAGCCCTATGAGTACCAGAGAGGTATTATAATGTGTTTGCTGCCCTCTGGTACTCATAGGGTTAATAGGCAACCTGTATTTGTATAAAAAAGGTGTTTGTTTTTATTATAGATGTAATTTGTGTGAAAATGTAAATATTTTATTGATGTGTAACAGTTTTATTTTTTTTTTAATTATATATTATATATAATTTGTATTAAAAAAGTACTTCAGACCTCATGAGGGGTATTATTACCCTCATGACACCCCCCCTAGCATGGGGGCGACAACTGCCCCCTTTATTAACCCTTTGAGTGCCAGAGGGGTACGCAACACATTGCAAATAACATATAATTTAAAAAAAGTAAATCATTGTTACACATAAATTAAATATTTAATATATATATATATATATATATATATATATATATATATAAATAATAAAAAACACTTTTTTTATGCATATACAGGTTGCCTATTAACCCTATGAGTACCAGATGGGTAGCAAACACTTTACAATACCTCTCTGGTATTCATAGGGTTAATCTTGCAATACAAAATATGAGGTCATGTCGAATATAATAGGAGAAGAAAAATGTTGGATAAAAATGGTGAAAGAAAATCATGGGAGCACTGCAGTCAACTTTTCGGGGGGGGGGGTTAAAATGTCGGATGTACAATATTCGTCAAATTAATATGGTGAAAGAAAGCACTGTAAGTCGGATTTGGAAGGGAAAGGGTTAATTGTCGGCTATGAACAATATTTGTCTGATTAATGTGGTGAAAAAGCACTGTAAGTTGACTTTTAAAGGGGGGGTAATATGTCAAGGGGGGGCACTTTGTCGGATTTCTATGCTGTGTACTGTATTATATACACTGCTTTTGTTCGAACGATGGTTTTGAAACTGTCGTTGTGGCTTCTACGCCTCAACCTCTGCGGTGCAAAATTTCTGACTTAAATGTAACCACAAAACAGGCGGTAATACTGAGTGTGGGTAATAGGATACTAATTGCACGTAGTTTTTAGTTGTTTCCTATGAGCTTTTATTAGACTGGCAGTAAGTATAATTACCGCTGGTTTTGTTTTCACAAGTCAGGTAATAGAATAGCAAAAACATAAAAAAAAGCCTGTTTTATTTTTAGCGCTGGTAATAGAATCGAGCCCCTAATATTCTAGAAACAGTGGAGCCCTGCATCCAGCATATATTAAAACTATATGAGTTATATGATCAATATTGCTCATAAAGATGGGAGTTTTGTTCATAGTTTGGCCAAATTATGGGTAAGCTCGCTGACCGCGCCAAGGTATCCCAATTCAGCGAGTCCCTAACAAATGAAATTAAAGAAAATAAAAAATCTATTTATTTTAATTTCAATTTTTATTCCAGTATATAATAATACGTATTCATTGGACTAACATGCAAATTGTATGAAGACAAGCTTGAGAGAGATAAACTGAGGCATACTGAAAATGAGAAATTAAATATGCAAATAATACAAAATCAAAGACACCCCACAAGAATGTAAAAGAAAGTTAGAAGCTGATAGGAAGTGAATAGGAATGTGAGGGAGTAGCTGGCAGCAGAGGGAGAGAGATGGCATCACAGTACGCAGATGCAAGTCACAAAATATAGAGAGAGACAAGTAAAACTTATCAGAACAGAATAAATAGAAGCAAATATTATATAAAATGTTGGTAACGGGATAATAATTTCAAGCCTTTATTCAGTCCAGTGTGTTTGGGGTTGAAGTAACTGTTCATCTGAATTTCAAATGTCTTTCGGCCCTGTGTATTCTTGAAGTTCCTTCTGAGCATTTTGATTTTAAGATTATGGATGGAATGGTTACCTTGGGCAAAATGACGACCGACTGGGGTATGGTTCTTAGGTTTGTGGTATTTCTTTACAGACTATGTGTATCATTTTACTTGTCTCTCACTATATTTTTGTTTACTTATATCTGTGTACAGTGATTCTGTCTCTCTCTTTGTGCTGCCAACTACCCCCCCGTCCTCATATTCCTATTTACTCCCCATCAGCTCCTAACTTTCTCACATTTCTCGTTTTTCTATTATTTGCAGTATGCTTCATATATTTCTAATTTTCAGTATGCTTCAGACTTGAGAAAGGGACTTTATCTCTAAAGCTTGTCTTCATAAAATGTAAATGTTAGTCAAATAAAAAAAAATTATTATTACATACTGGAATTCCTGACACATACACACCTTTATCTTTCTAGTGCCAGGGACCCCTTCCATGTCTTTTTTTTTTTTTTTTTTTTTTTGAGGAAGTTGATTTTGATAAGGGATTATCAGCAAGTATTCACATATTATAATTATATATATATATATATATATATATATATATATATATATATATATATATATATATATAAAAAACCTTGAAAGGGACAGAAGTGGCAATTCGTTGTATACACCTCTGGCACTCAAAGGCTACTCTTAGGTTAGCTTTTCAACCATTGTTTTGGTTTTCAAAAATGAGTCTTTAAAGGGTTAAAGAATATTAGCAAAATTCATAACATGGGTATTCTACAGTGGCCCACAAGCCCAACTTCCTGCATCATCAACTAACTGTTGGCTAAGGAGAATGCAAATTGAATTACTACAGCAATGATGTCCACCTTTTATCCAGCAGCTTCATTAGGACCATTTTGATGTTGTCAGCATAAACAAATTATTTTCCACAAAAGAGTTGAATTTTATTTGGATCAAAGTGTTGGAATATATCTAATGTATTGCAAAATATACTACTTTTACAGAAGCAAAACTTTAAAAGATAGCTTACAAATGTCTTGTTTGAGAATATACTGAAGGAAATAGTAAAGTACACAATTATGAATTCCTTTTTATTTCAGTAGGGGTAATTGCAGAAATAATTCTGACCACTTGCATTTCCATAACCTCGTGTTCTTCTAACTCAGTCGACCTCAAACTGGATTTGGTGGAACCCCAGGCTTCCATGAAGTAGTACAAGATGTCCCACACAACAATTGCAAGTAAAGGTGGAAAGAGTACGAGGGCTGGGGTAACAAGTATGTATTTTGTTTTGTGACTACTAGATGTTGAAACCTGTGACAGTGTTAGGTTTTTGATTCCTCTTGTAACAAGTACAAACATCTAGAGTCCTCTAAGCAATCAATATCATATACAATTTTCTGGTAACAGCTTATACATTTTAGCATGATCAGTTTAAGAGAGCAGTACGATCTACCATGCATAAACACTTGATATTGATACTATCTAAACCCTTTGGATGTCAGAGACTTCACCAACGCAGTGTGAATCAATGTGTTGAACACCATTCTAGCATCCAAAGGGTTAAACATTGTTGGGGATTGCTATGTTGTAAATGAGTTACATTAAACATTTTAAAGTCTATTATTCTTTGCTCTTGTACAAAGCAAAATTTTCTCGCTTTGTAAGCACATTTCCGGGAAGATGCTTTGGCATAATTGTTTGCTTTTGATCTTGCATAGTCTTGTCTTCAACTATATCATTATTATCTGATGCTTGCACGTGGACATCTTCCTTTCCTGATTGTTGCCAATCATCCAGAGGTATTGTTAAGTCATAGTTCCTTCTTCTACTACAGGTTCCAAAGAGAACTGTGCTCCATTATTCTCAGCGGATTAAAGAAAGGAGTTATATATAGATGTTTCTGAAAAAAATATACACAGGAAAATCTGTTTTTAAATAAATATATATTTTTTTTAATGTCCTGACACAATTTGATAATTGAATTATTTATGATATTGTGTTGTGTTCATCAGGAATGTTTGAATAAACAAAAGGCAAATGTAATCTTTGAACGTAATTTATAAAACTTTTTTTGTTCTGTTAACAAAAGAGGATTTTAGTCTTACCTGTTAAATCCTTTTCTCTTAGTCCATATAGGTTACTGGTAACTTTGGGTAGGCGATCTGCCCCTTTAAGTAGGCAGGAACAATTCTAGAAGTGAATGCAGGGGTGGAGCCTACCTTCCATCCTTGGCTGCAGCTAGCCAATCAGCTCCAGTAAGATTTGAGACACTAACTATTGACTAGATAATAAGAAGGGAAAGACGACTCCTGTGAGCATGACACCGAAGGACCCCCACATTATGCCACCCGAGAGCCAAGCATGGTCCCTTTACAGGGTGGGAGACCAGCAACCTATATGGACTAATAATAGAAAAGGATTTAACAGGTAAGACTAAAAACCTCTTTTCTCTGTCGTCCAATATAGGTTACTGGTAACTTTTGGATGTCCAATCATTGAGTTTCCCAGAGGCAGGAAGGAAGGCAAGGACCAGACACAGGGCCCCCAAAGTCACCAGAGCATATATGAACCATCAAATCAGAGATAGTCCAACAACAACGAATGAAGTATCAACGGACACTGAACAGGGGTAACAACATCCTAGGAACTGTTACACAGCACACTGAACTATACCTAGCAGGGGTCTAAAGAGAAGGAGCACTGAGGAAACAAAAAATATCCTAGACAGGCAAGACTGTCTCCAGGATCTTCCTCCCAAAGCTGGTAAAAACCAATGCCAGCACATCAACACTAGTGCTTTGAAAAGGTGTTCACAAACGACCAAGTGGCAGCCTTGCACAACTTATCAACTGAGGTTTGATTCTTGCAAGCCCAAGGCGGCCCAATGGATCTTGTAGAATGTTATGTGACCTGAAAGGGAACAGGCTTCTTTCTTAGCTCGTAAGCCTTGCGAATAGTGGACTTAATCCAAGGCGCAATGGTCACTTTGGATGCAGGTCTCCCTGCCCTGGGACCCTCAGGGATGACGAACAGTGCATCAGACTGTCGAATGGACTCAGTGCAATGTACATTAAACTTGAGACAACACACCATGTCTAACAAGTGGAGGTCAGGGCAGAAAGAAGGCACCACAATATCCTGATTAATGTGGAACTCAGAAACCACCTTCGGGAGAAACTCCTGCAAAGTGAGAAGCACCGCCTTGTCCTTGTGAAACGCCAGAAAGGGTGGTCTGCAAGACAGAGCATGCAACTCCGCAACACAACGAACTGACACGATCTCCAGGAGAAAGGCCATTTTCCACGTCAGCAGGTATAGAGGAATAGTAGCCAAGGACTCAAAAGGAAGGCACTGAAGGATGACCAAAACAAAGTTAAGATCCCACTAAGGAGCTAGAGTTTTGAAAACAGGACGAGTATGAGCAACACCCTGGAAGAAAACCTTGACATCAGGAAGAATAGCAATGCGCCTCTAAAAGAAAACAGAGAGCAGAAGTCTGAACCTTAAGGGAACTCAAACTGAGGCCCTTATCCACACTGTCCTGCAAGAAGGCAAGGACCGTAGGCAGATCAAAATCCTGAGATAGATCCCTCTCAGCACACCAAGAGAAAGGTCAACCAGACACAATGGTAGGCCTTAGAAGAAACAGGTTTGCGGGCACTAAGCATTGTAGCCACCACACCCGAAGAAAAACCCTTCTTCAGTATTGAGGATTCAATTTCCAAGCCGTCAAAGCTAGACGATGAACATCCTCCTTCCACAGGTAACCCTGTAGAAAAAGATCCGGACGGCAAGGGAGCCGCAATGGCTCCTCCACTGATAGACCCAGAAGCTCGGGAAACCAATCCTGCCGAGGCCAGTATGGAGCAATCAGAATGACTGGACAGGTCTCCAATTTCCTTATCATCCTGTGCAACATGGGAATGGGAGGAAAGATGTAAGCCAGAGGAAATAACCAAGGAATGGACATGGCATCCACCGCTAGAGCTAGAGAATCCCTCCAGTGAGAGCAGAACATCGGAATCTTCCAGTTGTATCTTGTCGCCACCAGGTTGATGCATGGAAGACCCCACCTCTGAACAATGAGGTTGAACACCTCTGGGTGCAGTTCCTACTGTCCACTGTGTGTCGACTGAGGAAGGTCTGCCATGACATTGTCTACACTGGGAATGTGAACTGAGGCTATGGCAGAAACATGTTCTTCTGCCCAGGACAAAATAGCCTTGACCTCTAACCAAGCTGCGAGACTTCTTGTTCCGCCTTGCTTGTTGATGTAAGCTACTGCAGTGGTGTTGTCGGACTGGACCCGGACCGGGCAGTCCTCCAGCTGGCGTGTCCACTGGTGAAGTGCATGAAATATAGCCCGAAGCTCCAAAACCATGGGAAGGAGAGATTCCTCCGGAGACCACCGTCCCTAAGCATTCAGGTGACCCAACACTGCTCCCCAGCCTGATACGCTGGCACCCGTCGTCACCGTGGTCCAGAAGGACACAAGAAAAAGCTTGCCCTTCAGCAGATTGGAAAGGTTGAGCCACCACAACAAACTCAGTTCCACATGAAGAGGAAGGGACACAGGCATCTTCAGGAGATCCAGGTGTGCAGGGGTCAGCCAGATCACAAACATCTGGATTTCCCTGAGCCATGGGGAACGGAACTGCTACTATGATGGAAATAAACTTCCCCACTAGAGAGGACGACTTCCTGGCTGGAACTGTATCGTGAGCCAGAAGAGTGAAAACCCTGTGGGCGATCTGGTGAGCCACCTCGTCTGTGAGAAACACTATGCTCTGCAGAGTGTCAAAGAGAAGGCCCAGGAAGACCAGATGCTGGAATGGGACAAGATCCGACTTGTCCATGTTGAGGATCCACCCATGATGGGTGAGTGCATGAATGCAATCCTGAACAAGCTGATGAAGAAGCTCCGGAGAAGGGGCTTACAGAAGCAGGTCGCCCATGTATGGAGTGACTCTGATGCCAGTCCGATGAAGGACGGACACTAAGGCTCCCAGGACACAACTGAAGACTTGAGGAACTGTAGTCAGACCAAAGGGAAGAGCAGAAAATTGAAAATGCCCTTGGTCGCATGCAAATCTCAGGTACTGCCGGCTCTCTGGATGAATGGTGATGTGCAGATATGCATCCTGAAGATCCAGAGAAGCAAGGAATTCCCCTGGGGGCATGGCAGCAATCACTGTCCTTAGGGACTCCTGGTGATAATGAGTCTTGATCACAAAGGAATTGAGATCCTTCAGGTCCAAAACTGGACGACAGCCACAGTCCTTCTTGGAAACCACAAATATGTTTGAGTAAAAACCCAAACTCCTGTCCTGATCGGGAAATGGTTCCAGAACCGCCTTGTCCAGAAGGGCCTGGATAGCACAGTTGAACAGACGGCATTTCTCTATGCCCTGAGGCGTGTATGAAGTGAAAAACCGGAAGGGAGGGAGAGAGGTGAAAATGATTCTATACCCTTCCGCCACCACCTACAAAATCCATGGGTCCACCACCGAGTCCCCCCATACGCTGAGGTAGTGAAGCAGACAGCCACCCACAACAGAGTGGGGACCAGGGTTCAGTGAGTCATGCCGAAGGCGGCTTGGAAGCCTTGGGCTTGGCGGAGGCTTTAGGCTTCCATTGTTGTTTGGGCTTGGAGGAGGACCACGGAGCTGAGGGAATTTCCTGGTTCGCCAGACCTGTCTTAGTCTGGAAGGAAAAGGACGATTACTCTTGATAGGCATCTTCATTCTAGAGACCATAGGCAGAAGGGTACTCTTGCCCCCTGTGCCCTCACTAATCAGATCCCTTAAAGGGATAGTAATACTTAAGTATACTAATCCCTATATTAAAGTTCTATTAAAAATAAATGTAATGCCCCCAGTGTCATCTCTCAAACCTTTATGGTTTGAGAGATGATCGCTCCTAAAGTTGCCCTCTCCCTCCCTCTTCCCCGAAGTCAGCTTTGTAGCTGACTGAAGGGAAATCCAGTCTTAGATCATCAGACGGCCCTGCAGCAGAGCCGTGATCTCGTTAATAAAAAAAAAAATATTTCACTAAAACAGTCTTCTACGTATGCTTGCAAACCAAGCACACGTAGAAGACCATCTCAGTGAAAGTTTTTTTTTTTATTAGCGCAAATCACGGCTAGAATGCTGACTACGGGGAAGGAAGAGTGCAACTTTAGGAGCGATCATCTCTCAAACATAAAGGTTTGAGAGATGACACTGGGGGCATTACATTTATTTTTAATAGGACTTTAATATAGGGATTAGTAATACTTAAGTAGTACTATCCCTTTAAGTTCTGGCCCAAACAGAGAAGTGCCCTGAAAGGGCAACGAGAGAAGTTTTCTTGGAAGCAGTGTCGGCAGACCAGATCTTGAGCCAAAGAGACTGCCTGGTAACCACAGACATGGTGGAAACACTTGCCACCAAACGGATGGCATCAAACAAGGCAGCAGATACGTAGTGCTGGGCCTCAGAAATGCTGGCAAGTAGCCACAACATATAAGCAGTAGAAGCTCTCTGACAGACAGCAAGAGTGACCTGTTCAGTCTAAACAGCAATGGCCCTATTCACCCAGGCCGCAGTAAACGCTGGATGCAGGGAAGTACCAATGGTGGCAAAAATGGACTTGAGTGAGGCCTCAAGTTTCTTGTCAGTCCAGTCTTTAAGTGGATTTAAAAAGCCTAGAAACAGGTGCATCCACCTTGGGGGGATGAAACCACTGAGCAAGCGCCACATCAGAAAAGGGGTATAGCTTGGCAAATTTCTTGGAGACAGAAGGTTTTCTGTCCGGAGACTACCACTGAGACACTAAACGATCGAGAGTGGGGCTAGGTGGAAAACAATTATGGGTCCTCTTAGGCTCCTGAAATACATGAGAGTGGTCCGAAGAAACCTCTTGAATCAAGGGAATGTTTAGCGTGCTTAAACGGCCCTGTTCAGGCCCTCAGCCAAGGGATCAGGATCAGCCTCAAAGGGGTCCCCAAAGAACTGAGAGGAGCCCACAGCAGAACATTCCTCATAGTCAGAATCCATCAACGGTTCCTCTTCAGATATGTCAGGTACTCCCTGCGGTTTCGGCATGGAAGATCTGACAGAAGTAGGGGTCTGCCAGGAGTGGAAGAGCCCCTGTAACTGGGATGGGAAGAGTTGTATTGTAGACCTGAGGTCTCTAGTAGCAGTCTTAAACTCTTGTACCCAAACTGGCTCTAACGCATGGCTGGAGGTCCCTGGGGAAGACTCAGGGACAGCAGAACATGCTGGGCATAAAATGACCTGAGATTTCTCTAGGTAACCTTGATTGACATGAGAAGCAATGAGAAATGGGGGACAGAGACCCCCAGCATCCTTCGTCTTAGGTCTAGCCCCAAGCTCCAGTGGATTAGACATTCTCACAGTGTCAAAATGTTCAAAGTATAAGGTATCACCCAAATACAGTGTGTAGGATTAAAAGTTCACCCCATAAATCGCTAAAATATACTTATCTGGCAGGCAAAGGGTTAATCTGCAGAGGAGAGGAGGAGAGTCCAAGCCCAAGGGAAAGCACAAAAAGGATGCCGCGATGTGAGCAAATCAGGAAATAGCGCATGATGCAAGCGCTCATGGGAAATGTAGTTTTCCCAGAAGAAGTACCCCAACAGTGTCCGAAGCCTCGAGTCCCCCAACACACACCAAACATTGACCGGATAATAAAGCAAGGGCAGACAAACAAAATGAGCCATCTCTGAAGTCGCTACAATGAGCGGTTGCAGAGATTTGTGAAGTGAATGGAGCAATGGCATCTATGCAGTAAAAGCACGTGGCAACACACATTTTGCAAAGTTATAACTAAGAAGTAAATGTGCAAACCCAATGAGTGCAGGAGTGTGCAACAGGAACTCCAAAGGAAAAACCCCTGTGCAAAGGGGCACTGTGGGACATGTGGACCTCAGAACTCTAAGGGTTGCTCACCTTTCCTGAAGATCTTTTGTCTTCAAATTACCATGTATTAACCCTTTGAGTGCCAGAGGGGTACGCAACACATTGCTTTCTAATGAGTTGTGTACCCCTCTGGCACTCAAAGGGTTAAGAAGAAGCCTCATTTGGCAACTCCTGAGGAAAGAACTTGTAACCAAGATTTTCCCCCCAAGGCTTAGGGTCCACCAAAGCACCTGGATATTGAGCTAGCCACATCTAAGGGCATTGTCAGTGATGGGAATCCGTCTAATGCTGGTATTCCATATCGAACAGAAAAATAAAAAATAGCTAAAACTATAGCACAACTGTTCTCTTGTCTGCATCTTCATCCAAGGAACAAATCTTACTGGAGGTGATTGGCTAGCTGCAGCCAAGGAGGGAAGGTAGGCTCCACCCCTGCATTCACTTCTAGAATTGTTCCTGCCTACTTAAAGGGGCAGATCGCCTACCCAAAGTTACCAGTAATCTATACTGGACGACAGAGAAAGGTATTTCTTTACTTTTCCAGATTTTATTAAGTTATAAATAATAACAGATATTTCTTCAAAGATAAAAAGTGTTTTGTATTTAGTTGTTGTCTGGGTTTCCTCACATGTACACCATACCATGGGTTGTAGATAACTAAATTATTGATTCATTCCTTTGTGCTGGCTCTAAGATTTCTTCGTGGTTGGTGTACTTATGTATATAGCATCCACTGAGGGAAGCAACTACCAATGGAATATTGAGACCTTTTTGAATTCAATTAATTTTGAAATTCCTCCCACATTCTGCTGTATATAGCCATCACAGCAGCCATCTAGTGTTTTTTTTTGTTTTGTTTTGTTTTTTGTTTTGAGTGTTCTCAGAGTATTTTCATTTGCCCTGTCCTCTGGACTGTTCATGGGCCATTTCTGTTGGCTTGGCATTGGAAAGGACACAAAGGCATACAAACAGAAGAACAGAAATCTTTGCATGAATTGTCTGTATAATCCCTGAATAGGTTAACACTGCATTTTTAAAAATAATTTTCCCCAAAGTCGCAATGAATACAGATGCATCTAATGGCTTTATTGAATCCATGCATTGTTTTATCGTGTTAATATATTCTGATGAAATAGCCATACTATTTTTTTTTTTTATTTGTTCTGCATTAATGGTGTTATCTTAATAACAAACATGCTTGCTCAGACAGATCAACGTGTCTGCATGGTTAGAGAGGTATACAATAATGCAGAAAACTTGACTTTCTATGGATTCATGATGAAATATTAGTTCCATATTTTGAGGATTCATGGGTAAGGTAATTTCATGACTTAGTCAATTACTTGCTTAGGCCTAAGATCATCATGGCTACTGCTTATTCTGGTGTTTTGTCCAGCCTCCATAGAGAGGTTTGGGATAATATAGAGGATTTAACTTTCTATGGTGCCATGACAAGCCTTTGCTATGATAGGAAGTCTCTAGGTTTTGGAACTCTCACAAGTTCATAAAATCTTGAACAAACCGTCTTGTTGATTTATCATTTTTTAATCCTACATTTGGTGAACATTAACTTATTGATGCATTATCATAATCACAATGCCTATTTTTTACAGATTTTTCATAACAATTTTAATTTGTCTCTTGCTCTCTAGTTAGTAGAGCTTTCCTTTTACGCTCTTCTTACCTGAATTAGGTGAAGTTCCAGGGAAGGGGATAGTAGGGGCACAGCAAGGCCTTTTCTTCTGCCTTTGCTTGTAACAGGCATCAGAAAACAAAACAAACTGTGTAGAAGTATCAAGGATTCTTCTATGGGCATAAGCAAACAATACAGTTTTAGCTGCAATTTACATTCCAAGTGCGGGCAAATGGGAGGCAGACTATCTTAGCAGAGAGCCTCTGGATCCAGGAGAATGGGAATTAAAACAAGACAGATCATTGGAGAATGTCAGAACTCGATACAATGGTCTCTCTTCCCATGGTGATGGGGCTACTAGGGGGAGTCAATGTCGACTACCAGCCCCTTTAGCAGTGGCAGTGCCACTACTAATGACTTCCTTCTCTTCCGTGGCACTAGCCTCAGGTTCCATCCAGCTTTGTTTTCTTTTACCAGTGGTGGTGGTCATGGTGTCTGCCAGCACAATGAACCAGTAACCACTTTATTTTAATATTTGTTATGAATTTATTTTCTCTCTCCTGACACTCTCATTGAAAGACAGGTGAGAAATTGAACCATTATTGTGAAATTTACTGTGCTCTTAGCGTAGCGGCAGAAAATCTGTGGGTTTCTCTATGGGCGAGATTTGCCGTGGGAAAAGCAGGTTTTCCACAAAATGTCCTGTAGGTACAAAAAAGGACTTTTCGTCCATCTCTAATCTTAACTATTGTTGAAGGTTTAGTTAGGCAGTGTAGTTTCTGAATTTATATCTTCATAGCTCCTTTTGGGCTGCGCTTTAGCAGAAATTCAATCTTCTGCACAGCCATCTTGTGCACCAGCTACACTACTTTTAATTAGAAACCTTGATGCATAAGAACCATCATATTTTCACAATTTGCCCATCTTTATGAAGTAAAGGAGATACAAGGCATTTTTTTTTCTTTTTTAATTAAAAAGGTATGGTGAAATCTGTTTCCACAATACATACATCTACCTACAGAAAAAGAGGGTAACAGACTGAAATGGTCTTTGGAATGTGCTCTGTTTAAAACAACATCAACATTTATGACCATATTTACCAATTAGTAGTACTTTTCACCCTTGAGATTCCAGTATCTCTTGTGTGAAGTATCACATAAGAAGTAATCATTCAATGGCCAAAGATGTGGTCAAATTTGTAGCTAAATAATCTAACTAATAAGACTAACTTGTATAGGAGTGATAGATCCCCTTTAACGGAGAAATAAAGCTAAATATCTGAAACTATTATTTTAAATAAAAAATGGCTAACATGACAGCTGGTTGTTAAAGCTCTTTTAAATTAACCTAAATTGTCATAAGGGGTTACTTCCAGTTTAAGTTACTTCATAACGTTGGCGAACACAAGAAGTTTTGACATCACAGTTAACAGATAAAGAGGACACCAATTAAAGGGGAACTACCACCCCGCAATAAGTTCACATTATTCAATTCTTCATCTGGCGACTAGCTGCTTAGTAGCGCCAGAAATATTACCCGGTTTACAAGATATTCCACTTTTTCGGAGGCTCACAGTAGCAGGAAGCACGGACATCTCGTCATAGTGACGTCCGTGCGCCTGTGCTGTCAGTCCCTTTTGGAGCCCATGGCACCAACATATGCTAATGCATTTATGTGAGAATTTGAGTGGACATAGATTGTTACCTCACAGTATTGGCAATATGTAAGTTTCAATACCAGGTTTATTGACGACCTGTTCTGCATGTGGACAAGTGGTCAACAGCTCCTGGAAGAATTTTTTCATATCTTAAACCAGTTGAATACTCCGATCAAGGTGACAGAGTTCGAGTGATGTAGAAATCAATTATCTTGATGTATTGGTTCGTAGAGTTGACAGTGGTTTTCAAACTTCATTGTAGGTTAAGGAGACCGATAGAAATACATTGTTGCACTCTGGGAGCCAACATCCGGTTTCATTGAAAAAGGGTTTACCTGTTTCTCAACTCATGAGGGTAAAAAGGACTGAATCACAACCAGGTTTTCCAACTGATTACCTCCTCAAGATGGGCAAGAAGTTCATTGAGAGAGGATATAGGGAAGTGGATATTGCCAATGATATTCAACAAGTGGAGAATTTAGATAGACATGCTCTATTACAAGGGAAGCCAAACAAGTAAGGCAGGATTGTAACAGAACGACGATCACCACAGTGTTTTTGGGCATGACGTTCCCTTTTAGGGAAACAACCGGCATTTGTTGGCAACTTACACAGAGATTGGACATTTGTTACAGGAACAACCCATGTTTGAGTATAAACGGAGCAAGAAAATTAGAGATGTATTGGTCAAGTCTGACCCCAGGGACAAATATATCTCTGTGCAGCGTCCAACAAAACAAAAGATTGTTAGGTGATCGGGTTTGTGTGACATGTAGTCACATGAAAACGGGATCTACCATTGTGGCATTTCCCAACAATTATATGATTAATATCAAAGATTGTTTGACATGTTCCACTGCCCTTGTGGTGTATTTGTTGTTTGGTCCGTGCAACAAATGTTATGTCGGGAAGACCAATAGGCCCTTTAAGGAGATAATACGGTAACATAGGACCTCAATAATTAGGGGCTTAAATGGTACATTCCGTGACAAAGAGTTAAAAATGACACCAGTTGCACTACATTTCATACAATGCAAGCACAAGTTGAAAGAGTTACAATGTTGCCCAACTGAATTGATAAAAAAAAAAGATCCCGGGAGAAGGGTGATAAAATGAAGAGATTCACAAAGAGAGAAATGTATTGGGTCTACACTTTAGGGATTCTAGCCACGATGGTGTTAAATGAGCAATTTAGTTTAATAAGTTATTTATAATGATACAGCTTGGACTGCTTACCTGACAATGTACACAAATGCATTTGTATTTAAAAAAAAAAAAAAAAAAATATCATATTATATATATATATATATATATATATATATATATATATATATATATATATATATATATATATATATATATAAAGAGTGATACCATTGATAATGATAACTAGCGCAGGCACTCATAGGGCTAGCCCGCTTGGCTACTGGTAATGACGTCACAATTACATTGCATATAACATAAATCAAATGTAAAAAACAAAATATAAATATTATCAAAAGATTTAAGCAACATAATTTGCAATGTTATACATGGAAAAATGGCTAGCGGGCGGGCTAGCGTTTCTTAACACGTGGTTTTTGGTGGTGTTTAAATGTTGGAGAAAATTCACTGTTTGTTTGTAGTCTTGAGGAAGACCCATGTTTGGGTCAAAACGTTGACACTTAATAAAATAACTTTTATTTGCAAAGCCCTATGAGTGCCTGCGCTAGTTATCATTATCAATGATATCACTCTTATATACTTCCACGGAATCTAAGCAGGACCACCAAGGAACAATCAGTTTTGGAGTGCCCATCACTACCTTTGTGTGTATATATATTTTTTTTTGCAGGGATTTTCCTATTGAGCAAGATAAAGGTACTGCCACTGCAGAGAGATTTATATTTACAGAGTTATTACAGTTTAAACAGATTTTTTTACATTAGCAGTGCCCTCTAGTGGTCAAATTCTAATTAGATTTCCTGTTAGATTCTAATGGAAAGGAAAGTCAAGAAAAGTCAGACATATAGTTCTCCATAGAATGTGAGAGAAACTGCCTGTCACTTCCTGTCAGTTAGAACTATCAGGGAGTAAACACAGTAAATTCACTTCCTGATTATTTAACCCCTTAAGGACCCGTGACGTACCAGGACCGTCACGGTCCTTGGTATACTCAAGGACCGATGACGGTCATAGTACGTCACGTACTTTTTACTTACAGCGCTCTACCGGGAGCGCTGTAAGTAAAAATAGGGCATGAAATAGACCGCTCCAAGATCGGAGCGATCTCTTTCAAGCCCCATAGTGACGCGCCGATACACGTGACAGGTCACGTGTACCGGCGCGTCAACGTGCCCCTATGCGGTCGTTATGGGACGGAAATGTCCCATAACCTCCGGTCCTTAAGGGGTTAAACTGCTATAAATTTTGAATAAAACATGACAGTGATGGGAGTGACCTTGTTTTATTCAGCAGGAAAAGATCTATAAAATATATGTTTTCATAAATAAAAGTTTACTGCTGCTTTAAGAACATAGATTAACATATTGTTGTTTAATGAACAGGGTAATAGCCTTGTGATTTCCGTTCGTGCGAGGTGGGAAGTTCTGATGTTCATGGTTACCATAGTGACCAGATGAGCGCCAGATTCACACAGGGTACGAGTGGGATTATATAAAGGAATAAAGAAGGGTGATATAGAAGGGCAAAATATTAAACGTTATGTTTTAACCCCTTAAGAACCGGCAGCGCATGCAGGTCAGGTTGCGGTCACGCAAGGACCAGGGACCTTTTTTTTTTTTTTTTTAAGAATCGGATTCCAGACTCTCCAAACAGCGTGCAGCCTCGCGGGGAGACCGTCATGGGTCCTTAAGGGTATAACAACCTATGACGGTCCAGGACCATCATGGGTCCTTAAGGGGTTAAAGAGTGCCTGACTATCTTTGTTGGAGTTTAGTCGATATTCAGTCGGAGCACCTTGCTGATACCACAGGTGTGTGCGGCAGCATTGTGATATACAGAAAATGAACATTCCTGCAGCTAAAGAAGTTTGCTGGTTTATATCCTCCTCACTTCTATTTCCTTATGGGACAGCAATCACTCTGCCATATTTACATTTGAATTGAAGATGCATGCTAGTTTTCAAATGCTAATAACTTTAGAAGACTGTGATTAGTTTGACAAATTTCAGTTTCAACATGATATGTAAGAAATTTGAAGGGAATTACAATATCAGTTGCTGAATTTTACCGATCAAAAGGTGAAATAAAACGCTTTTCCCAAGTTATAGATATTACCCTAATATTTGTAGTAGAGCATTCTCATACACTCCTGTTTGATGCATTTCTTTCAACATGGTAGCAGAAGATTTAATAAATAACTAAATAAATAAAAAAAAGCCATGGTTAAGGGTTCAAGGTTTATACTTAAATGTATTGCATATGATACATTTGCTGGAAAAAATAATGTTGAAGCCAATACTACGTTCTCACTCTGACAAAAAAAAA
This sequence comes from Rhinophrynus dorsalis, assembly GCA_037306005.1. Classification (NCBI taxonomy): domain Eukaryota; kingdom Metazoa; phylum Chordata; class Amphibia; order Anura; family Rhinophrynidae; genus Rhinophrynus; species Rhinophrynus dorsalis. The sequence goes on from CM074721.1 coordinate 290,202,490, forward strand.
AAAAAAGTGAAAAATTAGGCTTTACAACAAAATGTATCAATCTATTTACCTTGATTAACACGGACACAAAAGACAGGAGGGGTGTTTCAGGTTTAACATAGCTCAGGTAAGAAACTGCATAAGTATACAAGTCAGACGATCACAAATAGGACAGTATAAGCAAGTGAAGGATATTTGTCTGCACCCACACAGATAGCATCAAAGTCCTGCATCAGGAAATTTAAATTGTTACTGCTCCCATGTATAGATACACCTCATTTACAAACTGCTGAAACAAGTGAATTGAGTCAATTGCAAGACACTCATAATGAATTGTGGGCTGATTCATCCAGCACAGGCCCCCTTAAGCAAAAAGAAAAACCAGTTAAGAAGCAGATGTAGGAAATGTAAATTAATAAAAATACACTTCAATTAAAAAATAAAAAAAAAATAAAAAAAAAAATTAAACATGGACCATTAAACGTCATGACCTACCTGGTGGGTCAGCACACAATTCCTCAAAAGCATCTTACAATTGATTCCCCAGTTTCAGCGGTTTAGAATTATCTTGATCTGATGAGAGTTTGCATTTGTGAAGTCTTCAAGACCAGCTGATACATGGTTTAGGAGATGGATATTGTATTTCTAAAATCTATGTGCAGAACTTAGCACCATATGCCAAGTTCTGCACATACTGTGCTGCACTGAAAGAGATCACTTCCCTGTAATAAAAAAAATATCAATATATACACTACATCTGCTGGTCTCTGTTAACATTATGTACAGGCAGAGTTGAATGAAATTTTAATAACCCACTCAATAAAAAAAAAAAAAAAAAAAAAAAAAAACATATAGGTATAAATTCACCAATATAAAAAAGGTGTTTTTTATTTAACGAATATAGTGTTTATTATGATATTGTGGTATACACTGCTGTCCTGACTGAATATCTGTTTCAGTGCTTTTTTTTTTTTCTTAATAGTATGTTGAGCTGAATTGAAAACCAAATTGGATGTCTGTTCCTTGACTAGATTTCAACCGTATTTTTTCTATTTATAGGATATCTGCTTTGGACTTTGCACACAAACCAGGGTGGACTTGTATACCACGGAGCTTGGTGTGGGAAATGAATATCAGGTGATTATTAATATTTTTGTTATTCTGATTGCGATATTATTTATATTAGACCTGTTTGGTTCCGGGTTTGGGTTGGATCCACAGACTGAGTAATCATGTGGATACTATTGTGGCCTGTGTTTCGAATATCTGTGGTGTACTTGTGGGATATTCGCTATTGAACACTCACAGGTGTTTTTATCATGTGACGATGTTCTCTCTTTTTTTTTTTTTTTTTTTTTTTCCTAATTTTCCTAAATGTGATATATTAGGGGTCTCTGTATTGGTATCAATTTATTTCATGGATACTGCCTTTATAAACTGTATCTGTGTATTTTGAGACGTTATCCAGTCTGGGAATATCCAGGTGAGATGGTCGTTGTTTAAACTCTGACATGAAGGGGGGGGGGTGTTTAGGCTAATCCATGTTTTTACATCACAATGACCTCTTTTCCCTTTGAGAAAAAAGGGTTATATAGTTGATATACTGTTCTATTAATGTGGACTAATTTGAGATTCCTTTTTGACATATGTTTTTAGATTTGTCTCTAGGAGATATTGTTTGTATGCTTATACAATTTGAGAATCACTGCTCCTATACAGGTAGGTATAGCGCTTGAAGCTTATATTTCTTTATTTTGCACCCCTGGGAGTATTTCTGAGCAGCACACACACCTTGTGGATCTGTTTGTTTCAACTTTTAAATCCAAGAGAGACATAAAGGTCTCCAATGCATTCAAAATAAATCTCAAAGATAAAAAATATATCTTGTGATAATCTTCTCCAATATGTATTTCTGTGCTGCAAGCAAACTTGTTTAACGCATGGATAAGATTTAAAACATATTTCGTAAATTGGCCATTAAGTAGCTTGAGTATGCATCAATCTTTCTCAGATATTATTGGTTTAAAAATATGCAATCTGCCTAAAAGCAGTTTCTGAAATATCAAAAAACAAAAGCACAAACCTAAAAATGCTCAGTATTGCTGGTTCTTACAGCTATCTACCATTAGCTGTTAATGGTGTTATCACTCCAAGCAAGGCTAAGGACACTGGGGTAGGACTAAAACTACACTGTGAGAAAATTAACAAAAAGTAAATACCTGCTCTTCAGAACCAAACTGATTGTGAGGTTAATGAACCAAATACAGGTTTAATAATTGTAAAGCCCGACAAGAAAATATTACTTTACAGTTTAATAGTAAAATATCAGTACCAATGAAATTATGATGCAGAGGCAACAATGTGAAATTTTTCAGCTCAAGGTGAACCAATATCCTTAACATGTAATAATAAAAACCTAGGTGTATAATTATGGGTAGCACTGCACACTTGTTAGACGCACGGTGCTTGAGTTGAGTGCCTTTAAAACATAAGAGCAATCTGCAGTTACTCCATCAGAAAAACATGTCTGAAGTGTAGTGCTTAAAGGGGATGTATCACACCCCTACACAAGTTAGTCTGCATAGTTTCATTACATAGTGAATGTGTAAACGTTTATTTATTTATTTATTTATGCTTTAGTTTGTTGAAATGTAAGTAATAAATGCTGCCCTGCACCTATTTCCTCATAGACTGCAGTTACCTGCTCTGTAACTGCAGTCTGTCACTCTGCTATGCTCCCCTGCCTCCATGCAGCCTCCAATGACAGAGGCGGTCTGTAAGCGGGAGTGGTCTCACTGGCAGAGATCGATATCTATCTAGCCAATGAGATCACTCCAGCTAACAGGCAGAAAGCCTCAGCCATCTGAGGAGGCAGGATAGGAGGGAGGGGAGAAGAGGCTGCAGTTACAGAGCAGGTAACCGCAGTCTATGAGGAAGTAGGTGCAGGGCAGCATTTATTAAATTTCAATAAACTAGAGCTTAAAAAAAAAAAAAAAAAAAAAAAAAAAAATTAATGAACGTTTACACATATTCACTATGTAATGAAACTATACAGGCTAACTTGTATAGGGGTGATACATCTCCTTTAAGGAAAGTGGAGAAAAAACAGAGTCCTCCACATGTTTTATAAAAAAAAAGAAACTAAGAATTATTTAAAACCTGAGCAGAACGTTAATGAAAATATCAAGCTAGGAGTAGTTTGGAAATTTAATTAAATTGCACATTTTAGGTTGAAGAAATGTAACATCTTTATTTCCTTACACTGTTGTTGGAGACACCTTCCCCTCTACACTAAACCCACCAAAGCCTCTTTCACTTAGTCGGGATTCAAAACTATGGCACTTTGGGTCAACAGAAGGGTGAACAGGTCTTGCCAAACTGTTGCCCTTGAGACTTTGCATGTCATAATGCATTTTCTGTATTTCTTTTGCTTCCATATTAGAACTGTTCATCGTCCGGACATGAGGTGTAGGGTTGAGAGCTAAAGCAGGGTACAAATAATGAGTCTGAAGGCTCAGTACATTTGTTAGAGACTCAAGTGTTACCCATTACTCATTAACCTGTTCTACTTCTCTCCTGATAGAGGAGATGCAATAAACCTACCAAATCCTCTTCCATTTGATAAAACTAAACTATTGCTCTTCAGATCCATAGCATAGGGAATGTCTCACATAAATTATATAAAACTGTCTAAAGGTCTTGAATCATCTTCTGTAATTCATCCAAAATCTTTATTGGAGCTCTATATCTTGTCATGAGGAACAGGTTTGTGTCCCAAAGCTAAATACAAAATATGTGCAACTGAATGTTCAGTAAAGCGATTATGTATGACTAACCAAATCACTGATCACACACATACACAGCTAACAGGGCTCAGGAAGCATAGTTTTAAAAAAAACACACAACCAACATCTGTAGCAGATAGATTTCATTATGATAATAAACAAAATCATAAGAGGGAGTGTCATATGGTAATACCAATCAAATATATGATCCCTCCATTGTCCCAGAGGGATTATATACGCACAATAAACTTTGGCTACAGACAGAATAAAGTGCAGATAGATATCTCTCGAGGAGGACATTTACAATACTTCCACACAGATGTTTCACATTAAACAATCAGCTACTCTCCTGGATACATAAGTTGCTGGTACAGCAGTTCTTGCTCACCAGCTGGGAAACTTCATGGGAATCAATGTCGCCCCAGTTCAAGAATATCACAAGCAATTCAACAAACAAGATAAATCCATTCACAAAATAGTCTGTTACAACAAATGCATTTCTAGGTCTCAAAAACCTTTTGCTCAGGTTATCAGAAACAAGTAGAAAATTTGTTTAAACAGGGGAGAGTTTGACTCCCCTGAAGGGCTAATACAACTTCAACTAAGATAAGTGAGTAAAGCAAATATCAGATATACATATTTATACATTACTTCACAGAAAAGGGGCACAACAATTGGTTTTCCCCCAGAATGATAATAGGCTGTAGATTTGGAGGTACAAGATGGTGATATGGGGTAAGCTTACATGGATGCGCCAATTACCTAATACAAAATGAATTAGTCACTTTAAAGGGGGAACAACCATCAAAATAACATTGCTCCCCAAACACTTACTAACAAAGCGATAAGCAAAGCATACTTTCATTAGGCTGAATAAGTCCAGCAATATTGAGGAAAAACAACTTCTTCTGCAGCCACCAGCGGGCAACAGAGTAGAAATCTTAGAGGAAAGGTACCTGCACTGTCTGTCCTGTTCACTGCCAGGATTGGGGAGTGGCGTTCCTTGGTACATTAAGGTACCAGAAGTTACTGACAGTGCAGGCGCACAGTGCTTCTCTTGTGAGCTCTGTGCAGCCTATGCGTGCCAAAGAAGTTATTTTTCTTGGGACTTATTCAGCCTCATGACAGTATGCCATTCCTTATCGCTATGCAAGTGTTTGGGTGGCAGTGATATTTTGAGGATAGTTCTGCTTCAAGCTTAATTACACCGAAAGAGAATGCAAAAAGCTACCCATATATGCTGCACCATTCTTTAATATAAACATATTTTGAGAAATTAACATTTATTTGTTGATGACACAGTCTGCTGCACCTTATGCTAATTACTTTATATGTGCTGCCAAAATTACCATACACTGCATACGTAAAAGTCGAAGTAGAGTCACACAATTGGCTAAAACAGCCTATTAAACAAATTTCATAGCAATCCTTTCAGCTGGAAAACTAGTTCAGTCTTTAAATGTAAAAGGTGTGGCCACAACATTCCAGGACCAGTCCGGGACCTTTATTAAATTAAGGCTTGATAAAACTCCTGATTGTTCTTCATTAAAGATTTACTGGATTTCAAACTTGTTTTAATAGGCTGTTTTAGACAATGGTTTGACTCTGCTTAGACTAAAACAAGGATAGCCTTCCCTGTTCCTCAAGAGCTACCAACAGTGCAGGTTTTCAGGATATCCCAGTTAGAGCATGGGTGGACTAATTAGTGGCTCAGACACTAACTCATTGAGCACCATAGGGGAGTGCAACACACTACAGACCAGTGTATTGCACAACTCTAACATTCACATGGTTAACTTGTGCTCATTTAGAGATATCTCAAAAACATGCACTGTTGGTAGCTCTTGAAGACCAGGGTTGCTATCCCTACACTAACTCTTGTATCTTGATCTGGCCACACTCATTTTTATTAATTTAAATTTGAGTCCATACATTCTCATCTTTAACACTGATTACCGTATAATTTACTGGGAATTAATCTAGGCAGAGTCCACAAGCTGGGGCATTTCTATTAAAATATAAACAATGCATCTCCCCCCTCGCTCACGTCTGGGCCGCAAAAGTGGAGGATGCATTGGGAATGGGACCCTGCCCCTTTATCACAGATTATGGATGCTTGGTTTGCTCATCGTGATGTGCTACTATAAATTTTCATCTTTCAACTCCGTGCAGTAGGGCCCGAGCATCGGCGCATACCCCCACCCAGCCACCTTCCTTCTCTTTTCTAGTCTAAACCCTCTCCTTCTCTTTCTAGTTCTCAATTTCTACTTTTTATATTCCCTTCAAAACCTCAAGTCAGTACTACACCCTCCAGACTTGCAGATAAGATGTTTGGCCTCAATCATCTTGGTCTCACCACCTATTTAGTAATTTTAGCCGGTTTCTCCTTTTGAGTCTAAGATCAATCATCATGCCATATACTGTGATGTATTTTAAACTATGCATATTGTATGGGGTCTAGTATTGTTTTTGTGTATTTTTCCTTTGTGCTGACTGAATAAAAATGTATATATAAAAGCAAAAATATGAACAATGTAACACACTGTCACCAAAAACAAAGGGTAATTTCTCAAAAACTATTTCAAAGACAAATGGATAATACATACTGTGCATGTAACTTGCATATCCTTATAAAACAAACATCTTATACTAGGACAACTGGTTTATTTTAATCAGAGAACACTGGAACAATATATAAGAATATCAATTCTCCTTCTACAAACTGCCAAGGCTCCAGGATCAGCATGTAGCAGAATGCTGACTAATTCTAGGGACCAGAAGGCTACTGTCAGAACTCTAATCTACGCCAATGTAATGTTCATAAATAGCAAGGGCAATAACCCAAAGGCACACAGTACACAACATAAGAGTTGTCACAGTACCTCTGCGGTGGCCGCTCGAGCCGACCGCATTACTCATCCAGCGTCTCCAGCCGCATACTGCTTTGGCACTTTGCCACTTGCTCCCCATTGCGGCTTGGCCACGTCCTGTGTCCTGGCGGCTCAGCCACCTTCTGGATCTATGAGCAGCTCCAGCCGCTTCAGCATTCAGCATTCCGGCATGGCTGGTGACATCTATGGGCGCACTTCCAAGGGCATGGACGTGCACTCCATTTAAAAGGGACAGCACCTGTTGGTTACTCCTGTGACTACACTATTTATACTGCCTGGACACAGGGCTCAGTTGCCCTTTCGTTGGTGTCCAGTGCAGTTTTATATTTTGGCTTTCCGTGCCAGCACCGATCTGGTGCTGACCTGTGGCTCTGTCCGACTATCCACTCTGTGTATGACCCTTGGCTTAGTTGGATAACCATTCTGGTGCAGACCTGTGGCTCTGGCTGACTACCTGTTCCGTGTTTGACCCTTGGCTTGTCCGACTACCCATTCTGGTGTTGACCTGGGGCTCTGTCCACTGCATATCCAGCATACCAATGCTTCAGTGGATATCCTATCTGGTGCAAGCCTGTGGCTAACTACCTGCTCAGTGTATGACCTCTGGCTTGTCTGACCACCCATTCTGGCGCTGACCTGTGGCTCTGACTATCCTCTAGTGTGGCTTTCTGTGAAGTTAGATATCCATCTGGTGCGGGCCTGTGGCTCTGACAGACTTACTCCTGGTTGCCTTCCTATTTTGTCTGGCTTCTCCCAGGTGCGGACCTGTGGCATTGCAGACTCTCTGTCCCATCCCTGGGACCTATCTAAAGAGAATCACACGGAAGCAGTCTTCTATTTCTGATAGTTGTCGCTTGCTCCATTGTGCACGTCTCTGTCATACTATCGATTGTGATATTTCTGTTTCATGGTTGCTGCCTAATAAAGTTGGTGTTACCCATTAGTACTTGTCCTGAGTTTTCTTGCCTAACCGTGACAAGAGTAGATGAAGCCCCCTGCGTACCCTGGAGACACAACACATGCTCTGGATATCAATGGAAAGATGTATAGCCTAAATAAGTCACCCTGATCCATGTGCTTTTAACCCCTTAATGACCAGTGTCACGTTCTTCACTGTGGAACATTAGCTTCCAGTATCTGTTCATACTTCGTAGCATTATTTCCTCTACCTGCAAAAAATGTCCTGTGCCACTGGCTACCACACAACTGCAAAGCATAATAGATCCACCCCACAGTTAAAGGGTTAGTAATGGCATATATGAATATAAAGTATTATTGTAGATATTGAAAAAAATAAAAGAAAATATACACAGTGATGGGTTCAAATAATAAGAGTTATCCCATTGAGTGTTTATCATGTGGACCTGCCAGAGTGATATATGTTATTGAATGCCTGTGTGGGTTGAAATATAGGAAGGACAGGGAATTTAAGAAAAGAATGAATAAATATAAAAGTAGTATCACTAAAGGCGTGTTAACCCATTCATTATCACAACACTGAGAAAAACATGAAAAGAATGCCAAATTACTTAACGGATTTGCATTCAATATTTGTCCCTGAGTGAGGAGATCCTCTGTGCTGTAGAACTATTGGGTCTTAGACTGATAGATGAAGCAGGTCTGTGTACCATGTTTTTCTTGGCCAATCTGGGGCGATCAGAATCAATTGTGCTTGGTCCTTTCTTATCTTGCGTATCACCTCCGCGATTAGAGGCAGAGGGGGAAAGACATGAGAGGGGAAATTACCAGGGGACTTTCAGAGCATCTTGTGCTAGAGCCTGAGGTCCACCAGTGAGATATGTAGGCTTGACACTGTTTTTTTGCCATTGTCATTAGATCCACTGAGGGTTTCCCAGGATTCTCTGACACCAATTCAAAGATTTCGGTGCTTAGTCTACATTCTTAAGAAGTCTACCTGGTAGTTCAGGTGTCCTGATACAAAGGATGCTGACAGATTCAGAAGATTCTTTTCTGCCCAGTGAAGAATCTTTAGGGCTAAGATTTTTAACTGTCTGCTCTTGGTCCAGCCTTGATTCATTAGATATTGGACAGTAGACATTGTCCGATCGTATAAGAACGGCTTTCCTTTATAGAGGAATGCTGAAGTGGTTGAGCGTTTTCCAGACCGCAAGGAGCTCTTTCATGTTTATATGGAGTAGAGATTCCTGGCTTGACCAGTTGGCCTTGGACTGAGTCTTGTTCCCAAATCCAACCCTAGCCTGATTTGCTGGCATCCGTGTGTATGATGCTCCATTTTGATTCCACTAAGGGTCCTCCTCTTGATAGGTGGTGTGGTTTCATCCACCAGACTAATTCCTTTTTCGTGGCCTGGAATACCAGAATCCTTAGTCTGGGGTCGAAGGGATTCTTTCTGTAGTAGATCAGGAAGTTTTCCTGGGTTTGTATGGCATGAAGATTTGCCCAGGGAAGAATCTGAAACAAGGAGGATAGATGGCCCAGTAGCCTTTGGAAGTTTTTAGACACTATTTTCTTCTGCAGGAACATTGATACATTCTGAAGAATGTCCTGCGATAATGTAGGTAACCCTTTGTAGGTGTTGAATTCTATCCCCAAGTCTGGGATGGAAATAGGAAGTTCTTCTGCATATTGATAATCAAACCCAGGTTAGTCAGGAATATCTGGCAAATGTGTTTGCTGACCGTTCCTTGGATGACTATTATGAGGATGTCGTTGTCTCAATTCTGCCATGGCCACTGCCAAGAGAGTTTGGTGAAGACCCTCGGGGCCAACGCCAATCCAAATGGAAGTACTTTGTACTGATAATTATTCCCTAGTACATGGAAACTAAGATATTTGTGGTGACTTTCTCTGACAAGGATCTGTAGATCCAGTCTGGTAAGAAATGCTTGTGGACGTATCAGTTTCAGTGTTAATGAGACTGTCTCCATTTTGTCTGTTTCTCAGAAAGGTGTTCAATCTTTTGAGGTCCAGAATGAAACGTAATTCTCCGAAGGTTTCAGAACAGAAAAGTGTGTTGAGTAGAAGCCCGTGAACCTCTGTCATGAAGGGACAACTTCTATCACTTTGTTGAGCAATAACTGATTGATTGAATGTTTCATCTGATAAAGTTGTGCTTTTTGTCTGATGACTGCTTTTGTTAATCGATAAGCCACGGGGACAGTTTGAAACTCCAGTGAATATCCCTTCCAAATGATATCCAGTACCCATCTGTCTTGGTCTAGATGATCCCAGGCCTGCTGGAACTCCCCCAGTCTGCCCCCAGCTGGAGGAGGGGAAGGGACAGCATTGACCTCATTGCTGGAATTGGCCCTTACGCTGGAAATCCTTACGATCTCCAGTTCTTTGGCCTTGAGTTGCACCTCTCTTCTTTTGTTCATAGCTTCTACCTGTCCAGTATCTTCTAGATTCACGAAAGAATGGTCACTAATATTGCACAGATCTAGCTGTAGAGCTTCTGGGTATTTTTTCCCTTGTGGCAGAAAAGGACTTTTGCCTCCTGAAGATCTTTTAATTATCTCTTCCAGTTGGTCTCCAAACAATTTTGAACAGGTGAAAGGCAAGGAGACTAGCTTGTTCTTGGATGATGGATCCAAATCCCAGGATTTAATCCACAATGCTCGCCGTGATGTAATTGATAACGATGATGCTTTTGCTAGTACTCGAATGTTGTCAAGTGATGCTTCACGTGAATAATTGACAGCGTCTTTGATGATGCCCAGGTCTTTCAGGATCCTGCTTCTGGAGAGTGAAGAGTCACTTTTTTCTTCTAACTCAGCAAGCCATATGAACATTGTGCGGAATACTGAGGCCATCGCTGTAGCAGTCTTTAAATTCTGACCAGTAGTCCTAATTTGCTTCTTTAGTGCCCCATCAGCTCGTTTATCCATGGGGGTCACGTAGCATAGAGCCATCCTCATGTAAAATATTTCTTCTCCTGGATGTTTGGCCAAAAGCCTCATCAACCATAGGAGGATTAGGCCAGGTCAAAGCATCTTCCTCCGAGAATGGATACATGCGATGGAATCTTCCTAAAATTGAATTAAGTTTGTTTCCTTGCTTCCTTTCACCTGAGATTATATCCTGGATGGAACCATGTACTGGTATCTGTGGGCAGGCTTTTTTGTATCCCACAATTGCTGTGTCAAGAATATTAAGATCCATCTGTACTTCTGAAAGGCCAAGTGATTTTCTCATGGATTTAACCAAATTATCCATTCTATCCAAGGGAAAACTACCTCTATCATCAGTTATCTCTCATTCTTCTGCCAATGATGCCCCTGATTCTATTTCCATGAATCTCTCATCTTCCTCATGAGCCCTGTAGGGTCCTTCATCAGGGTCTGAATGCCTTGGGCGTTTTCTAGCAGCTTCCTGCATGGAGAAGGAAACTTGCATAGAGCTTCTCATCCAGCTTAGAAAGTCCTGAAATTGGGCATAAACATCACTAGTCACTGAACGCTTAAGGCAATCTGCACAGAGTTTAGAGGGATCATCTACAGGCAGTTTTTGATCACATCCCATACATGCTTTGGTTTTTGGAGCTAATTTGTCTTCCATGGAAGAGTCAGCAGGCTTGGCTTTATCCCCTTTCTGCTCTTTAGACATATCTAGTGAAGTGCATGTAACTGAGCAATAATAGCGCTATACAGGCTCAATGCAACAAATACACAATATATAAGCAGTAATATATGAAAACATGCAGCATATATTTACTTACAGTAAGGGACATCTCTGCCTCTCTGCTCCGCTTTTATCCATATGCTCTGCTTCCCGCAAGCAGTCTGCATGTCAGCAGCGGAACGCATGACGTGTATCCTGTCTTCCTGACTTACGGTTTGTCTTACTGCAGAGCGACCACTTCATGGAAGCGTGAGACACGGGGAAGCAGAGGGAATGCTAGGTAATGAGCTTTAGTGACAGGCCAGGTGCAGAGGATGAAGGCAGTTGAACTGGGAAAATCAAGCCCAAATGTGACCACTGCAAGGTCAGCCACATAGAGAGATCCAACAGGTGTAGGAGAGAATTCTTTCCCTCTGTCCTCCAGCTTGGTAGGACCAAATAACTAAATGGGGGAGGAAGTCAGCAAAATTTAAAGATTTGCCTTTGTCCTACCAGCTGGAGGGTGGAACCAAAACCCACAGTCTATGCCGTGGATTGGACACAGAAAATATTGGTGAACTTCAGGCTACATAAACATAAGGATTAGCGATATAATAGAGGTGAATTGTTTAAGCCAAGTATGCTACGAAATTATGTTCTATGTATTCTGACCTTTATCGGTTCATTAAAGTTGGAACAGATGAATCAAGCAACAAGTTTGCTGGTTAAATCATTAAGGAGCTGGTTTAAATAGGCAGTAGCTATTGCCAGTAGCATTGCCCATTCACTCAAACTTTTCTGCTCGATAAAGCCCTGCTGGTGTGTAACACATTGCAATTGGAGTTAACCTTTTCCTGGCCAAGAGAGTTTGTTCAATGCTGTACAAAATATTATCGAGCTGCATGTAAGTGTTTTATTGTTTACTTTTTTATGCAATATACTGTTTTTTAGTAGTGTATTGAGGGGTAACGTCGTTACTGATAGAGGCAGCTTGGTTAATACTTGGGATCAATTTGCTTTACTTGTATTAAGGAGAAGATCCCAAATTAGAATAATTTGTTCCGTGTGTAGACGGTATATGTGAAGCTGTATAAGAGCTTGCCTTGTAACCAATTCTGGTTTCTGTATCAGGCTGCATAACTACACTTTCAAGAGTTGTTTAAATACTTCCCTTTAACAGTTAAATGTGCACGGATTTTGATTGTTGATGTCATCTAAGGTGACTCGCTTGCAAGCTGGTTCATTACCCCGGACTGATCCTTCTGTCTGGTTTTAGATCACATAGATATATGTGATTTTTTTCTGTGTGAAGTTTATCTATGCAGATTTTTCTTCTCTGAATGGTTTTATATTTTTGTCTTAATGAACATAAGGAATTTTTACACTATTGGGTGTGTTGATGTATTATTTGCGAGATATTGCCCAGATCTACTTATATATTTAAGGTATTCCGGCTTGGAGCAAGAGATCAGCGCTGAAACCTTGTGCATCATATCTGCTTTTGGCTAAGGAGGGGCTGGATCCTTATTGGTTTAAAGTTACAAGATCTCATTCCCAGTGGGTGTTTCATACAACGCGAAGAATAAACTGATCCATTGTGACCGTGATATAGTGTGGGACAGCTTCTGTGTTTTTGCTCCTTCACAGAGCATTTGTGTGATACTTTATTTTCTAGTGGATCTGGTAGAGTTTTTCCCTTCCAAGCTTCAGTGTTCTACATTCCAGCTAGCTTAGACAAACAGAGGACACCATCCATCAGATGAAGGTCCTGCAATATCTTCTAGCAGCTCTGTCCAAACAAATAATTAGGGCCATGGCTTTGAATCTGGCCTACTGGGCTCATACAGTATCCTTTTTATTTGCCTTTCGTTTGAACTTTGAAGCTTATACTTACTCCTTCGGAGCTTATTAAACTATGTCTGGTCTGTCAGAAGTATCTCCTTCAAATAAGAAAATAGTGTGTATACAATGCAAATCTGTTTTAATGGAGGGACAGTCCAAACAATTTGTAAAACTATTTATAAAGAGAATGTTTGAGGATGTCTAATTTGATGGCCTAGTTTCAAAGAATGACAGTTTCCAATGTTGTCAAGAACTAACAGCTTCACTTGCCAAGGTCCCAGTATATCAATTTTAAGAAGCCACAGCCCATTCTGTGTCTCCAATTAAAATTCAAAATTGTCCTTGGAGGAAAGCAGCATGGAAGATTCTTACAGGTTTGCAACAGATAATATTGATGCAGTTGTTAAAGCTGTTAAAGAGTTTTCCGGTGGAATCAGAGGAGCAAAATAGTCAAACAAAAAGTTTTGTTTATGGAGTACAAGAAGCCCCCCAAAGTATTCTCTGCCTATGAAATCAGTAATGCAATTGTTGAAAAGAAATGAGATACTCCAGAGAAAATATTTTTTTCCCCAAGAAATTAAAATTTATTTCCATTTAACCCTAAAGACACTTCTTTCTGGTATAATATTCCTTAAGTTAATGTTCACATAGCAAGGCTTTCCATTAAACAATTCCATTAGTGTGTGGCTATGGATAAATAGCTGAAATTGCAGTACATTTCTTCTAGGCCAATCACTACTCGTACAGCAGATCCCAAGAGAATGTTATGCTCAAATAGAAGAGGATACAAGAGGCACATATGCTTCAGTTTCCCTGGTTCTGAATACATCAGTGGGGGTTACCTTCTGAGGCGAAATCAATTTCTGAACAAGTCTGTCCTAAAGAGGTGCTCAAGGTGGAAATCACAATAGCAGCAGTGAATATTCTCCAAGCAGGGATGTCATGGCTACCACAGATATCGTTATAAGCAGAACAATGTTTCTGTCAACAATATTATTAAAAGTATCTAAGAGTAGCCATCAAGAATGGAAGTGCAGTTTGAGATCTGCAGTTTGCTGGTCTGCCTTCCTCTCCAAAAGCACTCCCTAAACTCATGGTTATTGTTTAACCATTTATAAGTGCACCTAAGATATATATTTAAAAAAAGAGCATTGCTATAACCCCTTATCTAGATGACTGACTACAGGAAGCCACTACCCCTCAGATTCTTCAGATAGTGATCTCATAAATCCCATCCCTGGGATGGTTTATCAACCTGAAGAAAATATTTGGGACTTCGCTTGGATGCATCAGTAAGCAAGACTTTTCTTCTACCAGAAAAAAATCCAATTTTTTTTCTCAAGTCAACATGGTCAAGAAGGCCTAATAAATGTCAAGGAATCAGCACTAGGTCTTACACAGACGCAGGGCAGCTTCACATAAGGATTCTGCTAAAACTTATTCTCAAGATATGGGACAAGAGAGAGTTCTCTCAACCATCAAGTACACATTTCTCAATAGGTCAAGATTTATCTAGCTTGGGGGTTCGCAATAAACATCTCCAGTGGGATGCAATTGTCCGTTTCAAATTGGACAGTCATCACGACTGATGAAAGCAAGTATGGATGAGGAGCAGAGTTTCAGTGAAAATCACTTTAGAACCCCCGATTGCCTTCAGAATGTGTACTCCACTCCAACCACCATGAGCTACACCCTATATGGAGAATGCTAAAGGAAAAGTTAAGATAGCAAGATCATACTGGACAATTCTATGGTGGTAGCCTACCTCTCCAAGCAAGGAGGCACAAGGAGTGGAAATCTACTCTGCCTATCAGAGAAGATCTGTGTAAGTATCCATTTGCAGAGGACCACTGTCACAGGAACCACTGGGCCTCTGGCTCCTGGAGGGGCCCGAGGGCCTGCCTCCTGCCCACAGACTATGGACCTATCCCTGGAACAGGGTATGTCCTCTCCCTGAGACTGTTAAACAAGGAACACAAGGAACTATGGACATTTCTGACATGCCTAAAACAACCCTTGTCTAGGTGTATGGATTTTCAGCCCAGTGTCGCAAGCTATGTAGAACTTTGGAACGTTATATTGGTGGACAGCTGTGCCAAAGAGGACTAAAAATCATAGCCTGCTTTCAGGGGACAGGGCCGTATATTGCAGTCCCTCAAGCCTTTTGTTTTATTGTTCACCCTCACCCAAGCTCTGTGTGTATTGTAGCCACTCCAGTCATTGTAGGTCTGTGAACTGTACTGAGACCCCCTGTGGTGTGCGCTAACCTAATCACGTCTGGCCTTTGTATTGCGTTGTACCATTTGTTGCTAGCCTTTTGTGTAGTAATGCAATCGTGTCTGTGTTATTGTAATTGCTGGGACCTTTGTCTTGTATATTGTGATTATATTATCCCTGTGACTCACCCATTGTATCCTGCCTGCCCATGTCTTTCAATGTAGGTTTTGTGTATACATATGTGTGGTTTGTTCCCATAAAGGCAGCTGTTATTCTAACCCCAAGACACTGGTGTTGTCTGATGCTTGGCGTAAAGCTTGCTGTATGCAGAGCGTGTGCTGGTTACCCTGACACTAGTTTTGGGGTATATTGCGGTATGCTGTTGTATGTCCATCTGGCTCGTAGCGGAAGAAGTGACCATTGACGGGGACACCAAGGCTGGGTGTCTGCTGGTACATTCACAACCACATCTGTCTTTCTGCTGCTCCCTGGATCCTCACTTCCTTCATTTACTTCACTGTGCAGTTTCAAGGGTTCACCTAGCTTTTCCTCAAAGCTTCTTTGTCTACCCTGATTTTTTCTGTATATTTAACTTTGCTGACAGCCCAGCCACTCTGCCAAACTATTTTCCTATTTTGTACCTCACACTGGATCCATCACCTTTCTTAGGTTTCAAGGTAACCCACTCCAGAGCTGCCCTGCCCTCCCCACCACCTTCTGTCAATCAAGATGCCTTCTGTTTTTTCCTCTTCCAAGTGAACCTATTACAGCCTCAAGTTCTACTGTTACCAGTCTGGCTGGTCTGTGATCCGGTGACCAATTTGGTTATTGCAGCTTTCTATTTTTGTTACTGGACATTTAATTTGATTTTTATGTATTTTTTTTTATAATTATTTTCTGCTTACCTTACCAAACTGAATGCCTGCAAAGTTATGGTTAACCTATTCCAATCCAAGCTCAATCATGTGTGGATATTTCACCTTGCAGCCGGCACATTTACCACTGCCTAAGGCTGAAGCAAGACCATACTTACCACTGATATTTCTCATTAGCATTACTCTCAAGCCTCCCACTTCAACACTGTTCGGTAGCTTGGAGTATCTGTTGTTGGAAAATACCATCTTTTTTCACTAGGTACAATGTTTCTATGAGAGTGTTAAAGTTTTTCTGTGGGCAGAAGCCAATCTGCTAGCCTGATCAGCAGTTTGTCTTCCTATACATTATTTCCCTCTGAAGATGTCTCACAGGAAGATAATACAATAAGGCAGCAGGTCCCTCAGTCAAGAATTTGCCCACTGCGATAAAGATTTGGAGATATCCTAAGATAGACTGTATGGTAACAAGAGAGAATGAAACTGAAAAAGGATTCTTCTTTTAAGCTCCTCATCATCCAGCAGCAGTGGATGCCCTTACTACAGAGGTAGTCCTTACAGTTGACATACCATCTTTAAAGGCAAAAGCATTCAGAGATTCAATATATTCTCGCTCTTGAGAATGTAAGTAATTGAACCAGTACCAAAGGACCAAAAAGGTCCAGGGGTTTTTATGCCAATCTGTTCATGTTACATAAAAGGACTGCAATTACCTACTGATATGAGATATGAAAACACTGAACAAATTTGCACACTCAGATTGAAGATGGATTTTTTTTTGCATCTATCAAGTCATAATGGCGATATGTCAAGACAGATTTTTAGCATATCTTGCTATAAAAGCTGTGTATCTGTATATATGCAAAATGGATCAGAAAGGTTTACATTTTGCTTTCCAGGTAAATCACAGCTCTGCCTTTTATTTCATCGCTCACCATATGTTTCAAAGGGATAGTAATGTTTCATAATAAAAGCAGCTCTATTTAATCATCATAGTATTTGGGTCTTGGAGAGTGTTATTTCAGTTCTGTCAGAGTTGTAGTTCAAGAGTAATTTAATGATAAAGTATCCTCCTCCAGCCCCTTTTACTGATGTAACACCTCAGAGCAGTAGGGAGTGTCCAGGTAGATTGCAGAGAGGGACAATCTTCAATTACGAAAAGGGAAAAAAGCTGAAAAACCTGTAAAGGGGGGCAGGGTTTTCATTGTTCTCACAGCAAAATATTGGCCCTTAATGTGAGCTGTCTGGTCTATTGACTGCATTCCACATCTGAGGAGTGGGGGCTTACACTAGGTAAAAGGGGCAGGAGGGGGAAACTTTATTGTTCAATTACTCAAATTACAACTCTGACAGTATTGAAATAATACTCTCTATGGCTCAATTGCTATGAAGATTAATTTGAAAAGCTGTTTTTGTGAAACATTATCATCACTTTAAAAGGAGGACCTTCGCAGAACCATAATTGTTTTTGTGTGTATTTCTAGAGTGAAATGTGGTGCAGATGTTATACAAGATAAACAAAGTTCTCCAATATCTGCTTAATCGCAGGCATCCTATCATTTTGTATTAAAGCTCGGCTTCTTGCATTACAGATGTGTCTTCTCTAGCATAGGAAATAGAAGTAGCCAAGATGGTTTTTCTTTATATCGGTACCTTCTATACCTTCAAACTGTGTTAAGTTTCACGTGCAGAGTGTGCCACATTCTACATTATTCAAGAACTGAACCCTCTGAATGCCAGAGTGGTACGGAATGCATTGCTTTGCAATTCGTTACGTACCACACTGGAACTCAAAGGGTTAAATTGTTAAAATACAAGGGTCCCCTTCATATAGTCAAAAAGAAAAGTATCCTTCATTACTGAAACAGAGAATCTGGAAAGATTTTGATTGAAAGGTCTGGGAGGAAAGCCCGATCTACCATTTGTTTCCACCATTTACTGTATACATTGTATGCACTTCTTTCACCACTTTGTACAGGGCTGCAAAATATGCATGTGCTGAATAAAGGAGATGATTTAATATTAAAATGAGTGATGATCATGAGGACTGATGATATGAAATTACCTCTTCTCCTTGAGCTTGTTGATCAACACAAAAATTAAAATTTTTCTCTCATGTCCAAGCTTTTCTTCATGGCACAACCGTCTTCAATTGCAGGAACATTCCATTATGCCAGTTCTATCTCCACCAGTCCAATAAGCAATTTTATATATTTGAATATTAATGAATGTGGGGCTTCTCGGATTACCCTTTTACAGCCCGTGTCCAAAATGCTCTAATTGATGTTTGGCTGTAAAAGTCCTATACGTGGTAATACACCATCACCCAAAGACCAAACTTCACTGAATTACAAAGGCATCAGGTGTAACATATTTGGCAACTTATTCCTTCTCTGCTTCTTGCTTGATAATAAACATGGTTATGCCTGTCAGAGCAATTTTCATTTGGTCAAAAACCTGGCTATATCAGGTCCCTACAACACTGCATTACTGGAATGTGTTACATAAATGAAAAGAACATTTCTTTTGATTTTAATACTTGTTACTTTTTTAAAAACCACAATGATAGCAGGTGTAGTTTTGCAATCTTAGGTAGGATATGAAGGAGGTTTCATAGTTCTTTTGTGCTAGTACATGGAAGACAGTGTAAATGGTAGTTGGATGTTTGTTGAATATAATCAGTACCTGTAGTACATACAAAGGTCTCTCAGAAAGTCTTTATGGTAATCAGAGAGAGATAACCCCAACAGAGATAGATAGATTATAAATAAATTATATATATATATATATATGTCATTTGATTAATTGGCTAGGATCTGAGGACATGAGTAGAAGGAGAAAAAAGGGGGTTGTTGGTGGGATCCTCAGCAGGGCTAAAAAAAATGGATTCCAAATTCTGAGACTCAAAAATTAAGATGACAAAACTAGCTTAAAAAATAAAAAGTTGATGTTTAAGAATTTAGGTTGTTCTTATGCTACAATATAGATCTTTAAGTTATAAATAAAAATGAAACATCAAAACATTTTAATATCTTACTAGCTTGTGTAAATAGCGATTTTGTTTTGTTCAGTAGCACTAAAATCCAGCCTTGAATCTGCCTTCTATAGGTAGTGTCATGTATGTGTATTACATTTTGAATGGAGTGCCTCAGAAGAAGCACATGGAATGGCATGCTATGATTGGTATACACGGTAAGTTTTAAGATATGTTTAATATCTTTATGCTTATATATGACTACTAGTTTACAAGCCCATTACATAGAATTGTTCATACACAGTGAGTGCTTGCCCCATAAAGCTTGAGTGCAAAGAATTATTTATTATGAAAACATGCATTTTGCTGAATACAGCTAGACAATCACTCAGTCTACTGGGAGATGCTTCAAGCGTTATTTTAGCGCAAAATTGAATTTTTCGGCACGTACTTCAATCGGCTGCTCATTTTATTATGGAAGAGTTGCATTAGTGCTCATCCATTTACACTCAATATGGAATGTAAATACTGCTCCTTATTGGATGAATATAATCTGGTATTAAAAATAAGATTTTAGTCACATAATATGATAATAGTAGGCTATGCTTCCCGACACACCAAGGTACTGGCAAGACCTAACCTTATTTGTTTTGCAAGTGGAATCTCTCCCAATCATTATGGTACCTTGGGCTGAGAGGGATGCTTGAACCAACAAAAGCTATTTAAACTTCCAAATGTACTAGTTTATTAATAAACCTGGATCTGTTTCTACTGCAGTCTAAAGAGAGGTACTGCCATCCACAGATATCAATAGCAACAATCCTCCCATAAAATAAGGATGCAAAGAAATTAAAAAATTAGGATCTCCCTGCAGAAGAAATTGGCTAGTTTTACACAACAGGAGGATCCCTACAAAATAAATATTTTTTAGTAAAATATAAGATGAAAGGCTTAGAAGGGAAAAATATTACTTACATTCCATGAAGCAGAGGGTCAAAAGGAGGATGCTGAGCGCCATACACATGTTGAATACTAATAAGAGAAAAATAAAGAACATTAGAAAGATGTATTTATAAATACAGTAATACTTGTGATTTAAACTTAATGTAAAGCACATTTTCATTTTTGGGCTGAAAATAATTTGAACAGGATGTATTTTTTCAATGTGTACTGAGGAAATACTTGAAAATTGTGCTGCATTTTTAAATAAAAATTCCCCTTAAAGGGATAGTAATACTTCATTTTATCTTTATTTTATTTTGTAGGCATTAAAAAAACATGAAGAACGATATAAGTCTTATCTCTCAAACCTTTATGGTTTAAGAGATATTCACAAAGTAAGTAACCCCACCCCCCCTGTTCAGCCAGATCAGAAAGGAGGTGCCCAGGTAGACTGCAGAGAGGGACAACCTTCAACTAAGATAATGGAAAAAGCTGAAAAACTTGTCAAGGGGGGAAGGGCTTTCATTCTTTTCATACAAAGAAGATTGTCCCCTGCTGTTATCTGTCTGGTCTTACAACCAGATTCCCCATCTGAGAAGAGATGGCTTACACTAGGAAAAAGGGACGGGAGGGGGAAACTTTGCTTGTGAATATCTTTTAAACCATAAAGGTTTGAGAGATAAGACTTATATCATTCTTCATGTTTTTTTAATGCCTACAAAATAAAA
This sequence comes from Rhinophrynus dorsalis, assembly GCA_037306005.1. Taxonomy (NCBI): domain Eukaryota; kingdom Metazoa; phylum Chordata; class Amphibia; order Anura; family Rhinophrynidae; genus Rhinophrynus; species Rhinophrynus dorsalis. Next base: position 290,223,301 of record CM074721.1, read on the forward strand.
TAAAGTTAAAATGAAGTATTACTATCACTTTAAATGCAGAGCTCCCCTATATCCAAAGCCACACGCACAATATAAGTCAGCCGAGATTGGGATGAAAGAGCTCCAATAAGCAGAGCTTTGCCAAGTTGCAGCTGGGAGTGAATTATGTGCAACCCTGTGGTTAGATTGTGGGAGATGGCAGTGCTGTTGGGGAATTTTGTTACCGGGTACTTGGTTGAAAAAAGGTGGTGGATTTTTTGGGTTTATTTTTAATATTCACTCCTTGAATACTATACTTAAACTCATTGCGAAGTATTACTATCCCTTTAAGTCACCAGAAAACACAAAGAAAGTCACCAATCTCATGGAACTATTGACCAATTATCCTGTACACTTATTGAACATCCTGGTTTTGTAACAAGAAGCTGCCAGCATTGTTATTAGCTGGCGCATTCTGTTAGCTCCCTAAAATGTTATCAGAATAAAGGACAGAAAAATAAAGAACTTCTATTACACCTGAAACGTAAAATAAGTAAAAATAAAAAAACTTTACAGGTCATAACTTCTCAGCATGCTTTTACTGTATGGGTTTATAAGAATAGGTGGTGCACTCAAGGTAGCAGCACCAAACATACAGCAAAATAATGCACCTGTTTATCTGGAACTCTCACTTCCTCAGTTGGCACATGAGATGGTACTTCCTGATAGGAAGTGGCAGTTGAGAAGGAGAGAAGTGTGACAGTACCTGACGGTTCCAACCAGCTAAATAAACAATTGTTTTAAATATAATATGACCAACATAAATACAGGTGACCGTTTCATATAACATACTGAGTGCCATAATCAATTCCCAAATACATTCTGTGTGTTTAATATATTTAAAAATGCATATCTAAAATGTACACAACTCAAGCACACAACACAGCATAGGCTCATCGATCCTCATAGCTGCTAGGAGTTTCTGGTTAATGTTATCACTGGTTAAGGGCGATTGTAACATGTTTGCCACTTACCACCTGGGCTCATACATTCCAGGTCCATGTATACCACTACTGATTTGCTTGTCAGGCACTACTGGCCAGAGTAGAGGCTGAAGCCAAGAAGCAGAGATGTGTGTACCATACCTACCTTGGTGTAGTCTGAGGGTGCCTAGATGAATACAAGCCTCACAAAAGAGAAATTTACTTACCGATATTTCCATTTTCTTCTGTGTATCTCCACGTCACTGATAAAGTATGGGATTTTATCTCCTTCCTCCAGCTGGTAGGACAGCTCAAATTTAATTTAAATAGGTTACACCTCCAAACTTGCTCAGTTATACTTTTTTTCCCAAGCTGTAAAATATATGAAGCAAAGTAAAGTTAAGGGTGGGTGTGACGCGGAGATACAGAGAATAAAAGATCCGTAAGTAAATTTCTCTTTCTTCTGCGTACTCCACGTCACCGATAAAGTATGGGAACTTCCCAAGCATAAAATAGGGAGGGAAATCCACATACTAATACAGAAGAACAACACAACCATATGTATGAAGTATGCATAAAAATACCACATGAAGGTTAATGAACATCCATTTAAATGAACATCTATGAAAAATATACTCTTTACCACATTTCTGCGAAATAACTCCTTGCAGTACTCCACGTCCAAATTTGGCGTCTGCAGAGGCACTGATGTCCAGCTTATAATTTCCATGTGGCTGCTTTGCATCTCTCTTCAGGAGAGGTGTTAGCCTTTGATGCCCAGGATGTGGCCATGGCTCATGAGCCTTAATCTTAAGTGGGGGATCCAACTTGGCCTCCCTGTATGCTGTGATAATACATTGTCAGATCCACCTGGCCACTGACTATTTAGAGGCAGCTGTGCCCTTTCTTTTCCCTAGATACTGTATAAACAGATCAGACTAAGTTCTGTCTAAATAAATGGAGATACACCTGACAAGGCCCAGAGTGTAGTCTGTTATTTTTTGGACAGGAACAAAGAGGGCAAAATAATGTCCTGATTTAAGTGAAATTCAGAAGTTACTTTTCCTCTGAAAGAGGGTTTCATTCTAAAGACAACCTTATCCTGATGAAAGGATAAATACGGAGCCTGACATGATAAGGATTGCAACTCATTAACTCTCCTTGCAGAGGTAATACCCATGAGACAGTTTTCCATGACAAGTATTTGAAGGACACCTGTTCTAGTGGCTCAAAAGAGGGGAATCAATAAGCTGGGTTAAGACAATATTCAAATCCCATGAGGGAACAGTTTCTCTGATCCATGGTCGAACCTTCACGATGGCTCTAACAAATCTTTTTACCAAATCCTATTCTGCCCAGTGTCTGGCTAGGACTGCTGATCTGCACCTTCAGTGAGGCAGGACTTAGTCCCATATCAAACTCATGCTGCAGGAAATCATGAATTACTGGTGCTGTAACTTGATCCTTTTGTATTTTATTTTTAATGCACCATAGCCTGAAAACCTTCCAAATTGTATCACATATTTTAAAAGTAGATTTCTTTCTTCCTGATATAATTGTCTCCGCAACCTTGTTTGAGACGCCTTGATATTTCAGGCTTTGCCGCTCAGTCTCCAAGCTGTCAGATGGAAAAAAAGCTTGAATGTGGATGAAATAGCAGACCCTGTGTCAACAGATCCTTCCTGTGTGGTAAAGGCCAAGGTTTCTGACTGGACAATCTTACTAACTCAGGAGTACCAAGTGCATCTTGGCCATCTGGAGGCGATCAGGATTACTTCCATTCTCTCAGTCCTCACCATCCTGAGTACTTCTCTTATTAACAGAATAGGAGGGAAGATGTATGCCAGTGAGAAAGTCCATGAATGCTTCAGCGCATCCTATCCCAATGCCCTGTTTATTTTCCACCTGGAAAAAAACTTCTTGCATTTGCTGTTCTCTGGGCTGGCCATATCTACAACTGGGGTTCTCAATTTTTGAATGATCTACTGGAACAATTCCTGATTGAGGGCCCATTCTCCTGGGTGCACTTTGGTCCTGCTTAGGTAGTCTGCCTATATGTTTTGTACTCCAGCTATGTGGGAGGGAGATATGGCTATTAAGTTTCTTTCTGCCCAGCGGAAGATAGGTGCTAGCTCTCTGTTCAGGCTTATGGTTTTTGTACCCCCTTGATTTCTGATGTACATGACTGCTGTCATGTTGCCTGACCTAATGTGGACAGTTTTCTTTCTTATTTCTTCTTGAAAATGCTTCAGAGCAAATCTTACTGCTCTGAGTTCTAATACATTTATGTGCAGGGTTTTTTCTGATGTGGATCACTCTCCCTGTGTCACTTTGGAATTCCAGATTACTCCTTATTCTAGAGGACTGGCGTCTGTGGTGATGATTTCCCAACTTGGATCTATGAGTGTTGTTCCTTTCTGAAGATTTCTTTTCTTTGTCCACCAGATCAGGTCCTGATGGATATCTGCTGTCAAGTGAATTCTTTGAAGTGGGTTCTGTTGATATTTGTCCCAGAATTTCAGGAAATAGGACTGCAGATGCCTCAAGTGGAATCTCTACCAAGGGACCACTTGTATGGCGAATATTTTCTTATGAATTTTATGACTTTGTTATGTTGCTTAGCCTTTCTTCCGACAGAGTAATCACTGCGTCTTGAGTGTCGAATCTCATTCCCAGGAATATCAAGGCCTGTGTTGGAACCAGAAGACTTTTTTTGTGAGTTGATTAGCCATCCTAGATTTTGAAAGTGGTTGACTACTATTTCCTTATCGATTATGGCCTGATTCCTGTTCTGCAATACAATTAGGAGATTGTCTAGGTAGGGGATGACAGATACTCCCTGTTCTCTGATTTGTTCTATGGCAGCGGCTAGCACCTTGGTGAACACTCTTGGAGCTGTGGACAGGCTGAATGGGAGAGCCCTGAACTGAAAATGCTTGTTTCCTAGAGCAAATCGGAGAAATCAGAGATCCTTTTTTCTTACCAGAATGTGATGGTAAGCGTCCTGTAGGTCCACTTTTGTGAGAAAGTTGCCTGGAAACAATGATCTTACTACTATTCTGAATGACTTCTGGATTGATTAGGAAGGAATTTAGCTTCTCGAGGTCTAGGATGGTCCTGCAGGAACCTGATGGCTTCAGAACTGTAAGTAAAATTGAATAAATTCCTGGCCACCGCTGATTCACTGGAAATGGTTGAATTACTCCTTTTTCCAGTAGGGTCTGCACTTCCTTTTTCAACAATTTTTGCTCTTATATTTTTTTGAATTTTTGATTCACTGAAAATGTGAGCTGTTGGGGTCTTTATGAAATGGTAGCAGGTATCCCTTTTCCACAATCTGCGGATGTCACCCAGTGGTCTAGAAAAATTTTCAGGCAACCTCACACCTGCTCTGGAAATTGGATCCACTGTCTTTCAGAATTCTTTTTTGAAATAATCTGTCCTGTATCTCCTTCTCTTCGACTGGCTAGATGACTTTTTTTTTTTTTTTTTTTTTTTATAATCGAAAACCTTTCCTTGGCATCTTCTGGAATCCCAAAAGGAATATGATCTATTTCTGTAGGAGGATGACCTAGGTGGCGATGTTCTTCGCCTTTTTTTCCTGAGGTACAAAAGTGCTTTTTCCTCCCGACATTTTCTTTATAATCTCTTAAAGTTGTTCCCCGAATAGCATCTGTCCTTTGAAGGAAAGTTTAACCAACTTGTTTTTAGATGGGTCATCTGCTCCCCAAGATCTAAGCCAGAGGGCTCTTCTAGAAGTTACGGATAAGGCTGATGATTTTGCTCCTAATTTAACTGAATCAATGGAAGCATCGCAAATAAAGTTGTTAGCTTGCTTAATAGCTGCAACTTCTCTTGAGAGCTTAGATCTAGATGTGCCTGAATCAATATTTTCTTCCAGATTCGTGAGCCAGATACAAATTGCCCTAGACACACAGGCCAGAGGTGTAGCAATCTGTATATTGCTACCAATGAGAGAAAACGGTCTTTTAAGGGCCAATTCCAACTTTTTTCCATTGGATCCTTCAAAGAGGAATCATCCTCTATGGAAATGGTAGTGTGTTTTGCTAACCTGGAAACTGCTGCGTCTACTCTAGGGGGAGCTACTCAATCTTTAACTTTTGTCTCATCAAAGGGATACATTTTAGAGACTCGTTAAGTAACTGAAGACCTTTTGTCAGTTCTCTGCCATTCAGTGGAAATCATATCTGAGATAGACTGATGAACAGGAAAACTAGGCGACATTTTCTTATTGCCAATTAAAGCTGCATCCATAATGCCCAGGTCCTTCTGCTCATCAATCAAACCCAAAGATTTCCTAATAGACGTTACAAAACAATCTATCTTATCTAGGGAAAAAGCCCCTGAGTTTTCCACAATTTCTCCTTCCTCCTCCTCAGAGTAGTCAGACAAACCCTGGCTATTTCTATCTTCATTGTCCACTCTCCTGGGAGAAGTACCACCTTCCCCAGTGTCTTCTATCCTCTGCTTTTTCTTGGGGATTGCGGCCTCCTGCATAGCCCAGAAAGTCTATTGCATAGAGACCTTCATCCAGGATACCAATGACACAGTAAGAGGAAGGTGGAGAGTCCTAAAAGGTAATTTTAGGGATTTAGGGAGTAAGATTAGGAACTGGACCTCCAAGGTAATATTCTCACAGATACTACCTGTGCCACGCGCTACACCAGAGAGACAGCGGGAGATTAGGGAGCTCAATGCATGGCTGAAGTATTGGTGTAAGAAGGAGGGCTTTGGGTTTTTAGAGCACTGGGCTGATATTGCTTTGGGGTACAATCTCTATAGTAGGGATGGATTGCACCTGAATGCAAGAGGGTCTCAAGTGCTTGGGGAGAGGATAACTAGATGGTTGGAGGAGATTTTAAACTAGGAATGGGGGGGGGCAATAAATACTGGGCTAGATAGTATAGAAAGGAAAGGCGATGTAGTTAATAACCAGGTGGGTGGATCTGGGGGTGGGGTTAGTACAGATGATAGGGAGAAGCCTATAAACCACATCAAAATTAAATCACAAATGGAACATAGCAGTGGCATAAATTGTATGCTTGCAAATTCTAGAAGTTTAACTGGTAAAATAGGGGAACTAGAGCTGGTAGCTGAAATTGAAAACTATGACTTGATAGGTATAACAGAAATATGGTGGTATGACACACGACTGGTCAATCAATTTGGAGGGCTACATGTTATTTAGAAAAAATAGGTCAAACAAAAGAGGTGGTGGGGTCTGTCTGTATGTCAAACCAGCATTATTGCCTCATTTGCTGGAAGATATATATTATGACAGTAGTGAACATGTGGAATCCCTGTGGGTTGAAATAGTCACTGGGGGTAAAACTGCCCAGAAAATATTAGTGGGTATTTGTGATAAACCACCAAACATTGGTGACCTTGAACAATCAGAACTATTAATGTAAATAAAAAAGGCTTCTCAAATAAGGAGAACTATAATTATGGGGGATTTTAATTATCCAGAAATAGACTGGAAAAATGGAACAGCTAATTCTGCTAAAAGCAGTCAGTTTCTGAACTTGTTGAATGACAATTTTTTGTCTCAACTAGTGCAGACCTCAACCAGAGGGAATGCATGTCTGGATCTGGTAATAACGGACCATGAAGAACATGTCTCTAACATCCAAGTTAGGGAGCACTTGGGGAATAGTGACCATAACATGGTATCATTTGAGATTAATACAAAAAAGCAATTTGGTATGGGTTCCACCAAAACACTGAATTTTAAAAAGGCCAACTTTAGCAGGTTTAATTCATCCCTTGGTCTCGTTGACTGGGATAAAACATTTTAAGGAAAAAACACAGAAGGTAAGTGGAATGCCTTCAAAATAACATTGCAAAAAATACACATATAAATTTATCCCTGTTGGAAACAAATACAAAAGAAGCAAATTAAAACCAATGTGGCTAACCAGTAAAGTAATTCATGAAATAAATAACAAGAAAGCGGCATTTAAACATTATAAAGCTGAGGGATCAGCAGAGGCATTTGCAGAATACAAAAATGCCAACAAACCCTGTAAAAAGGCCATTAAATTGACTGGAGAATGAAAAAAATATTGCTAAGGAGAGCAAGAGCAACCCCAAAAAAATCATTAAATACATTAATGGCAAAAAAATTAAAGTCTGATAATGTTGGGTCCTTGTTATCTGAAACGGGTGAGATGGTCAAGGGGGACAGAGAGAAGGCAGATATTTTAAATAATTTCTTTTCTTCTGTTTTTACCAAGGAAGACCCAATGGACAAGAATCTGCAAACTACTTTTACAGAACAGTCACAGCAAGCATGGGAATGGCTAACACAAGAAAAAAAGTTAAAACAACTGAATGGTGTTAAGGTAGACAAAGCTCCGGGGCCAGATGGTATACACCCATGGGTATTAAAAAACAGCTAAGCCAGGCCCTGGCCAGACCGTTATATTTGATTTTCAGGGATTCTTTTATTTCAGGTATGGTGCCCATGGATTGGCGTAAAGCAATGTGGTGCCCATATTTAAAAAGGGATCAAAGTCACAGCCTAAGGGAATATATTCAAGAATTCTGCTGGAACAGGAATATTAGCAGGTGCCAACATGGCTTTGTGAAAGACAGGTCTTGTCAAACTAACCTGATCGCATTTTATGAAAAAGTGAGTAATAATATAGATGCGGGAGCGGCGTTTGATGTGATCTATTTAGACTTTGCCAAGGCATTTGATATGGTTCCACACAAGAGGTTACTGTACAAATTGAATGAAATAGGCCTAGGGGAAAATGTTTGTGTGTGGATTGGAAATTGGCTGAAAGATAGAATGCAAAGAGTGGTAGTAAGTGGCAAGTTCTCCAGTTGGATAAACGTGATAAGTGGAGTACCTCAGGGATCTGTCCTGTGTCCTCTTCTTTTTAATTTGCTTATTAATGACCTCCCAGAGGGCATAGGGAGCCATGTATCAGTGTTTGCCGATGATACAAAATTAAGTAAGGTAATAAAGTCTGAACTGGATGGGTCTTCATTACAAGAGGATTTGGACAAACTGAGTAACTGGGCAGGCAAATGAGATTCAATATAGACAAGTGTAAAGTTATGCATTTTGGGTATACTAATAAAAATGCAACATATAATTTAAATGGCTGGCAGCTGCAAAGGCCAATAAGATATTGGCATGTATTAAAAGGGGTATTGACTCAAGGGAGGAAGATATTATTATGCCTCTTTACAGGTCCACGGTAAGACCCCACCTAGAATATGCTGCTCAATTCTGGGCGCCCTTTCTGAAAAAGGACATTATGGAACTAGAGAAAGTACAGAGGAGGGCTACAAAACTAGTAAGGGGATTGGAAAGTTTTATTTATGAAGAAAGGCTAGAAAAGTTAAACTTGTATACACTAGAGAAATGGCGTCTTAGAGGGGATATGATATACACTATATAAATATGTTCAAGGCCCATACAAAGGGCTCTCCAAAGACCTGTTCATTAACAGAACATTACATAGGACAAGGGGCCACCTGCTTAGACTTGAGGAAAGGAAATTTCATCTACAACAGCGGAAGGGTTTCTTTACAGTAAGGACAATAAAGGTATGGAATTCACTGCCTGAGGAGGTGGTGCTATCGAATACATTCGGTGCCTTTAAAAAGGGCCTGGATACTTATTTTAAAGAGCATAACAGAGGGCTATGTACGTTAGTATTGGGATTAATATTTAGTTAGGGCTTGTTGATCCAAGGAGAAATCTAATTGCCATTTGGAATCAAGACGGAATTCCCCCCCCCCATTTCAAGGCAGAATTTGAAATTGCTATATTGAGGAGGGGGGGGGGTTTGCCTTCTTTTGGATCAACAATGGTAAACAGGAATAGGAAAAGGGTTGAACTAGATGAACGCAAGTCTTTTTTTCAACCTAAATTACTATGTATGTTACTAGGATAGGAAATCCTGAAATTGACTGGGCATTTCCTGCATGGTTGTTTTTTTTAAGATAGTCCTGACAAATTTGAGAATTTTCAGACGCTGGAATCTTTTTGTCACAAGACCTACATGACTTTAGTTTCTGTGCCTTATCCTCCTTAGGGGGGTGAAGGTTCTACTTTGTCCTTGCTAGATGAAGCTTCAGCTGCAGACATGCTTAATTAAAAATCACTAATATTTAATACATCTCTCTTAAAATAACCACTTTACTTAAAAAAGCATGAATACTATCTAACTCCATGGGGCTTGTCGTTAAATACAGTGTGTGTTCCAAAGATGAAAAGCACATATTGCCTCCACCTGAAACTCCAAAGGACATTTAGATAAGCATAATTCTCCCCCTCTGTTTCCTTCCTTTGTGCTGCAGTTCTGCAGGAACACTCTCCATAGTTACTGTTCCATGGTCGCTTCCCCTTCTGCTGTCTCCGTTGCCCACTGCCGACAGGAGAGAGGTGTCAATCTTTCTTTTTGGCAATGGTTATTATTCGGATTGAGACAGAGGCTACTGCCTCCTGTTCTCCAACTGGCTAGGACCGAAAATAACTGAGCAAGTTTGGGGGTGTAACCTATTTAAATAAAATTTGAGCAGTTCTAGCAGCGGAAGGAAGGAGATAAAATCCCATACTTTATCAGTGATGTGGAGTACAGAAGAAATATAAGTTACAATACAGGCCCTGATCCAAACAAGGGGAAAGAGAGGAAGAATGGTTGAGAGGCAGGCCAAAGCTCAAGGACCACAGAGGTCAATGAGGAGTGAAGGGCACACTGAGTCAGCAAAAACATATTCAAAGAGAGAAGGCTTGGCTACCAAGGGAAACAACGGTCAAAACAACCAAGCCCAAAGGAAAGCAGAGCCCAGAGTATTATCTTGTCATTCTTGCCTTTTGGTACAAAAACTGCCTTCTGCAACAGCCAAATATTTCAAATTTTGACTCATTAGTCCAGAGCATCGTCTGCCATTTTTCTGAACCCCAGTTTCTGTGTTTTCATGTATAGCTGAGTTCCTTGAGCTTGTTTCCACTTCGGAGGTATGGCTTTTTGGTAGCAAGTCTTCCATGAAGACCAGTTCTGACTTCTCCAGACAGTAGATGGGTGTACCAGGGTGCCAATTCCGAGCTGCCAGACATCTTCAGACTATGAAAGGAAGTAAGCATGATGTGTCTTTCATCTGCTGCACTAAGTTTACTTGGACGACCACTGTGTCTTCGGTTCTCAAATTTGCCGGTTTCTTTGCACTTCTTCAAAAGAGCTTGGACAGTACATCTGGAAACCAGTCTGCCTTGAAATTTCTGCCTGGGTGAGACCTTGCTGATGTAATATAACTACCTTGTGCCTTGTTGCTGTGCTCACTCTTGCCATGGTGTATGACTTTTGGCATCAAACCGTCTTTAGCAACCTCCCCTTGTTAGCAGAGTTTGGCTGTTCCTCACCCACTTTTATTCCTCCTATACAGCAGATTCAGTTAATGATTGTGTTTCAACCCACATATTAAATTGATAATTGATGTTCATTAGCACCTGTTTGGTATACTTGTTTAATCATACACCTGACAATATGCCTACAAAATCCCTGACTTTCCACAAGTGTACCTAGAAGAATTGATGCTGTTTTGAATGCAAAGGGTGGTCACATCAAATATTGATTTGATTTAGATTTTTCTTCTGTTCACTATCATTTTGATAATTGATAAATATAAACTATTAATGTCAATTAATAAAACTTTATAGCATTTTTTCATGCCTGCCTAAAAGTTTTGCTGCACAGTACTGTACATACCACACAGGGAGGGAAAGAGACATATGAATTTTCATCTGAGAAGGACAGTACCCCCCTAAAAAGGGACATTTTGGCGGTATGAATGACCATTTATACCTTTTATCCAATCCCTATTAAAAATGAACCAGTTGAGCACAAATTATCATAAAGAAAAACCTGTAACAATTTTTTTTCATTATCAAATTAAATGATGGGTTATACATATAAATGTGTTATCAAAAGAAAAAAAAATGTTTTGATGCATAAGTAAGGCTATATTGTTTGGGACCATGAACTAAATGAATTACAGTGAAAATATGGTTGAACAAAGGCATACTAAAAAGGCCAAAATAACAGAATAATATCTTGGTTTAAATGGAAATCCGAAATAACCTCTCCTCTAAAGGAGGGTTTAAATCTGAGGACTATTATCCTGATGAAAAGATAGATAGGGGGCTTCACATGATAAAGATTGCAGCTCGCTGACCCTCTTAGCTGAAGTTATTGCCGTTAAGAAGACAGTTTTTAATGATAGGAATTTTATAGATACCTCTTCTAAAGGTTTAAAGAGGGGAGAATCAACTAGTTGATTCAAAACCGTATTTAAATCCCACGCAGGGCTGTTTCCCTGATTCTGGGCCGCAATTTGTCAATAGCTTTTATGAATCTTTTTATTACGTCTTCTTCTGCCCAGTGCTTAACTAGTACTGCCGAAAGAGCTGAGATCTGGACTCTAAGAGATGCTGGGCTAAGTCCCATATCAAAACCACTTTGCAGAAAATCCAAAATAACTGGAGCAGACACCTGATCCTTTTTTATTTCCCTCTTAATACACCAGGATCTGAACACTTTCCAAATTTTGTCATCAATTTTTAGAGTTGACTTTTTTCTGCCTGCTATGATGGTATCTGCTACTTTATTAGAGACCCCCTGAAACCTTAGATTTTGCCGCTCAGTCTCCATGCTGTCAAGTGGAAAAAATTTGGAGGAGGATGGAATATTGGTCCCTGATTCAACAGATCCTTTCTGTCCGGAAGACTCCATGGTTCCTGTGTGGACATCCTCATTACATCTGAAAACCAGAGGCGTCTCGGCCATCTGGGCGCTACTACTATTGCCTCTACTTTCTCCTTCCTGATTTTTCTTAATACTTCCCTTATCAGAGGAATAGGAGGGAAGATGTATACCAGATAGAAATTCCATGAATGACTGAAAGAATCCTGTCCCAATGCTTGGCTTGCTTTCCACCTGGAAAAAAAACCTCCTACACTTGTTGTTCTCTGGGCTGGCCATCAGATCCACCTCCGGAATTCCCCACTTTTTGGTTATCTGCAGGAATACCTCCTGGTTGAGTGACCATTCTCCTGGATGAATCTTGTTCCTGCTTAGGTAATCTGCTAGCAAGTTTTGTTTTCCTGCAATGTGAGAGGCAGATATGGCTAACAGATTTCTCTCTGCCCAACAGAAGACTTTTGACATTTCTTTGTTCAGTAACACACTTCTTGTGCCTCCCTGATTCTTTTTGTACATTACTGTGGAGATACTGTCTGATTTTACATGAACCGCCTGGTTCCTTAAGTCTTCCTGAAAGGTGATTAGTGCATATCTTACTTCTCTTAGTTCTAAAATATTTATGTGCAGACTTCTTTCTGCAACAGACCATTTTCCCTGAATTGTCCTGGTTCTCCACACTGCCCCCCATCCTTGGGTGCTCGCATCTGTTGAAATGAACTCCCAATCCAGGTCTTTTAGTGATGTTCCTTTTTGAAGATTCGTTTTCTTTGTCCCCCAATTCAATTCTTTCTTGATATCCTCCGTCAGGTGGATTCTCTGCAAGGGGTTCTGCTGATGTCTGTCCCAGGAACTCAGAAAAAATTACTGTAGATGTCTTGAATGGAACCTTGCCCACGGGACCACTTGTATGGCTGATATCATTGTCCCTAGACACTGCATAAATTGATGTGCGATATGGCTCTTTTTCCTTATGAACCTTATTACCTCTGCTCTTATCCTGTTTATTCTTTCTTCTGACAACGTAATCAGAGCTTTTCTTGTGTCGAACTTCATCCCCAGGAATATTAGACACTGAGTGGGATCTAGATTACTTTTTTCTGTATTTATCAGCCATACCAGTTTCTTGAGATGACAGATCACAGTCTGTGTGCTGTATTCTGACTGTTTTCTGTTCTGAGCCACAATCATCATATCGTCCAGATAAGGTACGACTGCTATTCCTTGCTCCCTTAGTGGCTCTAGAGCCGCTGCCAGAATCTTGGTAAAAACTCTTGGGGCTGTGGATAGGCCAAAAGGAAGAGCTCTGAACTGGAAATGATCTTCCCCTATGGCGAATCTGAGAAATTTTCGATCTTCTTTTCTGATTAGGATGTGATGATAGGCGTCTTGTAGGTCTATTTTTGTAAGAAAGCTCCCTGGAAAGACTGATCTCATTACAGAATTTACTGATTCCATCTTGAATTACCTTTTTATTAGACAAGAGTTCAGCTTCTTTAGGTCTAAAATGGTCCTGCAGGAACCTGACGGTTTGGGAACTGTAAATAAAATTGAATAGATCCCTTCCAATCTCTGATTCTCTGGTACTTGCTGAATCACCCTCTTCTGTAATAGAGTCTCTATTTCTTGTCTGATCATATTCTGCTTTTTGGCATTCCTGGGTACTTTCGATCTCTTGAAAACATGGTCTCTTGGAGTCTGTATGAAGGGCAGCGGATATCCCCCTTCCAGAATTTTCTGAACCCAAACGTCCGGAGACGTCCAATGATGCTGAAAAAAGGTTAATCTTCCTCCTACCTTTTCTGGAAAGGGGACCCGCTGACCTTCATACCTCTTTCTTAAACTGCTGCTTCCTGGAGAAGTCCTTTCTGAACGCTCCTCTAGAAGGCTGACCTGATGCATGTCTTTTCTGTTCAAAACCCTTCGACTGGTAACGCCACGAAAAGGATAATTTTTGCTTCTGTATGCAGAGCCCCTAGGTGATGATCTTCTTCTTTTCTCTTGGGGCAGGAATGCACTTTTTCCACCTGATAATTTCTTAATCAGGTCCTCTAGATGTTCTCCAAATAACATCTGTCCTTTGAAGGGAAGATTAACTAGTTTATTCTTCGAAGAGCTATCTGCTTCCCATGCTCTCAACTAAAGGGCTCTTCTTGAGGCGACTGATAGCGCCAAGGACTTAGCTCCCAGTTTTACCGCATCCAACGAAGCGTCACATATGAAGTTATTAGCTTCCTTAATGGCTGCCACTTCTCTAACTAATTTTGACCTAGATGTACCTGCCTCAATACTTTCTTCCAGATTGGATAGCCAGATACGTATGGATCTGGAAACACAGGCCAGGGCTGTAGCTATTTGAATGCTACTTCCTATAATAGAGAACTGTCTCTTAAGGGCAGATTCTAGTTTTCTTTCCATTGGATCTTTTAAAGAAGATCCATCTTCTAAAGGGATAGTGGTCGCTTTAGCCAATCTAGAGACGGCCGCATCCACCTTGGGAGGAGTAACCCACTTTTGAATGAACTCATCCTCAAATGGGTGCATCCTATTGAACCTTTTCGAAACAGAGGATCTTTTATCTGTTCTACTCCACTCAGTAATAATGGTCTCGGAGATGGATTGATGAACCGGAAAGGTAGGGACCTTTTTTATATGCCCAATAAAGGCTGCATCCATGATACCCAAATCCTTCTGCTCATCAACCAATCCCAGGGACTTTCTTACTGAAGACACTAAACTGTCTACTTTTTCTAAGGAAAAAGCCCCAGATTCTTCCACTCTCTCTCCTTCCTCTTCCTCTGAAGAGAACTCTGATGGACCCTGGCTATTTCTGTCTTCACTATACCCCTGTTTAGGATAAGAAGTACCTTCCCCAGGGTCCTCTGTCCTTTGCCTCTTCCTGGGAACTGCAGCCTCCTGCATGGCTGAAAAAGTCTCCTGCATGTAGGCCTTCATCCAGGAAATAAAATCCTGGAATTGACTAGGCATTTCTTGTATGGCTGCCTTTTTTAAGCATTCTTGGCAAATTTTAGAATTTTCAGAGGCTGGAAATTTTTTCTCACAAGCACTGCAAGCTTTTAACTTTTGAGATTTATCTTCTTTAGGGGGAGTAGGCTTTACTTTCTCCTTACTAGCAGAGAACTTAGAAAACGACATTTTAAAACTTACTAACTTTAATAATAACACTTTTAAAAACTATAGCCCCTACTAGGAAAAAAGCACAAGAATGGGAAAGTCCTACCTTACTCCTGCAGCTGCAGTCTTTTATCTGGCGTACGTCTCAGCTGTGACCCGCATCAATTGCTTCCTCCATCTTGACCTGAACTGATAAAAAGAGGACTTGCTGTGTCCTCCTCTGCTTCCTGAACCTGCTCGTTGCCATCAGGGTAGAACCGCCCGCCACTTCCTGGGCCTCCGGCAGCAGGAAGGAAGGCCGCGGCTTGCCTTGCGTTCCATAGATGGAACGCACCGGGGATTTCCTGTATTTTCTTGGCGCGGTGCTGAAGCGCGCCGAATCATCCTTCTTGGAGCATCTTGCGATGCCGCCCTACCTCCCAGTCTGAGAGCCGCAGGACAGTCTTCCTCTCCGATCGCTCCGTCCTGAGGTAAGCCAACCACACCGCAGCTCCTGAGTCCTCCAGCCGGCTAGGACCAAAAGAAACTGGCGGAAGTTGGGGGAAGGCACTATTTAAATTTTTGTGGGTGGTCCTACCGGCTGGAGGAAGGAGAAAACTCCCCATAATGTCTAGTGACGGGGAGTACACAGAAGAAAAATGTTTTATTAAATGGGGCTTCTGTCCCTTAAATACTGAACAAACCCTAAAAAAAATACAATTATAACGGTCATACAAAATGTGGACATCAGGTGTAATTATATTTACCTTTTTATTGAACAAATGTCAAATCTCAACTTTCTCTCTCCCTTATTAAAATTAGTGTCTTCAACTGTATAAATATAATTTTAGTCTTCTAACTGAATGATCTAAGGTGAAAGTCTGTGTAAAATGTCTGCTGAATAGAAATTAAGTTTTAGTTTGTAAACCATTCATTGTATGGGTTTTGTGTTACAGATCAATTAAATTGCTCACTTAAAAGAAAAGTTAAATAGACAGAGGCCAAGAGGGATAATTTACCAAAGCAGACAAAATGAAGTTCCAATTTACTGAGCCAACAATGTACCTTTAAAATCAATTTGGTTATACAGGATTATCTAGTCCTCACTTGAGCATCTGAAATAGGCTAGCGACCTTTTAAAGTGATAGTAGTACTTCGTTTTAACTTTATTTTATTTTGTAGGCATTAAAAAAAACATGAAGAACGATACAAGTCTTGTCTCTCAAACCTTTATGGTTTAAGAGATATTCACAAGTTTCCCCCTCCCGCCCTTTTTACCTAGTGTAAGCAATCTCTTCTCAGATGTGGAATGCAGTCTATAGACCAGACAGATAACAGAAGGGGACACTCTTATTCCTATGAAAACAATGAAATCCCTGCCCCCCTTGACAAGCTTTTCAGGTTTTTCTTTTATCATAATTGAAGATTGTCCCTCTCTGCAGTGTACCTGGGAACCTCCCTTCTGCTCTGGCTGAACAGTGTGACATTAGTAAAAGGGGTGGGAGGGGGACACTTTGTCACTGAATTACTCTGGAACTACAACTCTGACAGAATTGAAATAACACTCTCCAAAGTCCAAATACTATGACGATTAATTAGAGCTGCTTTTATTATGAAACATTACTATCCCTTTAAGCCTCAATCAGAAACATAATATGCATTCCACTTACATAATTCCTTCTTATAATTCTACAAAACAATCAATCAAACATTCCCAACATGGAGTGAAAATGTAAATGCAGTATAGGAATTCCTTTTAATCAGTTTACAAAGAAAGGAGAACGAAATAAAAACAAGGTGTTTAAAAAAAGTCACATTGTCATAAGTGAATGAAAACTGTGGGTTAAAAAAAAATTAAATCATGACTGAAATTTACTATATTGATATCCAACCAGTGACTTGATTTTTCACCAGTAAGGTACCGAACGTAGACCAATTACAGCTGCACAGCAATTGATATAGTATAAAAAAGTCCTCTATGTTGAGTTGATAACTAAATTGTTAAAAGCAATTGCAAGTATTTGCTAAAATGAACCTGAAAATTGTCAGTTTAGAGTTAGAACTATTACCCAAATTAGAAACAAATTTGTTAGGTAGCAAAAAAAGTGAAATTTACTCACCAATATTTTGTTTTCTTCTGTGTCTCCTCTCCACGGCTTAAGAGTGATATTTCCACCTCCCAAGAATACATTTCTGACCCAGGATACAAAGCAACATCGCCTCCACATACCACATCAGTTAAATGTTGTCAATAATAATAATAATAATAATAACTAGTATTTATATAGCGCCTTTCTCCCAGTGGGACTCAAAGCGCTTTCAGCGCACGCTCTCGGAATTAACCAAATCGGCAGCTGAAATAATAGATGTTATTATTACCCAATTAATGGTACTCATTTATCGACCTCGGAAGGATGAAAGGTTGAGTTGACCCTGCTGGGATTTGAACCTGCAACCTTGCGGTTGGAATAGGCTCCATAGTCAGGGACTTTACCACTGAGCTATCTCACCAGCTAGAAAGAAAAAAAGTTGAGACACATAGATCCACATATCTGCAGTTAATTCAATACTAGTTAGGGAAGGGCAAGCCGTGGAGAGGGACACAGAAAAAAAAAATGTAAATATTGGTGAGTAAATTTCACCTTTTCTCCTGTATCCCCTCCATGGCTTAAAATGGGACTTCCCCAAGCAGTACCATAAAGGGAGGGTTACAGGAAAAAAATGTAAACAACTCAGTCTGCCATAATATGATATGGCATATTGTCCAGTATGATAACACAAAATAAAGATCCTACCATTAACCCCTTAAGGGCTAAGTGACGTGCTATCACCGTCATGGTCCTTATACCCTTAAGGTATAGCACGTCACATACTTTTTACTTACAGCGCTCTACCGGGAGCACTGTAAATAAAAACAGGGCCAAAAATTGATCTCTCCAAGACCGGAGCGATCTCTCTTAGGCCTCAAAACGGCACGCCAGTACGCGTAACAGGTCACGTGTCCCGGCGTGTCTGCAACAATCAAAGCGGTCCTTAAGGGAAGGTAACTTCCCTGGACCGCTGGTCCTTAAGGGGTTAAGGAGGAACCACTGCTTGCAGGACCTTCCTCTTCCAAAGCATGCATTTATTGATGCCTGTACAACCAGACTATAGTGTCTAATAAAAGTGTATAAGGATTTATCTGCTGCTTTTGCCGATCTCTGAAGGCGTTGCTGTAGCTTTAGGAGCCGAACAAGCAGACGTATCTCGTAGAATGAGACTTCAGCTTAATCGGAGGGTTTTTATTATTTAGCGTATTTGCTAGGGTTATACATGTTCTGATCCAAATGGCAATAGAGGGCTTTGATGTGGCTGTTCCCTTCAATTTTCCAACAAAATGAACAAATAAGGATTCAGTCTTCCTGAAAAGTTCAGATCTTTTAAAAGTATGTAGTAAGGCAACTGACAAGACTGAAGTTGTGAAAACGTTTTTCATTGTCATTTGTTGGGTTTGGACAGAAACAGGGTAAGACAATATCCTGATTAAAGTTGGAACTCAAAAGTAACTTTGATCTGAATGTAGGCTTTGATTTGAGGACAACTTCATCCTAATGAAGCGAAAAATATGGTTCTTTTACAGGGAAGGGCTTGAAGTTCCCCAGTTCGCCTGGAAGAAGTTAGAGGTTAAGAAGACTGTTTTGATTATTAAATTATTCATGGAGATAAAGTCAACGTGTTCAAAAGCTGGATTAGAAGGCAGTTGTTGTAATACTAGATTAAGGTCCCAAGGAGGAACCACTTCACGTATTGCTGGCTTAATTTTTGAAATTGCTTGAACAAATCTCTACAATAAAATTATTTGCCAGGGGTCTGGCCAAAACAGTCAATGAAGATCTTTTAAAGGCCTTTTTTTGAAACCCGTCTTGTGGGAAGTCCAAGATGTTTCTAAATTAAATCTCATCTCTAGATAAATTGTGATCTTTGCACCATTTTGGGGAAAAAAAAAATGCAGCTGCGATAGATTTATGAAAAAGAGGCTGTGTGTCCTAAAATGGTATTAGCTAATTCTGAAGAAACACCTAGGCCGAGAAGGGAGCTCCTCCCAGCTTCCAGGACACTAAACTCAAAAACACCAGAATGGAGTGGAACACTGGTCCCAGAGTCACAAGATCTGGATCCTGCAGAAGCAAGATTGGAGGAAAGACATTTTCACGAACCAAGGTGCAATTATAATGAATCTGTTTGTTTCCTCTGAATCTTCCTATGTTAGAGATGACTGGAAAAGGGGGAACACATACATCAGCACAAAGTCCCAAGAGATCCGGAGTACATGTTGCGCTATGGCCTTTTTGTTCTTCCAGTTTGTATTGTTTTCTTTAGCCATCATATCCACCACTGGAGGTCCCCACTGTAGGACTATGAGGTTGAATATCCTTTTATTCAGGATCCATTCTCCCGGATCAAGTGCATTTAGAAAATCTTCTTAGTTGTTTAAGAATATTGAAATGTGAAAAGCAGTCAGGTTCAACAAATATTTTTCTGCCCAATTCAGAATTCATTCCACAAATTTCTGCAGAGACGCTTGCTTTCATTCCTCCCTGATTTTTTATGTACATTACTGTCAACATCTGTGCAGCATTGTTCCTCGGTTTTGGCTTTGATTTCTTTAACACATTTTCTGCCACTTTCAGCTGATGTGCAGAGATGTCTCCTGCTTGGACCATTTTCCCCTGTATTAATTCTGTTCTCAATACTCCTGTCCAGAGAGTGAGTCTGGAATGCATCAAAATCATCATGCAGACTGGCTCCTCCAGGGCTTGCTTCGTCCCACATGTTTGGGATTTAGTCACCTGTTACAACCTGCTGTACCTCTTGGCCGGCGTCATATTGCTTCTCGTCTGTTGTGGGACAGTATGCCCTTTGTTCACCATTTAAAGAACCCAATTGTCTGCATAGGCTTCTTTCTGTGTGGACATGAAAAGTTCCAGCCTGCCCCCCATGCTCGCACGCACACGCACACACACACACACACACACTATAGATTGGTCTGTCCCCTCTTCACTGCGTGTTTGTCCCGAATGGGTTGCCTAGGAAATGTGCCTTTAAAAGGAGACAGGAGGCTCAGTCCCTGTGGTTTCATATGAGAGGACGACAATCTGCTTAATCAATCGTGCTATGGAACTTTGGGTGCACCATTACCCTTGGAGGGGCCCGAAAAAGGAGAGCAGAAAAGCAGGAGAGTGTAGCCAGGAGTGTGAATGGTCCAGGTAAATTTTCAGGCATCTTTTGACATCCAAGGTGTGGCACAGGGTCCCATTGTCTGCATTTTGATCAGAGAGGAAGGGCAGCAGGACAACTTCTAAGAAAGATGAAATGTAGAGTCAAATTTGGGCATGAACAGTCAGTATGGAAATTTAGGAAGTATTCCTTAATGGAGAGGGCCTGAATCTCTCCAATTCTGCTTGCAGATGTAATGGCAATGAGGAAAGGCATTTTTAGTGGTCATGAATTTGATAGGAACAATGCCCTTATGTTCAAAAGGATAGGCAAGAGATGATTAAGCACTAGGGTCAGATCCCAGGGAGCCACCTGTGCAAGAGATTGAGGCCTCAATTTGGACATGGCTCTGGTAAACCGCAGAAGGAATGGATGACTGGAAATAGGGGCATTGTACCAATCACGTATAGCTGCAATCTGGACCTTGATAGTAGAAGGTTGCAGACCCGTTTGAAAGACTAGATGCAGAAAATCTAGGGTAGCCTTGAGGTCTGCAGAAACGGGATATAAGTTTCAAGAAAGACACCAGGTACAGCAAATCTCCCCTATTATCAAGTATTGTAGGGAAGTGACTCTTATGGCTGTGTAAGAAAGTCTCAATTACTGCATCCACACACCCTGGAGCCTTAGGAGTTGCTTTTCAACATCAGGCTGTCAGGGAGAAGACCTGAGGGTTGGGGCGAAGGACTGGACCTTGGTGAAGAAGATCTTGTCGTTCAGGAAGGACAGATTGGAGATCTCAGGGAGATCTGAAAACCAGTCTCACTCGGGACAACAAAGATTACTGCCGCCTTCTCTTGTTTCAGTCTTCAGCACGTGAGGTAAAATTGGGACTGGGGAAAGACGTACCCCAGGTAAAAGACCCATGGCTGGAGAAGGGCATTGTCTGCCTCTGGGTGATCCCTCGGAAATTTGAAGAAAAACTTCCTGGTTGAGGGACAACTGCATGTGCAGCAGCTGATTCCGGCTGAGAAAATACGCATTCAGATTGAGGTAGCCCTGAGGCGAGTAGAAGGAAGCTACATTAGAGTGTTCTCCGCTCAGGAGCAGGTGGCATGGTAAGCTTCAGCAAGGCTGGACTCCTGGTTCCTGCATGATGGTTTAGATATGCAACCAATGTGCTTATCCTGACTGATGTGCCTCAGAGGATGGAGCTCCAATGCCAAAGTGCTCTCCAAACTGCTAGAAGATACCAGAGGTTGGAAGATTGTTTGGATTCTGCTTCTGTCCATGTCCCTTAGTGATAACATGCTGGACCAGGAGCTGCCAGGGTAGGCCTGATGACAGATGGTTGCAGTTCAACCACAATATGAGAGATTTTAGGATGAAGGGAGGAAGCCCGAGTAGGTGATACAGGGAAGGATGTTCCCAGGAGGAATGCCTGCAGGAGGCAGAGATGCAGTAGGGCCCAGGGAACAGCCAGGATGGAAAAGGACATAAGACCCATGATGTCCCATGTACTGGCGGTCTGTGAAGCCAGCATGTGCAGAACCACACAAAAAAAAAGTGCCTTACAGTGCATGAGGACTGCTAGGCATCCACTGTACTGCTTGGAACACAGGGTAGAACGCATACTGAAGGAAGCGTGCGCACATTCTGCAATTTCGGATCCTTGCATAGGTGTCCCCAAATGCCTCTGCCCTCATCTTCTTTCTCCCAAGGAGTTACTGAACACGGCCGGCCAAATAAAAGCCTTGGTCGCCCTTTGGGGACATAAGAGAAAGCATATCTGACAGGAAAAGCACTGGTATGTTGAGGTATAGGGGCTCCTTTATAGGGTGGAACTTTTAATTACACCTGTGCTTTTCCTGTCCTGGGGGGGGGGTCTCATGTATGTGCTTCCTGGGATAGGGAGGAAATTAGCATGCTATAAAATATAAATAAATAAAAAAATAAAAAAAGTTTGCGAACATTTCCAAACATGGAGTATCAGTGAAGCTCACATCAAGTCACAAAGAAGCAGGCCCCAAGTCTTATATACCCATAAGACAAAAAAATCAAAGGGCTCCAATAGTGCTTAGATCCGACAAACAGTATATCAATATCAATATGAAAAGACTTGCACTCACATTTATATATGGCTGTTTGTACACTTATGCATACATACAGCTAACCAAGCTTGCAGGGGTATCTTACCGCCCTTGCTCGTTAACTTCTCGATCTCCAACCTCTCGGAATTCTGTCATCCAACTCCAACAGGATCCACTGTCAATCTTTTCTTGAAAAAAAAAAAGGGTTGCTGCTCCAGCAAGTACTGACAAAATCTCGATTTATTCAGCAATGTTTAAATACAAATAAAAAACATACCACTTAATAAATTACCCACTAAAAAACACGTTTCGCAGAGTTGAAACACTGCTTCTTCAGTAATGTGTAGGTTATAAATGAAAACCGGACGCTGGTACGAGCGGCTATTTAAATTTACCACCGTCCGGTTCATTGGTCAGTAGGCCAGCCGCTCCCTCACTCAAACAGTCCCACGAATTGCTAAAATCAACCTTAACCCATGTAGCACCGTGCTGCAGCGGCTGACCACTTTACCATAAATCATTATTTATTTACCTATTGTATGTACACACTCATATAAACACATATACCAATTTATAAAATATGTAATATCAAATAAAATCCTTTCCATGGCTGCTTCTCTATTCAATCATTAGTGCAACAGTTACCAAACTATTTAAACTATTCATATTGATATACATACTGAATGGAACACAATTCCAACCCAGTACTGACTGGGCCAGGGTCTAAAACATACCCTAACCCCTGCCGCGCCGGGTAGCTGTAACCAACCCTTCTCGGAATATAAACTTCCTATGTATACCCAACTATCCCCATCTTAGTATGCACATGTACAATACCTATAATGTACAGTAAGACCTGTGCACATAAGTACCCGTCATCACCCCCACCCCAATCATCACTGTACTCCAGCACAACCGGCCTCCACCGGACTAGGACGGCCGCAGCACACGTACCAACCTCATCCGGGGTCACAAAACCGATTCAACGACATGCAACGCAACAAGCATCCACATCACACCCGCCGGATACACACTCAGGACCGGATACATTATGTTACATTACAACTAATCAATTAACTAATTACCAATACAATAATCTACAAAACTATCCATTTATTAAATAACATGCCGCTATATCGACCAGGCACTGCACGGGTCAAAGCAAAAACGGCTTTGACCCCTGCAGTATCGTACTACAAAAATGAACCACCCATTCTCATTGTCAGCACAATCCTAAACACGGAACTGAATAGGCCAGAACCAATTCAGTCTTAACCCCAGCCCTGCCGCGTTGCCCTACTGGTCCAATTAGATATCCAATTTAATATCAATTCACTAAAAAGCCAAACCTTAACTTTCATCCCGAATAACCATCTGTCGACACTAAACTCCAGTATCAACCTTTGGACTGCGAGGGTCAAAACCCAAAAATCAGTCTTAACCCCAGCAGTGCCACGCTGCAATAACTGACCACTCAAACCAAGCCTTAACTCCGGACCCAAATACACACCCAGCAAGCACCAAAATCCCAATGCTACACGCTCATCAAATAGGTCCCACAACCCCAGACAAGATCAACACACATAACACAACCACCCCAATACGATGGCTACCAGCCACACCGAAACACAACAACAAAAATAATGACTAACACCCATGTGCACTAATCCCACCCGTACATATAAAATCTCCCTATGCAGAATTACATCTGCTCACACACATATATATATATATATATATATATTATCTAAAAAGTATACCTCTATATAATCCCAACGTGTTACTACGGGAATAATATTTATCTATTCGTAAAGTGAATAATAGTTAAACTGATAATACCAAAGATAAGGCTGCAACTAACGATTATTTTGATACTCGATTAGTTGGTCGATTATTTTTTCGATTAATCGGATAAAAAAAAAAAAAAACAATATGCTAATTTTTCATTATTTAAAATGATTTAATGAACAAACTGAGTGTTAAAAACAAACAGCAGAATAAAAAAACTTTACACATTAACATGCGTCATTATTTTACTATGGGGTCTATGCACCTCTCTTTCTCCCCCATGTACCCCTCTTTTTCCCCCATGTATTTCTTTCTCCCCTTTGTACCTCTCTTTTTCTAGACTGTCACTCTGTTGCTCTCCTTGTCACTGCTGCACTCCTCTTGCTGCGTTGAGTTGGCAGGCTAGGGGGTAATTTGAGTGGCATCCGGTCCCCTGTGGCTGGCTGGCTCTGAGTTCCCTCCTGCCCGCCCGCATCATCACGTGCCCCTGCGGCCCGTGATGACATACATGCAGAGAAGGGGAAGAGGGCAGAGGCACCGGAAGAGAAGCACTTGCTGCCAAACAGTAACAATCAGTCTTCTGGCAGCAAGTACTTCTCTTCCGGTGCCTCTGCCCTCTTCCTCTTCTCTGTCTGTATGTCATCACGGCCCGCATGGGACCGTGATGATGCGGGCGGATGGAGCTTGTCATATTGACACTGGTGGCGGCGGCAGTCTGGGGCTGCAACTAATCGATTATGAGAATTGTTGACAGCGATTCTCATAATCGATTTTTATCGATATTGATTCGTTGTTACAGCCCTAACCAAAGATTAAGTAACTATGTAGAATTTTATATAAATATTCTAAGTGAAAATATAAAAAAAGATAAAAATTCATCCATCTAGTATACAATAGTGCGGGATATATAGAAAGATATATATTTAATCAAACCTGTGTATCAACTACCTCGTTAAGAACAAATGGTGTAAGTGTATTTAATCTAAGAATCCAATATGCCTCTCTGCAGGCCAATCTACGATGTCTATCACCACCATTAGGATTAATCAACTCAATAGGAACCACATGAAGACCTTCTGGATTTTTATCATGATTTTCAAAATAATGCTTGTATACACTATGTAACAACAAACCTGATAAAATGTTCCTCCTATGCTGGCCGAAACGCGTCCTTAATTGTTGCATTGTTCTGTCCATGTACAGTACATCACATTTACATGTCAGTAAGTATACCACAAATCATAAAGGAACCTATCTCAAAGCTCTCACCAGTTGATGTGGATCTAAAGTGAGTCTCTCCATGACCAATAAAGTTACAGGTCAAACATCTCACTTTCCCACATCTATAGGATCCTTTCAAGCAGTTTTTACTAATGGTTCCTGTGGATTCAATCATCAATTGATCTCTTATACTTTTATTTACATTTAATCTCCTAGTGGGGGCCAGTATATTTTTTTTAAAGTAGGTGCTTTTCTACAAATCATTCTAGGTCTTTTGGGAATTAAAGATATTAATAGAGTATCCTTCTCCAAAATCCTCCAATGTTTTTTTAAAATCTGATTTATATCACATATAATATTATACTTCATGATAAATGGTGGAAAAGATCTACTGTCAAAATTTTCATTCTAACTACAACTTTTATCTTTCTTAGATGATTTATCCTTTACTTCTTTAAATACTGATGCTATTCGATCCTTCCCTGATCTATTAAATGTATTCCTTCATGCCCTAACCATAGCATCCTGGACTAGATTCCTTGGATAATCTTTTTGCTCAAAACGTCCCTGTAGAATTTCAGCTTGTACATCATAATCTGAAACTTCACTACAATTTCTCGCAATTCTACAGAATTGCCCATAGGGTACATTCTGTAACCACTTCCGATGGTGGCAGCTTTTAAAACTTAGATAGCTATTCATATCAACTTCTTTAAAGTGTGTCTTGGTCTTTATTTTTCCCCCAGGAGTACCCCAATAAGGTCAGATCCAAAAACTGAATGGATTCTTTTTCAATCATGCTTGTAAACTTCATACCCCACTTATCTGCATTCAAATGCTCAACAAAAGGGATAAACAGGTCCTTCATCCCCTCTCCAGATAAATAAAATGTCATCAATAAAACGATGGTAGAACACCAGACCCATACACTAATGTGTTTTCAAGATGTCCCATAAAAAGGTTTGCGTAGCTGGGTGCAAATCTGGTGCCCATCACCATACCCTTTTTCTCCAGGAAGATATCGCCATCATATTCAAAGCAATTATGGGTAAGTACAAAATTAATAGATTCAAGAATAAAATGAATCTGTTCTTGTGGCATTAAAAGATCCATCATAAGAAATGACTTACAGACCTCCAACCCACCCTCATGTGGGATATTCGAATAAAGTGCTATTACATCCAATGTAACCCAATAAAATCCTTCTTCCCATGTAATATCATCCATCAAATCAATAACATGCTTGGTATCCCTAATACATGAAGGGAGACTCAAAACTAACCTTTGCAGATGATAATCGATATAGGACGATAAGTTACATGTCAGGAAATCTATACCTGAAATAATTGGCCTGCCGATTATGCCCAAAGTCTTGCATCCGCACAAGGCACTGGGTAAATTTTTCTGAGTTTTGAACTATAAGCAATTGACTCCCATAGATCTCTGGTGAAAGCCTTACATTTTAAGACCCCATTCTCCAGATTGTTCTGTTCCGAAGATTGTTGTGAAGACAAAAGTGGACTAATACTTGAGCAAAACTGATCCTAATGTAATGTCAAAAGTACCATTAAATTGAATTTTTAAGCCCTTGAATGATCGGAAGGTATTCAAACACACTGCTTAACAATGTATTGCAGAGCTCTCCAACATCCAAGGGGTAAAGCTGTTAGTACCCCAGAACTGCTCCATTATTGCCTGTCCTAAACATATATGCCCTTGTTTTTTTCCCCTCCTTTCCATTTCCCACCCCAATCCTATCCTAATAATAAAAGGCCAGAAAGTTTGTCACAATGCAGTCATGCTCAGTAGAGACTGCCCGCGTTCGGCCAGTCTCTACTACGCATTATTGCATCTTGTGAGTGAGGCAGCGCAATAGTGTGGAGCAGTGAGGTAATGACAGTACACAGAGCATGCCCAGGTAATGTTACCCCTTTGAGTGCCAGAGTGGTATGCAACGCATTGCTCTGCAATGCGTTGCATACCCCTCTGGCACTTAAAGGGTTAAGAGGCCAGTCCTGCTCAGCGTACTGCCATTACCTTACTACTGCATGGCCCATGCACAGTCTTTTACACTAGTTTTTAATCAAATATTAAATATATACCACAGCATGCATTTGCCATGTTTTGATGGATATCTAAGCAAAATCGATAGTATACAATTGTTAATATTATGGACCTTAGGCAGTTTCTCATTTGCTGTAAGGCACACCCTGTGGCAGCAGGAGGGTGGAGTTATGGGAAGATGATTATGACAGGAGTGGTCAGGGAGCAAGGCCACACCTCTCAAAATCAATGCCAAGCCCTCTGACAAGCGTGTCCCTCGTTGTCTTCCCTCCTGCCACACATGTTCCACAATGCTCTCCCATTCTCTACCACAAGTATCTGTGATCTAACTGCCTTTCTCTGCCACAAGAAGCCTTCATCTCCCTCCCTTTCCCTACCTCACCTATCCCTCATCACCTCTCTCTCTCTCTCTCGTATCCCTCACGGCCCTCTCTTTTTACAATCTCACAAATTCTTTATCCCCTTCTCTTCATCCTGGATGCGCTTCCATTGCTGCCTCCTCTTCACCCTGCCAGTCCATCCTTTCACCGCTTCCTCTCCATCACGTCCATTTCATCTTCACCACTTGCCTTTATCACTCAGACACTTATCACATCATGTGTTTTGTTTTGTTTTTTATTATAATAAAAGCTCCAAAAAGACTTAGCATGGGTTAGATTTAGCAATTGCACCTTTTACTTTAAGTGAAATAACATTATTTTCCTGCTTCTATTCCTGATTATATATATATATATATACATACACACACATACATACATACATACATACATACACACACTACTTAGGAAAAAGCTGCAGTCCCTTGATAAAGGCAGAGTGTGCATTTTTTTAATGCAAGTTGATCACAGAGTGACAAATATATTCAGGAATCATCAAAGATTAACCAGGTGCTGGTTTCCCCTTAGATCCCATGACTGGATCACATACCCAAAAGCATACAACCTCCAGCAATAAACACGGTTTATTATTCTGTTAGTTATTGCTTTAGTCACAGTACGAATGCAAAAACAAACACTTCCTAACCTTACAATAAAAAACTAGCTGCACCTCATCTAAGCTAGCTAATAATATAAAATGATAAATATATACAGCATTGCAAAAGACAATGGTTCAATCCCGTAAATAAGATGGCAGACAAAAAGAGAAAAAAGAAAACAGATGAAAAAGGGAGAGCAGACAGGGATGCAGTTCCTACCTAACCTTCCTCTGGTTAAACAGGGGTGATTTGGCATGGGCTGAACTTAGAAGCATTTTTTTTTCAGCCTCATCAACCATGTTACTATGATGCTTCACTCACTTGCAGCACTTTGATCAGGGCCCTACTCCACCTATGTATCCCTAGAACGCCAACTCTGCGAGGTCACAATGAGGTATGTTAACTACAGAAGCTGAATCGGGATGTGGGAAATAATCTACAACACCTAGGTGTGCAGAAACTGAGAGCAGAGAGACAGAAGTTGGCAGCAGTTAAGAATTTAGGAGCTGGGGGAAGGGGAGTGGAGATGAGAAAACAGGGGAGAATGTTGGACAAGGGGAAAGCAGGTGGAAGTGGCTAGTGGCAGTGGGGGAGATGATGTGGGCAGGAAATAATTAGCTGGGGCACTGTATAAAAGAAATGAGGCATGCCTATTCATCCCTGCACGAGTAAAGCAGCGATTTTCTCGCTAGCATAAAAAAGTTTGTAACAGTGTTGCATATGGTTTGTTTCAATACAGCAATTAAGTGATTTTATGGATTTACTTTTTTAAATGCATATTTTACTTTTTGTCTTTGTTTAACCCTTTGAGTGACATTGGTATGCTTAAAGTGGATCTACCACCTCTACAAAAGTTATGCTTATTATGTAGAGGATATAAGGGTGAAAACGCTTTTTTTAAAAAACGTTATTTGTGTTAAAAAGGTGCTTTGTAGAGTGCCCTGCACCCTACTTCCTCATAAACTTCCGTTGCCACAGTTTGCCGCACTGCCCCTTCTCATTACCCAGCCTCCTCCGATGACAGAGAATGTCTATCTGTAAGCTAGAGCAATCTCATTGGCTAGATATCAATCTCTTCCAATGAGATCGCTCCAGCTTACAGACAGAAGCCTCGGTTATCGGGGGATGCTGGGTAGTGGGAAGGGAAAAGGGGCAGTGCGGCAATGGAAGTTTATGAGGAAGTAGGGTGCAGGGCACTCTATAAATCATCTTTTTAACACAAATAGCTTATTGATTTTTCTTTTTTAAAAACACATTTTCAACCTTATGTATATATCCTCTACATAATAAGCATAACTTTTGTAGAGGCGATAGATCCACTTTAACCCTCTGCGTGCCAGAGAGGGTACTCAACCCTTTGAGTGCCAGAGGGGTACGCAATGCATTAACACTTGATTTAGGAGTACAGTTTAATAACTGAATAACATCAATTGGGACATTATCAGCTTGTGTGACACTTGTAAAAAAAAAAAAAACTTTTAGTCAAATTAGAAGAGGGACACTGGCTATACTATAAAGTAACCAATGATGGACGATGTGGGGGAATCAGATTTTTGTTTAACAAAAGACAGACAGATTCAGTTGTAAAAGTAGAAAGCATTTCTGAAAGAATTGCTTCCTGTGCTGTCAAGATAAACAGTCAATATTTTCTTCAAATCATTCAAGTTTATGCCCCTTTAAGTAGCCATAGTGATGATGAAGTTGAGGAATACACCTTTACAAACAGGACAATTACAGCTACAAATTTATAATGGTAGATTTCAATGCAAGACTTGGTAAAATGCAAAATGGTGAAAAATGTATTGGTCCACATGGGACTGGAAAGAGATGCCAGAGGCACATACCACATACTCAAATTTTAATCAACCAAAAGACAATACATTCTGGTCAAAGCAATGGATATAGTGGATAATCCAAACAAATTCTTTCCTACCTTATTGAGGAATAACTACTTGTAGAACTCCTCTTCCAAATTTAGTGTCTGTACAGGCATTGATATCCAGTTTATAATGTTTTATAAAAGTGGATATAGACTTCCATGTGGCTGCCTTGCATATTTCTTCTGGGGATGCATTAGCCTTTAAAGGGATAGCAATGTTTCAAAATAAAAGCAGCTCTAATTAATCATCATACTATTCGGACTTTGGAGAGTGTTATTTCAATTCTGTCAGAGTTGTAGTTCAAGAGTAATTCAATGACACAGTATCCCCCTCCCGCCCCTTTTACTGATGTAACACTGCTCAGCCAGATCAGAAGGGAGGTGCCCAGGTAGACTGCAGAGAGGGACAATGTTCAAATAAGATAAGGGAAAAACCTGAAAAACTTGTGAAGGGGGGCAGGGCCTTCATTGTTCTCATAGGAAGAAAATTGTCCCCTGTTGTTATCTGTCTGGTCTATGGACTGGATTCCACATTTGAGAAGAGATGGCTTACACTAGGTAAAAGGGGCGGGAGGGGGAAACTTTGCTTGTGAATATTTCTCAAACCATAAAGGTTTGAGAGATGACTTACATAGTTCATGTTTTTTTTAATGCCTACAAAAAACAAACATAAAACGAATTACTATCCCTTTAATGCCCATGATGTGGCCACTGCCCTAGTTGAATGTGCTTTGATTTTAAGAGGTGGTTCTAGATTAGCCTCTTTGTATGCCAAGATAATACATTGTTTTATCCATCTAGCTATGGACTGCTTAGATGCAGCTGTGCCCCTTTTTCCCATATACTGAATAAACAGGTTGTCGATTTTCTAAATTCTCTAGTCCTCTCTAAATAGAGATACACCTCACAAGATCCAATGAGTGTAGTCTTCTCTTTGTTGTTTATCAGATTAGCACAAAATGAGGGTAAACTTATGTCCTGATTTAAAGAGATAGTAATACTTAAAATGTAAAAAAAAAAAAATATGTTGTAGGGTTTATCCCCCTGAGTAAAACAAGGGTACTCCCACTGCTGAAAGGTGTTTCGTTCAAAAGTTATTAATTTTCAAAGTTGAATTTTTTAGGTGCAATATCACAGTGGCCTGAAATTGTACAGTGGCGCTGTTGCTACACCATCCTATGGAGATTTATGGTCAATTGACCAGAGCTGTCCATAGGATCGTGTAGCAACAGCGCCACTGTACAATTTCAGGCCACTGTGATATTGCACCTAAAAAATTCAACTTTGAAAATTAATAACTTTTGAATGAAACACCTTTCAGCAGTGGGAGTGCCCTTGTTTTACTCAGGGGGATAAACTCTACAACATATATTTTTTTTTACATTTTAAAGTATTACTATCCCTTTAAGTGAAAATCTGAGATCACTTTTTCCCCTGAAGGATGGTTTCATCCTAAGGACGACCTTATACTGATGAACGGACAAATAAGGGGCCTGACAATACAGAGATTGAAGCTCATTAACCCTCTTAGCAGAGGTAATAGCCGTTAAAAAGACAGTTTTCCCAAGATAAGAGTTTTATAGAGACTTTCACTAATGGCTCAAACTTAGGGGAATCAATAAGCTGGGTTAGAACAATATTCAAGTCCCATGCTGGCGCAATCTCTCTAATTCTTGGGTGATCTTTCTCAATAGCCCTAACAAATCTTTTAACCAGATCTTCTGCCCAGTGCCTTGCCAGGACCGCAAAGACAGCTGAAATCTGAACTTTTAGTGAGGCAGGGCTTAACCCCATATCGAACCCATTTTGCAGAAAATCTAGAATTACTGGTGCTGTAATCTGATCTGTTTTTATGTTGTTCTGAATACACCATACTCTAAAAACTTTCCACATTTTGTCATAAATTTTTTAAAGTGGATTTTTTTTCTTCCTGCAACTTTGTTTGAAACTCCATGATGCTTAAGACTTTGCTGCTCAGTCTCCAGGCTGTCAGATTGAAAAAATCTGTAAGTGGATGAAATATTGGGCCTTGTGTCAATAGATCCAATCTGCTTGGTAGCGTCCAAGGTTCCAGTATGGACATTCTTATCAATTCCGAATACCATGTGTGTCTCTGCCATCTGGGAGCGATCATGATGACTTCCAATCTTTCCTTCCTCACTTTCCTGAGCACTTCTCTTATCAAGGGAATAGGAGGGAAGATGTATGCTAGCGAGAAAGTCCATGAATGCTTTAGAGCATCCTGTCCCAATGCATCGTTCTTTCTCCACCTGGAGAAAAAGTTCCTGCATTTTGGATTCTCTGGGCTGGCCATCAGATCTATTGCTGGGGCTCCCCATCCCCTTATGATCTGTTGAAATACTTCCTGATTGAGGGACCACTCCTCCGGGTGTACTTTGGTTCTGCTTAAGTAATCCGCTTGTACATTCTGTATACCCACAATGTGGGAGGCAGATATGGCTACCACGTTTCTTTCTGCCCAGAGGAAGATGTGTGCCAGTTCTTTGTTTAGGGTTATGCTTTTTGTGCCCCCCTGATTTTTGATGTACATCACCGTTGTCATGTTGTCTGACCTGATGTGAACGGCCCAATCTCTTAATTCTGCCTGAAAGTGTTTCAGAGAATATCTTACTGCTCTTAGTTCCAGTACATTTATATGTAGGCCATTTTTCTGATGTGGACCACTGTCCCTGCGACATTCTGGCATTCCAGGCTGCTCCCCATCCTTGAGGGCTGGCATCTGTTAGAATCTCCCAATTCAGATCTCTGAGTGATGTTCCTCTTTGGAGATTTGATTTCTTTGTCCAACAACTCAGTTCCCTGCTGATCTCTGCTGTCAGGTGTATTCTCTGCAGAGGGTTTTGCTGGTGTTTGTCCCAAGATTTCAGGAAAAAAAAGACTGCAGATGTCTGGAGTGGAACCTCGACCACCGGACTACTTGTATGGCTGAGATCACTGTGGCTCTTTTCTTTTGAATTCTAAGACCTTTTTTCTTATTTTGTCTATTCTTTCTTCTGACAGCGTAATGCTCGCCTTTTGTGTATTGAATCTCATTCCCAGAAACAGCAAATTCTGTGTTGGCACCAGATGACTATTTTGTTGATTGATTAGCCATACTAAGTTCTGTAAGAAACAGACTACCATATGTGTATGTACCATGGCTTGGTTCTTGTCTTGGGCTACAATCAATAGATCGTCTTTACTGAGATTCCTTGTTCCCTTAAAGGCTCTGCTGCCAGTATTTTGGTGAACACTCTGGCTGCTGTAGATAGGCCGAACAGTAGAGCTCTGAATTGGATATGTTCTTCTCCTACAGCAAACCTGAGAAATTTTCGATCATTTTTTCTTAGTGGGATGTGATGATAAGCATCCTGTAGGTCCACTTTTGTGAGAAAACTGTCTAGAAGTATAGATCTTATTACTGAATTTATTGATTCCATCCTGAATGACTTCTTTATTAGATAGGAGTTTAACCTCTTGAGGTCCAGTATGGTTCTGCATGAACCAGATGGTTTTGGATTGAATAGATTCATTCCCATCTCTGATTCCCTGGAACCGGCTGTATTACTTTTTTTCTGCATCAGGGACTGAACTTCCTTCTTTAACAATCTCGGTTTCCTTATATTCTTCGGGATCTTTGATTCTCTGAAACTGTGGACTCTTGGGATCTGCATGAAAGGTAGCGGGTATCCCTTTTCCAGAATCTGCTGGACCCAAACATCCGTTGTCATACAGTGGTGTCGAAACTACTTCAGGCGGCCCCCTAACTGTTCTGGAAATGGGATCCACTGCTCCTCAGAATTCTTTTTTGAATTGCTGCCTCTTGGAATAATCTTTTCTGTATCCACCTTGTTTGTTTGGTTAGAGGTCCGTCTCTTTTGTTCATAATTCCTCCCCTGATACCTTCTGGAGCCCTGAAAGGAATAAACTGTTTCTGTATGCTGATGACTTAGGTGGTGATCTTCTCATTTTCTCCCAAGGCAAAAAGGCACTTCCCCCCCCCAGATAATTTCTTTATGATTTCTTCTAGTTGTTCTCCAAATAGCATTTGTCCTCTGAAGGGAAGATTAACCAATTTATTCTTAAAGGAAACATCCGCTCTCCATGACCTGAGCCATAGTGCTCTCCTGGAAGTTACTGATAAGGCTGAAGACTTTGCTCCTAGCTTAATTAAATCCAAAGAAGCATCACAAATAAAGTTGTTAGCTTCCTTGATAGCTGCGACTTCTCTGGCTAGCTTGGATCTAGAGGTGCCAGATTCAATACGGTCTTCAAGATTTGAGAGCCAGATATGAATAGCTCTAGAAATACAGGCAAGGGCTGTAGCAATTTGAATATTACTTCCTATGAGAGAAAATTGTTTAAGGGCAGATTCAAGTTTCTTTCCATAGGATCTTTCAAAGAAGAGCCATCCTCTAAAGGAATTGTGGTGTGTTTTGCCAATCTAGAAACTGCCGCATCTACTCTAGGAGGATCTACCCAATCTTTTGTATTAACTTCCTCAAAGGGATACATTCTAGAAAATCTTTTGGAAACCGAAGATCTCGTCTATTTTCTGCCATTCTGTAGTAATCATATCTGAGATGGACTGATGAACAGGAAAACTGGGCACCAACTTCTTGTTCCCTATAAAGGCCGCATCCATGATGCCCAAATCCTTCTGCTCATCAATCAACCCCAGAAACTTTCTAATAGAGGCTACAAAACTGTCTATCTTATCTAGGGAAAATGCCCCTGAATCCTCAACAATTTCACCTTCCTCCTCCTCAGAAGAGAATCCTGAACCTTGGCTATCCGCTTCATTATTCCTGCTTTTAGGGGAAGATGTTCCCTCCCCTGGGTCTTCCAGCCTCTGCATTTTCTTGGGGACTGCTGCCTCTTGCATAGTTGAAAAGGTCTCTTGCGTAGAGACCTTCATCCAGGACAGAAAGTCCTGAAATTGACTGGGCATTTCCTGCATGGCTGTTTTTTTTCAGACAATCCTGACAAATCTTAGAGTTTTCAGAAGCTGGAAACTTTTTATCACAAGAGCTACATGATTTCTGTTTCTGCGCCTTATCTTCCTTAACAGGAGCAGGCTCTATCTTATCTTTACTGAAAGAGGCTTTAGTAGCAGACATACTAACTTAAAAACACTAGTTTAATAGATATGCATTAAAAATATAAATAAATATCACCCCTTTTTCAAACAGCTTCCTCTTACCTTAATTTCATGGCGCTTGCTCATATATCTGGTGTGCGTTCCAACCCGCATGAATTATGCACACCTGCAGCTTCCAAGCAGATATTTACCGGTCTCGGACTGCCATGTAATCCTTGCTTCCTGTCCACCGCTATGCATGCTGCTGGTAGAGGTAAGATGCATGCCGCTCCTGGACCTCTGGTAGCAGGAGGAAGGCCACGCGAGCCTATGCGTTCCATTCCTGGAACGCACGCTGTTATCAAGTACGCAGGTTATTACCCACTTAACACGGGATGTGTTGCCCAGATCCATAGTGCTTTGTAGCCCGATCCTGTCAATCTGCTGCAGGGACTCTTCTTCGTGCGTCTCCCAACAACAAGGTACTACTTGATTCTTTTACTAAATGTTTTGCCAACAGAGGCTACCCGCCTCCTGTCCTCCAGCTGGCTAGGACCAAAATAAACTGATAGCAAGTTGGAGGTGTAGCCTATTTAAATTAATTCGGATGGTCCTACCAGCTGGAGGAAGGGAATAAATCCCATACTTTTTAGTGAAGGGGAATACACAGAAGAAATGTAAGTTTTCTCATTTAAATACTATCAATACTATCACTTTTCTAGAGTGGGTTCCATGGCAGGTAATAATGTTATCACATGCAACTGCATGTAGGTGCAGAAGCAGATAATTCTGGACTCTACTGCCAAATTCTGTAGACCCTGTGCTTGCACGTAGGTGTTGGAATAGAACATTCTAATCTCTTTTTACTAAAGATAATGTGGAAATTGTGGAGCTATACCTGTTATGTTCTGTAATGCGATCTGTGTAAAGTGTGTAATATATGGCTTTGCAGTATACTGACTGAAGCAGATCCATTTCCTATTTGATCAGCACTGAAGCTGTTCTGGACGATGTTGAATGGAGCTAATGAGAGGGAGAAAGTTCTGGGGCTCAATACTTTGCCTACCAGTAAAACAGCCAGGAAGACAAGCTAAATAAATAAATAAATAGAGAGAGAGAAGAACAGAGCGAGAAACCCACTTTTGTACAGCAGCTATTCTAAAGCTGGCCCGGTATGTGAACCAACAAGTGTTGCTGTCCAAAACCCACGTTGTGGCCAAATGCTCTTTGTTGATGTGTTCTCACAACTTGCTAAATAGCTTGAATTGTAAGAACATCAAAGGAAAAGCCAAATCTCTCTGTCTGACCCAGTGTCAAACGAGCGTGAGCTCAAAACACAGTCACCCTCCTCACACACTAACCCTTATCCCTAACATGAACACTTAAACAATACTACACCTAAAACTAGCCTAACTTCCAGAAACTTAACACTTACCTAAAATCTACTGGTCAGTCTTTTTCACTCTTCTCTTGTTCATTAAAATTAAATAATCATCCACTTACAGTTAATTTTAAAATAAAAAAATGCCCCCAAGATGCCACAGTTAAAAGAAGTGTGGTATACATCTTCAAAATAATAGTTTGTCCTTCCTTTGTTTAAAATATAATTAATTTGTGGTCAAGGAAAAAAAAATTCCACATTGTAAGGAAATGTCTGCTGCCACCACCATTGGCTCCGGTAGCAACTTGTACTGGTATAACACTACCTACGTACATAGAGGGCCGTTGTCTGAATCCTAACGAGGGAACTTTGAACAGAGACTGGCTTTTTATAGGACCAATGTCTGTCCAAAACGAATGCCAGCCACTAACTGGCTGGGATGTGTGCTTATGCACCTCCCAGACAATCAGCTACTAGCAGGTTTTGTCATCTCCCACTAGCAGCTTATTGGTTGGGTGGTGTGTAAGCACACATCCAAGCCAATTCATCATAGTCTCCCTTGGGCTTCTGTGCTTCCTTCCTCTGTGGTGTGTCGGCCGGCATATTCGCGGCCACTTCCGCATTCCTAAAATCATGAAACAGGCACTGGCTAGGATGCCTGTTTATGGACCTATTCGTGTCCCGCCTTCTCCTGCTCCTTTATAAACCTCCCTGGGCCTGGGAGTCATTGCCCTTACGTGGTGTTTCCACTAGTGTCTCTTGTGCTCCGTGCTTTATATGAGAATCCGCTCTGTGTATGACCCCGGCTTGTCTGACTACCCACATTGGTTCTGACCTATGGCTCTGGCTAACTAAGTCGCTCCGTGTAGACCTTGGCTTGCCTGACTACCCACTTGGTTCTGACCTGTGGCTCTGGCTGACTATCTCGCTCCATGTAGTCCCTGATTGTCTGACCTGTGGCTCTGGCTGGCTACTTGCTCAGTACCCTCCTAGAGTGCCTGACCATCAGTCTTGGTTTTCCGTGGTTCAGGCCTGCTCTCGCTCCCTGTTACCTTCGGTCGCGTGACCCGGAATGGAGACTGGTGCATCAGTACTATCCCCTCTGTTTCAACCGCACTTTGGAACTAGTATCTCGCAGTAGTGCAGTGCGCAGCTTCGGGTAGGAGCCTGGGTCCTATCATCCTGAGTTCTGGGGTTGTGTGGGCTATACTATTATTTGCTGTACATTATAAATAAAGGAGGTTATTTATATTTTACGATTGTGTCTGTCCTTCTTTGCCTAAAAACCATGACACAATTGGAGGCTGGCATTCATTTTGCCCAGAGACTGGCCATATAAAAAGCCAGTCTCTGTTCAAAATTCTCTCACTGGGACTCAAGCAACAGCCCGGTATGTACGTGCGGGGGGGGGGGGGGGGGGGATTATGCCGGTACACACTGCAGCAATGATCTGATCTGATGCAATGGAATTAATCAGAGCAAAAAAAGAAAAAAAGGAAGATGCCCTACATGTAACAGAAAAATATCTCTACACTATCCCAAAATTACTCTCATAATTGTATTATTAATCTTTATTTACACAGCGCCAGCTTATTCCACAGTGCAAAAGCAGCAGCATCACACAGAAAACCACCTGCTATATTAATGAGATTCCACTGGGATTTAATTAAAGCCCATAATATAAATTTGAGGGTTCATAACACACTGTCAAGGACTGTTAAAACACGATACCAAACTTGTATGCTTTTCTCATACAATAATATCGCTGAGATATTGTTGGCTGGATGAACAGGACCTTAACCCTTTGAGTGCCAGAGGATTATCAAACGCATGTCTTTACATTGGGTACCCCTCTGGAACGCAAAGGGTTAAAGTTAATGAACTAACAATCCATGCGAATGTATCTATTAGCTTACTACCCTCCACAGATATTTGAAAGAATGCATTACAAAGACATTACAGCATACTGATGTAGACAAATTAATGGACAGACTTAAGTTAGACATGTTTTTGTGATTGAAAACTTAGATATATCACTGCTTGAGCCCAAACAAGACATGCTGGACTTCTCCATCTGTCGTCCTAGTACCATTGGCACCAATTTAGTAACTAAAGAAATATTTAATTGGGGCAAGTCACATAGTAGGTAACACTGAGCTCTCTCATCCTTAGATTTGGGTCAAAACCCCGAGTCACAGGATCAGACCCTGAGAGTTCCCAGCTATGGTCATGTATAAACTACAACAACAAAGTTATCTATGCAGTTTATCATAGTATAACAAGATAACTGTATACATAACAAAATGTGTGTAACATATTTGTAAACACAACGTCCCTGTCTGGGCCCGAGTAGCAAAGGTCAACAAATTATTTCCATTAGCTTTCTAGCAATTATTTAAAACGCAACACTGATATTGTGAAACATGACAGAAGAAAATAAACTGCATTGCCACTTTTTTGCGGGGGTGCTATACTGATCTAACATACACTATAATTACAGGGGTGCTGTTTTGTTGCTTCATCCCAAACTTCAAAATACTTGTTGTGAAGACAAAGACGATATCGATAAACGTTCGTTTCACTAAATGAAACCACCACATATTATGTCAGGATTCGGGAAATTGTGGCTCTCCAACCGTTCCTGTTGAAATACAACTGCTAACATTTTCGGACCAGGGACTGTCCGAACTGGAATGGTCAGTGTTATAGTACCCAACAACAATAAAAAAACGCCATTACATTAATTACTCTCTAGTGATGAGATGTGTGTGTCAGGAAGACCCTTCCCTGTGTGAGTGGGCTCGTTGCATTAACCAGTGTGAAAGTGAAACTACAAATCCAGCCTGCTGCTGCTCACTATCACACGATAAAATTATGTTGACGCACCTCCCCGGCACTCGAGATACGTTCCTCTTCCAGAATTGCTTTCTGCCTGCGTCGCTTGACATTTTGTCTCCACATTACCAATTCCAATCCACTAAAATAAGACGAACTGGCTTATTTAACAGTAAACCCCATGAACAGTGATGACGGGCGCCTCCATATTGAGCTGCCAGAAGAAGCAATACCGCCATTGGATGGTAAGCGAAGTTGTGGAAGCCTGACCAATCAAAAGTGTCCGTGCTCAGCTGTGCGGAAGTCAGTAAACTTTTGCCAACACTTTGGGAATTTACTTATGTGCTTGTGACGTATTGCAGCTACGTGCTGCACAGGTCTTTCTTTCTTGGAAGGACAGTCTAATGGAACTAAAAAAAAATCTTCGCTGAATATCTGTACATCCGTATTGCTGAAAAAATATGCTTTATGCAGTTTATACCTATGTGAGCACATAGGCTACAGTTGCAAGATCATTCACTTAACCCTTTGAGTGCCAGAAATGTATGCAATGCATTAGCTATTTCTCTGGCACTCAGCTGGTTAAAAAAGAACGCATATGAAAAGTTGATGCTGCATTGATAGACGTGAGCCGTTATGATGCAGTAATTAGCTCCAGGAGCCGTGCAGCAGGCATTCTTACACACATTTATTTTTTAAAAAATCTGGCTATCCTAATTTTGCACGTTTTTTTGACTGAAAATGAGAGCTCTGCTGTTTCCATTCTGCAGTTTACAGAGAGAAACTCAAGGATATGATCATCAAATATGTACACTGTAATGTGATTTTCTTTGCATTGCATAAAATATATTGTGCAAACAAACTTATGTCTATAACCTTTTAGTGCATACCCCTCTTGTGTATATCCTGTGCAGAACTGATATCTAGTGTTGCCTAGATACGTTGGATACCTCTTGGCCCTCAAAAGGTAAAAAGTGGGCATACATGACAAGTGCCTGCTGTGTTAATGCATGGGTACAATTATAACCCAATTATTAACAACTGGAGCCCTGCAGCGGGCATTTATAGGTGTCTTATAAAGGGATGATCTGGCAACCCTATGTTAGTCCAACACAAATTAAGCAAGACTCTTTAGGTTAGTGGTCCTCAACCATGGTGTCGTGGCATTTCATTGTACAGAGGGCTGCATATCTAAATGCATTCTGAGAACCAAACAATCTCAAACGTAAAATACAATAGTGACAATAGGTTCAGCCCAAGATGAAATCTAACTCTTATAGATAAAAAACATACAAACATAAAATACCTTGGGCAATCCAAATATTAATGAGTTAATACAATGGAGAAACAGGTACAGTATAGTCTTAAATAAGTCTATGGGGTTATAAGGGCCACATTTGCCATTCCCCCCTTTCTTATCCTCCAGCTACCAACCACAACAACCTCACCGGCCTGCTTGATCCCAATTCCGTTGTTCAGCAGCTACCGTCTTCAACAGTGATCCTCTTCGGAGTCTTCTACAGCAGCCCAGCACTTGCAACACAGGAAAAAAAGCAAAGTTAAACTGCTCACCTTTGCAGTTAAGCACAATTTAAACTGTAAGCCTCACACCTTTTTTCCCCACCCCGCTGCACCATCCGCCCTCAGCAAGATAGGCTCCCAGGCTCCTCTCCCCCTCCAAAACCGAGCAGCACCACAAGGAGGAAAGGGTTGCGGCTCACTGTCCCTTATCTGGCTAATGGCACCCTCCGCCTTTTGTTCACTAAGGCGTGATAAAGTGGAGATGACGTCTTCAATTATATCACTTTTCCAATTTGTATGTTATTCTATGGAGCCAATTCACTAACACGTCTTTTTGAGATCTTAGTACATAGGCTCCATGGAATAATATAGGAACAGGACAAGTGCTAACACTGTAGAAGTCATCTCCACTTTATTACCTCTTTATCACACTTCAGTCAATAACCCCCTATGAGTTGTTCCTGATATTTTTAGTAGTCGTTGTCAATCCAGAATGTTAATGAGTATATATATGGAAAAGAAGGAAAAGGCCAACAACAAACCAAAAATTCAAGTCAATCTCTGCAAAGTAGCAGCCCTGTTATTCAATTATTGCTTAGAAACTTGTAACGTGATTGTGTGTATGTCTTTTCTCAGTCAAAATTAATCCACCACAAAGGTATACAGAGAGAAGGGGAAATCAGTCCCCCACAAAGGATTACAGAGGAAGGAAAAAACAGACGATCCACACACTGTTATTGGACCACAAATAAACAAGCAAGCATCCACTCACTTGATTAACTTAAGTAGTTCAGCACAGCTCCGTCTCCTACCAACCAGACAAACTTGGTCAATCAGTGTCACGAACTTAGGGTATAATTCTTAATCCAAGAGTAATGTCTAGGTGACAACTCCAATTTCTCAACACCCAAATCCACATATAGACGAGAAGGATGTATTTCAAAAATATATCATATACTTAATAACAATAATTATCCAGACTTACAACTGGAACACTGGATGCCATCATACAGATCCCTCAGGCATCTGATCAGTTGTAGAATCCACTATCAGCCATGTGGTCTTGGCCAGATGATTCTCAGGATATCCCTTCCCTCTCAGTAGATTGATAATAATGGTGTTACAGATTACCTTGGTTCCAGCGCCGCCGTTTCAGGTGATGCTCGAAATTATGCTTCGGCTTCTGCGGCCGTCCATGCCGTACTGATGTTACCGGAATGGCACATGGTTGGATGCATCAAAGCTAGATGCGTCATCTGCAGGCGCGAGGCTTCAAGTATGAAGCAGGCCTCTTATCACGGCTCCCGTGATCTGAGCGACATTCTGTCCATCTCTTATTTGCTGCTCTCCTATTGGCTGCGCTGTATTGCTCCTCCTAGTGACAGCCTTTTTATACCCTAGGCTGTCACTTGGCTGATGCCCTTTCGTGGCGTAGCTGATGCCTAGCGATAGTTCTGTGTATCTGATCCAGTGTATGACCCCGGACCGCCTGACCACGCCATTAGTCATTGCTCCAGATTCTGTGTACTGACTCGGATTGGCTGACTTTCCTGCTTCCTGTTCTGACCCGGCCTGGCTGACGTTCCTGCTCCATGTACCGACCCTGCGAGATTGACGTTCCTGCTCCGTGTACCGACCCGGCGAGATTGACGTTCCTGCTTCCTGCTCCGACTCAGCTTGGCTACGTTCCTGTGCTGGTTACTGAACTGGTTGGCGTTGGTTCCTGCTCTCAGCTTGTTCAGTGGATTTTTTCTGGCAGTTCCAGCTGCTTACAGTGCA
This sequence comes from Rhinophrynus dorsalis, assembly GCA_037306005.1. NCBI lineage: Eukaryota > Metazoa > Chordata > Amphibia > Anura > Rhinophrynidae > Rhinophrynus > Rhinophrynus dorsalis. The sequence continues at coordinate 290,265,905 of CM074721.1, forward strand.
CGGTTCCCTCTAAGTGTGTCTCACGTCTCCGGTACTCCGGTACCCTGTCCTATCATACCAGTTGGCTCAGAGTCTCAGCGTGCCTATATCTTATTACACCGTGCTACATCGCTTGGTCGCTTTAGGTTCAGTTGGGTTGAGGTTTCAAGGCTTTTATTCCAATCTTTTCATCGTTCTAAAAAAAAGAAGGACCCTTTGGATCTTAAAGTTTTGAACCAGGGTTGCCCAAATTCAAAATGGAGGCTGTCAGATCTGTCATGGCGGCCATGGGTCAAGACAAATTCATGGCATCACTTGAAATCAAGGATATTTATCATCATTTTCCCATTTGGCCGGGACATCACAAGTTTCTCCAATTTGCATTCCAGAACCAACACTTTCAGTTAGTTGCTCTACACTTTGGACTGGCTTAAGCTCCAAGGGTGTTCCCTTAAGTACTGTTTCCTCTGATGGCATATCTGCTGACCTTGGGGCTCAAAGTAACCCTGTCTCTGGACTGCCTTCTGTTGAAGGCACAGTCTCCAGATAGATTACAGGACCATCTCAATCTCACTATGACTGTATTTCAGCATCACGGGTGGGTAATCACTGTAACCAAATCTCATATGGCACCAACACAGGGTCTGCTATTCCTGGGACTTGTCTTCGAACCTCTCTGCAAGATATTACCGCAAAACAAACTTTCGGATTTGCAAACAAAAATTAAACACTTTCTAGAACAATCAAGCTACTCAATCAGGGACTACATGCATCTGGCGGGCACACTAGTGTCCAAGATCGAAGTAGAGCCCTTCATGCAGTTTCACTTGAGACCAATTCTGAAGTGGAAAATTGTGAGGTGGATTATCTCAGCAGAATATCCATAAATTCAGGGAAATGGGAATTGAAATAGGAAATTTTCCATCAACTAGTAAAGAGTTGGGGCAGTACAGACATAGACATGATGACCTCTCATCTCAGTGCTAGACTTCCAGTGTCCTGTGTTAGAACAAAGGATCCAAAGGCAATTGCGCTAACAACTACAAACCTTGATTTTTTTACGTAGGACTTGTAAGAATATTTTTACTTTAATTCATCTCCAGAATCCCCAGACCCAATTATTTGGGAAGCCCATAAGAGTGGTCTTAAAGGGAACTCTTATTAAATTAGGTTCACTCCGGAAAAGAGAAAATTGGAAACATATTGAGTTAGTGCTATCTAGGAATTGGGAGATAGAATACGCCCACAAAACATCCCTCTCCATGACAATGTTGTCTGAACTACAGCAACTTCAAAACAGATCTGGTATCCCTTTTTAGCATGAACACTTCTGGGTGAAGTTCCACAGATATGTAACAGACAATAAATGTGGCAAATCCTTTCCACGTCTCATAAAATAATCCACTACCATATCGTCAATTCAGACCAAGTCTGGAACCATGTTTAACACCTTCCTGAAGATAGCGAATGAATTACAGCCTTCTATGCAAGTCTTTACATTCTTGATAAAGTCACTGCACCACGCTTCTCGGAAACAACAACTCCATCATTTTCTTTCTAAAGCTAAGGTACCTACGTTGCAACCTCAGTATAATGCGAATCACTTCTTGTTGTAACGTTGGGAGCCATTCACAGCACACCGAAGTGAAGTGTGAACGCGCTCGCCGGGGCAGCTGGGAGGGAGGTGGGAGGAGAATGAACTAGTGCTGGGAGCTGTGCCGAAGATACCTGTGCCACTGAATGCAGAAGTGTGCAGCTTGGACATAAAATATCTTACTAAGTATGTAGAAATAAAAAAAAGAAGCGCCTTTATAAACACTGCTTAACTGCTTAATGAGTTGGTAAAAAAATGTTCTGACGTGAATGTTCCCCTTTAACATTTCCTTTTATCCACCCTTTTAACCCACCCAGACCAGAGCAGATTTGTTCCTGGTAGGGAAGCCCATCACAACACCGCCACAGTTATCTCCTTAACACATTTGGCCTTCACTAAGCAAATTCCTACTGTCTTTATCTCAACTGATGCCGAAAAGGAATTTAGCAGGGTTAACTGGGATTATATCTAGGAAATTCATAGACATATTGGTCTGGGTCCTTTGATGATCTTAGGGATTATGACTATGTATAAAAAGCCCTGAGCCAGGCTTTTAGCTAATAGAACACCTTCCAACTCTTTTTCTATCTGTAATGGAACTCGACAGGGATTCATATTTACCCTGGAGCCTCTGCTGAATTCAGTGCACAATGATCCCTCCAAATTAGCTGCATATGCAAACAATGTCCTTTTTCCAGCTTTCCATCCCCTCTCTAATTAAACTGCTAAATGAATACAGTTTTGTATCACAAGCACAGATTAACTACTCAAAATCAGAGATATTAAATGTAGGAGTTCTTTCCAACTTAGTTTCAACACTCAAGGTCAAATACAAATTCCATTGGGCTTCAACTCACCTACTTAGGGATCCGTATTGCACCTAACATCAACCTCTTACCTGATCTCAACTTTCAACCACTCATACAATCGATATCCCATGATCTCCGTAAATGGCAACCCTTCTTTCTCTCATGTTTTGGCAAAATTAACATAATCCAAATGATGTTTTTAACCAATATATGTGTGTGTGTGTGTGTGTGTGTGTGTGTGTGTGTGTGTGTGTGTGTGTGTGTGTGTGTGTGTGTGTGTGTGTGTGTGTGTGTGTGTGTGTGTGTGTGTGTGTGTGTGTGTGTGTGTGTGTGTGTGTGTGTCATGCTCTTCCAATTCATATTCCTAAACACTTCATTGTATCTCTCTAGTCTCTAGTTAGAGATTTTATCTGGGTGAACAAAAAGCCTAGACTTAGATTGCCCATCCTAACTCTTCCAATACATAGGGGCAGTAGGGGTTTTCCAGGTTTTATGTTTTATTATGTTGGATTATATAACTACTTCAGTTTTATCTTAAGCAATGTAAATTTTCTTGCATAAAGCTCATATTCTAACTTGGGTTATCCTCATCCCTCATTCCCTGGTCCTGTTTTATCCTTTACCTCATCCTTTTACTTTTCAAGCTTGGCGCTAGTGAGACCTTGTCGGCCATGCAACATATAAAAAAAATATACACAGTATCCCAGACTTAATGACATTTCATATAGGGAGAAATAGTAATAAGGCAGGAAATATTAAATCTAAAAAAATAATTTATTACAATCCCATACAAATTGTACATATAAACCATATAGGAAATCTTTGATTCCCAATTTGCTAAAACACATACATTAGAGTAACACACTAACAGACTATTGGATGAATATAGACACAATTACAAAAAGGAGAGTGGATACCTTACATTAGAAATGATACTGATACAATGAGTACCTCAGGGTTCAATATTAGGTCCACTGCTTTTTAACATGTTTATAAATGCATACAGACAAACAAACCTGCATTCCTCTATATGCTGTGGATAATGTGTGCCCTGTAATGGGCATATACAATAATTCATAGTAAATCTTAGTGAAATAAGTGACAATTTTATTCCACAAATTGGCCAATCCACGTGTAAGCTTACCACCACACCAAGGTATCTCACTTTATGGTAAGTCCTACTCTAATACATCTGCAAATACTATCTAATATTAAAAATGAAATTAAAATAAAAATTCTCTGAAGAAAGATGTTATTTTGAAACATGTCAGAAGGAAGCCTTTAAATAATATTATGACGTTTTTATTGTTATTTGGGGGTCCCAATGTAGTGCAATTAAAAACAACAGACATACAAACAAATAAAAAAGTGTAGCTAAAAATGAAGGACTTACCTAGTGCAGGTCCCATGTGGGCCTGCATTAATAAAGTGATTACATAGAAAACTATGTTCCATTTATATCCTTCCTCACAAGTCATGTGAGGAATGGTTTATACCAAGTGGACAGGGGGCACACACAATCGAACAGGCCAAAAAGCCTAGTTCTTAAAGGCAAAGTGGGAAAAATGGAAAAAAAGGGGTGGTGAATAAAGTGAAATAATAATGTGTTTTTTTATTTAGTGATTAAATTGGATAAAATGAGAAGCTGCTTTACAGGACACACATTATCCACAGCATATAGAGGAGTGCAGATTTGTTTGTTTGTATGTGTTTTCAATTTTGGGTTTAGGCCTAATGTCAGGGGGACTGGAGAACCCTCTCATTCTTTGCTTCTATCTATATCTTTCACATATATATACCTACATTTAATTTTATATTTATTATATGGATATTTTATTAATCTAGCGCTGTGAGCTTTCTTCCTTTTTTCCATGTTTATAAATGACCTGGAAATAGATATAGAAAGCAAAATATCAATATTTGCAGATGAAACTAAGTTATGCAAGGTAATTAATTCAGAACAGGATATTTTCTCTCTACAAAGGGATTTGCATACAATGTCAGATTGGGCAAACAAATGGAATAATGTGGGGAAGTATAAAGTCATGCATTTGGGAGGAAATAATCCCAAGGCTACTTATAAACTTAATGGAATCATTGCTAGTGAAAGACCTGGGTATCCTTGTCAACTACAAACTTGGAAACAGTGACCAGTGTCAAACAGCAGTAGCAAAGGCAAACAAAATCCTGTCTTGCATAAAAAGAGGTATTGAAGAAGAGTGGATAACATTATTTTGCCATTATACAAATCATTGGTAAGACCTCACCTTGAGTATGCAGTGCAGTTTTGGGCACCAGTTCTGAAAAAGGATATACTAGAAATAGAGAGGGTACAGCTAAGAGCAACAAAATTAATCAAGGGAATGGAGGACTTGACGTATGAGGAATGACTAGACAAACTTGGTGTATTTACTCTAGAGAAAAGACGCCTAAGAGGAGACCTTATCACATTGTACAAGTATGTGAGAGGTCAATACAAGGATCTCTGCGGTGAGCTATTTATTCCAAGGACTGATCAGGTGACCAGGGGACACCCCTTGAGATTAGAGGAAAGGAGGTTTAGACTTCCGCAGAGGAAGGGTTTTTTTACAGTAAGGTCTGTTAAATTGTGGAATTCCTTGCCCAAGGAGGTGGTTACGGCAGATGCAATGGATACATTTAAGAGAAGATTAGATACTTTTCTTTCAAATGGGAACATACATAGTTATACTGTTTTTTAGTAGGCAGATCAGGAAGGTCTGATAAAGACTAACTTATTTGGTCGCAGGAAAGCTATAAAATTCTCAGTCACTGGGTTATAAGGTGGAGGTTGAACTTGATGGACTTGTGTCTTTATTCAGCCTAATTTACTATGTTACTATGTATTTAGTTCAATACAGTATTATGGTACTTCATTTCCCAACTTTGGCTTTGTTAAATTTAATACTAATATTGACTACATGGGTTCATATTCTGACATGTTTAGGATCTAAGTAGTGGGTACCTGTTTCTTGTATGCTCTCCTACATGTTTACTTTTGTATTTACAACTGGTTTTTACCTGTATTGTACCTGTTGATGCATTCTGAATATGTATGTATGTTCTATACTCAATACATTTTAGAACATTTTAAAAAAATGCATCTGTGGATCAGCTTTGCAAGTGGCAATTTGGTTGTCCATTCACACTTTTACAAAGTTTTATAAAGTTAATGTTTTTGTATCTCTGGATGCTAGTTTTGGCCACAAAGATTTGCAGTTGGTTGTTCCTTAGTTTTATCACCCCCCCATGTGGTTTGCAACAGCTTTGGGACATCCCTATGGTTCCTGCATCCCTCAAACTATGTAGAAAAAAATGCAATTTTTTTCTTACAGATAAATCCTTTTCTTGTATTCCAGGCCATCACACCCTGTAACATTTTGTCTTGCCCAAGGTGTCATGCACCTTTTTTCTCTGTACTATGATGTTCTCTATATCTTTATTTACTTTGCTATCTGAAAACTGAATGATCTCCAATTGATACATTGGTATAAATTAATGAATGAAAGAATATGTTTGTTTGTATAGCTCCACAAGTGCTTTGTAGAGTGAAACGCTGGGTGTGAAGTCCCTACCTGAAAGCTTACAATCTAAAGTAAAAATTGGGTCAGTGACTGATAACAGTTCTCCATAGAATATGATAACAGCTTCAACAATTCCTGACAGTTTGATCAATTATAACTTTTGCATAAAGCAACTGCCAGAAGTGACAGTACCTTTATTTTAATCAGAAACGAAAGCCTTATAACATATACAGTTAATTTTCATTAAAAAATGTACTGCTCCTTTAAATCACTAGCACTCACTAGATACTGACCACTATGTAGTTCTGCGTAATTTTTTCTCCAATAAGTTCACCTAACATCTAACAGGCATCCAACTCCCTATTTCACTCTATATCTCCAAGTTTCAGTAGCAGGACCTGCTCCTCTATGTGGTTCTCCAGGCCACAAATGTGCGCTTCTAGCCACACACTACAGCCTTCTGTACCCTGACTGAGATCCCGCCACAGAACTGCTCCCTAAATTCCATGGTTCACCAGGCTCAGGAAGCCTGGAAGCATCCTTGGCATCTCACTGGATTCCAGAAAAATACATACAGCGTGTTAATGATGTTATTCCCAAGGTGATGGCAGTCATTGGTAAAAAGTAGCTGGGTCCTTCTGGAGGCCACCCTGAACTAATTGTCCCTCCTACCAAGGATATCTGATAGCCTGTGTTTCCAAGTAGCATAGATGTAAGCTGTAATAATGTGTATGTGTGTGTGTGTGGGTGCATGCTGGAACTAACCATTACAGGATTTATTTTATGTGTCTGTTTTTTAGTAACATAGTTGATGAGGCTGAAAAAAAATAATATAAAGAAAGAGAGAGGTTTATTACTGCTGCTGCTGCTCAGCAGCACTTTCTCTTGCTACATAGTTGCCAGCCTTCTAAAAGCATATGTGTGGTAATTTTACAGTTAAGAAAACTCCTATCGATGACATCACCAAACTCCACCCTGTGATATCATCAAGCCCCACTCCATGATATCACCAAGTAAAAGGAACCTGCTTCACATTATAGTTTATCATGATAGTGTGATTTAAAATTACATTTATTTTACATTTATGAATATTCACATTCTAATTTTCAAGATATACTTACTGAATTTAAGATTGCTATGTACCAATGCATTATGTCATGATGGACTGCATATTTAATATTGAACATTTACTTTGTTACATTGCAGTCGTAAATTCATTGAGTATATCTTTAAAATTAGGATGGCATGCTGATATTAATAAATATAAAATAAACTGAATTTAAAGAGGATCAGAATGTAAAATAATCACTTCTGGACCAACAAGCAAGCAAGGAAAGGAGCACAAACCATCCATGACCACCTTCTTCCACACCTGGGCTGCTTTCCTTAATCCCAGTGAAGCATGTGCAGTGGATTTGCGTTTTGTGTGCAAGGGACATGAAGAAAAAATATGCAAAATTACCTGATGTATGGGTTTCATCTTGGGCCTTGGCAGAAATCTGAACTTCACATTCGTGGTTCATTAGTGCATCATGCCTACTTGGCTCAGAAGTGTCTTGAGCATGTTCATGAGCATCATTTACAATGTGCGGGAGCATCACTGAAATTTTGCCATGAATGCAAGCAGAAAAACATGTTAATCTATGCATTTCCTGGCATTTAAAGCTCCAGTATCTAGGACAGGTGTTGGAACGTATTTTAGTTGGTCAATGGGCTAAAACCATGACTTATTACTGTGTATGCTATTCGAAGAAACACAAAACTTGTCACAGAGGATCTTCCAAATAGACTCTTAATGTACAAAGCCATCTGTCAGATAGACAGGTACTAACACAATACACTGTTATCTTTCCATCAAAACAATCTTCCCCCAAAGTAACACATAAACCTTTAACTACAGTCCAAATATCCAGATTAAAGAAAGGAAAGGAACAGTTGGTACACTCAACAACTGAGCTCAGTATTGTTTTTCCATACACTTCCAGTTTGACAGTGTATGCAAAAACACAAACGTGTCACTCTGGCAAACATGACAAGAGTGGGACCCAGAGAACATAGGAGGACTACCAGGGAAAATAGACACTGAAACACCAGCCAGGAAGAGATACAGGAATGAGGGGAATCTGTGTATCAAAACTTCTCACTCACTTGCCACAGTGGAACAGGATGCTGGGGAGCCATAGGCTGAAACCCAAAGCAAACTCTTAAGGCTGCCACTGGTGAGCTGCTTGCGATCTGAGCAACGGTGCATAGCTAGTGTGAGGTGTTGCCAGGTGACTTTTATACATGTTGTATAACCACCCTAACACACCTGAGCCTTTAGTATGTTTCATTTTATAGCGACAAAACTATATGTGGAGATTTGTGGCCTGATGCATCAACTACATATTTCAGTAGCTTTTAGGAGATGGGATTTTGTTACAATTGTGTCAGCTAAATTTTATTGGCTTACATTTTGCACTGCCCCAAGTGACAGGACAATACAAGCAAAATCACAAAGACCAATTGGTCTGTTGCTGCCTTCCCTGCAGCTCCTTTGGCCACAGTGGAGACCAAACCTTCCTGCCACATGCAATAGCTGTTTGAAGATGTACTTGGCTGCTTATCTCATAGGGCTTAATTCAATGTAAAGTGAAAAAGTTGCTTGTGAAGATTTAACACAAGACAATAGTATGTGTTTACAGGAAACCAAGAGGTAGATTACTGTTAGAATGATACGGTGAGAGCACTCATTTGCAAGTGTCTACTCCACTGAGGCTGATGTGCTAAGAAGAACTGGAGTTATTCAGGGCCAAACCTATTGCATCATAGGTAACAAATAAACAGTACATTCCCCACATTTCCATTGATTTAAATGAGGATTTTAACCACTTGAATAGTATAGAGATCACCAAAACATTGCAAAGCACTGCATTGGAGACCTCTACCCCCCAATTTAAAGGTATAGTAATACTTGTAATCAAGTGGATGTCTGAGTCTACTTTATTTTTTTTTTTAACACGTGGCGTTATATTTTAATACTTACTGTTTTGTAGTTTGAGCGTTATTGAATCCCTCTCCTACCCCTTCTGGCCTCCTCCCATTAGATCTGGAATTCAGTCGTGCGGCCAGACGGATTCAGCAAAGGACAATATTTACACAGAAAGTATAAGGAAAACCCTGCCTTCCCCCTTGACGAAGGAGTGCAGGATTTTCTTATGCTTACTGAAGATTGTCCCTCACTGCTCTCCATCCGGACCAGACTGAGAGGCAGAGTGATACAGGGAAAGGGGCTGGAGTTGGATCCTTTTGGATTGAATAGCTCTTGTACTACAAAACTGTAAGTAATGAAACATAACTCTATGTGTTAAAAAAAGAATAAAGAAGACTCTGACCTCCACTTTATTAGAACTATTACTATCCCTTTAAATCAATATACATTTTTATTCCTGGTATAGTTGGTTGATATACCAGGAAGAACAGAAGTCATTCTACTTCTAACCAACTGCACCACAGGAGACAAATATACATTCCAATTGATTTAAATAGGGCTTTTAAACCCCTTGAGAGCTAGAGAGGTTTTAATGTATTACCACGCAATGCAATGGAGATCTGTCATTCATGGGGTTAAACTTTTGAATGCCAGAGATATGTTTAATACAGTTCATTTTATTTCTCTCTAGCCCTCAAATTGTTAACACACCCATTTAAATTCATGACAATTTTAGGAATTTGTATTTGTCCTCTATCATTTGGTTAGTTTATCCCAGAAGTATTTCCGTTCTGCCTGTGGCTTCAAAGGCAATACAGCATATGGAAAGCTGTCAGTGATAAAACAGTGTTCTTTTATTCACTAACATGTAAATAAGCCTGATTTATACTTTTTTGTACTTCATTTGGTGGACATGCTTTTCCACTATAATTTAATAGTTTTTTCCTTTAGCATACCTTGAAAATTTTAGCCATGCAAAATTGCTTAATTTGCTATGGTACACGAAGATTTGCACATCTCTAGGTGTTAATTTGTAAGAAGTGAAATTAGGCTAATTTTGGTGCTTCTGAAAAAGTGTCTTTGAAATGGGAAAGTGCTGACTCAAATGAAGCCCGTGATACTGAGACTGATTTCAAATATCTGAGTTGTCAGACAACATCATTTTAAATTCTGTGCAGACTGTGTAGCTCTGTCTTTACAGAACAGCGTCAAAAATTCATACATGATATAGACTGGCACCACAACCCTCACCTTACTTCTAGGGGATTGATGGATCTGTTGAAAATAATGTATTTTACATAATCAGAGCACAGCACTGTCAGTTTCCACATCAGCAGCACTGACATTTCTGACTACTAGATTTTATTTTAAAGATTTAAAGGGATTGTATAGCCTACAATGATTAGGATTCATACCCTTTTAAATAGCATGTACCCCATGACAGCATTTGTAAAGAGTGTATATCTATATATATATATATATATATATACTAGCAATATGTGACGGCGTTGCCCGTCATTGTAGTAGGGTATGTGTTATGTAGCATTTTTTGTTTGAAATGTTGTAGGTGGCATGTTGAAGGTATTTTGTAAGAATTTTTTGTGTTTGTATTGTACATTTCATTTAGCTGTATTGACTGATGGTTTTGTGTGTACTGTGTGAAGCAGAATCATATTGCACACATACATAGACACACACAGATACAGTGACATATACAGACATTGATCATACATACATACACATGTACATACATGCGTATACACACACACACACACACACATACAGATATTATTACGGTCCTGTAAGTGCCAGAGGGGTAGGCAAGGCATTGCTCATTGTCTTGCTTAATCCTCTGGCACTGAAAGGGTTAACCAGCTGTCCCAGTATGTAGCAAGAGTCATGGAGTCCACAGTCCCTGAAGTGGACTCTGTACACGCACACTCAGAGGCTGCCAGATAACTGCTGGCCTGGCTCCCTGACCAGGAAGACACCTCCTGCCCCAGGCCTCGGCCAAGAGCGTCACTAGGGACACAGCCCGGGCACCAAGAGCGGGAACTGAGGACGGATGGTGTGTGTGGTTGGAGCAGGGATGGTGTGTGTTGTTGGAGCAGTTATAGTGCGGCATGTATATCTTTTTGCCAGGGTACTTACACAATGCAGGTGTGTGACAGCGGGCAGAGAGCGGCGGAGAAGAAGCTTGTGTGTAAGAGTGTGTACTACAGAGTGGACCCAGCATGGTCTGTCTCCAGCCCCTCAGCCACGGGTAATAGCCGCATCCAGCTGCTGCTTGTAGAGAGCTCCTTGAAGGGCCGCATGACCGGGCTGTTGCTGGGTGGAGTGTTGTGCTTCATGAAGGGGGAACATGAAGGATTTGGTACTGGGCCTGCCTGCCTCCGAGCTACATGAAGCAGCTGGGCTTCCTGCAGCAGAAGCACATTGTGCACCAGGAGCCGAAAGCATTGTTGTGTTGCGGATACCAGAAATGAAGGTACACTGGAGCCGATCCCGCCCTCTCTTTGTTGGATCAGCTCATTGTGTGTCTCAGGTTGGTGTGTGGCTTTTGTGTGTGTGGCTTTTGTGTGTGTATGGCTTGTGTGTGAGTGTGTGTGTGAGTCTGTGGTGTAGGAGCAAGTGGCAGCCATTTTGTTTTTTCACTCACTTGGATAGTGGTGGGCGGGCTGGATAGTGGGGTCAGGCCAACTCCCTGAATGATTTAAATCACTCCTCCATTGAATCACCCAATGGGAACAGTAACTCCTTACTTAAGCTGAGGTAACATAGCAATATAACACACAGTGGCTCTTCAGTTGAGGCAACGTAGCAATATGCTGAGGGATCAAATAAAAAAGTGGTGTTTGAGGCTTGCTCTCTGTAACATACAGCAAAGCATCTCTCTCCCTTTAAGGAGAAAGGGCGGGAAGCAGGAAATGGAGGAGTGACAGTTGAAAACAGACAGTAAGGTGACTGAAGAGATTAAAAGAATTAACCCTTTGAGTGTCAGAGGGGTACACAACGCATTGCAAAGCAATGTGTTGCGTACCCCTCTGGCACTGAAAGGGTTAAATAAAAGAGTTGCTATTAAGTTTATCCTGAGTTTGTATTTTATGGAAACATTACACCCTCGTACTGAAACAAAGTGTATGGAGGGTTACAGTTATCTGTGGGAGGTGACACAGAGTGTATGGAGGGTTACAATTATCTGTGGGAGGTGAAACAGAGTGTATGGAGGGTTACAGTTATCTGTGGGAGGTGAAACAGTGTGTTTGTGGGGTCATGATCCTGAGTGAGAGTGTGAGTGGACCGGGAGAAGTTATTGATATCCCCTACTTCAGGAGCAGCTGTATTTTTTGTCAGATGGATAGTGGTGGGAGGGCTGGAGGGGGCGGGCCAACTCCCTGTATGAGAAACACGCCCCCATTGAATCACCCAATGGGAGCAGTAATGTCCCCATTGAATCACCCAATGGGAGTTGTGTCTTCTAATGAGACATAAATTATGTAATGAGGCATTCTGTTCAATGTGTGTTTCTTTTCTGAGGAGACATAAATTATGTTCTGTGTGTGAGGTACCATAAATTATGCAATGAGGCTTATTCTTTTATATATAGATATATCACGTTAGCATAAATACCCATGTCCTTGAAGCAAGAGCACACTCACAGGTCTTTTACAAGATGAAAAATGTGCATATTTATTTCATCAATGGTTTGGCCCCTTCCTAAGCATTTATCTTGATAAAAGAGTTTTGAGTGCAATATTTCTACATAGACATGTATGTATAATTGGCACCCAGACGCATGACCCCAGCATATAGAGTGTGCACTGACTGTGGTATATTTAGTGTGTGTGTATATACAGAGATAGATAGATAGATAGCACTGTGGAATAAGTTGGCGCTCTATAAATAAAGAATAAAAATAATGCATACAGTTTGTAGTTAAGAACCACACTCACATGACTTCCAAAAGATGAAGAAATCGTACATTGTATTAAATCAACGGTTTGGCCTTACCTTGGGCCTTTATCAAGATAGCTGATAAAGGCCCAAAGTAGGTCTGAAATGTTGATGTAATAAATTGCACTATTTCTTCATCCTTTGGAAGTCCTGAGAGTGTGGTTCTTAACCACACACTGTTTGTATACTTTATGGGACTTGGCACCCAGGTCCTTGATTTTTTTGATAACAGGAGAGTGCACAGAACTTTTGTTTGCTATTTACACACACAATATACCACAGTCTGTGCACTCTCTTTCTCCTTCTCTCTCTATATATATATTCAAGGATACTCAGCCTGGAGATGCTCCCAGCATCGTAAGAAACAGAACACAAGAAGAAAGAACTGAGGAATGGTTACTTTATTGCATCCATATCAGTGAAACATTTTTGATCCACTGGGGACCTACCTATTTGCAATTTTGGATCATCTCCAGGTTGAGTATGCTTGAATATATCCATTTTATATGGGCTGTGCACCAATTCTTTTGTTTAGTAATTTCTTGGTGAGTTCAACTGCCTTGCTGTATATGTATATATGTATATATACATTGAGTAGAAAGATGCATTCTTGATAATAGCAATAATGGCCAAGGTGCCCTTTAAATATGTCAGTAGAGCTCTGAAGAACATTACTTACTGGACTTCTCCTTAGGTAAATATGCAAAAAGTTGGTGTTTATTGAAAGAAAGTTGACGTTTCAGTGGACACTTCAACCTTTATCAAGACAAACACTTACAATACATAATGTCTACATATAACTACCCTCAAGAAGGGACCAGTAAAAAGCCTCCAAACACATCAATTTGAAATCATTGGTTAGTGACCTCATTATCATATGATATCACTAAGGGAAACCCCAAATATATAAGGATATATATGGCATTAAGGTATACAGCACTCCACAATGGAAATAGATAAGCTGTGTCTGGTACTGAATGAAAGTCCCCAGACTTATCATCCTGGTATATGTCAAATGTATTAATGAAAAATGTCCAACAATGGAGAATACAGAAAACTCAAGTACTCAATAGACTCACAAATCCGAATTGTCAAAAAAGAGGGTGGAATGAAGAGGCAAAGCTGGGAAAGGGAGTGGTGTAAAATAATGACTTTGACTAGGGTCAATTGTCATGCTGCAGAATAAATTTGGGGCCAATCAGATGCCTACCTGGTGGTATTTCATGATGGATATGTATCACCTGTACATCTCAGCATTAAGGATACCATTAATTCTGAGCAAATCCCCAACTCCATTTGCAGAAATGTAGCCCCAAGCTTGCAAGAAACCTCCACCATGCTTCACTGTTGCCTGCAGACATTCATTCTTGTACTGCTGTCCAGCCCTTCTGCAAACAAACTGCCTTCTACTACAGACATATATTTCAAATTTTTACTCATCAGTCCAGAGCACCTGCTGCCATTTTTCTGCTCCCCGGTTCCTGTGTTTTTGTGCATATTTGAGTCGCTTGACCTTGTTTTCATGTCGGAGGTATAGCTTTTTTGGCTGCAAGTCTTCCGTGAAGACCACTTCTAACCAGACTTCTCTGGATAGTAAATGGATGTACCGGGATCCCACTGTTTTCTGCCAATTCTGATCTGATGGCACTGCTGGACATCTTCTGATTCTGAAGGGAAGTAAGCATGATGTGTCTTTCATCTGCTGCACTAAGTTTCCTTGGTCGATCACTGCGTCTATGGTCCTCAGCATTGCCCGTTTCTTTGTGCTTCTTCAAAAGAACTTGGACAGCACATCTGGAAACCCATGTCTACCTTGAAATGTCTGCCTGGGAGAGACCTCTGATGCAATATAACTACCTTGCGTCTTGTTGCTGTGCTCAGTCTTGCCATGGTGTATGACTTTTGATATTAAACTGTCTTCAGCAACCTAACCTTGTTAGCTGAGTTTGGCTGTTCCTCACCCACTTTTATTCCTCCTACTCAGCTGTTTCTGTTTCAGTTAATGATAGTGTTTCAACCCACATTAAATTGATGATCATTAGCACCTGACTGGTATAATTGTTTAATCATATACCTGATTATATGCCTACAAAATCCCTGTCTTTGTTGAAGTGTACCAAGAAAAATGAATGCTGTTTTGAAGGCAAGGGATGGTCACACCAAATACTGATTTGATTTAGATGTTTCTTCTAACATTTTGTTAATTGATAAAATAAACAATTAACATGCCTATTTTGTAAAGCATTCTTACTTTACAGCATTTTTATCACAACTGCCTAAGACTTTTGCATAGTACTGTATAGCTATATTATAATGTAATAATTATTCAGGTTCTTGTTGCTGTAACAGAATGGAGAAGAGACTTCCTGGATTCCTTTCTAGGGGCAACATTTATACAGTTGGTGAAGGGACCAACTCACGAGGGCAGATGCATCTGTGGTGAGAGCCTGGGCACCAGTGATCATCAGTCAGTGGAGTGTAGTATACTGGTAATGTCTGTGTGTAAC
Source organism: Rhinophrynus dorsalis (assembly GCA_037306005.1). Classification (NCBI taxonomy): domain Eukaryota; kingdom Metazoa; phylum Chordata; class Amphibia; order Anura; family Rhinophrynidae; genus Rhinophrynus; species Rhinophrynus dorsalis. The sequence continues at coordinate 290,281,261 of CM074721.1, forward strand.
CATGCTAAAACAAAGGTCTTAGAGTTTAGAAGGGCAGCTTTTTCTCTTATGGGTGAACACATATGTAATTATGTAGCAGTGAGGGTATCGTTTCATGGCATGCAGGAACAATGAATACAGGCAAGTAATAAAGGCAAAAGAAAAAGAAAAATAATCTGCTTCTGAGTGGTGGCAGGTATTGTAAAGGATATCATTTGCATACAGCAATTACAGGCATACTCAGTGGAAGACAGATATGTTTATGTTTAAACAGAGGTAAGCAAAGAATATTATAAAATGTGCTGAATCTCAGAAGAGAAAAGAGCCAAGTCTGTGAAATGGGTGGCAACACATTCTACAGCTACATTAATGTAAAGAGAACAAAAATAAAGGAGGCATAATAAGATTACAATTAGAAGATGGTAGATATGTGGAGAAAACCAAATAGATGATTATCTAAATAATATTTTTCTGCACAAGCCTTTGTAGAAGAACTTTTAATTCTTGTATTAAACCTGTGGATACCAATCTGTTACTATATGTGGATACTAGTCTTTTACTGATGCTGTCAAAATCATCTAAGAGTATTAAAATAATTTAGTTATGTGCTGGCAGTCTCTTTAACCAGTCTCTGTTGACAGGTATGGTACCAACAGTGTCAGTTGGTGTCAGTTTAGTACCACTGCAAAAAGGGCAGCAGGGAGGACTATGGCAATTTCAGGAGCTTGAGTCTAAAATTAGTAGCAGTCTAATAAAGGGAAGAAGGTCATCCAGAATACAAATGATTATATTAGGGAGGTGAATTGAATCCCTTGAGCAGATACGTATTATATTTACCCCATTTTTTTGTCACTTTGCAGAAAGGGATTTCTTATACATGAGTGATCTGAATGAGGTAGTGTATTGCCATCTACCCAAGATTCCTAAAAGATTGGTCAGTCCTCTGGGAAAACCAGTGATTTCCAGTATAAACTATCTTACCTCAAATCTCTCCCAGGATGTAGATTTCCATTTACAAGGACATATACTAGGATTAGGTGTCACGGTTTCCGAAGGACAATTAAGGAGTCAGACCGGTATAGTAAAAATAACAATCTTTATTAAAAATATAGAGTATACAATAAATAGAAATAACAATCAGGCAATAACCACGGAAAGCAGTAGAGGTCCCACTAGAGGACAGTAACTATATCAGGAATAGGAGTCTGCCTGAAAGAGGGAACCTTTACCAGAGACAGGCACACTCCCCTGTAGTCTCTGTATACGGGAATGAAAGTAGGATACGCAACAAGAGACCACCTGACTCATGCCTGCAGTCAGTGGGTAGGCCCAGGGATCTCCCCAAAGGTGGTAGTATTAGGGAGAACTACTGACGCAAGCCTGCCGTCAGTTCCAAGAAGGAAACATCCCCTATGGAACACAATGGGGAAGAGAATCCAGTCTCAATCCATGGAATAGAAATGTACATCTTAACCAGAGCCACAGGTCTGCACCAGATTGGCTGTCTACTATGTACAAGGAGTTGGCAGAAGAATAGTCAGACAGAGCTACAGGTCAGCACCAGAATGGATGGTCAGACAAGCCGGGTCATACACAATACAGGTAATCAGCCAGAGTCACAGGTCTGCACCAGATTAGGTGTCCGCTATACCCAGGGAGCAGGCAGGAGAATAGTCAGACAGAGCCACAGGTCAGCACCAGAATGGATGGTCAGACAAGCCGGGTCAAACACAGTACAGGTAGTCAGCCAGAGCCACAGGTCTGCACCAGATTGGGTTTCCGCTATATACAGGGAGTAGGCAGGAGAATAGTCAGACAGAGCCACAGGTCAGCACCAGGATGGATGGACAGACAAACCAAGTCATACACAGAGCCCAAATGAAATGAACTGATATGAACATCAACACAAGGCCAACTGAGAATTGGCGTAGTTCCCCTTTAAAGCCCCACCCAGGAAGTGGATGGGAGGAGGTATCAGCCAAGCAGCATAAAACAGGGGGCTGCGTCATTCTGCTGATTCGCGCTGGTGAATGACGCATTCCGCCACGATGCGTTAAACCAGCGGCCCGCACCTGTGTCAAATTGAGCTCCAAACCCAGCTGGCAAGAGGACACGGACGGCCAATAGTGCCACCAAGCGCGCTCAAACCTGGCACCATCAGTGACATCTGGGAGGAAGCAACAGCAACATATCGACACCTCCTGCGTCATCTTCGACAGCGGCACTTGAACTAGGTAACTGTCACAGTACTCCCCTCAAAGGCCCCTCCTCTGAGGAACCAGTCACGGTCTGTCAGGAAAATGTCATGAAATCTACGTATCAAGGCAGGAGCGAGGACATCCTCAGCTGGACCATAGCCCTTCCAGTGAATCAAATCCTGTAGGCACCCTCAGACCCTACTGGAGTCCAGAACATTCTGTACTCCTCGTGATCTGCAACTCTCATGGGAGCAGGATGAACAGGGGTGGAGGTATACCGGTTGCAGACCAAGGGCTTCAACAGGGAAACATGGAAGACATTATGAATGCGCATATTGGCTGGAAGTTCCAAGGCATACGCCACAGGGTTAATTTTATGCAACACACGGAAAGGATCAACGAATCGGGAGCCAATTTGTTACAAGGGACCTGGAGGTGAAGGTTACAGGAAGACAACCACACTCTGTCTCCCACCTGGAAGGTAGGTGCTGGCAATCACCTAAGGTCAGCCTGTTTTTTCTGTCTCTGCATGGAACCACATAGGGTATGCTGTACCTGAACCCAAGAGGAATGGAGTGTCCTCAAATGCTCGTCAAGTGCCAGAATTGCTTGTGCTTGGAAGGTCTCAGGAAGAACAGAGGGTTGAAACCCATAGTTAATCAAAAACAGGGAATTCTGAGTAGAAGAGTTGACAGCACAACTCCGTCCAAGGTAACAGGGTAGCCCAATTATCATGGTGGTCAGAGATATAGCAACGGAGAAATTGTTCTAAGGCTTGGTTTGACCTTTCTGCAACACCGTTCAACTGCGGGTGGTATGCAGAGGAGAATGCCAACTGAATCCCCATCTGAGCACAGAAACACCTCCAGAATCGGGACACAAACTGGCTACCTCTATCGGACACAATTACCTTGGGAATGCCATGGAGTCGAAAGACCTCCTTAGCGAATACCATCGCCAATTCCTGTGCAGATGGTAACCCCTTAAAGTGTAACTAACACGCAATAATAAAATTGCACCACATAATTGCCACTCTGGTGAATACCTGCTAAGTAGCTTGATTGGGTGGTAGTTCCACTTTAAGTGGTATGAAGTGACCCATCTTGGAAAATTTGTCCACAATCATAAGTATGACCGTACAGCCCATGGAGTTGGGAAGGTCGACCATAAAATGAATGGATAGATGTGACCAGGGATGCTCCCTGTTGGACATAGGCTGGAGCAGACCAACAGAAAGTTGTCGGGGTGACTTATTTCGAGCACAGGTTGTGCAAGCAGCAGTGAAAGCAGCACAATCGGACCAGAGACTAGGCCACCAGAATACCTGCGACAAGGACCAAATCAATTGGTCGCGACCAATGTGTCCAGAAATTTTCAAGGCATGGTAGGTCTCCAGCAGCTTAATGCACAACTGTTCCGGAACAAAGCACCGTCCATCAGGCTTTTCAGCGGGAGCTGTTACTTGAGCTGCCAAAATCTCCTCTCCTAGAGGAGAAGTAATATAGGTATGTATGGTCGCAAGGATACGATCAGCCAGAATGATCGGGGAAGGTGGAACCTCCACCCTGGAAGGGCTGCAGAACTGGCGAGACAACGCATCTGCCGTCACATTTTTCGAACCCAGGAGGTAGGAAACCACAAAATTAAACCGTGAAAGAAACAGTGCCCATCTGGCTTGACTGGAAAACAAGCGTTTAGCCTCAGAAAGGTAAATGAGATTCTTGTGGTCGGTCAGAATCAGGATAGGAGATTTAGTGCCCTCCAGGAGGTGTCTCCACTCCTTTAGTGCCAGGATAATAGCCAATAATTCTCTGTCTCCTATTTGACATACTATCTCAGCTTTAGACAATTTTCTAGAGAAATACCCACCAGGGCGCAAGGCTTCACCAGGAGCTGAGCACTGTGACAACAGGGCGTCCATTCCAATCTCTGATGCGTCAACCTCCAAGGTAAAGGGGAGGGAGGGGTTGGGGTGTACCAATTTCGGAGCTGCAGCAAAGACAGCCTTCAGATTTTCAAAAACCAGAATAGCCGTTTGAGACCATTCAGCGGTCTTGGCCCCTTTACAAGTGATGTCGGTAAGAGGTTTGACAATAGCAGAGAAATTTTTAATGAATTTTCGGTAGTAATTAGCAAATCCCAAAAATCTTTGGATCGCTTTACGTCCCATAGGACGAAGCCATTCCACTACCGCGGACAGTTTCTGAGGGTCCATGGCAAACCCGCATGCAGAAATGATGTACCCCAAAAATGTTACTTGAGGTTTGTGGGATAGAAAAGCGAGGATGCAAATTGCTAGGAGACCTCCTCGGGCGCTCCCTAAACGAGGGTCTCTCCCTGATCCTGGTATCAATCAGGATGCAGAAGGAAATCAGGTCCTCCAAATCCTTAGGTAAATCGTGTGCTGCGATCTTGTCCTTCAACTCATCACATAGCCATTGTAAAAAGGCCGCCACCAAGGCCTCATTATTCCAGCCTACCTCCACAGCCAGGGTGCGGAATTCGATAGCATAATCAGCCACAGTATGAGCGCCCTGGTGAATGGTCATAAGGATCTTTGAAGCCAAGACCACGCGGCCTGGCCTATCAAAAACTCTTTTGAAAGAGTTCACAAATTCCATAAAGTTGTGCACAATAGCTTTGTCAGACTCCCATAATGGATTAGCCCAGATCAGTGCCCTGCCTGTAAAGAGAGCGATCAAAAAGCCAACATTACTGCTATCAGAAGGGAAAGCATGCGGAACCATCTCAAGGTAAATGCCGAGTTGATTGAGGAAACCACGCCAAGCATCTGGATCACCACCATACTGCAGTGGGAGCAGAGCAGAACCTGACAACCTTTTAATCTTGCCTGCATCAGAAGAGGTTTGAACCACTGGTGCCAAGGAGGGTAGCGGGGTTGGCCACCACCTGTGGGTTAGTAAGTTCGAGGTACGTCGTGCTCTGCAACAAGGTTTGCATGGCCAAAGACAATTGATAAGTACGTTGATCCTGTGCCTCCATCCTATCCAGGATGCTTTGAAAAGCTGTCTTACTAGTACCGTCTGATTCGTGGCCCTTGCGTACGTCACGGTTTCCCAAGGACAATTCAGGAGTCAGACCGGTATAGTAAAAATAACAATCTTTATTAAAAATATAGAGTATACAATAAATAGAAATAACAATCAGGCAATAACCATGGAAAGCAGTAGAGGTCCCACTAGAGGACAGTAACTCTATCAGGAACAGGAGTCTGCCTGAAAGAGGGAACCTTTACCAGAGACAGGCACACGTCCCTGTAGTCTCTGTATACGGGAATGAAAGTAGGATACGCAACAAGAGACCACCTGACTCACGCCTGCAGTCAGTGGGTAGGCCCAGGGATCTCCCCAAAGGTGGTAGTATTAGGGAGAACTACTGAAGCAAGCCTGCCTTCAGTTCCAAGAAGGAAACCTCCCCTATGGAACGCAACGGGGAAGAGAATCCAGTCTCAATCCATGGAATAGAAATGTACGTCTTAACCAGAGCCACAGGTCCGCAGCAAATTGGGTGTCTACTATGTACAAGGAGTAGGCAGAATAGTCAGACAGAGCCACAGGTCAGCACCAGAATGGATGGTCAGACAAGCCGGGTCATACACAATACAGGTAGTCAGCCAGAGGCACAGGTCTGCAACAGATTGGGTGTCCGCTATACACAGGGAGTAAGCAGGAGAATAGACAGAGCCACAGATCAGCACCAGGATGGATGGACAGCAAACCAATTCATACACAGAGCCCAAGGGAAACAAACTGATATGAACAACAACGCAAGGGCAGCTGAGAATTGGCTCAGTTCCCCTTTAAAGTCCAGCCCAGGAATTGGATGGGAGGCGATATCAGCCAAGCAGCATAAAATGGGGATCTGCGTCATTCTGCCACTTCGTACCCATGAATGACGCATTCCACCGCGATGCGTCAAACCAGCGGCCCGCACCTGCGTCAAATTGAGCTACAAACTCAGTTGGCAAGAGGACACAGACGGCCAACAGCAACGCCAAGTGCGTTCAAACCTGGCACCATCAGCGACATCTAGGAGGAAGCGACCGCAACATATCGACGCCTCCTGCATCATCATCGACAGCAGCGCTGGAACTAGGTAACTGTCACATTAGGTTCCTATTTGAGGGACACAACCCAGTTATTTATATACTTTAGATTTCTCCCTTTATCACTGTATATTGTAAGCTTTCAAGCAGGGACCCCACCTCCAATGTTTCATTTTCCAAAGCACTTATAGCCCTGTATTGTCTAAACTCTTAAATTATAAAGCACTGCATACACATGTGCCACTATATAAATAAACATATTAATTAATTAATTCATTCATTCATTCATTCATTCATACTGTCTGATCTGGATTTAATCCTTTAGGGATCAAATTTTCAATGCATCACTTTGGATTTCTGGTCACTTTATTCAAACATTGAACCATGTACCTTTAGAAGTAATCAAGAGTTAACTGGATATGGACATTTTAATGCTTCCAAGTTTGGGTCCTTTATACTAAAGTCTATTGATTTCATACTTTGTCACAATTTATTTCACATTTATGAACAGTCACTATCTCTAGGTCAAAGATAAGAGGATGGGGACCAGGTTTGCATGAAGTTTTGCAAAACCTTTTTATGTGATATTTTGAAGACTTATATTTGGGCAGAAAATTGTTTTGTTTCAAGTTTGATCCTCTGTTGCTACTATATAGATGATTTGTTGGTGCTCTGGCAAAGAGATAGTGATTTGATGCCTGATTTAATAGATTATTCAAATAGCAATGAGATTAGTATAACCTACACTGCTGATATTCAGAAATCATGTATAGAGTTCCTTCATGTTGTACTCTATGTTAATGATATGGCATAATTGGCTCTAGTACTAATTTTAAGGATGTTGATTCAAATAGCTTTTTGTACCTTTCCTGTAGTCGTCATAAGGTCCCTTTCAGACAGTTCAGGAGGATAAGAAGTAACTGTAGTAGTTTGCTTGATTATGACAGACAATCTGTGGTGTCGTGCGAGATGTTTTTTGGATAAAGGCAGTGATTCTCAGCTCCATTCCTTGGGGCACACCAATAGATCAGGTTTGCAGTATAGCCATAAATTAAAGGAGCAGTACATTTTTTAATGAAATATATATATATATATATATAGGGCATTTCCTCTTGAGTAAATAAGGTTACTCCCACTGCTGAGAAATGCATATTTCTAGCGTTATTACAGTTTAAACCCATGTTTTCTTGCATTAGTAGTGCCCTCTAGTGGTCAAATTCCAATTAGTTATCATGTGACATTCTAATGAAGAGGAAAGTCAGTGACATACATAGAATGTGATAGACTGCTGATTCATGCTGTCAGTCAAACTATCAGGCAGTAAACGCATAGCAAATTCGCTTCCTGATTATTTGAACTGTTCTAATTTTTTTAATAAAACAGTTGACAGCAGTGGGAGTGACCTTGTTTTACTCATCAGGAAAAGCTCTATAACATATAAGCCTTCATAAAAAAAAAAAGTTTACTGCTCCATTAAGTACAGATATCTCAATCATAATGACTGAGATTGATTAGTCACCTGTAATTAAGCAGGAATATCTGGAAAAGCTGACCTGTTAATTATTAGTGACTTTAAGAAACACTGGATAAAGGATATCTTCCTGGGTTGGCTAAGAGGGAATACTTGAGAGCCAGACAGTTGGATTAAACCTCTACTCATATATATTTTTAATAGCAATGGGATGAACAGAGTAATAATGGGGAGGTTAGGCTCATTTCAAGGTATAACAGTAGCTACAGAGTCGTTGAAAAGGTTTTAAAAAAACATTGGGGCCTTCTAAGAATGGATCCCTTCTTGAAGGATGAAATTGTGACTAAAGCAAAACATGCATATAGAAGAGGCACTTTTGCAAAGAACCTCTTAGTCCCTAGTAAACTGTACTCATTATTTTCAAATAGGAAAGAAGGCCCAATAAAGTTTTCTATATAACAGGCATCTATAAGTGTGGAATCACAAGTTGCTGTATGTCTCTGTTCATTTCAAATAAGGTAAAGGGATTCAGAGGCATAGCGAAAGCCCCTGCTCAGGGGTGCCTGGTGCTCAGGGGCCCCCAGAAGTTTTACTCCCATTATATTATATATATTACATTGGAGGCCCCAACAGATTCAGGGGCCCGTAGTTTTATCTGATGCACAGTTCATTGTTTAAAGGGATAGTATTGTCACATTTTAATAAAACGGAGTCTTGGAGCTATTAAAAACTAAGTTAAATGCCCACAGTCCTATCTCTCAAGCCTTTATGGTTTGAGAAATAATCGCAGTGAAAGTTTCCAGCTCCCTCACCTCTCCCTGACATCAGAGCTCTAGCTGACTGCAGGGGAATCTGGTCCCAGGACCGTCGGAGGCTCTTCAACAGAGTCGAGATCAAGAGACATAAAAAGAATTACATCACTGGAACGGTCTACAAAGTGTGCTTGCACTTTGTAGATCATTCCAGTTAAGTAACCGGTGACAATACTATCCCTTTAACAGCTGTATAGGAGGCCCCCTGGACCTGGGGCCCCTAAATGTTTCCCATTATAAAATAATATTGGAGCTGCCCTGTCAATGAAGTGTGCTGGTTCTATAAACAAAGCCCCCCCAGTAAATGCACAGGTCACTCACCTGCTTCCTGCTGAAGACATCCCACATTGGAGGCAGGGTGATGGTATAACATGCAGCCATGCAATACACTGCATGTAACTAGAGCGGGCTGCTTAAATTATGCCAACACCAGTTACATGCTTTGACTTGCATGATGTAGCTGGTTGTTGCTGATGGTGTGTTCTGCATTTGATACCCTTATTATTTTATTGCCTCAGCTGCTCAAGCAACCTGCTGTGCTGATATCTTATCATCAGGTACCCCAAGTTTAAAAATCAAGTAGAGGACTCAAACTCACAATTCAGGTTTTAAATACATGTAGTGCACTGCTGTTTTTGTTAGTAGATAAGTAGATAAGGGTTGGACATTCATAAGAATCTAATTTTTGTATATGTTAGTACAGAAATATGGGAACCAGGAGACCCATGTAGTCCCTGGCCTTTGTACCAGGCTTCTCTCTCTCTCTGATGTGGCTATGAAGTGGTTGCCATGCTGCTCCAAGTCATAGGATCTGAGGAATGGGAGTCAAAGGGGACTCTTTAGACCATTCCCAGAAGAACAAAGAAAAAAATAAGCAGGCACTGGTAATCAATTAATAGCTTATTAGTAATCACTACAATAGTGTGGTGCACTCCCAGATCTAAACTATTCAGCCATACAAAAAAATTCCTTTCCTTGGGAAGAGAGAGCCAGAAAGAGACTAAAATTAGTCTACTCTAGCCTTCCCAAGAAAAGGGGAAAAGAGATCCGATAATGGATAATGGGATCTCTTTTCCCCTTTTCTTGGGAAGGCTAGAGGAGACTATTTTTTAGTCTCTTTCTGGCTCTCTCTTCCCAAGGAAAGGAATTTTTTTGAATGGCATTGCCAGAAGAAGACACACCACACACATTTTTGTATTCCAAGGACACTGTGTCTTTTATTGGAAGTGGATAAAAATGGTGTTAAGGTGCACCACGTTTTCTCATCAAAAACATTTATGTATGGTTAAAAACATCAGTCTTTATTTCTCCAAAACATAAGCGGTTAAAATGTACCTTCGCTAACAGCAAACATAAGGGATAATAAGTTGATCCCTCTAAGTTGATCTGTCCAGTAGACTCTGATCAAAGCGTTTCGCGTGTACACACGCTTAATCAAGATCACTCAATATGCATGGGGATGAAATTTTTATTTATATTGTGCACAATAACAATCATCGATATAAAGTATAAGTTCGAGGTTTGAAGTGGTTACTATTGTTTTCGCATCTTTTATTGGAAGTGGCCAGGGTTTATTTAGCCACATTGTCAGGAGAAGGGGGATGTGACTTACAATGAGATTAATACAATTAACACATAGCACAATGGAAGCAGGTTTTGCAGACAACCACAATACTAGACTAATCTAATCACACAGACAACAATGGTGAATACACAACAGTGGTGGAGGAATTAGGGAAGTAACACCTAATCAAACCTATTTCAGACAGTGATACACATACAATGGAAGACCATACGGTGATAACACACAAAAATACATCAATTTAACCCCTACAGGCCCATGTAAAATTGTAGTCCAAACAACTTATTAAAACATGGGTCCAGCATCTGCTACATGTATTGCAGATGCTCTTCCCACGACTGCTCATGCCAATAATTTTTTAAACATATCTACTAACACATACATAAATACATGCAGTGAGTGTACAACTGGCTTATATGTTAGTAGATATGTTTAAAAACAGTGTTGACCAGAGGTGGGAAATTATAAAATTGCAGTTCCGTATTAACATATACCTATCTATACTGTATACTGGTGTATTACACCTTAGTATAGACATGGGATTCTTAGGGTTGCCCACCCCTGGGAAATACTTTTTTTTTTTTAAACATAAAAACTAACATATACACCTGTACACTGCATATATTTAACCGCTTCTCATCTGGTGACGTACCTGGACCGTCACGCTGGTCCAGCACTTAAGGACCAGTGACGGTCCTGGTACGTCACGTACTATTACTCACCGCGCTCCTGCAGGAGCACGGTGAGTAATACCAGAGACTGAATTTGATCACTCCAAGAACGAAGCGATCTCTTTCAGTCCCTCCGTTCGGCGTGCCTCCCCACGTGATCAGTCACGTGGGGCGGCACGCCGAAATTCCCTGTCTGGTCCTTAAAGGACCATACACCCCAGGACCGCTGGTTGTTAAGGGGTTAAACTCTAACCTAAGCTTGACTGCTTCAGTGTAGTATATTTATGATATTGACTTTATTAATCCTTTGAATGCCAGAGGGTATGCAATGCATTGCAAAGCAATGCATTGTGTACCCCTCTGGCACTCTAAGGTTTTAAGTCAGCATCATAAATTTAAACCATAATACATCCAGAGTTAGGTTTTAAAGTGAAATGTTCACCTAAAAAAATATTTTGAGCGTGGGCTTTAATGCATAAAACTAGATTAGAACTGTTTTTATAAAAGTTTTTTAGCGCTAATCTAGTTTTATGCATTAAAGCCCATGCTCAAAATTTGTTCCAGGTGAACGTTCCGCTTTAAGTATATGTAATATTTTGTCTTATATCTAGTAAAGAAATTTGTTTTTTTAAGATTCTCCATCCCTGGTTGGTAATATATTTTGCTTTAAGTTAACTCCAAGTCCTCAAAATGTTAAACCTTAACAGAGCTGCCAATGATAATGTTATCTTTTGTCACTAGTTAACCTCTTAAAGGGATAGTAATACTTGGTTTTATCTTTTATTTTGTAGGCATTAAAAAGACACGAAGAAAGAAATAAGTCTTATCTCTCAAACCTTTATGGTTTGGGAGATATTCACAAGCAAAGTTTCCCCCTCCTGCTCCTTTTACCTAGTGTAAGCCATCTCTTCTCAGATGTGGAATGCAATCCATAGACCAGAGAGATAACAGCAGGGGACAATCTTCTTCCTATGAAAACAATGAAAACCCTGCCCCCCTTGACAAGTTTTTCAGGTTTTTCCCTTATCTTAATTGAAGATTGTCCCTCTCTGCAATCTACCTGGGCACCTCACTTCTGATCAGGCTGAACAGTGTTACATCAGTAAAAGGGGCGGGAGGGGGATACTTTGTCATTGAATTACTCTTGACAGAATTGAAATAACACTCTCCAAGGTCCAAATACTATGATGATTAATTAGAGCTGCTTTTATTATGAAACATTACTATCCCTTTAAATATCAAATGGGTGTCCAATGTGGCATGGGCATTGTTTTTCAAGGCATTGTACACCCCTCCTGATCCTCAAGAGTTAATCAAGCACAAGAGCATCATGCTTAATAAACCTCTTGAAGATCAGAAGGGTGTACAATTCCTTGCAAAGAAATGCAAATTGAACACCAATTTGATATATAAGGAGTTACATTGTGACAAAGGATAATATTGACTACTGGGTTATGGTTTAACCCTTTAATTTTCAGAGTGGTATCCAATCCATTGAGAAGCAGTGGCCTGGATACTCCTATGACATGCAAAGGTTTAAAGCTGGCCAGGGATTTGCATCCATAATACTACTGCCCATTCCTGGCCAGCTTTAAATCCAGTCCTAAGCAGTCACTGACATTGTTGTCATCATGTGCTTAACCATCTCAGTCCAGCTTTAAAACTAACCAGCAGTCAAACCTCACTTAAAGGGATAGTATTACTTCAAAATTACTATCCCTCATATTGTAGCCCTTAATAAACTGAGTTAAATGACACCAGTGGCATCTCTCAGACCTTTATGGTTTAAGAGATAGCCGCTCTCAAAGTTTCCTCTCCCCTGCTGTTAGCACTCTGCCTGCCAGCAGGGGAATCCGGTCCCAGGACAGGCGGAGGCTCTTAAACAGAGCCGATATCTTGTTATGGAAGGAAAAATGATTCATTGAAACAGTTTTCTACGTGTGCTTGGTTACCAAGCACACGTAGAAGACTGTTTCAATGAATCATTTTTCCTTCCATAAAGAGATATCGGCTCTGCTCAAGAGCCTCCTCTTGATTCAGAGACCGGATTCTCCTGCTGGCAGCAGAACGCTGACAGCAGGGGAGAGGAAACTTTGAAAGCAGCTATCTCTTAAACCATAAAGGTTTGAGAGATGCCGCTGGTGTCATTTAACTCAGTTTATTAAGGGCTACAATATGAGGGATAGTAATTTTGAAGTAATACTATCCCTTTAAGTACACATATGTAAGCAGAGGGCTGAGCAATGCACTGCTGCCCAGTGCACTGCTTGCCCCTCTTATTCAAGGGATTAAGCACATATAACCCTATGTTCATGTTCTAATGCTGTTGTTTCTTTAACACCTTGAATCCTGCAAATGCCTTCAACTTGTCTGATATGACAGTGTACAGTCAGGAAGGTGTTAACATGTAAAAGTACACTTTTCTGTGTTAAGTCCTTGGAGGTTAGAGACTTCTCTAGCACCCAACAGTTAATATAGAAAAGTGTAATATGTATTGTGTATCAGGTTAACCCCTTAGGCTGCTATGATGATGCTCATTCATTTATAGCAATCGAAAGGGTGGGAAGGGAATGGAGTATGGCTGTTGCTCCCTCAGACCATGTGTGTAAGACTGAATTTTAGGTCTCAGAAAATTTTTCTGAGTTTGGCATGGAGCCCAATAATATTAAAGCCTTTGAGTGCCAGAGGGCTGAACAATTCATTGCTGTCCAGTGCACTGTTGTTACTTTAACTCCTTGAGTTGTTTGATAAGTCGGTCTACACAAAGATGCACTTTTCTATTTAACTTCTTGGAGGTAAGGGATTTCTCCAGGAGATGGCTCTAGAATCTAAGTGGTTAATCAAGAGAAGTGTATGAGGTTTGGTATTTGGTTTACCTCTTGAGGACCAACTGACAATCATTTGGAGCAGTGGGAAGGGTGGTAATGGCTGCTCCACCAGAGCGTATGTAAGACTGGATTCTAGGCCACAGAGAACATGGTTACCATGATATTTAAGTGTATATGACCCCTGGCATGTTGATTTTTAGATGTTGTACCTTTAGCTTACAAAATATGCAGGCAGGTGCTGGCTAGGATCTTGCTGTTGGTGCTCTCTGCGCCTGCACTGTCAGTCCCTTCCAGTGCCTTAACGCACAAGACCTCCAACTCACCAGTCGTGGAGTTGAAAGGGACGGACAGCTCAGACTCAGAGATACCGTCTCTGCCAGATGTCTGCGCTGTTACCCTGCTGCCCGTCTGCTGAACCAGTTCTATTTCCCTCTAATGCCGGACTTGTGATGCAAATTAATAGTATCTGTATGTATAATGCTAACGTATTAATGATTTGGGGCTAACTGTAACTTTGATGAAAGTTCCGCTTTAATAATGATAACAAGGTTGTCCGCAGCTTGGAGGAATGGGTCTGGGATTTGGTTCGGAATTTGTATTTTTCCCTTATGGTGCAACTGATTTCCTTGAATTCCTCCTCTTTTCTTTTGAACATATGGCCCTATAATTAATATTTTTGTAATTTGGTTGCTCCTAGTGTTATATATAATCATAAAAAGTACACAGTTCAGACTCACAGCGCTATATACAAAGTAAAAGAGGAGCAATTCTAAGTCAAACGAACAAAACGAAAATACAAACTGATTTAACCCTGAGCATGCCAGAGATGTATGCAACACATTCCAATGCATTGTATACCCCTAAAGGGTAAAGTAGTCTTCCAAGCTCTTGAATGTGAAGCAATACATTGATGTCCTCTGTAGCATATAAGGAGCTAAAAGTCATATTTAAATAAAAGGGAATGTGGGGATTTTTTTCTTCCCTGTAGCACAGTTGATTTTCTCCAGAATTTATCCATGTTTTGCAATGAGTTATAGACCTCACTAGTGTTCAAGGGATTAAAAGTCACATTTAAATTGATGAGTTTAGTGAATTGTTATGTGTCTCCTATGGTGCATGTTGGATTGCCCTAGAATTGTGTCTCTTTACTTCTATGGATAAGACCCTAAGTGTCAGTGAGTGGGAGAGGTAGTGAAGGCCCAGAGCAGGAAGTGTCCGCATGGCATGCCTTAATTAGCATAATCTATACAATCTAAATAACTCAAAAACTAGTTTTCTATTTAACCCCTTAATGCCAATAATGTGCCATGACCATCACGGCTGTCCTGTCTTCAAGGACCTGTGACGGTCTTGGCACGTCACGGAAGTTTGTGACTACAGATGACTTCCATGAAAAAAAAGTGCCCTGGTCCTCCAGAGCATCCCAGACCGCTCGGTCTTTAAGGAGTTAATACTACATATTGGGTATTTTGAAAGCTCTTTCAAAAATATCAAAGTTGCTTTTAGGTGAGAGTCTCCCTTTTAAAAGTGATTTAATGCTTTGACTGCCAGAGGGATATCCAAAATGTCTCTGGCACTTAAAAGGTTAAAATAATCTTATCAAGTCCACCCTTAAAATTTCCTTGGTAAGTCCAAGAAAGGTATCTATCCTTGCTTATCATGTGGTAATTGCAATGTCATCAGGGAGGAAAGATGAGGCACCCCATAGAGGGGTTATGACATTGCCATTAAGGATTTTGGAACATGCGGTAGCCTGGGGGATGATATATTTGCTCAATTGTCCGTGTCTTTAATGTAGGTCAAATTAAATGAGTGATATTCATCACTTAATGAGACGGACATATAAAAAAAAACCTTAAAATTGAGTGGCAAGGCATATTTTCAATGTAAATAAAATTATTACATTTATTAATTTAAAAGTGCCATTCTGAATGTTTTAGAAATTCTAAATAAAGCTTTCCTTCTTGAATATTAGATTGTTCATTATTCCTGGTTTGATACCACATTGTGTGGGGGGATTATCAGTAACTCAGATATGACTGTACATTTCTGTGCCAATTATATAGGTGTGCAATGCGTGACAGTGATAAATCTGTTACACACTGAACATTTAGTACGGTATGCAATAAAATGATAGACAAGTAAGATATCACTCCATGGATAGAAATTTTTTCAATTTGTAGGTTATCCTTTTCAAGTTGGAGAGATCCTAATACATTGGATCCATAGAATAATCAGCATTGGAGAGATTTCTGTTACTGGAATGGCTTCTCTCACCTTTCTCTCACTTTAGTGCATCTATACTCTGTGAGCTTTCTGATGTCAGTGTTATTCTATGGAGCTTATGCATTAAGCAAGGGTGAGTCAATTGTTGGAACTTCATTTATTAGGGTCAAATACTCCCATCAGCAACCAGCCAACAGACACTCTGAATTAGTTCTGCCTGGCTGGATCCCAAAACTGAAACTTTAGTTAGTGCAGGATGTTATGGATGAGCAAAATGACGATGTAAGTTCGGTATTCTTATGAGACATGTCTTGCAAAACTAGTGTTTTTTTTTCTTCTCCTTTCATTTAACCAATTACATTGCAGAAAGACAATTATATGATGCAGAAAATAAAATTAAAAATCCTATTTGCCTGTAGACATAAATCAAACAGGTGCCTGTCCTAAGTCACTTGCCTGAGCAAGGCAGTGAAATTCTTTGGTGGGTGGCAGGACTACTGGATGACTCTCTGAGTCGCCCTCTTGATTCCATCTGTTATCCCCATGCTCCCTGATGCCGCTTCTTCTCTCTTTCCATGCTCCTTCTGACTGCCTGCTTTCTCTACATGCTCCCCATGGCCACCTTCTCTCTTTCCATTCTCATGACAATTGCCTCCATACTCTCCATATTCCATATGGCTGCATCATTTCTCTCCACTATGACCTCCTCCTCTCTCTCCCTATGCTCCCCACCTCCTCTTGTTTGAGTGCTTCCTGCTATCACCACACCTTGCACATGTATCTGGTTCAACCCCCCCCCCCAGTGCTTTATGGCACCACCACTCCCTTTCCCCTTGTCCCTCTTCACCCTTCCACCTCTATTATCTATTCCAAATGAAATCAGATAGACCTGGAATTTTCTTTGGGTCCTAAAATTGATCTGAGATTTGTGGCAGTGTCACTCATCTCTACTGGTTATCATGTATACAGAGGCAGACATGCTTTTTTGCTGCTGGATTCAAGAACACCAGACTCCTGCAACTGAAGACTTCCTTAGAAAAAGCAACAATGGACTAATGTCTGCCTCCATGGATATGATATCCAGTACTAATTAAAGATGACGTTTTTGGAAACCATACCATGCAAAATATACATTTGAATAGGTGGGTTGTCTTCTATCCAAAATAGCATGCTTTGTCTACTTTTTCTTCATGTCTGAAGTTGTTGCAGCCATTTTAGTACAGACAGGCCATATTTGCAGAAGGAAAACAGCTAATATTGGTAACTCTAGTTTTATGCTTCATCTTTTACCAATGGAATGTTATTTCACTTGGAAACATTGCTGCTAATGGATACATTAGGAAATTCCATAGTTTTCAAACATTTCAAGGGGAAGAAATGCGGAAAAAAATACTTATTTTATTCTGTATCATTTGTGTCTCTCTGAGCTAGGGTGTAGAAAGGCAAGTAACCCCTTATCAAATAAAGAAAAGCAATAAAACTGACAGATTTTGGTCCATGTAGTTCTGTGGTCCTGGCACCACAACAGCTTTGGTGTCCAACCCTTAGCCCACTCCAGGCTCAAATGTAGCCTACTGAATGAGGCCAAGTACTTTCTGAAATCTGTCCCACTGCAGACTGTAGCAATCTGGAGAGAGAGGTGAATAATTCACAGATCTATCTGTAGTCTTGCCTCTTTCTTTTGGCTCAGCTGAAAAGGATGAGCTTGGAATGGAGCAGCTGCAGCCTTCTCACACCCTCACTGAGCAATGTGGCAACACCTCAAACTGTATACATTCTTTGGCTGCTTGTGCATGTCAACAGTGGCAGCCAGTTTATGAAAGTGTTGGCTTTAGGCTCAGGTGACTGATGGACTCTGGAGAGGGGTACATAAATTTAAATGTGGAGCTATTGGGGGCACACACTACTACTACTGATTTCCATCACTTTGCCTGTTCATTCTCCACCTGACTCCATTCAGCCCCCCCTTTGATCCAATTACTTTGCCATCCCTACCACCAATCACTAAATAGATGGTGGGGTGATTGGAGGCAGGAAGATGGGATGCTGAGATGTTTGAAGACAGACAGACAGAGGATGTTCGGGTGATTCATGACAGACATGTGAACTGTCCTACGGGTGTCCGAAAATCACAAAAATAATGTGGATATTTAACTGTTTTTATTTATGCATCTTTTGACAATGGGCATCTTATTTGTTACAGCCCTCTGCCAGAAAATGTTGGACATCCCTGCCCTACAGTATGCCATTTAATTCCAGTGGGTGCCATTTTACTTAGATTACCTCTAGTTACTTAACCTAACATGGTATTGTATGGTTTTCAGTGATTTCATTATATCTGAAAATGTATAAATGTGAAAAATGTGCTTGAAATGCAGAATGGCATAAAATGGATAGAAGCAATTTAAATTCTTTTCATTTGCTAATGTTTATATAAAGATTTACACATGGAAACAGGAATTTTAGTGTTTTAGAAGCATAAGTTAATTATAAACCTAGAACCATAGCCATTTTCTAGTGGAATATAGGAAAAATACAACCCGTAGCTGTTTGTCCTTCACTTTATCAGCGTTTTGCATTCGAGGTAACATTGTTTGGTCATGTTAAGGGATATCCACAAACCAATGGTGTATTTTGAAAGAGCAGAGTCTGTAGATAAAAAGAACAGTGTATGACTTGGGTGGGTTGTTCATAGAAAAGCACCAACATTTTTCTTTTACTGTAAACAAAAAACAAAAGTATGAAAACAAGTTGAAACCTTTGAGTGCCAGAGTGGTACGGAATGCATTGCAACTCAAGGCATTCCGTACCACTCTGCCACTCAAAGAGTTAATATGGGAGAGTAAAAAGACTTAGTGAAGTGGTCAAATCTGAGCATATCAATTTAGGAAGAAAAATGTAAAGAAGCTTGTTAGCCTAATTTTAGACTACATGCAATATCTGGGCCAAGATACACTAAAGTTCGTTAAGGGTTCGGATGGTCATGCTGGGTCCGATCTGTGTCGAAGGCACATCACTAGTATGCACTAAGATGTCTTAACCATCATATCCCCTTCAATCTGACATCATTGTCATGCATCCGCCTTCAACAGGTTTATGATTTTGCATATCAACAATGGCTAATTTCCATATGGAAATACAGGATGAGTCACTGTTGTATGCATGTGGGTGTGTTTATTTGTTAATATGGCTGTTTGCCACATGCACTAAACTCTGATAGCAGCCTCTGCTGTTGGAGTTCACGGTATCAACATCTCCTTCCTGAAATTGGTGATGTGGTTATCTCCTTGTAGAAAGAAAAACTAACTCCCCATAGGCAGTAAGCAAAATTGTTACTTTAAATGCACACTGAGATGCTCAGAGTGATCCCTACTTAATGATGTAAAAGGAGACACATTTTACACAGTATCTTAAAAACAACAAACTTTATTAAAGTAATATAATTAAAAAAATGTTAGAGATAAAATGCAAAGCTCTGCAGTTGCCAGAAACAGAGATCAAGGGCTGACTAATCTGAGAAAGAATACATGGATAATATGACAGATAAGCAAGAGTTATTGACACTTTAATGTCCACTTGTGTGGGAGAGAGATTTCTCTTCAGTATTATAAGATAGTGACTGGTCTGAGAGCCAACCAAGCTCTCAGCTTTCACTCACCAGTGACCCCAGTTGGTGAAGCATCTGCTATCATCGTCTCATCTTACCAACTTTCAGAGTGTGCTGGGAGATGTGAGGGATATGCCTTTGCCAAGCAGTGCAGCACATCTCCTTCCTACCGTTCAGCCCCTCACCCTTCTCCCATCCTCCCCTGTCACCACCTGTATAATAATACTCCTTATACTGTCCCCTTTGCTGCTCAGCCAGTAACACCAGTTTATTATTTTACAGAGGACTCTACTGAGTGATAGAGGGGTCTGCAATACATTGCTTTGTAATGCGCTGCGGATCCCTCTGGCACCCAGTAGTGCCTCTGTAAAAGAATAAACCAGTGCTGTGTTGGAATGCTGTCTAGGGAGAACAAGCGGAGTGGTGAAGGGGACAGTGTAAGGAGCAGTATTATACAGTTGTTTAGGGACAGGGGCAGTTGGGAGGAGGACAAAGGGGCAAAGGGCAATCTACCTCACACACTAGTGGACATTAAAGTGTCATGAACTCTTGCTTACCTGCCATATTTTCCATGTATTCTTTCTCTGATTAGTCAGCCCTTGATCTCCGTTTCTGGCAACTGCAGAGCTTTGCACTTTTATTTATAACATATATTTTAATTATATTACTTTAATAAAGCTTGTTATTAGCCATTGTGCCAAATTTGTGTCTTCTTTCACATGCTTAATTAAGGATCACTCTAAGCAACTTAGAGTTCATTTAAGGTAACTCTTCTGCTTTCTGCCTATGGGAGCTTTTTCTTTTAACTCTTTCAATGCCACAGGGGTGTGCAATGTACGTTTGATGGCATTGAAAGGGTTACAGAAACGATGCTGTTTGTGGTATTGGAAAAGAGAAAATGCACACTTCAAGACTGTCGAAATGCTGGCGATGTATAGGGGAAGGCATACCTTCCACATCGCCACAGGTTTGATAACCCTCCATGCTCATGAGGAGATTCTGCCTCCTCCCTCTTGCATCAATAATCCTTAGTGCATATAGCAATGTGTGTCTCCATCGCCAAGATGATGTGCTCTCCATACGTTGCCAGACACACGTCACCACAGCTTCAATGCCTATTGCATCTCACTTTGTGCATATAATTCTTTAAAATAATAAGCTTTATTTATGAAAAATAAAAAAACTTGAAAATAAAATAAAATTATATATATTAAAGCTGTTAGCAACAAGGTCAACTTTAGTCTAAAATTGTTTTTTATTTAACAGTGCAGAATGTATGAGCTTGAGTTGCTCTCTGGAAGTTGGTAACAGCACCATTAGCTGAACACAATAGAATACTGCAATTCAAAGAAAACAAAATTGAGCCATCATAACTTTTGAATGGAAAAATCTTCCAGCAGTGGAGGTATTTTTGTTTTACTAGCAGGAATAGAATTGCAACACTCCTTTTGCACTCAAAGAGTTAATGCAATTACATAATTTAGTTGTATCTGGTCCTTGGTTCTATGTTCTTTCGTTAGTCTGTCCCTTGAGGTAAAATGTTTGGACACCCCGACTCTACACTTTGGGGTCTGAAGAGAAAATATACCTTCTATACTTTTTCCAGCTGGTCTCTATGCTACAAGCCTTTGTCAACACTACCTTCCAGGGATTGATGGACCCATTATTAACCCTTAAGGACTGCTTGGCCTGCAGGAGGGGAGCTGTGGAGGATCAGGGCTCATATTTTTTTTTACAATTAAGTGATCTGTGTGGTGTGCAGCTGCTCTGCGATCAGAAACTTCTGTGAAGTGTCAGGACTGTCACCGCTCCTTAATTCCCAGACAGCATTGATGGTCCTGGCATGTCACTGGGCGTTAAAGGATTAAAAATATATGGATTACTATAATGTTGGTTCAAAGCCAATTAAATTCAGGGAAATGTGGAAAAACTACCTAGTAGTATAGTCCATAGCTTAAAGGGATAGTAATGTTTCAAAATAAATTCAGCACCGATTAATCTTCATAGTATCTGGGCAAAGGAGAGTGTTATTTCAATACTGTCAAAGTGGTAGTTCAAGAGCAATTGAATGATAAAGTATCCCCCTCCCGCCCCTTTTACCTAGTGTAAGCCTCCTCCCCTCAGATGTGGAATCTGGTCTTGAGAGTAGACAGCTCACAGCAAGGGACAATCTTCTTACTGTGAGAACAATGAAAACCCTGCCCCCTTGAAGGAGGAGGGCAGGCTTTTCCTTATGTTCACAGAAGACTGTCCCTTGCTGCAATCCATTCTGATGGTCTTGCTGTGAACAGTGGCTTAACAATAGGGCCCGTCACTCCAGGGGCCCGGCCGCCCCCTGCGACCCCTCTCCCAGCGCCACGGACATCTATTAGCTGCACTAGGCACTCTTGTAATGCAGAGCGTTGGGAGATTACATCATCTCCCAGTGCTCTGCATTATTGGAGAGGCTTTCGCGGGAACACCAGGTCTTTATAGAGGTCTGTGCCAAAGGAGGCACAGACCTCTACTGCCTTACCGCTGGACCACCAGGGAGGTAGGAAACTGGGGCAATGTGTAGAGTTGGGGGCAATGTGAAGAGGTGGATATTGGCTGCAATGTGGAGAGTTGGGGGCAATGTGGAGAGGAGGACATTGGGGGCAATGTGGAGCGGTGGGGGCAATGTGGAAAGGTGGCTATTGGGTGCAATGTGGAGAGGTGGGGGCAATATGGAGAGGTAGATATTGGGGGCAATGTGGAGAGGTGGACATTGGGGGAAGTGTGGAGATACCCAGTGGGGAAAATGTGGTCGGGGGGAGCCCATGGCAATTTTTGCACCAGGGCCCGGTGACTTCTAGTTACGCCTCTGGCTGTGCAGCTTTACATAGGTAAAGGGGTGGGAGGGAAACACTCTATGATTCAATTACTCTGGAACTACACATCATAGAGAATGATAATAATGCTCTAAATGGCCCAAAAACTATAAAGAATAATCAGAGCTGCATTTATTTTGAAACATTACTATCCCTTTAAAGTTGACCTTTTAAAGTTGACCTATCACCCTAAGACAAGCTATTTGGTTTTACAAATTATTAAAATCTGCATATATGTTGTACTAGCCATTTTTTTCTATACAATATATCATTTTTGAGAAATTATATATTGGTGGTACTATATGGCAGTTATGTGCTAGTTCCTTGCACAGTATGCTAATTACATGACTTGTTGTGATATTAGAAATTATACCAGTGTGTGAGCTTTGCCTACCTTCACTTATAACACAGTATGTGCTAATGATAATACACAGAAACAAATTAGCATAGAGTATAATCAACAAGGGTCCATTTTCAAAATCTATTTATCTGTCAAACAAATGGCTAGTAATATATATATAGGCAGTTTTTAATATGAATTAATTATATTTTTAATGTGAATATATGTCCATTTTAAGAAGCTGAATAATGGCATTGTATAATGGACTAGTTTTAAAGCGGCGGCGCTGCAATCATGTGCAGTACTGACTGCCGGAACGTGCTGCGGCTGATACGGAGTGGGGCGCTCCAAATTCAGACCGTGGTCCTCTCTGCGCACCTTCCTGGAACCGCTTGGTCAATGAAGGTGTGCAGAGAGGACTCCGGTCTGAATTCGGAGCTCCCTGCTCCATATCAGCTGCGGCGTAGGCAGTCTCTACTGTGCATGACTGCAGCAAGCGCAGCCGTCTCTGCTGCACATAACGGCTTCTGACAAACATCGTTAGCGAATTATTATATAGGCTATGTAATTCAGAGTCCTCGAAATTAGGAATTTAGGACCCACCTTTCCAAATGAGAGATTAACCCTTTGAGTGCCAGAGGGGTACGCAGCTCATTGTGTTGCATACATCTATAGCACTCAAAGGGTTAATTAACATTAACAATTAATCATGGGCAGAGCTTTTAAAAGCTACTCAGGTAGAGACAATGGGCCATATAGAAAGAGAATGGTGCAGTTCTGAGGCAAACCAGCTGCACCTTAGCTGCAGTAAAATTGTCACTAATTTTTAATGAAACATTTAATCCCTTGAATTATACAGGTCTTCCCAATAATGTAGATTATATAACAGGTAATGCAGGACTCTCTCCCCCTGAGAATTTGGTCCTTCACCCTGAGATATGGGCCAAACCCCTGAGTCTCAAGGTCAAACCCTGAGAGCTCCCAAGTATTCAGTTAAAGGGGATCTCTCACCCCTATAAAAGTTAGGCTTATTAGGTATATATCGATAATGTTGAAAACGTTATTTATTTTTTTTTTTTTAAAGACGCTATTTGGGTTAAAATTATTGCTTATGGAGTGAGCTGCACCCTACTTCCGCATACACTGCTCTTGCCGCTCTGCCTCTGCTCCCTTCCCACTACCCAGCCTCCTCCGATGATGGAGGCTTTCTGTCTGTAAAATGGAGCAGTCTCATTGGCTAGATATCAATCTCTGCCAATGAGATCGCTCCAGGTTACAGACAGAAGTAGGAAGTAGGGTGCAGTGCTCTCTATAAGCAATAATTTCTCTGTCGTACAATACAGGTTACTGGTAACTCTGGGAGGCGATCTGCCCCTTTAAGTAGGCAGGAACATTTCTCTAAATGTATGCAGGGGGTGGAGCCTCCCTTCCCTCATCAGCTGCATCCTAGCCAGCTACTCCAGCATGATTTGTTCCTGGGTGTGACAACACCAGGTGGAGAACATTTATCGTTAGTTTTAGTTTCTTTTTTATTTTTCTGTCAGATTTGGAATACCACCATTAGGCGGGTTACCATGACTGACAAATGCCCTTCAATGTGGCTAGCTCAGTATCCAGGTGCTTTTTGGTGGACCTTAAGCCCTGAGGGGGAAAATCTTGGGTACAAGTGCTTCCCTATGGATTACTCTCTGAGGTAATTCTTACTGCATGGTAACTTGAAGACAGAAGATCTGCAGGAGAGGTGAGCTACCCTTGAGTGCTGGAGGTCCACTTGTCCCATAGTGCCCCTTTGCTGGGCTTGTATTTGGGAGTTCTCATTGCGCACTCCCGCACTCATTGGGTATATATGTGTATGTCTGTTGGGTATTTGGAGCAGGTTTATGTGGTAACTTAACCCTTTGTCTACTGGTTTGACACGTTTTGTGGGGTTTTCTGACACTTTCCTTACTGGGTTAGTGTTTTCTTAATATGCACACATTTTCACTGTATGTTTTTCATGTTTTTAACTCATATTTTAACTTTTATTAAAATTGTGTACCCGCTTTACCGCATAGACGCCATTGCGCCATTTACTTTCTATGGGTCAACACTGTTTGGGACGTATCTCTGCAACCGCTTCACACAGCAACTTCAGAGTGGGCTCATTTTAATTGTCTACCCTTGCTCTATCATCCGGTTTATAGTTCAAGTGTGTTGGGGGGCTTCCGGCACTGCTTTGGGGTACTTTTTGGGGAAAAACTACATTTTCCATGATCGCTCGTTTCGCGCCTTTTTTCTGATTGGCTCCCATTGCGGCAGCCATTTTGTGAGCTTTTCTCAGCGAGTATCCTACGCAGGGCATGGACTCTCCTTCTCTCCTCTGCAGATTAACCCTTCGCCTACCAGATAAGTCTGGTGAAATATTAATCTAACACACTACAATTGGATGATTTATTGTACAGTTGGTTATTTTGACACTGTGAGAATGTCTATACCACTGGAGCTAGGGGCTAGACCTAAGACTAAGGAGGCTGGGGTATCAATGTCCTCCATTGTGCATTGCTCTTCCTGTCACACAGGGCTACCTAGAGAGTTCTCTGTTCATTTATGCCCAGCATGTTCTGAAGTTCCAGACAGCAACCCAGGGCCTTCCAGCCATGCTATTGAGCCATATTGGGTGCAAGAGTTTAAGGCTGCGACTAGGGACCTTAGGTCCACTCTACAACTCTTTCCATCCCAGATACAGGGGGCTCTTCAGACCCCCTCCACTATCAGATCCTCCCTGCCTAAACCGCAGGGGGCACCTGATGTGTCAGATTCTTCTTAGGAAGAATTGTTGCAAGATTCGGATGTTGAGGATGGTACTGTTTTTGAGTCTTCTAGATCCCTTGGGGACCCTTTTGAGTCTGATCCTGAACCCTCTGCTGAGGGCCAGATCAGGGCTATATTGACCACACTCAACATTCCCTTGGTTCAGGATGTCCCTTCTGATCCTCCTGATGTTTGTCAGGAGCCTGCAAAGCCCCTTACTTATTTTCCTCCTAACCCCACTCTAGACCGTTTGGTTTCTGACACATGAAAAAATCCGGACAAGTCTGCTTCTGTGTCCAGGAAATTTGCTAAACGTTATCCCTTTTCTGAAACAGAATTGGCTAAATGGGTTCATCCCCTAAGGTGGACACACTGATATCTATACTGTCTAAATCTACTGCTTTACCAGTTTCTGATGCTCCTGCTCTGCAAGATTGGACTGACAAGAAACTTGAAGTTTCCTTCAAGTCCTTTTTCGCTTCTATTGGCACCGCTATGCGTCCAGCTTTTGCTGTTGCGTGGGTTAACCGGGCTATTGCAGTCTGGACTGAACAACTCACTACGGCTGTCCGTCAGGATGCACCTACTTCAGAGAAATTGTGTCTTCTTGCTAATATCTCTGAGGTGCAACAGTATGTCTCTGCTGCTGCTTTTGATGCCGTCCACATGATGGCATGGGCCTCCACTACCTCTGTAGTGGCCAGGCATGCGCTTTGGCTTAAGATTTGGTCTGCTGGCACTGCTTCCAAGAAAGTCTTGCTTTCTTTGCCCTTTCAGGGTACTTCCTTGTTTGGGTCTGAACTTAAGGAACTAATTAGTGAGGCCACAGGGGGTAAGAGTACACTTCTACCCTTGGTCTTTAAGAAGAAGTTGCCGTTTAAACGTAACCGGTCCTTTCGTTCCTTTCGTTCCTTTCAAACTGAGACACGTTCGACGAACAAGGAGGTTCCATCAGCTCCGCATCCCTCCTCCAAGCCCAAGCAGCAATGGAAGCCTAAGGCCACATCAAAGCCCAAGGCTCCCAAGACTGCTTCGGCATGACTCACCGAACCCGGGTCCGCATCCCGCTGTGGGTGATCGTCTCTGCCTCTTTCGTGGGATTTGGGAGGATTCAGTATCGGACCCATGGGTTTTACAGGTAGTGTCAGAGGGATACAAGATTCCTTTCTTTTCTCTTCCTCCTTTTTGCTTTCATCGCTATTCAGGCTCTTTTGGACAAGGATGTCCTGGAGCCGGTGCCTCCTTCAGACAGGGGATTGGGGTTTTACTCAAACCTCTTTGTGGTGACCAAAAAGGATGGTGGATGCTGCCCTATTTTGGATTTGAAAGACCTCAATTGCTTTGTGATCAAGACTCACTATCGTCAGGAGTCTCTGCGCACAGTGATTGCCGCCATGTCTCCGGGGGAGTTTCTTGCTTCTCTGGACCTTCAGGATGCGTATTTGCACATCCCAATTCATACCTGAGGTTTGCCTGTGACAGGGGTAATTTTCAGTTCTCAGCTCTTCCATTTGGTCTGACAACGGCCCCTCAGGTTTTCCAATGGGTTCTGGGGGCCTTGATATCCATCCTCCATCGGGACGGCATCAGAGTGACTCCCTACATGGACGACTTGCTTTTGAAAGCCTCCTCTGCGGACCTTCTTCATCAGCAGGTTCAAACCTGCATTCAAATCCTTACCCATCACGGTTGGACTGTCAACTTGGACAAGTCAGATCTTGTCACATCCCAGCAACGGATCTTCCTGGGTCTTCTATCCGATGCTCAGAAGTGCATGGTGTTTCTACCGGACGAGGTAGACCATCAAATTGCCCACAGAGTCTCAACGATTCTATCCCGGGATCGGATCCCTGTTCCAAAGTTGTCTTCTCTGGTGGGGAAGTTCATTTCCGTGATAGAGGCGGTTCCATTTGCCATGGCACACACCAGGGAACTTCAGAGGTTTGTGATACAGACATGCAGGGATCAACCAGATCATCAGAAGCTGTTGGTCTTACTTCCTCCTCATGTACAGTTGAGCTTGGAGTAGTGGTTGGACCTTTCCAATCTCCTAAAGGGGAGATCCTTCCTGATTCCCTACTGGACCAAGGTCATGACGGATGCCAGCCTCTTGGGCTGGGGAGCTGTTCTGGGTCGCTTCAGCACTCAGGGGAAGTGGTCCATGGAGGAGTCCCTTCTCCCTATCAACATCCTGGAACTTTGAGCAATATTTCATGCTCTCTGTCATTGGGTGTCTCAACTGGAGGACTGTCCAGTCCGAGTGGAGTCCGACAACGCCACAGCAGTGGCTTACATCAACAGGCAAGGTGGAACAAGAAGTCTCGCCGCTTGGTTAGAGGTCAAGGCCATTCTGTCCTGGGAAGAGGTTCATGTTCCTGTCATTTCCGCAGTGCACATTCCAGGCATAGACAATGTCATGGCAGACTTCCTCAGTCGTCACACAGTCGACAGCGGAGAGTGGGAGCTACATCCCGAGGTGTTTCAACTCCTAACTCAGAGATGGGGGGTGCCCCTAGTGGATCTAATGGCAACAAGACACAACAGGAAGGTTCTGACGTTTTGCTCTCGGTGGAGAGACTCTCTAGCTCTGGGCGGACGACGCAATGTCCATTCCCTGGACATTCTCTCTGGCCTACATTTTTCCTCCTCTCCCAATGTTGATAAGGGTGTTACAGACATTGAAAGTGGAACGTTGTCCAGTAATTCTGATTGCTCCGAATTGGCCTTGTCAGTACTGGTATCTACAGCTTCTGGCCCTATCAGTGGCAGAGCCTTTTCCACTCCCCTCTCGTCCAGATCTTCTTCTGCAGGGTTACCTGTGGAAGGAAAATGTTCATCGGCTCAATTTGACAGCCTGGAGGTTGAATCCTCGATTTTAAGGAAGAAAGGGTTTTCTTCTGCTGTGGTGTCTACTATGCTTAGTGCCCGTAAGCCTGTCTCTTCCAAGATCTATCACTGTATCTGGTCGATATTTGTGTCTTGGTGTGCAGACAGAGATCTGTCTCACGACTTTGATCTTCCCACTGTCCTGGCTTTTTTGCAGGACCGTGTGGACAATGGACTCAGTCTGAGTTCTCTTAAGGTTCAGACTTTGGCACTTTCTGTCTTTTTCCAGAAACGCATTTCTGTCCTTCCTGATGTCAGGGTTTTCTTCCAGGGTGTTGCTCATGTGCGTCCTGCCTTTCGGAGTCTGGCTCCTCAGTGGGACCTTAATTTGGTATTGGGAGTTCTCCAACGTCCTCCCTTTGAGTCTTTAGCTACTATTCCTCTGCGTCTCTTGACATGGAAGATGGCATTTCTTCCGGCGATTGTGTCTGTTTGCCGGGTTGCGGAGTTGCAAGCTCTGTCCTGTAAACCACCTTATCTGGTGTTTCATAAGGATAAGGCGGTGCTTCGCACCTCTAAGGAGTTCTTACCTAAAGTGGTCTCCGAGTTTCACATCAATCAGGAGATTGTGGTGCCCTCTTTCTGCCCTAACCCCTCCTCTGACAAGGAAAGAGATCTCCATTTGCTGGATGTGGTGCATTTTCTCAAGTTTTATGTCCATCGTACTGAATCTGTCAGGAAGTCTGACGCTCTGTTTGTCATTCCTGAGGGTCCTAGGGCAGGAATACCTGCATCCAAAGTGACTATTGCGTCATGGATCAAGTCCACTATTCGTAGGGCCTACGAGTTGAGGAATAAGCATGTTCCCTTTCGGGTTACGGCTCATTCCACCAGGTCTATTGGGGCCTCCTGGACCTATAAGAATCAAGCGTCTGCTGATCAGCTATGCAGGGCAGCCACTTGGTCCTCTGTGCACACCTTTTCAAAGCACTACCGTGTAGATGTGCTGGCTTCGGCTGATGCTAGCTTTGGGAGGAAGGTCCTGGAGGCAGTACTGCCTGTCTAGGATATTCTTCTCAGGTTCTTAGTGCTTCCTTGCTGTTGAGCTGTGTTGGCTCTAGTTCAGTGTGCTGTGTAACAGTTCCTGGGGTGTTTTCCCCTGTTTAGTGTCTGTTGACACTTTAGTTTTGTTGGGCCTCTTTGACCAGTTGGTTCATAGAGGTTCTGGTGACTCTGGGGCCTTGCGCCTGGTCCTTTGCCTTCTTCCCGCCTCTGGGGAACTCAATGGTTGGACATCCCATAGTTACCAGTAACCTGTATTGGACGACAGAGAAAAGAGGATTTTAGCCTTACCTGTTAAATCCTTTTCTCTTAGTCCATACAGATTACTGTTCTCCCACCCTGTCAAGGGACCATGTTTGGCTCTCCTGTGGCAATGCGTGGGAGTCCTTCGGGGCATGCTCACAGGAGTCTTCTTCTCTTCTATTTCTAGTCAGTTATTAGTGTCTCAAATCATTCTGGAGCTAGCTGGCTAGGATGCAGCTGAGGAGGGAAGGGAGGCTCCGCCCCCTGCATACATTTAGAGAAATGTTCCTGTCTACTTAAAGGGGCGGATTGTCTCCCAGACTTACCAGTAACCTGTATGGACTAAGAGAAACAGATTTAACAGGTAAGACTAAAATCCTCTTTTAAACCCAAATAACATTTTTTAAAAATAAATATCTAACGTTTTCAACATTATCGATATATACTCTTCCTAATAAGGCTAACTTTTGTAGGGGTGAGAGATCCCCTTTAACCCTTTGAGTGCCAGAGGGGTACAGAACGCATTGCTTTGCAATGCAAAAGCAATGTGTTCCGTACCCCTCTGGCTCTCAAAGTGTTAAATAAAAAAGATTCAGTTCTTTTGCCCCAGAGTTGTTCCCCTTATTTTGTCCATATGGCCCGTTCTCTCTGCTTCTGATTCTTTGTGGAACCTCTCTGAAAGACCCTGGAACCAAGCCCCAAAAAACAGATATTAGGCTAGGATATTACTTTTAACTGTTTGAGTGCCAGAAGGGTAGCCAAATCATTGCTTAACAATGTGCTGGTTACCTTTCTGGCATTCAAAGGGTTGAATTTGCTCTACTGCCTGTAAACAACTTACCTCTCTCCATCTGTTAGTCAGGAACCAGCTGCATAGTCAGCACTCCCAGAGGGAGTTAGGTCTTTGTTTATATCTGTGCACCAGAACAAATACATATGCTTACTGCATGGATACTGAATGTTTTTGTCTACATAGCAGTTCAAATATATTCAGATCTGTACCATATGACTGACACGTGTATGTGTGTGTGTGTCACTGTTTGATAGTTGCATGAACAAGGGCAGAAACAGGTAAAGGCTGATGGACTAAGAAATGTGACCCAAATCTGAAGCAAACCAACTGCACCACAGTGAACAAATACACATTTCCCTAATTCACTTTTGTTAAAGCTAGGTCTCTATTGCATGGCTTATATAGGTTAAAATACCTATTTAAATAAATGGTTATTTTTACTGTCCCCTGTTGAGCATTTGATGTGCCCCATTTTGTCTTAATAAATAATCCTCATAGCCTTTTACATCATGGGCTATTGTTACTATCCCCATAGGCGCACTTCTGAATAAGTCATTTGAGAAGGATAATTTGCAAATAGATATTATTTTATTAACTTGATTTATGATTGGATGTAAACTTATTATGCAGGTACATAACGAGTCATTTCCCTATAACGTTTATTAGGTTGCTAAAGTTCTTACCTCAGTGGTTCTCTTTACAATTAGTATCTAAATTAAGATTAAATATTCATTACATATAAGAAATTCATTAAAATGAGGGAGCAGGAGTCATAATGAGACACCCTCAGGCAGTCATTGCAGCCTTCTTTTTTTAAATTGGGAATGTTAAAGCTTTTGGAATCCAGGCACACTGGATATGAAAAACCATTAGTAATTTCATTATGTCTGCACATTTGTGCAGACATAGTTAAGTGCAGATGGGTTGTTTCTATAAAAGCTCCCAGCTTCCTTATGTGCTAATAACTTCAGAACTGTAAATGATTTGAAAAAGAAACCTAGCATATTCAAAGTAGTAGTAAACTTTTTGTATAAAAAAATCCTTATATTGTAGGACTTTACTTGCTGAGCAACAGTGCTACCAGAAGTCCATATGGTGCCACCTAGTGTCCAGACAGTTATTATATTGCATACTGTGGGAGATGTGAGATACTGGCTACAGTTCTCCATAGAATGAAATAGTAACCGCTCTATCATGACAATTTAACAGAGTGACTGCCAGCAGTTGTATTACTCAGCAGGAAAAGCCCTACAATATATGTTTTTCATTATAAAATTTTAATGATATTTTAATTAACCAATATCAAGCTCAGTTTACTCCGATATGTTTAAAAGCATGTTTAAAAACAAGTTGTTATGAACAGAAATCCCCAAAAGCATGTGTTAAATTACAAGTAATATGGAAAAAACGTACCTTTACACATATTTGATTAGAGCAGGATTTCACAATCTTTTTTGCTCAGGACTCTCAAGACTCTTCTAATGCAGTCTGCAATGTTCAGGGTTCTACTAGCACTTTATAACTAATTTAACTGTGTGTAATGAAGGGTTAACATATATAAATACACAGTTTTCCTTAGATTTTACAATCAGAAGGACATAAATGTATATATTGTGCCAATTCAAATAATTGTACATCTGAAAAGCAACAGAAACTTTTGTCAAGGTTTATATAGAAATAAAATGCTAAACTGGTGCTCACAGCACACCAAAACATCACAGCACCCTGGCTTCCCCCAAACAAGCAAGTTCAAGAGATTATATTTACCTTTTTGAATGACAGTTTAGTGAGTTTACCATTCTGGTACGGAAGGAGGTTCATTTACTAAAGGGTGTGATTCTCAGGCATGCATAACAATTTGTTTTGCACAATAATGAGTTTACTATGCTCAGATGTAACTCTCTCTCTGTGTTTAAGATTATATGAGTGAACAAATTCACCAAATTTAATTAAATGTTGACACTTTTTTTCATTATAAATATGCTCTTTGCCTATATAGTAAAGTGTGCATTCTCATTTTGCACAAACATATGTGTGATAATATGCAATATGTTTCCCACCCACATGCCATTAGTAGGGTAATTTTCGAAAGAAACCCAAAGTATTTTCCTTTTTTTGGAATTAATAGGTCTTGTTCAAATGGGTGATTGTGCTGCATTGACATTGTGCTCATGCCGAGTCACTCAAAAATTGGGTGTATTGCACTCTGTGGTACTGTCTACATTATGTGAAAACAACTCCAACATGAGACCTACTGTTAACACATACACAGCTTGCAGCATCTCTCCAGCAACTCAGAATAGTCACAGTAGTGAAGATTATTATGTGTGCGGCCGCTGAGATGGTGGAGGTGGAGAAACTCATGGGCAGCAAAGACCCCTCTTCATAACCTCATGGGCCGATGCCCATAACAGAGATTGCCTTTATATATGACCAGTCTCTGTTACAATTCCCTCACAGCCATTGGCTGGGATGCGTGCTTACACACATACCAACTAGTGATGAGCGAGCACCCCAATGCTCGGGTGTTCGGGTGCTCTGACCGAGCACCCCCTGAGGCTCGAGTGCTCGGCCGAGCACCCGAGCACCATTGAAGTCAATGGGAGGACTCGAGCATTACACCAGGCACCCCCTGCTCTGATGAGGGGAGGGTGCCTGGTCCATAGGAAAAGGGCAGAAAAGGATGGAAACACCACAGAAATGGTTCAGGGACAGCATAGGGAGGATGTCTGGATGCATCTTGGACTCCAACATCGCTGCTGGGAACGATCTTTCGCCCGTAGTACGCCATTTTTACAGACTGACCATAAAACACACAAAAAGGAAAATAAAAACGACTTTAGGCGAAAAATTGTTACCAAACAATATTTGCTGTATATTTACTTGTATATCATCTGCAAATTCTCCCAAAAATTTCCTTGATTTTCTGAAGTGAGGCCATGATTAAGAGGGAAACGTGCGCAGAGGCAAATTCTCCCAAAAATTTCCTTGATTTTCAGAACTGAGGCCATGATTAAGAGGGAAACGTGCGCAGAGGCAAATTCTCCCCAAAATTTCCTTGATTTTCAGAACTGAGGCCATGATTAAGAGGGAAACGTGCGCAGAGGCAAATTCTCCCAAAAATTTCCTTGATTTTCAGAACTGAGGCCATGATTAAGAGGGAAACGTGCGCAGAGGCAAATTCTCCCAAAAATTTCCTTGATTTTCAGAACTGAGGCCATGATTAAGAGGGAAACGTGCGCTGAGCTGACCATCTAAAACATTATGGGTGAGGGTCTGCTGCAGAGCTGACCATCCTAAACATTATATGCGAAGGCCCGCTAGTGAGCTGACGCTATAAAACATTATATGAGAGGGCCCGCTAGAGAGCTGACCCAATAAAACATTATATGAGAAGGCCCGCTGGTGAGCTGACCTATATAAAAATTGTCAAACAGGGCCCGCTGGTGAGCTGGCCCTATATAAAAATTATATCACAGGGCCCGCTGGTGAGCTGGCCCTATATAAAAATTATATCACAGGGCCCGCTGGTGAGCTGGCCCTATATAAAAATTATATCCCAGTGCATATGGAAGAGGAGGAGGAGGATGAGAAGATTAAGAGTCAACCATATACCCGTTTTTTGGGTGGAAGGGGTGAATGGGAATACAGAGTATTCACATCATTGTAAATAACATATATAAAGTGAGTTTATGTTCCCCCGCGGCTTTCCTCCAGTGGAGTGGAGAAGTCAGGGGAAATCCAGGCCTTGTTCATTTTTATAAGTGTCAACCTATCAGCATTGTCGGTGGAAAGGCGGATACGCTTATCTGTTATGATGCCACCAGCAGCACTAAATACCCGCTCAGACAGAACGCTGGCGGCAGGGCAGGCCAGCACCTCCAAGGCGTAGAGTGCCAGTTCATACCACGTGTCCAGCTTGGACACCCAGTAGTTGTAAGGCACAGAGGGATCATTGAGGACGCTGACACGGTCTGCTACGTACTCCTTCACCATCTTCCAAAACTTTTCCCTCCTTGTGACACTAGGCTGCGCATCAGGGTGAGGGTGCTGGCGGGGTGTCATGAAGGTGTCCCACGCCTTGGAGAGTGTTGCCCTGCCTTTCTCGGAACTGCTGTGTGCTCCCCTTTTCTCCCCTTCTCTGTTGGCCAAGGTAGCACGTACTCTGCCGCCAGCGTTGTCAGATGGAAAATTTTGGAGCAATTTTTCAACAAGAACCTTCTGGTATTGCACCATTTTGCTTGTCCTCTCCACCGGAGGAATGAGAGATGAGAAATTCTCTTTGTAGCGGGGGTCCAGAAGGGTGAACACCCAGTAATCCGTGTTGTTTAAAATGCATATAACGCGTGGGTCACGGGAAAGGCAGCCTAACATAAAGTCAGCCATGTGTGCCAGAGTACCAACAGTCAAGATTTCGCTGTCCTCACCAGGAGGATGACTCTCAATATCCTCATCCTCTTCCTCCTCTTCTGCCCACCCACGCTGAAGAGATGGAACTAAAGTTCCATGGCTACCCTCTGTAGCGGAGGCAACCGTGTCTTCCTCCTCCTCCTCCTCCTCCTCCGCCTCCTCCAATTGTCGCTGAGAAGACGAAGTGAGGGTGCTCTGGCTATCACCTTGTGTAAGCTCTTCCTCCCCCATTTCCACCTCTTCCACATGCAAAGCGTCGGTTTTAATTGTGAGCAGCGAGCGTTTCAGTAGACACAGAAGTGGGATGGTTACACTGATAATAGCATTATCGCCGCTCACCATCTGTGTCGATTCCTCAAAATTGCGTAAAACCTCGCAGAGGTCTGACATCCATTCCCACTCCTCACTTCTGATTACAGGAAGTTGAACGGAGAGGCGACGACCGTGTAACAGCTGGTACTCCACTACTGCCCTCTGCTGCTCACAAAGCCGGGCCAACATGTGGAAGGTGGAGTTCCAGCGCGTGCTCACGTCACACAGCAGCCGGTGAGCTGGCAATTGTAAGCGCTGCTGCAGCTTCAACAGGCCGGCCGAAGCTGTAGATGACTTACGGAAATGTGCACACACGCGGCGCACCTTGGTCAAGAGATCATGCACATTGGGGTAGGTTTTTAGAAATCGCTGAACCACTAAATTAAATACATGCGCTAGGCATGGTACGTGTGTGAGCTTGCCGAGCTCCAAAGCCGCCACCAAGTTACGCCCATTATCACACACAACCATGCCTGGTTGCAGGTTGAGTGGCGAGAGCCACTGCTCGGTCTGGTGACTAATCCCCTGCAACAGCTCTGAGGCCGTGTGCTGTTTGTCCCCAAGGCAGATCAGCTTCAGCACGGCCTGTTGACGCTTCCCCACTGCAGTGCTACACTGCTTCCAGCTACTGGCTGATGGGGGAGTGGCGCTGTGTGTAGAGAATTCGGAGGTGGAAACGGAGGAGGAGGAGCCAATAACGTAGGTGCTGGTGGAAACCCTGATGGAGGTAGGGCCCGCAATCCTCGGCGTGGGTAGCACCCGTGCCATCCCAGGGTCCGAGTCGCTCCCAGCCTCCACGACATTCACCCAGTGTGCCGTCAGGGAAATGTAGCGTCCCTGGCCACAAGCACTTGTCCATGTGTCAGTCGTTAAGTGGACCTTCCCAGTAACTGCGTTGGTCAGGGCACGGGTGATGTTACGGGACACATGGTGGTGTAATGCGGGGATGGCACACCGGGAAAAGTAGTGGCGGCTGGGGACCGCGTACCGAGGGACAGCTGCTGCCATCAGGCTGCGGAAGGACTCAGTGTCCACAAGCCTAAATGGCAGCATTTCGATGGCCAGTAATTTGGAAAGGTGTGAGGTTAGTGCTATGGCCTGTGGGTGGGTGGCTGGGTATTTTCTCTTGCGCTCAAATGCCTGGGGTAACGACATTTGGACGCTGTGCTGGGACAGGGAAGTGGATGTGGTCACTGATGGTGCTTCAGATGCTACAGGTGCAGGGCGGGAGGTATGCGGGCCTGCGCCTTCGACAGGCGATTGGCCGGCACCGAAAACAGGGGAAGAGGAGGCAGTGGTGTGGCCTGCAGACACAGATGGGCGATCCAGGCGTTCCTCCCACTTACTACGGTGCTTGGATGCCATGTGTCGGATCATGCTGGTGGTGGTGAGGTTTCTAGTGTTCATGCCTCGGCTCATTCTGGTGTGGCACAGGTTGCAAACTACAATTCTTTTGTCGTCCGCACTTTCCTTAAAAAAACGCCATACCGCGGAACACCTACCCTTTGGCAAGGTAGATTTACGCAAGGGGGTGCTCCGTGGAACATTTGCGGGCCGGTTTGGTGCGGTCCGCCTTCTTTCTGTAGCCACACCACTGCCTCTTCCAGCCTGTTGCGGTGCTGCAGATGGCTCACCCTCAGGACTGCTGTCATCGCTCGGCTCTACACCTTCCCAGGTGGGGTCAGTCACCTCATCGTCCACCAAGTCCTCCTCCACTTCCTCACTCTGATCATCCTCCTCAAGTCTTGATCCCACCACATACTCAGTCATTGACAACTGTATAACATTCTCCTCAACAAGGTCTTGAGACGGAAATAGTGGTTGATTTAATGGCAACTGTGTCTCATCATCATCATCATCATCCACTACTTCCTTTGACCTTAAATGCCGTTCACATCTGTCATCTTCTTGTGATTGGGTAGCCTCTAGAGGTTGTGAATCAGGGCACAAGATGTCATGTTCCTCTGCAAGCGTGCTTGGAGAGAGGGTCAAATGAAGGATTGGTGATGAGACGAGCTCCTCACTATATCCCAGTGTGGGATCACTTCTTTGACCAGACCGTGTATGGTGGGAGGAAGGATGATCAGAGTGAGGATTATGTTGACCAGACTCTTGGCTACTGAGAGTGGACTTGGTGGAAGACAGGGTGGTGCTTAACCGACTGGAAGCAGTATCAGCTGTCATCCAACCGACCACCTGTTCGCAGTGGTCGGACCTCGAGAGTGATGTCCTGCGACGCCCTGTAAAATTACACATGAAGCTAGGTATGGTGGATGTCTTTCTTTGTTGTGCTCTGGCACCAGGCACAGTTTCTCCGCGTCCTGACCCGCGCCCTGAACTATCAGGATCACGTCCACTTCCCCGTCCCTTTTTACCCGCCTTCTTCATCTTACACGGAATATGTGACTTTAATATTTGAGTTTGAAAACTTAACAGTATTTCTTACTATTCTGCAACTGTGCAGAGTACACAGAATAGGCTGCTAAACGGCGGTGACACACACTGAATGGAATATGTGACTTTAATATTTGAGTTTGAAAACTTAACAGTATTTCTTACTATTCTGCAACTGTGCAGAGTACACAGAATAGGCTGCTAAACGGCGGTGACACACACTGAATGGAATATGTGACTTTAATATTTGAGTTTGAAAACTTAACAGTATTTCTTACTATTCTGCAACTGTGCAGAGTACACAGAATAGGCTGCTAAACGGCGGTGACACACACTGAATGGAATATGTGACTTTAATATTTGAGTTTGAAAACTTAACAGTATTTCTTACTATTCTGCAACTGTGCAGAGTACACAGAATAGGCTGCTAAACGGCGGTGACACACACTGAATGGAATATGTGACTTTAATATTTGAGTTTGAAAACTTAACAGTATTTCTTACTATTCTGCAACTGTGCAGAGTACACAGAATAGGCTGCTAAACGGCGGTGACACACACTGAATGGAATATGTGACTTTAATATTTGAGTTTGAAAACTTAACAGTATTTCTTACTATTCTGCAACTGTGCAGAGTACACAGAATAGGCTGCTAAACTGCGGTGACACACACTGAATGGAATAAGTGACTTTAATATTTGAGTTTGAAAACTTAACAGTATTTCTTACTATTCTGCAACTCTGCAGAGTACACAGAATAGGCTGCTAAACTGCGGTGACACACACTGAATGGAATAAGTGACTTTAATATTTGAGTTTGAAAACTTAACAGTATTTCTTACTATTCTGCAACTGTGCAGAGTACACAGAATAGGCTGCTAAACGGCGGTGACACACACTGAATGGAATATGTGACTTTAATATTTGAGTTTGAAAACTTAACAGTATTTCTTACTATTCTGCAACTGTGCAGAGTACACAGAATAGGCTGCTAAACGGCGGTGACACACACTGAATGGAATATGTGACTTTAATATTTGAGTTTGAAAACTTAACAGTATTTCTTACTATTCTGCAACTCTGCAGAGTACACAGAATAGGCTGCTAAACTGCGGTGACACACACTGAATGGAATAAGTGACTTTAATATTTGAGTTTGAAAACTTAACAGTATTTCTTACTATTCTGCAACTGTGCAGAGTACACAGAATAGGCTGCTAAACGGCGGTGACACACACTGAATGGAATATGTGACTTTAATATTTGAGTTTGAAAACTTAACAGTATTTCTTACTATTCTGCAACTGTGCAGAGTACACAGAATAGGCTGCTAAACGGCGGTGACACACACTGAATGGAATATGTGACTTTAATATTTGAGTTTGAAAACTTAACAGTATTTCTTACTATTCTGCAACTGTGCAGAGTACACAGAATAGGCTGCTAAACGGCGGTGACACACACTGAATGGAATATGTGACTTTAATATTTGAGTTTGAAAACTTAACAGTATTTCTTACTATTCTGCAACTCTGCACAGTACACAGAATGTGCTGCTAAACTGCGGCGAAGCACACTGAATGGAATATGTGACTTTGATATTTTAGTTTGAAGACTTAACAGTATTTCTTCCTATTCTGCAACTCTGCACAGTACACAGAATGTGCTGCTAAACTGCGGCGAAGCACACTGAATGGAATATGTGACTTTGATATTTTAGTTTGAAGACTTAACAGTATTTCTTCCTATTCTGCAACTCTGCACAGTACACAGAATGTGCTGCTAAACTGCGGCGACGCACACTGAATGGAATATGTGACTTTGATATTTTAGTTTGAAGACTTAACAGAATGTGCTCTAATCTGCAACTTTGCACACTAAACAGAATGTGCTCTAATCTGCAACTTTGCACACTAAACAGAATGTGCTCTAATCTGCAACTTTGCACACTAAACAGAATGTGCTCTAATCTGCAACTGTGCACACTAAACAGAATGTGCTCTAATCTGCAACTTTGCACACTAAACAGAATATTTTTTTTTTTTTTTTTTTTGTTTTTTTCCCCCCACACAAAATAACCTGCTGCCCCCACACACAGTAGTCCTAAAAAGGACTTTTGGTTCTTTTTTTTCACAATTTTGGTTTTTTTCCTCCCTACACTGCCTTTCCCTTCCTATCCTCAGCTCTCCCTGGCTAAGACTGAGCCGAACTCGATGGTCAGGTGC
Organism: Rhinophrynus dorsalis; assembly: GCA_037306005.1. Classification (NCBI taxonomy): domain Eukaryota; kingdom Metazoa; phylum Chordata; class Amphibia; order Anura; family Rhinophrynidae; genus Rhinophrynus; species Rhinophrynus dorsalis. Next base: position 290,320,946 of record CM074721.1, read on the forward strand.
TATACAGCACCTGACCACGGGTTCTGGCCAGCCAATCAGTGTAATGCCAGCAGCCAACATGGCTGCTGGCATTACACCGATGTCAGAGCCTCCCTGCACGTTTATTGGCTGCGCAGCAGCCGCAAAACGTGCGGGGAGGAGACCCGAACATGGCGGGCGAGCACATGCGGTACTCGTACGAGTACCGCCATGTGCCGAGCAAAGCGATGCTCGAGCCGATCCGAGCATCGGCCGAGCATGCTCGCTCAACACTAATACCAACCAATCAGCTCAGAGCAGCAGTGTTTGATGCTGATTGGCTGGGGTGTGTATAAGACCATATATATTGGCAGTCTCTGTTCATATTTCCTCAGTGTGGAACAGGCAATGGCCTGTGAGGTTATGAAGAGGGGTCTATGCAGCACATGAGTTTCTCTGCTGTTGCTGCCTACATGGTCGTACACAGTGGCGGAGAAATAATAATATCAGGATATTTATTTTAAACACAGTGGCAAAATTTTTTTTATAACTGGAAGCATGTTATATGATGTTCACCTGCACACTAATACATGGTTTAACCCTTTGAGCCCCAGAGAGGTGCGCAAAGCGTAACCCTCTGGCACTCAAGGGGTTAAACTATGTATAATTGTGTTATTTTATGCAATCATGTATCGATATTTATATTTAGTTTTATGGATAAAAGACAAGGAGAAAGACGATATATGAGATAAGACAGAAGAGAAGAAAAGAGAATACAGAATAAAGATAGATGGAGATGGTCAGTGGTTGACAGGAGAGTTTAACACAGATAAGTTAACGATTGGTGCTTAGCAGAATGTAAGGCACCAATCATTAGCTTGTTTTGTTTGAAGTTCCCAATATTGGAGCTATTTAGCTGCATTTTGGGAACTTAACTCACAAAATTTGGCCACAAGACCATTTGTGGCCTAACCTCAATTGTGCTTTTAGCTCGTAGGACAATTGAATACCGACTTAGACAATGTCTTGTGTTGGTCGATATCCAATTTGCCCTACCATCTCTTTTAATGGGCTCAACTGAATCGAGCCCAATATGCCTACAAAATCAAAATATATACGGGTTGAGTATCCCTTATATGAAATGCTTGGGACCGGTAGAATTTATGATATTGGACTTTTTCTGATTTTGGAATATCTGCATATACATAATGAGATATCTTGGGGATGGGCCCTAGTCTAAACACAAAATTCATGTATGTTTCATATATACCTTATACACACAGCCTGAAGGTAATTGTATACAATATTTTTAATAATATAGTGCATGAAACAAAGCTTGTGTACATTGAACCATCAGAAAGCAAAGGTGTCACTATATTTCGGACTTTCAAATAAAGGATGCTCAACCTGTATACACAATGTATATATATATATATATATATATATATATATATATATATATAATGCAAAGGAATAAAAGTATAAATATTATAAAATCTTGGGTATAATAGCCCCCCCCCCTTTTCAAATAAGTTAAAGTGGAGATGCATAATATACATGATTTAAAACAACAAATGAACAAAAAGTTTACACCATTCTGACGTGAGCAAGGAAGCTGGCAGCATGCTGGAATTTGCTTCTTTGCTTAAATTGCCAGATGCTTTTAGGTCCTGCTACAATCTGTTTTTCAATGTATAGACTCTCTCTGTGCTTTGAACTGGCAGGGCCTGAAAGGACCTGATGGCATAGGCAAGGAAGCAGGTGGCAAATTCAAACATGCCGCCCTACTTCCTTGCCTATATCTCCAGGTCCTTTGAAGCCTGAAAGGTGCTGAAGATGGAGAGATAAGGTAGAGTACCACTGTGAGGAAGGGAGTTGGATACAGGGTTTTATTGTATATGTGATGCACTCAATATTTACATAAAAGTCTGAATATAATTCACACCTATGTATTATGCACAGGCGCATATTATTTCCACATTTTTATGGTACATGTGTAAAGGGTTACATTTATTTTATAAAAAGGGTGGTGGAATCAAGACTTGGCTAAAACCAAAAGGGGATCTTCATGTTAGAAAGTTTGTTAAAGAGATAGCAATATTTGAATTGAACTTCATTTAAATCACTCACTCTCTTAAGAACACTACCTTTAGGGAGGTATTAAAATGTATTATCACCTCCTTCTCCTTCACTGTTTGATCTGGAGTTGCCACGGTAAGCCTCCCTAGCAATCATATGAAGGGGATATTTCCGTGTATGTAAGTGCTTTCAAGAAGTATTAAAGCAGTAACCATAACACAGACAGTGTTCCGGAATAGTTGAAAACATTTAGACATAGGGAGAAGGGGCTGACATGTCCCTCGTAATGAACAGCAAACAAAACAAGACTTGATGCAATTTGTTCACTTCCCACTCACAGATGCAAATTGGTTAACCCTGTGAGTGCCAGAGGGGTACTCAACACATTGCTTTGCAATGCGTTGCATACCCCTCTGGCAGTCAAAGGGGTTAAACAAAATAGGATTTATATTTGCTTAGAAATTACATAATGAAGGCCTAGATTTAATTTAAATTGAAAACCTTATCACTGGTATTAACCACTAATTTCACCAGTAGGAATCTGTGAGATAATGCCAGTTATAACATTGATTGCCTACAATGTAATCTAGACATAAAACACTAGCATGAAGAAGTTGAAGACCTTGGCCCCTTTGGTGGGTTATGTTGCCTGTGCTGAAAGGTTAAATGCTGTTCATTGATGCATTTCACATGGGTGACTATCACCTCCCCTGTATGCAATAAAGCCCAGCACATTGCATCTTTCCTAAGTTCACAGGCAGACCTTTCACATGAATAATGCTGAAGGCTTCAGTGAATGGCCAATCCACATTGGTGTCAGCAGTCAGCCACATACACCCTGTGGCATGGAAACAAAGGAAATAGAGGACTTCACAACATGGATGACAGAACTGTAGCAGGGGGTGGCAACAGTCCTGTTGCCCATTTAAAGAGCCATTAATTAGACCACTGCTCACTTCCTAAAACAAAGAGCTGACAGTAAAATTAACAAACTCCTATTTATGACTAAATAATTATATCAGTAGTAAGCAATCTTTATTTCTCCAGCTGTTGAGGACTATAACTCCCATCATTCCCATCTAGCCAACTGCTGGGGGTTGCTGAACCCAACAGCTGGAGAGCCAAATGTTGCCTTTTCTGAGCTACATCATAAAGAGAGCTGTAACAGTGAGTGCCTGTGTAGTGTAAGGTTTTATCAAATGTAACATAACAAGTACAATAAATCATCAGGCTCGGGTTTCATATACAGGATTTCAGATTACTAAACCAGCAAATAGGTTATATATGGATTTCCATGGCTGGCATACAAATGTATCTCTTGTGACAGGTGATATGCAAAATGTGTGCTGTCAATGTCAAGTGTCACCTTCTTAAATATCAGTACTTAGCAGAAACCCACTATCTTAGGGAGAAAGTGACATACTGACAAAAACCTATTTCAATTCAGATGTGTTCTGTGACGTCCATTTATCAGGCCCACATCTGTTCCTTTGTAGTAAACATAACTCCAATAGAGGAAGCAGACATCATAAGATATATTGAGAGGACCCGTGTTACCACAATAAAATGGAAAACAGCTTGCTAGTAATCGGGTTTTCTTCTGTACCAACATAGCTACACAAATTTTACAGTGCTTTACAGCTTATGAGCCATGCCTCTGTGATAAATAATTCAACACACACAGCTTCTACAGCCCAAAACAGCTTGTCCTAAGAAAAACAAAGGTATCATTCAATGTCAAACAAATGGTTTTTAATATGAAAAAGATACTTTATTATGTAAAATTATTTGGATTGTATATATCTTGTAGTATTGGAGTACTGTGAAGTAACTATACACCAGGGGAAGGCTGCCAGTTCTTGGCCTGGGGCGAAATACAATCAAGAGGCCCATTTCTACTATTGCTCCCTTTTTAATGTTATAATTGGCATTAATGTTGTGAATTAAGGCAAATACCTGTACTTTATGCTAGCAATCTGTAAAAAAAATATGTTTACTTTATGAGACCTAAAATCTAATCATATACATACTCTGATAAGCTATAGTCCATTGGTTGTCCAATATTATCTATGAATGTGTTGAGCTAAGATGAAAGCCTTTCTAAATACAAGAGCAATGACCACTAATCATAACCAGTCACTTCTCTTTAGATCTTATTTGTCAACACAAATAGAGCAAATAACATTAACCCCTTAAGGACCCATGACGGTCCTGGACCGTCATGGAATTCCGGGCTCCCCAGCGGCTGCACGCCGTTCAGGGAGTCTGGAATCAAATGGCAAAAAAAAAAAAAAAAGCTCCGTGGTCCTTAAGTCCTTAAATGCTGCCACAACAGGACAATTTACACATGCATTAAAAAAAAAGTTTAGGATTGTATTTTAGGGATATAACATATGAAGAATTATTTTTTACTTATGCTAGTGGTAAGTAAAAGGTAAATGATATTTAAGGTTATATCAAATTACTAAATTTTTTTGGTGTTAATGTTTCTTTAAAGAGCCATGAACCATTTAAGTGTCAGGGGCTTGGGGAATTTTTTGTATCTGCTGATTGGACACAATTTCAGCATTTTTGCTATCATCTGTTTAGGTATGATTCCTGTTGGTAAATTTATATTTATATATCGAAAACTATATTTCCTCTGTGTCCTTATCCATGGCAAAGAATGGGTGTAAGCTCCACCTCCCACCTGGTAGGACCAATTGCAAAACTTTAAAAGCCAGGTTGTAACATCCAGTTGCCAGTTATATTGGTCCTACCTAGCTGAAGGATAGAGGCTTAGTCCTCTACAGCAAGACTACAGTTAGCTCATTTTTTTGTTGTTTTCTCTTCTCCGATGTACACTGTCATCAGATACAGTGTACATGGTCTGGGCCACTCTACACCTCCAAAAGAACGTTAGTCTGACCACATGTACAGCATTGCTGCAGATCTGGAATCCGGGCACGCTAACCGCTAGCAAGAGGATCACCGGAAGTGCATCATCTTTTCTGAAGGCTCCACCAGAAGTGCGGCAGCGTGCATTCCACGAGTGAAAGCATATGCAATTCTGACATCCAAATGCTGCTGGAACATAAGGTATGGCTGGGCCTGCACAATATAACTTGAGTAAATATTATTATCATTATATTATATGTTAATAATATTGTTGGTGCGAATCAGAGAGCCTGCTACAGCACAAGATGTCGTCTAATGCTAAATCTGGCCAGACTGAGAAGCCCAAAACTATTATAGAACCTTCTACCTCTAAGGAAGAGAAGTCAACTCAGAAACCTAGAGTTTCTGTTGCCTGTGATGCTAAACTCTCACCATCAGACACTACCAAGCTCTGTGGTGAATGTTTTAAGAAAGCTGCTGGAGATGAAATTCCTTCCCAATTCAAAGATTTCCTGACATGGATGAGATCATCCATGCAGGAAACCTTTTCACAAATGCAAGAGTCTGTTAGAAAGAGGCAATGAATCTGCTCCTTCTTTGGCTGAGGAAAGGGAACTAACCGATGACGCAGGGAGTTTTAGTTTAGATAAATTGGATGGTTTTTTAAAGTCTATGAGGAAGACTCAGAAAGAGTTAGGCGTCATGGATACAGCATTTTTAGGTCATAAGAAAGCAGCATTAGTCTTTCCTGTGCATTCCTCTATTTAAGACTTGGTTAAAACTGAATGGAGCCATGCTGATAAGAAATCAGCGATATCTAGGAGAACTGTTAAAATGTATACCTGTTCCAAGGAAGAGACAGCATCCTGGGTGCATGTTTTGTGTAGAACTACTATATTATTGGAAGACGGAACCTCTTTGAAGGATCCAATGGATAAAAGAGCTGATAGTGCCTTGAGCAAGCAGTTTTCCACTATTGGTCATAATTTAAGAGCTAATATGGATATGGCCTGCATATTCAGAGTATTAAAGATATGGTTAGGAGAATTAGAAGAAAATATTGAGTCCTCTGTGTCTAGATCCAGATTACTAAGAGAGGTGGCATCTATCAAGGAAGCAGTTAATTTTTCTTGCGATGCGTCCTTGGATGCTAGTAAGTTATCAGCCAGGGCCTCTGCCCTCTCAGTTACAGCAAGATGGGCCGTATGGATCAAGGCCTGGAATGCTGATGCATCATCAAAGAATAAACTCATTTCCTTACCTTTCCTTGGTTCTCTTGTTTTAGATATCATTTAGAAGAAATTATTAAAAAGTCATCAGCAGGCAAAAGCATCTTTTTGCCTCAAGACCGTAGAAACAGGACTTCTCCATCAAGATTTTCTAATTTCAGAAAGTAGTTCTTTTGGGATGCAAGAAGGTACAGGCCAGGGAGAGGCTATGAGCAAGGTAGGAAAAACCAGGCTCCCAATACTAGATCAAGAAACAGAAGGGATTTCCAGAGGAAGCCCTTCTCTAAGAATACGCAATGAGATCAGGCTGCCCTAATCTCCAGCTCCAGTAGGGGGCAGACTGGAGTCATATCTGGAGGTCTGGAAACAGACTGTCCCAGACAAATGGGTTCAACAAATCCTGGAGATGGGGTATTGCATAGAATTTGAATCTGTCCCACAAAACACAAGAGACCTCCAAAATTTCCAACAAAATAATGAGAAACAAAGTATTGGCTGCTATTCAAGATCTACAGACCAACAGAGTGATAGAGAAGGTTCCCAGAGAGCAAAGGAATTATGGAATCTACTCAGTCATTTTTCCAGTAAAGAAATCCTCAGAGGATTTGAGACTGATGCTGGACTTGAAACGGCTCGATTCATTTGTCAGGGTAAGAAGTTTCAAGATGCAGACGGTGGCCTCAACAATCAAGTCAGTACATCCAGGGGCATTCTTAACGAAGATAGATCTGCAGGATGCATACCACCACATTCTAATCAGACCTTCCCACAGGAAATTTCTGAGGTTCTGCATCTGTGGCCACCATTATCAGTTCAGGGCTCATGCATTTGGCTTGACTTCAGAGCTGAGAGTGTTCACCAAGGTCCTAGCAGTAGCCCTAGTCTTCCTAAGGCAAAAGGGCATAAAAGTAATTCCTTATCTCGACTACATCTTAATAGTGGAGGAATCACTTCACCAATCTCAGGTATCCACGAAGTTCTGCGTATAGATGTTATCAGATCTGGGTTGGAAGATCAACAAAGAAAAGTGTCATCTAGTGCCAACATAAAGTCTGATTTTCATAGGGATACATGGTGAGAGGCATAGCATTTCTATCAGAAGACAGAAGAAACAGACTCACAAGCAGGATATCAAGATTTCTAAAGAATACTGCCCTGGAGTTCTCAAAACTCCTAGGCAATCTATCTTCAGCAGTACAAGTTGTTCCTTGGGCAAGAGCACATCTTCAAGCACCACAGGAGACTCTAATAAGATATTGGAAGGGAAGCCCATTGGAATTCACCAAGTGCATGCCAGTTTGGCCAGTCACCAGAAGAAATCTCATTTGTTGGCTAAAGAGGTCAAGTCTCTTAAGAGGCAGAACACTGATAGAACCCAGTTTGGAGATACTGACGACATACGCCAGCAATCTCGGCTGGGGAGGAATTTGGCATCAGAAAGCAATACAAGGCACATGGAACAGACAGGAACAGAAGTTACACATCAACATATTAGAACTGAAAGCGGTGTAGTACAGTCTAAAGCAATTTCAAACAGAACTAAAAGGGAAAGCAATTCTGGTCAGATCTGACAACATCGCCACAGTAAGATACCTCCTCAATCAAAGGGGAACGAGGAGTCCAGCCTTGAACAGTCTGACTCAAAAGATATTTCAGTGGGCCGAAAACAATCTGCTGGCCCTATCTGCAGCACACATTTCAGGCATAACAATCATTCAAGCGGACTATCTCAGCAGAAACACTCTGGATCCAAGAAACTGGTCCCTCAAAACAGAGGTCTTCAGGAACATAGTACGTCTATTTGGAGAACCAACGATAGACCTAATGGCAACAAGAGACAACACAAATTGCCACAAGTTCATCTCTAGATGGAAAGACAACAAGGCCTGCAGCCAGGATGCTCTGAAGATCAGATAGGGGTTCCAGTTGGCATATGTTTTTCCACCCTTTCCTCTACTACTGGAGATGGTTTGGAAGATAAAACAAAACAAAGCAACCCTGATACTAATAGCACCAGGTTGGCTGAGGAAAACCTTGTATGCGAACATAGTGAGATTGTCCATTCAGCCACCCCTGAAGCTGCCGGACATTCCAGATCTACTATCACAATGTCCTATACTGCACCCCAATCCCAGCTTCTTGAAGTTAATGGCATGGAAGCTGAACGGCGCTCTCTAGGGATTAAGGGTGTCTCTAGAGAAGTTGCTGAAACAATAATTAAAGGAAGAAAAGCAGTATCTTCAAAGATATATTACCATATATGGAACATATTCTACAAATGGTGCAAAGAACGTAATCTTTCTAGAGAAAATATAACAGTAGAAACTATTTTAGATTTCCTACAGGATGGATTCAAAAAGGGTCTAAAGCCAGCTTCCTTAAAGGTGCAGCTTTCTGCTCTGTCAGCATTACCAGCCAATCCTTTTTCAGATCATTACATAATCAAAAGATATATTCAAGCTATCACCAAAATTAAACCAACAGAGCGTAAGATTATACCTGCTTGGGATCTTAATCTAGTTTTGCATCAGCTTTCAGTCCACAAAAGCTTTGAACTATTACAATCCATCCCTATCAAGAATCTCACTCTAAAAGTTGTATATTTGACAGCAATTACAACAACAAGGAGAGGGGGTGAACTTCAAGCTCTCACGTGCACCTCTCCTTATATAACCTTTCATCAAGATAAGGTAGTCTTAAGGACAAGATCTACCTTTAGGACTAAGGTGATATCTGAGTTTCAGCTCAGTCAAGAAATAGTTTTACCTTCTTTTTGTCCTAATCCGGCCAATGATAAGGAAAAAGTCCTACACAATTTAGATTTATGTAGATGCCTGACAATTTATTTGGACTGACTCCCTGTTCCTGCATTTCTTCGGAAAATACAAAGGGTCAGCGGCATCTAAGGCTTCTTTGGCTAGATGGATAAGGGATTGTATTTATTCATTTTACAAGTCTGCAGGGAAAGATCCTCCATTACATATCAAAGTACATTCCACCAGGGCAATCGCTACCTCATGGACTCACAAGGTTATAGCTTTGCCAGAAGAGATATGCAAGGCAGCAACATGATCATCACTGTCCACATTCATAAAACATTACAAGTTGGATGTGCAAGCTGCCGCAGATGCAAAGTTTGGAAGGAAAGTACTTCAGGCCATTGTTCCTGATTAAGGGTAGAATCTTTCCTTATTTTTACCTCCCTTTATGGCACTGCTGGGCTAAGTCCCATTCTTGGCTGTGGATAAGGACACAGAGGAAATGGTGAAATTTACTCACCTATATTTGTATTTCCTCTGTGTCCTTTCCACTAGACTTGTGCACGGGCAAAATTTTCGATTTAATTCGAATTTGGCCGAAAGTTTTTTCTTCTAAATCGGATGATCCTAATTTCAGACCGGACCTATTTGATTCGAATGAAATTCTGATCCATTCCGAATTATTCGGCCGAATTTAACATGGGTTAAATTATAGCAGTGCTCCTCTGTGCACGCTGCTATCATTCTTTACAGACAGTGTGTGCATATAGAAAAAGATCCATCCCAAAAACAGACATTGTCATACATTGCCAGTCTGTGCATGTCACCTCTACTGCAGCATGGGATGCCGGTCACAATCCAAAATACACGTGTTCAAACATCGACAACCCATGCCTGTCACATTCAATTTAGCATATGGTCGAACATCAAAAACCCATGCCTGTCATTCAATTTAGCACATGGTCGAACTTCGACAACCCATGCCTTTCACATTCAATTTAGCATATGGTCGACCATCAAAAACCCATGCCTGTCACATCCTGTTCAACATAAGTGGTCGACTCAAACATCGACAAACTATACATGTGACATTCTATGTTAGTACATGGGTAAAGGTTAAGGTTTCATTTTCTGGTACCAGTCTCCTACCCTACTCTTCCTCTTTGGTACCCAAATTCCTCTCTCTCATTTTCCTACCATGATTTCCACCCATATCAGTCTATGTGTATATACATTAGTGTTTCATACTACGTCAAGAATAAACACATCAATGTTTGTTTAAACTGCAGTATGCGTGTCTAAGTTAGGTTGTGTATTCAAAATACATTAATGTGCTAAATAATAATAATAATAATAATAATAATAACTAGTATTTATATAGCGCCTTTCTCCCAGTGGGACTCAAAGTGCTTTCAGCGCACGCTCTTGGAATTAACCAAATCGGCAGCTGAAATAATAGGTGTTATTATTACCCAATCAATCATTAACTCACTTACCCAAAGAGTTGTCAGTAGGTTATGAAGTTAACTACAAAGTGACAGGAATATCCCACCAGTCACACCACCAGCAACACGTAAATATGATCTCTGTATATCCATCTTCCTTCACCACTTTAGGCTGTAATCTTTCAAACACAAACCCCACTTTTTAGTGTTTCATTCTCCTAAGCAATCTTCATCCTGTATTGTCAAAACCCTTAGCTGCTTTCACCCTTTGAGTGCCAGATCGGTATCCAACACACTACTTTTCAATGCGTTGGATAAATCTCTGACACTCAAAGAGTTAAGTAATTTGTTCACATACACCAAGGGCTGGCAAGAGTTCAACCAATAGGTCGACAACCATGCCCCATGCACCACTAATTCAAAATAAATTTCCCCCATCTTTGGCCATTTATTTTCCAGTTAGCTACATGCTCTGCTTGTGTTTTCCTAGCTATCACCGTAAGTACAGTAATGTTATGTACAGTATACATTGGAGTTGTCGCGTAGTAGTAAAGTTCGAAAGAAACTGAATGCGCCAGGCCTGGAGCACTCAGTTGCCTCCCCGGAATGAGCTCAGATTGCCACGCATAGTTTGTCGAACATCACGAACATATGTCTGTCACAGTCTAACCTGCATAGTTTGTCGAACATAACCAAGCCGTCCGACCCCGCCTACCCTGCACAGCTTGTTGAACAACCATATTGTCACTTCCTGCCCCTGCTTAGTTTGCAACATCATGTTGTATCTTCCTCAAATCATATTGGATATATTCAGATGGCATCGCCCATTCCAGCTCCCTCTTTCTAACACTATTGGCCCAAGTTTCGAACTCTTAGGATTCCCATTGCTGGTTGGCCAGGTGCCTTACTAGCAGTGCAAAAAGGTTAAGGATGACTCTATGACCTGGAAAAAAAGTTGGGGAAAACCCCAAAGAAGAACCAGCCTCTAATAGACAGCCATTTTAGAGAGCAGTAGCCACCATCTTGAAAGAAAGAAGAGCAGCAATGGCCAGAGGAAGAGAAATACCCTTCAGCATGGAGGAGAATGAGGCACTAGTGGGGGCACTGCAAGGCTGTTATTCCCAGCTCTTTGGCCCATTGGCAGTTTCCACCGCAGTAGTGGATAGGAGCAAAATGTGGGATACTGTGGTGAAAGCTGTCAATGAGGTGGCAGTGTCCCCACACATATCAATCAGGTGCAGGAAGCAGGTTTACGACATTGGAAGGCAGGGGCTGCAGAAAAGGGTGAGGATGGAGGTAGTGAGGTCATCTGGGGCCTCCAGTAGACCTTTTCAATTCCATCACTATGAACAGGTCCTGGATGGCCTCATTGCAGCATCTGAGGCAGAAGCTGCTCCTGCTTCAGGTGGTGATGAGGCTGTTGCTGGTCCATCACATACTGGACCAGCTCCCATCACCTCTGTAGCAGGACCAGTGGACTCCTCGGATGCTGAAGATGACCATGCTCCTGCATCTTCCCCTGCCCCTACAGCACCTGTCTTCCCTGTCCACGTGCCTGCTCCTGTTCCTGCTGATGTACGTGCCCATTCTCCATCAGCTGGAGGGAGCGACTGTTCCTCTGGTCTGGTGATTTGCACCATTTCCTCCAGGAGCAGTGGCAGTGATGCCCCCTCCCTGCATGCCTCAGAGTTGGGTACTCCAGCACCAGACATCTCCGCAGCTGAGGAGTCAGACCGTGCTGGTGTGTTTTCTGGTAGGTAATTGTATTCTGATGCATGAGTTCATGTAATCTTGTTAACCCTTTGAGTGCCAGAGGGGTATGCAATGCATTGCATGTGTGTCATGGTTCCCCAGAATAACTCAGGAGTCAGTACGGTATAGTAAAAATGCAATTTAGTAAAATAACAAATAGGTAGCACACAGAGGTAAATAGCAGGAACAAGTAGAGAGTCACAGCCAGCAAGTGCTACTAACAGAAATAATATTCTTCCAAGGTGGATGACTCTGCTAGAGACTAGGCCTAAGCCATTGGTAGTCTCTGCTGGAACCAGGAACAGGAGCAGTAACAGGAACACAAAGTCTTGATCCGGGGTAGCTAGGAATCTACCAGACTCATGTCTGCAGTCAGAATAGTAGTAGCAGATAATTGACTCACGCCTGCAGTCAGTATGGAGGAAGTGGATACTTGACTTGCGCCTGCAGTCAGTATAAGAGCTAGTCTATCAGAGCCCCAGGTCCGCACCAGATTGGGTGTCTGCTAGGTACAGGGGACAAACAAGAGAATATTCAGACAGAGCCACAGGTCAGCACCAGATTGGATGGTCAGAGAAGCCAAGTCATACACAGAGCCCAAGGTAACAGAACTGCTTTGTACAACAACGAAAGGGCAACTGAGTCAGGACTCAGTCTGCCCTTTAAACCCCATCACAGGAAGTAAGAAGGAGGAGCCCACAGAAGGCCTAGACTAAAAGCAAGACCCTGTGTCATTCTGATGCATCTCATAGCCTTGCGACCATTCTGCTCCACGATGCGTCATATAACAACCGTGATCCCGAAAATGGTGCATCTCCGGGATGCATCCGTGCATGGCGTCAGTCCAGAAACACACACGCAATACTACCATCCAGCCCGAGTCCTTGGACTTTTACTGACACCACCAAGTGCGCACAGACCCAGGCCATTGAGAGATGCCTGGAACGCGGTAGAAGCGCCAAGATGGAGGATACTTCTCCAGCTGGAAATTAGGTATGCTAACAATGTGTTGTGTAACCCTCTGGCACTCAAAGGGTTAAATATCTACCACTGAGCAGATGTGCAATGTATGGTAAAGTACTGCAAATCACACATATCTGCTCTGTGTAACTTAATCCTTTGTAATGCAATGTCCACGTGTGTGTGTGTACTGTAAGGTAGTACTTTGTTATACAATTTCCATGCGTGTGTAATGTAATGTAATGTAGTACTTTGTTATACAATGTCCATGTGTGTGTATAATGTAATGTACTTTGTTATGCAATGTCCATTTGTGTGTGTAATGTAAATGTAGTACTTTGTTATGCAATATGTGTGTAATGTAACGTAGTACTTTGTTATGCAATGTCCATGTGTGTGTGTAATGTAATGTACTTTGTTATGCAATGTCCATGTGTGTGTGTGTGTAATGTAATTTAGTACTTTGCTATGCAATGTCGCGTGTGTGTGTACTGTAACGTGGTGTACTCTTCTCATTACAGATGAACCTGATGGAGTACCTAGCTCTGACAGGGATGGGGAAAAAGAAGTCATCACCCTCTGTCTGGATCCGGTCACTACCACTGCTCCTGCCAGTGTAGAGGAAGAGGTGGCTGCTGGTAAGTTGCTTTTAAGATGTCTCCCTCATGTACAAATGTGTTTTTAGTCATGTTAAATTGTTCCATATGTGTATTAGCAACCCCAGCTTGCTTTAGCCATATCTAGTTTATAAAACCATTGCATTGCCACAGGGGTGAGCAGCAGTGCATTGCTAAGCTATGCCTTGCTCACCTTTCCTGCACTCCAAGGCAGGGCCAGACTGGCCTGCCGGGATACCGGGAAAATTCCTGGTAGGCTGTCTGCACTGGGCTTCCCTGAGGCTGCTTCAAAATCAAGAAGCAATCCGCGGCCATGGTCCTGTCACCATGCGGCCGCTGTTTGCTTCTTGATTGCAGGAGTGCTGGCCGGAGCCACAAGGTGACAGGAACGCGGCCAGGAGATTTGAAGGGCCCCGCAACATGCTGAGGTCTGTGCCTTCTTCGGCACAGATCTGTAGCAGCTGAGCTCCCTCATCTGATCTTTAGTAATGTCGAACACTGGAAGATGACCTCATCTCCCAGCACTCTGCATTACTGAAGAGAAGACCATGCAGGAGCAATAGCAGTAAAGAGGCACAGACCTCTCATGCCACACTGCTGGACCACCAGGGAGGTAGGAAATGGACACGGGGGGCAATGTGGAGATTGTGGCAATGTGGAGATTGGGGGGGCAATGTAGAGATGGGGGGCAACGCAGAGACTGAGGGGTAATGTGGAGATTGGGGGGCAATGTGGAGAGTGAGGGGCAATGTGGAGACTGAGGGCAATATGGAGATGGGGGGCAATGTGGAGAATGAGGGGCAATGTGGGGACTGAGGAAAATATGGAGGTCACCCAGTGACGTCAGATGCAGCATGAAGAAGAGCACTGCACCTGAGCACCGGGTCGGCCACACCGCAATGATATGGGGCTGGTAAGCAATTTTTTCCAGGGCTGGATTTTTTCCCAGTCCGGCCCTGCTCCAAGGGTTAAATATCCCACTAAGCACATATGGAGCACATGTAAGAAATGTTTGTCATGCTCCTGCCATTCACATAATGACATTGTAGGCCTGATGGACAGAAGCCTATGCACCATGATGGATGTCTCGGTATGTTGAAGCCCTGCCATGCATTACAGTGATGCTTTGTATGCCAACTTTGCCTCTCTGTTGTTGAGTAAATCCTGATAACTAGGTTATCCCACCTTGGTGCAGTTGTTGTGAACCTGAATGCTTACACAACTGAAGCATTTAATGAAGTCAGTGTTTCTCATCACATGCCGGTGGAGGAGGAGGAGGGCAGGAAGATGCCGGAGGGCAGGCCCCCATTGGTGCACCTGGGGACTACCACGTGGAAAGGGCAGGTGAGGATAGTAAATTGTAATATGTCCTCCAGCAAAAACATGTACATCTGTTCAATGTCTAATACTTCTTTTGTTGTGTGTTGTTGGTTTATGTTTGTGGAAAGGGTTCTGAGTTTTGTGTTTCTGGTTGTTGTAACCATTTCAATGGCAGAGGGGTACCGAATGCATTCTCAAAACTGTTGTGCACTCCTGTGGCATTGAAATGGGTTAAGGCTCCATAGAATTATCTCACCCTTGTGAAAATGTCCTGTATCTCCTCAGGGTCATCGCGGGCTGTGTCTGGTGAGGAGGATGAGGAACCACTTCTGGGGGTGTCTGCCTCTGCTTCTGAGGCAATGGAAGAGGAAGCGCATGGTAAGTAAAATCCTAAATCTGCTGTCCCATGTGTGTTCCACTTGTCTCTCCTTCCCTTACAAAGACCCTAAATTCCCTGTAGTGATCTGTGTTCTTGTCACACATACCTGTGACAGTATCATGGCATGAACAAAGATCTTGATCACATGATCTTGTCACATGTATGCTTGGCTCCAGGCCATAGCACACACCTACAGTTCCCGTTTGCAGGCTAGCACTAATTGAGTGTTGGTGGATCAATCACAATGACAGTGATGATCCACCTGTGTCCAATCAAGGCTAAAGGGCAAACCTGACCTGTCAGTTTGTTCATAGTAGGGGTGGTCAATCCTGTTCTCTGGCCACAACAATGCCACATGTTTGCTGTGTCCCCTCAAATTAAAGTGGATGTGTCACCTATTTATAACATAGCCTAAATAGTTAGGCTACATATCGAATACTTGTAAAACATTATTAATTTTTTTTTTAAGTTTAATTTGTTGTAAATTTAACTTAGAAAGTCTGTCCCCTACCTACTTCTGCATAGACTGCTCTGCCTCTGCTTTCCACCCTCCTCCGATAATGGAGGCTTCTGTCTGTAAGCTGGAGCAATCTCATTGGCTAGATATCGATCTCACATAGGTTATATGCTCTTTAATTAATAAAGGGGGCAATTGTCCCTCTTGAGGTCTGAAGTACTTTTTTTTTTTCAGTGCTAGTTTATAGATTTATTCATCTGGACCCAAACTTACAGTACAGGAAAAGTACAATGGCGTTCTGTCTTGGAGTGACTTCAAGTAATAATGCCACCAGAAGAACTTTACAGCAGCTTACATGGGAATTAACTGAACAGCCATTACAAAACAAAAATTGTGTCCCAGAAGTTTAGATGAAAAATCTATAGAGGAATGCATTTTAGGTTTAGTCAACCTCCTCAATGGTGGGACCGGAGAATGCCCCACCAGATGGAGCACCACCAGCACCTGGGAAGCCTCCGGCCATTCCACCTGGAATGCCACCTGCACTCTGGTAAAGCTTTGTTATAATTGGGTTGCACACTTTCTCCAGCTCCTTTTGTTGATGTTCAAACTCCTCCTTCTCAGCAGTCTGGTTCTTGTCCAGCCAAGATATAACTTAATTGCATTTATCCAATATTTTCTGTTTATCCTCGTCACTGATCTTGCCTTGAAGTTTCTCATCTTCAGCAGTGGCTTTCATGTTGAATGCATATGACTCTAATGAGTTCTTGGAAGAGACTTTGTCCCTTTGCTTTTCATCCTCTGCTATGTATTTCTCAGCTTCTTGGACCATACGCTCAATGTCTTCTTTACTTAGACGACCTTGGTCATTTGTAATTGTTATCTTGTTCTCCTTTCCAGTGCTCTTATGCACAGCAGACACATTAAGGATACCATTGGCATCAATATCAAATGTCACCTCAATTTGAGGTACACCACGGGGAGCTGGAGGGATGCCAGTCAGCTCAAATTTACCCAACAGATTGTTATCCTTTGTCATTGCCCTTTCACCTTCATAAACCCAAATCAATACACCAGGCTGGTTGTCAGAGTAGGTTGTGAAGGTTTGCTTCTGTTTTGTGGGAATGGTTGTGTTACGCTTGATCGAGACAGTCGTGACTCCACCAGCAGTTTCTATACCCAGTAACAGAGGTGTGACATCAAGCAACAAGAGGTCCTGAACATTTTCAGATTTGTCACCAGACAAGATTGCAGCCTGAACAGCTGCACCATAGGCAACAGCCTCATCAGGGTTGATGCTCTTGTTTAACTCTTTTCCGTTGAAAAAATCTTGCAAAAGCTTCTGGATTTTTGGGATACGAGTGGAGCCACCAACCAACACAATATCATGAATCTGTGACTTGTCAAGCTTGGCATCACGAAGTGCTTTTTCCACAGGATCAAGGGTGCCTCTGAAGAGATCAGCATTAAGTTCTTCAAATCGAGCACGGGTAATAGAGGTATAGAAGTCAATTCCTTCATATAAGAATCTATTTCAATGCTAGCCTGTGTGCTGGAGGATAGTGTGCACTTTGCACATTCGCAGGCAGTGCGGAGATGGCAAACAGCTCTTTTGTTGTCAGTAATGTCCTTCTTGTGTTTTCGCTTGAATTCTGCAACAAAGTGATTCACCATGCGGTTATCAAAGTCTTCTCCACCCAAATGAGTGTCACCAGCTGTAGATTTTACTTCAAAGATTCCATCTTCAATTGTCAGGATAGAAACATCAAAGGTTCCACCCCCAAGATCAAAGAGCAACACATTTCTTTCTGCTCCAACCTTTTTGTCCAATCCATAAGCAATAGCTGCAGCAGTTGGCTCATTATTATACGTAACTCATTTAGTCCAGAAATTGTTCCAGCATCCTTGGTAGCCTGTCGCTGGGAGTCATTGAAATAGGCTGGCACAGTGATAACTGCATTTGTTACAGTCTTGCCAAGTTAAGCTTCTGCGATCTCATTCATCTTGACTAAGACCATAGAAGACACTTCCTCTGGGAAGAAAGACTTTGTCTCTCCTTTGTATTCTACTTGATCCTTTGGTCTACCACCATCACTCACAACAGTGAAAGGCCAGTGCTTCATATCAGACTGTACAACAGTATCTTCAAATCTGTGGCCAATCAAACGTTTGGCATCAAAAACTGTGTTTGTGGGGTTCATAGCAACTTGGTTTTTAGCAGCATCCCCAATCAGCCTCTCTGTATCAGTAAATGCCACGTAACTGGGTGTGGTCCTGTTGCCTTGATCCTTTGCAATGATCTCCACGTTGCCATGCTGAAATACACCCACACATGAGTATGTGGTGCCAAGATCAATTCCAACTGCTGGTCCCTTAGACATTTTTTCTGTACCGCGGCTCATGCTTTTGTATTGGAATTAAACTGCTTGCTGTCTCTGAGCTGGTAGTGCTTAAAACGAGCCTAAAGTACTTTTTAATACAAATTACATATATAAGTTAAAAAAAGAAAATCATTGTTAACGTAAATTAAATATTTAATTAAATTTCCACACAAATTACATATATAATAAAAACAAACATATTTCTTTATACATATACAGGTTGCCTATTAACCCTATGAGTACCAGAGGGGTAGCAAACACTTTACAATACCTATCCGGTACTCATAGGGTTAATCTTGCAATACAAAATACAAGGGCATGTCGAATATAATAGGAGAAGAAAAATATATAAATGTTGAAAGAAAGTCATGGGAGCACTGTAAGTCGAATTTGGAAGGGGAAGGGTTAAAATGTTGACTGTGAACAATATTAGTCGAATTAAAATGGTGAAAGAAAGCACTGTAGTCGACTTTTAAAAGGGGGGGGTTAATATGTTGAAGGTGGGCACTCTATGTCGGATTTCTATGCTGTATACTGTATTCTACACTGCTTTTGTTCGAACAACGATGGTTTTGAAACTGGCGTTATGGTTTCTACGCCTCAACGTCTGAGGCGCAGAATTTCTGACTTAAATGTAACCACAAAACAGGCAGTAATTCTGAGCGTGAGTAATAGGATACTAATTGCACGTTGTTTTTAGTTGTTTCCTATGGGCTTTTTTTAGACTGGCGGTAAGTATAATTACCACTGGTTTTGTTTTCACAAGTCAGGTAATAGGATAGCATAAACTGACTTAAAAAAAATGCCTGATTTATTTTTAGCGCTGGTAATAGAATCGAGCACCTAGAGATTGAAAAAGGGAAGGAGACAGACACAGATTTGCATGAAGGGAAGCTGACAGAGGAAGAGGGTGGCAGAGGGACAGAAAGGGAAGGAGACGGATGGACAGAAAGGGAAGGAGGTGGATGGACAGAGAGGGAAAGAGACGGACAGAGGGAATAAATGTAAATGAGTGAAAGGGAGGTGTATAGACTGACAGGGCTGTTTTTTCTGCTGAAGGCATTTTTGGAGTGTTAACGTTAAGAGGTATTTTCATCCATAGGAACTAATGAAAACACTGTAAATTGCAATTCAGCTGTCTGCGTTAGCTATGAAGATCCGATAAGAGACTCAATTTATTGCAGGAAAGTTAAGACCTACTTTTTTTTACTTTAGTCCCTTATCGCATCTTCAAACAGCTGATACCGAAACAGAAAGGAAAATAATGTAAAAAAAAACTAAGACCCCAGTGGTTGTATTGATATGGGGCCCTAAGTCCCACATCAATATACCAAAGCACTCCAAAACAATGTCAAATGTTAGTAGAATTAACCCCATGAGTGCCAGTGGGGTATAATCACCCTGTCGGCACTCATAGGGTTAACCCAGCTAAGTAAAAAAACAAAAACCATCACATTACAAGTAACACTTACTATTAATCCTGATGTCCAGCAGAATCTTCAGTATACCGGTTCTTTTCTGTCCTTCTTTCTTCTCTTCTATCTTCTCCTCTTTCTTCTCTTCTGTCTTCTTTCCTCTTGCTGTAAACCTGCCCCAGAAAAGTATAAGTACAATGCATGAATATCCGGCACACTAATACATACTTTAACCCTGCTAAGCCCCAGAGAGGTATGCAACACATTGTTTTGCAATGTGTTGTGTAACCCTCTGGCATTCAAGGGGTTAAACTATTAGTGTGCCGGATATTGCATTGGACTTATACTTTTCTGGGTAGTTTTTACAGCAAGAAGACAGAAGGAAACAGACAGTGGGTGACAGGTAAGTGTAACACTGATTAGTTAATGATCAGTGCTTGACAGTATGTCAGGCACCAATTGTTAGCTTTTTTCCTTTGAAGTTCCCAATACTGCCACTATTTAGCGGCGTTGAAAAGTATTCAAACAAATAACTTAAATTTGTAATATTTTACACAGGGACAAAGGTGACTCTCCCTTGTGGTTGCAATAAGGCACCCTGTATGCCTATACAACTGTCAGACTGGATGATGTGTTACTCTGAAAAAAATTATTCAGACAAATTATTCCAGATTTTTTTAATGTTGTCTGTTGCATGTGCCATTTCAGTTGCAGAGGTGAAATACAATATAGCATGAGCATCTGTCATTTACCATCTGTAGCAAAGGTAATACATTACACAATATGTAGCATGTGTCATTTACTATATGTAGCAGAGGTGTTATATACATATGGATGTAGCTAAATTGGAAGGAAGAAGGAAAAGTGAGAATGACTGGTGCGGTATCCTTTTGAAACATCAAAAAGAAAAATATTGCTTGGCTAGAAGCTGATTTAACCTTGTTGCAGTGTTTAAAATAGCGATATGAAAACCTTGCACTGCTTAAAAGTGCTAGGTTGTCATGTTGCATAATTAAACATCCCTATGTACTGGCCACAACTCCCAGCATCCTTACCTTGCATTGCCCAGCACTCTTTAAAACAGAACTACCACCTCTTACAAACATGTCCCTAAATAATTACCCATCTGGCGACTAGTTGCTCAGTAGTGCTCGTTGCCAGAATTATTACCGCGATAATGATAATTATACATTGCTCCTGGACTGACAGGCAGGAAACAACGCAGGCATCTTTCTATAGTGACATCTGCGCACCTGCTCTGTCAGTCCCAGCCTGCTCTAGGAGGCATTGTTAGGAGCCTTTAGGCTCCAAAAGGGACTGACAGCGCAGGCATGCAGACAACACTATGGAAAGATGACTGTGCGGTTTCCTGCCTGTCAGTCCGGGAGCAGTGTATAATTTTCATTTACATGCATTGGGACCCGTAGAACAAAATTCCCCAGAGCAATTCAAAGGAGTGCGGGACTGCTAACGGCAGCAAAAAAGATACATTTAACGGCCAAGAGGTAAGACCCAGTTTTGTTAGGCGTTAGACATCTAACAGACAAAAAAAGCCCTGCTACATGGTAAAACAGAGAAACTGCTCCCCGCGCAAGAATACAAATGGGAAAATTAACTCGTGCAATGCCAAAATAACACAAAAACATGTCTATACACCAAGATCACTGGCTCTTACAACACAACAACCAAGCAACACCACATTGACATGGCCCAACAAAAAAACACCAATACAACATGCCACGGAACAATGGGGGTTAGCACACAACACGGACACCTGCCAACACAGAACAAGCTCACCTGTGCAACATCACCAGACGATCCAGACACAACCTGCACTGCAAAGCTCCACACCCGCAACTGACAGGGACACAGCAACCACAACACAGCACACTTATAAACACAGACACACCTGCAAACGCTTACCTGGACACACCTACACAACGCCGCACCACCTACTTAAACGGACAGCACACCACACTCACTTGTCGCTTGTTTTCCACGCAGGAGAGAGAGATAGAGATAGCTAGAGAGAGAGAGAGATAGATAGAGAGTGAGAGAGAGAGCGCAATCAGTATGTTGGGTTACATATTGTTGCAAAGACTGTGGAGAAGGCGTGCATGGGAGAGAGCTAGGGAACACCAGCAACCCCCAGGCACACCTGATCAACAGCCTTCACCTGTTGCAAGTGAGGAGGCTCCGGCTCATGAGCCACACAGCCCATCCCCACCTTGAGGACACCTGCCTGCAGATGCACAGCTGCAGCAACAGGATGCTCCCCAGCTGCCACAGGGACCCCTGGAGCAGCCCAGGATGCATAGATGACCACCAAGGACCAGGGTATACCACCCAAGGGTCACTCTCTTTGGAATGACTGATGATGAGGTCATTGATCTCTACAGGTTGAGGCCGCACAGCATCATTGCCCTGTACGAGGTCATCAAGGATCAGGTGGATCCCATATGCACCCACAACCATGCCTTAACTGGTCTGCAAAAACTCCTGTGTGCCATACACTTCATGGCAAGTGGGGCCTTCCAGTCGACAGAGGGTTACGCATCTGGCATGTCCAAGGCCACATTCTCCAGGGTGCTGGCCCAGGTCTTGCCAGCCCTCAAAGGCAAGGCTAGTAGGTACATACACTTCCCCACCACTGACATGGAGTGGACACATCTCAAGCAGGGCTTCTACAAAAGGGGAGACATGCCCAGGGTCATGGGTTCAATAGATTGCACCCATGTCAGAATCAAAGCACCAACACGTCGGGGACATGTGTTCATCAACCGAAAAAACTTCCACTCCATGAATGGGCAGATGGTGTGTGACAATAACCTGGCCATCATGAATGTCTGTGCAAAATATCCCATATACTCAGAAACTCATCTGTGCACAGAGATTTCGAAAATGGGACCTATATAGGCGGATGGCTTCTGGGTGAGTTAACAATACCAAATCACACCACATACACACGTGCTAGTACTTTCACCTCATGAAACAGCATTCACACAACATGTGCTCCTTGTCTCACCATGTCACTCACTTCCCACAGGTGATGCTGTCTATGGCTGCAAACCATGGCTCCTCACCCCGCTCGCCAATCCCTAAACCGATGCCCAGGAAAGATATAACCAGGCTCATGCCAGAACTCGCAATGCCATTGAGTGTACCTTTGGCCTCCTCAAGTCCTGATTCCGATGTCTGGACCACTCGGGGGGAGCATTGCAGTATGCACCTGGCAAGTTCCGATACATTGTCATGGCATGTGCCATCCTCCATAATATTGCAGTCGCCACCAGACTCATCGACGATGTACAGGCCCCACCCAGACCTGATGACCCACTGGACATTGTCCAGGGTGAGGAAACCCTAACAGGGATGCAGGCAAGACACAGATTGATCAGGGATCACTTCAGCTGTGAGTATAATACATGTATGCACATAATCCATGCATGCACACCCACCACAACACACATCTTCTGTTTCACCCCACAGGATCAGTGACACAGCTCTGACACTGGCTGCAGTATGGACCACCACCAACAACCATTCCATGGACCAGTCAGATTGGGCCTAAAGATTTCGATTACATCTGATACCCTGTCGTCCATGTTGATACTGCCAACCCAAGGATATCATGCATGTCCCCCTGGAAACCAAGGTACAACACTTTAACCTTTTGCAACATATTCACGGCTCCCCAGGCACCAACTAAAGTGTTTTTTCTAGGATCACACCCATAGCAACCGTGGTACCCCTGTAGTGAGAGAGTCTCATCCAAGGCAATGCATCGGATAACACTCAGGGGTTAAGGGGACATTTAAGCGAACATGGGACCTGTAGTTTGCCAGAGCTATAAAGAGCAGCAGAGGGATGGATCTACAGAGGTAGTGTGTTACACAACATAAAGCTCATTACATGTGGATCACGTCTCCAGGGACACCATGGTGACCTGTGTGTGTGTGTGTGTGTGTGTGCGCAGTGATATGTGCCCCAGACAGAAATACACACATCAACAAATATGTCCTGATATCTCCATGATCCAAACATATTTGGACTGTCTCTGACAGTGGCAGACCAAATATATTGTTGTCAGGAAGCTATCAGGACATATCTGTTGATGTGTGTAACCATGTCAGGGGCATATATCCCTAAAGATGGTTAACATCCCCGTAGTTATCCCCCATGATGGTCCATAGACTAGTACACAACACATTCCACAGCAATGGTTCGTGTAGCCCCATGTAAAGAGAAAGATGAAGCTGATCATGATGTTGTAGCTGTTGCATGATGAACACTTCGAGGGTGATGTTCCAAATCCTGTCCTCTTGTCCCACAGGCATCCATAGCACGATCCGTCCTTGAACAGAGGAGTTTCCATGTGACTGGACTGAAGTCTGGACAACACTTCCATGAAGCTCAGTTTCCACTGTTTCCAGTTATTGTGTTGGTGATGCAATGTGTGACCTGATGTTCACAGCAAGCTCTACTGGAACATTCACATATAGACACAAATTCATGTGTGTACTACCACCCAGGTATCAGACCTGTACAGTAAGACTGCTCATCACAGAGTAGACAAACCATGTGGTCAACACATGACCAGTTCCCCAGTGTTACTAGAGTATCCCTATGTAGTTCAGATGTATGGTTTGTGTGCTCATACAAGTGTTTCATGCATATAGGCTATATACCCAGAAAACACATGTATGTGTTACTGTAGTTTGAGACACAATAAAGGAGTACCATCACTGTTCAGTATGGGTCTGTCTGTATGAATAAATGTTGGATTTGACATCTCTCAATTAGGAACCATACTTATGTATGTATGTATACCTCATACATTGGAAGGCATGACCCACATTACAGGAGTCCACTGGTTGTTTGACCATGAGTGAACATTGTGATGTATTCATACAATGGGATGATGGCAGTGATACACTAATGGGTGTTGTGGTGATAGCAGGTGATACAGGGGACATCATTACTTCCACAGTGATGTCACGTCCGCGGTTTGTGTCTTGCTCAATATAATCAATGTCCTGAGATTGCTGTAGTTTGACATATCTCAGTACATGGGCTACATCAAAAAAACAACAAGACCAAGTGGACAAGTGTTATCACTGGTGAAGTGTGTTACAACCTTAGTTAAACAACAACACAACTTAGTACATAACCCAATGCCCAGCCTAAGTTTTAATGTGTTTGCTACACATTGACACTTAGGAAAATCATTGGGTTATCCAGTAAGTTAGGATGTGATTCAAACACCTATTGTGCAGCTGACTTACTGGAGAACACAATGCTCCCCCTAGGAT
Source organism: Rhinophrynus dorsalis (assembly GCA_037306005.1). NCBI lineage: Eukaryota > Metazoa > Chordata > Amphibia > Anura > Rhinophrynidae > Rhinophrynus > Rhinophrynus dorsalis. The sequence goes on from CM074721.1 coordinate 290,345,886, forward strand.
CCCAGTGTGTAGCACACTGGGATCCTAGGGTGTACATTGTGTTCACCAGTAAGTCAGCTGCACAATAGGAGTTTGATCCAAAGTCAATAGTGAAGCATGTTCCATCTGTCCTGCTTGTTATTTCCCTGCTAAGTCACATAGCTGTTTGTTTGGTTTCCCCTTCAAACACACCAATTGATGCAGACGAATGTTAAGTGTTGCACCAGTTGTTGTGATGAGGGGTATGTTCAGAACAATTCTAACACACAACATGGACATGTAACACTGTTGTGTTATATGGCAACAGGGATGGGTTGCCAGGTAAATTTGGACAACGGTGTGTGTGTGTGTGTGTGTGTGTGTGTGTGTGTATATGTGTGAACCCATGTTGTAGCATCCCACAAACATTTCACCCAGGCAGAGGTTGTGTTCACTGCATTGTATGGCAATGCATTGGAGACAACCCTGCCACCCAATCCATAACTGAAGACACAGCAGATCAGACAGGAATCAAAAGCACAATGTTTCTTTATTGAGGGGGCAGTTAACAGGTTGGGCCTTTCATTTTTTCTTTTTTTTGGGGGGGGGCTTTAGACTGGGTGCCAGAGGTGGATGCCCTTGTTGATCGCCTGGTCACCCTCTGCACCCTGGGTGTGGCTTCAGGGGTAACACTGGAGGGGGTGGTGGGTGCAGTAGACCCCTCCATGGAACGCAGGTTCTCCCTCTCCATCCTCAGGATCTCCCTGCAGTTGATCTCTCGCAACTCCACAAGTACCTGTTTGAACATGTCCATGATCCCTGTCTGGAGCTGGTGGAGTTGTGTGTTCACCCTGGCCACCTCCGACTCCAGGGCTTGGATTCTGGTCTCCAATCTCCCTGTGTTCCTCCTGGATTCCCTCCGGCTCCTGGTGATGTTCACATCTGTGCTCCTGCTCGACCGGAGTAGTCTCCTCTGCAGGGCCATACACTCCACCTCCATCCCTGTGAGGCGTGCAGGGCTGGAGGTGGATGTACCCGGTGACCTTGGTGCTGCTGTGTCCTCTGCTGCTGAGAGTGCTGTGTCCTCTGCTGCTGAGGGTGCTGTTTCCTCTGCTACTGCTGGAAGTGCTGTTTCCTCTGCTGCTGCTGGAAGTGCTGTTTCCTCTGCTGATGCTGTAAGTGCTGTTTCCTCTGCTGCTGCTGGAGGTGCTGTGGCTGCTGGGACAGCTGTTGCAGTGGCTGGTGCAGATGATGGGCATATGCCCACCACATCAAGTGACTCCGAGCTGCCCAATGATGTGTGTGCTGGTGGAGGTGGGAAATTGTCCCTGGGTAGAGGGCGCTGGGGCTCCCCAATCAGGCCCAGGTGTGGGTAGTCCAGTGGCCAAGGGTCATATGTTGGCCACTGATAGGTGCTTGGACCCCACCTGGGATCATACCTTGGGGCATGCTGTGGAGCGATCCAGGAGGGTGGGTTGATCTGTGATACATATGGCCCATATTGAGTGGTGGCCACTGTCCCTGGCAGTCATTGCCTCCCTGGCGGTGGTGGTGCTGCTGCTGGAGGGTAGTAGCTGGTGGAGGTGGCTGGATACATCCACCTCTCCTCCTGTTGCATCCAGCCACTGTACTGGGGAGGTGCAGCTTGGAGGGATGCAGCCTGTGGTGGTGCAGCTTGGAGGGGTGCAGCCTGTGGTGGTGCAGCCTGTGTTGGAGGAGATGGGGATGGTGGGTATGGTGACCACCGGCTGGTCCCCTTCTCTGTGTACTCCTCACTGGGGGGTGACGTAGCCTCCTCCACGGGCTCCTGCTGGGCTTAAGGGCCATAAGCTGTGTGGAGAAATGCTGTGATTAGTGAACTTAGCCATAGGTTTGAGGAGACAGTTATACTTTGATATCTTTTGAAGAAAAGTAAATGTGGTTGGGTTAATCCCCCTGGGTAAACAAGGGTACTCCCACTGCTGAAAGGTGTTGTTTGATACTTGAGTTATTAAGGGTAAAGGTTTCATTTTGAGGTGCAATATCACAGTGGCCCGAAATAGTACAGTGGAGCTGTTGCAACACCCTCCCATGTAGATTTCTGGTCCCTGTACCAGAGCTGTCCATATGATAGTGTAGTAACAGCACCACTGTACAATTTCAGGCCACTGGGATATTGCCCCTGACATATCCATGTTTGAGCTGTGACACGTTTTGAATTAACGCACCTTTCAGCAGTGGGAATACCATTGTTTTACTCGGGGGTTGAATCCTACAACATTTATTTGTCTTTACAACTTTTAGGGATGGCTATCCTTTCAAGGGGATAGCAAAGGTTAAGTCCACCTTGATGTCATATTGTAGGCATTGTGAAAACAGATGTTGTTCGCTGTTAGTCCTATCTCTCCTACCCTCATGGTTGTTCAGATATTGCTCTATGTGACAGATGTAGATTTCAGTCATTTGTCCACACGGAGGCTCTTCAGCAGAGCCAAAATCGACCCATTTAGAGAACAATACTTAATTGGAATGGTGTACAGAGTGTGCATGGTTTGCAAGCACACTCTGTGGACCATTCCAAAGAGGTATTTATCTCGAAATGTTGCAAATTTGGCTCTGCTGAAGAGCCTCCGTGTGGTCAAATGACAGATATCTCCACCTGTCACATAGAGCGATATCTGTATAACCATAAGGGTTGGAGGGATAGGACTTACATTGAGACACATCTTTTTACGATGCCAATGATATTACATCATGATGACATTACCCATTGCTATCCCTTACAGTTACACACAAGTAGAAATGGTCATATATGTATGTGGATAATATGTACCCTTCATATGGATACAAAAATATCCTTCCAAGATGTGAAGCCAGAGAGCAGTTCACTATGTGTGATTGCCTTACTGGCTATATATATGTGCACCCATCCAAAAATACATTGGATTGATATGATGGATATGAACATACCTCGTATATACCATCTACGTAGAGTGTGATATACTATGTATGTGTATTTGAATGGTAGCAATGTAGGTTAATTTTTGATGGGTGCACATATCTGGCCAGTAAGGCAATCACATCCAGTGAACTGATCTCTGTGTTCACATTGTGTTGGGACATATTTTGAAACATTTGAAAGGTACATATCTGACCGTTTTTGTTAGTGTCCATATCTCTTGTGAATAGATCTGCAGTGGGATTCAAGTGTTATTCAACCCTATCTTCTTATATGATCCTGTACAATGCACAATTTTGACTTGACAGGTGACTCTCTGGTTGTCATGATGATATCCTATGCATTACATTGTGATGCATGGGATACCACCCTACCAATCACAGATTGATGAATTTGACGAGATCCTGTCCGTGTTGTATGTTCCAGTTGAATCCTGAGGGCAACAATCAAGCCAGTAGTGAGGGATATCTTTGATTGAGGCCTGTTTTTCTCTGTGTATGAGCCCATCCATCCTTCTGTGTGAGGCAACCGTACTCAATCCAAGATATCCATCATTCATGGCCTGTTGGTGACCAAGGTACAATGGTTAATATTTGGTTAACATGTGTATCCTGCAAACAGTGACTGGTGTACCATCCATCCATGGCATCAGAATCCTTGTGGATCCATGTGGGAATCAGATGTGGGATATGTCATTTCAAGTTAGAGTAAATGATTGCAGCCACAACACCAAGGCCTACTTCATCCACCTTTAATTCTGGGGAATTGTTTGCGGCCTGTGTGTTGCACATACAACCAGTTATTCTCTGGGACACTGTGATGTGTGACCTGATCCACCCTTTTTGTGATTCAGTATGCGGTGATGTTGAACTGATGAAGTGAACATGATGGTGACTTCTCCAGTGATCTCCTTTCCCCATTTCTAGTGTTTTCCATGGAGTCTGTACAATAGGACCCTATCAACTTGATTCTTGTTTTTGCATATTCTCCATAGACTAACACTGGTATTGGTGAAGTAAGGGTGTGTGAGGGTTACTTTCTCTCCACCATCTGTTTGTCACCGCTTAGTGAATGTCCCCTGTGTAGCATGTGATCGTTGGCCTATTGACTTGTTTGTTGTCTGGTTAACCCTTTGAGTCCCAGAAGGGTTGCAGAAGCATTGTTGATTGATGCATTGATGATCCCTCTAGCACTCAGTGGGTTAGGTGCTGACTTCCCTGTGGGGATATGGGTGACATTGTGTGAGAACAGTGATGATATTTAATAGACAACATTTTGAACAGCACGGTTTGTGTATTTTGTGTGATGAGCACAGCAACAGGAGGGTTGAACTAGGACTTTGACAGGTTTGTCCCAAGTTGGACCTTCACATTTGTCCTGGTGTTGTGTCCTGTTTTTAACCCTCAGAGTGCTGTGTTGGTGCAGTTGTATGGATGAATGATGGGCATGTGTTGAGGTGTGACTGTGTGTGCAGCTGGTGTTGGTTGATGTAGTGTGTGGTTATGTAGTGTTGCACTTATCGGTAGTGTGGAGGCTCCTCTCATGCCCAGTGTCAGCTCCTCCAATGACCCCCTCGATCAGGGTCGGGGACATGGTCTGCCGCACCATCTCCTTCCACCCGCAGAAGGCGATGGGGACAGGTGGCCCACCTCCGGTGCCTCGGGCTTGCTTGGCCATGTCAGACAGCTTGTTCTTGACCACCCCCCGGCAGTCTCCCCATCTCTTCTTCCCGGACTCCATGTCCAGCCTGCATGGAGCCACCACGTTCAGACGGCTGCAGATCTGGTTCCAGGCTGCCTTCCTCCTCGCTGACATGCCAGGGACCTTCGCCGTCGGGTGGAGAACACTCTGTCTCTCCAGGACAGCCTCCACGGGAGCCGTGTTCTCCTCCTCTGTATATTTTGGATCCCCGATCCTGCCCTCGTCAGCTCCGGCATGGGAGGATTCTGAGCCAGAGTGTCCTGCCTGCTCTGACCCTGACTGTGTGGGGTGCTCCCCAGCAACTACCCCTCGTCCCACTGCAGGTTCTGTCCCTGTCCTCCGTGTGCCTGCTCTTGTGGGCCGGGTCCCCCTCCGCCCTGCGGATCTCCCTCTCCCACCCCTGCTCTGCTCAAGGATACCCTCCTGACCTTCCTCCTCCTCCACTACTCTCCCCATCCCTCTCTTCTGTCCTCCTCTCCTGGCCATCACTCACCCCCAGGCACTCCCACAGGCCCTCACAGACACACTCGATCCACTCACTCTCTGTCACACACTTTCACTCACAGATTCACACTGTAAAAATAAAATTTAAAATGTGTAAGGTGTTATAAAAAAAGGACTATGTGTATGTATGTGTATGTGTTTGTGTTTGTATGGGTGTATGTAATATGTGCAAAGGTGTCATATGTGTCGAATTATGTGCAATGCTCACCAAACTCCAAACTCAAAAACTCCTCTACCTCCAATGAATGCTCCTGTCTCCCTCTCTCTGATTACTATCCTCTGCTCCTGGGTCCTGATATCTAGCTCTCAAGAACTCGATAACAGACAGTGTTTGGCGGTTATTTTTGGGTATATATAGGTGTAGATGAACTTTTTGGGGCTTTGGGATTGGCTGTGTGTTTGAATTTGTTGTTGCATCAATCAGGGTTGCTAGCCAACGGCAGCCGTTAGGTTATATGTTGTTTTGAGCTATGTTATCGGGTGATTTGGCTGCATGTTTTGCATTAACATGAGCGACAACAGGTTTTGTGTTACGTGTTTTGGCTGTGCCTACACTCGATAGCTATTCTTGTACAGTACCTATTGAATCTGCTGTAACTCATTTATTATTTGCGAGCGATGTGCCTTTTTCACTTAGCGTCTGCTTTAACGTGAGCCTTTAAATCTAGCCCTAGGTGTCCCCAGGTTTATAGATCTGGCTGTAGCGGAGGTGGTGACGGAACTGGCAGTGGCAATAGTCATTGTGCAGGTGGTTCTGGGGGGATCATCACGAAATAGCTGACGAGAGACGGGTGACGGCTGCTTTGCGGTCTTGGAGGAGGAACTGGATCACTCTACCCTGCTAGTAGAGGTAGAACGAGCTGCAGTTCCCTTCTTCTTTCTAGTTTTTGGTTTGGACTGCTGCTGAGTCTGACTAGTACTACTCAATGTACTCTTCTTTCCCCGCCTGCTGCTGCTAGCTCTGCTTGAAAGCAACTGCACTGTGGTAGTGTTGGTGGTTACTGGGTCACTTCAGCTGGTACCAGGACGAGGAACATCAGCTTGTTCACTAGGACTCAAATCCATTACGGATAGGTAGGTAGTGAATGATTATAGTTTTACAACTTTAAAACCTGCCCACACGACACTGTGACACTGGCAGTGTGACTTTGAAAATTATTCAAACAAATAACTTGTATTATTAATATTCGTAATAAAACCAACACAGGTGACTCTCCCTTGTGGTGGCGAAAAGGCACCCTGTATCACGGTTCCCGTGATTACCTGTCACTCTCTGCGGTGGTGTGTTCCTATTGTCAGTCCTTGTTATGCCCGCCCAGTATCAGCCTGTTTATACCAGGCCTCTGGCACCTGTCAGGTGCCCTTTCGTGGTGTTCCAGTACCAGTGCTTCCGTTGCTGTGTTCCTGTGTTCCTGTGTACGGATTCGGCTTGTCTGACTATTCTTCTGGTTCTTGCTCCGTGTATGACCCGGCCTGGCTGACGCTCCTGCTCCGTGTTTGATCCGGCTTGTCTGACGTTCCTGCTCCGTGTATGACCCGGCCTGGCTGACGCTCCTGCTCTGTGATTGATCCGGCTTGTCTGACGTTCCTGCTCCGTGTATGACCCGGCCTGCTGACGTTCCTGCTTGGTATCCTGCTTCCTGAGTTCCAATTCCAGTGTCACTCCGTCTATGTCGCTTGGCGACATTTTGAACTGTCAGACGGTGCATCCTAAAGCTGACCTTCCACTTGCTGAGCTTGTTGCCTCCGTTACGGAGCCTGCCTGTCTACACTTGCTGTGCTTCTAGTCTCCGATATTGGGCATCCGTTAACACTAGCTGAGCTTGTTGCCTCTGGTACCGAGCCTATCCTCTGACACTTGCTGTACTTGTTGCCTCCGTTCTGAGCCATCCATTACACTTGCTGTGCTTATTACCTCCGTTGATGAGCCTGTCCGTTAACCCTTGCAGAGCCTGTTGCCTCAGTTACAGAGCCATCCGCTACATTTGCAGAGCAGTGGGTTTCCATTAACATCTACTGTAGCTCTTGCAACATACGCTTATTGGCGCACCGTGGGGTGCTACTGGCTCTGGTCTCATTCGGCTCTAGCAGTATTAGGGTATCTGTTGACGCACCACGGGGTGCTACTGGCTCTGGTCCCTTTCAGCTCTGGCAGTGTGATTATCCGGTGGCGCACCGAGGGGTGCTACTGGCTCAAGTTTCCATTTAGTGTCATTAACCCTTTCAGTACCGCAGAGTACCATGGCTCCGGTCCCTTTCTGCTCACGAAGTGTGCCGATTCTGTTACGCACGGCAGAGTGCCCTTGGCTCTGGTATTATCCAGCTCTAGCACCAATGTTGGTCTTGCTTGATCATCAGTCCTTGAGGACTACTGGGCGTTGTCTTATACACCACAACAGAGACTGATCATTTGCATTGGACTTAACCCTAGCCTTACTTAGTCCTATTGCTTGTAGTCATTGCTATCAATCATACTGTGTCTGCTATATTACCATATTGCCTTCAGTTACGTGTCATTACTTACCTCTGCCCTTAGGGGGCCAGTTCCTATATTATTCTCAATAAAACTGTGTTTTATTTTTTACCTCTGGTCTGAGAGTCTGAATAACCGTTACACCCTGCCTGTCTATACAACTGTGACACTGGCAGTGTGACTCTGAAAATTAGTCAAACAAATAACTTGTCGTTTCTATATTTTTAATAAAACCAACACAGGTGACTCTCCCTTGTGGTGGCTAAAAGCACCCTGCCTGCCTATACACCTCTCAGACTGGTTGATATGACACTCTGAAAATTATTCAAAGAAAACCTTAATATTTTTTTATATTTTGCACAGGAACAAAGATGACTCTCCCTTGCAGTGGCACTAATGCTGGCTGCCTGCCTATGCCTAGGCTAATGCTACCTGCCTGCCTACACAAGAACTGGATACTCTCTAATCTCTTCTTCTCTCTCTGAGCTCCAACAACGCAATGAGGAAATACAGTCTGTCTGTCTGGGTGACTGTGTTATTAGTCCAACCCCCATCATGAAACAAAGAAGCTTATTGGAATACAGACAAAGTGGGAAAGTAGTGCATGTAACGGAGAATGGAATTGGACTAGAGACATGGAGGGAAAAATATGGAGGGAAAGTAATCGAGCGCATGCAGGTAGTACAAAAAAGATCCAACTCCGAACAGTCCCGGTCCAAAAGTAGTCAAAAGTTTTGGAAATTTGTCGAATGTCGAAAGTTTCAAAAGCTTCGACAACTTTCGGACCAGGGCTGCTCGGAGTCGGATCTTTTTTTTTTAACGATCCTTGCGTGTCGGATGGTCCGAATGACCCCATTTTCGACTAATTATGAATTTCTCTGAATCAATTCGCACAAGTCTACTTTCCACTGCGCTCCCTACCTCTAATATATATTAAGTATGTTAAAGGGATAGTAATACTTAAAATGTAAAAAAAATTGTGATTTATGGTCCCGGGACCAGAGCTGTCCATAGGATCATGTAGCAACAGTGCCACTGTACAATTTCAGGCCACTGTGATATTGCACCTAAAAAATTCAACTTTGAAAATGAATAACTTTTGAGTAAAACACCTTTCAGCAGTGGGAGTACTCTTGTTTTACTCAGGGGGATAAACCCTACAACATATTTTTTTTTCCATTTTAAGTATTACTATCCCTTTAAGGAGTGATGATGAATGCATATTATGTCAAAATTCTAACCTTATTCTCTTACAGCTCAGACAATAGTTAACTGGCAACCGGATGTTACAACCTGGCTATTAAAGTTTTGGAATTGGTCCTACCAGCTGGGAGGCGGAACTTACACCCATTCTTTGTTGTGGAAAGGACACAGAGGAAATACAAATATCGGTGAGTATATTTCACCATTTTGCCTACATGCATGGAGTGTGCAGACTCCTAATTAAAGTGGAACTATCACTCTAGGTAAAGTCGCCCTGCAATAATTAAGCAGGTGGCGACTAGCTTAATAATAGTTATATTATCTCTCAAAAGTAGCCGACTGTAAAGTAATCCTTAATCTTCCGAGACTGATGGCCAGGTTAGTGCAGTCTGCGTTCCTGCACCGTCAGTCCCTTCCAGTGCATTTCGGGCCAGTGCAGTGCTTTTTAATGGAAACCGGGACTGACATCGCAGGAGCGCAGACAAGACGTCTGCGCTAATGCCTGGCTTCTGGTCTCAGAAGATTAAGGCTTTCTTTACAATCAGCTGCTTTTGAGAGGTAATATAACTAGTATTAAGCAAGTCACAACCTGCCTAATTATTGCAGGGCGACTTTAACTAGCGTGGTAGTTCCGCTTTTACAGATGTTTAAAATGGTAGTTTCAACTTTCTGAACCAAAATGCACATTCCATTAGTATATATAAAATTACCCTAAAATAGCTCAAATGCATATATATATAAAAGCATATAATTCCTACAAGTAGATATCCCGCTGCGTCAGATAAGGAGTTACTTGGCTTTCTACTCTTAGCCTGGTGTGCATACAATTTTTCATGAAATTGCCTATTGTATTTATTATCTACTGCTCTTACAAGAAAAATGGCATTGCATTGGTATGAGCTGACATACTGTAGCGGGTGCTAGAAGCACAAAATTATACCAACTCTCATTTTTCTTACATTTTTTTTTCAAACATTATATGCATGTACTATACTGGTTGTAACAACTACAGAAATTAAGATAAGGTACACAAATCATACCATTCTGGAAAGAAGTTTACCCTCCACATCAAATGAGGGGTCACATGCCCTTCTATCCTGCTTAACTCTTTCAATAAAATGGTGCTATAAGAAATAAATATTGGAGTAGATGTGGAAAACTTGTGTGCAGGGAGATTTCTAGTATGCTAGTGTATTCACTACCTAATTCTAGCCAGAGAAAATGGTACCCCATTGTTATGGGTCGACATATTGTGGTGGGTGCCAGAAGCAGGCTATGAATGGAACAGGGCTGGGAAAACAGGCAATATATGTGGTATTCCATGACTATCTGTGGAACAAGGTTGTGACTAATAGTGGGCAGTGGAACCAGGCTGGTGAGGGTCAGGCAGTAAATGTGGCAATATGTGACTTCCATTGGGCAATGGAACTAGGCTTCGGGGTCTGACAGTGTATGTGGGAATATGTGACTGCCTTGGCAGTGGAACAAGGTTGGGCAGCAAGATGTGTATGTGGGGGGAGATATGACTACCAGTGTACAGTGGATCAGGAGGCTGGGGATGATGTGAATCCCAGAGGGGTATCTATTTCCACACACCCTATTTTATTTACTGTTTCATAGTCAGACATGGTTGACCCCTCCCCCCAGCTATTGATCTCCCAGCTGATAGAGCTAGGTGATCAATAGAGGTGATGTGGGAGGCATTACCTGATACTGTCCACTCTTACCCAGAAGTTCAGGTAGGGTGGAAACAGAGTCACGCTGCCACCCTCATCTCTATCGGCTGTAAGATAAATAGGTGGGGGCTGAGACATCAGGGAGGGGTCCCTTCAACAAGGTCTGGGGGGTATTTTTTAATGTGGCCACCACTTGCTAGTAGTACAGGCTTAAGCGTTGACAATGGTCTTGGCACAGTAGGAATACTTGGCCAACCCTGTAAGCTGTACTACTATGGTGCTCTACAGGTTAAATCCAAACCCAACAGAGACAGAAAGCAGAACATAAACTAAGAAAGAGCAAGGAGAAAATCAGAAGATGAAAAAATGCTGCTTGATACTTGGGCATATGTATAATTATAAAGTGGAGCAATTTTGGAGCAAACAAACCGCATCATGAGGAGCAAATAAAATTATCACTGATTTCAGTGGTGGTGTTTACCCCTTGAATGCTAGAGAGGTCATTGTTCTATGCTTTAGGATCATAAGGGGTTAACCCTTTGAGTGCCAGATGGGTATGCAACGCATAGCTTTGCAATCCGTTACGTATTCTCTGGCACTCAAATGGTTAAAAGTCCCACTTTACTCATGTAATTAGGATTTTAACCCCTTATGATGCTAAAGCCTAGTGAGAGGACCTTTACAGCATTCAAGGATTAAAAGCACCAAGAAATTAAACATCATTTTATTTTTTCCTTAAGATGTACTTGGCTCGCATTAACCCTTTGAGTGCTAGAGTGGTAGGCAATGGTAGGCAATGCTTTGTGTACCCCTCTGGCACTCAAAGGGTTAAATTGCTTCACTTTTCACTTACACATATACCAAAGGCAGCAAGCAGCCCAATTGCATTTTCTCTCTCAGCATTTGTCCCTCTCACAGTACAAATGACAATGTGGAGAATTTCTGGGTAGAGCCATTGAGCCTGCTATATAATGTCGAATAAATGAAGTTCTCTATAAACTTAAATTCATTTTTTGGGGAATCTTATTTGTTCTGCATTATGTAGCTGGTTTCTCAGTTTTCCCTTTGTACTTGGTGTCTCTGTCTGTCTGTTTTACCCTGGCACCCAATAAAGTGGTCCCCTAACTTCCCCTTTATCACATGTAGGTCCATCAGGTCAATATTTTTAACCCCTCACAATGCATTGCGTGCCCCTCTGGCACTCAAAGAGTTAAAACTGTCCCCGCACATACATATTGGTACCTTTATCTTAGAACTTAGGCTTGGCCAGCACATTTGTGATGAGTAGCTGGTGGGTTGGCTGCTGCACACACCTTGCATACAGCATGCACTCTCTTGTTTCTCTCTGTCTCCCATTCTCACTCTCATTGCGCTGATCTACACAGGGCTAGTGCATGAACCTGTCCTCAGCCGGGCAACATTAGCCAATTCCGATTATCTTTTCATGTATTTGATGTGGCGGCTCTTCCTCGGTACCTGCTGTGCCCAGTTTCTAAACAGCCCAGCAACCCTAATAAGGAGAATCAGCCTGGGTGACCGCTAACTCTACAGGACACACAGTTATGTAAAATAGAAATATAACGGACATCTTCACAAACAAGAAATGGAATAATTCTGCAGTAAAAGAAACTGCAGTGTAGAGTAGAAATAAACCCTCTCAAATTTTCCATTGATTCAAACGGACATTTTAGTCTCTTGAATGTTGGAGAGGTCTCCAAGCAATATGTTGGCATTCAAGGGGTTAAACCACTAATTAAATATTTATTTTGTGGCCTATAGTGCAATGTGTTTCCCCAGAATGTACCTAATTCTTATTAGAATGTTAGCCTTAAGGACCAGGCAGACCGGGGTTTTTTTTTCCCTAAAGGACCATAGCCAATTTCTTTGGAGAGAATGTACGTGTAAGCAATCACATGTACCGTCTCGCCACGGGAGAGGCTGAAACTGACTGCTCCCGGCATCATCACAGAGCTCCCACAGGTATGCTTTGATCAAAGAATTCACAACGTGCCAGGGCTGTCACCTTAACGTGATGGTTCTGGTATGTCCTCGGTCCTAAAGTGGTTAAAGGGGCAACAAATGTTTTTCTAATGCACAATATAAATAGTAATTATTTCCTGCTCAGTAAAACAAGGACACTCTTCTTGCTGAGAGATGTTACATTCAAAGATTCTTACAGATCAAACTTTTTTATTTATACATTACATTTGGTGCTGTTCCTGTCAGTTACTTTAGGGAGCAATAGTCATTTACTTAAGCTCTCCCACAGAATGCATTTTAAAAGAACATTGGCCCATATTTATAAAAAGCAAACTGGAGTTATTCTGGAACAAACAAATGGCATCATAGAGGACAAATAAAAACCACACAATCCATTGGAGAACACTTTAGCATTCAGTGGGTTACAAAGTTCTATTCAAGTGCATGGGAATTTAGGATTTTTATTGATCCCCTATGGTGCTGCTGGTTTACACCAGAATAATTCCAGTTTGCTTCTGAATATATGGGTCTTTGACTTTGGACACCAATTAAGCACAGGCTCTCAATGACAGTGACTGGGCCACTGATTACTCACCTTTTATTTAGCAGGGATATCTAGAAAAGGGTGAATTCCTACTTACCTGGGAATTCATTTTCCTTCTAAACCCCAGGGCAGCACATATCTATGAGAGACCCTACCTCACAGGGCAGTAAAAGCACAGGTCTAATTAAACAAGGTTCCACCCTATAAAGGAGCCACTAATCTTCAACCTACCAGTGACAATATAAAAGACAGGGGACAAAGAGCTCCTTAGAATGTTTTATAGGGAGGGCAGCCTATGTGCTGCTCTGGAACATAGAAGGAAAATGAATTCCCAGGTAAGTAAGAATTCACCCTTTCATTCCCATCCCAGGCAGCACATACTGTGTCTATGAGAGATATTGCAGGGGCAAAAGGACCTGACACCTTTCTGTCCCACCAACCTTTATGCAATAACTCCATCAGACACATCTACAAGTATAAAATAAGGAAGCTAGAACATAATTTAACTATATAAATATCTTGACCTGTAATATACACAGTGTATTTAGTATTCCGGGTCAAGATATTATTATAGTTAGATTGTGTTCTAGCTTCCTTATTTTATACTTGTAGACATGTCTGATGTGGAGTTATTGCATATTGGTTGGCAGAACAGATAGGTGTCAGGTTCTTTTGCCCCTGACAGTGTAACCCTTTAATCCAGTATGCAGGATATACAGTATCTGGATGGATATATTTAGTCACGGGAACATTTGGCCAGATGATGTTCTTTGTGCTGTGTATCTAGGGCTTGATACCATTACCACCACTAAAAAAAAACAAGCGTTGTGTTTTTTTAAGTCAGGTTTTGGTTTCCTATTACCCAAGTTGTTAAAACAAAACCAGTAGTAGTTCTACGCACCGTCAGTAAAAAGAAAAGCCCATAGAAACAACTAAAAACAATGCACAAGTAGCATACTATTAACAATGGTCAGTATTACATGTTTTGAGGATACATTTTCTGCTAGTAATCCTGAGCCTCAAAGCTGAGGAGTAGAAGCCACAGCGATGGTTTTAAACCATTGTTGTTTCAATGAAAGCAGAGCAGAATACATTCACTCATGCTCTCTAAGGACAAAACAAATGTAGAAGTGTCAGGTTAACCCCTGAAAATCCCCAAACCAATGGAGAAGTGTCAAGTTAACCGTTAGATGGCCTAGATTCACTAAAGGTTGATGCTGTGGCAATATGATTTTGTCTATATATTTTAAACACTTCTACATTTCATATACAAGGAGGTCAGTGTATATCGCATTCAATTAGAGAGAGAAGAATGTTGGATGGGAGCACTATAAGTCAACATACAAATGGAGAAAGTTAGTATGTCGAATGGGAGCAATATATGGTGAATTACTAAGGGGGGGGGGATATGTCAAAGGGGGGCACTGTATGTCAGATTTCTAACATGTTGTGCAGCATGGGGACCAACACCCTTAGTCTTCTTCCATTGCCCAGGAAGTGGTCATGGCTAGCAGTGGGCAAGGAGAAAAGGCTGCAGAGGGTCAGACAGTGTACATGGGGATCTGTGGTTACCAGTGGGCAAGGAAAAAAGGATGGGGTGTCAGGCAGTGTATATGGCTCCAACACACAATGATGTTGTTCCCCATGCTGCACAACATGTTAGAAATTTGACATACAGTGCCCCCTTCGAGATATTAACCCCCCTTAGTAATTCGACATATATTGTTCCCATTCGATATACTAACTTTCTCCATTTGTATTTTGACATATAGTGCTCCCCTCCAACATTCTTCTTTCTCCTATTTTATTCGACATACACTGCCCTCCTTGTATATGAAATGTTGAAGTGTTTCAAATACATAGACAAATTCATATTGCCACAGCATCAACCTTTAGTGAATCTAGGACATCTAACTCTTAAGTTGACCTTTCGTTTGTCAAACGTACACCTATTGCCTTGGATGTTGACGTTCAGTGCATAGTTGAATAAAAGCAGACAGCGCCATTTTTGTTAGTACGCAACATGTGAGGCCTACGCGGTTTTTATTTACCGTGGTTCTACAATAAAAAAAAACAGTAAAACACATGTTTGCAAAATACACGGTGCTTGTTTTTACTGTAAAGTTGGTTTTGGTGCAGATAATAGTATTGAGCCCCTAGTGCGGTAATCCATAATATAATGACATGGCTACTAGTTTATAATAGGGATTATATTTGTGATTAAAATTAGATACACTTAAAGTGTGCAGTTTCATAACTTCTGCAAAATATGTCTGATATACAGTTGCCACATGTTAGTTGTGTATATATATATGGTTGTCAGATTTTTGTCTTTGATAGTGTAACCCTTTAGTTCAGTTCATAGAATCTCAAGTATCCTGATAGGTGTATATATTGTCATAAGGATATCTGGCTGGACTTTTTTCCTCCATACAGCCGATTTAGTGCGGTGAACTCATAATGTCATGACATAGTTATAAGGTTGTGAAAAGCTTTTGGTTACATTGTGTATGTTTATTGATATTTTTTATAAGTAAAATTCATATAGTTTTGGAGTGTGTGATTTCATAAGCACCAAATTGGATTTTTATATATATTTGACTTAGGCTGTAACTGTTTCTTTTGTTCTATTATTCTGCATATTTGCTCTACCACAAAACATTTTTTCTAGGATAGTCTATTTAATACAGCATGCTACGGAGCATTTGGATACACTGTAACCCTTAGAGGGGCCTGAAAATGAGAGCAGCAAAGCAGAAGAGCATCACCAGGAGTTCAAGTGGTCCAGGTAAATCTGCAGGCATCTTTTCAAATCCAAGGTGTGGAGCAGTGTCACATTGTTTGCGTTTTGATCAGGAAGGAAGGTCAGCAAGACAACCTCCTGGTAATGGTGAAAAGTATAGTCAACTTTGGGCCGTAATTGAGGTGGTAAGAGTAGAGCGACATGGTCAAGATGGAAAGTCAAAAAGCGTTCCTTATAGGACAGGGCCTGAATTTCATTAGTTCTGCATGTAGAGGTAATGGAGATGATGAAGGATGTTTTTATGGTAATGATTTTGATAATAACAGAGTCCATAGGTTCAAAAGGATGGACCAAGAGACCATTAAGAACCAATGTCAGATCCCAGGGAGCCACCTGTGGAAGGGACATGGCTCTGGTAAGCTGTATAAGAAGAGGATGATTGGGTCATTGTGTAAAGCTCCTATAACAGCAAACTGTACCTTGATAGTAGAAGGTGGCAGACCCACTTGGAAGCCTTGATTCAGTAAATTCAGGATAGCATTGAGGTCCGCAGAGATGGGAGATAAGTTCCAAGAAGAACACCAGGTAGAGAAGATCTTCCAAGTTCTCAGGTATCGAAGTCTCAATTACAGCATCTAATACACCTTGGAGCTTCAGGAGTTTCCTTTCAACATCCAGGCCATCAGGGACAGGAACTGAGGATTGGGGAGAAGGACTGGGCTTTGGTGGAGAAGATCAGGCCATTGAGGAAGGAGGATAGGAGGTCTCAGGGAGAGCTGGCGGCGATAGGAAAACCAGGTTTGCTGGGGCCAAAACTAGGCAATGAGGATTACAGTAGCCTTCTCGTTTCATCAGCACTCGAGGTATGATTGGGATTGGGGGAAAGATGTACCCCAGGTAAAAGACCCATGAAATACCCACGAGTGCATCTGGGGGATCTCTTGGATCCAGGGAGAAAAATCTTGACACCTTCATTGATTCTGGTAGCTATCAGATTGATCTCTGGTAGGCTCCAGGAGTGTGAGATTTGAAGAAAAACTTCCTAGTTGAGGGATTATTCTGTGTGCAGCAGTTGATGCTGGCTCAGAAAGTCTGCAGTCAAACTGCGGTATCCCTTGAGTTGAGTAGAAAAAGGATGCAGCAGGGTGTCATCTCCCCAGGAACATGTGGTCCTGTTAAACTTCAGCAAGGCTGGACTCCTGGTACCACTCTAGCGGTTTAGATACTCCACCACAGCATGATTGTCAGGATGAATCCTGACTAACAGGGCTCTGAGTATGACAGATAAGTCAATGTACTAACTAATAAAGGTACAGACCTGAGCAGCAAGTAAGCCAGGCTTAAAACACACCTGGGGCAGAGGGAACAGGATCCACTGCAGATCTACACACAGATCAGCAGCTAGCACAGAAAGCAGACAGCATAAAAAGGCCAAAATGGACTTACCCTCCTGATGGCCCCTTTAAAGGATTGCCCTGTGGTCAGAATGGTTGGTTGTATTCAAAAAGTGCATCTAAAGGCTCAGGAGTATTGCCAGGCATCCACCGTGCTGCTTGGAATGCAGGGTGGAAGGAAACGTGCACATGCATGTCAGAGAGCGGGCTCACACTCAGCCACGTTGGATCCCTGCCCAGGTGTGCCCGAATGCCCCAACTCATATTTTCCTTCTCCCAAGGAGGAGATTACATGATGCAGATGGCCGCCAAGAAGCCACATACCTCCATCGAGATGGAAGAAAACCAACAAAGAAAAAAGATCTGCTTCTCCTCCTGGAAAACAAAGGCACTGGTAGGTTGAGGATAAGGGGCTCCTTTATAGGATGGAACCTTCTTTAACCCCTTAAGGACCCATGACGGTCCAGGACCGTCATGTCTTGTTTTCACTTAAGGACCCATGATGGTCCTCGACCGTCATGGAATTCCGGGCTCCCTGGATTCTGAAAAAAAAAATGGTCCCTGGTCCTTAAGTGACGGCCGCGTGTGCGTAGCCGGTCCTTAAGGGGTTAATTAGACCTATGCTTTTCCTGTCCTGGGGGAGAAGGGTCGCTCATAGATATGTGTTACCTGGGATGAGAAGGAAAGCTGACGTATTGGTGTGAGCGCAGACCTAACATTTAAAAACACTGTTCTAATAATTGATCTGATTGGAGTGTCCATCATTTACTTTTTTCATATAAGAGTTAACTGCTACCTTCACATCAACCAAATCAATTTGTTTGCTTTCATTAATAGCATTTTGGTTATATGATTATAGATTATATAGATTTAAATGGAACAGGGTCATCTATTATTATTATTTTGCGCAATATGTCTGTGCGTGACAATGGGACTCTTTCAACACATCTAAACTGTAAACACATAAACAATAAAGCTCATAAATCAGCATTTTAACCCTTTGTGTATTGGGGTATGTGCAATGCATTGCACGTCCCTCTGGAATTCAAAGGGATAAGAGCTGAGAACATAAGGAGACTGATGTAGTAATGACGGGTGCAAATCAGTTGCATCACAGGGGGACAGATAACAGTTTTCTAAATTTGTGGCCTCTTTCCACCACATTCATGGGGTTAAAAGCCTCATTATGCTGTTTGTCCACTATGGGGCAGTTGGTTTGCCCCAGAATTACTCCAGTTCTGCTTTATACACCATAGTCATAATGCACAGGTGTATTATAGTTGGTTTGAAGACCTATTAAAATGTTTTATTGAATAAACAGGGGTTTCCTGTAGATTTTTCCAATTATATAATTATATGCAAATTTCCTTTCCCACAGGGTGCCAATTAGCTGTCCCTGCATATTCTTATTTGTATTCTGCATTAGCAAAATGACTAGACATGCTCAGCACACATGTAGTAGAGAATAGAAAGCAAGGAGAATTGATGTGCAGCAAAATTCAGTCAGTATGGAGGGGAGATTCGATACATGAGGGTGAGGATAGCATTAACTCACATTGACAGGCCTCTCCTCAACAAATGCACTAAGACTTTACATATTTTATGGGAAGACCAGAAGATACACTTTATTTCTGTATATGTGATATCACTGACAAAAGAGATAGGCCTGGATTCTCTGGGAAGGAAACATGCTGAGTGAAGGCCTAGTCAATGGCATCTTCATATGCCTCAAAGTGAAGAACTTGTGTAATCTGGCATCACATCTTCCAAAACTGGACCTGATTATAAGACACGTGTATGTGAGTTTAGAATGTCTTTAATGATAATCAGTATCATATTGTATTACAGAATCTTTAGCAAGTGAATTTTGTTTGTTAAGAGGCACCTGGCAATCAGTACCTTTCCTATAGACATTCTCAATCAATCTCACCTTCAGTCCTTCCCTCTTATGAGTTTCTGTTTATAAGCAGTTCCTCGTTGTTCATAAGAATTCACCAAGTGTTAATCCTTTTTCGACTCATTTGGAATATGAGTTCTTGCCCTAAAGGATGCAGGTAGTTTCTGTATTTTTTCTGGTTAAGCATGTCATAAGATTTCCAGCAATGTTTGTTAATTTTAAAAATTAGGAGTTGATTTAGGCTAAGCAAAAAGAATAGTGGAGGACACATAGTGCCATAAACCTGAAAAGTTCAAATAGAAATGCAAAAAGATATAGCAAATATACTGACATAAAGACAGTGCTGAGATGCATGTTTGTCTACATAATATACTTGTGTGTACATTTATGTGTCTGAAACACTTCGCAAAACCTGTCTCCAACAAAGAATTCTAAAGATTACAGTGTTTTCATTGAATTTGCAGAATTCCATGCAAAAACATGCAAATGAAAGCATACACGCAGTTGCTTTTTAGATTTCAATCCTTTATACATATGGATCCAGTATGAGTTTACGCTTGCTGGTTTACGTTTGTCTTTCTGATGCATAACTCCCCTGGATAAAGGAGAGATGAATTCTCAAGTGTTAGAAAATTCTCTTTATAAAACTGATCCCCAGTATGCTAGGTTTTAACTAACCCTTAAAGGATAGTAATGTTTCATAATAAAAGCAGCTCTAATTAATCATCATAGTATTTGGACTTTGGAGAGAGTTATTTCATTTCTGTCAGAGATGTAGTTCAAGAGTAATTCAATGACAAAGTATCCCCCTCCGCCCCTTTTACTGATGTAACACTGTTCAGCCATATCAGAAGGGAGGTGCCCAGGTAGACTGCAGAGAGGGACAATCTTCAATTAAGATAAGGGAAAAACCTGAAAAACGTGTCAAGGGGGGCAGGGCTTTCATTGATCTTATAGGAAGAAGATTGTCCCCTTCTGTTATCTGTCTGGTCTATGGACTGCATTCCACATCTGAAAACAGATGGCTTATGCTAGCTAAAAGGGGTGGGAGGGGAAACTTTGCTTGTGAATATCTCTCAAACCATAAAGGTTTGAGAGATAAGACTTATATCATTCTTCATGTTTTTTAATGCCTACAAAATAAGATAAAGATAAAATGAAGTATTACTATCCCTTTAAATCCATGTTGTTTTGAACATACTAGAAACCGACATATATCCTCTCCTGGCAATTCAAAATAGGTATTCACATATATATTATAAGGCAAAACATATATGTTAAAGCTGTCATAATTGTTCCTACTCAAGGATCAAACTTATGGTAATGCCTGCTTGCATGTAGGAGACCTTTTACAGGATTCTTGGTGATTTTTTGGTTATATAATACCAAACGTTATAATTAGCTGATGAGAGATAATCATAGTGGTGTCACAAAGAATTATAATATTGGCTTTAATTAAGTTTTTGCCTTTTACTTTCCACCACCTTCTCTAAATTTCGTTTGATCAAGCACATTTCACATGCACTGTCAACTAGATTATTTTTTGAGTGATCAACATGGTTCTAATTAGCTTGATTAAAAAATATATATATTCATTAGACTGAGCAGCACTTTACACACTTGACTATTGCTTTCTTTGTCAAAGGTTTTTTAATCAACTGCTCTTCGCATGTACAATCAACACTTTTATTGTTTAATACTTTGCTCGATTGAGCATGCTTCACTTGATGAGCATTTTTATTTTTGCCAAATGTTTTGATCGCTTGTGTCCTTTTTATTTAATTACCTTTGTTCAGTTGACCGTGTTTTGTGCATGCAAATAATAAAAAATAAAAAAGAAAATATATTTTTTAGTTCGTTCAAGCATGCTTTGTGAGCACAGTCCCCTTTTTTTCATGGTTCAATGTTTTGTTTGACTGAGTGCAATTTGCGGTATTTTTAAAATCAATATTTAGTTCAACCAACCATGCTTTTTATACAGAAAAGACAAATATGTAATTCTCTTTGCAATACTGTTTGTTTTCTAAATATTTTCTAAGCTTATTAAAGCTTGATATGTGGGCTTTATTAATATAAACCAAACTTTATTCAATATAGACCTGTGTGACCCAAAGTCTTCACTATGTAAATGCTTGTACAGCATTATCCCAGTGTGCAAAAATGTACTGTGCATGAGAAACCCAATAAATGTAGTGTTAGTTATCTCTGGAACAAGACCACTATTGTTCAAGTGATTAGTGAAATGTGGTGCATATGCAAAGTTTTCAGGATGGTGTGACAAGTTACAATGGGGAAAGGTCTCATTTTTTGACAGCCTCATATTTTTTTTTCTACCTAATCAATGTGAACCAAGTTTGCAGGACATGTGGAGAGTGGGACCGTCTCCTAAACTGACACATTTCAACTTTGTCAAATGGTACAAAAGTAATTAGCATTGTAAATTTTGCATTTAGCAATAATGAATGATAAAAAACATTTAAAAACCAACATTAATACATTACCTACATCTACCATCCACAAGATATAAAACATTGTAATGGTTCTTACATTATCATAGAATTGCAAGCAATGTGGGTTGAAACAATTGCATAAACAGATAAAATTGCATAAATGCTAATACCAAAATGTAATCTGTATAGGTCCACTTAACCTAAATACCAGATTAATAATTTAACTCTTTGAGTGCCAGAGGGGTATGCAACACATTACTTTGCAATGCGTTGCGTACCCCTCTGGCACTCAAAGGGTTAAAATGCATTTATTGTATTTGATTGTGATGGACAGAAAGCATTATGTGTTCTATAGGGGTAACTCACAGACCTTTTGAGATTTTTATTGTGTAGATTTAAGCATTTTCTACACTATGTGCACAATTATTAGGCAAGTTGTATTTTTGAGGATACATTTTATTATTGAACAACTACAGTGCTCTCCGTCAATCCATAATGTTAAGAAACCTTAAACCTGAATATTTAAGAAAGTAAAAGTGAGGTTTTGGCTTTATTAGGAGAATATTTGTGTGTGCACTATTATTGGGCAACTATTAGTGTGCAGAATTATTATGCAACTAAATGTTACGTGTTTCTTTTCATCTGTTACGTGTTTCTTTTCATCTGTTAAAGTGAGAATACTAAACAAACAACTCAAAATTTACAAATAAATATTTGTGGCATTTCCAAAAAAAAATCCGTGACCAATATAGCCACCCTTCTTTTCAATAACAGTCATAATTCTTCCATTCATGGAGTCTGTCAGTTTCTTGATCTGTTGATGATCAACTTTTTGTGCAGCAGCAACCACAGCCTCCCAGACACTGTTCGGAAAGGTGTATTTCGATGCATGCGATGAAGCATTGTCCTGAATAAAAATCATGGTCTTCTTGAAAAATGCAGACTTTTTCCTGTACCACTGCTTGAAGGAAGTGTCTTCTAAAAACTGGCAGTAAGTTTGGGAGTTGAGTTTGAGTCCATCTTCAACCTGAAAAGGTCCAACTAGCTCATCCTTGAAAATACCAGCCCATACCAGTACCCCATACCAGTGCCCCTCCTCCACCTTGCTGGCATCTGAGTTGAAGTGGAGCTCTGTGCCCTTTACTGATCCAGCCACGGGCCCATCCATCTAGACCGTCAAGTGTCACTCTCATCTCATCAGTCCATAAAACCTTTGAAAAATCTGTCTTCAGATATTTCTTGGCCCAGTCTTTACGTTTCAACTTATGTGTTTTGTTCAGTGGTGGTCGGGTTTCAGCCTACCTTACCATGGCCATGTCTCTGAGCACTGAACACCTAGTACTTCTGGACACTCCAGGTAGGTTGTAGTTCTGGAAAATGACAGCACTGGAGGATAATGGCTTCCTGGTAGCTTCAATTTTGATTCTTCTTAAATCTCTGGCAGTTAATTTGCGTCTTTTTTTCTCAACACATTTCTTGCATCCCTGTTGACTATTGCAACAAAACGTTTGATGGTTCTGTGATCACGCCCCAATATCTTAGCAATTTCAAGAGTGATGCATCCTTCTGAAATACTTTTTACAATTTTTGACTTTTCAGAGTCAGTTATGTTTCTTTTTCTGCCCATTTTGCCTGAGGAAATGAAGCTGCCTAATAATTAGGCACAACTTGACATAGGGTGTTCATCTCCTTAGGCCACACCCTCTCTCATTACACAAATACACATCACCTGATATGCTTAAATCCAATAAGCATTCAAGTTTATACAGTTTGGAGTTTGAAAATATGCATAAAAATGATGATATGGTCAAAATACTCACTTGCCTAATAATCGTGCACACAGTGTAGATAAGGACATGTCAACTGCTGGACCTCCAGCTGTTGAGGACTACAACTCTCATAATCTCCAACCAGCTGTCTAGGCCAATGTTGGGCAACCTTAGGCACTTCATCTGTTGAGTACTATAATTCTATCATCCCCAGGCCTCCTGGCATGTTGCCCATCTCTTACATAGACAGTGTAAGGGAAATGTACAAATATGATTCCATGCAAACATTCGCAGCAAGAACCGATTCTGTGTGCTGTGCAAATCTTTTGCGTGTAACAAAATGGCCATTTTTCACCACTTATTCCAAGGGGTGGGTAGTGTGAGCATGTATAAGCAATTCACAGTGTGTCATTCCTCTATTCCCTGACACAGAGACTGTAGGAACTGGGAACAGAGAAAACCAGGACAAAATTATTATTTTCTTTATTACAAATATAACATATGTAGTACAAATAAACACACTACATGCATATTATTCAAAATACACAATACCAAACAAATCATTTAAAAAAAAATACATCCATAACCTTGTTGGCAGTACCAGGAGTCTACATGGTTATATCTATAATGTCTCTACTCAAAATCACCCATGGTTGTGAAGTCAGTTTCACACAACCATTTTCCCCAAAGTACTGCTTTTTCATATCTTTTCTTTGAGCCGTTATTCAACCCCTTCTCCATTTTTGCTTGCCATAGCGTTTGTTTTAGTGCTTCCATTATATCTGGAACTGCAGAAGATTTCCAGTTTGTGGCAATACAGAGCTTAGCTGCAGCCAAATTATGTATAATTAACATTTTCCAGTCCTTATAGATTTTGGGCCAGTCCAGATTCAATAGAAGTACTCCTGGTTCTAACTTTAATTTGATGTTGGTTAATTTATATATCAATTGGACAACTTTACTCCAGGACCTAGATGCACTAAAGGTCGAAGAGGGCTACAAATGTCGATGTTCTGTCGGAGCAGTGTCGTAGGCACTTCCACAGTAGTCACAAAGTGTCTACGACATCACTTCATCAGAACTACGACAAAAAAGGCCCACATCGACATCAATCCGACATGCCTTCACCATGTCTATGAATTCGTATTCTTATAATCGACAATTGCTCATTTCCATATGGAAATTAAGCATAATCAGATACATTCGTATGCAAGGGGGGGTGTTGATATTATAATGTGATACTTCGACTCATTCAGTAAACTCTGATAGCAGCCTCTGCTGTCAGAGTTCACAGTCTCCACTTCACCTGCCTCAGGCTGTCGTAGCTGGGAGCTCCCCTGTACTTTCCTATGGAGTAACAGCAGAGACAGCTACGACAGTCTGAACAGCATTCTCTGTGCTTCCCTACCCAGCCAGTAGGGGAATACAGAGAAGGCTTTCAGCACACAAAGGTAAATTAATTGTTTACGCTTTAAGAACTCACATTTGCACCATACATGATGAGCAAGTTTGGAGATCTCACTCAGTGCACATCTTGCCATATGTATGCATGCTTCGAACAGCAGTTCCAGGGTCCATACCGCTGTTGCAAATATGAGCAAGTGGCCCTTCTAGAAGCTCAGATTGGAGCTCTAGAGAGTCATATTGCAACACTGAGAGACATTGACAATCTTGAGAGGAGTCTCTTGCTAACTGAGCAGAGTCTAGCTCGGTCACCAAGCAAAGAGGGAGGAGATCAGCTAGAAGGGAGCTAGGCACATAGTTGGGTGACAGTTAGAAGTGGTTGCAGTGGTGGAGGGAAGAGGAAGAGGGCAGCCAGTCCTGAGTTTTTTCATCCCAACAAATGTGCTCATTTAAGTGATGTTGGGGAGGCAGACCCAGAAGTGGAATTGCTGGAGAAGACTGTTCTCCCTAACAGCCGGGATAACAGCTCCTCTAGCACAGAGGGTATCCTGAGGAAAGTGAAGCCTATGCAGGTGTGGTGGTAGGGGACTCTATTATTAGGAGAACAGATAGGGTAACCTGTGGCTCTGATCGCAGCAACTGAATGGTTTGCTGTCTCCCGGGTGACCGGGTTCAGCACGTTGCAGACAGGGTGGACAGATTATTGGGAGGGGCTGGAGAGGATCCCGCTGTCTTGGTGCATATTGGTACCAATGAGAAAATAAGAGGAAGGTGGAGAGTCCTAAAAGGTAATTTTAGGGATTTACGGAGTAAGATTAGGAACTGGACCTCCAAGGTAGTATTCTCAGAGATACTACCTGTGCCATGCGCTACACCAGAGAGACAGAGGGAGATTAGGGAGCTCAATGCATGGCTGAAGTCTTGGTGTAAGAAGGAGGGTTTGGGGTTTTTAGAGTACTGGGCTGATTTTGCTTTGGGGTACAATCTCTATAGCAGGGATGGATTGCACCTGAATGCAAGAGGGTCTCAAGTGCTTGGGGAGAGGATGACTAGATGGTTGGAGGAGATTTTAAACTAGGAAGGGGGGGAGGGGCCAATAAATACTGGGATAGATAGTATAGAAAGGGAAGGTGATGTAGTTAATAACCAGATGGGAGGATCTGGGGGCGGGGTTAGTACAGATGATAGGGAGAAGCCTATAAACCACATCAAAACTAAATCACAATTGGAACACAGCAGTGGCATAAATTGTATGCTTGCAAATGCCAGAAGTTTAACTGGTAAAATAGGGGAACTGGAGCTGGTAGCTGAAATTGAAAACTATGACTTGATAGGCATAACAGAAACATGCTGGGATGACACACATGATTGGTCAATCAATTTGGAGGGCTACATGTTATTTAGAAAAGATAGGTCAAACAAAAAAGGTGGTGGGGTCTGTCTGTATGTCAAACCAGCATTATTGCCTCAATTGCTGGAAGATATATGTGATGACAGTAGTGAACATGTGGAATCCCTGTGGGTTGAATTAGTCACTGGGGGTAAAACTGCCCAGAAAATATTAGTGGGTATTTGTTATAAACCACCAAACATTGGTGACCTTGAAGAATCAAAGCTATTAATGCAAATAGAAAAGGCTTCCCAAATAGGGAGAACTATAATTATGGGGGATTTTAATTATCCAGAAATAGATTGGAAAAATGGAACAGCTAATTCTGCTAAAAGCAGCAAGTTTCTGAACTTGTTGAATGACAATTTTTTGTCACAACTAGTGCAGACCTCAACCAGAGGGAATGCATGTCTGGATTTGGTAATAACTGACAATGGAGAATTTATCTCTAACATCCAAGTTAGGGAGCACTTGGGGAATAGTGACCATAACATGGTATCTTTTGAGATTAATTCAAGAAAGCAATTTGGTATGGGTTCCACCAAAACACTGAATTTTAAAAAGGCCAACTTTAGCAGGTTTAATTCATCCCTTGGTCTTGTTGACTGGGATAAAATATTTTCAGGAAAAAATACAGAAGGTAAGTGGAATGCCTTCAAAATAACATTGCAAAAATACACACATAAATGTATCCCTGTTGGAAACAAATACAAAAGAAGCAAATTAAAACCAATGTGGCTAACCAGTAAAGTAATTCATGAAATAAATAACAAGAAAGCGGCATTTAAACATTACAAAGCTGAGGGATCAGCAGAGGCATTTGCAGAATACAAAAATGTCAACCAAACCTGTAAATGGCTATTAAATTAGCTAGACTGGAGAATGAAAAAAATATTGCTAAGAAGAGCAAAAGCAACCCAAAAAAATTCTTTAAATACATTAATGGCAAAAAATTAAAGTCTGATAATGTTGGATCCTTGTTATCTGAAACGGGTGAGATGGTCAAAGGGGACAGAGAGAAGGCAGATATTTTAAATAATTTCTTTTCTTCTGTTTTTACCAAGGAAGACCCAATGGACAAGAATCTGCAAACTACTTTTACAGAACAGTCACAGCAAGCATGGGACTGGCTAACACAAGAAAAAGTGTTAAAACAATTGAATGGTGTTAAGGTAGACAAAGCTCCGGGGCCAGATAGTATACACCCACGGGTACTTAAAGAGCTAAGCCAGACCCTGGCCAGACCGTTATATTTGATTTTCAGGGATTCTTTTATTTCAGGTATGGTGCCCATGGATTGGCGTAAAGCAGATGTGGTGCCCATATTTAAAAAGGGATCAAAGTCACAGCCAGGAAATTACAGACCTGTAAGCTTGACATCTGTGGTAGGGAAGTTGTTTGAAAGGTTGCTAAGGGAATATATTCACGAATTCTGGTGGAACAAGAATATCATTAGCAATAGCCAACATGGCTTTGTGAAAGACAGGTCTTGTCAAACGAACTTGATCGCATTTTATGAAAAAGTGAGTAATAATATAGATGAGGGAGCGGCGGTTGATGTGATCTATTTAGACTTTGCCAAGGCATTTGATACAGTTCCGCACAAGAGGTTACTGTACAAATTGAATGAAATAGGCCTAGGGGAAAATGTTTGTGTGTGGATCTGAAATTGGCTGAAAGATAGAATGCAAAGAGTGGTAGTAAATGGCAAGTGCTCCAGTTGGATAAAAGTGATAAGTGGAGTACCTCAGGGATCTGTCCTGGGTCCTCTTCTTTTTAATTTATTTATTAATGACCTCCCAGAGGGCATATGGAGCCATGTATCAGTGTTTGCCGATGACACAAAATTAAGTAAGGTAATAAAGTCTGAACTGGATGTGTCTTCATTACAAGAGGATTTGGACAAATTGAGTAACTGGGCAGGCAAATGGCAAATGAGATTCAATATAGACAAGTGTAAAGTTATGCATTTTGGGTATAATAATAAAAATGCAACATATAGTTTAGATGGTGTTTCTCTGGGGAAATCTACTAATGAAAAGGATTTGGGAGTAATGGTAGACAATAGACTTAGCAGTAGCATGCAGTGCCAGCTGGCAGCTGCAAAGGCCAATAAGATATTGGCATGTATTAAAAGGGGTATTGACTCATGGGAGGAAGATATAATTATGCCTATTTACAGGTCCATGGTAAGACCCCATCTAGCATATGCTGTTCATTTCTGGGAACCCTTTCTGAAAAAGGACATTATGGAACTAAAGAAAGTGCAGAGGAGGGCTACAAAACTTGTAAGGGGAATGGAAAGTTTTAGTTATGAAGAAAAGCTAGAAAAGTTAAACTTGTACAT
The DNA here is from genome assembly GCA_037306005.1 of Rhinophrynus dorsalis. Taxonomy (NCBI): domain Eukaryota; kingdom Metazoa; phylum Chordata; class Amphibia; order Anura; family Rhinophrynidae; genus Rhinophrynus; species Rhinophrynus dorsalis. The sequence goes on from CM074721.1 coordinate 290,374,257, forward strand.
ACTAGAGAAACGGCGTCTTAGAGGGGATATGATAACACTATATAAATATGTTCAAGGCCCATATAAAGGGTTCTCCAAAGACCTGTTCATTAACAGAACAGTACACAGGACAAGAGGCCACCCGCTTAGACTTGAGGAAAGGAGATTTCATCTACAACAGCGGAAGGGTTTCTTTACAGTAAGGACAATAAAGGTATGGAATTCACTTCCTGAGGAGGTGGTGCTATCAAATACATTAGATGCCTTTAAAAGGGGCCTGGATACTTATTTAAAAGAGCATAACATAGAGGGCTATGTACGTTAGTATTGGGATTAATATTTAGTTAGGGCTTGTTGATCCAGGGAGAAATCTGATTGCCATTTGGAATCAAGAAGGAATCCCCCCCCATTCAAGGCAGAATTTTAAATTGCTATGTTGAGGGGTTTTTTTTCCTTCTTTTGGATCAACGATGGTAAACAGGAATAGGAAAAGGGTTGAACTAGATGGACGCAAGTCTTTTTTTCAACCTAAATTACTATGTAACTATGTTACCATGGACAGCATTGAATGCCATAGGGATGTGCATTACTCACCCCTGTGGCATTCAAAGGGTTACAATAAACAGAAATAGTACACCAAGCACTACACAATGTCCCCCCTTCAACATCCCCCCTTTAGTATATTGACATAAATTGCATATATTCTTCATGCTAACTCCATCCTACATTCACTTTATTGACTCACATATAGTAGTCGAACCTGTCTTTTATTTGACAATTAACCCTTTGAGTACCAGTGTGGTAGGAAAGTATTGCTTAGCATGTGTTTCCTAACCCTCTGGTACCCAGAGGGTTAACGGGAAAAGTATGGACTGTATACCTTGCCTGTATATGTGTGTGTGTATGTGTGTGTGTGTGTGTGTGTGTATGTATGTGTGTGTGTTAAACGTTTATTTTTATTAAACAACTCAAGGTCTAACATGAGGCGGGCATTTGCACTATAATAAGATTAAGTGCATATGAGCTATGTGAAACATAGCTCATATCCGCTTTAAAGCTGATATTTTACAATCAGACCTCAATTGGGGGGGTACCAGGACCCCTCCTGATAGCCCCCCTACCATGTATCAGCTATCCAAAAGGATAGCTGATCCATGGGGTGACCCCCAAAGGCATTTATAGCATTCTTGTTGCTGTCAGCTGTACAGCCACCGGCAGCAACAAGAATGAATGAATGAAAACGCTGCGGTCCCATCATTTAATCAGTCACCCGGATCAAACTGGGTGACTGATTAAGTGATCAGACCACAGGGCTGCTTCAGGAATGGAATTGTCGTAAAATTTCATTGATGTCTACTTCCCTAGCTCCTTTGTCCCATTGCGATTGCTCCACTCTACGTTTGTGAAGCAAACGTAGTAATCATGATACCCCCCTTGAGGTCTACTGTATATATTATTAACTAGCAATGTGGGACAGTGCTGCCCATCAGGATATATAGGGAATTAATGCACACACACGGATGCAAGACAAACACACACAGAGACACACACGCACATGCACACGCATGCACTAAGATGCATAAAGAGCGACACAATCATACACACATACATGCAATGCACAACATGCAGACACAGAGAGTGATACACACAGGCACACACAGACACACACAGAAGTGAGTCATAAGGGGGTGACTATCACGGTTCCCGTGATGTCGCTGTCACTCTCTGCTGTTGTGCGCTCCCATTGGCGGAGCTTGTTTAAGCCTGCCCAGTGTGGCCTTCATATACAGGGCCTCTGGCACCTGTCAGGTGCCCTTTCGTGGTGTTCCCATACCAGTGCTTCTGTTGCTGTGTTCCTGAGTTCCTGTGTACCGATTTGGCCCGTCTGACTATTCTTGTTCCTGCTACGTGATTGACCCGGCTTGGCTGACGTTCCTGCTCCGTGATTGACCCGGCTTGGCTGACGTTCCTGCTCCGTGATTGACCCAGCTTGGCTGACATTCCTGCTCTGTGATTGACCCGGCTTGGCTGACGTTCCTGCTCCGTGACCTGATTCCGGTTATCCTGTCGTCCTGAGAGTGTTCCTGCGAAGATCCTGATTCTATGTCGCCTGATGACATTTTGAACTGTAGAGTACAGTGCTGTGCAGACCGATCATCCAGTTAACCGTTGCAGAGCTTGTTGCCTCCGATACTGAGCCTGTCCGTTAACACTTGCTGAGCACTGTTGCCTCCGTTACTGAGCCTGTCCGTTAAAACTTGCAGAGCTTGTTGCCTCCGATACTGAGCCTGTCCGATAACACTTGCTGAGCTTGTTGCCTCCGATACTGAGCCTGTCCGTTAACACTTGCTGAGCACTGATGCCTCCGTTACTGAGCCTGTCCGTTAACACTTGCAGAGCTTGTTGCCTCCATTACTGAGCCTTCCGTTACACTTGCAGAGCAATTGTGGCCTCCGTTAACTGTGCTTCCGCTTTACATCTTACTTGCACAGTATAGCAGTTGTCTCACCGAGTGGTGCTATTGGGCGATTCCATTCAGCTCTTGCAGTGTTGTTACTCCGCTACTGCACCGGAAGGGTGCTATTGGCTCTGGTTCTATTCAGCTCTTGCAGTGTTTGTGACTCTGTTACTGCACCGGAAGGGTGCTATTGGCTCTGGTTCCATTCAGCTCTTCCAGTGTTTGTGACTCCGTTACCGCACTGGAAGGGTGCTATTGGCTCTGATCCCATTCAGCTCTCGCAGTGTTTGTGACTCCGTTACAGCACCGGAAGAGTGCTATTGGCTCTGGTTCCATTCAGCTCTTGCAGTGTTTGTGACACCGTTACCGCACAGGAAGGGTACTTTTGGCTCTTGTTCCATTCAGCTCTTGCAGAAGTGTTGGGTATCTCGCTTATCGCCTGTCCTTGGAGCGTGTCAGTTCTGCCTCACTGCTAAGGTGCTTTCCCACCTTGCACCACAGTCTCTAGCTGCTCTTACCATCTACTGGGCGCTGTCTAAACTCACCACAACAGAGGCTGATTACTTACATTGGACTTTAACCCTTGTGCCACTACTGTTTCTTATTTTGTGACAGTATTGCTCCTACTCTATATTGTGCCTGCGAGGGCATCCATTATCTATATCCATATACCTGTCATTGCCTATTTTATCCCATAGTGGGCAGTGTTCCTTGTTTTTCTCAATAAAACTGTGTTTTATTCTAACCACCGGTCTGAGTGTCTTACAAAACCGTTACAGTGACTTATGTGTCATTGTAATGAGTTTGTGTTTGTTTGTACTTATGCCTCCACTGTGGCATTCATTCATATAGTTGAAATGCATGTGGTACTTGCACGTACTATGGTGGAAGGTGGATTGTGCTGGCTCCCGGGGTGTGAGTGAGTGTGAGTGAGTGGGTGTGAGTGAGTGGCATTCATTCATGTAGTTGAAATGCATGTGGTAATTGCACATACTATGGTAGAAGGTGGATCGTGCTGGCTCCCGGGGTGTGAGTGAGTGTGAGTAAGACTATGGTGGAAGGTGTATCGTGCTGGCTCTTGGGGTGTGAGTGAGTGTGAGTGAGTGCGTGTGAGTGCAAGAGTGAGTGATTGCATGTGAGTGATTGCATGTGAGTGATTGCATGAGTGTGTTAGTGACAGTGTGTGAGTGTGAGAGAGTGTGAGTGAGTGTGTGAGTGAGAGGGTGTATGAGAGCGAGTGAGAGAGTGTGAGTGAGAGAGTGTGAGTGTGTGATTGAGAGTGTGAGTGAGAGTGTGTGTGATTGAGTGAGAGTGTGTGAGTGTGTGTGTGTGAATGAGAGCGTGTGAGTGAGAGAGTGTGAGTGTGTGTGTGATTGAGTGTGTGAGAGTGTGTGTGATTGAGTGTGTGTGAGTGAGAGTGTGTGAGAGAGTGTGAGTGCGTGAATTATTGTGAGTCTGTATGATTGAGTGTGTGTGAGAGTGTGAGAGTATGTGTGTGTGTTTGTTTTTTGTCTGATGTGTTTGTGTATGTGGTGTAGGAGCGAGTGGCAGCCAGTTTGTTTTTTCAGTTACTTGGATAGTGGTGGGCGGGCTGGATAGTGGGGGCAGGCCAACTGCCTGCATGATTTAAATCACTCCCCCATTGAATCACACAATGGGAGCAGTAGCTCCTCCTTACTTAACCCTTTGAGTGCCAGAGGGGTACGCAAAGCATTTCTTTGCGTACCCCTTTGACACTCAAAGGGTTAAGTTGAGGTAACATAGCAATATAACACATGGTGGCTCTTCAGTTGAGGCAGCGTAGCAATATGCTGAGGGAACAAATAGAAAGTGGTGTTTGAGGCTTGCCCTCTGTAACATACAGCAAAGCATCTCTCTCCCTTTAAGGAGAAAGGGCGGGAATCAGGAAGCAGGAAGTAGAGGAGTGACAGTTGAAAACAGACAGTTAGTGAGGTTGACTGAAGAGATGAAAAGCATTAAATAAAAGAGTTGCTATTAAGTTTATCCCTGAGTTTGTATTTTATGGAAACATTACACCCTCATACTGAAACAGAGTGTATGGAGGGTTACAATTATCTGTGATAGGTGAAACAGTGTGTTTGTGGGGTCATGATCCTGAGTGAGAGTGTGTGTGGACCAGGAGAAGTTACTGATATCCCCTACTTCAGGAATGAGTGGCAGCTATATTTTTTTTTGTCAGTTGGATAGTGGTGAGCGGGCTGGAGGGGGTGGGCCAAGTCCCTGTATGATAAACATGCCCCCATTGAATCACCCAATGGGAGCAGTAAAGTCCCCATTGAATCACCCAATAGGAGCTGTGTCTCCTAATGAGACATAAATTATGTAATGAGGCATTCTGTTCAATGTGTGTTTGTTTTCTGAGGAGACATAAATTATGTTCTGTGTGTGAGGTACCATAACTTATGCAATGAGGCTTATTCTTTTATATATATATATATATATATATATATATATATATATATATATATAGATGTGAAAACAGTTGTTTAATAAAAATAAACGTTTAATACAAACAAACACCCACACACATATACAGGCAAGGTATGCAGTCCATACCTTGCCTGTTAACCCTTTTGGTACCAGAGGGGTAGGAAACACATGCTAAGCAAGGCTTTCCTACCACTCTGGTACTCAAAGGGGTAATTGTCGAATAAAAGACAGGTTCAACTACTATATGGGAGTCAATAAGGTGAATGTTGGATGGAGTCAGTATGTCAAATATATGCAATATATGTCGACATACTAAAGGGGGGGATGTCAAACTGGGGGGGGGGGGACATTGTGTAGTGCTTGGTGTTCTATTTCTGTTTATTGTAACCCTATAAATGCCACAGGGTGAGCAATGCACATCCCTATGGCATTCACTGCTGTCCATGGTGCTGACAGCCTTCTCTGTGTTCCCCTACTGGCTAGGTAGGGAAACACAGAGAATGCTGTTCAGAATTGTCGCAGTGTTGGTGATGTGTGAGGGGAGGAGATCCCTTCCACACCGACAAAACTTCGAAAAATCCTGTATGCTAATAGGGACCTTCTCCAACCTTCCCCTTCCATCCGACAATTTTTGTGAATATGTCAATGTGCGTGCAGACCGAATTGTCAGAGTGATTCTAGCAAATTGACAATATCATACCAACTCCACATCGACCCTTAGTGCATCTAGGCCCAGAACTTTAATAAGGGTCTACATGCCCACCATATATGAAAAAAAATTTCTTCTTCTAATTTACATCTACAACATATTTTGATGCTTCTGGGTATATTTTTAGTAACTTCACCGGGACCATATACCATCTACTCGTCAATCTGAAATGGGAATCGATTAAATTCAGGCAATGCAGATTACTGATGATTTTACCAAACATTCTGATCCAATCTTTTTCTTCTATCTTTTTCCCTATTTCTTTCTTCCATTTCGAGAGTTATGGTATCTTATTTTGATGCCTCATATAATACCAAACCTTTGCACATTTTGCTAATAGATGTGAACAGTATTTTAGCTTGAATAATTTACTAAAGTTGGTGATTTCCTCCTGACTGGACATTTCCAAATATGATCCCATAAATCCTTTAAGTCTTAAATATGTGACTATGTCTTTATCCTGTAACTGAAATTCCTCTTTTAACTGTATAAATGACTTAATTTCACCCTTAATCACCCATTGCTCTATCTTATTTGTTCTGCATTCCTGCCAGGATAATATATTTATATTTTCTTCTAAGTCATTAACAATGCCCAGAGAAAGGGGAGGAATCAACCTATTTTTCAGCTTTAATTTTCTTTCATACTTACTCTCGGTCTTCTACCCTCCCAAATAAATTTTAATATGGCTTTATGCAGGATGTGGATACTCCAGCAATATCATTCACCATAGGTAAAACCATTTTGGGAAGATATAAGAGTTTATAATATTGATTCGTCCCGGCCATGAAAAATCTAGTCCTTTCAAGGCCTTCAAGGTCTTGTTAGTATGCTTCAGCAGTGGTAGCATATTTTCCGTTATCACTTTTTCAACAATGGGAGTTATATTAATCCCCAAATATTTTAAATAGTCCTTTCTATATATCAGTCCGAGGTGTTTAGTCAAAAAATTAAATGACCCAGTGTCCAGATTTTCTGCAATGAAAATCGATTTGTCAATATTCACGTTGTATCCCGAGACATCTGTATACTCTCCTACTGTTTTAAACAACTCTATTACCGATTCTCTTGGTGCCTCTAGTGTCAACAAAATGTCATCCACATAAAAATTGAGTTTTGATTGTCCAAAAGCTGAATTAATACCTCTGATCTTTCTATTATCCCTAATTGCTATCGCTAGATGTTCTAACACTAATGTATATAATAATGGCGACAGCGGGCATCCCTGCCTTGTATCGTTTCCTATAGTAAACCACTCTGAAACAAATCCTGATCCCAGTACCTTAACCTGAGTATAGGAGCTTAATGGCACTTAAGAATGGACCCGTGATCCCATACTGTTGCAACACGGCAAACATGAACCCCCACTCGACCCTGTTAAACACCTTTTCTGCTTCAAGTGACAGGAGTACGAGTGGGGTTCCAAGCTCGTCCTCCGCGTCAAGTATATCTATTGTTCTCCTAATTCCATAATAATCTCAAAATAGATGCAAAAATCTTAATATCCAAGTTTATTAAAGAAATTGGTCTACAATTCGTTACTTGTTCCGCGTCTCTTTCTTCTTTTAAGATTGGGACAATGTTAGAATTTAATAATTTGTTTGGACACCCACACTGCTTAACTACTGTATTACACAGCTTAACTATTTCTTTTTTCAAATAATTTCTGAGTAATTTATAGAATAAATTTGGAAAACCATCAGGGCCCTGAGTAGTTGTACCTTTCAATTTATCTATCGCTATCCCTACTTCTTCTAAAAAAAGGCCTATTCAATGCTACTAATTCTTCCGGACAGATTTTCGGAAGCTTCAAAAGTGAGAAATAGTCCTCCAATGTTGTCCCTGCCCTTGCTTTTGGTTGATTATATACGTCCTGATAAAATTTTGCAAAAACTCGACCTATATCTTTCGGATTCATCAGTACCTTTCCCTTATAGCTAATCTTTGTAATAAGTCTATTGTTTCTTTCCTTCTTTAACCTACTAGTCATGAGGGAATATGCTTTATTTCCCCTGTGATAATATTTAACCTTAAAGAATTCAAGAGCTTGCAATGTCTTATTTATTAGTTGATCATTTATTTGAGCCTCAATCTTACTTATTTTGTTTGCCGTGGATAATGTAGGGTTCGCCTTATTTAAAGTTCTATAAGTAGCTAGGTCGATATATAGTTTTGCTAGTGTTGGTTGTGCGCTCCTCTGTTACAGTTGGCAAGCAGTACCAGGAGTCAGACGGTATAGTTAATATAACCTTTATTATGAGAATAATACAGTAATGCAATATAATATATACACACAGTGGGTGATCGAAAAGGCGAGTACTGTATCAGGAATAGCAGTCTCCCAATATCACCACCACACTGTCCGAGACTAGGCCTCAGCCTGCTGGAGTCTTGCGGTACAGAAACACCCAAGAGTGATACTGACTCAGCCTGCAGTCAGTAGCTGGGAGTCTGATAGCCCCAGGTCAAAACTAGGATGGATGTCTGAATAACGGAACCAACCCTAGGAGAGAACAGACAGGGCCTTCTAGTAAGCACCAGATAGGATAGTCAGATGAGCCAAAGTCATACACGGAGCGGGTAGTCAGCCAGAGCCATGGGTTTGCACCAGATAGGATATCCACTGAAGCGATGGAATGCTGGATGCTCAGTGGACAGAGCCCCAGGTCAACACTAGAGTGGGTTGTCAGACAAGCCTAGGTCATACACAGAGCGGGTAGTCAGCCAGAGCCACGGTTTTGCACCAGATAGGATATCTACTGAAACGATGGAATGCTGGGTGTGCAGTGGACAGAGCCCCAGGTCAACACCAGAGTGGGTAGTCAGACAAGCCTAGGTCATACACAGAGCGGGTAGTCAGCCAGAGCCACTGGTTTGCACCAGAAAGGATATCTGAGCCAAATCAGAACGCACAAGGAGAATAGTCAGACAGAGCCACGGGTCAACACCAGAATGGATGGTCAGACAAGCCGGATCATATACAGGAATCAGGAATACTAGATAATGAACTACTCAGAACACCAGCGTAAGGGTCACTGACACACAGGCCCATAGAGGTATATAAAGGTGTAGGAGAAGGCGGGACCAATTAGGTCCCCCAGGCTGGGCCTATAACAGGCGTCCAGGCAAGTGCCTGATTCAATGCTGCCAGTAGCCAGGAACCAGACTAGGCCGCAGGCAGAGGAATGCTGCTAGTGATGCAGGAGCGTCCGTCCAGAACCCTACTCCTGGCTGAACGGCGCAGGCAGAGTAAGGCACTGTGACATCCTCTTATCTCTTACTGTCATTTTTATCAGGTGCCCATGTAGCACACTTTTATATGCACACCATACCCAATCCATGGAGACCTCTCCTTTACCTATCTCCTCAAAATAACATTTAGTAGCTTTTTGATGTGTTTTTTAAAAGTAAATGGTTATTCATTCTCAATTCCTTATGTCTATCGTCATAAGTATCCTCATACTCAAGTATGACTGGGGAGTGATCCGACTAGGTAATGGTTCCAATCTCAGTCTTCTTAATTTTATACAATATTTCCGTATTCATCAAAATTAAATCTATCCTAGAGTATGAATTGAACTGTTTTGAGTGACACGTAAAGTCTTGCTCCCCAGGATGGAAAACCCTCCAGGTATCTCTCAATTCATACTTCTCTAATAAGTTCTGGAATTTATTTGAAGCCTGCCCTTTTATTTTTTTTTCCATTCCTGCTCTCCGATCTAAAACTGGGTCCAACACAAAATTAAAATCACCAGTTATTAGAACTTTACCCTGTTTTATCTTTTCAACTTTCTTACAAACCTTAGAGATGAATCCGAGGGGTGACTCATTTGGCGAATATATATTAACTATAGTACACAATTTGTTGTTAATTTTGCATACCAAAATAATGAATCGGCCCTCTGGGTCCAGCTCTTTAAACAAAATTTCTACCGCCAGATCTTTTGAAAACAAAAAAGGAACTCTCCTTTTTTTCTTTGTTTCTCTTGATGCACTAATCAAGATTGGGAACTTCTTAGACTTTAAACCTATCTTATCTGATCTTTTCCAATGCGTCTCCTGTAAGGCGCAGATCTGAGCCTGGGTTTTTGCAATATATTCTAAAATCATGGCTCTTTTATAAGCGGAATTGACTCCATGGGCGTTTATCGAGACTACCTTAATATTTTCCTTTTGAATCTCCTGTTTTCCAAATAGAGTTAACTCACTATATACATCTATACCCAACAGTCATACAAACAAAGATCCTGTTAAACAAATACAGGCCTATCCCAAAGCCTGCGCTAGAAGCGGCCTTCATCCTTCCCCTCATCCCAATGCCCAGTCTTTACCCCTACCACCCCAAGTAGTTTATGTCCCACTAATCCTGTGGGGGCGCGGAACATGTCCCTAAGCCCAAGACAACTACCGCCACCTAGGGGCCCATTGGGTAGAAGAAATACAAGGCGGATATCACGGTGCCCGTGATTGGTGCTATACACTGTCTATCACCTGCAGGGGCTTCTATTGGCTGCCTATTGTCTGCCCGCCTCTGACTGCCTATTTATACTCAGCTCAGGCACCCTTTGGTTGCCCTTTCGTGGTGTCTCTGACAGTACCTGCTTGTTCTTCCTGTCATACTGTTTGGGCCTGTTCCAGTGTTACAGAATCCAGAGCTATAGAGTGCTGTGTTCCAGTCTGTCTCGCTGCTTGAGGCCTGTTCCAGTGTTCCAGAGTCTTCAGCTACTGAATCTCGAGTTCCAGTGTTCCTGATTTCATTTCTTCCTGTTCCAGTCTGCTTGCCTCTCCGGTTGACCTCTCCGTGACGACTGATGCTCCGGTTGCTTCGTCTGGCTTGTTCCGGTTGCTGTTATTTCAGCGGTGTTCGCTGTGCTCCACCTTCACTTAGTCTCAGAGTTCCCATCCGGTAGTCGCTTGGCGACATTGCTTACTCTCTCGCCTCGGCGATATTCTTACTGTGTTGGTTCCAGCGTGCGTACGCTGGTTAACTCCATTAACCCTGGTGGCATATTATCCTGTTGGTCCCAGCGTGCGGACGCTGGTAAACTCCATTAAACCTGGTGGCCTATTATCCTGTTGGTCCCAGCGTGCGGATGCTGGTTAACTCCATTAAACCTGGTGGCATATTATCCTGTTGGTCCCAGCGTGCGGACGCTGGTTTACTCCATTAAACCTGGTGGCAGATTATCCTGTTGGTCCCAGCGTGCGGACGCTGGTTAACTCCATTAAACCTGGTGACAGATTATACTGTTGGTCCCAGCGTGAGGACGCTGGTTAACTCCACTAAGCCTGGTGGCAGATTATACTGTTGGTCCCAGCGTGCGGACGCTGGTTTACTCCATTTAACCTGGTGGCACATTATCCTGTTGGTCCCAGCGTGCGGACGCAGGTTAACTCCATTTACGCTATTGGCAGATTATACTGTTGGTCCCAGCGTGCGGATGCTGGTTTACTCCATTTAACCTGTTGACATATTATACTGTTGGTTCCAGTGTGCGGACGCTGGTTATCTCCGTTTAACCTGGTGGTCTCCTCCTTTGGGGCTGTCCTGCCCGGTATTGGTGAGGCCGGTAGAACCGGTTCATTCCATCTCACGGTTACCTTACCCGGTATTGGCAGGACCGGTAGAGCCTCTCCACAGTATTCACTGAGGCTGCCTTGCCCGGTATTGGTAAGGCCGGCAGAACCGGTACATTCCATCTCACGGTTGCCTTACCAGGTATTGGCAAGGCCAGTAGAGCCTATCCTCAGCATCTCCCAAGGCTGCCTTGCCCGGTATTGGTAAGGTCGGTAGAACCGGTATATTCCATCTCACGGTTGCCTTACCCGGTATTGGCAAGGTCGGTAGAGCCTGCTATTGCTATTCCTTATAGCCGCCTAGGTTGCCTTGCTCGGTATTATAGGCAAGGCCGGTAGAACCTGCTCAATCTCTCAGTTGCTATTTATATTGTATGTATATGTATGTGAACCCTATGGGGAGTGCTTTAACTTTTCAATAAAGTTATGCTTTTACCTAAACCTGTTGTCTGAGTGTCTTAACAAACCGTGACAGTACGAAAGGGCCATGACCTCAGACACTAAGAGTGATGGTAATACGCAGAATATCCATTGGAGGATGGATATGCACGAGCAACGTTTGGATCAGTTGGCAGTTGCCATTCAAACTATTCTTGAACGCACAGTACTTGCTGATAAGTCCGGTTCCAACCCGGTGGTCTTGCCCAGTCAGACACCAGAGAATGATACTAGGGCCCTTGGGGCTGCAATAAAAGGGTTAACGGCTTCTGCACCCTTACCACTAAGATATGATGGAGACCCCCAACTCTGCAGAGGGTTCATCAATCAGCTGGAAATTTTTATGGAATTGACAGCACATTAATTTCAGAATGATCGCAGCAAGGCTGGGTTCATGATATCCTTGCTGACTGGTAGAGCATTTGCTTGAGCTAACCCCTTGTGAGAAAATGCTAAACCTTGCACTAAGAATTTCAGTGAATTTGTGCAATCCTTTCGGAGAGTATTCGAGCCTGCTGGTAGAACCACCTCTGCTGCTAAACGTCTTATGGAGATACAACAGGGCAGGCGCACGGTGGCTGACTATGCCATCAAATTTCGCACTTTGGCAGCAGAGGTAGGGTGGAATAACGAGGCTCTGTTGGCAGCATTTGCCCAAGGTTTGGACGACCAGATCAAAGATGAAATCGCAACAAAAGACTTGCCTACTGATCTTGATGATTATATTGAATATGTTATTCTAATTGACTCCAGAATACGGGAGAGAGTAACTGCCAGAGATTGTAAAATACGATCTAAGAATAATGGGTCTAGTAACACATTTTTCCCACCCACCTCCCCCTTGGCAGCTAAACCTAGTGTACCTATACAGGAACCAGGGGAACCTATGCAAGTGGGTTTCACTAGGTTAACCAAGGAGGAGAGAACATATCGCAGGAAACAAGGGTTGTGTTTATACTGCGGTAAGAATGGGCACCTGTTAAGATCTTGTCCGGTACGTCCGGGAAACGAACACACCTAGGGTATCTTGGGGGACAGGCCCTAGGTGGTGTGCAATCGTCCCCAATGATTGGCGCTCTTAAACCCACCATACAGGTGGTATTGTCTTGGGCACAGCGCTCTGTGGAGGTTTTGGCCCTAGTCGATTCTGGTGCAGCTGGGTATTTTATGGATAATACCTTTGCTGAGTTGCATGGGGTGCCACGCATTGAAAGAGAAACCCCTCTTGCTATTGAAGCGATTGATGGCAGACCCCTGGTACCCGCTCAGGTTATGTTTGAAACTATGCCATTATCCATGACTATTGGGGCTCTCCACAGGGAGGAGCAGCAGTTTCAGTTAATTAACTCTCCTCACCATGCCGTGATATTGGGGTTTCCTTGGTTACAGTTGCATAATCCACAATTTGATTGGCAAAAATGCGAGATTTCTGCTTTGTCTCAGTTCTGTATGGAGAATTGCGTCACCCATCCCGTTAAGGTCTTGTGGACCTCCCCTTCACTACCTGATGTCTATCAGCAATTTAGCAATGTTTTTAGTAAGGGAGAGGCTGGCGCCTTACCTCAGCACAGACCATATGACTGTAGCATCGAATTAACACCTGGAACGGTGCCACCTAGGGGACGCACGTACCCATTGTCTTGCGAAGAAAACCAAGCTATGGAAGAATATATTTCTGATGCCCTTAATAGAGGGATCATTAGGAAATCTACCTCTCCGGCCGGGCCGGGTTCTTTTTTGTTAAGAAGAAAAATGGCGAATTGCGACCTTGCATTGACTACCGTGGGTTAAATAAGCTGATGGCAAAGAATGCTTACCCGATACCACTCATCACCAAGCTCTTTGGTAGACTAAAGGGTTCCTCGATTTTCACCAAACTGGACCTATGTGCTGCCTACAATTTGATACGAATCAGAGCCGGTGATGAGTGGAAAACTGCCTTTAACACGAGATCTGGGCACTACGAATATCTAGTTATGCCATTTGGTCTGTGTAATGCCCCCGCAGTTTTTCAAGAACTAATTAATGATGTCCTCAGAGACATGTTACAGTCTTGTGTTGTAGTCTACCTCGACGACATACTCATCCACTCTAAAGGATGTGTCTGAAGTACTGCGGCGATTACGAAAAAATAAGTTATTCTGTAAGGTGGAGAAATGTGAGTTCCACAAAACCAGTGTACCATTTTTGGGGTTTATAATTGGCAAAGACGGTATTGCCATGGACAAGGAAAAATTGACGGCAGTCCTACAGTGGCCTAAACCTAAGAGTCTGAAAGCCATCCAACGATTTCTAGGGTTTGCCAATTATTATAGGAAGTTTATTAAGAATTTCTCTTCCATTGTGAAACCCCTGACTGACCTCACACATAAGGGTGCTAACCCAGCTCTTTGGCCGGTGGCTGCGGAAGAGGCCTTTGAGAAACTGAAGGTAGCCTTTGCTAATGCTCCTGTGTTATCCCACCCCAATCCATTACTTCCGTTCACCTTAGAGGTTGACGCCTCAGATATTGGGGTTGGGGCAGTACTCTCTCAACGACAAGTCAAAGGTGGCTCACTCAGACCCTGTGGGTTCTTTTCAAAGAAATTAACAGGAGCCCAAAGCCATTATGAGATTGGTGATAGAGAGTTATTGGCCATTATTCTCGCTCTCAAGGAATGGCGTCATTTACTTGAAGGCACGAAAAATCCTGTTTTGATTCTGACTGATCATAAGAATCTGACATATCTCTCTGAGGCCAAAAGATTGTCCTCTCGCCAAGCGCGATGGGCATTATTCCTTTCTCTATTCAATTTCATTGTATCATACTTGCCTGGATCAAAGAATATTAGGGCTGATGCTCTGTCAAGACAATTCGAGGCTGAGATTGACAGAGAAGAAGCACCAGCACCTATCATCCAACCTTACTGTATTTTGGCCACCATATGTACCAGTATCACTTCTCCACTTGGGAATGAGATTTTGGCCTCTCAAGCCTCTGCTCCCCATGAAACTCCAGTGGGCAAATGTTTTGTCGCTGAACCCCTCCGTACTCGATTACTTGAAACCTACCATTCCTCTAAGGCTGCGGGACATATTGGTAGGGACCAATTGTTATGGTCCCTCTCTCAATTATTTTGGTGGCCTTCTATGAGATCTGATTTTGCCGATTTTACCAATGCCTGTGCCACCTGTGCCCGTGCCAAAACCCCTAGACATCTCCCAGTGGGATTGCTCCAGCCAGTGCCTAATGGCGAACGTCCTTGGTCTCATGTCTCTATCGATTTTTTGGGAGAATTGCCCAGGTCTAGAGGGTATTCCTTTCTATTGATGGTGGTAGACAGGTTTTCTAAAATGGCTCACTTCATACCTCTCCATGGCCTTCCCTCTGCTAAAGAACTGGCAATGGTGTTTGCTAGAGAGGTGTTCCGGTTGCATGGGGTACCCAGGGTACTGGTGTCCGACAGGGGGAGCCAGTTTGTATCCAGATTCTGGAGGGCGTTTTGTGAACAGATGGGCATACAACTATCTTTTTCCTCTGCATATCATCCCCAGACTAATGGGGCCGCTGAGCGTGCCAATCAAGGCTTGGAACAGTATCTGCGATGTTTTGTGACTGAACATCATGACGATTGGGCCGACTTGTTGCCTTGGGCGGAGTTCGCCAGGAATTGTGCGGTTAATTCTTCGTCCGGGAGCTCTCCATTTTTGATTAATTATGGTTTCCAACCCTGCCTGCTCCCGGATTGCTTTCAGACACAGCAGATTCCAGCTCTAGACGAGCATATCGAGCAACTCCGTTCCACATGGGCACAAGTTCAGAGGGCACTAGGTCAGTCCTTTCAGCACCATCAGCGCCATGCTAATCGCAGGAGGCTTCCAGCGGTTTCCTTCCAAGTTGGGGATAGAGTATGGCTGTCTTCTAAAAACCTGAAACTCCAAGTCCCATCTAATAAGTTGGCACCTCGGTTCATTGGTCCTTACAGAATCATTCACAAAATTAACCCCGTTTCCTATGCATTGGATTTACCTGCATCCATGCGCATTCACAATGTATTTCATGCGTCTCTCCTTAAGCCCCTGGTGTGCAACCGTTACACTACGACACCCGTAATGCCAGGGCCCGTTGAGGTTGAAGGGCAAGAGGAATATGAGGTACAGAGTATCATTGACTCCCGTAGGCTTAGAGGAAAGGTACTTTCCAGTGTGCAAAATACTGTAAACGACCTTGTACCCTACAAGAATTGAGAATGCTCTGTACTTCAAATTCCTAGTGATCTGCAACTCTCACAGGAGCCATGCGTACAGGAGCTGAGGTATACCGGTTGCAGACCAAGGGTTTTAGTAATGAAACGTGGAATACATTATGAATTCGCATATTGGCTGGCAGTTCTAGTATGTAGGTGACAGGATTGATCTTATGCAGGACACAGAAAGGACCCATGAACCGGGGAGCCAGTTTTCTACAAACTACTTGTAGATTCATATTTCATGTGGACAACCAGACTCTCTCCCCCACCTGAAATACTGGTGCTGGTAACCGTCTATACGATCAGCCTGCCTCTTTTGCTGTTGGGTGGACTGTTGCAGGGTTCTTTCTACCCATACCCATGTGGAGCGGAGTTTCCTTAAATGCTCCTCCAGAGCTGGAATATTTTGTGCCTCAAATGACTCAAGAAGTACCGAAGGCTGGAAGCCATAATTAATCATGAATGGAGAATTCTGAGTAGAAGAGTTCCTGGCACAATTCCGGGCAAACTCCGCCCATGGTAACAGGCTCTTCCAGTCATCGTGATGGTCCGAGATATAACAGCGTATGAACTGTTCCAAGGCCTGGTTCGATCTCTGCCACACCATTAGACTGTGGGTGATAGGCGGAGGAGAAAGAGAGCTGGTTGCCCAATTGCACTCAGCAGGCCCTCCAAATCCGAGACACAAACTGGCTTCCCCGGTCAGACACAATCACCTTGGGCACCCCACGGAGCCAAAAGACCTCTTCGGCGAAGATCGTAGCCAATTGCTGGGCAGTAAGTAAATCTTTAAGCAGTACAAAATGAGTGAATTTCGAAAACCGGTCCACAATCATCGGAATGACAGTGAATCCGTTGGATGGCGGCAACTCTACCAGGAAATCAATAGAGATGTGAGACCAAGGGCGTTCCCCATTAGGTACTGGAAGCAGGAGACCCACAGGAAGGTGCGGAGGAGTCTTTGTTCTAGCACAAGTCTGACATGCTGCTATGAATGCAGATACAGCTGTACAGATACTGGACCACCAGAACAGTCGTGATAGGGACCAAAACAATTGGTCTCTACCAATGTGCCCAGCTGCTTTAGACAAGTGGTAGGTCTCCAAGGGTTTGACCCGTAAGGCTTTGGGCACAGAGCATCTCCCATGTGGTTTTTCGGCCAGGGCCATCCCCTGAGCCGCCAATATCTCAGACCCCAGAGGGGAAGTAATGCTGGTACGAATAGTTGCCAGAACACGATCTGGCGAAATCACAGGCGTAAGATCACAGTCCTCCTTAGATAAGGACCCAAACTGGCGGGACAGCGCATCCACCCTAATGTTTTTAGTACTAGGCAAATATGACACCACAAAATTAAAGTGAGACAAGGACAATCCCCATCGAGCCTGTTGTGGAGACAAACATTTTGCCTCAGAAAGGTATGTAAGGTTTTTTTGATCAGTGAGGATCAAGATTGGAATGGAAGTGCCCTCCAGTAAGTGTCGCCACTCACGTAAAGCCAGAATAATGGCCAACAACTCTCGATTTCCAAAGTCATACATGGTCTCAGGCTTAGAGAGTTTAAGTGAGAAGAACCCACACGGCAGTAACGGCTTGTCTGGAGATGACCGTTGAGACAGGAGGGCACCTATTCCTGACTCCGATGCATCAACTTCCAGAGTAAATGGTAGCTTCGGATTAGGATGTCTCAGAAGCGGAGCTGCTGCAATAGCTGCCTTGAGGGTTTCAAAGGCTTGAAGAGCACTAGGAGACCATTCAGAAGTATTAGAACCCTTGTGAGTCATATCCGTAATTGGTTTGACAATAGTCGAGAAGTGGCTTATAAATTTCCGATAATAATTGGCAAAGCCCAGAAATCGTCGGATTGCCTTGAGTCCTATAGGAAGGGGCCATTGGAGCATTATCAAATATTCGTAATGCCTGCTCCTGGTGTTGAAAGCTGTCTTCCATGCATCGCCCTCTCTAATACGCACCAGATTATATGCGGATCGTGGTTCGAGCTTAGTAAAGACCGTTGACCCTCGCAACAGGTCAAACAGCTCCGTGATCAGAGGAATGGGGTATGCGTTTTTGATCATAAGTTTATTGAGCCCACAGAAATCAATACATAGCCTTAATTCGCCATCCTTCTTCTTTACAAAGAAGAACCCCGCCCCTGCCGGGGAGGTAGATTTCCTAATAATCCCTTTAGAGATAGCGCCTGCCACATAGTCCTCCATAGCCTCATTCTCTGCCATGGAAAGAGGGTACACACGACCCTTAGGGGGAATAGCCCGCGGCATCAATTCAATAGCGCAATAATAGATAATAATAATAAGGTTGTGGCCTGCACCTTATTGAATACCTTACAGAAGGCTCGATACTCCTCAGGTAAGGCGGAGGAGGTGGAGGAGGAGGAAGAGGACAAGCCTGAAATTCTGATAGGCCTAGTCAGGCATGACAAAGTAGAGACCAAGATAAAATGTTAGCAACTATTCCAGTCCACCCTGGGATTATGTTTTTGGAGCCATGGAAATCCCAGAATGACCGCATGATGAGGAGAGTTTATGACATGAAATTGGAGTGTCTTATGATGTAGGGCTCCATCCAGCAGGGCTACCAAAATGGTCTCATGGGTCACCTGAGGCAGTTGCAGTGGCCTACCGTCAATTGCATCAATAGTCAATGGAGATGCCTGCGGCTGTACAGGGATGTCATGTTTCTCCACAAATACCCCACCGCTCCTGAATCGATTAAGGCCGGGCTAATTGCGGAGGAATTGGCCCAAGAAAGGATGACCTCCAGAGTGGGCTTCTCTTGGAAATCTCCTGAGGACTGAGAGACACCACCTAGAGTTTGTCCCCTACGTAACTCTAGGTGCGCCTGTTTCCCGGACGTGCGGGACAAGTATGCAACAAATGTCCGGGTTTACCGCAATATAGACAAAGCCCCTCCCATCTGTGGAATGCTTTCTCCTGAGCCGAAAGACAAGTAAACCCCAACTGCATAGGCTCCCACCCTCCTAAGTCGGACCTAGGAGGCATGGGAGGTAAGGGAGGAATGGGTGGGCATCTAAACGTCGGTGCCAAACGTGCTGGAGGTCTCCGCAGGTGCTCCTTAAATGAAGGTCTCTCTCTGATATGAGTATCAATTAGAATAATAAATTATATCAATTGGTCTAGGTTCGAAGGCAACTCTCTGGCAGCAATCTCATCCTTGATGACATCACTTAGCCCCTGTGAGAAGGTGGCTACAAGTGCCTCATTATTCTAGCCCACCTCTGCAGCCAATGTTCGAAACTCGATCGCATATTCAGCCACCTTACAACTGCCCTGGTGGATAGACAGTAACTGTTTGGCAGCAGTGGCAGAGCGGGCGGGTATGTCAAAAACTAGTTTAAATGCGGTCAAACTCATCAAAATCATGAATAATGGGTTTATCATTCTCCCAAAGGGGACTGGCCCAAGCCAAGGCCTTGCCTGACAAAAGTGATATCAACAATCTGACCTTACTGCGCTCATTGGGGAACGCATGTGGTACCATCTCCATATAAATACCCACTTGGTTTAGGAACCCTCAACACAGCGCTGGGTCTCCCCCATACCGCTCAGGAAGTGGATCTTGACTGGAAAAACCCCTGATCATGCCTGCATCAGGAGTGACTTGCACTACCGGTGCCGGGTTAACAGCGGGAGGGGCTACCGGTTGTCCTGCAGGACGTTCAAGGTGTGCAGTTCGGTTCAACAGAGTCTGCAATGCCAATATTATCTGATCAATACGTTGATCCTGAGCCTCCACCCTGGCTAGGATGTGCTGGGTTACCAGTACCGTCCGTAGACATGGCCCTTTCATACTGTAATGGTTCGTACAAATGAATACAGGACAGGTACTTGTAGGTAACAATCACTTTATTAAGCACAGATTATAAAACAGTAAAGCACAACTCAGCAGTAAACGGCAACCAGAGGAATGCGTATTCAACAGAACTAGCACCACCTCTTGGGATTAGGAGATTACGTCTGTAAGAAACTCGGTCAGTATGACCCAGGATTTGAAATGAATGCATTGTCTGCAGTGCCACAGGTCTGCACCTGGAGGATACCATACTATATGGAAAGACAATCAGGAAGGATAACATTCTGAACCCCAGGTCCGCACCTGTAGGGAAACCAGACATAATCAATAGGCAGCAGTAGTAAGGAATGTCTGAGCCTAGGTCTGCACCTAGAGGATCACCAGACAAACCCCCCGTTAACAAGGAATGGCTAGTCGGACAAGCCAGGTCATATATGGAGACGGTAGTCATCCAGAGCCACAGGTTCGCACCAGATAGATAATCCACTGAAGTGTTGGTATGCTGAATACGTAGTGGACAGAGCCCCAGGTCAACACCAGAGTGGGTAGTCAGACAAGCCAGGTCATACATGGTACAGGTAGTAAGCCAGAGCCGCAGGTCTGCATCAGAATGGTTGTTGGACAAGCCAAGGGTCATACACAAAGCGGATAGTCAGACAGAGCCACAGATCTGCACCAGATCGGGTAGTCAGACAAACCAAGTAATACACAGAGCTCAGGAAACACAACTGCACTGGAACACCATGAAAGGGCAACTGATATGGTGTCCAGGCAGTTTAAGTACCAATTGCTCCACCTCCAGAAGGTGGAGCAATTGGGGTACTATGTCTTTAAGAGCTGGGTCACGAAGTCACAGGGGATTCCTTTGACGAGCGCCCGCACTCTGCAGTACAGACGGAAGCAGGAAGCTGGCTGCCCGCCAGGAAACCAGGGAAGCCGCCTATCAGGGAATCAGACACGGCAAAGAGCTGCAAGACAGCACACATGAGACCGACCACCCACAGATGCCTGGCGGCCGTCTCGGCAGGTAAGCAAGACGCTTACAACAGGGCAGGTTTTGAGGATGGTACCCCAGAGCTGCAAAAAATGGTGAAGTCTTGATGGAAGGGTGAAACAAATTGTTAAAAGTGAACTCTGCTAGAGGTAGAAGCGCTACCCAGTTGTCTTGATGTGCGTTCATGTAGTGACACAGATAAGTCTCCAAGGACTGATTGGTCTTCTCAGTCTGTCCATTCGTCTGAGGATGGTAAGATGAGGAAAACTGCAATTGGATGCCTAGTCGTGCGCAAAAGGCTCTCCAGAATCAAGAAGTTTACTGGACTCCTCTATCGGACACGATTTGTAAAGGAATGCCATGGAGACGGAAGATCTCCTTCAGGAGTACGTCGGCTACGAGTTGAGCCATGGGTAAACCCTTGAGAAGGATGAAATGGGCCTGTTTGGAGAACAGGTTCACAATAACTAGGATCGTTGTACAACGATCTGAGACCGGTAAATCAGTGACAAAGTCCATGGCGAGATGAGTCCAAGGAGTACTGGGGGTAGGCAGAGGATGCAACAGACCTGCTGGCTTCTGATGGAAAGTCTTGTTCTGAGCACAGGAGTCGCAGGACTTGACAAAGGCGTCAACATCTCGCTTGAGCGTGGGCCACCAGAATCAGTGGAGAAGGAACTCCGAATTCCTAAGTGCTCCTGGAGATTGATGAGACCATCGAAGGAGAAGGCAACGATACTTCTTGGGAACGAACAGCAAGTGAGTCAGTTTGCCTCTCATGATCCCAGAATAATGATGTTGAAGAGATTTGATTCTTTGAAGGATGGACAAGGAGAGTCTGGCGATGAAATGCTTACCCGGGATAATGGGTTCTGTTGGTGACTCCGATTCGGGATTGAAAAGATGTGAAAGGGCATCGGCCTTTAAATTCTTGGAACCCAGGATGTACATGATGATAAAATTGAATCTAGTGAAAAACAACGCCCAGTGGGCTTGTCTAGGATTTAGACGTTGGGCTTGTTCCAAAAACTGTAAATTTTTGTGGTCAGCTTGGATGACCACTGGCACCTGGGTTCCTTCCAGAAGATGACGCCACTCCTCCGAAGCCATTTTTATGGAGAGTATTTCTCTGTTCCCATCATCATAGTTCTTCTAAGAAGATGAAAATTGTTTGGAGAAGTAAGAACAAGGATGTAGGATGTAGTCGGTTGGACTTCTCATCTCTTTGGGATAGAACGGCTCCCGTGCCCAACTCGGATGAGTCCACCTCGTCAACAAACGACTGGGAAGGATCGGGATATCTCAAGAGTGGTGCCGAAGTGAAATGTTGGCGAGAGCTCTTTTTGCTTCAGACGACCACAATTTAGGATTGGCCCCCTTCTTGGTGACAGCCACAATTGGGGCTGCCAAAGAGGAAAAGTTACGAATGAATCGCCTATAATAATTTGCAAACCCAAGGAACCTTTACATGGCTCTCAGGGTCGTGGGTTCTTCTCCAAGTTTTCTCTTGATCAGAGAGTTTAGTGACTGACCCTACTTCCATGGGTTCCTCCCGGGGCAAGGTGTTCTCAGAAGAGGCAGTGCTCAGAGACCAGTTGCTACTTCTGTAACATCATGAACGATCCTTCTCTTGTTGTCGTTCCTGCATGTGTCTGTCGAGTTCAAGACAGTGTGTAATGAAACCCTCCAAATCCTCTGGGACCTCCCGGTTGGTTCGGGCGTCCTTCTTACGGTCTGAAAGTCCTCTGCGAAAGGCAGCTCTGAGGACCCCCTTGTTCCAGTCTGTTTTGTAGGATAAAGTGCGAAACTTAATCGCGTACTGTGCTACAGATGTAGATCCCTGACGTAGCTCTAGCAATGTGGCCTCTGCATTAGCTCCACGCCCAGGGAATCAAACACAGTCTGGAAAGCTGCAATGAAGGCATTGGAGTCCTCCATTAATTGTGAATTATTCTCAACAAGGGGTGAAGCCCAGGCCAGTGCTTCAACTTTTAGAAGGGAGATGATACAGGCCACCCTGGAGGCATGGGTACCAAAAATCTGAGGAATGGTTCTAAAGTGAAGCTGACACTGATTAAAAAATCCCATGCAATCTGCAGGGTGCCCTGAAAAGCGTTCAGGAAAAGGAATTTTGGATGGTTTCTGAATCAGAGAAATAGGAGCAGCACCCCCAGGAGGAGCAGGAACAGAGGGATCTGGGGTGGTGCCGTAACAGAAGTGGAACACAACATGTCCAGGATAATGTCTAGTTTATGGTCAAGGGATTGGAGGTGTGAAGTGTGGGCGGATAGTATTTGGTCCTGTAATTCTTGTCTGGACTGTATGTGAGATACCACCACTGAATCCATCTTTGCTCGATCTTACTGCCAAGCTAGGTTCTGGAGCAGAAAGGAATGAAGGAAATATCTGGATCCTAATGCTGGAGGTTTAAGGACAGAGTTCAGCTCTACAACAAAGTCTCTGAAGATTGTCGAGATGATACTTGAGGAGGCAGTCGTAGAAATAGTATTTGACTCCCGGGGATCAGAGGTGAAGTCGGAGATAAAGTACTCGACTCCCGGGGCTTGGAGGTGAAGTCGGAGATTTAGTATTTGACTTCTAGGCCTCGGAGGTGAAGTCGCAGATTAGTATTCTAGTCGCGGGGCTCAGAGGTGAAGTTGGAGATTAAAGTCTTCGACTCCCAAACCTTCGACTTGTCGGAAAGCCTGGAGGCGGAGGTCTCAGAAGCTACGACCTAGGATGCCCTTGACAAGTCGCACAGGCAGGAGGAAGGGAGTCAAGCAAGGCCTTATCACACCCTTGACTAGTCAGAAGTACCAGGCGGAGGTTGGAGAACCGACAACGCGGACCTCAACCAGTCAGAAGGCCTGAGGTGTGAGTAGTCGACAAAAAGGATTCAGCAAAGCAGGACTCACAGGTAGAAAGTGGCTGAAGGGATGCATGTTGCGATCTGGAACCTGCTGTAAGCAAAGAAGGTCGGAAACCAAACAGGTGGAGATTCTAGGGGTGAGACTGAAGCGAGGTCGGAAGACAAGCTGGGTCGAAGTAGGAGGGACTATAAACTCAGATCAGCAAACAAGGAGCAAGGTCAAGACACGCCATGATTTGGTACACGGGAAAACTGGAAATGCTGAGGATCAAAAGCTGTGACTCAGATGCACGAGGCACGAAGATCGAGCACAGGTAAGATGGCAGAGCAGGTAGATAAAGGCGTGCAGACCAATGAGGAGAAGCGGTCACAGGTGAATGGGAGTGACACTAATAATCTCAACTACCTCTTGACCCATCTTTACATTATTTTCTGATAGGTCTAAAGCCTTATCGGCTATGGAGGACAGACATGCCCGCAATACATCAATATTGTAATCAATAACAAAAACCCCGCATCATCCTCACCCACCCCATACACTGAATAACTTGCCACCTGGTGCAGGGAGAATGGCAGGGGGATCCCACTCCACCCCTCTCTCTGCCCTTCGGCTCATCATAATCGATAGCCTTTAGCTCAGGTAATCTTTAGGGAGTTCTCAACGTAGTCTATTTCTTTGTTAGTAACTTTTTATCCAGTAAGCGTGCATATTGCTATCGCTTAACAATTTTATTTTACTCCATTCTTTTCTTATCCTGTACTACATTAACCTGCATAACCATATAATTATTTATCAAAATTATATCTTTCCCCCTCCAGGCGTGTCTGTTAACCCCTCTGTCCCTCCAAGGCAACATGTCTATTTCTCTTTAATCCAACTTTTCTAATCCCCTTCATTAATACTTAAACTCTCTTCCCATATTTCTATAAGGTATTATGGATTAACCTAAACCAACCAATAACCTCTACTACAGGGACACTTTAAGTCCCCTAATAATACTAGACTTTCAGCCTCGTAAGACCCCAGGGCCACAGGCACACCTTTGATATTCTTTCCCTTCTTTCTCCCCCTTCTCTCCTTTGTCCCTTCTCTCTTTTCTTTCTCTTCTTCTCTCTGGGGTTCCATATGATTCCCTTGGCCCCAACCTAAAAGCCTTATGTCACTAAACAACCAACAGACCCTTGAGAAGAGGAATCCAAGATGAACCATACATACCTCCATCTCTAACTCCTATTACTTCTCCCTGGCGGTGCTACCTCTGTGTATCTCTATTATTGGTTCCATCCCTAAATACCCTCTAGTTAAAAGCCTTAACTTTTTAGTGATCTGTACTCAATTCTAATTCAAACTTAGTCTGCGATGTGCTATTGTTTATAAGTGCTTATTTCACCCTATAATCTAAATATCCATATACTTATCTCTATTTATCTTCTGTGGACTTAAACTACGTGTATAAACTTCCCCATGTGTTTAACCCCTGTAATCTCACCACTCTATCTAATCCCTCTCTTTATTACATCTGTCTACCTCTCTCCCACCTAAATCTGAATACTTACCCTAGTACAAGTGTCAATCTATTCCTCCCCATATTGTGTGAGCTATACACCTCTCAATCCTCTCTCCATTAAAGTGATCCTCCTATGACCCTTATATATATATGCTAACTATACTAGTGTTACCTTAACACTAACTCATGTGTCTATATATCCTCATTACCTGTGTAAGGGTGCCCTTTCCCTTTTAAACTACAGGACTTAGCACCAGCTGCCTTAATAATTCCAGGGTGCATAATAAACCCCCTTCCCTTTACTTTTATTTTCCTCTATCCCCTTTTCTCTGCTCTTGTTCTTTCTATTTTCCTTCCCTTTCTTTTCCCTCCTCTTACTCCTTCCTTCCCCTTGTATGTATGTATGTATCTTTATTTATATAGCGCCATACATGTACACAGCGCTTAACAGAAGTTGAAATAATACAATACAAAAACGACAGAACTGGGGTTAAGAGCATTAAGGTTAAGTACAATCATTACATTATTTGTGAGGGAAAGTGTAGCAAGGAAATCATACACTCGGAAAGGGACCCTGCCTGAAGGAGCTTACAATCTAGGCTGAATTCATATTGACAAACAGAGATAGTAGGAGGAGTATTATAAGTGCAGGTACAAGGTGTGGTGAAAGAAGTGCAGAAGGATTCTGATGTGACTGTCAGGGTGCAGAAGGAGGACATTGCTATTGAGATGCCTCCCTGAGCAGGTGGGTTTTGAGGAGTTGCTTGAAAGTGATGATTGTGGATGATTGGCGAACGGTGATGGGGAGGGCATTCCAGAGTCGAGGAGCAGCCAGTGAGAAAGATTGTAGTCGAGAGATGGCTCGAGTTGTGTAGGGAGAGGACAGGAAGAACCCTTGAGAAGACCGTAGGGGACGGGAAGGGGTGTAGTGGGAGATAAGGGCAGAAATGTAAGAAGGTGCTGAAGAACAGAGTGACTTACAGGAGAGGAGGAGAATCTTGTAAGAAATACGATACTTAATAGGTAGCCAATTGAGGGATTTCAGGAGGAGATGAGATGGAAGGTATCTGGGAGCAAATGTGGTGATTCTTGCGGCTGAATTGATAACAGATTGAAGTGGAGAGAGATGGGAAGCAGGAAGACCAGAGAGTAGAATGTTGCAGTAGTCAAGTCTAGAGAGAACAAGTGTCTGAGATAGTGTTTTAGCTGTTGATAAGCAGAGGAACGGACGTATTTTTGCAATATTTTTTAGGAAGAAGTGACAAGTTCTAGTGACAGCTTGGATATGGGGGGAGAAGGTTAATTTAGAATCAAGTATGACCCCAAGACAGCGTGCTTTGGATGCTGAGTGTATAACACAGTTATCTATTGTGATGGAGAAGGGGGTTGGTGGATGGGTTTTAGGAGGAAACACCACCAGCTCTGTCTTAGCCAAATTAAGTTTAAGGTGGCGGTGGGCCATACATGATGAAATGGCTGAGAGACATTGAATGACTCGAGACTGCACAGCTGGAGTGAGATCAGGGACAGAGAGATAGATTAGTGTGTCATCTGCATACAGATGGTAATTAAATCCAAGAGATGAGATGAAGTCACCAAGTAAGAGTGTGTAGAGTGAAAAAAGAAGTGGTCCAAGGACTGATCCCTGAGGTACACCTACCGAGAGGTCGAGGGGAGACGAGAAAGTGTTAGAAAAAGAAACACTGAAAGTACGTTTAGAGAGATAGGAGGAAATCCATTCTAGAGGTGTGTCACGGATGCCAA
Source organism: Rhinophrynus dorsalis (assembly GCA_037306005.1). Classification (NCBI taxonomy): domain Eukaryota; kingdom Metazoa; phylum Chordata; class Amphibia; order Anura; family Rhinophrynidae; genus Rhinophrynus; species Rhinophrynus dorsalis. Next base: position 290,401,067 of record CM074721.1, read on the forward strand.
GTGTATGCAGTGTGTCCAGTAGGAGTGCATGGTCAACAGTGTCGAAAGCAGCAGATAGATCTAGTAGGATTAGTATACTAAAGTGTCCTTTGTGCCTTGCTGTGTGTAGATCATTTGTGATTTTTTCAAATATTTAGGTTGCGCAACAATGTTAACTGGGAGCAAATCTGTAGCCCAGCAGCCTGAAAAAAGGAATCCTTGCCCCTTGATTCCCAAAAAAGACAAAAATGGTTATATAAAAAATCGGCGCTCAGGACCAACATATGTGAGCAGAGAAAAGAAAAAAACACATAGAATGTAACACCAAATCTCTAGAGACCAAGACTGAATCTTACAAATAACCGAAGGGTGGAGACGGACACAGGGTGTATATCCTTCGGTGTTAACCTGGTGTCACGTGAGTTCGGGGTGGAAGATACCGAGCACGCCCGTTAGTGTATTTACTTATTTTTTGATATTTTTTGTGATTATCTGTTTTTATATTATTGTTTGGGAATCATTTTTGATACCTAATCCTGATTGGTGGATTGAGGGTCAAAAGGCATTGTTGTTATATTTTTTCCCATCATTTTCTTGACATTCTTTGTTTATGTCAGCAAGCAGATATTTTGTATCATATGTGGAGGATACATATATAATTTGCTACAATAAATTATTCAGTGTATATATTTGGTTATTTGTAAGATTCAGTCTTGGTCTCTAGAGATTTGGTGTTACATTCTATGTGTTTTTTTCTTTTCTCTGCTCACATCTGTTGGTCCTGAGCGCCGATTTTTTATATAACCATTTGTGATTTTTGTTAGAGCTGTCTCGGTGGAATAGTTGGAACAGAAACCTGACTGTAAAGGGTCGAGAAGAGAGTTCCTATTGAGAAAAGAGATTAAGCGGGAGAATACCAGGCGTTCCAAGATCTTAGATGTAAAGGGGAGGAGAGAAACCGGACGGTAATTTGAAAGGCAGGTGGGGTCGAGTGAGGGCTTTTTGAGTATAGGTCTGACTATTGCATGTTTGAATGAGGATGGAAAAATTCCGGTAGAAAGAGAGGAGTTAAAGATATTAGTAAGGCTGGGAGCAAGAGTTCTTGCAAGAGCCTTAAGAAGGTGAGAGGGCATGGGATCTGAGGGGCAGGTAGTGGGTGGAGAGGAGGATAGTAAAAGAGATACCACCTCCTCCTCTGTTAGGGGAGAATGAGCTGAGGGTTGCTCGGGGTGGACTAGGAATCAGAGGCATAGGAGGAGAAGATGTAGAGCCCATCGTTTGTTGGATGGACTGTACCTTGTTTTGAAAAAAGTCAGCAAAGTCCTGTGGAGTGTTGGAGAAGGAGGAGCAGTTCAAGGTTGGGGGTTTGAGAAGAGAATCGAAGATTTTAAAGAGGTCACGGGGGTTAGATTTGTGGGTAGTGATAATCTGAGAGAAGTATTTCTGTTTAGTCTGGGTGAGAGCTGTGTTAAAACAGGATAGCATGAATTTGTAATGGTGGAAGTCGGCAAAAGAGTGAGACTTTCGCCAGAGACGTTCTGCAGCTCGACAGCAGGTGTGTAGCATGCGGATTGTGGAATTTAGCCAGGGTCTGGGATTCCTGGGGCGGGAGTGTCGACGTTGAAGGGGAGCATGCAGGTCCAAGGAGGACATTAATGTGGTGTTATATTCGTGGACCAGAGTGTCTATGTCCCCTTCATCCCCTTCTCTCCTTACTCCCCCTCCATCCTTCCTCTTCTACATCCAATATCTTTACCTCCCTCTCCCTTATTCCCCTTCTTTTTCCTCCCCCTTTCCCATCCCTAATTCCTCTAAATCATCTCTAACCTATTGCGCGACACTCTTTCCCTCTGGTTTTAATTAACAATACCCAATGTCTTGATTTTTTCCCAGGCCTGTTTGGGATCTTTATATTGCAACACCTGGCTGTCATAGTATATATTTAAAGAGGTGGGGAACCCCCATATATAAACAATTGATTTTTCCCTGAGACTTTTAGTCATTGCTTGGAATCTTTTGCTTGCTTGTCTTGTAGCCAATGATAGATCTCCAAATAACTTTGTCCTTGTCTCTCTCTTCAAGTTGCCGATTTCCCCTCATGACTTTAAGGATCTCTTCCTTTACATGATAGCTAGAGAAGTGGACTATAACGTATCTTGGTAACTCGGCATTCATGCCATTTGGTTTGCAAATTCTGTGGCATCTCTCAAAAAGCTGAGTCCCCAGTATCCATAGATCAATCAACCCCAGAAAAAATTCCACTAAGAAATTACTTAGCTGGTCATTCAAAATATGTTTGGAGACCCCCCTTATCCTAACATTTTTTCTGCAAGCACGATCAGTTATTTTTTCCTCTAGGAGTTTAATTTTTTCTTTGAATTCAGCTTTCACCTCTTGCAGACCTTTTTGGTTCTCCTGAATTATCTGAATTTGGACATTTTGTTGAATCACCTTTTCTGCCATCTGAGACATCTCTTCTCTTAACATAGTCATGTTAACTTCTAGATCTGTTTTTATCCTTACATACAAAGCATCCATTAATTCTGACACACAGTCCTTTCTTAAACTTGGTTGTATTTCAGTTGTCATAGTACCTGCCCTCTGTTCTTCCTCTTATTGTCTCTGATCTTTGCTTCGTATCTATCCCAGCTCTGGTGCTTAGTCTTCTATTCCCTTGTGATTCGGCAGAGTCTTTAGGTGAATAGATTATGTTTATTGACTTATTGCCTTTTTTTTGTATTTTTTTCGGCACCATATTCAATTGTCTGCCATTCGCTGATCCTCTCTTTACTCCTTTAGTTTTTTATATTTCCAAACCCCAACTATTTCTATACTGGCTTAATAATCATTTAGCTTGCTGGGTGATCCTTGTCCAACTTAAGTCAATGACAGATACACTTTCTCTCTCTCTTTTTCGTTCCTTCTTTTTTCTCCTTTTTTCTCTGTTCACTGCCTTTCCACTTTAATATCTAGGCAGCCCGGGTCCCAGCCCAATAAGCGACCTTTGCCTCTTTGCCTCTAACACAGGTATTCAGTGGCGTCGGGCAAAACAGGGATTGATATATAGACGGCTCGTTAGTTTTGGAATTGATTAAGTGCTAATCGATGGTAACTGTGGCCCATGTTACAATCAGCACTATAGCCACCTCATCTGCTGTGCTCCTACTCCATTCTCATTATTTTAACCATTTTCCAGCTTTTAAGAGTAAGTCTTTTTTTCACATGCAATATCTTCCTCGATTATAACATTGTACATATATGGACCCACAAAAAATCAGCAATTATAAAACTACTATTATTTTCCAGCACTGCTGGACTCACGTTTGCAGACCCTGATCGAGTTAATGCTGTGTTGGGAATCTGGAGATTTTAGCACATCGTGTTGTTGTCCTCTCCTCCCTTCAAAACGCTTGGGGCACTTTTTTCTTTAATTCGACCAGCCGTTACTTCTTTTCCTCTGTTCCCCGACAGGCACACTTCAGGCTTGCCCGGGCAGCCTCGCTCCAGTATCGGCTGTTTTGTTTAGTGTGTCTCCGGATTAAGGTAGTGGCCCCTGCAACTCAACCGCATCTGTTGGAGCACCATCAAGTCATCTTTGGCGTGCATTTCCTCATCCGCCTTGCATCCTCTACCCTGCCCTGTCCTCACGTATGTGCGCAACGTATGCGCACCTACCTCATCCCTCCAGACTTGACATATTGAATTGTTCCAGGACAAAATTATTAATTTCCTTTACACAGCTGTAGGTTTGGCATTCAGGGCTTTAGGGGTTGTTCACATAAAAGGTAGAGTGGAGTGGAGTTTTGTAGAGGAATTCACTAATGTCTCAGTATATAAGTACAGGTTCAAACACTGAATTAATGAATGTATGTAGGCACTTCTCCAGTATTCAGTACCCCCCCCCCCCTTACTATGTAGTTGTGGAACCCTTCTCTGTATTCACACAGTGGGCTGGATTCCATTCCAACCAGATGAGAAGGGTGCTGGCAAAAGGCTCAGAAAAAAGGCTCAGCATTTTTCTGACACTTGCCATTTGGTTACAGCTGGTATGTATTCTGCATTTGGAAAACAGGATTTCAAACAAAAGGACAAAGAAAGCATTACAAATGGCCATTCTAGTGTTTGCAGTGCTCCATTTTGTGTCTGAGCAGGCCTTCCCAGGCTTGACAAATTAAGGCTGCCAAGTTTAAGAAAAGGCTTATCCGATGTGAAAGGCCTTGACTACCACAGGCCTCACAGTGTCTCTGGAGTTTTTTTTTGTTGTTGTTAAATCACAGTAAACCCCTCCGTTGCCTGTGAACCAAGATTGTAGGAACATTGGGGATTAGACTGAATGTCATTAACTCAGGGCAGATCCTTCAGAATGACTGAGCCATGGATTGATTCACCTGTGGTAATGTGAGGAGATTCTGAAAACCTGCATCAGTGGGGGGGGGGAAGGGGCATGAGGACAGGTATGAGCACCCCTGAAATTAGCCATCACTTGTACTAATTGGGCTTTTAACATTATTGAAAGTTAGGGAGGGATCTGAAGCATAGCTTCCCGATGTGCTGGGGATTTCTCCAGCATTCAAGGGTTTTAAAGCCCCAGTTAAATCAATGGAAATTTGGACACTTTTCATTTGTCCCTTATGGTACACTTGGTTTGCTCCAGAATTGCACCTTTGCATTTTCCTGAATCCAGCGCTCAGTCTTTTTCATTTCTGAAACACACAGCAGTTAAGTTTATTACAGCAAAGTGTGATCTAGATTTTATTCCAGGTTAATGAATGCTGAAGTGAGAGGCAATAAGACAGTTAATTAGATATTCTGATTTATGGCAATATACAGTGTTAATGGTGTGAATCTAATTTTTTTCAGCAAGATTTAATGAAAAGCTACATGCTACAGTTTGCTTACCTATTTTGTACCATGCAGTAGATTTTATGTTTTATTTCAGAAATGTTGGCATTTCCTACTAATTTATGATGCAGAGTTCATATGAATGCCAAACTAGAAAAAATATTCAAATCAGGTCAATGACTGAATGTCAATACCACAATTTTACATTTTAATTTTATCTTTTTGGCTTCAGTTGTAGTTGTTTATTTATATTTTTATGTGATGTGTGGACCTTATAGCTTCAGAAAAGTATTTTTTTTCATTCACATGGTAAGTGAAATAGCTTATCCTGTTTATAGAAACTAATTAAGAGTACAGTGCTTGATGTACCTTGTGTATGATGTTGTAGAGTATTAGGCAAAGATCAGGGATACCAGTGAGTAAAGACTCCACAAATCAAAACAGTGCCTGTTTCACATATTAATCTAAACCAGTTTATTTCACTGAGACTCATTGGTCATAGCTTTGAAAATAAACTATCTATCTATCTATCTATCTATCTATCTATCTATCTATCTATCTATTTATTTTGGGATAGCTGTGTTAGTCCAGTGGTGTATATGCCAAATGAATGAGTATCACAGTATGTAATAATACCTATTTTATTGGATTAACCTTCAAATTTAGGGACAAGCTTTTGAGAGCAATGCTCCCGTTTCCAAGTCTAAAACCTACTGGCTTTAAAAAATGCAAAATGTATACTGGGGGGAGAGTATGTGAGAGAGAGAGAGAGAGAGACAGACAGATTGAATCATAGTACATAGATACAAATAGAAAAATGGGTAAACATGTACTAAAACAAAATAAATAGAAGAAAATATTATTTACAGTTTTGGTAATGTGCGAGAAATTCCAAGTCCTTAATTTCAAATGTTCTTCTCTCCAGTGTATTTTTGAAGTTCCCTATACGTATTTTGATTTTAATGTTATGGATGGAGTGTTTCTCTGGGTAAAATGATGACAACTGGGGTATGGTTCTTTGTTATATGGTATTTCTCAGTAGATTGTCTGTGTCCGTTCATCCTTAGATTAAATGGTAGGCCTGTTTCACCAATGTAACATCCAGTTTCACAATCAATGCATTGTATCATATATACAACATTTGCTGATGTATATAAATATACACCTTTAAAGTTGTATCTCTTTTTGTTGTGTTGGGCAGGATTGTTTTCACAAATGTGCAGCAAAGTTTGTTGCAAGGTTTGGTCCCATTATCAGTGTTTGTCCATTAATTGCTCAGTTTTCTGTTAATCAGTTTTTGTTTCTGATTCAGTGGTTGCCTGAATGCAAAAATAGGAGATTAGGGGAATATGTATTTTAACACGACATTATCTGTTAGCAGTGACTGTAGCTATCTCTTTGATGATGCTGTGTATTTCTTCTAGTGCAGGGTTTTATGTAGTCACTAATGATAAGCTGGAGTTGTGAAGATAACTACACCTCTCTGTGGGTTTTCTGTATAGAGATGTGAGTAGTTTTGGTGACAGTTTGGTGACAGTTATGGTTGTATACAGGAAATGTACGCTTTCTGTAGACAAATCTATTTTATTGTGTGTGTATATCTATCTACACACACACTATATATATATATATATATATATATATATATATATATATATATATATATATATATATATATATATATATAATATAATATGCATAGTCCATATGGAAGCACTCTCACCGAGGTCCAATGAGTGCCTAGGCGCTATACTAAGTGGGAATGAATACTGACATGTGTCACATAAAATAAGTCCATGAACTCAAGTGTATCATTAGTGCTGTTGCAACGACATTCAATGCAAAAGCTTGTCCATGTAATTGCAAATCCCATAGGCTGATGTTGCAACAATGCCAGTGTAAACTGTATCAAAATGAAGGTTATGCATCAAAATGCATGTCTGATCTACAAAAAAGTCTACAGATATAATCTTATAGCAATTGCCTTGTATCACCCATCTGGATAAACACCAATGTTCATGACAATAAAAAGTGTTATCATCCCTTTAACCCTTTGAGTGCCAGAGAGATATGCAGCACTTTCACAACGCATTGCATACTTCTGTCACTCAGATGGCTAAAACAGTAGTTTTCTTCCCAGCAACATAATATATCCATCCAATGATAGCTCAAAGATGTCCATGTCAGTTACTCCCTTGTGCCCCTTGTCCTGTCACTTTCCAGTTGTGACAAGAAAATAGCACAGTATATGAGCCATGTTTGATACATCCAGGTTTCTAGTCCCCACTATCAATCTTGCAGCATCAATAAATGCACCTGAGAAGGATGAGGCAATGCTGGTGCATGATCCCCCACATAGTACATCAACAAATGAAACAGGTGAAGGCAGCAAGTTGACACCACCATCTACCTCCCGGAAGAGCTTGCCACCATCCTCCTCACAACACGGGGTGTCACCACCTATCAAATAGCAGTGAATTTCTGTTACAGTTTCAGCTTACCTTGTTTCCAGCAGCATCTACAGGCGCGAGGCTTCTAGCATGCAGCAGGCCTCTGTTTTATCTGTTTGTTTCCTGTAGTCTCCTCCTACCTACTTCCTACTTCCTCCCTCTGAGCTGCTCCTCCTACTTCCTGCGGAGGGGTTTAAAAGGCAGATTGAGTCCTGACTCAGTCGCCCTTGCGTTGTTGTTATTAGGTGAAGTACTTGGGCTCTGTATGGGACCTGGCTATCTACGAAAACCCGCAGTGTGTATGACCTGGCTATTTATGAGAACCCGCACTGTGTATGACCCGGCTAAGTAAGAGAACCCTTTCTGTGTATGACCCAGATAAGTACGAGAACCCTCTCTGTGTATGAACCAGCTAAGTACGAGAACCCTCTCTGTGTATGACCCAGTGATCACTAGTATCCCTTACCGTGATCAATTTGTGCTATTGGCTTAAGACAGATCACTGTTGTGGACAGGGTCTGATTGGTGACTGCAGGCGTGAGTCACAGGGTCTCGATATAGTGACTGCAGGCAGAGTCACAGGGTCTGGTGTAGTGACTGTAGGCGTGAGTCACAGGGTCTCGTGTGGTGGCTGCAGGCGTGAGCCACAGGGTCTTTATATGTGACTGCAGGAGTGAGTCACAGGGGTCCGATATAGTGACTGCAGGCAGAGTCACAGGGTCTCTTGGAGGTGACTACAGGCGTGGGTCACCGTGTTGCTGCAAAGGTGTGGTGTTGCTGGTTTGACTGATTGCAGGCATGGGTCAGTTCTCCAGTCCAGCAGTCCTTGTGTTCCTGTTCGTCGGATCAAGATTGCTGAGCCAGTGTTCACAGTGGTTGCCTGTTCCAGTGTTCCAGTCGACGGATCAAGAGTTGGCGTTCCTGTATCCTGCTGAGACTAACAGGGGCTTTGGCCCAGTCTCTCGCATTGTGGTCTAGCGAGAGGCCTACTATTCCTGGTAGTAGTGTCACCAGCTAGTAACCCTTTGCTTGTTGTACCATTCATTTATCGCTGTGATTTATTCTAATAAATATTTTGCATTATATTACCGTACTGAGTTCTGAGCATTCCTGGGTGCCCGTGACAATTCCCCCATCTTTAACCAATCATTGGGTGCCACCAAGCTGGGGACAGCACAATCAGTACTACGGAAATAGTTGCCTCTATATAAATAAATAATAATAAATAAAAAATAATAATAATACAACAAATATGGCATCACAAAACCAATGTAGGGTTCATTATAGATGCCCCAACATCAATACACCAGACTGCAGCTCTATCATAGTTTAGGGGGAAGAAAAACACAGTGAACAGTACATGGTCCATGGCCACTGGAATATCAACACATTGATCTGGTGGGTGAGACCCAGAGGCCTCAGCCACAAGCCATGTTCACTCTAACACAGAACCTGATTGAACCATATGATGCAAGTTTGAAGGAGAGTATTAATGTGAGAGGGCCAGACATGTCACCAGTCGAGTCCCCTATGCTGGCTCCACCTCCCCAGCAGAATCAACAGGAAACCAATCTGTAGTAGCAGAACACACATCTGCAGCATCACCATCTGCACCAACAGGAGCCACAGCAACAGTTGAGCATACAGCTTCAGTCTATGAGGAGTCTGCATTAGTGGAAGAAACAGCAGCAGTGGCAAAACATGCTGCATGAACAGCATAATTTACTGCAACACCATCTTTGCCTGCACATGGGGGCATAATCACCATGGCCATAGATAGGGAGTACATAGATGTATAGAGGAGGCTACTGAGTAACAAACAAAGGTTCCACAGAAGATGTCTGCACACTCTTGAAAGCACTGCTGCAACATTTATTGGTGTGGAGACACAACAAATTGCTCTCAGTGCAAGAGTCCAAAAGGTTGGGAATGCAGTGATTGACATGATGGACCAATTTCTCATTGCACAGAGACAGAAACCACAGATGGAGACATCTGTACCACCCTCTTCACCCACACTTATACCTGCACAAACAACACAAAACATGAGTCAACTGACTCTCATTAAGGTGGAAAAAGTAATGGCATGTTTACCTTATGATTCACTGAAATACATTTACAGTGGATTGAAAACCTGTATCTTATTTCTTCAAACAATGTCAATACATTGCTTGCCAGTGGTGTGTCCAATGCAGTGCAGATCAATTTGTCAATCATGGCTCATTGTCTTTTGACAAAACCATATTGAACAATGCATATGGGAACAAGAGTTAGTTATTTTGCTATTTCAAAACTCAAATTCACATCAGACTCCTTAGATGTATTTGCACCCCAGACTACAGAATGATCATGTGAGTTTGTGTTCATCAACATCTAGTGAGCTAACTGTTGTCTATCCTTGTCATTATGCAAATGAAGTGATCTATGTAAAGACAACATACACATCACCATGCTAAAGCTGTTCAATACTGACAAATACAATACAAAGTGACTCAGAAGTCACACTGCTAGAAATGGGGCTGTTAACTACTTTAATATTTGTAAATATTCTGAGACATTGCAAAATTTTCTGTGAGAACTGTCTACAGATCTACTGATCTGTGGATGTGCTCACTAGCATTAGCATTTAATATGTTCAGTGCCTACTCGACACCATAGTTTCTACTAGCAACAGTCTTTACTGTGGTGCAGTGGTTGGAATACAGAATGTGGCTTCAAGGGAAGTGTTGTCAATTTATCTGATCACTAAATACTTTATGTAACAGGAGGGTACTTCCATTGTTTATATTTGCATTTTTTGCCGAGAAGGGCATCAACTGTTTCCTCAGCAGCCACCCAATGTTTCACTCTGGTGGAAAATCTATTCTCACTGGCAAGGAGGGGCAATACCTCCCTTGTAGTATTTGGGTTGAAAAATTGGTTCCAGCAGAGCTCGGCATCATACGATATACCTCAGAAGAAGTTATAGAAAAACACGCATTAGGTGTTAGAAGGGTTACTAACTGACAGTATTCAGAACTATGTGAAGACAAACAATATTATTAGTAGAAGTCAGCATGTTTTATAAAGAATAGATGATCAGACTAATTTACTTGCATTTTATGAAATACTAAGTAGTAATTTGGACAAGGGAATTGCCGTTGATGTAGTATACTTGGATTTTGCAAAAGCTTTTGTTACAGTGCCTCACAACAGGTTACTGCATAAATTAAAAGGCTTCTGTTTGGGAGGGGATATCTGTGTACAGATAGAGAACTGGTTAGGTTATAGATGGCAGAGAGTTGTTGTAAATTAAACTTTTTTAAGTTGGTCTAAAGTTGTGACGCGCCACAGAGTTCAGTCCCGGGCCCAAGGAATTATAATTTGTTTATTAGTGATCTAGAAGTGGGAATTGAAAGTAGCATCTCAACCTTTGCTGACAACACTAAGCTATGTAAGGAAATACATACAGAGCTGGATGTTTTTTCTCTGCATAAGGAGTTAGATAAACTGAGTGAATGGGCAGAAAAGTGGCAGATGACATTTAATGTATATAAATGTAAGGTTATGCATTTGTGCTGTAGAAACAAACATGCTACATATACATTAAATGGGAAACAACTTGGGGAATCCTCATTAGAGAAAGATTTAGGAGTACTCATAGATGATAGACTTCACAGCAGTGTGCAGAGTCACTTAGCTGCTGCAAGAGCAAATAGGGTACTATCCTGCATAAAAAGCATATATGCATGGGAGGCTAATATACCTATATAAATCCTTGGTAAGGCCTCATGTAGAAGAGTGCAGTTTTGGGCAACAGTTCTTAAAAAACACATTATTGAACTGGAAAAAGTACAGAGATGTATAACAAAATTAATAAAAGGATTGGAGGGTCTGAATTATAAAGAGAGACTAGCCAAACTGGGTTTGTTTACATTAGAGAAGAGACTTCTAAGTGCTGATATGATTACCATTTACAAATATATTCAAGGTCAATAAAAATAATTATCAAATGTATTATAAAAACTAGAAGACACCCATTAAGACAATAGGAAGAGTACTTTAGACTAAAACAAAGGCAGGGATTTTTTACAGTAAGGGTGTTAAATCTATGGAATTCTTTGCCTCAGGATGTTGTGCTTGCAGATCCTGTAACTGTTTTAAAAAAAGTAATGGATACCTATCTAGCACAGAACAGTATTGAGAATTATGACAGATAACTTCAATGCAGATAGGTTGTTGATCCAGGGAACTATGTAACTGCCATTTGGAGTCAGGAAGGAATTTTTTTTTACCCACTTGGGGCTTAATTGAAAATGGCTTCTATAGGTTTTTGTTTTTACTTCCTCTGGATCAACAGGGGTGATTTGGCATAGGCTGGACTTGATGGACGCATGCCTTTTTTCAGCCTCATCAACTATGTTAGGTATGTTTGTTATCTCTTTTTGTTAAGCATCATTGCTCAATGTTAATTGTATAATTTTTGCAATCTATTTGTGCTATCCCAGTATAGTTTTTGGAGCTCGCTAAGGCACTGCAGATTTTGATGAAATGTGTTGGATGCATACTAAGTAACCTTATATACTAAGCAATGTGTTGGAGATCTATCAACCAAGGGGTTAAATCTTTTTTTCCTGTCATAGGTCAATGGTATTTTCTGTGCCAGGAAACAGTGACTGGGACTGGGGCAGGGCCATGTGAGAAATTGGGGGGCGGATAAGGGTGGAGCTAAGGTCATCCAGAATGTCTTGCCTAGGGGAGCCTGTTATCCAGCCCTTTTAATAGCCTACCAGAAGAATTTATTAGCGTTTAATAAATTAAAGGGATAGTAATACTTAAAATGTAAAAAAAAATATGTTGTAGGGTTTATCCCCCTGAGTAAAACAAGGGCACTCCCACTGCTGAGAGGTGTTTCATTAAAAAGTTATTAATTTTCAAAGTTGAATTTTTAGGTGCAATATCACAGTGGCCTGAAATTGTACAGTGGCGCTGTTGCTACACGATCCTATGGACAGCTCTGGTCAGTTGTTTCAAAATGTTTTGTGGCCTTAGTTTGACCACTAGTGTTCACCAACAGAGCATGCATTTAAAATGTTTAAAATAAAAACAACATATAATCATTTACAACATTGTACACTGATAACATTGTGCTGTGTATGAGCTACATGTCACCCTGTCACTTCCGCTTTTCCTACTGGAAGCATTATATGGCTGCAAACCATGGATCCTCATTCCTATGGCTAATTCCTTTATATCAGCATAGAACAGGTACAACAAGGCCCACATAAGTACAAGGAATGTGAACAAACACACTTTTGGCCTAATGAAAACCAGATCAAGTTGAGCCCTAAAGACTACCCCTCTGAGGTGTTTAGTATTAACATTGAATGTGTTATATTACAGAACATTGCTGTGAACACAGGCTTCGGTATTGGCAAACATTTTCACCTCAAACAAAAACTGGCAAAAATGGCACTTCCCTTCTAGCTTTTTTCACCCAGCTCATTGCATTCAAATACATGGGAAGACTGAATTTACACACAACACATAACAAATGTTATTTTATTTCCCACAGGCATTGTATAAAAGGAGGTATGAGGGTGCTTGTGTTGGGGAAAGAATCAGTTGAACGGATAATTTTTTTGGGTAGGGGGTTTGATGACTGGGATTGGAAAGACAGTTAATAAAAAATAATTAAATACATGAAATTAAAAAAATAGAATAAAAAAAGAAATGTGTATGTAATGTGACATAGACAGGGACACCCCTGATGTAAGCTGTGACTGGGGCAGACTGATACTGGATGAATGATTTGTAGGACTTAGACTTTTTGTTAGATGCCCAATCCCTGAGGAAACATTGATTTGTAGGACTTAGACTTGTTTGGCACAAACCCTGAGTAAACATTAATTTGTAGGACTGTCACGGTTTGTTAAGACTCTCAGACGTAAGGTTTAGGTAAAAACATAACTTTATTGAAAAGTTAAGGCAATCCCATAGGGTTTTCATACACATACAAACATCACATTTATATAAGCAATTGACAATTGAGATAGGTTCTACCGGCCTTGCAAATAATACCGGCAAGGCAACCCAAGCGATACTGAAGGAATAGAGATAAGTAGGCTCTACCGGCCCTGCCAATACCGGGTAAGGCAACCGTAAGATGGTAACGTACTGGTTCCACTGGCCTTACCAATACCGGGCAGGGCAGCCTGAGGAATACACAAGGAATAGGCTCTACCGGCCCTGCCAATACCGGGTAAGGCAACCGTGGAGTGGCAACGTAACAGGTTCTACCGGCCTTACCAATACCGGGCAGGGCAGCCCAGAATGGATACCCAAGGATAGGCTTTACCGGCCCTGCCAATACCGGGTAAGGCAACCTAAAGGTGGCAACGTGAAAGGTTCTACCGGCCTTACCAATACCGGGCAGGGCAGCCCAAAAAGGGAGACATCACTAAGACCAGTGACTGTCAGATGACAATGACAGTAGTATGGTAAATCGAGTATGCGGTCAAGCTGTCTCACCCAAGGAGAGGCTAGTTTCGGTACACATCTGGAACAAGTGCTGCTAGGACTGGACAGCACCAGGACCCTGACTGCAAGTCAGGGAGTAAACCAGCGTCCGCACGCTGGGACCAACAAATGTACCTTGAGCCGCAAGGCAAATGGAGTAAACCAGCGTCCGCACGCTGGAACCAACAGGCAGTAGAATGAGCCACAAGGCCAATGGAGCAAACCAGCATCTGCACGCTGGGACCAACTGACAGTATTGTGAGCTGCAAGGCTAATGGAGTAAACCAGCGTCCGCACGCTGGGACCAACAGACAGTATTGTGAGCCGCAAGGCTAATGGAGCAAACCAGCTTCCGCACGCTGGGACCAACAGACGGTATTGTGAGCCGCAAGGCTCATGGAGTAAACCAGCGTCCACACGCTGGGACCAACAGACAGTATTGTGAGCCGCAAGGCTAATGGAGTAAACCAGCGTCCGCACGCTGTGAGCCACAAGGCTAATGGAGCACACCAGCGTCTGCACGCTGGGACCAACAGACAGTATTGTGAGCCGCAAGGCTAATGGAGTAAACCAGCGTCCGCACACTGGGACCAACAGACAGTATAGTGAGCCGCAAGGCTAATGGAGTAAACCAGCGTCCGCACGCTGGGACCAGCAAACAGTATAGTGAGCCGCAAGACTAATGAAGTAAACCAGCGTCCGCACGCTGGGACCAACAGTCAGAATGTCGCCGGAGCAACAGGAGAGAAATATCGCCACAGGAACTGAAAACAGGAAACAGCAGGAGCAGGCCGAGGCTCAACCGGGACAAGCACCGCAAGTCGGCTGTCAACCGGAACGACAGCAACCGGAACCGGACTGGAACTGACAAGCAGGCAGGAACACAGGAACAGGTAAACTCAGGAACTCAAGAACTCAGAAACTCAGGAACAGGCCCAATAGCTTCAGCAGACAGGTAAAGTGAATGCTGTCAGAGACACCACGAAAGGGCAACTAAAGGGTGCCCAGACTGAGTTTAAAAAAGGCAACCAGAGGCGGACTGACTGCAGACAGCCAATGGGAGCCCCCTGCAGGTGACAGAGAACTGCAGCAATCACGGGCACCGTGATAAGGACTTAGACTTGTGTTAGGCCCAAGCCCAGAGGAAACATTGATTTGTAGGACTTACATTTGTTTGGCACAAGCCCTGAGGAGCCAGTGATGATTTATGTGGACTCATGCTTGTTAAAGTCACAAGCTCTGAGGAATCAGTAATGATTTTTTGCACTTAGGATTGATAGAGTCACAAGCTGTGAAGAATCAGTGATGTTTTTTTGGACACAGGCTTGTTAGTATCACAAATCATAAGGAATCAGTGATGATTTTTTGACTCAGGATTGTTAGAGTCACACGTCCTGAGGAAACAGTAATTTGTAGGACTTAGGCTTCTTAGAAACAAGCCCCCCAAAATTGTATTTGTAGGCATCTGTGGTATATTTAAAGATCAAGTTCTGAGAAAAAAAATATGCCCTACTGGCCTAGTGCCAGCAGGTCATGTTAGTTACGGTGGTCAGTGGCCACTGACCATTGCTGCTGCTGAGATGTTTAAGCTGTAGGACAAATAGGCACCTCCAAAGGAATGAGATCAACAACAGCAGTGATATGGGTGATGATGATCATGGTTCCACTTGCCACTTGCTCTAGTTATGCACCTGAGGCAATAGCAGCACCATGACTAGCCACCACCACTTCAGCTATATATGGAGAAAAGAAGTTGGCCAATAATGATTCTCCTCCTGCAATTTCTCTAAAATCATGGGTGTGTTGGAATACTGATTTTTTCCATTGACATCAGGATAGAACTGTGCCTTTCATCAGCAACTGCAATGTGCGCAGTGTGTATAGAAAAATTGTGAAAAAGGGGAAGGACTGGGAACAATGGGCATATCTGTACTCACATCAAACAATTAGCACAAGTGTAACCAAACACAAAGATGGTTAGGGCCACAATGTAAAATCATCCCCCAGAAACCAAGTACTGATGTGTCAATATGCCCCTTGTCCTTTCCACTAAGAACATATAACAACTAGCAGACTTAATAATAATGGTGAATCCTCCCTGCCATCAGTTTAGCAAATTCTGTGGGACGGAATCTCCTCAGATGTCACTTGATGCCCTGGTTGCGATTATCCTCTACCACATTGCCATATGTGGTCAGCGCACTACACAGTGAACAATGGGTAGACACCAACTGCCACATCCTGGCATCTACAGAATTGCTATCAGCTGGTGTAACAGGTAATGACAGAGGTGGATCACTAGAAGACTTCGCTACATCTTCCCATACCCGGACCCTATTATCAGAAGGTGCTGGCGAGCCTGGTGTTCCTCTCTACATCGAACTTTCAGGCTCAGGCTGGGTTTCCTAAATTTTTCCTCCTCTTCAATTGCTGCCTCAACTCTTGGCAGCCTTGGGGAGAGACAGGGGGTTCAGCAACAGCTACTTCTCATTTTTTAGGGGGTTTGGCTTTAACATGCTTCACATAAATATCATTGTGTCTGTATTTCATGTGTGTTATCAGGGAGGTTGTGCTAAGGTGTGTTCCCTCTTTTCCCCTTTCCACTGACTTATGCCACATCATACCCCGTGCCATTGCTTATGAATGCACTGTGCCTGCCCCAAGTGAAAAAGAATCCCACACCCATGACCTCAGGGGGGGGAGGGAAAGGTGCAGAAGAATGGCCTCTTTCTTCTTCTCCCTCACAATCCCCTTCACTGGCTGGGGCAGAGGATGCTGCTGCTGCCATCTTAGAATCAGCAGTATAGAAAGCACCAGGAGCATTGCTACTGGCAAGTGGAACATGCCCTAATCCTGCATTGCAACTACAACTGGACCCCATTGCCACAGTGATCACAATAGTTTGTGGCACACTAGCCTGTTCCTCATCAGCCTGCTGCCCTTGCAACTCAGCAGCAACAGGAATTACAGTAGCAGCAAACTCTGCAAATTCCACAATCTCACTGCTGGTAGTGGTGGTGATGCCCATCCCCATTTGCATATCTATCTCCCATTCCTTCTAGATTTGGGCTAAAAAGGCCATTAATGTCTATTCTACTACAGCTACTCCGCCATCACTCTCATCACCACCATCACCAATCCCTCCTTGCTGATGCTGCTCTATGAGAGTCTCACTGGTTGTTGATGATGACAAATGTGAAAGAGGGTCCCCTACTGTCACACTTTCCATCTCTACAGGTGAAGAAGGCAGACTGGCAGCTCTAGCAGCAGGCACATGCAGCTGATATGTGCTGATGATATTACTGCTGCTAGTCAGTTTTGCCTTCCCCTGCATCATGTCTCAGAGTCACAATACAGGGGGAAGGGGATCTATCTAGCTGTGCATGGTAGTAGTAGTGGGACTCCTTGGGGATAGCAAGTGTGACTTAGGGTACCTTACTGTCACACTTGCCATCATTTCCTCCTCCTCCTTCTCCTCCTGAGTATCTGAAGGCACACTGTCAGCAGTAGAAGCAGGCACAGGTAGCTGACCTGTGATACTCACACCACTACACAGTTCTTCATGTGCCTTTGCTGATTTGTTCATAAATTTCCTTCAGATCCCAAGGGATGACATCAGAGGACTGGGCATCATTGGGTCTGGGGAATCAGGGCTTCCAGACCCTTCTATGCTGGTGGTGGTCACTTCCTCTTCCTCCTCAAACTCACTGGATACATCACGGTCCTACCAGATACTACTTTTTTCAGGTGGTTGCTCATCCTGTTAGCCAGCAGTCTGAACCTCTGCTGCCTTAATTTTGCTAAATAAATCACTGCAAAATAGCCTAGCACCCTCTCTTTCTCTCTAGCTGCTTGTGTTTTGTTTCACTTACTCGAAATGTCACTTTCTGAAGCGAAAACACGAAGTACATGTAAGTAAAGGGGCGAGAAGTTTGTAGCCATTGAAAAAAATAGCAAAAACATTTGGCATTAGGCGAAAAACAGAGAAGATTTTAAGAGCTTTGTTTAAGGTGGATTTTCCCTCAAAAAAAGCAAACAACCATGTGGTTTTGAAACTACCTAACCAATTTTATTTACTTAAAGATATATTTCTCTTTCTTCCAATGTGGAACACAGAAAACATGGGTTAAAGTCTCTTCCGGCTAGGAATGCAGGGTACTTGCCTAAAAATGCTCTCTGGAAGCAGAGACTCCCTCCCTATTTCACTTTACCCCTCCCCCTCAGACATGCTCAATTTTAAAAGAGGCCTCAATAGAGTTACAGCAGGCCACAGATTCTCTCATCTAGCCTATTTTTGTTCTCTTAACTTATATGGGGTTTTATAATAACGCATTAGGTGGGCTCCTATCATTGCCCTCCTTAATGGATGTGGACTACAGTGCAGACCTTTAACCCTTTGAGCGCCAGAGAGGTATGCAACGCATTGCTCTGCAATGCGTTGCATACCCCTCTGGCACTAAAATGTTAAAGAGACCTGGATCTGCTAGAGGGTGGCTTTGCCTCTCAGCTATTTTCCTCTTCTCTCTGCTTGGCTATGTCCCAGCAAAAAAATTATGTATAGGAACCCTGTCTATCTGTCTAGAAGCCACATTCTGAGGATCTGTGGTAGAATTACTAGTTTTGCACTCTGCTATTCTTTTTTTTTTTGCCTCATTCCTCATCCCCGCTTCATTTTAATCAGTCTTAGTTAGCCAGTGGCCATCCTGGATGAGGCATCAGCAGTAAAAGCTAAGATTTCTGCTGTATCAGGTAGATTCCAGTGGGTAAAAGGTGGCTTACTCTTTTATCCTTTCCTACTATAGTTAAAGAGGTGCCCTTTGGACTCCCCCCCCCCTTGCTGACAGGGCGTTGAAAAACACAAAGCAACTGCACTGTTTTATATATAGACGAGAGACAAAACTATACTTTCCATGAGGCCCCCTCTTTTCCCAATGGAGTAGGATGGGTGGGTCTTATGCTTACCCTCATTTTTTTTATCAATGAGCGACACATGTGGCTGGATTTTCCTTTCTGGCATTCTGTATTTAACCCTTCAGGAAGATAAGTATTTTTCTATTACATTTCTGTCCTGTATTTGTTATTTAGGGATCTCCTGGATATGTTTGAGTAGAAGGGAGACATGGGTTTCATGAGTCCCCCTGTTAACCCTGTGCTCCTCATGTTAGTTTTCTTAAGAACTCTACTGGTACTATGTCCCTTTTATTCTGTGGCCCCTATACAGCTTATGGACTCTTCTACTGAACAGGAACCTGGGTTAAAGCCCTGATATCTTCTGTGAGTAATATACCTTCTTCTATTCTGGAGATCCTTGAGCCTTGGACCCAGGATCCCCCCAAAAAGGGCATTTTAGTCATTTTGTCTGACATACATTTCCCAGGAAGGAGATATCTCTGTTGACAAATGTGAAACCAATGAGGATGATTTTGGTTTACCCTTTACCTGTGGGCATTCATTTAAGGAAGACCCTGGTTCTCCTGCTGAGGGTTTTATCAGAGACATTCATCCCAGATATATTTAAGAAGCCAGAAAGAGAGGATGTTATATTCCCTCCTCGCCATTCATTATACTAGGTAATTCTGGAGGAATTAAGATGACTGATAAGATCCACTTTATTGACAGACATATTTATATCCCTTAATTTCTGATGCCTTAGCACAGTGGGCTTCCCTCCTAGCAGTTGACCCTCAAATTTCTCACCTTTCTACACTTACAGCATTGCCACTTGTGAATACAGCAGCACTAAAAGACCAGGCAGATAATCACCTGGATTATGTCCTAAAGATGATTGTTGCAGCCTTTGGTGTAGTTCTGCTTCCCAACATCACTGTTGCTTGAGTGACTTTGTCTAGGCAGGTGACCCAGGCCTCACTTTTGCCATCTCTGCTATGTGGGAGTACATGAATGTTTTAGGATATCTGGTGTTTACCTTGGAGGTCGTCATATTTGCCCAGTTCCACACTCAGGAACTGCACTTGGAAATACCCAAAAATTGATCAAAGCAGCACTGTCATCTTTACAGTATCATGTCTGTCTCTGACTAGATGAAGTTGGATCTTCATTGGTGGTTATAGATTTCCCATCTGTGGTTGGGATGGCAATTGGCCATTCTAAATTAGGTGATAGTCATGACGGATGCAAGCCTAAAAAGCTGGGAAGTCACTTTGAGACCTCAGATGGCTCAGGGCATTTAGATCAAATAAGAAAGAGAATCTTCTGCCCATCAACATGACAGAGCTCAGGGCGATTCATAAAATTTGATTCATTGGTTTCAGTCCATCCAGGCCTTGCCTGTATTGCTTCAGTCCAACAGTGCAATGGTGGTGGACTACATCAACCACAAAGGAGGGACCATTAGTGCAACTGAGTGGTCATAAGTAGTGATGAGCGAGCATGCTCGGCCGAAGCTCGGTTCGGCTCGAGCATCGCTCTGATCGGCACATGGCGGTACTCGTACGAGTACCGCATGTGCTCGCCCGCCTTGTTCGGGTCTCCTCCCCGCACGTTTTGCGGCTGCTGCGCAGCCAATAAACGTGCGGGGAGGCTCTGACATCAGTGTAATGACAGCAGCCATGTTGGCTGCTGGCATTACACTGATTGGCTGGCCAGAACCCGTGATCGGGTGCTGTATAGCACCCAACGCGCGAGTTCGGCTCATTCTTAGCCAGGGAGAAATGCTCTTAGGCAGGGAAAGTCAGTGTAGGGAGAATAAAATTGTTGAAACTCTTTCAAGACCCAAAAGTCCTTTTTAGGACTGTTGTGTGTGTGGGGGCAGCATTTATATTTTGTTTGGGGGGGCACAATTTCCTTTTTTTTGTGGGGGGGATATATGTAAGGTGACATATAATACTAGATGCACAGGAAGTCAGTGTAGGGAAAATAAAATTGTTGAAACTCTTTCAAGACCCAAAAGTCCTTTTTAGGACTGTTATGTGTGGGGGCAGCATTTATATTTTGTTTGGGGGGGCACAATTTCCTTTTTTTTGTGGGGGGGATATATGTAAGGTGACATATAATACTAGATGCACAGGAAGTCAGTGTAGGGAGAATAAAATTGTTGAAACTCTTTCAAGACCCAAAAGTCCTTTTTAGGACTGTTGTGTGTGGGGGCAGCATTTATATTTTGTTTGGGGGGGCACAATTTCCTTTTTTTTGTGGGGGGGATATATGTAAGGTGACATATAATACTAGATGCACAGGAAGTCAGTGTAGGGAGAATAAAATTGTTGAAACTCTTTCAAGACCCAAAAGTCCTTTTTAGGACTGTTGTGTGTGGGGGCAGCATTTAATTTTTTTGGGGGGTGGCAGAATTTCATTTTTTTGTGGGGGGGGGGACATGTTCTAAGGTGACATTGTACTAGGTGCACAGGGACAAATATTTCACAGTGCAGTGACAAGCTGACATATTCTGTTAGGTGCACAGGGCCAATGATTTTACAACGCAGCGACAAAAAGGGCCATTTTAAACGTGTGCCTAGCCATAGATTATTGTCACAGTCTGTTTAGTGTGCAAATTCACAAATTAACGTCACATATTCCGTTCACTGTGCCTAGCCGCAGATTAGCGTCACATTCTGTTTCGTGTGCCTAGCCGCAGATTAGCGTCACATATTGTTTAGTGTGCCTAGCCGCAGATTAACGTCACATATTGTTTAGTGTGCCTAGCCGCAGATTAGCGTCACATATTGTTTAGTGTGCCTAGCCGCAGATTAACGTCACATATTGTTTAGTGTGCCTAGCCGCAGATTAGCGTCACATATTGTTTAGTGTGCCTAGCCGCAGATTAACGTCACATATTGTTTAGTGTGCCTAGCCGCAGATTAGCGTCACATATTGTTTAGTGTGCCTAGCCGCAGATTAGTTTTTATCTTCCTTTTTGTGTTTTTTACGGTCAGTCTGTAAAAATGGCATACTACGGGCGAAACATCGTTCCCAGCAGCGACGTTGGAGTCCAAGATGCATCCAGACATCCTCCCTATGCTGTCCCTGAACCATTTCTGTGGTGTTTCCATCATTTTCTGACCTTTTCCTATGAACCAGGCACCCTCCCCTCATCAGAGCAGGGGGTGCCTGGTGTAATGCTCGAGTCCTCCCATTGACTTCAATGGGGCTCGGGTGCTCGGCCGAGCACTCGAGCCTCCGGGGGCGCTCGGCCAGAGCACCCGAACACCCGAGCATCGGGGTGCTCGATCATCACTAGTCATAAGTCCAGCTCTCCCCGCTGTTCATATTCCAGGGGTAGACAACACTGTGGAGGACCTTCTCAGCTGTCAAAATATAGATCCCTGATGCTGTTGAGCTCCATAGTCTGTGAGGTCTTCTGACCATGTGTCTAATGGACTCACTGTTGACTCTCAAGGTCTACCTTTGTTGCTCCAGATCCAGGGACCCAATTGCTCTTGCTGTGGATATATTTCCTTGGCAGTTTCCCCTGCCACATGTGTTTTCTCCATTCCCTCTGATTCTCAGGGTCATGAGGAAAGTCAAGATGGAGCTGGCTCAAGTAATACTGATCACCCCATTCTTGTCTCTCTGCGCCTTGTTCTTGGATCTTCTCAATCAATCCATTGCAGAGCCATTTTTGTCATCTGCTACTTCCTGGCCTCTTGATTCAGATTCTTCTGTGTCACTTAGGGTTGGAGATATTGGCTTTGACAGCTTGATTCCTCAAGCCAGCATCTTGAGGTAGAAATGTTTCTCTGATTCTGTGACTGCCACTATGATAAATGGGTCTTCAATGCAACAACCATTAGTTATTCTAAATTGCATGATAGTCATGAATGATACCATCCTGAAAGGCTGGGGAGTCACCGTGGGTCCTTAGATGGCTTAAGACCTTTGGACTGAGAGAGTGAATCTTCAGCACATCAACATGCTGGAGCTCTAGTTTATTTGTCTAGCTCAGCTAGATTGGTCTTTTCCTGTATGGATTCAGTCTGACAGTGGTGGCCTACATCAACCACCAAGGGGGACCCTTAGTTTAAACACATGATCAGAAGTTTGGTTGATTCTCATTTGGGCAAAAGCTCATGTGCTGGCTTCTCTACTGTTCAGAAATTGGACAAAGTTGTGGCAGACCTTCTTAGTCATCAGCATCTAGATCCCAGTAATTGTTAACTCAACCAGATGGTGTTTGGCTGCATAATCTGTCTGTGAGGTCTTCTGACCATGGACCTAAAGGCCTCGTGGTTGAAACAATAGAATCCCCTGTTTTGCTTCAGATCCCAGGACTATCTTGCTCTTGCTATTGATGTCACTCCATGGCAGTTTCCCCTGGTATATGTGTTTTCTCCATTCCCTCTGACTCCCAGGATATTGAGGAAAGACAGGATGGAGTGGGCTCAAGTAATTATGGTTGCCCCATTGTGGTCTCTGTGAGTCTGGTTCATATCTTCTCAATCTGTGCATAGCAGAACTATTTAGGCTTCTGCTCCCTCTTGAATCAGGGTCCTCTGTGTCTCCCAGGGTGGAGATGTTGGCTTTGACAGCTTGGCTGTTAAAGTCAGCATTCTAAGGAATAAAGTTTTCTCTGATTCTGTCATTGTTGGGGCTCGTATTACACAGGGTGTGAAAACCAGAGGTTAGGGATGCATCCTTTTCTTCATCTGGTTATCTTACCCTTTCTTTAGGGGCTTTCTGAAAGTCCTTATTCTTAGCACTATTAAGTTCTAGGGTTCTGCTTTATCTGTACATTTTGTTGTGAGCTGTATTGTCTTATTACTGGATGTGCATAAATATTGCTGACCTCTTATTAAATGGGGTGAAAGAAAAATCAACACATATAATAAAACTCTACTATGCAGCAATCTGCCCCATCCAACCTGAGTGGAATGTAGATTGGATTAAATTAAAACAAGTCCACAATGAATGATAATGAGGTGCACAATAAATTCACTCTAGCATTCAAAGAATTAAAAGCCTAATTTAAATCAGCTGGAGTTTGAGGAATGTTTATTTTACCCTGAAGATGCATTTGGTTTGCTCCGGTTATGCTATACTAGTGCATAGGGTGTCTTATGACATGTAAAGTCTTTATGAGAAGCACTTGACTTCAGAAAACAAGGAATCTATAACAATACACAAAGTATAGCCAAGCAAAGGCAGAAGTCACATTTTCCAGAACACAGACTGAAGCACACATACAAAGAAGAGCTGGGTTAAATCTGTAATAAACCAGCTACACCATAGGGGACAATAAACATTCTCATTTAATTAAAACTAGTTGAACAGCCTGTGTACATGGGCCACAGTGCCAGGCATCAATGGCTGTGGCGCAGTCATACACAGTAGAGACTGCTCACTCCGTGGCTGATAACGGAGCGGGGTGCTCCGAATTCAGACCTTAGTCCTCTATGCGCACCTTCGAAGGTGCGCAGAGAGGACTATGGTCTGAATTCGGAGCTCCTCGCTCTGTTAGCAGCCACGGCATGGGCAGTCTGTACTGTGCATGTCAGCTTCTGACAAACATACATTAGCGAATTATTATATAGGATGAGGCTTTTAACGCATTGAATGCCAGAAAGGTCTCCAAGGCATTGCTTTACAATCCTTTGGAGACCTCACTCTAGCATTCAAGGGTTTACAACTCCATGTAAATCAGCGGGAATTTTGGGAAGGTTTACCCCCTTCCCCATGGCACAGTTGGTTTGCTCTTAGTGCATCAGCCTTGTTGTGTCAATGTTGCCACCATTTTCATATAGTGTACCATCCTCTTACTGTTTACTGTAAAGTATAAATGTTGTTTATGTAATTTATGTTGTCTATTGTGATGCACTGAAAAATGCGCTCACAATGAATAAATATGTTATATTAAACTTTTAACCCTTTGAGTGCCAGAGAGGTATACAACACATTGCGAAGCAATGCATTGCATACCCCTCTGGCATTCAGAGGGTCAAGGACCATATGAGTGTGTTAAGGAGTCGGACCAGAGGGGGTGCAACACATTGCAAAGCAATGTATTGTGAACCTCTCACTGACCCAAAAAGAGTTAAGAAACAAGTAAAAATATCCATACCATACATTTGAATTGTAAGCTTCTGTGGGCAGATTGTGCCCTGAACCTGTATACTTCACTGCTTATACAGACAAAGCTATATCATACGAGGAAAATTATATTAGTTTGCTATACTCTGAAGTTTCAATTTTCAAGTTTCATCAACAGAAATTGAGAACTAGTGCCTCATAAAAAAAACAATTTTCATTTCAGTGCCTATATAGCATAGCATGAAATGAGCCTGGCATGGTTCATTTCAATGAGATTTTTTTTTTCTCTCCAGCCACAGATTTTTTTCAGTACAGGAAGTACAAAACCATGTTTAAGCTTAAGATATACAAAGAAAGGCATTATGATCAGAAATATGTGTTATGAACGAATGCTCAAACTTTAGAAATGAATCAAAGTAATTTACATAGCAGATGAAAAAAAATAAGATCATGCAATGAAGAAAAACATCAAAACACTGAAAAAGATCAAACAATGCATCTTTGTTTTTCCTAGAAAAAAAAAGCAAGAAGGTCATCATTGTCATTTAAGGCTTTTTATGGCAGGAATCACAAAGCTCTCTCTTATAGAGTTTCCAATATTCTGCCTCCGTTCTAAAAAGAATTCCTGCCACCCATCTAATCACTGAATACTGCGACTGCACTGCTCTGCATGGTACATTCCTGACTCATTTCATCCCTTCACTCCCCCACATTGCTATTCTAATTTTGTACAGTGTTCACTTGGTCTGATACTTGACTGGCAGAAGAACGTGTTGATGCATATATTAAATTTATACCTTCAAAGATCAAAGGGTTATTTGCTTTGCAATTTGCTGGAGGCTTCTCTAGCTTCCAGGGTATAATAGTATCACATTTCAGTATGTCTCTTTTAATGGGAGCAAACTTAGTAAAAGTAAAGCTTGGGGTTGCTCTGTGTCACCACAAAATGGAATTTATCAACCTTTGGTGGGGTCATAAAGCTGATCCCCTCAGCTTGAATGCAAACTAAAAGTCTGGGACTCTCAGACAAAAATATTGCATATTCCCCATAGAGATACAGTATTGAGCTTTAAAGCCAGATACATAGGGTCTCTGGAGATCTGCATGGTACAAGGCAGATGCAATATGGTTACCCAAGGGGAGGAAGGGGGTCTACTTTCAGACCTCCCACCTGCTCCTCTGTTGGTAAAAGAAGGCTCACAACACAGCCAAGACTTAGGTCTACTCCAGGGGGAGCAAAGATATCAACAGGGCAACTATCTGATGATAGTTGCCCTTTAATCCATTCAATGCTGGAGGGGTAAGCATTGCATTGCATAGTATTGCATTGCATACACCTCTGGCACTCAAAGGGTTAAATGAAACAGGTGTTCCAGTTTGTTATGCTTCTAGGGCTCTGCATTAGTTTATTATGTTAGTTTCTACATTATAACACATATTGCTTTCAGTCTCCATGTAGCTTGTTTGTTCAGCAGACATCCCTCTGTCTACAACTATTCTGTTTTTTTGTTTTTTTTTTGCATTTTCTTTCCCCGCCAGGCAAGTTTACTGTTTCCTTTGTCCCAGTGTGCTTCTCTTCCTTCTGTATTTGTGGCTGTCATTCAATTTGATTCTCACTGTTTTATTACATTTTTCTCTGTGGTTGCTTCCTTTTCCCCTTTTATTTGTTGTCACATCCATATCTCTTCTTGGTCTCACAGAGCACAATAACACCATCTGGAACTGTGCTGTAATGGCTGCTTTGTAAGTTTTCGAATGCCAAGTGAGAGAAGAACCACTATTCCTATCAGAGCAAAAATAAAAAAAATATACAGAGTTTTACCATGAAGAAATGTTCCTGTGTTCTCCTGTGTCTGTGGAAAAGTTTCAGACATGTTCTTATTCTCTCTAGGAATATTTACAACATTGATTCCGGTACGCAGCATTTTGAGGGCAGTCATGTAATAATATAACATTAGCTTATATGGGATATGGTAGGAAGATTTTATTTGATTCTAACCACAGTGTTGTTTCTGTTAGTAGGGAGGATATAGGTGGGATGGGAACTAGGAGGTGGGAAATTATTTCTGAAGTGTTTTGTTAATTATATTTGGCCAACAAATGTATATATAATTTTTTCACTGTTTTCACTGTTTTCAATGTGATTTGTTTAATTGAGGAAAAGCAGAGTGAAATTACACAATCCACTTTTGTAACTTTACTATTACATTGACTATATTGCATCTTTAGCACCCTGTGCATGATACATATGGATTGCATCCATTGGTTTATTATTGGATGCTAGACTATAATTATTACATTGTAATAGAGGATCTAGTATAACTCCCTTTTTTCTTCTCTTGTTGGTTTGTAGTACCATTTATTGTATAGACTCCTTGACTTATTCTTATACTTGTTTTGGTGTCCACTTGTTTCTCTATGTTTTGTAGTTTTGTTTTGGGACCATCCATCCAGTCATTATTCTATTCCGTGAGATAGCTCAGTTGGGTAATGCACTAGCTACAGAATCTGTTCAAAACTCAGTGTTTTTAGGTTTTAGTTCTGGCAGGACTAACTAAGGCTTTTATCTTTCCTAGGTAGATAAAATGAGTACAATTAAATTGGATAATAATATTGATACCCCTGGGCATACTTGAAGGTGAGAGGTATTATCAATATATAATTCATAGGAAAATACTTTGATATTATCACCATTACACATATCATCAAAATCTTCAGCCCTTGGGTATGGCCTGGCAGCTATCGAGTGAGGATTCATCTTGGTTTAGCTTCAGCATCTAATCTCTGTCTTTAATGGACTTTGGAGCACCTTGGATGTGTCAGTACCAACTGTTTTGACTTCTATTGTCTGCACAGTTGGGGAACTTGGTTCCACCTTTCTCTGGACCCGTCTGGTCCTTTTCCTGGTATTACCTCCACTGCAGCCTAGCATTCGATGCGCACACTCCATTCCTTTCCTGCACCCACCCTACATCTTGCCACCTGGCACGCAGACCATTGCGGGGACCCGATTTGACTTCTTGAACCTTACCTCCACTGCTGTCGGTGTCTTCGATACTGAAGTCTAAACTCGGATTGCAAAATGAGGCTAGCCCTGCAGGAGTGTAGGTCACGTAAAACTCACATTGCCATATTTCAGGAAACTCATTTCTCCAGGCTCCAGTCCCTACATCTTTCAACCAGACAATATACCAGATCATTTTTTGCTTCATCTACCAAGAAAAAGGCTGATGTTGCAATACTTCTCAGACAGCACTTTCCCTTTCAAGTCATTGACCACTATGCTGACCAACAAGGTAAGTTTCTTATTCTGTCGGGCACTATTCGCCTAAGACCACTGATACTGGCTACTGTATATGTCCCTAATGATAGGCAAATCCACTTTCTGTCCTCATTTTTTAAGAAACTCGACTAATTCTCTCCCCAGCATGTCATCTCGGGGGGGGGGGGGATTTTAACACAGTCCATAACCCGACTTGGGATAAGTCTCACTCGCCCTCTTTGGCAACTCTCAATCAGTTGAACTCACAGGCAGTGCAATTTCGCACTTTGTTATCCCAGGCTGCTCTGAAGGATGTGTTGAGTTTAAGTAATCAAACATCTCGAGAATTCACATATTTTTCACCTGTTCATCACAGCTACTCCTGCACTGATCTTATTTTCGCTTCCCCCACTCTACTTAGTGCCTTCCTTGAAATTCATATATTGTCCATTACCTGGTGGGACCATGCTCTGATTCTGTTCTCTATTAATCTAGAAACATCTCAGTCCCAAGATGACTCTTGGAAGCTCAATGATGGGCTTCTTCGGAGCCCAACTTTTGTATCTCACATCTGATCCCATATTGATCTGTATTTTGATACTAACTCGCATTCTATATCTAACCAAGCAGTTTTGTGGGGCGCATGTAAAGCGTACATCCGGAGTATCATAATTGCATTCACTTACAAACAATGTAAAACTCAACTTGCAACTATAAAGAAACTACAGGAGGACCTGGAGTCCTTTGAGCGGCTACATAAATAGCACCCTATTGTGTGCAACTATAGTTGTCTAATAAAGGCTTGTGATGCCCTTAACAATCACACAATGGATCATATAACAAAGCAAATGGCTTGTCTCCTACTCCTTTTGGTTTGGGCTAAAAAGGTCATGAATGTCTCTTCCACTCCAGATTCTCCATCATCATCACCACCACTACCACCAGTCACTGCTGCTGCTTTATTAAAGACATATCGCAAGTTGGAGGAGTTGATGAAAAATATGACAGATGGTCCTCTAATGTCACACTTGCCATTTCTTGTTGACATGAATGCAAACTGGCAGCACTAGCAGCAGCCACAGGCAGCTGATCTGTGCTCCTGGTGGGGGTGGAATTATTGCTGCTTACCACCAGTTCTGGCTTCTTCAAGATCATGCTACATGTAGACACTGCTGTGGGGAATGGGAAAAGGGGACTCCCAGGTTCTGCATTACTTCCCTTACCACTCCCCTAACGCAAGTTCCACCAGCTGCTTCACAATCACTGTTACTACTTCTAACACCAGATTTTTTTTGCAGAAACACGATGGGACCTTTTGCCCACTCCTAATCATGAGAAGATGTTGCTACACCTTCCCGCATCCAGACCCTAGTGTCAGAAGGTGATGGCAAGCCAGGTGTTTTACTCTTCATCGAACTTTCAGGCTTAAGCCGTGTTTCTCTATTTTTCCTCCTCTTCGATTTCAACATTAACTAATGGGTCCCTTGGGGAGCAACATGAGGCTTCTAATTTCCTTTGTGGGGGTTTGGCTTTAACATGCTTCACATAAATGTCATGGTGTCTCTATTTCATGTGTGTTATGAGGGCAATTGTGCCAAGGTGCGTTCCCTCCTCTCCCCTTTTCACTGACATCACAAATTGGGCGCAGTGCTATTGCTGATGCCTGCACTGTACCTGCTCCAATTTAAAAATATTCCCACATTCATGACCTCAGGAGGGAGGGGAAAGGTGGAGAAGAATTGCCTCTTTTCTCTCCTCCACCACAATCCCCTTCACTGGCTGGAAGGGGGATCATAGGATCAGGGGGATGTTGTGGTTTTCCTTGACTGCTGGCTGGCTGCTCAACTTCACTTACCCTTCCACCTCAGCAGAAGGATCTAATGCAGTCATGCTAGTCCCATAGTCCCACCACCAGCACCCTGAGACATCTCTTTGGGACTTTATTATACAAAGTTTATCCTTCAATGTGCTTATTTCTATATGTGATATGTTTATGCATAGGGTATCTTTAAAAGTATGGTAACTTAGGGATATATTTTAATATTGCACATATTATTTCATGTAAAGAAATATTGGTCAGTGAGGTAGAAAACACAAGGTGAGAGCTGGAATAATTGGTTGTTCTCAGGAAGAAGCCCATGTCCTTTTGGGTTAAGGGGCATTCTACCAGGTCAGTGGGTGCTTCTTGGGCCTACAAGAATCAGGCCTCTGCTGAGCAGCTGTGCAAGACAGAGATATGGTTGTCACTTCACACATTTGTCAAACACTACCGTGATAATGTGCTGGCTTTGACTGAGGCTAGTTTTTATTGGAAGGTCCTGTAGGCAGCTGAGCCTGTGTGTCTTTCTTGATTTATATTTTGTCTAGTAACCCGTTAGTTTCTGTTATTTGGTTTGCAGTATTGGTGTCAGTTGACACCTGAGGTTCATGTTGTACAAGTTCATTTCTGTGAGAACTGATCTGTGTTTTGATGTTTTTTTTTTCTCTTTCCCACCCTGGAATCTTGGTGAATGCTTTGGTATATCCCCATGGTTCCTATGTTCCACACAGGATGCTAGAGAAAATGGGATTTTTTGTGTACTTACTGATAAATCCTTTTCTCTTAGTCCATGTGGAATACAGGACTATCCTTCTGGAGAAAAAACAACTGTTTGAGTCCTGGGCTGGGAGGTCCTCTTTTGTTCTCTAGTTCAGGGATTCCCTTTCTTGTTTCACTTCTGTTTCTTTTCTCTTTACTATACTTTAAAACTGAACATAGTAACATAGTAGATAAGACTGAAAAAAGACATGCGTCCATCAAGTCCAGCCCATGCCAAAAACACCCCTGTTGATCCAGAGGAAGGCAAAAAAAACCCTCTGGAGCCATTTCCAATCTAATCCCAAGTGTTTGTGTGGGGAGAATTATTCCTTCCTGACTGCAATTGGTAGTCAAATAGTTCCCTTGATCAATATCCTATTTGCTTTGAAGTCATCTGTCATATTTGTCAATATTGTTCTGTGCTAGATATACATCCATTGCTTTTTTGAATGCAGTTGCATTATCTGCAAGCACAACATCCTGAGGCAAAGGATTCCATAGCCTTACCGCCCTTACTGTAAAGAGTCCCTGCCTTTGTTTTAGTCGAAAGTGCCTTTCCTCTAGTTTTAATGGATGACCTCTTGTTCTTAGCTCAGCTCTTTGCATAAATAATTCATTGGATAGTTCTTTGTATTGACCTTGAATGTATTTGTAAATGGTAATCATATCACCCCTTAGACGTCTCTTCTCTAATGTAAACAAACCCAGTTTGGGTAGTCTCTCTTTGTAACTCAGATCCTCCAATCCCTTTATCAGTTTTGTTGCAGGTCTCTGCACCTTTTCCAGTTCAGTAATGTCTTTTTTTAGAACAGGCACCCAAAATTGTACTCCATATTCTAGATGAGGCCTAACCAAGGATTTATACAGAGGTAGGATAATATTAGAATCCCTTGCTTCTACACCTCTTTTTATGCAGGCTAGTACTCTATTTGCTCGAACATATCCAGGTGGGTGGAGAAGGAGATTTTACCCTATGGTTCCTATTTACCACATGGACTAAAAGAAAAGGATTTTTTTGCTAAATACACAAAAATCCCCTTTTAAATCTATTGACATTTTTATTTGTCCTCTAAAGTGCATTTGCTCCATATTTTCTTTATCCATATTCCTCAAAGTGTTTATACAGGTAATTTTGACAGAATTCTTTATTAATGCTTGGTAAGAAATTAAAGCACAAAATGCAGAAAGTAAAGACAGAGTTTATGAAATAGAACAAGAAGGTAATGAATGGTTGCAACTGCATCTTTAAATATAGATCTTTGGTTCTTATGCAGGAAGCTAAAGGGGTACAATTCTGGGACATGCTAACTACATCACAGGTAACAAATACACATTTCCAAAATTTCCTCTGAATCAATGGGACTTTTAACCCCTTGAATGATAGAGAGGTCTCCAACGCATTGCACAGCAGTGTTTTTAAAGCCTCACATATAATTGATTTGTCTTGTTTTAGCCTTATTTCTAATGACATTATTTTTAGACATTAGATTGAGGATTTTATTTTGTGATGCATCTGCAGAGAGTGACAGAACACTGCAGAGCTAAAATATTACTGAATGACAGAAATGGTAAAAATAAACCCAAGTATCAAATTCTTTTGCAGACAATATACACTGATCCTTTGTTTTAGAAAGCTCCATTTATCTTGATACTTTCTTCATAAATACTGGTAGTCTTATTACACTGAGACTGTTAGTGCTGTCATTACATTCTCTTGACCAAAATTGTATTTATGGATGTATCCCAACCTCATTTATCTCAGCCTGTAAAATTACGTTGTCCAAATCCATCATATTATGTACCATTTCCTTACTTTTAAGCCTATTCTGGTTAGGGGTTATAAACAAAATGATATACATAGAAGGAAAGAAAGAATGGCAGTGCCACACATAAATAAAGAATAGTGGATACACAAGCTGGTGCATGACTGATATAATGCATATAAATATACTTGGCCTGGACTATCCAAGGAGAGACAACAAACAATCTGGATTAGCAGCACAATATGTTATTTATTGTATGATTCCATCTCTGTCCAAACATTTTCATTCTAAGCCTGGACCATTCCCCTCCATGGGTTGAGATCAACAGGTTGAAAGGCCAAGAAGTCTAATAATGGAACATATGAAGTAAGCAGGAAGCACAGAGCAGACACAATAAAATGTAGTAGAGGTTGTATTACCAGGGTGTAGAGATTAGGCATAGTCTGACAGAGCATGAGCTGTAAGTGAAAAACAGGTGCAGTCAAATGCAGCAGAGATCTTACTACCTGGAAATGGAGAACAATCATAGTCAGGGTAAGGCTGTGTTCAGAACTTGAGAGACAATCCAGAGTACAAGGCAAAGCAGAGGCAATATTACAGGGGGATCTGAGGCTGCAGTTGTAATAGGGCCCAGCATCCAAGGGGTCCATATGCTACAGGGCTTAATATGTTTAGTTATGCACTTGGGAGAATATTTTTATTACATTGCTTACATCTTTACTAAATGGACATTGAGAACTTTTGATATGTTTTATATGTGTTTGGACATTAGGATTCAGCTATTTCCCACAGTGGGTACACTACACCTGATCTGACATCAGCTGGTGGGGAAGGTAATGATGAATGAGGTGAAGCTGTACCCACATCTTCCCGCATCCGGACCCTAGATCAAGAAGGTGATGGTGAGTCAGGTGTTTCTCTCTCCATCACACTTACAGGCTCTGGCTGGGTTTCTCTATTCTAATTCATCTTTGATTTATGCCTCACCTCTTGTTGCCTTTGGGGAGAGTCAGGGGTACAGCAACAGTGGTGCCCCGATTTCTTTGGTGGGCGTTTGGCTTTAACATTCTTCACATAAATGCCATGGTGTTTATGTTTCATATGTGTTATGAGGGTGTTTGTGACAAGGTGCATTCCCTCCTTTCCCCTTTTCACTGATTTATCACAAATTATTCACAGTGCTGTCACTGATGACTGCACTGTGCCTGCCCCAAGAGAAAAATAGTCCCACAACCAGGGCCCAGATGAGAGAGAAAAGGTGGAGATGAATGGCCTCTTACTTCCTCTCCTCCATATTTCCCTTCACTGGCTGGGGCAGAGGATGATGTTGCTGCTTTTGCTGCTGCTGCTTTAGAATCAGCACTACAACAAGGACCAGGAGTATTGCTCCTGGCAAGTGGAAATTGCCTAGTCCCTCATCGCTACTGCTGGACCCCATTCCCACTATGGCCATGGTAGTCTGTGGCACATTAGCCTGCTCCTCAGCATCAGCAGAAATTACAGCAGAAGCAAACTCTGCAAACTGTTGTTGGTGGTGATGCCCATCCCCATTTGTATCTTGGTCTACTATTCCTTCTCGGTTTGGGCTAAAAAGGCCATTAATGTCCCTTCCACCCCAGCTTCTCCACCATAACCCTCATCATCATTACCATTACCAGTCCCTCCTGCTCTATTAGAGTCTCACCAGTTGGAGGTGATGATGATTGTGACAGAGGGCCCCCTACTGTCACACTTACCATCTCTTAAGGTGAAGAAGGCAGAGTAGCAGTACTAGCAGCAGGCAAGCTGTGCTCATTGTGGTATTACTGCTGCTAGCCTTCAGTTCTACCTTCCTCAGTATCATGTCCCAGAGGGACAATGCAACGGGAAGAGGAATAACAGGTTCAGGGGCATGTTATGTCCTCCCTTGACTGCTAGACTGGCTGCTCCGCATCACTTCCCCTTCCACCTCAGCATCAGCAAGAGGCTCTATCGAGGTCATACTAATCCCACCAGCTAATTCGCTATCACTAACAGTAACCACATCAATTTCAGTCTCTGAGTCTTCATCACTATCACCTCCACCTCACGCCCAACACTCTGAGTCTCTAGCTTCTTGGTCTTAGTAGTAGTAGTGGGACTGCTTGGGGATGGCTAGTGTGAATTAGGGTCCCCCTCTGTCACACTTGCGTTCATCTCTTCCCTCCCTCTCCTGAGAATCACAAGGCACACTGGCAGCACTAGCAGCAGGCACAGGTAACTGACCTGTCCTGTTCACACCGCTACCCTCTTTTTCCTTTGCTTGTGACACTGCTTGTGTCATTGGGTCTGGGGAATCAGGGCATCCAGTCCCTTCAGTGCTGGTAGGGGTCACTTCCTCCTCCTCAGACTCACTGGATGCATAACAGTCCTTCCAGCTCCCTCCTTTTATTTGTATTCCAAGTGCTCGTAGTGATAGCAGTCACTATGAGCATCTCCTGCCTCAATTTCTATAAATAAATAACAACCTATCACCCTCTCTTTCTCTCTCTCTCTTTCTCTCTATCTAGCTGCTTGTATTCTGTTTCAGTTCCTGGATAAGTGCATATAAGTAAAGGGGTGAAAAGTTTGAAAATACTGAAAAAAAGAGAAACATTTTTGGAAATAAGCAAAATCAGTTAAGATTTTAAGGGCTTTTTTTAAAGCGGATTCTCCAGTGAAAAATCAGACAACCATATGTTTTTTGTGGATTTTATCGCCCACCCCTACAAATCACCTTAAGGACTGAAGAAAATAAGTAATGTACTGAGGGTGAATCTCTAGAACTGGAAAAGTAGAAGCCTTCACTAGCCAATCATTCAGATAGGGGATTATGGCTGTACCTTGTTCCCAGAGATGTGCCACTGTCATGACTATGATCTTTATAAATGTCCTTTCAAACCAGAAATAAGGCATTCACCTCCTCCAGTGCAGCAGACAATGAACTGGGCTAGGGCCACAATGGAAGACTGGCATGTAGTTCTGCTTTTCCACAGAAAACCTCCTGCTTTAAAATGTATGGAGCCAACTGGTTCTCTGGAGGGGACCACATCACCTCTGAAGCAGAAAGCTGAGAGATTGGGAGCTGGCCCTGAAATGCAGGAGGATTATAGTGCTTGTGGCTGCTTTTACCCTAAAATGCAGCACATACTGGAAAAGACAGCAAGCCATGAACAGTGCTTTCACATTGAATCAGACTCAATTAACTCAAATAACAGAAAAAAGGTTAGTTAAGAGACCTGCGCAAGATGGGACTCTTCCAGAAGTTCTCAGGGATGCCCACCTGGGTCCCTAAAAATAACATTGAGTAGATTTTGCCTATAGGAACCCCTTACCTGGTAGGATAGAAAAATACTGTTGACGGTAAGGTAGGAGGTTCAACACGGGGGATGGTGAGGTTGGAAGTCCATTTTTCATTTCCTTTAAATGGGATTTTTTACCCATTATTTGTCCCCTATATTGATTTTATTTGCCATAGATTTGCTCCTCTTTGTCGGTATAGATAATGTCCAATAACCAACTTATTTCTACAGGTATAGTCACTTGTAAATCACCTATAAGGACCTGTGAGGGAACCGTGAAGATATACGAATATATCCTGCAAGTAACACACTCAGAGAAGAAATAACAATACTGAGAAATAAGTGTGTGTGTGTGTGTATATATATATATATATATATATATATATATATATATATGTAAGTAAATGTACCTTAGAGACTGAGAGGGAGAGTCCAAAGACAGGGTCCAAGCAGGATGGCCAATATGCAAGGCCACAGCAATACTGGGAGCCTGGGTGACAGAAGAGAAGCAGAGTCAATAGAACAGGCCAGAAGGTAAGGGCGGGCAGCTAACATGTAGGGTCAGTAATCCAAGCCAAAGGGTCAAGACAGGCAGCTAACCTGCAGGGTCAGAAATCCAAAGTCAAAGGGTCAAATCCTGTATATATCAAGAAGCTAGGAGGAAGCTGATGAAACTCACAGAGCTCTAGTGATATCTGAGAACTGACTCCGGGGAGAGCAAGACATATATAGAAGGAGGGCTCTGATGTCAGCACGCAATGTCAATGTCATACAGCAACGTTGAGACACCTACATGATGCAACAACAGAACAAAAGGCAGTTACCTCCATCCAGCATGGCCGCCCCTCAGCAGTGTTCGGTGCCTGCGGTGCTGACATCACCACAATGTCTTTGGTGATTTTCACGTGAAGCCAGAAATGTGTTTATTTTTGGTTGCCATATTTCTTAGTCTGACACTGCTTTGGATGATCAGTTATCAATAGTGCCTGCTAATTTTTAAACTCATAATGTTTGTTTGACTTGAGCCCCATTATAGAGATCTTCATGAATTTTACTTCTGTTTGACCAAACAACTGGTCTTCATAAATTGCTGTTATTTGGATTGTAGTTATAAATGGAGACTTGACTTATAGCCTTCTGACATACTTGATTATGATCCAACAACTATTAATATTGTTTATTCATGTATTTATTAGGTTTGATGGCCAACACCATTCTTTTCTTCATTTCCTGAGGTTGCCGTGGTTACCATTTGACTTTTTTGTATGCACCTTATGATGTATTTTTCTTATAGATTATCCTTTGCTTTTCCACTTATCTCTATATTTTTGGAGCTGGCATTATTCTCGTACTCCTGATTATTTTCTCTGAATTCTGCTTTCTTTGGATTCCATTGGTTCATTGACCCTTGGTTCAGTTATTTTTCCTTGTTCTGTTAACCAAATCGTGCTTACTTTATATGGAGATGTTTCTCAGTTATTTACTCCTGCTCACTTCACTCTGTATTCACTGTGATAGCAATTACATACTGAGGCTATAAAATGCTGATGTACTACAAAAAACTGTTGTAATTCTGGAGCAAACCAACTGCACCATAGGGATCAAATACAAATTTCCAAAATTCCCACTGATTTAAATTGAGCTTTTAAGCACTTATATGTGAGGTCTCTGACATATAATGAATCGATGCACTGGAGGACCCTAATTTCAAGGGGTTAAAGCACATTTTAATCAATGAGAAATTGTATTTCTCCACCATGGTGCAGTTGGTGATCTCCAGATTAACGCCAGTTCTATTTAGTACATCATCCTCAATGAGTCAGCGTTTTTGTCATTTCTGCTTTTGTTCATCTTTTATCTTGTCCCATCACTTTTACCTCTATTTTATATTACGTGCTATTCATTTTATATTTTGAGATTTTCATTTTCCGATTCATTTACTTTATGTTATTTGATGTTTATTCTGTGGTTTAAGGGTCAAGTTATGATCATACCTGCGAACTTCCAAACTAAGCTGACCCAGCAATCTTTGAAATATTAACCCTTAAAGTTTCTAGGTATGGCTATGATGTCACCCGACTCACCCACTGCAATTTTGGAGTCATGTGTCATCTTCTGTTGTTTTTCTCCATATGTTTATATGCATGTACAGAATAGTGTATATGCACCATAAAATAATTTAGGATTTGGAGAGGTTATCTCCACTTTATCACCTTATTATTGTGCTTTAGTATACAACCCCAGCCCTGGAGTAATTTTGAGGAAAGCCAAACGTGTCACACTGTATACATAAATAGTTCCATTTCCCTTTTAACATTTTGAATGTTAGAGTGCTAGAGAGGTCTCCAACACACTACAAAGCAATGGGTTTGAGACCTCTCTAGCAATCAAGAGATTAAACACTTTTAAATTAATGAGAATTTGTATTTGTCCCCTATAGTGCACCTGATTTGCCCACAGAATCCCTGCAGTTTGTCTTAGTACATCAGCCTTGGCATCTTAGTAAGTTTAAAGGGATAGTAATGTTTCAAAATAAAAGCAGCTCCAATTAATCTTCATAGTATTTGGGCCATGGAGAGTGTTTTTTCAATACTGTCAGAGCTGTAGTTCAAGAGTAATTGACTGATAAAGTGTCCCTCTCCCATCCCTTTTACCTAGTGTAAGCCACCTCCCCTCAGATGTGGAATCTGGTCTCTTGACCGGACAGGTCACAGCAAGGGACAATCTTCCTACTGTGAGAACAATGAAAACCCTGCCCCATTGATAGGTTTTCAGGTTTTTCCTTATTTTCTCTGAAGATTGACCCTCTCTGCGATCCATCCGGACAGTCTTCCTGCTCTGAGATGAGCAGTGTTACATCAGTAAAAGGGGCTGGAGGGGGATAATTTATCATTCAATTACTCTTGAACTACAACTCTCACAGTATTGAAATAACACTCTCCATGGCCCAAATACTATGCAGATTAAATGGAGCTGCTGTTTATGTGAAACATTACTAGCCCTTTAATGGTCTGCTAAAATATAAAGTAAAAAGAAGTGTGGCGTGAAGTGTTGAGTACCCCTCTGGCTCTCAAAGGGTTAAACAGTGGCCACCTAATAAATCCCCTTTCCCACAATTTTTGCAGCGCTAAGCAGAACCCATTTATTTTCTTGGTGTTAGTGTTCCTTTAAATGAGGACACGTTCAGTGATTTTTTTCAGTGTGTATTGACTTAAAACTTATATTCCTTTATTATGACACAAATCAATAGAAAAAGCTTTCTAACAAAAGTTGCTAAGAGGTTCTACATTCGTTTTCGTTTATATAATGTGTCCTTGTCATTACAAAAGCTTTGAGGTTTATTGAATTTACCAGGCTTTGGTTGTTGTTTAGCCATGTGATCATTAGTGGGTGTAAAGCTTCAACAGCACTCTTGTCATTTCTGGATGGACTGCTGGAAGTATTCATGGTTTGAGTACTTTATGGGTTGATTTATTAAGCACTGACGTAGGCAATCATACTGCTACCAGGCATGCACTGCCACTGACTTAAGTAGATTGGAGTTTCATGAAATGACCTGTCACTCACCTTAGTGTTACAAGTAGGCATTGATTCAAAAATATGCCTCGAGTTCCTTATGCATGAACACATTACTATAACAACCGGATTTAGAGTTGGAATTGTTAGACCTCCTAGTGAATATTCATGAGCTTTATTATTGCTTCCCTAGAGCACAGATTTGGCCTTGCACATAACTTAAAGTTAGCAGACTCGATGCATATGTAAAAAGGATTGGTAAGTGGGATCTTCTAGCATTAAGGACTTTGCAGTAGAGTAACAAGTGCTGGGTTATGTGCAAGTGGCTACAGCAGCAGTGAGCTGAGGCTATAGTATACATACACATTTCAAATTTGTCTCTTCTGTATACTTAAATTGTGTTAAATCTGTAGTGCTGCTTTCAGCAAGGTAAAAAAAAAAAAAAAACAGCAAATCTGGAGTAAACTTACTACACCATATGGGACAAATAAAATACCACAAATTTGACATACTTTAACCCTTTTTGTGCCAGATGCTTTGGGATGTGTTCTCTTCTCTATTGGCTGGACACATTTTCATAACTGCTGCTATGCATCTGTTCATGTATGATTCACTTTTGCAATGTTCAAGTTAAATAGGTAAACTATATATTTCCTGAAAGTAGATATCCGATTGCATTGCATTTCTACCCCTAGCCTTGAGTGCATAAATATTTCCATGAGGGAGAACCAAATATCGGATCACCCCGTTAAAGGGTGATTTGTGTGCTGTGTGAAACCCCACTCGGTGCAGAAAGGGCTACACCGAGTATGTGCAGGCATCTAATATAGTCTAAAAGTAGAAGGAAGATCTCACAGGCATGTAGTGGGATACCCTGATGCAGGACTGAGAGAACCCAAAAAAGCCCAGTATACATATACACATATATGGAAATGTATATACATCCTATATAATAATTCGCTTAAACGTGCGTAACAACAGTCATGTGCAGTAGAGACTGCTGCGCATGCTGCAGTCATGTGCAGTAGAGACTGCCCGCACCGCGGCTCATACAGAGCCAGCTCTGTATCAGCCGCGGCACGGGCAGTCTCTATTGTGCATGACTGCCCCGCAACCGGCTGGCAGTGGTACTGTGGCCCGTGTAACGGGCTCTTCAGCTAGTATAGATATAAATAAACTATGTACCTGGAGTCCACAAGGAGCAGACCTGCAAGGGAGAACAGGAACAGCCGAGCTGGAGCAGACCACAGAGAACAGAGTCCTCAGCTGGGATAACAGTAGCTGGAATCCACAGGGAGCAGAACTTGCTGGAGTCCACAGGGAGCAGAACTTGTAGGAGAACAGGAAGTTCCAAAACAATGGTCAAGAATCCCAAATACTGATCAGGCAAGACACTTGACAAGCTGGGTCAGAGTCTAAAGCAGTGGTCAGGGTAGGATACATTTACAAGCAGGGTCAAAGTCCAGGCCAGAGGTCAGGGCAGGCTTTATCAACAAGCAAGGTCAAGATCAAATCCAAAGAAGGCACAGACCTTTCCTTCCATGCCACTGAAGACCACCGGGGAGGTAGGAAATGGACAATGGAGGTAATGTGGAGAGTTGGGGGCAATGTGGACAGGTGGACATTGGGGGCAATGTGGAGAGCTGGGGCAATGTGGAGAGTTGGACATTGGGGGCAATGTGGAGAGTTGGACATTGGGGCAATGTGGAGAGTTGAACATTAGGGGCAATGTGGAGAGTTGGGGG
Organism: Rhinophrynus dorsalis; assembly: GCA_037306005.1. Taxonomy (NCBI): domain Eukaryota; kingdom Metazoa; phylum Chordata; class Amphibia; order Anura; family Rhinophrynidae; genus Rhinophrynus; species Rhinophrynus dorsalis. The sequence continues at coordinate 290,441,982 of CM074721.1, forward strand.
CAATGTGGAGAGGTGGATGTTGGGGACAATGTGGAGAGGTTGTCAAGGTTTTGCTGAGCTGCTCCCATTCTGCCTATTGATTCTGCTGTCTGAGCTAATCTAGTGCTCTGCTATCCACTGCTGCTGTCTTCTGAGTTTCTGGCTCAGGCTGAATCAGCTGACCTCTCTGATTACTCACCTGACTGTTATCAGCCAACCCTCTCAGGGTATTTATAGCAGCTTGGCTCACTTCCCCATTGTCCTTGTGTTTATTTGCTGACCTGTTGCTGCTAGCTGCTGTGGATTTTCCTGTGCTCCCGTTTGCTGTGTTCCAGACCCTTGGCTTATTCCAGACTTTGCTGACTTCTGTGCTTCTGACCCTTGGCTTGTTCCTGACATTGCAGACTTCTGGTTTCCTGACTCCGGCTCAGCTGAATACCTGTTTTGGTTCCTGATCCTGGCTTGTCTTTTGGTGTATGCTCTTGGATCATGCTTCTGTTTTTGTTGAACTAATAAAGATGTATTGCATTTTACCTTTTTGTGTCCTGTCTGGTTCTTGGTCCCTAACAGAGGTGGACATTGGGGGCAGTGTGCACCAGGGCCCAGTGACTCCTAGTTACACTTCTGAAAATAGGCATTATTTCTTTTTACATTTCTGCCCCTTCAACTGAAATCTTTGAAAACTATGAAATGTCCTACTGCATTCATTAATTACTGTTCTTACCAGGAAAATAGCATCCTATTGGAATGAGTTGGCATACTGTACAGGGTGCCGGATGCAAAAAAAAAAAAAAAAGAAAAAAGAAAAGAAAACTACACCAACTGCCATCTGTCATTTTTCCTTATATTTATACATGACTTGTCTGTGCTAATGTGGTTGTAACAACTGCATAAATGAAGGTAGACAAATCATCAACTAACGGGTCACTTGCCCTTCTAGTCCTAACCTAGTGTGCACAAATATTTGCAGAAATTGATTCTAAATGAAAAATTAGGCTTTTTTACACCTCCACCCCTTCAAATGTATACATCTTTGTCGGACTATTTATTATGAAGATATCCAAAGGGTTAAAACAAGAGAACCAATCAGGTTGGATATCTTCACTTAAATAGGTAAATGACAATATAAAATAATTTTGAGACCTTTCTACTTTATTAGGTATTGACACGCTACTTCACAGTAAAGAACTGATAGAAATAATCAATCCCGCATATTTGTGCAAAACTATATATAATTTATTAAAATACAAAATACTATATATAAAATATCAGCAACAATGAGATAAATGAGTGATTAGCAATTACAATAGATACATAGAAAACTAAACCACAATTATTACCATGAGGATTACCAGCAGTGAAAGGGTTAACCACACGTAGGTATATTCAGAGGTATTAAATAACAATAATTGCACTCAGTAGCATAGAAAAAGTTAATTGATCCTTACAATTAATAAAATACGGTTGGCAGCAGTGTATATGAATACCTTGTGTATAAACTATGCTAATTATGGTTTAAGGTATATTTTCATTTGAATTGACCTTAAAAATAAAGCCAGTTCCTATGATAATTATCCTTGTACCATATACTTAGAATTAATCCAATAATATATGTCTAGAAAGTATACGAACTTCATGCAACATATATATTAAATATGACTATAGCAACATATATCAAAACCTATAGGCACTTCAAGGGTTAATCCACTGATTTAAAATAGGTGCCACACCCAGAAGGCTGTTTCTTTTGTCTAGTGAAAGTGAAAACTTCAGATTTACAAAAGATAAGCCTAGCACATGCACAGAGAATTCCAAAGAAAACACCACTAACAACAGACAAATAGCGGTTAAAGGGTTAATAACTGGATTCAAAGAATTCCCTAGATCAAATATTAGCTATTATAATCTTCCCAGAACCACAAAATATTATTCTAGGAATACCAAGAATTATATTAATTAATATATAACCCACGCTATATAACTATATTACACTTATTTGGCAAAATATAACAGTTTACCAATAAATATATAAACTCTGTTTAATTCCAGAAATCTAGAGCTGATATAGCGTATTATAATTGATCCCAAATGGTTGGCCAGTCCACTTAAGACAATTAGAAGACAAATTTAAGTTTCTTCAAATAAGAAGAAAAATATGAAAATCTGGACTTATACAGGATTTCTGAAGAAAATATATAGTTACCAAATCCAGTGTTCCTTTGAATCTCTCAGTTATGTACCAGAGCCAGGACCAGATGTTATCAGAATTTTCAACCAGGAACCAAGAGAGCGAAATTACCTTCTCCTTAGCATTATATTAGGCAAATTTTACCTTATCAGTAATCTCCACCTATCCCCAATGATTGGACAGAGATCCATTTCATTATACCATGACATCATCAGTATGCCCTGATTGGATACTTATATATTATGCTAATTATATAAGAAAAATACAAAATATGAGTAATAACGATATAAATGCTACAGATGGCACCATTACGCTACATTAGAATTTTACATATGGCATATGGCATGTCCTTAGTCAAAACAGAGAGAGGTCATAAGGGTATCAGAGACCCCATAAATTTGTCATTTTACTCTTCTTTCCCATAGGGGAGTCTGTCTCTATTGTAGACTTCTCGTCTCCAACTTAACATCAATCTGCCATTACTGACACTCAGTTATTTTCCCCCTACCTTGGACCAATGGGCCATTGTTAAAACATGAGATAATTTTAACATATTTTAAACACAGGTTTTCAGAAAATTCTGCTATTAGAAGTAACCCTCTATGCTCCACCAGGACATCTTTGAAAACTATGGAATCTCCTACTGTATTCATTAGCTATTGCTCTTCAGGGAAAACTGGTACCATATTTTGTGTTGACATACTTTAGGTAGTGTCAGAAGCAGAAAACTACACTTACCTGTTTTCCTTTTTGAAACTGACTGTCTGCCAATCTACAAGATCAAGAGGTAGTGAGTGTGGGTTCCAGGTCCATAAATGTCCTCAGACTCAACCCTGAAGATTTGAAGAACACCAGGTTTAATGGGCTGCTAAAGAAATGCAGCAATTGTCTTCTGGGTCTCAGTACTGATTGCATATGGAGATATGATAGGAGGTCAATACTTGGGACAACATCTGTTTTTTGAATACAATTGAAGGAGGGAGGGAAGAAAAAAGTGTTCACAGCGGATGTAGGAAATACGTCCATGGCCCTGTAGGTAGACACAGCATCCTGAGGCAAAGAATTCCATGACCTACTGCCCTTTCTTTAAAGGAATAGTAATACTTAATAATTACTAATCCCTATATTGCAGTCATGTTAATAAAAAATGAATTACCCCCAGTGTCATCTCTCAAACCTTTATGGTTTGAGAGATAATCGCTCCTAAAGTTCCCCCCCTCCCTCCCCTGAAGTCAGCATTATAGCTGACTGAAGGGAAATCCAGTCTTACTATCATCAGGCGGCTCTGCAGCAGAGCCGAGATTGCGGTAATAAAAAAAAAATCTTTCACTAAAATGGTCTTCTATGTGTGCTTGCAAACCAAGCACAAGTAGAAGACCATTTCAGTGAAAGATTTATTTTTTATTAACGCGATCTTGGCTGTGCTACAGAGCCACCTGACGGTCGTATGACAGGCTTCCCTGCAGTCAGCTAGAACAATGACTTCGGGGAAGGGGGAGGGAGGGGGTTTGATTATCTCTCAAACCATAAAGGTTTGAGAGATGACACTGGGGGCAATTCATTTCCTTTTAACATGACTGCAATATAGGGATTAGTAATTTTTAAGTATTACTATCCCTTTAAACAACCGTGCCTTTGATTTAGCCAAAGCGCCTTTCCTCTAGTCTTAATGATGACCACTTGTTCTTTGTCCAGCTCTCTGAGTAAATATTACCTTGTAAATTTCTTTGTATTGACCTTGAATACATTTGTAAATGGTAATCACCCCCTTAGAGGTCTCTTTTCTAAAGTAAACAAAGTCAGTCTGGCTAGTCTCTCTTTACACCTCATATCCTTTAAAATTTTGTTGCATGTCTCTGCCCTTTTTCCAGTTCAATAATGTATTTTTTTAAGAACTGGTACCAAAAACTGTACTCCATATTCTAGATGAGGCATTACCAAGGATTTTAATTTAGATGTAGAATTATATTTCCATTCCATGTATCTATACCACTTTTTATTCAGGATAGTACCCTATTTACTCTTGCAGCAGTTGAGCAACACTGCACATTCCTGTGAAGTTTATTGTCTCCTAAATCTTTGTCCAATGAGAATTCCCCAAGTAGTTTCTTATTTAGAGTATATGTAGCATGTTTGTTTTTACAGCCTAAATGCATAACCTTAAATGTATCTACAATAAACCTCATCTGCCTCTTTTTCATTCAATTACTCAGTTTATCCAAATATTTCTGCCACGAAAAAACATCTTGCTCTGTATTTATTTCCTTACACAACTTAGTATAATCAGACTAAGACATTACTTAGTATAAAAAGACTGAGACATTAATTTCAATACCCACTTCTAGATAATTAATAATCAACTTAAAAAAGTATTTGGCCCAGGACTCAACCCTGTGGTTCCCCAGAACAAATTGAAAAGATTCCATTTACAACAACTCTCTGCCATCTATCATTTAACCAGTTCTCTATACATGTACAGATATCACCTCCCAAACCGAAGCCTTTTAATTTATGCAGTAACCTGTTGTGAGGCACAGTATCAAAGGCTTTTGCAAAATCCAGGTATAAGAAATCAACAGCTATTCTCTTGTCCAAATTACCACTTACCCTTTTGTAAAATGCAATAAATTAGATCGACTTGATCTATTCTTCATAAACTGTGCTGGCTTTTAGTAATAATATTGTTGATCATTACATAGTCCTGAATACTGTCAGTTAGTAACACTTCTTACACACTACAGTAATCAAGCTCATAGTCATAGGTTTAGAATTTCTTGGTTTGGATCTTTTGAATAATGGCAGTATGACTGATGAAAGTGAATCAATAAATATTAGGTCTTGCTATCACTGAAGTTCCTTAAGTACCCGTAGGTGTAAGCCATCAGGTGCAGGTGCTTTATTTACCATAACGTTTTCTAGTCTCTTTTGGACTCTGTCCTCAGTAAGTCATGTATTGAAGAGCAATGTATTGGAGACCTCTCACGGATTTATTAGCCCCATTTAAATCACTGTGAACATTCATTTGTCCCTTTGGTATGATTGGTTCAACCCAGAATTCCTCCTCTTTGGCTTCTAGAAAACGGCACACAGGGCTGTATTTAAAAAGCTAGGATGCAATTTGGGGGCAAACGAACTGCACCATAGGGGGACAAATAAAAATTCCCAAATGTAAATGTGGCTTTGAATCCCTTGAATACTACAAACCTTTCTAGCATTCAAGGGGTTAAATTATGCTCCACCTTTCTTTTTGGTTCCTCATGTGTGATCTGGGTAAAATAAATAAATATTGGGTAAAATGAGATAAGGAAAATACAGTGGAATTATCGAGGATGCAGTGGTTTGGTCTCTCCATGTTAGCATGGATAGCTCTTTTCCAAATATCTAGGTAATACCCCACAAGTAGAAATCTTTGTTAATAAGAAGAGATATTTGGTCAATTTATATATGCGGTTGTTTTATTTATTTGTATTCCTTTGGGGTTGGAGACATGGATGAATTGAGAATTCCCCCTTAAAGGGTACATGGTGGGGATATGAGAATGAGCAGAGAGTATTCTATCCCCTTTAAGCAACAAGGAAAAATGGGCTGATTGATATCCAGTAAGGTATCGGTTTACATTGGTTTGTGTTGCATTTTTTTAAACCAATCACAGTGTGTTTGATACTTTTAAAAGTCTGTGTTTTCCAGTAGCTTATTGAGTCTAAAATTAAGTGCTGAGTAGCGTGAAATGCGTCAGAGTTCACTAACCGACCTTATGTACCTGTACACCGTTTTCAACTATGTCTGAAGTCTGTTTTAAGATTTTGAATAAACAAAAAAGTTTTTAAAGTGATCATGGTTTGCATCATATATGCATCACCTATTCAAAGAGTGTGCTCCCTGTTAATAAGTTTGGACTCAGCTTTTATACGAGTGTCGGAGGACTTCTGCGGCTGAAGCACCCAGGTTTTGGAGGTGAGTCTCCCGTTTATAATAAGTGCACAGCTGGATGTGAATGAAGATTTTGGTGGCAGGCAGCACTATATCACTTCTGTGTTTAAGGGGTTAAAAGCCCCAGAATTTGTCCATCAGCCTCTATGCCCTATTGAAGGTACACAGTCCATTGATATAGAAACCAAATGCACCACAAGGATCAAATAAAAACTTCCAAATTATCAGTGACTTAAATGGGGGTTTAACTCCTTGCAAGCTATGTGAGCTTAAACATATTCCCTTTCTAGCATGTTGGGTGTTTAAAGCCCAAATTCGAAGGATGAGAATGTTCAATAGTCCCCTGTGGTATAGCTGCTATGCTAAAGAATGTCTCATCTTTAGCTTCCTAAATACAGCCCAGAGTCTTCTAATTTGGCACAATGGAGATGAACAACTCCAGCATAAACCTAAGGCACTAGAAGAGAGTGACAGATTACCATGATATAATTTAATATGTCTCGTTTTATGAGCTCAGAAAGATACATTTTAGTGGACAGAAGGACAGTTATAACTTGCTGAAGCAATATCTAATTAGTTAAAAGCAGGTTGCTAAGTTGCTGCAGTGGTTCTTCCATTTGAAATCTAAGAAAAGAGAGAGGTATCCAGGCAACCAGCTTCGGGGAATAAAAAAAGAAATGTTTCATTGTAGTGCAGAAATGCCAATGTCAAAGACGAAAGACTATCTCATAGCAGATAATTCCCAAAGGGAAAGTTCTGCTACACGCTACTTGTCTCTCTCATGAAATATACTCCCTTATGTAAGTTTTTAAAACTCCCTTTGGGCATAAAATTGTATTATGAAACTTCAAACTTAAACATAGCTCCATTTTATCTTTTTTTTTGTCTCTCTATACCCAGTAGTTATTTATTTTACAGGACACTGAATATTATTATAAACAGAGCAGAGTCATTGCTTACCTCTTCAGTTACAATGTAAACATGTGCAGTAAGTGTAAGGCAGTTGTCAGAAGAAAGCATCAGAATGGGCAGAAAAACCAGAAAATAGAAATATGAATACATTTTAATATGTACTTTGTATGGATGACATGGGAGTAAAAAGTATTTTACATGTTTTTGTTTGGTGCCTTCATGTTGATACAATAGTTTCTTTGGCAACAGAAAAATCTTGATTTTTTTTCTCTTAAATGTGAGATGAAGCTACAATTTTGTGACTTTTACCCCAATTTTAGTAGTTAAAATTCTAAACCTAATCTAATCTTATGTAATGATCTGACAGACTAAGCGGACAATTTACAATGTTAGTAATGTCCAGAAATATTTTTTATAGATTTGTAGAGGGTAAAAAAGTAATAGCATTGCCACAAACCCCATCTCTCAAACCGCTATAGTTTGAGAGATATTGGCAATCAAAGTTCCCCCTCCTTCCCCTTCTCCTGATGTCAGCTGTAAAGCTGACAGAAGGAAATTAGTGTCTGCCGACACGATGAGGCTCTTCAGCAGAGCTGCAATTGCGTTATTGCAAAAGAATTATTTAATTGGAAAGGTCCTTAAAGTTTGTTTGCAAACCAGGCACGCTTTGTAGACCTTTACAATGGAGTAATTATTTTGCAATAACAAGATTTCAGCTCTGCTACAGAGCTGCCAGCTGATCCCCAGACTGGGATCTCCTGCTGTCAGCTAGACGCTGACATCAGGAGAAGGGGAGGGAGGGGGAAACTTTGATTGTGAATATCGCTCAAACCGTAAAGGTTTGAGACATGGGGTTTGTGGCAATGCTATTATTTTTTTACCCTCTACAAATGTATTACAAATTATTTCTGGACATTACTAGCACTTTAAGCTGCTGAGTTAGACTGTGTAAAGTAGATTGCTATTGATATAATACTATAATGAGTGCACAACAACAGATAATACAGGTATACTACAAGGCAGTTCCCAGTAGAGTACATAGCTAGTTGGCAGTGGCTGCTCTCTGGGTTGCCTTGCTGTGGCCTAGGCCAAGTTATAGATGCTGTCCGCAAGGCCAGATTAGTGCCGACCACAGAAGTTGGCCCGCACCCCAGATGACAACCCAGAGAACAGCAACTACCACTGAGGTCGAATAGAATATTGAATACAAAACAAATAACTCACCTGCAGTATAGTCGTGGTTGTTGTACAGGAACACTGATGCCTGGAGCTCCAATGAGAAAACAGAGAACAGGATAGTCAAAGTTTGACTGATGGACAAGAAAATGGGAAGTCAGACAAGCCAGATCAGGAACAGACAGGCAACAGAGTACAAGTCAGCAGCAGATGGTAATGAACGGAGCCAAAGTCTGTGATGGGATATCAGATGAACATGGTACGAAATCACAGAACAGGATGGAAGTCGAAGGAAGAGCCAGGTCAATACACAACATAACACTCAGGAACAAGACAGAAAACTAAGGGTCACGACCTGGAATGCTTTGATTGTGCCCTGCCCAAAAGCACTGAGGCTCTATAAAGGCTCAGAGCAAACACAATACAAGGCTGTGAGTCAACTGAGTCCACTGGAAGTAAACTGTAAAAAGAGTATTTAAGAGGTGTAGTCAACAAGCAAGAGATTGGACGGGGGTAAATGTTCTTAGATGTAATACAGGTAATAGGTCAAGGCAGGCAGGTCAAGTTCAAGGTCGATAGTTGAGCTGATACACAGGAGTTGAAAAGATAACCACAGAAGACGCACACCTAGAGAAGCCAAAGCCAAAGCAAACTCCTTTGCATGGGTACTGGCAAAATATGTAGGACACTGGGACGTGTACATATGCTCAAAATGCAAACCAGGATTGAAAACAATGCATTTTTGCAGTAAAAATGTGAGCATGCTCAATTCTGTTGTAAAATATGCTATTTCATAATTGTGCCATAAAAACATGAGCATGTGCAAGTCTGCTATAAAACTTTGTGCATGCACTGAACTCACTCAAAACATTAAATGGCTAGTAATATTTCAGAAAAACAGAAGCTACTATTGTTCCTCATAGTTTATACTATTACTTTCCATTGGTGGCACTGTTCATATGTATCTAGTTTAGATTAAATTATATTATAAAGTGTACCCCTCCCGCCCCTTTTACCAATTTCAGTCTTCTGTCTGCAGAACTGAAGGCGGATTGAGACAAGATGGAATCTTGTATCAGAATAATTATATACTGACGGGGGAAGATTGTCCCTCATTGTAATCTGTCCAGTCCAATGACCGGATTTCAGATCTTAGGTGAGGCTGCTTATACTATGGAAAAAGGGGCGGGAGGGGGACACTTTACAATATAAGTTAATCTAAACTAGATGAACAGTGCCACCATTGGAGAGCAATAGAATAAACTATAAAGTACAATTGTAGCTTCTGTTGTTCTGAAACATTACTAACCCTTTAATGAAGATGACCGGACTGCAAAAGTATTTTCAAAGTACTTTGTGCACTTTGCATTCCTGATGAATATGTAGACAAACCAGAGAGATTTCTAGAACTGGCAAGTGTGAAACCTTCCCCCACCCCCAGGGACGCACGAGTGATGACGATGGGCAAATATGGGTTCTTTCCAAGTCCTCTTGAATATATTGTGTCATGACCTTGTTTACTGGTTCAGATAAAGGCTAGGTTTGGCCTTTGGGTAGAATGGTGCCCCGAGGGAGGTTAGTGGCACCATCATAAGGCCAATGATGTGGCAAGGTCTTGGAAAATATAACACAGAAGTCACAACAGTATGTAGGAACCCATTTTAGGCTCCTCAGCATGATTTTTGAAAAATGCTGGTATTGCCTTTTCAGTGAAGTGATTTCCCCAGACTGTCAGCTGATAATTGTCTTGTTGCAGATGAACCTAATGATCTCTGAAAATGACTAGTATATGAGGACTGTGGTTGTCTTCAAAGACAATGCATTCTTTGCATAAATGTCCATTCAAAGACCCTGAAGGCATCAGAATAAATGAAGGCTTGTTTGGTTACAGAGAAGACTCTTCAGCCAAGAGTGATATGAAGCATCAGGCAAAATGTGGGAGGAGGAATAAGAGTAACATAGTAACATAGTAATTTAGGTTGAAAAAAGACTTGCGTCCATCTAGTTCTACCCTTTTCCTATTCCTGTTTACCATCGTTGATCCAAAAGAAAGCAAAAAAAAAAAAACCCTCAATATAGCAATTTCAAATTCTGCCTTGAATGGGGGAAAAATTCCTTCTTGATTCCAAATGGCAATCAGATTTCTCCTTGGATCACCAAGCCCTTACTAAATATTAATCCCAATACTAACTTACATAGCCCTCTATGTAATGCTCTTTTAAATATGTATCCAGGCCCTTTTTAAAGGCATCTAATGTATTCGATAGCACCACCACCTCAGGCAGTGAATTCCATACCTTTATTCTCCTTACTGTAAAGAAACCCTTCCGCTGTTGTAGATTAAATCTCCTTTCCTCAAGTCTAAGCGGGTGGCCCCTTGTCCTATGTACTGTTCTGTTAATGAACAGGTCTTTGGAGATCCCTTTTTATGGGCCCTGATCATATTTATATAGTGTTATTGTATCTGCTCTAAGACACCGTTTGTCTAGTGTGTACAAGTTTAACTTTTCTAGCCTTTCTTCATAAGTAAAACTTTCCATTCCCCTTACTAGTTTTGTAGCCCTCCTCTGCACTCTCTCTAGTTCCATAATGTCCTTTTTCAGAAAGGGTGCCCAGAATTGAACAGCATATTCTAGGTGGGGTCTTACCATGGACCTGTAAAGAGGCATAATAATATATTCCTCCCTTGAGTCAATACCCCTTTTAATACATGCCAATATCTTATTGTCCTTTGCAACTGCCAGCCAGCACTGCATGCTACTGCTAAGTCTATTGTCTACCATTACTCCCAAATCCTTTTCATTAGTAGATTTCCCCAGAGAAACACCATTTAAACTATATGTTGCATTTTTATTATTATACCCAAAATGCATAAATTTACACTTGTCTATATTGAATCTCATTTGCCTGTCCATTTACTCAATTTGTCCAAATCCTCTTGTAATGAAGACACACCTAGTTCAGACTTTATTACCTAACTTAATTTTGTATCATCGGCAAACACTGATACATGGCTCCCTATGCCCTCTGGGAGGTCATTAATAAACAAATTAAAAAGAAGAGGACCCAGGACAGATCCCTGAGGTACTCCACTTATCACGTTTATCCAACTGGAGAACTTGCCATTTACTACCACTCTTTGCATTCTATCTTTCAACCAATTTCCAATCCACACACAAACATTTTCCCCTAGGCCTATTTCATTCAATTTGTACAGTAACCTCATGTGTGGAACCGTATCAAATGCCTTGGCAAAGTCTAAATAGGTCACATCAACCGCCGCTCCCGCATCTATATTATTACTCACTTTTTCATAAAATGCGATCAAGTTAGTTTGACAAGACCTGTCTTTCACAAAGCCATGTTGGCTCCTGCTACTGATATTCCTGTTCCAGCAGAATTATTGAATATATTCCCTTAGCAACCCTTCAAACAGCTTCCCTACCACAGATGTCAAGCTTACAGGTCTGTAACTTCCTGGCTGTGACTTTGATCCCTTTTTAAATATGGGCACCACATCTGCTTTACGCCAATCCATGGACACCATACCTGAAATAAAAGAATCCCTGAAAATCGAATATGACGGTCTGGCCAGGGCCTGGCTTAGCTCTTTAAGTACCAGTGGGTGTATACCATCTGGCCCCAGGGCTTTGTCTACCTTAACACCATTCAATTGTTTTAACACTTTTTCTTGTGTTAGCCATTCCCATGCTTGCTGTGACTGTTCTGTAAAAGTAGTTTGCAGATTCTTGTCCATTGGGTCTTCCTTGGTAAAAACAGAAGAAAAGAAATTATTTAAAATATCTGCCCTCTCTCTGTCCCTCTTGACAATCTCACCTGTTTCAGATAACAAGGACCCAACATTATCAGACTTTCATTTTTTTCCATTAATGTAGCAAAATTTTTTTTCATTCTTCAGTCTAGCTAATTTAACCCCTTAATGACAGGGGGTTTATTTTTTCCCATTATAGCGAATGACTTCCTGGACTTACCAGGTAAGTCGTCTGTCACTAAGGGGTTAATAGCCTTTTTACAGGTTTTGTTGGCATTTTTGCATTCTACAAATGCCTCTGCTGATCCCTCAACTTTATAATGTTTAAATGCTGCTTTCTTGTTATTTATTTCATGAATTACTTTACTGGTTAGCCACATTGGTTTTAATTTGCTTCTTTTGTATTTGTTTCCAACAGTGATAAATTTATATGTATATTTTTGCAATGTTATTTTGAAGGCATTCCACTTACCTTCTGTGTTTTTTCCTGAAAATATTTTATCCCAGTCAACGAGACCAAGGGATGAATTAAACCTGCTAAAGTTGGCCTTTTTAAAATTCATTGTTTTGGTGGAACCCGTACCAAATTGCTTTTTTGAATTAATCTCAAATTATACCATGTTATGGTCACTATTCCCCAAGTGCTCCCTAACTTGGATATTAGAGATAAGTTCTTCATTGTCAGTTATTACCAGATCCAGACACGCATTCGCTCTGGTTGAGGTCTGCACTAGTTGAGACAAAAAATTGTCATTCAACAAGTTCAGAAACTGACTGCTTTTAGCAGAAATAGCTGTTCCATTTTTCCAGTCTATTTCTGGATAATTTAAATCCCCCATAATTATAGTTCTCCCTATTTGAGAAGCCTTTTCTATTTGCATTAATAGCTGTGATTCTTCAAGGTCACCAATGTTTGGTAGTTTATAACAAATACCCACTAATATTTTCTGGGCAGTTTTACCCCCAGTGACTATTTCAACCCACAGGGATTCCACATGTTCACTACTGTCATCACATATATCTCCCCGCAAATTAGGCAATAATGCTGGTTTGACATACAGACAGACCCCACCACCTCTTTTGTTTGACCTATCTTTTCTAAATAACATGTAGCCCTCCAAATTGATTGACCAATCGTATGTCATCCCACCATGTTTCTGTTATACCTAACAAGTCATAGTTTTCAATTTCAGCTACCAGCTCCAGTTCCCCTATTTTACCAGTTAAACTTCTGGCATTTGCAAGCATACAATTTATGCCACTGCTATGTTCCATTTGTGATTTAATTTTGATGTGGTTTATAGGCTTCTCCCTATCATCTGTACTAACCCCACCCCCAGATCCACCCACCTGGTTTTTAACTACATCGCCTTCCCTTTCTATACTATCTAGCCCAGTCACAACACTTACAGGGGCTCCTTCAACTACCCCTAAGCATGACCAGACTGCAAAAGCTTCTCAGACTGCATTCTCAGTGAATACATAGGCAAACCAATGAAATGTCTATAAAGGGTAAGCATGCTAATTTTACAGGGAATGAAATAGGAGTTGAAGTAACCATGAGCTTTGCTATTTTTTTCTGCAATAAATAAAACCAAAGCCTGTTAATTTAACTTTCTCTTCTTCCCTATTCTCCTATTTGAAGAGTTGACATTTTTCTCATGTTATGGGCTAGGTTTCTCTGTCAAAACTCCTTGTCACTACATCCTGGATTTTTTTCTCTTAGCCAGACAAGGATTGGGAAGCTTAGGTTACACAATTTCCTGCAGCTTCATTCTACCAGGAATGAGGTCATCACTGACCTGCTGGAAGTTGCTTCATGTCTGAGAGATTTCGTTAAACACAAACTGCAAATACATTTTGTTAGAAGAGAAGTCCATAGGTGATACCAACTTTTGTTAACCGTTTGAGTGCAATAGAGTTGAGCAACATGTTGAAATGCAATGTGTTGGATACATCCCTGGTACTCAAAGGGTTAAATTAAAAGTATTGGATTTTATGTTGTACAGCTAAACCACATACCAGTTACCACCTAGATTTCACATTTCCCAAGAAGAAAATGTATTGACTGAGTATATCTTTTAAACCACCTTCCACACTTTATTTAAGGCTCATCCCTCCTAACCACCATTTTCTATTTGTTACTCAATTATTCTAGTAGCCATAATCTCTTTTATCTGTATCTCAGCCATACTATCTTTAGTTATGGCTCCATCCCACTGACAGCCTTGCTATCTTTATTTGTGGCTCAGCCCTACTGGAAGATGTGCTCTCTATTTGTAGCTCAGCCCTACTGGCAGATCTCTACTTTTTATTTATAGGATTTAGTTGCATGTTTTTGGCAGAAGGCATGATAAGCCTGTTTCCCCATCAAGGCACCCAGATTCAGGCAAGTCCCTATCTGCCTTCAATCTGTGAACATGTATTTAGTATAATGCAATTAAAATCAACTTTAACGCTATTGTGAACAAAACCCTTTTGAGGGAAATGGGGGAGGTATTTATAATTTCCCTAATCAGCTATACCCTGCTGGGGAGCTACCAACCAAGAAAAGGGGAGCCAAAACCTCCCAAAGTACATACAAAAAATTATAAAACATACAGATTCCTGGCGAGCTCAAAATAGCCTTTATTGGTAGTGTTCAAATAACTACATATGTATATGTCCAGGAGGACAGCAAGTTCTTTCTTGGCTACATATACATAGTGTACAAAAAGGAGGGTCTGTGCATCGAATCCTGATGTTTACAAATAAATAACCTATGACTTACTATAAATAAAACAGTGGGGATTTAGTTGCATGTTTTTGGCCAAAGGCTCGCCTCGTCAAGGCACCCCAGATTCAGTGAAGACTCTATCTCCCTACAATCTGTGAACATGAATGTAGGGTGCCTTAATGGGGCAGATGGGCTTATCATACCTTTGGCCAAAAAATGCAACTAAATCCCCACTATTTTAGCTAGAGTAAGTAATAAGTTATTTAAGCCATGATTTGCTGCCCAGACGCTCCTTTTGTTCACTAGGTATATGTAGCCAAGAAATGTCTTGCTGCTCTCCTGACCATACACATATCCTATATAATAATTTGCAAAATTGTGTGTAACGCCCGACATGCGCAGTAGACACTGCTGCGCGTGCGGCAGTCATGCGCAGTACAGACTGCCCGCACCGCGGCTGATACAGAGCTGGGTGCTCCGAAGGAGCGTCCAGCTCTGTATCAGCAGTGGCGCGGGTAGTCTCTGCTGCACGTGACTGCCCCACGACCGGCTGCCAGAGGCACTGTGGCCCGTGTAACGGGCTGTTCAACTAGTATAAAACTATTTGAGCACTACTAATAAAGGCTACTTTGAGCTCGCCAGGAATCTGTATATTTTATATTTTTTGTATGTATTTTGAGAGATTTGGGCTCCTCCTTTCTTGGTTGATAGCTCCCCACCAGGGTATAGCTGATTAGCGAAGGTATAAATACCTCCCTCATTTCCCTCACAAGGGTTTTGTTCACAGTAGAGGTAAAGTTACTTTTAATTACATTATGCTAAATACATGTTCACAGATTAAAGGCAGATAAGGACTTGCCTGAATCTGGGTGCCTTGGCGGGGCAAGCGGGCTTGCCATGCTTTTGGCCAAAAACATGCAACTAAATCCCCACTGTTTTATTTATAGTAAGTCATTTGATGCGCACACTATGTTTATGTAGCCAAGTCTTGCTGCTCTCTGGATCATGCACATATGTAGCTATTTTATCATTATTAATAAAGGCTATATTGAATTTGCCAAGAATCGGTATATTTTATACTTTTTATATGTATTTTGCAAGGTTTTGGCTTCTTCTTCAGAATAGTTCCTTCAATTCTTTCTTGTGCAGAGATTTATGTAAGATGAGTTTCTGTCTTCTCTCTGTTGAGCTACATCTTATCTCTAGTCTTATTTACAAAAACTTTGCATGGACAGAAATTAATTATCTATTCATATGAAATGGAAAATCAAATGCTGTGCTCCTGCATCCCAGTTAGGCACACCCAGAGTTGGAGTAAATGCATTTTGAGATTTGTAGACTTGTTTTCCTAAAATCTGCATTTCCAGAAGAAATCAAAAAATCTATGCATCCCAATTACACATCTGATGAAACTTGATTCTGCAATGGTATATAAATATGCATTGTTTAATAATCACACATATACCAGACTATAGTAGAACACCTGCACCTCTAATTACACAGATTAAAAGAGGATTTTGCAATATGCGGCTCTCCATACAAGATGCAGAGCACATAGGAGTGAGTGTAGAAAGAGTATATGCAAGAGTTAAAGTGCATAAGAGCCTTCCAGAGAGAGAGCACATGACAGCATTCTCATGAGAGAGTGCATTGAAAAGTGAGCACCAGTGAGTGAGTGTGCGCAAGACAAACCATGAGAGAGAATTTGTGAGAGAGAGAAAGCATGAGAGATAATGTGCATGACACAGCATGCACACAAGACATAGTAAGAGAGAGTACATGAGACAGTGAGATAGAGAGATGCAAGACGGAGCATGAGAAAGCATGCCCAAGAAACAACATTCATATGAGAGAGCATGGGTCTGAGTGTGAGAGAGAGTAAAAGATAGATTGCAGAGAAAAGTGAAAGGGTACACACGTGTTCCAGATAGAAACTATGATTTGACTACTGTAGTACTAGGGAGTGAGAAATTAAGAAAACAAGTGAGTGAGAGAGTGTGCTCAAAAGACTGATCTTATGACTACAACACTGGATTGACTCTGTGGGCTGTGAGTGTATAATACTGTGCATGATACAAACTTGAGCAACACAGGGCCATATATATACACCTAATCTACATCATGGGAAAGCTTTCATCTCATGCTAAGTTCACAAAACGTGAGTATGTATTGGCATGGACAGCTTCACTGCTATTGTGTGATAGCAATCACAATTGTGCTCACTTTGCCCACATGTCAGAAAAAGATGGCAGAAGGAACCAAAGTTTTCTTCTGAAGTTCAGTAACTGCAAAAGTGTGAAAAAAGATAGCAGATTTTAGATTCTGCTACACTACTATGTTTTATCCCTTTAATAGTATTAGGAGATTGTTTTAATTTATAATTTTGTAATCTCAGTGAAACTAAAGATTATGTGTTTATGAATAGCAGTCTTAAGAGGCTGTCATTGTCTAGAAAACTGCTTTATTGCTGATATTACATTTTGAACATTGATAATTTCATATATGCACTTTTTATGCATGTAAGATAGGAGTTACAGTAAAACAGATTTGAGCTACAGTTATATATGTATGACTAGGTGCTGATGCTTAAAACAATGTGTTAGTTGTGTCTTAAAATTTTAATTAATTTTGGATGAAATATTGATGTTCCAGAAGGCCTTGGTTCACAGGCGTTTTGTGCTACTGAGAATTGAATATGATACATATCCATATATTTTGTGCTTTTCCTAACGCCTCCTTTGCTTCTTCGGTTGAGACTTCGTAAATCAAAACTGACACACACAAGGCTAAGTAGAAGCAAAGATCTTTGAGAAATTAATATTAAAAGACACATGTTCGTTTAGTATAAAGTTAACATTGATGCCATTTCTGGAGTATGATAAACAAACCAGAATCTTCATAGTTACCTTACAGTAGAGTCACATTCATGTTTACAGTAAACATAGAGTGGTGCATACATGAACAGACTCAGCCATACAGAGAATGTCTAAATAGTTGTATTGGACTATATACAAAAAGTTTAAAATTCTGGGGCAAACCGACTGCACCATAGGGAACAAATAAACATTTCCCAACTTCCTACTGATTTAAATGTTGCTTTTAAACTCTTAAATGCTAGTAACGTCTCCAAAGCATTTCTTTGGGGACTCTTCTAGCATTCAGTGGGTTAAAATACTCAATTAAACATGGGAATTTGTATGTGTTTACTATGGTTCATCTGGTTTGCCTGAGAGCTTGTCCAGTTTTATCTTTCTCCATATGGCCCACTTTATTGTACACAGAAAAGCACAGACATAGTTGGCATACTAAGAAGATATGAAGACATTGTGGGGCAAGGCATCTGCACCATGGTGGACAAAACTGAAATTATTATTTAACCCTTTAAGGACCAGGAGGGTCCTTAAATGATCATTTATAATGATTTTTTAACTCAATTCTAAAGAGGTAGACAATGCACTGTGAATTTTACATTTTTCCCTTTGGTGCAGTTGGTTTGCCTTAAAACTTCTCCAGTTCTCCTTACTACATTGTTTTTCAATGTTATTCCTCAGGACACTGTAACAGTTCATGTATTCAGGATACCCCAGGTTGATCACTGGTTAGTAATCGGGGCTCAATCATTTTGATTGATTTACCTGTGCTTCATTAAGGATATCCTTAAAACCTGCCCTGTTGGTGTATCCTGTGAGGACTGCAGCTGACAATCACTATCTTAGTATATCAGTCTCTGTGTCGGTCATAAACGCAACATTAGAAAGGAGAAAGCATATATATCAAGGTAAAAGGTATGAAAATGAATAGCAAACAATTGTACAATGCAAAATATACATCTAAATCTTATTTTCTACACCCCATAATGCAGGGAATTTTGAAGACAGAGAAAGAAAAAAGAAACAGCGAGACATGAGAAAGGACCTTGAAGAAGAGGGATCATACAGGAAACAGTTGACTCTTGCATGTACTGTATAGGTGATGCTGCAGACTATTTTAATAGAAGCACAGCTCCTTTTCATTACCTAGTATATGTCATTCAAGCATTTTAATAAAGTGTGTGTTATCATTTAGACAAAAAGTGGTCATTAATTTTTTGAATTAACAGATGAAAAGAACTCAAGTTTTCCACAATTGGTCTTTGAAGTCATATCTTATGGATTGTTCTAAGTGGGTTTTTAGAATTTGGGTTATTTCTTCCTTTTCATTAGAGAAAGAAAATAGCTTATAATTGTTCTTTTTAGACAGTTCTCTGTGACCTACAAGCTTTTTGTTTCAATAAAAGTATGTATTTAAATTGTCTTGCTCATTTATTTTTTAGTCATTGTAATGGATTGGCATATTTATGGTTTAGTAGTTACGAGTACTTTAGTCTCAGGAGAGCTGAGTTCTCTAACTTGTGTGGCAAATCTTGCATAATTAAAAACCCATCAGCTCCCAAATGAGCTCCCTCCTCCTCACTTTCGAGCCTGCCAGAACATATCAGCTTCTAACAAAGATGTATAATAAGTTAATGGGGAGGAAAAATCAGGGAAATTACATCAAGATACATGACAGCAGTGACATATCAATGTTGTCAGCAATGATCATGTACAATGAGCAATACTAAGTACACCACAGGTAAATGTAGGATACATTTATTATAAAATAAAATATAACAAAGAGACAAAGGACACGCTGCCAAATATCTGATTTTGCTATAAACTTCAGTTGTGTCTCTTTCTTTGGATACACCTGCCATCTGCTCCACTCACTCTTGCTCAGTAATTACTTGTGTTCCTGACTGCAATGCTCAATATACCCCAAAGGCCAATATCAAACAGCATCAATAGCACTGCAGTATACAAGCAAAGTGTTTACACTGATTAGTGTGGCAGAGCTTTGTTTCCAGTCTCCTATGCATGACCCTAGACTTGATGGATCACCACTTCTGTTTGCTGCATGCACACAACCAGAGCTACAATTACGGACCATTGTCTTTGTCTACTTTCTACTATCAACCACCTCTTTTATTTCACATCTGCATATCCCAAATGCACGCTCCATCTATACTTTCTAGCAACAGTTTTTGTAGTTAGCTCTATCTACTCACCTGTGGCTCCTTAGTAGTCCTGAACCATTAATAGTGAGTGACTGTGGGAGCACTAACAATCTTCTTCCTATCTAGTACTGCACCAGTTTCTGTACTGTGTTCCTGAATCACTTTTACCTGCCACTACGTGAAGTTTCAGGCCCCATATCTTCAGGATGGCACCTTGAATTCATCCTCTGCCCTCTGGGTCCGCCTCCTGTCCAGTTCAGTCAGTGTAGCAAAAATCTAGCTACACCATACTAATATCAAAACAAAAAAGTGGAAAGAATATTATGACTATATACTGACAGGAGAAAATTATCCCATCAGTGCAAGTTACAAATAATTGACCAGTTCAGCACTATATGGTGAGTCCGTGGTAAGTATCAACTACACTGATCAAAATATAACCTTTATTTTGTGGTTTAAAAACGTCAATGTAATATGACATACAATCAACTGGCTGTGCAGACCTACTCAGTCCATCTAACAGTCAACAAGTGTATTAGTGTAAAGGGTGCATTCTTTCTACAAGCAAACGTTAAGTATGAGGGTAGAGCTGCTTCCACAGGTCTCTTTAATTATTAGATATAGTAAAATAAGTGTAGAGAGAACAAAGTCCCTAGAGCTCATGTGTAAGAGGTGAGCACTATTATTACCTCCCGGATGGGAATTTCCTAAGTCACATCAGAAGGTGATAGACAAAGCCAGGATGCACAAGTAAAGTAAATAGTAAGAAAAAGTAAAATTGAGAGGTTGTGTTACTTAGAGCATATATCAAAAGTTGCTTCATTAACTACATCTCGTGGAGCATGCTTGGACCTTGAAATAACCTAGTAGTTTCACCACTCCATGTAGTGGCTTCGTCAGGGGATATTAGGTTTCAGGACTGCTGGCAGAAGCCATATTTAAGACCTCAAATATGGGTGGTCGTTTGAGTGTCATTTGACTCCTCCTTAATGTGCTTCTTTTGGCTCTAAGATATTGGCTTGTCTGAGAGGACCTCTTAGCCGAATTTAGAAGATTTATGATCATATAATGAATTCATACTGGAATCTATCATTTAACCCCTTTGTAAACTATATATGTAGATAATGCTCTATTTCAGTGTTTCTCAATGTTAGTCCTCGGGGCACACCAACAGTGCAGGTTTTCAGGTTGTTCCTGCTTAATCACAGGTGAGTAATTAGTGGCTCAGTCATTGTGATTGATTCACCTGTGATTGATTAGGGATAACTTGAAAACATGACCTGTTGGTATGCCCGGAGGACTGGAGCTGAGAATCACTGCTCTATTTACTATGCCTTAACTCAGTATGAAAAAATAGGACTGTGCCCTGAGGCTTGTACTGATATTTTTGCACAGCAAACAGGTCACGTAGACCTCAATGCAAATGTGCACGGTAAAAGTGCTATCAAGGCAAAAAAGCCCAACAACCGTTAGCCATGTCTGACTTACATAGCATTCAGTAAGAAGTCTACCAGAATGGCTAATGAGCGTAGGCCCAAAAAATTTACGTAGCTACAAAACTTGCATTGCACCTTTTTTGACCTCACTATGCATCCAAATCATTCAATAATTAATGTACAATATGTCAGGTTCAAAGGAAAAAGATAATGGTCAACAATGCGATGCTAAACTATGTCAAGACGAGTTCACATTCACAACACACCAAAGTATCAACTACACCTATATATACCCAAAAATAACTGACATACCTTGTCTGTGTTTTGAGTTTTTTGCAAACTAGAGCACAGGACCCAGGATTAGAGAGAGAGAGAGAGAGGAGCTAACATTTGAGAGAGGTAGCTGGAGTTGGGAGCGGAGAGAGTTACACTAATTTCTACACATAATACACCTTGGCAAATCTTGCATACACGCATACAAACACACACACATCTCCTTTTTTAGCCCCTGAGGATCCAGGAGAGGGCACCAGTTGGAGGTCATCACCACCACCCTTGGTGTACAGCCAGTCACCTACAACAGGCACAGACTGGATACCACCTGGGAGGTGGATGCCTCTGAACACCACAGCCCAATATTGGATGGCTCCAGCACCACCAACACCAGGAAGGCACTGGATGCCAAGCATGGTCATCACACCACAATATGGAGCATATGGCTTTAATGCATGACCACAGCCACCTACCTGGATGCAGCAACAGCTGGATACCATCTATCACACCCAATGTGTATTGGGATTAATATTTACTTAGGGCTTGTTGATCCAAGGAGAAATCTGATTGCCATTTGGAATCAAGAGGGAATCCCCCCCCCCATTCAAGGCAGAATTTGAAATTGCTATATTGAGGGTGTTTTTTTGCCTTCTTTTGGATCAACAATGGTAAACAGGAATAGGAAAAGGGTTGAACTAGATGGACGCAAGTCTGTTTTTCAACCTAGACAAATACCAATGGCCATGGTATGGCCTATGGCCTAATTGTTGAGCCACAGTGTCCTCAACCACTGGAGGAGTTCACACCCCCAACACAGACTAAACCAGAGGGTCAACCATCAGTGGCAAGTATGAACTACATAGATCTGGTAGGGGCACAGGCATCCTCAGTTTCCTCACATGCTGGTCCCCGACACCTGGCCCTCAACACATCTCATCACCACCAGCAGAACAAGAACAAGACCTGGAGGAAACCACTGCCCACAGGAAGAGGCAGAGGAAGTTGGAGAGCCATCCCCAGCACATGTAACTCCACCATCTATGGCCACATTTCCCTCCTCCGGTAGCCAAACCAAGGGGGCGGATGCAGAGTGCCTGTGCATCCAGAAGAGGCAGCTCAGGAAGTCAAGGAGATCAACATGTTTCTTGAAGAGGTTGCAGAGAGATGTGCAGAGGAACACAGCAACCCTCTGTGCAACTGAATCTCAGCAGGCAAACCTGACTATGGAGATTCACCATTTCAATACGGGAAAGATGGACATGTTGTGCCAGATGCTGTTGGAAATGAGGGAAACAAATTGTAAGGTGAACCTGAGATGGAAAGGGTGCAGCAATCCACGGAGGGGTCAACCGCAACAACCTCCCCCTCCAGTGTGACCCATACACCAACCCCCAAAAACTATGAGAGTAACAAGGCAATCTTTGAGTAAAAAGTAATAAAGCCCTATTTGTGATATTTCCCCAAAAATTAAATTGCACTTATTCATCACATGTATGTCTGTGAATGTTTCTGCTTTCTAATACGTTAAGTGGCAGAGATGTTGCCAATGCAACATATACTCACACAACACCCAGCAGTACTATATGCTGGGTGTTGTGTGAGCTGCTGTTTCCCTGCTTTCTTTTGTCCAACAGTGGTTTTGTATGTTCATTGTGTGCTGTACAGCCAGAAACTGGCTGCTGCATTTCTGCTGTTAAATGTATCAGTTTATCATGTGTTGGCATTACTGGCCAGAAATTAATATCTCCTGGGATAGCTGTTCCATTGTTCTCAATGGGCGAATTATTAACGTTCATTGTGATTTTAAAACTGCCATCAGCTGTTCATAAGATGTCTAATTGAATGGCTTACCGTGATTAAAAAACTGCCATTAGTGTTGGAGACAGTTGAATCGAGGCTGTAATTGGTAGTTTTCAGTGTGTTGCAGTATTAATTAAGACATATTCTACAGCAAAAGGACAATATGTATATTCTTCACTTGCCCAAAATCTGGTTGTCTTATGAACCTAATCATGCATAATTTTGCATTCATATATATAATGCGACTTTAACTAGCTATTTCGTCAACGTAAATAGCTACCTTACATGAACAATTAGTACTAAGAAGGTATGATCAAAATATATGCAACACTGCCATATAGTTGTCCTGTTGGGTATGAGAGTTGGTTAGTGATAAGATAAATCACTACTTTTTGCCAACATATATTGTGCTAATGAGTTAACGTCATATGTTCTGTATAAGCCCGTGGACCGGGTTCTAGATACTTTGCCTTAGTTTAAATGTTTGTATCAATTAATTTGTTAGTGTAAAATACTTTGTAGTATGACTAAAATAAGTTGGATGACTTGACTTTTAGAACCAGCGGAGGCAATATAGCTTCCATCCATTTATTCTATCTGATTAAGATGGTACTTATAGTTTACAAGGAGTTTTTCAAAAACTTGACCCAAGGCTTAAATGGTCCTTATCTACGTATATTGTTCGCAAAGGGGTTAAATGATAGAGTCTGGTATGAATGAATCATATATCATCATACAATCTGCTAAAATCGGCTAAGTCGTCCTCTCAGACAAGCCTTCTTCTTAGAGCCAATAGAAACACATTAAGGAGGAGTTGGATGACGCTCAAAGCACAGCCCATACTTGAGGCCTTAAATATGGCAAAATGTGTAGGGTATTTAAGGATCCAAGTGTGCTCCACAAGAGGAAACTTTTGATATATGCTCTAAGTAGCATGGTCTCTCAATTTTACTTTTTCTGTTTACTTTACTCCTGGCTCCATCTATCACATTCTGATGTGACTTGGGGAATGGTTACAGGTTTGGTTTATTCCCACCCAGGAGGTAATAATAGTGAGCACTGTTACACAAGACCTCTAGGGACTTTGTTCTGTCAATACTTATCTTATGATATCTAATAATTAAAGAGACCTATGGGAGCAGCTGTATCCTCATATTTAAAGGGACAGTAATGTCCCGTAAAAACTTTTTTTTTGTAGAGGTGAAAAAAAATGAGCTGAATGGCACAAACCCTATCTCACAAACCGCTATGATTTGAGAGATATAGGCATTGAACGTTCCCCTCTCCTTCCCCTTCTCCTGATGTCAGCTGTAAAGCTGACAGCAGGAGATTCGAGTCATGCGACTCGAGGAGGCTCTTAAGCAGAGCCAAAATCGCATTATTGCAAAAGAATTACTTCATTGGATAGGCCTACAAAGTGTGCTTGTAAAATCATGTACATCCTGAAAATTGTCCCTCTAACGATCCTGAAGACCAATTAACAGAAGCTTCACTCCATTATTATGGCCTTTGTTTGGAAGTACAAACACTGTCATCTCAACCGCCAATATTTATTTACTCTAGGTTGCCGGGGGAAAATTGGCCTCCCCAATCTGGCTATGTACTACAAGGATGCTGCCCTGGTTAGATTGACAGAACTGCATGCGCTGGACCCCAAGGAGTGGGTTTGTTGTGTCTAGACTTTTGGTGAAGGTATAGACCTAACAAGTTTTCTCTGGTTAGACCCGAGATCGCTTCCCTTGCCTTTACTACACAACCCTGTGCTTTCATATTTACTCTTCATGTGGCATTGGGTAAACAAAAGAATGCACCTAACATTGTATCCTTCCTCTAGGACCTCAAAAGTTCCCCCCAGGACTACTGCCTATGCCATTTTTAGCATGGAAGATGGCTGGTTTAGATACTCTGTAATCACTTAGCGATGGTGAGATTCTCTCTCTGGATGTCTTACGACTTCGGGAGTTACCTACATCAGTTACTCATTGGCAGTATACCCAAGTACTGCATTTCATTCTTTCTATTCTTTCAACAACTCCCGGTTTGGAATTGGATACTGCATTTGTTCAGTTGTTTACTTCCCCCATGATACGCATCCGCACCTTGTTGAAATTTTACAGATTGCTCAGGATGGATGACTCTGCTAGTAAACCTTATTTTCTTAGGGACTGGGAGAATGACTTGAAGGTCACTTATACTGTACCTCAATGGCAGTCCATTATTCACAAGTTGCATTCTTTGGCGATAGATGCTGCCAGGAGGGAATGCAACTTCAAATTGTTTCCCATTGGTACAACTCCCAGCTTAGGTTATCACTGATCCAAGAGACCTCCTCCCTCTTATGCAGGAAATATATAGAATATACTGGGCAAGCCAACTACGCCAAAGGGAAGAAATAAAATGTCCCCAAATTCTAATGACTGATGGATTCTTTAACCCCTTCAATGCTAGAGAGGTCTTCACCACAAACCCCATATAAGTCAATGGCCATTTTTATTTGCCCTTTGCAATGCAGCTGGTTTGCTCTAGAATTACCTCTTTTGTGTTTATGATAATGGCCACCAGCATGAAGGAACCCATGTTAATTCAAATCTCAAAATAGTACATCAATATAAACAATGCCACAACAGTGAATTGTTCTTTATGGCATTAGAGAATCCATTAACAAAAGCAGAAGATAAGGATTATGTTATTTTCAACTGAATGCAGATGGACATACAGATCACAGTCTGCACTGCCCTTGGTTTTCTGGCAGTGAGACTGATGTACTAAGAAGAACAGGAAAACAAGGCAATTTTAAAAACTAACTCCAAATCATGAAATGGTTATTTAACTGATTACATTATATAGCCTATGAATAAATGTTGCCACAAACTGCACTTTCTTGATTTCTTGGTGAATTTTTGAAGGATGCAGTGGGGGGAAATCCACTGATTACCCTTGTGGCTACCATAATGAGGCAGCTGTGTGTGTTCCAACTAATATCTCATGTTTCTTCTGAATATCACATAAGCTTGAAATGAAAGTAACAAGGGACGTGACATAATTTTCAGCTTCTCTGGACATGAACTCTCTGCTGTGTCATTTAAGGGAACTCCAAGGACAAACAAAAGCCAAAAAAATATTGAAGTTGATATTCTAAGAAGAACTGGAGCAAGTCTGAAGCAATCCAGCTGCACATTAGGGCATAAACAAATGGGACTTTTTAACATTTTTGTTGCATTGCAGACCTCTTTAACATTCCAGGGGTTAAAAGTTCCCTTTATTGCAACTGGAAATTTTATTACTCCCCAGTGCTGCAGTTAATGTGCCCCAGAATTTTTGTTCTGGGACACATTTTTTGTCCACCTGCAGAAGAAAGAACAATTGATTGTGAACTATTGATCACAAGCAATTAGAAATAAGTGGGATATTGGTTGCTTTCCCTATATTGCACACAGACAATTTAAGCATTTCAGGCACTGCACATATTAATGAGGTTAATGGGATTTTGCTGGAGTTCATATATAAGTAATTTCTTCTAAATTTAAAAAACAAAAATCTGACAACTTTCAATTTGATGTGGCATGATGGTAGCAAAGAACAATGATGTCCTGGACATTCCTTCAGGGAAACCTACAACAACAAAGGTGATGAGCACCCATCGAACATGGACAAGATAAAGTGTCTTGGTCTAAGGCATGATAGCCTCTCAATGGTGCTACAAGTCACATTTTCACTCCCATGTGCCATTGCAGAGTGCAGATTTCCATATCCATATCAAACTGGTCCTATCCTTTCTGCAGCACCCGAGAGGCTACCATGCCTTGAACAAGACACTTAATTTTGTTCTTTCTTGCTGTCCATTCTTCACACTTTGTGTTTTCGTAGTCTCCCTCGAAGGGGATCCCACGAATGGTCCCTTGTTTCCATGTGCCTAGATGATATCAGCTGCACCCCACTGATGAGGCCCACATAGGCTGAAACATACGTCAGGTTGGAATGTCTGAGGGAGAGATCAATCTGATATGAATATGGAAATTCCCTCTCTCCAGTGGCACATGGGAGTGAAAAACGTGACTTGAGCAGCACCTGAGAGGCTACCATGCCTTGAACAAAACACTTAATTTTGTTCTTTCTTGGTGTGCATTAGTCACACTTTGTGTTTTTGTTTTTCTGGACATTTCTTCAAACCAATCTCAAGAAATGCCTAAGTGCACTGATATAATCATGTAAACTTTGTTAACAAACAAAGACAAAACAAACATACATTTAGCATCTCATCAACCAGAAATAACTGAAAATCAGAAATATCAAAATATAATTTTATATTTTTCAAACAACAGTATGTCTGTATTATAAGTTTTGTATGATTGGGAGCAGTCCAATCAGATCTACCGGATAGACTGAGGTGAGAAACATAAATATACTTCCTTAATTCTGAGAGTGGAGTGGTGTTCAGGACCAGGTCTACTTCTCAGGTACCCCCATCTAATCTTGGTTCTCCAAGCTACACCTATACCACAACCATAAAAATTACATAACCCCATCTACACTGTTTGCAGGCACAGAAAATTCCTGTCATGTTCTGCCCCTTTTTCTTTGCTTTTTGTGATCCCTTGTCTGTTTTTTCATTTTTTTTTAACTTGTTATCCAGATCCTGGTTCCCTGCATTGTCTTGTGTTTGCTCTGAGCCTTTAAAGGGATAGTAATGGTTAATTTTACCTTGATCTAATATTGTAGGCATTAAAAAAAGATGAAGATTGATGTAAGTCTTATCTCTCAAACCTTTATGGCGTGAGAGATATCACTTGGTAAAGTTACCTCTTCCTGTCTGTTTTAGTCAAGTCAGCGCTCTATGGGACAGCTGCAGATACTGGTCATTTGACCATATGGAGGCTCTTCAGCAGAGCTGAAATCGCGCTGTTTAGAAATAAATACTTCATCTGAATGGTCCATAAAGTGTGCTTGCAAACCAAGGAAGAGGTAACTTTACCAAGCTATATATCTCAAACCAGAAAGGTTTGAGAGATAAGACTTACATCGATCTTCATCTTTTTTTTAACCCTTTCAGTGCCAGAGGGGTACACAACGCATTGCTTTGGGGTTAATGCCTACAGTATTAAATCAAGGTAAAATTAACCATTACTATCCCTTTAAAGAGCTTTAGTGATTTTGAGCAGGGCACGATCAAAGCATTCCAGATAATAATAATAATAATAACTAGTATTTATATAGCGCCTTTCTCCCAGTGGGACTCAAAGCGCTGTCAGCGCACGCTCTCGGAATGAACCAAATCGGCAGCTGAAAATAATAGATGTTATTATTACCCAATTAATGGTACTCATTTATCGACCTCGGAAGGATGAAAGGTTGAGTTGACCCTGCTGGGATTCAAACCTGCAACCTTGCGGTTGGAATAGGCTCCAGAGTCAGAGACTTTACCACTGAGCTATCTCACCAGATTGTGACCCTTAGTTTCCTGTCTTGTTTCTGAGTGTTATCTTTTGTATTGACCCAGCTCTTCCTTCGACTTCCCTCCTGTTCCACGATTTGGCACCATTTTAATCTTACATCCTGTTACCGACTATGGCTCCATTGATTCAATCATTCCTCTGTCCTGCTGCCTTGTACTGTGTTGCCTGTGTAGCTTGTCTGACTTCCCCTTTGTCTTGATCCTGGTGGGATCACCTTGACCATCAGTGGAACATAGACCACGTCAATCACCAGTCTGACTTCGACAATCCTGTTCTCCAGTGAAGCTCCAGGCCTCAGTGTTCCTGTACAACAGCTATGACTATGCTACATAGTCATATACTAAGTGACACAGGTTTTTATTTGATCACGTATTGTGTCAGCCATGTACGACTATGCATGATCCTAACATAAAAGACAGAGTGCTCAGCTTATCATGGGGGAAGAAGGATAAGTGAGGGAATGATGTATAGGTAAGCATGAGTTTCAACTCAGACTGACTGCTGCTGACCACGGGCCTGGTGAGGCCAGTTGATTTTTTGATGTCAGTGTCATAATGTATATTTTAGAAAAGTCTATATAGCATATGTCATGTACTTTATAAATTAGATTATTTTTTCATTGTATGAGCTCTGAATAAGTAAATATATTTATTTATACAGAATCACAAACAAACCTAGTGTTTTACAATTTAAGAGTTTAGATAATGCCAGGTTGCAAAAGTGCTTTACAGAGAGACATTCAGAGTACATAATAGTTAAATATGGAATACAATGTTGGAGTTTTGGTCAGGTTAGGGATAAACATAAATCATTACTGCCTTGGATATAGGAAGAGTGGAAGTGCCATCTGTTGAAGCTTCATGGAGGAGATGCAATTTTAAGTGAGACTTAAAGATGGTGAGAGAAGTGAACTGGTGCAGGCTAGGAGTTAAAGTGGTTCATCAATAAGGAGCAATGAGAGATAAGGTTTTAATAAAAGAGCTGTATATGTATCACAGTGCCCGTGAGTCGTATGTTTGCGACATTGCTACTTCCTGATTTTCCATACTGAATTCCTATTGGTGATCTATGCTGACTCCTCCAATCGATTGCCTTTATATTCTATGCTTTCGCAGTGTACCAGTATCTTGTGTTTGATCCTGTGGTTCCTGTTATCCTGTGTATGACCCGGCTAGACTGACTATGTTCCTGTTTGATCGCCAGTACCTGACTTCCATTGTGACCCAGCTTGGCTGACTATCCTGCTCCATGTACCGACTCGGCTTGGCTGATTATCATGCTCTGTGTACCGACCCGGCTTGGCTGACTATCCTGCTCTGTGTACCGACCCGGCTTGGCTGACTATCCTGCTCCGTGTACCAATCGGCTTGGCTGACTATCCTGCTCTGTGTCTACTGACCCAGCTTGGCTGACTATCCTGCTCCATGTACCGACCCGGCTTGGCTGACTATCCTGCTCTGTGTACCGACCCAGCTTGGCTGACTATCCTGCTCTGTGTACCGACCGGCTTGGCTGACTACCTGCTTCGAGTTCCTACTCGGCTATCTGTTGTTCCTGCTCCTGGAATGCCAGCCCAGCACTGTGTGGTTCTACTCCCTAGTGACCCGGCATTTCCCGGTCACCTTGTGCTACTTAGTCCCTGACGCACCTGTGTCGGTGAGCCTCCTCGAGTACCTGCACCTGTTGTACGCTTGACCCAGCACACCTTGTCGCTCCATCACTACGAGGTTGGCTGCAGCTTCCGTGGGCGCCTCACTAGTTCCCTGTCTGTGCGGCCTTAGGGCCTGGTTGGGGTCTGAAGCGTCCCTTACCCTAGATCTAGGGTTGGTCCGTGGGTTAAGTGACTCCGGTCACAAGCTGGTTGCCTTAGTCCCTTGGGTTGATTCAGTTGCCTTGCAGCTTACTGTCAGTATCACTTTACCACCTAGCGTACTAGGGGTTCGGTTGCCTTGCCACTTACTGTCAGTATCGCTATACCACCAAGCAGGGCTCAAAATTTCCACTCACCACTAGCCAATGGCGAGTGAAAATTTAGCCCTGGCGAGTTAAAATTCAGCCCTGGTGGGTATGTTTTGGCTTGCAGTGGTGAGTAACTTTTCAGGTCTGGTTAGTAGCAAAGGACTTAAAATTATAAGCCCTGCCACCAAGTGTACTAGGTGTCCTGTTGCCTCTCAGCTACCAGTCAGTCTTGCTGACCTCCCTAGCGTACTAGGGATCATGTTGCCTCACAGAGTACTGTGTGTCTCACTGCTATCCCTAGCTTTCTAGGGGCCTTGTTGCCTTTCCTGTACTGTCTTCACCAGGCGGACTCCCTAGCGTTGTCAGAGACTTTGTCCTGGTGGAGCATAGTGGGTTAAAATTTAAATCCCAAAATTAACTGAAATTATGTTTAGGATGTGTTCAAATTACCTCATGTTTGAACAATGGCCCAACAATGGCTATTCACATCCTCCTCTTTGACTGGAGAAAAAGAGTCCAGGGTGGCAGGACAGGGACAAGGGGGATAATTTTCTGAGATGAATTTACCTTGGATTTATCCATTCCATTCATTGTTGTAGAATGGAAACTGAGAAAGAGACAAAATGTACTTGCAGGAGGGAGTCAATGGTATACAGGAGAAAACAGGGGTTGGCTTTATGAATGAAAGTGCTTTGAAATATTATTAGATGGAACTTCTACACTCATGTATTGGCTTCCAGTGATACTGTGAGTTGGATCTTTTGATTTTTTTTTTATTGACTGTTGTTTTACTTTTTTAGTCATTTGGGAAATTATATTATATTTTGACCCTCATTTGTACATGCACATTGCTTGCTCCAATGGGCTCATGTATTTTTAGACAACACTCACTAATCAGTTCACTATTCAACTGTGGCATAGCTAGTAATTGAAGGGCTCTGGTACAAACATTTTCCTGTGGCCCTTAACACAAATAAAATTCACAGACACATAACTATTGGATCCTGGGACATATGGGCCCCCTTGGACGCTGAACCACAGCACAAATGCAACCTCTGCACCCCCCTGTAATTACTTCCTCGCTATTCAGCCATTTACACTATAACTTACCACAACAAATGATTATGGAACATCACCACATTTTTGGGGTGAGTCTCTTAAAAGGAGAATTATCTTCTTATCACGGTGACCATGATTCTATGTGCGACATTCTTACTTCCGAGTTTGTGTTTGGCTGTCTCTTATTGGTGCTAGCTGGCTAGCCCCTCCCAGGGCTAGCCTTTATATACGCCCTCCTGTCACTAGGCCGGTGCCCCTTCATGGTGTTCCTGACCTTACGTTATTCTGTGCTCCTGTTCCGTGTTGATCCAGTTTCCGTCTGACCTTGCTCCTGTTCTGCTCCTGTGTACCGATTCAGGCTTTGGCTGACTACCGCTCTCTGTGTACCGACCCAGGCTTTGGCTGACTACCTCTCTCTGTGTACCAACCCAGGCTTTGGCTGACTACTGCTCTCTGTGTACCAACCCAGGCTTTGGCTGACTACCGCTCTCTGTGTACCGATCCAGGCTTTGGCTGACTACCGCTCTCTGTGTACCGATCCAGGCTGTGGCTGACTTCCGCCCTCCGATACTGACCCAGGCATTGACTGACTTACGCTATTTGTGTTGCCCTCGCTATTATTGTCAGTCCTCTCAGATTTGTTGCCTCCGGTTGCGCTACTCTCTGCCTGTGTATCAGTGTGGCTTCCGTTACGTACACCCAGCCTGTACTATCCAGTCACTAGCGGTTACTGTTGCCTACCCACTATATGCTCAGCCTATGACTATCTGTGGCCTCCGTTAAAGGGATAGTAATACTTAAAATGTAAAAAAAAATATGTTGTAGGGTTTATCCCCCTGAGTAAAACAAGAGTACTCCCACTGCTGAGAGGTGTTTTGTTCAAAAGTTATTAATTTTCAAAGTTGAATTTTTTAGGTGCAATATCACAGTGGCCTGAAATTGTACAGTGGCGCTGTTGCTACATGATCCTATGGACAACTCTGGTCAGTTGACCATAAATCTCCATAGGATGGTGTAGCAACAGTGCCACTGTACAATTTCAGGCCACTGTGATATTGCACCTAAAAAATTCAACTTTGAAAATTAATAACTTTTGAATGAAAGACCTCTCAGCAGTGGGAGTACTCTTGTTTTACTCAGGGGGATAAACCCTACAACATATTTGTTTTTACATTTTAAGTATTACTATCCCTTTAAGTACACCCAGTCAGTGCTATCCGGTCACTAAGCGGTTATCGTTGCCAGTTCATTACCTACATGCAGCCTGTGTTTCCCTGTGGCCTCCGTTACGTACACTCAGTCTGTGCTGTCCGGTCTAGCAGTTACTGTTACCAGCTCATTACACTATCTCAGCCTGTGACTCTCTGTGGCCTCTGTTACGTTCTGCCAGTCTGTGCTGTCAGGTCACTAGCGGTTACGTTGTCAGCTCATTTCACTCACTCAGCCTGTGACCCGGTAGAGCCTCCTCAGTTCCTTGTTGCTCCAGATATCAGGCTGCCTTACCCGGTATTCGGTAAGGTCAGCAGAGCCTCCTCAGTTCCTTGTTGCACCAGATATCAGGCTACCTTACCCTGTATTTGGTAAGGCTGGTAGACCCTCCTCTGTTCCTTGTTGCACCAGATATCAGGCTG
Source organism: Rhinophrynus dorsalis (assembly GCA_037306005.1). Lineage (NCBI taxonomy): Eukaryota > Metazoa > Chordata > Amphibia > Anura > Rhinophrynidae > Rhinophrynus > Rhinophrynus dorsalis. The sequence goes on from CM074721.1 coordinate 290,475,298, forward strand.
CCTTACCCGGTATTCTGTAAGGCCGGTAAAGCCTCCCTATTGTATTGCTATTTGTATGCTCTGTCCTGTGTCAAACTTTCTTACTGCTGAGTTTGGACCCGTGAGGGGCCTTGTTGCGCTTTATTTTGCCCAAAAAAGCTTTTCTATTTTATCCTACCCAATTGTATGAGTGTTCAATAAAATCGTGACAGTACGAAAGGGCCATGACCTCAGAAAAGGCTGGTGAGGGTAGTTCCCAGAATCTCCTTTGGAGATTGGACGTGCAGGAACAACAGTTAGACCAACTGTCTATGGCTATTCAGACCATTCTTGAATGCACTGCTTGTCTCGAGAGACCTGTACAATCATTGGTGGTCACTCCAGTTCCGGCACCATTGACACAGGCTACTGTACCCAGCTCTTCCTCTAGAGGGCTCTCCCTTACTGCTCCTCTGCCTTTGAGATATGATGGGGAGCCTACACTTTGCCGTGGATTCTTGAACCAACTGGAGATTTTTCTTGAACTAGTGCCACAGGCGTTTCCCAGTGACAGAAGCAAGGTGGGATTTATGATCCGATTTGGGAGACTGGCAAACCAATTACTACAAATTTTGCCGAATTTGTAAGGGACTTCCTCAGTGTGTTCGAGGTTCCAGGGCGTGCCACCTCTGCTGCCAAGCGCGTTATGAGAATCCAGCAAGGCACACGTACTGTTTCTTAGTTTGCCATTGAGTTTCGTACACTTGCAGCAGAGCTAGGCTGGAACGATGAGGCGCTTGTTGCTGTATTTTCCCAGGGCCTTGACGATAAAATTAAAGATGAAATTGCGGTAAAAGACCTACCGGTGGGTCTAGACAAATTCATTGAGTACACGAGTCTGATTGACTCTCGCATAAGGGAGAGGAGTCTTTACAAGGATCGCAGGGCAAGATCCACTGGCACCAGGGTTAATTTCCCACCCATGCCTCCCTCTCCTCCCACACCTCCGGGTTCTACTATAGGGAGCACGGAACCTATGCAAGTAGGTTTTACACGATTGTCCAAACAAGAGAGCTCCTTCCATCGCAAACAGGGGTTATGTATCACGGTGCCCGTGATTCGTGCTATCCTGTGTCTATCACTTGCTGGAAGTTCCTCATTGGCTGTCTGCTGTTAGCCCACCTCACACAGCCTTTTTAAACCCAGTCCGGGCACTCCCAGGTTGCCCTTTCGTGGTGTCTCTGACATTACTAGTTCTGACCTGCTTGTCAGCCGCTTGGGCCAGTGGATCCTGCGTTCCTGTGTTCCAGTGTTCCGGTGTTCCTGTGTTCCAGTAGTTCCAGTGTTCCAGTCTTGATCGTTCCTGAGTCTCCTGCCTGCTTGTCTCTCCAGCCGGTTCCGGTTGCTTTCCGTTGCTCCTATAGTTCCGGTCATCTGTCAGTGCAGCGGTGCTCGTTCCGGTTTCCTCCGCTTGATCTCAGGGCTCTCACTCTATCCACTGTCGCTGAAGCGACATTGTGCTTGTTTCGCTCCGATATATTTTCTGTTGGTTCCAGCGTGTGGACGCTGGTTTACTTCATTTAACCTGGTGGCTAAATTACTGTTGGTCCCAGCGTGCAGACGTTGGTTTACTCCATTTAACCTGGTGGCTCATGTTACTGTTAGTTCCAGCGTGCGGACGCCGGTTTACTCCATTTAACCTGGTGGCTCATGTTACTGTTGGTTCCAGCGTGCGGACGCCGGTTTACTCCATTAAACCTGGTGGCTCATTTTACTGTTGGTTCCAGCGTGCGGACGCTGGTTTACTCCATTATACCTGGTGGCTCAGATTACTGTTTGTTCCAGCGTGCGGACGCTGGTTTACTCCATTAAACCTGGTGGCTCATTTTACTGTTGGTTCCAGCGTGCAGACACTGGTTTACTCCATTATACCTGGTGGCTCAGATTACTGTTGGTTCCAGCGTGCAGATGCTGGTTTACTCCATTAAACCTGGTGGCTCAGATTACTGTTGGTTCCAGCGTGCGGACGCTGGTTTACTCCATTTAACCTGGTGGCATTATTTTACTGTTGGTTCCAGCGTGCGGACGCTGGTTTACTCCATTATACCTGGTGACTCAGATTACTGTTGGTTCCAGCGTGCAGACGCTGGTTTACTCCATTAAACCTGGTGGCTCAGATTACTGTTGGTTCCAGCGTGCGGACGCTGGTTTACTTCATTTAACCTGGTGGCATTATCTACTGTTGGTCCCAGCGTGCGGACGCTGGTTTACTCCACTAAACCTGGTGGTTTACGTTACAGTTTTCCCAGCGTGCGGACGCTGGTTTGCTCCTTGACTAATTCAGACACTGAGGTCCGGTTGCTGTCCAACTCATTATTGCAGTTGTCTTGTATTCTCTGACTAGAGACTTCTGCTTGAGCGAGACCATTGATTCCTGTTCCACTCTACTGTCTTATGTCATCTGACAGCCTGGTCTCCTCTTTTGGGCTGCCCTGCCCGGTATTGGTAAGGCCGGTAGAACCTATTTACGTTACATCTCTAAGGTTGCCTTACCCGGTATAGGCAGGGCCGGTAGAGCCTACTATCAGTGTTCCCTCAGGCTGCCCTGCCCGGTATTGGTAAGGCCGGTAGAACCTGTTCTCGTGGCCATCCTAGGTTGCCTTACCCGGTATTGGCAGGGCCGGTAGAGCCCACACTCAGTACTCCTTCAGGCTGCCTTGCCCGGTATTGGTAAGGCTGGTAGAACCGGTACGTTTCACCTCACGGTTGCCTTACCCGGTATTGGCAAGGTCGGTAGAGCCTACTGCTATATTTGCACCTGTCACTTGGGTTGCCTTGCCCGGTAGTATTGGCAAGGCCGGTAGAACCTATTCATATTGTCATTACTTGTATTGTTATATATGTATAATACCCTATGGGATTGCCTTAACTTTTCAATAAAGTTATGTTTTTACCAAACCTTAAGTCTGAGAGTCTTCAGATACTGTGACATTATGCCTGTACTGTGGCAAGGCAGGTCATTTACTAAAAACCTGTCCCGCGCGACCGGGAAAGGAGCGCACCAAGGGTCATGTGGGGGACAGATCCTAGGTGGCGTATACCAGTCCCCAGGAGGCATGTTAAGCAAACCTGTGATTGACATTATGATCTCTTTGGCCTCTGAATCTGCTAAGACGCCTGCTCTAATTGATTCTGGTTCAGCAGGGTACTTTATGGACAAGAATTTTGCGATGATGCATAACATTCCGTTAGTAAGCAGAGACTCCCCACTCGACATTAAGGCCATTGATGGGAGGCCGCTGGTACCACCTCAAGTCACGCAGGAGACATGTCCTTTATATGTCTGCATTGGAGCCCTTCACAAAGAGTCCATTCAATTCCAGATTATCCAGTCACCCCATTTTGAGGTCATTTTGGGGTTCCCGTGGCTACATAAGCATAATCCCAAACTGGACTGGAGAAATTGTGAAGTATTGACATGGTCTGAATACTGTAAAACCCACTGTCTGAGTCAGCCTACCAAAATCTTGTGTACCTCTCCCTCCTTACCAGTCATTCAGCGATGTGTTCAGTAAGGGTGAGGCTAGCACTTTGCCGGTGCATTGTCCGTACGATTGTGCTGTTGATCTTGTGCCAGGCGCTATGCCTCCGAAGGGTAGGACATACCCATTGTCTGGTGACGAAAACAGAGCCATGGAAGAGTATATCAGTGACGCCCTGGCTCGGGGTATTATACGCAAGTCTTCCTCGCCTGCGGGGGCTGGATTCTTTTTTGTTAAAAAGAAGGACGGGGAACTTAGACCCTGTATTGATTATAGGGGTCTTAACAAAATAATGATAAAGAACGCCTATCCCATTCCACTCATCACGGAATTGTTTGATCGTTTAAAGGGCGCTTCCATTTTTACTAAACTGGACCTGAGGGCGGCGTATAATTTAGTTCGGATTAAGGACCCTGATGAGTGGAAAACAGCTTTCAATACTCGTACAGGGCATTACGAGTATTTAGTTATGCCATTTGGTCTGTGCAATGCCCCGGCGGTGTTTCAAGAATTGATTAATGATGTCCTACGTGATTTTTTACAATCCTCTGTGGTCGTGTACCTAGATGACATTTTGATTTACTCTCCTGACCTGGAGACTTACCATGGCCATGTCTCTGCGGTCTTGCAGAAATTAAGGGAGAACAAGCTGTATTGCAAACTCGAGAAGTGCGAGTTCCATAGGTCCAGTGTGGCCTTTTTGGGGTATGTGATCTCTAAAGAAGGTTTCGCTATGGATAAGGACAAGCTTGCAGCTGTACAACAGTGGCCGCGGCCCACGGGCCTCAAACCCTTACAGTGATTTCTAGGATTTGTGAATTATTATAGGACATTTATTTGCGAGTATTCCAGTATTGTCAAATCACTCACCGATATGACCCACAAGGGTGCCTCCGTCTCAGAATGGTCCCCAGAGGCAATTAAGGCATTTGAGACTCTAAAATTGGCATTTTCTACTGCTCCAGTTCTGTCGCATCCTATTCCTGGGTTGCCATTTACTTTAGAGGTGGATGCTTCTGAGACTGGAGTCGGGGCAGTCTTGGGCCAAAAACCAGGTCCGGATAAGACTTTGAGACCATGTGGGTTCTTTTCGAGGAAGTTGATCAAAGCACAGAGTATGACATTGGAGACCGGGAACTCCTAGTGATTATTCTGGCCTTACGTGAATGGCGACATTTGTTGGAGGGCACTAAGGTACCTATTTTGATCCTGACTGATCATAAAAACCTCATGTATCTCTCAGAGGCTAAAAGGCTTTCTCCGAGGCAGGCGAGAAGGGCGCTATTTTTGTCTCGTTTCAATTTCATTGTCTCTTACTTGCCTGGTACTAAGAATGTATGTGCTGATGCCTTATCCAGACAATTTGGCTCAGATCCTGAAGCTGACTCTATTCCTGTGCCTATCATCCCTCCGAACCGTATACTTGCCACCCTACGAACCAGTATCACGTCTCCCTTAGGGGAGGAGATCTTGGCATCCCAGGCCAATGCTCCTCCAGAGAAACCTGTGGACAAGTGCTTTATGGCCGAGCCTTTTCGGGCCAAACTAATGTATACCTACCACTCCTCCCGGGCGGCTGGTCATGTTGGGAAGAATCAATTGATTTGGTCATTGTCCCGTATGTTTTGGTGGCCTGGCATGAGGGATGAGTGTGTGGCATTTACAGCAGCCTGTGCCACTTGTGCCCATTCCAAGGTTCCCAGACATCTTCCTGTGGGTCTCTTACAGACTGTTCTTAATGGGGACTGGCCTTGGTCACACATATCTATTGATTTCTTGGGAGAACTGCCGGCCTCCAGAGGGTTTACTGTAATCCTAATGATAGTTGACAGGTTCTCTAAAATGGCTAATTTTGTGCCACTCCCTGGCTTGCCATCTGCTAAGGAACTGGCAATTGTATTTGCCAGGGAGGTATTCTGACTCCACGGGGTACCCAAGGTGCTGGTCTCGGATCGTGGGAGTCAATTCGTCTCAAGATTCTGGAGGGCCTTTTGTGAACAGATGGGGATTCAGTTGTCATTTTCCTCGGCTTATCATCCCCATACTAATGGGGCCGCTGAGCGTGCCAACCAGGGATTGGAGCAGTTATTGCGTTGTTTCATTTCCAATCATCACGACAATTGGGCTGACTTGTTGCTGTGGGCAGAGTTTGCCAGGAACTGTGTGGTGTGCAGCACTTCTGGGAGCTCACCCTTCCTGATCAATTACGTGTTTCAACCATGCTTGCTCCCAGATAACTTTCAGGCACAGCAGATTCTGGCTCTGGATGAACATATTAGGCAGCTCCGCTCCACATGGGCACAGGTCCAGAATACACTACGTGAGTCTTTTGCACGTGCCCAGCGGCATGCCAATAACAGACGTCTGCCGGCTCCTGTATTCCAGGTGGGGGACCGGGTCTGGTTATCCTCTAAGAATCTCAGGTTGCAAGTTCCGTGTCTCAGTTTTGCTCCCCGGCTTGTGGGTCCGTTCCGGGTGCTCCGTCAAATTACCCTGTCTCCTATGCTTTGGAATTACCGGCTTCCATGAGAATACACAATGTGTTCCATGTGTCACTCCTTAAGCCATTGGTGTGCAACTGCTACACTACCACTCCTGCTGTCCCTGGTCCTGTGCGCATACAGGATCATGATGAATATGAAGTACAGAGTGTTCTGGACTCACGTAGATTCCGTGGCCAGGTCCAATACTTGGTGCATTGGAAGGGTTATGGTCCAGAGGAACGTTCATGGGTTAACCACTCTGATATTCATGCTCCTATTCTGTTGTGCAGATTCCATGCCAAGTTTCCTAGCAAACCCAGAACCCCTCAAGGCAGGAGGGGGGGTCTTTGAGAAGGGGGTACTATCACAGTGCCCGTGATTCTATATGCAACATTCTTACTTCCGGTTTTGTGTTTGGCTATCTCTTATTGGTGCTAGCTGGTTAGCCCCTCCCTGGGCTAGCCCCTCCCTGGGCTAGCCTTTATATATGCCCTCCTGTCACTAGGCCTGTGCCCTTTCATGGTGTTCCTGACCTTACTTTATTCTGTGTTCCTGTTCCGTGTTGATCCAGTTTCTGTCTGACCTTGCTCCTGTTCTACTCCTGTGTACCGATTCAGGCTTTGGCTGATTACCGCTCTCTGTGTACCAATCCAGGCTTTGGCTGACTACCGCTCTCTGTGTACCGACCCAGGCTTTGGCTGACTACCGCTCTCTGTGTACCGATCCAGGCTTTGGCTGACTACAGCTCTCTGTGTACCGACCCAGGCTTTGGCTGACTACCGCTCTCTGTGTACCGATCCAGGCTGTGGCTGACTTCCGCTCTCTGATACTGATCCAGGCATTGACTGACTTACACTATTTGTGTTGCCCTCGCTATTATTGTCAGTCCTCTCAGATTTATTGCCTCCGGTTGCGCTACTCTCTGCCTGTGTATCAGTGTGGCTTCTGTTACGTACACCCAGCCTGTACTATCCAGTCACTAGCAGTTACTGTTGCCTACCCACTATATGCTCAGTCTGTGACTATCTGTGGCCTCCGTTAAGTACACCCAGTCAGTGCTATCCGGTCACTAAGTGGTTACCGTTGCCAGTTCATTACCTACACACAGCCTGTGATTCCATGTGGCCTCTGTTAAGTACACCCAGTCAGTGCTATCCGGTCACTAAGTGTTTACCGTTGCCAATTCATTACCTACATGCAGCCTGTATTTCCCTGTGGCCTCTGTTACGTACACTCAGTCTGTGCTGTCCGGTCTAGAGGTTACCGTTACCAGCTCATTATACTATCTCAGTCTGTGACTCTCTGTGGCCTCCGTTACGTTCTCCCAGTCTGTGCTGTCAGGTCACTAGCAGTTACGTTGTCAGCTCATTTCACTCACTCAGCCTGTGACCCGGTAGAGCCTCCTGAGTCCCTTGTTGCTCCAGATATCAGGCTGCCTTACCCGGTATTCGGTAAGGCCGGTAGAGCCTCCTCAGTTCCTTGTTGCACCAGATATCAGACTGCCTTACCCGGTTTTCGGTAAGGCCGGTAGAGCCTTCTCTGTTCCTTGTTGCACCAGATATCAGGCTGCCTTACCCGGTATTCGGTAAGGCCGGTAGAGCCTCCTCAGCCCCTTGTTGCACCAGATATCAGGCTGCCTTACCCGGTATTAGGTAAGGCCGATAGAGACTCCTCAGTTCCTTGTTGCACTAGATATTAGGCTGCCTTACCCGGTATTCGGTAAGGCCTGTAGAACCTCCCTATTGTATTGCTATTTGTATGCCCTGTCCTGTGTCAAACTTTCTTACTGCTGTTTGTAGAGTTTGGACCCGTGAGGGGCCTTGTTGCGCTTTATTTTGCCTAATAAAGCTTTTCTGTTTTATCCTACCCAATTGTCTGAGTGTTCAATAAAATCGTGACACTTCTGTGACAGTCTGCCAGGTCACATCTTTACTATTTATTTACTTAGCTGTCTTCTCTTTTGTGACAACATAAAATAGTAGACAAACTATTGTGAGGAGCACTCGTCAAGGTAAAGTGTCTTGTTCTAGGCATGGTAGCCTCTCAATGATGCTATGTGCCATGTGCCATTGCAGAGAGAAAACCTCCATATCCATATCAAACTGATCCTGCCCACTGACAGTCCAGCTCCGAAATGTCAGGCAAATCCTTTCCACACGAGAGACACAGCAAAATCCCACACGTACGTTTTGGCCTCTGTGGGCCTCGTCGGTGTGGTGCAGCTGAATCCCTCTAGGCACAAGGAAGCAAGGGCCCATGCCTGGGATGCCCTTATACTAATAAGTAGGCCCTTTCCTGATTGGTCCACACATTTAACTCCCTACTTCCCTAGTCCAGTCACAATGTTTATTGTGTTTTTACAAGTTAATATAATTCTAATATTAAAAATACTGTGGTTTTTACAATAAATAGTTCTTATTCCAGCATAAGATTTGAACTTTTTAAAGGATCATCTGCAATTTACAGTGGGTTTTGATCCCTGGTTCTGGAGTCTGCTGAGCTTGAAGGCTGACAAATCTCCCCCCGAAGGGGCAACAAATTCAGACCTTGGCAGGTAGAGTTGAGCTGATGGTGCTGTTTCCCCTTGGCTCTGGGTGAACCCAGAAACATGTACAAAAAGCTTTAGACACTCTCAGTTGCATCTTGTGGGGTGATGCTTCAAATGGAAGTTTAATGGGGAGGTTGTATGATATGCTTTTTATTACCTTGCATGCTAGAAAAGACATCGTCAAAGCATTGCTACCCAGTTGTGATGAAAATATCTCTGGCTTCCTTTGAATAATATATTAATGATTTCATGTGGTCTACAGACATAATGACAGACTTGCTCAAGAGGCAAAAGTTCTAAGCTATTTTTTGAAATACCACTGAACAATTAGGGGGCAGATATTTTCTTTATGCCCACCACACTCCCATTGATTGTAATCGCTTGAATGCTAGAAAGGTGTTGATTGAAAAGAAGGCCCATGTAAATTAACCCTTTGAGTGCCAGAGGGTTAATGGAAATATTCACTTATCCCCTATGGTGCAGTTGGTTAGCCCCAGAATCGTATAATATATATGAGGGACACACACCACAGATGTGGGCTACTTGTTCTGCAAGATCACTCTTTTACAAATCTAGCCATGTACTTTATATTATACAGTATGAAATGCTAAAAGCAAAGTATTTTGGGGGAGGCAATATCACAGTGCCTGTGATTCCCTGTCACTCTTACTTGTGGTTCGCTCTGATTTGCTGAGCCAGTTTGGCCCGCCCCTGGTGACCTTTTTATGCCTGGCCCAGACATCTGTCAGATGCCCTTTCGTGGTGTTTCTGAGCCGGTAGTGCTGTTGCTGTGTTCCGGATTCTCGTGTACCGACTTGGCTTGTCCTGACTACGCTCCAGTGTTCCTGATCGTGTTTGACCCGGCTTGTCTGCGAACCATCTCTGTTTCCTGACCCGGCCTGGCTGACGTTCCTGTTCGTGTATGACCCGGCTTGTATGACTACCTCCTGTGTGCTCCGACCCGGCTCGGCTGACTTCCTGCTCCGAGATCGACTTCCAGCCTGTTCCAGTGACCTCTGTTCCCGTTGTCGCCGCCGCTACATTTTTCACCTGCTGTTGCCAGCTGCCGTGTGACCACTCTGCCTTGTGTTGCCTTTGATCAGTGCAGTGTACCGTTGTCTTGCAGAGCTGTGCGTTCCTCCGTGAGCCTCACTATACTTGCAGAGCCTCGTTATCTTACAGAGCCTTGTGTGTAAACGTGCATATTAACCCTTGCAGTGCTGCTTTACTCTCGCTACCTCGATTCCCAGTATAGAGCCTCTCTCGCTGTGCTACGTCTGCTGAGTTGGCCACTTACCAACGGCGACTCTATCCTACTGCAGAGTAGTCACTTTATGTTGGTCCGGTAGGGCGTCATTGGCTCTCACTTCTACGTGGTTTACTGGGCGATATCTACTGTGGCCTCTGGGCTAGTGTGGCAGCAAAGGGAAGGCTCAAGCTCTGGCAGGTTCCCATTGTATACGCCCGTGGGGGCTATTGGCTCTAGTGCTACTATTGCTGGTATCCGGTTAACGCCTGTGGAGGCTATAGCCAGCTCTTGCATTGCAGGCCGGTTTCCGTTACGCCCGTGGGGGCTATCCACACTCGCATTCGCAGAAGCAGTCCTCCTGTAGGTACGCCCGCGGGGGCTATTTGGATTTCTGTTCCGCTTAACTATTTGGTCACTTCGGCTAGGCATTTACATTTCCAGAACACTGTGAACTGTCTCTATAAGCACCTCCTTTTAACACCTAGGGCGTGCCAAACCACCACATCTGAGACTGACTGATTTATGCTCTTAACCCTTTGGGTAGTGTACACCATTCTCTGTGAAGAGATCTTGTATGTCAATTATACTGTGCATTGTCTCTCTGTACTATATCAGTCATCACTGTGTGTTTATTCCTGCCGCCTCTAGAGGGCGTTCGTTTGCATTATTGCTATTAAAATAAAATTGTGTTTTATTTTACCAACTGGTCTGAGTGTCCTAAAAACCGTTACAGGCAACCACTTCATACATGGATGATGCTCCAGAATCCCAGTTTATATGGCCCTGACGTATGCTCTTGGTAAGATTATTTCATCTACTGTACGTTCTGCAAAACGTTTATCAGTATTAATCTGAAGAAGGAATTTTAAAAGCTAAGAACCGGACAACAATGGTATATTTAAATAAATAATATCTATTCCTTGGGGAGAAAATGTTTCAGTCGGGTATGTGGATTTATCGTGCTGTATCAGGCATCAAGGAAACAAACAATTTCTCTTAAATTTAATTTACTCAGTTGTCTTCTTTCTGTTGACAGTATGACCTCATCACTGTGTATTAAATGTCAATATCTATTCATGGTTAAGAATAATATTCCTGCTGATTTTCATGGGAGCTCATCTTGTGTATTGTGTGTAACCTCATGCATTTTATATTCCACACCTCCACTTTTATATAATGTAGTTGAAGAATAAACTTTGGCAGCTCTGAAAGACTATGCAACAGACTACTGTGACATGCTGATCTATTAAAGGCATCACAAATTATACAGCACTGAACTCAATCTCAAACCAATGCTTATATTGGCCTATCATTTAACGATGTATCCTTCCACAGTTATCTAAAACAGGTAAGTGTTATCGTGATAACTATTCAAATTCCAGGGCTAAAATATTAAGATGAACTGTTGCAATTCTGGAGCAAACTAACTGCACTGGTGCCAAATAACATTTTCTGGATACCCACTGATTTAAATGGAGTGTTTAACCCCCTTAAATTCTAGAGCGGTCCCTACTAACATGTTGGATATCTGTGTAGAAATCAAGAGGTTAAAAGCCCAATGTATTTCTCTATCTATCTATCTATCTATCTATCTATCTATCTATCTATCTATCTATCTATCTATTATAATCTGTGTATCTATGAAATCACACATGAGGTTGCTGAGAATACTGTCTAAATTAAAAAAGGGGATGTTGTAGTCCTTTTTTTAGACCGGGGGGGGGGGTTCATTTCTTCACAATGCATTGATCATCCCTCTTGTCCTTGGAGGAGTAAGATATGGCAAAGTAAGAACATTTATCTCTGTAAGATCAAAGTTTCAGCTCCAACATGAGCCTGTATCAAGACAATATTATTGCACTATAAGTCTCCTTAAATACCTTAAAAGAGCAGTAAACTTTTTTATGAAAAAAATATATTGTAGGGCTTTTTCACTTGAGTAAAACATGGGTGCTTCCACTGCCGGGAAATTTTTTTTTCCAGATATATTACAGTTTAAAGTGGTGTAGACAGTTATTCTGTCATCAAAATAGAGACAATGAAACACTCATACAGCTCCAAACCCACCCCTATAGAGTAGACTTGGGAATAATGCAAACAAATACAGAGGGTTTAGGGAAAATTAAAACATAGCTTTTATCAAACAAAATAAAATAATAAAATGAATTCAGCAGATTACAATTCAGCAAATTACAAAGGATGGATATCAGCTCCTGCATATAGCCTAGAGTTGATAAGATACCATTACGCATAAGCTCAAAACCTATAGTATGTGTCATGAATGACTACACCCACTAATCAGAGTGGTATAGCAGACATATAACAATGTCCTCTGCAATCTTGCCTGTTAAATACTCTGGCACTCAAAGGGTTAAAGCCTTCTCTTCAAGGAGTGTCGTATCATGCCCCATCATGAATTTGCTGGAAGTAAGGATAATCAAAATATATTTTTACTGTGCTAATATGTAGGTAAGATAGATTTGTAATAATAATGTAACTAGAGATATTTGAATAAAATAGTTATGTTGTGATTATATAACTGGAGATATGTAGGAATGTTTTCAGCATAGTGTTATAAAATATCTGAATCCGATCACAATTTGAAACCTCAAATATACTGAAAGTCTTATACCCTTGTTGAGGCCATTAGGTGACATGGAATTAAGTAAAAAAAATAATTTTTTTCAGATTTGAGTGAAGTCAGTTTCATATCTCCACCTCTGATACAGAGAGAAAAATGTTCCAAGTGAAACACATTTAAATCCTGAGATTTACTACCATAGCATTGCAAAAGGTGTCTGTTAAACCTGGTCAATATCTTCCTATTGGCAGAATCCCTGTGTGCATTATGAATATTGCAAAGGCTTTCTCTGATCCATTCCTTTAGCTTTCTTCTTGTCTTACAAACATAATATATATGTGTTTTGTTGCAACTTATGAGAGAAGTGAGTCAATGACAACAGTTCTCCATAAAACATGAAGGTATTGGCTTTAAAGGGATAGTATTGTCTAATTTTTTTAAAAATGAATCTTGTAGCCATTAAAAAATTAAACTACCGTGAAATCTCAGGTATAATACGCACCTGTGTATAATACTCAGGTGTTTATTATGCCCAAGATTTAGGGGAAAACAAGAGTGCCTATGTATAATACGCACCCTTGTTTTCCCCTTACTAAAAAAAAAAAAAGAAAAGAAAAGTTAGCGCTTCCTGCTCCCTCTCTCTCCCTGCAATCTGGTGATTAAGTAAGACTTACTTTTTGAAGCTTTTATGGTGTACCGGTATCTGAAAAAATATCCCTCTCTCCCATCTTCCCTGCGGGCGGCACGATTGCATCTGCCGCCCGCTTCCTTCAATCGGTTTTCAGGACCTTCCTCCTATGTGAGGATCTCAAGGTCCTGAAAGCTGATTTGAAGGAAGCGGGTGGCAGATGCAAGCGTGCCTCCCGCAGGGAGATGGGAGAGAGGGATCTATTTTCAGATTACGGTACACCATAAAAGCTTCAAAAAGTAAGTCTTACTTAATCACCAGATTGCAGGGAGTGAGAGGGAGCAGGAAGCGCTAACTTTTCTTTTTTTTTTTTTAAAGTCTGTAAAAAACTCTCGGGTATAATACGCACCCCCCACTTCACATATGGTGAAGAGGGGTAAAATTGTGCGTATTATACCCAAGATTTTACGGTAATTGACTCCAGTCCCATATCTCAAAAGTTTTATGGTTTGAGAGATATTAGTCACTAAAATGACCCCCTCCCTCCCCTTTCCCTGATGTCAGTGCTCTAGCTGATTGCAGGAGAATCCAGTCCCGGGACCGGCGGAGGCTCTTCAGCAGAGCCTTGATCGCGAGACAGAAAAAGAAATACTTCACTGGAGTGGTCTACAAAGTGTTTAATTTCTTAATGGCTACAAGATTATTTATTTTAAATTAGACAATACTATTCCTTTAACACTTGCTGTCAGTGTAAACGATCAAGAAGTTATAAAGCTTTTTCTCACTTCCTGACAGTTTGAACTGTTATATTTTTTTAATTAAACAAATGGAGCAGTACTCTTGTTTTATGAAGAAGAAAAAGCCCTATAACATACAGATCTTCATAAAAAATGTAATTTCTCATCATCAGCAGAATGCGGAAATGGGTCCCAGGAGTGTAACTTTGAAATCGAATTTCTCATTAACTATGGACTTAAAATAAAAACAACCTGGCGATCTGGAAACAATTACACAGCGCTAATAATATGGTACAGGCTTCTTACCAGTGAAAGTTCTGTTTAAAGGGATAGTAATACTTCATTTTAACTTTATTTTATTTTGTAGGCATTAAAAAAACATGAAGAATGATATAAGTCTTATCTCTGAAACTTTTATGGTTTAAGAGATATTCACAAGCAAAGTATCCCTTCCCACCCCTTTTTCCTAGTGTAAGCCATCTCTTCTCAGATGTGAATCTGGTTGTAAGACTGGACAGATAACAGCAGGGGACAATCTTCTTTGTATGAAAAGAATGACAAGTTTTTCAGCTTTTCCCTTATCTTAGTTGAAGATTGTCCCTCTCTGCAGTCTACCTGGGCACCTCCCTTCTGATCTGACTGAACAGGAGGGGATACTTTGTTTGTGAATATCTCTTAAACCATAAAGGTTTGAGAGATAAGACTTATATCATTCTTCATGTTTTTTTAATGCCTACAAAATAAAATAAAGATAAAACGAAGTATTACTATTCCTTTAAACCATAAAAACACTAGGACACAGGCCTACCTGTCACAAATCTAACTATCTCTGTGTCACAAGTTTACCTGTCTCTGAGCTGGTTGTACCTCCCTTCCTTTCCATTACATGAGGCAGTTTTACATTTTTGACTCCAGCTGTGCTCCTTGCTTGATTATTCAAGTGTTTTTGCTGTCAGCATTCCCTGGTTTTGATTTTGTTGCTCTGTTATTTACCCGAGCTTACTCTTAGACCCCGTCCCAGATCCTGACTCTGTACTGCTTCCAGGTTTCTGAATCTCTCCTGGCTGTGACATGGCTCTTGTTCCTGACCAGAGCTTTGATCCTGATTTGGCAAGTCACAGCAGCTCATACTGACAATTTCTACTCTGCTGTAAAAGACTTTGTATCCAGTAATTCATCTTCAGTAGTCCCTGCCTGTATTATATATTCACCAGATTCATTAATCTTGTCTGCAGTCCCTGCTTTAAATATGCTACTTACATATCACATAGTATCCAGAAGTTTTCATCTTATCAGTAGTTCCAACCTGTGTTATATCTCCTATCAATTTTCTTCATCTAATCAGCAGGCCTCATTGAGAATTCCACTTCTGATGAGAGACATTGTATCCAGCGGTAATCATCTATTAGCATTTTCCTACGGGTGATACACTTCGCACCAAGTCCATTCAGGTATTGTAGCTCACACTGTGAATTACATTATTGTAAAAGAGACATTGTATCCAGTAGTTAATTATCCTGTTAGTATTTATACATGTACTTACCTTAGACCTAGTCCTGTCATATCTTTTGCAGCTCAGTATGCAAATTACTTCACTACTTAAAGAAACATTGGGGGTTATACACTAAAGTATGATAAAGAGATGATAAAACAGAGAAGATTTCTCCAGTCATATCATGTCTCCAATTCCTATGTTTTTCTATGGAGCCTATGCACTAAGATCTCTCCCACTTGAGAAATCTTAGTGCATTGGCTCCACAGAATAACACAGGAACTGGAGAAGTGATATCACTGGAGAAGTCATCTTTGCTTTATCACCTCTTTATTACGCCTTAGTGCATATCCTGATTGTACCCAGCTGTAATTAATCTAATCATCATTTCCCACAAGCACTTCACATCTCAACCAAGATCTTTCAACTCTTCAACATCTCACTCTGTGAATTACACTGCTGCTGAAAGAGACTTTTATATCTAGTGGTAGTACATCTATCGTCATTTACTGCATGTACTATATTCCTCTACTTGGTCCATACATCTCATTAGTAGCTCATTGTACGAGTTAGACCATTACTGTTAGAGCTACTGTTTTCTGACACTCATCCGATCAGCAGTTCCTGCCTGCACTACACCATACCACTCCATTGGTTTAATACTTTTCTTTAGTTGCTCACGCTGCTACTCATCTCCTGCGAGAGACATTTCTTCTGAATCTATCCTCATCTAATTTTTACCTCTCAGCTTTACCTGCTATTTTTCTTGTTGTAGAGTTCTAGCATTTTCTGGTCCAGCAGCATATATCTGCAAATCCTCCCAGTTCAGTGGTTTATTGTTCTGTCCCGCATACCTATCTTTCAGCCATTCTGCCGAGGTGATCTACTCCTGGACTCCTATAACTGATATATATCCCTGTTCCTAATTCCTGGTTTCTGGGGTACCCATCCAGGTCTTGGCCCTGGCTCAAGAGTGGTTGGACATCTGACCTTGGGGTTGCAACATACCACCCGGTGCTAGCCATTGTAAGGATATCACAAAGAGAAACCTCACACTCAACATCCACACTCTAGCATCAGTCTCCAGCCCAGGTCAATAGGGCTAGAGTCAGTTTAATCAAATCCTTGTTCTGACTCTTTATAAGGATGGGTTTATACTGTTGTTAGCTCAGTGTTTTCAACTCTGTGCTAATTGTAAGAGCTTGGAAAGCATTGCTACCTTTGTTCATACTGGTGATTTTGCCACAAGTGAAAATAGCTGCGTGCAGCATCCTGCAGCTCAACTGTGTTGACATGTTGAGTGTGGTTACGTTTAGCAGAGATGATTTGCACACAACACATGTGGCCATCAGCTAATAATATATGATTGATGCTGACCTAGGGTGCAATGGAATCACAGGGGGAATGCAGGAAAAATGTGAACGAAATGAAAGAATTTTATGGACCTGAATCATGGCTATCTAACAGCCACAGGTGCGATCCTTGCCAAAAAGTGTTTCCAGCACTGACGTTTGATGTCCTTACAAGCCTCTCTTTTCTTCATCAGAACAGAAACAGAACAACATCCACAACTGATTCTGGTAACTAATTACAGGTTGGATTGCTCTGCAGTTGGCAACTTTATCAAGGGTTTTTTCCTGTTAATTTATCCAAAGACTTCAATTGAAATCTTTTTGATAAAACTAGTGAACACAGACGTGAACACACACACGGATGTATAGTAATACACATAGAATGTTGTAGTATGCAAGTTCAATAGTCTTGGAAGGAAACAAAACACTGCTTGCTAAATATGACTAAAAGTCTCAGCATGCAGTTCATGAGACTGTGGCCTATATTCCATTGCAGTTGATAAGTGTTATCATAGGCCTTACCAAACACATTTCTATTGAACTCTATGGAGAAATGTATACAAAGAAACCTTGATAAAGTTAGCAACTACAATGTAGTAATAATAACTAGTATTTATACTAGTTTCTCCCAGTGGGACTCAAGGCGCTGTCAGCACATGCTCTCGGAATTAACCAAATCAGCAGCTGAATAATAGGTGTTATTGTTACCCAGGTAACGGTACTCATTTATTGACCTCAGAAGGATGAAGAGCTGAGTTGACCCTACCAGGAATCAAACCTGTAACGTTGCAGTTTGAGTAGGCTCTGCAGTCAGGGCATTTAACACTGCGCTAATGAAGGTCTTAATCTAAAACCGGTACATATTGCTTATGCTGTTTTAAAAGGTACAAAAGCACAGAAAAAATGCCCTGTACCTGTTAAAAAGGTATGGTTGGAGGGTATGCATTTAAATGGGGACTGTAACCCCTTGAATGCTTGAAAGGTCTCCAATGCATTGGGAGCATTGAATTATTACAGTTTCTTTGGTAAATTAGGGTACAGTGTTAGCAGGAGACTGGTAGAGTAGAGAATAAAGGTATCCAAAAGATTTATCATGTGCCAATACTGACACCATGACACAGGTCAAATGGAATAATTAATATTTGATTAAAACTCAAATTTCCTTGAAGAAAGATATGATAAAAAAAAATCACCAAATAAATTAACAATTCAATGACATAGATTCACTAAAGCGTGCCAAAGAGGAGATGACTCCTCCGATGATGTCACTTCTCCAGTACATGTTATTCTATAGAGCCAATGCACTAAGATCTTTCCAACTTTGGCGATCTTAGTGCATAGGCTCCATAGAATAACACAGGAACTGTAGAAGTGATATCACTGGAGATGTCATCTCCACTTTATCACCTCTTTACCACACCTTAGTGCATCACCCCCATGGTCTCCTAACAGCTACCAAATATCACTACACCCTTGATATTTGATCATCCAATACAACTGAAATCACATCATCGAGACTATAACTATGATGTGTGAAGGAATAAGTCAATAAGTGAATATAAAACTTCCACATCAACTACAACAAAAAAACTCTGAGACGATGTTATATAGCAATTGTATACATTTCTGTATAATGATACTGTGTTTTAGCCCAATTTTATATGCTCCCCAACATATATCAGTGTAAGATTATTTATCACACTGTATTCAAGTCACATATACCAGCCATTTAATGCCGACTAGTAACCCGATTTGGTGAGTGTAATATAGAATACAAACGCATAAATGTTCAGCTTACTGATCATATAAAAAAGCCTAATAACACCAAAACCAGCAATTTAAAAATCACCACACATCAATTTGTAAACGGCAATCACACCAGGCTATTAACCATCATGTCAGATATGTCTTAAAGATGATATTGTTGTGCAACAAATATACATAAATATACATAAAACTTGATACTCTGCAGTGTGAAGTTGTTTGTTTGGCATTTACTTATTAGCAATATTTGCAAACAATACCTCCATTACTTTTATTTTTCAGTTGGAAGTCAGAGTCCTCACCTGGCTTTCCACCATTGTGTCTGGCTTTAGTCTGGAGGTTAATGGAAGTAGTGCCTTTCGGAATCACTGCAACTCCTGTAGTCTATATCACTTGAATTTTCAATACTTGTTTGCACAAACGGTGTTCGTTTAACCGTTTGTGTGCCAGAGGAGTACGCAATGTATTGCTTTGCAATGCGTTGTGTACCCCTCTGGCACTCAAAGGATTAATTGATTGTTCCTTCTAAATTATAAAATTCTGAACATATAAAACTGGACTAAAACATAGTATCATTATACAGAAATGTATACAATTGCTAAGTAGCATCATCTCAGCATTTTTTGTTGTAGTTAATGTGGAAGTTTTATTTTCACTAATTGGCTTATTGATTCCTTCACACATCGTAGTGATAGTCTCGATAATGTGACTTCAATTGTATTGGAGTTTGGGTCTTGAGGGTCCTCCTACTCAAGCAGGTCATTCATAGAAAGCCAGTTTGAGTAGGAGATAGTAGGGGAAGGCAGTGATCGTCTGTCCTGATCGCCACATTGCTATTGGATACATGATCAATGCCAGGGGGACATCAGTAGGGGTCCCCATGCCCCCCGCAAGGTCTGATTTTATTTAACAAAACACAAAACAACACAAAACGGAGCATAGTACAGGATTACAGATCCTGCACTATATGTATATTTAAAAAATATTTACACAGGGAGTCATTGTGTGGGCAGAATGTGGCAGCATATGTCGAATATTAACTGTGTGGGGGGGTGGCATATGTAGAATTTTACTAGGAGGGGCAGCATATGTAGAATTTATCTGTGGGCAGCATATATCAACTTTTACTGAGGGGGCCAGCATATGTCGAAATTTACTGTGTGGGGGCATAATATGTCAAAATTTAACTGTGGGGGAAGCATGTTGAACGTAAGACTTGTGGGGCAACATGGGGAACATCACCTTTGTGTATTAGTCCCACATACAATGACTGACACTCCCCAACCTTATACTCTTGCCCAGGCAGTGCCAGTGGGGATTTGTGACTACCTGTAGGCAAGAGAACAAGGCTGGGGGGTGTCAGACATTGTGCATGGGGATCAGTGGCTACCAGTGGGCAAAGAAACAAGTCTGGGGTCCAGGAAGTGTACATGGGGTTCTATGGCTACCAGTGTCCAAGGGAACAAGGTTGGAGGGCAGCTGGTAGCCACAAATCCCCATGGATGATGCCTGACCCCCAACTTTGTTCCCTTGGGAATGTACAACATGAATGAAATATGATAGAGAGGAGGGGATGGTTGTGTAATGCTTGCTGTACTTCCCTAGGGCACTCAAATGGTTAATGGAGTTCATGGTGCTGAATGTATCCTCTCCACTCCCCTAGTGACAAAGTGGGGCAGCAGAGGGAATGCTCTCAGACTTCAGGATTGTCGTACTGCTGGTGATGTGTGAGGGAGGGCATCCCTTCCACTTTGACAGCAGTTCAACAATGAGGACCTTCTCCTCCCCTTCCCTTGCATCCCTACAATTTAGCGCTTATGGTGATGTGTGTCTATGATGAAAAGTTGATGATGAAAATCGTATCACCACAACGTCGACCTTTAGTGCATCTCGGCAATTGAATTGTTAATTTATTTGAGGATTTTTTTCTCATCTATTCCTTCAAGGGAGATTTGAGTTTTAATACAATTTTAATTATTCCTTTTGACCTGTGTTGTGATGTCAATATTAGTGCCGATAAATCTTTTGAATACATTTTCTCATTTTTTAGTCTTTAGGTAGAAGGACTTATATTTGGGCATCTGTTTTGCATTTTTTGCACCCTGCTTGCAATCCAATATTTTCTTGTTATAATAGAATAAAGGTATTGTGACAGAACATTCCATCACTGGGGCTCCTGGAGGGGGTTAATGGCCAGCCTCCTCCCCACAGACTGACCTGGCCCTGGAATGGGGTATAGCTTCTCCCTAATACTAATCACTGCCCCATTTGCCCCTTGTCACGGAAGCATCTGTGCCCTGGGCTCCTGAAGGGGTCTGGGGCCCAGTCCCTGCCCTACAGACTGGCACAGGAACAGGGTAGTGTATTTTTGATGTTTGTCATATAATTATATAGTGATGTAATTATGTGTGATGTAATCATGTTCACTTTTTACAGTCCTTTTACCAGCCCCATTGTCTCTCCATATGTGGTTTGCAGTCACCTGTATCGTATTGTATTCTAATATGTGTGGATCACTCATTATGTGTGTATATAAACCCTTTGTGTTCTACAATAAATCAGTTCTTGTGTTACCTATACACTGGTGTTGCCTGGTGCTTGGGGTAAGCTTGCTGTATCCAGAGTGAGTTCACCCTACACTGAGTCTTGCCTAAGTGACTGGGTGACTGGAGCTATGATCCTGGTTCCTGGCTGGTGGATTCCTGAGTGTCGCCCTGGGCTAAGGAAGCACAGTTTTGGCGGAGCTACTCAGTTTGAGTACGGGTATCAGTCACAGGTATAAGTTTTACTCTTCAAGGGCTGGATTCTATTGCAGGTGCTAATTTTATCTCTGCTTTTATCTCCAGGTTTCCACATAGACTTCAATAGGAAAATATTTTAAAAAACAGGTGGTAATATTTATCACCTGCAATAGAATCCATCCTCTCCTGTCCTGAGTTTTGTTTTTAAAGTAGAACTGTCATTTTAAAATGACTTGTTGATTTTGAAAGAGCTTTCAATTCATCTATATTTATGGTAGACATTTTTTATTTACAACTATATGTTATGGGTTACTTAACATTGCAATGTGTTGGATACCTCTATGGCATTCAAAGGGTTAACTGTATATATTTTGCATGTTATGCAAATTAAGCAGTACTGACTCTCACTCTTTCTCCCTCTCAACTGCCACTTCATACCAGGAAGTACTAGGTAATTTGCATAAACTAACAAATAAATAACTCAAAATAGCTCATGAAAATGAAGTCTACATAAAAATTTGCTGAAAAAGTTGGTTCTAGTTTGCCCCTGTCACTTACATGGGAATTCATGTTTGACTGCACATCCTATATAATAAATCGCTAAATCGTGTGTAACGCCGCGACATGCGCAGTAGACACTGCTGCGCGTGCTGCAGTCATGCGCAGTAGAGACTGCCCACGCCGCAGCTGATACAGAGCTGGGCGCTCAGAAGGAGTGTCCAGCTCTGTATCAGCCGTGGCGCGGGCAGTCTCTGCTGCGCGTGACTGCTCCGCAACCGAGTGGCAGTGGCACTGTGGCCCGTGTAACGGGCTGTTCAACTAGTATTTCAATATTAAACAAGAATAATACATTTTCAATCTTAATCAAACTTGGCAAGCAATAATATAGTAGAAAGTAATATATTTAACATGAAGAAAGGTAAGTATGCAATATATAATATATTAGAAAGCCTTCCTGTAATTATGCAGATGACTCAAACTATGTTTAACCCCTTAGCATCCAAGAGCTTAAGAAGAGATTAAAGGAGCGGTAAACATTTTTTTATGAAAACACATATTTTATAGAGCTTTTCCTGCTGAATAAAACAATGTCACTCCCACTTTTGTCAGATGCTCTATTTAAAAATTATAGCAGTTTAAATAAACAGGAAGTTAATTTACTGTGTTTACTCCCTGATAGTTCTAACTGACAGGAAATAACAGGCAGTTTCTATCACAATGCATGGAGAACTGTATGTGTCTGACTTTCCTCTCCATTAGAATCTAACAGAAAAACTAATTAGAATTTGACCACTAGAGGGCACTGCTAATATAAAAAAACATAGGTTTAAACTGTAATAACTCTGGAAATATAAATCTCTCAGCAGTGAGAGTACCCTTATTTTATTCAATAGGAAAATCCCTACAATTTATATTTTTCATAAAAAAAGTTTACTGCTCCTTTAAGGAAGCTTTTTTAAAGAGGCAATAATATTTCCTTTATGATAAACTAACGTTATCACCTTAAAAAATCCCCAAAAGTTATTTATGTAGTCCTCGATTGCTTTGCAGGTTGTATATAATATTATTATCTCACAGATTCATACTGAACTTTATAGCCTCATTTACACAGGTGGTACCAACATAGCAATATTGCATTACTGCATTGATTATGTCACCAGTAGTGCAGTGCAAGCTGCTTGAATATGGTTGGTACATATCATACAAATGACTTTCGCCTGGGAAGAATGCATTAAAGTCCAGCAAGCTTCATGTGTACTGCCTTCAAGCAGGAATGAATTAAAGGTGTAGTAGGGTCTATGGGGGGTCGTCAGCAGATTTTTCATTAAAGACATTTTGGAGGTTGTGAGGCTCACCTCAGACTCCAAGGATAGTCAACTCATGTGGGTGTCAGCCAATAATATTTGGCTGGCACTCACATAGGCTGGCAGTCAGTCACTCACTCACTGCAGTGGGTTCAGTGTGGGGGGGGACAGAACTGTTGCAGAAGGCTGTCATCCATGTGACGAGCCCTTTGGGGAAACTTATAGATAAAATGCTTGATAACGTTATCAACTGCAATGTAATCCAGAACCTAATGTCACAAGGCTATGACACAGAAATCAAACAGGATTAACTTCATCAAAGCCCACTAGGGCTCGATTCTATAACCAGCAGTAAGTCAGGTTTTAGTATCCTATTACCCGACTTGTGAAAACAAAATCAGCGATGATTATACATACCACCAGTCAAAAAAAAGCACATAAGAAACAACTAAAAACAGCGTGCAAGTAGCATTCTATTACCTACAGTCAGTATTCCCGCCTGTTTTGTGGTTACATTTTCTGTCAGTAATCCTGCCCCTCAGAGTTGAGGTATAGAAGCCACAACAGCGGTTTCAAAACCATGGTTGTTCGAACAAAAGCAGTACAGAATACTGTATACATCATAGAAATCCCCCCCTTCGACATATTAACCCACCCTTTGAAATTCAAATTATAGTGCTTTCTTTCACCATTTTAATTCGACAAATATTGTTCACATTCAACATTTTAACCCCCACTTTAAAATTCTACTTTCTTTCTCCATGCCCTCGTTGTATTTGTATTGCATGATTAACCCTATGAGTACCAGATAGGTAGCAACGCATTGCAATTTGTTTGCTACCTCTCTGATACTCAATGCCTATTAACCCTATGAGTATCAGAAGGGTAGCAAACACATTGCAATGCGTTGCGTTGCTACCTCTCTGGTACTCAGTGGGTTAATCATGCAATACAAATACAATGTGGACATGTAAAAAAAATTGTAGAAGAAGCAATGTCGAATTTTAATGGAGAAAGAAAGTCATGGGAGCACTATAAGTCAAATTTTAAAGGGATGGGGTTAAAATGTTGAATTTGAACAATATCAAATTAAAATGGTGAAAGTAAGAACTATAATTCGAATTTCAAAGGGGTAGTTAATATATCGATGGGGGGGCACTCTGTCGGATTTTGATAAACTTGATCTAAACTTGATCTTTCTTTTGTCAAAAGTATGCCTATTTCCTTGGACTTTGACATTTTGCGAGTTTTTTGTAGGCGGAAGTCGAATAAAAGCAGACAGCACCAATTTTGTTAGTTTGTAGAAATGTGCTGTGTACGCCAGTTTTGTTTTACTGTGGTTCTGCAACAGAATACCGGCGTAACACATGTTTGCAAAATGCACGTTGCTTGTTTTTAATGTAATGCCGGTTGTAGCGTGGGTAATAGAATCGAGCCCCTGGTGTCTTGATCTGCAGTGTATTCCCAAATGTTTCAAGCAGTTCTCATGTGTACATATCATTTCCATGGAAGCTTCACTAATGTACCATGGAAAAACACAAGACTATGTGAAGGGTGTAAGCTCTTCAGATCTAAACATACAGTTGGGGAAAAGGGCTCCAACCCTGAAGAACTTCTACCTTAGTTAATAATAGTGAGAGCTTCCAGTGACAGAAGCAAGGTAATAAGCTTAATTAACCCCTTAAGGTCCAGCGTTCCTGGGACGTTTCTGTCCCATAAGGACCGCTTTGATCTTTGCCGATGCACCGGTACACGTTACCTTTTGTGTGTATCTGCACGCTGCTTTGGGGCCTGAAAGACATCACTCCAGTCTTGGAACTGTCAATTTTAGGCCCTATTTTTACTTACTGCGCTCCCGGTGGAGCGCTGTAAGTAAAAAGTACGTGAGGGACTATGACCGTCATCGGTCCTTAAGAATTTAATGACCATGACGGTCATAGTATGTCATGTAGTCCTTAAGGGGTTAAAGGAGTAGAAAATTAGCGTTTTGGAGTACTTTTTTCTGATGAGCAAAACAATGGTATTCACGTAGTTGTAAACCTTAATTCATTAAAAAGTTATTAGAGCACAACATTTTTTTTAAATCAAACTGAGCCAAATTGTGTCAAAAAGGCATGTTTTATAATGTACTTTAAAGGAGAACTTGAGTCATTGACTACAGTTCACCATAGTAAGTTAGAGGAACAACACCACCTGGCTTCCAGAAATGAAAACTGCAATTTAATATTCAGAAATCAAATCTGAACTACTTTTGAATTAAAAAATCTCCCAGCAGAGAGAGTATCACTGTTTTACTTATCAAGGAATATCAATCACAAAATAAGTTTGAACTTCTCCTTTATTGCATTGTATAACAATAAGAGCTATATGCAGAAAACTAAAAAGTATAAATTATGGAACATACTTATTGCACTATAGAGGACAAATAACATTCCTAAAACTCCTGTTAAAACCACATTTAAATCAATAATCATCTTTAGTTCTCCAATAACATACAGTTGTTTTTTCTCTAGAATTGTTAATCTTCATCACACACATATGTTTGATCACCCAATTCTCTGTTTGTGAAATGCAGGAACATTTAAAGTAAACAGTTTTTGATTTTAAATATCCTTCGGTTGTTTAATATAAGTTATTTAACCTGTACTTTTTATTACCTTTTATCTTAAAGGGTTAGTAAACCCCCCAAAAAACTGTTCGCGGATGATAGGAATTATAAAAAAAAAATGTAATGCCCTTATTCCCATCTCTCAAACCATTATGGTTTGAGAGATATAATAAAATAAAGGTCTCCGTTCCCTCCCCTTTCTGCCTGACAAGCTGTAAAGCTGTCAGAGGCAGAATCCGGTCAACCGACTTTAGGTGGCTCTTCAGGAGTGCTGACATTGGAATATCTAACTATAATTACTTAGTCGGTATGGTCTACAATGTGTGCCTGGCTTGCAAGCACACGTTGTAGACCATTCTGATGAAGTAATCATAGTTAGATATCTTGATGACAGCGCTCCTGAAGAGCCGCCGTCTGGTCCCGGAAGCAGGATCTCATGACGTCTGCTATACAGCGAACGCGTGAGAAGGGGGTGGGAGCGGAGGTCTTTATTTTCTTACATCTCTCAAACCATAATGGTTTGAGAGATTGGAATGAGGGCATTACATGTTTTTTTATTATTCCTATCAATTCGCGAACAGTTTTTTGGGGAGTTTACTATCCCTTTAAGCTATTTTTTACAGCTTTTATATGCCTGACAATAAATTACCTGTATATCTTGCTTACACATACCAGTCTGTCAGACACAATGGAAGCAGGGGTAGTGATACAATGTAATAGTATCCCTGCAGCAGAAAAGACCGGAGGGAGAGAGCTATAGAACCATTACCACCATTGGTAAAAGTTATACAGTGTACAAAGCACTGAGTTCTTTGTATGCTAAAAATAAAAGACTAGACTATTTACTCAAAGAGCTAAGCAAAGATCAAGACGTCATCCATTAAGACTAGAGGAAACACACTTTTGACTAAAACAAAGGCAGGTATTGTTTTATTGTAAGGGTAGTGAAGTTATGGAATTCTTTGCCTCAGGATTCCTTATGTAAAAAATGAAATGGATGACTTTCTAGCAAAATTCTGACAATTATGATAATTGGCTTCAAAGCAGATAGGATGTTGATCCAGGGAAATTTTGAGTCAGGAAGGATATTTTTTTTCTACCCACTTGGGGCTTAATTGGAAAATACTTCAATGTTTTGTTTTGTTTTTGGCCTTCCTATGGATCACGGGTCTCCAAGATCTGTCCTCAAGAGCTAAACCCTGTCCAGGATTTAAGGATTTATATTCTTGAACACAGGTGAGCCAATCAAAGTGAATGAGCCACTGATTAAACTCAGTTATGCTTAGTTAGGGAAATCTGTAAATCTTGGTCTGTTGGGTGTTCTGTATCAGCAGGGGTGATATATATGGCAGGCTGACCTTGATGGACGCTATTTTTCGGTCTCATCAACTATGTTACTATGATATGTAACTATGTTAATATGGAGTCAAAGCACTTCATAACTCCCTTCCTTCAATCTCTTCTGCTATTGACATAGTATTAAAATTGTATTCCTGCTTCCACTGTCCCTGACAGACTGCTGTCTGAAAACAAGAGCTATAGAGAGTTCATTGTCAGGGATATAAAAATAGGTTAGATAAAAAAAACCATATAGAGTGACTTTACATATTAACAAGTTGCAGAATATGAAAAATAAAAAATAAGTTTACTCTCTTTTTAACCATTTGGCTGTCAGTCCAGCCTTGATCAACTATCCACTGGTAATCACACAACCAGCTTCCCCAGCCTTAACCTACTGTCTGCTGGTAATCACAGAACCACAATCATTGCTAACTTGTCCTGGTCCAGTGATACTAATCACAGAACCACATACATTGCTACCTTGGCCTGGTCCAGTGATAATAATCATAGAACCACATACTCTGTTTCACAGACCTTGTTTCACTGTCACTGGTAATTGCAGAACCAAATCCACCGTCCACAGAACTAAATATTGCTTTCCTAGCTTTGACCCATTATCTACTGGCAATCACAGAACCACAAACATTACTTTCCTAGCCTTAGGCGGGGGGGGGGGGGGGGTGGCAGCAGGAAGGACTTACACTTCCTCCCTGCTGAAGAAAAAAAACACATTCATAGTGTAAGTAACACAGATGGGGCCCCCTTTATCCTGAATGAGGTAGCGCCATCACATTACCTAACCCCACCAAGGTCAGAACTGGGTAATGGTAATAACAGGAGCCTATTTGGAATGGGCGTGACCCCACTAAATTTTATTCTAAGTGGGTTATCTTCTATCCAAAATGACCTTGTCTTAATATATGTAGTTGTTATAGGTTATATTTGAAGAATGTAAGAAAAAAGATTGTGATAACAATAGATTTTTTTTTTCTCTTAATGCCGCCTTCTGGAAACATTTGTGCACACTGACTAGAGTAAGAAAAATGTAGTGCAATAAGTTGTCTTTTTCCCTAAATGGTATACCTTATCTATGTTTTCTTCTCGTCTGTAGTTGTTACAAACATTTCATTGCTGGTATGTGTCATGGTTTGTACATGTCATTGTCTGTGAATCTGTTCTTCTAGCGTTTGCCATTGGCTATCTGTTACTTTTTGGCTATTTCCTCTCACCGGTGTCGATATTCGAGCTACCTGTGAGAGTTTTCTGATTGATACATGTGATTTTGGTCTCAAACTTAGTTAATATCTGAACACCCCACTTATCTCCGCTCCTGACCTTAGCTTATGTTTGAACACCTTGCTTGTCTCCTGGTTTGACCTTGGGTTCCCATTGACACCTTTTCTTGGTTCTTGGTTGTCCTGTTCCTTTGCACCTGCTCTTGGTGTCAGTGTTCCCCTGAACTGGGCTGCCCTGCATATGGGATCGTCCTGCTCTTGGCTTTGACCAGCAACTGATTCTGGGCTTGATCCAATGCCAGGCGATTCATTTGCAGCCTTCTCATTTCCCACTCAGCTTCCAGCTGCTACAGTTCCCGAGTTGTATAAAGCTAAGCTTCCTGAGTGGTTTCCAAGAGAAGTATTCCAATTGCTTCTTTTAAAGGGACAAATATTTTTTCTCTAAAGCTTACTTTTAATGAATCTATATATTTTACTCCACCTCCCAGTAGTACCCTAGTCTCCAGCATCCCTATAGACTTTCTTGGAAGAAGCTATTTAGGCCAACTCAGCAGAATCCAGAAAGGTCATCTCCAGCCTGTCTGCATAGAGATCCATAATCTTTCTTTTTTTACTCTGTCTGACAAGTTTCCTGGTTTACCCATCCTGATCTGTTCCCCAGATCAATTGGGGGTGGATATCTGGCTTTGCAGTAACCTTACCATGGCTTCAACAGCAGCAGTTGTACACCATGGCCTGTCACCACACCCAAACTTTACTCCCTAGCTGTGATCTCAAATTTCCACACAGAGCAGAAGACGGCAATCGTAAGTATATCATATAAAAGAAGGAAAGAACTGACAGATTTTGGACAGTGCAGTTTTGTGGTCCTGGTACACACTATGTTATGTCAGATCATACCATTGTGATATCATCTTACTCAGGAGCCTTCTAGTTACCTAACCTAATATGGAATTATGAGGTTTTTCAGCAATTTCAGTATTTGTGAAAGATTGTAAATAAGAAAAACATTTTCCCTCTTTTTCTATAGTGCAAACCTCTGGAGATTTAATTTAATAACAAATCTCTGGGTAGAAATGTAAATGACCAGTCCCTGAAACTGAAAATGTTTGTATTAAAAAAAAATAATAACACTATGCGTTTTCCAATTGATAATTTTTTATAGGAAAACCTATGCATAAACACTGATTTTGGTGTATTAGTAAGGCAAGTTAATAATAACCTATAAGCATTTGCTAGTGAAACAGAAAAAAAAATCACGTCCAGGCAATTGTTTGTTATTCACTTTTCTGTAATTCTAATAAAACAATAAAACAGTGTTGCATTCTGGGTAACATTTTTTGTTCATGTTAGGGGACAAATCAATGGTATCTTTTGAAAGTGCATGACCTGCTGAAAAGAATCTGTGTATAATATGTGGGTTGCTCAGAGAAAAGTACCAAAAATTGTCATTTACCTGTAAACTGCAACAGATGTGTGAAAACTTGCTTAGCACTAGGGGTAATAAGGCTTATCAGTGAAGTGGTCAAAGAGGTGATAAAGTGGAGAGGACTTCTCCAGTGATATCACTTCTCCAAGTCCTATATTATTCTATGGAGCCAATTCACTAACATTTCTTAAGTTTTGCATAGGAACTAGAAAAATGATATCACTGTAGAGGTCATCTCCACTCTACCACCTCTTTATCATGTCTTGGTGCATAACCCCCTGGAGTAATTCTGTAAGCTAATGAGGTGCAATCCTGGGGCAAAGCAACTGCACCATAGGGGAAAAATAATAATTTTCATAGCTTGCCATTGATATAACTGGGACTTCTAAACCCTTGTATGCTAGTGAGGTCTCCAATGCATTCTGAAGCAATGTGTTGGAGACACATTTAGCATTCAAGAGGTTAAAAGGTTTGTTTAAATGAATGCATAGTTTTATATGTTCCCCTGTGGTGTAGTTGCTTTGATCCAGAATTGTTTTTCTTTTCTTTTGTGTATAAGGCCTTTAACCCTTTGCATGCCAGATGGGTTCTTGTTGGGTACTCAGGATGTTAATGTATATTAGATATAATTATATTAACCAAGTAATAACTTTTAGGTTGAAATATCACAAAAATAAGACGTCTCAGATAAATCTGAAGTCTCAGTTTTCATCTAGTAGTCAAAAAACTTTATTATTTTTTAACATGCCATATATATTTACTACAATCGTGTTGCTTCGGCAGAATGTGGCATAACTTTATAAATATTATATTGTAATGAATCTGTAGCTTGGCAACTTTAATCCTCAAATGATTAATTTCACAGCAGTCATTGCTACATTTACATTGTTGTTTCCCATGGCTGTAGAAAGCCATCCCTTAGAGATGTGAAAACCGTTACACTCAGAGTTAATGGAAGGCTTCAGAAGCAGTATTTATTGAGGTAATCAACATGCTAGCATGACGATTCAGCAAAAAAAAGAAATAAAAAAAATTGGCAAGTTCCAAAGACAGATATTTACTTACATGTCATAATGATAAGCTAACAAGCTGTTCGGAATATTAAGTACTCTGCTATCTGCAAGACTTTGCCCCTTGAATTCTAGACAGGGGGTTATTTATCAACTCCTGCTGGCTGTAAACTGGGGTAAAATCATAACAAAAAAATGGCGTCCCATTTGTCAAAGAAACAACTAACATTCCACACCAACAAATCCTGTTCCTCTGATTAATCAGGTTCTGTACATTGCTCTAGTTTTCCACATGAAAAACAAAAACCAGAGTTTCCGTACAGCATGTTGAACAATGTAAGGAAACACAGATAAGATAACTCTTTGTGTGCCAGAGAGGTATCCAACGCATTGCAACGCAATGTACAAGTAGCACACACTCCCCATATCCAGAGAATCAGCCTCTGCCCTGGAGACCTGGTAATGCAGAGTCAAAACCAGAGTCTCCAGGGCAAATCCGGAGAGTTCCCAGCTATGACTAACATCTGTCCAACTTGAGGGATCTTAGTGCCTAGGCTCCAGAAAATAACATACAAACGGTAGAGTTTACCACAATGGAGAAGAAGTCACCCCTTTATTTTACCTTTATCATGCCTTAGTGCATCTCTCCCAAGGACTGACTGAAGATATAATTTCTTCAACAAAGGCTCGGGCGTAAATCTGTAGAAGCCTCTGTTTCAGCGAGCTGGTACATGTGAGCGATCTCATATACCAGTCCCCAAATGTATTTATGCAGTCCTTAAGGGTAAAACTACCAGTGGTTCACTAGTCCTTAAGGGGGTAAACAATTTTCTCCTTTTATTTTGATTTCAAAATCTTTCCGAATCTTTTTTCAACTTTGCTTGGATTAATCTCTTGGGTGCTAATTGTCTCTGATTTATTGAAGACTTCTCTAGCATTCAAGAGGTTAAGCCAACCACAGTAAGAAATCACTTTCCATAGGAAAAGTGGAGTACCTCTAGGGCAAACCCATTGTACCATAGGAGTCAAAGAAGCATTCTCATTGATTTAAACAGGGGTTTTAACTCCTTGAATGATAGTATTCCGAAGGTTAAAAGCCTAATTAAATCAGAATTTGGAGCATATGTATTTGTCCCCTTTTGTGCAGTTACTTTGCATTACAATTACTCCATTTTATTTGAATATAAGGCCCCAAGTAATAAAATCAGGGGGGAGAAGCATTAAGGTGTGATGAAGAACTGATACAGAGGTGATAGCTTCTCCAATGTGATAAACTCTCCAATCCCTATGTTTTTCTATGGCATCTATGCACTAAGATCTGTCAGTGTGGAGAAGTCTTAGTGCCTAGGCGTTATAAAATAATATAGGAGTTGGACAGTTTATCACACTGGAGAAGCTATGTCCTCTTTACCACACCTTGGAGCATAACCCCAGGAATGCTTATGAAAAAATGCACATCTAAGGACTTCTGTTGTGTGCATCTCTCATAAGCTTCCCCATTTAATGATCTAGTAACCTTATTAACCCCTTGAGATTTTTGTTTAACAGCCATATATCTCAAAAAAGAAAGAAAATGTGAAATTGTCCAGGTGGTAGGGATTGGTGAAAATGTTTGAGACAAAAGAGAAACATGCAGAAAATAGCACATTCTATGGGAATTCTGCTTTTCTCATTGCATTAAAATCAACGGTAATATTATAATTAGCCCATTGTGAACAGTTTCCCCATGTATTCCTGCCATCCTAACTTGGTAGTGTAAAAGGAAGAGTAGATTTACCACATGTTGTCGGTCTGTGCCTGGGAAGGAGAGATAGCTGCCGAAAAACAGCACTGCTCCTGCTGGGGACCTGGTCAGTCAAAAGGCGTTACAGCTCCTGAGTTTTTCCTATCCACTGTGCATCATTTAAATCTAAGTGAGACGGTGCTACGTAATTTTTTTCTGACAGGTGCGGTGTCCCATCTTTGCAGAGAGCTTGCAGACAACCACTATGACCTGTGAAAGTAAATCACTATTACATATACTTTTCAATTAAATCAAAAGGGGTGTCACATGTCTAAATTATTGCAAAGCCCTGGTACTCAAAGGCTGTATTTCTATGCTATTGCTTATGTATATTTAGAACAGGGATTGTCAGCCCATGGTACTCCTGGTGTTCTTTGGCTACAATTTCCATCATCCTCAGCCAGTTTCTGACTGGCTAAGGAAGAAGAGAGTTGTGGTCTGCCTCAAGTTCCCACCCCATGATCTGAAAGATTGTAGTCTTTTTCCATTGTCCAATGACACATGATTTCACTTTTGCCTATGACAGTTGATCACCCCTACCACCAGAAGTATGAAGCACAATCTTAAACTTGTTCTTAGAACACAGAACAAGAAGAAGTGTTGTTCACCAAATCTCTCTCTTCGCTCCAGGTTCTCTTTTTTCAATCAATTGCAAATAACACCCCCCCCAAAAAAAAAAAAACTGTATTGCTTTAAAGATACCTTACTACTTTTCCTGTCTATTGTGCATGGATTTAAGGGGCCAGTCTGTTAGACAAAGCAAGCTGGAGTCATTTTGGGGAAAGCCATCTGCACCATGTGTAACAATGAAGAATCCCCATTGATTTAAATCAGGCTTTTTAACCCCTTGAGTGCTCCAACACATTGCAATCTATTGGAGACCTTTATAGTATACAAGGCATTAGAAGCCAGTTTTAAATGACAGGACATTTTTGGGAATGTTTGGATCTCCCTCATGGTGCAGGTGGCTTGCCCCATATTTATTTGTTTGCATTTATACATAAGCATACCTCCCAACATCTCAAATGGCCACTTTTGTTTTAGATGGTGTTGCTTGGGTGAGTGGTTGGTGGGAGGGGCATTAGTGAACATTTGTATGTATGATCTATTCACTCTGCTTTTTGTAAATGAATAAAAGATTTAGAGCAAGACCAATTGCTTTTATTTACATAGAATAATGTATAAACAAGTATATTGAGGATTAAACATTAATGTGTGCAGAGCAATGTGATACATTTATATTCACACAGTCTGATCTCCTAAAAAGAGGGACACCAGTGTGGGAAAGAGGGACATAGGGATTTCGGACTTAAAGAGGCACTGTCCCTCCTAGAGAGAGACACTTGGGAGGTATGTATAATGACCTGTGAGTCTAATCTACTAAGGAAGAGCAATGCAATTCTGGGGCAAACCGACTGCAACATAGGGAGCACATACATTTTCTCCAAACTTCTATAAATTTTAACCCTCTGAGTGCCAGAGGGGGATGTACCGCATTGCTTTGCAATGCGTTGCGTACCCCTCTGGCACTCTGAGAGTTAAAGGGTTTTAACCTATAAATGTTAGAGCTGTACAATGAGTTGCTTTGCAATGCATTAGAGACCTTAAATGATTAAAAGCCCAATGAAATGTGCATTAGCTTTGTATGCAGATGTATAATATTCATGTGAGAAACACACCTTAACCCTTTGAGTGCCAGAGGGGTATCCAGCACATTGCGTCGCAATGAACTGGATAACCCATGTGGCACTTGAAGGGTTAATTCAAAAAAGCACATACCGATACAGAGGTGTCCCCCTTTGGTCATTTTAAATGTTGTGAGGTATGGATGTATACTGTATGTCTTTGCTGGATTGTTGCTTGATTTGCACTTGTTTACTAACCAGTGGAATAACTAGTCATTCCAGGGCCCTAATAAAACAAATGTTGGGGCCCCCTTGAGCATAACTAAAACTCAGAGTGCCCTAGGGCTGATGGCCCGCTTGGTTGATGACCCAGTTGCAACTGCATCCTCTGTAATTTACAAAGAAGAAATGGAGCTTTTCTGGAGCAAATCAACTTTGGAGACACATTAAAAAAGTCAATTGACTTAAACAGGACTTTTAATCTTTGCATCACTTGAGTGGTTTCTAAAAACCAGCTTTGAAGAGCTCTCTAGCATTCAAGGAGTTAAAACACCATTTAACCCTTTGAGTGTCCTTGAGGTATGCAACACATGAGGAAAAAAAATGTGTTTCGTACCCCTCTGGCACTCTAAGGATTAATATCAACACAGATATTTAATTATTCCCTATTACAAAGTTGGTTTGCCGCAGAGTGTCTGAAAGGCAACTATCCCTTGCTCCCCTGGGAAAAGATCTGCAGATGAATCTAGGGCTATATTGTGAGCCATGGCAGACCAATGGGGGGGGGGGTGCAACATGTGTCATGTCTGAAAAGAGACCCCCTGTGCTCCTTCAATGGTCATGTGAGAAGAGACTGAACTGTAAGGCTGAAGTCTCTCAGTTCTATCTTCTGTCCTGCGTGATGCAGTCCACATAGACCCCTGCTTTGGGCTTAAAATTTTTCTGACTCTTAATGGCTGATAAGAGCCAATTTTGGGCTGTTCAGTGCAGCTCCAGTCTGTTCACATAAGATTTCTTTTTTTTTTATAAGATCCTCTGTATCTTTTTTACGTTTATGTAAATAATGGAATTTAGGTGGTGATTTATAAAAAAAGCCTTCTTAGTGTACACTTAAAGGGGGTTTATCACCCCCATACATGTTTGTCTAAAATGTTAGAGTATATAGCGATTAGATTGAAAACTGTTTTCATTCTTTAAAAAATATCTTTATTTTGCCTAAATTAAATGCCTAAATATTACCCTGCGGCTTCCTTTCAGACAGATTGAGTTTACCAGCTCTTTACCGCAGTCTGTCACTCTTCCTCTGCTCCCCTCCCTCAATCCAGCCTCCTCCAATGACGGACGCTTTCTCCATGTAAGGTGGAGCACTCTCATTGGCCAGAGACTTCTCCAGTTTACATGCAGAAAGCCTCTGTCATCGGAGGAGGCTGGATAGAGGGAGGGGAGCAGAGGATGAGTGACAGACTGCAGTACAGAGCAGGTAATCGTAGTCTGTCTGGATGGAAGCTGCAGGGTAATCTTCAGAAGTTTAATTTGGGCAAAATAATTATTAAAAAAAAAATGAAAACAGTTTTCAATCTAATTTCTTTATAAATCAACGTTTTAGACAAACATGTTAAGGGGTGATAAATCCCCTTTAAGAACTGTCGCTAAAGTTCATAACATTGGGTCATATTTATAAAGAAGTAAAGTAAAGTTTATAAACTAGCTGAGAATATTCTGAGAAAATTCACAGAAAATTTGCAACTGAGAATATTTTTTTCACACACATATCGATCACTATATACTTCCATTAAGAACAGGCTATACCTGGCATTAATATTTTATCACTAAAACTGCCTTTATTTTTTGCACAATTGTCATATTGCTTTATAAATACATTGGGACACAATTCTTATTTGGATAAGACCATTTCTACTCCACTTTTCAAAAGAGTCGACTGACTGGAGTTAGCACTTAAAGGGATAGTAATACTTCGTTTTATCTTTATTTTATTTTGTAGGCATTAAAAAAACATGAAGAACGATATAAGTCTTATCTCTCAAACCTTTATGGTTTAAGAGATATTCACAAGCAAAGTTTCCCCTCCTGTCCCTTTTACCTAGTTTAAACCATCTCTTCTCAGATGTGGAATCTGGTTGTAAGACCAGACAGATAACAGCAGGGGACAATCTTCTTCCTATGAGAACAATGAAAGCCCTGCCCCCCTTTACAAGTTTTTCAGTTTTTTCCCTTATCTTGATTGTAGTTTGTCCCTCTCTGCAATCTAACTGGGCACCTCCCTTCTGATCTGGCTGAGCAGCGTTACATCAGTAAAAGGGGCGGGAGAGGGATACTTTGTCATTGAATTACTCTTGAACTACAACTCTGACAGAATTGAAATAACACTCTCCAAAGTCCCAATACTATGATGATTAATTAGAGCTGCTTTTATTATGAAACATTACTATCCCTTTAAAAAACATGTCGATAAATGTTTATACTTATCCTTATGTCTCTCTGGTACAATTTTAGTACACTTTCTTTATTATTCCAGTCTTATAAATCTCCCCCATAATGCCTAAGTGTTCTCCATATAATAGCTCCAATAACGGTGAGGAACAGAGGCTTTTGAAAACTCTGCCATGAAATATCCCCAAACTTCGTTTTTGTTTTGTTTTTTAATCAGAGCAAGTCATACAATTACCTAAGTTAAAATCTGCTAATCAAGCAGAATAGAGTTTAAATCATTGAAAATAAATTAAAACATGTTTAAAACTTAAAGGAGCTGTAAACTTTTTATTTTTTTTAAACATATGGTGTGTTCCATGCTGGGTAAATCAGAGGTACTCCAACTACTAGTGTATTTTTCAGTAAAAAAGCTATTGGAGATCAAATTTACCTAATCAAATTGTTAGCAACTGAGCCAGCTGGTTTCAAAAAAGTAATTTTTTATAGGGCAATCTAAGAGAGAGCTTGAGGTATAAAAATAGGTTTACTTCTCTTTAAATACAATTTCCTTCTAATTAAACAAGGTGAACAAAATGTTTTAATAGAAAGTGAATTTCCCTTTAAACAATTAATGTTGTACAAAACTGGTACTAGGAGACTATAAATAAACAATGGCAATGAGTGACTCCTTTTCACTGTAATGTACAGCAAACGAATTGGTCGGAACAATAAAGCTTTCCCATTCTTTCCAATCATTGTGCAGACTCCAGGCTGTCCAATCTGGAACAGTAAACACCACAATGAATGCCACACTTTCCAGTGGCTCAAGACCCACTCAACCACATACGAATTAAAAATAAAATCTTTATTCAAAAACAGTAAAAGCACTGAGCATCCTGAAAAAATACAGGATAAGCAAAACAACCCTATGTGTTTCATACATGCCAACTCTTAGTCAAAGGTGACCCAATAATGACCCAAAAATGTTTGCTTATTATGTATATGCTCAGTACTTTTACTATTTTTGAATAATGATTTTATTTTAATTCATACATTTTTGAGTGGGTCTTAAGCCATTTCAAGGTGTGACATTCGCTGTGTATTAGGAGGAACTGGGTCTTTAAAATAATGTTTTCATATGCTACTAACACTTGTATTTGCTGAGCTGGAGCTCATTTATAATGTTTAAGTCCTAGCGTCAGCTCCTTGCCAAAGTCATTCTATGTACAGCTGTGTACAATGTCAGGCTATAGAAGAAAAATAATATTATTATACTTAGTTGAAAGCTTAATTAAACAGATCCATTCTCCAATTCAGCACTATATGTTTGCATCGGCACATGATATACTGCGTTACAAATAGAAATAATTTATTATACTCTTGGGTTTGAAAAAAAAAAAGAACAGCGGGACATCAGATTCTTATAATGAGCCATAAATATATGAACATTTCAACAACACTAAGAAATTCTGCTGTGATATACGTTTCCTGAGAAACGATGTGGACAATCCAGATAATATACATTTACTGTGATTCTTATAGAACCAAGACGATGTGAGAACAGTGACAACTGCAACGCTTAGTCCTAAATCACATGTCACACATCACAGAAAACCAGGTGAACTACCCCATATAAAAAATACATATATTCTGTGAAACGTGTTGAAACAAAATTGGTGCAACAAACTTGCCCATGTGAACTGGGCCTTATACTTCACTACAAATACACCCTGAGCAACTCTAGTTAAACCACTCTAGGCTCCTATGGCTCCTCCCACATATCCACTTGTCACATGTCCCATCTCCGCCCTTTATTGCCTGACACAGAGAACACCGTTAGCCCAGTGGCTCCCATCCCTGTCCTCAGGGGTGCCTAAAAGGTCACATCTTTAGGACTTTCATGCTTATCTGTAGGCAAGTTAATTAAATCTGCTTTTAAGGACCAGAGGGGAGAGTAACACATTGTGAAGCAACGAAATGCATAACCTTTTGGTCATATAATTGTTAAATAAACTGAACAGTGAAGAGGCATATGAAATGGTATCTAAACTAGTGAATAAAGGCAGGAAGCTTAGTAGGTTAATACAGTACAGAGGTGCATGGAGACACCATACATCAGTGGTAGTCAGTTGTTAGAACTCCAGCTGTTGGGGACTACAGTCTCTTTTCACAGAGTTCTAATATATTGTATATCACTGAGGTATGATTTTGGAAATGTATTAGTGGCCCTACCCTCTTGTGTGCCTTGCTCCACTCTCTTGCCTTCAGGCTTATTCCCTCTCCCCCTGAGCTTCACTTTACATCTCCTCTTGCCTATCTGAGCAGGTCCCCCTGCTCCCCTTCCTGCAGTACTCCTCATCTACTCAACCCTCCTCACTCCACTTTCTGCCATCTCTCCTGCACCCTCTTGCCATACTCCCTCTTCTCCCCACTCTCATATACCCCACTCATAATCAGTCACTTCCACTGACACATTCACTCCCTCATCACCCCATTCTGTGTCTCACATCCAACTTGCACCCAGTTACTCTCACTGACACGGGATCTCACTCAAAGTCTCTCACAATGTATTAAAAAAATAGTTTCTATGTGAGAAAAATGTGGTGTAAGTGTTTGTGACTTTGGATGCAGTGTGTGTGTGTGTGTGTGTGTGTGTGTGTGTGTGTGTGTGCAAAAGTCTGTTATTTGTTTGTTTTATTCTACTGTGAAACACTGTATGCTTAGCTGTCATGTGTGCTCCTTTCTGTGGTTGTGACTCTTCTCCGTGCCTACACCCAGTGGTGTCACCCTCTATCTACCCATGGCAGGCAAGGTGTGGCCTTTATTTATGTGTTTGTATTTAGGGTTTGATTTGTTCTTTGTGGGATTTTCTTAGCATGATTGGTTATAGAGTGATTTCTAGCACGTTACTGTTTTTCTTTGATTTTTTTGGACATTATACTTCAATTAACCTTAATGTGCATTGCTGGTGTATGCCGGAACTAGCATTTAGTATGAGCTATCCAGAAAAGAAGAAATTCCATTGAATACCACCAAACAGCATGTTGATTTAGCATGCACTAACACTTTTAGCATGAAAACTGGAATTAGCGCAGGTCATTGAATTGAGTTGCAGGAAAGGTACATTATAACCATAAAAATAAATCTAAGTAACAATTCTATGACAGAAAAAACAACATCTGCTTCTCCAATTGTGTACCCTGTATAAAGCATATATTTTATCACTGTGTTGATGAGGCATTTGCTGCATAATTTGGTCAAAGTATGTTGAAGCTCACTTACCTCGCTAAGGTACCCCATTTCAAGCTAGTCCCTTGTTCCTCTCTGTTTTTCTTCTACTAGGCTCTGGAGAAGTGACATTCAGTTACGAAACGCATCAGCCATTTTAGTCTATTTAGGATTGCTACTTGTACATTTTTATTTTTTGTAATAATTTTGTACATGTACAGCTATTTTTGGAATATATATATACACTTTTGTGTGTTTGGCCCTAAGGGCAATATATATTCCATTACTTTATTTTGTTTTATATGAATAAATCTTGTACTTGAGCTGATTTAAGTACACTGGCTCATTTGTGGAAAGCTCCACTAGCGAAAGCTCCATTACTTCTATGATTGGGAGTTGATGCTCCAAATTCAGACCAGAGTCTTGAAGGTGCACAGAGGGGACTACTGTCTGAATTCGGAGCTCCCTGCTCCATATCAGCCGCAGTGTGGGCAGTCACTACAGTGCATGACTGCAGCGCCACCAGTGTTGGCCCGTGTACACGGGCTTTAAAACTAGTATTTATATATAAAAACAGGTTTGGCCTATTGCAATATTGGATGTTTGTCCACCGTCTGTTCAAGCGGCTGTTTCCACATTGAAAAAGTAATATATCATCCTATACTGGCACAA
This sequence comes from Rhinophrynus dorsalis, assembly GCA_037306005.1. Taxonomy (NCBI): domain Eukaryota; kingdom Metazoa; phylum Chordata; class Amphibia; order Anura; family Rhinophrynidae; genus Rhinophrynus; species Rhinophrynus dorsalis. The sequence continues at coordinate 290,515,539 of CM074721.1, forward strand.
AGAGGAGTGGATCCCTTATTTAAAGTGGAGCAAAAAGATCCTCTGCACTGGGGTGTGAGCTTAGAGAAACTCTTTTGCGCTGCCTTTTTTGTGTTTTTTGTAGTTCCTCTCTGTTCTCCATACCTTATTCACTTGGGTTCTTATTTTGAACGTATATATTATATGTATATGTTATGGTGTGCTAGCAACGAAATGCAATTAAAGCTTAAATTTGCACAGTTGTTGCTATTTTAAAATAGGTTTTTAAAGGAATAGTGCATGACCTTCTTTTTGGCTTGTTTGGCCTATGTCCATTTATAGTCAAGCATAATGAAAAGCGAACCATGACATAAAATGTCAGTCATTGTTGACCCTGATCAAAGGGACATTTTCTCCTAAAACAACATTGGCAACTTTGAAAGAGACTTCTAGAATGCAGGTACTTATTGTCTTAGCCCTACATTACCTACCTTACTTACTGACACTTATCTCTTTCAGTGCTAGGTGAAGTGGGCAATGCATTTCTGAACAGTGTCAATGAGTGGGGGGAGATAAGTTAAGAATTAGTTTAAATAGCTTAAACTGTCTTGAAGTAATGGAGCTTTTGCTATCACATTCTATGGAAAACTATAGAGAGTGACTCACCTTGCCCACAGAATGCAACAGAATTACTGTCTTGTCATCAGGTGGTACTGATAATATATAAAACAATATGTACCATGATAACATTGGAATGAAGCATCTCCTAGAAATTGAGATTTCCTAATGAATGTTTACTGCGCCTGATCTCAAATTTTGAATCTATGTAGCAGTTTATCTGCAAGTGAGGGCATTGTCTCACAGGAATCACATGTATCAGATTATTTGGTTGGCTATTTGCCATCAACAATGTGTATTCAAGTTTTAATTTTGTGTAGGCTTTAATATTTGAAAATTTCACTACTACTTCAGACAACTGAAAAATATGATTTGACAGTTATGTATAGTAAATGGGCATGTCAAATGGTGATTGGAATTAATTGAAAACTGGAGTGATTTTAATGTAACCACCCTGTCAAACAATGAGCAGATTGTTAGTTAAGTATTTGTGGTATGCTTGTGTGCTCATCTATACCCTCGTGATATTGCACTGAAGGACAGTTTAGTAGACGTTGTGTTTTATGGCCATCTGGAGTCAGAGAGTTAGAAGGACAAAACTGTTCTTGACAAAGATGGCTTCCAGACTTTAGCCAACAGATGACATCTGACAGGTACTTTGACATAACTGACAGGAAACTGGAAATTATCCACACCTAGAGGAGTTTCCAGGTTTCCAAAGGACCAGGGTTTTCCACAAAAGACCCATGGCTTAGGTCACTCTAATGCATTATTATTTGCACAATGCCCAGCTTCACCACTACTTTAAAGGAGACTGGCACAATTAAATGACCCAAATTGGCAACAAAATCAAACTCTTTAAGCAGTAGACTTGGGGCTTTTACCACTAAAATAGTATAATGCTCCTGGCTATATCTGCTTTATCCTTTAAACTACCTAAGTTCTGTCTAATTTCTTGCTCATGAAAGGTATTTTTGTACTGAAAGTAAGCTGTACACCAGTGGTAGGCAAATTAAACTGTGGAGTAAATCCAGGGAAGAGGCCAAAGGAGAACTAAGGGGCTTGTATTCTGGTGAATCCTTAAAGGGATAGTAATGTTTCATAATAAAAGCAGCTCCAATTAATCATCATAGTATTTGGACTTTGGAGAGTGTTATTTCAATTCTGTCAGAGTTGTAGTTCAGGAGTAATTCAATGACAAAGTATCCCCCTCCCGCCCCTTTTATTGATGTAACACTGCTCAGCCAGAGCAGAAGGGAAGTGCCCAGGTAGACTGCAGAGAGGGACAATCTTCAATTAAAATAAGGGAAAAACCTGAAAAACGTGTCAAGGGGGGCAGGGCTTTCATTGTTCTCATAGGAAGAAGATTGTCCCCTTCTGTTATCTGTCTAGTCTTACAACCAGATTCCACATCTGAGAAGAGATGACTTACACTAGGTAAACAGGGGGGGGAGGGGAAACTTTGCTTGTGAATATCTCTCAAACCATAAAGGTTTCAGAGATAAGACTTATATCATTCTTCATGTTTTTTTAATGCCTACAAAATAAAATAAAGATAAAACGAAGTATTACTATCCCTTTAAGATGTTTCTAAAAAAGTCTTTAATGCATTTTGACTAAAAGTAGCAAGCTAGTTTTAGTTAATCTACAATATCTAACATTGATTATTAGCTCTCTGCCAATTATTCTGTTTGTAAACAAAGCCCAGCCCAAGACATTGTGCTGCCTGGGCCCAAGGATAAAATGCTGCCCCCCGTACACCCACCAAAACCACACCCACCAAAACATGCCACATTCATAATTATATGAACCCCTCTTCTGCCCCTACAATCACATAGAACTGTAATGCTTTGCAACCCAATAATACCTTCACATTACATTTATCATGTCACTCTGGGTCACATTGTAAGCAGAGACATTCAGGTGAAAAGGCATGATGTTGATCCATATTAACCCTTCAAGACAGGTAAATATTCCTCTGCCACTCAACGGGTTAAGAAGTGACTTGGGATATCCTGCAATGCTCTGCATGGTGAAAAGAAGTATGGTACATATTTTATTTTCATTTTTACATGCCACTGCAACCAAATATCTAAATTTCCTGTTGCAATTGTCTTACCTCATGGGTTAGGGCAACATGTGGCTCTGCAGTTATTATTGGACTACAAATCCCATGATCTGCAGCCGGCTACTAGCCATTGTCACCATAAGTTGATATGCTGACAGGATTAATATCCATCCTGGTTAAGTATGATGGGAGTTTTAGTTCAACTTCCAGAAAGCTGCAGGTAGCCTATTGCTGCACTAAACAGAAATGCCAGCCTGAATTAAATGAAAACAATAAATGTGGACCACTGCACAGAATTTGAGTCATATAAGAATAATTCCAAATGCTCCTGCCATTTTATAATAGGGCTATATATCAAGAAAAAACAGTGGAGGAGTTCTGGGAAAAACCAGTTGCATTACAGATGAGAACTAAAATTCCCTTTACTTTTAAATTGGGATTTTAACTGGTTGAATGCCAGAGAGGTCTCTCTGTCATTCAGTGGGTTAAAATCTCCATTTAAAGTAATGGGATTTTTTAGTTGTCCCCTGTAATACAAATTGTTTTCCCCAGAATGCCCCCACTTTTCTATTTAACATACAGCCCATGTCTCCACAACTACAGACACAGCCTACCCAGCTGGCAATATAGCAGAAAAGGGGATAACCACTTGGGTGTCAGTAGGCTGCAGATTCGGCTGGCACTCATCAGGGAACACGGCATAACAAGGGGAGTGTCAGCTGTAGCATCCTGCCGCCTGAGCGTGAAGTGCATCTACATTCTCTCTCTCCACTCACATACTCAGAGATGGCAGAGTGGAAAGACGCAATAGATGTGCTGGCACCTTCCCCAAGAACCCTATCATACAAGTCAGTCTGCTAGGGGGCCTGGCGCTGTAGATATATGATGCCGCTGTGTGCCTTGATAAACTGAAAGTTTAACACCTTGAAAACGACCTCCAATAGCATTGGCAGTTCTATTGCGATCATTACCGACCTGCCAATGCTATTGGAGGTAGTTTACAAGTTGTTAAACTTTCAGTTTATTGAGGCACACAGAAAAGTACTTGATGGTATGACCATGCGTTCCTGCTCTGCTTTAACTGTCTTCTCTGCATGTTGCTGGCGAGGGTGTGAGTACGCCACGTGCTGCGTGTGCGCATTTTAAGAAGTACGCATGCGGCCATTCTAAAGTGAGCAAGCTTGCCATGGATTCAGTTACATCAGTGGAGGAACCTCCCTGCCTCCTGACACAGGGGGATTGCTGGCGGCCGTTGACAATGATACTGATTACATACACAAACACAGAACTGACACAGCGCAGGAGCAGGACACAGAGCTGGGCCAGTGCTCAAAATAACTGCCACCTGGGTCCATGGACACACCGGGACCCATGTAAGGGTCGGCCCTGTTTGTAAAGTGTCTGCAGGGCATGTATATAAATATTTCATGCAAGATCATGGAAAAAAATAAAAGACACAATGCACACAATAATGTGAAACTGTGATAAAAAGTCACATATATTTGATTGTATGGTACTTACAAGTTTGATGGTCAGAGGTAAGTCTGAAACCAGCAGATGTAGAATAATCACACATCTCCACTCAGGTAGTGTCTCATTTTCTGTTGTCTCCAGAACACCTTCTTGGCACTGCTAAAGAAGGCAAATTGAAGGCTAATTCTCTCCAAAGACCATCTTTGATAAAGCAGTGGGTTAGCACTGCGAAACGCATTAGACTTTAATTCATCCCATCACTATTTATATGGTATAACCATTTTGTCCTGTTATATGGATTTTACACTACTTTTGATAAAGTAGATATATATGTAGACCTAGAGCCATTTCGTTTTAGTCTCTTTTATTCTATTTTATTGTTTATTTTTGCCCTTTTTAGTTTTACAATTATATTTGTTACATTTGGAGAGAATTAGCCTTCATTAGCAGTGCCAAGAAGGTGTTCTGGAGAAAACATAAAACAAGAAGATACCCAAGAGGGGACGGGTGATTAGCTCCATCTGCTGGTTTTGTCAGATTTACCTCTGATAACCATCATACTTGTGAGTACCATACAATCAAATATATGTGACTTTTTTATCACTCTTTCATACTTTAGGGCGCCCTGTGTCTTTTATTTTTTTAATAATGTTGCATTGTTTGGCAGTTGTGGGTAGGGGTGGGTGAAAGTTGTCCTCGTGTTTCCAAGAGAAATCCAGTGAAAACCACATTATTGTCTGCTTTTTCATGGGAAAATCTGCTTTTAAAACAGTGATTTTCACCCATTAGCCAAAATTCTCCACCAATTTTTCAATGGCTAGAAAGTTTCCGCCCATTGATTTACGTGGTGTTTGCCTTTTTCGCTATAAAAACGTGACATATTTGCAGAAATGAAACACAATAGAAGCAGCTACAGAGTAAGGTAGACGTGCTGTGCTGTTCTGCTGTTATTTGTTTTGAAAATTGAGGCAGGAGAGGCTAATAGTGACTGTTATCACTATGAGCAGGTTTAAAAATAGTAAAAAGAAGGCACTGGAAGGACCCTTATGTGTCCACTGAGTCCGAAGAGGAAGTGAGCACTACTGAACCAATGCTGTCCAATCCTCCTAAATCACCCCTAGGGATCTCGGAGAAATGAATGTCAAAGGAGGAAGAGAAGGGTAGTACTAGTGAGAGCAAGGCAGGTCAGCTGCCTGTGCCTGCTGCAAGACGTGCTGCCCCTGCTGCCATCCTTGATGTACCTGCTGCCAGACGTGCTGCCCCTGCTGCCACTAGTGCTGTGCCTGCTGTCAGATATGCTGCCCATGCTGCCTCCAGTGCTGTGCCTGCTGCCAGTGATGCCCGTGCTGTCATCAGTGCTGTGCCTGCTGCCAGTGCTGAACCTGCTGCCACCAGTAATGTGCCTGCTGTCAGACGTGCTGCCCCTGTTGCAACCAGTCGTGTGTCTGCTGCCGGTGCTGAAACTGCTGCCACCAGTGCTGAACTTGCTGCTAATATGTCTTGTAATACTCAGGAGGGGGGTAGTAGAAGATGATGCCATGTGACAGCAAAGGACCCTAAGTCACACTTTCCATCCCCAAGCAGTCCCGCCAGTGCTAGTATTACTACTACTACTAAGGTCCAGCAGCTTGTTAGCGTTAGCAGTGAAGGAGGGGATAATCAATATCCTCATATTACTAGTGACTGTGAGGAGGAAGACTGTGGCTGAACTTGATGTGGTTAGTGTTAGTAGTAGTAGCAGTAATGGTGAAGCAGCCGGTGGGACTAGTGAGGGGAAGCATTTGAGAGCATCCAGACTACTGGTTAAGGGAGACCACGCCATTCCTCTGGCTCTGGGAGTCCTCTCCTTCCCTTCACTAAAATGTCCAAATGGAACATGACCCTGAAGACCAAGAGGCCAGAACTGGTGTTGGGGGAGAGCAGGAGCAGAATGAATACCACCACCACCAGCAGAAGCACAGATAAGCTGCCTGTGCCTGCTGCTCCTGCTGTCATTCTGCCTTCTTCAGGTCAAAAAGAAATGCCAAGTGTGACATTAGGGGATCCTGTGTTTTCTTTGTTGCCACCTCCTCCAAGCAGCAGTGAGATGTCTGTAATAGAGCAGCAGCAGTAGCGTGTAGGGACTAGTGGTGGTGGTGGTGATGATGATGTTGGAGAAGTTGGGGTGTAAGAGACATTGATGGCTTTTTTTAGCAGAAACTGAGAAGGAATGAGAGACAGGGATGAGGATGGGTATCACCACCACCACTAGCAGTGAGATTTTGGAATCTGAGGAATTTGCAACTGCTCTAATTCCTGCTGCTGCTGAGATGCAAGGGCAGCAGATGCTGAGGAGCAAGCCTGTGAGCCACAGACCACCATGGACACAGTGGGAATGAGGTTCACAAGTGATGCAGGACTAGGACAGGTTCCAATTGTCAGCGGCAGCAATACTCCTGGTCCTAGTTGCAGTGCTGAATCTGAAATAGTAGCAACAACAGCAGCAACATTATCCGCTGCCACAGACAGTGAAGGGGACTGTAGAGGATAAGAAGACAGAGCCCATTCTTCTGAACCTGCTCCACCTTTTCCTTCCCCCCCCGAAGTCATGGGTGTGGGACTATTTTTTCTTGGAGCAGGCACAGTGCAGTCATCACCAATGGCACTGTGCACGATTTGTGACAAGTCAGCAAGGAGAGGAAAGGAGGGAACGCACATTAGCACAAGCTCTCTGAGATCACACATGAAACACAGACACCATGACATTTATGTCAAACATGTTAAAGCCAAACACCCACCACAGAAATCAAGCACCACTGTTGCTGTACGCTCTGACTCTCCAGAAAGGCAACAAGAGGTGAGGAAAAGATCAAAGAGGAGGAAGAGTAGAGAAACCCAGACAGAGACTGGAAGTTCCATGACAAATTAAACGACTAACTTGCCATCACAACCAGGGTATCAAGCGGAATCTGAGGAGATTCCTTCCCACAGAATATGCTAAGATGCTTTCAGGGAGGGTTCATCATTACTATTAAACTGCCAGCATGATGTCATATCTCCTTAGCGGGTTCTGGACAAGGGGTCTAGTGACTGCGGCAGTACTTGGCTTCTGGTGTCTTGGTGTCTAGATACAGTTGTGCTCCCAGATGTAATTTCCCATACACATTGTGCACATTGCAGTTGCTGATGAGAGTCACAGTTCCTGCTCTCAAGGGAAAATTCCTATTCTAATAACAACACACCCATAATTTTGGAGGAGGGGTAGGTGGAGAAGAATTACTTCTTTTCTCCACATAGACTGGGGGCTACTATCACGGTGCCCGTGATTTGCTGCAGTTACTTGTCTGTCACCAGTAGGGGGCTTCTATTGGCTGTCTGCAGATAGCCCGCCTCTTATTGACTATTTAAACCTGGATTGGGCACCCTTTGAGTGCCCTTTCGTGTTGTTTCTGACCTTCTTGCTATCACTATGCTAGTAATAGCTGGGCCCCTGTTCCACTGTTCCTGAGTTCCTGATCTCCTGTGTTCCTGAGTTCCTGATCTCTACTGTTCCAGTGTTTCCTGGATGCTGAGTTACTCCAGTCCTGGTTCCGGCCTAGTCTCTGGTGTTGCAGTTACTGCTGAACTTCTCTGCTGTTTGCTGACCTGACTAGGGTTGCTGGTTCCTGTCATCTCATCACCTGTCTTCAGTATCCTGGCGACCTTCTGCCTGGTCGCGTTGCTGACATTGCTCAATTCCGTGTTGGTACCAGCGTGCGGACGCTGGTTTGCTCCTAAGCCTTGCGGCTTTACAAACTCGCTTGTTACACCAGTGTGCGGTCACTGGTTTGCTCCAAAGCCTATCAGCTATACAACTCTGTGTTGGTCCCAGCGTGCGGACGCTGGTTTGCTCCTAAGCCTTGCGGCTATACAAACTCACTTGTTACACCAGTGTGCGGTCACTGGTTTGCTCCAAAGCCTATCAGCACTACAAATCTGTGTTGGTCCCAGCGTGCGGACGCTGGTTTGCTCCTAAGCCTTTCGGCTATACAAACTCACTTGTTACACCAGTGTGCGGTCACTGGTTTGCTCCAAAGCCTATCAGCTCGACAAATCTGTGCTGGACCCAGCGTGCGGACGCTGGTTTGCTCCTAAGCCTTGCGGCTATACAAACTCACTTGTTACACCAGTGTGCGGTCACTGGTTTGCTCCAAAGCCTATCGGCTATACAATTCTGTGTTGGTCCCAGCGTGCGGACGCTGGTTTGCTCCTAAGCCTTGCGGCTATACTACTCGCTTGTTACTCCAGTGTGCGGTCACTGGTTTGCTCGCTAAGCCTAACGGCTATACTATTCAGTGTTGTTCCCAGCTTGCGGACGCTGGTTTGCTCCAAAGCCTTGCTGCTTAACGATTCTGCTAATTTGCCAGTTTCATCTGACTGCTGCTATTATCTCTGGGCTGCCCTGCCCGGTATTGGTAAGGCCGGTAGAACCTTTTGCCACATTCCATCTGAGGTTGCCTTACCCGGTATTGGCAGGGCCGGTAGAGCCTACATTGTGTATCTATTGAGGCCGCCTTGCCCGGTAATTTGGTAAGGCCGGTAAAACCGTTATGCTATTCCATCTGCAGGTTGCCTTACCCGGTATTGGCAAGGCCGGTAGAGCCTAAAGACTGTCCTGTCCGGTATATTGACAGGACCGGTAGAGTCTGCCTTCTGTCTGTGCTATTTTCTGTATATATATATATGTATGTTATTGCCATCCTAAGTTATCAATTTATTATTTCAATAAAATTGATTTTTTACTTAAAACTTGTGTCTGAGAGTCATAATAAACCGTGACAGTACGAAAGGGCCATGACCTCAGACAGCAAGGGTGAAGGTAACGCACAGAATATCCATTGGAGGATGGATGTGCTCGAGCAACGTTTGGATCAGTTGGCAGTTGCAATTCAAACGATCCTTGAACGCACGGTACCTGCTGACCAATCTAGCTCTAGCCCGGTGGTCTCGCCAAGTCAGACACCGGAAAGTGATACCAGACCCCTAGGGGGTACTGTTAAAGGGTTAACGGCTTCTGCACCCTTGCCGCTAAGATATGATGGTGACCCTAGTCTCTGCAGAGGGTTCATCAATCAACTCGAAATCTTTATGGAATTGACGGCACACGCATTTCCCAATGATCGTAGTAAAGTGGGGTTCACGATATCACTGCTCACTGGCAGAGCATTGGCTTGGGCTAACCCCTTGTGGGAGAATGCTAAACCTTGTACTAAGAACTTTAGTGAATTTGTGCGTTCCTTTCGAAGAGTGTTTGAGCCTCCTGGTAGAACCACCTCTGCTGCCAAACGCCTTATGGAGATACAACAGGGCAGGCGTACAGTGGGCGACTATGCCATCGAATTCCGCACATTGGCAGCAGAGGTAGGTTGGAATAACGAGGCATTATTGGCAGCCTTCTCTCAAGGCCTGAATGACCACATTAAAGACGAAATCGCTGCTAAAGATCTACCTATTGATCTAGATGATTACATTGAGTATGTTATGATAATTGACTCCAGAATACGTGAGAGATCAATTGCCAGAGATCGTAAGTTACGGTCAAAAAATAATGAGCCTAGTAGCATGTTTTGCCCACCCATCCCTCCCTTGGCATTGAAGTCTAGTGAACCAGTACGGGAAACAAGTGAACCTATGGAAATAGGCTTCACTAGACTATCCAAGGCAGAGAGACTATATCGCAAAAAACAAGGGTTATGTTTATACTGCGGTAAAAAAGGGCACTTGCTAAATTCCTGTCCGGTACGTCCGGGAAACGCACACACCTAGGGTATCTTGGGGGACAGGCCCTAGGTGGTGTACAATCGTCCCCAGTGTCGGGCATAATGAAACCCACCATACAGGTGGTATTGTCTTGGGCACAACGCTCTGTGGAGGTTTTGGCCTTGGTTGACTCCGGTGCAGCAGGGTATTTTATGGATAATACCTTTGCTGAATTGCACGGAGTTCCACGCATTGAAAGAGAAAACCCCTTGACTATTGAAGCGATTGATGGTAGACCCTTAGAACCGCCTCAGGTTATATTTGAAACTATGCCATTGTCTATGACTATTGGGGCACTTCACAGAGAGGAGCAGCAGTTTCAACTGATTAATTCCCCGCACCATGCGGTGATATTGGGATTTCCGTGGTTACAGTTACATAACCCACAATTCGATTGGAAAAAGTGTGAAATTGCTGCTTGGTCCCAGTTTTGTATGGACAAGTGCGTCATCCAGCCTATTAAGGTCATGTGCACCTCCTCTGCTATGCCGGATGTGTACCAACAGTTTGGCGATGTTTTTAGCAAAGGAGAGGCTAGTATGCTACCCCAGCATAGACCTTATGATTGTTGCATTGAATTGCAGCCTGGTGCAGTACCTCCGAAAGGACGCACTTATCCATTATCTTGTGATGAAAATAAGGCTATGGAGGATTACATTTCTGATGCCCTTGCTAGAGGGATCATACGTAAATCTACCTCTCCAGCTGGGGCTGGGTTCTTTTTTGTAAAAAAGAAAAATGGCGAATTAAGACCATGCATTGACTACCGGGGCTTGAATAAACTAATGGCAAAAAACGCATACCCAATACCACTCATCACCGAGCTTTTTGACAGGCTTAAGGGCGCTTCGATATTTACCAAGTTGGACCTACGGGCCGCTTACAATCTGGTTCGCATTCGAGCAGGTGATGAGTGGAAAACTGCCTTTAATACTCGAGCTGGGCACTACGAGTATCTAGTAATGCCTTTTGGGCTGTGTAATGCACCCGCAGTTTTCCAGGAACTGATAAATGATGTTCTGAGAGATATGTTACAGACATGTGTTGTGGTGTACCTCGACGATATACTGATTTACTCCCAAAACATGGCACAGCACATCAAAGATGTATCCGCAGTATTGCTACGACTCCGTGAGAACAAATTATTTTGTAAAATGGAAAAATGTGTGTTTCATAGAACCAGTGTGCCATTCTTGGGGTTCATAATTGGCAATGATGGCATTGCCATGGACAAAGAAAAGTTGTCAGCTGTCCTACAATGGCCAAAACCCAAGGGTCTTAAAGCCATACAGCGTTTCCTGGGTTTCGCTAATTATTATAGGAGGTTTATTAAGAACTTTTCTTCCATTGTCAAACCTCTGTCCGATCTTACGCACAAGGGTGCTAATCCTTCTTGTTGGCCGGTATCTGCTGAGAAAGCCTTTGAGAATTTGAAGCTGGCATTTGCTGCGGCTCCTGTGTTATCCCACCCCAATCCTTTACTTCCATTTACGTTAGAGGTTGATGCCTCAGATATTGGGGTCGGGGCAGTACTTTCGCAGCGACACGAGAAAGGTGGAACTCTCTGACCTTGTGGGTTTTTCTCTAAAAAGTTGACTGTCACTCAAAGCCACTATGAGATAGGTGACAGAGAATTATTGGCCATTATCCTTGCTCTTAAGGAATGGCGTCATTTGCTTGAAGGTACTAAGAATCCTGTCTTAATCCTAATAGATCATAAGAATCTGACCTATCTCTCGGAGGCCAAGAGATTGTCCTCTCGTCAGGCCAGGTGGGCACTGTTCCTGTCTCGATTTAATTTCATTGTATCATATTTACCAGGGTCAAAAAATATCAGGGCTGATGCACTGTCAAGACAATTTGAGGCTGACAGTGACAGAGTGGAAGCACCAGCTCCTATCATCCAACCTGTTAGAATACTGGCTACTATACGCACGAGTATCACTTCTCCTCTAGGGGAGGAGATCCTGGCCTCTCAGGGGTCCGCTCCCCATGAAACCCCAGTGGGCAAATGTTTTGTCGCTGAATCATTTCGTACTAGGCTGCTCGAAACCTACCATTCCTCTAAGGCTGCGGGACATATTGGTAGAGACCAATTGTTATGGTCCCTTTCTCAGTTATTTTGGTGGCCTTCCATGAGAAACGATTGTGCCGAATTTACGAATGCCTGTGCCACCTGCGCCCACGCTAAGACCCCGAGACATCTCCCTGTGGGCTTGCTTCAACCGGTGCCTAATGGCGAACGCCCCTGGTCTCATGTTTCCATTGATTTTATGGGAGAGTTGCCTATGTCAAAGGGGTACTCCTTTATATTCATGGTGGTGGACAGGTTTTCTAAAATGGCTCATTTCGTGCCCCTCCGTGGTCTTCCTTCAGCGAAGGAATTGGCAATGGTGTTCGCCAGAGAAGTATTCCGGTTGCATGGAGTGCCTAGGGTACTGGTGTCTGACAGGGGGAGCCAGTTTGTGTCTAGATTTTGGAGGGCATTTTGCCAACAGATGGGCATACAGCTGTCCTTCTCCTCTGCCTACCATCCCCAGACCAATGGAGCCGCTGAACGAGCTAATCAGGGCTTGGAACAATTTCTCCGTTGTTTCGTTACTGACCATCATGATAATTGGTCCGACTTGTTGCCTTGGGCAGAGTTCGCCAGGAACTGTGTGGTCAATTTTTCATCTGGGAGCTCTCCGTTTCTGATTAATTATAGGTTCCAGCCCTGTTTGCTTCCAGACTCATTTCAGACGCAACAGATTCCAGCTCTGGATGAGCATATCGAGCAACTCCGTTCCACATGGGCACAAGTTCAGAGGGCACTTGGTCAGTCATTTCAGCGTCATCAGCGCCATGCTAATCGCAGAAGGCTTCCAGCGGTTTCCTTTCAGGTTGGGGATAGAGTATGGCTTTCCTCCAGAAATCTCAAGCTGCAGGTTCCGTCTAATAAGTTGGCTCCTCGGTTTATTGGTCCATACAGAGTTATTCGCAAAATTAACCCTGTCTCCTATGCACTAGACCTACCTGCATGCATGCGTATCCATAATGTGTTCCATGTGTCCCTTCTTAAGCCTCTGGTTTGCAATCGCTATACTACCACACCTGTGGTGCCAGGACCTGTTGAGGTCGAGGGCCAGGAGGAGTACGAGGTTCAGAGCATTATTGATTCCCGTAGGCTTAGAGGAAGGGTACAGTACCTGGTACATTGGAAAGGGTATGGTCCTGAGGATCGATCATGGGTGGATAGTACGGACCTTCATGCACCTAGGTTAACTAGGGCCTTTCATGCCAATTACCCGCAGAAACCTAAACCCTATTCTAGGAGAGGGGGTCTTTGAAAGGGGGGTACTATCACGGTGCCCGTGATTTGCTGCAGTTACTTGTCTGTCACCAGTAGGGGGCTTCTATTGGCTGTCTGCAGATAGCCCGCCTCTTATTGACTATTTAAAACTGGATTGGGCACCCTTTGAGTGCCCTTTCGTGTTGTTTCTGACCTTCTTGCTATCACTATGCTAGTAATAGCTGGGCCCCTGTTCCAGTGTTCCTGAGTTCCTGATCTCCTGTGTTCCTGAGTTCCTGATCTCTACTGTTCCAGTGTTTCCTGGATGCTGAGTTACTCCAGTCCTGGTTCCGGCCTAGTCTCTGGTGTTGCAGTTACTGCTGAACTTCTCTGCTGTTTGCTGACCTGACTAGGGTTGCTGGTTCCTGTCATCTAATCACCTGTCTTCAGTATCCTGGCGACCTTCTGCCTGGTCGCATTGCTGACATTGCTCAATTCCGTGTTGGTACCAGCGTGCGGACGCTGGTTTGCTCCTAAGCCTTGCGGCTTTACAAACTCGCTTGTTACACCAGTGTGCGGTCACTGGTTTGCTCCAAAGCCTATCAGCTATACAACTCTGTGTTGGTCCCAGCGTGCGGACGCTGGTTTGCTCCTAAGCCTTGCGGCTATACAAACTCACTTGTTACACCAGTGTGCGGTCACTGGTTTGCTCCAAAGCCTATCAGCTCTACAAATCTGTGTTGGTCCCAGCGTGCGGACGCTGGTTTGCTCCTAAGCCTTTCGGCTATACAAACTCACTTGTTACACCAGTGTGCGGTCACTGGTTTGCTCCAAAGCCTATCAGCTCGACAAATCTGTGCTGGACCCAGCGTGCGGACGCTGGTTTGCTCCTAAGCCTTGTGGCTATACAAACTCACTTGTTACACCAGTGTGCGGTCACTGGTTTGCTCCAAAGCCTATCGGCTATACAATTCTGTGTTGGTCCCAGCGTGCGGACGCTGGTTTGCTCCTAAGCCTTGCGGCTATACAAACTCACTTGTTACACCAGTGTGCGGTCACTGGTTTGCTCCAAAGCCTATCGGCTATACAATTCTGTGTTGGTCCCAGCGTGCGGACGCTGGTTTGCTCCTAAGCCTTGCGGCTATACTACTCGCTTGTTACTCCAGTGTGCGGTCACTGGTTTGCTCGCTAAGCCTAACGGCTATACTATTCAGTGTTGTTCCCAGCTTGCGGACGCTGGTTTGCTCCAAAGCCTTGCTGCTTAACGATTCTGCTAATTTGCCAGTTTCATCTGACTGCTGCTATTATCTCTGGGCTGCCCTGCCCGGTATTGGTAAGGCCGGTAGAACCTTTTGCCACATTCCATCTGAGGTTGCCTTACCCGGTATTGGCAGGGCCGGTAGAGCCTACATTGTGTATCTATTGAGGCCGCCTTGCCCGGTAATTTGGTAAGGCCGGTAAAACCGTTATGCTATTCCATCTGCAGGTTGCCTTACCCGGTATTGGCAAGGCCGGTAGAGCCTAAAGACTGTCCTGTCCGGTATATTGACAGGACCGGTAGAGTCTGCCTTCTGTCTGTGCTATTTTCTGTATATATATATATGTATGTTATTGCCATCCTAAGTTATCAATTTATTATTTCAATAAAATTGATTTTTTACTTAAAACTTGTGTCTGAGAGTCATAATAAACCGTGACAGCTACTTATTGTGCTGCTACTGCCTCAGACACATCACTGGAGCTAGTTGTGGCAAGTGGAACCTTTAACATCCATCACCCATATTTCTATTATTCTTGATCCCATTCCCTTTCAGCTGATTAATCTTCCTGCTGCTTAAGCAACTAAGCATCAGCAGCAAGAACAGCAGTTGCAAATTCTGCAATTATGGACTCAGGAGGACATTTGTCAATGGCCAGTGGTCAGCGGCCAACATGACCTACTGGCACTAGGCCAGTAGAGCATTTTTTTCTCAGGGCTTGTGCTTTGGAAAAAAAAAAAAAAAAAAAAAAAAAAAAAAATTTTTGGAGGTTTGTCTCTAACAATCCTAAGTCTTACAAATCAATGTTTCTTTAGGGCATGTGCCAAACAAGCTTAAGTCCTACAAATCAAAGTTTCTTCAGGGCTTGTGCCTCTAATAAGTCTAAGTCCTACAATTCAATGTTTCCTCAGGGCTTGGGCATCTAACAACAAATATAACAAATTATCCTCTACAAAATACTCTAGCAAGTCAAGTATCAGTCCACCTATCACGGTGCCCGTGATTGCTGCCTTTTCCTGTCAGTTATCTGTGAAGGCTCTCCATTGGCTGCTTATCTTTAGTCCGCCCAGTATTGCCTATATAGACTGGGTTCTGGCACCCTTTGGTTGCCCTTTTGTGGTGTCTCTATGTCTATAGCCACCTGCATTGTATTTCTGAGTTCCCTGGGCCTTGGCTGCATACGCTACTTTCCAGAGTCTGCCTGCTTACCTGCCTGACAGCCTCCTCTGCTGAAGTGGTTCCTGCCTCTGTTACTGATCCGGTTTGGGCTGACATTCCTGCTTCCATTCCTGATCCGGTTGTCTGCCGTTACTGTTCCAGCTTCCTGTCCCGGCCTGGCTGTTGTTCCTGCCTCTGGATCGTGTGCAGAGTTTTTCCGCCTTCATGTCACCTGGGTGATATTCTCATCCCTGGGTGTAATCCCTTGGTCCAGTAGGCGGGTACTGGTTTGCTCCTAAGCAGCTCCGGTTGTGACTCTTTGTAGTCCAGTACGCGGGTACTGGTTTGCTCCATACACACCGGATGCCTGCTGTCTCATATGTAGCACCGGTAAGGCCTCTGTGCTTCCAGTACGCGGGTATTGGTTTCCTCAGACAGCCCACCGGTTGCTTGCTGCCTCTTGTTTCGCACCATTGCTCATTTGTGTAGTCCAGTACGCGGGTACTGGTCCGCTCTATATATCACCGGTTGCTTGCTGCCTCCCATACAGCACCGGTAGTGTCAATGTGTAGTCCAGTACGCGGGTACTGGTTCGCTCCAATCATCACCGGTTGCTTGCTGCCTCCCATACAGCACCGGTAGTGTCTATGTATAGTCCAGTGCGCGGGTACGGGTTCGCTCCAATAATCACCGGTTGCTTGCTGCCGCCTATACAGCACCGGTAGTGTCTGTGTGTAGTCCAGTGCGCGGGTACTGGTTTGCTCCAATAATCACCGGTTGCTTGCTTCCGCCTATACAGCACCGGTAGTGTCTATGTGTAGTGCAGTACACAGGTACTGGTTCGCTCCAATATTAACCGGTTGCTTACTGACTCCTATACAGCACCGGTAGTGGGTTCTCTTTAAACTTTCAATAAAGTTGTGTTTTTATCTTAACTCTGTGTCTGAGAGTCAAAACAAACCGTGACACCACCCCAGTAGCAGCTTATGTCAGGGGGTTCCTGTCTCTAACACGTTACATAAAAATATTTTATTTTATTGATTTATTGTTTTATTAACTGCCTCCCACATCAGCCAAGAACCCTCCCCCCAAAACAAATTCCCTGTTCAATTGATTCATTGCCCAGACTCCACCCACCAACCCTCCTCAGACCCCTTTTATACCATGTCTTATGGTTTTTTTTTAATTCCCTGTTCAATTGATTCTCTCTCCAAACTCCACCAACACAGACACCTTCATACCCCTTTTATACTATGCCTTGTGTGTTGTGTGTAAATTCAATGTTTCCATTGATTTCAATGGAATGAGCTAGGCGAAAAATTCAGCAGTTTTCGGGGGAAATTATCCAATTTCAGTTTGAGGCAAAATTTTTCACCCATCCCTAGTTGTGGGAGAGCAAAATTTTCCAGGAGCAGCCTATCTGGAGTGCCTTATGATTCACTGTGTTTGGGGTAGCTGGACATCCCATAAAGTTTAATAGCTGTGTACTATATAAATAGATTCACAGCCATCAGCTTTGTGACTGTCCTCCTATTGGGTGTTTGTGGTGGAAGACTGTGTATATAAACAAGTTACACAAGGGGATGCCTCTTTTCTCTCCTTTTCTGTATTTCATAAATATTTCATAGATGAGTACAAGTAAGTGTGTGTGTGTGTGTGTGTGTGTGAGTGCGTGTGGTTCAAATAAGTTATTTTTGATATGTATTTATCATAATCATCTTCTTCCTCTGTTGTCAGTCCACTGTGGAATGAAGTCCTCCTCAGCAAGTTTACAACAACTTCGGTCTTGTGGTTTTTGTTGCCATTGTGTACCACGAAATTTGGTAACTTCATCTGCCCATCCTGTCTTTGATCTATTTCTTGGGCATTCAGTATCAAGTGGAATCCATTCCCAAATTAATTTAGTCCATCTGCCATCAGGTCTTCTTGCTATGTGGCCTGCCTATTAATCTTTCAATGATATCATAGATGTTTGTTTGCATACAAATCCATGCATCCATTTTTGGTCTCTTTTTGTTATATTCAGAATTAAATTTTCCATACTTCTCTGTGTAACCTTAGGTTTTTGTATGGCTTTGGCATTCAGTGACCATGTTTCACAACCAATCGTAAAATCTGGGAGGACACACTGGTCAAAAACCTTTTTCTTGAGGCAGAGTGGTAAATTTGTCTTAAAGACAGTATTACTAGGTTTTCCAAATGCTTGCCATCCTAGTTTTATTCATCACTCAATTTCCATCATGCTGTTTTCATCTGTTGACATTTCTTGTCTAAGGTAAACTTACTTGTCCACTCCTACTTTTTGTCCATCTACTGTGATTTTCCTTGGCGAGGTAACTGGTTACTATAATCAGTAACATTTTCTCAGCAGCATGGACCATGCAACAGAACAGTACACTAATGATACAAGGAGGTGCCATACAATGAAGGTATTTAAAAGATGGTCTCAGTCTCAAATGTTTTAGCCACCCTTATACAGTTCCTGATTCCATATATTAACATTCCTTTACTGTTCTGAACCTGCAATCATGAAATTGGCTTGTAACACGAACTAATATTCTGTTCCTGTGACTCTAACTTTACCTTGTGACTAAAAGTGAGCTGTTGAAAAAATAGTTCTTCCAGGAAAATGATGTCCATAACATGATCCTTTTAAAAATTAATTTGCAGAAACATCAACAATGGAATTAACCTGAAAAGTGGTTATTTAATGCATGTAAAGTAAGAAAGAAAAGCTGCAGCATTTAAACAGTACACAGTACCTGCTAAAAAGACAATAAGATTAGCTAGAAGAGAAAATGAAAAATGAATTGCCAACGAGAGCAAGAAAAATCCCAAAAATTAGTTGGATATACAAGAGGCAAAAATATAAAAAAGTATAATGCTGGCTCTTGGAAGTGGTAAGGGTTGATAGTGAGAATAAGGACATGGCAGATGTCTTATAACAATTATTTTCTATAGCGCATACCCATAAAGTTCCAGTGGGTGAAAATTTGCAACACTGCTGCTAACATATCCATAGCTTATGGAAGACGAACTAAAAATGCAATTAGATAAGTTAAGCTGAATAAAGAACCTGGACCATATGCCATAAAACTCACAAGTACTCAGGGAAAACAGACAGACCGTTATATATATAATCTTGAGTAATTATCTTGCTCTGGGCATAGAGCCACAAGATAGGAGAAAGGCATATGTGTGCCTTTTTTCAAAAAAAGTACAAGGTCTTAGCCTATAATTACAGATCAGTCATCTTGGCATCTATAGTAGGTAAGCTGCATGAAGGGTTATTAAGGGATAACATTTAGGAATATGAGCTATGAATTTATGAAATTCAAATCATGGTTATGCATTGAATATCGTATACATTAGATGTTCCAAAGGCTTTGATATGGTGCCACATTGAAGATTATTCCATAAATTAAATGGTATAGATCTTGGATAGAAAATTTAATGATAGAGAGCAGAGAATTATTACCAATAGAACATTCTCAAAAGTTGTAAATGGCTTAACCCAAGGTTCTGTCCTTGGCCCAATGCTTTTCAATTTGCATATTTGACATTAATCCTTTAAGAACAAGAAGCGTGTGCAACACATTGTTTAGCAGTGTATGTTACATCCCACTGGTCCTTAAAGTATTAAAGGGGGCAATTTACCTGTGTATGCTAATGACACCAAATGATGTAAAGTGATACAATCAGAACATTGGGGGAGATTCACTAAGCGTTGATAAAGAGGTGATAAAGTGGAATGACTTCTCCAGTTTATCGTTTCTCCAGTTCCTATGTTATTCTATGCAGTCTATGCAATAAGATGTCTTCAACTTTGGGGATCTTAGTGCATAGACCCCAGGGTGTTTCCTTTCTGGAGAGGGATTTGGACACACTGGGTGACTGGACAGGTTAATGGCCGATGCAGTTCAACAAATATACATAGAAAACAATGCATATGTGATGTAAAAATGGGCCTCCAAATTATAAACGTTATGGGGCAATGTTATGTAACATTGATAGAGAAGGATTTGTGTGTAAATGTGAACAATATACTTTGTAAGCTATTACCTTGCATAAAAAGAGGTATATACTAAAGGGATAAATTTATAATTTTGCCTCTGTACAAATTCTTAGTAAGGTCTATCCATGAGTATGCAGTATAGTCTTGGGCACTAGTTCACAAAGAATAGCAATAGAAGTTAAAAGAGTTCAAAGACAGGCAAAAATTGATAAAGGGAATGAAAGAACATCAGTTAATTATGAGGAAAGGCTTCCCAAATCGGGATTGTGTTTTCTGGAACAGAATTGCTTTTGTTTTATGTAATCAGGGAGGTGACGCATCCAACAAAGTAGTTGCTGAATGCCCTTTCTATTGATATGGGGTTGGGAAATTGTAGTGTACCTTTGCTTATTTTTATAGTTGAGGGGTAAGAATAGTTAGGGGGATTGTAGATATTTTTTAATAACCCTCCAAACTGGTAAGTTATTGTTCAAATTGTCTGTAAAATATTGAGATTTTGCTTGTTTTGTTTGCTTTGTGGAGGTATTCTGCAATTGTCTTTATACAGTGTGATTATCAGCAGAGCCAGTTTGTTTAAATATTGTCCATAACACATCTCTAAAACTGTATACCTCATGTAGGTCAGCAGAAACCCAGGGTAGACGGGCCCCCTTACACTGCTCTTCTTTAGTGGGGCATGGATATTACAAACCTGCAAGAACTCTAAGTGAAGATTGAAGATTAGAATTCCTAAAAGATCTTGTAACTATTACATTGGCACAATATTTGATTGCCTTCATTTTGAAAACACAGTAGACTATGGAGTGATCACTAAACATATTTGCTATTATGTTTGAACCTTGGCTTCTAATTGGGCAGGATGAAAGGATCCAGTCCAGCAGAGAATAGATGGATGTTTTATGATTTATACAAGTAGGGCAGGAGATTAGCTGTGATAAGTTAAATGTTTTAAACAATTAATTTTATCTGTTATTACTTGGGTTTTTAGGTGATCTATAGATGCACAATTTTGCCAACAATGTATTCATATGTGGTAGTAGAGATACAAGAGTAACTGAAAAGCATAAAGTGGATAGATTTCTGTGTGCATATGATTATGTCTCCTCCTCACTTTGCTTGACCTTTCCTAAAACATTAATATCCTTGAATGGCAATGGCGTTATCATGTATTTTAGGGCTCAGCCAGGATTCACTGAGAATAAGGATTTTTGGTTTGCACGCATAACATCATGCTTTTAATTCAACTGTTTTGGGTAGTATACTGCGTATGTTACAATGGACAAAAGAAAGTCCTTTATTAAAGGTGAAGGTGCTCCTTATTATGGTTTGAGGGTCAGGGTTCGTTGTTTCTATATCATTTGCTAGGGAAAGTAATAAAATATATAAAGATTTAGTGAGCTGCTTGTGGTGAGCATATAATGAAAGTGTGCATTGATTGCTTTGATTACTAGGACTGGGTGAGCTTGTTTATAGCACTCACTACCAGTACTCACAGAGTAGTGCACATGTATGCAGAAGTTCATGGTAGAGTACTAAGTTATGTGAGGAACATGATTGTTGGGATAAAGGGAAACTGTATTAAAAGTGGAAGGGTTAAAATAAATAGTATTAATATGTTCATTTTAAGTATGCATGTCACAAAGGTAGGAGAGGGATGAAACAGGAACTCTGCGAACAAGGAAAATGTCACATCTATCTGACATTAATTTTGAAAGATAAGAGAAGTATTTCTACTAGTTCAATGTATCACTTCCCTCCTATTTTCGCTCCCTCCCCCTAATATACATGAATGTTTTAGGTGGTTGTCCTTATCTCCTGTCCTGGGTGTCATTGAGACAAAACTAAATCTAAAATTGAGGTAGTATTTATAAAGAACCGGTGGTGATTCAGTTGTGAAAATGTTGCCGTTCAAGGTGAATTCATACTGAACCAGCTGAAGGTCAGCAGCATGAGGGAGGAGTGGTAGCCATAAAACCCCATATACACTGCTTGGCCCCCACACTTGTTCCCTTGATCACTGTTAACTCCATAGATGCTGTGTGACCCCCAGTCTTGTTCCTCTGGGAGTTCACAACATGTAAAATATATGATACATAGCTAAGGGGATAACTGTGTAGTGCTTAGTGTAGTTTTTTATTTTAAAGGCATAGTAATGTTTCATAATAAAAGCAGCTCTAATTAATCTTCATAGTATTTGGGCCTTGGAGAGTGTTATTTCAATTATGTCAGAGTTGTAGTTCAAGAGTAATTGAATGATAAAGTATCCCCCTCCCACCCCTTTTACTGTAACACTGCTCAGCTCAGAGCAGCAGGGAGGTGCCCAGGTAGATTGCAGAGAGGGACAATCTTCAATTAAGATAAGGAAAAAAGCTGAAAAAACTGTCAAGGGGGACAGGGTTTTCATTGTTCTCACAGTAAGAAGATTGTCCCTTGTTGTTATCTGTCTGGTCAAGCAACCAGATTCCACATCTGAGGTGAGCAGTGTTACACTAGGTAAAAGGGGCGGGAGGGGGTATTTTATCATTCAATTACTCTTGAACTACAACTGTGACAGTATTGAAATAACACTCTCCATGGCTTAAAATACTATGAAGATTAATTGGAACTGCTGTTTTTGTGAAACATTACTATCTCTTTAAACCTTTGAATGCCACATGGGTGAGTATTGCACATCCCACTGGCACTCAGTGCTGTCCATGGTGCCGAAACTGTTCTCTTCACTTTCCTACTAGCCAAGTAGTGAAGCAGAGAAAGAATGCTGTTAAACTTCAGAATTGTTGTAGTGTTGGTGATGTGTGAAGGGAGGACATCCCTTCCAAATCAACAGCACTTTAACAATCCTGTATGCTAACAGGCTCCTTCTCAACCATCCCCTTGCATCTGACAATTTTAGTGAATATGTTGATGTATATGTATGAAATGTCTAAGTGTTTCAAACACATCAACAAGATCATATTGCCAGATTATCGACCTTTGGTGAATATAGGCCAAGGAGTTAAAAATCCAATTTAAAACAATAGGAAATTTTTTAATTTTTATTTCACCCCACTATTTTTTTAACATAATCACCAGATATTACATACATACACAGAAAGTAAAAATAGATCAAACCTGGCACAAACTAAATGCACCGCAGGGGACAAATTAATATACCCCTTAAATAATAGATATGTCTTCAATGGATTGTGCTTGAATATACCTTCATCCTACATGTATGCAATAGCAAAGGATGCAGCAAAAAGGAAGATACAAACTATATTACATGATGGTCTGAAAGAAAAATGGAACAGGAGGCTTTTGGGGCTGTTTGTATGCTTGTATGCAATGAAGTGATAATACTTACTCAGACATAGATTGCAGCCACATCATTTTTATGCCAATGTATATACACAAAAATGAACTACTCTGTCAAATGTGTAAATCCCCCAATTCGTAACTGTCCTTATATGATGACCAACAATATTAGTAGTAGGAGCCAGCATGGATTTAAGAGGAATAGATCTTTTCAAACTAATTTATTCGCATCTTATGAAAGGGTGAGTAGCAATTTGGACAAGGAAATTGCTGTTCATGTAGTATACGTGGATTTTGAAAAAAACATTGATACTGTGCCCCACAACAGGTTACTGCATAAATTAAAAGGCTTTGGTTTGGGAGGTGATATCTGTGCATGGATTGAGAACTGGTTAAATGATAGATGGCAGAGAGTTGTTGTAAATGGAACCTTTTCAAGTTGGTCTAAAGCTGTAAAAGGTGTTCAACAGGGTTCATTCCTGGGCCCAATGCTTTTTAACTTGTTTATTAATGATCTAGAAGTGTATATTACAAGTGGTGTCTCAATCTTGACTGATGACATTAAGCTATGTAAGGAAATGCATACAGAGCTGGATGTTTTTTTTTCGCTGCAGAAAGATTTGGATAAACTGAGTGAATGGGCAGAAAAATAGCAGATGAGATTTAATATAATACATGTAAGGTTATGCACTTGGGCTGCAGAAACAAACATGCTAGATATACACTTTATGTGGAACTACTTAGGGAATCCTTGTTATACAAAAATTTAGGAGTACTGATAGATAATAGACTTCACACTCAGCTGCTGTAAGAACAAATAGGGTACTATGCTGTATAAAAAGGAGCATAGATAGATACACAGGATGTGTATATAATTCTACTTCTATATAAATCCTTGGTTAGACCTCATCTGTAATATGGAGTACATATTTGGGCATTAGATCTTAAAAAAGACATTACTGAACTGGAAAAAGATGAGCAGATGCAAAAAATGATAAAGGGATTGAAGGTTCTAAGTTAGAAAGGGAGACTAGCCAAACTGGTTTTGTTTTCATTAGAGAAGAGAAATTATTGCCATGTATACATATATTCAACTTCAAAATAAAGAAATCTCCACAAAAGTATTTACTAAAGAGTTGATCAAAAAACAAGGTCATCTATTAAGATTGGAGGAAAGGTTCTTTCAAATAAAACAAAGGCAGGTTTTTTTTTAAAGGGATAGTAATAGTTCATTTTAACTTTATTTTATTTTGTAGGCATTAAAAAAACATGAAGAATGATATAAGTCTTATCTCTGAAACCTTTATGGTTTAAGAGATATTCACAAACAAAGTATCCCCCCCTGTTCAACCAAATCAGAAGGGAGATGCCCAGGTAGACTGCAGAGAGGGACAATCTTCAATTAAGATAAAGGAAAAAGCTGAAAAACTTGTCAAGGGGGGAAGGGCTTTCATTGTTTTCATACAAAGAAAATTGTCCCCTTCTGTTATCTGTACTGTCATACAACCAGACTGACATCTGAGAAGAGATGGCTTACACTAGGTAAAAGGGGCGGGGAGGGGAACTTTGCTTGTGAATATCTCATAAACCATAAAGGTTTGAGAGATAAGAATTATATCATTCTTCATGTTTTTTTAATGCCTACAAAATAAAATAAAGTTAAAACGAAGTATTACTATCCCTTTAAAGTAAGAACAGTTAAGTTATGAAATTATTTGCCTCAGGATGCTGTGCTTGCAGATTACCTATAATTGCATACAAAAAAGTATTGGATACCTTTCTTGCCCAGAATAATATTGAGAATAATAACAGTTGGTTTTAAAGCAGATAGGATGTAGATACAGAGAAATATCTGATTGCCATATCAAGTCAGGAGGGACTTTTTGCCTTCCCCTGGATCAACAGGGGTGAAATGGTATGGACTGAGCTTAATGGACATAGGCCTTTTTTTCAGCCTCATTAGCTATGTTACTATGATATTAGACAGCTGTAGCTACATGTGAGTATAAATTACCAGGCCAGTTTCTCAGTGACTAAGGACTCTCCTATCAGATTCAGTGTCAGATGTACAAACATATCACTTAGGTTTGAATCATATGTCTGTAATTAGCATTGATGGTAAACTCTTATTGCCCAATATAAGGCTCATAGTAACATAGTAACATAGTAAATTAGGTTGAATAAAGACACAAGTCCATCAAGTTCAACATTTTCCTCATACCCCAGTAACTGAGAATTTTATAGCTTTCCTGCTACCAATTAAATTAGTCTTTATCAGACCTTCCTGATCAGCCTACTGATAAACAGTATAACTCTGTTTCTTCCATTTGAAAGAAATGTATCTAATCTTCTCTTAAATGTATCCATTGTATCTGCCATAACCACCTCCCTGGGCAATGAATTCCACAATTTAACAGACCTTACTGTAAAAAAACCCTTCCTCTGCTGAAGTTTAAACCTCCTTTCCTCTAATCTCAAGGAATGTCCCCTGGTCACCTGATCAGGCCTTGGAATAAATAGCTCACGGCAGAGATCCTTGTATTGACCTCTCATATACTTGTACAATGTGATAAGGTCTCCTCTTAGTCGTCTTTTCACTAGAGTAAATAAACCAAGTTTGGTTAGTTGTTCCTCATATGTCAAGTCCACCATTTCCTTAATTAATTTTGTTGCCCTCCGCTGTACCCTCTCTAGTTCTAGTATATATACTTTACTATACAACATCAGCTACTTTGGTAAATAGTCCCTGTGAAATATTGCTATTTTCGAAGTGCTGTGCCTTCAAAACATCATTTTAAATGATAAACATATGCTTACATGAAAGGATTACAGTCTTAATCTGGTGTTCTGAGTGTGACTGTTCCTGGCTTGTTTTTAGCCTCTCAGTTGATGGCCTGGATTGAATGACCTCTCTTCCTCTGCTACCCTTATGTCTGAACTGGATTACTGGGCCTCTCACTGCTGACTTATCTAGCCTGACTCTCCTTGCTCCTGTTACCTGTCTCCTTGTGTCCACCTGTCCTGTTTGTTCTTGAATGTATATTCCATATCCCAGAGGGGAATAGTGGAACAATTCTTGGCTAAACCAACTGCACCATAGGTGAAAAAATACAAATTCATAATGATTTAAAAGGGATTTTTAAACCTTAAAACCCAAAGAGCTCTCCAGCTCTTTGCTTTTCTATGCATTGAAGACCTCTAGCATTCAAAGGGTTAAAAGTCTAATTTAAATCAATGGGAGTTTTTTTTTCTTCCCTATGGTGCAGTTGGTTTGAACAAAAATGTTGCCAGTTTCTTAGTAAATCAGTCTCCCTGTGTTACATGTTATTTGTTACCTCTAGGTTTGTGTTGTATTTCCTGTTAACCCATATCTGTCCTTTCCTTGTTTCCTCAGCCTGTCCTGTTGTTTTATGTCCTTTAACGGGCCATACTGCTCTGATAGTCAGCACATTTTTACCTTTCTTTGTCATCTGTTCTGCACTCCTGAGCACCAGCTGGGTTCCACACTATTTAACACACATGTTGCTGTGCATACACTTGCTGATGTGCCAGCGGCTGACTGGGGATCATGGGAGCTGAAGTCTACAACAGCTAGAGAGGTTGCCTACCCTTCTATATTATTTCTGGGCTCTTTTGCGTAGGATAAGATCATGAGGCTGAAGCTGTGATGAGCTTCCTCTGGAACAGTAAATATTAATGGCAGAAGACTCACAGTAAGCAATCTCTCATATCCCTGTCACTGGCATCTTCTTGTGAACTCAAAGCATTTAAGTGAACTTGCCACCTTAAAGGGATAGTGATACTTTATTATTATGCCCCCCCCCCATGTTGTAGCCCTTAAAATTCTGAATTCAACGATGCCAGCGGCATCTCTCAAACCTTTATGGTTTGAGAGATATCCGCTTTCAAAGTTCCCTCTCCCCTGACATCAGCATTCTATCTGACAGCAGGGGAATCCGGTCCTGGGACCGGCAGCGGCTCTGCAGCAGTGCTGAGATCTCATTTTAGAAACAGAATCCTTCACTAAAATGGTCTTCTATGTGTGCTTGCAAACCAAGCACACGTAGAAGACCGTTTTAGTAAAGGATTTTTGTTTCTATAACACGATCCCAGGACTCCAGCATAGCCGCCGCTTGCTCACTGACCAGATTCCCCTGCTCTCAGCTAGAATGCTGACATCAGGGGAAAAGCCAAAAAGAGGGAATGTTTGAGAGATGCCACTGATATCGTTGAATATCAGGGCTACAACATGGGGGATAGTAATAATGAAGTATTACTATCCCTTTAAGGATTCAAAGAGAACTAAAAACTGCCTGTAATGTTTTTATGAAATGTGTGAAAATTCTATCTTTAGGAAGTCTAGTAGATGTCTGGAATAGCTGTCAAGCTGATCATAGCTTGTTTTCACTGAAATATTGTTGATATGTTTTTCTTCTCATAATACATTTGATTTTTAGGATTTGTAATAATACATTGCTCTGGGCATAGTACCATTTGGCAGCAACTGGAAAACCATTCTGATGTCCCCCATGAAAAAGGCAAGTTTAATAAAAATGTTGCAGTAGTTTTTGTATTAGGAATATAAATCTAATAAAGTGCAACTCTTTGTGAGATGATCATTTTGTTATCAGTCCTACAGCAAAACTATTCAACCAACCAACCCTAAATATCCCAGGAAAACAGAGAGGGTGAGGAAGGGCAAACAGAAACAGGTTTCCAGATGAGAACTGTTTCTGCAGATGTCTATGAAAGTTCTATAGCTGTTACTGGACTACAACTCCTATGATTCATTTCAAGCCAAGTTAAGGATGATAGGGATTGTAGCTCAACAAAGATGGGGGCCTAGATGCACTAAAGGCAGAAGAGGGCTACGAATGACGATGTACTGTTGGAGCAGGGTCGTAGGCACATCCGCGGTACTCAACAAAGTCTCTACGACATCACATCGACATGATTCTGACAAAAAATGGCAACATCGACATCAATCCGACATCCCTTCAACTGGTTTACAAATTTTTCTCTTCGCTTCGACAATTGCTTGTTTTCATGTGGAAATGAAGCATAATGAGACACATTCGTATGCAAGGGGGTTGACATGTTAATGTGACACTTTGACTCATTCAGTACACACCGATAGCAGCCTCTGCTGTCGGAGTTCACAGTCTCCACTTCACCTAACTTAGGTGTCGTAGTTGGAATCTCCCCTGTATTTTCCTATGGAGCAACAGCAGGGAGAGCTACGACAATTCTGAACAGCATTCTCCAACATACATTCTCCGACATAAACTGCATTTGCTACCTCTCTAAAGTGTTGAATAAAAGACTCAGCTAAAAGTGTAGTCGACTAAAATTGGAGTAGACAAAAAATGGAGTAGACAAAAAATGGAGTCGAATAAAAGTGTAGTCGACTAAATGGCAGTCCCTGAGGTGAAAGTCGGATGGAGTTAGTATGTTGAATATATGCAATATATGTCGACATACTGGGGGGGGGGACATTGTGTAGTGCTTGGTGTACTAGTTCTGTTTATTGTAACCCTTTGAATGCCAAAGGGGTGAGCAATGCACAACCCTATGGCATTCAGTGCTGTCCATGGTGCTGAAAGCCTTCTCTGTATTCCCCTACTGGCTAGGTAGGGAAGCTCAGAGAATGCTGTACAGAATTGTCGGAATGCTGGTGATGTGTGAGGGGAGGAGATCCCTTCCACACTGACAGCACTTCGAAAATCCTGTATGCTAATAGGGACCTTCTCCAACCCTCCCCTTCCATCCGACAATTTTTGTGAATACGTCGATGTGTGTGCAGATTGAATTGTCGGAGTGATTTGAACGACAATATCATACCGACACCACATAGACATTTAGTGCATCTAGGCCTGTGTTTCATTGCCCTCCTGTGGCACAATCAGCATAAGTAGCTTAGTAAATTGGCTTTCAATAGGTGCATCATTAAGCTCAGTTCCAGTGACTGTTCTACCAGGGAATCATATTAGAACATTCCCACATAAGCTGTTTGGGACTGCCCATTGTGTCCCTGGGATTTTTATTATGTTGGCTTTAAAAGGAGCTGGCTTTCAAAACTATGATCAGTCACCTTCAAAGTAAATTGGATAGTATCCCACCAGGGGCAACCCCTGGATTTCCAGGAAGATGTTTAAAAAAATATAGAATTTATTTTCTGTAATTTTGTATACAAAATGCATTACAGCTGCCTGTGCAGTCTATGGGTATGCCAAAGTGTTTTTTTTTCGTATTTGACTTGTTTAACATTATGAACTAATAAGGTGCAGAGGAAAGTTGTGCAACCTTAATATATTTTCCTGCACAAGAAGTTGTTCAGGATTTGCTTGTATTAAAGATGGCTGAGTGTGTGCTCCAATATGCACTAAAATGCTCATGAAATCCAGTGCATTATCTAATTTACATGTGCATGAGCTGGAAGATTTGTACATTCCCTACTTATGTCAATTGTTTGTGGGTCCAGAAAACTGACCCCCTCGAATGTCAAAGGCTTAGCATTTTATCCATTGTCATTCTCTACATCTTCCCATGGGGAGATGCACTAAGATGTGATAAAGTGGTTATAAAGCAGAGATAACTTATCCAGTGTGATAACATCTCTAGCCTACTTACTAAAATTCCAAAAGTCTGTGATATTTTAGTGGATAGGCTACATAGAATAACATAGGAATTAAGAGAAGTGATATCATTGTTAAAAAAAAATATATAGCCGATGGTAGTTTTGCAAGAGCAGTAATCCGTCCAATAACCCATGTAAAAAAGACAGTGGCCGGTAATATTTTGCCCATTGAGAACAATGGAATAGCTCTACCCATGAGTGATTAATTTCTGAATCACTGTGCAACGCACGATGCACAGATACATAAACTTACGGTAATCCTGTGTCTAATGTTTTTGACGTACAGCATACAGCAGTTAAAAACCCCTGTCAAACAAACCCAAGCAGGGAACAACCAGCCCACACACAACACTTAGCACATAGCACAATGACATCAAAGGCAAAATTGATACCTGGAATGCCAAGGAACCACATGTAAAATCTGTATTGCCCACACAGAAGTGCTGAACAACCAATATTAACCCATCAATCCCCAGGGAACAAGGCCTTTGCAAATCAGCCTCAAAGAATCTGTGGCACCATACCCTGGCATAACTGGGATTAACACATACCAACATCTATATCCACACAACACATTATGCACACCTGTCAATACCTAAGCATCCCAAGCCTGCCAGTGCAACATCACTAGCCAATGGAGATCCAAGGCGTCCCGGCATCAGCAACCACAGTTACACACACGCACCTGACAGGTAAACAGCAATTACACCGAACACATTCAAACAACAATAACTACACCGGCATAAATTTACCTGGACAAATGTTCCCAATGGTCCCTCCTTACCTGATGACCTCTCCTGGACAACACCCCACCCTTGTCTTAAAGGGACATCTCATTGTCCTCAGACAAAGCCTGTTATACTGAGACCCATCAGTGAGAGATTATGAGAATTATGTTTCCATTGCAATACCTACAAAGACAATAGAGAAGGAGGCATGCAAAGTCTATGGAGCCCCGGGAACCCCCAAGCATACCTGCACATCTTCTTCCTGTTACAACCGTTGATGCTCCGTCTAGCAAGTCAGACAGAAGCCCATCCCCACCTGGAGCACCAGGCCAGGCAATAGCACCTCAACTGCCGCACCTGGATCTCCCACAGCTCCTGCAGCTGCAACAGGGATCTGTGGAGGAGCATAGGGAGGACAGATGACTGCAAAGACCCAGGATAGTCTACGTTTGGGTCATGCTCTATGGAATAACGAATGCTGAAGTGATAGACAGCTATAGATTGTCATCACACAGCATCATCGACCTATATGAGGTGATCAGAAATTATGTGAATTATTATGCATTAGATCTCCTTCACTTGAGGGACATGTGTTTATCAACAGAAAGCATTTCTACTCCATCAATGCACAGATGGTGTGTGATGACATCATGAGAATCACCCATGTATGTGCTTCTTATCCTGGCAGTTGTCACGATGCCTATATCCTCAGGCACTCCATCATCTACTGGGACTTTGAGAATGGAACTTATACAGGAGGATGGCTTTTGGGTGAGTGAACCATCTACACATCACACCACATCCACAGAGGCACTCATATGATTAATGAAAACACAGCTTAGCATGGTCATGACACAAAACAAGTATGTCCTCATCACACAACATCATCCACATAACCGTGTGGTCCAAGTGTAACAATGTTACTTTTCTTACACAGGGGATGCAGGATATGGGTGCAAACCATGGCTCTTTGCACCTGTCTTAAATCCGCAAACATGAGACCACTTCAGTGGGGCTCATGTCAGGAACAGGAATGCTATTGAAAGCACCTTTGATCTCCTTAAAACAAGATTATGCTGCCTGGAATACTCATGGGGAACTCTGCAATATACTAATACTAATGTGCCACACTTCACAATATCACACTCAACACACGTGTAGTGGAGGTTTTGGATCCACAACCCACTATGATGGTGCCTGTTCCCCAGCCTGTGGATGAAGAGACCCTGAGAGGGGCAGAAACACAAAAAAGGCTCATAAGGGACTTTTACACTTGTGAGTATAATACATGAATCACACACAGTACATGTATGACCATAATTAGGCATGGGGAATGTGTATAAATACACTCACGCAGACATAATGATATGTTTCACTCCACAGGATGACTGAGATTCACATAAGCCTTCATCTATGTAATTGCCTGCCTTAACATCACAACGATGTATCTGGCACTGTAATGAACACATGCAGCTGACATGCCATGTTTGGATCTAATGGAGGCTGGGAATTCAACTGACGTCTGGAATTCAATTAGGGCATGATGATATTGCCACCTCACAGATATCAACTATCTCCCTGCAAACACTGCTACACCTGATTGCCTATGTCCAGCATTTCCTGGAAGTATTACATACAGCAAATAATCAGGTTTAGAGTTGAACATATTCATATCAAGCATATAACCTTTGGAACATTAGAGAGGTATCCAATGCATTGAAATGCAATGCATTGGAGACCCCTCTGGCATAACAAGAGTTAAAGGGGTAGTAGAGGTATTAGGAAACAAACGATTTGGATTGACTAATCTAGCCAAATAGGGATGGATTTCCTGGGTAAAAGTGTTGGGTATTGCATAGGAGAAACTATTTGAGAGGTAGGTTGACTGGCCCAGTATGCTGACTTGTGTGTGTGTGTGTGCAGCACAATAACAAAGGAGCCATCACCAGACACCAGTTACTGCTTCATGGGGGTTAGCTAATTAACTAGGTTATATATTGGTATGATGTTCACTTAACACATTCATATGGTTGGTTAGCATCCTCACTTTCTGAAGCCTTTGAGTACAAGACAGTTATGCAGTGCAATTTCAACTCCTGTCATTCCCTCCTACAGGCATCCATGGCATGACTATCACTGGGACAGGTGGATAGCCAAGGTTCCTTGGTGAAACGCTGACTCCACTTCTATATAGTGCTCCTCCTGATGCTTCCTAGTGCTAGTTATGGCATAAAGTCATGTCACTGACATGAGACATATGGTGGGACTTGATAATGGCACATTTGTTCCTACACAATAGAAGAAAGTAGAGACATGACCAGTCCCCAGTGAACCATTGCTATGTGTTTGCCTTGACACAATGTTGCTGTATCAGAGATCATTCACACCATGAAGAACAAGGTGTTGAGGACCCACATAACATCCATATGTTGTTCCAACTCAAGGGACATCATCTGAAATCCACACGTTCCTTTTTTGGAATCTTGGAGAGTCATGATATGCACCTCCTCATGACAGTGGAACTGAGAAGGAACCCATCATGAATATAGTTCAACAGTGATGTCTGATCAGTTCAACATGTGGAGTCCCCTAAGACCCCTCCACCACCCACAAGCACATCCCTGATGAACACATACCCTAAGGGATGCACTGGTTGCTGTGAAGGATATGTTTGTGTTTCAGACACTGTGTACTGTGAGATGTGTGTTTGCGCAGTGTGATCCCTGTGCCACATGCCTGACATGATCTTATGAGAAGGAGGTGTACCTTTGTGTTGCAGTGCTACTGTCCCTTTGTGTTAACAGTGATCCTGAGTGTGACCAGACTTAGATTGTGACGTGTTTCCCATGAGCTGTTGTTAAACTTCAATGCACATCATGCCCAAATTACAGCTTCCAGAGTTTTGATTTGCTAGGTGTACTGTGAGTTGAAATTGAACAACAGTGGATGTGCTGAGTTTGATTACCATTGCTCAAACACCTTCCCACCAAATAAAATGTGCAAGAGTTGTGTTCGATGCATTGCTTGTGTTCAATGCATTGCTTTGCATACCTGAAGGAATCACAGACATGATTGGGATCAAAAAATGCAATTTAATTAGGGAAAACATGACACGTGGCTTTTTTACTTTTTTGGGGGTTTGGAAGGGGGTGCAGATGTGAATGCCCTCACAGAGTGTCTGGTGACTCTTGTGGGTTTTGGGGTTGTTGTGGGTGTCACACTTGAAGGGGAGGTTGTTGCAATGTATCCCTTAGTTGACTGTTGAGCTCTCTTCAACAGCCACCTCGATTCAATTTTGCTTGCTCATTTCAGTGATGATCTGGCCAAATAAGTCACTGAGTCCAGTCCCAATATGGAGTATTTCTGTGTGGAGGAGGGCTTACTGGGATTCAATACTTCTAACAGTGGCTTCAGTTCTCACCATGTTGCACAGACACCTCCTGGAGATGCACCTGGTCACCTTCAGTAGCCTTCTCTGGATGATGATGAATTCCTTATCCATCCTGCTGGTTCTCATAGCTGTGGCACATGTTGAGGGCGTGGATGATGCACATGGAGATGCTGCTGATTCTGTGCCTGTGCCTTGAGACCAAGATGGTGGTAGTCTAGTGGCCATGGGCCATGCTGTGGCCACTGGGATGTGTTCCCCTCCCACCTGGGTTGTGGCTGAAGATTGGTCTCTTGCTCATGTGGCATGGCTGTGGTTATGGTGTGGGGCCATATGAACCATTTTTGGGGTGCTGACCATGCTGGGCTTCCAGTGGCATCCAAATGGTGGTGGTGGCATCCAGTACTGCTCTGATGTTTTTGGTGGCATCACCTCTGTTGTTGCATCTAATGTTGTGTATCCTGGGGAATCCACTCTTGAGCTGTTGGCGGCAGCTCGTACTGTGGTGGCGGTATCCAGCTAGTGCCTGTGCTGCTTCATCAGGGGATGTGCCACTGAAGGGCAGACTTTGCTCTTCTTCCTGCTCACTTTCCTCCTGCTTGGTTGCAGGCATGGATGCTGTGGTGGGGAAATGATACTGTGTGATTAGTAACCTGAGAAATGACAAGTGGGATGCATGACAATGACATTGACATGTTAGCCCATGATTGACAGAACGGTATCCAATGCATTGCGTTGAAATGCATGGGATATCATCCTGGCACTCATTGATTAACAGCTTGACAAGATCCTGTACATTGATGGAAGTGACCTACTGTGGTTGAGCTTTGGTTTTCATATGTATCCAGAACAGTGGGGATGCCAAGGAGGTATGCATACATGTTACATATCTTTAAATCCAGGGGTAGTCAACTGTGGCAACACAGATATTATGAGCACCATTCCCATTAGCTACAATCATGTATCATGCTTGTTCAGACATGTGTGTTGTTGTTTCCTAAAGGTCTGGTTTGGCAGTGTTGCTAACCCAAGTTTGAGTGTTTGTTCAAGCATCACATTTTGGATGTGTGTGTTTGTTATGGTTATTGTGGTGAGTGGAACATGTGTCCTCCAGCTGTGTTTGTTGCTGTGTTCCCCCATCAGTGTGTGTCTTTGGAGTTGCTTTAACTGTGTATGGTACTATCATTGTTTCAACTTAGTTGTCATGGTTGTGTGAACTGTGCATATGTGTGATTTGAGTCCATGGGGTTATTGCTCACACGGCCTATGTGTTGGACATGAAATCAGTTTGTGTAAGTTGAACTATCATGTGCATGCTGACCCCTGTAGACCTGTTCAACATTACTGTGGTGTAATGTGATCATCCTCTCTTAACCCTTTGAGTGCCAGAGGGGTACCCAACATATTGTAGAGCTGACCTTCCTGTGGCTACATGTGTAACATTGTTGAAGAACATAACAGATATTTGTATTACAACTTCATGACAATCATTTTTTGTGTGAGGCAGGTATGTTTGATCAACGCATGTTAAACTTGTCCTTGGACATGATTTGGTCTGCTTACCCATCACATTTCAATTTGGGCTCTACTACATTATCTCCTTGTTTGAACCCTATCAATGCTGGGTTGATCAAGTTTGGCAGCTCAAGGCTGACACTGTGTTGTGCCATATTAGCTAGTGACTTTGTGTGGTGGACAGTTATGGACTGATGAAGTAAACGGGAGTCTGAAGAGTGCTGTCATTTCCTGTGTCACAGCCACCTTGGACCCCCTAAAGAGCAATCACGGTGAGGTTGTTTTGGAGCATCTCTTCCCAGGCATTGAAGGCGATGTTCGCAGGTGGACCACCTCCGGTGCCTCTCTCATACAAGACCAGGTCTCCCATCTTGTTCTTGACTTTGCTCTTGCAGTCTGTCCAGTGCTTCCTGATAGAGTCAGTTGTGCTCTTACACCAAGTTGACTGAGTTCAGGACCTGACACCAGGCAAGCTTCTTCTTAGCACCAATCCCTCTGGCCCTTTCAGTGGCGAAGATTATGTGCTCCCTGTCAAGTATGCTCTACACCAGGGCAATGTTCTCATTGTGGGAGTACATAGGGTCCCGCAGTCTATCCTCCTCCAAACCAGTATCGGATGTATCTGAACTGTAGGAAACAGTTTGGTGATCAGGCCCTGCCTGTGCTGTGGCTGTATTTATATGTCCCTGTCTCACATCCCCGCTGGCTAACAAATGGCTTGTCGGTCCCTAGCTGATGTGTACCTGACCATTGCTGGGTACCCCTCTGTCCACCTGGCCTCTCCCCCTACTTCCCTGACCGGGGATCCCCTGCTGTCTTTCCTCTTCTCCGGCACCACTCCCAGCCCCTCCAGCCTCCACTCATCTCCCTGCCATCTGCCTATCTCTCTCCTAGCTACCCTCACACAGCCACTCACAGAGAAACTTGGTCACAATCACTCTCTTTTACCCCCTTGTATTCACTTAATCACACTGTTTGAAATATAAATAAAGATGTGTTGTCTGTCCAACAACAAAAGATGTATATTTGTGTTTGTATACAATATGTGCAATATGTGCCAAAGTGTATTATGTGTATGTTTTTAATGCGTTTGTATGTGTATATGATATGTGCAATATGTGGCAAAGTGTATTATGTGTATGTTTTTATTGCAATGCTTTCCACTCCCCACTCCAAATCTACTTGTCTCCAATAAATGCTCCTCTCTCTGTTGCTAAGTCTATCCTCTGCTCCTGGCCCCTGTTCTGTAGCTCTGACAAGCTCCAAATGGCAGAGGTGCTCAAATTTGCTCTCGATCAAGTCCCACCCAAGAGTGCATGTTTTCACAATACATACAATTAAGATTCAGAATGACAAAAACAGAGCAAAAGCCCCTCTAATCTTCTGTCTGTTTTTGTTCTTTTGTCAGTCCTGCAGTATTTAAGGTATAAAAGGACATGAGGCCAGGTCACCACACATACATCAGCAATGCCAGGAGTAGGAGACATTTCAATACCAGCTTGCAAAGTTGCATTTATCCACTGGGACTTTAGGATTTTTTTTACTGTTGGGTTAGTATTAAGTTATCACAGTGCCCGTGATTGCTCTCCTTCTGAGTCAATTACCTGTAGGGGGCTCTCCATTGGCTGTCTGCTGTTAGCCCGCCCTGCATTGCCTATATAGACTGAGCCTGGGCACCCTTTAGTTGCCCTTTCGTGGTGTCTCTATGCGGCTCGCATCCTTGGCACGTTCCTGAGCTTCCTGGGCCCTTAGCTGTGTTCCTGCTTTCAGAATCGTCTGGTTCCTGTGGTTGCATGCCCAGCAGTTCCTGCTTCAGCTCCAGATCCAGTTTGAGTTGCTGTCTGATGTCCGCTTCCTGCTGCCAGTCTTTGCTGCTGCTCCTGATCCGGTTGACCGATTGAGTGCTGGTTCCTGTCTCCACCTGCCGGTTCCTATCCAGTCTCCTTGTAGTCCGCTGTAGTTCCGGAGTCGCCTTGGCGACATTTCTACTCTCTGCCGGTTATCCAGTACGCAGGTACTGGTTCGTTCCACAGCCACCCGGCTGTTATGCAAGTTACAACTAGCGTTCCACGTACAGGGTACTGGTTCGCTCCATAGCCATCCGGCTGTCATGCAGGTTACGATTAGCATCCCACGTACAGGGTACTGGTTCACTCTATAGGCCACTCGGCTGTTATGCAGGTTACGATTAGTGTTCCACGTATGGGGTACTGGTTCACTCCATAGCCATCCTGCTGTTATGCAAGTTACGATTAGCGTTCCACGTACAGGGTACTGGTTCGCTCCATATGACATCCGGCTGTTTATGAAGGCTATTATTTTGCATTCTACGTACAGGGTACTGGTTCGCTCTGTAAGCCATCTGGCTGTCTATGGTGGTCACTAATAGCGTTCCAAGTAAGGGCGCAGGTTCGCTCAAAGCCATCCGGCTGTCTATGCAAGTTGAGATTAGCGTTCCACGTACAGGGTACTGGTTCGCTCCATAAGCTATCCGGCTGTTTATGCAGGTTACATCTAGAGTTCCCTGTGAGAGGGCACTGGTTCGCTCCATAGCCACCCGGCTGCTATTGCCTGATACCACTACGCTTCCTATGTGTGGACATTGGTTCGTTCCTTAGCTCCTGACTGCAGTTGCACCTTGTTGACTTACTCCCAGTACTAGGCACTGGTTCGCTCCCACATATTTTAGTCCATTATTGCATTGTGCATTGCTGTCTTCCCAGTACTCAGTTACGAGTGGTACTCGGAGTTATTTGGCCTGCCACTTTGGTCAACTTAGCCTCTTATGTCATCCTAGTGACTGCTGTGCCACCTTTACAGTCACTGAGGCTTTAGTGGTTGCCATTCACTCCTTACCAGGCTGCTCTGCCCGGTATATTGGTAAGGCCGGTAGAACCTAGGCCATTAGCATCTTGGGTCACCTTACCTGGTATTGGCAGGGCCGGTAGAGCCTGTAGATCACTGTCAGTCCACAGGTTGCCTTGCCCGGTATATTGGCAAGGTCGGTAGAGCCTGTATCATTATTGTTATTACTACTTTTCCTGTCAATAAAGATATATGTATGAATGTGTATGATACCCTAAGGGGTTGTCTTAAACTTTTCAATAAAGTTGTGATTTTACCTAACTTTGCATCTGAGAGTCTTAACAAACTGTGACATAAGTATTCACAAGGATTGGTTAACTATACATTACTGATACAGGTTTTTTTCTCCACAGATATTAGTATGTCTCTTACATCTAATAGGAACCAAGAGGGGCTCATCAGTGCGGTGTTGGAGACCCTTAGAGTTCTGAGGCCTCTGATGTGGGATCATCCTTCCCCATCCTTCCATAGGTGCAAAAAAATTCTTCCTTTTTTTGCCCCCAACAACAACCTAGATCAGGTTTTTCTGGAGGAATGGAAGAAGCCAGAGAAGAGACTCTTCCTTAATGAACATATTTTCAAATTATATCCTGTTTCTGCTGGGGCATTAGCACAGTGGACTTCCCCGCCTGCTCCGGATCCCCCTATATCTCACTTAGCCAAAAACACAGCTCTGCCATTGGTAGATGCTGCATCCCTTAAGGACCAGGCAGGACCAGGCTGACAAAAGCCTTGATTCCTTATTAAACCATGTGAACCCAATTCTTGCTACAGCCTGGGTCACAAGAGTGTTAGCCATCTGGGGTGAACAATTCACAGAGGCTAAGACCTGCACTTGTTGTGTCACTGCTTACATATGACACGGGGATGCCCCTTTGTAATAGCGGATTAGACCTTGGCCACTACAAATGCAGTCTGAGGGGTTGGGGAGTGACCTTTTGTCCCTTAACAGTTCAAGGCCTCTGGACCAGGGAGGAGAATCTCCTTTTGATCAAAATACTGGAGCCATTCACTTGGCACTTCTTCACTAGTCCCAGGTACTGACAGGAACTCCAGTGAGAATCCAATCAAACAATGCAACGTCAGTCACATACATCAACCATCAAGGAGGGGCCCAGAGTGAATCAGCCTGAATGCAGGTTCAGGAACTCCTTCAATGGGCAGACGCTCATGTATCAGTTTTCTCAGTGGTCCACATCCCAGCAGTGGACATGATATCCATCCCATGGCATTTTCGTCTGGCCCATGTGTTTCCTATATTTCTGTTACGGTTTTTAGGACTCTCAGACCAATAAGTGAAAATAAAACACACTTTATTAAAGTGAATAATGTACAATTACGCCCTCTAGAGGCAGTAGGTAATACACAGAAAATGTACACTGAGATAATACAAGGAAAATAGTATTATGGACATAAATGCAAAAGTATGCACTAGGATGATATTGGCCCCAAAGGGGTTAAAGTCCAAATAATAGTCAGTCTCAGATGTGGAAGTTTGACACGCCCTGGATGTTAAATAGGCTGTGCTGTACAGACGATGTTCATCAGGTGATGAGGAAGGAGCTGCCTTGCCAAGGTGGTAGATGATAAGCAGAATGGGTAATAACTTAGCCCCCACGGGCGTAGCTACAGGAACTGCTTTAGGATGTGCAAGTGCGAGTAGCCCCTTAGGGCAATATGGAAACCGGCCTGCAATGCAAGAGCTAATAGCCTCCTCAGGTGTGATCGAATGCAGTAATACTAGAGCCAGAGCCACTAGCCCCCTCGGGCGTAGTACCGGATAAGCCAACACTGAAGCCTTTCTGCCAACACTCTGTGACAATGATCTCGTCGGTAACCAACACCGGAGAGCCTTAAGCGCCCAAACGGCCCAAGCTTTGTGAACACTCTGCAACGTTAGACTAGAGTTGCCGACGGAGAGCGGCCAACTCAGCAGCAGTATCACTTGCAACGAGGCTCGTACAGGAGATAGAGAGAGTGAATATGAGGCAGCACTGCAAGAGTTAAAATGCACGTTTACTCGAGGCTTCAGCGCTATTGCAAGGCTCTGTAACGTTACACGAGGCTTCAACGCTACGGTCAGGCTCTGCAAGGAGAGGAAGGCCCACAGAATACACACAGCTCTGCACTATAACGAGGCACAGCACTATCAAAGGAATCACCAGGCAAGGCAATGGCACAAACGTGGGCAGCAGGGACTGGAAAATGTCGCGGCGGCGACAACTGGAACGCAGGTCACTGGAACAAGCTGGAAGTCGATCTTCGGAGCAGGAAGTCAGCCGGACCGGGTCATACACAGGCAGGAACGTCAAACTAGCCGGGTCAGGATCCAAGGGTGGTCCGCAGACGAGCCGGGTCATACACAGGCAGGAACGTCAAACTAGCCGGGTCAGGATCCAAGGGTAGTCCGCAGACGAGCCGGGTCATACACAGGCAGGAACACTGGAGAATGGTCAGGACAAGCCGAATCGGTACACAGGAACTCAGAATACAGGAACACAGCAAAAGCACTACTGGCTCAGGAACACCACAAAAGGGCAACTGACATAAGAGATAGCCAGGTATAAAAAGGTCATCAGGAGGCGGGTCAAACTCAGTCAGCAAATCAGTGACATCCACAACAGAGAGTGACAGGAATCACAGGCACTGTGATAGTTTCCCCCTGATTTACAGGGGGATCTCACCTTTTTTGGCCCTGTTGTGCCTGGTTCCTGGATCTTCTCAACCTGTTCATCGAGGAGCCATTTTTTCTTCCCTTGAGACCAGATCTTCTGACCCACAGTCCTTTCTGCTATCAGAAGGTGGAAAGGTTGGCGTTGAAGGCATGGCTCTTGAGGCTGACATTGTAAACTGCCTTTCCTGGTATTTCATTAGGATAAGGATGTCCTTTGTACTCCAACACATTTCTTACCAAAAGTCAAATCCAACTTTCACATTAACCAGGAAATTGTCCTTTCACCTTTTTGTCCTGATCCTTGCACAAGATCTTCACCTATTGGATGTGGTTCGATGCCTTAAGTATTATGTGCATCGCACAGAGCATTTTAGAAAGGCACATTCCCCCTTTGTCATTACTGAACGTATTACAGAGGGTCAGGCTGCATCCATAGTAACTATTGTTTCTTGGATCAAGGCTAACATACAACAAGTGTGTGATCAGAAAGAATCTTGTTCCTTTCAGAGTCACGGCGTACTCCACCAGATCTGTGTGCACCTCCTGGGCCTGTAAGACTCAGGCCTCTTCCGAACAGCTGGGTAAGGTGGCATTGTGGTCATCCTTGCACACATTCACCAAGCACTACTGTATCAATATCCTAGCCTCAGCCAAGGCCAGCTTTGGCCTGAAGATCCTTCTGGACTCTTTTCCTTTTTTCATTCCATTCAGTAGTTGTTGAGCCCTGTTGGCTCTTGTTTGGTTGTTTGTTGTGCTAGTTTGGTGTCTGCTGACACCTGATGTTTATATAATGCCAGTTTAGTCCTATGGAATATTGGTCTTCTGTGGGGAGAGTTTTTTTTCTTTTTCACTCCCAGGAATTTTAGTGGTTCCAGTGTTCCATTTAGGACATAACAGAAATGGTTTTAGTGAGCCATTAAATCCTGTTCTCAAAGTCCATATGGATCACAGCTCCCCCCTGCAGAAAAAAATACATTGCGTTTCCTTCTCCAGTCAGAGAAGTCCTCTTGTGGTCTTTGTTCAAGGAACTTTCTGCTTTTCTTCCTTCTACATGTTTTTTCTGGTGCCACTTTGATATATACATAAATTTGAAGGTGGGGGTAAAGATGGA
This sequence comes from Rhinophrynus dorsalis, assembly GCA_037306005.1. Classification (NCBI taxonomy): domain Eukaryota; kingdom Metazoa; phylum Chordata; class Amphibia; order Anura; family Rhinophrynidae; genus Rhinophrynus; species Rhinophrynus dorsalis. The sequence goes on from CM074721.1 coordinate 290,557,349, forward strand.
GGAAGAGAGTGCGGAGTCTCCACTTCAAAGGTCCTGCCTTTTTTAAGTGCCCTGCCCTCTGGAGAATGTGAGCATTACCTCATGGTTCCTGTGTTTCATATGGACTAAGAGAAATGGATTTTATGATAAGTTCACTAAATTTCTATTACATGTGATTTTTTGAAGCACGTGTTTTGATATAATTGTTTTTGAAAAATGCATACTTAAAGTACACTGGTAATTTGAATATGGGCGTGATGGGCCTTGGGGTACGCATACACACCTAATTATTTTTAGTAGATCCTTCAGAATGACTGATCCACTGAAATAATCACCTGTGTTTATGTGAGGAGATGCAGAAAACCTGCTCTGCTGGACCTTGGGGCCCTGAGGAAAGGCTTGAGCACCCTTGCATTAAGATGGGATAAGAAGCGGTAACTTCTATAGTGTGGTATCTCCATTTCTCATGCTAATCTTAAAGAAGCCTAAGCACCATCTATCCAACCTGAGAGTGGCTCCATAAATAACATGAATTGGATAGTTTATCACACTGCAGAACTTATCTCCACTTTATCACACCTCATAGCCCTCCTGGAGTAATTCTGGGGAAACAACTGTATCCTAAGGAACAAATCATAATTCGACTTAAATGGGGAATGTAACCTGTTGAGTTTTAGAGATGTCTCCAACACATTGTGAAGCAGTGGGAGCTTTGGGAAGCTGTATTCATCCACTATACCACAGTTGTTTTACTTCAGAATTAGTCTGGTTCTTTTTAGTACATCAGCCTGAGAGTTATATAGTTTGCCCAAAACAATGCAGGTTTTAGATACTGCTCGATAGTTAACATTTATCTGAAACTACCCAGTGCAGCTGTTAGCTGGATTGCCAACCAATTACAAGCCTTATATAGCAGCTGAGCCTGGATTGGTTAAGAATTCATAATGCAAGATACTATGACACTTTGGGGACTATTTATCAAGTTTCAGAAAAGGCAGCTAGCAGCTAAATGCACATGCTTAGCTGAAAACTTTGCATATGCTTGCGGCTGATTTAGGCTAATATACTAAGAAAAACTAGCATGTTTAAGGAAATACAGCTGCATCACAGGGGCCAAATAAATATTAGCATTGAGCTAAAATAATGTTTTAAACCCTTTGAATGTTATTGCGATCTCCAGTGATTGTGAAGTAATGAGTTGTAGACATCTCTAGCCTTCAATGGTTAAATGTCCCATTTTGATCAGTACTTAGGAGATTCTCCCCCACCCCCGCATGGTGGGGTTTGCTTGCTTCAAACTAGTCTTCTTCATATTCATCATGTATTTATAATACATATAACTTAGTTAATCTGATTTTTCTCATGTAAAATCAAATCGAGGGGAATCATCCCAGTTCATACAACACATTAAATCAGGAGCGCAAATATGAATAAAACATTCCAGGACTGAGGCAGAATTTTGTTTTTTTTCCTTTTAAAATTCGTCACCAAGCTGTGATTATCTTACTACAGAGAAGTGTATTCAACAACACCCAAAGGCTTATTCTTTCTTATTAAAAAAGATGAGTTCTTTCCTGTAAATAAAGTGTGCATAACTGCCTCAAGAAAACCAACTATTATAGTAAAACTATTTATGCATGTGTCTCAAGTCTCTTTTAATACCTCAGAGTCCCCCCACACCTCTAAGGCCTTGGTCACACTAGTAATTTTAAGGCATTGCAGTTCAGCTCAGACCAGATTGTTCATTTACTTACCTTCAGTTACTCTGACTTGCCCCTGCAATTCCCTCACTAAAGAAGAATGATGAAAGCATAGCAGATGGTGGCCCATGCAGATATTAACCATATATCTTTGGCTGATGGCCACTGTTCATAGGCACAGGAAAGTTGCAGCAAGCTCTATTGCTGCTCTTGAATCACAAGTGTCTACTAGACCTCTAACTAAAGAAAAATTGAGTAATTCTAAAGCAATCTGACTGTACTATTGGGGATAAATGCAGATCTGCAATGAAATCGGGTCCTTCAAGGGGTTAAACACCTTATTTAATTCAGTGGTAATTTTATTTGTCCCCACTGCTGCAGTTGGTTTGCTTAGGAATTCATCCATTTTTCTGAACATAAGGCCCTGAGAGATCTAGCATCCAAGTGGTTAATGTATTTTTAACTCACAAAACATGTATGATTGTTTTGCTATGCGTTCCATATTTGCAAGGTCATGCACAAGTTATATATACAGGATTTGCTTTGAAAGTTATACTCTTGGGAAACCGTATGGAACATGGGATCATAGGTTACCTACTTGCATTTACATTGCAATATTTGTTAAAACTCTAGAGTCATGTATACCTTGTGGCAATAATTATAATAAAAAGATACATTTTGGTACATGTGGTTATAAAGATTATAATTGTGTTAGTCATGTAGGATACATTACTCACGTAAACTGGCCTGATTGTAAAGACAATCACAGAGGCATTACGCACACCTCTGGCACTCAAAGGGTTAGTTTGCAACTGCACAGCACTCCACCGGCTGTAACAAAGATTGACCCTGATTCATCGTACGTAACAATCTGTTTGAGTGCATATAAAGAAGACTTTAATGACAAAAAATTAACACATTCTGGAAAGTTTACATTGTAACATGATGTAAACTTATAGTTTTTGCATATAATAATATGCAATTTTTGTATGTCTTAATGCCCATATACCATTTGCAAGTGTAATGAAATAGTGTGGCCACCACGACATGGCTGTGGCCACAGTCACTGCCACCAGAAAAAATCCTTTGATAAGCACTGCTCATGAGTACATCTACTCATTCATTATGGGACATATGCATTATTAGTCACTACAGTTGGAGAAAAGTCTCTGATTCTTAGTCCTACCTTAATCTATGGATCCTCCTTTTCAAACTGGAGTGATCTTAGTATATAGGCTCCATGGAATAGCACTGGAGAGATTTATCTCATTGAAGTCACTTTTTTTCTCTACCCTGTGTGCATATATTTTCGTTTCTAAGCACATACATAGTGAAACTCAAAAACATTTTGTGCACTGTGAAATTGGCTCCCTTGTAATGTACCAACTCCTCAGGGATGACTATAGTGTATGACCATTTTAGTGCATAATGGTGCTTGCATTCCATCATCATTAAAAGTTTAAAGCCAGCAACCACCATACACCTCCCCTATAGAAAGCACAGGGAAATGGAATAATACTACCCCAATTTCTCTTTGCCTTGTTAGTACAATAGAAAAAGCAAAGTGCAGAGAAAAGGAACACCCAAAAGTTACCTTATACCTCCAAACTGACCTCCCTTTGGTGCAAGCACCATTAACCCTTTGAGTGCTAGACTGGTACTTAACACAATAGCAAAGCAATGCGTTGCATACCCCTCTGGCACTCGAAGTGTTAAGGGGAGAATTTTCAGTGTATGTAGCTTAGTAAATTGATATTAAGCAGATGCAGCTTTTTTGCAAATGCTTCCAGAGCCTATTACATTGTGGAATCATAGCATATGGCCCCTGTAATATCTATGGTTGCCCTTGTGTAATCTCCAAATTTTATTTTCTTATTTGTTTAAAATGAAAACTTATTAATAGAAGTAAAAAAATACCAATAATATATATATAGATATTGTTAATGTGGAAAACTGAGTGTTTACCTTTTTCACCTTACCATCCACATGATAAATTTTCACTTGGTTTAGTAAATCATAATGTTTGTTCAGCAATGCTCTGTACATTGTGTAAATGGAAATATGGTTGAATAACCCACAAGTTTTTAATGCTAAATATTGTCTTTCATCACTGTGACTTCTATAGATATTGTATTTGTATTTGCCTTTGAGATACGTCATGTGCATTTGTCTTGCAAAAGCAGACATGGATTGACCGAATCTTTAAAGGAGACGTAATACCTCTGTATAGTAAACCTTTACTTACCTTACTATGTCCAGAAAATCTTAATTGCCCTTGAGACTTTGTTCAAGAAGTAATATCTTCAATAAGTCCTTGATGTCATGTTCATGGATGAGGATATGACAGTCTCTAACAGGACATAGGACAGGTGCCCTTGAAGAACCAATGTCATATTGCAATTTCATTGAGATAAAGTATGAGAACCACTTTATTAAGGTAATATTTGAAAAAAAAAAAAAAACATTAGGAGGTTATTTAAGAAAGTTAAAATAAGGTAAAAATAGATTTTTTTCTTGCATGTTTGACCATTGCATGTGTCTATGTTTTTCTTGAGGTATAGCTGAATTCTTCTTCTTCTTCTGTATTTATATAGCTCCAACTAATTCCACAGCACTGTACAATAGGGAATGGACATACAGAGATATTAAATAGTACAAATCATATGTGGAGAACAGAAGGATCAGAGGGCCCTGCTCATGAGAGCTGTCAGTCTAAAGGAAGGTAGGTTGGACACAGAAGGGGTAAGTGGTATTGGGTGTTACAAGTATCCTTCATGTCAAATAAGTCAGTATAAAGAAAAAATAAATTATGGATCATCATACGTATAACCTGGTAGAAAAATATCCAGAAAAGTTAGTATACCATGATGACATTATCAAACATATTCATAAAAGTTCATTGATATAGCACCAACTTAACATAAGAGACAAACCAGACAATTGCTCCTCTCTTGAGAAAAGCTTGAAATCTCTGCTTGCTGTTTGTGTCTGTTCCTCTGCTAAATGTGATGTATCAATAACCTTTTTAAAATATTTTTAATAACCATTGTAGAATGGGCTCTTAATCTTGATTTATTTTATTTATTTTATTATGAGGTATTCTCTCACCCCCACACCTTGTCACACACCAATCTGAAAAGATTTTAACACTTTAAGGACCACGTTGAACACCCTTTTGGTCCTTGTAGGTTTGAGAATCCAGCAATCACTCACACGGGTGTCATATTCACTGATATTTAATTTCTTACCCTTAACTAGGAGACTATTTTGGAAGTCTGGAATGCCCACAGAAATAGTCAAACCCAAAACCTTTAGACCTTTGTGTTGTGATAACAATAAATCCAAGGACAAATCTTAGAAGGAGATTCTAGATCTAATCTAATTGGCTTGTTTATACTGGAACAATTTGTAAATGAGAGCCAATATGTTTTGAGTTGTTAATTGCCAATGTTGTATAAACTCATACTGACTTTTTTAAGTCAAACAGTGTTCTATATGTTAATTATTTAGTCTGGGGAAATTTACAAAGGAAAGGGTGCGCATTTAAGGTACTCTATTAGTCCTCATAGTTTCGACCAGGAAATATCTAAAATGGAGTTTGGGATTTAGTAGTGGGATGTATTTCACATTTTTATTATATGCTTTTGTAACTTGTTGGTTATATATCTAGCATAAGCACATGTACCTTTTTATGAACCAAAGAAATCACTTATAATTTCTGATACACTGATACTTCAATCTGTTAGAAAGAGCATTCCTTCTATAGATCAAGCTGCAGACCTGGTAATGGTCATCACTGATTTGCACCCAGAAGGCACATTGTTGAAAATTGTACAGTATTAAAAACTTAACAGTAAAAAAAAGATGTCAGACACTGATTAAAGGTTTGAGATATGAATGAATGTTGCTGATTGCCTGCTGCAGTAGCTTAGGTGCATGTAGCACTTTTGAGCAAAAAAAGTTTATGGAATTAACCCCCCCCCCACACATCCAATTTTACTCAGATTATAATACCTATCAAACAGTGACAGTGAGATGAGTGTATGAATGCACCAGTGCACCTCCACTTGTCTTCATCCAACTCCAGTGGCTGAACTTTGGGATATACATTATAGTACTGTAAGGCACAGTGGGGGAAAAACTAATGAATCATAGCATTTGCGGGGAAATAATAATAATACCAAAGTATTTTACTAGGAAGGATATGTTGAGATTTCTTTTGTTTTCAAGTATGTCCTGGGAGTATAGATATTATTATCCAGTTTAATGGTACTCATTTTGTCCACCACAGAAGGATGAAAGGCTGAGTCGATGCTGCTGGGTCTAGAACCTGTGACCTTGCGGTCTGAACAGATTCTACAGCTGGTGCCTTAACCAACTTAACCAACATAAAGTTACACCATTTCCTATGTACCTTCTTTAATACATGACCTTAAACAAGGCATAGATCAAAGAAAGGCCCCAAGGTGCTCATATGCCATTGCCCACCCCTTGGTACAAGCAGCATTAAGGGGAGACTTTTAAGTAGCACAATGAATTGGTGTTAGGCAGGAGCAGGACTATAAGATAATTTTCTGCATCTCAAAGTTGGGTGGATTTGAGCAAGGACAATGGTGGGTTTCCATGGGATGGGTAGAAACAATGCCCTGATTGGGCTTGGATACTGACCTGGGAAGTAATGGAATTTAATAAAAGAATGGGATTCAAAGCTGACATTCTCTAAATTCAAGTGATCCTGTACACAGGTTTATGACAAACAAGAAGATCAATGCTGAGCTTTGGAATGTGGGAGACTAAGGAGGTAGGTGTGACTTGTATCATTTGCATCAAGTAGTTCCAAAGTGATCAGCTGCCAAACACACATAAAAAGTCTACACAATGATGATGGAAGTGTTACAGCTTACCTTAGTTTCAGCGTCATCTACAGGAGCGAGGCTTCAAGCATGCAGCAGGCCTCTGTTTTATGTGTTTTCTTCCTGTAGTCTCCTTCTACCTACTTCCTCCTACCTACTTCCTCCCACTGAGCTGCTCTTCCTACCTACTTTAAAAGGCAGGGGTTTAAAAGGCAGACTGAGTCCTGACTCAGTTGCCCTTGTGTTGTTGTGCTTAGCAGTTCTCTTACCTTGGGCTCTGTGTATGACCTGACTAGTCTTCTATCCAACCTGGTGCTGACCTGTGGCTCTGTCTGACTATTCTTTTGCGTATTCCTAATAGTGGATATCCAACCTGGTTCAGACCTTTGGCTCTGGCTGGCTACCTGAACTGTGCATGAACTGGCTTGTCTGACTACCCTCTCTGGTGCTGACTTGTGGCTCTGTCTGACTACTCTTACGTTTGGTCCTTTACCTAGCAGACATCCAACCTAGTGCGGACCTGGGGCTCTGGTAGACCAGCTCTGATACTGACTGCAGGCTTGAGTCAGCTATCTACTTCCTCTCAACGCAGGTGTGCGTTGGTACATCTTCCACTTCGGATCAAGATCCTGTGTTCCTGACCCAGTTCTTGCTCCTGTTCTGTTCCTGGTTCCGGTAGAGACTACCAGTGGATGAGGCCTAGTCTCTAGCATTGTGGTCAAGACTGGCAGCCTATTTGTTCTGATAACTGTGCTCGCTGGCTTGTAACTCTCTGCTTGTTACTACTGTATATATTTGCCTACCTACTACTATCAATAAATTGCATTTAACTATACCGTACTGACTCCTGAACTTTTCTGGGAACATGACAGGAAGTTACAGTCCATGAACAGTTAGATAGCAATACACTGTACATCTTTGAATGAGGTACATTATTGCTTAGTGGAGTAAAATGATGCCATTATACATTAATGTATATAGTGGCATAAAATTAAAGATTTATTGTAATGTTATACCACTTTAAGTCCTGGGAATGCTTTTGCATCATTTTATCCATACATTCTTCTAGCATCCTCCCTACTGCTGCGTGGATACAGCATAATGTGTAGGCTGGGGTACTGATTTGGCAAAACCCCCTGCTCAATCTTTGCCAAGTCACAGGAGGAGCCCCACAACCCTACACTGGATTGTCCTCTCACCATCCTGCTATCCTCAGCCCCATCCCTCACCCTCTCACCCACTGGAAGCTTCGTATCATCAACCGGACACCTCTACCACCCTCACTGCCAAGACCATTATCAGCATCCATTCACATACCCTCCTGCATTCCCTCACAGATTCTTGAACCCCTTTCTTCCCACCACCTGTCACTCTTTGTCCTCACAGTCATCTACATATTCAGTGACACGCCAACATTTTCCTACTGACTCCCATAATACTTTCACACCCTGATCCCCCCCCCCATATCATATGTCCCTTATCAGTACTTAGGGAGACATGCAAAGAAAGATTGTGACGATCACTCACCAAGAATGAACAAAATAAAGTGTTTTGTTCTGGTGGCCTCTCAATGGTGCCAAGTCATGTTTTTAGCCCCCATGTGCCATGGCAGAGAGGAAATCTCCATGTCCGTATCTGTTATGGTTGGCAAGCAGAACCAGGATTCAGACGGTATAGTTAATATAACCTTTATTATGAGAATAATACAGTAATGCAATATAATATATACACACAGTGGGTGATCGAAAAGGCGAGTACTGTATCAGGAACAGCAGTCTCCCAGTATCACCACCACACTGTCCGAGACTAGGCCACAGCCTGCTGGAGTCTCGCGGTATGGTAATGCCCAAGATAGGATATCCAATGAAGCAATGGAATTCTGGATGCGCAGTGTACAGAGCCCTTGGTCAGCACCAGAGTGGGTAGTCAGACAAGCCTAGGTCATACACAGAGCGGGTAGTCAGCCAGAGCCACGGGTTTGCACCAGAAAGGATATCTGAGCCAAATTGGAAAGCACAAGGAGAATAATCAGACAGAGCCATGGGTCAAAACCAGAATGGATGGTCAGATAAGCCGGATCATACACAGGAATCAGGAATACTAGATAATGAACTGCTCAGAACACCAGCGTAAGGGTAACTGATACACAGGCCCATAGAGGTTTATAAAGGTGTAGGAGAAGGCGGGACCAATTAGGTCCCCCAGGCTGGGCCTATAACAGGCGTCCAGGCAAGTGCCTGATTCAATGGGCCTATAACAGGCATCCAGGCAAGTGCCTGATTCAATGCTGCCAGTAACCAGGAACCAGACTAGGCCGCAGGCAGAGGAATGTTGCTAGTGACGCAGGAGCGTCCGTCCAGAACCCTACTCCTGGCTGAACGGCGCAGGCTGAGGTAAGGCACTGTGACAATATCAGACTGGTCCCACCTGCAGCCAGTCCAGCTCTGAAATGTCAGGAAAATCATCTCTACACAAGAAAATCAGCACAACCACAGACGTACTTGACCTGTCCACCCCAATGCACAGAACCCCGCTTTCCTCCACAGAGTCCACTGGTTCCATGGACCCGTTAGATAAGAAACAGAAAACATTTAATGGCACAGTGTCTTTCTCAGATCCTGAGTTTACCAGTTGCCTTAACTGTGGCCTGATTCAATGTTTGGTCCAGCTCTTGTGATCAAAGAAACAAAAACCAGCACAGACCCTCTAAGCGTAGTAGTTAATATAGATACAATGGCCCCTCTTCCACTCTCCCTCTGTATATATACTCACATTGTTTGGAGGTTGCAACTGCCTCCCAGTTAGTATCACCTTCACCTGTTTGAAGTTCACGCCGGGTAGGGTCGCACCCTACAAGGTTCTTTCTTTCACTTCAGGATGTAATTCCTCTTAGCACCAATATTATGCAATAAATATCACAGATGGTCGCCAAAAACTTAACCAATATTATTGGTTTAGGCAAAAAAAGACCATCAAATCCAGATGAAAAAAAGGGGTGGACAGACAGGAGTGTGGCAAAAAAGTGTTTAGTCAGCCACCAATTGTGCAAGTTCTCCCACTTATAAAGATGAGAGAGGCCTGTAATTTTCATCATAGGTACACTTCAACTATGAGAGACAGAATGGGGGGAAATAATACAGGAAATCACATTGTAGGATTTCTAATGAATTCATTGGTAAATTCCTCTGTAAAATAAGTATTTGGTCACCTACAAACATGCAAGATTTCTGGCTCTCACAGACCTGTAACTTCTTCTTTAAGAGTCTCCTCTGTCCTCCACTCGTTACCTGTATTAATGGCACCTGTTTGAACTTGTTATCAGTATAAAAGACACCTGTCCACAACCTCAAACAGTCACACTCCAAACTCCACTATGGCCAAGACCGAAGAGCTGTCGAAGGACACCAGAAACAAAATTGTAGACCTGCACCAGGCTGGGAAGACTGAATCTGCAATAGGCAAGCAGCTTGGTGTGAAGAAATCAACTGTGGGAGCAATTATTCGAAAATGGAAGACATACAAGACCACTGATAATCTCCCTTGATCTGGGGCTCCACGCAAGATCTCACCCCGTGGTGTCAAAATGATCACAAGAACGGTGAGCAAAAATCCCAGAACCACACGGGGGGACCTAGTGAATGACCTGCAGAGAGCTGGGACCAAAATAACAAAGGCTACCATCAGTAACACACTACGCCGCCAGGGACTCAAATCATGCAGTGCCAGACGTGTCCCCCTGCTTAAGCCAGTACATGTCCGGGCCCGTCTGAAGTTTGCTAAAGAGCATTTGCATGATCCAGAAGAGGATTGGGCGAATGTCATATGGTCAGATGAAACCAAAGTAGAACTTTTTGGTAAAAACTCAACTTGTCGTGTTTGGAGGAGAAAGAATGCTGAGTTGCATCCAAAGAACACCATACCTACGGTGAAGCATGGGGGTGGAAACATCATGCTTTGGGGCTGTTTTTGTGCAAAGGGACCAGGACGACTGATCCGTGTAAAGGAAAGAATGAATGGGGCCATATATTGTGAGATTTTGAGTGAAAACCTCCTTCCATCAGCAAGGGCATTGAAGATGAAACGTGGCTGGGTCTTTCAGCATTACAATGATCCCAAACACACCGCCCGGGCAACGAAGGAGTGGCTTCGTAAGAAGCATTTCAAGGTCCTGGAGTGGCCTAGCCAGTCTCCAGATCTCAACCCCATAGAGAGGGAGTTGAAAGTCTGTGTTGCCCAGCGACAGCCCCAAAACATCACTGCGCTAGAGAAGATCTGCATGGAGGAATGGTCCAAAATACCAGCAACAGTGTGTGAAAACCTTGTGAAGACTTACAGAAAACGTTTGACCTCTGTCATTGCCAACAAAGGGTATATAACAAAGTATTGATATGAACTTTTGTTATTAACCAAATACTTATTTTCCACCAGAATTTGCAAATAAATTCTTTAAAAATCAGACAATGTGATTTTATGGATTTTTTTGTCTCATTCTGTCTCTCATAGTTGAAGTGTACCTATGATGAAAATTACAGGCCTCTCTCATCTTTTTAAGTGGGAGAACTTGCACAATTGGTGGCTGACTAAATACTTTTTTGCCCCACTGTATATCCTATTTATTGTGGAAAAAAGGGCACATCGCTCTTAAAACAAATACTACAAAAAATGGCACCATATATCAAAAAAATATATGCTAATACATAATAAAACACCAATGATAAAAATATATCTCTTCAAATGAAAAAAAACTTTACACCAAAAATTCAAAAAAAGTCGTTTAAATTGCTCAACGCGTTTCATGACTTATAATTTACGTGTCACTTTCTCAAGAGCAATATCAATATTGCAAATGGCTCTCAGGGGTAAGACGTTGAGACAGGAGGGAGCCTACTCCTGTCTCAGACACATCGACCTCAAGTATGAATGGAAGCTCGGGTTTCGGGTGTGCCAAAATGCGTGCTGCGGCACAGTATGACTTTTAATGCCTCAAATGCTTTGCTGGCCTCCGGAGACCAGTGCGTGGAGTTACCGTCTTTTTTGGTCATGTTGGTAAGGGGTTTTACAATCGAGGAAAAATTGCAGATAAATTTCCTGTAGTAATTAGCGAACCCGAGGAAGCGTTGAAGGGAGAGGAAACCTACGGGTCGCAGCCACTCGGGAACAGCCGAGAGTTTCTCAGGGTCCATAGTGAAACCGACCTTTGAGATTACGTACCCCAAGAAGGTGACCTGTTTGCGGTGAAACTCACATTTTTCTAATTTGCAAAATAGATTATTATCCCTTAATTTTGGCAGAACTCGGGATAAATCTGCGTGGTAGCTTTCCATGGAGGTGGAATGGATCAGATTGTCATCTAAATATACCACTACGCATTGTTGGAGCATGTCCCAGAGGACATCATTTAAGAATTCCTGGAAAACCGCAGAAGCACTGCAGAGACTGAAAAGCATTACGAGGTATTCGTAATGCCTGATCCTGGTGTTAAACAAAGTTTTCCATTTGTGGCCCTCCTTCATCCATACCAAATTGTATGCCCCTCGCAGGTCGAGCTTGGTGAACACCTTGGACCCTTGTAATCGATCGAATAGCTCGGCAGTAAGTGGAATAGGGTAGGCTTTTTTGATTGTGATACGGTTGAGCCCCCTGTAATCGATACAGGTTCTCAGTTCTCCACTCTTTTTCTTCACAAAGAAGAATCCGGCCCCAGAGGAAGAGGAGGATTTGCGGGTGAACCCCCGGGACAGCTCTTTGGCAACATACGCCTCCATGGCCTTATTCTCCATGACAGAAAGAGGGCAGACATGACCTTGAGGAGGTATGGCATCCGGTTGCAACTCAATGGTTCAATATGGCGGAAGCTCACCAGCCTGGCACTTATCAAATACATCCCGGAACTCTTGGTACTCTTCAGGCAGAGAAGAGATGTGGTTAGCACCTTCACCACTTTTACTAGGCATGACTTGGAACAGTCGGGTGACCATGCGATGACTTTGGCCCTTGCCCAATCGAACGTGGGATTGTGTTTGCGCAACCATGGATAATCCAGGACCACAGGATAGTGAGGAGAGTGATGGAGAGCTCCTACAGCTATGGCCAAAGGCACGGTTTTGTGGGTAACCTGTGGCGGCTGTAGGGCTCTGCCATTAATCACCTCAATGGCAAGTGGAGTGGTACAGAGCTGCAATGGAATGGAGTGTTTCTGGACGAAGGCACTGTTGATAAAGAGGCCCACTGCACCATAGTCAATAAGTGCCTCTGAAATAATGGAACACTCGCCCCACGAGAGCCCAACGGAGACAAGAAGTTTATCCCTGTGGATAGCTGGGGACTCTGAGACACCATCTAAGGTCTGTCCTCTATAGGACCTTAGGTGCGGGCGTTTCCCAGACTTGTAGGGCAAGTTTGCAGAATATGCCCTGCCTTAACGCAGTAAAGGCACAGGCCCTTCCTTCTCCTAAAGGCCCTTTCAGCAACTGAAAGGCGAGTGAACCCAAGCCACATGGGCTCCACATCACCTGAGGACTCGAGACTAGGAGGAGTGGGAGGAAAGGGAGGCATGTTTGAGGAAGGTATCCAATGCATTGCAACACAATGCTTTGAATACTGTAAAATCTCACGTATAATACAATTTTGCCCCTTTTCAACTTATATGAAGTGAGCGATGCATATTAAACCTGAAAGAAAAAACTATATATATTTTCAGGTCTGCTCATCTCCCTCCACCGCAATATGCCCCCACCTTCCCCTCCCTCTGCCAACTCCCTCCTGAGGCATCTGTGCAGCAGACAGTATGCTTGCACTTGCCTCTCATTTCTCTCATCCCACTTTGAGGACCTGTTTTAATTCTTCAAAATAGTAGTGCTCTTTGAGGACCCGAAGGACCTTGCAGGGCAATACTATAGTTTCAGTGTGCAAAGATATATGCATTGCATCTATGGTAGTGCCAAGCACGGATCTTCGGGTCCTCAAAGGGCACTACCATTATCTTTAATTAATGCAGGTCCTCACAGAGGGATGCAGGAAGCGAGCTGCAAATGCAAGTATGCCGCCAGATGCGCAGATATCCCAGATGCCCCAGTATGGGGTGATTGGCATGAGGGGAAGGTGGGAACATATTGAGGTGGGAGGAAGGAGGGAAGCTGACAAGAAACTACATTTTTGGTGGATAGAGGGAGGGAAAACAAGGGTACGTATTATACATAGGCACTTTTGTTTTCCCCTAAAATCTTAGGTATAATTTATGCCTGCATATTATACACAGGTGCATATTATACCTGAGATTGTACGGTACCTCTCTGGCACTCAAAGGTTTACATTGTTTACCATGGTGCAGCTGGTGTGCTCCAGAATGACTCCAGTTTTTTTAGAACATCAGCCTCTTTTAGTACGAGAGCACAGTATGTTGCTGCACAGAGCTGATTTACCAGAGATTCTCACCTCACTGCTGGAAAACGTCCAGGCCATAGACTGATTGCCAGTCAGAGTAGAACCACAGGTCCCACAAAATGACTGAAATGTGCTTCATAAATCACCTACTGGCACTGTAAGGATCAGAGAAAAACCACTGTGATGCCAGAGACTGCTTGATAAATGTCCTTCATAGTTGTATGGAAATGGCAAGAGACACATTCTGAATAGGGCCCTGCAATGTGGAACACTGAAACCTTACATATATAAGGTATTTTCACAAAGTGGACAATAAGCTGAAAAATACCTTTTGCACAATTGCAGACTTTGTGAAAAAAAGCACACAGTATTGTATTCCAGCTCATCTCTGGCCTCCATTTGTAATAGGTAGCTTTGAAAGTAGAGATCATGTAAACCCCTCTTTTCCCTGGGTTTAACTCTTTGAGAGCCAGAATAACATGCAGCCTTTTTTTCTGTAAAATGTTGCATATCCTCCTGGTACCAAAGAGGTTAAACAGTATAAAATACTGTTTAAATAATAAAACATTATTATTTTTAAACTAAAACCATTTTAATGACAGGATTTTGCCTACTATATCATAAACACAGTTGTATTTTTCTATTGTAATTCTCTGCATTAATTTATTTTGCTACTGGTGTTTTATAAAAACAGGACAATATAATATAATTATGTTCAATGACAATTAACCACCTCTTGCCTAAAATACAACCAACATAGTTCCTGTTGTTATGTTATACTTCTTACTCAGGAGCATGGGTAAATCATCCAGTGAAGGCCATTTCCTGCATTTACACATTAGCTTAAAAATCCTGAATCTGCCCCATGCTTATGTATAAAAGCTTTAGTAATGTTTAGATATTAAGTCAAGGTTGATTCTTCTATTTTACTTTTATATAATGAACTTTACCTTTCTAACTATCCATAATGTTGTTGTCTTCATTTTATTTTATTTTAAAGTGTCCCCCTCTTGCCCCTTTTCCATACGTCACAATGCCTCTGGATTTCAGATCTGAGGGGAGGCATCATGACTTATGGAAAATGGGAGGGAGGGTGACAACTTAAAATAAAATAAAACGAAGATGACAACATTATGGATAGTTTCAAAGGTACACTTTGTTATAAAAAAGTATGTTGAAGAACTGACCTTGACTTAATATCTAAACATTACTATTCTTTTATTGCTGTCATAATTGTTTGCATTTGTATGCACTTAAGCTTTCATACATAAGAATGGGGCAGATTCAGTGTTTTTAAGCTTAAGTGTAATTCTTCAAGCTGTTAAAAAAGCAGTGTATCACATAAGCTGCTCTTCACCAGAACTTCACCACTATCCTTAATGGATACCTTCAGGTATTTACCAATGATTAATCACATTTCCCTGCCTTGAATATGTGAAGCAGGGAAATACTGGGGCTGAATAAATGCTACCATTCTGATGATACATATACATAAATACATAAGATGTGTATGCAAATGTTCACCTTCATTGCCTAGAATGTGATCTCCAGCATAAAGCTGGTGGATTGGATTTTGCAATATATGTGGCCATCACTCAATGATGTATAAAAGATGGAAAGATATGATCCAGCCATTGCTGAATAGGTGAATGGTGAATGCACAAGGAAATCCTCTAACTGAGCCATTCACTAATATTTCCCAGTAATCAAAGTCACTATCAATCAATTATGTGAGGTTTTGTCCTCCCAAATTTATCTGTATTTAGCACTGATTAACAGGTCCACATAGTAATCAGACTTGCAGACAAGGGTGCTGCCATTGTGGCCCTAAACTATAAATATTATAGAGAGGAGATACTGACTCAACTTTTTGATACTGTGACTTACCAGAAACTAAATTCCAATCCCACATCTGTGTATAAGAAGAAAGTTGGTAAGATTTTGACTTAGACTTTTGCACATAGCTGGATCAGTGGGTCCACTCTCAGATTTCTAACCCAGAATCACCCTATCCTTTATACTCTACCTAAGATTCATAAAAATCCTACCACTCCCCCAGGACACCCTATTGTCTCAGCTAGAAATTCTTTATTTCAACCAATAGCTATCATTTTGGTTTATTATATACAACCCATTGTCCAACAAACTACATCTTATATTAGGGACACAACTGACAACATTTGACATCTTCTGACTGTGTACTTGCTATTATGGACATCAGGTCTTTATATACTGTCATACAGGGCTCAAAATTTCCAATCGCCACTAGCCAATGGCGAGTGAAAATTTAGCCCTGGCGAGTAGAAATTCAGCCCTGGTGGGTATGCTATGGCTTGCAGTGGCGAGTAACTTTTCAGGTCTGGCTAGTAGCAAAGGACTTCAAATTTTCAGCCATGCTGTCATACCTATGGATCTGAGTATTAATGTGGTGCGTAGGGCGTTGGCTATACACTTTGACCCATCATGACGATCAGCTGAATCCCTTATTCAATTACTTGAATTATGCATCAAATATAATTACTACAAATTCAAATTCATTATTACCTTCAAACATCAGGTACGTCCATGGGTTCTAATGTAGTTTCATCCTTCACCAACTTATTCACGGGCGTTTACGAACATGACAATATTTTAACTTGTTTAACTGACATGATTTGTTGTTAACACAGCTTTCTGGTTTTGATGTCACATCTTTCAACACCTTTGTTCTAGTACTTAACCTGCTAGACTCACCAATCAGATTCACAACATCATGTGAAAGCACATTAATTTTTGGGCTTTAACCATGAAGTGACAAACTGTAACTTACATACCACTAACTACAGTAAGGTGATAAACAGGAACACCTTCTTACCTAGAACCTGTCGTCACCAAAATCCCATTAAATATAGTATTCCATTTTCCCAAATGTTACGGATTATATGCAATAACTGTAACCCTGCAGAAATGTAAACACAGCTTCCAAAGCTGATGCAGAGATTACATACACGTGGATACAGCTAGGAAGAATTGCGAGTGCAGAAAGATTTATTACATACAAAACCACCCAAACCACCACTTAACATTTGGTATTTATTATCAGATTCACCCCAAGGCACCCTTGATGACATCAGTTATACTCAAGAATTGTCCCATCCTGAGCAGGTATAGGATACTACCTCCCTGCTTTATTGATGAACCATTGATCTCTTACAGAAGAGGATTCAATTTAAAATGTTTACTTGTTAAGACTGACCCCACCCACTGCTACTCTTCTACCAAAAACACATGGTTACCTGAACATCTACTGGGATGTTACTATCACGGTGCCCGTGATTGCTGCAGTTCCTTGTCTGTCACCAGTAGGGGGCTGCTATTGGCTGTCTGCAGATAGCCCGCCTTTCATTGCCTATTTAAACCTGGATTGGGCACCCTTTGGGTGCCCTTTCGTGTTGTTTCTGACCTTCTTGCTATCACTATGCCAGTGATAGCTGGGCCTCTGCTCCAGTGTTCCTGATCTCATGTGTTCCTGAGTTCCTGATCTCTACTGTTCCAGTGTTTCCTGCATGCTGAAGTACTTCCAGTCCTGGTTCCGGCCTAGTCTCTGGTGTTGCACTTCCTGCTGAACTTCTTCTCTGCTGTTTCCTGACATGACTGACCATTGCTGGTTCCTGTCATCGCATCGCCTGTCTCCTGTATCCTGGCGACCTCCTGCCTGGTCGCGTCGGCGACACTGCTTGTTACTCCAGTGTGCGGTCGCTGGTTTGCTCCACAGCCTATCAGCTGTACTATCCTGTGTTGGTCCCAGCGTGCAGACGCTGGTTTGCTCCAAAGCCTTGCGGCTATACAAACTCGCTTGTTACACCAGTGTGCGGTCACTGGTTTGCTCCAAAGCCTATCGGCTATACAATCCTGTGTTGGTCCAAGCGTGTGGACGCTGGTTTGCTCCAAAGCCTTGCGGCTATACATACTCGCTTGTTACACCAGTGTGCGGTCACTGGTTTGCTCCAAAGCCTATCAGCTATACAATTCTGTGTTGGTCCCAGCGTGCGGACGCTGGTTTTCTCCAAAGCCTTGCGGCTATACAAACTCGCTTGTTACACCAGTGTGCGGTCACTGGTTTGCTCCAAAGCCTATCAGCTATACAATTCTGTGTTGGTCCCAGCGTGCGGACGCTGGTTTGCTCCTAAGCCTTACGGCTATACTAACTCGCTTGTTACACAGTGTGCGGTCACTGGTTTTCTCCTAAGCCTATCGGCTATACAATTCTGTGTTGGTCCCAGCGTGCGGACGCTGGTTTGCTCCAAAGCCTTGCGGCTTTACGATTCCCCTGTTAGTCTCAGTGTGTGTACACTGGGTTGCTTACGATCCTGTCAACTTGCCATTACCATCTGACTGCTGCTATTATCTCTGGGCTGCCCTGCCCGGTATTGGTAAGGCCGGTAGAACCTTTTGCCACATTCCATCTGAGGTTGCCTTACCCGGTATTGGCAGGGCCGGTAGAGCCTACATTATGAATCTATTGGGGCTGCCTTGCCCGGTAATTTGGTAAGGCCGGTAGAACCGTTATGCGATTCCATCTGCAGGTTGCCTTACCCAGTATTGGCAAGGCCGGTAGAGCCTAACATTCTATTACTTCAGACTGTCCTGTCCGGTACATTGACAGGACCGGTAGAGTCTGCCTTCTGTCTTGTTATATTCTGTATATATCTGTATGTATGTGATAGCCATCCTACGTTATCAATTTATTATTTCAATAAAATTGATTTTTACCTAAAACTTGTGTCTGAGAGTCATAATAAACCGTGACAGTACGAAAGGGCCATGACCTCAGACAGCAAAGGTGAAGGTAATGCACAGAATATCCATTGGAGGATGGATGTGCACGAGCAACGTTTGGATCAGTTGGCAGTTGCAATTCAAACGATCCTTGAACGCACGGTACTTGCTGACAAATCTAGGTCTAGCCCGGTGGTCTCGCCAAGTCAGACACCGGAGAGTGATACCAGACCCCTAGGGGGCACTGTTAAAGGGTTAACGGCTTCTGCACCCTTGCCGCTAAGATACAATGGTGACCCTAGTCTCTGCAGAGGGTTCATCAACCAACTCGAGATTTTTATGGAATTGACGGCACACGCATTTCCCAATGATCGTAGTAAGGTGGGGTTTACAATATCTTTGCTCACTGGTAGAGCTTTGGCTTGGGCTAACCCCTTGTGGGAGAATGCTAAACCTTGTACTAAAAACTTTAGAGAATTTGTGCAATCCTTTCGAAGAGTGTTTGAGCCTCCTGGTAGAACCACCTCTGCTGCCAAACGCCTTATGGAGATACATCAGGGCAGGCGTACAGTAGGCGACTACACCATCGAATTCCGCACATTGGCAGCAGAGGTAGGTTGGAATAACGAGGCATTATTGGCAGCTTTTTCTCAAGGCCTGAATGACCACATTAAGGACGAAATCGCTGCTAAAGATCTACCTATTGATCTAGATGACTACATTAAATATGTTATGATAATTGACTCCAGAATACGTGAGAGATCAATTGCCAGAGATCGTAAGTTACGGTCAAAGAATAATGAGCCTAGTGGCATGTTTTGCCCACCCATCCCTCCCTTGGCATTGAAGTCTAGTGAACCTGTACGGGAGACAAGTGAACCTATGCAAATAGGCTTCACTAGACTATCCAAGGCTGAGAGACTTTATCGCAGAAGACAAGGGTTGTGTTTATACTGCGGTAAAAAAGGGCATTTGGTAAATTCCTGTCCGGTACGTCCGGGAAACGCACACACCTAGGGTACCTTGGGGGACAGGCCCTAGGTGGTGTACAATCGTCCCCAGTGTCGGGCACAATGAAACCCACCATACAGGTGGTATTATCTTGGGCACAACGCTCTGTGGAGGTTTTGGCCTTGGTTGACTCTGGTGCAGCAGGGTATTTTATGGATAATACCTTTGCTGAATTGCACGGAGTTCCACGCATTGAAAGAGAAAATCCCTTGACTATTGAAGCGATTGATGGCAGACCCTTAGAACCGCCTCAGGTTATGTTTGAAACTATGCCTCTGTCTATGACTATTGGGGCACTTCACAGTGAAAAGCAGCAGTTTCAACTGATTAATTCTCCGCACCATGCGGTAATATTGGGCTTTCCGTGGTTACAGTTACATAACCCACAATTTGATTGGAAAAAGTGTGAAATTGCTGCTTGGTCCCAGTTTTGTATGGACAAGTGCGTCATCCAGCCTGTTAAGGTCCTGTGCACCTCCTCAGCTATACCGGATGTGTACCAACAGTTTGGCGTTGTTTTTAGCAAAGGAGAGGCCAGTTTGCTACCTCAGCATAGACCTTATGATTGTTGCATCGAATTGCAGCCTGGGGCAGTACCTCCGAAAGGACGCACTTATCCATTATCTTGTGAGGAAAATAAGGCTATGGAGGATTACATTTCTGATGCCCTTGCTAGAGAGATCATACGAAAATCTACCTCTCCAGCTGGGGCTGGGTTCTTTTTTGTAAAAAAGAAAAATGGCGAATTAAGACCATGCATTGACTACCGGGACTTGAATAAACTAATGGCAAAAAACGCATACCCAATACCACTCATCACCGAGCTTTTTGACAGGCTTAAGGGCGCTTCGATTTTTACCAAATTGGACCTACGGGCCGCTTACAATCTGGTGCGCATTCGAGCAGGTGATGAGTGGAAAACTGCCTTTAATACTCGAGCTGGGCACTACGAGTATCTAGTAATGCCATTTGGGCTGTGTAATGCCCCCGCAGTTTTCCAGGAACTGATAAACGATGTTCTGGACGATATATTGATTTACTCTCAAGACATGGCACAGCACATCAAAGATGTATCCGCAGTATTGCTACGACTCCGTGAGAACAAATTATTTTGTAAACTGGAAAAATGTGACTTTCATAGAACCAGTGTGCCATTCTTGGGGTTCATAATTGGCAATGATGGCATTGCCATGGACAAGGATAAGTTGTCAGCTGTCTTACAATGGCCAAAACCCAAGGGGCTTAAAGCCATACAGCGTTTCCTGGGTTTCGCTAAATATTATAGGCGGTTTATTAAGAACTTTTCTTCCATTGTCAAACCTTTGTCCGATCTTACGCACAAGGGCGCTAATCCTTCTTGTTGGCCGGTATCTGCTGAGAATGCCTTTGAGAATTTGAAGCTGGCATTTGCAGCGGCTCCTGTGTTATCCCACCCCAATCCTCTACTTCCATTTACGTTAGAGGTGGATGCCTCAGATATTGGGGTTGGGGCAGTACTTTCGCAACGACACGAGAAAGGTGGTACTCTCAGACCTTGTGGGTTTTTCTCTAAGAAGTTGACTGTCACTCAAGGCCACTATGAGATAGGTGACAAAGAATTATTGGCCATTATCCTCGCTCTTAAGGACTGGCGTCATTTGCTTGAAGGTACCAAGACTCCCGTATTAATCCTAACAGATCATAAAAATCTGACTTATCTCTCGGAGGCCAAGAGATTGTTCTCCCGTCAGGCCAGGTGGGCACTGTTCCTGTCTCGATTTAATTTCATTGTATCATACTTACCGGGGTCAAAGAATATCAGGGCTGATGCACTGTCAAGACAATTTGAGGCCGACAGTGACAGAGTGGAAGCACCAGCACCCATCATCCAACCTGATAGAATACTGGCTACTATACGCACGAGTATCACTTCTCCTTTAGGGGAGGAGATCCTGGCCTCTCAGGGGTCCGCTCCCCATGAAACTCCAGTGGGCAAATGTTTTGTCGATGAACCATTTCGTACTAGGCTGCTTGAAACCTACCATTCCTCTAAGGCTGCGGGACATATTGGTAGAGACCAATTGTTATGGTCCCTTTCTCAGTTATTTTGGTGGCCCTCCATGAGAAACGATTGTGCCGAATTTACAAATGCCTGTGCCACCTGTGCCCGCGCTAAGACCCCGAGACATCTCCCTGTGGGCTTGCTTCAACCGGTGCCTAATGGCGAACGCCCCTGGTCTCATGTTTCCATTGATTTTATGGGAGAGTTGCCTATGTCCAAGGGGTACTCCTTTATATTCATGGTGGTGGACAGGTTTTCTAAAATGGCTCATTTCGTGCCCCTCCGTGGTCTTCCTTCAGCGAAGGAATTGGCAATGGTGTTCGCCAGAGAAGTATTCCGGTTGCATGGAGTGCCTAGGGTACTGGTGTCTGACAGGGGGAGCCAGTTTGTGTCTAGATTTTGGAGGGCATTTTGCCAACAGATGGGCATACAGCTGTCTTTCTCCTCTGCCTACCATCCCCAGACCAATGGAGCCGCTGAACAAGCTAATCAGGGCTTGGAACAATTTCTCCGTTGTTTCGTGACTGACCATCATGATAATTGGTCCGACTTGTTGCCTTGGGCAGAGTTCGCCAGGAACTGTGCGGTCAATTCTTCATCTGGGAGCTCTCCGTTTCTGATTAATTATGGGTTCCAGCCCTGTTTGCTTCCAGACTCATTTCAGACGCAACAGATTCCAGCTCTGGATGAGCATATCGAGCAACTCCGTTCCACATGGGCACAAGTTCAGAGGGCACTTGGTCAGTCATTTCAGCGTCATCAGCGCCATGCTAATCGCAGAAGGCTTCCAGCGGTTTCCTTTCAGGTTGGGGATAGAGTATGGCTTTCCTCCAGAAATCTCAAGCTGCAGGTTCCGTCTAATAAGTTGGCTCCCCGATTTATTGGTCCATACACAGTTATTCGCAAAATTAACCCTGTCTCCTATGCACTAGACCTACCTGCATCCATGCGTATCCATAATGTGTTCCATGTGTCCCTTCTTAAGCCTCTGGTTTGCAATCGCTATACTACCACACCTGTGGTGCCAGGACCTGTTGAGGTCGAGGGCCAGGAGGAGTACGAGGTTCAGAGCATTATTGATTCCCGTAGGCTTAGAGGAAGGGTACAGTACCTGGTACATTGGAAAGGGTATGGTCCTCAGGATCGATCATGGGTGGATAGTACGGACCTTCATGCACCTAGGCTAACTAGGTGAGAATGCCTTTGAGAATTTGAAGCTGGCATTTGCTGCGGCTCCTGTGTTATCCCACCCCAATCCTCTACTTCCATTTACGTTAGAGGTGGATGCCTCAGATATTGGGGTTGGGGCAGTACTTTCGCAACGACACGAGAAAGGTGGTACTCTCAGACCTTGTGGGTTTTTCTCTAAGAAGTTGACTGTCACTCAAGGCCACTATGAGATAGGTGACAAAGAATTATTGGCCATTATCCTCGCTCTTAAGGACTGGCGTCATTTGCTTGAAGGTACCAAGACTCCCGTATTAATCCTAACAGATCATAAAAATCTGACTTATCTCTCGGAGGCCAAGAGATTGTTCTCCCGTCAGGCCAGGTGGGCACTGTTCCTGTCTCGATTTAATTTCATTGTATCATACTTACCGGGGTCAAAGAATATCAGGGCTGATGCACTGTCAAGACAATTTGAGGCCGACAGTGACAGAGTGGAAGCACCAGCACCCATCATCCAACCTGATAGAATACTGGCTACTATACGCACGAGTATCACTTCTCCTTTAGGGGAGGAGATCCTGGCCTCTCAGGGGTCCGCTCCCCATGAAACTCCAGTGGGCAAATGTTTTGTCGATGAACCATTTCGTACTAGGCTGCTTGAAACCTACCATTCCTCTAAGGCTGCGGGACATATTGGTAGAGACCAATTGTTATGGTCCCTTTCTCAGTTATTTTGGTGGCCCTCCATGAGAAACGATTGTGCCGAATTTACAAATGCCTGTGCCACCTGTGCCCGCGCTAAGACCCCGAGACATCTCCCTGTGGGCTTGCTTCAACCGGTGCCTAATGGCGAACGCCCCTGGTCTCATGTTTCTACGGACCTTCATGCACCTAGGCTAACTAGGGCCTTTCATGCCAATTACCCACGGAAACCTAGACCATATTCTAGGAGAGGGGGTCTTTGAAGGGGGGGTACTATCACGGTGCCCGTGATTGCTGCAGTTCCTTGTCTGTCACCAGTAGGGGGCTGCTTTTGGCTGTCTGCAGATAGCCCGACTTTCATTGCCTATTTAAACCTGGATTGGGCACCCTTTGGGTGCCCTTTCGTGTTGTTTCTGACCTTCTTGCTATCACTATGCCAGTGATAGCTGGGCCTCTGTTCCAGTAACATAGTAACATAGTAAATTAGGTTGAAAAAAGACACAAGTCCATCAAGTTCAACCTTCGCTTCATACCTCAGTAACTAAGAATTTTATAGCTTTCCTGCTACCAATTAAATTAGTCTTTATCAGACCTTCCTGATCTGCCTACTGATAAACAGTATAACTCTGTATGTTCCCTTTTGAAAGAAATGTATCTAATCTTCTCTTAAATGTGTCCATTGTATCTGCCATAACTACCTCCCTGGGCAATGAATTCCACAATTTGACAGACCTTACCGTAAAAAAACCCTTCCTCTGCTGAAGTTTAAACCTCCTTTCCTCTAATCTCAAGAGGTGTCCCCTGGTCACCTGAGCAGGCCTTGGAATAAATAGCTCACCGCAGAGATCCTTGTATTGACCTCTCATATACTTGTACAATGTGATAAGGTCTCCTCTTAGTCGTCTTTTCTCTAGAGTAAATAAACCAAGTTTGTTTAGTCGTTCCTCATATGTCAAGTCCTCCATTCCCTTAATTAATTTTGTTGCTCTCCGCTGTACCCTCTCTAGTTCTAGTATATCCTTTTTCAGAACCGGTGCCCAAAATTGCACTGCATACTCAAGGTGAGGTCTTACCAATGATTTGTATAATGGCAAAATAATGTTATCCACTCTTGCTTCAATACCTCTTTTTATGCAAGACAGGACTTTGTTTGCCTTTGCTACTGCTGTTTGACACTGGTCACTGTTTCCAAGTTTGTAGTTGACAAGGATACCCAGGTCTTTTTCTAGCAACGAGTCACCTAAAATTATTCCATTAAGTTTATAAGTAGCCTTGGGATTGTTTCCTCCCAAATGCATGACTTTACACTTCCCCACATTAAACTTCATATTCCACATGTTTGCCCAATCTGACATTGTATGTAAGTCCCTCTGTAGAGAGAAAATATCCTGTTCTGAATTAATGACTTTGCATAATTTAGTATCATCTGCAAATATTGATATTTTGCTTTCTATATCTATTTCCAGGTCATTTATAAACATGTTAAAAAGCAGTGTTCCTGAGTTCCTGATCTCATGTGTTCCTGATCTCTACTGTTCCAGTGTTTCCTGCATGCTGAAGTACTTCCAGTCCTGGTTCCGGCCTAGTCTCTGGTGTTGCAGTTCCTGCTGAACTTCTTCTCTGCTGTTTCCTGACCTGACTGATCGTTGCTGGTTCCTGTCATCGCATCGCCTGTCTCCTGTATCCTGGCGACCTCCTGCCTGGTCGCGTTGGCGACACTGCTTGTTACTCCAGTGTGCGGTCGCTGGTTTGCTCCACAGCCTATCAGCTGTACTATCCTGTGTTGGTCCCAGCGTGCGGACGCTGGTTTGCTCCAAAGCCTTGCGGCTATACAAACTCGCTTGTTACACCAGTGTGCAGTCACTGGTTTGCTCCAAAGCCTATCGGCTATACAATCCTGTGTTGGTCCAAGCGTGCGGACGCTGGTTTGCTCCAAAGCCTTGCGGCTATACAAACTCGCTTGTTACACCAGTGTGCGGTCACTGGTTTGCTCCAAAGCCTATCAGCTATACAATTCTGTGTTGGTCCCAGCGTGCGGACACTGGTTTGCTCCAAAGCCTTGCGGCTATACAAACTCGCTTGTTACACCAGTGTGCGGTCACTGGTTTGCTCCAAAGCCTATCAGCTATACAATTCTGTGTTGGTCCCAGCGTGCGGACGCTGGTTTGCTCCTAAGCCTTACGGCTATACTAACTCGCTTGTTACACAGTGTGCGGTCACTGGTTTGCTCCTAAGCCTATCGGCTATACAATTCTGTGTTGGTCCCAGCGTGCGGACGCTGGTTTGCTCCAAAGCCTTGCGGCTTTACGATTCCCCTGTTAGTCTCAGTGTGTGTACACTGGGTTGCTTACGATCCTGTCAACTTGCCATTACCATCTGACTGCTGCTATTATCTCTGGGCTGTCCTGCCCGGTATTGGTAAGGCCGGTAGAACCTTTTGCCACATTCCATCTGAGGTTGCCTTACCCGGTATTGGCAGGGCCGGTAGAGCCTACATTATGAATCTATTTGGGCTGCCTTGCCCGGTAATTTGGCAAGGCCGGTAGAACCGTTATGCGATTCCATCTGCAGGTTGCCTTACCCGGTATTGGCAAGGCCGGTAGAGCCTAACATTCTATTACTTCAGACTGTCCTGTCCGGTACATTGACAGGACCGGTAGAGTCTGCCTTCTGTCTTGTTATATTCTGTATATATCTGTATGTATGTGATAGCCATCCTACGTTATCAATTTATTATTTCAATAAAATTGATTTTTACCTAAAACTTGTGTCTGAGAGTCATAATAAACCGTGACAGTTACAAGGGTCCACATTGTACTGATTGTGGACACATGCTGACTGGTAAAACTTTTTCAGCACCCTCACACTAATCAGAACATCAAGATTCGGTATCACCTCACATGCACTTCCACTTTTGTCATCTACTTTATCACCTGCCCATGCACCCTGATGTATATTGGTAAAACGAACAAGACTTTCCAGGAATGCATGAGTAACCATAGGACATCCATTTGACAAGCTCTGTGCAATGGATATAGTGACAAGCTGGTTGCACGTCATTTTGTGGAAGCGAAGCATACACTTTCCACCTTGAAATAAATGATTATTGACCATTGACCATGAGTACCTTTCCGTGACAGGAGGAGACCAAGGTTAGACAGTAATTAAACAAGCGACATGCTGGATACGTGACTCCTTATGCACTTAATGATAACGTGAGAAAAATCTAAATCAAATCAATATTTGGTGTGACCACCCTCTGCCTTCAAAACAGCATGAATTCTTCTAGGTACACTTGCACAAAGTAGGGATTTTGTAAGCATATAGTCAGATGTATGATTATACAGTTATACCAAACAGGTGATAATAATTATCAATGTAATATGTGGGTTGAAACAAATTCATTAATTAAAACAGAAACAGCTGCGTATGAGGAATAAAACTGGGCGAGGAACATCAAAACTCAGCTAACATGGTGAGGTTGCTGAAGACAGTTTAATGTCAAAAGTCATATCCCATGGCAAAACTGAGCACATGAACACGACACAAGGTAGTTAACCTGCATCAGCAAGGTCTCTCCTAGGCATAAATTTCAAGGCAGACAGGGATTTCCAAATGTGCTGTATAAGCTCTTTTGAAGAAGCACAAAGAAACAGGCAACGGAACTTGAGGACTGTAGACACAGTAATTGGCCAAGGAAACTTAGTGTAGCAGATGAAAGCTACATCATGCTTACTTCCCTTCTCAGTTGGAAGATATCCAGCAGTGCCATCAGTTCAGAATTGTCAGAAAAAAAATGGGATCCTGGTACACCCATCTACTTTGGATAAATTTGGTCAGAAGTGGTCTTCATGGAAGACCTGAGGCCAAAAAAGGCCACAAAAAAGCCATACATGAAAACACAGGTACTGGGTTGCAGAAAAATGGCAGCAGGTGCTCTGGACTGATGAGTCAAAGTTTTAAATAATTGGTTGCAGCAGAAGGCAGTTTGTTTGCTGAAGGACTGGAGAGCAGTTCAGGAATGAGTGTCTGCAGGCAAAAGTGAAGCATGATGGAGGTTCTTTGCAAGTCTGGGGCTGCATTTCTGCAAATGGAGTTGGGGATTTGGTCAGAATTAATGGTCTTTTCAAAGCTAAGAAGTACAGGCAGATACTTATCAAGCATGCAATACCATCAGGAAGATATCTGATTGCCCCAAATGTATTCTGCAGCATGACAATGACTCCAAACATACAGCCAAAGTCATTAAGAACTATCTTCAGCGTAAAGAAGAACATGGAGTCCTGGAAGTGATGTTATGGCCCCCACAGGGCCCTGATCTCAACATTGTTGAGTCTGTCTGGGATTACATGAAGAAAGAGAAGCAACTGAGGCTGCCTAAATCCACATAAGAATTGTGGCTAGTTTGGAACAACCTACCTGTCAAGTTCCTTAGCAAACTGAGTGCAAGTGTACCTAGAAGAATTGATGCTGTTTTGAAGGCATAGGGTGATGACACCAAATATTGATATGATTTAGATAGTTCTTCCTTTCACTCACTATCATTTTGTTAATTGATAAAAATAAACACGTCTATTGCATGGGATAGGTATAAGGCTGTCCTGAACATAAGACAAGACCAAGGTCCAAATACGGTTTGAGGTTTTTACAGCAGGGAAATGGACAGACTAGATGGGCCAAATGGTTCTTATGTGCTAAATTCTATATGTTCAAATTCTATACAGGTGTGCACACACATACAGATACACAAACACGTGCACACACAAA
Source organism: Rhinophrynus dorsalis (assembly GCA_037306005.1). Classification (NCBI taxonomy): domain Eukaryota; kingdom Metazoa; phylum Chordata; class Amphibia; order Anura; family Rhinophrynidae; genus Rhinophrynus; species Rhinophrynus dorsalis. Next base: position 290,585,713 of record CM074721.1, read on the forward strand.
CAAACAATATACACACACATAAGTAGAAACACACAGAAATACAAATATTCCCTTTGCAATGCATCTCTGTACTCCTCTCAGTTTTTAGAAGTTGTAGTCCAACACCAGCTGGGGAGCTGTAGGTTGCCCAACGCCAGACTCCTCAGAGGAGGAGAAGGAGAGGTGGGGGATGGCACTTTTGAATTACTTAAAGTATATCACTTGGGCAACATGTGGCTCCACAGCTGTTGTTGTTGTTTTTACCTCCATTATCTTGAGCCTTACAGCTTCTGGCTTAGGATGAAGGGAGTAGCAAACTACACCAGCTGAAGAGCCATATTTAGCTGACCACATGATGTAAATGTATCTGGAGGTGACTGTGAATAGCATGCTGAATTAGTCATCAGCTTCCCCTCTCTCTTACCCCAATTTTCTCCAAGGTGTGCCTTAACCCTTTGAGAGACAAAGAAGTGTGCTAAGCATTGGGAAGCAATACATTGCTCACTCCTCTGGAACTCAAAGGGTAACCCAGGCAGCCAGCGTGAAAAGTGCACAGGTTGCAAACACATACTTAAAATGAGACAGATATGCACACATAAATGAATTCCTCTACAAATGCAAATACACACATAGAAACATATACGGAGAGAGATACACACACAACACACTTACTGGGCCATTTCCGCTAGTAATATATATATATATATATATATATATATATATATATATATATATATATATATATATATATATATATATAAACACAAAAAATAGTTCTCTAAATAAAAATGACTAAGCTCTTTTTTATTGTTAGGCAGTAACAGTGTTGCTTTACTATCAGCAAGTCCTGAATACTACATGTATAGATAATTTTGGAACACAGAACAATTGTACATGGATTTCCTCTGCACTTTGTTAGTTTATTGAGATATACAAAGTGGAGAGGAATGTCACACCTCCAAAACTCCCACATTTCCAATCCCCTGGAGAAAAGAGGATAAAGATGGAAATTTATGGAGTACACAGCAAACCTTACTGACTAGGCATTAGGAAGGTACAGCACACAAAAATGTGTCCCTTCGTCTATTAAACAACAAAATCGGTATAGAAAATTTTCCCTAATTGTTTTACTTGAAGAGTTTTTTTTGCATATTGTATTATTACATTGTGCACTTGCATACGTTAATGTAGATTATTGTGTTTCTTCTATGATGCAGGAATGTAAAATATTTTATTATGTACAATAAATTATTTCACACCTCAAAGCTCTTAATGTATATAATTCATACTCTGTCTGTCCTTTTTATTGACATTTATATTAGACATGAGAAGCTTACTAATCAATTTCTTCATCATGAAAGCTTATCAGCCAGACATCTATTCATAATCTAAGAACTGGTTTGCTTGTCATTGCTCAGGAATTATGTACTGACCAAATCATTGCATTCCTCTTTGAAGTATTCACCCAAACCTGACTGGAAAAAGTACAATATATCAAAATGACAAAACTGCTTAACAATTGTACACAATATGCAGTGATTTAAAAAAATTCTTTTGACCTTAAATAATGTTTCTGCTTCATAAACATGTACAGTGTTTATAAATAACCAGCATAATTTCCAAGGGTGAAAATGTGTCCTCTGAAGCTGCAAAGGAGCTGCACATTGGAAGATGGCTGATTTTGTGCAGCTAAATGCAGAAATAACAGAGTAAAATTCTTACTGACAATACTAAGAGTAAAGTAGTTAACCCTTTGCGTGCCAGAGTGGTATCCAACTCATTGCAATGCAATGCGGTCAATACCTTTCTGGCACTCAAAGGGTTAATCAGGACATAACATTATCCATGAGAGACCATGTGGGAGATACACAAAGGAGAGAGAAAACTCTCAGTCTTCTATGTTATTCTAGTAAGCCCATGCACTAAGCTAGATGTGCAATTCTGAAACCAGTTGTACCATAAGAGAAAAATGAAAATGCCCACAGATTTAAATGGGAATTTCAACCTACTGAATGCTAGGGAGGTCTCCAACACTTTGGCCGATATGCACTAAGGTAAGAAGAGGACTCAGGATAGCGATGTTCTGTAGGATCTGTGTCAATGGCACATCACCAGTATGCACTGCGTCAATGACATCATAGCACCATCAATCCAACAAATACGCCATCAATCTGCCATGCTTTCAAAAGGTTTACGATTTTTAACTTAACATATTGACAATGGCTAATTTCCATATGGTAATGCAGCTTAATGAACCATTTCCATACGAAATGAAGGATAATAAGCCATTATCATAGTCGTATGGGTGTATTCATATGTTAAAGAGATAACACTTAATATGTAAAAAATATATGTTGTCGAGTTTATTTTCCTGAGTAGAACAAGGATATTTCCTCTGCTGAGAGGTGTTTTATTAAAAGGTTATTGCAGCTCAAACTTGCAATTTTTTAGGTGCAGTATCTCAATGGCCTGAAGTTTTACAGTGGTGCTGTTGCTATTTCATCCTATGGAAAGTTTTGGTCAATTGACCATAAACTGCCATAGGATGGTGCAGCAACAGAGCCACTGTACAATTTAAGGGCATTGAGCTATTGCACCTAAAAATATCAAGTTTGAGCTGCAATAGCTTTTTAATAAAACACCTCTCACCAGTGGGAGTTTCCTTGTTTCACTCAGGAGGAGAAACCTTACAATATAAATTTTAATATATATTAAATATCACTATCACTTTAATGTGGCACTTCACCACATGAACTAAACTCCAACAGCAGCATCTGCTGTCGAAGTTCACAGTCTCAACTTCACCTACCGGAGGTTGATGAATGTGGGATCGCCACATAGTTTCCTATGCAGTAACAGCCTAGGGGTGTCATACTGCTGACAATATGGAAGGAATGCCCTCCCTTACATGTCACAAGCAGTAGGACAACCCTGAAGCCCTAGGGCATCCTCTCTGCTCTCCCCAATAGGGTAGTGGAAAGGATCCAATCAGCCTTCAGTACCACAAACAGTATCACTCCCATAACCCTCTTTCAAATGGGAGGGAAACAGACAGAGTGGCAAAAGGAAGGATAAGGTACAGAATGGCAAACAGGTAGTAAAGGGAGAAAGTGGGAAAAAGGAGGAGGGGCACATGTTAGCAAAGAGGCGGAAGAAGGGCAAGGTGGCGCAAGGGAGGAGGGGGCACAGAGTGATGAAAGGGAGTGTGGGAGGCAAGAATGAATGCCATTCACTTATTGCCTCTCTCTCACACCCATTCACATCTTGCCTCCCTAAGAGGAGAATGTACATGATAACACTTTGAGTTTCAGAAGGGTATGCAACACATTGCTTTGCAATGCATTGCATACCCTTCTGGAACTCAGTGGGTAATCCCCACATAAAGAGGTGATAAAGAGATAATTGATAAAATGGAGTTGATGTCTCCATTGTGATGCACTCTCCAATTCCTATGTTATTCTATGGAGCCTATGCATTAAGATCTCTAAAGCTGGAAAAATAATTGTGCATTGGCTCCATAGAATAACGTAGGATATTGTGAGTTTGTCACACTGGAGAAGTAATATCCAAAGAAATATTCCACAAGCCAAACGTATTAATGACCAGAAGATCTGGATAGCCTCTGTGAATTTTTGCCCTTACTCCTAAGGGCAAATATTCACAGAGGCTATTTGGATTTTTTTGGCCATAATAAGCCTTGCTGGTGGAATATTTATGTACAGATCACAAGGACTGCCTGGAGATACGGACAACATCTGGACTATTTGGCTGGAGGACACAGCTCATCAAATTTTAGGGAAGGAACATGTTGATATGCTTAAAGCACAAGAAGGGCATATGTGAGTTCATAACCTTTTTTGCTTTTATTATTATTAAATGACTACACTTAGAATGATTCTACTTGTTATTTGCGCTGTTTTTTGAGTGTTTTCAAACCCAATTTCTTCAGTCAGTAGACAAGGTCACTGTTCATCTCATCCTGCAGCAATTTCAAGTTGAACACCTCTAGAACTTAATTTCATTTCCATTTCACCTCATCCTTATTGACTTCCCATCCACTCCATCTTCATGCTCATTTCTGGGCCATTTTATTGAAAGGCTAGTAATCTCTTGAACTATATGGACTATGATATTCATTTCCATTTTTTATTGATTTTTACCTTCCATTCCCAATTTTCTATCCATTTTTTTCAGCTTAGATTTGATCTTTTATTGTTTTAATATTAGATTGTGATTACTTTTTTTTTAATATTAGGATATTTATTAGTTACTCATTTTTTAGGTCATACTTACGATTCTAGGAGCACTTCACATTTTGTAAATTCATTTTTTTATTTCAGAGACTCATGCCACAACTCTTCTGATAAAATCAGGTACAAATCAACCTGAGACAAAAAAAAACCAAAAACAAAAAACTTAAAACCAGTAAAAACTACGTGAAAAAAGGCAGAGCTGTAAATGATAGAGTGGGTAAAACATTACTACATACAGCAAATCCTATATAATAAATCGCTATGATGTTTGTCATGATGCAGTCAGGCTAACCCATTAAATACAGGAGAAAAAAAGCTTTCAAATTCCCATTGAGATAAACCCCCTTGGATGTTTCTAATATCCGAAGGTTAAAGGGCATTTATTATGTGATAGCTGTGCTATTATCTGGTCTGGCTTTCTAGAAGTAGGAAGCAAAACTACTAAAAATGCTGGGGTTGCATAGTACAGCCTGGCAGATCAGCAGGATAGCTGAATGGGAGTCAGAAAAATGACCCCCCCAGTGTTCTCTCACTGATCCCACGATACACTCGATTTGTAGTCAGAGTCATCAGGGCATAGACTGCAAGCCCTCTACACTGCCATGGATGGGTTTGGAAACCCAAATCTAGCTATGTACTCAGTGAAGTTTGTGGATGTGAGCCACAAATAATCAGGGTGTGTTCAGCTGACCTCTCAGGCCAGCCTCAGGCCTTTTACTGTCTATTTCCTTAACTGTGTGGCAGGAAGATGAAAGAAAACTCAATATTGCTAGAAACACTTTATCCCTTTGCGTGCACTGCATTGGATACCTTTCTGCCACTCAAGGGGTTAAGCACATAATCCTTGATATAAGATAAAAAAAAGCGCTACTGAAAAAAAGTGAGTTAATAAATGAATGGGTAGCTGACACTTTGAATGTTAATGTAAAGGTTTAGCCTCCAAAATACTGGTCCACCTCAAAGGCAATGAGCGTACAACACCACAATGCTATGTTGCATTTAACCCTTTTAGGGCTGGGCGGGGGCACTTTGTAATATGTGCAGAATAAAAAGCAGAGAACTTGCAAAATAAACAGCAAATAAAAATCTTTGCATTTGCTAATGTGCCCCTGTAACAGAAGAAGTTTAAGGTAAGAATGGACAATTTAAAGTTTCTTGTTGAAACCAAGACATAGGGCTTTAAGCATGGTAACTGGGGCTTTAGACTCCTAAGCCAGTACCTTGCAAAGATCCTGATATGTAGAAGAAAAGTCAGATAGGTACAAAAATGAATTTGTTTGCTAAAGGCTCATGACAAACACAGCTTCAGGTGCATAGCAAACCCTAGAACAGTAGAAGCAGATGGTTATTGTGGGCACATGGACCAAAGGAGAATGTGTCAAGCTGAATTGATTGGACAGGGGGCAGACTTGTGGGGCCAAGGGGGAAAACTGTTCACTTGCTTGCATGTACTTGTAGGTACTGGTGCTGAAGAGCCACAGGCTGGCAGACAGTGCAAACATCAAAATATGCTGCTGAAAGCTCCTAGAGACCAAGGCAGTTGTGTGAAGCTTGGCAACAATGATGATGGCATGTATGACATTGCTGTGGCTGTATGTTGTGGTAAAGTTGTTGACCATATGGTTGAATAGCTAGGACCAACTGAGTCAGACCTGGATCAGGATTGTTTCACTTCCTCATCGATGGATGCAGTAGGGACCCCAAGGCTATAAGCAGAAAATAATGCAGCAAGGTACGGGAACTATAAAATTAGAAACCACCATGGAAGGCTCACAAGAAACCAAAATCACAGGATCAAAATCAGCAGGAATGATCTTGGTTAAGACCTTGTAGAGATTAGAAAAGGAGGGAACAAGTGACATCTGGAACAAACAGATACACTAGTCAGTGTAAACACTTTGCATGTACACAGCAGTACTAGTGAGGCTTGGTATAGCATTTGAGGTGCATCCAGCAATGCAGTTAGAGGCAGGGGCAATTCATGAACCGAAGTGAGTAGAGCTCTTGTGCTCAGAGAAGTAGACAGGATTTCTGGGAGTGAGCTCTCACACTATTCCCCTCCTTTCACAAATAAAACTTGGCTTAGAAGGGAATTCCTGGTGAAATAGCATCCAAGGGAAAGAAGAATGAACATCAAAGCTGACACCAAAGAGCATTCTTCTGGGATATAGTGCTTCCAGTTTACCAAATACTGAAAAGTTCCCTCGAAGAAATGTGAGTCAAGAATTGTGTCAAGACAAATCCTTCGTGTCCATCCACAGACATTGTAGGAGGGTGAGGTTCAGGATGAATAAAGTGATTGCTAGCATAGGGCTTTAGAAAGAATTCATGGAAAGTAAAGAGATTGTGAGGGTTTGTTAGGAATCTCCAACTTATAGGAGACTTGGTTGACAGTCGGAAACATCTAGTGAAGCCTGATATAGCGAGATCCAAGATTAGCAGATGGCTGATGTTATTTGATTTGATAGACAGAAAGCCAGACCATCTCTCCTGGGGAATGCTGAGAGTCAAAGGTCTGATAGCCATCAGAAGCTCTTTTTGTCAGGCTTGGGCAGCCAAAAAGGTGGCATGAACACCTTGCAGAGATCAACCATGGAGGCACCTCAGGCATCAGCTGCAGGTATTCTGGTTGACCGAGAATCAAGAAAAAGTTGTGTAGCTTGTACCCAAAAGCAGAGAAAGTCTGGGAGCAAAGAGTTAGAAGAGATCTCCGCTAAAGAGTGTGATTCCAATTCTCTTGTTGGTGACTACAATGATAGTGAAAGAATTGCTCAAGATGCCAGTTATGCCTCTCTCTCTGACCATTATATTTCATGGAAGCAGAGGAGAAACTGATGTTGATTCATAGGTGTTTGCATAAAGCCCTCCAGATTTTGGAAAAACTGGGGTCCTCTATCAGAAACAATTTGTTCAGGTGTGCTGTGCAAATGGTAGATTTATTTGATGACAAGATTCGCCAGTTCTTCAGAGGATGGAAGTTTAAGCAGTGGTAGAAAGTGAACCTGCTTTGAGAAGTGATCCATCATAACACAGATTATAGTCATGAATTGTGAGGGGAGAAGGTCAATAATAAAGTCAATGGCAAGTAGTATAATATAGGATTAAATCAATATAACCATTTAAATATAATTGGCAAACATAGCATAACATTACATATTCTTGAGTCCTTGAGAGATAGTCCCCAAAAAGGTTTGTACAGAAATTTCATTTGACACATCACTTGGTCACTTAAGTACCATGGACCTTTTTTTTCTCATGCAGTCTGAATCAGGGCTCCCCGAACAGAGTGCATGAAATCCATGACGGTCTTGACATGTGATGGGTCCTTATCTCATGTTGGATCCATGACGTGCCAAGACCCTCATGGGTCCTTACGGAGTTAATAGACATGGGGGATTCTTAAACAAGACTGAGAATGAAACGTGTCTGTTTTCAGTGATCTTAATTGTCTTAACATGTGTTCCCATCCTTGAAAACATTAATGTCCCCCGTGTGTGCATGCATTAGAGCATGTTGGCCATTTACCAGCATTGAATGTCTTGTCAATTATCACCCCTAGACACTGCGCTTCTGATACTGGATTTATGGTAGTGCCATTTACAGTCACCTGGAAGGGCTCTACAGGGCCAGGCCTAGGTGGGATGAGGAGTAGCTCAGTTTTAGACATATTAAATTTGAGGTGCCTATGAGCCATCCAGTCTGAGATAGCCGAGAGGCAATCTGTGACTTTAGCCTGAATATCAGAAGTCAGTTGAGGCGCAGATAAGTAAATCTGGGTGTCATCTGCATAGAGGTTATATTTGAGACCAAACGAGTTAATAAGATCACCAGGTGTTATTGTGTAAAGAGAAAACAGAAGCAGTCCTAGAACAGAACCCTGAGGAATCCCAACAGAGAGTTGGATGGGAGAAGATGAGGAAGTGGCAGAGGAGACACTGAAGGATCTGTTAGCTAGATAAGAGGAGAGCCAGTCCAGTTCTGTGTTACGGATTCCTAAGGAGTGAAGAATGTGGAGGAGGAGAGCATAATCAAGTGTCAAAAGCTGCTGAGAGATCAAGCAGGATAAGTAATGAATAGTGACCTGTGAAGATCATTAAACACTCTTGTAAGAGCAGTTTCGGTGGAGTGAGCAGTGCGAAATCCAGATTGTGAAGGGTCCAGCAGGTCGTATGTGTTAAGGAAGTCAAGCAGGCGTGAGTAGGCCAGGCGTTCCAAAAGTTTAGAAACAAAAGGCAGAAGAGAAATGGGTCGATAGCTAGAGGGTGTGTTACTGTCAGAAGATTTGTTCTTGAGGATGGGTGTTACTACAGCATGTTTGAAGTCATCAGGAAAGGTAGCAGTGGCAAAGGAGGAGTTAAAGATTTGTAATAGGATAGGGATTAGTGTGGGGGAGAGGGGCTGGATGAAGTGAGAGGGGAGTGGATCAAGTGAGCATGTAGTGGTCGGAGCGGAGGATAGCAGGTTAGTCAGTTCCTCCTCCATGACTAGTGAAAAAGAGTTCGGAGTGCCAGGAGGGGAAGGAGGGAGGCTAGGAGGAGATGAACAAGGTGGTATATTATCCCGGATAGTGTCCACCTTGGCTTTGAAATAGTTAGCAAAGTCTTGTGGCTGTATGGAGTTTGTGGGGGAAGCAGATGGAGGGCGGAGGAGGGAGTCAAAGGAAGAGAAAAGGCGTCAGGGGTTGGATTTATGAGTGTTGATAAGTTGTGAAAAATAATGTTTTTTGGTGAGGGACAGAGAAGAGTTAAAGCAGGAAAGGAGGAACCTGTCTGCCAGAGAACCAGACTTTCTCCACAGTTGTTCAGCTGAACGGGTACAGGGACGGAGGAATCTGGTGCCTTTATTAAGCCACGGCCGCGGGTTAGTTCTGCGAGTGGATCGGAGAGAGAGAGGCGCATGCAGGTTCAAAGAGGAGGATAGGACTGAGTTGTATGTTTTGACAAGGCTGTTAGTGTAGGATTAATGGGAACAGATGAAAGTCCAGTAGCCAGGGAGGACTGGAGAGCCGTGAGATTAAGGGATTTGAGGTTACGCGTGAAGCGGGGAGAGGAAGCAGGGATTGCTTAAGGTGTATAAGTAGTGCTGAATGTTAGAAGATGGTGATCGGATAAAGGAAGAGGGGAGATATGAAAATCGGAGAGAGCACAGCCTCTAGTAAACACAAGGTCTAGGAAGTAACCATCCTTGTGAGTACTAGCATTCGTCCACTGGGTTAGTCCAAATGCAGATGTTAAAGAGAGAAAACGGGATGCCCAGGAGACAGAGGGATCATCCACATGGCAGCTGAAGTCTCCCAGAAAAAGCGAAGGTGTGTCTGATGAGAGGAAGAAGGAAAGCCATGATTCAAAGTCAGACAGGAAGTCTGTAGGTAGATAGGTGGAGGTAGGTGGGCGATAGATTACTGCAACTTATAGAGAGACTGGAGCAAAGATACGGACGGCATGCGGCTCAAAAGAGGAGAAGCAAAGTGAGGAGGGGGGGTGAAATTAGTTTGTAATGACAATGTTCAGAGAGCAGCAAACCCACACCTCCCCCACGTCCAGCTGAGCATGGAGTGTGAGAGAAGGAGAGACCACCATAGGAGATTGCTGCCTCTAAAGCAGTGTCAGATTGAGAAAGCCAAGTTTCAGTAATAGCAAGTAAATTGAGGGAGCGGGAGAAAAAGAGATCATGCACAGTGTTATATTTGTTATTAATGGAGCGAGCATTCCACAAAGCACAGGAAAAGGAAAGAAATTGAGGCTGAAGGCAGGTAATGGTGATTAGATTTGAATTGTTCCTATGCTGACTGGAGGTAGATTGTTTGTGAATGGTGATAGGGCCAGGGTTTGGAGAGATATCTCCAGCTGCCATTAACAGAAGAAAAGAGAGAGAGAGACAGGAGATGAGAGTGTGATTTGTGTGTATTTGGTTGTTGGTTTGTGTGGGGTGGAGGAGTGCAGGAGCGGAGAAGAGTGAGAAGTTGGTGTGTAGAGGTGAGATGATAGAAGTGAAGGAGAGATATAAACATGGGGTGGAGGAGATGGTGGAGGGTAGAAGGAACCAGGTATTTTACTGAGAACTGCAGCCATAGACAAAAGGAATATTAGGTATTTAGGTACTGTTTGTAGAGGGCATGATGTTGAAACCACAGTGTGAATGGGCCAAGAGCACATTCTCATGATGGAGTTTGTTTTGTAAACAGAGTCCATAAGCTGGTGTTATACAAAGAATCTTTAAGTTTAGGAGAATTGCAGAGCTTCCATTTAGATGTTTGCTTCAGGTCCTTTGTAGTCTTGCTTTGAGATGTGTTCTTTCTCCAGTGTAATCTGTTCTCAGTTCTGTCTCCTGCCCAAGTCCTGCTTAAGTCTCAAATCACTTAAAGTGATAGTAATGTTTTATAATAAAAGCAGCTCTAATTAATCTTCATAGTATTTGGGCCATGGAGAGTGTTATTTCAATTCTGTCAGAGTTGTAGTTCAAGAGTAATTCAATGATAAAGTATCCCCCTCCTGCCCCTTTTACTAATGTAACACTACTCAGCCAGATCAGAAGGGAGGTGCCCAGGTAGACTGCAGAGAGGGATAATCTTCAATTAAGATAAGGGAAAAACCTGAAAAACTTGTCAAAGGGGGCAGGGATTTCATTGTTTTCATAGGAATAAGAGTATCCCCTGCTGTTATCTGTCCAGTCTATGGACTGCATTGCACATCTGAGAAGAGATGGCTTACACTAGGTAAAAGGGGTGGGAGGGGGAAACTTTGCTTCTGAATACCTCCTAAAACATAAAGGTTTGAGAGATAAGACTTATATCGTTCTGCATGTTTTTTTAATGCCTACAAAATAAAATAAAGATAAAACTAAGTATTACTATCCCTTTAAGATGGGTCACTTTACATGGGGAACCCCCTTAGTGCATCACCCTTTAGGGCTGTCACCCTATACTGCTGGTATTATATAGCAGTCTTATACACATGAGGCTTATTCAGCTTCATTAGCAATCAAAGGCTGACCGAATGACTATCAGAGCTGATAAGCAAGTTAATTCACACCCATGTGAAAGAAATTACCAAATCAGACCTCAGTAAGAATACAGGATAAAGGGGTTGATCAAACAGAAATGAAGTCAATAACAATAGTTGCAGACAAACAGATGATATGGGATGTGAAGAGTTAATATCATACCCAGTAAACAGGAGTTGAGGTGTTGTTAGAAGTGGTGCAGAGAGACAGATGATATGGGATGTGAAGAGTTAATATCATACCCAGTAAACAGGAGTTGAGGTGTTGTTATAGCAGGGGTGCAGAGAGACAGATGATATGGGATGTGCAGAGTTAAAGTGTTAGTAATGTATGAAAAAAACTTTTTTGCATTTAGAAGAGCTTAAAAAGCTGATCTAAATGCAAAAAAACGTATCTCTTAAACCGCTATGGTTTAAGAGATACGGGCGTTTAAAGTTTGATTTCTCCTACTGACAGCTGTAAAGCTGTCAGCAGGAGATCCGTGTCGGTCGACACGCTGGTGCTTGAGAAGTGCCGGGATCTCGTTACTTACACGGAATCCCTTCATTGGAATGGTCTAAAACGTGTGCCTAGTGTTCAGGGAATGTTGGAAAAGGATATAAAATATCCAATACAGGAATTTATAAACTCTGGCACAAGTTTTGTGCTTTATATGATTTCCTGTAGATGCTATGAATGTTATGTGGGCTGCATAATGAAGATGCTTAGAAAAAGAAGTGGAGAACATAGAATAAAAATCAGTAATAAAGAGATGCATCATAGTGTTGCAGGACACTTTAATTAATGCCCTCAGGGAAAAGTACATGTTTTTTTTTCGGTTAAGGAGTTGGATGCTATTCCAACAGCCCATCCTACAAGATTTGAAACTGTTGTTTTCTATTGCACATATGATGTATTTTTGTATATATTTTAATTAATACATATCTTTTATATTTATTTATTTCACTGTTTTTTATTTTTGAGGTTAAGGATTAAAATCCACTTTTAAAATATTGGGTAATCACAAGAAAATAATTGCCCTTAAGATAATTGTTTCCCCCATATAGTCTATAGTAAAAGTACTTTTGATCTAAAACGTAAACAGCCTAAAAAGATACTTAAAGGGATAGTAATACTTAAGTATTACTAATCCCTATAGCAAAGTACTACTAAAAAAAACATATTGCCCCCAGTGTCATCTCTCAAACCTTTATGGTTTGAGAGATGATCGCTTCTAAAGTTGCCCTCTCCCTTCCCCTTCCCCGTAGTCAGCGTTGTAGCTGACTGCAGGGAAGAAAGTCGTACGACTTTCAGGCGGCTCTCCAGCACAGCAGGATCGCGTTCCTAAAAAAGAAAACTTTCACTGAAATGGTCTTCTACGTGTGCTTGGTTTGCAAGCACACGTAGAAGACCGGTTTAGTAAAAGTTTTTTTTTTTAGGAACGCCTTGACCAGACCACACTTGCTCGTTGATGAAGGCAGAGAGAACCTAGTGGCACAAGCAGAATGAATGCAGCAGAGTAAAGTTACAGGAAATACAAAATTAGCAAACGCAAAGGAAGACTCACAGGAAACCAGAAGTACAAGATCAAAATCAAATGAAAGAATCTTGGTCAGGACGTAGAGGATCAGGACAGGCAGCAAGCAAGCAAAGATTGGAATAAGTCAAGTCAAACGCTGGAAACAAGTTCAAGTATGCCCATCAGTGTAAAACACTTTGTAAGTGCAAAGCAGTGCTTGGGAGGCTCACTGATATTGACCAAAAAAACAAATCAAATGCAAGGATAATTCCTGAATAGGAGTTGCTTGAGCAGATGTATCCAGAGAAGCAGACAGGGCAGAACATGATTTATGGGAGTGGGTTTTCACGTGATGTCCATGCTTAGCTTCAGCTTCTACTGTTACTGGGTTTCCTAAACCCATGAGACTTTTTGCCATACTTCTTTAGGAAACAAACTGGTTTTTACTTGTAACTTATCTCATGAGTACCAGTCTCATGTGAAGAAGAAATCCTGGAACAGTAGAATCTGCAGGTAAACAGTTATCTGGCTCACAGATACATCCGCTCCTGGATGGCAGCAATCACAAATTGTCACAGTTATCCTGGGGACACTTGAACAGCTAATAAAGTGTGAACAATGCATTAAAACCTCCAAATTACCTCCTGTAGCATGAAGTCAGATGTAAAAGCACATTGACTAAAGATGGATAACAGCAAACTGCCTCGGACATATTTCAGCCACCTGGGACTCATCAACAACTAACTCCCAAAAGGTTGAAGTGTCAGAGGCAGTTTGCCAACATCAACCATTGGTCCATGTGCCCATGTAAACCTTAAGCTTCTACTGTTACAAAGTCTCTTTACACACATGAGACGGTTTGTTGTGCAACATTAGCATATAGATTTTTGTTTGCCACTTATTTTGTGAATACCTGTTTCTATTTGCACATTAGGGGCATTACTAGGTACTGTCTGAGGAGGCTAAAGTTATATATAGTACTTTCCATTCTTAAAGCTCCAGGTCTTGTTGCCAACTTGGGACATTTAATGGTGTTATTCTCCCAACTACTACTTGTGCAACTGTCATACACTGAACTAACAATGCATTAGGTTGATCCAGTACCTGGGTACTTTGGGAACCTAGTGACTCGGGTGCTGCATATATTGATATGATATATTGTTGTCATCTCCTTGCCTTAGAGGGGGACTGACATTTTAGATGCTGAACAAATAAATACATTTTTGGAGTGAGTTTAAAGGGGAATTAAAAGATCAGAGGAATGTGCTTTATAAGTGTAGGATATTACATTTACTACAGCTCTGGGAATTACATTTCCATTGCTTAGAATCCATGTGTTGTTGAATTTGCTGACAATGAAGAGGGCAAAATTAGGGAAACTTTGAATGAAGTGCTGACATCACCAGCCCTGCTGATCACTGGGATAAGCATAGAAAATGAAGTGTATGATAGCGTTTTAAGCTGTGGAAAATTGTTTCCCAAACCTACCATTATAAAGCCCATCCCACAGCCCCATTAAAGACCCATGCTCCCACAGAAGCAGATTATGCAAAATGTGATAATTGACCTCTAAGGTGGAATGGCGAAACTGTATTGGAAGTGAAGAGGAAGGTACATTGTGGGACAGAGGTACATGAATGTGTATGTTAGAGGAACAAGTTCTCCTACTTTTTTATCACAGGAGTTGCACACTTCCCTAGGGTTCACATGGTTGATGTTTACAGTTATTCTACTTTCTAAAGGTGAACAGATTTTGCTGTGCCTTTAATACTATTGTCTGACTACAACCTCTATTGCTCTCAATTGCCCAAGATGGAAGTTGTAGTCCAAAACAGCTGAGGAGCTGCAGGTGTCCAACATTGAAGCAACTTATTCATTTTGAAACACCAGTAAATGTAATACTGAATTATCTGATACATTTATGATACTAATAAGTAATAGTTAAAGCTCTCAGTTTACTAGTAGGATTAGTTTTATCCTGGGCAGAGGGCCTCCAGTTGCTGTCCCAATGACAGACAGGAAGAATACGTTTAAAAAAAAAAAATAAACTCAAAGGCACTAAGGTGTGAGAATCAAAACGTCTGTGTATTGCATAATCCATTTCCGACAAATATTCAGCAGCACTAGTGCACTTCTCCAATGTACTTGAGTTCCTCTTACCTTTTATCTTCTAACAATGTTAAAACCTTGATAAAATCCTTCAATTCAATTTCCTCTGGCACTGAAAGTATTCACATGATAAGTTACAGTACCTTCATGTTAAAGAGTGACTGACTTGTAAAAAATAAAATTTATATATGCTAAAAATAAGTCTTTCACTTATCAATCACAGCTACTCCAACTCTAAGAGAAGCTGCATTATAGTCATTAATGAACAAGTTCAATGCAGGTTCCATGTCCCTCCTCTTGAAAAAGATTAACTTACCAGTGGTATCCTCATTTCTATTGGCTCTCTAATTTGGCTTGATTTCAAACCAACCAAAAGGAATCATCAGTTGCCCCTTTCCTTTTTAACATATTGGTAGTCCTTTAGGCCAGGATACATCAAGCAGCAATAAGAGCAATGTACCAGACAGGCATGCTGGTCTTATACAGCTAATTGACACAACCATTAACAGATCCTTTAGGGTATTCATAAGTGATTGATTGTAATTAAAAAACTAGTAACTTGACCACATGAAACAAAGGTAATAAGACGTAAAAACTGTGTGAATGCCTCCATTATAGAGATATATACTTATGCACACATACACACACACATACACAGCAAGTATATGAGTGTGTCAGTTCCAATAACATTTGATAGTATCCATCAGAATGAAACTATTGGATGGAATTGGTGAGTCTATCTTCCAATCACTCATAAGTGAATGAGCAAGGGCCAGATACAGTCTTGCAATTGACAATCAGCAAAAGGCTAATGCTTAAACCTGGGGATTTTCAAAATGAGCTAAACTGAGATCTTTGTAATATTAACTTTCATATCCCCAGATCGTATTTTCTAGGGTATATGCTTGCTCTTCAAATATTCCAAAAAATATATATTTTTTTATGAGCTCCCATTTGCACTGGGACCTGGGGATGAAAGATATATGTGTAAACATTTAATCAATGATTACAAAGTCTCTTTATAACTAAATAACCAAACAGACAACACATGCATTTAAATTTAAATTAACCATGTAGATACACCCTACTAGGCCATCGAAAAAGCCCTACATGTCTTATTTGACACCAAATAAACTGATATGTTGCCTTATTGCCTCTCAATGCATTGAATAGCCTTCTGACACTTAACAGGTTAATATATGTGATCAATAATGGCAAACAAAGCTATATGAAACAATACAGGTAGCTATAAATAAAATTAAGAGGGTTAATGTGGACAGGATAAAACAGAGTACTTAGGGGAGATACAGATGGCAAACACTCAGCGGCACACCAAAGAGCCACCTAACACCACTCAAAGTATGTTCGTACTGTGTCACTGGTGCCACCCACAAGTCAAGCGCTATGAACATGTTTGGTCTTTATGACCAAAGATACAAAGCAAAAAAAATTTGCAATATATATTGTTAGTGCACTTGTGCACAAAGAAACACTGCAACCTCAATGTGTCCAATATGTGTAAATAGTTTATATATTAATGAAATTAAAGAAAATTCCATATGGATGAACTGTAGAATTATAATGGAATGAGTATGATCAAATGTTTGTCTCTATAAACTTCATCTAACCCAGAGGTGATAAAAAGATCTCACTGATTGTACACACTTATAGACAAGCAGGACTTCACTCAATTTAGGGACTAAAGAAGCTGTAAATTAGTGTACATTATGTTACATAGTAGGTAATAATGGACTCTCACCCTGGGGATTTGGCCTTTCAACCTGAGATTTGTGTTAAAACCATGAGAGTGCCCAGGTTTGCTAATATGCTAGGATATTCTGATTTCTTTGTACATTCAGCAATTCATCACTTGATGAAGTACTTCCTTAAAGAGGATGTCTCAGCCCTATACAAGTTAGCCTGAATAGTTACATTATATAGCAAACTATTTTAAAAGCCTGTGTACACAGGCCACAGTGCCATCCAGCAGCCTCGGCTGGTGCCCAGTGCCTCTCTGCTCACTACCCATGCTGCAGGACCAAGAGGTCCCAGGGAGGTGCGAAGAGAGGACTCCAGTCCGGATTCGGAGCACTCTGCTCCATATCAGCCACGGCACGTTCAGGCACTCTGTATTGTACATGACTGCAATGCAGGCAGTCTCTACTGAGCATGACTGCAGCGCTTGCAGTCTCTACTGTGCATGACAGCTTGTGACAAACATCCTAGCGAATTATTATATAGGAATGATATGTGTGAAAAGGTGAAATTTACTCACCGATATATTGTTTTCCTCTGTGTCCTTCCACTGCAATAGACTGTGGGTATTGACTCCGTCCTCCAGCTGGTAGGACCAACCAAAAAACAATAAAGTTGTCTGCTTTCATTCTCTGCTCAGTTATTCATCATTAACCAAGATGAAAAATATATAAAGAGCGTTAGATACAACTGAATATTGAAACTTGACCTCATAATTAAACATGAGCATAGATGAAGCAGAAAAGAACTGCAACTAATAGTAGGAGCCTACATATATATATGGGTTGCTATGGAAGGACGCAGAGGAAAACAAAATATCGGTGAGTAAATTTCACCTTTTCCTCTGTGTCCAATCCACAGCAATAGCCTGTGGGACTTACCAAAGCAGTACCCCAGTGACTAGGGTGGGAATCCTAATCTGAAACAGGAATGGCTGCTTCTAGCACCTTCCTGCTGAATTTAACATCAGATGATGCCTGAACGTCCAGTCTGTAGTGTTTCACAAAAGTGGACAAGGAGTACCAAGTGGCAGCTCCACAGATATCATCAGGCATAGCGATAGCCTTCTGTACCCAAGATGTGGAGGTAGCCCTCGTTGAGTGCGCTTTAATCCCCAATGGAGGCTCCCTTGCTGCTGACTTGTAGGCCAGATTAATGCACTGTTTTATCCATCTGGAGGTGGAGGCCTTGGAGGCCCCAGTACCCTTAAATTTTACTGAGAAGTGTACAAAGAGAGATTGAGATTTTCTAAACTCCTTGGTTCTATTGAGATACGTCTGTAGACATTGTACCAGACCAAAGTTATATAATTCCAACTCCTTCTTGTTTGCAGGATTCGCACAGAGAGAAGGCAGAATGATTTCTTGACTAAGATGAAACGTGGATACCACCTTGGATCAGAATGAGGGTTTAGGACGTAACACCACCTTATCTTGATGAAACACCATATATGGTGAAACACATGAGAGAACCTGAAGCTCTCCCACTCTCCACGCTGAAGTGACAGCTGTAAGAAACACGGTTTTCAAAGTTAGGTGTTTCAAAGAAATACTCCAGTGGTTCAAATAATATATGGAAACACATCTGCTTAAGCACCAGATTCAAATCCCAAGGTGAGATGGCATCTCTAATAGTCAGCTTGATCTTAGTGATGGCTGACATATATCTTCTGAAAACATATTGTTCCGCAAATGGAGATGCAAGTACTGCAGATAAAGCTGATAATTGTACCTTTAATGAAGAGGGCTTTAAACCCTTTTTGAAGCCTTCTTGAAGGAAATCTAGAACCTTACCAGATTATATGTTGTCTCTGTTTATGTTCTGGAGCATCTACCATTTGTGGAAAACCGACCAGACCCTGTAATAAATCTTTCCAGTTGAAGGGCGTCTTCCTGCCAAGATAGTTTCAATTACTGAATCTGATAATCCTTTGATGTTCATAGACTACCGCTCAGCCGCCAGCTTCCAGAAGGCTGGATTTGGGTGGCAAATCGGGACCTGTGAAAGCAGGTGAGGAATTACTGGAAGCCGAATCGGATCTCTGATGGACATTGCCAGAAGATCGGAGTACCAAATCTTACTGGGCCAATCTGGAGCAATCAAGATGACCTCTGCCTTCTCTCTCCTGATCTTTTGGATTACTTCCATAAACAGGGGGAGAGGTGGGAACAGATATGCTAGGTGAAATTTCTACTGGTAAAGAAAGGCATCCTGCCATGCTGGATTTCCATCTTGAAAAGAACAGCTGGCACTTGTTGTTGCTTTCTATTGCCATAAGGTCTATTGTGGGTTTGCCCAATTTTGCAATGATCTCCTGGTATATTTTTCTGTCCAGGGACCATTCTCCTGGATCTATGCGAACCCTGCTCAGGTAGTCTGCCTCAGCGTTGAGATTTCCAGATAAGTAAGTTGTGTTCAATTCCGCCAGCCGTAATTCTGACCAATGAAGAATTGTGAGTGCTAACTGGTTGAGAGGCTGACTCCTCGTCCCTCCCTGGTTCAACAGGTGTTGCACTGCCGCGGTATTGTCTGATCGAACTAGAACGTGTTTTCCTCTCAGATCGTTTTCTAGGTATTTGAGGGTCTTCCAAATAGCCTGAAGTTCTAACAGGTTTATGTGCATCTTTGCTTCTCTTTGTGACCAAGTTCCTTGGACAGTGTAACGGTTTGTTCAACACTCAGACACAGTGGTTAGGATAAAACACCGTTTTATTAAAACAAATACAATGAGAATTACCCTAGACGGGTTATAGCGTAATTCAACAGAATAGACAGGTGAAATACAGGACTTCGACTTATGTCTACACAGGCCCAGTATAACGTAAATGAGAGAGTTCATATACTGTCACAGGTGAGGCATGACAGGGTGAATCCCCAGCATAGCATGGGGGAAAAAGTCCAAACAGAAATAATCAGTCTCTGATGTGGTGAGCTCTCAGTAACGCCCAGTATGATGGAAACAGCGATAAGGAGACTGTAGTGCTGGAATGGAGACAAAGCATTATAGATCTGCCGGAGCAGTGCTGAGACTTATAACCCCTGCCGTAGAAGTAAACGGAGGCCACACAATACTCTGTAAGAGCTGTATGGAATAGAACCAAGGGCACCTGGCCGGTGCAGTAACGGAGGCAACAGTACTCTGAACGAGCTGAACAGAATAGAGCCATGGGCACCCTGTCGGTGCAGTAACGGAGGCAACAGTACTCTGCACGAGCTGAACGGAATAGAGCCAAGGGCACCCTGTCGGTGCAGTAACGGAGGCAACAGTACTCTGCACGAGCTGAACGGAATAGAGCCAAGGGCACCCTGTCGGTGCAGTAACGGAGGCAACAGTACTCTGCACGAGCTGAACGGAATAGAGCCATGGGCACCCTGTCGGTGCAGTAACGGAGGCAACAGTACTCTGCACGAGCTGAACGGAATAGAGCCAAGGGCACCCTGTCGGTGCAGTAACGGAGGCAACAGTACTCTGCACGAGCTGAACGGAATAGAGCCAAGGGCACCCTGTCGGTGCAGTAACGGAGGCAACAGTACTCTGCACGAGCTGAACGGAATAGAGCCAAGGGCACCCTACCGGTGCAGTAACGGAGGCAATAGTAAGCTCTGCAAGAGTTAACGGAAGGCTCAGTAATCGGTACACTGCCGTAGCAGTAACGGAGGCAACAGTAGCTCTGCAAGAGTAAATGGAAGGCTCAGCAATCGGTACACTGCCATAGCAGTAACGGAGGCAACAGTAGTTCTGCAAGAGTTAACGGAAGGCTCAGTGATAGGTACGCTGCCGTAGCAGTAACGGAGGCAACAGTAGCTCTGCAAGAGTTAACGGGATGCTCAGCGATAGGTACACTGCCGGAGCAGTAACAGAGGCAGACGGACACACTGTCTGGTAGGCCCAGACGAGCGGAAGTTAGAATGTCGCCCAAGCGACACAATCGAAGCAGGAACTGGAGAGCCGGGTCGGATCACGGAGCAGGAACGTCAGCCAGGCCGGGTCGAATCACGGAGCAGGAACGTCAGACAAACCGGGTCAGGTCACGGAGCAGGAACATCAGCCAGGCCGGGTCGGATCACGGAGCAGGAACGTCAGCCAGGCTGGGTCGGATCACGGAGCAGGAACCAGAAGCGTAGTCAGACGGGCCAAGTCGGTACACGGGAACACAGCAACTCAAGTCAGCACTGGTACAGGAACACCATGAAAGGGCACCAGACAGGTGCCAGAGCCCAGTATAAAAAGACCATACTGGGCAGGCCAAACATAGCTCAGCCAATAGGAGCGCAACACACAGAGACTGACAGAAAGCATGGGCATCATGATAGACAGTCTTTGTTCTCCAAAGACCTCCCCAGCCGCTTAAGCTGGCATCTGTAGTCACGGTCTCCCAGGACACTACCTTCAGTGACTTTCCTTGAGAGATGTTTAGAAGATGGCATCAACTTGTCATGCCCCTCTAGCTCCTACCTCCATGTGCCAGCCATCTGCTGCTGCTGGGGCTTTCCAGATGCTCCACTATCGCTGAGTAGGCCGAAGCCGCGGCCTCGAGTAGCGGCTTCTGCCCACTGTTGCGGTCGCGATAATGCGGTAGGCCTAAGCCATGGCCTAAAGTTGAAGGAGTCTCCAGGGAAGGTATCCACAGGGTGCCCAGATCAAACCATGATGTTGTCCACCTGTAGGGGGGATGTGAAGCCTGCCTCTCTCATCAACTGTCCACCAATAGTGTGCCTCCAGGTAAACAGTGAGGCAGGTGCTGTGGTTGCACACCCCTCTGTTGGCCAATCCAGTGAGAGGTTTGTTCAGCAGAGGGGAGGGGTGAAAAACCATGACACTATAAAAACCCCTCAGGCTGTGTCCACTTTGCTTCAGTGTTCCAGAACTTTGGTTCCTGTGTGCTCTAAGCTTCCAGTGCTCAGTGACTCTTTCCTTGCTGTGCTACAGACCCTCTGCTGGATTTCCCATTGCCTGACCTTCTGCTTGCCTTCTGAACTTCCCTGCTTGCCTGTTTCCTGACCTTGGCTAGTTTTACTGATTCTGCCTGATTGCCGCCTGCCCTGATCTTCTGGACTGTTTTGAATACGCTTTGCTTAACTCTTGCACTCCCGTGCTGTCACTCCTACCTAGGTGTTCTACCTGTATACCTCTGTGGATCACCTGTTAGGGGTGTCTGGCAAGAGATAGCATTCCCTGCTCCTACGCTCCAACCATAACAAGCCTGACATTACACTGAAGCCCCATGGAGCTGACAGGGATGATTGATGCTATTGCGTCACTGACTCAGCAACTCACTGCATTATCCCACACGGTACAAGGTATACATGAAAACCAAGCTGCTTTACAAGCCCAGTTCCAGGGGTTACAACCTGCTTCAGTGACACCTCCAGCTATGTATCAACCACCCTCAGCGAATGAAGTGGGACCCCTTGGTATTGGGGCCACTGCCACTCCAGAACCACATGTCAAGCTTCCTGCTTGTTTTTCTGAAGATCGTAGTAAATACCGGTCATTCATTACGTCCTGTGAACTGTTGTTCGTCCTGAAACCTAGGACATATGCCACAGACTTTATTAAAGTTCGTACTGCCATATCACTACTCACAGATGCTCCTCTGTCATGGGCGCATCACCTACTACATGCTAACAGCCTTATCCTAGACTGCCTTCTGTCACGCAATGGGTGCCCTTTATGATGATCCCCATAAGAGGGCCACTGCTGAGGCCCCTGTGAGATCACTAAGACAGGGGCGCCGTCCTGTGGAGGATTACGTATCAGAATTCCGGAGAGTAGCAGTAGAAACGGAATGGAACGAAACTGCCTTGCGTGACCAATTCCGCCTGGGTCTTGCTGACTCATTAAAGGGATAGTAATACTTCGTTTTAACTTTATTTTATTTTGTAGACATTAAAAAAACATGAAGAATGATATAAGTCTTATCTCTCAAACATTTATGGTTTAAGAGATATTCACAAGCAAAGTTTCCCCCTCCTGCCCCTTTTACCTAGTGTAAGCCATCTCTTCTCAGATGTGGAATGCAGTCCATAGACCAGACAGATAACAGAAGGAGACACTCTTATTCCTATGAAAACAATGAAATCCCTGCCCCCCTTGACAAGCTTTTCAGGTTTTTCCCTTATCTTAATTGAAGATTGTCCCTCTCTGCAGTCTACCTGGGCACCTCCCTTCTGCCCTGGCTGAGAAGTGTTACATCAGTAAAAGGGGCGGGAGGGGGACACTTTGCTTGTGAATATCTCTTAAACCATAAAAGTTTGAGAGATAAGACTTATATCATTCTTCATGTTTTTTTAACGCCTACAAAATAAAATAAAGTTAAAACGAAGTATTACTATCCCTTTAAAGGACGAACTAGCTCGGACTGGCATCCCTGACTCTCTGGATGATCTAGTCATCCTGGTAACCCAGATAGATCATAGACTCCGGGAGAGACGCATGGAGCGTACCACTAACCTTCCTCTCCGTTCAACCTCTACACCTCGTCCTCCGTTACCTGTCTCCTTGACTCCCAGTATCACGTCAGAGGAACCCATGCAACTGGGTGCTACTCGTGGACCACTCACTGAAACTGAAAAGAACAGGAGGAGACGCATGAACCTTTGTCTTTATTGTGGTGGCTCTGGTCACCAAGTCCGTCTCTGTCCTGAATTGGCAGCCAGAGGTAAGCCAGATCAAGCACAGTACCCATTACTCCTTGGTGGAACAGCTCCTCATTTATCTCTTCTTGTCTCCCTACAGTGGACGCATAACAAGATCCCACAAGATGCTATCATTGACTCCGGGGCAAGTGACTGTTTCTTGGATTCCAAGTTAGCCCAGAGTCTGAACATACCTACACGACTAAAGAAACAACCCCTCACAATACTTCTTATTGATGGCAGCAACATTAACTCCGGACCTGTCACCACAGAGACTATACCTCTCACTGTGAGCATTGGGGCTAAGCATGTGGAGACGCTTAGCTTTAATTTGGTACAATCTCCTTTGTTTCCCATTATCCTTGGCCTTCCTTGGCTTAAACACCATAACCCCACCATTAATTGGTCCACAGGACAAATCACATTTGCATCATCCTACTGTAAAGAACACTGTCTCTCTCACACCACAGTTTCCACCTTGCATGCTACTTCTTCTAAGACATTGGAAATACAGATACCTTATCATGCTTTCAGCCAAGTCTTCAGCAAACAAGAAGCCAACAAACTGCCCCCACACCGTCCATATGACTTCCGAGTGTTTGGCCAAATGGTAATTCTCTGCCAAGTGCTGGTTGGATCCTACCTGTAGTATTTCAGATAGTTGATCTGTTACCATCGACTGTGAGCCCTGGCCCATGGGATTATTGGATGGGCAGATGACAGGCTCCCTAGGAGCAGTGAATATTCCTTTGCTGTCTGATTTTGATGTTTCAAGAAATCGGACACTCTGTGCCTCAGGCGAAGCTGTCTGTTTACTGACAGACAGACAAGTTTGTGCTTTGTGTTGAACAAAACACCCAGAAATAACAGTTCTTGGACGGGCTGAAGCTGACTTTTTTGAAAATGTATCATCCAACCTAGTTCTTGAAGAAGCTCCAGAGCTATTGCTGTAATTCTTCTTGCTTCCTCCTCTGATTCCCCCACAATTAACATGTCGTCTAGTTATGAAAGCACTTTTATACATTGTTTTTGCAAAGCTACCATGGCTATGGACAACACCTTTGTGAAGACTCTAGGGGCAGATGCCAGTCCAAATGGAAGGACTTTATATTGATAATCAGTCTGGAACACCTGGAACCTGAGGTATCTTCTGTGAGAGGAGTGAACTGGTAAATGATAATAGGCATCCCTCAGGTTTATTCTGGTTAGGAATGCCTGAGGGGAAGACAATCTTGATAGCCGTCAGGATGGTTTCCAGCTTGAATCTTTGTAACAGTAGGTGTGAAATGATTCTCTTTAACCCTTTGAGTGCCAGAGTGGTACTCAACGCATTGCTTTGCAATGCGTTGCGTACCACTCTGGCACTCAAAGGGTTAAATCCAAAATGATTCTTAATCCCCCTGAAGGTTTGTGAACTGCAAAAATTCTTGAATAATTGCCATGGAACTCTTGAGTCTTCAGAACCTTTTTTATGACACTGTTGATCAGAAGACTATGAAGTGCCTTCTTCATGTCTGCTGCCAGCTGATGATTCCTGCAGCTGGAAGCTGTGTAACTCTGAAATTATGGAACAATTTTGAATTCTAAGTAGTACTCCATCCCTAATATCTGACACACCCAATTGTCTGGGTTGATCTTGTACCATGTGTCTACGAATGACTTCAGCCTGCCCCTTACTGATGTCTGTGATGGGGTAACTACTACTTCACTATTGGTTTTGTTGGAACCTAGGTTTCTTCTGGAACTCCTTTCTGGTTCCAAACCTGGGTCCCTGAGCTGCTCCATGTTGTCTATGGTCATAAGACCGGCCCGGCCTGTACCTCTTTGTCTCACAAAAGGACTGCCTCGTTGTGGAGATTTTTCTAGGAGGAGAAGATCTATTTTTTTCTTTGTTTAGGTAAAAATTGGTTCTTTCCTCCTGAGGACTGATGAATGATATCCTCCAATTAACTACCAAATAGTTTGTTTCCTGTAAAAGGTAAAGAAACCAGTTTATTTTTTGAGGTAGCGTCTGCATCCCATGATTTTATCCATATCGCTCTTCTTGAAGTGATGGATAAAGCTGATGACTTAGCTAACCCTCTGTTGTTATCAAGAGAAGCATCGCATGAGAAATTAATTGCGTCCTTTATAGGACCTAATTCCATCAACAGACGAGACCTGGATACTGAAGAATCAAGTTTTTCTTCAAACTCTGATAACCAAATCCTAAGTGTTCTGAAAACACAAGCCATTGCTGTGGTTGCTTTCATTGATTGGCCAATAAGTGTGAACTGCTTTTTTAAGGCATTGTCAGCTCTCCTATTCAGAGGATCCTTGAGTGAGGTTCCTTCTTCTAATAATAGTGCAGGTCTTTTAGAAATCTACGCTACAGCAGCATCCACCTTAGGAGGAGAAACCCATGATCCAGTATCTTCCTCAGTGAAAGGATACATACTTTGCATGCGTCTAGTGTTAAGTAGGCGCCTATCCCCTGTCTTCCATTCAGTGGAAATCATGTCTTTAATAGAACTGTGGACAGGGAAGGAAGGAATCTCCTTCTTGTATCCGATGAAAGCTGTACCCATCACGTTCAGCTCCTTGTGGGTGTCAGTGAGGCCCAGTGTCTTCCTCATGGCTTTAACTAAGCCATCTACCTTGTCTATACTGAAAGCTCCCTGGTGTTCCATAATTTCCCCTTCTTCTGCAGATGAGACTGCAGATTCAAGGTCCATTAAACTTGCTGTGTCTTCATCCTCTAGCATATAGGAAGTACCCTCTTGTGGGCCTGAATGCCTTTGTCTTTTCCTAGAAGCCTCTTGCATAGAACTGAATGTCTCTTGCATTGAAGACTTCATCCAACTGAGGAAGTCAGTGAACTGAGCTGGGACCTCAGTTGTAGATATCTTTTTTAAATAGTCAGTGCACAGTTTACCACTGTCCGATACAAGGATCTTGGCATCACATCCCGTGCAGGGTTTTGTCCTTGCAGCAGGTTTGTCCTCCTTGGAAGCCTCTGCTGCTCCCTTTCTAATTTTCCTTCCTTAGATGACATTATAACAGCTAAGAAATCCGCTGCCTTAAGAGAAACACTATACCCTAATGAATTAAACAGACATAGTAGCATCAACAGGGCACCAACAAGTTAATTCTTTTTTTTTTTTTTTTGCAACTTACATTCAACTCATATCGATCCTTGGCCTCTTATAAACTTGCACGCTCCATATTGAATCTATGTTCCACCCTGGAACACACCCGCTGCGACCTCTGGTTTCATATCCGGTAGCATTGGATAAAACCCACGTCCTTAGCAGGTGCCTCTGCTTTGCGAGTTTAGCCGGGACTGACATGAGGAAGCCAGGGAAGGTAAGAATAGTGCTTAGACCTCACCGTTTCAAATGGGACCAAATGCAAGCGTCTATTGCCGTATCCGGGTTTGCAAACCTAAGTGCCCAACCCCCGGATCATTAAAGCACTGAGAAATGTAACATGCGTTGAAAGGAAGATTACATGGGAAAAACATAAAATAACAAACATATTCACAACCCCATATGTATGCCTATTTAATTTAAACACATAGGGTGCCTAAACAATGCTCCCTCTAGAACAAGGGAGATAAATATTTTTTTTTTAACTAGCATTTGGAGAAGTACTAAAAACCTCCATTCACCAGCTTGGTAAGACCAAAATAACTGAGCAGAGAAGGGAAGCAGACAACTTTATTGTTTTTTGGTTGGCCCTACCAGCTGGAGGGTGGAGTCAATACCCACAGTCTATTGCTGTGGCTTGGACACAGAGGAATGTTTCCTTTTTTAAAGCTCTAGTTAGTTGAAATTGAATTAATAAGCACTGCCCTGATCCTACTTTCGCATAGACTGCGGTCCAAATTCGGAGCACCCCGCTCCATATCAGCCGCTGCACGTTTGAGCACTCTGTACTGCGCATGACTACAATGCGGGCAGTCTCTACTGCGCATGACTGCAGTGCTCGCAGTCTCTACTGCTCATGATGGCTTCTTAGAAAATTATTATATAGGAAGGATATGTGTGAAAGTTTCCTTTTTTGAAGCTCTAGTTAGTCTAAACTGAAGTAATAAGCACTGCCCTGATTCTGCTTCCACATAGACCTGCTCTGCAACTGCAGTCCATCACTCTGTCTCCGCTCCCCTCCCTCTATACATCCTCTTCTGATGATGGAGGCTTTCTGCCTGTAAGCTAGAGCTCTCTCATTGGCAATATCTAGCCAATGAGAGTGCTCATCGGAGAAGGCAGGATAGAGGGAGGGGAGCAGAGGCAGAGTGACAGACTGCGGTTACAGAGCAGGAAACCGCAGTCTATGCGGAATTAGGTGCAGGGCAGCGTTTATTACTTACATTTACACCATTAGTTATCTAAATTGTGTAGGAATATCGAGTTACCTTGTCAATTTCCTATTAAAGTATGGCACACCGCAGGTCTATATTATACTGAACACACACACACACACAAAAAGAGAAAAGTTACAGAGATTAAAATACCAATCTTGATATTTTAATTTATTTTATCATTTTAGTGTTAACCACCAACATCAGTTCAGTGTATAATTCATATATTCAATCACAACTTCTTATATGAAGGAATATGCAGCACATATATATTTAACTGTAAGGTCATAAAGATCTAATCGCTTGAGCTGATGACATATTTTATCCTCAATATTATAACATTTAAACATTATTAGTATAATGAACTAAAATACGTGGATTCACCTTGAAAAAACTGATGATTCCAATTAAAAACAAATACACCCTGTGTGCCAACTATTTTGTACCCAACATCTAATTGATCAAGTTGTTATATTCTACTCTTAATTGTGATAAGATCTTTCTAAGAATTATTGTGATGTGTTATTAGAACGGTTACAATCGATATCACTATCCTGGGATATGTAGGGTTAATATGCCTTTATTTCTACTCTTCGTGCTATTCAATATTGCACTATTCTCAGATATAATTATTCTTGGAGGAAGCTCTTAATTCAAGCCATATATTTGTAATTCTATTGGTGGCTCCACCATATAGAACTCCAATTCTCATTTATAAACAGATCGGCAAGTAATGGGTTAATTATGCTTTTACTTTGCAAGCACTGGTGTTTTGCTTTTTCTATAACCCTTATTTTGCCATATGTCCTAGGAGTTGGTATAAGCCACTAAACAAAGTTACCCATGTCACATGGTATTGAGATCCTGTTATTAAAAAGTAGCCACTGGAGCTGAGTGGTTACATTTGACACTTTTACATCACTTTCTCACAGTGTCCTTCTTTTTGATCACAGATCTCTTTAACAACTAAGTGACTAATCACTTCAAAATTGCAGTTATTCTGACACCTATTTACAGCAGTACCTCATAAACCTCAGATTCTTTTAATACAGGATTGGCTATTAAGGGGATATAGTATTGTTCATACACAAAAACCCTAATACACTCAGACCTCCGAGGAATTAATGTGAACTGCAGATTGAAATTAAATTGCTGCAATTATTTTTAAGATCCCTTTTAAGAAGGTTACCACTGGAGCTGAATGATCTTGCTTTTATGTGTCAGTCATTTACTCCCTGTGTCCTTTCTTTAATGTTGGCTCGTTATGGTAACTAATTAGCTTATAAACAAATATTGAAACGACTACTTGGATTCCTACACAATGTAATAATTGCCATAATATCGTACTGGTCCCAGTTCTTATGCTATTATGACTTTTCATCTAAACTTTCTCTCTCTCAATCGAGAGATATCAGGTCTTATTTTTTTTTTTTGCAGCATTACAAATGCTTATAAATATAATAAGACAGCTGGTGGCTCCCTGCTGCTAGTAGGACGCCCTAATGGCATCCTCAATCCTGAGGCTATTACTATTATCCACTAGTGTCTCAAAATCCTAAGCAAGATGTTTAAATATTAGGTATTACACTTGGGGGGGGGGGGGTTGAGGACAATGGCCCAACGTGTTTCGTCAAGTGACGTGGCTTCCTCAGGGGATATAGATGATATATAAAGCCATATTAACCATACAAATCCCAGGATAGTGATATCGGTTTAGGAGATTGTAACCGTTCTAACAACACATCACAATAATTCTTAGAAAGATCTTTTTAAATTATAACACTCGTAATTGTAGTATCAAGCTGTAGAATATAACACAACTTTATCAATTAGATGTTGGGTACAAAACAGTTGACACACGGGGTGTATTTGTTTTTAATTGGAATTATCAGTTTTTTCTTGGTGAATCCATGTGTTTTAATTCATGATACTAATAAAGTTTACATTTTATAATTATGAGGATAAAATATATGCCATCAACACAAGCGATTAGATCTTTATGACCCTACAATTAAATATATATGTGTTGCATATTCCTTCATATAAGAAGTTGTGATTGAATATATGAATTATACACTGAACTGATCTAACGGAGTTAACACTAAAATGATAAAATAAATTAAAATATCAAGATTGATGTTTTAATCTCCGTATCTTTTCTCTTTTTTGTGTGTGTGTTCAATTTAGACCAACTAAAGCTTTAAAAAGAGATATTAATAAACTTTTACACGTATTCGTTATATAATTTAACTATGCAGGCAAACTTGCATAGGGATGATACATCCCCTTTAAAGTGGAATTAATACTTTGTAATGACTTAGGTGATTTTGAAAGGGCTTTCAAAAGCACTTATATTTGTTTGACATTCTCTATTTAAAACTATAGTTTATCAGATTTTTGTTTTATTTATCAGTTTATGCAAATTTCTGGTAGAAATTGGCAATTGAGAGGGAGAGTGGAATGTTAGCATCTGCCACATAAAAATGCTTAACCCCTTCACATCCAATGACATGCCCGGACCGTCACGGTTGTCCGGCACTTAAGGACCAGTGATGATTCTGACACGTCATGGAATTCAGGGCTCCTCGCACCCTTAATCGGATCGCAAGAAAAAAAAAAAGCCTCAAGTGCCGGCAGCACGTGCCGGTCATTAACGGGTTAATTTGTATAAAAAGAGCCAAATATTGCAAACAATTGTTTTAAAAAAGGAATGGCTAACAAATACAGATGCTTTTGAAAGCTCATTCAAAATCTCACAAGTCATTGTATAGTGTTAGTTCCACTTTAAAGTCATTTGTTTTTAGGTGAAGTGACATTTCTACTAACAGAGGTTGTTGAGATAATAAACTTATAAACATCAACAGAAATAAGTTTAATAAGTATTACATTCCTTCTTGGTACTTTGCAGAGTGGGCCATAGGTATAAAAACAAAAGTGGAGCAATGTTGGGGCAAACAAACTGTAAAGGGACTGCGCCTTTAAGGCAAGGCCCCCATGGAGCTGTTGAGAGATCCGTTTTTATTTTATAGTGTTGTTTCCCTTTAAGAAAAGTTTTAATAAATAAATAAATAAATTGCATAAGTTGCTAGAAGTTTTGCCCTTCCCGCCTAAGCTGGTGATTGGCCGGGGCGAATGTGGCTCGCGCTCGGTATAGCTAGTTTGGGCGGGAAGGGCAAATATAAATACTGTGTCAAGTTTGTTTTTGCAGGTTCTTCATCGCGTTCCAGGCTGCGGACTATCCAGACGCCTGCCCGCCCACCCATATTGTGATTGTTTAATTTAATATTAAAAATAAATAAACATTTATGTATTTATTTAAATAAATGAATAAAGTATAATAAAAAAAAATATATATATATAAATAAATATATATTTCATATGGTTGTCGCAGTATTGGAGGGTTAGTTAATTTTAAAAGCAATGGTAACTTATGGTGAGCTCCTGGCTGGTAGGGCGGAGCTTTTTGGTTTTGGTATTTTAAGAGTTTATCTGGCTGGTTATGGCGGATAAAAGGTGAATGGTATTCTTATTATTTATTTATTTTAAGTAAGTTATTTGTGGTTAAGTAATTTCAATAAATACTGCGGCCTTTCCACCATCCTCCTTGTGTCTGTGTCTTTTATTTGGGTAAGTGGGGATGTTGGTATCTAGGAATGCGAGCATACAGCCTCCATGTGCCACAGGGTGCAAATACAAATGCACACACTTTGCATAGATTACTTTTTTTCACCCTTTAATACTAGAGAGTCCTCCATTGCATTTTAAACATATCTAGCATTCAGTGGGCTGAAAGACCAATTTAACCTTTTGTGTACCAGAGGATTACGTAACGCATTGCAAAGCAATGTGTACTCTTCTGGCACTCAGAGGGTTAAATCTAAGGGATTTTTATTTGTTCCTTAAGGGGTAGCTGCTTTGCCCCACAATTGCTCCATAGATGTTTTGTACACATGTAAAGGGACTGGGCCTTTAAGGCAAGTCCCCCATGGAGCTGTTGGGAGCTCTGTTCTTTATTTCAGGTCCTGTCACTTTAAATAAATATAAAGAATTAATTAAATAAAGTGTGGAAGTTTCTGGTAACTTTGCCCTTCCCGCCCAGGCTGGCGATTGGCCGGGGCGAGTGTGGCTCGCCCTCGGGTGTAGCTAGTTTGGGCGGGAAGGGCAAATATAAATACTGTGTAAAGTTTTATTTTTCAGGTTCTTCAGCGAGTTCCAGGCTGCGGACTGTCAGACGCCCGCCCGCCCACCCATGTTGTTATAAAAGAGTATAAGAATTTTAATGAAACATGTATGTATTTATTGAATAAATTAATAAAGTTTAAAATAATAATAATAATATAAATAAATAAAGATACATAAATGTATAAAAGAGAGAATACACTAATAAATTATATGAATAAATATATGGTGCATTTGGTTGTCGCAGTGAGGGTTAGTTCAGTTTAAATAATGATAATTTATGGTGAGCTCCTGGCTGGTAGGGCGGAGCTCTTTTGGTTTTGGTATTTCAAGGGTTTATCTGGCTGGTTATGGCGGATAAACTGTGAATGGTTTTATTACTGTTTATTTATTTTAAGTGAGTTATTTATGTTTAAGTAATATAATAAATACTGCGGCCTTTCCACCATCCTCCTTGTGTCTGTGTGTTTTATTTGGGTAAGTGGGTAAGTTGGTATTTTGGAATGCGAACATACAGCCTCCATGCCTCTTAGAGTGACAGGAGTTATTTAACAGTAGGACCAGGGAAGTCAAGGTAAGTTTATAGTTACAAACTATCAAGCAACATGGGAGGTAGCAGGCAAAGCCATAATAGACCCCCAGGAGAGCCCACCCATCCTCTAGGCTTACTCGGGGGAACCAAGTGTAGAGAGGGGGCAAGTGCCCCTCTCCCCCTGACACCCTTGGCATCCAAGTTTTTTTTGTGGATCACGTCATAAGAAAACTTGTGAGGGACGCATGATTTTTTCTTTTTAAATGGATAACGATGGTGAAGTATTGCCTGTCAGCTATTAATAAATATGGATTTATTGATCTCGTCAATGAAAATAATGACATTTAACAGACATCTATTCTTCAACTGTGCAGTACTGGCAGCCAGTGGATTAGGTCTTACTGGTTTACTACTGAAAGTTAATTAGAAGGAAAAAAATTATATATTTTAGCACGGGACACATTTGGTCCATGGGCTGCAAGCTGGACGCCCAAAGCATAAAGTGTCCTTGTTTTAGGACAGCATACCTTTACAAAAAGGTTGTCGTTATTTACTGAACATAAAAAAGAATGTTTGTGTCCTTTGAATACAATAAAGTCAAATAATTTCCCAGAGATTAGATCAACATTGGAAGTCATTTCATTGGCTGGAATTTAGTATTGCAACTCAGCAGCTGAAAATCCAGGAGGTTATCCAAATGTACATGTTCATGAAAACAAAACAATATAACCCACGGCATGCTAGTATGTATTGTTTCACAATGCACTGCCAACAACTAGCATCCAGTAGTCCCTGTCTATAATGTTACCTTAAGCCAGTGCAATTCATGGGCAAATCACCATAGGGTAGAAATGAAAATTTTGTTTTCCATTGTGCCATTAACCCATTAAAAACTGACATCGTAACCCCTATAAGACCACAAGAGTATCAGAGCACTGTGCTCACTCCTCTTGTCATCAAGAGGATTGATCAGTGGGGATTTGAAGAATTCTCTCATTTGATGCACTTAATTTGTTTCAGAACTATTCCACTGTTATCCCCTGTAACGTTTCGCAAACGAAAAAAATGTACTCACAGACACTATCCTCTTAAAACTTCAAAAACACAGATGTGTACAATGAGCTGTTAAAAAACAAAAAACACTGCAATAGAGCGCACAGAATCGTCACAGGCTTAAGGCGATTTCCTTTACGCCATTACTTTTTTCAGTTCTGAAAGTTAATTCTGATTATATTTAATGTATACGACCGCTGATGTCCCTGAGGTTTCTGTTACATGCAGAAAAGGAAGTGTCTGCTACCGCTTCTGATGAAAAAAGGTACAAATTAGCCATGCTGCTTTATAAACTACAAGAGCTCTTTTACTTGATGAATGGGGCCCTTGTTTTCTAATCATGGTAGTTTCATTGCCAGTTATATACCCTGTTCTCGCTCAGAGGAAGCTGGAGTCAGGGTAAAGGACTTCCCTCTCCCTCCACCCTTACGCTTACATATTGATGACGGAACATGTGTGGGCGCGGCCTGAGAGGTTGCCCTTTGTAGACAATGGTTTCTTGGACCGCTAGCTAAGCGGTGGCTTAATGTGAACTGTATATCGGGCGCACTGAGCCGGGCTGTAGGGGTCCTGTGCGCCCCCTGATTATACCCACCATGGTGTCTGTGCAGCCTCCTCCTCCGGTGCTCTGCTCGGTGCTATCAGTTAAGAGTCAGAGCTGCCAGGTGACCCTGGAGCCTGAGCGGGGGCTGCTGTCCTGGGCAGAGATGAGGCCCCGGCGGGCAAGAAACAGAAGCAGGGCAGGTGAGTGAGGCTCAGGGGAGTGAATTCATTACATGTGAGTGTAGTGGGGTTCGGCTGATGTTGCAAGTAGAGAAGTCAGTCTTTACTAGGATTTGGCAATTTGTGGCTCACCAGCTCTTGCTGGCTTGCTGAGTTTGTTTTTATTTCACATGAGAGTTGTAGTCCAGTAGCAATCAGGGTGCAAAAGGTTGCGTGTGTGTGTGTGTATGTATATATATATATATATATATATATATATATATATATAAATAATCATCTGCATTGATGGCAGACTGTTGTTAGAAGCAGTCAGTGTAAACAGCAGCACAGCTGTCAGTCTGTCACAAGTATGTTTAAGCAGTGATCATGCAGCTGTCATATTCTTTTGTGAGCTTATCTCTCAATTTACACAATAACTTGTCACAATGAACATTTCTCTGTTGCACTCTTATTTTGAGTAGGCCCTCAGCCTTCACAATGGCAGTGCTTCTCTCGCATTGTATTGTTATGAGTAAGTCCACAGTCTCACAATGATAACGCTTCTGTTGCACACATGGATAATTTGACTGTCACTCTGTGTTTGGTGTAGGGTCTTCAGTCTACTCTGTGATAACTGGCAGTCATATTATACTGTTTTCAGTAGACACCTTTTAACCTGATAATATACTATACCATGGCTGTACAAGTTCAGTCCTCAAGGGCCACCAACAGGCCAGGATTTAAGGATTTCCCTGGTTAAGCAGAGGTGAGTTAATCAGTTGCTTGTTCCTCTTGACTGAATCACCTGTGCTTAAGCAGTGAAATCCTTACATCCAGGCTTTCTGGTGGCTCTTGACCACTGAATTTTGATATCTTTGTACTAGACTGTCTTGTTTGGAGCAGGGCCCACAATATAAACACGTTATCTGCAGTCTCACTTGTGCTGTGTGTATCAAGGCATACATTAAGTAAATCAAAACAATTCTTCTGCACCTTTTGATCCAATGAAAAGTCTCATTGAAATCCGTGAGATTTTTAAGAAACCTTTGCCTTTATATATGCCCCACTGTTTTGTGTCTACACAGTTATATGTGTCGTCAACTTGTGGTGTTTACATTACACTGTGGATTTTTGAACAGGTGGTAGTCAGACACAGTCCGTGTGATCCATAGTGGATGAAAATGTAAATAAGTTTGGAGTCAGACAATTCTTTTTTGTAAGAGTCAGCTTGCAGTTTAAGAAGCTAATGAAGGGGTGCCTGACCAAAGGTTCTATAGATTGTAAGCTCTTGAGAATTTTATTTGTTTGTTATGTATGTCTTGTACAGCTCTACATGACTAGCTGATCATTTATAATTAATGATGTTGATAATAATACATAAAAGGTTGTCATAAAATGTAGGTGTAAGCGGTTTTATTTGAAGAATCTAGGCTCCTGGTATACTTACACCCCTGACATAACCAAAAACAGGGATGCTTAAAGTTTCAGTGTGAGAATGAAACTTTTTGGCACCTCTGCTTTACCCTGAAAATGATCCAAGCCAACAGGAAAGAAGAATGTGTATTTCTTATTTTTTATTTTGTTACATTCTAAATAAACAAATAGAATTATTTTCATAACCCTTTGAGGCTGTAAGTTTGCATTCACGCTGCACTTATGGCACTCAAAGAGTTTAAATTTGCAACAACATTGGAATGTGGATATCTATATGTTTGTTTCAATGTATTCATTGTAAATTAATTTTAAAGTCACAAAATATTATGTGAAGTTAACTTTTGTTTAGCATTATTGGGTGTTAGTCTGTTAGTAGATGTTTCTTTTAATGAAGTCTCTGCAAAACATTAAGGGCCGGGTACAAACAGATACTTGATTTTTTTTTTTTTTTTTTTGTAGAATAGCCTCTATGCCATTTTGTTGTTTTCAGAGTTGACAAGGTCATGAAGGTTGTGCTTTAGTGGTAACAACTTCCTTTTAAGCAAAAATAAACACTATAGATGTATCAGGCTTGGCTAATAATTTGCTGATGTCCTTTCATTTGGTCTCTGTTGTCTTCTACTGTGAATTGTATCAGATTACAGTGAAACAAAGATACATCCTTAAAGGGATAGTAATGTTTAACAAAAAGCAGCTTCAATTCATCTTCATAGTATTTGGTCTATGGAGAGAGTTATTCAATACTGTCAGAGTTGTAGTTCAAGAATAACTGAATGATAAAGTATCCCCCTCCTGCCCCTTTTACTGATTTAGCACTGCAAGCCTTTGAGCAGCAAGACTGTCCGGATGGATCGCAGAGAGAGACAATCTGAGCATAAGGAAAAACCTGTCAATGGGGGCAGGGTTTTCCTTATGGTCACAGTAAGAAGATTGTCCGGTCCCAGGACCATATTCTACATCACAGGGGAGGTGGCTTTACACTAGGTAAAAGGGGCAGGAGGAAGATACTTTATCATTCAATTAATCTTGAGCTACAACTCTGACAGTATTGAAATAACACTCTCCATAGCCCAAATACTATGAAGATTAATTGGAGCTGCTGTTTTTGTGAAACATTACTATCCCTTTAAGAGCCAGTGAGGTGTATTGAAGCCCACTGTTGAACAGGTGTGGACTCATGGTGGACTTCAACAGATGGTTGTGTACAGGCAGCTGCAGAAGATCTAATGCAAAGTAATATAAACAGATTTTAAAAGCAAAAAAAACTAACATTAAAGCTGACGTTACAGTTCTCATCTACGCTATAATGTTTTCAAAATTCCATTTATAGTTAGAGGAGTTTTGCCTTTCAAGTATGAGATTGTTGTGCAGTGCATTGCTCAAACATCTTGGTCTTTAGAGAATTAACTTAACGACCCGCCTGTTCTTTGTTGTCTATTGAATATGTAATTGATAAAAGCAAGTCATAGGGAGCTGAGGAGTTTAGGTTTTCTGTTCAAACTATAACCATTTTTCCCAATACTTTTTATGTCGCAAGTGTGAATTACAACATTAGTAGGGGAAAAAGCCAGCAGCCCACTCAAAGTAAAGTTTCCTCATAGGTGTGCCAGTGGGTTGTAATTTTTTGTTTTATTTGCTCTTTCAGAATAGTTATCTACTGAAATATTTTATTCTGTACTACTGTGCAGTTAAATGTTAACAATTTAGGTATGCATGGTTATAAATCGCATCAACAGCCAGCAACATATCTCACTGCACAGCTACCATTGCAGCAGCTCTGTAAATCAATGGATCCTTTTCTACTATGTCATTGTATGTCAGTGTCCTATGCCTGATCCTGTGGTAATCATGCCTTTCACATTAAAATATTCATTTTCTTCACTAGATTATGTTAACTACTGCCCTGGGTTGGGCAACTCTAACCAGTCACATAGTTCCTCTTTTAATGATATTTTTGTTATTACAGTGATGAGTTACTCAGTAGCTGTCTTTTTGTTCAAACAGAAAAACCCTTCATTGAGTATAACACCTAAAATGTACTTGAGTTCTATATGGTTTTTAAATACCCTGTATTTCATTGAAGCCTCTGTAAATATTCTCTAGTTGTCTTCTGAGGCCTCAAAACCAGTCTTACATTAGCTTGGAGGGATCAGCCATTACTGCCTTTTGGAGGTCTGCCAGGAACACAGCAGTTTGATGTGATTGTAAATGACCTGAGATATATAGCAACTTTCTTAGTAAGAGGTGGGTAGTAATACTAACTGTCTTTAGCTTTGGTCTCTCATTACAAGCATCACAAATGAAATAAAAAAAATAAATAAATAAAAGATAAAAAAAATATTTCTGAAAAGAACAATTTACAAAGCATTAAAAAGCAAGTATATTATTGTAATTTTGGTATCTAGCATATTAATAATTTTATCTACCTGTAAGTTACATCGGTCATTTTAATTTTAGGTGTTAGTGTTAATTTTAAATACTGACCTCTTTAGGTTTTCAAATCCCAGTTCTGGAGGACCTATGTACAAGTACAAGTGTCTACTGTGTAAGCTGTA
This sequence comes from Rhinophrynus dorsalis, assembly GCA_037306005.1. NCBI lineage: Eukaryota > Metazoa > Chordata > Amphibia > Anura > Rhinophrynidae > Rhinophrynus > Rhinophrynus dorsalis. The sequence continues at coordinate 290,623,745 of CM074721.1, forward strand.
GGGCTTGGAAACCCATGCTCTATCATCAGGTAATCTCATCAGAATGTTCCTGCTTGTGCAAACATGAGTTTAAAAATGACTGAGCCTGACGTTAACTCAGCTACACTTAAGCCAGTGGTTCTCAATCTTTTTTTTGTTCGGGGCACCCCAACACATAATCTAGAACATTTAGGGTACCCCTAACATATTTAATGTACTTTATAAAGGGCATAATGATGGTTACAGTACATAATGTACAGTTGTTAGGTCTTACAATAATAACAAAACTAAACATATTGTGTTTAACAATTTCTATAAATCTTTATTTAAAAGTCCATTTTTGTCAGTCTTCATAGAAACATGGGGCACCCTAAGTTAATGTCTGTGGCACACCAAAGTGCCACGGCCCCCTGGTTGAGAATCAGACTTAAGCAGAAAACTCCTAAAGACATGGCCTGTTAGAGTTGGCAACAAAGCAACAACGGCACTGCTGTGTTGTTACAGTCCAACAATGGATAATGTAGATGATGAGCCAATACAGTGAACACTCACCGCTTTGATGTATATCCATGGTGCTAGTCCAAGAGATTCCAACCTCTGAATATATAACAAAACAAAAGGGCCGCACTAAAAGTGAAATGTAAAAATGTCTGAGTAAGCGCTAGCCGTGCAAAACGCGTGAGACTATTTTTGTGGTGTGGCATTCCAGTGTGTTTTTGTGAAATAAAGCTGTTTTTACTTTTGTATATTTCACGTTTAGTGCGGCTCTTTTGTTTTGTTATCTGTTAGAGTTGGCAACCACTGCTAGAGATCAGAGCCAGGTTTTCTGTGGGATTCATGTGACCTATGTATGCAGACCAGTGGTACAAATAAGGTGGGTGAGATGTTTTGATTGGCACACCTGTGCTGTTTCTGTTTTACATATGGCTGTCAGGAGTAGGAAGCCTTTTGACTCTCAATCTGTTGGGGCCTTCAGCTCTACCTAAATACCTAAATCCTGGTCTGTTGGTGGTTCCTGAGGATTGAACTTGGACAGCCCTGATCTAATATGTTTGCATTTGCTGAAATGGCACCACAGCTTAATTTTTAATCCAAATGTTTGGGAAAATGTTCTGATGTACGTGCATTGTATTACTTGTTCCTTTGGTATGCAGAGCTTATTTATATTGCCAACACTGTCTTCAAAAGGGTAAACTGTTCTGAACTTGTTGTAACTAAGATGTTCAGGAAAAAAGTTGTTCTTGGAACTAGTGTAATTAAAACTGGTTAGTTTGCAAGCACACAGTTCTTTTTAGTTATAAGAACAGCTCTGTTGTTTAAAAATGTATACTTGTAGAATGTCTTGTCCACTTTTTTATTTTCCAAGTCAATAACGCTTAGGTTTTTTCTTCCTGAAGTCAAATTAAGGTGTTCTTGATTACCCCCCCCCCCCCTTAAAGACCAGAGCAATTTGACATACCACAATATCTTTCTATGTGTTATAAAACTGTGTGTCATAATTTTGGGCTATAGTAAACTTTCTTTGGTATTATACATATACATATTACATATGTATGTTGAAAAATAAATACATAAAAAATAATAAAAATATATATATAATGGGAGGATGAATTTTGTTCCTTTTTGTTTGAACGCAATTTAATTCCGTTGTTAATTACTCCCAAAATAAATTAATCTAGGTTGCCCACTTACAGATGCACCCTTTATGTATACATTCACATTTATTTTGCAATTTTGTGGTTAATAGTACAAGGTTCACATTATGTTTCTAAATAGTAAATGTGCTTTTAATATTTATATTACACTTTTATTTATTTTGGATGTACAATCAGGAATGGCATGCCTCCTCAATCTCTCCTTACCCCTTTTTATGTTGATCTTGTAACTCTAAGTTACTGTGAACACTTTTTTCTCCTGGACAAACAAATCTCGCAGCTGTTAAGCAGTTAATTTATTTCCCGGCAGTAAGAAGAGAAGCACTGTCACTGGCAGCCATTTTCCTACACTGGTCTGTGCTACCACAATGGACATCAAACTCTGTACACTTCTCATTGAGATCATTGGAAACTGCAAGTAGCAGACTAGATTTGATTCACCATTACTGTCAGTGTGTTTCTGTCTCTTGGGGTGCGCTGCCATTTCTGAGAACTCTTCAATCTCTCCCTCTTGCTTACTCCTAACACTTCCCTCAAGGTTTCCCAATAGGCCATTATTTTAGGATTTCCCTGCTTGCACAAATGGGAGGGATGGAGGAACTTTAGCACCAAATATCTCCAAATAATTTATTTTTGTAAAATCTACCATACTGAATAAAGTTTATTTCTGGCATTACTAACCCTTTAAATACATAAGACACCAGGCCAAGCAGCATCGAAGGTACAATGTCACTGCATGTGATGTTGCCATAAAAAAAAAAAAAACAAACGCACAATACAAAGATATTTCAAAAGATCACAGAGTATAGCTAAATGAATCAAAATATTCTCCTAGCCTCTCCCTGTGCTCTTCACATTTGTTCTCTTCCACCATAGTAACCTCCTCTCACTCATGTACGATACCTCTACAGGGCTGCACTCTGTATCGTGCCATTATCGGACTTGAATTGAACTTTACTTGTTTTAAGCATACCTTGAAAACGGCAAGTAAAGAAATATTTGGCCTATGTAGTTTGTCAGTTGTTCCCCATACCATCAGACTGTCCCCCAGTCTTCAGATCTTCAGACTCCTCCTGAAAACTCACCTCTTTAGGGAAGCCTATCAACTACCTCCATAAACATTATCACCAAGAACCACCCTGGACTACTGCATTCAACAGCATTTCTCTATCCCTCTCACTGACCAGCAGTTCATGTGGCACACCTAAGAACTTACTCCTTCTGTGTCCAACCTACCTTCCTCTAGACTGTAAGCTCTCACGAGCAGGGCCCTCTCATCCTTCTGTTCTTCACCTTTTATTTGTACTATTTAATATATCTGTATGTCTATTTCGTATTTTACAGAGCTGCGGAATAAGATGGCGTTGTATACATGAAAAATAGTACTATAAAAACCACAACCCTTATTTTATTCTTGGTCTTGTCTTAGGTTCAGGACATGCCTATCCAATACATGCTTAAATTCTCCCACTGTATTAACCGCTACCACTTCTGCTGATAGGCCATTTCACTTTCTACCACCCTCTCAGTGAAGTAAGCCTAGGAAAGGGGGGGTGGGTACAGATAGCAAAAATGGGGTAGATAGAGCAGATAGGAACTGGGTCCAAGTAAATGACCAGGGGGGTGGAGAAAGGGTGGGGAGAAATTTAGTTAGTAGGGAGGAAATCCTAGTAAATGAAGGTGAAGAAAAAAGGCATGTAGGGATTAATATATGTAAAGACTTCAAAATCAATTGTATGCTAGCAAATGCAAGAAGTATGGTAGATAAAATAGGAGAACTAGAATTGCTGGCGGTTAATGAGCAATTGGACATAATTGGAATAACAGAAACATGGTGGAACGATGCACATGACTGGACTGTAAATATAGAGGGCTATTCCCTGTTTAGAAGACACAGAATTAATAGAAAAGGTGGAGGTGTGTGCTTATATTTGAAAACAGAGCTAAATCCAGTTTTGCGAGGTGATATTTGTGAGGAAACTGGCCAAACTGTGGAGTCCATATGGGTAGAAATCGAGACTAAATGTGGTGTGAAAGGTAAAAAAAGTTGTTGGTGGGCATATGCTACAAACCACCAAATATCGATGACAATGATGAGGCCCAACTGCTATTGCAAATGAGGAAAGCTGCACAGTTTGGGCATACTATAATTATGGGAGATTTTAATTATCCAGATATCAACTGGAGAAATGAGACCTGTCAGAGTGCTAAGGGTAGCAGGTTTTTGAACACACTTCGTGAAAGCTACATGTCACAAATGGTGGAAGCGCCGACAAGAAATAACAATGTATTGGACCTAGTGATCACTAATAACACAGAAATGGTATCCAATATTAAGGTAAGAGAACATTTGGGAAACAGTGATCACAACATGGTTACATTTGAGATCAGTCTGGCAAAGCAAAAATGTATAGGTTCAACCAAAACTCTTAATTTTAAAAAAGCGAACTTCAAATTGTTAAGGGCCTCAATGCAACACATAGACTGGGATATTTTATTTAAAGGCAAAAATACTGAGGAAAAATGGTCAGAATTCAAATTTAGGTTGCAGAAATGTACCCAACAGTATATACCAATGGGGAACAAGTGCAAAAGAAGTAAGTCACAGCCAATGTGGTTAACTGCACATGTAAAGAAGGAAATGGCAAGGAAAAAAAAAGCATTCAAATTATTTAAGTCAGAAGGAACTGAACAATCTTTCTTAAAATACAGGGAGTGCAACAAAGATTGCAAAAAGGCAATTAGGGTAGCAAAAATAGATAATGAAACTCGAATTGCAAGGGAAAGCAAGACTAATCCAAAAAAGTTTTTTAAATATATAAATAGCAAAAAACTTAAAAGGGAGTGCATTGGACCATTCAAAAATGAGATGGGTGAGTTGGTTAGTGAGGATAAGGAAAAGGCCGATGTTTTAAACACCTTTGCATCAGTATATACAAGGGAGCAAGGAATGGTAGAAGAGCCTCCGCAAGTAACAAATAAAACAATACAATTAATAGATATTGGGTTAACTCAAGAAGATGTCATGGGAAGACTGAACAAAATTAAGACCGACAAAGCACCGGGTCCTGATGGTATACATCCAAGGGTTCTTCAGGAACTCAGTGCAGTGTTAGCAAAACCCCTATATTTACTCTTTAAAGATTCTATTACCACAGGCTCAGTGCCACAGGATTGGCGAAGAGCTAACATAGTGCCTCTATTTAAGAAGGGAACTAAAACAGAACCTGTGAATTATAGACCAGTGAGTTTGACCTCTGTAGTGGGAAAACTATTAGAAGGGATAATAAGGGACTATATTCAGGATTATAACACAAAAAATAAGATCATTAGCACAAATCAACATGGTTTTATGAAGAATAGATCATGCCAAACTAATCTTTTCAGCTTCTATGAGGAGGTAAGCAGCAACCTTGACAATGGCAAGGCAGTAGATGTAGTATATCTAGATTTTGCAAAGGCATTTGATACAGTACCACACAGAAGGCTGGTGTATATAATAAGGAAATTGGGGCTAGGAGATAACCTTTGCAATTGGATACAAAACTGGCTGAAGGATAGGGAACAGTGTGTGGTTATAAATGGAAAATTCTCCAGTACAGTTAAAGTAGAGAGTGGAGTACCTCAGGGTTCAGTATTGGGTCCGCTGCTTTTTAACATGTTTATAAATGACCAGGAAATAGATATAGAAAGCAAAATATCAATATTTGCAGATGATACTAAATTATGCAAAGTCATTAATTCAGAACAGGATATTTTCTCTCTACAGAGGGACTTACATACAATGTCAGATTGGGCAAACATGTGGAATATGAAGTTTAATGTGGGGAAGTGTAAAGTCATGCATTTGGGAGGAAACAATCCCAAGGCTACTTATAAACTTAATGGAATAATTTTAGGTAACTCGTTGCTAGAAAAAGACCTGGGTATCCTTGTCAACTACAAACTTGGAAACAGTGACCAGTGTCAAACAGCAGTAGCAAAGGCAAACAAAGTCCTGTCTTGCATAAAAAGAGGTATTGAAGCAAGAGTGGATAACATTATTTACCCAGATTACCAGTGTACCTATTCTTATCCAGCCCCTAGCTCAACAGGCGTGGGATATCTCGCTTCACTGCCAGCACCTTTTTTTAATGCAGTCAAAACTGTATCAAAGGTTTGTTTCTATTCCCCAGCCTTACACTCAAACTTCCTTTTCTCCTCTACAGAGTGTGTGCCTTAGACTAACCAGACTTTTGTCCTGCCATCTGGATCCAGTCTCCTGTATTCCTCTCATGTACTCTATAACCAAAGTGCATGTTTCATTTTGTTAGGAGTATTATTTTTTGTGTTGCCTTCAAATACAATTTGGGTACTGGACTTCAGTAGGAACCAAATTTATGAAGACTGTTGTCAAAACCTGATTTCATAAATTTCACTCAATGATGAATTAAGACTTTGACTACTTTACTTTTGCCTTATGAACTCGAAGGGAAACCCATTGTACGTATGGAATATATATATGCAAAAGACAGTGACGCATACCAGCTGCACTATAGTAGACATAAAAACTGCCAAATATTTACATGTGGTTTTTAACTCTTGAGTACTAAAGAGGTTTCTAATGCATTGGAAACATTTTCTCTCATTTAACCCTTAGATTCTATCTAGGTGATATGATTGAAGCACCGCAGAGGTGCTCCAATCGTTTGTCAAGGAAAACCTAACACCAAACAACATTGAGATCTCTCTCCTTAAACACGCATTTGCCAAACTGGATTTCTCCCTCCTTCCTTTAGAGAGTAAATAAAATGTTAATTGGTTCAGATCATATAGCAGGTAAAACTGGACTCTCAAGCAAAGATATTGGTCCTTCACTCCGAGAACCTGACATGTCTGTCAAAGCCCTGAGTCTCAGGGTCAGATCATGAAAGTTCTCAGGCATGTTTATAACTGTTGTTGTGATTTGTGGGCTCGCCAAAGGAATGCATATGTAATGCTGCCACTGCTGTTCTGTATAGCAAAGGTTAACCCCTTGGATTTCAGAATTTTCCAACGCATTGATTTTCTGTGTGTTACAAACATTCTTAGCATCCAAGGGTTTAAGATATTGTGTTGGTGATTAAAATGGGAAAGAAATGCAAATGTGTTTTGTCATTTAATGGAGCACTGCTAAACCTTAAGTCTATTGATTTATTTATTTATATATATATATATTTTTTTTTATGAACCTCTAAGACCTTTTACTCTGTTTGGACACTGGGGACGTTTTAGCTTGCTGTCTAGGCAGTCTGTTGATTTAACAGAATAGTTGTAAGGAAATTATACCTCAGACCCGTGATCACTCAGCATAATCAATAAGGGTTCAAGAGAAGTTCAGTGAAAAGGAAAAAAAATCCCACTTTCTGTTTAACTGTTAAACTCTATGCTGTGTAATCGTATGGTGAAGTTTGGTGACCTGATAGTCTTTCTCTTAATTTTTATGAAATTGAATTTAATACAGTTTATAAGGCCATCTACACTTTTGATTTTAGCTTCAAGGAAGATGCTGTTATTGAGGATGTAAACCAGAAGAAATTGCCTCACTGTCATGTGGGTGCCTCAGTCCAACAGTAGTCTTGCCTTTAGACAGTTTGACTAGCACTTCAGATTGTGCGCTGTTATTTCTTGTATGGCAAGAATAATTCTAGTCCAGTTGTCTCAACACTCATCTGTTTCAGGTAAAGTTAGTGAACTGAAAAAATAGGCCTCCTGACAAATCCTTACTGTTTTAATTTTCTGCATAGTTCTGCTATAAAAGGAGAAGAACTTTCATATGTACAAAATTTTTCCCCAATTAATTATTCGATTGTTAATCAGAAATGGCATAATAAAAGTTTAAGTGCCTGCATTATTTGGAATCATAACGTTGTATGAAACATACATCAGTAGGACAGCGCAGACATCTGGGCGGAGAGTGATCTGGGCTCCTGCAATGTCTGTCCCGGTCTTGTCAGTGATATTTGCCAAAGGGGAGTTGCATTTTAGGTACAGGTAGGGATGGACAGCGCAGACACACAGATCACTCTTCGCCAGGATGTCTGCACTGTCCAACTGATGTAAGTTTCATACGATGTTATGATTCCAACTCATGCAGGCACTTAAAGGGATAGCAATGTTAGCAATAAAGTAGATTGCCAAGTCTTCTTTATTGTAAATGTAACACATTGCACTATGTTTAGCAACTTACTTTTCAGTAGTTCAAAAGATATTAAATGTAGAAACAATCCCCTTTCCACCCCTTCTGGCCACATCACGCTGCATCTGTCTGGTCCGGACTGATGCAGCATGGGACAAACTTCAGTAAGCAAATGGAAATCCTTCCCTCCTTCGTCAAGGGGGGCAGGGTTTTCCTTATACTTCCTCAGTGAAGTTTGTCCCTTGCTGCATATGTCCGGTCCTGGGACCAGACTGCAGATTCAGTGGTAGGGGGATCTTTCTACATTTCATATCTTTTGAACTACAGAAAAGTAAGTTGCTAAACATAGCACAATGTGTTACATTTACAATAAAGAAGACTCTGCAATCTACTTTATTGCAAACATTACTATCTGTTTAAGAAACTTTATTATGCTATTTACAGAATTCACAGCTACTAATAGTTGGGAATAACTTACGTAAGCATGATAGTTACTATTTACTAATATAAACTTATCAGGCCTCTTTAACATGAGCAACATCATTTTTACTTCCCTCTGTGACTGTTCTGTCTCATGTGAAATTTCCCCCAATTCTATCTTGTTTCACTGCAAGCCAGGGTGCAGGAGAGTTGTCTGCAGTCACATGGGCCAGCCAGTATAACTCAGCCATTCATTAGATGTTGCTATGAGCATAGCAACCTCCAAATTCTCTTTATGTAAAAGGTCTGCCATGTGCCCTTCTTACTGCTGTGTTACTAAGGGAATGCAAAAAAGTTGCAGCATTCTGGACTTTAGTGTGATTACATATAGGAATAGTTGCCCATGTGTAAGGCACAGTAGTATGTGTGTAGATATGTATACATATTCTGGTAGGACTGAGAAAGTTAGCTGGCTTGCAATGGGTTGTATTAAGGCCCTGAGAACCAGTTTAGTTTCCAAGGTTTGCCTTACTTCAACTTCAGAACTTAACTGCCAGTAAGTCCCAATAATCTTTCTGCCTTGTTCCTTTTGACCTAGGCTTTCAGGGTTAAAACTGTGCATGCATAAGGTTACTCAGAATCCTATATTGTTCCCTGACTACTAAACGATATGTTGTGCACACCTCTGGGTCCTTAAAGAGTTAGAGTTAAAGATTGGAAGACCTTTTGGTGAAACACACAAGGAGGAAATGCCATGTCCGCCTTTCCATTGAGTGTTTAGTGTCTCACTAGTGACATGCAGATGTTGGCCATGGTTTGCTTTCCCATCTAAGGTCTTTTTCGATGGTGTTCCTGTGCCTAACCGCTTTAACATGTACTTATCACAACAGCCAGGCTTCTTTTTCCTGATTAATCTGATACTACTGTACAATCCAACTTCAGCTGCACACAATGCTCTGAGGATGCACATCTCCCTTTTGTGTGTGGTATGTGAAAATGTTTGTGTAATTGTTATTCTGGACCCTAAGTTGACCATTTCCTCAGAAGCTTACTTATATAGTTATAAATGCCTTTCACCTATATATTTTAATGTGGACACTCCAGATTATCTTGGTAAATAGACCAATTTGAACCGATTGAAAAAACAAAAAACACAAGTTGCATACAGTCTATGAATCTCAAACGTGTTTGATTTTTTGCTTTAACCTCATCAGGGCTGAATTATTTGCTGTGTAGCACAGCGTGCATAATTAACAACTTGGCTGTTGAAATTCCAACCTGTGGCGGCTGTGGGAACATATCCACTTCCAAAAACTGGTATTAACATATAATAGAGGTGTAATCGAGCAGATGCTGTCAAGATGGATGCTCTCAATGAGGTGAGGACTTGGGAAAAGTGACAGATCCTCTTTAACTTTTTTGTATTCTAGGGACCTTCCAATGTGTTGGATATGTCTCTAGCAATCCAGGGAGTGAGAAAAATAAATAGCATTTCTGTTAGAAAAAAAAGATTTCCATAACCCAGTAGATGTTCAAGGGAACTAAAAATTAAATTTGAAACTTTTCTACCACCCACAAGGGTTAAAACTGATATTGTATAGTTTTGTCAAATGTGTAGAAACATGCATAATCAAATATTTGATTAGGTTGGTGCAAGTCTGAAGGGAAAATGCCTAAGCTAAGAAAGTTAAATGTACCCAGACTTCTTGTACTTTTAACCGAAAGAAGGTCTTAAAATGATATATTGTGAATGCATTATTAAAGCAGAGCTTCCATGTTTGTTAGGGTGTAGTGACTGAAGGAGGAGGGATAGCCTCATTAACAGTATCTGTCTCTGGAGGATTGTATTGTCATGCAGTATTCATACATTATGGTAATGATTAATGAATAATTTACAGCACAGACAGTGATAAATCTTGTGCTGCCTAGCAATTAAAACTATTTCAGCTTTTACTTTGTGTCTAATATCAGGAATGTAATATCTTTTGCTAATGTCCTGTGAGTGAAGAAATCAAACTGCCAAGTAATATATTTTTCCTAGCAGTAGCAAATACAATTCCAAAGTTTGAATTTATTGTAGGAATGGCTTAATGCTGTGATTTGGGGTAGTATCTCACATTGCCTACTATGCATTGATGCCTTGGTAATTAAATTCTAAAATGAAAGCATACCAAAAATAATTTTGGGTAGCATGAACAAGTATTTTCCCCTGCTACTATTTATGTTTTTACTGTAGACTGCAATGTCGATTCCATCACGTGTACTGTCCCTGCAGTTGCAGCATGGGACCTCCAAAGTCTTTTATGCTCTTGCCATCTGAGAGCAGCTGGAACAGTCTGCAAACCACCTGCTAAAAGAATAGTAACCCTTTATTTTGACTTTTTATATTATGTACTTGTACCTAAGCTTTTTAATAATAATTACAATTTTTTTTAATTCTTTATTGAAAGGTCATATAAAGAGATTACAGAAAACATAAACAGTAAATACATATGGTGGCCATGAGTCTCGAGCACATCAAAGGTACCTAGGTAAATAGTCAGGTATGAATAACACGAATCAAGTATACAGACCATTGAAAAGACAATATAGTATATGTAAATGAAAGTGGGAAGGTAGAAGACAATGAGCAAAGAAAGACAATGCAGTTGGCTGAGAAGTCCAATATCATTTACATGTGGAAAATTGGAAGTAATGAGGAAAGTATCTGATGTGTTATGTACAGCAGAGCACAGGAAGGGGATGGGGATCAGAGTGGGAATGAGGGAGGGGGGGAAGGGAAGAGGAGAGAGAAGAAAGAGAGAGCAAGTGGCGATGTCTGGCAGACTACTGTGTACACTAAGGAGTAAAGCATACAAGAGCAGCTCTTGGTAGGAGAGAAATATGATGATCGTAAAACACTGCCCGATGTCAGGAGTCTCAGCTTGTATTATCCAAAGAAAGCTGAACATATCTTCAGGTATCATGTCAATTCTAATTCTGTGGGAGTCGAGGTCTCCCTATAAGACAACCAAGGTTGCCATGTGTTGAAGAAGGCAGTCAGAGATACCGTGGCTGTTGTGTGGCATTTCTCCATTGTCAGCATGGAGTCCATTTAAGAGATCCATAAGGAGAAAGAGGGAGTAGAAGTATTTTTACACATCAGGGTAATGATTGCATTTGCGATGTTAAGTAAGGGATATAATAATAATAACTCTTTATTTATATAAGATTCGGCATAGTTTAGGTGGTATTGGTAAGTCCAGATGTTCTTGAAAGAGAGAGAGAAAGGGATCAAGAGGAAGTTGAAGGCCTAACGCCCGCGTGAGAGCAGCCTGAATAGAGGTCCAAAATGGGATTATCTTACAGCAGTTCCACCAAATGTGATTCAGGGTGCCCAGCAGTTGGGAACATAGCTAACACATGGAAGATATGGAAAATGAATACATTGCGAGACGGGCTGGAGTCATATATCATCTAGTATACAGTTTGTAGTTCATTTCACATGTTCTGGAATCCCTAGCATACTTAAAATTTAGTCAAAAGATACTATTCGATTGAGCGAAAGACAGCTTTTCCTAGCTTGGCCTCTCACCATCACGCAAATTGTGGTTTAGAATCTACAGTGGTCGTGGAAAGTAAAGAGTAGGTGAGATTTTTCAAAGGGAGTGAGAGATCTAAGGAGTTGGCCCTTTGGTACCAACAAGAATAACCAACGGGAGATACTGTGAACTGACCATAGGATCCAAGTGGGAAGTCTGGATTACCTTAAAAAGAGATAAGGGTGAAGGATGGGTAGCAAATGACAGAATTTGTCGAATCAAATTCCAGAATGGAGAAAGTGACCTAGAATTATATGGGAGAGACATTCATGAGATTTTGGCATGAGAATGTAGGGAATATTCTTCAAGAAGATGGGGGAGAAAAATTTCAGGTTCCGATTAAAAATATAAGAACATCGTCTGCGAACGCGGCCATTTTGAAAGAGTTGTGCTTCACTAGAATGCCCCGGATTCTAGGGTCATTTCGGATGTGGCACAAGAGGGGTTCAAGAGATAAATTAAATATTAGGGGCGAGAGGGGACACCCTTGGCGTGTGCTGTTTTGAGATGGGATAAGAAGTTGACTAATAATAATAATAATAATTAATAATTATTATTATACATTTGTATTACACTTTTTATTTTTTTCATCCCTGATATGTGCCCATATCTGTTAGCACTGAGCTTTCTATCAGGGAACATTAATGCAGGTCTGTAGAGATACAGTGTAATAAAATGAGCATTTAATTCTGCAAGGATAGTGTAACATGATAGTAACGTTCTGCTTTGATGGTCTACTTTACATATTCTGCAGGTACATAATAAGCAAAGTCAAAATAAAGGTTATTATTCCTCTAAACTACCTTGCTGGTTTGCCCAAAGCAATGTCTACTAGACTGGCCTATGCATTCCCATTATATGAAAACTTTCAATAGGAATTGCAATGCAGCTGAACTTCCTCTGCAGCCCTGCTCCCAGAGTAGCAGACCTAGTATATGATGACTGGTGTCCTTTTAAAGATTTCATTCTGAGGTATCCATTCATGCTTTTGCACACAGTTCGTTGGACCCTATTAACACAGCATTCCTGATCTGTATCTCAGAACAGAGTGCAATGGTTACAAAAAGTATAAAACATACAGGTTCCTGGTGAGCTCAAAACAGATTTTGTTAGTAGTGCTCAATTAATTACATTTGTGTATAGTCAGGGGATCTGCAGGAACAATATTTTGGGTACTATAGTAAGTGAGCAAAAAAGGTTGTCTGCGCATGGTTATAGAGTCGGTACCTTTAACCCTACAGGGTTTTGGCGTCTATAGTATAGAGCCAGTGAGATAGCTCAGTGGTAAATTCCCTGACTATGAAGCCTGTTCAAACCTCAAGGTTGCAGGTTCGAATATCAGCAGGGTCAACTCAGCCCCTCATCCTTCCGAGGTTGATAAATGACTACCATTGATTGCGTAATAATAACACCTAATATTTCAGCTGCCGATTTGGTTAATTCCAAGAGTGTGCACTGAAAGCGCTTTGAGTCTCACTGGGAAAAAGGCGATTTATATAAATACTAGTTATTATTATTATTATAGTACCCAAGAGTTCAGTAGGTTTCCGGACTATTTTGGATCTGAAGGCCTTGAATCAGTTTCTCAAAGTAGCCCATTTTTAACTGGAATCCACTGCAACTATAATGAAGACCATTTTTCCAGGAGCATTCATGTCTACAACAGACTTCAGGGACGCATACCATCATATCCCAGTCAGAGCTTCACACAGACCGTTCCTGAGGTTTGCAATAGGAGATGAACATTTCCAGTTCAAATCCCTACCATTCGTGCTAGCCACAGCCCCAAGAGTCTTTTCAAAGGTTTTACCAGCAGCTCTTCAACCTTTAAGAAGAAAGGGGATCCACATTATATCCTATCTGGATGGCCTCATGATATTGGCAGAATCCCAGTACAAGGCAATCCAACACACAAGAGAGTGCCTGGAACATCATCATCGATTGGGATGGCTGATAAAGGACAACAAGAGTCAGCTTTTACCCTCCAGGTCATTAACCTTTCTGGGATTACAGCTGAATTCTCAGGCGAATATGGTATGTCTGACAGAGGACAGAATCAGACTAATCACCAGAAGGATAGGTCTATGCAAGAGGAACCTGACCCATACCTCTCAAGACTTCATGGAGATTCTGGGCAACCTATCATCAGTACAAGTGGTACCCTGGTCGCGACTGCACATGTGTCCTATCCAACTCAATTTCTTAAAATTCTGGAACAAAGATTCTGGGAACCCATTTCAGAGGATACCTCGTACAGACAGCATGGAAAGAATTAAGTTGGTGGCAGTTGGAGTCAGAATCTCGAGAGAGGCTTGAGTCTAGAAGATCACGACTGGGAACACCAGGCACACGTTTTAGACCATTCCAATGAAGGGATTCCGTGTAGGTAACGAGATCTCGGCACTTCTCAAGAGCCACTATGTCGACTGACACAAATCTCCTGCTGACAGCTTTACAGCTGTCAGTAGGAAACAGCAAACTTTAAACACCCGTATCTCTTAAACCATAGCGGTTTGAGAGATACCTTTTTTTGCATTTAGATCAGTTTTTTAAGCTCTTCTAGCAACACTGTAGCCAATTTCCTCAGCAAGACGCTGGTAGCCCCGGAAGAATGGTCTCTGAATCCTCTGGTATTTGAGCAGATATGTCAACATTGGGGCCAACTGGAGATATACCTCATGGCCACAAAGGAAAACACAAAATACCCAGTTTATCTGTCCAGATGTAGAGATCATAGTGCAGCAGGCATCGATGCTCTGAGAGTTCCTTGGAATTACAATTTGGCATACATATTTCGCCATTCCTGATTCTCATGGACGTACTGCGGAAGATCAAAAGAGACCAAGCAAGCGTTATGCTGATCGCACCAGATTGGCCAAGGAGACCTTGGTATTCTTTCCTGGTTACAATGTCAATAGTGTCACCTTGGAAACTCGCAGTGACATGCAATCTAGTCACTCAGAGACAGGTTTGTCAACCCAACCCCAGTTTTCTACATTTGACACCCTGAAGGTTGATCGGTTCATGTTGAAAAACAAGGGCTATGGGAAGCAGGTGCAGATACTATAATTGCAGGAAGAAAAAAGTCTATGTTAAGGGTGTATTCAAGAGTATGGTCAACTTTTTCTAGCAGGTTTAAAGCCAATTTTCCCTCAAGATCCTTCCATTAGTAGCTCCAGAATACTGGAATTCCTGCAATATGGTTTTTCACAAAGGACTACGACCAGCATCTATCAGATTCCAAGTGTCAGCCTTGTCTGCTATATTAGCTATTCAACTGATAGAACTTGACCTCATTAAACATTATTTACGGGCAATTTCTAAGGTCAGGCCTACTATCCATAGTATTTTTCCACCATAAGATCTGAACCTGATGTTTGACTAGTTATCAAAGGTTAAGGAGCGGGAGGCGCTTATTTAAAGAAGTTGAGAAGTCCTACCCATCTGGAGGGTGGAGACATTACCCCTTACTAATGCCACGTAGGGACACAGAAGAAATACAAATAATGGTAAGAAAAATTTCTCATTTGTCACTTTTGCCATATCATACATTTCAGTTTATCCTATTATAAGCTAAAAATCCAAGGCCATCCTGCACTGCTCCATACAAACCCTGTGTAAGGCATAAATCATACCAATGTGCCAATATGCTTATTTAAAAATATCCCATTATAACACACCTGCTGCAGGATGGGGGACATGTGACTTCAAATCTGTTGTTGGACTACGATTCCTATGATGTTCAGCTGGCCATGACTTACTGTAGATGATGAGAATTGTAGTAGAAAAGCTATAGAGCCACAAGTTGTGCAAGACTGTGTGCTATAGGGTAGTAATTGTGTTTGTTACAAAGCTACAATTTGCTATACGTGATTACAACACCATTAAAAGCTACATTATTCATGTTGTTCAAGGTGTTACACTATTTCAGTAATTCTAAAATGCTGTTCATGTTGTTAGACACGTTAAATATCATGAATTATTAGGCAACTCTGCACCATGAAAAATTTCAGCCCCAGTACAAAATCTTATTTACAATACGACTAGAAATATAATAATGATAGTATATGAATCACCTACAACAACAAAATATACAGAACGATCCACATAAATAAATGTTTCACACACTGGCAACATCGTGCTAGTACATGCTAACCCTATCCTAGTTCCTTGACTGGTAAATCCATGTGCAACAGTAGGGAGGAGCTGTAAAAATTCCTCCCTACTTCAGTGTGCAGGAACAATGAACCAATGAGCAAATTGCAGGATCCAGCAAACAAATGGCTGGGGTAGTGATAAGGACTGGAGTGGCCACGATGGCTTTAGCCCCTAGGGTACTTCTGTTCAACTCTCTGCTGGAAGGTAAGTAATGTGTGTCTAGGAAAGGTACTGAAAAGATTCAGCCACATCTCGTTCTTGTCTCAGCCTTCCACTGCCAGTAAGTAATATCACATTTAAATCATACTGTATTTTTGCCCTCAACCCTTACAACCACCCCCTCGTTTCCCTCACCATTACCAGCGCTGAATGGGTTTGGCCACTTTCTGTCCTGCCTTGACACCCACACTCATATTTTAAGTCCCGCTTACAGATTAATTCCACTCCTTTTAGTGATATTGGGGTACTCTGAGTACTGCATTGCACTCAAACATGTTCATAGTCCTTCCTCCACTGCTGCAGTCATACGGTCCCCTCATATTTTCAATCCCATCACATGATTGGGTGCCACAATAGTAGTTAACATGTTTCAGATTCAGGTGCTTCCCCATTAGTACTCCAAAGAGTACTGCCAACATTGCTGCTCTCACTAACCATGGTTTTTTGCCATGCATCATCCGGCACTCTGTCCCCTCTCCATATAACATGGCCACAAACTTTAATACAGTTTGGTTGTTTTCTTTAACCTCTTAAAGACTAATCACTGCACATTCCTTTAGTCCTTAAAGGTTTAGCTGTGTTTTAGGGTATAGATATATCTATTTATTGGAATAAAAACCATACATTTCTCTCTTGCTGTGTTTGTTGCCTAATGTATTAGCAGTTTCAGAGAGATGTTAAACTGTTTGTATGCCACTTTGCCTCTGAAAAGGTTAATATACATTGAAATATATGCAAAAACTTGAACTA
This sequence comes from Rhinophrynus dorsalis, assembly GCA_037306005.1. Taxonomy (NCBI): domain Eukaryota; kingdom Metazoa; phylum Chordata; class Amphibia; order Anura; family Rhinophrynidae; genus Rhinophrynus; species Rhinophrynus dorsalis. The sequence goes on from CM074721.1 coordinate 290,640,664, forward strand.
TATGCTTATCAATAGTATTCACATAGTCACACACATATGTGCAGTCAGGAGAGCAAAAGGATTCTCTTGGCTACATATATTGAAAGTAAACAAAAAAAAGTCTGTGCATCAGATCATAACATTTAACATTACTTAACATGTTACAAGTTACATTTTTTTCAAACCAGCAACTGTGAGCTTCTGTTGCTAGTACTGTATAAAATAAATGTGATAATGTACACTCGCCCTTAACACTTGCATACACGTCTGGGGTATTTGTGGTTGGATGGACAATGGGATAAGCTCTCTAAGTTACTTTCTTCATGTTCTCAGGTGAGTAATGCACAGTGATGGCACCTGGAGGAGGCCCGGGGGATATGCTCTAAGGTGTGATAATGTAGATATCACTTCTCCATTTTCTACTTTATTCTATGGAGCCAAAACACTAACATTTCTCCAACTTTGGAGACCTTGCTGCATAGGCTTTAACCCCTTAACGACATGTGACGTACTATGACCGTCACGGTCCTTGAAATACTCAAGGACCGATGACGGTCATAGTACGTCACGTACTTTTTACTTACAGTGCTCTACCGGGAGCGCTGTAAGTAAAAATAGGGCCTGAAATTGACCGCTCCAACATCGGAGCGATCTCTATCAGGCCCCATAGTGACGCACCGATACACGCGACAGGTCACTTGTACCGGCGCGTCCACGTGGTTCTATGCGGTCCTTATGGGACGGAAACGTCCCAGGACCGCCGGTCGTTAAGGGGTTAAAGAATAACTTAGGAACTGGAGAAGTGTTTTAACTTGAGACGTTCTCTGCGTTACCCCTTTATCATGCCTTAGTGCATAACTCCCCAAATCTTTTTTTTAATTTCTTTGGTATGTTTCTTCTTGCCTTCAAACAAGAAATTGTGGATATAAGAGCACACTTGTGTACTCAAAAATAAACACTATACATTGTCAACAATAAATGCTGGTCCACCTAGGGTGCACCTCCTTGTCTACCTTTTAAGATGGTATTCACTAATAAAAAATACGTATTAATAATAAATTGTAAATAAATGGAGACTAATTAGAAAAGGCACATGCAATATAAAAGTTATAACACATTATAAAAAAACACTAGTATATAATCAGTCTTCCTTTTCAGAGCCAGAAACAAATCTTCGCTGCTTGTTGAATGCAGGCTAGACCTCCGACATATCACATCTACAGCAGAAATACAAAAACACAACTGCCGGCACAGAAGATGTCTCGCTCTAAGTGTAGTAATACAGTATCTTGCTTGACCTTCACGCTTATGCGCTTAAAGTAATGTACTCGTATGAGGCTTTTGTTCTCCAGCCTCTCCAGTACATAACCTGGGATCGGTATTCTTGTCCTCCCCGTCAACTTTCTTTTCAAAGCCTCCAGCCATTGTTAAATAATGTGAGGTCTTTTCAGTAGTCACACTGAGGGGATAGACACCCCACTACGTTGACCACAGGACCTCCCCTTATCCTGGGCCATTGGACTAGGGGCTGATAGGACAAATACATTCCTCCAAAGGATGAGATAAAAAACACTCTCTAATTGTAAAAAGCTCTAGTTAGTGTACATACGCCAGAGAGTTTGAAAAAAACTTTTTCATTTTATTTATTTTTTATCTGCTGTATGTACAATCATCTGTGAAATACATTATATGTGTAAGAAACTCTTCTTTCTGGGTGAGAGAAAATGTAAACACTTGTAACGTGGCAGATGTTCTCTCTTTAGTGGATGAGAATTGAGCTTTGAAAGCTGCAGCCATCTTCCTGGACATGTGTTGCATCAGCTATCATGATAGATCTGTGTAGAGACGATGCATTGCAGGCCCTTCTGGTCCTGAAAGGGTTAAAGATCGTTCATATGCTTAATTTTCCCACTATTACATACATATGTTGAGATGTAGCTAAACTTAACACAGCTTTCTTAACTCATTGAGTGACGGAGGCATATGCAATGCATTGCATACCCCTCTGGCACTCAAAGGGGTGTAAAACCTTTCTAAATAATTTGTTGCATACCCTTTCTGTCCTTAATTGTTAAGATATCTCTTTCTGGTAAGCAGCATGCTAGCTACAACTGTGTAAGTAACATTTGAGTAGTACGTTATTTGGAAATGAAAGAGTTATCATCAGGAGTAATACACCTAGAGTTGACAGACCCCTTTTCTGTCTTTTCCCCTCTCCTTTCTGTCTTTAATACACAGTTACCACTGTGACTGATTTTGCTTCAGAATCTGAATTTATTCAGGAATTGAGCAACACAGAGAACCTGTATTTGAATTGTTTGTCCTTTGCTTCTCCTCTTCTCTATGTAGTAGGCTATTATATGTTTAAAAGAACTTGAAAAATGAGGAGCAAGAATTGCTGCAGACAATCCTCAACCAAACCTTTCTTGGTTAAAACTAATAGACACCAAAAATAAAACACATAATTAGTGTTTCATATATTAATTTGACAGGCCAGTAATTACAATAAGACCAATAATGCTCTGTAATTGAGCAGTGTAGCATAAATGCTGCTTAGTGCTGTAGGTGAAACATTAAGTATTTCCCGAAAGGGAAGAGCTGGCATTTAATTTATGTGGTGTTTATACAGCTCTCATTTGTGAATTCCACGTTAATGACTTTAGCACAGTGATAAAAATATGACATTATAGATCTGGAATGTGGCATCAGAATTATATTAAATGGGGACATTCAAAAGGCCTAACTCATTTTATGTGCTTTCATTTATTTATTTACTGGCATTCAGTTGTGTATTTAGCAAATCACACTTGGTAATTGTTTTATGCAGTAGTTAATGGAAGTTGATTGGCAGCCAGTCCAAATAAATGGTTACATCATTAATATCTTGTTTACTGAGTAAGAGTTGTACAGCAAATATAGTAGTCTTGGCACGTCATGGGTCCTTAAGGGGTTGAAAAAAATACATACCGTAAAGTCTTGGGTATAATAGGCAAATTTTTGCCTCTTTTCACTTTGTTTGAAATGGGGAGTGTGTATTATACAAGAGTTAAAAAAAAAAAAAAAAAAAAAAATTAATAAAAAGAATGGTCTGCTTACCACCTCCTTCCTTCTCGTCCCTCTACTCGCCCCTTCTGGAGACTGCCAGAACATCTATGGCATGTGTGGGGGGGCGTGCTTGGATTAGCTGCAGTCTTCCCACACTTCCCTGTGAAGACCCGTGTAAATTAAATATAATGGTAGTGCCCTTTGATGACCTGACCTGAAGGTCCTCGCAAACACTACTGAAGATTTAATGCTTAGACCTTTTTGCTTTGAGGCTACAGTAGTGCCCTGTGAGGACCTTCAGGCATCACATGATGCCTGCTTCACAGATGTCCTGGCGACCTTTGTTGGGGGTGAGTAGACGAAGGGGAAAGTGGCAGCATATTTAGGTTAAGGGAGGGAAGAAGGGGAAACCCCCCCCCCAAAAAAAAAAATACTTTTTTTTAAATTTATTTATTTTTATTGGGTAGAGGTAGGGAAGACAAGGGTATGTATTATACATAGGCACTCTTGTTTTCCCTTAAAATCTTGGGTATCGTTTACACCTGCGTATTATACACAGATATGTATTACACCTGAGATTTTACAGTATATCTGTGTGTCTCTCCATTTATTGCCACATACTCCTTTAGACACTACTTCCCTTGAAGTTTTTTTTTTTTTTTTTTTTTTTTTAAATTGCATGTTCTCAAGACTGGTGACACAATATTTGTATATGTATAATCAAATTCATTTTTTTTTTGTGAAAATTTAATTAGTTTCATCAGATTAATGTAATTTTTAGTTAATTTTTACACTGACATAATATGATGATAATGATGATCACACCAACAGAACAAAAAGCACAAGTTCAGCTATTGCTGACTTTTTCCATTTAAAGTGGTAACACCCACAGGGCTAAATTGCTACTGAACTCGCTTCACTTTAACCATTTGAATGCAATAGATATATACAGTTCAATCTTACTTTTGTATGTAGCTCCAATTCTGGCGATACTTCTGCAATCCTCTACTCGTGCTGTTTGGTCACACTTCCTTAAGTCTGTTTGATTTTGAGAGGAAGAAAGGGTCTGGAGTAGAAGACTAGCTAAATTTACTGGATCTGGAGAAATTGAGAGAAGAGTGAAATACCAAAAACAAACTGTGCATTTTTCAACATTTGTTGGGCCACTTGGTAATGTTTGGGATAAGCTTACCAAATCTGTATTTATTCAGAAAAGTTATCTCCAATCGCCCATTTAAATGTGTTAACACCTAATATTTATTTGTGTTCTGTGAAAAAATGTACTGGCAACTTCACTGATAAGCTCCCCCCACCATGTGCTTCTCACACTTTTATTACTTTTATATCCAAATGACAATTTTCGTTGCCTTTCTGTGAACAGCCCGGATGTCATACTGTGTTGTGGTTTTTTTCTTCTTCCAGCAGATCCTGCACTCTATTGGAATTTCAGTTTAAAAAAAAAAACCAAAAAAACAAAAACAGTGAATGACTAACTGTCCTGGAGTGTATTTTTCTATGTTCCACTAGCTAATGTTTATGGTTATGTGTTTAGTATAAACTTGCCTTTCTGTAATGCCAAAACTCGTGTTTTTATGCTTAGGGATTCCTATGAATAATAATTCTTTGTTGTCCAATACAGGTTACTGGTATCTCTGGGCAGGTGATCAGCCCCTTTAAATAGGCAGGAACAATTCTGAGAAGTGACTGCTGGGTGGAGCCTACCACCTGTCCTTAGCTTGCAGCTATCCAATCCCCAACCAGTAAGATTTGTTCCTTGGTCAAGACCCAAGCAAGAGAACAGTTCTGCTATAGTTTTAGCTTTTTTTATTTTTTTCTGTTAGATATAGGATACCACCATCAGGCGGATTTCCATCACTGACAATTCCCATCACCTAAATGTGGATAGCTCCGTTTACATGTATTGGACAACAGAGAAAAGAGGATTTTAGTCTTACCTGTTAAATCCTTTTCTCTTAGTCCATACAGGTTACTGGTCTCCCACTCTGTCAAGTGACCATGCTTGGCTCTCCTTTGGCAGATTGTGGGGGTCCTTTCAGGTTCATGCTCAAGAGTCTTCCTTTACCTTCTTACTATATAGTCAATAGTTAGTCTTCAAATCTTACTGGTTGAGGATTGGCTAGCTGCAAGCTAAGGAGAGAAGGTAGGCTCTACCCAGCTGTTCACAGAATTGTTCCTGCCTATTTAAAAGGGCTGATCGCCAACCCAAAGTTACCAGTAACCTGTATGGACTAAGAGAAAAGGATTTAACAGGTAAGACTAAAAGTCTATTTTTCCATATATTTTTAAAAGTAAACAATATTCCAATTTCAGGGGCTGGTCACTTGCATTTTTACCCGAAGTTTGGCTTGTTAGGAAACATAGAGAAGATGGACTATAGCAAAAAAAACTGCATTGCTCACCTCCTGGCACTCAAAAGGCTAAAGAATACTCTTGAATGTGTGTACTCCCCTGTTTTTCCTAAAAGGATACCCTATAATTTTTAAGCAATAGGATATGGGATAGGGGTGCCATGTTCCAACCTGTCTGTTTAAAGTCCTATGTATTCTGTTCATGTGGGGTGATATGTGAGCCACCTACATGAACATGATAATGGCTACTCTCTTTTGAAAGAGGGGATTACCTTCTTTCAAACAAAGGTGCTCCCACATTTTAATTATGAGTAGGGGGGTCTGAGATTGTAGCTCTTACAGAGCTCCTTCATCCCATTCTATACATTATTATAATGCTCATACGTGACCATATACTGTAATTTGTGCAATGAGATGCCTGTGACAAGTGGCCTCTGAATCTGTAAGCCTCAGTCTCATGTATTAATGTCTTCACTGTGGGACTGGAGAGGATATGCCTGTCCACATTCATAGCAGTTTTAGGGTCCCTGTTGGGGAGGTGAACAGCCATGCCCTTAGCAGCAGAGTATTTTGTTTTTAGTATGTCAGCATGTAGGTATGATGTTATGCACTTTTACACTTCGAACAGCTGTTGCCAGCTCCAGACCAAATAACTTTTTAGCAATGGATATATTCAGTATCTTATCACCTCAGCATTAAAGGTCCTACCATTAGCACAAGTAGAGCCATAAGAATTACGCATCCACTAACCATTTTTCCCTCTGCTATTTGACTAAAATACTCCTCTTCCCATCCCAGGCTTCCCAATCTTAAACTAATTCAATACTGCTAACACCCACTTCTGGGATTAGCAATAATTTAAACTTGTGACCCTCATGTGCATATGCCTCTCTTACTCTCTAGCTCTTCATGTGCTGGGAGGCAGTTTATTAGTTTATGCTGCTGTGACATCCCACCCAATAGAAATGACTTTGGGACATATTATATGGTACAAGTTAATACATGTTTTGAGGATGTTAATTCCTTGTTGGGACCTAATGCAATGCTGTTGCGCTACAAGACAAGAGTGTGACACTACTGTGGGTGCTATTTCTTCCCTTACCTTTTTTTGACTTGTGTGCCTAATCTACCTTGTGAGATACCTAGTACACACTGATTTTTGAGCAATGACTAATGTTCCAGTAGACGTTAGTGTGCTTTTATTTTGAAAATTTACAGCTAGTGCTACACCAGCAGTTTATTCTAGGAATGTTACATATCGGACTAAGCTGGTCATACACACAGTTCAGTTTGCAAAATGTTATCCCTTTGAGTGCCTGACGGGGGGGGGGGGGTGCATTGTGGAACAAATTGCACAACCTTCTGGTACTTTTGTTTGTCATATACTGTATATATAAACTGTCCACTATAAATGTTTTTTTTTAACCAGTAAGTATACATTGAGATTCTCTCGTGAAAGGTTAAGTTGACATTGCTGGGACTAGAACCTGCGACTCTTAGGTTTGAACAGATTCTACAGCTGTTGCGTTAATTATCTCACCGGCCCAATGGATGCTGTTTAAGAAGATATTTCTGTGAGATAAAAAGTTACAAGATATAGGGGGAAATGCACTAAACTGTGACAGAGGTGATAAACTGGAGATGACTACTTCAGTTATCACTTCTCCGATTCCTATATTCTATGAAGCCTATGCACGAAGATCTCTCCCACTTGAGGAATCTTAGTGCATAGACTCCATAGAGTAACATAAGATTTGGAGAAGTGGTATCACTGGTGGAGTAATATTTATCACCTCTTTATCACACCTTGGTTCATAACCCCCATAGTCTTGGTATATCCTTAAGAAACCTCTATCTAAACATTCTTCTACATGGGGAAAAATGTATTGGTAGTGTGAAGAGAAACCTATTGTTACAGCATTATAGATTATTGGGTACTTCTCCGCTATTAGTCTTATACTCAAGACCTTGTGAAGGGCTAAATTTCATGCCTTGAGCAATCTACATTATTTTGCTCTTTCTCAGTGTGCGCTCGTCACATTTTTTTCGTTTGTTAAATGGTTTTATGTCACAAATTCCCTTTAGAGTCTAGATAAAAAACAGCGTTAAAGTTTTCACCTGCATTGTAACCCAGTCCAAAAATAGGTACATAGAAACATAGAATTTGACGGCAGATAAGAACCATTCGGCCCATCTAGTCTGCCCAATTTCCTACTGTGTATAAAAAAAAAAACCTCAAACCTTTTTTGGTCCTTGGTCTTTTCTTATGTTAAGGACCGCCTTATGCCTATCCCATTCATGCTTAAATTCTGTCACTGTATTGACATCTACCACTTCTGCTGGTAGGCTATTCCACTTGTCTACTACCCTCTCAGTGAAGTAAAACTTTCTTACATTACATCTAAACCTGTGTCCCTCTAGTTTTAGACTATGGCCTCTTGTCCTAACGTTTTTACTCTTTTGAAATATACTTCCATCCTGTACTTTGTTGAATCCCTTCATGTATTTGAATGTTTCTATCATATCCCCTCTCTCTCTTCTCTCCTCCAAGCTATACATATTCATATCCTTTAGTCTATCCTGATATTTCTTTTCCTGTAGACCAGTCACCATTTTAGTAGCCCTTCTTTGAATTTTCTCTAGAGTATCAATATCCTTCTGGAGATGGGGTCTCCAGTACTGTACACAATATTCTAGGTGAGGTCTAACTAGAGATCTGTACAGTGGCATGACTACTTCCCTTTTTCTGCTACTAATGCCCCTAGCTATACAACCCAGTGCCCTGCTTGCATTTCCCATCGCTTTATTACATTGCCTGCTTACCTTTAAGTCATTAGAAATAATTACTCCCAAATCCCTTTCCTCTGTTGTCTCTGACAGCACAGTACCCTTAATGGTATATTTTCCCTTTGGATTTTTATGTCCCAAGTGCATTATTTTACATTTATCAACGTTAAAGTGCATCTGCCACACTCTTGACCATTCTTCTAATTTACCTAAATCATTCGCCATTTGGCTTTTTCCCCCTGGAATGTCTACCCTATTGCAGATCTTTGCATCATCTGCAAAAAGGCATACCTTTCCTTGAAGACCTTTTGCAATATCACTAATAAAAATATTAAAAAGAATGGGCCCCAGTACAGATCCCTGAGGTACTCCACTAGTAACACTCCTTTCGTCCGAATATTCTCCATTGACTACCACCTTCTGTCTCCTGTCATTCAGCCATTGCCTTATCCATTTCACTATTTTTACATCTAGACCCAAACACTGCAATTTATTTATGAGTCTTCTATGAGGGACAGTGTCAAATGCTTTACTGAAATCTAGATAAGCTATATCTACTGCTCCCCCTTGATCTATTATTTTAGTTACCCAGTCAAAAAAATCTATGAGGTTAGTTTGACAAGATCTCCCTGCTGTAAACCCATGCTGTTTGGTATCTTGCAAGCTATTTATATTCAGATATTCAACAATTCTTTCCTTTAACATAGTCTCCATTAATTTTCCCACTACTGATGTAAGACTTACTGGTCTGTAGTTACCAGACTCTTCCCTGCTACCTTTTTTGTGAAGCGGTACTACATTTGCTACCTTCCAATCTTCTGGAACAATTCCTGTTGCTAGTGACTGATTGAATAAATCTGTTAAAGGTTTTGCCAGAACACACTTAAGTTCTTTTAATAACTTTGGGTGTATCCCATCTGGACCCATTGATTTATCTGTTTTTACATTAGAAAGTTGAATTAGAACTTCTTCTTCTGTAAACATGCATGTTTCCCGTGTCTTGCCATTTCTTTTTTCTAACAGAGGTCCCTTCCCTTCATCTTCCTGTGTAAAAACTGAACAGAAATATTCATTGAGACAGTCAGCTAGCCCTTTATTCTCATTTACATAGTTTCCATCTTTTGTTTTTAGTCTAACTATTCCTTGTTTCGTTTTCCTCCTTTCACTTATATATCTAAAAAATGTTTTATCCCCCTTTTTTATTGACTGGGCAATTTTTTCCTCTGTGTGTGCTTTGGCACATCTAATAATACATTTGGCCTCCTTCAACCTAGTTTTGTACCGATACCTATCTTCTTCCTTCTGTCAAAAGTGGGTTCATAACGTTAATGCAATATCTAAAGAGCTATGCTTCACAATGCATTCTGAAACAGTAATAATAGACCTTGGTGACGAGAGGGGCATGGTGATCTATAATTGAATATTTCAAATACATTAAATGATTTTGGCATAATTCAGGAATTTGAGCATTTTTCAGAGAAATGTAAAATTTAGAACAAGAGGTCATGCTCTTGGAGGTGGAAGATCCCAGTAAAAATAGTACAATTCAAAATTCTGTAGAAGGAATGGTGGACACATGTAATATCCCTCTAAAGTGGTAGTGTTAATGTAGTAAGTGAAATAAAGAATGCCTTGGACAGATATGGTTAAATATAGATGAAAGAAGTCTTAGGACAAAGGCTATCTGTCATTGTTTGAACTGGTAACTATTTTTTCTTTCTTTACTGTGGTTAAACATTAGACAGTACACTATCAAGCATTTTCATAACGAGACCATGACTTGTTGGCATACTTTTCTGTAAGTTAAAGTAATGTTTCATAATAAAAGCATCTACAATTAATCTTCATAGTATTTGGGCCAAGGAGAGTGTTATTTCAGTACTGTAGTTGTAATTCAAGTGTAATTGACTGATAAAGTATCCCCCTCCCTCCCCTTTTACTGATGTAACACTGCTCACCTAAGAGCAGCAGGGTGGTGTCCAGGTGGATTGCAGAGAGGGACACTCTTCACTTAGCATAAGGGAAGAACTTGAAAAACCTGTCGATGGGGGCAGGGTTTTCATTGTTCTCACAGTAGGAAGATTGTCCCTTGCTGTGAGCTGTCTGGTCTGTGGACCAGATTCTACATCTGAGGGGAGGTGGCTTACACTAGGTAAATGGGGCTGGAGGGGGATACTTTATCATTCAATTACTCTTGAACTACAACTCTAACAGTATTGAAATAACACTCTCTGGCTCAAATACTATGAAGATTAATTGGAGCTGCTGTTTTTGTGAAATCATTACTATCCCTTTAATCTACTGTACATTTGTATTTGCATAAATGTTATGTTGCATATTTTGTACTGTAGTTTATTTTAGGTTATATTATATTTCTAAAAACTGGTACTTGTATGCAGGCATGGAGCTGCAGGTTGCCCAATTCGATGTGTAATATAAGTAATACAAGGTGCCCTGCACCACCCCTTCTCTTCCCATCATAAATAGATGTACCTAACTGTTGTATGAAGACACCAACATAGATATGTCTCTGTTGAAAAGAGAACCCCTTTTCCAGAAAGTGTATTCATGTTTGCTCACCTATGCGTGCAGTGATGGGCAACATGTGACCATCCAGCTATTGATGAAATACTATTAGAATCCTCCTTGGCCATCTAACTACTGACAGATGTGTTGTCATGCTGCACTTCCAAATGACACTGGTCTATAACCAATCAGTATGGTTGGGATGGTGACATTAAAATGAGGAGTCTTGCTGGGATCACTGTGTAAGTGACAGTCAAGGGGTTACAGTCCACATTTAAATCAATGGTCATTTTGGCAATTTTTAGTTCTCCCCTATGGTGCAGATGCTTTGCCCCAGAACTCCTCCACATTTTCTTTGAACATATAGCCCATAGTCTTTCATTTGGGCAAAAGTCGCTGTGCAGAACTGAAGCATTTTAACTGTGTATTTAAGTGACTTCTGCAGACACCCATTAACTTTCTATAATAAATCACTAATGCAAATGGGAGTGGGTATCACAGTGCTGTTATCAGGACAGAATAATAAATTACCTCCCTCCTTATTTTATTAAGAACCATAAAACATCACTAAATGTATGGGTGTTAATGGGGAGTTTAGAATATCCGATAACCTTATCAACTGATTAAAGGGCAGCTCACACCTAGGAGAGAACAATACAAATAGTCTGTGTTAACCTACTATATACAGGGCAATTTTCATTAAGCTAAAAAGGAGCAATTCTGAAGCAAACCAACTGATCCATATAGTGGAAATTAATATCTCCATTTATTTGAGCTGAGTTTTTAACCCCTTGAATGCAAGAGAGGAAATTCAGTGCATTGTAAAGCAATTCATTGAAAAACTATCTAGTATTACAGGGGTTAAAAAAACCTTTTCATCACTGGGAATTATGCAAATTTGTATTTTCGTCCTGTGTTGCAGTTTGTTCCAGAACTGATCATTTTTATCTCTGTATATGGATGGGACACAGTGTTTTAGTTTAAAATGGGACTTTCAGATAATAGCAAGTCGCCATGCATTCATTAAATGCATGGCGACTAGCTTGAAAATAGATGTCTTAACATAAAAAAATACATGTGTCTAAAGGAATCCGTCCCGTTTGGAGACCGGAACTGAGGCTAGAGAGCAGACTTCGTGTCTCTCCGCATGCGGTGTCAGTCCCGGTCTCCATAGAGTAGACTGCTTTGCACCATATGGTCACCAGAAGGGACTGACAACGCAGGCTCACAGATCGCACTAATCTGCCAGTCAGTCCTGAAACGGAATGGATTCCTTTCGACACATGTATTTTTTTATGGTAAGACATCTATTTTCAAGCTAGTCGCCATGGATTTAAAGGGATAGTAATGTTTCATAATAAAAGCAGCTCTAATTAATCATCATAGTATTTGAAAGAGAGAAGACTTATATCGTTCTTCATGTTTTTTTTAATGCCTACAGAATAAAATAGTATTACTATCCCTTTAATGAATGCATGATGACTGGCTATTATCTGAAAGTTCCGCTTTAAAGCAGTGGTTATCAACCCCTTTTTTTTTTTTTTTTTTTTTTTTTTTAATCAAGGCACCCCTAACACGTAATCTGGAACTTTTGGCACACCCCTAACATGTTTAATGTAACTTATCAAGGGCATAATAAAGGGTACAATTCATAAATATTACAGATATTATTAGGTCTCACAATCCGAATAATAAAATTAAACATTGTGCATAACAATTTCCATTTCTACATTTGAAAGACAATATTTGCATTTTTTGTCAGTTTTCATAGAAAACATGGGGCACCCTAATTTGATGTCTGTGGCACACCAAAGTGCCATGGCACTCGGGCTGAAAAATCACTTATTTCACCATTTGAGTGCCAGAGGGTTATGTAGCTCATTACAAAGCAATGTGTTGCGTACCCCTCTGGCACTCAAAGGGTTAATGGAATTTTATTAGAAGGTCGCTACAGGTTGATACAGTTGGAATAAGTACAGTAATTTCACTATGTACATTCAAAGCATTTACATTAAATATATCGTTTGATACATGGAATAGATTTAGGTAATATAATTTTAATATATTAAGGCCCTCAGTTTTTTTTCTATTTTGTGGTTGCAAGAGCGAATTCTCCATAAAGAGAGAGTACTATTTCCTAGACTATGTATCTACTGGCCTTTTTGTGAGCATTTTGAAATGTTTTCAGATATGCAAACTGAGACCATTCCACTTTATACCCCGCTTTGGACAAGAGGTATGAACAGCGAATTGGGAAGTGGTGCTTTGCGCACCCTCTGGTCATCCTATATAATAATTCGCTAGGATGTTTGTCAGAAGCCGTTATGCGCAGTAGAGACTGCCCGAACACACAGAATGCTGGGAGTTCTGTGCTGGGAGCATGCTGTTCTTTCAGCAGTCTGTACAGTGCATGACTGCGTTGGCGGCAGGACTGGACTCTTAACCCTTTGAGTGCAAAGCAATGCGTTGCGTACCCCTCTGGCACTCAAAGGGTTAACATCACCCGGCCCTTGGGCCGTGTACACGGGCTTTTACACTAGTCAAGAGATAATATATACATGTTGCAATATTAATCTCGCAGTAAATGTTTTTCAGCAGACTAGGCAAAGCCAATTTTACCTTGCACTCCTCACTCTTTGCTTTGGTTTACGTAGTATTGTGTCTACAGTGGTTCACATACTGGTCATCGGGGACCATTAACAAGACTGGATTTAAGGTTTTGTTTTTGTTTTGAGAACAGATAAGTTAATCAGAGACCCAATCATTTTGATTCACTAACCAATAACTATTGAGTCTGCAGAGGGGGTTATAAAATCTGCTGCAGACTCAAAAGACTTTCATTTGACATTGATTGATAGCCTGGTGCATATTATACTTTTAACAGAGTTAGGGGATTTTTATATGCTTGGATAGTCTGATGACTGCAGCGGTACTTAAGGACATAAGAGTATAATTGTATCTTTACTGAGCCCCCTTTTTTCTTACTATTTTTAACCCTTTGACTGCCAGAGGGGTATGCAACGCATACCTCTCTGGCACCCAAAGGATTAATTCTGTGAATGTCAGCGTTGTAGACAGTGTACTGCTTTTGCTCACTCGTTTTGGTGCTTAAAGGGTTTGTTATTGTGCTTCTCTATACCAACCACTTAAGGCTATGGGAGGGTTAAAGGAGAACAAACCATAAACTTCCACTGTCTTTAGGATGGCCAGAAAATCCTAATGGCCACTATTAATTTTGCCCTTGTGTTTTTGTTTGAGGGAGAACCTCAGTTGCTGTGTTTTTTTTTTGTTTGTTTTTTTTCCCCCAAATTGGAGGGGAGAGTGCCTTAGCCCACTTAAAGCTTTAATCCTTTGAGTGCCAGAGATGTATCCAGCACTCAGAGGGTTAAAGACCAGAGGGATGTGCAACATATTGCAAAGCATAGGGTTAACTCTTTGAGTGCCAGAGGGGTATGCAACACATTGTTTTGCTATGCATTGCTTACCCTTCTGGCACTCAAAGGGTTAGGACTACTATGTGCTGTGGTAGTCTGTGTTCTGTGATCCCTCTTGGGTGTACGTTTTGTCTTGGTACTTCAGGGGCCAATGATATCCTAGCACATTGGCCCAGCAACTGCCTGAAACACAGCAGCAGTGACACATTTCTCTCTCCTCTGCTTCATATGCTGTTAAGGAGTACACTGCTCCATATAATCATTCCTTTCCTAATTCTGATGGTGAACATGTTGTTCTGTGTAGAGAGAAAATCTTTACATTAAAATGAATTATTTTGTGAAATATAGTTATAGTATATAGTATGGGCTTTGTGTGGTGTGGTGAAAAGCTATGTATTCTGTGTCTGGGATCTAGTGCCATGCTACGAGTGTTAGAGCTCTTTTTAATGTGCATCTAAGGCACCAACTGTATCTGAACCTGCCCTCAGTAGATGAACGGTAAAGGGCAAGAGGAAGGGAGGCAGAGTGGAAGGCAACTGAATGGGGAGTTCAGAAAGAGCGGCCTGGAGGAGAAGGAAAATCACATTCTGAGGAGAAAAGAGAGAGAGGTAGCCTGAGTATGAGTTTTTGGGTGGAATGAATGTAGACAAGCAGAAATTGGGAAGAAAGGAAATAAAAGGAGGGTGGCTGAGTATCAAACGAAACAGAGGGTAGTGGGATGTTTTAAATGTAATGGGGTAAAGAAAATACTAACAGATGGGGAGGTTGTGGGGCAAAAAAAAAAAAAGTCTTGCCACAAGAAATCCCACTGAAAATCTATTTTCCTCTGTGTCCAATCCGTGGCATACTGTGGTATGATTGGCTCCACCCTCCAGCTGGTAGGATCAGTTCTATAAATCTTTTGCGTCACGTCCCTCCTGCAGTTACTTGATCCTACCTAGCTGGAGGATGGAGGCTACTGCCGCCTCCTCTCAAATATATTACCTCAACAACTGTCGTTTGTTGTTTTAAGTTATGTAGCCTGCCTTACCGCGGGTTCACATTGTTCTGCATACATCACATTAAAACGTATTGTAAGCAATGGTAGCCATGCTGGTCAAGCGCTCCTACCTTGCTCCATGCCTCCTGAAGGGTTCTTTCAGTTTGTCACAGCTATATCAGCCTCTTCCTTCACCATCCACAACAGACTGTCTTTGAATGCGCGCCCACCTTCAAGACAGACTTACAAAACCAGAAACTGGAAATGTCACGTTTTTGCGTTCCATTGATGGAACACACACCAGATACAGCATGTCCTGGCTTGATTGAAACAAATTCAGTGTTCATATGGCACCTGGAGGCTAACGGTACGTTTATCCATAATTATTTAAGACAACTTATACTTACTATGGCTTAAATAGAAAATGTAATAGGAAATTTAATATACTTAAATGCTCCAGATTAGTGCTACAGTATACTTTATTTGGTAAACTGCTATAATGTCTACACAAAAGGAAGGTAAGAGTGACAAACCTAAAACATCTGAACCTCCTAAAGAGGATAAGGCCAAGATGAAGAATTATGCTGGGTGTGAGCAGAAAATACCCCTATCTGACACATCCAAACTATGCCCTGCATATCTGAAATTAGCAGTTGGAAATGAAGTATACCAACGCAGTTCCAAGACTTTCTCTCATGCATGATCTCTTCAATGCAGGAAACATTTTCCTCTATGCAGGAGGCAGCACTAAAAAGACCTAGAGCCTCAGACCCAGATAAGGGACCCTCTAGGAGACATGAGGAAGACTAGGAAAGTTTTATACAACTGGAATCCGAAGCATCTTCCGTTGAAGAAGGAGAGCTTCAAGATGAAACAGGCAGCTTTAGCCTAGACAAAATAGATGGCCTGGTTAAAGCTATAGGAAAACCTTAGGCCTTTCAGAAGCTCAAAAGGAACATAATGGACACAGCATTTATAGGATATAAAAAAAGCTAACCCTCCGTTTCCAGTGCATGCTTCAATTCAAGAGATTATCCTAAATGAATGGAAGCAAACTGAAAGACGAAGCTCTGTATCTAGGAGATTTCATAGAATGTATCCCTTTGCTGAAGAAGACACAGAATCCTGGTATACCCCTCCTAAGGTGGATGCGACAATTGCTCAAACTTCAAGACTTACAACTATACTACTGGAGGATGGATGTCCTGGGAAAAAAAAATTGACCGCCATAGGACAAAACCTCAAGACAGCCACAGCGAAGGCTTCCATGTTCAGAACTGTATGCATCTGGTTAAATGACCTAGAGGAGAAGATTGAATCCTCTGTATCTAGATCCAGAATACTTAAAGAACTATCTACATTTAAAGATGCCATCAATTATTCATGCAATGCGTCTGTGGATAATATACACCTTTTAGCAAAAACTTCATCCCTTTCATTCACCGCAAAAGAAGGGCTTTATGGGTTAAGGCCTGGGGGGCATTTTCAACAATGAAGCCAGCCACTCCCCTTCTGCTCCTCTAGTAAGGGGCAGCCTGGAGGCTTTCCATTATGCTTGGTCACAAATCCATCACGACAAGTGGATAATGGAAATTATATAGAAGGGGTACGCGTTGGAACTGCAGCCTGTCCCTATACCACATCGGTTTAAAACGTTAGTACCCAGAATAAGGAGAGATTGTTCAGATGAAGCTGGCTCTACAGGAACTGATTCGCAACAGAGTAGTGGAACTGGACCCAACACACCAGAGATTTCAGGGCTTCTATGCAACGCTTTTTTCAGTTTCCAAGCCTTCTGGGGATCTACGAGTCATTCTAGATTTGAAGGACCTCAACTCCTTACTGAAAATTCGCCATTTCAAGATGGAAACCGTATCATCAACCCTAAAGTTGTTACAACCTCTGGTGTTCCTCACACGTCTGGACTTTAAGGATGCATACTATCACATATTGATCAGGGAAAACCACAGGGAATATATAAGATTCCATATCTTTGGCCAACATCTCCAGTTCAGAGTCCTGCCATTCAGGCTGGCATTAGCTTCGTGGGTCTTCACAAAGATAATTTCAACCCCAATGCCAGAGATACATCAAAGTTGCCAGATCAGATTGGTGCCGTATTTGGACGACATCCTAATTATAGAATCAACTCTACAGAAGTCGCTATCCAGCACAGAACAATGCCGGGATTTTCTCAGCAAACTGGGTTGATTAATCAACCTAGAAAAGAGTTCTCTGATCCCATCTCAGAACCTACCCTTCCTAGGGATACAGTTCAATATTGCACAAAATATGACAACATTGTCAGTGGACAGACAACACAGGATAATACACACCGTGAAAAACTTTCTTCAGGAAACTTCCCTCACGGCAAACAACTTCTCCAGTATACTGGGACCTCTGTCCTCAACTTTTCAGGTTATACCATGGACAAAAATCAGTGCAGAACTCAGGAGAATTATCTCCATTACTTCCAGAAAAACCCTTCAGATCAGTTTCAGAAGATTCCTCTACTATCATCATCCAAGAAGGAGTTACAGTGGTGGACTCATCCCACCTACAAATCAATTGCCTGGAACTTCTGGCAGTGTGGAAGTCACTCAAGCACTTCCGCCAAAACCTACAACATACCTCCGTGTTAATCAGGTCAGAAAACATCTTGGCGGTGCAATACTTGCTAAACCAGGGAAGCACCAAAAGTCCGGGGGTAAACAACCTGGCATTAAGAATACTCTTCTGGGCAGAAAGACACCTCTCCTCACTCATGGCAGCATTCATTTCCGGTCACCTCCACATACAGGCAGACTACCTAAGTCGCACCAGGATAGACCAAGGGAAATGGAGCCTCAACAACAAAGTATTTAAATGGATAACAAAGGAACTGGGAATGCCCTCAGTGGACCTACTTGCCACAGTCCACAACAAAAACTGTCCAGATTTCATAACTAGGTGGTACGAGCCTCAGGCTCTGGCTCAGGATGCTCTTTACCTCCCATGGGCCTAACCGCTGGCATATGTATTTCTGCCACTACCCTTATTACTGGAGGTGGTAAGAGAGACTGGCCAAAGAAGCCTTGGTACATGGATCTTCTTTGTCTGTCCCTCAGACCTCCCATCCCGCTACCACAATTTCCGGAACTGTTAATCCAGGGCCCTCTAGTTCACTCACATTTGGATTTCTTTCAGCTCAAGGCCTGGAGGCTGAGCGGCAGTCTTTAAGTCTTCAAGGTATTTCTGACTCCGTTATCCAGATCATATTGCAAGGTAGAAAACCATCTACTACATCTGTTATAGAATATGGACTGTGTTCCAGAGATGGTGCTTGAAGGAAACATTAAATCGCCAGTCCATTTCTGCCCCTAGGATTTTGGATTCCCTTCAGGCAGGTTTTCAAAAGGGTCTGAGACCCGCATCATTGAAAGTGCAATTGTCAGCAATATCAGCCATTCTAGCTACTCCCTTCTCCAACAATTATTTGATTAAAAGATATCTAACCTCTATTTCAAAAATTAAGCCAACTATTAGAGAAACCATTACGCCGTGGGACCTTAACCTGGTACTTCAGCAATTGTCTTCACACCCTTACTATGAGCCTCTAGAGGAAGTGTCTCTAAAACACCTCAGTATTAAGACTGTTTTTCTTACAGCTGACACATCAGCAAGAAGAGTGGGGGAACTACTGTCTCTTAAGAGAATTCCTCCATTTTTAATATTCCATCAGGACAAAGTCGTTCTTAGACCTAATCCCTCCTTCAGATCTAAAGTTATCTCAGAGTTCCACCTCAATCAAGAGATTGTTCTCCCATCCTTTTGTCCTTGCCCACATCATGACATTGAAGAGAGATTGCATAATTTGGACCTGGTCAGATGTCTTAAAATTTATCTCAATGGGACGCAGCTTGTCAGCAAAACAGAAGCCTTATGTGTTCATTTTTTGCGGCAAATTTAAGGGATCAGCAGCTTCTAAACCATCTATTTCCTGCTGGATCCAGGACTGTATATCATTGGCATATAGATCGGCTGATCTTGAACCACCTCCAAAGATCTAGGCCCACTCTGCTAGAGCCATGTCCACTTCATGGACACAAAAAGCATCTGCTTTCCCCACAAGAAATCTGTAAAGCAGCCACCTGGGCATCAATTTCTACCTTTTTATTAGACATTATAAAATTGATAGTCAAGCATCTGAGGACGCTAAGTTCGGCAGGAAGGTGCTTGAGGCAGCCATTCTTGTATAACCAAACTATTCTCATCCCTCCCAGGCACTGAGGTACTGCTTTGGTAAGTCCCACAGTATGCCGTGGATTGAACACAGAGTAAAAGTTGAAATTTACTCACCAATATTTGTTTTTCCTCTGTGTCTTTCCACGGCAACCCTCCTTTGTTTCATTGAGTAAGACGGTATGGTATCCGTTCCATGATTATTATTTAAGTGGTTTAATGATAGATTAAACATGCCCATTTATATTGGCTATTTCTAACATCTCCTTTCTCGCAGTTTGGTCAACCTTATAACTGCAGGAGGGAAGTGACGCAAAAGATTTATAGAATTGATCCTTCCACCTGGAGGGTGGAGCCAATCATCCCACAGTATGCCATGGAAGGACACAGAGGAAAAACAAATATTGGTGAGTAAATTTCACCTTTTTAGTATTATGGAACTAATTTCAAGGAAGTCTGCCAGTTTTGTAGAAATTTACAGTCTGATCTGAAATGTAATGTTTGAGGGTTGATTAGTCATACCCTCAATGTTACTGGTAAATGGAAAAAACGAATTCATCATAGGATGGATATTCGAACCATAGCTGTGGCGGTACAAGAGAGCTCTGCCACAATATTTTGTACTTTAATACAAACTCATCCTGTGAAACTGATACCATATTGTTTTTATCAAATAAAGCCACATTGCCGGTTTCTAGCTGTTGCAACAGCAATTTGTGGGAAATGCAGTTAATCTGCTAACACCAGAAAGAACTTCCATGTACTCAATTTTGCTGGATCAGAACATGGTCTCACACCCCAATACTGTTTTATGTTAGCTGATACATAACCATGCGCAAATACTAAGCTGATTTCATAGACCATTTTAAAGGGATGGTAATGTCCCATAATAACTATTTTTCATGTTGTAGTGCTTAAAAAGTTGAAAAAAGTTCAGAAAAAAAGTCTCTCAAACCGCTATGGTTTGAGAGATATCTGCATTTAAAGTTTGATGTTTCCTACTGTAAAGCTGTCAGCAGGAGATCCGTGTTGGCCGACACGGAGGCTCTGTAGCAGAGCCGCGATTGTGTTATTTACAACAAATGCCTGGTTTGCACACTTTTTAGACCATTCCAATGAAGTAATTTGGTGTAAATAACGCGTTTGCGGCTCTGCTACAGAGCGGATCTCCTGCTGACAGCTTTACAGCTGACAAAAGGAAACATCAAACTTTAACTGCAGATATGTCTCAAACCATAGCGGTTTGAGAGAGGTTTTTTGGCACTTTCTTCAACTTTTTAAGCACTGCAGCATGAAAAATAGTTTTTCTGGGTCATTACTGTCCCTTTAATGTTTGGCTAGTACTAAGTGTTTCACCTCTCAGTACTCAAGCACTGGTTCATGGACCATTGCCAGTTTTAGAGTTTCAACACCAGTGGAACCTATGTTCAGGTAGATATAAATGACTTTGACAATGAAGGTGAATCACTGCACTTTGGGAAAGTCACTAGATTGTTTAATGTAGGAAAAACTCAAGCATGGTTTGATTACTATAAGAAAATATAAAGGATGCCTGTTCTAAAACTGAATATGGACTTTTATCTTTTATTTATTTGTATTTGGGTGTTTGTTCACTTAAAGGGCAATTCACTGGATTATCTAGAAAACAAAAAATATGCAAAATAAGAAAATGAGGAAAAAAAAAGTTATGAGTAGATCTGTTACTGCAATCTCTGGAAGCAGCAGCATTTTAGCCTGGTTTCCTCAGAGCTGCTATTCAGGTTTGTTACTATAGTTTTGAATTGTAAAGCAATGCATTGCATACTGAAAAAAAAAACAGGCTAAAACTTATATCTATGAATAGTAAAGCATTCTCTCATGTAAGAGCAAGTTTGGGCTATATTTTACAGTTGACCATGGAAAGGCTGTGTCTCTTTGTCTGGATGCTGGAAGTATATAGAAATGTAGAATTTGACTTCAGATAAGAACCTATTGACCCATCTAGTGTTGCATTTGCCATTAATGGAAAATGGATTATCTTAATTCTTAAACAACTTTGAATGTACTGTGGCATAGGTTTATTTCTGAACTACCGGTTTGTTATGTTTTCCACCAGGAATGTGTTTGACAAGAGTTCTTCACAGAGCAAGATGCCTGGCTGGCAGTTTCACTTTGCAGTTCCCCTCCGGTAAGAAACCTAATTTTCTTTTGGGTTATGTTTGTACAATTTGTGTGTCCACTTAGTAGTAAGTCTATGTATATTCTATCATTTCAAATATTTTGTCTTCTTCAGCAAGTTATAGATTATCAGTTCTAAGCCAACGCCACCATATTTTATGAATAAAAATAATCTCCAAAATGCCCATTGATTTTAATGTCTTTAACCATTTGAATATCAGAGGAATACACAATGTTTTGGATTGCAATGCTTTGCACAGCGCTTTAGCACTCAAATGATAAAACCCTTGAATGTTACAGGGCCATTATCTCCAAAAAAAAAAATCAAAGGGGCTCAAAGCCTTTAAAATAATATGTACTAATAGACAGAATTTTACATTATTTTTTCATTTGGTGAGAACGTTCTTCAATCTTTTAAAATACAAGGCCACTTTTGGCCTTTTTATTTCAGGCCTGGTAAAAAAAAGCAAGCTGAAAAAAAATTCTACAGTGATAATGGTTTTGAGAATAGACTTTGTCCAGCTCAGTTCTCTGAAACTCGTATCTATTATTTGCTTGTTTACCTCAATCCTGCTTTACATTGCCCTTATCACTAGTACAAAGAGAAGTCAAATGGTCATGCACAGCTGCCTCTAGATAAATAGGAAAAGCACATTTATAATGTCATTTGGGCTTTATGCACCAAAGAGCTACTTATGCTGGCTGGGAGTACATGATATTTAAAATGGTATGAACACTGTTCATTTTAGGAGATAATGCGCCTTTGACCCCTTAACTACTGGTGACGTGTCAGGACCGCCACTGTCTTTTTCCCCTGACAGAATGGTGACAGTCCTTGCAGGTCACATATGTTGTGCTTACAGCGCTCCTGCGGTAGTGCTGTAAGTGCGAACTGGGTCTGACATTGACCGATCCTAGACCAGAGCGGTCTCTCTGTCTCCTTCAGAGTGCCGGTACACCTCAGTAGTCACGTGTGCCGGAGCGCCGTCAGAGATCAAAGTGGTCCTTAAGGGAAGGTTACTTCCCAGGACCACTGTCAAGGAGTTAAGCATTCAGGGGGTTAAAGGCTTCATTTAAATTTATTAGGAATATTTATTTGTCCCTTGTGTTGCAGCTGGCTGGTTCTTCTTTAGCTTTCTAGCACATGTTGATTCAAATAGTTACTACTGCCTTTGTTCTCTTCTGTTCTAGGTAAATTATTTTCATCAACTCGTTAAGTATAACTTTATTGGATATAAAGTACAAAGTTGTGGGACATAATTCAGTTTACAAATGTTATAGTGACACCAAGAAATGATTAACACAACATGGCAACCTAACAAACAAAAAAAAAAAAGTATATATAACAAAAGAAGAATGGAGCAAGGTAGAAATAGCAAAAGGGGCAGTAGAGGGTACATAATCATTTGTTGTTTAACTCATGTGTTTGATTCGGTTAATAGAGTGAGCAATGCACAGGGGCCGGTCTCTCTAACAATTGTGTAATCATGGAGTTTCTCAACGTTCAGATAAACATTTACCATAACTTCCAGATAAAGGAACACTACCACCTAAAATTAACTTGGGTTAAGTATTCTTCTTGCTTGTATTAGTAAAAATTATCTTATTTGTTTTGAGGCCTAAAATGTAGTGTTGAATATATACTGTGAGGGAGCATACACTCCTGCCTTCTCCAGGGCTACCATTCCTAATCCAGGATTTTCTGTGGATGGGCTGAAATAGGATAACCGATTTGCTGTAGGAAATTTCCTCTGTGAGAAAGGCACCAGTGGGCTAAAAGAGACTGCACCCTGGGTAGGACACCACTCCTAGAGGGCTATTGCAGGCTTGTTCCCAGTTGAGCGCCTGACTCTTAATTTACATTTTATCCTTGGGATTAGTCACCCCAAGGGTAATAGGGGAATCCAGCACTGGACCCCTCTTCACAGTGTCTAGAGAGATCAACTGCACTTCACTGACTAGGCCCAACAAGGCTGAAACGTACGTCTGGGGTTGGCTGCTTCTTTTGTTCAGGGAGGAATTGCCTGACATTTTTTGGCTGGACTTCTGTTTTGGCAGGACCAGTATGATATGCTTTAGGGTATTTCCTCTCTCCTTGTCAGCCCATAAGCCGCTTGTGCTCTCCTTGTCAGCCGCTTGTGCTCTCCTTGTCAGCCGCTTGCGCTCTCCTTGTCAGCCAGTCTGCTGCTTGCCCTCTCTCTGCCCGTCTGCTGCTTGCCCTCTCTCTGCCCGTCTGCTGCTTGCCCGTCTGCTGCTCGCCCTCTCTCTGATCTTCATCTGTAACAGGACCTATCTGCAAGGTTTTCTAGGGAACTCTTTGCTATCCATTGCTTTGATCACTTTTGTTTTAAATGGACCCAGTTCTTTAATGCTCTTATGTATAAGACACAATAGGAGGAAATGGCTGAATTCTATGTGACAGCACTGTCTGAGGTGCTTCTGTGTGCTTGAAGGACCAGGCGGATCCCATTCTGGACTCCCCGACCGTCATGGGTCCTTGAGGGTATAACAACCAATGATGGTCCTGGACCGTTGTGGGTCCTTAAGGGGTTAATACAGACTCTTTATGGTGGGTTCAGATCATACAGTTGCTTCCTTATGGCATAAATGCTGTATGGGCCTTCTTTTAATACAGTTATGCCCTGCTTGAAGCTACGTATGTATAGATCCTTGTCTCCCCCCAGTCATAGCTTTTGGTCCTCTTTGGAACACCATAAGTTTGGTTTTGTTAGGGTTCACAGAGAGTTTCCAGGTGTAACTGTTTCTTTCCATGGTCTGCAGACTTTGTTGGTAAATCTCTTCTGTTAGTGACAACAGGACAAGGTCTTCTGTGTGTAACGGAAATGTCATATGTTTTGAGGATTGTTGGACTCCGACTTCAGCCCTGTCTGACATCTCTGCCCTGGTGGAAGAATCTGTCCTCTATTGTAAAGCAGTGTATTTGTGATATTTCTAGTATTCAAATTGGTTAAATCCTTGTTTAAAACAATGGGTATTTAGAGAGTTTTTATTTATTCTCTATATAGTGCAGTTGATTTACCTCAAAATTGCACCACTTTTTTTTTTTTTTTTTTTTTTTTTTTTTTTTTGTCCTAATTGCCCTAAATGTCAATGAAGGTTCACCTTGTGAGTAATATTTTACCAGATTTTTAAGTTATTAGATAGGACATTGAGCATGGTTTTCAAAATCATTACTACAATGGTAATCACAAAATATTTACTTATAAATGAATGACCATTTCAAGCCAGACACTAAGGAAAACATTTATGTTCTCACGTGTATTTACTCTGCAGGGTTCTTCAGGCTGTATGGTACAGTCAGCTCCATTTACTGTTCCATTCCCAGTTTTAAGGTCATTGCTTTCCCTTCGCTGTAGAATAGCAGTGTTTGTATTTTTAAATATCTGATAGTGTACAGAGATTTTACACCAGGCTCTACATTCATGGCTTATAATGGCACATATACAATACATTAAAGAGACTGTGTGCTTACAGCAAATCTAGATAAAGGGATTTTCTCTGATTCACACACTCCCGATAGCAGAACCTGTTTCTTCATACACATATACACTTATGACTGTACCGGTATTTTCTCTTATTCATTTCTTAACCCCAATTCCCACTGTGCTACCAGATAATAATAATAATAATCCTTTATTTATATAGCGCACACAGATTCCGCAGCGCTTTACACTCATATTGGTTCCTGTCCCCATTGGGGCTCACAATCTAAATTCACCTATCAGTATGTTTTTTTGGAGTGTGGGAGGAAACCGGAGTACCCGGAGGAAACCCACGCAAACACAGTGAAAACATACAAACTCATTGCAGATGTTGTCCTTGGTGGACAACATCTGCAATGAGTTTGTATGTTCTCACTGTGTTTGCGTGGGTTTCCTCCGGGTACTCCGGTTTCCTCCCACACTCCAAAAAAACATACTGATAGGTGAATTTAGATTGTGAGCCCCAATGGGGACAGGAACCAATATGAGTGTAAAGCGCTGCGGAATCTGTGTGCGCTATATAAATAAAGGATTATTATTATTATTATTATTATTATCTGGTAGCACAGTGGGAATTGGGGTTAAGAAATGAATAAGAGAAAATACCGGTACAGTCATAAGTGTATATGTGTATGAAGAAACAGGTTCTGCTATCGGGAGTGTGTGAATCAGAGAAAATCCCTTTATCTAGATTTGCTGTAAGCACAGATCCTTGTTAACCACTGTTAGTCTTAAATCTGAATAAATGTTAAATGTATCCTCAATGCATTTCTTTGATCATAATATTAACTGACAATTTAAAGGAGCAGTAATATTTCTGCTATGAAAAAACGTAAATGTTTATAGGTTGTGTTTCATAACTTTAGAAATAAAAATATTTTTATATATATTTTACTCTGTAATAAAAGCTCTATGATATATATATATATATTACAATAATTTTACATATATATGTTGATAATGCTGAATACATTGTCAATTCACTGTAGGTTGAAGGTTTCCCTAGCAAGCTGAGGGTAGGGACCTGGTATTTTGCCACTGTTGTCCAGTGCGGGTTGGCAAATATTTGACCTTGTTGAGGCCTAGAAACTGTGACCCCGAAGTTTGAGCAGATTCCACAGCTGGTGCATTAACCAACTGAGCTCTTTTACTGGGTGGTCATAAATGCGTGTGTATATGTAATATAAGGAAACCATTTGTGTGTAGAATTTCTTATCCACTTGTTGACTGTAAAGTTTTTGAAACTTCTTCCTAAGGGATTTATTGCAGAATTAAGAAAGATAACGTAATAATGTTAATTTCTTGTAGAAATCTTACTAAAGCTTTCCCTGGACTAACCTCTTGGCCAGGGCCAGATACTGTATAACCTAATTATGCAGACAATATTTCGTTGCTTAAAAAGAAGACATGAACGTGAATATGAAATTGCAACGACTGATAATTTGTGAGCATTCTTCAGATTCAGCGAACAGTGATAATTGAAGACAAGTATAGTCTGGGTTTCAGGAAAATTTCTGTGGTAATCCTTTTGATGTTCGTAGTGCCAATGCCCATTTTAGTGCCCTAACATTTGGAGAGATTTGTTAGGTTCATACTGTATGGTAGTCTGAGCTGACGTTTCTAGTATGATTTCTTTACTGTGGGCCCTATTCAGAAATGTAAAGACTATTTATTTTGGAGCAAACTAGATGCATCATTTAACTAGAACTTTTAACCCATTAGAGTTTTCCAACATGTGGAGCTAGCATTCTAGGGGTTAAAAAACCCATTTAAAGTTTATGGGAATTTGCAGAATGTTTTTGTCTCCTATGGTGCTCTTGCTCAAATTTTCTTTTGTGCATAAAGCCTTTAACCTCTATGCATTTTTCTCAACCTCTCTAGATTTCAAAGGGTTAAACATGACTAATCATATCTCTTCTCATGTTCAACTTTTTATCATGTGCACCAGGTAGCTAGATAGCCTTGAAGACCTTTGGCATCCATTGGTTTAAATTGTTATATGAGGTCCTTGGCCCATATGTATAAAAGCAATTCTGGGGCAAAGCAGCTGCACCATACGGGACAAATACAACTTTCCCTTTCAGTTTCATGTGACGTATGAACCCTTTGAATGCCAGAGAGGTCATCCTCTCTAGCATTCAATGATTTAAAAAGCTCATTTGTAATCATTGGGTATTTTTGTCAACTATGGTGCAGTTGCTTTGCCCCAGAATTGCTCCATTTTGCTTTTATACATATGGCTCTTACAGTCTAACATACATTTACCTAGAGATTTAATATTTCCAGACCATACTTAATAGCTTTCCAGCCAATTTAAATATTCTAATGTACGTGTTTACTCTGAGGCCTTGATCTTCAATAATTTGTTAGCTATATTTAAATACAGCCTCCGGGATCTTTTTCGGTCCCATGCTAGTAAAGTTAAATTTCCTTAGCAAGCTAAATCAAATTGTATGATTTAATTATGCCTGCTCATTTGATTTTCTTTTCACAATGGGTACGTTTTTCTCTGCCAGCAACAGCTTAATTGAAATAGGGATGTTGTGTTTAGCTTCTTTTTATTTTTTTAAAGCATCTAAAATTATTTCCATAAGTGTAGCAATATTAACATAAAAGGAGGAGTACCTAATTTGTAAAGGTGTTTCTTTTGATTAAAACAAGGGTATACACTATGCAGGGAAATGGGTCACTGCTAAGTTTTTTTTAACAGGTCAAACTGTTTTGTACATGAACAGTGCCCTCTGCTGTCCGGGAAGCTCACATGGGTTCAAAATTTCTCTTGCATTCTATGAGAGAGATATGTCTAACTACTATTGTCTAAAGAGCATAACAGCTACATAATTTCTTGACAGTTTGAACAGTTAGAACTTTTGAATAAATCAACTACCAGCAGTGGGGCTATGCAGCAAAGGACATATAATATGTTTTCATTAAAAAAATGTGGTTTCTTTAAATAAAGGTGGGAATTAATTCTGCCAAATAATAGAACTTTGTTTAACACTTAGTTCAGCAGTTCTCAGCCAGGGTGGTGTGGCACTTTGGTATGCTACAGGCATTCCCTTAGGGCAGGACTGTCCAGGTTCAGTCTTCAAAGGCCACCAACAGACCAGGATGTAAGTATTTCCCTGATTAAGCACAGGTGAGTCAGTCACAATGAATGAGCCACTGATTAACTCATTTTGTGCTTAATCAGGGAAATCCTTATACCCTGTACCGTCGGTGACCCTTGAGGACTGGACTTGGAAAGCCTTGTATTAGGGTATCACTTTTTTCTATGAAGAGCTTAACAGTGAGTAAATATTGAGTTTCAAGTGCATATACTCATGGTATGCTTGTTTTAGTTATTCTGTATATGATACCTGGTATATTTATGTATTTCTCCCATTCATATAATCCTTGGAAAATAACCTATTCAATATTAGGGGTGACCAGGAAATTCCAGATTGTGAGATAGGGGTGCCTTGTGCAAAAAGAAGTGAGATCTACTGCCTTAGATGTTAGAAGCGTTGTGGAGACATTTCCAGTCTTGGTGGTTAGTGACATGAACACTTTATAAAAGCTCTTTCAAAAAGCGTAGTAGATTAATGTAAAGGGGAAGCACGTATATCCGTAATTGTGCAAATAAAGAATGGAGAATAAAGCTGCATCTATGTATATGTAAAACATTAAGAACATTTTATTTCATCAAAGAAAAAAGTAAAAAGTGGCACAAGTAAGATTTAAGTAAAGTAAAGATAAAAATAAAAAGTGCCACTGTGTACCAACAAATTTGGTAATTTCTTGTCTTTGGTCTTCTTGGGAGTTTACTATTGAGTGGAATCCATTCCAAAATTCCTTTGGTTCATGTACTGTCAGGTAGGTCTACTTGCTGTATGGCCTGCCCATTTCCATTTCGGTCCCTTTACTCTTTCAGTGATGATTTCTGACTAATCCATGCACACGTTTTTTGGTCTCTTTGTTGCGTTTAGAATTCACCTCTCCATACTTATCAGCATAACGTTATGATTTTGTATGGCTGGCATTCGGTGTCCAACTTTCACCACCATACACAAGGGAGGACACCTTGGAGAAAAACCTTTCGCTTGAGGCAGAGTGGAAAATTTGTCTTGCAGACAATCCTCAGCAAGTTTACAACAATATCTATCTATCTCATATATGCTAGGACTCGCCTCTTATACTTAGGAAGACCTAGCTCAGTGGTGTCCAACATGGGGCCCGTGCAGCCGACTTGAGATTTTGAACAAAAACCTAATTAACAAGCATGCATGAACTAGTAGGCCAGTAAGGCCTAATCAACTGCCAGTACCTTACAGTTCAAGAATTAAACTGTTAAATAGCAGTATTGTTATTGACATGATAGATAAATTAATGTGTTTGAATTGCTGACATTGTTATCAATAAAAAAAAAAAAAAAAAAAAAAAAAAAAAAAGACTGTAGCCTTCACCTGTATGTCTTTCTGATCGTGTGATCCACGACTGGGGGAAAAAGAAAATTGGACACCTGACTTAGCTGGTTTATATATTGATGACAGTGAATGGGATGTGCTGGGCCAGGGTTTGTAACACTGAATGCCTACTACGATTATGGAGATATTAATCCCAAAGACAACAAAGATTTAGGAGCAGGTCTGCCAATGACACTTTTCATCTGGCCAATCAAAGTATAGAGTAGTCAGTCAGTGACACAATTAACTGACACTCATTCACAAATCCTCCCACCCTCCTGTTCGCCACACACACAGAGAGGCGATTTATCCAATACATACGGCCATCTTTATGGCTTTTTAAATTAAAACTACTAATTAAAAATTAAAAACTACTCAATTTTAAAAATGTCTTCTGTAGAGGAGTACATGAAATGCATACTTTTATTTATTTAATTTTTTTTTGTTTTAAAAAGGCTTTATTGAATGAAATAATGCGGTACAGGAAGACAGAAAAAAGAAAATCTGCAGTATAGTACAATGGTATGAAACAGATTTAGCAAGGCATAACAAAAGGTGGACATATAAACAATACCAATATTGAGAGAGAAGGACCAGGAATAGTCCTAGAATCCCGAGAATAATCACACCTATGAAGAAGTCGACTGATGTGTCCAGAGGAGAAGAATTATAAGAGGAAAGAGAGGAAAGGAAAAAAGAACAGTGACACGTAAGAAAATGAGAGAAGAAACGGATACAGAAGCAGAACAAAGAGGGGAAAGGACTCAGCAAAGAAAAGAAGTAACTATAGAACAAGACAGGTGATCCATGCAAAGCCGGGACAATACAATAGAACCAGAGTTCAAGAATCTACAAAAGATGAGATGCATACTTTTAGCGTGTGAAGTGTGCAGAGTCTGAGGTGCTGTGGTCTGGCTAACATCATTTAGGTCTGCCTCCATGAACATAACCAGAACTGATTGAAGATGTTTTCTCTTGAAGAACAGTCACAAAGACAAAATTCATATGGGCCTTTAGGATTTTCTGGCCATAATAAGTTATTAGGAGAAGCTCACAATTTGTGATAAAGAATTGGTAACGTGGGTATAACTTCTCCAGCTTGATACTTTCTAGTTCCTATACTATTCTGCGGAGCCTGCGCACTGATATTTCTTCTGTTCAAGAACATCTTGTTGCATATTATCCATATGATATCCTAGGAATTGCAGGGTTTATCTCACTGGTGATGTGACCTGCTCTTTATCACCTTTACAACATAGCCCTTCAGGAGGCTCATCTTAAAGACAAAAGTGGAGCAATTCTGAGGCAAACCAACTGCACCATAGGGGACAAATACAAATTCTCCCAGATTTAAATGGGGCCTTAAATGGGTATCCAGTGTTTCCAATGCTCTGGAAACACCGGTTTCATTCAAGGGGATACAATCTCCATTTTAAATCTGAATTAATCCAGTTGTCTTTTAAACATAGGGCTGTTATTGTGATTACATTTTTTATTTAGAAACGCCTATCTGGAAATCCTGTTTTTTGCCTCTTTGTTCTATATTCTATTTTTAACAGCTCACAACACCAAAGAAATTAAGCAGCACTTCTGTTCTATCCAGTTTGAGGCTTAGTGATGCTCCGCATGGCAGTGAATGATTTTGCTATAAAATTAACTTGCGGCCAGTTCTGAGAGACTGTTCTGCTTAGTTTGAAAGCAATGAAATGCTTTGTTGTTTGTGCTTTAGTTTACATTTTTTAGGTTGTTCTGTTCTATTGTGTATTTAGAATAGTATTTACACTTGACTGTTTCACACTGTGAAACATAACAAAGCAGTTCTTTGTGTCATTCTTCACAGTGCAAACTGTGCCATTGCAAATGACATATCTATAATGCAATAGGTTTGAAAGCGTTTTTTTAGCATAATTTAATATTAAACATTTTAACTTGTACAAATCATCTTTGTTTCTTTAATTTTATTTTTTTTTATTGTTTATAACAGTGTGTCTGTTAAAAAATATATCAGATCCTGTCTACATGCAGAGCTTGGCTACTTACCGTGAGATAGACATGTACATGCCTAATCTCTGTAGTTTGTCAATGTCATGACCCATAACATCTGGATTTGTTGCAATTCTTTCTCTCTTTGCAGGTGGTCACACGGTCCCTGTGGCTGAGATTGTTTCAGTGGGGGAAGCAGAGATTGATGAGAAGTACTATCACAGCATGAAGTTTCAGCATATGTGCAAGCCTCACGCATTTACAGGTAGAGAGAGATTTGTGGTTTCTGTTTTTGAGGCTCGTATATTATGCATGGTTCTAATGAGTGACAGAAAACAGCATTTTTAAAGGGATAGTATTACTTCAAAATTACTATCCCTCATATTGTAGCCCTTAATAAACTGAGTTAAATGACACCAGCGGCATCTCTCAGACCTTTATGGTTTAAGAGATAGCCGCTTTCAAAGTTTCCTCTCCCCTGCTGTCAGCGGTCTGCTGCCAGCAGGAGAATCCGGTCTCTGAATCAAGAGGAGGCTCTTCAGCAGAGCCGATATCTCGTTATGGAAGGAAAAATGATTCATTGAAACAGTCTTCTACGTGTGATTGGTAACCAAGCACACGTAGAAGACTGTTTCAATGAATTATTTTTCCTTCCATAACGAGATATTGGCTCTGTTTAAGAGCCTCCGCCTGTCCCAGGACCGGATTCCCCTGCTGGAAGCAGAACGCTGACAGCAGGGGAGAGGAAACTTTGAAAGCGGCTATCTCTTAAACCATAAAGGTCTGAGAGATGCCGCTGGTGTCATTTAACTCAGTTTATTAAGGGCTACAATATGAGGGATAGTAATTTTGAAGTAATACTATCCCTTTAACAACAAAATATAACACATTGTTATCTATAGCCCTGTTCACACACAACTCTTATGCATCGCATGTCGCCTACAGCTGCAGCTTGAAGCAACTTTGATACATTCAGCAGAAAAGCATGCCTGATTTGCATGAGGGTCTATGTAGCCGCCGTACAGATAATTCATCTAGCGGCATTTGAGTTTTAGTGCTCTTCTCAACCTCCAATGAATGGCTGACCCATGTGGGAGTCAGGCAAAAATATTTGGTTGACTGACAGAGGCTGGGATAGTAATAGATTATTTTAATAAGTTTTTATTTTGTAGCTATTAAAAAGTTAAACTAAATGCCCCCAGTCCCATCTCTCAAACCTTTATGCCCACATACAGTAGCAGTAGTAATGAGTTTCAGAAGTCAGGAGATTTGTGCCTTTCTTAACCCCAGAGGAAGAGGAAACCTTCATACTACAGTGCAGGAATAACTGTAGGATCTAGTGAATTACTTGTTATCCCCTAAGCTACCAGAATAACATAGTGGTAGTCAGGTACACATGGCCCGTCTGAGTTAATTTCGATTTAGGATTAACAGCTCCTTTAAAAAAAAAAAAAAAAAAAAAAAAAAGAAGATTTTAACACTTGCAAAAACTGCCTCCACAAATACAGTACAGGGGGTACATCTGGGATGAACCAAACAGTTGAGAACGTGAACATTTATACTAATCCAGTGCATATTGTGGACAACTGTCCACTTCCTCAGGGTTACAGGACCCCACCAGAAGGATCCCTTATATACCTTTGTTCAGTCTTGGATATCATCATGTCAATCATTTGATGAACTCTCCCATCTTGGGTATAGACATACTAAAAAAAAAAAAAGATACACCTATATAAATACTCCCAAATAGATCAAGAAAAATAACTGTGCAAGGTTAAATGATCATCAATAAAAAATGGCATCATAAGGGAGATCACACAAAACGTTTCACATTACCTACATCTGTCAATTAAATAAATATATATATATAATATGCATGTTAATACCATAAGCCTAACTAAAAGTAAGTGTTCTATAAGACATCATTATCTTCTATATGTCTTATATATTTAGGGAATGGAAGTTGATTGTTTATTATTTGCAATATTTATATATTCTTCTATTCCCTAAATATTAGACATACTAGTTGAACAGCCCATGTACACGGGCCACAGTGCCAGGCAGGAACGGCCATGGTGCAGTCATGCATAGTAGAGATTGCTGTGCTGCGGGTGATAGAGCAGGGAGCTCCAAATTCAGACTGTAATCCTCTCTGAGCACCGAAGTCTGTATTGCACATGACTGTTTCTGACAAACCTACATTAGCGAATTATTATATAGGATAGGAAATATTGAGATCTCTTTAGAGCACTTTGTTTTAGTTAGGCATGCTTTTTTTAACACAGATATATATTTAATATGTGATCTTTTGAGTATATACATTAATAAAAAAATGTTACCAGAGTGAAAATTGTAACTTTTGATATTTCTCTTATTAAAATGTGTGCAATTGCAAGCATTATTTTATTTAGAGACAACCTTGTACACTTAAAGGGATAGTAATTCTAGGAATAAGCTAGATCACAAAGTCTTCTTTATAATAAGTGTAACACATTGCGCTATTTTAACCAACTTACATTTCTGTAGTTCATAAGATATTAACTGTAGAATGATCCCCTCCCACCCCTTCTGGCCACATCACACTGAATCTACAGTCTGGTCCGGACAGATGTGGCGAGAGACAAAAGTTCAGAATGCAATGGATACTTTGTCACGGGAGGCAGGGTTTTCCTTATACATACTTAGCAAAGTTTGTCCCTCACTGCATCCAGCCAGTCCCGGGACCAGACTGCAGATTCAGCGTGATGTGGCCAGAAGGGGCGGGAGAGGGATCTTTATACATTTAATATCTTATGAACTACAGAACAGTAAATTGGCTAAAATAGCGTATTATGTTACATTGATTATAAAGAAGACTCGCAATCTAGTTTATTTCAGACATTACTGCCATTGCTATCTCAAATCGAATCTATGGGTCTTATGTGTAAAAGAAACGTGGAAGAATTCTGGGGCAAACCAATTGCATCATAGGGGAAAAAATACAAATTAAAAAATTCCCATTGATTTAAATGACATGTAAACCCATTGAATAGTAGTGGTATCCTATACAATGCACTTGAGACCTTTAACATTCAAGGGTTACAACTCCTTTTTACATCAGTGAGAATTTTTAGTTATTCCTATAATGCAGTTGGCTTGCCCCAGAATTCCTCTAATTTTTTTTTGATCATGTGGCCCGTTAAGATTGTGAAAATATTAAAATTTTAAAAGTTTCTCCATGTAGAAATCCATCGTCATCTTGAGCTTTATTGTTCAAAAATACTTTTTTTAGTCCATAATGAATAAGCAGTATAGTATGCTTTTTGTATTGGTAGTAGCTGCTGAATGTTGGTTTGTAACTTAAATTGTTTCTTTGACAATGTTTTCTAGTGCGTTATGTACAGAGAGAAAAGAAGCACCGCTGGCGGTGCAAGGCCGTGACATTTTGGTGCAGTGATGAACTTCTTTGTTGTCATTGGTTACAAGCACTTAATGATCTACTTGAGCATCAGAGTAAGTTCTGCTTTCATTTTAACTTGCACAAACAGTAGTACTTTGCTTTAGATTTCAATTGGCAAATATTTAATGAGTTGCAAAGTAGTTTGCAGAGCCATGACCTCATAAAGGGATTGGAGGATCTGAATTCTAGCCAAACTGGGGTGATTTGATTACCATTTACAAATACATTCAAGGTCAATGAGTAAATAATTAATTGGATAGCTCTTTGTAAAGAGCTGAGCTAAGAACAAAAGGTCATCCATTAAGACTAGAGGAAAGGCACTTTTGATTAAAACAAAGGCAGAGATCCCTTACAGTAAGGGCAGTAAAGCTATGGAATTATTTGCCTTGGGATGTTGTGCTTGCAGATAATGCAACTGCTTTCAAAAAAGAAATGGATGCCTATCTAGCCCAGAACAATATTGAAAATTATGACAGATGGCTTCAAAGCAGATAGGATGTTGATCTGGGGAACTATCTGACTGCCATTTGGAGTCAGGAAGAACATTTTATTTTTCTTCACTTGGGGCTAGATTGGAAATGGTTCCAGAGGGCTTTTATTTTTTGCCTTCCTCTGGATCAACAGAGGTGTGTTGTGCATGGGCTGGACTTGACGGACTCCTGTCTTTTTTCAGCCTCATCAACTATGCTATGATATGCTATTTCGGCTGGATGTAAGGTTGAGCACATTCCAATAAACAATGATATTGTAAACGCCCAAATTAAATTTTTTACCTCTGCATAAGTATCTGTATCCTAATTTGTATTAGAGAACGTCTTGATTTGCTCATAATGGAAACCCAATTCCAATGATCTGTGGATGGGACAACCACAACAGTATACATTTTATAAAGATTCCATTTGAATTTCAAGAGAGAACAATTATTTTAATTCACACCAAAGCCAACATTTTGGCTTGGTGGCCTTACAGTATCACTTCTAGAAACCCAAACATTGCAAAATGGTTTGCTTTGTGTTTCACCTTGGGTGTTTCCATATTGTACTATGTTCCAGTGCTTAGTTAATGTCCCTCAGGACTGGTTTCTTACAGTCATGTTTATATTATTTTTTTATTATCTAACAAAAGGTGCAATTCAACAAGCTAAAGAGGTGCAATTGAGAATAATTAATATTTCCAAATGTGACTTTAAAACCCTTGAATGCTAGAGAGGTCTCAAACGTATTGAAAATTAATTCATTGGAGTTTCTTCTACAATTAAGGAGGTTAAAATCCCTATCTCTGTCAATGGAAATGTGTGGAATTTGTATCTGTTCTCTCTGTTGCATCTGGGTTGTTCCAGATAGTAATGTCAGAAAAAAGTATTAACTATATGTTAGATACAATTAAAAGAGATTACTTGTATTTATTCGTATCTCTCAAACAGTTATGGTTTGAGAGTTATATGAAAATAAAGTTTTCTGCCCTCTCCCCTTTCTCATACGTCAGCTGTATAGCTGAAGGCATGAGATCCTGGTTCCTGGATCAGACGGCGGCTCTTCAGCAGCCCTGACATAGCGATACCTAAAAAATACTTCATCGGAATGGTCTTCGTGTGCCTGGTTTGCAAGCACATGTTGTAGACCATTCAGATGAAGTATTTATCTTTAGATATCGTTATATCGGCGCTGCTGAAGAGCCGCATCTGGTCAAGCAACCAGAATCTGCTTCTGACATCTTTACAGCTCGTCAAGCAGAAAGGTGAAGGTTTGAGAAATATGAATAAGCATAAGTAATCTCTTTTAATTGTATCTAACATATAGCTAATACTTTTTTTCCCTGACATTACTATCCCTTTAACCTACTAAATGTGCACCTATATTTTTTATTTGTACTTCTGGCTGGGAGAATATTTTATCTTGATAGATAAGGTTGGCTTGCCTCTGTTACATTAAGGGGAATGTATAGCCATGCAATACAATGCACTGGAGACTTGCCTATCTTCCATGGAGTGAAACAATTCGAAATATTGTTTTACAGAAATGGATATGGTTTAAAAAAAAAAGTAGTAATAATTTCTGAAACATTTTTTAGCTGGGGAGAGAAAACGTCTTGCTAAATTTTAGTAAATTCAGTAATTGGGTCAATTTCAAATACAGCAGCTATCTATGTAATATATTATATTTGAAAACTTTATTAAAAACTGCCTATATCATATTAACTATCAGACATATAATTTAGGTGATATTCACAGTTTTGCTTCTGGAAAGCAGGTAAAAGTCTCCTGGTACAGCACAATGCTTCATTAAACCTATAAGTGCCAGACACTCCAAGTGTTAACACATGATCCATCACTTAAAACCTTAATTAACATATGAAACCTCCCTGAAAATGCTTCATTAGCATATACAATGTCACTTGTACTGCATGGGTACCGTAATTAGCATACATTGGCATATACGTTTGCTTGTCTTTTCGCTAACATGCCATATACGCTTTTTTTTTTTTTCTATCACCTTAATTCGACTTTGCATATTTGAAAACTGCATTAAAAGCTGCCTATATATCATGTTAATCAAATGTCCAGCAGATGTACAGCTTAGGAGATATTCACACTTTTATTTCTGGACAACGTGAAACTTAACAGTTCCTGGTACAGCACAGAGCTGTATTAGCACATGAAACATCATTGAAACTTACATTAGCATATGACACATCACTGAAGAGCTTAATTAGCATATACCACATAATGGATTTGCTTAATTAGCATATGAAAGAATTGTGACTATCTCCTGAACTGTATGTTTGCTGGCCTTTTGGATAACATGACATATAGACCGTTTTTAATGCAGTTTTCAATTATGCAAGCTTGAATTTAGGTGATTGCATATTCATTAAGTGGATAAAAGTTGGATTAAGATGACAGGTCCACTTTAAGAGTGTAACTCCTCTCAGCCACACTCTTACAAATACTATATTAGAGAATATATTTTAATTGTATTTCCTAACCATCTCCTTTTTATGACATCAGACCGTTCTCCTTGGAAGGGGCTGATCTGGAATAATGATCTCTGTGCTGGGTTGTCACTGACAGCCCTCCCAATGATTTGCTTACTGGGACACTTCCCTTTTTCTGAGTCTTGTGTCCTGAACACTAGCAACAATAAGCTAGTGCTTTATTACGCTAACAAAGTAAACATTAGTGAATTCCAACCCATGCACTACAGTCCTCTCTAGCATATAAGGGGTTAAAATAATTTAAAACAATGGGAATATTATCAGATAGCCTTTCCCAGTTAGTTAGCTTCTCTTTTATGTGTATAAGATATACACAAATGTTATATTACATTATATTATATTATTATAGCTATATTAGTGTTCAAAGTATCAGATATAAACAATGTGCAGAACAGGAAGGCCTTTTTATTTTTCTTTATCATCACAAGTTGTCACTGATATTTATCTGTATTTCTGTTTGATGTTGTCTTGTTAATCCCACACTTGGCTGTCTTATCTTCATCTTGGCTTTCTATATCCTCACTTTTAGCCACATTATCTCTAATAAAATATGGGTAATACTTGCACAAGACAGTTAAGTTACTGAGCCTGTTAAATTAAATATTTACATTCCTTAGTTAATTTGTCTGCCTTTACTTGCCAAGAAAGCTTAGGGCAAGTTGCCAGCCTACCTTGGAAAATTACATATTTCCTTCCGATAGATTTTAGCTAGCAGACATCAGATTGAATGGCTCAACACAGGTATAGTTGGTTGCAGTCATTCATATTTTATGGCTAGCATTGATTTTCCTATTGACTGAATTGTTTTTCTCCTCTTTCTATCTCTCTGCAGCCTATAGACCAAAACACTTGCTGGTTTACATTAATCCATTTGGTGGGAAGAAAAAAGGAAAACAAATATATGAGCAGAAAGTGGCTCCTTTATTCAGTGCAGCGGCTATTTCTACTGATGTCATAGGTAGGTGAAGCCAGAACAGGCATTGATGGCTCCTTGTTTAACCCTTTGAGTGCCAGAGGGGTACGCAACGCAATGTGTTGCGTACCCCTCTGGCACTCAAAGGGTTAACAAATGCAAGACATTTACAGCCTGGAATATTCTAATTTAGGTTTGAAAAATGTCACTGGTCTGTGTCCATCAGAACCCGTAGGCCTGCTAGAATTGGATATTGCAGGAATACATGTTTTTACTCTCCATGGTGTGGAAATATTGAGGATCATGGTTTGGTTTTGTTGCTGTGTATGTACCCCTTTATTACATTAAGAAAACAGTTGCATTTAACAAATTTGCAACAAAAAGCAACATGTTATTGGTCTAAATATCAAAGCAAAAATGGAGATGTCTAGTCAAAACAGCACCGTATTTATAACATTTACCCTTTGAGTGACAGAGGGGCAGGCAATGCTTTGCTTTGCACTGTGTTGTGCACCCCTCTACCCTCAAAGGATTAAGGGTCATATGCATACCTGGGAACTCTCCGGTTTTGCCCCGGAGACTCCGGATTTCACACTGAATTACCGGGTCTCCGGGGCAATGGGTGGATTGCCGGGTGGGCAGAGTTTAAATAGAAACTCTGCCCACTTGTGCTCTGTCCCGCCCGATTCCTCCCACTCCCCGCCCTCTTAGATACATTTTTCGGGTATTTTTTGGTTTTTCTTTTGTCCCGCCCCCCCTCCGCGGCTAAGCCCCGCCCCTTTTATGACGCGAATCGCGTCATTTTCATCCCGGGTCGGCACTGACAGGGTTACCCTCCGGGTAACCCTGTTTTAAAAGTTCCCAGGTATGGTCATATGGGGCAAGCCAACTGCACCATAGGGGAAAAAGTATAAATTCTCCAAATTCCCAATGACCTCTTGAATGCTGGTGGGATCTCTAACACACTGCTTTGTATTGGTTGAACTTTCATGTCCCTTATGGTACAGTTGGTTTGTTCAAAAATTACTACTACTTGCTCATATGCCAAAGTATTAAATACATTTTTATACAATGTTGCAGTTGTCTTGCTTAACCCCTTAACGACTCTTGACTGTCCTGGCACATCATGGTTAGATGTCCATTAAGGACCCATGATGTGCCAGGACCGTCATGGAATTTAGGAGTCCCCGTACGGCTGTATGCCATTCAGGGAGCCCTGAACCGTATGCAAAAAAATGGTCTGTGGTCCTTTCGCTATCAGGGTGCGCTCGCGGTCATTCCTTAAGGGGTTAAAGAGGACTTGTCGCCTTTCTAAAACAAAACAAACGAAAAAATGACCTCATTGGTTGCTTCCTCCTACACGATTATTCCTCTTCATTAATTTATTACACCTCTCTGGTGGACACTGATAGGTTCTAGCAGCCTAAGGAGATGAAGAGATGGGATTTTTCTGGACAGTAATTTAATTATGCAGGCTTTATCAGAAATGGCAGGACAAAGCTTTTGTAAGATTACGTTTGTCAAAAACAAAACCAATATACTGTAAAATTATATTAAATTGAAATGACATGCCTGTCTGGAAATACATATGTTTTCACAATAAGCTTTTATAAAAGCATCAGGACACGTTTAGCAAAAATTTGCTGGCATATCAAGGCTCTTCTGTGTACGTTGAGACACAAGTGTCTCCTTTTTGTAGTACCCCAGACACCTTACAAGCACTTAGTGCAATTTGTGTTCCTGTAGTGAGAAGAGCGCAATCTGTGACCAGACATCTGGGCAACGTCTGGTTTATCACAGAGGTGCAAAGCATAGAATGATGGAGGTGGCAATAATATTTCTTTGCAAGGAGCTGTGGATAATTTAGCGAGGGGCCATAGCTACTTTGAGTATTGCATGCAAAATCCTATTTTGAAAGCCAAGATCTTTCAAAATAGAATTTATATTGATAAATTTAACCCGTTATATATAACCCACGTTCATCTGAGTCACTAGACGCATTAGTGTTTTGAAAAAACTAAATAACCAATTAAGCAGAAGAGTTACTTAAAAGGAAACAGGAAATATAAGTGTACAACTATACACTTTCATTGTTAGTAAGGAAGGCTAAATCCTAAAATTGAACTGGGGTTATATAATTTATATAATCTGTACTTCATGCTTGATCTGTAACACTTTGCTATATGCATATGCTCTGAGGGGTCTGCCATTCTTGCTTTTCCCAGGGCTCCAAATATCAAAGCAATCTTGGGAGGATTTTCCTGGACTGTTTGTAAATAGGTTCAGATAAGATAACAGCCATTTTAATAGAAGTACAGAGGGCACTAATTACAATTAATTGACGTTGGCTCTGATCTCTAATTACAAACATCATGCATAAAATTAACTAAAACCTGTCTGAATAGGACAATTAACCTGTATTAAAAATCAAAACTATATTTTGGGGATGAAACATAGTAAATTAGGTTGAAAGAAGACACATGTCCATCAAGTTCAACCTTTGTCTCATAACCCACTGACATGAGAATTATATAGCTTTCCTGCTACCAAATGAGTTAAGTCTTTATCAGTCCTTCCTGATTTGCTTACTAATTAACACACAGTATAAACCTGTATGTTCCCTTTTGAAAGAAATGTATCTAATCTTCTCTTAAATGTATCCATTGTATTTACCATAACTACCTCATTGTCCAAGGAATTCTACAATTGATAAGTCCTTACTGTAAAAAAAAAACATTCCTCTGCTGAAGTTTAAACCTCCTTTCCTGTAATCTCCAGGGGTGAATCATAGATGTTTTAGTTATGTTAGCGCTAAGATTTAAAGGGATAGTAATATTTTGTTTTATCTTTATTTTATTTTGTAGGCATTAAAAAAACATGAAGAATGATATAAGTCATATCTCTCAAACCTTTATGGTTTATGAGATATTCACAAGCAAAGTTTCCCCCTCCTGCCCCTTTTACCTAGTGTAAGCCATCTCTTCTCAGATGTGGAATGCAGTCTATAGACCAGACAAATAACAGAAGGGGACAATCTTCTTTATATGAAAACCATGAAATCCCTCCTCTCCGACATGCTTTTCAGGTTTTTCCTTTATCTTAATTGAAGATTGTTCCTCTCTGCAGTCTGCCTGGGCACCTCCATTCTGCTTGGGCTGATCAGTGTTACATGAGTAAAAGGGGAGGGAGGGGGACACTTTGTCATTGAATTACTCTGGAACTACAACTCTGACAGCATTGAAATAACACTCTCCAAAGTCCAAATATTATGATGATTAATTAGAGCTGTTTTTATTATGAAACATTACTATCCCTTTAAGATTTATCAGCCTATTTCAAGGCAATGGACATGTTATAACCCTTTGTCTGCACTCAAAGGGGTTAAACACAGGGAGCCTAATGTTCCAAGAACTGTAGCAATTGTGGGGCAAACAAACTGCACCATAGGGGACAAATAAAAATTCTTGTTGCTTTAGAAGAGGCTTTTAAATCTGTACTTCCTAGAGAGGACTCCAACACATTGCTTCATTGGAATTTTCTTGTACCCATAAGGTGAATTTGTTTTGTGCCAAATTGCTCCTGTTCTTCTTAGGACCTCATCCACGGGTTAAGAATAGCTCCCTACTTGAGTGAACTTGAAGATTCAGAAAATGTGATGTTTTAGAAGAATGTAATTGGCTTTGGAATAAAGCTTTATTTTACATCCATGATACTCATGATTCACGTACCAATGCTCTTTCTTTATAGTAACAGAATATGCAAACCATGCTAGAGATAACATCTGTGCTATCGATCTGGAAAAATATGATGGGTGAGTATGATCATATATTATTTAGGCTTTTTCTACATTATGTAGATGTCTACTGTAACGTTGCAAACATCGGTTAACATTTACAATTCATAGGAAATCTGATATTTCCAAACGTTGGTATTCTCTCCTTTTTTCTTAAAGTGGATTCATAGTTGATAATGAAAGTCTCATGTCTGTAATTCTATCACTTTAGTTATATTTTAGTTATAAGACTGATGTAACTCAAATATTCCAAGTGAATTCCTTTAACCGCATACTGTTCCAGGAAAATGTTCAGTGTCTAAAGTTGTCCTTTGCATTATTTAAATGTATGTATCATTTTCTTATCTGTGGTGCATTTCGCAATATAGTGATTTTGTCCTTGCAGCGGAAATGAAAAGCACAATGAACATCTTTAGTTCAGTCTGAGGGTATATGCATTGCAGTACACTTAATTACGATCAATTTTAAATGTAATGTAGTGAAAACCTTTTTTTTTTTTTTTTTTTTTTCCCTTTTACATTTAAGTTTACACACACATATATAAAGCAAATGCACAAAATATTGGTGCACATTCAAATTTTCAGCACCATTAACACTTTACTCTGTGGCATTGTGCCTACATATCACTACTAAAGATGAGGATTTAGTTATATTATGTGGTCATAGAATGCTAAGCTTGCCACCAACGCCAAGGTACCTCATTTCTGGCAAGTACCTAACCTTAATATGGTCAAAGCTTCCAAAAGTACAATTCCAATCCAGGTTTTGGTAAGCACACCCAAAGTAAAAAACACATTTAAGCTTGCTGGAGTGCAACCAATTTTGACCAAAATAGCTAAAATCAAATACACAAAATATTGGTGGACATCCAAATTTTCATCACCATTAACCCTTTACTCTGCGACATTGTGCCTGCATATCACTACTATATTAAAGTTATATAATATTGCAATAGCAACAACTCCCCCATGAAATGGAATGGTAAAGGCCAACTGACAAAAGAAATGTAGGTTTGAACTGTAATAACTTTTGAATTATGCATCTTCTGGCAATTGTAGTACCTTCTTTTATGCTACAAATTTCAGGGTGTTTTTTGCCTTTTTACATTTTCATTTTTGGGAACAGTAATTCTGGGACAAACCAAATGCACCATAGGGGTGAATAAAACGTACATTTATTTAAATAGGGTACTGAATGCTCGATTTAGAAACAGAATCCTTCTTACATGCCTGACATCAGGGATGGGGAATCTATGACCCTTCAGCTGTTGTGGTACAATCCCATTTTGTTTAGCTGGTCAGTGGATCTTAGAGGATGATGAGCATTGCAGTCCAACAGCAGCGTAAGGGCTCCAGGTTGCCCAACCCACTGTACATAAATACACTGAATGGCTTTATTCCTGGAGTGAAAGAGAGAGAGACATTCTGGGGCAAGCCAACTGCAATATAGGGCACAACTTTAAATCTAATTTTAACACACTGAACGCTAAAGATGTCTCCAAAGCATTTTAAAGCAATGAGTTGGAGAACCCTCTGGCATTCTAATAGTTAAAAGCCCCATTTAAATAATTGGGGATTTTGACAATATGCCCTCCATGGTGCCGTTTGTTTGCCCTTATGTTGTTTCTCTGTAGCTTGCTGAGCGAATTCCTAAATATCTGCCATTTTGATCCTTTTGATTAAATACAGGTTTTTCTGCTATGCCAGTTTACATGGATTGGAGCAGAAAGTGATAGTAATTGCACCTTATTTTATGTCCCGTTTGCCTAAAGTGGAAACTTCTATATCCAGAATTTTGGTTAATTGTTTGTGAGTGACGAAATCCTTTTATTGTTGGCAGTATTGTTTGCGTTGGTGGGGATGGAATGTTCAGTGAAGTGCTGCAT
The DNA here is from genome assembly GCA_037306005.1 of Rhinophrynus dorsalis. Taxonomy (NCBI): domain Eukaryota; kingdom Metazoa; phylum Chordata; class Amphibia; order Anura; family Rhinophrynidae; genus Rhinophrynus; species Rhinophrynus dorsalis. The sequence goes on from CM074721.1 coordinate 290,685,116, forward strand.
GGACTCATCAGCCGAGTGCAAAAGGATGCTGACGTGGATTACAACAATCCAGAATCATCATTATCTCCATGCAATATAAGGATAGGCATTATCCCTGCTGGTAAGGCAGCTAATTATTTTCGTTAACATTCTATTGTTCTGCTTAGTGAGGTGTGACATTGGCTTTGTTGCTCAGTCATGCAGGTAGCAGTATTATGTTGGATGTGACCTCACAATGTAAAAGAAAAAATATTTGAACAAGGAACAGACCAACCAAGTCAAAAGTCACATTTATATTTTCAGCCCTACTATCTTTAACCATTTGAGTGCCAGAGGGATGTGCCAGGCGCAATGCATTGCATACCCTTCTGGCATTCATATGGTTAATTTAGATTTTGCTAGGTGCATATATCCTGAAGATACTTAGCCCTGTTGAAGATCAGAGGAGTTAATCTACATCTTAAAGGGATAGTAATATTTCACAATAAAAGCAGCTCCAATTAATCTTGATAGTATTTGGGCCATGGAGAGTGTTAATTCACTACTGTCAGAGTTGTAGTTCAAGAGTAATTGAATGATAACCTATCCCCCTCCCTCCCCTTTTACCTAGTGTAAGCCACATACCTTCAGATGTGGAATTTGGTCTCTTGACCAGAGAGCTTACAGCATGGGATAATCTGCTTACTGTGAGCATAAGGAAAACCCTGCCCCACTTGACAGTTTTTTTAGGTTTTTCCTTATTTTCACTGAAGATTGTCCCTCTCTGCGATCCATCTGGACAGGCTTGCTGCTCTGAGGTGAGCAGTGTTAAATCAGTAAAATTGGTGGGAGGGAGATACTTTATCATTCAATTACTCTTGAACAACTCTGACCGTATTGAAATAACACTATTCATGGCCCAAATACTTGTGGCCATGGAATTATTTTGGGTGAGACAAAACTATTATTGTCTTAATTGCACACAGAATTTTTAATAGTCATGTCTCTCAATTTAGGTTGATTCCACACGGAGTAGAAGTTATTTCAGTTTGTTTTGCAAAAAGTATAACATTCTGCTGGTATATTCTGTCCTTACTTGTCTTGGCAGGAGAAGCATTAAAGGGCTATGAGGGCCAGAATGGCAATCTCGTGTTGAATTTGTGGCAGTTTCATATTAACCCTTTGAGTGCCAGAGGGGTTGCAACGCATTGGAATGCGTTACCCCTCAGGCTTTCAAAGGGTTAATAGTATTGCATTGCGACACCTCTGGCACTCAAAGGGTTAACAGTGTGCATTAAGAGGTCTTTGCCATCCTATCCCTGTGAATATGCCACCACTCCACTGACCTCACCATGAATAATCCATGCCTTCAACAATTTGCACTCGCTACATCAACCTTGGCTCATCTGCCATTGCCGTATTCATGTGGGTGTGTTTATATGTTAATATGGCTATTCATCACATGCACTGAGCTCCGATAGCTGCCTCTCCTGTTTGAGTTCACAATCCCAACTTATTCACTCCAACTGAGTGCTCAGGGTCGGTGGTCTCTGGAGGAATCTCTTTCCTATCAACATGTTGGAGCTTTGGTCGATATTTCATGCCCTTCGTCATTGGACACCTCAGCTGGAAGACTTCCCACTTCGGGTACAGTCCGACAACGCCACGGCCATGGCTTTCATCAACAAACAGGGCGGAACAAGAAGTCTCGCCACTTGGTTAGAGGTCAAGACTATTTTGTCCTGGGCAGAACACATTCCTGCTATATCCGCAGTGCACATTCCTGGCATAGACAACGTCATGGCGGGCTTCCTCAGTCGACACACAGTGGACAGCGCCGAGTGGGAACTACACCCAGAGGTGTTCACCCTCATCTTTCAGAAGTGGGGTCTTGCTTGCATTGACCTGATGGTGACAAGACACAACCGGAATGTTCCGAGGTTCCGCTCTCGCTGGAGGGATCCTCTAGCTATATCGATGGATGCCATGTCCATTCCTTGGTTATTTCCTCTAGCTTACATCTTTCCTTTCACAGGGTGTTACGGAAATTGAGACTGGAGAGCGGTCCAGTCATTCTGATTGCTCCGTACTGGCCTCGACAGGCTTGATTTCCAGAGCTTCTGGATCTGTCACTGGCAGAGCCATTCTGGCTCCCTTGCCGTTTGGATCTTCTTCTACAGGGTTACCTGTGGAAGGAGGATGTTCATCGGCTAGCTTTGACTGCTTGGAAATTGAATCTTCAATATTGAAGAAGAAGAGGTTTTTCCTCTGGTGTGGTGGCTACTATGCTCAGTGCCTGCAAACCTGTTTCTTCTAATGCCTACCAGCGTGTCTGGTCAACCTTTCTATCTTGGTGTGCTGACAGGGGCCTGTCTCAGGAATTTGATCTACCTAAGGTCCTGGCTTTTTTTGCAGGACGGTGTGGACAAGGGCCTCAGTTTGAATTCCCTTAAGGTTCAGACTTCTGCTCTCTCTTTTCTTTCAGAGGTGCATTGCCATTCTTCCTGATGTCAAGGTTTTCTTTCAGGGTGTTGCTCATACTCGTCCTGTCTTTAAGAATCCCGCTGCTCCGTGGGATCTTAACCTTTTGAGTGCCAAAGGGTTAACTTGGTTTTGGGCATTCTTCAGCGCCCTCCCTTTGAGTCCTTGGCTACTATTTCTCTACGTCTGTTGACGTGGAAAATGGCCTTTCTCCTGGCGATCGTATCAGTTTGCCGTGTTCATGGAGTTACATGCTCTGTCCTGTAAACCACCTTTTTTTGGTATTTCGCAAGGACAAGGTGGTGCTTCGCACTTCTCAGGAGTTTTTTCCGAAGGTGGTTTCGGAGTTCCACATCAATCAGGAGATTGTGGTGCCTTCTTTCTGCCCTGACCCTACCTCTGACAAGAAGAGGGATCTCCACTTGTTGGATGTAGTGCGTTGCCTCAAGTTTTATGTCCATCTCACTGAGTCTATCAGGCAATCTGACGAGCTGTTCGTCATTCCTGAGGGTCCCAGGGCAGGAAGTCCTGCATCCAAAGTGACTTGCGTCCTGGATCAAGTTCACTATTCGTAAGGCTTACGAGCTCAGGAAGAAGCCTGTTCCCTTTTGGGTCACAGCTCATTCTACTAGATCTATTGGGCTTACAAGAATCAAGCCTCTGCTGATCAGTCGTGCATGGTGGCCACTTGCTCGTCTGTGCACACGTTTTCGAAGCACTACTGTGTTGCTGTGCTGGCATCGGCTGACACCAGCTTTGGGAGGAAGATCCTGGAGAGGCAGTCTTGCCTATCTAGGATCCCCTTTGGTTTTTGGTGCTTCCTTCTCTTTTGAGCCCTGTTGGCTCTTGTTCAGTGTGCTGTGTAACAGTTCCTGGGATATTGTTACCCCTGTTCAGTGTCCTTTGACACTTCATTGTTTTTTGGGTCTGTCTCTGATCTGATGGTTCATATCTGTTCTGGTGACTTTGGGGGCCTTGCGCCTGGCCCTTGCCTTATTTCCCGCCTCTGGGAAGCTCAATGGTTGGACATCCCAAAGTTACCAGTAACATGTATTGGACAACAATACATGTTACCTGTTAAATCCTTTTCTCTTAGTCCATACAGGTTACTGGTCTCCCACCCTGTGAAGGGACCATGCTTGGCTCTCCAGGGGCAGACCATGGGGGTCCTTCGGAGTCATGCTCACAGGAGTCTTCTTTCCCTTCTACTATCTAGTCAATAGTTAGTGTCTCAAATCTTACTGGAGCTGGTTGGCTAGCTGCAGCCAAGGAGGGAAGGTAGGCTCCAACCCCTGCGTACAATTCTAAAATTGTTCCTGCCTAATTAAAGGGGTGGATCACCTACCCAAAGTTACCAGTAACCTATATGGACTAAGAGAAAAGGATTTAACCGGTAAGACTAAAATCCTCTTTTCGTTTGCAACAGCAGAAGGGATTCTTTACGGTAAGGACAATAAAGGTATGGAATTCACTGCCTGACAATGTGGTGCTATCAAATACATTAGATGCCTTTAAAAATGACCTGGATACTTTTTTTTAATGAGCAGAATATAGAGGGCTATGTATATTTTGGGATTAATATTTTATTTTGGGCTTGTTGATCCAAGGAGAAATCTGATTGCCATTTGGAATCAAGAAATAATTTTTTTCAAGGCAGAATTTGAAATTTCTGAAATAAGGTTTTTTTTTTTTTTTGTTTTTTTTTTCTTTTTTTGCCTTCTTTTGGATCAACAGCGGTAAAAAAGAATAGGAATGGGTTTTAACTTTTTGACGCAAGTCTTTTTTTCAACCTAAACTACTATGTAATTTGGTCATATCTTCACACCTTCTCCAAACTGTGTCTGTCTTTCTTTCGATGGAGGACAGTTTTATCCAGGAGGTCCTTCATGCGGTGATGCCTGTTTAAGGATTCTCTTCTACTCTTTCTGTAGGCAGAGTTCTGAACCCTGTTGGTTCTGGTTTTCAGTTGTTTGGTGTGCAAGTTCAGTGTCCTTTGACACCTAAGGTTTATATGGTACCAGCTAGTCCTCTGGGGTACTGGTCTACAGTGGAGGTTTTTTTTTCTCTTTTTCTGTCTCAGGAATCTTTGTAGATGCTTTTGTATATTCCTATGGTTCCCATGTCCTACATTGTGTATAAAATTTTTTACCTTTAAATAATCTTCTCTCAGTCCATGTGTAACACAGGACACCCACCAGGAGAAAAAAACTTGCAGTTTAAGTCCTGGGCCAGAGGCATTATCTTCATTGTCTGTTCAGGGGATTTCTTTCTTATCGCTTTTGTTTCTTTATGCTACTTTGCTATATGTTGAAACTGAGGAGGCAAGGGGTAAAACTGGAGGGTTTTCTGGTTTCTGTCAACCACGTGGCCCAATAGAAAAGGATTTAGTTAAAAGTTCACTAAAATGCTCTTTTAACCCTACCAGTGGGATTCTTGTTTAGCTGCTGCACTGCTTTTTTGCCTAGGCATTGTCCCTATTCTGCCTATAATGTAAGTCTCTGGGACTTTTCTTTTTATTTTGGGCTCAGTCCTAGAGGTGCTTAAGGTCTTAGAAGTTGCAAGAAATAGTTGGCCACATTTTCTCCTGACCATCTACTAGACCAGTTACTCCTGGAGAAATGGAAGATGCCTCATCTTCCTTAATAAGAACCCCCCCCAGACTTAAAACTGATATAAGAGATGTTACAATCTGACACCACTGAACCAAACAACTAGAATTTTAAAATGTATTTTTGATATTTTTTTTCTATGGTGAGACAATATCACAGTAGAATTATCTGAACTCCTTTAACTTTCATGTATATCCCCATACCTTTTATATTCCACCACAATAAGCAGTACCTACCTTTCAATTTAAGGTTGCCTCTTCATTTCTTATCAGTCCATGACTAATATTACTGTTGTATTCTAAGCAAATAAGGAAGAAGAATGTCTACATACATGAGATGTTATATGTCTTAAATATTACATCTGTGCCAAAGATTCCTTCTGATAAACTACATTTCCCATAGACACCTGTTTTAGCGGGCTGTTTGCTAATTGGCTCGGAATTCGGTCACCATTTTCTCTCTCTTTACATGAGTATCATACGCAAAGCTTGGACTCCTTTACTTCTCCTCAAGTTAATTTTATTGATCTGGGTGACAGTATTTGGGATCCCTATTACTGTAAGACTCTTTCTCCTGTTAGGATGACTGATCTAAAGGGACATGGGGTTAGACCTGGGGCCATCAGCCACTTTGGTTCAATGACTTAAAGTCCTCTATGGCACAGCTTCCTCTTTCACTTTAGGGGGTCCTCCAGTCTTGGAAACCCCCCCACCCTGCTCAGGTTTGTGGCCCCTAAGGCCTCTGGCATTCCTGATTTGTCTGATTCCTCTGAGGAGGATTCATTTGAAGTGTTAGAGGATGGGAAATGTGCGGAAGGTATTTCTTCCCATACTTATGGTGACCCTTTTGAGGCTGACCCTGAACCCTCTGCTGAGGGTCTCATTAATGCAGTTTTATCTACCCTTAACATTCCTGTTAACCCTGTAGAGTCTATCTACTTCTGACATCTTTTCAAATCCCCAATTAGTTTTCCTGATTATCCACCAGGGCTCGTAATACAGCCCAGGATATATAGATGTAGATATATCCTATTATATAAAAGGCCAGATGTATATTTGTCAGATGCAGTCATGCGCAGTAGAGACCACACGCGAGACTGCGCCTGCAGATGTCCCACGCTCAAATGCACAACTGGGACCTCTCCTCACAATACCAACTGAACCACATAGCCAGATTCAAATGCCCGAGCTTGAGACTGTGCCCATGGATGTCCCATGCTCAAATGCCCAACCGGAGCCTCTCATACAATACCAACTGAACCACACAGCCAGAGCATAGGAGACCTGTGAGGTGAAGCCCTCTCTCTATATACAGTTCTGCGTTTGTACCAGTGTTGGCCTGTGTACACGGATTTAAAACTAGTAATATAATATGAATTAATTAATATGTTTATTTGTATAGCGCCACAAGTGTACGCAGCGCTTTACAATTTAAGGGTTTAAACAATACAGGGTTACAGGTGCATTGTAGAGTGAAACATTGGGTGGGAGGTCCCTGCCCGTCTATCTCTCTCTCGTTTGTGTAAATGCTCTCAATTATTTTTTTTTCTTTTCAAAGCTTCAATGAGTTTCTTCATTATGTTTATTTGTGTTATTACTAAAGGGCAATTATCAAGTTTTGCAAAGTCTGCTTTTAAGGGAGCAGACTTGGTAAATAGCCCCAAAACCACTTGTCAGCCATTTAGCTGCACTGTAACCCAGCATGGAGACATACAACGGCATTGTCATATATGGATGAGGTGTATTAATATTTTTTCTCAGGCTAACTTCATCAGCTACTATCAAATTTGATTGAGTAGCAGGACATATGCTTTGCATCCATTTTCAGTTGCAAACTTTTAGAACTACTTATTTCAGTGGTGTGGGTTAGATAGCTCAGTTGGTTAATTCACCAGCTGTAGAATACGTTCAACCATCAGGGTCACAGATTCTAGTCCCGTCAAGGTCAACTCAGCCTTTTCTTCCTTCTGAGGTAAAGAAAATGAGTGGCCAGGAAGTACTTAAAAAGGAGAAACAGTGTATCCTTCCTGGTAAAATATTTTCACAAAAAAACTTAATTGTTTGGTACTTTAGACCTAACAGTAGTTACTTCTAGAAAAAGGAACAAAAACCTGGATGGATTTGGCCTCCTTCATGAAGAGTTCATGGCCTTAATTACATTACCTAATGTTTTAATAGGTTCTAGGTGTAGGAAACGAAATACTGAAAACATAGGTGCCAGTGAAGATGTGTATATATATGTGTGTGTATATATATACACACATGTATTGCTCCCCAAACATTAGGGACTAGGAGTAAAATTTTACGAGCCTGGGATTCTCCTACTACATTCAAACTCCCAAGGATGTTACTCAAAGAAAAAGAAAAAAAAATCTGCCCTTCCCAAAGTAAAGGTTGGAAAGGGTGGTTTTCATTGTGTATGAGCATAAAAAATAAGCAGTGTTATAGGACTTTCTCTAAGTTATATAAGGTGTCCATTTTGCAGAGTCAGACAATATAACCCTTGCAATGTGAAGGCTGCAATTAACAGAATTTAATGTATGATGTGATTGTTGGTAGAAGATAGTATGTTGCTTAAGGATATAATTTGTAAAAGAGAGTACATCCTTAGATAGTCCTGAAAATCAGCAGGAGAAGTCAGCAAAACTGCAGTGTCATCAACCTCTTTCACCAAGATTGTTTTTCTGGCTGTCTAGCAGAGAGTGTAGATTGCTGGACTCCCATCCAAATCTTTGTTGATTGCTGGGACACTGACATGAAGAAGGTGCCTCTAAGGTGTGTTCTCTGCCTTCAGTTTCAACTGACTACAGAGATTTTATTTCTTTTGGGAGTGTCACTGCAGGTGTCCCCGTGCTTTTTAACTGTCAGACTGAAGAGGTTTCTTTGATATAATAATGTGATGAAAAACATTTTTTGAGACATGACTTCTAGAGTTGCTGTACAGAGTGAAGTATTGTGCTGCTGAACCTAGGTGTCAATATGTTATAACATTTTAGCAGGTGTCAGGGGACTGCAGGCTTGCCATTATAGAAACATTTCTGTGGGGGGTATGTCTAGTGAGCAGTTATAGGCAATCTGGATTTTTCTTTGTTCAGTTAACAATACACACACACACACAGCAGTGTTGTAGTTTCTCTTAACCACTTGCATACCAGAGATGTCACCAGCACATAGTAACATTATTCTTGTACTATACTGGCATAGGGATTAGACAGATGTATGTGTAATTTGTAGTGCAAATGAGTTACATAACTCACTTGTAGAAATACTCTGTTATTCTGTAGATTTTCAGTATGGAGTCATTGTTTTGGTTTCTCCTAACAGGCTATGCACAGCCATGTGGAAAAAAATAAATTGCAGATTTTATTCAATTTACCACTAGTTTATTTTCTTCAATTCTACTTATGACCATGGACACGGTATTAACACGCACTAGTTAATTTCAAAATACATGTCAGTTGTATATTTAGTGTAGTGAACATTGAAAGCTCTCTGCAGGTGGTAGCAGCCCTATGTAGGCCACCTGCAGAATGATTTCATATCCTGCTAGTACATGGATCAAGCTATTAAGTTAGCTGGCCAGGGGCTGGATTCAAATGCAGTAGATACATTTTACCTCCCGTTTTATCAAAAATGTTCCTATTGAAGTGTATGGGGATACCTGGAGATAAAAGCAGAGATAAAATTAGAACCTGCACTTGAATCCAGCCCTAGGCCTTTAGGAAACACATTTTAACACTGAATGCCTTAAATGCTTTATAGATGGTTGCGGGGAACCTTGGGTGTTACTGATTCATGTATTTTTTTTCTCTTCACCTTTGTATTTCTCTAAAAGGAGCTTCTCCTCTTACATGTATATTAGTAAAAAAAAAAAAAAAAAAAAAAAAAAAAAAAAAAAAAAAAAAAAAAAATTTAAAGAATATATCTAAATGGTACATTGATCTTTAAATTACTCTACTCTTATGTAAACACATTTTTAAAATCCTTGTTTCAGTTGATATGCAGCATGCTGGTCAGATATGTTAAGGAGGACCTGTCACCTTAAAATAAGTGTAGTTATTTATTTTTTTTTAAATACATTTTTATTAATTTTTAACGTATACAGAACAATGAAGCTGCATCAGGTAGACAAGGCATTGACAAACAATGATGAAAACGCAAAGGCAGAAGGCCTTGGTAGAGAGGACAATCACCAGAGTCATTAGTGGTGATGTCGTACTTGTCAATAAAAGGAAGAAAAAAAATTAGAAATCTAACCAGCAGAACTGGAAAACATGGGGAGGAGAAGGGATGGAGTGGGTAGAAGAAGGTAGGACAAGGGGATGGGAGGAGGGAAAGGGGGGAAAAAAGGGGGGAGGGGTAGGCAGCATTTGTAGACTGGTAAAACAAAGATATGCAAATGAGTACTAGAGATCTTTCGGAGGCCAGATAACAATCACATGCTGGACTTCATTCCAAGGGAATGGGTAAGCACCCAAGTGCTATTTTGTAAACAGTATAAACTGTGCTCTGAGCCCCCGGAAGGAAGATTACGAAGGGTTCCCATACCCTCCCGAACGCAAGGCCCCTGGTTCTGCGTGTGCTACAGTAAGTTCTTTCTGGAGCCATTGCACCCTGGACGGCACTGTATTTGAGAACCAGAGGTAGAGAACCATCTGAAGCGCCACTATTAAAAGAATATGGAAAAGATGTTTCTGGTAAGAATTAAGAGAAATATCTGTTGGAATAATCCCTAACAAGAAGTACTCGGGTAGGAAGGAAATCTGGGAACTGAAAATCCTGGGCATTTCCATCTCAATCATGGACCAAAGGGGGGGATCAAAGCTGTTCACAGTCATAAGTTGTGATAAGTGTCTGCCTGTGGGTGGTGACACTTTAAATAATGATGGTCCGTCATTATGCCCATCTTAACCACCTACAATGGTGAAAAATAAGAATAGTAGTATAGTTTATATATAGCGTCTCATGAAAATAAGCAGATGAGTTTGCATGAAGCCTGTGGTGAAAGCCCAGGGGAAGAGACTCCAGCTTGATTCCCGGTACCATTGTTAGCCATTTATGTAGTCCAGGGGATGTTGGGGATCTATTGTCTGGGAAAAGTTCAGTCAGGATCAATCTATATAGATGAGATGTTTTACTAGTATTGTTCTCTGAGGCAAGGATATATCTGTCTAAAGCTGTGGGAGAGAATAAGGTGGGCTGTCATGTTACAAGAGAGGCAGCATAGTGACGTGCTTGTATAGGAAAAAGTGACGTTGCGGCAGAGTGAATAGTGACTGTAAGTCTTGAAGGATAGTTAATTTTAAAGAGACCTAAAACTGTCTATATATTGCACTAGTTATTTGTTTTTAACAAAGTTTTCCAGAAACTAACATTTATTTCTGGCTGCTCAGTGTGGCATTTAATTCTAATTAGTTTGTTCTGGGCCAATGTTCTCACACACTTTGCTACTAATTAATCCATGCAGAGACTACACGTTGGGGCCATTTTTATTGGCACAGTGAGAGATAAGTTTGGTGTTGATTACTAAGCATGTGCTGCACCCGCCATTAAAATGTAAAGGATAAAGTTGCAAAACCTATTCAACGTCATTTGGAAAGCTTCTTTCCGTTTCGCTGGGATCCTCGGAAACTTAGGCATCTTTCTAACAGCTGCACTACCTGATGTACTTCAACTCAACTACGATCATCTTCTTTCGTCTCTCAAGTCTGATTTTCTGCACTGGTCCTCGCTCTATGTCTCCTGGCTAGGCCGTGTTCAATTGGTGAAGATGATAGCTCTCCCTAAAATTCTGTTCCTTTTTCAGACTATTCCTTTAGCTCTACCTTTTGTCTCTCGTTCAGGGTCTTCTAAAACTATTGCTAGACTTTATTTGGCACAATGTCTGGTCCGGTCCCTAATGATAGGGGCTAGATTTCGATATTGCAACTGTTGTTCCCACGATGGGATGTTCGGCAACTTCTGTTGAGTTCTAAAACCGATGCTCCTACCCCTTGTCTTGCTCACCCGATCTTGGGTCATTTGATTTTATTGTGGTACTCCTTGAATCTAAAATATTCGTGGGCGCCCTTTCCGTTTCCTTGTCTTCCTTTCGTTGGGAACCCTAGCTTTCCCCCTGGTCTAGTAGTGGGTGCATTTTCTCGTTGGACTTTGGTGGGTCTTCGCACATTCTCATCACTCCTGACAGATACAGGCTTAATATCTTTTCAGCAGCTTCAGCAGGATTACTCCTTACCAGCCACTGAATAGTGGAGATACAGACAACTGCGCCATTTTTTAAGCTCCCGCTATTCTAGACTTCCGTCTCGGGACCCTCTTACTGCCTTTGAACGTTTACTGGATAAGTGGAGCTTTGATTCTAAATCTATCTCTCGTTTCTATCGTCTATTGACACATGGCCCCCCAGATCACAAATGGGCCTTTCAGTTAGCTTGGGAAAGAGACTTGGGGCAGGGCCTTATGGAGGACTTTTGGAAAACTTCTTTCCTGCGGGCCATGACAGTACTTACCAATGTATCCCTTAGAGAGACGAATTACAAGGTGTTAACTAGGTGGTATCTTACGCCGGCTAGATTGGCCAGGATCTTTCCTGGCACATCAGACTTATGCTGGAGGTGTCAAGAGCAGACTGGGGATATGCTCCACATCTGGTGGGCTTGTTCTACTGTATCTTCCTATTGGAAGGATGTCTTTGTAGAACTCCAACATATGTGCCAGATTCCCCTGCCATTCACTCCGCGATTGGCCCTTTTAAATGACTTTCCTCCTCCCCACAGTTTTCTTGGGTCTTTTGGTTATCAATTGCTGCTTGCACTGACAGTGGTGCAAGCTTGCGTCCCACTTCATTGGAAATCTGTGGACCCACCATCTGTGGAGGAGTGGAGGGGCAGACTTAGGGATTGTTTTCTCTTAGAAAAATACCATGCCACTACTCTTGGCACTCGTGGGACCTTTGATGTTGATTGGCGACTCTGGAACGTTTATTTTCACGTGCCTTTTTGATAGCTTGTGTCGTTGTGATAGCCTGTGCCTTTGTGACGCAGGCTCTTTTTATATGCTTTTTAGGCTGGACTTGTTTTGCAGGAGCCCATACCCACACCAGTGCACTTTCCCTTACCTTTGCCTCCCCCATCTCTTGCTTTCTCTATGTGTGCTCTGGTTCTTCTCCTTCTACTTCACTTCTCATTTTCTCTTTTCTTTACTCTTAGAGTCTTTCCTCTTTTTTTTTTTTTTTGTTGTTGTTCTGAATTAGCATTTTATTTTACCACATTTCTGACTACTTACGTCTTGCTTTGGTTGTATTATTGTGTCATATTGGTACTGATATGTGCTCTGTTCTTATATTCTACATCCTGTAACTTGTTTTCTATTCAATAAAGCTTAAAAAAAAAAAAAAAGACACTGTATCACATACAACACTTAGACTATGTGGTGTATAAGATATCTGCTCTCACAGTTAGCACTATTGGAGCAATTGTGTCCGTTAATCTGCAGGTAACTGAAGGCCCTGCCTCTAGTTTCTGTAACTTAGTTATCATTGTTTAGGATCAATTCAACTGTCATTTGTAGGAAAAAGGAGAATGTTGAAGTGTAAGTAGTAAAGTAACTGTGAGACACCCTTTCGTTGCCGGATCAGTTATAATGCAGATGCCCTGCTATTTTTACACGTCTGATCTCTCAGTTTAATGTAATTGGATGAATTCTAAATAGATACCATAATTAAGAGCCACAAGTAAACAGAACCCCGCTACACAGCTATCTAGCTAAGTGTCAAGTTGTGAACATATCACACTGTCTGTCTCCCTCGCAGAGTAAGGACAGGGTGCCTGCAGTTGACTGAAGATTAACGGACACGACTGCTTTAATAAACAGTGCTTATTATATACATACAAAAATAGGCACTGAAAAAATAATCATCTAGTACACCATATATTACACGTGTTCAACATGATAGCCTTTTGGGTACATGTATATTTAGCCACTGTGAAAATAAGCTGTATGATTGGCTCAGAGGCAAAAAAAAAAAAAAAAAAGTTTCAAAACCTATTTCTGTAGCATCGGTTGAGGGATTCAGGGACCAAATGAGTACTGAGACGACCTCCAGTAGGCAGGTCATTCAGTGATGAAGCTAGCTAGTTTTTTTTTTTTTTTTAGTGTCCTCAGAAGTATCAGGATATCTGCCTCCAGATTGGGTGTGGATGGGGTCCTGCACATTAAAGGGGGGGGGGGGTCTGATTGCAGAAAAGGGGTGAGTCAGGTATTAATATTGAGGTGGGAGAGACTGGGAAGGGGCAGGTCGGTTGGGGGGGGTATTTTAATTTTTTTCCCCACTTGTGTATAATATACCCCCCCCCACTTCAGATAAGGTGAAATTGGGTAAAAATGTGTCTGTTATACCCAAAATTTTACACTAGTACAGTCAATGACTTACCACTGTTCAACTTGAATCCCTACCAGGCACATGCACACACAGACACCAAGGGGGGCTTTGAGCACCTGCCCTTTTTGTCCAAAGTGCCCTCGTGCCCTTTTAACAAAAATAATAATAATAATTATGAGAAGTGCCCTGTTTTTCATTTGAGCCCCTGCCCCACAAAATATCTGTGCACGTCCCTGATCCCTACGTATGTATGTGTTTGGGTCCTCTTTTTGGTATTCAGTAACCCCTAAGAAGTACTGTGTATGCTTTTTATAATGCTCTAGTTTGCCTCAGTTATTCACATAGTTAATCCTTTGCCTCATAACCCAGAGAAATTAAAATTATATAAGCTTTCCTGCTGCCAAACAAGTCGGTCTTTATCTGAACTTTGTTTTGGCTACTAATATACAGTATACCCCTGTATGTTCTCTCTTAAAAGAAATGCATCTAATCTTCTCATAAATGTATCAGTTGTATATGCCATTACAACATCCTTGGGCAAAGAATTCCAAATTTAACAGACCTTACTGTACAACAAAAAACAAACAAACAAAAAAAAAAACTTACTCTGCTGAATTTGAAACTCCATTTCTCTGTCGTCCAATAAGACGTACAGGTACCATAGGGAGGCGACTGCTCCTCCCTGTAGGCTGGAACAATTCTGAAAGAAGTGCAGGGGGGAGGAGCCTCCCCCTCCTCCATATCAGGCTACCTTAGCCCCTCCTTGCCAGAGAGATTTTTTTTTCCAGGAACCTGATTAGAAGGCTGTGAACGGTTCTGCTTAGTTTTTAGTTATTTTATTATTTTCTCTTAGATATTGGGTGCCAAGAGTCCCCCATTAGGTGAAATACCATTACTAGCTTCCTCTGGAGGATTGCACAGTTATCAGGTACTGTCTGTGGACCCTTTGAGTGCCATAGTCTACTTGTCCCACAGTTTTCCTCTGCACAGGGGTATTTCTGGAGTTCTTTATAACTCCTGCACTCATGTTTGGTAATTTATCTCTGTTCTCTGGGTCTGTGGAACATTTTGGGCTGTTTTGTGGTTATTAACACCTCCCCTGCCATGATTTTGTGGATTGGGGGAACCTTTTCTCACTTTCTTTTTGGATTCATGAGTTTTTCATGTTTATTAGATGTTCTATATGTGTGTTAGTGTTTTTTTGACACTTTTTATTTTATTCACTTATTTGAATTTCACTCCTTTAAGGGCACGCTTTACTGCATAGTCGCAGTTCTCCATTGATTTCTACACCTCTACAGTGTCTTGGGGTCCATGGGGGCTTCGGTCTCTGCTTTTGGGGTACTTTCAGGAAAGAAACTACATTTCCCATATCGCCCATTTTGCAGGCTTTTCTCTGATTGGATCCGATTTTGGACTCCATTTTCTTTATCTTCTGAGCTGAGTATCTTATCAGGGCTTGGATTCATTTACTCTCCTCTTCAGGTTAACTGTTCGCTTGCCAGATGAGTTAATTTTTAGGCTTTCTGGGATGATTTATTAATCTAGGTATCAGTATTTGGGTTCACTATTACTGTATGGCACTTCTCCTGTTAGGATGGCGGATCAAAGGTGGACATGGGGGTAAGGCTAAGGACTCAGGGGTGTCTTTGACCCCCCCCTTGCTTTTACTGTTCCTCATGCCAAGCGGGACTTCCCAGAGAGTACTCAGGTCACTTATGCCCCTCCTGTGCTTTGGCCCCTGCTTCTTTGCCAGGGCCCTCCAGCCATGAACAAGAGCCACTTTGAGTCAAGGACTTATAGTCCTCTATGGTACAGTTTCCTCTATCTCTTCAGAGGGTTATTCAGTCTTGGAAGCCCCCCACTTCCATCAGGTTTGTGGCCTCTAAGGCCCCTGGCACGCCCTCTCTCTCTGATTCCTCTGAGGAGGATTCTTTTGAGGAGTCTGAGGATGGTGAATGTGCAGAAGGGGCTTAATCCCATACCTATGGTGACTCCTTTGAGGCTGACCCTGAACCCTCTGCTGAGGGTCTCATTAAGGCGGTTTTGACTGCCCTTAACATTTCTATTAACCCTGTAGTATCAGTCTACTTCTGACATCTTTCAAAGGTGCAAGATGTCAAGTACTATGCTTCCGCATAATCCCACTCTAGATCATGTTATCATAGATGAGTGGAAAACCGCCAGACAAGCGTCTTTCTCTCTCTAAGACATTCTCTAAGCTGTATCCTTTTTCTGTCACAGCCATGGCTCAGTGGGCTACACCTCCTCAGGTGGACCCCCCTATTTCCAGACTGCGTTGCCTTTGGCGGATGCCACAGCACTTAAGTATTTAACTGGTAGGAAGCCTGAGGCTATCTTGAAGTCTACTTTTTGCAGCCATAGGTGCCTCTTTGAGGCCTACCTTGGCTTCTTTGTGTGTTACCAGAGCCTTTGCTGTTTGGACTGAAGATTTCTGCAAAGGTGCCCCTAACGAGGACCTTTTATCTATTCTAACCAATATGTTAGGCTCAGAATTATGTGACTGATGCCCTCTTTGATGCTCTCAGGCTTGAAGATAAGGCTTCTGCCTTTTCTGTGGCTTACAATTTGGTCTGCTGACTTATCTAAGAAGTCACTAATTTCTCTCCCTTTTCAGTGTACGTACATACATAATCAGTGAGGCCACTGGGGGTAAGAGCACCTTGTTGCCTACGGTTCCTAAACACCCTAATATGGCAAGTACAAATTGAAATGCAAAGGCTGAATCCAGGTGGGTTTCAGTCCAACACCCCGTGCTCCACTCACAAGGCCAGGCAACAGTGGAGGTCCAAGTAATCGTCCACCAAATCCAAACCCACCAAACCTCCTTCGGCATGACTCGGGGTATTACAGGTGATTTCAGGAGGCTACAGGTTTCCTTTCATAGATCTGCCTCCCTTCAAATTCTTCCTTTCTCATGCCCCTCGGAGTCTAGAAAAGTTACGTCTTTACAATTGGGCGGTGCATGCTGTCTTGGACAAGGGAGTTCTGAATCTGGTTCCTCTGCAAGAGAGGTTTAGGTTTCTATACAAACCTATTTGTAGTTCCCAAGAAGGATGGCAGCAGCCATACCATCCTGGACCTCGATTCTTTTGTGGTCCATACTCACTACAAGATGGAGTGTTTGTGCTCTGTCATCGCAGTAATGTGTCCAGGGGAATTTATGGCCATTCTGGATCTACAGGGTACTTACCTGCACATCCCAATTCATCCAGACAGTCAGAAGCATCTCAGATTTGCTTGCACTCTGGGACACTTTCAGTTCACTGCTCTCCCCTTCGGGCTCACCACTGCTCCTCAGGTATTAGCACATGTCTTGGGCTCCTTGATTGCCTTCCTGTACACCAATGGGATTCAGGTGACTCTGTACATGGACAACCTTCTGCTGAAAGCTCTGTCCAGGGACCACCTGGACCTCCAAATCCAGGAATTTGCCCAGATCCTCTTCCAGCATTGATGGATTCTGACCATGGACAATTCTGCTCCAGTTCCTTCTCAGAATCTGGTTTTCCTGGGTCTCTGGATCTACACCTTTCAGGAGGGTATGGTCTATCCGACAGAGGACTCTTCAGCAGATAACAAGCAAGGTGTCCCGTGCTCTAGAGAGAGCTAGTTCCCATACCTTGTGGGCAAGATGGAATCTACTAGGGTAGTGGTTTGTTCTCCATGGCTCACACCAGGTAGCTTCAGAGGTTCACTATCAGGACTTACCAGGAGAATCTGGAACTCCTGGATAGTCTGATCTCTCTTCCCCAGGCAGTGGTGGCTGGACAGCTCCAACCTGAAGAAAGGGAAACACTTTGTTGTCCAGTATTGGACTCTGGTGACGATGGACGCCAGCCTTTACAGATGGGGAGCTGTTCAGGGTCGATTGAATGCGGAGGAGACCCTCCTACACATAAACATTCTTGAGCTCAGAGCAGTTTGTCATTCTCTGGTCTACTGGTCCTCTCCACTGAAGGACTGTCCAGTCCGCGTCTAGTCAAACAACGCCACGGCTGTGGCTTACATCAACAAGCAAGTAGGCACAAGAAGCACTTCAACTTGGTTAGAGGTCAAGGCTATTTTAGCCTGGGCAGAAGAACACGTTCCTGCCATCTCTACCATTCACATTTCAGGCATAGAGAACATTGTGGCAGACTTCCTCAGGCACCAGACAATGAGCCCTGGGAATTGGGAGCTCCATTCTTAGGTCTTCGCTCTGTTAGTCTAGAAATGGTGTCGTCCCTGCATAGACTTGATGCCTACCAAGAACAACAGGAAGGTTTCACTGTTTTCCTCTTGCTGGGGGGATCCTCTGACGTTTGCAGTGGATACCTTGTCCATTCCTTGGCTTTTTCATCTAGCCTACATTTTTCCTCCTCTTCCTGTCATCCCCAGGCTGCTGAGAAAGATTCGGATGGAGGGTGTCAGTCATACTGATTGACCCTCCTTGGACCAGGCAACCTTTGTTTCCAGAGCTGTTGGCACTGTCTGCCCAGGATCTGTTTCCTCTGCCATGCAGACTGGATCTCCTCCTCCAGGGTTACCTCTGGAGAGAGAATATGGACAGTCCTCTATCTTAAGGAGGAAGGGTTTTTCTCCTGAGCTGGTCTCTACCATGATCCAAGCCAGGAAGCCTGTGTTCTCTAAGGCCTACCACAGGGTTTGGTCTACTTTCCAATTTTGGTCTGTTGACAGGGATATGTCCTCTCAGGAGTTTGATCTTCCATCCATCTTGTCCTTTTTTAGGATGGTGTGAACAAGGGCCTTAGCTCCTTAAAGGTCCAGACCTCGGCTCTCTCTGTCTTTTTCCAGAGACACATTGCCATGTTACCAGATGTCAAGTCTTCTTTCAGGGTGTTGCTCATGCCTTCCCTGCCTACAAGGCTCCCACTCCCCAGTGTTACCTTAACTTTGTTTTGGGAGTCCTGCAACGGCCTCCCTTTGAGTTTTTGGCTACCATTCCTCTACGTCTTCTGAAGTGGAAGATGGCTTTTCTTTTGGCTGTGGTATCTGTCCGCTGAGTTGCAGGCTTTGTTCTGCAAACCACCTTTCCTAGTGTTCCACAAGAATAAGGCTGTTCTCCGTACCTCTCAGGAATTTCTTCCTAAGGTGGTTTCGGAGTTCCATTTCAATCAGGAGATTGTTGTGTCTTCCTTTTGTCCTAACCCTAAATCTGACAAGGAGAGGGAATGCCACTTGTTGGATGTAATGCGTTGTCTCAAGTTCTGTGAGCAACGTACTGAGTCCATTCATAAGACGGATGCTCTGTTTGTCATACCTGAGGGTCCCAGGGCTGATTTGGCTGAGTCCAAGGTGAATATTGCATCTTGGATTATGTCTACCGTTCGCAAGGCTTATAAGCTCAGAGGTAAACATGTTTCCTTCCGCATTACAGCACACTCAACCGGGTCTGTCTGGGTCTCCTGGGCCTTCAAAAATCAGGCCTTTGCTGAACAGTTGTGCTAGGTGGCTACTTGGACTTCGGTGCACACCTGCACCATAGGCTGACTAGACCTCACCTTTAACCGGGGACACATAGGAAATAAGCATATTTCAGGACTGCACTGAAATCAAATCAGCCCTGAAGTTTGCATTTTTTCATGTGTGTCCCTGGTTAAAGGTGAGGTTTGGTCACCCTACTTTGCTGAACACTACTGTGTTGTTCTGGCTTTGACTGAAGCCAGCTTTGGCAGGAAAGTCCTGGAGGCAGTTTTGCCAGTCTAGGACTTTAATTTACTGTGCCATTTAGCTCTTTAACTGTTTGAGCCCTGTTGGCTCTTGTTCTTTTGTGCTATGTATTGTTATTTAGTGTCCGTTGACACTTTGTTCATTTGGGCTGTTCTGTATCCTGGATAATCCATGGGAACTCTGGTATCATGGGGACCGACGCTTGGGCCTTTCCTTCTCTCCCCACCCCCGGGAGCTCAATATTAGTACATTCCAATGGTACCTGTATGTCATATTGGATGTCAGAGAAAAAAGGATTTTAGTCTTACCTGTTAAATCCTTTTCTCTTAGTTCATATGATATACAGGTCTTCTCACCCAGTGAAAGAGACCACGCTGGCTCTCCTGTGACTGGAGGTGGGAGTCCTTTTAGGTTAATCACTCACAGGAGTTTTTCCCTTCTTCATTCTTGCAATCTTACTAGATAGGTTTATGGTCTCAGATCTATGTGGCGGGGAGGAGCTGTCGTCTCCCCATGGTACCTGTATGTCATATGGTCTAAGAAAAAAGGATTTAACAGGCAAGACTAAAATCCACACTTCCTCTAATCTCAAGGGTTGGTCCCTGGTTATTTGATCATGCATCAGAATGAATAGCTTACCACTGAGATCCTTGTATCAATCTCTCATATTCTTGTACATTGTGATAAGATCTCCTCTTAGTCTTCTTTGCTTTAGAGTAAATCAAGTTTGCTTAGACTTTCCTCATATGTCACATCTTACATTCCCTTGATTAATTTTGTTGCTCTTTGCTGTACTTTCTCCAGTTCTAGAATATCTTTTTAGAACTGGTGCCCAGAACTGCACTGAATATTTGAGGTGAGGTCTTACCAGTGATTTGTGCAATGGCAAAATGATGTTATTCACTCTTGTTTCGATACCCCTTTTTATACAAGACAGAACTTTGCTTTTGCTACTGCTAATAGACACTGGTCACTGCTTCCAAATGTTTAGTTTACAAGGATTCCCAGATCTTACTCTAGCAAAGAGTAATGTTTCACGATAAAAGCAGCTCCAATTAATCTTCACAGTATTTGGACCATGTAGCGTTATTTCAATATTGTACAAGTTGTAGTTCAAGAGTAATTGAGTGATAAAGTATCCCCATCCCGCCCCTTTTACTAATGTAACACTGCTCTAAAGTTCAAGCTTCCCTATATTATGGGCTTTTTGCAAGCTGATCTTGATGAGCGTTTGCCAAAACGCTCTCTTAAAGTGTAAAAGTGTAAAGTTTCTTTGTGTTTCCTCAAAACAGTGGTTCTACAAACTTTCTGAATTTACCAAAGGCTGTTTTTTTAATTCCAGATAAATTAAAAATTGGTCCTTCCATAAAAGCCTTAAACCACACAATTATAAGGAAGCTTGCTGTCATGCTTTGGATGCAGTTAGATGTTTTAACTACTATTTACAAGCAACAGAATCTTTTCCCTGAATTTGCCTAAAAATGCAGACCTGCCTCCAAAATAACCATTGCTGCCTAAATGAACTGGACTACTAGACAAGCCTACCTTCTTAAATCTTATCCAGCTCCATTTGGAATTACAGCTCACTCTACGTATTCATCAAGTTCTTCATTGGCCCTGAAGAATCATGTTTCTGCAGATTAATTCTGCATGGTGGCCGCTATCTGGTCATCCATTTATACCTTTTACAAAGTGAACAATTTTGCATCCCAAGATGCTAATTTTGGTCACAAAGTTTTGCAGGCCATGGTTCTCTAGTTTGCTTTCCCTTTCTGATTTTGGAATATCCTCATTATTCCTGTATCCCTCAATTAACACTATAGAAATTGGGATTTTTTTTTTTTTTTTTTTGTTCTTACTGTCTCATTAGTTTGGGTTGGATTATCCTGCCTCATCTTAACTCTTGTGTCCTTACTAGTCTCAGCTTTGCTATACATAAACTGAATTGTGGTTGGGAGGGCTATACAAGACAAAATGTAGGAGTTGTTTCATTACTGAGTACCCTGCCTCCTGGAGGTGGTCTCCTTACCTTACTGGTCCCTGCATCCCTCAGCTGGACAAAGAGAGAAGGTAAGGTAAAAAAAAAAAAAAAAATCCCCTTTTATTGTACAGAAACATGGCTAATATAACAGAGGCAGATTTTAATTTTATGTAAAACAACCTCCATTTGTTTTAGGGTGACGGGGCTACTCTGAATAGGATAAATATGCAGTATGTGGTTTAGTTATGTGGATGAATAGGCACTGAAGCCTTGTAATGCATAGGTAGCACTTAGTCTTACTGTGCTCATCCTTGTCATGATGGAGTACACCCTCTTCGGCATTGCTTTTTACTCTTATCAATGTTTTTTGGCCTGACTTCACAACCATTCCTTATTAGTCAGCCTCCCCACCCACCTTCAATTTTATACACCGCAAAACCTCTTTCCTGACGTTTTGACTTATAGCAACAAACTCAGAATATAATAAATACCTCTGAAATTCTGCTGCTCTGTAAGGCAGATGTTTTATTAGTAATATGTCAAAGACCAAGATTAATTTGTTGTGTTGACTTGAGCGTATAGTTCTACTGAAGCACTATTTATTTATTTATTTATTTTTTGCCTAAGAGCTTCAAAGACTAATACTTTCTTGAGAAGCATATGCCCTTGGAATTACATTAAACCTTTTATGTGGGCAGTGATAGAAATAAGGCTGCCACTGCACTACATTTTGATCCATTGCAGCTTTTACTACAAGCTTAGTAAAGCTGAATTTAACATGGCTAGACCTGGGCAGGTTTCCAGATTGCTTTTGTGCAAAGAAATAAAAGGTAATAAATGAATCACCACCTCTCTGCAAATATTAAATAAAAATACTTTCTAATCTGGTAGTTTGTATCTGTCTGTAGTTTTGTGAATAGCTGGGTAATAGATAAAGAATGATGTGCCCTATTTGTGTGTTTGTTTGTTTGTTTTTTGTTTTTTTTTTAATCTGCTGCAATTATGATATTTATTTATATTGTAACATAGGGTTTTGCAGCAATGGAATGGAAAAAAAAAAGAGAATGGACACCAGTTAATGTTTAATAGCATAGTAAATTATGTGGGAAAAAAAGACCCAAGCCCATCAAGTTCAACGTTTGACTCATAACCCAGCAAAATGAGAAAACTGTATAAGCTTTATTTCCTGTAAAATTAGTATTAGTCTATTTACCTGAACTTCCTGTTTTACTTACTATATGCCGGATAACCCTGTATGTTCCCTCTTCAGACATGCATCTAATTTTCTCATAAATGTATCCATTGTACCTGTCCTTGCCACATTCTTGGGCAAAGAATTCCACAATTTAAAAGTCCTGACTGTAAGATGAAACCTCCTTTCCTCTACTCATAAGTTATAGTGCCTAGTTATTTGATTTGGCCTTGGAATGAAAAGCTCTCTAGAGAGATCATTGTAATACCTTGCATAAACTTATACAATGTAACAAGATTCCCTGTTGGGTGTCTTTTCTCTAGAGTAAATAAACTAAGTTTGACTAGACTTTCTTCATATGTCAAATCCCCCATTACTTTATTTCACTTTGTTACTCTTCGCTGTACTCTCTCCAGTTCTAGAATTTGTGGCCAAAACTACACTGCATACTCAGTAGCTTTTGCTGCTGCTGTTTGACACTGATCACTATTTACAAGTTTACAGTTTATAAGGACGCAGATCTTTCTCTAGTAATAAATGACATAAAAGTTCATAAGTAGCATTATGATTTGCTTGTCCCAAATACACAACTTTACACTTTCCTCTATACGTTTTATATTCCATTTGTTTGCCCAATCTGCCATTTTATGTAAATTCATATTTAGAGAACAAACATCCGGCTCTGAATTTTTTACCCTGCATCATTTAGTGTCATCTGCAAATATTGAAAATTTGCTTTCTGTACTTATTTGCAGGTCATTTATAAACATGTTAGAGCATTGGACCAATTACTGAGCCACATGGTACTCCACTCTTTAACTGCATTGTAGGTTTTTCCATTTACAACTATACGCTGTTCTCTATCCTTGAACCAATTTATCCAGTTGCATAGATTGTCCTAATGCCAAATTCCTTATTTTATACACCTGCCTCCTGCGTGGCACTGTATCAAATGTCTTGGCAAAATCTATATATACTACATTTACTGCTCTACCATTATATGGGTTGCTACTTACCTCTTTATAGAAGCTCAAAAGATTTGTTTAGCAAGATCAATTCCTTATAAAACCATACGTCCATGATTCCTGCTAATAAATTTGTTCTTCTCAGTGTAATCCTGAATATAATGCCGCCTTATCCCTTCAAGCAGTTTTCCCACTACGGAGGTCAAACTTACAAGTCTATAATTCCCAGGTTCTGTTTTAGTTCCCTTCTGAAATAAGGATTTTAAATGCAATATCTTATTGTTAAATTGGACACTTCTGGTGATTTATGAGTATAAATTGTTGAAGTTCTTTCTCTCTGGATGTATTTTTTTCCACCAAAACATTTTATGAAGACAGTTGCTGATCACATGCAATTACCATGTTAAATTGGTATGAAGTGTTGCTGCACATCAACATCTTGCAGTCTGCATTGGGGCACTAAAAGTCCAGAATGTATTTGCATACAGAGAGAGAGATTGATGCCAAGATAGCATTATTTAGAATGAAATACTTCATTGGAACAATTTCATTCTAAATATCTCTATCTCGGCTCTGCTGAAGAGCCGCCGGCCAGTCAAATAACCAGGATCTACTTCTGTCCCATAGATCACTGACATCTCTGAAAGGGGCGGGAGGGGGGAAATTTAAATGCTACGATCTCTCAAACTATAAAGGTTTGAGAGGTGGGAGGTAGGTTATTCTGCTTCTATTGTAATATCTAAGATATTAGAACAAACAAAATATTACTGTCCCTTTAACCCTCAAACAAGCGACTTTAAAAACCACTTGGATGTCACCAGACATCCAGAACGCCAACTAGGGTATTGCATGCGGGCCAAGGTAGAAGGAAAGTTGCATGTGTCTTCCTACCTTTGTATCACCCGTGCATTATGAGCGATCCCTGTACAATAATGTGGTTGTTAACCCTTGCACTGCTGGGTGAGCTGACAGTATATCCCAAATTGCCTCCAAGCCTACTTTTGTTTTATCTGGCTGATCGGTTCATGTTTGTTTCTTGCAACAAGAAGCAAAAGAAAAGCTGTACAGTTTGAGGGAAAAGTGTAGGAGCATACCCTGTTTTGAGTACAGTGTATCAATGATGCAAGGAGAAGAGAAGCAAAGAAGAGACAAAGACCCTTCCATATATCTTGGTCTTATTGCATTGTGCACATTTGCTGCCGTGACTGAAAAAGCCCGTACCCCGAGGCATTCTACACTAGTTTAGAACACATTTTATTTTATTTATGTTTTTTATTTATATATTTTTTTTAAAGGGATAGTAATGTTTCATAATAAAAACAGCTCTAATTAATCATCATAGTATTTGGACTTTGGAGAGTGTTGTTTCATTCTGTCAGAGTTGTAGTTCCAGATTAATTCAATGACAAAGTGTCCCCCTCCCTCCCCTTTTACTGATGTCACACTGTTCAGCTTGAGCAGAAAGGAGGTGCCCAGGTAGACTGCAGAGAGGGACAATCTTCAATTAAGATAAAGGAAAAACCTGAAAAGCTTGTCAAGGGGGGCAGGGATTTCATTGTTTTCATAGGAATAAGAGTGTCCCCTTCTGTTATCTGTCTGGTCTATGGACTGCATTCCACATCTGAGAAGAGATTGTTTACAGTAGGTAAAAGGGGCGGGAGGGGGAAACTTTGCTTGTGAATATCTCATAAACCATAAAGGTTTGAGAGATAAGACTTATATAGTTCTTCATGTTTTTTTAATGCCTACAAAATAAAATAAAGTTAAAACGAAGTATTACTAATAAACCGTTTTTCATGATGTGATACGTTCTTGCTAAAATCCAGGTCCTAATACCCCCCCCCCATCCATTGTGTTTGCTTTGAGTTTTAACTCTCTATAAACTTATAGTACTTAATGTGTTTTTATTGGTCTGTTTAAACAAAAGGCAGTCTCACAAAATGAAAGACAAAACGCACATCTGTATTCTCAGTCTCTGGAATTCATTGAAGAATGAGACTGCACGTACTATTCTTAAACAGGAATAGACCTATGCCTTGAAATAAGTGGATTAAGCAATAAACATGTAGCCTGTTTTGCACTAAACAACACCTTTTTTTTAGTTCTAAATTAACATACATTTTAATAAAGGCAAGGTTTTTTCATTTTCAGTTAAAATGCAGGCACATTCTTTGTTTAGTTGGACTTTATGCCATGTATCTTTGCCCACTTGTACTGATGAGCCCAGTTAGATCCCAAACCCTTTTATCTGGTATTATACTTTGGGGTTGCTTTTTTTGGGTGTCCAGTGGCTTGCAAAGCAATGGATTGGGTAACCCTCTGGCATTCAAAAGGTTACAAAATAGTTATGAAAGAACATACATATGTAAAAGCTTTTTGTAACTATTGTAATAAAACTGCATTTAATCTTTCGAGCAAAGGCGTCCAAGTTTTTTCATGGGCCATGTGGGCAGAAAGCCACACATTTGAGGTCCGCAGTATTCTTTTTGTATTGATACAGATGGCAGATTATAGCCTGTCAACTATTCAAAAGTCAATGACAACACTTATATTTATCAGACACATTCTAGAACTGTACAGTACTGACAGGCAGGGCATTAGGTCTTGCTGTCCAACAAGGTAATGTTCTCTAGTTAATTATATAATATATATATAAAATATAAAATAACAAAATAAGTATCTTGTAATACCTTTTTTATTGGACTAACAGAATTTTGGATTGACAAGCTTTCGGGAGAACCTCCCTTTCTCAAGTCTAAAGCATTTCTGAGTAAAAGGACACAGAATTCACAGTGATACGTACAATTCAAAGTTTAGCTGTGTTTTGGGTTAAGAAAACATAACTACAGATAAGACAAGAGAATCTACACTCTCCTTGCAGAGGGTCGTAATTACCTTTTGTAAGGATTGTGTGTGGGGGGGGGAATGCAGGAGATGGTAATGGAGTGGGGAGAATTGAAAAAGTTTGCACGTTAAGAGTGCTAGAATTGCCATCCATCTGCAATGCGTTGTGTACCCCTCTGGCACTCAAAGGGTTAAATAATTCTTGGGCAAACCAACACCACCATATGTGACAAATGAAAACTCCCAACATTCCCATTGATTTTAATGGGCATCTTAACCCCATAAATGCTAGGGAGGTGTCCAACACATTTCTTCACAATTTGTTGGAGACCTTTCTAGTATTCAAAGAGTTAAACACCCCATATATAAATCAATGGGAATTGTTGATTATTTTTTTGTCTCCTATGGTGCCTTTGGTTTGCTTCAGAATAGCTTCTCTTTAGTTTCCCGAACACATCCTTTAGTCACACCTCCAGTGGAAAAAATGATATTGCTGCAGAAAAATATATTACCATTTTAGTATACATTTAGTATGTTGCATTTATATTTAAAAAAAACTATTCTTTTATTACCAGGTTCTACAGACTGTGTGTGCTATGCTACTGTTGGCATCAATGATCCAGTGACATCTGCTCTGCACATCATTTTGGGTATGTATGCAGTAGAAAGACAAGCAGTCTCCTGTTTTATTACATTTCATGCAGCTGATTTTTAAATGGAAATGGACACCAAAAAAAGTCAGTCACATGCATGTTAGTGGACAAAAAAAAAAAAATCCTGTTTTAAACAGGGGAGGGGAGTGTTAACATTTTTAATGACATAGAAATCTCCAATGCATTTGTAAACATGGTAAACCCACATACAATTTATCTAAAACCTGTTTCTTTGGATAAGTAGCCTGGACACTATTCCAGAGTTGCAGATCAGTGTATTTGGCAGGCAGCTATACTGAGCTGGATGTTCTGTTTGATTTTAAGGCACTCTGACAAGGATGCATTATTTGCATTTTGTACAACACCTGAACTGTTTTTTTCAGAAGTAACTGCCAATCATCAAAATAGAACTTGGTTAAGTAGCTGACTGGTAAAACCATAGGTGAATATAGGGCCTATTTAAGGGAACATTCTCACTACACATTAAAGCCACAAGTCCTCTTAGAAGTGATTGTGAACTTAATAATAATTTTTAGTTCCTTAGTATTATTGTGGTTTTTTTTTTTCTCCCTCTATTTTAAAGGGGATTCTCAGCCTTTGGATGTGTGTTCTGTGCACCACAAGAACGTGTTTTTAAAATACTCTGTTTCGTTATTGGGTTACGGTTTCTACGGGGATGTGTTAAAAGGCAGTGAAAATAATCGCTGGCTGGGCCCTGCTAGATATGACTTTTCAGGTATAGTGAATATTTTTATTATTTTTAAACTCTGAAGCTGAGTGCATTGTTGTTATTTGACACTATTTGAATTAGTGTCAGAAAAAAAAATACTACTGCAAACCCTACCTGCAGAATGGTACTGTAACCATTTGAGTGCTAGAGGGGTACGCAGTGCATTGCTTTGCAATGCATTGAGTACCTCTCTTGCACTCAAAGGGTTAAGAATATAAAGTTTATTAATTTAAGTTAATAAATATATATTTGATCTTGAAAATAAGGTTAAACCCTTAAGGGACCAGAAGGGTGTGACTGTGTTGCACACCCCTCTGGTTCTTAAGGGGTTAAAACACATTATTTTGCTGGTTTTTGTACTCCTTAGTCTCACTACAGAGTGTCATTTAGTCATTTATCATGTGAAATAGTTTAGATGTGTATCAACTTGGCACTTATCAAGTTTTCCTCTTTGTAAAGAGTAATGTTTTGAATATATCCCAGCAGGGAAATTAGGAATAAATTTGCAACATAGTCATCTAAGATGTGATAAGCAATTCAAATTTTAAATGTAATTTTGTGCGTTTAAGATTTCTTCTGCTGTGCAACAACGATCCATCATTTTACTACACTAAATCCGTCTGATGCTATAACATCCTTAAATGTAATTATGGAAATAGTTTTTTTTTAAATACAATAAAAACTATCTGTACATGAAAATAATATATCACAGTAATTTACTTCAGTGACACTATTTTCACTTTTTCATCAAAACAGATAAACTAGTGTAAAAGCCCCTGTACACGGGCCAAGTTCCGGATGATGTTAACCCTTTGAGTGCCAGAGGGGTACTCAATGCATTGCTTTGCACTCAAAGGGTTAAGAGGCCGGACCTGTTCTGCGTCTTGCCCCAAACGCAGTCATGCACTGTAGAGACTGCCCGAAAGCACAGAATGCTCCCAGCACAGAACTCCCCATATTCCGTACTCCCATCATTCTGTGCGTTCGGACAGTCTCTACTGCACATAACAGCTTCTGACAAACATCCTAGCGAATTATTACATATGATAACTGCATACTACCACTGTGGAATGCTATTAAGGTATTACATTATGGGAAAGGTTTTACATTCAAAAAGCCTGTAAGAAGTGTGGAAACAATAAATAATATCTTAATTTGCTTGAGTTATATTACGCTTTATTACAACTAGGAAGTAAATGTTATGGTATATTTGGAAAAGTAAATATGTGCTAATCTTGGTATGTTGTATAAATGTTGGTGTAATAAAGATTACTTTAATAGTCAGTAGAGATGCTGAAATTGTAAATGAACTTGATAAAGAATGATGGTACATTTTAAAGCAATAATAACGCAGTATTTCAAGGTTTATCCTGCTAACTAAAACAAGGGTACTCCCACTGATGAGAGATGGTTTTATTCAAAAGTTATTGCAGCTCAAACTTGTATTTTTGGGTTCAGTACCTCCTTGGAATGCCATTTTGCAGTGACCCTACAACATCCTGTTGAGGTTTGTGGTCAACTTAATGCTGTAGTAATAGAGCAACTGTAAAATGTCTATTTCCAGTTTGGTTACAATTTTAAGTTCAACAAAAGCACAAGAGCCAAAGGTTGTGTATACCCATGCCTTTGGTATGTATCCTTTCTTATGAATTATTACAGAGCTTGTTCTTTGTACAAACTGAAAATTTTTCTATGAGAAGTAGGAAGTTGAGAAAAATAGGATTTTAGTCTTACCTGTTAAATCCTTTTCACTTAGTCCATACAGGTCACTGGTACTTCTCGGAGGCGATTCGCCCCTTTAATAGGCAGGAACAATTATGCAAATGATTGCAGGGGGCGGAGCCTCCCCTCTTACTTAAGCCACCTTCAGGCCAGAGCCACTAGATTGATTTGAGACCCTAAAACTGACCCCAGGTAAGCAAGAAGAAAGACTCCTGTGAGCATGCCCCAAAGGTCTCCCACTGAATGCCACAGGAGAGCCAGGTCTGGTCCCTTGACAGGGTGGGAGACCAGTAACCTGTATGGACTAAGTGAAAAGGATTTAACAGGTAAGACTAAAATCCTATTTTCACTGTCGTCCAATACAGGTCACTGGTACTTCTGGGATGTACAAACATTGAGCTGATCCAGAGGTGGGAAATAAGGCAAGGACCAGAACAATGCCCAAGTCATAAAAACTGCTATGAACCAGTTAATAACACAGCCCAAACTGTAAGTGTCAACGGACACCAATCAAGGGAACAATCCCTGAACTAACACAGCACACGGAACTAGAGCCAACAGTAAGGAAGCACTAAGGATCACAGAGCGGAAGACCTACACAGGCAAAACTGCCTCCAGGACTTTCCTTCCAAAACTGGCATCAGCCGAGGCCAGCACATCAACTCTGTAGTGCTTAGAAAAAGTGTGCACAGAGGACCAAGTAGCCGCTCTGCACAGTTGATCAGCGGAAGCCTGATTCTTGTAGGCCCAAGAGGCCCCAATAGATCTGGTGGAATGGGCAGTCACCCGGAAGGGAACATGCTTATTCCGCAACTTGTAGTCTTCACGGATAGTAGCCTTGATCCAAGAGGCAATGGTAACTTTGGAGGCCGGTCTTCCTGCCCTAGGCCCCTCAGGAATGACGAATAGAGCGTCAGACTTCCTGATAGACTCGGTGCGATGAACATAAAACTTAAGGCAACGCACCACATCTAACAAATGGAGATCTCGTTCCTTGTCAGATGAAGGATTAGGGCAGAAAGAGGGAACCACAATCTCCTGATTGATGTGAAACTCGGACACAACCTTGGGTAAGAATTCCTTGGTAGTGCGAAGCACAGTCTTATCCTTGTGGAACACCAGGTAAGGAGGTTTACAAGACAAAGCCTGTAACTCTGCTACCCGGCGAACTGAAACAATAGCCAAAAGGAAGGCCATCTTCCAAGTCAAGAGACGTAATGGAATGGAAGCCAAGGATTCAAACGGTGGTCGCTGGAGAACTCCCAGCACCAAATTGAGGTCCCACTGGGGAGCAGGACTCTTGAAGGCAGGTCGAACATGAGTCACACCTTGGAAGAAAACTTTCACATCAGGAAGGATGGCAATCCTTTCCTGGAAAAACACAGACAAGGCAGAAGTCTGAACTTTGAGGGAACTCAGACTGAGCCCCTTATCAACACCGTCCTGCAAGAAGGCCAGGACAGTGGGAAGATGAAAATCAAGGGATAATTTCTTATCAGAGCACCATGCCACGAAAGTTGACCATATGCGATGATAGATCTTGGAAGACACAGGCTTACGAGCACTGAGCATAGTCGACACCACAGAAGGAGAAAATCCTTTCTTTGCTAGAATCGAGGATTCAACCACCATGCCATCAAATGGAGAGAGTGAACATCCTCCTTCCACAGATATCCCTGAAGAAGTAGGTCCGGACGGGCAGGAAGTGGGAACGGATCCGCCACTGACATAGCCATCAACTCCGGATACCAGGACTGGCGAGGCCAGTTTGGAGCGATCAGGATAACAGGACAATGCTCCCGCTTCAGTTTCTGGATGACTCTGATCAATAGAGGAAGAGGAGGAAAGATGTAAGCCAGAGAAAAATCCCAAGGGATCGACAAGGCATCCACTGCTAGAGCAAGGGAGTCCCTCCGCCGGGAGCAAAACACCGGAACCTTCCTGTTGTGTCTGGAGGCCATCAGGTCCACCTCCGGCATCCCTCACCTCTGGGTGAGCAAGAGAAACACCTCTGGATGAAGAGCCCATTCTCCGCTGTCGACGGTATGACGACTGAGGAAGTCTGCCATGATGTTGTCCACGCCTGGAATATGAACTGCAGAGATGACAGGCACGTGATCTTCTGCCCAAGACAAAATATCCTTGACCTCCAACCAGGCGGTGCCGCTTCTTGTGCCGCCTTGCCTGTTGATGTAAGCCACCGCAGTGGCGTTGTCGGATTCCAATCTGATCGGAAGACCGGTCAGTTGAGATTCCCAGTGTCTCAGGGCAAGCCGGATGGCACGTAGTTCCAGAACATTGATGGAGAGAAGAGATTCCTCCAGACCCCATTTCCCCTGAGCACTGAAGCGACCCAACACAGCACCCCAGCCCCAAAGGCTGGCATCCGTTGTGATCGTGGTCCAACAAGGAACTTGAAAGGATCTCCCTTTCAGGAGATGGGAGAGATCCAACCACCAGTGCAGACTCAATTCCACATGAGGGGGTAGAGAGACTGACAGATGCTGATGATCTGGATGATTCCTGCACGTCTGGATCACAAATCTCTGTAGTTCCCTGGAGTGGGCCATGGCAAAAGGAACCGCTTCGATCGTGGAAATGAATTTCCCCACCAGGGACGATAACTTTGTTACCGGCACTAAGTCCAGTTCCAGAATCCCCGCCACTCTGATAGCTATCTGATGAGCCACATCCTCCAGCAGAAACACCATGCATTGGTGAGTGTCAAACAGGAGACCCAGGAACAGAAGCCTCTGAGATGGGACCAAGTCCGACTTGTCCAGATTCAGGATCCAGCCATGGCGGGTCAAAGTGTGGATACACTTCTGCAATTGCTGGTGAAGAAGCTCCGCCGAGGAAGCTTTGAGGAGGAGATCGTCCATGTAGGGAGTCACCCTGACCCCATCCTGATGAAGCACCGCTATCAGGGAGCCCAACACTCTCTGGAAGACCTGAGGATGCTGAAGTCAGCCCAAAGGGAAGAGCAGAAAACTGAAAGTGTCCCCTGTGGCAGGCAATCCTGAGGTACCGCCTGCTCTCTGGATGAATAGGGATGTGAAGATAAGCATCCTGAAGGTCCAGGGAGGCAAGGAACTCCCCTGGAGACATTGCTGCAATCACAGAGCGCAGGGACTCCTGGCGGAAGTGGGAAGTCACCACATAGGCATTGAGATCTTTGAGATCCAAAATAGGACGAGCCCCTCCGTCCTTTTTGGCCACCACAAACAGGTTGGAATAAAATCCTGAACCTGTGTCCTCCTGAGGAACCACTTCCAGAACCTCTTTGTCCAAGAGATCCTGAATAGCGTCGTCGAACAGACGTCTTTTGGTGGGTTCCTGAGAAGGACGAGTAAAATGGAACCGAAAAGGAGGAAGGGAGGAGAAAGGGATCCTGTATCCCTCTGACACCACCTGAAGAACCCATGGGTCCGCCACTGACTCCTCCCAAGTCCGGCGAAAGATGCGGAGACGTCCACCTACAGCCGGATGCGGACCCGGGTTCGGCGAGTCATGCTGAAGCAGTCTTGGAGGTCTTGGCCTTGGGGGCCACTTTGGGCTTCCAGGACTGTTTGGTCTTCTTGGAGGAGTTCGTAGCGGGAGGACCCGTCTGGGCCGAGGAGCGTGTCTCAGTCTGAAAGGAATGAAAGGACCGATTGCGTTTGGCTGGAAACTTTTTCTTAAAGACTGAGGGTAGAAGAGTACTTTTACCACCAGTAGCCTCACTGATCATTTCTTTGAGCTCAGATCCAAATAGCAAAGTCCCCTGAAAGGGCAAGGAAAGGAAGGCTTTCTTAGAGGCTGTATCAGCAGACCAAATTTTCAGCCAAAGGGCACGTCTAGCCACCACAGAAGCAGTGGAGGCCCTCGCCAACATGCGCACAGCATCAAAGGCAGCGTCAGCAACATAGTTCTGAGCTTCAGTGATATTAGCAAGAAGCTGCAACTGTTCAGATACTGATGCATCCTGGCGAACTGCTTCAGTCAGTCGTTCAGTCCAGGCCGCAATGGCTCTATTAACCCATGCCACTGCAAAGGTTGGACGCATGGCAGTGCCAATGGAGGCAAAAATAGACTTAAGAGAAAGCTCTAGCTTTTTATCCGTCCAATCCTGCAGGGCAGAGGCATCAGAGACAGCCAAAGCGGTAGACTTGGATAGTCTGGAAACAGGAGCATCCACCTTGGGGGGGATGAACCCATTTTGCCAGCTCAGTCTCAGGAAAGGGGTACAGTTTAGCAAACTTTTTAGAGACAGAGGAGGATCTATCAGGATTCTTCCATGCCTCAGAGACTAGACGGGCAAGAGTAGGGTTAGTTGGAAAACAAACAACAGGCTTAGATGGTTTCTTTTGAAAAACATCAGTAGGATCATAAGTGGATTCCTGAGTCAGAGGAAGGTTGAGCGTATTCAGTACAGCTCTAATCAGACCCTCAGCCGAAACTTCAGGGTCACATTCATAAGGGTCCCCAATGGACTTGTTAAACTCAATAACAGTGCATTCCTCAGCATCAGAATCCTGCAAGAGTTCTTCCTCAGAAGAATCAGACACATCAGGAGCACCCTGTGGCTTAGGCAGGGAGGTCCTGATTGAAGCGGGGGTCTGCCAGACCTGGAGAGCCCCCTGTACCTGAGAGGGAAAGAGTTGAAGAGTGGATCTGAGATCCCTAGTGGCAGCTTTAAACTCCCTCACCCAAGATGGCTCAATAGCATGGCTGGGAAGCCCAGGGTTGCTATCTTGACCAGTGCAGTTAGGGCATAGATCCCCCACATTATCACTAGATAGCCCAGTGTGACAAGAGGAGCAAAACGCCATGGGGGGGGCAGACCCCCCATCCTCCTTAGACTTGGGTCTAGCCCCTAGCTCCAGTGAAGTAGACATGCTCACAGCGTCAATATACCCCACTTTAAACTCTATCACCCAGTAAGAGTGTGGAAGATTAAAGTTTCACCCCAGAAATGCCTAATATTGGACTTATCTGGCCAGCGAAGGGTTAATCTGTTGAGGGGAGAGAAGGCTCGGTCCCTGCGTAGTGTACTCGCTGAGGAAGAGCTCCACAAAATGGCGGCCGTCAGGATAGCCAATCAGAAACGAGCGCGAACCGGGCGATCATGGGAAATGTAGTTTTCCCCATACAAGTACCCCAAACAGTGCCCGAAGCCCCCCTGAACACCCCACACTAATAAAACACACACCGGATGATAGAGCAGGAGCTTAGCATTAAAATGAGCCCTCTCTGGAGTTGCTGTGACAAGCGGTTCCAGAGATATGTCCCAGACTATGAAATCTCATAGAGAGTAAAGGAGCCATAGCGTCTAAGCGGGAAAAGCCGCGCTTAAAGGCGCGGAACACCATTTTTAACAAAGTTTAATAAAACATTAAAAAGTGCCCAAACATACATTAAACACATAAATAAACACTATTCAAGGCTCCAAACCCAGAGAATACCACAGAAACTGCATTAAATATATTAAATGCAAATAAAAACACCCTATGAGTGCTGGAGTGCAAAGCAAACTCCCAAATACAAGCCCAGTAAAGGGACACTGTGGGGACAAGTGGACCTTCAGCACTCAATGGGTGGCTCACCTTTCCTGCAAGGACTTCTGTCTTCAGGTGACCATGATGAAGTGGGAATAGACCAGAGGTAAATTCCCCAGTAGGGAAGCTGCTTAACTCAAGCTGTTCCCTCTTCAGGGCATAAGGTCCACAGAAAATCCCTGGAAGCTGCACCAGCCACTTTAAAGAGGGCAATTCACAGCCATGGTCACCCTCCTAATGGTGGTATTCCATATTTGAATAAAAAATAACAAAGTACTAAGTTGAATGCATAGATGTTCTCTACCTGGTGTGCATAGCACCCAGGAACAAATCAATCTAGTGGCTCTGGCCTGAAGGTGGCTTAAGTAGGAGGGGAGGCTCCGCCCCCTGCAATCATTTGCATAATTGTTCCTGCCTATTAAAGGGGCGAATCGCCTCCCAGAAGTACCAGTGACCTGTATTGGACGACAGTGAAATGTGAATTTTTTTCAGTTTTCATTGTTCCTTGCGGGAATTTGTTGTGTTCTGATGTATCCAAAATCATTGCCGCTTCTTTTGCATAGACCAAAGTTAGGCAACCTCTGGCTTGCCAACTGTTGGCAAGTACAACTCCCACTGGGTAGTTGGAGGTGACAGGAATTGTAGTCACAGACAGAGCCAAAGGGGGCCTACAACTTGCATAGACCATAGGTGGCCAACATGCGTCCTTCCTCTGGTTGAGAGTGGATGAAGTTGTTGTCGAGCACCATTTGAAGAGCCAAATTCTGCCCATTTCTGAGATCGTTATTTGTATAGCAGCAGCAAAAGCTTTTTGTTATTGGGAGATAAAAATTTTGTGTCTCACTGATCGAGTGCAAGCTGATCGAGTGTTTCTGAGCAGCTGAAAAAATTGTTTAGC
Source organism: Rhinophrynus dorsalis (assembly GCA_037306005.1). Lineage (NCBI taxonomy): Eukaryota > Metazoa > Chordata > Amphibia > Anura > Rhinophrynidae > Rhinophrynus > Rhinophrynus dorsalis. The sequence goes on from CM074721.1 coordinate 290,720,759, forward strand.
CCTTGGTTGCATTTCACTGAAAGCTATTTTAATAACTTGAAGCAGGTTGAAGCCTTATGCAGCCCCTCAGGTGCATTCCTTATGGTGCTTTTGGTAAAAAAATAAATGGTAGACAATCTTCCTCCATCTGTTCATGGTTTATTGCAGACATTAGGGGAAGGAATATGTAATATGTTCCAGTGATGTAAGTTAATGTATTTCTTAATCCCTATTTTGATTTTTTTTTTTTTTTTTTTTTAATCCATAATTTGTAAATACTAATAATTACTTTGTTTTTAGGATTCAAGACCTTCCTGTCTCATCATTACTATGAAGGGACAGTTTCTTTCCAACCAGCAAAATGGGCTCTAGGATCTCCAAGGGACCAGAACTGTTGCACATCTGGGCAAGTAGTTTATGAATTTACATGTATTGGGGAAAAATGTACTGTATTTTCTCTCATTTTCACCTTGGCATAATTCTCTGCTCTGCATATTCAAAATATAACAAATATGCTAGAACAAAGCACTGTTTTTTTAGTGTTCACCTTATAGCTGATTACATATTCCACAAGCATCTTTTCTCTTTAATATTTGATAACTAGATGCATGCAAGGAAAATTTATCTTATTTACTGATTGCCCATTTTCTATAGGTGCTACATTTGCTGGCAAAGTAGCAAGCAGCTAGAAGACCAGCAAAGAGCACAAACTTGTGGACTAGGACATAATGGTAAGACTTCTTGTTACGTTCATCTCACTGTATATAACTACTTGATGTCACCAAATAGATAATCAGGATAGGGATATTACAATTTGCTGTGCAAAAATCATGCCTTACACAGACTTGACATTTGTTGTGTGTCATACCATTGAAGTAGATGCTGGCAGTTGGTAAATATTGTGGTTACAATAAAATGTTTAACCCCTTGAATGCCAGGTGTTACCCAAGCAATACTTCACACACCCTTCTGGTACTCTAAAGATTAAACACCTTTCTTGTGCTAAACTGAACTTTTCACCATCAGACAAAAGGCCCTGTATTTGAAACAAAACCGGGGTAATTGTGAAGCAAACCAATTCCTCCTCAGGGTCCAAATACAACCTCAGTGTAATACCATTCATTTAAATTGGTCTTTTAACTGAACACTATTGTCACAAGGTAAAGGAACATTCAATTATTTATTTTTTTTAATAATGCTCTGTACCATCCAATCTGTCATATCCGTATAGTTTTATCGTAATTTTGTTGTAAAGTTTTGCAATCCAGCCCCTTTTCTCAATGTGACACTTCTTCCTGCAGAGTAGGTAGCCTGGCCTTGTGGATCGCAATGAGAGACAATCTTGTGCCAGCATAGGGAAAACCCTGCTCCGCTTCGTCGGGGGGGGGGGCAGGGTTTTCCTTATACAAAAGAGACAAGATTGTCCCTCATTGCGGTTTGTCCAGTCAACCAGCTTTCATATCTGAAGGGGAGAAGAGTGACTCTGAGAAAATGTGCGGGAGGGGGAAACCTTACACTAAAATTACAATAAAACTATACAGATATGGACAGATGGGACGGTAAAGAGTATTGTTAAAAATTATAAAATATAATCGAAGATTCCTTTATATTGTGACATTACTATTTCTTGAAAGGTATACTAATGTTTAGATCTTAAGCCACGGTCGAAGTGTACCTTTCTAACTGTCCGTAATGCTGTCATATTCACTTCATTTTATTATAAAGTCCCCCCTCCTCCTGCCCCTATATCCATACATCACAATGCCTCCCCTTAGAGCAGCAACCAGTCCAGAAGGATCGCAATGAGGGGCAGTCCTCTGTCTGTATAAGACCTGCCCTCATTCATCAAGGGGAGGCAGGTTTTCCTTATTTTGATGGAAGATTCTCTTTTTGAGATCTGTCTGGACAAGTGACCGGATTACAGATCTGAGGGCTAGGCCTTGTGACGTATGGAAAAGGGGCTGAGGGGGGTACTTGAAATAAAAGAAGATGACAACATTATGGGCGGTTAGAAAGGTACACTTCGTTCTATTAAAAAAAAAAAATAAAATAAAATAAAAAATAGTGAAGGATTGACCTTAGGTTAATATCTAAACATTACTATATCTTTAAACCCTGTATACTAGAGAGGTCTTCAATGTATTACAAAGCAATGAGATGGAGATCCCTTTGCAGGCATTCAAGGGGTTAGAACGCCCATTTTAATAAATACATTTTAATTTTCCTTCTGTGATGCAATTGGTTTGTCCTAGAGTTGCTTGAATTTCTTTTGATCATGTGACATTGGCTTATTATAGTAAACTGTTAAGTTGAATTTTTTAATGTTTTCTAACATGTCTTAAGAAATTTTAATTTATTTTTTTGTTTGTTTTATTATTATGTATATCTTCCTTTGTTCCATTCTGACAAATTATATCTTTTATAGTTTGCTGAGAACGAGTCCCCCCCATAGACAAGCATTCGTTATAATACTTTGTTAAAACTAAAATACTAATAACAAATGGCCCTCTTGGTGAAAAGGCCAGTAGGGCACATTTATTATTTAGTTGTTGTGTGAAAATAGCCATGTCTCAACCACCTGGCATCCTTAGGGTGAGTTCTATACATTGCTACTGCTAGCGACGCATTTATAAAGTTCTGCTTTACACTTCATTTTCTAATAGCAGGTCCTCCAAATAGCCATCTCCAGTTGAAAGTTCAATAAGCAACAGATATGTCACCTGAAGTACTGATTTCACCTCTGTGATTTGCAGGGCAGTTCCTGTATCATATCTGACAGACTCTGTATTGAAGGTTAAATGCCTTCAGTATTTTGGTTTCATTGATAAACATGGTTTTGTGTCAAGTTCTGACTGACAAGTAAGTGTAAAGTGAGGCAGCATGCAGTAAAAGGAAGGTGACGTTGCATAAATATCCAGAAGCAATGTAAGGACAACTTAAACCTAAAGGCATAAAGTTAAAATTAAATTACATTAATCATAATAGAATGATATTAATTTCATAAATACTGAAGTATGCATCAGTGACAAAGGTGACTTACAAAAAAAACAATAAAATCTTGTAAGGTAACTTTCTACTATTGCATGCAATTCATATGTGAATGATGAATAAATAAAAATTATAATTATTTTCCAACAAAACGTCTGATATTTCCGTAGACTACATACAGACTGTTCATAAATTACATTAAGCCTTTGAGTGCCAGAGGGGGTATGCAACGTGTTTCTTTGCAATGCATTACGTACCCGTCTGGCACTCAAAGGAGTAACTTGTTGTATTCCATCAGATAAACGTTTTCCATGTTTGTGAGTATTAAAGTAGAACTGTCACTTTGTAACAAATAGGTACTTTTATTTTAATGTATACTGAATGCAGCCAAAATACTTCCCTTAGCCCTTCTGGAACTCTCCTTTCCTTCTCCTCCTTCTTCCTGTATTTTAATAATTTTTGCATAAATGGATATTCAGTTTTAAATTGGTGGTGGTTATTATTATGGTACTTTGTTTATATAGTGGCAACTTCATCCGCAGCGCTAAAGTAGCCACTTCATATACAGAGAACGGGATCATTTTTAAAGGGTCAGTAATGCCTGTATTTAACTTGCTTTTTTTTTGTAACCTCTACAATATTAAATAATTTGGAGGAAATGCCATCTCTCAAACCCTTCCCTTTTCTTGCTGTCAGCTTTATAGCTGACAGCAGGAGATTTGAGTCAGCCGACTCAAGGAGGCTGTTCAGCAGAGCCGAAATCACATTATTTAAAAAAGAACTACTTCACTGGAATGGTCTACAAAGAGTGCTTGCAAACCAGGCACACTTTGTAGACCGTTCCAATTAAGTAATTATTTTCCAATATTGCTATTTCGGCTCTGCTGTAGAGCCTCTTGACATCAGGAGAAGGGGAGGGAAGGGGGAACTTTATCGGTGAATATTTCTCAAACCATAAGTGTTTGAGAGATGCCACTTTTCCAAATGCTTTATTTTGCAACCTCTACAATATTAAATAAAGTTGAATACGGGCATTAATGACCCTTTAATACCCTCACTGTATAATAATTTTATCCCTCACTAATACTAGAGAGAGAATGTGTGTATGTGTGGTCCCAGTGAATTACCTCTTTTTTTTGTGAGGTTAGGTGGTAAAGCAAAACAAAAAGGCTGGCAGGGTCTCAAAGGTATCAAGTAGGCCAGAATTTTAGAATTCCCCTGCTTAAAGGGCAACTCTGACCTCTATAAAAGCTCTCCTTTATGTAAATCTATGTAATCTTCCTGTAGTGTTAACCTGTAATCCCTGTTTTGTTTTTTTAGGGGGAGGGGTTGTTTTTCTTTCTTTTACGTTTAATGCAGGCTTTGCTGAAATTTAAAGTTTTAAAAATGAGCTGGTGACATAATTTCAGGATGGGCTGTGGGCCAAATCTATTCCACAGCCTGTCAATCTTCCCCTCCCCAAGTAGTGCCTAGTTCCCACCACCTCTGATGACTGAGGATTTCTCCATGTGAGCTGAGAGCGCTCCAGATCACAAGGGGGAAGCCTCCGTAAGAGGAGGAGGTTGGAACAAAGCAGTGCTAGGGGAGGGGAAAAGGTGAATATTGACAGACTGCGGGACAGATTACATGTTAACAATACAGGAAGATTACACAGAGGAGAACTTTTATAGAGGTGAGAGTTCCCCTTTAAGCACAGGCAAGTAAGTTGCAATATATGAGTGATAATCCTTAATATCTTTAACCCTGTAAGTGCTGGATGCTTGGGCCAGTTCTTATACCCTGTAGGCCAGATATATTTTCAGCGTTTTTGCTGTCGGTTTAGGTATGATTCCCATAGGTAACTTCTCCGTTTCATATGAAAAACAAATTGAGGTTTTGCGTGGTGCCTCACGTGAAGTCAATTTTGTATTGTGCGAAAAGCTATGTCATAATTACAAAAAAGGTAAAAGTAACTTAGTTTGCTAAAATCACACACTAGCAAAACATTTCTTGATTGTGACTGTTCTAATGATTTAGAAAAAGTCTGAATCCCCCAAGTACAAAATACCAAATGTGTATAGTTTTACCAACATCAGACCCCTAATTACCAGGAGAGCAAAATGGTATTTTCATCTTTATGACCTATATTGCACATTCCAGTGGTTACCTGGTTAAACTACCCGAAAACAGCTGAATAACTACATAAAACAATGTTATCATAAAGTAGATATGCCATTGCATTAAAAGATGGATCACTTACCTTTCTACCCCTAACCTGGTGTTTCCAGAAGGTGGCACAGAAGGAAAAAAATTGGCTTTTTTTTTTTTTTTTAACCCATATGTACTAAAGTCTTTGAACACTGACATTTCTTCGTACTGTACCATTAGCTATTGACCCACTGGTATGAGATGACGTACTGTAGTGGGTGCCAGACGTACAAACTACATGATCCAAACATTTGATTTTTCTTACATTTTTCAAACATGACTTGCATGTACTAAAATACTTTGCAACAGAAGTGAAGTAAATGTAGACAAAGAATACAATTTTGTAAAGAAAATTACCCATTGCATCATTTGAGTGGTCATTTGCCTTTCTTCCCCATGCACAAATATTTCCAGAAATTGGTGCTAAAGGAAAACATGTAATTTGTTTTTACATTTCCACTTCAAATGTAAGAAAATATGTGAAAACTGCAGTTTCCAACTGTATTCAATAGCTACTGCTCATACGAGAAAAATAGTACCCCACCGATACAAGTTTACATATACTGTAGGAAGGTGTCAGAAGCACAAAACCAGCTACAGTCTATCATTTTTCCAACATTACTTGCCTGCACTAAAATGGCTGTAAGAACTGCACAAATGAAGAAAAGCATACCATTTTGGAAAGAAGATAACCTACCACATTTGGTATGAGTTGATATACTGTAAGGGGTTGCCAGAAGCACAAAACGTACCCAAACTACAATCTATCATTTTTCTCCTGTGACTTGCATGTAGCAAAATGATAATAACGAGAGAAATTAAGAAAACATAGATAAAGCATACCGTTTTGGAAAGTAGATACTTGGTTCCATCAAATTAGGGGTCATTTGGCTTTCTACCACTAAGTCTGCATAACCATTTCCAGAATGTGTCGCTATGGAAAAAAACACATTTTAACACAAAAATCATTTCAGATACTAATATGGTTCAACACCATGGTATCCCTAGTGTATTTAGTATCTACTGCCATCCTAAGAAAAATGGTACCCCACTGGTATGGGTTGACATACCATATTGTGTGCCTGGAGCATGGATACCAGTGGAACAAGGATGTCAGTCATTAGTCTCCTGCTTGGTGATCTTGACCTCATCTTCTGATGTCCATTAAAACCCTCCTCTTCCCCTAGAATGCATGCAGTCTAAGCATCTCTAGTCTTGGCATAGTTCTCATCTACTTCGTATATTGATTCATGTGTCTCCAGTTACCATTGACAACTACTGCTTCACTCTACTCCTCCAGCCTACTTATTATGAATATATCAATGCTCTCACCATTGCCCACTACTGCCTTCCTCTTGACCAGCATTCTGACTCTTGATACCATGCTATTCTCACCTTTGCTTACTACTGCTTAGTTCTAGACTTCACCTTCCGTCTGCTTATTCTGGTTCCTTGATGCTTATACTGTTTCAGACTTCTGCTGTCCCAGAGACCTCCCAGTCAGTCTGCCGATTTGGATTTCTCTGTACTGGTTCATTTGTTTGCTTGTTTTCAGCCATTCTGGCTGCACTTCTGCTTCTCCGTTCCTTCCTGAGCGCAGCTTTTGAGGCTTACCACCTCCTGGTATCCCCTGTTGCCTTTTTTAACTTTCTATCACCTTCAGTTCTGCCAGTGAGTTTCTAGCAACCAGCTCTTAGTAGCTTCCTTTCTGCTGCTACCTTCTGTCCAGTATATCATTGCATGTGCTTTATCTTACATTCTGTATCACAGAGAATTCACTCTGTCAATTGGTTCATCCCTAGCATACCACTATCTACAGTGGAAGATGTTATCTAGCCTTGCAGCTGGCAACTTTAGTCATCCCTTGCCACAGCAAGACCCAGTGGCAGGTAGACAGTATTCCCTAACTATGCTTCCCAGCGTTACTGCCTAGCCTTTCACTCTCCATCATGCAAGGGAGCTCTTTCTACTCCTTTTGGGACATCCTGAGCACACCACCAACTCCACTGGTGGGGGATAGCCAGCCTTGTATCTGGCAAATGTAACTTGGTTTTACCACAGAAAGATCTAGGAGTGGGTAGCCCACACACCAGCCCTCAGCCTTAGCATCTGCCTTTAGCATTCACTTTCCTGATTTTCTTTTTCTGTCGTCCTTCTGATTATCCATGGTGTTGACATTGATTATCCGTGGAACCTGACATGGAGAAGCAAATAGTGTTTGTGTGATTCCATGGCTACTAATTGACCACCACCCAAGCCTTCTTCAGACAGTATTTGTGTGAATCTGTGATTACCAGTTTGCAGTGTAACCAGGCTTGAGGGCAGGCAGTATATGTGTGCTCTTTGACTACCAGTGTGCTATGGAAATAGGCCAGGGCTTCATAAAGTGTATGGGCAAACCTAATACGGCCAGTGGATCTAGGCTGGAAAGGTGAGGAGGAAAAGGTCAGACTGCATATATGGTGGGTATGTCTGACTACCAGTGGCTTAATACCCCACATACACTGTTAAATTCTCGGCCACATTCTGGTGCACACTAGTAGTCTGTGTCTACTGGTGGGCAATGCAGCGGGGCTGGGAGAATCAGGATGGGGAATGAGACTACCAATGGGCTTTAGAACCATGCTGTGGGTGTAGGTGTACGTGGAGAGTTTTGGAGGCAGTTCGTGCATGCCACAGGGAGCAGGGTTAATTCTTCCCCCTCCCCATTATTATTTATGCAGAATTTTTCAATGTGAACATCAGGACCCCCCCCCCCTTAGGTTTACCTAAAAAATAATGAAAAACTATATTGTGTGTGTGCACGTGCGCCACAGGGCTGTGTCCAACACATTGCAAACAATACCATGTTATATGCTGGCCACGGATAAAAAGTTACGCAGGCTGTTGTGCCTTTATTGGTGTCCTTCCTGGCTCTTCCTTGGGCAACTTACATGTTGGTTCCTGTTTCTTGGTTTGTAGTGCTTGTGTCCATTGACAACTGAGGTTCATGTTGTACCATTTCATTTCCATTGAACTGGTCTGTGTTGGAGGGGTTTTCCCTCCTTCCCACCCTGAAATCTTTTTGAATGCTGCGGTTTATCTCCATGGTTCCTGTGCTCCACATAGGACATAAGAGAAAAAGATGTATTTTTTCCCTTGGTCCATGTGGAACACAGGACTTCTCTCCCAGAGAAAAAAAATGTTAAATAAGTTAAAGCGGAACATGTTCAAGTAGGGATGCAGTGGTGCAGGCTGGGAATCTCCACCTCCAAGACCATTTTTGTTTGTGCCCTTCCCTCCTGGAGGAGGGAAATCCAACCATGCTTCCTGTGTACCACATAGACTAAAGAAAATGATTATCGAGAAGTACACAAAAATCCCCTTATCAGCTTCCCGACCTCATGGAGAATATCTAGATAGAGGTTTTAGCTGATCAGTATAAATAAGGTATTGGGGGGGGGGTGAATTTTTTTTCTTATCATGAAGATAATTCTTGTAGAAGTGTTTACAAGGGTGAAGGAGTTTTCCTCTTGTACCTAATTTCAATTAGACAAGACCAGGGTCTTACAAACAAGATATCGACTTTTATTTAGGCTTCAATTAAAAGGACGATGTATATCCAGTTTTTGTATACTAGTTTATCTATGTTGAACTTTCATTTTCATAGTTATGTCTTTACAAATCTATTATATTGTGAGCAGTTTTATATACACAGAGGTTAGTGTCTTCTGTTTTAAATTCTGTAAATACAGTGATATTTCATTGTTTAGCTTCTTAATATGCAAAATTATTTTATTTTCAGGAAAGAACATAAAGCTGTGGTTTGTGAAGTTAATCTCCATGATTCAACATAAAAAAGGAAACTTAGTTTCACTTCTAAGTATTGTAATGTGGCATTGACTGATGCTTGAAATTACACAGCAAAACAGTGTATTGCATGTCCATGTAGCATTCAAAGGGTTAAACACAGTACTGTGAACTTTATCCTTCACACAAGCTGCCCGAATATCTTAAGTGTGTTGTAATTTTCTCTATTTTTCACCACTTTTCTGCATCTGGTAAATTCAGCTATCTTCCGCCCCCCCGCCTCATTTTTTCCTTTAAAAGGCATTTATCACATTGTACGAAGTCTATTTCAGGAGAGCAGACTTGATAAATAAGCCCGGGACTGCTTTCTGTATTCCAAAATTGGCCTCCATCAGCTGTTCGAGGGTCAGAAAAGTGACCTGAAAGTGAGAGCCACACACTCCTGTGTTGCTCATAGACCATCTGCAGCATAGTACACAAAATTTTTAAGGCACAGTGATTCCTTGTCCCATAGAGATTAAAATCCAAGAGAGTGTTTCTCAATGTTAGTCTTCAGGGCTCACAGCAGGTACATTTTTCAGTCTATGATTTCATTATCATAGATGGCTAATCAGTGCATTCATTGTTGTGATTGAGTTGCCTGTGCTTAATTATGGTTATTCCAAAAACCTGTCCTGTTGGTGTTCCTCAAGGATCGGAGCTGAACATCCACAAACTAAGGTTTTGGTGCCTTAGTTTTGGGATATAAAGTGACTTTTGCTAAGGTCACAAAGAAGAGTTGATAATGGGATCTGAACCAGAGTTTCACAACCAGAGTCTTGGCATCAGAGTCCATTAATTAACAAGTGAAACCCTCTCTCGCTCTCATGTAATGAGTACGTATCCTATAATATAATTTGCTAGGATGCGTCACTCCCTGTGTGCGTAACACGCACATGCGCAGTAGAGACTTACGGAATGCACCGGCCTCCAGTCTGCGCGTGAGACAAGAAACAAGATGGGGGTGCTCCATATGCCCCACCGCCTGTCTCCGCTCCCGGCTCTGGGGTAGCAGTTGAGGCCGCTGGGTGGCACTTTGGCCCCTGTACATGGACTTTTATACTAGTGTATATATAAGAGAGAGAAAGATATTTTACTATGCATAAGTGTGTAGGAAGAACAATTACAAACACAAATCTTATTGTTTTCTTCTCGACATTTGCAGCTCTTATCTTAAGTTATTATTATTCTTTATTTATATAGCGCCAACTAATTCCGCAGCGCTGTACAATTGGGAATAGACATACTGAGGTATTAAATAGTACTATCAGATGTGGAGAACAGAAGGATCAGAGTGCCCTGCTTCTGAGAGCTTACAGTTTAGAATTCCAGGAGTCACTGCCCCTTTAAATTTTATGTAGTTTTTCCCTTTACGTAGCCAACCTGTATTCTACCTCTCCTAACGAGGTATGATTTGAATTTTTAAAAAAAATATATTTTTTTAACCATACTTCATTTGTAGAGGCATGAAGAGGATCAGCCTGTGACTGTAACAGATGGACAGTAAATGACTTGTATTATTATCTGCAATCTCCTATTACAGCACAGGTGGAAGTGAGATAATTAGCTCATCTGGAGGCAAGGACAAAATACTTGTTTTTATCTTGTTTATTCACCTTTTTGATGTCACACAAACAACTCTTGGTGCAGAGTTGCAAATGTTACTCTTAAAATGCAGGACTAGTTATTAACCCCGTATTTTGCTATTGACAAGGTTAATATGGACAAAGACTAATGGATTTATAGTATTTGGCAAATATGCTGTGGGTGATTCATCCAGATGTCTTTTGGAAACAAAAGGTAATTATGGCGTTGGCAGGTAGCCTTATTGTTAGACGTTTGGCTCGGGCATTATTAGAAAATCCTACCTTTTGGAGGATATGGCTTGTGAGTAAAGAATTATGTGCAGTGTTTAAATGAACAATCTTGTTTGTAGAATTTTTATTTTCCAATGACAGGGAAAAGTGTAAATCTCGTTTTAACAACTCACATTTTGAAATTTGTTGATAATTTTGAGGATTTACAGTTTGTATTATGCACAGACACTCGGAGAGTGAAATATGTGCACATAACCCCATAGAACAGGCACAATTCCTGGGTTAGTGCTGGCTATGTAGTGCATCAACACAATTTTTAACCCCTTTAATGCTAATGACTTTTCCAAAACATTGCAAAGCAATATGTTGGACAGAGCTTTAGAATTCAAGGGGCTAATAGCTTCCTCTGAACCCTTAGGAGCCTAGAGTGTTCTACATTGCATTGCCTCACAGGGCCTTACCAAACTCTCTTGCTTCTAAGGGGTTAAAGTTGACTTGTCTGTAATCAAGTGAAGATAATGCATTGCAGTTATCTGTATCAGCATATTTTAGATGGAAATCTGTTGCGTGGTTTTATCTTCCTATGTTTTTCACTGCATCAGCAATCGCATCTTAAAAGTCAGCAATTTCCCAAGAGCTCTGAGTGGTTACACCAGTAAAGCCACTGCAAGAAAAATTGAAAGACTTTTGTTCGTGCAAGACCTTTTGTTGGTTTATACATGATTTCTGAAAGGCAAAGTTTAAATCTTAAGATACTGGCTTTGATTTACTTTGGGGTGAAATGTTGGTCTTGTTACTAAGTTTGTGGTGCTCCCAGCAACATTTGGTTTGAGGTTTTTAACACCTTAGCTAGTCAACTAATCCCTTATAATCAGTTGGACACATAATACAACCTTAGCATGAATGAGTATTTTTTACATTTGCGTAAGGTACCCATTCATGTTTGGTCTCCATTTATGTTTCACTTAGATTAGAGGTAATATGAGAAGAAGCCAAATATTGCAGTGTCTGAGAGTACACTTGAACTTTTTCATGGATTGATTACAGAATGAATGAATGAATGAATATGTTTATTTATATAGCGCCACAAGTGTACGCAGCGCTTTACAATTTTAGGGTTTAAACAATGCAGGGTTACAGGTGCTTTGTGGAGTGAAACATTGGGTGCGAGGTCCCTGCCCGAAACCTTACAATCTAAAGTGGTAATGGGAGACATACAGAGTACATTAGAGTCAAGTGCTGAATACAGTGCTAGTTCTGGTGATGATACATCAATAATGTAAATAGTTTATAAGAGCATTCATTGTACAACATCAGTGTCTTCTAGCATGTTTAGATTTTATCCAAGAGGTGCATTTTCAAGTGAGATTTGAAGGTTATCAGAGAGGTGCAGTGGTGCAGGTTGGATGGTAGAGCATTCCATAGATACGGAGCAATAAGAGAAAAAGGTTTGATACGTGACAGAGCTGTAGAGACAAAAGGAGCTGATAGAAGACAGTCATTGGCTGAACGTAAGTGGCGGGATGGGGTATAACGGGAGATCAGAGTGGAAATGTAAGAAGGAGTAGAGGAGAGAAGTGTCTTGAAAGAGAGAAGTAAGATTTTGTAAGATATCCGGAGTTTGATAGGCAGCCACTGGAGAGTTTTGAGGAGGAGTGGGGCAGGGACAAACCTAGGTGACAGAAGAGTAATTTGTGCTGCAGCTTTCTGTATAGATTGAAGTGGTTGGAGATGGGAAGCAGGAATGCCAGACAGAAGAATGTTGCAATTGTCCATGCAGGAGAGGAGGATTGCGTGTGTAAGAATTTTAGCTGTGGAGGAACAGAGGAAGGGACGGATTTTAGCAATGTTACGCAAAAGAAAGCATCAGGATTTAGTAATGGCATTAATATGAGAGGAAAATGAGAGAGCGTTGTCAATTTTCACCCCTAGACACCACGCTTCTGATACTGGATTTATGGTAGTGCCATTTACAGTCACCTGGAAGGTGCTAAGGGCTACAGGGCCAGGTCTTGGTGGGATGAGGAGTAGCTCAGTTTTAGACATATTAAGTTTGAGGTGCCTATGAGCCAACCAGTCTGAGATAGCCGAGAAGCAATCTGTGACTTTAGTCTGGATATCAGAAGTGAGTCGAGGTACAGATAAGTAAATCTGGGTGTCATCTGCATAGAGGTTATATTTGAGACCAAATGAGTTAATAAGATCACCAAGTGTTATTGTGTAAAGAGAAAACAGAAGCGGTCCTAGAACAGAACCTTGAGGAACCCCAACAGAGAGTTGGACGAGGGAGGATGAAGAGGTGGCAGAGGAGACACTGAAGGATCTGTTAGATAAGAGGAGAGCCAGTCCAGTGCTGTGTTGTTGATTCCTAAAGAGTGAAAAATGCGGAGGAGGACTGCATGATCAACAGTATCAAAAGCTGCTGAGAGATCAAGCAGGATAAGAATTGAATAGTGACCTTGAGATTTTGCAATGTGAAGATCATTGAAGACTCTTGTAAGAGCAGTTTCAGTGGAGTGAGCAGTACGAAATCCAGATTGTAAAGGGTCGAGCAGGTTGTATGCATTGAGGAAGTCAAACAGGCGTGAGTAGGCTAAGCGTTCCAAGAGTTTAGAGGCAAAAGGCAGAAGAGAAACTGGTCGATAGCTATAGGGTGTGTTACTGTCAGAAGAGTTGTTCTTGAGGATAGGTTTTACTAAGGCATGTTTGAAGTCATCAGGAAAGGTAGCAGTGGCAAAGGAGGAGTTAAAGATTTGTAACAGGATAGGGATTAGTGTGGGGGAGAGGGATTGGATGAGGTGAGAAGGGAGCGGATCAAGTGCGCATGTAGTGGACGGAGCGGAGGATAGTAGGTTAGTCCGTTCCTCCTCCGTGACTAGTGAGAGAGTCCGGAATGCCGGGAGGGGAACAAGGGAGGCTAGGAGGAGATATACAAGGGGGTATATTATCCCAGATGGAGTCCACCTTGGCTTTGAAGTAGTAAGCAAAGTCTTGTGGCTGTATGGAGTTGGTGGGGGAAGCAGATGGAGGGTGAAGGAGGTTGTCAAAGGAGGAGAAAAGTCGTCGGGGGTTGGATTTATGAGTGTTGAATAGTTGTGAGAAGTAATGTTTTTTTGCAAGGGACAGAGCAGAGTTAAAGCAGGAAAGGAGGAACCTGTAGTGGAGGAAGTCTGCCAGAGAGCCAGACTTTCTCCACAGTCGTTCAGCTGAAACGGGTACAGGAGCAGAGGAAGCTGCTGTCTTTATTAAGCCATGGCCGCGGGTTAGTTCTGCAAGCCGATCGGAGAGAGGCGCAAGCAGGCTCAAAGAGGAGGATAGGACTAAGTTGGATGTTTTGACAAGGCTGTTACTGTCAGGATTAATGGAAATAAATGAAAGTCCAGTAGCCAGGGAGGACTGTAGGGCCATGAGATTAAGGGATTTGAGGTTACACGTGAAGCGGGGAGAGGAAGCAGGGATTGTGGAAGGTGTAAAAGTAGTGCTGAAAGTTAGAAAATGGTGATCTGATAGTGGAAGAGAGTGCACAGCCTCTAGTAAACACAAGGTCTAGGAAGCGACCATCCTTGTGAGTACTAGCATTCGTCCACCGGGTTAGTCCAAATGCAGATGTTAAAGAGAGAAAACGGGATGCCCAGGAGATGGAGGGATCATCCACATGACAGTTTAAGTCCCCCAGAAGAAATGAAGGTGTGTCTGATGAGAGAAAGAAGGAGAGCCATGATTCAAAGTCAGAAAGGAAGTCTGAAGGTGTAGTGGTAGGTGGGCGATAGATGACTGCAATTTGTAGAGAGACTGGAGCAAAGATACGGACAGCATGCAGTTCAAAAGAGGAGACGCGGAGTGAGGAGGGGGGAGAAATTGGTTTGTAATGACAATGTTCAGAGAGCAGCAAACCCACACCTCCCCCACGTCCAGTTGAGCGTGGAGTGTGAGAGAAGGAGAGACCACCATAGGAGATTGCTGCCTCTAAAACAGTGTCAGATTGAGAAAGCCAAGTTTCAGTAATAGCAAGTAAATTGAGGGAGCGGGAGAAAAAGAGATCATGCACAGTGTTATATTTGTTAGTAACGGAGCGAGCATTCCACAGAGCACAGGAAAAGGGAAGAAATTGAGGTTGAAGGCAGGGAATGGTGATTTAGATTTGAATTGTTCCTATGCTGACTGGATGTAGAGTGTTTGTGAATGGAGATGGGGCCAGGGTTTGGAGAGATATCTCCAGCTGCCATTAACAAAAGAAAAGTGAGAGACAGGAGATGAGAGAGTGATTTGTGTGTATTTGGTTTTTGGTTTGTATGGGGTGGAGGAGTGCTGGAGCGGAGAAGAGTAAGGAGTTGGTGTGTAGAGGTGAGTGTGGATGATAGAAGTGAAGGAGAGATATAAACATAGGGTGGAGGACATGGTGGAGGGTAGAAGGAACCAGACATTTTAGTGAGAACTGCAGCTATAGAGAGAAGGAATATTAGGTATTTAGATACTGTTTGCAGAGGGCATAATGTTGAAACAGTCCGAATGGGCCGAGTGCACCTTCTCATGATGGAAGAGTTTGTTTTGTAAACAGAGTCCACAAGCTGGTGTTGTACAGAGAATCTTGAAGTTTAGTGGAATTGCAGAACTTCCATTTTGGTGTTTGCTTCATGTCCTTTGTAGCCTTGCTTTGGGAGGTGTTCTTTTTCCAGTGGAATCAGTTCTGTCTCTTGCTCCACTCCTGCTCAAGTCCTGCTTAAGTCTTCTTTCACTTAAGATGGGTCACTTTACATGGGGAGCCCCTTAGTGTGTCACCCTGTAGGGCTGTCACCCTGTACTTATGGTATTATATAGCAGTCTTATACACATGAGGCTTATTTAGCTTAATTAACAATGCAAGGCTGACCAAATGACTATCAGAGCTGATAAGAAAGTTATTTCACACCCACGTGAAAGAAATGACCAAATCAGACCTCCATAAGAACACAGGATGCAGGGGGAAGGGGGTTGATCAAACAGAAATGAGATTAATGACAATAGTTGCAGACAAACAGGGGATGGTAAGGGTTAATACCATACCCAGTAAACAGGAGTTTAGATGTTAGCGGGGTGCAGAGAGACAGAGGGCGCATGTAGTCCTTTTTATTGATTGTACTGACCTTTCAGCTGATGGACTTGTGTGTGTGCATTCACTCTGCATTTTGTTTTGAAATGGATTCAGAACATTGGTTTATAATTATTTTCTATGTAGCACTAAGGAACTTGTGTTAGGGGGAAAAACTTGCTTTCCTTTTGTTTGTTTTTCTCCTCATAAGTTCTTAGTAGTACATGAGTTTGAAATTGTATGATTTAACCAAGAGAGTGTAATTGCAATTAAAAAGAGAACTTCTACTGTGCTTGACTTTCCATCTTTTTTTTTTTTTTTTTTTATGATTACACACTGTATAAAAGTTTTGTTTACAGTCACTGAACATGTCGTCCTGTTCTTGAACCACTGGTTCAGTGCATTTTGTAGCTACTAGTCTTTAGCAGTAACAGTGAGTCTGTAAACATGTGTTGTATAGTGACAAGTTTCTAGTGACCTAAGGGTAGACATGAATGTAATATCTTCACTGGACAAGGATATGTAGTATTTCATTCCACCAAATCAGCTGTGAACAGCGATTCAATCAGCTATGAATGTCATTCTTTTGCCTCACTGATTTTTTTGTTTTGTCATTATCTCTTTTGTTTTAGGTAGAGAAAATAACCAGATACCTATTTTTTCATTGTCCTCATTACTTTCATTCACTGCCTCAATAATTGAGTTAATTAGCACATTGTCGGTAAACTAACCATTGAATAAAGGCTGCTAAGGAAATCTTTCCACAAATGGATGCATTGGATACTTTTTTTTCCATAATATTGACAAATATATCTCTCTAAAGCTTTGCTTTATGTGCTTAATTTAGATTGTGAGCCCCAATGGGGACAGGAACCAATATGAGTGTAAAGCGCTGCGGAATCTGTGTGCGCTATATAAATAAAGGATTATTATTATTAAATGTTTACCTGAATAGTACACATTAAAATGTCATTCTCACTTCCCTTTAATCTTTACACTGGGGGTTTCAATTATGAATGGCATGAATACTCACCCTTCTAAATGCTTAAAATAGCAGAGCATTTGGTCGTCTGACATTAATATGGATTTGAAAAAAGAAACGCGATGTTGACACTCTATCCGTATTTCACTAATAAGTATATAGGATGGGAGTTTGTGTTATAACCTCCATGAACCTCCCCTCCTACACTTTTATATGACTATGTTCAAAGAAAAAATATACAACAAAATGGGTATAAGAAATCCTACAATAATAGATAGAACTATTAAGAGTGGAAGTGCCAGTGGAAGGAAGGCGTAAGCACTTTCAGTTTCAAGCCCTACCATTCAGTCTTTCTTCAGCTCCAAGAACATTTACAAAGATTTTAGTCGTGGTAGCAGCTCAACGGGATGACTGGCCTTTTCTTTCCATCTTGCAGAATTGGCTGATTGCCATTATTCACACTGGTTCCTTCAAAAAACAACCCGTTTTGGGGGCTGATCTTTGTTTATCACCTATCCACCACTTTTTCACAGAACCAAGAAGAACCAACCTAAAACTGAAGCAAAATCTTATCATATCACTAAACCCAAATAGGAGACATTATGTTCCTTCTGTGACTCGTGTCTTTGTGCATCATGACTATTCCTTGGGCTTTACTACACCTTCTACCCATGCAGTCATCCCTTCTGAAAAGATGGGATAGAATGTCTTCATCCCTAAACCTATCCCTGTGTCTGCCACATCAAGTCAAGAAGTTGCTCAGATGGTGGCTTGCAGACAATCAGTTGCTTGTGGGTCGACCACGGTACACTCTGCCAGTACAAGTCATCATAACAACGGATGCCAGAAGTTCTGGATAGGGATTACACCTTCAAAATCTGATAGTTCAAGGTGTTTAGACCGCAGCATAAGCCTCCAGATCAATGACTTTCAGGGAACTCCTGGCTGTATGGAGGGCACATCGACATTGGCAGCTGATACTCCAAAGGGAAACAGTCCATATTCAATCAGACAACCGGTCACTTGCCTATATCAATCGTCAAGGCGGCACCAGGAGTTTAGTCCTTCTGACAGTAGTAATAACCATTTGCTCTTCGGCCGAGAATACCCTCTCACATCTTTCAGCTACTCATCTCAGAGGCAGTGTAAATCAGCAGACTTCCATAGCAGGCACAACGTCAGGGAGAATGGCCCCTCAATCACAAATTGTTCCTCCAACTATCTTGCTCATGGGGCCTTCTGGATATAGACTTAATGACGATGAGGGAAATCGGCAAAGAACACAATTCTTTTCCCTGAATCCTGGAGATCTCCCAGAAGCCGTCAGTGCTCTCATACAAACTTGGGAATTTCTGCTGGGATATGTTTTTTTCCCCACTTCCTTTTCTACCACGGTTCCTGAGGAAACTGAGACTAGAAAAGACTTTGGTAATTCTCATCGCCCCTTTTTGGCCCAGGAGGACTTGGTTTACAGATCTGCTGCACATCTTGATTGGGCCTCCTCTCTGTCTTCCGGACAAACTGGATCTTCTCCATCGACCTCTCCTTGCAGAGAAGCCACTTGGAAGAAGATCCATGCATTTTGCCAGCATTACCACTTGGACCTCCTCAATATGGATGACATCCTTTGGGCTTGGTGTTCTTACTGCTGTTAACTCCTGAAGCACACCACTTTTTTTTCTTTGTTGCATCTCTGTGTGTGCTGTCTGGGACGATATGGAAAGGGTGAATTCCAGCTTACCTGGGAATTTCTTTTTCTTGTCAGTCCCAGGACAGCACCCAGTTTCCCCACATAATAAATTTTGAGCAGCATTCTTTTGTCTCTTGTATACACTGCTTAGAAGTATGGTAGGAAACCTTTTATAGGGGTGGGCAGTTGCGTTCCTGTACTGTAAGGTAAATCTGTGTGTGCGTACATGCGTGTGCTGTCCCAGGGCTGACCAGGAAAAGGAATTCACAGATAAGTTGGAATTCACCCTATCTTGCCTATTAGCCTGGAGAGAATCCTTTATCAAACAGACACTTCTGTAAAGTGTCCAACTCCACACAGTACATCGAAGGAGCAACCAGACTGAATCTGTTCCAGCAAGAGCCTGTTGCCTAGTGGATGTTTTCACACCTACATGGATTACAATTCATTCAGAAATACTACATGCTAAGGATGGAAGATAACTTCATATTGAAACTTTCATAAGAGAGAGACTTCACTGAATTTTAATGGCTTTTTATAACTTTTTGCATAATTCTATACATTGTTTTTATTATTTGCATTCAATATTCTGTTTACCTTTCTAAATTTAGAGCTGTGCTCTCCCCTTTTTTATGTATTTTAAATACTGCAAAACGTTTTATTAGTATTTATCATAGTTTGAAACTTTTGACCTAATTTTTCATTATTTCAAGTGCAGTAGAGGATTCTTTGTATAAACTTAAGTACAATATATTTGTTTATTTTAACACTTGTGTAAGACAAATTTGCTTTATCAGGGTGAGCTCTGTTGTGTGTTAGTTTAAATGTCAGTAATCTGTGAAAAGAATAAATTGATGATTAGATTATTTTTAATGGATTAGGTTCTAGAAGTGCTACTATATGTGATATGCAGTATATTAGGAATCAAAGAGACATTTGAAAGCTGAAATGCAGATAAACTCACTTTGCATGAAAAAAACAAAACTAATTCTTCCACTAATTTGCTTGAGAAATATCAAAACACTAACTCTGCATTTGGTGTGATAACCACATAAGTAAGGGGATGTGATAACTTTATTGCAATTCATGTATAAGGGGAGACGAATTACGTAGGGATAAACTACTTTTAATCTGTTAAACTGATTAAGCTACATAGGTAGGTTCCCATAATACAGCAGACAGTCATATTTTTTTTTTTTATACTTTTGTTTTATCTTCAGTTTTCTGTGTATAGTGATCCCTAATAAAGTCTGCCTCTAGGTCACACCTCTTCACAGCAAATAGGCCGAGATAAGCCTGAATGGGTTTTAAGGGACAAAAGATGGTTATTGGTAAAATATATATATTTTTATATATATATATATATATATATATATATATATATATATATATATATATATATATATATATATATATAAAAATATATGGTGGACAGCACTCACTCCTATGTATCGAATGCCCAGGTGCACAATCCCTTAGTAAAGGATACACAATATAAATGGATGGGCAGCACCCGTGGGACTTAGAAATTTATTAATCACAAAAAGCAAAATACAAGGTCAACGTTTCGGTCCTTTGCGGACCTTTCTCAAGACAACAGCTGCAGAACTCACCTCCATCTTAAGGCCCCCACGCCGTGCCGGCGTTGTCCGAGAGGATGGTAACGTCATCACTCAGACAGCTATGATTGGCTGGCCGCTAGAGTGGACGTACGCCATTGGACACTTTGAGAAAGCCTCAATAGCATGGCGATTCAGAGTATCGAGAAAAAAGAAATGTCTCGCAATTGAGACACACTGCAATATCCAGTTACTAATAAACTGAAGAAGTAACCCATGTAGGCGACCTACTGCGTTGGCCGGGAGGCGCAGGACTCACACCCACACACTAGTAACGTGCGTGTAGTCCATTGCGCTACCCGTCTCGCCGCAGAGTGCCACATTGAGTGTATGCAGAACAAACATTCAAATATTAACATTGCACCGCAAATCCCAATATCAGAGAGTAAATGTCAATGTTCAGGCGTCAATGTGTGGATCCATACCGAATCGGAGGGTAATGTCAGATTATAAGAGATCCTTACAGGGCGTATGTTCACCAACCTTCTGGTATTATTGAGTGAAAGATCTTCATAGGAACACTGTAGTGTTGACCTGTACCCAATAGTACATATGTACTGATGATAATGCTTTGACTTGGAGAGTCCTTTCAGCAAGAAGTACTCAGGAATAAAAGATGGAATGTAGGCGGAATGAATTACCACAAACGCGCCCCCCAGTGGAGGTACCTTAATTTCTCAGAACCGAAGGGGCCATAGGTAGTTACAGAAACGAAATTGGTATCAGCCAGACATAGAGGGAAGGCAATATTAAGAGGCCACTCGTGTGAATTCACATGTAGGGTAGGGGAATCTTGACCCATAGGTGTCTGGAGCAGCTAATCTCAAGAGATATTGAGAACAAAATACCATCCATCAAGTCCTATTATGAGACAGCGTTTGGATGGTATTTTGTTCTTTTGTAGCACCTAAAATTGATCTAGGGTTAAACACACTTAAATACATGAAACTCCACGTTACTCTGTGTAAAATTTTCTGAGGATTAAAATCTAACCTTACCATAAGTATGCTGTCTGGGGACTCTCTTCTGCTTTTACCAGGGCTTCATTACAAAAGCATTGTTGCTAGTCGTCTAATAAGTGATAGTGTTTTATTGTCTGTTATGATATGAGGTATCAGCCCCTTTCTGAATAGAAGAGCTTTGGTTACCAATCTCAATACAATAACAGCATTATCTCTGCGAAAAAATCTAATTTTGTCTATGTCGGATGGTCTACATGGGTGTTAAAATGCAAGTTTAGGATTAGATTTTAGGCATGTAATATGAAATAATTACATTTTATATATGCTAGCAGGAAATAAATAAAGCAGGATATAAACCATATTCATTTCTTAATGTTATTGTTCCTTTATTATTCCTAGGCTAAAGTTGCCTTTTAATTGCACTAGACCAGTGGATCTGTTTGAATAGTGTTGTTTAACACTTTAAGGAACAGGGGGATCTGAAATGCATTGCACACCTTTCTAGTCCTTAAAGGGTTAAACTGGGATTGTAATGTATATATGACTCCCTCCTTCCATCCTCCTAGTTTAGCTGAAAGTCATGTATGAAAGAAAAGCAAGAAAATTAGTGTGGCTTCATTTTTCTTTCATTGACTATGTGCATATGGAGATGTAATTTTGCAGTGTCTATAAAAATGTACTTTTAGACTGAATTACCATAGGACCTCAAATTTACATAATATGTAGGTGGTTTTAAGAATCTGTACTCTTTCTGCATATTAATGATCTGTTGACATGGCTAGGGTCCATATATTTCTGAATTAGTATCCATGTTTTACTCCCCTTTAGTAAGTTTGAATTTCAGTGATTTATATAGAACAACTGTATCAAGTTGTTTCAAAATGCTATTTACAGTGGTAAATAGAAGAAACATAAAATGCAGACCAATGCATGCAAAAGATAACTAGTTTATTTTTGAGGGAATGGTTTGTGTTTAGTTTATTCCACTCTATTTGCTAGACTATAGGTTTTTTTTTTATTTTTATTTACTGGTGTTTATATAAAAAAAAAAAACCTTTTTCTAATCTTCACAATGTTACAACCTCATTGTATGCTGTTGTATCTATTTTTGAAAGGCAATTTTCATGTTGTCCTAAGGAAAGGCCATGTTGCACTGTGCATCCTCAGATGGCTTCAGTCAATCATTTTTATGTTAAAAAAACTGGCTTCTCCTGCCTGGGATTCATATGCAGAGTATGGGACTTAAAGGGATTGTAATGTTTCATAATAAAAGCGGCTCCAATTAACACTCTCCATGGCCCAAATACTATGAAGATTATTTCAATACTGTCATATTTGTAGTTCGAGTAATTGAATGATGACGTATCCCCCTCCCACCCCTTTTTACTGATGTGACACTGCTCAGCTCAGAGCAGCAGGGTGATGTCCATGTGGATTGCAGAGAGGGGCAATCTTCAATTAACCTGCCAATGGGGGCAGGGCTTTCATTGTTCTCACAGTAAGAAGATTGTCCTTTGCTGTGAGCTGTCTGGTCTGTGGTCCAGATTACACATCTGAGGGGAGGTGGCTTACACTAGGTAAAAGGGACGGGAGGGGGATATTTTATCATTCAATTACTCTTGAACTACAACTCTGACAGTATTGAAATAACACTCCCTATGGCTCAAATACTATGAAGATTAATTGGAACTGCTGTTTTTGTGAAACATTACTATCCCTTTAAACCTAATATAGGTTGAAGTTGAACTTAACCCTTTAAGGACCAGGGCATATGCAACATACTGCACCACACATTCCTCTGGTCCTTAACAGTTAGTGTATTTTTATATATAGAGTGAGAAAGGGTGAAGTAGAGGAGAGAGTAGAAGACACATATACATATAGAGTCCAGAACAATGCAGCTTGTGTACTAAAATATTTATTTTCATGATTTACAAATAGCAAGAATGTACTTTTTTGCATTGCTAGGTTGCTAAAATTAAATCAAAACAATTACTCTTGAACTACAACTCTGACAGTATTGAAATAACACTCTCTATGTTTCAAATACTATGAAGATTAATTGAAGCGTCTGTTTTTGTGAAACATTACTATCCCTTTAAGCCACAGGATTCACTTACTTCACTGCCATCCTTATATTCAGCAACTGGAAACCCAACAGTTCAAGGTCTATGAAGCTGCACACACAGACCTGAAACCTGAACTGTGTAAATGTAAGTTTTGCAGTGCAGCTGCATTGTGCTAGGTGCACAATTTTACCTCGGCTGCTCGGCAGCTCTGCTTCCTTAGAGTATGATCTACAGAGGGTGAGAAATCTGTCTTCTCCTTTCCAATCATCAATGAGAGAAAAATACTTTGTTTTGCAGATCTAGTGATTACTTTTTTTAACCTTTTTATTCTTGTTCTAGAGGAAGATGATGAGTGGATAACAATTAAAGGAAAGTTCATGGCAATTAATGCAGCCAGCATGAGTTGTTCCTGTCCACGAAGCCCGAAAGGCCTTTCACCAGCAGCCCACCTGGCAGATGGAACTGCAGACCTCATTTTAGTCCGTAAATGCTCCAGATTAAATTTTTTAAGGCACCTTGTCAGACACACGAGCAGTAAAGATCAGGTAATGTTTTTAACAAATTATCTAGGAGACTAGTAAAGTAAAAGTGATTAACTTTTATTGGCCGAGTAGCTTTGAGTACAAACTTGCAAGGGTCTTGAAACTTGCACTCTAAAGCTACTCAGCCATTAATGTTATCACTTTTACTCTACTAGTCCACAGTTAAACTCTGTAAAGAGTAGAGAGTAGTAGTTATCTAAGAAGAGTATAGTAGCAATTTGTTACTTAACTCTTAGAGTGCCAGCCACGTGTCAGACATGGATTTGGCCATGTGTACCTGCACAGCCAAGCCTATGTCCCACATGTAACCCTTGAAATATGCCTTTTAGTTTATAAATTTGAAAATAGCATGCTTTCCTGGTCTGTGCAGGCCATGCATGCTGATAAAACTGTACATGTTTGTTTTTTTGTTTGTTTTTTTTTTTAATCTGGGGATTCCTGGCTTTTTCAAATAATTAAAAACAAAGGAGTGCACGGATTGTGGAAAGCAAATTCAAATAACTAATTAAAAATGGCCCACAAAAGTAATCTTCACTTCTAAGGAACACAAAAGAAAGGACATAGCTGGAAGATAAATCTTAGCACTACAAAATTGGCACAGTAACCTCAGTCTCAGTACTATATATATATATTTTTTTTAATATTAAAACCATAAGTGGCTTAACCCTTTGAGTGGCAGAGGGGTATGGAACGCATTGCACACGAGACCATGTGCCCATTTCTGTAACCTTACCTTTTCCCTCACACATAAGGTTATGGAGGCTTAATGACGGCGTTCTAGGTGATTCAGCAGTACAACAGAGTATTCACAGAATTCAGGAATTCATTGAGAATCATTTTCATTCTGAGTATCCCACACCAGTTCTCTGAAAGTCCCTAAAATGAATTTTAGGGGAAATTGTTACATGTGGCTTTCAAAAGAAAAGGGAACAACATGTTCAGTTTGATAACCTGCTCTGTGAGATTCACACCCCAGAAGATGAACACAAAAACTTTATTCCTCTGGAGTTCTTATCTCAACTTTATACTCTTCAAGAGAATCCTAAAATCTTACTAAAATACTCACATTTTTAAAAACTAAATGTCACCTCTTTTATGAGTCTGGGAACAATATATCCAAGAGCCACACCTTCCCCAATATAGTTAGACAGACCAAACTGTGTTTAGCTCAGGATTTTTATGCAGAAGATGTAGCCCTGGCAATTGGCACACATCATTCTGTAAAACATTTAGTTCTGATATCACTTCATTCTTCTTATTTGGTTTTGAAATGCTCCCCCAATTTCATATAGCTGTCATCCCTAAACCTGGCAAGAATACATCCTCTCACCTTAATTACAGATTTTTCCCTCCTAAAACTAGAAACCAAACTTTATGAAAATCCTAGCTAATAGGATGAATGTGATCTTGCCCAAACTGATGCACCATGATCTGGTGGGATTGTTCTGGGCTATGAAGCCTATGTTAACACTGTAAAAATCCTTAATGTTGTCCCTAGAGCTATACAAAAACGCCATGAACTTAAGGTCCTATTAGTGGATGCTGAAAAGGCTTTTTGGCAGAGTTAGATAGAATTTTATTCCCCACACCCTGTCCATATATGGCATGCAATCCGCTTTTGTAAATAATATTATGGCTTTATGTTCCAACCCAACATCATGGATCAAAATGAGCTGCTTTTTTTTCTCCAGTAACTCAACTCTCTCTAATGGCATATGCCACATGCCACGGAATACCCCCTTTCTCTTCTGACATTTGCTTTAGACTTTGAGCTGCTAGCAGTTCACTTTCACCTTAATGATCAAGTCTCAAGGATAATTGTCAACAAGGAGGAATTTAAGATTGCAGTGTACACACATAATGCTCTTATATAATCTAATTTGTTACACCCCTTCATATCTATTGCTAACATGCTACAAAAATAGCCTACTGTAATGCTGTATCTAGTTTTAATAATAATAATAATGCTAAAACTGAAACACAGAATATTAACAACTTTGATATAATTGTTAATTCTGTTAAATATTCTAACCCTTCCAGTAGTGGTCTTCTACTATTAAATATTATGGTGTTTCCATCACTTGTTCCACTGCCCTGACACCTGCAACTAACATAGGATTACCAAAAGTTTCCTCTGATTTTTTGCAGATTTGTTTTTAGATTATGGCAGAAATTGATCAACAGTTATATTTGGGTGTATGTCCATCATAAAATATGTTTCACTGTGATGGCAATGAACAAGGATGGCTCTGAATATCTATAGATCTTTATACCAATCCTTTAAAGGTTTTATGACTTGGTCAGTTTGACCAAGGGGGCATGCCCTAAGGATCGATAGAGCTGATAAAGTGGAGATGACTTCTCCAGTGATATCACTTTTCCAATATCTGTTGTTCTGTGTACCCTACATTAAAACCTGTGCTACCTGAAAAGTCTTAGTTCATAGGCTCCATTGAATAACACAGAAATTGGAGAAGTGATATCACTGGGAAAGTCATCTCCACATTATCACCTTGCTGAGGATATACAGGAAAGGGTTAAACAGGAGACCCAATTAGGTTGTATATCTTCACATAAATAGATAAAATAATAATAAATTAATTTTAGAGTTTTACACAATACTAGGTATCGACACGCTACTTCACAGTAAAGAATTGATCAAAATAATAAATTACACATTTGTGCAAAAATATATATAATTTATTTAAGTAAAAATATATATAAAATGTAATCAAAAATTATATGAATGAGTGAACACCAATTGACTGAAAAATATATATGTTTATATGACTTGGACATATACTAAGATATCTTTTTGAAATAGACACACAGTAAATTAATAACCAATATCACAAAATACTATTACCTAGCATAAACAGGATTAAACATTGCGTAGTTGTATCCAGAGGTATTTGGTAGCAATATTTGAACACAGCAGCATAGAAAGGGTTAGTTGATCCTACAATTAATTATAATAAACAATGCTAATTAAGGTATGAGGAATGTTATGCGAGTTGCTTCTAATAAAACAAAACAGGTCTCATAATTTCCTTGTACCATATTAAAATGTAGAAAATTATCTGGGATATGAAAAGTCCCATATTTTGATAAATAGAAAGTTAACGATTTATCTGTTTTCAATATTGCATACCTTCTGGATAAAATATATTAATTGCATGTGTTTTATTGCCAATCATAGATTAAACTAAGAATATACTCAGAAATAAATCTAGTATTGGTCTAGAAAGTCAAGTTAAACATTTCATGCAACATATACTATAAAATGACAATAGCAATTCCATTTATAACACCTTATAGCACTCCTAGGGTTAATCCACAGATTATAAGTTATATGTTGCCCCACCCAAGATAGCAGCTTCTTTGCTCTATGAGAGGAGTTTCTCAGTAGAAGAAAAGTTAGGCCCAAGCACACATGCAACAAAGAAATTCTATGAAACACACACTGAGATTGACAAATAGCAGGTTAAGGGATAATCAAAGAATTTACCAGATCAAATATAAGCTCAATAACCTTTCCAGAAACACAAATATATGATTCTATAGGTATCAATAATTAGATTTAACTAATATATAACGCTATATTCAGGGCTCAAAATTTCAAGTCCTGAGCTACTAGCCAGGCCTGAAAAGTTATTCGCCACCATTTTCCACGCCTAGCCCCACCCATATCCCCGCCTTTAACCCCACCCATATCACCACCTTTAACCCCATCCATCTCAGGTATGGACCCCCTAATAGCTCCTAAAGAGGGACACAGGAAGTATGGAACCCTAATATCTCCTAAAGAGGGACACAGGAGGTATAGCCCCCTAATATCTCCTAAAGAGGGACACTTGGGAGGTATGGACCCCTAATATCTCCT
The DNA here is from genome assembly GCA_037306005.1 of Rhinophrynus dorsalis. Classification (NCBI taxonomy): domain Eukaryota; kingdom Metazoa; phylum Chordata; class Amphibia; order Anura; family Rhinophrynidae; genus Rhinophrynus; species Rhinophrynus dorsalis. The sequence continues at coordinate 290,748,373 of CM074721.1, forward strand.
ATAAAGAGGAACACTGGACCCCTAATATCTCCTAAAGAGGGACACATGTGAGGTATAGTCCCCTAATATCTCCTAAAGAGGGACACTTGAGAGGGACAGACCCCTAATATATCCTAAAGAGGGACACTTCGGAGATATGGCAACATAGGGAACAAATGAAAATTCTCATTGATTTGAATCTGGCTTTTAATTCCCTGAATGCTAGAGAGGGCTACAAGACATTGCAAAGCAATGTGTTTGTGACCTCTCTAGCATTAAAGGGGTTAAAAAGTCCCATTTAAAATAGTGGACATGCCTGTAAGAGATGCCCACCATCAGCTCCACTTTGCCCCCCATCGGCTCCACTTTGCCCCCCATCGGCTGGCTCCAACTTGCCCCCCATTGGCTCCACTATGCCCCCCATCACATACCTGTAGCTCCCGCGCAGTCTTCTCTTCTGTAATGCAGAGCACGCCGGGAGATCATGACTCCCAGCACGCTCTGCATTACTAAAGATCCGACCTGATGAGGGAGCGCAGTAGCAACACAGACCTGACTGTGTTGCGGTTCCTGGCGTGGTGCGGGCGCAGCTCTTCTCTGCTGCATGCCCGCGCCCCCAGTACGTGTGCACCCTAGGCCGGTGCCTACCTCGCCTATAGGTGGCGCCGGCCCTGTCTGGATCTTGCTCAGCGTGAGCACTGATCCAGCTTTCTCTCCCCCCTTGTCTCATCCGCTCGTCAAGAGAAGAAAAAAAGTGTTAACCCTTTGAATGCCTTGTCCTATCTGCTCCCCCAATGTGATACTTCATAAGCCTGATAAAATGATTGAAAGTACCCGCTGTCTAGTTGGTACTCAGAGATCCATAAGATCCCCACATATCCCTGTAAATTAATCTCAGAGCGCTGCCCTGGCTCTCTCTCTTCCCTTCTTTGCGTGGAGCGATGGGGAGGGAGAAAACCAGCACTCCGAGATTAAGTGATTTACAGGGATATTTGGGGATCTTCTGGATCTCTGAGTACCAACTAGACAGCGGGTACTTTCAGTCATTTTATCAGGCTTATGAAGTATCGCACTAAGGAAACCGGTAGGACATGGCACTCAAAGGGGAGAGAGAGCTGGGGCAGCGCTCATGCTGAGAGGCAAGACCTGAACGGTGTGAATATCCAGTGCTGCACACAACTCTTAAAAAGTTATGGGAGCACAGCAGAGAAGTGATGGGTTCTTAACCCTTTGAGTGCCAGAGGGGTACGGAACACATTACTTTGCAATGCGTTCCGTACCTCTCTGGCACTCAAAGGGTTAATAAATTACAATGAGGATGGGTGGCAGATTAGATTGCTGGCTTTCAATTTTGAGCCCTGGCTATATTAATCTAACTGCTATCAACTATTTTACAATTATCTGGAGAAATTTTAAAATTCTGTTTAGTTCCCAGAATACACTACATCCAAATGTAGGCTTATTATAATAATTTTCTTTATATTACCTGGCCAGCTCTGTATCTAGAAAAATTATTACAAAATATTTTCCTCAAATATAGAGGAAATATATATAATTATTAGGGTTTTACAGAATTAATAGTAAAGAGATTATAATTATCAGACAAGAAGTGTAGGTTTCTTAAAATTTCTTTGGTCCTGGCAGGAACACTTCAAGGAAGTCAGCACCAAGAGAGAGAGCTCCCCTAAGCATTAGCATTTTATAAGGTAAAATCCTTTTATCAGAAAGTCACATCCCATCCTCCTCTGATAGTATGATCAGCCATATCATTATGATATGATGTCAGACAAAATTTTCTGGACTCTGATTGGTCAAACCCAAAATAACATTCTTTTTAGATTTTGGAATTCTTGTAGCAATGTTTCTATTATTCCTGAAGATGTCACACCAACACCATATTAAAAATTATACCATATTAAAAAATTTCAACATACAATCCTGATTTTTCTAAAAAAAAAAAAAAAAAAATTAACCATTTCCTTCCAGTTATGGACAACCTCTTTATCATCCCTTAGTACATCATGCCCCCCTCAAGTGTTCAGACTGAACAAGCCCAGGCAGGATTTATTCCTCTAGCTAGCCTCACTACACTGGTTAGATTGTGTTCAGAAACAGAGACATCCATCAATCTCCTCACACCCAACTATCTCTGCACTGCTTGATTAGTGATTCAACAGACCCACACCTGGGACTTTCCACTACTCATTGTCCCTTTACTTCTATGTTGGCAAGCCTGGAATTTATGCCTGGTTAGGATGCCCTACTCAGATGGGCACTTATGGGTTTGCGAGCTGGAGAGAGATTGTATAGTGATTTCTTTTGGAGATCTAGAAGGCACTTTAAACTGAGATAAATGTGATTTACTAGGCCTGCATACAAATAACTCCTTATATTGTAGCTTATCCTAATAAGAATGGCTTCTTTAGGGAGTTGACTTCCTTTGACAAATTTCTCATTAGGTCACTTGCACCATCTCCAGGATATATTCCTACTTCGCTGCTTCTGTAAGTCCGATTATGTAAACATGTTAGGCAGTAAGAGAGAATTAGGATCTGCTCTTCAGGTTCAGGAATGGATAAGATTGCATCCATCTGTTCATAGATCCATATGTTTAGAAACTAACCTTAAATGACTATACCAATGGTATAGGACATCGGAATTGTTGGCCAAAATATACCCCCAAATGTCTCCTACCTGTTTGAGATGTAATTCTGAAATTTGGTTCTGTGTTGCATATATTGTGTAACTGCTCTAAGATCAAACCATATTGGACTAACTTACTTCCTATTGTCAAAAATTTTACACTTCTACAATCTTAAAGTGAGCTGTGGCTCATAATTTTTAGCAAGAGCACAGGCAACTGATCAGCTTATAAAAATAGCCTCACGCAGCATTTGCTGAATGCTGCCAGAGGTGTATTTCCTGTGAAGCGGAAAGATTCTAGCACCCTGACCACTAGAAAATCCAAACACTGCATATTTTTACAGTGGAATGACTCTCATCCACTGCTAGGTGTACACTTTTTAAATTTGCCTTAACTTGTTTTCCCTTGGTTGAATATGTTGAAAGAATAGGTGACACACTCTTGATTCTTTGATCTCCTAAGTGATCTCTTATTTCTCTTTGTCTTCAGATGTTATTGAACTTTATGTGAGCTGGTGCTCTTTAGAGGTACTACTGTAGTTACTGTCATTGACAATTACATGTGCCAGGCTTCCATTTTTTTTACTCCAGTTTTTTTTTTTTTTCTTTTCTACTCTTAGTGTTATCCAAAAACAAAGTGTTCGGTACCACTTTTGCATTGAAAGGGTTAATAGTTAGTCATTGTAATGTGTAGGATACATCTGAGACATTTAAAGTGTTGACAAGAGAAAAAAATGAAATGTGTGGGGTAGGCCTGTGGCACGTGAATGTTTAAGAATGTGTGTGAAAGAGGCATCCATAAGTATACACATACACACTGCTAAACAAAAATATGGAACCATTGTAAAGGCTGACATTATTAACCCTTTTGAGTGACAGAGTAAGTAATATGTATTGTTTGATGTTTGGCAAAGAAAATGTTAAATGTGTAAACTCTGTCCCACTACATAGATTACAGTGGTGAACAGCAGTAATGAGTCATGCTGAGGTCTGTGATGTCCTCCTGCTGCTGCTTCCACGGCAATTGAATGTCATGGTATGTCAGCAAAGGAGCCCATTCCAGTCACATTTAAAGAGAGAAGAACCGGGGCAGCACAAGGGGGGGAGCTGTGACTGATATATTACCAGTGTCCACTAAGGTAATGTATTGACATGAGTATAGTTTACACACTTTACATTCTGGATGACATTACAGGGCAATATTTTGCTTAGTCCTTTGGGAGTGAAAGGGTTAAAATGGATGGAAGATGGGATATTCTGTAAGAGGAAAGACGGACAGTCACTGCCCTTAGGATAGTCAGATGTAAATGGTGCAGTGATGTGAAAAAATTGTCTGTTGAGCAGTGGGAGCCCTTGACATAAAGCGTGTATTGAAATGAATATATATAATATATATATATATATATATATATATATATATATATATATATATATATATATATATACAGGTATTCTGAGTCATAAGGACAATGAAATCTGGACACAATGTTAACCCTTTGAGTGCCAGAAGGGTACAAAACAGACTGAAAACAATGTGCTGTGCAACCCTCTGGTACTCAAAGGGTTTTAAAAGGCTTACCAGTCGGAAGCAACAAATAAATTCAGCCTGAGGACGACATGAGCAGAAGGCAGCCAAGAGGGGGTTGGCTTGCTCCAGAACTGCTCCTCCAGTGCTGTGCACCTGACATCTGGGATGCCTACCCGAAGTTTAACTGCAGCATGCCTGTGGAGGGATACCAAGCGCTGTACCTGCATTGTGTTGGTCACCCAGCACAACAGTGCCTTCACCGACACCTCCACTTGCAATAGCAATTCCAGCACCGCCGCTAGTCAGCATTAAGCCTTTGAGTGCCAGGGGGTTCTCAGTGTATTGGTGAGCAATGTGTTGCGTGCCCTGTCTGGTATTCAAAGGTTTAAAAAGAAGCTTACTTCTGTTTTGCAAGTCTTGAGTTATTTATGTTTCTGTGAAGGTGACGGTACAGGTGGGAAAAATTTCTGAGAAGAGAATTTATTAGGTTGTCAGGTACATTACACTATATTGTGGCCGATGTGGAATGGATGTGATCTGTAATACAGCATTAGGGGATGAATCTGCATGCTCCCTACTAACTCTGTGTCCCCGGGGTGATTTGCATGCTGGCAAATGGTGTCCAGAGAGTCCTAGAGAAACTAAGCAGAGTGAATGCTGACAATACTCCATTTTGTGTGGTAAGTTGCTGTATGTGTCTGCTGACAGCATTTGGCAGCATGGCAGGGATGTGGACTCAGCATATTAGTAAAAACTTTATGAAAAGTAAATGTGCCTTGAAGCATACCTCAGACTGCACATGAACCAGAATCACAATGGGCAGAAAAATGGTGAGAACACAGAGGTACAGGCAGCGACACTTCAATCCGTTCAGGAGATTATCTATTTGAGGGCCAGAGGGCTAAGCAACGTATTGCAAAGGGGTTAATAAATGTGAGTGAGTATCAGAAAGAAGGCACAAACATTGCCCTGTGCTGGATTGTGTTTAGCTGTAAAGTTTTACACTGTGTGGTGTATTAAACCTTATTTTTCACATTTGGCAAGATATAAGTTGCGTAGCGATATGCCGAAGTGCTGAGATTGGTGTACACATAATGAAAGCCAAAATTCTTAATACACAATGGCTACATTAATTTCATCCCCGTAATATGTAGTGGCTATATTGTGTTTTAGTAAAGTTTTGTGGCCATTTGCGATGCGTTGAGACAGGCACAAGTGCAGACGCACTCGTCTGTCCCCAAACAGCGGTGTGGAGAGTTGCAGCGTGGTTTTTTTTTTTTTTTTTTTTTTTTTTTTTTTTTCTCTGAGTCGGATGGTGGGGGTGGGCCAACTCCCTGCCTACTCCTGTGAAAATCACATTCCTGTGTTTGTGTGTAGAACAGGCAGTATTGAGGAGACATATATGTTTACCCCAAGGTATGTTCAGTGCCAGAGAATCTTGGCTGCCTGCCAAGCTTCTCCTATTAGTAATGTAGATCTACATCCATGTATATGTAAATTTCTTAAATCTCCTAGTTGACTCCTAAATAGTTTGTCTGGCGCTAGAGTTAATATTTTTTTTACACTTTGTGTATTTGGTAAATATAAATAATAAACATAAGGAGGTGCAAGGATCAATCTGAGGTTGTAACCATTTAAAGACCAGTGGAATGCGAATGCATTGAGGTTCAACCAGTCCTTAAATTCTTAAATCTGGGAGAAAAGGAAAGTCTAGGAGGCCTTAACGGTTCTCATCATTCAATGTTAACTTTTTACCTCAGTTTGGTAGTACTTTAACTGGCAAGTTGATGGGAAGAATATAATAACCATGTTCTGACAGTTTTGTTTTTCTTAATTTATAGTTTGATTTTCCATTTGTTGAAGTTTATCGAGTGAAGAATTTTCAGTTTACTCCAAAACATTTTGAAGATGAAGATACAGGAAGCACAGACATGAGGAATATTAGCAAGAAGAACTTTGCTCAAATTTGCACTGATCACCCATCATGTGGATGTAGCCAAATGAATAGCATCTGGAATTGTGATGGAGAACCATTGGAACAAACTGCCATTGAAATGAGGTAAATGTGAATTCGAGATATGGATTTACTTATTCAGTAATTTATTGAGCTATAATTTTTGTTTTATGTCTTACATGTTCTTGATATCCGCTTAATACGTCACAAGAATTTAATCCCTTAAGGACCAACAATCCAGGGAAGTTAGCTACTCTTAAGGACCGCTCTGATCCTTGCCGACATGCCGGTACACGTGACCTGTTACACTTTATGGTTTGAGAGATATCCACTTTCAAAGTTCCTCTGACGTCAGCGCTTTGGCTGACTGCAGGAGAATCCAGTCCCGGGACCGGCGGAAGGTCTTCAGCAGAGCTGAAATTGCGTTATGGAAGAAGAAATCTTTCACTGAAAAGGTCTTCTACATGTGCTTGTAAACCAGACACACGTAGGAGACTGTTCCAGTGAAGGATTTCTTTTTCCATAACTTGATCTCTGCTCTGCTGAAGACCCTCCGCCGGTCCCGGGACCGGATTCCCCTGCAGTCAGCTAGAGAGCTTACATAAGGGCAGTGGGAATTTTGAAAGCGGATATCTCTCAAACCATAAAGGTTTGAGAGATGTCGCTGGGGTCATTTAATTAATCATCATAGTATTTGGACTTTGGAGAGTGTTATTTCAATTCTGTCAGAGTTGTAGTTCCAGAGTAATTCAATGACAAAGTGTCCCCATCCCGCCCCTTTTACTGATGTCACACTGTTCAGCCTGAGAAGAAGGAAGGTGCCCAGGTAGAATGCAGAGAAGGACAATCTTCAATTAAGATAAGGGAAAAACCTGAAAATCTTGTCAAGGGAGGCAGGGATTTCATTGTTTTCATAGGAATAAGAGTGTCCCCTTCTGTTATCTGTCCAGTCTATGGACTGCATTCCACATCTGAGAAGAGATTGCTTACACTAGGTAAAAGTGGCGGGAGGGGAAAACTTTGCTTGTGAATATCTCATAAGCCATAAAGGTTTGAGAGATAAGACTTATATCATTCTTCATGTTTTTTTAATGCCTACAAAATAAAATAAAGTTAAAATGAAGTATTACTATCCCTTTAAGTGAATTTATTGAGGGAATGTACCCAAGGGAGCATCATAGTACACACATTGCTACAGGCCTTTTACTCTGGGAACTGGTCTTTTAGTAGAAAACAGTGGGCCATGCGGTAAAATTTGAGGACCGCATATACACACTCCTAACATACTGTTACTGGAAATAGCTGATTGTTATAAAAGTAAAATGGGTCACATGATATTTCTGTATATGTGATATAATTAAGGAAACCTATTATATATAATTGCACAGGTGACTTATGCAGAAGTGGTCCATTGTACATTGGACCTAACTTGTAGAAGTAGTATTGATTCATTTTATTTTAAAAAATTATACATAGTTTGAGACCGCAGAGAAGCTGATAGATGAAGCTTACAGTCTTCAGGGAAAAAACACTCAAGAAGGTTTCAATACAAGTGTTCAGTCAACATTGAAAATGACCCTCAGACTGAATCATTGTAAAAGCAAAATGGCATACAGTTTTAACAAAAAATGATGCAGCCTTCTATGTATAGAGATACTTAAGCATAGGTTATAAATCTATATGAAAATGGCGCAAACAGCTGAAAATCAATCTGAAAATTTAACCACAGTGCTTGCATTTGATATGTATTTCTGAATGCCCATAATTATGCCCACCACTTATATAGTAATGTATGATAAAGAGCAGTTTCAGCTGCAGAAAGAAGCTGATCATCAGAAAAGAAAAGATAGGGAGTAGGAAACAGAGGCAGTGATTGGGGGGAGTGGTGTATGGTGAAGGGAAAAAATAGGAAGAACAAGAGAGGCTATAGAGAGAAAAAAAAATGAAAAGGGGAATTCACACTCTGAAGGTCCCTACGCTTGTATTTAGCCTTCCCTACCTCACTCCTACATTGCTTGAGCTGTCATTTTCATTCTCTTTCTCTACACTACTACTTCAGTGGGTGACAAGGTGGTGCATTACCATTGGAAGAAAACTTCCAATCCAAACACATGAGAGACACTTCAGGAGGGTGTGATAGGGAGGGTACTGTAATGTTGCATGCATTTACTATGTTTAACTCTGTTGTAGATCCGCAATGAAAAAATATCCCTATAGTATAACAGCAGGTTGGTTAAGGACCTGCTGCTCGATTAAATGCTGGAGAGGTAAAGGGTGGAATTCTACAAGGGCTGCCTTCCTTTCCAGCCTTTTCAAATGATTTGGTTTTTCCTTCTAAATGCTTGCTGTGCTGTTCAGGCCACAGAGACTGGTCATTCCTTTCCAAAGGAGCAGGAAAGGGGAATATCCTTACTGGCATGATGTCTTTTGTGGCTGCATGTCTCCCCAGGCCTCCTATCATCTGAATACATAAGTGTAGACCCACCACCACCATCAAAATAACACTGCTATAAACCTTAAGCATTAATAACTGACTTTTTCAGTGCTTTCACTATTTAAAAAAAATGCTACAAAATATTTGAATCAAATTGTGACATTTAGAACCCTTTTAATGCTTTTCAAAAGGATTCAATTTAGTGGTTTCGCATTTAAAATGCATAGCGCTCTGTAGAACATAATGTGCCATGCAATTGGTGTTTTCATTTGGCATATAAAAAGATTTGTACATTGGCATTCTTCACTGTTTCTTTATTTTTGCACAGAATTTATTTATTTTTTAAAGCTATTGTGCCACTAATGGACTCGCATGTTAAAAGCGGATCAAATCATGGGAACTGTAATGGATTTTGAGCTTATAAATTTAAATGGATGGTCTGAAAATATATAATTAGTAAAAGTACAGACTTGTTATAGTAATGTTTAATACTGAAAAAAGACATATTGCAGGGCTTTTCGTGCTGTGTGAAACAGTTATCACACTGCTGAGAAATGCTTTACTCAGAAGTTAATGCAGTTCAGACTTGCATATTTGGCTGCAATGTCTCCATGGACTGAAATTGTACAGTGGTGCTATTGCTACAGCTTTCTATGGAGGTTTATGGTTAACTGAACACAGTGCTAGATCACCATGTGAGGTTCTAGCTTCCCTTTAACATGCACAATGAAGCTGATGTGCTATGGATACATTTTGGTGCAAACCCCCTGCATTATAGGGGACAAATACCCATTGATCTAAATGGAGATTGTAACCCTCTGAATGCTAGAGAAATTGTTGCACTGCATTAGAGAATGTTCAATGGATTAAAGTCCCATTTAAATCCATGTTTGTTACTCCAGCATGGATATGCAGAAAATTGAGGTACATGTTGGATAAAGTATACTGTGTGAAACTCTTCCTTTCCTCTGTTATTCTGTTGAGCCTATACCCCGCAGTGTTTCCCCATGTCAGTCCTCAGGGCAAACAAATACTGCAGGTTTTTAAGACATCCCTGCTTTTAAACAGAAGGGTACTCTGTGTCAAATCATTGATTGCTCCTTCTGTGCTTAGACTCACTGATATATAGCAACGTCTTTCCAGAGATCTTGTTGCATACACACCTACCTAGTTCTTCTTTCTTAAGCTTTAATATTGCCCTTGATGTACAGTCTGTATGTCAGTGGAGGAGGAGGGGGACCTTCATTCTGCATTAGGTAAGTTAACAATATTTAATAATCTAAGTACCTTTTGCTTTGCCATTTGTTGCATACCCCTCTGATCCTTAAACATGTAAGAAATAACAGTGAAAATTTTCAAAAATGTTTGCATATCACCCCTATACAAGTTAGCCTTAATAGTTAGATTATATAACGAATATGTGTAAAAGTGTATTAATTTGGTTTTTAAAAGCTCTATTTGGCCAAAATTGAAGGAATAAACACTGCCCTGTGCCTACTTCCGGACAGACTGAGGTTACCTGCTCTGCATCTGCCTCTGCTCCCCTCCCTCTATACAGCCTCCTCCAATGACGGAGGCTTTCTACCTGTGAGCTGGAGTGGTCTCATTGGCTAAATACCTATCTCTGAGTTTTTTAAGGAATGATAACTTATACCCTGTTTAATTTTAAAAGAACTACTAACATTTGTAAAATTGATTACTAAAATATAAAGCTTTTTTTTGTGTGATAATGCTTTGTGCAATCACTAATTAGTTGTTTGTGGAAGTTTGTAAGAGTAAACTTAATTTGAGATTAGTTCCCTCTTCTGTTCAGAAATACTTTCCTCTTGTTTCTGAGAGTTGATAGACTGTGACCTTTATCAAGAATGTGTATCCCAATTGTTTTATGAACAGATACCCCCATGAGTATATTTAGGAGTAGATATTATCCTTTAATAGATATATAATACAGGTGCTAGCTTAAAGTGTATGATATTCAATTGTCTACATCCCCATTTCATGTTTATGTGTTGGTATAACTATAAAAGTTTGCATTTTTTTGTCCATTGCATTAACATCAATATATCTCGTTAATCCATTTTCACTCATTCTTTTTCCAGGGTCCATTGTCAGCTGATAAAACTATTTGCACGTGGCATTGAGGACACCAATCCAGAACATGAAAACCCAAGTAGAGTTTAGTGAATATTTTAAGGACTTTTTTCTGAAGATCATATGTGTTGCTGCATTCCTGTTTATTTATTTTACAGTTGCATAAAGCCTTTCATAAAAAAAATTGTGCAATTTGTTCAAAGAAATATCTAGTGTAATATATATTTAATTATTTTAAGTATTGATATGGTTATAATTTATAGTAATTTTTTATTATATTCTGGTATTTTGGCTTCAGTTTTGACAATTTCTTTGTGTTCTCTTGTTTCCATGATTTAATTCTCTTAGGTGTTTATCAAGCTGCAGTAGTGATCTTTGTTACATGTGCTTCTCGTTCTATTTTGAATAGAATTAGATTAGATTTGACTTTCTGCATTCACATAGGTTTTATGTAACAATCTAGAAATAGCCAACATAACAGTAATTTAGGAAACTAGAGCATAGCAAGGAGGTTTAATTAGTAACATTTTCCTGGCATCAGGATTTAATGAAAGTTGTGGTACAAAAATGCTATAATTATAAAATTTCACTATAACGGAATTAAAAAAAAAAAAAAAAATGTATTTAGAAAAAGTGGAATAATTCTGGAGCATACCAACTGCACCATAGGGGACAAATAACCCCCACACACACACACACGTACACACACCACACGGACTGATTTAAATATGTTTTTAACATATTTAATGCTAAAGTCTTATAAATGTGTTGCAGACAATCATTCAAGGCGTTAAAGGCCCTTAGAAATCAGTGGTATTCTTGAAAATGTTTCTTTGGTACCTATGATGCAATTGGTTTATCCCAGAACTGCTCCATGTCTTAGTACATCAGCCTCGCTGTCATGTAGAACATTTCAGCCTCAGTTGGAGGTACCTAGGGTTTAGCATAGCCCTTTGGTCAAATGGGTTAATATTTCATTTGTGGATTTGTATGATAAACCCGCAGCACACCTTAAACCTTGTTAGGTTTGGTCCAGGAGACCAGTACAAGTGTTCACTATGTTGACCATAGTGCACAGCTGACAAGCATATGAGTGTTTGAATATTAGTAAATAGTTTTTAATGGAGAAAAAAAATACCTTCCTGTTGAGTAAAAAGGGATGCTCCCACTGCTTAAAGACTTTCATTCAAATGTTATTAAAAAAAAATTTTTATACCTCAAATTACTTTTTCTTTTTTTTTTTTTTTTGTGGTCATGTATTGGTGCTGTTCCATACCTCTTACAATGGAATGCTTGAGCTCTCCTCCTGAGTGCAATATAAAAATAATCCTTTTTTGGACACTAGTTACAACTATTGTTAACAATTATAATTTCTGAATGAAAATGTCCCAGCAATTGGGAGTACCCTTGATTTTCTCATCAGGAAAATAAATATAACATATATTTTTTTCATTAAAAAGGTTTTGTCTCCTTTAAGAATGATGGACTTTTTTTTGAGTAAGAGATTATATAAAATGTGTACTAGAATGAATAATTGGAATGAAAGCCAGATAAAGGAATTCCTAAACTGTAAAATATACATTGCAGTTTGACTAATGTTCTATTAGTCAACATAAGACTCTCTCTCCTCCCCCCCCCCCACCTCTGCCATTCTGTAAGCCACTTAAGTTGTCACTGCTTTTGTAAGGCAGGAGAGCAGACTTAACGGTTATGTATTTTAACATTGTTACCTTTTGAGTATCGGAGGTGTGGGCAACCTATTGTAGAGCAATGCTTTCATCCTTCTGGCACTTACTGTAAACTAAAACATTTAAGCAATTTAACAGCCATGAAAAGTACATCTAATAATTATGGGCCATCCATTCTTGTTTTGATTTAATTTTAGCAACCTAGCAATGCAAAAAAGTACATTCTTGCTATTTGTAAATCATGAAAATAAATATTTTAGTACACAAGCTGCATTGTTCTGGACTCTATATGTATATGTGTCTTCTACTCTCTCCTCTACTTCACCCTTTCTCACTCCATATATAAAAATACACTAACTGTTAAGGACCAGAGGAATGTGTGGTGCAGTATGTTGCATATGCCCTGTTCCTTAAAGGGATAGTAATACTTCGTTTTAACTTTATTTTATTTTGTAGGCATTAAAAAAACATGAAGAATGATATAAGTCTTATCTCTCAAACCTTTATGGTTTAAGAGATATTCACAAACAAAGTGTCCCCCTCCCGCCCCTTTTACTGATGTAACACTTTTCAGCCAGGGCAGAAGGGAGCTGCCCAGGTAGACTGCAGAGAGGGACAATCTTCAATTAAGATAAGAGAAAAAGCTGAAAAACTTGTGAAGGGGGGCAGGGATTTCATTGTTCTCATAGGAATAAGAGTGTCCCCTTCTGTTATCTGTCCAGTCTATGGACTGCATTCCACATCTGAGAAGAGATTGTTTACAGTAGGTAAAAGGGGCGGGAGGGGGAAACTTTGCTTGTGAATATCTCATAAACCATAAAGGTTTGAGAGAAAAGACTTATATCATTCTTCATGTTTTTTTAATGCCTACAAAATAAAATAAAAAAGTTAAAACGAAGTATTACTATCCCTTTAAAGGGTTAAGTTCAACTTCAACCTATATTAGATTTAAAGAGATAGTAATGTTTCACAAAAACAGCAGCCCCAATTAATCTTCATAGTATTTGAGCCATAGAGAGTGTTATTTCAATACTGTCAGAGTTGTAGTTCAAGAGTAATTGAGTGATAAAATATCCCCCTCCCACTCATTTTACCTAGTGTAAGCCACCTCCCCTCAGATGTAGAATCTGATCCACAGACCAGAGAGCTCACAGCAAGGGACAATCTTCTTACTGTGAGAACAATTAAAGCCCTGCCCCCATTGACAGGTTTTTCAGTTTTTTCCCTTATCTTAATTGAAGATTGTCTCTCTCTGCAATCCACTTTGACACCACCCTGCTACTCTGAGCTGAGCAATGACATCTGTAAAAGGGGTGGGAGGGGGATACTTTTTCATTCAATTACTTTTGAACTACAGCTCTGATAGTATTGAAATAACACCCTCTATGGCCCAAATACTATGAAGATTAATTGGAGCTGCTTTTATTATGAAACATTACTATCCCTTTAAGAAGCTGATCTCACAAAATGCAAATACACATCAAAGTGAAGCCATTGTCCATTTATATCTGAATGTAGAAATAAAGGTGTGTGTGAGTGAGTGTGTGTGTGTGTGAGTGTGTGTGTTCCCGGTCTGGTCCAGAACCAAAGCAAAAGCCAATACACAGACAACCATACAACATCTCCAGGAATGGAGATGTTTAATAAACTATCAGAAAAGCCAGTTTCAGCCCTCTCATCCGTTTAATTTTCTGGGCATAAACCCTCGACACCTACAAGATCACAGCAACACTTTCCCCCTCAAGGATGAAGGTAATAATCAACAGAGTAAAGATTTTCAGAAGGCACCAGAGCCATACAGCACGCAAATTCATGAAGATGTTAGGCACATTGAACTCCTCAATCTATATAGTTTACGTGGGCTAGGAATCACACAAGGCCCCTTCAAAACTTGTTTCTAACCCATTGGAACAGAAATCCAAACACCTCTCAAAGGATATATCTTACTCCAAAAGTAAAAACAGAATTAAAGTGGATGTTTATTGAAAATTTAACTTTCCCTCTAGATTTATCACCCCAAAAGCTATCGAGTAGGTTATGTTATAGTTCTGTTAATGTTCTACGTTGTTTAAAACTTACTGTCTTTGTTCGTTATGTTGCTTAGGCAGAGCGGTGCCATCTTCTCCCAAGATTCCTTGCACTCTGCTCTGCCTGCTGTGACGGCTCGTGTTTGGTCCGGCCCCTTCCACCGATGGCAGGCTTGCATAATAACTAGGGCGCACGCACAATGCATGCTCTAGACCCAGCACTTCTGTTCTCATTGCCCAATTGTCCAATTACTATTGATACTGGGAGAGGAAGAGCAACCTGAGTGGAAGAGCACATTTACAGTTTATATGAGCATGCGGATGTCACTGGGAGCACATCTGTTGTAAAGGGAAAGTGGGAGGGAGGTTGGGCGTGAACTGTGAAGAAAATGGGCATGGTTTTTGCTGCAGTACGGTACACCAAGAACTGTACCACTGTGACATCAACAGGTACGTTCGTAATTAGCAATATTCCCCTGTCTCAAGGGCCTAAAAAGGTTGATATAAAAAAAAACAGTTCAGATAATATTGGACAGTCCTCTACATTTAGAAACAAGGAGCAGAGACCTAAATTTGGAAGCCGAAAGAATATTTAAGTGAACAAAAAAAAAAAAATCTAGCGGTATTATCAGCCACTCATATAGCAGGGATTCTAAACCTCCAAGCAGACTACGTAAGCAGGAACAGAGTGGACCCGGGAGAATGGTCACTCAACAAGCAAGTATACAGCCAGATCACCAGGCGATGGGGAAAGCCAGCGATAGACCTGATGCAAGAAGTGTGACAACTTCTTTTCCAGAATAAGACATCTAAAGGCTCGTGAGGTGGATGTCATGACATAGTCATGGAATTTTCCCCTAGCATATATATTCCCAACAATACCAATAATTCCAAGGGTGCTGAGGAAAATCAGAAGTGAAAAGGCGAAAGTTATTCTCATTGGTCCAGAGTGGCCGAGAAGAATATGGTTTTCAGATCTTATCACCCTTGCAGTAGAGGATCTTTGGTCCCTTCCAAACAGGTCAGATCTTCTGTCCCAGAGCCCAGTTCTACATCAGAACCCAGCCTTTTAGAGACTGATGGCTTGGAAGCTGAGAGGAACTCCTTAAAATCAAGAGGCCTATCAGAATCTTATAAGTACTATAATTTCAGGCAGGAAAGTCTCCACCTCCAGAATATATTTCAGGATATGGAAAACTTTCTCAATACGGTGCAAGAATACAGGAAAAGAAAGAGCATCCATTAAAACCACCCATATTCTGAGCTTTCTTCAAGAAGGGTTTGAAAAAGGGCTAAGTCCATCATCGCTGGATAGTCAATTTGCAGAGGAAAATTTGGTGAATTGATTTTTAAAAGCCATAAATAAGGATAGGCCAAGAATAAGAAGGGAAATATTGCTCCTTGGGACTTAAATATGGTTCTAGACCAATTATCTTCATCACCCATGTTTGAGGCACGAGAAGAAGTTCCTTTGAAGATGCTCACCATAAAACAGTTTTCCGGAGTATCATAAATTCAGGCACTGTCAGCAAAACCACTATACACTGTTTTTCACCAGGATAAAATAGTATTAAGAACCAGGCCTACATTCAGATCAAAAGTAGTATCTGATTTCCATCTCAATCAAGACATCATATTACCGTCTTTTTGCTCAAATACAAAAGGAGACAAAGAATAAAAGCTGCATAATCTAGATCTGGTCAGATGTGTTTCAATTTATCTCAACAGAACACAGAATTTTAGAAAAGCAGACTCCCTTTTTGTGCATTTCCAGGGGAAATACAAAGGTTCGGCAGCCTCAAAATCCTCACTTTCAAGATGGGTAACCCAATGTATCAGTCACCTACCTTGAAGCAGGAAAAGATCCTCTAAAAATCCTCAAGGCACATTCTACCCACTCAGTGTCTAACTCCTGGGCTTCAAGAGCCTCTGCATCACCTGAGAAAATCTGCATGGTCTTCAGTATCCACTTATATTAAACATTACTGTATTGATGTACATGGTTCCTCAGAAGCTAAATTTAGGAGGAAGGTCCTTGAGGCTGCAGTCCACTGAGGATCAGTAGGACTCTTCCTTTTTTTTTTTTTTTTTTTTTTTTTTTTTTTTTTTTATAAACCTTTTTCTTATGAAAAATCCTGTGAATGGACAGGCACTTGATTATTAGAACTTTATATTCTACTGCTTTGGTATGTCCCATTAGTCTCTATCGCCGTGGATAGGGACACAGAAGAAAGGGAGAAATTCTTCTTACCAATATTTCCTTTTCTTCTGTGTCCCTCCACGGCGCTCCCTGCCCATTAACCTTTTTATTATATATTCAGCTTTGACAATAGATGACTACTGGTGGAAGCAGGGGCTTCTTTTTATGTTTTGAGTTTGGTCCTACACTAGCTAGGGGGCGCTGATATATCTCATTAGTCTCTATCGCCTTGGAGGGACACAGAGGAAAAGGAAATATCGGTAAGAAAAATTTCTCCTTTTTTCACTACCTTGTACCTCTCCATACAGAGGCTTTTCTCTGAGTACTTGAGCTCTTGCGCTCATGTTGGGTATTTTATTAATGTATTACTGTTTTTTCCCTGTATTATGGAGCAAGGATGGCTGCATTTGAATTAGTTTACCCCTTCCCTTCTGCTCTATCTGGTTTGGGGATTTTCCTGGATTTTTCCCTTTATGGGCCTGTCTTTTGGGTACCCCCCAGAATCTGGTGCGAGTCCACGGACAAAGTTGTTGGCATTTCTAGGAAACAGAGAAGACTGTTTCCCAGAAGGCTTGTTTCGTGGGCTTTCTTCCAAATAGCTGCCAGTTTTGCTGTCAACATTTTGCTTCTTTCTTGCTTATCCTATGCAGAGGCAGACTCTCCTTGCACTCTTCTCCAGACTAACCCTTAGCCTGCCAGTTAAGTACTTTCCAGGCTTTTCTTCGGTGAATTATTAGTCTGGAGAACTATTACTGGTTGTTTATACTAGTTTTAGACACTTCCTGTCAGAATGTCAAGTTCTAAGGAGCATGGGGCTAGACCTATGGCTGAGGACTTAGGGGTATCACTGACTCTCCTTTTTTATTCCTCATGTCAAATGGGTCTCTCTAGAGAGTATTCTGGATCTCTGCCACTCCTGTACTGTGGCCCCCACTATTCCACTGGGATATGGGGTGTAGAAATCTCCCATTAGGCAGATTACCATTACTGACTTCCCATTGGCGGATTGCTGAGTTAACAGGTGCATGCTATATCTTTTCCCTAAGAGAAGCCCACTGAGGCTTCTTTTTTATCAATGGTAGTCCGAAGACAGAAGACCTGCAAAAAAGATGAGCAACCCTTTGAATGCTGGGGTCCACTTGTCCCACTGCTTCCACTCCGCACAGGGGTCTCCTTTATGAGTTCCTACACATATACTCCTGCACTCATTGGGTTTATATGTTTGTCCACTGGGGTTTGTGGAACATTTGGGTTCTCTGTGGTAACCCCTTGTTTCTCATATTGGGTGCTTTAGAGGGTGTTTTCACACTTTTGTTTTCCGGCATTATTATTGTGCTTACTGTACCCCTTTTACACTTTGAACTACATTGTTAAAATTTCCTTTATTTAAGTTTGCGTGCTTTATCGCATGGCTGCAATGCTTCATTCACCTCTATGGGACTTTCCTTCTTGGGACATATCTCTGCAACCGCTCCATGTAGCGAGTTCAAAGATGGCTCATTCTATGTCTACCCTTGTTCTATAATCTGGTTCATGTTCAGAGTGTCTTGGGGGGCTCAGGGGGCTTCAGGCACTGTTTTAGATTACTTGAAAGGAAACTACATTTCCCATGAACGCCCATTTCTGATTTCTTTCCCTTCACGAGTATCCTACTCGGGGCTTGGATTCTTCCTCTCTCAGCAGATTAACCCTTCGCTTGCCAGTTAAGTGCATTTTAACTTTCTGGGGTGAAATTTTAATCTGAGGCACAGTATTTGGTTTATTCCGTATACTTTCAGATGCTTTATATCCTGTTAGTCTTAGGTCTAGGCCCAGGTCCCAACGGGTGTGGCATCCTAAGGATACGGGGTTGTCTGTGACCCCCACTGCTCCTCTTGTCACTCAGGGCTTCCTAGAGAATTCTAAGGTAATGTATGCCTTTCATGTGCTGCAGCCCCCACTTCTCCAACAGGTCCTTCCAGCCATGTTGTAGAGCCACCTTGTGGCTCTGCAAGAGTTAAAGACTAATCTGCAACAGCTTCCCACGCATCTACAGAGGGTCCTCCAGGCTTGGAAACCCCCTGCATTATACAGGTCTTCAGCGTCCAAACCTCAGGGTGTGCATGATGTGTCAGATTGCTCTGAGGAGGAATTGTTGGTGGATTCAGTTGAAGGTGAATGCACTGATGGGGTTTGCTCCCAATTTTTTGGGTATGTTAGAGACATTGCCATGATGGGGAGGAAATGGTTAATTTTTCGTTTAAACCAAAATTCTCTGAAAGTCTGTGATCCTGAAACCTCTGCTGAGGGTCTTATCAAGGCAGTCCTTAATACCCTGAACATTCCCCCTATTTCTGAGGATCCTAAGGATGCTTCTGACGTCTTCCAAAAGCCTAAGAAGCAGTGTACCTTTTTCCCACCTAATTCTACTCTTGACCAAGTTGTCTTAGATGAGTGGAAAACCCTTGACAAAAGTTTATCCTTGCCTAAGACGTTTGCTAAGCTGTACCCCATCTCTGAGGTGACATTAGCTCAGTGGGCTCACCCCCTTAAGGTGGACGCCCCTATTTCCAGACTTTCCAAAACCACGGTTTTGCCTGTGGCGGATGCTTATACTCTCAAGGATTTAACTGACAGGAAACTTGAGGGTTTTCTAAAAGCCATCTTTACAACGATAGGTGCATCTCTGCGGCCCACTTTTGCTGGCGCTTTGCTGTATGGACAGAACAACTTACTGATGTTGTTCGTAGGGGTGCCCCCACAGTTGACTTGCTGCAGCTCTTGGCTAACATTTCTGAAGCTCTGCATTATGTTACTGAAGCTATCTTTGATGTTAGGCTAGAGACTAGAGTTTCAGCCATGTCTGTAGCTGCCAGGCGTGCCTTCTGGTCTGCAGATTCCATTTCAAAGAAATCCTTGATTTCTCTTCCCTTTGTGGGCACTTCCTTATTTGGCCTGAGGTGCAAAGCCTCATCAGTGAGGCTACTGGAGGCAAGAGTACTTTGTTGCCCTTGGTCCCCAAGAAGAGCCTCAAGTCCGAAGGCACAGTCTTTTTCATTCCTTCCAGACTGAGGTGCATGCCATGGGCCCAGCGGTTCCTCAGGCTTCACACTCCTCCTCCAAGCCCAAACAGCAGTGGAAGCCCAAGCAGTCATCCGCCAAACCTCCTTCGGCATGACTCCCCGAACCCCAGACACCACGCGCCAGTGGGTGGCCGACCACCATTTTCTCAGTGTCTGGACAGATGCTGTGGCAGATCCGTGGGTTTTACAGGTGATTTCCGAGGGGTACGGAATACCCTTCACCTCTCTTCCTCCCTTCGGGTTCTTCCTTTCTCACACACCTCAGGGACTGAAAAAACATTGTCTTTTCAATGGTGCTATCCAGACTCTCTTGGACAAGGAATTCTGGAACCAGTTCCCGACCTGGAAATAGGTTCCGACTTCTATTCTAACCTGTTTGAGTCTCCAAAGGATGGCATCTGCCTTCCCATCCTGGACCTCAAGGATTTAAATTCCTTTGTGGTCATGACTCATTATCACCAAGATCTCCCAGATGCCTATCTGCACATAGCCATTCATCCTGAGTACCTCAGGTTCACTTGCGACATGGGGCACTTCCAGTTTTCTGCTCTCCCTTTTTGTCGAACCACAGCCTCCCAGGTGTTCGTGTCCTGGGTGCATTCATTTCAGTTATGCACGAGAAAGGCATCAGACTCACTCCGTACATGGATAACTTGCTCTTGAAGGCCCCCTCTCCGGGACTCTTTCAACATCAGGTTCAGGACTGTATCCACACTCTCATCCATCATGGGTGGATCCTGAATATGGACAAGTTGGACCTGATTCCATCCCAGAGGTTGGTGTTTCTTGGTCTCCTGTTCAATACCCTGAAAGGCATGATATTTCGAATGGACAAAGTAGTTCACCAGATCACCAACAAGGTTTCCTCAGTCCTGGCTTGCAAATCCATCCTGGCCAAGAAGCTGACATCTCTAGTGGGGAAGTTGATATCCACCATAGAGGCGGTACCATTTGTAATGGCTCACACGAGGGAACTTCAGAGGTTCTTGATCCAGGTCTGCAGAGGGAACCCAGATCTCCTGAAGCTGTTTCTCTCCCCTTACATGTGGAGTCGAGTCTCTCTTGGTGGCTAGATCTCTCCAACCTGAGGAAGGGCAGACCCTTCCTAGTACCATTCTGGACCACGGTGACAACGGATGCCAGCCTATCCTGGGTCATCTGAATGCACAGGGTTGGTGGTCAGCGGAGGAGTCTCTCCTACCCATCAACGTCTTGGAACTTCAAGTGATATTTAACGCTCTGGTCCTGTCATCTCAAAGGCTGTCCAGTTCGCGTCCAGTCTGACAATGCCAGGGGCGTGGCTTACATCAACAAGCAAAGCGGAACAAGAAGTCTCGCAGCTTGGTTGGAGGTCAAGGCTATCTTAACCTGGGCAGAAGAACCTGTTGCTGCCATCTCCGCAATTCATATTTCAGGAGTAGACCGCATCTTAGCAGACTTCTTAAGTCGAGACAAGGTAGACAAAGGATAATGGAAACTCCACCAGGAGGTGTTCGACCTCATTGTCCAGAAATGGGGGTTTCCTTGGATCAAACTGATGGCAACCAGACACAACAGGAAGGTTCTGACATTTTGTTCCTGTTGGAGGGGTCCTCTGTCTCTCGCAGCGGATGCCATGTTTATCCCTTGGCGGTTTCCTGTAGCCTACATCTTTCCTCCTATTCCCCTGCTTCGCAGGGTACTGAGGAAATTACAGTTTGCGAGAACTCCGGTCGTTCTAGTTGCTCCGTACTGGCCCCGGCAACCCTGGTTTCTGGACCTATCTGTGTCCGAACCCTTTCTGCTTCCATGCAGACTGGATCTCCTTCTTCAGGGCTATCTGTGGAAGGAGACTTTGGAACATCTGGGTTTGACAACCTGGTAGTTGAATCCTCTATTGAGGAAGAAGGGTTTTCCTCCAGCGGTCATGGCCACTATGCTTCGTGCTCAGAAGTCTGTTTTCTCTAAGGCTTACCACATAATCTGGTCTGTTTTCCACTCTTGGTGTTTGGATAGGGATCTGTCCTCACAAGAGTTCGACCTCCACACTGTCCTGTCCTTTTTACAGGACGGTGTGGACAAAGACCTTCTTTGAAGGTTCAGACCTTTCTGTCTTTTTTTCAAAGGCACATTGCCATCCTTCCGGATGTCAAGGTTTTCTTTCAAGGCATTGCTCACGCTTTCCCTGCCTTTAAGCGTCCTGCTACTCAGTGGAACCTTAATCTGGTGCTGGGCTTCTTGCATCGCCCTCCCTTTGAATCCTTGGTCACCATTCCTTTTCGCCTTATGACTTGGAAAATGGCCTTCCTCTTGGTAATTGTCTCTGTACGTAGAGTCGCCGAGCTGCAACCTTTGTCCTGCAAACTGCCCTTCTTGGTATTTCACAAGGACAAGGCGGTTCTTTGCACTTCCCAGGAATTTCTTCCTAAGGTGGTCTCTGAGTTCCACATCAATCAGGAGATTGTTGTGCCTTCATTTTGTCCTGACCCTAAAACTGGGTTCTATGTGCACCGTATTGAGTCTGTTTGCCAGACTGATGCGCTCTTTGTCATCCCTGAGGGTGACTATCACTTCCTGGATCAAGTCTACCATTCGTAAGGCCTTTGAACTCAGGAAGAAACCTGTTCCCTTTTGTATCGTGGCTCATTCCACCAGGTCTTTTAGGGCCACATGGGCCCATAAAAATCAGGCCCCTGCTGATCAGTTGTGCAGGGTGGTCACTTGGTTGTCTGTGCACACTTTCTCGAAACACTATCTTGTTGACATGCTGGCCTTGGTTGACACCAGCTTTGGTAGAAAAGTCCTGGAGGCAGCCTTGCCTGTCTGGGACTTTACTTCTTGCATCTCAGTAATCTTTCACTGTTGAGCCCGGTTGCATCTCAGTAATCTTTGACTGTTGAGCCCGGTTAGCTCTAGTTCAGTGTGCTGTGTTACAGTTATTATTATTCATTTATATAGCGCCAACTAATTTTGCAGCACAGTACAATTGGGAACGGACATACAGAGGTATTAAATAGTAGGTGTCATGTAAACTGTATTGATAAAAAGGGCAGCATCATGTTTGCTACGCAATACCAGCAACCTTAAGGGTTAACCAAAATGGCGGACATTTGTTCTGACAGAATTTTCCCCACATAGGGGGTTAACTATCCCAGCAGACAATTTATTGACGTCCTAACACAACTAACACGTCCTAACATGCAATGAGATTAGAACATATGAATAAGGAATCCTTTAAAGGAACCACGCACCAACAGAGTAACAAGAGAAAAGCATCCCCCGATAGGAATAACAGATGGTTGATGATGAACGCTCCAGATGATGGGAGCAACAATAACGAATAGTAAAGAATATATTATGTATCATCTGCATGCACTTACAACGGCATGTTGGCACATTCCGCAGCATTTGCATGCATATTTATACACACAATAAACATGTGGCTCTACAGGTGTCAGTAATTACAGCACAAAATTTGATTTTGTGAAGGGAATATTATCTAGCTATCTGTAGCAAAAACAATATGATCTAAAATTGCTATCACTCTTAACTCCCACAGTATTAATACCTATATCTATGAATTAACAAGGAGTTTTTCTGTATAGCTTCCAAATTTGGGTAACACTACAGCCTAAATAGTTACTTAGGTGGCAGTCTCCCATTAGACTGGCCAGATCTAGTGGGCAAAGCCACTATCTATTCCAAAATAGATTGGGTGATAATGCTAGAAGCCTTACAGAATTGTATACAATAATGGCTATAGTTACCAATTCCAGTTAACCTCCATCACCACATATTGTCTCATCAGCTCACTGGTTCACATCTGGGTAGGTCAAAAATCCAGCAACAGACAGGAAGACACTAGGAAAACCCAGCCAAAGAGCCCCATTTTCCCTCATTCCATTTGCTTGTATTAAAAAAGTTTTACACAATAGGTACTGCCCACCCTTATTGATAGGCCAACCCTATATGAATTATAATATAAGGTTGTACTTTCTAGAAAGTGTTTTGATTGGTGAACAAAGCATTTAACCAAAGCTCACTAGAAACCATCTCTTACACCAGAAGATGGAGCTAAAAGGCTAACATTCCATGAATGAAAATTAAAAAAAAAAAAACTGGTAAAAAAAAATGGACAATAGCCCTTTGTTGCCTATGGACATCACCCCCTTCCCTTTCTCTAAGAAGGGATATCATTTAAGAAATGTTAAGGGAATAAGATAATATTATGCATGGCATTATAGTTTTAGCTCTCAGCATTTTGCAAGACGAAAAACAAACAGGCTTGAAATAATATAACCGCAAGCAACAATGGCTACAAGAGACGTTTAACTATTTGCTACTTATATTGATGAGATTCTCTGACACCCCCATGTCTCCAGGCTAGCCAAGTCTACTGCTCTGCCTTTGGCAGATGCATCAGGACTGAAAGATATGGCGGATAATAAGCTTGATTCTATTCTCAGGCATAATTTTGCAGCCATTGGGGCTACACTGAGTGCTATTTTTGCCTCTGCATGGGTTAACAGGACTGTTACCTTGTGAGGTAAACAGATGGTGGAAGCTGTCCAGGCAGATGTTTCAAGCAGGACCTGTTGGTCTTTTTGGCCAACATGAAGACCAACACTTATGTTTCAGAGGCTAATTTTTTGAAGCAGTCAGACTGTTTGCTAAAGCCTCAGACTTTTCAGTTATTACACAACGCACCTTGTGGCTTAAGATTTGGTCCGCAGTAACTTATTTCCTTACCTTTCCAGAGCAACTCCCTGTTTGGACCTGAACTAAAGCAGATCATTAGAGATGCTACTGGTGACAAGAGCACCTTATTGCCTCGGATGCTCATCAAACATTCAAGTATGGCTAGGAAACTGCATCTTTTTCGTCCATGCCAAACAGAGGTGCCAAGGCTGCAAACTTCAATCCTCCCATTCCCACCCCTCCGCCAAGCCTAGACAGCTTTGGCAGCCTTAGCAAAAAGTTTAAAGGCCTAAGTCTGTCAAGCCAGCTTCCACATGATTCGCTGGATCCTGGCCAGACGGTTCCCGTGGGAATGCTTCTTTGCCTGCTTCGGAACACCTGGGAATCTTCAATGGTGGATCAGTTGGTTTTGCGGATAATTTCAGAAGGCTACAGAATAGATCCGTTACTCCTTTTTGTTTTTCTTGTCCAAGTTTCCAACAGAGCCAACCAAATTGAGGCGGTTCCAGGAGTCAGTAAATTCATTGCTGGAAAAAAAAGTTCTAGTTCCGGTACCTCCCCAGAAGCAAGTTCGAGTTGCTACTCTAACCTGTTTGTGGTTCCAAAGATGGATGATGGCTGCCATGCCGTATGGACCTCAAATGTCTCAACATGTATGAGGAGACTGCACGCTTCAAGATGAAATCCTTGCATTCTGTCATCACAGAGATGTGTCCGAGGGAGTATCTGGCATCTCTAGACCTTCAAGATGTGTACCTGCTCATTCCAATCCATCCAGACAGCGAACACTCTCTGCGTTTTGCCTTCGGCTCAGAGCATTACCCGTTCATGCCTCTGCCATTTGGGCTGAGCATCCTGCCTACTTACTGGGGGTCATCAATAGTGACTACTTTCTGAAACAAAATTAACATATTCAGAGGCAGAATCAATATTGAAATCCAGGTCCTTGTCTGAATCAGACTCCATAAACCATTTGTATGCCTTCTCTGCAGTATAACATTTTTTGGCCATTTTAGAGAGTGCTGACACTCTATTAAATATTGAAATTGAAGATATGTGTCTACGATTATGTACTCAAACCTGAAAAACAGAAAAGACTACTGATTATCAAAGTGGAGAAAGATATGAGATGTTTATATAATATGGAAAGAAACCAAACTCACAACTGTAACCCATTCTAACATTTACATATAATATACAAATATAAAATGAGAAACCAAGTGAATAAGTATAGATAGCAGCAAGGAATGAGGGAGTTTCTCAGTCTCCAAAAGTTAGGCCAAAGCCTAAGCAAAAGCTAAAACAAAACAAGCCTGTGCTCCTCCATTTAAACTATCCAACTGTAAACTCTGTGTAAAGCATATATTATACTACTTTTTGTTGCTCCTTCATAGCTGTAATTTTGCTAGTTATGAATCGAAATATAAATATCTGATGGTTTTAGGCGACCCCTGGCAAATCATCATTCGACCCCCAAAGGGGTCCCGACCCACAGGTTGAGAACCACTGTATTAGAAGAAAAGTATTTCTAACAGGGTCCTTCCCCGATTTAGATAGGTACTGAATTATATGGGGATCAAGTTTGGTTTCTCACACACACAATTTGAAATAGAAGGTTTTGGACATTGTCTGATCTTACTTTCCAAAGGCCACCTTAGCCAATGAGTTACATAGTCTGCCACATGGTCTAAACGTACTCATTCTGCCGAACAGGGATGTTATTGGAATTAAAGAGGTGGTAACTCCTGGTAATCTAATAGCTTGCCAGCTTTATAATTGTGATCATCACATTTAGTAATCACTGCCCTGTTATCATTTTTCAGGGGGCTCAATATAAGGAGCGAACTTCTCCTCTGATACATACAGGATTCAGTCAATTACATGAAGTCTTACTCGGATGTGTGTCCTCCCAAGTCGAGGGTCTTATAGGTGGTGGATTTAATGCCGCCAAGTTGGTGTGTTTACTTTTACACAACCTTTTACCCCTTTGAACATTTCTCGTACTTGAATTATTTGAAAGCATTTCAACCTGATTAAACCTTGGTCACCTAATATCTCTCCAACGTTATTATTGTGATCATCACATTTAGTAAATACTGCCCTGTTAGCATTTTTCAGGGGTCTCAACTCCAATTCCTTATCTGATACTTTCATCTCATAATCTAGTTTCACTGCCTTATCCTCACTATGAGGATAAGCTTTTTACTTGGATGTGTCTCCTCCCAAGTCAAATCTTATAGCTGGATTTAATGCCACCAAGCTGGTGTGTTTACAATTACACAACCTTTTTTTCTCTGTCGTCCAATATAGGTTACTGGTAACTTTGGGTAGGTGATCAGCCCCTTTAAGTAGGCAGGAACAATTCTGTGAAGTGAATGCAGGGATGGCGCCTACCTTCCCTCCTTAGCTGCAGCTAGCCAACCAGCTCCAGTAAACTTTGTTCCTTGATGAAGACATAAGGCAAGACTACAGTTCTGCGATAGTTTTAGCTTGTTTATTATTTTTTAGATATGGGATACCACCATTAAGCAGATTACCATCACTGACAATTCCCATCACCCAAATGTGGATGGCTCAGTTTACCAGGTGCTTTTGTGGACCTAAGCCCTGGGGGGAAAATCTTGGCTGCAAGTTCTTTCCCCAGGAGTTGCCCACTGAGGTTTCTTCTTGATGCATGGTAATCTGATGACAAAAGATCTGCAGGAAAGACTAGCAACCCCTTGAGTGCTGTGGTCTCACGTTGCCCCTCTACACAGGGGTCTCCTTTTGAAGTTCCTATTGCATACTCCTGGACTCATTGGGTTTATCTGTATGTCTGTTGGGTGTTTTGGAGCAAGTTTCTGTGTTAACTTAACCCTTTGGTTGCTGGTCTAGCATCTTTTGGTGGGTTTTGGGCACTTTCCCTACTGGGTTCAGTGTTTATTAGGTCTAGTGACATGTTTTAGTGATGTTTGGTGCAAATTTTTTTTTTAACAGTTACAACTTTGCAAAAATGTTACCGCATAGAAGCCATTGCTCCATTCACTTCTATGGGACTTTATAGTTTGGGACATATCTCTGCAACTGCTCAACGTAGCGACAGAGACGGCTCATTTTAATTGTTTGCCGTTCTATACTATCCGGTAAACATTTAGTGTATGTTGGGGGGCTCAGGGAGCACTTCAGGCACTGTTGGGGTACATTTCCCATGAGCACTTGCATTACAAGCTCGTTCCTGATTGGCACCCATCTCGACAGCAATTTTGTGCTTTCCCTGAACAAGTACCCTACGCTGGGTCTGGACTTTCCTTCTCTCCTCAGCAGATTATCCCCTTGCCTGCCAGATAAGTGTATTTTAGCAATTTCTGGGGTGACATTTTAATCATACACACTGTATTTGGGTGGTTCCTTATACCTTGAACGTTTTGACACTGTGAGAATGTCTATTCCTTTGGAGCTTGGGGCTAGGACTAAGACTGAGGACACTGGGGTCTCTACATCACCCTTTGCACATTGATACTCGTGTCAGTCAGGGTTGCCTAGAGAGTTCTTAGGTTATTTATGCCCTGCATGTTCTGTTGTCTATGAGTCTTCCCCAAGGACATCCAGCCATGCATTAGAGCCAGTTTGGGTGCAAGAGTTTAAGGCTGCTACTAGAAACTTCCAGTATACATCTCAACTTTCCATCCCAGTTACAGGGGATCTTCCGCTCCTGGTGGACCCCTATTTCTGTCAGATCTTCCCTACTGAAACCGCAGGGAATACTGAGGAATGTTCTGCAGTGGTCTCCTCTCAGTTCTTTGGAGACCCCCCCTTTGAGACAGACCCTGATCCCTCTGCTGCGGGCCTGATCAGAGCCGTATTAAACACCCTAAACATTCCCTTGGTTCAAGAGGCTTCTTCAGACCCCTCTGATGTATTTCAGGAGCCCAAACGGCCCCATACTTGTTTTCCACCTCTCCCCATTCTTGACCGGTTAGTGTCTGATGAGTGGTAGCCTCCCGACAGAAAGCCTTCTGTCTTCGAGAAGTTTGCTAAGTTTTACCCCATTTTCTGATGTGGTGCTAACTCAGTGGGTTCATCCCCCAAGATGGATGCCCCTGTTTCTAGGACTGCTAAATCCACTGCTTTGCCAGCTGCTGATGCCTCAGCTCTTAAAGACTGGTCTGAAGAGAAACTTGAGGCCTCCCTCAAGTCCATTTTTACCACCGCTGGGACTTCCCTACGTCCAGCATTTGCTGCGGCTTGGGTAAATAGAGCCATTGCTGTTTGGACTGAACAGCTCACACTTGCTGTTCCTCAGGGAGCTCATACTCCTGATATGTTGCGGCTACTTGCCAACATTTCTGAAGCCCAGCATTAGGTCTCTGCTGCTTTGTTTGATGCCATCAGTTGGTGGCAAGGGTTTCCACCATGTCTGTGGTTGCCAGACAAGTGCTTTGGCTCAAGATCTGGTCTACTGACACTGCTTCTCAGAAAGCATTGCTCTCCTTGCCCGGGCACTTCTCTGTTTGGGTCATATCTTAAGGATCTGATTAGTGAGGCCAAAGGGGGTAAGGGTACCCTTCTGCCTATGTTTTCCAGGAAGCAGATGCTTATCAATCGTAATAGTTTTTTCGTGCTTCCAGACCGAGACTCATCTGGCGAACCAGGTGGTTCCCCCAGCTCTGCGATCCTCCTCCATGCCCAAACCACAAGGGAAGCCCAAGTTCTCCTCCAAGCCCAAGGCTTACAGACCTTTTTCGGCATGACTTGCCGAACCCAGGTCCCCACTTTGCTGTGGGTTACCGTCTGTGCCACACCCCAGCTCCTCGCTATTCTTCCCTGGGCCTCATTATATCAACCTGTTCTTGCCGTTCACACTCGGGTGTCTTCCATTATTTTTGTGACAGAATAATCGAGCCACTCTATGGATCCAGCAGAGGTGGCCCGTATTATTGCTACACAAGACCATCAAGAGGAGATTCTGGTCTCCCATGACACTCATTTAAGAAGTCTGGAACAGAAGATGGATGCCGTTCTGGATATGTTGAGGAATCTGACTCCCAAATCACTTCTGATCCAGTTTCCTTTGTTACACCCATGGCTCCAGGCACCGCTGCTGAAGAACCTAGGGTTTTAGCAGCTCCTAAACTTCCTCTTCCAGAACGTTATGCCAGTGATCCCATGGATTGTAGGGGATTCATCAATCAATGCCTGTTACAATTCAACATCCAACCTCAGTGCTTCAGTTCCCAATCTTCGCAAGTCTCCTTTATTTTATCTTTGCTAAAGGGAAAAGCTTTAGCCTGGGCGTCACCATTGATTGAACAGAATTCCCCTTTGCCGCAGAATACTGATGAATTTCTTAAAGCCTTCCGGCTGGTATTCGATCTTCCAGGAAGCAGACAGGTGGCGGAAGCTTCTCTACTGGAATTACGACAAGTTAATTTATACGTCATTGAATTTCGGACATTGGCCTATGAAACTGATTGGGGACAAGGAGCATTAAAGGCAGCCTTTAGAAGAAGGCTTAACGAAAAAATCAAGGATGCCCTGACAAACAGAGAGATTCCAGAGACATTGGAAGAATATATCTCATTATGTTTAGAGATTGATAGACGCCTTACCGAAAGACTTCAGGAACGAGAAAACAGCAGACTTCCTCAATTCTTCCCTCCCACCCACCCTGTTGCAGCCAGCCCTAACAATTCGGAGATTCTGATGGAAATTGGTGGAGTTTCAAAACGGAGAAACTTCGACGCAGGTCTCTAGGCCTTTGTCTTTATTGTGGTCTTAAGGGTCATTTTCTCCACCAATGCCCTATTAGACCGCAGCAGGGAAACTCTTCGACTTAGGGCATGAGGGAGGTAAGTTCCTAAGTCTTATTGAGCACCTCCCCTTGGATCCTTCAAGATTGATGATTCCCATTTGTCTCAAATGGGCTTCTACTTCTATCCAGACCATGGCATTTATTGACTCAGGGGCCGCAGGAATATTCATTGATCAAGCCTGGGTAAAGCTACATAAGGTTGCGTGTCGCCCTAAATCAGTTCACATGTTTATTTCCATGATTGATGGGTAAGGGCTGTTCAGCTGACTACTGGAATCCTTCATATGGAGCAAATCGCTTTTGATGTCATCTCTACTCCTAGAACTCCAGTTATTCTAGGACTACCATGGCTTAAGACCCATAATCCAGAAATTGATTGGCGGACAGGCCAAATTTGTGCTTGGAGTCCACATTATTTTCATTCTTGCCTATTGAAAATATCGCCGAAACTTCAAACTGTGGCTTGCACATTGGCTAATCACAATCAAAAAATTCCAGAACCTTATATGGCATTTCTTGGTGTATTTTCTTTCAGTTAGAGTCAACATCTGCCTCCTCATCGTCCATCAGATTGTGCCATTGAGTTACTTCCAGGTACCATTCCTCCGAAAGGCCGTACTTTCTTGTTGTCTCCTGCTGAAAATAAAGCCTTAGCTGCTTATATTGGAGAAAACCTGGCAATAGGGTTTATTCGCCCTTCATCTTCGCCAGCAGGAGCAGGGTTCTTTTTTGTTCAGAAGAAGCATGGGTCCCTCCGTCCATGTATTGATTATAGGGGCTTAAATAAAATCACTGTTAAAAACAGTTACCCCTTACCATTGATTTCTGAACTATTAGAACAATTGAA
Organism: Rhinophrynus dorsalis; assembly: GCA_037306005.1. Classification (NCBI taxonomy): domain Eukaryota; kingdom Metazoa; phylum Chordata; class Amphibia; order Anura; family Rhinophrynidae; genus Rhinophrynus; species Rhinophrynus dorsalis. The sequence continues at coordinate 290,779,294 of CM074721.1, forward strand.
AGATGCTGTCATCTTCTCTAAGACTGATCTTCAGGAAGCATTCAACCTCATAAGAATTCGCTCAGGAGATGAATGGAAGATGGCTTTCAATTCTAAATATGGTCACTATGAATATCTAGTGATGCCTTTTGGACTCTGCAACGCCCCAGCTGTTTTTCAGGGATTTATTAACGACATCTTCAGTGATATGTTACTTTTTTACGTTATCATCTATCTAGATGATATTTTGATGTACTCTTCCAACCTCTCCCTGATTCGTGTTCAAGTGAAAGCTGTTTTAGCTTGTCTCCGAGACCATCAACTATTTGTGAAACTAGAGAAATGTGAATTCGAAAAATCTCAAATTTCATTTTTGGGATACATCATCTCCAGTAAGGGGTTGGAGATGGACCCTGCTAAAGTCCAGGCAGTTACGCAATGGCCTATCCCTTTGGATACTCGGGCGATACTCAGAGATTCATTGGATTCGCCAATTATTACAGAAAATGTATCCCGCATTATTGCTTCCATCACGGCTCTAATCAAATCCGGGGCTGATCCTAGTCAATGGCCTGTTGCGGCCATCCAAGCATTTGAGAAACTAAAGAGAGCTTTTACTACTGCTCCAATTTTAAGTTTCCTGGAACCATCTAGACAGTTTATCTTGGAGGTGGATGCGTCAGAACAAGCAGCTGGCGCAGTATTATCTCAGTGCCATCCCAGTACCGCCAGAATTCACCCCTTCTCATTCTTCTCCAAAAAGTTTTCCGAGGCTGAACGAAATTACGATGTTGGTAACAGGGAATTGCTGGCAATCAAGTTGGCTTTCGAAGAATGGAGACATCTTTTGGAAGGCTCTGCTCTACCTGTACTTATTTTGACTGATCATAAAAATCTTTAGTTTCTGGAATCTGCTAAACGCCTCAATCCCAGACAGGCGCGTTGGGCGCTATTTTTTACGCGCTTCAATCTTATCTCCTATCATCCTGGATCGAAAAATAAAAAGGCAGATGCCTTGTTACAACAATTTGAGCCCAGTCCTCCTTCTCCACCAGAGCCTATTCTTTCTCCAGACTGCTTTGTAGCATGCTTATCCTCATCTACTTTGGACAGAATTAAGGCTCTTCAAACTACCAGAGCACCACTTCAACCAGCCAATACCCTGTTTGTTCCCCCCCCCGTTTTAGATTGGAACTTTTGACTTGGTCTCACGCTTCCATTACGGCAGGACACCCAGGGATCAAGAAAACTCTTGAATTATTAGCACGTCAATTTTGGTGGCCTTCTATGCGGTCAGATGTCCATGACTTTGTTATGGTCTGCCAGGATTGTGCTCGTCACAAAACTCCTCGTAATCGTCCTGCCGGACTCCTATGTCCTCTTCCCATTCCTTCTGTTCCATGGACTCATTTGGCCATGGATTTTGTGGTCGACCTTCCGTTGTCCAAGGGTTGTACCACTATTCTGGTTATAGTTGACAGATTTTCCAGACAATTTTGTGGCCCTCCCTAAGCTGCCATCCGCTACTGAGTTGGTTCCCATTTTTATTAAGGAAATTTTTTGTCTCCACGGATCTCCTTCTCATATTGTCTCGGATCGAGGAGTACAGTTTGTGTCTAAGTTTTGGAGGGCATTTTGTGCTCGGTTGGGCATCACCCTGCAATTTTCTACGGCTTAACATCCACAAACTAATGGCCAGTGCGAAAGTACTAACCAATCTCTGGAACTATTTCTCCGTCTATACATGACGGCTAATCTATCTGATTGGGTCGACTTATTGCCCTTTGCGGAGTTTGCTTTTAATAATCGTTTTCATGACTCCTTGCAGTGTTCCCCCTTTTTTGCGGCCTTGGGATGTAACCCACTTATGATGCCTTGGGATCCAGCTACGGATGTCCCGGCTGTGGACAGACTGGTTGAGGACCTTCAATCCCTTTGGTCTTCTATTCAGACTCAGTTGACTAAAATTTCTGAAACTCAAAAAAAAGGCAGCTGATCGCTATAGGATTGCCAGTCCTAGATTCCAGCCTGGTGATTTGATCTGGCTTTCCGCAAAATATCTTCGCCTCAAGATTCCATCTTTGAATTTTGGTCCCAGATTTGTGGGTCCTTATAAGATTATTAAGTGTTATTCACCAGTAACTGTTTCCTTGGCCCTGCTTTCAGCTTCGCATATTCCTAACACCTTTCACGTCTCCTTGTTACGGTCGCCAACCGTTATTCGACTCGTTCCCATCCTTCTCCGCCCATACGAGTTGAAGGGGAATTAGAATATGAAGTCCAGAGTATCCTCGATTCCCGTAAAGTTCGCAGATCTGTTCAATATTTGGTCGATTGGAAGGGATATGGACCTGAGGATCGGTCCTGGATCCCAGCCCGGGACATTCACGCTCCTGACCTGATCCGAGCCTTCCATCAAGCTTTTCCAAACAACCCTGGTTGCCCGGTGGGCTCCCCTTTAGGGGAGGGGTAGTGTCAGGCCTTCGATGTCAGATTCCAACAGTTTACCGGTCTCTGGGCAGCCATCTGTTTTCCTGGCTCCTCCTCTGCTCATTCTCCATTGGTCGTGCAGCCGTTATCTGCTAGTCAGCCCTGGGTATCAGCGCTCGATTATTCGTGCTCCATTCAGGTTGCTGACGTTGTCCTGCCCAGTGGATCTCCATGGCATTCTCTGTGTTGCTGTTCCGGATGTTCCCGTTGCTCCTGGCCGGTTTGGATGTCCCAGACTCCCCCCGGTAAGACTAGGTACTTCGTCTGCTCTTGCCTTCTTTTTCCCTAGCGTGCTCTTGTGCCTTTGGCCTGCATTTTCCCCTGGTGCTCTGGTGCCTATCGCTCTCTCTCCTGACTGCTCTTACCCCTTCCTCGGCCACACTGGGGCTCTGCTACCTAGCGGGCCGTTTCCCAGTAGGATTCGCCTCTGTGTTGGGGTTTTTAGCCCCACGGTCCTGCCGACCCGCTTTCTACTGCCCTCCTGTTTGTATTACAGGTCCCGGTTTCCCGTGGCCCTGTCTTGCTCCTTTTCTAGCAGGTTGACCCTGCTGCTGGATGGGTCCATAGGCTTTTTGCGCTCCTGGGTACTGAGGTGCTTCCTTGTTGCAGACTGTGGCGGTAGTGCTGCGGGCCGGATTGGCCCTGGGTTCCTTGTTCCCTACCTCCTCTGGGATTCGGCTCACCTGGGGAGTGGTATCTTGTCCTCTGGCCTGGGGCTCTGGTGGTCCGATCTAGCCTGCACTTCAGGAAGGAAGAGGCCTCAGGTCTTGGCCTCCCGAAGCTCTAGTGGAATCCTTGCCTCTTTAGGGTACTGTGCAGCTACCTCACCCCCTCTTTGTTGGAGGGTTGAGGGTTCTGGGAATTAGGCGGGGTGGTCCCTCTACCTGTCTTTGGGGTTTAGCTGTTCAGAGGGCTTTCGCTAGGTCTAGGTTTCCTGGCTAGGGGTGTGTCTGTGCCAGCGGAGGCCAGCATTTTTACTCTTGGCCTTAGCCGCAGCAAGGGGGTAGGTATAGCTGTCAGCGATCCCGAGCTTCGCACTCCAGCATCACATCCCAGCTCCATGCCGAACTTCCGAAGAATTTGTAACGTCATCGCTCCCGAGCCCCGCACTCCAGTGCCGCACCCCAGCTCCTCGCTATTCTTCCCTGGGCCTCATTATATCAACCCGTTCTTTCCGTTCACACTCGGGTGTCTTCCATTATTTTCGTGACAGGAGGACTCCGTGGTGGACCCCTGGGTTTTTTTCAGGTGGTGGCAGAGAGGCACAGGATCCCGTTCACCTCTCTTCCTCCCTTCAGGGCTTTTTCCCTTCGCACCCTCCTCAGGGTGCAGAGTAACGCAGTCTGTTCAACTGCGCCATCCAGGCAGTTCTGGACAAGGAGGTTCTGAAACCGGCTCCCGTTCGGGACAGGGGTTTGGGTTTTTACTCAAACCTGTTTGTGGTTTCCAAAAAAGGATGGTGGCTGTCGTCCAATTTTGGACCTAATGGACCTCAATTCCTTTGTGGTTGAGACACATTATCACCAGGAGTCCCTGCGGCGGTGAGTGCTGCCATGTCCCCTGGGGAATTCCTTGCTTCTCTGGATCTTAAGGATGCATATCTGCACATTGCCATTCATCCAGAGAGATGGCAGTACCTCAGATTGGCCTGCGGCCAAAGGCATTCTCTGTTTTCTGCTCTTCCATTTTGGTCTGACTACAGCTCCTCAGGTCTTAATTCGTGTCTTGGGAGCCTATCACGGTGCCCGTGATTTGCTGCAGTTACTTGTCTGTCACCAGTAGGGGGCTTCTATTGGCTGTCTGCAGATAGCCCGCCTCTTATTGACTATTTAAACCTGGATTGGGCACCCTTTGAGTGCCCTTTCGTGTTGTTTCTGACCTTCTTGCTATCACTATGCTAGTGATAGCTGGGCCTCTGTTCCAGTGTTCCTGAGTTCCTGATCTCATGTGTTCCTGAGTTCCTGATCTCTACTGTTCCAGTGTTTCCTGCATGCTGAGGTACTTCCAGTCCTGGTTCCGGCCTAGTCTCTGGTGTTGCAGTTCCTGCTGAACTTCTCTGCTGTTTTCTGACCTGACTGATCGTTGCTGGTTCCTGTCATCTCATCACCTGTCTTCAGTATCCTGGCGACCTTCTGCCTGGTCGCGTTGGTGACATTGCTACAATTCCGTGTTGGTCCCAGCGTGCGGACGCTGGTTTGCTCCCAAGCCTTGCGGCTATACAAACTCGCTTGTTACACCAGTGTGCGGTCACTGGTTTGCTCCAAAGCCTATCAGCTATACAAATCTGTGTTGGTCCCAGCGTGCGGACGCTGGTTTGCTCCTAAGCCTTGCGGCTATACAAACTCGCTTGTTACACCAGTGTGCGGTCACTGGTTTGCTCCAAAGCCTATCAGCTATACAATTCTGTGTTGGTCCCAGCGTGCGGACGCTGGTTTGCTCCTAAGCCTTGCGGCTATACAAACTCACTTGTTACACCAGTGTGCGGTCACTGGTTTGCTTCAAAGCCTTTCAGCTATACAAATCTGTGTTGGTCCCAGCGTGCGGACGCTGGTTTGCTCCTAAGCCTTGCGGCTATACAAACTCGCTTGTTACACCAGTGTGCGGTCACTGGTTTGCTCCAAAGCCTATCAGCTATACAAATCTGTGTTGGTCCCAGCGTGCGGACGCTGGTTTGCTCCTAGCCTTGCGGCTATACAAACTCACTTGTTACACCAGTGTGCGGTCACTGGTTTGCTCCAAAGCCTATCAGGTATACAAATCTGTGTTGATCCCAGCGTGCGGACGCTGGTTTGCTCCTAAGCCTTGCGGCTATACTACTCGCTTGTTACTCCAGTGTGCGGTCACTGGTTTGCTCGCTAAGCCTACGGCTATACTATTCAGTGTTGTTTCCAGCGTGCGGACGCTGGTTTGCTCCAAAGCCTTGCTGCTTAACGATTCTGCTAATTTGCCAGTTCCATCTGACTGCTGCTATTATCTCTGGGCTGCCCTGCCCGGTATTGGTAAGGCCGGTAGAACCTTTTGCCACATTCCATCTGAGGTTGCCTTACCCGGTATTGGCAGGGCCGGTAGAGCCTACATTGTGTATCTATTGAGGCTGCCTTGCCCGGTAATTTGGTAAGGCCGGTAAAACCGTTATGCTATTCCATCTGCAGGTTGCCTTACCCGGTATTGGCAAGGCCGGTAGAGCCTAAAGACTGTCCTGTCCGGTATATTGACAGGACCGGTAGAGTCTGCCTTCTGTCTGTGCTATATTCTGTATATATATATATGTATGTTATTGCCATCCTAAGTTATCATTTATTATTTCAATAAAATTGATTTTTTTTACCTAAAACTTGTGTCTGAGAGTCATAATAAACCGTGACAGTACGAAAGGGCCATGACCTCAGACAGCAAGGGTGAAGGTAACGCACAGAATATCCATTGGAGGATGGATGTGCTCGAGCAACGTTTGGATCAGTTGTCAGTTGCAATTCAAACGATCCTTGAACGCACGGTACCTGCTGACCAATCTAGCTCTAGCCCGGTGGTCTCGCCAAGTCAGACACCGGAAAGTGATACCAGACCCCTAGGGGGTACTGTTAAAGGGTTAACGGCTTCTGCACCCTTGCCGCTAAGATATGATGGTGACCCTAGTCTCTGCAGAGGGTTCATCAATCAACTCGAAATCTTTATGGAATTGACGGCACACGCATTTCCCAATGATCGTAGTAAAGTGGGGTTCACGATATCACTGCTCACTGGCAGAGCATTGGCTTGGGCTAACCCCTTGTGGGAGAATGCTAAACCTTGTACTAAGAACTTTAGTGAATTTGTGCGTTCCTTTCGAAGAGTGTTTGAGCCTCCTGGTAGAACCACCTCTGCTGCCAAACGCCTTATGGAGATACAACAGGGCAGGCGTACAGTGGGCGACTATGCCATTGTCTATGACTATTGGGGCACTTCACAGAGAAGAGCAGCAGTTTCAACTGATTAATTCCCCGCACCATGCGGTGATATTGGGATTTCCGTGGTTACAGTTACATAACCCACAATTCGATTGGAAAAAGTGTGAAATTGCTGCTTGGTCCCAGTTTTGTATGGACAAGTGCGTCATCCAGCCTATTAAGGTCATGTGCACCTCCTCTGCTATGCCGGATGTGTACCAACAGTTTGGCGATGTTTTTAGCAAAGGAGAGGCTAGTATGCTACCCCAGCATAGACCTTATGATTGTTGCATTGAATTGCAGCCTGGTGCAGTACCTCCGAAAGGACGCACTTATCCATTATCTTGTGATGAAAATAAGGCTATGGAGGATTACATTTCTGATGCCCTTGCTAGAGGGATCATACGTAAATCTACCTCTCCAGCTGGGGCTGGGTTCTTTTTTGTAAAAAAGAAAAATGGCGAATTAAGACCATGCATTGACTACCGGGGCTTGAATAAACTAATGGCAAAAAACGCATACCCAATACCACTCATCACCGAGCTTTTTGACAGGCTTAAGGGCGCTTCGATATTTACCAAGTTGGACCTACGGGCCGCTTACAATCTGGTTCGCATTCGAGCAGGTGATGAGTGGAAAACTGCCTTTAATACTCGAGCTGGGCACTACGAGTATCTAGTAATGCCTTTTGGGCTGTGTAATGCACCCGCAGTTTTCCAGGAACTGATAAATGATGTTCTGAGAGATATGTTACAGACATGTGTTGTGGTGTACCTCGACGATATACTGATTTACTCCCAAAACATGGCACAGCACATCAAAGATGTATCCGCAGTATTGCTACGACTCCGTGAGAACAAATTATTTTGTAAAATGGAAAAATGTGAGTTTCATAGAACCAGTGTGCCATTCTTGGGGTTCATAATTGGCAATGATGGCATTGCCATGGACAAAGAAAAGTTGTCAGCTGTCCTACAATGGCCAAAACCCAAGGGTCTTAAAGCCATACAGCGTTTCCTGGGTTTCGCTAATTATTATAGGAGGTTTATTAAGAACTTTTCTTCCATTGTCAAACCTCTGTCCGATCTTACGCACAAGGGTGCTAATCCTTCTTGTTGGCCGGTATCTGCTGAGAAAGCCTTTGAGAATTTGAAGCTGGCATTTGCTGCGGCTCCTGTGTTATCCCACCCCAATCCTTTACTTCCATTTACTTTAGAGGTTGATGCCTCAGATATTGGGGTCGGGGCAGTACTTTCGCAGCGACACGAGAAAGGTGGAACTCTCAGACCTTGTGGGTTTTTCTCTAAAAAGTTGACTGTCACTCAAAGCCACTATGAGATAGGTGACAGAGAATTATTGGCCATTATCCTTGCTCTTAAGGAATGGCGTCATTTGCTTGAAGGTACTAAGAATCCTGTCTTAATCCTAACAGATCATAAGAATCTGACCTATCTCTCGGAGGCCAAGAGATTGTCCTCTCGTCAGGCCAGGTGGGCACTGTTCCTGTCTCGATTTAATTTCATTGTATCATATTTACCAGGGTCAAAAAATATCAGGGCTGATGCACTGTCAAGACAATTTGAGGCCGACAGTGACAGAGTGGAAGCACCAGCTCCTATCATCCAACCTGATAGAATACTGGCTACTATACGCACGAGTATCACTTCTCCTCTAGGGGAGGAGATCCTGGCCTCTCAGGGGTCCGCTCCCCATGAAACCCCAGTGGGCAAATGTTTTGTCGCTGAATCATTTCGTACTAGGCTGCTCGAAACCTACCATTCCTCTAAGGCTGCGGGACATATTGGTAGAGACCAATTGTTATGGTCCCTTTCTCAGTTATTTTGGTGGCCTTCCATGAGAAACGATTGTGCCGAATTTACGAATGCCTGTGCCACCTGCGCCCGCGCTAAGACCCCGAGACATCTCCCTGTGGGCTTGCTTCAACCGGTGCCTAATGGCGAACGCCCCTGGTCTCATGTTTCCATTGATTTTATGGGAGAGTTGCCTATGTCGAAGGGGTACTCCTTTATATTCATGGTGGTGGACAGGTTTTCTAAAATGGCTCATTTCGTGCCCCTCCGTGGTCTTCCTTCAGCGAAGGAATTGGCAATGGTGTTCGCCAGAGAAGTATTCCGGTTGCATGGAGTGCCTAGGGTACTGGTGTCTGACAGGGGGAGCCAGTTTGTGTCTAGATTTTGGAGGGCATTTTGCCAACAGATGGGCATACAGCTGTCCTTCTCCTCTGCCTACCATCCCCAGACCAATGGAGCCGCTGAACGAGCTAATCAGGGCTTGGAACAATTTCTCCGTTGTTTCGTTACTGACCATCATGATAATTGGTCCGACTTGTTGCCTTGGGCAGAGTTCGCCAGGAACTGTGCGGTCAATTCTTCATCTGGGAGCTCTCCGTTTCTGATTAATTATGGGTTCCAGCCCTGTTTGCTTCCAGACTCATTTCAGACGCAACAGATTCCAGCTCTGGATGAGCATATCGAGCAACTCCGTTCCACATGGGCACAAGTTCAGAGGGCACTTGGTCAGTCATTTCAGCGTCATCAGCGCCATGCTAATCGCAGAAGGCTTCCAGCGGTTTCCTTTCAGGTTGGGGATAGAGTATGGCTTTCCTCCAGAAATCTCAAGCTGCAGGTTCCGTCTAATAAGTTGGCTCCTCGGTTTATTGGTCCATACAGAGTTATTCGCAAAATTAACCCTGTCTCCTATGCACTAGACCTACCTGCATCCATGCGTATCCATAATGTGTTCCATGTGTCCCTTCTTAAGCCTCTGGTTTGCAATCGCTATACTACCACACCTGTGGTGCCAGGACCTGTTGAGGTCGAGGGCCAGGAGGAGTACGAGGTTCAGAGCATTATTGATTCCCGTAGGCTTAGAGGAAGGGTACAGTACCTGGTACATTGGAAAGGGTATGGTCCTGAGGATCGATCATGGGTGGATAGTACGGACCTTCATGCACCTAGGTTAACTAGGGCCTTTCATGCCAATTACCCGCAGAAACCTAAACCCTATTCTAGGAGAGGGGGTCTTTGAAAGGGGGGTACTATCACGGTGCCCGTGATTTGCTGCAGTTACTTGTCTGTCACCAGTAGGGGGCTTCTATTGGCTGTCTGCAGATAGCCCGCCTCTTATTGACTATTTAAACCTGGATTGGGCACCCTTTGAGTGCCCTTTCGTGTTGTTTCTGACCTTCTTGCTATCACTATGCTAGTGATAGCTGGGCCTCTGTTCCAGTGTTCCTGAGTTCCTGATCTCATGTGTTCCTGAGTTCCTGATCTCTACTGTTCCAGTGTTTCCTGCATGCTGAGGTACTTCCAGTCCTGGTTCCGGCCTAGTCTCTGGTGTTGCAGTTCCTGCTGAACTTTTCTGCTGTTTTCTGACCTGACTGATCGTTGCTGGTTCCTGTCATCTCATCACCTGTCTTCAGTATCCTGGCGACCTTCTGCCTGGTCGCGTTGGTGACATTGCTACAATTCCGTGTTGGTCCCAGCGTGCGGACGCTGGTTTGCTCCCAAGCCTTGCGGCTATACAAACTCGCTTGTTACACCAGTGTGCGGTCACTGGTTTGCTCCAAAGCCTATCAGCTATACAAATCTGTGTTGGTCCCAGCGTGCGGACGCTGGTTTGCTCCTAAGCCTTGCGGCTATACAAACTCGCTTGTTACACCAGTGTGCGGTCACTGGTTTGCTCCAAAGCCTATCAGCTATACAATTCTGTGTTGGTCCCAGCGTGCGGACGCTGGTTTGCTCCTAAGCCTTGCGGCTATACAAACTCACTTGTTACACCAGTGTGCGGTCACTGGTTTGCTTCAAAGCCTTTCAGCTATACAAATCTGTGTTGGTCCCAGCGTGCGGACGCTGGTTTGCTCCTAAGCCTTGCGGCTATACAAACTCGCTTGTTACACCAGTGTGCGGTCACTGGTTTGCTCCAAAGCCTATCAGCTATACAAATCTGTGTTGGTCCCAGCGTGCGGACGCTGGTTTGCTCCTAGCCTTGCGGCTATACAAACTCACTTGTTACACCAGTGTGCGGTCACTGGTTTGCTCCAAAGCCTATCAGGTATACAAATCTGTGTTGATCCCAGCGTGCGGACGCTGGTTTGCTCCTAAGCCTTGCGGCTATACTACTCGCTTGTTACTCCAGTGTGCGGTCACTGGTTTGCTCGCTAAGCCTACGGCTATACTATTCAGTGTTGTTTCCAGCGTGCGGACGCTGGTTTGCTCCAAAGCCTTGCTGCTTAACGATTCTGCTAATTTGCCAGTTCCATCTGACTGCTGCTATTATCTCTGGGCTGCCCTGCCCGGTATTGGTAAGGCCGGTAGAACCTTTTGCCACATTCCATCTGAGGTTGCCTTACCCGGTATTGGCAGGGCCGGTAGAGCCTACATTGTGTATCTATTGAGGCTGCCTTGCCCGGTAATTTGGTAAGGCCGGTAAAACCGTTATGCTATTCCATCTGCAGGTTGCCTTACCCGGTATTGGCAAGGCCGGTAGAGCCTAAAGACTGTCCTGTCCGGTATATTGACAGGACCGGTAGAGTCTGCCTTCTGTCTGTGCTATATTCTGTATATATATATATGTATGTTATTGCCATCCTAAGTTATCATTTATTATTTCAATAAAATTGATTTTTTTTACCTAAAACTTGTGTCTGAGAGTCATAATAAACCGTGACAGAGCCTTAGTGTCCGTCCTCCACTGGAACAGCATCCGCGTCACTCCATACATGGACAACCTGCTTCTGGAGGCTCCTTCCCTGGAACTCCTTCATCAACAGGTTCAGGACTGCATTCAAGTACTCACCTATCATGGGTGGATCCTCAACATGGATGAACCGGACCTTGTGCCATACCAGAGGCTGGTTTTCTGGGCCTGCTCTTCGACACTCAGCGGAGCATGGTGTTTCTCATGGATGCGGAGGCTTACCTGATTGCCCTCAGGGTTTCTGCTGTTCTGGCTCATGATCCAGTTCCAGACTAGATGTTGTCCTCTGTAATGGGGAAGTTCTTTTCCACCAGAGAAGCAGTCCTGTTTGCCATGGCTCACACCTGAGACCTCCAGAGGTTGAGATCCAGGTGTGAAGGGTCGTCCGGACCTCCTTAAGATGTTAGTGTCCCTTCCTCTTCATGTGGAAACGAGTCTGTCATGGTGGCTCGACATATCCCATCTGCTGAAGGGCAAGACCTTCCTGGTGTCCTTCTGTACCACAGTGACAATGGATGCCAGTCTGTCCGGCTGGGCAACAATTCTGGGTCATCTGACTGCCCAGGGACAGCGGCCTCCAGAGGATTCTCTCCTTCTCATCTACATACTGGAGCTTCAGGTACTATTTCATGCCCTTCACCACTGGACGAGCCAGCAGGAGGGCTGTCCGGTCCGGATCCAATCTGACAACGCCACGGCTGTGGCTTTCATTAACAAGCAAGGAGGAACTAGAAGTCTCGAAACTTGGTTAGAGGTCAAGGCTATTTTGTCTTGCGAAGAGGAACATGTTCCTGCTATATTCGCAGTTCATACTCCCAGCATAGACTACGTGCTGGCAGGCTTCCTCAGTCGGCACTTGACAGCTAAGAGTGGGAACTGCATCCAGAGGTGTTCAACTTCATTGTTTGCAGGTGTGGTCTTCCTTGCGTCGACCTGATGGCGACAAGACCCAACCAGAAGATTCCGACGTTATGCTCTCGCTGGAGGGGTCCTGTGGCTCTAGCAGTGGATGCCATATTCTTTCCTTGGATGTTTCCTCTGGCTTACATCTTTCCTCCCATTTCCATGTTGCTTAAGGCGCTGTCCAGTCTTTCTGATTGCTCAGTTATGGCCTCGCCGGACTTGGTTTCCTGAGTTTCTAGATCTATCAGTGGTGGAGCCTTCCAGCTCCCTTGCCGTCTGGATCTTCTTCTACAGGGCTACCTTCAGAAGGAGGATGTCCATCGTCTAGCCTTGACGATTTGGAAATTGAATGCTCACTACTGAGGAAGAAAGGGTTTTCTTCTGGTGTGGTGGTGACTATGCTTAGGGCACGCAGGCCTGTTTCCTTTAGGGCTTACCTTTGAGTCTGGTATAACTTTCTATATTGGTGTGCTGATAAGGACCTATCTCTGGATTTTGATTTTCTTACGGTCGTGGCCTTCCTACAGGACAAAGGCCTCAGTTTGAGTTCCCTTAAGGTTCAGACATCTACTCTCTCTGTTTTTCGTTCAGGTCACATTGCTATTCTTCCTTATGGATAGGTTTTCTTCCAGGGCGTTGCTCATACTCGTCTTGCATTTGTTTCCCGCTCCTTAGTGTGATCTTAACTTGGTTTAGGGCATCCTTCAGTGCCCTCTCTTGGAGTCTTTGGCTACTATTCCTGTACGTCTGCTGACATGGTACACAGCTTTCTCCTGGCGATCGTGTCTGTTCACCGTGTCGCGGAGTTGCATGTTCTGTCTTGTAAATCACCCCTTTTTGGTGTTTCACTAGGACATGGCAGTGCTTCCAACTTCTCAGGAGTTTTCCCCGAAGGTGGTTTCCGAGTTCCTCCTTAATCAGGAGATTGTGGTTCCTTCTTTCTGCCCTGGCCCTTCCTCTGACAAGGGGAAGGATCTCCACTTGTTAGCTGTAGTGCGTTGTCTCAAGATTTGTGTGCATTACACTGAGTCCATTCGACAGTCTGACGCACTGTTTGTCATTCCTGATGGTCCCAGGGCAGGGAGACTTGCATCCAAGTGAAACTTTGTGTCTTGGATTAAGTCCACTGTTCATAAGGTTCACAAACTAAGGAAGAAGCCTGTTTGCTTTTGGGTCATGGCTCCTTCCCCTAGATCTACTGGGGCTTCTTGGGCTTACAAGAATCAGGCCTCAGCTGATCAGTTGTGCAAGGCTGCCACTTGTGCACACCATTTCCAAAAGCACTACCGTGTTGATGTGCTGGCCTCAGCTGATGTCAGCTTTGGGAGGAAGATCCTGGAGGCAGTCTTGCCTGTCTAGGATCTTCTTTTCGGTTCTTTGGTGCTTCCTTCACTTTTGAGCCCTGTTGGCTCTAGTTCAGTGTGCTGTGTAACAGATCCTGGGGTGTTACCCCTGTTCAGTGTCCGTTGACACTTAATTTGTTATTGTTGAGCTATCTCTGATCTGATGGTTCCTATATGCTCTGGTGACTTTGGGGGCCCTGCGCCTGGTCCTTGCCTTCCTTCCCGCCTGTGGGAAACTCAATGGTTGGACATCCCAAATTTACCAGTAACCTATATTGGATGGCGGAGAAAAGAGGATTTTAGACTTACCTGTTAAATCCTTTTCTCTTAGTCCATATAGGTTACTGGTTTCCACCCTATCAAGGGCCCATGCTTGGCTCTCCTGTAGCAGAACGTGGGGGTCCTTTCGGGTTCATGCTCACCGGAGTCGTCTTTTCCTTCTCACTACCTAGTCAATAGAATTGTCAGTGATGGTAATCCGCCTAATGGTGGTATCCCATATCTAACAGAAAAATAATAAACAAGCTAAAGCTATAGCAGAACTGTTCTCTTGCCTTGTGTCTTCACCATGGAACAAATCTTACTGGAGCTGGTTGGCTAGCTGCAGCCAAGGAGGGAAAGTAGGCTATACCCCTGCATTCACTTGTCAGAATTGTTCTTGCCTACTTAAAGGGGCTGATCGCCTACCCAAAGTTACCAGTAACCTAGATTTACTAAGAGAAAAGTATTTAACAGGTAAGACTAAAATCATATTTTTTCCCTTGAACATTTCCCTTAGTGGGATAATTTAAGAAAAACAAAAAAGAAAAAAAACTTCTGAATTATTTTTGGAAGCCAAGGCATCTGAAATGGATTTGGCTATGTTCTCTGACATCCTAGATGTACAGGAATTAATTGTTTGAGAAACCGATTTATTAACTGAAGCATCCATCAGGGCCTGAATACGTTCCTTCTAGGTTACTACCCTTAGATAAGAAGTGAGGTGGGGGGAAGATGGAGATACAACAGGTTTATTATGTGGCATATTCAATTACAGGTAATACTGACAGGGATGAAATCCGTAATAACCGTAATTTAGAGTATACAGATATGTATTACGATATATTAACATGATTTAAAATTATTCAGATTTTTATCTACTTGAGGTAAATATAAAATGAATTATAACCTTTATATATAAATCAAAGGAGCACGTATAAATAATAAGTACATAATTTGGTCATAACCATGTGTAACACACATAGGGTGCCAAGGATCTCAAATATCATAATAACAAAATACAGGAAAAGGAAAAAGATAAGAGACAAGAAAAGTGGATCCTTAAATTGGCACTCAGACCCAAAATATATAGTATCTAACAAAGTAATAAAAATTCAGAATTTATCAAAATAGAATAAATACATTTATTATAAAAAAATATGGTCACAAAAACTCAGCGAGGGACCACCACATTCCTCAATAGAACACCACATCCGAAATAAAAAGCAACAAAACCATCCCTTAAGACATAACCAACATCTCAATAACTACCTTTATGTGTGAGAGACTGTATACAACAACGTGCATCCACAGTGATGTCCCTCACATGCAGGCTGAACACCTGACCACCAATCCTAATAGCCCACCCCAAAATTGGTATCTATCTCATATAAACCTATTCACCATAAGTAATAGATGATGATAAATGATCTATTGTAGTTTTCTAAATCAGACAGTACATGAACTACACATAGTATATTCAATATCCTCTCAATGTAGATGGAGTATTAATTGATGGTAACAACTCCACAATGCACAAGCGTAATCTTATATATGAAATAAGATGACAACCAATCCTGGGTAATAGTCCATCAAATTGATTCAAAGTATGGCAGTCAGAGGGTTAATGACTTAGATCATACAACAACAGTGGCATAACTGATAAGAGTAAGTAATTAGTATGCACACAAAGCATAATAGTAACAGCACAATAAGGGTAGCAGAGGGTTAATGGAGGGTTGTGGTGGTCCCACGCTGAGTTTGTGTGACCATAATTTTCTATAATAAATGTATTTTTTCTATTTTGATAAATTCTGAATTTTTATTACTTTGTTAGATACTATATATTTTGGGTATGAGTGCCAATTTCAGGATCCACTTTTCTTGTCCCTTATCTTTTTCCATTTCCTATTTTTTGAAAATATAAAAAGAATCCCTGGATATAAATAACTAAATAAAAGTTTTATGACTAGTGCATAACAATAATCGCATTGTGCGCTGTGAGGGCCAGACTTCCCAAGGAATGACAATACCGTTCTGAGGTAAATAAACTTAACGAGCAGATTGAGGAAAAATCCACTTCACATAGGTTTTAAATTAATAATCATAAAAACACTACTAACAATATTCATATAAGTACATTGACTTAAAATAGATTTAGGGCTTGATTCAGTTGCCCCATTAGGTCAAAAAACCTCCATCGGCATTTTCTTCAAAGCACTGTAAGCCATTCATTCACAGTGCTATGAAAAAATGACGGCAAAAAAGTCAGAGAATAAAGTCAGAGACAAATGAAACAAATGCCTTAAGTTGCAATTCAATAGACTGCATTAGCTGTTAAATTTAAGCTCTAAAGTGAGTCCCTTATCAGATCTTAAGACCTAGTTTTTTTTCTGACTAATTTCCCTTATTGGATCTTTAATCAGTCGACGCAGCTATTGAAAGTAAAAAACTACATCCTGGTCAGCTACTGTCAATCATCTTTCTTCTCTTGCTTGTATCTTCTTTCTTCTCCCCGGTCTTCTCTTCTGTCTTCTAGCTGTAAAGAACAAATAAAAGTATTAATACAAATTTTGCTCAAATATCCCACACACTAATATATATACCATGTTCCAAATTATTATGCAAATGATATTTAAGTGTCACAAAGATTAAATATTTTGTTTTTCAGTTTAACTCATGGATGGCATTGTGTCTCAGGGCTCTTTTGATCACGGAAAACAATCTCGGACACCTGTGATTTATTTATTTATTTATTTAGAAAATGTTTTACCAGGAAGAATACATTGAGATTTCTCTCGTTTTCAAGTATGTCCTGGACAGTTTACAGTAGAGAGTTGCTTATTTATACAAATTGAGAAACACTATATATTACATGTTATTAAATATACATACAAATATTCATATGGAAATTTTAGAATTATAAACAGTTACACTCTGTTTTTAGATATAGAGGAGCATTTACTTTTAAGGATTTTAGACTGGGAGCAGATCTGGTTATTTCAGGCAGATTGTTCCAGGCCATTGGCGCTCTGTAGGAGAAGGCGGCTCTTCCTGCTTCTTTCTTGTATTGTGGTATACGTAGCGAGTTGTTTGCGGTGGAGCGGAGGTTATACTTAGTATGTAGAGCAGGAGTGAGCATACTGCTCAGGTAGTCTGGTAGTTTTCCAGAGAAGTGGTTGTGTACTAAGCAAGAAAGGTGAAGGGCACGTCTAGATTTGAGTGTTAACCAATTTAGTTCTTTTAACATATCACAGCGATGAGTAGTGTAATTACATTGAAGGCTAAAGCGGCATATTGAATTATACAGGGTGTCAAGTTTACTAAGATGGATTTCTGGCGCTGGAGCATAAACTACATCACCATAGTCTATGACAGGCAGCAACATCTGTTGCACAATACGTTTTCTAACCAGGGGACTTAAACATGATTTGTGTCTAAAAAGAGCACCGATTTTGGGATAAAGCTTGGAAGTTAACTTGTCAATATGATGTCCAAAAGTGAGGCTGGGGTCAAGCCACATACCAAGATATTTGTAGGAGTCCACTGGGGCCAAATTACGATTAGACTCCGTTACAATGGATATGTGGGTATTGCCGAGATTACGCAGTTTGTGTTTTGTGCCAAATATCATTGTGACAGTTTTGTCTGTGTTTAAGAACAGTTTGTTCCTTGCTATCCATCTTTCAACCTCGCAGAAATCATGTTGTAATATGTCCTCAAGGTGTGATATGTTTGAGTTTTTAGTATAGAGAATGGTGTCGTCTGCATACATGTGTACTGAAGATGATTTGCAAACCTTGGGAAGATCATTTATAAAAAGAGAAAACAGAAGCGGGCCAAGAATGGAGCCTTGAGGAACTCCACTTGTTACTTTGAGAGTAAGGGAGTCATTGCCAGCAACTGACACATACTGCATTCTGTCTGATAAATAGGATCGGAACCAGTTTAGAGAATTATTACCCAGTCCTGATCTTTGGAGTTTATTTATAAGAATATTATGGTCTACTGTGTCAAAGGCCTTGGCAAAATCTAGGAAAATGGCTCCTGTGAGGTCACCATTTTCCATGCCCGTCTGGATATCGTTGGTTACTTTTAGGAGGGCCGTGACTGTTGAGTGATTTGGTCGAAAGCCTGATTGAAGAGGGGTGAAAAAACTAGTCTGTTGGTAATATTTATTTAGTTGCACATGTACACATTTCTATAGGATTTTGGATAAAGTGGGGAGTAGGGATATTGGTCTATAGTTTGATACTACACTTTTATCCCCACTTTTGTGGATAGGCACAACTCTAGCCACCTTCCAGGATTTGGGCATGTACCCTGTTGCCAAAGAGGTATTAATTAAAGAAGCAATCGGTTTGGCCATTACCATAGCACTGAGCTTTAATAGCATTGTTGGTAGTTTGTCAGGGCTAGATTGGCATTTCATTTTTGGATTGAGGAGGTGATCATATATTTCGCTTTCATTTACTGGCATGAAATTGAATTCATATTCAGAACTGGGCCGGGCAACAGGTGCCAGTGAATGTTCTGTAGATGGCTGAACTTCTGAGTTATCTTTGTTTTGTGTAATCAGGGTGGTGGCACATCCAATAAAGTAGCTGTTAAATGCATTGGCTATGGCTGTGGGGCATTGTATTGTTTCATTATCTATGATTATAGTTGATGGGTGAGTATGATTAGGAGGGTTATAAAGGTTTTTAATAACCTTCCAAAAGTTGTCTGGCTTTGAAATGTTACTGTTTAAGTTGTCAGTGAACTATTGTGCCTTTGCTAATTTTGTTTGTTTTGTACATGTATTCCTTAATTGTCTGTATGCAGTGTGATCATATGCGGAGCTGGTTTGTTTAAATTTTGTCCACAAGGCATCTCTGAGACTGTATAATTGAATCAAGTCAGCTGAGACCCAGGGTAGATGTGCCCCCCTAACCCTGATCTTTCTTAGTGGGGCATGTGTATTACAGACCTGTAAAAATTCAGAGTTAAAGAATTCTATCGCTGAGTCTAGGTCTGGTATTAGCTGTATTCTCTGCCATGAGCAATTTCTTAAGTCATTTAGGAAGGACTGAAGATTAAAATTTTTAAATGATCTTGTGAGTATGACTTTGGAACATGACTTGACTGGTTTTATTTTGCGGACACAGTAAACTATGGAGTGATCGCTAAACACATTTGCTAGTACGCCTGAGTCTTGGATTCTGCTTGTGCAGGATGAAAGGATCCAGTCTAGCAGAGTATGGTTGGATGTTTTAGGATTTATGCGAGTAGGGGAGGAGATTAGTTGTGATAAATTCAATGTTTTAAACAATGAACAAAATTTTTCATTCCTGGAGTCTAGCCAATTTATATTAAAGTCTCCAAGAACCACCAGCTCGCTTTTCTTGTTTTGAGTGGCAATCTCCTTTAGGTGTTGTGCTATGTCTGAAAGGGTATGTGCTGGGGTATTTGGTGGTCTGTAGATGCCTACAATTATGATTTGTTTTGAATATGGAAGACAAATTTTGCCAGCAATGTATTCATAAGAATCAGAGTTATGAGAGTCATTTAGAAGTGTAAAGTTTACTGATTCCTGTATGTATATGATTACCCCTCCTCCTCGCTTTGCACGGTCTTTTCGAAAGCATGAGTATCCATCTATGGCAACAGCAGTATCAGGTATTTTTGGGGATAACCAGGATTCAGTAAGAATAAGAATTTTAGGTTTGTATGCATAACACCATGCTTTTAGTTCATCCATTTTGGGCAGTATACTGCGTATGTTGCAGTGCACAAAAGACAGACCCTTTTTAAAGGGGAGGTTGCCATTTATTGCTATTTGAGGGCCAGGGTTGGATTCTATGTCATTTGCCAAAGCAAGTAATAGAATGCATAAAAATTTGGTGTTTTGTTTTCTGTGAGCATATAGTGAGAGGGTGCGTCTGTTGCTATAATTACTGGGGGAGGGTGAGCTTGTTTTTAATACTCTCCACCAGCATTCAGAAGGGAGTGCACATGTATGTAGAAGTCCATGGTGTATTAGTATGGTATGATGAGGGTGCTGGGCATGGTTGCAGGGACAAGAGGAAATCTGTATTAATTGTGGAATGGTTAGTACACATAGAAGTAATATGTTCATGTTGGCATGCATATGACAAGGCTCACAGGGTGCATACAGATAGACAAACCAGCTGAGATTAAAAATTAAATAAATATAACCAGTATAAAATTATCTATTTTCTCCAATTCCTCTTTATTCACTTGCCTGTATTAATCAGTAGGTGTTCTGCAGCAGCTGTGTTTCTTTCCTGTCCAACTCTCTTGTATAACTCTCCATACTTTGATAAGGTGTTACTTAGATAAGGTGGTAATACCCTGGCAAATGCCACCCCGGCATAATGCCACCCCTAACTGGGCCCTAGATATATACTAGATGGAGCCCCTAGGAAGACTCACACACTGACTGAGGGAATTCCAAATTCCAAATTGTTTAGCCCTGGACCCGCCCTGAGTGGGGTCAGCTGTGACCATTAAAACATCTGATAAGGAGCAGACACAGAGATATAGGACAGGGATGGGGGAGGTAAGCAGTATGGAGACTGGAAAAAGGGCTAATTGTTAGTACATACCATGGGGGTTAAACATGTACAGGGAGATTGCATGGGATTTGAAGTTCCAGTTTAAAATAGCCCTGGTTAGTACATACCACACAAAGGGTTAAAATTGTGAGGGGAGACAGTATGAGACTTGCACTTCCACACAACAGGACTGGCTTGTACATACCACACAAAGGGTTAAAATTGTGAGGGGAGACAGTATGAGACTTGCACTTCCACACAACAGGACTGGCTTGTGCATACCACACAAAGGGTTAAAATTGTGAGGGGAGACAGTATGAGACTTGCACTTCCACACAACAGGACTGGCTTGTACATACCACACAAAGGGTTAAAATTGTGAGGGGAGACAGTATGAGACTTGCACTTCCACACAACAGGACTGGCTTGTACATACCACACAAAGGGTTAAAATTGTGAGGGGAGACAGTATGAGACTTGCACTTCCACACAACAGGACTGGCTTGTACATACCACACAAAGGGTTAAAATTGTGAGGGGAGACAGTATGAGACTTGCACTTCCACACAACAGGACTGGCTTGTACATACCACACAAAGGGTTAAAATTGTGAGGGGAGACAGTATGAGACTTGCACTTCCACACAACAGGACTGGCTTGTACATACCTGTAAGGGACAAGAGAACCTCATTAGGAGAAAGTCTTCATAAAACACAGCATATTGGATACATATTTTCTCTCTTGTATAACTCTCCATACTTTGATAAGGTGTTACTTAGAGAAGGTGGTAATACCCTGGCAAATGCCACCCCGGCATAATGCCACCCCTAACTGGGCCCTAGATATATACTAGATGGAGCCCCTAGGAAGACTCACACACTGACTGTGTGTGATAATTAGATTGCCAGGTGAGCCCAATTTAAGGAAAAACTACTAAAGGTGGGTGTTCCACATTATTAAGCAGAGCACCATTTTCAAGCAATATGGGGAAGAAAAAGGATCTCTCTGCTGCCGAAAAGAGTGAAATAGTTCAATGCCTTGGACGAGGTATGAAAACATTAGATATTTCACAAAAACTTAAGCGTGATCATCGCACTATTAAGAGATTTGTGGCTGATTCAGAGCACAGACGGGTTCGTGCAGATAAAGGCACATTGAGGAAGATTTCTGCCAGATCCATGCATCGGATCAAGAGAGCAGCTGCTAAAATACCATTACATAGCAGCAAACAGATATTTGAAGCTGCTGGTGCCTCTGGAGTCCCACGGACATCAAGGTGTAGAGTCCTCCAGAGCCTTGCAACTGTACATAAACCTTCTATTTGGCCACCACTAACCAATGCTCACAAGCAGAAACGGCTGCATTGGGCAGAAAAATACATGAAGACTAATTTTCAAACAGTCCTGTTCACTGATCAGTGCCGTGCAACCCTGGATGGTCCAGATGGATGGAGTAGTGGATGGTTGGTGGACGGCCACCCTGTTCCAACAAGGCTGTGACGTCAGCAAGGCGGTGGTGGAGTCATGTTTTGGGCCGGAATCATGGGAAGAGAGCTGGTCAACCCCTCTAGGGTCCCCCAGGGTGTAAAGATGACCTCTGCAAAGTATGTGGAGTCTCTGACTGACCACTTTCTTCCCTGGTGCAGAACGAAGAACTATGCTTTCCGTAATAAAATCATCTTCATGCATGACAATGCACCATCGTATGCTGCAAAGAATACCTGCTGCTATGGGGATAAAAGGAGAGAAAGTCATGGTGTGGCCTCCATCCTCCCCCGACCTCAATCCTATTGAGAACCTTTGGAGCATCCTCAAGCAAAAGATCTATGAGGGTGGGAGGCAGTTTACATCCAAACAGCAGCTCTGGGAGGGTATTCTGACATCTTGCAAACAAATTCAAGCAGAAACTGTCCAAAAACTCACTAGTTCAATGGATGCAAGACTTGTGAAGCTGCTATCAAATAAGGGGTCCTATGTTGAAATGTAACATGACCTGTTAAAATGTTTAAAAAGTTAAAATGTTGTTAAAAGTTAGATTGAAATAGCTTTTGATTTCAGTAAATATGCTGCAAACACAACAAATGACAATTTTCAGTTCTTTACAACCTATAAAGTGTTTTGAAACTTACTGTGCATAATAATTTGTAACAGTGCATTTTAAGTTTTTTATGTTTAAAAAAAAATACTGTTATCATTAGGAGGTTTGTTCAATAAAATTTGAATTGTACTCTTAATAGTTGAAAACATGAGAATTATGCTGACTGTTATTTATATCAATTATTTAGGTAAATGAGAAAAATATCATTTGCATAATAATTTGGAACAGGGCGTATTTTAACCCTTTGAGTGCCAGAGGGCTCAAAGGGTTAAACCATGTATTACTGACCGGTCAAAATAAATATTCCAGTGGGTTCCAGCAGCAAACCATATGTAACTGTTTCATAAAAATTGTGTTCTTGTCCCTTAAGAACTATAGATTGAATGTTGTCACCTTTTGAGCTGCCTCTGTTTTTGTTTTCTATGTATTTCAGTAGTTGGTGGTGAGGGACAATGCATTGGATACCTCCCTGGCACTCAAAGGGTTACATTTTTAGTAATATTGTTTATTATTTTGACTGTTCCATCTGTATTACAGTTGAGAAATCCTTAAATCCTGACAGTTGGATAATCTTGAGGAGTTGCACACCCCTACTGCACTATATGCCTTCAGTAGTTACAAAATAAATGATGTTGGCTGGATAACTGTATCCCATGCCTCATTACTAGTTCAGTCATAGTGGGTATACATTTCATAACTAAAAGCCCTGTTGTATAAAGTGGCAGGTAAAAGAATTATAGTCCCAGACAGGTTAGGTTCCTTTACTGGGACTGATGATGGACCAGAAAGAAAAATGTACAAAAACAACAGCACAAGCTCATTTTTTAAAAGCTGAGACTAATGAGCAGAAGAGACAACAAACAGTGAATATCCCAAAACGAACTGTGGTTTCTAACGATATGCAAGAACAGTGCCGTTATTAGCTAGGTGACCTCACCATTTACATCATATTTTAAATCACTTTTCTATGAATTCCTTTTTGCTATTAATTTGATTTTTAATAAATATTTTTTATATATATATATATATATTATTTCTACTCACAAATTTTTACTGAAGTTATTGGAGTTAACTTTGTGGGTATTCGTGGAGGACCAATACTGAAAATTCCCCATGTGCCCTAAGAACGGCTGTTGGGACTCAGAACCCTTCAGATCACTCTGTGTTATCCCATGAGGATTTGTTTTTAATACTATATTATGTTCCTTGTATTATTACCTTTTTAAAATATTAATGCTCTCTGTCTGGTTGCCTTTCATGGTAACAGGGCCATGTATTTAATGTATTATTTTATGTGAAAAACATTTGAGGACAAAAATAAAAACATAGCCAGGATTGTGAAGCAATGTTATAGAGACTTTTCAAGCATCCAATGGATTAAGCTGAAAAATTAACTATTTCCTGAAAGTATTACCTAAGTATTATTTTTGTGTTAACTACCTGAAATAGAGTTTCTGCCACTTGCGAAGTGGTACGCACAGCCTCAGGTGTTATTGTGTTCGATTGTGTAGTCTGTATTGGCTGTTGCCATTTACTTTGGACAATTCTGCAATTTCTCAACTTGATGTCTAAATTGGAAAAATCATGTGACTGACAGGTTAAATAAAATGGAACATGAGCTCTGAAAGTATTTTCTTTCTTTACAATTCCTTAACCATTATAAAAATGGAACCTGTCAGACAATCGAGAAGAATTCACATCTCCATCATGAATAAAGACCTGTCTGTCACAATCTAGGTGGGTTTTAACAGAGAACTGAATTTTTATGTCAATTTGCAGGGAAAAAGGGATTTAAAATTTTAATTCAGATTCTGTTTAGCTCATATAAGCCTTTCAGTGCCCTCTGAGATTCAAAGGGTTACATTGAAAAATAACCAGTATCATTCCAACAGAAGGTTGGGAGCATGTAAAAGCTTTATACACTATGGGTTCTATCCTTAAAGTAAAGATTCTGAGACAAACTGCATCATAGGGAATAAACAAGACATACAATTGATTTAAATCAGGGGTTATAATCCAGGAAGCCATAGAGAGGTCTCCATTATATTGTTTTGGATATCGGGGTTGAAAGCACATGGGGTAGATGCAGTAAAGGTTGATTCTGTGGCAATAAGATTTTGTCGATGTGTGCAAAGCATTTCTCCTTTTCAATGTAGACGCATCACCTTATGCACTAAAATTTAAGGATGCAAGGAAAGGGTAGGAGAAGATCTCCATTAGCAAAAAGGGTTGTTGAACTGCTAGCTATGTGGAAGGGATGCCCTCCACTACACATCACCAGCAGTGGACAACTCTAACGTCTGAGCGCATTCTCTCTGAGTCTCCACTTCATCAGTAGGGCATGTCTGTATAAAGTAGGGCATGTGTGTATAAAGTAGGGCACTACCACAGCTATAACTGAGATCTTGATATAAGATCCAGAAAGACTCAGAGATCCACATAGCTGTAGACTGCTTGATTCCCTTCTAGTTTGTATTCTGTTCGAGGTCTGCCCATTATCATTAGGCATTTGAGAATGTGATTTAATTAGAAGCACTGGAGCAATTCTTATTCAAACCAATTGCAACATTCTACATAATTTTGGCACAAACCAAATGTATCTGTAACCGCTCTATTATTTATTTAAAGCGTTAAAATCCCCATAGCAATCATTGGGACTTTTCAGTTGAACGTATGATGGAGCTGGTTTTCCCAGAATTGCTCCTGTTATTAATAAAGCCCATCTCACACTCTCGGTGATAGATGTTATCACTAGTTTTATCTCAGATTTCAGTTAACTTGTAGCTTAGAACCCGAGAAAAAACTATCAAAAGCATTCCTACATTCTGGATAAACTCTTCTAGCCTGGCCAGGCTCTCTTGAACCACAGAGTTACTTTGTTATTTAATCCTTTGAGTGTTAGAGGGTATCCAATGCATTGCACAGCAATTAGGTGGATACCTCTCTGACACTCAGAGGGTTAAATATTTCCATTAACTATTTGTAAATGTGTTGCATTCCTAGGATTGCATTAATTTCTATGAATAATACATATGTATAGGTTATATTAAAACTGTGTTATAAAAGTGGAACAATTCTGGGGCAAACAGTTGTATAGTAGAGGAAAAGTAAAAAAAAAATTCCAAAATTCGCATTGCTATAGACGGGACTTTATAATCCCTTGAATGCTGGAGAGGTCTCTAGCAATGGAGTGAAGATCTCTCTTGCTCCCTATAAATGAATGGGAATTATCATTTATCCATTGTACCGAGATTGCTTTGCCCAAGAGTTTTTGCTTGCATACATAAGTCCTTTTCCCTCCAATATTATAATTCCTGTAATTGTGTTGGAGCGGGATAGACCTTTAATAAAATTTTTCACAAAAGTGCTCGGGCACAAAAACAAGAGTGGCAAAATTATGGGGCAAACTAACAGCATGATAAGCAAAAAATAAAAATGTGTATTGATTTAAATAAGACTCTTTAACCTATTGCATGTTAAAGAGCTGTTAAGGTTTGGCTGAGCTGCTCTAACTCTGCTGATTGATTCTACTGTCTGAACTTATCCAGTGCTCTGCTATCAATTACTGCTGCCTTCCCTTTGCTGATTCAGGCTGAATCAGCTGACCTCTCTGTGTGTGCTCACCTGACTTATCAGCCACCAGCCAACCCTCCCAAGGCATTTAAAGCAGCTTGGCTTACTACCTGATTGCCCTTGTGTTTGGTTCTGGCTGCAAGAGTGTTCCTGATTTTCTGTGCATGACCTGGCTTCCTCTGACGTCCCTTTTCGTTCCTAACTCCTGGCTTGTTCCTGACATCGCTGATCTCCATATTCCTGACCCTGGCTTGGCTGAGTACTTGTCTTGGTTCCTGACCCTGGCTTGTCTTTTGGTTTACGCTTTTGGATCACGATTTTGCTTTGTTTGCCTTTGTTACTTTAGTAAAGGTGTTTTGCACTTTACATGTTTGTGTCTGTCTGGTTCTTGGTCCCTAACAGTACATAAGGGCCATGAATTCAGAAGGCGCAGGCAATCCACCAAATGTTTTTTTCAGGCTGGACCAGGTAGACCAGCGCATTGACAGTTTGCCTTTGCCCTCCAGACTTTGTTGCTCCGTACTGCGCATCTGGCTCCACCACCTCATCAACCCTGGCACAGGCTGCCCCTATAGCTGCTGCCACTCCTGCTTCAACATCAATAGTGATTCCAGTGTTGCTAGAGGCATGATTGGGTCCACCCCGCTTCCCCAGGGTTATGAGGGTGACCCTAACCAGTGCAGAGGTTTCCTGAACCAGATTGGTATCTTTCTGGAAATAGTACCACAGTCCTTTCCGTCTGATAGGAGTAAGGAGGACCTTGTGATTTCCTCTCTCTCTGACAGGGCCTTGGCATGGGCTAATCCCCTTTGGGAGATGCAGAAACCTATAATCTACAATTACCTTGAGTTTGTGGCATCCTTTAAAAGGGTATTTGATGTACCAGGCCGCTCCACCTTGGCTGCCAAGCAACTAATGTCCATCTGGCAGGGTACAAGGACGGTTTTGGATTATGCTGAGGTTGGTTGGAATAATGAGGCTCTCATGGCTGCTTTCCCGTATCCATGAGAGACCTTCCTTCAGGGAGCTCATGCGGAGGCATCCCATCCTTTAAGACCCAAGCTTTTCATCCCCACCCGTGCCTCCCTCTTGTCCCGTGCCTCCCGCACTTAAGGTCCTATAGGGGACGGACCATAGGTGGAGTCTCAGCGTCCCCGGCTATCCAGAAGGATAAACCTCTAGTCTCCATTGGGCTCTCTTGGGGCAAGTGTTCCATTATTACAGAGGCACTTACTCACTCCGGCACAGAGGGGCTCTTTATCCACAGTGCCTTCACCCAGAAGCACTCCATTCCAGCTCCGTACTAGTCCACTTGCCATTGAGGCGATTGATGGCAGACCCCTACAACCACCGCAGGTCACCCATAAAACCGCTCCATTGTCTATGGCTGTAGAGTCTTCGCTGCCTGAGGAGTACCAAGTGTTCTGGGATGTATTTGATAAGGGCCGGGCTGGTGAGCTCCCACCTCACCACCCATATGATTGTACCATTGAGTTGCAACCGGATGCCATACCTCCTCGAGGTCAAGTCTACCCTCTTTCTGTCGCGGAGAATAAGGCCATGGAGGTGTATATGTTGCGGATGTGGTGTCCCGGGGGTTCATCCGCAAGTCCTCCTCTCCCGCTGGGGCCGGATTCTTCTTCGTGAAGAAAAAGAGTGGAGAACTGAGACCCTCATCCGTATCGCGGTCAAAAACGCTTACCCTATTCCACTTATTTCTGACCTATTTGATCGATTAAAATGGTCCAAGGTGTTCACCAAACTCAACCTGCATGGGGCGTACAATTTGGTACAGATGAAGGAGGGCCACGAATGTAAAAACTGCGTTTAACACCAGTAGTGGGCATTATGAATACCTTGTAATGCCCTTCAGTCTCTGCAATGCTCCTGCAGTTTTCCAGGAACTCTTAAATGATGTCCTCTGGGACATGCTCCAACAATGCATGGTGGTCTATTTGGACAACATTCTGATCCATTCCACCTCCATAGAAAGCCACCACGCAGATGTAGCCAGAGTTCTGCAAAAATTAAGAGATAATAATCTATTTTGCAAATTAGAAAAATGTGAGTTCCATTGCAAACAGGTCACCCTCTTGGGGTACGTAATCTCTCAGGTCAGTTTCACTATGGACCCTGAGAAACTCTCGGCTGTTCTCAAGTGGCTGTGACCCGTAGGTCTCCGCTCACTTCAACATTTCCTCGGGTTCGCTAATTACTTCCGGAAATGTATCTGCAAGTTTTCCTTGATTGTAAAACCTCTTACTGACATGACCAAAAAACACGGTAACTCCACGCACTGGTCTCCGGAGGCCATCAAAGCATTTGAAGCATTAAAAGTCACCTTTGCCACATTACCCTTTTTGGCACACCTGAAACACAAGCTTCTATTCATACTTGAGGTCGATGCATCTGAGACAGGAGTAGGCCCCCTCCTGTCCCAAAGTCCTACTCCTGAGAGCCAGTTGCACCTGTGTGGGTATTCCTCTAAGAAGCTAAGTGCTGTGGAGTGCAACTATTAAACTGGTGACCGTGAGTTTCTGGCTATAACACTCACTCTTAAAGAATGGAGGCATTTGCTCGAAGGAACTTCAGTGCCAATCCTAATCCTCACATACCTGTCTGAAGCTATGCGCTTGACTCCAAGACAGGCCTTATTTCTTTCCCATTTTAATTATGTGGTCTCGTACCCGCCGGGCACCAAAAATGTCTAGGCTGATGCCCTATCCCGACATTTCTCGGGTGCTAAGGAAGAGAGCTCTCCTAGTCCTATTATCCCTCCGGACCGAGTACTGGCCACCATACGTACAAGCATTACATTTAGGCTTGGGGAGAGAATACAGGCCGCCCAAGTAGATGCACCTGCTGAGACTCTTTCTGGGAGCCGTTTCATGCCTAGTAACCTCCTTACCAAGGTACTTTCCACATACCATAATATAAAATCAGCAGGGCATCCTGGTAAGAACCAGCTCCTCTGGTCGGTTTCCAGTGTTTTCTGGTGGCCAGAACTTTTAAGATATTGCTGCCTTTGTCACTTCCTGTCCAATCTATGAGCAGACCAAATCACCCCGTCACCCTCCAGTGGGCCTTCTCCAACCCATACCCAATGGGGAGAAGCCATGGTCACACCTTGCCATGGACTTCATGGTTGACCTCCCTTTGTCTAACTGTAACACACTCATCCTAATGGTCGTTGACCGATTTTCTCAAATGATTCATTACATATCTTTCAAAAAACTCCCATCCGCTAAAAAGTTGGCTACTGTCTTTCTCAAAGAGGTCTATCAGCTACACGGGGTTCCCAAAGTCATAGTTTCCAACCAGGGTAGCTAGTTTGTCTTGAGATTCTGGAGGGCATCTGTTCACAACTAGATATCCAACTCTCCTTCTCCTCTGCCTGTCACCCTCAATCGAATGGGGCAGCAGAAAGGGCTAATCAGGCCTTGGACCAATTCCTGTGGTGTTACATCTCAGACCATCAGAATAATTGGTCGGACCTGCTACCTTGGGCGGAGTTTGCTCATAACAGTGCTGTCTCTGCTTCTACCCGGCTCTCACTCTTCATGGTGAATTATGGGTATCAGCCCTCCATGAGTCCAGATTTGTTCTCTCCCCAGGGGATTCCAGCATTGGAGGATCATCTCAAGCAAATCCTTTCCACATGGATACAGGTCCAAGAGTCATTGCGATGCTCACAACAATCTCATTAGCTCCAGGTCAATCGTAAATTCTTACCCGCACCCTCCTACCAGGTCGGGGAGAGGGTCTGGTTGTCCTCCAGAAATCTCCACCTCCGAGTACCCTCTCAGAAACTGGCTGCCCGCTTTGTGGGCCTTTCCATATCCTCCGACGTGTGAACCCTGTTCCCTATGCCCTAGACCTCCCTTTCAGTATGCGGATTCACAATGTGTTCCATGTCTCACTGCTAAAACCCCTGGTATGCAGTCATGTCACTACGTTCACTCCTCAACCCCATTCGGTGCCTGTTGACGGCCATGAAGAGTTCGAGGTCTGATCCATAGTCGACTCTCGTAGGTTCTGAGGGAGGCTTCAATATTTGGTCCATTTGAAGGGGTACGGTCCAGAAGAGAGCTCATGGGTTCCAGCCGCAGACGTGCATGCCCCCATCCTCCTCCGTACTTTCCATGCACGCTTTCCCCTTAATCCTGGTCCTGCCCCGTGGGGGTGGGTCGTTGAGGGGGGGTACTGTCAAGGTTTGGCTGAACTGCTCTAACTCTGCTGCTTGATTCTACTCTCTGAGTTTAGCCAGTGCTCTGCTATCCATTACTGCGGCCTTCCCTTTGCTGAATCAGGCTGAATCACTGACCTCTCTGTGTTTGCTCACCTTACTGCTATCAGCCAAAGGCCAACCCTCCCAGGGTATTTAAAGCAGCTTGGCTCACTACCTGATTGCCCTTGTGTTTGCTTCTGGCCGCAAGAGTGTTCTACTGCGTTCCTGATTTCCTGTGCATGACCTGGCTTCCTCTAACGTCCCTTCTGGTTCCTGACTCCTGGCTTGTTCCTGACATTGCTCATCTCTGTATTCCTGACCCCGGCTTGGCTGAGTACCTGTCCTGGTTCCTGACCCCGGCTCATATATAGAAGATTAGTTTAATAGAATATGGACGTTATTACCATGAATGAATGAATGAATTAATTAATTAATATGTTTATTTATATAGCGCCACAAGTGTATGCATCGCTTTACAATTTCAGGGTTTAAACAATACAGGTTTACAGGTGCTTTGTAGAGTGAAACATTGGGTACAAGGTCCCTTCCCGAAAGCTTACAATCTAAAGTGGTAATGGGAGACATACAGAGTACATTAGGGTCAAGTGCTGAATACAGTGCTAGCTTTCATGATAATAGAGGACATCAGTAATGTAAATAATTTATAAGAGCGTTCATTGTACAACATCAGTGCCTTCTAGCATGTTGAGATTTTATCCTTGAGGTGCGTTTTCAAGCGAGATTTGAAGGTTATCAGAGAGGTGCAGTGGCGCAGGTTGGATGGTAGAGGATTCCATAGATACGGAGCAATATGAGAAAAAGGTTTGATACGTGACAGAGCTGTCGAGAGAAAAGGAGCTGAGAGAAGACAGTCATTGGCTGAACGTTAGTGGCGGGATGGGGTATAATGGAGATCAGAGTGGAAATGTAAGAAGGAGTAGAGGAGAGAAGTGTCTTGAAAGAGAGAAGTAAGATTTTGTAAGATATCCGGAGTTTGATAGGCAGCCATTGGAGAGTTTTGAGGAGGAGTGGGGCAGGGACAAACCTAGGTGACAGAAGAGTAATTCGTGCTGCAGCCTTCTGTATAGATTGAAGTGGTTGGAGATGGGAAGCAGGAATGCCAGACAGAAGAATGTTGCAATAGTCCATGCGGGATAGGATGATTGCATGTATAAGAATTTTAGCTGTGGAGGAACAGAGGAAGGGACGGATTTTTGCAATGTTATGCAAAAGAAAGCGACAGGATTTAGTACTGGCATTAATATGAGAGGAAAATGAGAGAGTTTTCAATTATCACCCCTAGACACCGTGCTTCTGATACTGGATTTATGGTAGTGCCATTTACAGTCACCTGGAAGGGCGCTACAGTGCCAGGTCTAGGTGGGATGAGGAGCAGCTCCGTTTTGGACATATTGAGTTTGAGGTGCCTGTGAGCCATCCAGTCTGAGATAGCCGAGAGGCAATCTGTGACTTTAGCCTGGATATCAGAAGTGAGTTGAGGTACAAATAAGTAAATCTGGGTGTCATCTGCATCGAGGTGATATTTGAGACCAAATGAGTTAATAAGATCACCAAGTGTTATTGTGTAAAGAGAAAACAGAAGCGGTCCTAGAACAGAACCTTGAGGAACCCCAACAGAGAGTTGGACGAGGGAGGATGAAGAGGTGGCAGAGGAGACACTGAAGGATCTGTTAGATAGATAAGAGGAGAGCCAGTCCAGTGCTGTGTTGCAAATTCCTAAAGAGTGAAGAATGCGGAGGAGGAGTGCATGATCAACAGTATCAAAAGCTGCTGAGAGATCAAGCAGAATAAGAATTGAATAGTGACCTTGAGATTTGGCAATGTGAAGATCATTGACGACTCTTGTAAGAGCAGTTTCAGTGGAGTGAGCATTACGAAATCCAGATTGTAAAGGGTCGAGCAGGTTGTATGCATTGAGGAAGTCAAGCAGGCATGAGTAGGCTAAGCGTTCCAAGAGTTTAGAGGCAAAAGGCAGAAGAGAAACTGGTCGATAGCTAGAGGGTGTGTTACTGTCAGAAGAGTTGTTCTTAAGGATAGGTTTTAATAAGGCATGTTTGAAGTCATTAGGAAAGGTAGCGGTGGCAAAGGAGGAGTTAAAGATTTGTAATAGGATAGGGATTAGTGTGGGGGAGAGGGATTGGATGAGGTGAGAGGGGAGCGGATCAAGTGCGCATGTAGTTGACAGAGCGGAGGATAGTAGGTTAGTCAGTTCCTCCTCCGTGACTAGTGAG
Source organism: Rhinophrynus dorsalis (assembly GCA_037306005.1). Taxonomy (NCBI): domain Eukaryota; kingdom Metazoa; phylum Chordata; class Amphibia; order Anura; family Rhinophrynidae; genus Rhinophrynus; species Rhinophrynus dorsalis. The sequence goes on from CM074721.1 coordinate 290,811,619, forward strand.
AAAGAGTCCAGAGTGCCAGGAGGGGAACGAGGGAGGCTAGGAGGAGATATACAAGGTGGTATATTATCCCGGATGGAGTCCACCTTGGTTTTGAAGTAGTCAGCAAAGTCTTGTGGCTGTATGGAGTTAGCAGGGGAAACAGATGGAGGGCGAAGGAGGGAGTCAAAGGAAGAGAAAAGTCGTCGGGGGTTGGATTTATGAGTGTTGATTAGTTGTGAGAAGTAATGTTTTTTTGAAAGGGACAGAGCAGAGTTAAAGCAGGAAAGGAGGAACCTGTAGTGGAGAAAGTCTGCCAGAGAGCCAGACTTTCTCCACAGTCGTTCAGCTGTACGGGTACAGGAGCGGAGGAAGCTGGTGTCTTTATTAAGCCATGGCCGTGGGTTAGTTCTGCGAGCCGATCGGAGAGAGGCGCATGCAAGTTCAAAGAGGAGGATAGGACTGAGTTGTATGTTTTGACAAGGCTGTTAGTGTCAGGATTAATGGGAATAGATGAAAGTCCAGTGGCCAGGGAGGACTGGAGAGCCGTGAGATTAAGGGATTTGAGGTTACACGTGAAGCAGGGAGAGGAAGCAAGGATTGCGGAAGGTGTATAAGTAGTGCTGAAAGTCAGAAGATGGTGATCTGATAGTGGAAGAGGAGAGATATTAAAATCGGAGAGTGCACAGCTTCTAGTAAACACAAGGTCTAGGAAGTGACCGTCTTGTGAGTACTAGCATTCATCCACTGGGTTAGTCCAAATGCAGATGTTAAAGAGAGAAAACGGGATGCCCAGGAGATGGAGGGATCATCCACATGACAGTTGAAGTCCCCCAGAAGAAGTGAAGGTGTGTCTGATGAGAGAAAGAAGGACAGCCATGATTCAAAGTCAGAAAGGAAGTCTGAAGGTGTAGTGGTAGGTGGGCAATAGATGACTGCAACTTGTAGAGAGACTGGAGCAAAGATACAAACAGCATGCAGTTCAAAAGAGGAGAAGCGGAGTGAAGATGGGGGAGAAATTGGTTTGTAATGACAATGTTTAGAGAGCAGCAAACCCACACCTCCCCCACGTCCAGCTGAGCATGGAGTGAGAGAGAAGGAGAGACCACCATAGGAGATTGCTGCCTCTAAAGCAGTGTCAGATTGAGAAAGCCAAGTTTCAGTAATAGCAAGTAAACTGAGGGAGCGAGAGAAAAAGAGATCATGCACGGTGTTATATTTGTTAGAAATGGAGCGAGCATTCCACAAAGCGCAGGAAAAGGGAAGAAATTGAGGTTGAAGGCAGGGAATGGTGATTAGATTTGAATTGTTCCTATGCTGACTGGAGGTAGAGTGTTTGTGAATGGAGATGGGGCCAGGGTTTGGAGAGATATCTCCAGCTGCCATTAAAAGAAGAAGAGAGAGAGACAGGAGACGAGAGAGTGATTTGTGTGTATTTGGTTTTTGGATTGTGTGGTGTGGAGGAGTGTTGTAGCGGAGAAGAGTAAGGAGTTGGTGTGTAGAGGTGAGTGTGGATGGTAGAAGGGAAGGAGAGATATAAACATGGGGTGGAGGAGATTGTGGAGGGAAGAAGGAAGCAGATATTTTAGTGAGAACTTCAGCTATGGAGAGAAGGAATATTAAGTATTTAGATACTGTTTGCAGAGGGCATAATGTTGAAACAATCCAAATGGGCCGAGTGCACCTTCTCATGATAGAGTTTGTTTTGTCCACAAGCTGGTGTTGTACAGAGAATCTTGAAGTTTAGTAGAATTACAGAACTTCCATTTAGGTGTTTGCTTCACGTCCTTTGTAGCTTTGTTTAGGGAGGTGTTCTTTTTCCAGTGTAATCAGTTCTGTCTCTTGCTCCACTCCTGCTCAAGTCCTGCTTAAGTCTTCTTTTCACTTAAGATGGGTCACTTTACATGGGGAGCCCCTTAGTGTGTCACCCTGTAGGGCTGTCACCCTATACTGAAGGTATTATATAGCAGTCTTATATACATGAGGCTTATTTGGCTTAATTAACAATCAAAGGCTGACCAAATGACTATCGCTGTTCAATATTCCCTTAAAGTGTTAGTAATGTCCAAAAAAAAGGTTTTTTTTTTCATTTAGAAGAGCTTAAAAAGCTGAGCTAAATGCAAAAAAACGTATCTCTCAAACCGCTATCTCGGCACTTCTCAAGCGCCTCCTTGTTGACTGACACAAATCTCCTGCTGACAGCTTTACAGGTTTGAGAGATACGTTTTTTGCATTTAGCTCAGCTTTTTAAGCTCTTCTAAATGCAAAAAACTTTTTTTGGACATTACTAACACTTTAAGCCATTTCTGCAGTATTAACCAATAAATAATGCATTTTATTGTAATACCTGACTTGCATTTTTGGGGAAGAGATCAGCAAAGTTGTTATTCTGTTCAGGGACTTGAAGAAGGACTTCAGTAGAAACAGTAGCCAAGGAAAAGACGGGCGCACTCTTACACCAGTATGGAGTGTTCCAGGAAGTGATCTCTCCTAAACTCCTGGCAATGGAAGTATTTTATACTGAACCAGGCATGGATAACCCCAGGATAACAGGAATAAGAAGTGAAGAGATAATTTCAAATAATAATAATAATCCTTTATTTATATAGCGCACACAGATTCCACAGCGCTTTACACTCATATTGGTTCCTGTCCCCATTGGGGCTCACAATCTAAATTCACCTATCAGTATGTTTTTTGGAGTGTGGGAGGAAACCGGAGTACCCGGAGGAAACCCACGCAAACACAGTGAGAACATACAAACTCATTGCAGATGTTGTCCTTGGTGGGTTTGAACCCAGGACCCCAGCGCTGCAAGGCAACAGTGCTAACCACTGAGCCACTGTCCTGCCCAAATGAAGTATGGTCTTTGTAATTTTATTTACAGAGAGTTGAAAATTGACATTCCCCAGCTGACCAGCCAAAACCCAGGGTACTGCCATCTACAGAAGGGTTGGTTAGGAGACAAATACTTCTTCAGTGAATAGACCTGCTGCACTAATACTGTAGATTCAGGCCTTTTAAAAATCCAAGAGATGATTAAGGTAACCCAGTTTCATGTGTTTTAGAGGATTCTCTGTACTTGTGTGAAAGGGAGAAGGAGACTTGGGAGAATATCTAGAATATAGATGTGCAAGGATCCTGAAATATTTTTTTCTTGCTTTACATCTTTCAGACATTCTATTATCAGGAGTGAAACAAACAAATTGGTTCCTCAATGGACCTGGTTATATCAAGAACCGAGCATTCATCTGAAAGCCCTCTCTGAAAAGCTGCTTTTAGGGCACAATCACCCCAGTCAGAGCCATATCCAATCATTCAAAATACAACTGTATATTAAGACAAAGCTTTCTGTCCTTATGAGAATTCTAGATGTGATTGAAGCTGCAGAGAGAAGAAGATCCTGTGCAGAGCTAAGATGGAGAGTGGGAGTGTATTTGGGAACAAGAGCTGAAATGTAGAGGAGTGCAGTGTTAATTAGGGCTCTGTAAGTTCGCACCAGCATTTTAATTCTAAATGCTAACAGGAGCCAGTGTAGGGTTTTGCGGAGAGGAGTGGTATTAGAGGATCAGAAGCAGTAAATACTAGGCTGGGACACATAAGAGGAAATCAGTAAATATGACTTTGTGACCAAAATATGCAGAGGTTTGCAGCTGGAAATATCTACCAAAGCTATAAAAAAACCCTCCATTTCTAAAATATTTCTGATTACAATGGAAATAGGCCACTATTTTTATAGCACATTGAATAGAATTTTCAGTAAAAAATCCTAAAGAAAAAGTAAGGTGATTAAGATCAACCTTTTACAGCTTGGGTAGGTCTAAGTTTAAGACATCTGCAAGTTATGAGATGTAAATACAACTTAGTTTCTATGGTTAGTGAGTCTAGAAATAAAAAGAGCCTTTGGTGTATTAGAAGTATACCTTTTTGAAATTTGGCTTGTATAAATATATGTTATGGTGGAATATACCTGAAGGCATGAAAAGTGCTGATAATATTAAAATATTGAACAATGGTTATTTTTTTCAACAAGTATAATTGTAGGTTTAGGTGTAAAGAAATAACCTTTAACAAGACTCAAAATACAGAGGGAGAATAAAATAGGATTCATGACCTATGACTGTGATTTTACAGAGGTGTGTAAAGTTAATCCTATTTTCAGTTCCAGCAAACACTAAGGATCAGTGTTGATGAGCAAGATTCAGCAGACCCATTCTGAAATGTGACAGACAATCAGTGTTCTTTAGCAAGGAACAGTGATGATACAAAAGGGAGAGTTTGTCACTCAGAGGATCTTTTTATTTTTAAGAACTGTGATCAATGCCATTTTTCTAGTGGTATATGTTTCTTTTAAAATGCATCCCAAATTAACTGTATCCTTATCTTTTGAATTTATAACACCTATACATGACATGTGGAGAGCAATTTTGTTGTTGTAACATTTTTTGAAGAGGTTACATAAAACTTCTCCTTTTTTTATGAAGCAATAAATATTTACAACTATGTATTTATAGTAAAGAGAAAATGAGCATGAAAAACTGTGTTTTACAGTAAGTGATTACCCCAGAGAGCCAGGGCAACAAATAGGATAAAGTTGGAGGACAAATGACATCTCCTAATACTAATCCTCCACTTACTTTACTATGGCCAGAAAATCCTGACGGTCTCTACGAATTTTGCCCTTGTTCAATACCTACCATCTTCCATAAGTCCTGAAAGCCAGGTAGACAGACATGACATATGCTAGCAGGACTCCAGGGCACAAACTCTGAACACTGCACATGATAATCCTAATCCGTATCAATGCATCATGCATAGTTTATGGTCCTTAAAGGGTTACATAGGCTCCTGATCTCTGCTTCAGTTAAAAAAAAAATGGCCAGAAGGTTTTATGTACTGAATGAAGATATCATTTACTGAACAAGGCACAATGTTAAAATTCAAAGGGGCAATTAGGATTTTCTGGCCAAAGTAAGGTAAGTGCATGTGTGTGTGTGTGTGGGTGGGGGGGGGGGCTGTTATCATTGGGAGTTGTTACCTTCCCTGCAGCACTGATTCAGTGTCAGTATGCTCTAAACTGTTATGCATTTTATCTCAACAATCTTCACTTCCAGTTTTTGGTTTGCTCCTGGCTATTACATTACTTACAGTCATATGCCAGTTCAGTGCCTCTTACATGGAATCCCTGCAAAAGAGAGATGGGTCTTGCTTCCTACTGCAGAATTCTCTCTCTCTCATTTATTATTGCAGTAAGAGATAATACCTTTTATGATGGGCTAGGATGAGCTTTCCTCAAAATGAAACAGCCAAGTCAGATGAGACAGGCAATACATGGATTAAGAAAATACAAAGTGATAAACTACAGATCACAATGTGTTGCTTACCCCTCTGGCTATCAAAGGGTTAACCCTCTCAATACCAAAGAGGTATCCATTGCAGTAAAATGCATAGAATTCTTCTCTTTCATGCAAACGGTAAAAAAAGTGCCTTGGATGCCCCTTAGGTTTATCCATTTGAGTGTCATAGAGATATGAAATGCACTTCAATGCTTTGTATACCTCTCTGACACTCAAATGGTTAAAAAGATTCCTAATGGGTTGAGTACCCCTATGCTACTCAAAGGTTTAAGGAGGTAGCCAGTGCATTGGATACCTTTCTGGCACTCAAAGTGTAAAACACACACCCTTACTTACATACTCTTTCTTGTGACCACATTACCTGATACAGGTACCAACAGCCTCAGCTCACCCTAGAAGAGTGAGAGAGACAGAGGCTGCTTAAGGTACAGGGTTAGTTTTAGATGCTGAGGATGATCAGGAGGCAAAGAATAGGAGGGTGAGCAGGTAGGATGGTGCATATGGGAGGGAGAGTCAACAGGGAAAATGCGTCAAATGGGAAGGAAGGCAGACACGGAACACACAGCAAATGGGAGTGAGGGTAGACAGGTAGAACACGGCAAATGGGAGGAAGGGAAGATGCAGTGAATGTAAGGGAGTGTAGACAGAGAAAACAGGGGAATGAGAATGGAAGTGAGGGCAGACAGGGAAGATGTGGATTATGGAAAGGTGATCATACATTTAGAATATAGCGAATGGTCGGGAGGAGAATCAGCCACTCTTGTCAAATTGCTACCCTGGCTCCTCCATAGATAGCCAATATTATCATATCTCCTCCTTACTGTAGTCATGGGGTATGGCTGACACGGACAGAGAATTTCTGTCATATGCCTGTCTTCATATACTTATATCTATCTATCTATCTATCTATCTATCTATCTATCTATCTATCTATCTATCTATCTATCTATCTATCACTGTTCAAAAGTTTTAGGCAGGTAAATTAAGATTTCTTTAAAAAATAGACATGTTAATATTTATCAATTAATAAAATTCATAGTGAACAGAAGAATCTAAATCAAATCAATATTTAGTGTGACCATCCTTTGCATTCAAAACAGCATCAGTTCTTCTATATACACTTGCACAAAGTCAGGGATTTTGTAGGCATATAGTCAGGTGTATTATTAAACAATTATACCAAACAGGTGCTAATGATCATCAATTTGAAACACAATCATTAACTGAAAGAAACAGCTGTGTAGGAGGAATACAAGTGGGTGAGGAACAGACAAACTCGGCTAACAAGGTGAGGTTACTGAAGCCCTTTTAATATCAAAAGTCATACACCATGGCAAGACTGAGCACAGTAACAAGACACAAGGTAGTTCTACTGCATCAGCAAGGTCGCTGTTAGGCAGAAATTTCAAGACAGACAGGGGTTTCCAGATGTGCTGTCCAAGCTCTTTTGAAGAAGCACAAATAAACAGGCAACACTGAGGACTGTAGAAGCAGTGGTCGGCCAAAGAAACTTGTGCAGCAGATAAAATACACATCATGCTTACTTGCCTTCACAATTGGATGATGTCCAGCAGTGCTATCAGATCAGAACTGGCAGAAAACAGTAGGACCCTGGTACACCCATCTACTGTTCGGACAAGACTGGTCAGAACTTGGTCTTCGTGGAAGACTTGTGGCCAAAAATCCATACCTCTGATGTGGAAAAAAGGCCCAGGAACTCAACTATGCACAAAAACGCAGGAACTAGGGAGCAGAAATATGGCAGCAGGTGCTCTGCTTGCAAGTCTGGGGCTTCATTTCTACAAATGGAGTTGGGGATTTGGTCAAAATGAATGGTATCTTCAATGCTGACAAGTACAAGCAGATACTTATTCATCATGCAATACCATCAGGGAGGCATCTGATTTGCCCCAAATTTATTCTGAAGCATAACAATGACCCCAAACATACAGCCAAAGTAATTTAGAACGATCTTGAAAGTAAAGATGAACAAGGAGTCCTGGAAGTGATGGTATGCCCCCACAGAGCCCTGATCTCAACATAATAGAGTCTGTCAGGGATTACATGAAGAGAGAGAGGCAACTGAGGCTGCCTAAAGCCACAGAAGAACTGCGGTTAGTTCTCAAAGATGTTTGGAACAGCTTTCCTGCCGAGTTCCTTAAAAAATTGTGTGCAAGCTTACCTAGAAGAATTGATGCTGTTTTGAAGGCAAAAGGGTGGTTGCACCAAATATTGATTTGACTTAGATTTTTATTCTGTTCATTCACTATGCATTTTGTTAACTGATAAAAATAAAATAAACTATTAACATGTCTATTTTTGAAAGCAATCTTACTTTAAAACATTTTTCACATGTGCCAGTACTTGCACAGTACTGTATATATATACATACATAACAGATGGGTGACTGGGCATTGCAATGCAGTGTTTTGGACACCTACCTGGCGATCAGGCTATTGAAACTTGCTATTCTGACATCTGGTATACAAAACACATTCTTTGTGTCACATGTTGGACTGTGTTCCAGTTAACTTCTAATCCAGCACCATCTACTTCAAAGACAAGATTGAATCTATCAGACATAACATCTTATCACTTCCAACCCCACCCAGCCAAATTAACCCTATCAACACTCCCACACACACACTCATTTTCATCCATGACCAAGGATGAAGTTTCCCTTCTCCTTATACGCTCACACTTAACCACATGACTTCTTGACCCAATCTCATCTAAGCTCAGTCAAGAACTTTCTCCTCTACTAATACAAACTTTACTCACTTGTTTAACCTCTCTCTAACAACCACACCTTCCCATCCTCTGTCAAGCATGCATTAATCACACCCATCTTAAAGAAACACTCTCTGGACCCAAACTCATTCTCAAACTACTGGTTCATTTTTTTCTTCTCCTATTTGCCTCCAAGCTCTTTGAATGTCTTGTATACAACCGGCTCACTAAATTTCTCTGCTTCTATTCCCTGTTAGATTCTCTGCATTCTGTATTCCACCCTCATTACTCCACTGAGACTGCCCTCACTAAAGTGACCAATGACTTGCTCTCTGCTAAGTCAAAAGGCCACTACTCCCTACATATTCTCCTAAGCCTGTCAGCTGCCTTTGACACCAACTCCTCCTCCAAGCTCTCTACTTTCTAGGTCTGTGTGACACTTCCCTCTCTTGGTTCTCATCATATCTCTGCAACCACTCCTTTAGTGTGTCCTACTGTAACTCCCAATTCTTCAGTCCTCCCACTGTCTGTTGGTGTACCTCATGGTACAGTCCAGGGTCCCTTGTTCTTTTCAATCTACACCTTGTCACTTGGCAAACTAATAAACTCCTTGGGGTCACCTTTGACCCTGTCACGTTCATTCCCCACATTCAGTCAACTCACGCTGCCTCCACCTCTATAACATCTCTGGATTTTGAACTTTTCTCAACCAAGATACTACTAAAATTCTAATACAAACACAATTTCCCGTCTCAACTACGTAGACTCCTAATTGGCCTTCCTCTCGCCTGACTAACCCCACTACAGTCCATAATGAACTCTGCTGCCAGACACACATTGCTCCTCCAATACCACTCCTCTTTGCCAATCCCTACGCTGGCTCCCACTAGTATATAAAATTAAATTCAAAATTCTGGAGCTACCTTAGAGAGCCTTTAGTAACACTTCACCCCCTTGGTATTTCATCTCTCCTTTCCAAATACATTTCCTCTCCCCATCTTCTCTCTGCAGCTTTTATTACATCATCCCATTCCCACCTACAGGCCTTCTCCCATGTTGCACCTGAGCTCTGATATTCCCTCCCCCATCCCATCAGACTCTCCCCCAGCCTTCAGATCTTTAGACACTCTCTGAACACTCAACTCTTCAGGGAAGCCTGTCAAATACCTCCATAGCCATTATGAGCAGGGCCAGACCAACATCCTGTCCAATTGCTGCTCACTCTCATTCCCTTTTAAAATCACTCTCTCACCTACAACCCCATCACAACCTCATTGTTCGCATAGTCAACTGGACTAATGCACTCAAAAGCACTTCTTTCTCCCATGCACTGATTGTCAGTTCATGTGGCAGGAGGCACTTGCACCCCATAGCACTGTTTCCTTCTGTGTCCCATCTACCTTCCTGTAGACTGTAAGCTCTCATGATCAGGGCCCTCTAATTCTTTTTTTCCCATGTTTCATTTGTACTGTTTAGTATCTCTGTATGTCTATTCCCTATTGTACAGAGCTGCAGAATAAGTTGGTGCTATATAAATAAAGAATAATAACAATATTAATGGTGTATTTTAATTTACTTGGTTTTTATGACCTATTAATCGCTAATAAGACACTCCTCGTTGTTTTGATATCTGTTGTTGTTTTGGTGTCTGATGCTATATAAATATTTTGGGATCATGTTAACAGTTTAGTATGCTAAATGCTTGTATTAATTTGTTTCCATTAGCCCTTTTCATGTTTCAAACGGATAAGGCTGTTTCTTTTTCCTATTGCATGTTCTTACATCAAAACCTGCCTTTCATGGTTCAGGACATGGTTTCTGTTTGTATGTCATGCATTTGTATATGTTCTGTAACTCCATATGTGTTGGGTTTAGAAATAATCTCCTATTGCATTAATTTATTTATTCCTTTATTTAACATATTTTACATATCACTATCTCTCTGTACTATTCAGTTATTTCTACCCATTAACTGCCATACTCAGTCCTACACACAATGTGCATTTTGTTAGACTGTTAGTTTATTCAGGTAATTAAACTCTTCCTTGTTTTTTGGTGTATGATGCTCTGGCAATGGTTTGGGATATTATGACTAGGTTGTATTTTGGGATGTTATGTTGTACATATACATTATATTTCTTTTTATAATTCTGTGGCATGGTTCTCTTTTTTTTCTTTTTTATTTGGCTCAGGGTTTACTCACTTTTCATTCCCTATAACGCACATATTCATTACATGCTCTTGGGTCTCCACCACATTTTTTGTCACATCACTGCCACCACATTTATACCACTGTGAGTTATTTCAAGGCCTAATTTTTATTTACTTATTCTGTTAATTTTATAAAGGCCCCAAAATTGGCCAACATTTTCCTTAAATCCATTTGCACATATCTGACCTTCAAGCAAGTCCTTTGAGTGTGGCTGTTTCTTCTACATTTTCACATTTCCCATCCATATGACTAGCACTCAGGCAGGTAACACTTCTTGCAGTGTGTGCCTGATGTAATGACATTGTGACAAAGTATATGGGAGTATTGTAGAGGGAAGTGATTTAGGACCTAGAATCCTACATAGCCTATACACCTCCCCTGTTTCCAGTTATCAGGTTCAGCAGCTAATCAATTAGCAGGTTCAGCTGCGGAGTTTGTAGAGATAATGGAGTTTCAATTGCTGTGAGCATGAAGTGCAGAGCAGTGCAAAAAAAGGATCTGCTTAGTTTAGTACCTTGACGTAGAAAGAGAAATTGCTACAAGTAAAGTTAGTACTCAGATTGAGCTAGGTCTTTGTAGTGTCGTTTTCATTTTGTTTTGTAAAACACTGAGTGCTTATGGTGTTTAATGTGATGTCAAAATAAACCTGCTCATATATTTTAAGAACTGTGGACTGTGTGTGATATCCTAGAACACTGTGCTTAGTGCCCATCCAGGGGCAGCCTGCTTATGATTTATCACAAGATGGTGAAAAATTCGGACGTGCACCATTAAAAAGTGTGTGGATATGAAGGTTATCTGCCTCTGAAAAGACATTGCTTTACACTGTGAATTACAGTGGTATTGCACAGACATTATGCATTTGTGTTACTTGCTAATTATCAGGCTGCTGTGATAAAACAAAACAAGCAGTATGGAAGACCTGGTAAAAACATTGGTACAAGATCCAGAGAAAATTATTAATTTGGTGTAAAGATACCAGATGGCTAACAGATTGCGTTGGGTTCTAAAGCTACAGATGAAAATAAGGATTCTGTACAATGCCATAGACTATCTATCTATATGAACAAATTTTCCCCAGGTTACTTTAGTAACTAGACCCTTATTTCAGTCAGAAAAATTAGACAGGCAGCGTATGCTTGATATTGTGTGTGTATTCATGGAGACAACTACTCGTATCCTACAGCGGAGGTGGAAATTGTCACCAATGTTGGGAATGTAAGATACAGAGTAGGTGCAATACCCTCATTGTCTTATGATATATTGCTTGGAAGAGATTATCCCTAGCTTTGTCTAATCAGGACCGACCTGGAGAAAAGGAGGCAGAAACAGAGGAAGCAGAGTTTATTTTTCCTTTTTCTAATATTGATTGGGAGCAATGTAAATTACAAAGTGAGACAACTAGGTAGGAGGAAGCCAGAACAAATTTATCATTTAAAATGTAGAACAAGAACCAGAGGTAAACACAGCTGACACCCTAGCTCCTCATCAGAAATGGGAGGTCAGGGAGTTTGTTTCAAGAAACAGGGATGTGTTCTCCCCGGTAACAGGCCAGACTCATGTCATTAAACATGAACCAGGAAAATGGTTACTTTGAAACCCTATAGAATCCCCAAAGCTAGAAGGGAAGCAGTTAGTGCTGAGGTGAGAAAGATGCTCAAGCTGGGGGTTATTGAAGAGTCCCAAAGTGAATGAAATAATCCCATTGTTTTGATTCCTAAGCCAAATGGAGAAATCTGTTTTTGTAACGTCTTCTGTAAATTAAATGAGATTTCTAAGTTTGATGCCTATTCCACCCCAGGGTTGACGCCTTGTCAGAGAGACTGGGACTATCCCATTATTTGAATATGTTACACTTGATGAAAGGTTACAGGCAGGTTCCCCTGACCGAGACAACCAAAGAGAAAACTGCTTTCTCCATACCAGAGGGATTATTTCACTAATAGGTTATTGCCCTTTGGGTATCATGGTGCCCCTGCAACTTTCCTATGTATGACAAATAGGATCCTATAACCCATAGTGAATATACAGCTGCCTACCTTGATGATGTGGTTATTCACAGTACAGTTTGGGAAATTCATCTCCCACGAGTTCAGGCTGTACTGGATTCAATCTCTTTGATGCAGGTTTAACTGGCAACCCTGCTAAATGCACTATAGGTTTAGAATAGGCTAAGTACCTTGGTTATATACAACTGGGATATGTCTCCTTAAACCCCAGAAAAGGAAGGTAAAGGCCATCTGGAACTTGCAGCGTCCAATAACAAAAAACACCAAGTAAGGACATTTTTAGGCTTGACAGGCTACTATCGTAGGTTTATCCCCAACTTTGCTACTACTGCATACCTTGACAGAGCCAACAAAGGAGAAAAGTCCAGTAATGATAAAGTGGAATCCCAAATCAGAGGATGTTTTTAAAGCCCTAAAGGAGGCATTGTGTGCTGACCCAGTTTTGGTCACCTCAGACTTCTCTAAGGAATTTGTGTTACAGACCGATGCATATGATGTAGGCCTGGGGGCTGTTCTTTCTCAAGTACACAAAGGAGAACACCATCCTATTTTGTACCTGAGCAAAAATCTGAATACCCATGAACAATAATACTCAGTGGTTGAGAAAGAGTACTTGGACATTAAATGGATACTAGAAACCCTAAAGTATTATCTGTTGGGGAGAAGGTTCAAATTAGTTACAGACAATGCACTCTTAACAAAGATGAGGCAAAACAAGAGAAAAAATGAAAACATGGCTAGGTGGTTTCTAAGGTTTTAGCCCTTCATAGAGCTGGTAAGGATCAGGGACAGACTCTCCAGAGTTCATTGCTTGTGGACAAAACTTGCTAAGACTGATGGGTCTAAGCTGAGGGGGGGCATCTATGACACAGTGTATGGGAGGATTGTAGAGGGAAGGTATTTAGGACCCCTACGTAGCCTCTACATCCTCCACCTGTTCCCAATTAGCAGGTTCAGCAACCTGAAAATCTCAGGCATCAGAATTTGTAGAGAGAATGGAGTTTCACTTACTGTGAGAAAGAAGTGCAGAGCAGAGCAGTGCATGAAATCAGGATTTGAAAATGTTGGTTAAAACTGTGCTTTTTTGGTTTAGCACCTTGAAGTAGAAATGGAAACTGCTATAAGTAAAGTTAGTGCTCAGACTGAGCTAGGTTTTTGTTTCTAGAGTTGTTTTATAAAACACTGCCTGCTTAGTATGTTTGATGTGATGTCTAATTAAACCTGCACATCTTTTTAAGAATTGTGGATCCTGCTTACTGCTCATCCAGGGGCAGCCCGCTTATGATTTATCACAACATATATAATATGTTTCGTGAGGAATAAGTGAACACAACACAATATTTACAAAAATCTTATTGATAAATAACATTTTAGTTTTCTTCAATAGTTTTGTTCCACAGGACAGAAAACATATTGAGATAATACTAAGCTTCATCCTTGGAGAGTCCATCTGCTTTCCTTTATTTCCTTGTGTATTGGGATTTAGTCAAGAATACTGCATAATCACTGTAGTGGATCTTGATCATCAATAATATCCTATATAGAGCATATCCGGAAAGCTATTAAAGTTCATAGAGACTATCATGTAATCTTTTTCAATTTACTAACTTATTTATGGAATAAATGTGTGGCTATATGATATGTATATACACTTAATTAGCTACTTAACAGTAATTACATTCATTAAACTGCTATTCTTGGTGATTTGCAATATATTTCTCCATATAATTATAATAATCCATATCCACACAGGTGATTCTTCATGCAACATGAGACAGAATCAGTGAAATAGTGACAAAGATCAATATGTGCTAATGTCCAGCTTAAACTAGAATATATGTAGAAACAAAAGTCAGAGATGCTCAACTAGACTCATGAGCTAGTAAATACATGCAAAAAGCTCACTGGGACTATGTCCTCACAACATGGGTGCAATTTCTTTTAGCTCACCAGTGTCATATGCAGAGAGAAAATCTTCTGAAGCACATCATACTGGTCCTGCCAAATGACAGTCCAGCCATGAAATGCCAGACAATTCCTTTCTGAACAAGGGAAACCGTTAACACCAGACGTACGTTTCAGCCTTTTGGGCCTTCTTGGTGAGGTGCAGCTGATCCCTCTAGGCACTGTGAGCAAGGGGTCCACGTCTGGATTCCCCCCATTACTCTTAGGGTGACCAAACCCAACAGCAATTTGCATATGTAGAAACAATTGCTGTTAGGGTTAGTCACCCTAAGGATAATGGGGGAATCTAGATGTGGACCCCTTGCTCACAAGTGCCTAGAGGGATCAGCTGCACCTCACCGACAAGGCCCAAGAAGGCTGAAACATACTTCTGGGGTTAGCTGCTTCCCTTGTTCAGAGAAGAATTGTCTGGCATTTTGTGGCTGGACTGTTAGAGTTCTGACAGAGTATCTGACCTTTTCCGTCACCCTCTGCTTATTATCGTTTATCTAGCTATTTGCATTATACTTATTATTCTAATAAATGTGATTTTAACTATACTGTCTGACTCCTTGTCTTGCTTGATAACCATAACAGTATTATATAAATGATAACATTATCCCAGTGTGGGAATCCAATGAGAAACAATGAACCTTTGTGAACTACTTCCTACTAGAAACTTGGAAATGTATGAGGAAACGCAAACCTGATGACTTAGTACCCTGAAATCCATCTACTTTCTACCATCATGTATAGGAGCTGAAGCATGAGAGAGATGGGGAGAAAGTGAGTGGGGTGAAGAATAAAGGTAATACTTGAAAGCAAAATGCAGCCTGAAGCAGGTAAGTGGAGCTTGGCAATAGTGTGAAAGAAATAGATCAAATCAGAGATTGAGTAATTTGTTGTAATTCTGAGCCTGTGGTGCAAGTACAGAAGGTTACAAGTTATGATCGAAGAGACCAAGACAACTGTCTAAAAGAAAGGGAGAATTCCCATCCTTCATTTTAACTAGTATAAATGAGGAAAGCATACTATGAATGTCAACTTATGCTGGAAAATAACATAAGATTAAATGAAGTTGCTAGTTTCCCAAGAGGCCCATATCTTGGGCCACACTAAAGCATTATTAGTTCATTAATTGCACCTTTAATAGTAGGGAGATTAGCACTATTACATTCCCCAAGCTGCAAATAAGATGTGGGTTTTTAATAATGAGACTGTGGGGAGATGCATTAAAGACACTATTATGGTGATGTGTGGCAAGCACTTCAGCTTGGTGATATAGACACACATCGCCATATGCACCATGAATTAGGGATACAAGGGGGATTTATTTAATAGTATATCATCCTAAGTGCATTCTCTCTTCTCCTCCCACTGGGAGGATCCAGTCTGACTTAAGCACCACAAACTGCATAGCTCCCTAACCCTTTCAGTACCATAAAGATGTGCAATGCATACCTCTGTGGGAGTGAAGGGGTTACGATTTTGGTCAAGGTCATTTATCATCTGCAATGTAATCTTGGCCCAGGTTTGTAATGTCTGGTGAGCAATATATTTATATTCTTCCTTTGCAATGCATTTTAATCCTGTTACCATAATCTTTGTATACAATGCCCTCTGTTGTACTGTCTGTACATGTTGTTCTCCTTTTATACAGTGCTGGCAAATGCATTTACACTTTATAAATAAGCAGTAATAATATTTTCAAGGTCTAGGGTTTTTACTCTTTTTTTTTTTTTTTTTTTTTAAATAGTTCATGCAATTATTTGAAGAAGAACAGCAAACTGTCCTCTGGCTCCACAGAGAGCTATATGAAGAGCCCAAAATTGTGAACTTAATGTTGACAATGTTGGGACTGTGAACTCCAACAGGAATGCTGCTATCAGATTTGCCACATTAATATTTAAAATACCCACATGAATATGACAATGTCTCATTACACCTCATTTCCATGTGCAACTGAGCCACTGTCAATGTAATGAGTGCAAAATGTAAACCTGACAAAGGCATGGTGAATTCATGGTGATGTTGCCAGATTGTTTTGGATTGGTGACAGACTCACAGGGATATGATGGTGAAGACATCTTGGTGCATACTGTCTGTATTCCATCAGCATTAGTATGCCACCATATCACCATGCCTAACTACCTTCACTTCAAAACCCCCCCCACCACCACCACCGGAAATTTAACACCCTCATTCGGCACCTTACAATGCCTATGATAAGAGATCTATATAATAGCAAGATACAGTCTACAAAAATTCTAAATAAAACAATTTTGAAGGCCTTGCATGCTTCAAATAAACCCTGTTTCTTTCCTGCTAACATTAGCTCTTTGATCTGGTCTCAGAGCGTATGGATATTTTTTGTTGTAAATGAAATTGTCATGAAACCACTAGAATGTCTTGTCTAATAATTCAGTTACCATTATGAAGTTAATGAGCTTACCTATGAGGTCCAAACATGCTCATCAGAGACTAACTTACACACGGAACCTCTTGACTTATGAGAAGAAAGTTTAACCTTCAACAATCTTGAAAGTTGCCATGAGAATGGCATCCAAAATTAGTAATGTACAAAAAGGGAGTGCACCTTTTTACACTCAAGTCTTTCTGCTCATCAGATTAGGGGAGTTTTTCTAATTGGAAAGCCAGGCAATTTTCAGAAATTTGATATGCATCTATATAGGAATGGTTAATGTGCCCAGCATGTTGTCTACATAGGAAAAACTATTCTCATGCTGACTGATTAGTAAAGGAGGTGGAATCACAAGGCAGAGAGAGAATATGTCATGGACTCTCAGTAAAGAAACACGCGAAACAGTACAAGTGAATTTAAACCCGTTTATTGCGCAATAGATAATAAAAATAATAGTAGTAATAATCAACACTTCCTCAGTCAGATGGGAGATAGACGGGAGGACAGTGTCTGGTCCACTACCCAGGAGCTGGCACTGAACCACCGTAGGTCTATGGTCCTGAGTCTTAGAACCAGACTTGGCTCTACCACAACAAGAGGGAACAATAAGACTAGTATAGGAGTGTACCCAGTGGAGGTACAGAGCGAATAGACCACCGATACCAATAGCGTAACTGGTAGCACCACTCGAGGCAGCAGACTAGGTGCTTAGATAGAAACAGCCAGATAGGAGCACACTACTGAGGCAAGGAGCAAGAGAAGCTACACTCTATCTTACTGAAGGCAACTAGGAGGCACAGAGCGTAGATAGCACCGCAAGTGCTAAGCCAGGCAACAGGTAAGCGTAAGAGGTGAGTGCCCAGAAGCGAGACTAAGTTGCACTAGCTGCCCAGAGGCAAACGAAAGGCACCAAGTGGAGGCAACCTGCAAGCGACCAGCTGGTAGCTGTGCTTCTAGGTAAAGGAGCGCGTCCTGGATTGGCCGAGTGGTAGTCAGACAGGAGCGAGGCACAAACGGAGCGTCAGTCAGACAGGCCATGGTCAGGAACCGGATCGGGTAGTCAGCCACAGCCTAAGTCACAACCGGAGTAAGCAGTCAGGCAAGCCAAGGATCGAACACCAGGAGACAATGTAAGTCAAGCAAGGGTCAGAGGAACAAACTAGATGCACACAGGAACACCACGAAAGGGCAACAAGTCCTAGCCTCAATGAGGTTTATAAAGCAGCAGAAGGAGGTGGGACCTAAATAGGCCCAACAGAATAGGCCTATAAACAGGCATCTGGCCAGTGCCATGAGGAAATGGCCGGAGGCGGCCATACAGCAGTAAGAGCACAGGCTCGCTTTAGGCCTCAAAGGGAGACTGTGATAGTACATCCCCTTTTAATGACCTCCTCCCCGCAGAAGAAGACCGGGTTTAAGGGGAAAACGAGCATGGAATCTGTGGAGCAAAGCAGGAGTGTGCACATCGCCAACAGACACCCAGGAATGCTCCTCAAGACCATACCCCTTCCAATGTACCAGGTATTGGATTTGACCTCTACTTCTGCGAGAGTCCAGAACTGACTGGACCTCATACTCCTCCTGGCCATTGACTTGAACTGTCCCAGGCCTGACAGGTACCGAGGTGTAACTGTTGCAAACCAAAGGTTTAAGCAGGGACACATGGAAGGCAATGTGGATACTCATACCAGCCAGAAGCTCCAGGCCATAAGAGACAGGGTGGATCCTAAGCAGTAACCGGTATGGGTCTACGAACTGAGGAGCCAGCTTCTTACAAGGCACCTGGAGGTTGAGGTTACGAGAAGACAGTCATACCCTATTCCCCAGTTGAAACACCTGAGTCGGCCCGCACCGACGATACGCATGTCTTGTGTAGCACTGAGTGGACCTTTGAAGGGATCTTTGAACTTGAACCCAAGTGGAGCGGAGCTGCCTAAGATGCTCTTCCAGAGCCAGAATTTCTTGTGCCTCAAATGAGTCAGGTAGCAGAGCAGGCTGGAAGCCATAATTAATCAAGAATGGGGAATTCTGCAAAGAAGAGTTAATGGCACCATTCCAGGCAAACTCTGCCCACGGTAACAACCTCGTCCAGTCACTGTGATGGTCCGATATAAAACAGTGTAAGAACTGTTCCAGGCCCTGATTGGCTTTCTCAGCAACACCATTAGATTGGGGGTGGTAAGCTGATGAAAATGACAACTGAATGCCCATTTGCCCACAGAAGGCCCTCCAGAAACGGGACACAAATTGTTCCGAGACCAGCACCCTGGGTACTCCATGGAGCCTGAATACCTCCCTGGAAAATAGCTTGGCCAGCTCTTTGAATGAAGGCAGACCCTTCAGGGGTACAAAGTGGTCCATCTTAGAGAACCTGTCAACAAACATAAGAATGACCGTATGCCCTTTGGAAACCGGCAGCTCAACCATGAAGTCAATAGATACATGAGACCAAGGACGATCACCCTCAGCCTCAGGATCAGATCCGAATTGCCTCAAGAGGGCATCCGCCCTGACATTCTTGATACCCGGAAGGTACAATACCACATAATTAACGAGTCCTAGCCTCAATGAGGTTTATAAAGCAGCAGAAGGAGGTGGGACCCAATTAGGCCCAACAGAATAGGCCAATAAACAGGCTTCCATGCCAGTGCCTGAAACATGACTATAGCCACGAGGAAGTGGCTGGAGGCCATGCCGGCCAGCGGCCATACAGAGGTAAGAGGAGAGGCTTACTTTAGGCCCCAAAGGGAGACTGTGACAGAATACTAGACCAAGGGTCTGAATCCTGAACTTGTAGATAGTGGACTATAGCTGGTGTTCTTTATAAGGAATCTGGACTAGAACTCAAAAACCTGATTAAATGAGAGCAGATTAGTATCCATTTACTTAAAGACAGTACACAACACAGGAAAGCAGCGGGAAGTAGAGTAGAATCTATACAACCACCCTTTAATCCAGGAGTAGATATGATAAAACAAATTGACAGCAGAACCAACCAAGAGCAGTAAAATATAAAGAGCAGGAAGCTAATGCCAGGGTGATCAGTCAATCAATGGGTTGACCTAATGTAGACAGTACAAACCAGGGGAGAGTGACATCATGTCAGTCATGTAAAAAGTGCTCATAAGATAAAGATGGCAGCTGGTAACATCATTGGTTGTATACTGTCTGATGATTATTGACAGGTGAGAGACAGGATCATTGGTCAATAAAAAGGGAAGGGTTGTTGATAGATGGAAAACAGTATCAGCAAAGGTTGTTGAAAGGCAGCAGATAGCAGCAGTGGTCATTTAACAAAGCAATGGTCATGGACAGGAAGCATACAGTAGTGATGGTGGTTTACAAGGTCATTGAAAGGATACAAGGCATACAAGGCACAGGAAGCTAAGCCAGGAATAACACTGGGTACTTCTGATAAAGGCAGCTAGGGCATGAAGAAGTAAACTCATAGGTAGGTAGACAAGTCCAGAGTAGGGATGGGTGAAAATTTTCTACTCAAACTGAAATCGGTGAATAATGGCACTTTCTGCTTGGCGAATAATTTCCTGCAAAAAGTGCAGTTTTTCTGCTTTTTCCCACCTTTTCTACCCATTGAAATCAATGGGAAGAAAAATATTTCTCCACCACACAAAAGTTTTCTACAGCCATACAAAAAGGCTGTCAGGCTCTCACGGCAGCCATTCTGTTTTAGTTTAGGAGTCATTTAGGTAGGATATTTGTTCTCTGTATTAGGGGAGTCTGGGGGCACTCTAGGGCATAAGAAGGGAGGAAGGAGGTTGACCCCCAAATACTCCAAAATTCCATTTGACTGGCAAGACACAGGCAGCTAGGGACCTATTTTCTTGCTGATCTTGCTACTATTGTCTCTGTGCTGGGTGGGGAAGTCTATGGAAAGAAATTGTTGATTTTGTTTTTCAGTTATTTTTTTTTTGGACAGACTGTGATATGACAACAGGGTGGACAACTTAAAAAAAAAAATCAAAAAGAATAAAAACTAAATATCTTAGGTGGCGGTGACAGACAGATGTGTGGGCTTTGGCAAGGCATCATACAGCTCCATCAGTTGTGTTGTGTACCGTACAGTAAAAAAAACAGTGTAGTTGTGTAATGTCCATCAAATGAACAAAGGGGAGGGTGCAGGGGCGTGAGAGTAAAGTAGTAGTTCAAAAACAGACTGCAGCAATGGTTGCTGCAGAGTGTGCAATCAATGATGATGATCCCTCTACTCCAAGGGAGAATGCAGTTTTAAGAACCATATAAGAAGAACACTGAAGAAGACAACAAGTTGCATTCAAGTGTTGATGATGCTGGAAATAGCATAATAGAGGAAGGGGTAGCAGCTGAACCGCCTGCTGCATCAGACAGAGAGACATCCAAGCCCCAAAACACCTGTCCTCAAAGTAGTAGCAAATTTTGTTACAGTTGAAGTAAAAAGAAATTGTTTGAGAACTCAAAAAGCTTACAGTATTATATGGGTAGTAGTGGGCAAGAACTGTCATGGGATGCTGAAGCTGCCGAGGATGATCTAATGATGACTGATGATGATGCAGATCTAGTATATATCCATCCAGGATCCTTCTCTTGTTCAGATACAGATGAAGTTGAGAGTGAGAATGATGATATGGCTATAAGGTTAGCAGAAAGTCAAGGGCTGAATCTTCCACCACTTTTAAGGAGCACTGTGCCTGTCTATAACGTGTTAAGAAAGCCATTGGAAAGTCTGACCCTGGACAAGTACAGATGTCAAAAGCATAGTCACCCTATCAGTCATCATCAGCATCATCGCCCATTCCAAGTTCAAGTTCCACTCAGCCACACACACCTGTTTTGAGTACCCAGCAACAGAAACACAGGTTAACATCCACAATGGTAGATATGACGAGTACCTCTTTTGCTGCTGCTGTAGGTGCTGCACCTTTGACACCTAGTAGTAGCGGCAGTAGAATTACATCAACATCTAGCTCCAGTAGTAGTAGTAGCAGCAGAAACCACACATGACAGACAAAGCCAGGACAAATATATTAACAGCAGCACAGATTAGGAGGTGGAGGACGGATGTGGAGTGGGTTGCCACCATCTACCCCACTTGGGACCACTGCTATGACCGATAAGTAATGTGTGTCAATAATCTGAGAAAGAGGATAGAGTATGACAGTGGTAAAAATACATACACAATCATACCATACCAGCCAGTCCCCAACCACTACCACCACTACAATACACATCTGCCACATTGTAGGTTGTACTTTATTTTTTTCATTACTTGACTTCATCATGAATATGTGCCAGTGTCACTTAAGCAGGAAGTTAGTGTTGTGTGCAAAGGTCAAATGCATTCTGCATGCTAACACATTTTTCAAGCCATATGTTGCTGTAGGACTCACAACTTTGACTTTCAGCCACTTAGTTCTAAACTTCAGCCCTCAGAAGAAGTAATATTACAGTGGGAAATGTAGTACTTATAGGAAATATAGGCAAAAAATGTGTTAACATAGGCGGAAAGGCAAAATTTTTCACAGGAAAAGCAAAAAATTGGCACATTTTCACGAAAAGTCATGCAGGAAATTTTTCACACTTTTCGCCCACCCCTAGTCCAGAGTATGACTGAGGACTAGGTTTTCACAAGAATAGAATGATAATTGTTCAGTACAGGTACATCTTTGGTTTCCCGTCTCTTTACACAGAGGAGATTGTTTAAAAATCAAATAATAGAATCAAATCAATTTTTACTCAGAGCTCCATGATTGTTCTGTAATTCCAGAGTCAACTGTCCCTTCTCCCACTCATAGCCTATTGATAATGAAAGGGGTTTGATCTGCTTTTGGGTCATTTGGTAGATGTGCATTGTGGTATATTTAGGGTAACTGTATCTGGCAGGTCTTCAGGCTAAGCCAGAGGGATATTAAAACACTCTAATGGAACGCATGCTGATTTACAGGACAGGAGGCAGACCCAAAGGGCATGGGGGTTTTACTAAGCAGAAGAGTATAACAGATGTAGAAACACCAGCCAGTAACAGATGAAAAAAAATGAAAGGAAGCAGTGAATCACAATTACTTACTCACTTGTAGAGAGGAACAGGATTCTTGAGAGCAATGGGTTGGCAGACAAATTAAACTCTCAAGTCTGTTGCTGAGATCTGCTTGAGGGATATGCTGATGTGAGAAACTAGAGAGCAGTGTTGACTGCAAGTGTGATTTTTCTGTGACTACATGTGGTAGGAATCAGGACATTTTAAGATGGATGAGGATGGTCGCATTTTCTTGTTGATAGAAGCCAGCTGCAGCAGCAAGAGCCTCACACAGTTGAACAGGACTAGTATCTTACAAACGATCCAAGATCAATCGGCATAGAAAATCAGGTTAGAAATGAAGTTGAGATCAGGACAGGTGGCACAAAAGCCAGGTATGAATTCACAAGCCAAGATCATTCAATGAATAAAGGAATCAAAGTACTGGGACTGTAGTCAGTAAGACACTATACACGTGCAATGAAGTGAGGCTGCTTGATATAGGGCTCAGTGGTTGTGTCCTGGAAAGCAGACTGGAATACAGTTAATAACAGTACTGGAGTAAGTGGAGTATGTCCAGGAAAACAAGCAGAGCAGCAATTAATAGCAGAACACAACTTTCAGGACTGGTAGCTGAGACTGTCGGTTTTTACACATGAACATTCTGCACTTAAATATGTATCATTGCTCTTACCTCGGAGACACCCAGTCCAGAAAATGGAAGACACCAAATAGTCTTGCATACTTTTGAATTCCTTTTTTCTCTCTTTTTGTAAGGTCATGCTCTCTTTGTGACTTGTGCTTGCACATCTCTCTTCTGGTTTTTGAGTGACTTCTGTTGTTATTCATGTTTTGACTCCTTATTGGTCCAGTTCTTCCTCTTACCCTTTGCCAGAATATTGAGTATCTTCTTGAGCTTTGGTGTGCATCTCCTGTTTTACTGATATTGATTAATGTCTTGTACTCCAGACTACACTTGTTTTCAGTCTGTCAACTCAGTCTGCCTCAGATCTGTATACTATTTGCTTCATTGCTTCATCTCTCTTGTAGTGAATCTTGGATCTCTCCTTCTGACCACTGGTGATGGCAAAAACCTTGGGGCTCAAGTCCTTATAGTGACTAGTTCCCCTGCATATCCTGTTTAATATCAGATGACTTTTAGTGGGATCCTTGGTGTATGTTGCTGCCTATTAATTTAGTTATATATGGTATGTCAAATCAGTGATTTTCTTGTAGTAGTCTGGAAAAATCATGGAGCTGCTTGTGGTATCCTGTTTGACTCCAGTGGAAGATGCACTAAATTATATAAAGGTGACACAATCTATCCTGTTATTCTGCGGATCCTAGGATCTAAAGTAGGGGTGCGCATCATGAAACCTTCTAGCCGTTTCTGGGCAACAACTTCCATTATCCTCTGCCAGCAGTTAGCTGTTTCAGGTACTTACGATTTGTAGCGCAGAAGATAGATTAATGAATTACATACAGTAAGATTGCCATGTGCAGTGAGTTTGAGGTCCTGTGGTCCTCCTAACAACTGTCAAGTCTGCCTCATGGACTTGACATCCAGGACTAACTGAAGATCTTGAACAAAGCCATTATTCATAAGACCATTATTATGTTTTGTCCATAGTAAGGTCCAAATTTCCCTCAGGTGGGATCTGTCAACAGCCCGGAGGGGTACAGGGTTTATTTGCACTATTTTTCTTCAACCGGCGGAAATTTTTTTATTTTCATAACAATGCATTTTCTTTCCAGGGGTAACACTATGTTTAATGAAGAAAACTGAAGAAGAGCTCAGATGAAGAAAAGAAGAAAGAAGAGGATTACAAATGACAATTGTAATATTAGGGGTAGTATAGGGCCAATGGCAGGGTTAGTATTTGGGAGGGTGACACTAGTGTTGAGCGAGCACCCCGATGCTCGGGTGCTCTGACCGAGCACCCCCTGAGGCTCGAGTGCTCGGCCGAGCACCCGAGCCCCATTGAATTGAATGGGGCGACACGAGCATTACACCAGTCACCCCCTGCTCTGATGAGGGGAGGGTGCCTGGTCAATGCCCCCCTTCATCTCCGCAATGTCCCCCTTCATCTCCGCAATGTCCCCCTTCATCTCCTCTATGCCCCTCTTCCACAATGTCCCCCTTCATCTCCGCTATGCCCCTCTTCCACAATGTCCCCCTTCATCTCCACTATGCCCCTCTTCCACAATGTCCCCCTTCATCTCCTCTATGCCCCTCTTCCACAATGTCCCCCTTCATCTCCGCTATGCCCCTCTTCCACAATGTCCCCCTTCATCTCCGCTATGCCCCTCTTCCACAATGTCCCCCTTCATCTCCTCTATGCCCCTCTTCCACAATGTCCCCCTTCATCTCCGCTATGCCCCTCTTCCACAATGTCCCCCTTCATCTCCTCTATGGCATAGAGGAGATGAAGGGGGACATTGTGGAAGAGGGGCATAGCGGAGATGAAGGGGGACATTGTGGAAGAGGGGCATAGTGGAGATGAAGGGGGACATTGTGGAAGAGGGGCATAGAGTCTATGCCCCTCTTCCACAATGTCCCCCTTCATCTCCGCTATGCCCCTCTTCCACAATGTCCCCCTTCATCTCCGCTATGCCCCTCTTCCACAATGTCCCCCTTCATCTCCGCTATGCCCCTCTTCCACAATGTCCCCCTTCATCTCCTTTATGCCCCTCTTCCACAATGTCCCCCTTCATCTCCACACTGTCCCCCTTCATCTCCGCAATGCCCCCTTCATCTCCGCAATGCCCCCGTACCTCCAGTCCCTGGTGGTCCAGCGGAGCGTCTTCAGATCTGTGCCTCCTCCGGCACAGATCCCCTCCACCCGAACATGGCGGGCGAGCACATGGCGGTACTCGACGAGTACCGCCATGTGCCGAGCAGAGCGATGCTCGAGCCGATCCGAGCATCGGCCGAGCATGCTCGCTCAACACTAGGTGACACTGTTTGTGGCTGAAACTCAGTGTTTGACAAGGAGCAAACAGAGTGCATTAGCTAGTTTCCTTAGATGTTATGTAGCATGAGTTATGGAGATAAAAGAATCACGAAGAACGTTGGACCACAAGTTAGGTTCTGTGTCCCAATGCTCATCGTGGTTCCTGTTGATCCATGTGGTGTTCAATTTTGCCCTACTGCGGTTTTTATTGGCTCAAATTGAATTGAGTCCTTAGTCCCCTGCTATTGTTTACTAGCTAACCTAACTCTAGCTGCTGCTAAAATAAGAATATTTTAAAAAAGGTTAAAAAAAAGAAAAAAAAAAAGAGAGAAAATAATAGCAGGATAAAAGTACAATAATAGCAGAATTGTAGAATAAAAGTTTAGTCTTCCACTACAGTTCCACTAAGAGGAACAGTGAATTAAGTCTGTCCAGCTGCCCAGTTGTTTTATGCCATTTTGTCTCCTTCTCCAGTCAACTGTAGTACTGCACTAAAATAGAAGACAATCGGTAAAACTATCGATAAATAAAGAAAAATGTGCTGCATCAAGATTATGTTAGCTTTGAGGGGCCGTTCCCTTGGAAATCAGGTTTGGCTAGATAACAAAATGTATCACAGATAAACCAGAGTTTCACAAGCTGTTGCAACAATTAATTCACAACCACAACACAAATCCTCCCCACTTTCCCCTCTGAAAGTTTGTGTAATGAAGAACTAAATGAATTGCATAATGTTGTTCACGTACCGTGTGCACTCTTCCAGCAGTATGTAATTTTTATCAGAATCTCATGAAACATGTACACTACCATTCAAAAGTTTGGGGTCACTTAGAAATGTCCTTGTTTCTATTATAGGAGCAGCTTGACAGTATGGTATATAAGAAGTACCCATCAAGCCAATCCAAATTGTGGGAGGTGCATCAGGAAGCATGGGGTGAACTCTTCACATTACCTCAACAAATTGACAACTAGAATGCCAAAGGACTTCAAGACTGCAATTGCTGCAAATGGAGGATTCTTCTATGAAAGCAAAGTTTAAATGACACAATTATTATTTAAATAAAAAATCATTATTTCTAACTTTATCAACTTATTGACTGTATTTCCTATTCATTTTGCAACTCATTTGATGGAAAACAAGGACATTTCTAAGTGACACCAAACTTTTGAATCGTAGTGTAATTTTTTGGTTAATTTTCTATAGTTGTGTCTCAGTTTCACATTTACATAATACCAGAGATGAGTGAAACATCAGTAACAGAAGGAGGGTAAAAGTGGGGGAAACTGGAAGAAGAAACATGCCTCAGACCTGCCTGAAAAAGTCTCCCTACTATATTCAGAAGTGTTCTCCTGATAAGCAGTGCTGTGATTGATGTCTGAAGATAAGTCAACCTGTTTTTTGTTTTTTATAAACATCATAAGATAACATTCCAGCTTTGTGATAGGATAAAACTGTAATTGAAGCATAAAGACACCTGTTTTGCAAGACGTGGTTCAGCACTTGTGAAATAGCCTGTTTTATAGGAGATCTGAACTTACAATATCATTTTACAATATAATTTTGCTATTCCTTACATAATGCTTCTTCAGATGTAGTATGCTGATACAACTTCCAAGGTCAGAGTAAGGGTGTCATATATTGAGCAACATCTCTCTTGCAGTCAAAGGCTAAAAAACACTGACTTGTATTCAGGAAGCAGATGAAGTACAATTCTGAAGTAAACCAACTGCATTATTGGGCACAAATGAAAACTTTTGTTCATTTAAATTGGTCTTTTAGCCCCTGAAAGGCTAGAGACATTTGAGTCCCTCCAATTAATGAAGATTTTTTTAAATTTCTGTCCCCTGTGCGGCAGTTGGTTTTCTCCAGAAATTAACCTTTTTAGCTTTCTTGTGATCCCAATTCAGTACACACAGTCTGCTGTCTATTCCTTTCACACATGTATGTTCTTTTCTATTCCAAAAATCTCAGATGTATTATTTAAACCCTTGAGCACATTGCATTAGGGACCTCTCTAGCACCCAAGGAGTTAACTTGTTAATTTATGATAAAATGAATCATAGAAATCTATTGTCTATGTAAAGGTCCTCATTATTTGGAACTCTCAATATTTTTGCCGCGTATTTATTTATTTCATGATGAATCAAATATGTTCTGTTAGTCAGGATTTTTTTTGGGGCTTTTTGAAGAAACACAAAATCTGTCTCTGACTCATTTCTTCCAGTATTCTTTGATCGACTGCCAAAGAGGAGCTCATTTGTGGTGGTGGGATGCTTGCTAATTAGAGGTCACAACCCTTCAAGATGGAATCCAGAAATAGAAAGACCAGTTTACACTATGGTGTTCAGGAGAAAAACTGATGTTTTTATGTAATATTTGAAAAATACTTTTGCATGGCTGAATGTCGAACATCAATGCTTTAAATGTGTATGCAAAATGTATTTCCATATATCTTTATACATGGTATAAATATAAGAGATTAACCATTTGTATATCAGGTGTGTGAGCAATGCATTGCTCACACATCTCTGGCACGCAAAAGGTTAAAATAGGGACCTTTTGTTTTCAATGAAGCAGTTAGTCAAAACAAACTAATTAGATTAGAAACGCACAATCTGCAACCTGGATTGGGGCATTACTATAGTGTGATACGTTTCTTACCTTAGCTGGTGGCATATGACATTATTACCCAGATGAAAGCCATTAAGATATTAATAGCATTTGTGAGGTTGAATACACCTCTGGAACTAAAAGGGTTCACTATCAACATGTGGGTCACAACTATAATGAATCTGCTCCTTTGGGCTGCAAACAAATTGCATTTCCTCTCTCTTTCTGTGTCAGCATGATTCAAACTTGCTCTTGAACTTTAAAGTGATAGTAATGTTTCAAAATAAAAACAGCTCCCATTAATCTTCATAGTATTTGGGCCATGGAAAGTGTTATTTCAATACTGTCAGAGTTGTAGTTCAAGGGTAATTGAATTATAAAGTATCCCCATCCCGCCCCTTTTACCTAGTGTAAGCCACCTCCACTCAGTTGTGGAA
The DNA here is from genome assembly GCA_037306005.1 of Rhinophrynus dorsalis. NCBI lineage: Eukaryota > Metazoa > Chordata > Amphibia > Anura > Rhinophrynidae > Rhinophrynus > Rhinophrynus dorsalis. Next base: position 290,840,281 of record CM074721.1, read on the forward strand.
TCTGGTCTTAAGACCAGACAGCTCACAGCAAGGGACAATCTTCTTACTGTGAGAACAATTAATACCCTCCCCCCTTGACAGGTTTTTCAGGTTTTTCCCTTATGCTAATTGACGATTGTCCCTCTCTGAGAACCATCTGGACACCACCTTTCTGTTCTGAGGTGAGCAGTGTTATATCAGTAAAAGGGACAGGAGGGGGATACTTTATCATTCAATTACTTTTGTACTACAACTCTAACAGTATTGAAATAACATTCTCCATGGCCCAAATACTGTGAAGATTAACTGGAGCTGCTTTTATTTTGAAACATTACTATCCCTTTAAATAATGCCTGTCACCAAGCTTGCTCCATGCCATGTAAGGCAGGGGCATCCAGATTTTTTCAGTTGTGGGCCACATGATCTGAAATCAATGTGTGTGAGCTGCATTAATTTTTTTTTATAGATAATGGTGAATTAGCAATTTGAACATATGAATTTTTTACAGTAATACAAAAGCAGTATAAAAATAATGTTGTTATCAAAAAGTGCAAATTTCTAGGCCTATTACTAGTCATTGATCAATTTTGATCAAGTCAATGAGAATACTGGTAACTAAGAGACAGTCGGGTAGGATGGAGTCAGTGAAGTTCTTCCATCATGTGAGGAGCCATCATGTGAGGAGCCAAGACCTGACAGCTCAAGATGCTTTCTCTCAATAGAAGGGCAGAGGGTGTTATAATTACATTTAATGACAGCATCCTGACTGTGGTGTAACATATGGTCATGGTCCAGCCATGACCTGCTCTTGTAATGTATGTGCTTCTATGGCCAATGTAATAAAATAATAGGAACAGTCAGACCCTTTTATGGTAAATGATCCAGTGACCCAAAGCTATTGAAAGCCTGATCCACCCCTACTCTCTGTGTGACAGTATGCCCCACGTTCAATACTGAATCTTATCCTTGGTATGTAGTTACGCTCTGCATTCAGCCACATAACCCACATCCTGGATCAAAATGCAGAATGTGTGGATGGGCACAGACAGGATATGTACAGGACATGTTCTTGTTCTAATCACACTGTATGAAATTTGGCATGGCCACAAGGGCATGTCTAAGCCAACAATCGGGCCCTGTAATTCTGTCCCAAAAGTTAAGTGCAGAAATCTGACTAACATCCCTACTGCTTTGGGGCACAAACACACACAATTCACACGTCAGGCACACTGCATGAGGCCAGTTGTGTGTAGCACTACTGCCTTGTATAGTGTGCCTGGAGATGTAAGTGGATGTCTGTACACTCCATAAGGCCAGTAGTGCTGCTTGGGGATGTCACATCTGCTTGCATCAACAGACTGTCTGTGTCTGTTGATGTGAGCTGATGTGTATGTGTGTACACCCTATAGTATTAGGGGTGTTCCAAATTTTGTACAGCAATGAGAACCAGATCCTGTCCTTTGCATATGCTTTCTGTGTCCATCCACTCAGTCTGTATCATGATCCATGATGTGTGTTATTTCTCTGAAATATGTTGCTTAGCCCAGTCGAAGTCAAAGGCTTGAGTGAAGGCTGCTGATTTTCTTGATGCTGAAGTCTCTCTCTACATCGTCTCTGCTCTTACTGCTCTCCTTAAAACATTGACACCCTTACAGAGTAAAATGCTAATGATCACAGTCTATCATCGTACCTTGCATCCCTTATTCCTTAGTGCATATGGCAACATGTGTCTCTATAGTCCAGGTTATGTGCTCACCACACAATGACAGACACACATCACCATAGCATCGACTCTTAGTCCATCTCTCCCCTGGAGTAATTCTGCTGCAAACCAATTACATCCTAGAAGACAATTAAAATCCCTTTTGATTTAAATTGGAGTTTTAACCTCTTGAATCCTAAAGCGATCACTAACACATTGCTTTGTAATGCATTGAAGAATTCCATAGTATTCAGTGGTTAAAAACGCATTTCATTCAATGGGAATTTGTTTAATCTGGTACAGTTGGTTTGTCCCAGAGTTGGTCTAATTCTGCATAGTAGATAAGCCTCACTGTTCATGAGCATATTCTATAAAAACCAATAAAGAATACACACATTTTAATCCTTTGCATGCCAGAGGAGTGCACAGTGCATTGCTCTGCAATGCTTTGCTTTCCCCCTTTGGAATTCAAAGGGTTAATCCCATGAGAACCAGGGGTGTGTGGAATGCATTGGTCCCCCCATCTAGTGCAAGATTAAAAAATATAACCACAATAATTTAAAAAAATATGTTGATGTTAAAGGTCTGCATCCCTTAACAGGACAAACAATCAAATATATCCATATCAGGAAAGTAACCAGCGACCATAATTGCTTCTTTTTGCTATTATTGAAATTTTAAACACACATTGATCATTTTGACATATTTTCTATTTGAGTGTGGTGAGACTCATTTTGTTTTGGATGCAACTCAATTTGTAATATGTATTATATCATAATTTATGGATGACTGGATATTTTGGATTTTAACAGTGTCGCAGACTAATACTGTCGGGAAAAAAATTCATTCCTGCAACTGACAGAACAAAATACAGAATTTTTTTTATGTTAAAAAAGCTGTTAGAATTTGTTCTTTGGCATTTTTTATTTCATTTATTTTCTTGCCAAGCCCCATCATTATCAATGTATTATGTTTAGCAAAATGATCGTTAGAAAATTATTATTTTAGAAAATTATAGGTAGGTCTTCATATCCCTCTGCTTCACAAACATTTTTTTCAACCCTTTGAGTGCCAGAGGGGTAGGCAACGCACTGCTTTGCAATGCGTTGCATAACCCTCTGGCGCTGAAAGGATTAAACTATGTGATGATGAAAAGAAAAGTTGAGCTATCAGTTTAGCGATCACCCCTAGGCATTATCTTTTTCAAAGTGACACCCTGACCCCACCCCCAAAGGTTGGCGTTTCTTTTCTTTACCCTTTGTGTGCCTGAAGAGTGAGCACTGAACTGAAAAGCAATGTGGAGTGCACCTCTCTGGCATGCAAAGTGTTAAAGGGGTAGTAATGCTTTGATCTTTATTTTATTTTGTAGGCATTAAAAAAACATAAAGAATGATATAAGTCTTATCTCTCAAACCTTTATGGTTTGAGAGATATTCACAAGCAAAGTTTCTCCTCACTGACCAAAATGGTCAAGTCTGCCATCTAGCTATCAGATTTGGAATCCGGTCCGTGGACTGGCCATGGCTCTGCAGCAGAGCCGAGATCGCGAGATATAAGAAGAACTACTTAATTCAAATAGTCTACGAAGTGTTCCTGGTTTTCAAGCACACTTTTCAGACCCTTCCAATGAAATAGTTATTTTTATATCATGCAATCTCAGCTCCGCTGAAGAGGCACTGGTTGATCTGCAGACCGGATTCCAAATCTGACAGCTAGTTGGCAGACTTGACCATTTTGGTCAGTGAGGGGAACTTTGCTTGTGAATATCTCTTAAACCATAAATGTTTGAGAGATAAGACTTATATCGTTCTTCATGTCTTTTTAGTGCCTACAAAATAAAATAAAGATAAAACGCATTATTTCTATCCTTTTAAAGCAAACTATATATTACATTTGCCATAAAATGATTTATTTTGGCTTGTAGAAATGTCCATGGCAAAATGAAGGCTATATAATGAACTGTTTTCTTCCAAAACTATTAAAAATTAAAAAAAAATAAATAAAAAATGAATAAAAATATAGATATAACAATATAGGGAGAGCGCAAATTCTCTGAGTAAATCAATAAGTATCTTTATTAAAACAATGATAAAATCGGCTAACCAATAGCAGAATCAAAATCAAATACAAATACAATGATATTCCGATGTGTCTAACACACATATATAGCACTATATAGATATATAAAAAGAAAAAATTCACATGGAGGTCAAAAAAAAAATTTGATGAACAGTTCCAGTATTGGAATGGACCACCTAAGGAGGACTAAAAAAGAAAAAATCTATAAGAAAGTACTTGAAGAGGTATGATATAAGGCGGGCAGGTGTGCTGATGATGGTAACAGCGTCTGGTTTTCTCCCGTCATGGATCACCTTTAAAGCTGTATCAAATAACTTTGTATAAACTCCTGAAGCGGGCAGAGACCTGTATTGTGGATATATTCAGAAACCATGTTCTATTTCTTCCAACATCTCTCCATCCGATGATATGTGAAGTGATGTATTATATCAGCAACAGGTGAATCTGTATCCTATAGCGGGCAGAAAGCAGCAAGGAGTCTTAGCGCTGGTAATGGAAACAGACACATAGATACAGAAATGACATATAATATGCTGAAAGACAGAGTGGGGTCCATAAATCCTATCCTAGGACTATTGGACCCCACTGTTTCTTTCATGGCCACCGTGATGCAAACATATCTTGCATGCCCTTGCTTGAAAGAAAAAGATACATAATTATAATTTCAATATGAACATCTACATAACTTTCTGGGTGGTTGAAGGCTCAAACTTTTAGGGGCCAAACATATGTAGCTGATGAAAGAACAGTAGACATTTACAGTAATGTGCAAAAGGAGTAGGCAGGTGTGAAAAAATGCTGTAAAGTAAGAATACTTTCAAAAATACACTGTCATGGTTTGACCAATCTGGTCTAATACTCGCCTGTTGATTACTGCTGTCTTTCCTCTCCTGGGTCAGGCTGACTCAGCTGGTCCTTAACGATCTGCCTTGACCTCTCAGTCTCCATGGTTACTCACCTGACTGTTATCAGCCAACTCCTTCCAGGGTATTTAAAGCAGCTAGGCTCACTTCCTACTTGCACTTGTGTCTGATTCTGGCTGCAGGTGCGTTCTCCTGAGTTGCTAATTATCTGTGCATGACCTGGCTTCCTCTGATGTCCCTTCTGGCTCCTGACTCCTGGCTTGTTCCTGCCATCACTGATCTCCGTATTCCTGACCCCGGCTTGTCTGAATACCTGTCTTGGTTCCTGACCCCGGCTTGTTTTTTGTTTCACGCTCCTGGATAACGATTTTGCTTTGTTTGCTTTTGTTATTTTAATAAAGGTGTTTTGCATTTTACATTTTGTGTCTGTCTGGTTCCTGATCCCTAACATAGACATCAGTTCTTCTAGGTACACTAGCAGAAAGTCAGGGATTTTGTAGGCATATTGTCAGGTGTAGGTTGAAACACAATCATTAACTGAAACAGAAACAGCAGTGCAGGAGGAATAAAACTGGGTGAGGAACAGCCAAAATCAGCTAACAAGGTGTCACACCATCCCTACGGCTTGCAGCCTCCACCTACGAGTCCCGTTTTTGTGTGGCTCACAGCCACCGCTGCCGAAATCCTCCTGTCTCCCAGTCGGCCTGTGCCCGCCGCCGACAACGTCAATCTTGTACCAACCTCTTCGGTGGTTCGCTTCCTCACGGTCACCCTGATGCCTACAGGTTTCATGATTCTCTTTTCGGCTCAGCCGCACTGTTCATGTGCGGATTGCCGACTCCAGAGGCTGCAGCCTTAAAGGGATAGTAATACTTCGTTTTAACTTTATTTTATTTTGTAGGCATTAAAAAAACATGAAGAATGATATAAGTCTTATCTCTCAAACCTTTATGGTTTATGAGATATTCACAAGCAAAGTTCCCCGCCCCTTTTTCCTAGTGTAAGCCATCTCTTCTCAGATGTGGATCAGGTTGTATGACAGTACAGATAACAGAAGGAGACAATTTTCTTTGTATGAAAACAATGAAAGCCCTTCCCCCCTTGACAAGTTTTTCAGCTTTTTCCATTATCTTAATTGAAGATTGTCCCTCTCTGCAGTCTACCTGGGCATCTCCCTTCTGATCTGGTTGAAGAGGGGGGGATACTTTGTTTGTGAATATCTCTTAAACCATAAAGGTTTCAGAGATAAGACTTATATCATTCTTCATGTTTTTTTAATGCCTACAAAATAAAATCAAGTTAAAATGAAGTATTACTATCCCTTTAATAACTCAGCCCAGATCTCATTGGTTTAGAAGAAACCAATCCAGTGAGAGCCTCAGACGAGCCCCTCTTCCCTGGTTATTTAAACCCTGAGATTTCTCTTCCTGTTGCTCGTTCCACAAGCTTGTTGTGTATGTTTATGCTTGATTCTTATCTGATTCCTGGCTTGGCCTCTGCTTCCACTGACCACGGCTTATCTGATTCCTGGCTTGACCTCTGCTTCACACCTGACCGGTTTCTCTTGAACTCTGATATTCTGTTCCATTGGCTTTTGAACTGGCTTGCTAACCAATCTTCTTGTACTCTTGTTCTGGACGTTGTTATCTCCATTTTCTCTGGTTCTGGTTCCCAACGGATCCCAGTGTACTCCCATCCTGGTTGCAACCCGGCTCAACTGGGATGGAACAATCTAATTTCGCGACCAGCACCTATACCCAGGTTCGGCTGCAACAAGGGAGTATCTGGCACACCGTCTCCGAACACAAGCATCGCCCTCTAGTGTCGCTCCCAAGCTTCTGAACCAACACCAGGCTACTAGGGTTCCCACCCCCTAGGAGCGTTACACAAGGTGAGGTTGCTGAGGACAGTTGAATGTCAAAAGTCATACACCATGACAAAACTGAGCACAGCAACAAGACAGAAGGTAGTTATACTGCATAAGCAAGGTCTCTTCTATGCATGAAAACACAGGAACTGAGGTGCAGAAAAATGGCATCAGGTGCTCTCGACTGATGAGTCAAAATCTGAAATATTTGGCTGTAGCAGAAGGCAGTTTGTTCACAGAAGGGTTGGAGAGCGGTACAAGAATGAGGTCTGCAGGCAAGAGTGAAGCAAGGTGGAGATTCCTTGCAAGTTTGGGGTTGCATTTCTGCAAATGGAGTTGGGGATTTGGTCATAAGTACAGTCAGATACTTATCCATCATGCAATACCATCAGGGAAGCATCTGAGTGGCCGCAAATTTATTCTGAGCATGACAACGAACTCAAACATACAGCCAAAGTCATTAAGAACTGTCTCCAGTGTAAAGAAGAACAAGGAGTCCTGGAAGTGATAGCATAACCCCCACAGAGCCCTGATCTCAACATCATCGAGTCTCTCGGATTACATGAAAAGTGAGAAGCAACTAAGGCTGTCTATATCCACAGAAGAACTAACTCTGGTTAGTAATCTAAGATGTTTGCTGAGTTCCTTAAAAAATTGTATGCAAGTGTACCTAGAAGAATGAATGCTGTTTTAAAGGCAAGGAATGGTCAAACCAAATATTGATTTTTCTTCTGTTCATTCAATATGCATTTTGTTAACTAATTAAAATAAACTATTAACATCTATTTTTGAAAACATTCTTACTTTACAGCATTTTACACACCTGCCTAAAATGTTAGCACATTACTGTAAATTCTTTTTTTATTAAGATTTTAGCATTATGAGAACAGAAAAGGATCGAATAACATAGTAGTCTGAATTTGAAGCAGGATAAGTTATTGAATCAAAGCTCCAAATAAGCATTTGAGAGAAGAAAATGCAACCATTCCAACACAGACAAAAGAAAAAGGGAGGATAGGAAGTTAAACCGTTTTACAGGGTCGTGTCATTGTTAAGATTAGAGCCGTCCAAAGAATCCCTAAAAAGTTCTCACAAATATCATACCTCATTGTATTTTGGCATATTGCCATGATCGATTGTTATCAAACATTCCATCATCTCTGAGTGAGAGAGTCATATCAAAGAAGAATCAAGGAAGGTGTTTACCTGGACTTCCATAATTTGGTGATTAGGCAACTATCAGCTGTAAGGATATGAGAGGTAGGTTTGGCTATGGGTTCAGCAAATTATCAGGAGGGGCATCAAGTAACAGAATCAATGGATCTAAGGGTAGATCTGTTCTAGGGATTTGTCATATATGGAAAATCAGCTTTGTCCAAAACAGTTTTATGAGTGGGAATGTCCACCAAATGTATAATAGGTCACCAACTTGACCACAACCTCACCAGCAGAGGCCAGAGGTTGTAACATGAACAGAATGAGCAAACATTTATATTATTATTGAATATGACAAATAACATAATTCAAAGGCTCAATGAATTGTGTTGGATATCTTTCAGATTTGAGACTCAAATGCTTTTAGTGTAAATCAGTCATACTGATTGTCTACATATACTGGATCCCTTTCTAACACATTAAAGCACATTCCATCTATGAAGGCATTCCCGATAACAGACCTTACAATATAGCTAACTCAAGGTATTCTTTTGCATATAGCACTGCCCACTAGGGATGGATAACAATTTTCTCCTCAAACCAAAATTGGCAAGTAAATGCACTTCCCTCTTAGTGAATAATTTCCAGTGAAACATGCCATTGTTCCATTTTTATTCACCTAGCTCAAAGGCATAGTATAAAAGGGGAATGAGGGTGCCTGTGTTGGTTAGTTGAACAGAGGAACATTTTTGGAGGGGGTTTCGTTGACTGGTAATGGGGGGTAGTTAATAAAAAAAATAATAAATTAAGAAAACAAATAAGAAATAAGGTTTTAAAAAAGAAGACATGGTAAAAAAGGGGGTCTGATGGTTGGTCGAGTCTGGAGAAAGAATCAGTTGAACAGGGAATTTTTTTAGAGGGGTTGTTCACTGGTATTGGGGGGGACAGTTAATTAAAAAATAAAAATAAAATAAGAAACTGGTGTGTAACGTAACAGAGACAGGGATCCCTTGAAGTAAGCTGTGACTGGGGCAGATTGATACTTGATGGGATCAAGTATTTTGTAGAGGATGATTTGTGAGACTTTGTCTTGGTGTAAGAGGCCCAAGCCCAGAGGAAACATTGATTTGTAGAACATAGTCTTGTTCAGCACAAGCTCTGAGGAAAAATGCATTTGTAGGACTTAGGCTTATTCGAAACAATCCCCCCAATTTTTTTTTGTAGGCCACAAATATGCCCTATTCTAAGACTGAGAAAAAAAATATGCCCTACTGGCCTAGTGTCAGCAGATAATTTTTTGGTGGCCAGTAGCCACTGGCCATTGCCATATGCCACTGCTCCATTGCAGCATTTGTGACTGCTGTTCTTTCTGCTGCTGCTGAGTTGTTTAGGCAGCAGAATGATTAGACAACCTGAAGGGAATAGGATCAACAACAGCGATGATGTGCTCCACCTGGCAAGTGTGACTTAAGGTCCCCTGCTGTCACACTTGGCATCATCCCCCCCCCAAGAATCACAAGACACCCTGACAGGCACAGGACTGACAGCAAGCACAGGTAGCTGACGTATCCTGCTCACACTACTACCCTCTTCTTCCTCTGACCGTGATCCCTAGGGGTGATTTAGAGGGACTGGTCATCATTGGGTGTGGGAAATCAGGGCATCCAGAGACCCTTTAATGTTGGTAGTGGGCACTTTCTCCTCCTCAGACTCATTGGATGCATAATAGTCCTTCAAGCTCCATCTTTTACTTATATTCTTGGTGCTCAGAGTGATAGCAGTCACTGTAAGCCTCTCCTGCCTCAATTTTTTTTAAATAACACACAGCAAAACAGCCTAGCACCCTCTCTCTCTCTCTAGCTGCTTCTATTGTGTTTCACTTCCTGCAAAACACCACTTTTTTATAGTTCAAACATGAAAAACATGTAATTAAAGGAGCAAAAAGTTTACAGCCATTGAAAAAGTATCAAACATTTTTTCACAATGGGAGAAAACAGCGAAGATTTGAATCACTTTATTTAAAACATTTTTCCCCACAAAAAAAGCAGACAACCACATGGTTTTTGAGGATTTTTCACGGGAACACAACGGGACCTTTTGCCTTCCCCTGATGCCTACCCACTTTAAACTTGCAGTCAATATAATTCCCACATTGCTGAGCCATTTAAGGGATCTCTAACTCCTTATATATTTCTTCCTGTGCTGCAGACATTTACAATTCCCTCCCAAGGCAACACAGCAAGGCAAACATATGCTGGGATTCACACACCTATAGTCGAAGGTTAAATGATGATTACAATGTTGAGTTACTCTACAAGACAGCAGCATGAAGAGGCTGATATTGGCTCAGTTGATTATGCTATGCAGGGTGAACATGGGGGGTTATGCACTTAGTTGTGATAGGGATTTGATGAGGTGGAGATGACTCCTCTAGTGGTATCACTTCTCCAGTTCCTATGCTATTCAGTGGAGCCCATGCACGAATATCTTTCAAACTAGAGCAATCTCTGTGCATGGACTCCAATGAATAACATAGGAAATGGAGATGCGAGATTACCGGAGAAGTCATCTCCACTTCATCACCTATTCATCACATCTTAGTGAATCTCCCCCATCATCTCCTTGCTTCAATGCATTTTAAATTCCACTCATGGTCCATGTTTAATTGATAGACCCCTGAGTTTAGGGGCATGTCTTCATGAGTATACATTACACATAACCATTTTGCTTTCTTGAGAAATGGCTAATCCAATATCAAAATCAACAGACACATCATTGATGGTGGTAGGCTTCCTTTATTATGTTTAGCAATACATTAGAACAGGGTTGCCCAAGTTCAGTCCACCAACAGGCCAGGATTTAAAGATTCCCTGATTAAGCACAGGTGAGTTAATTAGTAGCTCATTCATTTTGATTAACTCACCTGTGATTAATCAGGAAAATCCTTAAATCCTGGCCTCTTGGTGGCCCTTGAGAACTGAACGTGGGCAGCCCTACATTAGAGCATAAACGTGTTTGTATTGTACCAATATGCATTGAAGACTTCTATAAGCAAACAAAGGGTATGTTTCACATGAAAACATGCTACTTATTAATCCTATCTGAGCTGCTCATACTTTCACCAAGAGGATTTTGAGCACTGAAGAAGAGCAGTATTGATGTACACATTTTCCCCTGAGATCTGAGGAAAGTCATACACATACACATTATCATGTTTTGTAATAGTGAAAGGTTTTTCATGGGTTGCAAACAAAGTCAGCTTTACCAGTGACTAAACACCAGGACTAGAGAACAGCAGGGAGTAAGCTTCATGGACATGGAGCTAACGTTTCACTAGGGTCACTTGGGCATTCCTCTGTTCCATGATGGGTCGATGGGTCATGCCATGGATGCCTGTGGGAAGGGAAAACAGGATTTGAAGCTGCACCGTCTGTCTGTCATACAGAGGATGAAGCATCATTATCCCATTAAACGTTTGCTTTCTGGAGAAGTAGACAACTCATTGCTTTGCAATGGGTTGTTTACTCCTATGGAGCCCATAAGTTAGGAACAAGGGGATGCCAACCATCCATATGTATGTGTGACCAGGATATTGAAGCAATACATCATTAGTATGTGAACCAAGCCCCATTAAACAGAGGGTGTTGGCACGGCAATGTCATTATGCTGCCCACACACACACACAGGACAGCATGGTGGGCCTTGCAAACTGACTCTCATATAATTTCTCTGATGCTGTAGACAACACTAACACAGTATAGCCATCCCTATTGTTCTCCATTAGGATTGCACAACTATTGTTCTCATGCTAACTCCAATACCCATTTAACACCTGGAATGCCAGAGTGGTATCTAATGCATTTCATGTCATTGCATTGGATATCCCTCTATTGCTCCAAGGGTTGCTATGGTTTTGTTCAACTCAACATATGTTGTTTGCTTTATGTTCATCTAAGGGATATGATGAACATGGGCAATGTGGTTTACCTTTGTTTGCAGAGGGATGGATGATATCCTTGAATTGGCAGTGTCATGATGGCTGAGGGAATGAGATGCTACTTGAATCCACACCCTCAATATGATACATCCATGGAATAGCTGCTGCTTGGGTTATATCTTGTAGCAGCTATGCGGTTGTAGCTGGCAATCTCTGGGCTGTGTATGTCATTCACCCTGTGGAGTGAAACAGATGATTATGTGTTGTGCAGATGTGTATGCATACAATCCTCAAGCCTGATCATGGACATACATGCATTGTGTTTGATCACTGTGTTATACTCATAGAGTGTGAAGTGTCCCTTATCTCTGCCCCTCTCCGGAGTGTCCTCATCCTGTGCCTGGAGAACAGGGATTTCCATGAGGTGTCGTTGCTTCATATTCTCAACTAGCCTAGTGTCCACTGCTATGTTGTGGAAGATTGCACATTCCAGGATGATGTCACTTGCCTTTCCTGGTGCAAATTGAAGTTCTCCCCCCAGAGTAATCAAATCACTTGTATCTGGATTTGAGGAGCCCAAAGATGAGCTCAATGGCATTCCTAGTTCTGATGTGTGCCTCATTGTATTGCTCCTGTGCCGGTGTTTGTGGATTTGATAGTTGTGTTAGGAGCAAAGGTTTACAACCATACCTGACATCTCCTGTGGAAAGGGAGTGACATGGTGAAATAGGGAACACATGTTATGTGGATGATGTGCTACTTGTGTGTCATGACCACTCTTAGCTGTGTTTCCATTAGTTGTGGGAGTGCACCTGTGGCTGTGGTGTGATGTTTGTTTTGTTGACTTACCCAAAAGCCACTCTCCTGTATAAGTCTCATTCTCAAACTCCCTGTGGACAGAAAAGTGTCTGAGGATGTATGAATTGTGACAATTGCCAGGATAGGAGGCACAGACATGGGTTATCCTCATTGTGTCACCACATCCCATCTGTATGCTGATTGAGTGGAAATTCTTCCTGTTCAGGTACAGATGTCCCTCTTGTGTTGAAGCTTTAATTCTCACGTGCACAGTCTATGGCGCCCACCGGGTATGCCTTCCCTTGTGTAAAACTGCTGTTTGACATGCGTCCACTCCATGTCGATGGAGGGGAAGTGGCTGTAGCTCCAGGCCTTCCTCTTGAGGGCTACCAACACCTGACCCAGTGCCCTTGAACAACAGGCCTGTGACATTCCAGATACTTAGCCATCTGTTTCTATCATCTCTCTCTCTTTGTCTCTCTCTCTCTCCGAGTGGTCTCAGTGTAAACATGCCAATTCTAAGGATGCCAAGATGTCCCTTTAAGACAGTGGTGGGGTGTTATCCAGGTGTGGTCATAAGATAGGTAGTGAAAAATGGGAAGGTGTTTGTTGTCCAGGTAAGTGTTTGTCGGTGTGTGTCTTGTTTTTTTCTGATCTGTTATGATTGCTGTGTAGCTATCAAGTGCACGTGTGATGTTGTCAGAGGCACGTTGTGTCTTTACCAGCTGGTGATGTTGCACAGGTGAGCTTGGGTTGCTTTGGACTGCATATTGTATGTTAACCCCTGTTACGGGATATGTTGTGTTGGCTTGTATTGCGATGCTTTGTCAAACCCTTGTCCCTTGGGGGTTGAGAGGTTATTGTTCCTTGGGGACTTGTTTGTGGGGAATGGGCATTATTGGTGTGTTTGCTTGGCTTTGCAGGGATTCATTTTGCCATAGCTGGACTTGTGCTGTATATTGTGTGAGCTGCTGTTTCTCTGCATTCTTTTGTCCGACGGTGGTTTTTTTGCCCGTTGTGTGGTGTATGGCCAAAAAAGTATCAATTTGTCTTACGCTAGCACTATCACACACAACTGAATGGCCATGGGGATATCTGTTCCATAGTTCTCAATGGATGTAATATGACTGTCCATTGTGATTTTTAAACTGCCGTTAGCTGTTCATAAAATGGCTATTTGAATGACTTACTGCCGTTGGCTGTTTTTTTCTTAATGGACTCAATTGAATCAAGGCCCTAGTGTCCTCTCTGGCTAATTGGTGTGATCCAAAATTGCTCAGCTTTTGATTTCTGCATTATTTTTAATTCTGAACACTGGTTGGTATTTTCTTAAGCATAAAATTATTTTTAGAAGTGATACAAGAATAACTTATATAAAGGGGCAGCGAATAGTTACAACATATTAATATTTAATACCTGATAGGCACAGGATACATTTTTCAAGGTACAGTGACAGACTTCAATGTAGTCCCAGACTGAGGGGTACAGACTGTTCCAGTCAGCCTGTAACCCTCATAAAATGTAATAAAAAATATGTTCAAATAAAAATGAAATAAGTGTAATTACACTTAAAGAAACAATTTAACCCCTACACTTACACATTTCTGTAAATTATAGAGAGAGTCAAATTTACTTCTAGGCATTTTAAGAAAACTACAATAACTGCATTTGGAACAACACTGTCTATCTATCTATCTATCTATCTATCTATCTATCTCTATCTGCGCACTATGGTACAAAATGGAATCTTATATTATCCTGTATTTTATCCTTAAATAAACAATATAGTTTTCCTGGTTTCACGAAACAATAAGCCACTGAAATCTCATTTAAAAAACACATAGCAGAAAATGTAAAATATAACATGGTGCATAAAAGCCCAGTGTCATTAGGGATTAATCTTCCTCCACACTACTTATCCTTCCTACTCGCTGCTTTTTCTTTCTACTCACTGCTTATCCTTCCCATTCACTGCTCATCCTTTCTACTCACTCCTTATCCTCCTAGTCACTGCTTATCCGTTCTTCTCACTGCTGGACATTTCTACTCACTGTGTGTCCTTCCAACATACTGCTTACCATACTATTCACTGCTTATCCTTTCTACTCACTGCTGATGCTTTCTACTCACAGCTCATCATTTCTGGTCACTCTACAGCATATCCTTCCTATTCAATGCTTATCATTCCTACTCACTGCTTCTCCTGTTTTATTTGTCCCCTAGGATGCAGCTGCATTGCTCCAGCAATTTCTCTATTCTTCCATGCATAACTGTATTTTCTTCTATGCTACTATTATGCTTTATTGTTAACCCTCATTTTTGCTACTTATCTCTTTGTCCCCCTTCCTCTTCTCATTTGTATTTCTCATGCTCCAGTCTGAGAAGCAATGTGTTGGAGATCACTCAAGCATTCAAGCAATAAAATGCTAATTTAAATTAAGAGGATTTTTAATATCCTCCCTCTGGTGTTGTTGGTTTGTCCCAGAATTACACATCTGTATCGAGATGAATATTGACTTTGGTATAGTCTACTTAGAGGATAGATGAATGTCTTTTCTTCACTGCTCGAAAGACATACCTTTTGATTGTGCAAGGGGAACAGATGCAGGAAGATTGCATAGAGGGCCCCCTTAAATTTTAAACATATGCTTTTTCCCAGAAATCCCATCATTAATGTAATGGGGCTTTTACATTTGAATGTGAGAGAGATCTGCAATGCATTGCATCTACTAGACCTTTCAGAGGCATCTCACAAAGAAACAACTAGAAAGAAGGTACCACCCTTGATAAACCATTGTACTTATCTAAAGGAAGCGTTAAATAATGCACCTTATGCACAAAAGAGAAGAGGTGCTTTTTGGAGCAATTCATCTTCATCACAGGGAATAAATAAAAATTCCCCTAACTCCCAATTGATTTAAATGTTTTTTTAAGTGTTGCTTTGCAATGCTTTGAGACGACTAATATTTACGGGGTTAAAAGCCACATTTAAGTCAATGAGGCGTTTTCCCTTGTTCCCTATGGTGAAGTTGGTTACCTCCAGAATTGCTCCGCATTTGTTTTTGCATTAGTCCCAGTATCTAAGGCTCTAACTCATCTATAGGTAGAGGTTTGCTGCAACTGGAGCATACTTGGACCACTACGGGTTAAAATATAGGAGCTTGACATTTATAATGATGCTACTACTCAAAAGAAATGGGGTTTGATGAAGTGGAAATTAATCAAACAAGTAAGAGATTAATTTATCTGTGTGGACCATAGTGGATAAGAGAATACTTTGAAAGATGACTATGCCATATCTGAAAAGGTCGAAAGCTCTTTTTTTAATATTTGCCTACATATTAATGAATTTGATACAAAACCCATACTCTGGGGTTCTTCATATTGTTATAAATGTTTTGATCTGAATTGTATACTTTTGTGTGCATTGTATGTCACTGCTTGACTAACATTTTGCCCACGCACATTCTGTATATATATATACACTAGTGTAAAAACCCATGTACACGGGCCAAGGTCCAGGTGATGTTATCACTTTGAGTGCCAGAGGGGTGTGCAATGCATTGCTTTGCAATGTGTTGTGTACCCCTCTGGCACTCAAAGAGTTAAGAGGCCACTCCTGCTTTGCTTCCTGCAGCTGACGCAGTCATGCACTGTAGATACTGGCCGAAAACACAGAATACACCCAGCACAGAACTCCCAGCATTCCTACACCTCCCAGCATTCCTATACCTTTCAGCATTCTGTGCTCCCAGCACAGAACTCACAGCATTCCTACACCTCCCAGCATTCTTGCTCCCAGCACAGAACTCCCAGCATTCTGTGCTCCCAGCATTCTGTGCATTCGGGCAGTCTCTACTGCGCATGACGACTTCTGACAAACATTCTAGCGAGTTATTATATAGGATATATATATATATATATATATATATATTGAACCTTATAACAAAAATCAACATAGCAGCTACAGTACTGTGCAAAAGTTTTGGGCAGGTGTGAAAAATGCTGTAAAGTAAGAATGCTTTCAAAAATAGACATGTTAATAGTTTATTTTTATCAATTAATAAAATGATAGTGTGTGATCAGAAGAAAAATCTAAATCAAATCAATATTTGGTGTGACCACCCTTTGTCTTATTTGATAAATATAAACTATTAACATGTCTATTTTGCAAAGCATTCTTACTTTACAGCATTTTTTTCACATCTGCCTAAGACTTTTGCACAGTATATCTGTATATCCTTTTAATGAAAACAGGATTCTTAAAGAAGTAACCATTTTGATTGCTAACAGATCTTATAGTGCTTTTCCTGATGATTAAAACCACCGGAAGAGTTTTCATTTAAAAGTTATTACAACTCAAATGTATCTTTTTTAAGCAACAGTGCCAACTAGTGTCTGAAAGGCAATTTTTTAGGAATGCTTCAGTGAGTGACTATTGCTCTTCATAGGATAGGAAAATCATCACTTGGTCAGAGGTACACTAGGGCCAATGCTATAGCAAAGTGTGCTTGGAGAAATATGGAGATTATTCACCATGGAGAGTATGACACACTTCACCATATGCAACAAGAATGATCTATGCAAGAGGAGTGGGAGACACTTTAATCATTAACATTTAGGACTGGTTCTTATGCAGCTGATGTGTTGGGGGGGGGAGGCTGGTAGAGAGGATGAGCACAGAATCCAGCACCATTAACACCACTATCTCTCCCTTAATTCTTTCAGTGCCATAGGGATGTGCATTGCACTCCCCCTCTGGCACTGAAAGGATTATAACATTAAGAATTCTGTGCCTGGCTTCACAATGTATTCTGAAACTGGGAGAAATACATATAACAGCGTATTTGCCTATTCTGTACTTACTGTAATAGCTGATCAGAGAACTATCCACCAATCAGCTGGTTCATGCAAACAGAGATCTCGCAATGCATATGCAAAGGAAAGTGGAGTGCCTTGTGAGACCACTGTTTACATAAATAAGCTGATTGGCGGATAGTTCACTGATCAGCTATTTCAGTAAGTAAAGAACCAACAGAAAATTTGTTATATGTAACATCTTATCTGCCTGTTCTCTCAGTATCTATATCAGCTGTGAAGAGGTCAATGGACTATTAAGTGATGGCTCTTAGCTGAAAAGGTTAACCCCTTAACGACATGTGACGTACTATGACCGTCACGGTCCTTGAAATACTCAAGGACCGATGACGGTCATAGTACGTCACGTACTTTTTACTTACATCGCTCTACCGGGAGCGCTGTAAGTAAAAATAGGGCCTGAAATTGACCGCTCCAAGATCGGAGCGATCTCTATCAGGCCCCATAATGATGCGTTGATACATGCGACAGGTCACGTGTACCGGCGCGTCCAAGTGCTCCTATGCGGTCATTATGGGACGGAAATGTCCTAGGACTGCCTGTCCTTAAGGGGTTAAAATAGGTCAGCTACTGTTCTCTCCAGTAGATACAGCAAACTGTCCACTGGCTCCATAGAAACATATGGAAGGATCCCAGCTTCAGGTTGGTGAAGTTGGGACTATGAACTCTGACAGCATATACAGCTATAAGAGCCTAAAGCATGTGGTGAAGTGTCACATTACCATAAAAATGCAGGAATATGATGATGGCTCATTAAGCTGCATTTCAATATACACATGAGCCATTATTGAAGATGGCACTGCAAAACTGTAAACCTGGTGAAGGCTTGGTCATAGCATAGATGTCAGCATATTTGTGGCATTTTCACTAGGGATGGGGGCAAATTTGTGCCTCAAACCAAAACTGGCAAATAATGTCACTTCCTGCTTGACGAATAATTTCTCGCGAAAGTGCAGTTTTTCTGCTTTTTTTAAACCAAAAAAAAGAAAGAAAATCTCATAACAGCACCATATCCCTCTCCTATATTAACGGGACAACGGGACAAACACACGGGTTAAATTGAGGGGGTAAAATAAATTTAAAATATGTATAAAATATAACTTTTATTAATCCCTTTAAAAACTAGCGAATTAAAAACAAAATGCAGTCCTAATGTCTGATTGGTAATCAGAACGCATACACTTATAGTAAGTGTCCGTCCTTGTCCTCCTTTCTAACAGAATATTCCTGGAAAACGGGAGTGAAATTATAAAAATCCCTCCCTCCACTGATTGTAATTTGCCAGGAAACTTACATTCTCCTAGTCCTCCAGTAACAACAATGTCTCTGTGTGTGAGCAACTATAATAATAGTTGTCAGCAACGCGATCTTCCACACTGACATGCGCACTTGCCAGCGGGAGACAGAATATACGGGCTGCTGACTCAATATACAGGAGAACTACTACTTCTAGTTGATAGTATTTTTGTAACATAAGTAGCATAAACCCTACCTGCCTCTCAGTGTAACATAGTAGGAGCAAAGGATAGTAAAGAGGCGGCCGCAAAAGGTGATCACCCAAAAATTAGCGAAGCACTCGCTCAAACTTTCCCAGCGGTCTGTCCACAAAAATCATTGGGTAAAGGACCCGCTGGGTAAATGATCGATATAGGCCAAAAAATGATAGAAGGAGAGAAATAAAGGTTGAAAATACAGAGCTATAAGTGTCAATCAAATCACATCAGGACTGCACAGATACTGATACACAAGGTCTGTATTCAGAGACCCAACGATCATTTCGCCATTACAGCTTCATCAAGGGGTAGAGAGCCGGCTCAAAAAGCCCGGTTTTATACTCTCATGCCCTTCCCCTAATAGGTAACACCTGAATAATCCCATCGTTAACTCCTTAGGAGTCACGTTCATAATGTCTCTACTATTAACCCATCAGTTACCAGATATACGTATAGTAACTAATGGCCATGTATAGGACTAAGTGTAATCCATCTTTTCAGTAAACGGAACTTATTAAAACTTATTTTATAATATATATCAGCTTTTTTCTCAATGTGACAAATACAAACATAGTTCTTTATCACACCGAGATACACATAGCACACACTGAGTTTTTTCCGAAAAGTAATTGTACAGCATACATTAAATTAGAGTCATCATTAATCGACATCTACTACAGGTCAAACTTATCAGCACTATTATTTTTCAAAAAATAGTCTAGTAAATAGTATAGGTGATCTACATGTTCATAATCAATCCTATCCAAAATTTCCAGGGGAATATAGAGAAAACCCCACCAGCTTCAACGATAGTTAGTACAATGATCTTCATTAACCCTTAGTATGATAAGATAATAAATCTTAAGGTGAAACCTAAATATCGCCGACACCCAAATATACCCAATAGTATATGTATTGCAATTTTATGGTTTAATCCCAATACAGCAATTAGATACAAGATATTACATGTTAAAAAAATTTTTAGGTATATTTTATCAATCCATAACGTAATGTATCTATTCAAAGTTCCAATTATACCATATTGTACTTGAAGTGCCTAATTTAACAATTATTCTGTTCCCAATGGATCAGATTACTACCCATGTTCTTTATAATCACTCTTAGTGGTAATAATCATTATGGTTACAGCAGGGCCGGCGCCACCTATAGGCGAGGTAGGTGCCGGCCTAGAGCGCACACGTACTGGGGGTGTGGGCATGCAGCGGAGAAGAGCTGCGTCTGCACCCACCACACCGGAACGCAACACAGTCAGGTCTGTGCTGCTACTGCGCTCCCCCATTGCGGTCGCTCTTTAGTAATGCAGAGCGCGATTGGAGTCATGATCTCCCGGCGCGCTCTGCATTACTGAAGAGAAGACGGCGCAGGAGCTACAGGGATGTGATGGGGGGCAAGTTGGAGTGGGTGGGGGGCAAAGTGGAGCTGGTGGAGGCAAAGTGGAGCTGGAGGGGGCAAGTTGCAGCTGATAGGGCCAAAGTGGCGCGGATTGTGGGCAAGTTGCAGCTGGTGGAGGCAAGGTGGAGCTGATAGGGGGCAAAGTGGAGCTGGTGGGGGCAAAGGGGAGCTGGTGGGGGGCATCTCCAGACCAGGGGCAGACTGGCCCAGGTGACAGAGAGAGGACAATCATGAATATTGTAATATATAAGTAGGTGGGGTATAAAGGGGTGGGACACAAGGGGCGGAGCCAAATGGGCAGCAAAATTAGGTTTTGCCTAGGGTCGCAAAAATCCTTGCACCAGCCCTTGGTTACAGCACAATCTAACTGAATTATCACTAATGCTAAATATTGATTGAGGGGATTACTACTGTATATTTACAGCTATAGTGACATACAAAGTTTTTAAATATGTGCTGACAGGTGCATTCCTTCATTCAGTCCATTTGGCCAAAGGGTGTTAAGATTAAAAACCCAACTATTTTCACTTTTTAATAACCTGTTTTCCACATCTCCTTTCCTCAAGCCCAAAGAGATGTGATTCAAGCCAAAGACTTTGATATTATTGAATTTTGAGTCATGTTTTTCCAGAAAATGTCTACTCATTCTTGTTAGCGATTTGCCCTGATTCTTATCCCTAGGTGCATTCTCAATATTTCTTAGGTGCTCTATTATTCTTATTTTCAATTTCCTATATGTTTTCCCAACATATAGTTTATGACATGGGCACTGGATCGCATACACCACATTTTCTGTATCACAATTGATGTAATGATTGAATTTACACCATTTATGGAAGCGATTATATATTCCAATGGTGTTCTGCATGTGTGCACATATTTTACAATGCCCACATGGAAAGCTTCCTATTATGGGTAATTTTCTTGCTTTCTTTTGAGTAAAATGACTCCTAACCAGCTTATCTGCGGTGACTCTCCAATTACTTTTTTCAAAACAGTATCCGATTGTAATACTGACCAATGTTTGGACAATATTTTTCTTATAGAATCCCACTGATTATTGTGGGTGCTGATAACTCTGATAGTTTTATCTTGCTTTTTGTCTTTCTTTGAAAGTAATGTCACTCTAAGGGTATACATTGCTCTTATCCTAGCTTTCTTAATATTGGTTTTAGAATAACCCCGTCCCAACAGGTGGACAGTAAGTTCCTCAGCTCTTTTATTGAATAGTTCATCCGTAGAGCAGTTCCTTTTGATACGAAGAAACTCCCCAATAGGTATTGACCTTATTACTGATTTTAAATGAAAACTTTTTGCATGTAAGATACTATTTGTAGATGTTGGTTTCCTATATAGGTCCGTATGAAGATAACCATCCTCCCCCTTAAAGATCATAAGATCCAAAACATTTATTCTAGAGCTATCAAAGTCTAGAGTCAGTCTTAAATTAAAATCATTCTCATTTAGATTTTTAATAAAGTTTTGTAACTCAACAGTATCACCATTCCACAGAATAAACAAATCGTCTATATAGCGATAGACTGTGAGTATGTTTGTGTCCCAATTCGATGGTGAATCATGAAAAACCACCATCTCTTCCCACCACCCGAGGTACAAATTTGCATATGTGGGAGCATATCATTACATCAATTGTAATACAGAAAATATGGTGTATGCGATCCAATGCCCATGTCATAAACTATATGTTGGGAAAACATATAGGAAATTGAAAATAGGAATAAGAGAGCACCTAAGAAATATTGAGAATGCACCTAGGGTTAAGAATCAGGGCAAATCGCTAACAAGAATGAGTAGACATTTTCTGGAAAAACATGACTCAAAAATCAATAATATCAAAGTCTTTGAATCAAATCTCTTTGGGCTTGAGGAAAGGAGATGTGGAAAACAAGTTATTAAAAAGTGAAAATAGTTGGATTTTTAATCTTAACACCCTTTGGCCAAATGGACTAAATGAAGGGATGCACCTGTCAGCACATATTTAAAAACTTTGGGTGTCACTATAGCTGTAAATATACAGTAGTAATCCCCTCAATCAATATTTAGCATTAGTGATAATTCAGTTAGATTGTGCTGTAACCATAATGATTATTAATCACTACGAGTGATTATAAAGAACATGGGTAGTAATCTGATCCACTGGGAACAGAATAATTGTTAAATTTGGCAATTCAAGTACATTATGGTATAGTTGGGACTTTGAATAGATGCATTACGTTATGGATTGATAAAATATACCTACATTTTTTTTTTAACACATAATATCTTGTATCTAATTGCTGTATTGGGATTAAACCATAAAATTGCAATACATATACTATTGGGTATATTTGGGTGTTGGCGATATTTAGGTTTCACCTTAAGATTTATTATCTTATCATACTAAGGGTTAATGAAGATCATTGTACCAACTATCGTTGAAGCTGGTGGGGTTTTCTCTATATTCCCCTGGAAATTTTGGATAGGATTGATTATGAACATGTAGATCACCTATACGATTTACTAGACTATTTTTTGAAAAATAATAGTGCTGATAAGTTTGACCTGTAGTAGATGTCGATTAATGATGACTCTAATTTAATGTACGCTGTACAATTACTTTTCGGAAAAAACTTAGTGTGCTATGTGTATCTTGGTGTGATAAAGAACTATGTTTGTATTTGTCACATTGAGAAAAAAGCTGATGTATATTATAAAATAAGTTTTAATAAGTTCCGTTTACTGAAAAGATGGATTACACTTCGTCCTATACATGGCCATTAGTTGCTATATGTACATCTGGTAACTGATGGGTAGAGACATTATGAACGTGACTCCTAAGGAGTTAACAATGGGATTACTCAGGTGTTACCTATTAGGTGAAGGGCATGAGAGTATAAAACCGGGCTTTTTGAGCCGGCTCTCTACCCCTTGATGAAGCTGTAATGGTGAAACAATCGTCAGATCTCTGAACATAGACCTTGTGTATCAGTATCTGTGCAATCCTGATGTGATTTGATTGACACTTATAGCTCTGTATTTTCAACCTCTATTTCTCTCCTTCTATCATTTTTTGGCCTATATCGATCATTTACCCAGCGGGTCCTTTACCCAATGATTTTTGTGGACAGACCGCTGGGAAAGTTTGTATCACGGTGCCCGTGATTGCTGCCTTTTTGTGTCAGTTACCTGTAGGGGGCTCCCCATTGGCTCTCTGCCTTCAGCCTGCCCTGCATTGCCTATTTAGACTGAGCCTGGGCACCCTTTGGTTGCCTTTTCGTGTTGTCTCTATGCTACTCGCCTTTTGTTCATGTTCCTGAGCTTCCTGGGCCCTTGCTGTGTTCCTGCTACCTGAGATCGTCTAGTTCCTGAGTTTCCAGTTCAGCGGTTGCTGTTTCCGTTCCTGATCCGGTTGGAGTTGCCCTGTGTCGCTGCTTCCTGCTGCCAGTCCCCGCTGCCATTCCTGACCGTCCATACCATACCATACCGTCGGAGAGGGCTGGTTCCTGTTTCACCTGCTGTGCTTAGTTTCCAGTTCCTTGGGTCTACTATTGCTCCCTAGTCGCTTAGGCGACATTTCCACTCTTGCTGGTTTATCCTGTACGCAGGTACTGGTTCGCTCCACAGCCTCATGGCTATGCTGCCTCGATACTGATTAGGTTCCCGGTGCGCGGGTACTGGTTCGCTCCCCAGCCTCACAGCTACTGTTGCCTCGATACTGTTTTGTATTCCGGTACATGGGTATTGGTTTGCTCCCCAGCCTCACGGCTACTGTTGCCTCAATACTGTTTGTATCCCAGTACGTGGGTACTGGTTCGCTCCCCAGCCTCATGGCTACTGTTGCCTCGATACTGTATTGGGTTCCCAGTACGCGGGTACTGGTTCACCCCTAAAACCTCACGGCTACTGTTGCCTCGATACGATTTATTCCCAGTACACGGGTACTGGTTCACTCCACGGCCACCCGGCTGTTGTTGTGTCTTTGTGATCGATTCCCAGTACGCGGGTACTGGTTCGCTCCACAGCCATCCGGCTGATGTTGCCACATTGTGTGTTACTGCCAGTACGCGGGTACTGGTTTGCTCCTTAGCCATCCGGCTCTTGCTGCTACTTGCATTCTATGCTTCCAGGGTGGGTTGCTGACTGGAAGTGGGGGGAAAGTTAACAAAAATAAACAAAATAAGAAATGAGTACGTAAAATGACAGAGACAGGGATCACCTGACATAAACTGTGATTGGGGCAGACTCAAACTTGATGAGATAGAGTGTTTTGTAGAGAGGCACAAGCCCTAAGGAAACATTGATTAGTTGTAGGAAATTAGACTTGTGCTAGACTCAAGCCTTGAGGAAACATTGGTCTGTAGGACCTGGGCTTGTTAGAAACAAGCCCCCCAAAACTGTTTTTGTTTTGGTAGGATTCTGTTTTTTTTTTTTAAGAAAAAGCCCTGAGCGAAAAAAAAACATGCCCTACTAACCTAGTGCCAGCACGTCACATCACGTTGTGTTGGCCACTGGCCATTATCTAATGTTCTGGTGTAATTGCAGAATTTGCGACTACTGTTCTTGCTGCTGCTGCTGAGTTGTTTAAACATTAGGATGATTAGGCAGCTCAAAGGGAATTGGATCAACAACAGCAGTAACATGGATGAGGGATGAGAAGGTTTCACTTGCCACATCTAGCTCCAGTGATGCGCAGTAGCAACACTATAACTAGCCTCACCAATTCAAGTATATGTGGAGAAAAGAAGAAGTTGGTCAATAATGCTTCCACCTGCTCCTTCTCCAAAATCATGGGTCTGTTATTAGAATACAAAATTTTCCCTTGAGAGCAGGGACTGTGCCTTTCATCAGCAACTGCAATGTGCTCAGTGTGTGTTTGGCAAATAAGGAAAGGACTGGGAACAATGGGCACATCTGGAAACTCATCAAACACACATCATAGCTGTAACCAGACACGATAACACTTAGCGTCCCCAATGTAAAATTATCCTACGAGAAACCAAGTACTGCTGCTGTCACTACTCTTTGTCCACTCCCCACTAAGGACACGGGACAACTTGCAGACAATTTAATAATAATAATAATAATAATAATAATAATAATAATGAACCCTCCGTGGCACCAGTTTAGCATAATCTGTGGGATGTAACCTCCTCAGATTCCGCTTGATGTGATTATCCTCCACAACACTGACATGAGTGGTCAGTACACCACAAAGGGTGAAACGCATGGACAAAAACTGCCACTTCCTGACATCTACCGAATGACTATCAACAGGTGGAGGTAAACGAGGTTGATTGCCAGAAGATGAGCCAGGTGTTTCACTCACCATCGAACTTTCAGCCTCTTGCTGGGTTTCTTTATTCTTCCTCCTCTTTGATGTTCACCACCGTTCTGGTCCTCTTCCAGGTTGTCGGATGCTCGTCATCTGGGGAATCCTCTGACATGCACATCGCTCCTTAAAGGGACATTGTCCCTATTGTGTGCTCCTCCTCTTCCTCTCCTGCTGACTATTTTAACACCTAACTCAGTTGCCCTTGTGTTGGTGTCCAGTGCAGTAGTTCCTAGTTCTTGTGTTTATCTGTGCTTGACCCCTGGCTTGTCTGACCATCCATTCTGGTGCAGACCTGTGGCTCTGTCTGACTATGCTCTCCATGTATAACCCCTGGCTTAGTCTGATTATCCAAACTGGTGCAGATCTGTGGGTCTGGCTGACTGCCCGCTCCGTACTTGACCCCTGTCTTGTCTGACCATCCAAAAAGCTTCCACAAGCTCACTGTTGGTGGTAGTGGAGATGCTCATCCCCAACTTTGTCTCCCATTCGTACTCAGTTTGGGCTAAAAAGGCCATTAATGTTTCTTCCACCCCAGATTCTCCACCATCATCATCACCACCACCACGACCAGTCACTCCTTGCTGCTGCTGCTGTTGACATTATTGATGCTAGCTACTAGTTCTGGCTTCTTCAGGATCATGTTCCATGTGGACACTGCCGTTCTGACTGGGAAAAGGGGACTCCCGGGTCCAGGGGAATTTGTGCTCCCTTGACCAATAACTGACTGCTCTGCATTACTTTCCCTGCCACTCCCTTAATGTTAGTCCCAGCAGCTGCCTCACCATCACTATTATGACTATGAACACCAACCACATCGATTTTAGTCCATGAGTCTTTCTCTTCACTAGTAACATGATCACCCCCTCCCTCACTACTAACACTCTGTACAAGCTGCTAGACCTTCTTAGTAGTAGTACTAGTGGTGGGACTCCTCCCCTGCTCCTGAGAGTTACATGACACAATGGCAGCAGATGCAGCAGGCACAGGTACTTGACCTTTCCTGCTCTCACTACTGTTACCCTCTTCTTCCTTCTGTGAGACAAATTTCCCCAAGATCCCTAAGGGTGATGTAGGAGGACTGGCCATCACTGGATTTGGGGAACCAGGGCATACAGACCCTTTCATGTTGTTGGTGGTGGTCACTTCCTCCTCCTCAGACTCACTGTACACATAATGGCCCTTCTAGCTCCTCCTGTTATTATTATTAAACTCATAGTGATGGCAGTTACTATGATCCTCTCCTGCCTCAGTTTTGAAAAACAACTCACAGCACAACAGCCTAGCACCTCTCTCTCGCTCTGTAACTGCTTGTATTGTATTTTACTTCTTGGAAAACAGAACATTTTTATAGAGAACAGGTAAAAACATGATTAAAGGGGTGAAAACTTCCTAACCATTGAAAAAAATAGCTAAAAATGTTTGCCAATTGGCAAAAACAGTGAAGAATGTAATCGCTTTATTTAAGCACCATGTTATTTTCGCTGATTTTTTCACTGGAAAGCGAGGGGGACCTTTCGATGGAACACTATGGCTCCTTATCAAACCTTAATGCATCTCCCTCCTGTTGACCACAATAGGACATATCAGTAGAATTCTATTATTTTGGTTCTGATGTCTTGTATACACTATAATAGGAGCAAACCAAATGTACCACAAGGGCCAAACAAAACATATCATATCTCCATTGATTTAAATAGGGTTTTTAATGCCTTAAATGCTAGAGAGCTTTCCAACATATTGCAAAGCAAGTATTACAGCATTCATGTGGTAAAATAACCCAATTTAAATCAAAGGGTGTTTTTGTTTGTCCACTGTGGTGCAGCTGGTTTGTTCCACAATTGTTCATTTTTTCAGTGCTTACTGTCCCATATAGTGTATCACTATACAGTAATTGCAGCAAATGTTTTCCATGTGTATGTTTAATGGCTATCTGTTTCCCAGCCCAATGAGTTAAACTAGTTATGGAAACTGTTTCCAAGACAATTTTGGCTGCAGTTGTTCCCTGTGTCCCTTGTAACAAGCACATATGCTGTTTTACAGATTTACCTAACTGTGAAATACGTCACTGTGGACTTTTGCCTGAAGACAGAATTTGATTTGTCAAGCACTTATTGATCTAGATTTTCATATTAGGTTTTTAGTTTTAAAATAATGATAGCCACTGTATGTTTTATTAAATCTTTTTTGGGTAATAATCAAGATGGAGTTCTCAACTATGGCGCAATTATGCCAAACACAAAAGAAGACCAACTGGCACAAACCAACTACACCAATTTGGGGGAAGGGGGAAATCCATTTGCTTTAAATAGGGCATTCAACCCCTTGATTGCTCGAGCGGTATCCAATGCATTATTTTACATTGCATTAGAAAGCTCTTGATCATTCAAGGGGTTAAAAATCCCATTACCAATGGCCCATCGATTTCAAATATTTATTCATCCCCTATAGTGCAGTTGGTTTGTTCCAGAATTTAACTTTTTTTTAATGCTGTGGATAAGGCCCTGTGTATGTAAATAAAATCCTGTAGTTAAATGCATTTACCCTGTTTACAATCTACTTTTTAACTCTTTAAATAGAATAGTATACTTTTATTATGAAAAGTAGATATTGAAGTAAAATAAGTATAATACCACTTCTAAGATTTGCTTCATTCTGAACTCATTACAGTGCAGGCTTGAACGTTTAGGAGTTGGAGCTTAGCATTTGTATACTCAATGCATTTCATGGGGGCATTTTTGATAGAGCAGTCTGTGGAGAGCTCTGCTGATTGACACTTAGGGTGAGATGTTCAAAAAGTCATCATAATGAAAAACTTGTTGGATCATGAGTTGGTGGTAAAAGAAGGACAATATTTTCAGAAGAAAATCCGTCACGTTTGAAAATTCATCTTAAGAATCAAAAATGACTGTAAGAAGATCTCATTGAACACTGTCGTTAAAAATTCTTATCTTAAAAATTGTCTTTCAATTTGTCTTTGAAAAGAAAATTTTCAAAGAAACAAAGACTTTTTTTGTCTTTGAAAAGAATTTTTCTTCTCCAAGTTTAGTTTTTATTAAGTCGGGGAAAATGACGTTAATCAGACCAAAAAATGACGTTCAAACGAATGTTTTTTTCTGAAAATACCTTACATTATGACGGAATATTAAACCACATACAGTTTTAAGATGGATTTTTCCCTTTGACAAAGATGGCGGAATTGGATGCAAAAAATGACGGAAACATCTCTGAGAATTGACGGATCATGGTGTAAGAACTTTTTTATTCTGATTACAGACAATTTCAGTTACCACCACTTTTTGAACATCTCGCCCTTAGTTTGATCTATAAAAACAATTTGTAGTAAAATATTTGCAATCCTTTTAATCAATTGATCTGTATGTACTAACCTGCAGTAATCAAAATAAGACAAGGGGCTGAGTTCTTAGCACAGTGCTCCAAAATATGTTTAGTAACATGTAAAGATGATTTTTTTCATGCATTTTGCCTTAATTCTTTCTAGACTTGCTGTCAGATTATTCCCATTGAAAAAAAATTGAGTACATATCTGAGAAGCAAATAATAATAAAAACAAGGGCCAGAATTCAGGGAAAAGCAGATTATCAAATACTCTTTGGCAGGACTTCCCCGAGATCATTCAGCATCATTGAGCAGTTCACCTTCATTTATTCATCTATTGTATTTCCCTGCCTTGCATATTCGAAGCCATCCTGGTGATACACACATATAGTCATACAAAGTATATGTATGCATGTGTTTGCCCCATTGATTGCAATGGGATCTGCCAACTTGAAACTGGTAAATGGATCTGATGGACCTATCTGTCAATCACTTACTTATAAATAACATGTCCAATGCTGAATAGGCATATGGCTTATGCTCAAGGAAATCCTCTGATTCCATGCTTATTGAGCACTTCGCACCTTGATGAATTTTGGCCAAGTGGGTCTCAGCAGGAGTTGGGTCTTTTAGCACATGGCACAATGTAGGATATAAATGGATATGGTTTTGTTTGTAACAGTCAGTATTAATAATTTGCCAGTCACACTTCTAGTAATAGCATCATTATAAATTTAGGGTCTTATTCATCAAGTTTAAGAGGTGCAATTCTAGAGCAAACCAATACACCATAGATTTGAATTGAAAAATTCCCCATTGATTTAAATGGGTATCCCTACTCCTTGAGTGCTAATACATTTGAAACCTCTCTAGCATTCAAGGGTTATTTAACCCTTATGGTGTAGTTAATTTGCTCCAGAACTGAACCCTGCACCTTTTTTTCTTGTTGAATAAACCATGCAGAACTCTAAATGGACTGGTCTGTCTTCTTGTCTCATCTTCTTCAAGAGCTGAAGCTGACAGTGGAATCCTCATTTCTATTGGCTGTGCAGGTGGTTTGACAAAACAGCTAAAAGGAAACATCAGCTACCTATTCAGAACTCACAAATTCTGTAGACTGAGGGCTCTTATTTTATAATGCTACAGTTTCCAGTGGTGGGATTAACAATAATTAGCTATTGGAGATTACAATTCACCAACCAGCCAATGGGGCATTTCTTGCTGAGTAACCCAAGGGCACTCCCAGTACAAAGCAGTTACTTCAAAGAAGGTAAAATATTTGGACAAGAGGTCAAGTCTAAAACTGGTGGACCAGAGGTTTAGATGTAATGTAAGAAAGTCTTACTTCTCAGAGAGGGTAGTAGATAAGTGAAATAGCCTACCAGCAGAAGTGGTAGAAGTTAATACAGTGACAGAATTTAAGCATATATGGGATAGGCATAGGGCTGTCCTGAAGATAAGACAAGACAAAGGACCAAATAAGGTTTGAGGTTTTTACAGGAGGAAAAATGGGCAGACTGGATGGGCTTTATAGTTCTTCTCTGCCCTCAAATTCTATGTTTCATTTAAAGGTTATACACTGTCACAAAGTGATGGAGCCTCTAGTAACACATTCTGTGGACTCACCCCTCCCACAGAATACAATAGAATAATTGTCTGGGAACCAGGCTCCATCAGTGTGGGTATACTTATATTACCCAGCCATAAAAACTCTACCATATGTGTTTTTCACAACAATGTTTTACTACTCCATTAACTCCTTCAGTGCCAGAGGGTTTACTGAAAGGGTTAAAGTATATATTTTTCTTCCTAGTGGAAGAGCAGAGCAACAGTGATGGGAGCTGCACTCCAACAAAGCCACACATTGCCCTCACTGACTTAACTGTTTGAGGGCCTACAATGCATTGAACATCCCTCTGGCACTCAAAACATTAACATTTGCAAGGAGATTCAAAGCAAATAGTTAACCCTTTAAGAACCAGAAACTGTTGTATAGAACCATTGACTTTCATAATGTACACTTTTCTTTTTTAGCCACTGAAAAATATTTAAACCTCTTTGTTTGAGTCTTTTCCTAGGGCAAACAGCTCACAGATAGTTGAAACTTCATTTGCCTAAATTCAGTAATCTAAGCAAGTCACAGTTACCATGGTTACCAGTCCCAGTTCTCTGTAGTTACTTGAGAATTGTGGAATAACAATGTACTTTTTTGTCTTTTGTATCTAAGCATATTTTTAAAATGGAGGTAGAAAGAATATTCCCTCCAAGACCATCTGTTTCATTGTTATCTTATATTCTCCATTTGACTGACGAGTCAGCCATTGTAATGTTAAAATGATTTACGTTGTACTCTTCAATTATATATTGTGTTACTTTGAGAAAGATAACAAAAGAGTTTTCCCCACCTTAACTTGTTTGTATTCTTTCATTTTGGTAATATTCCATGCAGTGTAGACTATCATAAGCAGGGCCTTTTTAGATAAATCTCAGCCATATCAACCTCTTGATTGAATGTTAGAAAATGGTCTATAGCATCCAATGAGATTATAAAACATGCTGAAGTATTGAGGTTGTTCTAGTAACCCTTTGAGTGCCTGAGCGGTATCCAATAGCTCTCTGGCACTCAAAGGGTTAAAGGGATAGTAATACCTAATTTAACGTTTATTTATTATTATAGGCATTAAAAAATATTAATAACTATGTAAGTCTTATCTCGCAAACCTTTATGGTTTGAGAGATATTCAAAACTAAAGTTCCCTCTTCCTGGATGTTTTAGTCAAGTCTGCTGTCTAGTTGACAGACTTGGATTCTGATCCGCAGACCGGCCCGGCTGAAGAGCCGGCGGCTGGTCTGTGGACCAGAATCCAAATCTGTCAGCTAGAGCGCTGACGTCACTGAGGGGGGAACTTTAGTTTTGAATATCTCTCAAATTATAAAGATTTGAGAGATAAGACTTACACAGTTCTTAATATTTTTTAAATGCCTATAATAATAAATACACTTTAAACTAGGTATTACTATCCCTTTAAGATCAACAGTACCTGAAAATGCACTATAGTGAATAAAGAAATATTTCCAAAATTCTCATTAATTAAAATGGCATTTTCTACCCTTGAATGCTAGAAAGGTCTTACTGAGACCTCTCTATTATTTATGGACATAAAATCTCCATACACAATGGAAATTTACATATGTTCCCTATGCCAAAGTTCATTTGTTCCATAAGTACTCCGGGTGTGGGTGTGGGGATACATGAAGTAGGATAAAGAGGTGATAAAGTGGAGATGACTTCTTCAGTGATATCACTTCGCTGGTTCCTATGTTATTCTGTGGAGATCTTACATCTTAGTGCATAGACTCTATAGAATAACATATGAACTGGAGAAGTGATTTCACTGGAGAAGAGTTCTCCACTTTATCGCCTCTTTATCACTGTTTAGTGAATATCTCCCCAGTTCTTATTGATATATTAGACACACTGGACTGTGTCAAGAGGTTAAAAAATATAATTTAAATCAATGGGAATTTGGGGGAAATTTTCTTTGAACTCTATAGTGCAGGGGATTTGCCCCAGAATTGCTCCACTTTTTTTTTATACATTAACACTTTGAGTGCCATTGCTCTGTAGTGTGTTCCGTACCCCTCTGGCACTCAAAGGGTTAAGCTGATACCAGAACACAAGTTCACTGATGCCTCTGTCTTAAGCCTTTTGAGTGCCAGAGGTTTATCCAACTCAAAGGCACTCAAAGGGTTAATAAATAATAAATAAACTGCTCTGTTATAATATTGCATATAAAGTTTATAGTTTGGGAGGAAAAAATGGCATTTTGGATCTGTTGCATATTGCTTCTGGAGGGTTAATTAGCCTCTGAAATACTGAATTAAAGAAGGGATCAACAAGGATTATTATTTTTTTTTGTGCCAACTGTTCCTTGGCATGTACAGCTAACATATAGTGGCAGTTCCAACATCCTAAATAAGATGATGTGACAGACTGCCTCAATGATCCTATGCCAATAGGCAGGCGCATGCCAACTCATCTGTTCAAAATATGAAGGAAGCTATGTAGCGCATAATGACAGGGAGTCATATGCCTCACATTATAGCAGAGAGTAACTCCTTTGTAAGTTTTATAGATTTCAGATAAAAAAATGTATTACTCTACTATATAATTAAGTTTATGCATAGGCAGAAGAAAGAGGCAGGCCACCAGAGACATGGTACCAGTGACTTTATAGTACTCTCAGAACCAATGTTCCCTTTATGTCAGGGATAAGCAACCTGCTGTCCTCCAGCTGTTATTGGACTATATTTCTGTCATCCTCAGAATGGCTTAAGGGAGCTGTAGTCCGATACTAATTTTATTGCTGCATGTTGCTATCCCTGGTTTAAGCCTTTAGGTGATGCAGAGAGATCTTCTTCATTTATCTCACCTTTAGACCTCCATAATGGCTGCTTCTGGCCTGTGCAGCCAAACATCACATTGTTTCATGTGGAAAAAGAAAAAAGAAAAAATGCAGGAGGCATTCCTGGTGTATCTTCTCCAACAAATTGAATTACTCACCATCCCAATAGAAATAAACTCACAATTGTTATTATATGGCATATTGGTTGAAAAAGCAGCCTTAGAGCTGTGAAACAGGAGTTTGTTTTACTAAACCTTTGGATTTTATCGGAATGGCTACTTCGCTTGTTTATATATATATTTTTTATATTATGGTTATATTTTACTTTATTGCTTGTGGTGTACCTGGAATCTGAAAAGGATACACGATCCAAAACTAAGCAAGGATGGGTAATGTACCCTGCATGTGTTACCAGTTGATTGCTAGCGTTTGCTTGATAATTGACAGTTTATTATTGTGAGTGTATTTGATTAGTCTTATTGAGTGACTAATTATCCATCTGATAACACACTGCAGGCGTCCCTCTGTTTTTTGTGTTCTATCTATCACATTGTTTCACCCAGTCTTAAGAGAAACATGGCAATGGGGGGGGGTTATGCACTAAGGCATGATAAAGAGGTAATAATGCGGAGATAACTTCCCCAGTGACATCACTTCTCCAGTTCCTGTGTTATTCTATAGAGCCTATACACTATGATCTACAAATTTGGAGAAATCTTTGTGCATTGGTTCCATAAAATAACATAGGAAGTGATATCACTGGAGAAGTCATCTCCACATATCACCTCTTTATTACGCCTTAGTGCATACCCTCCAATGTTTGGCTGCAGGAGCAAGAAGCAGCCACTGTGGAGGTATGAAGGAGACAACATACACAAACAATAGGGGGGGGGATGCACTAAGGCGTGATAAAGAGGTGATAACTAGTGTTGAGCGAGCACCCCGATGCTCGGGTGCTCTGACCGAGCACCGCCGGAGGCTCGAGTGCTCGGCCGAGCACCCGAGCCCCATTGAATTCAATGGGGCGACACGAGCATTACACCAGGCACCCCCTGCTCTGATGAGGGGAGGGTGCCTGGTCAATGCCCCCCTTCATCTCCACAATGCCCCTCTTCCACAATGTCCCCCTTCCACAATGTCCCCCTTCCACAATGTCCCCCTTCATCTCCGCAATGCCCCCTTCATCTCCGCAATGTCCCCCTTCCACAATGTCCCCCTTCATCTCCGCAATGCTCCCTTCATCTCCGCAATGTCCCCCTTCCACAATGTCCCCCTTCATCTCCGCAATGCCCCCTTCTTCTCCGCAATGTCCCCCTTCCACAATGTCCCCCTTCATCTCCGCAATGCCCCCTTCATCTCCGCAATGTCCCCCTTCCACAATGTCCCCCTTCATCTCCGCAATGCCCCCTTCATCTCCGCAATGTCCCCCTTCCACAATGTCCCCCTTCATCTCCAAAATGTCCCCCTTCATCTCCACAATGCCCCCTACCTCCAGTCCCTGGTGGTCCAGCGGAGCGTCTGTAAGATCTGTGCCTCCTTCCGGCACAGATCCCTGCCACCCGAACATGGCGGGCGAGCACATGGCGGTACTCGACGAGTACCGCCATGTGCCGAGCAGAGCGATGCTCGAGCCGATCCGAGCATCGGCCGAGCATGCTCGCTCAACACTAGTGATAACACATACATGACTTCCCCAATGATATCACTTTCCCAGTTCCTATGTTATCTTGTGGAGCCTGTGCACTAAGATCTCCATTGGTGAAGAAATCTTAGTGCATTGGCTCCACAGAATAACAT
The DNA here is from genome assembly GCA_037306005.1 of Rhinophrynus dorsalis. Lineage (NCBI taxonomy): Eukaryota > Metazoa > Chordata > Amphibia > Anura > Rhinophrynidae > Rhinophrynus > Rhinophrynus dorsalis. The sequence goes on from CM074721.1 coordinate 290,875,316, forward strand.
AGGACTTGGAGAAGTAATAGCAATGGAGAAGTCATATCCGCTTTATCACCTCTTTATCACACTTTAGTGCATCTCCCCCAATATCTCCCTGCATGTTCAACTACATTTTCCATAAAGTATATGCATGGGAAATAAATAAGTTCTTTTGCTAAAAAAAATGTGCTTTACAGCAATAGCATAAATCTATTAAATAGAACCCTGTGAATTTTACCTTGCTCCTTGGTTCGAGAGTTAACATTCTTAATCAGTCCTGCCTCTAATATCCATGGAAATGGACATAATTTGCTAGCAGGAACGCAAGACTTCAAACAAGACTCCTACTTCTAATCACTGCATATGGTAAGCTTAACCCCTTAAGGACCAGAGTGGCATGCCATGAACTGTATCACAATGCCAGTAACTATCATGTCTGCCTTCATGGACCTTAAATCCAAGACTGGTTACAGATGTTACCTACCATTGCTTGTCAATTCTTTATTAGAAAGTTATTGCAATCCAAACTTGTATTTTTCTTAACATTTGAGTGTATCATTGTTCATAGCCCTTACATTTTATGATGGTACTCTTGTTTTTACAGTCGATGGGGAGCTGTGGTCTCTGCTATAAAGAATCCCTTCACAAAACTGGAAGATTGCCCTGTACTAACGTTTATAGGAAGAATCTTCCAGCCTCGGGAATAATCAAAACAAGACCTGCAAAATCTTTTTTAATAATATGTGTAACTAAACCTTTAACATATTGCACCATTATAGATATGTAGCCTCCAATCTATGTACTGCTCATTTATAGCTTGTCTTCCATTTGGTAATTGGAAAATACACTTTATATGGAAATAGGATTCGGCCCATAATATCATTGCTTTCTTTAGCTACATGGTATGGTTTTGTCTAATGTCCCCAAGGCTCAGAATTTCTCAAGTGGATAGTCTACATGTTCCATGTTTTCTATTAGATGGCCCACATTCTGCTAAGGCTATTAAAATAATTGGCTGTTATACCTTAGGCACCATTTTTATGTGGAACATGTCAGTGCATTATTATCTGGATTGGTCTTTGGGTTAAGGTCAGTATCCATACAGGAAGGAAAAATTATATTGTGTTACGTTATAGCCTCAACCCCCTTGACATATTTTTCTTTCAGATTACATTGTTCCAGTATTTCCATATTTGCACTGGAATAAATCTTTCAAAGCTAGACATTTGGCTTGGACCCATTACAACATATTCTATTAACCTCTTAGATGCTAGAGAGGACTTTAATGCACTGTGAAGTAATGTGTTGAAGCTCTCTTTAGCATCTAAAGGGATATGCTTCTATACCAATATCCTTGCTTCTATGCCACTGTTCTTAAAATGAATTGATTCAAACCAGCAGTTTACAATTTCCATTTAGTACAGGGCTATTAGGTATACATTTCAGTTTCATCTCAGGGAACTTGTAAATGAAAACATTTCTAGTTCCGGAGAAATGTTTAAAATCATTTTTAGGCCTCATCTAGAATATGGAGTACAATTTTGGGCGCCTGTTCTAAAAAAAGACATTGCTGAACTGGAAAAGGTGCAGAGACGTGCAACAAAACTGATAAAGGGATTGGAGGATCTGAGTTACAAAGAGAGACTAGCCAAACTGGGTTTGTTTACATTAGAAAAGAGACGTCTAAGGGGTGATATGATTACCATTTACAAATACATTCAAGGTCAATACAAAGAACTATCCAATGAATTATTTATGCAAAGAGCTGAGCTAAGAACAAGAGGTCATCCATTAAGACTTGAGGAAAGGCGCTTTCGACTAAAACACAGGCAGGGATTCTTTACAGTAAGGGCGGTAAGGCTATGGAATTCCTTGCCTCGGGATGTTGTGCTTGCAGATAATGTAACTGCATTCAAAAAAGCAATGGATGCCTATTAGTGATGAGCGAGCGTGCTCGGCCGATGCTCGGATCGGCTCGAGCATCGCTCTGCTCGGCACATGGCGGTACTCGTCGAGTACCGCCATGTGCTCGCCCGACATGTTCGGGTGGCGGGGATCTGTGCCGGAAGAGGCACAGATCCGAAGAAGCTCCGCTGGACCACCAGGGACTGGAGGTACGGGGGCATTGCGGAGATGAAGGGGGCATTGCGGAGATGAAGGGGGACATTGTGGAAGAGGGGCATAGACTCTATGCCCCTCTTCCACAATGTCCCCCTTCATCTCCGCTATGCCCGTCTTCCACAATGTGCCCCTTCATCTCCGCTATGCCCCTCTTCCACAATGTGCCCCTTCATCTCCGCTATGCCCCTCTTCCACAATGTCCCCCTTCATCTCCTCTATGGCATAGAGGAGATGAAGGGGGACATTGTGGAAGAGGGGCATAGCGGAGATGAAGGGGCACATTGTGGAAGAGGGGCATAGCGGAGCTGAAGGGGGACATTGCGGAGCTGAAGGGGGCATTCTGAGATGAAGGGGGCATAGCGGAGATGAAGGGGGCATTGACCAGGCACCCTCCCCTCATCAGAGCAGGGGGTGCCTGGTGTTGCCCCATTCATTCCAATGGGGCTCGGGTGCTCGGCCGAGCACTCGAGCCTCAGGGGGTGCTCGGTCAGAGCACCCGAGCACCCGAGCATCGTGGTGCTCGCTCAACATTAATGCCTATCTAGCACAGAACAATATTGACAGTTATGACAGATGGCTTCAAAGCAAATAGGATATTGAGCCGGGGAACTATTTGACACACACACACACCTACACTAGAAATTGCTCCAGAGGGCTTTTTTGTTGCCTTCCTCTGGATCAACAGGGGTGTTATTGGCATGGGCTGGACTTGATGGACGCATGTCTTTTTTCAGCCTTATCTACTATGTTACTATGTTACTATATTTAAAAAAAAAAAGGTTATAGTTCTGCCTTTGCATAGTGTTCGGCAGTATCTTTTGTCCCCTCTTGTATTTGGTTAAGGGATACTAACTCTTCCACTTACCTTACTATGGCCAGAAGATCCTTATTGCCTCTATGAATTCTGCCTTTGCTCTTTGGTCCAATAGATATGTTCAGTCAGTCTTAAATGTCATGCCAATACAGGTGTATTAAACACTTGATATATCATCCCAAAGGGTGGAGAGAAAATGTGAGAGGTCCTACACAAATATGGCACTCTGACTAAGGCACAGAACTCAAATATATCAAAAAGCAGCATTTATTGGATACAATATATTTGAGTAAAAATGACTTAAAACAATTAAAAATACTCAGGAGAACAAGGGGATACGTTATTCAAATATGTACTCTATGGATAAACTACACATACATTATGATGTAAATGAGCAGGTAAACAGATATCATGAAGTCTGTTTAGAGCCTATATTTGTACGTTAATGTGCAAAAGTCTTAGGCAGGTGTGAACAAATGCTGTAAAGTAAGAATGCTTTAAAAAAATAGACGTTAATAGTTTATATTCATCAATTATCAAAATTCTTAGTGTGTGAACAGAAGAAAAATCTAAATTAAATCAATATTTGGGGTGACCACCCTAGGCCTTCAAAACAGCATACATTCTTCTAGGTACACTTGCACAGTTTTTTAAGGAACTCGGCAGGTAGAAATAACCACAGTTCTTCTGTGTGTTGATGGAATAAACCAGCACATTTTTAACACCCGTAAAAGACCTGTAAGTGAATTTCTTTTGGATTATCTATGACATGTTTAATATGGATTAGCACCCAGGTCAGAGGCTTAGTATTACAAGTGAGTGTACAGGATTGCTATATATTTATAAGAGTCTATAGGATGCACTCACGACAATGGTATAAACTGCCATTAAGTTATGGAAACAAAGTTCTAAAGAATAGCAGTCACTGTACTTATCCATAGTCTATAAACATACTTGTGTTTATTGAAAGAAGGTTGACGTTTCGTTGGACACTTCCACCTTTATCAAGACAACCACTTACATCAAACAAAATTACTACATGTATGTATCACGGTGCCCGTGATTGCTGCCTTTTCCTGTCAGTTATCTGTGAGGTTTTCCCATTGGCTGCCTGTCTTTAGTCCGCCCAGTATTGCCTATATAGACTGGGTTCTGGCACCCTTTGGTTGCCCTTTAGTGGTGTCTCTATGTCAGTAGCCACCTGCATTTGTTTCCTGTGTTCTATGGGCCTTGTTTGAATCCTCTACTGTCCAGTGTCTGCCTGCCTACCTGACTGACAGCCTTCTCTGCTGAAGTGGTTCCTGCCTCCGTTCCTGATGTAGACGGCTGCCAGCGTTTTCCTTCCAGGTTGGGGACAGAGTATGGCTATCCTCCAGAAATCTCAAGTTACAAGTCCCATCTAACAAATTGGCTCCTCAATTTATTGGTCCATATAGGGTGATTCGTGAAATCAACCCTGTCTCTTATGCATTGGATATCCCTGCATCCATGCGCATTCATAATGTGTTCCATGAGTCGCTCCTCAAACCTCTTGTATGCAACCGCCATACTACTAACCCTGTGGTGCCAGGGCCTATAGAGGTAGAGGGTCAGGAGGAGTACGAGGTTCAGAGTATCATTGACTCCTGCAGACTTAGAGGAAAATTGCAGTATTTGGTACATTGGAAAGGTTATGGTCCAGAAGAACGATCCTGGGTGGATAGTACGGACCTTCATGCTCCCAAATTACTGCAAATTTTTCATTCCAAGTATCCTCAGAAACCAGGTCCCTCTTCAAGAAGGGGGGGGTCTTTGAGAGGGGGGTACTATCACGGTGCCCGTGATTGCTGCCTTTTCCTGTCAGTTATCTGTGAGGTTTTCCCATTGGCTGTCTGTCTTTAGTCTGCCCAGTATTGCCTATATAGACTGGGTTCTGGCACCCTTTGGTTGCCCTTTCATGGTGTCTTTATGTCAGTAGCCACCTGCATTTGTTTCCTGTGTTCTATGGGCCTTGTTTGAATCCTCTACTCTCCAGTGTCTGCCTGCCTACCTGACTGACAGCCTTCTCTGCCGAAGTGGTTCCTGCCTCCGTTCCTGATCCGGTTTGGGCTGACGTTCCTGCTTCTGTTCCTACTCCGGATGACTGCCGTTATTGTTTCAGCTTCCTGTCCCGGCCTGGCTGTCCCTCCTGCTCCTGGATCGTCTTGGATATCCTCCGTTATCATTGTTGCTTTGGAGACATACTGATCTCTGGGAGTATTCCGTGTAGTCCAGTACGCGGGTACTGGTTTGCTCCTTTACAGCACTGGTTGTATACTCCTATAGTCCAGTACGCGGGTACTGGTTCGCTCCTATGTTTTCCGGTTGCTTACTGCCACCTATACAGCACCACTTTCGTCTCCGTGTAGTCCAGTATGCGGGTACTGGTTTGTTCCTTTACAGCACCGGTTGTGTTTCACTGTAGTCCAGTATGCGGGTACTGGTTTGCTCCTATTCACCGGCTGCTTGCTGATTCCTATACAGCAGCGGTAGGTCTCCTTGTTGTCCAGCACTTGCGACTGGTTTGCTCCACCTCTTCACCAGTCGCTGAGACCACCTTCATTTTGTACCAGTACTTGTCTACACTGAGTCCTTGTTAGGCTGCCTTGCCCGGTATATTGGCAAGGCCGGTAGAGCCTACTCACTCATTTTGCCAGTCCTAAGGCTGCCTTGCCCAGTATATTGGCAAGGCCGGTAGAGCCTTTTTCCATCTCCTGTTACCGGTCTCCAGGCTGCCTTGCCTGGTATATTGGCAAGGCTGGTAGAGCCTACTCACTTGTTGTGCCAGTCCTAAGACTGCCTTGCTTGGTATATTGGCAGGGCCGGTAGAGCCTTCTCCCTCTCGTGTTGCCAGTCTGCAGGCTGCCTTGCCTGGTATACTGGTAAGGCCGGTAGAGCCTATTCCATCGTTGTGCCAGTCCTTGGGCTGCCTTACCCGGTTATTGGCAAGGCCAGTAGAGCCTATCCATATTCACTGTACCATTGTTCTCTACTACTTTGTACAAGTTGTGTGTTTATATATGTGTATGTCAGGACCCGCGAGGGTTCTCTTTAAACTTTCAATAAAGTTGTGTTTTTATCTTAACTCTGTGTCTGAGAGTCAAAACAAACCATGATAGTATGCCCCCCCAGTGGGACTAGTTGAAAACTGCCAAACAGACAAATTTAAATTAAGTGGTAGGTGACCTCATTACCATATGATGTCACCAGCAAGTGTCTGAGGGGATAAACACAATATATAGAAGCATAATCTACATCAAGTGGAAAATGATGTTAATCATACACAAGATACGTATTCATAGGATACGTAATCACATAAACATTTAAAAGGTCCAATCTAAATCAGATAGCACATGCGAGAAGAAATATAAATATAAAATATGTAAATAGATTCATAACTCTACCACCAATACACACATGATTAGTGTACTGTATGTTCACAATATCCTAACAGAGTGCTCTAGTGGGTCTCTGTTACATTGCACAGCAAATGAGTTGTGCATCAAAAAAAAGGTAAAAGGGGAAATTAGGACTCAAAATCTCTAAAGTACACCTGGATCACACAGTCTTCGTCAAGTGCTCTCTGAGCTCTAACATCATAGATTCTCTAGCTGGGACAGAACAGCTGCTACCGTGCTTACCAGTTTAAAGAAAAAAATTTTTCAGCATAAATGTTTCCCATATAAAAATAAGAACTTTGCTTCTAGAGCAATGTCTCCAGGTTCTCAGTGGGTAGTTGATGATGGGATTTGTAGTTTCAAACAGCTGGGGGAGATAGGTGTTATAAATGTGAGATAAACTCTTGTAAGATAAACTCTTATGCAGCTTCTGTATTAAGATTTTTCATGTTGAAGGGAATTTGGGTGTTTATTTCAGCAAGCTAAAGTGGATCAATTCTGAAGCAAACCAAATGCATAATAAGGGACAAATAAAAATGCTCATTCATTTAAATGGGGCTTTATGCCTCCTGATTACTAGAGAGGTCCACAATGCTTTGCAAAGCAATTCACTGGAGACGTCTCTAGCATTAATGAGGTTAAAAAAAACAATCACATGGGAATTTTTATTTATTCCCTATAGTCAGTTTGGTTTGCACTTGCACTGTCTACATAGCATAGCCTAGGCTGGAATTGGAGAGTTTTTCATGGTGGAGTGTTTATCTTACCTTTATCTTACCTTTATCTGCAAGACAGCGCTTACTTTCTCTCTCTGTAGAAAATCTCTTAGTTTTCTATCTAGGGGGAAACGTCTCAGTTTTTGTGTCGGGAGGAAACGTCCAAGTTTCACTGTTCATAGGAAATGTCTCAGTTTGTCTATCAGGAGGAAATCTACCAAATGCTCTGTCCATAGGAAATTTCCAGTTTATCTGGCTGCACAGTATCTCCTAGTTTCTGTGCCAGTAGGTGAAATCATAGTTTCCTTGGCTGCAGTGAAACTTCCATTTCACCTGGCTATATGTAATCTCTCACGTTTTATAGCTGCTGGAAATCTCCCAGTTTCTCTTTCTGTATCACCCAGTAACTTTGACGAAAGGACATCTTATATTCTCTACAATTTCTCAGGCTTTTATCTGCTTATCCAGCTTTTCTGTGAATCAGTCCTGACACATCAGTATTTATATACATTATCCAGCCTAGAGTCTTTTATAGATTCCTTAGATTTCTCCAGTAGCCTCAATAATATTGAATAGATAGAAAGATGTTTCTTTGCCTATAGATTACATTAATTGTCTTCATCTTACTCCATATATAAAATGTGAATATTTTATCAGAGGCAGGAAATCACACAGCTTTTCCCTGAAAAAGGTTGTATAGCAAAGTGATTCTTACAAAAAAAAAAGTTGGCAAGTGTACAAATATAATGGTATTCTAATCAATCAATCAAATTGAAATTACTAAGCGTTCCTCCTTCTTTATCCCCAAACCCGTACAGTGCCAGTGAGGTATATAATGCATTGCATTGCAATGCATTGGATACCTCTCTGGCTATCAGAAGGTTAAACATTCAGTAAAGTTTTTTTAATGAAAAAAATATTATTGTAGGTCTGTGTTCATCAAAGATATTTTCACAGATGGCAGCTGCTGTGTTCAGAAATGTTTACAGTTCAAACTATACTGAAGAGGTAAAGCTTTAACTATCACATTGTGTGGAGAACTGTGGAGAAAAGTGGCTCCCCTCTCCCGTATAATGAAATAGGAAAACTAGACAGCAGGTATAATTTTTTTTTCTGCATTGTTGCTAACCATTAACAAAAAAAAAAAAAAAAAAAAAAAAAAAAAATATATATATATATATATATATATATATATATATAATGTCATAATGTGAATGGATGAATGAATGAATGTTACATCATCCAGCTATTCAAGTACTCTTGTATTACTCGGTAGGGAAAGCACTCTAATATATTTCTTCCCCCCATAATGGAAGTTTACTATTCCTTTAACCCTCTGAGTGCCAGATGGTTAAGCAATGCAATTTGTACTCTTCTGGCAAATTTTTCATTTTCCAAGAGTACTTCTGCCAGCTTTAAGGCCCTATTGGGAGCTCAGTGCCAGTTTGTAGGGTCTTGAAATGGGTTAACTATGTACAGCCTTCTGCAAGTGTGTGAGTAGGGCAGGGCTTATAAATGCTATTGTTTTTTATATTTAGTTATTCCCATTGAAATCCTGTTGTGTGTGGGCAGACTGGAGGTTGACATATGGCTGGAGGAGCCTGCATTTTATAATCTGACAAATAATCAGGGTAAGATACCCAGAATAATCTGCTGCTGGGCCTAGTAAAGTATACACACCTTAATTTTCCCCTATATATCAAAGAATTTGTGCATTCAAAAGAGATAAGTTGGCATAAAACATATCCATGAACCAATACAGAGCAATAACTTTTTCTGCCAACTGCATGATGTGATATACCAGTACTAGGCCACCCACCCTCTTCAACACCCAACTGCATGATGTGATATACCAGTACTAGGCCACCCACCCTTTTCAGCACCCATTAAAAATGTCTTCCTTCAATAGCAATAATTACACAATCCACCATGCAAACAGGGCCGGATTTACATCTTAGGAGCCTGTAGGCACAGAAATCTGAAGTGTCCCCCCATTAGCCATCTCCACTGGTCACCTCCACAATGCTCCTAACCTCCACATTGCCCCCCATCATCTCAATATTGCCCACATCAGCTCCAGCTTGCCCTCACATTGCCCACATCATCTCCACATTGCCATCATCTCCATAATGCCCCCCATCAGCTCCATATTGCCACCATCAGCTCCAACTTACCCTCACATTGCCCCCATCATCTCCACCTTTCCCCCATCAGCTCCATATTGCCACCATCAGCTCCAACTTACCCTCACATTGCCCCCATAATCTCCACATTGCCATCATCTCCATATTCCCCTCCATCAGCTCCATATTGCCCCCATCAGTTCCAACTTACCCTTATATTGTCCCCATCATCTCCACATTGCCATTATCTTCATATTGCCCCCCATCAGCTCCAGCTTACCCTCACATTGCCCATTTGCCATCATCTCCATATTGCCCTCCATCAGCTCTAGCTTGCCCCCCATCAGCTCCATATTGCCCTCACATTGCCCCATCATTTCCACATTGCCTCCCAGTGTCCATTTCCTACCTCTTCCCTGGTGGTCCAGTGGCAAAAGAGGTCTGTCTGTGCCTTCTTTGGCACAGACCTGTAGCTGCCGTAGCTCCCGCTCGGTCTTCTTTTCAGTAATGCAAAGCACTGGGAGATGATGTCATCTCCCAGCGCTCTGTATTACTAAAGCGCCGACGAAGGCGCTCAGCAGCTACAGGTCTGTGCCGAAGGAGGCACAGACCTCACCGGGCGGTGGGGGGTTAGTGTGGGTAGCGGGGCTACTTTTTTTTTTTTTTTAAAAGGGTCCCAATGACAGTCGCCCCTCTGTGGGGTGTGCCTGTAGGCAGATGCCTACTCTGCTTATGGTAAATCTGGCCCTGCATGCAAATGCACATATGTTGTAATACATAGGAAAACAGCGAGGCTGATGTATGAAGAAGACTGGAATATTTCTGGAGCAAACCAAATGGAGGACAAATGCAATTCACAATATTTCCATTGATTTAACTTTGAACCCCTTGAATGCTTCACATTGAAGTTGGGACAATTATAGAATGAGGGGCTAAAGACACTAGGTAAATTAATGTGAATTTTTAGCTGTCCCTATAGTGCAGCTGGTTGGCCCCAGATTTGCTCGGCTTTCCCTTGTAACATTAGACTCAATGTGCTGCCGGCCCCTGTATAATGAAATGGCTTTCTACAATAAATGACAGGAAAAAAGCTAACAAAATCTCCCAGGAGCTTTGGTAATGCATTGAACCCTACAGTACAGGTTCTAGTTAATATTCTGTTTAAATATATTACAACCAATGTTGTCTCACATAGGACACTGCAAATTGCCTGTTAATAGTCAGTGTTCAGCAGGGGAAATGATTCACCTGCATACCTGGACCTGCATAAACTATCTGCTAATTAGCTGTCTGCCTCACTCAAAGTCACATGCACAAAGCTGCAATATATGGATTAAGACAAGTGGATGCAGAACCATTTTCCTAAAACCTCTCCCCAGACAGACCCTTATAAGAATTCCTTGCAGTAATTTTAGAATTATCCTCTTTATTATATTTTGAATGACCTGATGTTTGGGCTAGGCAGTTAAAAAGATGGAAATGTTTTGTTTTTATGTATAATGCATTCAAAAATTCTAAAGATCGTGACTGATGTTTACCATCCATCCTTCCACCCCTTACTCTGGTGTCAACCTCGTCTCCAAACAGAGTGCTGACCCGCTCGATGGAGTGGCAACCAGTTCAGCATTCACTCACTGTCAAAGGTTTTAGTCAAGGTTTAGGATGCATTAAAAGTACTTACATAGACGTAAAGGCTTCCATATGAGTAAGCAACAGGTTTAGTTGCCATGGCAACTGGTTGACCACCCATAAGCCTCTTCACATGGGATATGGCTGGTATTGCATAAAGGGTTGGCAGGGGATATTAAACAATGAAGAACTTTTAAACTAGTGAGAATTACATAGCAATACATTAAATTAACAATAACCCCCAAAAAACATTTTTTTTAGTTTTAGCAGTGCTACTGGAGCTATTAATTTATGCAAGAGCATGCCTAGGCACGCACAATTAATATAATATTAAAGTACATATGTATTTTTATTATATATCAAATACCAAGATTAGCAAAGGGAAGGCAGATAAGATCAAAGCTAATATGTCACAGCAGGACCCCTGCTCGGCTGGGTGGTCCATTAAACTTTGATCCAGTTCAAATAAATGATGTATGTTGGTATCGACATAAATAAAATAATTCTTAGGATATATAAAGAGGAGACCTGTGACAGTAAGGTTACAGTACCATCATGCCTTGTATAACAGGGTCTACCTCAAAATCTGACCTTAGTGCATGTTCTTTTTAACCTTTTGAGTGCCAGAGGGGTACGCAACGCATTGCTTTGCAGTGTTGCATACCCTTCTGGAACTCAAAGTGTTAACTCTTTGAAACCCAGAGAGCAGTGCAACATATTGAATCTGTATCAATATTTGCTGTGATGTATGCCTGTTGTATTTGTGATTATTGCTGTCCAGCTGTACAGAACTCAACACATAACTGATAACACATGAAGTATTATGTTGTAATCAAGCCGCACAGATCTGTATTATTTTCCAACACTTTCTAATATAAGTGCACATATGGAAAATAACTGAAAATAAAGTCAGTGAAGACGTTTTCCCCTCCTCTCATGAATCTGTACTTTCATTTCCATTTATTTATTGCCATGTCAATATTATTTAAAGCTTCTGCAAAATAAATGTTCTCATATAAGGCAACTGCTGTGTGTTGCAGTAATTTATTATACTGTTTTACATAAAGGTTTGATAAAAAAAAAATCCTTGCCAGGATTCCAAAAGGTTGATTAAAAGGGGAGTTTTACCCTTGGATTAACTGACTCCTAATTTGTTTACAACAATGATTTACCTAGGCAGGTGTCATCCATAAAGTAGTCAAGTATACCTATTTATTTATTTATATGCATTTAATCCCAGCTGAGTTTAAATGCAAAAAAAAAAAAACAATAAAAATATATATAGTTAATCCAAAGGTGTAGTTCCACTTTACTAATAAGAACCGGATAAAATTTTGGGACAAACTAGCTGTACCATAAAACATATACCAAATACCCACTGATTTAAATGGAACTTTTAACCCCTTGAATGCTAGAGAGTCCTCCAGCACTGTAAAGTAAAATGATGGAAATCTCTCTAGATTTCAAAGGGTTACATTCCAGGCTTAAATAGCACTGGAGCAATACTGCTTGGAGGATATTGAAGAACACTGCTATGAGGAAGTCAGTGATAGGATGCCTCTGCATGGAGGCCCACTTAAAAATTACTGCAAGACAGAGTTAGCATGGACGAGTACCACAGCATTTACCAAATGGAATGGTGCTTTGTCATCTCACAAGACATGAGAGAAAGATTCCTTAAAACTTTGTCATCCATGGTGTACATACAATATGGCCATCAAATTTTACCCCATGGAAAAATGAAATCCTTCCTCCTTTTAGCTTTTTCCCCTATTCTCATACTTCTCTTCCCTCTCTCCTTTACCCCTTTATTGTTTTGGATCATTCCCACATACTAAACAGCTGCTAAGATTTGAACCATCTAAACTGTTCTGTACACTGTGAGCATGCTAAACTGTTCTGTACGCTATTATTGAGATGCGTATCCACTGTTATAATACTGTTGTATCTGTGTTATACTTAATAAACTATTTTCTTTTAAATTCCACTTAAAGGACAATTATGTTTTACTAATTCTGCTTCTATGGGAACAGACCTAGGGGCAGATTTAAAGGTTCATATTAAAACAGCCTCTAAGTAAAAATGGCCTATCGGCTGCAAATAATAAATGATTTACAATTTTGAATCACAAAAAGAATGGATCAGGTCACACATCACAGTGCCACTGAGAATAACTGGTTGTATGTGCAACACACAAGCCTAAAATAATTCCCCGGAATTAAAGGAGAAAAATGTAGGCCTTGGTGTTGTGTATGCAGTCATTTAGTCTAGCTTTAAATGACATATCTCACATTTGATTCCCACATGGATCCTCAGGAGTGGTGATGCCATGGATGGATGGTACACCAGTCACTATTTGCAGGATACACATGGGAACCAAATATGAACCATTGTAGTTTGTTCACCAACAGGCCATGAATGATGGATATCTCTGATTGAGTATGGCTGCCTCACTCAGAAGAATGGATGGGCTTATCCATAAAAACAACAGGCCTCAATCAAAGATATCCTTCACTACTGGCTTGATTGTTGCCCTTCAGGATTGAACTGGAACAGACCTCATGGACAGGATCCTGTCAAGTTCATCAATCTGTGATTGCCATGGTGGTATCCCATGCGTTGCAATGTAATACATAGGATACCATCATGACAGAGAGTAACATGTCAGCTACTTAGAAATCTTGCATTCTATGGGATAAAACTAAAAAGATAGGGATGAATAACAGTTGAATCGTACTGCAGATCTGTTAACAGAAAGAAAAATGGTATGACATGTATGTGGATATGTACCTTTTATATGTATACAAATAAATCATAAATAAAAACATACCTAGTATATCCCATCTAAGTAAGGTGAGATATACTAGGTATGTTTTGATCTATGATATCAATAGAACTTAAGTTTTGATAGTTGCACACATATAGCCAGGAAGGCAAGCAAACGTACTGAACTGATCTCTGGGTTCATATCTTGGTAGGATATATTTGTACACATATGAAAGGTACATATCCACATAGATATTAGACAATTTTTCTTTCTATGTACATTGTACAGGATAGTAATGGTTAATTTCACCTTTATGTAATATTGTAGGCATTCAAAAAAGCTGCATATTCCAGTCATTTGACCAGACGGAGGCTCTTCAGCAGAGGCAAAATTGCGCTATTCAAAGATAAATATGACATTGGAATGGTCTACAAAGTGTGCCTGGTTTGCAAGTACACTTTGCAGACCATTCCAATGTAGTATTTATCTCTAAATAGCCCAGTTTTGCCTCTGCTTAAGAGCCTCTGTCAAATGACTGGAATCTGCAGCTTTTTCGAATGCCTACAATATTATATCAAGGTGAAATTAACCATTACGATCGCATTAATCCTGTCATTGCTACGTTTACTAATCACACCATCTCATTTACCCACACAGCTGACGGGCCTCCAGCACAGCAGGAGCCCATGGAGGAGGCTGAATCACCACCCAGTGAGGAGTACACAGAGGAGGGGACCAGTCGTGGGTCACCATACCCACCATCAACACCTGCTGCAACACATGCTGCTCCACCAGCTACTCAGCCTGCTGCTCCACCTGCTCTACCTGCATCACCTGCACTGACACCTGCTGCTCCACCAGCTGCTCCATCTGCAACAACACCTGCTCCAATGCAATACAGTGCATGGGTGACAAAGGAGGAAAGGTGGATGCATCCCACAACCTCCACTAGGTACTACCCTCCAGCAGCAGCACCATCACCATCAGGGAGGCAATGGCAGCCAGGTGGGGGCCAAGCACCTACCAGTGGCCAAGGTATGACCCTTGGCCACTGGATTACCAACAACTGGGCCTGATTGGGGAGCCCTAGCTCCCTGTACCGCACATGCCCATCATCTGCAACAGCCTCACCACCAGCAGACATAGCACCAGCAGCAGCAGCAGCAGACACAGCAGCAGCCACATCTGCAGCAGCGGAATACACAGCAGCAGCAGACCCTCCACCAGCAGCAACCACACCAACAGACTCACCAGGCACATCCACCTCCAGCAGTACACTCATGAGGGGGATGGAGGTGGAGTGCATGGTGCTCCAGAGGAGACTAATCCAGGAATTCCAGAGGGCCAACGGGAACCTCACAAGGCTCAGAAGGGAATCCTGGAGGAACACCTCAAGAATTGAAGCAAGGATACATGCCCTGGAGGGAGAACACATGGTACAGACCACACAACTCCGTCAGTACCATACGGGGATGATGGACATGATGAGGCATCTGCTAGTGGAGTTCTGAGACCACAACTGCAGGGAGAACCTCTGTGTGGAGAGGGAGCAGTGATCGACAGAGGGGTCCACTGCACCCTACACTCCCTCCAGTGTGACCCCTGAAGGTACACCAAGGTTGCAAAGGGTGACCAGACAGTCAGCCAGGGCATCCACCTCTGGCACCCAGTTGAAGGCCCCCCCCAAAAAAATAAACTGCCCAAATTGTTATTTTCCCCCTTAATAAATAAAAAATTGTGCTTTTGAATCCTGTCTGATATGCTTTGTGTTTAGTGATAAATTGGGTGGCAGAAATGTCTCCAATGCATTGCCAAGCAATGCAGTGAACACAACTTCAGCCGAGGTAACATGTTTGTAGGATGTTACAACATGGGTTCACTCACATACATCCTTGTACAAATTCAACTGGCAATCCATCTCTGGAGCCAAATAACATGACAGTGTTATATGGCCATGATGTGGGTTGAATTTTAACAAATCATACCTCTTAGCACAACTGGTGCAACACTGCGAACATTCATCTGCATCGATTGTAGTGTTTAAGGGGTTAACCAAACATACAGCTATTTGACTTAGCAGAGAACTAACAAGCAGGACAGATGGAACATGCAGCAAAATAGTCTTTTATTCAAACTGTTTTTGTGAAACTGACTTACTGGAGAACATAATGTTCACCCCAGGATTTCAATGTGTGTGCTACAGTGAGCCAGTTTCACAATAAGAGTATGAATCACAGCCTAACTTACTGGAGAACCCAATGTTCACCCTAGGATTTCAATGTGTAGCACACACATTGAAACATTAGAATGAGCATTGGGTTATCTAGTAAGTTGTGTTGTTGTTTTACTAAGGTTGTAACCGACTTCACCAGTGATAACACTTGTCCACTTAGTCTAGTTCTTTGTTGATGTTGCCCATGTACTGAGATATGTCAAACTAAAGCACTCTCAGAACATTGATTACATTGAGCAACACAGAAACTATGGATATGAAATCACTGTGGAAGTATGTCCCCTGTATCACCTCTTTATCACTCACAACACACAGTGTATAATTTCCATCATCTCTTTGCACGAATACGTCACAGAGTCCACTCATGGCCAAACAAGTAGTGGACTCCTGTGATGTAGGTCATGCCTTCCCATGTATGAGGGATACTCTAGCCTTGAGTGTGGTTCCACATTGAGACATGTCTAATCCAACATTTATTCATACAGACACAGAATAGTGATGGTCCTGCTTTATTGTGTCTCAAACTACAGTAAAACATACATGTGTTTTCTGGGTATATTACCTATATATGCATTGAACACAAAAGGTACATTTAAACTAAATATAAATACTTTAGAAACACTACTGAAGTGTTCATGTGTTGTCCACAAAGTTTGTTAGCTCTGTAGATGAGCATTCTTACTGTACAGGTTTGATAACTGGATGTTAGTTCACAAATGGATTTGTGTCTTCTGTGGATATGTGAATGTTCCAGTAGAGGTTGCTGTGAACATCAGGTCAAACATTGCATCACCAACACAATCTATTGAAACATCAAGAAGTGAGCTTCATGGAAGTGTTGTGCAGGCTTCAGTCCAGTCACATGGAGACTCCTCTGTTCAAGGATGGATCATGCTATGGATGCCTGTGGGACAAGAGGACAGGATTTGGAGCAGCACCCTCAAATTGATCGTCATGCAACAGCTTCAACATCATTATCCCCTTAATCTTTTCCGTTACAGGGGAGTACACAAACCATTGGTTTGTAATGTGTTGTCTACTCGTCTGTAACCCAATATGGAGAGAACCAAGGGGAGATCAACCAGCCCTAGGGATATGTGCCCCTGACATGAATACACACATCAACAAATATGTCCTAATAGCTCCATGAAACAAATACAATTGGCCTGCCACTGTGAGAGTGACAGTGGCAGGCCAAATGTATTTGTTTCATGGAGCTATTAGGACATATTTGTTGATGTGTTTATTTATATCAGGGACACACATCACTGCACACACAGAGGTCATCATGGTGTCCCTTGAGAGTGATCCACATTTCAAGACCTCTATGTTGTGCACCAATACCACTGTAGATCCCTCTGCTGCTCATTTCAGCTCTAGCAAACTCCAGGTCCCATGTTGACTCCAATGGCCCTTTAACCCCTGATGTGACAGAGTGTTATCCAATGCATTGCATTGGATAACACTCTTTCGCTACAAGGGTACCAGGGTTTCTATAGCTATTATCATGGCAAATCACGTTAGTTGCTGTCATTCAAGCCCTGGAAGATGCTGAACATGGCTTATGTGTTGTACCTTGGTTCTCATGGGGGTATGCATGATATCCTTGAGGTAGCATTGTCAACGTGGAGAAGAGAATGGAAGATGGTTTTGAAATCCCCACACACAATATGCCACGTCCATGGTATGCATGATGTTTGGGGCCATACTGATGCCAGTGTCAGGGCTGTGTCATTGATCCTGTGGGATGAAACAGAACATCATGTGTGGTGTGGTTAGTGTGTTGGTACCAATTCACCGGACAGATGATGGACATGTACGGATTGTTTGAATGCCTGTCTCATACTCACAGCTGAAGTGGTCCCTGATGAGCCTGTCTCTCATCTGCGCCCCTCTCAGGGTCTTCTCACCATGGCCAATGTCCACGGACACTTCAGGTATGGGGGGTGACCTGGATATCATCCACCAGCCTAGTGTCCACTGCTATGTTGTGCAGTATTGCACACGCCATTATGATGTCACACACTTTTCCTGGGGCATACTGCAGCGCTTCCCCAGAGTGGTCCACACATCTGAATTGGGACTTCAGGAGCCCGAAGGTCCGCTCATTGGCATTCCTCATTCTGCCATGTCCTGGTTGTATCACTCCTGGGAATCTGTTTGGGGGTTGGCGACCGGGGTGAGGAGCCATGATTTGCAGCCATAGCCAGCATCACCTGTGGAAAGTGAGTGACATGGTGAGACAGGGAGCACATGTGTGAATAATCTTTCATGAGGTGGATGTACTAGCTGTGAGTCAGAAGCATGCTGAGTAGTATTGTGTGTACACCTGTGGATGTGGTATGATTTAGTATTGTTAACTCACCCAGAAGCCATCCCCCTGTATAAGTTCCATTCTCGAAGTCTCTGTGTACTGAGGAGTTTTGGAGAAAGTAGGAATCATGACAGCTCCCAGGATACTTTGCACAGACATACACAATCCTCATGTTGCTGTCACATACCATCTGCACGTTTATGGAGTGGAAGTTCTTCCTGTTGATGAATAGATGTGCATCACATGCTGGGGCTTTGATATGGACATGGGTGCAATCTATTGCACCCATGGCCCTCGGCATTCCTCCCCTTGCATAAAAGCCCTGCTTCAGATGTGTGCACCACATGTCGGTGGTGGGAAAATGTATATACCTACTGGTCTTGCTTTTGAGGGCTGGCAAGACCTGGGCTAGCACCCTGGAGAATGTGGCCTGTGACATGCCAGATGTGTAACCTTCAGTCGACTGGAAGGCGCCACTTGCCATGAAGTGTATGGCACACAGGAGTTTTTGCAAGCCAGATAGGGCATGGTTGTGGATGATAATCGGATCCACCTCATCCTTGATAACCTCATACAGGGCAATGATGCTGGGTGGGCTCAACCTGTAGCGATCAATCACGTCGTTATTGGTCATTTCAAAGAGAGTGACCCTTTGTCGGTATACCCTGGGCCTTGGCAGTCATCTATACATCCTACTTTGCTCCAGGGGTCCCTGTGCAGCTGGGGAGCATCATGTTGCTGGGGAGCATCCTGTTTCTGCAGCTGTGCATCAGAAGGCAGGTGCTGTCCTCCAGGTGGGGATGGGCTCCTGTGTGGCTCTTGAGCCTGAGCCTCTTCACTTGCAACAGTCGAAGGCTGTTGATCAGTTGTGCTTGGGGGTTTCTGGTGTTCCCTAGCTTTCTCCATCAATACGTAAGCCAACATACTGATTGTTCTCTCTCTCTCTCTCTCTCCCTGAGTGGAAAACAAGCCACAAGTGAGTGTGGTGAGCTGATCCTTTAAGTACGTGGTGGTGTGTTCCGTAGGTGTGGTGATGAGGTGAGTGATGACCAATGGGAAGGTGTTTGTTGTCCAGGTAAGTGTTTGCAGGTGTGTCTGTTTTAAAATGTGGTGTGTTCTGATTGCTGTGTCTCTGTCAGTTGTGGCTGTGAAGTTGTGGGTTGCAGGTTGTGTCTGGATTGTCCGGTGATGTTGCACAGATGAGCTTGTTTTGTATTGGCAGGTGTCCGTTTTGTGTAATAACCCCCATTGTTCCGTGCCATGTTGTGTTGGTATTTTTTTTGGAAGGCATTGTCCCTGTGGTGTTGCTTGGTTGTTGTGTGTGAGAGTGATTTGTGGGCATGTTTTTTGTTATTTTGACATTGCACTGGTTAATTTTTCCATTTGCATGCTTGTGTGGGATGTGGTGTCTGTTTACTATCTAACAGGTTTTTTTTTTGACTGGCTAAGAAAACTGGGTCTTAACTTTTGCCGTTAACTGTATCTTTTTTTCTTCTGTTAGCAGTACCGCACTCCTTTAAGTGGCTCTGGGGAAACGTGTTCCATGAGTCTCAATGAACACAAGTCTATTGGCCATAAGGATTATCAAACTGCCGTTAGCTGTTCTTAATACGGACCTTTAAATGGCTTACTGCACGTTAAAACACAAAATGGTCATTTTTTTTCTAATGCCTGCCTTTAAATCTACCCCTTAGTGACACACATGGGGCAGCTCTAAAATGTCTTTGTTAGCGGGTTTGGTGTTTCATAAAATTGAACCCTCAAGTGAAATGCAACATGGAACTATGTGGCTCTCAGCCACAAACTTTGTAAGTTGCACATGCAGTTCCTATAGGCCCTACTGTTGGGCTTTCAAGCCTATAAAAAGAGGGTCTATAGGGATGACACAGAACAAAGACTGAGCTGTGAGATTTCAGACCTACAGTTCAGTATCTTCTCATCCAGAGGTCTCCCTTCATACCCTTGTTCTGCTCCCTCATTAGTCTGCTGGTTTGCATGATGTAAACCTGGCATCATCAGTAGGTTCTGCTCCCAGGTGAACAGCCCTGCCAATGGATCTTTATCAGAGAAATAGCTGCCCTTTAAATCAACGTGATTTTTTATTTGTTCTTTTGGTGCAGTTGGTTTGTTCCAGAATTGTCCCAACTCTTCTTATAAAAAACAGCCTAAAAGAAAAACAAGATGGATTCTGAGCTTCTATTTATAATAGCATGCTCACAGTCGAGGGAATGTGTTCTTATCTTGTGTTTAGCAGACTCTGCTAACCTAAAAATATAACCTTTATTCAAAATAAAGAATGAAAATGTCAGGCAAGTGATCCCAGTTGACATTACTGTGAGGGTATTTTAGGCACTATATTACTGCTTACACAGAATATTTTCAGTTAAAGAAAGTGTGTACTGGATTTTAGCTGAAATGAGAGAATATGTGCAATGCTGAGATCCATTAAGGGAGTTAAAGTACAATGGGGAAACAAGATTCTTAGAAATACACGTAACAGAACAAGAGGCTATAGAAAGAAATCTGTGTTTCTCCAGCTCTTGTTGGACTACAACTCCCATCATGATGGGATGATGGGAATTGGTCTAAAAACAGCTGGTGGACAGCCACATGCTGCCAATTATTTACTTAGAAGTATGATTGTTCTATGTTACATAGTTGATGAGGCGAAAAAAAAGACAAGTTTGCCAAATGTTCTGTTATTGATTCAGAGGAAGTGAAAAAACGTTGCCCTATATTGAATAAACTGTGACATTTGTCTATATTGTTCTTAGCTGAAAAAATATCCAGTTCTCTCAGCTCTAAGCTGCCTGCCAACCCAGATTTCGAAGACAAAGAATTCCTCACCCTTGTTGCAAAATTGTCCCTGAAAATGTTAAGGGAAGCCTATCAAATATGGTAACATTCCTCATAACACCCCCACAGCTAACAAATAACAAAGCAAAGCCTTGACATCACTGTTCTTACACTGGAACAAGCTGATGTAGTTGCCACTATTGCACACTCTTATCCTCTCTTAGTCCTCATGCCTGCTCCATGATACCACCAAATCAATATTACACCCTTCAATTCCTTGTAGTACTTGTCACATTCTTCTCCCTATTGTGTCATACTCTGAGTCTGGACAACTCGGCATCTCCAAGCACTTAGCCTCTTGTATCAATCCTTCCGAGTAGATTGAAAGCTTTAGCAAGCAGGGCCCCTTGTCTCTTTTTTTCCAATGTCTTTTACAGGAGCAGTAAATCTTTTTATTATTTCCCCTGCAATCTGTTGTTTTATTCAAATGTTATAGCAGTTCAAATTGTCAGAAAGTTAATGAGAGTGTGAGTATATCTTAAAAATTCAAACTGTCAGGAGTAGCTCAGCAGTTTCTGTCACATTGTATGGAGAACTGTTCTTCAGTGATTCAGCTCTCACACTGAAAGCAACATAACAAATTGAAATCTCACCACTAAAGAGCACTCCCATGGATCGATAACTTATCATGGCAGGAGTGTTTGTGAGTGTCAGAGAAGCTGAGAATTATGCCATCGGGAGCATATAGTCCTGGCAGCAGGGCCGGATTTGCCATAAGGCAAAGTAGGCATCTGCCTACAGGCGCACGCCACTGAGGGGCGCCTGCCAATGGGATTTTTTTTTTTTTTTTATTCTTTAAAAAAAAATAGCCAGAGCCGATTACAGACAAGGCACCTGCCTAGGGCCAGGAGGAAGCCTCATTCCTGCACTCAACGAGTCCTCCACATACAAGGAAATAGTGCATAACTAACAAGTTAGAAACCTGCATTTTATTTACGGTCAAAGTTGCAAAAAGCCCTGTTCTTAAGGGGTTCACCATTGCAGATAATGTGGAGTTGCAGAGTCTCATGCTGCAGCTAGAGGGAGCTCACATCACTAAACGAACAAGAACGGGAGTAAAGGAACAACAACAACAACTACTACTAAAATGAACTGGGGTTATGTGGATTTAAATACCTCGTAGTTCATGTTAACATCTGGAAATATTCTGTTTTCTGAGCTGATGAGTGAGCTGATATAAGAGCAGTGGAGATTCATCACAATCCACTGATTTTTCTCACCTTACAAACAGTACAAACATTAACCCTCTGAGTGCCAGGTATGTAACATGAATAATTGTGCATATTCTACCTGTATGGGCATGATATTTAAATTTAGATCAATTCACGTAATTTTTTTTTGGTGTTCCTGGTCCTTTACAGAAAGCTAGAATCATAAGGAAACATACTGTTAAAAATACAGAGCTATTCTTTTAACCTTTTGAGTGTCAGAAAGGTATCCAATGCATTGTGCTGCAATTAATTGGATACCTCTGGCATTCAAACGGTTAAATGAATTAACGTTTCAACTCACTTTAATACTTTAATGAAAGAGTAGGCAAATATTCTGTATTATATTTGCATGTTTGAAAAGTTTAACTGCTTAAGGACCATGCAATGTGTTGCACAACCCTTGCGTTGTAATGTGGGGCAAGTTGGAGCTGATAGGGGGCAAAGTGGATCTGGTGGGGCAAGTTAAGCTGATAGGGGGCAAAGTGGAGCTGATGGGGGCAAGTTGGAGCTGATGGGGCAATGTGAAGGCAATAAAGAGATGATGGGGGCAATGTGGACATTAGGAGCATTGTGGAGGTGTCCAGTGGAGATGGTCAAGGGCGGGGGGGGGGGCGCTTCAGATTTCTGTGCCTACAGGCTCCTGAGATGTAAATCCGGCCCTGCCTGGCAGGGTCACCCATGGTAGACAGAGCAAAGCTAAAACAACAGACTAAATCTATTAAAAAAAACACTGGACCAGCATGGCATATTAGGGTCCATTGCCATTGCAGGTTCCATCCAGCTGCTTTTGGTCTTTAGACATTGGAATGCTTAAAGGGATAGTAATACTTCATTTTAACTTTATTTTATTTTGTAGGCATTAAAAAAACATGAAGAATGATATAAGTCTTATCTCTCAAACCTTTATGGTTTAAGAGATATTCACAAACAAAGTATCCCCCCCCTGTTCAACCAAATCAGAAGGGAGATGCCCAGGTAGACTGCAGAGAGGGACAATCTTCAATTAAGATAATGGAAAAAGCTGAAAAACTTATCAAGGGGGGAAGGGCTTTCATTGTTTTCATACAAAGAAAATTGTCCCCTTCTGTTATCTGTACTGTCATACAACCAGACTCACATCTGAGAAGAGATTGTTTACACTAGGTAAAAGGGGCGGGGAGGGGAACTTTGCTTGTGAATATCTCATAAACCATAAAGGTTTGAGCGATAAGACTTATATCATTCTTCATGTTTTTTTAATGCCTACAAAATAAAATAAAGTTAAAACGAAGTGTTACTATCCCTTTAACATTCGATCTTTGAGTACAGTTGCACACTTAGAGGAACTAGTACAAGAACTAAATAATTAATCCATTATGGGCTTATATGAGAAATAAAAAGATGAAGATTTTGTCAAATAAGAAGATTGACACAGGCTATACTATAATGGAACCAAAGATTGATAATGTGGAGGAATTGGATTTGTGATTAAAAAGTAGAAAGTATTTCTGAAAGAATTGCTTCTTACGCTCTCAATCTAAATAGTCACCATGTGCTTCAAACTATTCAAGTTTATGCCCCTACAAGTAGCCACAGTGATGATGAAGTTGAAGAATTTTATGATGATTTATTACGCCTCTACAAAAAGGACAATTACCACTACACATTTATGATGGGAAATTTCAATGTGAGAAATGGTAAGATGCAAAATGGTTAAAAATCAGACCACATGGAACTGGAAAAAGAGATAAAAGAGGCAAACAACTGATTGAATTTCAGAAGGACAATATTTGTTCATCTTGAATTCATTCTACAGGAAAAAGGCCCAGAGAAAATGGACATTGAAAGGCCTAATGGTAATACAAGTGAAAATGACTTCATACTTGCAAATAATAAAATGTTATTTACTGACTGCTCAGTCCTAAATCATTTTCAAGTTGGAAGTGACCATTGTCTAGTGAGATCAAAAATCAAAACTGACTGCAAGAAAAAAAATGATCAAGTCAACAAATGGGAAGGTCAACACTAGCCAGCTGTTGAAAATCATAAGAATTTTGAGTTAAGACTGTCTAATCACTTCAGTGTGCGGCAAAACCTTCCAGACACATACATTTCAACCCACAATCAAAAAATTATTGAGACTATTGTAGACATTGTCCATGCCCTTACGCCTACTGTAAAACAAGGAAAAATAACCATAGTATTAAAATAACCAGTGCAGATTTGGGCACCAGTTCTGGAAAAGGATATTCTAGGACTGGAGAGAGTACAGCGAAGAGCAACAAAATGAATTAAGGAAATGGAGAACTTGACATATGAGGAAAGACTAAACAATCTTGATTTATTTACTCTAGAGAAAAGACAACTAAGAGGAGATCTTATCACAATGTACAAGTATATGAGAGGTCAATACAAGGATCTTTCCTGTGAGATTTTCATTCCAAGGTCTGACCAAATAACCAGGGTCCACCCTTTGAGATTAGAGGAAAGGAGGTTTCAACTTTATCAGAGGAAGAGGTTTTTACAGTAAGGTCTGTTAACTTGTGGAATTCCTTCCCCAAGGATGTGGTTATGGCAGATAAAATGGATACATTTAAGAGATGATTAGATACATTTATTTCAAGAGGGAACATATAGACATATAATGTGTATTAGTAGGCTGTAACGGACCATAGGCTGTTACTGGGGGCTCTTTTAAGAGCCATGGGAAACTCCCCAAAAGAGACTGAAAGGTACTGGGTGAAGTCCCAGCTCTGGTTGGCTGGACAGCCACAAAACCTGGCCGGGCATGTCCCATGCCCAATGTTGAAATTAGGCAGCATTCTGATTGACTGCCTACTGCCCTATGTCAAATGTGAATGGGAATGGTTAATGTGTTTTCATATAATGTAATTCATGCTGGACCCCTGTGTTCAATGTTGACCTACCATCTTACATGGGCAGGCAGGGGTTAAATATTTGTGTTTGTGCAATGCTTAGACTTGTGCGATTTGGGTTGAAGACATTCAGAATTCTACGAAAATGGGGTTATGTGGCGACATTCGGACCTTCAGACAGGCAAGGGTCGTTCGCCAAAAAAAATACGAATCCGACTAGCCCTGGTCCGAATATCGTTGAAACTTTCCAGGCCACACTGGAAGATTTTGGTGGGTTTCATTCAAAGTGGATGTGCAGACAGCAGTCCTGAAAAATCACACGCAATATTGCACAGCTCATAGCCATTGGAGGTGCTACTTTTAATTTGGTGGACAGGGAGCCCTTCCAGCAACTTATGGAGGCTGTCGCACCCCGATATAAAATTCCATCCCGCACCACATTTAGTAGAACTATAGTTCCCTCACTGTACTGGTCATGCATTGGGCTTTTGAAGGACCTGCTAGGAAAGGCAAGTGGCCAGTGTCACGGTTTGTTATGACTCTCAGACACAGAGAATAGGTAAAAACATAACTTTATTGAAAAGTTAAAGAGAACCCTATTGGGTTGAAAGCAAATACAAGATATATTTATTAGCAGTTACATAGGCACATAATAATGATATATTGGATGGATACAGACTCTACCAATACCAATACCGGGTAAGACAACCTTTGATGGCACGAGATGGTAACAGGTTCTACCGGCCTTACCAATATACCGGGCAGGGCAGCCTGGAGACTCATGCAAGGAATACTGAAGGCTTTCCCGCCCGTGCCAATATACTGGGCACAACAGCTAAGGCACTGGAATGTAAGAAAGAGGCTCTACTGGCCGTGCCAATATAGCGGGCACGGCAGCCACGTCACTGGAACTGTTGGTAAGAGGCTCTACCGGCCTTGCCAATACTGGGTAAGGCAACCCTTAAAGGAATAGTCACAACCAGGTTTTACCGGCCTTACCAATACCGGGCAAGGCAGCCCCCCGCAGATAGTGAGGGCAGTAAGGTGGCCGGGGTGACTGGCTAGATGGTTGAGACCAGTCACCAGAGATGACAAACTAGGCCACAGGATAACAGGTAGCAATAGACTGCCACTCACTAAGGACAGAGCAATAACGAGCAATGTACCACAGTCTCACTCGTGTAATCAGGAAGCGCAATAATTACCAGCAATGCGTGGAGCAAACCAGTACCCGTGTACTGGGAGAAACCTTCAACATGTCAGGCTGTTAGGATAGGACAGCCTCCTTCAATGGGGCGAACCAGCCCCCAAGTACTGGAGTAATTGAATACCACCGGTGCAACAGCAACCGGTTGTCGTGGAGCGAACCAGTACAGCGTACTGGGGAAACCAGATTCTACCGGTGCAACAGCAACCGGTTTAAGTGGAGTGAACAAGTACCCGCGTACTGGAGAAACCCAAGACTCTTCTGGTGCAACAGCAGCCGGTAACGTAGAGCCAACCAGTACCCGCGTACCGGATAAGCCAAGGCTCATAGCAGCTAGTCTCAGTGGAGCGAACCAGTACCTGCGTACTGGGGAGACCAAGACTAATCGGTGGCTTGCAGCCAGTTACAATGGAGCGAACCAGTACCTGCGTACTGGGGAGACCAAGACTATATCGGTGGCTTACCAGCCAGTTACAGTGGAGTGAACCAGTACCCGCGTACTGGAGTAACCATGAGTCTTCCGGTACAACGGCAGCCGGTTACCGTGGAGCCAACCAGTACCAGCGTACCGGATAAACCAAGGCTCAGATAGTACAATAGCAACAAATCTCAGTGGAGCGAACCAGTACCCGCATACTGGAGAAACCCATGGAGGAAGTCAAAATGTCGCACTGACCACCGGGAATGACAGGCACCCGGTAGTAGATGGTACAGGAACCCCGCTGAAGAAGAGGATCAGTACTGCAGACGGTAGACCGGATCTGGAACAGTAGCAGGAACAACTACAGGAACAGCAACTCCGACCGGATTAGGAACAGAAGCAGGAACCGGACGACTGGCAGGCAAGATCTTGGATATCACTGACAATCAGGAACAGAGACACTGCCCAGGAAGCACTGGAGCACCTTGCAGGAACAACAGCATAGAGACAAATACGAAAGGGCAACCAAAGGGTGCCCAAGCTCAGTTTAAATAGGCAGTCTAAGGTGGGTGTAAGGGAAGCAGCCAATGGAGAGCCCCCTGCAGGTAACTGACATGATAATGCAGCAATCACGGGCACCGTGATAGCCAGTCAGTGCACTTTACCACTGACTTATGGAGTGCTCCGAGTGGCCAGCATGGCTTCCTTTTCTTGACGGCACATTGGTGGCAGCCCAGTGTGTTGCAAGACACATCATTACTGATAACAATTTCAGGTGCCACCGCTCCTTCCTCCTCCATGCTGAGGTAATGGATTAGCAGCACACCTCAGATAACATTCGCAAAGCACTGCAGAACATGGTGGCACAGTGGCTAGGGGAGCAGGCAGGCACACAGGCACAAATGGGGTTTGTGGTCACTGACGGTACAGCAAACATGATAAAGGCTGTCCGGCGTGGCAGATTTGTGGGTGTGCGCTGCTCAGCACATGTCCTGCATCTGGTAGTGAAGCATGCTCTCGAGGATGGCAGTAACACTGGAAGGTTGCCAGCACTTCTGGAGTCATGCTGACAAATTGCTGCCCACTTCCATCGGAGAAACAAAGATAGCCAGCTCCTCAGGGAGGAACAGAAAAAGGCAGACCTCCCAGAGCACCACCTGAAACAAGATGTTGGGACCAGGTGGAACGCCACCTTATATATGGTAGCAGAAAAATGCAATTCACGCAATGTCATGTAATTTCATTGGTAGTAACAGAACACTGGGCTGGGCTGACTGGACCCTGATGGAACAGGTAGTGACAGTCCTCACGCCTTTCCGTGCTTTGACAGAAATTTTAATAAAAGAGAATGGCAACCTGGCATAGTCATTCCCCTCTTGACACACCTCTCCTTAAAAATTGACGATTTCCTTGCCCATAGGGAATGCTTGCCTGGTGCTGAGGGAATATACTTCCCGATGTTGCTACCCTTCTAATGAGGCCGAAGAAGGAACTGACTCGGCGCATGGAAGAGTGCCACAATTTGCGATCCTCGAATCAAAGGCAAGATGGCCCTTAGTTCCAATTCACTCACTGCGTGGAGGGAACAATTGATAGTGAGGGTGCGTGAGAGGCAAAGAAAAAACAGGATGCAGTCAAAGGAGGCAGGAGAAGATTCCGCAGATGAGCTGGAGGAGTGTGGTGGTCTTCCAGGACCTATCAGTAGCAGCACCAGTAGCACGTCATCTTCTTCCAGTGGAGCAGCTGCTGCTTTTTATGCTGAGGCAATGGACAGATTATGCGTCGGACAAAACAAACAGCTCCCCATCAATAGAAAAAGTGCTGAGTTTGAGGTTAAGGCTTACCTTGCGGAACCTTCTTTGCCCCCAAGTACAGATCCCTTGACTTTCTGGGATAACAAGAGGGCTGTGTGGCCTACTTTATCCCTGGTAGCCCAGGAGTTGCTTTCTTACCCCCCAACCACTGTCCAGAGTGAGCGGGTATTTTCCGTAACTGGAAATATACTTAGCCCCCAACGCTCTCAATTGGCCCCCCAGCTCATGGAGCAAATTACTTTTTTAAAAGTCAACCTGCCAAAGCTGTGTTACCCTGCTGTCAGGTTCGATGGAGATTAGAAGAAAAAAAGTACCATAGTACCATAATATGCTGAGCGCTCCAGCTTACCCACCTCTAGAACTTTGGTAGGTTGGGCAGAGGACACCTCCCTGACTTGGTCGGTATCACGGTGTCTGTGATCCTTTCCTGTCACTCTTGGTTGTGGGCGCTCCCATTGGCTGAGCAGGGCCGGATTTATAATAAGGCAGAGTAGGCATCTGCCTACAGGCGCACCCCACAGAGGGGCACCTGTCACTGGGATTTTTTTTATTCTTTGCCTGCGCGCCGCTACCAGGTGTGACTGTGAGTGAGTCAGAACTGGAAGAGCTGGAGTCACAGTCACGGAAGAGCGTTACTCCTCACTTGCCATAACTGCCCTGCCTCTTCCCACACGCTGCATAACTTAATGGGCGTATGAAGCATTTCTCTGTGTAAAACGTCGCTCTATATATCTGCTGCTTGTACCATCAACAACCTTGCAATGATTGCTGCTCCGGGCTCTCCTTTAACCCTGTGGCATTAATAATAATAATGTTTGCCTTACCTGCAATATTGGCATTAACCCTCACTATACAATACAATCAGTTGTGCTCCTTTCACAATCAGATTTGCCTCCTGAACGCCGCTCCGTACTCTCTGTCTCCCTCTTCAGGCATGCCCCTTGCTGTTCATTTTAATGCCTGAAGAGGGGAGAGAGAGAGTCCGGAGCGGCACTTAGCAGGCAAATCTGATCATGAAAGGAGCACAATTTATTGTATTGTATATTGAGGTTTAATGCTGATATTGCAGTTAAGACAAATATTATTATTATTATTAATGCCATTAGGGTTAAGTGAGAGCCGGAGCAGCAATCATTGCAAGATTGTTAATGGTACAAGCAGCAGATATACAGAGCAGAGTTTTAGACAGTGAAATGCTTAATGCGCCCATTAGTCACACGCTATTTTGTGTGCGACTTTTTTAAAAGGATACCGGGAGGGGCATGTGTAGTAGGGGATGACTGAGCTGAACTGAGGAAATGAGCACATTGCCTCTTTAAAAAACTCTTGAGGTGTGTGAAGTTCAAGTTGGGGTCACCTGAAGTTACTGAATCCTGCCCTGTGTTTTACCTTGTAGTTTAATATAGCTCCACATGGGGCACTAACAGCCTCAGTGCACATAGAGACTCCTTTATATGTCTACCCTACACTGGTGCTGGAGCTCACCAAATAGCAGAGGAAGCCACAGCACAGGAAACTTGTGTCAGGCCCGGCAGTACTGATCAGAGAGGCACAGCCAGGGTTGCTCACTACACATAATAGATCAGAGGCTGGAACAGCACCCTGGTAGGGCTAGCATGGTGGATAGGAGGCTGCTAACTGGGGTTGAGGCACAGATCGCACCAAGAGGCTGGGGATGGTCACTCACAGATATCAGTTGCTTGGACACCGCTGGGCATCCAGGTAATGGGCAGTCACCCTAATGTGGTGTAAGGAACTCAGAGGAGTGTGGCATGGGGCAGGGACCAATAAAGATGGCAGGGGCAATGGGAATGCAGTGCAGATTGGACGTTAGTTGCAAGGACTTAACTATCAGATGGAAGGGACATGGGGCTGTAAAATGCCATGTGCACGAGAAACTTTTTGCACTTTTTCGGGGGGGGGGGGGCGGCTTCAGATTTCTGTGCCTACAGGCTCCTGAGATGTAAATCCGGCCCTGTGGCTGAGCCTGTTTGACCCGCCTATTGTGGCCTTTTTATACCTGGCCTTTGGCACCTGTCAGGGGCCCTTTCGTGGTGTTCCTGAGCCAGTGTTGCTGTTGCTGTGTTCCAGTGTTCCTGATTCCTGTGTACCGACTTGGCCTGTTTTGACGACGCTCCTGGTTTACTGCTCCGTGATCTGACCCGGCCTGGCTGACGTTCCTGCTTGTGACCTGATCTGGCTTGTCTGACAACCCTTCTCCGTGATCTGACCTGGCCTGGCTGACTTCCTGCTCCGTGACCTGTACCGGCTTGCTGCTGACCCTGCCTCCGTTCCGGCTGCCTGCTGTTTGGTGTTGCCGAGGCGACATTCTGACTTCCGCTGTACTTGTGGCAGGGCTGATCGTGTCATAGCCTCCATTAACACTTGCAGAGCCGTGCCTCTGTTCGCTGAGCCTCCGTTTGTACTTGCAGAGCTGTTATCTCCATTCCCTGAACCTCAGTTTACAATTGCAGAGCTGTGTGTCCATTCCTTGAGCCTCCGTTAACACTTGCAGAGCCGTTGTCTCCGTTCACTGAGCCTCCAGTACACTTACAGAACTGCTGTCTCCATTCACTGAGCCTCCATTAACACTTGCAGAGCTGTTGTCCAGATCTTCCGCTACACTTGCTGAGCCGGTTACGTTTCAGAGCCTTGTATAGGCGGTGGCTCATCCTGTCTATCTTGCAGTGTAGTCGGGGTCTGTTACAGTGCCCGCGGGAGGCGCTATAGGCTCTAGCACGTACAGTGTTTGCTCTCCGTTACACGCCCGGTGGGGCTGTTGGCTCAAGTTCTTGCAGTGTAGTTTGTCTCCGTTATTACGCCCGTGGGGGCTTTTGGCTCAAGCTCTTGCAGTGTAGTTTGTCTCTGTTATTACGCCCGTTGGGGCTATTGGCTCAAGCTATTGCAGTGCAGTTTGTCTCCATTACTACGCCCGTGGGACTATTGGCTCAAGCTCTTGCAGTGCAGTTTGTCTCCGTTACTATGCCCGTGGGGGCTATTGGCTCTAGCTCACTCTGCAGTGTTCTGGCCTCAGTTCCAGCTCAGCCTAAGCAGCAATCTCAGTTCATAGACTGATGGTGTTGTTTCATTTAGCACCACTTGCTACTCAATTTCCACCTTGGGCGTCAAACACCACAACAGAGACTGATTGTTTTACATGTACTTTAACCCTTGAGTACCCTTATGTTTCTATGCCTGTCCTGTGACAGTATATGTATATTCATTGCATCTGTATACTGGGCCTGAGAAGGCATCTGTAAGCCTCTATCTCTCTATTATTCTGTATTGCCTATAGAGGGTGGTCTTCCTTGTTTTCCTTTAATAAAACTGTGTTTTATTCTAACCTGCTGGTCTGAGTGTCCTATAAAACCGTTACAGTGGGACACGGTGGGGTATTTTAAGTCTACATTGTTGTCCCACTATACAGGTTGTTCAGTCTGGCTCTATTGTTTTTCATCTCTTGTAAAAAAGTCTGCGGTATCTATCTACTGAGTTCTGGCTGCTCCAGTGTTCTGCAGTTTGCTGCTGGCCACACCTCCAGTGTTGCTGTCATCCTGAGTCTGCCTTACACTAGTCATCCTCAGTTGCTGTTTCTCTACTGAGTCCTGGCTTCCCTGGTGTTCTGCAGTTTGCTGCTGGCTACATCTCCAGTGTTGCTGTCATCCTGAGTCTGTCTCGCACCAGTCATTCTCAGTTTTGTAGTCTCTTGTAAAAAAGTCTGCGGTATCTCTATTGAGTCGTGCCTGATCCAGCGTTCTGCAGCTTGCTTCTGGCTACATCTCCAGTTTGCAGTTTGGACTGTCGCCAACTTTCGTCCGAGTCAAACATGTCAGATTCAAATTGCGGAGTCAATGAATGAAATATAAAAAAATTTGTCCGACATCGAATTTTACAGAAATTTTTTGTTGTGCACAAGTCTAGCAATGCTATTCCAAAGGTGTGTTGTATCACTGTCTGGTCTAGATCTGGGTTTCACTTTACTAATCTCTTCTCCTCTGTTGTGTATTCACTATTGTCTTCTGTGATAGGATTAGTCTGGTGCCCTGATTGTCTGTAACACCTGGTTCTATTTTACTATTTTGTTGATCCCACTGTATTGTCCCACTGCCTTGTGTTTACACTCTGTTGTTCCATTGTCTCTCCCAGTGTTTACTGTAAACAACACCATTATTCACCATTGTCCCTTTGTGTAGTTATGTTTATTGCCATTGTACTAATGTCTGGAATTTCTGTATCAAATGTCCCTGTCTGGTTCAATAAACTGAGTTAGTTGTTCTGAACTAAGAAGCATCCTGGAGTCTTCATTCTGAATGGTTTAAAGGGGCCCCTTTGCCCGACCATTCAAGAGTCTCCAGTTCCAGCCTTTTCAGCATTTCCAGTGGATCCTTCCACTGCAGTTTTCCAGTGAATGTTTCCACAGCTCAGGTTGTGTTTCTAGTGCTCCAAGGGTTCCAGCATTTATCCTGATTTACCAGTAAGGAGTCCTCTGTTCCAGCACATTTGAACATGTTTCCAGGGTTCCAGCCAGCTATCCAGCTTCACCGGCCAGGCTACCCACTTGTAGCCACATCCAGGAGGGAGATGCCCAGCATGACGGCCCAGGACAGTGCGGCGTCCTTAGCTTCCGTTACAAAACAGGAAGTTAAGATAAAGCCTAACTTATTTGGCAACAGGAAATCTTATATAATTCTCATTTCTCTGAAGCAAAGGTTGAACTTGATCGACTTGTGTCTTTTTTCAACCTAATTTACTATGTAATTTACCTCTCTGTCTCAAGCGAAAGGTTTTTGACCAACATGTCCTCCCGGTCTACATATGGCTGTGAAACATGGACGCTGAATGCCAAATCCATACAAAAACTTAAGGTTACTCAGAGAAGTATGAAGTTGTGAATTCTAAACATAACAAAACAGGACTGAAAAATGTGTGCATGGATTAGACAGCAAACAGATGTTTGTGACATCATTGAAAGAGCAAAGTGCCTTTGAAATGGAAATGGAGTCTTGTAGAGGAGGCCTTCATCCTGCAGTGGATCAACAACAGCTGAAGATGATGATATATATTTATATATCTATATATCTATATAGCATTCTTGAAGTGATAATGTTGTATTGTATATAACTGGTCTGAGATAACAGCCTTTCTGAACAGAAGAGCAGTGAAATACTAACTTCACTGCATTAACAGCACTTACACAATTAACCAAATTATAGTTGTAGAGGATGAACATGCATACATTAAAATGCAAGTTTAGGATTAGCTTTTATGGACCTAATATAAAATAAGCATTTCTTACAGATGCTAGCTGGATGTAAATAATATTACAAATCGTATAGTTCAGTTTCATTTTTAGCTGTTAGTGTTCCTTTAAATATCAAGAGAGTGTGTGTGTGTGTGTATGTATGTGTGCATGCGCACTAAAGTGGGAGATTGGTAGAGTAAAAATGATACCTTTATTGACTAACCGAGTAGCTTTAGAATTCAAGTTTTGAAGACAGCTTAAGTCTCTTTTTCAGTCTATTATTCTGAAGAAAAGACCTAAGTTTTCTTTAAAGCGTGCATTCTAAAGCTACTCATTTTGCCCATAAAGGTATGATATGGTACCATGTTTTAGCTATACTAAAGTGATCAGACATACCCAGATGTACAAGGACATCAATTTGAAGCTAACTTTTAAATACAGAAATTGAGATTTGTGGGTGGAATACTACATTCCCCAAATGGGTAGGAGGCAACAGCTGTAAGAAAATGTAAACACACGACAGTAATAACATTAAGCTTAGGAACAATAAAGATACATGCTATGGGAACCAATCAACATCTTTGTTATGGTTGGATTAACCACCACCATTCATATGCTATACAACTAAATAATAGATAAATTTTTAACGTAACTTGAGATACCTTCAAACACAATGAAAGAGATGTATAAAAGCAATTTCAGTGTATTTTTAAGAATTGTTGCTAAAATATACAACAACAGGTAATATTATAACCCTCTGAGTGCCAGAGGGGTTGCGAAGTGCATTGTTTTGCAATGCATTGTGTACCCCTCTGGCACTCAAAGGGTTAAAAGAAGTAATGTCAAGTTTATATATTTATCTGAGAATATTATGACACTTTGCTTATTAGAACTGTTTTTGTATATATAGTTTATACACTATCCAATATAATAATTTGCTAAAACGTGTGTAACGATGCGGTCATGCGCAGTATAAACTGCCCGTGCTGCGGCTGATACAGAGCTGGATGCTCTGAAGGAGCATCCAGCTCTGTATCAGACGCGGCGCGGGCAGTCTTTACTGCGCATGACTGCCCCGCAACAGGCTGGCAGTGACACTGTGGGCCGTGTAACGGGCTCTTCAACTAGTCCTATATAATAATTCGCTAGGATGTTTGTCATGATGCAGTCATGCTCAGCTTTCGGGTAGTCTCTACTGTGCATGATTGCATCGCGTGAGTGAGGAAACGCGGGACTGCATCGTGTGAGCAGTGAGGTAGCGGCCTCTTAACCCTTTGAGTGCCAGAGGGGTACGCAACGCATTGCAAAGCAATGTGTTGTGTACCCCTCTAGCACTCAAAGGGTTAACATTACCCAGCCCTTGGCCTGTGTACACGGGCTTTTACACTAGTCACTATATAATTCATTATATACTTCATTAATATCTAATGGTTAAAAACTGTCTTTATTTTTTACACAATTGGTGAATGTCTTGATCCATACTTTGTGATACAATTCTCCTTGGACAACACAAGTTTCTACTCCACTTTTCAAAAAATCAGTTGACTGGACTTGGTATTTAGCAAAAACATCACTACATGGTTATATATATCTTTATATTGATTTGCGGCAATTTTAGACATTTTTTATTATTCAAGTTTTATATATCCCCCAATGAGCCTTAGGGATAAAGGAAAACTGCCGCAATTGTGGGACAAACCAACTGCACCATAGGGATAAATAAAACATTTTCAATGCTAGACAGATACACTACATGCCTAGCAACCTATTGGTGATCTCCCCTGAATTTAAGGGGTTAGAAGCCTATCTAAATCAATGGCAACTTTAAGAATTTTATTTGCACCCTGTGGTGCAGTTGGTTTACCCTCAGTGATTCTCAAAGTGCATTCCTTAACCCTCTGAGTGCCAGAGAGTTTCCAATATATTGCATTGTAATGTGTTGTATACCTCTCAGGCACTCAAAGTGTTAATGGACATGACAGTGCAGTTTTTTTTAGATAGCTCCATTATAGACTATGATGTGCAATATCTTGGCCCTCCAGGAATGCAGTTTTGGACCACTGGTCTAATCTGATGTACTATAGTGCACACCTTTGTGCAAAGTTAATTACTAAGAATTTCAAGATTAGTGGTAACTTGACATCTAAGATAAAAAGGGACCATAACTTGAAATATCATGTAATACTTGAAAGTATTTATAGATTGGAAAGTATTTGTGGACTGGATGCCTATAATGTGGTCTGAAAGATACATTTTCTATTAATCTATGGGTTAACCATGCTCTGGGCTTCTGATTACATAATTTACTAGAATTGAGTGCCTGACAAGGGCAAACAGCTACAGAACATAACTGAATATGGTTCAAAGAAAACAACTCATCCTGGTTTTTCAAACAGATCCTCAATCACATCTTCTGGTTGGCCTGCATCATTGCATTACACTTTTACTGTAAGATTCATTGCAGTAATCACTCATTATACACTTTTATACAAATTGAGGTAGATCAAACAACAAATAACCACTCTGCTGATTTTGAAATAGTTTTTTAAAATCACCTATATGTTGTTTTGCCATTTTATCTAAACAGTTTGTGATGTATTTAGCTTCAGTTGCCAACGTATGTATTACTGGCATACTATCCAGATACTAATATTCCACATTCTACTCCGTTCCATGTGCTACTTCCTGCTGGTTAGTACTAGCTAAATTTCATAAAATGGCAACTAAATAAATAAATCTAAATATATCATATACATTTTTGGGGTTTTAAAGGGATAGTAATACCTAAAATGTAAAAAAAATATGTTGTAGGGTTTATCCCCCTGAGTAAAACAAGAGTACTCCCACTGCTGAAAGATGTTTCATTCAAAAGTTATTCATTTTCAAAGTTGAATTTTTTAGGTGCAATATCACAGTGGCCTGAAATTGTACAGTGGCGCTGTTGCTACACCATCCTATGGAGATTTATGGTCCTGAGACCAGAGCTGTCCATAGGATCGTGTAGCAACAGCGCCACTGTACAATTTCAGGCCACTGTGATATTGCACCTAAAAAATTCAACTTTGAAAATTAATAACTTTTGAATGAAACATCTTTCAGCAGTGGGAGTACTCTTGTTTTACTCAGGGGGATAAACCCTACAACATATTTTTTTTTACAATTTAGGTATTACTATCCCTTTAAAAGGCTTTATTGAAACTAGTTGAAGAGCCCGTTACAAGGGCCACAGTGCCACTGCCAGCCGGTCGTGGGGCAGTCATGCTCAGTAGAGACTGCCTTCGCAGCGGCTGATACAGAGCTGAATGCTCCTTCGGAGCGTCCTGCTCTGTATCAGCCTTGTCACAGGCAGTCTCTACTGCGCATGACTGCGTCGTTACACACGTTTTAGCGAATTATTATATAGGATAAGCCAAGTTGTTACATGACAATGTTTTTTATAACTACAGTAGGCAATATAGAAAGTGCATAATAGCTGAGTACAATGTAATAAAAGTGCATATGACAGATAATCTACATGAATAAGCATATACCAATCCCAAGGTTGCCTGAGAGGACTAGGTATCAAAATGAATTGCCCAGAAGGGGATGAGCAAACATCATGCCATCAGGAGGCACATTTAGCTAAGTGACAGGTAGATTTGAGTATGAGCCTGGGATTATCAGCTGGGGTCAGGGAAGATGGGGGGGAGTTGGAGATGAGATATGGGGTGGAAAAAAAAGGGGTAGGAGTCCCAGAGGCTAGGTGAAATCTTATCGGATATAACAACTGAGTGTATCTACTCTAGCTCTCTATCTAAAGAGAATGTCCTAAGGTCTGAAAGGACTATGAAAGGGACG
Source organism: Rhinophrynus dorsalis (assembly GCA_037306005.1). NCBI lineage: Eukaryota > Metazoa > Chordata > Amphibia > Anura > Rhinophrynidae > Rhinophrynus > Rhinophrynus dorsalis. The sequence goes on from CM074721.1 coordinate 290,912,865, forward strand.
GTCAGTCATCCAAGGTGGGAAGTGAGACAGAGTGAAAGAGCTGCCACCAAGACCAGTCACTGAGAAAGTGTGGGACCATGTCAGTGCTGACGGCATGGTATTTTTCAAGGGTAAATAAGGTATCAATCTTAGTGAACAAAATAAAAATTGGTGGTGGATCTGGATTATTCCAGAACAGAGGGATCAAGGATTTAGCAACATTGAGTAGAGGTGGAACTTTGGACCAGATCTTCCAGCGATTCTAAGGGTAGATAATATTGATGTAAAAACAAATATAGTAAGGGGTCTCTGGTAAGATAGAGTCCCAGTGCTCTGTTTATCTGCTGCAGAATAAGATCTCAGTAATGGACAATACGTGGACAGATCCACCAGATATGAGAGAGAGAACCCACCTGTGTGAGACATTTCCAGCAAAGAGGGGAATAAAAAAATTGGGAGAGCCTGAAAGGAGACATATACCATCCTGTAAGGATTTTATAATTAGGTTCCTGCATAATGGAGACACAGACTTTTCTGAAATTCTGACAGAAGATAAATTACCATTGCGACATATGTAAAGTGAAGGAGAGTTATCTCTCCCAAATGGCCAGAAAATAGGGTTTTTTGGAGCAAACAGCTTGTGTCAGGAGGGAATAGTAGAAGGAGAGAGGGTGAAGGGTATATGGGGGGTTAAATATACTGTATATGTCTCAAAATAATTGGTCTCTCCTAACAGGACCACTCTTTCACTCAGTTTGAGTCCAGTGTTTCACTTGTAAAAGGACCAACAAGGGGCATGAGTGTGTCCAAGTTTCTCATGCAGGAGATCAAGAGAGAGAAGAATCTCTTGATGAATCAAGGATTGTAAAGTGGCCAGTCCTTTACCTTGCCATATTAAAAAGTGTGGGTGGTCTAACCCTAATGGAAAGTTGGGATTAACCACTATAGATGTGAGAGGGGAAGGGGGGGTCTAGACTCAGGGACTTTTGAGTTCATACCAAGTCTTGTGAATATGTCCAAGAATCACGTGATCCTTACTCCTAGAGAACAAGGATGGAGAGGTAGAACAGAATAGTTGGAGAGGAGCTAGATGGCATAGGAAGTCATTAACGGGCTTAGTCCATCTCTTGAGGGATGGGGGAGGAAAACTGAACATTTTGTCAATAGTTGATGCCTTCTAGTATCTGTAGAAATCAGGATAAAAAGTATTTTAATTAAATAATAGCTAATGTAATAAAATCATGTAAGTGATGTGGTTTTAGTTACACTTTAAGTTAATCATTACCCAGGTGTCAGGGCATTCCTGGCTAGTACATATTGATGAAACTAGAAATTTAGGATTCCTGAACCAAAAAGTTTATGGCACAAAACATGCAACTCTTTCGGACTGAGAAAGAAATTAGGAAATTCTGACGTAAACCAACTGTACCATAGGTAACAAATAATATTCCTTACATTCTCATTGTTTTAATTTGGGCATTTAACCCCTTTTATTCTAGAAAGGTCTTCAATGCATTGGAGATTTTTATTTGCCCCTTATGGTTTAGTTGGTTTGTCCTACAATTGCTCCAGTTTAGCATCAGCCTCTTTGAGTGCCCGATAAGCATTCAGCTGCAATGAGCTGGGCACCCATTCAAAACTTAGAGAGACAGAGCATATGTTTCCCTTATATTTGCAGATGTGTGTTTACTTTTACATGGGCAACATCAGTACTGTGTTGGGACTGTCACTTGGCTGGGAAAAGTAAAATGTTGGATTATGATACATTTCAGACAGTGACTAATGCTGTAAAATTGCAGCAAGAAGGTCTGCATAGTAGCCTATGGGACCATTGGCAGGTTTTTCACACTATCCACACTGGCAGTTGTGATCCTCATTGCCATGAATGGCCGACCCAAGTGAGAACCTTCTAGTAATATTTGCTAGTGCTAACATGGGCCCTCCATAAGTCATGTCTCCCCTGTGTTCCATTAAGAGATGGACCAAAGCGGAACTGTTGGGTGGGCTATAACATTTTTGTCACCAATGTGGAAAAAGGCCTAAGTCAGATAATTATACATTACTTTTGTCATATGTTACGGTAACAACAAAACCACATTTTCCAGGGAGTATACTCAGCATAACTATATGCTTTTCTTCTGATACTTGAAGAAAAATCCATCCTTTTTAACATTACAGTATGTACGTTTTATGCTGCCAGCACTGCTGGATCATTGTAGTAAGACAAATCTCCCTTCTTTTTTCCCTCTGGACCAAACATTATAGATACTGTGACAAGGGCTTAAAGAAAATATGTCTTCTGAGAAATGTACTACTGTTTCTGACATTTTTCAAAACAGTCTTCTCATACTTCTGACAGCCAGATGAGCTTCTGTTTTCATTCTTACAATGTAAAATCCTAAATGTGTTTTTTCCCTTGATGATATTCATCTATAGTATTCAGTTTAGAGCAGTATGGATGATATGACCCCCAATAAAAAAAACCTAAAACCCCCTATAACTGTCCAGATTTCCAGTACTAAGGACATGTGCAAACTTTCCTCCAAAAAAAGCAAAAGTGATGAAGACTGTACATTTCTCCATCTGAAGCAATGCTCACGTAAAGTGCTATTCTCACACTTTTTTCCACTGCATCCCCAGCCTTGTTCCACTGCACTAGGATCACACACACTGACCATTAGACTTATCCCGCAGTAGCCATAGAACCACACATACTGACTTCCAGCCTTGTCCCTCTGCACTGGTAACCATAGAACCACACATACTGACCACAGCCTTGTCCCAAATTAGCCATAGAACTGCATATGCTAACCCTTAGCATTGTCCCACTGCACTAGTAGTGATAGATCCACATACACTGACACCCAGTCTTGTCCCACTACACTGGTAATCATATAACCACACATACCGTCCTCCAGACTTGTCCCACTCTTATTGACCCCCAGCCTTGTCCAACTGTAGCCATAGAACCACACATACTGTTGACCCCAGACTTGTCCCACTGCACTGGTCACCATGGAACATCACATACTGACCCAGCACTGCCTTGTCCCACTGTACTAATAGCCATAAAATCACACATACTGACCACTAGCTTTTTCCATGGTAGATATAGAACCAAAGGTACTTCAGCCTTGTCCCACTAAACCACACATGCTAAGTCTAACTCCACTCCTCTATGGGAACTGGCAAAGTTTCTGTGTGAAAAGAGGTGAAAAGAAATATGTTTGGGGATTACTAGGCATAGGAATATTAGCTGAAAAACAGCAAGTTGCTGGTTTTCTGTAAAAATGGCCACATGAAAAATATTGGACATTTTAACCAACCATGGTCAGGACTTTGCATAATTATTGGAATATTTAAATTTGTTTTAATGCATCTCAACCTTTATGCCTTATGTGATTATGGAACAAACCAGCTGCAATATAGAGAAGAAAAAAAACGTTATCACAATTCTTATTGATGCAAGTGGTGTTTTAACCCCTAAAATACTGCAGTGGTCTGCAATGCATTGTGAAGCATTCAAAGTGTCATTTACAATCACATGATTTATTTTTTTATTTCCTCCCTATGCTGCAGTGGGTTTTTCCAGAATTACTTCAGTCTTCTTTTGAACATAAGTCCCTTGGTGTGGATGATGTGGAATAATAATGGAAATTCTGTGCGGCAGCTGCCTATAAGAAATATTATACTGTAAATAATGGGCTGCAAATATTGAAAACTTCAAGATATGGCACTTACAATGCCTGTGCTTCACAATCACAATATTTTCATTCATGCCACATCATGTTGCATTTTGAAGAATGCCACAATGCAGACATCATATCAGAATGCCTGCAAACTACAGTTATCAGACATGCAATATGCAGTGCTCACAGTGATTAAGACAATTTCAGTTCTACAAATAATATCTGTTCAGACACTGCTCTTATTGAACACCTTTGAACATATATCTCTAGCATCCAAGAGGTTAAAGGTAGACTACAAACTGAGTTCTATTTACCTAGCCATGACATACTGTGCAATTAAAGGGACAATAAAGGGTTGAAATTAACTTAAAATGAATAGCTACTTTATTATGTGCTTAACCCTTTGAGTGCCGGTGGGGTACGTGACATACTGCTCTGCAATGCATTGCATACCCCTTTGGGACTCAAAGGATTAACCCTTTAAATACCAAATGTGTTGTACTCCCCTCTGGTCCTTAAAGAGTTCAAAAGGTGTGTTTACCATCTTTAACCCTTTCTGAGACAGAAGCTTGTACTGTGTTTATGATACAAAGGTCGCTTCCAAATCCCCTTTTTATCTGTAATTAGTGTGAATGGCCTGCATTGTGATACATGTGATAATGAAGCTAATAATGGATGGTCCCTTCACAGCAACCTTAGCTTCTCTAACACAAGATCCTGTCCTGTTAGCTTATATATTTTAAATGGCATTTTTTTTAATAAATATTTTTATTGAAGGCAAACAGACATATAACAAGGATCAAAAGAACAGCTGAAAATTCAAACATACATTAGTAGCAAAAAAAGCTAATGACAATGATAACAGATACATGGCAGTTAGTAAATAATATGACAGTCTGCTTCCCAGTTTTCAGGTTATACAAAAAATAACTCCAACTTAACTAGGCCTAGAGCCCAGAGAAACTACATCCCCCAACTGAAATCTTGTTTTGTCTTGCAGCAGCAGAAAGACCCCCCCCCCCCAGGAACGTGCCCCCCCACCCCAGGGAACAGGAAGAACCAACGAGTGAACCACAGCAGATTCTTCACATCAGGGTGACCCAGACAGGAGTCCCAGGTTCAAGCATGGAACAGGACACCACACCACATTACATTAGCCACTCATAATGGAGCTCACCGGAGTGCCTGAGAATGTGGCAAATCAGAATACTCTAACCTGGGTCCTCACACCCAATCAAACCCATCAGGGGATCCCCTATGTGCATAGAGCATTTTGTAGAATGGGAGATTATGATCAACCAACCCAGACCAGGCCGTTACCTCAGGAGGGCCAACCGCCATCCAAGCCATGGCCACCACCTTCCGCACCATCACCAACAGTTCCCTCAGCAGCCGCCATCCGGGACCCCACAGCAGCCCCTCCGATAGAATGGATAAGATGCAGAGATTTGGGTCTAAGGGGATAGGGACTCCCAAGGCCTCAGTCATAGTCTTCCTCACCCATGTCCAGAACAAATTAACCCCCGGGCAGTGCCACATCAGGAGTAGAAATGTTCCCATGCTGTCACCACATCTTCTACATCGACTATTGTCAAATTTCCCCATTTTGTAGAATCTGAGAGGTGTATAGTAAGATCTGTGTAGGATCTTCAATTGTATCAGCTGATGATTAGTATTAGTGGAAACCTCACCAGGACTACACATTGCCTCATCACATTCCCAGTCCTCTAGATTCCCCAGGTCAACCTCCCATTTCCGCTGAAGAGTCTCCAGCCTAGGGACCCCATGTCTCTCCAGCCACCCATGTATAATTTTTATACTCTGCTTTGGATATGACCGTAATGTTAATGACTCTAGTGGGAAGATCTTGACAGCCACAGAGCTACCAATGCCATGGGAATTAAGTGCATGTCGGAGTCATAGATAAGAGTAGAAGAGCTTATGTGGGATACTGAATTCCTCGTGTAGATTATCACCTTTTAATATGTATGCTCCATTGTGTGCTTGTTGCCCATAAACCCACTATGTTGGACTTTCAAGATAGCTTGTCTATTGGGATCTACATCACATAGGACAGAAAACTATATAGCCTGTCTAGATAAAGTGGGGAGCATTGGGGGTTTACTTCAGATCCTCATTCTGCTCCTCTTTTGGTGTGTCAGGGTTCAGAGTATAGCTCAGCTTAATCTGCTGGTCAGTTGCTGCTTGCTGTATCCAATAAGCTCTTGTAGCAGAGTAGACACCATCCATGTAGAAAGGAGGACAGGTTTATTATGGAATGAGAGCAATAATTGCTCAAAGAAGAGACACCCTTAATTAAGACAGTTTTAACCAGGTTATTTTAACACTTACTAGGCTGATACGCTCTTTGTCAACGTGATAAATTCAAACCTGCTTTGCTTGTTTGTGTTTTGACCCCAAAGGAAATAATAAACAGTCTAGTGAACCAACATGGGGTAGCTTGACTACTGCTGTGTCATGATACAGATGAGATGAGCAAATCAGACTATCAACACCAGAATTATTACACAAGTCACATGCTGGTACTGACTAAAACCCCAAATCAGCTCAGTGGATGGCTACATTCTGACACACCAACATAGAATTAGTTTGCTCATAAATATATGAAAATGTAAACTTAACCCTTTGGGTGCCAGAGTGGTACACAACGTATTTGCAATGCATTCCGTACCACTCTGGCACTCAAAGGGTTAAGTTCAAGATAAAATGAGTAGACATGGAATGAATAGGTACAAAACCCTGGGGCATGTTTTTTGCAAGCAAAATACCCAATATAAAGGGCCTATATTGCAGTTAACCCAATTACATCAATGGGATTCATTTCATACCTAGACAGCAAGTGAGAAATAAAAAAATAATAAATGAGACAGATATAAAAAAGGGACACAGTCTAGTAAGACACTGCATGAAACAACCTTAGTAAATGACTATTGTGTACAATGCATTTTATACCTTTACTAGTTTCTTACTTAAAGGTAAAGTATACCCCAAAAAGTTAGGTTTAATTAATTAATTAAAAAAATATTCTGTCATTCCACTATATATTTTGATATGCATAGATTAAAGTCTTCAAATAGGCAAAATAAGATAGAGTATAAATTATGGACTGATTTATTTTTACTGCTATTATAATGACTAGATTATGGAAACAACAAGTTGGATACTGAAAAGAACTGACTGGAAGCAAACTGACAAGTGCAATTGACCTGTCTAGTGTTGATAGGCAGGTAAAGATGAATGCAGCAGCACTCCAGGAATTAAACGTACAAATGTAAATCAATGCAAAATCTTAAAACTCTGTTTTATTGATGTATGGTAAAAATTATAAACATGGAAAGGCACAGGTGTAGCGTGACATGGATAGATGTTTATATGTTTTGTGCTCTACAGTGTTTAACCATAGTCTATGATTAAGCGATGTAGGCATTGAAATGCGTAAGACGGTTTAGTGATCCTATCTTTCTATCCTTGTCACGCTATACCTATGCCTTACCATGTTTGTAATTTATACAATCTTTACCTGCATTGTTTGGTTCTGGTTATGGAGAACCATGGCGGTATAGCACCCAAACAAGGATGGTGAGTCTATGTTGAAAAAGTGTGTTTTACTGCTGGTGAACAAGGTTTAGTGTAATAGCATCACATTATCACACATCAACTAACAGACGTAAAAAACAAAACAAAACAAAAAACAACAACCTATAATTCCTATAGTTTTCTATAGCACCCCCTACAGTCCAAGTTGCAATTCACACATATTATTATGTATAATGCATGCTGTTCTTCAACACCACGTCTCAACAGCATATGACTAGATACACAACATTCAGCTCTTCTGCAGCTTTCAGTGTCACTCTTTTAGCAAAGGTTTTGTGATTGCATCTGCAATCATCTCTCTTACATATTCCTGAGCAGTGGTGATTCACATCAATGTACTTGGTTGGGTTGATGCTCTTGGTTTGTGCATGCTATACACATTAATGTCTTCTAGAACTGGTATGGGACTAGACATATCCAGTATCCAATTTGTATTCCTGACATGCATGTGCTTCTGCTATGTACCTTTCTTCAGTCACTTGCTTTCAACTAGACCAGCTTGTAATTCCTCCTCTGTGTTGAAAGATGTAACCACCTATAGACTTGTGGTCAGATATGCCCTTGCCCAATCACCATCTACATATCCAATTAAATTTGGATTTGAGGTTGCTAGCAATGGCAACTCAATTTTGGTTGTTACATTTAGATACTATGTCACTCATTTTACAGCATTCCAATCACATTGGCAAGGTGCTGCAGCTTTTTTGCAGAGCATCCCTATCACTGAGTAACATCTGGTGTTGGTAGAGCTGCAATGTATAACAGTTTTACAAATGCCCCTACAACACTGATCATTGTTGGGGAATAAGTTTTCTGTTCCACTCTTCTTTGGGAAATCTACTTTCATAGGTGTTTTCACTTCTTTTGCATCTTGCAGTGTTTCTAACATGTAAAGTGGAAGTCAGAGACCCTCAACTAGGAATGAGTCTGCAGTACAAATTTGCAGGCTCTATAGGAATGGTGTCCTACCAAGGTTGTAACATGCTAGCCATTTTCTGATTTTGAAAGAGCAGATAGCTTCCATCAATGTTCCCTCTGTATTTGAATTCCACGATAGTGAGTGATGTTCCTGAGTTCTGTAATCTCAAGGTTCTGGTTTTATCCAAACACTAATTGATTGCAATCTTATTTTTGTTAAATCATGTTATTATATCATCACAATAAATATACATACATATGTTCATTTGCCTTCTTGATTCCTGGAATATAGTCATGAATTTGTTTTACTGTTTGAGAATACTTACTGTGTAAATACTTAGTTGACTTTTTGATCCCATGCTCTCACAATCTGTATAAGGCTATAAATGCTTTTTTGATGTCTGCACAAAGATTCTATAATTTAGACTGCCCAAACCTGGTGCCACATCCAAGTAGAGATCTTTCTTGAAGTCTCCATAGTGGAAAGCAATTTTGACAATTGTTTGTTTCACTGGTATTCTCCTTCCGGCTGCTGTGCAAAGGAGTGGAGTGCTTTACAACTTGAACAAATGTTTCATCACAATCATCTCCAAATTTCTGGGAGTATCCCTTTGCAAACAGTCATGCCTTATATCTGTGGACATTCCATTCTGCATTTTATTTAACTTTGAAACTGAAGGTGTATTGGCTCACAATAGCTTTTCTCCCAAGTGATAGTTCAGTGAGTTTCCAGGTCTTATTTTCATTATTTTTTTTATCTCTTCTGCAACTGGCTAAACATTTGTTGTCTTTCACTTCGGATAATTTTTCCATGTCTGCCCTACATGACAGTTAAAGTATTCCATGTATTTTAGCAGTGTATGCCAATTTGTGGGGTGTTAGCCCTTTTGTCATCTGATTTGATTTTTGGACTACTGATTCCTAAGTGAGTTCATACCGATATGTTGATCTTGAATCTATCAACCCCAAGTTCCCGTTTTTGTTCTGATTTCTTCACAAATTCACTTTGGTCAGTTTTCTCCTTCGCTGTTTTTGGGTATTAGGGCGTTTGGTGCCTGTCTTTCATTATATTTGCTATGGCTTATAGTTACTTTGTTGTTGTTTGGATGCAGAATTCTATATCCCTTACAATGCACACTTTAGCCCATCTGTATGCCTTCTGTGACTCTTTCCTCCAATCTGAAGTGCTTTTCACTTGGAATATAGGCATACACTTTACATCCAGACACAGTTTGTATATGGGGTGCTCTGAATACATTTTGAAGGTAAGTACACTGTTGTGTAGCTTTACATTTGACTGAATACATCTGGTCATCTCCACTAGGGTGCATTTTCTTTTCTTTCTGCCACCCGATTTTGTTTAGGAATCTATGGTACAGTTGTTTGGTGCTTGATACCTTGTTTTTATAATGAAGTAGGCAGTGAACTTTACTACTTCTAGCAAAACCCAGACTACAGAGGAGAACTAGATGAATGTCAGACTTCTCCATCAAGGGATAGTAGTGCAAGAGGCTAGGGAGTGATGCTAGGGGTCAGGGCTAGAATGAAGTGGTTGCCTAAAGGGAAATGTGCTGGCCGCAAAGCTAGATTAGCCCCCTTCAATTGAGCCAAAGCAGTGCATGGATAACCCCCTCTAAATAAGCTATACAACCACTATTCCCAGGGAGAATACAGACTTCAACAGGAACAATAATAAGCACACTTACTGTGACCAGGAGGATCTAACGCTGTGCCAAGTAACAGGTTAGATGTAGTCAGGAAAGCTGGGTCATGCACAGAAAATCTCTGGATGCAGTACAATCAGGAGGCAGGAATGAAGTCAAGGGCCAGACAGGGTCATACACAGGTTACACAATTAAGAGAACTACTAATACTGGAGATGCAGTACTAACGTGTCCCAGTGCGGCACGCCCCCTCTTAACCCTCAACCCTGAAGTAAGAAGAGAGAAAACACAGTCAGCTGGAAGTGGAGGAGTCATGACACAGGCCAGACACTGAGCCACTCTAACAAGACAGAGACGGAGGCAGAGACATGACATTTTTCTAAATCATGCTTCTACTTCTTTACCCATATATGCTCCCATTGTCTGTGTCAAATATACTTGTTTCCACTGAAATTTGTTGCAGGTCACTGCTCAAAAATCTTGAAGTTTCACTGTTGTATCACCATTGCACTTCGTCTAATATCGCATGATGTATCAGGAATGGTCAACAATGATGGTCACCAAATATATGTTTCCACCAGCTGTGAATGTTCTCATTGGTTCACATAAATTGTGTGTATGTGTTAGGTGAGTAAGATATGGATACTCACTATCTGGATGCAGGAACCCCGAAGCAGGATAGTCGCTCTTACTGGAACAGCACACTGGGAGAGGGTCTGGAGAGAGAGAGAACACAGGCTCCTCCCCAGTGTGAACTGCGAGCACGAGCAACAAAGTCCAGGAATCAGGCCAAGGGTCAAGGAGCCAGAAGTCAGCGGAGTCCAGGAGACAAGCCAAGGGTCAAGGAGCCAGAGGTCAGCGGAGTCCAGGAGTCAAGCCAAGGGTCAAAGAGCCAGAGGTCAGCGGAGTCCAGGAGTCAAGCCAAGGGTCAAGGAGCCAGAGGTCAGCGGAGTCCAGGAGTCAAGCCAAGGGTCAAGGAGCCAGAGGTCAGCGGAGTCCAGGAGTCAAGCCAAGGGTCAAGGAGCCAGAGGTCAGCGGAGTCAGAGTGGATAGCCAAGGGTCAAGGAGCCAGGAATCAATATGAAGCAGGAGCACAAGTAAGCAACTGAACACCAGGGAAGCCACAGTAACACTGAGCACCATGTGCAGGGTGCTCAGGGTTTATATAGGCTGAGGAGGAGTGGCAATTGAAGTGGGGCGGAGCCGGACGCCGCGTTGCCATGGCAACGCCCGGGAAATATCAGCCCTTTGTTTGAGACGCGCACACGAGGGAGGGTGAGTGTGTGCGCGTCTGACAGGGCTGCCTGTCGGTCTGGAGCGGACGCCGGTCCGCAAGGAAGCAGAGGGGACCCGGCGTGGCGGCCGACATGGTTTTTGGGCACTGCGGGAGGTAAGACCGGGTCGCCGACGGGCGGCCTGACAGTACCCCCCCCTGAAGTGCGACCTCCGGGCGGGAAATGGTGCGGGCCGATGAGGGTACCGTTTATGGAAGGATCGGATGCATGCAGGGGCATGGACCTGTGAAGCTGGTTCCCAAGAACGTTCCTCGGGGCCGTACCCCTTCCAGTGGATGAGGTACTCAAGTCTGCCTCTGCGGCGTCTGGAATCAAGTACTCGAAGAACCACGAACTCCTCTTCGCCATTTACCATGACTGGAGCTGGTGCGACAGGTAGGCGTCCTGGGAAGGTGTTGGCTATGTAAGGTTTTAGCAAGGACACATGGAAAACAGGATGGATGTGATAGGCGTCTGGCAACTGAAGTTGAACCGCCACCGGGTTGATGACCTTTTGGATGGAGAAAGGTCCAACATATTTGGGACCCAACTTTTTGGTGGGACAGGAAAGCCGGATGTTCCTTGTGGACAGCCACACCTTGTCGCCCACCTGATAGACCGGAGCGGCAGAGCGATGGCGGTTGGCCTGATCTCTGTAACTCTCCTGGGCTTTCAAGAGGGTTTGTTGGAGGGTTCGGAACTGTTTTACGAGACGGGAGAGGCGTTCAGAAGCCTCTGGTACAGATAAGTCAGAAGGTAGCCCAGGAAAGGAGGATGGGTGGAATCCATAATTGGCAAAGAAGGGAGACATGCGAATGGATCTTTGGGTTTGATTGTTGTATGCAAACTCAGCGGTGGGTAGAAATTGGAGCCAATCATCTTGCAGGTAAGTAGTATAACATCGGAGGTAGTGCTCAAGCACTTGATTCACTCTTTCTGTTTGTCCATTGGTCTGAGGATGGAAAGCGGTGGACAACGAGGGCTGAATCTGCAAATTTTCACAGAAGGATTTCCAGAACCGTGCCGTGAACTGGACTCCTCGATCGGTAGTAATGCTCTTGGGCAGGCCATGGAGCCGGAATACCGAGGACAGAAATAAAGAAGCGGTGGTACTGGCAGAAGGAATCCCAATAACTGGTACAAAATGAGCCATCTTGGTAAATCTGTCGATGACCACCATGATGGTATCGTGTTTGCAGGAAGGAGGAAGATCAACTATAAAGTCCATTGAGATGTCGGCCCAAGGCATAGCGGGTACTGGTAGGGGCCGCAACAGACCGGCTGGTGCAATGCGGGGTACTTTAGTTTGAGCACAGATTGTGCAAGATCGCCCAAACTGAGTGGCATCTTGTTGGAGAGTTGGCCACCAGAAATGTCTTAGGAGGAGATCTAGAGTCTTTTTGATTCCTCCATGACCAGCTAAGCGGGAATCATGACATCTCTGCAATACAGATAGTCGAACAGGCTCGGGCACAAAGATCTTTCCTCTGTACAACAGGAAGTGATTAGATCGTTGAATTGGTGGTGTAGTCTCTGGGTAAAGGGAGTTGATGGAGCTGGAGCGGATGTGTTCCATAATATCAGCTGAAGTAGTTATGAATACGGTTGAAGGTAAAATAGTGTCTACTACCTTGGGTTCGTTGTCACGGGTAACTGGGAGTCGGGAAAGGGCATCAGCCTTGGTGTTTCTGGTACCCGGTCTGTATGTAATGTGCAGGTTGAAACGGGTAAAGAATAGTGCCCACCTGGCTTGTCGGGGGCACAGACGACGAGCTGCACGGAGGTATTCAAGATTACGATGGTCGGTGTAGACTGTAACCAGATGAGAAGAGCCTTCGAGGAGGTGCCGCCATTCTTCCAGGGCTTGTTTAATCGCCAGGAGCTCTTTGTCACCGATGCCGTAGTTCTCCTCGGCCGGAGACAATTTGCGGGAGTAAAAGGCTACCGGATGCAATTGCCCTGTCTCTGGGTGGCGTTGGGAGAGGATGGCTCCTAGAGCAAAGTCAGATGCGTCTACCTCGACAAAGAAAGGGAGTGAGGTGTGGGGTTGAACAAGGATTGGGGCAGAAGTGAATCTCTTCTTGAGTTGGTCAAATGCTGCTTGGGCTTCAGGTGTCCATAGAAACTGTGGTGTTTGTCGAGTCAGCGCAGTGATCGGTGAGATGATGCGGGAGAAATTGCGGATGAATTTCCGATAATAGTTAGCGAAGCCTATAAATCGTTGGACTGCCTTCTTGTCTGTGGGTACAGGCCACTCGAGCACTGCTGATACCTTCTTTGGGTCCATAACAACTTTCCCAGGTGTTAGGATGAAGCCAAGGAAAGTCACGGTAGTGGTCTCAAACAAACATTTCTCCAACTTGGCATATAGCTGGTGATCACGAAGACGCTGCAGAACCTTCTTTACATGCTCACGGTGTTCAGTGATGGATGATGAAAATATTAAGATATCGTCCAAGTATACTACTAAAAAGGAATCCAGGAAATCACGAAATACATCATTCAGAAAATGCTGAAAGGTGGCTGGGGCGTTACAGAGTCCAAATGGCATCACCAGGTACTCAAAATGGCCGTACCTACTCCGGAAGGCGGTCTTCCATTCGTCCCCCTCTCTGATGCGGACGAGGTTGTAGGCCCCACGGAGGTCTAACTTGGTGAAGACAGTTGCATCCTTAATACGGTCTAGAAGTTCGGGTATCAAGGGGAGTGGATAACGGTTCTTTATTGTGATTCGGTTTAAGTCTCTATAATCGACACATGGTCGAAGACCCCCGTCCTTTTTACCCACAAAGAAGATACCAGCCCCGGCTGGCGATGTTGATGGGCGGATGAATCCCTTTTCCAGATTTTCCTTGATGTAGGCCTTTAGATGGTGCAGTTCTGGCTCGGATAGAGGGAAGATCCTCCCGAAGGGTATAGGAGCTCCGGGTAGAAGATCGATGGGACAATCGTACTCTCTCCTGGGAGGCAATTGATCTGCTTTTCTTTTATCGAAGATATCTAAGAATTCGTGATATGGCTTAGGAACTGTATTAGGTTCTGAAGTCTGGTCTTGCGTGAGGAGTAAGGTTGAAGGAGTATCCAGGCAATGATGTTGACAGTAACTAGATGAAAATGACAGCGTGCCCTTGCCCCAGTTGATGTCAGGATTATGTAGTCGTAGCCAAGGCAGTCCAAGGATCACGGGGAATAATGGGGATGCCACCAAATTGAAACTTATCTTCTCTGAGTGACGACTGCCCAAAGTCATCTGGAGAGGCAGGGTTTCCTGCGTAATGGGTCCGGAAGGCAGAGAAGATCCGTCAACAACCTGTATGTAGACTGGAGAGGGCTTGACTTGTGTGGGTACTCGGAGTTGTCTAGCAAGCTCCTGGTCCATAAAACAGCAGCTGGCGCCAGAGTCAATGATGGCGAGGACAGAGATGTCGTCACTGGTCCACTGCAACAACAGAGAAACGGAAAGGTGAGGAGAGCCACCAACAGGAGCTGAACTAAGACACACCTCTGAATCAGAAGTCTTACCCCTTGGGTCACGTGGTCTGCGGGGGCAGGAACGAATCATATGACCGGGTTGGCCACAGTAGAGGCATAAACTGTTTGCACGTCTGTGTGCTCTCTCAGCCTCAGAAAGAGGTCCTCGAGCAAGTCCGATCTGCATTGGTTCCTCGGAAGAAGAAGTGGAGGTAGGAGCACTGGAGGGTGGTAGAGGTTGGCGTCTTGGAGGAGGAGCAAGTTGGGTTGACCGCTCCAGTCTTCTCTCCCGTAATCTGCGATCAATCCTGATGACTAAATGACAGAGTTCTTCAAGAGAAGGAGGGATACCCACACGGGCCAGTTCATCCTTCAGGGCATTGGACAAGCCGAGACGAAATTGATCCACCAGGGCAGGCTCGTTCCATTCGCTCTCGATGGCCAAAGAGCGGAATTCAGTGACATACTCCTCTACTGGCCTTTGGCCCTGCCGTAGGGCCCTCATGGCGATATGGGCAGAGGAGGCCCGGAGAGGATCATCAAACAGAAGGTCCATGGCATGGAGGAACGAATGCCAGGAAGCCAATGCGGAATCATTGGTGTGTAGCAATTGATGAGCCCAGGTCTGGGGCTCTCCGGACAGCAATGAGATCACAGTTCGTATTTTAATGAAGTCAGAGGCATAGGTTCTTGGTTGAAGAGAAAACATGACCTGACAGGCTGTGATGAAGGTCTTATACTTCGCACGGTCCCCAGAGTAGCGTTCTGGGAGAGGAATTCTGGGTTCAGGAGTGTACGTCCTGTCCGAGGGGGGTACCCCTACAGGTGGCATCGCTGGAGCGGAAGCGCCTGAAGAAGCGGAGCTGGTCTGCAGGTCATGTAATTGATGCTGCAGATGAGTCTGACCGGCCTGGAGGTCCTGCATGGTTTGCGTGAGAGCGGCAATTTGCTGGGAGAGGGCGGTGATAGCGTCCGCGACTCCTGCGGGTTCCATATAGGCTCAGTGTTTCTGTTAGGTGAGTAAGATATGGATACTCACTATCTGGATGCAGGAACCCCGAAGCAGGATAGTCGCTCTTACTGGAACAGCACACTGGGAGAGGGTCTGGAGAGAGAGAGAACACAGGCTCCTCCCCAGTGTGAACTGCGAGCACGAGCAACAAAGTCCAGGAATCAGGCCAAGGGTCAAGGAGCCAGAAGTCAGCGGAGTCCAGGAGACAAGCCAAGGGTCAAGGAGCCAGAGGTCAGCGGAGTCCAGGAGTCAAGCCAAGGGTCAAAGAGCCAGAGGTCAGCGGAGTCCAGGAGTCAAGCCAAGGGTCAAGGAGCCAGAGGTCAGCGGAGTCCAGGAGTCAAGCCAAGGGTCAAGGAGCCAGAGGTCAGCGGAGTCCAGGAGTCAAGCCAAGGGTCAAGGAGCCAGAGGTCAGCGGAGTCAGAGTGGATAGCCAAGGGTCAAGGAGCCAGGAATCAATATGAAGCAGGAGCACAAGTAAGCAACTGAACACCAGGGAAGCCACAGTAACACTGAGCACCATGTGCAGGGTGCTCAGGGTTTATATAGGCTGAGGAGGAGTGGCAATTGAAGTGGGGCGGAGCCGGACGCCGCGTTGCCATGGCAACGCCCGGGAAATATCAGCCCTTTGTTTGAGACGCGCACACGAGGGAGGGTGAGTGTGTGCGCGTCTGACAGGGCTGCCTGTCGGTCTGGAGCGGACGCCGGTCCGCAAGGAAGCAGAGGGGACCCGGCGTGGCGGCCGACATGGTTTTTGGGCACTGCGGGAGGTAAGACCGGGTCGCCGACGGGCGGCCTGACAGTATGAGTTCCATGGGTTGTATGGTCTACTTTGATTGCTTTTTGTAATTGAAGAATGTGTAGCCATTGATTTATTGCAACATGTGCATAAGGCACGGAAACATCATAATGTCTTCTGATACATTCTGCTTTACAAGTTCCTGCATTTTGGTGTCCCAATCATCTATGCTAAAGGTTGTAGGAAAAATGAATGTTCTGGCTTGTTCATTCTTGGTGCTAAGCTTCTACAGTTTCTTATCTGCCATTCCTTTTGCAATGATTCCCCTCCTCCATTTAATTGTTCATTAATTTTCTTGAAATTTCACTGTGATCTCATTGTGGGCCAGGTGGTCCCCTTCTAGGCTTGGGACATAAAAACATTCCTCATGATAATGCAAAATCTGCCCTCTGATGATGTTGTTCAATTCATGAACTGACTGCCATTTTGTTCCACTTTGATGCTTTTGCCATTTTCTAAGAAGCCTATCCTCATTTCTGGAGTCAATTTGTGTAAAGAATACCTCATCACTTGTCATGTGGCTTTTTGCCACTGAGTCAATATGCCATAAATGTGGATCACATTTTTGAGTAACCTTGAGGCATACACACCATGATATGTCTGTGTCTTCCTTTGTGGATGCTTTGACCTTTTATTTTAGTGACCCTGACACTTTCCTCTACTGCTCAGCCTTCCAAAATGAGCAGTACTTCAAGTGTCCAGCTTTTTTTGCAGCAAAAACACACCTTGTTTTTTTCGATCTGCTTTGTGAGTTCGTGGACATTTAGAGCTGTCTCTGGTCTCTCATTCCATTCATATTTCCCTTCCTTCTGTTACACTTATCACATAATTTACCTTTAAAGTACCCCACTGTGTGTTCTGGATCAGATTTGTTTTTTTAGCCATTAATTAGGGCACTACAAGAATCTAGAAGGCTGCACAGCAATATTACCACTACATTATTATCTTTTATCTCTTCCACAGTTCCACATAGCTGTTCCACAATTTCTAACATAGCGTTCATGTGTCCATGCCACATCTTATACACTTTATTCAGTAAACAGAGTTTATTGTTTAAGTTAGAATTCTCATATAGGCTTTGTGATGCAGCCCACATACCTTTAGCTATGTTTTCTTTTCTGAAATGGATTAGTTAATTATATTTCTTTAACAGGCTTATAATTGTTTTTGCTTGCCCAGGCTTTTTGTCCCATTCTGCTGGGTTTTCAGCAGCTCTGTCTATATCCAGCTTATCCCAGAAGTCATCTTTGGACAGCAGAATTTCTAATTTGAACTTCCAGAGCTGGTAGTTTGTATTATTCAGCTTTGCCGTGCCAAACTTGATATCTGAACTGCTTGCCATTTTTCAGTAGCTGGATGCAGTTTCTTATGCAGTTTGCTTTGGACTTAAATTGCACCATGTGCTTGCTTATAGCTACAGATTTATCTTAGCATAGCCTGGGTCCATAAACTGTTGATTATTTTGCTGAAAAGGACTGTCTGGATGCACACTGAAACAGGCAATGGATCTTACATGGATAGGTTAGAGCAAATGCACACAAAACAACACAGTCACGTTATAATAGATGAACTACCAGAAGAAAAAGAAACAGTGTTGCCATTCTTAAACAGAGCAGCATACTGCAAAAGCTAACTAGCTACTGTCCAAAATGCTATTCACACGTATAATTATGCATAATGCATGTTGTTTCTCCAACACAGTCATTATACAAACACAGTTTCAAAGAGAATGGGTGATAAATTAACTCTCTGAGAATACTATGATGAACCACCCAAACAGATATTTTATAATTTATTTAGAAGCTCTTCCATATTTTGTAGCATTGAAGAGTTGGATATCAATAATTAGAAACAAAAGAAAAATCTGCACACCAGATCTCAACTTTTAGCAATATATAACCTGTGACTTACTACACATAGTAAACAGTGAGGTTTAGAAGTATGTTTGTAGCCAAAAGTATATGTAGTTTCCCCACCACATTAAGGAACCACAGACTGGGCATGTCCCTAGCTGTCTCAAATTTTGTGTGAAAATGTATTTGATATTATGTAATCAATAAGCAATATTAATATCTTACTTCTGCTCTGAGCAAAACCCTAGTGATGGGAATAAAGGATATTTTATTCCTTCCCTAATTGCAAAAGCACCTGTGTACAGAGAGCTACCAATCAAAAATGTCCTGGCTCCTCCCACCTGCTTGGTTAGAGGCTCCCTGCAAACAGGTCAATTTGCAGTTAAGGAGAGTATAACTGCTTCCTTCAGTCTCCACACAGAAACATAGATATTTATGGCAGAAAAGAACAATCTGGCCCATCCCATCTCTCCATTTCAATATCTATTTAAAATACTCAGAGTTACATAATTCTCAGAATGGACTTCTCTTTAATCCAAGCATTTGTGATTTTCTGTGCAGTAATACTTATACACATTTTCCATCGTCTAATGTTGCGCAAGGCCAACAGTGCTGATCCATTTGACTTTGCAAGGTAAATGCAATAGCATTGTTGGCTTTGAGAAGTGTGTCTGTGTGTCTGTTTACATATATCAGCTATTAAGTGGCCTGCATCTGTGTGTACTGTAACAGAGAAAGACCTATCTGTGCAACCAAACCTAATTCCACTTAACCCCCCCCCCTCGCTCTGCACTCAGTTGCTATTTTCTCAAAAGATCCAGTGTGTGGACCATCTAATGCAATATTAGTGCATTTGAAGACCAAATATATCATTACTAATAATTACTAGTAATTAGCACAATTACATGCCTCAATCTGACAACAAGATCTGGAGCTTTGTTCCCTCAAGGGCCAGAGGGATGTGCAACACATTGGGAAGCAATGAATTGCACCCTTTCTTGGTCCTTAAGGAGTTTAGTGGAGACCAGGAGGGAGATTCACTAACTGGTGATAAAGAGGTGGTAAAGTGGAGATGACTTCTCCGGTGATCACTTCTCCAGTTCCTATGTTATTCTATGGAGCCCATGCACTAAGATTTCTTCAACTTTGGAGATCCTAGTGCATAGGCTCAATAGAATAACATAGGAACTGGAAAAGTGATAAAATGGAGAAGTCTTCTCCACTTTATCACCTCTTCATCGCCATTAAGTGAATCTCCCCCCACATGTTTTAGCCCCTTCGGTTAGTACACAGCAACAACCCTAGTTCTGCACAACAACCCACATTCCGCATAATGATTCTATATACATAGCACTCTGTTTTGCTTGAATTTCCCACCAAAAAACTAGGTGTTTGTGTTTTGGTTCGTGTGTTCCAATGTATCTAAAATACTTTCAAAAGATAGTAAATCTACAAATAACCCACAAATAATGCATTTCAACACTGTTGTCTCTGTCTGTGAATTCTAGTTAGACATATTTCATATCTCTCATGCATATACATACACATATGTTTATTTTAGTTCAAGATGAGTTTGATCAATATGTTAATTTTGCATAACATTTAAGTTTTACCACCTGTAGTCTATTTCTATAGGTCTCACATACTGCATACATAATACAATTTCCAGTCATTAAATATATTAGTTTTATAATTGGAGTAGGAGAAGTATTATTGAATTTAATTATACATTTAACTTTTCTTCTATAATTCTCAAGTGTTGTTTGATAAACAGGAACTTTAATTTTGTATTCTTTCAAAACACTTTTTATACAGAATGGAAAGTAATTTTTCTTCCACACAAATCTCATTCTTTTAGTTCATTGCTGAGAACAATTGTTTACAGATAACACAAAAGTGGATTCGTCCTTAGAATTGAATCTGCACTTGAGCACATTTACTGCACTTTATAATCTTGCTTTTGATTGTATTTCATATTGGTTGTGTGTGACAGCGTTTTTTGTTTGACAAATTTATTTTAAAAGAACAATATCACCTACAACATATTTGAACTATATTTTAAAGCCCCCTATAAATTGTATTGCCTATTTTAATTAGAAAACAAGATAATGAGTCATGTAGAGTTAGAGATTATGCTAATTACGGCATGCTGTTTAAGCACTTCCTGTGTTAGACCTACATTACCTTCCCCACGCCGACTCTTAAAGCAGAACTTTCATCTTCTTAATATCACCCCCCAATACATCCTATAATATAAAAGGCCAGAATGTTTGTCTGATGCAGTCATGTGCAGTAGAGACTGCACGAATGCACAGAATGCTGGGAGCATTCTGTGTATTGGGGCAGACTCTACTGTACATGACTGAATTGCAAGCTGGTGGCAGCAGTACGCAGAGCTGGACTGGCCTGTTTACCTCACCAGACCCTGGCCCGTGTACACAGGCTTCTACACTAGTTACTAATATAGGGATAGGCAAAGGAATACTTATATTATTCTGCATAAGTCCACGTTATTGAAGTAATCCATCTTCTTCTGTAGGCATCTAGCGGACAACAGTGCAGACATCTTAGAGGAAAGTTACCTCTAAGCTTGTGCTGTCTGTCCTGTGCACTGCCCGGATTGGTGGTGATGCTCTTTGGTTACCTTAAGATAATGGAAATTGCTGCCTGGCAAATGACAGAGCTTCTCTTATAAGCTCCGTGCCTTGGATGCCTGCAGAAGAAGCTGGATTACTTCAATAATATGGACTTATTCAGCATAATGCAATTATTAATTTGCCTATTGCTATATTAGTAATGTATTGGGGGGCAATATTATGAAGATGAAAGTTTCACTTTAACCCTTTCAATAGTAGGGGAGGTTGGCTATGAATTGCTGAGCTGTATCAGTGAGTGGGGGTAGGTAATGTAGGGATAAGACAGGAAGTGTCTGAACAGCATGACTTAACAAAATATAGAAACCTAAATAACTCAAAAACTAGTTTTATAAAAAAAACAAATTGCTAATACAACATATAAGTGATTTTTAAAGTTCTTTCAAACGCACATACAATGATTTTTAGGTGACAGTTCAACTTTAATATCAGTACATATTTTAACAGATAAGTATATTTTCCTGTCATTGTTACTGCTGCCTTTTTAGAACAAATTCATAGGATATTTAATGAGTTATAGTTTTTTTTAAATCATGAGGGTTGTTTCCAATGCATGTTTAATAAAATAGGCTCCCCATCCATTAGCAACAGTTAGTAACATATACCTTGAGTTGATCTGGCAGTTCATCAAATAAGCAGCACGTGTTATAAAGCAGCAGGGTCTACCCTCTTTCTTCTATGTCCACAAACTGTCTAGCAGGCAAAATCTACTGAATGCATAGACACACATCTTTACACATACTGTACTGTACAGCCTTAGACAACTCTTAAAAATGCAAATCTAAGCCATTCATCTGGGCAGTAAGTGTTCATTTGTTGGAGAAAAAAAACCCACTATACAACATGTAAGTAAACATGTAAGTAAATCATTAATACAATGAAAAGTTACAAAAACTTGGGGGATATGCACCAAGGTATGATAAAAAGTTGATAATGTGGAGATCACTTATCCAGTTCCTATGTTATTCTATAGAGCCTATGCACTAAGCTCTCCAAAGTTGGAGAAATCTTCAATTAGCGTAAGGGAAAAACCTGTCAAGGGGGGCAGGGTTTTCCTTATACTCACAGGAAGTAGATTGTCTCTTGCTGTGAGCTGTCTGGTCTCAAGAACGCATTCCACATCTGAGGTGAGGTGGCTTACACTAGGTAAAAGGGGAAGGAGGGGGATACTTTATTATTCAATTTCTCTTGAACTACAACTGTGACAGTAGTGAAATACCACTCTCCATGGCCCAAATACTATGAACATTAATTGGAACTGCTTTTATTTTGAAATTTACTATCCATTTAAGTAAATTGTTCAAGTAGTTATGTGGTATAGCTTCCTGGAGGATCTGTCATAATTATTCTTTTGACTTAGGCTGCTTTTTTCTTTTCTCTGTCCAAGTGATCCCACACAATGATGTCAATGTTGAGTCTCCAAACTGGCCGGTCTGAATCGTTCTTGGGATTGTTAAATTTTTCCAGTCCTTTTTTTGAAGGTTCAGCATGATGAATCAAGATCTGTTTATTTTACTCAGAATTAATAATTCCATCTGTATACTTCTTGTCAACTCTTCTTCTGACATGTTGATGTCTTTGTGAACCAAAGATTTCAAATTTGGACTCATCGTTCCATAAGACTTTCTGCCACTGCTTGCAACTCCAAGCTTTTTGGTATTTACAGCAATCTCTTTTGCTTGTTGCATTTTCATAAAAATGGTTTCTTAGCTGCAACATACCCAACAAAACCATTTATTGTAAGTCTTCTTCTTGCAGTTGAAACTTGTATTTTTGGTGCCAAATGACTCTGCCAGATACTGAGCAAGCACTACTGGATTTCCTTCTGTCCCTCAAGATAAGAACTTTTAAGTACTATTATCAGATGCAGACACCTTTTTGAGTGTTCCACTGTATTTTTTTTCTTCATATTTGACACTACTGAATAATAGGTATGGGCTGGTCGCTTGGGATTGCCACTGGAGGACTGAGATGGGGTTCACAGACAGTTACAAATGCTTCCTTGCTCTGGCTGAAGCTGGGCAAAGGTGCTGGTTGTGAAGACAGATATCCGACCCTGGTTGAGCCAGGGCCCAGACCAGGAGAGAGGCTAGAGACACTGAAGGAGATCCAGACCAAAGGAAAAGAACCTATGCAGTTCAGAGCAGATGCAAGAGTCCCAAGACAGAGAACATACAGTTCTGAGGAAATAGGGGCATCTGCCTCCCCAATAACCAAGCTAGCTAAAAAGGTGGTTAGTAGACAACCAACTATAGATCCTGTAGACAAATAAAGAGCAGAATGGCTAACATTGCTATGTATCTTGCTGCACTGATAGGCAAGATGTCGACATACTGGAACCAGCTTGGAATAGGAGACCAACTCACTGTGATAGGAGAGTGGGTTTGGACTGCTGCAGAGTATGGTGGCATGGGCAGCCCTAAGCAGAAAATTGCACTGTCAAAATTAGTGGCACAGGAGACCCAGAGCAACAAGTGGAAAGGAACCGCCTCCTGGAGTCAGCGGCTTGGAAGCAATGAACAGTATGCAGTGTAGTGTGTGTGCTGGGACCGCCTCCTGGGGCCAGCGGTCTTGGAAGCCGCAATGCAAAGAGTAGGCTGAGAACCACTATAGTACGTACGGTAAATGGCGTTAGCAAGACTACTAACAATGAAGCATCAGGACAAGCTTTTGAGACTACTTACATTGAAGTTGCACTGGCATCCGCAGGAGCTATCTGCTGCCAGAGTAGATGTAGAGGCCATAATTAGTACATAGGAAAGAAGGTACAAGTTGAGAAAACAAAGAGAAGTCATGTCAGGCCAAAGTCAGTTCATAGAAAATTCAGTGCAAAGTACAGAAGGGCTAGGCACATGTCAAGTCAGGTCAGGCAGGAAACAAAACACACAGAGCACAGAATAATTCACCAGCAGAGAAATAATTGGGCAAAGAGCTGAGGAATCAGCTGCCATAAAAAGATAAGTGGACCAATAGCAAAAAAAGTATGGCCAGAGAGGGAAAAAACAAGAGAGTCATGACAAACTTCCCCAGTTTCTTCAAATTTCTTTATGACAGCTTGGACACCACACCTTGAAATTCCATTCAGGTAGATATTTCTCACAGAGAATTGCCTTGTTAATGAAAAAGTGTGATTTTATGTCTGTCAAACACCACCAGCACACCTGTTTCAGCTAATCAACACCTTGTTTAGATGGATCATGTGTGCTGTTGTGGAATTTAACAAATATAGTACATGGAAAGGAACTGTGCATTAAAGGGATAGTAATACTTAAAATGTAAAAAATATATGTTGTAGGGTTTATCCCCCTGAGTAAAACAAGAGTACTCCCACTGCTGAAAGGTGTGTCATTCAAAAGTTATTCATTTTCAAAGTTGAATTTTTTAGATGCAATATCACAGTGGCCTGAAATTGTACAGTGGTGCTGTTGCTACATCATCCTATGGAGATTTATGGTCCCGGGACCAGAGCTGTCCATAGGATCGTGTAGCAACAGCGCCACTGTACAATTTCAGGCCACTGTGATATTGCACCTAAAAAATTCAGCTTTGAAAATTAATAACTTTTGAATGAAACACCTTTCAGCAGTGGAAGTACTCTTGTTTTACTCAGGAGGATAAACCCTACAACATATATATTTTTTTACATTTTAAGTATTACTATCCCTTTAAATGGATGGGGTGCCTCAGGGAGAGGTTTGGGAAACAAACCAGTGTTCTTTTAGCCGTATCACAAGATATTAATAACTTTCTGGAAAACACAATAAATTCTTGTTAATTGTATTTATTATTATGCTATATTGTGTTTTTCTGAGCAAATAAACACTTACTACCTAGAGAAATAATTTGAAACAATTTTATTGGGTGGCATAAGACTTTTTTTCAGTGCTATAGATGTTATATGAGACTATTTGATTTAATTTACCATTTAAAAAGGTACCCCATTCCTAAAATATTTAGTTTTTAAGTTAAGACATTGAGCATTAACTGTACCTTTTTAAATAGATGTTAGAATTTATAAGCATTTACAGAGCTGACAATCTTGTGCAGCTCATTCTCGAATAAACTGTGCAGTGCACTTGATGATTGTTTGATGTCGCCTTCAATATGTGACGTACATCAAAATGATGCTCACACGTTCAATATGTTGAGCGCATCTTTATGTCACACGCATATTAAAGGCGCACATCTTTATGTTGTAAACATATTTTACTTCTTTTCAGGTCTCCTTATAAATGTTGCCTTAGATTTTGCTGAGTCAAAACTTAGTCCTCATAAATGGCTACTTCAAAACTGCGTCCTTATAAGTGTTGCCTTACATTCAGCTGCATCAACACTGTGTCAGTTTTGCCACAATCCAAACAGGAAGTGCATCACTACTGAAAAAGAAACAGGAAGTACACCAATATTGTGCCACCCTGACAGACACTGCAACATACGAATCATGTTTCTGTCATGCCTAGGGAGTCTCTTTTAGGAGCTGGACATACTTGTTCTCTGTATGGACAAGTATCAGCCAGATAGGATTAGGGACAAACTGGTCTCTGTATTTTGCATGCACATTTTGGACAAAACGGCCTGCAAAATGCAGAGGTCCAGTGGCATCCAGAGGACCAGGAGGCAGATACTTTGGAGGTTCAAACATTTTATTGTTATTTAATTTTTTACTAAATGTTTGGTTAATTTTTTATACATTTTGTCGTGTATCCCCTTTCATTTGTTATGCTGTCTTAAATTATGTATTTTTTTAATAAAGAAAAAGAATGCAAAAAAGTACAAACCTTTTATTGTTATTTAATTATTTACTATATTATTAATCTGTAATTTATTCTCAATATTTCCAGGCATCAACTAGCGAAAGTATATTTATACGATATTGATATGCTTTTGATAATAAACAATGCTTAGCTGACGCGCAACATTATGAAAATGCTGTAAATATGTATGTGGCATTCTTAACACGAGATATTGATGCTAGCAACATTTTTAATGCAACATTTTGATTGGCGCCCTATAGTGTGCGACATTTCAAAAGTGAACCTTTTAGACAATTAAATCCAGCATGCAAAATGCTCTTGGCAAATCAAAATTATAATTAGTTGATAAAGTGTGTGATTGTTCAAAACAAAAAACAGTTTGGGGAGCCTTGGTTTTGCAGTGTACTTGATTGATGTAAACATTAGTTAATAGTTTAAAAAACAAAATAAAATGTGATCGATCAAACTCTCTTGATAGATCAAAAGAAAGACTAGTGATCAAACATGCTTAATTAAACAAATAATACATAGCTTCCATAATGTCTGACCACTAATTCAACTAATGCTTAGTCTAGATCTTGTCCTGCCAACAAGAATCAAAGATGAATACTTCTCATTATTGGTCATAAAAATAGTGGACAAACACAGCAATAAAGCAGATAAATACATCTATGCAAAGGTTCAATAAACTTTTTTTAATTAAAAAATACATGCTACACAAATTTTCCAGCTGATTAAAGCAAGAGTATTCCCACTGTTAATTTTCATTCTGAAGTTATTGTAGTTTACACTTGTTTATTTTACATTAAACTGCAATTTTCTGTGGTGGTCATAGGTGGTGCAGTTTCCATCAACTACTATGCAGAGGCATAGTCAGTGACCTAGGATCTCCCATAGACAAAATTGTTTCTTATTGCTGCTAACAGTTTAACCTGTATTTACTTCTAAATGAAATATCTTATGCGAGGCACAGCATAAAGCTAATATTTCCTAAAGTCCTGGTATTAAAAGTATAACTTTCATCACTAATTTATATCTGAGCTCCACCAGGTTACATCTTTCTAGTATGCTGAGCTGAACTAATTTGAGTTCCCTGCATATCTTGTGTGACCTATGCCCCATTCTTGAGATTGTATGCTCTCAAGAGCAGTGCCCTGTCCACTTCTTGTTTATTGAATGTCACTGCTGTTTTTTAATCACTGTTTTGCTTCTCATATGACACTGAAGAATACAATGTAACTTCATAAATAATAGATACTAATAAGAGTTAATACATCTCTGCACTTGCTGATGAGTACCCAAGAGATGTATGACTTATTCAAAAAGCTCTTGAACAAAGAAAAAAGCACAACACTTAAAGACATAGTGGGATATACAGAAATGGGTATGTATTTTAATGATTTCTTGAGATCTCAAGATGAATGAGACAAAGCAATTGAACTATTACACTTGCAGCCTCAAATACAGAAGTTGTTGAGGTTCCATGTCCTTACAGGAACTGTCATGCTTGCCTCTATGACATGACATGTAGGACTGATTAAAAAGGTTATCTGTTGAACAATGGCACAAAAACAAAATTCGTAAGGGACTTTAGGATTTTTTAACCATTATTTGTTAATTTGGCTGTTATTGTTAGGATATGTTTGTCCTTTTATATTTATTTATTAATTTCTTCCAAGAACTTTATTAAAAGAATAAAAGATTACAAGCAAGGCATGTGAAACAGCAAAATACAGTTCAATAATAAGCAAGGACCAGCACGACATTGTCAAACAATATACCATCAGTGTGCACTGTATACACTCCTGTAAATATAACAAGGGTGGCACAAATGAGTCTCCCACATTCCCCACAAACTGAAAATAGGCAGATGAGCTATCACCGGGGAATGCATTAATCTGTCTAGTCTTGCTAAAGTGCAAAAGAGAGAGATATCATAGCCAGAAGATTAAAGAGAAAATACCAAAAGGAAAGGGAATAAAATAAAGATGTAAGGAAGAAACAGGTAAAACAAGCAAAGAGGACAACAGGGTGGGTGGAGAACATGGAGGAATATCTGGACTGCTTACTTGACTACCACTGATGGTAAATGTTCATAGTTAAAGCAATAGAACCAAAAAAGTGAAAGAGGAGGGAGGTCCATGGCTTGTTGCAACATTGCTGGTGAGGTTGCCAAAAAAAAACCAAAACTTAAATTTAGAGGGCAGGTTAACTGTGGTATCCAGGGCAGCCGGGGTTTGTGATAAGGTTATGAAAAGAAAATCTTGCCAGGTATTCCAGACAATGGATGCCTTCCACATATCCTCTATTACTACTGCATGCATCTTCTTCAGATCACAGAGATCAGACATTTTCTTGATTCAGTGAGAAGGCAGCGAAGGCTCTGTAGACCTCCAAAGTTGGGGAACTAAAAGATTATCACGTGGATGGAAAGGGGTTTTTTTTTTGTTTGTTGAAGATCTGTCCTGGGGAAAACTGGCATTAAATTAAAAAAATAATGAGGTCCACTGGAGAGGAAGTTTTCAAGATCTTTTGTATTATTGATTGAATATACATCTACAATGGTTGTAATGTGCAAGACCACCATATATGGATATATATACCATAACCAGGGCTTAAAACTTGAAGTCCTTTGCTACTAGCCAGACCTGAAAAGTTACTCGCCACTTCAAGCCCTAACATACTCACCAGAGCTGAATTTCTACTCGCCAGGGCTAAATTTTCACTCGCCATTGGCTAGTGGTGAGTGGAAATTTTGAGCCCTGCCATAACCATATATGGATATATACCATAACCCCCCAGCAATAATCTGGATAGAAGGACAGAAGCAAAGGTGCTCGGTACCATTTATTTAACAGTTTATAGTTAGCTACTTTTCTTCTAAAATCAACAGATAACTTAAAATAGATTCAGTTGGATTTGGGCCATTGATGACAATCCAGTGACACTCACACTTCCTCCTCCCAAGCTACAATAAACTTTGGTTTGTTATCTGAGTCCTTATGTGTATTGGTTACAACGGTTGTGGAAGCAATCCTAATTTTGCAGGATTAAAACAACAGCCTTACAAAGGGACCTGAAGACCACATTTAGGCTAATTTAAAGACATAAATTTGTTGTATATATTAAAAATATATCTTATCATGCATGGCCCAGCTGAAGGGAGCAAAAAAACCCCTCACTCATCGAAAGATGTTAACACTGACCATCGTCTAACATGTTTCAATCTACATGACGCTTAATCATAGACTAGGTAAGCAATCAAAAAAGGCTCAATTTAAAACAAATTACTTGGCCATGAATGGACATTAATTAAAAAACAAACAGTGAAAGCATCCTATCAGGAAACAAGTACCTCCATTACACCACCTCGTATAACCTTTCTCATCTGCCCACATCTGTGATCGCATCAGAGGACATCGAGAATTAAATGCTCAAATGAACCCCTGGCGCTCCTCCCCGGACTAGGCAAACCAAAAATGTAGCAAGGTGCAATGTCGTGGGGAGCCTACGCACAGTATACAGATATCTATGTAAATCAAACATATGGTCATCTCCAGTGTGGCATAATGGTTCGGATTGAACATTACCTCAGGTGGGGCATACCACAAAATCGTGCAAATATACACAGTGCAAAAACCAAGAATGTGAGGTAATAGATAAATTGAAAGTCTCACATAAGAAAGTCCTTGAGTAAAATTCTTCAATGTTTATGCAGCTTTCTCAATAGGTGTCCAGTTTTTACCTTTCAAGGCCAAACCCAAGTAGAACAACAAACTAAAACAAAAAAAGCACAAAAAACATATTTGAGAATGTATAATAATAGGCAAATAAGCGTGAATTTACTCACAGGATAAAATATGAAAATGGACACATAAAGGCAACAACTGGAAACAATCTTCAACGGTAACTTAGTATATCCACGTATTCTTCATGGACCAACGTAAAACAGCGGAATATTCAAATGCGTCCATTGTGCCAAACAAATTCCAAGTTCACATAAGATATTTATTGATGACCTGACATGTTTCGTGAGTTCTCCGCTCACTTCATCAGGGGATAAAAATTTGCAGACATAAATGCTATATATATATAGAAAACATACATAAACAATAACATACCATTAACTCCTATGCAGCCGATATCATCATGTATGGTGGTATCTCCATCCTCCCGCCGCAGCTTCAACTTCCACTCCGCGTATTGCGTGTCTAGCCTCACTTTGACTGTTGCCACATGACGCTTCAGCACGTTTGGAGCAGGAAGAGCCGGAGCCGCAGACAGAGACTACACCAGTCCGAGTTCTCTATGCTGAAATACAAATATAAACACATCAAAGTGTTATATACTAAACTGAATGTAAGGAGTACAGCAACAGCAAATCTTCAAGCTAAAATACACTAACAAAAAATAAATAATAAAGTAAACAGAATAAAAATATATACATATTTAGAGAAAGGGAAAAGGAAAAGGAAAAAATGCAACCCACAAGGTCTATACATTCATATTAAATAACCAGATGACCCATAGTAGATAACAAATATTCTAAACAGCTCCAAGGTAACAACTGGATTACAGGAAATTACTGACTTCCAGCTCCTCATTCAATCCGTGGGAAGCCAATGTGCCCAACCTGTAAATCCAATATGCCTCTCTTTTACACAATCTGATATCTATTAGCAAACTGAGCGTCACAAGTTATCAGATGTTTAGATTTGCCCCCTCTTACGCTAATTTGTTTATGGGCCTATGAGAGGACCTAAATATCTGGCCATCTAGTCGGTGGGGGGGGGGGCAGCCTGGTGTTTTATGGAAGATATATAGATGACATCCTGATAGTGTGGGAAGGATTTGAAGAAGATTTATCATCATTTGTATCCCAATGTAATTCTAACACTATGGAGTTACAGTTCACATCCTCGATTCATAAGAGCTATATAGAGTTCTTGGATTTAAGTCTTAAAGGGATAGCTGGAGAGCCTTTTGAGAGCTCTATATACAAAAAAGAAGTAAGCAGCAATCAATATCTCAAGGCGGACAGTTGACATCACCAGAAGTGGATTAAAAATATCCCGTTTGGGCAATACCATTGGCTCCGTAGAAATTGTAGCTCCATAGATGATTTCAAGAGAAAAGGAGAAGAACTAGGAACACAATTTCTAGAAAGAGGGTATCCACTGAAAGTGATTTTGGCAACATTTGATAGAGCTCTCCATTTAGATAGATGTAAACTATTGGCTGAATCTAATATAAATAAAAATTGGAAAAGTAGGAAAGGGAAGTTAAACACCAATGGTCCCTGTAGGCGTCTACCTGTGGTTATCACTCAAATTAACAATTCTTCCTCTATGATTCATAAAATAATTTCTAGACATTGGAATGTTTTACTGTAAGATCCTTTGCTGTATGGACTCATTAGTAAATCTAGCAGAGTGATCTACAGAAGGGCAAAAACAATTCGAGGATATATTGCACCTAGCCGACCCAAGAAACCAGAGCAGATAAAAGACACTCCTAATAAAAGGTATCTTTGGCTCTACGGTGCCTCTAAGTAATTTTAGATGCATGAAAATATGGTGTATGAACTGCAAAGATATAACTAATAAGGTTACCACAGTACAGAGTTTTGCTAATCATCAGACATTTCCTATTAAACATTTGATAACTTGTGACACTCAATTTGTTATATATGTAGTCCAATGTGGCTGTGGTATACAGTACTTTGGACGGACCATCAGGCACCTTAGGGACCGAGCGGGTGAACACAGACGTCTTTATCAAAAGAGGTCTGGTGATCACTTGGTGCCACGCCATTTCAATCAATGTGCTTTTGGCAACTTATCCAACTTTAAAATTTGTGGAATTGAACATGTAGCAGCTTCGGTCCCTAATAGATATAGCAGATTGTGTAAAAGAGAGGCATATTGGATTTACAGGTTGGGCACATTGGCTCCCCACGGATTGAATGAGGAGCTGGAAGTCAGCAATTTCCTGTAATCCAATTGTGACCTTGGAGCTATTTAGAATATTTGTTATCTACTATGGACCATCTGGTTATTTAATATGAATGTATAGACCTTGTGGGTTGCGTTTTTTCCTTTTCCTTTTCCCTTTCTCTATATATGTATATATTTATATTCTGTTTACTTTATTATTTATTTTTTGTTAGTGTATTTTAGTGTGAAGATTTGCTTTTGCTGTACTCCTTATGTTCAGTTTAGTATATAATACTTTGATGTGTTTATATTTGTATTGCAGCATAGAGAACTTGGACTGGTGCAGTCTCCGTCTGCGGCTCCGGCTCTTCCTGCTCCGAATGTACTGAAGCATCATGTGGTTGCTTGGCAACCGTCAAAATGAGGCTAGACACGCAATATGCGGAGAGGAAGTTGAAGATACCACCATACACAATGATATTGGCTGCATAGGAGTTAATGGTATGTTATTGTTTATGTATGTTTTATATATATATATATATATATATATATATATATATATGTATATAGCATTTATGTCTGCAACTTTTTATCCTCTGATGAAGTGAGCGGAGAACTCAGAAAACATGTCGGATCATCAATAAATATCTTATGTTTACTGTTTATTCTATGAATGACCTTGGAATTTGTTTGGCACATTTTATATGCTATCACAATGGACGCATTTGAATATTCCGCTGTTTTACGTTGGTCCATGAAGAATACGTGGATATACTAAGTTACCATTGAAGATTGTTTCCAGTTATTGCCTTTATGTGTCCATTTTCATCTTTTTTCCTTTGAGTAAATTCACTCTTATTTGCCTATTATTATACAGATGCTACTCTCAAATATGTTTTTTGAGCTTTTTTTGTTTTAGTTTGTTGTTCATACCACAAAACCAACTCCTTATACATTCACGTCACTCCACTTATATACACATGGACATTTATGATCACTGTGGAAAGTTCAGGGACGTCCCTAAACCCTGCCAAATCTAAACAGCCCCCGAACACAAAAAGCCACACCAGAGACACATCCAAGAGAAATAATCATTCATTAAAAAAAAATAAAAATAAAAAAAAAAATGTTTAGAAAATATCAGCAAATGTCCCATTTGGCATTGAGACCAGTAGCAACCCTGGTCTTGAGGGTCAGAATCCAAAAGGCTTCTCATTCCTCAAGGAGCCTAGTGATGTCTCCTACCCTCAAGAGTAACCGTACTCTCCCTATACCCTCTAACTGTAAACCTGATAAATCTCCCTCATGTGCATCATGGACATGTCTGGCCAAGGCAGAATCAAGAAGATGTCTCTCTGTCTGGTAGACATGCTCCCTGATTCTCTGTCGTATCAGTCGCACAGTGTGTCCGACGTACTATATCGAGCAGTGTATGCAAGTAAATAGATACACAACACAAGTAGTGGCACAATTGATATAGCTCATAATACTGTATTCCTTGTTATCAACAGTACCCCTAAACTTGGTACGCTGACTCATATAGCGGCACCTCTTGCACCTCACTACACCACAATTGAAGAAGCCTTTGGGTGCTAGCCAAGTAGGCTTAGCCCTAGTCGTCAGAAACAGGCTAGGGGAAACTAAATTACCAATAGTGGTACCTCGTCATGCCACAAAACTCCATCCATTGCGGATGATATTTGTCAGCTTTTCATCTGCATTCGACATCGGAAAATGTCTACGAACTATATCGCAAATAAGTTTATATTGTGCACTATAAGAGGTAATAAACCTGACATCACTAACCGATCCTCTCTCCATCCTGGTAGATTCCTTCAGCAAACTGGTTCTGGGTACATGTAAGGCAGAATCAAGAGCCTTAGTTAATACGCCTTAGCATACCCTCTCATTTGAAATCTTTGCACCAGATCCAGAGATGACATCAAAAAGTCTTCCTCAGTTGAGCGGTTCCTGCGAAGACGCAGGAACTGCCCCTTGGGAATATTCGTGATCTGGGAATGGAGATGAGCAGTGAGGGCATGTAACAGGGCATTGCCAGCCACCGGTTTCCTGTAATTGGCCGTAACTGCCTCACCAGTATCACTTCTACCCAAAAGTTTAAAGTCCAAACATGGAACACATTCGCTATTGAACGAATGGGTAAAACGCAAACCATACTGGTTGTCATTAAGACCATCCAGGAATGCCGTGGCCTCCAGTTCACTCCCCAACCAGATGAATAGGAGATCATCAATATACCTCCCGTATCACAAGATTCGCTCCCAATGGGGGTTCCCAGCCCCAAAGATGTGGACTCGCTCCCACCATCCCATAAAGATGTTCACCAGGGATGGGGGAAAACTAGCACCCATGGCAACTCCACGTCTCTGAAGGTAGAAACTCCCATCGAAAGTGAAAAAATTGTGGCACAGGAGGTATTCCACAGCCTGAACCAAAAAAACCCTAAGACTCTCAGAGTACTGGGAAAAGAGTTCCAACTGTTGTTTTAATGATGTCAAAGCCCAATTATGTGGTATAGAGGAATAAAACGCCACTACATCTGCCGATAACCAAGAGCAACCTCCTTCCCAAACAACATGGGACATCTCCATCAGAACCTGCTTTGTATCCCTGAGGGCACAGGGCAGCGCCTCCACCACCGGCCTAAGATAATAGTCCACCAGGTCCAACAGGGGCTCATTTAATGAGCCGATGCCGGACACAATCGGCCTCCCAGGAGGGGAGACCAGAGACTTGTGGACCTTAGACAAGTGGTGGACAATCGGTACCACTGCACCCTCAGGGAGTAAAGCCATTTTCTCATGTGGATTGAGAACCCCCAGCGTATCACCCAAACATACAATCTTAATCAACTCTTTCCTAAATTGACTGGTAGGGTTATAGCTCAAGGTAATATATGTATCCGGATCCTCCAACTGTCTCTTGGCCTCCTTCTGATAGAACTCCACATCCATGACCACCACTGAATGCCCCTTATCCAACATTTTGATAATTATATCCTTATTCTGTTGGAGCTGGGTAAGTGCCTCCTTGTTGGAAAGAGACAGATTATTGGTGGAGGTCCTGGATGGGAGCATTTGATCTAATTCCATCAGATCCCATTCAACCAGCCTTTGGAAGCCATCCAGATGCACCCCCTTCACATGTACCGGGAAAAATGTTGATCTGGGACGAAGTCCTGAATCCATATGTGGCATCTGACTGTCCTCCAAATGGACTGGGAATTCTTCACCTAGCTGTTGAAGGTCTGTAAGCGCACACACATCCCTAAATCCATGATGCATTAATGAGTGATCCACCAGAGTTCTGGGATGGACCCCATCGATGGGAGAGTCCTCCACTCCATCATTATAAAAATACTTTTTGATGGTCAATGACCTAACAAATCGATTAAGAGCTAAGATGATGTGGAATAAGTCAAACCTCCGATGGGGTACATAATTCAACCCCAACTTCAAAACTTTCTCTTGAGCAGTGGTAAGGGTTACTTTGGAGAGATTTATAATCTCCAGTAATTGTGAGGATTGAGAGTCCTCCTTTCTTCCCTCTTCCACGACGTCCTCCCTGGCTTGTTGGAGTATTTTTGCTGATCTTCTTTTCTTCCTCCTGCCTCTTGTCCCAGAAACTACATTTTTTAACTGTTGATTAGAAGTATCTGCATCCTCTGACACCTGATCACCACTAGTTGTAGCAGAAATTGTAACTGGTTGGACCGAAGTCGCAGTAATGGAACTTTCCAAAGTATCTCGACCACTAGGAGAATCAAAATAGTGATCCGAATATATATACAATAAATTTGTGTTTTTAAATTAGCATAAGTGTGGTCTTCTGGTCCCTTTGTAAGGCTGTTGTTTTAATCCTGCAAAACAAGGAGTTCTTCCACAACCGTTGTAACCAATCTGAACGTTTCATACAGAGTTTGGAGCGATGTTCTTTGGTGAGCACCCATGGAATGTCGGTGAGTCCATTGATCCATTTTGTATTCACGTCGTCTTTTGATAACATCGCAACAAGAAGCAACTGTTCTATCTTTCTGTTTGCGTTATGTGTATTACTAATTAGGCATAGTTTGGATATAGTTTTACATTCTAGTTGCTTGTTACTGAGTAAAGTTTATTTGAGGCCAATGTAAGAATGTAATGACAGCCCTGCCAATAATCCTATTCCATGTTCATAAGGAGATAATGGTTTGTATGTCAGTTATCCAATGAAATAAAAACTTGGGTAAAAAATTAGCTGCGTTTTCACCCGCTCAAAATAAAAATGCCACAAGATGCCAATCAATTGACTCTGTTAGCCCTTAAGATCTTATAAGGGACCTACTTTATTATGGGAAAACCCAGATTGTTTGGCCATAGAGTCCCTTATTGGATCTCAAAACAGCCAAAACATAAAAAGAGAAGGATTGGTGGAACCTGCTCGAAGCTGATTGGCTGGGAGTTGCTTAAGCACACATCCCAGCCAATAGCTGTGAGTACTTTTGAACAGAAACTGCCCATTGGGGTGGACGAAAGTTGTCGCCATGTTCCCGTGAGAAATCCCATGATAATTATGCTATTGTCCACTTTTTGCTGGAAAATCCGCTTTTAAAGCAGTGGTTAAAATGTTTGTGTTTTTCTCACAATGGGCAAAACTCTCCGCCAATTTTTCAGTGACTAGAAATTTTCCGCACATTCTTTTACATGCTTTTCACCTTTTTGCTATAAAAACGTGATGTATTTGCGGAAGTCAAACACAATAGAAACATCTACAGAGCGAGTTAGACGTGCTGTGCTATTCTGCTATGAATAGTTTGTTAAACTGAGGCAGGAGAGGC
This sequence comes from Rhinophrynus dorsalis, assembly GCA_037306005.1. Classification (NCBI taxonomy): domain Eukaryota; kingdom Metazoa; phylum Chordata; class Amphibia; order Anura; family Rhinophrynidae; genus Rhinophrynus; species Rhinophrynus dorsalis. The sequence continues at coordinate 290,949,320 of CM074721.1, forward strand.
TCATAGTGACTACTATCACTATGAGCAGTAAAAGGAGGAACTGGAAGGACCCTTATTATGTGTCCACTGAGTCTGGGGAGGAGGAAGTGAGCAGTACTGAACCAATACTGTCCAGTCCCCCTTCACCTCTAGGGATCTTGGGGTAATTATTGACAAGGGAGGAAGAGAAGGGTAGTACTAGTGAGAGCAGGACAGGTACCTGCTGCAAGACGTACTGCCCTTGCTGCCAGTGCCACCATTGTTGTACCTGCAGCCACCATTGCTGTACCTGCTGCCAGACCTGCTGACCCTACTGCCACTAGTGCTGTGCCTGCTGGCAGACGTGCTGCCCATGCTACTGCTATCACCATTGCGGTGCCTGCTGTCAGAAGTGCTGCCCCTGCTACCCCCAGTGCTGTGCCTGCTGCCAGTGCTGCCCCAGCTGCCACCAATACTTTGCCTGCTGCTAGTGTGCCTTGTAGTACTCAGGAGGGGGGAAGGAGCAGATGATACCAAGTGTGACAGCAAGGGACCCTAATTCACACTTGCCATTCCCAAGCAGTCCTGCCAGTGCCAGTACTACTACTTCCAAGGTCCAGCAGCTTGTTAGCATTAGGAGTGTAGGAGGGAATAATCAACAATATCCTCATATTACTAGTGACTGTGAGACTGAGAAGGAAGACTCTGAGGCTGAACTTGATGTGGTTGGTGTTAGTAGTAGTAGCAGTAATGGTGAAGCAGCCAGAGTGGTAGGGGAAACATTTGAGAGCATCCAGACTAGCAGTCAAGGGAGCCCACACCATTCCTCTGGCTCTGGGAGTCCTCCTCCCCTTCCCTTCACTACAGTGTCCAAGTGGATCATGATCCTGAAGAGGCCAGAACTGGTGTTGGGGGAGAGCAGGCAAACCATTAATACCACCACCAGCAGCAGGAGCACAGATCAGTTGCCTGTGCCTGCTGCTACTGCTGCCAGTCTGCCTTATTCATGTCACCAAGAAATAGCAAGTGTGACATTAGTGGACCCTCTGTCACATTGCTTGTCACCTCCTCCAAGCAGCAGTGAGATGTCTGTAATAGAGCAGCAGCAGTAGCATTTAGGGACTAGTGGTGGTGGTGATGATGATGCTGGAGAAGCTGGGGTGGAAGAGACATTGATTGCCTTTTTAACAGAAATTGAGAAGGAATTGGAGACAGGGATGAAGGTGGGCATCACCACCATCACTAGCAGTGAGATTCTGGAATTTGAGGAACTTGCAACTGCTATAATTCCTTCTGATGCTGAGTTGCAAATGCAGCAGGATGCTGAGGAGCAAGCTAGTGTGCCACAGACCACCGTGGACACAGTGGGAATGGGGTCAACAATTGATGTGGGACTAGGACATGTTCCACTTGCCAGTAGTAGCAATATTCCTGGTCCTAGTCGCAGTGCTGATTCTGAGGCAGTAGCAGCAGCAGCAGCAGCAACATCATCCGCTGACACAGACAGTGAACGGGAATCCCACACCCCCCGAAGTCATGGGTGTGGGATTATTTTTCTCTTGGGGCAGGCACAGTGCAGTTATCAACAATGGTCCTGCGCACAATTTGTGCATACAATGAGAAGAGGAAAGGAGGGAACACACCTTGGCACAAGTACCCTGATATCACACATGAAACACAGACACCATGACATTTATGTCAAACATGTTAAAGCCAAACACCCACCACAGAAATCAAGCACCGCTGTTGCTGTACCTCCTGACTCTCCAGAAAGGCATCAAGAGGAATAAGAATAAGAGCAACCCATACAAAGACTAGAAGTTCCATGATGAGTGAAACAACTACCTCGCCATCACCATCACATTCTAGGGTAACTACATCTTCTGCCAATCCACCTTGTTCATCGTTACCTTCCATGCCAAATGATAGCCACTCTGTTGATGTTAGGATGTGGAAGTTCGTCTCTACCCATTGCAAACTGTAGTGTGGTGGAGGAGAGTCACAATCTGGGCATCAAGTGGCATCTGAGGAGATTTCATCCCTCAGAATATGCCAAGATGGTGGCATGGAGGGTTCATCATTACTATTAAACTGGCAGCAAGTTGTCATGTGTCCTTAGCGGGGTCTGGACAAGGGGTATAGTGACAGTGTCAGTACTTGGTTTCTGGTGTCATAGTGTTTGGATACAGTTGTGCCTCCAGGTGTTTTTTTTTACCACACACACTGTGCATGTTGAAGTTGCTGATGAGAGGCACAGTTCCTGCTCCCAGGGGAAAAGTTTATATTCTAATAACAACACACCAATGATTTTGGAGCAGGAGCAGGTGGAGAAGAATTATTGGCCAACTTCTTCTTTTCTCCACACAGATTGGGGGCTACTTATTGTGCTGCTACTGCCACAGGAGCATCACTGGAGATAGTTGTGGCAAGTGGAACCATGATCATCAATCACCCATGCTACTACTGTTGTAGATCCCATTTTGTTGATCCCATTCCCTTTCAGCTGCCTAATCATCCTGCTTAAATATCTCAGCAGAAGCAGCAAGAACAACAATTGCAAATTACGCAGTTATTGGCTCAGACTCAGGAGGAGGTCATTTGACAATGGCCAGTGGCCACCGGCCAGCATGACCTGCTGTCACTAGGCCAGTAGGGAATTTTTTTTTCTCAGGGCTTGTGCTTTAAAATAAATAAAAAAAAACATAGTCCTACAAAAAATAATTACAATTTTTTGGAGGTTTGTTTCTAATAAGCCGAAGTTATACAAGTCAATTTTTCCTTAGGGCTTGTGCCAAACAAGCTTAAGTCCTACAAATCAATGTTTACTCAAGGCTTGGACCACTAACAACAAATCTAACAAATCATCCTCTACAAAATACTCTATCAAGTCAATTAACAGTTCACCCCAGTGGCAGCTTATGCCAGAGGGTTCCTGTCTCTATCACTTTACATACAAATTTCTTACTTTATTGTATTGATTTATTTTTTTTATTAACTGTCCCACCATAGCAGTCAAGAAACCTTCCCAAAACAAATTTCCTATTCAACTGATTCATTCATTCACCAACACAGTCACCCTCCTCAGACCCCTTTTATACCATGTCTTGTGGGGTATTTTATTTGTATTTAAGATTTATTTTTTATTAACTGCCCCCCAAATCCCAGTAAACAAACCCCCTCAAAAATCATCCCCTGTTCTACAGATTCTTTCTCCACTCCCCACCAACACAGGCCCCATCATGTCCCTTTTATACTCTGCCTTTGGGAAATAAAATATTTGTTATGTGTTGTGTGTAACTTCAATGTTCTCATTTATTTCAATGTAATGAGCTAGGCAAAAAAAGTGGGAAAAAGTGGAAAATCTGCACTTTTCATGGGAAATTATTCGTCAAGCAGAAAGTGCCATTATTCGCTGATTTCAGTTTGAGGCGAAAATTTTCACCCATCCCTAAAAGAGAACGGCCAACTGGAAGGAACTTGTATCACAGATGCCTGTGTTTTCCCAGTCAGTCACCAAGGTTTTTGGGTACATAAGCTCACTTCGCACACCCCAAGACTTCCCTAACACAGATATAACAAATAAATCAGAAATGAACTTCGATCACAGTTGCCTATCTCAGTCAACCAAGGTTTTGGGATATTCTGAGTAAATCTTCTGTCTCTTTTCACACTCCCCTCCTAGGGTCCCCCAGACTCCCATAAGAAAGGGATAAAAAATTGCCTGTCCAGAAGACTAAACTATACTCCAACTTTGCTTTATTTGTCTATCCTACCTAGCTCAAAATTGTGCTGATTTCTCTGTATCTTACAAACACAGAATGACATGCTGCAGTAACCCAATACCCTCTTATCCTATCCCTGCAGAAAAGAAGGGAAATTTGGCATTTGTTGGTGAAATTCAATCTTACTCTTGATTTCAATGCAATGAGCTAGGTTGAAAATCATCACTTTTCACTAAATATTTCCGGCTCAGTGGGAAGTGCCATATTTACCTGTCTCAGTTTAAAAATGTCCCCTATCCCTACCTCGAGTGTTTGTTTAGGTATTGTGGTACCTTGGGCTTGATACAGTAGGAACTGAGCATGTGTAGCATGAATTAGTTGCTGAATTTGTGGTAATATAAAAATGGAAAGTCATCAGGACTCTTATTAGTTGGGGACTGATGTATGACAGAGATAAGTTACTTTTCAGTAATTGGTTATTACTGATGTTTGTATGTCATGGTGGTCCATTTTAGGGAAATTTGATGATTTATTAAGGTAGTGATGTCATGAGAAAGGGGTTAAGTCTCTGAGGAAACAAGGTTATATAAGTTATTATAACCCTGTCTGAATAATTTGGCTATTTCAGGGAATTTAATCTGTGTGGTCCCTTGTGAATCCTTAATTGTTGCTATGTAGTTAGTTATTTGTTTGACTCTGGATAACCTGGCTAACAATTTGCCACATTTATTCCAATGCATAAAAGATTAGTGTTTATGCTATATAAATGATTTAGCGGTCTTACTTTTGTCAAATTGACCAGTTCCTGTTTAGCAGCTAGTAGTATGTCAGCATCTGTCTGACTTAGAGTTTTTATGAATGGATTCTAGGTTCTTAATTTTTTGGAGGCGTTTGTCAATTTTCATCATTTATATCTTTTTCTGATTGGCGTTCAGTTTAATAAATTATGCTCTTCCTAGATAGCAATGCGTTGCTTACCCATCTGGCACTCAAGGGGTTAAAGGAAGCTTATAAAAGATGTGTTATTTTCCCCTATACAGCAGTTAATTTGCTCCAGACCCCGAAAATATTATAAAATTCACAAGACTTTTGAACCTCACAAAGGTCTTTGAGAGTTAGAGATAACAAAAATGCAATTATCCTATATAATCCTATATAATAATTCGCTTAAACGTGTGTAACGATGCAGTCATGCTCAGTAGAGACTGCTGTGCATGCTGCTGTAATGCGCAGTAGAGACTGCCTGTGCATCAGCTGATACATAGCTGGACGCTCCCTCGAACGTCCAGCTCTGTATCAGCAGTGGCGCGGGCAGTCTCCACTGCGCATGACTGCCCCACGACCGACTGGCAGTGGCACTGTGTCCCGTGTAACGGGCTCTTCAACTAATATTACATGACAGAGTACTAATGTAACAAATGCATCATAACTCTTCATGAAAGATAGAACAGAAGCATTCTAGGAAGATTTACAAAAAACAAAACAAAACTGTAAGAAAATATTTAAAACAACACTGTCAACTATTCAAAGTTTAGGCAAATCATAGTGCATTTAAGGACAGAGGGGTAGAATTATACTGCAGTATTTGTACAGTAATAGTACTACTAATTGGTTGGAATACTGAGCAAAACAATTCTGTAAGTTTTCAGCTGAAACAGGCTGCATTACAATTACAAGATCCACAGCATGTATTATAAAATGCCTGTTTCAGTTCTCAGTTGCATTAATAAAACAAAACAAAAACAAAAAACTAACACCATAACAAACAAAAATACATAATTATCAGCATATTCCAAATGAAGGAAGTCATCTGATCACTTTAGGGAACCTTTCTTCCCTCTTCCGCTACTCAGTTATCTGTTTCTTCCTCCATGCACTGTCAGCTCTATCCCTTCCTTGTCCTTTGGCTCATTCCCCTTTTTTTTCCATCTCCTCCAGCATGCTATTCCCCAATCAATCACCTTCAACTGCTCCCCTCCTTTAAATCTCGTCTGGCCTTCCCCACCTCCCCTCATTCTCCTTTGGCTCACTCCCTCCTTCCATCTCCTGCTGCACACTCCCTGACTCCAATTCTTCAGGTCCACACCTCTCACTTCAACATCTTCCTTTGTCCCTCCCCTTGTCATCTACTTTTTTCACTCCCCCAGCTCTTTCATACTTATTGTCCTGCAATACCATGATCCTCCCTCACCTTATCCCTCCCTCACTAAATCTCTCCATGATATATGTAGAACATAAGAAGTTAATCTCTATAATGCTAATTTTCTGGGATTACACATCATGTTGAGATGTTTAGGAATTGCGCTGTGGACTGTTAAATGGTATTTCACAATGTGCTGGAGATTCTAAAGTATGAGCATTAATAAGTTGGGTAGTTTTTTGTAGGAAAGGATGGGACCAGTAGGAAACATGTTTGAAGATATTATCCTCAACTAATATAGGCTGAAGCACAACCTGGATTAATTTACACCTCTCCTTCCATTGTGATTACTTCCACTCTCTCTGATCCTCTGTCAACAACTTTTTACATTCGTAATGTTTATGTTTTTCCTTTATCTACTCAATGAAGAACCCAGTCAGGTCTGTAAGTTTATTCATTCTACCAGAAAATTGATCCAGTATGAATGACCATATCACCATTTCCATCCCTGTTTGTATTACATTTAAGAAATAACCATCATGGCTACAAAGACCTCTTCCTATATTTCAAAGTCACTTTACTTTAACGTCTTATATATCTACTAGAGGTATAAAGTACAAATGGGTAGACAAAAATAATAATTATAATAATAGTAATGTTTATGTGTTCTGTAACACACAGTAATTATATTGGCACAACCAAGTGCACTGTATTGGACACCTACCTAGGTAAGTCCTTCGGTTACACACAGTATTCTATAGACACACCTGAATGATGGACTCCTACCTAGGAAAGTACTACTGTCACACACACACACACACACACACACACACACCCACACACACTAACAAAGTCAGAAGAGATTGGAGAAGTTTATGGTGGATAAGGCAGGTAGACCTGATGGGGTACACCCAATGATACTTAAGATAGTTCAGTAATAGCAAGACCCTTATACTTAATATTAATTGATTCATTATCATCATACATAGTGTTCTGTGACTAGAGGAAAGCAGATCTAATACCCATTTTTAGAGCATTTTTCCTTGGGGCAATCTTTATAATGGAGATGGATTACACCTTAGTAGAAAGAGGACTACTGGGCTAGGGAGTTAGGATGGATAGAGGGTTTGAGTAGACTTTAATCAATAATTGCTTGTTTGCAGATTCTGTTACATTCTTTATATTTTTAAATGATGTATATAACCCTTCTGACTTAAACAGTTTAAAAGCCTGATTCTTATTTCTAGTTTCCACGCAAACCTCCCTGCCTCAATATTGCTGAAACCTCTTGGCCTTTTCTCCCTCCCCTCTGTGTAAAGTGTCCTCCCTCAATTTACATGCATACACTTTGCACTTCCCTTCCTCCCTCCTTGAAAAGAGGATGCAACAATGTGAAGGCTGGGAGGGTGAATAGGACACAGAGATACGGAGGCAGGGAAGGTGAATAGCACATGGCGATATGGAGGCAGGGAGGGCTAACAGCAAAAAGTGATATGGAGGGAAGGAAAAGAGCACATGTGAGAAGTGAGTGAGGGTGGAAGGAAGTTGAACAGGCAAAATTGAGAGGGTATGCTTTTCTTGGAGGGAAAGAATGGCGAACTGTAGGCAGGGAAATGAAATGAAAGATTTAAAGAGAAAGCACAAAAGGTAGCACAGGAGATGGGCAAACTGTGAGATGGGAGGCAGGGGAGTGGGTATAATAAATAATATTATAGTGATAATAATAGAGCATAAAAGTATGAAAATATGAATATAGTATGAGTGCAAGGAAATCAAGTCTATATGTTTATATGTGTCACATTTATCCACACCAGCAAAACTCTCATTATTATTTGCATGAGCTTCAGTATACGTGTTTCTCAGTTTGTCTGTGTAGAGATTTAAAGAGGTCCTTCTTTTGTTCCATCATTATATTAACCCTTTAAGTATCAGAGACTTATCTATTGGATTGCTGTGCAATATGTTCTTTACCCCAGTGGTGCACAAAGGGTTAAGGGGAGGGGCTACGGCTGTAAATTCATTGAAAGCTACAGGGAGATCCCAACACAATGTGACAACGGCTCATTAACTTACATTTCCATATGGAAATGAGCCATTGTTGAAGTGTTAAGTGCAAAATTGTAAACCCTATCAAGGCATGACAGATTCATGAATTGGACAATGGCTCATTAATGTGCATTTCCATATGGAAATTAGCAATTGTTGATGTTTTAAGTGCAAAACTTAAACCTGTTAAAGGCATGACAGATTTGTGGTGATGACGGCAGATTGGTGGTGGATTGATGGGTATATGATGATAAAGACATTTTAGTTCATTTTGGAAACGTGACTCCGAAACAACATCTCCATCCTAAGCCCTTATTGAAACTTAGTGCATCTCCCCCTGTTCTTAAAAAATACACTTTTTGAATAAGAAAAAGTGCAGAGACATGCAACAAAACTGATGAAGAGACTGGAGGATCTGAATTATAAAAATTAAAGAAGAGATATCTAAGGTGTGGTAATATAGGATGTTGATCCAGGGGAATATCTGGCTGCCAAGTGGAGTCAGAAATAATTGTTTTATCTGCTTGGAGCTTAATTGCAAATGGCTTCATAGTTGTTTTTTCCCTTCATTTGGATCAACAGGGGTCATGTACCATAGCCCAAACTTGATTGATGTCTTTTTTCAGCTTAATCAACTATATATAGCTATATCGACACACCTGACTGTTGCATGATGAACTCCTACCTAGGTAAAACCTGTTACATACATTCATTGTATAAATTCCTAAGACTTATATATGAAGGACTCCTACCAAGCAAATCTAAAGAATTGTGTCTTTAGTCCACAACCATACAACAGTTATTATTTTTTCTAGTTTACCAACCAACCAATGTGACATGGCATAGTTTGAACAAAAAAAAAGACTTGTCTGTCAAGTTCAACCTTTTTCTGTCACAAAATATAAAAACAAGGGGCACTAGTAATCAGGGTTAATGGGTTAGTAATGTCCTACATTGCTAAAAAGTAATATTGTAGATAAATTAAAAAGAAATATATCTGTGCAAGTCCTATGTCTCAAACCTTTATGGTTTGAGAGACAGAACATTTTAAAGTTCCCCTCTCCCTGCTGTCAGCTGTAAAGTTGACAGCAGGAGACTGGAGTCGGCCGAGGTGAGGCAGCTCTTCAGCAGAGCAGAGACCAAAATCGAAAAAGAAATACTTCATTGGAAAGGTTTTCAAAGTCTGCCTGGTTTCCAAGCACACTTTGTAGATCATTCCAATGAAGTATTACTTTTTCAGTTTCGTTATCTCGGCTCTGCTGAAGAGCCGCCTGCTGGTCCTCGGACCAGGATCTCCTGATATCAGCTTACAGTTGACGTCACAGAAAGGGAATGGAGAGAAGAACTTTGGAAAGTTCTATCTCTGAAACCATAAAGGTTTGAGAGATAGGACTTGCACCAATGGATTTCTTTTTAATTTATCTACAATATTACTTTTTATCAGTCAAGGACATTATTATCCCTTTAAACATCAAATCATTTGAGTTCAATGATAGTGCTTGAATAAAATGAAAACTTACATGACCCTATAATAAAGATGAATGAATGATGAAATCAATAAAATGGAATGGTGTGTGATTTCAGAAAAGTAACTCTCCAAAATAATTGCCTGCCCCTGCTCTAATCAGAGTGAATACACAATGGGGTCATTTCTAATAGCACAGTAAGCGATAAGTTTGACCTTGAACAGGGCTAATTAGCATGCTGTAGAGATAATTGGCATAGAGTGCCGAACTGTACCATCGCACTATATAAAGTTTAATTTTCCAAATGATATTTTACAAAGAAATGGCTAGTACAGCATCTAGGCAGGTTTAATTCTCTGAAAAACAAAGTAAACTTGCCTTAAGGTGACAGGTACTATTACTGGTAGTCTTCAAGAAAAGGTTTGCCTTTTTTGCACATTGAACGAAGGTCTGTAAATAGTATCCATTCAAGGGATGCACTGTGTCAAATAGGTAAAATGTTAGAGCAGTGGTTCTCCATCTTTTTTCCTTCAATGTACCCTTAAAGGGATAGTAATGTTTCATAATAAAAACAGCTCTAATTAATCATCATAGTATTTGGCCCTTGGAGAGTTTTATTTCAGTTCTGTCAGAGTTGTAGTTCAAGAGTAATTCAATGAAAAAGTATCCCCCTCCCGCCCCTTTTACTGATGTAACACTGTTCAGCCAGATCAGAAGGGAGGTGTCTAGGTAGACTGCAGAGAGGGACAATCTTCAGTTAAGATAAGGGAAAAACCTGAAAAACTTGTCAAGGGGGCAGGGCCTCCATTGTTCTCATAGGAAGAAGACTGTCCCCTTCTGTTATCTGTCTAGTCTTACAACCAGATTCACATCTGAGAAGAGATGGCTTACACTAGGTAAAAGGGGCGGGAGGGGAAACTTTGCTTGTGAATGTCCCTCAAACCATAAAGGTTTGAGAGATAAGACTTATATCATTCTTCATGTTTTTTTAATGTCTACAAAATAAAATAAAGATAAAACAAAGTATTACTATCCCTTTAAGCCTTTCAGTGCCAGAAAGATATGCAACACATTGCTGAACAAGGCTTTGCATACTCCTCTGACACTCAAAGGGTTAATATGCAAACTGGAATTTTCAGGTCACCCCTGATTTTTTATGGGTAATTTCACAACGGCTTAATGAAAGGAAATATACATAAATGGAAAGTTAGTCTTAGGTCTCACAATCAGAATGACAACAAAATAATATTTTGCAAATTGTTTCCATTGCTGTACATTAGAAACTCAACTCTCACATTTAAAATCATCATGGAAAAACTAGGGCACCCTGAACTGATGCCCACTGCACACCAGTGACAATACACTGGCTGAAAACCACTACATTAGAGGGATGGACAAGCTTATGGAATGCAGATTTTAGAATTTAAATCCCCCCAACACACCCAGTAGTCTTATTAACCACTTAAGGATAGGAGGGGTGTGCAATGCACTGTTTTAAGGGATTAATGAATCTGTAGACACTAGGTAAAAAGTACTCAAATGAAAAAGCATGATGCCCTGTGCACACAAATATAAGTTTTCAAGTTAAGAAAATACTTGCCACCACCCCCTTATTCGTCTCTGAATTCTGAAAGGGTTGTGTGAAGCCTCTTCTCCCTTCCGACTTAATCATCAACTGAGCTTACAGAGTATGAGAAGGTACAATATTCCTCGCTACTCAGACCTGCAATACTAATTCTCCTGTGAATGCATACACACATGTGCAGTATTTTTATAGGTTTGAGCCGGGAGGAAGATAATTTATACTCATATACTTTGAGGCCAGTTGTCAATCAAGTCAGAAAAAAAGGAAAGATTATATTGTACTTCATAAAATATTTTAGGTGTGATTAAGGCAACAGGCCCTTTTGGGTCATTCACTTGGGGATCAATGGTCTTTTAAGCAACTGGATGAGGGGTTCTTGACCAGGGTGTCGCGTCATTCTCGGGTACTCTGATCACCAGTTTAGGATGTCACTCTTCTCCAATACAGACTTTTACAAAAATGTTAATGTTGTGTTTCTAATGTGTGTTAATGGAAATCAATATGCAAATATGCTATTTTTAACTCAGTTGTGAATCCTAAGAATAAATAGTAGACTTGTGCGAATTCATTCAGAGACATTCAGATTTCGTCAAAAATGGGGTCATTCAGAGACATTTGGCCAATCCGAAACTCAAGGGTCATTCGCAAAAAATGATCCGACTCCGAACAGCCCAGGACCGAAATTCGTCGAAACTTTCGGAAGTTTCGGCAATCGACAAATTTCCAAAAGTTTTGACTACTTTTGACCAGGACTTTTTTGTACTTCCTGTGTGCTCTCAATTACTTTCCCTCCATAATTTTCCCTCCATGTCTCTAGTCCAATTCCATTCTCCGTTTCATGCACTACTTCCCTCTTTTGTCTGTATTCGAATAACATTCTTCGTTTCATGATGGGGGTTGGACTAATGACACAGTCACACAGACAGACAGCCTGCATTTCCTCATTGGGTTGTTGGAGCTCAGAGAGAGAAGAAGAGATTAGAGAGTGTCCAGTTGTTGTGTAGGCAGGCAGGTAGCATTAGGCTAGGCATAGGTAGGCAGCCAGCATTAGTTCCAGTTATTGCCATTGCAAGAGCGAGTAATATTTGTTCCTGTGTAAAATATAAAAAAATATTAGGTATTTGTTCGAATACAGGGCCGGCCGTTACATGGGTCCCAGTGGGTCCATGGACCCAGGCGGCACTTTGACAGGGGCAGCAATTTGCCGTCCCATAGCATGTTTATTTTGTGCGCTTCCGCCAGTTCTGTGTTGCAGGGTGTCCCATCAGTGTGACTGTCAGCAGCTGGGCAGCCCTATGCTCACTCAGTGGCGATGCCTGCTGGCTGCTTCAGTGGCGTGAATTATGTGATAGTGAAACATTATGCCTATTTTGTATTGTTTATCGCCCACCTAAAGTCAAGACTTGAGTAAATAGGTCTACCGTCCCAGATTTGCTAGAGAGGTTTAACAAATACAGGAGGGTGCCCCCTGTATGAAATGAGTCTAAACATTTGGGATCCCTAGTATGAGTGCACAACAGTGCACGATGTGTCCTGAACAGGATTGCTGTGAGGTGTCTCCACCCGGAAGGTGCTGGCTGGGCAGAGCTTCAACATTGTGACGAGTGACCAACTAAGAGCACAGTGCCAGACTTAATCTGCAGCCATAGCATCACCCCCTCCTACTCTCCAGGTCCCGCTGACTGGCAATAACAGGTGAGTCACTAAGAGATCTGAAGCCTTTCTGGAAGTCCTTTCACTTGGAAAGGGGCTAGGTATTACTTGGGAGAGTTGCCTCGTGTATAAATAATTTCTAGGTGGGAGATGAATGTGCATCACTTATGTGTTTCTTAACAGTAGAATACAACTCCCATCATCCCCTGATTATGACGTTGGGAAATGCCCAGCAAGTACCGTAGAGCCCTGTATTGCACACTCACGGAAAACGGTGATATTGCTATACTAAGACAATGCTGTGGACCCCTCTTCAGTATAGATGTCAAGCATTTTTTTTTATTTCTCTCCTGTGTTGCAGTTCGTTCACAACAGAATGTCTCAATTTTTCTTTTTAACACATTACATCTATCGCATTACAATCATTGATGTTTATTCTTGATGTAGTATGAAACACTACAATGTTTATACACATAGACTTATCTGATATGAGGGGAAATCAGGATAGGAAAACGAGAGAGAGGAATTTGGGTACTAAAGAGGGACAGTAGGGTAGGAGGCTGGTACCAGAAAATGAAACCTTAATCTTTATCCATGTACTAACATAGAATGTGACATATAGTTTGTCCATGTTCAAGTCGACCACTTATGTTGAGTAGGATGTGACAGGCATGGGTTTTCGATGTTCGAGCATATGCTAAATTGAATGACAGGCATGGGTTTTCGATGTTCGAGCATATGCTATATTGAAGGACAGGCATGGGGTTTTGATGTTCGAACATATGCTAACTAGTGATGAGCGAGCACCCCAATGCTCGGGTGTTCGGGTGCTCTGACCGAGCACCCCCGGAGGCTCGAGTGCTCGGCCGAGCACCCGAGCCCCATTGAAGTCAATGGGAGGACTCGAGCATTACACCAGGCACCCCCTGCTCTGATGAGGGGAGGGTGCCTGGTCCATAGGAAAAGGGCAGAAAATTATGGAAACACCACAGAAATGGTTCAGGGACAGCATAGGGAGGATGTCTGGATGCATCTTGGACTCCAACGTCGCTGCTGGGAACGATCTTTCGCCCGTAGTACGCCATTTTTACAGACTGACCGTAAAACACACAAAAAGGAAGATAAAAACGACTTTAGGCGAAAAATTGTTACCAAACAGTATTTGCTGTATATTTACTTGTATATCATCTGCAAATTCTCCCAAAAATTTCCTCGATTTTTCTGAACTGAGGCCATGATTAAGAGGGAAACGTGCGCAGAGGCAAATTCTCCCAAAAATGTCCTTGATTTTTCTGAACTGAGGCCATGACTAAGAGGGAAACGTGCGCTGAGCCGACCATCTAAAACATTATGGGTGAGGGTCTGCTGCGGAGCTGACCATCCTAAACATTATATGCGAAGGCCCGCTAGTGAGCTGACGCTATAAAACATTATATGAGAGGGCCCGCTAGAGAGCTGACCCAATAAAACATTATATGAGAAGGCCCGCTGGTGAGCTGACCTATACAAAAATTGTCAAACAGGGCCCGCTTGTGAGCTGGCCCTATATAAAAATGATATCACAGGGCCCGCTGGTGAGCTGGCCCTATATAAAAATTATATCACAGGGCATATGGAAGAGGAGGAGGAGGATGAGAAGATTAAGAGTCAACCATATACCCGTTTTTTGGGTGGAAGGGGTGAATGGGAATACAGAGTATTCCCATCATTGTAAATAACATATATAAAGTGAGTTTATGTTCCCCCGGGGCTTTCCTCCAGTGGAGTGGAGAAGTCAGGGGAAATCCAGGCCTTGTTCATTTTTATAAGTGTCAACCTATCAGCATTGTCGGTGGAAAGGCGGATACGCTTATCTGTTATGATGCCACCAGCAGCACTAAATACCCGCTCAGACAGAACGCTGGCGGCAGGGCAGGCCAGCACCTCCAAGGCGTAGAGTGCCAGTTCATACCACGTGTGCAGCTTGGACACCCAGTAGTTGTAAGGCACAGAGGGATCATTGAGGACGCTGACACGGTCTGCTACGTACTCCTTCACCATCTTCCAAAACTTTTCCCTCCTTGTGACACTAGGCTGCGCATCAGGGTGAGGGTGCTGGCGGGGTGTCATGAAGGTGTCCCACGCCTTGGAGAGTGTTGCCCTGTCTTTGTCGGAACTGCTGTGTGCTCCCCTTTTCTCCCCTTCTCGGTTGGCCAAGGTAGCACGTACTCTGCCGCCAGCGTTGTCAGATGGAAAATTTTGGAGCAATTTTTCAACAAGAACCTTCTGGTATTGCACCATTTTGCTTGCCCTCTCCACCGGAGGAATGAGAGATGAGAAATTCTCTTTGTAGCGGGGGTCCAGAAGGGTGAACACCCAGTAAACCGTGTTGTCTAAAATGCGTATAACGCGTGGGTCACGGGAAAGGCAGCCTAACATAAAGTCAGCCATGTGTGCCAGAGTACCAACAGGCAAGATTTCGCTGTCCTCACCAGGAGGATGACTCTCAATCTCCTCATCCTCTTCCTCCTCTTCTGCCCACCCACGCTGAAGAGATGGAACTAAAGTTCCATGGCTACCCTCTGTAGCGGAGGCAACCGTGTCTTCCTCCTCCTCCTCCTCCTCCGCCTCCTCCAATTGTCGCTGAGAAGACGAAGTGAGGGTGCTCTGGCTATCACCTTGTGTAAGCTCTTCCTCCCGCATTTCCACCTCTTCCACAAGCAATGCGTCGGTTTTAATTGTGAGCAGCGAGCATTTCAGTAGACACAGAAGTGGGATGGTTACACTGATAATAGCGTTATCGCCGCTCACCATCTGTGTCGATTCCTCAAAATTGCGTAAAACCTCACAGAGGTCTGACATCCATTCCCACTCCTCACTTCTGATTACAGGAAGTTGAACGGAGAGGCGACGACCGTGTAACAGCTGGTACTCCACTACTGCCCTCTGCTGCTCACAAAGCCGGGCCAACATGTGGAAGGTGGAGTTCCAGCGCGTGCTCACGTCACACAGCAGCCGGTGAGCTGGCAATTGTAAGCGCTGCTGCAGCTTCAACAGGCCGGCTGAAGCTGTAGATGACTTACGGAAATGTGCACACACGCGGCGCACCTTGGTCAAGAGATCATGCAAATTGGGGTAGGTTTTTAGAAATCGCTGAACCACTAAATTAAATACATGCGCTAGGCATGGTACGTGTGTGAGCTTGCCGAGCTCCAAAGCCGCCACCAAGTTACGCCCATTATCACACACAACCATGCCTGGTTGCAGGTTGAGTGGCGAGAGCCACTGCTCGGTCTGGTGACTAATCCCCTGCAACAGCTCTGAGGCCGTGTGCTGTTTGTCCCCAAGGCAGATCAGCTTCAGCACGGCCTGTTGACGCTTCCCCACTGCAGTGCTACACTGCTTCCAGCTACCGGCTGATGGGTGAGTGGCGCTGCGTGCAGAGAATTCGGAGGTGGAAACGGAGGAGGAGGAGCCAATAACGTAGGTGCTGGCGGAAACCCTGATGGAGGTAGGGCCCGCAATCCTCGGCGTGGGTAGCACCCGTGCCATCCCAGGGTCCGAGTCGCTCCCAGCCTCCACGACATTCACCCAGTGTGCCGTCAGGGAAATGTAGCGTCCCTGGCCACAAGCACTTGTCCATGTGTCAGTCGTTAAGTGGACCTTCCCAGTAACTGCGTTGGTCAGGGCACGGGTGATGTTACGGGACACATGGTGGTGTAATGCGGGGATGGCACACCGGGAAAAGTAGTGGCGGCTGGGGACCGCGTACCGAGGGACAGCTGCTGCCATCAGGCTGCGGAAGGACTCAGTCTCCACAAGCCTAAATGGCAGCATTTCGATGGCCAGTAATTTGTAAAGGTGTGAGGTTAGTGCTATGGCCTGTGGGTGGGTGGCTGGGTATTTTCGCTTGCGCTCAAATGCCTGGGGTAATGACATTTGGACGCTGCGCTGGGACAGGGAAGTGGATGTGGTCGCTGATGGTGCTTCAGATGGTACAGGTGCAGGGTGGGAGGTATGCGGGCCTGCGCCTTCGACAGGCGATTGGCCGGCACCGAAAACAGGGGAAGAGGAGGCAGTGGTGTGGCCTGCAGACACAGATGGGCGATCCAGGCGTTCCTCCCACTTATTACGGTGCTTGGATGCCATGTGTCGGATCATGCTGGTGGTGGTGAGGTTTCTAGTGTTCATGCCTCGGCTCATTCTGGTGTGGCACAGGTTGCAAACTACAATTCTTTTGTCGTCCGCACTTTCCTTAAAAAAACGCCATACCGCGGAACACCTACCCCTTGGCAAGGTAGATTTACGCAAGGGGGTGCTCCGTGGAACATTTGCGGGCCGGTTTGGTGCGGTCCGCCTTCTTTCTGTAGCCACACCACTGCCTCTTCCAGCCTGTTGCGGTGCTGCAGATGGCTCACCCTCAGGACTGCTGTCATCGCTCGGCTCTACACCTTCCCAGGTGGGGTCAGTCACCTCATCGTCCACCAAGTCCTCCTCCACTTCCTCACTCTGATCATCCTCCTCATGTCTTGATCCCACCACATACTCAGTCATTGACAACTGTATATCATCCTCCTCATCAAGGTCTTGAGACAGTAATAGTGGTTGATTTAATGGCAACTGTGTCTCATCATCATCATCATCCACTACTTCCTTTGACCTTAAATGCCGTTCACATCTGTCATCTTCTTGTGATTGGGTACCCTCTAGAGGTTGTGAATCAGGGCACAAGATGTCATGTTCCTCTGCAAGCGTGCTTGGAGAGAGGGTCAAATGAAGGATTGGTGATGAGACGAGCTCCTCACTATATCCCAGTGTGGGATCACTTCTTTGACCAGACCCTCTATGGTGGGAGGAAGGATGATCAGAGTGAGGATTATGTTGACCAGACTCTTGGCTACTGAGAGTGGACTTGGTGGAAGACAGGGTGGTGCTTAACCGACTGGAAGCAGTATCAGCTGACATCCAACCGACCACCTGTTCGCAGTGGTCGGACCTCGAGAGTGATGTCCTGCGACGCCCTGTAAAATGAGACATGAAGCTAGGTATGGTGGATGTCTTTCTTTCTTGTGCTCTGGCACCAGGCACAGTTTCTACGCGTCCTGACCCGCGCCCTGAACTATCAGGATCACGTCCACTTCCCCGTCCCTTTTTACCCGCCTTCTTCATATTACACGGAATATGTGCTGCAAATCTGCAACTTTGCACAGTACACAGAATGTGCTGCTAAACTGCGGCGACGCACACTGAATGGAATATGTGACTTTGATATTTTACAGTTTGAAGACTTAACAGTATTTCTTCCTATTCTGCAACTTTGCACAGTAAACAGAATTTGCTGCTAAACTGCGGCGACGCACACTGAATGGAATATGTGACTTTGATATTTTACAGTTTGAAGACTTAACAGTATTTTTTCCTATTCTGCAACTGTGCACAGTACACAGAATGTGCTGCTAAACTGCGGCGACGCACACTGAATGGAATATGTGACTTTGATATTTTACAGTTTGAAGACTTAACAGTATTTTTTCCTATTCTGCAACTGTGCACAGTACACAGAATGTGCTGCTAAACTGCGGCGACGCACACTGAATGGAATATGTGACTTTGATATTTTACAGTTTGAAGACTTAACAGTATTTCTTCCTATTCTGCAACTTTGCACAGTAAACAGAATTTGCTGCTAAACTGCGGCGACGCACACTGAATGGAATATGTGACTTTGATATTTTACAGTTTGAAGACTTAACAGTATTTTTTCCTATTCTGCAACTGTGCACAGTACACAGAATGTGCTGCTAAACTGCGGCGACGCACACTGAATGGAATATGTGACTTTGATATTTTACAGTTTGAAGACTTAACAGTATTTTTTCCTATTCTGCAACTTTGCACAGTAAACAGAATTTGCTGCTTATCTGCGGCTACGCACAGTGAATGGAATATGTGACTTTGATATTTTACAGTTTGAAGACTTAACAGTATTTTTTCCTATTCTGCAACTGTGCACAGTACACAGAATGCGCTGCTAAACTGCGGCGACGCACACTGAATGGAATATGTGACTTTGATATTTTACAGTTTGAAGACTTAACAGTATTTCTTCCTATTCTGCAACTTTGCACAGTACACAGAATGTGCTGCTAAACTGCGGCGACGCACACTGAATGGAATATGTGACTTTGATATTTTACAGTTTGAAGACTTAACAATATTTTTTCCTATTCTGCAACTGTGCACAGTACACAGAATGTGCTGCTAAACTGCGGCGACGCACACTGAATGGAATATGTGACTTTGATATTTTACAGTTTGAAGACTTAACAGTATTTTTTCCTATTCTGCAACTGTGCACAGTACACAGAATGTGCTGCTAAACTGCGGTGACGCACACTGAATGGAATATGTGACTTTGATATTTTACAGTTTGAAGACTTAACAGTATTTTTTCCTATTCTGCAACTGTGCACAGTAAACAGAATTTGCTTCTTATCTGCGGCTACGCACACTGAATGGAATATGTGACTTTGATATTTTACAGTTTGAAGACTTAACAGTATTTTTTCCTATTCTGCAACTGTGCACAGTACACAGAATGTGCTGCTAAACTGCGGCGACGCACACTGAATGGAATATGTGACTTTGATATTTTACAGTTTGAAGACTTAACAGTATTTTTTCCTATTCTGCAACTGTGCACAGTACACAGAATGTGCTGCTAAACTGCGGCGACGCACACTGAATGGAATATGTGACTTTGATATTTTACAGTTTGAAGACTTAACAGTATTTTTTCCTATTCTGCAACTTTGCACAGTAAACAGAATTTGCTGCTTATCTGCGGCTACGCACAGTGAATGGAATATGTGACTTTGATATTTTACAGTTTGAAGACTTAACAGTATTTTTTCCTATTCTGCAACTGTGCACAGTACACAGAATGTGCTGCTAAACTGCGGCGACGCACACTGAATGGAATATGTGACTTTGATATTTTACAGTTTGAAGACTTAACAGTATTTTTTCCTATTCTGCAACTGTGCACAGTACACAGAATGTGCTGCTAAACTGCGGCGACGCACACTGAATGGAATATGTGACTTTGATATTTTACAGTTTGAAGACTTAACAGTATTTTTTCCTATTCTGCAACTTTGCACAGTAAACAGAATTTGCTGCTTATCTGCGGCTACGCACAGTGAATGGAATATGTGACTTTGATATTTTACAGTTTGAAGACTTAACAGTATTTTTTCCTATTCTGCAACTGTGCACAGTACACAGAATGTGCTGCTAAACTGCGGCGACGCACACTGAATGGAATATGTGACTTTGATATTTTACAGTTTGAAGACTTAACAGAATGTGCTCTAATCTGCAACTTTGCACACTAAACAGAATGTGCTCTAATCTGCAACTTTGCACACTAAAAAGAATGTGCTGCTAATCTGCAACTTTGCACACTGAACAGAATGTGCTCTAATCTGCAACTTTGCACACTAAACAGAATGTGCTCTAATATGTAACTTTGCACACTAAACAGAATATATGAATTTTTTTTTTTTTGTTTTTTTTCCCCACACACAAAATAAACTGCTGCCCCCACACACAGTAGTCCTAAAAAGGACTTTTGGGTCTTTTTTTTTACAAATTTGCTTTTCTTCTCCCTACACTGACTTTCCCTTCCTATCCTCATCTCTCCCTGGCTAAGACTGAGCCGAACTCGCTGGTCAGGTGCTATACAGCACCCGACCACGGGTTCTGGCCAGCCAATCAGTGTAATGCCAGCAGCCAACATGGCTGCTGGCATTACACTGATGTCAGAGCCTCCCTGCACGTTTACTGGCTGCGCAGCAGCCGCGAAACGTGCGGGGAGGAGACCCGAACATGGCGGGCGAGCACATGCGGTACTCGTACGAGTAGCGGCATGTGCCGAGCAGAGCGATGCTCGAGCCGATCCGAGCATCGGCCGAGCATGCTCGCTCAACACTAATGCTAACTTGAATGACAGGCATGGGTTGTCGATGTTCGAACATATGCTAACTTGAATGACAGGCATGGGTTGTCGATGTTCGACATTTGCATTGTGACTGGCATCCCATGCTGGAGTAGAGGTGACATGCACAGACTGGCAATGTACGACAATGTCCGTTTTTGGGATGGATCTTTTTCTAAATGCACACCCTGTCTGCAAAGAATGATAGCAGCGTGCACGGAGGCGCACTGCTATAATTTAACCCATGTTAAATTCGGCCGAATAATTCGGAATGGATCAGAATTTCATTCGAATCTAATAGGCCCGGTCCGAAATTAGGATCATCCGAATTAGAAAAAAAAAATTCGTCCGAATTCGAATTTTACCGAAAATTTTGCCCGTGCACAAGTCTAATAAATAGATATTCATGTACGGAGCAGGGAATATCTTTAAGACTAACCTGTCAGGAGGGGAAGAGTTACTAATCGATCCAATAATATTCTCACAGGACTTAAAATATAATTAATTTGTTTTTAGACCTGTAGGGACCTTTTTCTAGATTAAAAAAAATAGAGCAGACACAGAATAGATTGTATATACTGAAATATAAACAAAACTGAGTGAAAGAAAGAGACTGTTCAGAATACAATAGAGACCTCCAGAGCAAGTCATAGGTTACAATGAACACCAGTCATATGTAGTGGTGAAATGGGTAAAATCCAACTATTCACTGGAGCTCTAAGTGAGTGAAAGGTGACTAACACTGAAAAAGGTATCACCAATGAAACCTATGTGCTGCAAAAATGAAGTTAAAAATACATAAAAACATAAAGCCTTTAGAATTATTAATGTCTGAAGATGCAGATCAAGGACCAAATGGATGTTGTACTAGAAGTTTATGTAGAAAAAAATATCTAAGAAAATGTGAAATCCCTTTACAACTCTGTGAGTGTAGTGTGAGAAGAAAATACTACAAAGTGTTAGTTGCCAAAATCCTTTCCAAAACAAATTAAAAAAAGTAAAAATACAGATTAAGGTCCAGACGTCTTCAATTTGGATGTACACAGAGAGAGGTGTTGTTTCATTAAGTCCATGTCTAGAGTTCTAAGCCAGTATCTTTCTTTCTTGAAAAATAACTTTGCAAGTTTACATCCTATTGTCAGTGAAAGGTAGTGGTCAGTGGGTATGAAAGTAAAAGATAAAACCTAATATTCTTTTAGAAGAAAGTGCTTGTCAACATGTTTATCATCCCATCATGTATGGCAGTCTTGATAGCCGATTTCTGTTGGGTCATTCAAACCTTCAACATACTGTCTGTTTTGCTTACAAATGTTAAGCCAAAAAGGCATGTTAGTAATTAGGCCACTATTTCGATGGTGCATTCTAGTCAATGATGAATCCTAAATAATTAATTTGTGTGTAGATATTGGATATACATTTCAATGCTCACTGATGATAGAGAACAAATAAAAATTCTCATCTCAGTGCACTGAATACCTTTCTAATATTTAATGTGTTAAAAATAAAATTTAACTGAATTGAGACTTGAGGAGATGTTACTTTCCCCCATATTGGTTGTTCCAGAATTTTTACCTTGTGCATATGGCCTATTATTTTTTTTAAAACACACAGTTTACTGCAAATTATATGTATGTTACACTGCATAAGGAATAACATAAGTCAGTAGAAATTAGAATAGAATAGAACTATGATTATAGTTTGCAACATATATGAAATTAAATGACAAAATGTAATTCTAAAAAGCAGATTGAACAAATATTGCATATCTACTTGAATGGGATTAAACAATGTATTAGTCTCCAAATATGTAACCCAGGCTAAAGTAGGGTAAACATATGTCACGCAGAATTAATTTTGTCTGAACATCCTTGTTCTTTGGTCTGACAGGTAATTCCGTTGTACCCATCATCCCTATAGCCTTGACTATAACAATTATAGTAGTACCATCATGTGCTTTACACTAATCCCTATATAGCCTTGTCAAGTCTTACTCCTTCAATCAAAATGAATGTTACCTGAACATTTGTAGCAAATGAAAAACAAGAACTCCAGTATCTAATAGTGGGTCAATGTTCAGTTTCCAAGTGAATTATTAAATATTTATCAGGAATATTCTAGTCATCCATATGTTAGTTTTGTGAATTACTAATGCTCATAGATGTCTGACTTTCTCTCATTCCCTTGGATGCTCGATAGATATCCAGTGCAATTCAAGTAACGCTTTGAAGAACCTCTGCAGCATGCTTTGGGTTAAAATGTTCTTACATTTGGTTTTCATAGGACTATAAATAACTTAAAAGATCCAAGCAACTGCCCATACAGTTTGTTAAAATGAAATAAACATCCCCGCAATATAAAGCTTGCAAACTAGTAATATGTCAGGAGACACAGAAACAGAAGTTTAATGTTAAATGTGTCAAATGACTCAGAGAGGCAGATGCATTTATTGGTAGTTTTTCTTATTGCGAACATATCTTCTAAAATATGTGAAATTTCAATTGACCTTTGGGATGTGAGTGAGCTGGGTGCACATTGATGAGACTAGATACAGACAGAATGCAATATGTGGAAGAATGGTAAAATATACATCTAAGCACAAATTCAGCACAACGTGAAAACATCTACTTCACCGTGAGATCAGTACATGTATCTGTTTGAATCTATGTAACCATAAGTACTATATTTAACTATATGAGTCTTTGCAACAATGTGGATAATGTGTACACAAAGGTATGAATCCTTGTAACTATGAGGACAATATACATAACTGTATTAATCTCTGCCTCTTCAAGCCTGTCTGCCACCAGAGGTGGAAAGGTGAGCATGCTAAGGAAAGGTGATGTCATCAGCATGAGCCTGCAGTCACATAGTAGATGCAGAAATCAGACAATCTATATGCCTGTTTTTCTACACCTGATTCAGGCAGTTGTAATGGGGATGACATTATTGTTCTGCCTGAGACCTATGTCCCCTAGTCTCCCAAAACACATTCCTCCCCACACACAATCATCCCGCTTAAATCTTCTGTTACCATGTGAGTTTGCAATATAACATCGGCAATGTAGGGTTTAATGTAGATTACAGTTAAAAAATACAGCCCTAATAAACTATCACTCCACAATAGAGGTTTTATTACTTTAACAAGCACTGGATTTTAATTAAAACTTGTGGGGCAATAACATTATCTCCTAAACTCTCCATCCTGATCAGATCAGAATGGCTAGTGTGTTTAAGATGATATGGGGTTTGGTGACCCCATATCATGTTCTTATTTAGAGAAGGTTCTTTAGTTCCCTACCTTACCAATTTAAATGAAAAACGGGTACACTCACCCCATAGTTTTAGCAAATTTAAACAACATTTTTATGGGGTCCATATACTCTGTATTAATTTATAGGAAGATGGAAACAACAAGAAAAAATAATGTGGGTGTTAAAGCTTCCACATTAGTTTACCAAATGCCCAATGCCCAAGAAAAGGGTCAGAGACCCCCTCCTCTACTCACATTGTTTGACACCCTAGCCCAGTTATACTGTTCTGTTGGTAGTTACAAAACCACATATAGTCTTTGACATCCCAGCCTTGTCCCACTGGTAGCCAAAGAACCCAACATACAGTGATGCCCTCAACCACTTTCTACTGGTAGTCACAACACCAAACTTCAGATGATTCTTCTATCTTCTCTGACTGTTGTTCTCAATGCATAATATACCCCCCACATATCCCACTGGTAGAGAGAACAACACATAAAATGCCCCATCCCACCTTTTCCCACACATATCTACAACATACATAACATGACCCCCTGCCTTGTCCCACAGGTTACCATAGAATCACATACACAATGATTTCCTCCTACCTTTTCCCAATGGTTACCATAAAATCAAATATACAATAACAATCCCCACCATGTCCCACTGCTAGTTACAGAATCACACATACAATTCCCAAGACTTGTTCCTTCAAACCCCCACCAGTTAGGTTTCAATGTCACCTGTTAGCCAACAAATCATTACCCCCAGTTAGATTAAATGATGTAATATATGAAATACTATGTGGACCAGAGCCCCTATCTATATATATAAAAGAATAAGCCTCATTACATAATTTATGGTACCTCACACACAGAACATAATTTATGTCTCCTCAGAAAACAAACACACATTGAACAGAATGCCTCATTACATAATTTATGTCTCATTAGGAGACACAACTCCCATTGGGTGATTCAATGGGGACATTACTGCTCCCATTGGGTGATTCAATGGGGGCATGTTTATCATACAGGGAGTTGGCCCGCCCCCTCCAGCCCTCCCACCACTATCCAACTGACAAAAAAAAAATACAGCTGCCACTCGCTCCTGAAGTATTGGATATCAATAACTTCTCCCGGTCCACTCACACTCTCACCCAGGATCATGACCCCACAAACACAGTGTCACCTCCCACAGATAATTGTAACCCTCCATACACTCTGTTTCAGTACGAGGGTGTAATGTTTCCATAAAATACAAACTCAGGGATAAACTTAATAGCAAATCTTTTATTTAACCCATTCAGTGCCAGAGGGGTAAGCAACACATTGCTTTGCAATGCGTTGTGTACCCCTCTGGCACTCAAAGGGTTAACTCTTTTCATCTCTTCAGTCACCTTACTAACTGTCTGTTTTCAACTGTCACTCCTCCACTTCCTGCTTCCTGCTTCCCGCCCTTTCTCCTTAAAGGGAGAGAGATGCTTTGCTGTATGTTACAGACAGCAAGCCTCAAACACCACTTTCTATTTGATCTCTCAGCATATTGCTACGTTGCCTCAACTGAAGAGCCACTGTGTGTTATATTGCTATGTTACCTCAGCTTAAGTAAGGAGTTACTGTTCCCATTGGGTGATTTAATGGAGGAGTGATTTAAATCATTCAGGGAGTTGGCCTGCCCCCACTATCCAGCCCGCCCACCACTATCCAAGTGACTGAAAAAACAAAATGGCTGCCACTTGCTCCTATACCACAGACTCACACACAAGTCACACATACACAGACACACACACACACACACAAGCCACACACACACACACACAAGCCACACACACAAAAGCCACACACACACACACAGAGTCCCCAGGGGTGCCTCCACCAACCTGAGGCACACAATGAGCTGATCCAACAAAGAGAGGGCGGGATCGGCTCCAGTGTACCTTCATTTCTGGTATCCGCAACACAACAATGCTTTCGGCTCCTGGTGCACAATGTGCTTCTGCTGCAGGAAGCCCAGCTGCTTCATGTAGCTCGGAGGCAGACAGGCCCAGTACCAAATCCTTCATGTTCCCCCTTCATGAAGCACAACACTCCACCCCGCAACAGCCCGGTCATGCAGCCCTTCAAGGAGCTCTCTACAAGCAGCAGCTGGATGCGGCTATTACCCGTGGCTGAGGGGCTGGAGACAGACCATGCTGGGGCCACTCTGTAGTACACACTTTTACACACAAGCTTCTTCTCCACCGCTCTCTGCCCACTGTCACACACCTGCATTGTGTAAGTACCCTGGCAAAAAAATATACATGCCTCACTATAGCTGCTCCAATAACACACACCATCCTTACTCCAACCACACACACCATCCCTCCTCAGTTCCCGCTCTCGGTGCCCGGGCTGGGTCCCTCGTAACGCTCTTGGCGAGGCCTGGGGCAGGAGGTGTCTTCCTGGCCAGGGAGCTGGGCCGGCGGTTATCTGGCAGCCTCTCAGTGTGCATGTACAGAGTCCACTTCAGGAGACTGTGGACTCCATGACTCTCGCTACATACTGGGACAGCTGGTTAACCCTTTCAGTGCCAGAGGATTAAGCAACACAATGAGCAATACCTTGCCTACCCCTCTGGCACTTACAGGACCGTAATAATATATGTATGTGTGTGCGTGTACGCATGTATGTACGTGTGTATGTATGATCAATGTCTGTATATGTCACTGTATCTGTGTGTGTCTATGTATGTGTGCAATATGATTCTTTCTGCTTCACACAGTACACACAAAACCATCACCAGTCAATACAGCTAAATGAAATGTACAATACAAACAAACACAAAACATTCTTACAAAATACCTTCAACATGCCAAACAAAAAATGCTATATAACACATACCCTACTACAATGACGGGCAACGCCATCACATATTGCTAGTATTATATAAACAGTAAACCTCCAAGGAGGAGAACTCTACCCATGTCCTGGTGTTTAAAGCTAAAAGCTTTCCTGGATGTATAGAGGTTCAGAGGTTGATATCCTTGGTCTTCCTCTGCAGTCCCCTAAAGAAATAAATAATAAAAAAGACCAATGCCACCAATGTCACTGCCAATAAACATTTTATGTGTATTGTTATGGCTACCAGTGTTATTGAGCTCTCAGTGGGACAGGGTTGAACTTCTAGAGGGCAGGAGTAGAAATCCTTCAGCAGGAAATCCTTCTATGTACAAAGGCTCCAAGGAAGACTTTAGAGCATAAGCAAATGCTGGGCAAAGTGCATAGAGGTGGATACTGCTCCCACCTGTTCTTAGTACATGCTTTCTAATATGTATATGTATGAACTTAATGGTTTGGAGCCACAAGGATATTGTACAGAACTGTATGAATCTACAATATCTAACCATAAGGATAGTATACATAACTGTATTAATGTATATAACCTTAAAGACAGCATACATGACCTCTGTAGTGCATATAGGCGGACGATCTGCTCCATTTTGTGCCCCACACACAAGCCCTATAGTATTGGTATGGAAATGGCATACCCTATTTCACCTAGATTTTGCTTAGTTCATTTATCTAACAAGACTTAAACCAAAGGAAAGCCCCAAAACAACTGAACTTCCTCATTATCCTCCCCTTGGTGTGGGCAGAGTTGAGAGGACAAACTGTGGGCCTACAGTGGTGAGGAAAAGTTTGTGAACGCCTTAGGATTTCACACCTACATTGTAATAGATGAAAATAACATATTTAACACAAACATGATGCATTGTCTTATGTGGAAATGTATGTAAGCCTCAATATACACAACCTAGCAGCATCCCCTTAAGCAGCAATGACCCCAAGAAAGAATTTCCTGTAACAGATGGTCAGTTTCATACTCTAGATTCTGTTACAGCTATTTGAAGTAGACAAGATAATGCAAACAAGATTAATTACCTTTTTCATGCTCCAGTGATGGCTAGGTTAAGATAATGTATTTGATAACCCACCAAATGCTAGAGAGGTGCACAACCCATTGCCTACAATGAGATGTGCAGATACTCCAGTGGGTCCAAATTTCTGGAAAACGGGTCACAGCATTAAATATCTCAAAGTGAATATAGTGATGGGAAATTTTAAGATACAGAGATGCAGAAAGATCTGGGAGTATAAATGGATAACCATGTTTTACACTCTGAACTGTGGCTTGAACCATGACAAGGAATTTATGTCACAATATCACACAAAATAAAATATTTTTGGTCCCTTCGGATGCCAGGGGGCTGCAAGTCTCATTGGATGGTTAACAAATACATTCTCTTAATCTAGCCATCTCTGATGAATTTCACTAGAGCATGAAAAATGTGATTAATCTTGTTTGCATTTTCTCGTCTACTTCAAATAGCTGTAACAGAGTTTAGAATATGAGAATTTTTGTCCTTTTGGGTGCCACACACCATCAGCAGCCACGGAGTTAACATATTGGTGTCAGGACACAGGTGGCTTTCATATACTGTATATGGCTCTTTCGGTGCTGGAGGCACATTTGGAGTAGTGTTTTGGTGGAGGGATGGGTGATCAAATTTACGTGTAGTGTTTGTATTTTTATATCTTCTGTGGATAAAATCTGTTACTGTTTATTGTTTTATGGTTCTCTGGTGCTGGGTTGATGTTTGTCTTCTGGTTTGTCCAGAGAGCCTATTATGATGTGAGCTGTGTTTCCTGCTATTTTCTCCATTCTTGCCATCTTCAGAGCATCAAACATTTATTAGTCATTTAGGATGCTGGGGTTTCCTTTTTCTTTCAAGAGCTATAAATGTGTCAATCAATATATAGTGTGCAACCAGTTTGTCAGGGGACCTTGCAGTCACTTGATTCAGTCACGGTTGGAGGAGATTTTAAACTAGGAGGGGGGGAGGGGCCAATAAATACTGGGCTAGATAGTATAGAAAGGGAAGGCGATGTAGTTAATAACCAGGTGGGATGTGTGTCTGGATCTGGTAATAACTGACAATGAAGAACTTATCTCTAACATCCAAGTTAGGGAGCACTTGGGGAATAGTGACCATAACATGGTATCGTTTGAGATTAATTCAAAAAAGCAATTTGGTATGGGTTCCACCAAAACACTGAATTTTAAAAAGGCCAACTTTAGCAGGTTTAATTCATCCCTTGGTCTCGTTGACTGGGATAAAATATTTTCAGGAAAAAACACAGAAGGTAAGTGGAATGCCTTCAAAATAACATTGCAAAGATACACATATAAATTTATCCCTGTTGGAAACAAATACAAAATTAAAACCAATGTGGCTAACCAGTAAAGTAATTCATGAAATAAATAACAAGAAAGCGGCATTTAAACATTATAAAGCTGACAAAACCTGTAAAAAGGCTATTAAATTAGCTAGACTAGAGAATGAAAAAAATATTGCTAAGGAGAGCAAGAGCAACCCAAAAAAATTCTTTAAATACATTAATGGCAAAAAATTAAAGTCTGATAATGTTGGGTCCTTGTTATCTGAAACGGGTGAGATGGTCAAGGGGGACAGAGAGAAGGCAGATATTTTAAATAATTTCTTTTCTTCTGTTTTTACCAAGGAAGACCCAATGGACTAGAATCTGCAAACTACTTTTACAGAACAGTCACAGCAAACATGGGACTGGCTAACAAGAAAAAGCATTAAAACAATTGAATGGAGTTAAGGTAGACAAAGCTCTGGGGCCATATGGTATACACGCACGGGTAATTAAAGAGTTAAGCCAGGCCCTGGCCAGACCGTTATATTTAATTTTCAGGGATTCTTTTATTTCAGGTATGGTGCCCATGGATTGGCGTAAAGCAGATGTGGTGCCCATTTTTAAAAAGGGATCAAAGTCACAGCCAGGAAATTACAGACCTGTAAGCCTGACATCTGTGGTAGGGAAGCTGTTTGAAGGGCTGCTAAGGGAATATATTCAAGAATTCAGCTGGAACAGGAGCCAACATGGCTTTGTGAAAGACAGGTCTTGTCAAACTAACTTGATTGCATTTTATGAAAAAGTGAGTAATAATATAGATGCGGGAGTGGCGGTTGATGTGATCTATTTAGACTTTGCCAAGGCATTTGATACGGTTCCACACAAGAGGTTACTGTAGAAATTGAATGAAATAGGCCTAGGGGAAAATGTTTGTGTGTGGTTTGGCTGAAAGATAGAATGCAAAGAGTGGTAGTAAATGGCAAGTTCTCCAGTTGGATAAACGTGATAAGTGGAGTACCTCAGGGATCTGTCCTGGGTCCTCTTCTTTTTAATTTGTTTATTAATGACCTCCCAGAGGGCATTGGGAGCCATGTATCCGTGTTTGCCGATGACACAAAATTAAGTAAGGTAATAAAGTCTGAACTGGATGTGTCTTCATTACAAGAGGATTTGGACAAATTGAGTAACTGGGCAGGCAAATGGCAAATGAGATTCAATATATACAAGTGTAAAGTTATGCATTTTGGGTATAATAATAAAAATGCAACATATAGTTTAAATGGTGTTTCTCTGGGGAAATCTACAAATGAAAAGGATTTGGGAGTAATGGTAGACAATAGACTTAGCAGTAGCATGCAGTGCCAGCTGGCAGCTGCAAAGGCCAATAAGATATTGGCATGTATTTAAAGGGGTATTGACTCAAGGGAGGAATATATTATTATGCCTCTTTACAGGTCCATGGTAAGACCCCACCTAGAATATGCTGTTCAATTCTGGGTGCCCTTTCTGAAAAAGGACATTATGGAACTAGAGAAAGTGCAGAGGAGGGCTACAAAACTAGTAAGGGGAATGGAAAGTTTTACTTATGAAGAAAGGCTAGAAAAGTTAAACTTTTATACACTAGAGAAACGGCGTCTTAGAGGGGATATGATAACACTATATAAATATGTTCAGGGCCCACACAAAGGGCTCTCCAAAGACCTGTTCATTAACAGAACAGTACATAGGACAAGGGGCCACCCGCTTAGAATTGAGGAAAGGAGATTTAATCTACAACAGCGGAAGGGTTTCTTTACAGTAAGGACAATAAAGGTATGGAATTCACTGCCTGAGGAGGTGGTGCTATCGAATACATTAGATGCCTTTAAAAAGGGCCTGGATACTTATTTAAAAGAGCATAACATAGAGGGCTATGTACGTTATTATTATGATTAATGTTTACTTAGGGCTTGTTGATCCAAGGAGAAATCTGATTGCCATTTGGAATCAAGAGGGAATCCCCCCCCCCATTCAAGGCAGAATTTGAAATTGCTATATTGAGGGTGTTTTTTGCCTTCTTTTGGATCAACAATGGTAAACAGGAATAGGAAAAGGGTTGAACTAGATGGACGCAAGTCTTTTTTTCAACCTAAATTACTATGTTACTATGTTATTGTATATATTTTTGATGGTTGGCTTACTCCCCTTTTATTTTTAACCAACCTGTGTTTATCATGTATTGTTTTGTTTTAATAAATAATTCTCAATGGATTAAGCTAACAAAGGATGGCAATATTCCTCCCTTTAAGAAAAGAGGATATAATAATAATATTCAATCTATGGTATAGAAATGTATTTTATTTAAAAAAAATAAAATGATCAATTGGGTAATAACAGACTCCCAAAATGGATAAGTATCTACCTCTGAATCGGAACAACACTTATAGAGAATACAATGTAACACTAATGCTCATAACTCATTAGAGATAGTGTCATGTCAAATAGGGCAAAAATCAGATCTCCTATGACGAGTCAATCTGTTGAAGAAACACTATGTCTGATCTCCTCACCAACTCAAACTGGAGTATTGATCCGACACTAGTAAAAAAAAAAAACGGGCTACTGGCCTTCAAGTCTTGGGGAAATCTGTATAAGCCAAGTAGATACCACACCCTATCTCTTATTAATATGCATCATAAAATAAGCATGCAAGACGAGTGTTGGACGTCAGACCTACTAATTCTAATAACTTGTGTGTGTCATGTCATGTAAGGCATAAATCAGATCCCCCAATGATGACTGGTCGGTCTACTGAAGAAACACTATGAGCTATATGTAAAGGCAGCCGACAAAAAAAACAAAAAAAAAACAGGTGATGGCATTTTTTCAAGTACTGTAAGAGATTACAGACCTGTGCTATTTAAAAATGCCGGCAAAACCCCTCCTTGCAGGCAGCTAAATTTAGATGAGTTTTGGCCCACTGAAAATAAAAAAACACCACAAGTTGCCATTTAATGAACTGCACCATTATAATATGTCCCAAAATTTAATAATAAAACACTTAGCTCATTAATCTGTCTCTGCCACTGTGTGCGGCTGCAGAGGCGGTGGCTTACGCACATCAAAGTCAATCAGTTTGAAACACAGCCACTCAAATCTGATTGGCTAGGATGTGCGTAAGTACATCTCAGCCAATGGCTGTGAGATAATTTGAACAGAGACTGCCCAAATATAAAGGCAGTCTCTGTTCAAATTCCCTCAGTGTGGAACGGGTCAGGATGGGAGGGATGTGACATACATTACTGTCTCCAGAGGTATAACTAGAAGCCAACAGGCCCTGGTGCAAGAATTGCCATGGGCCCCCTCCCCAATTACATTGTCCTCCCTCAATCACATTGCCCCCCCATTGGCCATCTCCATTGGCCACCTCCACAGTGTCCCCAATCTCATACTGGCTCCACATTGCCCCCCATCTCCACACTGCCACCACATTGCCCCCCCATCTCCACAGTGTCCACAATCTCCACATTGGCTCCACATTGCTCCCAATCTCCACATTGCCACCACACTGCTCCCCATCTCCACATTGCCACCACACTGCCCCCCATCTCCACATTGCCACCACATTGCCAATCTCCTACCACCCTGGTGGTCCAGGGGCATGGCAGGAGAGGTCTGTGCCTCTTTCCACACAGACCTCTATGCAGAATGAAGATGGAGCTTCTGCACGGACCTCCCATAATGCAGAGAGCTGGAAGATCATGTCATCTCCCAGCGATCAGCATTACTAGAGTGCCGGAGGGAGATCTGCTTATCAGAATGTTGTGGGCACCATGCTATGGGGTTGAAGGGTACGGCCAGGCCCCTGGAGTGACGGGTCCAGTCACAGGTGTGACCCCTGTGACCCCTATTGTTACGCCTCTGACTGTCTCTGCTGCCGCCGCCTCTGTGGCCACACAGAGCGGCAGAGACAGATTAATAAGCTAAGCGTTTTATTATTAAATTTTGTTACGTATTATAATGGAGCAACTTTGACCTTATATAATGGCTTAACTTTGACCTACTATATTGGTTTATTTGCACCTAAAATACTGGAGGCATATGGAACCGTACAATAATCCATGGTTTAACCCTTTGAACCCCAGAGAGATTCATTGCATTGCTTTTCAATGTGTTGTGTATCCCTCTAGCACTCAAGAGGTTAAATGATGTATTGTTGTCAGCAATATTTCTGCAAACTTGTATTAATATTATTTTTTTTTTTACAACTAGAAGAAAGAAGAATGAATAGAAGAAAGAAGATACAAGACAGAAGAAAGAAGAGAATATAGAATGAATACAGAAGGAGACAGACAGTGGATGACAGGTAAGCGTAACGCCTATAAGTTAATGGTTGGTGCTTGGCAGTATGTCAGGCACTGATAGTTTTTTTACTGTGTAGTTCCCAATATTGCTGCTATTTAGCAGCATTTTGTGAACTTAATGCAGAAAATGGGTCTTTGACCACAAGACCGTTTCTGTGGCCCAATGTCCGCTGTGCTTTTAGCTGGTAGGGCCTTTAAATACCGACTTAGACATTTCGTTATGTCGGTCAGTACTCACTTTGTCCCTACTGCATATTGTTGCTCACTGCTTTAAATAGAGCCCTATATCTAATCTCCTCACCAATTTAATCTGTAATATTGACCTGACACCAGTAACACCAGGCTACCGACCGTCAAGTCTAGCCGTATAGGCCAAATAGATACCACACCATACTATATATTATATACGTTATAACTAGTGTTGAGCGAGCACCCCGATGCTCGGGTGTTCGGGTGCTCTGACCGAGCACCCCCTGAGGCTCGAGTGCTCGGCCGAGCACCCGAACCCCATTGCATTAAATGGGAGGACTCGAGCATTACACCAGGCACCCCCTGCTCTGATGAGGGGAGGGTGCCTGGTCAATGCCCCCCTTCATCTCCACAATGCCCCTCTTCCACAATGTCCCCCTTCCACAATGTCCCCCTTCCACAATGTCCCCCTTCATCTCCGCAATGTCCCCCTTCATCTCCGCAATTCCCCCTTCATCTCCGCAATGCCCCCTTCATCTCCGCAATGCCCCCCTTCCACAATGTCCCCCTTCCACAATGTCCCCCTTCATCTCCGCAATGTCCCCCTTCATCTCCACAATGCCCCCTTCATCTCCGCAATTCCCCCTTCATCTCCGCAATGCCCCCCTTCCACAATGTCCCCCTTCATCTCCACAATGTCCCCCTTCATCTCCGCAATGCCCCCTACCTCCAGTCCCTGGTGGTCCAGCGGAGCGTCTGCAAGATCTGTGCCTCCTCCGGCACAGATCCCTGCCACCCGAACATGGCGGGCGAGCACATGGCGTTACTCGTACGAGTACCGCCATGTGCC
Organism: Rhinophrynus dorsalis; assembly: GCA_037306005.1. NCBI lineage: Eukaryota > Metazoa > Chordata > Amphibia > Anura > Rhinophrynidae > Rhinophrynus > Rhinophrynus dorsalis. The sequence continues at coordinate 290,983,705 of CM074721.1, forward strand.
GAGCAGAGCGATGCTCGAGCCGATCCGAGCATCGGCCGAGCATGCTCGCTCAACACTAGTTATAACAATATATATCATAAAGTAACTATGCAAGACTTGTGGTGCACATCAGCCCCACTAGGGCACACAGTACCCAATGCGGGCAACGTTCATCACACCAAGACAATAATTGGAGGCCAATGTAGCAATAAATATAATACACTGTCTGCATTATAGCCCTCACTGCTATTTGACCTAAATGTTTCCCCAGGAAAACAATAATTCATTGGCCCGGTAATAAACAGCCACAGTAAATATCAGTCACAAGAAAATAATAAAATATTAACAGGATGATCATCCACAAAGCTAAAAAAACCCCAAAAATTATATACAGCAAAAATGAGATACTAATCTATATAGTTCTCAACAGTCTCCTGAGATGTTATTCTCTAGCAATTAAGTAGCCCAATGTAAAGTCAAACACAGCTTCAGCCCAGGCTAATGTAAGGTTAACTTGCCCTAACAGTTTTCTTACAAAGCTCTCTTCTATGTAGCGGGACACACTATACCTTTAGGGCCAGATTTAAAGGTTTGAGGTAAAACAGCCGGCAGGGCCAAAGTGAGTACCAACCGACATAATACAATGTATAACTCTGTATTTAAAGGCCCTACCAGCTAAAAACACAACAGACATTGGGTCACAGAGATGGACTTGTGGCTAAACGTCCATTTTGTGCGTTAAGTTACCAAAACGTCACTAACTTGCAGCAATATTGGGAACATCACAGTAAAAAAAAGTTAACTATTGGTGCCTGACATACTGCCAAGCACTGATCGTTAACTTATATGTTTTACACTTACCTGCTATCCACTGTCTGTCTCCTTCTGTCTTCATTCTGAATTCTCTTATTGTCTAAGTCTGGGGATTTAGGTTTTTTTTGGCCTTTTAATGGCTGCGTTGGCTGACTAAGGATCTGATAAGGGACTTTAGTAAAAAAAACAAACAAACAAACAACAAAACTGGGTCTTAAATTTTAAGTGAGTCTCTCTGGGCCGGCCCAAGACATTGTGCTACCTGGGTCCAAGGATGAAATGCTGCCCCCCCCATCAAAACCATGCCCACCAAACCACTCCTTCATCCATTATGTTATATCAGGATAATTAAACCTAAAATGTTTGTATCTCTATTCTACGTTACCTCTGACGCTGCTCCAGTACTCAGAGGGTTAGAATTTGAAATTCTAACCCTTTGAGTACATGAGCAGACATCTCTGGTTATGAAAGGATTAAAGTGGTGTCCTATGTGACCAGTACATACAGTATATTGGAACAGATTTTGCATGAAGTTCCCTCTAAAATAAAGTGATCACCTTGCTGCAGGTGTCAGCATCAGTCATCCACAACTGGTTAATTTAAAGTCAATGGAAAATCTGGGACTTGATACTTAAGGGCTACTCTTTCTTTTTGGACACAAAGACCACTGTTTAACCATTAAAACCATTTTAATGGCACAAATAGAGTGCCCAGTTTACCTACCCCAGGCTGGGTCCACTCAATCCACATGTGCATGCCATGCGTTTCAGCGCCGCCGTCCCCACTGTCTTACAACATACACGCACCCCAACCAGCGACATTAAGCAAATATGCTCCTCTTTAATTGGCTGGTGGTGGTGCGTGTAGGTAGGCTGCGAGGCTCTTTGTGAGCCCTGATCTGAGCACATTGAGTGGTGAATGTCTGTCACTGATGGTGGCACCATTGAGCCTGCCACTCAGCCACAATGCAGGAGCAGATTTCCGGGACTCTTTGTCCCGGTGGGGGGTGACGTGGGACACAGACCTGGCGCCCGAAAGAACATGCCTTGGGGTGGCAAATTGCCACCCCTGTCAAAGTGCCACCTGGGTACCATGGACCCACTGGGACCCATGTAAGGGCCAGCTCTGGAGTCTCTTATTGGATCTTAACAGCTTATGCAGTCCATTAAATGGCAACTTGAAAATATGCCGTCACCTGTTTTTTTTTCTTTTGCTATCGGCTGCCTTTAAATCTGGTCCTTAATTCTACTAGGTGTTTACATTGTAACCCACCTCTTTCTCCAGAACTGTTGTAACAGGTTTGCAGACTTCTCATACCTCACGTAGTTATGGCAATTAAACGGCTCCCAGTTGATGTTATCTCTGCTACCCTGGGGATTCTTTATGGGGCACTTGAGTATGAATTCTTTGAGTGTCTCCAATCTTATCACACCTGTTCTCAATTGGCATTTGGCTTCGTTTCATCCATATATTGTAAAGTTTGCACTTGCATTCACAATATTGGCTGATCTCTTGCCTACCAGTACTAGGCTGCATATGGACTAGCTTGTGTCTTCTACACAATCATACTTTCATCCACAACTGGTGTGCCTCAAATATACTACATTGTATCGATATTATTCATGCTCAATAGTGGGTGTCTTCTGGTCTACTACTAAGCAACAGTCCATCTATGATTTTTTTTACACCCCCCCAATGACTTTTTAATATGAATAAATACAGTTTTTTTATTGGCCCTGTGTTTCAACCTTTAACCCTTTACTGTTAAATTTTTGGACATATGCTATTGTTAACTCATTGGTACAAACCTTGGTATCCAGCATCACAATTCTAGTAAGCATTGAAGAGTAGTTAAAATGTAGATATGTTTTTCATGCTTTACTCTCTTGCCATTTTTGTTGGAGGATATACCTAACAAAATATATATGTATTTATAACATTATTGTGTTTAGATGTCTATGAAACTTCTCTGCTTAAAAGTGTAGAAGCTTATATTAAAATCCTGAATTGTGCATATCTCAATATACTAAAGTTAATGTATGCTTCTATATACATGATATAATTAAATGATGTTCTGAAAATACATAAGCCATAAAGCCGCTCTTTGAAATTGTGGTTAGGTAACTTAATGAATTCAACCTCTTGGTCCATGGTTTAAACAGGAGCAATATGAATATTGGATGAAGGCCACCCAGGTCTCATCTTCACATCACTAGATTACTATTGTAATTTGCTTCTCTGTTGGTCCCAGCATAACTTAATAGTGTTAGTACTTTAGTGCCCCGGATATACATCATTTTCATTGCATCTATTTTATGGTAGAAAAGTGTTTATGTCCTTTGACTTCATAAGCACATTTTTCCATGGTATGATTTAACCTTGGTCCCAAGGCAAGAGCCTTGAGACATTCTGAAAAATTAGTATATGTATCTGAAAAAGGTCAAACTCTTATCCCTGAATAATGTCTGTTTATGAATAATTCATGCTGTGGGGCCACATTGCAACCCTAGAGGGGTGTGTGGGCAAGAGCATAATTAAATCTGTTGTTGGACTACAAACACCATCAACCTCAGCCAGGTGTTGGCCTGCTGGGGATGATGGGTTTTGTAGTCCAACAACAGCTGGGCATACAGACTTGTTCAACCTCTTTTCTAGGATTGCAGCTACATTTTATATAAGTGACAAGTGATAAAGTGCCTACTCTAAATTAGGGATGAGGTGGTTACTCTAATCTGAAAGAAGCCCATTAGTATTGCACAGACACAGAATAACCAAACAAGCCTCCTATAATGTCTGGACAACATTTCAGTGATTCCTTTAGAGTGCTAGGTATACTACTGAGACTAAAGCACCTGGTTGCTCAGGAGTTGAGGAATATACTTCCATGTTTTTGATATTGGATAAAACCAAGGTCAGAGACTATTGCTATGATAATCTGCATGGAGTGTTAGTTCAGCAGTGATAAAGAGGTGATAAAGTGGAGATGACTTCTCCAGTTTATCACTTCTCCAGTTCCTATGTTATTGTATGGAGCCTATGCACTAAGATTTCTTCATATTTGGAGATCTTAGTGAATAGGCTCCATAGAATAACATAATAGAATAACATAACATAAGAACTGGAGAAGTGATAAACTGGAGAAGTCTTCTCCACTTTATCACCTCTTTATCACTGTTTTATCACCGCTTAGTGAATCTCCCCCATTCCTGCTCAGGAGTTTAGGAACAGATTCCCTTTTTCTTGATACAGAATAAGAGTAAAGGTTACAGATTTATGACATGACAATCTGCATGGTTTGTGGTGCATGTTCTCTCCCAGTTCTGATGGCAATATCATCATGTGCGAAGGCTCTCTATCCAAGTTTTGTCCTTGAATTCTATTTATCTCTATTTACCACAAGTATTCAGTGTAACACCTGTTTGGCATCTCTCTTTCCTGTATACGCTTCTATTCCTTTGCAAATTACACAATTATTTTTAGCTGTCAAACTCTCTTGTTTTCACAGTTTCCATTGGGGCATGCACTCTGAGGAATTGTTGCTGGTAATAATAATAGCAACAAAATGTTGGTAATTAAGGCAACAGCCGCATCACTTGGTTTTGAAATATATAGCTTAGTTATCAAGGGAATATTTTTAAAGAAACTCTATCAGTTAATTTAAATAAAAATGATATTCTAATAGGGCCATGTGCACAAAGAGAGGGGAGCAATTTGGCATCACATCAACTACACCACAGGGAATATATAGACATTCCCAAAACTGCCAAGGATTCACAAAGTGTTGCAGACCTCTTTAGGATTCAAGGGGTTACAGCTTAAATTACAGTTTTCAAAGTCCCATTTAGATCAATGCATTTCTTTATTTGTCTCCTTTGGTGCAGTTGCCACAGAACTGCATGTTGCATATTCCTATATGTAATTTTAACAGTAAATAAATATACCAGCAATGGGCTCGTGCTGGTTTAAATCACGTTGAGTGCTTAGCTCTTTAAACTTGTAGTATATATATTTGGTCCTTGAGATCAATCAGAGCTGATGCACCTGCGTGAACTTGCTCATATACTTTTAGTACCAAGTAAGTGTATTCGAGCTATGTTGAACTATGGTATAGTTGATATATCCACCTCCACTTCATGCATATGGCCATAAGTAGTCATTTTTCCAAAACTGTAGGGTTATGCACGATAGTGTGATATAGAAGAGATTAATTCTCCAGTGTGTTCAACTAGTCCCCATATTATTTGATGGAGTACATGCACTAACATATCTCCAACTTGAGATATATTAGGGCATAAGTGCTATGCTATAACATGTGAACTAGAGAGTTATCGCCTGTTTATCATCTTCATGCAGGACTTAAGACTTTCCCTTTTTTAGTACAAAATGACTGAGCCTCTGATCAACTCAACCGTACTCACTGTGGGAAATCCTTACATCCTGGCTTATTAGTGGCCCCTGAACACAGATCTGTGAACCATTAATTTAGCTGAGACTTTTATCATTTACATTCCTAACTACAAAATGATTTTGTTTTATATTTATTGATATGTGCAAAGGTTAAATAGTTCAACTTGGTTAATAAACCAAATCTAGTATCTGTTCAAACATCAGGGTCTAAGGATCTAGGCCTGGTATGACTGTCTCAGCCTTTCATCATTCTGGGGTCATTAAAGTGATAGTAATGTTTCACAAAAAAAGGAGCTACGATTAATCTTCATAGTATTTGGGCCATGGAGAGTATTATTTCAATACTGTCAGAGTTGTAGTTCAAGAGTAATTGAATGATAAAGTATCCCCCTCCTGCCCCTTTTACCTAGTGTAAACCACCTCCCCTCAGATGTGGAATCTGGTCTCTTGACTGGACAGGTCACAGGAAGGGACACTCTTCTTACTGTGAGCATAAGGAAAACCCTGCCCACCTTGACAGGTTTAGCCTTATGCTCACTGAGATTGTACCTTGCTGCAATCCATCCAGACAGACTTGCTGCTCTGAGGTGTGCAGTGTTACATCAGTAAAAGGGGCGGGAGAGGGACACTTTATCATTCAATTACTCTTGAACTACAAGTCGGACAGTATTGAAATAATGCTCTCCATGGCTCAAATACTATGAAGGTTAATTGGAGCTGCTTTTGTTGTGAAACATTACTATCCATTTAAAATTAGTATAGTTGGGAAATATTAACATATTTATTTGGCTTCTGCCAGTTGGTTAATTCCAAGAACTTGCATCAAAGTGCTTTAGTGCCCAGGGGGAGAAAAGCGCTATACAAAATAGATTGTTATTGTTAAGGTTGTTTTAACAATAAGGCAAAGAGAATACCTGCCAAAGACCCAATGGAGAAAGACACCCCACCCCAATCAAGGAGAAACATACTGTTTGGAATCTTCCTTTTCTCAATGATCTGGGGCACACAGTACAATCAACTCAATGTGTAAATCCATGGTGAAAATAAGCAGGCCCACCATCTGTATCTGTTTGTTAAGTGTGTCATGGGTTTGTAATTAGTTTCTCTAATTGTATAATGTTGCAGAAAACGCTGGCACTTTGTAAATTAATGATAATAGTAATAATGAGTGTGGAATTCAGTATTTCAAGGTATTGTAAGTGAACATTATTTACAAAAATCAATGTTGTGGAAACTAATAATACAGAAGGACTTATGCTGATGGTCAAAAAAATCCACTCCCATATAAAAATACGAACAATTTTAAATGCACAGAAGTCATGTATAAATAGTGACAATCAAAACAGTGTGGATTAAAAACTTGTCATGGTAACCAGTACAAATGAAGTTCAGACACAGGTATATTGAATTAAAACCACCTTTATTAAAGATAAACAATAGCAGTAATTCCCCAGCAACGACCCAGAACATAAAACGGACAGGCCATAGTCCACTACCCAGACTGACACTGAGAGGAGGCCTGTACTACTCAGAGAGGAGTAGAGAACCCACCTATGGTTCTCTCTCCCAGGGACGTACAAGGTGCCCAATGGAATCAGAGTACTACTGTGCTGTACAGAATGGGGACAGTGGCGAACGGAGTAGAGGACAGCACAAGCCACAGTACCACAATTGCGAATAGCCCAATGAGTACTGGATACATGGAGCCAGTAGACAGCCAGAGCCACAGTTCAGAAGCGGGGTGGATAGCCAGACAAGCCGGGGTCATACACTGAGTGAGTTGTCAGCCAGAGCCACAGGCCAGAACCAATGTGGATAGTCAGATAAGCCGGGGTCATACACTGAGAGAGAGATGACTAGAGCCACAGGTCAGAACCAGAGTGGATGGTCAGGCAAACCGGGGTCATACACAGAGCAAGAGATAACTAGAACCACAGGTCAGAACTGGTGTGGATAGTCAGGCAGGCCAGGGTCATACATGGATTGATAACTAGGAGCAAAGGTAACGAGTAATCACAGGAACACCACGTAAGTGCAACTGGTCTTAGGTCATGGGAAGTTAATATAGGCCTACCAGGAGGCGGGTATCAATTAGTCAAATTTAATGTGTGTGTATAAACAAATGTCGCGTTCAGAGACAGAAACGTGCACCTGCATCCGTGACCACCAGATAGAGCAGCGAGATAGCACGAGGGTAACTGGCAGCACGGGTGCCAAGGTACACTGTGATAAAACCAAACACTTCAAAAATCTAAGTTATGTCGTCAAATACCTAATAAGTGTTCACCAACATTAAATCGTATTACAGCAAAAACTTAATCAAAGCAATACCCATCACAAAAATATGAAAAAAAGACAAATATAAAGGGCAATATTGTATAGACTTTGTTAGATATACTGAGTACTAGCCAAATGGCCACTCACAGACTGAATTCTTGTTGTAGGCACATCAGAGTAATCTTGAAAAGGGTTTTGTAATAGAGTTCCCTTAGCTTGATGAATAAGGCTCTAACCTGTTGGAAAAGCATAGTATGGAAACATACTAGGAGAGACAAACTAAGGTAAGAGTAAGACTGAGATAGACTCCTTGGAGTGATCAAGTCTCCAGGTCCTGTGTCATTCCATGGAGCCTATGCACTAATATTTCTCAAGTTGGAGAGATGTTTATGTATAGGCACTATATAATAACATGTAAACTGAAGAGCAGTTATCTCCTCAAATTAGTATCACATTATCACAAAAATGGCCAAAATGAGACCCTGCAGCTGTTTCCAGACTACAACTATAGTCGGAGACCAGCTGAGAGACCTCATATTGCCCACATCCTGCCTTAGTGCATAATCTGGCATGTGTGCTTTAATCAAATTGCAACTTGAATCTTAAAGTCTTAAAATTATATTATAAGTTATATGTACAGGGTACTCAGTGGGGTGACTGTACAAATTCTCCAATGTAGCCCCATTTGAGTTAATCTCTATCGCCAGTGACTGCACTTCAGGGTATGCCCTACAGTGTATGATCATTGTAGTGTGTACCGGAGGAGAATCTATTCCATGATTAGAATGTTATTACAGAAAGTCTTGTACTCCAGCCCCAGAACATATGCAGTGAAGTGGCGTACCATCTCACCATTTTCCCTATGCCTTGATTAATATGTTAAAACACAAACAGAGTGGGCGCCCGATAGTGTAATATTGTAATAACAAGGACAGGATAAATTAGAAATTGCACTTTTTTGTTTCAGATAGCTCATTAAAGCAGTGGTGTAGCTGGGAAATGCATAGCTATTTTTAATAGTGTGGACACATGTGTCCTTTGCAACAATAAATTTGATACATTTTTTAAATGCACAGCCTGTAGAATTGTATATAGATATGTTCTAAATCATCTTTATACTACTGGTCACTAAAGGGAGGAACAGAGGATGGATATTCCTTTATAATACTACCATCAGACGGAGACAGGGGTAAGAATCCTCCGCATGCTGACATCTATCATTTGCACCATCAGGCGCCCTCTCTGATTGTGTTTTATATTTTGCCGTCTTGGGGAGAGGAGTCCCGGAAGAGGAGCAGCCTGAAGGAGATTGCCCAATTTCAAAGTTCATTTGCCAATTCTTGTATAAGCAAGTTGTTGCCCATTCTTTTTTGTGAGTATTCACCTGGAGGTGATATGGTGGTGGCCAGAGTGCCAAGCTGAATTATGCTAGGGGTGCCCCCCGTTTGTGTTCCCTTTTGTTTCTAAAGTATTTGATTAATATGTTGCCTTAAACAATGGGTAGAGGAAAGGAATTCCCTAAAATGGCCAGTGTCCAATTATTCTCCCCTTAGTGCAAGCGTCATTAACAGGAGGAATTTATGAATACTTTAGTTAGTAAAATGATGTTATGCAGGAACAGGGTCAAAAAAATCTATTCCAGCATTTACCATAGAATACTGTTTTACATTTTGTATATATATAGTGCTACTAGATTGTGCAGTGATGAATACAAAAGCTTCAGGCACAGTGGGATGAACCTAAAATTATCTCTGGAAAATGCTGGAATAGATTGAATAAAATAGAGAGAGGCAGCACCAGTGGGACTGTTTATAAAGCAAATCGGCAACTTTAATGGTCTACATTTCGGACCTTCCTCAAGTAGGCAGGTCCAAGGAAGGACTGAAACATAAATAAAATTACGGTTTTGCTTTAAAAAAATTCTCACTGTTTCTGACTATTTAGCTTTGTCTCTAATAATAATTTAGGATTGTGCATCTGGGTACTACTAAATTGTTAAGACGTGAGTGCTTTCATCAATCAGAAGAACTCTTACCCCCGGTGTGAAGTACACCTCCCTACTGTATAATGGACACCTACCTCCTGTATGAACTACACTTATTTGCTGGACACTTACTTGCTGAATGAAGGACAATTACATGCTGTATTAAGGACAATTGCCTTCTGTATGGAGGATACCTACTTACTGATTGAAGGATACCTACCTCTCCAACTACACCTTTTTTATATATGTGTGTCCATATCCTGACCATAACTCTAGCATTGTATTTAACATTTGACCCTTATGTACTCTGAATGTCTCTCATTCCCACTTCAGACTGTAAGCTTTCAGGCAGGGACCTCATTTCCAGTGTTTTACTTTGCAAAGCACTTGTAACCCTGTATTGTCTAAAGCCTTAAATTTTAAAGGGTTGTGTACACTTGTGCTGCTATATATATATAAACATATTCATTAATTAATTCATTATATATGAAAAACATCTACATGCCACTTACCTTCTCTAGGAAGCATAGTCACCTGCTGAATGGACACCTACTTGCTGTATGAAGGACACCTACCTATTCAGTGAAGGACACCTATCTGCTGTATGAACTACACTTATTTTCTGTATGAAGTACACCTACTTTCTGTATGAAGGGCTTACCTCTTTAATGAAGGACACTTACCTATTGAATGAAGGACACCTACCTCAATGATAAATTAGATCAATTTGCTGTATGAAGGACACATACCTTCTGTAGGAAGGACATTCACCTGCTGTATGAAGAACACTTACCTGCTGTATGAAAGATACCTACCTACTGTTTGAAGGGCACACACCTTCTGTAGAAAGGACACATACTGACTCAGGGTAATGTACTAGAGAAAAGTGCTGCAATTCTGAAGCAAACCAACTGCTTCATAGAGAACAATTAGATAATCCCATCAATTTAAATTGGGCTTTTAACCCCTTGAATGCGATAGAGGTTGCCGGCACATTAAAAGCCCTGTTTAAATAAAAAGCTTTTTGGGCAGCTCTTATTTGATCCCTGTGGTACAGTTGATTTACCTTTTTTTTGCTTACTATATCCCTTGGTCTTCTGTTAAATAGATGTAAATCTCCTTAGTTTTATATGTATTGTTTCACTTTACCTACCATGACTAATGCAAATTTGGGAGCTAAGCAGTGTAGACATAGTCCACCAGCATAGGGGTAAAAGCCCGATATGCCTCCTCCATATCATATATAGGCAGGGCTAGATTTACGTCTCAAGCGCCCCTAGACAAGACACTCTAGGAGACCTTAGACGTGCCCATGGACTCCTCCCATTCTTCACATGACCCCAATCTCCAGTCCCATCCACTGTTCTTTGGCACAGAAATTACTTTTGGCCTACTACAAGCAAGGACAAAAAAAAAGTTAACCCTTTGGTCGATGGAAAGATCTCCAGCACATTGCTCTGCAAGGTGTTAAATAATAGCCTGCAAAGGGATATAAAACTGATGCAAAATTGATTGGTCAAAAACAGGAATTCGGAATGTGGGTGTGGCAGCACAGCTAAGGTGCTCCTCAATATTTGGAGCTTTAAGCAGTTGCCTACTTTACCTATAGGGAAATCTGACCCTGTGTATAGGGAAATGGCATAAATCCACTTATTTTTTATGCATAGTTCCTCTTTATCTTCCAGGACTAATGCAAATTTGCTAAGTAAGCAGCACCAAACTTTAGCACTATTTAAAGAGTCGATGGAAGGATGTATGAATTTGTCAGTGAACCCCCACTGAAATTATAGAGAAATACACTTCATGGTATGTATTACAGGGTATGATTGCTGTAGTGCATACAGGCGAACCATCTCTGCCATAATTATGTCTTACCCATCAGATCCCCTTCAATCCAACACCAATCTGTCATGCCTTTGACAGGTTTATGAGTTTGACTGGATCATTTCCATATGGAAATGCAGCATAATGAGTCATTTCCATACGAAATGCAGGATAATGATCCATTGTCACATTCATGTGGGTGTGATTATATGTTAATTTGGCTATTTGCCACATGCACTAAGATCCAATAGCTGTCTCTGCTGTCAGAGGTACCCTCTAGTGCAAGACAAACAGGGCTGAGAGTCACCCTAAAGGGATTCATGGGAACAACTCCAGTTATAACCTCACACTTCCCTCATGTGAGGGGGATATTTCACTGCCTTGCCCTGTATACACTATCATGTTACCAAATAAAAGTCCGCCCTGTGTGACCATCAGCCAATCATTTCTGGCTGATACACATATGGGTCATCCATTAGTCTCTTCTCCAAGGCACTTCCAGTGGTGGGATCAATGGAGAAGCACAGGGACAACTCAAGTAACCCTTTGGCTAGTAGAAGTGTCTCCAACACATTGCAGATCAATGCGTTGGAGACATAACTAGCAGCCAAGGGGTTAAAGGGAAAGTAATGTCCCATAACAAATTCTTCTGGCTTTAAATCTTGAATCTCCTGCTGTTTTACAGCTGATATCAGGAGAAGGGGAGGGAGGGGGGAACTTTCAGTGTGAATATATCTCAAACCACAGTGGTCTGTGCATTGGATTTGTGGCATATAGGTTTTTTTTTTTAACCTCTACAAAACTAGAATAATTTTTTATGGGACATTAGTGTCCTCTTAAACGCCATTTTTTAATAATGATAGTGCGCTACAAGTATGAATATAAAAAATGACACAGAGCTGAGGGAATGATTGTGTACTGGTTGGTGTACATTTCTACCCCTTTGTGTGCTGCAGGGGTGTGCACTAAACATCCCTATGGCACCCAAAGTGTTGAGGGAGTAATTCTATTCTTGGTGCTAAAAGGATCCTCTCCTCTCCCCTGCTGACTAAGTGTGGAACAGATAGAATACTCTCAGATGCCAGGGTTGTCTACTTCTGGTGATATGTAGTGGAGGGCTCCCTTTCACATCTCTGCAGTTAGACAACCCTGTATGGTAATGGGAACTTCTCCTCCCCTCCCCTTGCATCTCTATATCTAAGTGCTTATGATGATGTGTATCTACATAATACAGAGATTGTTTGAGTCAGTGAAGTCTGGGTTAAATAAACCAGAAACAACTAAGGAAAGGCATCAGCTCTAAAGCTGTGTTGTTCTGCTTTTAACTTTATACATATGCCCCAATAATCCTTATGTATAAAGGCATAGTGGAACAATTCTAGGTCAACCCAAATGCACAGTAGGGGGAAAATGAACATCACACAAAGTCCCTTTGATATAAACTGGTATTTTTTTACCTCTTGAATGCTAGAGGCACCTCCAAAGCATTGCAAGGGGTTAAACATTTCTTTTGAATCAATCAGAATTTTTACTTTCCTCCTGTTGTACAGTTGATTTGTACAAGCATAGCATTGAACTTTTATACATACAGCTCATTGTCTCTTTAACAAATCCAGGACAAAAAGTCAATGATATTGTCACATCTTCGTTCCACCTGATAATTGTAGCCTTTAAATCTGTCTTCCTAACTAGTCACACATCAGCTTTAGCCACACAGACCAAACAAAGAGAAGAAGATGTAGGCAATGCATCCCAAGTTACACATTTCTGACAAGTCTAAAGGTCTAACAAATACACTTTCTTTCAACACCCACGTGTGCAGGTAGGTTGAAAGCCATTTCTTTATTTTCAATTATATATTTTGAAATGTTCTCTTGATTTTTAGGTGTCCGCACAATACGGCAACATTTGAAAAGAAAATAATAGAGAGAGCGCAGTAACCCCCACCCCCCAAAAAAAGAAATGCATGATTATATGTGACTGCATACTGAACAAGGTGTAGACATGGCTTCCTCACTTTAGCTGTGGTCCTTTAGCTCCATCTACTGACCACCATGGATTCCATTAATAAATTTGTCTGGCTTCCACTAGACTCTAATTCTTGCTCTTTCCATTACCTGATCATTTGCATGAAAGCATATTTATAGTAAATTGAAGATCCTGATTTGTGTTTTAAAGTACAAGCAAAATCATGTAGCAAAAACGGGCCATGCTATATATTTAACGCAACAGGGGTCTTTATAGCTATCAGTGAATGTATCCACAAGAGGCTTAATGATGTGAGAGCAATATATTATCTATGCTAATCAAATTTTTTACAACAGATAAGGATGTCACACTGCTCAGAGGCTGCAATAGCAATATTCAACTCATTTTTGGCAGTTTATTTATTTATTTTTATAGAACTGATCCTATTAGGTCTCCATGATCTAAACTGCCTTTTTTTTATCTTATTTTTTTGCCTTTTGTGGTATCATAACATTACCGTTAGAGAGGCTGCAGGTCAGAAGGAAGTAACCATGGGAAAAAAGAAATTCTGGGCAAAATTTGCTGCCACGTAGTGTGTGTTTGTATCCCCAAATACCATTCATTTAAATGGGGAATTTAACCCCTTCAGAGTCAGAGAGGTATCCAATGCATTGTGCTGAAATACGTTGCATACCAATCTGGAACTCAAAGGGTTAAATCCCTGAATACTAAAGTGATCTCCAACACATTGCTTAGCACTGTGACGGAGACCTTCCAGACATCCAAGAGGTTAAAAAGCCCCATTTAATCCAATAAGCATTTCTATTCCTTCCTGAAGTGGAGAGGCACTGCACCTCTTTAGTTTATAAGGGGCTCATTTTTCAGTTACACATATCTTTCATAATAGTCAGAGCCCAGAAGTTCCCAGGACTGGGCTGATGCAAACATAAACTCAACCAGCTGGGGAGGGAGAATGAGAGGGTACAGCAGCACGGCTTTTCCCAATATCTTCATTTTTCAAATAAAATAAATATAATCCTTTTTTTTGTTTTCATTCATATTCAAGAAAGTGCTATTTATTTCTGAAACTCATAAACCCACAAGAAGCGCAGGAAGGGTATCCAAAGTGTTATGAAAAGGGGCTGAGTGGCACCTTGGAAGGGTGAGAGCCAAGTATCCAGAGACTGTATACTGTAGAGTGACCAGAACTCACTTTTAACTGGGACACATGAAAAATGCATACTCCAGGGCTGCACTGATTTCAGTACAGTCCTGAAATATGCCTATTTCCTATGTGTCCCCCGTTAAAGGTGAGGTCTGGTCACACTAGTCTACTGTGAAGCTTTAATTCTAATTATTTTAGAAACAGAATGGGTAGCCTAAAGATTTAGGAGCCAGATTTAATAAGCAGTGCTCGTATAAAACAGAGTTGAATCCATTAGTGTGAACATTTTGATTTCCTAAGACAGGGATATAACTGCCAGGGATGCACAGAGGGCAGTTGTGGTACGGCCCAGCAGCCAAAGGGGTCCATCTGCTCCAGAGCCCTATAGTTTCTAGCTATTCCCCTGTGAAAATATTTATTTGTTAGGGGGCCCAAAAGATGTCCTACAATAACTAATTATGCTACTGACCCAAGGGGTGAGTCAAGAACTGCTTTGCTAAGCATTGGCCACTTCTCTTGTACTTAAGAAGTTAAATATTGATCATGACCCTCCCTCCCAAAAAAAACAACAACAAAAATCCAAAGAAAAACCACAGCAGTGCTAATAGCATATTGTTTGGTTTCTGTTCTTATACAATGAAAATAACAGTGATAAGAGTACTGGACTGAACGTAAGGACCCTCCTATTGCCTGCATTCCAATCCCACTTCCCATTCAGAGAGGACTGTGTGCATAGATGGAATGGAATAATTCTGGGTATTGAGGACCAAATACAAATCCCATTGATTTTAGTGGTATGCTTAACCTCCCTGAATGCGTTGAAATTCTGTAATGCATTGAAGACCTCTCTAGAATTCAAGGGGTTAAAAACCACATAATGGGAATTTTGGAAATTTCCATTTGTCCACTACAAATACATTGCTCCAGTTGTCCATAGTACATCATCCTTGGTGTGTTTTGTCTTGGACTGAACAGTAAAGTGATGCATGTATTTTTAGAACTAGGACAATTAAAATATAGTTACATACAAGATGGGGTTGTAATAAACACACTGGGATTTTTTTTAAGTATAGTTAACCATTTTACTGTAGTAGTGCAATGTCTATTAAATAGATTGTGGTGCTAGAAAATGTTAACATTTAGCAATGGAACAAAATAGTTATTATATAGGGTAGTATTGATATGTCTGTCTTTGTAGTTTAGTGATTGTTTTAACTGCTTGAGTGTCAGAGGGGTAACCAAAGCAAAAGAGCAGTTCCTGACTGTATCCACCTGCATTCTTTTTGCCTATTTTTATAGTTTAACTAGGGGTGGACAACTATGGTTATCAAGTCAAGGTAAAGATAAATAAACAGATAGCATAGAGAATGGTACTGAATTTGATTGCAGCTTCCTGATTACTATCTACACTGGTGTGAACAGGGCAGGCTGGAAAATTTTGAATGGGGAACAAGCATAAGTCAATGGTCCAGTGCAGGTCCACTAGCCAGTGTTGGACTGGGGCATGTAGAGCACAACAGGAAATGAAATGTAAGGGCTTACTAAAAATGTGCCAATGTGAGATTTTGTGCATTCATTGTCATATTTTTTTACTAAGCCCTACTTTAGTGCCACTAACCCTTTGAGTACCAGAGGGGTATGCAACGCATTGCTTTGCAATGCATTGCGTATCCCACTGGCACTCAAAAGGTTAACCAATTGGGTGCCAGAGAGGTATCCAGTGCACTGTGTTGCAATGCGTTCAATACTTCTGACTCTCAAAGGGTTATTTTTTTGTGTTAGTCCCCAGGATAAAATTGCCATGATGTCAGGGTGCTCTTAGATACCAAAAAATGCACAAATAAGTTTACCTTTCCACTTCCAAAAAATGTATGTACATTCTATTTTCTTTACGTTTATATACTCTTATTTTAGAAAACCCAAAAAGATATTCTTGTGACAAAAATGTTACTGATACATTTACATACACCTACATTTCACTCACGCTGCAGTTCCTTTCATATAATGCAGAGTGCTGAAGTGATGAAATGGATAGTAAGCTTCCATTTTGACTTTATATATTCTATTCATCATCACCTAGTTTTTTACATGTTTATGTCACTGACAGGGAGCTCTCTGAATTTCTATTTCCAGATTGTATTTAACAATATTGGTTATGCTAGGTGTAGTGTAGGGCCAGGGGGGTACTTTTATGGGTAATGTTTGGGAGTGTCGGGGGAGGGTGTTACTAACTGACAGTTGATGCTTGACACTATGTAAAACATTGAGTGTTATCTAGTTTCCTTTGATGTTTGCATTATTCATGCTAACTGTGCATTGTGGGAACAAAAAACTGTGACAAACTTTTTGGCGACCAACACTAAGTGTGGTGCATGTTAGTTAGGCAATTGAATTCCGATGGTACAACTATGTGTGTATCGTCTGCAACTCATTCTGGCCCTAAATAATGATTTACTGACTCTAAATGAATCAAGTCCTAGGTGAGATGTGTCATGGAATATTTTTTTTCCCTTACCAGTCACCATACCTGGGAACTTTTCATGCAGGGCTACCCGGAGGGTAAACCTGTCAGTGCCGAAAATGACGCGATTCGCGTCATAAAAGGGGCGGAGTTTAGTCGCAGGGGGCGGGACAAAAAAACCTGCAAAAGAAGGTAAGAGGGCGGGGAGTGGGAGGAACCGGGCAGGATGGAGCACAAGTGGGCAGAGTTTCTACTTAAACTCTGCCCACCCGGGGATTCACACACTGCCCCGGAGACCTGGTAATTCAGTTTGAAATCCGGAGTCTCCGGGGAAAAACCGGAGAGTTCCCAGGTATGCCAGTCACTCAATAAGCTGGGCTAGTTGGTCAGTGAGGGTAGAGGAGGTAGCAAAGTGGTGTTGCCATAGAAACATATGGGGCAGCCAATTACAACCAGGCAGCTGAAAAATAACCAGAAGACCATTGTCACTCACTACCTGGCAATGTTGCTCAAGGGACACTTACCCTTCATTTCTAAAGCCAATACACGGTTTGCCTGAACACTTCCTGGTTTGATTAACTTTGTAATAGAGAAAGGTAGCACAGGGACCAACAGTGTGATTCTGGCTCCCCACTATATTCCTTTAGAAAGTTTATTTGGCCTGGCAATGGAATTACACTGCAGTGCATCTCCAAAGAGAAAGAGAGAGTGTGTGAGAGAGAGAGAGAGAGAGAGAGAGAGAGAGCTTGGCCCAGCATTTTCCACTTCCTCCTAGGCAATGTAGTGCTGATTAATTCCACTCCTGTTTCATTTTTGCATAAAAGTGCTTCAAAAGTAATGGAGAAAGTGCTCTCTTCTACACCAGTAGCTTTCAGCCCATGCCCTCTGGGCTGCATAACAGACCATGACCTTTGAATTTCCCTGCTAGAACACAGGTGTGTTAATCAGAGGTTCGGTCAATGTAATTAACTTACCTGCTCCCTAAGAAGGAAATCCACACATCCTGGACACTGTTTGTGGGCACTGACAACATGGACTGAAAATCACTGATCTACAATACATGAGTGGCCCCACAAGTCCCTGGATCCACCTGGAGATGCCTGGTATCCCAATGGACCAGTGTATTGCTGCCACTAGCCTACAAATGTATGTTTTTGATGCTTTAATGCTAATGTTTTAAACTGTGCAAAGTATTTGGAATGTACTGAGAAATTTACAAATGGAGCATACAATCTATGTCAACAGAAATTCCAAGTCTTTGGTCTATGAAAGATCTGGCCCATAAACTTTTCAACAAATAAACTGATCCAGAAATGGCATTAAAAGAACACTAACTCCTAAATTAAATCGGTAAATATACCTTTAAAGGGAAATGCTCATCAGGAAACAAATATTATTTGTTTTAATAAACATTCTGAAATAACTATACTAATGTTAGTATATTTTCCTGTGTAATTTTTGCATAAGAGCCCATTATCAGTGAGATTTATACAAATTACTTTTTGTCTCCTGCCACCTAGCCATTGTCTAAGCACTTCTGTGCAGCTGCTGTAAAATGTAACGGCTGTTCAAAGAACATTCAGACTGGAAGCTTATTCTTATCAGTGTTCTACAGGCTTTTATTATAGGGGTAGCATTGTGTAGTTTACTATAAAACTACACCTCTACACTAGGCTTTGCAGCTGTACAGATGAGAGGGAGACAAAATTGCATAGCTAAAACTGTTCCAAAAAACGGAGCTTGACAGGATGGAGTGTCTACCTTCTCCCCTCCCATTCTGCTGTCTCTATCCCCCCCTTTCTTTTTCTTAAACTCTCCCTAGTTCTCTTTAATAATAATAATATCAAAGCATTTTACCAGGAAGGATACATTGAGTTTGTCTCTCTTTTTCAAGTATGTCCTAGGGGTATAGATATTATTACCCAATTTAATGGTACTCATTTTATCTACCTCAGAAGGATGAAAGTCAACCCTACTGGGACTAGAACCTGTGACCTTGTGGTTTGAGCAGATTCTACAGCTGGTGCCTTAACCAACTGAGCAATCTCACAGGCGTCACTTACAGAACTGCTGTCTCCATAAATAAAGAGTCTGCTTTCAAAAGACCAACACTTCTATGGGGATTATGCATGCAATCCCTGCAACCTGTCCTGCAGGACTTGATGATCTCTCAGTTTATACTGACCGCTGGTTAATCACGCAGCCACAGTGGTCAGGATTCCAGACATCTCCCTCTACCAAATTAGCTGTCTAGTCAGGTTGCTAAATTCAGCCCTTGCTGCATTTCGGAAAGCTCCCTATGGGAGCAGACATGCTGAGAGAAAGTTTTCTGAAATAATTGTACTTAGTGTCTAACATATAAGGGATCAAAATTTGAGTACTGAGCACAAGAACTGCAATCTTACATGAATTGTGAATGTAACCCTTTAACCAAAAGGGAGGACTGCAGATGTTTCCTCGTCTATTTCGAGACCCTGATTCCATAGATGTACATCCGTTTCCTTCTCCTTTTGCTTGTGACTCTCACTCCAGGATATAAGCTTTGCATAATAACTCAGACTGGGTGCAGGGATTTTCAAAATGGAGGCAATATATTTATTTAATTAACACAATTAAATAGGCAGTTCTTGAGCACCTTGCTCATTCACTAAATACTTCCCTTGGAATAATTCCTTTGATAACCTGCTTCAAAAGCAGAACAGTTCTGTATTTCATTAGACAACCCAGATAGAACTGTTAAGGGAACCCCTGTCCTTCCACTGGTGCTGAGACCATAGTGCCTGCTTCAGTTCTCTTCAGGGAATCCTTTGTTCTCTTCCACAGGGATATAACCTTGCCCAGGGCAAGGCAATCTCCTCTGCTAAAGGGACCCAGTCTGGCTTCAGGAGGGACTTCCCATCAGCGTACATGCTCTATTCTCCAGTATCATGACCCAGAACACTTTCTGATAGGCCTCTATATACCCTGCACTAGACCCTCCTAGCTAGTAGGGATTTTCATCTACCATAGGGGAAAATTAGGAGCGACGATTATGTTACTTCATATGGAAAATACTTCTTGGTCAGGAAATGTAATCATAATGTTAGATTTCAACTATCCTGAAACAGACTTTAGAAATATGACTTCCAGCTCAAAAAAGAAAAATTATTTTTTAAGTACGATTAATGACAATTTTATGTCCAAACTAGTAGAAGATCCAACTAGAAAAGAGAGAAAAAACTCACATGTACTAGCCCACCATATCATCTCAAGTATACAATGAAAACCAAAGTGAATAATATATAGATAGCCACGAGGAATGCTAGAGATCTCCAAGCCCCCAGAAATTAGGCCGAAGCCCAAAAGTAAAAAGCCAGACAGAAAAAACAAACCTGTGCTCCTCCATACAAGTTTTCTAAAATGCACCCTGTATTGAGCATATATCATATCACTATGTTAGTAAATAAGAGGATTTTGTTGCATATTGTGACCAAAGTATGTCTAAGCTCACTTACCCCATCAAGGAACCCCATATAAAGCTACTCCCTATCTAAAATTGATTGTAACCCTGATGTATTCTTGTGAATAAATGCATAGGATTTGATTAAAAACACAATACCCCTGTCGATTTCTTGTAATAAACCCTTAGGATTTAATATCTGATTAAAAGATTAAAATCACACAACTTTTTACCCCTTAAGTACCCATGACAGTCCTGGACCGTCAATGGTTGTTTTACCCTTAAGGACGCATGACGGTCCTGAACCGTCATGGAATTCCGGGGTCTCACCTTCTTTCAAAAAATGGTGGCCTTTTATAGGTCTTTTCCATCCACTTCACAGCCAACCTGGGGTATGCACATCGCTTTAATTGCAAAAAGACTTGGGCCAAGCAAGCTAAACAGAAAAGGCCAAAACCATGCCTTTAAATAACCTCTATGCAAGTGATAGCAAATATGCATATACTAAGTTCAAGTTTTATTTTACGTCACCTCTAGTTGTGAAATTAGATAGATTTCAGTGAAGGTGATATGCCTAAGCAAAGAAAAATAGAGAACAATCTCACACTGCTAGTTCACCATATCATCTCAAGTAAACAATGAAAACCAAAGTGAATAATATATAGATAGCTGCAAGGAATGAGAGGGTTCTCCAATCCTCCAAGGCCCAAAGCAAAAAGCCAGACAGAAGAAAGCAAACTTATGCTCCTCTATACAGGTTTTCTAAAATGCACCCTGGCCTTGCTTGACTAATGCTCTCAAACAATTCTGACATGATAAACAGTATACAGGTAAAGGGACATTTAGGCAGCAGTGACCACAATATGGTATCCTTTTACATTTGTTATGAGAAACCCAATAGCAAGGGTTTAACTAAAACCATTCAATTTTAAAAAAGTTAACTTTACAAAGTTAAAATTAGGATATTCCATGGGATATAATCTTCAAAGCTAAAAATACACAAGAATCATGGAATTTTTTAAAATTGCTCCTAGACACATATACATGTCAATATGTAGACCATTGGGGAATAAGAAAAAGAGGATCAAATTAAGACCAGCTTAAGCACATGCCAACCAATCAGTTTGAAGCATTGTCGCTCAAAGCTGATTGACTGGGATGTGCGTAAGCACATCCCAGCCAATGGCTGTGAGGGAAGTGGAACAGAGACTGCCCATATATAAATGAAGTCTCTGTTCAAATTCCCTAATTGTGGAATGGGCATCAGCCCGTGGGGGAAGGACAGGGGGGAGTCTGTGCCACACATTACTGTCTCCTCCACTGCAGCCTCTGTGGCTGTACACAGCTGTGGAGACAAAGAAAAGCTAAATATGTTTATTCTAAAGTCCATTGTACAAAAAAGGGGTAAGATCCAAACCAGGATAGTTTAGACCTGTGATCTTGACTTCCATAGTGGGTAAGATAGCAGAAGGGTTACTAACAATATTATTAGTAGGAGCCAACATGGTTTTATGAAGAATAGATCATGTCAGACTTATTTACTTATAATTTTGCAAAGGGAAAGTAGTAATCTGGACAAGTGAATTTCTGTTGATGTAGTATACTTGGACTTTTCAAAAGCTTTTTGATACAGTGCCTCACAACAGATTACTGCATAAATTAAAAAGTTTTGGTTTGGGAGGTGATGCCTGTACTTGAATTGAGAACTGGTTAAATGATAGATAGCATAAAGTTGACAGTAAATTGAACCTTTTTAAGTTGGTCTAAAGTTGTAAGTGGGGTGCCACAGAGTTCAGTCCTGGGGCAAATGCTTTTTAATTTGTTTATTAATGATGTAGAAGTGGGAATTGAAAGTAGTGTCTCAATCTTTGCTGATGACACTAAGCTATGTAAGAAAATATATACAGAGCTGGATATTTTTTCTCTGCAGAAGGATTTAGATACACTGAGTGAATGGGAAGAAAAGTGGAAGATGACATTTAATGTAAGGTTATGCATTTGGGGTGTAGAAACAAACATGCTACATATACACTAAATGGGAAACAACTTGGGGAATCCTCATTAGGGAAATATTTAGGAATACTGATAGACAATAGACTCACAGCAGTATGCAGAGTCTCTCAGCTACTGCAAGAGTAAATAAGGTACTATCTGGCATAATAAGAGGTATAGATGCTTGGAATGCTTATATAATTCTACCTATATATAAATCATTGTTAAAAGGATAGTAATACTTCGTTTTATCTTTATTTTATTTTGTAGGCATTAAAAAAACATGAAGAACTACATAAGTCTTATCTCTCAAACCTTTATGGTTTAAGAGATATTCACAAGCAAAGTTTCCCCTCCTGCCCCTTTTACCTAGTGTAAGCCATCTCTTCTCAGATGTGGAATGCAGTCCATAGACCAGACAGATAACAGCAGGTGATAATCTTCTTCTTATGAGAACAATGAAAGCCCTGCCCCCCCCTGACAAGTTTTTCAGGTTTTTCCCTTATTTTAATTGAAGATTGTCCCTCTCTGCAATCTACCTGGGCCCCTCCCTTCTGCTCTGGCTGAGCAGTGTTACATCAGTAAAAGGGGCAGGAGGGGGGTACTTTGTCATTGAATTACTCTTGAACTACAGTTCTGACAGAATTGAAATAACACTCTCCAAAGTCCAATTACTATGATGATTAATTAGAGCTGCTTTTATTATGAAACATTACTATCTCTTTAAGGCCTCATGTAGAATATGGAATACAATTTTGGACAACAAGTCTTAAAAAATAAATTTTTGAATTGGAAAAAGTGCAAAGACGTGCAACAAAACAAATAAAGGGATTGGAGCAGCTATCATCTAAAGTACAAAGGGAGACTAGCCAAACTGGGTTTGTTTACTTTAGAGAAGAGACATCTAATGGCTGATATGATTACCATTTACAAATATATCCGAGGTTAATACAAAGAACTATTTATTCAAATAGCTGAGATAAGAATGAGAGGTCATCCAAGACAAGAGGAAAGGCACTTTTGCCTAAAACAAAGGCAAGATTATTTTTTTTACAGTCAGGGTGGTAAAGCTATGGAATTCTTTGCCTCAGGATGCTGTGTTTGTAGATACTGTAACTGTTTTAAAAAACTAATGGATACCTAGCTAGCATAGAACAATTTTGAGAATTATGACAGTTGGCTTCAAAGCAGATAAGTTGTTGATCCATGGAACTATCTGACTGCCATTTGGAGTCAGGAACACATTTTTAAACTCACTTGGGGCTTAATTGGCAATGGCGTCAATGTTTTTTTTGCCTGTCTCTGGATAAATAGAGGTTATTTGGCATGGGTTGGACTTGATAGATGCATGTCTTTTTTTAGCCTTATCAACCATGTTACTATGTTAAAAAGGTTTAGCAGCAAAGTGATTAAATGCGTGGGAATCTGCTGATTTTTTTTTATTTGTCCTTTATGATACAATTGGTTAGCTGAAAAATTATTCCTCTTTTTTCTGTATACTGCCCTGAGTGTTAATTATATATTCTTTCTATTCCTATAAGCAGTATTTTCTTGAGCTATGAGAAGAAAGGAAAATCTTACAAGAAGACCTGATTTCATTTTCTGTCCAGTGAATTTACAGCAAAATAATGGATAATTTTCCACATTAACGTTACATGTGGACAGGAAATTTTGCATAAAATGTGATTACAATGAGCTGCTCTAAGAGAATGCTCATAATACTTATTGCAGTGACTAAGCTTGTTTACAAATGGGCCTCTTAACCAGGCAACACTTGATTGAAGAGCATCCCATATTTGTAACGGGATTGTGTCAGGGAACATGAGCTGTGAATATGAAAATAGATGTTAAGCTGCTTTGAGGGATTTGTGCATTCTGTACTCAACAAGAAACATTTTTAAATTCTGTACTGTTTGAAGCTCCCTGAGGTTTATATTGAAAATGATCAGAAAGAACAGAAGACATTAAAAAAGGTATGAAAGATTACCTCTCTCTTTCCCCCCATGGGAAAGAAAGTAAAGAAACAAATTATAGGAAAAGCTGACAATCAAGTCAGTATTCCATTATGTATTCTGAGATGTACAGAGTAGCTTTGGCTAGTGGCCTGTTCATTCTAAATTTCAAAATGATTATTCTTTATTGCCTTTGGCCAGGGATGTGAACATTTTTTTTTGTTTGCATCTGCAGCTGTAAAAATCTGGCCAAGGGGACACTGAGGAAAACATCAGCACAATGTCAAAGAGCATAGGAAAGTATCAATAGTGAAAGTTATTTCAGCAAGGTACGTGTCTAGTCTTCATAGATTCCACCATTTCAAGGTCCCTGACATTGTGAACTGCTTTAGCGATAATTATTTGTCTTTTATAGCAAAAAACCCTACATAGGAAAGAATATAATTTATTATTAAAGGCACAGTAATGCTTCACAATAAAAGCAGCTACAATTAATCTGCATGGAATTTGGAGCATGGAGAATGTTATTTCAACACTGTCAGAGTTGTAGTTCAAGAGTAATTGAATGATAAAGTATCCCCCTCCTGTCCCTTTTACTGATATAACACTGCTCACCTCAGAACAGCGAGACTGTCCAGATGGATTGCAGAGTTAGCATAAGTAAAAACCTTAAAAACCTGTCAAGGGGGGCAGGATTTTCCTTATGATCACAGTAAGAAGATTGTCCCTTGCTGAGAGCTGTCCGGTCCCAGGACTAGATTCCACATCTGAGGGGAGGTGGCTTACACTAGGTAAAAGGTGTGAGAGGGGGATACTTTATCATTCAATTCCTCTTTAACTACAACTCTGACAGCATCTCCATGGCCCAAATACTATGAAGTTTAATTGGAACTGCTGTTTTTGTGAAACATTACTTTCCCTTTAAAAAACAGCTGATATAAATTATAATATATATGCTGCAATATGTTGGAGACCTTTCTAACATTCAAGGGGTTAAAAGCCCCATTTAAATCAATTATCATTTAGGGAATTCTCCTTTTGTATAGCTGTTTTTGCTCTTGTGTTGCTTCCTTTTTGTTTACAGAATCTGGATAAGAAATATTACCTTTGTCTTCACTGATACCAATCAATCATGTTGAAGGCATTGATTTATTTTATTATTTGATCTCCTTAGAAACAGATTTTGACAGCAGAGAAAAACCACCAACTGTCTGCAAATTTCCCTATGTATAAAATGGTCAGACTTTCATAGTTCTTGGAACATATATGTCTATCCCAGGCATTTTTATATTCCTTTACTGTATTAGTCCTTATCACTTCATAATGTAGTACTTATGCCCTTTACTTCTGAATTTTCAACCCTCTACTTTTAGATCATAACCACTTCTTCTAATATACCTTTTTCTGAAAAATTCTGTCATCTCTTCCAAGCTACACATTTTAGGCCTTTGTGCCTATACTGGTAAGTTTTGCCATGAATACCTTGCACCATTTTAGTGGCTCTTCCCCCATATTGTACATATTTGCCAAATAAATGAATAGCCCCCAGGTTCATCTCTCAAACCTTTATGGTTTGAGAGGTAACTGAAGGCAAAATACCTAGAAGAATTGATACTCTTTAATCAAGTGATGAAGTTCCACCATTGTCCTTCAATGAGTTCCATCACTATAATATGCAAACAATTCATCTGAGAAAAAGAGAGAGAGAGAGAGAAAGAAAACAGATGGAGAAAGAGAGGGAAAACAAAAGAGAAATAGAGAAAAAAATACAGAGACACAGAGAGAAAAAACAAATAGAAAATGAATGCCTAAATGGAAATCCTATCTTTGTTTTCTTTTTAACTATTTTTCTGTCTTCCATGTCTCCTGGAGTTAAAACAAAAAATAATGAAAAGTTAGAATCCCCCCCCCACCGCCTGAACCCACACATTAACTCCTTGGGATATGTGGACTTAATCTCAGTTGATCCACCAAGTTAATGCCCACAACAGTGTCCACCATCCCTGTACACACACAACACACACAGCTTTTATGTGCCGCATTTCATAAAAACTCAGTTTTATCTTACAAAGGCAAACCAACTGCAATATTATGCTGTAAACCAAGGTTTCTTGCACCTTCCTCCTCATTGTAATGGAGTGGGAATGTGCATAAGTAGAAATTGAAAGGGGAAGATAATAATAATAATGTAATTTGTCTCTGACACCATTGTCAAATCACTGTGCATTGTGCTTAAACTGGCATAATTCTTCCTTAAAGGGATAGTAATACTTCATTTTAACTTTATTTTATTTTGTAGGCATTAAAAAAACATGAAGAATGATATAAGTCTTATCTCTGAAACCTTTATGGTTTACGAGATATTCACAAACAAAGTATCCCCCCCGTTCAACCAGATCAGAAGGGAGATGCCCAGGTAGACTGCAGAGAGGGACAATCTTCAATTAAGATAATGGAAAAAGCTGAAAAACTTGTCAAGGGGGGAAGGGCTTTCATTGTTTTCATACAAAGAAAATTGTCCCCTTCTGTTATCTGTACTGTCATACAACCAGACTCACATTTGAGAAGAGATGGCTTACACTAGGTAAAAGGGGCGGGGAGGGGAACTTTGCTTGTGAATATCTCATAAACCATAAAGGTTTGAGAGATAAGACTTATATCATTCTTCATGTTTTTTTAATGCCTACAAAATAAAATAAAGTTGAAACGAAGTGTTACTATCCCTTTAAGACTGGTAACGTGCTCTCTTAAGAAATGACTTTTATCTTAGTGTAATCTCTTTCTAGATTTTCATGTTATCTTTTCACAGAAGAAGATGTCCTCCATATCACAAAATTGTATTCTTTCCCTCCATGTTTGCTCTTTTCTGCCCTTCTGCCCAGTTGTCCCTTGCTATACCTCCCTCAAAACTACCCTCTCTACTTCTTTCATCTCTCCTCCTTCAGTTTTCGTTGTCTTACTTTCACTGTGGCACTTCCCTTCTCTGCTTAAAGGAGCTTACTGATGAGATTATGCACACCCATTCAAGATACGTTGGCCAACCCACCACTTATCTGCTCTCAGTAATAACAGTTCTATGGGGGCTGGAACAAACAACCACACAAATTTCTGTTATGTGTGCTATGTGTGCTGGTGAAAAAAGAAACTGAGTCAGCACAACAGCGCTTCCAAGAGCGATCTCTTTGGCAGTATATTCACTTTACTCTTTATTTAACAACCTCCCTTGTAGATGGGTTTGAAAGCATGTAAATATCAATGTTGTTCAAGTCTTGTCCCAGTTGTCCGGATCTGCAGCTTACTGATACCTCCAATAAAACGGGTTAATAAAATACTATAACACCTGGGCTCTTAATAAAGCTACTATTTATTGGCAGTAAAAAACTGAATAAATTAAATTTTGAAACATATACAATAAAATACAATAAATCACCCTATACGTTTCGTCACCATTGTGACTTCCACAGGGGAATAATTATAATGGTCAACATAGCCATTAAGTATACCTTTAGAATCCCGTCTCCATTATTCCCCGAGCCTCCATGTCTTGTTTACCAGTCCGGCATTAGCTCCATTAGCACTAGACCGAAACAACTACTCAGTGACAAACTTCTGCTTCCTACGTTCACCCTCCATCTTCAGTCCAGAACACATGCCAATTGTTACCATAGCAACAACTGCCCTACAAGCCAAAATATATGGTCTCTTGCTCCACTGTGAATCAGGCTATTTGTTTATCTTCAACATTATCACATTATTATAGTTGTTCTGCGGTATAAAATCCATCTCCACAATCCCAAATGGGACTAGAAAACCTGGGCATCTGGGGACCCCTACCATTTACCATAACTATTATACCTCTGTTTTTTGGGTATTCCAAGTGCCAAGGTTGTTTATATTTGGGCCCCATCTAACCTCTCAGTGAAAATTCTATGCGTAACATGCTATTTAAATGCCTGTCACACAACTTCCAGCAGCAAACAGAATGATCACAGTAAATTCAGATTGAATGGCTTAGATATTTAATCAAGACCCTGAATGGAGGGATGTGTGAAGGTGCCGAAGTTCACCTCTGTTAGATACAGGTGGAAGCATAGGATCCTGGATGCAGAATATACACAAAGTTTAACCCCTACATTAACCCCTACATTTTTGGTTGCTAGTTGGAATGCTTTTCAGTGTGTTCCCTGCCAATCTGCCAAAAGAGTGGTTATTGGGGGTCTGTTTAGGCTAGTAAGGGTGGGGGATGGGGTGGCAGGCTTGTATGTTTGTTTGGTTTTTTTTGGATGCTAGATAGTTTACAAAGCATTGCATAGTGGAGAGGATTAAGAGGAACTGGTGTGAGTCGAGGAAAGGTGGTTGGATGTACCTGGGGACAGCAGACAGTGAAAGGCCACAGCCAGCAAAACCACCAAGACTTTGCTGATTATGGCTTTTCACTGCCAAATAAACCTTTGACACAGGCTTGGCAGCCCTGAGTTAATGATTCTGATAAGACCTGTCTGGCCACTAAAGAGAGAATTGCAAAATACATAATTCTGCAATGTAATAGCAATGCTGTTTTTGCTCAGCAAATTTAGGATACATTCTAAGAATGTACTCTAAAAAAGCCAATCATGCTGTAATGGAAGCTAGACCTTAGAGTACAGTCATATTAGTACATCCTCCTTTGAGTTTGATTCTATGGGGTAGAGTAAAACCAGTGCTAGTGCCATCATTGCATCCTTCCAAGGTACATTGGTTGCATGAACTTGCATTGCGGCCAAAAGCCTGTTGCAGCTTTCTGTTTGTTACGGTTCAGTACACTCAGACACGGAGGTATAGGTAAAAACACAGCTTTATTGAGACACACAATGAACAATGTAACCATCACGGGTCCAGTATAGCACAAACTGACACAAGACAGGTTACAAATGGTTAACCCACACGAGTCCAGTAAAGTGAACACACAATACTGACACAGGTCAGGTAAATGAAACTGATACAGTGTATGAAACCCACTTAACTAGTGAAGTACTGGTCATAGCGCAATACAGGCTCAGTGTCGCCTGATGGTAATAGGAGGCAACAGGAACGGACTGCAAACTCAGGCTCTGGACGCCTGTAAATGTGACCAATGGTGGACGCCCACCAACGATTAACGGAATGGTCAGAACTCGTGCTTATACGGAGGCCAGACCGAAGCAACCCAGCACCGTGTGCATGTACTACCTGAAAGGGTTAATAGTAACATAGTAACATAGTAAATTAGGTTGAAAAAAGACACAAGTCCATCAAGTTCAACATTTTCCTCATACCTCAGTAACTGAGAATTTTATAGCTTTCCTGCTACCAATTAAATTAGTCTTTATCAGACCTTCCTGATCAGCCTACTGATAAACAGTATAACTCTGTATGTTCCCTTTTTTTAATGGGCAATGGTATATATGGAGGCCCTACCGAAGCAACCCAGCACCGTGTGCATGTACTACCTGAAAGGGTTAATAGTGTCATAGTAACATAGTAAATTAGGTTGAAAAAAGACACAAGTCCATCAAGTTCAACATTTTCCTCATACCTCAGTAACTGAGAATTTTATAGCTTTCCTGCTACCAATTAAATTAGTCTTTATCAGACCTTCCTGATCAGCCTACTGATAAACAGTATAACTCTGTATGTTCCCTTTTTTTAATGGGCAATGGTATATATGGATGGCCACCGGAAGCGCCCTACTCGTCAACGGAATACCAAGCCCAAACAATACAGCTCAACGGAACCCAATATGGTAGTGATAAGCGAGGCCCCTTCTCCCGAAGGGGTTAATGGCGCTATGGTCTGTACAACGGAAATCACCGGAGACGTCCTACTGAACCAACACAGACCAAGCGAGTGCAACATGGAGTGGAAGCAGCGAGACTCTAACCACAGGTCTTAGAGTGCGAGCAACGGAACACCGCTACTTGGATCAGTACACAGGAATGGTGCCCAACTGGTAGGCAGGCAGCAGCAATACGGATCAGCCAACTGGAACGGCAGAACAGGAACCTTGCCAGGATGAGGCGGTAGAGAGATCAGGAACGTCAGCCAGGCCAAGTTGGTACACTGATCAGAATCCTCCGACGCGCCGGTACACAGAGCTGGGTTGTCAATCTCGCCGTGTCAGTACATGGAACAGGAACGTCAGCCGGGCCGGGTCAGAACAGGAAGCAGGAATGTCAGCCAATCCGAATCGGTACACAGCAGCAGGAACGAGACAATAGTGTGGTCAGGCAGTCCGGGGTCATACACTGGATCAGAACAACGACAACTAGCGCCAGGCATCAGGTACACCACGAAAGGGAACTAGCAGAGTGACAGCCCAGGGTATAAAAAATCTGTCACTAGGAGGAGCAGTACAGGGCAGCCAATAGGAGAGCAGTATCAGCGAGATGGACAGAATGTCGCCCAGTTCACGGGCGCCGTGATACTATTCCCACAATTCACAGTAAATAGCTTGAGTAGTGGGGGCACCAAAGGAAACAAGCCAATATCGGATGTTTGACAAAGTGTCAAACATTGACCATGAGCAAGATTCACAGTCACCTTCCCCGCTCCTTCCCAAACACTAACTCTAAATGCCCATGTACCTCTCCACTATACCTAACAATACCAATATGGCAACAACCCCCCAGTCCTAACACTAACCTATGCCCCATGTCCCCTCTCAACACCAGTAACACACCTTCCTTGATGGAAGTCCAGCTGTCCCTCCTGCAACTTCCCCCTAAGTAAAATGAACAGTGAAAAGAAAACCCTAATACTGCACTGCCACCAATGCACTTCTAATAAATTAAAAACATGTCCCCCCTCTTTGGTCCTCCATGGGTCATTGCCTGAACCAGTGTGACAAATATGAACAGGGACTGGCTTTAATATGGCCAGGCCATGTTCAAAATAGTTCCCACAATCCCATTGGATGCATGTATTGTCATCCTCCCAGCTATCCAATGATTTTCTAGCTGGAAGGATGATAATATGTGCATCCATGAGCCCTCCAGGTATATGCTGATTGGCCAGGAGGTGGGGTTAGTCTAGGGCACATTTTGTGTCCTGAATAAGCCCCTATCCCAGCCAATTGAAACATGGGAACTAATTTGAACCGGAATTAGCCATATAAAAGCCACTTCCCATTCATATTTCCATCACACTGTTTTAAACATCAGGTCAAGCAGGGATAAAGGGGGGATGGGGTTAAAATGCATTAGAGGTTCTGGTGGTGGCAGGGTATTAGGGTTTTTGTCAATGTTCCTTTTACTTAGGGAGAAGATGCAGGAGGACCTGGGTGAAGAAGACACCACTGCACCTCTGACATTAAGGTAAGTGTGTTACTGGTTACAGGTATGTGAAGGGGGGAATGGGGCATAGGCTAGGGGTAGAATTAGTGGGGATTAATATTTTGTTGTGCTGGTTTGTAGGGATGCCTAGCTGAGCCTGCATGTATGTGTGTGTGATTACGATTTTTCTATAGTATGTGGCAGGCACTGAATTTCGGGTCTAAAAGGCAGTCCCTTAATACATGTTAACATCCACTGGATGCAATAAAATGCAAAATTGATGTTCTATTGCATTAATTTCAATAGGTGCTAATGTGACAACTGTGTGTGTTTTTAACTGGTGATAATAGAATATCAAATTGTGACTTAAAACTACCACCGCTAGTTTCATATCACTAACAGCCTATTAGAATCAAGCCTCTAGTGTGCACCGTCTAAAGAGCACAGAATAGAAAAGGTGTCTGATTAAACGCGTCTCATGCTTCAGGACAATAACACAAATAGCTTTGCCCATGTTTCTGTCTCATGCAAAAATTAATGTGCGGTAAAACACCCCAATAAACATATTCACAGTTTGATTTTTCCAGTAATAAAAAAACAAAACAAAAATGCTTTACTTAACAGCTGAAGATTTCTTCTTTCCTTGTTTTCTCTAAATGCTATGTTTCAGAGATGTCTGTTTAAAACTGTCTTTGTCTTAATTATCTAATTACACCCTGCAATTGTATTTTGCCATTTTTGCATACTAGATGTGGCTGGTGAAATACACAATAGCATTCCAATAGAGAATATTTACTTATGTTTTTGATTGTAAAAAAGTAGACATACTGCAATAAAACTAATTTCAAAAATTATGTTTTACACATGTGATGGGATGATTAATCAAACAACAAGAATACGATGAAAGACTGACTTTTCTATTTCTTGTTACTTACAAGAAAACATTTTTGTAGTGAGACAGCAAGTGAAATCTGTAGATAAGGTTTTTCAATTTAATTAAATATTAGGCATAAGAATAAAAATTAAATTGGTTCTCAGATCTAAGTATCACTTGCCAATGATGCAGTATATTGTAACAATTAAATCTGAAAAGTTGGCATTGAGTGGGGAAAAGATGTACAAATGTATCAGTAGTTACTTTTACAAATTAAGATAATGTTTTGGTCTGTCTGTGTTGATGAAGATCCCTTTTCCCAGAATTTTAATGTATTTCATAAATAGTCATAAATCAAGCAATGATATAGCTCTAGTCTATTTCTTTTTTGGTACATATTTTTAACCCATTGAGTGCCAGAGAAGTAATCAATGCATTGTGTTGCAATACATTGCATACCTCCCTGGCACTCAAAGAGTTAATTAATTTGATATTTACAAATATCAGTATACATTTACTTGTGATAACTTTGGTATACATACTTCAGGAGTGGATGAGAACTTTCCTCTGAGATATATCCCTTTGAATGCCAAGGCCAAGGGCAAACAAAGGTTCCAAAGCATAAAATAAATAAATAAAAATTAGAAATGTTAATATCTTGCGAGGCCTTTAAAACCAGAGGACTGTGGTTGCAATATATTGCAATCAATGCTTCCCTTAAAAGGTTAAAAGTATATATAGCCTGTAGTCAATGTTGCTATACTGACATTTTCACACTAAACTGGACCACTGCTTCTGAAAGAGGAGTCTGTGTATGAGTAGCCAAATAGCAA
Organism: Rhinophrynus dorsalis; assembly: GCA_037306005.1. Taxonomy (NCBI): domain Eukaryota; kingdom Metazoa; phylum Chordata; class Amphibia; order Anura; family Rhinophrynidae; genus Rhinophrynus; species Rhinophrynus dorsalis. The sequence goes on from CM074721.1 coordinate 291,016,962, forward strand.
AATGTATGGACACACACATACAGATTTACACACACACACACACACACACACACAGTTGCAGGAACCCAACAGCTGAGGACCCTTTGAGCCACTTGACCAGGAAGGAATGAGTGAGGAGGAAAACAGGTTCCCCAATCCTTCTCTAAAAAAGTTCAGGCAATATGATTTAAAGCTCACTACTCTTCCTTTTAACCCCTTGAATGAAAAAGTTCTCCAATACATTGTGAAGTAATAAACTGCAAACACATTTCACATTTGCAGGCACAGAGACAGAAACAGGCCTTCCACTGGGTTTCTCTCTTTCAACACAGAAATGGCCAGTTTTGAAATTGACAACCCAACGTTTAACTGTTGCATATGAAGGGCCACTGTCACCCAAAGTTTGTGACATTTCTTCATGGATCTGCTTCACACCTTTCCCTTGGAGAAACAGGAACTTGATTATGGTCCTATGCTGTTCCACATTGAACTTTTCTGGAGGTGCTGCCATGTTCACTTTGGACCTTACAAATAAAGATAACTTATAATCATAGGTAGTTGATTTTTGCACTATTGAGTATAGACAAATTGGCCAGTACACCCTACAATTTACAGCTTCCTAGCTCATTTTTTTCTGGGTAAGGCTCAATACTTATCAGCACCCCCTCGTATCCATAAGATTACATATACTAAGCAAATGTATATACATAGTAAGTACAAGTTATGTTAAAATATTAATTTTGTATTTCCCTTCTGTTTGCCCTGCTTCTCTCTCTGTGCAGTGTGGGGCATGGATACAGGAAACACTAGAGGCAGACTTATAGAGGAGGATTGGTAACTCCTCAGAGTGAGAGCTCTGCCAATCATTCTAAACATCATCAAGATGGAGGCGCTCTCTCTCTTGTTACTGAAGACAAATTAGGTAGATTTTCATTTTAGGGTGATCAATAATTAAGATTACATGGTGGGTTTTGGAGGTATAAAACAACTGGGTGGAGTGAGTTGGAATGTGACAGGTCCATAATTCTATTGCATGTCCAAACTGAACAACGGTTAAAATTGATGGACTTATGTCTTTTTTCAACCTAATTTTCTATGTACTATGTAACAAAGCAAATTTTATTACATGACAGGAGGCTTCATATTTTGCATTTAACTTCCTTTACTGAACTCCATAGCAGCACAGATTTACATAACCAATCAAAAAGAAGAAAGCAGATCCTATATAAGACCCTTGCAAACTAACCCCTCCCTCTTTCTTTGCTGCTTTGTTTGTATCTAACTGATATACTGTGCAAATTATGTTTAAGAAGCGCAAAACAAAAAATCTAAAAGCAGTGTTTATTCTTACATATAAAATTCTGTACACAATACTAATACACTTACAAGATAAAATAAATTGTTTTGCTTATGTGTTTCCTCCAATAGCTGCTCCATTACAGGCTACTGATCCATGGGAATATCACTCAACAGATCGCAACTTTTTCCAGATCAATTTATCGCGTCCAGGCTCTCCAGCAATCCTTAGTGGCTTATCCCACTGGTGCCACTGGTTATTAGATATCCTGCGGCTCTACTCCCATATACTGGAGGAGATCCAATCCGATCTTACACAAGTTGTTAACAAGATACTGAAGTGTATTTCAGACATCATTGTCTGGTTCCTCATGGCTTACAGGACGGATCGCTTGGTCGGACTAAATGCCAGTTATACATCAAATCCGGTCTAGATCGAGCAATACCTCTTTACCACCTCTCTTTATTTGTCAAGGAGCTATACCTGGTAGCCCCTAGAGTCATGTACCCAGATTATGACATCATTTTTTGCACATATCCAATATAAATTAAAACCTAGTACTAAAAATTCTATTCTATAGACATATTTATACAAATATTAATGTTTAAAAATGCAATACTCTTATGTCCTTATTTTTGTACATATGTCTCTTTCTACTTCTAACTGGCCAGAATTTATATGTATATATATTTATCAGAAAAAATAGATATAAATGAAGAATGTTCTAAAAATAAAACTAAAAGTGTAACAACTTTCCCACTCATATTGGTACCCCATCATATGAATGCCGCCAGGTTCAGATCTATATTTAGACCAGGGTCTTCAACTGATGGATCCAATATGTCTCTCTTTGCCTCAAACGTAATGTCCTCTCAGACTCTAGGACTTATAAATCATATGGCATGTTTGTATGCATATGTATGTATGTATGTATCTATCGCTCTCTCTCTACTGGAAATCATGGGTTGTGTATTTAGTAACCTGAAGAGGAGAAATTCTTTAGAAAACCAACTCTATCATAGGCTAACAAATAAAAAGTCCCCAAATTCCATCGTTCCATAATAACATAGTAAATTAGTTGAAATGGTTGAATAAAGAAACAAAAAGGGACAGCGCAAAAAGTCCTCTAAGTGTTATCCAATATATATGACATTTTACAATCTTTTATGTATTATAGATATATGTGTATAAATATTTGTGCACAGGTGTAATCAATATTATTGTGATATTTCTCTGACAGATGGAGTGCAAGAGACTCTAAGTCGCGCTGGGAGTGCAAATTGTGTGGTTGAATAAAGACATTGCATCCATCAAACTCATCCTTTTGCAGTATCACCTCTGCTTTTGCTGACCAGAAGTAGACAAAAAAACAACATATTGAATCATTGAAGTAATTTCCAATTTCCCTACTGAGGCAAGAAATTCCACATCTTTAATGCCTTCAGTGTAAAAAATCTTTGACTTTTAGTCAAAAGTGCCATTCATCTAGTCTTAAAGGCTGCCCCCCAGTTCTTGCTCAGCTCTTTGAGCAAAGCATTTCACAGAAAGTGCTCTGTATCATTTTTGAATATAAATAATGGTGGGGGATTTTCATGTGTCCCATATGGTACAGTTGGTTTGGTCAATTATTACTCTTTTTCAGCTTCCTAAAATAGTCATTAAAGTGTACCTATCACCTTGAATTTGAGTTACATATTTGAAAACTGTATTCAGACTGTGGGTTTTTTTTTTCAAAGGACCATCAGATGCAAAGTTTAAGAGATACTGATGTTTTTAATTATGAAAAGTGAAAGTCACTATCAATTACGTTTTTTTAGTTACAGGTTTTCCTTTGCTCGTCCTTGTTGTTAAATTGTGTGTAATCAGTGGTTACTGCACACTCAGCAAGCAACCTCTCAATATCAGTAGAATATTGCCTACATATTGGACAATACATATACTTCCATAAAGTCTGACAGATAAAATCTAGTCATAGACATACAGTATACACTATAATGGCTATCAAGAAGCATGTGCCAATGCCTGAATATTCTATTAGCAATCTTAGTGTCCAGATGGGGATAGTATCAGTATTTTTTATAAAAAAAAATTAATTCTGGATAAACACATTGGATGCATTGTGGTCTAAAGGTTTCTATAGAGATCATGGACAGAAAATATTTATTTGATACTTTGTGATCTGTATATGATTTTGTATGCAGTTTTACATTTTTAGTCACTCAGAAAAAGTATGGCACACCGATTGTGCTTATGCCAAATTTACTGTGTAGTGATTTAACACTGATTTGTACAAGGAATAAAGTGTTCTCATGGTTAATCTCTTATGTTGTCAAATTTAGTTTTCTAGTGATAGAGCTAGCAGTGATGACAATAGTCATAGACAGTTACAACCTAAATGTACATGGCATAAAAGAGTGCAATCCAGTTATATTTTTTCACTGGTTCTGTATGTTACACCCTAGGTGATGGCAGTATATTGTATAAGTTGCTCAAATGACAAACTTCCTTTATCATTGTTAACTTCCATTGTTACCACATTTACATTTCATTTGAAATAAAAATATTAACTGTTATTTTGGCTATTAAAGCTCAACAGAGGACAAGAGGTCTGAAACTTTCCCACCTTTATATTCCACTTCGTGTTGGAAAAAGTCCTGTGTTTTGCATGAAAGTGGTAGTGGTGTTGTGTGCATTTTATATATGTAACTTGATTTCCTGATGGAGGGCATAAGACCATGTGCATGCTGATATCAACAGGCAGCTTGGCCATTGTGTTAAGCCAATCAAGAAACTCCTCTGGGTTAATGCTTCACTTGGGATTTCACAGCAGAACTCTTTCAACTGAGCAAGCTCCTGCTAAGTGACTTTTTAAATTCATAACTGAAAAACCCTTAGGGAGGAGCAACCTACAGGCAAACAAAAGACAAAATAAATGATGTAAAAATAATTAATCCATCAATTCCAACTTTTCCAGTTCTCTTTTTGATGACCCGGTACCTCCCATACACATGGAAGACATTTCTGATTTTTTTATAAAATTGCACATAATTGTCATCATATTAAATCTTATAATTATCTTTATACCACCCATACAAAAAGTGGACTAATCCCTCCACTCCATAGCCCAGAGCATGGAACCAAAAGGGATTATTTGACCTACTTGTTGGCCACTCTATTGTACATATGGGTCTTTGGTTGCCTATATAGTTTTGGTAATAAGCCATCCTCACTTGAACACAGGTTCAGAATCATGTGTCAGAAAAGCCCTGTTAATTAATTTTATACCCCTACAACATAAGTAAATATATATGTACCCATAAGGTACATTTATGACTTGTTTTTCCCAAATTGATATTTACCTTCAATATAATCACTGCAAATAAAAATACAAGTTTTGATAGCCATACTTTAAAAATAAAATCATATCTTAAAGATTGCAACCCTCCTTATTAAAAACAAAACCTGGAATGCTTTGTCCTGCTCTTTTTCCTATTCTACTCTTATATCATGCAACAGTGAGCAAACCAGGGACATAAATCAACATTCCATATGTTTAGTAACATATGTTTTGATAGACGAAATGTAATATTTCATGCTACTGAGAAAGGACAAGTGAGGAGCACTTACAAGTGATGAATCATGATTATAAAAAGTTGCAGAGGCCGAGGTTTTCTATGATAATTTTCAAAGAGGTGTGGTAGTATATCAATCATTACTATGAATACAGAGCTATGAAGGTGCAAGGAGATAATTTGCCTCTGGGTAGAGAAGATCCTGTCAAAAGGATCTTCTGGAAAATCCATATCTGCTTGTCATATGTTCCTTGTCATTTTAACCCCAAGGATGTGGACACGTCAAAAATAAATTGCAAAGCAATGCATTAGAGACATGTTTACCATCCCAGGGGTTAAATAGCCATTATCACTAAAACAAAAAATGGTTCATATCCATTTCAATTTTATATCTTCTTTGCCAGCATTTAAAAATTAATAAAGTGTCATAACTGAATGTATTGGGTGTAGAGGATACAGTTTAGCTATATTTCACTAACAAAACCTTAAACAGAGATAATTGATTTGAAATTAGTGTTCTTGCTTTTCAGTTCATAGAGACTTATTAACTGTTCAATTATGCACCTCAATTATAACATACATTACACATTTCTTATATTTGGATTTTGCATAGAAAATGGGGTCAAATGGTTATGCGTACATATACTACTTATCTACCTGGGAATTTGTTTTAACAAATTTTCTCTAGTAATACATAATACTAAAAGGGGTATGAACCCTGTTAATTTTTAGGTGATGATGTACATTTAAGTGACATTAATTACAATTAGTAGGGTGGGAGAGGAAAACAATATTCAGCAAGGATCGGTAACACTTTGTTATGAAAAAAATCCTATTCTGTAAAACAAAGTTACTGCCACTGCCGTGAGTTTATCCATTCAAAAGTTGCGTTGAAATTGTCACAAAATGGTGGACCTGTTACTATCACATTCTATAAGTAACTATAGCCTGATGCTCATCTCTCTCAAACAAATGCAGTTGTCTCTGGCACCAAGCTTCTGCCAGCAGTAGAGAAAGTGGGGAAGGTATTACAATGTATGTATGTATATGTGTTTTTAAAATCAATATTTACTCACTAGTGTAAAAGCCAGTGTACATGGGCCGAGTAATGTTAACCCTTTGATTGCCATAGGGGTGCGCAATGCATTGCTTTGCAATTGCAATGCAGTCTTTTGTTGCCTCACTCATGGGATGCAATCATGCACAGTAGAGACTGCCCAAACGTGACCAGTCTCTACTGTGCATGACTGCATCGTGACAAACATTCTAGTGAATTATTATACAGGATATGCTCATGTTTAACAATAAAGTGAACGGAGAGATGCCAGCTTCTACAGCTACAATACAGAATGCGGGTTCAGATTTATTTTTGGTAACATAATCATTAGTGTTGAGCGAGCATGCTCGGCCGATGCTCGGATCGGCTCGAGCATCGCTCTGCTCGGCACATGGCGGTACTCGTACGAGTACCGCATGTGCTCGCCCGCCATGTTCGGGTCTCCTCCCCGCACGTTTTGCGGCTGCTGCGCAGCCAATAAACGTGCAGGGAGGCTCTGACATCGGTGTAATGCCAGCAGCCATGTTGGCTGCTGGCATTACACTGATTGGCTGGCCAGAACCCGTGGTCAGGTGCTGTATAGCACCTGACCATCGAGTTCGGCTCAGTCTGAGCCAGGGAGAGCTGAGGATAGGAAGGGAAAGGCAGTGTAGGGAGGAAAAAAAAAAATTGTGACAAAAAAGAACCAAAAGTCCTTTTTAGGACTACTGTGTGTGGGGGCAGCAGGTTATATTGTGTGTGGGGGGAAAAAAACAAAAAAAAAAAAAAAAAAAATATTCTGTTTAGTGTGCAAAGTTGCAGATTAGAGCACATTCTGTTTAGTGTGCACAGTTGCAGATTAGAGCACATTCTGTTTAGTGTGCAAAGTTGCAGATTAGAGCACATTCTGTTTAGTGTGCAAAGTTGCAGATTAGAGCACATTCTGTTTAGTGTGCAAAGTTGCAGATTAGAGCACATTCTGTTAAGTCTTCAAACTAAAATATCAAAGTCACGTATTCCATTCAGTGTGCGTCGCCGCAGTTTAGCAGCACATTCTGAGTACTGTGCAGAGTTGCAGAATAGGAAGAAATACTGTTAAGTCTTCAAACTAAAATATCAAAGTCACATATTCCATTCAGTGTGCTTCGCCGCAGTTTAGCAGCACATTCTGTGTACTGTGCAGAGTTGCAGAATAGGAAGAAATACTGTTAAGTCTTCAAACTAAAATATCAAAGTCACATATTCCATTCAGTGTGCTTCGCCGCAGTTTAGCAGCCTATTCTGTGTACTGTGCAGAGTTGCAGAATAGGAAGAAATACTGTTAAGTCTTCAAACTAAAATATCAAAGTCACATATTCCATTCAGTGTGTTTCACTGCCGTTTAGCAGCCTATTCTGTGTACTGTGCAGAGTTGCAGAATAATAAGAAATACTGTTAAGTTTTCAAACTCAAATATTAAAGTCACATATTCCATTCAGTGTGTTTCACCGCAGTTTAGCAGCCTTTTCTGTGTACTCTGCAGAGTTGCAGAATAATAAGAAATACTGTTAAGTTTTCAAACTCAAATATTAAAGTCACATATTCCATTCAGTGTGTTTCACCGCAGTTTAGCAGCCTATTCTGTGTACTCTGTACAGTTGCAGAATAATAAGAAATACTGTTAAGTTTTCAAACTCAAATATTAAACTCACATATTCCATTCAGTGTGTTTCACCGCCGTTTAACAGCCTATTCTGTGTACTCTGTACAGTTGCAGAATAATAAGAAATACTGTTAAGTTTTCAAACTCAAATATTAAACTCACATATTCCATTCAGTGTGTTTCACCGCCGTTTAACAGCCTATTCTGTGTACTCTGTACAGTTGCAGAATAATAAGAAATACTGTTAAGTTTTCAAACTCAAATATTAAAGTCACATATTCCATTCAGTGTGTTTCACCGCAGTTTAGCAGCCTATTCTGTGTACTCTGTACAGTTGCAGAATAATAAGAAATACTGTTAAGTTTTCAAACTCAAATATTAAAGTCACATATTCCATTCAGTGTGTTTCACCGCCGTTTAACAGCCTATTCTGTGTACTCTGTACAGTTGCAGAATAATAAGAAATACTGTTAAGTTTTCAAACTCAAATATTAAAGTCACATATTCCATTCAGTGTGTTTCACCGCCGTTTAACAGCCTATTCTGTGTACTCTGTACAGTTGCAGAATAATAAGAAATACTGTTAAGTTTTCAAACTCAAATATTAAAGTCACATATTCCATTCAGTGTGTTTCACCGCCGTTTAACAGCCTATTCTGTGTACTCTGTACAGTTGCAGAATAATAAGAAATACTGTTAAGTTTTCAAACTCAAATATTAAAGTCACATATTCCATTCAGTGTGTTTCACCGCAGTTTAGCAGCCTATTCTGTGTACTCTGTACAGTTGCAGAATAATAAGAAATACTGTTAAGTTTTCAAACTCAAATATTAAACTCACATATTCCATTCAGTGTGTTTCACCGCCGTTTAACAGCCTATTCTGTGTACTCTGTACAGTTGCAGAATAATAAGAAATACTGTTAAGTTTTCAAACTCAAATATTAAACTCACATATTCCATTCAGTGTGTTTCACCGCAGTTTAGCAGCCTATTCTGTGTACTCTGTACAGTTGCAGAATAATAAGAAATACTGTTAAGTTTTCAAACTCAAATATTAAACTCACATATTCCATTCAGTGTGTTTCACCGCAGTTTAGCAGCCTATTCTGTGTACTCTGTACAGTTGCAGAATAATAAGAAATACTGTTAAGTTTTCAAACTCAAATATTAAACTCACATATTCCATTCAGTGTGTTTCACCGCAGTTTAGCAGCCTATTCTGTGTACTCTGTACAGTTGCAGAATAATAAGAAATACTGTTAAGTTTTCAAACTCAAATATTAAAGTCACATATTCCATTCAGTGTGTTTCACCGCCGTTTAACAGCCTATTCTGTGTACTCTGTACAGTTGCAGAATAATAAGAAATACTGTTAAGTTTTCAAACTCAAATATTAAAGTCACATATTCTGTGTAAGATGAAGAAGGCGGGTAAAAAGGGACGGGGAAGTGGACGTGATCCTGAAAGTTCAGGGCGCGGGTCAGGACGCGGAGAAACTGTGCCTGGTGCCAGAGCACAAGAAAGAAAGACATCCACCATACCTAGCTTCATGTGTAATTTTACAGGGCGTCGCAGGACATCACTCTCGAGGTCCGACCACTGCGAACAGGTGGTCGGTTGGATGACAGCTGATACTGCTTCCAGTCGGTTAAGCACCACCCTGTCTTCCACCAAGTCCACTCTCAGTAGCCAAGAGTCTGGTCAACATAATCCTCACTCTGATCATCCTTCCTCCCACCATACACGGTCTGGTCAAAGAAGTGATCCCACACTGGGATATAGTGAGGAGCTCGTCTCATCACCAATCCTTCATTTGACCCTCTCTCCAAGCACGCTTGCAGAGGAACATGACATCTTGTGCCCTGATTCACAACCTCTAGAGGCTACCCAATCTCAAGAAGATGACAGATGTGAACGGCATTTAAGGTCAAAGGAAGTAGTGGATGATGATGATGATGATGAGACACAGTTGCCATTAAATCAACCACTATTTCCGTCTCAAGACCTTGTTGAGGAGAATGTTATACAGTTGTCAATGACTGAGTATGTGGTGGGATCAAGACTTGAGGAGGATGATCAGAGTGAGGAAGTGGAGGAGGACTTGGTGGACGATGAGGTGACTGACCCCACCTGGGAAGGTGTAGAGCCGAGCGATGACAGCAGTCCTGAGGGTGAGCCATCTGCAGCACCGCAACAGGCTGGAAGAGGCAGTGGTGTGGCTACAGAAAGAAGGCGGACCGCACCAAACCGGCCCGCAAATGTTCCACGGAGCACCCCCTTGCGTAAATCTACCTTGCCAAGGGGTAGGTGTTCCGCGGTATGGCGTTTTTTTAAGGAAAGTGCGGACGACAAAAGAATTGTAGTTTGCAACCTGTGCCACACCAGAATGAGCCGAGGCATGAACACTAGAAACCTCACCACCACCAGCATGATCCGACACATGGCATCCAAGCACCGTAGTAAGTGGGAGGAACGCCTGGATCGCCCATCTGTGTCTGCAGGCCACACCACTGCCTCCTCTTCCCCTGTTTTCGGTGCCGGCCAATCGCCTGTCGAAGGCGCAGGCCCGCATACCTCCCGCCCTGCACCTTTAGCATCTGAAGCACCATCAGCGACCACATCCACTTCCCTGTCCCAGCACAGCGTCCAAATGTCGTTACCCCAGGCATTTGAGCGCAAGAGAAAGTACCCAGCCACCCACCCACAGGCCATAGCACTAACCTCACACCTTTCAAAATTACTGGCCATCGAAATGCTGCCATTTAGGCTTGTGGACACTGAGTCCTTCCGCAGCCTGATGGCAGCAGCTGTCCCTCGGTACGCGGTCCCCAGCCGCCACTACTTTTCCCGGTGTGCCATCCCCGCATTACACCACCATGTGTCCCGTAACATCACCCGTGCCCTGACCAACGCAGTTACTGGGAAGGTCCACTTAACGACTGACACATGGACAAGTGCTTGTGGCCAGGGACGCTACATTTCCCTGACGGCACACTGGGTGAATGTCGTGGAGGCTGGGAGCGACTCGGACCCTGGGATGGCACGGGTGCTACCCACGCCGAGGATTGCGGGCCCTACCTCCATCAGGGTTTCCACCAGCACCTACGTTATTGGCTCCTCCTCCTCCGTTTCCACCTCCGAATTCTCTACACACACCGCCACTCCCCCATCAGCCAGTAGCTGGAAGCAGTGTAGCACTGCAGTGGGGAAGCGTCAACAGGCCGTGCTGAAGCTGATCTGCCTTGGGGACAAACAGCACACGGCCTCAGAGCTGTTGCAGGGGATTAGTCACCAGACCGAGCAGTGGCTCTCGCCACTCAACCTGCAACCAGGCATGGTTGTGTGTGATAATGGGCGTAACTTGGTGGCGGCTTTGGAGCTCGGCAAGCTCACACACGTACCATGCCTAGCGCATGTATTTAATTTAGTGGTGCAGCGATTTCTAAAAACCTACCCCAATGTGCATGATCTCTTGACCAAGGTGCGCCGCGTGTGTGCACATTTCCGTAAGTCATCAACAGCTTCAGCCGGCCTGTTGAAGCTGCAGCAGCGCTTACAATTGCCAGCTCACCGGCTGCTGTGTGACGTGAGCACGCGCTGGAACTCCACCTTCCACATGTTGGCCCGGCTTTGTGAGCAGCAGAGGGCAGTAGTGGAGTACCAGCTGTTACATGGTCGTCGCCTCTCCGTTCAACTTCCTGTAATCAGAAGTGAGGAGTGGGAATGGATGTCAGACCTCTGTGAGGTTTTACGCAATTTTGAGGAATCGACACAGATGGTGAGCGGCGATAACGCTATTATCAGTGTAACCATCCCACTTCTGTGTCTACTGAAACGCTCGCTGCTCACAATTAAAACCGACGCTTTGCATGTGGAAGAGGTGGAAATGGGGGAGGAAGAGCTTACACAAGGTGATAGCCAGAGCACCCTCACTTCGTCTTCTCAGCGACAATTGGAGGAGGCGGAGGAGGAGGAGGAGGAGGAGGAGGAAGACACGGTTGCCTCCGCTACAGAGGGTAGCCATGGAACTTGAGTTCCATCTCTTCAGCGTGGGTGGGCAGAAGAGGAGGAAGAGGATGAGGAGATTGAGAGTCATCCTCCTGGTGAGGACAGCGAAATCTTGACTGTTGGTACTCTGGCACACATGGCTGACTTTATGTTAGGCTGCCTTTCCCGTGACCCACGCGTTGTACGCATTTTAGACAACACGGATTACTGGGTGTTCACCCTTCTGGACCCCCGCTACAAAGAGAATTTCTCATCTCTCATTCCTCCGGTGGAGAGGACAAGCAAAATGTTGCAATACCAGAAGGTTCTTGTCGAAAAATTGCTCCAAAATTTTCCATCTGACAACGCTGGCGGCAGAGTACGTGCTACCTTGGCCAACCGAGAAGGGGAGAAAAGGGGAGCACACAGCAGTTCCGAGAAAGGCAGGGCAACACTCTCCAAGGCGTGGGACACCTTCATGACACCCCGCCAGCACCCTCACCCTGATGCGCAGCCTAGTGTCACAAGGAGGGAAAAGTTTTGGAAGATGGTGAAGGAGTACGTAGCAGACCGTGTCAGCGTCCTCAATGATCCCTCTGTGCCTTACAACTACTGGGTGTCCAAGCTGGACACGTGGTATGAACTGGCACTCTACGCCTTGGAGGTGCTGGCCTGCCCTGCCGCCAGCGTTCTGTCTGAGCGGGTATTTAGTGCTGCTGGTGGCATCATAACAGATAAGCGTATCCGCCTTTCCACCGACAATGCTGATAGGTTGACACTTATAAAAATGAACAAGGCCTGGATTTCCCCTGACTTCTCCACTCCACTGGAGGAAAGCCCCGGGGGAACATAAACTCACTTTATATATGTTATTTACAATGATGGGAATACTCTGTATTCCCATTCACCCCTTCCACCCAAAAAACGGGTATATGGTTGACTCTTAATCTTCTCATCCTCCTCCTCCTCTTCCATATGCCCTGGGATATAATTTTTATATAGGGCCAGCTCACCAGCGGGCCCTGTGATATAATTTTTATATAGGGCCAGCTCACCAGCGGGCCCTGTTTGACAATTTTTGTATAGGTCAGCTCACCAGCGGGCCTTCTCATATAATGTTTTATTGGGTCAGCTCTCTAGCGGGCCCTCTCATATAATGTTTTATAGCATCAGCTCACTAGCGGACCTTCGCATATAATGTTTAGGATGGTCAGCTCTGCAGCAGACCCTCACCCATAATGTTTTAGATGGTCGGCTCAGCGCACGTTTCCCTCTTAATCATGGCCTCAGTTCAATAAAATCAAGGAAATTTTTGGGAGAATTTGCCTCTGTGCACGTTTCCCTCTTAATCATGGCCTCAGTTCTGAAAATCAAGGAAATTTTTGGGAGAATTTGCCTCTGCGCACGTTTCCCTCTTAATCATGGCCTCACTTCCGAAAATCAAGGAAATTTTTGGGATAATTTGCAGATGATATACAAGTAAATATACAGCAAATATTGTTTGGTAACAATTTTTCGCCTAAAGTCGTTTTTATTTTCCTTTTTGTGTGTTTTATGGTCAGTCTGTAAAAATGGCGTACTACGGGCGAAAGATCGTTCCCAGCAGCGATGTTGGAGTCCAAGATGCATCCAGACATCCTCCCTATGCTGTCCCTGAACCATTTCTGTGGTGTTTCCATCCTTTTCTGCCCTTTTCCTATGGACCAGGCACCCTCCCCTCATCAGAGCAGGGGGTGCCTGGTGTAATGCTCGAGTCCTCCCATTGACTTCAATGGGGCTCGGGTGCTCGGCCGAGCACTCGAGCCTCAGGGGGTGCTCGGTCAGAGCACCCGAACACCCGAGCATTGGGGTGCTCGCTCATCACTAAAAATCATATATACATTTTGGATACATTGTGGTACTCTGGTCCAAGACAGTAGAATACAATAACACATGTGTACCTTTAACAACCAAGTCTTTGTCAGTTGCAATGAACTAGACCAACGGTTTGATTAATAAATATATTTTTTGTTCTTTCTATTTTTGTTTAGAAATTATGCAGTGGTATACAGTAGCATTTCCCATTTTCACTTTGTCAGCATACCTGACACCTGAATGTTATTTTCTTCACAGCATCAACACAACTGACATTCCTGTTATTCCCATCATAAATTTCTTTCTGCTTTTGTCTGAGAGCATGATTAATGCTGATCTGCATTCTAACTGAAACACTACTGGATCTGCAGGAATTATGATAATAATTGTGAAAGATCCTGAGGAGAATACAGCTTCTGTAGCTATGTCAAGCAAGTGACACCTTTTAAGACTGATTGCTGTGCACTGAATGACATTTTTGTTTAAAAAGAGTCCATTTATTTTCCTGTGGCTTAGACAAAGGAGTCCTTGCATCCAAGTAGATTTTTTTTAACCTCTTGAGGGTCAAATGGGTATGTAAAGCATTAAACTGCAATGTGTTACACAGTCTTCGGATCTGCAAAGCAATGCATTCTGTACCCCTCTGGCACTCAAAGGGTTAAAGCAGAGGTGGAATTATTCACAGCCACATCAAATACTTTTGTGTTTATCTTACTTTTCCAAAGAAAAAAACATTTATACATACTTTTCTTGTGGATTGCCAGTCTACTGTTCTACATTATTTATATATTATTCATTATATGTATTACTTTAGTTTGAAGAAGATTCATTTGTTGAATTTAAAGGGGAATTATACCCTAGGAATAAAGTGTTCTTATTTTAACTGAATGATTTACCTAGGTTAGTGTCCTTCACACATCTGTCACATACATCTATATAGTTTATTTTTGTGAACTGGTATCTGTTGCAGTCCACTGCTAGCTGATAATCTGATAATGGATAGTGACTCATAGGATTCATACAGGTCTACTGAAGCCTATGGTTTGTTGTGAGAAGGTGAGATACAGAGGCAGACATCAATAGTGATCACTATATACAGGAAGTGGCTGATATAATGGAAAAAATTGTGAACTGATTTAACTGCTGTATAAAGAAAATGTATAGATTGTACTCTTTCATGAACAGGACCGTTACTACAATTTGCTTCTGTTAGGTTCTGCTTGTCATATTATACTCCCACCCCTATTTTGTACAGTGATGCAGAATATATTGGCCCTCAATAAAAAGATAATAAAACTATAATGAAGAATACCTACCTAGCTAAGGTAATTGTGGTAGATATTCCATAAGAAAGAAAACTGACCAGGAAAAGAGTAGGAAGAAGGTTTTCTCTAGACTTTTTCCTACCTCTGCTATTTCATTCTGGATTATATTGATGCTGAATTTTCTTTTGTTGTCTATCTACATGTTTACATTTGAATAAATGGGATTTTATACTTTCGTTGATCCCTTTGAGTGCATCTTCTTTCAAGAATTTTCTTTTGTGACATGCATAAGGAAAACTGCCAAAATTGCAATGCAAGCGGCCATTTTATTAGATACTAGCCGATCGCTCTTGCAGTGCTCCATTGTCTACTCAGGAAGGCATCTCTATGCTTGGCAGCTTAGGGCTGCAGAGTCGGTAAAAAAGAAAAGACTATGAACATTGCAGTGCATGCCAGTCTGCACCCTACCACATTCCTCACCATCAGAAAAGTCCCCCTTAGCCCCTTCGATACCAGGTAGCTTGAACTTATTGCTGTGCAATGCATTATAAACTGTCTTCCATCTAAGTGATTAACTGGCCAAATAATTGGACACTACCCCAGCATCACCCCCATTGGCCTAACCGGATCCACTTTTAACCCCTTCATTGATGTATTAGTTGCAATCAATGTGTTCCAGCCAACTTGACAATAGAGAGGTTGAATTTGTGAAAATGTAAATATTTGTTAAATCAAAGGTTAAAATAAATAATTATTTGGGAGATAAAATTATCTGTCCAGTCTTAGCAGATCAGGGGCTTCATCCTATTAGTAAAACAATAAAATACATGCTCCCCCCAATCACTAGACCTAATACTAACAATCTAGGCCCCATTCCCTCTTACCATGTATTTCCCATGTAAAGCAATTACCATGATGTTAGAAGTCCAGAAGGTGTCCTCAACTCCTCTGTTTTCTGGTTTGAGGAAAAGGTTAAATGCACTGTCTAACACTACCTACCAGCCAATGAGAGAGTGGGAAAATATTTTACACTGATACTGTCAGCGTAAATTGAAAATGGTAGTTAACCCCTCCATTAACAGCACAGCAAAAATGCTCCTATGGGAATGGAAGGGTTAGCCATCAGTAGATAAAAAATGGAGGGGATAGCAGCAGGTGGCAGAGATATATAAACATAATTCTTGGGCACATGGGGTATCAGGTAGGGGACTGGGGGACCTTTGCTCCCATCCCCAGTTTACCCTGTTTCTATCCATCAATCGTACACATAGACTGAAAAAAAAAACAAGTAGAAAGTCCGCACTCAAAAATATATATTTTTCCACTGATTGTCTAACAAATATATTCCTTTATTAATGCTTTAAAAATCAAACATGATTCACAAGACATTTTCAATTCAATTAACTACATGATTCACAAAACATTATCAGTTCAATTAACTTGAAGATGCTATTGACATAAGTCAATGCATTTGAACACCTGCTATGGGAGCTTCATCAAAGAATGAAATGACAATTATTGTTAGTGGTTATATGAGAATCTCTGACATTGGAAATAATTTAATTTAATTTCTGCCCAAAGGAGAACAATTCCCCATTATGCGAGAGAGGAAAAGCTTGCCTATTTTCAATTTCACATACATTTTTTAGGCTATGAGTGTAATCACACACACACACACACACACACACTCTCTCTCTCACACACACACACATATACGCACACATACATACTCTCTCTCACTCATACACTGACATACACACACACTGTTGCACTCTCTCTCACACATACACACTCTCGCTCACACACAAACAACTGTATATTGAATGATCTTATATAATATTGTCTGTTCTGCACGGGTAAGGGGACAAATTAATTGTCATACAACAAAAGGGAGGGGGCACAAAAAACTGTAGAAAGGCGATGACCATAATTGCCCCAATGCATAATGACTCACATCCCTTCCTCTTCAACAGAAGCTAAGGAGCAAGGCTACAGGCTGGCGCTGGAGTACTTTGGCAGAATCAGGTGAACCCTTGCTGCAGCTCAGTGCTGAGGTAAAGTTGCTGACTGCATGAATATTGAAACTGTGAGGCAGAGTGCAAAAATGGAGTAGACATGAGAACCCCATTACAGTCAGATGGTTTACCTGAATATCACTTGGGGAAGGGAATCTTGGGAGGAACTTCAGACTGTGAGAAAGTTCCTGAAGTAGACAAGGTGGGAAACATGGTGGTAAGGTAAGCAAGAGAGACTGGGAGAGCTATTAGAATCTCCAGAATGGCATCTATTTTCATCTTTGTTGTTCAAAGAAACAATTTCTCCTATTGAGAAAATAACCAGATTGTTTATAAAACACATTGAGGTATTGGAATAACTATTATTTTGTTGTTTGAAGTTTTTAACTATACTTGTTTATTATTATTTTTTTAAATTAATAAAAAGCAATATTTTTTACATACTACTTGGACTGCAACTCCCATTTGTCATGCTTGGAAAATCCTATACAATCCACCAAGCCCTATCATGTATAAGAAGACTTTGACCAGAGAGACTGAGTGGGGACGGTTCAAGAATTATCCCCATGATCCTTTATCTCGAGTGTGGAGAAATACCCTTTGGGTGAGATATACTTTGTGAGTATCCGTCTGTTTCCATAAAGGTTTTATCTATATCTAGTGATGATCGAGCACCCCAATGCTCGGGTGTTCGGGTGCTCTGACCGAGCGCCCCCGGAGGCTCGAGTGCTCGGCCGAGCACCCGAGCCCCATTGAAGTCAATGGGAGGACTCGAGCATTACACCAGGCACCCCCTGCTCTGATGAGGGGAGGGTGCCTGGTCCATAGGAAAAGGGCAGAAAATGATGGAAACACCACAGAAATGGTTCAGGGACAGCATAGGGAGGATGTCTGGATGCATCTTGGACTCCAACATCGCTGCTGGGAACGATCTTTCGCCCGTAGTACGCCATTTTTACAGACTGACCGTAAAACACACAAAAAGGCAGATAAAAACGACTTTAGGCGAAAAATTGTTACCAAACAGTATTTGCTGTATATTTACTTGTATATCATCTGCAAATTCTGCAAAAAATTTCATCGATTTTTCTGAACTGGGGCCATGATTAAGAGGGAAACGTGCGCAGAGGCAAATTCTCTCAAAAATTTCCTCGATTTTTCTGAACTGAGGCCATGATTAAAAGGGAAACGTGCGCAGAGGCAAATTCTCCCAAAAATTTCCTCGATTTTTCTGAACTGAGGCCATGATTAAGAGGGAAACGTGCGCAGAGGCAAATTCTCTCAAAAATGTCCTTGATTTTTCTGAACTGAGGCCATGATTAAGAGGGAAACGTGCGCAAAGGCAAATTCTCCCAAAAATTTCCTCGATTTTTCTGAACTGAGGCCATGATTAAGAGGGAAACGTGCGCAAAGGCAAATTCTCCCAAAAATTTCCTTGATTTTTATGAACTGGGGCCATGATTAAGAGGGAAACGTGCGCTGAGCCGACCATCTAAAACATTATGGGTGAGGGTCTGCTGCGGAGCTGACCATCCTAAACATTATATGCGAAGGCCCGCTAGTGAGCTGACGCTATAAAACATTATATGAGAGGGCCCGCTAGAGAGCTGACCCAATAAAACATTATATGAGAAGGCCCGCTGGTGAGCTGACCTATACAAAAATTGTCAAACAGCGCCCGCTGGTGAGCTGGCCCTATATAAAAATTATATCACAGGGCCCGCTGGTGAGCTGGCCCTATATAAAAATTATATCCCAGGGTATATGGAAGAGAGTCAACCATATACCCATTTTTTGGGTGGAAGGGGTGAATGGGAATACAGAGTATTCCCATCATTGTAAATAACATATATAAAGTGAGTTTATGTTCCCCCGGGGCTTTCCTCCAGTGGAGTGGAGAAGTCAGGGGAAATCCAGGCCTTGTTCATTTTTATAAGTGTCAACCTATCAGCATTTTCGGTGGAAAGGCGGATACGCTTATCTGTTATGATGCCACCAGCAGCACTAAATACCCGCTCAGACAGAACGCTGGCGGCAGGGCAGGCCAGCACCTCCAAGGCGTAGAGTGCCAGTTCATACCACGTGTCCAGCTTGGACACCCAGTAGTTGTAAGGCACAGAGGGATCATTGAGGACGCTGACACGGTCTGCTACGTACTCCTTCACCATCTTCCAAAACTTTTCCCTCCTTGTGACACTAGGCTGCGCATCAGGGTGAGGGTGCTGGCGGGGTGTCATGAAGGTGTCCCACGCCTTGGAGAGTGTTGCCCTGCCTTTGTCGGAACTGCTGTGTGCTCCCCTTTTCTCCCCTTCTCGGTTGGCCAAGGTAGCACGTACTCTGCCGCCAGCGTTGTCAGATGGAAAATTTTGGAGCAATTTTTCGACAAGAACCTTCTGGTATTGCACCATTTTGCTTGTCCTCTCCACCGGAGGAATGAGAGATGAGAAATTCTCTTTGTAGCGGGGGTCCAGAAGGGTGAACACCCAGTAATCCGTGTTGTCTAAAATGCGTATAACGCGTGGGTCACGGGAAAGGCAGCCTAACATAAAGTCAGCCATGTGTGCCAGAGTACCAACAGGCAAGATTTCGCTGTCCTCACCAGGAGGATGACTCTCAATCTCCTCATCCTCTTCCTCCTCTTCTGCCCACCCACGCTGAAGAGATGGAACTCAAGTTCCATGGCTACCCTCTGTAGCGGAGGCAACCGTGTCTTCCTCCTCCTCCTCCTCCTCCTCCGCCTCCTCCAATTGTCGCTGAGAAGACGAAGTGAGGGTGCTCTGGCTATCAGCTTGTGTAAGCTCTTCCTCCCGCATTTCCACCTCTTCCACATGCAAAGCGTCGGTTTTAATTGTGAGCAGCGAGCGTTTCAGTAGACACAGAAGTGGGATGGTTACACTGATAATAGCGTTATCGCCGCTCACCATCTGTGTCGATTCCTCAAAATTGCGTAAAACCTCGCAGAGGTCTGACATCCATTCCCACTCCTCACTTCTGATTACAGGAAGTTGAACGGAGAGGCGACGACCATGTAACAGCTGGTACTCCACTACTGCCCTCTGCTGCTCACAAAGCCGGGCCAACATGTGGAAGGTGGAGTTCCAGCGCGTGCTCACGTCACACAGCAGCCGGTGACCTGGCAATTGTAAGCGCTGCTGCAGCTTCAACAGGCCGGCTGAAGCTGTAGATGACTTACGGAAATGTGCACACACGCGGCGCACCTTGGTCAAGAGATCATGCAAATTGGGGTAGGTTTTTAGAAATCGCTGAACCACTAAATTAAATACATGCGCTAGGCATGGTACGTGTGTGAGCTTGCCGAGCTCCAAAGCCGCCACCAAGTTACGCCCATTATCACACACAACCATGCCTGGTTGCAGGTTGAGTGGCGAGAGCCACTGCTCGGTCTGGTGACTAATCCCCTGCAACAGCTCTGAGGCCGTGTGCTGTTTGTCCCCAAGGCAGATCAGCTTCAGCACGGCCTGTTGACGCTTCCCCACTGCAGTGCTACACTGCTTCCAGCTACCGGCTGATGGGTGAGTGGCGCTGCGCGCAGAGAATTTGGAGGTGGAAACGGAGGAGGAGGAGCCAATAACGTAGGTGCTGGCGGAAACCCTGATGGAGGTAGGGCCCGCAATCCTCGGCGTGGGTAGCACCTGTGCCATCCCAGGGTCCGAGTCGCTCCCAGCCTCCACGACATTCACCCAGTGTGCCGTCAGGGAAATGTAGCGTCCCTGGCCACAAGCACTTGTCCATGTGTCAGTCGTTAAGTGGACCTTCCCAGTAACTGCGTTGGTCAGCGTATGGGTGATGTTAGGGGACACATGGTGGTGTAAGGCGGGGACGGCACAGCGGGAAAAGTAGTGGCAGCTGGGGACTGCGTACCGAGGGACAGCTGCTGCCATCAGGCTGAGGAAGGACTCAGTCTCCACAAGCCTAAATGGCAGCATTTCGATGGCCAGTAATTTGGAAAGGTGTGAGGTTAGTGCTATGGCCTGTGGGTGGGTGGCTGGGTATTTTCGCTTGCGCTCAAATGCCTGGGGTAACGACATTTGGACGCTGTGCTGGGACAGGGAAGTGGATGTGGTCGCTGATGGTGCTTCAGATGGTACAGGTGCAGGGCGGGAGGTATGCGGGCCTGCGCCTTCGACAGGCGATTGGCCGGCACCGAAAACAGGGGAAGAGGAGGCAGTGGTGTGGCCTGCAGACACAGATTGGCGATCCGGGCGTTCCTCCCACTTATTACGGTGCTTGGATGCCATGTGTCGGATCATGCTGGTGGTGGTGAGGTTTCTAGTGTTCATGCCTCGGCTCATTCTGGTGTGGCACAGGTTGCAAACTACAATTCTTTTGTCGTCCGCACTTTCCTTAAAAAAACGCCATACCGCGGAACACCTACCCTTTGGCAAGGGAGATTTACGCAAGGGGGTGCTCCGTGGAACATTTGCGGGCCGGTTTGGTGCGGTCCGCCTTCTTTCTGTAGCCACACCACTGCCTCTTCCAGCCTGTTGCGGTGCTGCAGATGGCTCACCCTCAGGACTGCTGTCATCGCTCGGCTCTACACCTTCTCAGGTGGGGTCAGTCACCTCATCGTCCACCAAGTCCTCCTCCACTTCCTCACTCTGATCATCCTCCTCATGTCTTGATCCCAGCACATACTCAGTCATTGACAACTGTATATCATCCTCCTCATCAAGGTCTTGAGACAGTAATAGTGGTTGATTTAATGGCAACTGTGTCTCATCATCATCATCATCCACTTCCTTTGACCTTAAATGCCGTTCACCTCTGTCATCTTCTTGTGATTGGGTACCCTCTAGAGGTTGTGAATCAGGGCACAAGATGTCATGTTCCTCTGCAAGCGTGCTTGGAGAGAGGTTCAAATTAAGGATTGGTGATGAGACGAGCTCCTCACTATATCCCAGTGTGGGATCACTTCTTTGACCAGATCCTCTATGGTGGGAGGAAGGATGATCAGGGTGAGGATTATGTTGACCAGACTCTTGGCTACTGAGAGTGGACTTGGTGGAAGACAGGGTGGTGCTTAACCGACTGGAAGCAGTATCAGCTGACATCCAACCGACCACCTGTTCGCAGTGGTCGGACCTCGAGAGTGATGTCCTGCGACGCCCTGTAAACTGAGACATGAAGCTAGGTATGGTGGATGTCTTTCTGTCTTGTGCTCTGGCACCAGGCACAGTTTCTACGCGTCCTGACCCGCGCCCTGAACTATCAGGATCACGTCCACTTCCCCGTCCCTTTTTATCCGCCTTCTTCATATTACACGGAATATGTGCTGCAAATCTGCAACTTTGCACAGTAAACAGAATGTTCTCCTAATATGCAACTTTGCACACTAAACAGAATGTGCTTCTTATCTGCGGCTAGGCACAGTTAATGGAATATGTGACTTTGATATTTTACACTTTGCACAGTTAACAGAATGTTCTCCTAATACGCAACTTTGCACACTAAACAGAATGTGCTTCTTATCTGCGGCTAGGCACAGTGAATGGAATATGTGACTTTGATATTTTACAGTTTGCACAGTTAACAGAATGTTCTCCTAATACGCAACTTTGCACACTAAACAGAATGTGCTTCTTATCTGCGGCTACGCACAGTGAATGGAATATGTGACTTTGATATTTTACACTTTGCACAGTTAACAGAATGTTCTCCTAACATGCAACTTTGCACACTAAACAGAATGTGCTTCTTATCTGCGGCTACGCACAGTGAATGGAATATGAGACTTTGATATTTTACAGTTTGCACAGTTAACAGAATGTTCTCCTAATATGCAACTTTGCACACTTAACAGAATGTGCTTCTTAACTGCGGCTAGGCACAGTGAATGGAATATGTGACTTTGATATTTTACAGTTTGCACAGTTAACAGAATGTTCTCCTAATATGCAACTTTGCACACTAAACAGAATGTGCTTCTTAACTGCGGTTAGGCACAGTGAATGGAATATGTGACTTTGATATTTTACAGTTTGCCCAGTTAACAGAATGTTCTCCTAATATGCAACTTTGCACACTAAACAGAATGTGCTTCTTATCTGCGGCTACGCACAGTGAATGGAATATGTGACTTTGATATTTTACACTTTGCACACTAAACAGAATGTTCTGCTAATCTGAAACTTTGCACACTAAACAGAATGTGCTGCTAATCTGAAACTTTGCACACTAAAAAGAATGTGCTGCTAATCTTCAACTTTGCACACTGAACAGAATGTGCTCTAATCTGCAACTTTGCACACTAAAAAGAATGTGCTGCTAATCTGCAACTTTGCACACTGAACAGAATGTGCTCTAATCTGCAACTTTGCACACTAAACAGAATGTGCTGCTAATCTGCGGCTAGGCACAGTGAACAGAATATGTGAAGTTTTTTTTTTTATATCTCTGCCCCCCCAAACAAAATAAACTGCTGCCCCCACACACAGTAGTCCTAAAAAGGACTTTTGGGTCTTTTTTTTTACAAATTCGCTTTTCTTCTCCCTACACTGACTTTCCCTTCCTATCCTCATCTCTCCCTGGCTAAGACTGAGCCGAACTCGCTGGTCAGGTGCTATACAGCACCCGATCACGGGTTCTGGCCAGCCAATCAGTGTAATGCCAGCAGCCAACATGGCTGCTGGCATTACACTGATGTCAGAGCCTCCCTGCACGTTTATTGGCTGTGCAGCAGCCGCGAAACGTGCGGGGAGGAGACCCGAACATGGCGGGCGAGCACATGCGGTACTCGTACGAGTACCGCCATGTGCCGAGCAGAGCGATGCTCGAGCCGAACCGAGCTTCGGCCGAGCATGCTCGCTCATCACTATCTATATCCACACGCTGACTGAGCGTGACTGAGTGAGGACAGTTTGGAAATTACTCACAAGCATCTCTACCTCACCTGACTGTGTGTCAACCAAGTGGTGGCATCACAAGTGAGTACCTATTTTTAAGAATGAACATCTTATTAGTACTACTATCAAGACCTACTTACATAGCTTTTCTTTATATTGCTCTTCAACTTCACTTTGAACATTGGATTATTTCATTTATTATATTACATCCAGTTCTATTTGCTACTGAAATTCATTCATACAACACACTTACAGGATTACTGCAATGTAGCAAACAAGGTATAAAGCAAATGGTGTAATTTGGTGCCATATTCCCTGTGTATGCTATGGGGCAGGCGTAAGACTTTTGCTGGCATTATAGTCCTAACTCTGGTGAAGATTGTCCCTTAGGATGCACTACATTGATTATACACTATACTGAATATCCAGAAGTGCAGTCACTTGTGTCAGAGGCTAAATCCAGCAATTCGTACATACACCCCATTACAAGACTGCTAAGAAATGATACTGAGGCTGATGTACTGTAAAGGACTGATGTGTTTTAAGGTAAACCAACTGCACTACAGGGGGCACATAACATTTGCATTGAGCTAAATTGGGATTTTAACCCCATGAATGCTAGAGGTCTCCATTGTTGTGCTTCTCAATGTAATGGCAACCTCTACATGATTCAGAGGTATAAAAGCCCCTTTTATGTCAGTAGTGGATTTGGAAATTTTTGTTTGTCCACTAAGGTGCAATTGGTTTATTCCAGAATGACGCTAGTTCTCTATAGTACATCAGACTCACTATGGTACTGCACCTTAGTTAATTTTAACCCTTTGAGTGCCAGAGGGGTGCCCAGCAGATTGCGAATAATGCTTTGGACACCCGTTGGGCACTCAAAGAGTTAAATACTGTCATTGCACATCAGAAATTATTTACTGTGAATATTTTGTTCCCTTTCAGTATTTAGAATATGCCCATTTATCTATTTATATTATACATTGTGCAATTCCTTTATCACTTGATGTACCATAAAAACACTTAACTTGACATGTACAGTGATTTTCAAGGTGCGCTTGAAAAGAAATCCTGGTAAGTTTATATCTATGCTTTCTGGATTTTCAGATTTGTTCAACACTTTAACCCTTTGACTGCCAGAGGGGTACGCAATGCATTGCAACACATTGCTTTATAATGCTTTGCACAGCCCTCCCACGCCTCTCCTCTCTGGTATCCAAGAGATTAAAGGATTAATGACATTCACTCAGGTGGGAATGTTCCTAGGTAAAAGTAATTGTAGCATACTAGTGTTAAAGCCTGTATACATGGGCCAACACTGGTGGCTCTGCAGTCATGCGCAGTACTGACTGCCCGAACGCGCAGTGGCTGATATGGAGCGGGGAGCTCAAAATTGAGACCGTAGTCTAGAAGGTGCGCAGAGAGGACTCCGGTCTGAATTCGGAGCTCCCCGCTCCCTATCTGTACTGTGCATGACTGCAGCGCATGCAGCTGTCTGTATTGTGCATGACGGCTTCTGACAAACATACTTAACAAACTATGAAAAAACCTGCAATGCATTGGATATGTCTCTTGCACTCAATAGGTTAAAATGTCTAAATCTAAATCAATGAGAATTTGGGGAATTGTTATTTCTCTTCACCTAAGGAATGATGTGAGATCCAGCTGAGAAAGTGAATACTGGAATTTAAGACGTGTCATAACTAGAGAACTTGATGTCTATATCACTGTAGACATCCTGTGGTCACAAGCAGTTATCTGTGACAAATTGCATCTAAAATGCTTTTGTTCCTCCTCTTTACTGACTTGGATATTTCCTTAGCTGCTACAGAATGTGGACATCATATTTTATACTTAATAGTCTTCTAGCTAACCTGATGTAGATGTGTGCTTTACACTCTCTTTTCATGTTCCAATATCTTACTTAAAAAGTGTTATTTTAAAGGACTAGTAAAGTTTTAGTATGACAGTAGCATTTATTGTCAGGCTTTTCCTACTAAGTAAAACAAGGACACTCAACTTATTCCAAACATGATACAGCTCAAACAGTTATTTATATATTTTATATATATACTAGTTGAACAGCCCATTACACAGGCCACAGTGCCACTGGCACCTAGTCGCCGGGCAATCATGCGCAGTAGAGACTGCCCGTGCCATGGCTGATACAGAGCTGGACGCTCCTTTGGAGCGCCCAGCTCTGTATCAGCCACGGTGCAGGCAGTCTCTACTGCGCATGACCGTATCACGCGCAGCAGTGTGTACCGCACATGTCGCGGCGTTACACACGATTTAGCGAATTATTATATAGGATATATATATATATATATATATATATATATATATATATATATATATTTCACCTGGGGGGAGATGCACTAAGGTTCAATAAGGGCCCAGGATGGCAATATTGTGGTGTATTTACTTTGAATAAATCTTGACATATGCATTAAGATGCGTTCGCCATTATTTCACTGTGAATACACCTCGAGCATATCAACATCAACATGCTTTCAGTATGCCTTCCCTAGGTTTACGATTATACACTGACTACTTGTACAGTGGCTCATATGCATAATGTGATACAGATTTTTCAGCTACTGAAGTATTCCTGTAAATTTTTATGTTAATGTGGCACTTATCCACATGCACTAAGCTGCCTATGCTGTCCGTGTACACAGTCCCAACTTCACCAATGTGAAGCTGGCGAAATTGGGACCTTCCCATGTTTTGCTATGGAGCCAGAGGGCAGTTTGTTGTCTCTACTAGAAAGTACAGGCAGCAGCTTCCAACTCTTAACGCTTTTTAATCCCATAGCGATGTGCATTGCACACCCCTATGCTACTAAAAAGGTTCTAGCATTAAGAAACTGGTACCCAGCTTCATATTTCATTAATAAAATGAGAGACTTGGCATAGATAATTCTTAGTGCATATAGTGAAGTGTGTCATATTCTCCATAGTGAGGTGATCAGCAGGCATTGCCAGACACACTTTACCTTTGCATAGACCCTTAGTGAATAACCTTCCTGGTTAATAGACATTATTTTCAGCTGCATTTTAAGGGAAGAGTGAGTGTCAGGCTACAGTTCTACCTAGAATGTGAATGTAACAGCTCCAACACTTTGTGTCATTTTAAACTGTATTAATGTTTGAATGAAGAATCTACCAGTAGTGTAAGCACCCTTGTTTTACTCAGCAGGCAAGTCTTACAATAAATGCTTTCTTCATAAAAAGGAAAGGAACACTAACACCTAAAAAACGATCTGGGGTTCACACTTAAAGTGATAGTAATGTTTCATAATAAAAGCGGCTCTAATTAATCTTCATAGTATTTGGGCCTTGGAGAGTGTAATTTCAATTCTGTCAGAGTTGTAGTTCAAGACTAATTGAATGATAAAATATCCCCCTCCTGTCCCTTTTACTGATAGAACACTGCTCAGCTCAGAGCAGCAGAGAAGTCCCCAGGTAGATTGCAGAGAGGAACAATCTTCAATTAAGATAAGGGAAAAAGCTGAAAATCCTGTCAAGGGGGGCATGGTTTTCATTGTTCTCACAATAAGAAGATTGTGCCTTGCTGTTATCTGTCTGGTCAAGCAACCACATTCCACATATGAGGTGAGCAGTGTTACACTAGGTTAAATGGGCGGGAGGGGGATACTTTATCATTCAATTACTCTTGAACTACAACTCTGACAGTATTGGAATAACACTCTCTATGGCTCGAATACTCTGAAGATTAATTGGAGCTGCTGTTTTTGAGAAACATTACTATCCCTTTAAAAATCCTGCACTCTATTATAACAAATGTAAAAAAAAGTATTCGTTTTCAGAAGCCTAAAATCTAGTTTTTCATATGCACTCTGGGGGCTCCCATTCCTGGCTAATCCAAGGTCCCACTAATTCTTATAGGTGTCTGAGAAAAGCTAGTGATTAAATGCCTGTAAATGGGCTGAGACAAGGTAACACAGCTATTTATGAATAAAATATCAGCAGGTACTAATCTCAATAGATTAAATGAATTAGCTCTTATCTTTCATTACAAAAAAGCATACAAAATCAAATGTTGGCTACACCATATACACAGAAACATGTACATTAAAATACAAGTTTAGGATTAGATTTTAGGGATTTAACAAAAATATCAAATTTTTGCAGCTGGAAATACATGATATTTAAAATTATATAAGCCAATTACGTTTTTAGGTGATAGTATCCCTTTAACCCATTAAGTTCCAGAGGGTGTCAGATGCATTGAGCAGCACTCAAAGGGATAAATCTGTCACTTTTATGAACCATATTTCCCTTTAAACTTTTTAGTTTCTGAGCTTGACTTAAGGAAAATAGTTACATTTACTTTTCTTCCATTACCTACTTTGCTATTTCCTATATTTTCCATTGAAAAGCAACCATTCAAAGTAAATATGTTAATGGCTTAATAGTACTACTGCAAAATAATTATTAATTTACTGATTTCCAGCTAACTGTTTTGATCTGTATATGTTCTACTGTTCGAGTGAACTTGTGTTAAGTTTTTTTATTAACTGGATTTTTATCATATCAATATGTCAACTTTGTATATGTCAGCACTTACTTAATGCAACATTTCCACATTTCTAATTCTATTTGTCTTTTATAGTTTCAGTAATTACCTGAGAAGCTATTATTTTTTGTATGATATGTATATGCAATAGATATACCTTCATTATTAATCATACATCGCTGAGCATTTTTAGCATTTGCCTTGTGCAAGCTTGGAGGAACTGAAGTAATGGGTAATTTATCCATGTCTGTGCCAATATGTATTGGGGAACTGGTAGAACAAGTGCATTTCCTACAGAAACAAAGTTTCCATTGCCTAAGCCAGCACTGCTATTGGTTTCTAATGCACCATAGTTGAGTCTAATGTCAATCAGTTATATAAGAGTCAGATAATTATTATTTTAGCACCCTTTTGCTTCATTAAGTTTATCATTTTTTTATTAGCTGGAGGTAGAGACACAATTTGTCAAAAAAAAACAATCAGTAAATCTTACATGAAAGGACATAAAATGACAGCTCATGTGAAGCTCTCACAGTTAGGCATGGGCAAAACAGGAGAAAAATGGTACTTTCCCCAATCGGTCATTTTTTGGTGAAATGTGCTGCTTTTTCGCCTAGCTCGCTGCAATGAAATCAATGGAAAGTCTCAATTTCTCCTCCCCACATGGCAATATTACCTTCTTTTCCCTTAGGTATACTTTAAAAGGGGTATCACATTCCCACATCATGCCATTCTCTGTAAGAGGGAGAGAAAGCAGCACATTTTTAGCTAGAGAAGGCAGGCTAAAAAAGTAGAGCTGAAACTTAGTTTAGGGATTCATGTAGGCAGGAAATTTGTATTAGGGGAGTATGGGGTACTCTGGGGTACAGAAAGTGAGAAAGGAGATGACCCCAAATGTCCCCAAATTCTGTGTGACTGACTGAAAAGACACAGGCAGAGGTGATCCAAGTTCCTTCCTGAGGAGGATGTAGATTGTCAAAGTCCCAGAGGGAAAATATCCCTCTGAAGCTTTTGAAGCTTATATATCTACAGTATATATGAATGAGAAAAGTGTCACATGACAAGTTGCAGCATCCACTGCAGACACACCCCACGGTGGCAGTAAGAGTTGTATCAACATCCTCCATACTGCCTCATCAATTGGTTGACACCTGGGAGTGGGATTTTTACATGAGCGGCCAGGTGGGGCAAAGCTCTCCTGGACACTCCTGTCAAAATCTCTGCAGGGGCTTCAACAGGGTTGTGTTTTTGTGGGAGTGACCAGAGGGATAAAATCACTGCATAAAAATAAACAGGGCAGTGATTTTAACAGGAGTGACCCCCTATCCCCCTTTCAAAATCATAGTATGAACCTCACACCCCCAGTCATTCCTGTCAAATCACTGCAGTGATTACCTCCCTTTTACTGCTTCATCATGTCACCCTCACTTTCACATGTCCCACAGTGTCACCATGTAGTACAGAGTAAATGGGAAGTCACAACAAGGAGACAAATTGTGTAACAAACCCAAAACAGCTGCCTAATGAAATACAGGCACACCAAAAGATTACCAAAATTAAAAGAAGCTTTATTTATCAACAATATGCATGTATATAACACTAAAAACAATTAAAAACAACCTAAGCAAGCTATGGCTGTAAGGTAATGATTCTCAGAGATGACCTAATATAAGAGAGCAACTTCTTTTATAGAGAGCAAAATAAATATATATTCCCAAAATTACACATGCTACATAATATAAATGGACAGGAAAAGTAAGGGTAATGCTAAATACATATTATACAACATCAAAATAATGATTCACACAAAGTGAAAAAATGCAAAGCGCAAATGATGCAAAAATTACTTATTTGAATGATAAGTATAGGAAATCATCCATATGAAAATAATAACATGCAAGGAATAAAGGAGCAGACTGGCAAGTAGCTGAACTCAAAACCCAACTCATGTCGCCACTCCTGTGGCTTCATCAGGGGTCATATGTAGTATGTATGCTTTTGGAAATATTTATTTTGCTCTGTATGATAGAGATTGGCCTACTATATTAAGTTATCTCTAAATTACAGCCATGGCTTGTTTGGGTTGTTTTAGTGCTATTTCCATGCATATTGTTGCTAAATAAAGCTTATTTATATTTTTGGTAATCTTTTTGTGCGCTTCCATTTCATTAGGCTGCTGTTTTGGGTTTGTCACACAATTTGTCTCCTTTTGTGATTTCCCATTCCCTATGTAGTACTTTGTGAGTTTGGCCTAGAGTGTACCAAGGTTATTAGAGTCTAATAAATTAGGTTACTACACATACAATATCTGTATAACCCTAAAGTATGGAGCTACAGCAAGTTCCAACCTTGGGATATACCAGGAAGCGCCACAATAAATATCAATTCCAAAAATATAAACAGGATACAATATAAATTATTTCTCACAAATAATTCTTCAAGATATAGTCCTTAAATTTTCAATGATAGATCACAAAGTCCAATGCTGCTGATATTAGGGTCAGGGAATCCCAACTGTGTAACTGAAGAAAAAGAGATAAAAAACAGCGCAAAAGGACTAATCTAAGAGTAGTATTTTCAGATCTTTTTCCTTCACCTTCACCACGTGCTCCAAATTGGGTACTCACTTTTTTATGAGGTTATTACTGCCTCCCAGTTTCAATCGGCATTCCTGGTTTAAACCCCAGGCTGGTTCACACCACTCTGCTCACCTCCAGGTATATCCAGCAGTTCCCCCTTTTATCTCTCAGTATTAGCACACTTCTCAAGGGATATAGTGGTAAATTGTTTAAATATATTATGGTATAAATATATTAAACCATTAGTTCCAACCAAATGGAGCACCAAAATATGTGAAAGGAATAATCAATATTTAATATTTCATATATTTCAAAACATACAATATCTCAATAAAAAATTATTATTTAAAAATATTAGCTATGCCAATATTGTTAAAATATCAGAATAACGCTCGACGCGTTTCGTAAGTCCTGCTTACTTTATCAAGAGCTACTGACACAATAATTCCTACCTCATTTTCACTCCGATGCTTATATGGAGAATGAAGCCCGCTTACTTTACTTTACTTTCATTTTCACTTTGCCGCCAAACATTGAATTCTAATTGTTTCCGGTATAGATATACGTATGCGCTCCAAAGGTGAGACGCACGATGTGCGCATGTACACTTGAGCCACCTATTGGGTATGCGCCCAGTGTTTTTTCGTGTTCAAGCTATCACCTCAATGGTCACATCGGACCAGCAATAAGCTAAAAACACATGTCAAACAAACTTCCTACTGAGTACATCCCTCAAGGCCCTCCGTGTATTACCCATGGGCGCATACCCAATAGGTGGCTCAAGTGTACATGCGCACATCGTGCGTCTCACCTTTGGAGCGCATACGTATATCTATACCGGAAACAATTAGAATTCAATGTTTGGCGGCAAAGTGAAAATGAAAGTAAAGTAAAGTAAGCGGGCTTCATTCTCCATATAAGCATCGGAGTGAAAATGAGGTAGGAATTATTGTGTCAGTAGCTCTTGATAAAGTAAGCAGGACTTACGAAATGCGTAGAGCGTTATTCTGATATTTTAACAATATTGGCATAGCTAATATTTTTAAATAATAATTTTTTATTGAGATATTGTATGTTTTGAAATATATGAAATATTAAATATTGATTATTCCTTTCACATATTTTGGTGCTCCATTTGGTTGGAACTAATGGTTTAATATATTTATACCATAATATATTTAAACAATTTACCACTATATCCCTTGAGAAGTGTGCTAATACTGAGAGATAAAAGGGGGAACTGCTGGATATACCTGGAGGTGAGCAGAGTGGTGTGAACCAGCCTGGGGTTTAAACCAGGAATGCCGATTGAAACTGGGAGGCAGTAATAACCTCATAAAAAAGTGAGTACCCAATTTGGAGCACGTGGTGAAGGTGAAGGAAAAAGATCTGAAAATACTACTCTTAGATTAGTCCTTTTGCGCTGTTTTTTATCTCTTTTTCTTTAATAAATTAGGTTACCTTTATACCTCACTGGTGCAAACCATCTGTTTCTTTGTTCCACAGTCTCTCCCTCACATCCTCCCTTTTGCCACTCCATTACACCCTCTATCCCCCTCACCACTACTGTCAAAATCACTGGGTGGTGATTTTGACAGGAGAGGTAAGGAGGGTTTCGCACAAGCCTCTCTGGGGCTTAAAGGGTTAAACCATATATGAGTGTGTGGGTGATGATCCAAAAATATACCCCTTTTGTTTATATAAATATCCAATATATTTATTCCAAATAAAGATATACTTCCCTATTTCTCCACCAATGTGTGTGGAGAAATTAATGTGGAGCATAGACCCTCCATCCTTCCCTCACTGGCTGATGCCCTTTTCACACTGAGGGAATTTGAACAGAGACTGCCTTTATATATGGGCAGTTTCTGTTCCAGTTCCCTCACAGCTATTGCCTTGGAATTGTGCTTACGCACATCCCAGCCAATCAGCTACAAGCACCGCTGCTTGAGGCTTGGCTGGGATGTGCGTAAGCACATATCCCAGCCAATGTCTGTGATGGAATTGGAACAGAGACTGCCCATATACAATGGCAGTCTCTGTTCAAATTCCCTCAGTGTCATATGGGTATCATCCAGTGAGGCAAGGACGGGGGTGGGAGGTTCTGAGCTGCACATTAATTTCTCCTCACACAGTGGCGGAGAAATAGGGCAGTATATCTTTATTTGGAATGTATATATTGGATATTTATATAAACAAAAGGGGTGTCTTTTTGGATCATCACCCGCAAATGGTTTAACCCTTTGATCCCCAGAGAGATACACAACACAATGATCTGCAATGAATTGCGTACCCCTCTGGAACGCAAGGGGTTAAACTATGTATGAGTTTGTGGGTTTTTGAGGAAAACATTTATTTAGACTTTTCTTTTTTGTTACAGCTACAAGACAAGAAGAAAGAAGACAGAGAGAAGAAAGAAGATACAAGACAGAAGAATGAAGAGAATATAGAATGAAGATATAAGGAGAAGGACAGTGGATGACAGGTAAGTGTACCACGGATAAGCTAACAATTGGTGCTTGGCACTATGTCAG
Source organism: Rhinophrynus dorsalis (assembly GCA_037306005.1). NCBI lineage: Eukaryota > Metazoa > Chordata > Amphibia > Anura > Rhinophrynidae > Rhinophrynus > Rhinophrynus dorsalis. The sequence goes on from CM074721.1 coordinate 291,050,135, forward strand.
GCACTGATATACTTTTTCTTTGAAGTTCCCAATATTGCCGCTATTTAGTGGCGTTTTGAGAACGTAACTCACAAAATGGATGTTTGATCACAAGAACTTTTTGTGGCCTAATGTCCATTGTGCTTTTAGCCGGTAGGACAATTGAATACCAACTTAGACATTTTCTTTTGTCGGTAGGTATCCATTTTGCTCTACTGGCTTTTTTTTAACGGGCTTAATTGAATCAATCCCATAGTATGATAAAGTGATCAGCTGCATGTATGTTCTTTAATCAAGATGTTGCATTTGTAATAATGCCAAAGTAGATGTATGCAATATTCCACCCTGTTGTGTTCATGACAATGCCAAAATGGCAGTTTGCAACAATCCACAGAAGTGCCCCTTGGACCTGTTTATGGAGATAATGTGTTCATGCCAAAGTAGATTTTCCAGTTAGAACCATTTACTGAGATATTCTGTTAAAGCCATTGCATAACTGTCCATTGTAACGGTTTACTCAGTTGTATTCATGTCAATTTAGAACTATCCCTTGCAGCTGTTTACTGAGAAGCTGTGTTCATGCCATTGTAGAACTACCTACCACAACTTGTTTTGAGATGTTGTGTTCATTCAGATACAAAACTGCCACATGCAAATATTTGCTTAGATGTTATGTTAGATTGTATGCCATGGTTAACATCATGTTAAACGATATGGATCATTTGAAGATAATGTTAACTCATTGTTTTGCCAGTCTTTTTTGGTGTGTTAAGAAGCTATATAGGTATGTCATTGCTGTAAATTTGTCTTTGAAACTATTAAATGTTAGGTGATCCTCAGTGTATTGTATTTAATTGTATTGGAAACCTCTCTATCACTTTCAGCTATGATGATTCATGTCTGCCCTTGACATAGGTAGGGATGGGCAAAAGATCCCGCTGTTCTCCTACAAGAAATTCCATAAAAACCACATGGTTGTCTGGTTTTCACTTGAAAATCTGCCCTCAGCATACCCCTAAAAACCTTCTCCTTTTTCACCTACACCAAAAATGTTCTGCTATGTTTTTTAATGGCTACAAACCTCCAGCCTATTTACTATGTGTGTGTCGCATTTTCCCTCCATAGATGTCATGTTTCTAGAGAGATAAAGAAGATGAAAGGTGATTTTATAGCTATTCAGTGAGCAAAATAAGATTGCACCTCCTAGTCTCGAAACCTCAGGCGATGTGGAGCCCATGCAGACTGGGTTCACTTGTCTTTCAGTTGTGGAAAGGGCCTTGAGGAGGAGGGAGGGCCTGTGCCTTTACTGTGGTAAGGCAGGGCATCTACTGCAAAATTGTCCCACATGTCTGGGACGACCACACCTAAGGTCTTATAGGGTAAAGACCTTAGGTGGCGTCTCTGCGTCCCCGGATAGTCATACTGATAAACCACTAATCTCCGTTGGGCTTTCTTGGGGCAAAAGTTCCATTACTTCAGAGGCACTTATTGACTCCGGTGCAGCAGGCCTCTTTTTTGACAGTGACTTCGCCCAGAAGCACTCCATTCCATTGCAGCTCCGTACCACTCCACTTGACCTCGAGGCTATTGATGGTAGACCCATACAGCCGCTGCAGGTCACCCACTAAACTGTTCCTTTGTCTATGGCTCTAGGGGCTCTCCATCACAAAACCTTTCAATTCCAGGTGATCCACTCTCCTCACTATCCTGTGATCCTGAGTTGGGCAAACATAATCCCACAGTCGATTGGGCAAGGGCTGAAGTCATGGCATAGTCACCCAACTGTTCCAAGACATGCCTAGTAAAAGTGGGGAGGGTGCTAACCACATCCTCTGTCTCTTTGCTGCCTGACGAGTACCAAGAGTTCTGTGATGTATTCGATAAGAGCCAGGCTGGTGAATGAAGCACCTCCTAGCAGTGATGGTAGTTAATTTCTTATTAACCCTTTGAGTGCCAGAGGCATATCCACTGAATGTGTTACAATGTGTTAGATAATTCTATGGAACTCAAAGGACCATCCCTTTAAAAGGATAGTAATAAAACGTTTCCAGAGCAGCTCAGTTTGTTCATCATAGACAATAATACTGCCGGCTGCTGCTCTTATCGTCCAAAACTGTACAATTATGATATTATTTTATGCAGAAGTTTTCCCTCCTGCCCCTTTTCCTGTTCTAACGCTGCTTCCTTTTAGATCACTTGACCGGGCAAATCATAATGAGGGACAATCTTCTCTTAGTCAGTATAAGGAATCTTTTCCTAATACTAACTTCCTCATTGTGATCCGCTGTTTGATCTTGGAGTAAAATGCTCACATTGGGAAAAGGGGAGGGAGGGGTAAACTTCTGCATAAAATAACATCGTAATTGTACAGTTTTGGACAATAAGAGCAACATCAAGCAGTATTATTGCTTATGATGAACAAACCAAGCTGCTTTGGTAACATTCTAGTACTACTATCCTTTTAAAATGCTTATCCTGGGTTCTCAGTGGTACAAGAGTAAAGGAAGTGCTTGCAAATAATGAAATGGTAATAATTTTAATTCAGTTCTGTCTATTTCTACAAAATATATGTGTAAAACTGTCCAAGTCCACATATTGTTATGGCATGATACACCCTTTGAGTATTAGAGGGGTATTCAATGTCTTGCAAAGCATTCAAAGGGTTAACAGCCTCTATATTCCTTGTATGTAAACTGGATTCTGAGTTAGGACAATATTTGACTGCAAATTGAGGTAATGAATTCATTACTTAAACATTATCATTATAACCTGTTATAAAATATATTCTCTTTGAGGGCATATAATTAACTCTTATTACTAATTACTGAAAACCTGGAGAACTGCCGGCTCTAAACTGATTATATAATCACATCAATTTTCAGAGGTAGAAGTTGGTAATTAACAATTTATCTTTAATGCAGAATTTGACTTACCTACCACAGTATCTGTAAAACTTATTGCATCATATTGACTTTTGATCTTAAACAATGATGAATTTATACCCAAGGATGCTCTGCAATTAAATAGAGTGGGATTCTGGTTCCCCTAGATCTTTGTTTACTTTAAAACCTGTGTGTTAAAAAGATGCTAAATATTTACTAGAAATTGACAGTTAGGTCAAGAGAACTTATTACGGTCAGAGACCTTCATACAGCCGTGAAGGAAATTAATTTATGTTTTATTTTTGCATTGTCTATGTTTTCCTAATTTACTGAAATGTTTAATCTGTCTTTGGTTTACACATGCTCTTAAAAAGCAATAGGCTTCAACAATCATGTATGAGCTGGGAAGTTGATGAGATTTTATGATCATGAGATTACAATAAGCTTTATCTTAAAGATATTTCCTGAGATTTTTTTTTCACAGAATTTCTGTAGACTCACTGGTTTGTCAATATTTTTGACATATTGCATGTTATTTACTAGTAGTTAACTACTGAGGTGTGTGGAGCAAATTAGCAACTTGTTAGGTGTCAGTTTTACCTTCTTTGATTACTATTGGTATTCAAGGAGAAGTTGATTGCGCTTGCATCATGACTGAGCTGTGTTTCAAGGGTGGAATTTTTGTTTTAACTAGTAGATATTTGTAGGTAATATTATTTATATATATATATATATATATATATATATATATATATATATATATATATACACTAGTATGAAGGCCCAAAAGTGTCACCCAGCAGCCTTGGCTGCTGCCCTGGAGCCAAAAGTGGAGACAGGCAGTAGGCTGTTTGGAGCTCCCCACTCCGGATAAGCTGTGCTGCCACTCTGACTGCAGGCCGGTGCTTTCGTCCAGTCTCTACTACGCATTACTGCATCATTCCGGCACCACATTCTCTCAACATCTCCTCTCCAAATAGCAACACACCTCCCCATAGTGTAACATTTTGCCCTGATTATCTTCCCTAATAGCCACTATTAATGAGTAAAGAAACAAAAAGCATCATTATCAAAATGCAAACACATGGATGAAATGTATCTGTACTGAGCAGCTGACAATGCTTATACCTTCACTATGTTAATGATGGTTTATTTTGTTGCTATACCAGTCCAGTCTCTATCTCCTATGTATTGCTAATCATAGCATAGTCCAAATATAATACTTTGGGCATCAGATAGGTATCTAACACATTGCAACTCAAAACTTTGGATAACTCTCTGACACGCAAAGGGTTAAACTGATCAACTTTCAATACAAAATAAAACTAACAGGAGCTACACTGATACTTTCATATTTGTTTTTGCATTCCATACCTTCTGTTGAGGCTTGTAACTTTAATATAATATGCATATTCCCATTTAAGTTATGTAGTTTCTCTGTTTGAGTGAATCAGAACAAGTGAGCCATTGATTCTCCAAGCTCTATATCTGCTTGTGTATTCCCACTTATGCATTCAATATTTCATGTCAGTTATAATTTTTGGTTAATATTTGCTTTTTTTAGATATATGTCTTATGTTACCACCCAGGAAAGCCTTTTTGTACTCTTTTTTTGTTTCTTTATTCATTTTCTATTGTTTCATATTTTTATTCATATTTTCTCTTTTTTTTTGTTATTATTTTTTTTTGTCATATTGGTTTTCATTACTCTAGATCTTTTATCCTTGTAGACCTGTTTTAGTCCACTGTTCTATTGTAGTATCTATTCCATCACATACGGTATTTTCCTTATAGCCATACTTTTAATTATAACACAGGATGAAGGATGACTATTGATCATATATAATCTGTTTGTCTTCACGTTAGGTTTTCTTCCCTTGTTTGATGTTATTTTCTTTTCATATTTTTATTTCAAGTTGACCTACAATGCACGTAAGGAATCTGGTGAGCTGGAAACTAACTGCTTGACTAAGAAATAACATAATTGTGAATGTGAAAAACTGTATTGCTAAGAGAACATATTGCTATCCATTAACCACCTTCAAACACATCATAACCAGTTTAGACTTCATTTAACCCATCACAAACCATTTCATTTCTCCTCATTTATCATGTCTCATTACATTTCATCACAACATTTGGGACTGGATTGCTGTATTAAATTCTCAAGGACTATTCCCTGCTAAGTACTGTATTTCCTACTTTGGGTCATCATGATGTAATAATAATAATATCAAAGTATTTTACTAGGAAGGACACATTGAGATAGATATCATTGCCCAATTTAATGAGTAATGGTTCATTTTTTGTAATATTTATGCAAATTGTATGGATTATACACTCAGATTTATGGTACTAGTTGTTTAAAAGCTATTCATTCATTAAAGCTTATATCACTATACGTATATTATTTATAGTGATATTCATTGAAAGGGTGTCTCTGCCTAATAGCCAGTTTTGGTTGTGATACTTTCCAAAAACTTCCACTGTACATTAAATTGAGTGCTGTTTTTTCTAGGAAAAAGTTTCTTCCTTGAATTAATAATCCACATGTATATTAGACAGACAGGGAAGATCTAGAAGAGTAGTCAATCACAGCCAAGGTCAGGGAAGGCGGAAAGGAGTCAACAAGAGAAAGAAATATCTGCAGTATAAATCACTCAGAACATCCACCAACATAATTTACCCCTTGTAAGTTGGAAAAAAGTAAAGAAAAGTAAATAAAACATAACCTTTATTGTTTAAAAATAAAAAGGTGGCAAATTAATAAAGAAATACATCATTAGCTCATACTATACTTTGGGTTGATATGGTCAGAGGCTATGTGCCATTTATAATATATGTATATAACACCAAGGTATTCGCTATATCCAGGAGCAAAAATCTTGTAGTACTTAAAAAAGTTCATTTGCATCAGATATGGCATCTGTGGTTAAGTCTGATCATGTTTTATTTCTTAACCCCTTAGTCTCTTAACAGAGTACTGGGCATAACAAACAGATAATGGTCTCATATAGTGTTAGAGACTACACAATGCTCAGATCATTAATATGTTTCAGTATAAACTCTACAGTTGGAACCAAGGATGTAAATTCAGTTTGTGATATTAACCTAAATGACTAAAATAGAAGGGAGGAAAAAGGCCTTTTAGTTCTGATATGGCTCCAAGTGCATTGAGATCAGGTGGAAAGGAGGCAGAAATGATGAGACAAGCAGGGTCAGGAACACAGTACAAACTTACCAACGCTAGAAGCTTGATAATTGGGCAAAACCACACGAGGGAGGGGGATTAAATAGGGAAGAGTAACCAATAGCAAAGGGCTGAATCAGCTGCAGATCAGTTGACTGGCAGCAACTGATAGACAAAATCTGACAGCTAACCAGAAGAAACAAAATCATGATCCTGAGAGCAGACAAAATGGAAAGAAACAGAGACAGCATAACATGACAATACCAGGTTAAAATCTGTTCAGAAAAGACAGGATAGGAAATAAAGACAATGGAATTTATTTTTATTTGAATAACAGCATAAAGGCTAATGTAATACAAGATACAGAATACAGATTAAAGGGCAGTTGGTTAGTCACTGAAAGTGGAGACACTGCTGTTGTTTGCAATGGAGTTATATATAGGCCTCCAGGGCAAAATGAAAAATTACATGGAGAACTGATGGAGGAAGTATTTAAAATGTCAACAAAGGGCAAAGTCATAGCTCTGGGGGATTTTATTGTGAATGTGGAGCAGGATTATCCTGGATTCCTTGCAAAAGGCATCACTTAAACAACTGGTTAATGAGCCAGCTCAGGAGGAAGTATTACTAGATTTAATATTCACAAATGGTGGTAGAGTATCTAACATGTTGGTGGGAGAAATCTTGGACTCTCAGTTTGGTTTAGTATACAGTTAAAGGGCATGCATAATCACACTAAAACAAAAGTATTACATTGTAGAAGGCTGTTTTTTCATAAATATAAAAATATCTGAATACATCTTTGGAAGAGAACAGATTATTGATTGGAATGCAGGAATACTGGGGATAATTGAATCATGAAATATCACATGCAACTGAACACTGTATTAGGCATGTGATGACAAGAAAACTGTAAAAACAAGCCACTCTGGTTCTCTAGGAAAGTAGCTGGTTTTGTTAATGGGAAAAAAAATGCTTATAAAAATATAGGTAGACTCAGCTGGATTGAGACAGTAAAGTTTAGAAGGAGAAACAGAGGGAGGCTAAATACATAAGATATGCCAAAGCCTAAGCAGAAGAGAAATAAACCCAGTCAGTGAAGAAGGCTGGCAAAGGTTTATTTAGTAATATTGGTTATAGGAATAAAACATATGGATGTATAGTTAGACTTATGACAAAGGATAATAGATATGTGGAGTGTGATAAGGCAACAGTTGACTGCATAAATAATTATTTCTGATCAATTTTTTACAGTTGACTGTGAAGAAGATCAAGTGTTAAGTGATATAAGTAGAGGAAGGTGTCTTAAATGTACTATCTGAATTAAAAGTAATAAAAGTCAGTTGGTCCAGATGAAGTACATCCAGAGTAAAGAGCTTAGGGCTGTCCTTGCTGAAAATTTTATATCAGTCACTATCAACAGCAATGGTGCCAGATGACTAGAGAACTGCCAGTGTTGTCCCACTTTACAAAAAGGGTAGTAGTGAAGACTCTGGCAACTATAGGATTGTGTGTCTAATGCTAGTTATGGAAAATTAATGGAAACCCTTATGAAATGAGAATAGTTGCTTTTCTTAAATCATCAGGTTTAGATGATAATTGTCAGCATGGATTTACTTCAGGAAAATCTTGTCAGGCAAATTGTATTCATGGTACAATGTAGATGTAGCATACCTAGATTTTGCTATAGCTTTTGACACATTCCAACATAAAATCTGTTCCACAATTTGCATGGCTCGGGACTGGATTCAAAGATAGTTGGCTGGAAAAAGCAATGGCTGAAGGATCAAAGACAGAGGGTCATAGTGAATGTAATACATTCAGAAGAATGATGCTTACTAGTGGAGTACTTCAGGGATCCGTTGTGCTGATTGATATATCTGTTAGTAATATTGCTGGTTTGTTTCAAGGTAAAGTGTGTAAGACAAATAAGAAGTGAGTTTAAAAAGGTTAGAGGAATGAGATATAAAATATAATGCAACAAATGCAAAATAATACATAGTGAACACAAAACCCCAATGGCAGAGCATAGACCTTATTATGCTCTGCTGACAATAACCGCAGAGGAAATGAGTTATATCCGATGAAATAAATGTAGAAAATGCAACAAACCCATGGAGAAAGACAGAAGGGTACTAGGATTACATGAAAAGGAAGTAGCAACATGAGTGGTTGATTCTTAAACAATACATTAATTTAAGAACTCTTAGGATAGACATATGGCTATTCTAGGAATAAAATAAGTCAGGGAAATGGGAATACTAGATGGGCCAATTTGTTCAGCAGTCCAATTCCATTTCTATGTATGTATAACAATCTGAATAAGAAAAATTGAGCAAACCAACTACAGCATGGGGGACAAATACAAATTGCCCAGAGTCCTACTACCTGAAGAAGGGCTTTGAAACCCCTTGAAAGCTAGAGAGTTCTCCATGTAACTGTGAAGACTACTACAACATTCATTGAGTTAAACGTGCCATTTAGATTAATGGGGGTTTCTGTTTGTCACCTCATTTGGTTCACCTTAGAATTTTATCAAATCTTCTTAGTACATCAGAGTCACTATGTCTATGAATGTAACCAAAACACAGAATAGCTGCTAGGTTTCAAGATCAAATGCATTATTAGTGTACTGCATAGCCAAACTGAAACATTACTAGTAGGAAGAATAGCACCATTATATGCCCCAAGCTGGCAACAAGACACAGTACCCGCCAATGCTCCTGCTTAAAACTCAACTTAAATTTTTGCATCTAGCTATTTTGGTCAAAATTTGTTCTACTAAATCTATTTAAATAATAACAATGTCAAACTATTTTACCAGGAAGGATACATTTAGATTGACTCTCGTTTTCAAGTATGTCCTGGGGTATAGATATTATTATAACCCAATTTAATGGTACTCATTTTATGTACCTCAGAAGGATGAAAGTCTGAGTCGACCCTGCTGGGACTAGAACCTGTGAACCTGAGGTTTAGAACAGATTTACAGCTGGTGCATTAAACAAGTGAGTCATATGACTAGAATCTCACCCTTCCTCTTGAATGTGCTTACCAAAATCTGGATCTGAATTAGCTTCACATTATTTATTTATTTAGAAAGAGTTTTGCCAGGAAGAATAAATTGAAATGTCTTTCATTTTCAAATATGTCCCAGAGAACACTGATTATACAAAGTTACACATTTATGCACCTTTACACACATATAGAAGCAAGAAAAATAAAAAATTTAATGCACTTGCATGTTGCTTTTAAATACAAGAAGCAGTTATTCGCTACAGGGAAATAAAGAAAAGAAGGTGCTTCTTGTGCAGTATCTCCTAATTCTCAGAATCACCACACCATCACCCTTAAAAAAATGACTCACTAAAAATATATGCTGGAAATGCACTTATGTACAGACCAGACTTTAAACTCAGGTAGTTGAAGCTGCTCCCTTAGACAGCATTTGTAGTGCTTCTAATCAGATCTTCTGGCTGCTCACTCCAAATAACTCCACCCACGGATCCAGGTAAAGAAAAAGAGAGAAACAGAGGGTGCCAGTAGTGCCTTATCATACTGGATATGGATTTGAACTCAAATAGCAATAACACTCACATTGACAAGCAGCTGTGTAGTAGACCTACGTGCAAACACAGCTAGACAGACATTCAGAGTAATTCCTAATATCTCTGTTTGGTCTTATATAGGTAAGATAACCCTTTCATCCTCGGACAAAATTCTCCAAAGTGGCAAGTTGAATCTCCATTCAAAAATATTTAATGCCGTATAAAAAAATGAAAACTGTACCACTGAGTACTGCTACCCAGAATTAGATTCTTGAACAGGCAATTGATAGAATCAGGAAGCAGCATTAAATAGGAAAATGAACTCCATGGTGTAAAAGGAGATATTCAACTACAGCAGCAATCTGTCATGCAACAAAAAACAGCTAAGCAGAGTGTGACAAATATGTTTGGAGGTACTAACTGCACATGTTCTTACAAGAGAGTAGAGAAGACTGCAGCAAAATTAACTAAAGATATAGAGGATTTGAGGTATAAAGAACATCTAACCCAACTTGGTTTTTTACTCCAGAGAAAATATACTTAATAGGGGATCTCGTTACATTGTATAAGTAAGTGCAAGGTCAATGAAACAATCTATAGTGAGCATTTCATTCCAAGGCCTGCTGGCATAACTAGGATCCACCCCTTATGATTAAAGGGAAGGAAATTCCAACTTCAGCAGATCATTTTTTTTAAAGTCTGGTAAATTGTGGAATTCCTTGACCAAGGATGTTGTAATGCCAGATACAATAGTTCAATTTAACAGAAGATTAGATGCATAGCAGAAGTAAATATACAGGGTTAGCATATGTATCAGATGGTAAAATAGGAAGCTCAGGTAAATAGTCTAATGCTCATTTTGGAGTTTGAAATCCTTATATAAGTCTCATTTTATGGTTTATACTAGTTGAACAGCCCATTACACGGGCCACAGTGCCTCTGGCAGCCGGTCACGGGGCAGTCACACGCAGTGGAAACTGCCCATGCCTCGGCTGATACAGAGCTGGACGCTCCTTCGGAGCACCCAGGTCTGTATCGCCGCGGCGAGGCCAGTCTCTACTGCGCATGACTGCCGCACGTGCAGCAGTGTCTACTGCGCATGTCGGGCGTTACACACAACTTAGCGAATTATTATATAGGATTGTGGCAAAGTTTGAAACTGATGGACTTTTCAATCTAATTTTCTATGTAACAATGTCATGTGTAGTTATGCCCTAAGTAAGTTAACACATTCCTTTCTGACTCCAAAAGGCACAAGGATTTATCACCAGATCTATAATTCTATCAGCATTAAAACCAATTCTCTAAATTGTTCTTAGCTAAAAAGGTATCCAGTAAATATTTTTGGAACATGTCTACAGTAGCTACAGTCTACAATAAGACAAATAATTATGTATCCTAATTTCCCTTACTATAAAACATTCCTGACTTTGGTTTAGTCAAAAGCACCTCTATTCCCATTTTAATGGACGACAACTTGTTACAGCTTTGAATATAGGATTCTTTAGAGAATTTTTGTACTGGCTTTCTCTACATTTATAAATAGAAGTCATATCCTACCACCAATAGATGTAATGTAGTTATTGCACATCTCTCTACTTTTTCAAGGTCATAAATTACTTTTTAACCCCTTTAATGACAGTTAAATGAGTGGCTATCTCTAGCCCTAAAGGGGTTAAGAACTGTCATAGATATTCTAGATAAAGTATAACCAAAGATTTATAGTGAACTAGAATTATATTATGTTCCTGTTTTTACCTTTTTATGTACATGGTAGTTCCCTATTAGCTCTTGCAGCAGCTGACTGGCATATGGCATTGCATGCTGAGGCTGATGTACTAAGAAAAGATGCAAAAGTCTGGAATAAACCAACTGCACCAAAATGTTGCAAATATCCATTGATCAGTTTTCCTAAAACACACCATCCTTACTGTTTTAAAGTCTATTGTCTAAAAGTACTTCTGAATCATTCTTCACCAATGACTCTTCAAGTAGTTTCCCTTTTAATTTATATGTAACATGCTTTTTATTGTAACCCAAATGCCTTTTATCTATATAAACCTTAACAGCCACTTTACCATCAATTCACTTGTTTTAATCAAATCTTTCCGCAGAAAAAACATTCTGCTCTGTGTAAAAAATGAATAGCAACAAGAAGGAAGAGAGAAAACTTTACTAAGTGGGCTTACGGGGACAGAGGGGACAGTAGAACATGTGGTTACTTCATCCTCATGTTGCAATTTCTTTAATGTTCATTCTCTGCCAAAGCACACTATCCTATATAATAATTTGCTAGGATGTTTGTCAGAAGCCATCATGCACAGCAGAGACTGACCATGTTCCGGCAGTCTCTACTGTGCATGATTGCATCGAGTGAGTGAGGCGACGCAAGACTGCATCGTGTGGAGCAGTGAGCTAGCGCCTGCTTAACCCTTTGAGTGCCAGAGGGGTATGTACCCCTCTGGCACTCAAAGGGTTAACATTGCCTGGACCTTGGTCCGTGTACACGGGATTTTACACTAGTGATACTATAATGGAGCAATTGATTGGAGTGCAAATGTCTATTATATTAATAACAATATTTTTATTTTAAATAAAGTGCTTAAAGTATTTATGAATTGATTTACTCATTTAAAACTCCATACATTTTTCACGCATAAATGGGAAATACTTTAGATGAATTTTTTAAAGACTTTTCTTGAATTTGAATGACTCTGACTGACTTTCCTAGTGCAGATAAATCCTACTACATTCTCCTTTTGCCTTTTTAATTGTTCTAACATTGGGTTGGAAATAGCATTCACCTATGATAAAATATTCAAATATAAGCATGCTATTTCAAGCTTAAATAACATGTTAATTTGAACAAGAACATGCTTTTTTAATATATGGCTTAGATTTGAAATTTGACAATGTTGTGCTTGTAGTGTACCTTTTTTAACTCATTGTTCACCATAGGTGGTGTGCAATGCATTGTGCAGTCCTCTAATCCTCAAGGGGTGTATTGTGGTGAACGAGATTGGAAACAATCAGAACATTAAGAGCAGGGGATATGCTAGGTTAAAAAAATACATGGGTTTTGGACATACCTAGGACCACATGCAGAAGGCAAAATATAATCAACTAGTATGAAAGCCTGTGTACACGGGCCAAGGTCCTGGCAATGTTAACCCTTTGAGTGCCAGATGGGTATGCTACACATTGCTTTGCTATGCGTTGTGTACCCCTCTGGCACTCAAAGGTTTTAAGAGGCCATTACCTCACTGCTCCAATCAATGCAGTCTTGCGTCGACTCACTCATGCCATGCACTCATGCGAAGCAGAGACTGCCCGAACGCACATGACTGCATTGTGACAAACATCCTAGTGAATTATTATGTAGGATTCTGGAGCAAACCACTGCCATAGAGGCCGAGGAGCACAGAAAAAAAGCCTTCAAATTCCAGTTGATTATAACAGAGAAAATGTTTTCAAGGCTGTGTCCTACAGCAAGGTAAGTTTTGAAAAAAATGTTAGCAGGCAAATAGTAGGGTAAACTTTAACACAATTGTTAACAGGCCTTCATCAAGTTAAACATTGATAAAATTGTTAGTTTATAATGATTTTTTGGTTCACATGCTCCAGCAAAGGAGGTCGATGAAACCCATCATGGAGCATTTGAATAACCTTAAAATCAGATACAGCTCGGGATTTCCATTCAGCCTACAGGCAAAATTTGGAGGTAAATCTGCCTATGCTTACATTAAATCAATGGAGGACGTGGACACTTTTTTGCACTCAGCTCCAGCTTCTGCTACTTTCTTCCCCATCAGATGCCAGGATGGAAATAGAAAAACCTCCTCAGCCCTGCATCAATGGAAAGCTTGGGATATTCAGTGATGATCCACACTGAAGCACCAGAGGAGAGCTGAACACTCTTCTCAGGAGGAAACTCACTCTGCACACCTTGTGTTTATTTTTCTTTTGGGACGCTTTTGTCTTTTTTGGGATTCATCCATTATTTAGGTTATAGTTTCTGTTGATACAATGTTGCTTTCTTTCACCCCATGCACTTGCCCTTGCCTCTGGGTGGCCGTCTTTCAGTGCCCTGAGCTCCTTTTCAGGATATTCCAGCATGATATGTGTGACCTGGGACATTTATACATTTATATACTCTGGGGACTGGAATACACCCATTATTTCATGGAAACTCGCAAAGCACCCCTATCCTCACTTTGTGGGAATCTACTCTTCAATAAACACTGATGAGGTCCTCGGCTGAACTTCTTGGTAGTGTCATGTATAATTGCACTTGCATAAAATGTTCTGGGTTGGGCTGGGGACAAAGCACAAGATGGTTATGTATGCCATGGGACTGATCATTGATATGAGGCGAGGGAAATAAATTTGCATCTGCCGTCTGCACCAGGCTTTCCCCATCACTTACCTCTAAGTACATACTAATGTCGCACTTAGATGTCAACACTTCCAAGGGCATCTTTACTCACCTTCACTACTCTGTTCCTATCACAAGTAATTTTCTCCGCATTGAGAATTCACTGCTCATTTTCTCTGGCCTGTCCCTTCTATGGTTTCCAACATTGAGGGATATAACTTTTAAAGGTTCTGGATGTTGCTCCCCCTTTTGACTGTGGCTTGCTTCATTATGGTATATATTATAAGAAAATATTTTTATAAAACATATAGAAGGTTTATGATAGCTTCCTTTCCAATGTGTTTCTTGGACCATTCTGATACATGATTTCATTAGACTAGCTGCTCAATCCCCCACGTGGGAAAGATTCCACCTCAGCTGATTGTTACTAGCCTTCGTCTGACCATCTCAGCTGTTTGTTACTAGCCTTGGTCTTGCCCACTTCCTCCTTACCTAATTTAGCCCTCTTAATAGCTTTTATACTTCCCCTCTCCACCAGTCCTATTGCACAATACCTATTATTCAGTGGTGCTTCACAGTATTAGGTAGGGTTTGATGTTTTTTCTTAGACATTTTATCATAGTAGATGGTACCCACCTCTACTTTTCACATCTTTCACCTGGCTTTCACCTCTTCCTTTCCCCAGCCCCTTCCTTCCCTCCCCACCCCCACTTCCCTGGGTTGGGGGTTCCACTGAAGGTCCTCTTAACTCCCCAACCTCTTAGAGAGGATGGTTGACAGTGCCCAAATATGCTGCTCTTCCTTCAATGTATAGGGGCTGAATTCCCCTTCTCTTTCTCCTCAGTTAAAAAAAGGGTGTCTCATATCCATTCCATAGAACAGTACCCTGGGAAATGTTGAATAAACTAATTTACCATGATGGTAGTTTTATCTTGCTTAAAGGGAAATTATATAACACTAAAATAACTAGTCAATAATACACAGATTCCTGGGGAGCTCAAAATAGCATTTTTAATTGTATCCAAATTGCTACTTATGTTTGTAGTCAGGAGAGCTGCAAGAACAATATCTTGACTACATATACAAAGAAAACAGACAGAAGTCTGTGCATCAGATCCTTACCTTTACCGATAAACAACCTGTGACTTACTATAGATAAGAAAAGAGCGGGGTTTAGTTACATGTTTCTGGACACAACCATGATAAGCTTGCTTTCAACCCACTCTCTTCAAGGGTTGTCCACAGTTATTAACTCCATTTACATATTACACAATTCATATAAGTAGAAAAAACAGGGTGGAAACTCACACAATTTTTTCAGACGTTTATGACACATTTCAGTCACAAATGTCACATACAATTTGTCAGTGACAGAAACCTAAGAGGCCATATAGCTACAAGTCGCCCTAAGATGATGATGAATTCTTCAGAGAAAAAGGGCATATTTAACTCTAGTGCTCCAAAAGGTAATTATAAATGTTTACATAGCAGATGTACAAACTGCAGATTACTAACAAAATTAAGAACATTAAGAGTTTCTCCAATCACCAAATTTACAAAATTAAGAGCCTTATCACTTGCGAAACTTCATTTGTTATTTATGCCATCACATGCGGATGTGGTATTCAATATGTGGGGAGAACTACCAGAACTTTACGAGATCAAGCCCGCGAACACAGATATCTTATAAGCAAAAAATCAGTAGACCATGCAGTTTCAAGACATTTTAATATCTGTGAACGTGGAGGGTTAAACAACTTCAAAGTGACTGGCATAGAACATATCTCTATATCAAATTCCAATAGATTCGCTACATTATGCCGTAGAGAAGCCTATTGGATATATACATTGGACACATTACAACCAAAAGGGCTAAATGAAGAATTAGAAGTTAGTAATTTTCTTCATACGTAATCACTATAGTTATGTTTCGAGAGCTCGTTAGTTTCTTTCCTTTTTTTGTCAACCCAAGATCAATTTATAAGGTGAAGAGGGGAAAGGAGAGAGGTGAGAACGAAAGGGAGGAGGAATAAGGGGGTGATAGGAGAGAGGAAGAATAAGAATGAGAAAAGAAAATAGATTAATGTATGTTTATTTGTACACGTTCTTTTAAGACTGGCTTATATATGCTATTTTATAAGTGAATGTTTACAATATTGTGCAGTTAGCATGGCCTTATGTTTACACATGAAGTTATGATACACATATGCATCCTTATGATTTTATCATATATTTTAATATTTAGTTCTTACTATATATTTAAATGTTTTGGTTTTATTGCATTGTGGATTGGTGGTCTTACTTGTATATATGTCTCTCTGTAGGTCATTTCTATCGAGATGCAGTAGTGATGGAGGGCGTTCCGGTTGCTATGGCAATGATGGGACGGGGTCTGTGCAGCACGAGGCGTGAAACAGCCGGCCAGTTCTCTCACCTCGGTTTGAGCCAGAATCATGCGGTGCACACGCCGTCCTCCATCTTCACATATGGTATGTCCACTTAATTCATTGTGCAATAGATCTCTATATATACGAGTATTATTGAATTGCTTTTTATTCCCTTATGAAGTAGAATATAGCTCTACGAAACGCACAGAGTAGGGACGTTTTACCAAATAAAGTCATTTATTTATTACATTTGATCTACGGGTCTCTTCTCACTGTAGCCAGGCTATTAGATTCACATATTGCATATCCATCTGGTGAGTGCGGCTCTCGGCAGAGCATTTATTTCACATTCTATATACAGATATTTTCTCAGATTGGGTCTCTGCTTTAGTGCTTTCACTTTAAGGTTTCTACTATAGTGGAGATTGGGTCATACAGCCGGGCCGGGATTTTCTCTGCATAGTTCAAGTACAGATCTGGTGAGTCTGGTCGTATATGTGGACAGAATTTCACGTACTTTACAGATTCAACCTTAGGTCTGTTCTTCTCCTTTTTTTCAGTTCAGGACTATTATACCACCCATTACTGACTGCACAGAGCAAGACTTCATACTTACCATCTGTCTGCAGAAGTTGGAGAGATCACCACAAGTGGCCCCCGTAGAAGGGCATTCTCTGTATTTTTATTATCTTTTTTATTGTACTATTATACTATTATATTTGCATTGCTCTTGGAAGTTTGCACTTGTCCATTTTTCTTAGAGAAACTGTAGGCAGTTGAGCTCAGTTCTCTGCACTGACAGCAGCTTTGGGTGTCATAAGCAACTCATGAATGCAATCAGAGTTATAAGCATTTATATATAGGAGGAACTTACACCTTAGCACCCCCCACACCAGTATTACACCATCTATATTAAAACATCTCCACCACAGAATATACCAAACCATAACACATATATAGAAAACACATGTAACATATGCATGTTACAGATGCACTCATTACTCCTATCCATTTACTGTAAATATTTATATTAACACAGAAGGTTCTATGGCTTCTGTAGCACTGAAATGAATTATTGATTTTGATTCTTCCTGCATGAGTTCCTGACCTGTACTATCTGGACCTTCACTTTATTCAAACCCATACATCTAATTCTAGCTGCATTTTTACCATGGACACCTCTAAAAGGATTTATTATTGTAGTATATATTTCTCCTTTCCTCATGGCCCTTCAGTGTTCCTATATCAAATCTTTTAAGGGTGGATCATTTTACCTACACATTATACACATCTCTGGTTTCCAATTATATTTGACATTTTTTACTAGGGATGGGCAGAAATTTCGCCTCAAACTGAAATTGGCGAATAATGGT
The DNA here is from genome assembly GCA_037306005.1 of Rhinophrynus dorsalis. Taxonomy (NCBI): domain Eukaryota; kingdom Metazoa; phylum Chordata; class Amphibia; order Anura; family Rhinophrynidae; genus Rhinophrynus; species Rhinophrynus dorsalis. The sequence continues at coordinate 291,067,869 of CM074721.1, forward strand.
TCTTCCAGGTTGGTGAATAATTTCCAGGGAGAAGTACTGATTTTCTGTTTATTTTGCCCAGCTCATTCCATTGAAATCAATGGGAATTTATACACAATGCATAGCAAATATTATTTTATTTCCCAAAAGCATAGTATAAAAGGGGCATGAGGTTGTCTGTGTTGGTGGGGTGTGGAGAAAGAAACAGTTGAACAGGGAATTTATGTTTGGGGGGTTGTTTAATGGGATTGGGGGCCAGTTAATACAAAATAAATCCAAAATACAAATATAAAACCCATGACATAAAATGGGTCTGAGGAGGGCGCCTGTGTTGGTGGGTGGAGTCTGGGGAATTAATCAGTTGAACAGGGAATTTGTGTTTGGGGGTTTCTTGACTGGTATTGGGGGGACAGTTAATAAAAAAATAAAATAAGAAATGTGTATGTAAAATGATAGAGACAGGAACCCCCTGACATAAACTGCCATGGGGGTGGAATGATACTTGATTTGATAGAGTATTTTGTAGCAGATGATTTGTTAGATTTTGCTGTTAGAGGCCAAAGCCCGCAAGAAACATTTATTTGTAGGACTTAGACTTATTAGAAGCAAAAGCCCAGAAGAAACATTGATTTGTAGGGCTTAAACTTGTTTGGCCCAATCCCTGAGAGAAATAAAAATCCCTAATGGCCTACTGCCGGGAGATGAGGTCCTGTTGGCCAGTGGCCACAGGCCATTGTCAAATGTCCTGAGGTAGATGCAGAATTTGCTACTGCTGTTCTTGCTTCTGCTCCTGGGTTGTTTAAGCAGCAGTATGATTAGGAAGCTGAAAGGGAATGGGATCAACAACAGCAGTAACATGGTTGATGGATGATGAAGGCTCCACTCACCATGACTAACTCCAGTGATGCTTCTGTGGCAGTAGCAGCTGTCACAGTGTTCCTTACCTTAGTCCCAGCGTCGCTTGGCCACTTGCTGCTGTGTGCCTAGGGCTGGGTATGACGCTTCGGCTTCATTAACCACGTCTTTCCTGGCTTGCGGTCTGACCGCATCTGGAGCCCCCAGTGGTCGTCCGTGTCCTCTTCCTAAGCATCGCAGCTGGTTTAGATGACACGGGTTTGGGCGCGAGTTTCGACGCATCTCTCTGTTCTCTGCGTCACTTACAGGCATGAGTCAGCTGTATTGATGCAGGTGTTATTGTATATCTTGGGACTATGAATCTCCACCTCCCTACTTCCAGGCTGGGTATAAGAGGGCTCTGGTTGTTTCTTTTGAGCGCTCTGTGTATGACCTAGGTTTATCTGACCATCCATCCTGGTGCTGACCTGTGGCTCTGTCTGACTATTCTTCCTACTTTATCCTTTGGCATAGTAGACATCCAATCTGGTGCACACCTGTGGCTCTGGCTGACATCCCACTCTGGTATTTACCCCTGGCTAATCCTAGGAACTGCTCGACCTTGACCATCGTGTGAGTCAGTAAGAATCTTCCTTGTTCCTTATCCTGTGGAAGAACTCTGTTGCTGCACATTGTGGTTACCTTACTCGCTACTCTGAGACTACCACTGGCAATCAGCCTAGTCTCTAGCAGAGAGGTTACTCCAAGTGGCCTCCTATTTCTGGTAGGAATTGATGGCTTCCTCTGTCACCCTCTGAGCCTTGTTATTATTTTATTATCTATTATATAGTACTATTCAGTAAAGGTGGTTTTAATATTATAGTACTGACTCCTCGTTTATTCCTGTTAACTGTAACAGCAGCACAATAAGCAGCCCCCAGTCTATGTGGAGAAAATAAGAAGTTGGCCAATAATTCTTCTCCACCTGCCCCTCCTCCAAAATCATGGGTGTGTTGTTATTAGAATAGAAATGTTTCCCTTGAGAGCAGGAACTGTGCCTCCCATCAGCAACTGCAATGTGCACAGTGTGTGTGATAAATAACATCTGGGGGCACAACTGTATCCAAACACCATGACACCAGAAACCAAGTACTGCCGCTGTCATTATAACCCTTGTAAAGACCCCGCTAAGGACACATGACAACTTGCTGACAGTTTAATAGTAATGATGAACCCTCCCTGCCAGCATCTTAGCATATTCTGTGGGATGGAATCTCCTCAGATTCCGCTTGATGCCCTGATTGAGATCCTCCTCCACCACACTGGAATGTGTGGTCAGTGCACCACACAGTGTGCAATGGGTGGACATGAACAGAGTGGCTATCATTTGGCGGGGAGGTAACGATGAATGAGGTGGATTGGCAGAAGATGTAGTTGTTATCATGTTCCACTTGGACACTGTAGTGAGGGGAAGGGGAGGACTCCCAGAGCCAGAGGAATGGTATGAACACCCTTGACCACTACTCTAGACACTCTCAAATGCTTCCCCTACCACTCCCCTAATACTAGTCCCACCAGCTGCTTCCCCATTACTACTACTACTAACAAACCACATCAAGTTCAACCGCAGAGTCTTCCTCCTCACAGTCACTAGTAATATGAGGAAATTGATTAAACCCTATTTCACTCGTAACACTAACAGGCTGCTGAACTTTCTTAGTACTAGCGCTGGCGGGACTGCTTGAGGATGGCAAATGTGACTTAGGGTCCCCTGCTGTCACACTTGGCATCATCTTCTCCTTCCCTCCCTCTTGAGAATTACATGACATACTAGCAGCAGCTTCAACACTGGTGGCAGCAGGCACAGAACTGGTGGCACTGGCAACAGGGGCAGCATGTCTGACTGCAGGCACAGTATTAGTGGCAGCAGGTTCAGCACTGGCAGCAGGCACAGAACTGGTTGCAACAGGGGAAGCACATCTGACAGCAGACGCAGCATTAGTGGCAGCAGGGGCAGCACGTCTAGCAGCAGGCGCAGGCAGCTGACCTGTCATGCTGTCACTAGTATTAGTACTTGTATCTCTCCCTTCCCATTCCCTTTTCTCTCTCCCTTCCCATTCCCTTTTCTCCCTGTCTTCTCATTAAATTCCCCAGGATCCCTAGGGGTGATTTAGAGGGACTGGACAGCATTGGTTCAGTAGTACTCACTTCCTTCTCCTCCTCAGACTCAGTGGACACATAAGAGTCCTTCCAGTTCCTCCTTTTAATATCTATAAACCTGCTCATAGTGATAGCAGTAACTATGAGCCTCTCCTGCCTCAGTTTTGGCAAAATATCACAGCAACATATCACAGCTCATCTACCTCGCTCTGTAGCTGCTTCCATTGTATTTGACTTCAGCAAATATATCATGTTTTTACAGCGAAAAGGCAAAAACCATGTAAATCAATAGGTGGAAACTTTATAGCCATTGAAAAAAATGGCAAAAATTTTGGCCATTGGGAGAAAAATTTTAAAATTTTAATTGCTAGTTTTAAAGTGGATTTTCCTGTGAAAGACAACATGGTTTTCACTGAAGTTATTGCGGGAACACAGCGAGAGATTTTTTACCCACCCCTTTTCTTAACCAGTCAACATCTTTTTAAGATGTGTATTAACTTCTCACTATAATGTTATGGAAATTTACATTTTTAAAAACTATTTGTGTTTTTTTCTTTACAAGTATCCTTAAAGGAAATGTAAACAATCAAAACCTTATGTATAGTATAGGACGTATCTGCCTTGCAATATTTGTTTTTTTTTATAACAAAAGCATATTGCTTCTTTAAGTTTTGGATCTCTACTGAAAGTTTTCCGATTATTAAAAATGTTTTTAATGTTATCTGCCATCTGTGACACTTTTTCATTACATTTAGGATTTGACTTTTTATGATGTATTAGATCTGCTCTACTCTGACTGCTCTCTGTATTGCTTTATCTAGCACCTGGCATGTATACCCACTAGCCTGAAGTCTATTCTAGAGCTTATTCAGTGCTTCAAAAAATACTGCATCAGATGAGTTATTCCTCTTTAATCTCAACAATTGTCCATACAGCATCTTCTTGGTTACATGCTAAGGTGACTCCTGTGATGGAGACATGAGCTAAAAGCTGTTATTATCCTAAATCTCCTTGTCAGAAAGGAACCTCCATCTAGAGGAATCTTCGTATCTAAACATTCTCTCCCCATACCTCCAAGTACAGATGTAAAGTTATTTATGAAGTTGATATATAAGTATTTGATAAACACATGGAATTGATCCTGGTTCCAATCATAGACAATAAAAATATTGTCTATACACCTGGTCCATGTCTTTAGCTATGGCAAATATGGGTTAAAAAGAATAAGAACCATGTTCTCCAGTCCTCACAATTCTCCAAAAATAAGTTGGCATAAGTGGATTCAACTGACATACCCATTGAGTTACCCCTTAATTTATGATAACATTCTTTGTCAAAGCTGAATCCATTATTAGAGATTAGAAAAATGTCCTGTTTTCTTTTCACATACAGTAATGTGCAAAGGTGTTAGGCAGGTATGAAAAAATGCTGTAAAGTAAGAATGCTTTAAAAAATATACATTTTAATAGTTTATTTTTATCAATAAACAAAATGCATAGGGAGTAAACAGAACAAAAATTGCCTCACTGAGCCTGCTCCCGTCCCACTACCCAGCATCCTCCGATGATGGAGGCTCTCTCTCTCTCTAAGCTGGAGCAATCTTATTGGCTAGATATCGATCTAGCTGCAATCTGCGGCAAGTGGAAGTAGGCTGCTGGGCACTTTTTAAACATTAATTTTTGCGCAGATAATTTTTTTTTTTTTAAATGAGTAACATGAAACTTTTTCGCTAAATGCTCTAAATAATGAGCATTACTTCTCTATATGTGATAGATCCACTTTAATGGGTCAACCTAAAGCATATTTATTCTGAAATTATGCAGTGGGTCCACTTCTTGGGAACAGATGGTCTCAATGTGCACCAATTACCAGTCCATATTCTTGGAACAACTCCCATAAAGATGTGCTAGTGTCACCTATTAGACACATTCATTGCTTTCTATGATGATGATGATGTGTTCTGTAACTTGTTGGGATGCTGTTATTGTTGCTGATGCTGAGGGTATAAACCTTTTGCCTACATCCTGTTCACTATGTTTTCTTGTATTTTTACCCCTATGTTTTTTTCATCACCAGGCAGTGCAGCGAGAATGAATTCCTCATTGCTAATAATGGAGACTATGCAAGAATCCTACTCAAAGCATGTTAACATATGATTTACCAGTTTTCAAGGAAAGGTGTACATGTCATTCATTTATGACCTGCAACATTTTATTTAGCACATCTACAGCTTTGCGGGATTGTCTCTCAGAGCTCTGCATTCATAAGGTAGTGTGCCACAGGTGTGAACTGCACTGACGCTGGCCTTTACTACAAGTGCCAGGCCCAGAAGAAACAATGACAGTGAACTGCTGTAGATTCTTCATGCTAGTAGGGTGGAACACATGACATTAGTTCTTAAAAATTTCTGTTTTCTAGAAAGTAACAGGGCAGCATGATTTTATCAAGTTTGCCACCCCACAAGAGTACTTTTCCATAATTTTTGTGCATTTTTTTTATTTCTTTCTAAGAACCAGTAAGTGAATAGTATGCCGTATTTATGACTGAAGCACAAAACTGTTTTCTCGGTTTTACTGGAATCATATATATTTAACCTCATGGGTATTAAGATATCTCCAACTCATTGTTGGATGCGTTGGGGACATCTCTAGATTATAACTCCCGGCAAACATTGTCAGTTATCACAGCAATGGCAAGCTGTGTTCAGATCACCCATGGCCATTATGTGCAAACAATAATATAGGGTGCAATGCACCCTATTTTGTGTGACTGTCTATCACAGTCTCACTTAGAGGCCAAGTGTTCTTGTGCTTCCTACCTCTGTGTGGCCGCCAGTCGGCATGGCCTCCGGCCACTTCCTCATTGCTGGCATCAGGTAACAGGCACAATCACGGAAACCTGTTTATGGGCCCATTCTGAGTGGCCTAATTGGGTCCTGCCTCCTTCTGCTCCTTTATAAACTACCTTGGGTCTGGGAGTCATTGACCTTACGTGGTGTTACTGTTAGTTACTCTTGTGCTCAGTTGTGACCTGTACTTATCTGAGAATCCGCTACATATATGACCCCAGCTTGTCTGACTACCCACATCGGTTCTGACTTGTGTCTCTGGCTGACTTACTCGCTCTGTGTATGAACCTGGCTTTTCTGACTACCCACATCGGTTCTGACCTGTGGCACTGGCTAACTAACTCCCACTTTGTTAACCCTGACTTGTCTGACTACCCACATCGGTTCTGACTTGTGGCTCTGGCTGACTCACTTGCTTATCGTAGTCCCCGGTTTGTCTGTCCTCCGGCTCCTATCTCGCTCCTTGTATGCCCGGCTTGTTTGACCTGTAGCTCTGGCTGTCTACTCGCCTGTACGCTCCTAGCCTGCCTGACTGTTAGCCTCTGTGTCCCATGGCTCTGTCCGACTCTCGCTCCCTGTTGCCTTTAGTCTCCGGTACCTTGCAGTAGTGCAGCACATAGCAGTGTGCAGCTCCGGGTAGGAGCTTGGGCCCTATTATCCGGTGGTCTGGGGTTGTGTGGGATATTATTATCGCTATATCTCATACATTATTATCACTGTATATTCTAATAAAGGTGGTTATATTTTATTAGTGTCTGTCCTTCTTTGCCTGATTACCGTGACACTGTCCAATGTGATTATGGGTCTGTGGCAAAAGATGCCAATATAAACAAGCCTACATAGCAGGTGTTGGGAAACCTGATTCACCCCAGCTGTGGAGGACTAAAACAAACATCATCTCCAGCCAGCCCTTGGCTGTTTGGGGTAATGGGAATTGCAGCCCTCCACAGTTGGAGGGTCACAGATTGAGCACCACTGCTATATGGAAATAAAAGCCAAAGCAAAGCAGTGGCTGGTCAAGTTTCTGAAAAGCACAGCTTGGAGAACTAACTTGCTAACTGTCCTGGGTGACATAGTACATATCATTTCCATTCTAGGCACATTACCAAGGTCAGATATATTGTGCATAAATCACACACTCCTACAGAACATGTTACAGCAAGAGAAAACAAGAGATACAGGCAGCTGTTTTCTTTTTTACTCTCTCGCTTCTTTGTTCTCTGGAGGAAACAGGATACATTCCATAATCTGGCTGGGGAAAATGTGCATTCATTTTAATGAATGCTATAATTTCTATAGCTTGGTTGGACAAGCTGTTATTACCGAATATGCTGTGGTTAACACTTGCTTACAATAAGCAGTTTTCTGGTGGGCAGATGAACAAATTGTCTATCTTACTTTCTGTAAAGTGTTCCAAAACAAAATATATTATTTCTCATTTGAAATTGAAGTTTAATATCTTTGGTGTAGCTGACTTGATCCAGCTCTAATTTCCTTAGCTCTGGTGCACCTCTGGAGCAAATCAATGGCAACACAGAATGCAAATAAAATCTCCCATTTATTTAAACCCCATGAATTCTCAAGAGATTTCCCACTCACTGCTTTGCAATGTCTGGGAGATGCCTCTGATAATCAAGGGGTTTACATCAAAGGGGATGTCTGGAAGTTGTATTTGGTGTAAATGATTTGCTGCAGATATGTTCCAATTCATAACAAGGACCCTCCAATGACTATGTATGCCACCATATTGAAGTTACATAGGAAAACAATTGGATGTGTTGAGCAACAGCTATGAAGTAGATAAAAGAAATAAGAGAAATCTGTTTTTATGAATCTATGGTCTAGGTGCAAATCTATCAGGTTGTCTCAAATGATTATTTCTAAGTCTTCACTGTCCATCATAGAGTACATAAGTATCTCTTCTAGACTGAAACAAAAGAACATGAGGCCTGATAATGCTTTGGTTGCCAACAGTGCTATTACATATTCAGGACTGAATTTTCATATCAGGTTACCTTAAAGGAGCAATAAACTTATTTAATGAAAAAGCAAAAATCATATATTGGCCTAGATTCACTAAAGTTTGAAGAGGGATCAAAATGTTGATGTTCTGTCAGATCAGTGTCAAAGGCACAACGACTGTATTCACTACAGTGTCTTTGACATCACCAGCTATACGAAAAAAATCTGTCCATCAGACAGATTTATGAATTTTTGCTCATCACAACGACAATGGCCTATTTCCATATGGAAATGCAGGATAATAAGCCAGTGTCATATGCAAGGGGGTGTGTTGATATCTTCGACACATTCACTAAACTCTGATAGCAGCCTCTGCTGTTGGAGATCACAGTCTCAACTACACCTACCTGAGGTTGACGAAGTTGAGATCTCCCTGTAATTTCCTATGCAGTATCAGCCCTCAAGCAATCACAAACAGGTTGTCAACTTCGATGTGGAAGGGATGATTTCCCTCACCAGCAATACAACAATCCTGAAGTCTGAAAGCATTCTCTCTGCTTCCCCACTTGGCCAGTAGGGGAGTAAACACTTTCCGCACCATGGACAGCATCACTCCCTTATCTCATTGAGTGCCATAGGGATGCGCATTTCTAAACCCTGTGGCACTCAAAGGGTTAAAAAATGTACACCAAGCACTATGCAATTACCCCTTAGCTCTGTATCATATATGATATATGTTATGCACTCCCAAAGGAACAAGGTTGGGGGTCAGGCAGCATCTATGGGAATTTGTGGCTACCACTTGCCTCCCAGTCTTGTTCCCTTGCCCACTGGTAGCCACAGATCCACAGAACCTCTCAGGGGCATCGAGACCCCTTCTGATGCCTCCTGGCATTGTCAGTTTGGTGAATAGGAAGGCTATTACTGCCTCTTTCTGCTTCTTCTTGAACCGGCTGCTTTTTTTTTAGCAATGGCCGGCTCGAGTAGGACTTCCCTTATTAAACACAGTTCTTCATAACAAGCCATGTGATTTATTCATTCATGAAAAGTGGAGGTGCTATTCATCTCCGCTTTTCATGAATCATAAATCAATAACACAGGAAATGGAGAAATTATATCACTGGAGAAATAATTTATTTATCTAATTTAACTTCATCACCTCTTCATCACCCCCTTAGTGCATCTCTCCCCTTGTGGTTGGACAGTTATTCTGCTGAATTCAATGGGAAGGGTGAGTTGCGTAAGTTGCTGTTGCATAATTAATTAATAATTCCTAAATGAATTGCTGTTTTCCTAATCAGGTCTAATATTTACACCTTGGCTACAAAAACACATCTTCATGGGGTGACCAAAAAAATCTGTCATGAAATAATGAGCCTGGTTGACCTTTGTAGCCTGTTGCTATTGCACAGATAATTTCTCTGCCTCTGACATAAATTAGTAAGTTCTAAAATTATTTCAATTCCTTTCCCCCCTCATAATTTAATCAAAGCAGTATTGTTGCAAGTAATCTGGAAAATCAATTATTGAAATGATTTTATCTTATTTGATGGGAGAAATTAAATTGCTTCTCACATTAATGTAACTGGGCAAATGTAAGCATTGTATGCACTAACTTTGGTGCTCTGTCTAGATGCTTTCTGACATGGAGGATGACATATTGTATATCCCTAATAATTATTCTGTCTAGTTATGCAGAAAACACTGTGCAAGTAGAAATACTTTTTCTATTTTCTATTATGGCTAAAATGGGTCCATCAATCTAAATTGTTGTTGTTCTCAGATTAATCATACAACTGAACACTTCTTCAGTGCCTAGATTGCACTGCTCCCTGTAGCTTGTATCATAATGTGTGTATCTAACAAAATCCTGTTTTTTTTCCTGCATATAAACAATATCATCAAAGCACTGGGTTATTTCTAAACATTATGCTGCATAATTTCCTTGACCAAGGTTTAGTGCTAGTACATTTTTGTTCTCTGGATGTTGTGGAATACAAATCCCATCATTTCCAACCAGCCAATCACTGGTTTGGGATGATGGGAGTTGTAGTACCCAACAGCTGGACGTCCAAAAATTGTCTGTCCCTGCCTTGCATATTGTAAAAGAATTGTAAACACACCAGATTATTAAAGAGCAATTACAAGATTGATGCATTTATTTCTGAGGTTTTCAGCAAGAGAAAATGGAAAGGGTGAAAGATAAACTGGTCAGCAGCAATGGCTGAGATTAAAACACTAAATCAATTTAAGAGCATATATTATAGAACATATAACAATGATAAAAAATGTCCATCTTCTGGTCTAATTTTCCAGTGACCTGCATAAAACATTCAAAAAAATACTTAACTGTAGTTTGGAACAGGAGGTTTCAGTGTTGTATAGTAATGTAATGTATATGAATAGTGGGTAGATGAATAAGGTATCATAAAATTTCCCCCCTACTCTCTCTCTTTTCTATTCTACTCCTGGCTTCTTTTCCACAATTCACCCCCATAACACCCTCACCATCCTGTCTTTCTTGCACCCCCCCAAACCCTTACACCATTTATACACATAGTCCTTTTATTTACAAGATATGTTATACTTTTCTGGGGCTTATATACAGAGTTTATGGATCTTAATCATTTTCCTGTTTAGTGGGTGTTATGACAAAATATCGGTTATATGTTAGGAACCTGATATATTATATTAAGTAATTCACCTTTTAGTGGGGTTATAGAGTATATGATACAAGATTACCACCAACGGACAAGAAGATGTATTTAAGGTCCACTGGTTTGTGTAACAGCTTTGAGCTGTGAGCTTGTAATATTAGATATTTGCTGGTTAGCTACTAGAGACTAATGTGTTTTTTTTATTTTCATGATTGCTTAGTACAGCGGTTCTCAACTCCTGTCCTCAGGACCCACTAACAGGCCAGGATTTGATGATGTCCTTGTTAGAGCACAGGTGAGTTAATCAATGTGATTGAGCCTCTGATCACCACACCTGTGCTCTAGCAGAGCAATCCCTAAGTCTTGGCCTGTTAGTGGGTCCTGAGGACAGGAGTTGAGAATCACTGGATTAGTAGTTCATTTATTCTTTGCTCTTTTGAATCATACATATGTAATCTTATGATACTGGCAGATGTTAACAGTAAATGTTATTGTAATTGTATTTATTTTATGTATGGTCAGTTTGAGCACGGTTTCATATTTTTATCATTTTACTTTTCATTATGAAAGTTTATTTTAGTTTTGACTGTTTATATATCAGGGCTCAAAATTTCCACTCGCCACTAGCCAATGGCGAGTAGAAATTCAGCCCTGGTTTGCATGTTATGGCTTCCAAAGGCAAGTAACTTTTCAGGTCTGGCTAGTAGCAGAGGACTTCAATTTTTATATATATATATATATATATATATATATATATATATATATATATATATATATGATTTGTTTTATATGCAGTTATATTCTTAGTGGTTACCTAAGGTAGGAAGCTTACTCCTGACAAGTAATCAATTAACAAGAAGTCCATGAATATTAAGAATGGTAATTAGTCCACATTCCAATTGGCAGAACACTAGATACTTAAGAGGGTAGTTAGGAGAAAGCAAGTTTTTTTACCCCAATGAAGTGGAAAATATCCCACAATATACTTAGGGTATCTTTATTTCTGATGTACTCCATCTAGTGCCAGTTCCATGTCCATGCTCCCAGTGAAAGTCCCTCACTCCAGTCACACTGATGGTGCTGTTCCTCCCATAACTACACTCTACGAGTTTGTTCTAAATGCAGAATGGCAAGATAATAACAGCAGATTAAATATAGAGGTGGACTTTGGAGCAAAGAGGATACAATCCTTGGGCTGAGTGTCTGAAGAGAAGTTGAGAGGGACATGGCTATAGGGAGTAGGGATTCCGAGATGCTAGAAGCCCAAGAGAAGGGAATTTAAGTGTACATTTGTCATTCCTTTTTTGTATATATTTATTAAAGTTATTAAAATTATTATTATCCTTTATTTATACAGTGTCAACGTATTCCACAGCAATGTACAACAGGGAATAGACATGAAAAGACATAAAACAGTACAAATGGAACATAGAAAACAAAAGAATCAGAGGGAGGGAGGTTGAACACAGAAGAAGTAAGTGCTGTGGGGTGTAAGTGCCTCCTGTTACATGAACTGCTGGTCGCTCGGTTGGAAAAAGAAGTACTTTTCAGTGCAGTAATCCAGTCAAGTAACAGATCTGTTTGTGGGAAAAAGGCTTTCTAAGAACAGTGAGGTTGTGATGGGGTTGTAGGTGGGAGAGTGATTGTAAAATGGAAAAAGGGTGAGTAGAGGTTGGACATGCTGTTGACCTGACCTTGCTCATAATGGTTATGGGTGTAGTTGATAGGCTTCCATGAAGAGGTGAGTTTTCAGGGAGTCTCTGAAGATCTGAAGGAATGAGGGGGAGGGAATTTCAGAGCTCCGGTGCAGCATGGTAGAAGTCCTATATTCTTATAGGCAGGAATGAGTGGATTTAACCTGCAGATAGAAGATCCTGTGCAGAGCTAAAAATAGAGAGTATAAGGAGATTTGGAAACAAGGGATGAAATGTAGGGGGATGCAGTGAGAAGTGCGCCAGCATGATACGGTGAGGCCCATTCGCTGTATCTGTTGTTCCCCCATACTCCGACACCTTTCCTTTAACTCTCCCCTTAATTCCCATACTTTCTTCTCCCTTCCTTACATGCACACTAATTCTCCCTTCCCTTTCCTGCCCTCATTTTAATTATTTTCTTCCTTTCTGACTGTCACTGATATTCAACATTTTCATTCAGTCTTCATTATGAGGGGATGCATCCCTCCTCTTTGCCAGATACATGGTAGTACTGACATAGTGTAACGGTTTTTTAAGACACTCAGACCAGGGGTGAGATAAAACACAGTTTTATTAAAAGAAAATTAAGGCAAATGATCGCCCTCTACAGGCAACACAAAATAATAGCAAGGCAATAACAGATATGCCCCCACAGGCCCAGTATACAGAATAAAAGTATTACATATACTGTCTCAGGACAGGCACAGGAGAGGAACCCAGATGAGGGTTAAATGTATAGATGAACAGTCTCTGTTGTGGAGTTTGGCACGCCTAATGTGTTAATTGGAAGCAGTAAGTGTAGCTGGAATCACACTTATAGTACTGAGAGATATTGCTGACCAGAGGTAAAGTCAGCGATGCAGTACCCAGAATAGCCCCCACGGGTGTAACCGAGGGTACGGCTGACACTGCAAGAGCTAGAGTAGTTAGCCCCCACGGGCGTCACCACAGTATAACCTGAACTGCAAGAGCTGCGAATAGCCCCCACAGGCGTACAACGGAAACCAGCGGAACAGAGGTAGTGAGCCAATAGCCCCCACGGGCGTAACCTAGTCAACCTGCAAGAACTTTGAGCCAATAGCCCCCGCGGGCATAACAACGGACCACATATGCTGCGGAGAGGCCAATAGCCCTTCACCCTCAGTTACAATAGCTTGTGCCTTCAGCCTCAATGGTGTCAATGTAAGCGTTTGAGCCAAATAGCGCCCTACCAGAACCGTTACCGACAGCAATACTCTGCAATGGTGTAATGAGTCGCCGACCAACCAGAGCATAAATGGCCAGCTCAGCAGATGTAATGCAAGAGGGAGGTTCTATACTAGTGAAAGAGGCTAGCGAAAGGTACTGCGGCACAGCTAGGGTTAAATGCAGCTTTTACGTATCTGAGGCTCAGAGAAGTATGTAAGTTCTGCAAGCGATACGGAGGCTCAGGACAGCAACACAACTCTGCAATCAGATAATACTCAGCACTGGGAGCAAGCAAGCCCGGACAGGAGCAGGTCACACGATCAACCAGGCAAGCGGCAGTGGTGGAATTCAGAATGTCGCCACAGCGACAACCGGAGAGATGAGCAGGAACTAGCAGGTCACCGGAACAGTCCATTAACAGGTCACGTAGCAGGAAGTCAGCCAAGCGGGGTCGGATCACGGAGCGGGTACTCATACAAGCCGGGTCACTCATGAGCAGGAACGTCAGCCAAGCCGGGTCGGATCACGGAGCGGGTACTCAGACGAGCCGGATCAATCACGAACAGGAACACAGGAGCGTAGTCAAGACGGGCCAATTCGGTACACGGAAAACCGGAACACAGGAACTCAGCAACAGCAACACTGGCTCTGAAAGGGCACCTGACAAGTGTCACGGTCAAGCATAAAAAGGTCACCAGGGGCGGGCCAAACCAGTATAGCGAATCAGCATACACCACAAGCGAGAGTGACAGAAAGGATCACAGGCACTGTGATACATAGCTTTTTCCTCATCTGACATATTTCTAAATCTGTAATCTGTAGCTGTCCCCTTCTAGCTCTGTTGTTCACTGTCATAATTATGGGATTTCTCATGTTATGGTCACTGCATGTTCTCACTTTTGCTACTTATGTAAATTATAATCACAGCTGATGTATGTCATAATTTTACTATATTTCCTATTATGTATTGCATTTTCTGCAATAAAATTCTTTAGAAAAAAAAAAGAAACAGCTCTGTAAGTTAGCACCAGTATTTTGAACTTAATTCTAAATGCTAAGGGAACCAGTATAGGCACTATAGGTAAAGCATGGTACCATGAAAGATTGCATCCCGAGCCACTCAGTTAACCAATAAAGGTATAATTTTTACTCTATTAGTGTAGGGACTGGCAGAGAGGAGCTGCATTAGAGGAGCGATGTGTGAGGTAGATTAGTCTGGAGGCAGAGTTCATCATGGACTGTAGATGGGATAGTTGGGTGAGAAGAAGACCAAGCAGGAGTGAGTTGCAGTAGTCGAGATGGGATATGAGTGTTTGGATTAGAATTTTGGTAGTCTCTGAGGTAAGAAAAGGTTGATTTCTAGAGATGTTATGTAAATGGAGGTGGCATGTGTTGGAGATTGACTGAATGTGAGGGGTGAAGGATAGGACAGAGTCAAAGATACCCGCAGCATGCTTTGGCGGTGGTGTGATGGTGATGTTAACAATGAGAAAAATATCCTGGGTAGATTAATTGGAGATTAATTGGAGAGGGAGGGAATATTGTACGTTTGGCTTTAGTTAGGGTAAGTCTTAGATGACGGGAGGACATCCAGAAAGACACAGAAGAGAGACAATTAGCTACATGGGACAGAAGAGAAGGGGAGAGACCTGGGGAGGAAATCTAGATTTGAGTGTCATCAGCACAGAGATGATAGTTAAACACAAATTAATTTATTATTAGTTTTCCAAGAGAAAAGGTGTTGAAAATAGCAAGGGGCCTAGGACTGATCCTTGTGGTGCTCCAACCAACAATGGTAGGGGTGAAGACCTGGAGCCAGAGTGGTACATACTGAAAGAGTGGTTGGAGAGATAGGTTGAGAATCAAGAGTGTGTGGTGTCACAGAGCCCTAGGGAATGGAGAACTTTATCGAGGAGTGGGTGATCCTCTGTGTCAAAGGCAGCTGACAGGTCCAGAAGAATTAGTAGGGAGTAGTGGCCTTTTAACTTAGTGGAGAGCATGTCATTGGCCTTTAGTAAGGGCAGTCTCAGTGGAGTGATGATGGCTGAATCCAGATTGTAGGTGGTGTAACAAGGAATGAGAGTAGATTAATTTTGCGAGATGATTGTATATAAGCTGCTCCATGAGCTTTGAGGTATATGAGAGAAGAATAAAGGTTCAGAGGGGATGTCTTTAAGATGGGTGTGATTAGTGCATGCTTGAAACAGAACGTGGAGGTGACGGTTGTCAGAGAGAGATTGAATAAGTGAGTAAGGGTTGGTGCTAATATAGGAGAACGTTCTTGAATTAGATAACATGGGACTGGGTCAAGAGGGAATGTGGTTAATAGGAATGGGTGAAGAGTAACAGTAATTTCTCTCAGGACTTTTCGCAAAAAACTATTTTCCGCTTTTTTGTGTGAGCCTGTTAACCTGCTACTCCCCTGCTCACATGATTCTTACAAAGACAACAGATAGCAACATGCTTAGCTTTTGGATCCTGAGTGAAGTATCTCTATACTGTGGACTTCAAAGCAATGCTTTGTATACCCCTCTGTCACTGAAAGGATTAAAGAGAAACAGAAAAATGTGTTGTCCTAAGCCCATTTACAATGTATATGTTGTGTTAGCAATTTGTTTGTATGTTTCTAGCATAAATAAAAAGATTTTGAAAATGTAACCTTTTTTGTTTGTGAAACACAGTGTCACTTCATACTAATTAGTTTCAGTGTTGGCCATCAATTTAACACCATGTGCTATGAATGAATCTAGACAGAGTCCTCACATCGGGGACATTCCTAATAGCACAGCAAGTGATAACTTTGGCCTTGAGTAGAACTAATTAGCATATTGTTCAGGGAATTAGCATAAAGTACCACACTTTTCGCCACTAGAATATAAAGGTTAATTTCTCAAAATAAAAAAATAATTATACAGAAAAAAACTAGAACAATTACATGCAAACAAATTATTTCTAAAGCAAACTAAACTTGTCTTAGGCTACATATTAAGGGTGTTTAGTGAGACAGAGAGGCATATGTATAAAGACAAAAGTGTCTACAGTCTGCTTGTTTATGGCCTCACAATATCCTGACAAATGTGGGTGATATCCCAGGTGAATAGAGCCCATTTGTTCCTATACAGTAAGCTTCCTGTGTAATGTATGTAACACATCTGGCAGCTGTACAGTTGCGATATGCAGTGAAAATGAATAAATCCTAATTAAAGGAGAACTAACACCTTCTAATTAAAAAAACATCCCTTACCTTACCGTGGACATAATTTTAATTGTTTAAGAACTAGTTGGGTGAGCAAAACATTATACAACAATATTTTACACACTCTTCTTGCCCTTAAGTAAAAGGATACAATTACCTTGTGCAGTCAGCATAGTTTAAGGTCCCATGGTCCATCTAGCAAGTGTCATGTTCACCTTTATGGATATGACATCCAGAGCTGATTGAAGATGTTCATCTCTTAAAAGAACAAAGGCAATTTCATAGGGACCATTAGGAATTTCTAGGCATAGTAAGGTTAATGGGGTCATAGTAAAGTAAGTGTTGTTCCCTTTTACAGAATGAGTTCTACTCTGTTTTCTACCTGTGTATAAGTTATAATAAATATAATGGTAAATGGGTCATAAACCAATAATTAAATCTATAATATAATACCATAGACCTTTCTTTCTTCAGTTCGTAAGACTTTCAAACTAATGTACTTGAAGGAAAATATAGATAGATGCAACACAGAAAAGACAACCAACAAAGAAAGAATTTGTGACTTGTAAACATATGATAGAAAGGCTAATGTAGTACCAAGGGGAACTGGATCAAGTCTGGCCCAAATCAATGACTGCACAATGCGTTGGAGACCTCTCTAACATTCAAAAGTGTTAAATTCCTATTTAAATCAATGGGAATATTGGAGATATTTATTTGTTCTCCTGGAATAGTTACTTTGCCACAGAATTGCTCCTTTTCCTATTAGTACATCAGCCTTACTGTCGTATATTTCTATGTGATCGACATCATTAGTGAGGGGAATAACATCTTATAGCTACCTA
Organism: Rhinophrynus dorsalis; assembly: GCA_037306005.1. Lineage (NCBI taxonomy): Eukaryota > Metazoa > Chordata > Amphibia > Anura > Rhinophrynidae > Rhinophrynus > Rhinophrynus dorsalis. Next base: position 291,085,232 of record CM074721.1, read on the forward strand.
AACACATTAAGAATCTGAGGGGAGTGCAATGTATTGATTCTGAAGCACTTGTGTGCAAGAGGCTGCTAACCATATTTTTCATATGTAGCCAATGTAATGTTTTTTGGCAGCTCTTATAATACTACATTCAGTCAAACAAGAATCACTGATTCCTGGAGGTAACACAGGGTCATTCTTTTGTCAGAGTTTAGCCATTGCCTGTTTGATTCTGGAACTCTTCTTCCTCTAGCCTGACTTCAAATGGCAGTGAGGCTAATGTACCATGAAGAACTGGAGCAATATTTGAGGAACGCAACTTCACCATAGGGGACAAATTAAAAAAATGTCATTCATTTGAGCAAGGCTTTTAAATATCAGATAACATATGGAATTTGGGGATTTTTTTTATATATGAGGAATTTTTGTACAATTTGCAATCAGATGACTAAAATGAACTAAAGGATCATGCAAGATTCACAATTTTGTGATGAATTACCAAATCTCTCTGCAGATAAAATGCTAATCCAGTTAGATGTGCAACTGCATTTGGGACTCAGGGCTTCTTTTTACCCATTTATCAAAACTGGCAATGACTTCAATTTTTTTAATGTTTTTGCCATGCTCTAGATAAACAAAGATGATATGTCAAAATTTGAGCTTGATGGACAAATGTCTTTTTTCAGCTTCATCGGCTATATTACTATATCCCTGTAAATAAGCAGTGCGGAAGAGATGAGTAAACAGGGTTGATTTTCAGCCAGGTCATGCCAGAGCAGGTGGAACATGGTTAAAGCATGGTTTTAAAACTGATAGAGGATAAAGAGGAACAAGCAAAGAGGAAACTGCTTTAATATATTCTTTTCTTGTTCTCTTTTCTTTTGCTCTGTTTCTAATGGAGAGTAATATACTTTTTCATTTCTCTATGGCCATCTTCCTCTTGGTCTTCAGCACATTCTTGCTTGCACAAATGCATTGTAGCTATTGTTGAAATACATTTTTTATAATGTAAAAGTTAAACTTTCTTGTTTCCAAAAAAGTTGATTTTCAGACATGGGGCCATATGTTCAAAGAGGTAGCGAAATAGATTTTGTCGTTTGTAACGACTTTTCAAAGTACAGTATCGTTGGGATCAGGGCTTAAAATTTGAAGTCCTTTGCTACTAGCCAGACCTGAAAAGTTATTCACCACTGCAAGCCAAAATATACCCACCAGGGCTGAATTTCTACTCGCCATGGTTAAATTTTCACTCGCCATTGGCTAGTGGCGAGTGGAAATTTTGAGCCCTGGTTGGGATCATTAATATTTTCAGAGAGTGTCGGTTGTGATCGGAAATATGTTGTTTGTCCTGACTAAAATTGTAGTATGTAACGACAAAAAAAGTCTTAACTAACGACAAAAATGTATATAAAAATGTCTTTACTAACGACAAAATTGCCTTAACTAAAGACAAAAGTTCTCATTCCCTCCACTTTTTTCTTAACGTACAAATTTTGTCTTTTGCAATGCATTTTTTTGTCATTAGTTACGACAAATTTTTTTTTTCCTCTATACAACACTGGAGAATAGTTTAGCCACGCTCTTGTCACGCCCCTTTGCCATCAATTATGGAGTTGTGTCGCACACAACGAATGTTACTAGTTTTTTGTCGTGTACGCTATAGAAAATATGTCGTTCATGCATTCAATGACTTATTTTTTTCATATACTTTTTTGTCGTTTTCCCTTTGAACGTACAGCCCATGGAGTCGTCTGTCCTGTAAGAGGAAATGCCATTTCTAATACATAGTAGACAATGCATGCCATTTCCCATTAAATATTTATATTTTTGGACTGTACAGTATTCTAAATTTGCTGTTACTGCTCTTTTATATGTTAGTACACTGCCTTTCTATGTAATATTTGAATAACCGTACTTTCAGTTGTTATATTTAACAGAATAGCCTTGCTTTTCCATATACATCTTTTTAACAATGAGTGCTGGAGGGGTACTCAGTGCATTGCAAGTCAATGCATTGCATACACCTCTGGCACTGAAAGGGTTTAAGATTCAATATTTATGAATTTTAAGAACAGAAAATGAATATGCTCTTTAACATTTGCCCTCATATAAGTTAAGTTAATTTTAAAGGGAAGTAACCACTGGAAAAGGAAAAAGTAGGACTGAGAGGAATTACGGAATCAGAGGACAGTGTGAGGACTGGAGACTTGTGTACTAAACATTTTTTGAGCAGGACCGAATGGGAGAGGACAGGCAGCTCCTAATTACGGACTGGGAGGCAGACGAGCTTGTCTTACTGGGTGGTCTGGAGAGTGCAGTTGACTCAGTGTATTATGCACACCTTTGTTCCAGAATGAGCTTACAAACAGGGCAGCAATTTTGCTTAGGAAATGGCATTTTGAGGAGTGTGTTTTTAACCCTCTGAGTGCCAGAGAGGTATCCAATGTATTGCAATGCAATGCTTTGGATACTTCTCTGGCACTCTAAGGGTTAATGATGAGCACCTATATGAGTGGTGAGAAGGCAATCCTATTATCAGCTTTAACCCTTTGAGTGGCAGTGAGGTATCCAATGCATTGCAAAGCAATGCATTGGATATCTTTCTGGCACTCAAAGTCTTAAAATATTTTGTTTTACCAACTAATAATGTTTGGAAATAGAAAACAGCTCCACACAGGCAACCTTGCATACACACATACACATGAACACATACACACACATGCAAACTGATACAGATGTACTAAGAAAAGTGGAGAAGTTCTTGACATTTTCATTGATTTAAAAAGGACGTTTAACTCCTTGAATTCTAGAGATATCTCAAACACAAGCTTCAAAAAGCTCGAATTAAATCAAAGGCAATTTTTATTTGTTCCTCAGGTTGCCACCTGCTCCCTTTAAAACTGAACACATATGAAGAATGTGTTCTGAAGGGCTGCATGGAGGTCACTGCAAGTCTGTAGTAATCATTGCAGTCGTGCAGAGTGCATTTTTCTTGTGTTTGGTTTTAAAAGGATGGAATGGCAACCTTATTTGTTTCCCATGTGCAGGTGGTTACCTCTAGAATTGCAGCACTTTTTTCAGTACACCAGTATAATTTTCACACCCAGTACAAACTTTTTGTGCCGATTCATGCAGCATCTCCCATTCATTTTCTTACCCTATGACGAATCCATTAAAGGGGCAGTGCTCTAAGAAACATTTGAGATATGTTCAGTACCATTTTATAGAAATGGAACAGAGCCAACATATGTTTTTATTCTTCGCTTTCTGCTTCTAATTATCATAAGAACAATAAATATAGTTTAGCAAGCTTCTTGTGTTTCTATGGCAACATGGAAATATCCTAGCTCTCAAACTCTATCAGACAGACACAAACACAGACACACACATACTGATCCACAGGTTTATCTGTGTTTTACATACTGGCACACAATCACGCAATAGTACAGGGGCATTCTGGGGTGGGGGGCAAGTATTAGCAGGCAGCCCAAGATGGAGTGCCACCATTCGCTAACTTGATTTTATGCAATGTACTTAATTGTAAAAAAAATAAAAAAAGAAGACCTATGGAAAAATGATGTTGTCTTGATGATCACAGAACACCTTTGAGCAACGCTTGTAGTCTCAGCTACATCAAAACCACCATATCAACACCAGATCCCATTGCTCTCTTCATTTGCCATGCTTCCATGTGTTCTTTATTTGCCCAACTAAGTTTCATAGTCTTTTCACTCTGTGCTTCTGGGAGATAAAACAACATCGGTAGTCTCCCGATTGAAGCCCAGTATTAGCAAAATGGTTGACATGAGCTTCTGTGAAGACGACAGAAAACTCCCAAATCACAGACTGAATTGCTAATGTCCAGAAGTCCTGCAAATCATGGAAATCTGCAGGGCAAACAAAGAGAGTATGACAGATTTTTAAAGTGGGATTGTACCACAGATTTAATTGGTTCTTAATTTGTTTAACATATTAATATACCTAGATGCGTGACCTTTATACAGATGGTTATGCCTATATGTATATTTTTGTATTAAAGACACAGTTTTCTGTATGTTGTGATCTCTCTCTCTCTAGTGCACATCTCTTTACAATAAACATCTGGATTCAACAGTCCTTAACTGTTTGTAAGGGGAACAAGTTGCTATCAGATTGGTAACTGGAACAATGAGAAATGTACTACAAAAGAAACCGATTCCCATAGCCTTCCTTATAAGTCCCTTTGCCCTTACCATTTTAAACACACACTTGCCAGCAAAAAGATCTCAATAAACTCATTGTCTGCAAAGGCAAATCTTAAATAAGCAGTATTATATTCAGTGTGTGGATATCAGAATCATTATACATAGGTGCACATTTTTATACCTAACACCTTGAGGATCAGAGTGGTCAATAAACTCAGAATAAATATATAGTTCTGTATGATAATAAAACTCTACTTGTCTTAAATGAGAACAATATCTAAGTAGCTCTTAATTTGTTTTTCAGAAAAGCTTACCTAGGTAGATATAAACTGAAGCACCAATATGCTATTTCTGCTTTTAGTTCTTATTTGCATTTATATGCACAGAAGAGTCTTTACGTGACATTTTTCTGTCCTGTAAATATAACTTAATTGCATTGTATGTATTTGATTACTTCTTTGCCTGAGTCACTAGGCCAGTTGGGAATTTACTTCTAACAAACCTGAGACAAACAATCACTGGTTCCTCAGGGCCTGTGACTCTAACAAGCGTGAGTCCAAAAAAATCACTGTTTCCTCAGGGCTTGAGCCTCGAATAATCCAGAGTCCAAAAAAATCATCACTGATTCCTCAGAGCTTGTGCCTCTAACAATTATCGCTGATTCCTCAGGGATTGTGCCTATAACAATCCTAAGTCCAAAAAATCATCAGTGATTCCTCAGGACTTGTGCCTCTAACAACCCATATTCCCACAAATCATTGTTTCCTATGGGCTTGGGACAAAAAAGGCCAAGTTCTACAAACCAATGTTTCCTCAGGGCTTTTACCAAACAAGTGTAAGTCCTACAAACCAATGTTTCCTGAGGACTTGTGCCAAACAAATGTAAGTCCTATAAATGAATGTTTCCTCAGGGCTTGTGCCTAATAAGTCTAAGTCCTACAATCAATTGTTCCTTTGGGCTTGGACCTCTAACAAGTCTAAGTCCTATAAATTGTCCTCTACAAAATACTTTATCTCGTCAAGTATCAGTCTGCCCAAGTTGCTGCTTAAGTCAGGGGGGTCCCTGTCTCTATCATGTTATATATCAATTTTTTATTTTATTTTCTATTTTAATTTTTATTAATTGTTCCCCCAATCCCAGTTAACAACACCTCCCCAAAAATTTTTTTCTTCCAGACTCCACCAACACAGGCACCCTCAGACCCCCTTTATACTATTCAAAAAAAGGAAAGAAACCACCTCTAAAGGCACACCTAATTCCCTATAATATCTATAGCAGATGGCACATTTGTGATGAGATCAACCTCATTGGTCACGTAGTGTAACATGTAACATAAGAAATAAAGAGGTTTTGCCTCTGAAGAAGCCCGTGTAGCGGGAAGAAATGTGTTAGGTGTCTCTTTTGCTCTTTTTGTTTTTATTAACCCTTTGAGTGCCAGAGTGGTACAGAACGCATTGCAAAGCAATGCGTTCTGTACCATTCTGACACTCAAAGGGTTAATAATCAAGAACATTCGCTCTCCTTATATCCATGTGTTACAATATTCTATAGATGGAGCCGTTACACTTATAAGACCATATGATCGCACAGACGCATATTAGATGCATCCGGACGATGGAATGCAGCTGACAGAGCAATAGGAGTCAGGTTTAGGCTTAGCTATCTGGAGGGAAGTAATCTGATTGTATTTTGAGTATTTTACATGGATACTTAGTAGCACTTAGTTTCTTACTTTTTATATGGTAGTTTCTGCTATCATAGAGTTCTGAATATTATGTAATAATTTATTCCCAGCTTAGATCTGGATATGATTTTTCTCCACGGAGTGGGTCTCTTTCGCTCTTTGCCTGTTTCTTAAAGATCGTTGTGCTAAGAGCCTTGTCATAAATACAGTTAAAGGGATAGTGCACTATTGGATGAGTGGGCTAAATATATATATGCTACTTATTCCTTATAAGTGACTGTTGTCCAGTACTGAATGATAGGCAGATATAGGGCTCTTTACGTGACATAATTTGGGATAGGAGTCATCAATAGGGTTGTAATGACATCTGAAATAATTCCTTGATGCTTTTGTCACCTAGTCACATTACTGATGACCAGATATGGGCAAGTGACTAGTGGAGAGTTTATATCCATGATCAATAATTAAGAGCTGGTTCTTTGTACATCAGGATCAGGTCACAATTACATAATGGGATTTTATTATTAACCCTTTGAGTGTCTCTGGTGCAATAGCACCAACAATATTGCTGGAAATATTCTGATAAGTAAATTTTATAAGAATTTATATATTCAGACCCAGTTATTAGCGAATAATTATAATCTGGAAATCAGACTATTTAATAGGTATTGATCGGTGCCTTATTTGTTTAATTGCAGAGTGGACATTCTAGATTTTCACATAATTAAAGGGGAATATACGTTTATTTTTCATCCCCTGTTTTTTGTGATTATACACAATGTTATGCTCTCCCCATATATTTTAATTATTTTCAATAAAGAATTATTTTTTATTTCTTATTTTACGTTACACTACAGACCATATGTTCAAAGAGGTAGAGGAATAGCTTTTGTCATTTGTAACGACTTTTCAAAGTAAAGTGTTGGTGGGATCATTAATATTTTCAGAGAGTTTCGGTTGTGATCGAAAATATGTCATTTGTCCTGACTGAAATTGTCGTATGTAACAACAAAAAAATGTCTTAACTAACGACAAAAAATGTTTTAAGAACAAAAATGTCTTTAAAAATGTCTTAACTAAAGACAAAAATTCTCACATTCAGAGCACATTTTCTCCACTTTTTCTTAACATACAAATTTTGTCTTTTGAAAGATTTTTTTGTCATTAGTTACAAATTTTCGTTTCCTCTATACGACACTGGAGAATAGTTTAGCCACACCCTTGCCACACCCCTTTGCTCATTAATTCTGGAGTTGTGTCATACACAATGGACATTACTAGTTTTTTGTCGTATACTCTATAGAAAATATGTCTTTCATGCATTCAATGACTTATTTTTGTCTTTCATACAACAATTTTTTGTCGTTATCCCTTTGAACATAAGTGCCCAATGAGGTTGATCTCATCACAGATGTGCCATCTGCTATAGATATTATAAGGAATTTAGGTGTGCCTTTAGAGGTGGTTTCTTTGTTTCTCTCCTTTTTTTTAATCTGTTGTATACTACAACTGGCACCCTCACCGTTACGCTGCAGTGTTGTTTACCTTATATTCAATACAGTGGTGCATATTATTTTCTTTTGTTTTCTTGTAATTTCCCCTTTATACTATGCCTGTGGGAAATAAAATACAATTTGCAATGTGTTGTGTGTGAATTCAGTCTTCCCAGTGATATGGCACAGTTGGTTAATGCACCAGCTATACAATCTGTCAAACCACAAGGTCACAGGTTTTAGTCCTGGTAAGGTACCCTCAGCCATTCACTCTTCTGGGGTAGATAAAATAAGAACATACTTGGAAATGAGAGACAATCTCAATGCATTCTTCCTGGTAAAATATTTTCACAAAATGCAATGTGCTAGGCAAAAAAGTGGAAAAACAGGAAGTTTCCCGCTAGGCAGGACGTGACAGTTTTTGCTTATTTCAGTGTTAAGACCAAAAACTTTCACCCATCCCTACTGTTAACCCTTTCAATGATAGGGAGGTATCCAGCTTATACATAATGTGGTGGGACCCTCAAAAGCATAAAAGGGATAATGCCCCATTGAAATCAATTATAATTTTGGAATTCTTTTTTTCTGAAGTTGGTTTACCCCAGAATTGCTACACTTTTCTTCATATAGCACTTGTAGATTCTAACAAATACAGACTTACTTCAACTTGAGAGACTAATACTCAGCCACATAGTCTCACACACACAAAAACCACATGCACACATGTGGGGTAGAGTGCAGAAGTTAGGAATGGATTAGAGAAATGATGGGGACAGAGAAGAATGGGGATGAAAAATAATTTAAATTAATACATGCAATAAAGAGGAATGGGTAGAACGTGTGGGTATGGGTAAGGGGGTATCCTGATAAAAGAAATAAAATAGAAGATTTAGGAGAAAAATACTCACAACTCCCAGACACTCCCTTAAAGGTAACCTGGCTTTGGATCAATATATTTTTATTTTTACTTCTTCTCTCACTCCTGTTCAGGGTAATCAGAAATTGGGAAAAAGAGGAGGAAGCCCCAGCACTTATCACTGGGTATTCAGTCTGTTCCTCTTGTGCTCCTTAAAGGGATAGTAATACTTAAGTATTACTAATCCTTATAGCAAAGTACTACTTAAACCTTTATGGTTTGAGAGATGATCGCTTCTAAAGTTGCCCTCTCCCTCCCTCTTCCCCGTAGTCAGCATTCTAGCTGACTCAGGGAAATCCGGTCAGAGATCATCAGGCGGCTCTTCAGCAGAGCCGCGATCGCATAATTAAAAAAAAAACTTTCACTAAAATGGTTTTCTATGTGTGCTTGCAAGCCAAGCACACGTAGAAGACCATTTCAGTGAAAGTTTTTTTTTTCATTAACGCGATCCGGCTGTGCTGGAGAGCCACCTGAAAGTCGTACGACTTTCTTCCCTTCAGTCAGCTAGCATGCTGACTATGGGGAAGAGGGGGGGAGAGGGCAACTTTAGAAGCGATCATATCTCAAACCATAAAGGTCTGAGAGATGACACTGGGGGCAATACTTTTTTTTAAGTAGTACTTTGCTATAGGGATTAGTAATATTTAAGTATTACTATCCCTTTAAAGGCAGCCCAGTGCTCGGCACAGAAAGAGGAACAACGTGTAAGTTCTGGTTTGTACAGAGGCCCAAAAATAGGTTCTGTATCAGCCAGAACTCCCTGCTCCTAGGCCCCACTGACTCCTCATATCAAGGAACTATTATATACTGTTATGTGCCAGTCTACCTGAACTAGAGCAGTAAAAACATGTAGTCAATTCTTTGTGCTCTATCATTCTATCAATGTTCATGTAGGGATGGCTGTGGTAAGTCACCTCACTTTTTCATTTTCAGCAGAGAGAGAATACAGATTCTACAGGCTGTGAGCTTGGCATGAGACAACCAACTCCTCTTTGTCATAATGAGGAGCCAGCTGGGATAATGCTTTTGCTCAACCATGGCATGTATTAATGAAGCACATGGCCAGGACTCTGTCAGCAGTTAATGCTTGTTTATATAAGTAGATACTGAGTCACCTGCTTATATTGTGGTACTTATCGCCAACCCTAATGTTTACAAATACCACTGACACAGGTGACAGATGACAGAGGTCTTCTTCTCTCCTCCCGCTGCCGCTTCCAGACCCTCTCAATCCCACCATGTGTGCACTTTTCTTCATTTGAAGTACACGCAATCCAGCTCTATTACCCCCTGTCTATGCGCGTGGCTGTAATATACAGACCACCTACTAACTCCTCTTCTCCTTCAAACTTTCTCTCAGATTTTGAATCCTGGCTCTCCTTCTTTCTCTCCACTGACAATCCTGTCCTTATTCTGGGTGATTTTAACTGTCATATTGACAACCCCTCTGTCCCCTGGGCTTCCCGTCTTCTAGATCTAACCGCTTCCCTTGATCTCCAGCAGTGGACCGACAGTGCCACTCACAAAGCTGGTCACTGCCTCGATCTTGTTTTTACTAAGGGTCTGGACCTTTCCTCTCTCACAGTTTCCCCATTCCCTCTATCAGACCACCATCTTATATCCTTCTCTCTTTCTCACACTGCCCCTTCCCCCATCCCTCCCACCAACAGATTTATAAGGGATACCCGCTCACTTGATCTTGCTGGGATGAGCGCCTCACTTAACTCTAATCTTTCCTCTTTGCTAGCCATCTCTGACACAGACATTCTAGTTAACTCCTACAACTCCATTCTATCCTCTGCTATTGATTCCTTTGCCCCACTGAAACCACAACGGAGCCGTCAAGTCAATCCACGACCCTGGCTCAACTCCCACACCCGCTTCCTACGCTCCTGCACTCGTTCTGCTGAACGCTTTTGGAGGAAATCTCGCTCACATGCAGATTTCATCCACTTCAAATTTATGCTGTCCTGCCTGCATTCTGCTTTATCAAAAGCTAAACAAGAATACTACACCATACTAATCCACAACAATAAATCAAACCCGCGCCGTCTCTTTGCGGTCTTTGACTCCTTGCTCCATCCTTCCACTGCTTCCTCTCACCCCATACATTCACCTCAAGCTTTTGCAGATCACTTCAAGCACAAGGTGGAATCTATTCAAAAACAGATTCCTACTATTCCATCTGCCTCCGAACTCTCTCTCCCCAAACCCCCCTCATCATACTTTGATAGTTTTACCCCAATAACAGAGGAAGAAGTTTCTCAACTTCTCCTATCTACCCACCTCACTACCTGCTCCTTGGACCCTTTGCCCTCCCACTTACTCAAACCACTTGCACCAGTCCTTACACCTATATTAACACACATCTTCAACACTTCTCTCTCCACAGGCACCTTCCCTTCTTCCTTCAAACAGGCCCAAATTAAACCCCTGCTCAAAAATACTAACCTCGACCCCTCCTGTCTCTCTAACTATCGACCTGTCTCCCTTCTGCCACTTACCTCAAAACTCCTAGAACGCCTGGTCTTCTCCCAAATAACCAAATTCCTCAACTCTAACTGTCTTTTGGATCCGATGCAGTCTGGTTTCCGGTGCGGTCATTCAACTGAGACCGCTCTCTGCAGGGTGGCTAATGATCTCCAGACTGCAAAAGCCAAAGGACAGTTTTCAATACTTATACTACTCGATTTATCCTCTGCCTTTGACACAGTTAACCATTCTCTGCTTGCTCAAATTCTCCACAGTCTTGGTTTCCGAAATCAAGCTGCTTCATGGCTCTCCTCCTATCTCTCACAACGTTCCTTTTTTGTGTCCTCTAACAATAACACCTCCTCCACGGTCCCTCTGTCTGTGGGGGTGCCTCAAGGCTCCGTTCTGGGTCCTCTGCTTTTCTCACTGTACACTCTTTCATTGGGTGAACTTATTAGTTCATTTGGCTTTAAATACCATCTATATGCTGACGATACCCAAATTTACATCTCCACTCCTGATCTTTCACCACAAATCCAGCTGCAAATTTCAGACTGCCTCTTGGCCATTTCCTCCTGGATGGCACAGCGTCAGCTGAAGATTAACATGGCCAAAACCGAACTGCTAATCTTCCCACCAAGACCTTGCCGAACCCCTAGCTTCACCATTACAGTTGATGGAATTGATATTGATCCGGTCAGCTCAGCACGCTGCCTTGGGGCCATATTTGATTCCTCTCTTTCCTTCTCCCCTTACATTAACTCTGTGGCTAGATCATCTCGGTTCTTTCTCCGTAACATTGCTAAAATCCGCCCGTTCCTCTCCCAACAAACTACTAAAACTCTTATACGTGCCCTCATTCTGTCCCGCTTAGACTATTGCAATATCCTACTAACTGGCCTCCCTGCTACTCATCTTTCACCTATGCAATCTGTTTTAAACTCAGCTGCACGAATCACCACACTCTCCCCAAAAACTGAACCTGCCCACATAATTCTCAGACATCTGTCATGGCTCCCAGTTCAGCAGCGCATCAATTACAAAGTCCTTCTTCTCACCTTTAACGCTCTCCACACTGCTACCCCTCCTTACATCTCTTCCCTCATCTCTTATTATGTTCCTGGCCGCTTCCTTCGCTCAGCACACAATGCACTTCTTGTTGCACCATCCACACCCTCTGCCCTCTCCCGTCTCAAACCTTTCTCGCTTTCTGCTCCATACCTATGGAACTCCATACCCCTCTCCTTACGCCTAGAAAAATCCCCCTCTGTCTTTAAGTCTACCCTGAAGTCTTATCTTCTGGAGCACTAGGACCATGCACTGCCTTTGGCCAAACTCAGCACTTGTAATCTCAGCAGTTAACACCCTCTTACCCCATTGTATGTCTCCCTTTATCCATTTAGACTGTAAGCTCCTTGGGGCAGGGAATTCTCTCCCATTGTTTCTATGAATGTCGCACTTATTTCATCCCCTCTTATTTATTGTAACATATGTCTATTGTAAGGCGCTGCGTACACTGTGTGGCGCCATATAAATAAAGATACATACATACATACATACATACATGGGCCAGTCTGCCCTAAGTTGCTCATTACAGAGATGTCTGCAAAGTTTAGACAGAAGCATTTGTATTTTCAGCTGTAGAAAGACGACTACACCTATCATGAAGGTAGGCAATTAGGTCTGAGGAAGCTCATCCTCTATAACATATCATTCTCTACCCATACTGCGAGCCAGTGGGAGCATGGGAACATATATAAACAAGGATTGGTTGCATATAAGCGAGTCCCTCTTTATATTGTCACAAGAACCTGTCGATTTTTTTCCATTTTACTTGTTTAGGCATCTGGAACAGAGAACCAGGAGGTCATAAACATCCTGTTGAGTATGTACACACAGACACAGATGTGTCCAGATGAGATGGAAGGGTTACCAGGAACCCTTCCACATTTTGTTTTATTGAAATGGTGCTCCAGACCCATTTCATTGTTGTTGTTGTTTTTTTTTTTTGGGGGGGGGTCACAGTCTAGCAAAAATATAAATATTACAGGATGGCTGGACCTCAAATATTTTTTTTCTTAAGAGATCAGGATGCAGAGTTTGGAAGATATTATTATCCCCTCATATCTTTACATAGGTCCTTTATTTTAATTTTTTTATGCACTGATTAATTCTTCCATTGCCAGTACTTCTAATTGTTGCTGCCATGGCAATGAAGGGGTTAACCATTTCTGTGGTGTAAAGTGGCAGGGGGGCTTCTTTACAGATTTAAAAAAAAGTGGTTAACTCCTCCATCGATTTGGCAACAGAGGGGTTAATTGTGGGTGGTTGGGAGGTTGCTGTGAGGCATGGGGTATCAGGCAGTGGACCAGGTGGGCTATTGAAGCCCCTTGTTTTCCCTTGCCTTGTCTAGCCCAAGGAAAGCAGCCAATGTCCAACCTTTTAACCTTAAGCTTTGTGAGCCTCATTTTGGGATTGTCTGGGGGCATTTTTAGCACCCCAAAATAATTCCAAATGGGACTTTGATGGAAGAGAAACACAGTTTAGCAATCCAGTTATGATCATCAATCAGAATGTGATTGCAAAATTGGTCAGCTGGAAATATCTGCTGATGCGAAAATGTCTTTCAGTATATATTACCAGCTATAATGGAATCCATCCATAAACTTGTCTTAAGGTCACAGATAAATTTAAGGAAAACTAACAACTAAAACTAAACTAGGGTTATATACAGTTAAATACCCTATACTCCATGCTATAATTTGTAAAATGTTCTAAAGGCCTAAAATCTAATCTTCAGTATGGTTTGAGTGAGCAGCCAGTCCTGCCTTTCTAGGGCTCTAAGTACCAAAGCAATCTTTACTTAATTCCCCAGAATTGTCTGTAAATGGTCTGACATAAAATAATCTTCAATGAATACAAGAGCAGTGGGCACCAATCAACAATTACTAACTAACTAACTAAGGGCTCGATTCAAATGTTGGCGTCGCCAGAAAAAACTGGAGACGCTGGTTTTAACGTCAATTGAGCAATGCAAATGTTCCACTAGAAACAAGCGACGCCAGTTCAGAAACACACGTCGCCCGTCGCCAGAACATCAAGATCTCACCCATAGAGGATAATGTACACGCGACGCCAAAAGCGATTCAAATGTTGGAGTTAGGGCTAACGCGCGTTAAATTGCAACATTTCTCTCCAGAAATCTAACGCCTATTTTTTTTGGAGAAAAACACACAACTCAGACTAGAAAATCACCTTCGCTGAAAATAAAAGAGAGAAGCAGGTCATTCAAGGACAGAAGCCAAGCATACAGAAGTCAATATTAACCCCTGCAATGCCTAGCAAATACAACAACAAGGCCCACAACAGTGCTACACAACCCCTCCACCCAAAACACACCTAACATGCAATCTGGATATTCCAGGGCATCCCCTGAGGGCACAAGGGAATACCCAAATTAAAATAACATATGCCCAACATCAGGTCCAACTGTGTCAATGACAATGTGGAGAAATGGTGCCTCAAATGTCACATATGCACATCTACCCAAAAATGTGTAAAATCAATATCATCAAACACCAATGCAGAACATAACATGGGAAAAGTGACGCACCCTGAGCTGGTACACATGGCACACCAACATCACATGACACCCTGCTTGTGAACCACTGGCCTACACCATACAAACAAGTCACAGACAAACAATAACAATCTAGCAACTCCACAGGGACAAGGGGAACACAAAGCAGCACAACATAAGACATCCCAAAACACCTTGGACCAACAGGGGTTAACACACAACACCACATGCACACCTGTCACTCCAACATCAAATCAACTCACCAATGTAACCTTAGCAGTACATGGAGACAAAACACACACCTGACAGCTACATACCAATTACAAATAATCACACCACTAACCACAGACACACCAGAAAACAATTACCTGGATAACACACACACCTTATCATTAGTCCATTATGACCACATGACTGCTCATTGACCACACCCTACTGCTGTTTAAAAGTTACAGCCCACCCTTCTCAGATGGAGAGAGAAAAAAAAAAACACAACAGAAGAGAACAGAACAACAGTATGTACACATACCTTTACCTGAGGCGACAGCTGAGGCGTAGGCGTGAGAGGGCTAGGGCTCCCCATCCCCCTCCAAGGACCCTTGTGCAACAGCCGTCACCTCCTGCAGCTGTTCATGCTCCAGCTGAAGAGCCATCCCCACCTGGAGGACAGCACCTACCAGCAGCACCTCAGCTGCAACGACAGGATGCCCCCCAGCTGCCACAGGGACCTGTGGAGCAGCAGAGGGCTGGCAGACAAATGGCCAGGCCCCGGATATATCGCACCAGGGTAACGCTGCTGGGAATGACTGAGGAAGAAGTCAGGGACAGATACAGGCTGACATCCGAGAGCCTCCTAAACCTGTATCAGGTGATCAAAGATGACATAGACCCTGTTTACTCTGCAAACCGTGCCCTGACAGGACTGCAGAAGCTTATGTGTTCCATCCACTTCATGGCAAGTGGATCATTCCAATCCACAGAGGGATATGTGTCTGGAATGTCCCAGTCCACCTGCTCCAGGGCACTGACACAGGTGTTGACAGCACTGAAGAGGAAGGCAAGTGCCTACGTCCACTTCCCTACAACAAACATGGAGTGGGCACGGGTTAAGCAGGCCTTCTACGCCAGGGGAGGAATGCCCAGGGTCATGGGGGCCATTGATTGCACACACATCCGATTAAGAGCCCCTGCACATCATCCACATCTCTATGTCAACAGGAAGAGTTACCACTCAATCAATGTACAGATGGTGTGTGATGCTGGGATGAGGATTACCAATGTGTGTGCAAAATTCCCTGGGAGTTGTCACGACTCACACATCCTCACCAACTCCTCTGTACACAGGGATTTTGAGAACGGTACACATACAGGAGGATGGCTGTTGGGTGAGTCAACAGAGAACACACACCCCCACATCCACAGGTGCATGCACATGACGCATGTACATATCCATTTCAGTATGTGCATGACACAAAGGGGGGGGGGAAACACCAAGTGTTGATGAAGAGGTGATGAAGATCAGATGACTCTACCATGTCATCACGTCTGCACCTTCCATGTAATGACATGTTGGTCATGTGCCCACGTCCCTTCAACTGTGGACATCTCTGTGCATAGGCTCCATAGAATAACATGGAATTTGGAGAAGTGATGGACCAGAGAAGTCATCTCCATCACTTCACCTCTACATCACTGCTTTGTGACTCCCCACCCCATGAATACATCATCCATGTAACATGACACCATGTTACTACTCATCTACAGGTGATGCTGGCTATGGGTGCAAGTGTTGGCTGCTCACACCAATCGCAAATCCACAGACACCTGCTGAGGAGCGCTACAATGAGGCACATGTACGGACCAGGAATGTCATTGAGCGCACATTTGGCCAGCTCAAATCCAGGTTCCGTTGCCTGGATCAGTCTGGGGGCGCTCTGCAGTATACACCTGCTAAGGTATGTGACATCGTCCAGGCATGTGCCTTGTTGCATAATATAGCTGTGGACACACGTCTCGTGGAGGATGTGCAGCCACACAAGCCTGTGGAGGTCCCTGTTCCCACTGATGGAGGGGAGGATCTGTTGACAGGGACACAGATGCGAAACAGGCTCATCAGGGACTACTTCACCTGTGAGTACCATGCATGTGTGATTGTGGATGTGCTTGTGGAATGCATGCAAACATGTAAACCAACAATGATTATCTGTTCCACTCCACAGGATGACCCAACAGCATAGTCCTACCATGTCAAGGACATCATCCTTCATCCTCGCATCAAAGGTAAACCATATGGTCCATGTCCATCACATACTGAGTTGTACTGATGTGAAACTACATCTACCAAGTTGAGCAAAGCCATGACACATGTGGAACCCTGTGAGTCACAGAGGAATACCCAATGCAATGACATGTAATGGATGCCACATAGCAATACCATGTTTTAACCCCTTGAGGGCCATAGGTGCACACAAAACATTACAAGGCAATCAGTTGTGTACCCCTCTGTCACTCGAATGGTTCAGGGGATAATGGATCAGACTTAGCTAGAATGTGAGCAATGCCCAATGTAGCTGAATGGGGATGGTGGTTGTGTGTGGTGTTGGCTAAGGTATGGCAGTAATGATCCGTAAGTCAGGTTGCAAGGCCTGCCATGCTGACTTGTTTGTGTGTGTGTATATAGCACAAGGAATATTCCACTCCATTGTTTGACAATGTGTGTTGTCCATGTGTTATGACCATATGAGGTGTTCATCAAGGGGATGGCAAGCAGACATATTTATGTATGTGACACGGACCCTGAGCACACACACCTTATCAGTATGTAGATCGAGATCCATGAAATAGTTCACCTGTTCCAGGGGGCTTGGTTTACGATATGATGTGTGTGTCCACACACATATACATATGTCTGCTAGCCAACACCTTTATCCAAACAAAATAAGGTCATGATGGCTACACAACACATTGACAACAAATAGATTGTTCACTCTGTCACATAACAAAGCTGTCACCGTGGAGTGCCAGTAAGGTCTCAAAAGCATTGTTGATCAATGTGTTGTGTACCTCAAGGGCATGATGGTGGTAAAGCAATAGCATGACTGTTGTGTTGATAGTGCATCTACAAATCTCGTTTTCACTCTCTGCAGGCATCTATGGCATGACTCCTCATGGTCCAGCAGTTTGTTCCGGTGACATGTTGACTCGACGTCCATGAGGATCATCTGTTTGTGTT
Organism: Rhinophrynus dorsalis; assembly: GCA_037306005.1. Lineage (NCBI taxonomy): Eukaryota > Metazoa > Chordata > Amphibia > Anura > Rhinophrynidae > Rhinophrynus > Rhinophrynus dorsalis. The sequence continues at coordinate 291,102,770 of CM074721.1, forward strand.
GATGTCAATAAAACATGTGATATGACTATATATCTTGTGTCACTGATTACCTTTCCCATCAGGGTTTCAAAGAGATAGGTGATAGTGATACTTGTAATGTTTGAAAATCCATGTAGTTGGGTTTATCACCCTGAGTAAAACAAGTGAACTTCCTTGCTGACAGGTGTTTTATTCCAAAGTGGTTACAGCTCAAAGTTTACATCCATAGATCCAATATCACAGTGGCATGAATGTGTCATGTGGCGCTGTTGATACAACATCTTATGGACAGCTCCGGTCCCTGCACCATGAATCCCCATAGGATGAAGTTGCAACAGCGCCATTTAACACCTTCAGGACAATGTAATATTTGATCCATGACTTCAAGCTCTGAGCTCGGATAACCTTGGAAAGAGACACCTTTCAGCAGTGGGAGTTCCCTTGTTCCAATCAGGGTGGTGAACCCAACTACATATATCATGACACATTCCAAGCATTACTATCCCCTTAATTGCGATCATGTTGTTGATGTATGTAATGTGTTCATGTTGTTCAAGTTCAAGTCACATCATGGAACAACATCCTGATGTTGTTTGACTTTCAAATGTCTGTGATTTGAACTTGGACAAACGTGTGTATGTGATGTGTGTGTTCACCCCTGCTGTAAAAGCTTGTGACTCCATTCATCGTGAATGAGTTGTGTTCACTGCATAGCTTTGCAATGCATTGGAGACAACTCATTCCCTGACACCCATGTTAGATGTGAATGAGTTGTGTTCACTGCATAGCTTTGCAATGCATTGGAGACATCTCGGCCAAACAAACCACATATTGGATGAGAAACATGCATGGACACAGATGTAATGAAAAAGTGCAAACATTTATTAAACGGGCCTGAAGAAGGTTGGCCTTACTTCTTTTTCTTGGGAGGGTAAGGGGGGGGGCTGCAGAGGTGGATTGCCTCTCACTGCGGCGGGTTACCCGTGGGTGTCTGGTGGATGGTGGTGGATCACTGCTGGCTGGAGATGCATTACTGGACCCCTGTTGTGATAGCTGGCCCATGTTGTGGCGCTGGTTTTCCCGCCTGTTTGTTTCGCGCATCTCCACCAGCATGTGTCCCAGCACCTCCATCATGCCGGTGTTAAATTGCGCCTGCTGGGTGTTGGCGACAACCTGTTGTGCCTCCATGGCCCGGAGGCACCCCATGATCCTCCCTATATTCACCTCAATCCTACGCAGGGATCGGGCACACCTCCGTAACACTGTCACCTGCTCACCCTGGACAGCCACACATGCCGCGTCGAGGGCTGCTGTGGGCGCAGGTGACACAGGCGTGGTGGGCATGGAGGCTGGCAGAGGTGGTGGTGTGAGCGGACGACCATGGGGTGCATCAGGAGAGACTGCAACATGGAGGCTGTGGGGGGATGTGGAGAACCGATCCCCGGACCCCTCACTACCCTCTGTTACTGCAGCCTCAGGATGGGGCACATCTGTTGGTGTGGTTGGGGGGGATGGTGTTGGTGGTGGTGGTGGGGTGAAAACTGTGCGCCCGTGTGGCTGCTGTGGCTCCCCGATCAGGCCAATATGTTGGTAGTCCAGGGGCCACATCAGGGATGCCTCCTGGCTTCCGGATCTCCTAAGGGGGGGCTGAGGCCTAGCCCACATGCTGGACTCTGCATGTCCTGGCATCTGGACAGCCTGTGGCATTCTGTGCCTCGCCATAGGCTGCAGTGGTGGAGACACGTGGACGCCAGGATCTTGCTGGGGCCACTGCTGGGGGCCTTGCTGGGGCCACTGCTGGGGGCCTTGCTGGGGCCACTGCTGCTGCTGCTGGGGCCACTGCTGCTGCTGCTGGGGCCACTGCTGCTGGGGCCACTGCTGCTGCTGCTGGGGCCACTGCTGCTGGGGCCACTGCTGCTGCTGCTGGGGGCCTTGCTGGGGCCACTGCTGCTGCTGCTGGGGGCCTTGCTGGGGCCGCTGCTGCTGCTGCTGGGGGCCTTGCTGGGGCCGCTGCTGCTGTGGTTGCTGCTGTGGTGGTGGTGGCAGCACTCCTGAGGTGGTGGCCTCCTCACAGGAGGTTTCCCCGGACTCCTCTGCTCGGGATGTTTGGTAAGCTGTGGGGGCAAATGACATGATGGAATTAGTGATTTGAGCCGTGACAGGAGTGCTGCACTACTGTTACAATGACATGTGAACCGTTGAGTGGCAGGATAGTATCCATTGCATAGCTTGGCAATGCATTGGTTACCATCCTGACACACATTGCTTAGCTTGATGTGATCCCATACATTGATTGTTCTAACCTACAGTGTTGTAGATTTGGTCATCATGTGTATCCTGAGCAGTGGGGATGACAAGGCATATACCTCCTTGCTATCCCCATTCATCATAATACATGTGGTGACCAAAAATAAAACGACACCTTGAGTGACACAAACCTATTGCATGTCATACACTTAGCTTCAACAACAGAAACACTGTGACCTCTTAACACAACAATGCACCAGTGGTGAACGATGACTACAGAGTCCAACCGATGGTGTCAGCAACAGGAACACACCAAGCACACCAAGCAACATGATCTGTGGTACCCAACAACCTAATCAGCTGGAGGACACACACACACAACCCAGTACAGACATAATCATAACACACAGCAAACATGTGCATGGTTATGCTGTACTGTTAGGGGTTACTTCTTTGTTTTCCTATGTCATGATGTTGAGCCTAAGCACTGGTGTATCACATGTTGTTTAGATCTCAGTGCATTGGCTCCCAAGGATAACACAGGGATTGCAGGTGTGATGACACTGTTGTTGTCGTCATGTAAACATTGCCACCTCTTTCTGACACCCTAGTGAATGCCCCCCCCCATCAGGATTTAGCCTTGTGAATCACATATGTCCTGCAGAGTGGTGATGGTGGGGAATGTCCCCTGGCCAGCAACACCCTGCAGTCTACATATGATGCAGAATGCTGAAACTTCCACTTGTACTAACTACCTACATGTTCAACACCTAGCTCTGACATGCATTAACAATACAATATGAAACACACCAATTCCCCTCCTTGCTATTCTCTGATAACCCTTTGGGTGCCAGGGGACTAGACAGTGTTTTGTTGAACAATGCATTGCTTATCCCTGTGGCACTCAAGGGGTTGTGTGCTGACCTCTTTGTCACTCTTTGTATGACATTGTGATACACAGAACATTTAGATCTGTGACTGACACATGACAGTGTGCATTGGATTTGTGCTGTGTATGCTGTTGTTTTGGACAGCATGAAGAGGGTTCAATAGGGACTTTAGCATTACCATTCTGGCTGGGTTCGTCAAGTATTCTGTCCTTGTTTGACATCCCTCCAAGCTGTGTGGCTGGATTGTGGTGTGGAATGCTGTCCATGTGTTCAGGTGTCACTGTGTTTGTCTCTGTCTGTTAGGTGTCAGTTATGTGTGATGTGTGTGGGCCTTGATGCACGTACCAGTGGACTGGAGGCTCCTTTCATCCCCAGTGTCGCTCCATCCAGGAACCCATGGACCGTGATGGCGGAGATTGTCCTGCGTACAGCCTCCTCCCACTGGGTATATTCCACACGCAGGGGCGGACCACCTCCTGTACCAGGAGCATGCAAGGCCTGCTCACCCATCTTCCTCTTCACCTTCACAATGGGAGACAGAAATGGGAAAAGGGTTGAACTAGATGTACACAAGTCTATTTTCAACATGAATTACTGTATTACTATGTTACTATCTTACCTTGGCCTTGCAGTCTGTCCACCTTTTTTTCACGGACTCCACTGACTGGCTGCGGCTGGATACAGCATTGACCGCAGCCACGACCTCCTTCCAGGCTGCCTTCCTCCTGGAGCTCAAACCAGCAAGGGGCCCTTTGGAGAACAGGACCCTCTCCCTTGCAACTACAGCCTCACAGAGGACAAGGTTCTCCTCCTCAGAGAACCTGGGCTCTCTCGCCCTTTCCTCCTCCTCACCACCAACAGTTTGTTGAGAGCCTTGGCTGTGGCTCTCCAGCCCTGCCTGCACTGGCCCTGGTGCAGGGGGTCTACCCCTCGTCCCACTGTCTCTGCCCCTGCACTGGATGTGCCTGCCCTCAGGTGGCTGCCCCTCCGCCCCAGAGATCTCCTTCTCCCTCCCCTACCCTGACCAGGGATGCCCCCCTGCATCTCCTACACTCCCCACCCCTCTCTCCTCTCCTCTCCTCTCCATTGCTCTCACACACTCACACCCAGGCACTCACTCAGGCCCTCACACACTCACTCACTCACTCTCTGTCACTCACTTGCACTCACAGACTCACACTGTCAAAAAAAAAATAAAGGTGTGATGTGTTATCAAAATAAAAATGAGCTATGTGTGTGTATGTGTGTTTGTGTTTGAATGTGTGTGATGGATATGTGCAAAAGTGTTTTATGTGTATTTTTATGGTGTCCCAATGCTCTCCAACTCCTATCTGTGTGCTGTGCTCCTCTCTACCTCTCACTCTGTAAAACTAACCTCCACTCCTTGGGTCCTGAGATCTAGCTCTGTGAACTCGATAACAGACAAAGGTGCGTAGGTGATTTTGGGTCTATTTATAGTTTTTTCGACTGAACTTGATACTTTGGGGGGCTGTGATTGGCTGGAGCGCTTGGTAACGTTGGATGTTTCGCTTGTTTTTTGATTTTGGAGACGTTTCTCGCGTTTCTCGCGTGTTTGGCGTCGACGATGAGGTCAAATATTTGGCGACTCCAGTTTTGTAGTCTTCGTGTGTTTTGTAGGCTGTCGCGCGTTAACTCTTTTGGGTATGGAACATTTGAATCTCACGTTACCCAGTTTGGTTTAACTCGCGAAGCCAGTTTTTTTCTTCACGCTAGTTTTAACTCCAACATTTGAATCGAGCCCTAACTAACTAACTAACTAACTAACTAACTAACTAACTAACTCTTATTACTCAGTATAAGAATGACCTGCTAAGAACTGGAACACTTCTGGGGCAAACTCACTTTAATATAGAAAAAGTACAAAAATATAATTAATTTAATGGAGCTTTGAACCCACTGAATGCTAGGAAAATGCATTCGGGACCTCTCTATGATTCAAGGATTTAAAGGAACGCATAAAATTTTAATTGTTTGGTAAGATTTTAATGATCCTGTACTTATTTAAAGCATATGAAAAAATTGATTTTTTTTATATATTACATCCATAAAATATAATTCTTACCTTGCTTTTTAATGCATATGTAAAATATCATGTTCAGAGAATGTTGTTTGTAATCTGTTTAATGAGAGATAAAAGCTAAAGTCAGTTCATTTATTGTGATTTGTGAATATTGTACCTATATTCAGAAAGGCTATGTTATCATATCTCAGCCCTGTTACAGACATTCCTGATCAACCACTTTAAATCATCTCAACATGCTTAGATCTCTAGAAAAAGTAGAACTAACTTCCCCGATGGAGCATTCGTAAGATTTTATTTTAGGCCTCAGAAAAGAAATACATTTTTATAGATGCTAGCATGAAGTATTAATTTGATGAGAATTTAGAGAATATTTATCCCCTATGGTGCAGTTAGTTTACTTGAGAATTAGTCAAATTCTTCTAAGTACATCAGCCTTTCTGTTTGGGGTTGGGAAACAGAGTAGAATAAGCTCTCTAATCTAAGTGCAGGGAAAGAAAATGGACTGCAACTCATTCCAACTTGTGGGTTACTGTTAAATGAGATACAGGTTTTAGATCAGATTTACTTTGACTACAAACTACTGATTAAGCCAAAGTTTAAACTAAGGAGACCTAAAAAAATAAAACAATTTGATGTACAAATGTTAAATTACCCATTTGCTTCCATGAATGAAGAGAACTGAATTAAAAAAAAGCATTGTTCTTCACTTATTCATAAACTTAGAGCAAAGCTTATAAAAAACACAATATCCCAGGGCACTCGTTTTCTAAACATTGTCAATTACAAGTTTAAAGAATGAGTTAGAGCATAACTTTTAACTCTATTACTGACCCAAAATATTATCTTTTATCATTTTTGGTTTTAGTGTACTGAGCTATTCATTGCTTTGGCTTGTGAAAAATCGTAAACTTGGTATTAGGATTACTATTATCTTTTAATTATTGAGCAACAACATATTCTGCAGTACTGTACAAAATAGGGGCAAGGAGAATATGCAATGACTTACTGAACCTGAATGAAACAAATCGTAAGGAAGGTCCTGCTCACAAGAGCTTAAAATGTAAATGGCGAAGGAACTTAAGAGACCCAGGGTCATAGGGGAGAATACATTTAACCCCTTAAGGATGGCTGATCGCGCATGCTGCCTTCACTTAAGGACCACGGACAATTTTTTTTTTTCTTTTTGCGGCATCTGCTTCCGGGCTCCCCAAAAGGTGTGCAGCCGCGTGGGGAGCCCGGATTTCCATGACGGTCCAGGACCGTCTTAGGTTCTTAACGGAAAACAACCCATGACGGTCCTGGACCATCATGGGTCGTTAAGGGGTTAAGTCTAGCATCTGTGTTTTGGATAGACTGAAGGAGAGAGGTGGGTTAGTGGGAGACTGGTCAGAAGAAGTTTATAATAATCAAGAAACAAATGATTATTGAGTGAATGAGAATTTTCATGTAATGAGTGGGAATGTTTTGTATGGTGGAGGAGGCAAGACTTTGAGAGGGACTAAAGAAAGAAACAGGGTTGTATGAATGATATGACTTTTGTTGTCATTGCAGATTCTCTTTGCTAGGTGGCAGTATGTTTTAAGACAAAGTTTATAATTGTCACTCTTACAGTTGTTTTATTCAGAAGTTATAACCATCCAAATTGTCACATAGTGATGAAAGTGTCATTATGACAAACAACGAGAGTGAGCTAAAAATAGTCAGAAATGTAACACTTACCTGTCATCCACTGTCCAGCTTCTTCATTAATCTTCTCTTCTTTCTTCTGTCTCCAGTCTTCTTTTCTTCTCTTGTGTTTTAAAAAAAAAGAAACAATTTGTTAATGCTATATCATAATTAAAATAAAAAAATGACACAAAGATGTGTTCACTTTTAAAATGTTGTGGTTAAAACATTGTGTGGCTGCAAGCTGCATTAAGCATGTTGCTGTGATCAAAAGGGCGGCATGAAAATCTTGCACTGCATAAATGCGCAAGATTCTCATGTTGTGTCCTTAAACGGCATGGCTTCAATCCAACCAGCATATTTAATTATTATTTTTGCCATGCCAATGATTTCCTTCCAACTCAGTAATGTTTGCAGCCCAGTAACGCTTGTTTATGTATGTTATGTATCTTGGGTTACTTCTTCCCTAATTTGTGTTGAAAAATTGAAACTCACAAAATTGTCTCATATTCCCTCCCCATTATCTACATTCTCTCTCCTCACCCATTTCTCAATTTTCTCTATCCTCATTTTCTTTGAAATAACTCCCATATTCTCTTATGATGTCTCTAGTTCTCTCATTCCCATCTCACCATCATCTTCCAATTTTCTCGCACCCCCATTCTCTTCTGATGTTTCAATCTCCCCATTCTCTCATTACATCTGCTTCCCCATCATCTTCCACTTATCTCCCACATACCCGCCCCCATTATATTCTGATGTTTCTATCTCCCCCATCCTCTCCCTATTATTTCTTCCCTATCATCTCACAAATGTCTCACCCTGATATTCTAAGGAACAACTGGTGAGACAAGAAACATTGGACATTATAGTTGTAACATGGTTAACCCTTTCAGTGTCAGAGAGGTCTCCAATCACTAACGTCCAGTGTTGCTTGTTTAACCAGTCATTCCTAAGGTATTCTGGCAATGAATTTGATGCTGGGGCTTGGGTTGAAGCCGCACCGTTTAAGGAGGTGACATGAGAATCTCGCTCGCTCATCCTTACTGAATGAATGATAATGTTAATTACGAAGCACTTTACAATTTAAGGCTTTAGACAATACAGGGTTACAAGTGTTTTGTAGCGTAAAACACTGTATGTGAGGTCCCTGCCCAAAAGCTTACAACCTAAAGTTTACAATCTTATTAATTATTCTGTGAGACTTTTAATGGTTTTCATTATAATCTAGCTGAAATGTTCTTCGCTATTATTTTGCTCTTCCACATAATTATCATCAATTATCTGGGACCAAAATGAATGTGTAAAGAAAATATTATTGGTAACAGGTAGACTAAAGAATGTTTTCCTTCCACTGTAGTTTATTGTGGGGATCACTAGCATCACAGAGATTGTTCTAGAATGAATTGCTCTTCTTTGTAATTAACTTTCCAGACACTTTGGTTTTTCAGGCTGAGCCACCACTGACGCAGTATACAGGAAACAGAATGGTATTGTATAAAAAGCCATTTTCACTGCCATGGACCCCATCATCTTCCTTTGTATTCTCCATATCTCTGTGAACCAGGTGGGTGGAAAATGCTTGAATTTTGGAGCTCACAGCTGCTTGTATCTGTATTAGAGAAATATGTTAGGCTGAACCTAAAATGCAAAAATCAAATTCATCTCTCACTGAGAGGCCTACCAGAAAGAATAATCTTTTATTACTTGTATTCTAAACATAATAGTAATTAAAATGATAATATATAATGCTTACTGTAAAATAATATACATATTTAAAATTATGTTCATAATAAATATTTCTAAAAACAAAAAATACTGTCTACTGTAGGAGGAATACTTTTTGGACAAACTAAATGCACTATAGGATGGGGAAAAGGCAGAACTGCAAAAATGTCCATTAATTTAAACGGTAACCATTCCATTGATTTAAATAGTGAAATTAACCTTTTGAATGCTCAAGAGGTCCTCTTGAGCATTCAAGTGTTAAAGAACCCACTTAAATCAATAGGAATGTTAGGTCTGCCCTATGGTGTAATTGGATTGCCCTGGAATTCTGCCCCTTATGAACATATAACCCTATATTTAGCATCTTAGATGTTACAGAGATTTATAATGCATTATGAAACAATATGCTGTATGCAGAGCCAAAATAAACCCCAAATTCCCACTGGTTTAAATGGTTCTCTTAATCCCTTGAATGTTAGAGTGTTCTCTAACACATTGCTTTTTAGCATTTATGGGATTAAAAGCCCCATTTAAATAAATGGCAGTTTTAATTTGTCCCCTAGGGTGCGGTTAGTATGCTCTACAATTCAACAGTGGGTCACTTTCTTTGATACATATGTGTTTCCTAACCTTTTGCTTTGATTCGTATGCCCCATTGTGCTGGAGATCACATGTAGCTTCCAAACGCTTATCCATGAAATAGTCTTTTTAGATTAATCTAAGGATAACTTTGAAGATGCAGCTGCTTTTATTGATACGGTTAGGAAGAGGCTAGAACCAAATAATCCCAAAGCTAAGGATTCATCATTTATATGCAAGGGTGGTAACTTATCCTATGACACTCATAGAATTAAAGGCACTTGTAGGAATCATATTCCTTCAGCAAGAAACAGCCAAAGTTTCAGAGATAGAATCACTGTATGGTGTAGCTACTTTCCAAAGGAACATATTCAGAAATGTGTTCAGTGTCAAAAGATGGAACACATAAAGAAAGAGTGCAATTTTTTTTAAGGACATACAGTCGAGAGGAATTTAAAATATTCAGTAGTCTTCTCCAGTTTAACCTCTGTAGATGTGAATCTCTGTAAAGACCTCTGATAAAACAAGTCATGAAAATGGTAACTAACACAGATATAGCTTACTTAACACATACATGTCACACAGCTAACAAAGACAAACCAATTTCTTCAGAATAATGCTTTGAGTCTCTAACATCCTGCTCCTTTGAACTTTTAGTTCCAATCTGCTTGGGCCTGAATGGCAGACACTTTGTTAGGTGTCTCCTAGAGTTTCTTATTGTCACAGGGGCTCAATTGACTGTGACAATCATAAGTTACCTTTATCCCCTGGTACACCTCTTTATACCATTGCAGGAATTGATGGACAGGGAGGCAAAACTGTAACACTGATATTTGATATGTCTCTAGAAACAACCAAATTAAAGTGGAACTTTTACCTTAATTCAGGTTTGCACATTGAAAACTGCATTAAAAACTGCCTATATGTCATGTTAGCCAAAAGTCCAGAAGATGTATAGTTTAGGAGATATTCCCACATATTTCTGGGCAAAGCGAAACTGAACTTTTCCTGGTACTGCACAAAGCTTAATTAGCATATGTCATGTCACTGAATATACTTTATTAGCATATGACACGTCACTGAAAGGGCTTCATTAGCATATGCAAATGTCACTGGTTCAACACGGGTACTACCATTAGCATACATTAGTGTAAGTTTTGAATATCTCCTTAAATGTACATTTGCTGGTATTTTGGCTAACATGACATATAGTCAGTTTTTAACGCAGTTTTCAAATATGCAAGGTTGAATTAAGGTGAAAGTTCCACTTTAACATTTGCTAGAGTGATTTAGCTAAAAAAAACATCATTGACAATGATCTAATGCAGAAAGTTAGATGAATTGTTGCTATTAAGGAACAAAGGTATTTGTATAAATAATTGTCCTAAGGTACCAGTACCAGTAAGGTGTGTTAGAGTTGAATGCAGTTATGTTACTATTAATTCCTTGGCTATGGAATATACCTTAAGCCTTTGAGTGCCAGAGTGTTTCTGGCACTCAAAATGTTAATTGGTAAATCTGTAGTTTTTATAGCATCAGCTAGACAGAGATACAGATTCTCCATCTTTTTTAGACAAGAAAATAAAAGGTATTCTCATTCTTACTTCTTAGGATGTCTTAAATTCGAAATTGTCTCATAAGTGTACAGTTTTAAATCAAACTTAATGAGTTCTGTAATACCTAAATAGTTAAATACTACTGTTAATCAATTTAGAAGGAATTATACAAATTCTTCTACTACATTTCTTGTGAGCAAATAACTGGTAGAAATGTTCTCTCTCACATGAAAAAAATATCTCCTCCTGATTTTTGAAAGTTTCTTAAGGGGAGGTAAGTTGGTTATAAAAACTTTCAGGAAATCAAACAATTTATAAGGAAGCCATGAAGGTCCATACAACATTGTTGATGTTAAGGATCAAGCAATGCTGCAAGTACAAAGGACACAAAGTTACTTACAAACAAAACACAAACAATATTTTTGGGGGGTTTCATATTGACCACTGTAAATTGTATGTTTAAAATATTTTTGATACTACATTTGATTACACAGGTCATGGTGAAACAAGAATGGTACTGGTTAATCAAGAAGCATGAGAAGAATCTGCTAAAAACTGACATATTTCATATACCATGGTAGTGACGTACCTCGAAATGTAGTTGGCATTGGGAATATGGATGGAAGTTTGTTTGAGATTACCGGAACGAGGTTAAGGCCCTCTGATTGGAAAATTGGAAGGGTGAGTCTATAAATGGCTGAGGAGTATTTCATTTTGTTTGATTCCCTTGAAAAAGTAGCTGTGCGTTACGAAACGCGTAGGGAGAATATTCATTGTCAATTTTAGAATATATATTTTTTTCCTTTTTTTGTGTAAAGGGTTGTTACCCAGGAATGACTATTTTAATAAATTTGTATTTTTTCCTACAATCTATCGCTCCTCACGGGTCTCTTGTTTGTAGTGTCCCTATCCTTATATTTCTTCCCCTTTACCATTAATGCTTGATGGATATGTTATGCTCCCTATAGAAAGACCTTAGGTTGCCCAGTAGGGTCCAGAGAGCCGGGAGAAGGAATCGCATTAAAGGAGGAAGAGGATACTTGTTGGAGAAGGTGACACGGAATCCAACGGTTGGAGGTTGCAAGAGGGAGACCGTGACTGGAGGTCAGATCTGGTTGATGTGCTTTATCCAGAGGCAGTTAGCACTCTTGAAAATGTGAGGACCCTGATAAAGGGATTTCCTTTGATTATACGTGATCCTGAAGGTGCGGATTGGAAGTACTACACTTAGAGAAGTTTTGCTCTGTTTTCTTTTTGTTTTCTGTTTTTATATGCTGCCTGGAACCTATCGAATGTCCTGACTACAAGCTGCATACTTGAACTCTGAGTCTTTGGGAAATTTCAAGTCCGTTTTGAAAGAAGATCTTTCTGAAAGAAGGACTATTGTATATTAAAAGGATTGAGTGCCCTTTAAGATATATCTCTAGGTTATTTTGCTGATATTTTGTTCATGTGTTTTTCTCTTATACATATCTAATATTATAGGGTTACCATTAGTGAGCACGGAAACATTGGTGTTTGTTTTATTTCATATACCTTGCCAATCTTGATGGTGTTCATGTGATTGAAATCACCTGTAGGACTTTGTGGTAATGACGCTGAGAAAATAAAAACGGACAATAGGACTTATAGTACTAACAAGAAATATAAGTGACAATGAAATAAAAATTAATGTTGTAAATGTACATGGCCATGTGTGATATAGTGCACTAGAAAATGTCTATCTATCTATGTATCTATCTATCTAATCTTTTTAGTAAAGTAACGTTAGCTATGTTGTCTATGACAAAGTTAATAATGTAGTTCTATAGCTTCAGAAAGAACCTATGGCTATCATCAACAGTGCTGAAGCATCACATCTATAGTCAGAATCTACAGATAAAATTCCACAAATATTAAGAAAATGGCACAAACCTTACAGAGTGGAATAACTACTCAACAAGAAAAACATGGCTTGAGAAAAGAGTTTGCTTTTGCTGTAAGTCACGCTGATTTATGGATAAACAAATGGTTAGAATGAAAAGATGAGTTATGCCTGATTACATTTTTCTAATAGCAGGTAAAGAATGTGTTGTTTCCTTTGACAGTGCTAGGAATCTGCTAATGATAATCACCTGTTGTTTAATTGTTTTTTATATAAAAACAGTTGATTCTGAATAAGCAAATATTTCTGCTGGTTTATATTTTAGTTCTAAGACTAATTATTTCCCACACCAAGATAAGACTATTTATATTCTATATTCTGATTGTGTTGAATATTAAAAAACAGCCCATGATTTTATCACTCCCGTAGGTAAAGGAAATGTATGTGTATAGGAGATGATAAAGTTTTGCTTCCTTTTATATACACTTTCTGGGAGGAGTGTACATTGTACTGTGAAAATATACTTTCATGAGTCCCTGATAACTTTTGTTTTATAGATAGATTGTTTTATAGATTTTCATGCATAATTCCATTATAATTCAATATATCTCATACAATTTACTTTCCTTTGGAGAAGGAGCTGAAAAAAATAACAGATAAATAATTCAGAAAGTTATCTTTCAAGTCAAGTATAGTCAGCTATAAGTAATTAAATTAATTTCTGTGTTTTCTTGGTGGGTAAAGTTTAAAAAGGATTAGCTGTAGAATTAACTGTTGGCATTTTCTTCTTTCTTTGCTTTTTTGTATTTTGTTTGTTGTTCTGTGTGTTCATTAATTATTTTGCTGTACATACTAAAGAAGGACTATTATAGGAAGAAATAATATTGAAAGAAATGCTCAATAGAAAATTGCATCAAACATTAATTCTCTGTTTAAAGACCACTCTGATGGTAACTCTCAAGTGCAATTGGATAATGTTTGAATGTGGCATGAGAGGTAGATAAAAAGTGGAAAATGTATGGTCTTAGACCATAACAAGGGGGCATGCTAGAACTAATAAAACTAAAATCTAAGAATAAAGTATGAAAGGGGAAGGGGCAAAATGTACTCATTAGCCATGAGGGTTGTGAAATTATACTGTATACAAACAGAAATAAACAGGAAAGTATATTTTGCATTGTTTTAACAAAACATTACAATTTACCACCCTGTAATTGGATAAGCGTGACACAGTACTTGACTTGTTTAGCAGATTAATTGTTGGTCCCACAGACCAGACCACAATGTATTATGTGGACTCTGCGAATTGTTTGCAGCTTTGTCTTCAGTCTCTCGGCCTAGTGACTAAAAAAAGCCCAATCGGTTGCAAAAACAGATGAAAGAAAAAGACAGGGCAAATAGCCCATCTAAGAGTACAGTGTACTCACTTTGTGATTGTCAACATTTTCATACTCCCCCCCTCTCAGGTTGGGAACTCACTGGATGTAGAGGCTTAAACAATATAAAATACATAAACAGTATTGTGTCTACTAATAACACCCTATGCGTTTCGTCCTTAACAAGACTTCGTCAGGGGCATAAACTTCTTTGATTTACAAAATTGTTAAAACTTTTATAGACCAAAGAAGTTTATGCCCCTAATGAAGTCTTGTTAAGGACGAAACGTGTAGAGTGTTATTAGTAGACACAATTCTGTTTGTGTTTTTTTATATTGTTGTATATGTTTTTTAACTTTTTCTGTTACCATAAGAAATGGTGGCAATTAAAAACTAGCCCAAGTAGTAGATTCGTTTCCTTATATCCCGCAATCTGACCCGGAGAGGAGTGAGACGGTGTTGAGAGGGGAAGGACGCATAGATGTCTATTGATCTGAAGGACTTATGAACCCAGAGGTGGCTTAAGCCTCTACATCCAGTGAGTACCCAACCTGAGACGGGGGAGTATGACAATTTTGGCAATCACAAAGTGAATACTGTGTACTCTTAGATGCGCTATTTATGCTGTCTTTATCCATCACCAGCAGTTTCACAACCCTGAATCCAATTGCATTCTCTGTGCCTCCCCACTTGTCCACTGTGAGGGAGGAGAAGGTCTGCTGTGACTTTAGTACTACAAACAGCATCCCTCCCTTTAAGTGTCATACCATAGGTTTGTGCATTACATACCCCTGTTGCACTGAAAGGGATAAAAAAGTTGTGTAAAAAGTTTGTGGTTAACGAGTTTTGCTTTAATCCATTGATTCATGCAGTGTATATACTATATATGCTTCACAGTTAACCCATTTGGTGCAAGACACATCTCCAATGCATTGTATTACATAGCATCCAAGGGGTTAAATTGTGAATTAAGGGAGTTGTTGCCAGTGGAGAGTAGCATAACTAATGACTATATAGGAATAATTATAAATGTCATAACCAGTTTATTTACTGGTAAAAAACAGCTATTCAAGTTACATCAGGAACATGAGCCTATTGTCTGTCAATTTAACCCTTTGAGTGCCAGAGGGGTATGGAACGCATTGCTTTGCAATGCGTTCCGTAGCCCTCTGGCACTCAAAGGGTTAAACAAATCCATAAATCATAAGTGTGATGTATTGCCTATAATGGTATAGTGTGAGTGGATGCTTCACTAAGCTGCCCCATTGGAACCTGTCCATATCCACTCACCTCTCCCAACACCGGAGAGGTGAGTGGATGCCAGTGGATGCTTCACCAAGCTGAGTGAAAGCAAATGGTTTGCAAAGCTGCACTGCTGGCATCTGCTTACAATCTGCATGTGAGTGAATGCCAGTGGGGCAGCTTTGTGAAGCATCTGCTCATAATACACCTTTATACACAATACATTATACACATCCTATATAATAATTCGCCAAGTTGTGTGTAACGCCCGACATGCGCAGTAGACACTGCTGCACGTGCGGCAGTCATGCACAGTAGAGACTGCCTGTGCCGCGGCTGATACAGAGCTGGGCGCTCCGAAGGAGCGTCCAGCTCTGTATCAGCCGAGGCGCGGGCAGTCTCCACTGCGTGTGACTGCCCCGCGACCGGCTGCCAGAGGCTCTGTATCAGCCGAGGCGCGGGCAGTCTCCACTGCGTGTGACTGCCCCGCGACCGGCTGCCAGAGGCACTGTGGCCCGTGTAACGGGCTGTTCAACTAGTTATATATAATACAGCAGAGGCTACTCTTGTAATATATGGATTGGTTTTACTTGTCAGACAATTGTCTTAAGTTCTTCATGCCACTGGTTTTAACAATGCTGGAAAGGGGAATGGTTCCTGTTTCTAGCAATTGTACTCTTGTGGGGCATATGCAAGGTGATCACTTTACCACCTAGCATGAACAAGTAGAAAAACAAAACAACCATAAACGCTGGTGGGTGCAAATGAGCCTCCATCCCTAGCCCCACTGCAAATTGCCATTCTTTCAAACAAGGGTATACATGCCTATTTTCTATTTCCAAGCCATTAGAGTTCTGGTGTGATTTAAAAATAATAGAAAATTCTTCCCATCTCCATATGAGTTGTATAGTTTTATGCTCCTGGCACCCTGCTATGCTGTGACAAGTCATAACAATGGGCTAATTTTTCATGGGAGGGCAGTAGCATCTGAATACACTAGGGAAGTCTATGGTTTTCAAAGATTGTAGTCTCCTTGAAGTAGTTGCGACCCTGAGCTTTGAACAGATTCTACAGCTGTTCAAACATAATATTATGTAATATTATAATAATAACTGCAAGAGTTCCTTTGGTTAATGCACCTGCTGAATAATCTGTGCAAACCTCATATATATGTGCATAAATACACTGACACAAACACACATAAATGTACATATACACACACGCACACATAGATAAACACACAAACACACATACACATTCACAAACATACATGAATACACATATATTCACATGTACATATAATAAGGTCTAAGGCAAAAGGAGGAATGGAGCCCACACCAACTAATATCCTTCATGAAAATCCCTGGATCCTAAAAGGTACCAAACTGCCTCATACTAAATATGAAGCAGTAACACAAATATTATTAGAGAAGAAGAGATGGTATTCCACAACAGTAGCATTTGATAATATACGAATGACTGGCCAATCTAGTAGATTAAATACAATGTATAAATATTTTATAGATGGCTGGAGGAGTCAATTTAAATTATGTAGTGGGTAGGGGTGGGCGAAACTTGTCACCGTGTTCGCGAAAACCACGTTGTTATCATCTTTTTCGCGAGAAAATCCGCTTTAAAACTAACGGTTAAAATTTTTGCATCTTTTGCCCACTGGCCAAAATCTTTCGCCATTTTTTCAATGGCTAAAAAGTTTTTGCCCATTGATTTACATTGTTTTCGCACTTCCCCTATAAAAACGTGACGTTTTCGCTGAAAGGAGACACAATAGAAGCAGCTACGGAGTGAGATAGACGTGCTGTGCGGTTCTCTTGTGATATTTAGCAAAAATTGTGGCAGGAGAAGCTCATAGTGTCTCCTATCACTATGAGCAGCAAAAAAGAGGAACTGGAAGGACCCTTATTATGTGTACACTGAGTCTGAGGAGGAGGAGGAAGAGGAAGTGAGCAGTACTGGAACAATTCTGTCCAGTCCCCATAAATCACCCCAAGGGATCTTGGGGAATTTAATGAGAAGGGAGGGAGAAAAGGGAATGGGAAGGATAGGAGAAAAGGGTTGTACTAGTGAGAGCAGGACAGGTCAGCTGCCTCTGCCTGCTGAAAGACGTGCTGCCCCTGTTGCCAGTGCCACCATTGCTGTTCCTGCAGCCACTAGTGTTGTACCTGCTGCCAGATGTGCTGCTCCTGCTGCCAGTGCCACCATTTCTGATCCTGCAGCCACTAGTGTTTTACCTGTTGCCAGAAATGCTGCCCCTGCTGCCAGTGCCACCATTTCTGTAACTGCAGCCACTAGTGTTGTACCTGTTGCTAGTACTGAACCTGCTGCCAGTGCTGAACCTGCTGCTAGTACTGAACCTGCTACCACCAATACTTTGCCTGCTGCTATTGTTTCTTGTAGTACTCGTGGGGGGGGGGAGAAAATGATGCCAGCAGGGGACCCTCTGTCACATTGCTTGTCACCTCCTCCAAGCAGCAGTGAGATGTCTGGAATAGAGCAGCAGCAACAACAGCATATAGGGACTAGTGGTGGTGGTGATGATGTTAGAGAAGCTGGGGTGGAAGAGACATTGATGACCTTTTTAGCAGAAACTGAGAAGGAATGGGAGACAGGGATGAGGATGGGCATCACCACCACCACCACTATCAATGACATTTTGCAATTAGAGGAATTTGCAACTGCTCTAATTCCTGCTGCTGCTGAGATGCAAGGGCAGGTGGATGCTGAGGAGCAGGCTAGTTTGCCACAGACCACCATGGACACAGTGGGAATGAGGTCCACAAATAATACGGGACTAGGACAGCTTCCACTTGCCAGCAGTAGCAATTATCCTGATCCTAGTTGTAGTGCTGAATCTGAGGCAGTAGCAGCAACAGCAGCAACATTATCCGCTGCCACAGACATTGAAGGGCAATGTGGAGGACAAAAAGAAAGAAGCCATTCTTCTCCAGCTGTTCCCTTTCCCCTGAAGTCATTATGGGTGTGGGACTATTTTTCTGTTGGGGTAGGCACAGTGTAGTCATCAGCAATAGCACTGTGCACAATTTGTTACAAGTCAGTGAGAAGAGGAAAGGAGGGAACACACTTTGGCACAAGTGCCCTGATATCACACATGAAACGCAGACACTATGACATTTACTCCAAACATGTTAAAGACAAACACCCACCACAGAAATCAAGCACCACTTTTGCTGTCCCTGACTCTCCAGAAAGGCAACAAGAGGCGACATGGAGATCAAAGAGGAGGAGGAATAGAACAACCCAGGCAGAGACTGCAAGTTCCAGGGCAAGTGAAACCTTGTAGGGTAACTACATATTCTGCCAATCCTCCTCTTTCATTACCTCCCCTGCCAAATGATAGCCACTCTGTTGATGTTAGGATGTGGAAGTTCGTCTCTACCCATTGCACACTGTGTGGTGCACTGTGTTGTGCTGCACATATGGTGGAGGAGAATCGCAATCAGTGCATCAAGCGACATCTGAGGAGATTCCATCCTGCAGAATATGCTAAGATGGTGGCAGGGAGGGTTCATCATTACTATTAAACTGTCAGCAAGTTGTCATGTGTCCTTAGTGGGTCTGGAAAGGGGTACAGCGACAGCCGCAGTACTTGGTTTCGGGTGTCATGGTGTTTGCATACTGTTGTGTCCCCACACTGTGCACATTGCAGTTGCTGATGTGAGCCACAGTTCCTGCTCTCAGGGGAAAAAAATATATGCTAATAACAACACACCCATGATTTTGGAGGAGGGGCAGATGGAGAAGATTTAATTGCCAATTTCATCTTTTCTCCACATGAACTGGGGGCTACTTACACTGCTCCTACTGTCTCAGGCACATCACTGGAGTCAGTCGTGGTAAGTGGAAGCTTCATCATCCATCTTCCATGTTACTGCTATTGTTGATCCCATTCCCTTTCAGCTGCCTAATCATCCTGCTGCTTAATCAACTCAGCAGCAGCAGTACGAACAACAGCTGCAACTCAGGACTCAGGAGGACATTTGACAGTGGCTACTGGTCAACATGACCTGCTGGCATTAGGCCAGTAGGGCATTTTTATTTTTTCTCAGGGATTGTGTTTTGAAAAAATAAATAAATAAATTAAAAAACTAGCTTAAGTCCTACAAATCAATGTTTCTTCAGGGCTTGGGCCTCTAATAAGTGTAAGTCCTACAAAGGCCTCTAACAACAAATCAAACAAATCATCCTCTACAAAATACTCTATCAAGTCAAAGTATCAGTCCACACCAGTGGCAGCTTATGTCAGGGGGTTCCTGTCTCTGTCACTTTAAATACAAATTTCTTATTTTATTTATTTTTTATTAACTGTCCCCCCAATAGCAGTCAAGAAAGCCCCCTAAAACAAATTCCCTGTTCAAATGATTCATTCATTCAGTCACTAACACAGGCACCCTCCTCAGACCCCTTTATACCATGTTTTATGGTTTCTATTTTATTTAGGATTTTTTTTATTAAGTGCCCCCCAATCCCAGTAAACAACCCCCCAAAAATCATCCCCTGTTCATCTGATTCTTTCCCCACACCCCACCAACACAGGCACCCTCATGCCCCTTTTATACTGTGTCTTTGAGAAATAAAATATTATTTGTAATGTGTTGTGTGTAACTTCTATGTTCCCATTGATTTCAATGGGCGAAAAAGCAGAAAGAAGCAGAAAACATTGCATGCTGCTGTGATAATCTTGAGAATGAACCAGTTCAATAATTCATTTCAGGGGCATCATTTGACTGTATCTATCTATCTATCTATCTATCTATCTATCTATCTATCTATCTATCTATCTATCTAGAGCACACACACAAATTTTTTCCAGTTCAACTTGCCTGGGTGCATGTAAATAATCCAAAAAACAAATTTCACTTTCAGAGCTTATTCATGATTCAATAAAGACTGATTTATTCAATTGACGTTTTGGCCCAAACTGGGGCCTTTCTCAAGATTACAGAGCTGTTATTAATATCTCTTCTATACCGCCAGTCCTGAAGATATAGGGGGGTTGTGACTCCTTTCAAATTCTCTGCAAGGAGTTTGCACTCTCTCAACTTCCTCCTCAACCAAAAAAAGTAAAACATGGCCGACATACGCACACACAGTGACACACATACATACACACACTCTGACTTACCCTGACTCACAGTGGCCTCAGCCAGACCTGTAGTATGGCCACTCAAGAGAAGCTGCAGCACTGGGGGAAATTAATGGATCTCAGAGGGTTAATATAGACCCTCATTGGATATGCAGCCATCAGGTACACACTTAACCCACTGACTTCCACGGGGTTGTGTATTAACTTTTACCCAAAAGGACAGACCAGCAGCTTAGAGGGAAGGGTCCATAAAATGCTTACACTGTAAATTTCCATTTCATTCCCACTTCTCCTTCTCCAGCGTATTCCTAGCATTTTTTATGTCCTTGAAGCTTGCCCCCTACTCATGATAAGCACAGCCCCTTTTTTAACCCAAATCACCTAATTGATCTCCCCCATCAGCATTCGATGCCTTTCCAGCACTCAAAGGGTTAACTCTGATATGACACAGCACTGTATGGCATTCCATGGCTTAACATCCTGGTATAAGTCTCTCTCTCACATAATCTCCTTTTATTTTCTGCTTTCCACTCCTACACACCAAACACACAGAGGCATAATACAGCAATTCTACCCAAAGTAAAAGAAATAACAAATACTATTAATTTAACACTTTCAAGACCACAGTGGATCTGCAACACACCGTGAAGCTATGTCCTCTGGTCCTTAGAGGGCTACATTTGGCTTCTAATTGTCTGAACACTGCAGATATTCAGCTCAATACTAGATTGTTACCTACACAGCACTGTAAAGCTCCTACACTAAACCCAGGGTGGCCACAGTCCACACTTCTACACTCCGAATCAACAGATCCAAATTTTATTAATTTTCATTTTATTTAAGTTGTAATATATATACAAAAAAGCAGTTCATTATATATTTTTTCTTTGCTGCAGACTAGTGATGGGTGAAAATTTTCGCCTCAAACAAAAACTGGTGAATAATGTCTCTTCCAGCTTGGCAAATAATTTCCAGTGAAAAGTGCAGTTTTTCCACTTTTATCTCCTAGCTCATTGTATTTAAAGGGATAGTAATGTCAGAAAAAAAGTATTAACTATATGATAGATGCAATTAAAAAAAGAGTACTTGCACTTATTCGTACCTCTCAAACTGTTATGCTTTGAGAGATAAAGGAAAATAAAGTTCTCCAAACCCTCCCCTTTCTGCCTGACGAGCTGTAAAGATGTCAGAAGCAGATTCTGGTTGCTTGACCAGATGTGGCTCTTCAGCAGTGCAGACATAATGATATCTAAAGATAAATACTTCATCGGAATGGTCTACAACTCATGCTTGCAAACCAGACACACATTGTACACCGTTCCAATTAACTATTTATCTTTAGATGTCGTTATATCAGCGCTGCTGAAGAGCCGCCGTCTGATCCAGGGACCAGAATCTGCTTCTGACAGCTTTACAGCTCATCAAGCAAAAAGGGGAGGGAGCAGAGAACTTTATTTTCCTGTATCTCTCAAACCATAATGGTTTGAGAGATATGAATAAGTGCAAGTACTCTCTTTTCATTCTAACTACAATTACTATCCCTTTAAATCAATGAGAACATTGAATTTATCAACAACTCATAGCAAATGTTATTTTATTTTCCAAAGGCAAAGTATAAAAGGGGTATGAGGGTACCTGTGTTGGTGTAGTATGGGGCAAACAATCAGCTGGAAATTGAATTTTTTGGGAGGTTTGTTGACTGGGATTGTGGGGGGAGGGCAGTTAAAAAAAGACATGGTATAAAAGGGGTCTGCGGAGGGTGTCTGTGTTGGTGGATGGAGTCCTGGGAAAAAATCAGTAGAAAAGGGAATTTTTGGGGGGTTATTTTGACTGGTAATGGGGGGACAGTTAATAAAAAAATAAATAAATAAAATTAAAAAAATAATAAGAAATTTGTATGTAACGTGACAGAGATAGGAACCCCCTAACATAAGCTGTGACTGGGGCAGACTGATACTTGACAGGATAGAGTATTTTGTAGAAGATGATTTGAAGGACCTAGTCTTGTCTTGTTGTTAGAGACCAAGGAAACATTGATTTGTAGGACTTTGACATGTTAGGCATGAGCCCTAAGGAAAAATTCATTTGATGTAGGACTTTGACTTGTGTTAGGCCCAAGCCCTGAGGAAATATTGATTTGTAGCATTTAAACTTTTTAGGCCCAAGCCCTGAGGCAACATTCATTTGTAGGACATTGGCTTGGCTCTGAGGAATCAGATATTTTTTATGAATTCGGCTTGTTAGAGTCACAAGCCCTGAGGAGTCAGAGATAATTTTTATCAGTTAGGCTTGTTAGCATCACAAGCCTGAGGAATCAGCGATTTGTTGGAATTGGGGGATTTGTTAGAAACAAGTCCCCAAATTAGTTTTTTTGTAGGCCTCTGGTTTGTGTGGGTAAGAACAAGCTCTGAGAAAAAAAAATACCCTACTGGCCTAATGCCATCAGGTCATGTTATGGTGGCAAGATGCCACTGGTCATTGTCAAATGTCCCAGAGTCATTGTGGAATTTGCAACTGCTGTTCTTGCTGCTGCTGCTGTTGCTGTTGTTTAAGTAGCAGGGTGATTAGGCATCTCAAAGAGAATGTGAACAACTACAGCAGTGATATGGGTGATGGATGATCATGGTATCACGGTGCCCGTGCTCCTCTTGCGACATTCTGTCAGTCTACACTCTGCTTCATTCCTATTGGCTATACTGTGCTTGTCCCACCCAGTATGGCTTTATATGTTGGGTTCTGGCACCTGTCCGGTTCCCTTTCATGGTGTTCCTGTACCAGTGCTTGTTCCTGCTCTCGTATTCCCAGTGTATCGACCCGGACTGCCTGACTACTCTGCATCTCGTCTCCTGCCTGTGAACTAACCCGGACCGCCTGACCATTCTTCTTCTCCTGCTCCTGTGCACCGACCCGGCTTGGCTGACGTTCCTTCTCCATGTACCGACCCGGCTTGGCTGACGTTCCTGCTCTGTGTACCGACCCGGCTTGGCTGACGTTCCTGCTCTGTGTATTGACCCGGCTTGGCTGATGTTCCTGCTCCATGAATCGACCCGGCTTGACTGACGTTCCTGCTCTGGCTGCCTCTTTATCACCTTGGTGACATTCCTATTGGTTAGGCATTCGTGATGCTCACGGTTGGTTGCGACCTCAGGGCGAGTTGCTCAGTTGCTCAGTCCATTCCCTTCACGGCAGTGCTCAGTTGTGTATTCTCCGTTACTGCTTAGGCAGTGTACAAGTGGCCTAGTCTCCGTTATTGCTCCTACAGAGTGCAAGTGGCCTAGTCTCCGTTACTGATACGGCAGTGTGCAAGTGGCCTAGTCTCAGTTACTGCTCCTGTAGAGTGCAAGTGGCCTAGTCTCCGTTTACTGCTCTGGCAGAGTGCAAGTGGCCTAGTCTCCGTTACTGCTCTGGCTGAGTGCTAGTGTGCTAACTCCGTTTATTGCTATGGCAGAATACAAGTTGCCTGGTCTCCATTACTGCTACGGCAGTGTTCTATGTTGCTCCGTCTCTGATACTGCTCTGGCAGTTCACGTTTGTCTGCTAACCTAATACTGGGCGTTACTCATCCTTAAGCTCGCTATCCTAAGTGAGCTCCTTCACAGACCTCTCTTCACATGGGACTGTTTACACTCGCTGAAGGCCATTAACCCATGCAGTACAGATACCCTGGGAATCCTTCATATTCTGCCTGTCCTGTGTCAGTATATTTTATTATGGACTCTATGGTTATACTGGACCTGTGTAGGCATATGTATATGTAACCTGTCTTGTGTCTGTATTATTTTGATAAAATACTACAGGACCTGTGAGGGTTATTGTATTACTGTTTTTTCAATAAAACTGTGTTTTAGCCTAATCCACTGTGTCTGTGTGTCAAACAAACCGTTACACATGGTTCCATTTGACACTACTAGTTCCAGTGATGTGCCTGAGGCAGTAGCAGCACCACAACTAGCCCCCACCACTTCAGGTATATGTGGAGAAATGAAATTGGGCAATAATGCTTCTCTGCCTGCCCCTTCTCCAAAATCATGGGTGTTTTGTTAGAATAGAAATTTTTCCCTTGAGAGCAGGAACTGGGCCTCTCTTCAACAACTGTAGTGTACACATTGTGTGGGGTAAATAATGGAAGAACCGGGAACAATGGGAACATCTGCACTCACATCACACAGCAGGCATAACTTTTGCCAAACACCATGACACTTAGGGTCCTCAATGTGAAATCATCCCACCAGAAACCAAGTAATGCTGCTGTCAATATTCTCCTTGTCCAGTCCCCACTAAGGACACATGACAACTTGCAGTATAATAATAATGATGAACCCTCCCTGCCACCAGCTTAGTGTATTCTGCAAGATGGATTCTCCTCAGATGCAGCTTGATGTCCTGTTTGCGATTATCCTTTACCACACTGCCATGTGTGGTCAGTGCACCATACAGTGTTCAGTGAGAGGACATGAACTGCCACATTCTGACATCTACTGAATAGCTATCACTTGGTGGGGGGAGGTAAAGATAAATGAGGTGGATAGCCATAAGATGTAGTTACATGATCTACATCTAGATGCCTGGACCCTAGAGCAAAAAAGGTTATGGCAAGCCAGGTGTTTCACTCGCCATCAAACGTTCAGGCTGAGTTTCTCTATACTTCCTCCTGTTTGATGTCTGCCTTGCCTCTTATTGCCTTTGGGGAAAGTCGGGAGGTAAAGCAAAAGAGTTGCCCAATTTCTTTGGTGGGGATTTAGCTTTAACATGCTTCACATAACTGTCATGGTGTCTATGTTTCATATGTGTGATGAGGGCTGTTGTGCCAAGGTACATTCCCTCCTTTCCCCTTTTCACTGATTTATCACAAATTGTGTACAGTGCCATCACTGATGACTGTACTGTCACTGCCCCAAGAGAAAAAATGTCCCGCACACAGGACTTCAGGGGTGAGGGGAAAGGTGGAGAAGTATGGCCTTTTTCTTCTTCTACTCCATATTCCCTTTCACTGTGAAGGGCAGAGTATGATGTTGCAGCTGTTGCTGCTACTGCTTCAGAATAAGCACTGCAACTAGGACCAGGAGTATTGCTCCTGGCAAGTGGAACCTGTCCTAGCCCCTCATCACTGGACCTTATATTTCCACCATGTCCTCCTTTTATTAATATTCCAGTTGCTCTATCACGGTGCCCGTGCTCCCTTGCTATTGTTTTCCTGTCAGTCTATTCTGTGTGTGCTCCCATTGACTGTCCTGCATTGATCCCGCCCAGTATGGCCTTTATATACTGGGCTCCAGCACCCACACAGTGCCCTTCCGTGGTGTTCCTGTACCAGTGCTAGTTTGCTGCTCAGTTTATCCCAGTGTACCGACTTGGCCTGCCTGACTACTCTGCATCTGTTCTCCTGCTCCTTTGTACCGACCCAGCGTGGCTGACGTTCCTGTTCCTGTGTACCGACCCGGCTTGGTTGACTATCACAGCGCCCGTGATCTGGGGGACATTCTGCCCATCACGCTGATTCTGTTCCCCTATTGGCTCCCTGTACTGCTCCTTCTAGTGATAGAATTTTTATACCCTGGGCTGTCACTCTGGGAGTGCCCTTTCGTGGTGTACCTGATGCCTGGTGCTAGTTGTCGTTGTTCTTATCCAGTGTATGACCACAGACTGCCTGACCACGCTATTGTCTCGTTCCTGCTGCTGCTGTGTACCGATTCGGATTGGCTGATGTTCCTGCTTCCTGTTCTGACCTGGCCCGGCTGACGTTCCTGCTCCGTGTACAGACCCGACGAGATTGACGACCCAGCTCTGTGTACCGACCCGGCGCATCTGAAGATTCTGCTCTGTGTACTGACTTGGCCTGGCTGACGTTCCTGATCTCTCTTTCGCCTCATCCTGGCGAGGTTCCTGTTCTGCTGTTCCAGTTGGCTGATCTGTGTTGCTGTTGTCTGCCTCCCAGTTGGGCACCAATCCTGTGTCTGGTCCAAGTAGCTGTGTTCCGTTGCTCGCACTCTAAGACCCGTGGTCAGAGTCTCGCTGCTTCCACTCCGTGTTGCACTCGCTTGGTCTGTGTTGGTTCAGTCCGTTCATGTGGCCTCCTATTACCATCAGACGACATTTTGTCTATATTGTGCTACAACCAGCACTTCACTAGTTAAGTGGACTTTATACACTGTATCAGTTACATTTACCTGACCTGTGTCAGTATTGTGTGTTCACTTTACTGGACCTGTGTGGGTTAACCATTTGTAACCTGTCTTGTGTCAGTTTGTGCTATTCTGGACCCGTGAGGGTTACATTGTTCATTGTGTGTCTCAATAAAGCTGTGTTTTTACCTATACCTCCGTGTCTGAGTGTACTGAACCGTAACAGTTGACATTCGTGCTCCGTGATTCGACCCGGCTTGGTTGGCGTTCGTGCTTCTGACAGCTTATTGTCGCCTTGGCGACATTCTTATTCTCCAGGCTATCCGGTTCCTATTTGCTCAACAGAGTGCGAGAGTCTGTTTCCGTTACTGCTCTGGCAGTGTGTCATTGGCCTAGTCCTCCGTTACTGCTCCTGCAGGTTGCAAGTGTCCGTCTCCGTTACTGCTCCGGCAGTGTGCCTTTGGCCTAGTCCTCCGTTACTGCTCCTACAGGTTGCAAGTGTCTGCCTCCTTTACTGCTCCGGCAGTGTGCCTTTGGCCTAGTCCTCTATTACTGCTCCTGCAGGTAGCAAGTGTCTGCCTATGTTACTGCTCCGGCAGTGTGTCATTGGCCTAGTCCTCCGTTACTGCTCCTGCCGGTTGAAGGTGTCTGCCTCCGTTACTGCTCCGGTAGTGTGCCATTGGCTTGTCCTCTGTTACTGCTCCGGCAGGTTGCAAGTGTCTGCCTCCGTTACTGCTCTGGCAGTGTGCCATTGGCTTGTCCTCCATTACTGCTCCTGCAGGTTGCAAGTAGTTTCCTCCGTTACTGCTACGGCAGTGTGCTCCGTTACTGCTCCTGCAGAGTGCCTGTGATTGTTTCCGTTACTGCTACGGCAGTGAGTCATTGGTATAGTTTCCATTACTGCTCATCTTTTGCCTGAACTGTGTCAGTATAGATTGCTTGTACCTTATGTTTGCACTGGACCTGTGTGGGCATTTATATTGTTAACCTGTTGTGTGTCTGTATTATACTGCCTGTATACTACAGGACCTGTGAGGGTTCTTATTTTATTGTGTTTTCAATAAAACTGTGTTTTTATCCTAAACCACTGTGTCTGTGTGTCGAACAAACCATTACATGCTCATAGTGATAGCAGTCACTATGAGCGTCTCCTGCCTCAATTTTGCTAAACAACTCACAGCACAACAGCCTAGTACCCTCTCTCTCTTTTTGTAGTTGCTTTATTGTGCTTCACTTCCAGGAAAACGTCACGTTTCATAGCGAAAAGGTGAAAAACGTAATGAAAGGGGCAAAATGTTTGCTGCTATTGAAAAAATAGTGAAAAACATTGGCAATGGGCGAAAACGGCAAAGATTTTAAACACTTACGTAAAGCAGATTTTCCTGTGAAAACGTGGTTAACCACTTTGTTTTCACAGATTTTTTTGGCTGGAACACGACGGGGCCTTTTACCCACTGCTGCTGTAGACATATTTACAAATATAAAATATGAATTCTTGCATAACAGCACTATTGATGCTGAAAAAATGCCTTCTGCTCCAACAGGCAAATCCTCCCCATTCTAAAGAGCCTCATGCTCCTTCCAGAGGATCATGCCCCCCAGTTCAGAAACTACTACCCTACAGTATTTCATCTTATCCTAATGGGGTACCATTTTTTTGGGGAAGGACAGTAACTGATGAATACAGCAGAACGTTCCATCGTTTTAAGAGATTGTAGTATCTTTGATGTCAGAGAAATGTAAAAAAAAAAAATCCTTATAGTGCCACTTTCTAGAAACGTGTGTCAGAAAAATGAATTACTAATCATTATTTGCACCCAGTTGTCTTCTTTCCAAAATGGAGTGACTTGTTTCCCTTTCCATCTTTTTTGTTTTTACAATAATGTTAGTGCAGGCATGTCTTATTTCAAGTAATGTAAGAAAACAGAAAGATTGTAGTTACAGTTTTGTGTTCCATTCACTGCCTGTGGTGGGTCAACCACTACCATTTTACTCAACAGGAGTATAGCTAACCATTCTGATATGAAACTCCAAAGTTTTAAAACACCTCAGTATCTTTGATGTAGTAAAAATTTTTATAGAGTCATCTTCTGGAGATTTCATAGCAATCCAGTTTTATAGAAATACAAACTCTCTCTGATACTGGAATTTTACATACTTCCAAAAAATATACAGTAGTTTGCAAAAGTCTTAGGCAGGTGTGAAAAAAATGCTGTAAAGTAAGAATGCTTTCAAAAATAGACACGTTAATAGTTTATTTTTTATCAATTAACAAAATGCATAGTGAGTAAACAGCAGCAAATCTAAATCAAATCAATAACTGGTGTGATGACCACATTTGCCTTCAAAGCAGCATCAATTCTTCTAGGTACACTTGCACAAAGCAAGGAATTTGGTAGGCAGGTTGTTCCAAACATCTTGGAGAACTAACAACAGTTCTTCTGTGGATTTAGGCAGCCTCAGTTGCCTCTCTGTCTTCATCTAATCATAGACGGACTCAATGATGTTGAGATCAGGGCTCTGTAGGGGCCATAACATCACTTCCAGGACTCCTTGTTAGTCTTTACGCTGAAGATAGTTCTTAATGACTTTGGCTGTATGTTTGAGGTTGTTGTCATGTTGCAGAATAAATTTGGGTCCAATCAGATGTCTCCCTGATGGTATTGCATGATGGATAGGTATCTGCCTGTACTTCTCAACATTGGGGAGACCATTAATTGTGACCAAATTCCCAACTCTGTTTGTAGATATGCGGCCCTAAACTTGCAAGAAACCTCCACCATACTTCCCTGTTGCCAGCAGACACTCATTCTTGCACCTCTCTCCAACCCTTAAGCGAACAAACTGCCTTCTGCTACAGCCAAATATTGCAAATTTTGATTCATCAGTCAAGAGCACCTGCTGAAATTTTTCTTCACATCAGTTTGTGTGTTTTTGTGCATAGTTGAATCAATTGGCCTTGTTTTCACGTCTCAGGTATGGCTTTTTGGCCACAAGTCTTCCATAAAGACAACTTCTGACCAGACTACTCCAGACAGTAGATGGGAGTGACAGGATCCCACTGTTTTCTGCAAATTCTGAGTTGATGGCACTGCTGGACATCTTCCGATTGCAAAGGGAAATAAGCATGATGTGTCTTTCATTTGCTGCACTAAATTTCCTTGGCCGACCACTGTGTCTACGGTCTTCATCATTGCCTGTTTGTTTGTGCTTCTTCAAAAGAGCTTGTATAGTACATCCGGAAACCCCTGTCTGCCTTGAAATGTATGCCTGGGAGAGACCTTGCTGATGCAGTATAACTACCTTGTGTCTTGTTGCTGTGCTCAGTCTTGCCATGGTGTATGACTTTTGACAGTAAACCATCTTTAGCAACCTCACCTTGTTAGATGAGTTTGGCTGTTCCTCGCCTACTTTTTCTCCTCCTACACAGCTGTTTCTGTTTCTGTGTTTCAACCCACATATTAAATTGATGATCATTAGCATCTGTTGGCCATAACTGATTAATCATACACCTGACTATATGCCTACAAAATCCTCGACTTTGTGCAAGTGTAGCTAGAAGAATTGATACTGTTTTGAAGGCAAAGGGTTGTCACACCAAATAATGATTTGGTTTAGATTTTTCTTCTGTTTACGCATATCCTTGTTAATTGTTACAACATGTTTATTTTTTAAAGTATTTTTATATATATATATATATATATATATATATATATATATATATATATATATATGTATAGAGAGAGAGAGAGAGAGAGAGAGAGAGAGAGAGAGAGAGAGGGAACTAAAACAGAACCTGGGAATTATAGACCAGTGAGTTTGACCTCTGTAGTGGGAAAACTGTTAGAAGGGATAATAAGGGACTATATTCAGGATTACAACACAAAAAATAAAATCATTAGCACGAATCAACATGGTTTTATGAAGAATAGATCATGCCAAACTAATCTTTTCAGCTTCTATGAGGAGGTAAGCAGCAACCTAGACAATGGCAAGGCAGTAGATGTAGTATATCTAGACTTTGCAAAGGCATTTGATACAGTGCCACACAGAAGGCTGGTGTATAAAATAAGGAAATTGGGGCTAGGAGATAACCTTTGCAATTGGATACAAAACTGGCTGAAGGATAGGGAACAGTGTGTGGTTGTAAATGGAAAATTCTCCAGTACAGTTAAAGTGGAGAGTGGAGTACCTCAGGGTTCAGTATTGGGTCTGCTGCTTTTTAACATGTTTATAAATGACCAGGAAATAAATATAGAAAGCAAAATATCAGTATTTGCAGATGATACTAAATTATGCAAAGTCATTAATTCAGAACAGGATATTTTCTCTCTACAGAGGAACTTACATACAATGTCAGATTGGGCAAACATGTGGAATATGAAGTTTAATGTGGGGAAGTGTAAAGTCATGCATTTGGGAGGAAACAATCCCAAGGCTGCTTATAAACTTAATGGAATAATTTTAGGTGACTCGTTGCTAGAAAAAGACCTGGGTATCCTTGTCAACTACAAACTTGGAAACAGTGACCAGTGTCAAACAGCAGTAGCAAAGGCAAACAGAGTCCTGTCTTGCATAAAAAGAGGTATCGAAGCAAGAGTGCATAACATTATTTTGCCATTATATAAATCATTGGTAAGACCTCACCTTGAGTATGCAGTGCAATTTTGGGCACCGGTTCTGAAAAAGGATATACTAGAACTAGAGAGGGTACAGCGGAGAGCAACAAAATTAATTAAGGGAATGGAGGACTTGACATACGAGGAACGACTAAACAAACTTGGATTGTTTACTCTAGAGAAAAGACAACTAAGAGGAGACCTTATCACATTGTACAAGTATATGAGAGGTCAATACAAGGATCTCTGCGGTGAGCTATTTATTCCAAGGCCTGATCAGGTGACCAGGGGACACCCCTTGAGATTAGAGGAAAGGAGGTTTAAACTTCAGCAGAGGAAGGGTTTTTTGACGGTAAGGTCTGTCAAATTGTGGAATTCATTGCCCAGGGAGGTAGTTATGGCAGATACAATGGATACATTTAAGAGAAGATTAGATACATTTCTTTCAAAAGGAAACATACAGAGTTATACTGTTTATCAGTAGGCTGATCAGGAAGGTCTGATAAAGGCTAATTTAATTGGTAGCAGGAAAGCTATAAAATTCTCAGTTACTGGGGTGTGGGGCGAAGATTGAACTTGATGGACTTGTGTCTTTTTTCAACCTAGTTTACTATGTTACTATGTTACCAACTACAAAATCCCCATTAAACCGGCAGTTAGATAAAGATATGCGCTTGAAGTAATGTGGCTCTCCTGTGTATAATTTCTAACCCATTTCGTATCTCTAAGGATACATCATAAGGGATCCCTGATGAAGGATCCTTAGCGATATGAAACACGTAGGAAATTATACACCAGCTACATTGAGAGAGGTCAGTATCATATCACAAATTACTGGAGCAAGAGATGGGAGAAACAGCTTGAATCACAAGTACATCTGCCTGTGGCACCACTTATCCTGAGCACCCAATTTTACAACCTATATTTATTTATAGACGGGAGAGGAGATGAACTGTATCCTGAGGTGAGGCTGCCTGCTATAGAGTGGAGATTGTCAGGGGATCATACATTATCCATTTGACATAGGCATGTGAGCTTTTTCAGATTTTTACTCAACATATTTTTGTTTGGCCAACTTTTATATTTGTGATTTCACGGTACAGGTGGCCTCTCATGTTGATATTTTGTATTTGTTTTATATTGTACTTACTGTACACATTGAATTGTTGTCTGTGTCATTTTGTATCAATATATTTATATTGAAAATATTGGCGCTCTCCTTGTGTTTTTATTTTTCTAGTATTTATTTTCAGCCTGCCCACTAACAGGTTATAGGATTGTAGCGACCTATATTTTATTTATTTTACTCTTTAGGTCTAAGGGAAGTTGGCACCAGCCTTATCCAATCTTTTTTGTTTTTTTGAAATAATTCTTAGTTAATAAGAATCTCAATAATTCTATCAAAAATATTACGTTCTCTGATGGCATAGCCATGTTGGTATAGAGCTTCCTCAATACATTTCAAAACATTCAA
The DNA here is from genome assembly GCA_037306005.1 of Rhinophrynus dorsalis. NCBI lineage: Eukaryota > Metazoa > Chordata > Amphibia > Anura > Rhinophrynidae > Rhinophrynus > Rhinophrynus dorsalis. Next base: position 291,135,277 of record CM074721.1, read on the forward strand.
AAACTTGAACTTTTCTTTTGTCTCGATTTTCTATGTTATGAATATTTAATAGAAATTTAGCTACCAATACTTTTGATAATGTTCTTATACATTCAATGCTTATAATTTGGTACTCTTTGTGTCAAACTGCAGTTTTTTTTTCATTTTCTTTAAACTAAATTAAGCATTGCATATTGGTTTTAAATAATTGTTGCTTTATTGTTTATTTAAAAGTTCAGATAAAGTAACCGGTACCAGCATATACTTAAAAGCATTTTCAACAAAATGTTAATTCATGTTTTTCACTGTTTACTGATTTAAATAATTAAGTTAATTAGGTCTAATTGATGCCAGCGAATCTAAACTTGGTACCAATTTAGATATTTAATAAAGGTTTGTGAACAGATACTTAACACCCGATGAAGGGGCATGTCCCCCAAAGTTTTGTATTTGAAAAATGTGCTAATTGAGGGTACAAACGGAACCTTTTGCAAGCAGACATGGATAGAGTATTGTCATTGGATAGAGCCACCCTGTTAGATTCTAAAATTAAAGAGGAAAAATATCTGCTAGATTTCCTTTTGTTAGTACTTACAACTCTAGTTCACAACAAATACAAAAAATAGTCATAAGTTACTGGAAGATTATTCAGAAAGATAACCAATATGGTGCATTGCTTAAAAAAAATCCTTTATTATCATAAAAAAGATCAAAGAATCTAGATTATTTGGTACACCACATCTTTAAGCTGTATGTATTGCAATGGCATAATCATGGTGATTTTATTTTTCACCGCTTAAAAGGACACATAATCAAACTACAGAATTATATCACTTGCAATAGCAAAAATCTTATATACATGTTGAAGTGCCCTTGTGGCTAGCCTACAATGGCAAAACTTCCACACCAGTAAACATTCTGACTGGAGGACATACAGATCCATCCTGAATAGTGACATAAATAAAAGTATTTCTGTCACACCTGTTAGTAAGCATGGAGACAAGGGGGGAGATGCACTAAAGCATGATAAAGAGGTCATAAAATGGAGATGACTTCTACAGCGATATCACTTCTCCAAGTCATATGTTATTTTATGGAGCCAATGCACTAAAATTTCTCCAACATTGTAGACCTTAGCGTATAGGCTTTATAGAATAACACAGGAACAGGAGGAAGTAAGTGATATCACTAGAGAAGTCATCTCCACTTTATCACCTCTTTATCACTCCTTAGTGCATATTCCCCAATGCCTCACAACTAAGGTGTTGTGGTCTTGAAATTGTTAAAATCTAGAACGCAGGTTACTATAACATGAATTGAGATTGATAGACAAACTTTGTATCAAAGTGCCAATGGGTTTTAATGAGGATTATAGTTTTCAATGCTTTATTTAATAATTTTGGTACATCGTACAGTGTTTTACTTTTGTTCATTATCTCTTCTCTTATCCTCTTTAGGGTAAAGATATAAAGAAAATAAACCACTAACTAATATTTAAATTCTTTAGACCATTTAAGGTCAGTACTTTTACATATGGTCTTTACCCTTTATGAATGTTTAGGATTTGTTTATCTAGTACTAATACATTGTATAATTGCTTTATATGCTAGTAACTTGATAGTAACACTTATGTATTCTTTATATATATTTTGTGGTGGTTATATGCTATTTTGTTTTCAGTTTAACGAAATTAGTTAATACAAACTAGATCTTTTCTTCTGTGTCGATTTTCTACGTTATGAATAATTAATAGAATGCTTATAATCTGGTGCTCTTTTCATTAACTACAGGTTTTTTGTTTTCATTTAAACAAAATGAATTATTACATACTGGTTTTAATTACTTGTTGCTTTATTATCTACGATGCACCTGTTTATTAATAAGTTCAGATGAAGTAACTGGTATCAGAATATACTTAAAAGTGTTTTCAACAAAATGTTAATTGAGGTTGTTCACTATTTACTGATTTAAATAATTAAGTTAATTAGGTCTCATTGACACAAATGAATCTAAACCTGGAGCCGATTTAGGTAATTAAGAAAGTTTTGTGAAGGGGCATGTCCCCCGAAACATTTTGTATTGAGTGATTCAAATAAAAATGCTCTGTAGAGTTTAAACTTATCCCCATTTATTTTGTTCCTGAAATGGAAAATGTTTCTGTCTTTTTTCCAGTTGCTAATTTGTATAAGAAGACCTACATGTAAAATCATGATTTTGTAAAAGTGAGAAAATGCTAATGTAGAGCCATAGGTATTTGCCTTCAGAATCTAGTAAAACTCCACTTCCACACTTTCTTAAAATTTCAATATATTTTTTTTTTTGGGGTGGGATTCTGGAAAATTTTCCTTTGCGTAGGTAGCACTAATAAACTATTGGCATGTTCTAAAAATTCAGAAAAAAATTATGTAGGATATGTGACATTTTTGTAAAAACATCACTGGAATTAAACAAATAAGTTCCTCTTTAATCATTTTGATGCTAGAGATGACCTTCAACACATTATGGAGCAATGCGCTGGAGTGGAGATGTCTCTGCATTTCGTAGGGTTTGTGATACAACAAATATTTTCTATTTAAAAAAATGTAACAGTGCTCACTAATAAGCCATTTTGATACTTTGAAAAATGTTGTAAGAATGGATGGAATACATCCAATCCAAACCATAGGGGAACATCAGCAGTCCTAAAGTTCATTACTGGTACCATTAATCTGTTTCAGTGTTTAGTGCAGTGTGCAATGAACTAAACATCTGACCAATATTCAGCTAACCCATTGAGTGCAAGAGGGGTGAGCAATACATATCTTTATAATATGAAGTTCAACCCTCTGGCACTCAGAGTGTTAAGTCAGCAAACTGTAATATGGAGTTCAACTTACAAAAATTTCATTTGTTTCCAACTGGAGCAAACAATATCCCATAACATAAACCTGATTATGTTGTTTCAGGAAACATAATGACTAAAGGGAGGCTGCTTAATAAAACATAATAAGGTAATTTCTGCAAGAATCCAAGCAGAAAATCGAGAAGAAATCATCAAACATACTTATTGATTTCTGATGCCAAAATACTTATTTTGTAATAATAATCGTGTTGTAACCATATAAACATCTTGCAGAACATTGTCACATCAATGTCAACAATCTTATTTATACAAAGCTGGTCCTAATGTACAAATGGAAAGAGAAATAATACTGGAGCAAACCATCTGCACCACAGGATATTTATAGAAATTCCCAAAATTCTAATTAATTTAAATGGGGCTTTTAATCCCTTGAATCAATATTTCTTAGCATTAGTCCTTGGGCACCAACAGATCAGATTTTCAAGATAGTATTTCTTAATCACAAATAAGCCATCGGTGGCTCGGTCATTGTGATTAAACCGCCTGGTATATTATTAAAACCTGCTCTGTGCCTCAGGACTGGAGCTGAAAATCAATGCATTGAATGCACCTGTCTGCTCACCCTATATGCCCTTAAAGGGTTAAATACCAGATTGCCCATTATGTTCTAGTACGAATAGATTTTATACAGCTCTTGGCTGGTATTTGCAATTAATATATCAAATTGCTACACACACACTAAAATCTCTTAAGTCAGGTCATTCTGTAACTTGCTAAATGTCATCTACATTTGTTAACACTGTACAATCCTGTACTATATAATTTCTGAACAGGCAAATGCGTTCTTTATCCTCGGAGGGGATTGAAGCATAATTAACACTGCACATAAAGTATATATTTTTTCAAATAATGTATTTTCTGATTGCTCAAGAATGGAAATAAGTCAGCTTCAAGAAACATGGATTATGAATTCATATAAAGTATATGGTGGAGATGCACTAAGACAAGGCTATGCAAGCTTTAGCTCTCCAGCTGTTGAAAACTACAACTTCCACCATCCCTACAAGTTGTTATGTGGTTGGGGATGATGGAAACCATAGTCAGAATCGCTTACTGAAACCTCAACATAAGCATATTCAAGTTGTAGGATGCTGCTTTCTAGTGCACTCCTCAATCAGGAAATAGTCCATGTGAACAACACCATTGGGGACAGTGGGTGAGATGTACAAAAGTGTAAAAGTGTAGTAATGAAAATAATAACTTAAAACAAAAAATAAAAAAGGTGCAACATATTTATAAAGAAATGTTGCTATTTGCTACAAAATGACAACAAAATGTTCACTAAATATTTTATGACATGTATGTTGTGATGTATTATATGTATAGAATTGCCAACTAATACCATATTTATAAAAAAAGTGGTGTGCAGTTATAAGATCACCACGCTGATCAATTGCAATGATTAACAATGATAATTCTAATACAGTCTACAATACGTTTTATAAATATCCCCAATATGTTTTAAATTGATGCATTTAGTGCAGCGTTTGTGAAAGTGATGTCAGTGTATCATATATTATTGGGTATTTAATTAGTGGTACATTGAACCTTTACATAAAAAATAGGGGATTGCGTAATCCTGTTTCCCATTATTTACCGAGGGAATTACACAGCAATCAGTAAGCTTAAAGGAGCAGTAAACTTTTTATGAAAAATATATATTGTAGGGATTTTCATGCTGAGTAAAATAAGGGTACTCCCACTGCCAAGAGATTTATATTTCCAGGGTTATTACAGTTTAAACCCATACTTTTTTACGTTAGCAGTGCCCTCTAGTGGTCAAATTCTAATTAGTTTTTCTGTTAGATTCTAATGGAGAGGAAAGTCAAGAAAGTCAGAGACACACAGTTCTCAATAGAATGTGATAGAAATTGCCTGTCACTTCCTGTCAGTTAGAACTACCAGGAAGTAAATGCACAGTAAATTCACTTCCTGATTATTTGAACTGCTATAAATTTTGAATAAAACATCTGACAGCAATGGGAGTGACCTTGATTTATTCAGCAGAAAAAGCTCTATAAAATACTTGTTTTCATTAATAAAGTTTACTGCTCCTTAAAGAGCAGCATTTCTGATATAAACCAACCACACCATAGAGACAAACAAAAATTTCCAAAATTCCCATTGATTGAATTGGGGCTTTTGACACCATTGTAAGTTATAGAGGTTACTAATGCATTGGATTACATAGTCTTTGGAGAACTCTCTAGAATTCAAGATCGAGACGTTATAAAAGTCATGTAAATCAATGATAATTTTCTCTTCCAGGGTGCAATTGATATGCTCCAGAATCACACATTTTAAGCTTATTGAATAAGTCCCCTGTTAGTCGCTGAGTACAAGTCTTGCATTAGTGGAAACTTGGTGTTCCTTCATTGTTCTACTCTATAATACACACATACAATTTCATATTCCGTCACTAATAAATGAAAGAATCATATGTGGACATTTTGTAGATAATTACTGTGAACCCTACCCCCTGAGTGTATAGTACTAGATCCGTACTGATGATGGCTGCAGTAGAACCATAAAGGCAATTGTAGAGCAAACCGGCTGCAATATAGTTGACAAATAAACATTGCAAAAATTACTGTTGGCTTAAATGGAGTTAGTCCCTTGAATCTGACGAAGACTCCAATGAGTTGGAAGGATTACAATGGAGACCTCTCCTGTATTCAAGAGGCTAAATGCCACTTTTAAATCAGTGGGAATGTTATTTCACCATTTAGAGTGCAATTGGTTTGGTTTTCCCAAAATTACTCCATTTTACTTTTATACATAAAGTCCACTGATTCTTCCTCAGCGTCATAAAGTTGTTTTCAAATATTTATCAAAGATTATTCAGTTACATAAAGAATAACCTTCTTTTAGCTTGCAGTACTTGCATTTTGAATTCCTCCTATTACACCAAACCTTTTGCCAAGATAACACCAATAGCTTCATTACATTACTATTAACAATTCATTTTATACTCCTGCAGAGGCTCCACATCCTCTTTCTGCTTCATAGAACTGAACTAGGAGGACATGTAAAGAAGTAAAACTTCTTGATCTGTATAACACATCAAAGGCATCGGATCAATGTAAGATAGGGAGAGAGCTAATAATTAAGACATTTTCGACACCCTCACACTCATGTCTTCATCTCATTATTTTGTATTTCTCCACTTAAATGTTCTCACTCCCCTACTCCCTTACTGCCTCTTTTTACTCCACCCTTTCATTCTCCCCTAGCTTGTTTTTTCGCACACATTTCTGCTCCACCCATCCTTTATCTTTCTCCTCTTCTCTAGGGATGGGTGAAAAATTTCACCTAAAACTGAAATTGACAAATAATGACACTTAAAAATAATTTCCCACAAAAAGTGCTGATTTTTCACTTTTTTCCCCTAGCTCATTCCATTGAAATCAATGGGAACATTGAATTTACACACAACACATAGCAAATAATATTTTATTTCCCAAAGGCATGCTGTATGCTGACAGTTTAATAGTAATGATGAAACCTCCATGCCACCATCTTGGCATATTCTGCGGGATGGAATCTCCTCAGATGCCTCTTGATGTCCTGGTTGTGATTATCCTCCACAACACTACCATGTGTAGTCAGTGCACCACACAGTGTGCAATGAGTGGAGACGAACTGCCACATCCTAACATCAACAGAGTGGCTATCATTTGTCGGGAGAAGTAACAATGAATGAGGTGGATTGGCAGAAGATGTAGTTACCCTAGAGGAAGAAGGTAATGGTGATGGTGAGCTACTTGTTTCACTTGTCATGAAACTTCCAGTCTTTGCCTGGGTTTCTCTACTCTTCCTCCTCTTTGATCTTCGCCTTGCCTCTTGTTACCTTTCTGGAGACTCAGGGGTTACAGTAACAGTGGTGCTTGAATTCTGTGGTGGGTGTTTGGCTTTAACATGTTTGACATAAATGTCATGGTGTCTGTGTTTCATGTGTGATATCAGGATGCTTGTGCTAAGGTGTGTTCTTTTGTTTCCTCTTCTCACTGACTTGTCACAGATTGTGCACAATGCTGTTGGTGATGACTGTGCTGCACCTGCCCTAAGAGAAAAATAGTCCCACACCCATGACTTCGGGGGGGAACAAGTGGAGAAAAAGAATGTCTTTCTTCTTCTCTTCCACATTCCCCTTCACTGTCTGTGGCATCGGATAATGTTGCTGCTATTGCTGCTACTGCCTCAGAATCAGCACTGCAATTAGGACCAGGAGTATTAATGCAGCTGGCAAGTGGAACCTGTCCTAGTCCCACATCACATCACTCTGTCCACAGTGGTCTGTGGCACACTAGCTTGCTACTCAGCATCCTGCTGACCTTGCATCTCAGCAGCAGCAGGAATTAGAGTAGTTCCAAATTCCACAAATTTCAAAAAGTTCACTGCTTGTGGTGGTGGTAATGCCAGTCTTCATCCCTGTCTCCCATTCCTTCTCAGTTTCTGCTAAAAAGGCCATCAATGTTTCCTCCACCCCAGCTTCTCCAGCATCATGATCACCACCACCACCACCACTAGTCCCTACGTGCTACTGCTCTATTACAGACATCTCACTGCTGCTTGGAGGAGGTGACAAGCAGTGTGACAGAGGGCCCCCTAATGTCACACCTGGCATTTCTTTTTGACCTGAAGAAGGCAGACATCAGTTGCAGCAGGTACCGACAGCTGATCTGCGCTCCTGCTGGTGGTGGTGATATTAATTCTGTGCCTGTTCTCCCCCAATACCAGTTCTGGCCTCTTTAGAATCATGTTCCACTTGGACATTGTAGTGTAGGGAAGGGGAGCCTCTCAGAGCCAGAGGAATGGTGTGGGCTCCTTTGACCGCTAGTCTGGACACTCTCAAATGCTTCCCCTACCTCTCTCCTAACGCTAGTCCTACCGGCTGCTTCACCATTACTGCTACTACTACTAACGCCAACCACATCAAGTTCCTCCTCACAGTCAGTAGTAATATGAAGATATTGATTACCTCTCTTTCACTCCTAACATTAACAATCTGCTGGACCTTAGTAGTAATAGTTTTAGCACTGGTTGCAATGCTTGGGAATGGCAAGTGTGACTTAGGGTCCCCTGCGGTCACACTTGGCATTATCTACTCCTCCCCCCCTCCTGAATATTGCAAGACACATTAACAGCAGGTTCAGCACTGGTAGCAGTATGTTCAGCACTGGCAGCAGGCACAGCACTGGTGGCAGCAAGGGCAGCATTTCTTACACAGGTACAGTATTGTGGCAGCAGGTTCAACATTGACAGCATGTACAGCACTGGTGGCAACAGGGGTAGCACGCCTGACAGCAGTCTTGGCTGTATTTCTGGAGGTGGCTTGGGCTGGGGATTCTCACCTTAGCCACTGCAGGAGCAAATTCACTTGCCTCGCCGGTCTAGTGGCGTAGGGCATCTGGAAACCCCACCTACGATTCTGCAGCTAAATTCACTAGCTCTGCCAGTCTGCCAGGGGGCAGCATCCAGTTGTTTCTGCCTGAGTATCCAGGACCTCCAGGAAGCAGCAGGGCTCCAGCCGGCCGGTGAAGAGGGGCAGCAGCGGCGGCGGTTCAGGAACCGATGATCCCAAAATGGTCTGGTAAATCCTGGTACCATCACATTTGGTGGCAGTGAGGTGGGATACCCACTTCCTAAAGGCATCCAAACCATCACCGGGACAATCTCCATTGAGAGATTTGGCTGGAGCCAGTGGCAAGCATATGGAGGGGTTCTACAAGCAGCTGAAGCGATCCACTTTAAAAGAGATCCTAGCTGCCAGAGGTGGAGAAGCAAGTGGACCCAGAAAGACTGATTTGGTTGAGGCTTTGATGCAGATGGACAGTCTATCAGTTGGAACCGCTATCCCTGCAAGTCTGCAGACCATCATGAGATCCAGGGAGAGCTCTAGAGAGCATGAGGATCCTGAACTGAGATGTCAAGATCCGGCTTGCTTTTTATGGCCCCAATCCATCTGCTGAGGTGGTGGATAGAGTCATGGCCATGGTGACATGGTGAGAGGACAGAAGAAAGGGAGGAATGTCTGAGGATGGCAGAACTGGAGAGAGGCCCGAGAGACTCTGGATTTCCACAGAGCTGTGGATACCGGAAGGGCAAACTGCCTCATCAAGCCTTCAGGGTGTTTGAAGAGAGCACAGGAGACATAGACGGGTACCTGCAAGATTTTGAGAGGCAATGCGCCCTTTATGAGATTGATCAGAGAGACTGGTTAACAATTCTGGTGGGCAAGCTGACTGGACGTGCAGCCGAGGCATATAGAGCCCTATCTTATGAAGTCAGCCGCAATTATGTGGAGGTGAAAAGGTGCCTGCTTGCCCGGTGTGCAGTTACCCTGGATGCCTACAGGCAGAAGTTCCGGGATACCCGACGGCGGCAACAGAACTCTTATGCGGAATGGGTGTACCGCATGGACCATTCTTGTGCCAACTGGCTACTGGGCTGCAATGCAAAGACTATGGAGGATTATCGGCAGCTTTTACTACTGGAGCAATTCTTTCAACATATGCCTCCTGAAGTTTGGGATTGGGTAAGGGACCGTGATCCAGCTACAGTAGGTCAAGTTAGCTGACAAATATGTGGAAACCCGATGGAGTGGGCCCTGGCCCTCTCCGGTCCCCCCCACAGGATCTAATGCCACCCCTCGAGGGATCCAGGTACCAGGGCCCTGCCCCATTCCCATCACTAGCTGCCAGCCCAGTAGAAGGCGCAGTTCTGGCCTGCAGTGCTATAATTGTTTGCAGCTGGGACATGTTCGGAGCAATTGCCCTCAGAGACAGTCCAGACCTAGAACCCTGCCCCAGAGGCCAGTATCTTCACTGGTCACACCCCAGAATGCTCCAAAACAAGCCTACTGTATGGAAAGACATGTGAAGACTCAAGAGAATGGGCCCTGTCGCTCTCCTGTACAATCCAAAGGAATTACTATGGACACTCGAATGGGCCAGATACCACATCTCAGCCTCATTCCCATCAGTCACAACCAGCCCAGTAGAGGGCACCGCTATGGACTGCAGTGTGATGATTGTTTGCAGCCTGGGCACGTTCGGAGCAATTACCCTCAGAGACAGTCACAACTTGGACTCTTGCCCAGCAGCTGGTATCTCTACCGGTCCCACCCCGGAGTGCAACAAGACAAGCCTACTGTGGCGGAGAGGACCCTGGCACTGAACCTATGGAATATAATTTATCCATGCCCATGGGAGTGGATTACAATATTGCCCCTTTTGGCAGGGTTGAAGTGTGGGGACCGATCCACAAGGTAAGACTGGTCCAAACTGCCAGCACAGATAACCGAGGACACCATGGTCAGACAGTGCTGGTGAACGGGCAGCCAGCCAAGGGGTTGAGAGACACTGGGGCCACAATCACTATGGTACAACCCCACCGGGTCCCCCACAGGCAGAGAACTGGTCGGACAGTGGCAGTAAGAGTTGCTGGAGAAGCCATACACCAGATTCCCTTGGCCCGGATCACACTGGATTGGGGTGCTGGTGAAAGAGACTGTGAGGTGGGAGTGATGTCTGGCATCCCAGCTGAGGTACTGTTAGAAAATAATTTGGGGTATCTTACCAGTGCCTTCGCAAGCTCCATGTCTGTACAACCCCAAAGATGGCTGCATTTCTGAATATGGTTGTAGGAAAAATGGACAGTTGTTTCACAGCTGGAGCTTCTCCCTCCACCTTTACCATTCAGTGTGGACCTAGCAGGGTCAACAAAAAGGCTGATAGACTATCCTGGCAAGAAGATGCCTGAAAGACTTTGTGGACGGTGCAGAGGTGGATCCGTTGGGATCACACCTGGTCTGTCCAAGACTTGGGTGGGGGGGAGTAGTGTGACCAGATGGAATAATTTACAACTATAACATGTGAAATATTGATCACTGTTTTGTACATTGTGTAACATTTGGTAAATCTGGGGAACCAGATTCAGAGTGGGCTGTTAAGTCCAGCACTCTGGCTTGTTTAAAGAATACTCCATGTGCTAAGGAATGTGAATTGACTCCTGCTGTGCTTCATTGTCCAGTCAGGGGAGGCTATTATGGACCAGTTAAAATGTCAATTTTTCAAGCACTAATTTGTATTCTTATCTTGATAAGAGTGTCTGGAAGTATATATAAGCAGTGTGTTTTATCAGTAAAGGCTGTCCTGTTCTACCCTCCTTAATACAAGTCTTGGCTGTATTTCTGGAGGGGGCTTGCTCTGGATTCTCACCTTAGCCACTGCAGGAGCGAATTCACTTGCCTCGACAGTCTACTGGCGTAGGGCCTCTGGAAACCCCACCTACGATTCTGCAGCTAAATTCACTAGCTCTGCCAGTCTGCTGGGGGCAGCATCCAGTTGTTTCTGCCTGAGTATCCAGGACCTCCAGGAAGCAGCAGGGCTCCAGCCGGCCAGGGAAGAGGGGCAGCAGCAGTGGTTCAGGAACTGATGACCCCAAAAGGGTCCGGTAAATCCTGGTACCGTCACAAGGGGCAACACCTCTGACAGCAGGCACAGCACTAGTGACAGCAGGGGCAGCAATGGTGGTATAAGTAGCATGGGCAGCATGTCTGACAGCAGGCACAGCACGTCTGACAGCAGGCACAGCACTAGTGGCAGCAGGGGCAGCACGTCTGGCAGCAGGTACAGTAATGGTGGCAGCAGGGGCAGCAGGTCTTGCAGCCGGCAGAGGCAGCTGACCTGTCCTGCTCTCACTAGTACTACCCTTCTCTTCCTCCCTTCTCATTAAATTCCCCAAGATTCCTAGGGGTGATTTAAGGGACTGGACAGCATTGGTTCAGTAGTGCTCACTTCCTGCTCCTCCTCAGACTCAGTGGACACATAAGGGTTCTTCCGGATCCTCCTTTCATTATTTTTAAACCTGCTCATAGTGATAGCAGTCACTATGAGCCTCTCCTGCCTCAATTTTCAAAACAAATCACAGCAAAACAGTACAGCACATCTACCTCGCTCTGCAGCGGCTTCTATTGTGTTTCACTTCAGCATATACTTCATCTTTTATAGCGAAAAGGAGAAAATCAATGGGTGGTAGCTTTCTAGCCATTGTAAAATTGGTGAAGAATTTTGGCCAATGGGCGAAAACCGTGAAGATTTTAATCGTTGTTTTAAAAGCGGACATTCCAGCAAAAAAAGTGGACAATATAGTGGTTTTAGCGGGATTTCTCTCAGGAACATGGCGACAACTTTTGCCCACCCCTACTCTTCTCTTTTCACCTCTTTCCTCCTTCCCTTTCACATATTCCCACCCGAAAATCTTTCCTAAACCCACAAGTTCCTCTTTCTTGTAATTTAAACCTTAATGTTGCCATCTCCATTTTCTTGCTTCACTACCCCCATAAATTATCTCTCCCCATTGAATTACACTCGTTACATACTTCTTCAGCCTGAATGTGCTAATTGAAAACTGTATTTACAATGGAAGTTTTGTGCATTCACACTGAAATGGAAGTGCTTTATGGGGCAAGATTTATCTCTGCACACACATACCCTGTATAGAAAAAGAAATGTTACTTGTATACTATCAGTTTTACACATTTGCACCAAAGTGATCATGTACCTACTACTAATTCATGTATAAATATTAGTTTTGATGACATTATTGGAACTTATTTCTGAGTTTTTCACTTCTAGCCCTGATGTATCCTTAGCAGTCTATATCTGAAAAATACCCCTTTATGAGCTCAATTTAATTAGTAAATAGGTCATTTAGTTCACCTGTGCACAATGAGGATATCCAGAAACCTGTATTGGATACCTGAATGCTGTGACTGAGAAACCCTGATTTATATTGCCAAATTATATTTATAATTATATAGCTCAGTGGTAGGGAAACTTTGCCTCTCCTACTTTTGTAGAATACACATGCTATCATGCCAACCAGCCAATGACTGTTTGAGATTATAAGTAATTATAGCTGAAGTGCAAAACATTGCCTACTTCTGATCTAGCTAAAGTAAAGCTTGCAAAGCAGGTGCAGAGAGTAAGCATCAATATGTGGAGTCAGAAATAGTAGCTTTATTTAGTTAACTTGATAAATCCTCCCCATGGACTTCAGCACTTTAGTTCTCCTCTCCTTTAATTGTGACATATTAAATATTGTTATGGCTTGACATAAGTATATATGCAATAACAAGAATTTATGACACAAAATATGACATTTTATGCATTGGTGAAAAAAGCCGATAGTGTGATAATTGATTCTGACATCTCTAAAATGACATATTAACAAGCTGGGCAGCAGGCAGTTTATCAACAATTTAATATGTGCAGTAATGATATTCCTTATGATTTCCTGTATTAGTTTTGACTTTCCAAAGATAGAGAAGATCAAAGAAACTTATTTAACTAAATGCTGATAGCGATGACTTCTGGCAAATCTAATTACATTTGACAGAATATGAAGTAGTAGATGTTGTTTTTTTTCTTCATGCCAGATGCTTCAATTGCTTCAGGCTCTCTTGTGGACTAATTTCTTCCCCGGTAGATCTTATTAGGACATGTACCTGTCAGTTGGAACATCACAAGTATGTAGCAAGACATGCAAAGTGTAACAATGTGTTACAGAAGTGCCACAGTAAAAAGCCCCTTTCTGTCACTTCAGTCTACGTTCCAAATGTGAAAAAATGCGTTTGGTTGAGGCATGTTACTGAGGGAACATGACAAGTACAGTGGTGGTTGGTGGGGGTCACATTCACAAAGATATCTGGCTGCATCACTGTCCAAATGCTTAACTTTTATATGCTCCTTTAATCTCAACAGTCCACTGTACTTTCTAAACACTCTAGTGGTTTCATAAATTCATGCTTGATTAATAAGCAGAGGTTGACGATGATTCAATGACTACTGAGATAGAATCCTTTGGGGAAAGCTAAGCTCAGAGCTTTCTGTTCCAGATAAATCACAACATAACAATCTGTCAAATACAGGAATGTATTTTTCCTATTAGTTTCTTTTTTTTTGATATGTAAAACTAACCTGTTTGCCTTTGCCTTTTATCTTAATTTAAGAGGCTGTAGGACAAAAAGGAAAAAACAGAAGTCACCCGAAGCAGCAGTTCATCATAGTTTATTTTTAAATGACAGCATAAGTACAAACACGATCAGCAACATTAGTAGAGAATGTAGGACTCTTATGTTATACTTTTCAAAAGAATCAGTATGGAAAAGAGTATTCTGGATATAAGATCCAGGGAATTTAAAATGAAGGCACCTTCGTACTGCTTGAGCAGAGCCAGATGTGCACCTATGGTTACATTTTCGGTGCAAAGAGAGAAGTGGTAATGATTAATAAGTAAAGCTGAGGTAGGGAATCATGTATGTGATTTTATTTGCAGTGAGCTTAATCACTTTACATTGAAGATGGCTCTAATATACAAAGGGATAAATATGCTCAGTGGACCTGAAGGGTAAGAGGCACAAGAATGCAAAACTATTTTTGGACCTACCAGCAGATCTTAATAGTGATACCTATGTTTGTAACAATTTACAAAAACAGAAGAGACATAAGACAGAATATTAGAAGTTATTATAGCACACAAAAATAATAACTAGGCCCTGCTTGCAGACTGCAGTGAATTGAGAACATATGAGGAGTACTAGGTATAAATATGGAATTATATCATACATACAATATAAATAATAGTTTGTCCAGTTATGGAAATAGGTATATTTAGGCCAGCTGCAAGGTAAGTCCCAAACTGGGAAAGGTAGTGTAGGGAAAGTGAGACTTTCAATATTAATCAAGAAGCTTTGAATATCAAACACACAGGAAAAGTCATGTGATGTTACACTTTGCAGATTTGTGAGTGGGTTTGCACTGTACTCTCTAGGTTGCTGTCTACTTTACACTTACAAACCAACAACATTTTGCCTTAACACCTTAAGGACCCATGACGGTCCTGCACCGTCATGGGTTGTTATACCCTTAACGACCCATGACGGTTCAGGACCGTCATGGCTTAAATGATAGCAGCGTGCCTCCGTGCACGCTGCTATCATTAAATCCAGGCTGAGACTGAGCACTCCGAGACCGGGGCATTCAGTCTCAGCCCTTCTTTCTTCCTCCGGTTCATGCAATCGCCGTATCAGCGATCACATGTACCGGCATAGTGACAGACAGAGGCAGCATGCAAAGCATGCTGTCTGTGCCTATCTCGTCTGCCTCTGTCTCCCTTGCTCTCAAAGTAAGGGAGACAGAAGTAGACGGGAGACACCTAGTGGTTAAAAAAAATACAGCATTTGGGGGTATTAACCCCTTCACTGCTGGTGCAGGAGGCTGGCTAAATGCAGGTCAATTTTTTACCTGCAATTTTACACTTTTTTTTTTTTTTTTTTTTTTTTTTTTACAAAAACATTTTTATTTAAAAAAAAATATATAATTAAACAATATTACAAGTGTGATTGTTGTGGAGCCATGTAATACACTTATATACACCACCAAATGCCAGGGACAAAAAAGTGTCAAAATAGGGTGGGAAAAAGGGACATGGGGATTTTCACCCAGGGGGGACAGTGGCCACTTTAAACTGTGCATTTTGTAGGTATGACTGACCGGTCATACCTTTCATGCAGTCTCCATAAAAATTTAACCCTTTGTGGCCAATTGATCCTAAGAGAAAAATCAAACATGGTGGGTTTTTTTACATTTTTTATCTTTTTTTTTAATTTTAATAAAGTGAATGGTGGGTTATCCATATAAATAGGGTATCAAATGAAAGCCCTATTTATGCTTAAAAAAAACAGTATATAATTTATGGGGGTGGAATAAAAGCCTAAGAGGGAAAACACTGTTGAACAAAGACATAGTCAAAAAGGTCAGAATTGCTCCGGTCCTTAAGGGAAAACGACCTCAGATTTTCCCGGTCCTTAAGGGGTTAAGAGAGTTAAAAAATGTCTCCTGATTTCAAAACAAAGCTGGATTTCCCTGTGGAATCACACCCTTCCTGTATTTTCTTAGATAAATTGTATCCAATACAATTGTAAACATGCCTACCTGATCTGCACGCACAATGTCCTGGTTCCTGGAATGCCAACCACACCCTTACTATAACAAAATCCTCTCCTTTGATTTGAATGACTTCCCACTAATTTTAATGGAAGTTCCCCTATTCTTTGCTTACCTTTTTGAATAAAGTGTTGATCACAGTTCATATTGGATCTCAAAATATTTATATATTAATCATATTCACCATAGATTACTTATCTAGTTAAATCAAAATCTTCCATCTATATTTACTTTGCTTCCTGTCCATAGTTCAGATAATGGCCAACGAAGGATTTATAGAGGTAGAATTATAATCTCGTATTTTGCATCTTTATGCCTTTTTTTATACTTGTTGCTGTTAACACCTCTAGAGCACAATTCTTGCAATGCATTGATTTGTATCACATCAGGTATCAAATGAAAGACAACATAAGCATTAAGATGGTGTTTTTGGTGGGTATACTTGTGGGTTAAGTTGAAGAATGGGTACAGGAGTAAAAGGAGGATAGTATTGTCTATGTTTCTTGCATCTCACGCTGCTATGTAGTAATTATCAGTCAACACAATGTTCTTTTTAGCTCATTTAAGTGCTACAGTGTTGCAGAAAAAGAATGCTACCTAAGAGCCTATGATTATACACAGTGCGTGTGAAAAGCAAAAGACCTTTTTGTGAAACAAAGGGAAACCTGCGAGATGTAATGATTCTGTTTTTAATACAATCAAATAAAACCTTTCAGCTTTATAAGTTTTTCTGTCAGTTCTTCACATTGTCGGCTCTATGTATGCTCCACTTCTTCCTGCTGTCTTGATTTCAATGCTCAGACTTACTTTTCACCTATGAATCACTGTTTACCCCTGAAAACTATTCCCAATGTCCTTAATGCATGATCTCTTCTCTCCACTTTTCCATATTTGCTTCCTTACATCTGGGCCTGTCAACCTACATGTAAATGCATTCCTACATTCATAAATGTGTGGGGGAAAGCCATGTTTGTCCCACAGAGAAAATGAATCTAACTTAAATAGTGGCTGTATCAGGATGCAGGATATATAGGCTGTATAGAAGTGTAATACACTTTTGTATAGAATTATTCACTGCAGTACTGGAAACGCCTTTATTAATAATTAATCCATAGTAGAAAGCATCCTTTTATATAAATCTTAACTCTCTTTAGAAAGGAAACCAAAGTTCATGCAACATATGATTATCAACTTGATGAATCCATTTTAGAATGCATGATATAAAAGAAAATTATAATCCATGGGTATTGAGGTCCTTGAGATAATATCTAAGTGCACTGCAAGCTCTTATGAACCCCCATTGCTTATCTGTATTGTCTATGTATTCCAAAGTTGTGTTATCTACCTTACCACAGATGATTAACAGCGTAGCTTAATTAAACATGCAATGCCAGACTAGAACAAAAGTACAATAATGTCAGGAATAGATGGAAGGGATTAATACTTCTTGCAGAATAACTATTCAGACAGTTATACAGCATTAAATTACTTGTATGTGTGGAATAGTATCATATATTTTATATATAACAAGGATTTTTAATGATTATTGTGTTACCATCTTGTTTTCATCCCACCTTAACACATTGGATGCTTGAGACATCTGTAGCACGATGCTTTGGGGACATCTCTAGCATTCAGTGGGTGAATTGTAAGATATTTAGGCTACTCCAAGGGCCATATGTATTCAAGGAGTTAAAAAGCTGTTTTAAACCAATGGTTTCTCCTCTATAGTGCAAATGTTTTGTCCCAGAACTCCTCCACTTTTCTTTTGAGCATATGGCCCCATGTATAGCAAATAAAAAACAGATAACGACATGATATAAATAAGGCAGATATAAGTACAATGAAACCCTGGGAAAGTTTTAGGTTTGATAAAAAAGTATTAGCATTGGGGTGCATAACCGTAACTGTTACCAATTCTATTCCCACACCCAATGCTATATGCGGATTGAAAAAGAGGAGCAATTCTGGAGCATGACAACTGCTAATAAACATTCCAGATATTCCTAATAAATTAAATGGAGCTTTTACCCACTTGAACATTAAAGAGGCCTCTAATGCATTGCAAAGCAGTGCATTGGAGTGCTTTCTAGAAATCAAGGGCTTAAAAGTCCTAGGGAAATCAGTGATAATGTGTTTATGCCCCTGTTGTGTAAATGGTTTGCTCTGAAATCGAAAAAGGAATCTTCACAAAAAAAGCACGATTTTCCTTTTTCCCATGGGAATTCCTGCTCATATGTAGGGGTTGGTGAAAAAGTGTGAAACATTTACTGCATGACTATTCACAAAAACGTGCAGATTTTTTGCGTTTTCTGTGAAAGATTTCGCCTTTCCGCCTATGCAAAAATGTCTTCTTTTTCCTTCTTTTAACAAATGTTTTGGCTATTTTAACACATTTTCTCGCCTATATTTCCTATAGGTTCTACACTTCCCACTGTATTATTACTTCTTCTGAGGGCTGTAGTTTAGAAATAAGTGTACAAAAGTCAAAGTTGTGAGTCCAACAGCAACAGATGCCTTGAAAAATATGCAGAATACATTTGTCCTTTGCCCACAATACTAACTTCATGCCAAAGTGACACTGGCACATATTCATGATGATTTCAAGTGTGTGCTTTTTGACATCTGTGCCTGTCCAGGGTCAGACTTTACAATGGCTTGCTCAAACACTTTATAGACAGGAACAGTGCTCCTTACAAGTGGTGGAAGATTCAGCCTTTGACTTTCTGCTAACCTTATAGCCATGTAATCATCATCACTCTCAGCTTCATCTGTATCTGAACAAGAGAAGGATGCTGGAGGGATATATTCTAGATCTGCATCATCATCAGTCATCATTAGGTCATCCTCAGCAGCATCAGCATCACCTGACATTTCTTGCCACTACCCTTTCATTCCTGTATGCTTTTGGAGGTCACAAACAATTTCTTTTTACTTTTACTGTAACAAAGTTCCCTACTACTTTGAGGATGGGTGTTTTTGACTCACTATCTGATGCAGCAGGTGGTTCAGCTGCTACACCTTTCTCTATTATGCTATTGCCAGCATCATCAACATTTGAATGTGACTTGTCATCTTCAGTGTTCTTCTTATATTGTTCTTTATTTCTACTGGCACTGGTGGTGCTGGAACTAGTTTTGCTGGGACTTCATCCTCCCTTGGAGTAGAGGGATCATCATCATTGATTGCACACGCTGTAACAACCATTGCTGCAGTCAGTTTTTGAACTACTACTTTACTCTCACATCCCTGCACTGCTCCACTCTTCCCCTTGTGCATTTGCTGGACATTACTCAACTTTACTGTTCGATACACAGCACAAATGATAGAGCTCTATGATGCCTTGCCTAAGCCCAGTCAGCTGTCTGTCACAGTCACCTAATATATTTAGTTCTTTATTCTTTTTTATTTATTTTTAACGTTTTCTACCATGTTGTCTTATCACAGTCTGTCCCAAAAAAGATTATAACTGAAAAACAAAAGCAACAACTTCTTTCCCCAGACTTCCCCACCCAGCACAGAGACAATAACAGCAAGATCAGTAAGCAAATAGGTCCCTAGCTGCTGGTGCCTTGCCAGTCAGTCCCATGGAATTTTGGAGTATTTGGGGTCAATCTCCTTTCTCCCTTCTTCTCCCCAGAGTGCCCCACTGACTCTCCTAATAAACACTTACACAGAACAAAAAGATTCACTAAACTAAACTTCAATTCCCCTGTCTTCTGTAGCTCAAACAAGGTGCTGCTCTCTCCTCTCACAAACACAGAATGGCATGCTGTGAAAGCCTGACAGCCTTTTATATGGCTGTAGAAAACTTTAGTGTGGTGGAGAAAAATGTTGTTCTCATTGATTTCAATGGGTGAAAAAGGCAGGAAAAATCTGAAAAACATACTTTTCGCAGGAAATTATTCACCAAGCGGAAAGTGCCATTATTCACCGGTCTGAGTTTGATGCGAACATTTTCGCCCATCCCTACTCAAAGGGACACCCATAGATTTTCTTCCATTTCACTAACACCAAAGGCAGCAACATTTTCCACTGCCATACTATAAAAAAAAAAAAAGAATTTCCCATCAGTTACACTTGTCATCCCCAAACAGTCCCAAAGAGCAGCAAGAGACGGGTGGTCATTGGCGTCCGCAGACATTTTTCCAGGAAGGGGGCAAAATGTTATTCCTCCCCATACTATGCTTAATTCTGCTAATGTCACAAACTTAAAAATGCAGAAAAATAAAAAAAAACAAAATACATGTCAACCAAATTATACATATATATGCGGTATAAAAAATAGCCCTGCTTATTTGAGATAACCAGCGGTACCCAGTAGGGTTGTCCCGTCACCTATACTGTTCGTTCTGGCAATGGAGCTTCTTTTGAATAGGATTAGGCTTGATTCTGATATTGTTGGCTTACCTATCTCGGGGGGGGGGGGAATCGAAGATAGCCTGTTTTGCTGATTATCGTCTGCTTACTATATCTTCTCCGGCTACATCTTTACCCTCTCTCTTGGTGATTTTGAACTCTTATAGTAAGATCTCTTGTTTTTCTGTTAACTGTCAGAAGGCGGAGATTCTCAATCTCAATGTGCCTACAGCGGACCTTACCCCTCTGCAGGCTTTATTTCCATTTCGGTGGGCTAATTCCTCGATCTCTTATCTTGGTATACAACTCTCCTTACCCCTACACTCTTTGGTCGATGTCAATCTTACTCATTTATGGGACTCTCTACAAACTGATCTCCAATGTTGGGGTTCTCTGTATGTGTCTTGGATAGGGAGGGCTAATTTAGTTAAGATGATCCTGTTACCCAAACTCCTTTATCTCTTTAATACTATCCCCCTACCTTTCTCTCGAGCTTGGTTTGATAAGCTTCGCTTGTTGATTTTTTTTTTTTGTATGGGCCTATAAGAAGCCACGTTTAGCTTTCTCGTTGCTGGTTCTACCTAGATCCCATGGGGGTTTGGCTATTCCTGATATTACTAAATATTACTATGCTGCAACTATTTATAATCTGTTGACTTGCTATTCTGGTGTGCAAAAGGAATGGATTCAAGCTCTTCAGTTGCATTTTCCTCATTTCGATTCCTATGATGTCTTATGGTTGAGATCTAGTTCGAATTACCCCTTGCTTTGATTTCACCCTGTCATGCTATGTTTTTATCAGGTATGGGATCTGGTTAATTCTTCTCTAGCTTTGGCCCCTTTCCCCTCTCCTCTTTTGTCTGTATATGGTCACCCTGACTTCCCCCCCTGGGGTGCTTGGCAGCCCATTTCGGTTATGGAGAGTGGTGGATGGTGACACTTTGCAAGAATTGCTCTCATCTTCTGGTCTTCGAGCTTTCGATACAATTAGGACCTCTTTACACCTGCCAACATCCCATAATTGGCAATACCTTCAACTCTCATTTCCTTTCTAGACATTTTCCTTCAGGTTCTATCTTGCATCCTCTCTCCCCCTTTGAATCTGCTCTCTTCTCAGGTTTCTTTTTGACTAAACCTCTGTCCAACATATATGCTATATTGATTAAGCCAACTTCTTTTATCAAACATTGGGAGCGCAATCTCTCATATGATTGGTCCCTCCTTCGATGGCTCTCCTTACTTTGATTTCTTGCCCATGTGGAGGTTAACTCGGCTACACAAGCTGTATACAAATTGTTAATGAGATGGTATTATACCCCAAAACGTCTAGCTGAAATTGTCCCTTCTACGTCTGCTGTCTGCTGGAGATGTTCCGTGGCCGAAGGTTCTCTTTTCCATAGTAGGAGTGCCCTCTGATTCAACCATTCTGGATCAAAGGGACTTCAGTGTTACAGACTGTCTTTCACAAATCCTTTCCTTTGGACTCTCTTCTTCTCCTCTTTTATGTTATTCCTAACGTGGTCCCCTTGGACAAGCCTCAGCGTGCATTACTTATGCATATGTTGAATGCTGCTAAACTTCTCATACCTCTACATTGGAAATTGTCTGTGACCCCATCTCCATCCATGTGGTACACAAAAATAGATGCTAGGGCTTCTGCTGAGAAACT
The DNA here is from genome assembly GCA_037306005.1 of Rhinophrynus dorsalis. NCBI lineage: Eukaryota > Metazoa > Chordata > Amphibia > Anura > Rhinophrynidae > Rhinophrynus > Rhinophrynus dorsalis. Next base: position 291,157,199 of record CM074721.1, read on the forward strand.
TCATGCTATGTCCATGGGGACTTTGGCTAAATACTATATTATTTGTCTTCCCGTGGACCACTTTTAGCTCTGCTCAGGGACCTAATTCGCCTTAGTTTCTGTTGCTCACTTAGTGACCCCTATTGGCATACTGCTGCTCTGCCTGGATAGTTGTGCTCTTATATATATCTGTGATGTGATGTTGTTAGGAGTTCCCTTTTTTATCTCTTTTCCCATAATTTCTCTCTGTCCCTTCTTTCCCTTTCTTGTTCACCCCCCTCCTTCTTGCTTACTCATGGAGTATAACTGCAGGTTCTCCTTCAGATGAAGTCTGACAATTGCTCTGTTTGTATTGACAATTTATGTTGTACTTTATTGAATTGTGACCCTTTTGATGTATACAATGGATCCTGTAAGATCCTGTTTGTTTTGCTGTGGATGTAATACTTATAAAAAAAAAGCCCTGCTTATGCTTAAAAATGGTGAATATTTTCTGTGTGTGGGTATAATAAATTAATTAGAGGAAAAACATGGTTGAACAAAGGAACACTAAAGAGGCCAAAATTGTTCTTGTCCGCTAGTGTAAAAAAGGCCTGGTACTTAAGGGGATAAGAGAGCAATTCTGTAGGCTAAAGAGCCAGAGGTGTGATTATGGGTTAAACCAGCTGCCCAGTAGGGAAGAAATTAAGTTGGTGTTTTTAAGCATTTGACTGCTAGAGTGGTCTCCAGCACATTGCAAATGTCTCTCTAGCATTCAAGGGGCTAAAAGTCCCAATTAAATAAATGGGAATTTGTGGAATATATATTTGTTCATTATAGTGCAGTTGATTGGCATCAGAATGTCACCTCTTTAGCTTACTGAATTGTATCTTAATTGTAGGTTTTAACCTTTTGAGTGTCAGAGCTTTGCTGTGTGATGTGCACCCCCTGACACCAAAAGGGTTATGTTAAGAACATATAGACGGCTGAGGAGGACTGGCCTAAAAGGAGGTGGGGGGTTACACAGTAGGTTGCAATGCTAAGAGAAGTAGACAGGCTGGGAATGGATGGGCAGGTAAAAGCAGACTCCCCGAAAGCACATAGAGAGCAGCATGTTTAGGAGCACTACCTGTAAATACTCTTGTATGTCCCTATAGTATAGTGATAGGTGGGATAATTCTTCCCAGGGTAGGAGAGGGGGTGGCTAAACCTTTCACTTGAGTAAGAGGGAAGTGATTCAGCTAATACTGTGTTGGGCTGATAACAAGGAGGGTGTCAGGTAAAACAGAGGGGAGGGTTAACCCTGCACTGATTGGGAACTAGTGAGCGATGATACAGACATGGCCAGTACTGCAAGACTAACCCTTCACTGAGCGGTCTCCAAAACTTTGTGTAGCTAAATGTTGGAAACCTTTCTAGCATTCTGCGGGTTAAACACCTTATTTAAATCGGTGTACATTTTGGAATTTTTTTTTGAGTGGGAGCTAGGGAGGGATGACGCAGACATGATCAATATTTCATGGCTAACCCTGCACTGAGAGGGAGTTAGGGTGGGGTGAGACAGACATGGTCAATATTGCAGGACTAACCCTTCACTGAGTGGGAGCTAGGGAGCGATAATACAGACATGGCCAATACTGCAGGGCTAACCCTTCACTGAGTGGGAACTAGGGAGGGATAATACAGACATGGCCAATACTGCAGGACTAACCCTTCACTGAGTGGGAACTAGGGAGGGATAATACAGATTAGGCCAATACTGCAGGGCTAACCCTTCACTGAGTGGGAACAAGGGAGGGATAATACAGATTTGGCCAATACTGCAGGGCTAACCCTTAACTGAGTGGGAGCTAGGGAGGGATAATACAGATTTGGCCAGTATTGCAGGGCTAACCCTTCACTGAGTGGGAACTAGGGAGGGATAATACAGACATGGCCAATACTGCAGGACTAACCCTTCACTGAGTGGGAACTAGGGAGGGATAATACAGATTTGGCCAATACTGCAGGGCTAACCCTTCACTGAGTGGGAGCTAGGGAGGGATAATACAGATTTGGCCAATACTGCAGGGCTAACCCTTCACTGAGTGGGAGCTAGGGAGGGATAATACAGATTTGGCCAGTATTGCAGGGCTAACCCTTCACTGAGTGGGAACTAGGGAGGGATGAGACAGACATTGGCCAATATTGCAGGACTAATCTTTCACTGAGAGGTCTCCAAAACTTTGTGTAGCTAAATGTTGGAAACCTTTCTAGCATTCTGCGGGTTAAACACCTTATTTAAATCGGTGTACATTTTGGAATTTTTTTTTGAGTGGGAGCTAGGGAGGGATGACGCAGACATGGCCAATACTGCAGGACTAACCCTTCACTGAGTGGGAACTAGGGAGGGATAATACAGATTCGGCCAATACTGCAGGGCTAACCCTTCACTGAGTGGGAGCTAGGGAGGGATAATACAGATTTGGCCAGTACTGCAGGGCTAACCCTTCACTGAGTGGGAACTAGGGAGGGATAATACAGACATGGCCAATACTGCAGGACTAACCCTTCACTGAGTGGGAGCTAGGGAGGGATAATACAGATTTGGCCAATACTGCAGGACTAACCCTTCACTGAGTGGGAACTAGGGAGGGATAATACAGATTCGGCCAATATTGCAGGGCTAACCCTTCACTGAGTGGGAGCTAGGGAGGGATAATACAGATTTGGCCAGTATTGCAGGGCTAACCCTTCACTGAGTGGGAACTAGGGAGAGACGAGACAGACATTGGCCAATATTGCAGGACTAATCTTTCACTGAGAGGTCTCCAAAACTTTGTGTAGCTAAATGTTGGAAACCTTACTAGCATTTTAGGGGTTAAACACATTATTTAAATCAGTGTACATTTTGGAAATTTGTTATTTTCCCTATTTCTGTTGGTTTGCTCCAAAACTGATCCAGTTTGCCTAAATTATGAAAAGCTCAGTGGCCATTGTGTATAAAGGCAAAGTGACGCAATTATAGGTAAAACTAATTGCACAACAGGGGAAACTAAAAAGACCTCTCTAGCATTCTAGGAGTTAAAAGCAAGGGACAATCTTCTTACTGTGAGTATAAGGAAAACCCTGCCCCCATTGACAGGTTTTTCAGGTTTTTCCCTTATGCTACTTGAAGATTGTCCTTCTCTGCAAGCCATCTGGATACCACCTTTCTGTTCTGAGGGGAGAAGTGTTACATTAGTAAAAGGGGCGGGGTGGGGGATACGTTATCATATATTTACTCTTAAACTACAACTCCTACAGTATTGAAATGACACTCTCCATCGCCCAAATACTATGAGCATTAATTGGAGCTGCTTTTTTTTTTTTTTTAAACATTACTATCCCTTTAAGGCCATTTGGTCTATGCTGCTGACAACAAGGTCACAAGACCTTGCAAACCATTGTGTTGTTCCATGTGCACCTCACTGACATGCAAAGGGTTTAGAGCAAAGCATCTGAACTGTGGGGGACATTAATGTTTTCATAATAATCACAATTATATAAATAGGTCATTTAACTCCTAGAATGGTAGAAAAGTGTTCTACTCCACTTTGTCTTTATACACAACTATGAGCTAGGCATAGGGGAAAAGCATGGGCACAATGGGGAAAAGACAGAAGGAAGCAAACATCAAACATGGATAATATAGTGTATTATGGGGCAATTGATTGGCAAAATAGGACAGACACACAAGAAGGACAATGGGAGATCAGAGAGTTAACTCTTACTGGAGTGGAGGCTGAGAGGACAGGAAGGAAGCACGAGTGATGTAAAAAAAAAAAACAAGAGAAAACTCACAGTGCCAACTCACCATAACCTATCCATCCATACAATAAATAAACTATTTAATGTGAAAGTAAAGTGTATAAATAGATAGCAGCTAGGAATGAAAGGGTTCTCCAGACCCCCAAACTTCAGGCCAAAACCCAACATACAATCAAACAGACACAGAGACAAACTAGCGCTCCTCTATATTAAGAATTAATGTGTGCCCTGTGTTTGGCATATATAATATTTCTAAATAAAATAAGTGAGATATTAATTTTCACAAATTGGCCAAGTTGTGGGTAAGCTTGCCACCCCGCCAAGGTTTCTCACTGTAAGTCCTACTCTATACATCTATAATGCCCTATGTAAAAATTACCTGACACTGTAGGGGAGGTCCTCCTATGGGCAGGAAGTGGAAAGGTAAGGGGAACTAAGCAGTGCTCCCCAACCCTCAACTCACCACTGAACAGGCAACTAAACAGTGAGCCCTGTCAGCACTGCAGCATATCAAATGCTTGACACAGCTGCCTGCTCTTTAACTGAGGTGAGGTCTGTTCTGGTGTCTGTGTCCCCCTTTCATTACATGCACTCAGCACTGCCCCATTTCCCCCTGTCCCCTTTACTTATTGTTTTTTAGAAAGTGTGCTGCTCACTGTGCAGGCAGCTCTCCGTTAAGTGCTTCTATTCTTGCATGGGGCGAGGAGTCTGTCATCTAACTGAAAGCTAATCAGTCCAGCAGACAGACTCCATGCAAGTATAAAAGTACTGAGCAGGGAGCTGCTGGCACAAAATGTTCTACTAATACACAGACAGCAACATACTAATACCTCTCTCTCTCCCTATGGGATCTATCCAGAACAGCGGAATTCTTCTCCTCTATTTCTGCTCTACACCCACTTTGTTCTCCATGTGATGGCTTGGCTGTTTTTCAATCCATCTGACCATCACGCTCTCCTTCTCTCCTGCCTCACTCTGACTGGTGCCCTTCCAGGGGGACGGGGCGCCAATGTGGGGGGTGATGGTGATGCGATCGAGGGTGAGGGTGGAGCAGATGGTGTGGAGGAGAGTATGAGAGGAGGAAAGTGATACAGAATAGGAAAAAGAAAGGCAAATAGGGATGGGCATCAACATCACCACCAGCAGTATCATTCAGGAGTTTACTGCTGCTGTAATGATGACAAGCAGCTTAGTGTGCCAGAGACCACCATGGCCACCATACACTGAGGTCTTTAAGTAGTGATATGGGACCAGGAGAGGCTCCACTTGCCACCAATTCTCCTGGTCCTAGCTCATGTGATAATGCTGAGACACCAGCAGAATTACCTGCCCCAGCCAGTGAAAGTGATTCTGGAGAAGAAGGCAATTTTTCTTCCCCTCTCCCATCACTGAAATCATGGGACAGGCACAGTGCAGTCCCTTGCTTGTAGGAGTGCGGTGAGTAAAAGTACGTGACGTGCCAGCGTGACGGTCCTGCCACGTCAATGGTCCTTAAGGAGTTAGGGCTCGATCCAAATGTTGGCGTCGCCAGAAAAAACTGGAGACGCTGGTTTTAACGTCAATTGAGCAATGCAAATGTTCTACTAGAAACAAGAGACGCCAGTTCTGAAACAGACATCGCCCGTCGCCAGAACAGCAAGATCTCACCCATAGAGGATAATATACAAACGACGCCAAAAGCTATTCAAATGTTGGAGTTAGGGCTAACTCGCGTTAAATTGCAACATTTCTCTCCAGAAATCTAACGCCTATTTCTTTTGGAGTACAGCACACAAGTAAGAGTAGAAAACCCACGTCTCCAGTTCTGAACAGCATTCTCTGTGCTTTTCCCTACCCAGCCACTAGGGAAACACAGAGAAGGCTTTCAGCACCATGGACAGCTTTGAATGCCATAGGGATGTGCACTGCTCACCCCTGTGGCATTCAAAGGGTTAAAATCAATAAAACTAGTACACTAAGCACTACACAATGCCCCCTTCCACATCCCCCCCTTAGTATGTCACATATATTGCATATATGGGACATACTAACCCCATCCACATCCACCTCATGGACTTCCATGTAGTGGACAAATCTGTCTTTTATTCCACAATTAACCCTTTGAGTACCAGAGAGGTAGGAAAGCATTGCTTAACATGTTTCCTACCCCTCTGGTACCCAAAGGGTTAATAGGCAACGTATGGACTACATACCTTGCCTATATATATATATGTGTGTTTTAAACTTTTTTTTAATTAAAATAATATTATTAGACAGTTTAACTTAGATCTCATTCATTGTTAACCCCCTACCTCCTGTGTCCCATTGCTATTAGTACTTTTGCTCCACTCTTCTTCGAACTGAGAGTGGAGCAAAAGTACTAAAAGCAAAGGGACACAGTAAGTAGGGCATCATTAATGGTTGAGATCTAAGTTAACACACAACTGAGGGAGCAGGCTGCACTGTGAGTGCAGCGCTCCCCTCATCTATATTTATGAATGATTACTTTATTAATAATTCCCTTGCTGCGGGCGGCTGTGAAGCCCGCAGCATAATAAAACCCCTAGGCATTGGAGAAAGCGGGAGGAGGGGACAGAGACATTGGAGGAAGTGGGTGGTAGGCTTGTACTTGCTGCCCACTTCCTCCAATACCTCTCCTCTCGCGTTGGCTTTGTGCCCAGCTGCCTGGTCGCCTTGTGCAAATCGTCCCTTTTCACAAGGCGTTGTACAATTACAACACTATTGTCCCTAGTTGCGACACATCCAGAAAAACTTTCATATCTCAGTTAACAGTGAATGATGTGAGGAGAAGGGCAGCAGGGGGAACTTTTAGTTCAATTTTTCAAGAAGAATACAGGTAAAGGCACTGTATACTATGCCTTAAAAATAAATTGGGCAATTCCACATATCTTTATAGTATAACATTACTATGTGTTTAATAGATGTAACAAAAAAAATAATATATTTTTACTAGTGATGAGCGAGCACCCCAATGCTCGGGTGTTCGGGTGCTCTGACCGAGCACCCCCTGAGGCTCGAGTGCTCGGCCGAGCACCCGAGCCCCATTGAAGTCAATGGGAGGACTCGAGCATTACACCAGGCACCCCCTGCTCTGATGAGGGGAGGGTGCCTGGTCCATAGGAAAAGGGCAGAAAATGATGGAAACACCACAGAAATGGTTCAGGGACAGCATAGGGAGGATGTCTGGATGCATCTTGGACTCCAACATCGCTGCTGGGAACGATCTTTCGCCCGTAGTACGCCATTTTTACAGACTGACCATAAAACACACAAAAAGGAAAATAAAAACGACTTTAGGCGAAAAATTGTTACCAAACAATATTTGCTGTATATTTACTTGTATATCATCTGCAAATTATCCCAAAAATTTCCTTGATTTTCGGAAGTGAGGCCATGATTAAGAGGGAAACGTGCGCAGAGGCAAATTCTCCCAAAAATTTCCTTGATTTTCAGAACTGAGGCCATGATTAAGAGGGAAACGTGCACAGAGACAAATTCTCCCAAAAATTTCCTTGATTTTATTGAACTGAGGCCATGATTAAGAGGGAAACGTGCGCTGAGCTGACCATCTAAAACATTATGGGTGAGGGTCTGCTGCAGAGCTGACCATCCTAAACATTATATGCGAAGGCCCGCTAGTGAGCTGACGCTATAAAACATTATATGAGAGGGCCCGCTAGAGAGCTGACCCAATAAAACATTATATGAGAAGGCCCGCTGGTGAGCTGACCTATATAAAAATTGGCAAACAGGGCCCGCTGGTGAGCTGGCCCTATATAAAAATTATATCACAGGGCCCGCTGGTGAGCTGGCCCTATATAAAAATTATAGCACAGGGCATATGGAAGAGGAGGAGGAGGATGAGAAGATTAAGAGTCAACCATATACCCGTTTTTTGGGTGGAAGGGGTGAATGGGAATACAGAGTATTCACATCATTGTAAATAACATATATAAAGTGAGTTTATGTTCCCCCGGGGCTTTCCTCCAGTGGAGTGGAGAAGTCAGGGGAAATCCAGGCCTTGTTCATTTTTATAAGTGTCAACCTATCAGCATTGTCGGTGGAAAGGCGGATACGCTTATCTGTTATGATGCCACCAGCAGCACTAAATACCCGCTCAGACAGAACGCTGGCGGCAGGGCAGGCCAGCACCTCCAAGGCGTAGAGTGCCAGTTCATACCACGTGTCCAGCTTGGACACCCAGTAGTTGTAAGGCACAGAGGGATCATTGAGGACGCTGACACGGTCTGCTACGTACTCCTTCACCATCTTCCAAAACTTTTCCCTCCTTGTGACACTAGGCTGCGCATCAGGGTGAGGGTGCTGGCGGGGTGTCATGAAGGTGTCCCACGCCTTGGAGAGTGTTGCCCTGCCTTTCTCGGAACTGCTGTGTGCTCCCCTTTTCTCCCCTTCTCGGTTGGCCAAGGTAGCACGTACTCTGCCGCCAGCGTTGTCAGATGGAAAATTTTGGAGCAATTTTTCGACAAGAACCTTCTGGTATTGCAACATTTTGCTTGTCCTCTCCACCGGAGGAATGAGAGATGAGAAATTCTCTTTGTAGCGGGGGTCCAGAAGGGTGAACACCCAGTAATCCGTGTTGTCTAAAATGCGTACAACGCGTGGGTCACGGGAAAGGCAGCCTAACATAAAGTCAGCCATGTGTGCCAGAGTACCAACAGTCAAGATTTCGCTGTCCTCACCAGGAGGATGACTCTCAATATCCTCATCCTCTTCCTCCTCTTCTGCCCACCCACGCTGAAGAGATGGAACTAAAGTTCCATGGCTACCCTCTGTAGCGGAGGCAACCGTGTCTTCCTCCTCCTCCTCCTCCTCCTCCTCCGCCTCCTCCAATTGTCGCTGAGAAGACGAAGTGAGGGTGCTCTGGCTATCACCTTGTGTAAGCTCTTCCTCCCCCATTTCCACCTCTTCCACATGCAAAGCGTCGGTTTTAATTGTGAGCAGCGAGCGTTTCAGTAGACACAGAAGTGGGATGGTTACACTGATAATAGCGTTATCACCGCTCACCATCTGTGTCGATTCCTCAAAATTGCGTAAAACCTCGCAGAGGTCTGACATCCATTCCCACTCCTCACTTCTGATTACAGGAAGTTGAACGGAGAGGCGACGACCGTGTAACAGCTGGTACTCCACTACTGCCCTCTGCTGCTCACAAAGCCGGGCCAACATGTGGAAGGTGGAGTTCCAGCGCGTACTCACGTCACACAGCAGCCGGTGAGCTGGCAATTGTAAGCGCTGCTGCAGCTTCAACAGGCCGGCTGAAGCTGTTGATGACTTACGGAAATGTGCACACACGCGACGCACCTTGGTCAAGAGATCATGCACATTGGGGTAGGTTTTTAGAAATCGCTGCACCACTAAATTAAATACATGCGCTAGGCATGGTACGTGTGTGAGCTTGCCGAGCTCCAAAGCCGCCACCAAGTTACGCCCATTATCACACACAACCATGCCTGGTTGCAGGTTGAGTGGCGAGAGCCACTGCTCGGTCTGGTGACTAATCCCCTGCAACAGCTCTGAGGCCGTGTGCTGTTTGTCCCCAAGGCAGATCAGCTTCAGCACGGCCTGTTGACGCTTCCCCACTGCAGTGCTACACTGCTTCCAGCTACTGGCTGATGGGGGAGTGGCGCTGTGTGTAGAGAATTCAGAGGTGGAAACGGAGGAGGAGGAGCCAATAACGTAGGTGCTGGTGGAAACCCTGATGGAGGTAGGGCCCGCAATCCTCGGCGTGGGTATCACCCGTGCCATCCCAGGGTCCGAGTCGCTCCCAGCCTCCACGACATTCACCCAGTGTGCCGTCAGGGAAATGTAGCGTCCCTGGCCACAAGCACTTGTCCATGTGTCAGTCGTTAAGTGGACCTTCCCAGTAACTGCGTTGGTCAGGGCACGGGTGATGTTACGGGACACATGGTGGTGTAATGCGGGGATGGCACACCGGGAAAAGTAGTGGCGGCTGGGGACCGCGTACCGAGGGACAGCTGCTGCCATCAGGCTGCGGAAGGACTCAGTGTCCACAAGCCTAAATGGCAGCATTTCGATGGCCAGTAATTTTGAAAGGTGTGAGGTTAGTGCTATGGCCTGTGGGTGGGTGGCTGGGTACTTTCTCTTGCGCTCAAATGCCTGGGGTAACGACATTTGGACGCTGTGCTGGGACAGGGAAGTGGATGTGGTCGCTGATGGTGCTTCAGATGCTACAGGTGCAGGGCGGGAGGTATGCGGGCCTGCGCCTTCAACAGGCGATTGGCCGGCACCGAAAACAGGGGAAGAGGAGGCAGTGGTGTGGCCTGCAGACACAGATGGGCGATCCAGGCGTTCCTCCCACTTACTACGGTGCTTGGATGCCATGTGTCGGATCATGCTGGTGGTGGTGAGGTTTCTAGTGTTCATGCCTCGGCTCATTCTGGTGTGGCACAGGTTGCAAACTACAATTCTTTTGTCGTCCGCACTTTCCTTAAAAAAACGCCATACCGCGGAACACCTACCCCTTGGCAAGGTAGATTTACGCAAGGGGGTGCTCCGTGGAACATTTGCGGGCCGGTTTGTTGCGGTCCGCCTTCTTTCTGTAGCCACACCACTGCCTCTTCCAGCCTGTTGCGGTGCTGCAGATGGCTCACCCTCAGGACTGCTGTCATCGCTCGGCTCTACACCTTCCCAGGTGGGGTCAGTCACCTCATCGTCCACCAAGTCCTCCTCCACTTCCTCACTCTGATCATCCTCCTCAAGTCTTGATCCCACCACATACTCAGTCATTGACAACTGTATAACATTCTCCTCAACAAGGTCTTGAGACGGAAATAGTGGTTGATTTAATGGCAACTGTGTCTCATCATCATCATCATCATCCACTACTTCCTTTGACCTTAAATGCCGTTCACATCTGTCATCTTCTTGTGATTGGGTAGCCTCTAGAGGTTGTGAATCAGGGCACAAGATGTCATGTTCCTCTGCAAGCGTGCTTGGAGAGAGGGTCAAATGAAGGATTGGTGATGAGACGAGCTCCTCACTATATCCCAGTGTGGGATCACTTCTTTGACCAGACCGTGTATGGTGGGAGGAAGGATGATCAGAGTGAGGATTATGTTGACCAGACTCTTGGCTACTGAGAGTGGACTTGGTGGAAGACAGGGTGGTGCTTAACCGACTGGAAGCAGTATCAGCTGTCATCCAACCGACCACCTGTTCGCAGTGGTCGGACCTCGAGAGTGATGTCCTGCGACGCCCTGTAAAATTACACATGAAGCTAGGTATGGTGGATGTCTTTCTTTCTTGTGCTCTGGCACCAGGCACAGTTTCTCCGCGTCCTGACCCGCGCCCTGAACTTTCAGGATCACGTCCACTTCCCCGTCCCTTTTTACCCGCCTTCTTCATCTTACACAGAATATGTGACTTTAATATTTGAGTTTGAAAACTTAACAGTATTTCTTATTATTCTGCAACTGTACAGAGTACACAGAATAGGCTGCTAAACGGCGGTGAAACACACTGAATGGAATATGTGACTTTAATATTTGAGTTTGAAAACTTAACAGTATTTCTTATTATTCTGCAACTGTACAGAGTACACAGAATAGGCTGCTAAACGGCGGTGAAACACACTGAATGGAATATGTGACTTTAATATTTGAGTTTGAAAACTTAACAGTATTTCTTATTATTCTGCAACTGTACAGAGTACACAGAATAGGCTGCTAAACGGCGGTGAAACACACTGAATGGAATATGTGACTTTAATATTTGAGTTTGAAAACTTAACAGTATTTCTTCCTATTCTGCAACTCTGCACAGTACACAGAATGTGCTGCTAAACTGCGGCGACGCACACTGAATGGAATATGTGACTTTGATATTTTAGTTTGAAGACTTAACAGAATGTGCTCTAATCTGCAACTTTGCACACTAAACAGAATGTGCTCTAATCTGCAACTTTGCACACTAAACAGAATGTGCTCTAATCTGCAACTGTGCACACTAAACAGAATGTGCTCTAATCTGCAACTTTTCACACTAAACAGAATATTTTTTTTTTTTTTTTTTGTTTTTTTCCCCCCACACAAAATAACCTGCTGCCCCCACACACAGTAGTCCTAAAAAGGACTTTTGGTTCTTTTTTTTCACAATTTTTTTTTTCCTCCCTACACTGCCTTTCCCTTCCTATCCTCAGCTCTCCCTGGCTCAGACTGAGCCGAACTCGATGGTCAGGTGCTATACAGCACCCGACCACGGGTTCTGGCCAGCCAATCAGTGTAATGCCAGCAGCCAACATGGCTGCTGGCATTACACCGATGTCAGAGCCTCCCTGCACGTTTATTGGCTGCGCAGCAGCCGCAAAACGTGCGGGGAGGAGACCCGAACATGGCGGGCGAGCACATGCGGTACTCGTACGAGTACCGCCATGTGCCGAGCAGAGCGATGCTCGAGCCGATCCGAGCATCGGCCGAGCATGCTCGCTCAACACTAATTTTTACATATGCTACATCTAAGTAGATTATATTTACAGTTATATCAACCTATTTCATTTTTTGGTGTTTATGTTCCTTTTAGGAGAGATGGGGATGAAGGTTTATGAAGAAGCCTTTCAGTTATTAAAGAATATTTGACATTTATATTTTTTCTACATTAATGTCAGAAACAAAATCATATGCCACTTGTAAGACACACAAGTACTTGGTTAAGGTTGTAAAATCTCTGAGCCAAAGGTGCATTAAGGTTCCTCCCTTAGTTGCACTGTATCCAGCAGCAGTGTTAGTCCTTTAAGCCTTTGGGTGCCAGGTGGGTATCCAATGCATTGTGATATTCAGGGAGCAAGTCCCAAAGAAAAGTGCCAGTGCCACCATTGCCACCACCACCACCACCACAATGTCCACTCCCAGAATCTCCATCACCACTATCCATGTTAGAGTGCTGCTTCCATTGATAACCTAGAATGGATTTGTTGTTTTTTCGCTTGTGGGTATAATCCTTTTTATGGCTTCCCTATGCTTTCAATTTTTTGGAGTCCATAAATTTTGTCTCTCCTTCTCTGGAATACAATGTTCAGCTGGATCTATAAGGATTTCTTTATAAGCTTGAATAATTAGTCAGAAAAACGCTGCTGATTATACCTTTTGGCACAAATTTATCACACTATGCACAATTTCAGACATTTTATCCTTGAAGTGGGGTCTAACAATAAGCAAGAATGTATTCATGTTTGTTTTTATATACACTATTCTAGGATCCTGCTCAATGCATGCTAACATGTCAGTCACCAACTGGTTCATATTTCTTTTGTCACTGACATTATGTATTACATTCTGCTCAAACAGATGTTCTAGCATATAAAATGTGGATTTCCACCTAGTAGGGAACTCCATTTTCAGTGATGGTGCAGGTGGTTAGTCTCTTATCTTATATAATAATTTACTAAAAAGTTTGTCACAATGCAGTTATGCGCAGTAGAGATGGCTGCGCACGCCGCAGTCATGCGCAGTAGAGACTGCCCACGCTGTGGCTGATACGGAGCAGGGAGCTCTGAATTCAGACCGGAGTCCTCTCTGCGCACCTTCCTGGGACTGCTTGGTCCCAGGAAAGTGTGCAGAGAGGACTACAGTCTGAATTCAGAGTGCCCCTCTCTGCTCCGTATCAGCCTCGCGCACGTTTGGGCAGTCAGTACTGCACATGATGGCAGCACCGCCAGTACTGCACATGATGGCAGCACCGCCAGTACTGCACATGATTGCAGCACCACCAGTGCTGGCCCATGTACACGGGCTTTAAAACTAGTATGGAATATAATGCATTGGGGACACTGTAAGATCATCTAAAATGTACACAGATTTTACAAGAGTATTTCTGTGACTGTTGCAAAATCTAACAGAAAGACAGTGACTGCTAGGTTGAGGACATGGGTGAAACAGGGTATGTGCAACATATTTGCCATTCTCAGGACAGCTATGATGTTGGAGCCACTATCAGCAGAAACAAAGCCTTCTTTATGAACTAAAAGAAAGAAAATAGATAAACCACAAAGCCATCTTTCAAGCAGCAGCACGCAAGCCATTCATCTATAGTTAGGGAAAAAATTATTTGATCCCCTGCTGATTTTGTACGTTTGCCCACTGACAAAGAAATGATCAGTCTATAATTTTAATGGTAGGTTTATTTGAACAGTGAGAGACAGAATAACAACAACAAAAAATCCAAAAAGACACATTTCAAAAAAGTTATGAATTGATTTGCATTTTACTGAGTGAAATAAGTATTTGATCCTTTGGAAAACATGACTTAGTATTTGGTGGCAAAACCCTTGTTGGCAATCCCAGGAGGTCAGGCGTTTCTTGTAGTTGGACACCAAGTTTGCACAAATCTCAGGAGGGATTTTGTCCCACTTCTCTTTGCAGATCCTCTCCAAGTCATTAAGGTTTCGAGGCTGACGTTTGGCAACTCGAACCTTCAGCTCCCTCCACAGATTTTCTATGGGATTAAGGTCTGGAGACTGGCTAGACAACTCCAGGACCTTAATGTGCTTCTTCTTGAGCCACTCCTTTGTTGCCTTGGCCGTGTGTTTCGGGTCATTGTCATGCTGGAATACCCATCCATTTTCAATGCCCTGGCTGAGGGAAGGTGGTTCTCACCCAAGATGTGGTGAAGTTGTCCTATCCCCTTAGCAGAAAAACACCCCAAAGCATAATGTTTACACCTCCATGTTTGACGGTGGGGATGGTGTTCTTGGGGTCATAGGCAGCATTCCTCCTCCTCCAAACACGGTTGAGTTGATGCCAAACAGCTCAATTTTGGTGTCATCTGACCACAACGCTTTCACCTTGTTCTCCTCTGAATCATTCAGATGTTCATTTACAAATTTCAGATGGGCCTGTACATGTGCTTTCTTGAGCAGAGGGACCTTGCGGACCCTGCATGATTTCATTCCTTCACGGCGTAGTTTGTTACCAATTGTTTTCTTGGTGACTATGGTCCCAGCTGCTTGAGATCACTGACAAGATCCTCATGTGTAATTCTGGGCTGATTCCTCACTGTTCTCATGATCATTGAAACTCCACGAGGTGAGATCTTGCATGGAGCCCCAAACCGAGGGACATTGACAGTTATTTTGTGTTTCTTCCATTTGTGAATAATCGCAACAACTGTTGTCACCTTCTCACCAAGCTGCTTGGCCATGGTCTTGTAGCTTATTCCAACTTGTGTAGGTCTACAATCTTGTCCCTGACATCCTTGGACAGCTCTTTGGTCATGGCCATGGTGGAGAGTTTGGAATCTGATTGATTGATTGATTGATTGCTTCTGTGGACAGGTGTCTTTTATACAGGTAACAAGCTGAGATTAGAAGCACTCCCTTGGGAGCCAGAAATCTTGCTGATTGATTGGGGGTCAAATACTTATTTACTCAGTAAAATGCAAGTCAATTTATAACTTTTTTGAAATGCATTTTTCTGGATTTTTTTGTTGTTATTCTGTCTCTCAATGTTCAAATAAACCTACCATTAAAATTATAGACTGATCATTTCTTTGTCAGTGGACAAAAGTACAAAATTAGCAGGGGATCAAATATTTTTTTCCCTCACTGTATAACTTGCTGCAGTTTCTTTAAGCTCTCCATAGATAAAGTGGCATGCCGATGGTATGGGCTACTGGATTTTGCTATTTACAAAAGTTGTGATGGTAATGGTCACATGCTGCTGCCTTTTGATGGGTAGGATACCCAGTGAACATTCACAGTCTTTTAGTCTGTACTCTGCCAAGTGGATAGGTTAATTTTTGTGTAGTAAGATATTTCCAGCTCCTTGCCCAGCAGAATGGCTACTATTTTGTACAGCTCTGAAACATTATTGTGGCTTGGGATATGCCACTGGGGTTCAACACATGACATGAGTTCTTTAAAACCACTTTGGGATGAAGTTTATGTAATATCTGTCTTCTTTCTAGGAACTCAATAATTTTGGTTGGCTGCACATACTGTAGAAGAATGCTGTAAACCCATTGTTATAATTACATGATGACTAGCTGTTGTGGGAGTGCTGGTGGTGGCAGCAGCAGCCACTTTATGACCTTTGTCAACTCAGAGTTATCCTTCATATTTTGTACTTGCATAAAACCAGCACTATGAAACTGTGTGATTGTTACGGAAGATAAAAAACATTACAAACAGATGCTCCTAGATTCCTTCCACTTTTAGGAGTGCTTCTGCTAGTTGACTTGTGACCCCCCCAGTCTGCCACTGTTGTTACTCCCAATCAGACATGTTGTTGTACTTAAGGTACTTGGGATCTCAATGAGGAGGTACTTTGATGGGATCCTGTATTACCCCAGCTTGCATGTTTTTTTACACAGACAACATATAGAAAATTTTGGATTAAAGTATTTTCAGATGTGAGACTTCATAGACTGTGGATTTCTTGACTGACTGCTACTATAACTAGAGATGTTAGATATGATAATGGTAACAGCAGTAGGCTCTACACTTTCAGCAGCAACAGTACAGAAACACTCCAAGCTGGGGGTGGGGACATTTTTGACCAGTGATGATTACTTAACATTACTGATGACGGCTACCTGGAAGTTGCACTTACAATCAGGGATGGGTGAAAACTTTCACCTCAAGCCAATATCGGCTAAAAATGGCACCACTAGGTGAATAATTTCTAGCGAAAAGTTCTGTTTTCCTGCATTTTTCGCCTACTTCATTGCATTTACATCAATGGGAAGAACATTTTTCTCAACCACATGAAACTTTTCTCTATTTTTCTACAGCCATATAAAAAGGTGTCAGGCTGTCATAGCAGCCATTCTGTGTTTGTGAGAGGAGAAAGCAGCATGTTTTTGAGATAGAGAAGATAGGTAAATAAAGGGCAATTTAAGCTTAGTTTAGGGAGTCTTTTAGGTAGGACATATGTTCTCTGTATTAGGGGAGTCTGGGGCACTTTGAGAGGAAGAAGGATATTGGCCCCAAATACCCCAAGATTCTGTGTGACTGACTGGCAAGACATAGGCAGCTGGAGTCCAGTTTGCTTATGATCTTGCTGTTATTGTCTCTGTGCTGGTGAAGTGTGGGGAAAGAAGTTCTTGATTTAATTTTTCAGTTATAATTCTTTTTTGGACCGACTGTGATAATATAGGGTGGAAAATTAAAAACAGTAAATAAATAAAATATAAAAATAAATAATAAACAAATATATTAGATGACAAACATCTGACTGGTAGCATGACGTGAGCTGTGTGACTGAGGCAGACTTGATAGACAGCAGACAACCCTGAACATTTGTTGAGGGCTAAAACAAGACATCAGCAAACTCACAAAGGGCAGGGGGAGAGGGAAAGGTGGAGCAGTGTATGGACGTGGTAGTAGTGGTGGTAGTGGTAGTGGTAGTTCAAAAACTAACTGAAGCCATGGTTGCTGCAGCTGGTGCAATAAATGATAATGATCCCTCTCCTCCCAGGGAGAATGCAATTTGTCAGGGTCCCACCAAAAGTTCCACCAACACTAGTGCCAGTAGAAATTAAAAACATATAAGAAAAACACTGAAGATGACAGCAATTCACATTGTAGTGTTGATGATGGCAATGGCATAATGTAGGAAGGTGTGCAGCTGAACCAACTGCTGGATCTGACAGTGAGACAAACAAGCACCAATACATCTGTCCTCAAAGTAGTAGTGACGTTTGTGAAAATAAAAAAATATTGTTTGACACCTCTAAATGCTTAGAGGAGTATAAGGATAGTGGGCAAGAAGAGACTGGCGATGCTGATGCTGAGGATGACCTAATGATCCTCCTAGACCTATGAGCAGCATTTCAACATAGTTGACAATACCAAAAGTCATGCAGGATATTTTTCTCACTTTCCACCCAGCCCTACTTACAAGCAGTAAGACTGATGATGATGATGATGACTGAGATTGTGGTTTTTTTTTCAAAGAATTTATTGACAAATCAAGAAGATTACAGAGTAAAATAAATAATGCATGGATAAAGAAACAGAACAAATATTACAAGCAAGAGATCAATAGGCATCACATAGGTCCTTAAAAACCCAGGATTGAGAGATAACTTATGTCCCCCTGATGTCTTTTGAAAGAGTGAAATCTGGTACTGGGTGAAAGATATAACCAGTGAGACAATAAGTGAGCATAGCTGGAGTAAGGGGAAGTAAAGGAGGACATAAATCCCTTCCACAAAAGCCATTGAGCCTCTAGGGAACCAGCAATATAGATTATGCAAGATGAGCTTCAGCGTAGTATGTCTCATGAGAGATGGAGTTTAGTAGGGGAGGGGAGTCAGCCTAGAGATTGTGTTTTTAAGCAGTGACATTGATGATGATAACAGATTGTGTGTTGTTGGTTTGTTTGTTTTTTGCCTTTTTACTTTCCACACGGTCTCACAAACAGTTTATAAACAGGCTTACTCTTCAGTGGTGGAAGATAGCCTTTTACTCTCAGCTAATTATTGGGATAATTCATGTAACTCTCACTCTCTACTGGATTTGAATAAAAGGGATTTACAGTGGAGAGACATTTTCAAAAATCACCATAATCAGCATCATCATAGTTAGGTCATCAGCAGCATCATCATCTCCATCAGCACCACCACCACCATCCCCAGATCCCTCAACCCCACCATATTAATATTCATATTATTTTATCTTTTTCTCAAACTCTGTATTGTCACGTTTACTCTAAGGGGGATTTACAGAAGCTTGAACTCTACTTTTCAGAGCCAGTGAGGTGTTGGTATCACTGTCTGCACTTGGTCCCACTGCTAAATCCTTCTCCTTCACTGTGGCATCAGTACTAGAAATTTTCACATCAGTTTTATTAATGATCTCCTTGTCATGAGGAAGAGGTTCATCATCATCACCACTTGCTGCAATAGCAGCCACAATAATGGCAGCACTCAATTTTTGTAGTACCACTTTACTAACGCAAAAACTTTTATGATCTTCTTCTACCCCTCCTTTCCCTTTACCCAACCTTTGGCACATTTGTTTGACATATCGAATGTGATAGTACTGTTGGATGTTGTTAACGTAACCATGTACATTAAGTGACTTTTCAATAAAAAGGAAGGAAAGTAATGTGCTATAACCATCAGCACTACTATGGGATAACATTTTTGATTTGCCAAACAAGTAATGGGTATACCAAATATCTAGCTTAACTAAGAGGACATACCATTGCTTTGCAATGTGTTGGATACATCTCTGTCATTCAGCTGGTTAAAGCAGATAATTTGTTCTCTCCAATGATAAAGTCGTCTTGCCCCAGAATTTTCTTTATAAATTAGTCTCATTTTGATATAATTTGAGAGCATGGCTGCAACAAAAATGTTGTAACTGTTAATGTATAAAAATTGCTACATTGTGCAAAAAAATGTAAGATCACTTTTTAGCGCCTAATCTCTCAGCCACCAAATCCTTGGTACTCTCAGTACTGTTACTCTGTGTAACAGATATGTAAAAAATGCCGTAATGCTAGAAAAGAATTAGTTGTAGAAATGCTGAAACTGAGACATTCCATTGCAATTAGAATGCTTATATAAAATGCATACAAAAATATTTATATATCATCTAGCACACACAGGGCACATGAACCCATTATTGTGTTTGCCTTAGCTCATTCTTTATACAGCTCCCCAAGTTTTGATATATGGTATCTGCCATCTAGTAAACTCTTTTCTACCCTATAGTAAATTTGCTTCACTCTGCAATATAATACATACACTGGTCTGTGGCCTGTTTAACACATTACATTGGTCAGTCCAAGTGGTATTTTGATGTATTTTATTCACTCACGGGCAAATAATAACTATGGACATCCAAATAATAATGTGTTCATTAACCAAGGTATTTTATTTTCATCTGTTAACCGTAATTTTCCTCAGTGAATATGTTCAAATGCACTTTATGTAGGACATGTTTATTACTTTGAAACAACACATTTGTTCACTCTATAAACTAGGGAAAAGCCTATAGTAGAATAAATGTCAGGACAATCTCATTTGCTCAGCTATTAACATATTTACACAGGAAGCAAATTATTTGCCAGTATAATGGGGATTGACTATAATCATATGGGGCAGAGGTATGATTCCAAAGCAAATGCTAAAGAGGTCATGATGGATCTATTCAATGCTAGTGTTTCAATGCAGGAAGTATTAAAGTAAGCTTAGTTTACACATAAAATGGTTCTTTGAGACTGGGAGTCAGGTGTCATAGATATGTTCTTCAGAGATACACAAACTAACAACTGATGTGTGCATTATTATCTATGCATTGTGGATGTTATTCCATGGAAGGGCAGTGTACAAGCCTGCACACATTATTTAAAACATATAATACCCATAATCAATTTTTAACAAGCTGCATCAGTTCCCCTTAGAAGGGCAACTCATAAGTTTTTATTATAAAGAAAAGTACAAGGCTTTAATGGGGAGTACAAGTAAAAAATAAATAAATATATAAAAAATACAAATAAAAAATGCCCAGACACACATGCTCTTAGTTAGCTTTTTGGAACTGATAATGACTACACTGATGCTCCCGGCAATTGGGCATAGCCTCTAAAAAACTGTTTCATAATATGAGACTAAGAAACATCTTAACATTTTTATGTTTCTAGATGGCAGAGCCTTTGTTGGGTCCATTGGATCAACGGTGGGAAAACTGAGGCCCTCCACCTGTTTCCATTATTCCCAGCCAGCTAATGGGAACAGTTGGAGGGCCTCAGGTTGCAAATCCCAGCCTAAGATCCATGGTGATCTCATAGGTGTGTGTTGAAACACTCCTCGAAGGATTCTTTTTGCTTAGAACTAAGTGTATCTAAAAGGGAGAAAGCAATGTTTTATTAGGGATTTTATTATTTCTGTGCATGTGTGCCTATCAAAAAAGCCTCTTTTGCAAGTGAAAATGCTGACCGTGCAGCTGGGTACAGGTCTAAGGGATTAGAGACTGCCGACAGAATTATGAATTGCACCTTCTTACGCTTGTGCATTTGTAGGGTTCTAATTAATGATGTATCTGGCTAATCTATGATAATATTCATAGCACTCCAAATGTTGACAATAGGTAAAAAATGTGGACTAAAAGGAGTGTATACTGCAATGTTTAATTCTGCTTGGGGAAATGTATCCACCTGATAACACAAACACAGGTCAAATACATTTAAAATCAGTATTTGGTGACAAATTCCTGGCTCCCAGAGGAGAAGTAAATACTAAATTTTCAGATTTTTTTTCAGAAAGAGGACTGAAGCACACCAAAAAAGATTGTATATGACAAAACAGCACAATTGTATAACGTTTTAGAACACTTGAAACAAATGTAACATAGTTGATGAGGCTGAAAAAAGTCATGCGTCCATCCACTACAGCCCATGCCAAAAACACCCCTGCTGATCCAGAGGAAGGAAAAAAAAGCACTCTGGATCCATTTCCAATCTAGCCCCAAGTGGAGAAAAAAAATCCTTCAGGTAGTTCCCTGGATCAACATCCTATCTGCTTTGAAGCCATCTGTCAAAAGTTTCAGTATTGTTCAGTGCTTGATAGGCATCCTTTGCTTTTTTGAAAGCAGTTGCATTATCTACAAGCACAACCACCCTTACTGTAAAGAACCCCTGCCTTTGTTTTAGTCAAAAGTGCCTTTCTTCTAGTTTTAATGGATGACCTCTTGTTCTTAGCTCAGCTCTTTGCGTAAATTATTCACTGGTAGTTCTTTGTATTGACCTTGAATGTATTTATAAATGGTAATCATATGACCCCTTAACGAACCTTGACGGTCATAGTACGTCATGGGTCGATCAGACCGAACGACCCATGATGTACTATGACCGTCATGGAATTCTGGGCTCCCCCCGTGGCTGCCCGCCATTCAGGGAGTCCGGAAACGGAAACGACAAAAACAAAAAATGCTCCATGGTCCTTAACTGACAGCGCCGCGCCGATCGGCCAGTCGTTAAGGGGTTAAACATCTCTTCTCTTATGTAAACAAACCCAGTTTGGCTAGTCTCTCTTTATAATTCAGACCCTCCAATCCCTTTATCATTTTTATTGCACGTCTCTGCACCTTTTCCAGTTCGAAAATTTATTTTTTAAGAACTGGAGCCCAAAACTGTACTTCATATAAGTACCTCTAGATGAGGTCTAATCAAGGATTTATACAGAGGTAGGATGATATTAGCATCCCTTGCATCTACACCTCTTTTTATGCAGGCTAGTACCCTATTTGCTCTTGCAGCAGCTGCGTGACTCTGCACACTGCTGTGAAGTCTATTGTCTATCAGTATTCCTAAATCTCTCTCTAATGAGGATTCCCCAAGTTGTTTCCCATTTAGAGTATATGTAGCAAGTTTGTTTCTACAGCCCAAATGCATAACCTTACATTTATCTACATTAAATGACATCTGCCACTTTTCTGCCCATTCACTCAGTTTATCTAAATCCTTCTGCAGAGAAAAAACATCCAGCTCTGTATGTATTTTCTTACATAGCTTAGTGTCATCAGCAAAGATTGATGCTACTTCAATTCCCACTTCTAGTCTATATCATTAATAAACAAATTAAAAAGCATTGGGCCCAGGACTTAACACTGCGGCACCCCACTCATAACTTTAGATCAATTTGAAAAGGTTCCATTTACAACTCTCTGCCATCTATCATTTAACCAGTTCTGAATCCATGTACAGATAACACCACCCAAAACAAAGTCTTTTAATTTATGCAGTAACCTGATGTGAGGCACTGTATCAAAGGCTTTTGCAGAATCCAACTATACTATATCAACAGCAATTCCCTTGTCCAGATTACTACTCACTCTTTCATAAAATGCAAGTAAATTAGTCTGACATGATCTAGTCTTTATGAAACCATGCTGATTCCTACTAATAATGTATATACATTAAACATTGGTAAGACACAAAACTGTACTGAGAAGCTGTCCTAGAATAACCCTGTTTATAAGGAAACAATTTCTTACTGCAGTATAATTTTGCTAAATAATAACTTTTCTGGGATATTTTAAAAACTAAAGAAAAGGATGAAAAGTTTTTTTACCCTTATGTACTCCCTTTGCCACTTTAGATTGCAAGCCTTTGGACAGGGACCTCACTTCCAGTGTTTCACTTTGCAAAGCACTTGCAACCCTGTATTGTCTAAACCCTTAAATTGTAAAGTGATGTGTACATTAGTGGCACTATATAAATATATTCATTTGTTCATTCATTTATTTTTCTTTTCTTCTTCTGGTATACACAATCTCCATTTAATTAAATCATGCAAAAGCATTCAATGGAAAATCTAAAAAGAAATATAATATAAATATAACAATTCAAATACCTGTAAAAATATAGTAAACATCTTTTCATCCCTGCCTGGTGGTGATTGACGCTACATAGTACATTATGAAGGTAACAAGTGTAGTCATTGCGCCACATCCTGTATAATAATTTGCTAAAGTTTGTCAGAAGCTGTAATGCACAGTACAGCTGCCTGCTTGCGCTGCAGTCATGGGCAGTAGAGACTGCCCGCTGCACAAAATTGCTGTCTGGGGGGTGGTAATGCATTGGTGGATTGATTTGTGATGGTGGTTGCAAAGGATGATAGAGGATTGCTGTTTGCTAATGGGAGTTTCTGCAGCCACTTTGGTCTTAGTGGAGGTTTTCTTGTTCCCACATTTTTGATGAGAGGTAGTACTAGCAGGGTTACTAGCAGCAGCACCAATGGCAATGGAGTAGGTTTTTTTATTTATTTATTTTTTTTGCATACATGACACCATGCCTATATTGCATATGCTTAACCCCTTAATGACCAGCCGTGCGGCTCACGGTCGGCAGTTAAGGACCACAGAGCATTTTTAACATTTTTTTTTACGATTCCGATTTCATGTCATGCCAGCACCATCACTGGTCCTTAACTCAAGTTTACCCATGATGGTCCTGGCACGTCATAGGTCCTTAAGGTATTAAGCAATTCAGATATACCAAGGTGAGATCCATAGTCTTCCCAGGGTGCATGAAGCATTTGCTATTTCCTGCACTGTTACAGACCCCCGAAAGAAAGATTCCTACACCCAGGACTTCAGTGAAGGATGAGGAGATGTCACTTAAAGGGATAGTAATACTTTATTATTACTATTCCTCATATTGTAGGTATTTGCAAAATAAGTTAATAGCCCCCAGGTTCATCTCTCAAACCTTCATGGTTTGAGAGATAACCGGAGGCAAAGTTCAAGCCCTTCCTCCTTCCCTGAAGTCAGCGTTGTGCTGACTGAAGGGATATCTGGTCTGTCTTTCATCATGTGGCTCTGCAGCAGAGCCGCAATCGCGGTAGTGACAAAGAATTATTTCACTGAAATGGTCTTCTACATGTGCTTGCAAACCAAGCACATGTAGAAGACAGTTTCAGTTAAATAATTCTTCTTCACTAACGGGATCTCGGCTCAGCTGCAGAGCCGCAAGCTGTTGTATGACAGAAGGGGGAGGGAGGGGGTAACTTTGCCTTCGGTTATCTCTCAAGCCATAAAGGCTTTATGTTATAAACATAAAAAAGAATGATAAAGAAAAGTATTATAAAGTATTATAAAACATTTATAAAAAAAGTATTTAATACCAAATATAAATAAATTAATGAAAAAACCACACCCCACACACACACACACACTTCACTGACCCTCACTGCCCTAACACTAACTCACACAATTTAAATGACACTCCCTGCAAAAACACTAACTTACAATTTGAATGACTCTCTGTCCCAACACTGACTTACACTGCAGCACCTTTTTTCCCCTCTCTCTACTAACAAAATCCAGACTGAAATGTAGGAAACTCTTAGCTTTTATAGTATAGACTGTCGGAAACTTAAGGTGTGTTTTTCTATTATGCTAGAAATTGCTACCTCTAAACATAGGGCAGTGGAAAACTGTTTGTTGTGAGAAACTCCATCTGAGGCTACCAATAGGGTATAAATTCACCAGCAAACTTTTTTTTAGCAAAATATCCAGTGGAAAGAAACTGCACTTTTCGCCCATCCCTAGGAATGAGACTCATGCTATTATAATCCAAACTCTTTATGGTGTGGTGGGAGGCGTACCATTTCTTTCACAGTGCTAATCCATTTAGAAGCAATATTCTCTTTTATGTTCTGTTGTCCACCAGGAACCACAGAACCAGAGATACACTGTCAGACTCCACAGCCTTGACACACCAACTTTCTTCCACTCTCCACTGATAGCCACAGAACCACCCCCTCAGTAAATGTGTCCAGTACACTGCAGGATGATCAATTTATAGAATTAGCTCTTTGTGGCATTTGCACCATGGAGGCCTCCATAGGCTGGGGTTGGGGAGGTCAGCTAGAGTTGATATTTCAGGCCCTGGCTTCATGGCCTGAGGCTGGAGCCTATCAAATAGTGGTCAAAGAGAAGGATGTTTTAGTACTGGAGAAGGAAAGGTATATACTGCAGGAGTTTTCAATCCCTTGAAGTGTAGAAGCAAAAGCAGGTCCTTGAAGCCAATGTGGTCCTCATTTGTGATCAACAGCAAGCATGGAGTTGAAGCAAACAACTTGACCCTGAGATAAGAAGGAGATCAAAAGAGAAGTGTGTGGTAGAACTGAGTAAATACTGCCAGAAGGAGGCATCTGCTTCCTCTGATCCTGATACTTTGAATGCCTCAGGGATCCCACAAAAGGCTTCAGCTGGATCTGTATGTAGCCTATCTGTAATTTCATCTAACTCAACTTCAGATCAAGGGTTAAATGGCATGCCCGGTTTTGCTCCTTAGGTATTCTATGTCTATCAAGTCTCAGTTATCCAAGTTTGTCTATGGGGATTTTGATTTGGCCACAATTTTTAAGTGACAGCTGTAGTAAGATAATTCATGTGGATAGCACGGCGTCAGTTTTCTATTTGCCAAGAACGCCTCCCTTGTAGTGATGAAAATCAACCAGTGAAGAGCTCCGCTTGGTATCCCATGTGGAGAAACATTAAAATTCTCCCCCCATAATTTGTCACACATTGGACACTTTTCTTTGGGACATGCTTTTTCTTGTTGCTTAGATTTTTGGATGAAGTTGGTGACATTATGGGAATGCTATAACAGAAAAAGACAAAAGATAACCATGAGAACTAGCACTCTTACATAAGCTCAGCCTCCTGAAAATCTGGATATCAGGACAATAATATGAAAATAAAACTTAACTTTTAATAGTGTAGCTAAAAGAATTACAAAATTTCCGGGGCGTATCTGGCTTTCCACAAAAGAAATATATGCTGAAACATATCCAGCTGACTGAATTTCTAATGTTAGAGTAGGCAAGAAACATATTGTGATATTAATACTGGGGCAAATCTGGTTTGCCACTAACTAAAACAACCCTAATGCAAAAATAATAATTGTACCTAAATGATATTTAATACTGCACTGAAAAGATTCATATTCTAATAAGCAGTAAGCCCTCCTAACAGAAAAGTAGAAAGAATAACTGGTGATAATAAAAAAAGGAGTCTCAGTGAAAAAATTGCTTGGATTCAAATGACTCTGTGTAGTCATCAAGCTATATTGCTATATAGAGCCACGAGGTCAAACAATTATTGTTGGAGCTTAGTTATTGCAAAATAATTGGAGGGAATCATTAGGGATAGGGCCAAGAAGAAAAATAATAAATGCTGATGCATTCCATCATAATGTAAGGTATTTTCAGAAAAAATATTTGTTTGAACATCTTTTTTTTGTCTGATTAACGTCATTTGCTCACGAGATAATAAAAATGGTCTAAACTTGTAGAAGAAAAATTAAAGTACTGAGAAGCAATTTTTCATTTCAAAGACAAAAAAAAATCTGTTTCTTTGAACATTTGCATTTCAAAGACAAAATCAAACAATTTTTAAAATCAGCAGTTTTAACGGCAATGTTCAATGACATTATCTTACTGTCACTTTTAATTTTTTAAATGAATTTTTAAACGTGATGGATTTACTTCTGAAAATATTGTCCTTCCTTTACCACCAACTCATGATCCAACAAGTTTTTCATTATAACGACTTTTTGAACATCTCACCCCATGTGTTTGGAGTGCTGTGAGATATTTTCTTTAAAGGCATGACAACATTAGTGATAAGAAGAAAGAATTCCTACTTGACCCTTTAGGTTTTATTCTCAAAAGTTAAGTTTATTTTCATATTATTGTCCTGACATCCCGATATTCAGGAGGGTGAGTTTGTGTAAGAGTGCTCGTTCTGTAGAACTATCTTTTTTCATTTCTGTTATTGCTACATTGCCCTGTTGCACCTTAACACCAGTCTCTATTTCCTGTCTGCAATATCTGTTGTGTCTGTTTGGGATTTATTTGTGTGCGTGGGTACTGTGCATATCCTTTATTCATTTTCTTGAATTTTCTTTGTGTACTGTAAATAGTCACTTGTTGGGGTTTCTTCATAGTTGGTATACATAGTTATCTTTGTTTTTCACTGTTAATTTAAGTTTATAAAGTATAAATGTTAATGTTTTTTGTTGCAAGATTTTAAATAAAAACAAAGTACACAGAGCCAAACATACAATGTCTCTTCCTAAGCATTGGACTATTGTTCACTGATAGCAACATATACACACTAAATGTTTTGCCAGCCTTGTTCCACTATCAGACTGATAGCCACAGAAACACACATATATACTGTCTGCTTCATCAGCCTTGTTCCACACATCCATTTTAGTCTCAGAACCACACATATACTGTGTGACACCCCAGCTGTGTTCCACTGTACACTGGTAGCAATGGAATCACACATAAACTGCTGGACATTCCATCCTTGTCCCAACGGTAGTCATAAATCCCACATAACAAAATATTGTAAAAGATGCTATAAAAACCCTTTAAGTACTAAGGAAGTGTTCAATGCATTACAATGCAATGCCAACATCTCCAGAAAATGTGTATTATAATGCTCCCCATGTACTTTCCTAGAACAAACTGCCATTGTCCTTTTCTCCACATTTTCCCTGTGCATCCATATTCATATGATAAGCCATGGTGTCATGCTCAGGCACTGAGGTTTGTCAGAAGAGCAGGGCCACACAAAACTCACATTGAGAAGCTCATCAGGGTACCACATACTTCATTGACATGACAGGAGAATATTATTTTCTACATTTACCGGAACTGATGGAATTTTAGCTCTTTGAGTGGTAAAAGTGTATCCAGAGCACTGCAATTTGTTGGACACTCCTTTGGCACTCAAGGGGTTATTTTATCAAAATTGTATGTGTTTAGTGTATGCATGTGTGTGTGTGTGTGTGTGTGGGGGGGAGGTCTGTGACTATCAGTGGTAGAAGGTTGGGGTATCAGACTGTCTATCTGTGATTCTATGGACCAGTGGATACTGAACAGTTGAACAAGCCAGGGGTATCAGAAAGACACCGCCCTGGGTACAGGGGAGCACATTTCTGGAGCAGGGAGGGGATGGTCCTGCAGAGATTAGGGTGGGGAATAAGCCCACCTGCCCAAATTACGTCAACCAGCCATGTCTTTGTTGGCTGGGGCTGGAGGCTAAATTAAGCAGATACCAATGGGGTGCAAGGTTCTTACTAAGAAAAGGTTACATTTACATTTTGCTATGGAAAAGAATCTTGATGCTAAAATATTTTGGATCTGGAGAGGTTTCCAAATACAGTGGCATATCTTACTGAGAGCAATGTTTTAGGAATCCAACTTTTTTAATACAACAGCCAACCATCACAAATACTGAGGGCCAGCTGCAACCCATCACATCTACTGAGAGTCATACTGGGGGGACAGTTCTATAGGCTTCAGCTAAGTTGAGGATATTGAATTTAGATAAAGTTGCCTTGCAAGGATGTTTCATAGGACAGAGAGAGGCATTACACAAGTTATAGGAACAATTCAACAACTATGTCCACGTAAACCTGAGAAATGAAATGGATAAAATAGTGCTCATTACTAGGGGTGGGCAAAAATGTAGAAACATTTTTTGCATGACTTTTTGCAAAAAATTTACGATTTTTCTCTTTATTCCTGAAAGTTTTCTACTTTTCTCCAATGCAAAAGGTTCCTCCTTTTTGCCTATTCCAACACATTTTTCACCTATTCTAACACACTTTTTTCTCCTATTCCAATGCATTTTTTGCCAATGTGTCCTATGGTGCAAAATTTCCCAGCGCAATATTACTTCTTCTGAGGGCTGTAGTAGAGAATAAGTAGCTGAAAGTCAAAGTTATGAGTAGGGATGGGTGAAAGGTGTGGAAAATGTTCTGCATGACTTTTTGCGAAAACAAAGATTTTTCGATTTTCCTGTGAAAAATTTCGCCTTTCCGCCTATGCAAAAATGTCCTCCTTTTCACCTATTTTAACAAAATTTTGGCCTATTTTAACACATTTTCCGCCTATTTTTCCTGTAAGTACTCATTTCCTACTGTAATATTGCTTCTTATGAGGGCTGAAGTTTAGAAATAAGTGGCTGTAAGTCAAAGTTGTGAGTCCTACAGCATCATATGCCTTGAAAAATGTATTAGCATGCAGAGCATTTGTCCTTTGCCCACAACACTAACTTTCTGCTTAAGTGACACTGGCACATATTCATGATCATGATGTCAAGTAATAACAAAAATAAATTACAACCTACAATGTGGTAGATGTGTATGGTAGTGGGGGTGGGGGTGGGGGGGACTGGCATGGTGTGATTTCTGTATGTATTTTTATCATTGCCATACACTATCCCCCTTCTCAGATTATTGACACACATTACTTGTCGCTCATAGCAATGGTTCCAAGTGGGGTAGATGGTGGCAACCCTTCTTCACATCCCTCCTCCACCTCCTCATCTGTGCTGCTGTTAATATATTTGTCCTGGCTTTGTCTGTCATATGTGGATTCTGCTACCTGATACTCAGATGGTATGAGATATTGGTTCATTTTTAAAAACGTTAGTCTCCCAACATTGCTGCTTGATAGCCGTGTCCTGCTGTCATTGACAATATAACCAGCCGCACTGAAAACCCTCTCAGACTCAACACTTGCTGGAGGACAACTGAGGGTTTCCACTGCTGTACGTGTCAATGTTGGCCACACACACTGCTTTGTTTGCCGGTAGTCCATGGGGTCATTGTTTCTGCCTAAAACATAGTTTCTGTATACTTGCAGGATAGCTATCCCACATGCACTGGAACCACTTCTAGGAGCTACAAGGTGTTCCTGTGTGTCAGTTACCAACTCATACTCAACCCATACTCAAGTCTATATGCATGTCCCAAAGAGATGTGCCGCCAGAGCCACCACCACCACTACCCATGTGGTTTTTTGCCGCCCCTGCTGAGACCCATGATGAATTGACCTGTGTTCCAAATGCAATATTCTGGTTGATGAAGTAGCTGCTTCTGCTGGTTCAAATGCTTTGCTGCCTTCCTTTTCACTATACTGCCTAGATGTTTGTTGTGCCCTCACTTTCTCCCTCTTATCCTCCACAATGCAACCCTCCACTCGATCAATAAACATATCACAATATTCGTTGACAGAATCTGATTCCTCAGACAGTTGCTGCTGATCACCATGACTCCTTGTTGTGACAAACCACTGATGGACCTTTGGCAGAAATTCTGAAATTTTGGGTCCAGCAAAGTGGCAAGAATGTATTCCTCATTGCTTTTAATAGACACTATGCGAGGATCTTGTTCAAAGCACGCTAACATGTCCTTTACCAGCTGGTGCATGTCTCTGTTCTCATTCTGGTAAGAATCCTCAGCCATGCTCCTCATTTTTTTTTCTGCAATAAAAATATCAGTGGTAGAATTTCACTAATTCCTGCCCCAGTGCAACTCAATAGCATGGTTGCCTCCTAAAACGGTTTCAGCAGCTCACATACATCACACATTAGTTGCCATTGGCCAGGAGAAAAAGAGCCTTCCTCCAAAGCCTTCCAGTTTTTTGCATGGTGTACTCGCTAATCACCTTATTCTGCTCGTACAAACTCTCTAGCATGTACATGGTGCAATTCCACCTGGTAGGGACCTCCATTTTCAGGTGATGATGGGACAGGTTGTTACGCTCTTGCATGGAATATAGAGCTTTGTGTGCACTGTAGGAGCAACTTACATGGACACAGATTTTGTGGGCAATAGAAAGCATCTCTTTGAGGGTTTTTGATTCTTCCAGGATCTGGTCACAACTACAAAGCAGGGCACATGCAACCTACCACCTATTCTCAAAGCAGCAATTATGTTGGAAACATTATCAGCAGACACAAAACCAGCTTTTAAGGAGCAGGGTACAAGCCATTCCTCTGTCACCTGCTCTAACTTACTCAGAGCATCTACAGCTTTGTGGGATTGTCTCTCAAAACTCTGCATGCACAAGGTGGCGTGACGATGGTTTAGTCTATCCTGGCTTTCCCCTGATGCTGTAAGCTAGTGTTGTCCACTCTTGGTGCTGGTAGGGAAACTCAGTAAGCAGTCACAGTCATATAGTCTGTGCTCTGCCCATTTGTGCACATATCTGTTGTCAGGTGGATTTTCTTGCGCACTTTTAAGTCCTTTGCCTACCACACTAACCACCTGCTTGTACAATTCAGGCACAGCTGTCCCGGAAAAATAACTGCGGCTTGGGATATTCCAGCATGGAGCTACACATGACATCAGTTCTCTGAAACCTTGGTTTTTTACAAAAGAATACGGCAGCATGTCCATTGCCAACATCTTGGCAACCTTGCCATTCCACAGGCCTACTTTGGGATTGTTTTTGTGAAGTGTTTGACTCCTTCCTAGGAAATTAGTCAGTGTGGGTTGGCAGGACATGGCAGAAGAAGCCTGAAACTTTATTGATTTAACATTACTGGAGGAGCTGGGGCGGTAGATGCAGCATGTATGGGCAGTCTATCTGCCATCTCCTACAGCAAACCCAGAGTCATCATACTCCTCTGCAGCAGGAGCCATTGGTGTTATTTGGACTAAACTAACTGTTGGCACTGGCAGTAGCACACTCTCTGACACAAATAACTTCACTACTTCTTTTTTTCTGCCCTAGAGCCCTGGGAACTTTTTAAAGTACTTCTGCTGCTAGTTGTGGCACCTTTGTCCTGCTGATAGTGTGTCTCCCAGCCAGACCTGTGATTGTGCTTCAAGTGGGATCTCATAGAGGAGGTGCCTAGGTATGAACCTGCTTTCCCCCTGCTCACGGTCTTTTTGCACAGACAACAGATAGCAACATGCTTAGCTTGAGGATCATGAGTGAAGTATGTCCATACTGTGGACTTCATGGAATGAGGGGTTCCTGAGGTGGTGCTGCTGCTGCTACTACTACTACTGGGGCTAGTAGTAGCCACTACTACTATGTGGTAAAGGTGCAGCACTTACAGCAGCAGAAGCAGAGGCACTCGTCATATCTAAAATTGTGGATGTTAACCTGTGTTTCTGTTGCTGGGTACTCAAAACAGGTGTGTGTGGCTGAGTGGGATTTGGACTTTGAAGAGGCGATGATGCTGATGATGACTGATATAGTGACTGTGTGCTTTTTGACATCTGTGCTTGTCCAGGGTCAGACTTTCCAATGCCTTTCTCAAACAGTTTATAGACAGACACAGTGCTCCTTAAAAGTTGTGGAAGATTCAGACTTTGACTTCCTTCTAACCTTATAGCCCTGTCATCATCCTCACTCACAATTTCATCTGTATCTGAACAAGACAAGGATGCTGGAGGGATATATTCTAGATCTACATCATCATCAGTCATTAGATCATCCTCAGGAGCATCAGTATCACCTGACAGTTCTTTCCCACTACAACACTTATATTCCTCTAAGCATTTAAAGATCGCAAACAATTTATTTTTACTTTTACTGTAACAAAGTTCCCTACTACTTTGAGGATGGGTGTTTTGGTGCTTGTTTGTCTCACTCTCTGATGCAGCAGGCGGTTCAGCTGCTATACCTTCCTCTATTACGCTATTGCTAGCATCATCAACAATTGAATGCAACTTGTTGTCATCCTAATGTTCTTCTTATTTGGTTCTTTATTTCTACTAGCCCTGGTGGTGCTGGAACTACTTTTTCTGGGACCCTGACAAACTGCATCCTCCCTTGGAGTAGAGGGATTATCATTATTGATTGCACACATTGTAGCAACCATTGCTGCAGTCAGTTTTTGAACTACTACTTTACTCTCACATCCCTGCACTGCTCCACCCCTCCCCCTTCCCCTTGTGCATTTGCTGGAAATTACTCAACTGTGTTTTTTTTACTGTACTGTACACAACACAACTGATGGAGCTGTATGATGCCTTGCCGAAGGCCAGTCACCTGTCTGTCACCTAATATATTTAGTTCTTTATTCTTTTTTATTCTTTTTTTTAATTTATTTTTCTATTTATATTTTTTTATGTTGTCCAAATGTCCACCCTGTTATCTTATCACAGTCTGTCCAAAAAAATTATAACTGGAAAACAAAATCAGCATCATCTTTTCCCAGACTTCCCCGTCCAGCACAGAAGCAATAACAGCAATATCAGCAAGCAAATAGATCCCTAGCTGCCTGTGTCTTGCCAGTCAGTCACATGGAATTTTGGAGTATTTGGGGTCAACCTCCTTCCTCCCTTCTTCTCCCCAGAGTGCCCCACTGACTCTCCTAACAGAACAAATGTTCTACCTAAAAGATTCCCTAAACTAAACTTCAATTCCCCTCTCTATCTTCTCTAGCTCAAAAAACTTACTGCTCTCTCCTCTCACAAACACAAAATGGCATGCTATGGGAGCCTGAAAGCCTTTTATATGGCTGTAGAAAACTTTAGTGTGGTGGAGAAATATTTTTCCTCCCATTGATTTCAATGGGCGTAAAAGGCGTGAAAAAGCAGAAAAACTGCACTTTTTGCGGGAAATTATTCGCCAAGGGGAAAGTGCCATTATTTGCTGAATTCAGTTTGAGGCGAACATTTTTGCCCATCCCTAGTTATGAGTCCTACAGCAACATATACCTTGAAAAATGTGTTAGAATGCAGAGTGCATTTGTCCTTTGCCAACAACACTAACTTCCTGCTTAAGTGGCACTGGCACATATTCATGATGAAGTCAAGTGACTAAAAAAATAAAATAAAGTACAAACTACAATGTGGCAGATGTATATGGTAGTGATGGTGGGGGACTGGTGTGGTGTGATTGGTTAGACCTTGAAAAACTGTAATTACCCCTGGAGGAGAGGGATTATCATCATTTATTACCACAGGCTCAGTGCCACAGGATTGGCAAAGAGCTAACATAGTGCCTCTATTTAACAAGGGAACTAAAACAGAACCTGGGAATTATAGACCAGTGGGTTTGACCTCTGTAGTGGGAAAACTGTTAGAAGGGATAATAAGGGACTATATTCAGGATTACAACACAAAAAATAAGATCATTAGCACGAATCAGCATGGTTTTATGAAGAATAGATCATGCCAAACTAATCTTTTCAGCTTCTATGAGGAGGTAAGCAGCAACCTAGACAATGGCAAGGCAGTAGATGTAGTATATCTAGACTTTGCAAAGGCATTTGATACAGTACCACACAGTAGGCTGGTGTATAAAATAAGGAAATTGGGGCTAGGAGATAACCTTTGCAATTGGATACAAAACTGGCTGAAGGATAGGGAACAGTGTGTGGTTGTAAAAGGAAAATTCTCCAGTACAGTTAAAGTGGAGAGTGGATGACCTCAGGGTTCAGTATTGGGTCCGCTGCTTTTTAACATGTTTATAAATGACCTGGAAATAGATATAGAAAGCAAAATATCAGTATTTGCAGATGATACTAAATTATGCAAAGTCATTAATTTAGAACAGGATATTTTCTCTCTACAGAGGGACTTGCATACAATGTCAGATTGGGCAAACATGTGGAATATGAAGTTTAATGTGGGGAAGTGTAAAGTCATGCATTTGGGAGGAAACAATCCCAAGGCTGCTTATAAACTTAATGGAATAATTTTAGGTGACTCGTTGCTAGAAAAAGACCTGGGTATCCTTGTCAACTACAAACTTGGAAACAGTGACCAGTGTCAAACAGCAGTAGCAAAGGCAAACAAAGTCCTGTCTTGCATAAAAAGAGGTATTGAAGCAAGAGTGGATAACATTATTTTACCATTATACAAATCATTGGTAAGACCTCACCTTGAGTATGCAGTGCAATTTTGGGCACCGGTTCTGAAAAAGGATATAATAGAACTAGAGAGGGTACAGCGGAGAGCAACAAAATTAATTAAGGGAATGGAGGACTTGACATATGAGGAACGACTAAACAAACTTGGTTTATTTACTCTAGAAAAAAGACGACTAAGAGAAGACCTTATCACATTGTACAAGTATATGAGAGGTCAATACAAGGATCTCTGCGGTGAGCTATTTATTCCAAGGCCTGATCAGGTGACCAGGGGACACCCCTTGAGATTAGAGGAAAGGAGGTTTAAACTTCAGCAGAGGAAGGGTTTTTTTACAGTAAGGTCTGTCAAATTGTGGAATTCATTGCCCAGGGAGGTAGTTATGGCAGATACAATGGATACATTTAAGAGAAGATTAGAAACATTTCTTTCAAAAGGGAACATACAGAGTTATACTGTTTATCAGTAGGCTGATCAGGAAGGTCTGATAAAGACTAATTTAATTGGTAGCAGGAAAGCTATAAAATTCTCTGTTACTGAGGTATGAGGCGAAGGTTGAACTTGATGGACTTGTGTCTTTTTTCAACCTAATTTACTATGTTACTATGTTACTATGTTATTGCACATGCTGCAGCAATCAATGCTGAAGTCAGGTTTAGAACTACCACTTTAGTCCCATGTCTCTGTACTGCTCCACCTCCCCCCCTCTCCCTGTCCCTTGTGCACTTGTTGGACATTACTCAACTACTATATGTTTTTACTCTATACAGTATACATCTGATTGAGTGTGATGTCTTGCCTTAGTCCTCAACAAAATTCTCAATGTTGTCTGCTGTCTATCAAGTCTGCTTCAGTCACATAGCTCACATCAGGCTCCCAGTCAGCTGTCTGTCACCTAATATATTTATTTGTTTCATTATTTATGTATTAATTATTTTAATTTTTTATTTTTCATTCATTCATTTATTTATTTAAGTTGTCCACCTGATGTTAGCACAGTCAGTTTAAAAAAATTATATCTAAAATACAAAATCTACAACTTTTTTCCCCAGACTTCTCCAGCACAAAGATAATACAAGCAAAATATGCAAGCAAATTGGATTTCAGGGTATTTTGGGTCAAGCTCCTTCCTCCTTTCTTCTCCCACAGACTCCTCTGATACAGAGCTCAAATGTCATACCTAAAAGACTCCCTAAACTAAGTTTCAATTCCCCTTTATTTGCCTATCTTGTCTAGCTCAAAAACATGCTGCTTTCTCCTGTCACAAACACAGAATGGTATGCTGTGAGAGCCTGACAGCCTTTTATATGGCTGTAGAAAAGTAGATAAAACATTCATGTGGTGGGGAAAAGTTTTTCTCCCCATTGATTTCGGTGCAATGAGCTGGCAAAAAAACCAGGAAAACTGTACTTTTCACAGGAAATTATTCACCAAGCAGGAAGTGCCATTTTTTTGCCAATTTTGGTTTGAGGCGAAAGTAACCCATGTATTCAATACTTTCAATAGCCACTAATGGCTAACAGCTGTAGCCTATTGTTAATACTGATTGTAAACCTTCTCTTAGACAGCACCCATTCATACTCAGATATAATGGAGTATGCTTTTAAGTGATATAAATATTAATGAATAACAACCTGGTTTTAAGTTAAGGACATTTTATCTTTGGTAGTGGAAGATGTGGATGCGGTTCATAAATCAAGGTTTCGCCAAGTATTGATAACTGATATGTGTGCATCCAGCTGACTTCAGGAATGTTTGATTTAATCTGTAGCCAGTACTTTTTTTGTGTAGCCCTTACACTATGTTATCTTATTACAGTGGGGCACTATTTTTCTTGGAGAGTAGTTGCTATTGAATGCAGTAAAATATTCCATGGTTTCAAAGATTTTAATCACTTTACAGGAATACAAAAATAAAAGAAGTGTTTAAAATCTTTAACCCACCAGAATAGGGGTAAAAACATATGTGATCCAAATTTTGTAGTCTAATTTGCAAATTGGTATGCCTTGTCTAAATTGTTTCATTCTGAAATCTCAGGATTAAAAAAATATATATTACAGTGAAAGTCATACATACTTGTATGTGATCTTGACCACTCATTTGGTCTGTTAATTCATACCAATGCTATAACATTCTTTTCAGGAGCACAGTAGGAACTGCCATTGTTTAAAAACATTTCATTATTTTTTAAAGGTTAAACATAGAAACATAGAGTTTGAAGGCAGATAAGAACCATTCGGACCATCTAGTCTGCTCATTTTCCTGATTGTTAGACAAGCTGTATTAGCGTGTGGAGATATATTAATAGTAGCCCTCACTCAGCCATTCACATTAAGCTGTAGTCCCATTAGATACCCGTAGGTTATCAAACATCAAAAGGGATGGATACTCACAGGTCCTTTATTGCTGGGGACGTTTTTACTCGGTCATAAAGGAATTACTCCAAGATCGCAGAATAATTCTCAATGGTGCTCTGTCACAAAAAAAATATTAATATTCTCAGAATAATGTAGTTAAGTAAATACTAGCATATGTTGCATGAGCAAAAAAAAAAGATGGATTTGTAGTAATCAAATTACTTTTTTTAGGTAATTTGTATTTAATAGGGGCCACCAAACTTTTTAGATTTTTAGCTCTTCTGTAAATAATGTGTGGTTCTTTAGAAATAATATCACTCAGTAAAGGATCATTTTGTAGAATATTCCAATTATTCTTAAAAATTCTACGGATTGAATTGTGAGCACAGTTGTAGCTCTTAATAAGAGATGTTTGTTGTGGAAAGTTATTGACTGATTTCTCTCTATTAGTACACAGGGTGGTAGACCTATCTACTTTTCTGGCCCTAAAAAAGTTATCATTCACCAATTTATCCCTATATTCCCTCTCCCTGAATCTATCAATCAGAGTATTAGACTGTTGGTCAAAATCTTGAATGTTTGAACAATTTCTACGGATCCTCCTGAATTGTCTGTATGGGATATTCTTAATCCATTGACCAAGGTGACCACTTGAAAAGTGGCAATAGCTGTTTGAGTCTACTTTTTTAAAGAAAGTTCGAGTATTAATACTTTGATTTGGTCTTCTGTCTAAAACATCTAAAAATAATAAAGTATTTTGGGCCACTTCCATATTCATTGTAAATTTAATTTGTAAATCATTTCTATTGAAATTATGAAAACATTCTTGTAATGTTTCTGGGGTTCCATTCCAAATAATTACGAGATCATCAACAGATCTTTTATAGAGGACCAAGTTTGCACCTAGGGGGTTCTTATGCCAAATATATTGTTCTTCAAAGGTTGGCATAACTAGGCACAAACTTGGTCCCCACAGCTGTACCTTTTTGTTGTAGAAAGAAACAGTTATTGAAAGGGAAAAAAACGTGAGTGACAATAAATTTAATGCTCTCAACTATGAATTATATTTGGTCCAAAGGCATTAAAAGATCTTCCATCAAAAAAATACCTAATTGCCTCCAGAACATATTGGTGGATGATATTAGAATATAGTGAGATTATGTCAAAACTAGCCCACATATAATTAGATTGCCATGCAATATTGTTACATAATTGTAAGAGGGCAGTTGTATCTTTCAAATGAGACTTTACGTTGGTTACATATGGCTGTAGATGGTAATCTATAAATTCTGATAAGTTTGATGTTAGGGTTTTAATGCCCGATATTATTGGGCAGCCAGGTGGATGTGTTAAACTTATGTGGATTTTGGGTAGATGATAATAATGTGCTAACTTTGGGTTTTTGTTATACAAAAAATTCCTTTCTTATTTGGAAATGATTTGATTGATAAAAGCAGACTCTATATGTTTATTTGTTTACGTGAGTCATCCCCTGATCTTTACTTCTTTGGGTTAACTACACAGGCTGGATGTTATAAATAGAGAACTTTTTCCTGCTTATTTACAAGACAGACGATCCCTCTTTTTCCTGATATTACACTATATTATAGTGACTCTATTATTGGTTTATTGACCTACAGATTGTTTATTGTATAAATAATTTTGCACAGATCACGCTATGTATTGTATTTATTTTTTTCACATGTGACTATGCATCACTAAATGTTACCCGAGGAATTACGGATTCACTTATTATCCCATCTGTCAAGTGACCAGGTATGATTCACAATTTGATAATTTGTAAATATTATGTTAAGAATAGAATATTATTGTTATTTTATCTAATTATTTTTTGTTAATTCAATTTATTGTTCCCTGATTTACATATATATTGTATTTATACTATTCAAATCACATTTTTAAATGATTATATATTTGTATATTATATTCCTTATTTTTACACTAATGATTGTGTTTATAGCGCTCATCCATTGTACTCTCTAATTCTTTTTACTATAATATATTTAGATATAGGTTTTAAGACACTTTCTGATTTCCTTTAACTCCATTTGGGCTATAATAGCCCATGTGGAGATTCTGATATTATCTTTTGAGCGCTAACCTATAAGTTTTGTGTATTTTTTTCTTTATTTGTTTGAGTAGAGGTTAGAAGTCGCTTGCTCTGTGGAAAATTTGTTGTGGTTCAAAATGCAATTTTGTAGAGACAAATTCACAAAGATAACTGACATGGGTTTGGTATTTAAAGAAGGATACCCTATTCCCATGGTCTTACCACCTACCATGAAAGATCTCTTTCTGAAACTAGAAAATAGTCTCTAACAGGAAACTAATCACTGGTCAAAGTTTAAAACAGTATATTGACGAAAAACGTACTCCTAGAGGTTTATGTGTATTTGTAAGTTCAACTTACAGGAGTTACTCACTTTTGCCCATGTCCCTGAATTTGTGGACCTGGATAATAAGGTTAATTCCAGTGTTCTCAAGTTCGAGAAAATGGTCATTATGAGGAAAAGGAAAAAGTGGAAAGAGTTAGGTAGGGATAGGCAAAAATTTTCGCCTCAAACTGAAATCTGCAAATAATGGCACTTTCTGCTTGGTGAAAAATTTCCCACAAAAAGTGCTGTTTTTCTGCTTTTTTCCACCTTTTCTGTCCATTGAAATCAATGGGAAAAAAATATTTCTACACCACAAAAAAGTTTTCTGCAGCCATATAAAAGGCTGTCAGGCTCTCACAGCAGCCATTTTGTGTTTGTGAGAGAAGAGAGCAGCATGTTTTTGAGCTAGAGGAGATAAGCAAATAAAGGGGAATTGAAGCTTAGTTTAGGTAGTCATTTAGGTAGGACATTTTTTCTCTGTATTAGGGGAGTCTGGGGGCACTCTAGCTGATAAAAAGGGAGGAAGGAGGTTGACCCTCAAATACTCCAAAATTCCATGTGACTGACTAGCAAGACACAGGCAGCTAGGGACCTATTTCCTTTCAGATCTTGCTGATATTATCTCTGTGCTGGGAAGGGGGTGGGGGGGTGGAGCAG
This sequence comes from Rhinophrynus dorsalis, assembly GCA_037306005.1. Lineage (NCBI taxonomy): Eukaryota > Metazoa > Chordata > Amphibia > Anura > Rhinophrynidae > Rhinophrynus > Rhinophrynus dorsalis. The sequence continues at coordinate 291,197,483 of CM074721.1, forward strand.
TGCAGGGACGTGAGAGTAAAGTAGTACTTAAAAAACTGACTGCAGCAATGGTTGCTATAGTGTGTCCAATCAATGATGATGATCCCTCTACTCCAAGGGAGGATGCAGTTTGTCAAGGTCCCAGCAAAAATAGTTCCAGCACCACCAGTGCCAGTAGAACTAAAGAACCATATAAGAAGAACACTGAAGATGACAACAAGTCACATTCAAGTGTTGATGATGCTGGCAGTAGCATAATAGACGAAGGTGTAGCAGCTGAAGAGCCTGCTGCATCTGATAGTGACACAAACAAGCACCAAAACACCCATAGTAGGGAACTTTGTTACAGTAAAAGTAAAAAGAAATTGTTTGAGACCTCCAAAAGCTTAGAGGAATGAAAGGTAGTGGGCAAGAATTGTCAGGTGATGCTGATGCTGCTGACATAATGCTGACTGATGATGATGTAGATCTAGAATATATCCGTCCAGCATCCTTCTCTTGAGTGAGGATGGTGAGAGGGCTATAAGATTAGCAGAAAGTCAAAGGCTAAATCTTGCACCACTTTTAAGGAGCACTGTGCCTGTCTACAAACTGTTTGAGAAAGCCACTGGAAAGTCTGACCCCAGACAAGCACAGATGTCAAAAAGCACAGAGTCATCCTATCATCGGCATCATCGTCTCTTCAAAGTCCAAGTCCCACTCAGCCACACACACCTGTTTTGAGCACCCAGCAACAGCAACACAGGTTAACCCCTTAACACCCTATGATGTACATGTACGTCCCCGAGGTGGATGTCCCTAAAGGATGTACATGTATGTCATGGGATTCCGGGTCCACATGCGGCTGCACGCTGTTTGTGTGCACGGCCAGTCACTAAGTGGTTAACATCCACAATGTTAGATATGATGAGTACCTCTGGTGCTGCTGCTGTAAGTGCTGCATCTTTGACACCTAGTAGTAGTGGCAGTAGAATTGCATCAACATCCAGCTCCAGTAGTAGTAGTAGCAGAAACCACACATGACAGATAAAGCCAGGACAAGTATATTAAAAGCAGCACAGATGAAGAGGTGGAGGACAGATGGTACCACTGCTATGACCGATAAGTAATGTGTATGACAAAAATACATACACAAATCACACCATGCCAGTCCCCCACCACCATCACTGTAATACATATCTGCAACATTGTAGGTTGTATTTTATTTTTTTTATTACTTGATATCATGAAAATGTGCCAGTGTCACTTAATCAAGAAAGTGTTGTGGGCACAGGACAAATGCATTCTGCATGCTAACACATTTTTCAAGCCATATTTTGCTGTAGGATTCACAAATTTGACTTTCAGCCACTTATTTCTAAACTTCAGCCCCCAGAAGAAGTAATATTGCAGTGGGAAATGTAGTACCTATAGGAAATATAGGCGAAAAATGAGGTAAAATAGGTGAAAAATGTGTTAATATATAGGCGGAAAATTCGTTAAAATAGGCGAAAAGGAGGACATTTTTTCATAGGCAGAAAGGTGAATTTTTTCACGGGAAAAGCAAAAAATCTGCACTTTTTCATGAAATTTTTCGCTGGAAAATTTTCACACTTTTTGCATACCCCTAGAGATGGGGAAGATTTTAACGATAATAAAGTGAGACATTGGAGAGAAAACAGTTCTGACTCCGGAATCCGAAATGGAGACTAATCATGATGGAAATTTAGAGACAGAGCAAACTTATGTCACTCCCCAAACTAAAATATCTATAGAAAATAGTGAAAATGGACACGAGGAATACAGAGAAGGAGCAATTCCTAAGAACACAAAGTCGGTAAACTTTGCTCCTATTTGTAACCCTTTAAATAGAAATTCTAGAAACTTAAAGACTACATCTTAAAAATGCTCACTGTAATTTCTCTAATGGAAAAAGTAATAATAAATTGGAGTTGAGAGATTATCATGGAAAACATACAGGATTTCATGATCAAAGAGGTTCAGTATTCAACCATAGGTTTTATCCTAAAACCCGACTTCCCAATTAAAATAGGGAGAAACCTAGTTATTTTGGGGAGAGGCACTCAGCAAACGAACAGAAGACAAGTACACAGGGACTATACACCCCCATCACTAAGAGAGAATCATTTTTTCCCCAAGAGACGAGACCCAGAATTATTTAAAAAGAAGGTTAACAAGAGACTAGGAGGAGGAAGAGCTAGAGGAACTAGAGGTAGAAAACAAAAGAGGGAAATATTAACATCTAGGTCCACAAAGAGAGTTTTCAGTATTTCAGATTACTCCTTAACGAAAGAGGAGTTCTCAGTATTAAGTAAAGGCATATCTTTTTGCCCCACAGCAAAACCTAATCTTTTTTCTTTATTTGTGGACTTAAATGAGTTTACTCGCAAATTATCTCTAAAAATATTCGTTGCCCAAAAAACACTTAGAGATCTTAATAGGATGCCTGTTATAACAGATTCGGAAACTGTGGACCTTGTACATATTAACCATGACAGAGCTATTGAAAACCAGACATTTTCAACTGATGGTGATAATGTCTTTCTCTCTCCAACTCCTTTAGAAAAAACTCTAAAAAAAACAATTAAAAGCACTTTTAAACCCAAATCGATATTTAACCCAGTTCAATCTAAGGGGAATTTTGTTGCGACCTTCTATACTGTAGTCCTCAAAGACCTTAGAACATTAATTAAGGAAAATCATTTTTCATTTTATTCTAACCTCTCATTAAAAGAAATAAACAATATTAAATCCTTAAGTAACAATCCTGACATAATAATAAAGGAAGCTGACAAAGGATGGGGTGTGGTGGTTTAAAATATGGAAGAAGACCTTCTGAAGCTGAAAGAATACTTGCGGACCCTGAGTATTACAAATCCCTACCCTCTGATCCAACATCCATATTTCAATTTTTTTTTGTAAACATAATTTCTAAACAAGAAAGGGATTTTTTATATATCAAAAACCCAAAGTTAGCACATTATTACCATCTACCCAAAATCCACAAAACACGTTCACCTGGCTGTCCAATAATATCGGACAGAAATTCTCTAGCATCAAACTTATTACCATCTACAGCCATATGTAACCAACTTAATGTCTCATTTGAAAGATACAACTGCCCTCTTACAATTATGTAACAATATCACATGACAATTATATGCCACCCTATGTACTAATAGAGAGAAATCAGTCAAAAACTTTCCACAACAACCATTGTTTGTTAAGAACTACAACTGTGCTCACAATTCAATCCGTAGAGATTTTAAGAATCATTGGAATATTCTACAAAATGATCCTTTGCTGTGTGATATTATTTCTAAAGAACCACATATTATTTACAGAAGAGCTAAAAATCTAAAAAGTTTGGTGGCCCCTAGTAAATTCAAATTATCTAAAAAAAAAAAAGTAATTTGATTACTACAAATCCATCTAGTTTTCTTCCACCAATAGTAGGCAGTTATAGATGTAACAAAGCTAGATGCCATACATGTAATTATATATCCAATAAAAATTGTTCATTTAAGTCCAATACAACAGGGTTAATGTACCCTATTAAGGACTATATATCTTGTGATTCTTCATATGTGATTTATTTAATTAATTGTTCATGTGGTCTCCAGTTTGTGGGAAGAACCACACAACATCTCAGAACAAGATTTGGCGAAAATCTCCGTAATATAAGAAACAAATTCCCACATCAAAGTCTTTCCAGACATTGTGCTCTGGACATCATTTTAAAACTGAGAATCTTGAAATAATTCCAATAGAAAAAAATTAAGGGGCATGCCAAATATACTAGGCTTACAGAAACTACTGTCTGAGGTGTGATTTCATCCTAGTAGGTTCATCAATTTCTTTATTAATAAACTTAAAATTTAATTAGTATGATCTCTGTTGCCTGAAGACACTCATTGTTTTACCTCTCTCCAGCCCTTCAGTGAACATCCTGCCTTCTGCTACAGCAAAATAATTACAATTTTGAGTCATCAGTCCAGAGTACCTGCTGCCATTTTTATGCACCCCTGTTCCTGTGTTTTTGTGCATATTTGAGTCGCTTGGCCTTGCTACCACGTCGGAGGTATGATTTTTCGTATGCAGGTCTTTCATGTAGACCAATTCTGACCAGACTTCTCCAGACAGTAGATGGGTATATCAGGATTCCACTGTTTCCTGCCATTTCTGAGCTGATTGCACTTCCGATTGTGAAGGGAAGCATATGTCTTTCATCTGCTACACTACATTTCCTTGGCTGACCACTTAGTCTACGGTCTTCAACATTTCCTGTTTCTTTGTGCTTCTTCACAAGAGCTTGGACAGCACATCTGGAAACCCAGAATTTTCTGCATGGGAGGGACCTTGCTAATGCAATATAACTATCTTGAGTCTTGTTGCTGTGCTAAGTCTTGCCATTGTGTATGACTTTTGACATTAAACTGTCTTTAGCAACCTCACCTTGTTAGTGCTGTTCCTCAACCAGTTTTAGTCCTCCTACACAGCGGTTTCTGTTTCAGTTAATGTTTATATTTCAGTTATTAAATTGATCATTAGCACCTACAAAATCCCTGACTTTGTGCAAGTGTACCTAGAAGAATTGATGCTGATTTGAAGGCAAAGGGTGATGCCGCCAAATATTGATTTGATTTAGCTTTTTCCTCTGTTCACTCGCTATGCATTTTGTTAATTGATAAACGTAAGCTATTAACATGTCTATTTTTGAAAGCATTCTTACTTTACAGCATGTTATCACACCTGCCTAAGACTTTTTCACAGTACCGTGTGTGTGTTTTTACATATATATATATATATATATATATATATATATATATATATATATATATATATATATATATATACAGTTTGTGGAGAATGACAGCACTCACAGGATCATTTTTTCAAAGCTTGCACATAGTTACATTTATTGCAATCGATGTTTCGACTGTCATCACAGCCTTTCTCAAGATTACACACGTGTAACAAACAACCCATTTAAATCCCCTCCTGACATGGAAAAGAGCGCCAAACAATCAGTGCATCAATTAAAAACAATTAGTGAAATTAACCCATGGTTACCAAGCACACGTAGAAGACTGTTTCAATGAATCATTTTTCCTTCCATAATGAGATATCGGCTCTGCTGAAGAGCCTCTGCTTGATTCAGAGAACGGATTCTCCTGCTGGCAGCAGAATGTTGACAGCAGGGGAGAGGAAACTTTGAAAACGGCTATCTCTTAAACCATAAAGGTTTAAGAGATGCCGCTGGTGTCATTTAACTCAGTTTATTAAGGGCTACAATATGAGGGATAGTAATTCTGAACTAACGCTATCCCTTTAATGCTGGATCTGTGGGAATTAAACCTCTTATGTAATGGCTGTCTCATTTCCCCCACATAAAGAGCTGTTGGGCATTTTGCACACATGATGAGGTATATTTAGTGTTGAGCGAGCACCCCGATGCTCGGGTGTTCGGGTGCTCTGACCGAGCACCCCCTGAGGCTCGAGTGCTCGGCCGAGCACCCGAACCCCATTGCATTAAATGGGAGGACTCGAGCATTACACCAGGCACCCCCTGCTCTGATGAGGGGAGGGTGCCTGGTCAATGCCCCCCTTCATCTCCACAATGCCCCTCTTCCACAATGTCCCCCTTCCACAATGTCCCCCTTCATCTCCGCAATGCCCCCTTCATCTCCGCAATGCCCCCTTCATCTCCGCAATGCCCCCCTTCCACAATGTCCCCCTTCCACAATGTCCCCCTTCATCTCCGCAATGTCCCCCTTCATCTCCGCAATGCCCCCTTCATCTCCGCAATGCCCCCCTTCCACAATGTCCCCCTTCCACAATGTCCCCCTTCCGCAATGTCCCCCTTCATCTCCGCAATGTCCCCCTTCATCTCCGCAATGCCCCCTTCATCTCCGCAATGCCCCCTTCATCTCCGCAATGCCCCCCTTCCACAATGTCCCCCTTCATCTCCGCAATGTCCCCCTTCATCTCCGCAATGCCCCCTTCATCTCCGCAATGCCCCCTTCATCTCCGCAATGCCCCCTACCTCCAGTCCCTGGTGGTCCAGCGGAGCGTCTGCAAGATCTGTGCCTCCTCCGGCACAGATCCCTGCCACCCGAACATGGCGGGCGAGCACATGGCGGTACTCGTACGAGTACCGCCATGTGCCGAGCAGAGCGATGCTCGAGCCGATCCGAGCATCGGCCGAGCATGCTCGCTCAACACTAGGTATATTACACTGGATGATTTGCAGGTGAAATTACTGTTGATCTTATGGTGTAACTGGGTGTTTGGTATGGGTATCTTGTCTGTGGTGTAAATGTGTGCATAGGTTTTACACCTACTTTGTAGGCAGGGTAATGTGCCAATTTTTGTATTTTTGTTCAGGGCATTCCTTACCATCAGTTGTTTTAAATTGGTAGGCTGTCTGAAGGAGAGTAAGGGAGGCTGTGGGAATATGTTCTTAAGTCTTTCAACTGTATGTAAGGATGCTTGAAGTTGTCTTGATATTTTGTGCAGAGATTCAACCTGGGGGTGGTGAGTGACAACTAGTGGCACATGGTTTCCTTTATGCTGTTCTTTGTAGCTGTCACGGTTTATTATGACTCTCAGACACAAGTTTTAGGTAAAAAAAATCAATTTTATTGAAATAATAAATGATAACTTAGGATGGCAATAACATACATAATATATATATACAGAATATAGCACAGACAGAAGGCAGACTCTACCGGTCCTGTCAATATACCGGACAGGACAGTCTTTAGGCTCTACCGGCCTTGCCAATACCGGGTAAGGCAACCTGCAGATGGAATAGCATAACGGTTTACCGGCCTTACCAAATTACCGGGCAAGGCAGCCTCAATAGATACACAATGTAGGCTCTACCGGCCCTGCCAATACCGGGTAAGGCAACCTCAGATGGAATGTGGCAAAAGGTTCTACCGGCCTTACCAATACCGGGCAGGGCAGCCCAGAGATAATAGCAGCAGTCAGATGGAACTGGCAAATTAGCAGAATCGTTAAGCAGCAAGGCTTTGGAGCAAACCAGCGTCCGCACGCTGGAAACAACACTGAATAGTATAGCCGTTAGGCTTAGCGAGCAAACCAGTGACCGCACACTGGAGTAACAAGCGAGTAGTATAGCCGCAAGGCTTAGGAGCAAACCAGCGTCCGCACGCTGGGACCAACACAGATTTGTATAGCTGATAGGCTTTGGAGCAAACCAGTGACCGCACACTGGTGTAACAAGCGAGTTTGTATAGCCGCAAGGCTTAGGAGCAAACCAGCGTCCGCACGCTGGGACCAACACAGATTTGTATAGCTGAAAGGCTTTGGAGCAAACCAGTGACCGCACACTGGTGTAACAAGTGAGTTTGTATAGCCGCAAGGCTAGGAGCAAACCAGCGTCCGCACGCTGGGACCAACACAGATTTGTATAGCTGAAAGGCTTTGGAGCAAACCAGTGACCGCACACTGGTGTAACAAGTGAGTTTGTATAGCCGCAAGGCTTAGGAGCAAACCAGCGTCCGCACGCTGGGACCAACACAGATTTGTATAGCTGATAGGCTTTGGAGCAAACCAGTGACCGCACACTGGTGTAACAAGCGAGTTTGTATAGCCGCAAGGCTTAGGAGCAAACCAGCGTCCGCACGCTGGGACCAACACAGATTTGTATAGCTGATAGGCTTTGGAGCAAACCAGTGACCGCACACTGGTGTAACAAGCGAGTTTGTATAGCCGCAAGGCTTGGGAGCAAACCAGCGTCCGCACGCTGGGACCAACACGGAATTGTAGCAATGTCACCAACGCGACCAGGCAGAAGGTCGCCAGGATACTGAAGACAGGTGATAAGATGACAGGAACCAGCAACGATCAGTCAGGTCAGAAAACAGCAGAGAAGTTCAGCAGGAACTGCAACACCAGAGACTAGGCCGGAACCAGGACTGGAAGTACTTCAGCATGCAGGAAACACTGGAACAGTAGAGATCAGGAACTCAGGAACACATGAGATCAGGAACTCAGGAACACTGGAACAGAGGCCCAGCTATCACTAGCATAGTGATAGCAAGAAGGTCAGAAACAACACGAAAGGGCACTCAAAGGGTGCCCAATCCAGGTTTAAATAGTCAATAAGAGGCGGGCTATCTGCAGACAGCCAATAGAAGCCCCCTACTGGTGACAGACAAGTAACTGCAGCCAATCACGGGCACCGTGATAGTACCCCCCTTTCAAAGACCCCCTCTCCTAGAATAGGGTTTAGGTTTCTGCGGGTAATTGGCATGAAAGGCCCTAGTTAACCTAGGTGCATGAAGGTCCGTACTATCCACCCATGATCGATCCTCAGGACCATACCCTTTCCAATGTACCAGGTACTGTACCCTTCCTCTAAGCCTACGGGAATCAATAATGCTCTGAACCTCGTACTCCTCCTGGCCCTCGACCTCAACAGGTCCTGGCACCACAGGTGTGGTAGTATAGCGATTGCAAACCAGAGGCTTAAGAAGGGACACATGGAACACATTATGGATACGCATGGATGCAGGTAGGTCTAGTGCATAGGAGACAGGGTTAATTTTGCGAATAACTCTGTATGGACCAATAAACCGAGGAGCCAACTTATTAGACGGAACCTGCAGCTTGAGATTTCTGGAGGAAAGCCATACTCTATCCCCAACCTGAAAGGAAACCGCTGGAAGCCTTCTGCGATTAGCATGGCGCTGATGACGCTGAAATGACTGACCAAGTGCCCTCTGAACTTGTGCCCATGTGGAACGGAGTTGCTCGATATGCTCATCCAGAGCTGGAATCTGTTGCGTCTGAAATGAGTCTGGAAGCAAACAGGGCTGGAACCCATAATTAATCAGAAACGGAGAGCTCCCAGATGAAGAATTGACCGCACAGTTCCTGGCGAACTCTGCCCAAGGCAACAAGTCGGACCAATTATCATGATGGTCAGTAACGAAACAACGGAGAAATTGTTCCAAGCCCTGATTAGCTCGTTCAGCGGCTCCATTGGTCTGGGGATGGTAGGCAGAGGAGAAGGACAGCTGTATGCCCATCTGTTGGCAAAATGCCCTCCAAAATCTAGACACAAACTGGCTCCCCCTGTCAGACACCAGTACCCTAGGCACTCCATGCAACCGGAATACTTCTCTGGCGAACACCATTGCCAATTCCTTCGCTGAAGGAAGACCACGGAGGGGCACGAAATGAGCCATTTTAGAAAACCTGTCCACCACCATGAATATAAAGGAGTACCCCTTCGACATAGGCAACTCTCCCATAAAATCAATGGAAACATGAGACCAGGGGCGTTCGCCATTAGGCACCGGTTGAAGCAAGCCCACAGGGAGATGTCTCGGGGTCTTAGCGCGGGCGCAGGTGGCACAGGCATTCGTAAATTCGGCACAATCGTTTCTCATGGAAGGCCACCAAAATAACTGAGAAAGGGACCATAACAATTGGTCTCTACCAATATGTCCCGCAGCCTTAGAGGAATGGTAGGTTTCGAGCAGCCTAGTACGAAATGATTCAGCGACAAAACATTTGCCCACTGGGGTTTCATGGGGAGCGGACCCCTGAGAGGCCAGGATCTCCTCCCCTAGAGGAGAAGTGATACTCGTGCGTATAGTAGCCAGTATTCTATCAGGTTGGATGATAGGAGCTGGTGCTTCCACTCTGTCACTGTCGGCCTCAAATTGTCTTGACAGTGCATCAGCCCTGATATTTTTTGACCCTGGTAAATATGATACAATGAAATTAAATCGAGACAGGAACAGTGCCCACCTGGCCTGACGAGAGGACAATCTCTTGGCCTCCGAGAGATAGGTCAGATTCTTATGATCTGTTAGGATTAAGACAGGATTCTTAGTACCTTCAAGCAAATGACGCCATTCCTTAAGAGCAAGGATAATGGCCAATAATTCTCTGTCACCTATCTCATAGTGGCTTTGAGTGACAGTCAACTTTTTAGAGAAAAACCCACAAGGTCTGAGAGTTCCACCTTTCTCGTGTCGCTGCGAAAGTACTGCCCCGACCCCAATATCTGAGGCATCAACCTCTAACGTAAATGGAAGTAAAGGATTGGGGTGAGATAACACAGGAGCCGCAGCAAATGCCAGCTTCAAATTCTCAAAGGCTTTCTCAGCAGATACCGGCCAACAAGAAGGATTAGCACCCTTGTGCGTAAGATCGGACAGAGGTTTGACAATGGAAGAAAAGTTCTTAATAAACCTCCTATAATAATTAGCGAAACCCAGGAAACGCTGTATGGCTTTAAGACCCTTGGGTTTTGGCCATTGTAGGACAGCTGACAACTTTTCTTTGTCCATGGCAATGCCATCATTGCCAATTATGAACCCCAAGAATGGCACACTGGTTCTATGAAACTCACATTTTTCCATTTTACAAAATAATTTGTTCTCACGGAGTCGTAGCAATACTGCGGATACATCTTTGATGTGCTGTGCCATGTTTTGGGAGTAAATCAGTATATCGTCGAGGTACACCACAACACATGTCTGTAACATATCTCTCAGAACATCATTTATCAGTTCCTGGAAAACTGCGGGTGCATTACACAGCCCAAAAGGCATTACTAGATACTCGTAGTGCCCAGCTCGAGTATTAAAGGCAGTTTTCCACTCATCACCTGCTCGAATGCGAACCAGATTGTAAGCGGCCCGTAGGTCCAACTTGGTAAATATCGAAGCGCCCTTAAGCCTGTCAAAAAGCTCGGTGATGAGTGGTATTGGGTATGCGTTTTTTGCCATTAGTTTATTCAAGCCCCGGTAGTCAATGCATGGTCTTAATTCGCCATTTTTCTTTTTTACAAAAAAGAACCCAGCCCCAGCTGGAGAGGTAGATTTACGTATGATCCCTCTAGCAAGGGCATCAGAAATGTAATCCTCCATAGCCTTATTTTCATCACAAGATAATGGATAAGTGCGTCCTTTCGGAGGTACTGCACCAGGCTGCAATTCAATGCAACAATCATAAGGTCTATGCTGGGGTAGCATACTAGCCTCTCCTTTGCTAAAAACATCGCCAAACTGTTGGTACACATCCGGCATAGCAGAGGAGGTGCACATGACCTTAATAGGCTGGATGACGCACTTGTCCATACAAAACTGGGACCAAGCAGCAATTTCACACTTCTTCCAATCGAATTGTGGGTTATGTAACTGTAACCACGGAAATCCCAATATCACCGCATGGTGCGGGGAATTAATCAGTTGAAACTGCTGCTCTTCTCTGTGAAGTGCCCCAATAGTCATAGACAATGGCATAGTTTCAAATATAACCTGAGGCGGTTCTAAGGGTCTACCATCAATCGCTTCAATAGTCAAGGGGTTTTCTCTTTCAATGCGTGGAACTCCGTGCAATTCAGCAAAGGTATTATCCATAAAATACCCTGCTGCACCGGAGTCAACCAAGGCCAAAACCTCCACAGAGCGTTGTGCCCAAGACAATACCACCTGTATGGTGGGTTTCATTATGCCCGACACTGGGGACGATTGTACACCACCTAGGGCCTGTCCCCCAAGATACCCTAGGTGTGTGCGTTTCCCGGACGTACCGGACAGGAATTTAGCAAGTGCCCTTTTTTACCGCAGTATAAACATAACCCTTGTTTTTTGCGATATAGTCTCTCTGCCTTGGATAGTCTAGTGAAGCCTATTTCCATAGGTTCACTTGTTTCCCGTACTGGTTCACTAGACTTCAATGCCAAGGGAGGGATGGGTGGGCAAAACATGCTACTAGGCTCATTATTTTTTGACCGTAACTTACGATCTCTGGCAATTGATCTCTCACGTATTCTGGAGTCAATTATCATAACATACTCAATGTAATCATCTAGATCAATAGGTAGATCTTTAGCAGCGATTTCATCCTTAATGTGGTCATTCAGGCCTTGAGAGAAGGCTGCCAATAATGCCTCGTTATTCCAACCTACCTCTGCTGCCAATGTGCGGAATTCGATGGCATAGTCGCCCACTGTACGCCTGCCCTGTTGTATCTCCATAAGGCGTTTGGCAGCAGAGGTGGTTCTACCAGGAGGCTCAAACACTCTTCGAAAGGAACGCACAAATTCACTAAAGTTCTTAGTACAAGGTTTAGCATTCTCCCACAAGGGGTTAGCCCAAGCCAATGCTCTGCCAGTGAGCAGTGATATCGTGAACCCCACTTTACTACGATCATTGGGAAATGCGTGTGCCGTCAATTCCATAAAGATTTCGAGTTGATTGATGAACCCTCTGCAGAGACTAGGGTCACCATCATATCTTAGCGGCAAGGGTGCAGAAGCCGTTAACCCTTTAACAGTACCCCCTAGGGGTCTGGTATCACTTTCCGGTGTCTGACTTGGCGAGACCACCGGGCTAGAGCTAGATTGGGCAGCAGGTACCGTGCGTTCAAGGATCGTTTGAATTGCAACTGCCAACTGATCCAAACGTTGCTCGAGCACATCCATCCTCCAATGGATATTCTGTGCGTTACCTTCACCCTTGCTGTCTGAGGTCATGGCCCTTTCGTACTGTCACGGTTTATTATGACTCTCAGACACAAGTTTTAGGTAAAAAAAATCAATTTTATTGAAATAATAAATGATAACTTAGGATGGCAATAACATACATAATATATATATACAGAATATAGCACAGACAGAAGGCAGACTCTACCGGTCCTGTCAATATACCGGACAGGACAGTCTTTAGGCTCTACCGGCCTTGCCAATACCGGGTAAGGCAACCTGCAGATGGAATAGCATAACGGTTTACCGGCCTTACCAAATTACCGGGCAAGGCAGCCTCAATAGATACACAATGTAGGCTCTACCGGCCCTGCCAATACCGGGTAAGGCAACCTCAGATGGAATGTGGCAAAAGGTTCTACCGGCCTTACCAATACCGGGCAGGGCAGCCCAGAGATAATAGCAGCAGTCAGATGGAACTGGCAAATTAGCAGAATCGTTAAGCAGCAAGGCTTTGGAGCAAACCAGCGTCCGCACGCTGGAAACAACACTGAATAGTATAGCCGTTAGGCTTAGCGAGCAAACCAGTGACCGCACACTGGAGTAACAAGCGAGTAGTATAGCCGCAAGGCTTAGGAGCAAACCAGCGTCCGCACGCTGGGACCAACACAGATTTGTATAGCTGAAAGGCTTTGGAGCAAACCAGTGACCGCACACTGGTGTAACAAGTGAGTTTGTATAGCCGCAAGGCTAGGAGCAAACCAGCGTCCGCACGCTGGGACCAACACAGATTTGTATAGCTGAAAGGCTTTGGAGCAAACCAGTGACCGCACACTGGTGTAACAAGTGAGTTTGTATAGCCGCAAGGCTTAGGAGCAAACCAGCGTCCGCACGCTGGGACCAACACAGATTTGTATAGCTGATAGGCTTTGGAGCAAACCAGTGACCGCACACTGGTGTAACAAGCGAGTTTGTATAGCCGCAAGGCTTAGGAGCAAACCAGCGTCCGCACGCTGGGACCAACACAGATTTGTATAGCTGATAGGCTTTGGAGCAAACCAGTGACCGCACACTGGTGTAACAAGCGAGTTTGTATAGCCGCAAGGCTTGGGAGCAAACCAGCGTCCGCACGCTGGGACCAACACGGAATTGTAGCAATGTCACCAACGCGACCAGGCAGAAGGTCGCCAGGATACTGAAGACAGGTGATAAGATGACAGGAACCAGCAACGATCAGTCAGGTCAGAAAACAGCAGAGAAGTTCAGCAGGAACTGCAACACCAGAGACTAGGCCGGAACCAGGACTGGAAGTACTTCAGCATGCAGGAAACACTGGAACAGTAGAGATCAGGAACTCAGGAACACATGAGATCAGGAACTCAGGAACACTGGAACAGAGGCCCAGCTATCACTAGCATAGTGATAGCAAGAAGGTCAGAAACAACACGAAAGGGCACTCAAAGGGTGCCCAATCCAGGTTTAAATAGTCAATAAGAGGCGGGCTATCTGCAGACAGCCAATAGAAGCCCCCTACTGGTGACAGACAAGTAACTGCAGCCAATCACGGGCACCGTGATAGTAGCTCAACAGATCTTTTCTTGGTATGTGAGTAGCTTTCTGTATTGCATTGTAACCCTGTTTTATAAAGTCTCCTCTGAGTTTCTGGAGGTGCTTGTCACTGTCCGTCGTGTCAGAACAGATGCGATTGTATCTGATGGCCTGGCTGTATATGATGGAGTTCATTGTGTGTTTTGGGTGAAAGCTATCATTTTTCAGGTAGGTTGGTCTGTCCGTTGGTTTATGGTACAGGGATGTGTGGATGGAGTTGCTCTGAATACTGATAGTCATGTCTAGGAAGTTTATGCGTGAGTGACTGAGTGTTAGATTGATACTGGGGTGGGATGCATTGTAATTTTTGTGGAATTTGAGAAGTTCCTCCTCACTGGCAGTCCAGATGATAAGAACATCATCTATGTAGCGGAGATAGACCAGGGGTTTTGTCTGGCAGGTGGACAGGAAGTCCTCTTGTACCTTTGCCATAAACAAGTTGGCATATTGTGGTGCCATTCGGGTACCAATTGCAGTCCCCATTTTCTGAAGGTAGAGGTCCTGTCCAAACTTGAAGTAGCTGTGGGTGAGTATAAACTGTGTGAGTTTTGTTACTGGTTCCGTGACTGTGTTATTCCTTTCCAGATATTCTTGGCATGCTGCTGTGACATCTGTGTGTGGAATGTTGGTGTAAAGGGATTCTACATCCATAGTGGCAAGGATGGTGCTCTCTGGAATGGGACCCAAGTCTGCTAGTTTGTTCAAGAGATCTGTGGTGATAAGGGGGTAGACAGATTATCATTAAACTCCAGATATACAATAGCAAATAAACTAGAGTGTTCATTTCCAATAACTTGAACATGATAGAACACCTTACTAGGGATGGGTGAAACCTTTCACCTCAAACTAAATTCAGAGAAAATTGGGACTTTCCGCGGGGTGAAAAATTTCATGTGAAAAGTGCAGTTTTCCTGCTTTTTTCTCCTAGCTCATTACTTTGAAATCTATGGGGAGATATTTTTTTCCGCACCACATGAAAGATTTCTCTACTTTTCTACAGCCATATAAAAGGGTGCCAGGCTCGCACAGCATGCCATTCTTTGTTTGTGAGAGGAGAAAGCAGCATGTTTTTGAGCTAGAGCAGATAGGCAAACAAATTGAAGCTTAGTTTAGGCAGTCTCATAGGACATTTGGTCTCTGTATTAGGGGAGTCTGGGGGCACTAAGGGGAGGAGAAGGGAGGAAAAAGGTTGACCCCAAATACCCCAAAATTTGATGTGACTGAGAAGACACAGTCAGCTTGGGTTGATTTTGTTTTTTAGTTATATATATTTTTTGGGGACTGACTGTGATAAGATAGGGTGGACAACTTAAAAAATAAATAAAATTAAAAAAATGAATACATAAATAAACAAATATATTTGATGACAGACTGCTGACTGGGAGACGGATGTGAGCTCTGTGACTGATGCAGACTTGATAGACAGCAGATGACATTGAGAATTTTGTTGAGGGATAAGGCAAAACATCACACTCCATCAGCTGTGTACTGTAGAAGGTAAAAACACACACAGTAGTTCAGTAATGTCCAGCAAAAACATAATGGAGAGGGGGAAAAGTAGAGTAGTGCAGGGTCATTGGGGTAAAGTGGTAGTTCAAAAACTGACTTCAGCAATGGTTGCTGTAGCGTGTGCAATAAATAATAATCCCTCCCCTCCAGGGTGGATGCAGTTTGTCAAGGTCCCAACAATCACACCAGTGCCTCAGCATCACTACCATACACATCTGTCAAACTGTAATTTTTACTTTATTTTTTATCACTTGATATCATCATAAATATGTACCAGTGTGGAAGTTAGTGTTGTGGGTAAAGTAAAAATGCACTCTTCATGCTAACACATATTTCAAAGTATATGTTGATGTAGGACTTACAACTTTGACTTTCAGCTACTTATTTCTTCACTACAGCCCTCAGAAGAATAATGTTGCACCAGAGGAAACATAGGGAGAAAAATATGTCCGAATATGAGAAAAATGTGTTGAAAAAGGCAAAAAGGAGCGAAATTTAGCATTGGAGAAAACTTTTGTGATAAAAGAGAAAAATCATAATTTTTTTGGAAAAAATCACGCAGGAAAGACCATCTCTTTTAAGAACAAACTGACTTGTACGAGCAGCCTGTAGCCTGCTATTCGGAGGCAAGACTGTGGTTATCTTCTGGGAGTGGATGGCCAATCATACATCATCCACATGGGAAGCATTACACTCTAGGAAATACAACAAGCCAGCAGCTAAACACTTTGTAGAAGCCAATCATACTATGGCAGATCTTTAATACATGCTGCCAGATTTTCAGCCCAAACTAGATCTTATCATTTGATTGCCTATTGTAGCATTTTCTTGTATATCTGCTCCTTTTTATTTTATTCCTTTTAATCTTATTTTCCTGTAATCTCTAGCTTCATTGTGGTCTCCCCATCCAGGTTATTTTTGACCATTCAGTACTGGATCTGGCTCAACTGGCTTCAGCAATTCGCCTTTGTGGCCAACACCTTTAACTTAGGACCATGGACCATGGGCTGCAGCAAGGTCCTACTTAGAGACATCCACAGTCTCCAACCACAATCCCTAGCTTATTTCCCAAGCATCATAAACCACTTGTGTCCTAGATAACTTGCCTTCATTATCTGCTTTGCAAGTCCCTCCATCTTGATCTTCCATTATGTCTCCAGGAGGTGGTTCCCAGGCATCTTTAAAATGTGCTTCCTCTCTGACACGCACATCCAGTTTAGCATTATCAAGTGAATATGGATCCTGAGACTTTGTGCCAGCCCTTATTTTGATAATAGCAAATGTTCTAGGTTCTCCTATAACCCATTCATCTACATGAGGTAATGCAGAATCAATGACTCAGGGTTTACCTACAAAATCAGCCATACCTCTTTTGTCCCATTTAGGAAGATATTTTGTACGTGTTTGTGTGACATGTGAACTGTCACTGTAATTGTCAAGTGCATCTCTCCATATTTTGCTATTTCAACTGAAAAGCTTCCAATTTAGCTCTTTTGTATGAAAACTGATGAGGTAAATTTACCAAAATACCATCTTTCTTGCTAGGGCAGCATACAGCAAGACCAATACAAAGTCTACCTTTGTCACAGAATCTCAAGTCTTCCATGTACCTGACTAGACCATTGGAGTCAGGCAGCTCTCTGTACCACCTCACCTCATCTGTGGATATGCGTCCCTGACATTTGTGGGGTATAAGTTAGATTTCCATGAATTGCTGCAAAATGTAATTAGCCTTGCAATCTACTGTAACATTGTGATATTTGAGATCTGTCATCCAATGGGTTAACCTCTGTGTTGAAATTTCCCTAAGCAATGTTTATTATCAAAGGAAAAAAACCCTACAATTCATTCCACTGCTAACACTTATCAATAAACACATGTAAAACATTAAGGTATTCATCAAATCCCTTTTCAAGTGGTGATAGTAACCTTGAAAAATACCCATCAGGCCTCCACCAAACAGCTCAACCACAGATCTAAAAGTTTTGTTATTCTCAATTGTCACGGTTTCAGTACACTCAGACAATTGGATTAGGTAAAAAGTAATTTATTAATAGCGAAATAGAAAGACCCTAGCACAGGTCTAAGCAGGACATGTAGACTGATAATAACAATACAGACAGGACACTGGAGAAATTATAGATACAATTGGCAACAGACTGTAGCGCAGGGACTGGACAGTGGAGCAGTACTGCCACAGAAACTGCGGGGCAACGTATCCGGATGACAGGGTAACCGAGAGCCAACCGGCCTTGCCTGATAACTCCTTAACACAGAGACAGCTGGAGCAATGATCGAAGGTTCTGCAGAAAGGCAACCGACAGCCACTGGTAGCATAACCTGAGACAACAGTGGCAAGACTTATAGTGGCCCAGAGGAAACAATGGCTAGGCTGATAGCGTAGGCAGAGGCAACCGTGGACCGACTTAAGTGTAACCGGAGGCAACAGTGGTAGGCTATAGTGTAACCGGAGGCAACAGTGGTTAGGCTTATAGTGTACCCGGAGGCAACAGTGGTTAGGCTTATGCTGTAACCGGAGGCAACAGTGGTTAGGCTTATAGTGTACCCGGAGGCAACAGTGGTTAGGCTTATGCTGAAACCGGAGGCAACAGTGGCAGTGAGCAGCACTACCCAGCTTAGATTCACAGAGAGTGAATTCACCAAAAACCTGGATCGGTACACATAGAGCGTGAGACAGCCAAAGCCTGGATCTGTACACAGAGAGCGGGAGACAGCCAAAGCCTGGATCATTACACAGAGTGGTAGTAAGCCAAAACCTGAATTGGTACACCAAGACGGTCGTCAGCCAAAGCCTTGGTCGGTACACAGAGAGCGGTTGTCAGCCAAAGCCAGGGTCGGTACACAGCGATCAGCAACAAGCAGGATACTGGAGTGTCGTCAGGCAAGCCGAGTCGGTACACAGCATTCAGGAACAAGCAGGATACTGGAGCGTAGTCAGGCAAGCCGAGTCGGTACACAGCGATCAGGAACAGGCAGGATACTGGAGCGTGGTCAAGCAAGCCGAGTCGGTACGCAGCAATCAGGAACAAGCAGGATACTGGAGCGTAGTTAGACAAGCCGGGTTGGTACACAGCGATCAGGAACAGGCAGGATACTGGAGCGTAGTCACAGACGTCTGGTCGGAAACACCGCAAAAGGGCTAAGACCTAATGACAAGAGGAAGTATATAAAGGTCAGCCCTGGGCGGGTCTGAAGCGCTGAGCCAATAAGAGTAGCGGAGTACAACCCGGAAGTCACAATGTTGCTCAGACCGAATCACGGTACCGTAATATCAATAAAGAAATTCAAAATAAAATAATATTGACAAAGTTGTAAAATAATACTATATGTAATAAAAAATATAGCGTATAGAGCATATTTAAGTGTCATAATAAAAGAAAGCATAAAATATTAATCCATAAAACATAATTTGATTTAATTTGTGGAAAGGATTAGAAAATAAATACAAATAATTATATAATCCAAATAACCAGTCATTAATATTTTCATTTATTCGTTAGATTGTACTTTTTTCAAGTTATCTATGTCTCTCATAGAAAGCTGCTCATATATTTGTTCACTGATCATTTCTCAAAGGTTTTAGAGATTGGCTATTAGTTACCATCATACAAATTTCTGAACACACAGACACGTTATCTTTATGATTAGAAACTCACATACTCAATCTTTCGATAAAGGTTTTAGCTTCACTTGCTATTTCTTACTGTAATCTGTGGTTCAACATTTCATGATCACTCTCTCTAACAGTGGGGAAGTTGTTTTGTATAAGCCAAGTCTAGAGTAACTATTAAATAAGACATATTGAGAAATAATAATGATTATCTCAGATCCTTACTGTTATGGTTCAGTACACTCAGGAACGGAAGGTCTTGGTAAAACACAATTTTATTTGCACACAATGAATAACAGTAACCCTCACGGGTCCAGCATACAGAAAAACGGTAAACTGACACAGGACAGGTTACAATGGTATGATTAACCCACATGGGTCCAGTATGTAGAACAAATATACAGTACTGACACAGGTCAGGTAAATCACAATTGATACAGTGTAACTATGACCAAGAGAAATTAATTAGGCCAATGACTGAGTTGGCCCTAATGTTGGGAGGCCCAATGTAACTCTCTACGCAGAGAGTCACAACAGCGACTGACAAGTAGGCAATGGGTTAAGCCAGCGTAGATCTGGCTAAGGCAACAGAGTGACTGCCCACCGGAGACTACAAACAAGCGTGAGTCAGTGTTTAGTGCAGTATGATAACATGCGCCCAACTGAGACTTCAGACTCATATACGAATGCCCAGCACCACCCCCGAAGGGGTTAACGAACGCTCCGGTCTGCAGAAGGGAAGTAACCTGAGGCGCCCAACTGAACCCAACCTCAGGAATGGCATAAACAGGCCAAGCGAACGTGGTGCAAATCGGAATATACCGGAGGTTAACACAGGGCACAATGCGTAAACGGATAAAGGACTGGACTACAATGCGGAACCGGACCACCGGAGCTCTGGCAAGACCACTGAGCATGAGCAACAGCAAGAGTGGAGTGGCTAGCGAGCAGGAACTGTACAGGAGCAGGAACTTCAACCCAGCCGGGTCGGTACACAGAGCAGGAATGTCAGCCAAGACGATTCGGTATACGGAGCAGGATCGCCAATCACGCTGGATCGGTACACGGAACAGGATCACCAGACAAGCAGAGTCGGTACACAGAGCAGGAACGTCAGCCAGTCCAGGTCAATACAGGAAGCAGGAACGTCAGCTAATCGGGTCGGTACACAGAGCAGGAATGGTAAACAGGCAGAGCAGTCAAAACAGTCCGGGTCATACACTGGTATCAATGAGAGTAATCGGAACTAGCGCTAGGCAACAGATACACCACGAAAGGGCAACCCCTAAGTGCCAGCCCAAGGTATTTAAAGGCTGTCACTGGGAGGAGCTAGACAATGCAGCCAATAACAAGGCATCAGGAAGAAAACATGTCAGAATGTCGCTGAATCACTGGCACAATGATACTAGCTGAGTGTTGATGTCTTTTAAATGTGGTAATACCACTTTTCTACCTGAATAAGATACCAAACGATCCATATAGTAATTGTAAGTTACTCATTTACATATGGAATCTAACATTGTGTGCTGAGAATTATTTCAGTAGTTTAGGAAAAGACTGATGAAAATAAGTTAGGGAAGGATGTATCCTTGTGGGAGAATGGTAAAGGTAAACTGTGCACCCTAAAAAGATTTATGCACCTTAATTGACCAAAATCAACTGCAACTTTAAGGAGTAGCAGCACCTACGAGACGTGATGTTATATCAGGTGTAGAGGATACCAAATTAGCTATTGTAGGTGTATACTTATTCAGTAACTTATAATCAGTTATTAGTCTCCAGATCTATCCTTCATAAGTACAGTCCAAACAGGACTACTGTTTGATGATGAACAAAGCCTGACAATCCCTTGCTGTTTTAACTGGTCCGTGATATCGCCAACAGGTTAAATGGCTTCAGATGTAAATGTATATTTCCTTTGGGGTGGAAAGTGTTTGCTTACACTGATAATCAATTTCAAAAAACTTTTAGATTGCAACATCCATCAATGATATTAAGGATTAAGCCAATCAATAATGATTTCAGGCAAGCGGGTACAAGGCAACAGATGAATACATACAATTAGATGTGGTTATCCCATAGACGGGAAAACAAAAAGGTTGCCTTTAAGTTTCTATCAGAAAGTTTCTAGGAGTGCAACCTTTTTGTTTTCCCGTCTATGGGATAACCACGTCTAATTGTATTTACACTGATAATCAGGTTGTGTTGAAAACCCCCATAGTCAGTTCTAAATTGAGAGCATGAACCAAGACATGCTTTTAAGGTTTCAGTAAGCTTTGACTTTCCATATGTATCAGGCTACTTTCTCTTTTTCTGTGTGTCTGAATACACTTCTGCTAGCATCTGTATATATGACATCATGTTTGCAAATGGGAGTGGTCGGATCATGTGTCAGTAACACTGGTCTCTGCCTCTGGTATCCATACAGGGCAAACCATTACACAAATTCACAATCATTCTAGCCTGTTATAGCATTGGTTCCTAGGATAGTCCCTTCCCTTATATGTGTCTGCCAAAGAGGAGTAGTACAACCCCAGGAACCTCCCAAATGCAATTAAACATTTGACAATAGAGTAGCCTTAGCTGAAGCACCACCCAGTCCCACTAAACAGCTCTTCATGGAATCATGAGGCTTTTGGAGAGGAAAATCAGTTACAGACACAGAAGCCCCTGTGTCTACCGTATTTTAGCTTTATGGCCCCCAATAAACCCTGTGAAATATAGTTGCTCAGTCCAGTATTGGTATAGATGACAAACTGGGAGCATTTCAGGGGCCTGACAATGTCATGCTGTTTCATTTTTAATCTGAAGTGACATATTATTTTCCTGAATGGATGGAGATGATTTGAGTGGAGCATTGACTAACATAATTCCGAAAGCTCTATATCCTCTGTGAAGGGGGCCAGATGACGTATCATTTATTCCCCCATTTGTTCTTTGTAATTCTCGTTAGTTTGGGTCTTAACAAACCGTGCTTCTTTACTTTTTTTTCCCCTCTTCATGTGTCCAATTGCATCAAAACAAAAACAAGTGATTTTTGCCTTTTGAGCATTGATTACAAGCATAACATCTCTTTCATTAGTTACATTATCGCGCTTCTTTTTTTCCATTTTTATTACATAAATCCGTGTGTTCTCTGTAGAATGTGTCAATCACTTGAATCCGCTTCTTCAATTGTTTCCTCTTTTTCTGCATGTTTATGTGCAGGCTAATCCAAATATTTCAATCAAAATTAAATTACTTTCTCTGTAGATAGGATCCCTCAAATCTTTGATTGGAACACAGCTTCATAAAATGTCTGTTCAGCAAGGAAAATAAATCTTGTCACCCCTCTTTGTTACAAGCAAAAAATTCAAGCAGGTTGGCTTCAATAAATGTTAGAAGACATTTTTTCCTCTTCCTAATGATTTCTAATTACAGCTGAAAAAACAGGACTGGTGAAACCCTTCTATTCAGTCTTCTTCTTTGTCTGGAATTTGGCATTGTTCTTTTATACCATATTAAATACTTACATAATACCATGCAACATAAAGCAACTCTCTAAACCAGTGGTTCTCAACCCATGCCCTCAGTGGCCACTAACAGGCCAGGATTTGAGGATTTCCTTGTTAGAGTACAGGTGAGTTAATCAATTTGAAGGAGCCTCTAATCAACACACCTGTGCTCTAGCGGGGAAATTCCTAAGTCCTGGCATGTTAGTGGCCACTGGGGACATGGGTTAAGAACCACTGCTTTAAAGTACATATACACTTTGGTATATCAGACATCCAATTCAAACCAGAATTAAACATATAAAGTTTATTACAACATTATACTCCACTTTGTGTGAAGGTTCAAGGGATAGTAATGTTTCATAATAAAAGCAGATCTAATTAATCATCATAGTATTTGGGCCTTGGAGACTGTTATTTCAGTTCTGTCAGAGTTGTAGTTCAAGAGTAATTGAATGATAAAGTACCCCCCTCCCGCCCCTTCTACTGATATAAAACTGCTCAGCTCAGGCAGCAGGGAGGTGCCCAGGTAGATTGCAGAGAGGGACAATCTTCAGTTAAGATAAGGGAAAAAGCTGAAAAGGGTGGAAGATTGTCCCTTGCTGTTATCTGTCTGGTCAAGCAACCAGATTCCATATCTGAGAGGAGCAGTGTTACACTAGGTAAAAGGGACAGGAGGGGGAAACTTTATCATTCAATTACTTTTGAACTACAACTCTGATAGTATTGAAATAACACTATCCATGGCTCAAATACTATGAAGATTAATTGGAGCTGCTGTTTTGTGAAACATTACTATCCCTTTAATCCCTTTCATCCAATCTAATCCTTTCATCATAATATCTTTCACTGCCCCCGTCCACAAGATATCTAATTTAGACAGGATGCTCAACAAGAACAAATATGATAACAATCCTTTCATTGGGGTTCTTTTAGCATCTGTTTTTAGTTGTATATATAACCTCCCTGGGTATCTTATGTAGATATAGGAATCTGATACTCCTACAGACTAAGCTGAACCATTTCTTATAGTCATAAACATGAAATTTGGAATAGGTAAGCACTCTGAATAAAATCTTGCCCAGGTTATATGCCTGACTGTAATATTCTAATTATAGCAAGGTTATATTTATGGTAAGTTTCATTTTTAGGAAAACATTTGGCATAGCAATGCCTTAAGCAGAAGAGCAGTACAAGTAATTCTTCACAATGCAAATCTTAATATATTCATGTAAGAAATGTGACTCACAGGTGATTACAACTTTTTCCTGACACTTATCCTAGTCCATAACCACTATTTTATCACTGCCAAGAGAGTTGCATAGGAGTGCTGTTCATACCCACAGTACGAAGATTTCATCACCTGTGCCCCAGCTATACAGTGGAATGCAGAATGCTAGCTGACTTGCCTGAATATTATGATTTATCGCTGCTGTAGTCTACAGCTAAAGTAAAAGCTGCTACTACACACAGATAAATAAAGATGGCTATTTCAGGAGACAATGTGATTAAAGTGCAGGCATGCCTTTTATCTTCATTCTCATACTTCTCGCAAAAAGGTACAACACAGATCATGGGACTACACAAAAAAATGTTCAGGCTCAGCTTCTCGCAAGAGCTGTCTATCCCTCAGGGAAGAAATATCAAATTACTTAAAGAAAAAGAAGCTTATTAAACATAAAGAACTGTTTTCCTCATCCAATTTTCTGTGATGTCTTTACACTGAATCAGCAGCTGTCTTACATGTCTGGGAGTAAAATTTATAGCCTTGGTTTTCTGGTTTGTTATAATAGATGCACCAAGCCAATCATCTCCTCGCTGAAATACAACTCATGACCTGGAAGACCAGAATTCTCAATGATGAGTCAATTTGTAACATCTTTAGTTTAACCCCTACTATGATAGACAGGTCTCCAATATATCACAGAGCTATGTGTTGGAGACCTAGTCTCTACCACCATTGGGGTTTACTTCTACAAAAGAAATCAATGTCTAGTTATTTAACCACTAATGTAAAAGCCCATGTACACGGGCCAAGGTCCGGGTGATGTTAACCCTTTGAGTGCCAGAGGGATATGAAATGCATTGATTTGCAATGCGTTGCGTACCCCTCTGATACTCAAAGGGTTAAGAGTTCAGTCCTGCTCTGCGTCCTGCCGCTAACGCAGTCATGCACAATACAGACGGCCCAAAAGCACAGAATGCTTCCAGCACAGAACTCCCAGCATTCTGTGCATTCGGGCAGTCTCTACTGTGCATGACTGCTTCTGACAAACATTTCTAGCACATTATTATATAGGATGTGCAATGTGTCAGATACCTCTCTGGCACTCAAAGGGTTAAGGAAGTTGTTAGTTTTAATTTATCTATTACAAAGTTTCAAAACCACTGTTTCATTGATCAAACACCAGTGGTAGAAATAATTTCAAATAGCTCTGACTCTTTTCATTATATATTTAGACATATGACATCACGGTCACACACACTTCAAAAGCCACTTACAATAAATATGGAAATTGTGACAATAACCTCTTTCTAGGTTTTCTATCTATTTAACAATGGCAAGAAGTTAAAGGGATAGTAATACTTCGTTTTAACTTTATTTGTAGGCATTAAAAAACATGAAGAATGATATAAGTCTTATCTCTCAAACCTTTATGGTTTATGAGATATTCACAAGCAAAGTTTCCCCCTCCCGCCCCTTTTACCTACTGTAAACAATCTCTTCTCAGATGTGGAATGCAGTCCATAGACTGGACAGATAACAGAAGGGGACACTCTTATTCCTATGAAAACAATGAAATCCCTGCTCCCCTTGACAAGCTTTTCAGGTTTTTCCCTTATCTTAATTGACGATTGTCCCTCTCTGCAGTCTACCTGGGCACCTCCCTTCTGCTCAGGCTGAACAGTGTGACATCAGTAAAAGGGGAGGGAGGGGGACACTTTTGTCATTGAATTACTCTGGAACTACAACTCTGACAGAATTGAAATAACACTCTCCAAAGTCCAAATACTATGATGATTAAATAGAGCATACTATGATGGAAGGTGGATTGTGCTGGCTCCCGGGGTGTGAGTGAGTGTGTGTGAGTGTGAGTGAGTGGCATTAATTCATGTAGTTGAAATGCATGTGGTAATTGCACATACTATGGTAGAAGGTGGATCGTGCTGGCTCCCGGGGTGTGAGTGGGTGTGAGTGAGACTATGGTGGAAGGTGTATCGTGCTGGCTCCCGGGGGGTGTGAGTGAGTGTGAGTGAGCGCATGTGAGTGCGAGAGTGAGTGATTGCGTGTGAGTGATTGCGTGTGAGTGATTGCATGAGTGTGTTAGTGAGTGTGTGTGATTGAGAGTGTGTGAATGTGAGAGAGTGTGTGAGTGAGAGTGAGAGAGTGTGAGAGTGAGAGTGTGTGAGTGAGAGGGTGTATGAGTGAGTGAGAAAGCATGAGTGAGAGCGTGAGTGAGAGTGTGTGTGTGACTGAGAGTGTGTGAGTGAGAATGTGTGAGTGGGTGTGAATGAGAGAGTGTGAATGAGAGAGTGTGTGTGATTGAGTGTGTGTGTGAGTGTGTGTGATTGAGTGTGTGCATGTGTGTGTGTTTTTTATCTGATGTGTTTGTGTCTGTGGTGTAGGAGTGAGTGGCAGCCATTTTGTTTTTTCAGTTACTTGGATAGTGGTAGGCAGGCTGGATAGTGGGGGCAGGCCAACTCCCTGCATGATTTAAATCACTCCCCCATTGAATCACCCAATGGGAGCAGTAACTCCTCCTTACTTAACCCTTTGAGTGCCAGAGGGGTACGCAACGCATTGCTTTGCAATGAGTTGCGTACCCCTCTGGCAATCAAAGGGTTAACTTGAGGTAACATAGCAATATAACACACGGTGGCTCTTTAGTTGAGGCAACGTAGCAATATGCTGAGGGAACAAATAGAAAGTGGTGTTTGAGGCTTGTCCTCTGTAACATACAGCAAAGCATCTCTCTCCCTTTAAGGAGAAAGGGTGGGAATCAGGAAGCAGGAAGTGGAGGAGTGACAGTTGAAAACAGACAGTTAGTGAGGTTGACTGAAGAGATGAAAAGAGTTAAATAAAAGTGTTGTTATTAAGTTTATCCCTGAGTTTGTATTTTATGTAAACATTACACCCTCATACTGAAACAGAGTGTATGGAGGGTTAACAATTATCTGTGGGAGGTGAAACAGTGTGTTTGTGGGGTCATGATCCTGAGTGAGAGTGTATGTGGACCAGGAGAAGTTATTGATATCCCCTACTTCAGGAGAGAGTGGCAGCTATATTTTTTTTTGTCAGTTGGATAGTGGTGGGCGGGCTGGAGGGGGCGGGCCAACTCCCTGTATGATAAACATGCCACCATTGAATCACCCAATGTGAGCAGTAAAGTCCCCATTGAATCACCCAATAGGAGTTGCGTCTCCTGATGAGACACGAATTATGTAATGAGGCATTCTGTTCAATGTGTGTTTGTTTTCTGAGGAGACATAAATTATGTTCTGTGTGTGAGGTACCATAAATTATGCAATGAGGCTTATTCTTTTATATATATATATATATATATATATATATATATATATATATATATATATATATAACTGAGTGCTGTACAAATGGCACATATCTAGGTAAGTCTCAATAAGTTTCTCTCTGTTAATATTCTTTGATATGGTAGCATATATTAATTGAAAGTCAAGTATGAAGTTCATGCAGTTATAAATTATCCACAGGATTTCCAGTGATCTGAGGGCATTTGGAATAATGCAAGCAATATATATGTGTAATTTTCCAATTGATTTGGTAGAGAGAAAGAGAGAGAGAGAGAGATTAGAATGTTTATAAAATCACAAGATATTAATAATCTAATAAATTGCTATGGATTCTTTTCCTACTAGTCAAGGCCATGTTCTTAAAACGTGAATAAAATTACAACCTTATTGCTAATAAAAATGAAATTTGTCGGCGTGCAGTTTGACTGTCTAATGGTTATTTATTGCCATAAAAATAGGCCTTCCTTGAATTTATAACTTGATATGCCCATTGTTTGTAATAATAAGCAAAGCATTACAATATGAAGAGACAACTTAATTTTCTGTTATGAGCTGGGTGATAAAAATGATCAGTAGAGCGCACTCTCCTTGAACTTGGCTTCAATAACATAGAACCCTGACACTGGGATCTTGATTAAACATTCAGGGCCACAGAGGTGTGCAATGCATTGCAAAGCACTACATCTATGGTCTGTAAAGGGTTAACAAAATTCATACAATGAAAATCCCTTCTGAAAGTAGGTATGTTTGATATATCTCTTGCAGTGAAAATATGTTTAACATCTCTATAGGATTTTTCCTCAATTATTTAACACTTAATTAACTTTTATTTGTTTGCTTGTGTGCCTATATATTCCATTAGTAAAAACATTGTTTTCCGTTCCATTTCACTCTATTTATGTGCTCATGTTGTATAGAAGATATGCATTTTTTTAACATGACTATAACTAAAATTGTAAATTAAGCAAATAAGACAATGTGTTTTATTTCCTGTGAAACATCTATCCAGTATTTGTCCAAGTAGATTGTTCCAAAACAAATATGTTGACTGACTCCATTCAGTTTGTCAGTCTAGGAACATGTTAGTAGCCTGTGCAATGTAAAGTTTGTGTGCTAGCTTCTGTTTATTAACTCAGTGGTTCTCTCCTTCATCCAGGTCTCTCCACTCTTCTCCTCTAGTATGGCTCCTCACAAACCAACAAACAAATCAACAAAAAAGCAAACAAAAAGCTTTCTGAACCTGTGCAGGTTTCTCCTATCCTCACAAACACAGGAGATCCCCCCGAACAGATGTCACCCACAACACACAGATGCCCATCTCCCCAACAAAACCCACAGACTCACATTACAAAAGAAAAAAGTACAAGGTGGTACACTGGCACCACTTAGTGTACTAAGAAAAAGTAGTATTTTATGAAAAAGTTTTATAAAAAGTAAGTAATAATATAGATGAGGGAGCGGCGGTTGACGTGATCTATTTAGACTTTGCCAAGGCATTTGATACAGTTCCACACAAGAGGTTACTGTACAAATTGAATGAAATAGGACTAGGGGAAAATGTTTGTGTGTGGATTGGAAATTGGCTGAAAGATAGAATGCAAAGAGTGGTAGTAAATGGCAAGTTCTCCAGTTGGATAAACGTGATAAGTGGAGTGCCTCAGGGATCTGTCCTGGGTCCTCTTCTTTTTAATTTGTTTATTAATGACCTCCCAGAGGGCATAGGAAGCCATGTATCAGTGTTTGCCGATGACACAAAATTAAGTAAGGTAATAAAGTCTGAACTGGATGTGTCTTCATTACAAGAGGACTTAGACAAATTGAGTAACTGGGCAGGCAAATGGCAAATGAGATTCAATATAGACAAGTGTAAAGTTATGCATTTTGGGTATAATAATAAAAATGCAACATATAGTTTAAATGGTGTTTCTCTGGGGAAATCTACTAATGAAAAGGATTTAGGAGTAATGGTAGACAATAGACTTTGCAGTAGCATGCAATGCCAGCTGGCAGCTGCAAAGGCCAATAAGATATTGGCATGTATTAAAAGGGGTATTGACTCAAGGGAGGAAGATATAATTATGCCTCTTTACAGGTCCATGGTAAGACCCCACCTAGAATATGCTGTTCAATTCTGGGCACCCTTTCTGAAGAAGGACATTATGGAACTAGAGAGAGTGCAGAGGAGGGCTACAAAACTAGTAAGGGGAATGGAAAGTTTTAGTTATGAAGAGAGGCTAGAAAAGTTAAACTTGTACACACTAGAGAAACGGCGTCTTAGAGGGGATATGATAACACTATATAAATATGTTCAAGGCCCATATAAAGGGCTTTCAAAAGACCTGTTCATTAACAGAACAGTACACAGGACAAGGGGCCAACCGCTTAGACTTGAGGAAAGGAGATTTAGTCTACAACAGCGGAAGGGTTTCTTTACAGTAAGGACAATAAAGGTATGGAATGCACTTCCGGAGGAGGTGGTGCTATCAAATACATTAGATGCCTTTAAAAGGGGCCTGGATACTTATTTAAAAGAGCATAATATAGAGGGCTATGCACGTTAGTATTGGGATTAATATTTAGTTACGGCTTGTTGATCCAGGGAGAAATCTGATTGCCATTTGGAGTCAGATGCCTTCTTTTGGGTCAGCGATGGTAAACAGGAATAGGAAAAGGGTTGAACTGGATGGACGCAAGTCTTTTTTCAACCTAAATTACTATGTAACTATGTAACTATGTAATTCTGGAGTAAACCAACAGCACTCTAGGGAATAAATAAACACTGCCAATGATTTATACGGAGCATTTAACCCAATGCTTCACAATGCCTTAGAGAGCACTCGCATTTAGGGCCTTAAAAGCCTCACTTAAATGAATAGGAATATGCAGGTTTTTCACCCCCCATGATGCAGTTGGTTTGCTCCCAAATTACTTGTTTTTCGTATTGATTAATTAGGCTGTTTGTTTGGGTGTGGGATGAAAATTGATTTGCTATGGAAAATGGTGCAGTTCTGTAGCAAACCAATTGCATTATAGGTAACAACAATTCCCATTGCTTTAATTGGGTCTTTTAAACCCTTACTTTGCAATGCATTGGTGACCTCACTAAGATTCAAGGGGTTGAAAGCATCTTTTAAATCAACGAGAATTTGGGGAATATTTATTTATTCCCTGTTATGCTCATGGTTTGCACCAGAATTATACCACTTTTCCTTAGTACATCACCCAAAATGAAATTACTGAACTTAACAACATATAAAGCTTCATAACACCTACATTATCCAGAGAATGAAGTGACCATAATGATCTGC
Source organism: Rhinophrynus dorsalis (assembly GCA_037306005.1). Taxonomy (NCBI): domain Eukaryota; kingdom Metazoa; phylum Chordata; class Amphibia; order Anura; family Rhinophrynidae; genus Rhinophrynus; species Rhinophrynus dorsalis. The sequence goes on from CM074721.1 coordinate 291,228,035, forward strand.
TGTAGCACCCCAGTTCTACAGTATTTGAACAAAAAAAGACGCAAATTATCTACTTTGACCTGCACCCACATACAGTTCTGCACCTCCCATTTGTGCCCTCTTCAGCCTGCAGATCTCTCTTACTGTGCCCCCCCCACACACACACACACTGCGGTCACTTGACTGGCTGGTGATGCCACCAATGGGCCTTTAGTCCTCTAGAATCTAAGCACTACCATAATGCTCTGTCTGTGAATCATTCCAGCCAGAACCAGATCATCCATTATAGCAACATACGCTACTGCCTAGGTCCCATTGCAATATGAGGGACCCAGGCTGCAAGCGATGGGTCATAGCCAGAGGCCCTGCTATTTTTACTGCTAACATCTTGTGTCAGATGCCCTTTTAGTTGAAAGAGACCAGCATCATCCAGTTGCTCCCATTTACTTTAAAGGTCATTATACCAGTACCTGCTGGTAGCATCAGAAGCATGTGATCAAGAGATATGGTACCTTGCCTAGGGCCCTGTGGAGCCTTAATCCATCTCTAATTCCAGCAGTCAGCAAATTATTCTCTCTGAGGTTCAGGACCAGTGAATAGACTGAATCCAGAAAAACAGACAGGTGACAACCCTAGGCTGAGTTAAGGAGGGAGGGGAAGATGCAGGACTGCAGGGCATTTAAAAATCTCCTCTTTATGGAGGGACACAAGTTAGCATGGATGTCTGAAACAGAGTATCCACATGTAGGCACGCAAACACCACACACTCTTTCAGCGAAAGAGATAAACACAACCACTGGAATGTCTAATAAAAAGGGATTTTAGGCTATAGCTTTTGAAAGATAGGTGGCTTTTCTCTCTTTGAAGATATTCTGACAAGTATCAATTTGATTAATTATAGAAGGGAAATCTAAAAGATTAATAACTAGTTATCATGAAACAAAAATATGTTACCTTCAATTCAATCTATCAAAGTGCTAAAAATAATATTTTTTGCTTTTGCAATTTTCTATTCTGGTCACCACATGATGCTCTTCTATCACTTACTATCGGCAGCTATGATGACTGAAACACTCCAATAAATTACATTATAAAAAAAATCTTATTTTTGGACACTAGTTTGCACTGAAAATTAAAAATAAGTTTGAACTGTAATAACTTTAGAATGACAATCTTTGATTGCTCAGATGGAAAACATTGTAGTATATATTCATAATAAAAGTTACTGCTCCTTTAAATGTGACACGCTATCATGAAAGGCACCCTACATTTATGAAAATATACCATAGGGATTTTAAATAACATATATGTTTAACCCCCTAGTAGGGGTCAAAATTTCAAGTCCTGAGCTACTAGCCAGACGTCAAAAGTCACTCGCCACCAGTTTCAATGCCTAGCCCCACCCATATCCCCGTCTTTAACCCTACCCATATCCCTGCCTCTAACCAAACCCATCTCAAGTATGCACCCCTAATAGCTCCTAAAGAGGCACACTTGGGAGGTATGGACCCCTAATATCTCCTAAAGAGGGTCACTTCAGAGATATGGCAACAGGGAACAAATGAAAATTCTCATTGATCTGAATTGGGCCTGAAGGCTAGAGAGGGTTCCAAGACATTGTGAAGCAATGTGTTGGTGACCTCTCTAGCATTAAAGGTGTTAAACAGCCCTATTTAAAACAGTGGACATTTGGGTCAATTTATTTGGACCCTATGCTGCAATTTGTTTACTCCACAACTGAGCATTTTCTTTGTACATGGTATGCAAAGCATTGCGTTGTGTATCCCTCTGGCACTCAAAGGGTTAAAAACTAAGGTTGACTAGTCACTCCCTTTAAAGCAGAACAAAAGCTTCATTACAATAAATTAAAGAAGAAAGTAACACACAGCTTGCTGACTTCACTGTGGAGTTTTCAACTGTGATGGGACACCCTGCCCCCTTATCCTGAATATATGGCTCTCTGTCTCTCAGATGTATGACACTGACACAATTTATGTGAGAGGGCAGCAAGAAAGACCTAGCAGTATGAATGACAGTGAAGTCAGCAAGCTATGTTACTTTCTTCTTTAATTTATTGTAATGAGGCTTTTGTTCTGCTTCAATGGGAATGACTAGTCACCCTTAGTTTTTAACCCTTTGAGTGCCAGAGGTATACACAAGGCAATGCTTTGCATACCACTTTGGCATTCAAAGGGTTAAGGTCGCATGTACAAAGAAAATGCTCAGTTGTGGAGTAAACAAATTGCAGCATAGGGTCCAAATAAATTGACCCAAATGTCCACTGTTTTAAATTTTTTAACCCCTATAATGCTAGAGAGGTCACCAACACATTAATTCACAATGTCTTGGAACTCTCTCTAGCCTTCAGGCCTATCCTCCACCCCACCTCTCTCCTAACCAGGCTCTTCCTTCCCCCAACAACAAAAATGTATATTGCTTCCTCCCATCAGGCCTCTTACACCCTTAACAAGTTAACCCTATGAGTGCCAGAGAGGTATCTAATGCATTGGATACCTTTTTTGGCACTCAAAGGATTAATTCTCATCATGGTCAGATGCCACATTCAGGAACCAACTCCTGCTTAGGTTTTAACCTTGACAGCAACCAGGGTTAGGGTTTAAATAAATATATTAAATGTACAACCGGTGTATATGTTAATGTCTAGGGGTGGACATTCATAAAAATCACATACCTGTACCAACATATACACCAATATACTGTACATTGGTGTATATGGAATACAGAAATGATAGTCTTACGATTGTCCAACCCTTGCAATATTTTCTTAAACATATCACCTAGCATTAACATTAACCTTGACTTTGATAAGTGCAGTGCTGGAGGTTTGGGGGCTTGCTGTCCCATTAACTAATGCCAGTATGCCACGTATTGATTACACTGCAGCACATGATGCCTTACATCTGGGGTGATTAGTGAGGAGACTGGCTTACCTGCTGATCTAGATGGTGGAGTATGAGCACAGGCATATCTACTAGCCATACATTGTACTTAAGGCATGAATTCACAGAAACTGTTGTGTTACTGCCAAACAACACCCCAATATGTGTTCAGCAACATCTCCCGACTACAGTGATATCACCCATGCATAGGTTTGTTTGGTTGTTGGGGGAGGTGCAATGCCAAATCTCTGACATGTGCTTATCATTTTTCTAATTCGACATATCTTCTTTGCCTATTTTCTTTTTTGGGACCTTTTTACACATCCCAATTTATTTTATTTCCATGAATCTGCATATATTTGAAATGTTACCACCACAAGGTATTTTATATGGAGTGTTTTGATGCCTTTGATGCAACAGTTTTAGCCAAAAAAATTGGAGAAAGTGTGTTGTTGGTAATTTTTCATTTTTACACACACATTTCTTTTTGACTGTGATTTAGGAGAGACTGTTGTAGGTTACTGCAAGAAAACACCCCAGGTTGTATTCTGAAAGGCTTTCTGAGAACACCCATGCCCCCATTCATAGGTTTGCCAGGATTTTGGGAAGGTTCAGTTACAATTGTAGGACATGTCATTTAAATTGAAATTGAGAGTATTTCTTCTGATCGGCCTATCTTTAGTTTGGGGCCTATTGCATACCCCAGTTTTATTTATTGCCATGAATGTGTATATATTTGAAAAGTTGACACTCCAAGGTATTGTATATGGAGTGTTTTGATGCCTTTGATGCAATTGTCTTATCCAAAAAAATTGGTGAAAGTGTGTGCTGGTAATTTCTCAATGTTAATTTTTACACACACATTTCTTTTTGACTGTGATTTAGGAGAGACTGTTGTAGGTTACTGCAAGAAAACACCCCAGGTTGTATTCTGAAAGGCCTTCTGAGTACACCCATGCCCCCCATGCATTGGTTTGACAGGGGGTTTGGTAAAATACAGCACCAATTTTAGAACTTGCTCATAAAAATGGAGCAGTTACATGTAAAAGTCTGGAGCAGTAAATGTAAAAAAATCAACTCAGGAACAGTAAAAAAAATAACTAAAGGACAGTAAAATAAAATAAACTCAGGAACAGTAAAAAAATGACCTGGAGCTGAAACTGTAAAAAAGTCAGTTTCATTCCGGGGTTTGCTTTTTTGTACAGTAAAAAAGCCTTGTAGGTTGCAATTTGCATAAGATAAATTGCAACCTCTTTGTACCAGGCCCTTGTCTTCTGCATAATTAGCTAGGGCTTTAGCAGCTGATCTGCCAGATCAACCCCACCAATATGCCGGTTATAGGCCTTGATGCACACTGGCTTGTTTGTGACCTCAGCTCTGCCACGTACAGAGACCTCCACAGTCTTCTCAATGTGGATGGTGGTGAGAAGGCATACATCCTTGTACTTGACTGCCAAGAGCTCCTCTTGGTGCAGAGCTGAGGTCTCCCTCCTTTGTAGCCGGGTGCGTGCCAGTTCTTCTGGGAATCCTATGCAGTTTTTGAGAATAGTACCGCAAGCTGCTGTTTCAAAACAATATAGTCAGGGGCGGGCTGGCTCGGGGGGCAGGGGGGAAATTGCCTCCCGGGCCGGTCATAAATATGGCTGGTGGGCCGCAGCCTCCCTTCATCACCTGCTTGCTTCCCTCAAGCACGTGAGACTGGCTGCTGGACTGGCCCAGCAATTTATGCGGTAGTTGTTTTATCAGCCCAGAGCAGGCAGCTCAGGACTGTCATCAATCAAAGCAGGATACAGTTGGAGGTGGAGTGGCGACGATAGGTTGCCTAGCAACAAACTCGTCTTTGGGAAAGGGAAGTGACGGAAGGCAGATATGTGGTGCGTGTGCGCAGCACAGGGGCAGTGACTGGCGCCTGGAGAGCCCTGCAAAGCAGGTTATAGGACTTTTGCAGCTTTATTCAGACAGAGTTGCTTGCTTCGAATAATGGACTCAGCACCCAGCTAAAAGTAAGAATGTAAGAGTGTATTTTTCATTGTCTATTTATGGATCACTGTGTGACTGTATTTGAGGTTGTAAAATTTTATACTTGTGTACTAGTGTATGCATTAGTGTTCTGGGGTATGAATGTGCTAGTGTATGCATTAGTATTCTGGGGAATTAAGGTGAATGCACGTGTGTGTTATTGTATGTATATGTGTTGCCAGGGTGTGTATCTATGTGTGGGCTGTGTATATATGTGTGTGCCAGGGTGTGAATGTGTGTGTGCCAGGGTGTGAATGTGTGTGCTAGTGTATTCACTAACTTACACATGGATACACTAGCACACGCATGCATTCAAGAGTATGCCAGTGTATGCATGTGTGTGAATTTGTGCTAGCGTATACATGCATGGGTGTGCCATGGTGTAAATGTGTGTGCTAGTGTATTTGTGCATGTGCCAGGGTGTGAGTGTGTGTGCTAATGTATGCTCCGGGGTGCAAGTGTGTGTGCTAGTTATGTGTGTATTTGCCAGGGTGCAAATGTGTGTGGTAGTGTATGTGCCAGGCTATGAGTGTGTGTGCTAGTGTGTGTGTGTGTGTGTGCGCCAGAGTATGAGTGTGTTAGTGTGTGTGTGCATGTGCCAGGGTGCATCTGTGAATAAAAAATACAAAGTAAATAAATTAAAAAAAATAATAATAATATATATGTGTGTGTGCGAAGTGACCCTGGGGTGTTTGTAGCATAAACATGATTCTAGGGAGTGCAGGGGTGGGCAACCTGAGGCTCAATTGTTAACAAAAGTCACCTCTAATTATCCTGAGCCAGCTATTTGAGGATGATGGGGGTTGTAGTTTAACAAAATATTAGTATTATCCACTGCATCAGCACCACTACCCGTCCTTCGTGTCACACTGCCATATTCTTTTCACTTTATTCCCAAATTCATTGCCTTATAATTCCCACTACTACCTAAAGTTCCCTGTTCCACTGCCTATTTACTTCCTGTTTACCGCTGTCATCCTCTTATTATAAAAAAAAATAGAGTATGTAGACATGCCAACTTGTAGTATGCCTGGTTTGTAGAAAAACTGCAGGGAGACTGTGGGAGATGGGAAGGAAAGCAGTGAAAGATTGTGGCAGGAAGGATAGGGAAGAAGAATATTGGTATGGGGATGGCAAAAAGGGATGAGGGAGGAAATCTCTGATGGATACAAAACAGAGTAGTGGTGGTGGTTTCTTTAGCTTCACTGCCCAAAAATAGGAGTTGGTGAATGACTGTTGACTCCATGATGGTAAAGCAGTAGATAATATTAGGATGACTAACAGCATCAGATACAATTGTCAAGAAAGAAAGAAAGCCAAGGTATCACTAGTGTAGTTCCATTTCATTGTATGCTCTGTGGTATCACTAGTGTGCCATCATTTAATTTTTGATGTTGGTGGTATCACTAGTATAGTTCCATTTCAATTTAAGCCTTAATACTTGCTTTAATTCACAACATTGATGTCAATTATAAAATTATGAAAACTGGCTAGACTGGGCTGTAAAGGTAGGCTGGAGAGAGTAGAAATTGGCCACTTGATTGTACTTGCCGCCCAGGCCGAATGTTGCCAGCCCTCCCCATAATATAGTAGCTTGAACAAAGGGACACTTGTATAAAAATTGTCAAGATACAAGTGGTACCCTTTGTTCAACAGGGGGAGAATTAGGTCCGAGACAATCTTGCCACTGTTTCCCAGATGTTCTGGGCAACCTGGAGGGTCAAGGTGGCTATCCTTTCCCTCGTACACCCAGAAGGCCTGAGTATACCCACTCTCGATCTCACAGGGTTTATACACTTTCACTCCATACCTGGAACACTTGGAAGGAATATATTGCTTGAATCCCAGCCTTCCCTTATATTTCATCAGGGATTCATCCACGCAGATATCCCTTCCAGGTGTATAAGCTTCTGCAAACCTGGCAGCGAAGTGAATAATCGGGGGGCAGATCTTATACGGCCTGTCAAACTGGGGGTGCTCCCTAGGAGGGCACAGGCTGTTGTCAGAGAAGTGCATGAAATGAAGTATCATTTCATACCTCTGCCTAGACATACACTGGGCATAAATGCTGGTACAGCAGATGGGGCTAGGGTTCCAGTAAGACCAGATGGAGGGCGTCTTGATGATGCCCATCAGCATCGTTAGTGCCCAGAATTTGCAAAATTCTGGCACATAAATGGGGGTCCCATGGCTGCTTTGCCAAAAAAAGAATGTGGCTTAGCAGCACGGTACTGCTGGGCATATACATTTGTTGGGAGACAAATTCCCCCAAGACATCATCCCCTAGAAAGAGCTGTATAAACTGCATGGGGTAAATCCTGTGACATTAAGATTGATGCCAGAATCTGCAGTAAAAGGTGGGATATCTGGCTTTTGTAGATTAGACGCTACCCACTCCTCTTCAGCATGCGGGGGGCCTAGCAACCACAGGTGCATCACTAGATGATGTATCTGAGCACTGACCAGGGTCAAAGTTGGAGCCTGACTCAGTGTCCTCAGAATCTGAGGCAAGGATGGCATAAGTCTCCTCAGCGGTATAAAAATGCTGCAACCGCTGCGACATTACTAAAATTGATAGATCAATGCCTAAGCAGTGATCTACAGCAAAGAAAGGGCTAATAGCTCTTAGAAGAGCCTTTGGTTCTCACAATTTTTTTTAAATCTAAAAAAAAAAACCTCAAAAAATGCACAGACAGTAAAAAAGTTCTGCTGTGCAAGATCAATGCTTATGCAGTGATCAGTGGCAGGGAAGAGGTTAATACAGGGAAATGAAAGGGTTAATGGCTCTGAAAAGATCATTTGGGTCTCACAATATAGAAATTTATAAACTAAAACTACCTAAATATTTCACTCTGATAAAGCTCTGTCTCCCTCCTTCACTAAAAGACAAGCGAGGAGAGGGAGGCAGATCCAGGGTGGTCAGAGTCAATATTTACAAATATTGACCTGACCAGGCAAATGATGATCATTGTTATGATCACTGGTATTATAGGGGCAATTTCTGATTGGATGTTGCTAGCCTGCCTCTATGATGAGGCAAGCTAGGAACACCCCCAGAAGACCCATGATGCCACTGCCCTAAGGAGGGCAGTGCCATATTGCCTGCCACCGGACCTACAATTAAATTATATATTATTTATTTTATTATTTATTTATTTTTTAACTTTAGCTGAGTGCCTCGACCCCTCAAGACAGTCAGCACTTGTTGCAGAGCATCGGAAGCATTGCCGATGGCTTCCGATGCTCTGCTTTAACTCCAGGCGAGTCGTGTGACACAACCGGGAAGTGATCGCTCGCCGGGATCGATCACAAGCACCGAGGGGGTTAACCTCAGTATTGCAGGATGCCTCAACATCATGGCATTCCTGCAGTACTGATAGAGTGGCTGGAAGCAATCATGATCGCTTCCAGCTCTCCGTTTACCGGAGGACTTACCAGGTACGTCCATTGTCACTAAGTGACAGTTTTTGTGGGACAGACCTGGTAAGTCCATTATCCTTAAGGGGTTAATAAAAAAAAGTTCACAACTGCAAAAGATGATAACATCTGCTTCAATGCTACAGTCTAAGATAAACATCTAATTAAAAGACTTCATACTTAAATTTGGAATTCTTGGGAATTTAGTGCAAACCAACATCTGCTAATCAGGATGTGACTCAGTACAGGCAACTCTGTTATTGGATTAATAGCGTTATGTTTATAATAATTAACTTTCACATCTATTTGTCTGTTAATCTTCAATGAAAAACAAATATCATATTGTCTCTGTGTGATGATATACAAATTATAATTTGTATATAGTTTGTTGAATAATTTAGACACATTAGGGGAGATAAGACATAATAAAGAGGTGATCAAGTGGAGAGAACGTCTCCAGTGATATCACTTCTCCAAGTCCTATGTTATTCTATGGAACCAATGCACTAAGACTTCTACAATTTTGGAGATCTTAGTGCAAAGGCTCTATAGAATAACAAGAACTAAGCAAGGGAGTTAAAGGGATAGTAATACTTAAAATGTAAAAAAAAAAATATGTTGTAGGGTTTATCTCCCTGAGTAAAACAAGGGTACTCTTTATGGTCCTGGGACCATAAATCTCCATAGGATCATGTAGCAACAGCGCCACTGTACAATTTCAGGCCACTGTGACTCCTGTTAGAGATATTTCCAGCACATTGCATTACAGACCTCTTTAATATCCACAGAATATGTAGATAATTTATCAAAAATTGTTAGTCATCTCCGAATTAAAAAAAAATATGCAGCATCCCAATTAGGGATGGGGAAAACTTGCAAAAAACTGAACTTCCATCAGTGCAGGAAAAAAAAATCAGTAAAAAGTAACAATTCCCTGTTTTTTCCACCTTTTTCATAATAATATATCTCCACCCACATGCATAGTTTTCCCCATTTATTTCCACCTTGCAAGTTTAAAAGTGGTGTTGGTGTGCCATATGTTGTTCTGCGCTTGTGATAGAGACAGAGAGAGAAAGAAAGAAAGAAAGCTGAACTTTTGATGCTAGCTAGTGTATGCAGATAGACAGATAGGAGTATTAGTGGTAAGCACTGTATCTTGTTCTCTGCTTGTAGGCATGAAGGAAAAAGGGTGAGTTTAAAAACATTTTTTAACTTACAAGTGACAGACAGTCTGGCAGGTAAACCTTTCTCCATGAACTAGTTGATCTTGGCTGAGTCTCTGCTGAAACTGAGTGATAGATACTACACAGACAAACAATATAGCATGCATTTAAGATAACAAATAGGCAAGAGATGCAACTTGACATATTGTGTGGCACACACATCTCTCCGACATCTCAAGAACAAGAGAAACAAGCATAAACTTTGATGAGATGTGTGCCTCTAATGCTGCAGCTCTGCTCTTTATTCCTTTTACTGCAAGCTGATGGTGATACTAGAGAGTACATAGGTCTATCTTGTACTATAAAAACTAATACTCCAGTCCTTAGGAGAAAAAAGAGAATTTTGACACTAGCTAGCTAATAGTGTAGAAGAAGGCAGGCAAACATGGACAGCTGGGGGGATATGTACTAAGGGTCAATGCTATGGTGATGCATGTCTGTTGATGTTTGTCAAGCACATCACCTTTGAGAGATGCATCACCATATGCACTAAAATTAAGGAGGCATGGGGAGGAGAAAAGACTGTGATTTAGCATTTCATTCAGATATAAATGTGGCAAAGTGTTGGAGTGAAGGCAGAGAGGATGCAGAGAGACTCCAGCACCAAAAACAGAAGCCCTCACCTTGTCCTTTGAGTGCCAGCAGGTAAGCAATACATTGCATATCAATTCATTGCTCACCCCTATGGCTCTTAGAGGGTTAAGGCTGCATATTATTTCTACTAGTCTCATCTCCACAAACAAATAAGACAGAGAATGAAGAAGAAGGAGCACCCTGGGGTTTCATCTAATTTACCCAGAGCCATGGAGGATACCAGTCAGAAAGCATTATTCACAATCAGAAGTCCAGTTTCCTAATCCTTTGCGATCTCAGCATGTTTGATTTCTGTCCCACTGCAGTCCCCATGTTCAATAATGAATCCTTTCCTTAGCATGTACTTACTTTCTGTATTTAGCCACATAACTTACATCATGGATCATGATGCATACTGTGTAAATGGACACAGAAAGTATATGCAAAGGATAGGATCTGGTGCTTGTCACCACACTAAAAAATTTGGAGCACACATACATGCACACACCCAAAGATATGCTTCACATACTCTCACATTGCTAGACACACTGGCAGCCTGGACATGTGAGCGGATGTGACTTTGTCAAGCATCACCGATGGTCTTCAGGAGTGAAGTCTCATCCACTCACATTGCTAATACACACTGCATAAGACAACCATGCTAGGCAATTATATCTTTGCACAGTGTGTCTGGCAATGTGAGCAGGTTTGACTTCACCAAGTAGTACCTCTGGCATCCTCTCACATCTACTTACTTCCTCTCTAAGCACTCCCATCTCAAGCCTAAACCCTTGCCTGATCATGAATATTCTATGTGGACATAAACCTAATTCACTCCTGTGGTTATTTTTTTGCCTGTTATATGGTCAGGTCAAGGAAGTGCCACAGATCCAAACAGGATTTGATTACTTCATTTAAATGTTTGTCTGTTCAACAAAACAGGCATATGTCCTCCATTGGTCACATTAATGTTTTTATAGATCACCCCACTTTATTGAATCTGCGTGGGTATCATTACTTATGAACCAAGTGAAAGAGGTATTTAATTATGTTGCAAATGAGAACAATATTTTTTTCCATGTTGCTTATCTACATTGGATTATAAGCTCCATCTTTAAACAAACGATGGGAGCACTCCTCATGTATAATCACCAAAGGTAAACCCATGTAATACTAGCATGGGGTGCAGTAAGAAACCATAGTTATTCTTTGTGCTCAGATTATTTTATGGATAATTTGGATTGTATATCACTTTGAAATATGAATGGATTTTGGTGGAGTCCATCAAATCTTTGGGGGTACCAGTTACATTCGTAGTTATAAATTTAGTTATAACGGGGTTACTATGGTGATGAATACTACTTCCGGTTACGGGGTTTAAGAAGCAGCAGGGATAGTTGGCTAATTTGATATTGTTGGTCTTGACGAAGCTCTTTGTAAGATGGTGAAACGCGTTGACCTTAATAGGAGACGATTCCGGAGGATCCTCAGATAACGCAGCTACGCTATATTTGTTGGTTTGGAGGTTGGAGATGGAGATGTCTGAACGGACAGTATGAGAACTGAGACAACCTGTGAGTGGAAATTATGGAGTTATTTGGAGGCGGGAAAACATCATGTGCCCAATACTGGTGTGAAGACAGGTGAGAGTATCCCTATACATTAAGATTTTAAGCCTACCACACTCCATGGATGAGCTAGACTCGGCTGCAGCTTGGAAACCTAACTAAAATTACACATTTCTATATTGTGATTATCAATCGATCTCCATGCATTAACTGTGATGTGGAAATACTCACATTGTATTACATCTCCATCAACTGCTTATCATCGGTGGACTGTGTATTCACCTCCATTCCATACATACTAAGATAACATATGAATATATCTGTGAACTGCCGTTTGTTATCTATGTGAGTCTTTAGGGCTCCCAGTGCACTGAGGACAATTCATTTTGTTAAGTTGATGGGGGCAGCTAGAGTTGGATGTAGGCAGGTATTTATTTAGGGGGCTGGCGCCAGTACAGGGACCCTTCTTTCTTTTATGTGATTATCTCTGTTTTTGTTTTTATATTTGTATTTGGTGTTATTGGGCTGTGGGGGGTGGAGGAGGTTTTGGGGGTGCAGTGGAAGACTTATACACCACTAATTGTTTTATACTTTATATATTGATAAGTAGACATTTTGTCATGAATAAATTTGATATTTTTTCTAAATATATTATTTTTGTGAAATGTATTACTGGTTTAGTGCCTCATTTAATCCCATATCTTTTTTCTTTATTCTATTATTATAAGCTCCAGTTGCAATTTCCTTCAGCCCTTACCCTGAACATGTGTAGATGAAGTAAGAATCAACTATTTTATTTAAATCTCCCTATTTAGGGTTTAGGCTTATTCTAGAGATGGAATCGCTTTACCACGTAATCCAATCATTTATTGTTCACAACATTATGGACATTATATATGAATATCATATTCTCCATGCAGTAATTCTTAGCTCTAGGACAGTGCTTTCTAAACTGTGTGTTGCGACACATTAGTGTGTCAGCTGCAGTGCGTAGGTGTGTCACAGGCAAAGGTGCCGTTTACACAGCGCGAGATTGTCATTCAACCCAAGCACGAGCTACACTGGGAGCTGAGATAAAACACTACTACTTAATGGTCGCATTTACACAGCGGGAGATTGCCTCAGTGTGCTGCATACAGCTGGAGCGCCACAAAAGATTTGTAACAGCTGGAGTGCCTCTGTGTGCTGCATACATAATATGTATGCAGCACACAGAGTCACTCCAGCTGTTACAAATCTTTTGGTGGTTCAGCTGTTAAAATCTTTTGAGATACCACCTCCTCTATACCTCTGCCCTCTCTTTGGGCTGCCAGGCTGGAGTGTCCCTGTGCGCCGAGGCTGCCTGTCACATGGGTGCTGCTTCTGCTTGTAGTGTCGATGAGATAGGAAAGACGGGCAGTACTTCTAAAATCAGTTATGCGCTATCTATTTAATAATGCGACATGAGAATCTTGCTCTTATATGTAGCGCAACATTCTCATGTCGCCCTTTTAAAAAACACACGACAAGCTTAATGCCTTCTGCAGTATGAATGAAAGGTTTCCATGAGATATGTTGTGTCCCCATAATCTTCTTATTACAATTTATGTATGTGTCTGGATCTTTTATAAGGGATTATTAGTTTAACCTCCAGTTTGTTAGCAAAACTGAATTACGAAATGTCACGAAATGATACATGCCTAAAAAGTATGTTACCAACATGAAAAGTTTCTAAAGCTCTGCTCTAGGATAACATATTCTAAGCAATTATATCACTTCACTTCTATCAATTGTGTCAAGCAAACATGTTTATTTGTCAAGAACTGGACACATTATTAACTTTTGACCACAATAAATTGATTCCACACAGGTATGTTTTCCACCTGGAAACTCTGTTCTATAAGTAATATAATTACTAGTGTTTTCTATTCTGTCCCTTTAAAGAAATTAACCCAACCCTTAGTAATAATTGAAATAATTATACACAACAAATTCAGAGAAGTATTCAGCTCATGGGGCTTGTGAACTAACGAGTGATAAAGAGGTGATACCAGGAAGATGACTTTCCAGTCAGATGGGGGTGTTTTGCACTAACATATGATAAAGAGGTGATATAATGTGGAGATGACTTCTACAGTGATATTACTTCTCCAGTTCCTATTTAATTCTTTAGATCTTGTGCACTAAGATCTCCAAAGTTGGTGCATTGACTCCATAGAATAATATAGGAAGTGGAGAAGTTATATCACTGGAGAAGTTTTCTTCACTTTATCACCTCTTCATAACATGTGGCGTTAGTGCATCTCCCCTATTGTGTTGCAATACTTTGGATATCTTTCTGGCACTCGAAAGGTTAATATACACAATTAGATTAAGTAGATAAACCTCTGATATTCTATATATTAAGGGGTAAATATATTCACTTTTTTTTCAGCATTTACATGATTATAGTAATTTCATAATTACATTTTGTCATAATAGATTGTAAGCTTTTTGAGCAGAGAACCATTTAAAGTGTTTTCTTGTCCTAAATACTGTTGATCCTGTATTGTCTAAACCTTTAAATTATGAAGTGATGAGTATGCTTGTGATTATATTTAAATAAACATATTAATTTCAAATTCATTTTTTTGACAGATTTGTAATTGGTGTTTTTTTCTCTACAAGGAGGATTTATTACAATATTGGTGTATTTGTGTCATACTCAAAGGGTTATGATGGCAAAGACATCTTAGTCCACGCTGTCAATATGCCAGTGATACAAATATGGCCCCTTATCAACCTTTAGTGCATCTCTCTCTCTGGAGTTTCCAGTTGTTGCAGGGAGAGTGTGTGTGATTTGTAAACAAGGACAGTTTAAAAAAATGTGACTGATAGGTGACAGACAGAGACAAGCATTATATTCTTCACCTGACATTGACAGACAGAAACATAGATCCAGTTCGAGTTATTTTTATTATTGGGATGGGAATTATTGTGGCCATAGAAAGCATAGCCTGGAAACACAAATTTTAATGCACAGGATTTCTTTCAGAAATAGTGAAAATCTTTGATTCTCTATGAAAAATTCAGTGACAAAAATGTGGCTTTTCACCCATCCCTACTCCCAATAACCTTCATATTTAATGAATACAGTTTCAGTCTTTTGAGTTTTTAAGAAAAATCTGCTAAATACAGCTTAGAATTTATTATGCTCAAATAGGTCATCAGCTGACATAAAAGCAGAAGAAGCTTTTTTGTGACTATCCATCACATTCTGGTGACAAACCCAGCAAAAACAGGAAATGTTTGCTATCACATTTTGGCAGAATTGCCTTTTTAATGCTTCCTCTTGTGGTCTGAGAGAACTTCAGGACTTTCAAGACAGAGAAAGGGCCTTATCAGTTGTCAGAAAAGGCCAAGACCCCAACCTTTCCAACGTGTCCTCAGTCACCTTCCTTACAATCACTCAAGTTCCATTAACCACTCAGGTACCTTACAGGTTGCAAAACATTGCTGCAAAATGTCTTACAAATTCGCTGGCAGTAATGAGGTTAAATGAAGTTAAACATAAACTAAAACTACCTAAACTACTCAAACTACCCCTAAATCCCTTGCTAGCTTAAATGGACCCACCATTAATGTAATCATTGCCAGACTGGCTGAGAAAAAATTGCTGTCAATGTGTTTCAGAGGTTCATCACTGGAGAGTTTAAACTTGTTTAAGGCTAAATAGGCTGTAAATAAATTCAGTGGCATAAAGTTATCTCCATATCTCTATACTAATCAGATCACAATGGAAAATTTGAAAAAATAATATATGGTGTTGGACTCCATATTATATTTTATAGAATTAAATTTAAAAATGGGGTACATTCACCCTCTGCGTTTTTAAATTTTTTTAACAAAATAAATTATATGGGGTACATATACCCCATTTTAAATCATTGAGAAATTAAACAACAACAACAAGTAAATCAATATGGGATCCAGAGTCCCAAATTGATTAATTTGCTGGCTAAGGAAGGAGTAATAAAACCTCTTCCTCTATGCTGCCACTAAGAGAATGTAGCAGTTACCTAGTTCCAGTGACGCTGCTGATGAAGACACAGGAGGTGACCATATGTCGTGGTCACTTCCTCCCAGATGTCACTGACTATGCCTGGTTTGAGCGAGCCTGGCGGCGTCATTGGCCGCCCATGTCCTCCCACCAGCTGGATTTGGCGCTCGCTTTGAAGCAGGTGCGGGCCGCTGGTTTGATGCATTGCAGTGGGATGCATCATTTACGGGCACGAAGCGGCAGAATGACACAGATCCCTGTTTTGTACTGCTTGGCTGTAATCTCCGATCCACATCCTGGGCTTTGCTTTAAGAGGAAACTGAGCCAATTCTTAGTTGCCCTTGCGTTGTTGTTCTACAAAGAGTTTGGTTTCCTTGGGCTCTGTGTATTACCTGGCTTGTCTGACCAGCCATCCTGGTGCTGACCTGTGTCTGACTATTCTCCAGCCTACTCCTTGTGTATAGCGGACACCCAATCTGGTGCAGACCTGTGGCTCTGCTTACTAATTATTCTGTGTATGACTCGGCTTGTCTAACCAGCCATCATGGTGCTGACCTGTGGCTCTGTCTGACTATTCTCCTGCCTACTCCTTGTGTATAGTGGACACCCAATCTGGTGCAGACCTGTGGCTCTGGCTGACTAACTACTCTGTGTATGACCCGGCTTGTCTGACCATCCATCTTGGTGATGACCTGTGGCTCTGTCTGACTATTCTCCTGTCTACTCCTTGAGTATAGCAGACACCCAATCTGGCGCAGACTTGTGGCTCTGGCTGACTAACTACTCTGTGTATGACCCGGCTTGTCTGACTATCCATCCTGGTGCTGACCTGTGGCTCTGTCTGACTATTCTCCTGTCTACTCCTTGAGTATAGCAGACACCCAATCTGGCGCAGACTTGTGGCTCTGGCTGACTAACTACTCTGTGTATGACCCGGCTTGTCTGACCATCCATCCTGTGGATCTGTCTGACTATTCTCCAGTCTATTCCTTGTGTATAGTGGACACCCAATCTGGTGCAGACCTGTGGCTCTGGCTGACTACTCTGTGTATGACCCGGCTTGTCTGACCATCCATCTTGGTGATGACCTGTGGCTCTGTCTGACTATTCTCCTGTCTACTCCTTGAGTATAGCAGACACCCAATCTGGCGCAGACTTGTGGCTCTGGCTGACTAACTACTCTGTGTATGACCCGGCTTGTCTGACTATCCATCCTGGTGCTGACCTGTGGCTCTGTCTGACTATTCTCCTGTCTACTCCTTGAGTATAGCAGACACCCAATCTGGCGCAGACTTGTGGCTCTGGCTGACTAACTACTCTGTGTATGACCCGGCTTGTCTGACCATCCATCCTGTGGATCTGTCTGACTATTCTCCTGCCTACTTCTTGTGTATAGCGGACACGTAATCTGGTGCAGACCTCTGGCTCTGGCTGACTAACTGCTCTGTGTATGATCCGGCTTGTCTGACCATCCATTCTGCTGCTGACCTATGGCTCTGTCTAACTATTCTCCTGCCTACTCCTTGCTCATAGTAGACACCCAATCTAGTGCGGACCTGTGGTTAAGACTAACACTCAGTTTCATTTTCCTTGTAACTGACGGCAGGCGTGCGTCTGACTACTTGTAACTGACGGCAGGCGTGCGTCAGTGTATTTTCCTATCTCTGGCCTTTGAAAGATCCCTTTGCCTTCCCTCTGACTGCAGTCGTGAGTCAGGTTGTCTCTAGCAGTGCTTCCTGAGTACCTTCCTGGACACAGAGACTACAGGGGTGCATGTCTGTCTGGTAGAGGTTCTCTCATTTAGGCAGACTCCTATTCCTTATATAGTTGCTGACCTCTAGTGGGACCTCTACTGTTCTTTGTGTCTAGTGCCTGTGATTTCTCCTAACTATTGTTATATTCTGTTTGTATTGTTATATAAATATTGTCATTTTTACTATACTGGTCTGACTCCTGAATTATTTATGGGAAACTGTGACAGTACGCAAGGGCCATGAATTCAGACGGTACTAGTAAGACAGCTTTTCAAAGCATCCTTGACAGGATAGAGACACAGGATCAACATATTGATCAGTTGTCTTTGGCCATGCAAACCTTGCAGCACATGACGTACCTCGAATGCACTAATCCACAAGAGGTGGCCAACTCCGCTCCCTCCCTGGCACCAGTGGTTCAAACCTCTTCTGATGGAGACAAGATCAAGATGTTGTCTGGGTACGTTCAGCTCCACAGCGGTATGGCGGGGATCCTGATGCTTGCCGTGGTTTCCTCAATCAACTCAGCATTTATCTTGAGAAGGTTCCGCATACCTTCCCTTCTGAGTGCAGTAAGCTTGGCTTTTTGATTTCTCTCCTCACGGGTAGGGCGCTGGCCTAAGCCAACCCATTATGGGAGAATGACAAACCTATTGTGCACAACTTTACGGAATTTGTGAAATCTTTCAAGAGACTTTTTGATAGACTAGGTGTCACGGTTCCCAGGAATAAACCAGGAGTCAGTACGGTGAAGTAAAACAATCTTTTATTAGAATAATCACAGCAGTGCACGTAAACAGATAACACACAGAGGGTGATCAAAGAGGCAAGCACTATATCAAGAATAGCAGTCTGCCAACAGTTCCACCACACTGTCCGAGACTAGGCCTCAGACCATTGGAGCCTTGTGGTAATTCGGAACACCCAAAGGACTAGCACTGTCTCAGCCTGCAGTCAGTAAGTTAGTAGTCTGAAACAGCCCCAGGTCTGCACTAGGATGGGTGTCTGTGGAGCGAGGACCAACACACGAAGGAAACAGACAGAGCCTCCTAGTGAGCACCAGAAAAGATAGTCAGACAAGCTGGGTCATACACGGAACGGGTAGTCAGCCAGAGCCACAGGTTTGCACCAGATAGGATATCCACTGGAGCATTTGTATGCCTAATGCTCAGTGGACAGAGCCCCAGGTTAACACCAGAGTGGGTAGTCAGACAAGCCAGGTAATACATGGAGTGGGTAGTCAGCCAGAGCCACAGGTTTGCACCAGATAGAATATCCACTGGAGCGTTTGTATGCCTGAGGTGCAGTGGACAGAGCCCCAGGTAAACACCAGAGTGGGTTGTCAGACAAGCCAGGTAATACATGGAGTGGGTAGTCAGCCAGAGCCACAGGTTTGCACCAGAAAGGATGTCTAAGCCAAATAAGAGCGCACAAGGAGAATGGTTAGACAGAGTCACAGGTCAACACCAGGATGGATGGTCAGACAGGCCAGGTCATACACAGTTCAGGTAGTCAGCCAGAAGTCCTCACCAGATTGGGTGTCCACTGCACAATGGGAGCAGGCAATAGAGTGGTCAGACAGAGCCACAGGTCAGCACCAGAATGGATGGTCACACAAGCCAGGTCATACACAGAGCCCAAGGGAAACAGAACTATATTGTACAACAATGCAAGGGCACCTCAGTCAGGATTCAGTCTGCCTTTTAAACCCCTCCACAGAAAGTAGGTAGGAGGAGCAGCTCAGAGGGAGGAAGTGGGTAGGAGGAGACTTCAGGAATCAATCACATAAAACAGAGGCCTTCTGCATGCTTGAAGCCTCGTGCTTGCAGATGACGTATCTAGCTTTGATGCATCATTCTGGCGACATCCGTGTGGCATGGACGTCCTCTGATGCTGAAGCATCTTTCGAGCGTCGTCTGAAGCGGCGGAGCTTGAACCAAGGTAATCTGTAACACCAGGCCGTGTGGTATCGGCTTCAAAGAACCATTTGCCAGGGCACTCTTACTGTGGCGGATTACTCTATCTAATTCCGTACCCTGGCTGCAGAAGTAGGTGGAATAATGAGACATTGTTGGCTTCCTTTGTCCAAGGACTATGTGATACTTTGAAAGAAGAGATTGTGGCACAAGATCTACCTAAGGATTTGGAGGATCTGATTTCGTTCTGCATCCTGATTGACACCAGGATCAGGGAAAGACCCTCATTTAGGGGGCGCATGAGGAGGCCTCCTAAGAGTTTGCATTCCTGCTTTTCGGGCCCACCCTATCCTCCCTTGCCTCCTATGCCTCCTAAACCTGTCTCAGAAGGTAGTGAACCTATGCAGCTGGGTGCTACCCAGCTTTCTATGGAGGAGAGGGCCTTTGGGAGGAGGGAGGGGCTTTGTCCTTATTGTGGTAAACAAGGACATCTGTTGTGGTCCTGCCCAATCCGTCCAGGAAATACCCGCACCTAAGATTCAGCTGGGGACAAAACTTAGGTGGCATGTAACAGTCCCCAGACAAAGTGTCTGATAAACCTATGTTGACAGTATGCTTTCTTTGGGCAGATAAATCTGTCTCAGTTTCAGCTTTACTAGATACAGGTGCTGCTGGCTGCTTTATCAATGTGGAGTTTGCAGCCAGTAACTCTATTCCACTGCTACCAGGCTCTTCTCCACTGGCCGTAGAAGCCATTGATGGTAGACCCTTGATGCCCTCGCATATTACTCATGAGACTGAATTGTTAACCCTGAGGGTAGGAGCCCTACACACCGAAGTCCTGAAGTTTCAGGTGATTAATTCGCCACATTACGCCATCGTTCTGGGTTGCAGGCACATAACCCCAGGATGGATTGGCACACATGTGACATTTTGGCATGATCTCCACAATGTACTAAGTCTTGTTTCTCTTGTCCAGTAAGACTAACTCATGCTACAGCTCTACTCCTTCCTGAGGAGTATGAAACATTCAAGGATGTGTTTAGTGAAAGCTAGGCTGGGGTTTTACTGCCTCACAGGCCTTACAACTGCTCATTGGAGCTTATGCCTGGCACAACGCCTCCTAAGGGTGGTGTCTATCCTTTGTCTGTGGAGGAAAATAAAGTTATGGAGGAATATGTTTTGGATGCGCTGGCCACAGGCATAATTCATAAATCCACATCTCCTGCTGGTGCTGGATTTTTTTTTGTTAAGAAAAAGGGCGGAGAGGTACGTCCGTGCATTGACTTCCTTGGGCTAAACAAACTGATGGTCAAAAATGCGTATCCGATACCTTTGACCAATTGAAAGGGTCTAAAGTTTTTACGAAACTTGATTTAAGAGCCGCATACAACCTTGTGCAGATAAAAGAGGCGAGATGAGTGGAAGACAGCCTTTAATACCCGGAGCAGGCATTACGAGTACTCTGTCTATGCAACGCCCCGGCTGTCTTCCAGGAGTTCATCAATGATGTGTTAAGAGAACTCCTACAAAGTTGTGTGGTCATATATTTGGATGACATCCTCATTCATTCTCCAACGATGGAGACCCATCGGTCTGATGTATGCAACGTTTTGAGTCTTTTACGTGTGAATAACTTGTATTGCAAATTGGAGAAATGTGAATTTCACAAACCTCACCATGGACCCTCAGAAACTGTCCGCAGTAGTGGATTGGCCTCTTCCTATGGGACTTAAAGCAATCCAAAGTTTTTTGGGATTTGCTAACTACTACAGAAAATTCATTAAAAATTTCTCTACTATTGTCAAACCTATACTGACCTGACGCATAAAGGGGCTAAGACCTCTGAATGGTCTCAAATGGCTATTCTGGTTTTTGAAAATCTGAAGGCTGCTTTTGCTACAGCTCCGATATTAGTACATCCCAACCCCTCCCTGCCCTTTACCTTGGAGGTTGACGCATCTGAAATTGGAATGGGCGCCCTGTTGTCACAAAGCTCAGCTCCTGGTGAAGCTTTGCACCCTTGTGGATATTTCTCTAGAAAACTGTCTAAAGAAGAGATGGTATATCAAATAGGAGACAGAGAATTACTGGCTATTATCCTGGTGCTAAAGGAGTGGAGATACCTCTTGGAGGGTACTAAAACTCCTATCCTGATTCTGACCGACCACAAAAACCTCATTTACCTTTCAAAGGCTAAGCTCTTGTCTTCCAGGCAGGCCAGATGGGCACTGTTCCTTTCACGGTTTAACTCTGTGGTCTCTTATCTCCCTGGCTCTAAAAATGTTAAGGCAGATGCGTTGTCTTGCCAGTTTTGCAGCCCCTCCAGGGAGGAAGTTCCACCTTCACCGATTATTCCTGCTGATTGGATTCTTGTGACTATACATACTTGTATTACTTCTCCTCTAGGAGAGGAAATTTTGGCAGCTCAAGCAAATGCCCCAGAGGAAAAGCCAGATGGACAGTGCTTTGTTCCTGCACAGTTACGCATTAGGTTGTTGGAGACTTATCATACATCAAAAATTGCTGGGCACATTGGTAGTGACCAATTGATTTGGTCGTTGTCGCAGGTATTCTGGTGGCCTAGTCTCCAGTCCAATTGTGCTGCCTTCACTGCTGCTTGCAGTATGTGTGCTCAAAAGAAGACACCCAGACACCTGCTAGTTGGGCTGTTCCAACCAGTGCCCAACAGGCAGCGTCCCTGGTCACACATATCCATCACGGTGCCCGTGATCCTAGCTGCAGGGCAACATTGCTACTTCCGGGTTTCTCCGTGCACAGTTCTTATGGACCATTGGGTTCTGGCTCCGCCCAGGGCTAGCCTTTTTATAACGGGTACTGTTATTCTTTCAGCGCCCTTTCGTGGTGTACCTGTACCTATTGTTTGAGTTGCTGCATGTTCCTGCTCCGTGTATGACCCGGGTCCCCTGACTTCGCTTCTGTCGCTCCTGTGTTATTGATTCACGTTGCTGACTAGGACTGTCTGACTACCTCCGTGTGTACCGGACTGGCTTTGGCTGAGAACCCGCTTCTGTTGCTGGCTAGGACTGGCTACTACCTCCGTGTGTATCGATCGGCATTCT
Organism: Rhinophrynus dorsalis; assembly: GCA_037306005.1. Taxonomy (NCBI): domain Eukaryota; kingdom Metazoa; phylum Chordata; class Amphibia; order Anura; family Rhinophrynidae; genus Rhinophrynus; species Rhinophrynus dorsalis. The sequence continues at coordinate 291,250,485 of CM074721.1, forward strand.
GGCTTCTGACCCTTCTGTGTGCATACCTTGAGCTCTGTTACTCTCACTCTCGTTACTCGGCAACTTCCGCTACATCGCCTGTTTGGCCTGTCACTCCCTAGGTCACCTGGGAGACTGAGTTGCAATTAGCTCCGTTTCTTCTATTCCCTAGCGTACTAGGTATCCGGTCACTAGCCAGTATCCATTCTGTGTTGCCTCCACTATCCCTAGCGTTCTAGGGAATCGGTCACTTGACAGTGTCCTATCTGGGTTGCCTCTGCTATCCCTAGTGTTCTAGGTATTCGGTCACTTGCCAGTGTCCTATCTATGTTGCCTCCACTATCCTTAGCGTTTTAGGGACTTGGTCACTTGCCAGTGTCCTATCCGTATTGCCTCCGCTATCCTTAGCATTCTAGGGACTCTGCCACTTGCCAGTGTCCTATCCATGTTGCCTCCGCTTTCCTAGTGTTCTAGGGACTCTGTCACTTGCCAGTGTCCTATCTGTGTTGCGTCCACTATCCCTAGCGTTCTAGGGACTCGGTCACTTGCCAGTGTCCTATCCGTGTTGCTTCCCCTATCCCTAGTGTTCTAGGGATTTGCCCTGCAGTTACCTGCCACTATCCTTGGTGTGTCTTTCCACGGTTTGGTGCTATTGTGGCTTACTCTGTTCCAGTATTCGGTCGATGGATCAAGCCTTCTTGGCTCCTGTTGAATTGTTTTCTTTGCATATTATTTCTGTTCATCCTGACCTGTGACAGATTAGGGAAGTACCATGGTACTGTCCTTATCTGGCCTGAGTAGGGTGATCATCCCTTGCTGTTTGTTTATGTTCAATAAAGCTGATCTTAACCTTACCTAATTTGTCTGAATGTTCTTACAAAACCGTGACAATATCCATTGATTTTATGGTGGACCTTCCTAGTTCCATGGGATATACGGTCATACTGATGAGTGTGGATACATTTTCTAAAATGGCTCACTTCGTGCCACTCAAGGGCTTACCTACCGCGTAGGATTTGGAAGTGGTATTCACTAAGGAAGTATTCCGACTCCATGGCTTACTATCACGGTGCCGGTTATTCTGACTGTGCAACATTCCTACTTCCGGGTTTGCTTTGGCTGCTTCTTATTGGTTCTGGGTTGCTAGCCCCTCCCAGGGCTTGCCTTTATATACTCCCTCCTGTCACTATGCCGGTGCCCTTTCGTGGTGTTCCTGACCTGATGCTTGTAGCTGTGTTCCTGTTCCGTGTATGATCCGGTTTCATCTGACCGTGCTCCTGTCTCCGTTGCCTGTTTACTGGACCTGGCTTGCCTGACGACGACCCGTTACCGATTTGGCTGACTACCGCTCTCTGTGTACCGATCCAGGCTTTGGCTGACTACCGCTCTCTGTGTACCAATCCAGGCTTTGGCTGACTACAGCTCTCTGTGTACCGTTCCAGGCTCTGGCTATTCCGCTATACAAGCCTGTGATCTCCGGTCACTAGCAGTGCTACAACTTGTCAGTTTGCTCCTACCTGTTGCCTCCGGTTGCACTACATCTCAGCCTGTGCCTCTTGGCAGTTTCTGTTTGCATACTATACGCCTGTGATCTCCGGTCACTAGCGGTGCTACCACCTGTCAGTCTGCTCCTTTTCACTGCCTCCAGTTGCGCTGCCTCTCAGTCTGGGCCTCCTTGCAGTCTCCGTTAGCATACTATCCAGCCTGTGTGCTACGGCCTCTAGCGGTGCTACCTCCTGTCAGGCCAAACGGTCCGCTATCTCTTGTTGCGCTATTCTGAGCAGTCTGCCTATTTACACCGGTTGCTCCCCGTGCAGTAGGTGCCTCCCCTGTGTGCCTCAGGGCACTTCCTCTATTACCGCTTATGCTATTCCTGGGATGCCTTACCTGGTTATAGGTAAGGCCGGTAGAGCCTCCTCTATTCCTTGTTGGTAACATTTCCTGGGCTGCCTTACCCGGTTATAGGTAAGGCCGGTAGAGCCTATTCACCTCCCTATATTGGGGTGCCTGCCCTGCAGTATAGTTCACTCTTAGGGCCTCTCCGGACCTGTACTGCTGAGGTTTCATTCCTGTCTCTGTTCCAGTTTTTATTTGCATATTTTGTTATCTGTTTGTGCCCTGACCTGTGTCAGATTATATCACTTTCCTCTGTGTGAAGTCTGGACCCGTGTAGGGCCTCTTTGTTCTTTATTTTGTTTAATAAAGCTTCATTATTTTAAACTTACCAAATTGTTTGAGTGTTCAATAAAATCGTGACACTTACATAGGGTGATAGTGTCCGATAGAAGAAGCCAGTTTGTGTCCCGCTTCTGGAGGTGTTTCTGTGCCCAGATGGGTATTCAGTTGGCATTTTCTTCTGCATACCACCCATAGTCTAACAGTGCGGCTTAAAGGTCTAACCAAGCCTTAGAACAATTTCTAATTTGCTAAATCTCTCACCACCATGACAATTGGGCTACCCTGTTACCTTGGGTGGAGTTTGCCCGGAATTGTGCTGTTAACTCTTCTACTCAGAGTTCCCCGTTTTTTGGTCAACTATGGGTTTCAACCCTTGGTTTTTCCTGAGACCTTCCAAGCAGAAGCTATTCCAGCTCTTAATGAGCATTTAAGGGCAGTCCACTCTTCTTGGGTTTGGGTACAGCATACCCTACGTGGTTCAGTGCAGTGACAGAAAAGTCAGGCTGACCGTAGGCGATTGCCGTCACCTACCTTCTGTGTGGGTGACAGAGTGTGGTTGTCTTCCCTTAACCTTCACCTCCAGGTCCCTTGTAACAAATTGGCTCCTCGATTCATTGGTCCTTTCCATGTGTTGCATAAAATTAACCCTGTGGCATATGCTCTGGAACTTCCAGTCCATATTTGCATTCATAATGTCTTCCATGTTTCCCTGTTGAAACCCTTAGTCTGCAACCGGTAAACCGCCACTCCTGTTCATCCTGCTCCCGTGAGAGTTGCAGATCATGAGGAGCACGAAGTACAGAATATCCTGGACTCTCATAGGATCCAAGGGTGCCTACAGTATTTGATTCACTGGAAGGGCTATGGTCCAGAAGAACGTTCCTAGATCCCAGCTGAGGACATTCACGCTCCTGTCTTGATATGTAGATTTCATGTACATTTCCCTGACAAACCCCCGACTGGTTCCTCAGAGGAGGGGCCTTTGAGGGGAGGGTACTGTGACAGTTACATAGTACCAGCAATGCTACCGATGAGGACGCAGGAGGCGTCGATATGTTGCGGTATCTTCTTCCCAGACGTCGTTGACTATGCCTGGTTTGAGGGTGTCTGGCGGTGTCATTGGCCACCCATGTCCTCTTGCTACCTGGATTTGGCGTTTAGCTTTGACGCAGGTGTAGGCCACTGGTTTGACGCATTGCAGCAGGATGCGTCATTTACAGGCGCAAAGAGGCAGAATGACGCAGACCCCTGTTTTGTACTGCTTGGCTATAATCTCCTCCCATTCACTTCTTGGGCTGGGCTTTAAGAGGGAACTGAGACAATTCTCAGTTGCCCTTTAGTTGTTGTTGTACACAGGAGAGCTAAAGAATTGCGGTCTCGATTTGTTGAACGGGGGTATCCCAAATCGTGTTTAAAAAATGGATACCAGCCTTGAACTCCACTAGAGAGCATCTGCTCAATACAGCTAGAAGAGGGCAAAATTTGTCTGACGGGGACACCTGGTATAGTGGGCACTTTTCCCTGTGGTACATGTTCTATTTTCCATAGATCATTTCAGAGGAATCCTTAGTGGTTAACTTAGCATGGAGATCTTCTACACATACTGTTATGTATTTCTATTTTTGTTGTTATATATAATAGTATTTTTCTTTGACTTGTATTTTGAAATTTTGTATTCAATATTTATCTTGTATGATCTCTTGTATAAGAATGTTGAAAGCTATGATACATGGTTACTATTCAGGATGGGCTTTATTGGGTACTCCTTGTATGATTACCTCATTTTACATCTATGGTTCTTATGGGTGCATCCTATTATGGAGTTCGGCTGCTAAGCAGCCGATCCTCCATGGGACCAGTTCATGTGGTTATTGACAGCTTGAATGTTGGTGATTTGGGTATGTTCTATTTGCCCCTCTCTTTATGTGTTTTACTGTGATCGGTACCCATGTGACTATACCTATGCTGTGTTTGATATTTTGTATTGATTTGTATCCAGTTTGGGATATTGTCATAATCAAAGATTGGTCACAAGGTCGCGATTTACGGATACCTATTTGTTTTGAGCATGTGATCTGTTTTGTTTTGATCACGTGATCTGTGTACATAGACAAGATATATTTATGTAGCTGTTCATGTTTCCGTGTGCGTCGGCACTATTTTGTTTGAATTTGGACGTGCATGGGTGAGTTTTATGGGAGTAATCCTAAAGGAGGGTTTGTATTCTAAAAGGTTACACGGTCGGGTGTTGGACTTCTCTGCTTTCGGAGGTAGAGCCTAAGCATCCGGTTTGAGGGAGGTCCACCTCCTGACTACGTTATACCCATTCTCCCTTTTCATTGGTAGGAGGTACTTTAACAGCCTGTCCCTGTTTAGTACCACTTTACCACTGATGAAGCCACAGCTGGTGGCGATACGCCACTCCCTTGTAGATTTAGTCTAAGTATCACTGTATTACTTTATCGGGTTATATCCATCTCCCTTGTAGATTCAGTCTAAGTATCACTGTATTACTTTATCCTTTTATCAAGTGTATATCTGTTTCATGCTTTATTTGTAGCACTTTATTATTGTGAAATAGAGACACATTTACAGTTTGGAGATTATATTAGGATAATATATTCCTCTGGGTCCTCTGGGCTCCTTGGTTTTAATTGATTTTATGCCTTGATATTGAACTATTTCTTGTATGAATAAGGCTTATTTCTATTTTTGCTACTTTAGTGTGCCTCGTTTTCTATGGGGTCCTGTTTATTGCAGTCTTTTGGTTCTTTTACCATTTTTCTGTTTCTATAAATGTTACTCCATGTGTATAGCGGAAACTCAATCTGGTGCAGACCTGTGGCTCTGCTTACTAACTACTCTGTGTATGACCCGACTTGTCTGACCATCCATCCTGGTGCTGACCTGTGGATCTGTCTGACTATTCTCCTGCTTACTCCTTGTGTATAGTGGACACCCAGTCTGGTGCAGACCTGTGGCTCTGGCTGACTAACTACTCTGTGTATGACCCAGCTTGTCTGACCATCAAGTCTGGTGCTGACCTGTGGTTCTGTTGGACTATTCTCCTGCCTACTCCTTGCTCATAGTAGACACCAAATCTGGCTCTGGTTAAGACTAACGTTCAATTTCATTTTCCTTGGAACTGACCCAGGCGTGTGTCTGACTACTCCTGGGAACTGACGGCAGACATGCGTCAGTGTATTTTCCTATCTCTGGCCTTTGGAAGAGCCCTCTGCCTAACCTCTGACTGAAGTCGTGAGTCAGGTTGTCTCTAGCAGCACTTTCTGAGTACCTGCCCGGAAACAGAGACTACAGGGGCGCATGCCTGTATCTGGTAGAGGTTCCCTTGTTTTGGCAGACTCCTATTCCTGATAGAGTTGCTGACCTCTAGTGGGACCTCTACTGCTCCTTGTGTCTAGTGCCTGTGGTTTCTCCTAATTATTGTTATATTCTGTTTGTATTGTTTAATAAATATTGTCATTTTTACTGTACCAGTCTGACTCCTGAATTATTTATAGGAAACTGTGACAGAGAAGAAGTTAAAAAAAATAGATTAATGTGGTCAGGAAGGAGCCCCCATAGTAATATAAATAATGCCCAAGGAGGCATCCAGGATCCTATCCTCTACCCATCTGGAGCTCCTATAAAAATGTATCCCTGCCTCTCCTCCCTAAGAAAGGGAGACTAATGTATGAACATGTGTGTTTATTTGAAAATACATGTTCATCTACTGTAGCTGTTAAGGTCCGGTGGTGTCTGAGATACCCTAATTTTCTCAACCCTGTAAAATAAATAAAATAAAAAATAAACCCCAGAAAAACCATCCAACACATACGCTGCCAAAAATAAAATGTTACCCCCCCAGTCCTTCTTGGGCCGGTGAACAAAACAAAGAAAAAAAAAATAAAATGAATATGTTTATGGGGATATGAGGACCAGGACATCACAGACACACAGGGCATAACTACAGGGGGGTTCAGAGTGTGCAAGGAGGTCTAAGAAAATGTGGTGAATGGACCATATATACGTTTTTTAGCAATCTTAATCCTGTTCTCATCAGGATGGATGCATGGAGGTAGTGTTATTCATCCATGTTGCATTTTATTATGATTTTAGCTTACTTTTATTTATTTAGTTTTAAATTCTAGCCTCATTAGCAATGGAAAGATTAGTCCTATATTTAGATGGGATGATGGGGATGGCGGAGGACATTATTATATTTTTATGTACATGTAGGTAACTCCTCCATTGAAGTATCGCTACAATCTGGCAAAGGAGGGATTAAACAAGGTTAGCAGAAATTTAGGAAGGGTGATTGAGGACACTATGGATCACACAAGGAACCAAATGGGCTTTCCCCCCTGTTTCCTTATTCACCCAGCCTAAAATAAACATGCTTTCAATAGGAAATAATTTCCCTGAAGAAAAAAATCATATGCACCCCAAACAGAATCAGTGGTGCTTGCTAGAAATGGAATTTGATGTCTACATGAGGCTTATTCTGCTCACTTTTCTCAGAACATTTAGAATATTCTTCAGAAAAAAAATAATGAATTTAAAAGTAGAATATAATTTAAGTTTGTAAAGCTAAACATGTGCATTGAATATACTTAACACTATGTAGGATTTGATGGATGGTGCAGCATCAGATTACTTGCTATAGTTATGGAAAATGTATGTTTGGCTGGCCTCTCAAAGGTAATGCAGCATAGTACAAACATAGCCAACTCTTAACCTCTAGAACTACCAACAATGCATATTTTCAAAATATCCTTATTTGAGCACAAACGGATTAATTAAAGTCACTGAGTCACTGACTGATCCATCTATGCTCAAGCAGCAATATACTGAAAACATGTCCCCTTGAGGACCGGGGTGCATTTCCCAGGACAGTATATTCTAAATGCTTTCAATTCTTGTTTTACTATATTAATTGCTAAAAGACAGTATCAATGGCAGAAGGCTCCAAGTTTGGTCCTCAAGGGCAGCAAACAGGCCAGGATTTAGGGTTAATCAGTGACTCATCCTTTCAGTGCAGGGACAATACACAATACCAGCATTCCCATTTTGCCAATCCCATACAATATACGGACCTGGCAGATTCCCTCCATCTCTTCTACTGTAAAAAATAAAAAAACAGACCTCATTGGGGGGCATCAGGACCATCCTGATACCCCCCACCCTGGTATTTATTGACTATCTGATCATGATAGGTAGTCAATACTGGCGACAAGGGAGGTAATCACTGATTTCCTTCCCTCCTACTCAACCCAGAGTTACTCAAACTTTCTAGCTGAGTGGGATGAGCAGACATGCCCATTTGCATCATACTTGATATCAGTGATAATGCTGTGGATTCCCTCCTCCTCACTGTCAAGCTGGGACTTTTGACCCCCCTAGCCTGGCTCCACTGCCCAACAGTAGTCACAGATCCCCAACTGCTGTCTGACCCCCTGCCTAGTGCCCCTGCCCACTGGTAATCACAGTCCCCACATACATATTTTGACACTCCAGATTTGTTCCACTGGTGGCCAGAGATACGCATACACAGCCTCCTTCTCTAGATTTGTTCCTCTGGTAGCTTTGCTGTTGGCACCCTAGGTCAACCCATACCAAAGGTGTACAATTTGTCTCAGGCAGGTCCTAGGTACTAAATGCACTGTAACTTTCCATGGTGTTTAAAGATTTTAGTATTTTTGAAGTGACTCATGTGTAGAAAAGGTACATTTTTCTTACTGCTGCAAAACATTCTAGAAATAGTTGTGCATACTAGTGTTGAGCGAGCACCCGGGTGCTCGGGTGCTCTGACCGAGCACCGCCGGAGGCTCGAGTGCTCGGCCGAGCACCCGAGCCCCATTGAATTCAATGGGGCGACACGAGCATTACACCAGGCACCCCCTGCTCTGATGAGGGGAGGGTGCCTGGTCAATGCCCCCCTTCATCTCCACAATGCCCCTCTTCCACAATGTCCCCCTTCCACAATGTCCCCCTTCATCTCCGCAATGCCCCCTTCATCTCCGCAATGTCCCCCTTCCACAATGTCCCCCTTCATCTCCGCAATGCCCCCTTCATCTCCGCAATGTCCCCCTTCCACAATGTCCCCCTTCATCTCCGCAATGCCCCCTTCATCTCCGCAATGTCCCCCTTCCACAATGTCCCCCTTCATCTCCGCAATGCCCCCTTCATCTCCGCAATGTCCCCCTTCCACAATGTCCCCCTTCATCTCCGCAATGCCCCCTTCATCTCCGCAATGCCCCCCTTCCACAATGTCCCCCTTCCACAATGTCCCCCTTCATCTCCAAAATGTCCCCCTTCATCTCCAAAATGTCCCCCTTCATCTCCACAATGCCCCCTACCTCCAGTCCCTGGTGGTCCAGCGGAGCGTCTGCAAGATCTGTGCCTCCTTCCGGCACAGATCCCTGCCACCCGAACATGGCGGGCGAGCACATGGCGGTACTCGACGAGTACCGCCATGTGCCGAGCAGAGCGATGCTCGAGCCGATCCGAGCATCGGCCGAGCATGCTCGCTCAACACTAGTGCATACTCATCTTGTGATGCAACTGATTATCTGCTTTCTAAAATTGTATGCTTTGTCTACATTTTCTTCATTTCTGTACCTGTTATAACCAATTAAGTATAGGAAAGTCATATTTGAAAAAATTATGCAAAATTATTGTAGTTGGCCTAATTTTGTGCTTCTGGCACCCCTTCTTTATGTAAAGTTATGCAAGTGGGGTGACATTTTTCTTTGAAGAGCAGCAGGTAATAAGTGTAGTGGAAATTCCATAGTTTTCAATTATTTCAGTAACTTCGAAGGGGTGGAATTGTTAAAAAACAATGTTTTTTTTCTTTAGTGCCATCTTCTGGAAACATTTTTGCACACCGGGTTATGGTTAGAGAGGCAAGTGACTCCTCATTTGATAAGGTTGGATATCTACTTTCAGGAAATGTATGCTATCAGGGGGTTAGTTTGATGTTAATAGATAATATGGCCTTCAGACTATGGTAAATGCATTTTGGTTTAGTCTTTAAAAATGTCAGTAGATAATCTATTTGCTCTTGCCAATTTGGGCCACAGTGAAAGACACACATTTATTCACCTTTATATATTGGGTATCAGTATATTCAAGAAATATGTGGCATTCATATTTCATACTTTTTTATTTGTTACACAAAGCTTCTTTGAGATGCTATAAAGTAAATTGTGATTTAAATATACATTGCTGAACTTTTCTGAAAAACCCTATTTTTAAAAACTTCTTGCTTTTTCATTTTGTGTTGTAAGAAAAATCTGCAATTTTCTGAGATACGTTAGTCTATTTTCAGGAAATATATGCTTTTATACAGTTAAAATTTTAGGGCAGTTTTGCCATGCAGCCAATGGAATATGCATTTTTAGTGCATAAAGTTAAAAATATCCTTTTTGTGCTTGTTAATTAGGGGTCCCTGCAGGCCACACATGTAGGTAAAATTTTATATATTTGGAATGTTTGTACTTTGGAGATTCAGGGCTTTCAAAATAACTTAATCAATCTCAACCAATACAAGTGTTTTATTATATAGCATACTAGTTGAAGAGCCCGTTAAACGGGCCACAGTGCCACTGCCACCCGGTCGCGGGACAGTCATGCGCAGTAGAGACTGCCCGCGTTGCGGCTGATACAGAGCTCCAGCTCTGTATCAGCTGCGTCGCGGGCAGTCTCTACTGCGCATGACTGCAGCACGCGCAGCAGTGTCTACTGAGCATGATGCGGCGTTACACACGTTTTAGCGAATTATTATATATGATGATGATGATATTAGCAAACTAAGTGAAAGTTTTATGACATCATAGCTTGTTGCAAAATGGAAACATTTCTTCTCATGAGTCACCATGCTAAAGATGAATTTGTTATGGAAAAAACATTATATAGTTTTCCATATATAACTAGAAAGTTATCTAAGGGAATCATACTTTTTTTTTTTGTAAATCTTTTTATTAGCATTTTTTTTAAATTTCCAACAAACAGTATCCCATTGTCCCCCAGAAACAAACACAGAGTAAAAATAGTATATAATGCCATATATGGACAAGTATAGAGCATCTAGAAGATATGTTGCAAATACAAATAAAATCAGCATTTGAGCAGCAGTGGGATGAATAACCCCTCTGCTGGACTTACAGTACAGAGGCATGCATAGCAAATATCAAGATCAGCACATGGAAAAGATAGATATAGTGGAGCTTGCAGAACCTCTGAGTCTGTTCCTGTCACCCACCCTACAACCTCCCAGTTGCCAAAGAAATGTTTAGCTTTTTGTTCTCTGTGAAAAGTCGATTCCAGTTTAGTATGAAAAAGAGTCAGTGAGGGTGGGTCAGGATGTATCCACTGCTGCAGAATAGTTGATGAGATGTGTTTCAACAACTTGGTGTGCCCCACCTCACACATCACCCGGACCCCCAGGATCGCCTGTTCTGGCGACAGCTGCAAGTTTCGATAACCCAGCCTACACAAGTATCCTTCGACCCCAGCCCAGAGGGCCCGAATCGATGGACAATCCCAAAAAACACAATATAAATCCTCCCCCTGGGCTCCACATCCAGGGCAGGAATCATAAGGTAATATACCTATGCAGAATTGTCTATGTGGAGATCAATATGCCTGATGGACAAGGCACAATTGCATCTCAGTATAAGTGCTAGCTGATAATAATGTGCAAGTATTTGCCGTGGAAGTTACGATATCAACACTACTCAGATGAGGAAAGTGAGTTAGCCAGTCCACCCCCTCCCACTGTATACTTAACATTAATCTTCATATATTTATAAATAGTACTAGTAGAGAGCAAGGCTCTAGAGCCTGACCTGAGCATCCTATCAGAAAGCTTACTGTTCGAAGATAAGCAACCAAGAAATATTAATATCTTGTAAGTGTAATCTACAGTCCACTAGTGATTTCAGCAGTCTAGTGGTTAGATCAACAAAAGAGGTCAAGTCTCTGATGCCTCTAGTCACCCAGGTTGAGAATGGAGCCGATGCAGCCCCCGCCTGAAAACCCGGGTTGTCACAAAGAGGTTGAAAGAGAGTTGGACTCCCACCCTCCTCCAAGCCCTGATACTAGAGAACAGCAATGGGTTCCGAATAATGCCCGGGCCCATATCCCCAACCGGAGTGTGCAGCAGTGCCACCAAAGATGTTCCGTCTCCAAACTGCCCATCCAACCGGGAATCGGTATGCAAAGCAGTGCCAAGAATCCAGTCGACAGTATATCTTTAAAGAGCAGCCCAATTATAATCCATTAGATTAGGAAGATTAAAACCTAGTTGTGCCTAGATTGTTGTAGTATAGTCAGAGACAGTTGTGAACGTTTGCCACCACAAATGAAGTGTCTAACCGCCGAGATCAGTCTGGAGTGATCAGAGGCCGTCAAGACCAAAGGTAACACCTGTATTAAGTACAACAATTTAGGAAATGTAATCATCTTAATAAGGGCTATCTGGCCCGAAAAGGACAAGGGCAAAGTCTTCCAAGTATTAAGTTATCATGGTGCCCGTGCTCCCTTGTTTTTGTTTTCCTGTCAGTTTGTCCTGTGGGTGCTCCCATTGGCTGTCCTTTGTTGATCCTGCCCAGTATGGCCTTTATATACTAGGCTCCTTCACCCACACGGTGCCCATTCGTGGTGTTCCTGAACCAGTGCTAGTTTTCTGCCGACCCGGATTGCCTGACTTCTCTTCAGTGCCTGCTCCTGTGTATCGACCCGGCCTGGCTGATGTTCCTGCTCCTGTGTGCTGACCCGGACTGGCTGACGTTCCTGCTCCTGTGTACCGACCCGACTCGATTGACAATCCCGTTCCTATGTACAGACCCGGCTTGATTGACGTTCCTGCTTCAACGCTTGTTGTCACCTCGCCGACATTTTCACTTTGCAAGGAGATCCGGTTGCACTTGCTCTGTTGAGCACTTGAGTCAGTTCCACTACTGCTCCTGCAGGTTGCCAGTGTCTGCCTCCGTTACTGCTCCGACAGTGTGCCTTTGGCCTAGTCCACCTTTACTGCTCATACCAGTTGCAAGTATCTGCCTCCGTTATTGCTACTGTAGTCGCCATTGGCTTGTCCTCCGTTACTGCTCCGGCAGTGTGCCTTTGGCTTGGTCCTCCGTTACTGCTCATACCGGTTGCAAGAGTCTGCCTCCATTATTGCTCCGGTAGAGTGCCATTGGCTTGTCCTCCGTTTTCTGCTCACACCGGTTGCAAGAGTCTGCCTCCATTATTGCACCGGTAGAGTGCCATTGGCTTGTCCTCCGTTTACTGCTCCTGCCAGTTGCAAGTGTCTGCCTCCGTTACTGCTCCGGCAGTGCTCATTACTCTACTCCTGTTGTACTCTGGCAGTTCACGTTTTTCTGCTAGCATTGGATGACCTGAAGCTCTCTAAGAAGAGCTATCTCAGTACTTGACACATGTGACTGTTTACACTCATTGATGAACTTTAACTCTTGCAGTACCTTAGTCCTGGGAAACTTATTCCTCTTGCCTGACCTGTGTCAGTATATACTGCTTGTACCTTAGTTTTGTACTGGACCTGTGTGGGCAATTGTATTATTAACCTGTCGTGTGTCTGTATTATACTGCCTGTATACTACAGGACCTGTGAGGGTTCTTATTTTATTGTGATTTCAATAAAACTGTATTTTTATCCTAAACCATTGTGTCTGTGCGTCGAACAAACCATTACGTAAGTTCCCTGATCAGGGCACGAATTAGAGGAGTATAATTTTGTGAGTAAAGTGTCGTTGGGTTCTTGGGGATCAAGGTACCCAGGTAAGGAATGTGCCCCACTGCCCACTGTACCCCTATGTCCGGTATATGCAGTGGTCGTCTAACCCTATGCAGACATAGTGCCTTGGATTTACTGGTATTAATGTGGAATCCCATAACCGATCCGTAGTCAGTCAGGAGTCAAAAGAGTGGTGATAGAGAAAGTTGTGGGTAGGAAAGATAAAGTAATATGTCATCAGCAAATGTTGTAAGCGTAATAGTAGTGTTTCCTAAAGAAATGCCAGTGACTTCTGTGGAATAAAAGATTACTCTAAGTAACGGGTCCAGGGCCAAATTGAAAAGCAAAGGGGACAAAGGGCACCCCTGTCTGACCCCCCGTTCCATGGTAATAGATGCAGAATCCAGGCCATTAGATGTTATCACAGTAGTAGGGTTCGAATACAGTAGACGGACCAAAGTAAGAAACGCCTGACCAAAGTGGAATTCAATTACTCTAAACAAGTGAGCCCAGGCCACCTGGTCAAAAGCCTTCTCGGCGTCAAGACTTAATAAAGTGTTATAAGAGCCTGGGTCCGCGTCCCGAGAAGCTAAAGTGGCCGCTATGGCAGTTCTAATCCTCTCACTGAGTGTCGACCCCTCAGGAATCCTAATTGGTGGGCACATAACACCGATGGTAAAAACGTCTGTGGTCTATATGTGAAAATCTTTGCAATGATCTTGATATCTTGATTTAAAAGTGTAATGGGCCTATAAGAACCAACTAGGGTAGGATCTTTGTTCGGTTTGGGAATCAATATCGTCCGCCCTGTAAGTAGATTGTTAATCTCCGGGGAGTCCTGCAATAAGCTGTTGAACAATTCAGTAAGGTTTTACTAAGTGTGGTTTAAGTAATTTATAAAAATCAGCAGAAAACCCATCGGGGCCAGGACTTTTATGAGATTTTAAAGAATTTATAGCTGCATTAACTTCCCGCTCCATGACAGGTTGATCTAAGATCCCCCTCTGTTCAGGAGTTAGTTGAGACAGTTTAGCTCTGCGCAAGAGATCTATGCCCATGTCCAAATCATTAGATAGTCACTGAACATATACGTAACTATGGCTCCAGTTGAAGCTTTCAAGTTAGAAATGTTCACCCGGGGCTTTATTTGTTTAGCAAGTGGGGACAAAAGCTTGCCTGACTTGTTACCCCATTTGAAAAAATGGCTACGGGTAAATTCTAGTTGGGTCTGGGCTTTTGACAAAAAGAAGGTGTCCAAGAGTGCCTTGATCTCAAGGAATTTAGCATTATTTAATGGGGTAGGGTCAGAGGCCAAAGCCAGATGCGCACTATCCAAGTCCTCCTTTAAGTCAGTGTACCTAGTGGGCCATTCCCTACCCTGTTTGGCAATATAGGATATTATATGGCCTCTGAGAACAGCCTTTGCCGTCTCCTGTACATGAACTATGTTATCATCCAGATAGTTACCCCAAGTTAAATCCAAAAAGGACTCGAAGTCCACGGAGTCAGACATGTAATGAGGAAAGTACCAATGTCTAGTATGGGCCTGGTAACTCAGAGGTTGAGTTGTAATTCAACAGGGGCGTGGTCATATATGATGATTTTATGAATGTGGGTATGCTGTACATCAGGCACAAGGTCCAGGGAAATTAAAAATAAGTCTATTCTAGAGGATGTAGCATGGGCTCGTGATACATGTGTGAAGTCCTTAGTTGTTGGGTGAGTGACTCTCCACGGATCCGTCAGGGGTAGGGAGTGTAAGAGAAGACTCAAACCTTCATGAATCGGAGGCTGCGTTAGTAGAGGGGGGCCCAATCTGTCCAGGGACTGATCCACCACAGCATTATAGTCACCCCCTAAAATGATACGGCTACCCGTATGGGCAGTAAGTCAAAAATTTTGCAAAAGTAAGGTGAATTTGGAATATTAGGAGCATAAATGTTTACCAGTACAAATCTATTAGCTCCTACTGAAACATCTACTATAAGATAATGACCATTCACATCTACCTGGGTCGAATGAATTGTATAGTTAAGAGATCTACTGAACAGGATCACCACCCCTCCAGACCTGGAACCATGCAAGGCCAAAACACACTCCTTAATACAGGTGCCTTTCAGGGCAGCCGGCTCAGATGATTTCCAGTGTGTCTCCTGGAGGTGAACGATATGAGGTTTAAGCGGTTTGAGATGATTAGAAACTAACTTTCTCTTTATCGGTGTGTTTAGGCCATCAACATTCCAAAAAAGATACGGAGGGAGTCCTGTACTACAGTGGTTGCATCTGGCTGAGTATCCACCAGGGGAGAGCTAGCCAACTCCCACACATGGATAGGTAACCGACGCAAGAGCATACAGCAATCGGGTCAACCTCATGTCCCAGCATCTGGGGTTAGGCCCCAAATAAGGGTGAAGTGACACGGATCTCGACACGACTGAGCAGACAGTTCTTAGGACCAGACAATAAGACCAATCATGTAACATAACACCCGAATAACAATATAACAAAACATTATAAGGCAAAGGTATCTCTCAGTATCTCTAAGAAAAGAGAGAGAAAAAAGAGAACAGTGCAAGTATATCCATCTCACATATTACAGCAGATTCCATGAATCCAATTGAGTATGGGCTTCCTCAGGAGAGTTCAGGAAATGCAACTGGCCCTCATGAGTCACTTTAAGCTTTGCAGAAAACAGTAAGGAAAACGTAATCTTCTTGTCATAGAGCGTTTTACAGACCGGGGAGAAAGTCATACGCTTCGCCGTCACTTGGGCCGAATAATCCTGGAAAATCAACACCTTGGCAGAATGAAACAGAAGCTCTGGCAGTCTGCGATATCCCTGCAGGATCCATTCCTTGTCCAGGAAATTCAGAAGACGGATGATCACCGGTCTCGGCCTTTGATTTTGATCTCTCCGTTCCTGTCCCAGCCTGTGTGCTCTATCTATGATCAAGGGACGATCAGCAGAATACGGAAGGTGCAAGGAATCGGTTAGCCATGTTTGTAGTGTATCCACCAGATCTTGGGGCTGGACCAATTCCGGAATATTGATAAAGCGTAGGTTGTTATGATGGCTTCTATTTTCCAAGTAGTCGATCTTGTCTAGCAAATATTGAATAATTGTGGCTTAGGTGTCAGAGGATACCTGCAAACCATATTGAGCATCTTCCACATTGCTCTGCCTTTGCTCCAATTCTGTGATTTTGACATTCAATTCCTGAACCTCGAATCAAATAAAGACCATAGAGCCTTCACCACTTCAGAAGCAGTCTCTGCCGCAGGCATCACCGGGGAAGACAGAAAGGGCGACGGGGTCTGAGCCCAACAGAGACCCTGACTGTCATGGGTCGACCATATCCAAAGCAGGTTTAGATTTAGGAGTAGAATGAGATTTTGTCGTTTTTGAGGTATTTCTAGAGGTCGATTTTTTAATTCGACATGTCGTAAAATCTGTCCATGATAGGTAGGAACAATGGGATAGGTGTCACAGACCCCCGATGGAAAGGTCAGCCGGACCCACAGATACCAGTATCCAAGCGGGCAATAACTTGGGGCCGTCAGGCAGATTAAGCCACAGGCCCCTATAGGGCAATATAAGCAAAAGGAAGATATCTCCAGAATCCAAACTGTGGTAGCACAGGCTGGCATAACTCTCTAGGTATATGGTCATATAACTAAGGGTCTAGGGGGGGCAGCAGAGAATAAAACCATTAGAGGACCGTAGGCAAGGAGGTCACAGAGGTCTCCAGCTGATGTAGATTTGCCAAACTCTGCCAAGCCAACAAATAAGTATCTCCCTCCTCGAGTATGGCATCCCCGCATCCAGATGGCACCACACTGGCGTCCTCCATCTCCGGATCTCACCTCAAAAATGTCACCACTTCTCTCCCAGTCCACCGGGAAACCCAGGGTAACGACCCCTCCTGCCAGCTGGTTACAGTTCCGGTAGCTGGCGACTCACCAATAGTTGTGTTTGAGTGAGGTGGTTTGCTCACTCAAGGCTCCAGTCTCCAGAGTTCTCTCGCGGCATGGTTTGTCCAGGTCACAAGATGGCCGCCGAGCCCTGTGTGTGTGGCTCACTTGGGCCCGAATCCAGGGAAATCCGTGCTTCTCAGGTCAATCTGTCATGGGGGCACCCAAAGCATTGGGTAGCCACCTGATTCCTCTGCCTGTTGATTCCTATATTATGCCCCAGCAGGCGAAAATCCACCAAAAATAGAGATCACCCCAGGGAGCTGCAATAAAACGAGGGGTGCTTCCTATAGCCCCGCCCCCAGAACTCCCAAGGGAATCATACTTAACCCTTTGAGTGCCAGAGGGGTACGCAACGCATTGCAAAGCAATGCGTTGCGTACCCGTCTGGCACTCAAAGGGTTAAACATTGAATAGCAAAATTATGAAAATGTGCCTAACCTCCAGGGTCTAAGAAATGACCACAGCCCCTATCACTGAAAGTCTTATGCAATGTGATTGTTAAATTCTTTCCATTTGTGTCCTTGAGGACTGAACGGCAACACATATAAGGCTTTATCATGGAACTACAGGAGACAAACACTTACAAAATGCCCATTGATTCAAGTGGTATTGTAACCCGCTGAATACTAAAGAAGTCTCCAAAATCCAAAGGGTTAAAAGCATCATTAAAATCCATATGAATTTCCATTTCTTCACTATAATGCAGTTGGTTTGATTAAAAAATGCCCTCTTTTTATATTACTCAATAGAGCCCAAAGTGTGTTAATGTCATGCTGCTAGTGATCACACTAAAAGTTTTACACATATTATGGTTCAAGATTTGTTCTCAATAGAACTGATCACCTTTGAGGCTTTTGATTAAAAAAGCTATTTTGAACAGAAAAAGACAATTTAGACAGTTCTGCACTATTCATCTTTGTCATTAATATTTCTCAGTCTACGTGTAAGTTTGAATTAATGTTGAGTGCCCTCTTTTATTCTTTGAAGAATAATTGTAATTACCAACTTTAGGCCTCCAACTGAGGTTAGATTAGATGAATCAACTTAGACAATGTTATTATTACAATTTCACACCATTAGACATTCAAAGAAATAGCTCATCTGGGTTGTCCACAGTAGCTTGTCCTGATTTATACCTAAGATAAATTACAAATTCTTAGGCATCTTTAATTAAAAGTACCACTGTAATTCTCACGCTCAGCTACAAATCAAAGATCCCTCATTATTCTATAAGTGTGACTTTGTAACTCTAACACTTGATGATTACAAAAGTATTTGTACAACGGTCTTTACAAAACTGAATTAAAATGAAAGAGGGGTACTCAGTTTGTCTTTCAGAGTGTAGCAGTCGTCTGTTTATATGAATCAAATGACCTAGAGATAGTCCACAGCAGACTTGAAACAGCTGATCAGCTCATATAGATAGAAGATACAAAGTAGCAGTTTCATGTAACAGCTTCAATCTGTATGTGTATTTGAATAACATATGTGGGGCAGGGAATTGTTTAGGCTATAACCATGTGAGAGCACAGGGGTGTGCAATACATTGTGCTGCCTAGGTTCAAGGATGAAATGCTGCCCCCCTCTGCACACCAAAACCATACCCACCAAAACATGCAACATCCTTAATCATATTAACCCCTCTCCTGCCCCTAAAACCACATAGAACTGTAATTTTTTTTTGTTTTTACAACCCCTGTACCTCTTTCTTCCGCCTTACCTTTTTACACCCCTTGTACTTCTTCCTATCCCCTTGCCTTTTTACACCCCTTGTGCCTCTTTTTTTCCCTATTTTTTCCCTTGTGCCATTTTTCCCCTGTTTTTACCCCCCTGTGCATTTTTTTCACCCCTTGTGCTTTTTCCCCCATTTTCACCCCTTGTGTCTCTTTTTTCACCCCTTGTGCCTTTTCCCCCTCTTTTCACCCCTTGTGCCTTTTTTCTCCTGTTTCACCCCCTGTGCCTCTTTTTTCACCCCTTGTGCCTTTTTTCCCCCTGTTTTTACCCCTTGTGTCTCTTTATTCACCCCTTGTGCCTCTTTCTTTCCCTCTCTTCATCCCTTGTGCCTGTTTCTCCCCCCCCTTGCCTGTTTCTCTTCTCCACTCTCTCTCTTCTCCCTGGCTCTCTATTCACCTTCTGGCTCTTCCTCTTGCTTTTCAGTCTGCCCACTGCCCCACACTGATGACAGTTGGGACCATGTCACATGAGGAAATGCCGCGTGGTGCATGCTAGGATTTTCTTCGTTAGTCGGGGCACCAGTTTTAAACTTGCACTGGCCTCCAAAAGGAGGAAGAAAACCACAGCATGCTCTACATGGCTGTCATTAGTGGAGGCAGTGGGGAGACACCGCGCACAATATAGCATGCCTTGGGGCGGCAAATTGCCACCCCTGTCAGAGTGCCGCCTGGGTTCATGGACCCACTGGGACCCATGTAAGGGCCAGCCCTGCTTAAATGGTTACAGGAGATCAAATGATGTCTCTGTACCTAGAAAACTAAGGGAAGATCTCAACCTCTGCTTCTCAGTTTGGGACTGTTGACTATGACAGCACAGTCAGCTATCAGAGGTTACATAAACATAAAAACACATTAAAAAACATAAAAAAACACTCACATGAATATGGAGATGGCTCATTAAGCTGCATTTATATTTGTTAAAGTAGGCACTACAACATTGTAAACCTGGTGAAAGCATGGCATTGTTGGCACATTTACAGGATATTCACAGGGATATTCTGGTGAAGATATCTTAGTGCATATGACAAGAGGGTATGGGTGTAGATATGCCACAATGACACCGGCATGGCTCCTAATCGGACTTTAATTAATCTCCACCCATGGACTCCTTGGATACTGGTTCCTTTAAAATAGAATAATTGAAATATTTATTCTCACAATCCCCACTGAATTAAATCAACATGTTAAAGAATGCTAGAATTCAAGGCGTTAAAAGCCTAATTTAAATGAATGGGACTTTCATCAATATGCTTTTGTAATTTCACCTGTTTTCTTTTGTAGATTTTTATTTTTATTCATCAAGCTAAAGAGGTACAATTCCGAAGCAAACCATCTGCACTATTATGGGAAGATGAAGCTTACCATTGATTTAAATTGAACTTTTAACCCACTGAATTGGGAAGGAACTCAATGGAGGGGCTCAGTATAGGGGTGGAGCCCTAAGAGATAATTGCCCTTATGTATAAAAGGGGAGTAGTGAAATTCTGGTGCTGACCAACTGCACTACCAGGCACATATAAAAATTCCCCACTTTCGATTTGACTTGAATGGGGCTTTTTAAACCCTTGAATGTTAGAGAAGTTTCAAGTGCATTGTGAAGGAACCTAGGAGCTCAAGAGAGATGGGGAGAGAGGTATCCAACGAACTGCAGTCTAGTATTCAGAGGGTTAAAATACCCATTTTAATAATTGGGAATGTGGTGTATATTTGTCCCCTGCAGTATGGTTGAATTGCTCTATATTTGCTCCACTTTGTTTTTATAAATAAGACGCAATATAATAGGGATGGTTGAAAATGTTTGAGAAGTCAGAAAAACTGCACTTTTTCCCTTCTGCAGTAATTCTGAGAAAAGTACCATTCTTCTCTCTTTTCCATCTCATTTTACTGCACCCCCCCTTTGTTCCACATTAGCCATATAATCACATATACAGACTCTAGCCTTGTACCACTGCCTGGTAGCCTCTGTGATGGGCAACTTGAAGTCTTCCGGCTGATGCCAGACTACAACTCCCATTAGCTGTAGGACTACAAATAGTAGGCTCCCCCAGCCTTGTCCCATAAGAGCCATAGAACTGCACATGTTAACCCCCCCAGTCACATACCCACAAATACTGACCTTCCGGCCTTGTCCCACTGCCTGGCAGCTTCTGTGATGTGCAGCCTGAGACCCTCCAGTCAAATTACAGCTCCTATCACTGTTCCCTACCACTGCTGTGACCCTCAGTCCCATGACAGT
Source organism: Rhinophrynus dorsalis (assembly GCA_037306005.1). NCBI lineage: Eukaryota > Metazoa > Chordata > Amphibia > Anura > Rhinophrynidae > Rhinophrynus > Rhinophrynus dorsalis. The sequence goes on from CM074721.1 coordinate 291,271,342, forward strand.
CATAGAACCATGGATATTAACTCTCCAGACTTGTTACAGAGTAGCCATAGATCCTGCAAGGAATTTTTTGGTGGTAAGTAGGGGTGGGCAAAAGGTCCCATTGTGTCCCTGCAGCAAAATCCATCAAAACCATGTGGTTGTCTGTTTTTCTCTTTTTATCTAGCACAGAATAAAACTGAGAATTATGACATATGGCTTCAATGCAGATAGTTTGTTCATCCATGGAACTATCTGACTGCCATTTTGAGTGAGGAAGGAATTCTTTTACTCATTTGGGACTTAATTGGAAATGGCTTCAGTTTTTTTTATTTTTTTACCATCCTCTGAATCAACAGAGTGGTGTTGGCATGGGCTGGATTTGAAGGACGCTTGTCTTTTTTCTTGAAGCTGGAAGAACCATTATTCACAGATTTTGTTTTGAGACAAAAATGTTCAGACATCCATAGTGGTAAGTGAAAATGATCCTTTTTTGAGGAGTTTCTATAAGTGGGAATCTTTGTAAAAAAAAGTGGAAAATTTGCATTTTTTCACTAGAATTCCTGCAGACATAAAAATGTGATTTTTATTCATCCCTAACTGTGCTCAGATTAATAATATATATTACTATTATCCTGTGATATTCATGATGAACATATTTCTACAATAGATGAGCCTGAGTTTCAAACTCCAACTCATATCTCCAGAGCAATTTGGGGACAATCTAGATAATTTGCCTGGGATCATGTGCCATCTATATCTATATTTGAGTTTCGCTGAAAGTTTCATTTGCATTTTTAAAGCTATTTTGATCCTTCTGAGATGCAATACTATATGCCTAGACAGGTGCCATTTTTATTAGTATGTCAGTCACTAAAACTGTTGTGATTCAAAACTGAATCCAAATAAATCCTTTATTTCTAAAGCTTTGTTAAAGGAAATAGAGATTGCAATCTGATCTGCATTTAAAACTGGAAGAACAACTAAGCTATCTTCATGAATCTGTTCTCAAAATTATGGGGCATTTATTGTTTACCCCTTGGATGTTAGAGACACCTCCTGTGGGGAGATGCACTAAAGAGAGATAACTAGAGATGGGAAAATGTTTTTGCCTCATAAACAAAACAGGAGAAAAATGTCACATTTCATTGAGAGAAAATCTTTACACAAAAAGTACCCTTTTCCTGTTTTTTGGTTTTTTTTTAACCTAGTTAATTGTACTGAAATTTATGGGAATACTGAATTGTTATCGGCCATGTGGTAAGGTTCCCTTTTCCTGCAGGCATACTATAAAGGAGGTGTAATGTTTTCACAGCATGCCATTCTGTGTTGGTGAGTGGAAACCAGAGCAGCTCATTTTTGAACTAGAGAAGACAGGCTAATAAAGTAGAGTTGAAGCTTAGTTCAGGGAAAATTGTAGCTAGGACATTTGTTCTCAGTATTAGGGCGTCTGGGGCAGGCAATTGTGCTCCAAGTTCCTTGCTGATCTTGCTGTTATTATCTTTATGCTGGGGGAGTCTGGGGAAAGAAGTTGCTGAACAGGTTGTTTTTTTATTTTGTATTTTTTTTTACAGTGATAGGGATAGGGGGGACAAACAGTTAAAAAAAAAAAAAAAAAGCTGACAGGAACTTGTCTGGGGTTGCGGGAAGAGAGGAAACGAGGCTAACCACAAATACCCCATTGTTCTGATTGACTGATTTGGTTTGAAAGACACTGGCAGCTGTGGTCCAGGTTCTTTGATGATCTTGCTGTTATTATCTCTATATTATATGTGTCTGAGGGTGTGATAAGGGAGTAAAGAAGGTTAACCCCAAATACCCCAACATTTTCTCTGACCAATTTTATTTGAAAGATACAGGCAGCTGCAGTTCAAGTTCCTTGCTGATCTTGCTGTTATTATCTTTATGTTGGGCGAGTCTGGGGAAAAAAAGTTGATGAATAGGTTGTTTTCTTTTTAATTTTTTTTACAGTGATGGGGTAATGGGACAAACAGTTAAACAAATATATATATAAAAAATAGGTGACAGCTGACAGGGACTTATCTAGGGGTGTGAGAAGGGCACAAAGGAGGTTGACCACAAATTCCCCATCATTCTGGGTGACCAATTTTATTTGAAAGATACAGGCAGTTGCAGTCCAAGTTCCTTGCTGATCTTGCTGTTTTTTTTTTATCTCTGTGATATACATGTCTGGGGTTGTGAGAATAGAGCAATTTATCCTGACATTCTGTCTGATCGATTTGATTTGGAAGAAACATGCAGCTGCGTTCCAAATTGATTGCTGATCTTGCTGTTATTATCTTTATGCTGGTGGAGTCTGAGGAAAGAAGTTGCTGAACAGGTTGTTTTGTTTTTAACTTTTTTTACAGTGATAGGAGTTGGGGACAAAATTAAAAAAAATGTATATTTAAAAATAAATTGGTGACAGCTGACAGGGACTTGTCTGGGGGTGTGAGAAGGGAGCAAATGAGGTTGACTACATATCCCCCATCATTAAGACTGACCAATGTGATTTGAAAGACACTGTCTGGGTCCACAGCCCCAACTTGGCCAACCTGAGCTTGTCAATGTTGGGAGCATCCTATAGCTCTCTATGGAGCCAGAGGACTGTTTGCTGTCCCTGCTAAAGAGCAGAGACAGCAACTTCCCCCCTTAACCCTTTTAGTGTCAAAAGGATTTGGATTGCACACCCCAGTGGCATTGAAAACAAACTGCCTTCTGCTACAGCCAAATATTTAAAATTTTGACTCATCAGTCCAGAGAACCTACTGCCATTTTTCTTCACCCCAGTTCCTATGTTTCATGCATAGTTCAGTGGCTTGGCCTTGTTTCTATGTTGGAAGTATGACATTTTGGCAGCAGGTCTTCCATGAAGACCACTTCTGACAGTGTACCAGGGTCCTATTGTTTTCTGGCAATTCTGAGCTGATGTCACTGCTGGACATCTTCTGATTGTGACAGGAAGTAAGTATGATGTGTCTTTCATCTGCTGAAAGTTTCCTTGGTGGACCAGTGCATCTATGGTCCTCTCAAAATTGCCCGTTTACTTTGTTCTTCTTTAAAAGAGCTTGGACAGCACATCTGGAAACCCCTGTCTGCCTTGAAATTTCTGCCTGGGAGAGACCTTGCTGATGCAGTATTACTACCTTGTGTCTTGTTGCTGTGCTCAGTCATGGTATGTGACTTTTGACATTAAACTGTCTTCCGCAGCCTCACCTTGTTAGTTGAGTTTGGCTGTCCTTCACCCAATTTTATACTCCTACACAGCTGTTTCTATTTCAGTTAATGATTGTGTTTCAATCGACATATTAAATTACTAATCATTAGCACCCACACCAAATATTGATTTTATTTAGATGTTTCTTCTATTCAATCACTATGCATTTTGTTTATTGATAAAACAACTATTAACATGTCTATTTTGAAAGCATTCTTAATTTATAGCATTTTTTTACACCTTCCTAAGACTTTCGCACAGAACTCTATATATATATCAAAGCTTCTCTATCTTTCTGTACTTCCTAAACCAGCTGAGCCAGGTGATCAGTGGATAACTGATTCAGGTAAACAAAGGACTTGTATATGACAAATTGAGGAATAAATTCCATCTAAGTGCAGTTAGTGGAGTAAAACTCATTATATTCAATACGCTTAAAAGACTTAACTAAAATTACATATTACATATAAAAGGAGGACTAAACACTTCTTAAGTCAGCTAAGTGTTATTCACAGGTACATGATATTAGATGACAAATCTATCTACAGCTGTTTCAGTGAATATCGTAAAAAGCCCTAAAAAGCCCGCTCCTTGGGCAAAGTTTTTCTTACACCAGCAATTCTGGATAGGTCTCCTACAAAGGTTTTACAATGTAATGTCCTTTAAAAGAAAGAAAAAAACACATCAACAACACAACCCCTACTTACATTTTTATCAATTTAATCCCTTATTGTCCGCGGTCCTGGGAACTATTATTCCTTTAAGGACCACTTTGAAGTTTCCAACGTGCTTGTACACATGACCTGTGATGCGTACTGTCACGCCGCGCTTGGGACTGAGAGAGACCGCTCCACTCTTGGAGCAGTCAATTTCACTCCCCGTTTTTACTTACAGCGTTCCCGGAAGAGCGATGTAAGTAAAATGTACGTGACGTGCTATGACTGTCACCGGTCCTATACTCAAAAAAACGTGTGACGGTCATAGCACGGCACATGGACTTTAAGGGGTTAAATAGCACACCTACACACACCCATGTCAGAACAAAAAGCACACATAAGCAACAACACATGAAAATATTTCACTCTCTCTCCCTATAAAGGTGCACTCACATTACTGATGTTAACTGGATTCATATTAGTATGAATAACATATACAGTTGTCTCTCTTTGCTGTGCTTTCAACCCATTGAGCGCCACAGGGTTGTGTACAATGAATTGCACATCCCTCTGGTTCTTAAAAGATTAAACCACACATTTCACACTTTTTATTATGAACACTTTGAATTCTGAATTTATACAGCATATAAGCACAACTACAAACATCTCTCTTTTTCTATATGTCTTCATACAATGCCTTTTGTTGGCTGAGGACATCTTATAAATATGTGTTTTGCTACATTCACATCACTGATCACTGTGATCACTCACTGGAATCAAGACTACTGTCAAGTATGAATGAATACTCAATTCCCTCTTCTGTTCTCCTCCATTCTCATTATTCCCTTTATCCCCCTGACTAGCCTCTTGCCTCTCCTCTCCTCTCATTGGACAATGTGCCTCATTCAGATGTGGCCGTAGGAATCTGGGAGAGTCGATGGCAGTATTTCCTTCAACTTTTATTTAGAGCGTAATTAATAGCATACTGGTTATACCAAAAGATTAGTCTTGATTCTGGTGAGTGATCAGTGAAGTGAATGCAGCAAAGTACAGATTTCTATGATGTTCTAAGACAACAAAATGTATTTTATCAGGACATATATAAAAATAGAGGTATATGTACTTGTGATTATATTTTATATATATGTATATATATATATATATATATATATATATATATATATATATATATATATATATATTATACATAGTGTCCAAAGATCGGCACTCACGCTTTCAAATAGTAATGCCAGGTGCAATAGTAACAGATATTATACAACGGATAGGACTATGCACTTACGGTCTTAAAATAAAAAAAGTTTATTAATCATACAGCAACGTTTCGGTCCGTTACAAGGCCCTTCTCAGCCAACATGAACAATGATATAACAACATATAAATAGCCAACTCACCACTTGTGATCCCATACCCAGAGATGTGATGCCATAGAGAATGGACAGACCTCCACAAGGAGAAACCCCATAGAGATCCAATAATACCGACAAAAGATAAAATGAACAGAAAACACCAGTGAGAGCCAGTGGATGATTAAAAAAGATAATCTATAACTACAACAGAAGAGAATGTAAATAGATAAATAAATACTATTACAACGGGAGGCAGAGATACAACCCAAAAGCTTAGAATACATCATATATAAAAAACAAAAAGAAATAAAGAAACAACTAAAGGAAAAAAAAAAAATAATTATACTGAGAAAAATAATATATAGACGACTCACAGCTATCTATCTATTAGGTAAAAAGCAGCTTAATGGGTTAATTTCATTTAACCCATGGGGATTACAGGTATGCAGTTCCTGTATCCAAAAACATTCACGTTGCAATAGGAGTTGTGCCCTATTGCCTCCTCTCCATAAGAGGGGCACATGATCAATGCCAACAAAGATGAAATTAGTGGGGGAATGTTTCATTTCTAGAAAATGTTTAGCCACGGGCTTATCTGTTTTATTATCCCTAAAGGCCACACTGATGGCAGAGCGGTGTCCTGCCATCCGTTCCCTCAAAGTTCTCTCAGTCTTCCCAATGTAAGCTAAACTGCATGGACAAGTGATCATATATATATATCAAAAGAGGTAGTACAAGTAATCCGATGCTTAATCTTATAGGTCTTATTCATATGTGGATGAGTAAAGATCTTAGTTCTGAGCATAACCCCACATGTAGTACAACCCGAGCACTGGTATCAACCAGGTGCTGGTGCTGGTAGCCAAGTACTACTTTTTTTTGTACAGCTTGTTACAGGATCAGTTCTCACTAGTAGATCTATCAAATTAGGTCCCCTTTTGAAACCAAGCATAGGTTTTTCACGAAAGGCTGATGATAGAGATGTATCCCTGCATACCACTTTCCAATTATTATTTATACTCTCTTGGAAATATTGAGCAGCCGTGGTATATTTAGTCATGAAAATCATCTGTTCTTTCTGGTTTTTGTTTTTTGGGGTACATTGTTTCAACACTTCAGTTTAAATTCTTTCCAATCTATTACGTGAGTACCCTCTAGCTATAAATCTGTCCGTCATTTCATCTAGTTGTCTTTCATAATTCATTTTATTGGAATAATTTCTAACTACCCTTGTAAATTGTGATTTAGGGACCAATGTCGGATGATGAAAGCTGTTATAATGTACCAGGGTATTCATATCCGTATCCTTATGGAACAGGCTGTATCCCAATTTATTACCCTCACGAGTAATTCTAAGATCAAGAAAGTCTATAACAGAAGCATCATATTTGATAGTCATTCTTACTGGAGAATCCATTATCCTTAAATAGAAGAATTGAAGGTTCAGAGTTCACACAAACAGCAGATCATCAATGTATATTTTAAACAGCAAGATATGTTGGGCAAATTTAGGGCGAATGTGCATTTCCTCATAAACATACATATACAAGTTCTCATAGGCTGGCGCCATAGATGCTCCCATTGATGTGCCAGATTTTTGTTTGTAATATTGCCCCTCAAACTGAAAGAAATTTTGTTTCAAGCATACCTCCAAAAGTGTCATAAGAAATTCAGTTGGTGGTCCAGTATATTTTTGGATGTAATTAAACTCTGTTTCACTCCATCTTCATGTGGGATGATAGTGTACAAACTTCCAACATCCATAGAAATTAAAAAAATATCCCCATCAGGAAGTATGCCATTACTGAGTGCTTTAATTAGATACGGGGTATCTTTTACATAACTTGGGCCTTTTTGCACTATAGCTTGTATCTGAGCATCAATGTATTTACCTATTGGTTGCAAGATGCTATTACGGGCCGATACAATTGGTCTAAGTGGAGGTTTAACAATGGACTTGTGGATTTTTGGCAATCCATATAAAATAGGACAAACGGGAAATTCCTCTCTCAGATATTCTCCCTCCTTATCCGTTATCCAATTATTACCCACTCCAAGATCAATGAGTTTACTGATGAAGCTCATCACTTCTTTAGTGGGGTCAGTGCATAGTTTTTTATATGTTCCTCCATCGTTAAGTTGTTTATTAAGTTCTTTACTATAGTCCATATAATTTTGAATTACAACTGCACCCCCCTTATCTGCAGGGCATATGCAGATGCTATTGTCTTCTCGCAATGTTGCAATAGCTTTGTGTTCCTCAATTGACAAATTCAGATGTGTCTTTAATCGACTGGTATTGAAATTATCCATATCATTTTTAATTAGCATATCAAAGATATGAATAGATGGACTACACATCTGAGGAATATATTTAATTTTAAGTTTAAAGCAAGAATCCAGCATTGTAAAATTAGATTGAGATCCATATTGTTCTTTAAGATGGATAAGACGATTCATTTTCAATCTCTCAATATCTCCTTCTAGCCCAATGTATTTAGTGGTAGGTATAAAAGTGAAGCCCTTGTTTAATAGGGATTCTTCTCCAGCCGTTAATGTATGTTTAGACAAATTATACCCAGCAGACATTATTTCTTGCCTCTCTTGTTTGAGCCTCTGGCTCCAATGTTTGCCTCCTTTCTGGCCTCTTCTGATGTACTTTCTTTGCCTTCTACCGTTAATTGAATCACGGGAGGCTTGGGAGGTTTTTCCACTATATTCCCTAAAGAAGAAACCTTAGAAGATGTACTTCAGATGTTAACTCTATGAGGCACCTCTGTAGATATAGTAGGTGCATCACTCGCCTCTTCTTCTGAATCGCCAGAGCTAGTATCCACAGTCTGGAAATTTGGCTTTAGTATTCTCGGTCTATTGACCTTCCTCCTAAAGCGGGTTTGCTCATTTTGTTCGATAAGCCATTTATACACTCTGAATTGATCGTAGTCATCATTAACTTTCAGCAGTTTGGCCTTTTTAAATTTCAGTAGTTCCAAACGGTGTTATTCAATTTGAGACTGTAAATTGTTGAAATTTTCTATACTTGTATCCACTTTTAGAAGATCTTCATATTTGAACTCAAAGTCTTTGATGTTTTTCCTGACCTTAGAAATTTCAGAGTTGACTTCTTCAATCACAAGTACAGTCAGATTTAGCGAGCACTGGTTTAAAACCCCAACCCATTTGAGGCAGAATTCAGCGTTGTATTTGCCAATTGTGGGTATATTTTTAATTCTAAAGCCACGGTGGATGCGTTTCGCCCGATAATAATCAGATAAAAACATACCGTGGAGGTCTAAGTCAGTCACTTTTTTCTTTCATTTCAGTAGTTCAAAACATGCATCTTTCAATGATAATTCAGCCATCTCGTCCTTGTGGGATGTTTTCCACAGCACAATGTATAGGTAGATACATTGATGCTCACATACAAGCTACAGTACAAAAAGTGCCAAGTTGTGTAAAAGATACCCGGGATCTAATTAAAGCACTCAATAATGTCACACTTCTCGATGGGGATATTTTTTAAATTTCTATGGATGTTGGAAGTTTGTACACTATCATCCCACATGAAGATGGTATAGAAGCAGTGAAACACAGTTTAATCACATCCAAAGAATATACTGGTCCACCAATTGGATTTCTTATGACACTTTTGGAGGTAGGCTTGAAACAAAATTTCTTTCAGGTTGAGGGGCAATATTACAAACAAAAATCTGGCACATCAATGAGGTGGCGTCTATGGTGCCAGCCTATGCGAACTTGTATATGTATGTTTATGAGGAAATGCACATTTGCCCTAAATTTGTCCAACATATCTTGCTTTTTAAAAGATACATTGATGATCCGCTGTTTGTGTGGCAAGACTCCGAAGCTTCAATTCTTCTATTTAAGGAGCATCTTGAAGGATTGGATTCTCCAGTAAGAATGACTATCAAATATGATGCTTCTGTTATAGACTTTCTTGATCTTAGAATTACTCGTAAGGGTAATAAATTGGGATACAGCCTGTTCCGTAAGGATACGGATAGGAATACCCTGGTACATTATAACAGCTTTCATCATCCAGCATTGAAAGATGCTGTCACAAAAATAACAATTTACAAGGGTAGTTAGAAATAATTACAATAATATGAATTGTGAAAGACAACTTGATGAAATGACGGACAGATTTATAGCTAGAGGGTACCCACGTAATAGATTGGAAAGAATTAAAACTGAAATGTTGAAACAACGTACCCCAAAAAACAAAAACCAGAAAGAATGGATGATTTTCATGAAATGTACCACGGCTACTCAATATTTCCAAGAGAGTATAAATAATAATTGGAAAGTGGTATTCAGGGATACAGCTCTATCGTCAGCCTTTCGTGAAAAACCTATGCTTGGTTTCAAAAGGGGACCTAATTTGAGAGATCTACTAGTGAGAACTGATCCTGTAACAAGCTGTACAAAAAAAAGTAGTACTTGGCTACCAGCACCAGCACCTGGTTGTTACCGGTGCTCGGGTTGTACTACATCTGAGGCTATGCGCAGAACTAAGATCTTTACCCATCCACATACGAATAAGACCTATAAGATTAAGCATCGGATTACTTGTACTACCTCTTTTGCTATATATATGATCACTTGTCCATGCAGTTTAGCTTACATTGGGAAGACTGAGAGAACTTTGAGGGAACGGATGGCAGGACACCGCTCTGCCACCAATGTGGCCTTTAATGATAATAAAACAGATAAGCCCGTGGCTAAACATTTTCTAGAAATGAAACATTCCCCCACTAATTTTACCTTTGTTGGCATTGATCATGTGCCCCCTCTATATGGAGAGGAGGCAATGGGGCACAACTCCTATTGCAACATGAATGTTTTTGGATACAGGAACTGCATATCTGTAATCCCCATGGGTTAAATGAAAATAACCCATTTAGCTGCTTTTTACCCAATAGATAGCTATGAGTCATCTATAGATTATTATTCTCATTATAATTATTTTTCTTTTTTTGTTTTTCTTTTCATTTTTTCTGTTTTTCTTTTTTCTTTTTCTTTTTTATATATGATGTATTCTAAGTGTTTGGGTTGTATCTCTGCCTCCCGTTATAATAGTATTTATTTATCTATTTACATTCTCTTCTGTTCTAGTTATAGATTATCTTTTTTAATCATCCACTGGGTCTCACTGGTGTTTTCTGTTAATTTTATCTCTTGTCGGTATTATTGGATCTCTATGGGTTTTCTCCTTGTGGAGGTCTGTCCATTCTCTATGACAGGATACACAAGTGGTGAGTTGCCTATTTATATGTTGTTATATCATTGTTCATGTTGGCTTGACAAAGGTCCTTGTAACGGACCAAAACGTTGCTGTATGTTTAATAAACTTTTTTATTTTAAAGAGGGCCTGCCTGTAGTTTAAGTACTTAAACCGGGGTGGGAGATTGGGGAGGCCCAAGACGACTTGAGCCCGGGTGGGGTGGGGACTGTTGCCTGTATTTAAGGGCTTGCAGCCCCTCCCACAAAATTAGGCACTGCCTTATCCTTGTGGTCGGGGCTTTCATCTGACCAGGTGACTGACCTGTATAGAACCCTATATTTGCTAACCCTCAGAATCTACTGTATTCTTGGGCAGGAATCGTCAGGACAGACCTGATAAAAAGGTGAGTTAAACAGTTTAACATGAAACTTCTTTATTAAACCTGCAATACTCAGAAGCCTAACAATTAACCCAATCCCTCTGATTGGCTATTACTGGGCCAAGCCTGTGAGAGCTGTTTTGATTTCTGATGTGGGATTATTATGTATATAATGTGTATAACATGCCGAACACCATCTGCCTAATCATTGAATAATATGCCCTGGTACTCCGTGTTTAGATGCTGCTGTAGCAGCACCTACTCAGAATGAGTGGCCTGAGTATGCTGATGGATCCTGACCTATGCTGGTCAGCATGGATCGTAAATAGTGAGTGAATTCAGACGTCGTGAGTGGATCTTGAACTGAAGGAAGTAGCGGGCTACTTGATGGACGTGAATCTATAAGGATTTAGAGCTTATGCAAAGCCATTATTAGTGTAGTAGATAGGAATATATGAGCCTTGACCACTTTGATCAGTTTTTGAAGATGGAATGAATAATTTGAAATGGTCTGTGTGACGTGTCAGATTAGCTTTTGTAAGGAATTTGGCGGTTCGAGACCTAGCAGCAAATTCTCCCCGTCTTAGGAAGCCAAAGAAGGCTAAGCAGATGGCTGCTAGGAGAATGGTGCTGGTGGGTTGATCGAAGGCATGGCTATTTAGGTGATAGAAAAGTTGTCTGAAAATTGTACCAGTGATTGGAAGTCGGGTGCGAGCAGTTGTGGAAGGGTATTTGGATAGCCCTTTGAGGAAGAGTTTAATTTGATAATTGTGAAATATGGATTGATGATTGGGGAGATTGAGAGATAAGTGATGTTGGATGTCTGCTAGATATGATTTGATGGTGATGTAAGAAAGTTTAAGTGAACTGTGGCAAAATGCACCAAAAGGAAGTAGGTTGTTTGTGAAATGCGGTTCTGGAGGATTATGGCTAATGATAAAATTCTGAAATGCTTTCCATGCTGTATCAAATGCTTGTCTTGTGCTGGGCGTGAGTCCGTTGTGCATGATGTTTTGTGCGTAATTTGCTAGATGATCTAGAACATTATTAGTTCTTTGTATACTGGTGGCGTGGTCGGCTGTGAGTTGTCTTCTGGTAGGATCCTGAAAATTTTTTTAAAATTAAAACAAGATAGAGCGTCAGTTGCTGTATTCTGACTGCCTGGGCTGTGTGAACTAGAGAATATGAATTTGTAGGTGAGTGATGTCCATGTTAGTTTCCTTAGTAATGGCATGATGATCTTTTTTTGGTGATAGCTTGGGATGTGGTCATGTTATCTGTGTGAAATATGACTGCTTGGCCTGCCCATAAATGACTCCATAGCACTGCTGCTTCAACTATGGGGTAGAGTTCGAAAAGAGAATATGTAGTGAAGAAATGTGGGATAGCTTGAGTCTCGGCCGGCCATGGTGCCGCAAATCATTCAGAGTTCCATATAGCTGTGAAACCCTGGCCGGCCGCAGCATCTGAAAGGATGACTGGGGATGAACTGGACGGTGTAGGAGGAAACATGGTTTGGCCATTCCATTCTGTAAAGAATCTCTCCCACATGCCAAAGTCTGAGAGGGCCTCGTAGCTGAGGTGGATTGGGGCATTTGAAGGTGCTGAATCTGCGAGTAATGACAGCAGGTAGCTGATAAAAGATCTGCCTTGCAGAATAATTCTGGCTGCAAAATTCATGTGACCTAGAAGGGATTGGAACTGAGTTCTAGACAGTGCTGGCGAGGTGCATGCTTCTCTGATTAACTCCAGAATCCTTGCCTGCTTCTCCCTAGGAAGTCTTGCCTCAGCTTTGGCATAATCCAGGACTATGCCTAAGAACTAAATTTCTGTAGATGGCCCCTTTGTCTTACTATGTGAGACTGGAATCCCTAGCTCCTGGAATAATTTGAGCAGTTTGGCTAGACTAGAAGGGGGAGAACATGCTGGCTCTATTAGTAAAAAATTGTCTAGATATTGAACTACATGAGGGCATGCATAGTGATATTCTAACATCCATACTAGTGATTGAGCGAACGTATCGAAAATTTTGGGGCTGCTCTTTGCTCCAAATGTCAAGCGGGTGTAGAAGTAAAATTGTTTTTCTCATTCCAGGCCGTGGAGATGCCAGAGGGATGGGTGAATAGGAAGAATTTTAAATCCAACCGCAATGTCAGCTTTAGATAACCAGCAATGAGGACCTGCTAGTTTGATGAAGCCTATAGCATCATCTATGTAGGTATACCAGAGTGAGTATGCTGCTGAGGGGATAAGTGCATTTATGCTAGGGGTGGTGCTGGCGTGGGGGGCTGAAAGGTCTAGAATAAGATGTTTATTATTTCAAAATTTCCTGGTCGCTAAACCTATAGGGTTAATTCACCATGTTGTGAATGGGGGGGTAGGGCATGGTCCTAGCAGAAAGACTTTGGCATAGATTGGACCTAGTCTTTTTTTGCTCATGGGTGCTCGCTGGCATAAGGTGCGGGAATGAGACAGTCTACATAGTATACAGATATGGAGCATACGGCACCTGCTAAAGAAGCAACCTTTGTAATTAAGGTTGTTGCATATAGGGGAGCCACCATGGTAGTAGATTGGTCTTCCCAGTTTATCTCTAGAAGGGATAGAGACTGCGGAAGGACTGGTGCCTGAAGATGATGCTGCTAGATTGGCAGATGGAGGAGCACTATGGTCAGGAGTTGAAATGGACTGTGGGCATAGGTTGGGAGAGTGGTGAGGGGATGAGCATAGATGGCATAATGCCGTTTGAGTCTTGCAAAATGCCTGCAATATAACTCCTGATCTAGAACACCCCAAGCTACCTGAAAGTTGAATTGGCTATGAGCTGCAGCTGCCTTGGTGGAGAATGCCTTATGATAATCAAAAAAGGCATGTCCCCCGTATTTGTGCTCTGGGTCTGCATTCATAAAAAGATACTGATCTAGCTCCTGATGCCTATGTGGAAATGCAGAACAGAGGATATTGCGAAAAATACTGAATGCTAGTACAAATTCAGTCAGAGTGAGGACGCAAGACGCAGATCCCGAGACTTCATAGTCACAGACACGTGCCCACAACTGACCGTTCCCTGCTCCGCCGTATCCTGAGAGGCTATCAGGATTGAGACCAGGTTCACATCTTTCCCTTCCAATATCTCTTTACATAGATGCTGTGGCACCATGTGTGCGGGGGTAATGCCGGGTGACGGGCAGGAAGAAGTACCTGGCATGTTGTTGTCAGGCAGGAGTGAAGTACTGTGAATAGCTGTACTTGCTTCTACTACACTTAATCTGCTGTGAATATTAGACATAGATGAAGTTAGGCTCGACAGCATGTTGGCAATTGAGTCCAGTTGAGATTGTATGTGAGTGGTCAAAGCCGAGGACAGAGATGCAGCTGGGGACAGAGAAGGGATGGGTGAAGATGCGGTGGCTGTATGAGGGAAGAGAAGGTTGAAAAGTTCCTCTTTTCGAGCCAGTGCTGGGTAGCTGATGTGTCTGCTCCTCAGCTTGGTCGTCAGGGTAGCCACTGTCCATTCCCGTAAATGTGGGCCCCTGGTTCTTGGAGTAGAAGGAGTTTCTATGACCTCTGCTTCCACTTCTGCTGAAGCTTGGGAATCTTGATCCGACATTCTGTGAATTATAGGCATATATACTCAACTATGGACTATGTGGAGGGGGGGTGGTGATGTGCAATGGATGCCTAGATTAAGTTCCTATCAAGAGGGGGGGGAATGCCCCTTCGTCCCAGGAGGAGGACTAGCTGGGTGTGATTCCAGTGATCCGAGGTGTGAATAGAATGTGAGCCTTGTTGTGATTAAAGCCAAATTACTAACGCTTAGCCAGGGGTGATTTTTTTTTCCCCTCAGTGAAAAGGTAAGGATTCAGTATGTCTCCTTCGGCCTCTGTGATGAGGTAAGGATTTGAGTATGTCTCCTTCGGCCTCTGTGAAGAGGTAAGGAATGAATATGTCTCCTCCGTCCTCAGTGAAGAGGAAAGGATTGAATATGTCTCCTTCGGCCTCTGTGATGAGGTAAGGATTTGAATATTTCTCCTTCGGCCTCCATGAAGAGGTAAGGAATGAATATGTCTCCTTCGGCCTCAGCGAATAGGTAAGGATTGAATATGTCTCCTTCGGCCTCTGTAATGAGGTAAGGAAAAGAATATGTCTCCTTCGGCCTCAGTGAAGAGGTAAGGATTGGATATGTCTCCTTCGGCCTCTGTGATGAGGTAAGGATTTGAACATGTCTCGTGTTACCTACGTACACTGTGATGGGGTAATGAATGAATATGTTACCTTCGGCCTCCATGAGGAGGTAATTAATAGCCTGGTTACCATGGCTTCATGAAGTAGTAATTATAGAATTAGTTTTCTTCAGCTTTGAGACTAGGTAAAGGTAGCATATGTATTCTTTATTGAGAGTGTCAGCTTTGGCCTTAGTGAAGAGGTAAGGATTGTGTGTTTCTTTTGGCCTCAGTGAAGAGGTAAGGATTGAAAATATCTCCTTCGGCCTCAGTGAAGAGGTACATGAACATGTCTTGTGAAGAGGAAAGGAGCGAGCACCCCTTGACTCTGGAGGGAAAAACACCTTCTTGAATTGAGAGTTACTGGAAGACCAGCCATCTGTGGTATGTGTGGGGGGGAGGGGAAGAGGAGGGTAAATAGCCAGTGTTCCGATAGAATGGAAAACCCGTAAAATACTCTCCCTTGTGGCCCTGATTGATTCGGTAATTACATGAAAGATAGAGGGGAACATTTGCCAATGCTGGACTGAAATTGAGGATGTGGAAACTAGACCTGTAATGGAATTAAATATAGAGGCTCAGGAACCTACCTTGCTTGATCAACCATCATATGACTAGAAAAGAGGGGAAAATAAAGAAATAAGCGTGGATATATTCATTGTTAGAGTAGTGCACTTGTATTATTGACGTGGCGTATTTAATCAGTAAACATGTACCTAAGGAGCCGGAGAGCCGATGTCTGTATTGAACGTGATATTGGCCTTGATTGGTGTCCCGGACTATGAAAAATTTGTATACGGAAGGGCAATACTGGTAGAGGAGAAAAAGAAATTAAGCTGAGGATTGAGATGTGATATGATGTGCACAAATGCTGTACTGATGGGAACGGACATAGTATGAACGTAACTTAGGGGCCAAATGAATAGCGTGAACTCGACTGGGAGACTTGGTAAATGACATGTATACCTATGGCATACTTGCAGATCCAGACTACATGTACACTTGCTGGACTACTCCTAGAATGCATTCTATACATTGGATACTGCCCACCAGCAGTGAGACATGATATAGTCTGTTGAAGCTAAACTGCCCCTCCCAGGACTCATGTATGCAATTGCAAAGTTAGGCTAATAACGTCTGAGCCAGTAGGGGCAGCTCTGGATCCCCTAGATGGAGATGTCGCAGAGGCTTGATGGCTTGATTAGAGAAGCATCGGAGCCTATCATACTTCTCCGGAGACCAGAGGATCGCAGCCTGCACTGAGCCAGGACTTGACGGAAGTCTGGAAAAGCAGAATATGCGATGCTGCTGCTACCGGCGATTGCCTGCCAGCCATACATAAGTGATGACTAGGATTGAGGGGAGGATGATGGGAATTGAGGCACATAGTTTTCCTGAGGAGCGGAGTTCTATTTGAGGTACCTGAATGAATGGAGGGTCATGTGTTGTGGTATGCATGTGGTGGAACTGTTAGTCTAAGCAGATAATGACTGAGAAGGAAAGCATCAAAGGGACAAAAGGTGTGATAAATTACTTGTTGTACAAAATGCTACATTGACAAAGAGGCATCTTTAGAGTTACAGAGGTATTATTATGACCCAACAGCCTATGAAATCATACTGAAATATATACGAACTGTATTTAAATATTCCACTGGCTACTGGGATTCTAGAACAATACGCCTGTACTCTACCCCTTGTTCCTATATTTGCCATTTTAATAAAGTGCCTAAGTTTGAATACACAATGGTGTCCCACCTTGACTTGTCCCCTTCACGAGTTTGAACCTCGATATCTGCTTGATAATCTAGGGGTTGGGGGGAGAAAATAGAGGATCAGAAGTGGAATATGTATTGTTGCACGATCTAATATCTTGGACACTTACATCTGTGTACTGCGCGAGTATGACGGGTTCTAAAGTGCCTCGTGCTCGTTGTTGATTGATGACGTCAGAAGCCCAAGACGACTTGAGCCCCAGTGTGGGGAGGGGGCTGTTGCCTGTATTTAAGGGCTTGCAGCCCCTCCCACAAAATCAGGCACCGCCTTACCCATATATAAATGGGGATATTGGGTATTCAAAATGTTGAAAATAAATATGAGAAATGTGGGGATTAATGTGGGGATTAACCTTTTTTGACTTCCAGAGGGGTGTACAATGCATTGCATACCGCTCTTGCACTCAAAGTGTTTATAAGGACAGCAAAGAGTGACAACTGTGTATGTATGCATATTAATACAAATTCCATTAACATCAGAGAAAAAGAGCATGACATATATTCATGTGCTATGAAAAAATGCCAGAAAAAAAACCCCTTTCCGGGCGATAAAGTCGGAGGCATTTTGGCCCATAGACAAGGGAAACAAACGGCAGAAGTTGCAATTCAATAGACTGCTTTAGCTGTTAAGATCCAATAATGGACTCAGTTTAGCACTTAAATTTAAGACCTAGTTTTTTCTGACTAATTTCCATTACTGGATCTTTAGTCAGCCGACGCAGCTATTGAAAGTTAAAAAAAACACCTATTCCCCAGCAGATGTATTGATATGTGGCCCTAAGCCCCATGTCAATAGATCCAAAGTATCTAAAATCTGTCCAAAGTTAGTAGAATTAACCCTATGAGTGCCAGTGGGATATAATTACCCTGCCCGCACTCATAGGGTTAACCTGACACCATTAATCCTGATGTCTAGAGGGGTCCTCAGCATCCTGGTCAGCTACTGTCCATCTTCTTTCTTCTCTTCTTTCTTCTCTCTTGTATCTTCTTTCTTCTCTTCTCTCTTCTTGTCTTCTGCTGTAAAGAAAAAGGAAAAGTATTAACAAAAGTTTTTCTCAAATAACCCTCACACTCACACGTAATTTAACCCCTTGAGTGCTACAGGGCTCTGGGGCTCAAAGGGTTAAACCATGTATTATGTGTGGTTGAATATCATCATGCCTCCAGTTATTAAAATGTTTACAAATGTTAAAAAATAAGTATTCTGAAATTTGAAAGAAACTGTACTTAGCCAATCAATTTGAAGCATCTCTGTTTGAAGCTGATTGGCTGGGATATGCGAAAGCACATCCCAGCCAATGGGTTGAGGGAATTGGAACAAAGGCTGCCATATATAAAGGCAGTCTCTTCAAAATCCCTCAGTGTGGAATGGGCATCAGCCTGTGAGGGAAAGGACAGGGGGGGTCTGTGCCACACATCACGGTCTCCTCCGCTGCATATACAGCCACAACACAGCAGCTGAGACAAAAATAAAAGCGAATAACAGTTTCTTCAAATTTCAGAATACTTATTTTTATACATTTGAAAACATTTAATAACTGGAGCCATGTTGATATTCAAACGCACAGTAATACATGGTTTAACCCTTTGAGCCCCTGCAATGCACTGTGTACCCCTCTTGCACTCAAGGGGTTAAACTATGTACGAGAGTGAGGGTTATTTGAAAAAAACTTTTATTAATACTTTTCTTTTTTCTTTACAGCAGAAGACAGAAGATAAGAAAGAAGATACAAGACAGAAGAAAGAAGAGACTAATGGCGCAATGCAAAAAACATTCGCATTAGATAAAGGCATTTTTGTGCGCAGATAGATGTTGCACATATTCTAATCCAGTAAGCTAAATTCCGAACGCTTCTTGAATTGCGCATGAAAAATTCAATTTTACGACAACAATACACAGACGTATAAATTCATTCACAATAGCAGTTCTTGAATTAGGCGCATTCATTATTCCAATCACACAGATTCTTTAATCTTAGCCACGCCCACAAAAAATAAATATACGCAGCCGTTCGCTAATCTTGAATTTTCATGCGCAATTCAATAAAATCATGCGAAAACCTATTCCCTAGTGGTTTCCAAACGGGAAATAACGATTGCACACATTTCCTGCATCGCGCCATAAAGAAGGAAGATAGAAGGAGACAGACAGTGGACATAGAAGATAAAAATCAGTGCTTGACAGTGTGTCAGACAACGACAGTTAGTTATTTTAACTTTGAAGTTCCCAATATTGCCACTATTTAGCAGCATTTTGGGAACTTAGTGAACAAAAAGGAGCCACAAGACCTTTTTTGTTTTATTTTTTTTTGAAAGTACAATACATAGTAAAAAATTTCTAGGAGACCAATCCAGGATTGCTGGTGTAAAGGGAAACTCTTATAATCCAAGCTTCTTAAAAAAATATAATTTATTGAAAAAATCTTCATCAAAGCAACTCAGTGCAAATGGCTGACATATATGTAAAGATTTGACAATACAACATCGTTAATGAAGTTGAATGAAGGAGATTATATAGGTATATATGAGAAAATCTGTTATTTGGATAAGAAAATATACCGTTTTTCCTTCTACGATATATTTGTAAGTATGGCAGAAGAAGCTGTTTCTACCGTGGAGGTCACACAGGAATTAGGAATGGGCAGAAGTTTAAGAGCCATAGAGGATGTCGGTTTGAGACAAAATATTGTGATGAAGCTATTCACAGAGTCTACTATGAAGAAGGAAGAGGGGCACATGTTGGAACTACCGGATCTTTTTAAAGATTTGGAAAAAATGATGGCAAGGGAAATAAAAGTGTGGTGGGAAATAACTACTCTACAACAATATATTAAAGCAGAGAGAATACCACGTGGTCTTAGGATCAGGAAGATACCCACATTTATTTCAGAAGATGCCACATTTTTAGAAGAATGGAATCAAGTATTAACAAATTGTTCCAATACTCTCATGAAACTTCTTATAACATATAAAGAGAAGATATTATGTCATTTGAAAAAAGAAATAAAAGTGAAGCAAGCTTTAATCACAATAGAGAAGGAACACAAAGATTTTGAAATACTGGATAAAAAGCTCTCAGAAAATTTAGAAAAGCTTGAAAAATCAGTGATGGAGTTGAAACAAAAGAAATTTTTGAGGGACAGAGATGATTATGAACAAGGCCAAGTATATACTTGGAAAAAGATGAATTATAGATCCAATAAACGAAGATCTATTTTGAAAGTCCCTAGAGAAAAATCTGTGAGTTTTTCCAGTATTGATCTTGATGATGAAGATCAGAATGATGTAACAGTGGCAACATAATTTGATGCCACCATAGACTCAGCCTCTTTTTTATCACTAGAGAGAGAGGAGAAAGCGGTGAGAATATTCACATTGGACGAAGAGAGTCCAAGAAGAAAAAAGAGAACATCGTCGAGAACAAGACAGATGAAACAAGCAGAAAATCGACAAGAAGGGGAGGCAAAAGGAGGTCCAAAAATAGAAAAGAACAATCAAAGATCCAAAAAGGTTCACAGGAACAAAAACAAGAAGAACACACAGTAATAAACTTATCCAAATATAATCTAAATGATGAAGAAAGAAGAATCTTGGAGAAGGGACTAAATTTTGCCCCGAAGCGACATTTTGATTTCTTTTCTACTTTGTTGGATGTTGACTGGTTCATCAGGAAGATCACTTTAAAAAATTTTTTTTCAAATGATGATGCCACTAATTTACCAGTTGTGGATAATCACATCTTAAATGTTACCAGTATGTCCTTTAGAGATTGTGGTACGCTAATGGATATGGTTAACATCAGACAAGATATTAATACTAATATAGATCAGGTTTTGACATCTTTTGATTTTGAGCCTAAAAAAGGTTATGGCACAGGCTTTTACCCCATAGGTTGTAGGGGAGAAGTACTGGATCATTTTCAACGTCTTATAGAAAGGGATCTTGTTGAACTGAATAACAGCATTTGTGAGTCCACTAATAATAGAGATTTTCATAATCTAACTAAGAAGGAAGAGCAAGCATTGCACAATTTGTCACAATTGAAGGAAATAGTCATTAAGGGAGCAGATAAGGGGGGTTCAGTAGTAATTTTGGATGCGGAATCATATTATGAGGAAGCTATGAGACAGCTTAATGATATAGACGCTTATACAAAATTAAAAGCTAACCCTTCCAAAGAGTACGCTGGTCTTTTATACTCTCTTTTACAGAAAGGTTTGTCTTTGGGAGTATTAAAGAAAAATGAAATGGAGTATTTACGTGTTTCTAACCCAATTATACCCATTTTCCACCATCTCCCTAAGGTTCACAAAACCTTGGAGATGCCGAAAGGTAGACCAATTGTCTCTGGAATAGGTTCCTTAAATGAACCCTTTGGTGAATGGATTGATCATTTTTTACAACCAATTGTTTTACGTGTCTTTAGCTATTTGAGGGATAGTACTAATGTCATTCAACGCCTGAGCTCCATCAAATGGGCATTTCATCTAATTTGGATTACATGTGATGTTAAATCACTCTACTCTTGTATACCACACCGTTTAGGGTTAACAGCATTGGAATATCATTTGAATAGATATAGTGGTTATTCTTCTGAACTAAAAATTTTTAGTGGAAGGAGTTGAGTATTTGCTGACACATAATTTTTTTATGTTTGATGGTTGTTTCTATCTCCAAGGACGTGGGACTTCGATGGGTGCAAAATTTGCCCCTTCCTATGCCAACCTTTGTATGGGTTGGTGGGAAGAGTCCCGCGTCTTTGGAGATGGGAACCCATTTAGAGATTCTATTTTATTTTTTTGGTAGATATATTGATGATCTTTTGTTTGTGTGGCAAGGAAAAGAGGAAGACATTAGCTCCTTTATTAGTTATTTGAATTCTAATGATTTGAACTTGCAGTTCACATATGTATATAGTTCGAAGAATATCCATTTTTTGGATCTTGACATTCAGGGTGATTCCATCACTGGGTTGATCAGCACTACAATATATAGGAAACCGATTACAGGAAATTCATTATTGAGGGCTGATAGTTCACATCCAAGACATATCATTAAAGGAATCCCCGTGAGTCAATTTATAAGATTGAGGAGGATTTGTACAACAGAGGAAGAATTTTTAAGGCAGGCTGAGGAACTGTACCAAAGGTTCGTTACAAGAGAATATCCAAAATGGATGATTGATAGGGCGTTCAGTATAGCTAAGAGTAAGAAGAGAGAGGATTTGTTAATATATAAGAAGGATAGATATCAGAACAGTAAGGGATTAGATGACAGTCCCATTGTTTTTTCTACCCCATTTAGCGTAGAATTTAATAAAATAACACAGATTATAAGAAAATATGTGCCAGTTTTAAATGGGGATGAAAAATTACAAAAAGTTGTAACAAGAGGCTTCCGATATGTGTCAAGAAAAGCACAAACAATTGCCAACAAGTTGTCACCAAGTCTTTTTGTGAAAGAGAGAGATAAGATTAAGCCTACTTGGTTATCCTCAGTTGGAGTTTATAAGTGTGGTAGCTCCCGCTGTGGATGCTGTAGATTTATTAAAGTTTCTAACAATTTCAAGTCTTTTAGTACTGGTGACAGCTTTAAAGTTAGGCAATTTATTAATTGTGCGACACGGGTATAATTTATCTGATAAATTGTACGCAGTGTAGGCTGCAATATGTTGGTAAAACCCTTCGATCATTAAGGAAAAGGTTGAACGAACATATGAGTGACATAAGAGGAGAAGGGTTTAGATCTTGTGTATCCCAACATTTTAAGGACCAACATTGTGGCAGCACGGAATCTTTTGAAATCCAGGGTATTGAACGAGTTACAGTGGGGAGTAGAGGTGGAGATCTCGATAAAATATTACTGAGACGTGAAGTGTTTTGGATTTTCACTATTAAGACCCGGTACCCACAGGGTTTCAATAAAGATTATGATATGATGTGTTTTGTATAAACACAGATATCTATTGTCTGGACAACATTATCTATTCAAGATAGGACAGATGGAGATTTGTCTATTTGAATATATAGTGTAAATGAACAAACTGGTTAAGCGACCCCCTTTTTCTCTCACTAATTGTGTTCATCTTTAATTGTATCTTCTGGAACTATGTAAGATGGAGGGAGATTGATGTTTATGATGTCGTGTAGCCTTAGGACACTGATGGTGTGTCGTGTGTATAAGGGGGGTGTATGACGATTTGATTAATGCCCCTTGTGCCAGACATATCTTTAGTGTGTTGGGGCACTGCACCAATTGTGTTCCTATTAACAACTGACTATGCCTCAGAAGATATTTGTATATACTTTGTTTGATATATTTTGCAGATATGTTTTTAGCATTGATAGTTCTTTTATAGCGGACATTGACCGCGGCTTTCCGCTAGTTGAGTATGCTTACCAGCCCTAAGTCTGCATGAGAAACGCATTCGCTGTCTTTTTTTGTAGGGACGATATTAATTGCCCGTTCGGGTGTTTGTTTAACTGTTTGGGGCTAGTTTTATTGAAGATACTTTGCCTCTGTGTCCCGATAGTGGTTATACTGTGGCAAACTGGGAGTTTCACCAGCTGTTAACGTATGTTATTGATGGGTTGGTGGAACACTTGGGTTAATACACTTGCCTTTAAGTATGATCGGACAATTGTATGTGTTTTGTCCGGATCCAATGGATTTGCGATTGCGATTGTGACGTCTATGGGGCAGTGATTGGTGAGCGAGTTTTTAAATAGAAGCGGTTAATCGAGGTCAATGTTTGTTCCGAGATCATGAGTAAGCGCAGATATAGCGCGAAACGCGTTGATCGAATGGAGTGAAGATAAGTCCTTTTGCCCATTCCTTTATTAACGGTGTTGTATTGTCAAATCTTTACATATATGTCAGCCATTTGCACTGAGTTGCTTTGATGAAGATTTTTTCAATAAATTATATTTTTTTAAGAAGCTTGGATTATAAGATTGTTTTCAGCTTGATATAACCACAGTGCGACCAGCAGTTTTTGTTTTGTATTGAACTGAATCTATTGAGAGAGAGATTTTTGGACCGCACGTGAGTTAACAAGCGATATATATCTTTAGTGGTTATATTGTTGCACTCGTTGTTAGTGCTATGAGGCTGAGTCTTATTTCTTATAACTGTGTGTAGTATATCTAGGAGATTTGGAGCCACCCATAAAAATGTTTTTTTCACTCAGTGTAAAGGGAAACTCTGCCATAGGAGAGGGCATATTAGGCATTTTACTTTATTCACTGATACAGCTGTAGATAAATTAACCATCTAATACCACGTACCTGTGAATAACACCTAGTTGTTTCTTGAAGTGTTTGTCCATCTTTTATATAGAATATGTAATTTTAAGTGTATTGAATAAATCAATTTTACTCCATTAACTTATGCACTTAGATGCATTTTTTTTTATTTTTGGCATATACAAGTCCTTTGTTTACCTGAATCAGCTGATCGGCAGATAGCTGACTCAGTTGGTTCAGACAGTACTCAAGGGCAGAGAAGCCCTGAAGGTATTTTTCTCATCCAAGGGGTTAAATACAGAAATTGATTGAAACAGAAGAGACAATATCCACATAATTAACAAATACAAGAGATAGTAATGTTTCACAATAAAAGCAGCTCCAATTAATCTTCATAGTATTTGGGCCATGGAGAGTGTCATTTCAACACTGTCAGAGTTGTAGTTCAAAAGTAATTGAATGATAAAGTATCCCCCTCCCACCCCTTTTACCTAGTGTAAGCCACCTCCCCTCAGATGTGGAATCTGGTCCTGGGAGTAGACAGTTCACAGCAAGGGACAATCTTCTTACTGAGAGTATAAGGAAAACCCTGCCTTCCCACAGATTTTTTTTTTTTATACTCATTGAAGATTGTCCCTCCCTGCGTTGTATCTTGCTGCTCTGAGGTGAGCAATGTTACATCAGTAAAAGAGGCGGAAGGGGGATACTTTATCATTCAATTACTCTTGAACTACAACTCTGTCAATACTGAAATAACTCTCTTTGAGTGCTAGAGGAGTGTGCAACACATTGCATTGCAATGCGTTGCATACTCCTCTGGTATTCAAATGGTTACACGTATCGCACCAGCCTACAAGTGTTCTATCCATGTATCTCTGCCAACACTCCATTTGTTATGTTTCACTACTCCAGTTAAAGTGTTCTCAATCCCGTAACTTTCTACTCTTATTCTCCTCCTCCCATCTTTTTCTCTTTCTTTCCCATTCACCTTACTTGCATTCTCCCTTCCTGAAATTCAGTGCTGTGACTGTCTATTTGTGTATATTTCTTTATTCTTAACTCACCACTGTGTATCTCTCTTCCTCCCTCCCATTCATCTGCTTTCCCAATGTTGCCACTCTATAATCCCCTGCCTTCTTTTTGCCACTTTACCTCTCTACAGCCACGTGCCTCCCTTTTGCCACTTTGCCTTTGTAAATTCATGTCCCTCCCTTTACACACTTCACCATTTCCAAACATCCCTTACACCCTCCTTTTTGTGTATTTTTCCTTCTTTCCTGCCAAATACAGCACTTTACTGTCTGGTACACTGCTCTTACCACGTCGTCTGTCAAACAACCACAGTAGGGAAAGGGCGGCCTCTGCCTACTCAGTGTACCACCTCATCACTACCTTCAGACTCCTGAACTGCCATTAAGTAACATTTCAGATATACTTTATATGTGCACATGTTTGTGTGTCTATGACATTTTTGACAACAACAAATATTAAACCACACTTCTGGGTAATATGTATATGAGAGTAGTTGATACAAATCAACCTCATGGACTGTGATCCACTGACAATCCTTATAAGGCCTATTAACCCTTTCAATGCTAAATGAGTGACCAATACATTGATCTGCAATATGTTCTTACCCCTCTAACACTAATAGGGTTAAGTGTGCAAACACTGTCACACTACGTTTATTACCTTAGTGCTCACTGCTACTGTAATATGTGTAAAAACAAAACAATAAAAAAACACTTCTGGGACTATAACTGCTGTGCACAAGGTATCTATTAAAAGCACTCTTCATATTTGTATAAATACAGCATAATCAGGCAGGAAAAGCTGCGCTCACATACATGAAAGAAGTCATAAGCACTCCGGCGCATTAAAAGCATGTGTTTCATTGAAAAAGACTAAGACAATGAATTGACAAGGTTAAGGTTATAGGTAGCAATTGCCTTTTTCTAACACTGTCTCAGTTATAATAATATTGGAGAATAAAAAATAAAATATTTCCTTTTAAACTTCCAGCACATGGATGACATAAAAGCCGATTAATGTAAATTCATGATTACAGAATCCCCCTATACATAAAAAGCTAGGCATTTCCATAAACTGTTCCACCTGATAATTCAAATCACATGCTTGTGTCAAATCCTGTTCTGCGGCCATAAAGAGTAGCAGGGCTCTTTTTACAAGCTGGGTATCTTGCCCTATGATTCTCTTTCCAAACAATATGTTTCCCAAGACCACTGTACCATAACAGTGTCTTTGTACAAGTAATCAAAGAGCAAGCTCTGATCTATAATATTCTGTATTTTGCACTCTGTGTCCCCATTCTTTCCAGTATTCATCTACAAGGATAAAAAAAAAGATTGTCAACACTGCTATTATATATATATATATATATATATATATATATATATATATATATATATATATAATAAACATATAATTTTATGTACAAATACATATTTTTAAATACAAAGAAATGAATATTTTTAGAGATTTTAGACATATGTTATTATGTTACCATATCATGACAAGTTAATTCCTTGGGATTAACTCTAATCTTAACATTGTTCTTCAGTAAAACAGCCATTCCAGACTTTCTTGCAGTTTTCTGGATCACAGACACAGCACCTAACATTGAGAAAACTGGAAAGCAACTTACAATGTCAACAAAGTTTTAACAACAAAATTATTCAACACAAGGCTCTGAAGTCCTGCTTAACCCCTTAAGGACCGGTCGATTGTGCACCTGGCCGGCGCTTAAGGACCACAGACCATTTTTTCTTTTCTTTTTCAGAATCCGATTCAGGGCTCCCAGAACTGCGTGCATCCACACAGTGAGCCCTGAATTCCATGATGGTCCTGGCACGTCATGGGTCCTTATGGCTCCCCAACACGTGAAGTGCCAGGACCGTCAAGGGTCCTTAAGGGGTTAACATGCACCTGCAGAACAAGAGGATTCTTTTTTCCACTGTGGGAAAATAGAAAGATAGTGAAATAGGGATTCAAAAGATTCAGGTGGCAGCCTCCCACACAAGGACCAAAACACCATAAATTGCTGAAGCTCCCCCAAACCTTGTATGGTTCCTGCCCATTAACCTGCAGATCTCTCCTTGATGTTGGTAGTTGGACCCCTACTCAACTTCTCGTGGCTCTTCTTGGTATCTGTTTCTGTGCTCCCGAGAGGGGTGAATGATGTTAGGGACCACTGGTCCTCCCCCTCCCCCTTTATATATATATATATTTTTTTTTCTATTTTTCTCTCACCTCCAACCCTCCCCTTTCCCTTGATACCTTCCCTCTATGCCTTGTCCCACTCTCCTTCTCCCTGACACATATTCAGATACATCTCTGACTCTAACAGTACCTTGAGCACCAACTCCTGAACAAAACACTGTTTATATGGATGGATTTATTCTCCGCTAATACATTGCAATCCTCTGTCTCTTTTCATAAAACCCTGTATATGAACTTCTCTCGTGTATACCTGGATACTGTGTATAACTTCATCTGAATGTGTATTCCTGTATGTTGATTATCGGACTCAATAAAGTTCTTTAAAAACCTTTAAAAAAAAAAAAAAAATAGATTCAGATGGCAGAACCCCTAATGCAACCTACTATATTGGGAGGAACTACATCATCCTATACAACTAGTATGAGGTTACAGTTAGGCCTGCAATTATTTACAAAGAAAAATAAAGCATTAAGAAGCTTTTGAAAATACAAAGCATAACACACTGATGTAGACTAGGTCCATGGTCACTGGAGTTTGCAGTCTAGGTGAAAAATAAAACAACATCTGCACTTTTCTGAAATTAAATAGCTTTTGCTGAATAACTAGGTCATCGCTTTATTTTTCCTTTTGACAATGTAGTACATTTTAAGTAAATGTACAATATCCTTTAACAAGAGAGCAAAGTCTTCTCTATTCACTTCATCATGAGAGAGAGCGAGAGGGAGAGAGAGAAGACTTCAGAGCAAAGAGCTAATGCTATTCAAATTGTTGAGTGCTGCAAGTAATTATAAGAAACTACTTGTTAACATTGACAGTGCTATATAAAAATGAACATTATACATTTCAATATGAAATTATATACAGTAGCATAGCAGACGTTATTGTGATGGATTGATTTGAAGCTGATATCATTCAGTATTGATTTTTTTCACACAGATATGTATTGTGGCCTATTGAGCAATCAGAAGATTAAACCAGTGTTAAAGTATCTTACCTACAAAAGGGTCCAGACACATTGTACCTTGAGTAATGAAGTTGTTTTAAATAGTATAACTAAACCAAGTATGTGTTTGTTCAGTATGTATTTATATTCATAGATCTATGAATAAAGATGGGCAAAAGTCATGTTCTTTTTTGTGTGAATTTACTTAGAAACATCACATGCTGCCAACACGTTTACAGTGAGAACGTTGATGGCTTCTTCCTATGCTTTCTATGGCCAGGAAAGCTCCTGTTGCATTACTACTGCTGCTGTATGAGGAAGTGGAGAAATCCACAGTTAAAAGTAAAAGTTGTTAGTAGGCTGAACCCTACTGCAACATAAAACTTGAAAAAAATTGTTAGCAGGCTGAATCCCTTTACCCACTAAACTAACCACCTTCGTTAACAACTCTGGCATAGTCATCGTTAAAAAAATAACTGCAGCTAGGGATATGCCAGCAGGGTGCCAAACATGACATCAGTTCTATAAAACCTCTGTTTTCAACAAAAGAAAAGGGCAGCATGTCAGCTGCCAACATTTTTAGCAAGTTTTCCATTCCACGGGCATAATTTTGGATAATTTTTATGTATTCTTGTCCCTCACTGCCCTAACACTAAACCTCATTTGACTGACCCTCTTTAATATTAACTTAAGTAGCACACTTCACATGCTACAGAAATGGAAAATTTTATTCTTATCAGCTCTCTCTTCTCCTGAAACACCTCTATTCCTCTCTCACTACTAACAAAACCCATACTGAATTGCGGGAAATTCTTGGCTTTTATAGTACAAGCTTTTGGAAAATTAAGAGGGGGTTTCTATGAGGCGGGAAATTCTATCAATAGTATAGAGAAACAGAAAATTCAAAGTTGCAGGAAATTTCCTTCTCAAACAAATGAAGGGGGGGGGGGAATTCACTGGCAAAAGTTTTGCAGGAATTTTCATGGGAAAAGACAAAAATCATAAATTTTGACTTTTTGCTCATTCGTACATAAGATATGGCTATCAAGCAACTGTGTTGGTAGACTTACATTTCCCATTTGCACCTCTTTCTCCCATTCATTATCACTTTACTCCACAAAAACTCTCATACACTCCTGCACGGCAGCTGCTCCTCCATCATCCTCATTCTCATTACCACCACCAGCAGCCTCCCCAGCCTTCTCTATTGGACTGGTTGGGGACGACAAGTGTGACCATGGGTCCCTGGCTGTCAGACTTGACATCTCCTCAGACGAAGGCACACTGGCAACAGTAGCAGCAGGCACAGGTAACTGACATGTGATGCTGTTCATTTTGCTAGCCAGTTCTGTCTTCTTTAATATATTTCCCCAGACTGACAGTCCCAGGGTAATGGGAATCATTGGGTCAGGGTTATGCAGGCTCCTATTAACACTTCTGCTGCTGACTTCCTCCTTCACCTCTGTATCAGCAGCATCAGCAGCATCAGGGTTCATCCAGTTTCTCCTGCTGCTTGTCATAGTGCTATCACTCCAAATAACTCTCTCTTTTGGCCTGCTTCCACTCTCTTTGTCTCCTAAACTATGGTAAGCTGCATGGTGGAAAATTCTTTGTTTTTATTGCATGTAAATATAGGTGGGAAATGGAACCATTCTCAGGTGAAGTTCTCTGGTGTTAGTGAAATGGTGGAAAATATATGGGTTTCTCTATGGGCAGGAATTCCTTCAGAAAAAAACATAAAATGTCTTTTTTTTGTGATAAACAGGACTTTCACCCATCCCTCTGCATAAAGCTCATAATACAGGCACAAAAGGAGATACTACACTTTCCCAACTATAAGAAAGAAGATTCATGCTGGTGCTCTGCTTTTCAACCACACTGTCCCAAGATGTGCCCAAATATGTACAGCAATGCAGCAATGCATCATGAATGTCCACAATTTCACTGTTGGTGGTGGTAATGCCTATCAGCTTTCATTTTGATGAATACATCTTCTGGATATCTAGTCCACCGGTTTTAATGCAAGTGTATACTTGCTGAATTTCCTTCAGTTTTATTTACATTCAGATGTTCTGCTGGACAGAATCACTTCTGGCTTTCTCTGAAGAGCAAGAATTATCTCAAAGCACATTGTATTACTTTTCTAGTGCAAAGAGACACACGAGTAATTCCCTCTGTGTAGTAGAATAGCTGCTAATATTGTGTATGCTCAGAAGAAGAAATATGAAAAAATCTTGCTTTGTTCCCACTGGAACCTCTGCAATTTCATGTAACATTTTCTTAATCTGAGGTTGAGAGACTTCTTCTGAAGTTAACAGATCATGAAATTTGTTATATTTGTTTAATTTTTCATACCAAGTTTCAATACATATATCAAGTGTTTTATTTGACATATCACTCTATGTCAGATGCCAATGGCCAGCGACGTGGATGGAGGGAAGTGTCCAGCTCAGAGACGCAGCTCTCTCAGAAAGTGTGGAAAGAATTGGACCATGATCCACTGATATATGTTTAAACATATTTTTCTCATTCGTCCATTGGGAACGATGGCTAAATTTCCATTCACTAGGATACATGCACTTAAAGAGTTAACTAAACTAAGGACTCTGCTCCTAGTTAAGCCCCATACTCCATGTACTGACAGTTTTTACTTTAAGTGCACCAAGGAGACAAAATGCTTTTTCCTTTGGGAACATTTATTTAGTTTTAGTTTGATGTCTTTGCTTTTTCAGATAATAATGCTCTATAGGCTTATGCTTTTCTTGGATATCACTTCTGTCTTTCCCTATTCCATTCCATCTCAGTGGATGAGTATGGCGTAGATTGAGTACTTATTCTCCCCCAACCGGGAAGAGTTGTTTGTAATGGTCATCCCTGTGTACTATTGGCTGGACCCCTGAACCTTCAAGACAACTTTACATAGGATATTCCTATGTGTCCTTAATTTGGCTAATTTATTCAGTGTTCAGAATCCTCTGGGTTCGCATGTGGCACAATGACAATCAACAGTTTTCTGCTCCTGACCATATGCTTCAGTTATAGAAGACAGCATAATTCCACTTGCCCCCCTGTTCTGAGATGCCTAAAGTTACCAGGGTGGAAGGTACATAGGGAGCTTGAGGTCATAGGTGCTGAGTGCTTTCAATCTACCCATGTCTTTTCTGCAGCTCCTTAGGTGGGATTTTTATTTAAATAAATGTTTTACCTGGAAGAATTAATTGAGATTTCTCTCATTTTCAAGTATGTCCTGTAGTGTTTAAAGCAAAGATTTGCCTATTCGTACAAATACAGATACACAATATATATATATATATATATATATATATATATATATATATATATATATATATTATTTTTTTCAGATAGGTCATTCAATACTTTCAGAGCTCTGAAGAAAAAAGCAGATTGACTGGCTCCTTTGTTGTAATTTGGTATTACATCTTGGAGAGCAGTTTGGGGGTGAGACTCACTATAATCACTTTCACATACAGCAGTTTCTTGTCAGCTTGGTTGGGGTAGTGCATTATACTGTTTGGAGACATCTGCAGTGGCAAGTTCGGACTCTGCACCATGTAGAAACATTGTTTGTGGACACTTGCTCAGTTTTGCTCTTCATAATACTAGGCTTCATATTGAGCTTACTTATTGTGGTATACTCCTAAATGGTCAGCGCATGTCCACCTCTCTCCACTCAGGTAGAGGTTTTGTCCTCTGCATGGTTTCCTGTAATCTGCATTTTGCCCTTCCACACGTTGTAGGAGGGTCTTGCTTTGATCAGCTTGTTCTTGTCTTCTGTAGTACAGGGAATGGGGCCTGACCATCTTGTCATCATGTTTCTTTCTCTTGGGGTTTTCATGCATTTTCATGCACTTTTACATGCATCAGATGCAAAGTCAAGTCTGCTACAGTTGGTTCTAAAATTTGCACTACATGTGATGTTGTGCATTCTGCCACTGAGAGCCATTCTTAACATAGTGATGAACATTCATATAGCTATTATGTGCCCTTTATGACTTCTACTCTCCTGTTGCAGCCATTACAGAACCATAGTCAGTTGTTGGGACTCCTGCTTCTATTAATTTAATGTTGGGGAATGGTTGAGAAAGCTCCCTTTTAGGTTCAGAAGAGGCCTCCTTCTCCAGTCTTGGATTCTACTGTCTGGAAGAAACTCTACCTACTTACATAAATGGTATTTTGTCTTGATATTCCAGGAAGAGTCTTTAGAAGAGGATGGCAAATCTGATAGAGGAGAGGATGAATTGGATATGTGTAGGGACTTATCTTAGTATAACATGGAGGATGATGAAGATTCTTCCTCTGCTGAGCTTCTAATTAAGGATATGCTTGATATCTTACAGGTATGAAAGCATTAACAGATACCTGATCCAACTAAGTCTCTTTTCAAATACAAGCAGAGCTCACCTGCTCCTTTTCCAGCATATGAGCAAATAAATTGGCTGACTGGATGAGTGGAAGGTTCCAGAATGCGAGGTTACCACTCTCAAACAGTTTGCTTGCAACTAACCTTTTTCAATCAACAGTTGACGCACCTAGTTCTGGACTTTATAACCACATAACTATAACAGTTTATTTAAGGAAGCATCAGACGAGAAGCTGCAGAATTGTCTGAAAATGCTATTTATTGGCTTGGATGCTATTTACAGACTATTGTCCAGAGCATTGGAAGTATGGGAGGAAGGTTGATGGTGTGGGCCATAGATAAGTCATTAAATAAGTCACTAGTTGACTTACCATTTCTGGGTAGTATCCTGTCTGGTTTCTCATACCCAACTTTCACAATCCTTTTCCCATTATCTCCTGTCTCTCCTTCATTTGCTCCCCCTTCCTTCTAGCCCCCTGGGATTAGTTCCAAATGAATTCTGGAAATGTTTTACAGATCCTCCATGCTTCCTCATGCACTAGGATAGGGGGTTATGCACAAAGGCATGATAAAGAGGTGATAAAGCTTAGATGACTTAGATCACTTCTCCGGTTCCTATGTTATTATGCAGAGCCTATGCACTGAGATCTCCATAAGCTCCATAGAAAACAAAGGAATTGGAAAAGTGATATTACTGGAGACGTTATCTCTGGTTTATCACCTCTTTATCACGCATAAGTACATCTCCACACTGGAGTGATATCAGAAAGAGCAATGTGTATTCTAGAGCATGAGCTACATTCACCATAGGGAAAAAATAAACATTTCAAAAATTCCTTAACCCTTTGAGTGCCAGAGGGGTACTCAATGCATTGTAAAGTAATGCCTTGCGTACCCCTCTGGCACTCAAAGGGTTAAATGGGGCTTTTAACCCATTGAATGCAAGCATTCAGAGTTAAAATCCCCTTTAAATCAATTTAATTTATTAATTATCTCCTTTGATGCAATTTATATGTCCCCGGATTTGATCCAGTCTGCCTCTTTTTTAAAGACTTTCCCATTAGTTGAAAGCTACATTTTATTCAGAAACTACCCACAATTATCAGTGCTGTGAAAAGATGAGGCAGGTAATATTGGATGTCATTAAATGTGATGAAATAAAAGCCATCAGCTCCTGGTTTAACCTACTGTAGAAAAAAATTAGGTTAGAAAAAGAAATGCTTTGTACCAGATGCTTAACTCAATTGTACAAGTCTAGCAATGCAGCAATTGGTATATTAAGAAGCAGAAGCATGCGTGCCACTTCCAAGGTAGGTGAAA
Source organism: Rhinophrynus dorsalis (assembly GCA_037306005.1). Lineage (NCBI taxonomy): Eukaryota > Metazoa > Chordata > Amphibia > Anura > Rhinophrynidae > Rhinophrynus > Rhinophrynus dorsalis. The sequence continues at coordinate 291,305,307 of CM074721.1, forward strand.
TTCAGTTATTTTTTATTGCCTTCTTAGTAAGTTCTCATTCACGGTGCCCCAGTTCATTAGTTTTACAAGACATTCAGAAATGTTAAAGCTATACAAAACCCATTGGTATTTCACAAAGGTTTGTCTATAAAGACTCTGTGCCTTACATCATCTTTACATCGAGACATATGTCCAAAGTAGCTTTATTGGAAATTAGGCATAGTGTCAAGGATTTCAAAGATGTTTTATATAAAAAGCTTTTAGGTCTGAGATAAAACATGTAAACGGTTTTTACACCACCATGGATATATGTTTTTCTCAAATATTCACTTATAATAGAAAATAGTTTGTCATAAGAAGTTATTTTTTTCTGATATCTGGGCCCATTAAAAAAAAAAAAAAAAAAAAAAAAAACTAGATCAGTTTGGAAGCATACTAAAGGTAACATAACGGACAAATAATATATTTTGTTTGAAAAAGGGGTAATCAACCTTTGAATGCAATTGTTGTATACCTCTTTCTAGCATTCAGGAGTGGGTGTTTTTTTTCAGATGGTACAGATAGTTTGCTCCAGAATGACTCCATTTCTCCTTTGAATATAATAAGCACATTGTGAAACAAGCCTAGCAGTAATAAGTCAGGTTAGTCCCAGCCATGCCAAAGTTCATTTGGCCATAGAGGATGAAGAATTATCTGAATAGTTACATGGGCAGTTGCTTGCTTCTCAAAAGACATTGGGCCTTAACCTACCTAATGCCTTTTTCCAGTGCTGTGTAATCCAAATGCACCATTACTGATGTACTGGTTTTATATGTGAGGCCTAGAACTTTAGTCCCCTTAATCTGAAATCTACGGAAGTAATTTTATGCTACCATATGGGAAAGTATTGTCTTCATCTAGGCGCATTAAATACACTATGTTAAATTATGATTGTCTCTTTCAATTAGGCAGCATCTACATGCAAGAGTGACTTTACAAACTAGGATAGCATCCAGTCTAATCTCACACATGAATACTCAGAAAAGGAGCAGACACTGTTACTCTTCTTTCAAGAATAGAATGGAGCATAAAGTCTAACCACGTGCTCACATTTATTTTGCTATTGACTATGATCATTACTATTATTGGCCTTTATTTAAATAATGCTAACATAAGCAGTAGTATTGTGCAATGGGGAGTAAAATATGCAATGTAATGTAAAATACTAGCTAGAGCTTACAATGCGGATCAAATGTGCTGAGGACTAAAAGGAGAATGCAGTGTTTCCCAACTTTTTTTAATGTCATGGATGTAATGGAACACTGCACACTGCTTTGATCCTAAAAGGAGTATTTCCAGAGTGCCAGATCAGAGATGTATCCAGTGCATTGCTTTGAAATGCACTGGGTATCTCTCTGGCACACAATGGGTTAAATTGTGACATATGTAGCTTGAAAATATAAATTTCTGTGACACATGGGCAGAAATATAATTCAATGAATTTATCTGGAAAAGTGTGCCAACAGATACCTAAATGTGCCCTGACATACCCAGTGGGAACCACTGGACTAATTTATTAAGAAACTAGAGCAATTTAGTTTAAACAGAACTTTAACCTCTTGGATGCTAAAACGGGCTTCAGCACTTCACTAGAATTCAAGGGGTTAATTCAGCTTCAGTTAATTCAGTGGCCAGCTTCTGTAAATTACAAGGATCATGTATGCTTTCTATATGAAGGCAGAAATCAAACTAGATCTGCTCTTGTCTACAAGGAACTAACTGTTGTGGAATAATTCGATTTTAACCTTGTTTTATGATTTCACTAAATAAGTACTACATTTTCAAGTCATTGTGAAATATATATTTACAAGATAATTTTGCCATGCACTTAAATGGAAAATTGAGAAAGGGTTATTCCTCTTACATTCAGTGTGGAACACAAGAACCATGGGATAATGTTCTCCTCCTCCAGATAGCAGGGCACTTAAAAAAAGGCAGGACTTTTGAGGTGGCAACTCCCCTCTTCCAGCTTTACTTCCCACCCTTTAGTTTCATGTGACCTTGTCTGAAGAAATGACTATTTGGAACTGTTCTCTTAGTTTTAGACTTTTTTTTTTTTACTTTTATTCTTAGATATGGAGCTGTATAATCCCCCATTAGATGGGTTCCCATAAACTGGCTTATCTGGAGTTGGACTGAGAGTTCACAGGTGTATTTCTACGTCTGTGCCTCTCCATTGAATTTCTTTAGTTCTCTATTTAAAACGAGCGTAAAAGCCTGTGTACACGGGCCAAGGTCTTGGTAATGTTAAGAGGCCTTTACCTCAATGCTCCACATGATGCAGTCTTGCGTCGCCTCACTCACGAGATGCAATCATGCACAGTAGAGACTGCCTGAATGCGGCCAGTCTCTACTGCGCATGACTGCATCGTGACAAACATCCTAGCGAAATATTATATAGGATGGGAGACTGAAGACTGTTAAGTTAACCATTTGAGCTCTATGATCCTATCTCTTATGTCCCTGCAATTATTGGCACCCATTGGGATAGGGGGGGGAAATGCACTAAGGTGTAATAAAGAAGACGATAAAGTGGAGGAGACTTCTCTAGTGATATCACTTCTCCAGTTCTCACGGTATTCTACGGAGCCAAAGCACAGGCTAGTGCATAGGCTCTACAGAATAACATAGGAACTGGAGAAGTGATATCACTGGAGAAGTCATTGCTGCTCTGAGGTGAGCAGTGTTACTATCACGGTAACCAATACAAAAGAAGTTCAGACACAGGTAAATTGAATTAAAACCACCTTTATTGATAATACACATATAATAAGCAATACCCCAGCTAAACCCAAGAACTGGTAAATGGACAGACCACAGTCCACTACCCAGACTGATACTGGGCAGAGCCCTGCACTACGTAGAGCTGAATAGCGAACTGAAGAACCTCGCCTATGGTTCTATCTGCCTGGTAGGACCCAATCGCCTACAGGTATATGAGTAATACCGCACGGTACTTAAATGCAGATAGTGGCAATCAGAGCAGAGACAGCACAAGCCACAGTATTGCTAATGCAAATAGCCAGACCAGCCTTGGTAACATGGATCGAGTAGTCAGTCAGAGCCACAGTTCAGAACCGCAGTGGGTAGTCAGACAAGCCGGGATCATACACTGAGTGAGTAGTCAGCCAGAGCCACAGGTCAGAACCGGTGTGGGTAGTCAGACAAACCAGGGTCAACACGGAGCGGGTTGTCAGCTAGAGCCACAGGTCAGAACCGGTGCAAATAGTCAGACAAGCCGGGCTCATACACGGAGTGAAATCATAAGCCAAACAAGGGTCACAGTGAGACGGAGCAAACTTAACGAATACTAACAGGAACACCATGTAAAGGCAACTCACACCAGGCCCAGGAAGTTTATATAGGCCCACACAAAGGCAGGATTTAATCAGGCAAATCGAATATGTGCATATAAACAAGCGCAGCATCCTGAGACACCAACATGCACCTGCACCCGTGACTACCAGATAGAGCTGAGAAGAAGCACACGGGTAACTGTATCACGGTGCCCGTGATTGGTGCTGTTCAGTGTAACTCACTTGCTGAGTATCATGATTGGCTGTCTGTGATTAGCCGTCCTCACACAGCCTTTTTAAACCCAGGCTGAGCACTTCCAGGTTGCCCTTTTGTGGTGTTTCTGACTCCACTCTGCCTGACCTGCTTGTCAGGCTTCTGGGCCTGTTCCTGCTGTTCCTGCTGTACTTGCTGATCCTGTGTTCCAGTGTTCCTGTATGCTAGTGTTCCTGTGTTCCAGAGTTCCAGTGTTCCTGTGTTCCAGCATCTCGCGGGTTAATCTTATTGAGTTCCAGCGTTCCTGTGTTCCAGCACCTCGCGGGTTAATCTTACTAAGTTCCTGAATCTCCTGCTCCAGCCATCGCTCTGGTGACATTGTTCTTCTCGCTGCTGATCATACTTTGTTGGTTTACTCCACTAAACCTGGTTGCGATATACATTGTTGGTCCCAGCGTGCGGACGCTGGTTTACTCCACTAAACCTGGTTGCGATATACATTGCTGGTCCCAACGTGCGGACGCTGGTTTACTCCACTAAACCTGGTTGCAATATACATTGTTGGTCTCATCGTGCGGACGCTGGTTTACTCCACTAAACCTGGTTGCAATATACATTGTTGGTCTCAGCGTGCGGACGCTGGTTTACTCCACTAAACCTGGTTGCAATATACATTGTTGGTCTCAGCGTGCGGACGCTGGTTTACGCCACTAAACCTGGTTGCAATATACATTGTTGGTCTCAGCGTGCGGACGCTGGGTTACTCCACTAAACCTGGTGGCGATATACATTGTTGTTCCCAGTGTGCGGACTCTGGTTTACTCCACTAAGCCTGGTTGCGATATACGTTGTTGGTCCCAGCGTGCGGACGCTGGTTTACTCCACTAAACCTGGTTGCGATATACATTGTTGGTTCCAGCGTGCGGTCGCTGGTTTGCTCCATTAAACCTGGTGGCGCTATTACCATTAGTCCCAACGTGCGGACGCTGGTTTGCTCCTGAACATCCAGTACTGTGGTCAGTTGCTGTCCACTTCCTTGCAGTTGTCTGAGTATCCCTGGCTATAGACTCCTGCTGAGTAAGACCTCTATACTTATGCTCTATGCTGTCTTAGTCACCTGACAGCTGGTCTACTCGCTCAGGCTGCCCTGCCCGGTATTGGTGAGGCCGGTAGAACCTTGACGATACCATCCTGTAGGTTGCCTCATCCGGTATTGGCAGGGCCGGTAGAGCCTACTCCAGTACTCCTTTGGGCTGCCCTGCCCGGTATTGGTAAGGCCGGTAGAACCTTGTAATTCACCATCTTTAAGGTTGCCTTACCCGGTATTGGCAGGGCCGGTAGAGCCTACATTCAGCATTCCGTGGGGGCTGCCTTGCCCGGTATTGGTAAGGCCGGTAGAACCGGTATATGTCATCTCACGGTTGCCTTACCCGGTATAGGCAAGGCCGGTAGAGCCTGTCATTAAAACTGTCACTTGGGTTGCCTTGCCCGGTATTTAGGCAAGGCCGGTAGAACCTATTATATGTTATATTACTGTTGTATTGTTATGTTACCCTACGGGGACTGCCTTTAACTTTTAATAAAGTTAAGTTATTTTACCAAACCTTAAGTCTGAGAGTCTTCAAATCCGTGACAGTACGAAAGGGCCATGACCTCAGACACTAAGAGTGACGGTAACGCACAGAATATCCATTGGAGGATGGATATGCACGAGCAACGTTTGGATCAGCTAGCGGTTGCTATCCAAACTATTCTTGAATGCACGGTACTTGCAGATAAGTCCGGTGCTAGCCCGGTGGTCCCGCCAATTCCGACACCGGAGAATGAGTCTAAGCCCTCAGGGGCCGCAGTCAAAGGGTTAACGGCTTCTGCACCCTTGCCGCTGAGATATGACGGGGACCCTCAATTATGCAGAGGGTTTATTAATCAACTTGAAATATTTATGGAGTTGACGGCACACACATTTCCTAGTGATCGCAGCAAGGTTGGGTTCATGATATCCCTGCTGACTGGCAGAGCATTGGCCTGGGCCAACCCACTTTGGGAAAACGCTAAACCTTGCACAAAGAATTTCTGTGATTTTGTGCAATCCTTTCGGAGAGTATTTGAGCCTCCTGGTAGAACTACCTCTGCTGCTAAACGTCTCATGGAAATACAACAGGGCAGGCGCACGGTTGGCGAATTCCGCACCTTGGCAGCAGAGGTAGGGTGGAATAATGATGCCCTGTTGGCAGCCTTTGCTCAAGGATTGAGTGACCAGATTAAAGATGAGATTGCAGCAAAAGAGTTACCTACTGACCTAGACGATTATATCGAATACGTGATTCTAATTGACTCCAGAATACGTGAAAGATTAACCGCCAGAGAGCGACGAGTACGGTTAAAGAATAATGGGTCCAGTAGCATATTTTGCCCACCCAACCCTCCCTCTGCATCCAAACCTAGTGAACCTATTTCGGAACCAAGTGAACCTATGCAGGTGGGTTTCACTAGGTTAACTAAGGAGCAGAGAAGGTATCGCAAGACACAAGGATTATGTCTGTACTGCAGTAAAGATGGTCACCTGTTAAGATCTTGTCCGGTATGTCCGGGAAACGAACACACTTAGGGTACCTTGGGGGACAGGCCCTAGGTGGTGTCCAATCGTCCCCATTGTTGGACACACTTAAACCCACCATACAGGTGGTATTGTCATGGGCACAACGCTCGGTTGAGGTTTTGGCCTTGGTTGATTGTGGTGCAGCTGGGTATTTTATGGACAATACCTTTGCTGAATTGCATGGGGTACCACGGATTCAGAGAGAAACCCCTCTTGCTATTGAAGCAATTGATGGCAGACCTTTGGAACCCGCCCAAGTTACTTTTGAAACGATGCCCTTGTCCATGACTATTGGGGCTCTTCACAAGGAAGAGCAGCAGTTCCAACTGATTAATTCTCCTCACCATGCCGTGATTTTGGGCTTTCCTTGGTTACAGTTGCACAACCCACAATTTGATTGGCAGAAATGTGAGATTGCTGCTTGGTCTCAGTTCTGTATGGATAAGTGCGTTACCCATCCTGTTAAGGTCTTGTGCACCTCCCCTTCTCTACCTGATGCCTACCAGCAGTTTAGCGACGTTTTCAGTAAGGGAGAGGCTGGCACCCTACCTCAGCACAGACCATACGATTGTCGCGTAGAACTGAGTCCTGGAGCAGTACCACCGAGGGGACGCACGTATCCATTGTCTTGTGAGGAGAACCAAGCTATGGAGGAATACATAGCAGATGCCCTCAGTGGAGGGATCATAAGGAAATCTACTTCTCCGGCCGGTGCCGGGTTCTTTTTTGTTAAGAAAAAAAGTGGCGAACTGTGACCTTGCACAGACTATCGTGGGCTGAATAAGCTGATGGCAAAAAATGCCTACCCAATACCACTCATCACCGAGCTGTTTGATAGACTTAAGGGGTCCTCGATTTTCACCAAATTGGACCTAAGGGCAGCCTACAATTTGATACGTATCAGAGCCGGTGATGAGTGGAAAACTGCCTTCAATATGAGATCTGGGCATTATGAATACCTAGTCATGCCATTTGGTCTATGTAATGCTCCTGCAGTATTTCAAGAACTGATCAATGACGTTCTTAGAGATATGTTACAATCTTGTGTTGTAGTCTATCTTGACGACATACTTATCCACTCCAAAGACCTGTCACAACACATCAAGGATGTGTCTGAAGTCTTGCTGCGCTTACGAAAAAATACATTATTCTGTAAACTGGAGAAATGCGAGTTCCACAAAACCAGTGTACCGTTTCTGGGGTTTATAATTGGCAAAGACGGCATTGCCATGGATAAAGAGAAATTGACGGCAGTCTTACAATGGCCTAAACCCAAGAGCCTCAAAGCCATCCAACGATTTCTGGGCTTCGCCAGTTATTACAGGAAGTTTATTAAAAACTTCTCCTCTATAGTGAAACCTCTGTCGGACCTCACGCACAAGGGCGCTAACCCATCCCTCTGGCCGGTGGCTGCTGAAGAGGCCTTTGAGAAGTTGAAGGTAGCCTTTGCTGAAGCGCCTGTGTTGTCCCACCCTAATCCAATACTCCCCTTTACTTTGGAAGTTGATGCCTCAAATATTGGGGTCGGGGCGGTGCTCTCTCAGCGACAGGTTAAAGGCGGTACACTCAGACCCTGTGGATTCTTCTCAAAAAAACTGACTAGTGCTCAAAGTCATTACGAGATTGGTGATCGAGAATTACTGGCCATTATCCTCGCTCTCAAAGAATGGCGTCATTTACTTGAAGGCACAAAAAAACCCGTTTTGATTCTAACTGATCACAAGAATCTGACGTATCTTTCTGAGGCCAAGAGATTGTCTTCTCGCCAGGCCAGATGGGCACTGTTTCTATCCCGATTCAATTTCGTTGTATCATACTTGCCGGGATCAAAGAATGTTAGGGCTGATGCTCTGTCTAAACAATTTGAAGCAGAGGTTGACAGAGAAGAGGTACCAGCCCCTATCATTCAACCTGATCGAATATTGGCTACCATACGTACTAGTATTACTTCACCACTAGGGGAGGAGATTTTGGCATCCCAAGCCTCTGCTCCTCATGAGACTCCAGTGGGCAAATGTTTTGTCGCTGAGCCATTCCGTACTCGATTACTTGAGACCTACCACTCCTCTAAGGCTGTGGGACATATTGGTAGGGATCAATTGTTCTGGTCTCTCTCTCAGCTATTTTGGTGGCCTTCTATGAGAGCAGATTGTGCCAATTTTACGAATGCCTGTGCCACCTCTGCCCGTGCCAAAACCCCTAGACATCTCCCTGTGGGCTTGCTTCAGCCGGTGCCTAATGGTGAACGCCCTTGGTCTCACGTCTCTATCGACTTTATGGGAGAATTGCCCAGGTCTAGAGGGTACTCCTTCATATTGATGGTGGTAGACAGGTTCTCTAAAATGGCACACTTTGTACCCCTCTGTGGCCTTCCTTCGGCCAAGGAACTGGCAATGGTATTTGCTCGAGAAGTATTTCGGTTACATGGAGTACCCAGGGTGCTGGTGTCTGACAGGGGGAGCCATTTTGTGTCCAGATTCTGGAGGGCATTTTGCGAACAGATGGGCATACAGCTATCATTTTCCTCGGCATATCATCCCCAGACTAACGGGGCCGCTGAGAGGGCCAATCAAGGATTGGAACAGTTTCTGCAATGTTTTGTGACTGACCATCATGATAATTGGGCCGACTTGTTGCCTTGGGCAGAGTTCGCCAGGAACTGTGCAGTTAATTCTTCCTCCGGGAGCTCTCCATTTTTGATCAATTATGGGTTCCAACCCTGTCTGCTCCCGGATTCCTTTCAATCACAGCAGATTCCAGCTCTGGATGAGCAAATAGAGCAACTCCGTTCCACATGGGCAAAAGTTCAGAGGGCATTGGGCCAGTCTTTTCAGTGACATCAGCGTCATGCCAATCGCAGAAGGCTTCCAGAGGTTTCCTTCCGAGTCGGGGATAGAGTATGGCTGTCCTCCAAGAATCTAAAGCTCAAGGTCCCATCTAATAAGCTGGCACCTCGGTTCATTGGTCCGTACAAGATCATTCGCAAAATTAACCCTGTTTCCTATGCCTTGGAATTACCTGCTTCTATGCGCATTCATAATGTATTCCATGTGTCTCTCCTTAAACCTCTGGTTTGTAACCGTTATACTACCACACCTGTGAGGCCAGGTCCTGTTGAAGTCGAGGGGCAGGAGGAGTATGAAGTACAAAACATTATTGATTCCGGCAGAGGTAGAGTAGGGGTACAGTATCTGGTGCATTGGAAAGGTTATGATCCTGAGGATAGTTCCTGGGTAGACAGTAAGGACCTTCATGCACCCAAGTTACTACGAATATTTCATGCCAAATACCCTCAGAAGCCTAGACCCTACTCTGGGAGAGGGGGTCTTTGAAAGGGGGGTACTATCACGGTGCCCGTGATTGGTGCTGTTCAGTGTCAGTCACTTGCTGGGCCTGTTCCTGCTGTACTTTCTGATCCTGTGTTCCAGTGCTCCTGTATGCTAGTGTTCCTGTGTTCCAGAGTTCCAGTGTTCCTGTGTTCCAGCACCTCGCGGGTTAATCTTACTGAGTTCCAGCGTTCCTGTGTTCCAGCACCTCGCGGGTTAATCTTACTGAGTTCCTGAATCTCCTGCTCCAGCCGTCGCTCTGGCGACATTGTTCTTCTCGCTGCTGATCATACTTTGTTGGTTTACTCCACTAAACCTGGTTGCGATATACATTGCTGGTCCCAGCGTGCGGACGCTGGTTTACTCCACTAAACCTGGTTGCAATATACATTGTTGGTCTCATTGTGCGGACGCTGGTTTACTCCACTAAACCTGGTTGCAATATACATTGTTGGTCTCAGCGTGTGGACGCTGGTTTACGCCACTAAACCTGGTTGCAATATACATTGTTGGTCTCAGCGTGCGGACGCTGGGTTACTCCACTAAACCTGGTGGCGATATACATTGTTGTTCCCAGCGTGCGGACGCTGGTTTACTCCACTAAGCCTGGTTGCGATATACGTTGTTGGTCCCAGCGTGCGGACGCTGGTTTACTCCACTAAACCTGGTTGCGATATACATTGTTGGTTCCAGCGTGCGGACGCTGGTTTACTCCATTAAACCTGGTGGCGTTATTACCATTAGTCCCAACGTGCGGATGCTGGTTTGCTCCTGAACATCCAGTACTGTGGTCAGTCACTGTCCACTTCCTTGCAGTTGTCTGAGTATCCCTGGCTATAGACTCCTACTGAGTAAGACCCCTATACTTATGCTCTATGCTGTCTTAGTCACCTGACAGCTGGTCTACTCGCTCAGGCTGCCCTGCCCGGTATTGGTGAGGCCGGTAGAACCTTGACGATACCATCCTGTAGGTTGCCTCACCCGGTATTGGCAGGGCCGGTAGAGCCTACTCCAGTACTCCTTTGGGCTGCCCTGCCGGTATTGGTAAGGCCGGTAGAAACTTGTAATTCACCATCTTTAAGGTTGCCTTACCCGGTATTGGCAGGGCCGGTAGAGCCTACATTCAGCATTCCGTGGGGGCTGCCTTGCCCGGTATTGGTAAGGCCGGTAGAACCGGTATATGTCATCTCACGGTTGCCTTACCCGGTATAGGCAAGGCCGGTAGAGCCTGTCATTAAAACTGTCACTTGGGTTGCCTTGCCCGGTATTTAGGCAAGGCCGGTAGAACCTATTATATGTTATATTACTGTTGTATTGTTATGTATGTTTACCCTACGGGGACTGCCTTTAACTTTTAATAAAGTTAAGTTATTTTACCAAACCTTAAGTCTGAGAGTCTTCAAATCCATGACAAACTGGCAGCATGGATGCCAAGGTACACTGTGATAGTACACTCCACTTAAGGACCTCTCCCCCACGGAAGAGGGTTCTAACCAGTGGGGAAGTGGGAGTGGAACTCACGGATGAGAGCTGGAGCATGCAAATCCTTCTTGGCAATAACCCGGCTATAACCCTTCCAATGCACCAGATATTGCACCTGGCCTCTGACTCTACGTGAGTCCAAAATATTTTGCACCTCATATTCCTCATGGTCCCCTACTCTGACAGGCTTGGGACAAACAGGAGCAGTAGTGTAACGGTTGCAAATCACGGGTTTAATTAGAGACACATGAAACACATTAGAAATGTGCATATTGGCTGCAATTTCAAGGGCGTAGGCTAAAGGGTTAACCCTATGAAGAACCCGAAAGGGGCCTATAAAACGAGGAGCCAGTTTCCTGCAAGGCACCTGGAGATTAAGGTTATGAGAAGATAGCCACACTCTCTCTCCCACCTGGAAACCCGTACCCAAGTGGAGCGTAGTGCCCTCAAATGCTCATCCAGAGCTGCAATGTTCTATACCTCAAAGGATTCCGGAAGAAGAAGAGAAGGTTGAAACCCATAATTCATCATAAACGATGAGTTCTGAGAGGTTGAATTCACTGCACAATTCCTGGCAAACTCAGCCCACAGTAACAGGTTCGCCAAATTATCGTGATGGTCCGAAATAAAGCAAAGGAGGAACTGTTCCAAAGCTTGATTAGATCTCTCTGCAGCACCGTTAGACTGAGGATGGTAAGCTGAGAAGAATGAGAGTTGAATGCCCATCTATCCGCAAAATGACCTGTAAAAACTGTGGCTAATAATTAATGTATGTAGAGATCTCTCTCTCTCTCTCTCTATATATATATATATATATATATATATATATATATATATATATATATATATGAATAATAAAACATAAATACAATGGTCCGTCTACTTATGAGTAGCATTTAATATAGAAGTAAAAATACAGATATTTATATTCATAAGAGTGCAATCCCTTCAAACTATACTAGGCAAACTATTCCACTATTTCTCCCCCTTATTGCATTGTTATATTACCTGAGATCCCAAGATTCAGCAAACATTCCAGGCCAGCATACAAGTCAACAAACAGATGGGAAGGGATAGGCAGGAAATGGGGGAGGGGGAGAAGTCACAGGAGGAAAGAAACAACCTGCAATCCGCATGATAAGAGAAGAGAACTGACTAGAGCAGCAGTTGCTCCATGCTGTTACCTACTTTCTAGCCCAGCCCCCTTATTTCCCATTGGCTAAAGGATATGATGTCACAAAACACACCCCCATCCATTTTCACCATGTGGATAGATCACCACATTCTCCCACTTTTTCTCGTCTTATGTTGCCCAGTTCCAAAATATCTTCCTCCAGGGCAGGGAAACCCAGCAGGTGCGAAAAACCTTTTTGAGGTGAAAATTCACCCACCGTCTCTCAGGAGCAATTCCCTCAGCGACACGAGCTTCCCTGCAAACTTCATAGGTTGGATACTTATTCTAACATTCTTGTATAATTGCACATGTCTGTACAAAATATACACATATTTACAAATTCTATGTTCAATTCTTTGCTAAAAAGTCTGTACAGGACTGTGACCACGGTCAGTTCATGTTTATATGGACGATTGTGAGTCATCTGTCTCCCATCACTCTGTTTAGCATCAGTAGATTCCCTGCAGCCGAGGCCCAGGATATTCATTGAAATCCACATCCCAGGCATGTTGCAACTACTCCAGAAATGGTTCCTTGTATTCCCAGTTCCCTTGGTTCTGGACCGCTATTGATGTTGTTCCAGACATCTTAAAGAAGTGAACAAAAATGAAAATCCCACGATACTGGAATATTTGAAAAACATGTCAATACAACTCTTTAGAATGTGATTCAACTATACTTTATGGATCTCTCATCAGATCCTTACCATGTTATCTGTTAAAAACGCCTTTCTCCCACAAACTCAGAATACATTTATTTTAGCATGTCAGAGCATGCTATTCACCCCCTTAATTAAAATTGATGTTTCCATTTACTATTTGTTATCACTGCTCCATACAAGATCACCCACTCCAAGGTCTGTCTTGATTTTGATGGTACTCTGAACATAGTCCCTCCCTCTCTATCTCTCTTACCCTGCGTACACATATATACGTACACGATTCTTGCTCTCTTTGTTACTTAACATGTATTGTATGTAACACATTTCCCTCCTTTCCCATTTTGATACAAGGTATACTTAGTCCTATGAGGAAGTTCACCATTGTCCATCAATGAGTTCCATATAATGAATGCTGTTGGAGAGAGAGAGAGAGAGAGAGTGAGATATAGAGAAAGAGAGTGAGATAGAGAGAGACAGAGAAATAAGAGAGCAAAGAAACAACAGATGATAGAGAGAGAAAAAAAACTTATAGCGAAAGAGAGAAACAAAAGCAGAGAGAGAGAGTGAAACAAACACAAGAAAATGAAATCCTGAATGGAAATCCTGTCTCTATCTGCTTTTCAACTATTTTCAATCTTGCTTGTCTCCTGGAGAAATGAGAAAGAATGGAAAGTTAGTATCTCCCCCGGCCCCCGGAACCCACATCCCTGGGATATGTAGCCTTAATGTGAGTTAAACCACAAAGTTCACACCCACCACAGTTTTCACCATCCATCCCTGTACACACATACCCACCCACACAACTTTTATGTGCCCCCAATTCCTAAAAACAATAACACAATTATAAAATTACAATTTTACTGCACCCTCCCCTAACTATTACTTTATGGGAATGTGGAAAAATAGAGCTTGAAAGGGAAAAATAATTATAATTTAAGTTGTCCCTGAGACTACTGTCAAGTCACCCTGCTTTAGGTGGCATAATTCTGCCTCAAGCCTGGTAACTTACTCTCTTAAGAGATCACGTTCAATGTTTATTTTAGTATAATCTCTTTTTAGATTTTCATGTTCTCTTTTTCAGAGAAGAAAATGGTCTCCATGTCCCAAAATTGTCTTTCACACCTCTATTTTTATTTTCCTCAATGTTTGCTCCTTCTTTTCCTGCCTAATGTTATTTTGCTGTACCTCCCCCAAAAATTCCCTTATCTCTTATCCTCCAGTTTTCACTATCTCTCTTTCTCCTTGGTGCATCCCATCTCCGCTTAAGGGGCCTTACTGATGAGACTGTGCATACCTGTTCAGTATATGGGTGGTCAAGCCACCACTAATCTGCTCTCAGTATTAACAGTTCTAAATCCGTGGGGGTTGGATCAAACAACCTCATAAATTCCTGACATTGCCTAGGAAGAGTGTCCAGAACTCTTGCTATGTGTGCTGGTGAGCCCTGTGCAATTGGTCACTGTGGCTGATGCAGGGTGCACCAGAACAAAACCCTTTGTGCCACCCCATGAGGTCCCTCTGTTGGCATCATGGTAATCTGACTTACCTCTTTTTCTACATTGTTTATATAAAAATGAATCCTAGCAATCTGCTAGCCATAGGACCCAGAGCCTGTTCTAACAGCTCAGTCCACTCTGCTAAGGTGAGCCCTCCCTTATTGGCTCTTTCAGCGCCTCTCTGGAACCAGTGGGTAAAATCATTAAAGGCAGAAGTTGGCATAGCACCCCACCATTTTTTGGAAATTGTCCTTGTCCCCCATGGATATGGAACGTGTCTGCATAGTAAACCCGGTGGACATCTGTCTTGCATTAAATATTTCAGACACTATCACTGGTGCCTGGGGTACCTGGCTTTGGTAGGGTGCCGTAAGACACAGTGAGGTCTTTCCCTGGTCCACTGCTGGCAATTGTGCCTTCTCTTCCCTCCATAATGAGTCTAGTACTGGATATAATTTTGGAATATCTTTCTCCAATTTTCCCACAATGGTAGTCGTCCTCAGAGTTGCCGCTCTGAAACAGTCTCTCTTTGCCCTGGCCTCCTCCATTCTATCTAACAGTTCTGAATTACATTTTCTCAGTTCCTGAACCATATCTACTAAACCACCAATTGCTAAAATAACTGGCTGTACCACCAAACTTTTCCTCTTACTAATATTGTATTTTTGTTTGTGACAACCTGTGTCAATACCTGCATAAATCCCTCATACTTATCACAGTCAGGGTCCACTGATTCAAAGAGCACATATGGGCCATCATGTTTAAGGATATCATCCCTGAAACAATCACGCACTTCAGCAGAGAAATAGTTTGTTCCTGGAAAAGACTTCTTAAACCCTGTGATATTTCCTATAATGTTTGTTAATAAAATAATATACCTTTAACCAAGCAACCTATTTACCAACACACTTGGAAAGCCACAAGACAAACTGAAAATGGCGGCTGATTTCCAAATTGAATCACCCACCTTATAACAACACAATGGCTACTGAGCACATGTGTTTCACACCACAGAATTACCCAAGCAAACACACACAATATACCCCACAAAAGAAATAAATGAATAAAAAATGTTTCCTTTTTAAGATGGACTCATCTAGTAACTAGAACCAATGTTACACCATTTCAAGGAAGATCATTAGTAATCAAAATGGCTGCACTAAAATGGCTGCACCCAGTAGACCCTCAAGGACTATACTTTTAAATTCAACTACACACCCGTATGCAACAGAATCACACTAGGCAAAATGGATAACAGGAAAATATTAATACAACTTTTCCTTTTTAAAGCGGGACTACCACCGCATAACAAGTTTATCTTAAATAACATGTTGCCATGGTGACATCCGCGCGCCTACTCTGTCAGTCCCAGCCAGCTCTAAGAGGTGTTGCTAGGAGCCGTCCAGCTCCGGAAGGGACTGACAGCGCAGGTGCGCGGACGTTATTATGGCAAGATGTCCACGCTACGTCCTGCCTGTCACCCGGGGAAGACAGGAGAAATCTATTTAATAAGGTAATAATTCTGGCGACTACCACTACTAAGCAGCTAGTCACCAAATGGGGAGTTATTTAAGATAAACTGGTTATGTGGTGGTAGTTCCGCTTTAAACCAAATAATAAAAATGTTATGTTAATAACAAACAGTTATATAACCCACTAGATCCTCACAACTGAAAATACACAAAAGGTGGCTAGACCTGATACCTTACACTTTGGCTCCAACAATGGACATGTGTGTTAAACTATAGCACAACAGAAAACCAACTTAATTCTATTAAATGCAATCTGTGTTAGTAAAATAAAATACTTTTAAACAAGCAAACTATTTAGAACCCCTTCATTGTTTATATAAAAATGAATCCTAGCAATCTGTTAGCCATAGGACCCAGATCCTGTTCTAACAGCTCAGTCCACTATGCTAAGGTGAGCTCTTTCAGCACCTCTCTGGAACCAGCGGGTAAAATCATTAAAGGTAGAAGTTGGCATAGAACCCCACCATTTTTGGAAATTGTCCTTGTCTATTAAATGCAATCTGTGTTAGTAAAATAAAATACTTTTAAACAAGCAAACTATTTAGAACCCATTCATAGGCCACAAACAAAGCTTAAACCCAAAGTATATTTATGAGACAGCAAAATGTGTTAATTTTTTAGACCTAGTGTTAGTAAAAAAACTTTTGTAGCCACAGACCATCCAACATAGCCACTGCTCTTTTTTTCTTTCCAGGGACCCTGGCTTAGGCCTCAGTGTGATCTATCAATTCAACATTGAATTTTAACAAAATAACATTTGTCCCCTCAGAAGACACAGTTAAAAGCAAAACCAACAAAAAAAATATGTTCCAAGGGAGTACCTAAATTTTGCTTTCATGGGTGTGGGGCTTCCATCTTTCTTCAGGTCTGAAAACTCCTTTAGATATGCAAATAAACTGACCCCCCCACTAGTTTTTAACTAAACACAGCTATTTATCCTTTCAAGCAGGAAAAAAAGCTAACAAAGAACATTTTCACAGTTCTTTCATAGGCTGCTGTAGGCAAGACTTCGTACACTGAGGGGACCAAGATGCAATGTCACAAGTTTGCCAATCAATCCTTGGGTTGTGTAGCTGCAACTAGGGAAATCCCAGAATGAGGAGCATAATGAGGAGAATGGATGACCTGAAACTGTAATGTCTCCACATGGAGAGCCCCTACCCTCAGAGACAAGGAACGAGTCTCGTGAGTAACATGTGATGGTTGTAGGGGTCTCCCGTCAATGGTCTCAATAGCCAACGGAGAGGAGCGGGGTAGCAGCAGAATAGAATGCTGGGCTGCAAATTCTGTGTCAATGAAAATCCCAGTGGCCCCTGAGTCTAGAAAGGCTGGAACAACCACCAAAGACTCGGCCCAAGACAGGACTACTTCAAGGATCAGTTTACCTTGAAGAGTTTCTGGGGAATGTGAAACTCCACCTAGGGTCTGTCCCCTACATAACTCTAGGTGCGGCCACTTCCCGGCCAGACGGGACAAGAGCGCAACAAGTGTCCAGGCTTCCCACAATATAAACAGAGGCCCTTTCTCCAGCGGAGAGCACTTTCCTCCACCGAAAGGTGAGTAAACCATAATTGCGTAGGTTCCTCTCTGGCGGATCAGAACCAGGAGGCATGGGAAGAGAGGGAGGATTGGCTGCGTTCACAAAGCTGGGTGCCAAACGTGATGGAGGCCTATGCATGCGTTCTTTGAAAGAAGGTCCCTCCTGGATTCTGGTATCTACCAGAATGGTAACTGAAATCAGCTCCTCCAGATCACTTGGCAGTTCACGGGCTGCGATCTCATCTTTGATCGAGTCATCTAGGCCCTGGGAGAATGCGACTACTAGTGCTTCTTTGTTCCACCCTACCTCCGCTGTCAGAGTACAGAAATCTATTGCGTACTCCGCCACTGTACGAGTGCCTTGGCGGATGGTCATAAGTTGCTTGGCAGCGGAGTTCACACGACCCGGAACATCAAAGACCCTTCGAAACAAGGCCACAAACTCTGCAAAATTGTAAATAATGGGTTTGTCTGTCTCCCAAAGAGGATTGGCCCATGTCAATGCCTTGCCCAACAGGAGGGAAATCAGGAGTCCCACCTTACTTCCCTTTAAGCGGAACTGTCATGTCAATAGAAGTCACCTCCGATTCATTGTTAGTATTTGGAATAAAGAAAATAGGCTCATAAAGTTTATGAAGTGTCATCATCATTTAAAATCATAACTTTGAATTAGACTTACATGAATAGCAGAGTGCAGCCATCATGGTGAAGTGGGATCATCTGTGTGCCTGTGCTGTCTGTCTCTGTCTCTGTTACTCACATGGATTTGCTAATGGGGAGTTGCATTGGAACCATGAGGTACAGAGCAGGGACAGACAGCGCAAGCGCACATATCCCATTTTGCCAAGATGGCCGCACTCTCCTTTTCATACAGGTCCAATATAAAGTTATTATTTTAAATAATGAAGACATTTTGCAAACTTAATTGCCCTATTTACATTATTCCATGTGTACTGACAATGAATCGGAGCTGACTGCTATTAACATGACAGTTTCGCTTTAGTTTGGGGACAATGGTCAGATCACTTGAATTCACAATTTTTGTATGGCTCGAGAGCTGCTGTTTGCAAGGCATGTGCAATCAGAATCTACATTAACCAGAAACCCCCATTTCCTGGGTTTTCTGGATTGGACAGGGTGGTGCTTTGTCAGTCATCTTACTCTCACATTGCTGGTCTCTCATCTCTGCCTTACAAGTTTAACCCTTTGCAGCCAGATATGTACCTATTAGGGTATTTATGTGCATTTTCTCATACTTTTCTAAAACTTTGGACTACCTTGTCCAACATTGTGACTTTCTTTTGTGAACATCTCAGACCCCAAGAGACACATGGGAAAATCCAAGCCTTAGGATTTAGGGTTACCTTTAATCCCTTTAAAACACTGTTCTTCATGCCAAATTGATCTTCCACAGGGAATATTCAGGCGCCCTATGTTCCTCTTGCACTGGGCCCTGACTATTCCCCACTGGGGCCATCCACTGCAGTACAAGAGCCTGTTTGGGTTATGACTCTGATTTCTTCAGTCGCTTCTATCCATTCTTCTGATCAAGGGGTCCTCCATTCTTTGTGCCCCGTAACCCCATGTCAGACACATTGACCTCGTATTTAAGGGACATTCTTAGTTGATCAGGGCCAGGTATTCCTTTTGAAAGGACTTTGATACTGATAAGGTAGGGAAGAAGGTCCCGTGAAGGATCGAAAATGTTTGGCAACACTATGCTGATGATACAATAAAAGCATCTTCTTTGTCTCTCCACTAGATATGCAGGCTGATTACGTGCATAGACTCTGTGTGGGACGTGCACCATCTTGCTTATCTATAACTATTGTTGTTACAGTACTGCTGTGTGCCACTGCCTTATTCTTATATATATATATATATATATATATATATATATATATAAATCAGAATGGGAGTTGGAGGCACTCACTCTTCAAATGCAATTGCCCAGGTGCACAATCCTCAAAGAGAATGATGAATAAAATAAAAATGAGGGGCAGCACCAGTGGGACCTGTTTACAGACTTTATTAATAGGCAATAGGTCAATCAATAGGTCGACGTTTCAATCCTTTAAACGGCACCCAGGCAATTACCTTTTGTGTCAAGTAGTGCCTCTTGAGAAACCATTATATATATATATAACAGATTCTATTATCATCAGATGTCTGTCAAACAGATTCCTCTCTTTCACACATCTGAAGGTAGTAGAGCTTTTTAATGGGCTAGCAAGCAGGAATACAGGACACCTCTCTCCCGCTCTTCAACTCTACCCTACTCTTTTCTTCCTGTCTGTCTCTTATTCTCACACTCCATTATTAATACTTCTACAGAGCTAAGTCTATTCTTCTCTATCCTCCCCTTTTTCCATACCCCCACCTCTTCTCTCTCTCTCTCCTATGTTCCCAATCCTGTCCATTCTCTCTCCACCTCTCTCCAATAATCCTGCTCCCACCCCGTCTTGAGACCTATTGATTTGTCCCCATCACTTTAACCCACTCGTAATGTCTATACATAATATTGGTCCCAAAATATTTCTGACAGATAAAAAATTTCTCTGGATCCGCCTAATTGATCTATGCAATGAATTACATAAATTTTGCAGATCTTCAGATAATTAAGAACTGCATTATCTGCTCACTGGTGCCTCATTTGAGATAGTTACAGTGATAACATCATACCTCCCAGGTGTCCTTCTTTAGGAGGGAAAGTCGCTCTTTGAGACCCAAATACCTGTGTCCCTCTTTCTCACCCTTGTGTCCCTCTTTTTAGGAGATCAGATTGAATGGTGTGTATACAAGTGTATCACATTGCTCCACAGCAATAAAACTCACATTAATGTCTGTGTAAACTTCAGTATATGTGTTTAAAAATTGGTTACTATAAATCATTTATTCGGTTACACAAAGAGGTGTCAATAGGTCATGAAATAACCTAAAAACTCTCTGTAATATCCTGCCCAGCAGCCACGCCCCCAGCAACACCACCTAAAACAAAAGTGTCCCTCTTTAGCCATTTGAAATGTTGTGAAGAATGGATAACATAGACAACTCAGTCATCCATAAAGAATATGCTGTTTTGAGAAGGAAATAGTGGCTGAAGGTGGGGCATCCACATGAGGTCAGATAAGAAGCAGAATCTTCAAAACTGCCTTTAATAATGGTGGGACAGGGCAGGTCTCCCCACTGTAGGGGTAGGAGATGGGGAGAGGTGATTTTTCCTCCTTATCCAACAGGGAGGGAGTAGGGGCATTTCCCTCCCAGTGCAGGAAAACCTGGGGAAGGGTTATAGGTTTGAAAACAATACAATAAACCTGTTTTCTCTTTAAGTGCAATGCCACTCACACTGCCAACATCCTACAGCCCAAAAGCATGCCCAGTCCACTGGATATTGGCTATAAACACAAAAGAAAAAGAGGAATGATTGTAGGGAAAACCATTAGCACCATAAGGAACAAACAAAAACCCTACTGATTTAATTGGAAATTTTGACATTTTGAATGCTAGAAAAGTATCCAGTATATTGTGAATCAATGTGTTGGAGGCTTCTCTGGCATTCAAAGGGTTAAATGCCCCATTTAAATCAATGGGAAATTGGTGAATGTTTCTTGTCCCTTTGCAACATAATTGCTCCTCTGTTGTGTTGTGCATACAGCCTGTTTGCTCCTCTGGATTTTGTTTGATTACTGCTAACTTCTAATTCCAACATGAGATATCCATTAAAGGAGAAGTAACACCCCTTATAATAATCCAAAACTTGCCTTAATATGGCTGGGAAGTCCTAACAGCCCCTAAATATTTTGTCCTTGAGGCTTAGTTCAAGAGATAACATCTTTAATCAGTTCTGGATTACATGTCCATGAAGGCAGACATGACAGTTGTCTGAAGAACCATAGAACATAAACTCCAGCCATTGCACATAGTAACCTTAACCCTTTAAGGATCAGAGAGATGGGCAAAGCAGTGTTTTGCGGTGTGTTGCCCACCCTGGCTCATGTACTCTGCCTACTTCAGTTTAAAAAGACTGTCAATAGCTGTAATGTCCGACTCCATGGATGTGATGATGCTTTCTCACAAGGGCACAACTCATATGCATTATTATGATTTTCTAGCCATAGTAAGGTAAATTGGGGTTTATATGTTACTTCTACTTGTTGGAGACCCCTCTGGCACTCAAAGGGTTAAATAATGATTTCAGAAAATCACCATATTATTTCCCTGAAAACAGGAAATACAAGTAATATTAATAATCCTAAGAACATAGGGGAATAATTCTACCATAAAAATGTATGTTGTATGTAATTTTTTGGTAAATAAAAAAGGAACACATTTTGAAACTATTTTAGTAATAGTATCCACCATAGATAGTACACTCCCTTTTAGTAGTGCTTATATTTGAAGTAATTTGAAGTATTTCTAGAAATGAAGTGGTTAACCATTTGAGTGCCAGAGGGGTACGCAATGCATTGCTTACCCCCTGACACTCAGAGGGTTAAGAGGTTATAAATATAAAAGTCAAACAAAATGTGCATAAAATATTAGTCAAATGAAGGAGTTTCTAACTACAATTTCACATTGCTGAAGCTTATTTTAAAAGCAGGACAATACACTAAATATATAACATTCATTGTCAGCATAGTAAATCAAGATAACTGAAAACCAGGGCAATCACAAGAAAAATAGTCAGGCTTCATTAACTATTTTTTCTAGTAAATGATCCCCAAAGTGCCTGGGGGAAAACATCTATTCATCTCAGGGCATAACTAGCACACCATCTGATTCCATCAGGGAAATCAAGTCTCTAAACACCTCCGGTGTAATTTATCAAGGGTAAAGGGCGACAAAAAAGTGATCATTTTTTGTTGCATCAATTTAAACAACAAGCTTGCATCGAATTCCCAAGTTCATGTGTCAAAACCTGATCAATTAACCCATTTTTGCATAAATACATGCATCACAAAATGGTCAAAATTCAGTTTGTTATTCCCCACATGTGGTGAGGTGAATAACTATTCAATAGCTTGAGAAATGTGTCAAATCAATACATTAGATAATCAGTTTGAAAAACCATGTACAAATAAATAGAAGATAACTAAGAAGTCATATATTATGTTAAGAAAATGAACACATAGTTTAGGATTTTATAAATTATCTTATTTTAACCCCTCGACTGCTAGAGAGGTCTCCAATGCGATGCAAAGCAATACATTCAAAATCTCTATAGCAGCCAAGGGGTTCAAATAAAAAAACTGAGGATTTTCTGGTACCACCAAAGAGATAAATGGGCATTTAGTGTATTTCTACTGTAATTGTTCCAAGAACATCTTCAGCATCTTATTTTATTAATGCATTTATAAGACTCCACACAATTTCATGGTACAATGCAAATTAAAAAGCTGTCGAGTCATATGAACTTGTTTGAATTGTATAACACTAACACTGTTTTTGCACAGTCTAAAGGAGAAATAGAGCAATTTATCAAATCTGGGGAAAAAACACAAGATGCTGAATTCTGCAGGCATTTGCAGCCACATAGGCTGCTAATGGCCCATACAATTTAGCAACCTCGACATAAGCTATTGATTAATGAAAAATTGAATTGCTTAAAGTGTTCACAGATCAGTAGAGACAGAGCCCCCAACCTGTTGTAAGCACTGTTTGGCAAAAGTCACATCAACAAGCTAAGAAAGGTTAAGCATAGAACCATTTTATTTTTCCTTTTATTTCTCTATACACTTATGCACTTACACAGCAATGACCACAAAAGCGGTGTCAAAGTACCTTGGTAGTTTATATGCTAGGTGATTTTAATCTCACAATGGAAGGCATATTTTCTAAAATATGTTGGAGTAAAGAAGTACAAGTATTGTTTGAATGCAGAAGAGTAACACAAAAGTTTGCCCCCCTGCAACTCTGTTAAAGGGGCTTATGCCCACAACACCAGCTGTCATGATGCCCAACCCCTGACTCATCTACAGAAAGTGGAAACATTATAAAGCACAATCCAGGAAATTATTTGCAGCCTCAGGGAAATGGCAAAGTGATTAGCTCACAGGGCAGAACATTAGTATCACTATGGCCGGAATGCATCAAACTGTGGGAAAAAGCAGTGTATCAAATACACTGCTCTTTGCTTTGATCATTGATGGATACCTTCAGGTATCCAACAAGGATCTGGTGTATTTTCCTGCTTTGCGTATGGGAAGCAGGGAAAATTGAATTAAATGCCCAGTCAGGTAGAAAAAACTCACATACGCATAAGCAAAAATGCGTATGCATGTTTTCACACCATATATTGTAATGGGATACACCAGCTAGAAGGTTAGCTGGGAAGGGACCTAGATCATTGATTAGGTGTGATGAACCCCAGGTGGGGAATGGGACCAACACATAGCCCCCCAACCAACCTGAGGAGTAGAGGAAGGTCAGACTCCTCCAACAAGAGGTAGGGGAGCAAGGAGCTAGGGAGCGAAGCTAGGGTACTAAGCTAGCGAGCAGTGGTTGCCTGAAGGGAGTCGTGCTGCGGCTTAGGCCATATAAAGGTGCTAGCCGCAAAGCTACATTGGCCCCCTTCAGTTGAGCCAAAGGGGTCCCCCGATAACCCACTCCAGATAAGCTATACTACCGCTAGCCCCAGGGAGAAAACATACTCCAACAGGAACCAATACTCACTCAGATGGTCCATCGAGCATGCTAGAGGTCCTTCCTCAAATACAGAAGAATGGTCAGCCAAGCCAGGTAATACACAGGAGAATCAGGAACAGGAACAAGTGCGGCAGGCTAGAGCATAGTCAGGATGCCAGGCTTGGTCATACACAGTACAGACAGGCAGGATACAAGACAATGGGCAGGAGAGTAGTCAAGGAACAGGCCGGGCCATACACTGAGATCTGCAGGACACAAGGAACAAGAGAGTAGCTGGGTCAGACAAGGCCAGGGTCATGCACAGGATAGAAGATCTAGTAGAGTCAGGCTAGCAAGGTCAAACACAGGATACAAAATAACAGCAACATTGGAGACGCTATACAAACGCATCCCAGTGTAGAACTTACCCCCTTAAGTAGAGAAGCAAAGTGGAAGAGGCAATGCTGGAGGTCCAGAATCAGCTCTGCCGGCCGCGCATGCGCCCTGAAGAGAGGAGACAGAGTGGAGGATACTGTGCATACGCTAGGGCAGCCGAACACAGGCTACTACACATGTGCCCGAGGAGAAGGGACAATAAGTTATCACAGTCTCCCTTGAGCCATCCTGTGCTTCCTTACCTCTGTATGGCCGCCAGCCAGCATGGCCTCCGGCTACTTCCTCATTGCTGCATCAGGTAACAGGCACTAGCATGGATGCCTGTTTATGGGACTATTCTGGGTGGCCTAATTGGGTCCTGCCTCCTTCTACTCCTTTATAAACCTCCCTGGGCCTAGGCGTCATTTCCCTTATGTGGTGTTTCTGCTATTGTGTTTTGTGCTCTGTTGTGACCCGTGCTTATCTGTGAATCCGCTTTGTGTATGACCCCGGCTTGTCTGACTACTCACATTGGTCCTGACCTGTGGCTCTGGCTGACTAACTCGCTCAGTATATGACCCCAGCTCTGACTACCTACATTGGTTCTGACCTGTGGCTCTGTCCTACTGCTTGCTCTGTGTATGACCCGGCTTGTCTGACTACCCATATCAGCTCTGACCTGTGGCTCTGGCTGACTACTCGCTCTGTGTATGACCTTGGCTTGCCTGACCAGTGGCTCTGGCTACTACCTGCTCAGTGTAGCCTCCGGTTGTCTTCCCTGTGGGCCTGGTTACTTTCACTCCTTGTAATCATCAGTTTGCCTAACCAGTGGCCCTGGCTCCTACTCACTCAGCATAGTCTCCAGTTGTCTGTCCAGTTGCCTGTTTACTCTCCCTCCGTGTAGTCCCCGGGTTGTCTGAACTGTGACTCTGGCTGCCTACTCGCTCCCTACACTACCTGCTTGCATTACCTGTAATCTCGGTGCCTCCTGGAACAGAGGGAGGTATGACATCAGGTATTAAGCTAGCATAGCAGGGGTCTACGTTAGTGATTGTGTATTAGGCTCACTGGGCAGTGGTCAAGACACAAAGGGCTCGATTTAAAGGCAGCCGTTAGTAAAAAAAATCAATAACGGGTGCGTTAAGTGTCATGTAGCAATTCAAAGATCCTTCTAAAGAACAGCTAACGGCAGTTGCAGAATCCTAACGGCCGATACACTTACGTGCATTCAGACGCATGGAACAACATACCCCAGAGCTATTCAAAGGCTTGTGGTACTGGTAGCGGCTGAAAAAAAGACACACCTAAAGGCAAAAAGTTAAGACCCACTTTTCTTAGCTGTTAGACACTTAACGGGCAAAACAAAACACCCGTTACATAGGAAAATACACAAAATGCTTACTGCACAAGCATGTAAATGGAAAAATTAACCCGTGCAATGCCAAAACAACACAAAAACATGGACAGACAAAACAAATCACTCCACACACAACTACAAGCAACACCACAGGGACAACGACACACAAAAAAACAACAACACAACATGGCACGGAACAATGGGGGTTATCACACAAAGCGGACACCTGCAAATATAAGCTCACCTGGGCAACATCAACACGCCACCTGCACCCCACAACTGCACACCCACAAATGGCAGACACATAACAAACACAACACACCACATCTTATAACACACACACACACACACCTGCAAACACTTACCTGGACAAAAACAACTCTCCATTGGTCAGCACTCACCTCATCACCACACCTACACAACGCCCTATCAAGTACTTAAAGGGACAACTCAACACACTCACTTGTGGCTTGATTTCCACTCAGGGAGTGAGAGAGAGAGAGACAGATAGAGAGAGTAAACAGTATGTTGGGTTACATATTGTTGCAAAGACTGAGGAGAAGGCGTGCAAGGGAGAGAGCTAGGGAACATCAGCAACCTCCAGGCACACCTGATCAACAGCCTTCACCTGTTGCAAGTGAGGAGGCTCTGGCTCAGCAGCCACACAGGAGTCCATCCCCACCTGGAGGTCAGAGGATGTATAGATGACCATCAAGGCCCAGGGTATACCGCCCAAGGGTCACCCTCTTTGGAATGAGTGATGATGAGGTCATTGATCGCTACAGGTTGAGGCCTGACAGCATCATTGCCTTGTATGAGGTCATCAAAGATCAGGTGGATCCCATCTACATCCACAACCATGCCCTAACTGGTCTGCAGAACCTACTGTGTGCCATACACTTCATGGCAAGTGGGGCCTTCCAATGCACTGAGGGTTACGCATCTGGCATGTCACAGGCCACATTCTCCAGGGTGCTGGCCCAGGTCTTGCCAGCCCTCAAAAGCAAGGCCCGTACCTATATACATTTTGCCACCACTGACATGGACTGGATACACATCAAGCAGGCCTTTTACGCCAGGGGAGGCATGCACAGGGTCATGGGTGCTATAGATTGCACCCATGTCCGGATTAAGGCCCCAGCACGTGACGCACAGATATTCATCAACAGGAAGAACTTCCACTCCATCAACGTGTAGATGGTGTGTGACAGCAACATGAGGATAATGAATGTCTGTGCAAAATATCCTGGCAGCTCACATGATGCATACATTCTCCAAAACTCCTCAGTCCACAGAGATTTTGAGAATGGAACCTTTACAGGGGGATGGCTAGTGGGTGAGTTCACAAAACAAAATCATACCACATACACAGGCGTACACACCACGCTGCTCAGCATGCACCTGACCCACAGCTACTACGTCCACCACACAAAACATCATTCACACAACATGTGCTCCCTGTCTTACCATGTCACTCACATTACACAGGTGATGCTGACTATGGATGCAAGTCCTGGCTACTGACCTCTGTGGCCAGTCCCCAAACACATGCCCAGGAAAGGTACAACCAGGCTCATGCCAGAATAAGGAATGCCACTGAGCCGACATTTGGGCTCCTCAAGTCAAGATTTCGATGTCTGGACCACTCTGGGGGAGCACTGCAGTACGCACCTGCTAAGGTGTGTGACATCATTGTGGCGTGCGCAATACTGCACAACATCGCAGTGGACACCAGGCTGCTGGATCACATCCCAGACCCCCCCATACTCGAAGTGGCCATGGACATCGGGCATGTGGAGGAAACCATGAGAGGGGCACAGATCAGAGACAGGCTCATCACGGAACACTTCACCTGTGAGTATAACACACGCATGCAAACAATCCATGCAAGTTCCCCATCAGTCCTGTGACACTAACCACACTGCACATTTAGTTCGGTCTCACCCCACAGGAACAGTGACACAGCACTGCACTGGCAGTAGACGTGGCAAATTGTGTGTGTGGACTCAAAAACCATCCTCCATTCCACTCTCCACGTTGACATACAGACCCCAAGGATATCATGCACACCCCCAGGAGAAACAAGGTACAACATATTACCCATGTTCATCACCTTACAGGGCTTGATTGACAGCAACTAACTGGATATGCCATGATCGTAGCCTGAGCAACCATGCTAGCCCAGTAGCGAAAGAGTATTATCTAATGATATTCATTGGATAATACTCAGGCACATCAGGGGTTAAAGGGACATTGGACTCAATATGGGACCTGTACTGTGCTAGAGCTGAGAAGAGCAGCAGAGGGGTGGATGTACAGTGGTATGGTCACACAATGTAGAGGTCATGAGATGTAGATCATATTACCAGGGACTCCATGCTGACCTGTGAGTGTGCAGACAAATGTGCCCCCGACATGAATACACACATCAACAAATATGTCCTAACAGTTCCATGGAACAAATGACATTGGGCTGCCACTGTCACTTTCACAGTGGCAACACAATGTCATTACCTCCATGGAGCTCTCAGAACACTTGTTAATGTGTGTATACATGTCAGGGGCACATATCCATAGGGCTGGTGCACATGTCCTTAGTTCCCCACAGAATTGGTTACAGATGAGTACACAACACATTGTCAAGCAATGGTTTGTGTACTCACCTGTAACTGTGACAATTGAGGGGATTAAAAAGGCTAAATTGTTGTTGCTTGATGATCAGTTCAGGTCTACTGCTTCAAATCCTGTCCTCTTGTCCCACAGGCATTCGTTACATGATACATCCTTGAACTGAAGATCTTCCATGTGACTGGATTGATGTCTTGACAACACCTTCATTAAGATCACCCCTTGTTGTTTATGGTGATGTTGTTGGTGATGCAAAGTTTGACCTGAGGTTCACACAAACCTCTACTGGAACATTCTCATATAGACACAGAAAACACTAATTCTTGAGTGTTATAACCTGTACAGTTAGGATGCTCAGCTACAGAGTTGTCAAACCTTGTGGACAACACATGAGCAGGGCAGCAGTGTTACTGAAGTAGTACGATTTAGTTTCAAAGTACATTTAGTGTTCTCATACAGGTGTTAAATGCATATAGGCAATACACACAGAAAACACATGTACATTCTAATGTACTTTGAGACACAATAAAGATGAACCATCACCATTCTATCTGTGTCTGTATGAGGATATATTTGAGAACACATTTGTCAATGCGTAACCACACCCAGGATAGAGTATCCCCCATACATGGAAAGGCATCACCCACATCACAGGAGTCTACCACTTGTTTGCCAGTGAGTGGACTCTGTGATGCATCCATGCAAACAGATGATGGTGGCAGTGATGCACCAATGTGTTGTGGGAGTGATAAAGAGGTGATACAGGGGACATACTTCCACAGTGAATACCTGTCCACAGTTTCTGTATTGCTCAGTATAATTGCTCCACTTTGACATATCTCAGTACATGGGCTATATCAACGAACAAACAGACTAAGTGGACATGTGTTATCACTGGTGAAGTCTGTTACACCCTTAGGGAAACAGCAACTCAACTTACTGGAGACACCAATGCTCACCCCAGGATATCAATGTGTGTTCTACACATTGAAATCCTCGGTTAAAAACATTACCTTCCCCAGTAAGTCAGTTGCACAATGAGTGTGTGAATCCAAGACAATATTGATACATGTCCCATTTATCTGTCCTGCTTGTAATGTCCCCGCTAAGTCACAGAGCTGTTTGTCTGGTTATCCCATTAACCCACTGAGTGCAAGAGTGGTCCCCAACGCATTTCTTTGCAATGCGTTGCCTACCACTCTGGCACTCAAAGGGTTAAACACAACATATGATGTAGACGAATGTTCAATGTTGTACCATTTGTTGTGCTTAGGGGTATGTTTTGTTGTTCAAATTCAACACACAACATCGCCATATACACAGTGGTGTAATATGGCTCCAGGGATGTATTACAAGTTGAATTTGTACAACGGTGTGTGTGTGAACCCATGTTGTAGCATCCCACTAACATTTCACCCAGGCAGAGGTTGTGTTCACTGCATTGTATGGCAATGCATTGGAGACAACCCTGACACCCAATCCATAACTCAAGACACAACAGATCAGACTGGAATTGAATTATTGAGGGGAAAGTTAACAGGTTGGGCCTTTCATTTTTTCCTTTTTGGGTGGGGGGCCTTAGCCTGGGTGCCAGAGGTGGATGCCCTTGTTGATCTCCTGGTAACCTTCTGCCCCCTAGGTGTAACACTGGAGGGGGTGGTGGTTGCAGTAGACTCCTCGGTGGAACGCAAGTTCTCCCTCTCCATCCTCAGGTTCTCTCTGCGGTTGAACTCCCTTAACTCCACAAGGACCTGTGTCAACATGTCCATGAGACCAGTCCTGAGCTGGTGGAGTACTGTGTTCCCTCTGGCCACCTCCGACTCCAGGGCTTGGATTCTGGTCTCCAGTTGGGCAATGTTCCTCCTGGATTGCCTCCTGCTCCTGGTGATGTTGCTGTCTGTACTTCTGCTCGACCGGAGTAGTCTTCTCTGAAGGGCCATACACTCCGCCTCCATCTCTACGAGGCGTGCGGTGCTGGAAGTGGATGTGCCCGGTGTCCCTGGTGCTGCTGTTTCCTCTGCTGCTGAGGGTGCTGTTTCCTCTGCTGCTGAGGGTGCTGATTCCTCTGCTGCTGAGGGTGCTGATTCCTCTGTTGCCGAGGGTGCTGTTTCCTCTGCTGCTGAGGGTGCTGTTTCCTCTGCTGCTGCTGAGGGTGCTGTTTCCTCTGCTGCTGCTGAGGGTGCTGTTTCCTCCTCTGCTGCTGAGGGTGCTGTTTCCTCCTCTGCTGCTGTTGAGGGTGCTGTTTCCTCCTCTGCTGCTGTTGAGGGTGCTCTTTCCTCCTCTGTTGCTGCTGAGGATGCTGTGGCTGCTGTTGGAGTGGCTGGTGCAGATGATGGGCATATGCCCACCACATCAAGTGATCCAGAGCTGCCCAAAGATGTGTGTGCTGGTGGAGGTGTGAATATGTCCCTGGGTAGGGGGCGCTGGTGCTCACCTATCAGGCCTAGGTGTGGGTAGCCACTGATAGGTGCTGGGACCCCACCTGGGATCATACCTTGGGGCATGTTGTGGAGCCATCCAGGAGGGTGGGTTGATCTGGGATGAATATGGC
Source organism: Rhinophrynus dorsalis (assembly GCA_037306005.1). Lineage (NCBI taxonomy): Eukaryota > Metazoa > Chordata > Amphibia > Anura > Rhinophrynidae > Rhinophrynus > Rhinophrynus dorsalis. Next base: position 291,336,179 of record CM074721.1, read on the forward strand.
CCATATTGGGTGGTGGCCACTGTCCCTGGCAGTCACTGCCTCCCTGGCGGTGGTGGTGCTGCTGATGGAGGGTAGTAGCTGGTGGAGGTGGATGGATATGTCCACCTCTCCTCCTGTGGCATCCAGCCACTGTACTGGGGAGGTGCAGCTTGTGGTGGTGCAGCCTGTGGTGGTGCAGCTTGATGGGGTGGTGCAGCCTGTGGTGGTGCAGCTTGAAGGGGTGGTGCAGCCTGTGGTGGTGCAGCCTGTGTTGGAGGGGATGGTGATGGTGGGTAAGGTGACCACCCACTGGTCCCCTCCTCTGTATACTCCTCACTGGGGGGTGACATTGCCTCCTCCACTGTCTCCCGCTGGGCTTGAGGGCCGTAAGCTGTGTGGAGAAATAAGATGTTCTGATTAGTGACCTTAGCCATATGTTTGTGGAGACAATTATACTTGAAATGTGGTGAAGTAAAATATATGTGTTTGGGTTAATCCCTCTGGGTAAACAAGGGTACTCCCACTGCTAAAAAATGTGGTTTGAGTTATTACGGGTGAAGGTTTCATTTTGAGGTGCAATATCACAGTGGCCCGAAATAGTACAGTGGGGCTGTTGCAACACCCTCCCATGTAGATATCTGGTCCCTGTACCAGAGCTGTCCATATGATTGTGTAGTAACAGCACCACTGTACAATTTCAGGTCACTGGGATATTGCCCCTGACATATCCATGTCTGAGCTGTGATACCTTTTGAATCAACACACCTTTAAGCAGTAGGAATACCATTGTTTAACTGGTGGGGGGGGAGAATCCAACAACATTATTTGTCTTCACAACTTGTAGGGATAGCTATCCCTCCAGGGGGATGGCAAAGGTTAAGTCCACCTTGATGTCAGATTGTAGACATTGTGGGAACAGATGTTCTCTGTTAGTCCTATCCCTCCTACCCTCATGGTTGTTCAGATATTGCTCTATGTGACAGATGTAGATTTCAGTCATTTGTCCACACGAGGGCTTTTCAGCAGAGCCCAAATCGCCCCATTTAGAGAACAATACTTAATTGGAATGGTGTACAGAGTGTGCATGGTTTGCAAGCACACTCTGTGGACCATTCCAAAGAGGTATTAATCTCGATATGTTGTGACTCTGGCTCTGCTGAAGAGCCTCCGTGTGGTCAAATGATAGATATCTCCACCTGTCACATAGAGCAATATCTGTATAACCATGAGTGTTGGAGGGATGGAGACACATCTTTTAACGATGGCAATGATATGACATCATGAAGACATTACCCATTGCTATCCCATTACAGTCACACAAAAGTAGAAATGGTCATATATGTATGTGGATATGTAACCTTCATATGGATACAGTAATATCCTTCCAAGATGTGAAGCCAGAGAGCAGTTCAGTAGGTGTGATTGCCTTACTGGCTATATATGTGCACCAATCCAACAATACATTGGATTGATATGATGGATATGAACATACCTCGTATATCCCATGTACATAGAGTGTGATATACTATGTATGTGTATTTGGATGGTAGCAATGTAGGTTGATTTGTGATGGGTGCACATATCTGGCCAGTAAGGCAATCACATCCAGTGAACTGATCTCTGTGTTCACATCGTGTTGGAACATATTTAGTAACATTTGAATCCTAAGGGCAACAATTCAGCCAGTAGTGAGGGATATCTTTGATTGAGGCCTGTTTTTTCTCTGTGTATGAGCCCATCCATCCTTCTGTGTGAGGCAACTGTACTCAAACCTAGATATCCATCAGTCATGGCCTGTTGGTGACCATGGTACAATGTTTGCTATTTGTTTCCCATGTGTATCCTGCAAAGAGCGGCTGGTGTACCATCCATCCATGGCATCAGCACCCCTGTGGATCCATGTGGGAATCAGATATGGGATATGTCATTTTAAGTCAGAGTAAATGGTTGCAGCCACAACACCAATGCCTACTTTTTCCAGCTTGAATTCTGTGGAATAGTTTTTGGCCTGTGTGTTGCACATACAAGCATTTATTGTGTGGGACACTGTGATGTGTGACCTGATGCCCCCTTTTTGTGATTCAGTAAGCGGTGATGTTGAACTGATGAAGTGAACATGATGGTGACTTCTGCAGTGATCTCCTTTCCCAATTTCCAGTGTTTTCCATGGAGTCTGTACAATGGGACCTTATGAACTTGATTCTTGTTTTTGCATATTCTCCATGGACTAACACTGGTATTGGTGAAGTGAGGGTGTGTAAGGGTTACTTTGTGTCCACCATCTCTTTGTCACTACTTAGTGAATGTCCCCTGTGTAGCATGTGATCGTTGGCCTATTGACTTGTTTGTTTGGTTAACCCTTTGAGTCCCAGAAGGATTGCCAACGCATTGTTGATCGATGCATTGATGATCCCTCTAGAACTCAAGGGGTTAGGTGCTGACCTCCCTGTCGGGACATGGGTGACACTGTGTGTGAACAGTGATGATATTTAACAGACGACATTTTGAACATAACGGTTTGTGTATTGTGTGTGATGAGCACAGCGACAGGAGGGTTGAAGTAGGACTTTGACAGGTTTGTCCCAAGTTGGACCTTGCCATTTGTCCTGGTGTTGTGTCCTTTTCGAACCCTCAGGGTGCTGTGTTGGTGCAGTTGTATGGCTGAGTGATGGACACGTGTTGAGGTGTGACTGTGTGTGCAGCTGGTGTTGGTTGCTGTAGTGTGTTGTTCTGTAGTGTTGCACTTACCGGTAGTGTGGAGGCTCCTCTCATCCCCAGTGTCAGTTCCTCCAATGACCCCCTCGATCAGGGTCGGGGACATGGTCTGCCGCACCATCTCCTCCCAGCCGCAGAAGGTGGTCCACCTCCAGTGCCTCGGGCATGCTTGGCGAGCTCGGTTATCTTGTTCTTGACGACCCTCCGGCAGTCGCCCCATCTCTTTTTGATGGACCGCCTGCATGGAGCCACTGTGTTGACCCGGCTGCAGATCTGGTTCCAGGCTGCTTTCCTCCTCGCTAACAGGCCAGGGACCTTCGCCGTCGGGTGGAGAACACTCTGCCTCTCCAGGACAGCTTCCACAAGAGCCGTGTTCTCCTCCTCTGTGTATTTGGGGTCCCTGATCCTGGCCTTGTCACCTCCGGCATGGGATGAATCAGAGCCAGAGTGCCTTGCCTGGTCTGACCCTGACTGTGTGGGGTGCTCCCCAGCAACTACCCCTCGTCCCACTGCAGGTTCTGTCCCTGTCCTGCGTGTGTCTGCTCTCGTTGGCTGGGTCCCCCTCCTCCCTGCGGATCTCCCTCTCCCACCCCTGCTCTGCTGAGGGATACCCTCCTGACCTTCCTCCTCCTCCACTACTCTCACCATCCCTCTCTCCTGTCCTCTTCTCCTCGCCATCATTCACCCACTCACACCCAGGCACTCCCACAGGCCCTCACAGACACACTCGATCCACTCACTCTCTGTCACACATTTTCACTCACAGATTCACACTGTCAAAATAAAATGTAAAATGTTTAAGGTGTTATAAAATAAAAGGACTATGTGTATGTATGTGTATGTGTTTGTATGTGTGTATGTAATATGTGCAAAAGTGTGATATGTGTATATTTAGTGCACCTCTATCCTCTCTCCAAAATCCAAAACTCCTCTACCTCCAATGTACGCTCCTGTCTCCCTCTCTAATCACTATCCTCCACTCCTGGGTCCTGATATCTGGCTCTGAAGAACTCGATAACAGAAGTTATTTGATACATTGGGGCTTTGTGATTGGCTGTGTGTTTGAATTTGTTTTTGCATCAATCATGGTTGCTAGACAACGGCAGCCGTTATGTTACATGTTGTTTTGAGCGATGTTATTGTGTGATTTGGCCGCCTGTTGTGCATTAACATGAGCGACAACGGGTTTTGTGTTACGTGTTTTGTGTGTGCCTACGCTCGATAGCTATTCTCGTAGAGTACCTATTGAATCTGCCGTAACTCATGTATTATTTGCGAGCGATGTGCCTTTTTCACTTAGCGGCTGGTTTAACGGCTGCCTTTAAAGCTAGCCCAAAATGAGTTATTAGGTTAATTGAAGAGGGGTCTAGAGCAATCATTGGGTATTAAGCTATCTAGACAGGGGTTTAGGCTAGTGAATGAGTATTAGGCTAGCTGAATAGGGGTCAAGGTAAATAATTAGGATTTAGGTTATATGGAGAAAGTTCTATTAAATTAGCTGGGCAAGGGTATTGACTAATGTAGGCTAGTGAATGGATATTAGGCTAGCTGGGCAGTGGTCAAGACTAATGATTTCATATTAGCTTAGCTGGGTAGGGGTTTAGGTCAATGATTAGATATCATCCCTTTATGGACAAGAGGAATGTGCAGTCCATTGCTACATAATGCATTGGTCACCTGTGTGGTTCTTAAAGAGTTAAGCTAGTTGGACAATGGTCTAAGCTAGTGACAAAACGTATTAGGAGGGCTGGTTCATGGAACACAATATTGAATACGTGTAAGATTTGCTGAGGAGATATCTAGATTACATACTAGGCTAGTAGGTTGTATTCTATGCTGTGAATATATCATCTAGCCTCTGTTAGCAAAGGAATGAAAATTCCTTACATTGATGATGCTGCTGTTGAATACTCATTAATCAGGGTCCATTTCCTTGTGCATGCTACAGGGGAGGCATTCAGAATTGCTTGCATTAAAACTGTAACAATGGTGTGTGCTTGCACACATTTGTACATATCACGAAGTGCTGCCACATGATTTTTAGGATTACATCTAAGGAAGAAAAATGAGCAACACTTGCATGCTGCTGGTGAGATAGCTCAGTTGGTTAATGCATCAGCTGTAGAAATCTCAAGGTTGTAGGTTCTAGTCCCAACAGAGTCAACTCAGCATTTCATCCTTCTGAAGTAGATAAAATGAGTACTATTTAATTAGGTAGTAATCTCAACGACATACTGGAAAATAAGAGACAATCTCAATGTATCCTTCCTGGTAAAATAACAAGTATTCTTCCCTATAGTGCTCTTTAGAGGGCAGATCTTATTTTCAAGTACATAATGATTTCATATGGTTATATAGATGTGGAAGGGTTGTTCATCTTAGTGCCCTTTATTTGGCAGAATAGTTTACAGCAGAGTTAATATGTTTACAGCTTAGAGAGCTCCCACCTTAAAGGCACTGCAGCTTTGGTACTGTACACCAAGTGAATGCTTTCTGCCCTACTACTAACCCCGCTCCTAAGTCATATTATAGTAATCTTACTTTGTATGTATTATTATACCAGTCCCGGATGCAATACTGGCTTTAAGCTTACCACAAGTTCATACACTCACACATGTCCTTCCTATGCCTGTGCAAACATTGGATCAGAGTTCACTTAGTCTTGGCAAGTGGACCTGTCCCTTTCTAAACCATTAATAGGCAGCAGCAGGGGATAGGAATAAGGCAGACCTACAGTTGCTGGTTGGCTTGAATCATCTAAGATCCTCATGCTCCAGCTAAACCAGTCAGTGCTTCTCTGGGACTCACACAGTATAGCCCAATGTGGGTCTGGTCAGGGGGCTCTTCTTTTCATTCAGATGTTCCTTGCCACCCTCATCAGCCCTCACAACCCACAAGGGACTGCATGACATCACACCTACTCCTGCCTGACCTTATCATTGGCCCTTGCAAGACACAAGACTTCAGCTGAGTGTACTACCCCTCTCTATCTATGCAACCACACACAGCATGTCATAATCCACGGTGGCCAAAACCAGCAGCCCACAGGTAATCATAGACTCACCAGGGGGCCTGCCAGTGATGTGCAGCGTACTGTACTGGCTGGGGGGGGCTAATATAACATAACAGCCTACACTTTTTGGGGGTTCCCATGTTTCCCTGCAAAGTGGGGGCTACATAAGCCTCCACTAAGCCGTTGTTGGCATCTATGTTCATATTAGTTAATGCAGTTATGTAATATCTCCGTTAAAATACTGAGTTAGTGATAAAGTTGTGGCAATATAAATTAAGATATAGGACCATATGTATAAAGCCAAAAGTGGAGCAATTCTCTGGCAAACCAATTGCACTGCAGGGGACATATCCGTTCCAGATTAAGATATAAAAATTTAAATGCAGATTTCAAGACTTTAAATGCTACAACTCAAAGGTGTTATATGCCCATTTAAATCAATGTTAATTTGGGGAGATTGTATTGGTTCCCTGTGGTTTCCCATATAATTTCTCCAAATTTGCCTTTATACAAATGCTCCATGAAACTATATTTGAAACATATATTATTTCTTCAAAAACTGTTAACATTTGTGTTTGTTCTTGGATTTCACATAACATATCTCCATGTATACCTAATGAATTGCTACTAAGGGTTCCAGGCCAAGATATGTAATGTTCTGCCTAATTTTAATGGTGCAATTTGTGGCACTGCACACTAATAATTCATGAGGTGCATTAGCGATACAAAGATGTGAGTACTTTGGGATTTGGTGATTCCTCATTTATTTGGACTAACAGTTTATTGTTTAAGATAAGCTTCTGAGAGATCAGCTGTCTTCCCCAGGTCAAACAACACTGGTGAGGTCAAGGTGGTTCAGTATTGCTTGACCTGAGAAAGAGAGAGTTGATCTCTGGAGAGCTTGTCTTTAAATGTTGTTGGCCCAAATTAAAAAGGTATCACTCAATATCAAAGTACTTGTATCTTTGCATTTTTCTTACACTGGCACAATGGTAGTTTATAGATGGACAAGGAAATTTGACTATATGAAAACTTACTATATGCCTAAAGGACCATAGGAGTAACTTATCTCTGCGGAAAATGTCATTCTACCTGCTTATCTAAGAACAATTACAACCTCTATTGAGATTTATGATTTTTGTAACAGTGTTCATAACATCAGGTATTTCTAATGATGCTCCACACAAGGATTCTTGTGCACAACAAAGAGCAACATTTGACATTCAATGCTCTTTTTTTAGGCATTGTATGTCTTAACATCTGTGTTTAATTGCAATGGAACCAGTTGTAATAGCTCTTTGGAACAATTAAGATTTAAGTCAATGGTATAAATTAAAATAATCAGTTGGCTGTTATCTGTAACATTAGCGCTCTCATCAAGGGAGGTGTCTGTGTTCACGTGCCTGCTCCAGACCATGGAGTACTAAGGACTGGAGTGGGAATGGCAAAGTGGCTTGTGTTGTTTGCATCATAATGTGGGCAGGGTTTGACTGGAGTGTGAAGACTTTAAGGAGGGTAGGTGATCCCTGAAATTGACAGATTGGGCCAGGAATTGGGTGGAACAGGCAAGAAAGTGCGTGGGGTTATGAGGAAACTCTCCAAACCAGAGGAAGAGGCATTGTCCCCTGGACACCTCCTAATGGATCCTGTAAACTGGAGTCTTCGGGGCAGAACCATAGAGTTCTGTGATATGCTAATTATCCGATTTTGTAGATTTTACTATTATAAGATAACACCGACCTCTTCTAGCCCTGAACTTGGTTTTTGTTTTATTTAAAGGGATAGTGTTGTCTATAATTGTATGGGGGGGGAGTTGCCTTCTTTTGGATCACCGATGGTAAACAGGAATAGGAAAAGGGTTGAACTAGATGGACGCAAGTCTTTTTTCAACCTAAATTACTATGTTACTAAGAGCCAGAGAAAAATAGAAATAGTTTCTTACTTTATCTTGTAATTTTTCTGTAACTTGCTGGTCTGTTGTACAGATATGATGGGCAACAGTTTGATGTGACAGAAAATAGAAAAACAGCTTCAACATTTTTAGCCATATTTTCATTCCCAAATGCTTGAGCAATTTCAATAGTGCATGTTTTTATTAGTGTTTCACTTGTAACAGTGTACTTTCTTTTTACTATTTCCTCACATACAAGAAAGGAAGCCTTCACAGCTGCTTTCTGGATGGTTGTAGCCACTGTGCATAGCTTGTTTGCTTACTTATTTTGAATTTAGATTTTTTTCAAGACAACCCTCAGAGAATCACCTGTATACTTTGAATATTTTTTTTATTCTTTACAGATTGCAAATATCTGTAAGCATACCAAACACTGTGACCTGTCTTTGTTTTTCACAAATAGTCAGTTATATATATATATAGCATTTGATGGGTAGAGGCATGTACACTTCAGGAGTCTGTTGCCTGGGTGCTGTAGAATGGCCAAATGATGTAGTAATAGAAAGGATTCAAGCACTCACAGGTCTCTCTTAGGAAGAAACAATCAGTTTAATTCCATAATATGTCAACGTTTCGGCCAGGTACAGTTGGCCTTCCTCAGAACAAAGTGAAAGAATGTGAAACCCTAATTTAAACCCCCCCCCACATGTGAGACACCGAAATCAGTGCTAAGGGTCGCTATGATGTCATCAAAGTAGGCATGTCGCTCAGACGAGCCTACCCCTGTGAACGTGAATTAGTGCATAGATAAAAAATTATTAAATAACATTGGAACAAGCAAGTGTATCTGGAGCTTAATAAATTAAAAGATCATGATCACTCTCAGTAGTGTTTATGCCTCTGCAGGGTGCTTAGTATATTCATTCACCACTAGGTCACTGAGAGGTAGCGCTTACAAGTCTGCCGAGTAAAGTATAACACCGGTGCATCGCAACGCGATCCGGTGATCACTCTCCTATGGTCATCGGACTAACAAGCATGCACATTCTGTCAGGGCAGCACTGGTTATGAGTGAATGAAAGACATAATACCGCCACAGAGTGTCAAATCACGTAAAGCATAGGCATGCATAAAGATACAAAGTACATAAAATGACAATAAGGATGAGCGTTTTGAACTAAGCATACGACCCATTAGTAACACAGGTCTAGATAGTTTTGAGTACTATCAATGAAAATTATAGTCAACGTAGAAACTTTCTATCCAAGAGAATTAAAGTATATTTATTTTTAAGAATTGTGGTGTCCCTTAACAATCCTCTGAGTCATATAGTCCAATGCTGCAAAACAATACCGAGTAAACAAAGCAAGTGCAAAGACAGCATTATCAAAAGAGATTGAGCTAATGTACATGTGGGACATTGTAAACCAGACCAGGTCAATACTCTAATTGCTCAAATCATGTATGGTCTATATATAGGGCATTCAGACACCATGTTCAGGGCTGCATGACATGATTCACAGAGTGCGCAATAGCAGTTAGAACTCAACCAAAGGATTGATGACTGTACCAAATCAAGACTGAGTAATGACACGACGAAAAAGATGTATAGCATCATAAAGGATACTGGATGAGTTTTTTTAAGGGATAAACTCACATGTATCAGGGCGGGGCACGGACAAAGCACTGGTCATAAGCCTATCATGTGCTTAGCCTGCCCTGCTAGTTGCCCATATTGGAGTTATTGGTAATCGCACAGATAGTTTGAAAAACAGTAGAGCTCATGAGCATATACAGTAGGTCTCCAGAGCAGACGAGTGGTGCATTTTGCTCTCAATAGAAGGCTGAAAAGCTTAAGACCTCATTAAGCCCATTTGGTGCTACTGTATTTCATCTGTGGATCCATTTGGCTTCTTTTTGTAAGAGCCGAGACCCTTGGTTGCCACCTCGCTTAAGTGGTGGGATGTGATCAATAATCATAGATCTGAGTGTTGGAAGAGTATGCTGTTTCTCCAAGAAGTGTCTAGGTACAGGTTTGTCAGTGTGTTTGGTTGAAAGTGCTGCTCTAATTGTAGATCTATGATTTGCCATGAGCTTTCTGAATGTGGTCGTGGTTTTGCCCACATAGTACAGGTCACATGGGCATATTAATATGTATATGACATGGTCAGTGGTGCAAGTGACCCTATGCCTAATTTTAATAGATTCATTAATGTATGGATGTTTAAATGTCTGGCCGCTCAACATAGTATTACAAGTTAGACAGTTAGAGCATTTGAAGCAACCTGGTTTCAGTTGTTTTGGTATGAGCCAGGTACTTCCAGTGGTAGAGGTTATGGGAGGTGCACGGTCAGGTTGCATTAAAATGTCCTTAAGCGTTCTTCCTATGCGATATGCCATCATGGGTGGAGGCATATCGGTATATTGTAACAGTGGTTCTGAAGTGATCAGTTTCCAGTGTTTAAGAACACTGTTTCTTAAAGGGTTCGCAGTTGGTACAAAATTTGTGGCAAATGTCATTCTTGGTGGTTTAAGAGTTGGTGCTCGTAATTGCAATAAGGTTTCCTGTGTCTGTGTACTAGCTCGAGCTAGTTGAATGTTCAACAATTTACGATCGTAGCCACAATCAAGAAATTTTTGGTACATAGCTTGCAGTTGTTGCTGTTTCATTTCATGGAAGTATTATTTCATGGTAGTATTATTCCTTATGACTCTTAGACTGTGAGTAGGGGACAACCCTTAATTGTGTCCTAAGGTGGCAGCTAGATGCATGCAACAAAGTGTTGCGATCAGTGGGTTTGTTGTACAAGGTGGTGCTGAGGCAATTACCAATTTTAGTAATGGTTAGATCAAAGAAATCAATTGAGTCAAAGAGAATTTCTCAAATTGGGTAGTTGGTACAAAGGATAAGCCTCTGTTCAAGACCTTCGTTTCTAAGGTACTGAGCGGTCTCCTACTGAGATTGCAGATGATGTCTTGGGGATTTTTGGTGGCTTTGCTACTTTTTTGGTGTTTCCCACCACGCCTAGGATGTGGCCTCCTATGTTTCCTCCTTTGTTGGCTGCCCATGTAGTAACACCCAAAAAAGGAGGCTGTGGTTGCAAGTTTGTGGGTTGAGCTGAAGTGTTTGTTGTGTCTAGTGGTTCATAATCAGAGTGAGAGAAGTTACCTGAGCTATCATCTACTGTAGATAATTGTGTTGGGCGTCCGGAAGGTCTAGGTCTGATGTTTCTAGGTCTTCACTGGTATGGACCTGAACCTAGTAGTCAGTGATAGACTCTTTTTTCTTTGTAGTCTTCTTGTACTTTTTTCATTTAGAATTTTTAAACGCAATGGGTTCCTGTTTATATGTAGCAATGGCTTTATCAAGTTTACCATACCAATCAGAGCCTACTTCAGCTATGAGGGTGTTTTTATGAGAAATTTCAAATGTGCTTAACTCAATTTTAACTTCCTTAAGAATCCACCCTACTTCCTCAACCACTAAGACAACAAGGTCAAATGAACATTTATTCAATACACCACACCACCGGCGGCAAAATTCCGGATTATTGCAACCAATGGTTGGTGCATTGAGAATTCTGAATCCACGTGGGATCTGCCCTGCCCTGTGGTAGTCTGACAAAAAAGACCATGTAAATAAAGATCAGTTTCCCTTTTCTTTAGTTTAATCAGCTGCTGATAAAGGTTAAGGGGTGTCTCGACTTGAGTCTCTGTATCCGAGGTAGATGAAAACAGGATTTTCTGGATGTCATTGGTAGAAAGCTGCACCCATTATTAGCTTATATATATATATATATATATATATATATATATATATATATATATATATATATAGTCAAATATGAGAATAAATCAGATCTATGAATCAAAATGCAGCAATATTTTCTCTGTATTCCCCTCTAGACTAAACAAAGCAAGCTTGGCTACGCATTATTCATACAGTCTTCTCTACCCCAGCCCTCCCCTGGAAAGGTTTGATCATGTGGTTTGAAAGCAAATTAAAGTATAATTTTAGCAGTTTGAGCACCCCTCTGGAACTTCAAAAATGAAATACTGTGGACTCTTTTTTTCACCTGTGGAAATGAATAATTTACCTCAAGTGATGGGATGCAGAGCAGGCAGAAACCAAGGCAGGTGGTGGTAATAGGGGAATCTATTATTAGGAGGGTAGATAGGGTAATCTGCCGCCAGGAACGTGAATGCCGAACAGTATGCTGTCTCCCGGGTGCTCGGGTTCGGCATGTTGCGGACAGGGCTGACAGATTATTGGGAGGGGCTGGAAGTGATCCAGCTGTCTTTGTACATATTGGAACCAGTGACAAAATAGGAGGAAGATGGAGGTCCCTAAAGAATGATTTCAGGGATTTAGGGTGCAAGCTTAAGGCAAGGATCTCTAAGGTAGTATTTTCTGAAATACTACCTGTGCCATGCGCCAGTGCAGGTAGGCAGAGGGAGCTCAGGGAGCTTAATGGGTGGCTCAAGCAATGGTGTAGGAAGGAGGGTTTGGGGTTTTTAGAACACTGGGCAGACTTTGCTCTTGGGTACAGTCTATATGGAAGAGATGGATTGCACCTAAATGGTAGAGGAGCCTCTGTGTTAGGGGAGAGAATGCTAGGAAGCTTGGAGGAGCTTTTAAACTAGGAAAGGGGGTGGGTATAGATAGCAAAAATGGGGTAGATAGAGCAGATGGGAACTGGGTCCAAGTAAATGACCAGGGGGGTGGAGAAAGGGTGGGGAGAAATTTAGTCAGTAGGGAGGAACTCCTAGTAAATGAAGGTGAAGAAAAAAGGCATGTAGGGATTAATATATGTAAAGATTTCAAAATCAATTGTATGCTAGCAAATGCAAGAAGTATGGTAGATAAAATAGGAGAACTAGAATTGCTGGCGGTTAATGAGCAATTGGACATAATTGGAATAACAGAAACATGGTGGAACGATGCACATGACTGGACTGTAAATATAGAGGGCTATCCCCTGTTTAGAAGAGACAGAATTAATAGAAAAGGTGGAGGTGTGTGCTTATATTTGAAAACAGAGCTAAATCCAGTTTTGCGAGGTGATATTAGTGAGGAAACTGGCCAAACTGTGGAGTCCATGTGGGTAGAAATCGAGACTAAATGTGGTGTGAAAGGTAAAAAAAAGTTGTTGGTGGGCATATGCTACAAACGATAAAAACAGATTGTGTGCTAAACACGCCAGGGCTCACATTGTTGTCAATACAGGGACTCGGGTGTGAACGTGACTCACCAGTAAGCTGGAAAAACGCCAAGCGCTGCAAGTGTGCGGCTCTCCTCACGCCGCACCTAAACAATCTTGAAACACAGCAACGGATAGCAGCTACTTCCGGCTTCCGCAAAAAGGACGCTCAGACGTAATAAAATACGAAACTTCTTTATTCTTCATATAAAAGGACAAGCATCCAAGGACAAGCAGACATAGAGACTATGATTAAGCGCCGTTTGGCGTGAAACGCGTTAGACGATGTCATGAACATCTTTTTGGTGGGGGTCACTGTTTTCCTGCTTGTCCTTGGATGCTTGTCCTTTTATATGAAGAATAAAGAAGTTTCGTATTTTATTACGTCTGAGCGTCCTTTTTGTGGAAGCTGGAAGTAGCTGCTATCCGTTGCTGTGTTTCAATATGCTACAAACCACCAAATATCGATGACAATGATGAGGCCCAACTGCTATTGCAAATGAGGAAAGCTGCCCAGTTTGGGCATACTATAATTATGGGAGATTTTAATTATCCAGATATCAACTGGAAAAATGAGACCTGTCAGAGTGCTAAGGGTAGCAGGTTTTTGAACACGCTTCGTGAAAGCTACATGTCACAAATGGTGGAAGCGCCGACAAGAAATAACAATGTATTGGACCTAGTGATCACAAATAACACAGACATGGTATCCAATATTAAGGTAAGAGAACATTTGGGAAACAGCGATCACAACATGGTTACATTTGAGATCTGTCTGGCAAAGCAAAAATGTATAGGTTCAACCAAAACTCTTAATTTTAAAAAAGCGAACTTCAAATTGTTAAGGGCCTCAATGCAACACATAGACTGGGATATTTTATTTAAAGGCAAAAATACTGAGGAAAAATGGTCAGAATTCAAATTTAGGTTGCAGAAATGTACCCAACAGTATATACCAATGGGGAACAAGTGCAAAAGAAGTAAGTCACAGCCAATGTGGTTAACTGCACATGTAAAGAAGGAAATGGCAAGGAAAAAAAAAGCATTCAAATTATTTAAGTCAGAAGGAACTGAACAATCTTTCTTAAAATACAGGGAGTGCAACAAAGATTGCAAAAAGGCAATTAGGGTAGCAAAAATAGATAATGAAACTCGAATTGCAAGGGAAAGCAAGACTAATCCAAAAAAGTTTTTTAAATATATAAATAGCAAAAAACTTAAGATGGAGTGCATTGGTCCATTCAAAAATGAGATGGGTGAGTTGGTTAGTGAGGATAAGGAAAAGGCCGATGTTTTAAACACTTTCTTTGCATCAGTATATACAAGGGAGCAAGGAATGGTAGAAGAGCCTCCGCAAGTAACAAATAAAACAATACAATTAATAGATATTGGGTTAACTCAAGGAGATGTCATGGGAAGACTGAACAAAATTAAGACCAACAAAGCACCGGGTCCTGATGGTATACATCCAAGGGTTCTTCAGGAACTCAGTGCAGTGTTAGCAAAACCCCTATATTTACTCTTTAAAGATTCTATTACCACAGGCTCAGTGCCACAGGATTGGCGAAGAGCTAACATAGTGCCTCTATATAAGAAGGGAACTAAAACAGAACCTGGGAATTATAGACCAGTGAGTTTGACCTCTGTAGTGGGAAAACTATTAGAAGGGATAATAAGGGACTATATTCAGGATTACAACACAAAAAATAAGATCATTAGCACGAATCAACATGGTTTTATGAAGAATTGATCATGCCAAACTAATCTTTTCAGCTTCTATGAGGAGGTAAGCAGCAACCTTGACAATGGCAAGGCAGTAGATGTAGTATATCTAGACTTTGCAAAGGCATTTGATACAGTACCACACAGAAGGCTGGTGTATAAAATAAGGAAATTGGGGCTAGGAGATACCTTTGCAATTGAATACAAAACTGGCTGAAGGATAGGGAACAGTGTGTGGTTGTAAATGGAAAATTCTCCAGTACAGTTAAAGTGGAGAGTGGAGTACCTCAGGGTTCAGTATTGGGTCCGCTGCTTTTTAACATGTTTATAAATGACTGGAAATAGATATAGAAAGCAAAATATCAATATTTGCAGATGATACTAAATTATGCAAAGTCATTAATTCAGAACAGGATATTTTCTCTCTACAGAGGGACTTACATACAATGTCAGATTGGGCAAACATGTGGAATATGAAGTTTAATGTGGGGAAGTGTAAAGTCATGCATTTGGGAGGAAACAATCCCAAGGCTACTTATAAACTTAATGGAATAATTTTAGGTGACTCGTTGCTAGAAAAAGACCTGGGTATCCTTGTCAACTACAAACTTGGAAACAGTGACCAGTGTCAAACAGCAGTAGCAAAGGCAAACAAAGTCCTGTCTTGCATAAAAAGAGGTATTGAAGCAAGAGTGGATAACATTATTTTGCCATTATACAAATCATTGGTAAGACCTCACCTTGAGTATGCAGTGCAATTTTGGGCACCGGTTCTGAAAAAGGATATACTAGAACTAGAGATGGTACAGCGGAGAGCAACAAAATTAATTAAGAGAATGGAGGACTTGACATATGAGGAACGACTAAACAAACTTGGTTTGTTTACTCTAGGGAAAAGACGACTAAGAGGAGACCTTATCACATTGTACAAGTATATGAGAGGTCAATACAAGGATCTCTGCGGTGAGCTATTTATTCCAAGGCCTGATCAGGTGACCAGGGGACACCCCTTGAGATTAGAGGAAAGGAGGTTTAAACTTCAGCAGAGGAAGGGTTTTTTTACGGTAAGGTCTGTCAAATTGTGGAATTCATTGCCCAGGGAGGTAGTTATGGCAGATACAATGGATACATTTAAGAGAAGATTAGATACATTTCTTTCAAAAGGGAACATACAGAGTTAAACTGTTTATCAGTAGGCTGATCAGGAAGGTCTGATAAAGACTAATTTAATTGGTAGCAGGAAAGCTATAAAATTCTCAGTTACTGAGGTATGAGGGGAAGGTTGAACTTGATGGACTTGTGTCTTTTTTCAGCCTAATTTACTATGTTACTATGTTACTATGCATGTGCCACTTTTCCCTTTAAGTAAAGTTGATATGAAAACAATGATTTAACATATTTTCTGCTTGCAGGCCCAGATTGAAGCATTGTACCCTCTCCCCTTGGTGCACCCAGAGCCCTCCCTGAGAGTTTGTTCCCTCTGACATGAGAAAGAGAGTTCAGGTGTCCCAATGTAAATACAGTACATGCCAGGTCTTCACCTCTAGTCTGGTATCAGAGAGTTAAATTTGAACCTGCACTCTGTTACATATTACATTTGGACACTGGAATGCTTTTTCTCCTTTCTGTCATTGGTTATGGAGGGAACAAACTATCAAAGTGAGTTGTGGGTACATTGGGGAGAAAGGACTACCTCACTTTAAAGGGATAGTAATACTTTATTTTATTTTGTAGGCATTAAAAAAATATGAAGAATGATATGTCTTATCTCTCAAACCTTTATGGTTTAAGAGATATTCACAAGCAAAGTTGCCCCTCCCGCCCCTTTTACCTAGTGTAAGCAATCTCTTCTCAGATGTGAATCTGGTTGTAAGACCAGACAGATAACAGCAGGGGACATTCTTCTTCCTATCAGAACAATGAAAGCCCTTCCCCCCTTGACAAGTTTTTCAGCTTTTTCCCTTATCTTAATTGAAGATTGTCCCTCTCTGCAGTCTACCTGGGCACCCCGGGGGGGGGATACTTGGTTTGTGAATATCTCTTAAACATAAAGGTTTGAGAGATAAGACTTATATCGTTCTTCATGTTTTTTTAATGCCTACAAAATAAAATAAAGATAAAACAAAGTATTACTATCCCTTTAAATGAGCCTGCAAGTGGGCAGATTGTATCTCTTCAAAAGATAAGCTTGTCCCTCTAGAAGTAATGCCTGGAATAAAGATTAGGGGCAAGCAAAATGTGAGAAAAAGTTCCCGCATGACTTTTTGCAAAAAACAAATGCTTTTTCACTTTTTTCACAAACGTTTGGCTTCCAATTTCAAGGGATCCATTTCAAAGCCGGTAGGGCTGAAAATATAGTCTAGGAAAAGCACTCTTTCGACTTCAAATAGACATTTTTCTAGCTTAGCAAATAAAAGGTTTTCTCTAAGACGGAGTAAGACTTGCTTGACGTGGGATCGATGAGTATGGAGATCAGGAGAGTGAATTAGTATGTCATCTAAGTAGACTATGACAAACTGCTACAGAAAGTCCCTGAGGCATTCATTTACAAACTCCTGAAAGATGGCAGGACATTGCATTGGCCGAAGGGCATGACTTGATATTCATAATGCCCTCAGCGAGTATTAAATGCCATCTTCCACTCGTCTCCTTGTCTTATCCAGATCAGATTGTAAGCTCCACGTAAGCCCAGTTTCGT
The DNA here is from genome assembly GCA_037306005.1 of Rhinophrynus dorsalis. NCBI lineage: Eukaryota > Metazoa > Chordata > Amphibia > Anura > Rhinophrynidae > Rhinophrynus > Rhinophrynus dorsalis. The sequence goes on from CM074721.1 coordinate 291,353,398, forward strand.
AAGCACCTTAGACCCCTTAAGTCGGTCAAAAAGTTCAGATATAAGAGGTAGGGGGTAGGTATTCTTTATTGTGATTTTATTGAGGCCTCTATAATCAATAGAAGGACGAAGATCTCCTTCTTTTTTCCTGACAAAGAAGAACCCCGCTCCTGCCTGGGAAGTGGAGCATTGAATAAAACCCTTTTTAAGATTCTCCTGGATATACTCCTCCATAGTTGCAGTCTCTGGTAAGGATAGAGGGTAGACTCTACCCCGTGAAGGAATGGTGCCAGGCAGAAGATCTATAGGGCAGTCCAAAGCTCTATGAGGCGGCAATTTGTCAGTCTCCTTTTTGCTGAAGACATCTGTGAATTCTCGGTAGTGTTCAGGAATCTCAGGAACAGATACTTGGACTGAGTGAATATTTAAAGGGTTCACAGACTCCAGGCAATGATGAGAGCAGTAAGAACCCCAAGAGACAATTTGGCCACTTTGCCAGTTAATATATGGATTATATAGAGATAATCAGAATTACACTAGAATGACTGGACAGGAAGGAGAAGTAATGACATAATATCTCAGTGTCTCAGAATGCAGGGGTCCTACTTTGACATGCAAGGATTGAGTCTCTAGAGTTATAGTAGAGGGATGAAGCGGCCTCCCATCAATGGCCTGTGACAACAGAGGTTGATTTTTGACAAGACATGGTGTCCCTTGGTTTTTGCAAAAAGTCTTGTCAATAAATGAGCCTGCGGCTCCTGCATCTATTAAGGCGGTAGAATAAACATGAAGGTCCTGCCAAGACAATTGCATAGGAATCAGTAAGTGATTTCCCTCTGACTCAGGGGTATGAGCAATTACACCTAGAGCAGGTCCCCTGATCCCCTCTAGGTACGGGCATTTCCCTTCTTCTTGGGACAGTTGTGTGCATATTGTTCCTCTCCTCCGCAGTACAGGCATAGATTTTAACTTCTTCTGTTCCGCTTTTCCTCCTCGCTCAACCCCATGGACTCTATTTGCATGGGCTCATCAGAAGGGGGAACGACCAGAGGTTCCAGAGGAGAGAATTTAGGTGCCAATTTAACAGGAGGTCTCTTGGTGCGATCCCGCTGGAGTTGTCTATCCCTGAGTCTCAGATCTATGCAGGAGACGAAGGCAATAAAATCCTCCAATTCCAAGAGTAGATCTCTGGCAGCTAGTTCATCCTTTAAACAGTCAGACAGTCCATTATTAAATGCAGTGACCAGGGCTTCATTTTTCCAATTAACCTCTGTTGCAAAGGTATGGAATTCTATTGCATAGTCCAATAATGAACGTGAGCCTTGTCTGATGGTGAATAGAGATGACGAAGCAGTCCCTGCTCTGCCAGGAAGGTCAAAGACTTAGCGAAGATTGAGGGCAAACTCTGAATAGTTATTAACCAGTGGAGTGCCTCTCTCCCATAGAGGGGAAGCCCAGGCAAGGGCACAGTCCGTTAACAAAGAAATCACATATCCTACTTTAGCTCTGTCAGAGTCAATCAAGTGAGGCGTCATTTCAAAATGGATAGAACATTGATTTAAGAAACCTCTACATGCAGCAGGGTTACCTCCATAATGAGGGGGAGGTGGCAGTCTCATGGTGGGTACAGAAGTACAGGTCTCTACTTGAGCAGGAGCAGAAGAAGCAGGAGCAGCATGGTGTACAGGATCAGTGTGAACTAGCAAAGTCTGTAAGGCCTGAGCAAACTGATCCATGCGGTGATTTAGGCCTTCAATCTTGGCTTCAAATGTACTGAGTTTTTGTCCGACCTCTGCGTGTTCCATGTTACTGGCCCTCAGATTCTGTCACGGTTCTCTCAGCCAAGCAAGAGACGGGAGAATGAGGATGACAATTCACGTGCTAAGAGGCAGAGTCGGAATCCTACTGCAGAAGGCCGGGAGTGGGAGAGCAGAGAGCAAGAGTATTAAGTCAGTCAACAGTAATCTATGCTGCTAGTCAAGTAAAAGCTGCAGATCCAGATACTGGAGAGTCGAAGATAAGTTGGAGTCAACCAGGAGTCGAACAGAGTTGATGCCGACTACAAAGGGTCATAGACAGACGGGGAGTCAAAGGTTAGCTGGGTCCAGTACACAGGTAGTTGATCAAACAGATAGTCAGTACCTTGGGCGAGTTGTGAAGTGGAGAGTCGTAGTTGAGCCAGAGTCGGTACACAAGGAGTAGAACAAACTGGAGATATGCAGAGAGTGGTCAGGTTAGCCAGCATCGGTACAGAAAGAGTCGAACAGAAGACTGGAGCAAACAGGAACAAGAAGAGAGGTCACAGACAAAGCCAAGGTCAGGAAACCAGATATTCAGATACATGGAGTTCAGGCAAGGGTCACAACGGGAATCAGGAATCACAGGTAAGCTTGATACATGGGTACTAGAACACTGAGCACAGACCATCCGAGGGGGGGATAGTAGGAAAGTCCCGGACATAAGTAGGCTATGGACAGGTGTATGAGTTCTGTAATCAGGAGTGTGACCTCCTTGAGGGAGGAGGAGCGGAAAGGTTTGTGACACGTTGCCTGTTTAATTTGGTGTTAGACCCAGCTGAATCGAGCCCCTAGTCTGGAGAGAGAATGAACTATCAGGAAGGGTATAAAAATCCCAGGAGCTCAAGGCAGGCATATATATTTAATTGCCGAGAGGGTGATGTTCTGACAGGACCCAATTTCTCAAGGGTTCTTTGGAGATCACTGGTACCTGTGTATGGTCACCTCAGTATCCACATATAGACAGTTTTTGTATAATGAGATACACCACAGGATGAGGCCAAAGCTGCCTCTGTGTTTATACTTTCTTAAATGATTACATACAGGCAGCAGCACAGACATACCAGTCTGATCATTAGGTCAAATGCAATTCTCTCATGTGGGTCAGGGAGGGAATAAAATGAGGCTGAGAATAGGTGCTAGCTTCATGAGAATGAACCAGAGACACAAAGTTCTGGGTCCCTCTGCAAACTGTTTTGAGCAGAGGCCCCATGCTCATTCCTTATATATATGCTTTTTCCCCACCTTTACATCCCCTAAACACAAATACACACTGCTCACTAGGAATGAGCAAAGGTATTTGCCTCAATGCTGAAATAGGCAAAAAATGGCACTTCCCACCTAGGAGACACCTTTTTAGAATAGTTTATCTTATTGTTATGTAAATTGGGTCACACTTATTCAGTAACCTTCCTCACAAAAGTAAAGGAATGGTTAGTATCACTTCTTACTGTAGCATAAACACATCAAATGGGTTTAGATATCAAATAGTAGGAGTGACAGGTCTTTCACACTTAGCACAGCAAGTTATACATTCTTGTACAGGAATCACTGTGACACATAAAGAGTCTGTATTTTGCAGTAAAATTTGAAAAAAACAACGTTGAATGGGAGCAATATTATTCTAATTAAAATGAAGAAAGAAGGTCATAGGAACACTATAAGTCAAATTTTCAAGGGGAAGGGTTCAAATGTTGAATGTATAATATTTGTCGAATTAATCTGATGAAAGAAAGTACTGTAAGTCGAATTTTGAAGGGAAAGGGTTAAAACGTGGAATGTGAACAATATTAGTTGAATTAAAGTGGTGAAAGAAAGCATTGTAAGTCGACTTTTAAAAGGGGGGGTTAATATGTCGAAGGGGGCGCTCTATGTCAGATTTTGATAATGTGGGGAACACATTGTAACTGTTTGTTTGACTCACAGAAACAGAGTTAAGATAAAAACACAGTTTTATTGAAATCAATAATACATAAAGAACCCTCACAGGTCCTGTAGTATATAACATATAGTACAGACACATGACAGGTTACTTATGCCCACACAGGTCCAGCATGTATATATAGAAGGCAAACAGTTATGCTGACACAGGTCAGGCAATGTAGGATACAGGTTCCAGTAATGCAGGAGTTAATGTTCACAGACTAGGAGAACAGTTCAAAGAGTTTGGGCGACCAGCTGCATCAGGAGACGCCACAATTAGAGTCCACAATATACAGGCCACTGAAGGCCTCAGTAGGCCTACCAGTACTAAAACGGAGGCAACAATAGCAACCGGTTTTGACAAGGATGAGCGCAACCAATGGTAGTATACCGGTGCAATAATGGAGACAGCACTTGCAACCGGGTAAACAGAGTGGAGCGAACCAGTGCACTATACCGGTGCAATCACGGAGGCAACACTTGCAACCGGGTTTGGTAGAGTGGAGCGAACCAGTGCACTATACCGGTGCAATCATGGAGGCAACACAGCAACCGGTTAAACAGAGTGGAGCGAACCAGTGCACTATACTGTTGCAATCACGGAGGCAACACTGGCAACCGGGTTTGGTAGAGTGGAGCGAACCAGTGCACTATACCGGTGCAATCATGGAGGCAACACAGCAACCGGTTAAACAGAGTGGAGCGAATCAGTGCACTATACCGGTGCAATAACGGAGGCAACACAGCAACCGGGTAAACAGAGAGGAGCGGACCAGTGCACTATACCGGTGCAATCATTGAGGCAACACAGCAACCGATTAAACAAAGTGGAGCGAACCAGTGCACTATACCGGTGCAATCATGGAGGCAACACAGCAACCGATTAAACAAAGTGGAGCGAACCAGTGCACTATACCGGTGCAATCACGGAGGCAACACTTGCAACCGGGTTTGGTAGAGTGGAGCAAACCAGTGCACTATACCGGTGCAATCACGGAGGCAACACTTGCAACCGGGTTTGGTAGAGTGGAGCAAACCAGTGCACTATACCGGTGCAATAACGGAGGCAACACTTGCAACTGGGTAGGTCTGGGACTAGGCCAGAAGTGCTCTGCGTAAAGGGAGACAGGCCAGCCTGATATACTGGGATGTCAGCAGAAAGGTAACGGAGTCAGAATGTCACCGAGGCTACTAGTACACAACGGGCACTGCCAAGTCAGGATGCAGGACCAGGAACATCAGCCAGGCCAGATCAGGACACAGGAACTGGAACGTCAGCCAATCCGGGTCGGTACACAGGAGCAGGAACGTCAGCCAGGCCGGGTCGGTACACTGGAAACAATCACTGGAGAGTAGTCAGGCAGTCCGGGTCGGTACACAGGCGCAGGAACAGGAGAGTAGTCAGGCAAGCCAAGTCGATACACTGGAACCACAGCACAGACGTAGAACTTGCACAGGAACACCACGAAAGGGCAGCCATAAGATGCAGGAGCCCAGTATATAAAGGCAATACTGGGCGGGCTAAACACAGGGCAACTAATGAGGGCCTCCTACAGGATAACTGACAGGAAAGGAATCACGGGCACCGTGATACACATCTAACACTGAACTTGATCTTTCTGTCGTCAAACGTACGCATATTTCCATGGACTTTGACATTTTGCACATTTTTTTAGGTGGTAATCGAATAAAAGCAGACAGCGCAAGTTTTGTTAGTGCTCTGATATGTGCTGTCTGTGCCAGTTTTGTTTTACCATGGTTCTGCAATAGAATATCTACGTAACACATGTTTGCAAAATTCACTTTGCTTGTTTTTTTTGTAACTCCGGTTTTAGCGCTGGTAATAGAATCAAGCCCTTGATGCTTAGGTCCTCAATGTCAAAACAATAATCCCCCAGAAACATACTGCTGTTGCCACTATGCCCCTTGTTCGGTCTGATAAGTACCCGTGACAACTAGAAGAATTAATAATAATGATGAATTATCCCTGCCACCAACTTAGCTTATTCTATGGGATGGAATCTTCTCAGATGCAGTTTAATTCCATGCCAGTGATTATACCCCACCACATTGCCATTATAGGTGAGTGAAAAGTAAGAAAAATTTCCTGCGTGATTTTTTGTGAAAAAAGGACAATTTTTTTTTTTTTTTGCAAAAGTTTTCTCCTTTTCTCCAATGCAAAATTGTCCTGCTTTTCACCTATAACAGCAATTTTTTCTCCTATTCCAAAACATTTTTTCGTCTATGTTTCCTATGGTTCAATGTTTCCCAGCTCAATATTACTTCTTCTGAGGACTGTAGTAGAGAAATAAGGAGCTGAAAGTCAAAGCTGGGAGTCCTATAGCAACATATACCTTGAAAATGTGTTAGCATCCAGAGTGCATTTGTCCTTCCTACAACACTAACTACCTGCTTAAGTGACATTGATGATGTCAACTGATAAAAAAAATAAAGTCAGCTGTTTGTCACCTAATATATATATATTTTTAATTATTTATGTATTAATTAACCTCCTTCCTCCCTTCTTATCCCCCCGAGTGCCCCCAGACATCCCTAAATGCAGAGAACAAATGTCCTACCTAAAAGACTCCTTAAACTAAGCTTAAAGAGGAACTACCACGTTAGGTAAAGTCGCCCTGCAATACTTAGATAGGTGGCGTCTAGCTTAATAATAATTATTTTACCTCTCAAAAGTAGCTGCTTGTAAAGTAATCCTTAAGCTTCCGAGACCGGAAGCCAGGCATCAGACATCTTGTCTGAACACCTGTGCTGTCAGTCCCGGTCTCCCTTTAGAAGCATAGCACTGGCCCCAAAGGCACCAGAAGGGACTGACGGCATAGGAGCGCAGACTGCACTAACCTGGCCATCAGTCTCTGAAGATTAATGATTACTTTACAAGCGGCTACTTTTGAGAGATAAAATAACTATTATTAATCTAGTCACCACCTGTCTAAGTATTGCAGGGCGACTTTACCTAATGTAGTAGTTCCGCTTTAAATTCCCCTTTATTTGCTTATCTTCTATAGCTCAAAAACTTGCTGCTTTATCCTCTCACAAATACAGAATGGCATGATGTGAGACCCTGACACCCGTTTTGTATGGCTGTAGAAAAATAGAGAAAATTTTCATGTGTTTGGGAAAAAAATTTCTTCCCATTGATTTCAATGCAATGAGCTAGGTGAAAAAATGGCACTTTTCACTGGAAATTTTTCACCAAGCCGGAAGTGCCATTTTTCACCTATTTTGGTTTGAGGAGAAAGTTTTCGCCCATCCCTAATTGCCATGTGTGGTCAGCGCACCACACAATGTACAATGGGTGGACATGAACTGCCACATCCTTGCATCTAAAGAATCATTATCAGCTGATGGGGGAGGAAAAGATGACACAGGTGGATCACCAGAAGACAATGCTAAGGCTTTCCTCACCTGGACCTAATCACCTTTACTATCACCCCCTACATCACCCCCAACACTCTCTGCTGCTATGTGGTAGTAGTGGGATTGATTGTGGATGGCAAGTGTGATATAAGGTCCCCTGCTGTTCCACTTGCTATTTTCTCCTCCTCCTCCTGAGTATCAGAAGGCACACAAGCAGCGGTAGTAGCAGGCACAGGCAGCTGACCTGTGCTGCTCACACTGCTATCCAGTTCTGCCTTTCTTACAAATGTACCCAAAATCCCAAGGGATGATGTAGGGGGACTAGGCATCATTGGGTCTGGGGAATCAGGGCACCCAGACCCTTCAATGCTTGTGGTAGTCACTTCCTCCTCTGACTCCCTGGATGCATCATTGTCCTTCCAGCTCCCCCTTTTTGTTTTTTTAGATCATTGCTCATACTGGTAGCCAACAGTCCAAGCCTTTTTTGCCTTTATTTTGCCCACAAAATCACTAAAAAAATCACCTAGCTGCTTAGTTTTATGTTTCACTTCATGGAAACATCACATTATTGGTGTGAAAATGTGAGGTACAATTAAGTAAACGGGAGGGAAGTTTGTTGCCATTGAAAAAATAGCAAAAATATTTTTGGAGTAGGAGAAAAAAGAGAAAGGGGTTTGTTTAGGTTGGATTTTCAAGCAAAAAAACAGACAACCTGGTCGTTTTTGCGGATTCTCTTGCGGGAACACAACAAGACCTTTTACCCACCCCTACTACTCACATCATTATGCCATGCATTCATATCAATATACTCTGTCTAAAACTTCTCCCGTCATGTCCAGCCCCTGCCCCACCTAAATAAAATGGAACCTTGATGAAAGACAAGCCTTTATTTTTAAAGAGTTGTAGCAAAGTACCAGGGCACTGCGTAGCTAAACATTAGTAAATGTCCGAGAGCTGTATGTGTTTATGTATGTATATCTTTATTTATATGGCACCACACAGTGTACGCAGCATCTTACAACAGTAGTATGTTACAGTAAATAAATGAGGATAATATGTGTCACAGTCATAAACAATAGGAAAGAGGTCCCTGTGCCAAAGAACTTACAGTCTAAATGGGTAATAGGAGACAGAAAACAGGGTATGAGGGTGTCAAGTACGGTGCATTCAAGTGCTGAGTTTGCCAAAAGGTAGTGTATGGTGTTGTTGCTCTAGAAGGTAGGATTTCGGAGCAGACTTAAAGACAGATGGGGATTGTTCTAGGGACAGAGGTGTGGAGTTTTATAGGTAAGAAGAGGAAAGTTAAGAAGGTTTAAGACAGGAGAGGTCAGAGGGTGTGGATGGTGTAACAAGAAGGGCTTCAGTCAGAAGGCTGGTTAGTAGGTCATTGTAATAGTCTAAGCAGGACAGAATGATGTCATGCATTAGAGTTTTAGTAGTTTTTTGGGACATAAACAGACGGATTTTAGCAATGTTGCAGAGGAAGAAGTGACCGGTTCTAGCCACTGAGTTAGTGGGAGAAGTAAATGGAGGAATCAAATATAGCCCCTAGACAGCTTGCTGAGCTGACCAAACCAATGTCACTTCCATCAACTGTAATGGTGAAGCTGGGTGTTCGGTGAGGGAAAATGAGAAGTTTGGTTATGGACATATATAATGGCCCCTACCACTTATCTCAGTGCATGGGAGGCACACTAGATGAAATGGCAGTTGATGATGAAAGCAACATGGATCATAAACCTGCTGAGCCTCGATCTGCCACTTCAGAGAAGCATCATCCCTGCATGGAGCTGAGTGGTAGTGGCCATTATACAGCACTCAGTCAGATTTTAGGCTGCACTGACAGTATCCCTGATGTAAGGGGAATAGTCAGAATGTGGAACTTAAAATCTGACCAGTTTGAGTTTCCCCTGGACAAATGAGGCTCGGGATACAAATTAGTGCATGGTGGGCTGAATGTGGCCCATGGGCTGCCAGTTAAACAGCCATTAGTAAGTTCATAGTGTTAAGAATGCCCCCAAAATGCCTGTACACTTCTCATATACCCTCTCCTAGGAACAAGTATTGTAAAAAGGACCATTTTCAGCTCAAGAAGCTTCAAATATTGGTGTTAGGTTGGCATAGTAATATGAACTTGGCTCCAGTGTATGAATTTGCACAGAATTGTATTATTAAATTCTTTATATTGTTTGTTGTGAAAAAGTGTGAACTAAATACAATCTAAAATGAAGCTCTGTTCAACATGGCATCTGCAGTTTTGGAACACACCAACGTTACCATAAGGGAAAAATAAACATTCCTGAAGTCCCCATTGATGTAACCATGGCTTTTAGGGCTCGATCCAAATATTGGAGCAAAATGCATACCGCCCGACAAAATAAAATGTCTTGGTCGGTATTCAAATATTCTACCGACATTAAGCACAATGGACTTTAGGACACAAAACTGGTGTTGTGTCCAAACGTCCGTTTTGTACATTAAGTTCCCAAAACGCTGCTAAATGATGCCAGTTTTGGGAACTTAACAGCAAAAAAGTTAACCATCACACGGCCTCACAAAGCGGCAGAGACATATATGATAAGTATTATTTTATTATACTTATGGAAAAACCATTGCCTTTTAATATAGTAACAACATTTAATATTATTATTATTATTTTTATTATGGGGGCATTTGTATTTTAAGAAGTTGCACACTACTACATACTTCAACCCTTTGGGCCCCAGAGAGGTACACAACACATTGCTTTGCAATGCATTGCATACCCCTCTGGCACTCAAGGGGTTAAAGTATTTATGCTTTTAACTTAAACTTTTGGTTTTGTTTTACAGCAAGAACAAAGAAGGCAGAAGATACACAAGAACAAAGAAGGCAGAAGATACACGAGAAGAAAGAAGGACAGAAGATAGGAAAGAAGATGACCAGGAAGCTGAAGACTCTGCTAGACATTAGGATTGATGGTAAGTGTTACTTGTAATGTGTTGCTTTTTAATTTAGTCGGGTTAACCCTATGAATGCCGGCAGTGTAAGTATACCCCACTGGCACTCATAGGGTTAATTCTACTAATGTCTGACACATTTTTTACACTCTGGATGTATTGATATGGGGCTTAGAGCCTCATATGAACCCATCCACTGAGGACTTAAGGTTTTTTAACTTTGAGTTTCTGTGTCGGCTGTTTAAACAGGCGATAAGGGACTCAAGTTAAAAAAAAAAAAAGAAATAGGTGTTAACTTTCCTGCGATAACTTGAGTCCCTTATTGCCTGTTCTTGGCTGACTCGGACATTTGAATTGCTGTTTATGGTGTTTTCATCATTTTAAATGGATGAAAACACCTCTTAACTTTATCACACGCTCTTTTTTTTTGCCGATATTTTTTCACAGCACAAACATTTGCCTAGCTTACTGTGCTGGAAAAAATGCTGTCAGCAAAAAAAAACCAGCCGTCTCCAACATTTGGATTGAGGCCTTAATCCCTTGAACACTAAATATGTCCCCAAACCATTGTGAAACATCCAGGAAGTTAAAACAACCTATTTCAATAATTAGGCATTTTAATTTGTTCCCTAGGGTATGGTTGGTTTGCTCTGAATGTGGTCATTTATATGTTTCATAACATTCCCCTTCAAACCAACTTATTAAGAGAATCTTCTGTTACTGCAATTAACATACTTATTCCTATAAGCATAATTCTGCTTAAACTGTAATACATAAGCCTACTACTGATTCCATTTTCCTTTCTCAGAATGAAGTTGCAAGAGGTGGTTTTCCATTGCTATATGTTGGAGGTTGTTACTATGACAGTATGGTCATGTTAGCATAGGTATTGGTCAATTTCTTAATATTAAATATTTTCCCTCCTGGAGACATTTTTAATTCAAATACAATGCAGATAGTTGGCTGTCATTTCTAATACAAATTTATCCCCAATGTCACAACAAATTTTATTTCATAGCCTTCAAACTAAGAAAACTCAAAATATTTAAAAAATGTGGCTTTCAGATTTTTTTTTCCAGTTCTTAACGAATACTATTCTATTTTTATATACAGATGAAGTATCTAGCACACTGCTATTTCTGGGTATAAGTGAACTGGTCACTGTGCAGTTCCATAACTGATCTGCAAAACCATTCATTGGAATCAAAATTACTGAATGATGAGTCAGGGTCAATGAAAATCATTTGATAAATGTAAAAAAAATGACCAATTAAGCTGCTTGTCATGACAAACCAGCTTAAATCGAATAAATGGGCAAAGTAGCCACAGTGAGCTTCCCATATTTATTTGACAGGCATAAACCAGTCTAGTCACTCTGGAACACAAATGATGGTAAAGTAGTCACTTATCTTTATTTATTTGTAGCGACAAACAAGTTTGCTTTCTTAGAATACAAGCTATTTTGATTATTACTGTTGACCTGAATCTGGTTTCTTTGGATTTAGGGCTGCAGACACATATGGGAACCTTGATGTCCAGTTCATATTTGTTGAATTGAATCACATATTTGTAGGAAAATTACTTGTAAACAATGCTGGAATTTTTATAATCCCGTCTCTGCTACAAAAACAGTACAGCATAATAACTAATACAATTGGGGCCCTTTCACAATGGATACATTAGATAAATAAGTTACAAATAAAAACATTTAATCATGTAATATAGCTCTCCTGAATGGGTCGTATCACTAACAATATATTAACAATAAATTCAAAACATCTCTGGGTTTCAAGGAGTTAATATGCACTCCCTTAACCATTGCCATGTCTACATAACATTATACTCATATTGGATGGATGACAATTTGGCATTGTATATATAAATATTTTTTTTGTTTCTTGTACACTTCTCTGGCTCTGCATTTTTATTTATTTGTTTGTTTGTTTGTTTTCCAGGTCAAATCATTTTCAAAAAACAAGTCTACCTTAAAAGATGTTTTATTTTCTCCATATTATACTTCTTTCTCTATGTGAAATACAGAAATTGTTTTGAAAAGGCCCAATGCATATGTATTAGTCAGACTCTATACAGTTTGGTACAAAGTGTGCTTACTGGTCTATTTTTGTAGGAACTGCTGGAACTCAATGATAAGTTCAAGCTGAATTTAGATATCAGCATTAAAGCTTCTGGTTATTCATTTCAAGAACTGGATACAAAGTCGGAAAAGAGAAGGAAATGAGGGGGGCATCTCATAGTGTAATATATTTGGGAATCAGAATGTATCATAGATCATACAATAAAAGGGTACTCACACTAAATTGTGACTATGATCACAGGATTGGTAGTTAAAGTACCTGTGGAGGATATTGTCACTGTCCCCGCACAGATATTCCTTTTCTCTCCGCTCAATCCTTCATCTTGCATTGATTCACAGGAATCACTTGACTTAAAAGATAAAAAAGAAAACACTACCCAGAAGGAGGGCACACCAACAGGCGAAATAAATTGTAACGTCTGAAGAGTGGATACAACTGTACTTACATGTTCCACACAGACCGGTTTAACCATTCATATGCAGGTCAGAATGACATACGAGGAATTATCAGTGTCAGTCCTCCCCATTAATGGACTCCAAAGTAGAACACCAGGCTTGATCCTGATATTGATGTCCGTTAGTAGTAGTATAAACTCGAACACGAGTAGATCGATGTAAAAAATTTACAAATTTATTAAAAACAGATACGTACAGATACGTACAAGAGTCATATGTGGAGAATGAAAATAAAAACAATATATAAAAATCTTTATCTAAATCCCAAAATGTTTCTTGGTCATCCAGATCATTTCATCAGGGGAAATAACAATGATCTACTCGACACAATGAGCAACTAAGTAATCAAGTCGCCCATTGTATTCAATTAACAAAACTGTTTCAACTGGACAAAACAAATTTAAATGGACCAATGAGTTCAACTTCTCAGACAAGCACAAGGAAAGGTGTATCCAGAATCATCCCCGACACAAAACTGATAAAGCCTCACAATTTAACCATATGATTGCCAGAAAAAAGACCTCAATAGTCACAAGTGATATATACATACATAGCAAGGACGGGAGGCAGCATCAGTGGGTCTTTTTAAATGTAATGCTTTAATAGGTAATGTGGCAATCAAAGGGTCAACGTTTCGGTCCTGCCACAGGACCTTTATCAAGACAAACAAACAATATGGAGGACAAGTATTTATAGACCATGAGGAATACTCCTCGTGGCCCACGGGGAGATGGTGATGCCAGTCCACCAGAGCCGATGCGTCAACACCCTACAGTAAAATGTATTGTAGTTCAACAGCTGTAATGTATACAGTATGAAATGCTACTAAGATGCAAGTGAATGTAACAGTAGCTTCGATGTCATATGTGGAATACACAACAATCGGAAGTCCTCTTGTTTACAGCAAGTGATATAGCTATGTATGGAGCAAAACGTCTCCGTGCATCGCAGCGCATCAAGTACAGTAAGCATAATCAGATCTCTAGGAAAAAAGCAGGGTATACATATGCGCGAAAGGATGGAAATTGACATATAATCACAAACTGTCATTGTCATTAAGATAAAGAGTATTCCCAATGTGCCTATATACGGAGCAATACGTCTTCGGTGCATCGCACGCTACTGCATCATAGACTGTAATCAGTTCTTGCGAGGTCAAGCAGAATAAAAATGTGCACAAAGAGACAATACAGGCTGGTAATAAGGTCAACATATGATGTGTAAGAACTGGTAGAGAATAAGGACCAACACTACAGGCTTGTAATTACAGGTGATCAATGTAGCAACTGTGGGCTCATATAAGCAAAAGCGGACATTTTCTCTCGTAGACAAAGTTCAGTCATATGGAGAGTATCACGGTGCCCGTGATTGCTGCAGTTCCTTGTCTGTCACCAGTAGGGGGCTGCTATTGGCTGTCTGCAGATAGCCCGCCTTTCATTGCCTATTTAAACCTGGATTGGGCACCCTTTGAGTGCCCTTTCGTGTTGTTTCTGACCTTCTTGCTATCACTATGCCAGTGATAGCTGGGCCTCTGTTCCAGTGTTCCTGAGTTCCTGATCTCATGTGTTCCTGAGTTCCTGATCTCTACTGTTCCAGTGTTTCCTGCATGCTGAAGTACTTCCAGTCCTGGTTCCGGCCTAGTCTCTGGTGTTGCAGTTCCTGCTGAACTTCTTCTCTGCTGTTTCCTGACCTGACTGATCGTTGCTGGTTCCTGTCATCGCATCGCCTGTCTCTTGTATCCTGGTGACCTCCTGCCTGGTCGCGTCGGCGACATTGCTTGTTACTCCAGTGTGCGGTCACTGGTTTGCTCCACAGCCTATCGGCTATACAATCCTGTGTTAGTCCCAGCGTGCGGACGTTGGTTTGCTCCAAAGCCTTGCGGCTAGATAAACTCGCTTATTACACCAGTGTGCGGTCACTGGTTTGCTCCACAGCCTATCGGCTATACAATCCTGTGTTAGTCCCAGCGTGCGGACGCTGGTTTGCTCCAAAGCCTTGCGGCTATACAAACTCGCTTGGTACACCAGTGTGCGGTCACTGGTTTGCTCCAAAGCCTATCAGCTATCAATCCTGTGTTGGTCCCAGCGTGCGGACGCTGGTTTGCTCCAAAGCCTTGCGGCTAGACAAACTCGCTTGTTACACCAGTGTGCGGTCACTGGTTTGCTCCAAAGCCTATCGGCTATACAATCCTGTGTTAGTCCCAGCGTGCGGACGTTGGTTTGCTCCAAAGCCTTGCGGCTAGACAAACTCACTTATTACACCAGTGTGCGGTCACTGGTTTGCTCCAAAGCCTATCGGCTGTACTATCCTGTGTTGGTCCCAGCGTGCGGACGCTGGTTTGCTCCAAAGCCTTGCGGCTATACAAACTCGCTTGTTACACCAGTGTGCGGTCACTGGTTTGCTCCAAAGCCTATCAGCTATACAATTCTGTGTTGGTCCCAGCATGCGGACGCTGGTTTGCTCCAAAGCCTTGCAGCTATACAGACTCGCTTGTTACACCAGTGTGCGGTCACTGGTTTGCTCCAAAGCCTATCAGCTATACAATTCTGTGTTGGTCCCAGCGTGCGGACGCTGGTTTGCTCCAAAGCCTTGCGGCTATACAAACTCGCTTGTTACACCAGTGTGCGGTCACTGGTTTGCTCTAAAGCCTATCAGCTATACAATTCTGTGTTGGTCCCAGCGTGCGGACGCTGGTTTGCTCCTAAGCCTTACGGCTATACTAACTCGCTTGTTACACCAGTGTGCGGTCACTGGTTTGCTCCTAAGCCTATCGGCTGTACTATCCTGTGTTGGTCCCAGCGTGCGGACGCTGGTTTGCTCCAAAGCCTTGCGGCTATACAAACTCACTTGTTACACCAGTGTGCGGTCACTGGTTTGCTCCAAAGCCTATCAGCTATACAATTCTGTGTTGGTCCCAGCGTGCGGACGCTGGTTTGCTCCAAAGCCTTGCAGCTATACAGACTCGCTTGTTACACCAGTGTGCGGTCACTGGTTTGCTCCAAAGCCTATCAGCTATACAATTCTGTGTTGGTCCCAGCGTGCGGACGCTGGTTTGCTCCAAAGCCTTGCGGCTATACAAACTCGCTTGTTACACCAGTGTGCGGTCACTGGTTTGCTCTAAAGCCTATCAGCTATACAATTCTGTGTTGGTCCCAGCGTGCGGACGCAGGTTTGCTCCTAAGCCTTACGGCTATACTAACTCGCTTGTTACACCAGTGTGCGGTCACTGGTTTGCTCCTAAGCCTATCGGCTATACAATTCAGTATTGGTCCCAGCGTGCGGACGCTGGTTTGCTCCAAAGCCTTGCGGCTTTACGATTCCCCTGTTAGTCTCAGTGTGTGTACACTGGGTTGCTTACGATACTGTCAATTTGCCATTACCATCTGACTGCTGCTACTATCTCTGGGCTGCCCTGCCCGGTATTGGTAAGGCCGGTAGAACCTTTTGCCACATTCCATCTGAGGTTGCCTTACCCGGTATTGGCAGGGCCGGTAGAGCCTACATTATGAATCTATTGAGGCTGCCTTGCCCGGTAATTTGGTAAGGCCGGTAGAACCGTTGTGCGATTCCATCTGCAGGTTGCCTTACCCGGTATTGGCAAGGCCGGTAGAGCCTAACATTCTATTACTTCAGACTGTCCTGTCCGGTATATTGACAGGACCGGTAGAGTCTGCCTTCTGTCTTGTTATATTCTGAATATATCTGTATGTATGTGATTGCCATCCTACGTTATCAATTTATTATTTCAATAAAATTGATTTTTACCTAAAACTTGTGTCTGCGAGTCATAATAAACCGTGACAGTACGAAAGGGCCATGACCTCAGACAGCAAAGGTGAAGGTAATGCACAGAATATCCATTGGAGGATGGATGTGCACGAGCAACGTTTGGATCAGTTGGCAGTTGCAATTCAAACAATCCTTGAACGCACGGTACTTGCTGACAAATCTAGCTCTAGCCCGGTGGTCTCGCCAAGTCAGACACCGGAGAGTGATACCAGACCCCTAGGGGGCACTGTTAAATGGTTAACGGCTTCTGCACCCTTGCCGCTAAGATACGATGGTGACCCTAGTCTCTGCAGAGGGTTCATCAACCAACTCGAGATTTTTATGGAATTGACCGCACACGCATTTCCCAATGATCGTAGTAAGGTGGGGTTTACAATATCTTTGCTCACTGGCAGAGCTTTGGCTTGGGCTAACCCCTTGTGGGAGAATGCTAAACCTTGTACTAAAAACTTTAGAGAATTTGTGCAATCCTTTCGAAGAGTGTTTGAGCCTCCTGGTAGAACCACCTCTGCTGCCAAACGCCTTATGGAGATACATCAGGGCAGGCGCACAGTAGGCGACTACGCCATCGAATTCCGCACATTGGCAGCAGAGTTGGGTTGGAATAACGAGGCATTATTGGCAGCTTTTTCTCAAGGCCTGAATGACCACATTAAGGACGAAATCGCTGCTAAAGATCTACCTATTGATCTAGATGACTACATTGAATATGTTATGATAATTGACTCCAGAATACGTGAGAGATCAATTGCCAGAGATCGTAAGTTACGGTCAAAGAATAATGAGCCTAGTGGCATGTTTTGCCCACCCATCCCTCCCCTGGCATTGAAGTCTAGTGAACCTGTACGGGAGACAAGTGAACCTATGCAAATAGGCTTCACTAGACTAACCAAGGCTGAGAGACTTTATCGCAGAAGACATGGGTTGTGTTTATACTGTGGTAAAAAAGGGCCTTTCATGCCAATTACCCACAGAAACCTAGACCCTATTCTAGGAGAGGGGGTCTTTGAAGGGGGGGTACTATCACGGTGCCCGTGATTGCTGCAGTTCCTTGTCTGTCACCAGTAGGGGGCTGCTATTGGCTGTCTGCAGATAGCCCGCCTTTCATTGCCTATTTAAACCTGGATTGGGCACCCTTTGAGTGCCCTTTCGTGTTGTTTCTGACCTTCTTGCTATCACTATGCCAGTGATAGCTGGGCCTCTGTTCCAGTGTTCCTGAGTTCCTGATCTCATGTGTTCCTGAGTTCCTGATCTCTACTGTTCCAGTGTTTCCTGCATGCTGAAGTACTTCCAGTCCTGGTTCCGGCCTAGTCTCTGGTGTTGCAGTTCCTGCTGAACTTCTTCTCTGCTGTTTCCTGACCTGACTGATCGTTGCTGGTTCCTGTCATCGCATCGCCTGTCTCTTGTATCCTGGTGACCTCCTGCCTGGTCGCGTCGGCGACATTGCTTGTTACACCAGTGTGCGGTCACTGGTTTGCTCCAAAGCCTTGTGGCTAGACAAACTCGCTTGTTACACCAGTGTGCGGTCACTGGTTTGCTCCAAAGCCTATCGGCTATACAATCCTGTGTTAGTCCCAGCGTGCGGACGTTGGTTTGCTCCAAAGCCTTGCGGCTAGACAAACTCACTTATTACACCAGTGTGCGGTCACTGGTTTGCTCCAAAGCCTATCGGCTGTACTATCCTGTGTTGGTCCCAGCGTGCGGACGCTGGTTTGCTCCAAAGCCTTGCGGCTATACAAACTCACTTGTTACACCAGTGTGCGGTCACTGGTTTGCTCCAAAGCCTATCAGCTATACAATTCTGTGTTGGTCCCAGCGTGCGGACGCTGGTTTGCTCCAAAGCCTTGCAGCTATACAGACTCGCTTGTTACACCAGTGTGCGGTCACTGGTTTGCTCCAAAGCCTATCAGCTATACAATTCTGTGTTGGTCCCAGCGTGCGGACGCTGGTTTGCTCCAAAGCCTTGCAGCTATACAAACTCGCTTGTTACACCAGTGTGCGGTCACTGGTTTGCTCTAAAGCCTATCAGCTATACAATTCTGTGTTGGTCCCAGCGTGCGGACGCAGGTTTGCTCCTAAGCCTTACGGCTATACTAACTCGCTTGTTACACCAGTGTGCGGTCACTGGTTTGCTCCAAAGCCTATCGGCTATACAATCCTGTGTTAGTCCCAGCGTGCGGACGTTGGTTTGCTCCAAAGCCTTGCGGCTAGACAAACTCACTTATTACACCAGTGTGCGGTCACTGGTTTGCTCCAAAGCCTATCGGCTGTACTATCCTGTGTTGGTCCCAGCGTGCGGACGCTGGTTTGCTCCAAAGCCTTGCGGCTATACAAACTCACTTGTTACACCAGTGTGCGGTCACTGGTTTGCTCCAAAGCCTATCAGCTATACAATTCTGTGTTGGTCCCAGCGTGCGGACGCTGGTTTGCTCCAAAGCCTTGCAGCTATACAGACTCGCTTGTTACACCAGTGTGCGGTCACTGGTTTGCTCCAAAGCCTATCAGCTATACAATTCTGTGTTGGTCCCAGCGTGCGGACGCTGGTTTGCTCCAAAGCCTTGCAGCTATACAAACTCGCTTGTTACACCAGTGTGCGGTCACTGGTTTGCTCTAAAGCCTATCAGCTATACAATTCTGTGTTGGTCCCAGCGTGCGGACGCAGGTTTGCTCCTAAGTCTTACGGCTATACTAACTCGCTTGTTACACCAGTGTGCGGTCACTGGTTTGCTCCTAAGCCTATCGGCTATACAATTCAGTATTGGTCCCAGCGTGCGGACGCTGGTTTGCTCCAAAGCCTTGCGGCTTTACGATTCCCCTGTTAGTCTCAGTGTGTGTACACTGGGTTGCTTACGATACTGTCAATTTGCCATTACCATCTGACTGCTGCTACTATCTCTGGGCTGCCCTGCCCGGTATTGGTAAGGCCGGTAGAACCTTTTGCCACATTCCATCTGAGGTTGCCTTACCCGGTATTGGCAGGGCCGGTAGAGCCTACATTATGAATCTATTGAGGCTGCCTTGCCCGGTAATTTGGTAAGGCCGGTAGAACCGTTGTGCGATTCCATCTGCAGGTTGCCTTACCCGGTATTGGCAAGGCCGGTAGAGCCTAACATTCTATTACTTCAGACTGTCCTGTCCGGTATATTGACAGGACCGGTAGAGTCTGCCTTCTGTCTTGTTATATTCTGAATATATCTGTATGTATGTGATTGCCATCCTACGTTATCAATTTATTATTTCAATAAAATTGATTTTTACCTAAAACTTGCGTCTGCGAGTCATAATAAACCGTGACAGAGAGACATCATGTAACTCTCACGATTTGCGAATACACGGTGAAATGATGAGAAATAGAAAAACTGTAACCCACACAAAACGTCCAGTTCATTGATAATGAAAAGGAGAGATCCTTGAAAGATAACCCAGAATGCCCATTCCTATGACAGGGGGTGTTTAGGTAGCAACACCCGTTGTCCAACGGGATCTATGCCCACCCCATCCTGGAGGGGCATTTTCTGGACAGGGTAAAATATAGGAGAGCACAGAATAAAAGGCGAAATGAATCCATAGTTTCGTAACAGTCACCACTGCATCCAGTCCGCTTAAGGGGGGGTGTTTAAAGTAGCACCGTAGTAAACAAAGGGATCTATGCCCACCCCATCCTGGAGGGGCATTTTCTGGACAGGGTAAAATATAGGAGAGCACAGAATAAAAGGCAAAATGAATCCATAGTTTCGTAACAGTCACCACTGCATCCAGTCCGCTTAAGGGGGGGTGTTTAAAGTAGCACCGTAGTAAACAAAGGGATCTATGCCCACCCCATCCTGGAGGGGCATTTTCTGGACAGGGTAAAATATAGGAGAGCACAGAATAAAAGGTGAAATGAATCCATAGTTTCGTAACAGTCACCACGACATCCAGTCCGATTAAGGGGGGGTGTTTAAAGTAGCACCGTAGTAAACAAAGGGATATTGTCCTTTTCAAACAGGTTGTTTACTATAACATACAGATTTTGGGCATATATTCAACTGTGTATTCATGCATTGCATCTACATTTGTTTTTTGCCATAAGACTAGCTCCTAATACAGTACGATAGTTCAGGTGATACATTACAAATTCAACAACCTCACTACAGTGAGTGCTACTTTTCTACTTCTTTTTCTTTATCTGATATAGATATAGCAAAACAGTAGACCTATAAAATATACACTCATTCAGTTGATTGCAGGTATATACCTGTCTCTCAACAATATGTCAGTGTGAGTGTATATTTTATAGGTCTATTGTTTTGCTATATCAATAACAGATAAGACACTAATGGCGCCCCTTTTTCTTTTTCCACATAGGGGATTTATACTCTAATTGAGATCATGTAGTTCTGAATACATGATTATAATGGAATATATAGTTCAAATAATTTAAATGATAATGAAACTTATATGTATAAAATTTACCAAAATATCCACAGCAAGAGGCAAACTGAGCTTGTCAGTGAAAACTTACACTAGGTCACTTCTGAGCACAAACATGTATAGTCTTTCCTGATTTCCAGTCAATTAGTTTACCAATTGAGACACTCCAGCCTTAGACTTATCATGAGTAGCTTCCTGCTTATGAAAAAATAGGATGTATTTAGTGTCACAGTGTTCAGTAGTTCTTGTCATATAGATACATACGATGTGTACTCACATATTTTACCATCAATTTGTTGAATTTGTTGAAACTGCATGAAAGCAACCCATCAGTTTTTAGCAAAGCACAGTTTAATGTACTGTTGAAAGACTATCTATCACTAACAGCATAACAAATTCTTTACAATAAATATTTCCAGTTTGTGACTGGCAGGATTGTAACAATATTAGTAAACTGGGTGTTGATTACACTCAGTTTATTCATAATTCCAAGCTGTTTATTTGTTTCAGGAGATTCTAATGAATAAGATATGATATATTAAAGGGATAGTAACATTTTATATCTTCTACATATTCTATGAGTGCTAATATGTAAAGTTAGATTGCTTATACTTTTTATTTTTTATTCTTCACCTATTTTTTACACCTTTTGTGATTCTAATTTTGTAAAAAAAATATAGTATACAGTATAAAGATCTATCAGTGCTGCTGGAAATCTGTTACATTTTATTACTATTACTTTGATGGTCAACTGAACAGAAGATCTCTGGAAACAGAGATCCAGGAAGCTTACTGTTAAGTATATACAAATATAAAAATGGTAAAGAAAAAAAAAGTAAAACTAGTTTCAATTTACATATTATTCACTTGCAAAATATAGAAAGTCAAAATTAGCCCTTTAACCCTCTGAGGGCCTGAGGGTTTCCAAAGCATTGCTTTGCAATGCATTGGACCCCACTGTAGCACACAAAGGTTTTGGTTATTTTCCTCATTGTTTTTATACAGACCTCTTTTGGTGAACATCAGGACTCTTTCTGTTCCCTCCCACACACATGAAGTCTGAATAAAAAAATAATTCTAAAAAATAATAATCCTTTGTGTGCCAAGAGTGTGTCCAACACTTTCTTATTTTTTTATTCAGACGTCCTCCTGATTCCCCCCAAAGGAGATCTACATAAAAATGTAATCCTGTGTGTTTCCACTGGGGGGCAACGTATTGCAAAGCACCACCTATTGACCACAATAGAAGTTGCACTTTAATGTATAAAAAAAAAAAAGTTCAGTTGTAATAATTCTTGAATGGAAACTCTCTCAGCAATGTTTCCATGTCTATGCACATAATTACCAGGATAATATATGTTTGAATGACAAGCTAAAATGTTGATACTAAACCAATAAACTTCACATCACTAAAAACCAGCTTTGCTATGGATTTTGTTGCTTTTGTATCATTTGGGACTTGGCAGTTGTTTCTTATCTACTTGACCAGATATCATCCATAATAGATGACCCTGTACTTAATAATGCCTACAGAGTAACATTGGTTCACATGTCTACCTACAACACAATATGAAACTGTACAAAATTTTACATGAATCAATTATATTTCTTAGTTAAAAAAGTGCAAAAAATCTTCATCATCTTTAGATTTGTCTCTGTACAAATACAGTTGTCAGTTATTACCTTTATTCTTTAAGCCTCACTATACTGTATAGATGGGGACAGACAAATTCATAGACTTAATCTCACCTAGAAACGTTAAGAGGGGATCATTTACCATAACGCAGTAATCTATTTCTCTCATAATTTTTTATTATGAAAGGATTATCTAATCTTAACCCCTTTTAAAGGGATAGTAATACTTCGTTTTATCTTTATTTTATTTTGTAGGCATTAAAAAAACATGAAGAATGATATAAGTCTTATCTCTTAAATCTTTATGGTTTAAGAGATATTCACAAGCAAAGTTTCCCCCTCCCGCCCCTTTTTCCTAGTGTAAGCCATCTCTACTCAGATGTGCATCTGGTTGTAAGACCAGACAGATAACAGCAGGGGACACTCTTCTTTGTATGAAAACAATGAAAGCCCTTCCCCCTTGGCAAGTTTTTCAGCTTTTTCCCTTATCTTAATTGAAGATTGTCCCTCTCTGCAGTTTACCTGGGCACCTCCCTTCTGATCTGGCTGAACAGGGAGGGGGATACTTTGCTTGTGAATATCTCTTAAACCATAAAGGTTTGAGAGATAAGACTTATATCGTTCTTCATGTTTTTTTAATGCCTACAAAATAAAATAAAGATAAAACGAAGTATTACTATCCCTTTAAGGGTGCTCAATACATTAATAAGAATCCCTTTTCCCATTCCTCACATGACCCCGCCCCCAGGCCCATCCATTACTTCCTGCCACAGAAAATACTCTTGGCCTATAATAAACAAGAACATCATAATGGCTTCTAAAGAGATCTCCAGTGCATTGCTTAGCAATGCTTTAGAGAGCTCTCTAGCATCCAGATGGTTAAATAATAGCCTGTAAAGGGGTATGTAAACTGGTGCAAGGACATTGAGAGTGCTCAGACCACACCCACAATTCAGAATATGGGTGTGGCCAGAACAGCTGAGGTACCCATCAAAATTTAGAGTTCTAAGCAATTTCCTATGTTACAAATAGGAAATATTGCCCTACTTAAATGGTAGAGAGTAGGGATGGGTGAAAATTGTATCCTCAAACCAAAATCAGTGAATAATGGCACTTCATGCTTGGTGAATAATTTCCCATGAAAAGTGCAGTTTTCTGTTTTTTTGCCTAACTCATTACAATGAAATCAATGGGAACATTGAATTTACACACAACACATAGCAGATGTTATTTTATTTCCCAAAGGCATAGTATAAAAGGGGTATGAGGGTGCCTGTGTTGCTGGAGTGTGGGGAAAGAATCATTTGAACAGGGAATTGTCATGATTTGACTGATCTGCTCTAACGCTCTGCTGTTAATTACTGCTGCCTTTTCTTCCCTGTGTCAGGCTGACTCAGCTGATGATTAACACTGCCTTGGCCTCTCTTTTTCCATGGTTACTCACCTGACTGTTATTAGCCAACCCCTTACATGCTATATAAAGCAGCTAGGCTCACTTCCTTTTTGCCCTTGTGTTTGCTTCTAGCTACTGAGTTCCTGATTATCCATGCATGACCTGGCTTCCTCTGATGTCCCTTCTGGCTCCTGACTCCTGGCTTGTTTCTAACATCGCTGATCCGTATTCCTGAAGCCGGCTTGTCTGAGTACCTGCATTGGTTCCTGACTCCAGCTTATCTTTGTGTTTACTCTCCTGGGTCACAATTTTGTTTTGTTTGCTTTGGTTATTTTAATAAAGGTGTTTTGCATTTTACATTGTTATGTCTGTCTGGTTCCTGGTCCCTAACAGGAATGTTTTTGTGAGGGTTTTGTTGACTGGGATTGAGGTGGGGACAGTTAATAAAAATAAATAAATAATAATAAAATAAATGTGTCAGGCTGACTCAGCTGATGATTAACACTGCCTTGGCCTCTCTTTTTCCATGGTTACTCACCTGACTGTTATTAGCCAACCCCTTACACGCTATATAAAGCAGCTAGGCTCACTTCCTTTTTGCCCTTGTGTTTGCTTCTAGCTACTGAGTTCCTGATTATCCATGCATGACCTGGCTTCCTCTGATGTCCCTTCTGGCTGGGATTGAGGTGGGGACAGTTAATAAAAATAAATAAATAATAATAAAATAAATACTAAGAATTTGGTAGGTAACGAGGAGAGGGACCCTCTGACAAAATCTATGACTGTGGCAGATTGATACTTGACGGGATATAGTATTTTGTAGAGGATGATTTGTACGACTTAGACTTGTTGTTAGAAGCTCAATCCCTGAGCAAACATTGATTTGTAGGACTTAGACTTATTAGAGGCACAAGCCCTAAGGAAACATTGAGTTATTGGAAGACTTAGATTTGTGTTAAGCCCAAGCCCTGAGGAAACAACGATTTGCAGGACTTAATCTTGTTAGAAACAAGCCCCCAAAAATGTCTGTTCTTTTTTGTGCGCCTCTGGTTTTTGTTGAAAGAGCAAGCCCTGAGAAAAAAAATGGCCTAATGGCCTAGTTCCAGCAGATCATGTTATAGTGGCCAGTGCCAATTGGCTATTGTCAAATGCCCCGGTGTCATTGCAGAATTTGCAACAGCTATTCTTGCTGCTACTGCTGAGTTGTTTAAGCAGCAGGATGATTAGGTAGCTCAAAGGGAATGGGATTAACAACCACAGTAACGTGGGTGATGGATGATCATGGTTCTACGTGACACTACTAGCTCCAGTTATGCTCCAGAGGCAGTAGCAGCACCATATCTAGCCCCTAGCACTTCAGGTATATGTGGATAAAAGAAGAAGTTGGTCAATAATTCTTCTCCACCTGCCCCTCCTCCAAATGATGGGTTTGTTGTTACAAGAATATACATTTTTCCCTTGAGAGCAGGAACTGTGCCTTGCATCAGCAACTGCAATGTGTACAGTGTGTTTAGTAAATAAGGGAAGGACTAGGCATATCTGCACTTACATCAAACACCTGGCACAACTCTAACCATGTCAACAGCATGATGCTTAGGGTCCCAAATTTGAAATAATCCCACCAGAAATCAAGTACTGCTGCTGTCACTATACCCCTTGTCCACTCCCTTTTAAGGATACATGACAACTTGCAGTTTTAATAGTAATGATGAACCCTCCCTGCCAGCAGCTTAGCATATTCTGTGGGATGGAATCTCCTCAGATTGTGCTTGATGCCCTGGTTATGGTTACCCTCCACCACATAGCATGTTTGGTCAGCACACCACACAGTGTGCAATGGGTGGAAATGAACTGCCAAATTCTGACATCTACACGATGGTTATCAGTTGGTGGGGGAGGTAACGATGAATGAGGTGGATCTAGAGAATATGTAGTTACATCTTTCCGCAGCTGGACCCTAGAGCAAGAAGGTGTTTCCCTCGCCATCGAGCTTTCAGGCTCTGGCTGGAATTCTGTTCTTCTTCCTCTTTGATTTCTACCTTGCCTCTTGTTGCCTTTGGGGAAAATCAGGGAGTAAAGCAAAAGAGGTGCCCAATTTCTTTGGTGGGGGATTGGCTTTAACATGCTTAAAGGGATAGTAATACTTAAAATGTAAAAAAAAAAATATGTTGTAGGGTTTAACCCCCTGAGTAAAACAAGGGTACTCCCGCTGCTGAAAGGTGTTTTATTCAAAAGTTATTACAGCTCATAGTTGAATTTTTTTAGGTGCAATATCACAGATGCCTGAATTTGTACAGTGGCACTGTTGTCACACCATCCTATGGACAGCTCTGGTCCCAGGACCATAAATCTCCATAGGGTGGTGTAGCAACAGCACCACTGTATAATTTCAGGCCACTGTGATATTGCACCTAAAAATTCAACTTTGAGCTGTAATAACTTTTGAATAAAACACCTTTCAGCAGTGCGAGTACCCTTGTTTTACTCAGGGGGATAAACCCTACAACATGTTTTTTTTTTACATTTTAAGTATTACTATCCCTTTAACTATCCTGGGCCCAATGCTTTTTAATTTGTTTATTAATGATCTAGAAGTGGGAATTGAAAGTAGCATCTCAATCTTTGCTGATGACACTAAGCTATGTAAGGAAATACATACAGAGCTCGATGTTTTTTCCCTACAGAAGGATTTAGATAAACTAAGTGAATGGGCAGAAAAGTGGCAGATGTCATTTAATGTAGATAAATGTAAGGTTATGCATTTGGGTTGTAGAAACAAACTTGCTACATATACTCTAAATGGGAAACAACTTGGGAAATCCTCATTAGAGAAAGATTTAGGTGTACTGATAGACAATAGTCGTCACAGCAGTGTGCAGAGTCACTCAGCTGCTGCAAGAGCAAATAGAGTACTAGCCTGCATAAAAAGAGGTGTAGAAGCAAGGGATGCTAATATTATCCTACCTCTGTATAAATCCTTGGTTAGGCCTCATCTAGAATATGGAGTACAATTTTGGGCGCCTGTTCTAAAAAAAGACATTACTGAACTGGAAAAGGTGCAGAGACGTGCAACAAAACTGATAAAGGGATTGGAGGATCTGAGTTACAAAGAGAGACTAGCCAAACTGGGTTTGTTTACATTAGAAAAGAGACGTCTAAGGGGTGATATGATTACCATTTACAAATACATTCAAGGTCAATACAAAGAACTATCCAATGAATTATTTATGCAAAGAGCTGAGCTACGAACAAGAGGTCATCCATTAAGACTTGAGGAAAGGCGCTTTCGACTAAAACACAGGCAGGGATTCTTTACAGTAAGGGCGGTAAGGCTATGGAATTCTTTGCCTCGGGATGCTGTGCTTGCAGATAATGTAACTGCATTCAAAAAAGCAATGGATGCCTATCTAGCACAGAATAATATTGACAGTTATGACAGATGGCTTCAAAGCAAATAGGATATTGAGCCGGGGAACTATTTGACACACTCACACACACACACCTACACTGGAAATTGCTCCAGAGGGCTTTTTTGTTGCCTTCCTCTGGATCAACAGGGGTGTTATTGGCATGGGCTGGACTTGATGGACGCATGTCTTTTTTCAGCCTTATCTACTATGTTACTATGTTACTATAAATGTCATTATGTCTGTGTTTCATATGTGTTAAGAGGGCGGTTGCTACAAGGTGCGTTCCCTCCTTTCCCATTTTCACTGACTTGTCACAAGATGTGCACAGTGCTGTTGCTGATGACTGCACTGTGCCTGCCCCAACAGAAAAATAGTCCCATAACCAGGACCTCATGGGGGAGGAGAAAGATGGAGAAGAATGGCCTCTTTCTCTGTCTTCCCCTTCACTGGCTCGGGCAGACTATGATGTTGCTGCTGTTGCTGCTACTGCCTCAGAATCAGCTCTACAACATGAGTATTGCTGCTGGCAAATGGAACCTGTTCTAGTCCCACATCACTAATGCTGCACCCCATTCCCTCTGTGTCCACTGTGGTCTGTGGCACACTAGCCTGCACCTCATCATCCTGCTACCCTTGCAACTCAGCAGCAACAGGAATTACAGCAGCAGCAATCTCCGCAAATTCATCAATCTGACTGCTGATGGAGGTGATGGCCATCCCCTTCCCCATACCAGTCTCCCATTCCTTCTTGATTTGGGCTAAAAAGGCTATTAATATCTCTTCACCCCAGCTGATCGACCATCACCCTCGTCATCACCACCACCAGTCCCTTCTTGCTGCTGCTGCTCATTGCAGTCTCACTGGTTAGAGGTGATGACAAACGTTAGAGGTGATGACAAACTTGACAAAGGGTCCACTACTGTCACACTTGCAATCTCTTGAGATGAAGAAGGCAGACTGGCAGCACTGTGCTCATGGTGGTGGTATTATTGCTGCTAGCCAGTAGCTTTGCCTTCTTCAGTATCATCTTGCCGTGGGGGGGGGGAACTCACAGGGTCAGGTGAATGTTTTGGGCTCCCTTGATTGCTATCCTGGTGCTCCATATCATTTCCCCACCCTCTCAGCATCAGCAGGAGGATCTAGTATGGCCACACTAATCCCACCAGTGGCTTCACTATCACTAACAGCAACCACTCCAATTTCAGTCTCTGTGTCTTCCGCACTACTGGTATCACCCCCTCCCTCACTCCTCACACTCTGAGTCTGTAGCTGCGGTATCTTATTAGTAGCGTGGCAGGACTGCTTGGGAATGGAAAGTGGGACTTAGGGTCCCCTGCTGTCACACTTGGCATCACCTCTCCCCCCCTCCTGAGAATTATAAGACACACTGGCACACTGGCAGGCGTAGCACTTACAGCAGGCGCAGGTAGCTGACCTGTCCTACTCACACTATTACCCTCTACACAAATTTCCCAAGATCCATAGGGGTGATGTAGGGGTACTGCAATAATTGGGTCTGGGGAATCAGGGCATCCAGACCCTTCAATGCTGAAATAAGGGGGTTTTTGCCATTTTTTTGGATCAACAGCAGTAAACAAGAATAGGAAAAGGGTTGAACTTGATGGTCACAAGTCTTTTTTTAACATAAACTACTATGTAACTATATGTAACTATGGTCACTTCCTCCTCCTCAGACTTCTTGGACACATAACGGTCCTTCCAGATCCTCCTTTTATTTATATTCTAGTGATAGCACACACTATGACCCTCTCATGCCTCGGTTTTAATATATAAATCACAGAACAACAGCCTAACACCCTCTGTCTATATATATATCTAATTGAACTGTGTTTCATTTCCTGGAAACATCATGTTTTTATAGCGAAAACGCCAAGAACATGTAAGTAAAAGGAAGAAAAGTTTACAGCCATTGAAAAAAAAATAGCTAATCATTTTTGGCAAAGGGCAAAAACAGCGACGATTTTATTCACTTTATTTAAAGGGGGGTTTTCCTGTGAAAAAGCAGACAACCACTTGGATTACGATAATTTTTTTCACAGGAACATGACTGGACCTTTGGCCCAGCTCTACTAGAGAGGTCTCCTGTGCTTTGCAGAATTTTCATTTGTCCCCTGGGCACAGTTTGTTTGCTCTAGAATTGTTCCTTTTTCTTGCTGAACACGAGCCACAATTCCAGACAATCGTCTTAATATGTAAATGTTTCACTTCACTACTATCATAAATGTCAATAATTCGCAAAGCATTGCAATTTATATTTCTCTACCACATCATCTTAAACCTTTAAGTACCAGAGGGGTTTGCAGCACAGTGTGGAGCAATATGTTGCCCACCCCTGTGGTTCTTAAGAGGTTAAACCCAATTACAAATTAATCCACTCTCTTATCCCTTATCTCTACCTACTCTAAACTCAGTTCTAGGCATTTTGTAATTTAGAAAACATTTCACAAGTAGCTGATCTTCTCTGTTAATGATAATTGAGGATTTATGTTTAAAACATGTAAAGTGCTATATAAAACAACAAACAGATAATATTGGGAAATAATTCTCTCATGGTTCTATGCTATTATAAGTCTACTCGAGCTTCAAATAATCTATTATTCTAAAATGAAATGCTGGTACTTCAGGGACCTGGAACATCAGTGAATACATTATATTTCAGTTGTGTATTTCTGGATTAAGCTGTACTAGCTAGGAATTGAATTATATATATATATATATATATTAATACTTTTTTTTTAGGTTCTAAGTTTCTTTTAATTTTGGCTAGATATATGATCGCATTGCTCCATTCTGCTTCTATTCTTTTTTAGAGTTACGCTATTACTGCAGTTGGTGTGCATCACTATGACCCATATTTATAAAAGCAACCTGGATACGTAAATGAAATAAGGAAAATACAAAATGTGGTTGTCCATGTGATGAGTGCACCACCAAGCCATGTGTGATCTAAGTGCAAAGGGAATTCAAGCTAACAGTAGGGTTTAGTTTACACTTACAAAATGGTGGCATTATTGGACTTCAGTGCTGGTCAACAATAGTTGTTTCTAACAATCTTATGTAAGGAATCAGTCACAAATGCAGCCATTATACAGGATGTACACTTGTAATTTGATGTGTTCTTGAGTAAGATATTCCCTGCACTTCATATGCTGTCTACCTTGAGTGTCAGAGAGGTGAGCAACACATTTATTTTTAATGAATTGCTCACCAAAGAAATATCTGATTGGATGCCACTAATCTCTCCAATGCCTTGCTTTGCAGTGCACTGGAGACATCTCTAACATCTGAGGGGTTAATTCAACATTGACTTTCCAATGTATAAAGTTTTAATGTAATGCTTTCTAAATTTTCTTCCACAAAATGTAGAAAATTAGTGGACCAAAATAAAAACATTTATTTAACGCTTAATTAAGGTTTAAGTCCTAGTTAACAAGACCACTCCTGACATGGGCTATTTTAAGTAGAGATAAGTGAAACATCAGCAATTATTTTGCAAATAATTTTGTAAGACCTATAGACCTATAGGAAAGTATGGATCCATCTGAATCAGCAGAGAATGACAAGGGGGCATGGGAAATGCATAAGAAAGGAGATTGGAGTGGGAATGCTGGAGAACATGGGAGATACAGGGTTGGGATCACAGGTGAGCACAGATGGGAGACAGGGTTAAGAGTGTGAGAGAAAGAGTGAGTGGGATCAGAGGAAAATTGGAGGGAGAGAAAGGGAGAGATGGTGAGGGGGAGTGAAAGAGTGTGGGAGAAAGCAAGAAATGGAGAGAATGAACGGTAAAAACAGAGTGGGGAGAAAGGAAGTCCTTACTGCCTACTAACATTCTGAAGAAACTCTTCTATCTTGTTCAGACATGTATCCTTGACAGGAACTGGTTTGTTTGATTTCTGAAGGCAGGTGAACCTGTTTTTAATTTCTTTCATTTTGTAGGCATCACATGATCTCTTTTCCTGCAATATGATTGGTGCAAACTGCAATTGGACAAAGTATTTTATGCATTGTGAAACTGCATGGCTTGTATGAATTCCAAAGTTACAGAATTATTTTGCTCAACCCTAGTACTCAGGAATTTACTGCCCCATATATTTGTTCCTTATGGTGCTGTCTGTTTTCTACAGAATGACTCAATTTTAACCTCTTGAACAATGTACTTTAGTCTGAAAATCACACAAAAGTTTTCATTGAAGCAGATGATCATTTAAAGGGATAGTAATGTTTCATAATAAAAGCAGCTCCAAATAATCTTCCTTGTATTTGGGCCATGGAGAGTGTTATTTCAATTGTGTCTGAGTTGTAGTTCAAGAGTAATTGAATGATAAAGTACCCCCCTCCTACCCCTTTTACTGATGTAACACTGCTCAGATCATGGCAGCAGGATGGAGTCCAAGTGGATTGCAGAGAGGGACAATCTTCAGTTAACATAAGGGAAAAACCTGAAAAACCTGTCGATGGGGGCAGGGCTTTAATTGTTCACACAGTAAGAAGATTGTCACTTGCTGTGAGCTGTCTGGTCTGTGGACCAGATTCTACATCTGAGGGGGAGGTGGCTTACATTAGATAAAAGGGGGTGGGAGGGGGAAACTTTATCATTCAATTACTCTTGAACTACAGCTCTGATAGTATTGAAATAACACTCTCTATGGCTCAAATACTATGAAGATTAATTGGAGCTGCTGTTTTTGTGAAACATTATTATCCCTTTAAGGAGCAATATATGATTTTCAGGCTATTTCTTCACCTTTGTTACCTTCTTCTAGCTTTTATGATATTTAGTTGGTGTTAAACAATTAAAGCTTTTATGATATTTTGTTGATGTTACACAATTAAATGAATAACAGTTTCTTGAATTAATTCTCAAATACCATATGAATTTTAGAACAAGTGTCACTGTAGAAGAGATCTAAGTTTTTGAAATCTTCCACTCTAATCCCCTCTGTACTATTCTTTATGAGTCTGATTTATTAAGTAGGATTAGAGCAATTCTTTGAAAAACCAACTGCACAAGAGGAAAAAAATATAGAGTCCCCTAATCCCCATTGATTTAAAGGACAGACTTTAAATCAAACTGTTGGACACAGAGCCAAATAGCATCCAAAAAAGCAAGTTGTTCTTATAATGTACTCTATCAGCGTATTTGTAGGTTATGCATTTTGGAATAATAGAAATGAGATTACTTCTCCAATGGATACAATATACTTTTCCTGGTTTGTATAGATCAGTGGTTCTCAATCTTTTTTGTTCGGAGCACCCCTAACATATAATCTAGAACATTCAGGGCACGCCTAACATATTTAATGTACTTTATCAAGGGCATAATGATGGGTACAATACAAAAATAAACAGTTATTATTAGGTCTTACAATCATAATAACAAAACTAAACATATTGTGCTTAATAATTTAAATAAATCTTTATTTAAAGGTCCATTTTTGTCAGTCTATATAGAAAACATGGGGCACCCTAAGTTGATATCCATGGCACACCAAAGTGCCATGGCACCCTGGTTGAGAATCAATGGTCTAGATACCCTTTTCAATACTCTGAGTCACAGGAGAAGTTATTTTCACTTGTTGACAAAGTTTACAATTCCAATTCAATTCTTTATTTTCAGTGAGAGGTTGCCTCAGTCTCTTACGACTCAAGTCATCCTCCATCCTGCTAGAAAGTTCTGTTCTTGGATTAATGTGACAGGTTTCTGAAGAATTACAGTCAGATTATCTTCTTGTCCTCAGACTTCCTTTAAGATCTTGTGACAATCCTTCTCATCTTCTTTAAGCTCTTCCTCTGGAGAACATTTTTGTGCAAGTGGCTCAGGCTGGGGGCTTCAATAAGTTCTAAAGTAGGAAAGGGCCAGTGGCCTCATCCCTTGTTGAAGGTACTGTACAAAATGTTGGAGCATCCCATCAGGTATGTTGTTTGTGAAAAAGCTTGTGGTCACTGTGTTAAGATCAGTATGGACAACGTGCAAAACACAGCCTATGTTCAGAAGCAAAGAGGCACTAAGAGTCCAGATCTGTTGGCTAAGGTTTCTCTAGTCCCATCCTGAGCATTGGCCAATCTTCCAACCGCATGGCAGCTTACATTCCTAGTCCCAAGAATCTCCACTCAGACTTCCACAGCAGGAAACTGCTGGAGGAAGGCTCCTGGCCCCTACTTGGTTTTGGCAGATAACAGGAAAGTTGGGAAGTTATTCTTCATAATCCATGTCATCTGGTTCTGGTCCACATTGTTGTATCACATAGCTGGCCTAAGGATATGAATTCCAGCTTTCCTTTACTATGATTCAGAGTTCTTATCAATATCCTATAGGATAAAGCAGACATTATTGCCACTCTTCCTTTCTGACCAAGACATATATGGTTTCCTCTCTAATATCAGTTGACAATGGAACCTTTATTGATATTGCCAATATACCCATATCTCCTGCCCCAATGTCCAGTCTTCTATATTCTGAATGGATCCTTGAATGGTATACTTTAAAGCTGCAGGTTGCTCAGACTCAGTGGTTTCTCAGCTCTTCAAGCCATGGAAGTCCTCAACCTTTTCTGCCTATTAGAGAATATAGGCTGCCTTCTGTTCCTGGCCAGAATTCCATTAGGTGGTTTTCAGAGGTGCCTGGACTATTACAATACGTGTTGAATTTTTTAACAAAGACCTGACAATGCTTCAATTGCAGGTTTTAAAAATCTCTGCTGTTGAGTTATAGGCTCACCCAGTCAGTGTAGCCACTCCATGAGTTCTTGTCTGGGATACTCTAGAAAAGACAGGATGTAGGAACAGATGGGCGATTCTTACTTGTAGAGGGTTAAACAATTGAAATTAGCTATTTTGTTGGCTGTGGTGAGAATCACCAGCCAAATCCCCTCCAGAAATCCCCTAGAGAAATATAGCCAAAACCTGTATTAGGAAGGCTAGCGCAGAACTGACTTTATTTGTAATGAACAACGCATTTTACACAATCCCAGCTGTCATCCTTGTATACATAGTCAGATTAAGGCTTGGGACAGTGTTGACCCATTGAGAGAAACTCAGGGGACCAATCAAAGACATTACTTTGTCTCCAACAATAGCTCCATTTCCATTTCAGGAAAAAGTCCTTGAAACAGAACTGGTCTCACATCAGGGGTTAATTAGTAATCCTTTTCTGACACACTGCAGGGTGCTTCCTATCCCAAGCCATAACAATAACTGATAGTTTTAGGCTTCAGAATCATATGAACACATACTTCACATCAAAATACAGAACAGAGTGACATAACGCAGGAAAATACAAATAATTCACCAAATTGTAACACAGGGACATTTAACACAAGGAACAACAACTTTTAGCAGTAGAAGATACAAGTGGTTCACCTCCTGCTTCTCCAAATCAACCTTAACAGAGATAAAATGGGCCTTTCAGCCCTTGGTCTGTAATTGTTTCAGGCTAGGGCATGACTATGATCAGCCTTCAATTCCTATTTCCTGTCATGGGGTG
Source organism: Rhinophrynus dorsalis (assembly GCA_037306005.1). Taxonomy (NCBI): domain Eukaryota; kingdom Metazoa; phylum Chordata; class Amphibia; order Anura; family Rhinophrynidae; genus Rhinophrynus; species Rhinophrynus dorsalis. The sequence goes on from CM074721.1 coordinate 291,388,111, forward strand.
TTCCTTTAGTATGGGAATCCTTTCCTTTAAATTTGCTGTACTTCTGGAACTTTAGGCTATTTCTGCTCATGAACCATACTGTAGGTACACATCAAAATGTCCTACAACTAGAGCCTGAATTTTTGCTCACTGCAGTCTCGATCATTCACCTTAACTGTGAAATTGTAGTGTTCTCTTTTCTTCCTGATTAGGGATGGATGAAATCTTTGGCCTAAAAACAGAAACACTGTGAAAATATTTTGCCACAAAAGGTGGTTCTTCCAAAATATTTTCCATGTCTTTGAGCAGACCCCCTAGACTTGTCCTACGGGTAGCCATCGAACCAAACATACTGACTTCTTTTTATTTTCCCACTGCACTGGTAGTTAGAGGGTGACACAACAACCTATAGGTTCTTATAATGTAAAGAAATAAGGAACAATCCTGGAGCAAACTAAAAGCACCAGAGGGAAAAAAATGCAACATTGCAACTGATTTAGATATATTCTTGTGACCCCCTGAATGCTAGGAAGGTTTCCAGTGCATTGCTAAGTGAAGACCTTACTGGCATTCACAGCATAAAATGGACCATTTAAATAGCCAGGAATATTTATATGGCTCCCATAGTAAAGTTGGTTGTCCCCACAATTGTTCTATTTCATCGTAATAAATCAGATTTTGTGTATTGCAATGAGATATCGGAATGAAAATTAATTCAAGACTTTCTATCATTTTATCTATAATATATATACAAAGAAACATTGCAACACAATTCTTTCAACCTGAAAATGGCTATATAATCAGTGATAGAAAGAAAAACCCTGAGTTATGCTATCTCTTTTTTGATCGGTATAAACACTGATTAATGTTAATTGTATTTGTCAATCCAGCTATTCAGTTTTATTGAGTCACAAATTACCCAATGTCCGGAGCTAAAGCAAAAATCTCTCTCAGCACTTCAGGCTCTAAAAATCTCTAAAACAATGATTATAATTGTTTTTATTATTAATTTTTTTTTTGGTCATGGATAATGCTGTATAATGTCATAAATTAAGTTGAGGGCACTGAAAACTGTTTATGCTTCAGTAAACACTGAACCCTTGTGTTCAAAAGACAACTGAAGCAATTCTGAGCCCAACCAAGTGCACCATAGGGGACAAATAATAGTCACAATATTCTCATTAATGTAAATGGGGCTTTTAACCCCTTGAATACTAGAAAGGTCTCAAAAGTTTCTAGAAGTTACAATCTCAATTTAAAGGAGCAGTATACTTTTTTTATGAAAAACAAATATTGTAGGGCTTGTTGGGTAAAATAAGAGCATTCACCCTACTGACAGATGCATATTTCCAGAGTTATTACAGTTTAAACTTCTGCTTTTTTTACATTGACAGTGCCCTCTAGTGGTTCAAATTCCAATTAGTTATTCTGTTACTAAAAAAAAGCTCTGTGTTCCGCAACGGCTGCCGAATCGCAGGATTGTGCAGTTGTTAAGGGGTTAAAGGGGCAGTAATGTCCCAAAAAAACTATTTATCATTTTGTAGTGATTAAAAAGTTTAACTAAATGCAAAAAGTCCTATCTCTCAAATCGCTATGGTTTGAGAGATATAAGCATTGAAAGTTCCCCCCTCCCTCCCCTTTCCCTGACGTCAGAGCTGTGCTGACTGCAGGGGAATCCTCTCCAGGGACCAACTGGCGGCTCTGCAGCAGAGCCAAAATTGCGTTATTGCAAAAGAATTACTTCATTGGAAAGGTCTACAAAATGTGCCTGGTTTGCAATAACACTTTGTAGACCATTCCAATTAAGTAATTTGTTTTAAATAACGCAATTGCAGCTTTTCAGAAGAGCCTCTGCTTGTTGGCCGACATGGATCTCCTGCTGAAATGTCAAACTTTCAATGCATATATCTCTCAAACCATAGCGGTTTGAGAGATAGGGCTTTTTGCTTTTTAATCACTACAAAATGATAAATATTTTTTTGGGACATTACTGTCCCTTTAAAGCAATGAGGCACAAAACAAAATAAATAAATAAAGTTTACTAACATAAAACAGTATACATATACATAATACCCTTACACATACAGTATATAAAAACACTGTCAGAAAAATGTCCCTCATGACTATTCACGAAAAACCGAAGATTTTTTTGCTTTTTTTATAAAAGATTTTTCCTTTTCATGTATGCAAAAGTTTTCTTCTTTTTCACCATTGCCAAAAATTGTTTGCTTATGTTTGCTATGACAGTAACATTACTTTTTCTGAGGTGAAATAAATAGCTGAAAGTCAGAGTTGTGAGTCCTACAGCAACATGTGCCTTGAAAAGGTTGTTAGCAGGCTTAGTGCTTTTGTCCTTTGCCCACAACACTTCCTGCTTATGTAACACTGGCTTAACCATCCTGTCAACCGCCATTTTTGCAAGTTTACTATTTGTTCAGGTTTTGACTTCTTTCTAAGGACTTAGTAAGTGTGGGATGGCAGTACATAGTAGAAAAATGTTACTGTTTTAACGCCACCACTTGGGGAGTTGGTGGAGGTGGTGGTAATACTCCTCTGCAGCAAGAGCTATAGGTGTTATTTGGAATGAACTAACTCTTGGCAGTGGAACACTCTCTGACACATCAATAACATCATTACTTTTCTTATCTGCCCAACAGCCCTGGAAACTTTTTGGAGTACTTCTACTGCTGCTAGTTGTGGCACCTGTACCATGTTCATGGTGTCTCCCAGTCAAAACTGTGGTTCTGCTTTAGCTGGGATCTCATTGAGGAGGTGCTTGGTGTGGGCCTACTTTCCCCCTGCTCACAGGCTTTTTGCACATACAACGGATAGAACATGCTTAGCTTTTGTATCTTCATACTGTGGACTTCATGGACTGTTGGATTCCTGAGGGACTACTACTACTACTACTACTACTACTACTACTACTGGGACTAGATGTTTATGATGACATTCTACTGATACTAATACTACTCTACTACTAGGTTTCAAAGGTGCAACATGTCAAGCAGCAACAAAGGCATTCATCATAGCTAAGGTTGTGGATGTTAATAAGCTATGTTGCTGTTGTTACTGCTGGTTACTCAACACAAGTACCATAGTAACATAGTAAATTAGGTTGAAAAAAGACACAAGTCCATCTAGTTCAACCCTTGCCTCATAACCCAGAGAAATGAGAATTATATAGCTTTCCTGTTACCAAATAGTTAGTCTTTATCAGACCTTCCTGATTTGCCTACTAATAAACAGTATAACACTGTATGTGGCTGAGTGGGGCTTGGACTTGGAAGCAGTGATGATGCTGGGGATGACTGTGTATTTTTAGGCATCTTTACTTGTACAGATCAGAATTTCCAATGGTTTTCTCAAACAGTTTAAAGACAGGCACAGTGCTTCTTTACACTGGTGGAAGACTGAGCCTTTGCCTTTCCGCTAATGTTATGGCCATATCATCATCTCTCTCACAGTTTTGGTGCTTGTTTTGTCTCACTGTTAGATGCAGCAGTTGGTTCAGCAGCTACATCTTCCTCCATTATGCCATTGCGATCATCAACACTAGAATGTGACTTGTTATCGTCAATGTTCTTTTTATATTTTTTTTTATAGTACTGCTGCTGGTGATAGTGGTGGTGGTGGAGCTTTTGGTGGGACCTTGACAAACTGCATCATCCCTGGGAGGAGAAGGATCATAGTAAATTATTGAGCGTGCTGCAGCAACCATGACTGCATTGTATTTCCACATCTCTGCCTACTCCTTTCTCCCTCCTCCTGCCTGTTGTGCATTTACTGAACATTACACAACTACTGTGTGTGTTTTTACTCTAAAGCACACAACACAACTGATGGGATGTGATGTCTTGCTTTGGCTTTCAACAAATTCTCAATCTCGTCTGCTATCTATCAAGTTTCCCTCAGTCATGAAGCTCACGTCATTTGTAGTTCTGTAGTTCCAGTAATCTTAGATGGTAATTGCATTTTGGTCGTAAAGTTATCCAATAAATGTTGTGTAAGCAGGAATTGAATAGAAGTGAAGCTTGGTGTAATACTAGTGAAAAGTAAAATAAATCTCATCAACACGTTTTGTATTAAAACAATACATAGATATTATGTCCATGTTCCCTGAAGAAGAAGTATTGTTTATTTTCTTTATACTACTGTTATACCAAGATTTACTGCTATTTAGTTCCTGCTTGCACAACATTTATTATGACCAATATTCAAATACCATCTAAGATTATCAGCAATGGTTTGGAACAACAGAACCACAGACGTACAATCCTCTGCCCGCTTGGGGTGTAAAGCCCTAAGAGAGATATCGTGCTGACACCTTTGCCCGCTGTCCAGGAGGGTGAGCCATACACCAAGGAATGCTTTGTGGAAGGCTTCCACCTATTATACAGATTGATTTCTAAAGTTACATTGACTATTACATCTAAGGGGCACCTATTAAAGTGCATATGAAGACCTGATCCTATTGCTTGTTACAGTTGAGGTGGCTCCTTGTATAGTAATTTGCTGAGAAATCACAGAGGACACCAGTCAGTAAAGGTAAACCAGTCTTTCCGTATTGATGGTAGAGGTTCTGATTTGTTATAAATTTTAAATAAAACAACTGAAAGCATTGGGGTGTCCTTGTTCTACTCAACATGGAAGGCTTTATAACCTAGAGGGTTTCATAAGACAAAGTTTGCAGAAAAAAGAATAAAAGAAGGCACTTCTGGTGCAATATCGTTAAAGTGGACAAATGTAAATCCACCCTTCACTGGTATTAGAAAATTACTCACAAACTTCAGGACAACACTTATGTGTTTACTGAAAAAGACACAGGAGGGATATTTATACTGACCCAACCACAGTACGGTTCCACAAATCCACTCTATGGGTCTAGGCTGCTCCTTATTACAACCCTCCGGAAGTAAATGACTTAGAAGAAAACATACATACAAGATGACCCCCAAAAGTGCTTGTTATCTCCTTAAACAATGCAATATAATAATCTGGATATACTCAGAGACATAATGATTGGAAATGAACTTATGTCTGCTTCCAACAGCATAAGCTTGAAGAGATATTATACCTGTCTCTGCTTAGGTCTCCAGGGTGATGGTTCCAAAGCGATCAGGCTGCTGTTTTTATAAGAAAAAGTTTACTGATCCTTTAAATGAATGAGAAGTTGGGGAATTTTTATTGACCACCGATGGTGCAGTTGATTTGCACAATTGTTCCTTCTTTTGTTTTGTGCTTTTAGCCCCCACAAGTCATCCATTATGGCTGCATTTGTTAAAAAGAAAAGTGGAGTAACTGCAATTCTGAACAGGGACGGATTTCCAAATAAGCAGAGTAGGCAACTGCCTAGAGTTCAAATTTTGCGGGGGGTCTTAGGTGTTCTGGCCACACCTACATTCTGAATTGTGGATGTGGCCAGAGAAATCTCAGTGTCCCTGCACTCATTTTATAACCCTAAGCAATGCATTGGTCATCTCTCTTGCAATCAAGGGGTGAAAGTTATCTTTTTGTTCTTGCATGTTATAGGCCAAGGGTATCTGTGCCAGAAAATGTAGGATGGGACTGGGGGTGGGGCCATATGAAGAAGAGAGGTATGGCCATGGGTAGAGCTAAGGGTGCCTAGAGTGCCTTGACTATGAGCACCTGGAATGTAAATCCAACAGAATCCCTACAGTCCCCTTTAGTATAGATGGGGATTTTAGTGCCTTGAATGACAGAGAAGACTCCAAAGCAAAGCATTCAAGGGGTTAAATGCCCCGTGTAAATCAGTTAAAATTTTTATTTCCTTACTGTTGTGTCATTGGTTTGCTCGGGAATTATACTAGTTTTCTTTTGAACATAATAAGTAAAATGATACTTTTAAAAAAAATGCTGAATATAACTAAAAAGTTATTGGCTATATAACAGCTGAATTGCTTATTATTCTGCTTTTCTTTATTTCTTTCCTTTATGTATATGATTGTTGGTTAAAAGCAGTTTAAATGGCCACCAAGCTCTCTACATACACAAATGTGTGGAAATGTCTCATTTGTTACCATTGTTTTTGTCTGAGATGAAATATCAACTAATTAAAAAAGCACTAAGGCAGATTTATACAACCCAAGCAGATGTTAAATCAGTCACTTTTGTGCAGCTGAAGAATAATTATTTTTAGATGTAATAAATAATATTTTATCATCATAGAAATGCATTTTTGCAAGTTTGAATTGTGTTTTCTAAGGCTATTTGAGTTAAACCATTCAGGGCCTTATTCATCAAGTGACAGAGGTGCAAACTAACTGTACCATAGGGTGAAATGGAAATCTCCATTGGGTTAAGGGGGCTTTAAACACAAATATTAGAGATGTATCCAATCAATTGAGTATTTGTAGAATTTTCCAATTTAAACACATGATGTTCTTGGTGTTCTTCAGAGTTGCACGTTTTTAGCTTATGTGTTATGTAAAAAAATTCCTGTAGATGAGTTTCTTGATTTTTTAATAAAAGAACTTACCTTACCGCAGTGAAGTGTGTGTGCATGGCTGGATAGACAGACAGATAGATAGATAGACAGACAGACAGACAGACAGACAGACAGACAGACAGACAGACAGATAGATAGATAGATAGATAGATAGATAGATAGATAGATAGATAGATAGATAGATAGATAGATAGATAGACAGATATATGGATATATGGATGGACAGATGGATATGCAAGCAGACAAGCAGGCAAATATATTCATACAATGCTAAACATTTAAACCACTTTAACTTAAAAACATACAACATTTTCACACCCATCTTCACACAGTCTTTCCACTTATGTTCAAACATTGAGCAGACAATAATGTTTGCCCAGAAAGCAAAGGGTGAAAGAAAGCAAAATGGCGATGTATGACAGCATTTCTCCCTTCCACCAGTGGATACAAACTAGCTACCCACTTTGCCTTATTGTTAAAACTACCCTGGCCTCAGGTGGCACAAAGTGGTAATTTCAATACACAAATGAATTTGTATATTGACTATAGGCAGGAGCGGCTACTTGTGCATTTTTACACAACAAATTTAGTTCATATATTTCCCTTACAATTTCTAGGTAGCAATGTTTATAAAGTCTACAGTAACATCACTTTTTTTAAATTGATGGTATTAACAATGTTTTATTGGAAAGTATTGAACTGAAACAATATTTAATAGACTAGAAGATATGTGCATGTGCAATGGTATAAATACATTCAATGAAACATCATATGTTAAATCTGTTATTTTTTCAGGAACAAGGTTAATGAGACTAAAAAATATGTGTCTTTCAAGTCCAACATATATCTTTTATTGATCCATAGCAGAGCAAAACCCAAAATAAAGCTTTTTGAAATTACACTCCAAGTGAATAAAAATCATCCTTCCTGACACAAAAAGGCAATCAGTTTTTCCCTGGATCAACATCCTATGTTTGTTTAAACCAACTGTCAAGCTTCAAACCGGTATCAAATTATTTTTTCAGTATCTGCAGTATCTGCCAACCATTCTTTATTTTAGTAGAAAAAAAAGCATTCCGTTCATCTTACTAGATGGTCCCTTGTTTTATCTCAGCTCTTTAAAGTGATAGTAATGTTTCATAATAAAAGCAGCTCTAATTAATCATTATAGTAATTGGGCCATGGAGAGTGTTATTTCAGTTCTGTCAGAGTTGTAGTTTAGGAGTAATTCAATGATAAAATATCCCCCTCCCGTCCCTTTTACTAATGTAACACTGTTCAGCCAGAGCAGAAGGGAGGTAACATAGTAACATAGTAAATAAGGTTGAAAAAAGACATAAGTCCATCAAGTTCAACCTTCGCCTCATACCCCAGTAACTGAGAATTTCACAGCTTTCCTGCTACCAATTAAATTAGTCTTTATCAGACCTTCCTGATAAACAGTATAACTCTGTATGTTCCCTTTTGAAAGAAATGTATTTAATCTTCTCTTAAATGTATCCATTGTATCTGCCATAACCACCTCCCTGGGCAATGAATTCCACAATTTAACAGACCTTACCATAAAAAAACCCTTCCTCTGCTGAAGTTTAAACCTCCTTTCCTCTAATCTCAAGGGATGTCCCCTGGTCACCTGATCAGGCCTTGGAATAAATAGCTCACCGCAGAGATCCTTGTATTAACCTCTCATATACTTGTACAATGTGATAAGGTCTCCTCTTAGTCGTCTTTTCTCTAGAGTAAATAAACCAAATTTGTTTAGTTGTTCCTTATATGTCAAGTCCTCCATTCCCTTAATTAATTTTGTTGCTCTCCTCTGTACCCTCTCTAGTTCTAGTATATCCTTTTTCCGAAACGGTGCCCAAAATTGCACTGCATACTCAAGGTGAGGTCTTACCAATGATTTCTATAATGGCAAAATAATGTTATCCACTCTTGCTTCGATACCTCTTTTTATGCAAGACAGGATTTTGTTTGCCTTTGCTACTGCTGTTTGACACTGGTCACTGTTTCCAAGTTTGTAGTTGACAAGGATACCCAGGTCTTTTTCTAGCAATGAGTCACCTAAAATTATTCCATTAAGTTTATAAGTAGCCTTGGGATTGTTTCCTCCCAAATGCATGACTTTACACTTCCCCACATTAAACTTCATATTCCACATGTTTGCCCAATCTGACATTGTATGTAAGTCCCTCTGTAGAGAGAAAATATCCTGTGCCCAGGTAGACTGCAGAGAGGGACAATCTTCCATTAAGATAAGGGAAAAATCTGAAAAACTTGTCAAGGGGGGCAGGGTTTTCATTGTTCTAATTGGAAGAAGAGTGTCCCCTTCTGTTATCTGTCTGGTCTATGGACTGCATTCCACATCTGAGAAGAGATGGCTTACACTAGGTAAAAGGGGTGGGAGGGGGAAACTTTGCTTGTGAATGTCTCTTAAACCATAAAGGTTTGAGAGATAAGACTTATATCGTTCTTCATGTTTTTTTAATCCTACAAAATAAAGATAAAACGAAGTATTACTATCGCTTTAGGTAAAGTGTTCCCCAGAGAGTTATTTGTATTGGTCTTGAATATAATTGTACATAGTAATCATGTCCCCCTTTAGTCAAAGCTTATGAAAACAAACCCTGTATATTCCATTCATTTACAAACTTTTTTATAAGTCACTGTACTTTACTTTCTTAATATATTATGATGTTAACTAGTAAAGAGGATCTTGTGCCTCCCCTGCAGGTCCCTCTAGCTGTGAAGATGGTCACTGCAGACAGAACACACAGAGCCACTGAGAAACATTCCCATAAGCATGATGCAGTTTTGCCATTCAGTTCTGAGAACGGCCGTATTGCTAGAAATAAACTAAGAAGCAAAATTTGAAATAAAAAAAAATGTCATTTTCTGTTAATAAAATTTAAAAGGAAACTATACCCAAAATTTAAAGAATCTTAATTTGTTTATCAGAATAACTTATCTAGGTTTGTGTTATTAAAACAGCAGTCAGTTCATTTTTGTTTGTATTTGTTTAATTTTTTACCTTATGAGTTATTCAGGTCTATTGGAGTCCTTTGTTTGCTGTGAGGAAGTGTGACCTTGACAGATCAACAGAGATCTCTATAAACAGGAAATTGTAGATATAATATAGAAAAGAAATACATCAAAATATATAGCTGCTCTATGAAGGGCAACTGCCTAGGTAAGTCAATATTTGAAATTAATTATGAGCAGCCTATCCCTAGAGCATACTTCCCCTTTAAAGGCAGAACATTTCTGGATGTCATTGGCAATTTTGACATTTTTCTTTTTTTCCATACGGTACTTAACTAATACTTATGATGTAGATATGATGATAAAGGCACTCTTAGTAATCTCCTTCCAACTGGCACTTTAGAAGGAGGGGTAATCCCACTTATGAAATGTTTTATATATTATATATATATATAAAATACACACTGATACACAAAAAAGGGAAACAAACACATGGATGCGCCCTAGTGCAGATCAATATGGCTGTCACAACCACCACCTCTTGAATCAACCCACATGTGGGTACTCACTAATTGTCCTGGCTGTTGAACATGTATGTGTGAGACAACTACACAAGCTTTTCTGGGATATACCTGACCCAGACACAGGATTTTAGGGACCCGGTAGTATAGAATAAGGACTGCCCCTCCTCCACACTTGTCTATCCCAGATGGCTCAAAACACCTCCATATAACAAAAAAACACAATAGGGTGAGTGCCCAAACAAGCGCATGGAGATAATAAACCGTCACCACTCAGTATCTCTTCATGAGCCAACAGCTTTTAGGTCTTGTAATGATGCTCTGCACATTCAGAATATATCAAAGTAATTTAATGATTAAAATTTACATTAAAAAGTGTCTTTTTTAATGTAAACTTTAATCATTGAATTACTTTGATATCTCAATACGCTTGTTTGTCAGCTTAGGTATAACTCTGAACATAATCCCATGCGAGTGCATTTGATATTCCTATATATAACAGTTATTTTGTGAAAATATCACACGATTGGGCAGCCCCCTATTTTTTTTTTGTTATATGGAGATATATATATATATATATATATATATACACATCACTGAATTAATTATTGAACCTCAATTCTTCCACCCACATTTTCACAATATATTTTAGAAGTTATAAGGAACATTATTTTTCAGAGTTTTAGATCCTTATTGAATTACTGCTAAATGTTAATTAATTTGTAATAATTCTCTGTCTAAAATATCAATGGGTTTTGTTTTGCTGCACATACTGTGTAGTATCAATATGAATTTGTCCTGCTTTCTTAAGGAACCAAAAAGAAAGAGGAAGGAAGAAAAAGGAGAACTCAAAGAGGAGTCTCCTCTCTACCCTCCATCTTCCCTAAACACAGCAGGGTTTTATCTCAGAGGCACACGAGAAACACAAAAGTCAAACAAAATAAATCTTTATTGGCAGCTACAAAATCAAAAGGTCAACATACAATTAAAACGATTAAAAACAAGAAAAGAGGCTCTCAAGCTCCTGGCACATCACATACAAAATATATCAAAAAAATATTTTTATATTGTATACTGGCCATAAATTGCCAAAAGGCACAATGTAATAACCACATCCATACAGACATATATCCATAAGACAATAGAATATTCTATACAGTCAATTGTCATAAAACACAATTGTGATAAATACAAAATATGATTAGCATAGATACATTCATCAATACGACACCAAGTGTAAATATAACTAAAGAGACAACGCTCTAGAGTTATAATATTAAATATAACCGTGCTGCAAAGTGAAAAATTATAATGTAATACTCATCTCAAGTAACATTAGGGTATAATGTCTGCTGTGTGTCCAGGGGCAAAAAAGAGACATCTTAACCCACACCCATCCCAACGCGTGTCGCCGATAGCGGCTTCGTCAGGGGATAGATTCGTTATCAACGGATGGTACTTTAAAATAATACACCAGCCAATGAGGAAGTCAATAGCTCCGGTCAGATGATAGAAAAAATCTTGCGAGACCCGTGATCACAGAAACCTCGCGAGAATTGGCCTACTAATCCAGTCTATCTAATTCTCCGGTCAGGAAGCAAAGAAAACCTTGCGAGATTTATAATATCAAAAAATCCCGCAAGACCTATCCCATCAACGCAATATATCAAATGGGAAAAACACATCCCTTTAATTTAGGACCCAAATACTGGCCCACCAGTAAGTCTTTAAATATTCGATAGTTTATATAAAGTTTATAAAAAGGGCTCCAGCGTTCTAACACCAAGAGAACATCCGCATTCAAAAAGACATATAACAATAGCCACAAAAAAATGGCAATTCACCATATCCCAATATGAACCAAATGCGGGTGTTCCCTCGGAGCCGAAACACTGAAGCCCAAAGATGACATACGGGATCAGATAAAGGCATATGTATATAAAGCTATAGAGGCTATAAAACTAAGAATAAAGGGTAACTATTATAAAGGTAGAATATATTGTACTTATGGAGTCACCTACAATACTCCCTTTGTTCCTATGGTATCAACAATTAGATACCATTGATGATTAGCTTTTCGGATGATGTCAACAAATAGATGCCATTCACTAATACAAAAGCTCCCCCATAGTACAAGTGCAAACATGAATATATACATGAGGACTCGAAAAAAGAAGGAGACAGGCCCAATCAAAATCCCCATAATATCAGGTTCTCACATTCTCAATCAAAATTATCATTCTATTAAATATATTATATATGTTAGATATATTATACATTAATGAAAAAGGAATGAACGGCGCAAATATTTAAATCCAATATAAACAGCACAAAAAAACCCAAAAAAAACTCAGTGACCATTACATCACCATATGCGCATATAAAGATTATAACCCATATATGAAAAGGCCAGTTACAGTTAAAAGTAAATCATGTCTGTATAGACACCTAAAGTATTCACACTGAACTAGTTCTTATACATGCGCTGCCCAGATACAAAAATATCTAAAGAACCATTAATTGGAAACATGAGTAAGAATATACTATATAGGCCTGTTATTCCCCTTTTCACTTGTTCTCAATATATATTTTATAATTATTGTAATGTAAGCAGTTATACAAGGGGGTGCTTTATTGATCATGAACAAATGAGTAGGCATCCAGACACACCCTTATTAAATCCCCAAAATCATAGCCCAAATATCAAAAAACAACTTCATATTACTCCCATTACTCAAGGCCGGAGTCATGATCCCCATTGGCTGTTGCAGGATGCTGATCTTAATTAACCAAATGATGGCTAGTCTTAACAAACAATAAGTCACAATACAAAAAAATATATTATTTTATCTCTTATTTTAGAGTTGACCCTATTCAGGAACGATAAGAAATTAAAGCCCAATTTACAACTCTATAAATGAGAGTGTCCTTTAAAGCGATAATCATTCCTAAACTTGAAACAATTTACAACTCTATAAATGAGAGTATTCTTTTGAGCGGTGATCAAGCCTAAACTTGAAACATAAAAGGCGTATAGAAATATGCAATGTTCCAATCCAAGATGATCCATTAAGATAGTAATCCTTCATTTCCCTAATTCTTCCTTGGGAAATAGTATTGTATGTCTTCACAGCCGAAAATGGAGCCACTGCTTCCAAAGAAGAACTTCACAACCGATAAACACTATTTCTATAAGAAAAGAGGAAAAGACAATTAGATAACAAAAACATATTCAGTAGATATAACAATTAAAGAGCATTTCCTCATTCATGCCCAATGGTTGACAGGATTGTAACATGTAAATCCACCATAGCTCTTTTTTTAAAAGTAGCTTCCCAAGATTCCCCTTCCTTTTACTCAAAGTCACCTTTTCAAGACCAAAGAATTTTATTCCACTCACATCACCATTATGTGCCTGCAAAAAGTGCGAAGCCACACCAGTCAATTTAATTCCTTTACTCGCATCAGTTCTCGCATTACGTATAAGTGATAGATGTTTTTGTAAATGACTTTTTAACATTTGAGTGGTCTGCCCTACATACAGCTTATTGCAGGCACATTGAATGGCGTAAACACAGTCCCTAGTACGACAATTCACAAATCGTCTAAATGATAAAGACTTTTTTAAAACCGGGCTGTAAATCTGTTTAGTGACCGGCATGTGCTGACATATAGAGCACTGACCACACGGGAAACTCCCAACACACTTTCTTAAGGAAACAATTTCTTACCAATTACACTGTAAGTGACCTTTTCTGAGCATTTACACTTATCGCCCTCTTATGTTTTGCAATCTGTGTTTGGACAAATTACTAAGCATGATCTTTATAATACGTTCATTGATACATTTGACCTTCACTGAAAGAAATATAACCACTCAAGTGTAAAATGCCTGAATATGAAGGTATGCCATGATCTCCTTCTCTAATGAATAATGTTATTCTTTTTTTACTACACAATTATCCACACAATTACCATAGTTTGTTCTATGAAAAAGAAAGTACAGCCTCTTTGAATTCTATGATTTTACATATCAGGACATAATAACAATCATCTGTTCCTTAGCAGGTCTAAAAATTAGGTAAATACAGCCTCAGATGAACACACAGCATGTCATGATTTATTTAACAAAAACAAAGCCAAAGTGGAGAAGCCATGTGTGAAAAACGAAGTACACCTTATGATTCAATAGCTTGTAGAACCACTTTTAGCAGCAATAACTTCAAGTAATCATTTTCTGTAAGACTTTATCAGTCTCTCACATTGTTGTGAGGAATTTTGGCCCACTCTTCTTTACAACTTTGCTTCAGTTCATTGAGATTTGTAGGCATTCGTTTATGCACAGCTCTCTTAAGGTCCCTCCACAGCATTTCAATCGGGTTGCGGTCTGGACTTTGAATGGACCATTGCAACACCTTGATTCTTCTCTTTTTCAGCCATTCTGTTGTAGATTTGCTGGTGTGTCTGGGATCATTGTCCTATTGCATAATCCAATTTTGGCCAAGCTTTAGCTGTCGGACAGATGGCCTCACATCTGACTCTAGAATACTTTGGTATACAGAGGAGTTCATGGACCACTCAATGACTGCAAGGTTCCCAGGTCCTGTGGCTGCAAAACAGGCCCAAATCATCACCTCTCCACCACCGTGCTTGACAGTTGGTATGAGGTGTTTGTGCTGATACTCTGTGTTTGATTTTCACCAAGTGTGGCGCTGTGCATTATGGCCAAACGTCTCCACTTTGGTCTCGTCTGTCTAAAGGACATTGTTCCAGAAGTCTTGTTGTTTCGTTCCGAAGCCATGCTGTCATGTTCTTTTTAGAGAGAAGAAGCTTTATCCTGGCAACCCTTCCAAACGAACCATACCTGTTCAGTCTTTTTCTAATTGTACTATCAGGAACTTTAACATTTAACATGTTAACTGAGGCCTGCAGAGTGTGAGATGTAACTCTTTGGGTTTTGTGCAATTTCTCTGAGCATTGCATGGTCTGACCTTAGGTGAATTTGCTGGGACGTCCACTCCTGGGAAGATTGGCAACTGTCTTGAATATTTTTCACTTTTGAATAATCTTCTGAATAATTTTTCTCACTGTAGACTGATGGCCTTATAACCCTTCCCAGACTGATGGACAGCAACAATTGCTTCTCTAAGATCATTACTGATGTCTTTCCTCCATGGAATTGTGTTAACACACACCTGAATGCTCCAGACCAGCAAACTGCTAAAACTTTGGGTTTTATAGACGTGGTCACACTTGCTGATGATCAGTTAATCAAAGACATATGATTAGCAGCACCTGTCTGCTACTTAGCATCTTAATTCTTATGGAAGCAGTAAGGGTGTACTTAGTTTTTCACACATGGCTTCCCCATTTTGGCTTTATTTTTTTTAAATAAATCATAACATGGTGTAATATGTCATGTGTTGTTGTTCATCTGAGGTTGTATTTACCTAATTTTTAGACCTGCTAAGGAACAGATGATTGTTATTATGTCCTGATATGTAAAACCATAGAATTCGAAGAGGGTGTACTTTCTTTTTCACACGACTGTACATATAAGTCATTGTTGTCATACACACACATAGAATGTTGGTCAGAGAAAGAATCAATCGGCTAAAGCTACAAGGGAATGATGATGTGAAAGGTATATACCAATGTATATAGACTACCAATGCATTTCTTGACCTTTTTTTCAGGGCATCAGACCAAAAACAATAAAATTGTATTCAATTGCATATACAGATTGCATCATAATTTAATTGTTTGCTCAAACAGGGGCAAGCTTACTTTACCATGAATTTTACCTGGTGAACAGAGAATCTTTCACTGCCTGACATTCTATGTGAGTATAAATTCACTTCTTCCTGTTTCATTTGCCATTGTTGCGCTACTCTTGTTTTCAAGGGGCCCAACTGACTTATCCAGGAGAACAGATGAGCATTGAGTTGGTGGAATATATGTGTTGGGGAAGTAGAATACCCTTCACATGCCCTGTTCCTACAAATGGAAACATGGGTAGAACCATTAGTTGAAATGCATATTTTTTTGGTTGTGTTTTCTTTTTTATTTGGTTTACATGGGCCTTTTTGAATGTAGAAAAGGCTCCAACAGTTTGCTTCTCCAAATGTTGGGGACATTTCAAGCATTCAAAGGGTTTTAAACCTTGTTTAAATCAAAGGGAGTTATGTAATTTTTTTCTTTATCCATTACGGTGGTGTTGGTATGCCCCAAAGTAACTTGACTTTACTTTTAAAAAAATACCCTTTCTTTTTTGCATAATTTTAATTTTAATAATGTATTACCATTTTGAAGAATGCCACACAGTTTTTAAAACCACAAGTTTAAACAACTACTTTTGGCTGTTTGTTTGAGATCTGTTGTTCTTTCTCTATGCTCTCTATTGCATTGTGAGTGTTTAGCTTCTGTTTTATTTACTTATTTTGTGTGATTTATTTAGACCTATGTCTTGCTCAATATATTGGACCACATCTGCAATTGTTAGAATGCATTTAAAAAGTGTTTTCAAAGATGTGAATTCTATTAATCTGTGTATTCACCTAAATGTAATTATTGTACTTCATTCCATAACATTTGAAGCCCTAAATATCATTGTTATGACTATAGGTCTAAAATCCAGAGAACATCTATAAATGTATTTATTCATGTAATATGGTTACATTGCCACATACGTGGCAGATGTCTATCCATCCAGCACTGTAGCAGTAACTGTGGCCATACTAACTGCTGCATTGCAAGAAGGATATCATTTTTCTAATAAGCCCCCAACAGATGTGAGAACTAGAACCGTGGAACAATTAATTTGATTACATTAACCTATAGGTGTCACATTTATTATCCTCCCAAGACTATAAATATAATGGTTAATATAAATTCAAGTCAAGACTATATTAACTGTTGCAATTGTGGAAGGACAATATCTGGCAAATAAGTAGACAAGGTGGAATATGAACTAAGGTGTGATAAAGAGATAATATAGTGGAGAACACTTATCTAGTATCAATTCTCTAGTTCCTATATTAGTCTATGGGGCCAATGCACTAAGATTTCTCCATAGAAACTGAAAAAGTGATATGCCTGGAGAAGTATTCTCTGCTTTATAACCTCTTTTATCACTCCTTAGTGCATATCCCCCACTGAGACTATAGCTGTGGAGAATATAAAGGAGATTGATTTGCAGTTGTCAAAAAGAAGAGAAGCACCAGGGAGTCTCCACAGGGGGTGTTTTAATAGAGATGTAGATGGAAGTCAAAATTAAGAGGCAAAGCATAAGCATTAGTCATAATAAAGATATGGAAGGGAATTACTATAAAGTGGCAGAGCATAAAATCTTTACACATTTATGAGGAATCACACCAGAGATGCAGAGGTGAGTTCCACTATATATATATGTAGAGGGGAGTCAAAATAGAAAGTCAGAGTGAAAACAAATAGAAACATGGGGAGAAGTAGCAGCAAGAGAGGGGAAGATAAATAGAGGATGGCCCATTATAGAGAGGTAGAGGGATGAAACAACAGTCTAGGGCAGGCATGTCAAACATTCGGCCCTGGGGCTCCAGCAGCCATCTAGAAGATTTTCATTTTAATTAAAGTAACCCTGGTGGTCCAAATTTCATTTTAGATCAGCTTGGTTTACTGTTACCTTCTATAGCATGGCTAGACAACCTTTGGCTCTTCAGCTGTTGGCTGGTTGTGGATGAAAGGCATTATAGTCTTCTTAACCAACTTATGAAGTAAAGGCTTCTTATCTCTGCTCTAGAAGTAAGAAAGACACTGGGTTCATTATCTTAACAATCACAGCAAAGCAGCAAACTATTTACATTTCATTTCTCTTCCTAGAACCCCCAAACAAAATAATTGTGCAGACATCAACGGCCATTGTTGTGGCCCTCCTTAAAGGGAAACATTGAGTATGAGTCCCTCCTTAAGTGGTATCATTAAATATGCTGTGTCCCTGAACTGTACTTTGCCACTTCTGGTCTAGGGTAAGGGAAGATGCAGAGGAAGAGAGCTTTCAGAGTTCACCATTAACATCATCATTGAGGGAAATGCCATCCTTCAACAGTTAATTTCTGTGGTGGAGTATGAAGGGACAGGAGACTTCAATGGAGAGGATACAACTTCTAAACTTCCTGTTTTGTAGGCTCACAGGCTTCAAGTGTGCTGCAGTATGTGCATTCAAGGGAGGAGAGATTGCATCATGCTGAACAGAATACATGGACAAAGCATCAGTTCAACCCTTTCCTGCTTCTGTCAGCAGTGTGGTGTGCAAAGATAAGAAAATTAATTTTTGCCCATTGGGTACCATGTGATGGTGTCTCTGTGCCTGGATCATTGCTTACATAAGGTTATCAGAAGGGTGATAAATGGAAAGTATCAGAGTTGAACCTTGCCCTCCACCAGCTTCACCAGCTTAACTTACTCCTTGATGTGGTAAGCATAGTCACAAAATGATTTGAGTACAGAGATAGTTACCATGACTATTAAAGTTTTTCTTGGGCTTAGCAGGTCATAGGCTCTTTCATTGCATCAAGCCTACCATCATGCTTCATCACAGAACGTCTATTGGTTAACTGAAAAGATGGGATGCTGCTTGGTCTTATATCTAGATTGGATTTAACTCAGTGCACCACATCCATTTTCTACAATCATGGCTCCCATTCTACTCACAAGTGTACTTGTTAGAAGGAGAACATACATAGGGAGAAAGTATGTGATTTGGGAGAGAAATGTGCTAGACACAAAATGGAAAGCAGGAACATGTCTACAAAAGTAAAGTGTTTATCAAAAAGCTAATTTCCAACTAGATAAAAAGTCAGGTGTCTACCATGATCTTGGTCTGATCTCCAGCATGGGAGAGACTATGTGACACTCTTGGGCTGCTATAGTCAGAGCCCTCTTGAGTCCCCTCAGGTTGTCTTTTTTAAAATACCATGTAATTCATCACCAGTACCTGTTTTATTATAATATTAAAATATTATAACCTCAAACATACACACACATCATAAATAAATCCATTTACATTCACTGCATATTTATATTATGTTTTACTGTTTGACATCTGCTTTGTTAAAGACCACTGCATTGTCTGATACCTCTCTAAAATCTTAGCCTTATCTATGACTGATGTGCCCTAGCGCCAAGCTTCCACTATTCCCAGCTCTGTTTGTCATGACACCTGTTGTCCACCCTCTTATACCACCTTATTCCTGGATAAGTGGACAACTGCGGACCTGCAGGATTACATTAAGACAGTAACATAGTTGATCAGGCTGAAAAGCATGTGTCCATCAGATTCAGTCTAAAAAGACCATTGGGGGAGCAGAGAGAATTATTTCACCCTCAGGCTTCAGCAGCCAAAACAGCAGCAGCCCTCCTTAACCTTTGATTCTCAGAGGGGTGAAAAATGCATTGAAAAACAAAACATTGCTCAGCCCTCTGGCACTCAAAGTGTTACGTTGCTACCTGCCTTGCCAGGCCTCCCAAAAGAAAGCCACCCAGGATACATGAAGGGAAGGTACAAACCCTAGTGCTTTATTTCTTTAACATGAAATAAAACAGCCAAGTGCCTACTCGCAAAACACTGCAATCAGAGTGATCAAAACATTTGAAGTCCCATGCACATGGCAGTGAAAGAAGAACATTCAGTCCAAGTTCCAAGCTGCCGATCATATGTTAGATGAAAACACAACACAAAAACAAGGTAAATGGTGCTGCTCTAAGCCTTGTGGAGTGTCCAGAAGCCAGCTGTGTCTTGTATCTATTAGGTAATTGGTTGTTTGCTCCTGGTAGCTATCACATGGGAGGCCCAGAGAGGCAGGTGCCAAACCTTTGAGTGCCCAGAACAGTTGTCTTACTTACTACACAGAAAGTTATGACAAAATCCCTAATTCACCAACCTAAGGAAGACAAATGTTCTTCTGTGAGTTCCAACAGCATTGCCAGCTATCAAAGCTTATTGAATGCAGCAAATAGTCACAATAACATATGAACATGCCCACAGGTATAGAAAAAAAGCTAATTAAGCCCCATTTCAAGATGCAAATGATTCATTAATGAAGGAGACATTGCAACATTGTTAATGAGGTGGAGTGTTGGACAAGACATGGTGATGTACATGTAGTTGAGATATAATCACAAGTATAAGGTGGTGAAGATACATTAGTTTATACCACGAGATGGATTCAGATTCAGTTCACTACAATATGTCCATATTGGACCCTTATTGAAATTTAGTGCATCTTCTAATATTACTGTGAGAACATGGTCGCTACTTAAATGAACACTCTTTGTAATTAATCATGCACTCATCCGTCCTGTTTAGGGTCGGCGGGCCCAGTGCTGCTCCCCACAATCATAGCCACAATTTCACAGACTACAGGTCAACAGGTGGAAACGCCCATGGGTCCACCAAATCAATTTCAGCCAAATCCAAAATGTATATAAAAATTAATTTTATTTGAATCATATAAAAGCATCCAAGATGAACAAAACAAAGATCACTTGTCCATGGTTTGCAAGACGAGTTGCCTTATGCATTTTAACACTACTATCACTTAATCATAGGCTTAATAGTCTAAACAAACCTACATTCTTTATAAACACAATACAATTCCAATTAAACAATCCCAATGTCCTACCATGTAGACCAAACCAAGCCATTTTGCCATATTGCTGGCCGCTTCTTACCGTCCCATGACAGAGTGGATAATCTAAATTATGTGAACAAATAATAATTCATACAAAATCATTACAAAAACCACACATAATGTGCATTATCAAATATAATGATTATATAAATGGAATACCACAAATAAATCAACTTCATCATGTTATCTATAGTGAAAACTAATATTAGATATTATTTTGGTTGATCCTAATCTAATAGTTCTTAGTGTAAACCTCATCATCGTTTATTCATATTGATAATAAAAAATATAAGACATTACTATCCGTCATCTTAAAAACATCTAATATTGTTATTTCCATGTAATAAAATCTTTGTAACCTATTATATCAGTAATTTAATGTTGTATAAATAAGGCTATATATATACCATATATAACTGTACTATCCATTTTACTTCATTCTTATCCAGGAGTAAATCTATATCGCCCGCTCTTTCTGACAGAAAAAGTCTTTGTATGCCTTGGAAAGAAAATTTGGAGCGATCTGCTCCATTGCAGTTAATAAAATACCAGGCAACTGGCTTGGTACTGTCATCATTGCTAATAGATAAAATATGTTCTCTTATTCTCTCCTTCAAGGACCTACTAGTATGTCCAATGTACTGTTTCTTACAAAGTAAACAAGTGATCAAATGAATGACGTATGCTGTTCTGCAATTAATGTATAGTCTGATTTTAAACACTTTCTAAATAAGTACTTTGAAATGTCTCTCCAATTTTTACAAAGTTACATGAGACACATCTCCTTGCACCACACTTGTACATGCCCCTTGTACTCAATCAAGTCTGTGTTTTTGGTTGTATACTATGGAACAAACTTGGTGACAATCTCCTACCCAAAGTCACTGCTCTCTTCGCTACAAAATTGCAGCACTCTTGAATGATAGATTTTAATCTTGTATCTCCTGCTAAAATTGGAAGGTTTTTTTGTTGTTTTTTTTTTTACTTTCTTATTTTATTGAATTAAGACATCAATACAGAAAGGAAAACAAGCAGAAGTATAGACTGTTATACATCATCATTGACAGAAATACTGTATCACCTGCCACATGGCAGACTTATAGAACACTGGCTTAACTCACGAAACATATAAACGTAAATAATAACATGGTATGGAATAAGTGCAGCCTAAAAAAAAATCAATTGTAGTGGCTACTACATAGATGGTATATCCAATGTCGAACCAGAAGAACCAGCCACCACGGGGTAACTTATCATCTAGATTAGCGGACAAAGCTTCCTGAAAGCGAGAAGCTTCCATAATGGAAAGAACCCTAAGGGGACCTAGATGTTTGTCCTTCCAGCACTGAACATGAGGAGACGATAAACCAGCTGGGAACCCAGGATTACCAACTATACAAGTCAGCGGGGGGAGGGCGTGGTCAAGTCCTAGCGTTCAATTGACATCAAACCAAATTTGAAGGAGATAGCCCAGAACACAATGGTTCAAGCAAGACTTTGGGATCTTGGAAGTAGAGGACCAGAGAAGTTGCAGCAGATTAAGAGGGCCTAGGTATTCTCGGAACTATCACGGTGCCCGTGCTCTTTAAGCAACATTCTGTCAGTCTATACTCCTGCTCTACTCCTATTGGCTATACTGTGCTTGTCCTGTCCAGTATGGCCTTTAAATACTGGTTTCTGGCACCTCTCTGGTGCCCTTTCGTGGTGTTCCAGTACCAGCGCTTGTTTCTGATTCAGTTGTTCTCGGTGTATCAACCCAGCCTGCCTGACTACTCTGCATCTCGTCTCCTGCTTGTGAATCGACCCGGAATGCCTGACCATTCTGCTTCTCCGCTCCTGTGTACCGACCCGGCTTGGCTGACGTTCCTGCTCTGTGTACTGACCCGGCTTGGTTGACGTTCCTGCTCCATGTACCGACCCGGCTTGGCTGATGTTCCTGCACTGGGTACCGACTTGGATTGGCTGACGTTCCTGCTCCAGGTGCACCAGCCCAGCTTCCGGTTGAGGGCGATGATCCTTTCTTGCTGTCTGTGACAGCTGTGCAGTTTTGGTCTCGGTTGCCTCTGTGTCGCCCCGGCGACATTCCTATTGGCTTGTCATTCTATTCCGCTCCCAGTTGGTTGCCACCTCAGGGCGAGTTGCTCAGTTGCTCAGTCTCCATTACTGCCATGGCAGACTCCAGTCGCTTAGTCTCCGTTACTGCTATGGCAGAGTGCAAGTGGCCTAGTCTCCATTTACTGCTACAGCAGAGTGCAAGTGGCCTAGTCTCCATTACTGCTACGGCAGAGTGCAAGTGGCCTAGTCTCCGTTTACTGCTACGGCAGAGTGCAAGTTGCCTGGTCTCCGTTACTGCTACGGAAGTGTCCACGTCACTCAGTCTCTGTTACTGCTATGGCAGTGTTCACGTGGCCTAGTCTCCGTTACTGCTCCAGTAGTGCTCTATATTGCTCAGCCTCCGTTACTGCTCAGGCAGTTCACCATTACCTACTAACTTATTATTGGGCGTTACTCGTATTTAAGCTCTCTATCCTAGGTGAGCTTCTTAACAGGCCTTATCACACATGGGACTGTTTACACCCGCTGACTGCTATTAACCCATGCAGTACTGATACACTGGGACTGTTTCAAGATCCGCCTGGCCTGTGTCAGTATAACGTGTTATGGACTCTATATTTATACTGGACCTGTGTGGGCATATATATATGTAACCTGTCTTGTGTCTGTATTATATTGAGAATATACTACAGGACCTGTGAGGGTTATTGTATTACTAATTGCTTAATAAAACTGTGTTTTATACAAACTTACTGTGTCTGTGTGTCAAACAAACCGTTACAGGAACACAGTGGTCCATTTAACAAATGAAGAGCACGCAAAATTGAAAAGTTTTGATAAGGCAGAGGCTTTGTAGTATTTGTGTATAACATGAACCCACAGAAGCAACAGGGTTGGACAAGATGGAAAGGCAGATGCGAGGTCTTCTGCGAGCCCAGATGAAGGAATTAATCAGACTTTGAATTGAGTCCAAGCATTAAGATTATATAAAATCCTCAGAAGCACTATCATTTTTACCAGATTAACCCAGCCCCACCAAGAGATACACGAGGATGACCAGTTACGTAAACCTCCAGATAATGAAGCATTAAGGGGGTCGAGATTGATTTTCAGAAGATCAGATATATTTGACGTGATACGAATACCAAGCTAGAGGATAGATGATATAGACCATTTGAATGGAAATCTGCTCCTCAAGGAAGAGACACAGTCTGAAGTCACATTTACATTTAGAATTTCGGATTTTTCTTAATTAATTTTATCATCTGATACATAGGAATATTCCTGGAGGATATTCATCAGAGGAGGCAGAGAAGAAGATGGATTACAAAGAACTAAAAGAATATCATCTGCTAACACAAGTGCTTTAGTAGATGAATGACTCACGGAGATGCCTTGGATAGAGGGTTCTAAACTAATCCAATTCAGGAGTGGTTCTACCGTAAGATTAAAAAGTAAAGGGGATAGGGGGCACCCTTGTCTCGTGCCATTCCGTATCTGAAAAGGGTCAGAGTATGTGCCATTAACCAGTATCCTAGCAGTAGGTGAGGTATACAAACTCATTATGCTCTGGATCATAGTGGGGCCAAAACCCGCTTTGTGTAGCACTGCTTGGAGATATTGCCAATTAATCCTGTCAAATGCCTTTTCAGCATCAGTGGACAGGAGTAATGTTGGATTATAACTGGAATGAGCATGGAACATGAGTGAAATTATAGCCGATGTGTTATGGTATGTTTTGGAAGATGTTTTTTAATGATGTCTTCTTGGATGACTTTATACGATTCAAATAAAATTCAGTTTTATATACATTTTGGATTTGGCTGAAATCGATGTGGTGGACTCGTGGGTGCTTCCTTCCTGTTGTCCTTTAGTGCTTCTTCTGTCTGGGATCACAGCTCTCCTCTCCAGACCTCAAGGGCCTTAAGAAAATCAGAAAAAAGCAACAACAGGGTTGAGAAATATCCGCTTTCAAAGTCAGAGCTCTAGCTGACTGCAGGGGAATCCTGTCCCTGAACAAGAGGCGGCTCTGCAGCAGAGCCGAGATAGCGTCATGGAAAAAGAAAACTTTCACTGAAAAGGTCTTCTACGTGTGCTTGCAAACCAAGAACGTGTGCTTGCAAACCAAGCACACGTAGAAGACCGTTCCAGTGAAGGATTTCTTTTTCCATAATGCGATCTTGGCTCTGCTGAAGAGCCTCTGCCAGTCCTGGGAACGGATTCCCCTGTAGTCAGCTAGAGCACTGACGTCAGGGGAGGGGGATCTTTGAAAGCGGATATCTCTCAAACTATAAAGGATTTAGCGATGCCGCTGGGGTAATTTAATTTGTTTTTTTAAGGGCTCCAAGATGAATTAAAGTGAAATTTAAGTATTACTATCCCTTTAAAGCAACTAAACTTGCAACAATCATGAGCTCAAGGTTAGTGCAGCAATCTTGCTTTAAAATATATTTTGACACCTTCAGTATAATCTATAATATGATAGAGAACTGTAGCAATGCACTGACCTTGTAGCTTGGAAGATCAAAAAAAATGTGCATTATAAATACCTTCAATGCACATTACTAATTCTCCATAGTCTTTTAAACATTTACATAACAATGTGTGAATTTGCAGATTAAGCCTTTTGTGGAATCAGACGTGGCCACTTGGGAGGCTTTACAACTCACTCAATAATCATCTAGGCATTCTTATAGTAGTGTTTAAAAAATAATTTCTTGGAAGTTCAACTTCTGATGGGCATGGCTATGTAACAGCTAAAAGTTTAATTCAAAAAGATTCCAGAAACAGCCAAATTCAGTTCTAATGTAATCCAGGCCTCATGTTCCACATATTAATCCTGAGATCTTAGCTCCAGAACCAATCAGAATTAGGGATACATATGCAGTTTTACACAGACCAGATAATTAGCAATTATGGTCAATAATGTGATTAGATTACTAATTGGCTGAGTGAATAATAGAAGAGAGGGATTGCATCTCCATCCCTCTATATCATTGCATGGAGCTAAGATTTCAGAACTAGTACATGGAACATAAGGCTTTCAGTATTGGAGGAATATTAAGACCATTGTAGATAAAGGGTTTTATATGCTGTCATTTTTAATCACCATACATAAAGTTGTAGACACAATCTTTAGCGTCACAATTCAATACTAATTTCCTCATTTTCCCTTTTGTAACCAGAAGGGCACTATGTTCATGTAGGGAATTATTTCTAGTCATCTGTTTTCTTTTATTTTTTTGTTTATCTCCCATTCTAGTAATAGGAATAAAGCTGAATAAAGTTTGTTTTTATAAATTGTATCCAGATGGGTGCCTTTTTAACAGGATTCTATGTTTGAGAGTAATTAAAAAATGTACATATATTAATCACACAGCTTGTTATCTATGAAGGTAATGGCTTATAAAGTTTGCAGCCTTCAAGCAAGCTGAGCCACAGATCAGTAATCTACAATAATTAAAGGAGTAATATGCTTTTGAGCATGTCAGAAGTACACATTCGATGGGGCCCAGCTTCCAAGAGGGCATGCTGCAACTACACTCTCCCACAGGCACTAGCATACTGCTGGTATCTTTTGAGTTGGCCACTCATACTATTTCACTTGTCTGGAAGCACACTACTCAGTAAACTCCTCTACACTGACACAAGGTAAACTGAGCACTATATCCCACAATCACTCCAGATGGTTAATAACTTGAATTATATATGCTTGCAGCAGGCAGAATATTTTTTGGTGACCCCTGCTTCTCCTTTTCCCTTTGTAGAGAACAAACATAGCCTCCATCATCACACTGGTAAGGCTCAGGCAAGGGGATATTAGAGAGCGATAAGGTGATTGAACCATGGGCAATTCTGGGACAATGGACAGCACCAAAGGGGGAAGTAATAATTCTCACAATTCCTATTGATTGAAATTAGATTTTTTTGATGCTAGAGAGGTCTTCAGTGCATTGCTTTGAAATGCACAGGAGACCTCACTATCGTTCAAGGCATTAACCCCCCATTTAAATCACAAGATTGATTTAATTACATAAGGCTTTGCTTCTTTGTTCCACAGGATTTAAGTTAGTTCCTTATTTGATAAATAATAGTCCAAAGAGTAGGAGGTGTGTAATAACACTCCCCCCTCACTCGTCATCTGTTAAAATGTGTGGAGAGAATTTCATAAATGTAATATGGAATCTTGTGTTTGGACCCTAACTACCTCATTAAGCAGCCATTTAATTTCCCCAAGAATGGAGGACTAGATAAATAAAATTGCATCAGTTATCTAACCCTAGTGGGGAGTAATTTGTCCTAGAGGGAATACATTGATCGCTTTGTTCTCCCTAAGAAGGGCTCCATGAATAAATAAAAATATGATCAATGGTCTCTGATGGCTTGGGATGATGGACCACATAAAGTGCAAAAACAGTCTAAGTGCTAAAGTGGTGACCAACATGAAAAGGATGATACACTCAGAGATAATGCATTATACACACAGAAGAACTTTGGCTACTTCTTGGAAATGTATACCCTCCGCTGCAGACTCAACAGTCTAAACTCTCAGATTTTGCAAATGATAGATAGCAATATGTTATTTTGGATAAGAAGGTGGATTAAAGAAACAGGGAATATACAGCTGCCTAAAGGAATGGCAATCTGCTCTCTTGCCCCCATAAAACCCTCATACAATAGTATAACCTCTTGACACTATATATCAATTTCTCACTTATGACAAACTAATAAATACATATGTGTTAAATGTCAACAATACAATTTATTAAAATTTAAATTAATACCGAAAAAAGTACAACACAATACCTTACCTACATCTTGCTAATCCCTTAAATATGTAATAATTAATAAATATATATATATATATATATATATATATATATATACATACATACATACATATCAATAACTCAATTTCATTCAGTGCCAGGGGTGCAATTACAGGGGGTACAGGAAGAACAGTTGTAACAAGACCAGTCATCCAATGGGGCACAATAACTTCTAGTTATTTCCCTGGTAAAATATATTTGTGAGATATGAAGGATAGCCACACCTGCTGCAGATATCAGGGGAGTAACTACTAATGGCACAGCTGGTATACAACACTGAGGGCCAAACCTGAAGGGGGGCCATCATACTATGTGAACGCAGGTCATTTAAATCTCAAGGGCCATCTGCATATTATATTGCTGCAGGAGGAGATGGATCTGGAAGCATTGTGAACAGATATATAATGCTCTTTGGGAACGGTTGTGTGAAGTGTACATTTTGGTTAGGCCAACCAATGAGATTACAAATAAGTAACAGCCAGTAAATAGGAGCAGAGCACTGTATGTTGCTCTGACTGGCAGAATTAGATATGACTAGAGGGGAACAGTAGCTTCCAGTTTACTTCCTGGCACAGGGAGCTGACACCTAGAATAAATCTTGTACTGACCCATATTGTCTAAGCCTGAGAAGAGAGGATTAGGATGAACAGAGCTGCAAAAAAAATTATCAGACTAGGGAAAGTCATATCCATGGTATCCCAAGCAGGTCTAGTGACTGAACATATAGGGTAGCTAAGTACAGTAAATGAACCCTTCAACTCATTGCAATATAATGTGTTGGAAGTGCCTTTAACAATCAATGGTTACATTGGATAATGACCAATTCATAAGTGAAGTGTGTATTTACATAGGAACACTGACTAAAGGGGTTCATTTTTAGGATTTGTGTTAACCATTTCAGTACCAATTGGTGTTGGACACATCTCTGACACTCCAAGGGTTAAACATTAACGCAAATCCTGCAAATATTTTTGTAACAAATATCTTTATACCTTGCTCCTGTGTAAATATGGCACACTGAAATCTGCTACATCCCCTGAATGCTAGGACAGGCTGTGAGGCACTGATTTATGCAATGGAGAGTTTTTATAATTATTTTCTTGGGATCCAGTTCTTGTCCTGAGATTGGGGGCAGGACCATCTCATCTGTGCTGCCTTCTGATAAGAAGGGAAAGGGAATTCACAGGTAAGACAATTCATGATTTGCCCCATATGCTGCAGATGATTTGCTCTAGAATTAATCAACTCTCTTTATGCATGTGGCCCACTGAATCATCCATTATCTGTCATTAATCACAAACTGCTCATACAGACAAATCCTGCCATCGATTCCCTGCTTCAAAGAGTAATCATTTAGTAGCAGTCATTGATCTCATAGCAATGCATTGCTCCTGTGGCTTGACCTTGCTTCATGTAGAGACAACACTTTCATGTGAACAATCATTTCCACAGTTATTCCTGAAATGTTTGTTGGAAACCTGATCCAATGTCATTGTCACAGATCAAACATTACCATTTACTATGTAAACCATGCTGATCTGTGCTTGCATTAGAAGAGAAGGTAATGAATGTGCTAAGTAGGTAATTAGTTGAAATAGAAGGCATAAGGGGAATTCATCAAGGTCTGGGAAAAGCAGAGTATCAAATATGCTGCTTTTTGCCAACAATTTGCCACGATCATTGACTAATACTTTTGGGTATTCAGCAATGATCAATCAAATTTCCTTGCATAGTGTAAGCATGCAGGAAAGTTACATAAAACATATCGTAAATTGTGCCATTCCAGTGTTATATACACATTCTCCCACAGGATATGTGTACGTATGTGTTCACACACATTACCTAACATGAGCTGTAGGATGATTGTGATCTTGCCATTGCTAATTGATGAATAAATGATATGATCCGGCCAAATGCTCTGATGATTGTGTTGTGTGGAAGAAATACACTAAAAAGTGTTACTAACTAGAGATTTTTATTAATTTGGTTCCACTTTCTATGTAACTGGAAATTATAGTTCTTTTATTGTATATTGCATGATCAGGCCATTGTTGCATCTGTGAATAGCTAACACACAGGGAAATTCTTTGATATCCTTGCACATTGAGCCATTCACTCCTTGATTAATTTTCCACAAAGAGAGGCTGATGTCCTTAATAGAACTGAGGGGAGGTACACTAAGTGATGATGCTATGGTGATGTGTCTGGCAATGTGTGAATTTGACACATTTACCCATATTCCCTAAGAATGAAGTATGCAAGGAGAGGGGGTAGAATTTGATTATTCCCATGCAAAGCTGTAGTGGTGCTGGTGATGTGTAAGGGATTCCACATCTCCAGCATTATGACATCCCTGAAGTCTGAGTGCTTCCTCTCTGCTCCCACACTTGCCAGCTTAGGGGAGAGAATAAGCTCAGACTTCAACACCATAAACAGAATTGCTGCCTTAACCGTTTCAGAGCCATAGGGATGTGCATTGCTACCCCAGTGGCACTGAAAGGGTTCCAAGATGAACAGACATTGGTAGCATTGATTTACAAACAAAAGAAACAGGGAATGTGCACAAAGTTATCAAAGTGAATTATTCGGATAGGAATAATAGTATACCAAGAAAGAATATGATCATAAAATGAATATAAATGTTTTCAAAGAATGTATACATATATACACACATATGATTAAATGAATACCTTATTAATAACTCATACATATATGTAATATTGGTTAAAGCAAAAGACGGCATAAAATATTATTAGATACAGATTGGACTGATGGGTCAAGGGTATGAGGAAAATCTTGAAAAGAGTCTCCAAAAGCAAATAGTAGCAAAGTGGGGCTACAATGTTACAGATATACGGTGTTATACATATACGGTGTTACAGATATACAGGGTTATAGATATACGGTGTTATAGATATCCAGTGTTATAGATATACAGTGTTAATATCCAGTGTTATAGATATACAGTGTTAAAGTTATACAGTGTTATAGATATACAATGTTATAAATATATAGTGTTATAGATATATGGTGTTATAAATATAAGGTGCTATAAATATATAGTGTTATAGATATACAGTGTTATAGATATATGGTGTTATAAATATAAGGTGTTATAAATATATAGTGTTATAGATATACGGTGTTATAGATATATGATGTTACAGATATACAGTGTTATAGATATACGGTGTTATAGATATACAATGTTACAGATATACGGTGTTATAGATATATAGTTATAGATATATAGTGTTATAGATATACGGTGTTACAGATATACAGTGTTATAGATATACAGTGTTAATATCCAGTGTTATAGATATATGGTGTTAATATACAGTGTTATAGATATACAGTGTTATAGATATACAGTGTTAATATATAGTGTTATAGATATCCAGTGTTATAGATATCCAGTGTTATAGATATACAGTGTTAATATCCATTGTTATAGATATACGGTGTTACAGATATAGGGTGTTAATATACAGTGTTATAGATATACGGTGTTATTGATATACGGTGTTATAGATATATATAAAGCTACTGAAATAACTGCTGTGACTTTAAGCAGGGACTGAATACTCTTGTTTTAATGCTGTGAGTGCAAGACAGGCATGCAATGCTTTGCCTTCTGGCACTCAAAGGGTTAAAACACCCTGCAGAAATATAAATAATACCACTAAAAAGTGAAAACAACAAATAACTCATTGGACAGCCAATTATATTCTATCTATATATATATAAAAGAATAAGCCTCATTGCATAATTTATGGTACCTCACACACAGAACATAATTTATGTCTCCTCAGAAAACAAATACACATTGAACAGAATGCCTCATTACATAATTTATGTCTCATTAGGAGACACAACTCCTATTGGGTGATTCAGTGGGGACTTTACTGCTCCCATTGGCTGATTCAATGGGGACATGTTTATCATACAGGGAGTTGGCCCGCCCCTCCAGCCCGCCCACCACTATCCAACTGACAAAAAAAATATAGCTGCCACTTGCTCCTGAAGTAGGGGATATCAGTAACTTTTCCTGGTCCACACACACTCTCACTCAGGATCATGAGCCAACAAACACACTGTGTCATCTCCCACAGATAACTGTAACCCTCCATACACTCTGTTTCACCTCCCACAGATAACTGTAACCCTCCATACACTCTGTTTCAGTACAAGGGTGTAATGTTTCCATAAAATACAAACACTCCAGGATAAACTTAATAGCAACTTTTTTATTTAACCCTTTCAATGCCAGAGTGGCACGCAAAGCATTGAAAAGCTATGCGTTGCATACCACTCTGGCACTCAAACGGTTAACTCTTTTCATCTCTTCAGTCACCTCACTGTCTGTTTTCAACTGTCACTCCTCCACTTCCTGCTTTCTGATTCCCGCCCTTTCTCCTTAAAGGGAGAGAGATGCTTTGCTGCATGTTACAGAGGGCAAGCCTCAAACACCACTATCTATTTGTTCCCTCAGCATATTGCTATGCTGCCTCAACTGAAGAGCCACCATGTGTTATTTTGCTATGTTACATTTGCATACCCCTCTGGCACTCAATGGGTTAAGTAAGGAGGAGTTACTGCTCCCATTGGGTGATTCAAAGGGGGAGTGATTTAAATCATGCAAGGAGTTGTCTTGCCCCCACTATCCAGCCTGCCTACCACTATCCAAGTAACTGAAAAAACAAAATGGCTGCCACTCTCTCCTACACCACAGACACAAACACATCAGACAAAAAACACACACACTCACTCACACTCAATCACACACTCTCACTCACACTCAATCATACACACTCAAATAATTCACACACTCACACTCTCTCACTCACACACTTTCACTCACACACTCACACTCACTCTCAATCACACACTCTCAGACTCACTCACACACTCTCAATCACACTCTCACTCACACTCTCTCACTGATTCCCATACACCCTCTCACTCACACACTCTCACTCTCACATTCACTCAAATCTCTCGCACACACTCTCAATCTCTCACACACTCTCAATCACACACACGCAATCACTCACTCGCAATCACTCACACACAATCACTCACTCTCGCACGCTCATACACTCACTCACACCCTGGGAGCCAGAATGATCCATCTTCCACCATAGCCTCACTCACACTCACTCACACCCAGGGAGCCAGCACAATCCACTTTCTACCATAGTATGTGCAATTACCACATGCATTTCAACTACATGAATGAATGCCACTCACTCACACTCACACACACTCACACTCACACCCGGGAGCCAGCACGATTCACCTTCCACCATAGTATTTGCAAATACCACATGCATTTCAACTACATGAATGAATGCCACTCACTCACACTCACTTACACCCCAGGAGCCAGCACGATCCACCTTACACTATAGTATGTGCAATTACCACATGCATTTCAACTGCATGAATGAATGCCACTCACTCACACTCACTCACACCCCAGGAGCCAGCACGGTCCACCTTCCACCATAGTATGTGCTATTACCACATGCATTTCAACTACTTGAATGAATGCCACTCACACACACTCACTCCCACCCCGGGAGCCAACATGATCCACCTTCCACCACAGTATGTGCAATTGCCACATGCATTTCAACTATATGAATAAATGCCACAGTGGAGACATAAGTACAAACTCATTAGAATGACATATAAGTCACCGCCTTATGACTCACTTCTGTGTGTGTGTGTGTGTGTGTGTGTCTCTGTGTGTGCCTGTGTGTTTCTCACTGTGTGTGTTGCATGTCTGTATCACACTCTATGTGTCTGCATGTTGTGCATTGCAGGTATGTGTGTATGACTGTGTCGCTCTTTATGCATCTCAGTGCATGCGTGTGCATTTGCGCGTGTGTCTCTGTGTGTGTGTGTCTTGCATCCATGTGTGAGCATTAATTCCTTATATATCCTGATGGGCAGCGCCGTCCTACATTGCTAGTTTTTTTTGTAAAGCAATGCTGCTAATGTTTGTTTTTGTTGAAACCCTTTCAATGGCAAAGGCATGGCATGATACGCTATGGGATGATGGCGTATTTGCGGCAGAGTCACAGGGATGTGATGATGAATGCATCATAGGAAGCAACTAAAAAATCCTGTTTGATTTAAATTGGTGCTTTACGTCACTGAATGCTTGAGAAGTCAGAGAGCTTTCTGATATTTGATGGGTTATAAGTCCCATTTAAGTCAATGGGTAGTGGGTGAATATTATTTTCTTTCCTATGGTTGTTTTACTTCACAAGTATTTCAGCTTTCTTAGAGCATAAGAGGTTTTGACTAGATCTAGTGAAGAACAAATTCTATTTACACTGCATCATAGTACTGAAATGAACATTACACAAATTCCCATTGGTTTAAATGGAGCTATAGAGGTATCCAGCTAACCCCCCTCCCCATTTGTTCAGTAGGGGCTGGATTCTATTGCAGGTGCTAATGTTATCACTTCTTTTATCTCCAGATTTCCACATAGACTTCAATAGGAAAATGTTTGATAAAACGGGTGTTAACATTTATCACCTGCAATAGAAACCAGCCTCAGGTGTGCTCCAGATTTAGACCTTGTTGTTTTTATGAATATGGCCCATTGAGTCTTTTGTATAAAGGAAGAGTTGAGCAATTCTAAAACAAACCATCTACACCATATGGGAAAATATACATCCTCATTTATTTAAATAGGTGATTTTAACCCTTCAAATGCTAAAGAGGGCTAGAGAGGGAAAAAATATAGCATTGTAATTGAGAGCTCTCTATAATTCAAGGCAATAAAAAACCTCCCTGAATTCAATAGGAATATGGGGAATTTCCACTTGTCCCCTATGGTTCTATTCATTTGCTCCAGAATGACTCCACTTTACATATGGGCTATAGCTCTACCAATGTAAAGAGGTATTTTCATTCACCAGATATCATATTTATTGATATTCTGTAGTCCTTTCAAAATGGTGAAAGACCCTGAGTGTCTGTCTGAAACAGAAAGACAAACACTTTTCATACCTGTCTGACTTTACAATTAAACCATCACAAAGATGCACTGCCTTGGTGACTGTTGTGAAAGGCAATCAAACAGATGATAAATAGTATTTTTTTTTACTTGCTGAAAGTTCACTTTCTATTTTTTATGGTTTCAGCTGTTGTTGTATACAGCATTCTTGGGAATCATCAAAAAAAGTTATTTGAAACATTCTCAATTGCATCCTCTGAAAGCTTTATACCACCACCTAATGGTCAATGTGTGAATAATGTAAAAAACAGCTTGGTTGATATTCTCTCAAAATCTGAAATATTTCTAGGGCTACGTTTACTTTTATATCTTATATTGCATATACAAATTCAAAACATTTTGAACAAGAGATGCAAGAGACATACTGAAAAATAAAGTGAATTATTTTAAAGAAATTGTATAGAAATGCATTTAAAATAGTTTTAGCATTCAAGGGGTTAATTTAAAAAAAAATGTTTTCTAAACATAAATTTTAGGCTTGTTGCAATCGGTCTTCACTGCTAGTGTGCTTCATTTCTATATCAATAAGCTGATATCCCATTTACAGACTGTTTTACTTAATTATAGTGACATCTAGCTACATTTACTTTTTAATTGAGTGCTTTGAGGGAAGTGCTGTAATTTGGCTGCTTCTTCTTGTTCAATTATTTGTTTGGGAAATATGTGAGAGAGCACTATATGTAATTTGTATTGAACTTCAGCTGCAAATGATTATACTGCTGTATTAAAATCAAGAAATGATATTCAGTTTTATGTTTATAGTCAACTATTTTTATATTCAGTCCCTCATCATCGCTTTCCTGATAGCCTATTTAGAGCTTTTTATTAATTATATGCTCGATTCAGGGCTATTAAATGATGCTATTATATGCAGGGATAATGCAGCACTTTTACATGTAAATGGAGTTTGTATGAAGATATTTAAGCATTTTTGCAGAATGCAGGATATAGCCAATTAAATTATTTGTAACTGAATCCAACGAGCACCTTTTTGGTTGGTGGATCAAACTAAGTTTTCCAGAAGGGAGATACACAAGATTTGATGGAGTAGAAGATTTGTTTTATTGACGTGATAAGTACAATTCCCCTTGGAAAATAAGACATACTTCTCTACATGCACTAAAATTAGCTATGCAAGAGGAGGAGTGAGAATCTGATCTTTAGCATATGAGGGGGATATTCACTAAGCTGTGATAAAGTGGTGATGACGTCTCCAGTTTATCACTTCTCCAATTCCTATGTCATTCTATGGAGCCTATGCACTAAGAATTCTCCAGCTCTGGTGATCTTAGGGAATAGGCTCCACAGAAGTTATATACTGGAGAATTCATCACCACTTTATCACCGGTATGTTGTAATGGTATGTCTGTACAGCAGTATATTTTAGTTACAGTCATCCTCCTTTTTGACTTTACATATTCTGAAAATGCGGAATATGTAAAGTCACATTGCCTATGTTTTTTATTTCTCATCTTGTGTTCTTAAATGAACAATAAGTTGATATAATTTTAAATATCACATACGTACAGCAATAATATGTAAAATATTCATATGTTATTCCCTAAAATATAATCCTAAACTTCCTTTTTTTTACCATGTATACTTGGTTGTGTTTAATGCCCACTGCTCTTGCATTCAGAAAGGCTGCAATAACTGCTCCTATCAGTGGTTACATAAGACTAGATTTCAGGCCTCAAATTTTACAGAGGCTAGCATAAAGTGCAGGATATTTAAGTGTATTTAACCCAGTTTTAGGTGAAAACTGGTAGGGGATTCTCTATGTATACTGTAGATTAATTCTGGGGATACCCTCGACTGAATCATACCTGTGAGGTCTCCCCATATTCATTCCTCTCTACTTTTTATATAACTGATGTATAGGGTTATAATATTAGTTGGACAAATCTGTAAAAATATTGCCAACACTCGAAATGTTGGGGAAAGTCTCAATCTCTATGGACTGATCCAACCGAAAGTAACTGAATTTTCCATTCACTGTCATCAGATGCTATTGCAGTTTTTGAAAGGTGTAATTCATACTCATGTCTACGATAATAACAGTGGAGTGTCCCCTTGGGGAGGCCACAATTTGCAGGGAATGGGTAAATTCCTCACCCTGCCATAGAAATAAACCAATAAGCATTGAATGAAAACAAGGCCCTTCAACTGTTGGATTTCAGATGCCATAATCATCAGATGGCCAACACATGATAGAGATGGGAACTATAGTCCATCAAAAGCTGGAGTGTTGCAGGCTTCCCACCCTAGGAGTAGGTATATGGAGTGAAGGCAGGGAAGGTACACTGTCAGCTATATACTTCTCCCTCAGCCACTGAGTAACACTGCATGAATGAGGGAAAATACTATGAGCCCTAAGTTCAAAAGAAAAAAATAATTCTGAGGCAAACCAAAATACAAATTCCTGTTACATTTGATGGGTTACAAGCCCCATTTAAAGGGATAGTAATACTTTGTTTTATCTTTATTTTATTTTGTAGGCATTAAAAAAACATGAACGATATAAGTCTTATTTCTCAAACCTTTACGGGTTGAGTGATATTCACAAGCTAAGTTTCCCCTCCCGCCCCTTTTACCTAGTGTAAGCCATCTCTTCTCAGATGTGGAATCTGGTTGTAAGACCAGACAGATAACAGCAGGGGACAATCTTCTTCCTATGAGAACAATGAAAGCCCTGCCCTCCTTGACAGGTTTTTCCCTTATCTTAATTGAAGATTGTCCCTCGCTGCAATCTACCTGGGCACCTCCCTTCTGATCTGGCTGAGCAGTGTTACATCAGTAAAAGGGGCGGGAGGGGGATACTTTGTCATTGAATTACTCTTGAATTACAACTCTGACAGAATTGAAATAACACTCTCCAAAGTCCAAATACTATGATGATTAATTAGAGCTGCTTTTATTATGAAACATTACTATCCCTTTAAGTCAATGGCAATATTGAGAATTTGCATTTGTCACCTACAGCACAGTTGGTTTTCCCCAGAATTAATCCAGTTTTCATTTGACCATAGGGACCTGTATCATTTACACATAGTACCGTATACACCAAAAAAAAAAAAAAAAAGAGGAGACATTTTGGATCAAACCAACTTCACCATAGGGAGATTTACAGATTCTCCTATTTTTTACTGACTTAAATGAGGCTTTAACCCATTAAGTGCCAGAGGGATATGCAATGCATTTGACACCCCTGTGGCACTCAATGGGCTAAACCCCTTGAATTCAGGAGAAGACTCCAACACATTGCAAGGTAAGGAATTGGAAACCTCATTAGCATTCAGTGGGATAAAATCAACAGGAATGTTCATGTGTCCCACGTGGCACTCTAGATCTGCTCCTCTTTTCTTCTGTACATAAGGCCAATGCTAAATAAAACAAAAATATTAGAAGTAAAAGAACTTGCGCATTTCTCTGGTACGCAAAGGGTTAAATAACATTAGTCATTTTATGATCTACCAAATTAGGGAGTTAATGAATGACATAGTTTACATGTCTGTTTCTTTTTTGCTGCTCCCCATTTAATCAATCACAATAACAATATGATTATAGAATACTATACTTCTCTCCTGGTTTTGGTAAGACACCCAAAGAAAAGCATGACATTTAAATTGCTGGCGTGCAACTGAGTTTGACCAAAATTGCTGAAAGCAAAACCACAGGATATCGTTGCACATCCATATTTACTTAATATTATCTTTTTATAATGCTGCATATCAAGTGCATACAATCCACTGTGTTAAGGGCCCAAAACAACTTCGGATCAATGATCAAAGGATATAACCACAATCATCCTATAATATAAAAGGCTAGATGTATGTTAGTCTGATGCAGTCATGCGCAGTAGAGACTACCTGAATACCCAGAATGCTGGGCCCGTGTACACAGGCTTTAGTATTATCACATATCAACAGACTGTCATGGAATCCATGTATAAATGTACCAGAGATCCAGGGTCAGATATGAAAAAAACTCCTAGTTAGGTTACTAAACACAATATAGGCTGGCACAAGGATCCATGATGGTCTTGGCACATCATGGATTTCAGGGCTCCCCAAGTGGCTGCACGCTGTTCGGGGAACCCTGAACAGGACTGTGCAATAATAATTAAAAAAAAAAAAAGAAAGATATGTCATCCTAAAGTGCCAGCCACCGCATGCCAGTCCTTAAGGGGTTAAATATGGAGTAAATATGGATGCGCATCAATATTTTTGATTTTCCATTTTAACTATGAAATGTTGTGTCATTTTTATTATCTATGTAAAAAAAAAATATAAAAGCAAAAATAAATATTTGGACTAACAGGATGAACCACAGAGAGGCTTCAGACCATGTTTTTTTAAAATCTGGTTCCTTCAGTGAACAATACAGTGATTACAATGTGGACAAAGCAAGGCTTCTAGATTGTTATTCCTTTTATTGGACTAACAGGACTATTTTTTATGGATGCTACTTTCATAAAGGGGTTTGAGTTCACATAAAGCTCGACTTCAAATGGGCTCACTGCAGAGCTGTGGTTTTATCTTGTAGAAAAAAAAACAGTCATCTGTGAATAACATTAGTTTTTACTCCATTCAAGAACTGAGCCTGAAAAAAACCCTCATGTTTCCAACAATCATTTTGTGAGCCAGCAGATGTAAACACCTTAGCACTTAGGGCCTTACACAGAAAGCAAAAGAGTTGAAAGTCTGCATCTAAACAACTGCACTAATGGATTCAAATGAAAATTGTGATTATTTAAATTGGGCTTTTAACCCTTTGAATGTTAGAGGATTAATCCCTTGAATGCGTTGGAGCCCTTTCTAGCATTCAAGGGAGTCAAAGCCCCATTTAAAACTATGGAAATTTGGACAATTTGTGTTTGTCCCCTATGGTGCTAATGGTTTGCTCCAGAATTGAACCTCTTGCTTTCTGCATAGGACCATAGGTTTATTTTAAGTGAATGCTGCAAGTGAAATATATAGAACACAT
The DNA here is from genome assembly GCA_037306005.1 of Rhinophrynus dorsalis. NCBI lineage: Eukaryota > Metazoa > Chordata > Amphibia > Anura > Rhinophrynidae > Rhinophrynus > Rhinophrynus dorsalis. The sequence continues at coordinate 291,427,638 of CM074721.1, forward strand.
GATATAGAATAATTACCTTTTTTTGCATGTTAGATTAATGTGTTTAACCCTCAGATTGCCAAATGGGTGAGTAACACATTGTTTTGCAATGCTTTTCCCATCCCTCTGGCACGAAGAGAGTTAATGAGTGTCCTCTGCTACGTGTCACTAATCCAACTTTCATGAGGTTCAATTATGGAAGCAAATGAAACGCACTTCCCAAATAACCTCTTTCCAAATAAGTCTCGCTCGGGAATTCTGCAAAGTAGTTAGGCCTGAGGGGAAATAGGTTGACAGGCTGTTGTCAAAGTCACATTGGCACCAGGGTTGGCTGCTGGCTGGAGCGGAATAGAAAATTCTGTATTGGGATTTCAGAGGATTCTGGCATATGCAATGTATGAATTTTTAACAACAATCCATGGGGGGTTTATTTTGGCATAAATATACATTTTAAAACATTTAAAGGTATTACAGTTGCTACTTTTCATGCACATCTTTTTTTCTTTCCTAATTGTTCAGAAGTGAATAGCTTTTTCCACCTTTTTTATGACCAGTGTCCTGGGTCGAATTGTAATTTTGTCCATTGCTGTCTGTTAATTTAATGGACAACTATATTTACATCAAAATATGGAGGAAAAAAGTTATGTGAATTTTTCTAGATATGGTTTCTTTGGTAATTAACAACCTCTTTGCATCAACAAATACTCTACAACAAGTTTTAGGCCATAGTTTGTCTTACTCCTTCTGTTGTAACTGGTGATTGTACCAGGCAAGGTGTGCCTGTGTTGTGGTGTATAGCAAAACAACCAATTCTAAGGAATGCTCAGGACAATAATATTTGTCTGACTTAAGCTTTACTCTGTTCCCATCTGTGGTGAAGTTGTTTACTCTAGGATTGAACCTCTTTGGTTTCCTAGATACAACCCTTATCGTTCTTGTATTAGCTCGTTATTATGCAATATACAAATACCAAATAGGAGCAAACACAACAGCATTGTGCCATTCAAGAAAAATGTAATTCCTCAAACAGGAGGGAACACAAAAACATTGTGCCAGTGAAGAAAGAAAAAATGTAATTCCTCACACAGATGCATACCTCAAATCCTCTAGGCTAAAACGTTGTGTCTTTCTCAGAACATGTCTAAGCTACTCTATTTGAACCCTCAGATAGGGTGCAATCAAATAGCATGGCATCAGTCATTTGAACAGGGTTGTGGCATGCTAGGCTGAAGTAGACTCTCAAAGAAGCAGTAAACTTTTCATGTAAAAGGCCTCCCCTGCTGACTAAAACAAGGGTGCTTCCAATGCTGGAATATTTTTCAAAATTTCTAACTGTTCAATCTGTCAAGAAGTGAGTACAAGAGGTGTAACTTCCTGAAAGTTCAAACTGACAGGAAGCGACAGAGCAGTTGCTAGTACATTTTGTGGAAAACCGTTTGACAGTGAGTCACCTCTCCCACAGAATGTGACAGAACAACTAATTAGAATCTGACCAGTGGATGGAACTATTATTGTAAAAAGAGAAACAAGAGTTTAAATTGTAATAACTCTGGAAATATGCATTCTGCAGCATTTTCAATGTCATTGTTTTTCTCAGCAGGAAAAGCTCTACAATATATGCATTTCCATAAAAAATGTTACTGCGCCTTTAAAAATTGCACAACAGTACCAGGAATATGGGGGTGTGGAGGGGTTATGTAAAAAGCATTCTTAGTGGTATGTTTAAGAATTACAGCTAAAGTTCACAAACATGGGTCATATTTAAAAGAAGTAACGTCACGTTGATAAGTTTGATTCTAAATGAAAAAATTAGATAAACTGTTTTGCATACATAGCTTACATATTATTATTACTGTTATTTACTTACATAAAGCGCTAGAGGTCCTATTTACTTCCATTAAGAATAGATTATACATGGCATTAAGATATGACAGCTAAAACAGCCTTTATTTTGGCTCTAATTAGAAAATGTCTTTATACATACCCTGCAACACAATTTTTATTTGGACCACATCCATGTATCCTCCACTTTTCAGAACTGACTGATGTTAGTACTTAGTACTGAGAATGTCTATAAACATTTATGTATCTTTATGTCGCTTTTTAACAATTTATCCACACCTAGTTTAATAACCAATTTTATACATCCCCCATATGTTCCTGTGCAAGTTCCAGTGTCTAGTGATTGGCAGGTAAGCTAATGGTCAGAAAAAAGCAGTGTTCAAGACTGGCACCTAACCGGGATAGTCATTAAACAGGCAGGAATGATTAGTAAATAAACAGAGGTCAGGACTGAAGAGATCAAACAGAGTCAATAATTGAGGGGTAAAGGCAGAAGTAATGCAGTCACACAATCTATGACCTTGCTGGAGAAATTACTCTTTAAAATTCAGGGAAGGAGATGCATTAAAGCAGTGGCAGTCAGCTGTCAGTCCTCCAGCTGTTGGGGACTATGGCATATATTCATAAAAGCTGGAGATATTGCAGAGTAAACCAACTGTGCCATAGGGGACAAATAAAATATTCTAAATCCCATGCACTTGAGTAGAGATTTTTAACCCATTGAATGCCAGAGAGGTCTCCAATGCAATGTTTCACAATGCAATGGAGACCTGTTTAGCATTCAAGGGGTGAAAAACTAAATTTAATTTAACAGGATGTTTTATTTGTCCTCTGTGGTGCAATTGGTTTACTGCAGAATTACCCCAGTTATTTTTATAAATGCGGGTCTATGACTTATACTCCCCAGCCATCTGCTTGAAGCAATGAGTTGCTCACTCATGTGTCCTTTATTTGACATATGCACAAATCAAATGAGGAGCAATTATGGGGCAAGATAAATGAACCATAAAGATAAATAAAAACACAAAATATCCACATTATTTAAATGAAGAATTTAACATTTTTGAATGCTAGAGAAGTCTCCAATGAATTGTGAAGCAATGCGCCAATGACCTCTTTATCATTCAAGGAGGTAAAAGCCCTATTTAAATCCATAGGGAATGCAAATTGTTCCCTATGATGCAGATGGCTTTCCCCTGATTTGCTTCATTTTGATGAAACGAAGAAAGAGTTGTAATTCTGGAGCAAACAAATTCACTCGGGTTAAGGTGCAATTGGACTGTCCTTGAATTATTGCATTTTTATTTGCTAGAATATGTCCCTTGATTTTTCCCATTTTTGTACCCACAGAACTTTAGTACATAACTCTCACTCAGGTTCAAGAATAGGGAATTAACCCTTTGAGTGCCAAAAGCATACACATGTCCCTTGGGCACTCAAAGGTTTAACTGAAGACTGAAAGCACCTGCAGTAGTAGCTTGTCACTGTAGTTGTCTGAAAGCATGATGTGCTTAGAACTGTGATGCGCAATGTAACTCTGGAGCAGACCAAGTGCACCATAGGTGACAAGAAAATTACTAAAATTCCAACTGATTTCAAAGGGGCTTTAAACATCTTAAATGCTAGAGACATCTCCAGTACGTATACTCTCTGGCATTCAAGGTGTTAAAAGGCCCTTTGCAATCAATTGGAATTTTTGGTTTTCTCCTATGGTGGGGTTTGTTTCCTCCAGAATTACTTTTTTACCATCTCTAGACCCCATGAGGCTTATGTACTAAGAATAAGTAACAATATGCACTTTTGGGCAGGCTAACTTTAACATAGGAACAGATAACAATTACTATTGCTATAAATAGGGCTTTTATCCCAAAGAATGCTAGAAATTTGTCGGAGACCTATCAATTGTTCAAGGGGTTAAAAGATCCATTTAAGTCAAAAGGGATTTGGGGAATTGCAGTTTTTCCCTTGCGGTGCAGTTGGCATGACTAGAATTGTTCCAGTTCTTCTTAGCACATCAACCTCAATGTGTCAGTTCGAATTAAAGCAAAGATAACTGTCTTCCTGGGACAATGCTATTTAATAATCCTAGACTTAAATATACATAAGGATTTTCCAATTATAAGAACAGGGGATATGACATAGTGGAGCAAGTGATGAGATGTTCATGTGTTCTGTTACACTTAATCCCTCTCTTTCTGACACTAGATAATTTGTATCAACGAAGGCAACAAACTCCTGAAGACTGAGTTTAATGAAAAGCACCATGGATATGATCAGATCAAGATCCTCTGACCCAATAAATTATTCAGCCTACTACTATACCAGCTCTAGCATAAGAATGTAATTATTATTTTGTGTCATAGGTTATTGGTCCTGTGCATGATCTTGCGTGATTATATTATGACAAGAATTTAGAGCAGGGACAAAATTGGAATTCACTCTCATAGACAACATGGGGAAAATGAGGAAGATTAATTAGTCATGTCAATATTTTTGTCTCTAAACAGATATTCAAAAGAAAGGAACAGATGCATTTCTTTCTCCATCAGCATGTAGAAGAACATAACATACCTTCCCTTCCTCTTTTGGAAAAATTTTTAAATAACAATAAAGTTCAATAAAATGTACACCAATGGAAGCAGCAAGTTAATAGGGGGGTACTAACATGATTCCATAATAAGCTCTGGAACTACTCCACTCTAATGCCAAATTAATAAACTATTTATACCCAAAATATTCCACGGGACGGGCAGTGGGGAAGTGTATGGATCTATGGGTATTTTGGGGCATTCATTTCCTCTGCACCTTATTTCTTGCTATGTAGTAACAAGGTGCAGGAGCAGTCAATGTAGCTGTACTCTATTTACCAGTTCATACCCAGAAATTGACATTGCTTGAACATGTTTCATAATAGCTTCATGTGCTGATGGGACTCTGGTGGGACTAGTTTCAGAATAGCCTTAAGTGGCCTACGAACAGAAGGTGTCAGTTTTTAAGATAGTGAATGAGAACATTATTTGGACATAAGCAGCACTGGATAATCTTAGAACAAAGGGTTACATTCCAATGAGCAAATCAAAACTAGACTCTACTGGAAAGGACTGTAAAAATAGAGAATTGCAAACAGGATTGGGAATAGCAAAGGAAAAAGACTGATCACAAGCTATGGCAGGACTTGGGACAGGAATGAGATCAGGGCAAAACATCACAGGAGACTGGATCGAACTGGGAACAGGACAAGACAGGATAGGGCAAGACTAATGACACTGTAGACGGGACAGAATTCTGGACTGAATAGAACAGGACTGTGGGCAGGACAGGATAGTATTTGGGACAGTAATAAACAAACTGGGGACAGGATAGGACAAAGGACACAGGATATTAAAGAACAGGAGTGAAGACAAGACAAGACTGGCAATATGGAAGACAAATGAATAACCACCCACTAAAACTATATAATAATATTCTTAGTTGTTAAGTGCAAGAAAGCCAAACCCATCTCCCAAATAAAAACCCAATCTGGAATGGTGGAAAAAGCCGCTACAATATAGATGATTGTGAATGACAGCCTATATTTATAAACTTGATGGGGATATAAGTGCCGAAAGAAGGACTACTGGCAGGACAGATCAGGATACTACAGGGCTGGAGGCACACAAAACTGAGGGCAGGATAAGAATGGATAAGACTGAGGACAGGGCAGGACAGTTTTAGATTTAAATAGACAGCAATCAGAAGTCTCAGTCAAAGTATCTGGAATAATCCTTCTGGAAAGCAGCATATTTAACCAAGTCTTTTATTGCGAGGAGAACTAAACAAGCAGAAATCAAGTTCAAGTAATACAAATTACAAAAGAAAAAGAGATCAAACCTTTAAAGGGATACTAGGTTATGTTGTTTTAAATATCATGTATTTTCAGATATCATATGTAAAATTAGTTGTTATGCCTAAAATGTAACTTATATTTGATGTATTTAATGCACGTGTAGTGTCCTGCATATACACCAGTTGTTTGAAATAAAAGATAAGAGCTTCATTAGATACAAAGTTCATTTATTATGATTGGTACCCACTGCTTTTGTATTCAGAATGGCTGTTGCTGCATATCAGCCAAATAACCGATAATACAGCACTATAATTTCTGAGAAACCTCAAGATTGCTATCGTAATGGGTGTCAGGGAACCCCTGAAAAGGCCGGAATGAGGTCCCCCATGTATAAGACTAGAGTTTAGGCATGAGAAAACAAATACACAAATGTAACAGATGGTAGCTGGGTACATGGTATTTAAGTGTATATGGCTCCCTGATCATTTTTAGGTGTTAGTATTCCTTTAATTAAACCACTGTTTTATGAAACAAAAAGCAGACAAAAGTTTTTGACCCTAATTCAAAGCTAGAGCTGGAATATATCAGGATCTTTTTTCCCTGGCACTGGATGTTTGTGTTTTGTGTGTTCATATACTGTGGGGTCCTTCTCCTTACTTAAGGGTTGATAATGTATGTTGTAACTTGGAACTTACTCTCCTGAGATATAAGCACACACACATGCAAACACCTACACACATATACACATGAACACAGCCCCTGTAGTCTACAATGCCATTTATGAAAAAAGCCTGCCCACATACAAGGAAAAGGAACCAATCAGCATTAGCTTCATGGTTCATGCTTAATAATCTTTTTGGGTCTAGTACATAAACATGGGATGTGAGACAGAGAAGACCCCACAATTCAATGCACACCTCTGTCAATTAAGTGACATTACAGTAAAATCAAAACAAAAAATGCCTTATATAGGTTTAGTATGCACTGCAAATTTTCCTTATGTGGGGTTTTTGTCTCTTTTTTTATAGCTACAAAAGAACGCTTTATTGAAGCTGTCAAAATGTTTCAAACTGAGCCTTGGTGTAAAGAAAATGTACACTTTATAATGGTCTAATTATAGCAGCAGTTATTTGCTTAAAAGGGTTTCAGACTCATATTGAATATTAAGCAATTTTATATAAAGACAAAATACAAAGTTTTTCCTGATTGAACCATGTAAGCTTTATAATAAAGCTGACGCCTGCTTTTCCATTGAACAAGAATTGCAAACTATCACCAGACACTCTGCTTTTTTATGTTTATTCCTAGTTCAAGATATTTTCAAAATAAGTGTGAAATGGAGAACAATTTTTATTTAATGGAACTTTATATCAAATGTACATATTTTATTCACTACATCTGCTTTAATATAGAAGCGATGTGGTGCACAAACATCTGGTACTCAATGGATTAATCTGTTATTAGAAGTAATATAGTAAATTAGGTTGCCAAATAAGTTATCAGACCTTCCTGTTTTGCCTGCTAATACACAGTTTAACCTTGTATGTTCTCTTTTGAAAGAAGTGTATCTAATCTTCTCTTAAGTGTATTCATTGAATCTACCCTAACCACATCCTTGGGCAAGGAATTCCATAATTTAACAGACCTTAGTGTAAAAAACCTCTTCATTTGCTGAAGTCGAAACCTCCTTTCCTCTAATCTCAATGGTATCCATTGGTTATTTGATCAGGCCTTGGAATGAATAGTTCACCAGAGAGATCCTTGTATTGACCTATCATATACATGCACATTGTGATTAGATCTCTTCTTAGTTGTCTTTTCTCTAGAGTAAATAAACCAAGTTTGTCTAGTCATTCCTCATACGTCAAGTCCTTCATTCCCCTAATTAATTTTGTTACTCCTTGCTGTACTTTCTCCAGTTCTATAATATCCTTCTTCAGAACTGGTGCCTAAAACTGCACTGCATATTCAAAGTGAGTTTTTACCAATGATTTTTACAATGGCAAAATGCAAGACAGAACTTTGTTTGCTGTTGCTACTGCTATTTGACACTGGTCTCTGTTTCCAAGTTTGTAGTTTACAAAGATTCCCAGTACTTTCTCTAGCAACAAGTCCCCTAAAATGATTCCATTAAGTTCGTAAGTAGCATTAGGATTTTTCCTTATAATAAGGACCCCTTTCAATTACACATCTCTATATCTCTCTATACAAACTTCTCTTCATAAACATTAATGTTCCACTCTAAGTGTGGTATGTTGTAGTATACAGAACTGCCAATGTAATTTAATGGATTCTCTTGACAAGCAGTAGAGTAAATACGGAGGCAGATATGAGAAAAAAAATGGAGCAATTCTGGATTAAACCATCTGCACCACAGGGGAAAATGAAAATTTCCACAATTCCGAATGATGTGACTTTTGACCTCTTAAATGCTAACAAGGTCTCCAATGCATTGTGAAGCAAGGGATTCAAAGCCTTATTTTTAATAAGTTAATGTTATTAAGTTATTTTAATAAGTTACAGTTATTAAGGAGATTTCATTAATTGGTGTACAATGAGTTATCAAACTCTTTAGCATCAAAAGGTTTACAGTTATACATAATCTTGCACTAGTTACCAAAAATTCTTATGAAACCAACAACCAAAAGAGAACTTTCTGGAAGGAGCTTCCTATACAAATGTGGCTGCATCTATACTTATGTTTAAAAGTGTCTTCTAATCATTGTCTATTATCCCCCTTTGTTCAAAAGAAAAGTGGAGAAGTTCTGGTGCAAACCATTTGCACTGTAGGGAGAGCTAAAATTTTCAAAAATTCCCATTGAATTAAATGGGGATTTTAACCTCTTGAATGCTAGAGAGGTCTCCAGTGCATTGCTTTGCAATGCGTTGGAGACTTCTCTAGCAATCAAAGAGTTAAAATCCCAGTTTAAATCATTGGAGCTTTTAGTTCTTTCCTATGGTCCAAATGGTTTGACCCAGAACTTCTCCACTTTTCTTTTGAACATACTGCCCAAAGATGTCTCCAGCACACTGCTTTGTAATATGTTGACAATGTCTATAGCAGTGGTTCTCAACCTGTGCCCTCAGTGGCCACTAACAGACCAGGATTTGAGGATTTCCTTGTGGAAGCACAGGTGAGTTAATAAATGTGATCAACACACTTGTGCTTTAGCAGGGGAATTCCTAAGTCCTGGCCTGTTAGTGGCCACTGAGGGCACGGATTGAGAATCCCTGGTCTATAGCATCCAATGGCATTTAGAGTACTCCATCTAAAAGAGTACTTAAAACTCATTAATAAATGAGAAAGTACAAGAAATAATTTTCACATCAATAAAATATGCATACCGAGAGTCCCCAGAAGGGAGTCATGTGATGCTGGTGGGAGGATATAAATGATGAGATTCACGTCACAAAGGGGTGGGGCTTAATTGCAGCGATAATAAATCTTCCAGCAGTTTTAGTCAGGAAGAAAAGCACTTCAATTAATAAAACATTTACTGCTCCTTTACAGGAGTAATACACTTTATTTATGAAACCCTATATGTTATAGAGCTTTTCCTGCTGAGTAAAACAAGGACACTCCCACTTCTGTCAGTTGTTTTATTCAAACTGTATAACGTTTCAAATAATCAGGAAGTAAATTTACAGTGCATTTACTTCCCTCAGTCCTGACAGTGTGACAGCACTTTTTATCACATTCCATGGAGAACTGCTTGTCAGTGACTTTCCTCTCAAATACAATGTAACAGAATAACTAATTGGAATCTGGCCACCAGAGCATATTGTTAATGTAAAAAAATAAGTTCACATTGTACTAACTCTGGAAATATGCAGCTTACTCAACAGGTAAAGCCCTATTATATATATTTTTTCATAACAAAAACTTTTACTGCTTCTTTAAGAATACTGGTAGTTCCATTACAAAGAAAATCATCTTCCATTTTGGTAAATGCTCTACCTGTCTAATTTCATGATCAGTAAGGATTGCTTAATTTATTAGGGTCAGATTCTGAGCCGTTCCTGCTGCAGGCACCAAGTGATGAATTCATATGTTACTGTAAAAGTCACAGGTGCCTGCAGCAAACGGGCTTTACGAGATGGATGGTTTTAAGAGAGAAAATGCATTCAACATTTGAAATGTAATAAAAGGCAAAATGGGCAGCTAAGTCTCATTTAATAAGATTACAGTATTTCACTGTGCCAGTATTGGAAAGATTTGTAATCAGAGCGTGGCCCAGAGGACCAAAAGGCACAGTCTCACCAGGGAAGTCAGTATTGATGACCAAGCAAGTACTCATTTCAGTTAAGAGAGTGAGAATCTAAAGCAGACACTGCATTGCTTGGAAATATTCTTGTCAGCACATAATATACAAATGACTTCCATTAGCCCCTATAACTAATCTTTCATTGCTTGCATGCTATTCTATTTTACTTCAAATTCTGCATGTTCGATTATTTAAATCAATATAATTTATATAATGCATTTTCCCTTCTGTGTCCAATCCATTGCAAAGTATTAGGTTGTTGACCTTTCTAGCACGCAAGGGGGTTAAAAGGAACATGATGTTAAAAAAGAGCAACCTAGATTATTTGCTTAGGTCAAGCATAGTCAGTTATTAGAACTGTTGGATGGTTGGGGATGATGGGAGCTGTAGTTCCCAACAGATGGAAGTCCAGCAATTGACTACCTCCCACCTTAGACTGAAAGTAATTTGATATATTTGCCAGGGGTTAATCTACTGCATAATTCTGAATCATAGAACAGTTTTGTGCAGATAAGCTTGTGGGATCAGTGAAGTGTGGAGAATACGTTTTCCAGTTCTGGCTAAAGAATGGTAGCATTCTACACTAGGCATTTACTTGAAGAGTGGAAGTATATTTCTCCCATTCTTGCTGTCCTCAACACCTAATATACAAATATTGGTTGAATGTATTTGTCTAGTTAATATGTACTTGGGTTTTTCAGGGTTGATTTAAAACTATTTCATGACAGTTTGAGCATTCAAGTTTGTATCGTTTTAATTTATTTTTACTAAATGTGAAAAAAATTGTTTTTATGAAGATTGAAGTCCCCGCCTCAGTTATTCCCATAGAAGGAGAGGAAGACTAACTCCTGAGACCAGCTACCCAAATGGAGACTGGTTAAGATTCTCCGTAAGCCTGATCGTCAGACCTTCTGATACCAGTAGTCTGACCTATACACTCTGTGAGTACCTCCCTTTTTTATACATTGTATATTAGAGTATTTTGGGGTATCACACCATTTGGCGCTTTCTCCTCTTTTCTTTTGCTTATGCTCAATGCCAATGTGATGACTCTGTACCTTTTTAATGTTTGTATCACACGGCCAGCAGATTCAGTACAGTTTCATTCTACCTGCAAGGCAACATGCTACAAGAAGGGCAATACATCATAACATGATACTAGCATGGCAGTATACAGTTGCATGCCACCAGCAGGCTAATAAACCACTGCATTTCACCATCATGTCATTGTACCATCACATGCTACCAGCAGGGCAATACACCATTTAGATTTGCCAGCAGGGTAATACAACATTATGTGCCACCTGTAGGATAATTCATTATTACAGATTGGTGTGACCTGATACCTTTCACTTTAGAAAATCACCTTGGCTGGTAGCTCATTTCAGCAGTTGCTATTAAGTCTTGATCTGCCATCGTTGTGGGAAGTAAACTTTGGCTTTAAGCCATTACAGTTAATAGTGTGTTCTTGTGCTCTTGAATTCAAACACATCTTTTGGAATCAGTCAGATAGTTACCTGGTGGGAGTTAAGTACATATCAGCCTTTATAGGCACAACTTCCTGTTGTTAGTCTGATGTTTGTTACTGCACAAATGATTCTTGCCCCGAGCCAGACTGATTACATCGGTATAATCTTGGCCTGTTTAGCTTCTTTTGTCGGTGGATTTTGCAATGCCTTGCTTTGCCTAACCTTGCTACTTATTGATTTCCTGTCTCTTCAGCCCAGTCTCCCACAGCTCAAACCAACTAACAAATGGACTTTTCTTTTTCTGTCTTTGAAGAATCTATTTCACCAATAGAAGTTTGCCATAGAAAACTAAAGTAACAGTGTCACCTAGTGGTGATGTTTCAGAAGCTAAATTTGATTAAAAAAAGTCAAACAAATTTAACTTTCTTTATCTTGTAAACAAAGTATAACTGAATATCTGTCACATTTCTATGTAATAGTTTCAATAAGTAATAAAAAACAGATTTAACAAGAATCTTTTCTATTTATGTAATGTAACTATATAAATTAGTAGATTAAAACAGATGCACAGTCATGTAGTACAGCCGTTTTTCTTTTACTCCGCAAGTCTTTCAAGTTAGAAGAAAGGTAGTTACAGGAATAAATGCAATGCAAAGTAATGCAAATTACGTAGATCTACATTTGTGTCATCCCTCCCTTTTTGATAAATGAACCAGGATAACTTAATCAATGGCAGTAATTGCTGCAATCTAGATTGAATCTAGATTGAATTACTAATTCAAGTTTTGAAGGATCTGCTGTTTTGGCCAGTATAACATTTTTGGTTCAAAGTAAAAACACATTAAAATTATTTACAGGATTAAAACTAATGCCATTACAGGAAAAAATGAATCGTGTATTCACTAATTAAGAATCATAACATGTGTCCACAATTCCACATTTGAATTTATATCTCCATATTCCCATTAAGCCCCAAATCACCCACAAAGTTTTTCTTCTTACCACATAATCCCTCCACTCAGCAGTCCCTCTTCCTAACCTGTTTTTTTGTTCATGGACATATTTCTAGTTAGATACAAATTTCTGACCTCATTGACCTCTCCCACCTTAAATATTTCTAGCATTCCGCTTCATCCTTGTCGCTCTATGGTTAAAACTATCTCATTCTATCTGTAACATTTCTCTACATATCTAGTAGAACATGTGCAACGTATCACTTATGATTACATTTCCCAAACTTATGTGCACTGCAACATATAGCATGTTACCCCTCCTATTTTTCTCTTTGTATCACATATTGACCAATTAGACTGTAAGCTCATAACCCGGGAAGCAGTATCCTATTGTTCCTATGAATATGGCACTTATTGTAACCAATTTATTATACAATTTTTCTCCTGTATGGCACTGCATACACTAAGCTTTACCCACAAAATAAAAGAGGAGCAATTATGAAACAAGCTTACTGCACCATATGGGATAAGTACAGTGTCCAAAATCCCATTGATTTAATTGGTATTTTAACTTGAAAATTAGAGAGGCCTCCTGTGGGTTGGAAATCAATGTGTTGGGAGCTCTCTAGCACTAAATACTCATCTAGGATTTAACTACAATGAATGTTTATTCCTCTGCTACTGGGTAGTTGGTTTGCTTCAGACTTGCATCTTTTCTGTGGATAATGAACATTGCGAGCTGCCATATAAATAAAATGCTCCATACAGACATCAAAATAAATAAATAACATTTTAACTTTTTTTTTGTGAAAGTATTTTACTATGAATGATACACTAAGATTGTCTCTTGTTTTCAAGTACATCCTGGGTACTCATTTTATCCTCATCAGAAGGATACATTGACCTTGCTTAGATGAGAATCTGATGCATGAACAGATTCTATAGCTGGTGCATTAACCAACTGAGCTATTTCAACAGCTGCAAAAGCCTTCTTACCCATAAATATATTTCCTCAAAATGGAACTATTTGCACCTGCATGGACTTCTTTAAACATTTCTGTGTTCATCTGAATAGGAAAAATGCAAAACTTGAAATGATAAATCCCTATCTTCCTTCAGTCTATTCCTGGCCCATGTCCAGCCATTGGAATCAAACCTTGCAGTATGATAATAATTCTATACATAAGTGCCAGCCATGACCTAGGCCAAAGTCCCTTACTTTTAATCATAAGAATGTACTACAAGGACAATGCTAGAATATTCATGCAATAACAACATCTAGAACTGTGGGTTTTTTGTTTGTTTTGCTCAAGGTACCATTTATCCACAGTCTAGTATTCTAATGGGCACAGCTAATGTTTATAGGTTTAATATATATATACATAGAATGATTCTTAGGTCCCACAGTTAGAATGACAATAATGATCATATTGTGTGTAATTAGTTCTATAGATATAATTTGAAACATTGAGTTTTTTCTTACAGTGTTCATTGAAAAACACTGACCTAGACCTTATTTTGTTTATTTTGGCATCCAAACCTATTTTCATTTGTTTGTGCATAGAACAGGAGTGGCCAGTGGCCACCTGACAGATCTCCAGCTACAGCTGATGATGAGTTGCATCATAGTCCAACAAGAGCTGGAGGGCTGCAGGTTTTCCACTTCTGGTATGGTCATATACACAACAAAAAAGAAACATTATTATGAAAAAGCTGTGACTCCCTTTGATCTAAAGGTTACAAAACAGAGTAGATGGTTTCTGGACAAAGGAAACCCCATTCTCAGTTTGTATGTATGTATGTATGTATCTTTATTTATATGGCGCCACACAGTGTACGCAGCGCCTTACAATAGACATATGTTACAATAAATAAGAGGGGATGAAATAAGTGCGACATTCATAGAAACAATGGGAGAGAATTCCCTGCCCCAAGGAGCTTACAGTCTAAATGGATAAAGGGAGACATACAATGGGGTAAGAGGGTGTTAACTGCTGAGATTACAAGTGCTGAGTTTGGCCAAAGGCAGTGCATGGTCCTAGTGCTCCAGAAGATAAGACTTCAGGGTAGACTTAAAGACAGAGGGGGATTTTTCTAGGCGTAAGGAGAGGGGTATGGAGTTCCATAGGTATGGAGCAGAAAGCGAGAAAGGTTTGAGACGGGAGAGGGCAGAGGGTGTGGATGGTGCAACAAGAAGTGCATTGTGTGCTGAGCAAAGGAGGCGGCCAGGAACATAATAGGAGATGAGGGAAGAGATGTAAGGAGGGGTAGCCATGTGGAGAGCGTTAAAGGTGAGAAGAAGGACTTTGTAATTGATGCGCTGCTGAACTGGGAGCCATGACAGATGTCTGAGAATTATGTGGGCAGGTTCAGTTTTTGGGGAGAGTGTGGTGATTCGTGCAGCTGAGTTTAAAACAGATTGCATAGGTGAAAGATGAGTAGCAGGGAGGCCAGTTAGTAGGATATTGCAATAGTCTAAGCGGGACAGAATGAGGGCACGTATAAGAGTTTTAGTAGTTTGTTGGGAGAGGAACGGGCGGATTTTAGCAATGTTACGGAGAAAGAAGCGAGATGATCTAGCCACAGAGTTAATGTGAGGGGAGAAGGAAAGAGAGGAATCAAATATGGCCCCAAGGCAGCGTGCTGAGCTGACCGGATCAATATCAATTCCATCAACTGTAATGGTGAAGCTAGGGGTTCGGCAAGGTCTTGGTGGGAAGATTAGCAGTTCGGTTTTGGCCATGTTAATCTTCAGCTGACGCTGTGCCATCCAGGAGGAAGTGGCCAAGAGGCAGTCTGAAATTTGCAGCTGGATTTGTGGTGAAAGATCAGGAGTGGAGATGTAAATTTGGGTATCGTCAGCATATAGATGGTATTTAAAGCCAAATGAACTAATAAGTTCACCCAATGAAAGAGTGTACAGTGAGAAAAGCAGAGGACCCAGAACGGAGCCTTGAGGCACCCCCACAGACAGAGGGACCGTGGAGGAGGTGTTATTGTTAGAGGACACAAAAAAGGAACGTTGTGAGAGATAGGAGGAGAGCCATGAAGCAGCTTGATTTCGGAAACCAAGACTGTGGAGAATTTGAGCAAGCAGAGAATGGTTAACTGTGTCAAAGGCAGAGGATAAATCGAGTAGTATAAGTATTGAAAACTGTCCTTTGGCTTTTGCAGTCTGGAGATCATTAGCCACCCTGCAGAGAGCGGTCTCAGTTGAATGACCGCACCGGAAACCAGACTGCATCGGATCCAAAAGACAGTTAGAGTTGAGGAATTTGGTTATTTGGGAGAAGACCAGGCGTTCTAGGAGTTTTGAGGTAAGTGGCAGAAGGGAGACAGGTCGATAGTTAGAGAGACAGGAGGGGTCAGGTTAGTCTTTTTGAGCAGGGGTTTAATTTGGGCCTGTTTGAAGGAAGAAGGGAAGGTGCCTGTGGAGAGAGAAGTGTTGAAGATGTGTGTTAATATAGGTGTAAGGACTGGTGCAAGTGGTTTGAGTAAGTGGGAGGGCAAAGGGTCCAAGGAGCAGGTAGTGAGGTGGGTAGATAGGAGAAGTTGAGAAACTTCTTCCTCTGCTATTGGGGTAAAACTCTCAAAGTATGATGAGGGGGGTTTGGGGAGAGAGAGTTCGGAGGCAGATGGAATAGTAGGAATCTGTTTTTGAATAGATTCCACCTTGTGCTTGAAGTGATCTGCAAAAGCTTGAGGTGAATGTATGGGGTGAGAGGAAGCAGTGGAAGGATGGAGCAAGGAGTCAAAGACCGCAAAGAGACGGCGCGGGTTTGATTTATTGTTGTGGATTAGTATGGTGTAGTATTCTTGTTTAGCTTTTGATAAAGCAGAATGCAGGCAGGACAGCATAAATTTGAAGTGGATGAAATCTGCATGTGAGCGAGATTTCCTCCAAAGGCGTTCAGCAGAACGAGTGCAGGAGCGTAGGAAGCGGGTGTGGGAGTTGAGCCAGGGTCGTGGATTGACTTGGCGGCTCCGTTGTGGTTTCAGTGGGGCAAAGGAATCAATAGCAGAGGATAGAATGGAGTTGTAGGAGTTAACTAGAATGTCTGTGTCAGAGTGGCTAGCAAAGAGGAAAGATTAGAGTTAAGTGAGGCGCTCATCCCAGCAAGATCAAGTGAGCGGGTATCCCTTATAAATCTGTTGGTAGGAGGGATGGGGGAAGGGGCAGTGTGAGAAAGAGAGAAGGATATAAGATGGTGGTCTGATAGAGGGAATGGGGAAACTGTGAGAGAGGAAAGGTCCAGACCCTTTGTAAAAACAAGATCGAGGCAGTGACCAGCTTTGTGAGTGGCACTGTCGGTCCACTGCTGGAGATCAAGGGAAGCGGTTAGATCTAGAAGATGGGAAGCCCAGGGGACAGAGGGGTTGTCAATATGACAGTTAAAATCACCCAGAATAAGGACAGGATTGTCAGTGGAGAGAAAGAAGGAGAGCCAGGATTCAAAATCTGAGAGAAAGTTTGAAGGAGAAGAGGAGTTAGTAGGTGGCCTGTATATTACAGCCACGCGCATAGACAGGGGGTAATAGAGCTGGATTGCGTGTACTTCAAATGAAGAAAAGTGCACACATGGTGGGATTGAGAGGGTCTGGAAGCGGCAGCGGGAGGAGAGAAGGAGACCTACCCCCCCACCTCGACCAGTGGATCGAGGGGTGTGTGAGAAGCAGAACCCTCCATGAGACAGTGCAGCCTCCACAGCTGTGTCCTGTGCAGATAACCAAGTTTCTGTGAAGGCAAACAACTGCAGTGATTGCTCACAGAAACAATCATGAATGGGGGTTGTCTTGTTAACTATGGAGCGGGTGTTCAACAGAGCACAGGAGAAGGGGAGAAAGGAGGGTGAATAAAGAGGAATGTTTATGAGATTTGAGGGGTTAGAACCCTCCAAGTTGCAGTGGGAGGAAATGGTGGGCCGTGGCTGATAGCAGGTGGGTATGGGGATTGGGCCGGGATTGGGAGCAATATCCCCTGCAGCAAGCAGAAGGATAAGACAAAGGGCAGAGATGTGGAGTGGGATTTGTATTGGTGCTTAGGAATAGGGACTGCAGAGGTAGAAGGGGTTAAAATCTGGAGAAGTGTGTAGGAGCAGACAGGTGTGAAGGGGAGGAGAGAGGGAGAGATGTGTATGTAGTTTGTAAAGTCAAGGGGAGAGCTGAGGCTGACAAGAATCCTGGGGAGCACTGAACATATAACAACAAAATAAATAGCAGATGTAAACATTGCAAGTCCAAATCTGATGCCAGAGAAGAAATGTCTTTGCTGATTATCTTCTTACAGGTGCTCCTTACAGGTAATGCAGGATTTCTGGTGCCTTGTGTGTTGTCCTCATTGTTGAACTCAGTTGTTAAACTCTTGGAAACACTTTAGAAGAGGGGCACTTAGGAAGAGGGGTACAAATGCTCTGTCCCCAGCAAATGCTTTCCCCCAATGTGTGTCCAGATATATAGGCCACAAACTATTGATTAGCAATCAAACTATCAACATATCAAAGGATGGAGCAAAAGGCTGAGGGAAATGGAAGGTGTGAGAGGGAAATTAACTCTCCAAGGGAATGCAGACACACAGTCTATGAGCTAGCAGGGTTGATAAATTAGATACACAAGATGTTAATATCTGTTCATACCCAGACAAATATAGCTCCAGACGCACCAGGCACACAAGGGGTTAATATGTCAACAAGGCAGATGATACACTGTTCATACCTGTGGATGAGAAGAGAAGAGAATGGGTCACCCAATAACTCAGTTGTTAAACTCTTGGAAACACTTTAGAAGAGGGGCACTTAGGAAGAGGGGTACAAATGCTCTGCCCCCAGCAAATGCTTTCCCCCAATGTGTGTCCAGATATATAGGCCACAAACTATTGATTAGCAATCAAACTATCAACATATCAAAGGATGGAGCAAAAGGCTGAGGGAAATGGAAGGTGTGAGAGGGAAATTAACTCTCCAAGGGAATGCAGACACACAGTCTATGAGCTAGCAGGGTTGATAAATTAGATACACAAGATGTTAATATCTGTTCATACCCAGACAAATATAGCTCCAGACGCACCAGGCACACAAGGGGTTAATATGTCAACAAGGCAGATGATACACTGTTCATACACAGACAAATATAGCTCCAGACGCACCAGGCACACAAGGGGTTAATATGTCAACAAGGCAGATGATACACTGTTCATACCCAGACAAATATAGCTCCAGACGCACCAGGCACACAAGGGGTTAATATGTCAACAAGGCAGATGATACACTGTTCATACCCAGACAAATATAGCTCCAGACGCACCAGGCACACAAGTTTGCCCTGGTGTTAGTATAATTAACCTGTACTCCTGGCAACTTTGTCCAGTTGGAGGCACTGCAGTAGATAAATGACCCCATGCTTCTTTCTGCTCTCAACCCAACAGAAGCTCAAGATCCTGGAAAATCACAGGTTATCACCACTTATAAGGGATTTATGGAAGAACCCTGGGGCCAAGAGGAAAAAAATAAAGATTTACAGTTTTGAATTTTAAAATAAAAAAAAATTACTTTTCAGGTGAAAAATTCTGTCTTTAAAACTCAAAATCTTGACTTTAAAACTTGAAAAAAAGATGGTACCATGTTAGCCAGTAGAACAGATTCAGTGTGAGTTCTTTACTACACTGAATTGACTTGAAATTATGACTTTAAAACTCAAAATCTTCATTTTGAAATTTGAAATTCTGACTAAATAGTTTATATTTTGAAATTAAAACTTGAAATTCTGACTTTAAAAGTCATCATTTCAAGTTTTAAAGTCAGAATTTTGCATTATAAAATAAAAAATTGAATTGTTTTAATCTTGGCCCAGGGCTCTTCTGTTGGGATTACATACAGTGCATATAATCAGAGATGCATTAATTTTGTCAATCCGTTGATATTGTATGGAATGTGGATTATGCCATTAAATAAGAGGAACTGATTTAATCACATTTAATTTTAAAAGAACACTAAGAGCGAAACATGGAATTGGTTAAAACATAACTTTTAAGACCATGTTCTTCCAACTGTTGTGCATACTCTGAAGTTCAGCCAATAGATAAGGACGTTAGTATTGCTGCACTGGCAAATTAGTACAGTTGCCCAACAAAGTTCCGCAAAAGGCAATAACGGATTCTGTTCTATATATAAGACTATATTCCAGGCCTCATAAAACAAATCATAAATTTTACAGGTGCTACTAGCTAGCATGAAGTACAGGATAAAAATCCTTTAAGTGACAGAGATGTATCCATTACATTGCACTGTGTTGGATAACTCTCTGTCATTCAAAGGGTTAAGAGTACATAACCCAAGTTTGTTTTTTGGCATCATTACTTCATTAAGTGATTTGAGTTCAGAGGGGATATGACTGCCCTTTGGTGATTCGCTACTGTGTGTGCAAACTCCATAGCCCTGCTGTCCCAGAGAGGAGCATATATATGTGTATGTATATGTATATATATATATATATATATATATATATATATATATATATATACATACAGTGAGGGAAAAAATATTTGATCCCCTGCTGATTTTGTACATTTGCCCACTGACAAAGAAATGATCAGTCTATAATTTTAATGGTAGGTTTATTTGAACAGTGAGAGACAGAATAACAACAAAAAATCCTGAAAAGCGCATTTCAAAAAAGTTATAAATTGATTTTGCATTTTACTGAGTGAAATAAGTATTTGACCCCCTATCAATCAGCAAGATTTCTGGCTCCCAGGTGTCTTTTATACAGATAACAAGCTGAGATTAGGAGCACTCTCTTAAAGGGAGTGCTTCTAATCTCAGCTTGTTACCTGTATAAAAGACACCTGTCCACAGAAGCAATCAATCAATCAATCAGATTCCAAACTCTCCACCACAGCCAAGACCAAAGAGCTGTCCAAGGTTGTCAGGGACAAGATTGTAGAGTTACACAAGGCTGGAATGGGCTACAAGACCATCACTAAGCAGCTTGGTGAGAAGGTGACAACAGCTGGTGCGAGTATTCGCAAATGGAAGAAACACAAAATAACTGTCAATCTCCCTCGGTTTAGGGCTCCATGCAAGATCTCACCTCATGGAGTTTCAATGATCATGAGAACGGTGAGGAATCAGCCCAGAACTACACGGGAGGATCTTGTCAATGATCTCAAAGCAGCTGGGACCATAGTGTAACGGTTTGTTCAACAATCAGACACAGTAGGTTAGGATAAAACACAGTTTTATTAAAAAACACAATGAAAATACCCTTAGCGGGCTATAGCATACCACAGCAGAATAGACAGGAGTAATATAGGACTTAGACTTATGCCTACATAGGACCAGTATAACAGTAAAAGAGAGAGAGCACATATACTGCCACAGGTCAGGCATGACAAGGAGAACTCAACACAGCATGGGTTAAAGTCCAGTTGATATAATCAGTCTCTGATGTGGTGTGTTCAGTAACGCCCAGTATGATGGAATAACAGCGATAAGGAGACCGGTGCAGTAACGGAGGCAACAGTACTCTGCACTAGTTGAATAGGACAGAGCCAATGGCACCGGCTGGTGCCATCAAGGAGGCAACAGTACTCTGCAAGAGCTGAATTGAATAAAACCAATGGCACCCGGCCGGTGCAGTCAAGGAGGCAACAGTATTCTGCAAGAGCTGAATTGAATAGAGCCAATGGCACCCTGCCGGTGCAGTAACGGAGGCAACAGTACTCTGCAAGAGCTGAACGGAAACGCAACCACGGGCACCCTGCCAGAGCAGTAACGGAGGCAACAGTAGCTCTGCAAGAGTTAACGGAGGGCTCGTAGCAGTAACGGAGGCAACAGTAGCTCTGCAAGAGTTAACGGAAGGCTCAGAAGTAACGGAGGCAACAGTAGCTCTGCAAGAGTTTACGGGATGCTCAGCGGAATGTATACTGCCGGAGCAGTAACGGAGGCAACAGTGACACACTGTCTGGTAGGCCCAGACTAGGTGGAAGTAATAATGTCACCCAGCGACACGATGAAGCAGGAACTGGAGAGCTGGGCCGGATCACAGAGCAGGAACATCAGACAAGCCTGGTCAGGTCACAGAGCAGGAACGTCAGCCAGGCTGGGTCGAATCACAGAGCAGGAACGTCAGACAAGCCGAGTCCGGTCACGGTGCAGGAACGTCAGCCAGGCCAGGTCGGATCACGGAGCAGGAACCAGAAGCGGAGTAGTCAAACGGGCCAAGTCGGTACATGGAAATACAGCAACTCAAGTCAGCACTTGTATAGGAACACCACGAAAGGGCACCAGACTGATGCCAGAGCCCAGTATAAAAAGGCCTTACTGGGCGGGCCAAACCAAGCTCAGCCAATAGGAGCGCAACACACAGAGACTGACAGGAAAAGAACAGCCACCATGATACATAGTCAACAAGACAACAATTGGTAACACACTACGCTGTGAAGAACTGAAATCCTACAGCGCCCACAAGATCCTCTTGCTCAAGAAAGCACATGTACAGGCCCGTCTGAAGTTTGCCAATGAACATCTGAATGATTCAGAGGAGAACTGGGTGAAAGTGTTGTAGTCAGATGAGACCAAAATAGAGCTCTTTGGCATCAACTCAACTCACCGTGTTTGGAGGAGGAGGAATGCTGCCTATGACCCCAAGAACACCATTCCCACCGTCAAACATGGAGGTGGAAACATTATGCTTTGGGGGTGTTTTTCTGCTAAGGGGACAGGACAACTTCACTGCATCAAAGGGACGATGGACGGGGCCATGTACCGTCAAATATTGGGTGAGAGCCTCCTTCCCTCAGCCAGGGCATTGAAAATGGGTCATGGATGGGTATTCCAGCATGACAATGACTCAAAACACATGACCAAGGCAACAAAGGAGTGGCTCAAGAAGAAGCACATTAAGGTCCTGGAGTGGCCTAGCTAGTCTCCAGACCTTAATCCCATAGAAAATCTGTGGAGGGAGCTGAAGGTTCGAGTTGCCAAATGTCATCCTCGAAACCTTAATGACTTGAGAGGATCTGCAAAGAGGAGTGGGACAAAATCCCTCCTGAGATGTGTACAAACCTGGTGGCCAACTACAAGACGCATCTGACCTCTGTGATTGCGAACAAGGGTTTTGCCACCAAGTACTAAGTCATGTTTTGCAAAGGGGTCAAACACTTCACTCAGTAAAATGCAAATCAATTTATAACTTTTTTGAAATGCATTTTTCAGGATTTTTTGGTTGTTATCCTGTCTCTCACTGTTCAAATAAACCTACCATTAAAATTATAGACTGATAATTTCTTTGTCAGTGGGCAAACGTACAAAGTCAGCAGGGGATCAAATAATTTTTTCCTTAACTGTATATATATATTTTGAATGGATTTTTTTCTTTTTGAATGCTAGAGAGGTTTCCAGTGCATTGCAGAGCTATGTGTTGGAGACTTTACTCATTTTCAACAGGTTAAAGGAGGTTAAAAGGCCCACTGAGAGTTCTCCAAATGTCTGTTTCTCCCCTATGGTGTGGTTGGTTTGCCCCAGAATTGCTCATCTTTACTTTAATGCTTAAGTCCCTTAATATAAAGATGTAAAACAAGTTTAGAATGTATAAGTCATTCTATAAATAATCAAAACATACCAATAAGCTTGATTATTGTTCTGTGAATGGAAAATTATGTAAAATGCCTTATGTTGTTGCTTTTTAAGACTTGTATTTTCATAAAAAAGTGCCCGATCTCAGTCAAAATGTGTACATATTTGCAATGAGTCACTAAAATGACATTTTGCATTTCCAATAATACCAATGAGGGAGAGACAATTCTCTCAGCAGCAGATTTGTCACAATCCAAGAGAAGTATTTGCATAGCTGTCCAATTCCTATGTTATTTATCTCATCTTGGTGAATCTGCAGCCCATGTGTAAATGGTTAGCCTTTCCCTTCCTTGTGGTGATAACAAAATACAGAACCTGGAGTTCAATTTTCAGTCCTCTGACAACCAAAAGCTTTGGAATTCAACAAGTCCCCACATGAGTACCACACCCAGGTCATTTATGTCTAGTTCAGCCCATCTAACAGCATTGTGGGTGACTTGGGCAATTATATAAACGTTTTCTGTTGTTTATTTCACCTGCTGTTAGGTGAAACCAGGCAGGTCTCAGCATATATTAAAAGTGCTGATTCTAAACTAATTGTTTAATAAAGCAACTGCAAAGTGCCATGTAAGGTTATTTGTGGAAAGCCTAACATGATTCGAAACCACAGCTAGAGACTCTTTGGACTTCTGATCTGCCGTTTCATCCCCTGCAAATCTATTAGATAGTTCAGGGATAGGAGGACGAGAAGCCATCATCTCCCTCTAATAGCTTTCTGAAGGGTAACGGTCCCACTATCACTTGGTCTGAGCAACAGTGGGACCCCTGGAAAATCAATGGCATTCTCTGTAGTACTACCGAGCTTGACAAGTGCAGCCCAGTTTTTGGTTTGAGCCTCTCTGTGGCTCAATATTTTCACAATTTCACTGGACCCTTTATTAAAATCTTCCCTTATACTAGGTTTTGAAGTTTTTTTTTGAAAACTCATTCCCCTCTTGTATTTACCCTATCCCTCCTAAAACGTGCATATTATTTTAAGACACTCTTTCTCAATGATATTCCTCAGGGTACACCAACAATGCAGATTTTCAAGATAACCAGGCTTGACTACAGGTACCCCTGTCACTGTTATTAAGATAGCTCTGATTAATTAGGGTTATCCTTAGATCCTGATTTGTTGGTGTGCCCCTAGTATTGATGCTGAGAAACACTGATCTAGATTGTCTGCCCAGTCATCTGTATCATCCAACTGGATTTTAAGTAACATAGTAACATAGTTGATGAGGCTGAAAAAAGACATGTTAATCATATTCAGCCCATGCCATATCACCCCTGTTGATCAAGAGGATGGAGAAAACACATTGAAGTCATTTCTAATGAATCTCCAAGTGGGTAGAAAAAGTTATGTCTGACTTCAAATGGCAGTCAAATATTTCCCTGTATCAACATCCTATCTGCTTTGAAGCCAATATTGTTCTGTGCTAGATAGGTATCCATTACTTTTTTTTAAAGCAATTTCAGTATCTGCAAGCAGAGCATCCAAAGGAAAATAATTTAATAACTTTTCTGGCCTTTCTGTAAAAAAAAAAAATTCCTGCTTTTCAACTAGTCTTATTGGATGACCTCTTGTTCTTTGCACAGCTCTTTGAGTAAATAGTTACTTGGAGAGTCCCTTGTATTGGCCTTTGATTATATTTGTAAATGATAATCATATCACCCCTTAGATATCTCTTCTCTAATGTAAACAAACCCAGCTTGGCTAGTCTCTTTTTATAATTCAAATCCTCCAATCCCTTTATCAGTTTTGTTGCACATGTCTGCGCTTTTCCACTTCAATAATGTTTTTTTTTTTTTAAAAACTGGTGCTCAAAACTGTACTCCAGGTTTTAGATGAGGTACTACAAATGATTTATATAGAGGTAGAATTATATTAGCATCCCGTGCATTTATACCCCTTTTTATGCAGGTTAGTGCCCTATTCTCTTTTGTAGCAGCTGAGTGATAGCGCACAGTGCTGTGAAGTGTATTGTATATCAGTACTCCTATTTTTTTCTTATGAGAAGTAGTTTCTTATTTAGTGTACATGTAGCATGCATGTTTCTACAGCCCAGATGCATATCCTTACATTTATCTACACAAACCTCATCTGCCACTTTTCTGAACTTTCATTCAGTTTATCTAAATCTTTCTGCAAAGAAAAAACATCCTGCTCTGTATGTATTTCCTGACACAGCTTAGTGTCATCAGCAAAGATTGAGCCATTAATTTCAATTCCCACTTCTAGATCATTAATAAACAAATTAAAACCATTGGGCTCAGGACTGAACCCTGTGGCACCCCATTTACAATTTTAGATAAACTTGAAAAGGTTCCATTTAGAACAACTCTGCCATCTATCAATTAACCAGTTCTCCATCCGTGCACAGATATCACCTCCCAAACCAAAAGCTTTTAATTTATGCAGTAACCTGTTGTGAGACACAGTATCAAATACTTTTTGCAAACTCCAAGTATACTACATCAAAAGCAATTTCCTTGTCCAAAGTACTACTTACCCTTTTCATAAAATGCAAAAAAATTAGTTTTAACATGATCTATTCTTCATAGAACCATGCTGGCTCCTACTAATAATATTGCTGGTCTTCACATAGTTCTGAATAGTGTCAATTAGTAAACCGTCTAATATCATACCCACTAAGGAAGTCAAGATCACAGGTCTATAATTTCCTGTTTTAGATCTTTCCCCCCTTTTGAACAATGGTACTACATTAGCTTTCCTCCAATCACAGAACACTAAACCAAATGAAAGAGAATCAATAAATATAGAGTATAATGGTCTTGGTATTACTGAACTAAGTTCCTTAATTACCCTTGGGTGTATATCAGGTCCAGGTGCTTTAATTCCCATACCTCAAAGATCATACTGCAGTGCTAATTCATTGCAATCAACTTTGATTTCTTCACCTTAACAACCAGACAACAAGCATTTGTAAGTGTATATTTTGAAAATGTGCAGATTTGAAAAATGATAACTTTGTTTGTACTGGACTGTAACATAGGCACCTCCCTATTTGCTGAATTTGCCATGCCCATGTAAGAGAAAATATAGTTTGGCTGCTGACAGGTTGCTGCAAAATACTTGTTCTATATCAAGGAGAGAGAACTTGCAGACTTTATTTACAGTCATTCCCTACTGGCATTATAGCTTTTTAGTGTAGTGCTGCCAGGGGGACTATTTCTAAATAGACAGAGAAAGAAAAATAATAATGTTCTCCAGTAAGGAAGGAAACATGTGACTCCAGCATGTGACCATAATTGCTTAGTTGAATTGACTATACTGTATTGTATTGTACTTTAATGTGACACAACCAAAAAAAAAAAAAACCTTTAGCAAAAGAAAGGCTGATGTGCTGAGAACTGGAACAATTTCGGAGAAAAACAGTTGTGCCGTACATGACAAATAAAAACGCCCAAACTTAATAACGATTTCACTTAAAAAATGCATTTGCATGATGTTGGCGATCTCTCTAACCTTAAAGGGGTTAGAAGTCCCTTTTTATTCAATGGGAATTTTTATTTTTCCTGTTTAGAGCAGTTGGTTTGACTCATAATGACTCCAGTTTATCTTAGTACATCAGTGTAGCAATTACTTTGTCTCTTCTCTCAGCAGCAAGAGATTTATCCTCCACATTTATTGTAAACTGAATAATAAAGTAAGTAAGATTCTACTTCATGGTGTCGGTAAATGAAGTACTAATGAAGTACTAATCCGATTGTTGAAATAATTCTTCTCAAGCTGAATTTAATCTGCTGACTAAGATATAAATATATGTTTGTGTGCAACTGAAGAACATCACAGCTTGTGCATGTGATACGTGTTCACTAATTAGGCTGTTTTACAGCAGTCAGACACAAAACAGGAACACAAACATCTGCAGTTTGAAACTGCATGCATTAATATTGACAACAATTTGATTGTATGTTAAAGAAAAATTGACATTACTATTGAAAACAAGTCGACTTTATGTGTAAGAAAAAATGTAAAAACTGTAGTTGTGTAAAACCTTCTTTTTTCTTGATTTATCGTAGGACCGTTTCACAAGGGAGACACCAAAGCAGTGATGGTGTGATGGTTTTGCCACCTGTAGTGAAAAGTAAAATGCTGGACTATTGGTGCCTTTTCATGGGTAATTATTGCTTCATATGAACACAGTAAAGTCCAACAAGCTGCACCATTACAAATTTCATCAGGAATGCAAAAGAGATTGAGTAGAGCACAGATGTCTATGGAGCCATAGGAAGATGTTTGATGCAATCAGAGTTGGAAATTACCATAGCAACCTCCAATGAATGGCCAATTCACATAAGTGTCAGCCAATAATGTTCATCTGCTGCTCACATGGACTGGCCATCAACCATGCTCACCAATAGGAGACTGCAGGGAGAACCCAGAAGAAGAGTCACTATAGAACATGGCACTAAAAGTGTAGCATCGTGCTGCTGCCGTTTTCTATGTGAAAATGCCCTCATGTACAAGAAAAGTCAAATAAATCTGGGGCAAACCAATTTCACCACGGAGGACAAATGAAAATTCCTATTAATTTAAATGGGTTTTAACTCGTTCAGTTCTAGGGAGACTTCAACATTGTATAAAGGTCCGAGCATTCTTAGTCCCTGACTGGAAAGCTCCCTGCAAGAAGAAATTATGTGAGCTCACAACATAAAAGTGAAGAAATAAATAAGCGAAGCTGAAAAAAGCATAGGCAATTTGACTTTACATATTATGTACTTGCATATTATGTAATGCCAAAATAAGATTGAACTGTCTCTTTAAGACTCAGTCTCTCCATCCCTAAAATTAACAGAATATATTTAAACAAAAAATGATTTTTAGACAAAATATTGAAGAGATGAAACTCTTTAAAACAGGATATTATTATCCCTGGCTGAAGTATTTTTTACATACCATGATCCATTACAGTATGTGCATCTATGTGTGGCAGGATCATACATATCAGTATGGCATAGTATGCTGTCCTTGAAATACTGTGACCCCAGTCAATATGCTGATTCTTAACACCTGATAACACTATTGGCTATAAATTAAAAAATGTATGGATTTCTGCTTGTTTGCAAGAAGGTGCTCTTAGCTTCCCCTAAAGCCACTTCCCTACTCCTCACATGACCCCACCCACTAGCATCACCTACTTCTACTATTTACAGAAAATATACTTACCCTATAGCATGCAAATACAAAGAAAGGTACAGATGTCTCCATTGCAATGCTTTACAATGCACCGAAAACCACTCTATCATCCAAGTAGTTACATTATGGCCAGTAAAGTAGTATGTAAGCTGGTACATAAACTATCCACCATTAACCAGGGGCATCAGGATTGCTCTTGCAACATCTAAGACTCAGAAAGGCTGGCTCACCAGAGGCACTTCTCACAACTTGGCACTCTAGGCAGTTGTCTAATCTGCCTAATGATAAATCCGACCCTGCCTACATTCCATTGATTTGATAAGTGTTAACCCTGGTTTTATCTAGCAGATTTTCATGGAAGTCTATGGTTACATTTTTAAATAAAACTTTTCACAGCTAAATGTGAAAATGTGAAATGTGAGTGCAGTTTGCTCAATTTAATAACCCCTGTGGGGGCTTGAAGACCTATATGTGTCACTGTCACATTTCATGAAGTAAGATGCAAGAGGTTTTAACTATTCCCCACATACTGCACATATGTGAACTATTCTGAGTAGTGATGAGCGAGCATGCTCGGCCGAAGCTCGGTTCGGCTCGAGCATCGCTCTGCTCGGCACATGGCGGTACTCGTACGAGTACCGCATGTGCTCGCCCGCCATGTTCGGGTCTCCTCCCCGCACGTTTCGCGGCTGCTGCGCAGCCAATAAACGTGCAGGGAGGCTCTGACATCAGTGTAATGCCAGCAGCCATGTTGGCTGCTGGCATTACACTGATTGGCTGGCCAGAACCCGTGATCGGGTGCTGTATAGCACGTGACCAGCGAGTTCGGCTCAGTCTTAGCCAGGGAGAGATGAGGATAGGAAGGGAAAGTCAGTGTAGGCAGAAAAAAAGTGCGTTTGAACAACAAAAAGACCCAAAAGTCCTTTTTAGGACTATTGTGTGTGGGGGCAGCAGATATATTTTGTTTTGGGGGGCAGAGTTAAAAAAAAAAAAGTCACATATTCCGTTCACTGTGCCTAGCCGCAGATTAGCAGCACATTCTGTTTAGTGTGCAGAGTTGGAGATTAGCAGCACATTCTTTTTAGTGTGCAAAGTTGCAGATTAGCAGCACATTCTGTTTAGTGTGCAAAGTTGCAGATTAGCAGCACATTCTTTTCAGTGTGCAAAGTGTAAAATATAAAAGTCACATATTCCGTTCACTGTGCCTAGCCGCAGATTAGCAGCACATTCTGTTTAGTGTGCAAAGTTGCAGATTAGCAGCACATTCTGTTTAGTGTGCAAAGTTGGAGATTAGCAGCACAATCATTTTAGTGTGCAAAGTTGCAGATTAGCAGAACATTCTGTTTAGTGTGCAAAGTTGCAGATTACCAGCACATTCTTTTCAGTGTGCAAAGTGTAAAATATAAAAGTCACATATTCCATTCACTGTGCCTAGCCGCAGATAAGCAGCACATTCTGTTTAGTGTGCAAAGTTGCAGATTAGCAGAACATTCTGTTTAGTGTGCAAAGTGTAAAATATAAAAGTCACATATTCCATTCACTGTGTCTAGCCGCAGATAAGCAGCACATTCTGTTTAGTGTGCAAAGTTGCAGATTAGCAGAACATTCTGTTTAGTGTGCAAAGTGTAAAATATAAAAGTCACATATTCCATTCACTGTGTCTAGCCGCAGATAAGCAGCACATTCTGTTTAGTGTGCAAAGTTGCAGATTAGCAGAACATTCTGTTTAGTGTGCAAAGTGTAAAATATAAAAGTCACATATTCCATTCACTGTGCCTAGCCGCAGATAAGCAGCACATTCTGTTTAGTGTGCAAAGTTGCAGATTAGCAGAACATTCTGTTTAGTGTGCAAAGTGTAAAATATAAAAGTCACATATTCCATTCACTGTGCCTAGCCGCAGATAAGCAGCACATTCTGTTTAGTGTGCAAAGTTGCAGATTAGCAGCACATTCTGTTTAGTGTGCAAAGTGTAAAATATAAAAGTCACATATTCCATTCACTGTGTCTAGCCGCAGATAAGCAGCACATTCTGTTTAGTGTGCAAAGTTGCAGATTAGCAGAACATTCTGTTTAGTGTGCAAAGTGTAAAATATAAAAGTCACATATTCCATTCACTGTGCCTAGCCGCAGATAAGCAGCACATTCTGTTTAGTGTGCAAAGTTGCAGATTAGCAGCACATATTCCGTGTAATATGAAGAAGGCGGGTAAAAAGGGACGGGGAAGTGGACGTGATCCTGATAGTTCAGGGCGCGGGTCAGGACGCGTAGAAACTGTGCCTGGTGCTAGAGCACAAGAAAGAAAGACATCCACCATACCTAGCTTCATGTCTCAGTTTACAGGGCGTCGCAGGACATCACTCTCGAGGTCAGACCACTGCGAACAGGTGGTCGGTTGGATTTCAGCTGATACTGCTTCCAGTCGGTTAAGCACCACCCTGTCTTCCACCAAGTCCACTCTCAGTAGCCAAGAGTCTGGTCAACATAATCCTCACCCTGATCATCCTTCCTCCCACCATAGAGGGTCTGGTCAAAGAAGTGATCCCACACTGGGATATAGTGAGGAGCTCGTCTCATCATCAATCCTTCATTTGAACCTCTCTCCAAGCACGCTTGCAGAGGAACATGACATCTTGTGCCCTGATTCACAACCTCTAGAGGGTACCCAATCACAAGAAGATGACAGATGTGAACGGCATTTAAGGTCAAAGGAAGTAGTGGATGATGATGATGATGATGAGACACAGTTGCCATCAAATCAACCACTATTACTGTCTCAAGACCTTGATGAGGAGGATGATACACAGTTGTCAATGACTGAGTATGTGGTGGGATCAAGAAATGAGGAGGATGATCAGAGTGAGGAAGTGGAGGAGGACTTGGTGGACGATGAGGTGACTGACCCCACCTGGGAAGGTGTAGAGCCGAGCGATGACAGCAGTCCTGAGGGTGAGCCATCTGCAGCACCGCAACAGGCTGGAAGAGGCAGTGGTGTGGCTACAGAAAGAAGGCGGACTGCACCAAACCGGCCCGCAAATGTTCCACGGAGCACCCCCTTGCGTAAATCTCCCTTGCCAAGGGCTAGGTGTTCCGCGGTATGGCGTTTTTTTAAGGAAAGTGCGGACGACAAAAAAATTGTAGTTTGCAACCTGTGCCACACCAGAATGAGCCGAGGCATGAACACTAGAAACCTCACCACCACCAGCATGATCCGACACATGGCATCCAAGCACCGTAATAAGTGGGAGGAACACCCGGATCGCCAATCTGTGTCTGCAGGCCACACCACTGCTTCCTCTTCCCCTGTTTTCGGTGCCGGCCAATCGCCTGTCGAAGGCGCAGGCCCGCATACCTCCCGCCCTGCACCTGTACCATCTGAAGCACCATCAGCGACCACATCCACTTCCCTGTCCCAGCGCAGCGTCCAAATGTCGTTACCCCAGGCATTTGAGCGCAAGCGAAAATACCCAGCCACCCACCCACAGGCCATAGCACTAACCTCACACCTTTCCAAATTACTGGCCATCGAAATGCTGCCATTTAGGCTTGTGGAGACTGAGTCCTTCCGCAGCCTGATGGCAGCAGCTGTCCCTCGGTACGCAGTCCCCAGCCGCCACTACTTTTCCCGGTGTGCCGTCCCCGCCTTACACCACCATGTGTCCCGTAACATCACCCGTGCCCTGACCAACGCAGTTACTGGGAAGGTCCACTTAACGACTGACACATGGACAAGTGCTTGTGGCCAGGGACGCTACATTTCCCTGACGGCACGCTGGGTGAATGTCGTGGAGGCTGGGAGCGACTCGGACCCTGGGATGGCACAGGTGCTACCCACGCCGAGGATTGCAGGCCCTACCTCCATCAGGGTTTCCGCCAGCACCTACGTTATTGGCTCCTCCTCCTCCTCCGTTTCCACCTCCGAATTCTCTGCGTGCAGCGCCACTCACCCATCAGCCGGTAGCTGGAAGCAGTGTAGCACTGCAGTGGGGAAGCGTCAACAGGCCGTGCTGAAGCTGATCTGCCTTGGGGACAAACAGCACACGGCCTCAGAGCTGTTGCAGGGGATTAGTCACCAGACCGAGCAGTGGCCCTCGCCACTCAACCTGCAACCAGGCATGGTTGTGTGTGATAATGGGCGTAACTTGGTGGCGGCTTTGGAGCTCGGCAAGCTCACACACGTACCATGCCTAGCGCATGTATTTAATTTAGTGGTTCAGCGATTTCTAAAAACCTACCCCAATTTGCATGATCTCTTGACCAAGGTGCGCCGCGTGTGTGCACATTTCCGTAAGTCATCAACAGCTTCAGCCGGCCTGTTGAAGCTGCAGCAGCGCTTACAATTGCCAGCTCACCGGCTGCTGTGTGACGTGAGCACGCGCTGGAACTCCACCTTCCACATGTTGGCCCGGCTTTGTGAGCAGCAGAGGGCAGTAGTGGAGTACCAGCTGTTACACGGTCGTCGCCTCTCCGTTCAACTTCCTCTAATCAGAAGTGAGGAGTGGGAATGGATGTCAGACCTCTGTGAGGTTTTACACAATTTTGAGGAATCGACACAGATGGTGAGCAGCGATAACGCTATTATCAGTGTAACCATCCCACTTCTGTGTCTACTGAAACGCTCGCTGCTCACAATTAAAACCGACGCTTTGCATGTGGAAGAGGTGGAAATGGGGGAGGAAGAGCTTACACAAGGTGATAGCCAGAGCACCCTCACTTCGTCTTCTCAGCGACAATTGGAGGAGGCGGAGGAGGAAGACACGGTTGCCTCCGCTACAGAGGGTAGCCATGGAACTTTAGTTCCATCTCTTCAGCGTGGGTGGGCAGAAGAGGAGGAAGAGGATGAGGAGATTGAGAGTCATCCTCCTGGTGAGGACAGCGAAATCTTGCCTGTTGGTACTCTGGCACACATGGCTGACTTTATGTTAGGCTGCCTTTCCCGTGACCCACGCGTTATACGCATTTTAGACAACACGGATTACTGGGTGTTCACCCTTCTGGACCCCCGCTACAAAGAGAATTTCTCATCTCTCATTCCTCCGGTGGAGAGGACAAGCAAAATGGTGCAATACCAGAAGGTTCTTGTTGAAAAATTGCTCCAAAATTTTCCATCTGACAACGCTGGCGGCAAAGTACGTGCTACCTTGGCCAACCGAGAAGGGGAGAAAAGGGGAGCACACAGCAGTTCCGAGAAAGGCAGGGCAACACTCTCCAAGGCGTGGGACACCTTCATGACACCCCGCCAGCACCCTCACCCTGATGCGCAGCCTAGTGTCACAAGGAGGGAAAAGTTTTGGAAGATGGTGAAGGAGTACGTAGCAGACCGTGTCATCGTCCTCAATGATCCCTCTGTGCCTTACAACTACTGGGTGTCCAAGCTGGACACGTGGTATGAACTGGCACTCTACGCCTTGGAGGTGCTGGCCTGCCCTGCCGCCAGTGTTCTGTCTGAGCGGGTATTTAGTGCTGCTGGTGGCATCATAACAGATAAGCGTATCCGCCTTTCCACCGAAAATGCTGATAGGTTGACACTTATAAAAATGAACAAGGCCTGGATTTCCCCTGACTTCTCCACTCCACTGGAGGAAAGCCCCGGGGGAACATAAAGTCACTTTATATATGTTATTTACAATGATGGGAATACTCTGTATTCCCATTCACCCCTTCCACCCAAAAAATGGGTATATGGTTGACTCTCTTCCATATACCCTGGGATATAATTTTTATATAGGGCCAGCTCACCAGCGGGCCCTGTGATATAATTTTTATATAGGGCCAGCTCACCAGCGGGCGCTGTTTGACAATTTTTGTATAGGTCAGCTCACCAGCGGGCCTTCTCATATAATGTTTTATTGGGTCAGCTCTCTAGCGGGCCCTCTCATATAATGTTTTATAGCGTCAGCTCACTAGCGGGCCTTCGCATATAATGTTTAGGATGGTCAGCTCCGCAGCAGACCCTCACCCATAATGTTTTAGATGGTCGGCTCAGCGCACGTTTCCCTCTTAATCATGGCCCCAGTTCAGAAAAATCGAGGAAATTTTTGGGAGAATTTGCCTCTGCGCACGTTTCCCTCTTAATCATGGCCCCAGTTCAGAAAAATCGAGGAAATTTTTTGCAGAATTTGCCTCTGCGCACGTTTCCCTCTTAATCATGGCCCCAGTTCAGAAAAATCGAGGAAATTTTTGGGAGAATTTGCCTCTGCGCACGTTTCCCTCTTAATCATGGCCCCAGTTCCGAAAAATCGATGAAATTTTTTGCAGAATTTGCAGATGATATACAAGTAAATATACAGCAAATACTGTTTGGTAACAATTTTTCGCCTAAAGTCGTTTTTATCTTCCTTTTTGTGTGTTTTACGGTCAGTCTGTAAAAATGGCGCACTACGGGCGAAACATCGTTCCCAGCAGCGATGTTGGAGTCCAAGATGCATCCAGACATCCTCCCTATGCTGTCCCTGAACCATTTCTGTGGTGTTTCCATCATTTTCTGACCTTTTCCTATGGACCAGGCACCCTCCCCTCATCAGAGCAGGGGGTGCCTGGTGTAATGCTCGAGTCCTCCCATTGACTTCAATGGGGCTCGGGTGCTCGGCCGAGCACTCGAGCCTCCGGGGGCGCTCGGTCAGAGCACCCGAACACCCGAGCATTGGGGTGCTCGATCATCACTAATTCTGAGATTACAACATTAAAGACATAGGGTTCAACTCAATTAGTCCATAAATTCTTATGCTTTCTTCTGGTCATACTTGCCCATTTTTCAACTATATATAGTTGAAAATGGCTATTTTTACTGTTTTTCACTGATTATATGCTGGTGAGATGGCTCAGTTGGTTCATGCACCACCAGTAGAAATCACATTGTCATGGATTCTAGTCCCAGCAGGGTCAACTCATCCTTTCGAGGTAGATAAAATGAGTACCATTAAAATGGATAATAATATTTATACCCCCAAGACATACTTGAAAACGAGAGACAATCTCAGTGTATCCTTCCTGAAAAAATACTGTGATATTATTATATTGGGATTAATGCAATTAAAAATGGGTAATCAATTAAAACGGGTATGCATCAATGCCAGGTTATTCTTGGGCATATTTAAAATGAGTCATTATGCAGCAAAAAAAAGTGGCATTCAGGAAATCATAGGCACAACCCCCAAACTTTCTCAATAGATCTGATTCTTTTATGCATGACCATGAAAGAGCATTAACCATGAGATTATCTACTTATTGCAGTGCAACACATTGCAAAGAAATCTTATGACTAAAGAGTGCTTATGATTAAAAAAAAATTGGTTGGATCAGGCCCGTACATAGTTATAAATAATTATTTTTTAAATATGAAGATTTGAAGTTTTTAGAAATAAGGATGGATACAGAAAAGAAATAGGGGGCACACAATACGATATAAACCAAAGTGTTGTTTGTCAATGTACAGTAGAATCCTTAACACGTAAACCATTGAGAGTGGTTATTAGTGACACAATCGTAGACAAGGCTTCAGCTAATATGATAACAGCTAAACTGGGCTAAACAGGGTAAAAATGCAGTAATGGGGGGTAGAGGTAAAGCGGAGGAGGGGAGGGGGAGAAGGAGAGGGATATAGAGGGGGAAAAACAAAATAATAAAAATGAAAAACCCCTCTATGGACCTGCAGAAAGGATAAAATAATTAGTGTTTTAAATGAGGTGGCAAAACTCCAGGGGTCATGCCTCTAAACTAACTTTGGGCTACAACCAAGTCTAGTAAACAGAGAGAGAGAGAGACCAAATGTCACATGCATTGTAGACAGATGGTATGAGGCACTTTTTTATTTCATTTTCATCGTTTAACTCCTTACATACTATCAGCATCAACATTGGAAATTTCTTTAACAGCCATGGGGTTAAAACGTGCCCCTCTTACTAATATCTTTGACCCTCTGAGTGCCAGGGAGGTATCTAACACATTGTGTTGTAATGGATTAGATGCCTCGCTGGCACTCAGTGGATTAATTTTAAAATGATAGCTTTGGGAATGAAGTACAGTTTTAAATGAAAAGGGAATAATATGCTCATACACAGAGCTAAACTCCACTTGCACTGCTCATACTCAAATAGGGTGAACAGATCTATTGGACTGGACACTCGATTAAAGGAACACTAACTCTAATAAATAAATACGTATACATTAATGTTGAGCGAGCGTGCTCGGCCGATGCTCGGATCGGCTCGAGCATCGCTCTGCTCGGCACATGGCGGTACTCGTACGAGTACCGCCATGTGCTCGCCCGACATGTTCGGGTTGCGGGGATCTGTGCCGGAAGAGGCACAGATCCGAAGACGCTCCGCTGGACCACCAGGGAATGGAGGTACAGGGGCATTGCGGAGATGAAGGGGGCATAGCGGAGATGAAGGGGGACATTGTGGAAGAGGGGCATAGACTCTATGCCCCTCTTCCACAATGTCCCCCTTCATCTCCGCTATGCCCGTCTGTCACAATGTGCCCCTTCATCTCCGCTATGCCCCTCTTCCACAATGTCCCCCTTCATCTCCTCTATGCCATAGAGGAGATGAAGGGGGACATTGTGGAAGAGGGGCATAGCGGAGATGAAGGGGGACATTGTGGAAGAGGGGCATAGAGTCTATGCCCCTCTTCCACAATGTCCCCCTTCATCTCCGCTATGCCCCTCTTCCACAATGTCCCCCTTCATCTCCTCTATGGCATAGAGGAGATGAAGGGGGACATTGTGGAAGAGGGGCATAGCGGAGATGAAGGGGGACATTGACCAGGCACCCTCCGCTCATCAGAGCAGGGGGTGCCTGGTTTGATGCTCGAGTGCTCCCATTCATTTGAATGGGGCTCGGGTGCTCGGCCGAGCACTCGAGCAGCAGGGGGTGCTCGGTCAGAGCACCCGAGCACCCGAGCATCGCGGTGCTCGCTCAACACTAGTATACATATATATATATATATATATAGAGAGAGAGAGAGAGAATGTTAAATATAATGTACTTTCAGCTAGCATCTGTAAAATGTTGTTATTTTAAGTTGGATCCATAGAATCTAATCCTATACTTGTTTTTTTAATATATGTGCAGACTGTCATATGTAGACACAATTTTGTTACTTATTAGTGTAGAGCTAATGCTATTGATGTATTAAGATTAGCATCCGCTTCACTTCTGTTCAGAAAGGTTCTGGAGACCACATCCCCAGAACAGAATTAATATATTGGAAGCAGTTCAAAGGAGTCCCTAAGATGGTGCGAGTTATTCATGGCAAAACTTACCAGGATAGGTTAAAAGACCTTATTATAGATAGCTTGGATGTAAGGGAAAGGGGGATATGACAGAAAACTTTATAGTAAATCATTTTAATGGAATTTTGGATGGAAAAAAATTTCATTAAAAAAGTATAGTAGAACAAGAGGGCATGACCTAAAGTTAAAGGGTGGAGATTTAGAAGTAATGGAAGTTAGTATTAGTGTACGAAACACGATCGATTCATAGAACAGCCTCCCATCTGAAGTGGTAGTGGCTAATACAATAACATAAATAAAAGATGTCTGGGATAGACATAAGTCTATTTTGTGAACTACAGTATATAAGACTATACGTTTTATATTGGTATAAAAATAGGCAGACTGGATGAGCTGATTGATTCGTATCTACCTTCAAAATCTGTTTCTCGTTCTAATCTCAGGCCTATTAATAAATAATAAAACTATCAATTTGAGACACCTATTAAATTTGCTATTGTAGCCCTGGAGCAACTGGAGAGCAGATATGAGTAGACTTAGCTATCAGAAAGCAAATAGAACATTTTTCACAGAGGCTATAATGTAGTACAAGATAGTTAATGTGGATAAAACCAATCTGTAATGCTAAATTTTCTTTCGTATAAAACATTTAAAAAAAAAAAAACGACAAAAATTCTGAGCCTCTAGCTAGCACTTGATTAGGACTAAATATTTTAATTTGCTATTATCAATTCTATCATTCAAGCACACTTCATGAACTTCATCAACCCACATGTTAAATAGGAATTTTAAAATGTTTTAATTAATGAAATATTTACATGAAAAAAACTTGATTAAGCATGGGGTATACACTAAGATCCGATAAAGAGGTGATAAAGTAGAAATAACTTTTCCAGTGACATCACTTCTCCAGTTCCCATGTTCTTCTAAGGAGCCTATACACTAAGATATCTCAAGTGGGAGAGATCTTAGTGCACTGGCACCACAGAATAAAATAGGAACTGGAAAAGTGACATCATTGGAGAAGTCATCTCCACTTTATTACTCCTTAGTGCATAACCCCTGAAGTATGGTAGATCGATCAAAGGACAGAAGTCAGAATGTAACCAATGTAACCAATCTATCAAGATCGTGAAGTAGACTTAATTGATGATAAATGAAAAAAAATATATCAAGGTTTCAAACCACTCAATCAAAATATAACTCTTTTTTAACAAGAACCAGAGGGATATGCAAGTCATTAAACAACCCTCTGGTTGTTAAAAGTTTAGTTGAAAAAGAGTGTGAATTACACTTGATCTAGCAACAAAATACTATGTCCTAGAGCTAGGTGGAACTAGAAGTCAAAACTTTTTTTGTGAAAATCAATATAAAATTCATCACTCATGAGATCAAAAGTATGGAAACTAATGGTTACATTTCTAATTATATTAACTTTGACCCCTCTAGTCCGTTTGTGCTTTGCTTTAATGTAGGTACAACGTAATCAACACAGGAGGATCCAGAGTTAATGTTCTTGGAACTTTAACTATGGATTTCCATGCTTTTGAACAGAACTAAGGATTTTAACATTTGCTTCAATTAAAGTTTCTTGCATTTTAATTATAAGGTATTGTAGTCAACACCTTGCTTGCTAGACGGGCCTCCAATGCATTGAGAAGCAATGCGTTTTACCATTCATGGGGATAAATATAGTATTAAAAACAGAGAGTAAATTCAAGAGCTAATGCCATTTTGTTATAGGTTGGGCTTACATACTTAAATGAGTAGGCATGAAGCCCCAGGAATATTAGGTTTTTATTAAAACCAGTAGTCATAGTTCTTTCCTTTTGAAAGTGAAGGATATTTACAATTCTTAAAAACGCAAAGTATCACAAATGTACTGATGTACTCTATACCCACGTGTTTATATTTTTCTGGTGGCCTTTTTTATTTCTTCATATTGCTTTTTCTTTCCAGAAGTCATAGTTCTAGACTGAAGTAAGAGACAGTACATATGTAATGTTACTCTAGATTTCAGTAGTGAAACACTATTTCATAAAGGAAATGCATCTGAAACAAATGTATCATTTTCTTCCCAGTAAGTGATCACTGTAAGTCTTACTATTTTGGCAGAATATGAAGGTATAGGTAGAGACTTATCCCCAAAAGAAAACTGGAGTAATTTGGGGGCAAATAATAAGGGCGAAATAAAAACGCCTACTGGTATAAACATTTCAGTGTGAAAGAGGAACGCAATGCACTTACCACTTTCAGAGCTAGATAAGTCTCAAGTGCATTGCGTAACAACTCACTGGAGAACTTTTTAACATAAAAGGGGTTAAAATACACATGTAAAATTATGGGAAGTTAGGGAATGTTTATTTGCCATCTTCAGAGAAGCTGGTTTTCCCTAGAATGACTCAATTTTTGTTTTGTGCATATGTCCTTTATTATTGTAGTATTTATCACCCAGTAACTCCCAGGATAATACCTGAATATTTTTACTGCAGAACTGAATTTCAGCAGCAATACATATTATATGTATGGATGATTTCAGGTTACACCAAAAAAAGCTAATTAAGAAACTCGTGTGACAGTTTATAGAGAAAGCCAACATTATCACATTCATTATTCATACAAATAAGTCTAAGGGCACAGATAGGCAAAATATGGTCTGTAGACTGGATCTGGATCTGGCCCACCATCTGATTTATTCTGGCTTGCTGTACACATACAGCAGGGCTGTTTTACAGATAAAGTATCACTTTTGGCTTACTCTGTTGATGAACAGTGATGCATGTCACAAAGCATACATTTGATACAGTGTACCAATCTACTATGTATATATGTTGATGATGTGCATCCCAAAATAGACAATAATGTTCCTTGGAAAATTATACAAAAAATATATATTTCACTGTTAACATTTTGGTCCCACTTGGACAACCATAATATCTCACAATGTGACCACAATCCTGAAAAATTCATCATAGAAAGTGGAAATGACATCATTGTATAGTGTCACCTGAGAAACATAAACAAAATTACCACAAGTATCGATTCACGGTTAAAATCCCTCCGCATAGCAATGTCTCAAAAAATGAACAAAACTAACTGTAGCTACCACATGGAAACGACAAAGGTCTATATACATATATCCAAATGTATTCAAATGTATGAACATTCTGAGATACCTTACCTATGGACTAATCCATTATGGCTTAATTCATTCAAATTAAAAACCACTGTGGTACATCACAAAAATTCTCTCTATGCTAAAATACCTAGGGTACAAGGAACCAGAACTGGGTAAGAGCAGGCCTTGGCCAAATGAGTTCAGCACACAATTATATTACTGTACGTGCATTGTTGTACTAAAAGAGTAGACAATACAATCTTCTGTATCCTGTAATTAGCATCTGGTCTCAAATACTACACAGTTCTCGATATCTAAGTGATAGTATTCACAAGTGATAGTTTCCTGAGTGACAGTATCCACAGTTTCCACAGTCACACATATAAGGTGTGTAAAGATCTATACAAAATGTGAGTATCCTCTCTGGTCCATTACGATTACTGCAACAAGGAGACACTCAGAGCTCTGTTATGGAAGTCCATTGTAGGTGGAGCAACATTATGTTATTAAAAGTTCCCTTTCAGATTGTATGCACAAACCTTAAAAACATATTTTAATAGATATTATTTTATTTAAATCATGTGTCTATGAATTGTCACATACATACTGGGTGACGATCCATACGGGCTCATGTATTCATTATGCCTGGCTTCACTGCATGCTGATATAATCAGGCTTTGGATAGCATCTTAACTGGCTCTACAAGGTACCCCATTGGAGGGCTATGTAAGAAGAAAAGCATTGTCAGAAGAAGACAAGGGAATTCTGCTGTGCAATATGTGAAGCCAGAAAAATCTGTGAATGAATATGTCAGTGTGATATCCAAGGGTCTGAGGCACGTGCCAACTTAGAACAGTCTGCCCAGACACCAGGAACTATATAGATCACTCATAAATAGTGTACATCAGAAGCATCCGCTATCAGACAGATCATATAATACATTAAAGGGATAGTAATGTTTCAAAATAAAAGCAGCTCCAATTAATCTTCATAGTATTTGGGCCATGGAGAGTGTTATTTCAATACTGTCAGAGTTGTAATGCAAGAGTAATTAAATGATAAAGTATCCCCCTCCCACCCCTTTTACTGATGTAACATTGTTCACCCCAGAGCAGCAAGACTGTCGGGATGGATGGCTGAGAAGGATAATCTTCATTTAGCCTAAGGAAAAACCCTGAAAAACCTGTCAAGGGGGGCAGGGTTTTCATTGTTATCACAGTAAGAAGATTGTCCCTTACTGTGATCTGTCCTGTCAAGTGATCAGATTCCGCATCTGAGGGGAGGTGGCTTACACTAGGTAAAAGGGGTGGGAGGGGGGGATACTTTATTATTCAGTTATTCTTGAACTACAACTCTGACAGTATTGAAATAACACTCTCCATCGCCCAAATACTATGAAGAGTAATTGGAGCTGCTTTTATTTTGAAACATTACTATCCCTATAATGTTAGATTCCCTGGTACCTACAATTTATTGCTAACATGCAATAAATCTAAGAGACAGGGTGCTGGGAGTGCACTTAGAGTGTCTCTAGTGTTATACCATGTCTAAGAGCAGGCTTGCAAAAACAAAGGGAGCTCATCTCCAGGGGACAGAGCACCTGCAGCACATTACAATTAAAAACCCTGACAGCACCCCAGCACATATATATGTGCGTCCCATAGGAAAAGATTAATAAAAGCATTTAGATATACACAGTCTGGGGAGTTCTGGCCTTGTACGAGACAGACTGCATCAAGAAAACAGTGAAAATAAAATAGTCAATTTGTTGCATTCATGTTGAATGTTTTCGGTCCACAAGGGATCTTCCTCAGGGCAAATGGCAACTAAAGGATATACGTAAGGGTCAAATCTATCTATATCTATATATATACGTAAAAATAAGCTCCATCATACCTAATACTCATTTCCGTAGACACGAAAATGCAACATTCCCCAGTAGCCCTGAGAAATGACTTAATGATCATGAGGGATAGCACAAGGTTGCTAATCAACCAATCCAAACACAAGAAAGCACCATTAGCCAGCTTTCATACATTGCCGGTTGAGTGCAAGGCATGAGAATAAGAGAGTACGGAAAAAACTATTATACATGCAGGCTGGCCTTACTGCCCCTGCCATTTGTCCTGAGGAAGGTTCCTTTTAGACCAAAAAGTTTTTTTTTTCCACTATTTCCTTGACCCAGTGTTCTGTCTCGTATGAGGCCAGGAGCTCCCCAGTCTGAGTATATCTAAATGCTTATAAATATATTTAAACCCTTCTGCTGGTCATGTAACTGCATATGAAGCATGTAGTAGGCTAACTTCTCTATATATTTCTCATTTGTGTTACAATCATGTGGATCTCTCATTAACAAAAGGTCTTTCAGATTTCTACCTCTTTATACACCTGTTCGCACACTTGTATATTTGTATATATCCTTGTATCTTACCTGTGGGGTTTATTTCAGTCATTTCTATTTAAATGTTTTGATACACTGCTATGCTGAGGTATTGCGAACAGTGGATCAATACTGATACTATATTTTTTACTTTTTTTAGCTGATACTATACAATAACATAATTTCCCCTCTCCAAGTCTGGATTTGGCGGGTGTTTGGCCTTTAGGTTATGTCTAAGGTCACTTTATGAGGTGCTTTGGTTGACAATAAAACACATGAATTTATTCATGATTTTCTAGTCCAGTGAGTACTTGCATAAGCCGTGCTGAGAGGTGTAGTCCTTCTCATTGCAGTGGTAACCTTCTGTCTTGAGTAAACAAAGATCCCCTTGCAGTGGAAATTGCTTATCAGATCAAGATAGCTTAATTAAAAAAAATCTGGAGTTAAGAATGTCTGTGTATATATATAAGGTGTTTTGATGGGACATGCAGAGGCCTTAAAAAACACACTGTTTATTACTGTGTAACAATCAGTGTTGAACCTCCTTTAGTCAAGATTCTCATCAGGTAGCTCAAACACTGGTTCTTGTACAATAATATACTGTGTGCTTTAAAGATTTGTGAGTGTTCTATTATATTGATGTTTCTACAATACTATGGATTGAGATACTGTATTCCAGTGCCAATTAACAGCTGATAAATGTTTCAAGTTACACAGCACACACACAACTTATATGGAGCTAAACTAGAAATATTCAGCACTCATAAGTCTTTCAGTCAGTGAATGTGGATTTATTTTTAATACATGATTATAAATGTTTTGGTTCACATTATGTAGTAAGCTAAACCAAAAGTGCCGTGAGAATACAAATATCTAAAACATATATGTCCCACACAAGTGACTTCACAAATATGTATAATAAATAAAGTAATGATTGGCAGGTTGCAAACTACAAAACAGGGCTACAAGAAAAAAAGAGGAAAAAAGCAGTAAAGTAAATTGGTCAGTTCAAATAAAAAAGAAAAGGAAAAGAATATACAAATGACATGTGATTAAAGTGACATAGGATACAAAGCAGGAATTGTATGTGTAAAATAATTATATATAATACAAATCAAATCATGAATGAAGACATCCACTTCAACGTGTTTCTGCCCAAGCTTCCTCAACAACATATGGTACAATTACTTAATCCTAGAATTATTTGCTTTTTATCATAGGAGGGGAATGGATGAAAGCACCAACATAGCTCATTTTCTTCACTTATAAATCATATACCTGCACTTTAAAATATGTTTTAGAGCATATGATTGCACACACTCGACTCCTCTAAATCATGTGCAGAGTTATGTCAGATTCCTCCGCTTTTTGTTAGTAAATGTCATTAAACAAGGTAAAGAGGAAATGAAGGCACTAACACACCCATATAAATGTCCCCATTGCCATGCTGTTGGTGGAAGTGGGGTACAGTGGACAATATTCAAAGTAAATAGCTTTGGAAATTAGTTTTTGGCAGGGGCAGTGCATATTTTAAGATGGACTCATATTAGTATATTTCGCCTTG
Source organism: Rhinophrynus dorsalis (assembly GCA_037306005.1). NCBI lineage: Eukaryota > Metazoa > Chordata > Amphibia > Anura > Rhinophrynidae > Rhinophrynus > Rhinophrynus dorsalis. The sequence continues at coordinate 291,472,044 of CM074721.1, forward strand.
TGCCTTTAAGGTGATTGCATGATACAAAGTAGTAAGCCATCTTAGATTATAGGAAGAAAGTCCTAGAGACTCAGTGCTTATATAATTAAACATGGTGCATTTTTGGAGCACACAAACTGCAACATAGTGAACAATTAAAAGTTCAGAAAATTGCCATGGATTTAAATGGGGGTTTTAACCTCTTTAATACTAGACCTTTTTAAGATTCAAAGGGTTAAAGCCTGATTTAAACTATTGGAATTCTGTATTCTTCCCTCAGGTACAGTTAGCATTTGCACTTATACTTCATTCCCTTTTGAACAAGTCAGAGGTAGACAGCTACAAGCAATAAAGCATTAATATACTAACACATCTCATTTTATCATTCTACTCTCAACCAGCATCATCTTCGTACATGGATCACACTTTTCTTTTCATTATCTTTTCAATATTCTATATCCTTTGTTTCTATTTGTTCTTCCTTTCCATTTTTACCCATGTAAATCTTTTTTTCTAATTTCACGTACTCTTATCAATGACATAAATCTTTACATACAGGATTACACATATGAAACAAGTAATCCCTTTGAAAACATATTATTAAAATTATGCTCAAGTAAAATAGTAATTCCTCCAATTGATTTACTGTTGTGTTTAATAATTTATAAGCAACATTGTAACAACCAAAACCTATATGAAGGAATTTTGTATAGAACAATGGTAGAAGCTGAATGGGAATATTTAAATACACAAAGGGCTAAATGGACAAAGAACGTGAAGCACTTCTGGAGCAAACAAACTACACCATAGTAGACAAATAAGTATCTGGGGATTTTATTAGACCCCAATTGAGCAGTTGAATTCATCCAGTTTTGCTTCTCTTTCCTTTGGTCATACGACCCACAGAATTTACACAGTAAATTAGGTTGAAAAAAAAAAAGAGACAAGTCAATCAAGTTAAACCTTTGCCACAGGATAACCTAGAAAACGAGAATTACATAATCCCCCTTGTCTCCAAGACTGGTATTAGTCTAGTTACTAGAAGTTCATGTTTATTCTACTAATATACAATATAAACTGGTATGTGCCTTTCTGCTAGAAATGTATCTAAACTTGTCTTAAACATATTCATTGTATCTGCTATTACCACATCCCTGGGAAAATAATTCTACAATTTAACAGACTTTACTGTAAATAACCCTTTCTTCTGCTGAAGTTGAAACTTCCTTCCCTTTAATCATTAATTGGTGTTCCCTAGTTATTTGAACCTTGGAATGAAAAGCTCACTAGAGAGATTGTTGTATTGACATCACATATATTTATACAATGTAAAAAGATCCTCTCTTTGCCATCTTTTCTATAGACTAAATAGACCAGTTTTGGGTAGATGGTCTTCATACTTTATAGTTCCTCCATTCCCTGAATTTGCAGGTAGGTTGTTTCAAACATCTTGGAGAACTAATCACAGTTCTTCTGTGGATTTAGTAGTCTCAGTTGCTTCTCTCTCTTCCCATTAAGACTTGATGATGTTGAGATCAGGGCTCTGTGGGGGCCATACCATCACTTCTGGGACTTCTTGTTCTTTTTTATAAAAATAGTTCTTAATGATTTAGGTTTGGGTCATTGTCATGCCGCAGAAATGCCTCCCTGATGGTATTGCATGATAGATAAGTATCTGCCTGTACTTCTCAGCATTGAGGAGACCATTAATTCTGACCAAATCCCCAACTCCATTTGTAGAAATGCAGCCCCAAACTTGCAAGGAACCTCCACTATGCGTCATAGTTGCCTGTAGATACTCATTCTTGTACTGCCCTTCGGCAAACAAACTGCCTTCTGCTACAGCAGTTCCTATGTTTCGTGCATAGTTGAGTTGCTTGACCTTGTTTCCACATCAGAGGTATGGCTTTTTTCCATGAAGACCACTTCTGACCAGACTTCTCTGGACAGTAGTTGGATGTAACAGGATCCCACTGTTTTCTGCCAGTTCTGAGCTGATAACACTGCTGGACATCTTCTGATTGTGAAGGGAAGTAAGCATGATGTGTCTTTCATCTGCTGCAATAAGTTCCTTTGCTGACCACTGTGTCTATGGTCTTCAACATTGCCTGTTTCTTTGTACTTCTTCAAAAGAGCTTGGACAGAACATCTGGAAACCCCTGCCGTGAAATTTCTACCTGATGCAGTATAACTACATTGTGTCTTGTTGCTGTGCTTAGTCTTGTATGATTTTTGACATTAAAAAGCAACCTCACCTTGTTAGCACTGAGTTTGGCTGTTCCTCAACCAGTTTTATTCCTCCTACATAGCTGTTTTTGTTTCAGTTAATGATTGTGTTTGTCATAGTACCTTGTTTCCAGCACCGCTGCTTCAGTGATGCTCGGCATCTTTCCACGCATCATCTGCAGGCAAGAGGCTTCAAGCATGCTGCAGGCCTCTGTTTTATGTGTGTTTGTTTCCTGTAGTCTCCTACTACCGACTTCCTCCCTCTAGCTGCTCCTCCTACCTACTTCCTGTGGAGGGGTTTAAAGGGCAGGCTGAGTCCCCTTACGTTGTTGTTCTGAGCAGTTCATTTTCTAGTATTCCTGATTCCTGTGTATGATCCGGCTTGTCTGTCCATCCATTCTGGTGTTGACCTGTGGCTCTGTCTGACTATTCTCCTTGGCGTTCTGATTTGGCTCAGATATCCTTTCTGGTGCAAACTTGTGGCTCTGGCTGACTACCCGCTCTGCATATGACCTAGGCTTGTCTGACTACCCACTTTGGTGTTGACCTGGGGCTCTATCAACTGTGCATCCAGCATTCCATCGCTTCAGTGGATATCCTTTTTGGTGCAAACCTGTGGCTCTGGTTGACTACCCACTCCGTGTATGACTTTGGCTTGTCTGACTATCCTATCTGGTGCTTACTAGAAGGCTTTGTCTCTTCGCTCATTTTGTTGGTTCAGTTATTCAGACATCCTTCCTAGTACTGACCTGGGGCTCTAGCAGACTCCTAGCTACTGACTGCAGGCTGAGTCAGTATCTCTTGGGCGTTATCTTACCACAAGTCTCCAGTGGGCTGAGGCCTAGTCTCGGACAGTGTGGTGCAGAGTTTGGGAGACTGCTATTCCTGATACAGTGCTCGCTGTTTCTATCACCCACTGTGTGTATATTTATATATTGCATTAATGTCATTATTCTCATAATAAAGGTTCTTTGTGCAAATGTACCTAGAAAAATGTATGCTTTTTGAAGGCAAAGGGTGGTCACACCAAATATTGATATGATTTAGATTTTTCTTCTGTTCACTCACTATTCATTTGTTAATTGAGAAAAATAAACTATTGTCTAGTTTTGCAAGCATTCTTACTGTACAACATTGTTTCACACCTGCCTAAGACTTTTGCACACTACTGTATATGTGGGACAACCATCTTCAGATGTATGTGTGCCAAAGTAAAATTACTCTGGATATTTTTTTGTACCTTTTCCTTATTTCATGAGGGATGAGGATGTATTTGCCATCAGGTCCATTAATCATCTTTGTAGTAATTATGCCAAACAAATATTGATCTGTGGTGGTGGTATTAGGCAATTCAGTTTAAATTTAGTGATACTTTTTCTTAGAATGTATGTTTCAATATGCCATACAAGTATATATACAGCTTTTTTTGCAGTTCACTGGAAACCATAATGCATTTGTTTTCCAAAGATTTCTAGCTTTGTAATTATATATGTAAGAGTTTCTACTTTTAGTCTGAATACTCGTGACACGTCTTTGAATTGGTTGTTGATTTGGTAAAAAGTTGTTGTTGTACATCTTGCCATTTTGTTTTGTGGGTAAATTGAAAAAGAGATGTGGAGAACCTTAATGCTGGACATAAATCATTTCATCTTAGTCTTTTCCATGCAAGTATCTTGGCCTACCTGTAGATGATGATGTAAAGTAAGCATTGTCCTAGGTTAGGTGAATATTCATCTTTATGTACTAGCTATGGAGTGATGATGATACACGCATACGTGACCCCTCCAGTAGATGCTGATTGAAGGGGAGATGGGGTTACTATAGGGCACAAGATGTGTCCTGATTAATACCACATCCTAGCCTTTAGGAGAGTGGGAACTGATTTGAATAGGGATTGGCGATTTAAAAGCCAATCCCCGCTCTTTTTTCCCTCTCATTGGCACAGGAAAAAGGCTCAAAGGGGGGTGTTTCATGAATTAGAGCCAACATGGTATTGGGATCAGGAGTGAAAAATATTTCATTGGACCTCCAATTTCAAGGTAAGTGTGTTACTGGTTACAAGTGTGGGGAGTGGACATAGGTTAGGACAGGGTATTGTATTGACATGCTGGTGTAGTGGTGGTGAGGCAAGTACTTTTAGGGTTAGTGTGGCTTGGTGGTTTGGGTTTCTTGCTTCTGTTTTGTATGTATTTCTGCTTAGCTGTTTATGATAAACTGTCATTTTCTTTTGGCTCACTGTCTTTTAGCATTGCTTCACAATGTGATGGTGTTGATTTTATGTGTTACTTTTTTAATTTGCATTCTATGGCAATTTTCTGTACATAGGTTTTTTGTGACTCTTTGCTAATAGACTTTAACAGTGTTGTCTTTAGGGAGGGGCAAAAAGTCCTGTTTTGTTCCCACTGGATTTTTCTTCTCAAAAGTACAATTTTCTGCAGAAATTCTCCCATATTGAGAAACCCATAGATTTTTCCACTGTTTGTCCGACACCACAAGTTTTCCTGTGAGAAAGTTGCTTTCAGTGCTGGCTAGCATAATGAGTGGCAAGAAAAGCTGGAATGACACTGCTGATGCTTCTGGATCAGAAGTGGAAGAATCCTGCTGCATCAGCACTACAGAGAACTACTTTCCTCTCCCCACATGATTCACAGTACTCTCCAACCTTCTCCCTAGGGATCTGGAGAAGTATAATTTGGGGGTCACTGGGCAGCAGCAAGAGAAGATGGTAATTATTATGTGACTTAGGGTGGTAGAGCAGCAAGTGTAGAAGTGAATATGAGGGCATTTTGGCAGAAAGCAATAAGGAATGGAAGAAAGGGATGCAACTGGGAATGGGCACAGCAGTGACATTCTGGACTTTGCTGCTGTAGTTCCTGATGCTGAGTCATTACAGACAGAGGTTTATCTGTCTCAGCAGCAGGAAGATGATGAGCAGGTAAGTGGGCCACAGACCACCATGTTTACCACAGGATTGGGTTCAGGAAGCAGTGATGTGAAAATAGTACAGATTCCACTTGCCACTACATCCCCTGGTACTTGCTCTAGTGTCAGTGCTGAGTCAGCAGCAACATCTGCCCCAGCCAGAAAAGGTGATCCTTGAAAAGAAGAAAAGTCCATTCGTCTCCACCTATCCCCTTACTGAAATAATGATGTGGGAATATTTTTCCCTGGGGGCAGGCTCTACACAATAATCAGTGACTGTACAGTGTGCTATATGTGATATGTTAATGAAAAGGGTAAAGAAAGGGACACTCCTTCTCACATCTGCTCTCATAAAGCACATGCAATATAATCACCGCACACCTTTGTGTTAAGCATGTGAAAGCCAAACCACTGGCATATTTTGGGATTATTTTGGTGACATTTTTTACTTCTTCCCAAGTAATCAGAAAGTGTGGGTTGGCATTACGTAGCAGATGAACCAAGTAACGTTATTGCTATAACAACATGATTTGTGGTGGTCGACTTGTGGTAATTGTGGTGATGGTGGCATGTGTGGGTACAGTATAAGACTTGTCATCTCCTCCAACAAACTCAGTCATACTCCTCTGTGTTTGGCATTTGAAGGAGTCACAGGTATTACTTTAAATGACAAAAACCTTGTACACTCTAAGACACATCTACTGAACTTCTATTATATAGCCCAGAACCTCAGGAACTTTTAAGAGTGCCTCTGCTATTGCTAGTCATGGCACCTTTGACATGTTGATGTTGTGTCTCCCAATCAGACCAGTGGTTGTACTTCAGGTGGGATCTCAATGAGGGTGTGCTTAGGTGTGACCGTGCTTCCCCCTGCTTGCACGTTTTTAACACAGATGACATACTGTAGATGTCCTGGAATGAGTGGTTCCTGAGGGGCTAATACTAATACTAGTGGGGCTAGATGTTGCTATTGTCCTAGTAGATGTCAAAGGTGCTGCACTTCCAGTCATCATAGTTAGGAGTGTGGATGTTGTGATGATGATCTCTGTTGCTGTTTGCTTAACAGTGGTGTGTGGCTTGGTGAGGGTTTGTCTCCACTCTGTTCCAGTCATCTAGGAGAAGGGTGGGTCACTAATTTTCTGCCACTATGTCACTCCATTTTCCTTGTTCAGGTCATTTGGGGAGCAGGCAAGCTGCTAATTGGTTGCCAGTAGTTTTTAGTCTGAGCAAGCTCAGTCTAGAATTGCTTGTTCTACTTTGACTTTTCCTGTGTTACTCACTTCCTGTTTTGATATACCGGTTTCTTGCTTCTCCAGACCTTGCTTTCAGCTCTGTTTTATCTACTGGCTCCAGACCTTGGCTATGACTCTGACTTCTATCATGTTTACTCCCTTGGCACTGTGCATCTGCTCTGCTTTATCCCCTGACTCTGGACCTTGACTGTGACTCTGGCTTTGCTCCTGTTTGTTCCCTTGACACTGTGCACTGGCTCTGCTTGATCTCCTGGCTCCAGACTTTGCTTCCGCCTGCTCTCTTGGCACTCTGCATCAGCTTAATATCACTACTCTCTCAATGGTCCAGCCATCTTAGGTGCCACTATATTCTACTACTATTTTATGTCTGCTACCACTTGATCTACTAGCTGTATGCCTGCTTCACTGCCTTACCCTTGAACTCTAGCAGCTACAATTCTTGCTTCTATTTTTATACTGTCTATGAGGTATCCTTCCTTAGTTATTACCCCGCTGTATCAATCATCTGTTTTCCTCTGCAGATATCTACCTGCTTAGTGGGTTCTTGGTCATCCATAGTAATGCTTTGGTGTTGTCAACCAGTTCCTGTCTCCGTATCACGGTGCCGTGATTCAGTCTGAGCGACATTTTGACTTCCGGGTTGTCTCCGCTACTCTTATTGGCTCAGTGCTTCAGACCCGCCCAGGGCTGACCTTTATATACTTCCTCCTGTCATTTGGTCCTAGCCCTTTCATGGTGTTCCCGACCAGACGTCTGTGACTACGATCCAGTATCCTGCCTGTTCCTGATCTCTGTGTACCAACCCGGCTTGCCTGACTACACTCCAGTATCCTGCTTGTTCCTGATCGCTGTGTACCGACTCGGCTCGTCTGACTATGCTCCAGTATCCTGCTTGTTCCTGATCGCTGTGTACCGACTCGGCTTGCCTTACTATGCTCCAGTATCCTGCTTGCTCCTGATCGCTGTGTACCGACCCAGGCTTTGGCTGACAACCGCTCTCTGTGTACCGACCCAGGCTTTGGCTGGTGACCGCTCTCTGTGTACCGACTCAGGCTTGGCTGACGACCGCTCTCGGTGTACCGATTCAGGTTTTGGCTTACTACCACTCCGTGTACCGATCCAGGCTTTGGCTGTCTCCTGCTCTCTGTGTACCGTCTCAGGCTTTGGCTGTCTCCCGCTCTGTGTGTACCAATCCAGGTTTTGGCTGTATTCATTATCCGTGAGTCTGAGCTGGGTAGTGCTGCTCACTGCCACTGTTGCCTCCGGTTTCCACATAAGCCTAACCACTGTTCCCTCCGGGTACACTATAAGCCTAACCACTGTTGCCTCCGGTTACACTATAAGCCTACCACTGTTGCCTCCGGTTACACTTAAGTCGGTCCACGGTTGCCTCCACCTACGCCACCAGCCTAGCCATTGCTGCCTCTTGGCCACCAGAGTCTTGACACTGTTGTCTCAGGTTGAGCTACCCGTGGCTGTCGGTTGCCTTTCAGCATAAACTTCGATCACTGCTCCAGCTGTCTCTGTATTTAGGAGCTATCAGGCAAGGCCGGTTGGCTCTTGGATCCCCTGTCTTCCAAATACGTTGCCCTGCAGTTCCTGGGACAGTCCTGCTCCACTGTCCAGTCCCTGCGCTACAATCTGTTGCCAATTGTACCTATATTTCTCCTGTGTCTGTATTGTTATTACCTGTCTGTATTGCCTGTTCCTATGTCCTGCTTAGACCTGTGTTAGGGTCTTTCTATTTTGTTATTAATAAATTACTTTTTACCTTATCCAATTGTCTGAGTGTACTGAAACAGTGACACTCCGCAGTCATCTGCTGACACCTTGGGGTAAGCTATATTCTTCTACAGATTTCTGCCTGTATTTTGGTAGTTTCAATATTTTTTGTCTTTTACAATGTTTCTCTTTTTCCAGTTATCTATTCTGGTTTAGTAGTGTATGTTGCTATTAGTGCTCATTTCAGCTAGCAGCTCCTCTTAGCTGTTATACTTCTGAGTACCTTTTCTCCATCCAGCCATTTTTAGGAGAGTGAACTTGGTGAGGGTTCTTTACCTTTTTTGGGGCCCTCTGTCTTTTTAATAGAGATCTGGTATATAGTATCCACCCCTAGTTTTTCAAGTACCCTCAAGACCTAGAGCCATTAAGAGAGTTTATCCTGATCCTGGATCCAGCTCAACTAGAGTCAGACATCTGACTTTGCAGCCAACAACTTTTTCCAGCTTTGCCTGCAGCACAAGCACTCTTATGGCTTCTGCAGACATGAGCCATGCACCCTATACTTGGCTCACCAACACCTATTTTGTGGAGTACTGGTTCTACACCTATTAACATTACAAGGTTGAACTTGGAAGAGATTATGATGCTGATGATGACTGACAATAAGAATATGTATTTGTCAGAATCTTTACTTGCCCAGACTCAGATCATCAACTGATCTCTCCAAGATCTCTCCATGAACAGGCACACTACTCCTTTTCAGTGGTGGAAGATATAGCCTTTCCTTTCGGTTAATTTTATGGCCATGTTAATATCTCTCTCTCACTCTCAGCTTTACCTGTATCTGAAGAAGAGATGGATGGTGGAGTGATATATTCTTTATCAACTTCATCATTATCAATAATTAGTTCTTCCTCAGAACTCCCCACCACTTATTCCCCACTACTTTTATATTCCTCTAGGCATTCTGACGTCTCAAACAATTTTTTACTTTTCACCTTAGAGGGATTTTCAGAACATTCAGGTGTAGTTCTTGTTTGCCTCACTGTCACTGCCTCACTGTTGGTTGCACTGCTATACCTTCCTGTGCCATTCCATCAACAGTGAATGCATTGTTTGACTAGAAGAAGGTGGTGAAAGGTGTATAATGTTGTTATATAATGAGTTTGTAGATACATGCAAACCTGCATTAAATGCATAAAAGTGCATTCATTTCTATAATGGTATATTATTTATAGGTATACTGCAAAATTACAAAAAATTACATTCTAAAATGTATGGAAAACAATGAAATAAACAATTTCCAGTTCTGGGAACTGGCAGAGTACTTATATGTTTATTTCACACATAATTGTTGACTAAGGGTTGCAAACATGAAATGTGCAATCTGTGTGGTGATCAATATTTACTTTTTCTTGATGTAGATTTGTGGATGCCTGCAGAGTATGAATATTCTGAAAAAGTGAAACCTCAACAGTAGAAATTAGAATGTAGTTATCTATGCTATTGTTTCAAGTAAATAGCCATATAATATGCAAGTAGAATAACTTTATAAATAAACAGGTCAATGACATGCTCTAGTTGTTGGAGTAGATATATAAGTGAAAATGAATCACATGTGTTGCATTTTTGTATGTATGGTTCAATCTGTAAAAGGTGGCAGTCAGAGAAAGAAGGGAAGTCCCATTTTTTTGGTAGAACACCAGCAATTTCAGGCTTTTTTTTGCAAACATCTCAATGCCTAGAACCCTCTAAAATTTCTGCCCCCAAGAAATTTATTTTGGGAGCTTTGTGAGTTACCTCAGAGGGTGGGTGGAGGTGACTCACTATGTGTGACTCTGGCTATACTAGTGCAGTGGAACAAAGCTAGGGGTTCAGTTTGTGTGGTTCTATGGCTACTCTGAAATTGTCACGTTTTTTTAGGACTCTCAGACCAAATAAGTGAAAATAAAACACAGTTTATTAAAGTGAATAAGGCACAAGTACGCCCTCTAGGGGCGGTAGGTAATACACAGGTAAGTAAACTGAGATATTTACAATGGTAATAGCACAAAAGACATAAATGCAAAACAGTATGCACTAGGATGATATTGACCCCCAAGGGGTTAATGTCCATATAACAGTCTGTCTCAGATGTGGAGGTTTGACACGCCCTGGATGTTAAAAGGGCTGTGCTGTATAGACAAAGTTCGTCAAGTGCTGAGGATAGAGCTGCCTTGCCAAGGTGTTGGATAGTAAGCAGAAAGGGAAACAACTTAGCCCCCACGGGTGTAGTTACAGGAACTGCTTTCGTTTGTGCAAGTGCCAATAGCCCCCACGGGCGTAACGGAAACCGGCCGGCGGTGCAAGAGCTAACAGCCTCCTGAAGTGTAATCGAATGCTGGAATAAGAGAGCAAGAGCCACTAGCCCCCTCGGGCGTAGTACCGGATAAGCCAACACTGAAGCCTTTCTGCCAACACTCTGTGTCAAATGATATCGTCGGTAGCCAATACCGGAGAGCCTTAAGCGCCCAAACGGCCCAACTATGTGAACACTCTGCAATGGTGGACTAGAGTTGCCGACGGAGAGCGGCCAACTCAGCAGCAGTATCACGGGTAACGAGGCTCGTACAGGAGATAGCGAGAGTGAATTCGAGGCAGCACTGCAAGAGTTAAAATGCACGTTTACTCGAGGCTTCAGCGCTACTGCAAGGCTCTGCACAGGGAGGAAGGCCCACAGCATACACACAACTCTGCACAAAGAACGAGGCACAGCACTAAATCGAGGGAAGCACCAGGCAAGGCAGTCACTCTGATGCGGGCAGCAGAGACTGGAAATGTCACGGCGGCGACAACTGAAACGCAGGTCACTGGAACAAGCTGGAAGTCGATCTTCGGAGCAGGAAGTCAGCCGGGCCGGGTCAGAGCACGTAGGAGGCAGTCATACAAGCCGGGTCATACACGAGCAGGAACGTCAGTCTAGCCGGGTCAGGATCCAAGGATGGTACGTAGACGAGCCGGGTCATACACAAGCAGGTACACTGGAGAATGGTCAGGACAAGCCGAATCGGTACACAGGAACTCAGAATACAGGAACACAGCAACAGCACTACTGGCTCAGGAACACCATGAAAGGGCATCTGACAGATGTGATAGCCAGGTATAAAAAGGTCATCAGGAGGCGGGTCAAACTCAGTTAGCAAATCAGTGCCAGCCACAACTGAGAGTGACAGGAATCACAGGCACTGTGATAGTACCCCCCTCTCAAAGACCCCCTCTCCCAGCCTGAGGTCTGGGTTTCAAAGGATATTTAGAGTGAAAGCTGCGTACTACTCTCGGAGCATGGAGATCCCCCTGATCAACCCAAGAACGTTCCTCAGGGCCATAGCCCTTCCAATGAACCAAATATTGCAGCTTTCCTCTAAATCTCCTAGAATCAATAATACTCTGGACTTCATATTCTTCTTGGCCCTGGACGTCCACCGGCCCAGGAATCACTGGCGTAGTAGTATAACGATTGCACACCAAGGGTTTCAGGAGTGACACGTGGAACACATTATGAATGTGCATAGAGGGTGGAAGCTCCAGAGCATAAGAAACCGGATTAATCTTGCGGATAATCTTAAAAGGACCAATGAACCGGGGAGCCAGTTTATTGGATGGCACTTGTAAATTGAGGTTTCTGGATGACAGCCATACCCTGTCCCCAACCTGAAATGAGACCGCTGGAAGGCGTCTGCGATTAGCGTGCCTTTGCTGCCGCCTGAAAGACTGACTGAGGGACCTTTGAACCTGTGCCCAAGTGGAACGGAGTCATGCCAAATGCTCGTCTAGAGCAGGAATCTGCTGCGCCTGAAAGGAGTCCGGGAGCAGACAAGGCTGGAAACCATAATTCACAAGAAACGGGGAGCTCCCGGACGATGAGTTAACCGCACAGTTTCTGGCAAACTCTGCCCATGGCAACAGGTCAGCCCAATTATCATGATGATCGGTGACAAAGCAGCGCAGGAACTGTTCCAGTCCCTGATTGGCACGCTCAGCGGCCCCATTCGTCTGGGGATGGTAGGCAGAGGAAAATGACAATTGGATGCCCATCTGACCACAAAATGCCCTCCAGAACCTAGACACGAACTGGCTCCCACGGTCGGAGACAATCACTCTGGACACTCCGTGCAGACGGAACACCTCTCTGGCAAAAACTATAGCCAATTCCTGAGCCGATGGAAGGCCAGTCAGAGGCACAAAATGTGCCATCTTAGAGAATCTATTGACCACCATAAGAATGAACTTGTAACCTCTAGATGCCGGTAGTTCTCCCAAGAAGTCAATGGATATATGAGACCACGGACGGTCTCCGTTAGGGACCGGTTGCAATTAGCCCACGGGCAGATGCCTAGGGGTCTTGGCACGGGCACAAGTGGTACAAGCTGCCGTAAAAGCGGCGCAGTCAGCTCTCAACGTAGGCCACCAAAATAACTGCGAGAGGGACCATACTAGTTGGTCCCTACCAATATGCCCAGCCGCTTTAGAGGCGTGATAAGTCTCCAACAGACGGACACGGAATGACTCATGTACGAAACACTTCCCCACTGGGGTTTCAGGAGGTGCCCGTGATTGTGATGCCAGTATCTCTTCCCCTAGTGGCGAGGTTATGGTGGTACGAATAGTAGCCAGGATCTGATCTGGCTGAATGATGGGTACCGGTACTTCCTCCCTCTCAGTGTCAGAGGCGAACTGACGTGACAACGCATCAGCCTTGATATTCTTTGAACCAGGAAGATAGGATACTAGGAAATTGAACCGGGACAAAAACAGCGCCCACCTGGCCTGTCTAGACGACAGCCTTTTGGCCTCAGAGAGATAGGTTAAATTCTTATGGTCAGTAAGAATTAGTACTGGAGTCTGAGTGCCCTCCAAGAGGTGTCACCATTCCTTAAAGGGATAGTAACACTTCGTTTTAACTTTATTTTATTTTGTAGGCATTAAAAAAACATGAAGAATGATATAAGTCTTATCTCTCAAACCTTTATGGTTTATGAGATATTCACAAGCAAAGTTCCCCTCCCCGCCCCTTTTTCCTAGTGTAAGCCATCTCTTCTCAGATGTGGATCAGGTTGTATGACAGTACAGATAACAGAAGGGGACAATTTTCTTTGTATGAAAACAATGAAAGCCCTTCCCGCCTTGAAAAGTTTTTCAGCTTTTTCCATTATCTTAATTGAAGATTGTCCCTCTCTGCAGTCTACCTGGGCATCTCCCTTCTTATCTGGTTGAACAGGGGGGGATACTTTGTTTGTGAATATCTCTTAAACCATAAAGGTTTCAGAGATAAGACTTATATCATTCTTCATGTTTTTTTAATGCCTACAAAATAAAATAAAGTAAAAATGAAGTATTACTATCCCTTTAAGTGCAAGTATGATGGCCAAAAGTTCTCTGTCGCCAATCTCGTAATGACTCTGGGCGCTGGACAATTTCTTAGAGAAGAACCCACAAGGCATTAAAGTGCCACCTCCCACAGGACGTTGGGAGAGCACCGCCCCAACCCCAACCTCTGAAGCGTCCACCTCCAAAGTAAACGGCAGGGAGGGATTAGGGTGGGACAGTATAGGAGCAGATGCAAAGGCAGATTTCAGGGTAACAAATGTGTCTTCAGCTGCCTCAGACCACTGAGAGGGAGAAGCGCCCTTATGAGTCAAATCTGACAGTGGTTTTACAATCGTAGAAAAGTTCTTGATGAACTTCCTATAATAGTTCGCAAAACCTAGGAATCGTTGAATGGCCTTTAACCCCTTAGGCCGAGGCCAATGCAGAACCGCTGCCAACTTTTCCTGATCCATGGCAATGCCACTTTTGGATATTACGAACCCCAGGAACGGTACTTGAGATGTATGGAATTCGCATTTTTCTAGTTTACAGAATAACTTGTGCTTACGAAGTCGGAGCAGGACTTCAGAGTCATCTTTAATATGTTCAGCAAGGTTAGCAGAGTGAATCAGTATATCGTCTAGATATACTACCACACAGGACTGGAGCAAGTCACGTAAAATATCGTTAATCAATTCCTGAAATACTGCAGGCGCATTGCATAAGCCGAATGGCATCACCAGATATTCATAATGCCCTGTTCTGGTATTAAACGCCGTTTTCCACTCTTCACCCTCTTTAATTCTGACTATAGGCGGCTCGCAAATCAAGTTTAGTAAAGATCGAAGAGCCCTTTAATCTGTCGAATAATTCTGTAATAAGTGGAATGGGATAGGCGTTCTTGGGCATCAGCTTATTCAGCCAACGGTAGTCAATGCAAGGCCTGAGTTCCCCATTCTTCTTTTTGACAAAAAAAAGTCCGGCACCAGCCGGAGATGTAGATTTACGAATGATTCCCCTTTCCAGGGCATCTGTGATATACTCCTCCATTGCCTTATTTTCCTCACATGACAGGGGGTAAGTACGTCCCCTGGGAGGCACAGCACCTGGAGGCAAATCAATGGCGCAATCGTATGGCCTATGGTCAGGTAATGCGCTGGCCTCTCCTTTGCTAAACACGTCACTGAATTGCCCATATTCTGTTGGCACAGCTGGAGAGGTACACATAATCTTAACAGGAAGGGAGAGACAATTCTTGTTACAGTACTCAGACCAAGAGTTAAATTCACACCTTTGCCAGTCGAATTGGGGATTGTGTGTTTGCAACCATGGGAACCCCAAAATAACTGAATGATGCGGGGAACGAATGATCTGAAATTGTATCTGCTCCCTGTGACAAGCCCCCACGGTCATTGTCACTGGGATTGTCTCGAACGTAATGAAAGCAGGATCCAGGGGTCTGCCATCAATGGCCTCTATAGCCACAGGAGAGTCCTTTTTACATAACGGAATGCCCTGAAACTCCGCAAAGGACTGATCCATGAAGTATCCGGCTGCCCCGGAGTCCACCAATGCTAGGACTTCTATGACCTTATCAGTCCAAGCAAATGCCACCTGGATGGTGGGTTTAGTGGTGCAAGTATCTAGGGACTGTTCAACACCACCAAGGGCCTGTCCCCCAAGGTACCCTAGGTGCGTTCGTTTCCCGGCCTTACAGGACAATTGCGTAATACATGACCCGGTTTGCCACAGTATAGGCATAAGCCTTGACTTCTATGATACAGCTTCTCCTCCTTCGTGAGCTTAGTAAAACCTACTTGCATAGGTTCAGTGCTGTCAGCTGTTCGCTCAGGTAGAACGGGTGGTGTGGGTGGGTTAAGGAACTGGTTCTGGCCATAACTCTTAGCTTTGGCCCTCTTAGCCAAGCGTCTCTCCCGGATGCGAGAGTCTATCAACATGACAAAGTCAATGTACTCATCCAGCTCGCTGGGTACATCTCGAGCTGCTATCTCGTCCTTAATCTGTTCCGCAAGACCCTGAGTAAAGGCAGTAAGTAAGGCCTCATCGTTCCAGCCTACCTCTGCTGCCAAGGTCCGGAATTCGATAGCATACTCGCCCAGAGTGCGTTCGCCCTGCTGAATCTCCATCAGCCTTTTGGCAGCAGAGGCAGACCTGCCAGGAATCTCAAACACACCACGAAATCTCTAAAGTTCAGTGTGCAGGGTCTGGCATTCTCCCATAATGGATTTGCCCATGCCAAAGCTTTGCCCGTCAACAGAGATATCATAAAGCCGACCTTGCTACGGTCATTCGGAAATGCCTGGGGTGCCAACTCCAAAAATATCTCCAACTGGTTAATAAAACCTCCTCATAGGGAGGGTTCGCCATCATATCTTAGGGGTAATGGTACCGCTGCCGTTAACCCTCTAGTGTTAGCACTGGGAGATACAGAGAGATTCCCCGGTGTCACGACTGGGGGGACCACCGGATTAGGACCAGACTTGTCCAAATGTACTGTACGTTCAAGTAACGTTTGTAGAGCCAGTGCCAATTGGTCCAGGCGCTGCTCATGGACATCCATTCTCTAGTGGATGTTCTGAGTATTACTTTCACCCTTACCGTCTGAGGTCATGGCCCTTTCGTACTGTCACGGTTTTTTAGGACTCTCAGACCAAATAAGTGAAAATAAAACACACTTTATTAAAGTGAATAAGGCACAAGTATGCCCTCTAGGGGCGGTAGGTAATACACAGGTAAGTAAACTGAGATATTTACAATGGTAATAGCACAAAAGACATAAATGCAAAACAGTATGCACTAGGATGATATTGACCCCCGAGGGGTTAATGTCCATATAACAGTCTGTCTCAGATGTGGAGGTTTGACACGCCCTGGATGTTAAAAGGACTGTGCTGTATAGACAAAGTTCGTCAAGTGCTGAGGATAGAGCTGCCTTGCCAAGGTGTTGGATAGTAAGCAGAAAGGGAAACAACTTAGCCCCCACGGGCGTAGTTACAGGAACTGCTTTCGTTTGTGCAAGTGCCAATAGCCCCCACGGGCGTAACGGAAACCGGCCGGCGGTGCAAGAGCTAACAGCCTCCTGAAGTGTAATCGAATGCTGGAATAAGAGAGCAAGAGCCACTAGCCCCCTCGGGCGTAGTACCGGATAAGCCAACACTGAAGCCTTTCTACCAACACTCTGTGTCAAATGATATCGTCGGTAGCCAATACCGGAGAGCCTTAAGCGCCCAAACGGCCCAACTATGTGAACACTCTGCAATGGTGGACTAGAGTTGCCGACGGAGAGTGGCCAACTCAGCAGCAGTATCACGGGTAACGAGGCTCGTACAGGAGATAGCGAGAGTGAATTCGAGGCAGCACTGCAAGAGTTAAAATGCACGTTTACTCGAGGCTTCAGCGCTACTGCAAGGCTCTGCACAGGGAGGAAGGCCCACAGCATACACACAACTCTGCACAAAGAACGAGGCACAGCACTAAATCGAGGGAAGCACCAGGCAAGGCAGTCACTCTGACGCGGGCAACAGAGACTGGAAATGTCACGGCGGCGACAACTGAAACGCAGGTCACTGGAACAAGCTGGAAGTCGATCTTCGGAGCAGGAAGTCAGCCGGGCCGGGTCGGAGCACGTAGGAGGCAGTCATACAAGCCGGGTCATACACGAGCAGGAACGTCAGTCTAGCCGGGTCAGGATCCAAGGGTGGTACGTAGACGAGCCGGGTCATACACAAGCAGGTACACTGGAGAATGGTCAGGACAAGCCGAATCGGTACACAGGAACTCAGAATACAGGAACACAGCAACAGCACTACTGGCTCAGGAACACCACGAAAGGGCATCTGACAGATGTGATAGCCAGGTATAAAAAGGTCATCAGGAGGCGGGTCAAACTCAGTTAGCAAATCAGTGCCAGCCACAACTGAGAGTGACAGGAATCACAGGCACTGTGATAGAAATATACTGCTCCTCAATATGCATGAACTATTACAAGTACAATTTCTTCAATAAAGTCATAAAATGCCATCCAAATCAATGTAATATACAACCTCTAATACATGTGCTGTTCTTGCTTATTATTCTACACTCTTTATTTTTTCATAGATTAAAATATCTTAGGTGCATCAATTCCTCTCCTTATGTTGTTTTGTCATCCATTTTCTTTGGTCCCCTTATTTTTAAATTGCATTTATTATACATTGCTCTGCCTTAGTTATTTGGTTCAGTGCTATTTACAACAATTGTACTTTAAGGGCAAGATGTTCAGAAAGTGGTGGTAATTGAAATTGTCTATTAACAGAATGAAAAAGTTCTTACTCCAAGGTCCGTCAATTCTCAGACATGTTACCTTTATTTTTTGCATACAATTCCACCATCTCTGTCAAAGGGAAAAAGCCATCTTAAAGTGAGTGTGGTTAAATCCACCATGATATTTTAAGGTATTTTCAGAAAAATATTAGTTTCAAGGTCATTTTTATGTCTGATTAGTGTCAAAAATGGTCTAAACTTGGAGAAGACAAGTTAAAGTACTTAGCAGGCGTGAGAAGCAATTTGTCATTTCAAACAAATTGTAATAAGATTTTACACATTTGTTAATGATGTGCTAAAGGAGGCAAAATATCACAGACTAAATTCATTGAGGTGTATGGCAGACCATACACCTCAATGGACTTGACTCAGGAAGGTGCACTAAGGTGAAATAAATGTGTTATACAATCTCTAATTTCTATGTTATTCCATCAAATGTATGCATTAAGATCTATTAAGTTAGAGAGATCTTATTGACATAGTAACACAGTTGATAAGGCTGAAAAAGTGCTATGTCAACTTTGTTAATCCAGAGGAAGGCAAGAAAAACAAAACAAACAAAAAACATACTAAAGCCCCATATGAGTGAAAAAAATCCATCTGACTTCAAAATGCTGCTGGATATCTTCCTGGATCAACAAAAGTTCCTTTCAATTATATAGGAATTGGGGAGTTTATCATACCGGAAAGTTTTTCACACCTTAGTTTTGGCATTTTAAACATGCAGCCTGCAAAACTGGACCTTCCTCATCTAAGGGTTCTTCGGGAACTCAGTGCGAGACCTCTCTTTTTACTCTTTAAAGATTTTCTCACCACAGGCTAAGTGCCACAAGATTGTCATAAAGCCAATGTAGCGCCTTTATTTAAGAAGTGAACTAAAGCAGAACCTTGGAATTATAGACCTGTGAGTTTGACCTCCATAGCTGGAAAAATGCTAGAAGAGTTAATAAGGGATTATATTTAGGGTTACACTGTAGAACATATTAGTGGCAGGAATCAACCTGGTTTTATGAGGAATAGATCATGCCAAACTAATCTTCTGAGCTTCTAGCAACCTAGATGTAGTATATCTAGATTTTGCAAAAGCATTTGATAGAGTGCTGAGGCTGGGGTATAAAATAAAGAAATTAGGGGTAGGGGATAACCTTTGCAATTGGATAGAAAACTGGTTGAGGAATAGGGAACAGTGTGCTGTTGTAAATGGAAATTTCTCCAATATAGTTAAAGTTGAAAGTGGAGTACCTCAGGGTTCAGTACTTGGTCCACTTCTTTTTAAAATGTTTATAAATATACCTGGAAATAGACATTGAAAGCAAATATCAATATTTGCAGATGACACTAAAATATGTAGGGTAATAAATTCAGAACAGGATATTTGTTTTCTACAGAAGTATTTCTATAAAATAGCAGATTGGGCAAACAAATGGAATATGAAGTTTAATGTAGGAAACAATAAAATCATGCATTTAGGCAGAAACAATTCCAACGCTGCTTATGAACCTAGTGGAATAATTTTAGGGGACTCACTGCTAGAGAAAGACCCTGGAATCCTTGTAAACTACAAACTTGGAAGCAGTGACCAGTGTCAAATAGCAGTAGCAAAAGCAAACAAAGCCCCATCTTGCATAAAAAGGGGTGTTGAAGCAAGAGTGGATAAAGTAATTTTGTCAAAGTACAAATCATTGGTAAGACTTCACCTCAAATACACAGTGCATTTTGGGGCACCAGTTCTAAAAAAGGAAATTCTGGAACTGGAGAGAGTACAGAAAAGAGCAACAAACTTAATTAAGAGAATGGAAGACTTTATATATGAGGAATGTTTAGACAAACTTGGTTTGTTTAGAGAAAAAACAACAGGAGATTTTATCACAATATACAAGTATTTTAGAGGTCAATTCAAGGATTTCTCTGGTGAGCTACTCATTCCAAGGACTGAGCAAATAATCCGGGGCCACCCCTTGAGATTAGAGGACAGGAGGTTTCAACTTCAGCAGAGGAAATTATTTTTTTACAGTAGGATCTGTTAAATTATGGAAACCCTTGCCAAAGGATGTGGTTATGGCAGATACAACGGATACGTTTAAGAGAAGATTAGATGCAATTCTTTTGAAAGGAAAACTACAGTGTTATACTGTGTGGTATCCTTTTAAAAAGTTGTGTCAAAAAAATTGTTCTGCTAGAATACGCATTAACCATGTCGTCATGTTTAAAACGGTGACATGAGAATCTTGCGCTGCATAAACGCTCAAGGTTCTCATGTCGCCTCTTTAAATGTCACTATATACTGGACGCAAGTACAGAAAGAATGTTCGTGAGGATACAGGGAAAATGCCAGACGAGCAGCATACAAAAAGCAAGAGTCTTCACCTGCAGCCATAACCTCTTGCAAAGCAATGTCCGGCTCTGTCTCCCCACTCCGCTCAGTTAAAAATCATAAAGTGCTGGATAAGGTAAGGATGATGGGAGTTGTGGTGTCACACGCTGTATGCTGCCCGTTCTGCCTTTCATTTCAGATACATAGAGTCAAACATGCTGTACTGCACTGATAATAGTAACACTCTCTGACCGATTGTGATTTAGTTACTACTTATTTAATACAGGCATGCCAAACATGCAAGAGGTCTGGCATTTTCCCGCTGTCCTCACGAACATTTTTTTCTGTACTTGCGGCCAGTAAATAGCAACATTTACAGAGACGACATGAGAACCTCGTGCTTTTATGCAGAGTGAGATTCTCGGGTCGCCATTTTAAACATTGCAACATGGTTAATACGGCTTCTAGCCGCACAATATTTTTGACACAACTTTTTAAAAGTGAACGATACTGTGTATTAGTAGGAAAAACAGCACGTTCTGATGAAGACTAACTTATTTGGGTTAAGAGACAAAGGTTGAACCTGATATACTTTTTTCAACCTAATTTACTATGCTACTGGTATACTATGTTACTGTGTAATTCAATGACAGTATAGTTAGACACCTGCATGTCAAACTTCCAAAATGGAAATTTACCAGCAGATACTGCAAACTATTGGTTGGACATGGGGCTGTAACACTGGACATCCAATCTGGCACTAAATGGGTTAATCCCTGCCAGTTGAAGTAAATATGAGTAGTGTTGTGCACTCCTGACATCCACTAGGATTAAGGTTTGTGCATATAAGGACTCTCACATTTCCACCAGTATTTCAGTGCTTCTGGATTAATTTATTTTATAATTTATCTAAGTTGACGGGTCCTCCACACTTGATATGGATTCACTGTCTGTTCATCATCTGCTCTGCCTGTAAAGTAGAGAGCATTTAAATGTTTAACCCCAACTCATCTTTAAGTGTTAATGTTCTTTTAAAATATTATCCATGCCTCAAGCCCTAAGTCTGAAAGAAGCTGTGTAGTGCAAAGATAAGTGTCAATCTATTGTAAAGATGGTTGGCTATAAAAAACTGGATTTTATGTTAGAGAAACAAATTACAAGTAAATGAATGTTAAACTGAACTTTTATAAGACAGACTATTTTTTTCATGCTACATTTGGGATAAAACTAATTAATTAAAAAGATTTTTTTTTTCACTGTATCCTGCAGCTGTGTGATTCTATTTGCAATTTTGGAACAGAGACTGCTTACAATACAAATGTGTATAGAAAAGATTAAAAATATGCACTTCATTATGTGCAGTTTTCTAAATGAAATACCCCCAATTAAACTACAGTAGTCTATGAAATGTGTTATTTACATAAATATGATTGTTGTTGCTAGTGAATCTGACTTTCAAAAGAAAAAAAAACAACTCTAAAAAGAGATAAGCTTTTTGCCAAACTGCTTAAAATGCTGAATAATATTGCCTTTTAGAAGAATTTGAATTGATAGCAGAAGAGGAAGGTAAAAAATGAATGTTAATATTTTAACTACTTGCATGTTAGAAAGTGACCCCCAGTGCACTGCTTAGCTATGTATTTGCGACCTCAGCAAGAGGTTAATATATTTTCACCCTTTCAAAGGAAATGAGTGGAGCAGAAATCGAAAAGTAGTTTCAAATGTAAGAGTCCAGATCAAAGTATTGCTGCTTTACTCCTTAGCAAGAGCCAAGGGCTTTCCTTAGTTGAAGGTCACACCAATGAATTTCCATATTTTACTGCAAACCCTTAAAGCCAAATTGAAGCTTTGGTCATGTTAAACCACATTCAGGATTTAAAATCTTCTCCATTTGTTACCTGGCTCAAAAATGCATCCTCCTGTAAGGTGAATTTTGAAATTCGTATCACGGATGCATTTCAGAACTTTCACCTGCAAATGGGATTACAAATGCAATCATTAGTGCAGATTCCCTGAGAAGCTTTCATAGTATTACAATTAGATTTCCCTTTCTAGCAGCATCTAAATCAATATGATATGATTAGTTACTCTTGCGGATTACATGCTGCTGTACAAAACCTTCACACGCCGAAATCTGGGTAATTTAATCAGGCTGTAATGGATTCTGGGAAGGCTTCCACTGTCAAAAAACTTAAAATGATTCTATCTGTGTAATAACTTGTCATTATGCACTTGCAGCTGAGATGCTGGACAGGGAGGAAGTGGATACCAGTGATTAAAATGGATCATATTTCATCATTGATAGTGGACACATCTGCCTAATTTACTTAACAGTGAATCAGAAAGTATGAACATGTCACAGCCAACTTTCTTATACATTTTTAGAATTAAAATACATTTCTATCACTTGTAAATTCCAATCTAGTTGGTGCATAAATGAATATGTATATAAATTATTAACAGTATACTAAAAAAGAAAGTTTGCAATATAGAAAATATATTTAAAATAATAAAGTTTGTTGTAGACTTTTCATTCATTCAATGATTTTAAAAGCCCTGTATAACTCAATGGGAATTTGTGTTTGTTTGCTATGGTATAGTTCACTGGTTCTCAGTCCTATCTTAGGTACCCCTAACAAGCCATGTCTTTAGGAATTCCCTGCTTGTGTACAGGTGAGATAATCCATATGGCTGAGCCTCTGATTAAGTCACTTGTACTCAAGTAGGTAAAGACATGGCTTATTAAGGACTTCTGTGGTTGAGGTTGAGAATGATTGGTGTCATTGATTAGATGATTTGCCCCAGAAATGCTCCACTTTTCTTATCATATCTGAGATGTACTTTAAACTGCAGAGATAAATCAGTCTGGAGTAAGACTGCTGGTTGCAGACAGATTACTAATCTAATACTATAGACCCCACTGTTGCACTGTGATGTGCCAAGTGACTATTGATATGACAACAAACTGATGATAAATGTGGGACACTTTTCTTATGCACTGGTCACAACTTTTGTTTGTACTTTAAATGTTGTATGTTATTGTCCATGACTGTGAAAGTATATCCACACAGCATCTTACTATCATGCCTCAGAGTCCATGTTAGAGGTAGGTGATAAGTCTAATTTTGTTTTTTTGTGAAAATTCCACCCCATAGAAAATATATCAAGTTTCCACTTTCTCGTTACTAGCAATGAATTTTACAAGAAAATTTCTGTTTTGTCCCTATGCTTTCTATGACTGTGAGAATTCTTGCTGTAATACTGCTGCTGAGTGCTGGAGCAGAGAAATCTACAGCTGAAAGTAAAAGTTGTTAACAAGGCGAGTCCTACAGCAACATAAACTTTGAAAAAGATGTTAGCAGACTGAGTTCCTTTGCTCACAATGCTAACTACCTGCTAGTACTAATATAACATAACCATTCTTGGAAAATATCCAGCAGGCTGCAACACATGATATCAGTTCTTTGACATCTCTGTGTTCAACAAAAGAATATAGCAGCTTGTCAGCCACCAACATTTTAGCAAGTTTGCCATTGAACAGGAGAACTTTTCAATTTGTTTTGGCCATTTTGAATCTTTGTTCTAAGAAGTCAGTAAGGGAGACTTGACAGAACTTTGTAACTTTATTGCTTAAACAACATAACTAGCAGTGATGGTGGTGGGCATGGTGACTCTATAACTCACCCCAACTAACTCAGGGATATAGTCCTCTGTGCTTTGCATTTGCTGATCAGTGCCATTAGGAGACATGGTTGTTATTATTATTGAGGAAAAAGTTGTCCCTTTCCCTGAGACATCTACAACACTACTAATATTTCCTTGGCCCATGACCTTTTATGTGTGTTTACACTGCTAATGGTCATCATCACACCTATGACATGCAGCTGGTATGTCTCCCAATAAGAACTATGATTATGCTTCACACTCTGCTTTGAAGTAGGAATTGGATCTCTGGTCTGTTTTTTTTTTGTTGTGTTTTTTTTTTTTTAAACAATCGGTTGTACATTTTCCATATTCTTCTGTAGTTTGAAAGTTTATTTCAACTTCTGCTACATGATATTCAGATGGTATTAGATGCTGGTTCATTTTAAAAAAACATACCTTTGCTGGAGAGCACCTGTTTCCACTACAATCTTCATTAGTGCTGGCCACAGATATTTTTGTTTGCAAGTAGTCCAATGGATTTTCATTTCTGTCTATGTTGTAACCATCTCACATACAGTAGGACCACTACTTTGAGCTAGACTATGTTTATGGGATATTCTTGAAAACAAGAGAAATCTAAATGTATTCTCATTGTAAAGTACTTGCTAAGTAAAATAAAATGAAATAAGTAAATAAATACATAAATCTATATATACACCTGTGGGCTTGCAAATTGATGCCAGAGGTTGCAATCTATTCCTTTGGATTATAATTTGATACCTGACATTTCTTCATGTACCTGTGGATTACAAGCTGATGTCTGATCTTACTGTACATATTATTGCTTGCATACATGTTGCTTACCACTTGTTACCTGTTATTGGTATAAATACCTATGGATTTGGAGGAGGAGCAATGAAAACCAAGGTAAATTAGTCTTTGTAAAGTAGAGTACACTGGGCTTTAACAAAAATTGGTACATCAGTCCTTTAAGAAACAGAGTAATAGCCAGATCGAGGCTGACTGCAATAATCTGACTGAACAAATGAGAATGAAAGAGACCCTCTATTGCAGTACTGTAACTGAAGCACCAGAGAGTAGGGGACTAGGTGCAGAGGCACTGGAATAGGAGAGACCTGCAGATGAGCACAAAAGGAGAGGGGCAAAACAGCTGATTGAGGAAAGGACTGGTAGGGAGCTACAGTTAAAAGCTGGAAGGACAAAAGCTTAGTAATATGAGTGAGAGAATGAACAGGTCTAGAATGAAATCAAAGGTCTGAACCAGATGACAAAAGCCAGTTTGTGGTACCAAGGGACAGACTGTAGTGGTAGTTAGGAATATAGTCTATGGTATATAGCCAGGATATATATGGTGATTCCTGGTGCTGGGGGGATAAGCTGAAGTGATGGTCAGAAATGGAGTTGAAGGTCTGAGCCAGGACATAGATGCATGTTTAGATACCAGGGTTCAACTGTAGAGGTTTACAATAAGAAAGTGGGATCATACCTGGAGACAGGATAAGACTCTAAAAGACATCAGGTACATTGGAGAAAGAGCAAATATTAGAGAGGGGAAGTAAAAACACAACAGTCCAAGAAGAGGGGTTGAGCCATACTATCATAAGTCAACACAAGGGAGAGGGACAAGAATACAGGTGAGAAAGGTGTGACAGCCTGTGGATTGGCTAAAAAGGCAATACAGAAAAAAAGTGGAAACAGCAACTATGGACAAAGCATTCTTCGTGAAAATGGAGATAAGTGTCCGAATCACAAGCTCATAATGCTTCAGGCATGTCCATTTTGACTGATAAGCAGAGGTGTTTGACTCTTCAATCTCCATAGACTCCAGTCCAACACTATTTTCATTGTGGGTACACATCTCATGATGTACAGAATCTGGCAAATTGAATGATGATTTATGTTTCAATTGAAAGAAGAAGGAACATTTACAAAAAATGTGTCACAGACCTCATTCAAACAGAGGCTCCACACATAGTAGAAGGCACTTGACTTATCACATGCACGTGGATTAATCTGATTAATTGACAGCAAGTTTGTCTGTGATGTCAGAGGACCAAGCCCCTGTAGCCGAGCTTCATTAACAATTATTTACCCACTTTTTATCCCTAGCTCATTGTGCATTGAAATCAATGGGAAGAAATTTTTTTTTCTCCACCACACAAAACTTTTTTACAGACATATAAAAGGGTGTCAGGCTGTCACAGCATGCCATTCTGTGTTTGTGAGAGGAGAGAGCAACACGTTGATTGAGCTAGAGAAGATAGGGGAATTGAAGTTTAGTTTAAGCAATCTTCTAGGTAGGACATTTGTTCTCTCTATTAGAAGAGTCAGTGGGGCACTCTGGGTTGAAGATGGGAGGAAGGAGGTTGACTTCAAATACCCCAAAATTCCATGTGACTGACTGGCAAGACACAGGCAGCTAGGGACCTATTTGCTTGCTGATATTGCTGTTATGTCTCTGTGCTGGGTGGGGAAGTCTGGGGAAAGAAGTTGTTGATTTTGTTATAATTTTTTTGTTCAGACTGTGATAAGATAGGGTGGACAATTTAAAAAAATAAAATAAAAAAATAATAAAAAAAAAAATAAGAAAGAATGCAGAACAACAAAGAACTAAATATATTAGGTAACAGTGACAGACAGCTGACTGGGCTTAGGCAAGAGATCATATTCCATAAGTTGTATAGTTGTATAGACACAATAGTTGAGTAATGTCCAGCAAATGCACAAGGGGCAGGAGGAGGGGGAAGGGTGGAGCGTTGCAGGAAAGTGAGAGTAAGTAGTAGTTCAAAAACTGACTGCAGCAATGGTTGCTGCAACGTGTGCAATCAATGATGATGATCCCTCTCCTACAAGGGAGGATGTAGTTTGTTAAGGTCCCAGCAAAACTAGTTCCAGCACCATCAGTGCCAGAAGAAATAAAGAACCATATAAGAATAACACTGAAGACGATAACAAGTCACATTCAAGTGTTGATGGTGGTAATAGTATAATAGAAGAAGGTGTAGCAGCTGAACCGCCTGCTACATCAGATAGTGAGACAAACAAGCAACAAAACACCTGTTCTCAAAGTAGTAGTTAACTTTGTTACAGTAAAAGTAAAAAGAAATTGTTTGAGACCTCTAAAAGCTTAAAGGAAGATAAGCGTAGTAGTGGGCAAGAACTGTCAGGTAATGCTGATGAGGATGACCTAATGATGACTGATGATGATGATGTAGATCTAGAATATATACCTTCAGCATCCTTCTTTTGTTCGGATACAGATGAAGATGAGAGTGAGTATGATGACAGGTTTATAAGGTTAGCAGAAAGTCAATGGCTGAATCTTCCACCACTTTTAAGGAGCATTGTGCCTGTCTATAAACTGTTTGAGAATACATTGGAAAGTCTGACCCTGGACAAGCGCAGATGTCAAAAAGTACACAGTCACCCTATCAGTCATCATCAACATCATCGCCTCTTCAAAGTCCAGGTCCCACTCAAACACACACACACACTACTAGGTGTCAAAGCTGCAGTACTTACAGCAGCAGCAGCAGTAGAATTGCATCAACATCTAGCCCCAGTAGTAGTAATAGCAGCAGCAGCGTCTCAGGAACTCCTCAGTCCATGTAGTCCACAGTATGGAAATACCTCACTCAGGATCCTCAAGCTAAGCATGTTTCTATCTGTCTGTGCAAAAAGCATGTGAGCAGGGGGAAAGCAGGCTCACACCTCTACGAGATCCCACATGAAGCACAACCACAGGTCTGACTGGGAGACACCTTATCAGCAGGCCAAAGGTGCCACAACAAGCGGCAGCAGAAGCACTTTAAAAAGTTCCCAGGGCTCTAGTGCAGAAAAAGAAGAACTGAGGTTATTTATGTGTCAGAGAGTGTGCTACTGCCAGTGCCAACAGATAGTTCAGTCCAAATAACACCTATGGCTCCTGCTGCAGAGGAGTATGATAACTCTGGCTTTGCTGTATGAGATGGCAAGAGTCATAGACTGCCCACACATGCTACCTCTACCGCTACCACCTACTCTAATTATGTTGTTAAAGCAATAAGTTTCAGACTTCGTCTGCAATGTCCTGCCAACCCACACTGACTGAGTTCCTGGGAAGGAGTCAAAAACTTCACAAAAACAACCCCAAAGTACATCTGTGGGATGGCAAGTTTGCCAAGATGTTGGCAATGGACATGCTGCCATATTCTTTTGTAGAAAACCGAGGTTTCAGAGAACTGATGTCACGTGTATCTCCATGCTGGAATATTCAAAGCCACAGTTATTTTTCCCGGACGGCTGTGCCTGAATTGTACCAGCAGGTAGTCAGTGTGGTGGGCAAAGGGCTGAAAAGTATGTATGGCAAGAAAATCCACCTGACAACAGATATGTGGACAAGTGGAGCAGAGAGCACAGACTATATGACTGTGACTGCTCACTGGGTTTCCTTCCCAGCACCAACAGCGGACAACACTAGCTTACAGCATCAGGTGAAAACTAGTAATCATGCTTCTGGTTGTGGCAGTTTGATTAAAAGGCAGCAGCAGCAGGATAGCCCATACCATTGTCACGCCATTTCTGCATGAAACGTTTTGAGAGAGAGTCACACAAAACTGTAGATGTTTTAAGTAAACTAGAGCAGGTGACAGAGGAATGGTTTGTACCCCACTCCTTAAAAGCTGGTTTCGTGTCTGCTGATAATGGTTCCAACATAATCGCTGCTTTGAGGAAAGGTGGTATGGTACATGTGCTCTGCTTTACCCATGTGCTAAATTTAGTTGTGGTCATGGCTTAACACTGAGGTTGAGGATGGTAAGAGGTGTGGCTTTACCTGGGCTTACTTAGCCAGGTAGAAAAGATGACTAGGCCAGCCAATTAGAGGCCAAAACGTATGTTTTTCAAAAGATTGTGATGATCTAGCACAAAGATGACAGATTAATAGGTAAGTGATGTGAGTGCTTTTTGGATATCATTAGATGGTTTGGGTATGTATCTGATGAAACATGATGATTTCCATCTGCCTAATTTTTGGATAATGTAGGAGAGTACCTGATTCTTGGATGCTGTGGATGCTGCTACTATTCTAAAGGAATCTCCTGAATAGTGTAATGGTTTGAGACCTAATTTGGTGAGGATATTGTGCAGATATTTACTAAAAGCTGTCATGGTGGGTGCATATGGGAGTTTCATGATTCCCTTGAGGAATAGTTTTATGTTACAGTATGTAGTTATTGATGGTTTAAGTTGGTGCGTAAGTGCTCGGTGGTGTTGGATACCAGACAGGTATGTCTTGATGGTAGGAGTGCTAATTTCAGAGTCGAGTGGCAGTGGGCTGTAAAGGCTAAGATGGTGTTTGGATCATGAAGGTGTTTAAGTCTGGCTTGTGTCATGAAGGATTGGAAGGATTGCAGGCTTTGGCATATGTTCTTTTAGAACTGGGGGCAAGTGCATGGTTCATGATGGATGAAGCTGTTGATAGTAGGTGCTTTACGGAAAGATGTGGTCTTCGAAAGGAGGAGGGTGTGCTGGTGTTGGATTAACTGCAGGAGAGTTGCTGAAGAATACCTGAAGACTAAAGAGAGAGAGGGCTGAGGTATTGTGGTGGCCTGAGATGAATGATGAGTGTATGAAAAATTTATAGTACATGGAAAGCCAGGTGAGTTTGTGAAGGAACAGCATGATTTCAGGGGAAGGTGAGCAGCCTTTTGAGATTAGATCTGATGTGGCTTGATTATCTATGACTAGCCTGACCAATGGTGACATCAATAGTGCTGCAGCTGCTACTATGGGGTAAATCTCGAAGAGGGTGGAGGTGCTGGAGAAGTGGTGAAGAGAGTGGACCTGTGTTGGCCAGTGTTCTGAAAACCATTCTGACTCCCAAATGGCTGCGGCATCAGTGTAAATGGTTGGAGAGGAAGAATTGATTTGTGGGGGGAACATCTTTCAGTCATTCCAGTGTAGGAGAAAACTGAACCACATTCTTAGATCTGCTATGGCAGACTGGTTCAAGTGTATGATGGAGTGATCGTGTGGTACGTGACGTAGTAGATTTATGAGGTGTGAGATGAATGATCTACCCTGTGGAATGACTTTCATTGCGTAATTGAGATAGCATATTAAGGACTGGAGTTCAGCTTTGGTCAGTAAGGTTTTTGATGGAGTGTTGGTGATTTATGGACCGAATGTGATGTTGTTTGTTAGCGGGAAGACTAATTTCTAGCAGATCTGAATGAATTATGATGCCTAAGAATTCTATTGAAGTGGATGGACCCATGGTATTATCTGTTGCGACTGGGATATTTAGTGAATGGAATAGAGTGAGGAGTTTGTGAAGACTGGATGGAGTGGTAGAGGAGGGTTCTATTAACAGGAAATGGTCTAAATAGTTTAAAATTGAGGGGCAGTGACAGTGGTTTAAAAGCAGCCAGCAAATAGGTTGAATATATTCTGCAAATAGGTTGAATATTTTTGGGCTGATCTTTGAACCAAATGTGAGACTGGTGGAAAAGTAATATGAGTGATTCCATTCGATACCCTGTAAGTGCCAAAGAATAGGGTTAACTGGTAGAAGTTTGAAAGCACTACAGATGTCTGCTATGGATAGCCAGCATCCTTATCCGGCTTCTGAAATGAGAGATATGGCGTTGTTGACGCTGGTGTAGAGTAAGGTGAATTCTTCTGAGGGAACGAGTAAGTTAATGCTGGGGATTTGAGAGGAATGGGGTGCTGACAAGTCTATTATTAAGTGTTTTTTGGAGGAAATTTCTTTGGAGGCGATTCCTATGGGTTTTATACACCAGATTGGAAATGGGGGGGGGGAGGGGCCAATGAGATATCCTTTCTCGAGTTCTTGGTGTATGAGTTGAGTTACAGTGTCTGGATCGTTTAAGGTGGATATCAGGTTGGGACATTTGAAGGATGTAGCTGGGCATGCTAAGATTCCGGTGTGAAAACCTTCTTGGAGATCTGAAATGATAAATTGTACTTGATGGTGGTCTGGATATGTTTTGAGTAAAGACTCCAAGACATTTTGGTAGGTGTCACAGAATCTTTTATTCGTAGGGGTGTTGCGAGGACAGATGATTTGTGAGTGGGCTTTGTGGCAAATGGAATGTAAGTGTGAAAGTCTATAGCCAATGAAAAAACAGCCTTTGGTAGTGAAATTATTGCAGATGTTTGTGTTACCGTGATAATGAACTTGTCTGCCAAGTTTGTCTCTTGGTTGGAATGCAGCTGAGCTTGTGGATGGGATGGAAAATTGAGTGTTTGGGAGCTGGCTGGGGTTGGCTGACTGGGATTGATGGGGGATCTGATGGGCAAAGGTTAGGTGAGTGGTATGGCATGGAGCAAGTTTGACAGACTGGAGCCTTTAAGCCCGCAAAATAGCAGCAAAAGAGTTTGTAGTCTAGTTGACTCCAGTCGTGAAATTGAATTATGATTTAGCTGCTGCTGCTTTTGCTGCAAATGATTTATGGTAATCAAAGAATGTGTACCCTCCATATTTGTAAGCCAGGTCAACTACAGTGTACAGATAGTGGTCCAACTCCTGACGTCTATTGGGGAAAATGGAACAGAATATATCTCGGTAGATTCTGAATGCCAGCACGAACTCCACCAGGGTCAGTTTTTTAGATAAACGAGGGTCCCTGGCTTTGATTGTGAATGACATATCACTGCATGCGTCCGTTTTCTGCCCCGGTAGATCCTGTCACGTGGAGTAAAGCCACTAAGTTGACGTCCTTCCCCTCCAGGATGTCCCTGCATAGGTGGGCTGCTATTAAGTGGGTGGAAGTAATTTGAGGGGAAGGAGCATAGGATGTACCTGGTTGAAGTGATGCCATGAGAGATGATGAGGATGGTTGAGGAAGAGAGGTGTTTTGTAGAGTAACAACTCTAGTCTGTATGTCTGCAACCACTGATTGTAGATCTGTTACGAGTTGGGTGATTATAGCCAGATGATCAAGTGTGAGTGGCTGTGCCACTTGTGGTTGAGGCTGGGTTGTTTGTGGTAGTGGTTGATGGCCAGTAGGGAGTGGTATTGATGCTGGGGAAGGGGGGAGTAGGAGGTGGAACAATTCTGCTTTTACGAGCAGATGTTGGGAAAGGTATACATTGGTGATTCAGTTCTGCCATCAGTTTAGCCACCGTTCAGTGTCTTCTGGTTCTTGGAGTTTCTGTTTCGAGGTCCTGGTAGTGAGGGCGGGGGGTGAATGGGAAAGGGGGTGAGGGAATGGCTATCAAGCTAGTTTAGCCAGAGGTCTATAATGTGGATAGCACAACCTGATGTATGGGATGTTTTAGTTATGGTTGTGAAAGAACTTAGTGAACCTTCGGCCCCGGCGGTGGGATAAGGAGAGTGTGGGTGAACCTACGGCTCCTGCGGTTGGGTAAGGTGGGTGTAGGATAACCTACTCTCCCTGCTGTGGGGTAAGGAGTGAGTAGTGTGTACCTCCGGCCCCTGCTGTAGGGTAAGGTGAGCATAGTGTGAACCTTCGTCCCCTGCTCTGGGGTAAGGTGAGTGTAGTGTATACCTTCTGCCACTGCTGTTAGGTAAAATGAGTGTGGTGTATACCTTTGGCCCCTGCTGTAGGGTAAGGTGTGCGTAGTGTATACCTTCAGCCCCTGCTATGGGATAAGGTTTGAATAGTGTGCACCTTCGGCCCCTGCTGTGGGGTAAGGTGAACATATTGTGTACCTTCAGCCCCTGCTGTGGGGTAAGGTGCACGTATTGTGTACCTTCAACCCCTGCTGTGGGGTAAGGTTAATGTATTGTGTAGTGTAAGTTTCCTTAGGTCTGGTCTATGACCAACATGACTGTAGACACCACGATGGCTGTACTGAAGAAGATCCTCACAACTTTTTGCCTTTCTTGACAGGTTATGGTTGACAATGACCCACAGTTTGACTCACCAGTTTCAATTTTACAACAACTAGGTATCACTAATTACAAAAACAGCTCCCTATATTGCAGTTGTCACTGGCAAGGCAGAACATTATGTGCTAGCACTGAATCATGCACTATTGGACATGGGTGAAACTAAGGACTTACAGTCTGATTTGCATGATTTGGCCTCTTATCAAACCACGCATCATGCTATAATTGGGGTTTCCCTGACTCACTTCCTGTTTGTCATTCTCAAGCAACAGGCCCATATGTTGGAAAAGGGCCCCACAACATCTTTTCTTCTGGGGATAACGTGTGGGCCAGTGCTACGCAGGACCCCAGAGATGAGAGGCTGGTCAAGTAATCCAGGTAATGGGAACTCAGACTTATGCCTGGGCTGGAGTGGCACAAACACTGTGGCCAATTGCTCCTTGGACATTTTATCTTGACTGGGACTCCTGCTCCTCATTTCATACAGGACCTTCATTGTTTTCTCCAATAAGCCCAGCTGCTGTTATGCCTGTAACTTCACCTAAAGCCTCTGGAGAAGAAGGGATGGAACATATGTCAAAATCTTCTCAGACAAGGTCTGTTGGAGAGAGGAAACAATCTGACTTGTGGGAATACACTTGTCTGCTGCAGACGGGTTACAGTAGGCCCATTGAGAATAAAGGACATTTCTACAGCAACATGATCCCACTGCCTACCAACCACAGTTGCCACCCATTGTACAGCACCTTCTACCTCCTATCATCTCCTTCCTTTCTGTAACAACAAAAAACAAGGCAAACAATAAAGAGAGAAGAGAAATAAGCTACATGTGCACCAGAACAGGATCATAACTTCATCCTCTCACCCTCTGCTTCATTTATGGAAAAGCTGGAGTTTTAAACTAGGTGTCTCTAGAAAATGTAAACACAGTTTAATTACAAGAATTTGAGTTTATTAACTTTTGAATGAAGTATCTTCTAGTAGTAGGAACCCCTTTGATTTACTAAGATGAAAAAGGCCTACCATATCCATTAAATCCAACATATCTATATTATTGGTTGCTCCATTTAAAGTTTGAGGCAACTGAAAACAGTAAAAATTGCAGTGAACCTTAACTATGGCAATGCTATGTCAGTGACATAATATACTGTAACCTCAGAGGCAGTCTATGCTTACCAAAGCATACCTAAACTAAGCAATGGCAGCAGGAAATAATTAATTACAGGCAACATTAACTTTCAAGGCTTAGATGACTGATATAAATAATCCAGTACATGAATTTATTTTATTAATGTCAAGATGAATAATTAACTGTTCATTCTTTGGGAGTTATGAAACTTACTGTTGTAGGACATAAAACTGATAGTAACTATGCCCCTGAAAATGACTACAACTAAATCACCATGTGTCATTTTCATTCTGTTTCTATCATATAAGTTTATCATTATTAAAACATGTGGGCATTTAGATAAGCTCATTAGTGAGAAGAGGTACACATCCTAAAGGAAAATTAAGGAATCAATAATGTTTTCCTGCTGTGTAAAACAAGTGCAATCCAAACGCAGCTGTCACTTGCTTTGCTCAAAACTGGTAACAGTTCAAGCTGTTATGAAGTAAGGGAACTTTTATTGCCAGCTTCTACAGAAAACTGGGCAGTGGTTCTCATATAACAGAATAACTGTATGGATTAATTGTTTGAACACAAGGTGGTGCTATTAATGTAAACAAAACTGCAGTGTAAACTGTAAAAAACATTCTAATTAAGCATCTCACAACAATGGGAATATCCTTGTTTTGCTCAGTAAGGAGCCTTACAATATATGATTTTTCATAGAAAAATGTTACTGAACCGTAAAAATATTATAATTTTTGGACCTTTGGCTGTTGGGAACTACAACTCCCATCATTCTCTACAAGCAAACCTCACTCTTTCTGGCACAAGCAGAGTTAGGGGGAAATTAGACAGGTGTAGGATATTTCCATAATATGTTGCTCATCAACTGGTGACAAAACTACTTCACTATTCTGTTACCTAATGGGGAAGAATGTGAGGCAATTCCTGGCAAAAAATAATTTTAATCTATTTCAAATATATATAAGGGGCTATTTGCCACTATCTCCATAATCATATACAGTACAGTATCTAAATCTACCAGATGGAAATAAACATAGCTGTTTCACCCACACTCCACATTAGATGATCTGTGGTAATATAGCTATTATACCTATGAACAGCATTAGTGGCTAAACAAAAAAAAACGCTACGCCTCTAGTTGCTATAAACTCTACTGTATTATAACATGTACAGTGGCCTGCTGGCCTGCCTCCTCTCTTTCCTCCCTTGACAAGAATATATTACCAGCTCCAAATGGAATATAAGCTCAGTCTCTGTGCATCACAACTACCTGCATTTATCTCCTACATTTGGTAAACACCATAACAGCCTTGATTGCCTCCATAAGAAGCCAACAAGTAAATCTTAAATAGGACATGAAAACTAGTGATGCCAAAATATACCTGTTAAACTCTAAGCATAGGATGTTTACCCAAATAAACAGCTATTTTTAACATTATACCACATTAAAACTGTAACCATTAGAGTAATACTTATCTCTTCGGGGAGAAGCAAGAAAAAAAGGATCTCGAAGTTGACAAAATGCAGTTTAAAGTGGATGTAGAATTTTGATTGGTTGAAAGGGGGATGTTCAATATCTACCATGTTTTCTTTTTGTAGTTAACAAAGTTTGTCTTTGCTGCTGACAGAGATCAGAAAAGAAATTAAAGAATAATATTCACCTCTGTATCTTTAATAAAATTCTGAATTTCCATCACAGATCTAGAAAATTGTGTGTGTTTTCTCCAGTTGTTCCAAGGGGTGGGCCTTGTGGGTGTAGTTAGCTGTCTCGGGGAGTTTATTTTCTCTATTCCCTGCTTAACTACGTGTAATAACAGAGTCAGATGAGATCAACTAAAAATGCTTTGTTTACCAGTTGTTTAACCCCTTAACGACCGGCCGATCGGCGTGGCATGGTCAGTTAAGGACCACAGAACATTTTTTTTTGTTTCTTCCGCTTCCAGACTCCCCGAATGGCGTGCAGCCGCGGGGGGAGCCTGGAATTCCATGACGGTCATAGTACGTCATGTTCGTGAAGTCAGATCGACCCGTGACATACGATGACCGTCAAGGGTCGTTAAGAGGTTAATCATGTAAGTAGTATTTTTTTATTTTATTTTTTTAAAACGTACTTTTTAAGATACTTAACCTCCATATAATGTGGCACGGTGTATCTGCGGCACAGCTTGGAGGTTAAAGGGATAGTAATACTTCATTTTAACTTTATTTTATTTTGTAGGCATTAAAAAAACATGAAGAATGATATAAGTCTTATCTCTGAAACCTTTATGGTTTAAGAGATATTCACAAACAAAGTATCCCCCCCTGTTCAACCAGATCAGAAGGGAGATGCCCAGGTAGACTGCAGAGAGGGACAATCTTTAATTAAGATAATGGAAAAAGCTGAAAAACCTGTCAAGGGGGGAAGGGCTTTCATTGTTTTTATACAAAGAAAATTGTCCCCTTCTGTTATCCGTCCTGTCATACAACCAGACTCACATCTGAGAAGAGATGGCTTACACTAGGTAAAAGGGGCGGGGAGGGGAACTTTGCTTGTGAATATCTCATAAACCATAAAGGTTTGAGAGATAAGACTTATATCATTCTTCATGTTTTTTTAATGCCTACAAAATAAAATAAAGTTAAAACGAAGTGTTACTATCCCTTTAAAGATATTAAAAAGTATGTTAAAAAAACAAAAACAAAGCACGTTTCCTAGTACTACTTACATGATTAAACAACTGGTAAAAAGTTTTTCTGATGTGAATGTTCCCCTTTAAACATAAAGGTTTGTCATTAAGGCTTGCTCACATTAAATAATTGTGCTGGTGGAGTTGTGCACACACATATACTAATTGCATTTTTATATACACACAGGTACACACACTGGATTTCCGAGCCTAGTATTTGTGCAGCTGAACTGTGCCTGCATATTCCTTCATTCCCCTGTCTATGTGTAAGCTTTATCAGACCTAAGATCCTATTTTTTTGTGAAAGCAAGATAAGGAATGCCAAATCTTAAAACTGTTTGATACATTTAGTTCTATGTTTTCAGTAAATTGAGTGTTTCCAAGGATACATGGATCATCTGTTCAGATTACTTACTAAATGATTTAAAATCCGCTCTGCACTGTATCTCTCCAGAATACATGATTGAAAGGTGATGCTGTCAGAAGAGTTTGAGACGAACTCAGCCTGATTTTTCTGCCAGTATAAGGCATTACAACTACTCAAAACTACACTTTTCTTTTAGCCACAGTATCCTAACTTCATTGAATTGAAACCACTGTGAGCTTTATACTATATAGTACTGTGCAAAAGTCTTAGGCAGGTGTGAAAAAATGTGGTAACGTGAGAATGCTTTCAAAAATAGACTTTAATAGTTTATTTTTTTTATCAATTAACAAAATGCATAGTGAGTGAACAGAACAAAAATCTAAATCAAATCAATATGACCACCCTTTGCCTTCAAAACAGCATCAATTCTTTTAGGTAAACTTGCACACAGTTTGTTAAGGAACTCAGCAGATTGGTTGTTCCAAACACCTTGGAGATCTAACCACAGTTCTACTGTGGACATAGGCAGCCTCTGTTGCTTCTCTTTCTTCATTTAATCCCAGACAAACTCGTTGATGTTGAGATCAGGGCTCTGTGGGGGCCAAACCATCTCTTCCAGGACTCCTTGTTCTTCTTTATGCTGAAGATAGTCTTTAATTACTTTGGTTGTATGTTTGGGGTCATTGTCATGCTGCAGAATAAATTTGGGACCAATCAGATTCCTCCCTGATGGTATTTGATGATGGATATGTATCTGCCTGTACTTCTCACCATTGAGGAGACCATTTATTCTGACCAAATCCCCAACTCCATTTGCAGAAATGCAGCTCCAAACTTGCAAGGAACCACCACTATGCTTCACTGTTGCCTGCAGACACTCATTCTTGTTCCACTGTCCAATCTTACAGCTATCAAACTGCAATCTGTTACAGCCAAATATTTCATATTTTGACTGATCAGTCTAGAGTACCTGCTGCCATGTTTATGCATCCCAGTTTCTATGTTTTCATACATAGTTGAGTCGCTTGGCCTTGTTGCCACTTCGGAGGTATTGTTTTTTGGCTGCAAGTCTTCAATGAAGACTTGCACGAGACAGAGCTGTAGTCTAGGGAGAAGCCAGATCGAGATTCATAATCAAATAGTCACAGGATACAGATGACTGGAGACAAGGTCAGGAAACAATCCAAAGGTCAGTACACAGAGATTCAGGAACTTAGAAATGCTACAGAAAAGACTTTCAGGAACTTGGAACAAAACTCGAGCAAGTGATGGAGGCTGAACCAGGTAGATAAAGGCAACAGTGGACAATAGAAGATAGAGGTAGGAGGAGTAACCAGAAGGAGCGTGACAGTGCCCTCTCCTCAAGGACCGGCCTCAGGATGGCCTGAAACATCAGAAGGCACACACCCCGGCAGGGGCATGAACCTCCGTGGCAGACACCCACGACTGATCTGCTGGTCCGTAGCCTCTCCAGTCAAACAAGTATTGTAGCAGACCACGAACCAGTCGAGAGTCCAGGATCCGCCGAACCTCATATTCCGGATGACCCTCCACCATAACAGGAGCAGGAGGTTGAGTAGGTTGATAATACTGATTTTTCACTAGGGGCCGAAGGAGAGACACATGAAAGGAGTTGGCCACTTTCATGATAGGCGGCAGATTGAGAGCAATGGTAACTGGGGTCAGTGAATAGAGATCGATAAAGGACACACTTATTTGGGCCCTAACTTGCCAGAAGGCTGTTTCAGACAGATATGTTGAGTGGACAAGCAGACCTGGTCACTGGGTTGGTATGAAGGAGCCAAATATCTTATCTTGTCTGCAGCACACTTGAATTTGGTAGAGGCAGCTGTCAGGACCGATGAACAGAAGACCAGTGTAGTTGAAGATGTTGCACCCTAGCATCAACTCCAGGAACATCTGAAGTCTAGGATGAGAAAATCTCCAGTGATTGATTAGTTCTTTCAGTCTGACCATTGAATTGAGGATGGTATGAGGAAGTTCAAATGGATCCCTAAGTAAGAACAGAATGCCTTCCAAAACCTTGAGGTAAATCGAGTCCCCCTATCAGAGACAATTTGAACAGGAACTCCATGAATGCAGAAGATTTCTTTGAGAAAGATGTCCGCCAGAGTTTGTGAGTTGGGCAATCTCCAAAGGGAAATGAAATATGCTTGTTTGGAAAAGTGATCAACCACTACCAAAATCACGATACATCGATCTGAGGGCCACAATTCGATAGTGAATTCCATAGCTAAATGAGTCCATGGAACACAAGAGTGGATGGAAAAGTCCTACGGGTCTGATTTGACGGCTTATTCTGGGCACAAAGGGTGCAAGCTTTGATGTAAGCTTCCATATCCTGTTTCAGAGAAGGCCACCAGAACTGACAGAGGAGGAGATCAATGTTCTTGATAGTCCCAGGGTAACCTGACATAGCAGAATGATGTGACCAGCTCAGGAGAGAGGAAGGATAGCACTTAGGAACATAAAGTAGATGGCTGGGTTTTCTTTTCACTCGTCCACTGAAATGATGTTGGAGGTACTTGATCCGGTGTAAGGTGGACATCAATAGACTGGCCAAAATGTGTTTGGCAGGAATTATAGACTAAGGGGGTGGTTCTGGTTCAGACATGAAGAGTCGGGATAAAGCGTCTGCCTTCAGGTTCTTGGATCCTGGAATATATATAATTATAAAATTAAAGTGAGTAAAGAATAGGTGCCACCGGGCCTGCCTTGGATTCAGGTGCCAAGCTTGCTCCTGGATTTAAAGATTCTTATGGTCTGTTTGTATTATGACCGGAACTTGGGAACCTTCTAGTAGGTGTCCCCATTCTTCTAAGGCCATTTCAATGGCATCATAATTTTTCTCTGAAGCATTGAACTCTTTAGAGAAGTATGAGCAGGGATGTAGCTGGTTAGTGACCTCATCTCTCTGAGAAAGAATGGTGCCCGGTCCCAATTCAGAGACATCTACCTCAATGAGGAAGGGTTTATTAGGGTCAGGATAGTGTAACAGGGGTGCAGAAACAAGAGGTTAGGATCGGTCTGGAGGATCTCTTGGTCTCGGCTTAAGGAGGTGTCTCCGGAGTTCCTTAAGCCAAGGAGTTTCCCGACAGTGTCGGGCATTGACGTAGAAGATGGCCTTTCTGACCACAGTACAGACATAAGCCTTGGCTTCGTCACCAGTTTTTTTCTTTGTAATTGAGTTTAGAAACAGACGCTTTGTCCATGGGTTCAGAGTGGGTAGAAGATGTTGAAGATATTTCTGCTGATAGCGCTGGTTGAGGAGCAATCACAGGTGGGTGTGATCTTTCTAGTTGACATTCTTGCTGGCGACGATCAAGCTCCAGACAGAGAGAGCTGAAACCTTCAAGGTTGTCCAGTATCTCTTGGTTGATTATAGCGTCTTTGATCCACTCAATCCCTTAAGAAAAGCAACCTTCAATGCCCCAGAATTCCAGTCAGTTTCATAGGAGAGAGTACAGAACTCCATGGCATATTGGCTACCGTGCGGGTTCCCTGTCTAAGTCTTAGTATGGTAGCTTCTGCTGACGCTTGTCACCCAGGCAGATCAAAAACAGTCCTAAAGGCACTGGAATCATCAAGATGTTGCTGATTACTAGTGATGTTAGCAAGCAGTAACTCTTATCTTGCAATTGTAATTGTAATTACTGCATTTGGCAGATTTCCTGTTCAGCACCTTTTTTAAAGGCATTGTTTCAAAGTACAGTTTTAACCTTTACACTCCTGTTGATATAAATATACTATGGGCAGGTCTATGTAGTATTTATGATGTTATTGTAGTCTCTTCTATAGTGTGTACCTTAGTTGGTCCTTATGATATCAACTCTATCTGGGTTACCTCAGTTGTTGATGCTGCAGTCTCGCTTGTTTGCTTGGCGGTATATACAGCCCCAGCTTTTATCTCCACCGCTAATAGTTAGGGTCTGTTGTTGGATTATCAGTTGTCAGTATTTCACACTGAAAGAAACAGACTCACTTATACTTGCCACTGTTGCAGTATTCCCACCATTGAGGACTCTTGGACAGCACTTTTCTTGAAACACACTTTTCTAGATTCTACTGCTAGACCTCCCATCCTTAGAAGGGTATCCACGCCTGAATGTGCCTTGTCCTGTGTTGTCTGCCGCTAATGTTCTGGAACCTCTTGCAATTCAATATAGTAGCACAATAAAGTAGATAAAATTCTCCAACGAGTTTCGTACCACCTACTGGTACTTCATCAGGGAGCATAATTACAATTACAATTGCAAGATAAGAGTTACTGCTTACTAACATCACTATTAATCAGCAACACTGACATTACATAGTAAGAAGACCCTCAACAAATATAGGATTTTTCATATATGTGCGCATATTTTTAGCTCCAGAGCTCTGATATTTTATCTATATAAATATTGTATGCATCTGGTGTTTAATTAAGAGTATATTAGACTGAAACATTTAAACTGAATTTTATATAATAAATTTTTTGCATTTAAATAAATAATTTTTATTTATTAATATAGGGTGTATTGTTAGCGCTCTCCTTTTTAGTATAATTTTATATATATATATATATATATATATTTTTTTTTTTTTTTTTAATTTATATATATAACAAATAGGAGGATGGGGCAGCACCTGTGGGACTTATTCAAATGTATTTATTGGACACAAAATTCAGCAAAATTCTCCATCACCTCCGAGATTCGTCCACCACTCCCCCCTAAGGATGGGTGGCGTTTTCTCATTGGCGGAAGCGTGTGTATTGACGAATCAATTGACCAATCTGAGCGCTCTGAAAAGTTAAATCCCCTACAAGGAATGCTGTGCAATATGAGGGAGATCCCTCAATCACAAGGTCCCAATGGTTCCATACGTAACCAATATGTCACTCACTATATGTAACTATGTTCAATATTCACCAAGTATTACCATGATGATATAAGTCAGTGAGTGTGGTTACTGAGATGTTACAAATGATCCTTAGTTCATTGCGCATAACAGTCATGTCCCCGAGTCTTGTGGTAAAAAATATGAATATTGTACATAGTTTTGCAAATTGTGTGGTGAAAATCCAATATCGAGACCGTTCCCTATTCATCCAATACCACCTCTCATTCCTCAATTTGCTCTCCATATCATAGTACCCACTGGTGTGTTGATCTAACCTATCCACCGTGATATCATTCCTAAATATGTATGTGGAATAAATATAAAAGAGGAGTTGTCTGATGTGTACTTCTATGCCCGATGCAGACCCACATTATTCCAAATTGCTGGTGAGAATGCGTCAATGTGGTTAATCCACGAGAGATACTGAAGCAGATCTTAAGAAAGACATTAATTCATGCTTAAGTGTGTTCAAATGTTAGTGGCACTACCCAAACAGACCACTTTTAAAACCTAACAGGTCTTATAGCATGGTAAGATGTTATGAGGCAACACCCCACTAATTGGGGATCTATGCCCATCATGACCTGGAGTGCTACAAAGACACAAAATACTCTATATGCTGACCATGCGAGACTACACAACTCCCTTAAAGGGACAGGTGGGGCACCCATTCACTTGCCCATTACAATCCTCAATTTATAGAAAGCAAGTGAGGTTTGCCCTTTCATTCAGTCCTTTGGGGTGTAATGCATCCAGGAAGTAAATCCACCTTTATTCCATTTGGAGCAATTTATTGCCCCTGTCACGCCCTCTGGGTAGTTCCGGTTGGTGGTCAATAATTATATGTCTCAAGTCAGTTAGAGTGTGTTTGTATTCCACAAAATGTCTGGCTATTGGCTTATCACTTTTTTTGTCTTGAAGAGCTTCTCTGATGCTCGAACAGTGATTTGCCATCCATACTCTGAAGCTTGTGGTTTTTTTGCCAACGTACAATAAACTGCAAGGGCATTTAATGAAATAAATCACATAACTATGAGTGCATGTAAGGCGATGCCTGATTTTCAAAAATATCCCATTGT
This sequence comes from Rhinophrynus dorsalis, assembly GCA_037306005.1. Taxonomy (NCBI): domain Eukaryota; kingdom Metazoa; phylum Chordata; class Amphibia; order Anura; family Rhinophrynidae; genus Rhinophrynus; species Rhinophrynus dorsalis. Next base: position 291,514,804 of record CM074721.1, read on the forward strand.
GTGTATGTGTAAATCCCTCTCCTGTCAATAGGTATTTACAGGTTGTACAGCCTGTGCACTTGTAACAACCTTTCGTTGTTGGAAGCCAAGTGTTGTAATTACTTTTATAGCAATGTTGTGGGTCTGTATGTACAAGGAGATCCCATAAATTACGTACCCTCTTATAGCTCATCCTGGGTGGGTTTAAGAAAACTTTGGGCAATGATTTGTCCGTGGATAAAATGCCCCAGTGTTTCAAGATCACCTCTTTTATGCGAGGACTCGAGGTGGGAAAGGTGGAAATGAATGTCAGCCTGTCATCAGATACTTTGTCATCCGATCTCTGTAGGAGAGTTCCTTGAGACTGCGCTAATGCTTTAAGTAGAGATACCTCTAATCCATCAATTTTGTATCATCTTTGTAAAAATCTGTAAAATAACTAATTCAGTTGTATTAAGGCTTTTTCCAGATCTGAATTGTTCCTAATAATCCTCAGGAATTGAGCGTAGGGCACCCCTTGTTTTAGATGTTTTGGATGAAAGCTCTGAAAATGCAACAATGTGTTGCAATCCATTATTTTTCTGTAATTGGTGGTGCCCAAATGTTGATCAACGAGAAACAAAGTAAGGTCAAGAAAATTGACCTGCTGAATATCAGTGCAATGCGTGAATTTAACGGCTGATTGTAACTCACTGAGTTTCTCTACAAAAGTGTTAAATGTATGCTTGGTACCCTTGCAAATGAGGAACAAATCATCAATAAACCTACAGTAAAATAAAATTGGAGAGGGCACCAAGGGTAAAATATAGGTGTTATCATAAAGCGCCATGTACAAGTTGGCGAATGTGGGTGCTACATTTTACCCCATTGAGGTTCCTGATGTTTGTAGGTAGAAGTCACGCTCAAATCTGAAATAGTTGAGCGTAAGGCAGTACTCAAGTTGTTCTAACAGGAACCCTATGGGTGGTCTAGCTGGTGATCATGGTGCCTTTATAAGTGCTATAGCTACTGCTCTTATACCATCAGAAATGGGAATGACAGTGTACAAGGAGCTGATGTCCATGGTGGCCAGGATGATTTCACCTTCCAGGTTCCTCACTTTTGATATCTTCCGAATAAAATCCCCTGTATCCTGTATATAAGATGGCAACTGTTGTACCAGGGGTTACAACCAGTGTGTAATGGTTTGTTTAACACACAGACACAGTGGTTTACGATAAAACACAGTTTTATTGAAATCACAGTAATATAATAACCTTCACAGGTCCTGTAGTATTTAAGCAGAATAATACAGGCACACGACAGGTTACATATACATATGCCTACCCAGGTCCAGTATAACCATAGAGTCCATAACAGAATATACTGACACAGGTCAGGCAGAATACGGTGGATTCCCAGGAGAAAGGTACTGCATGGGTTAATGGTCTTCAACGAGTGTAAACAGTTCCATGTGAAGAGAGATCTGTGATGGAGCTCACTCACAGTAGAGAGCTTAAGGATAAGTAACGCCCAGTAATAGGTTAGCAGACAAACGTGTACTGCCAGAGTAATATCAGGAACTGAGCAACATATAACACTGCTGTAGCAGTAACGGGGACCAGGCCACTTGCACATTGCCATAGCAGTAATGGAGACTAGCCCACTTGCGCTCTGCCGGAGCAGTAACGGAGACAAGGCCAATGGCACACTGCCATAGCAGTAACGGAGACTAGGCCACTTGCGCTCTGCAGGAGCAGTAACGGAGACAAGGCCAATTGCACACTGCTGTAGCAGTAACGGAGACTAGGCCACTTGCACTCTGCAGGAGTGGTAACGGAGACAAGGCCAATTACACACTGCCGTAGCAGTAACAGAGACTAGGCCACTTGCACTCTGCAGGAGCAGTAACAGAGACACGCAACTGAACACTGCTGTGACCAGATTGACTGGACAACTGAGCAACTCGCCCTGAATTCGCAACCAACCGGAAGAGTCACAAATGCCTGATCGATAGGAATTTTGCCAAGACGACACGGAGGCAGCCAGAGCAGGGACATCAACCAAGCCAGGTCGATTCACGGAGCAGGAACGTCAGCCAAGCCGGGTCGGTACACAGGAGCAGGAACGTCAGCCAAGCCGGGTCGGTACACCGGAGCAGGAACGTCAGCCAAGCCGGGTCGGTACACCGGAGCAGGAACGTCAGCCAAGCTGGGTCGGTACACCGGAGCAGGAACGTCAGCCAAGCCGGGTCGGTACACAGGAGCAGGAACGTCAGCCAAGCCGGGTCGGTACACAGGAGCAGGAACGTCAGCCAAGCCGGGTCGGTACACAGGAGCAGACGCAGAAGAATGGTCAGGCAGTCCGGGTCAGTTCACAGGCAGGAGACGAGATGCAGAGTAGTCAGGCAGGCTGGGTCGGTACACTGGGAAACACTGAGAGCAGGAACAAGCACTGGTACAGGAACACCACGAAAGGGCACCGAAGGGGTGCCAGAGCCCAGTATATAAAGGCCATACTGGGCGGGACAAGCACAGAATAGCCAATGGGAGTATAGCACAGTGTAGACTGACAGAATGTCGCAAGGGGAGCACGGGCACCGTGATACAGTGGTCCAAAAATTGGGCCACTGGTTGCAACAAAGATCCACTGGCAGACACAATTGGACGTCCTGGGGGATTAATCACGTCCTTGTATATTTTGGGTAATGTATACAGGATGGGGCACACGGGATATTCTACCGTAAGAAATCTAAATTCGTTGTCATCCAGCCAACCATGTTGCAGTGCATTGGACAAGAACATGTCCAGGATCCGCTTGTGCCTTTCCGTGGGGTCTGTGGTGAGTTTAGAATATATCATATTATCATTCAATTGAGTAAGTATCTCTTTCTGATAATCACTATAGTTCATCACCACCACAGCTCCCCCTTTGTCAGCTGGGCATGTTACAATGGTCAGATTTGGACCAAATTCTTAAGAGCCGCATGTTTACTTATGGTGAGGTTGTTGTGTGGGCTCTTGTGTGGTTTCTGCTTAGCTTCACATTCCACCATCCTAATAAAGCTCTTAATCAATGAGTTAGTATTAGGGGGATCAAATGTACTTCCTGGCTGGAACCCCTGAGTTCTGGTTTCTTCAGAATTTTTAAAAAATCTTTTAATTTGAGATTTCTTAGGAATTTGAATAGATCTATATATAAATAAAAATCATTTTGTTTTGTTACCGGTATGAATGAAAGTCCTTTGGATAGTACATTTATTTCTGTGGTGGAAAGTGGATGTGAACTAAGGTTAAAAACTATGGTTTCTTGATTGGCGGTTTTGGATTGTTTTTTCTGCTTGTAGTTGCCCCTTCTAGTGTGGGGTCTTTTCCTTGTGCGGCTGATCTCGGAGTAACCCCCAAAAGGGAAGCCTTAGGAGGGGTGGGTGTTGTGTTGGTGTCGGATTCAGAGGAATTGCCTGAGAATTGATCGATAGTATGGATGTTGGGTTTACCAATGCATCTTCTCAAACGTGGGGTGAATCTAGATCTCTCTTGTGTACCCGTGAGCCACTTGTACACTATTTTGTCCTTATAGTCTTGTTGGACTTTAACCCCTTAAGGACCGGCGGTCCTGGGACATTTCCATCCCATAATGACCGCATAGGAGCACTTGGACGCGCCGGTACACGTGACCTGTCGCGTGTATCAGCGCGTCATTATGGGGCCTGATAGAGATCGCTCCGATCTTGGAGCAGTCAATTTCAGGCCCTATTTTTACTTACAGCGATCCCGGTAGAGCGCTGTAAGTAAAAAGTACGTGACGTACTATGACCGTCATCGGTCCTTGAGTATTTCAAGGACCGTGACGGTCATAGTACGTCACATGTCGTTAAGGGGTTAAGGACTTTTGCTGATTTAAAATAATGAAGCTCTGTTTTGTATTTATCAATTTCCTCAGTCAATTTCACTATCCACTTATTATCAGAGTCTGCCATGAGGGTGTTTAAAGGGATAGTAATACTTTAATATTAATATTCCCCATATTGTAGCTATTTGAAAAATAATTTAATAGCCCCCAGGTTCATCTCTCAAACCTTTATATATATATATAGTTTCAACTTGTAAATGTTGTTATTTTAACCCCTAATTGTTTGAGACATTTCCAACACATTGCTGCACAATATGTTTGAAAGATAAGAGGTGTTACCATGTAAGCTGTAGAAAAAGCAGGAGTCTGATAGAGTAACCATGATACCTTTATTGGTTAAGTTTAGATCTCTTCTTCAGGCACGTTTAGAATGAAAGCTTGCATTCTATTGCCACTAAATTAGCCAATAATGGTATCACATTTACTCTAGAAATCTCCAGCAATATGTTCAAAGCATCCAGATGGTTAATATATTCATTTTGAATATTATCATTGCCACATCTATGGTCCTACATACACAAATCTGCAATAAATTGCTTTCATTAAAATCTGATGAGCCCATTCTCATTTCCTTTACAGTACTTTCTTGTAGATATACCATGTGCATTAGTGAGCTGATTCAGAGTCGATGGAAGATAAGAACCATTTGTCCCATCTTGTCTGCCCATTTCCTTATATATTTTAATAGTTCAGACTTGAATAATCCTCAGAATAACCATATATTTCCATCCCTAGAGTATACAAGGTATATGGCTAGATTGTACAAAGAGCATGAAAACCAATGCTTGTCATTTAGGTCTAGTAATATTTATAGGTACAGTATATTATGTATTTAACCCTTTGAGTCACAAAGGGGTATACAATGCATTGCAAAGCAAAGCACTCAACGGGTTAAGGAGAACTGGTCCTTCCTAATAATCACCTTTACTTTCCTATGGCCAGAAAGTCATAATAGTGCCAGTGAATTTTGTTTCTGTGCTTTTATTCTGGATATAACATCACCTTCAGTCAAACCTGGATGGCATTTCCATGGAGGCCATTTTTTCACACTGAAGCAGGTAGAGCTCAGGAGACCACTAATCCCTGTAAGGACTGGAAAGATGCACACCATATTGCAATGAATAAGACTAAGCAAGGATGACACGTGATCCAGTGGTTTCTGCTCAGTATATCTGTACTAGTGCCTTTCCTGTCTGTATGTACGGACATATACATATGAGTCAGAACACGACAATCATATTATCACTATTAAGTAATTAATATGAATGATTTAGGAATGATGGTTATTGGTTACTCTATGTTGCCTGGTCTAACTTTTCTAGGATGGGTTTTTTATAAAGACCCTCATCTCCCTTTTGACCTCAGCCAGAGAGTGTGGATGGGCAATAAAAAGAATGGGGTGGGATGGGTGGCTCACAATTGTAAATATCCTGGGCCTCACGATTTCTGATGGTGGGCCTGGTCTCAGTCATTACAGCTATTGGTACAACTTAAGTTAAAAGCCTACATACTGCAGGACAAAGTTTTCCTTTCATAAGGGTACATTTGAGTAAAGCTGTAATCAACAATTAAACTTTTGACAGAGAAGAGTCCAATGCATTGCTTCAAAAAGCCGCTCTGCCCTTTAGGGAGGCTGATGTACAACAGAAAAGTGGTGCAATTCTGCAGAAGACCAATGGAACTTTAGAAAACAAATATAAATCCAAACCAAATGCCTATTGCTTTAAATGGGGCTTTGAAGCAGTTGATTATTAGGGAGGTCTCCAATACATTGCAAAACAATCTAGCATGTTAAACACCGCAAGTAAATCAATGAGAATTGTTATTTGTCCCCTATGGTGCAGCTATGCCCAGGATTTGCTCTTCTTCTCCTTAGTTCATCAGCATCAAAATATTAACCCTTTGATTGCCAGAGGGATATACATTGCATTGCTCTGCAATGCCTGGGTACATCTCTCTGGCACTCAAAGGGTTAACATAAAGAGAACTCTGCAAACTCAAACTGTACTTGACAGGAGAAATATAAAGTAGCTAGTTCAGCTTGTAAAAGCCTTTATATTCTGGAGATTAGATCTAAAGTAAGACTGGTATACAACAACATTAATTATACACATTTACGTTTCTCCAGCAAAAGCCAGGCACAAAAAAATGTTCCTGGACACGCGTAGCAGTTATGAATAAATGTAATTTCATATTTTTCATGGATATCTGCAATAATACAGCGGTGCAGAAAAAAACAACCATAGTGTCCTCATATTTGTTTACTCATTTCCTTAGTTTTTTTTTTACTGGTAATAACTTTATTCAGAAACTCTAAGCTCAGTGCTGGCCAAATTACTCATATGGAAAAGCCGATCTGACACTGTACAAGTGCAAAACTGTTTAATAGTTTTCTGCTCATTTAAAATTATGCTCTAAAAAAAATCTAAATTAGTGGCTCTGTGCCTAGTAACAGACAAATGCTTTTCATTTCCCATTGAAAACAGATCTTTTGATGAAAGCAAATTGCAGAAGAGAAGCATTTTCAGTTCTGAATCTTCCAGTGAAACTATTGTCAGTGTACTCAAGCTTCTCTCTACCTTGAGCTGTAAAGCTCACCCAGTATCTTTTTCTAACACCTTTTCCCCAAAAAATTTCAGATACAAATAAAGTAAATTATGAAATTCCCCCCTGTCTCTATTTTAATTAAAATAGGCTGATGTACTGAGAAAAACTGAATCAATTCTGTGGGAAGCCAACAGCAGAAAGAGGACAGAAAATGCCCTTAGATTTACCTGGGGCTTTAAACCCTTTGAATGCTAGAGACGAACAAAAAGTCTGGGATTCATTTTGACATTTCACAGGACCTCAAAAACCCTGGCTAATCCGAATTGATCCTCAAACAAAATCTGGAGTGATAAAGGGAATGGGCAACAGAGGAAGAGATGAGTGTGAGACCAAGAGTGAGCAAAGGACAAGTGGTGGGACCACATAGTTGCTAAAGGGAAGGGCACAGGAGAGGCCAAGTGGAGGGATGGAGAGCAGACCAATGCAGAGCATGAAGCAAAGGAGAAAGCACTAGAAAAAAGAGACAGCTGTAAAGAAGTCTGGGCCATAAAGAAGAGTGGGTATGGGCTCAGAGTGAGAAGGGCCTGAGTCCAGCAGATAGGGGAAAGATACAGAGTGGGACCAGAGTGCAGCAGAGAAAGGATGGAGGGAAGGAGAGATAGCAGAGGAAAGCAAGAAGGAGAAAAAAAAGGAAGGGATATCCTGAAGAAGTTTCTAGGACAAGTACACCCAGACAAGACTGTGCTACAATGACGTCTGAAGGGAACTGAACCTTTTTTTGTCAATGTTGATCACATAACAGGTAAAACAAACAAAAAATAAAAACAAAAAAGTATTGTTCTATCCTGCAAATCATCCTTTTTCATAAAAAAGCAAGGTTACAGAATTTTTTTCATCCCTACTAGAAATGGGCTAAAATTTTCACCTCAACACAGAAATAGGAGAAAAAGGGCACTTCCTGTCTAGCAGTGTAGGCATGTGTGAGTAAAGTGGTAGTCCAAAAACTGACTACAGCCATGGTTGCTGCAGCATGTTATTAATTATTTCTCTTTCTAAACAATGACTAGTACGCAGCATAGCAGCAGGCTTAAAAAAATCTGAATGATATTTGGGTGTGTGCTGTGCACTGTGCAGGACTCAGGCTAGCCAAACATAAGCCATACAAAGAAACTGATTTCCCTGAGGAAATATTAATTTGTATGGCTTACATTTGTTAGGCACAAGCTCTGAGGAAATATTGATTTGTAGGACTTAGACTTGTTAGAAGCCCAAGCCCAGAGTAACAATTGATTTTTAGACACAAGCCCTGAGGAAACATTTATTTGTAGGACTTAGACTTGTTAGAGTTAAGGCCCAAACCCTAAGGAAACATTGATTTATAGGACTAAAACCTTTTAGGCCCAAGTCCTAATAAAACATTGATTTGTAGGAATTTGGCTTATTAGAGGAACCAAAGATGTGTTGGGCTCAGACTTGTTAGAGGCACAATACATGATGAACCATTGATTTGTAGGACTCCAGCTTGTTAGAAGTATAAGCCCTAGGGAACTAGTGATTTGTTGGGCTCAGGTGTGTTAGAGACACAAGCCCTGAGGAACCATTGGTTTTCTGGACTCAGACTTGTTGAAGCACAAGTTCTGAGGATCCAGTTATTTGTTGGGCTCAGGCTTGTTGGAGACATACTCCCTGAAGAAACAGTGATTTGTAGGACTTAGGCTTGTTAGAAACAAGCCCCCAAAATAGTTTTTTTTAATAGGCTTCTGTTTTGAAATCTCAAGAGGCCTAATGCCGTGGTGACATTGCGGCACTCATGACTGCTGTTCATGTTGCTTCTGTGTTGTCTAAATAGCTAGCAGGACGATTAGGCAGCTCCAAGGGAATGGGATCAACATAAGTTATATCAGACAAGTGACGATGGTTCCACTTGCACCTAGCTCCAGTGATACATCTGAGCAAGTTGCAGCACCACAAGTAACCCCCCCTCAACACTTCAAGTATGTCTGGAGAAAAGAAGTTGGTCAATAAATAATGCTTTTCCTTCTGTACGCCTTCCAAAATCATGGGTGTGTTGTTGGAATATTAATTTTTCCCTTGAAAGCAGGAAGGAACTGTGCCTTTCATCAGTAACTGCAAAGTACACAGAGTGTGTACAAAAGTTGTGAAACAGGGGAAGGAGTGGACAAACCTGCACTCACATCAAACTACTTTAGGCAAGCACCTTGATGTGAACTTACTAGGTCCGCAATGTCATATCATCCCCACCAGAAATCCAAGTATTGCTGTCACTATGCCCTTGTCCTCTCCACTAAGGACATGTGACAACTAACAGACTTAATAATAATGATTAATCCTCCATTCCACCAGCTAAGCTTATTCTGTGGGATGGAATCTCCTCAGATGCTGCTTGATTATATGCTTGTGATTATACTCCACCACATTTCCATGCATGATCACAATGTGCAATGGGTGGAGATGAACTCCACATCCTCGCATCTACAGAATCGCTATCAGCTGGTGGGGGAGGTAACAATGACAGAGGTGGTTTACCAGAAGATGTGGATATGTCTTCCCACGCCCAAACCCTAGCGCAAATAGCTGATGGCGATGCAGGTTTTTCACTTGCCATCGAACTTTCAGAAACACAGTGGGTTTCTCTATTCTTCTTTCTCTTAGATTTCCACCTAGATTCTTGCTGCCATTGGGGATAGACAAGGGGTACATCAACAGTGGCTCCAGATTTCTTTTGTGGGGGGTTGACTTTAACATGCTTCCCATAAATGTCATGGTGTCTAAATTTAATTTGTGCTATAAGGGTGGTGGTGCCAAGATGTGTGCACTTCTTTCCCCTTTTCATTGATTTAAATTGTAAACTGTGCACACTTGTGGCTCTATATAAATAAACATATTAATTCATTGACTTGTCACAGATAGTGAACAGTGCCATCACCAATGGCTGCACTGTGCCTGTCCCAAAAAATAAATAATCCGACACCCATGACCTCAGGAGGGAGGGGAAAGGATAAGAATTACCTCATTTTTCTTCTTCATAATACCTTTCACTGGCTGGGGCAAAGGATGATGCTGTTGCTGCTCCATAAGAATCAGAGCTAGAACTAGGACCAGGATTATTGCTGGCATTGGAAAGTGAAACCTGTCCTAGTCTAGCATCACTACTGTTGGTCCCCATTCCCACTGTGGCCACAGTTGTCTGTGGCACACTAGCCTGCTCATAATCAGCCTGCTGCTGCTGCTAAAACAGATCAGAAGGGATGGGCGAAGATTTTCCTCTCAAACTGAATTTGGCAAATAATGGCACTTCCTGCTTGGTGAATAATTTCCAGTGAAAGTGCAGTTTTTCTGCTTTTTTCACCTAGCTCATTCCATTGAAATCAATGGGAACATTGAATTTACACACAACACATAGCAAATATTATTTTATTTCCCAAAGGCATAGTATAAAAGGGGCATGGGGGTGCCTGTGTTGGTGGAGCATGGGAAAATAATCAGTTAAACAGGGGGGTTGTTTACCCAGATACAATTAAAAATACCCATTAAGACCTGGTATAAAAGGGTTCTGAGGAAGGTGCCTGTGTTGGTGGGTGGAGTCTGGGGAAAAAATCAGTTGAACAGGGAATTTGGTTTGGGGGTTTGTTGACTGGTATTGGGGGGGACAGTTAATACAAAAATAAATTCAATAAAATAAGAAATTTATAAGTAACAAGATAGGGACGTAAGCTGCCAGTAGGGTAGACTGAGACTTGTAGAGTATATTGCAGAGGATGAGTTATAAGATTTGTTTTTAGAGGCCCAAGCCCTGAGTAAACATTGATTTGTAGGACTTAGACTTGTTAGATACAAACCCCCATTTTTTTTTCTAGGTCTATAGTTTCTATTTTTTTTTAAAACATAAGCCCTGAGAAAAAAAAGCCCTGCTGTCACGTCTTGTTGGCCAGTGGCCACTGGCCATTGTCAAATGCCCTGATGTAGATACGGAATTTGCGGCTGATATTCTTGCTGCTGAGTTGTTTAAGCAGCAGGATAATTAGGCAGCTCAAAGGGAACAGGATCAACAACAGCAGTAACATGGTTGATGGATGATGAAGGTTCCACTTGCCACGACTAGTTCCAGTGATGCGCCTGAGGCAGTAGCAGCACCATAACTAGCCCCCAGTATATGTGGAGAAAAGAAGAAGTTGGCCAATAATTCTTCTCCACCTGCCCCTTCTCCAAAATTATGGGGGTGTTGTTACTAAAATAGAACTTTTTCCCCTGAGAGCAGGAACTCTGCCTCTCATCAGCAACTGCAATTTGTGTGTGGCAAATAACACCTGGCACAACTCTATCCAAACACCAAGGAACCAGAAACCAAGTACTGCTGCTGTCACTATGTCCCTTGTCCACACCCCACTAAGGACACATGCCAACTTGCTGACAGTTTAATAGTAACGATGAACCCTCCCTGCCATCTTAGCATATCCTGCCCTGGTGCTGGTGGTGGTCACTTCCTCCTCTGCTGACTCACTGGAAGCATCAGGGTCCTTTCAGCTCCTCCTTTTATTTTTAATCCAGATGCCTCTGTTGCCTTTGTTTTGCTCACGGAATAGCTAGAAAATTTCCTTTCACCCTTTCTATCTCTCTAGCTGCTTCGTTTTCTGTTTCTACTTCCTGGAAATGTCACATAGTGAACGGGGGGGGGGGGGTTTGTAGTCATTGAAAAACATAGCAAAAACATTTGTGGTATAGGGGAAAAAGGAGAACATTTTAAGGGGTTTGCAAAGCATGGATTTTCAAGAGAAAAAGAGGACCATGTGTTTTTGCAGAATTTCCCTCCTGAACACAACGGGATCTTTCACCCATCCCGAATCCTTACTACAGAGGCCTTCAATGCATTCAATGGGTTAAAAGCCCTAATTAAATCTGTGATTTGTTATTTGTCCCCTGCTTTAATTCATACATCTTTATTATACAAACCGTGTGAATGTCTCTATGGCGGGGAACACTCTACTAAAAAGACACAGGTTTTATAGAGGCAATTCACTAAGCTAAAGAGGTGCAACTCTGGATCAAACTATGTATACCGTAGGGGTAAAATAAATCAACCCCATATTCCCCCAAATGGAGTTTTTACCCCCTTGAATGCTAGAGAGGTTTCCATGCATTACTTAACAATGTGTTGAAGACCTTTTTAGTATTCATGGGGTTAAAATCCCAATTTAAAAGCACTGCCCTATGGTGCAATAGGTTTACTGAAGAATTGCACCTATATAGATATTTCAAAATTAGTATTCATTCACAAAAGAAAAGAAAGATGCTATTGTAAGGTTACTTTGGGAATGACTTGCTAACAGGCAACTCAGTGTATGTAACTCATGCTAGCCTTAACCCTTTGAATGCCTGATGGGTATGCAACTCATTACTTTGCATTACTATCCCTCCCCACCTGTTGCCTATATGTTTACTGGAAGGTGATTCTGCTCAAAATCCCAGATAAAGTTTGTTTGTCTCGTCTTTCACACACAGCTCTGCTCCCTCTTGTTCCTCCTTCTCCTCTCCCCAAAGCTGGTAGAAAGAATGACTTTCATCCTCCTCCTTGTGGGTAAGTGTGAGTATGGGAAGCAACAATAAAAACAAAGAGGGAGTAATGTAATTCGAAAGAAAAGATAAGAAAAATGTGCTGTAAGGTGGTCCAATGAAGAATCGCATTGAACATTTTATTTTTATTTCTTTTCTTCACTGGGTCACCTTACAGCATATTTTTCATTTAATTTTATATTTTTTTCTACTTTTTATTTTTGCTTCTCTTTTCTTACATAAAAAGGGCCACATAGGGAACAAATAAAAGTTGCAATAAATGGGGATTTTAACCCCTTGGATGCTAGAGATGTCTCCAGCACATTGTGAAGCACAGTACATGAGGCCTCACTAGTATCAAAAGGTTAACTTTCTATATTAGATGCACTTTTTTCTGAACTGCTCTACTTTTGCCTTAATACACATCCCCATTACTGACATTTTCTCATGGCTTGAAATACGGTTGTATTTTAACCCTTTGAGTGCCAGAGAATCATTCAACGCATTGCAATGCTTTGGATACCTTACTGGAACTCAAAGAGTTAATAAACGATAAAGCTATTAGGGCACATTAATACTGCACAATGAACTTGTCAAAGTGAATAATGTATAAATCAATATAAATAACAGTGACAGGCAGTAATTGAATTCCACTGGTCCCTCAGCCCTTTCTAAATATGAGAAGCTATGACATGTGGACAGAATATACACAAGCTCATACCATTAGCTGCACAGTCTTCTTTATTTTTAATGGGGTCAGAATGTTAATGTGCTTTGAATTCTTCCTTTTAGAGGAAGACAATATGACAATGCAAATATTAACAAGTATTCAGCAATTCCACTGACCAATGTCCTTGAGTTTGTCACTCTTCTTTAGAAATGTCCACATTTGCCAAAATATCTAGAAGTGATGTTTAGTGGTCAAAGTGTGTGTGTATTTATGTTTGTGTGTGCATATGTGTTCAAATGATTGTGTATGCATTCATGTATATGCTACTATTCCAACACATTTTTCTCCTATTCTAACACATTTTTTCCTATGTTTCCTATGGTACAACATTTCTCAGCACAATATTACTTCTTCTGAGGGCTGTAGTGGAGAAATAAGTAGCTGGAAGTCAAAGTTGTGAGTCCTACAGCAACATATACCTTGAAAAATGTGTTAGTATGCAGAATGCATTTGTCCTTTGCTCATAACACTAATTTCCAGCTTAACTGACACTGGCACATATTCATGATGATGTCAAGTGATAAAAAGTACAACCTATAATTTGGCAGATGTGTATTGTACTGGTGGTGGGGGACTGACATGGTGGGTATCCTGTGTATATGTCACCCTCTATTGGGCGTGCAACACACCAGCGCATTAAAAATGTTGTTGTGTTGAAAACAGCAGTATCAGAATGCCGCCTGCATGAAAATAGCAACACTCTGATATTGCATGCCAGGATATCATATACACATAGGGAGCCGTGAGCCAGAGGCACTGTACTTCACTGAGCTCTGGGTATCTGAGCATGGGGAAAGAGGGAACAATCCAATCCCCGCTGGGCATGGGAAGGGTTGGAGGATTGCTTTATTTAGGACTGATTGGCTACACTGTCTTATAGCTAAGTTTTATGCTTGTCTCATCGTTTTTCTGATCATCTCATAAGTTGTTTACTGGGTGCATGTGTGTATAATGATATATGTTACAATTCTGGAGCACAGTGAATTTGTCATAAGGGATAAATAAACCTCCTCAATGACAGAAGGTTTTTTTTAACAATCAGACATCGACAGGGTTCTCACACTGCTAAGCAGTTCAATGCTGCATTAACTCCTTCAGTGCCCTCCTCCATGATGGCTGTTAAGTATTCAGTTCTGTGAATGGCGGGGAGGAGGGCACAGTAAGTCCCAAAAAAATATACATAACAAAAAAACAAAAATCAACTTCTTTCCCCAGCACAGAGACAATAAAAGTAAAATTGGCAAGTAATTTAGACCCCAGCTGCAGTCTTGCCAGTCGTCACACTAAATTTTGGGGTATTTGGGTTCACCCTCCTTCCTCCCTACTTCTCCCCCAGACTGCCCCCAGTTTCCCCTAATTCAGAGAACAATTGACCTACCTAAAAGACTCCGTAAACTAAACTTCAATTCCCCTTTATTTGCCTATCTTCTCTAGCTTAAAAACATGCTGCTCTCTCCTCTCACAAACACAGAATGGTATGTTGTGAGAGCCTGACAGCTTTTTTTATGCCTGCACGAAAAGTCGAAAAAACTTTTATGTGTTGAGGAAAAATTTGTCTTCCCATTAATTTCAATGCAATGAGCTAGGCAGAAAAAGCAGGAAAATGGCACTTTTCACAGGAAATTTGTCGCCAAGTGGAAAGTGCTATTTTTCGCCAATTTTGGTTTGAGGCAAAAGTTTTCGCCTATCCCGAGTGCATATGCTTATGAGCATTCATGCAGGCATGTGCATGTGTACAAGCCCTAAGGCACAGGGGAACATGGTGTGCCAAGTAATAAAATGGAGCTGCTGATGTCTTTGATGGTTACTCAGGCAGCTCTCAAAGTTGTTACAATTACTTGCAGGAAGAGTCTGTAAAGGACTGAATTTAAGAAGGGATATCATGGGGCTGGGGTTCTCCCCCCACTTTGTTTATTATTGTATGATTATATTTTATTTAAGTTAAATGATTTTTATGTAAGGTATGTTTCTTTAAATGAATTTTGAAAGTGCTGGAATTATCGTTTCGCCTGCTCAATTTTATGATTGGCTGCTTAATGTTACCTCGCACCAGGTAAGCAGTTAGGCAGGAAGGGGGTCTATTTATAGCTCCTTTCCGCTTATTTTTCCTCCCCTTGAACAAACAATTTGATCTCTGTAGATATTTTTCCAGCAGCATAATTATGTCTTCGTCTGAAGAGTTACTGTGGCTCACTGAAGAGCTGAAGAGGAAAGCTTTAGCATGCGGAGACGGAGCTTGGTTGAGGGACTGCCTTAGTGCTGTTCCATTGTCTTCTCAGCAAGAAGTGGCATCACTCACAAGTGATGCCTCAATTGTGGCTGAGTCAGACGTCCATCACGTACCTCCTCCCACACAGCATGACGAGGTAGTTGAGGGCAGGCTTGCCTGTAACGTTGGAAAGAAGAGGAGTCAAAGTGCTTTAACGCAAGGTTGCTCTTGCGTTTCAGCTGAAGATTCGTCTAGGCGCAAACAGACTCCAAGGAGCCCATTTTTGCCAGAGAGAACTCCTTATAGGTCAGCTTTGCAACACAGAAGGCAGAAGTCATCTAGAGATAGGAGAGAAGTATCCACTTTATCATCTGTCCCTAGTTCATCTCAATCCTTAACATCTCATCAACTGCTGTCTCATTCAGAGTCTCCATCTGGAGCGCATAATTTTTCTCACCCAGCCCCCATTAATTCCTCTCAGCTTAATTTATTAAGTCAGAGTGCTAATCCAAATCAGCCTAATATCCCTAACCTGCCCCTTTTAGTCAATCCATCTACTTCACAGCCTATAGCTAGCATTCATTCTCCTTCAGCATCTTCAATTTTTTCATTGCAATTTCAACCCCAGCTAATTCAGCAACATCAGCCTAGTCAGCAAGAAAGACCTCTGCAGTCTACATCCTTAGAAGATGAATCAAACGCAACTCCAAGTCATTCAGAAGCTGGAGCGCTACAGCTAGGTGAGTATAATTCTGTTACAAATGTTCAGTCTTCAGGGGAAGTGGTAAGCTCCCTTCAGAAGTTAGTGGATCAATTAAGTGGTATTGACAAAAATGTTACCAATTTATGGGATACTAGAGATAGTTGTAGAGTGTTGGAGGAAGCTAGGTCCCAGGGTAATATTAGTGTACTAGTTGAAGAGCCCGTTACATGGGCCACAGTGCCACTGGCAGCTGGTCGTGGAGGAGTCATGCACAATAGAGACTGCCCACGCCGTGGCTGATACAGTGCCAGCCGGTCACAGTGCAGTCATGCTCAGTAGAGACTGCCCGAGCCGTGGCTGATACAGAGCGGGAAGCTCCTTTGGAGTGCCCAGCTCTGTATCATCCTCATCACTGGCAATCTCTACTGCACATGACTGAGGCACACTCAGCAGTCTCTACTGTGCATGATTGTGGCGTTACACCTGTTTTAGTGAATTATTAAATAGGATTAGAAGGGATAATATCTCTAGTGTGGGAGAGGCCTGTTTAAAGGAATCTCTCACATGTGATACTTCTCCTCTTGGTTTGCATCTGTCCATGCAAATCAAGGAGAGAATTTGGAAAGGGGAATTTATAGATATTTTACCACTACTCCCAGCATCAAAAGATTTTATATCTAAAATGAGTTATGATAAAAATGAAATGGACAGGCGTAGACCAGTATCAAAAACTTTTAACAATTGGTAACAAGCATTCTGCATTTATGCAGCAGTGATGGTCGAAAGCATCCAGAATATTGCTTGGGCATGTTCCAACATGTAGAGATTGTCCTGGAGGCTTTTCGTACGTTTGGCGGATTTGCATGGTATTCATATGATGAACATTTTTGCCAAAAATTGGCAGTTTACACTTCAGTCCAATGGGGCCAAAAAATAGGTTGTATTGTGGGTCTCATTGATGTCCCAGCAGGCGTCTGGAGCATTGCACAAGGCTCAATATACAGCTACTAACCAAGGGCTTAAAAAAGCATCTGCTGGGTCTTCAATGAATCACAGTGCAAACTTCCAAATAATTGTAAATTTAATCATAAATGCGCAGTCTGCAGTGGGGGTCACCCTAGCTTTAGTTGTTTCAAGAAACAATTACCTACTCAACAGCCTGGATCAAACTTAATTTTCTTAAAAGCGGTAACACTGTTGAATCTGACAAAAATGTCACAGTGGTTAGATCATTGCCCAAAAAAGGGGAGGGCTTCACTAATTAGAAACAACTTTAATTTTGGTTTTGTCTTGTCCAGTTGCCCAGAAAGTAAATTGATATGGGTAGATAATTTGAAATCAGTTGCTGAATCTCCAGAGGTAGCTTGGGAGAAAATTCAAAAAGATTGAGGAGGGCAGGGTAGAAGGCCCTTTTGCTAATTTTAGGTTGTCACCATTAGGTCTAGTTCATTTAGGCTAACACACCATCTCTCTTTCCCGCCAGGAGCTTCCTTGAATGATCAAAGCAGTGAGGAAGATAGCTCTCTTACTTATGCATCATTTGAGGGGGCCTTTTGGTTGGTGAGGAAATGTGGTCCAGGAGCTTTTTTAGCAAAGGCAGATGTCAAGTCAGCATTCAGGCTGCTAACCATTCATCCTGACAATTTTTCATCTCTAGATTTTCAATTCCAACGTCTATTATATTTTGATATGTGTTTACCGATGGGATGCTTATTGTCATGTTCTTATTTTGAGGAATTTGTCACATTTTTAGAGTGGGTGGTAAAATTTAGGAGAGGTTTACATACACTTATATTCCTTATGTAGATGTCATGTCAGGCTTAGTAAATAAATTAAGGCAGATTTGGCAGTGTGGGACACGTTCCTTGAAAATTATAATAGGAGAACAATTTTTCAGGAAGATTTTGTTATTAATAGTAGTATTAGCCTTTTTACAGATGCAACTGGTGCTTCAGGCTGTGGTGCATACTGGGCAGGTCATTGGAGTGCTCAAGAATGGCCACCCAGATGGCCACAGTTAGGTTACTGCAAGAACTTAACACAGTTGGAATTGTTTCCAGTCATTGTAGCTATGGCGTTATGGGGAGAGAATTTTGTAAATAAAATTTGAGCATGGTACAAACAGTCAATAACATGTCAGCTAAGTCAAGTCCAGTGGTCATTTTATTGCGTCACTTGGTGCTGAAATGCTTGTCCTTGAATATTTGGTTAAAAATGAAGCACATTCCTGGGTGTACTAACGATATTACGGATGCATTATCTCAATTCCAGATGGACAAATTCAGAAAGTTGGCTCCACAAGCACAGCTGCAAGGTCATCTATGCCCTCCTTACCTTTGGCACTTAATTTAGGGAGTCTTCAGCAGTATATTATTAACTCCTTGGCATCTGCTACCTGGGCAGGTTATGTTTCAGCTTGGAATGAGTGGATTTATCTGATCTGTTTTGTGTAAATAATAATTCTTTGTTAGCTTATATTCAGTTTCTGATTGAGAGTTCAATATCAAGTTCTGCTATTAAAAAACATTTAGCTGGAATTAAATTTTTCTGTCAATTGTTGGGTATACATAGTGATTGTAATAGCTTTTCAATAAAAAGAGTTTTAAAAGGGTATAGTAAAGGTAAGACAAAACTTGATGATAGGAGGCCAGTATCGGCTATTATGTCGAGCAGTTTATTAGAAGTGTTAAACTCAGTAGGAAAGGATGGTTTTGAAGTTGTGTTGTTTAAGGCTTTATTTTTATTATAATTTTTTGGTGCATTCAGAATGAGTGAAATTGTGGAAAAAAACAAGACAGTGGACAGTTTTTTAAAGTATCAGCACATTGATATACACGATGGCATATTGTCAGTCTTTGTGCAAAGGTCTAAGACTGGCCAAGCTGGGAAAGGTGTGTGGATTCATTTGAAAGAGCTGGTAGGTTCACCTGTATGTCCAGTTAAAGGTATGAGAGATTTTCTTCAAGTTAGGCCTCAAGTAAGTGGTAGTCTTTTTATTCATGCTAATGGCATGTCAGTGTCTAAGTTTCAATACAATAGAGTTTTTTCCTAATGTTTACATAAGTTAGGTTTAGCCGGTCAAAAGTTTACATTACATTCTTTCAGAATTGGGGCAGCGACCGAAACCTTTAATTTAGGTGTCCAGGTAGAAACTATAAAGAGAATTGGGAGGTGGAAGTCTAATAGATTCAGAATTTACATTCGGCCTCACCTAATGCAAGTCAATTCAGCTAATTGTTAACACAATTGTTTTTTCTTCATTTTAGGTTCAAGAGCAGTGGATATATGGATTATTGGACACTCTCTTTATTCTGGGCAAAGAGAAGGGCGATTATATGTTCATATAGTGAGAATTTGGGTTTTAGTCAGATATTTGCAGGATCTGTTGGCATGGTAAGAGAGGGCTTAGGTGGGATCAAATTGAGAGCGAGTTAAGTTACTGTGTTGAGAACTTTCCAAATCCTGATGTCATCATTTTCCATGCAGGAGGTAATGATCTGGGGTTTCTAAAATTGGTTGATCTTCTTTTTCTAGTTAAAAGAACTTTGCTCAAGGTTTTGAGTGTGTTCCCAAATGTAATTTTAGGTTTAGAGACTGTGCCCAGCTGGAGATGGCTTCAAAATAAGGAATTTAAACCTTTAGAGTGGACGAGGACGAAGATCAATAGGTTTTTATCAAAAATGTTTTTTCAATTTGGTGGCATAACATATAGACACCTGGATCTTGAAAATGGTGATAGTGGCCTTTATAGATTTGATGGAATTCACCTTTCTGACATTGGATTGGACATTTTTAATCTGAGTATTCAATCCTTAATTGAGAAGGCACTTGGTGCTGTGGGTGAGCTCAACCTTTGTGGTATGCCACAAAGGTTGGCTGTGGAGGTTTTGTAAGAAAGGTGATATTTGAAATGTTTAAATTTGGGTTCCTAGCTGGTAGGACGGAGCAAGTTTACATGGTTTTAATGTTTCAATTGGGTCTTATCAGGCTGTTAGGGCTGATAAGAAATGTTCTGGTATTTGGTGTTTTGGTTTAATAAACTGCAGCCTTACCACCACTGACAACGTGTTTTGTGTTTTATTTAGGGTATGGGTATGAGGTGGTGGTGGGGTAAACATCCAACACCCATGTAAGGGACCAGATTTAAGGAGGGACATCAGGGGGTTTGGGTTCTCCCCCCCTTTGTTTATTATTGTATGATTATATTTTATTTAAGTTAAATTATTTTATGTAAGATATGTTTCTTTAAATGAATTTGAAAAGTGCTGGAATTTTCACTGTTTAGCCTGCTCAATTTTATGATTGGCAGCTTAATGTTACCTTGTGCCAGATAAGCGGTTAAGCAGGAAAGGGGGCTATTTATAGCTCTTTCCCGCTTCTTTTTCCTCACCTTGAACAAATATTTTGACATTTTTCCAGCACCCGCCCACCAACCCTTTTTTATAGAAAATAATAATAATAAAAAACAAATAAACAAATGAGTAGGTGGTATTTATTATTATTGTCATATATCAATGTCGCAGTTTAGGAGGTTTTGTAAGAAAGGTGATATTTTAAATGTTTAAATTTGGGCTCCTGGCTGGTAGGGCGCAGCAAGTTTACATGGTTTTAATGTTTCAATTTGGTCTTATCAGGCTGTTAGGGCTGATAAGAAATGTTCTGATATTTGGTGTTTTATTTAAAATAAATGTTGGTTTAATAAACTGCGGCCTTACCACCACTGACAACATGTCTTGTGTTTTATTTAAGATATGGGTATGAGGTGGTGGTGGGGTAAACATCCAACACCCATACTTCACCTATATAACCCTAGCCTAAACCCAGAATTATGCATTTACTTTAGGTGCACATTTTTGATACAGTCATACATTTTCCTTAAAACCTATACCATTGCCAGTTTGGGGCATGTGATTGTGCTAATCATGCCACTACTAATAGTGCAGTGTAGCTGCACCATGTGCCTATCATTGTGCCTTATGATGCTCCATAATAGCAACACTTTCTTAGTACATCCTCCTCACAGTTATCCCTCCAATTTCTATACATACTGACACTGATGTGCAATTCTAGAGTGGTGCAGTTCTGGAGCTAATTAGCTGCACCATTGTTTTGAGATGTTTTGCATACCCTTCTGGCAGTCAAAGGCTTAAATAGAGTTTTTAATCCCTTGAAAGGTAGTGAGTAGTGTTGAGCGAGCATGCTCGGCCGATGCTCGGATCGGCTCGAGCATCGCTCTGCTCGGCACATGGCGGTACTCGTACGAGTACCGCATGTGCTCGCCCGCCATGTTCGGGTCTCCTCCCCGCACATTTTGCGGCTGCTGCGCAGCCAATAAACGTGCAGGGAGGCTCTGACATCGGTGTAATGCCAGCAGCCATGTTGGCTGCTGGCATTACACTGATTGGCTGGCCAGAACCCGTGGTCGGGTGCTGTATAGCACCTGACCATCGAGTTCGGCTCAGTCTGAGCCAGGGAGAGCTGAGGATAGGAAGGGAAAGGCAGTGTAGGGAGGAAAAAAAAAAAATTGTGAAAAAAAAGAACCAAAAGTCCTTTTTAGGACTACTGTGTGTGGGGGCAGCAGGTTATTTTGTGTGGGGGGAAAAAAACAAAAAAAAAAAAAAAAAAAATATTCTGTTTAGTGTGAAAAGTTGCAGATTAGAGCACATTCTGTTTAGTGTGCACAGTTGCAGATTAGAGCACATTCTGTTTAGTGTGCAAAGTTGCAGATTAGAGCACATTCTGTTTAGTGTGCAAAGTTGCAGATTAGAGCACATTCTGTTTAGTGTGCAAAGTTGCAGATTAGAGCACATTCTGTTAAGTCTTAAAACTAAAATATCAAAGTCACATATTCCATTCAGTGTGCGTCGCCGCAGTTTAGCAGCACATTCTGTGTACTGTGCAGAGTTGCAGAATAGGAAGAAATACTGTTAAGTCTTCAAACTAAAATATCAAAGTCACATATTCCATTCAGTGTGCTTCGCCGCAGTTTAGCAGCACATTCTGTGTACTGTGCAGAGTTGCAGAATAGGAAGAAATACTGTTAAGTTTTCAAACTCAAATATTAAAGTCACATATTCCATTCAGTGTGCTTCGCCGCAGTTTAGCAGCACATTCTGTGTACTGTGCAGAGTTGCAGAATAGGAAGAAATACTGTTAAGTTTTCAAACTCAAATATTAAAGTCACATATTCCATTCAGTGTGCTTCGCCGCAGTTTAGCAGCACATTCTGTGTACTCTGCAGAGTTGCAGAATAGTAATAAATACTGTTAAGTTTTCAAACTCAAATATTAAAGTCACATATTCCATTCAGTGTGTTTCACCGCCGTTTAGCAGCCTATTCTGTGTACTCTGCACAGTTGCAGAATAATAAGAAATACTGTTAAGTTTTCAAACTCAAATATTAAAGTCACATATTCCATTCAGTGTGTATCACCGCCGTTTAGCAGCCTATTCTGTGTACTCTGCAGAGTTGTAGAATAGTAAGAAATACTGTTAAGTTTTCAAACTCAAATATTAAAGTCACATATTCCATTCAGTGTGTTTCACCGCCGTTTAGCAGCCTATTCTGTGTACTCTGCACAGTTGCAGAATAATAAGAAATACTGTTAAGTTTTCAAACTCAAATATTAAAGTCACATATTCCATTCAGTGTGTATCACCGCCGTTTAGCAGCCTATTCTGTGTACTCTGCAGAGTTGCAGAATAGTAAGAAATACTGTTAAGTTTTCAAACTCAAATATTAAAGTCACATATTCTGTGTAAGATGAAGAAGGCGGGTAAAAAGGGACGGGGAAGTGGACGTGATCCTGAAAGTTCAGGGCGCGGGTCAGGACGCGGAGAAACTGTGCCTGGTGCCAGAGCACAAGAAAGAAAGACATCCACCATACCTAGCTTCATGTCTAATTTTACAGGGCGTCGCAGGACATCACTCTCGAGGTCCGACCACTGCGAACAGGTGGTCGGTTGGATGACAGCTGATACTGCTTCCAGCCGGTTAAGCACCACCCTGTCTTCCACCAAGTCCACTCTCAGTAGCCAAGAGTCTGGTCAACATAATCCTCACTCTGATCATCCTTCCTCCCACCATACACGGTCTGGTCAAAGAAGTGATCCCACACTGGGATATAGTGAGGAGCTTGTCTCATCACCAATCCTTCATTTGACCCTCTCTCCAAGCACGCTTGCAGAGGAACATGACATCTTGTGCCCTGATTCACAACCTCTAGAGGCTACCCAATCACAAGAAGATGACAGATGTGAACGGCATTTAAGGTCAAAGGAAGTAGTGGATGATGATGATGATGATGAGACACAGTTGCCATTAAATCAACCACTATTTCCGTCTCAAGACCTTGTTGAGGAGAATGTTATACAGTTGTCAATGACTGAGTATGTGGTGGGATCAAGACTTGAGGAGGATGATCAGAGTGAGGAAGTGGAGGAGGACTTGGTGGACGATGAGGTGACTGACCCCACCTGGGAAGGTGTAGAGCCGAGCGATGTCAGCAGTCCTGAGGGTGAGCCATCTGCAGCACCGCAACAGGCTGGAAGAGGCAGTGGTGTGGCTACAGAAAGAAGGCGGACCACACCAAACCGGCCCGCAAATGTTCCACGGAGCACCCCCTTGCGTAAATCTACCTTGCCAAGGGGTAGGTGTTCCGCGGTATGGCGTTTTTTTAAGGAAAGTGCGGACGACAAAAGAATTGTAGTTTGCAACCTGTGCCACACCAGAATGAGCCGAGGCATGAACACTAGAAACCTCACCACCACCAGCATGATCCGACACATGGCATCCAAGCACCGTAGTAAGTGGGAGGAACGCCTGGATCGCCCATCTGTGTCTGCAGGCCACACCACTGCCTCCTCTTCCCCTGTTTTCGGTGCCGGCCAATCGCCTGTCGAAGGCGCAGGCCCGCATACCTCCCGCCCTGCACCTGTACCATCTGAAGCACCATCAGCGACCACATCCACTTCCCTGTCCCAGCACAGCGTCCAAATGTCGTTACCCCAGGCATTTTAGCGCAAGAGAAAGTACCCAGCCACCCACCCACAGGCCATAGCACTAACCTCACACCTTTCCAAATTACTGGCCATCGAAATGCTGCCATTTAGGCTTGTGGACACTGAGTCCTTCCGCAGCCTGATGGCAGCAGCTGTCCCTCGGTACGCGGTCCCCAGCCGCCACTACTTTTCCCGGTGTGCCATCCCCGCATTACACCACCATGTGTCCCGTAACATCACCCGTGCCCTGACCAACGCAGTTACTGGGAAGGTCCACTTAACGACTGACACATGGACAAGTGCTTGTGGCCAGGGACGCTACATTTCCCTGACGGCACACTGGGTGAATGTCGTGGAGGCTGGGAGCGACTCGGACCCTGGGATGGCACGGGTGCTACCCACGCCGAGGATTGCGGGCCCTACCTCCATCAGGGTTTCCACCAGCACCTACGTTATTGGCTCCTCCTCCTCCGTTTCCACCTCCGAATTCTCTACACGCAGCGCCACTCCCCCATCAGCCAGTAGCTGTAAGCAGTGTAGCACTGCAGTGGGGAAGCGTCAACAGGCCGTGCTGAAGCTGATCTGCCTTGGGGACAAACAGCACACGGCCTCAGAGCTGTTGCAGGGGATTAGTCACCAGACCGAGCAGTGGCTCTCGCCACTCAACCTGCAACCAGGCATGGTTGTGTGTGATAATGGGCGTAACTTGGTGGCGGCTTTGGAGCTCGGCAAGCTCACACACGTACCATGCCTAGCGCATGTATTTAATTTAGTGGTGCAGCGATTTCTAAAAACCTACCCCAATGTGCATGATCTCTTGACCAAGGTGCGCCGCGTGTGTGCACATT
Organism: Rhinophrynus dorsalis; assembly: GCA_037306005.1. Lineage (NCBI taxonomy): Eukaryota > Metazoa > Chordata > Amphibia > Anura > Rhinophrynidae > Rhinophrynus > Rhinophrynus dorsalis. The sequence continues at coordinate 291,539,283 of CM074721.1, forward strand.
TCCGTAAGTCATCTACAGCTTCGGCCGGCCTGTTGAAGCTGCAGCAGCGCTTACAATTGCCAGCTCACCGGCTGCTGTGTGACGTGAGCACGCGCTGGAACTCCACCTTCCACATGTTGGCCCGGCTTTGTGAGCAGCAGAGGGCAGTAGTGGAGTACCAGCTGTTACACGGTCGTCGCCTCTCCGTTCAACTTCCTGTAATCAGAAGTGAGGAGTGGGAATGAATGTCAGACCTCTGCGAGGTTTTACGCAATTTTGAGGAATCGACACAGATTGTGAGCGGCGATAACGCTATTATCAGTGTAACCATCCCACTTCTGTGTCTACTGAAACGCTCGCTGCTCACAATTAAAACCGACGCTTTGCATGTGGAAGAGGTGGAAATGGGGGAGGAAGAGCTTACACAAGGTGATAGCCAGAGCACCCTCACTTCGTCTTCTCAGCGACAATTGGAGGAGGCGGAGGAGGAGGAGGAGGAGGAGGAGGAAGACACGGTTGACTCCGCTACAGAGGGTAGCCATGGAACTTTAGTTCCATCTCTTCAGCGTGGGTGGGCAGAAGAGGAGGAAGAGGATGAGGATATTGAGAGTCATCCTCCTGGTGAGGACAGCGAAATCTTGACTGTTGGTACTCTGGCACACATGGCTGACTTTATGTTAGGCTGCCTTTCCCGTGACCCACGCGTTATACGCATTTTAAACAACACGGATTACTGGGTGTTCACCCTTCTGGACCCCCGCTACAAAGAGAATTTCTCATCTCTCATTCCTCCGGTGGAGAGGACAAGCAAAATGGTGCAATACCAGAAGGTTCTTGTCGAAAAATTGCTCCAAAATTTTCCATCTGACAACGCTGGCGGCAGAGTACGTGCTACCTTGGCCAACCGAGAAGGGGAGAAAAGGGGAGCACACAGCAGTTCCGAGAAAGGCAGGGCAACACTCTCCAAGGCGTGGGACACCTTCATGACACCCCGCCAGCACCCTCACCCTGATGCGCAGCCTAGTGTCACAAGGAGGGAAAAGTTTTGGAAGATGGTGAAGGAGTACGTAGCAGACCGTGTCAGCGTCCTCAATGATCCCTCTGTGCCTTACAACTACTGGGTGTCCAAGCTGGACACGTGGTATGAACTGGCACTCTACGCCTTGGAGGTGCTGGCCTGCCCTGCCGCCAGCGTTCTGTCTGAGCGGGTATTTAGTGCTGCTGGTGGCATCATAACAGATAAGCGTATCCGCCTTTCCACCGACAATGCTGATAGGTTGACACTTATAAAAATGAACAAGGCCTGGATTTCCCCTGACTTCTCCACTCCACTGGAGGAAAGCCCCGGGGGAACATAAACTCACTTTATATATGTTATTTACAATTATGGGAATACTCTGTATTCCCATTCACCCCTTCCACCCAAAAAACGGGTATATGGTTGACTCTTAATCTTCTCATCCTCCTCCTCCTCTTCCATATGCCCTGTACTATAATTTTTATATAGGGCCAGCTCACCAGCGGGCCCTGTGATATAATTTTTATATAGGGCCAGCTCACCAGCGGGCCCTGTGATATAATTTTTATATAGGGTCAGCTCACCAGCGGGCCCTGTTTGCCAATTTTTATATAGGTCAGCTCACCAGCGGGCCTTCTCATATAATGTTTTATTGGGTCAGCTCTCTAGCGGGCCCTCTCATATAATGTTTTATAGCGTCAGCTCACTAGCGGGCCTTCGCATATAATGTTTAGGATGGTCAGCTCTGCAGCAGACCCTCACCCATAATGTTTTAGATGGTCAGCTCAGCGCACGTTTCCCTCTTAATCATGGCCTCAGTTCAATAAAATCAAGGAAATTTTTGGGAGAATTTGCTTCTGTGCACGTTTCCCTCTTAATCATGGCCTCAGTTCTGAAAATCAAGGAAATTTTTGGGAGAATTTGCCTCTGTGCACGTTTCCCTCTTAATCATGGCCTCAGTTCTGAAAATCAAGGAAATTTTTGGGAGAATTTGCCTCTGCGCACGTTTCCCTCTTAATCATGGCCTCACTTCCGAAAATCAAGGAAATTTTTGGGATAATTTGCAGATGATATACAAGTAAATATACAGCAAATATTGTTTGGTAACAATTTTTCGCCTAAAGTCGTTTTTATTTTCCTTTTTGTGTGTTTTACGGTCAGTCTGTAAAAATGGCGTACTACGGGTGAAAGATCGTTCCCAGCAGCGATGTTGGAGTCCATGATGCATCCAGACATCCTCCCTATGCTGTCCCTGAACCATTTCTGTAGTGTTTCCATCTTTTTCTGCCCTTTTCCTATGGACCAGGCACCCTCCCCTCATCAGAGCAGGGGGTGCCTGGTGTAATGCTCGAGTCCTCCCATTGACTTCAATGGGGCTCGGGTGCTCGGCCGAGCACTCGAGCCTCAGGAGGTGCTCGGTCAGAGCACCCGAACACCCGAGCATTGGGGTGCTCGCTCATCACTAGTAGTGAGGCATTACTTTGCAGAATTGCAACACTTTTTCATAGTACATGAGCATCACTCATCACCCTTACCAGTGCAGAAATACACTGCCACACTAGTATGGCAGTCACCTAAACACTGCCACAAACTGCTGCTTAGATATTTAAACATTTAACCACTCTGGCCCTCAGAAGGGTAAGTATTCCATGTAACACTGGCATTACTTCAGTTGCTTATATGAGCAGTCAGTTCATAGCAGTACTTTCCTATTGGATATCAACTCCCATCATCCTCAATCAGCAGCGCTGCATTCAAGCAACAGATAGAGAGCCTACCGCCCACATTCTAGCCAACAGCCATATACTGCCTCATCTACAGCTCTAATACTTATAAAATTTACAACGTCTGCATGCAGGCAGTTTTTTTTAAATAAACATTGAACCAATGAAGGTAAGCACTCAGATACATGAATCCATTTGCATATCTTTTAGATAATTGCTCAGCTGCTTACATGACAAAACAGTCTTTCAATCAGAAATTACTTGAAAGTTATCTGAAACACTAGAGGGAACACCGGGGGAGATTTATAATCCTGGCATTATGAAAAATATTAAGTAAAAGTTACATAAAAAGGAAGGTCAGCATTTAAAATGAAGCTTACAGTAGTTCGGGAACCTTTAACACCATGTAGTTGTGTTTTGGTAAATGTAATGGTACAGACAGCAAAAATTCTGGTGCAGCGAATTTATGAAGAAATGTTGCTAAATGAGACAATTTAGCAACATGATTTTCGCCAGAATCTAATTGTCAGCTATAGTCTGTCCTTAACCATTCCAGGCCCTAACATCATCTTACTAATGCCATATTTACAACTAGTGTAAAATCCCATGTCCACGGGCCAAGGTCCAGGTAATGTTAATCCTTTGAGTGCCAGAGCAGTACGCAACGCATTGCAATGCGTTGCATAACCCTCTGGCACTCAAAGGGCTAAGAGGTCGCTACCTCACTGCTCCATGAGATGCAGTCTTGTGTCTCCTCACTCACGCTATGCAATCATGCACAGTAGAGACTGCCCGAACGCTGGCAGTCTCTACTGAGCATGACTGCATCGTGACAAACATCCTAGCAAATTATTATATAAGATGATGTCCTTACTCATTTAAAAAAAATACTAAGAATTTTTATGGGTGTTTTTTGACCCACATTTATAAAAATAACTGGAGTTATTCTGGAGTAATCCTACCGCATCATAGGGGAAAAATAACAAGTCCTGTTAAATTAAATTGGGATTTGAATCCATGGAATGCTAGAGAGGTCACCAATGCATTGCAAGGGATTTAAAAGCTCTATTAAAAAGTGATTAAAAAGCTCTATTAAAGTATATGAGAATTTGGGAATCTTTATTTGTTGGTTTCTCCAGTTTGCTTCTATTAAATATGAGCCACTGATCCATATTTCCTAGCTACAACAGCAGCTGCAACAGCAGCCATTTCTGTAATTGTAAGACAGAGTCTCACAGATGTATGAATTAGGTTATGTGTAACATATCATTTATTTTACAGGAAAAGTTACAAGAATCACAGACATTAATTTTTCCTATTTATATAGGAAAAAAACACATTAAATAATTTTTTCCTCATGTTAAAGCATTACAAGTAGTCTATGAATAACAGTTAACCCTTTGAGTGTCAGAGGGGTACTCAACTCATTGTTGTGTACTACTCTGGCACTCAAAGGGTTAAAACAATGGTTAACAGAATAAACATGGTAAATATACTATCATTTTGATGTCTACATTTTACTTACATTCAACTTACCACCCAAACCCCATGTTTGAAAAGAAAAATGATGGAGTTCTGCGGCAAACCATTTGCACTACAGTGGAGAAGTAAAAAATGCTTTGGAGACCTCTTTAGAATTCAAGATGTTAAAATTCCCATTACATTGTTTAGTTCTCCCTTATAGTCCACCCTCTTTTTTTTTTTTTTTGAGGGTACGACCCAAAGTGTTAATGTTTTAATATTATATATTTCCTTTTTCTGTTACACCAACTAGTACTATTGACAGGGCCAGACCTACTTCCCACACGCCCATATGCAACAAGCTGTAGCCACCCATAGTTCCACCCAGGACAACATACTCATACACTTCATATGACCATGCTGCACTCCTACCTAGGAGTGGGCGAAAAGTGTGAACATTTTCCCGCATGACTTTTCACAAAAAATTTAGTCTTTCCACCTATGCAAAGATTTCCTCCTTTTCGCCTATTTTAACAAAGTTTCCACCTATATTTCCTATAGATACTACATTTCCCACTGTAATATTACTTCTTCTGAGGACTGTAGTTTAAAAATAAGTGGCTGAAAGTCAAAGTTGGAAAGGCTTGAAAAATGTGTTAGTAGGCAGAATGCATTTGTCCTTTGCCCACAGCACTTTCTTGCTTAAGTTACACTGGCACATATTCATGATGATATCAAGTAAAAAAAAATAAAGTACAACCTACAATGTGGCTGATATGTATTGTAGTGGTGGTGGGGGGGACTGGCATGGTGTGATTTGTGTATGTATTTTTACCATTGTCATACTCTATCCTCCTTCTCAGATTATTGACACACATTACTTATCGGTCATAGCAGTGGTCCCATGTGGTTAAAAGCTATCTCTACTAAGAATTTCTTTCACAAATTAAGATTAAATAAAACTATGAAAGTCTCTTATACATTTTTAATGAAAACGTGATTAAACATTTAATATAGAAATTATTAAATAATGATCAATACATAACATATTTTAATTTGTTTAAGAAGATGTCAACCCTTATAAACAGAATATAAACTTGTAGTAAGAATTATCTGCAGAAACTACACCTAGTCTCTCTGTTGGTAACTGCATCTTCATTTTGCAAAACAAAAGCATTGTCTTAGACCTTTAAGTGCAAGTGAGGTATCTAGTGCATTGCATTGCAATGCGTTGGATACGTTGCTGACACTCAACAGGTTAACTGCTTGGATACTACAGTGATCTCCAGCATATTGCAAAGCTATGTATTGTAAATCTCTCTAGCATCCAAGTTGTTAATCTGTTGCCTATAGAAAATATAACTTTAAATACTTCTATGTGATTTTGCAGTACCATGTCCGATGACCAGGATATGAGCAATTAGCAGTTGGCAAAAGTCCTTTATTTGATCTGGCCTGAAGCCAGACCCAGCCAAGTCTTCCATGCAGATTATGCTGTATAAATGAAAGGACTAATGAGATTTCCATTGAAAGGAGGCTTCTTTCTGAGAGCCTGCAGTAGAAAAAAAGATGATGAACAAGCATACATTTGATGCCAATATATTGGATGCTATTATTATCATTTAATTTCCAAACCATACAAGTGCTTGGTATTTGTAGCCTCAAGAGGCATCTGTTTTATTTTGCCAATTGTTTACCTATCATTCCACCCATGTGTGAATAATTAGTTATAATGCCATGTTGTATGCCCACGCATACCAAAGACTTTCTCACATAAAGAAAGGGTAGACTGTATGCCAAAAACAAACAAATGGAATCTTATCAACAACTGGATAAAAAAGGACAAAGCTGAATTGCTGTGAACTGATGTGGAGAAGCACAAAATTGGGTAAGTTTTATGGCCATAAAAAATTGGAGACATTAAAAAATAAAGAGGGAAGAATCAGGTCGTATTTTGAAGGATTGTCCATCTGCTTCGTTTTTCCAGCATTTGTGTCTTTTCACTCTAGGGACACAGTTAAAAATTGATGGTAAGACAGTGAAAAATATCCAGGCTGCAGCAATTCCTCTACATTCACTCATTTCTTGGCAGAACCTTGTGCAACAGAAGGTGGGGGAGTGAGACAAACTAGGATTGGAAAATCCCTAGGAGACTGTCTGAAACATAGTTTTGATTATATAATGTCACAACAAACCCATCGCTATTAAAATATGATGAAAAGCAATGACCAGGAGAAGCTCACCATTAACAAGGAATTCACAGCAGGAAACCTTTCTCAAAACCAGAATAGTTGCTTAGGCTCTCAAAATGATGGAAGAGATTTGATGGATGAAAAGGCAATATTAAAATGTCGCCTGATATAAGAAAGCAAATTGAGAGTAATCACCAGAATTTATTGGCCACAGAAAATCAGCCTGCTTTGTTGGCATGGAACAGAGGCTTATCTAGTAAATCACAACATCAATGGAAAGCAAGGTGTTACTGCTGTGAGAATGTCACATAAAAGATGCTCTTAGAGCCTTTATAGCAATAGCTATAACTGTGATACCTAGAGAATAAAATAATGGCATAGCCAAAGTGAAACATAAAGTGAATGCCGAGTCTAAAAAAACAGGATAATCTATTTTCTTGGCAGAAAAAAAAATAAATTTAAATGGACATTTTAATCCTTTCAGTGCATCAGAAGTATACAACCCATTGCATTGCATTGCATTGGATACCTCTCCAGCACTTAAGGTTAACTCGTGCTTTGCAATGTGTTGGAGACTTCTCTAGCATTCAAGGAGTTAAAAGCCCCATTCAAAGGACAACTATCACATTTTACTAAGTCTGTTCCAACGGGTGAAGACTTAGCAATTAAAAAAAGGCCTGGAACTGGTCTTTTTGCCCCAAAATGTTTTATATAAGCTGTTTGTGATGGGTTCAGAAAACTGAATACTTTCCCTGGAAAGGAACATGGAAGTATATGGTTCTGAGCCAAACTCCTGGACTGTGTGTGAAGCCTCTATTGCCCTGCTTTGTTGAGCTTTGAAGCCTGATACAGCCGGTCTATGGGGAAATGTATCAAGGAAGATAGGAAACTGTACTGCATGATGTAGCATATATTCACACGCAAAGCATCAAAAGGATCCTTTCAGACCCCCATTCTGTTCCCCTGTTGCTTCATAGGGGTTCACAATGGTTTAATTACCAGATCTGCTTTCAGGGGAGCAGATCTGGCACAAGATAAACTATCCAATGATAGTTGCTCTCTGAACCAAAAGAAAAGTCTCTGTTGGTACAATTGTTTTACCCCAGAACTGCTATGCTTATGTCCAGTTTTGCCCCATGAGTTCCTTAATTTAAGACATGACAATTAAATAGAATAAAGTAAGAAATGTTGGTATATTTTAAATTGGCTTGGATTTTAAAACTTTAATGAGTTAATATAATTTGCTTACTGATTCTGTGTTATCCTAAATGATTGTATTTAATAAGCTAAAGGGGTACAATTGAAGAGCAAACCATCTGCACCATAGGTGACAAATGAAATTTCAATATGATATCAACAGCTGATTCAGAGGCTCCACTAGTCACAAATAACAGACTATAGCTTCTGAAAATCTCAGCAAAATCCAATATGTTTCATGCTGGGAATTGGCTATCCCATCAATCCTTTCCATTTCTGTCTTCAATGGCCCATAGCTCTTCTGATGGGTACAGGGATTTCATTTTCCTATGATAGGGAACAGGAGGACAAGGATTAGTATCAGGATATTTGACCCTAGATTGCATATATTTGAGATTCGCTTCAACATCAAAATCAATTAACTTTTCATCTGAAGGAAAACCCTATACTGCAGTATGTATTTGTACATACTTTAAAGCTTTCCATCTCATGAACAAGACATAATTTGGACTGTGTTTGAACGAATCTTCATTTATACCAGCTTTGGCTAAGTCTGCACTCATCTCTTGCCTAGATACCCAAGTGAGTTGGGAAACATCCTGTTTTTACTAAATCTGGGTTTACCTTTGGGTGTTTTTATATTATCCTCCATATCCGCCTTAATGATTGTGGAGACACCTCTTTTCTGGTTAAACCTATCCTCCTTCTCATATTCACCCATTCCTGTTAACCTTTGGGTAATCACAAAAAACTGCCCATTCTCAGAAGTACCATTTAACCCTGACAGTAAGGATCCTCTTTTCTCACTAGGAGCAGACCTTAGGAACCTAGACCACATGCTAGAGGTAAATTCCTCTGCATCTGGTCCAGTCCACTGGTCTTTGTCTAAACTGGTAACGAGAGAGAAATAATTTCACGTACCAGTGTATAGTGTCTGGTCCAGTAGCTAGTGATAGTCGCTAGGGATCGTAGTCGGTATTGGTGTCAGTTACAAGAATTCCTGTGATGCGCTTGGAGCCGGATAAAGGTTCTGGTTGTGAAGTCAGATGTCAGACTCCAGTTGATCCAGGGCCCTGATCAGGATGGGAAACCTGTATACTGGAAGAGAACCAGACAATAGACCACAAATATGCAGAGATAGGTAAGAAAATGGTACAGCCAGAGGAAAGACAAAAAAAGCAGTCAGGAAGCCCAGTACCAACCCTGGTTTAAGGAAAAGATGTGCCTAGACCCAACGGGGGACTGCCAGGGATGGTGGAGTTCATACATGGAAAGGCAGTAATGTCGCAAGATCAAACGGCACACCTCAGTAGAAGAAAGAGTAACACAGGTAGACAACAGGAAAGTAGAATACCTGAGGAACTCCCAAGGACAACCAGGGTCTACTAGACAAGGAGAGTAACTGGTCTGATGGCAACCCAAAAGCCCCTGCTGAAGCAAGCAAAAGGGTTCAAGGTAAGTATCAACAGGAACCAGGAACTCCCAAGGAGCAAGACTACAGCAGAGCATGACTGCCACAGTAAGGACTACTCAGAAGGAACCACAGAGACCCCATGCACCCAAAGGAAAAACAGTGGGGTAAGACCACTACCAACAGGAGATAGGAGTCCAGAAGAAAACCCAAACAATAAGGCACCCAGGAGTGACAAAACATGGAGTAAAGCAGGACCCCAACCAAAGGGATACCAAGGAAGTAACCCCTACCAGCGATACCATGAGACCAGAAGTGGAGTGAGACCACAATAAAGGAGTATAAATAAGGCCAGACTCAGGTAAGGCCACCAGGGGCAGAAGCAAGCGGGGAGCCGCTGTGCTAGGAACAGCCCAGAAAAAAGGAGGAGTAAAAGACAGAGCCACAAGGAAAAAGAAGCAGTGCAGCCACAGTAGACTAACAAGTGGCGAAGCTGCAAAGGAAAAAACAGAGAGGCAGTGTCACGAGGATAAAGCCGGCAGGACAGCTTACAAGGAGGAGGCAGGAGTGGTTAGGCCACAAAGAGAAAACAGGCAGCAGAGTCGCTGAAAAAATAATATACAGCAAGGAAGATAAGGCTAATAAAGAGATGAGTCTGCAGGGAAACAAAAGATGCAAGGCCACAGCAAGAGTAAGCAGCGAGGCCACACAGGAAAACACACGTGGTGGAGCTGCAGGGCTAGAAGGCAAGTGGTGAAGCCGCGGGGGCAAAAGAATAAACACACGGCCGCAGGGTTGTCAATAAAGCAGCTAGGCCACAAGAAGCATAAGCGGCTAAGCTGCAGAGGCATAGATGGCTAGGACACAGAGGAAAACGTAAGTGGTGGAGCCACATGGTTAGAGGGTAAGAGGTGAAGCCACAAGGCAAAAGAATAAGTGGCTACGCTGTGAGGAGACCAAAGCAGTAAGGCAGTGGGCCTAACTATAAGCAGCTAGGTTGCAAGTCTCCAGCAGGCTGCATCATTTACCAGGAAAGGGCAGGCAACAAGAATAGTCGGAGGGTCCGGGTCAAGGCAGGCATGGCAACAGTACACAGGGATCAGGCAAAAAAAACGGAGTCAGGAGAATAGCAGGAGAATCTCAAAAAACAGCAAACAGGAGCTCAGGGAAAATAATCAAGAAGGGAGTGTAGAAAACCCTGGCTAGATAAGTCAGAGATAGCCTATAGCAGAGAAGAGGTTTAACATGGACTTGGGCCTTTCATCCCCCATCAAAGCACTCAGTCTTTTGCTCAGGGAATTCATGCTCTTAGTTAAATATACTTTAAAGTTAGTACTGTAAACAATGCACCAGCATTTCTAATGAAAGCAATTTAACAGCAGAGCAGATACATGTTTTAACCAAGTATCTTGCCACAAGTTTGCAGACACACATATGTTTTTACTCTCACACACAGAGAAAACATGCAAACCACTATTGAAGTTACAGAATACACAAACTGTTTATGAATGTTTTTTGCCTTTCAAGAAAACAAACAAACTCATATACACACCCCCATACGTCAGGTGACTTCCTATAGGCTTCAAAGTTAGTTATCCCAATGAAAGGGCACACAAGGTTATAATTAAAGTGCTACTTTAAAGTCCGTCACTCTCCACAAAGGCACACAAGGTTATAATTAAAGCACAGCTTTAAAGTTAGTCACTCAATGAAGGGCACTTAAGGATATGATTAAAGCACAGCTTTAAAGTTTGTCACAATCTATAGAGAGCACACAAGGGTATAATTAAAGTCACTTAATAGGAAGTCTTGACCGTACAGAGGTGTGTATATGTGCAAAAAATCTACTCACACCAGAAAAATTATGTCTGGCATTTGCAGAACCTTGATCTAACGGTTACAATTAAAATGCTTCAAAGTTTGTACTCCTCTATGAGGGCACAAAAGGCTATAATTGAAGTAGTGTAAGTGCAAACGCTCCCTCTTGCCTCTGTATATATCTATACCCACAAACATACACAATACCCAGGCACGTATATAAGTACTCACCTAATATTAATATATAAATATATAATATGTGTGTATGTATTTATACAATACAGACAATACAAATAACTTCAAAGTTTGTGACTCCTCTATGAGGGCACACAAGGCTATAATCAAAGTACACTTATTACAATCCAAGAGTATTCCAGCACACAAATCACCATTTAGTGAATAAGCCCCTTGCAATGTGACAATATTAAAACACACCAGTCTTGTTGCAATGTGGCATTGGGACACAAAAATAATTTGGGAGGCCTACTGACTAAATTGCCCAGGAAAAAATATTAATGATAAAAATTTATAAAAACTATACTTTTTAACAAAATTATTAACATATTAATTTCTAGGAAATGTGTCAATAATGGTTATTAATCATTAATATTAATTACGTCTGTGAGCATTCTGCCGACTATGCCAATTGTTGAGTTTCGTGGCCTTGGATGAATTACTTGGTGCAATAACAGCTGCATTAAAATTATCTCTAAATGTGAGTGTGAAAAGAACTGCAAACCCATATATAATGTGCTTAATTACAAAATGGAGTCTTTAACCCTTTGAGTGCCAGAGGGGTACGCAACGCATTGCTTTGCAATGCATTGTGTATCCCCTCTGGCACTCAAAGGGTTAACCATGTGGCTTGAGATTTCCAAGTATCACGGTGCCCGTGATTGGTGCTATACATTGTCTATCACCTGCAGGGGCTCCTATTGGCTGCCTATTGTCTGTCCGCCTCTGATTGCCTATTTATACTCAGCTCGGGCACCCTTTGGTTGCCCTTTCGTGGTGTCTCTGACAGTACCTGTTTGTTCTTCCTGTCATGCTGTTTGGGCCTGTTCCAGTGTTCCAGAGTCCAGAGCTACAGAGTCCTGTGTTCCAGTCTGTTTTGCTGTTTGAGGCCTGTTCCAGTGTTCCAGAGTCCTGAGCTACAGAGTCTTGAGTTCCAGTGTTCCTGATTCCACCTGTTCCTGTTCCAGTCTGCTTGCCACTCCGGTTGGACTCCGTGACGGCTGATGCTCCGGTTGTTTCGTCTGGCTTGTTCCGGTTGCCATCTGTTCAGAGGTGCTCGCTGTGCTCCACCTTCACTTGGTCTCAGAGTTCCCATCTGGTAGTCGCTTGGCGACATTGCTCACTCTCTCGCCTCGGCGATATTCTCACTGTGTTGGTCCCAGCGTGAGGACGCTGGTTAACTCCATTAAACCTGGTGGCAGATTCCTGTTGGTCCCAGGGTGCAGACGCTGGTTTACTCCATTAAACCTGGTGGCAGATTATACTGTTGGTCCCAGAGTGCGGACGCTGGTTAACTCCATTAATCCTGGTGGCATATTATCCTGTTGGTCCCAGCGTACGGACGCTGGTTTACTCCATTAAACCTGGTGACATATTATACTGTTGGTCCCAGCGTGCGGACACTGGTTATCTCCATTTAACCTGGTGGTGTATTATACTGTTGGTCCCAGCGTGTGGTCGCTGGTTTACTCCATTAACCTGGGAGATTATTACTGTTAGTTCCAGCGTGCGGACGCTGGTTGCTCCATACCACAGTCTAGTGCTGTTGGTTCATGTCCCTGTAATTGTCTCTTGACGATCATTGTCACCTGGTGGTCTCCTTCTTTGGGGCTGTCCTGCCCGGTATTGGTGAGGCCGGTAGAACCGGTACATTCCATCTCACGGTTGTCTTACCAGGTATTGGCAGGACCGGTAGATCCTCTTCACAGTATTCACTGAGGCTGCCTTGCCCGGTATTGGTAAGGCTGGTAGAACCGGTACATTCCATCTCACGGTTGCCTTACCCGGTATTGGCAAGGCCGGTAGAGCCTGCTATTGCTATTCCTTATAGCCGCCTGGGTTGCCTTGCTCGGTATTATTGGCAAGGCCGGTAGAACCTGTTCTATTTCTCAGTTGCTAATATATTGTATGTATATGTATGTGAACCCTATGGGGAGTGCTTTAACTTTTCAATAAAGTTATGCTTTTACCTAAACCTGTTGTCTGGGCGTCTTAACAAACCGTGACACCAAGATGGCATCAGACCATGTGTTTGCTCCAAGATGGAGTCAATGTACATGTGCTGAATCCAAAATGGACACAGGCTGTGTGGCTTAGCACAAGCAGAGTAGCTTACAGTATTGCTCACAATGACAATTTAGGCAAAAAAAGATACTAGCACAGTTATTGGAACCAAATGCAATTGCATAATGCCTTATAAGCCAAACGATTAATACACATGGCTGACACACCTAGGTATACCCACAGAAGTTTGTTCTAATGACCAATACCATAATTAACACAATAATACCCCAGTACTAGCAATAAGCAATACTATTTAATAAAAACAATAGTATTATAATAAGAACAATACACTGTATATTATCAAATATACTCTAGCTAAACACACAATTACTTACTGCAGGGCAAATAAAACACAATATGCAACAATTATAACAGAAACGATAAACGTTGGTCACTAGGGTGTTGTTCCTAGAAATATAGTATAAAAAGAAAGTAGAAAGAGATAGAGTTTATAAATAGCTATCCTGGGACAATCTTATGAGGACGGGGCAGCAGGAGTGGATGCAGGCATGCATGGTTGCATTTGCGTAGTGCACTTGGCTGGGTCCACTGGAGGAAGTCAGGTGTCCAAAAAATTACTCTCAGGCTCTGGCTTCTGGATTAGTTTTGCCACAGCTCTCACGGGCTGCTTCTTTTATTGTTACAAGCACCTCCCCTCACCAGCCCACTTTACCTGCCCTGAACAGCCCCTCCTCCCTTCCCCCTAGCAGCAGAAGAAAGAAAAGGGTACTGGTCTTCTCTTTGTCATTTTCCCACCAAAATAGACAAAGAAACCAGGGAAGGGGTTTGTAAATCTAGTGTGTTTTAGGACATAGGAACATAAAAAATAGGAGCAAAAGTAGTTGCAGAAATATTGCAAAGTTACACCATATAATGGACGCTGTTTTGTCTCACAATTGCTGTGACTTTACCTGTGTCCACAACACTTGGTACCTTTCATCAATTACTCTACATTTTTTGTGCATTTTGGCCATGAATAATAAAATGACCTGGTACCTTTCAGTTTAGAAGATCACCACGATTCCATGAACAGAGATGTGGAATCCTTCCAAAAAACCTTTTAACAAAACAGATCTTGGTCCTTATCCCGCTAAACAGCAAATATCTAATTTAACTTGTTTACACTGGTATTGTAGCTTTTGAAGGGAAGGGGCAAAAATCCCTTTTCATTGCCACCTCTCTTGCCTTGCCATGAACCCTGAGAATGCGTGACAAAATTTACGTCATACCCTCTGTAACAGGTGTCATCATTGTATACATCGCACACCTCCCTCTTTGAATAGCACTTCTAAATGGTGCCTGTGCTAATGTATTATGTCCTTCATGTGTGACAATTCTAAACCAGATATCCATATCCATAGTCCCAAAGTTCAGTATTTTGCTGCCCATTAGTTCACGTTTGAATGCTCTGCCATAATCTTCCCAGGCCAATACCCTATATATAGGTGTCAACTATGTATCCATATACTTGATGACATTAGTATAACGATGTGGCTTACGCCTAACCCTTTGAGTGCCAGAGAGGTATCCAACACATTACAATGCACTGGATACCTCTATGGAGCTCAAAAGTATTAGAGGGATAGTGATGCTTAATATTGAAAAAAATACATATTGCAGGATTTATCCTGCTGAGTAAAGCAAGGGTATTCCCACTGCTGAGAAATGAATTCTTTAAAGATTATTACATTGCAAACCTGAATTTTTTGAGTACAGTTCTTCCATGGCCTGCAATTTTATTGTGGCACTGTTGTTAAACAAGTCTATGGACCACTATGGCCAGTTGACAATAAACCTCCATAACATGGTATAGCAAGAGAACCCACTGGACCACCTGCTCCCTTCATGCAAGATAAGATGACCCACTGCCATTGTTCTTTGTGGCCATCGCTCTGCCCCACACACACGAAACAGAGGAATGATGAAGCAAGCATCTGTCCCTTAAAGGGGAACATTCACCTCACAAAAATGTTATACCATAGGTTTAGTTAATAAAGTAGTATTAGGAAAACTGTTGTTTTTTTTTTTATATGTACATACTTTTAAAGATATTGCATTTTCAAGCTGTGCACTTCCGCATAATGCGGCACCCTGAATCTTTGGCATAGCTCTTCTTCTCCTCCCACCTCCCTCCCAGATGCCCCAGGGATCGAGGTCATGCTTCCCTTCGGTGTGGTGTGAATGGCTTCTATCATTACAACAAGCTCCAGGTAGCATTATACTGAGGTTTCAATGTCAGGATAATTCTAACTGGAGCTTGATGTAAAGATAGAAGCCATTCACACCACACCAAAGGGAAACGTACATTGAGAAAAAAAACAGCTTTCCTAATACTACTTTATTAACTAAAACTATGGTAAAAATGGTTCTTCAGGTATATTTTACCATTTTATCGTCTCTTCAGTTTACTCTGAATGAAGGTGTGAGACTAATTTGCCTTACTCATTGCTCCTCATTTGTTTACCAATATTGTACGCTCTTGCTCTTGCCTTTTGTTTAACCCCTTAACGACATGTGACGTACTATGACCGTCACGGTCCTTGAAATACTCAAGGACCGATGACGGTCATAGTACGTCACGTACTTTTTACTTACAGCGCTCTACCGGGATCGCTGTAAGTAAAAATAGGGCCTGAAATTGACCGCTTCAAGATCGGAGCGCTCTCTATCAGGCCCAATAGTGACGCGCCGATACATGCGACAGGTCACGTGTACCAGCGCGTCCACGTGGTCCTATGCGGTCCTTATGGGACAGAAACGTCCCAGGACCTCCGGTCGTTAAGGGGTTAAATAATAGCCTACACAATGGTAAGTACTGGAAGTGGGAAACTTAAAGCAACATAAATGTATATACAATAATATGACTCAGCTCTGTAGCAGCATGTTCATACAAATGATTAAATAAAAAAAAAACACAAATTAATAAAACAAAATTAACCCTTCCCACTAACAGGTGCTCATATTCTGCAGGATGCATGTTTCTTAGTTGTTCTGTTATACCCTGCATTCTGTTTGTCTCTACTACATTACTGTTTGTAGTCACTGCACTACATTGTGTGCAATATAGTGCCATATTCATACCTGGAAACAAATGCTGTCTGGAGAGGGTAATTGCATTGGTAGAGGGATATGTGACTGAGTGGGGATACTTTGGGCTGCTGTGCAAGATGGTAGGGAGCCTGTGGGGGATTGCTGCAGTCTGATGGTTGTTTCTGCTGCCAGATTGCTCTTCTAAGTGGAGGTTTTCTTGCGTCCATGATTTTGATGAGATGTGGTACTAGCAGGATCAGCAGTAACAGCAGCAGCAGTGGCATGGGAGTGGGACTTATTTTTTTTGTCTACATATCAGCCTGCCTATGCTACATATGCTTAAGTAATGCAGATATGCAAAGGTGGGATCCCTGCTCTTTACTTTTTGATCACACAGGGTGTATAAAGCATTTGCAGTTTCCTGCAATGTTCCAGACCCCAGTGAGAAATATTCCCACACCCAAGACTTCTGTGGAGGAGGAGATGCCGCTGTAACCCTGGCTGCAGACCCTGAGTCTGACACAGCCACTGAGGAACATTGGGCTCTGCCTCTCTCATTCACCTCCTCAACCTCTGCGACTGCTGTTACCAGTCCCACCACCAAATCTTCAAGCCCACTCACAGCTAGAACCTGCCCCTCTTCCTGCCCACTCACAGCCAGAACATGCCCCCTCAAAGGAACTTTCATCTCTTCTTCCTGCCCATATTCCTGCTGCCCACTCACAAGACTATTTCTCTGGCCTACTATACCCACCTCCAATTGTAGTCTCTCTTCTGAATCCTCATAATTACTCCCCCATTATATTCCATCTCTGTGCCAATCCATGCTCATATGGTAAAGGAAGCTTTGGCGTGCCAAGGGTGGTGCACCTGGTGTCACCATCATTGTTGGTGCAGGTAGCTGGGGCTCCACTGCAGTGCTGCTGCTGGCAGTAGCAATGGCACTACTTCTAACAATTGATGCCCCTACTTCAGTGGTTCTCAACTCCTGCCCTCAGGACCCACTAACAGGCCAGGACTTAGGATTTCTCTGCTGTAGCACAGGTGTGGTGATCAGGGACTCATTCACATTGATTAACTCACCTACAACCTACAACGTGGTAGATTTTTATAGTAGTGGTGGTGGGGGACTGGTGTGGTGTGATGTATGTGTATATATAGATTCCTACAGTAGTTTTTACCATAATAATGTTTGTGTCAAATGTAAGCTATCCTTCTACTCTGATTTCTGATACACATTACTTATTGGTCATAGCAGTGGTCCTACTCCCAAGTTTGGTAGATGGTAGCAACCCTTCTTCACACCCCTTCACATCCCTCCTATCAAAGTCTCCCTTTGAGGCCTAAGAGATCCTGTGTTCTTACCTCTGTATGGCCACTGGCTGGCATGGCCTCCGGCCACTTCCTCATTGCTAAAGTCATGTTGCAGGCACTGGCACAGATGTCTGTTTATGGGCCTATTCTGTTGGGCCGAATTGGGTCCTGCATAGTGATGATCGAGCACCCCAATGCTCGGGTGTTCGGGTGCTCTGGCCGAGCACCCCCGGAGGCTCGAGTGCTCGGCCGAGCACCCGAGCCCCATTGAAGTCAATGGGAGGACTCGAGCATTACACCAGGCACCCCCTGCTCTGATGAGGGGAGGGTGCCCGGTCCATAGGAAAAGGGCAGAAAATGATGGAAACACCACAGAAATGGTTCAGGGACAGCATAGGGAGGATGTCTGGATGCATCTTGGACTCCAACGTCGCTGCTGGGAACGATGTTTTGCCCGTAGTACGCCATTTTTACAGACTGACCGTAAAACACACAAAAAGGAAGATAAAAACTAATCTGCGGCTAGGCACACTAAACAATATGTGCTGCTAATCTGCGGCTAGGCACAGTGAACGGAATATGTGACGTTTATTTTTTAAACTTTCCACACTAAACAGAATGTGCTGCTAATCTGCAACTTTGCACACTTAACAGAATGTGCTGCTAATCTGCAACTTTGCACACTAAAAAGAATGTGCTGCTAATCTGCAACTTTGCACACTAAACAGAATGTGCTGCTAATCTGCAACTTTGCACACTAAACAGAATGTGCTGCTAATCTGCGGCTAGGCACAGTGAACGGAATATGTGACGTTTTTTTTTTAAATCTGTGCCCCCCCAAACAAAATATATAACTGCTGCCCCCACACACAACAGTCCTAAAAAGGACTTTTGGGTCTTTATATGTTGTTCCAACACTTTTCTTCTCCCTACACTGACTTTCTCTTCCTATCCTCATCTCTCCCTGGCTAAGACTGAGCCGAACTCGCTGGTCAGGTGCTATACAGCACCCGATCACAGGTTCTGGCCAGCCAATCAGTGTAATGCCAGCAGCCAACATGGCTGCTGGCATTACACTGATGTCAGAGCCTCTCCGCACGTTTATTGGCTGCGCAGCAGCCGCGAAACGTGCGGGGAGGAGACCCGAACATGGCGGGCGAGCACATGCGGTACTCGTACGCGTACCGCCATGTGCCGAGCAGAGCGATGCTCGAGCCGAACCGAGCTTCGGCCGAGCATGCTCGCTCATCACTAGTCCTGCATCCTTCTGCTGCTTTATAAACTTTATTGAGGCTAGGACTTGTTGCCCTTTCGTGGTGTATCTGTGCGTTTCTTCAGTGTTGCTCTCGTTTGACCCTTGCTTGGCTGCCGTGTTTTCTCCTGATCGATCCTGTGGCTTTATCTGACTACCCGATCTGTGTATGACCCTGGCTTGTCCGACTACCCGCTCTGTTTTGACCTTGGCTGTGGCTGACTACCCAATTTGGCTCTCGACTGTGGCTTGTCTGACTTATGCTCTGTGCTGTCCTTCTTTTTATCTGGGCTAGTTGTGTGCTTGCTCCATCGGTGTAGTGCAACTGCTACCTCCATGGTAGAGTTGCTGGTTGCCTCTCGTGCCATTGCCTCCATCCTGTGCCACTGTATTCGTTGCCTCCTGGGCCTGCGTAACCCTCTTCTCTGTAGCCTACGTACAGTGTTGCCTTCACATTCTTACTGGTGTTGCGGCTGGCTATGTTCCATTCTCTTGCTTCCGCCCTTTGTCTACCTTGTAGACCGGTTCCGTGACTTTTTCAGAGTACTAGTTACTCTCTGTCTCGCTCCCCCTATCACTCCGTGGTAGAGTCACTACTTTGAGTCATCCGTCTGGCTGTCTTGTGTCTGGGAGTTTAGCTGTCGCTCCAGTGATTTGGTTTCCTGGCTTTCCAGGTTTCCATTTGCTAGGTATAGAACCAAGCCTGGTTCTGCTCCCATCTATCTCTAAAGGCTACTGAGAACCAGTTACAGTTCAGTGTCAATCCTTGGGTAGAGGACTCGACACTGTCCTCATGCCTGTTCCTACTAAGGTTGGGGAAGTGCTTATTCTTGCTTATCTTAATAAACTGGTAAAACTTCACTGTACCTGTGTCGTGTGTATTATTTACTCTGGTGTCCGTGACACCTTCTCCTCTTCTGTGCTGCAGTTAATACATTTAGCCTGGCTTTCTGCTTATACAGTTCAAGCACAGGCATTATGGAAAAATAACTGTGGCTTGAAATATGCCAGCGTGTAGCTACATATGACATCAGTTCTCTGAAACCTCGGTTTTATACAAAAGAATATGGCAGCATGTCCATTGCCAGCATTTTGGCAACCTTGCCATTCGACAAACGTACTTTGGAATTGTTTTTTGTAAATTTTTTACTCCTTGCCAGGAACTCAGTAAGTGTGGGCTAGCAGTACATGGCAGAAAAACCCTGCAAAAATTATTGCCTTAACTTGTGGAGGTGGTGGGGGTGATGGCGGGATGTGTTGGCACTCTATGTATCTTGTAATCTTCTGCAGCAAACTCAGTCATCATAATCCTCTGCAGCAGGAGCTATAGGTGTTATATGGGATGGGATGGCAGTGGCACACTCTCTAACACATCAATAGCATCACTACTT
The DNA here is from genome assembly GCA_037306005.1 of Rhinophrynus dorsalis. Lineage (NCBI taxonomy): Eukaryota > Metazoa > Chordata > Amphibia > Anura > Rhinophrynidae > Rhinophrynus > Rhinophrynus dorsalis. Next base: position 291,559,368 of record CM074721.1, read on the forward strand.
CTTGTGATCTTGCAATACATTGGAAACATTTCTGCACTGACCTTATTAGATATATGGAGGAATCACAGACATGATTGGGATCAAGAAGTACATTTTATTTAGGGAAAACATGACACATGGAGCTTTTTATGTTGTTTGGGTTTTTGAATGGGGTGCAGATGTGGATACTCTCACCAACTGTCTGATGACTCTTGCGGGTCTTGGGGTTGTTGTGGGTGTCACCCTTGAGGGGGGAGGTTATTGCAGTTGACCCCACAGTTGACTGTTGAGCTCTCTCCAACAGCCACCTCTGGATTCAATTTTATCCATGTATTTCAATGAGCATCTGGCAAAACAAATCACTGAGTCCAGTCCCAATATGGCATATTTGTGTGTGTAGGAGTGATTGCTGGGATTCAGTATCACTGACAGTGGATGCAGTTCTCTCCATGTTGTCCAGACATCTCCTGGGGAAGTGCCTGGACTCCCTCAGTCGCATCCTCTGGATGTGGTTGCATTCCTCATTCATCCTGCTGGTTATCTTCAGTGAGCATAAGGGAAAACCTGACAAGAGCAGCTGGGTTTTCCTTATGCTCACAGAAAGAAGATTGTCCCTTGCTCTGAGCTGTCTGGTCCCAGGGACCAGATTTCACATCTGAGGGGAGGTGGATTACACTAGGTAAAAGTAGTGGGAGGGGGATAATTAATCATTCAATTATTCTTAAACTACAACTCTGACAGTATTGAAATAACACTCTCCATGGCCCAAATACTATGAAGATTATTTGGAGCTGCTGTTTTTGTGAAACATTACTATCTCTTTAGGCACTCAAGGAGTTAAAGCCACATTAAAATCAATTAACATTTTATGAATGCTTATTTGCCCTCTAGAGTGCAGTTGGTTTGTTCAAAAATTGCTCCTCTTTAGCTTAATGAATTGTAATATGCACCAATAATAAACAGAAAAATATTGAGCCAAAGGCAAAGTCATTTGCTTCCGGACAAACCAATTTCACAGTAGGGGACAAATAAAACTTCCCATTGATTTAAATTGGGCTTTGAACCCTTGAATGCTAAGCCATGCATTTCAGACATTTTAACCCCTTAAGGACCCTTGATGGTCCTGGCACGTGCCAAGACTGTCATGGATTTCAGGGCTCCCAGCACGGCTACACACCGTTTTGGGAGACCTGAGTTGGATGAAAAAAAAAAAAAAGATCCGTGTTCATTACGTGCCAACCGCGAGCGCATGTGGCCCATTCTTAAGGGGTTAAGCATTCAAGGGGTTTAAAACCTCATTGAACCCTTTGAGTTGCAGAGGGGTGAGCAATGCATTCCTTTGCAATGCATGTGTACTCCTCATCTGGCATTCAAAGGGTTAAATAATTTGCCCTTGTATGATGCAGTTTGTTTGCCCCAGAACTTGTAAACTTTGCCATTATGCATGTGACCCATCAAAAGAAAAGGATAAGAGGATAAAATATTATTTCTGTATCATTAGGCAATCTATTCAATATGTGAGCTTACTTTATTAGGAGTACAGTTTCTCCCATTATAAAACATATTAGGCATACAGTGTCTGTCTCTCTTGCACTTTACTATCTCTATCTCATTGCCCCCTATTGTTTCCTTGGCAGAAGTTCTCTCTTTTTGTCTTATTCTTCCTCTCCATGACTTCTGCGCTATTGCTCAGCCCCGCCTCTCCACCTCTGTACCTTTATCTCCTCTATGTGATACCTATCTTTTCACTCCTTCCCCCGCAGGCTCTCTTTGTTCCTAAGATAAGAGGAAGTCAATATGTCAGTAGCATACCAAGCAGCAAGGTCAGAGGATCCTGCAGAATTTATTAACACAATCTAGCTTGTCAATTATTTAACATTTTTCCCTCTCATTCTGCCTACACCAAATGAAAACATGTTTTGCCTTGTGATAATATATTTTTAAAGGAGATTTCTGTTAATAATTGCTCACTTATGACGTTTTCATTATCACTTCGTAAGTTGGAAAATATTTGCTACTATTCCTTATTGTACCCAATCCCTTCAGCTTTCTTTTGTTTTCTCTTTTAAAACAAGTGCTGTTTTCCACCTTCTTCCCTGAGACTCCCAGCCATGTCTTACTGTACTGGTAGCCACAGAACCACACATACTGAACCCCCACACGACCTTGTCCAACTGCACTGATATTCACAGAACCTCACAATCTGGCCTCTCAGCTTGTCCCATGGCAGATATAGAACCTTACCTACTGACCACTCAGTCTTTACCCAGTGTATGGTAGGTAGGATGGGCAATGTGAGGCTCTCCGGCTGATGCCTGACTACAGTTGTGCTGGCTGGTGAGAGATGATGTGATTTGTAGATGGCAGCAGATGGAGGGCATCATGTTGCCCATAACTGCTTTACTGATCCCCAGCCTTGCCCTAGTCATACAATCTCCCATACTGACTCCTATCATCCTTGTTCCATTCCTCTCGAAACCATAGAACAACACAGTGCTATCCCCATCAGTCTTGGTAATCATAAAAAAACACCAAATTACCCCCAGACTTGTGCCACTGCACTGGTAGGCATATATAACTAACCTCTAAGTCCCAGTCTTGTCTAATTGCACTAATATAGCCAAAACCACACACTGTGAGTCTAAACCCTCCTTCAAGAGAACCAGCAAAGTTTCCACTGGATATTTCTTGGTGTTAGTTAAATTTTAGGTGGTCACTAGGCAGAGGGATTTTAGAAGAAAAAGACACAACCTGTTGGTGTTCCACAAAGATTCCCATGGGAAAAAGTGGGATTTTGTTGCCCATCCCTAGTGCACACAACACCATTATCTAAATATCTAATTATCTAAATTAGCCAATCAGTTTTGTTCCATTTTATGATGAAACTTTAAATGTTCTCATTTCTGGCTTTACCATTAGTCCATGGTTAAGCACTAATTTTAGAGCAAAAAGCATGAGATTGTTTGGAGTTGTATGATCCGTACTTGTACTATTTCTCAGTGCCTTTTTTTGCTTTTTTTTTTTTTTTTACTTTGGATTAAAGTGTTAGTGTATGCTTTTATGAGATGGCTTGTATCTCATCATATGTAGAGTGTGATTATAAATCTTTGATTCATTTGATATTTTGTAGAGGTGTGGAATACCTCAGAGCAGGGCCATCCAAGTTCAGTCCTGAAAAGCCACCAACAGGTCAGGATGTAAGGATTTCCCTTATTAAACACAGGTGAGTCAGTCAACCTGAATGAGCCACTGATTAACTAACCTATGGGGGACTGAACTTGGACAGCCTTGCCTTAGTGGAACGAAACCCACCTTTCAATGACAGTCATGAATTATCTTTATTTTAAGTTGGCTGAATGTTATAATTGCAGTGCTTAAGCACTTGATCTTGCATGTTTATTAGTCATTTCTAATGTACCTTCTGCAATAAAATGCTTCTCCCAGGCAACAGGGTTCCCCACAAAAAATAATGGTACGTAACATTATTTGTGGCAAATGGAGAACATTAGTCCCTTGAGTACTGAAACACCATGTAATGCAATTTGACAGGTGTGATGGCTAAAAAATCTGAAGAATAAATGGTCTTAGGACCCCTACATCTGCCAAATAAGGTGACTTTTTTAATAAAGAGGAAAAAGTTGAGTTGCTAGATTCCTGTGGTCCCTTTCCCTGGTATGATCTCTGTAATGGACCATAGGTAGTTACTAGGGTCTCTTTTAAGAGCCCTGGAAAATATCCCAAAAGAGACTTAAAGGCATTGGGTGAAGTTCCAGCTCTGAGTGGCTGAACAGCCACAAAACACGACGGGGCACTCAGAATTCCCCCATTACCCATGTTGAAGAGTAGATGGCAGTCTGATCAGCTGCCTACCATTCTATGTTAAGTGTTATGTGCATGTTTAATGTATTGTCATGGACTGTAATACATGTAACAGATGATGAACCCCTGTGTTAATTCTGGGCCTACAATCATACATGGATCTGAAGGGGTTAGATTATTGCATTCTTGCAATGCCTTCCAAATTGTGTCTGTCTGTTTGGTCCAGGGTTTGATTAAGTTTACACCTTCCTAATCCTTTCACCTCTGTTGTGTATTCGCTAATGTCTTCTTTGTCATAGGATTAGTCTGGTGTTATGAGTATCTCTATTGTACTGCTTTTGTTGATTTTATCAATCCCACTGTATTGTCTCATTGTCTTGTGTGTACACTCTATTGTCTGCTCCAGTGTTTACTGTAAACACCACAATTGTTCACCATTGTATGACTTAATTCACTCATGTCTGGCCCCATTGTGCTATGTTTACATGTCCATTGTCCCTATTGTTCCACATCTACCTGGCCATTGTACCATTGTGTCCCTTTGTGCCCAGTCCCTGGTTAAAACTGTTACCTGTGTATAAAAGAGCTGTTTTTGCCATCAATAAACCAGTATTCATTTGAGACTCAACCTGTGTACTGTGTCTTCATTCCTGGATGGTTTAAAGAGTCCCTTTTGACTCCAGTTCAGGAGACCAGTATTCCAGCTTTATGTTTCAATCCTTTCAGCTTGGGCTTCCAGCTTGTTTTCCCAGTGTTCCAGCCAGCCATCCAGCTTCTCTGGACCAGCTAACTCTTTGTAGCTGCTTCAAGAAGAGAGGACCTTGAAACAAAGGCTAAGGACAACCCGATGTCCTTAGCTCCCATTACAGTCTCTACTAAGGGAAGCCCTGAACATAGAAGGCCCTTGGAACTTCTACCTTCTCTCTATCATCTGAGACTTTCCTTTGTACAGGAATACTTTTAACTGAGGCCACACCAAGGAACAAGACATTTGGACCTTGATTCAATATACAGCGGTAAAACAGCCGGTAGGGCAAAAAATGGCTAACATCCCATTAAAAAAATGTACATGTTTGTCGTGTGTTTGAAGTTCTCAAAACACACGCCAAATAGAGTGAGTAATGGGAACATCAAAGGAAAAGAGCTAATGATGGGTGCTTGACACACTGTCAAGCACTGAGCATGAGCTGAAACACACACCCTCCCAAATGCTAACCTGACACTACCTCTAACAGTGAAGTTCAAAAATACTACCCCTACCACTAGCCTAACACCTACAAATGTAAGACTTGTCTGTCATTCACTGCCCTTCATTTTGTCATTCACTGTCCATCTTCTGTTATCTTCTTTCTTCCTTCTTCATAAATCTCTATATCGTTTGTCTTTTCTTCCTTGTTTCAAATAGTTTCCTGAAAGAAAAAATGCATTAAACAATAAAAATGCTCCAAAAACATAACTTGAAAACATGTGCATTGCTTAACCCTTTGACTGACAGAGGGGTACACAACACATTGCAGAAAAACACATTTATATTGCATTAAATACAATGAACAGCGGGAATGATGATGCAATCAAGATCAAAGCACACTGTGATGCATAGGGTGAAGTGATATCTATTATGACAAGCCCTTATTTTCACTCTCTCCTTTTTCACTATAGATATTGAGTTTGCTATTAAATTTGTTTTGTGTTTATGTGTGTATTTTGACATGGGAATTAATTTACTGCTAATGCTATATTATGTCTCTCTGTAATTTTTCATTATTGACTTTGTTTTGGTAAATATAGCAGCTATTATCTATTTTTTTCCTTTTGTAGGAAATATTTTTGGTCCCACAGTGGACAAAATGTAATGGTAATTTTAATTTCCCATAGTGGATAAGGAGTTTAGATGGGTTATAATTAGTGATGAGCGAGCACCCCAATGCTCGGATGTTCGGGTGCTCTGACCGAGCACCCCCTGAGGCTCGAGTGCTCGGCCGAACACCCGAGCCCCATTGAAGTCAATGGGAGGACTCGAGCATTACACCAGGCACCCCCTGCTCTGATGAGGGGAGGGTGCCTGGTCCATAGGAAAAGGGCAGAAAAAGATGGAAACACTACAGAAATGGTTCAGGGACAGCATAGGGAGGATGTCTGGATGCACCTTGGACTCCAACATCGCTGCTGGGAACGATCTTTCGCCCGTAGTACGCCATTTTTACAGACTGACCGTAAAACACACAAAAAGGAAAATAAAAACGACTTTAGGCGAAAAATTGTTACCAAACAGTATTTGCTGTATATTTACTTGTATATCATCTGCAAATTCTCCCAAAAATTTCATCGATTTTCTGAAGTGAGGCCATGATTAAGAGGGAAACGTGCGCAGAGGCAAATTATCCCAAAAATTTCCTTGATTTTCAGAACTGAGGCCATGATTAAGAGGGAAACGTGCGCAGAGGCAAATTCTCCCAAAAATGTCCTTGATTTTCAGAACTGAGGCCATGATTAAGAGGGAAACGTGCGCAGAGGCAAATTATCCCAAAAATTTCCTTGATTTTCAGAACTGAGGCCATGATTAAGAGGGAAACGTGCGCAGAGGCAAATTCTCCCAAAAATTTCCTGCGACGCCCTGTAAAATTACACATGAAGCTAGGTATGGTGGATGTCTTTCTTTCTTGTGCTCTGGCACCAGGCACAGTTTCTCCGCGTCCTGACCCGCGCCCTGAACTTTCAGGATCACGTCCACTTCCCCGTCCCTTTTTACCCGCCTTCTTCATCTTACACAGAATATGTGACTTTAATATTTGAGTTTGAAAACTTAACAGTATTTCTTATAATTCTGCAACTGTACAGAGTACACAGAATAGGCTGTTAAACGGCGGTGAAAGACACTGAATGGAATATGTGACTTTGATATTTGAGTTTGAAAAATTAACAGTATTTCTTACTATTCTGCAACTCTGTAGAGTACACAGAATAGGCTGTTAAACGGCGTTGAAACACACTGAATGGAATATGTGACTTTAATATTTGAGTTTGAAAACTTAACAGTATTTCTTCCTATTCTGCAACTCTGCACAGTACACAGAATGTGCTGCTAAACTGCGGCGAAGCACACTGAATGGAATATGTGACTTTGATATTTGAGTTTGAAGACTTAACAGTATTTCTTCCTATTCTGCAACTCTGCACAGTACACAGAATGTGCTGCTACACTGCGGCGAAGCACACTGAATGGAATATGTGACTTTGATATTTTAGTTTGAAGACTTAACAGTATTTCTTCCTATTCTGCAACTCTGCACAGTACACAGAATGTGCTGCTAAACTGCGGCGAAGCACACTGAATGGAATATGTGACTTTGATATTTGAGTTTGAAGACTTAACAGTATTTCTTCCTATTCTGCAACTCTGCACAGTACACAGAATGTGCTGCTACACTGCGGCGAAGCACACTGAATGGAATATGTGACTTTGATATTTGAGTTTGAAGACTTAACAGTATTTCTTCCTATTCTGCAACTCTGCACAGTACACAGAATGTGCTGCTAAACTGCGGCGAAGCACACTGAATGGAATATGTGACTTTGATATTTTAGTTTGAAGACTTAACAGTATTTCTTCCTATTCTGCAACTCTGCACAGTACTCAGAATGTGCTGCTAAACTGCGGCGACGCACACTGAATGGAATACGTGACTTTGATATTTTAGTTTGAAGACTTAACAGAATGTGCTCTAATCTGCAACTTTGCACACTAAACAGAATGTGCTCTAATCTGCAACTTTGCACACTAAACAGAATGTGCTCTAATCTGCAACTTTGCACACTAAACAGAATGTGCTCTAATCTGCAACTGTGCACACTAAACAGAATGTGCTCTAATCTGCAACTTTGCACACTAAACAGAATATATATATTTTTTTTTTTTTTTTTTTGTTTTTTTCCCCCCACACCAAATAACCTGCTGCCCCCACACACAGTAGTCCTAAAAAGGACTTTTGGTTCTTTTTTTTTCACAATTTTTGTTTTTTTCCTCCCTACACTGCCTTTCCCTTCCTATCCTCAGCTCTCCCTGGCTCAGACTGAGCCGAACTCGCTGGTCAGGTGCTATACAGCACCTGACCACGGGTTCTGGCCAGCCAATCAGTGTAATGCCAGCAGCCAACATGGCTGCTGGCATTACACCGATGTCAGAGCCTCCCTGCACGTTTATTGGCTGCGCAGCAGCCGCAAAACGTGCGGGGAGGAGACCCGAACATGGCGGGCGAGCACATGCGGTACTCGTACGAGTACCGCCATGTGCCGAGCAGAGCGATGCTCGAGCCGATCCGAGCATCGGCCGAGCATGCTCGCTCAACACTAGTTATAATGTGTTTTTACTGTGTCTGAAGAAAAACCTTAACATATAACATAGTTAACATAGTAGATAAGGCTGAAAAAAGACATGCGTCCATCAAGTCCAGCCCATGCCAAAAACACCCCTGTTGATCCAGAGGAAGGCAAAAAAGCCTTCTGGAGCCATTTCCAATCTAGTCCCAAGTGTGTGTGGGGGGAAATTATTCCTTCCTGACTCCAATTGGTAGTCAAATAGTTCCCCGGATCAATATCCTATTTGCTTTGAAGCCATCTGTCATAATTGTCAATATTGTTCTGGGCTAGATAGGCTTTTCTGAATGAAGTTTCATTATCTGCAAGCACAACATCCCGAGGCAAAGAATTCCATAGCCTTACCGCCCTTACTGTAAAGAATCCCTGCCTTTGTTTTAGTTGAAAGCGCCTTTCCTCTAGTCTTAATAGATGACCTCTTGTTCTTAGCTCAGCTCTTTGCATAAATAATTCATTGGATAGTTCTTTGTATTGACCTTGAATGTATTTGTAAATAGTAATCATATCACCCCTTAAACGTCTCTTCTCTAATGTAAACAAACCCAGTTTGGCTAGTCTCTCTTTATAACTCAGATCCTCCAATCCCTTTATCATTTTTGTTGCACGTCTCTGCACCTTTTCCAGTTCAGTAATGTCTTTTTTTAGAACAGTCGCCCAAAATTGTACTCCATATTCTAGATGAGGCCTAACCAAGGATTTATACAGAGATAGGATAATATTAGCATCCCTTGCTTCTACACCTCTTTTTATGCAGGCTAGTACTCTATTTGCTCTTGCAGCAGCTGAATGACTCTGCACACTGCTGTGAAGTCTATTGTCTATCAGTACGCCTAAATCTTTCTCTAATGAGGATTTCCCAAGTTTTTTCCCATTTAGAGTATATGTAGCAAGTTTGTTTCTACAGCCCAAATGCATAACCTTACATTTACCTACATTAAATGACTATTGCCACTTTTCTGCCCATTCACCTATTTTTGGATATTATTTATTTGATATTATTTTCATCAGTATCCAAAAGACTAAATTCAAATTCAAGTATTAAAAGAGTTCTTAAGATCTTATGGGAAAACACTTTTTTTTTTCCCAAAAATGCCAACATTTTCACAAATATATTTTGAATTATTTCTTTTTCAGACAAGATCAGGGAAGAGTCTATTCAAATTACAAACTGCCCCTTACCTGTACTGTGAAGAATTTGTGAACTACTGAAGAGGAATATTACAAAGTAGGGCTTCATAAGAGAATATGTAAGCATTTTATTTCCAAAAAAGATGACATCTAGTTAACATTTAGCCGTGTTTCCCTAACAACTTAGTCCTTAAAATATGCATCTGTTTCCTGTTGTGACTGGTGATCATTGGGATGCTTGATAATACATCACTAACATAATTATCCATGGAATAAACTGAAACAATTGATGATTCACTTTGTTTCATTAATTATGGAATTCAGAACGTGACCATCTTTTAAAAAACAGTGAAATGAGACTGTGAATGATTTCAGTGTTTGATAGTGTACATGTACACTGCAAATCTGTAGATGAGTTTTGATAATTATTGTATTACTGCTTTTGAATCATTATTGACATTATAACATTCTCAGTTGGTTTAGTGTTTTATCTTTACATGCACACAAGCACACTCAAGCACCAAAGTCAAAACAGGAAACAGACACAAACACACACATGCAATACAGAAGCACACACACCTACACCCATATGCACACACTTGCACACATAACTAAATGTACAAAGAAAACTGGAGTAAAACCAATTGTAACTCAATGAACAAATAAACTTCCTCATTGATTTAAAAGGAGCATTTAGCCTCTTGATTGATAAAGAGGTCTTAATGCATTGCAAAGCAGGTTTGCTCCTGAATTGTATCACTTTTCTTGGTTCAGCCCCACTGTCTCACACATAGTTTTATACATTTAGAAACGTACACGTGTAAGGATGGGCAAAATGTCCTGTCTTCTCTAACCTGGAATCGTGGAGGGAAAAATTAAATTTTTATATTTTATGTAGAAATTCACACAGACATAAAATATATTAAAATGTCCATCTTTTTGCAACCCCCAATGAAATACTAGCTATTTTCCAACTATGATGTCTATGGCTGCCACAATACTATAAGAACCCAGAATGTCCCTCTGTGCTGTGAAGTTTTAGTACATTATATGCTGTCTGTGTATTTATTGTCTGTACTGTGACCACGTGTCCACATATCTTGTTAGGCGAACTTTCTTGCCATATGATCGTTCTAGCTCTTTTCCCACCATACTAACCACCTGCTTATACAACTCTGTCACAGTCATTCTGCAAAAATAACTGTGACTTGTTAAATGCCAGCAGGGTGCAACACATGACATCAGTTATTTTAAAATTCAGAGTAGTAACATGTCAGCTGAAAACATTTTTACAACTTTGCCCCACTTGCTCCACTTTTTCTCATTCCCCGAGAAACCTAAAACACTACTACTGCTCTGTCCCCCCTTGGCCCCAGTGCATGGATCTCCAAATTGCAGATCACATGGACTAAAGGGTTCCTGAGGGACTGCTACATAGTATATTATCACAACAACTTCCTCTAGACTGTAAGCTCTCACTGGCAGGGCCCTCTGACCTTTTTGTTTCCATATTCGATTTGTAGTATTTAATATCTCTGTATGTCCACTCCCTGTTGTACAATGCTGCGGAATAAGTTGGCTCTGTGTAAATAAAGAATAATAATAATAATATCTACTGGGGCTAGATGTTGCAATAGCACTCCATTTTGAACAGCAGCAAAAGCACTCAAAGCTAGGGTTGTTGATGTTGGTGTGTATTGTTGCTTAGTCAACAATAGTGAGTATGACTGTGTGGGGGTTGGACTTGGACGGTAATGATGATGACCAAGATGATTGTGTATTTTAAGTCATTTTATGTATCTAGATTTTCCAGTTGATCTCTTAGGGCTTGTAGGCAGGTATATTGCTCCTGTGCAGTGGTGGAGAATTGGATTTTCCTTGATTCGTATCAGAAGAAAGGGAAGAACATGGAGGGACATATTGTAGAGGATAAAAGGAAATGGGAGAAGCAACAGGAAGAGCCCCTGTGTACATAAATTAAGATGAAAGACTGGACCACTGCCAACACCCTATGGGTGCTTACTCACAAAAGGACCGGTTGGAGAAATGACATTTGCCACCTCCAACTATTCAGACAGCTGGGAATGGATAACTGCCCCCAGATGCAGTACAGCGACTTCAGAGTTGTCCTTCTAATAGCATATGATTAGGGAACTCCCTCTCCCTAACATATAGCTGACCTCTGGTTGTTGGGGTTGATTGGAGGCAATTATATTAATGTTAGATGGGGCTGGAAGTACTTTGGAGACAATATTAAGGTGAATTTTGAGTGAGGTGTCAATCACCTTCCCATTGATTGAACACCATAAGTAGAAAATATATTGCAGCACAGGGGATTCCGATTTTGTGCACACCAGGCTTGGCGTAACAAGGCAAGTCACCCATCATTAGAGGCAGCAGGTTGTCTACTTTCCAGAAATATATAGTTTTATATAGTTATTCCACTGTTTTAGGGTAGCTTTACCACAAAAACCCTAGAATGCGCATATTATTTTATAAAGTTGAAAATGTCATTTTGCGCTGCTGTTGATTAGGGCTCTATGCTAGCCATGGACGTAGGTAAAACTATACAAATTTGGTATTTTTTTACTCGAGGGACTCGGGGCTTTTTCAAATAATTGAAACTTTTTCAATCAAGGTAAATGTTTTTGATACATAGTATGTGATTTTAGCAAAATGAGTAAATTTTCACTTTTTTGTCATTATGACATCATAGCTTTTTGCACGATGTAAAATTCTCTTAATGGAAGGTACCACGAGAAAGCTTAATTAGTTGTGAAAAAAACAATATATAGTTTTCCATATTTCACTAAAAATCCCCAGAGGAAATCAAACATAAACAGAAGGATAGCAAAAATGCTGAAAAAGTGTCTGGCCTGCAGGGTACAGGAAATGGCCCAAGCCTCTGGCACTGAAGGGGTTAAAGGGGATCTATCACCCCTATGCACGTTGGGCCACACAGCTCGTTTGTTAGCGACTAGTTGGGGTAAGGTTTTCATTTTTTTAAAAAACATTGCTATTTAGGTAATGTGAATTGTTTGTTAAATTGAGACAGGAGAGGCTCATAGTGACAGTTATCACTATGACCAGGTTTAAAACTAATAAAAGGAAGAATTGGAAGGACCCTTATGTGTCAACTGAATCATTGCTGTCCAGTCCCCAGAAATCACACCTAGGAATCTTAGGAAATTTAATGGGAAGGGAAGGAAAAAAGGTTAGTACTAGTGAGAGCAGGACAGGTCAGCTGCCTGCGCCTGCTGCCAGACGCTCTGTCCCTGCTGTTACCATTGCTGCCCCTGTTGCCACTAGTGCTGTGCCTGCTGTCAGACATGCTGCCCCTGCTGCAACCAGTGCTGTGCATGCTGCCAGTGCTGAACCTGCTGTTACCAACACTGTGCCTGCTGTCAGACATGCTGCCCCTGCTGCAAACAGTGCTGTGCCTGCTGCCAGTGCTGAACAGGATGCCACCAGTGCTGTACCTACTGCTAGTGTGTCTTGTAAGGAGGGGGGGACCCTAAGTCACACTTGCAATCCCCAAGCAGTGCCACCAGTGCTAGTACTACTACTAAGAAAGTCCAGCAGCTTATTAGTGTTAGGAGTGAAGGAGGGGGGCAATCATCATATTACTAGTGACTGTGAGGAGGAAGACTCTGCGGTTGAACTTGACGTGGTTGGTGTTAGTAGTAGTAACAGTAATGTTGAATTATCCAGAGGGACTAGTGTTAGGGGAGTGGTAGGTGAAGCATTAGAGAGCGTCCAGACTAGCGGTCAAGGGAGCCCACACCAACAGGAGCACAGATCAGCTGCATATGTCTGCTGCTACTGCTGCCTGTCTGCCTTCTTCAGGTCAAAAAGAAATGCCAAGTGTGACAGAGGTTCCTCTGTCACATTGCTGGTCGCCTCCTTCAAGCAGCAGTGAGATGTCTGTGATAGAGCAGCAGCATGTAGGGACTAGTGGTGGTGATGATGATGATGTTGGAAAAGCTGGGGTGGAAGAGACATTGATGGCCTTTTTGCCAGAAACTGAGAAGGAATGGCAGACAGGGATGGGGAGGGCATCATCACCACTAGCAATAAACTTTTGGAATTTGTGGAATTCGCAACTGCACTAATACCTTCTGCTGCTGAGTTGCAAGGGCAGCAGGATGCTGAGGAGCAAGCTAGTGTGACACAGACCGTGGGCACAGTGGGAATGGGGTCAACAAGTGATGCGGTACTAGGACAGGTTCCATTTGCCAGCGACAGCAGTACTCTGAATCCTGGTCCTAGTTGCAGTGCTGATTCTGAGGCAGTAGCAGCAACAGCAGCAACATTATCCACTGCCACAGACAGTGAAGGGGAATGTGGAGGACAAGAAGAAGAGGCCATTCTTTGCCACCTGTTCCCTATCCCCTGAAGTCATGGGTGTGGAACTATTTTTCTCTTGGGGCAGGTACAGTGCAATCCTCACCAAAAGCAATTTGCTCAATATGTGACAAGTCAGTGAGAAGGGGGAAAGGAAGGAACGTGCCTTGGCACAACAGCCCTGATATCACACATGAAAATCAGACACCGTGACATTTATGTCAAACATGTTAGAGACAAACACCCACCAAAGAAATCAAGCACCGCTGTTACTGTTCCCCCTGACTCTCCAGAAAGGCCACAAGAGAGAAGGCAGAGATCAAGGAGGAGGCAGAATAGAGAAACCCAGGCAGAAACTGGAAGTTCCATGACGAGTGAAACAACTAGCTCGCCATCATCTTCTTCTTCTACGGTAACTACATCTTCTGCCAATCCACCACATTCATCGTTACCTCCCTGCCAAATGATAGCTACTCTGGTGGGAGGGTTCATCATTACTATTATACTATCAGCAAGTTGTTATGTGTCCCCAGCAGGGTAAAGACAAGGGGTATAGTGACAGCAGCAGTACTTGACTTCTGGTGTCATGGTGTTTGGATACAGTTGTGCCCCCAGATGTTATTTACCACACACGCTGTGCACATTACAGTTGCTGATGAGAGCCACAGTTCCTACTCTCAAGGGAAAAATGTATATTCTAATAACAACACACTCATGATTTTGGAGGAGGGGGCAGGTGGAGAAGAATTAATGGCCAACCACTTCTTTTCTTCACACAGACTGGGGGCTACTTATTATGCTGCTACTGCCTCAGGCACATCACTGGAGCTAGTCGTGGCAAGTAGAACCTTCATCATTCATCAACCATGTTACTTCTGTTGTTGATCCCATTCCCTTTCAGCTGCCTAATCATCCTGCTGCTTAAACAACTCAGCAACAAGAACAGCAGTCACAAACTCTGCATCTACATCAGGGCATTTGACAATGGTCAGTGGCCATTGGGCAACAGGACATCAGCTGCTGGCACTTGGCCAGTAGGTCATTTTTTTTTCTCAGGGCTTGTTCTTTAAAAGAAAAATAAACAATTTTTGATCCTACAAATCAGTGTTTCCTTAGGGCTTGTGCATAACAAGCTTAAGTCCTACAAATCAATGTTTCTTCTGGGCTTGGGCCTAGACTAATAAGTTATACAAATAAATTTCCTCAGGCCTTGGGCCTCTAACAACAAATCTAACAAATCATCCTCTACCAAAATACTATATCAAGTCAAGTTTCAATACACCCCAGTGGCAGCATATATGATGCCAGGGGATTACTGTCTCTATCACTTTACATACAAATTTCTTATTTTATTTTATTTATTTTTTTATTAACTGTCCCCCCAATACCAATCAAGAACCCCCCCAAAACAAATTCCCTGTTCAACTGATTCATTCTCCAGACTCCACCCACTGACACAGGCACCCTCCTCAGACACTTTTATACCATGTCTTATGGGGGTATTTATTTGTGTGTAGGATTTATTTTGTATTAACTTCCCCTCAGTCCCAGTAAACAAACCCTCCTATGCCTTTAGGGAAGTGCCATTATTCACAGATTTCAGTTTGAGGTGAACATTTTCGCCCATCCCTACCCAGAAGAATAACTGTGTTGATGAAATAGAAGGGAAGATTGGGATTCAAGTAGTATATCCTAAGTGCTCCAGGTTTGGAGTAAAATTTTACAACCTTTGTGAAAGTGCCACAGGATATACTCAGACTTTCCAGGTATATGAGGTCAAGGACCGTCACATTGATCCGCCTGATTGCCCAGGCTTTCTTGAAACTAATGGAAAAATTGTTTGGGACCTCATTAACCTCTTACTAAATCAAGAGTACCATTTGTATGTAGATCATTTTTATACCAGCCCTCTTTTATTTAAGTTACTTTTTTATTTTGACACAATGGCCTGTAACACTGTTAGAAGCAGCTGTAAAGATTTCCCCATGCATGATGAGAGCACTGTGCCAGTCTCAGTCCATGTCAAAGCCATCTGTATCAAAGACTACAACAGGCATATGCGGGTATTTACCTGATCAACTTATGCTGCCTTAACTCATTATGAGTTAAGTAGGGTCTGGAATAAAAAGATTGCCATTTATATGATGCAGACTGCAATTCGTAATTCATATTTCATTTTAAAATAGCAAACTCCACTCCAAAATGCACATTTTTGCTCTTCCAACTCAATTTAATCACAAGTTTTTGGTGTCAAGAGATACCTTGTCCTACACCAGTTTCTCAAGAACTGGGAACTGGTGTAGGACACTTTTGAAATCCTCCCAAGCATCCATAGGCAAAACCCACAGAAACTCTGCACAGGGAAACAGATATACTCTACATTTTACTGCCCTAATTGCCCTTCATAACCTGGGCTCTGCACTGGCAACTGCTTTAAGCAGTTTCATGTAGCTGCAATGCAAGAGTGCTGTAACAGCTGTCATTTTATTATTTGGCTACTTTCCCCCCCTGAAATATCTGTTTTTTATGTATTTTTCAGAACATATCCCTCCTTAGAGTTAACAGTATGAAAATAGCATGGGAAGCAATGCATCCTAAGTTTAAAATATATATTTTAAATCTATAAAAAAAAAAAAAAAAGCCCCAAACCTTGAGAAACCTATGCATATGGGGCATTAGCTGAACACTAATTAACGTATTTTTTAATATCAGCAAATATACTTTGCTTGAAATCCATAGCAACATTGTAATGTAAGTGTGAAAAAATGCAAAAAACAAAATATTACCACAGTTTTGATACAGATTTCTATTGTATCTACTTTTCATAAACATTTTTTTGTGGGACATTTTTTGGTTCTGACACCATCAACTAAGCTATGATCCTCATTCACCTAATTTTTAAAACAATGGAAACAGTGATAACACACACAGTTGATGAGGCTGAAAAAAGACATGTGTCTATCAAGTACAGCCCATGCCTAAACACCCCATGTTGATCCAGAGGAATGCAAACAAACCCCATTGAAGCCATTTTTAATTAAGCCTTAAGTGGGTAAAAAAAATATTCCCGACTCCATATGACAAATGGATAGTTCTCTGGATCAACAACCTTTCTGTATCTGTCATAATTCTCCATATTGTCGTGTGCTAGATAGGTAGCCATTGCTTTTTTAATAGCAGTTACAGTATCTGCAAGCACAATGTCCTGAGGCAAAAAAAACCCATAACTTTACTGCCCTTACTGTAAAAAATCCCCTTATTTTGTGTAAGTTGAAAGTGCCTTTCCTCTAGACTTAATGGATGACCTCTCATTCTTAGCTTAGCTTTTTGCTTAAATAATTAATTGGACAGTTATTTGTATTGACCTTGAATATATTTGTAAATGATAATCATATCACCCCTTAGACCTTGAATATATTTGTAAATGATAATCATTAGTGATGAGCGAGCACCCCAATGCTCGGATGTTCGGGTGCTCTGACCGAGCACCCCCTGAGGCTCGAGTGCTCGGCCGAGCACCCGAGCCCCATTGAAGTCAATGGGAGGACTCGAGCATTACACCAGGCACCCCCTGCTCTGATGAGGGGAGGGTGCCTGGTCCATAGGAAAAGGGCAGAAAAAGATGGAAACACTACAGAAATGGTTCAGGGACAGCATAGGGAGGATGTCTGGATGCACCTTGGACTCCAACATCGCTGCTGGGAACGATCTTTCGCCCGTAGTACGCCATTTTTACAGACTGACCGTAAAACACACAAAAAGGAAAATAAAAACGACTTTAGGCGAAAAATTGTTACCAAACAGTATTTGCTGTATATTTACTTGTATATCATCTGCAAATTCTCCCAAAAATTTCATCGATTTTCTGAAGTGAGGCCATGATTAAGAGGGAAACGTGCGCAGAGGCAAATTATCCCAAAAATTTCCTTGATTTTCAGAACTGAGGCCATGATTAAGAGGGAAACGTGCGCAGAGGCAAATTCTCCCAAAAATTTCCTTGATTTTCAGAACTGAGGCCATGATTAAGAGGGAAACGTGCGCAGAGGCAAATTCTCCCAAAAATTTCCTTGATTTTCAGAACTGAGGCCATGATTAAGAGGGAAACGTGCGCAGAGGCAAATTCTCCCAAAAATTTCCTTGATTTTCAGAACTGAGGCCATGATTAAGAGGGAAACGTGCGCAGAGGCAAATTCTCCCAAAAATTTCCTTGATTTTCAGAACTGAGGCCATGATTAAGAGGGAAACGTGCGCTGAGCTGACCATCTAAAACATTATGGGTGAGGGTCTGCTGCAGAGCTGACCATCCTAAACATTATATGCGAAGGCCCGCTAGTGAGCTGACGCTATAAAACATTATATGAGAGGGCCCGCTAGAGAGCTGACCCAATAAAACATTATATGAGAAGGCCCGCTGGTGAGCTGACCTATATAAAAATTGTCAAACAGGGCCCGCTGGTGAGCTGACCCTATATAAAAATTATATCACAGGGCCCGCTGGTGAGCTGGCCCTATATAAAAATTATAGCACAGGGCATATGGAAGAGGAGGAGGAGGATGAGAAGATTAAGAGTCAACCATATACCCGTTTTTTGGGTGGAAGGGGTGAATGGGAATACAGAGTATTCCCATCATTGTAAATAACATATATAAAGTGAGTTTATGTTCCCCCGGGGCTTTCCTCCAGTGGAGTGGAGAAGTCAGGGGAAATCCAGGCCTTGTTCATTTTTATAAGTGTCAACCTATCAGCATTGTCGGTGGAAAGGCGGATACGCTTATCTGTTATGATGCCACCAGCAGCACTAAATACCCGCTCAGACAGAACGCTGGCGGCAGGGCAGGCCAGCACCTCCAAGGCGTAGAGTGCCAGTTCATACCACGTGTCCAGCTTGGACACCCAGTAGTTGTAAGGCACAGAGGGATCATTGAGGACGCTGACACGGTCTGCTACGTACTCCTTCACCATCTTCCAAAACTTTTCCCTCCTTGTGACACTAGGCTGCGCATCAGGGTGAGGGTGCTGGCGGGGTGTCATGAAGGTGTCCCACGCCTTGGAGAGTGTTGCCCTGCCTTTCTCGGAACTGCTGTGTGCTCCCCTTTTCTCCCCTTCTCTGTTGGCCAAGGTAGCACGTACTCTGCCGCCAGCGTTGTCAGATGGAAAATTTTGGAGCAATTTTTCGACAAGAACCTTCTGGTATTGCACCATTTTGCTTGTCCTCTCCACCGGAGGAATGAGAGATGAGAAATTCTCTTTGTAGCGGGGGTCCAGAAGGGTGAACACCCAGTAATCCGTGTTGTTTAAAATGCATATAACGCGTGGGTCACGGGAAAGGCAGCCTAACATAAAGTCAGCCATGTGTGCCAGAGTACCAACAGTCAAGATTTCGCTGTCCTCACCAGGAGGATGACTCTCAATATCCTCATCCTCTTCCTCCTCTTCTGCCCACCCACGCTGAAGAGATGGAACTAAAGTTCCATGGCTACCCTCTGTAGCGGAGGCAACCGTGTCTTCCTCCTCCTCCTCCTCCTCCTCCTCCGCCTCCTCCAATTGTCGCTGAGAAGACGAAGTGAGGGTGCTCTGGCTATCACCTTGTGTAAGCTCTTCCTCCCCCATTTCCACCTCTTCCACATGCAAAGCGTCGGTTTTAATTGTGAGCAGCGAGCGTTTCAGTAGACACAGAAGTGGGATGGTTACACTGATAATAGCGTTATCGCCGCTCACCATCTGTGTCGATTCCTCAAAATTGCGTAAAACCTCGCAGAGGTCTGACATCCATTCCCACTCCTCACTTCTGATTACAGGAAGTTGAACGGAGAGGCGACGACCGTGTAACAGCTGGTACTCCACTACTGCCCTCTGCTGCTCACAAAGCCGGGCCAACATGTGGAAGGTGGAGTTCCAGCGCGTGCTCACGTCACACAGCAGCCGGTGAGCTGGCAATTGTAAGCGCTGCTGCAGCTTCAACAGGCCGGCCGAAGCTGTAGATGACTTACGGAAATGTGCACACACGCGGCGCACCTTGGTCAAGAGATCATGCACATTGGGGTAGGTTTTTAGAAATCGCTGCACCACTAAATTAAATACATGCGCTAGGCATGGTACGTGTGTGAGCTTGCCGAGCTCCAAAGCCGCCACCAAGTTACGCCCATTATCACACACAACCATGCCTGGTTGCAGGTTGAGTGGCGAGAGCCACTGCTCGGTCTGGTGACTAATCCCCTGCAACAGCTCTGAGGCCGTGTGCTGTTTGTCCCCAAGGCAGATCAGCTTCAGCACGGCCTGTTGACGCTTCCCCACTGCAGTGCTACACTGCTTCCAGCTACTGGCTGATGGGGGAGTGGCGGTGTGTGTAGAGAATTCGGAGGTGGAAACGGAGGAGGAGGAGCCAATAACGTAGGTGCTGGTGGAAACCCTGATGGAGGTAGGGCCCGCAATCCTCGGCGTGGGTAGCACCCGTGCCATCCCAGGGTCCGAGTCGCTCCCAGCCTCCACGACATTCACCCAGTGTGCCGTCAGGGAAATGTAGCGTCCCTGGCCACAAGCACTTGTCCATGTGTCAGTCGTTAAGTGGACCTTCCCAGTAACTGCGTTGGTCAGGGCACGGGTGATGTTACGGGACACATGGTGGTGTAATGCGGGGATGGCACACCGGGAAAAGTAGTGGCGGCTGGGGACCGCGTACCGAGGGACAGCTGCTGCCATCAGGCTGCGGAAGGACTCAGTGTCCACAAGCCTAAATGGCAGCATTTCGATGGCCAGTAATTTTGAAAGGTGTGAGGTTAGTGCTATGGCCTGTGGGTGGGTGGCTGGGTACTTTCTCTTGCGCTCAAATGCCTGGGGTAACGACATTTGGACGCTGTGCTGGGACAGGGAAGTGGATGTGGTCGCTGATGGTGCTTCAGATGGTACAGGTGCAGGGCGGGAGGTATGCGGGCCTGCGCCTTCGACAGGCGATTGGCCGGCACCGAAAACAGGGGAAGAGGAGGCAGTGGTGTGGCCTGCAGACACAGATGGGCGATCCAGGCGTTCCTCCCACTTACTACGGTGCTTGGATGCCATGTGTCGGATCATGCTGGTGGTGGTGAGGTTTCTAGTGTTCATGCCTCGGCTCATTCTGGTGTGGCACAGGTTGCAAACTACAATTCTTTTGTCGTCCGCACTTTCCTTAAAAAAACGCCATACCGCGGAACACCTACCCCTTGGCAAGGTAGATTTACGCAAGGGGGTGCTCCGTGGAACATTTGCGGGCCGGTTTGGTGCGGTCCGCCTTCTTTCTGTAGCCACACCACTGCCTCTTCCAGCCTGTTGCGGTGCTGCAGATGGCTCACCCTCAGGACTGCTGTCATCGCTCGGCTCTACACCTTCCCAGGTGGGGTCAGTCACCTCATCGTCCACCAAGTCCTCCTCCACTTCCTCACTCTGATCATCCTCCTCAAGTCTTGATCCCACCACATACTCAGTCATTGACAACTGTATAACATTCTCCTCAACAAGGTCTTGAGACGGAAATAGTGGTTGATTTAATGGCAACTGTGTCTCATCATCATCATCATCATCATCCACTACTTCCTTTGACCTTAAATGCCGTTCACATCTGTCATCTTCTTGTGATTGGGTAGCCTCTAGAGGTTGTGAATCAGGGCACAAGATGTCATGTTCCTCTGCAAGCGTGCTTGGAGAGAGGGTCAAATGAAGGATTGGTGATGAGACGAGCTCATCACTATATCCCAGTGTGGGATCACTTCTTTGACCAGACCGTGTATGGTGGGAGGAAGGATGATCAGAGTGAGGATTATGTTGACCAGACTCTTGGCTACTGAGAGTGGACTTGGTGGAAGACAGGGTGGTGCTTAACCGACTGGAAGCAGTATCAGCTGTCATCCAACCGACCACCTGTTCGCACTGGTCGGACCTCGAGAGTGATGTCCTGCGACGCCCTGTGAAATCAGACATGAAGCTAGGTATGGTGGATGTCTTTCTTTCTTGTGCTCTGGCACCAGGCACAGTTTCTCCGCGTCCTGACCCGCGCCCTGAACTTTCAGGATCACGTCCACTTCCCCGTCCCTTTTTACCCGCCTTCTTCATCTTACACGATATATATGACTTTAATATATATGAGTTTGAAAACTTAACAGTATTTCTTACTATTCTGCAACTCTGCAGAGTACACAGAATAGGCTGCTAAACTGCGGTGACACACACTGAATGGAATAAGTGACTTTAATATTTGAGTTTGAAAAATTAACAGTATTTCTTACTATTCTGCAACTCTGCAGAGTACACAGAATAGGCTGCTAAACTGCGGTGACACACACTGAATGGAATATGTGACTTTAATATTTGAGTTTGAAAACTTAACAGTATTTCTTACTATTCTGCAACTCTGCAGAGTACACAGAATAGGCTGTTAAACGGCGTTGAAACACACTGAATGGAATATGTGACTTTAATATTTGAGTTTGAAAACTTAACAGTATTTCTTATAATTCTGGAACTGTACAGAGTACACAGAATAGGCTGTTAAACGGCGGTGAAAGACACTGAATGGAATATGTGACTTTAATATTTGAGTTTGAAAAATTAACAGTATTTCTTACTATTCTGCAACTCTGCAGAGTACACAGAATAGGCTGCTAAACTGCGGTGACACACACTGAATGGAATATGTGACTTTAATATTTGAGTTTGAAAACTTAACAGTATTTCTTACTATTCTGCAACTCTGCAGAGTACACAGAATAGGCTGTTAAACGGCGGTGAAAGACACTGAATGGAATATGTGACTTTAATATTTGAGTTTGAAAACTTAACAGTATTTCTTATAATTCTGGAACTGTACAGAGTACACAGAATAGGCTGTTAAACGGCGGTGAAAGACACTGAATGGAATATGTGACTTTAATATTTGAGTTTGAAAACTTAACAGTATTTCTTATAATTCTGCAACTGTACAGAGTACACAGAATAGGCTGTTAAACGGCGGTGAAAGACACTGAATGGAATATGTGACTTTAATATTTGAGTTTGAAAACTTAACAGTATTTCTTATAATTCTGCAACTCTGCAGAGTACACAGAATAGGCTGTTAAACGGCGGTGAAAGACACTGAATGGAATATGTGACTTTGATATTTTAGTTTGAAGACTTAACAGTATTTCTTCCTATTCTGCAACTCTGCACAGTACACAGAATGTGCTGCTACACTGCGGCGAAGCACACTGAATGGAATATGTGACTTTGATATTTTAGTTTGAAGACTTAACAGTATTTCTTCCTATTCTGCAACTCTGCACAGTACACAGAATGTGCTGCTAAACTGCGGCGAAGCACACTGAATGGAATATGTGACTTTGATATTTTAGTTTGAAGACTTAACAGTATTTCTTCCTATTCTGCAACTCTGCACAGTACACAGAATGTGCTGCTACACTGCGGCGAAGCACACTGAATGGAATATGTGACTTTGATATTTTAGTTTGAAGACTTAACAGTATTTCTTCCTATTCTGCAACTCTGCACAGTACACAGAATGTGCTGCTACACTGCGGCGAAGCACACTGAATGGAATATGTGACTTTGATATTTTAGTTTGAAGACTTAACAGTATTTCTTCCTATTCTGCAACTCTGCACAGTACACAGAATGTGCTGCTAAACTGCGGCGAAGCACACTGAATGGAATATGTGACTTTGATATTTTAGTTTGAAGACTTAACAGTATTTCTTCCTATTCTGCAACTCTGCACAGTACACAGAATGTGCTGCTACACTGCGGCGAAGCACACTGAATGGAATATGTGACTTTGATATTTTAGTTTGAAGACTTAACAGTATTTCTTCCTATTCTGCAACTCTGCACAGTACACAGAATGTGCTGCTACACTGCGGCGAAGCACACTGAATGGAATATGTGACTTTGATATTTTAGTTTGAAGACTTAACAGTATTTCTTCCTATTCTGCAACTCTGCACAGTACACAGAATGTGCTGCTAAACTGCGGCGAAGCACACTGAATGGAATATGTGACTTTGATATTTGAGTTTGAAGACTTAACAGTATTTCTTCCTATTCTGCAACTCTGCACAGTACACAGAATGTGCTGCTAAACTGCGGCGAAGCACACTGAATGGAATATGTGACTTTGATATTTTAGTTTGAAGACTTAACAGTATTTCTTCCTATTCTGCAACTCTGCACAGTACTCAGAATGTGCTGCTAAACTGCGGCGACGCACACTGAATGGAATACGTGACTTTGATATTTTAGTTTGAAGACTTAACAGAATGTGCTCTAATCTGCAACTTTGCACACTAAACAGAATGTGCTCTAATCTGCAACTTTGCACACTAAACAGAATGTGCTCTAATCTGCAACTTTGCACACTAAACAGAATGTGCTCTAATCTGCAACTGTGCACACTAAACAGAATGTGCTCTAATCTGCAACTTTGCACACTAAACAGAATATATATATATTTTTTTTTTTTTTTTTGTTTTTTTCCCCCCACACCAAATAACCTGCTGCCCCCACACACAGTAGTCCTAAAAAGGACTTTTGGTTCTTTTTTTTTCACAATTTTTGTTTTTTTCCTCCCTACACTGCCTTTCCCTTCCTATCCTCAGCTCTCCCTGGCTCAGACTGAGCCGAACTCGATGGTCAGGTGCTATACAGCACCTGACCACGGGTTCTGGCCAGCCAATCAGTGTAATGCCAGCAGCCAACATGGCTGCTGGCATTACACCGATGTCAGAGCCTCCCTGCACGTTTATTGGCTGCGCAGCAGCCGCAAAACGTGCGGGGAGGAGACCCGAACATGGCGGGCGAGCACATGCGGTACTCGTACGAGTACCGCCATGTGCCGAGCAGAGCGATGCTCGAGCCGATCCGAGCATCGGCCGAGCATGCTCGCTCAACACTAATAATCATATCACCCCTTAGAAGATGTCTCTTCTCTAATGTAAATAAACCATGTTTGGCTAGTCTCTCTAATTAACTCAGATACTCCAATCCCTTTATCATTTTTTTTGCACATCTCTGTACTTTTTCAAGTCATATCTTTTTTAAGAACTGGTGCTCAAAACTGTACTCTATATTCTAGATGAAGCCTAACCAAGAATTTTTATAGAGGTAGAATTATATTAGAATCATGTTCATCTACGCCTCCTTTTATGCAGGATAGTATGGTGTTGATCTTGTAATATTTACCCTGTAAATGTAAAAAATAAAATGAAATCCTATGCATATGGGGTACTCTCATACCAGGATAAGCAAATTAATCTATTTTGGAGTCATTTTTTCAGATGGACTAATAGTGTACAAATAAAGACAGGAAAACCTATGCAAAATGTGTTTTTTTTCAGTATTTTTCTTTGTTATATTTCAATAAAATTAAATGATAGATGTCCATATAAATGCGGTATAAAAAGAAAGCCCTACTTATGCTTAAAAAAATGGTATATCATTTGCAAGGGCATACTAAAGGAATTAGAGGTCAACATTTCTCGGGTCCTGTAGAATAAAAAAGGCCTTGTCCTTAAGGGGTTAAGAATACCTATCTTCAAAATAAGAATTTCCCCTTTGTCTCTGCTTTTTTGCAGTGATTCTGGAAAATGTGTATGAATCTCATAAAGGAGAAATAACACCACCTAATTTTAAACTCACTTACCTTAATATGGCCAGAAAATCCAAATGGCCTCTCTGAATTCCCCCCCTGTGCCTTTGTATAATAGCTAGCATCTTCAGTCAGTTCTTGTTGTCTTGTATGTGGGGGTAGACATAAAAGCCACAGACAGTTTTTTAAAACCGATGACTTGACATCCAGGATTGATGTGCATCTTATACACAGGCATTGAAAGGCTCTATGTGTGAATTACTTTTAAGTCCCATTTGCGTGGTGGAGGTCATAATAGTCCAAATGCCCGGAAGTATTTGTATCTCAATCTTGATCTCTGCTCTTATTTATGATTGGAACATATATTTTGTTTTGTTTGTTGTTGAGATCATGTCAGATTGTTTTTTTATCAAATATTGAATGTTTAAATCATCATAAGTGAGGTAAGAACACTCTTTTGTGCAGTCTGGACCAACTTTTGATAATAATTGTCAAGTCAGCCATCTAGCTGTCAGATTTGAAATCCGGTCCGCAGATCAACCGGTGGCTCTTTAGCAGAGCTGAAATCGCAAGATATAAAAATAACTATTTCATTGGAAGGGTCTAAAAAGTGTGCTTGCAAACCAGGCACACTCTGTAAACTATTCGAATGAAGTAGTTCTTATATCTCGCAATCTCGGCTCTGCTGTAAAACCACGACCAGTCTGCGGACCGGATTCCAAATCTGACAGCTAGATGGCAAACTTGACCATTTTGGTCAGTGAGGGGAAACTTTGCTTGTGAATATCTCTCAAACCATAAAGGTTTGAGAGATAAAACTTATATCATTTTTCATGTTTACTATTATCCCTTTAATGCAATAAGGGGGAGAATAAG
Organism: Rhinophrynus dorsalis; assembly: GCA_037306005.1. Lineage (NCBI taxonomy): Eukaryota > Metazoa > Chordata > Amphibia > Anura > Rhinophrynidae > Rhinophrynus > Rhinophrynus dorsalis. The sequence continues at coordinate 291,585,497 of CM074721.1, forward strand.
GGAAATAGTTTGCTTAGTATAGTCTGGAGGAATTGCACTCTTTAATGTAAATCTCTGTATCATAGCTTTCTCTTATTAAATACTGCCCAAGTAGACGAACCATTGTATTTATGATTTATTATTAATATATATATATATATATATATATATTATCTACATACATTCATTATGAACCACATTTTGGCAACCGTGAAAAGTGGACTTCTACAGGGCGCTGTTTTAGACGGCACAGGATTTTAATTTCTAGAGTGAAAAGACCTTTTTTTAAGGGAAATTGGGGTGAGATAAGGGAAAATTGTTAAAATATTATACACTTGGGAGTGTGTTTTGAAACTTTGTAGGATTTGTCTGTGTTAGGTTGAGGTGAAATTGGAAATTCAGGGTTTTTTTTTGGGGGGGGGCTCTGCTTGTGGTGGAGGCCATACAGCAGTATATTGTTTCTTAAAGTAGCCTTGTTCTCTTTGTTTGTAGAGTTTCTCATTTGCATGCTTAAAGCAGTGTCAGCAGTCCTGTGGAACAGATTGATTTTTTTTATTAGAATTTAAACTTAACTGTGTATTCTGGGGCAGCAAATGTTATTTTGTTAAAACACAAGGTTGAATTGATCACACTTGAGGCCTGCTAAGCCATTGTCCCTGGAGAAAAAAGAGCAGTGGCCATGTTGGATGGTTTGTGGCTACGAAAGATTTTTTTACTAACATTAGGTCTAAAAAAAATAGCACATTTTGTTGTATAATTCTACTTTGGGTTTAAGAAATAAATATTACTTTGTTAAAGGGAAAATGTATGAATGGGCAGTTTCTTGCTAGACATTGCTTGTAAATCAGTGGCAATTTTAGGTTTGTTTTTGTGGATTATGAAGTTGTGCTAAATAGTTTTGCTTGTTTAAAAGTAGTTTATTTTACTAAAACAGCAGGTTACTGCTGAATGAACATTGCCTTTTAGCCACATTTGCGTATTTTCATTTTTTGGGATCTAGTGGGTCATTTAACTGTTTTTACTGATTTATTACATTTTTATTATTTTGTTAAAAAAGAAAAAGTTTAAATTAACAAGTTTCCTGTTAGCCATTCAGGTCTAGATTGTAAATCAGCAGCCATTGTTGGGTTGTCTTGTGGATTTCAAGTGTGTTGGTAAATAGGTTGCTTGGTTAAAAGTATATTATTTTATTAACAAACAAGAGTGGACTCAAATAGTTTTGGGGCATGGGCATTTGAGGATAAATATATAACACACATCAATGAGGTACTAGATAGTCCCAAATGGGATGAGAAGTTTCCTAGTTTTGTTACGAATTACAACTCTCAGGGGAGGAAGATCAAGCAGATTATGGAAAAACACTGGAGCATTTTGGCAAATGACACACTGTTGAAAGATATTATTCCTGACCATCCAAAGATCACATTTAGAAAAACCAAATCATTAAAAAACATAGTGACCCCAAGTAGGCTCACGTTTAAAGAGATCACCAGCCCACCCGAAAATAATCAAATTGAAGGATGGAACCGTATTTTAGGTACTGGTGGGACCAGCATTAAGAGCACATTTAGGTGTCCATCTAGTAGATGTCTAACGTGTGCCCATATAACTAACAAAAATACCCATTTTTCTTCTATGGTAACTGGAGAAAGATTTGAAATAAAAAACCATATGACGTGTGCCACACGCTTTGTGGTGTATATGCTGTCCTACTCTTGTAATACATAGGCCGGACCACTCAGTGCCTTAGGCCAAGAGTAGGACAGCATATACACAACATAGCGTTTCATGTCACTATATGGAGAAACCTCACAAGGATTCTAAATGTTTGAGAGTGACGCGATAGAGTGGATTGGTTCCTCCAGTTCCAGACTCCAAAGATTGATCAGGAGGGAATCCTACTGGATTTATAGCCTTGATACAATGCACCCAAGAGGCCTCAAAGAATACATTGAGATGTTTTGGTGATCATAGATTATAATGGCAAATTGTAATACTTTAGGAATTGTTTTGTTTTTTTTGTATTTTTTGGTACACATAGTCCAAATGGATGTTTTATTTAATAGCAGTTTCACTTATAGATGTTTTAATCATAGATAGTTCTGCACTTATATTTAGTACAGGTGCCTTATATTAGATTCGGACACGTTAGGTATCAACAACTTAAATTATATACTACATCACGTACACTTTTGTATTAGAATTGAAACAGTCAATTCGATTGGTTTTATGTGGGCATATACATCTGTGCAAGTACATTCCAGTAGGATGGGTGTTATAGTATGTGGGATCACATTAGGTGGAACTGGGTTTATCTAGTTTATTCCAGGATATAATATTATGTACGGAGACCATTAGGGTCCCCTTTCATGTTTTTTTTTCCTCTCTCTTTTCTCTCTTCTGAAACATGTTGCTATTATGTTCAGAGGTTTGAGAAGAGTAGATTAAGAGTGAAATGATAATATCATGGTTTGGGATTACACATCTACATATATTTATGTGTTTATGTGTACAGATATGGATGTAGTTTTTTGATTGCATAAAGATTATTGTTTCACAATAGCAGATTGGCGATAATGCTCCGGTACCTTTCCTTTTAGATAGCTATGAATGAGTTCCCTTTTATCAGGATGCTTTTAACATGAGTTCTTTTCTTGCTCATTGTGGTCTGAGTAACATGAACTCTAGAATAAGGAGGTTTAATAGTTGGTTAGGATCATCATTTTAATTCAGGGTGTCATCTTGGGGAGTGCTCTCAAGAAGTAAAGCCAATTGGTGGTTGAGTTGTACGATCTATGACGTTGGCCGATCGACTTGAGATGCACGGCCATTTTGGTTTTGCTTTTCAGGGAAACCCCGTGCCTCCAACAGAACCTTCGAGGGCTATGGGAGTTGAAGTACAAGTAAGTTTACATGGAAACGTAGGGGCTATACAGGTGAGAGTTAGATCGTGACTCACGATGTGAATGTTATGGTGGAGTTTGAAATATGTCAAATATGGAGGTATCAGTTGAAATACATCACTTTTGACTAGAGATATGGCCATTTGTTCGAATGTGAGCTATCAATATGCTCATATTTGCCCTGTTTCTTTTTTAGTAGTTTTCATATTGCATCTTATACACAGGAGTTGAAAGGTTCTATGTGTGAATTACTTTTAATTAAGTCCCATTTGCGTGGTGGAGGTCATAATGGTCCGAATGACCGGAAGTATTTGTATCTCGATCTTGATCTCCTCTCTTATTTATGATTGGAACATGTACTTTGTTTGTTTGCTGTTGAGATCATGTCAGATTTTGAATATTGAATGTTTTAATCATCATAAATGAGGTAAGAATACTCTTTTGTGCAGTCTTGTCACCGATCTGCCTACCGTCCGCCGTCTACTAGTCCCGTTGCTCCGCTTGGTCGCCTTGCCCCTTACTTTCGCTCTGGGCTTGTTCCGGTCATCTGTGCCGTCTTCCTTGTTTCTCTCCCTCTCTCGAGTATGCGCTTCACTTCCGGGTTTAGCGCGGCTTCCCCAGATGATGTCACGGCCCTATCTTCTATATATTGCAGCATCTCCCAGCTTGCGGTGCACTTTCACAATGTTCCTTGGGAGCGTTTACCTGGTCCCTGACTCTAGTGTTGCTCCAGCCTAGTACCTAGTCTGCTGTTCCCAGCTTGCCCAGTTGTTCAGCCTTCTCACTGTCTGTCCAGTGTTCTGTTAACCCCTGTGTTCCCTTCTGCCTAGAATTCCTGTGTATGACCATTGGCTCCGGAACCCACTGCTCTTTAGCCTGCTGATTCTGCCTTACCTAGCCTACCTGTGTATGACCTTGGCATTGGTATTGACCATCCTTTCCTCTTCTTGTTCCACGCTCCTTCTGGGCTATTCTCCTCTCTCGGGTTTCCCAGCTAGTAGTCCTCTGGGGAGTCATGCTGTAACAGTTTGTTTGACACTCAGACACAGCCCTTTAAGACTCTCACTCTGCAGAGAGTGCACAATATCGAGTAATGCCCCAATGGACAACGGAGACCAGAACAACTTGTGAACTGCCGTAGCGGTAGCGGAGGACTGGCAACAAGCCCGGAGAGGCACACAACCGTAGACTACACGGATAGATAGCTGGTGGACTGGCACCTACCCCGAAGGGGTTAACAACGCACAGACCAATGTCGACTGCTCGATCAGGGGAAGTGCCTGAGGTGCCCAGAGTAAGCCCAACCTCAGCGTGAATGGCAGAAAGAAAGGTCAAGCGTATCGTGGTGCACGGATGGAAGGAACACACCAGCAATGTCTTCTGGGCGAGACCGACAGATAACGGAGACTAGACTGCAAGAGTATAGTGGTTTGAGGGTCACTGTCCGGAGACAGAGAGGATCCTGGATAACATCCCCAACCAAGGACCGGATGGGGCGTCAGCAGGAGAGATACACGGCCAATGGAGCCCAACCGGGCTGGGTCGGTACACAGAGCAGGAACATCAGCCAATACGAGTCGGTACACAGAGCAGAAACGTCATCCAGGCCGGGTCAGTACACAGAGCAGGAACGTCAGCCAATCCGGGTCGGTACACAGAGCAGGAACGTCAGCGAATCCGAGTCGGTACACAGAACAGGAACGAGTTGCAGAGTAGTCAGGCAATCCGGGTCGGTACACAGAGATAACACGAAAAACAGGAACAAGCGCTGATAACGGAAACACCACGAAAGGGCACCGGAGAAGTGACAAGACCCAGTATTTAAGGGCAAATACTGGGCGGGACAAAGTCACTTCAGCCAATAGGAGTAAGCAGGAGTGGAAACTGACAGAATGTCGCCAGCATAGCACGGGCACCGTGATACATGCCTAGATTGGCCTGTGTACTCTAGCTACGTACCCTATTCCCCGCTCTCCAGCCTTCACTCCCCCCTGCAGGGGAGCTTACACTGTCGGTAGAGGGCCTGGTCTGGACTCCTCCTGCGTCACCCGTCTACTGGCAGTCAACGGGTCACAAGCACCGCCCTCCAGCGCAGCTCGCCAGCACTCCCTTCCCTGCAGGCAATGGCCTGAACACCCTCAGCCGACATATCTGACAAGTCTGGACCAACTTTTGATAATAAATGTTAATTATCCTATCAGAGGGGTGGGAGGGATATTTAAAAACCGAGTGCTGTGTTTTGTATATCTTACATTTTTAGGCTGAGGACTGGTAGCATATTGAGAAAGTAGCGAGGTTGCTACGAAACGTTAGGCTGAGCCATCAGATTGGATTTAAAATTATTTTATATAATTTGGATGCTCTTTATAACATTTTTTATGTTTGTGTTTTTTTTATATATTAAAAATATTTAAATTGAAGACCGCAGCACCGAGTTTTGGACTCCTTCCATGTGGATACCTGAGCAGAGACAGGTATACATCTCTGCAAGCATGTTGAGTTATTTGTGGGCATAAGCCCCCAAGTAAAACTTGATTTTGTGAGTATAATCTATTATCTCCATATACGCACTGGTGATGTTTGGATAACAGGCATTATCGGGCACGCTCTTGTTTGTTTCTCTTCTATAGGACTGTCTGAAGAGGTTATCTCTTGAACCAAGGAGCAAGGGAATCATTCATAGGGGGCATTAGAATTCTCTGGTTGTAGTAAGATAAGTGGAGTTGTTATAATTGGAGGTGTTAGTTCTCCTTTAAAACCAAAACATTAAGAAATGCTGAAAATACACTACTTTCTTTAATTTGAAATAAATATAAAACTGACATTTCAGCTTATTGAAAGGCTGATTATTTGTATTATGTTTCAGGGCAAATTTTGAAATTAAATTTATATGTCAATACACAGTATTTTTTGCTAAAAAAGTAAAACATTCCAAAAGGAAAATATTTCTTTGTCACTGAAAGTAGAGCATACAACTTGAAAAGAACAATGAATACGGGAAAATGAAGGTAGCCTGCTTTCATATTTAAATTGTGCATTATTTGATAACATTTGACACCCGTATATAATAAATCCACATTATGAGGAAGTAGATCATTTGAATATGAAAGCCAACTCATTTTCCTGACCTCAATCTCTTCTTATGTATTTATATTCTGTTAGTGAATAATAAGGTAAATAGCACAACCTTTATTACTTTGTGGTTTAGCGTTTTAAACATTCTCTTCATTATTGAGATTTAGGACCATATGGAGAAAGAAAAAGATGAGTGTCTTGAGCATACCAACTGCAACCTGTGGGGGGGGGTAAAACTTCCTCAAATTTCCATTGAATTGTTTTTTGTTTTGTTTTTTACTAAATTTTTTTATTGGTCTTTTTAGAAGATAGCATTATAGTCAATCACAAAGTACATGTAAAGGGTTACAAAATACCGCCCAAGCTGAATACAATCAGCTGCAGAAACTCTCCACAAAGGTTCCTAGCAGAAACCCCAGGAACAACATGATCAAAACTATTAATAGTAATATATCTTTGCCTAGACACAGCCGTGACACCCCACGTAATGGTGTCCAACATCACTGGCCAAGCCAAGTCAATAATGAGGGAATCTTTACTTGATTTTGTCTAGGTTATAATAAACAGGAAATACCACATCCCAACAGTGGCTGACATTTATTTATTTATAAAATGTTTTACCAGGAAGAATACATTGAGATTCCTCTCGTTTTCAAGTTTCAAGTACAGAATTAGTTATTATCATGTTGTGTGATTGAAAGATGGGTGTCTCAGTGGCATCTCGGGGCACCTATTTGCTTCTCAGAGGTGCACCAGAGGGCACCCACCCAGCCCTCCCATAACAGGGAGACCCACAATGCCAGCCCCGGGGCAACCCTCATATGATGGGTAGAGTCCATCCAACTATCTCATTTTGTCCACCCTCCAAAACCCCCATAAAACACTTAAAAAAATAATCATACTGGGAATCCAAAGAAAAGAAAAATTAGAAAGTAAACCCAAACTCAAATACCCCAATCCCCCCTTGCCACCCTCTTCCCCACAGTCCCAGGCATGTAGCATGCGGCACCATGCATCCTGAGGGACTTTGCAAGGTATTATTGTTTTCCTGATGCATCAGCCCTCAACTCATTAGATATTATCCATGAGGTGTATATGGAACTGTTGTAAAATTGTGTTTGAGCATCCTTTGGTAAAGTTTTTATAAGTGGTTCTCAGTGGTTTTCTCGCCGTGTTTACATGAGAAATTCAGTGTAAACCACATTGTTGTCCACGTTTTCGTAGGAAAATCCGCTTTACAACTAGCGATTAAAACTTTCGCATTTTTTTTCCCATGTTTCAATGGGTAGAAAGTTTCCGCACATTGATTTACATGGTTTTCGCCTTTTCGATATAAAAACTAGCGAGATAGATGTGCTGTGCTATTCTGCTGTGATCTTGAGGAAAAATGGAGGCAGGAGAGGCTCATAGTGACTGCTATCACTATTAGCAGGTTAAAAACTGAGTCGGAGGAGGAAGTGAGCACTACTGAACAAATGCTATCCAGTCCCCCTAAATCACTCCAAGGGATCTGGGGGAATTTAACATGAAGGGAGGGAGAAAAGGTAATGTGAAGGAAGGGAAAAAAGGAATGTGATGGGATGGAGAAAAGGGTAGTACTAGTGAGAGCAGGACAGGTCAGCTGCCTGTGTCTGCTGCTAGACGTGCTGCCCCTGCTGCCACTAGTGCTGTGCCTGCTGTCAGACATTCTGCCCCTGTTGAAACCAGTGCTGTGCCTGGTGCCAGTGCTGAACCTGCTGCCACTAATACTGTCCTGCTGTCAGACATATTACCCCTGTTACCAGTGTCACCAGTGCTCTGCCTGCTGCCAGTGTTGAAGCTGCTGCCACCAATGCTGAAGCTGCTAGTGTGTCTTATAATACTCAGGAAGGGGGAAGGAGAAAATTATGCCAACTGTGACAGCAGGGGACCCTAAGTCACACTTGCCATCACCAGTGCTAGTACTAAGAAGGTCCAGCAGCTTGTTAGTGTTAGGAGTGAAGGAGCAGGTAACCAATATCCTCAAATTACTAGTACTGTGAGGAGGAAGACTCTGGAGCTGAACTTGATGTGGATGGTGTTACTAGTAGTAACAGTATTGGTGAAGCAGCTGTGGGACTATTGTTAGAGGAGTGGTAGGTGAAGCATTTGAGAGTGTCCAGACTAGCGGTCAAGGGAGCCCACACCATTCCTCTGGCTCTGGGAGTCCTCCTCCCCTCCCCTTCCCTTCGCTACAGTGTCCAAGTGGAACATGATCCTGAAGAGGCCAGAACTGGTGTTGGGGAAGAACAGGTGCAGAATTAAAACCACCAGCAGGAGCACAGATCAGCTGCCTGTGCCTGCTGCTACTGCTGCCAGTCTGCCTTCTTCAGGTCAAAAAGAAATGCCAAGTGTGACATTAGAGAACCCTCTGTCACATTGCTCATCACCTCCTCCAAGCAGCAGTGAGATGTCTGTAATAGAGCAGCAGCAGCATGTAGGGACTAGTGGTGGTGGTGGTGGTGATGATGCTGGAGAAGCTGGGGTGGAAGAGACATTGATGGGCCTTTTTGGCAGAGAGAAGGAATGGGAGACCAGGATGAGGATGGGCATCACCACCACCACTAGCAATGAGCTTTGCGGAATTTGCAGCTGCTCTAATTCCTGCTGCTTAGATGCAAGGGCAGCAGGATGCTGAGGAGCAAGCTAGTGTGCCACAGACCACCGTGGACACAGTGAGAATGGGGCCAACAAGTGATGCAGGTGTAGACCAGGTTCCACTTGCCAGCAGCAGCAATACTCCTGGTCCTAGTTGCAGTGCTGATTTTGAGGCAGTAGAAGCAACAGCAGCAACATCATCCGCTGCCACAGACAGTGAAGGGGAATGTGGAGGACGAAAAGAAGAGGCCATTCTTCTCCATCTGTTCCCTATCCCCTGAAGTCGTGGATGTGGGGCTATTTTTCTCTTGGGGCAGACACTGTGCACAATTTGTGATAAGTCAGTGAGAATGGGAAAGGAGGGAACACACCTTGGCACAACCTCCCTGATATCACACATGAAACACAGAGACCATGACATTTATGTCAAACATGTTAAAGCCAAACACCCAGCACAGAAATCAAGCACTGCTGTTGCTGTACCCCCTGACCCTCCAAAAAGGCAACAAGAGGTGAGGTGGAGATCAAAGAGGAGGAAGAATAGAGAAACCCAGGCAGAGACTGGAAGTTCCATGACGAACTAAACAACTAGATCACCATCACCTACTTTCTCTAGGGTACCAACTACATCTTCTGCCAATCCACCTCATTCAACGTTACCTCCCCCACCAATGATAGCCACTCTGTTTATGTTAGGATGTGGCAGTTCTTCTCCACCCATTGCACACTGTGTGGTGCACTGATCACACATGGCAGTGTGGTGGAGGAGAACTGCAAGCAGGGCATCAAGCAGCATCTGAGGAGATTCCATCCCGTATAATATGCTAGGATGCTGGCAGGGAGGGTTCATCATTACTATTAAACTGTCAGCAAGTTGTCATGTGTCCTTTAGCGGGGTCTGGACAAGGGGTATAGTGACAGAGGCAGTACTTGGGTTCTGGTGTCATGGTGTTTGATTACAGTTGTGCCCCCAGATGTTAGTTAGCACACACACACACACACACACTGTGCAAATTGCAGTTGTTGATGAGAGGCACAGTTCCTGCTCTCTAGGGAAAATGTTCTATTCTAATAACAACACTCCCATGATTTTGGAGCAGGAGCAGTGGAGAAGAATTATTGGTCAACTTCTTCTTTTCTTCACATAGACTGGGGGATACTTATTTTGTTGCTACTGCCTCAGGCGCATTACTGGAGCTAGTTGTAGGTGTAAAGTGGAACCTTCATCATCCATCAACTATGTTACTGCTGCTGTTGATCCCATTCCCTTTCAGCTGCCTAATCATCCTGCTGCTTAAACAACTCAGCAGCAGCAAGAACAGCAGTTGCAAATTCTTCATCTATATCAGGGTATTTGACAATGGCCAGTGGCCACTGGCCAACAGGACATCACCTGCTGGCGCTAGGCCAGCAGGGCATTTTTTTTTCTCAGGGCTTGTGCTTTAAAAAAAAACAAAAAACATAATCCTACAAAAAAAAATAAACAATTGTGTGTGGGGGGGGGGTTTTGATTTTAACAAACCCAAGTCCTACAAATCAGTGTTTCCTTAGGGCATGGGTTTCTAATGACAAATCTAACAAATCATTCTGTACAAAATACTCTATCAAGTCAAGTATCAGTCCACCACAGTGGCAGCTTATGTCAGGGGGTTCCTGTGTCTATCACTTTTATTTTATTTTATTTTTTTTTATTAACTGTCCCCCCAATACCAGTCAAGAATTACCACCCAAAACAAATTCCTTGTTCAACTGATTCATAACCCAGACTCCACCCAACAACACAGGCACCCTCCTCAGACCCCTTTTATACCATGTCTTATTGGTGTCATGGTTACCCAGAGACGTTCAGGAGTCAGTACGGTTTAGTTAATGCAGTTTATTAATAAATAACATAAAGAGAGGATATATACAATATACACACTAGGAATAAGCACAGGGCAATAGCCAGCAAGCCTGCTATAAGAAATAATAGGTTGCAATGCTAAACCACTGTGCTGGAGACTAGGCCTTAGACACTGGAAGTCTCAGCTGGAAACAGAAACTGGAACAGGGACCCAGGATCTTGATCCAATGAGGAATCAGGCCTGACTCAGCCTGCAGTCAGAAGGAAATATCAATGACTCACACCTGAAGCCAGTAAGGGTGAATACTAACTCATGCCTGCAGTCAGTAGGAGCGAATACTGACTCACGCCTGCAGTCAGTAGGAGCAAATACTGTCTCACGCCTGCAGTCAGTAGAACTAAGGTGAAAACTGACTCACACCTGCAATCAGCTATGCAAGTCTACCAGAGCCCCAGGCCCACACTATATTGGGTGTCTGATCACCAGGGGAAAGGACGAAAGAATAGTCAGACAGAGCCACAAGTCAGCACCAGAGGGGGTAGTCAGACAAGCTGGGTCATACACAGTTCAGGTAGTTAGCAAGAGCCACAAGTCTGCACCAGATTGGATGTCCACTATTAGGGGTTAGGCAAAAGAATAGTCAGACAGAGCCACAGGTCAGCACTAGAATGGATGGAAGACTAGCCAGGTCATACATGGAGCCCAAGGTAACAGAACTGCTATGAACAACAACGCAAGGGCAACTGAGTCAGGCCTCAGTTTGCCCTTTAAGCCCCTCCCCAGGAAGTAGGAGAAGCCACTCAGAGAGAGGAAGTACAAAGTTGGTAGGAGGAGACTACAGGAAGCAAACAGATAAAACAGAGGCCTGCAGCATGCTTGAAGCCTCGCTCATGCAGATGATGCTGAAGTCAAGGTAAGCTGTAACAATGGGGTATTTTATTTGTATTTAGGATTTATTTTTTATTAAATGCCCCCCAATCCCAGTAAACAACCTCCCAAAAACATTCCCTGTTCAACTCATTCTTTCCCCACACCCCATCAACACAGACACCCTCGTGCCCCTTTTATTGTATGCCTTTGGGAAATAAAATAGTATGTGTTTTGTGTAAATTCAATAATCCCATTGAATTCAATGGAATGAGCTAGGCAAAAAAGCAGAAAATCTGTACTTTTCGTGTCAAAATATTTGCCAAGTGGGAAGTGTCATTATTTGCCGATTTCAGTTTGAGGCATAATTTTTCACCCATCCCTAGAGGTGTATGCCCTATGTTTTGCAACTCCTGACAGTATGAGGGCATCACACACTTCAGTCATTTATTAAAATTTCTCATAAGGGTGTCCATACTCAGAGAAGGTGAGTATGTGAACCATGAACTAATCTCAGGTGAATGTGAGTGGCTGAGATCAGGAAGTAAGAGCTTGTACGGCATCAAGATGGTCAGGTCTATGGGGAGAGTGTGATTCATATAAAGGTCAAAGACACTCATCCCTTTAAAGGATGCGATGAGTAGTGCATAAGATGTAGCCTGCAAATAATAGAAAATTTGATTTTGTGGAAGCCGATATTTCTCTAAGAGTGCTGGAAAGGCATAAATCTCAGTGGTCACTGGGTAAATCATATGTCCCACCATCTCCATGCCCCTTTTTCCCACTGTAGAAGCCGGGCATTGGCCGTGCTGTCCTGGAAGTCTAAGTTGCTTAAAAAGGGGAGAAACTCGGACATATATCGGTTGTGGTAAAGCAAATCGGCAAGCTGCTATCATGCTGAAGTAGAGTGGATTTGCTAAACAGTGAGTAGAGACTTTGGAGACAGGAGTAAATAATAGGTAACAGAGGTCAATGTCTGGGACAAACTGTTGGTCACCCATCCAGTCAGCATAAACCCGCGTATGGGATATCCAGCCTTTGGCAATGAGCAATAAACATGCAATATTGTACAATCTCAAGTCTGGTAGACTGAACCCACCATTATGTTTAGATTGCTGCAGTTTCATAAGACTAATTTTGGGTCATTTTCCTATCCATATAAACCCCTTGAAGTTTTTATGTATGAGATCTACATCTCTATTGGTTAAGCAGATGAGGAGCATTTGCAGTAAGTACAGTAGTCTTGGGAAAGTCACCCTTTTGATTATATTGATCTGTCCTGAAAAAGATAGCAAAATTTGTTAGCATAGTATCTATAGCCGGTCATACATTGGCATCTTAATGGTACTGAATATTACTAGTAAGTGGTATCCCAGATATCCGTCTATTTGAAAGGTAGAAGGCTGTCACCCCCGGCCTGGGCGTGTCTGAGAGCCACATTGCCACATCTCCCCAAAAGTGGGCTTTTTTAACCCTTTGAATGTTAGAGAGATGTCCAACAAAATGTGAAGCTAAATTTTGGAAACCTCTAGCATTCAGCAGCTTAAAAACCCCATTTCAAACAATGACAATTTCTACACATCGCCAACGAGATTGTTCCAGAAGTGGTCATCTTTTGGATCCTAACTCCTAACTTCTAAGTTCTACAGAAACCTCAGCAAAAATGCTCACCATTGATCTTTTGGAGTGTAACACAGACAAATGCACTTGAGAGCTGTACTTGTTTCAAAATATTATAACTTTGGTTCAAGAAGAATGGATTACATTCACATCTACCCTGTGACCTTTTTAAACTGATGGTAAATTACTTTGCATTTTAGTAAACAGAGTATATCCTAGTTCTCAGTAGAATAATGCAATATAGAAAATGACAGAGGACAACTGGATGCTTTTAACATTATTAACTTTACCTACGTCTACATTTTCTCCATACATCGATCCAGCTGTTATTTTCAGATCTAAATAGTATATCTGAATAGCATTGCAAAACCCACGCTAGTATTAAATATTTATTCATAAGTAATTTAAAATTTGAAAAATAAATATAGTAATATTGAATTTGCCTGAAATTACAAATTATCATAATGTGATTATATAAAATCTGGTCATCCATGGGTTAAGTATGATAGTCATATGGACTATGCTACTAATAACGATCAACATAAGGTCACAGTGACTCTATCTTCTTAATATCAAAGGCACATACATTATCTCAATACTCAGGTCCGGGTTCAGCATTATCTCCTGTAAGCTTCATGCACTCACTATCTGAATACAGCAATATGGCCTCTAGGGAAAAACATTCATTTATTTTAGTCATATGGGTACTCACAGAGATCAATACATGAGATATTGACACTAAAGCATTTACTTTGAGAGGTATTTCATATTAGCAAGTCTCTCCCTGAGGTCAGTCAAATAAATGGTGTGGGGTGTTCTGTGTTGAGAATACAAAGAATACCATTCCCACAGAATAATTACTGTAGAGACAAATTACTCACTTCAGGTCACTTTTCTGTAATTTGGGGTCAATCCAACTGTATGATAGGGGACAAACCATAAACTCCAATTGATATAAATGCTGCTTTTAACTCGCTGAATGCTTGATATGTCCAATGCATTGCAAAGCCTTGGCGAAATCTTTATTAGTCAATAGTTAAAGAACCCCATTAAATTCAAGGGGAATGCATGTATGTCCCCTATGGTATAGATTAGGGCTGTCCAAGTCCAGTCCTCAATTGCCACCAACAGGGCAGGATTTAAGGATTTCCCTGATTAAGCATCAGGGAAATCCCTAAATCCTGGCCTGTTGGTGACCCTTGAGGATGGAACTTGGACAGCCCTATTATAGATGGTTTGTTCCAGCATTATTCAACTCTTCTTTTGTGCACTATGCACAACAATTCCACTCAAAAATCATAATAAGCAGATTATGTTCCAAAATAAAATACAAGTAAAATGTTAATACAGTTTCCAATTAACCCTTTCAGTGTCAGAGGTGTAGCCATAAAATTGCAAAGCAATTAGTGCTGATATTTTATTACTGCAAACACAAAGAACATGAGCTGAAAAGTGATCTATGATTTTTAGCAGTTTTACATGACATTTGTATCCTCCATTCATTCAGTATTTATAGAGGATTTATCACCTTTCCAAGTCCTCCTTTGAGCAAGAAATTCCATCTTCAAGAGATCTGGATGATTATTCCTCCTTGAGAGTTTATTCCAGTCTTTTGAAGGAAACTGGGAAGTGTTTGCAGCTTAAGAAGGTGGAAAGAGGTGATTTTCTGGACATGTAAGCAATTAGTTATGCTTGCTTTACCTGGAAAAATGTGTGCAGATTCCCATGCCTATGCTGAATTGTAATCCTGCCATTCCTCTCAACATATTCACCAACCGCCTTACAGACTAATGTATAGTAGGTATGTAGATAATCTCTCTCTATTTCAAGATATATTTTCAGACCACACCAGCGTTATTTCTGGAAACAATGACTGCAACCTCAAAACATCTAATTTATTATCCTTGATCAAAAATTTGTCATAGTAAGCTTCGAAATGCATCCCACCCATGTGGATCTTTACAAAATCAGGAGCAAATCCCACCCATGCTGTCTTAATTAATGAATCAAAGGGGTCAAAAAGCTCTATTCAAGTGCATGGGAATTTAGGAATTTTTATTTGTCCCTTATGGTGCAGTTGGTTTACTTTAAAATAACTCTAGTTTGCTTTTATAAATATGGACCATTGTCTCTTGATTACCATTGTTTAGTCCAACAGTGTGTCCTATTATAGATGGTGGACAATATCATATTGGGTTACTGTACCCCTCGTAAATTGGTTTCTCCCCCACAATTCACTTTAATTGAAGTTTAAGGACCTATCTGAATAGTTGATACACCAACCTGGGTTGAGAGCTAGTGTGTGGATATCCCAAGAGGCAGTATATAGCCTTTAAATAACGGTGAAACAAAACTATTAATTAAGATGACAAGGAATCATCTCTGTGCACAAAGAGAGGTCCCACAGCTCACTCACACAGCCTCAGATACTCAGAACAACACTTAATGGGACATGTTCCACCCATCGACCACAAGTAACACTACCTGCAAACCTTTACCTTATTTTTTATAATCAGAGACAACCTGTTATGCATCAGTATCCCTCAAAACATCCCCTGAGATATATTTACTTGTGTTTACAATTGCACTAATGTATATAGTCCCATAAAATACCAAGGAAAATGTACATTTAAAAAGAAGCTGTCCAAAGACTGACAGATGCTGACACTTTCCAGCTCACTAAGGATCCTACTGTTGAACTTAAGTGCCTGCTGTATTCTCTTGTTGACCATGGCTCCTTGTGGGGGGGTTATTCCACTAGGGAGGCTGAGCATTTGAAAGTTAGGTATCCAGTGGTTCCCATTTTTATCATCTCCCCAAGGTGCACAAGACAAGAGAATACAGCAGGCAGACCTAATATGTCAACCTTAGATTTTTATTAAGGTATCTTTATAATAACACCAGTAATCTGGTATTTACAATGACTCAGAATCCGATAGCAGTAGTGTTTTTGGATCTTCATATTGTTTTGTCCGTGTCCACTGGACTTATTTCAACTAACATCCATAAGAAACCATTTGCTGCAAATTCTCTGTTTTGTGCAGACAGCTGCCACCCATGACACACTATTAATGGGGTGCCGGCTGGACAGTTTATTAGGGTATGTCAAAACTGTTCATCTGATGCCTTGTTTGGAAAGCTTAAGAACTAAATTTATGGCAAGAGGGTACCCCCAGTCAATGGTAGATAGAGCAGAATTGATAGCAAAAAAGCAAATACATGGTGAATTATTGGGAATGTCCCATTCTCAGTCTGGGAAACTGGCAGGTCAAGTAGTTTGTATCACTTTTTATAGTGTTGAATTCAGTTACATAAGAAAATTTGTTGAACAACAGTTGCTCATTTTATTGTCTCACTAGGGATTACATTCCATGTTTCAGAATGGGTGTAAATTTGTTTCTAAATAAAGCACCCACTATTTCTAATCGCTTGTACACCAGCATGTTTGTGGAAGATAGGAAACCCAAGAGTTACACATGGATAAAAACAGTGGGGATGTCTTGTTGTGGGAAAAATAGGTGTAATGGGTTACTCCCACTAAGTACTTTAGGTCATCTATCACTGTATCACAGTAAAATTTGAAATAATATATTAACTGTGCAACTAAATATGTTATATATGTGATCACCTGCAAAGCCTGTAATGTACAATATGGGCTGTATGTTCAAAGGGGTAAAGACAAAAAAATGTTGTATGAAAGACAAAAATAAGTAATTGTATGTATGAACGACATATTTTCCATAGAGTATACGACAAAAAACTAGTAATGTCCATTGTGTACGACACAACTCCAGAAGGGGCGTGGCTAGGGTGTGGCGGAATTATTCTCCAGTGTCGCATAGAGGAAAAGAAAATTTGTCGTAATAACGACAAAAAAAGTCTTTCAAAAGACAAAATTTGTACATTAAGAAAAAAGAGGAGGGAATGTGTTCTGCATGTGAGATTTTTTGTCTTTAGTTAAGACATTTTTATCGTTAGTTAAGACATTTTTAAAGACATTTTTGTTGTTAAGACATTTTTTAAGACATTTTGTCTTTAGTTAAGACATTTTTTTTGTCGTTCCATACAACAATTTCAGTCAGGACAAACGACATATTTCCGATCACAACCGACACTCTCTGAATATATTAATAATCACGACGACACCGTACTTTGAAAAGTCGGTACAAACGACAAAAGCTGTTTCGCTACTTCTTTGAACATATGGCCCTATGTGGGTAAAACCAGCAGGTCTTAGTGGGAACACATTAGGGAACATGTGAGTAACATCAACTGTCAAGATCAGTGAACTAGAGTGGCACAACACTTTTGTGAATTTCATAGTTCTCAGCCTGAGCATTTCTCTGTATTAGGTATTGAAATAGTGCATCTGTCTATACAGAGAGGTATTAGGGCTAGATTACTTTCTCAAAGAGAAGTATTCTGGATCTTTTACTTTATCTAGGAGAATTCTGTGAGGTCTGAATAAAAGAATTTGATAGCACACATTTCATCTGATCTCCCTACATACTTGCTGTTATTACGGTTCATCTAATTGAGTAATTCTTAATTATAGGATTTGTTTATGGCGTTATTTACACTCTGCTATATTAACTTATGTTATCACTTTGGTTTTAATTGTATTTTTTTCATTACTTTGAGATTTTAGGTGGACATCATATTTAAAATATTGGAGTCCTATTTTTTGGAGCAACATGTATCTCCTTAGGTTATTGGTACTATAGGTATATAGCAAGGGTTAATGTTATTTGATCCTTGGGCTACTCTGATTGGATACATATTTTATGAGGTGTTGCTGCTCCCTTTAAGAGGCTTGAGTCATGGTAAGTGTAATTAAGTACACATACAAAACAAACACAGAAAGGCGCTCCTAAACAGTCTCTGTCAGATCAAATGAATTGAAGATAAATATAATAAATATCCCAAGAGAGGACTTACACTTAGGCTGCTCAGATCAGGGTGTTCTTGGTACCACCTGTCATGTATAGTATACAACAAAAGAAAAAGAAAAAAAGATTGAGCGCCAATTAGCCTGTATCAAAGGGATAAATAGTCAATCAACGTTCTTATTGGTATTAATAATGTTTCAGATGAAGTAAAGGCGTCAAAAGAAATCTTGTGTAGACTTGATAGTGGTATGGGTTCTTGACATAAATACTGGCCGGCTTCTCAATATACTTCTTTACTGTATAAACACACAGAAAAGATCGATTCTAAGAGTAGAACTGCATATAGGTGAGTATCCAATATTAGACCCCCATACAGGTAAAACCAGATATATAACTTGAGTGTGTATCTGAGAAGCCCGGCCCGGCTTGTGCCTATATCCTCCAATATGTCAGACAGTAATATGAAGTGGGCTCAAGTGATGTGTACCTTGGGTCTCTTCAAAACAAGAACACACAGTGCAGCATATCTGAGAGCAAATCTATATAGAATAAAATTCTAAACAATGTCCCCAACAGGACCAGACACACCAGATAGATGCAGCGTGTGTATGTAAAAGACCCGACCCGGTCACAGCCCACAAGAAATTCAGCAGAAACAATCCACGTGGAATAATAAATATTGGATTTATTTGTTAGATTTCCCTACGCGTTTCGTGGCTCCATTGTCCACTTCATCAGGGGATCCTGATGTTTTTATATTGCAACCAAGCTGCGTTTTGGATTACTTCAATAAGTGCAGTGCACTTCTTTAACACTGTATCTATTTAAGTGATGGGTGGAGGAAGGCCCCTTTGAAGTAGCACACGCTCCAAGAAAAGTCAGCTATGTGATTGCTTAAAGGGAATTCAAAGGTGATTTCCACACACATCTATGGGACTACCTTCTGTTGTATACTTGCATTTGTAACGGATTGAAGCAGCAGTTTTTTTCTTTTGTGATGGTAGTAGCAGTACCAGCAGTGATATGGGACAGGTGGATGTTCTACCTTTTACTGCTAGCATTGTTGATTAGGCAGCAGCACCACAAGTCACTTCATCTGTATCTTGGAGAAAGTGTGCAGACAAGAAGATCCGTCTTTACCTACTCCCACTTAAATCATGGATTTAAGAATACTTTTCCTTTAGGGCAATGTATACACTCACTGGCAAGGCTGTAAGAGGAGGTAGGAGAGGGTCAACACCAGAATCTTTACTGCATCACTTTGTCTTTCCTTATCCTGTGGTTTGGATTATTAGTAGAAATTAGGGATGGGCATAAAGTAAAAGAAAAAATCCTGCTTAATTTTTCCTGGAAAAACTAAAATGACACACTTTTTCCATGAAATTCCCACCCATAGAAAATATATAAAATGTTCATCTTTTTGCCACTGCCAATACATTTCCCATGAGAGGGTTGATATTTTTCTCCTATGTTTTCTATTACTGCAACATTTCCCACTGCAATACTAACACTTCTGAGGGCTGAAGTAGAGAAACAGCTGAAAGTAAAAGTTGTGTGTCCTACAGCAATAAACACATTTAAAACATTGTTAGCAAGCTGAATGCCTTTGCCTTTGCCCACAACACTAACCTCCTGCTTGTGTAATGCTAGCACAGCCATCCCTGAAAAATAACTTCAGCTTGGGATATTACATCAGGTCTTTAAAGCCTCTGTTTTTGACAAAAGAAAAGGGCAGCATGTCAACCTCCCACATTTTGGTACATTTACTATTCCACAGGCATACATTTATATTATTTTTTGTGTGGGTTTTGACTTCTTTCTAAGAACTTAGTAAGAGTGGGATGGTAGTACACAGTGGAAGAACTGTGTAACTTTATTGCTTTAAAAACATGACTTGCGGAGGTGGTGAGGTTGGTGGTGTTATGTGTGGGCGCTCTATGACGCAAAAAATAAATTCAGGATCATACTCTTCTACAGCAGGAACAGGAATTCTTAGCACACTCTATGGCACATCATCAGCACTTCTATTATGTACTCCAGCAAAGCTGGAACATTTAGGAGTGCTTTTTCTGCAGCTAGTTGTGACACCACTCACTTGTTGATCATGTGTATGCCAATCAGACCTGTGGGTGTGCTTCAGGTGGAATCTCACTGAGGAGGTGCCTAAGTGTGAGCTTGCTTTTCCCCTGTAGGGCTGGGTGAAAATTTTCACCTCAGACTGAAATTGGCGAATAATGGTACTTTCCACTTGGAGAATTTCCCTCGAAAAGTGCAGTTTTTCTGCTTTTTCCTGCCTTTTTCACCCATTGAAATCAACGGGAAGAAAAATTCTTCTCCACCACACGAAAGTTTTCTTTAAAAGGCTGTCAGACTTTCACAGCAGCCATTCTGTGTTTGTGAGAGGAGAGAGCAGCACCTTGTTTGAGCTAGAGAAGACAGACAGAGGAATTGAAATTTAGATTAGGGAATCTTTTAGTAGGACATTTGTTCTGTGTAAGTGTGTATCAGGAGAGTCATGCACTCTGGGGAGAAGAAGGGAGGAAGGAGGTTGATCTAAAATCCAAAATCCATGTGACTGACTGGCAAGACACAGGCAGCTAGGGACCTATTTGCTTGCTGATCTTGCTTTTATTGTCTCTGTGCTGGGTGGGGAAGTCTGGGGAAAGAAGTTGCTGATTTTGTTTTTCAGTTATAATTTTTTGGACAGACTGTGATAAGACAACAGGGTGGACAACTTAAAAAGAATTAAGAACTAAATATATTAGATGACAGTGACAGACAGCTGACTGGGCTTAGGCAAGGCATCATACAGCTCCATCAGTTCAGTTGTGTACCGTACAGTAAAAAAATATTGTAGTTGCATAATGTCCAACAAACACACAAGGGTTAGGGGGAGGGGTGGAGCAGTGCAGGGACATGATATTAAAGTAGTAGTTCAAAAACTGAATGCAGCAATGGTTGTTGTTGGTGTGCAATCAATGATGATGATCCCTCTACTCCAAGGGAGCATGCAGTTTGTCAAGGTCCCAGCAAAACTAGTTCCAGCACCACCAGTGCCAGTAGAAATATAGAACCATATAAGAAGAACACTGAAGATGACAAGTCACATTCAAGTGTTGATGCTGGCAATAGCATAATTAGGATGACCTAATGATGTCTGATGATGATGAGGCAGATCTAGAATAATTCCTCCAGTATCCTTCTCTTGTTCAGATACAGATGAGGCTGAATAGCACATTAATAAATATAAGGTAATTCATGTTATAGGTATAGTATAGGTCTTGTGCAGTTATCACTGTTTAGTGATTTGTTACATAATGTCATTTTAATATATTTTATATACTTTATTATATTGATTGCATATCTTTTTGATTTATACATTTTGTTGAGGGAAATATTTATCTCTATTTATTCTTCTATATTGGAAAGTATTAGATACTTTGTGGCTGCATTTAAGTGGACTGCAAAAAAAGTGTAGTTTGAAAGAAACTGGTAAAAAAGTACATGCAAGTGTGTTTGGTATTTATTAAGGGTTAAAAAAGGTATATTCATTTTATGTGGGTGTTTCAAGGGTTAAAAATCCAATTATTGTGTTTACTGTGTGTTTCTCTGCTCCTAAATGATTAAGGGTGATGGCTAAGGGGAGTCACCTGCCAGTAGTGCTACTATAAATACAGCCTCTAGGCCCATTTGAGCATGCTCTTATGGCTGCAGTCAAATGGACTGCAAACAAGTGGAGATTGAAAGAAAGTGGACTTAGAACAGAAGCAGGAGTAGGAAATCAGCAGAGCTCTGTGGTGAAGGTAATTTCAAGGGATTTACTGCATTCACATTTAAATTTGGGCTACTTTACCTTAGACTGAGCATTAGAGGACAATATAAATCTATTTCAATTGTGAAACCAAGCATGAGTGATAGCAGGTTAGACAATCTCATGCAGTGCACATCTTGTCACGTTTGAACACTTGGAGCAATCGTTCCAGGGGTCATACCGCTGTGCCATGTGTGAGCATATTTTCTCTTTAGAGTCTAAGATATTGGATTTGGAAAGAAATATTGCAACATTGCGAGACATTGGAAACCTGGAAAAGTGTTTAGAACTCACAGAGCAGGTAGTATGTGGGGTTAGTGGTGAAGAGGGTGGAATTGTAGATGAGGAGCAACAGGTAGGCAGCTTGTTAACAGTAAGGAGGTGAGGTAGTGGGCAGTGGAAGAGGAAGGCCAGTTCTGAGTTGACTCAGGCCAACAGATTTGCAAGATTGTGTGAAGATGTTGATGTGGATAGCTCAGAATCGGCAACACTGGAGGGGGCTGATTCCTCTAGCAGCCAGGGAAAAAGTCCTCCTTCCAGTTTAGATGGAATGCAGAGTAGGCAGAAACCAAGGCAGGTGGTGGTAATAGGGGACTCTATTATTAGGAAGGTAGATAGGGTAATCCGTCACCAGAAACATGAAGGCTGTCTCATGTATGCTGTCTCCCAGGTGCTCGGGTTTTGCATGTTGCGGAGAGGTCTGACAGATTATTGGGAGGTGCTAGAAGTGATCCAGCTGTCTTGGTACAAATTGGTACCAATGACAAAGTAGGAGGAAGATGGAGATCCCTAAAGAATGATTTCAGGGATTTAGGGTGCAAGCTCTAGGCAAGGACCTCTAGGGTAGTATTTTCTGAAATACTACCTGCGCCATGCACCAGTGCAGGTAGGCAGAGGGAGCTCAGGGAGTTTAATGTATGGCTCAATCATTGGTGTAGTAAGGAGGTTTTTGTGTTTTAGAGCACTGAGCTGACTTTGCTCTTGGGTACAATCTATATGGAAGTGATGGATTGCACCTGGTATGGGAGCAACCGTGCTAGGGGAAAGAATGCTAAGAAGTTTGGAGGAGCTTTTAAACTAGGAAAGATGGAGGATATAGATAGCAAAAAATTGGGTAGCTAGAGTAGATCCAAGTAAGTGATCATGGGGGTGGAGATAAATGTAGTCAATAGGGAGGAACTGCTATTAAATGAAGATGTAGAAAAAAGACATATAGGGGGTAAAATATGTAAAGACTTCAAAATTAATTGTATGCTAGCAAATGCATAAAGTATGGTAGATAAAATAGGAGAACTAGAATTGCTGGCAGTTAATGAGCATTTGCACATAATTGGTACAACAGAAACATGGTGGAATGATACACACAATTGAGCTGTAAATATAGAGGGCTATTTCCTGTTTCGGAGAAACAGGATTAATGGAAAAGGGGGAGGTGTGTGCTTATATTTGAAACCAGAGCTAAATCCAGTTTTAAGGGGTGATATTAGTGAAGAAACTATCCATAATGTGGAGTCCTTGTGGGTAGAAATTGAGACTAAATGAGATGTAAAAGGTAAGGCCAATCTGCTACTGCAAATGAGGAAAGCTGCCCAGCTTGGATATACTATAATTATGGGATATTTTAACTATCCAGATATCAAATGGAATAATGAGACCTGTCAGACTGCAAAGGGAAGCAGGTTTGTGAGCACGCTTCGGGAAAGCTACATGTCAAAAATGGTGGAAGTGCCGACAAGAAATAACAATGCATTGGACCTATTGATAACGAATAACATATTAATGGTATCCAATACTGAGGTAAGTGAACATTTGAGAAACAGTGATCACAACATGGTTACATTTGAGATCAGTTTGGCAAAGCAAAACTAATAGGTTCAACCAAAACTCTTAATTGTAAAAAAATCTAACTTCAAATTGTTAAGAGCTTCAGTGCAATGCAGAATTCAAATTTAGGTTGCAGAAATGTACCCAACAGTATATACCAATGGGGAACAAATACAAAAGAAGTTGATTACAGCCAGTGTGGTTAACCGCACATGTAAAGAAGGTAATGGAAAGGAAAAAAAAAACATTTAAACTATTTAAGTCTGAAGGAACTGAAAATTATTCTTAAAATACAGGGAGTACAACAAAGATTGCAAAAAGGCATTTAGGTTAGAAAAAAAGATAATGAAACTCGAATTGCAAGGTAGAGCAAGACTAATCCAAAAACGTTTTTCAAATATAAAAATATCAAAAACCTTAAAAGGGAGTGCATTGGATCTTTCAAAAATTAGATGGGTGAGTTGATTATAGAGGATAAGGAAAAGGCCGATGTTCTAAATACTTTCTTTGCATCAGTATATAGAAGGGAACATGGAATAGTAGAAGAGCCTCATCAAGTAACAAATAAAACAATACAATTATCAGATATTGGGTAACACAAGAAAAGGTTATTGGAAGGCTGAACAAAATTAAGCCTGACAAAGCACCAGGTCCTGATTGTGTATATCCAAGGGTTCTTCAGGAACTCAGTGCAGTGTTAGCAAGACCCCTATTTTTACTCTTTAAAGATTCTCTCACCACAGACTCAGTGCCACAAGATTGTCAAAGAGCCAATGTAGTGCCTCTGTTTAAGAAGGGAACTAAAACAGAACCTGGGAATTGTCAACCTGTGAGTTTGACCTCTGTAGTGGGAAAACTGCTAGAAGGGATAATAAGGGAATATATTCAGGATTACAACACAAAAAATAAGATTATTAACAGGAATCAACATGGTTTTATGAGGAATCGATCATGCCAAACCAATCTTTTCAGCTTCTGTGAGGAAGTAGAAACCTAGATAATTGTAAGGCAGTTGATGTAGTATATCTAGATTTTGCGAAGGTATTTGATACAGTGCCACACAAAAGCTTGGGGTATAAAATAAGGAAATTGGGGCTAGGGGATAACCTTGCAATTGGATAGAAAACTAATTGAAGCATAGGGAACAGTGTGTGGTTGTAAATGGACAATTATCCAGTACAGTTAAAGTTGAGAGTGGAGTACCTCAGAGTTCAGTATTAGGTCCACTGTATTTTAACATGTTTATAAATTACCTGGAAATAGATACAGAAAGCAAAATAGCAATATTTGCAGATGACACTAAATTATGCAGGGTAATTAATTCAGAACAGGATATTTGCTCACTACAGAGGGATTTACATAAAATGGCGGAGTGGGCAAACAAATGGAATATGAAGTTTAATGTGGGAAAGTGTAAAGTCCTGCATTTAGGAAGAAAAAAATCCAATGCTACTTATGAACTTAATGGAATAATTTTAGGGGATTCGTTGCCAGCGAAAGACCTGGGTATCCTTGTAAACTACAAACTTGGAAACAGTGACCAGTGTCAAACAGCAGTAGCAAAAGCAAACAAAATCCTGTCTTGCATAAAAAGTGGAATTGAAGCAAAAGTGAATAACATCATTTTGCCATTGTAGATATCATTGGTAAGACCTCACCTCAAATATGCAGTACAGTTTTGGACCTCAGTTCTGAAAAAGGATATACTAGAACTGGAGAGGGTACATCAAAGAGCAACAAAATTAATTAAGGGAATGGAGGACTTGATGTATGAGGAACGACTAGACAAACTTGTTTTATTTACTCTAGAGAAAAGACGACTAAGAGGAAATCTTATCACATTGTACAAGTATATGAGAGGTCAATACAAGGATCTCTCTGGTGAGCTATTCATGCCAAGGGCTGATCAAATGACCAGGGGACACCCCTTGAGATTAGAGGAAAGGAGGATTAGACTTCAGCAGAGGAAGGATTTTTTTACAGTAAGGTCTGTTAAATTATGGAATTCCTTGCCCAAGAATGTGGTTATAGCAGATACAATTGACACATTTAAGAGACGATTAGATACAGTTCTTTCAAAAGGAAGCATACAGGCTTATACTGTATATTAGTAGGCAAATCAGGAAGGTCTGATCAATGACTAACTTATTTGGTAGCATGTAAGCTATACAATTCTCAAGTCACTGGGGTATGAGGCAAAGGTTGAACTTGATGGACTTGTGTCTTTTTTCAGCCTAATTTACTGTGTTACTAAATATGTTAGATACATCTACCATCTGTATTTTATTGATAATTGATGGTTTACAATGCATTATAAAAATGTAATCAGTTGAATAAAATATAATTTCCCATGTATATTTATCAGTTAAGTTATATACATTTCAATGGGTTTATTATGGTAAGATTTTTTTATTTTCACCTTATTAATAGAGGGCTTATACTTTATTGTAAAAAATCTAGTAATTGAATATTGTATAACTCCCTATGCATATCTGTTAATTGATCAATTGATATGCATGTTATTATATAAATTATGATAAAATATATATGGGCACTTTATATAATACTCATTTACATAGACTTTATATTATGTTTTATGTAGTTTTTTGCTTTTTAATACATCCTTGTCACATGTGTTAATTAGTATTAATATTCACATAATTGTGTAGTAAAATAAATTTTTTTATTGACATATCATTTACAAATTTTTATTTGCACAGTCACTTTGAATAAAGATTTCTACTTAATTAACACTATTTACAGCAGGGGACTATTCGTATAGATCATTCACTGTATGGTTTGAATTTTATGTTTATTACTTATCCTAAAACAGCAGTGAATTACCACATCACAAAGATGGTGATTAACTTATGATGTATCATCAGAACCGTGCTCATCAGTGAATTATAAATATTTAACTGCAACTCTGTCATAAGATAAATGTTTTCTCACATATACATATTGGTTACATTTATTACATATCCAACTTTATGTAGTCCACCATTAGATTTATGTGTTACATCTGATGTTTATAGATAGCCATAATATTATAATGGTGTTGAGAAAAACTCCCAGATATTTGAGATTGTTTGTTGTAGTTGTAGTACTTGTAGTTTGGGTACCTGTGCAAATTATATATATATATATATATATATATATATAAAATGTTGTGGATGGGCACAGTGCTGTGTCCAAGGTAGTTATAACAAAAGTCATGGTCCTAAGGGCCGTGTGTACATAGAAGCACTCAAAGGACTTGCTTAATTTAAAGAAAATAGGGTTTATTTTATCAACGTTTTGGCTCCAACATGAGCCTTTGTCAAGTTCATCTTGACTTTTGTTATATATACAAAGTATAAACAAAGGTATAAAAACCTGCTTAGCATTGGTGTTTGAGGTGCAACTAAAGTGTAAAAACATGCTTAGCATTAGGGAGGGGGTTAAAAGGCTTAGCAGTGAAGTAACTAAAATATAAAATGTAAAAAAAAAATTATGGTAAAGCCAACACTAAACTCACACTCACACCATCAAAAGTGAGGAAATGCATAGTTAGGGTTTGGAAACTATGAATTCTAGCTCCCATGTATTGTTGGTAAATCATACATAACATTACTTAAAGAAATTAATGTTCATACAGTTTTTATTTGGAATGTGTTTGATCTCAGGTAAGAACTTCAACATTGGTTTTAAAAAGGCATTTTTTCCCTTTTATAGTCAAGTTTTTGGGGGAGGGGGCACTCATTTAAACCTCATGGGCTTGATTGATATTTTTATCAATAAAACATGTTTGGCATGCACTGCACACTTGTATTGTTGGTTGGAGACATTTGTTTATTGATTCATGATTGATTTTTTGTGTTGCATTTTTTGCTAGATTAACTGCACTATATGTGTTCTTGAACTATTTTCTTGTGTATTATATTTCAGATTTATTTTATGTTTAGCTTTATTTTTTTAAATCAATAAAGTGATTTGAAAAAAGATAAAAGTGCTATCTCTTTATTCCTTTACTGACCTAATACATGAACTTGCAGTTCAGAATCATATTATTATCCTTCAATTGTCTTACTTTTCAAAGCATTTTGAAACTGGATGTCAAAAGGGGTTTATTTGTAATGTAGAGATACCAACAACTACTACACTCTGTATAAGCAAGCTAAGGTCAAGTAACACATTTACAAAGGCACCAGTGTAAGCGAAAATTAGATAATGGGGGACACGCAGTAAGATGAGAAAAATACCTCTAATCCCCATGGTGCTCTATGTAACCCCTTTTACATTTTGAAAATATCTTACTTTTTAAATAAACACACATGGAAAATGTATATGGTGAACTTTTCTTTTAGTAGAGAGACATATATGACCTTAGTTTGTATCCTGCATGTTTTGAAACATTTGCTGCCAAGCTTCTACATCAGATGACTTAGGAAAGTGTTAATATTAGTTAATGTAAGTTGTCAGGGCACACAAACAGGTCAGGTTTTCAGTACATCTTGGCTTTTCACAGGTGGGTTATTTCAGTAATTCTGATTTCACTACATGTGCTTAATTAGGCAAATCCTTAAAGGGATAGTAATGTTTCATGATAAACGGAGCTCTAATTAATCTTCATAGCATTTCGGCCTTGGAGAGTGTTATTTCAATTCTGTCAGAGTTGTAGTTCAAGAGTAATTGAATGATAAAGTATCCACCTCCCGCCCCTTCTGCTGATGTAATACTGCTCAGCTTAGAGCAGCAGGGAGTGTTCAGGTAGATTGCAGAGAGGGACAATCTTCAATTAAGATAAGGGAAAAAGCTGAAAAACCTGTCAAGGGGGGCAGGGTTTTCATTGTTCTCACAGTAAGAATATTAACTCTTGATGTGAGCTGTATGGTCTATGGACTGGATTCCACATCTGTGGAGTGGGAGTTTACACTAGGTAAAAGGGGCAGGAGGGGGAAACGTTATCGTTCAATTACTCTTGAACTATAACGCTCACAGTAATGAAATAACACTCTCTATGGCTCAAATACTATGAAGATTAATTGGAGCTGCTGTTTTTGTGAAACATTAATATCACTTTAAAACCTCACCTACTGGTTTGTCCCAAGGACTGGCGCTGAGATCCACTGCCTTAGGCAGTTTTGCATTTTTATTATGGATGCAGTTGGGGGCAAAATACTGTCCATTGCCATGTGCTTGTCTCCCTTGTAACTATTTAGCTTGAGTAATAACTATTAATGAGGGGAAACAATTAATTTACCTATTTGATATTATAATGCAAAGTATGAATATTAACCTTTTGGATGCTTGAGGACAAGTTGAGGCCCTCCAGCTGTGAAGAACTACAGCAGTTCCAGTTGTCTCCTGCATATTGTAGGCTGATGGGAGCTGCAGTCATCCAGTGCTGATGTGCCTCAGTTTGTACACCACTGATCTAAGAGACATAGAGCCATATGCATGAAGTCAAATGGCAACATTCTGGGGAAAACCAAGTGTAC
The DNA here is from genome assembly GCA_037306005.1 of Rhinophrynus dorsalis. Lineage (NCBI taxonomy): Eukaryota > Metazoa > Chordata > Amphibia > Anura > Rhinophrynidae > Rhinophrynus > Rhinophrynus dorsalis. The sequence continues at coordinate 291,614,405 of CM074721.1, forward strand.
CATCAGAGACAAAGACAATTTCTACTGATCAAACCTCTGAATGACAGAGGGTGTGGACCTCACTGCAAATGCAGCTTTTAACCCCTTTAATGCTGAACAGGTTTCCAATGCATTCTGAAGCATTCAGTGGTTTAAAAGCACTATTTAAATCAAAGGGATTTTTTTTTAGCTGTTTATTTGTTGTAAGCGACAAACTGTAATGCAGATATTATATTGGATTTCAAGGCAATAGCAAAGCAATATGCAAATTATACATCAATAAAAAATGCATAGTACAAAGTCAGGGGAAGAAGGGAGAGATAGATAGATAGATAGATAGATAGATAGATAGATAGATAGATAGATAGATAGATAGATAATCACTTTATGCCTTATCGTGGCAGGAATGTTTGTATGTCAATGAAGCCAAGAACAATGCCATCAGGTGCATATACTGCTGACATGAGACATCAGTTAGGACATAATAGGCTTATGTGAAACTCATAAAAAGACGAAGATTTAGTCAAATTAGAAGATTGACACTGGCTGTACTGTAAAGGAACCAATGAAGGACAAAACACTAAAATACTCAGTCTTAAAAGTAGAAAGTATTTCTGAAAGAATTGCTTCCTGTGCTATCAAACTAAACAGTCAATATGTTCTTCAAATCATTCAAGGTTGCACCCCGAGAAAATGGACGTGGAAAAGCCCTAACAGTAATACAGGTGAAATCAACTTCATACTTTCAAATAATAAAACAAAATTCACTGACTGCTCAGTCTTAAATAATTTATTGTTTAAAGTGACCATTATCTAGTGAGAGGAAAAATCAGAATTGACTGCAAGAAAGAAAGTGATTAAGTAACCAAATGTGAAGATCGACACTAACCAGCTATTGAAAAATCATAAGAATTTGGAGCACTGTCTAATCGCTTCAGTGTCCTGCAAGACCTTCTAGGCAAAGATATTTTACCCCACAATGAAAAAGATGTTGAGACATCATAGACACTGCCCATGCACTTGCACCTACTGTGAAACAAAAAAAAAACAACTTGAATGTCAAAAGAAAAGTTGCCATGACAAAAAAGCAATGTAAATTCAAGCAAAACAGTAATTTTAAAAACAGGGTAGAGTATGTTGAAATGTGCAACACCATATGGAAGTGTATAAAAGAAGAAACTGGCAAGTTCAATGTTGAGCTCATCAAAAGGACACTCTAAGTAAATCAAAAGCTAAAGAAAGTAAAATGAAAGACGGCCACACATAGGAGGCATTTAAGCTTGAATACAGTAAATAGCAAAATTCAATAACAAATAGTAAAACAAATAGATACTTTTTTATCCAAATCTTTATACGAAAGAAGGACAACTGAAGCCGTGCCAGGAGCTTTGGTAGAAGTAGAAGCTGCAATAAAATCAATGAAAAAATGGCAAACCAGCTGGGCCTGATAAAGTCACTATTGAAATATGGAAAGCCAAATGTCGACCCTTATTCAAATACCTAGATAATCTATTTTCAAAATACCTACTACTTGGAATATTACCTGACACATGGAAAAGTGCAGAAGTCATTGCACTTCACAAAAAGTGTGATAAGGCTGATAAAAAAACTACAGACCAATAAGCCTATCTTTGTTCGACTGCAACGAAAGGTTCTATCAAGAAGAACAATACTCAATGTGGCACAACCTAAAGAATAAACAGGCTTCAGAAATGATTTCAGTAAAATGAACCATATCCAAACAGTGCAACAAGTTATAGAGCAACATAATGAATACAACCTTCTATTATGCATAGCTTTCATTGACTACGAAAAGACCTTTGACCCACTGAAAAAGCAAGCAATAATCAATGCCCTGATCAAACAAGGAATATATAGAGCTTACATTAATATCTCCAATCTATATATGAAAATGCAACTGCATCAATACAGGTCAACAATGATAAAGTCCAGATCAACATAGTAAATAGGTATCCAACAAGGAGACACGCTTTCCCCTGAACTATTTTCTGCTTGTGTTTAGAAGAAATTTTCTGCAAACTAAATTGGTACAAAAAAGGACTTATGGAGGTTACTCACATCACTTACATTTTGCAGATGATAGCTTACTCTTTGCCAGTAGTGCTGAAGAACTACAAGATCTAGAAGAGGTGGATAAGTATGTTTACCATGGGCAGGAAATGTCAACAGATGGGCACAAGGATGGAAATTGAGCTTCAACTAAAATTGGGATGGAAAACATTTGGAAAACTTAGTAATATTGTCTTTAAGACAAATTTACCACTCCAGCACAAGTTTTTTGATCAAGGTGTCCTCCCAGTTCTTATGTATAGCTGAGAAACATAAACACTGAATGAGAAAGCTATACAAAAATTTAAGGTCACATACAGAAATATAGAACATTTAATTCTATAAATAAGAAAATGAAACTTAAAAATGTGTGCATGGATTTATCAGCAAACAAAGGTCTACATCACTGAAAGAGTAAAGCACCTAAAATGAAAATGGGCGGGTCACATAGCAAAAAGACCTGAAGGTATAATGTATTCTACGTGATCCTAAACAACCAAGAAGAAGATCAAAGACAAGACAGATAGATGAAATTACCAAATTTGTTGGCAGCATAAAGCACAAGACAGATGAATGTTGACGGAAACTTATTGAAGAGTAGGGGTGGATGAAAGTTGTCTCCATGTTCCCAGGAGAAATCTATCAAAAACTACATTATTGTCCGCTTTTTTGCAGGAAAATACTCTATTAAAACAGCGACTAAAATCTTCCCGTTTTTCTCTCATTGTCCAAAATTCCCAGCCAATTTTTCAATGACTAGAAAGTTTTCGCCCATTGATTAACGTGGGTTTCGCCTTTTTCGCTATAAAAACATGATGTATTAACGGAAATGAAACACAATAGAAGCAGCTACAGATCGAGGTAGACTTGCTGTGCTGTTTTGTTGTTGTTTTGAAAAATTGAGGCAGGAGAGGCTCATACTGACTATCACTATGAGCAGGTTTAAAAATAGTAAAAGGAGTAACTGGAAAGACCCTTATGTATCCACTGAGTCTGAGGAGGAGGAGGAGGAGGAAGTGAGCACTACAGAACCAATGCTATCCAGTTCCCCTAAATCACCCCAAGGGATCTTGGGGAAATTAATGACGAGGACGGAAGACAAGGGTAGTACTAGTGAGAGCAGGACAGGTCAGCTGCCAGTCCCGCCAGTGCTAGTACTACTAAGGAGGTCCTTTAGCATTAGGAGTGAAGGAGGGGGGTAATCAATATCCTCATATTACTAGTGACTGTGAGGAGGAAGACTCTATGGCTGAACTTTATGTAACATCTTTGATGAGGCTGACAAAAAACATGTGTCCATCAAGTCCAGCCCATGCCAAAAACACCCCTGTTGATCCTTCCTGACTCCAAATGGCAGTCAGATAGTTCCCTGGATCAACATCCTATCTGCTTTGAAGCCATCTGTCATAATTTTCAATATTGTTCTGTGCTAGATAGGCATCCATTGCTTTTTTGAAAGCAGTTGAATTATCTGCAAGTACAACACGCCAAGGTAAAGAATTCCATAGTTTTACCACCCTTACTTTAAAGAATCCCTGCCTTTGTTTTAGTTGAAAGTGCCTTTCCGCTAGTCTTAATGGATGATCTCTTGTTCTTAGCTGAGCTCTTTGCGTAAATAATGAATTGGCTAGTTCTTTGTATTGACCTTGAATGTATTTGTAAATTATAATCATACCACCCCTTAGATGTCTCTACTCTAATGTAAACAAACCCATTTTGGCTAGTATCGCTTTATAACTCAGACCCTCCAATCCCTTTATCAGTTTTGTTAAACATCTCTGCACCTTTTCCAGTCCAAAAATGTCTTTTTTAAGAACTGGCACCCAAAATTGTACTCCATATTCTAGATGAGGCCTAACCAAGGATTTATACAGAGGTAGGATAATATTAGCATCACTTGCATCTACACCTCTTTTTATGCAGGCTAGTACCCTATTTGCTCTTGCAGCAGCACTATCTTTCACTATCGTCTACCAATCGTCTATCGTCTACTCCTAAATCGTTCTCTAATGAGGATTCCCCAAGTTCTTTCCCATTTAGAGTATATGTAGCAAGTTTGTTTCTACAGCCCAAAGGCATAACCTTACAATTATCTACATTAAATGTCATCTGCCACTTTTCTTCCCATTCACTTAGTTTATCTAAATCCTTCTGCAGAGAAAAAACACCCAGCTCTCTATGTATTTCCTTACATAGCTTAGTGTAATCAGCAAAGATTGAGATGTTACTTTCAATTCCCACTTCTAGATCATCATTAAACAAATTGAAAAGCATTGGGCCCAGGACTGAACCCTGCGGAATCCCACTTATAACTTTAGGCCAATTTGAAAAGGTTCCATTTACAACGACTCTCTGCCATCTATCATTTAACCAGTTCTCAATCCATGTACAGATAACACCGCCCAAACTGAAGCCTTTTAATTTATGCAATAACCTGTTGTGAGGCACTGTATTAAAGACTTTTGTAAAATCCAAGTATACTACATCTACATCAGTTCCTTTGTCCAAGTTACTACTTACTCTTTCATAAAAGGCAAGTAAATTATTCTGACGCGATCTATTCCTCATGAAACCATGCTGATTCCTACTAATAATATTGTTTGTCTTCACATAGTTCTGAAAAGTGTCAGTTAGTAACCCTTCCAGTATCTTACCCACTATGGAAGTCAAGCTCACAGGTCTATAATTTCCTTGTTTGGATCTTGCTCCCTTTTTAAACAATGGAACTACATCTTCTTTCCCTCCAATCACAGGGCACTATGCCTGATGAAAGTGAATCAATAAATATTAAGTATAATGGTCTTGCTATTACTAAATTAAGTTCCTTAAATAACCTTGGGTGTATACCTTTAGGTCCAGGTGCTTTATTCACAATAACCCTTTCCATACTCTTTTGGATCTTGTCCTTAGTAAGCCATGTACATGATGGAGAAAATTCCAACGTTTTGTCTGTTTGCCCAGAGCCTGTCATTGCTGCTTTTTTTGTATATACTGAAGCAAAGAATGTAATTAGGGGTGTCCTCCATAACCTTATCCTCACTAATCAATTCACCTGTCTCGGTCCTAAGTGGACCAATATCAAACTTAACTATTTTGTTATTAATATACTTGTAGAATTGTTCAGGGTTTTTCTTGCTCTCATTAGCAATATTTATCTTATTTTCAATTTTAGCTAGCTTAATTGCCTGTTTGCATTATTACATTCTTTATATTTTTTTAAATGATACATCTGACCCGTTTGACCTAAACACTTTAAAAGCCTGTTTTTATTTCTCATTTTCCTGCAAACCCCATTATTAAGCCACATTGGTTTCCCTTTACTCCTCTTGTGCTTATTCCCCAATGGTATATATTGACGTGTATATTTGTCTAAGAGCATTTTAAATACATTCCATGATTCTTGTGCATTTTATCTTTGAAAATTACATCACACTGAATATCTTTTAATATTTCTTTTAGCTTTGTAAAATTAGCCTCTTTAAAGTCGAATGTTTTAGTTAAACCCTTGCTATTGGGCTCCTCATAACAAATTTTAAAAGATACCGTATTGTGGTCATTGCTACCCAAATGTTCCCTTACTTGTACATTGTTTATCATATCAGAATTGTTTGAGAGCACTACGTCAAGCAAGACCTCTTTTCTAGGTGGCTCCTCTACTAGTTGAGACATAAAATTATCATTTATCATATTTAAAAAATGATTTCCCTTTGTTGTGCCAGAAGTCATATTGCTCCAGTAAATTTCAGGATAGTTGAAACCTCCCATTATAATTACCTTTGCTGACCTAGAAGCCTTTTCCATTTGCAGTAAAAGTTGGGCTTCCTCCAACTCCCCAATATTAGGTGGCCTGTAGCAAATCCCCACTAACATCTTTTTATTATGTGTGTCCCCAGTGTGTATTTCAACCCACAAGGCCTCTACCTTTTCATTGGACTCTTCATTTATATCTTACCTTTAAATGGGATTTAAGGCATGCTTTACATATAGGCATACCCCTCCGCCCCTTTTATTAACCCTATGCCTCCTAAAAAGTGAATAAACCTCTAGATTGACTGCTAAGTCATATGTACCATCTAACCAGGTTTCAGACACACCAATCTGCTCATGTGTTGCAATCATTTCTAGTTCCCCCATCTTACCAGCCAGACTACTAGCATTTGCATGCATACATTTTAACATTTTGACATTCTGAAAGATTTCCTTCTTTGTCAAATGTATCTGCCTTTTATCAGAATGTAACAATGGCAACTCCCTATTAGGTATGTATGTGTCACGATAATCAGGCAAATAAGGACAGTCACAAATATAAAATATAAATCCACCTTTATTAATAAGTACAGTAATAATAGTATAGCCCACACAACCCCAGAACACAGGATGATAGGACCAAGGCTCCTACCCGAAGCTGCATACTGTGCTGCGCACTGCACTACTGCGAGATACCGGAGACTAGGACCGTGGTGCGGATGAAACACCAGAGGGAATGGTAACTGAGGCACAAGTCTCCACCCTGAGTCATGCGACCAGAGGCAACAGGAAGCGAGAGCAGATCTGAACCACGAAACACTGAGACTGATGGTCAGGCAAGTTCAGAGATTATAGAGCCAGTAGTCAGCCAGAGCCACAGGTCAGACAAGCCAGGGACTAGATGGAGCGATAGGCAGCAAACGCCAGAGGTCAGACAAACCGGGGACTACACAGAGCGAGTAAGCTAGCCAGAGCCACAGGTCAGAACCGATGTGGGTAGTCAGACAAGCCAGGATCACACACGGAGCAATTTAGTCAGCCAGAGCCACAGGTCAAAACCTATGTGGGTAGTCAGACAAACCGGGGTCAACATGGAGCAAGTTAGTCAGCCAGAGCCACAGGTCAGTACCGATGTAGGTAGTCAGACAAGCAGGGGTCATACGGAGCAGATTCTCAGGAAAGCACAGGTCACAACTGAGCGTAAGAGACAATATCAGTAACAGCATGTAAGGGCAATGGCTCCCAGGCCCAGGGAGATTTATAAAGGAGCAGGAGAAGGCAGGACCAAATTAGGCTACACAGAATAGGCCCATAAACAGTCATCCTAGCCAGTGCCTGTTTCATGATGTCAGCAATGTAGAGGTGGCTGCAACTATGCCGGTCAATACACCACAGAGGAAAGAAGCACAGGATAACTAGGCTTCTAGGGTAGGCTGTGATTGTATGTATATATCTTTATTTATATAGCACCATACATGTACACAGCACTTAACAGAAGTTGAAATAATACTACACAAAAATACAGAACTGGGTAAAGATAATTAAGCTTAAGTGCAATCATTTCATTGTTTGTGGGGTAAAGTGCAGCAAGGGGATCATAGACTGGGAAAGGGACCCTGCCCCAAGGAGCTTACAATCTAATTAGAATTCATGACAACAAACAGAGACAGTAGGAGGAGGATTATAAGTGCAGGTACAAGGTGTGGTGGTGGAAGTGCAGAAGGATGCTGGTGTGACTATCTGTGTGCAGGAGGAGGATATTGCTATTGAGATGCCTCCCTGAGCAGGTGGGTTTTGAGGAGATGCTTGAAAGTGATGAGTGTATATGATTGGCGAATGATGATAGGGAGGGCATTCCAGAGTCAAGGGGCGGCTAGTGTAAAAGCTTGTAACCGAGAGATGGCTCGAGTTGTGTAGGGAGAGGACAGGAAGAACCCTTGAGAAGACTGTATGGGATGGGAAGGGATGTAGCGGGAGATAACAGCAGAAATGTAAGAGGATGCTGAAGAACAGAGAGACTTACAGGAGAGAAGGAGAATCTTGTAAGAAATATGATACTTTAAAGGTAGCCAACTGAGGGATTTCAGGAGGAGATGAAAGGGAAGGTATCATGGAGCAAATGTGGCTGAATTGATAACAGATTGAAGTGGCGAGAGATGAGAAGCAGGAAGACCAGAGAGTAGAATGTTGCAGTAGTCAAGTCTAGAGAAAATGAGTGCCTGAGATAGTGTTTTTGCCATTGACATGCAGAGGAAAGGACGTATTTTTGCAAATTGTTTAGGAAGAAATGACATGTTCTAGTGACAGCTTGGATATGGGGGGAGAAAGATAATTTAGAATCAAGCATGACCCCAAGATAGTGTGCTTTGGATACTGAGTGTATGGCAGAGTTTTCTATTGTGATGGAGAAGGGGGTTGGTGGATGGGTTTTAGGAGGGAACACAACCAGCTCTGTCTTAGCCATATTAAGATTAATCTGATGAAACAGCTGAGAGACATTGAGTGACTTGAGACTGCACAGCTGGAGTGAAGTCAGGGACAGAAAGACAGATTAGAGTGTCATCTACATACAGATGGTAATTACACCCAAGAGAGGAGATGAAATCACCAAGTGAGAGGGTGTAGAGGGCAAAGAGAGGTTGTTCCAGGACTGATCCCTGAGGAACACCTACTGAGAGGTGATCTAGCCCATTCCCCCTCTCCACCCCCATGCCCCTTCTCTAATCCCATTTCCTCAGTTATACTACTGTCCCCATCCTGTGTTGCAGCACCCTCCCTCCCTTTCTAGTTTGTGGTTGGTTTTAGCAGTAGTAGCAGTAATGGTGAAAAAGCCAGTGGGGCTAGTGTTAGGGGAGTGGTAGGGGGAGCATTTGAGAGTGTCCAGACTAGCGGTCAAGGGAGCCCACACCATTCCTCTGACCCTGGGAGTCCTCCCCTTCCCTTCACTAAAGTGTCCAAGTGGAATGATCCTGAATAGGTCAGAACTGGTGTTGAGGGAGAGCAGGTGCACAATTAATACCACCACCAGCAGGAGCACAGGTCAACTGCCTGTGCCTGTTGCTACTGCTGTCAGTCTGTCTTCTTCGGGTCAAAAAGAAATGCCAAGTGTGACATTAGGGGACCTTCTGTCACTTCTCATCACCTCCTCCAAGCAGCAGTGAGATGACTGTAATACAGCAGTAGCATGTAGGGACTAGTGGTGGTAGTAGTGGTGATGTTGGAGAAGCTGGGTTGGAAGAGACATTGATGACCTTTTTAGCAGAAACTGAGAAGGAATGGGAGACATCGTGAGAATGGGCATCACCAGCACTAGCAGTGAGATTTTGGAATTTGAGACTGCTCTAATTCCTGCTGCTGCTGAAATACAAGGGCAGCAGGATGCTGAGGAGCAAGCTAGTGTGCCACAGACTACCATGGTCACAGTGGGAATGGGGTCAACAGGTGATGCAGGACTAGTACAGGTTCCACTTACCAGCAGCATCAATACTCCTGGTCCTAGATGCAGTGCTGAATCTGAGGCAGTAGCAGCAACAGCAGCAAAAGCATCTGATGCCACAGACAGTAAAGGGGGATGTGGAGGACCAGAAGAAAGAGGCCATTCTTCTCAACCTATTCCACCTTTACCTCCCCCCTGAAGTCATGAATGTGGGACTATTTTTCTCTTGGGGCAGGCACAGTCCAGTCAGTCCCAATGGCACTGTGCACAATTTGATACAAGTCAGTGAGAAGAGGAAAGGAGGAAACACACCTTTGCACAAATGTCCTGAAAACACACATGAAACACAGACACCATGACATTTATGTCAAACATGTTAAACCCAAACACCCACCACAGAAATCAAGCACTGCTGTTGCTGTACCCCTTGACTCTCCAAAAAGAGGTGAGGCAAAGATCAAAGAGGAAGAAGAGTAGAGAAACCCAGACAGAGACTGGAAGTTCCTCGATGAGTGAAACAACTAGCTCACCATCACCATCACCATCAATTTCTAGATTAACTACATCTTCTGCCAATCCAACTTGTTTATCGTTACCTCCCGCCGGCCAAATGGTAGCCACTCTGTTGATGTTAGAATGTGGCAGTTCGTCTCCACCTATTTCACTGTGTGGTGCACTGACCACACATGGCAGTGTGGCAGAGGAGAATCGCAACCAAGGCATCAAGAGGCATCTGAGTAGATTTCATCCCACAGAATATGCTAAGATGGTGGCAGGGAGGGTTCATCATTACTATTAAACTGTCAGCAAGTTCTCATGTGTCCTTAGTAGGGTCTAGACAAGGGGCATAGTGACAGCGGCAGTACTTAGGTTCTGGTGTCATGGTGTTTGGATACAGTTGTGCCCCCAGATGTTATTTACCACACACACTGTGCACATTGCAGCTGCTGATGAGTGGCACAGTTCCTGCTCTCAAGGGAAAAATTTCAATTCTAATAACAACACATTCATTATTTTGGAGGAGGGGCAGGTGGAGAAGAATTATTGGCCAACTTCTTTTTTTCTCCACATAGATTGGGGGCTACTTATTGTGCTGCTACTGTCTCAGGTGCATCACTGGAGCTAGTTGTGGCAAATGGAACCTTCATCATCCATCACTCATGTTACTGCTAATGTTGATCCCATTCCCTTTTCAGCTGCCTAATCATCCTGCTGCCTAAACAACTCAGCAGCAGCAGCAAGAACAGCAGTTACAAATTCCACACTTGGACAGTAGGGCATTTTTTTTCCTCAGGGCTTGTGCTTTGGAAAAAAAAACAAAAACATAATCCTATCAAAAAAATTTACCATTTATGGGGATTTGTTTCTAACAAGCCTAAGTCCTACAAATCAGTGTTTCCTTAGGGCTTGTGCCAAACAAGCTTAAGTCCTACAAATCAATGTTTCTTCAGGGCTTGGACCTCTAATAAGTCAAGGCCTACAAAGGCCTCTAACAACAAATCAAACAAATCATCCTCTACTAAATACTCTATCAAGTCAAGTATCAGTCCACCCCAGTGGCAACTTATGTCAGTGGGTTCCTGTCTCTATCACTTTACATACAATTTTCTTATTCTAGTTGATTGATTTATTTTTCTATTAACTGCCCCCATATACCAGTTAAGAACCACCCCCAAAACAAATTACCTGTTCAAATGATTAATTCCCCAGACACCACCCACCAACACAGGCACCCTCCTCAGACCCCTTTTATATCATGTTTTATGGGGGGGGGTAATTGTATTTAGGATTTATTTTTTTTAATAACTGCCCCCAATCCTAGTAAATACCCCCCCAAAAAAAAATTCCCTGTTCAACTCTTCCCCCCCCCCACACCCTCATGCCCCTTTTATACTCTGCCTTTGGGAAATAAAATAATATTTGTTATGTGTTGTGTATAAATTCACAAAGTTCCCAATGGAATGAGCTAGACAAAAAAAGCGGAAAATCAGCACTTTTCATGGGAAATTATTCACAAAGCAGGAAGTGTCATTATTTGCTGAGTTCAGTTTGAGGCAACATTTTTCACCCATCCCTACTGAGGAGACCTTAATCCTGCAGTGGATCGACAATGGCTGAAGATGATGATGATAAATATACACACACATATTCACTTCTCCCATGCTCATTCTAGCAGCATTTTCACTTTTCTTATTTAATTGCTTATGTATAGCACTAATATTATTGCACTATATCTAATTTCTTTTTTCACACTTGCCCTTTAAGGACTAGGGGGTAGGTTTAAAGCCAGCCGTTAACATAGCTGGTAGGGCCAAAGTGAATACCGGCTGTTAAACTAACATGTTTAACGTGGTATTTAAAGGCCCTACAAGCTAGAATTCCAAAGGACGTTAAGCCACAAAAACAGTCTTGTGGCTGAACGTCTGTTTTGTGCGTTTAGTTCCCAAAACGCAGTTAAAAGCAGCGATATTGGGAACTGAACAGTGCAAAATAATGAACTATCAGTGCTTGACATTCTGCCAAGCACCGATCATTAACTGATCTCTGTTACATTTACCTGTCATCCACTGTCCTGTCTTCTCTTCTTTCTTCTGCCTCCTCTTCAGTCTTGTCTTCTCCCTGTAAAATAAAGTAAAAGTATAAAAATCAAGCATGAACGAATACATTCCAGAACCCTTTGAGTGGCAGAGGGGTATGCAACGCTTTGCAAAGTAATGTGTTGTGTACCTCACTGTCACTCAAAGGGTTAGATATTAATGCTCCATAAATATACCGATATATGCCTCCATGTAATGGCCCGAAGGATAAATGCCAATTAATTAAAAAGCTCCACATTTACACAAATCAATGCGATTCATTAATGACCAAAAGTTAACTTAGCTTTAACTGTCTCCGCCGCTTGGAGTAGGGGTGGGAGAGGGAGATCCGCAAGGTGGAGGGGGAGCCAGCCCAGAAGAGCAGTCACACAGAGAACAGGGACAGAACCTGCAGTTGGACAAGGGGTACATGGTGGGGACCACCACACACAGGCAGGGGCAGCGGAGGCAGAGCACTCTGGGTCTGACTTCTCGCAGCCCAGAGCTGAGGAGAATAGGATCAGGGATCCTTGTTACATGGAAGAGGAGAACAGGGCTCTTGTGGAGGCTGTGCTGGAGAGGGAGAGCATCCTGTTCCCAAGGGAGAGGGTCCCTGGCCTGGCTGCAAGGAGGATAGCCGCCTGGAACCAAATCTGCAGCCAGGTCAATGCTGTGGCCAGCTGCAGACGGGACATGCACTCCGTAAAAAAGAGATGGGGCAACTGCAAAAGGCAGGTCAAGAAAAAGATGGGGGATGCCCCCCTGCACGACCGAGGCACCGTAGGTGGTCCACCTGAAGACATCACGTTCAACTGCTTGGAGGAGATGCTGCGGCAGACCATGTCCTCCACGGTGGTTGAGGGGGTCCCTGGAGGATCAGACACTGGTGAAGAGAGGAGCCTCCACACTACCGGTAAGTGCACCATCACATAACCACACACCACATCAACCCACACAACCATAACACTCAAACACAGTCACATCCCAACATATGCCCATCATTCATACACACACAACTGCACCAATACAGCACCCTGAGGGTTCAAACAGGACACAAGACAAGGACAAATATCCAGGTTCAAACTGTCAGAGTGTTACAGTTTACAGCTCACCTTGTTTGCAGCAGCAGAATCTACAGGCACGAGGCTTCTAGCATGCAGCAGGCCTCTGTTTTATCTGTTTGTTTCCTGTAGTCTCCTCCTACCTACTTCCTGCTTCCTCCCTCTGAGCTGCTCCTCCTACTTCCTGTGGAGGGGTTTAAAAGGCAGATAGGATTGCTATAGTCATGTTTATGATATATGTTGCATGACGTTTGGTATACTGTCTAGACATATATTATTAGATTTGATTCTAAGTATATGCTTGGTATCATCTATTATTGACTATAAAAATGCAATTTCTATGTTTTATTCAGGATGTATACAATATTTGAAATCATTACATTATTAAATTATAGTGATCTCTACCTGGGATTTTATTCTTGTTAGTTTCTCTAAATATTTACTTACATACCTTTTATGGTACAAGGAAAATTGTCAGAGGATCTGGCTTCATATTAAAGCTTACTCAAATGACAATATGCCTTAAACCTCAATTAACATAGTTTATACAGTTTCTAGGGCAGAGATATTCATATACACTGCTGACAACTGTATTTTATTAATTGTAAAGAACAATTATCCTTTTCTATGCTGCTGAGAGCAATTATTTTTATCTAATACCTCTGAATATACCTATGTGTGGTTAACCCTTTAATTGCTGGTAATCCTAATGGTGATATTTGTGGTTTGAGTTACTGTATATCTATTGTAAATGCTGGTCACTCATTCATATCGTTGTTTACCCTTTATATATAGTATTTTTTGCACAAATATGCGGGACTGATTATTTTAATAAATTCTTTAATGTGAAGTAGCGTGTCAAAACCTAATATAGTGTAAAGTTCTCAAAATTATTTAATATTGTTATTTATCTATTTATGTGAAGACATCCAACCTCATTGGGTCTCTTGTTTTAACCCTTTGGATACCTTTAACATAATTGGTTCGACAAAACAGGCCCAAACCTGTCCAACTCCCAGGTTAACCCTCATGTTGCTGTGCTGTTCACATACAATACACACAAACCATGCTCATAAAAGTGTTGTATGTTAAACAGCAGAACTGCTTCTACACTATGTCACCCATGTACCCACAGGGAAACCAGCATATAACTCCTTGAGTGCTAGAGGGATTATCAATGCATCGCTCAACAATGCTTTGGCAACCCCTCTGGTACTCAAAGGGTTAACCAGAAAAAAAACACAAGTCAATAGGCTAACAATTGCATGCTATACAGGGGACATTCACTAAGAGGTGAAAAAAATGATGATGGAGAGAAATTAACACTTACATACCATCACTCCAACAATCCCAATGTTAGTCTATGGAGACCATTCTATAACATGAATTAAGTTGCTAAGGTCCCATTGTATGGACTCCATAGAAAAGACTGGACATGGGGAAATGACATTACTGGAGAACTCAGCATCATGTTCAGTTCATCAGGTCTTCTTCACCGCTTACCGAATTCCAAAAAGAATTAAACGTGAAAAAGTAGGCCTTGGTGTTGTATAGGCAATCATTTACTCTAACTTGAAATTACATATCTCACATTTGATTCCCACATGGATCCCCAGGAGCGCTGATGCCATGGATGGGTGGTACACCAGCCACTATTAGCAGGATACATATGGGAACCAAATATGAACCACTGTAGTTTGGTCAACAACAGTCCATGAATGATGTATATCTATGATTGAGTGCGGCTGCCTCACTCAGAAGGCTGGATGGGCTCATCCAGGTAAAAAAACAGGCCTCAATCAAAGATATCCTTCACTACTGGCTTGATTGTATTATACACAGGTGCGTATTCTATCTGAGATTTTACGGTATGTATGTGGATATGTACCTTTCAAATGGGTACAAATATGTCCCAACAAGATGTGAACCCAGAGATCAGTTCAGTAATTGTGATTGCCTTACTGGCCATATATGTGCACCCATCACAAACTGTTATTGACATCATCAAAATACACATACCAAGTATATCCCACCTTACTTAGATTTATGATATTAATAAAACTAGTTTGTGATGGACTCACATATATAGCCAGTAAGACAATCACATGTACTGAACTGATCTCTGGGTTCATATCTTGCAAGGATATGTTTGTATCCATATGAAAGGTACATATCCACATACATATCAGACCATTTTTCTTTCTGTGCACCTCGGACAGGATAGCAATCATTAATTTCACCTTGATGTAATATTATAGGCATTGGAAAAAGATGTGTATCAATGTTAGCCCTATCCCTCAGACCCTCATGGTTAGACAGATATTGCTGTATGTGACATATGGAGATTTCACTCAATTGACCACACGGAGGCTCTTCAGCAGAGCCAAAATTACACCATTTAGAAATAAATACTTTACTGGAATGATCTAATAAGTGCACCTGGTTTGCAAGCCCACACTGTGGAACATCCCAATGAAGTATTAATCTTTAAATGGCGCATTTTTGACTCAGTTGAAGAGCCTCTGTGTGGTCAAATGAGTGAAATCTCCATCTGTCACATATAGAAATATCTGTCTAACCATGAGTGTATGAAGGATAGGACTAACATCGATACACATTTTTTTTCAATGCCTACAATATTACATCAAGGTGAAATTAACCATTGCTATCCCGTTAAAGGCATAGTAATACTTAAAATGTAAAAAAAAAACATATTTTGTAGGGTTCATGCACCTGAGTAAAAGAAGGGTACTCCAAAGTTCTTTTATTCCAAATTTATTACAGCTGAAAGTTGAATTTTATTGGTGCAATATCACAGTGGCCTGAAATTGTACAGTGGAACTGTTGCTACACCATCCCGTGGACACCTCTGGTCTCTGGCTATGTTTGCTAATCACACCATCTCATTTCTCCTCACAGCTTATGAGCCACCAGCTCAGCAGGAGACCATG
Source organism: Rhinophrynus dorsalis (assembly GCA_037306005.1). Classification (NCBI taxonomy): domain Eukaryota; kingdom Metazoa; phylum Chordata; class Amphibia; order Anura; family Rhinophrynidae; genus Rhinophrynus; species Rhinophrynus dorsalis. The sequence goes on from CM074721.1 coordinate 291,630,225, forward strand.
GAAGAGGCGGAATCAGTACCCAGTGAGGAGTATACAGAGGAGGAGACCAGCCAGTGGTCACCATACCCACTATCTACACCTCCTCCAACACAGGCTGCACCACCACAGGCTGCACCACCACTTTCTGCACCACCACTGGCTGCTCCACCACTGGCTGCACCACCACAGGCTGCACCACCACAGGCTGCTCCACCACAGGCTGCACCACCCCATCACAGTGCCTGGATGCAACAAGAGGAGAGGTGGATGCATCCCACCACCTTCAGGAGCTACTACCCTTCAGGGACAGTGGCCAGCCAGCATTATGGCACATATGGAGACCAGATGAACATACCCTCCTAGATGGCTCCCTAGCATGGCCCCAGGTATGATCCAAGGTGGGGGCCAAGCACCTACCAGTGGTCAAGATATGACCCTTGGCCACTGGACTACCAACACCTGGGCCTGATTGGGGATCCCCAGCGCCCTCTACCCAGTGACAAAATCACTCCACCACCTCCACCAGCATAGACATCATTGGGCAGCACAGAGTCCCTAGATGTGGTGGACATATACCCATAATCTGCAGCAGCCACTCCACCAGCTGCCAAAGCAGCAGCAGACACAACAGCCACAGCAGCAGCCACAGCAGCAGCAGAGGACTCAGAAGCCACAGCAGCAGCAGAGAACCCAACAGAAGCATCCACAGCAGCAGAGGACTCAGCACCAGCATCCTCGGCAGCAGAGGACTCAGCACCAGCATCCTCGGCAGCAGAGGACTCAGCAGCAGCAGCCACAGCAGCAGAGGACTCACAAGCAGAGGCAACACCACCAGCAGAGTCACCAGGCACATCCACCTCCACCATTGCATGCATCACAGTGATGGAGGTGGAGTGCATGGTGCTTCAGATGAGGCTACTCCAGGCATGCCACAGTATGGATCACAACATCTCAAGGAGCCAAAGGGAATCTCGGAGGAACACCTCAAGGATAGAGGATTGCATACATGCCCTGGAGGTTGAACTGACAAGGATCAACACACAACTCCATCAGTACCACACGGGTATGATGAACATGATTGGCCAGGTGCTGGTGGAGTTGAGAGACCACAACCGCAGGGAGAACCTATGGGTTGAGAGGGAGCAGCGATCAACAGAAGTGTCCATTGCACCCACCACTCCCTGTAGAACACACATTGAAATCCTGGGGTGAGCATTGGGTTCTCCAGTTAGTCAGTTTTACAATAAGAGTGTGAATCACAGCCATACTTACTGGAGAACCCAGTAAGAATGTTTCAGTCTGTGTGCTACACATTGAAATCCTGGGGAGAGCATTGGGTTCTCCAGTAAGCTGAGTTGTTGTTTTCCTAAGGTTGTAACAGACTTCACCAGTGATAACACTTGTCCACTTAGTCTGGTTGTTTGTTGATGTAGCCCATGTACTGAGATGTTAAACTAAAGCAATCTCAGAACATTGATTATATTGAGCAACACAGAAACCGTGGGTATGAAATCACTGTGGACATATGTCCCCTGTATCACCTCTTAATCACTCCCAACACACATTAGTGTATCACTGCCATCCTCTGTTTAAATGAATACATCACAGAGTCCACTCACAGGCAAATAGGTAGTGGACTCCTGTGATGTGGGTCATGCCTTTCCATATATGGGGGATACTCTAGCCTTGAGTGTGGTTACACATTGACATGTGTAATCCAACATTTCTTCATACAGACACAAATTGAATAGCGATGGCTCTTCTTTATTGTGTCTCAAAGTACATTAGAACATACATGTGTTTTCTGGGTATATTGCCTATATGCATTAAACACTTGTATGAGCATGCTAAATGTACTTTGAAACTAAATCTAAATACTTTAGAAACACTACTGTCCTGCTCATGTGTTGTCGACAAGGTTTGACAGATCTGTAGATGAGCATTCTAACTGTACAGGTTTGATACCTGGATATTAGTACACACACATGAATTTGTGTTTTCTGTGTCTATATGAGAATGTTCCAGTAGAGGTTGCTGTGAACATCAGGTCAAACATTGCATCACCAACACAAACACTTGAAACACCAAGGGGAGAGCTTCACAGAAGTGTTGTCAAGACATCAGTCACATGGAAGATCTTCTGTCCAAGGATGGATCATGTTATGGATGCCTGTTGGACAGGAGGACAGGATTTGGAGCAGCACCCTCGAACTGATTATCATGAAACAACTTCAACTTCATAATCCCCTCAATCTTTTTCGTTACAGGTGAGTACACAAACCATTGCTTTGTAATGTCTTGTGTACTCATCTGTAACCTAAGGAAATGTGAAGCAGCCCTAGGGATATGTACCCCTGACATGAATACGCACATCAACAAGTATGTTCTGAGAGCTCCATTAAACTGATGTATTTGGGCTGCCACTGTGAGAGTGACAGTGGCAGCCCAATTTTATTTGTTTCATGGAACTATTATGACATGTTTGTTGATGTGCGTATTCATGTCAGGGGCACATATCACTACACACACACACGTCAGCATGGTGTCCCTGGAGATCTGCTCCATGTTTCATGACCTCTATGTTGTGTAACAATACCACTGTAGATCCATCCCTCTGTGCTCTTCTCAGCTCTAGCAAACTACAGGTCCCATGTTGACTCTAATGCCCCTTTAACCCCTGATGTAACAGAGTGTTGTGTGTGACAGTGATTTGTGGTGTCTTGCCATGTTTTTGGCATTGTACGGGTTAATTTTGCCATTTACATGCTTGTGCGGTAAGCATTTTGTCTGTTTTCCTATGTAACGGGTGATTTTTTTGCCCGTTAAGTGTTTAACGGCTAAGAAAACTGGGTCTTAACTTTTGTCCGTTGAGTGTATCTTTTTTCAGACGTTAACAGTACCGCAATCCTTCAAATGGCTCTGGGGATTCTTGTTCCATGTGTCTCAATGTAAGTGTAATGGCTGTAAGGATTAACAAACTGCCGTTAGCTGTTCTTTAGGCAGATCTTTAACTTGATAGATACACCTTAACGCACCCTGTAGTGTTTTGTTTTTTTTGTTAATGGTTGCCTTTAAATCTAGCCCTAAGCCTCTATTGCAACTCTATGTTTTTGTACTCTAAAGACATTATCATGCATTTTAAAGCATTAAACTTTGTAGGCAGTCTGTTCCTCCACTTTTCTAAATCATTATCCATTTGTCTTACTCCCCCTGGAGTGCCACGCCTATTACAGGTCTTTGTGTCATCTGCAAATAGGCACTTATTACCTTGAACTTCATTAGAAAGATATCTCTGAGGTGGAGACTTCCATCTTGCACCACTTAAATGCCTCCCAGACACGTCCAGTTTGAATAGTGCTCTTCTGGAGGAGAATGCAAAGTCAAAGCTATCTTCGTTAGACTTCTTTATTGCTCTTATGCTGTAGTATATGGGGCCGTATAATCCCCTTTTAGGCGTACTCCTTCTCCTAGCCTCTTTTGGTATGATTGACCAGTGCCTATACTCTTCAGGACCGGTTCTATGGAGGATGGCTTGCTTTCACAGCCAATTTCTTCTTAACTTGTATGAAGCTTCTCTATTCATAGCGGAAGACTAAAGAGAAGATTTTTTCTGGGTGCACATATCCTGTGAGTATGTCCCTGCTTCTTTATCTGGAAGCCACAGTTCTATTTAGTTTGCAGATGAGAGTTGGTACCGTGTTAGCCGTAGAAATACAGGAGGCAAATATAGTTTTTGATACCATTTATTGGCTAACTAAGCAGATTTAAATGCAAGCTTTCAAGACCTTAGGTCTCTTCCTCAGGCATGTTATACAGATAAGTTGATTGACCTTTCCAACAGACCCAAGAGCATTGTAAATACCTCTAAAGCCTCAGAGGAAGAGTGCAATTTACCACTGACTGATCAAAGATATCTGAATCTGGATTGAGTTCTCTTATCTGATTTCCATGCTAAACAATGTGATGTGTACTTGTATTTAAGAGAGATGTTTTCATATTTATCTGTATAACATGCCTGAGGAAGAGACCTAAGGTCTTGAAAGCTGGCATTTAAATCTGCTTAGTTAGCCAATAAAACGTATCAAAAACTATATTTGCCTCCTATTTAGTTTGGTAGCCATTAGTGCACTCATTTGATGGGCTTGCTTAGGCAGCACCATATAGAAATCAGTACTACTATTCCTATTCTCTAGCACTAGTGGTTGTCAGTCACTACTTGTCTATGGGCATTCCTTTCTCTATGGGACTTTTCTCATCATTTGGTAAGTCTCTTGTTAACAGTGGTACTTATGCTCTTGTGCGGTACCTGTAAGAACAGGCGCATGCAAAGGCATATTGCTTGGAACACAGAATGTTATTATGGAACTTCTATTGCCTCACTGTGTGTTTCAGAGGCAGCAAAGAGCTAAGGGTTATTGTAACTTTCAGTACAGTGATACCCCTATTGTTGTGGATTTCTCAGAAGGCAAAACTGAATTTGTCTTCCTCTGTTGGGGACTCTTATGAGAAAGACCCAACCTCTTTTGCTGAATGCATCATGTGTGTGGTCCTAGAGACCCTGTGGATTCTAAATCCTCTTCCCCAGATATTTTTAAGAGATGCAAGAAAGCGATTGTGGATTTCTCTCCTCACTATTCCTTGTGCCAGTTACCCATGGAGGAATGGAAAACTTCTGACAGGAAGTTGTTTCTTAACTGGTGTGTTTATCTTTCATCGCCTTTTTCTGCCAAGGTGCTCACACGGTGGATCCCTCAATTTCTTATTTTGCCAAGAATATTTCTTCACCACTGTGGGGATTCTGCAGCTATGAAGGATCAGGTGGACAGGCTCCTGGATTCTTTTTTGAAAATTAATTTTGTAGGTTCTGGTTGTTGGGAAACTAGAGCAATAGCTGTCTGGGGGATCAGCTTTTGGATGCCATCCAAGTTGGAGCACACAAAGATGACTGGTGGTTATTATAGCCAAGATCTTTGTAGCTAATGCTTACCTTACTGAAGCAGTTTTTGATGTTGCTAAGCTTACTGGAAAGGCATCGGCTTTCTCTATGCCCACCTGTAGCACTGCATGGCTTAGCATTTGGTTGGCTACCCATTCTTCCATACGATCCTTGGTATCTCTTCCATTTGTAGGCAAACAGATTGCCTCTGGTGGCAAGAGTACTTTGTTACCTCATGTTACTCCTAAACTTTCCTTCTTTCCATGAAAGATGAGTTACAGCCATCAGTATGGGTACATGCCCAAGGCACTGCTTCCCTCAGCAACTCCCTCAGCATATTCCATTCCAAAACCCAGGCATGCTTGGTCAGGCAAGAAGCTTGTACAGAATCCAACAAAATTCACAAACCTACCTCTGCCTGGTCTGCATCAGGAAAGAGAAGAGGTTGTCTACGCTTTTTCCACTGCGTGTGGGCCATTTCTGTGGTGCAAAAGTATGTTTTGTGGGTAACTTCCAAAGGGTAGCTCATAAATTTTAAGTCCCCTCCTCCATATTGTTTCTTTGTGTCCAGAGTTCCCTGCTAGACATGTTTTGCAAAGAGTTGCATAGCCCTCTGGCACTCAAAGGGATAATACCATTTCCTTCTTGGGAAGGATTCACCACAGGGTTTTATCTTTTTATTGTCCCCAAGAAAGATGCCAGATGCTGTCCCATTCTGGACTTAAAAATGCCTCATCTGTTTTGTGCTTGCTCCACGATTCAAGGCAGAGTCCTTGTGCTCCGTCATTGATATTGTCCAGGGGAATTACTGGCTATAAATAAAAGAACCTTATCTGCACATTCTTATCCATGCATATTATCAGCATTTACATTTCACTGCTGTTCCCTTTAGGTTGTCATCTGCTCCAATGGTATTCACAAAGGTCATGTCTGTTGAATCACATCAACTCTCAAGGGATTTCTTTGACTCCCTATCTGCATGACATTTTGTTAAATGCTCCTTCAGAGAAGGTCTTGCACACTCAGATTGTGACATACTTCTCCATTCTGGAGCAAAACTATTCAGTTCTAAAACCTCAAGAAATTGTCTCTGGTTCCATCCCAGGTCCACCGTTCTCTTTGTATGATATCAGACACTCTTCAGGTTATTGTGCTGGATAACAAGATTTGTTCATTGTCCCTTCAGGTGACTCAGGCAGTATTTCGACTGCCTACAATGGAGTGGCAGTACATGAAGAAGTAGGTTACCTAGTCTCTGCTCTGGAAGCAGTCCCATTTGATTAGTGGAAGCTTCAGCTGGATATCCTTAGGAATTGGCCCAAGCAAAAGATTCACCTTTCCTGTATCATGTCTATCTGATAGCATGTAGACAGACTTTCATTGATGGATTCAGTGTCCAAATTGGGTAATTGGCACTACAGATGACTGCCTGAAAGGCTGGGATACCACACTGAGCCACCAGATGGTGCAGGGTCTTTGGCCCAGGGTGGAAAGTGCTCTGTCCATAAATGGAGTGATTCCTCCATCCCTGTGGCATTGCTCTCAATCCCTACACCCCCCTGCCCGGATCCAGTCAGACAAAGGAATGGTGGTGGCTTATATCAACTGTCAGGGAGGTATCAGGTGTGCATCTACGTGGGCTGTGGTTTGGTCGGATCTCATGTGGGCAGAGGCTCACATGCCAAATACCTCCAACTTTCACATTCCAGGGGTAGACAATGTCATGCAAACTTTCTCAGTCCCCAGCATTTGGATTCTGGCATTTGGGAGATCAATTAGAGTGTATTCAATTCCATAGTTTATCTATGGGGCATCCCTGTGGTGGATGTTATAGCCTCTCAGCTAAACAACAAGGATCCTCAGTTCTGTGCCAGGTCCTGATATCCTCTAGCTCTCAAAATAGATGTGATGATCATTCTATGACATTTTTTTCTTGCATTTTCTTTGGACCCGGTTGGATGGTCGATATGAGTATTGATATTAGTCATTCTCTACTATTTAGTTATCATTTGAACAAAGTATCTCTCTCCTCGCATCTTGTCTCTTTCTTGCATACGTGTTCCTTCCAGTACTCCTGACTCCCAGGAAGCTGAGGAATATTAGGATGGAGCAAGTTCATGTCATTCTGGCCCCACTGAGCCTGGGTTTTGGATCTTCTCAATGTATCTGTGGCAAAGCTGTTTTGGCTCGCTCCATATCCAGACTTTGTCTTAGGGTCCACTGTGTCATTCACATGTGGAGATGCTGGCCTTGATGGCTTGGCTTTTGAGTCCAGCACCTTAAAAAAAAAATAATAATAATCTGAAGGTGAAGGCATCATACCAATTTGTTAACATTACTAATTGAAAATAAAGAGGGTTTTGTTGCATAGTTTGGCTAAGGTATGTTTAAGGTCGATCGCCTTGTCAAGATACACTATTTAAAGTAGTCCTTACCTATATACAGTATATTTAATTTTTTTTTTACCTCCAAGAACCTTCTGTCATGTTATGAGTCCCGAAGGTCCTGGATGTCCCTAAGGTCTGCAAATGTTCAGTAGCTCGAGAGCAATGCTGGAGAGCGTTGGTTGGATGTGTAGCCAGCTGCTCCTGTGCTTTGCTGTGGCCAAAGCAGGATAAAGGTTCTGGCAGCTAAGTCAGATGTCTGAACCTGGTTGAGCTGGTACTCTGACCAGGATGAGAGTATGAACACACTAGGGTAGCTCTCAGACCAGGCACACCAGGATGACCCCAAATGCAAATCTATGGAACAGCAAGGATTCACAAACGGTAGCAGGCTGAGACTGCTTAAGCTTGACAGGAACACCAAAGGAATCTTCTTTACCAAGACTTGGTGATATGAACAGGATACAAACAGAAATGAAGAGCCTGTAGTAGCGCTATAACCAGGAGTCAGATCTGACTGATAGTTGAAGAATATCTAAAAGGAAAGGTGAGAAATAATCTACGACTGGAAGTTAAAGCAAGTCTGGCTGAAAAGACTAGTGTGATGGAAATCCAACCTCTGTTAATTTCAAATACAACTTGGACTGACAAAATCTTGACACCCCTACAGATAGAGCAGAGCTGAGCACTACCAACACCTAGGGATTGACAAGCAATAGTACGACTAACACACCACTCATACCCAAAGTCCTATAGGGTAACCCAAGTACAGGTAATGATCAATCATGAGGATAACAACGACTCACCCTTGTTAACTCCATCACCAAGGCATGGATGCCCATATATTTGGCCACACCACAACACTTACAAGATGGGACTGCTGAAAGATGTGACACTCCTAGCTTTGACTTGTCTTGCAGTGGATAAATACTGTTGAATGGAGTCAGGCAGAGGCCATCAAGACAGATGCTGATGCCCAAGTCGAAGGTAACGATAGGTTGCCAATTGGAGAATAAATGGAATAGCAACTCTAGCCTGGGTCAGAGTATACACAGAGAACACAGGTAAGGCAGTGAGTATAATATACCTCCCAGTCCCAAAGACCCAAGATATGAACCTACCTGGTGGTGTGAAAAAGCCACGAGGCAGAATAGTCAGAACAAGCCGAGGTCACCAGGAGCATATGGGATATAAGAGATAAGCAGAATACATAGTCAATAAATGTAAGCCAGGGAATAAACAACCAGGAGGACAATCCAAAGAATACACAAGCCAAGGTCAAACTGCAACAAAATCTGGTCTAACAAACAAACTCAATGTCACGGTAATCAGGCAAAGAAGGACAGACACAGTAATAAAATATAACCACCTTTATTGCAATATACATTGATAATAATACATGAGATATAGCGATGATAATATGCCACACAACCCAAGACCACCGGATGATAGGGCCCAAGCTCCTACCCGGAGCTGCACACTGTGTTATACACTGCACTACTGCAAGGTACTGGAGACCAAAGGCAACAGGGAGCAAGAGTTGGACAGAGCTGCGGGACACAGAGGCCAATGGTCAGGCAGGCTAGGAGTGTACGGAGCGAGTAGTCAGCCAGAGCCACAGGTCAGACAAGCCGGGGATACACTGAGCGAGAGAGGAGCCGGAGGACAGACAAACCGGGGACAACACGGATTGAGTGAGTCAGCCAAAGCCACAGGTCAGCACTGATGTGGGTAGTCAGACAAGGTGGGGTTAACAAGGAGGGAGTTAGTCAGCCAGAGCCATAGGTCAGAACCAATGTGGGTAATCAGACAAGCCGAGGTCATATATGGATCGAGTATGTCAGCCAGAGCCACAGGTCAGAACCCATGTGGGTAGTCAGACAAGCCGGGGTCATACACAGAGGGGATTCTCAAATAAGCACAGGTCACAACGGAGCACAAGAGTAACTAACAGGAACACCACATAAGAGCAATGACTCCCAGGCCCAGGGAGGTTTATAAAGGATCAGAAGGAAGAGGGATCAAATTAGGCCACCAAAAATAGGCCCATAAACAGGTGTCCGTGCTAGTGCCTGTTACCTGATGTAGCAATGAGGAAACGGCAGGAGGCCATGCCGGCCGGCGGCCATACAGAGGTAAGGAAGCATAGGATAGCCCAAGGGAGACTGTGATACTCAAATAATTGGACAAAGAGACTAGGGCTGATGGGTATTTAACTAAAGATCCTCCAATAGAAAAAAAGGAGGAGCTGAAGAGACAATGAACAGCACCTAGCTTAAATTTTAAATATTCTCCTGATTAAATTGTCTTTAAGGAAATGTATAAGAGGGTCTAGATAAAAACATATATAAAAAATACTAAAATATCTAATGCCCCCCCCCCCCAGGTTAGACTTACCTTCTTTCAAGCAGGAATTATCCACGTTGGATAAGGATCCGAAAGGACAACAAGACCACATCACTTTTATAGGACCAACCCACCCCCTACTGTGAATTATTTAAAATTCATTGGACAAGCCAAAACTAAGGCAATACCAAGGCCAGAACAAACCAATCAATTAATAAGGTCATGTACTATGACTTTGAAATAATTAATTTTTACAATGATAAACAACTGCATGTTGAGATTTTTTAAGAGCATTTTATCATGAGTTTTATTTGTAAAGGTGAAATTAAGTGAAGTGAAACATTGGAAAAAGCAGCTAGAGAAATGGAAAGTGTTTGCAAATACAAAAGAAAAACTCACAGCATAGAACATATATATATATATATATATATATATATATATATATATATATATATATATACACAAAAAAAATGAAATAACGCCCCTCTTCTATAAGTAGAGTGAGGATCGACTTTTGGTTGTCTTGGTTTTTCTTCAGAATGGCTTTTAGAAAGGGCTTTGTCTTAGTTCTACTAAAGTTAAGATTTAAGTTGTCTTTTTCCAGAGGCATATTGCCTTACTACCTGATGTGCACACTTTCACCCATGAGGTACTGAAGATCATGCCTATCCTGTCTTTCAGGATTCCACACCTCCTTGGAATGTGAACCTAGTTATCGAAGTGCTTCAGACGGCTCCTTTTGAGCCCTTGTATTCAATTTCCCTGCAGTTCTTTATGTTCAAGATTGAAGTTCTCTTGGCTATTGTGTCAGTTCAGCGGGTGGAAAAACTTCAGACTTTATCATGTAAGCCTCCTTTTTTGGTCTTCCACACTGACAGGGCGGTTCTGAGGACTCCCATACGGTTTATCTCCAAGGTTGTCTTTGAGTTTCACATCAACAAGGAAATTGTTTTTCTTTCTATTTGCACAGCTCCATTTAATATATAGAAGTAGGAGCCTCATCTCTTCGATGTGATTCGATGTTTGAAGTACTATGTTCATCACATAGCCATTTCAAAATTAATTTTTTGCCTTCCCTGAGGGCCCTTGTGTGGGCCAGGGTGCATCTAAGGTTACAGTGGCTTCCTGCAATACTTTTAAATCATGAGGTGATTTGCATGTCTAAATTGTATGTAAAATACTGTAAAATCCTGATATGACTCCTAATGTCAAACCTTTGTCTTTTAATTCCCCAGTGCAGACACTTTATATGCATTGATTATTTGCTTAAATATATTTTGTAAATGTATTACTATCAGTTATATTAACCAATCTGTACTACTTCCTGCTCTTGTCAGATGCAACATGATGGCCAACGATGACAGAAGCTACCATCTAATTTTGTCTGGGACTAAGAAACAGGGGTCATTTGGAACCCCCTTCATGCAGGGGGATGACATTAGCGCCTCCTAAGCTTCTGCTGGTAATAAGGAATATGGATCATGTGGAGACCCCTTTTTTGTTCAAGGAGAATGGTGCTCTGATAGGGATTGTCTATGGCCACTATAAAAACCTGTTTGGTCTTCTCCCTTCAGGTAGATATGTGAAGCAGAGGGCAGATTAATGTTCAGGGTAGTGACTGCTGCCAATGCTGCCTCTCAAGTAGGTTAGTCAAATGCACAGAAGAGGTGGAAGAAATGCAGCACAAAGTGTTGGACAAGCTGGAGAAGAAGAAGGCTTAAAGTGCAGTAGGGCTGCCTCCAATAAGCATGTTGCACCATCTGTATGAGGGTATCATTCTGCACTACATCAGACATGCAAAGCACACATAGCATCATGCACCAGGTGCTGGCTTCTAAGGGTACAACACTGGATCAAGTAAAAAATAATAATGAGATAATTAGGATGAGTCTAGTGCTGAGATTATTGCATAAAATGCAGGAAGCACTCTCACAGACAAGATCCGATCTTGAAAATATGAGACCATTGGAAACTCAAGGTGAGGCTCTCTGAAACTGTTGTTCCCCTGCAAATGCTGGTTATGCCCATATTAAAATGCCCTTCTCTAGATGGGAGCAACACTTTTCTACATCCCTTATCTCTCCTTGCTATTCAGTGTTCAATTCACATGAGATGTAAAATGTTTATTTTCTTTTACTACCTACCACCTCATTTGCCAAAGTAACAAAAACAAAACATTTCCTTCTATGTTTGAACTCCATTACAGTATATTATGGTTTCTCTGCATATTTATCCTCCAAGTTCTTGCAATTCAGTTTATTTTACACAATAGTTATTATGTCCTCTGATTTACCTTCCTTACAAAGAAAAACAAAACCATAGCCACAGTCAGTGATGCCTCTGCTTCATTCATGGTGACATGTGACCGCAGGACATATGGCATGTCAAAACATTGTAATGATGGGATTACAAATTTTTTTGGCACAAGCAAATCAGAAAGCAGATAACATGGAATTTGATGTAATAGAAAAAAGAGCAGCATGTAAACATATTAATGGGCATTTGAGCTCCCTATTGTACATCACTGTAACAGCATGCACGAAAGCAAACTGGCGTTGACCTTGGGGAATCCAACTACACCATAGCAGAGAAGCAAAAAGACTGAAAGTATCCATTTATTCAACAGTCTGAGTGACAGAGAGCTAGCCAATGCATTGCAACGCCTGGGTTACAGTGTGGTTGATAACTTTACCAGAGGTTCTATCAAGTTTTTCCATAAACCTCAGTGGGATTCTGTTTGATAAAAATCAGCAACGATTAACAAGCACAATGTAATCCAGGTCTTAATTGACAATGGGGAAGTATTCATCAAGTGAAAATGGTGCAGTTCTGCAGCAAAACAACTTCACCATAGGTCTGAAATGAAAATTCCATATATTTGATTAAAAATTGACTAATAATAACCTCTTGAATACTAGTGAGGTCTCCAATGACTTGTGAAACGGTGCCCTATGATTCCAGAAGATTTCTCCAGGACTGCACCACTTTAGTTTGATGATTAAGGCCCACTCTTTCCTGGTATATGGTATTAGTCAATCAAATAAAAGAGTCAGGAATAATTATCAGATGATTTTGATTCTGTTCTCCCAGCAATTCTATTGCTTCAATTGACAAGAGCATTCTTAACGCCTTGGACAATAGAGATATCACCAACTCATTTGGAGTGTGTTGGAGATGTATCTAGCCTCCAAGGTGTTCAGAAAATACATGAATTTTGAGGACAACATACTGTACATAGATATCTGGTTTTCTTTAGAGCTAAAACAACAACAACAACAAAAATGTGTGCGTGCAGGTTTGTGTGTGCACATTACACACACACATATACACACATGTACCCATATACACAGTTGAACAATGCATTTACCCTCTCTGGCACTCATAGGATTAATGGAATTAATGACATTATTGTTCCAGTAGCTATGTATTTGTTGTAAAGTGTGGTACATTTGGGATAGTCTAAACATGGGCACCACAAATTTTGTAATTCCAACAGTTCAGATGTAGCACGTTATTGTGTCTTTTTTTTCTCATTATAAAATGTAGGTAAATGCATTATGATATTGTGTTGGTGCTGTTCCATCATGCTTTGCAACTATATCACTGACAAAGTTATCCAGGTGCCTTATCAAACACATTCTCTTCACCAGAGTGGTGAACAAAGGGAGTCTGAATAGACACACAATGCATGACATTTCAGAATCATCAGCAGTAATGAATGGAAAGGATCCATTGTTCATATCTGTACAGTATGTGCCTCATCAGGTGCTCATAAAACCTTCTGCACCTGACTCTTCAGTCTTTACACAATATGAGACTTCTCAAATGCTCTATATCACAAACTAGTTTTTACCAATTTCCTATGTTCTGCTGCATGCAGAACTTTGGCCATCTCAAAACAAGGAATAAGAACTCTAGTCTCATCTGTATGTTGGGCCATTGAAAATTGTCATATAAACTTATACATCTTTCTACTTTTATAGAATTTTAAAGAGAATTACAGCATGACAGTTACACAGCCTGTTTCCTTTGAGAAGGAAAATTGTACTCATCAACTTTACTTAAAAATATACTCCACTGGCCCACTGTCTTGCTTATGTCCCTGTTTTATTGATCCTGAACACTGGACAGAATAATTTCCAAGCTGCTGATATGATCCACAGGCAGATCATTATGGTATTTGCTATATTCTACTGAGCTAAAGGACCATTGCTAACATCATCAGTCAGCCTTTTGACCATAGTAAGAGGGAGAGAAGCAGACTGAAGTGAGCACAAATGGTAAGTACAGAGGTGCATGTGGATGCAGATCAGAGCAAATCATGATGAACTTCTTAACTCAAATACTGTTGCATTTGGGTGCTAGAACAGATCATGGTCATTTTACTCTCTGGATGATGTGGATACTATGGAGCTGTGGAGCCCGACTGGGACTGAATAGAACAGTAGTGCAATTATAGTGCAAACCAAATGAACCTTTGAGAATAAATAAAAGTTCCCTAAAATTGATTTAAATAGGTATTTTAACCTCTTTAATGCTAGAGATGTCTGTTATTCATTGGAAACACGTTTTGTATTCAAGGGTTTAAAAACTCAGTTTAAAGAAATTTGATGCTTATAGTGCTCTTGTTTTGCCCCAGAACTGCACCACTTTTTGGCTACTACATCATATTTAATCCTGGGCCTTATTCATAAGATAATATGGGCAACTCTGGAGCAAACCAACTACAGCATGGGGTGTAGGGTATGAACATTTTCATGATGTCTGGCTAAGAAGACCTAGACTCTAAGTTGAACTGCCAATGTGAGCTGCAAGGTTCTGGGTTTTGGTGCTAGAGTGCAGAGCTAGAGAATTTTGACAAACCACTACATAGTCTTGCTGCGGCCAAAACCAGGGAAAAGTGCTTACTGCAAAGCTGGATAGCACAGACCAGCTGAGCTGGACTATGTTCAGAATGACTGGGCAGGTTCTATAAAAAACGCCACAAGGGGTGTTCCAGAATCTATTGTCAGGGGGTGAGCAACGCGTGTGTGTATATATATAGAAAACCAAAAAAAATACACGAATATCGGCCCCAATACTGGGAAATGGCACCACTAATCCCCTGTTCTGTGGAGTAAAATAAATACCGGAAAGATAGTCTGTCGATACTATCCTCTAGGCCCCTAGTGTACAGGGCAAAAAAAACAAAAGCAAGTATTTCAATAAGGAGAGCGCTAGACCTATGATTCCTAGATAAACACCATACTGAGATACGTATAAATAAAAGTTGTATATAGACTTTTATTAATCGTACAAAACACAACCCTATGCCCCCACTAAATAATACACAATATACATAACCATAAGATATCTAAAACATATACTGGATAAGAGCTCCTAAAAAATATATATCCAGCACATATATGCAAAAAGTATATATAAAAAAGATAAAAAATAAAAAGTAAAAAATATATATTTGTATAAAGTCAATAGTTGGTTGGAACTACAATATAATGTTTGCAAATAGCAACAAATACCTGTTATATATAGTCCGTCCTATTATAGCGGACAGGCACCCATTAATGAAAAATTAGTTGGTGATATATTGCAACCCCACTTCAATGCTCTTTTCTTTTATGGTGACTGCAACATTGTATCTTGTAGTTCTTTTAAGCCGGCAGTGTAAACTTGTCAAAGATCAATTCTATATACAACTTTTATTTATATGTATCTCAATATGGTGTTAATCTAGGAATCATAGCCTAGCGCTCTCCTTATTAAAAAAAAAAATAAAAAAAATATATATATATGTGTGTGTGTGTGTGTGTGTGTGTGTATACACACGTTGCTCACTGACAATAAATTCCATATATAGCAACATGGATGTATATGTGTTATGTGACAGAATCCAGGACCATGTATATATCAGCCAGAGGATACAACAAGCAGTTTATCCAGGCTATTAAATGATTACGTTTTTTTCCCATTTTAGCACACCTGCTCCTGGCTAATTATCTCAAACGTATAGAGTAGACCTGAAACAGCAGGATGGAGTCAGGCTGCACTGGGACAGTGTGTCTGGAGACCTACAAGCTGTGTGCCTCTGAAACCAAGGAGCGGTGCGAAAGCTGCTTAACTGAAAAAGACTGCATGTTAATTTACTTTATTTTGTACTGGAACCCAGAATAGCTGGGTCTTTAACTGGTAGTGAAAGAACTACTGTGAGTTAGCCTCCTGAAAGGAGTAGGCCTGTTTATGTGTGTACTTTTTATTTGGAACCAAAAACCTGTTTGATTTAAAGGGGAAGCATACCCTAAAAGTAGAAATAGTCTTTTCTTTTGTTGTTGCTGTTTATAATAAACTGGATTGAAGTTACAACCTCCTGGCTGTCCTGAACTGAACTTACCACAGTATGTGTATATATATAAGGTTATAGGTGCACGTCCCATATAAAAATTTGATACAAGTGAATAAATATACTCAGCCTGGGGTGCTTTGTAAAGCGTCAGCATATAGGAATCAAATGCAGCGAAAAAAAGTAGTCAATTTACTGCATCAATGCCAAACGTTTTCGGTCCATATAGGACCTTCCTCAGGGCAAATTATTACAATAGACTGCAATCTAACATTATATACTGAACAAAATACCCAACATACCTCATTCTCGTGCTTCAAAGGCACCAAAATGCAGCATCCCCACTAACACAGAGATATGACGTCATGAGGGAAACGCACAGTTGCTAAGCATCTTATACACAAACAAAATACAATACATCATATTCTCATACCCTGCCATGATGGCTGAGGACACAGCAGGCTACAAGAAGACTAACTAGAATTTACACAAATGGGCTAGTGAGCTACTACGTGTCAGATATGAGATGGAAAAACATTGTATCATTCAGCGCATAGCAGAGCTAAAAGAAATGTAGACTAGTGCTGATCCTTCAATCAATCTATGTTGCAAGATAAAGTCACTTACTGATTTGTAAATGCCAGGATCCAGGTCTCCATAGCGTTGCACCTCTTATTTAGTCCCAATCATAATAATAATATTATTGAAGTCACATATTGCCATGCCTCTACTCTACCTCAATGTCATTTATTAGCGGATTAGTAATGTGCTTCAAACTACTGGGTCCCAAGTCTCCATAATGATGCACCGCATACTCAGTTCAAGTGCTAGTAATAATTTGATGAAAGTATTGTACTTCGGGTCTCCATGACATTGCACTACAAAAATGACTTTAAATGACAGGATCACGGTGTACTCCAGAGTGTGGAATGACCATATGTAGATATCCAAATAGACATGTTAATAACTGTCGGATCTTCTCCCTTGTCTCTAGTATCCAGGCTATATCCAGTGCATACTGGTAGGGTGTCAAAGCTGTCAGTCACTGGCTCACAAATGGTAACTGATCACTGAATACAGCCGCAACAAAATTCAAGTGCTCAACGGTTTGGTTTCTGTGATCACTAGTCCATGCCATTACTGTCACATCTTATGTAGTGAAAAATGATCATGTAGTACGCTTACCTGTGCTATCTTCTTTATAGCAGAGCGACATACTGGGTCTGTCAATCAAAAGACACCTCTCACTCGTGCACTCAGTTCTGTGGATACAAGATAAACATAAAAGGATAAATTGTAGTGATGGGTGTTAGAGCTAAATCTCGTGGATTATACCACAGAGAGGACTCTTATTTTTCACCCCACTCAGTGTTCCTTATAGCCACCTTATTCCTTTAAGAACAACAATAATGTAGCAACAGGGGGCAATCCAGCTTAGAGAAGGCAAATGTCCATGTGTGTGTAGGCAACTGGATGCTAAAAATGACTACCCCATCAATCTGACAACATAGAGCCAAACATGACATAGTCCAGATGGTAGAAGAACTTACACAAGGCACATATGAAGGATAAAGAAGCAAACTGCATAAGTGGGGGTCAGGGGAACATATATCCAACCAAATAAACTGCAGGAGACCTGATACCCCCACCCACCACACATGCAGGACAAAACATGATAGAAAACAGGATAACTGTAGTTCATGGTTAAGGCCTTTCGGTGATAGGGTCTCATATTAAAATATTAGTCTGGGCTAATCTAATCTCTGTTTCATATTGCCAGCCTTTGTAACATTTCCTGCAAATCTAGCAGCACATAGCAAACACATTTATAAAAACTACAGACAGCACAAGTCTGCCCATAATCCTGAGCTCTGTTAGTGAATTATTTTTGTAACCTCTAGGACTTATACATTTGCTGGCTGGTGCATTCAGTAAAGCAAATTAAGCAAATGAACAGACTGTCATGTGTAATAAATCTATGACCTTGAAGAACTTAGAATGCATACAGTGTCAAGCCAGAACAGAGACTGGGCAAGGACGAGGCAGCAGATTGATCACTTTACCTGCAATTCAGTGAGACTCAGAACAGACAATTTTTCTTGATGTTATTTTCAGATTGATGTATGAAGAGATATTTCCCTGTGCCAAGCACAGTTCATACATAATTTTATATTGCCACTCTATAAATCTCAACAGTGATAGAACCTTTCACAGCTGACAAGGTATGCAAACAGCAGCAAGAAAGCAGTAAAGAAAACCTTGGCCCTTCTTGAAGCTGAATAAAAAAAATCTTAAACAGTTGGAATTCAAAGAAACTCTAAGCTTATCCCGATTCATCTATCTCAAAAGCATAAAAAAACCTGTAAAGAACAACTGTCAGGGTTTTGTTTTGTTTGTTGTATTTTGGAAAGAAAAGGGAATGGCATTTACTGGTATGAGTTTATTTGATTCAAATGAACAAGGAAATCTAAATTATTGCATGTGGATTGAATTGAAATGCACATGCCTTAGTGTACACTGTTCTTTTTACAATAGCTATCTGGTGTCATGATTTCCAACACTAACCAGCAAGTTAGCTATAAAAACAAGGTATTTGAAGTGCGATGACCTGGCTTGAATCTCAATATCTGCTCTACTTGTAGCCTTGGGCAAGGTGTTTTCTCTGCATATGCCTCTCGCACCAGAATTAAATTATTAGGCATTGGTAGGTAACCTTAGGCCCTCAAGCCTTTCAGGACAATTCCTGTTATCCCCAGCCAGCCGTAGGGAATTGTAGTCCTGTACAACTGGAGGGACTCAAGTTGCCCAGTTCTGCTGTAAGCTCTTGGGGGTATTGTAGTAATTTTCTAACTATATATATATATGTGTCCTGTCAGGAGCTAAATGTAAAAACAAAATGACAATATTTTTCCTTGTATGTTTCTGATTTCAAACTGCTGTCAGTATACGGCATGACATTTTGATTAATCTATCTTTAACCCTTATATCCTGCAGCTAAAGACACAAAATCAATATCAGTATTTTTTAAAGGATCACAAAAATGTTACAATGAAGGAAAAGTGTAGGGCTTTTCCTGCTGAGTAAAAAGCTGAGTAAAAAAAATAAAAGTGATTCTACTGTTAGATCATCATTCAAAAGTTGTTGTTCAAACTGTCACAAAGCGGTGGAGCTGTTACTATCATATTCAATAGGGAGACATGGTTTGAAAAACTGTCTGGAAACGAAGTTGCTCTGTAGCTATCAGTCTGAGTTGTGATACATTTTGAATGAATCATCTCCCAGGAGTAGGAGTAACCTTGCTATACTTACCAGTAAAAGCCATAGAATGTATATTGTTGTATTGCTTTTCATAATACATTTTACTATTCCTTTACTATATTAACATTAATTTATGTATTCTTTGGATGTTAAAGATATCTCCAACTGCAATGTTTCTAGCAACCAAGAAATTAACTTAAAATGTTAGAAACACTGGAGCTAGACACCACTTTTAAGTGGCAGTTAGGAATATTAGGAGCCAGTTCAGGGATTTATATACACAGATGTATATAAAATACCTCCCAAAATGTAGGAACCACAAGTAAAAATTTAGAAGCATGAGCACCCAGACTCTTAGATTTTTGTACCATAAATTACATTAAAGAAATATTAAACCTTATTACTAAAACTAGCTGAAAAGAGTGGTCATGTGTCCCTCAGTTCTGCAATCCTAATCCAGTATCTCAGGGGTTAACCTTCAAGTTCCAGGGAGGTATCCAACACATTGGGGCAGATTCACTAAGCAGTGATAAAGAGGTGATAAAGTGGAGATAACTTCTCCAGTTTATCGTTTCTCCGATTCCTATGTTATTCTATGGAGCTTATGCACTAACATTTCTTCATCTTTGGAGATCTTAATGAATAGACTCCATAGAAAAACGTAAGAGCTGGAGAAGTGATAAACTGGAGACATCATTCCCACTTTATCACCTCTTTATCACCGCTTAGTGATCCCCCCCCCGTGTTGGATACCTCCCTGGAACTTGAAGGGTTAACCCCTGAGCTACTGGAGCTCTGGCACACCAAGGGTTAATACACAATTCCATGATGATTCCTGCTTGATCCAAGACTGGTAATATGGCATCTGAGAGGGACAAACTTCCTGATTTCTCAAACCCAACGTATTACTGCAATTGTGCATAGTCAAAATTCCCACTCTGTGTAATCCCAGTAGTGTTTTTGTACTTGGAATAAATGTATTATCTGGGTCCAGTAAATTCAGCTGGTGTCCTTTTCATTTTACCCACTCTTTTTAAAAATGTCACTGATAAGTAAATGCAATCCCATTGAAAGAAACTGTAAGAAGCATGATCTGAGAGAGTTGACAGGAATCCACTATACAAGACTCTATTTTGTCTTAGAAGACACTGCCCCTTTAATAGATAAATACATACAGACCAATTTGTCTCTTTCAGACTACCTAAAATATCTGGGTTAGTCTGCTTCTAACTTCTCTAACAATGTTTCAGTTGGTTCCATAATTCAATCATGTGACTAATAATCCATCATTCTGAATTCTATAAAGAGCAAAGGCCTGTATTTATGAAACTAGAGTTATTCTGGAGTAAACCAACTGCACCAAAAGGGACAAGTAAAAGTTCCTAAATGCCCATGCACTTCAATAGAGCTTTTTAACCCCTTGAATGCCAGATATGTCTACAGTGCATTGCTTCTTAATGCACTTGATTCCTCTCTAGCATTCAAGGGGTTAAAAGCCCAATTTAATTTAACAGGATTTTTTATTTGTCCCCTTTGACGCAGTTAGTGAACTCCTGAATAACTTTAATTTGCTTTTATAGATATGGGTGATAATCCTTTTCTGGTATCATGAATGCTAATATTTCTCCTTGTAAGTTATACAGTTGCCCTAGATGTAGACTGCCTTGTACTATACATAAACATTCCCATGCCTGGAGATACTAATAGCACTTACCTTCTGACATTGAAGCCTTTACTAAAACCCTACCCTGACATGCTACAGGCTGTAATAATGAAAGAGTTATTGTTTTCCAAACTCATAGCAACTGTTCACATATAAAATGGATTCTGGCATCCACGCCACTTATTGTAAATTGGATGCATTATAATAAATCTCATATACAACACAAATATTATCTGTATAAAAATGTACTACAATATTTATATTTTAATAATTAGGGTTTACTGCTCTTTAATTCTTAAAGGACTAGAATAGAATGATAAACATTGCTCTTTAAGCAGCTAGTGCAAGAAACATGCATAATCTCTATTTACTATGTGATTTTGATGGAAAAATGGTTAGCTCAAAATTTTACTGAATTTCACGTTTTTTATGAATTTACAAACGTGTGCGATTTTATTCAGGAAGGCTTTTCAAAAAGTGGGTGTGGCTAAAATGTATGACGTTTTGTGAGTGGGTGTTACAGTTTACTGACACTCAGACAAGGTATAAGTAAAAACACAGTTTATTTGAACTGAAAATCAGGAATAGCGCCCCTGGGGGCCAGGTCAGGCATATACAGACTGGTATAAAGCAGTAATAAACAAAATATGGAATAGTACTGTATAGCAGGATAGACAAGGGTTAAGGAATAACCCACTGATCAGTCACAATGATGGTAGGCTGACAACGCCCAGCTGAACCAATAAGTCTCTGGAAGAATACACGATCAGTAGTAGGCTTGCTCAAATCACTCTCATATAGCTGTTACAAAAGGACGCCCAAGGAGACTGCATAAGCAACCAGAGCTGAGAGAACTCCAGGAGGAGTGAATGGATAAGTGCTAGCAGAACTGGTAAACGGAACCGGTGAAGCCCTTGAACGTACAGGAGTACTGTTGTGAGCCAAATGAGATCAGAGCCAGGTCACCCACTAGGTGCCAACAGGTTAACACTATGCCAGCCACCGCGAGCCATGCACAGGAATGCGATGAATGAGATACACACGAGCAATGACTAGCGCCCAGACACCCTTCCGGTGCCGTATCAGTACCATACAGCGAGAGCAAACGGAGGCCACTGCACCGGGAGGTGCATGCACGGTAACCCACGTACCGGAACTAAACTGCTCTGCTAAAGCCACGGACAGACTAGGTACAAAGCGCAGCTCGGACAGTGTAAGCGGCTCTGATCGTATAATAAAGCTTGGCAAGTGTATTCGGCTCTGCAATGTAGGCAACACACACAGTAACTGGATCGGGCCTGTACAGCCATAGAGGGGCAGCTCAGCTAGCATACAACAGCTCGGTAAACGAAGGCCACGGTGCAGCGCCAATGAGAGTGAATGAACGGAGCCCCACTACTACAGTTCAGAATGTCGCCGTCGGGCGATCTGGAACACAGGAACTCAGGAACTGATGAGCAACCGGCAGCGATGACCGGAACCAGGGATCCCTCGATCAGGAACGTCAGCCACAGCCAGTTCGGTAACGGAGTAGGAACGTCAGCCACAGCCAGGTCGGTAACGGAGCAGGAACGTCAGCCACAGCCAGGTCGATAACGGAGCAGGAACGTCAGCCACAGCCAGGTCGATAACGGAGCAGGAACGTCAGCCACAGCCAGGTCGGTAACGGAGCAGGAAGTCAGACAGCGCAGGAATCCAATCAGAGAGCAGGAACAGAGAATGGTCAGACGAGCCGGATCGGTACACAGGAACACAGTAACTCAGCAAGAGGCTCAACTTCAGGAACACCACGAAAGGGCATCAGACAGCTGTCACAGGCCCAGTATAAAAAGGAACATCCTGGGCGGGCCAAACCATCTGCACCAATGCACAAGTATCATCAGTGTGACTGACAGGGAATCACGGGCACCGTGATAGTACCCCCCTCTCAAAGACCCCCTCTCCTGCCTGCTGGTTTGGGTTTGTGCGGATATTTAGAGTGAAAATTGCGTAATAAACGTGGAGCATGTAGGTCTTTTTGGTCCACCCATGAACGTTCCTCAGGCCCGTAGCCTCTCCAGTGGACCAAATATTGCAATTTACCTCTAAATCTCCTGGAGTCAATAATACTCTGAACTTCATATTCCTCTTGACCTTGAACATCCACCGGCCCAGGAACCACCGGAGTGGTGGTATAACGGTTGCAAACCAAGGGTTACAGTAGTGATACATGGAACACATTATGAATGCGCATAGATGCAGGAAGTTCTAGTGCGTATGCCACGGGGTTAACCTTACGGATAATCTTAAATGGACCAATGAACCGGAGAGCCAATTTGTTGGATGGTACTTGCAAATTTAGATTCCTGGAGGAGAGCCATACCCTGTCCCCAACCTGAAATGAGACCGCTGGCAACCGTCTGCGATTAGCATGCCGCTGTTGACGCTGAAAGGATTGGCTGAGGGACCTTTGCACCTGTGCCCATGTGGAGCGGAGTTGCTCAATGTGCTCATCCAGAGCCGGAATCTGTTGTGACTGAAATGAGTCTGGGAGCAGACAAGGCTGGAACCCGTAGTTGACAAGAAACGGGGAGCTCCCAGACGATGAATTGACCGCACAGTTCCTGGCGAACTCTGCCCACGGCAACAGGTCGGCCCAATTGTCATGATGATCAGTCACAAAGCAACGCAAAAACTGCTCCAGTCCCTGATTGGCACGCTCAGCGGCCCCGTTGGTCTGGGGATGGTAGGCGGAGGAAAAGGACAATTGTATGCCCATTTGGCTACAGAATGCCCTCCAGAATCTCAAGACGAATTGACTCCCTCGGTCAGATACTATTACTCTGGGAACCCCGTGCAAGCGAAATACCTCTTTGGCAAAGACTGTTGCCAATTCCTGGGCCGAAGGGAGACCAGAGAGGGGCACGAAATGAGCCATCTTAGAGAACCTGTCCACCACCATTAGAATAAAAGTATAGCCCTTGGATGATGCCAATTCTCCCAGAAAGTCAATGGAGATGTGTGACCATGGGCGTTTGCCATTAGGTACTGGTTGGAGCAACCCCACTGGGAGGTGTCTGGGAGACTTATTACGGGCACATGTGGCACAAGCAGACGTAAATGCCGCACAGTCAGCTCTTAGAGAAGGCCACCAAAACATTTGTGATAGAGACCATACTAGCTGATCTCGGCCAATGTGCCCAGCTGCCTTCGAGAAGTGATAGTATTCAAGTAATTGGACCCGTAAAGGTTCATCCACAAAACACTTGCCAACTGGGGTTTCCGGAGGTGCCCTGGCCTGGGATGCCAATATTTGTTCCCCCAATGGCGAAGTGATGCTAGTACGTATCGTGGCCAGAATTCTGTCAGGCTGAATAATAGGAACCGGGGTTTCATCCCTCTCAATGTCTGTGCAAAATTGCCTGGACAAGGCATCAGCTCTCACGTTTTTTGATCCAGGCAAGTAGGACACTATAAAGTTAAACCTTGACAGAAACAGTGCCCACCTAGCCTGGCGAGATGACAACCTTTTAGCCTCTGAAAGGTAAATCAAATTTTTGTGGTCAGTAAGTATTAGTACTGGGGTTCTTGTACCCTCCAATAAATGTCGCCATTCTTTCAGTGCCAAGATTATAGCCAACAGCTCCCTGTCCCCAATTTCGTAATGGCTTTGGGCGCTGGATAGCTTTTTAGAAAAGAACCGGCATGGTCTCAGGTTGCCCCCTTCTTTCGGACGTTGGGAGAGGACTGCCCCTACCCCAACCTCAGAGGCATCGACCTCCAACGTAAATGGCAGGGAGGGGTTAGGGTGGGAAAGGATAGGAGCGGAGGCGAATGCAGATTTGAGAGTAGCAAAAGCCTTTTCAGCAGCATCAGACCATTGAGAGGGATTGGCTCCCTTATGCGTAAGGTCAGAGAGGGGTTTGATAATAGTGGAAAAATTCTGAATGAATTTCCTGTAATAATTGGAAAAACCCGAAAACCTTTGTATTGCTTTTAACCCTTTAGGTCGTGGCCACTGTAGGACTGCTGCCAATTTACCCTCATCCATGGCAATGCCATCATTAGAAATGACGAATCCCAGAAAGGGTACCTTGGAACAATGAAATTCGCATTTCTCCAATTTACAGAACAATTTGTTCTTGCGTAATCGTAGCAGGACTTCAGACACATCCAGAATGTGTTGGGTTAAATTGGCAGAGTGAATCAATATGTCATCGAGGTACACGACAACACAGGACTGTAATAAGTCACGGAGGATATCATTGATGAGTTCTTGAAACACGGCAGGTGCATTACATAAGCTGAATGGCATGACCAAATATTCATAATGACCCGACCTAGTATTGAATGCCGTTTTCCACTCATCCCCGGCCCTTATCCGTATCAGGTTGTAAACCGCACGTAAATCGAGTTTTGTAAATATAGATGAGCCCTTCAACCTGTCAAACAGTTCTGTAATGAGTGGGATAGGATATGCGTTTTTAGGCATCAATTTGTTAAGTCCTCGATAATCAATACAGGGTCGTAATTCTCCATTTTTCTTTTTTACAAAAAAAAATCCTGCACCTGCCGGAGATGAAGATTTATGAATTATCCCTCGCTTGAGGGCATCCTCAATGTATTCCTCCATGGCCAGATTCTCCTCACAGGACAACGGGTATGTCCTGCCCCTCGGTGGCACCACCCCCGGGGGCAAATCAACAGCGCAATCACACGGCCTATGCTGCGGCAATGCGCTAGCCTCTCCTTTACTGAATACGTCACTGAATTTGCTGTATTCAGCTGGCACGGAGGGAGAGGTACATAGAACCTTAATTGGATGCGACAAACAATGCCCAGAACAGTAATCAGACCACGACTTGACCTCACATGTTTGCCAGTCAAACTGGGGGTTGTGTAAAAATAACCAAGGGAACCCCAATATGACCGCATGATGGGGTGAATGCATAATCTGAAAACAGACCCTCTCCTGGTGGAGAGCCCCAATATTCATAGAGATAGGTGTAGTTTCCATGGTGATGAATGCGGGTTCTAGCGGTCTGCCATCAATGGCTTCAATGGCTAAAGGCGTATCTTTTTTGGACAGCGGAATACTGTGCGTCTCAGCAAATGTCTTGTCCATAAAATAGCCTGCAGCGCCAGAATCTATTAATGCTAGTGCCTCAACCGCTTGATCACCTACAGGGAAGCACACCAAAATGATGGGTTTCTTGGAACAGGGATCTGGGGACGATTGTACACCACCTAGGGCCTGTCCCCCAAGGTACCCTAGGTGCGTGCGTTTCCCGGCCGTACCGGACAATTACGTAGCATGTGCCCATTCTTGCCACAATATAAACATAGGCCCTGCCTTCTGCGGTGTGCCCGCTCCTCCTTAGATAGCCTGGTGAACCTGAGTTGCATAGGTTCCCCCAGTTCGGTAACTCGATCAGGAGGATTGGGAGGCGAGGGTGGGTTTAAAGGGCCGTCGTGCCCATGGATTCTGGATCTAGCCCTTTTGGCCAAGTGCCTTTCTCGTATGCGTGTATCAATGAGCAATACGAAATCTATGTAATCATCCAAATCGGAATGTACCTCTCTGGCCGCAATTTCGTCTTTAATCACATCTGATAGTCCCTGGGAGAAAGCTGCCACTAGAGCCTCATTATTCCACCCTACCTCTGCTGCCAGTATCCGAAATTCTATGGCGTACTCGCCTGCGGTGCGTTCGCCCATCTGAATCTCCATTAATCTTTTGGCAGCAGAGGAGGTTCTCCCAGGCAGCTCGAATACTCTCCGAAACTGCTTGACAAACTCGTCAAAATCTTATGTACATGGTTTGGCCTTCTCCCATAGTGGGCTAGCCCATGCCAGGGCTTTACCCGTTAATAGAGATATCATGAATCCCACCTTACTACGGTCGTTCAGAAAAGCGTGAGGCGTGAGTTCTAGAAATATCTCAAGTTGGTTAATAAACCCTCTACACAGGGTGGGTTCGCCATTGTATCTCAATGGTAACGGCGCCGCCGCAGTTAAACTTCTGGAGACAGCAACCATTTGACCAGCAACGTGATCCGGTGTCACAACTGGGGGGACCACCGGATTTTGGTTAGGTTTCTCAAGGTGTACCGTACGTTCTAGCAATGTTTGCATGGCCAGTGCCAACTGGTCCAAGCGCTGCTCGTGCACCTCCGTCCTCCAGTGGAGGTTCTGTGTATTACTGTCACCTTTACCGTCAGAGGTCATGGCCCTTTCGTACTGTTACGGTTTACTGACACTCAGACAAGGTATAAGTAAAAACACAGTTTATTTGAACTGAAAATCAGGAATAGCGCCCCTGGGGGCCAGGTCAGGCATATACAGACTGGTATAAAGCAGTAATAAACGAAATATGGAATAGTACTGTATAGCAGGATAGACAAGGGTTAAGGAATAACCCACTGATCAGTCACAATGATGGTAGGCTGACAACGCCCAGCTGAACCAAAAAGTCTCTGGAAGAATACACGATCAGTATTAGGCTTGCTCAAATCACTCTCATATAGCTGTTACAAAAGGACGCCCAAGGAGACTGCATAAGCAACCAGAGCTGAGAGAACTCCAGGAGGAGTGAATGGATAAGTGCTAGCAGAACTGGTAAACGGAACCGGTGAAGCCCTTGAACGTACAGGAGTACTGTTGTGAGCCAAATGAGATCAGAGCCAGGTCACCCACTAGGTGCCAACAGGTTAACACTATGCCAGCCACCGCGAGCCATGCACAGGAATGCGATGAATGAGATACACACGAGCAATGACTAGCGCCCAGACACCCTTCCGGTGCCGTATCAGTACCATACAGCGAGAGCAAACAGAGGCCACTGCACCGGGAGGTGCATGCACGGTAACCCACGTACCGGAACTAAACTGCTCTGCTAAAGCCACGGACAGACTAGGTACAAAGCGCAGCTCGGACAGTGTAAGCGGCTCTGATCGTATAATAAAGCTTGGCAAGTGTATTCGGCTCTGCAATGTAGGCAACACACACAGTAACTGGATCGGGCCTGTAAAGCCACAGAGGGGCAGCTCAGCTAGCATACAACAGCTCGGTAAACGAAGGCCACGGTGCAGCGCCAATGAGAGTGAATGAACGGAGCCCCACTACTACAGTTCAGAATGTCGCCGTCGGGCGATCTGGAACACAGGAACTCAGGAACTGATGAGCAACCGGCAGCGATGACCGGAACCAGGGATCCCTCGATCAGGAACGTCAGCCACAGCCAGTTCGGTAACGGAGTAGGAACGTCAGCCACAGCCAGGTCGGTAACGGAGCAGGAACGTCAGCCACAGCCAGGTCGATAACGGAGCAGGAACGTCAGCCACAGCCAGGTCGATAACGGAGCAGGAACTTCAGCCACAGCCAGGTCGGTAACAGAGCAGGAAGTCAGACAGCACAGGAATCCAATCAGAGAGCAGGAACAGAGAATGGTCAGACGAGCCGGATCGGTACACAGGAACACAGTAACTCAGCAAGAGGCTCAACTTCAGGAACACCACGAAAGGGCATCAGACAGCTGTCACAGGCCCAGTATAAAAAGGAACATCCTGGGCGGGCCAAACCATCTGCACCAATGCACAGGTATCATCAGTGTGACTGACAGGGAATCACGGGCACCGTGATAGTGGGTTAGTGATTGTGCCTACTTAGCACACATTTTCATACATCTGGCTGACTTTACCATTGATTTAGGCACATGTGCTTAATTTGTAGTTAATTGAGGAGAATTTGCTATTCTGCATCAAGGAGCTGCTATGTTGTAATCACAAATAATTGTATTTAGGATTTATTTTTTATTAACTGAACCCCAATCCCAGTAAACACACCTCCCCAAAAAACATCCCTTGTTCAACTGATTCTTTCCCCACATTCCACCAATACAGGCACCCTCATGCCCCTTTTATACTATGCCTTTGGGAAATAAATTTCAGTTTGAGGCCAAATTTTTTGCCCATCCCTAATAAATATGAGGATTTTGTTTCATAATTTGTCCAAAAAATGTATAAGCTTTGTATTCTATGCGCCCAATGCATGGCACACATTTGCATATTATGTATGTAGAAGCTCAGATCTGTGATTTGTCTTGTATTTGCACTTTAGGTTTCTGGCTAATACTTGGGGACTGGAGAACCCCCTCATTCCTTGCTGCCTACTATACCTTAGACACTTTACCTTTTTTCTAATTGTATTATTTATATGCATATATTATGGTGAGTTAGAGCACTGAGCTATTCTTGTTCTTTGCTCTTTCTGCACATCTCCTTTGCTCATTATAGCTGCTTCTTGTTCTATTTGAACTCACTAATAAAACATATAAATGTTTCATTTGCACTGTGTCTCTCTTTAAGGGCCTTTAAAAGCATGGTTTTTGCCCTGTCTTAGCTTGTACACACCTTGTCTGTTTGCAGTCAATTATTCCTAATGTAACCAGTGAGGACATTTTGGTCTAGAAGGAGGGCTTGTGGACCCACAATCCTCTTCAGCTAGTATCCACTTAAAGCAGACCTACAAAGTTTGCTTTATATCTGATAAGTCCTCCTTTACACCTTTTTAAACAGTTGTATTTCTTTTGTTTTTAATGCAGACATTGTGACCCTCAAGCAGTATATATTTACTACATTAAAGGGTCCCCTCCAATGTGTTTATTTAGAACAACTCATCAAGGAATGTTTTTAATTTAGATAGGGCTTTACATGTACATTAGACAAGGACTTGCCAGATATTGAGCTATCTTGACAAGGTTGGCAAGCTTATACATTTTTTGGCCAGATTATGGAACAAAATCCTTATATTAACACAATATAGGGCACACATTTTATATGGAGAAGCACAGGTCTATTTTTTTATCTTGTTAAACAGAAAAACATACCTGTCTTTCATTAGTTCTGCTGTAAAGCTACACAATCTCAGCAACTACAATATAAGAATCAATCAAAAGACACATGTGCATTACTTCATGTAGATTGCTTATATGTGAACCTGAATAGAGCACAAATCACTGCCCAATCATACATATTAACTGAAGTTTATGTTTTTGTTGCGTATTTTGGACAAAATATGTTTAAACTTGCCATGCCAAAGCACCCAGTTTTAGGCAAGTTGTATCTAATACATTTTACCAAATAATATGCCTCACAAACTATATTATATTATAATATTATTATTATATTATAAGTTATAAGTAATGTCTTTATGTGTTTAGAGGGGACACCTGCAGTGAGTGGGTGGTGACCTCTAAACCTAAGATGCATGCACCTTCTTTAAACACAATCCATTTCTATACAGGTCTGCATCACCCACTTCTCTTATTTGCAATGAGCCTGAATAATATAACTTTCCAAAATTCTTTGAGGTTTTATCTATTTATTTTCATTTACTCAAGTGACTCAGAGTGATTATAATACAACTAGTTTTAAAGCCTGTGTACACGGGCCAACACTGGTGGTGCTGCAGTCGTGCGCAGTACTGACTGCCCACGACACGGCTGATACGGAGCGTGGCACTCCGAATTCAGACTAGAGTCCTCTCTGTGCACCTTCCTGGGACCGTTGGTGCGCAGAGACTCCGGTCTGAATTTTCAGCGCCCCGCTCAGTATCCTTAGCGAATTATAATATAGGATTTTTGTAATTATAACAGTGAAATTTACTAAACTAATGGGAAAAAGCTGCTAAAAAGATAAGTAGAAATTGTTAGCTAGTGAAAAAAAACAGTCTATGATATACATATACAACAATGAAGACTTAAGTGCTCCATGTATGAAGTGCAGCAAGGAATGAGAGAAGATCCACAAATCTCCATAATGAAACACAGCAAACTGAAGCCAATCATGTGATACTTCATTTCATATAAAATGCTCAAAGCAGAACCTGTGTATAAAATACATTACTGCCCATAACATCCACATATCCATATTTCTTCCTATAGTTTTGCCAAAATATGTTTAAACTTATGTGCCCCCCTAAGGCACCACATTTTAGGCAAGTCTTAATTACATATCATATGTTTCATGTACTGCTTTATATTAAAAAAATCTCTAACTAAAGTGTTTATGGCTTACACTTCCTGCTGTGGGCTCTCACTTCCCACAATAGTTTTATTTGAAATCTAAAGCTTTTCAAACTGTAACAAAGAGGTAAAGCTGTTACTATCACATGCTATGGATAATAGCCATCAGCTATGATATCTCTGGATCAGTCATCTTTGCTTTATCACCTCTTTATCATGCCTTAGTGCACAGCCCCCCAGGTGAACTGTAGATAAACTTTCTGGACAACAGAGGGAGCTGTTCATATAAAAACAAACAACATCTTAAACCGTAATAATTTTAGAATTAAGCATTTCCAAAAAGTGGGAGTACTCAATTTATTCACAAGGAACATCCCTTTTTTCATAAAGTTTACATGTCTTTTAGAGCAGTAGTTAGGTTTTATTTTTCCTGTTCAGTAAAACAAGCATCATCCCAATGGTATTATATTCTTCACCCATATGCTACTGTTTCTCAAACTATATATATAGAAATTGATTGTTAAAAAAAAGTAATAAGCAAAGAACAAAGCATTTTTTCATGCTAGTGAATCACATTAAATTAAGCAAAACAATATGGATTAAAATTGTTGATTGAGATTGAATATAACATACTCTAACAAAAACAAGTGAGCTATGCTTAAGCAGTGAGTGTGCTAAAATTATAGAAAAAAATCAAACAAGACATTAAGGGCTCAATTCTATTACCATCGCAAAAAATAAAACAGGCGCTATGTTTTTTTAAGTCAGTTTTTGCTATCCTATTACCCGACTTGTGAAAATTATGCTTAACGCCAGTCTAAAAAAAGGCCATAGGAAACAACTAAAAACAACGTGCAATTAGTATTCTATTAACCACGCTCAGTATTACCTGTTTTGTGGTTACATTTAAGTCGGAAATTCTGAGCCTCAGAGGTTGAGGCATAGAAGTCATAATGACAGTTTCAAAACCATCGTTGTTCGAACAAAAGCAGTGCAGAATACATTATACAGCATAGAAATCCGACATAAAGTGCCCCCTTCTACATAGTAACCCCCCCTTTTAAAAGTCAACTTGCAGTGCTTTCTTTCACCACTTTAATTCGACTAATATTATTCACATTCCACATTTTAACTCTTCCCCTTCAAAATTCGACTTGCAGTGCTTTCTTTCACATTAATTCAACAAATATTATACATTTGACATTTTAACCCTTCCCCTTGAAAATTTGACTACAGTGCTCTCATGACTTCCTTTCACTATTTAAATATTGTTCACAGTCAGCATTTTAACCCTTCCCCTTTAAAATTTGACTTATAGTGTTCCTTTGACCTTCTTTCTCCATTTTAATTTGAATAATATTGTTTCCATTCAACATTGTTTACTGTACAATTTTACTGCAAAATACAGACTATTTATGTGTCACAGTGATACCTGTACAAGAATGTATAACTTGCTGTGCTAAGTGTGAAAGACCTCTCACTCCTACTATTTGATGGCTAAACCCATTTGATGTGTTAATGCTACAGTAAGAAGTGATACTAACCCCTCCTTTACTTTTGTATAAGGAAGGTTACAGAATAAGTATGACCCAATTTACATAACAAGTGGTCTTTACATAACAAGAGATCTTTCACACTTAGCACAGCAAATTATACATTATTGTACAGAAATCACTGTGACACATTGATAGAGTGCCCCCCTTCAACATGTTAACCCCCCTTTATGAAAGTCAACTTAAAATGCTTTTTTTCACCAAATTAATTCTGCTAATATTGTTCACATTCTACATTTTAACCCCCCCCCCCCCTTGAAAATTCGGCTACAGTGCTCCTATGACTTTCTTTCACCATTTAAATTTGACTAATATTGTTCACATTAAACATTTTAACCCCCCCCTTGAAAATTCGACTACAGTGCTCCCATGACTTTCTTTCACCATTTAAATTCAACATTTTTCTTCTCCTACTTTTTGACATACCCTCGTATCTTGTATTGCAGGATTAACCCTATGAGTACCAGAGAGGTAGCAGCACATTGCAATGTGTTTGCTACCCATCTGGCACTCAGAAGGTTAAAAGAATTAGTGGAAACAGTGCTCCTCAATATTACATAAACCTATATCTTGATTCTAATGAGTAGCCTAAACTCTATTTTATGAGATCAGCTCT
This sequence comes from Rhinophrynus dorsalis, assembly GCA_037306005.1. NCBI lineage: Eukaryota > Metazoa > Chordata > Amphibia > Anura > Rhinophrynidae > Rhinophrynus > Rhinophrynus dorsalis. Next base: position 291,663,300 of record CM074721.1, read on the forward strand.
TAGTAAATAATAGGGATCTAATTTCCATTATCTTTATGAGCTACACTTACACTGCTGGTCGCTTGTGAGCCCTGGGCTGTAGAAGCCTCAGAGTTCTCACAGCCAGCGTGTGTATGTATGGCTTGTTGCCAAAAGCCGACAATAAGTTCCAATCTACCCTTGTAACAAAGTATTCAGTCAGTGTGCTCAAGAATACTTTGCTGCAAGGGCAGATTGGAACTTATTGTCGGCTTTTGGCAGCAAGCCATACATACACATGCTGACTGTGAGAACTCTGAGGCTTCTGCAGAGCAGGGTTCACAAGCGACTGGCAGTGTAAGGGTGGCTCATAAAGATAATGGAAGTTAAATGCCTATTATTTACTAAGAGCTGATCTCATAAAATAGAGTTTAGGCTACTTATTAGAATCAAGATATAGGTTAATGTAATATTGAGGAGCACTGTTTCCACTAATTCTTTTAACCCTTTGAGTGCCAGATGGGTAGCAAACACATTGCATTGTGTTTCTACCTCTCTGGTACTCATAGGGTTAATCTTTCAATACAAGATACGAGGGCATGTCAAAAAAAAAAAATAGGAGAAGAAAAATGTCAGCTAAAAATGGTCAAAGAAAGTAATGGGGAGCACTGTAGTCGAATTTTCAAGGAGGAGGGGTTAAAATGGTTAATGTGAACAATATTAGTTGAATTAAAATGGTGAAAGAAAGCACTGCAAGTCGACTTTTAAAAGGGGGGATTAATATGTCGAAAGGGGACACTGTCGGATTTTGTTATGTGGGGAACACATCTAACACTGAGCTTGATCTTTCTATTGTCAAATGTATGCCTATTTCCTTGGACTTTGAGATTTTGTGCGTTTTTTTGTAGACAGTAGTCGAAAAAAAGCAGACCGCCAATTTTGTTACTACTCTGAAAAGTGCTGTCTACGCCGGTTTTGTTTTACTGTGGTTCTGCAATAGAATACTGATGTAACACGTTTGCAAAATTCACGCTACTTGTTTTTCTTGTAACGCTGGTTTAGCGCGGGTAATAGAATCAAGCCCTAAATGAGAGAGGTTACTCATACACACAATGTACTCTTGATCAAAAAAAAATTAGAAAATAATTAAATACATATTGGGTTTATAAATCACACTTCATTGAATAAAACAGACCCCAAAAATGTTGATATTACACATGAAACAAACTTGTTCAAACCAAATATTAGAGAAAAAAGGATTAGTTTGTGAAATAGAAATTAATTAAGGGAGTGCATGAAAAAAAGTTGATCACATGCACGAAACACTCGATCAAACAAAAAATAGCCCTTTTTGATCAAGCTAGCATGGGAACCCAAGTTCCTCAAAAGAAAAGGTCAAATAATGCTAGATCGAGCAGAACATTAGCAGAAAAAAATGTTGATTGCTAGCAAAACATGCTCAATTGAAGAAAACATGAGAAAAAAAATGTTAATTGTACTCATCATGCACACTTGATAGAATAAAATATTGGACAGAAAAGGTTGGCAGTGCTTGCAAATCACACTTCATCAGTCAAAAATGTTAATGGAAATAAAAGGTTGATAACTATGAGAAGCACTCTCAACTGAACAAAAGCTAGTGCTCTCCCTTGCCCCCCCCTCTGGATGCCCATGAATATAGGGTGCACCATGTTCAATATAGCTAGTGTAAGTTAGAGGAAGGTCATCTGTACATTTGGAGTTAGTGCCCCCTAAAACCTCACAGCCCCCTAAAATCCCTCTCTTGGCTCCTTCTCCCAAGGCTTTTCAGTAATCTGCCCTGGACTAGGGGTCATATGCACAAAAATGGCATAATCTGGTGTCAAACTAATTGCACCATAGGGAACAAATACTCATCGCTTTAAATGGCTCTTTTAACTACTTGAATGCTACAGAAGTTTCCAAAGAATTATTTCACAATGCACTGGAGACTTCTCAAGCATTCATTTAAATCAAATATAATTTTTTGTTTATTTCCTGTGGTGTACTTGGTTTTCCCCAGATTTTCTCTATTTGTATTTGTGGATATGTTTGTATTTAGTGGGCACGGCTACACCAATCTAATGCTGCTGTCAACCACAGTGAAAGGTAAAATCCTGGACTATGGTGCCATTCACATGGGATACTATTGCCTCGTGTGATCACTTAGATGTCTAGCACACTGCTACTGTGATATCTCAAGAATGAAGTAAAGTTGCAGTCAGGGTCATTTCATGGACAGTGTTCCAAATGTGGCCACACACAGGGGGCCATATGGACAAAGAAATCTAGAGAGGGGGTAGCATGGTTTCCTCCTCGTTCACCACTCAAAAATAAGAATGGGTGCTCAGACTTTTGCAGGGAAGTGCGTTTAACCCTTTTCTGGAAGGGTGTACAACACATTGGTCCACAAATATGGTTAAGGCACAAAGGATTTAATTTTGGGGCCACATCCACACATGATTTGTGGGGCACCTTAATATCATTGCAAACACCGCTACTCAAACTCTTGCCTTTTGATGCTACAACAACTGAAGAAATAGGAGAAGCAGAGATGTACAGTAATTAATATATTATTAATATATTATTATATATATATTATATTCAAGTGACCATTGGAGAGACTGATCAATTCTACAGCTTATTGCTGCTCTGACCTCAGCACCTCATACCTTCAGTTTCTAGTGAAAAGCAAGGAGAGATAAAGAGCAGTTTTCATCAGAAACATGGGCATGCCAAGTATAGTTATTTTATCATTTGTATAAGTTTTAAAAGAGATCAGTTCTGTCTCTACCTGACCAATACCATAATCAGTCTCTTATAAACACAATTGGTATATGTTAACAAAGTGGTGGGCATCTACGGGTTAGAAATTTATTAGAACAAACAAAAGAGGAAAGGTCTGATGCTACCGATAGGTTAACTCAATATGTGTTACCCTCAGATAGCTTTCCTATAATAATCCGTTTATACGTCACTGTGCTTGAGTCACGATCATCTTTACTGACAAATATATTTTTGACAATTTTTAATTTTCAATTTAAAACACTTTCAATATTTTTAAAAATGATTGACTGTGACACAACCCCTTTCTCACAGTCAAATTAAAATCATTAACTTTGTAGGGAGTAATGGCTCAACCATACATGGACTAAGAAGCCTTTATTTTATGAGATTGATATATGTAGGATTAAACCTTGTTTAACCAGAAGTGTGGTGTTCATCCACCCTATATAGAAACATATGTGATATTTACACTTGTTGGTTAACTGAGCTTGCTTTGCTCTAGTTATTTCCTCAGCTGTATGAAACCACCAGGTACATCATTAGTTTAGATCATCAGTATTTTAAATGTGTTGATTACCTACCCTGCTGGGTTTCCCCGCTGGGTTCTTTGTACACTTCGTATTCTATACCTAGCATATTCAATCCCATTGGCCTAGGTTGGAGTCTAATTAAGATCCAATTATTTCAGCACGGTCCTCCCCAGTGGCTATGTGATCCCTGCTGGGGTGAGTGGGACGCAGGTCCTCACAACAGCCCCAAGATTATTGTCCCTTCCCCTGCTGCTACTGCCCTGGAGAATTGGAATTGTGTGCTCTCTAGGGGCACTGATATTCCTACCACAGGGAGTGGGACCACGGTCCTCCCCAGTGCCTATGTGACCCATGATGTGGTGAGTGGGACTCAGGTCCTCCCCTGCAGCCACAAGATTGTGGCCCCTGAATCTGTTGACCCCAGTCTGGGGAGGGTGATCAGTTACTCACCAGGACCAGTGATGCCTTAGTGGTAGAGAGGGAGACCCCTGTCCCCTCCACTGGGCCCCTGTACCTTGCCCCAGCACAGAAAAGTGGGAGCAACAGTCTCTCCTACAATGTTGGGGTACTTGCCCTATGAAAAAGGGGAGATGCCTTCATCCTCCCACTGTGTGGCCCCAGCTTGGACCCCGGGGATTCAAAAAAGGGCTGCCAGGGCTGTCAATAAAGATGATCATGACTCACACACAGTGATGTATAAACAGATTATTATAGGTATGATATCTGAAGGTATCACATATTGAGTTAGCATCATACCTTTCCTCTTCTGTTTATTCTCATAATCAGTCTCTGCCTTCAGTCCGCCTTGCCTTTGTTACCTCCCTTCCCCCTGACTCTCATCTTACCATTCCTCCTCTTAGGTTTCTCTCCTCCAGGACTCCCTGTCTACCTCAATTTAACTCCCACTGCTACAATCTATGCTGCTCATCACTCCCATTGCCACAAACTGTAACCACTTCTACTTTTTATAACCCCCTACCACTCATAACCAGCACACTAGTCTGGCTCCCATAGCCACCCTGCATTTCTACTTTCCCTTAACCCTGCCTTCTTGTCCCCCACAAACATGCCTTTATGTCTCCCCTGACCCACTTTTTTCTCGTCTTTCCTCTTGCCTTTCTGACACCCTCCTCTCCCCCTGGCTGTCTGCTTGTCTTTCTGTTTTGTCTCCTTACCTATGCATTACTGCATTTCTTTACTCATGATTCACAGATCAGCTTCTGTTTGCCATTTGTTTTAAGATTACACCATTTGAATAATCTGGATTTTCTCATTGTGCTATATCTCCCCTCTATTATGTTTTTATGCCTACCTCACCCCTGCCTTCCATCATACACCTCAAGTAACATCCTATCTCTTATCACCATCAGTCTCTCTACATCACCCCTTCTCTCTTCCTCCTCTCATCCCTTCTCTCATACTCGCCTTTCTTCTGTTGACTTAGACACCTGAATTTCCACCTTCTCTTGTCTGCTTCATTACCTCCTACCTCTGCTCACCACTTTCTCTCTCTCTCTCTTTCTCTCCTCCCCTTCAACCTCTGCATTTCTTTCACTTCTCACTGCCTTTCTCTGGCCCCCATTATCTCTTGACACTTCTTCATCTCCACCTCTTACGTATCATTCACTGCCTACCACTATCCTATTCACACAATGGGACCCAGTGTCTGGCTATGGCACTTACATGGGGTAACAATGAATGTTTGTAGGGCTGCATGAGTGTTTGCTTATCAATATGTATTCCTGTGATTAAGTCCCTCATACATTCCATTGCCATCTCTTTTAATGTTGTAATGTCTGCTGATATCATAATGTTTCACATGTCTCATGTATTGGTGTGATGCACTGCTTATCCTAAGTAATGTCTTGATACAATACTGGTCTCAGTTGATAGAATGTTATAAGTTTCTCATGTAAAAATGCAATGTTCTGATGGCATGATGTAAAAGTATGATACTCTTGCTGTCTCATTGATTTTTACCATTGTGGCTAAATGGGAATACTGATTGAAGAGAGATGTATTTGATGAAATGGTACCCTTAATCTTTGGTGTGTGTGTATGTGTGTGTGTATGCATATGTGTGGTGTATGTGTGGTTGAGTTTCTTTCACCATTTTGTGGCATCACACCCTTCTTTAAAAGCTAAGTTTGAGGTTCTGTGGTCCTGCTAGAAACTGTCCCACCCAACTCCATAGTCATCATATTCAGGACTTATGGAAGATATTATCTCTTGAACAAAGGCACAAAGTCAAAACTCAGCTGCCATTAGGATTTTCTGTCACCAGTGAATTAAGTTGAAAAAAGACACAAGTCCATCAATTTCAACATTTGCCTCATAACCCAGAGAAATGATAACTATTTAAGCTTTCCTGCTGCCAGATAAGCTAATCTTTATCTGAATTTCCTGTCTGCCTACTAATACACAGTATAACCCTGTATGTTGATATTATGCTTTCTATATCTATTTCCAGGTCATTTATAAAAATGTTAAAACCTGTGGACCAAGTACTGAACCCTGTGGTGCTACACTCTCAACTTTAATGCTGTTCCCAATTATTCAACCAGTTTCCTATCCATTTGCAAAGGTTATTCCCTACATTAGCTTTATATCAGCCTCCTGTGTGGCGCTGTATCAATTGCCTTTGCAAAATCTAGATATACTACATCTAAAGATTAGTCTGGCACAATCTATTCCTAATAAACTATGTTGATTCCTGCTAATATTCTTATTTCTGAGGTGTAATACTGAGTGTAATCCCTTATTATCCCTTCTAGCAGATTTTCCCATTACAGAGGTCAAACTCTCAGGTCTGTCATTCCCAGGTTCTGTTTCAGTTCCCTTCTTAAATAAAGGCACTACATTGGCTTTAAGAGTTCCTGAAGAACCTTTGCCACCAGGACCAGATGTTTTGTCAGTCTTAATTTTGTTCAGTCTTCCCATGACCTCTTCTTGTGTTAACCAAATATCTGATAATGGTATGGTTTTATTTGTTACTTGTTGAGATTCTTCTACTATTTCTTGTGCATTGTTCCAATGCAAAGAAAGTATTTAGATCAGCCTTTTTCTAATCCCCCCGATCAACTCAGCCATCTCATTTTTGAAAGGTCCAGTGCACTTCCACCTAATTTTCTTGCTATTTATGTATTTAAAATACTGTTTTGGATTAGTCTTGCTCTCCCTTGAAATTTGAGTTTCATTATCTATTTTTGCTAACCTAACTGCCCTTTTGCAATCTTTGTTGCAGTCCCTGTATTTCAAGAAATAATATTCTGTTCCTTCAGACTTACATAGTTTAATTGTCTTTTTTCCTTGCCATTTCTTTCTTTCATTTGCATTTAATCTCGTTGGCTCTGATCTGCTAATTTTGCATCTGTTCCACACTGGTATATACTGTTAAATACATTTCTGCAACCTAAATTTTAATTCTGACCATTTTTCCTCAGTATTTTTGCCTTAATAATGTATCCCAGTCTATGTGTTGCTTTGATGCAGAAGTAGCTTCGAAATGTTAAAAACATTTTGAAGCTACTTTTCCTTTAAAATATTTCCCTTAATGCTTTTATCTCTGGTTTCTTACAATAAATTTGCACTAAACACCCTTTTTCTATCAGGAAACTACAGCTATAAGAATACTTACAAGACCAAGTGATTCTTACTTTGTTTAAAGTGGCAGTACCTACTGTCATGAACAATCTTTCAGAACTTAGGTAGTTAATAATTTTAACCCATTGAGTGCCAGAGAGTTATCCAACACATTGCAACTCACTGCTTTGCATACCTCTCTGGGCACTCAAAGGGTTAAGAAAAAACCAGAACTGTTGGCCAACATAATTACAAAATAGAAAATGATTCTCAGTAACAAAAAACTCAGGATGCATAATTATGTTTGTTTAATGTAACATACTGTTCTGTTTAACCTGTTACTAATTGCCTTTGTATTAGCTAAATCAGTATGTACTATTAATTAGGAGGCGGAATAGAATACAATGTTCTTTCATTTATTTTCACACCAGATGTGGCAGTATATAAATATGCACGTCATTGGGATACATGCATAAAATGATTGGATAATGTCTCATCCATTGTCATTATGAGTTAACCAGTTAGATTCTGGAAATGTCTCTGAATCACAGTAACCCATTGATTTAAATAAAGCTGTTAACCCCTTGAATGACTGACGGTTTCCAGTGCATTTGTTTTGCAATACTTTAACAAACTATCTATTTTTCATAGGGTTGAAAGCCCTGTTTAAATCAAGAGGATATGTGTTACTATGGTGCAGTTGGTTTGCCCCAGAATTAGTCTAGTTCATGGGATGATTTTTTTTAATTATATTTGGTTTTATATTAATTCCCTTGACACTATAAATGTCTCCATTTCATTACTAGCACTACTGGGATTAAGAAGAACTTTAGGTAGAGAGTATTGAAAGAGACAAGAACCAGCTACAACATATGAATGCACAGCTGCAACAATTTATTGTTTCATTATGATGCTTCTACTTAAACCTTTATTTAAAATCATTGTTTTTCAGACACATCTACAATCCAAGCAGATGTATTTAGCAATCAAGGAGTTAAACTTAAAAAAAGGGTAGAAATCTAAATAATATATGCCCTAGCCGGCAGCAAAACCATTACTTGAGGCTTTAAACATGAGACCAAGGGCTCAAAACTATTAGACACATTAATAGAGTCTGTAAGGGTAAAACAAACACTGTACGATAAACATACCTGTGTTCCACAATTATTCAGTAACCTGTCCTGTACATGGAAAAATGAGTGCAGGGTGCACAAATCAATGTAACCTAATAAAGGGATTGAATCTTTTATCCAAACAGTGTGTTTATTTCATATGCAAAATAACTAGAGAAAAGTAAAGTTCAAATGAAGGTATCTAATCCTTGACCTTAGAAGGCCACGTTAGGTGTTGTCAAAGCAAGTTCAAATCCCCAGCAGATGTTGATCAATTTTATTCAAATACATGTATATATACCACCAAAATAACTGACACACGCTGCCTGTGTTTGGAGGTTCTTAGAGCTACAACATAGGGACAAGAAGTAGAGGACAGAGATAGCAAAACAGAGAGACAGTAGCACACATGAAGATACCCTTTAGAGCATATGGCATACAAAACATCCACACACACAATAACAAACACACACCTTTTTTTGGTGGGGGGCACACTACACATTTCATTTTTATTTCAGACAGTGTGACTGACTGAAAGTAAGGGAGTAGCAGAGGCTGATTGTGACTGAGTGCCTGTGAGTGGGTGTGTGAGGAAGGTCAAGAGTGGTGGAGAAATGGCAGGGAGAGAAGCGGAGGCTGGAGGGATGGAGAGAGGTACAGGAGAAGAGGAAGGAGAGCAAGGTGTCTCCGGTCAGAGAAGGAGAGGGAGAGCAGGCAGGTGGAGAGGTACCAAACAACAGTTAGGTAGACTTCAGCCAGCGACTGAAAAGTGGGATGAGGAGGTGATGTTCAGGAGAAGCACACACACTCAGTGAGTGACAGCACAGGCAGGTCTAGAAACTCAAATGCATCCATCTGAGACTGAAATGTACACCTACAAGGAGAACACCTTGGATGGCAGATTGGTCTGCAACACTTAGCATTCCTTTGTGTTTCAGACATTTCTGTCATTCAGTGGGTTGAGAGTTCAGAACAATGTGGCATGGTGGATGTTTGTCAGGTCTCCTCATACCTCATTGAATATGGCTTGTGTTGTTCACATGACATGACATGTTCATATGCAGTTTAAAGTTTATAATCAGTCACCAAGGAGGACACTAACAACATGCAAAGGAAGACACTGATCAAAATAGTAGAGTCCCAATATTTGTCCTAATAGTCAGGTGCTACTCCTGGGTTAAACAACCACATTTCAACCAATTGTAGAGCACTAAAGGAGGGAAAAGAAAAAAGAGTACCCTCCCTAGAGCGCTACTCAAGACACCCATTCATGGAGGCACTCAAAACAACGGACCCTCAAGTATGCAAAAATATAAATACTTTATTGATACAAACAATCAGATCACTTAAAAAACAATTAAAAACAATACAGAATAGGACAAATACTCCAGAGTTAGTATAGAGTCAATAGACATATATTACAGTAAATCTCTAATACTAAGCAGTGCATATAATCACATGTCCTAGGAACTTGAAATATATATCGACTGGAACCAACACACAAAAAATATATACCAAAAGTGATACACTTAGTGCTACCACATGGAATATTAACAAACCCCCAGTAACTACCATAGCAAGTATACTCGTGTAAAGATCAGTGAGAAGTGAGAAACACTATAAATGGAAAAAACGAAACAAAAAAAATACTTATCGTTCCAGTATAAAATAACCTAGCTCAAACCAGGACAACCCATGTACTGCATCAGACTCTGGAGTCTCCCATCCTGATCACCCAACATCCCGACGCGTGTCGCCATCTAGGTTTCGTCAGGGGATACAGGTCAGGTAACTAACTCAATTTTTAAATATTCCAGGGACCAATGCAAACTACCCATAGAATCACGTGTGCTCCCTCACATGACTGCGTAAAGCACACATGATCGCCACCCTCCTCTAACCATATCAACAGGTTATAAATATAAATGTTCATGTTATGACATAATTCTTTTAGTGGTAATTGGGATTGCTCATGCGCTACAGTGTTACCTGCAGAAAATGTCTCCTGTTAACCCTTTGAGTGCCAGAGGGGTACGGAATGCATTAACGTGTGTTAATATTCACTGCATACAATAGAAAGGATCATTGATAGTGCTTTTCCATTGATCTGCATGGGCTAATATCTATCAGACGTTCTTCTGATTTACCACAAGTTGGATGTTGACAACACGAGAGATAAAATGCTGAACTGTGACTTGAAAACTACTGTTGACATGTTTCTTTCTCGGCAATGGTAATAGCATAGTGCCCCTAGTGCTTTACACTCCTAAAGTACCTATCAATGTCCCTGGTCAGCAGTAACCTTTTTAGCCTGTATAGCTTTGCAGGATGTTTAAGATATAACCAATCTCCATGGGCATGAATAATAAAAAACACATATAAATGTTTTATTTGTAAAAGAATACATAATTTCACTTTTCATAATTTCACATTTTCCCAAAACTTGTTCCACTGCCTTCAAAAGCTGAATCTGCCAGTAATAGCCTTATTTCTGTTGGTTATTCCGGTGGGAGTGACATCATGGGGTAGATTTAAAAGCAGCCATTAGGGAAAAAAAGCACTTCCGGGTGCGTTAAGGTGTGTTTAGCAATTTAAAGATCCGTGTAAAAAACAGCTAACGACAGTTCCATAAACCTTACGGCCGATACACTTACGTGCATTGAAACACATGGAACAACATTCCCCAGAGCCATTCAAAGAATTGTGATACTGTTAATGGCTGAAAAAAAGATACACTTAACGGACAAAAGTTAAGAGCCAGTTTTCTTAGCCGTTAGACACTTAACGGTCAAAAAAAAAAAACACCTGTTACATAGGAAAACAGACAATATGCTTATTGCACAAGCATATAAATGGAAAAATTAATCTGTGCAATGCCAAAAAAACACAGAAACATGGACAGACAACACAAATCACTGTCACACACAACAAAAAGCAATACCACAGGGACAAGGACTTCCAAAAAAACACCAACACAACATGGCACGGAACAATGGGGGACACCTGCCAATACAAAACAAGCTCACCTGTGCAACATCACCACACGATCCAGACATAACCTGCACCCCACAACTTCACACCCACAACTGGCAGAGACACAGCAATCAGAACACAACACATTTTAAAACAGACACACCTGCAAACACTTACCTGGACAACAAACAACTTCCCATTGGTCAGAACTCACCTCATCACCACACATACACAACGCCGTACCACGTACATAAAGGGACAGCTCACCACACTCACTTGTGGCTTGTTTTCCACTCAGGGAGAGAGAGAGAGAACAATAAGTATGTGGGGATACTTATTGATGAGAAGACTGTGGAGAAGGAGTGCAAAGGCAAGAGCTAGGGAACACCAGCAAGCCCCAGGTACACCTGATCAACAGCCTTCACCTGTTGCAAGTGAGAAGGCTCTGGCTCAACAGCCACACAGGAGCCCATCCCCACCTGGAAGACAGCACCTGCCTTCAGATGCACAGCTGTAGCAACAGGATGCTCCACAGCAACAGGATGCTCCCCAGCTGCAGCAGTGGAGGATGTACAGACAACCACCAAGGACCAGGGTATACCGCCCAAGGGTCACTATCTTTGGATGACTGATGATGAGGTGATTGATCACTACAGGTTGAGGCCGCACAGCATCATTGCCCTCTATGAGGTCATCAAGGATCAGATGGATCCGATCTACATCCACAACTATGCCCTCACTGGCCTGCAAAAACTCCTTCCAGTCCACCGAGGGTTACGCATCTGGCATGTCACTGGCCACATTCACAGAAGAGGAAATTTTGCTCTTGAGAAAGTGACATTAAGTTTATGAGTCACAAAACAAGTTGAGTCATTGAGTAATTACTCAAGAATCGTGAGCATTTTCTATTGTTTCTTACTATTTTATTTTTACTTTATTTTATTTTTATTCGTGTTGTTTTTATATTTTGTGGCCTACAAACATTGAGGGAAGGTTGTTGGAACCTGTCTCTGGTGGTGGTTTGTGGGATACATTTATTGTGCCTCAACCATACTAGGTATTGCGTGCCTTACTCTGCTCCATATACTGTATGACCATTTTTTTCATAAATTAAGTTGTTGTGTATATTTTATAGATATTTTTTATTACCCTACATACCTTATGATATGAAGAGGTATTAGTGCAACCTATATATTTTGTGTTTCCTCACATTTCAATTATGTTAAAAGTTCCAGTCGCCTGTTGGTGTACAGAGGAATAGTTCACATATTTTACCATCATATATATGTGGCTTTTCATCTCTACTTTTGAAACAACAATAAACATTAACAATTTAAGGCTTTGAGTAAGTCACGAGTCTGGAGTAACACTCGCAATTCCAGTGCAGGCGAGTTATACCAAGAGGCAGAATAAGCCTCTATTATATGTGAGCAGATCACTTAAAGGGTGAAGGGATATCTAATAATTGACAACTGAAATACCACGCTTAGAGGATTTTCCGCTGTGCTGTTTATTTCTTTTTTTCTATCTTACTATATATATATATATATATATATATATATATATATATATATATAATAACCAAAAAAGAGGGGCAGCACCAGAAAGGTCCCTGCGTGGACCGAAACGCTGACGATTTTGTTGCTATATTAAACACACTTTGCTCATTGAAAAGACCCACTGGTGCTGCCCCTCTTTTTTGGTTATTCTGTGTATTTATGAATGGGAATGTGCACCTGGGCAGAAGATTACTATAGGAGAGAGTGCTTTCCATCAATGGAATATATATATAGTGACTGGGATAGAGATCGGTGATATCTATTTTGAAACAGCAGCAAAGAACATCCGGGTGAGTGTCCTAATTGATCTGAGCGCATAACTATTCTACTATTTCCACATTCTCCAAAGTGCTGGACCAGGTCTTGCCAGCCCTCAAAAGCAAGGCCAGTACCTACATACATTTCCCCATCACCGACATGGAGTGGATACATTTCAAGCAGGGCTTTTACACAAGGGGAGGCATGCCCAGGGTCATGGGTGGTATAGATTGCACCCATGTCCGTATCAAAGCCCCAGCACGTGACGCACAGCTATTCATCAACAGGAAGGACTTCCATTTCATGAACATGCAGATGGTGTGTGACAGCAACATGAGGATTATGAATGTCTGAACAAAGTATCCTGGCAGCTCTCATGATTCATACATTCTCCAAAACTCCTCAGTCCACAGAGACTTCAAGAATGGAACTTATGCAGGGGGGATGGCTTCTGGGTGAGTTCGCAATACTAAATAACACTACATCCACAGGTGTACACACAAAACTGCTCACCATGCTCCTGACTCACAGCTAGTACGTCCACCACAGAAAACAAAATTCCCACAACATGTGCTCCCTGTCACACCATGTCAATCACTTTCCACAGTTGATGCTGGCTATGGCTGCAAATCATGGCTCCTCACCCTGGTCACCAATCCCCAAAAAGATGCCCAGGAAAGCTGAGGAAAGAACGAGGAAAGCCAATGGGTGGACCTTTGGCCTCCTTAAGTCTCGATTCCGATGTCTGGACCACTCAGGGGGTGCACTGCAGTATACACCAAAAAAAGTGTGTGACATCATAATGGCGTGTACTGCACAACATCGCAGTGGACACCAAGCTGGTGGATCACATCCAGGACCCCCCCATACCTGAAGTGCCCATGGACATCGGCCATGTTGAGGAGACCCTGAGAGTGGCGCAGATCACAGACAGGCTCATCACGGACCACTTTAGCTGTGAGTATAAAACAGGCATTCAAACAATCCACGCAAGTCCTCCATCTGTCCTGTGAATTGGTGCCAACACACTAACCACACCGCATATGATGTTCTGTTTCACCCCACAGGATCATTGACACAGAACCGAACTGGCAGCAGTATGGCCCCAAACATCTATACCATGTACATGGCATATTGAGTGTGGGGATTCCAAAACCATCTTCCATTCCCTTCTCCACGTTGACATTGCTACCTCAAGGATATCATGCACACCCCCCAGGAGATCCAAGGTACAACACATAACCCATGTTCAGCATCTTCCAGGGCTTGATTGACAGCAACTAAAGTGATTTGCCATGATCATAGCCATAGCAACCATGGCAGCCTTATAGCAAAAGAGTGTCATCCAATGCAATGCATTGGATAACACTGTCTCATCAGGGGTTAAAGGGCCATTGGAGTCAAAATGGGACCTGTAGTTACCTAAAGCTGAGAAGAGCAGCAGAGGGATGAATCTACAGTGGTATTGTTACACAACATAGAGGTCATGAAACGTGGATGAGATCTCCAGGGACACTATGCTGACCTGTGTGTGTGCAGTGATATGTGCCCCTGACATGAATACACACATCAACAAGTATGTCCTAATAGTTCAATGAAACAAATAAAATTGGGCTGCTACTGTCACTCTCACAGTGGCAGCCCAAATTCATTTGTTTCATGGAGCTATCGGAACATATTTGTTGATTTTTGTATTCATGGCAGGAGCACATATCTGCTGCTGCTGTGGTTGCTGAGTCCTCTGCTGCTGCTGTGGCGGTTGCTGAGTCCTCTGCTGTTGCTGTGGCTGCTGCTGCAGCTGGTGGAGTGGCTGCTGCAGATGATGGGTGTATGCCCACCACATCAAGTGACGTAGAGCTGCCCACTGATGTCTCTGCTGGTGGTGGTGGTGGAGTGATTTCTTCCCTCAGTAGAGGGTGCTGGGGCTCCCCAATCAGGCCCAGGTATTGGTAGTCCAGTGGCCAAGGGTCATACCTTGACCACTGGTAGGTGCTTGTCCACCACCTGGGATCATACCTTGGGCCATGCTGGGGAGCCATCCACGAGGGTAGGTCCATCTGTGTGGAATATGACCCATATAGGGTGGTGGCCACTGTCCCTGGCAGCCATTGCCTCCCTGGAGGTGGTGGTTAGATACATCCAGCTCTCTTCCTGTTGCATCCAGCCACTGTACTGGGGTGGTACAGCCTGTGGTGGAACAGCCTGTGGTGGTGAAGCCTGTGGTGGTGAAGCCTGTGGTGGAACAGCCTGTGGTGGTGCAGAAAGTGGTGGTGCAGACCTTGTTGGAGGAGATAAGGATAGTGGATATGGTGACCACTGGCTGGTCCCCTCCTCTGTGTACTCCTCACTGGGTGGTGACATAGCCTCCTCCACTGGCTCCAGCTATGCTGGAGGCCTGTAAACTGTGTGGAGAAATGAGATGTTGTGATTAGTAAACATAGCCATGATACGATTAAAGGGGCAGTAAAATTTAATATGTGGAAAAGAAAAGTATATGTTGTTGGGTTTATCCCCCTGAGTAAACAAGGGAACTCCCACTACTGAAAGGTGTTTTATACAAAAGTTATTACAGGTCAAAATTGAATTTTGAGGCGCTATATCACAGTGGTCTGAAATACTACCGTGGCGCTGTTGCTACACCATACCATGTAGATTTCTGGTCTCGGGACTAGAGCTGTCCATATGATAGTGTAGTAACAGAGCCACTGTACTATTTCAGGCCACTGTGATATTGCACCTACAAGATTCAACTTTGAGCTGTGATGAGGTTTGAATGAAACACCTTTCAACAGTGGGAGTTCCTTTGTTTTTCTCAGGGGGATTAACCCTACAAAATATTGATCTTTTCACATTTTAAGTATTACTATCCCTTTAACGGGATAGCAATGGTTGATTTCACAGTTATGTAATATTGTGGGCATCGTAAAATAATGTGGTTCGATGTTAGTCCTCTACCTCCAACCCTCATGGTTGGACAGATATTGCTCTGTGTGACAGCTGTAGATTTCAGTCATTTGACCACACGGAGGCTCTTCAGCAGAGCCAAAATTGCCCCATTTAGAGATCAATACTTCATTGGAATGGTCCACAGAGTGTGCTTGCAAACCAGGCACACTCTGTGGACCATTCCAGTGAAGTATTGATCTCTAAACTGGACAAATTTGGCTCTGCTGAAGAGCCTCCGTGTGATGAAATGACTGAAATCTACAGCTGTCACGTAGAGCAATATCTGTCTAACCATGAGGGTTTGAGGGATAGGACTAACATCGAACCACATCTTTTTACAATGCCTACAATATTACATCAAGGTGAAATTAACCATTGCTATCCAGTTAAAGGTACACAGAAAGAAAAATGGTCTGAAATCTATGTGGATATATACCTTTCATATGGGTACAAATATATCCTTACAAGATATGAAACCAGAGATCAGTTCAGTACATTTGATTGCCTTACTGCCTATATATGTGCACCCATCACAAACTAACT
Organism: Rhinophrynus dorsalis; assembly: GCA_037306005.1. Classification (NCBI taxonomy): domain Eukaryota; kingdom Metazoa; phylum Chordata; class Amphibia; order Anura; family Rhinophrynidae; genus Rhinophrynus; species Rhinophrynus dorsalis. Next base: position 291,679,566 of record CM074721.1, read on the forward strand.
TTTATTGATATTATAAATAAAAACTTATCTGGTATATCCCATCTTAGTAAGGTCGGATATACTAGGTATGTGTATTTTGATTATATCAATAACAGTTAGTTTGTGATGGGTGCACATATGGCCAGTAAGGCAATCACACGTACTGAACTGATCTCTGGGTTCACATCTTGTTGGGACATATTTGTACCCTTTTGAAAGATACATATGCACATACATATCTGGCCATTTTTCTTTGTGTACCTATAATTTTTGAACAGATCTGTTCTGGGAATCAAGTGTTATTTATCCCTATGTTATCAGTTTATTCCGTACAATGCAAGATTTTGTATTATTTTATATGTCGCTCTCTGGTTGTCATGATGGTATCCTATGCATTACATTGTGATGCATGGGATACCACCCTGGCAATCAGAGATTGATGTACTTGACAGGATCCTGTCCATGAGTTCTGTTCCAGTTGAATCCTGAAGGGCAACAATCAAGCCAGTATTGAAGGATATCTGTGATTGAGGCCTGTTTTTTTTTTCTGGATGAGCCCATCCATCCTTCTGAGTGAGGCAGCCGTACTCAATCAGAGCTATCCATCATTCATTGCCTGTTGGTGGCCAAAGAACAATGGTTCATATTTGGTTCACATGTGTATCCTGCAAACAGTGGCTGGTGTACCATCCATCCATGGCATCAGCACTGCTGAGGATCCATGTGGGAATCAAGTGTGAGATATATGTCATTTCAAGTTAGAATAAATGATTTCATACTCAACCCCAAGGCCTACTCTTTTCTCCTTTAATTCCGGTGAATTATTTTAGGCGTGTGTTGCACATACGCCCAGTTATTCTCAGTGGCATTGTGATGTGGGACCTGATCCATCCTTTTTGCTATTCAGTAAGCGGTGATGAAGACCTGATGAAATGAAAATGATGCTGACTTCTCCAGTGATCTCATGTCCCCATTTGCAATGTTTTCTATGGAGTCTATACAATGGGACCTTAGTAACTTGATTCATGTTATTGAATGTTCTCTAAAGACTAACACTGGGATTGGTGAAGTGATGGTATGTAAGAGTTAATTTCTCTCCATCATCTCTTTTTCACTGCTTAGTGAATGTCCCCTGTGTAGCATGCAATTGTTACCCTATCGACTCGTGTTCTTATTAGTGGTTAACCCTTTGAGTACCGGAGGGGTTGCCAAAGCATTGTTGAAGGATGCTTTGATAATCCCTCTAGCACTCAAAGGGTTATGTGCTGGTTTCCCTGTGGGTACATGGGTGACATTGTGTAGACGCGGTTCTGCTGTTTAACATACAACACTTTTGTGAATATAGTTTGTGTGTATTGGATGTGAACGGCACAGCAACATGAGGGTTGACCTGGGACTTGGACAGGTTTGGGCCTGTTTGAAGCTTGAAGTTTGTGCTTGTATTGTGTCCTGTTTTAACCCTCAGGTTGCTGTGTTGGTGCAGCTGTGTGTATTAATGATTTGCATATGTTGAGATGTGGCTGTGTTTGTGTGTAATGGTTGTGTGGGTTGATGTGGTGTGTGGTTATGTGATGATGCACTTACTGGTAGTGTGGAGGCTCCTCTCTTCCCCTGTGTCTGATTCTCCAGGGAGCCCCTCAATGAGTGTGGAGGACAGGTTCTGCCACAACATCTCCTCCCATCCGCAGAAGGTGATTGGGACAGGTGGCCCACCTCCGGTGTCTCGGGTGTGCTTGGCAATTTTGGACCTTGACCACCCTCTTGCAGTCGTCCCATCTTTTCTTGATTGAGTCTACGTCCCATCTGCAGGTGGCCACCACGTTCACCCGGCTGCATATGTGTTTCCAGGCCACCTTCCTCCTCATAGACAGGCCAGGGACCTTCTCCCTCAGGAAGAGGATGCTCTCCCTCTCCAGCACAGCCTCCTTGAGGGCCCTATTCGCCTCCTCAGTATAACAGGGATCCCTGATCCTCTACTCCTCAGCTCCGGCATGAGAGGAGTAGGAACCAGACTGCCCTGCCTGCACTGCCCCTGCCTGTGTATGGTGGTCCCAAGCAGGTACCCCTCATCCCACTGCAGGTTCTGTCTGGTCCCCCTCCACCCTGCAAATCTCCCTCTCCCACCCCTACTCTCAACAGTGATGTCCTGCTCTCCTTCTTCCTCCTCCGCTACTCTCCCCATCCCTCTCTCCTGTCCTCCTCTCCTGGCCATCATTCACCCACTCACACCCAGGCACTCCCACAGGCCCTCACAGACACACTCGATCAGACTCACTCTGTCACACTATTTCACTCACAGATTCACACTGTCAAAAAAGTTTAAAAAATGTGTAAGGTGTTGTAAAAAAAACTATGTATGTGTATGTGTTTGTGTTTGTATGGATATATGTAATATGTGCAAAAGTGTGATATGTGTATAATTAGTGCAATGCTCATCTCTCTCCAAACTCCAAAAACTCCTTCTACCTCCAATGTAAGCTCCTCTCTCCCTCTCTCTAAATGCTATCCTCTGCTCCTGGGTCCTGTGTTATAGCTCACCAAAACTTGAAATACAGACAAGGTGTGACCGATATTTTGGGGTATATATAGGTGTATTTGAACATTTTTGATACTTTAGGGCCTTGGGATGGGCTGCAGGTTTGAATTTTGTTTGTGCATCTATCAGGGTTGCGAGACAACTCCAGCAGTTGTGCCTATGCTCGTTAGCTATTCTTGTAGACTTACTTTTAAATCTGCCATAAATTATGTGTTATTTGTGGCCGATGTGCCTTTTTTACTTAGCGGCTGGTTTAATGTGAACCTTTAAATCTAGCCCCATAGCCGTGAAATGGAATCATCAACTGCCATTCTGGAGCTCAAGTAAAGGAGCTGAAGGCTAAGCTGTGTTGGTGGACTCATTAATTCCCTAGAGTGAGTTACTGTCAATCAACAAACTCTGAAAGGACAAAGCACGTTCCCACTAAACAATTTAAATCTCACGTCAAACACTCAAGCACATTACTCTACAGACCATATGTATAAAAGCAAAACCAGAGCAATTGTAGGGTAAATATCTGCACATTATTTACTCAGTTAACATGTTGAACAGGGCCATCATAGAAATTTATGCGGCCCATGACAATTGTGACTGGAAGCCTCCCATCTTAAATAGAGTCATGGAGAGGGAAAGGGGACAGACTGGTTAAGAAATAAATATACCAATGTTCAAGAATGCAAAAAATTGTTAAGTGACAAAAATTGTTATAAAAGATTAAAATCAGATCAAACAATGGACTTTAAAAGCCAATTAGATATGATTAGATATGATTTTGAAATGTGGTTTGGAGATGGGTGTCATAACATCAAAAGAAAGAGATTATCTATTACCTAAACATCCTACCATAGCCACGTTTTACAGTATTCCAAAAATGCACAAATGTTCAAAAGCACCTCCAGGGCGCCCCATAGTATCGGGCAATAATTCCCTATCAGAACATGCCAGTGTCTTTGTGGATAAGATACTGTGTAAATTCGTTACATCATTACCGTCCTACATTAGGGACTCCCAAGACGCAATTTTAAAATTAGAAGGGGTTACTATTCCATCAAGTGAATTTCTGGCATCTTTGGACATAGAGTCCCTATACACAAGAATTCCACATGAAACGGGTATTTCTGCAGTCTCTTCATTTCTTAACACAAGAGGCAAACAATACAGTGATCACAATAGATTGGTATTGGCCCTTTTAAGATATGTATTGACGCATAATTATTTTACTTTTGATGGTCAGTTTTATCACCAGCTTAGAGGGACAGCGATGGGGAGTCCTTGTGCTCCATCATATGCTAACCTCTATTTGGGCTGGTGGGAAAACAATTGAGTATTCACCGAGGAAATGTCCCAATATACCAGCAAAATTGGACTATGGGTACGTTTTATCGATGACGTTTTATTGACTTGGTCAGGCACAAAAACTGAATTTGAGCTATTTGTTAAAAAACTTAATCAGAATGAACATAATTTAAGGGTTACTTCAGAGATTCAACAGGATCAGATATCCTTTTTGGATATCCAAATTAAGCGGAATAGTAACAATGAATTGATTACTACAGTACATAGAAAGGATACAGCAACAAATAGTCTGTTGTCAGCTCAAAGTGGTCATCCAGGACCATTAATTCATGGCATTCCAACGGGTCAATATATGCGCATTCGAAGACTCTGCTCAACAATAGATGAATTTAAGGTACAAGCTAAAGAACTCCAAAATAGATTCATTCAGCGTGGGTATAGTAGGAAGAGTTTGAAACGCGCATATCAGAAGACTTTAAATAGCGACAGAAATTCGCTTCTGGCATCAAAAACTTCTAATATAAAAAATGAGACAAAATTGGTTCGTTTTATTGGAACCTACAATAAACAACATCAGTCAATAATTAATATTCTTAAACGACACTGGCATTATTTACAACTTGATCCAGACTTAGCTGAAGTATTAAATGACTATCCATCAGTCACTTATAGGCGTAATAAAAACCTAGCAGATTATTTGGTACATAGTCATTTTCAAAACTCTCCCTCTCAAATGTGGTTCAGGACTTCAACAAAGGGCAGTTTTCCATGTAATCATTGTACTGCCTGTCCCTTTATCCATAAAACTACTACTTTTGAAACTGATGATCGATCAAAATATCGAATCAACCAATTTATTAATTGCAATACTACTGGTATCATTAATTTAATTAAATGCAGTTGCAATAAATTTTATGTAGGTAAAACTAAGCGACAATTTAAGATTCACATTCTTGAACACCTTGGGGATGTACGCAATAAGCGAGACACTCCAGTTGCAAAACATGTAGAAATATACCATAATTCAGATAATGCCTGTTTAAAATTCTGTGGCATAAAAAAGTTTATCCATCTAATAGGAAAGGAGACTTTGACAAACTTTTGCTTAAGAAAGAAGCTGAATGGATCTTTAAGTTGGATGCTATGGGTTCCCAAGGGTTAAATGAGGGCTTTACATATAAACCATTCATTGAATGAATGATACAGAAGCCTTTAATAACATGATTTAACAATCTCTGTTTATGTATAAAAACTGTGATTAAATATCATTTGATATGGATAAGAATTACCGATCATTTATTATGAATGTTCTTGCCAGATGATGAGGCACTCTAGGAGTTAAAAAAGCATTCAAATCGGCATGTCAATTGCCTTTCAGAGGCGGTTATATGTAAGCGTAACAGGATGACTTCATCCAATGGATAGCAACTATAGTACGTTTCAAATCAACCAATCATTTATGATATTGGATTATTTAAGAAGCTGCCAGACACGAGACACCCCTATAATGTGCCCCTGAAGAAATCGGCTTGTCCGATGAAACGTGTTGGGCGATTGAGTTATTGAGGTTGACAATCAGCAAGTCTTTACTTTAGAGGAACAGTTAGACAGTAATCATATTTTTGGCTCCGGCACGATGTGGGACCATTGATTCCCAATCCTTCCGAATAGAGCCATTAGGTAGTTACTCAGGTTTAAAGCGAGTGTGTCTTTACTTTATAGCAATAGCTAGATAGCACAACTTTCTCGGCTCCGGCACGATGTGGGACCATTGATTCCCAATCCTTCCGAATAGAGCCGTTAGGTAGCCTACTGTTAGCTTGGATAGTTAGCTTCAGCTGCCTTGATACTAATTAGGCATGATCCAAGTATTGAGCTTCAATACAATATGAAGTACCAGTTCTTTCAGACTCTGGGATGAAATAGGATCATTGTTATTTGATTCCTCCGAATAGAGTCGTTTATCAAATAGTTAGCTACCGCTATAAGATACATAGCGCGGTCCAGTAGCCTATATAGAGCTAAAGGATTTAAGGATATTGATTACAGATATATTCTTATATACAGGAGCATCTTTATGACATATGCAAGATATCGCTCTAAATATGATTTTTCTGACTTAGGGGCATTATATTGCTATTAGGCAATTGTCCCACAAACAAAGTAAGATGTCAGCTGATGGCCTATAGTGTCACTTTATTAAATAGTGACGGTTTTAGGACTATTGGTTATAAACTACTTATAGTCCACATTGTTTTAAATATTTTATGTATAGTTTGATTAATAAAGATAACATTAAAAAGTCTTAGGGTGTTTTTTGTAAGATATTGCAGTTACAGCACTGAACTGGTTCTTTCTGAGTATCGACTTGATAGTCAATACTTTTCTTTCTCTGTTCTGTTTTCTTTTTTCCTTTTTTTCTAATTTTTGAGTTAAGAAATAAATAGTCAGAGGGTCGGCACAGGGAAAGAGGTCAAGAAGCAAAACAGGGAGCATTAAAGGGCAAAAGGGAAAAGCAGCAAGATGTTGCATTGAAAAAGACATGTGGGGAAGTGTGAGAAATGAAAGAACTAGGAGAGAGAAAGGGAGAACTTAAATATTTAAACAACTGCTCCCTTCCCTATTGTTTAAGCCTAAAATGTGTTTTACACCCCTCTAGTACTCAAGGGGTTAATTTAAAAGTCACCAGCATTGCCTGCAGCGTGAGCAGTTTAAGCCGGACAGCAGACCATTTTACTAAAGCTGTAGCATTCCCTCATGCTTGTAAGCTGTAAGTCACTGCCACTCTTGAGGAGTGTAGGAAAAGAGAGAGAAAGAAAATGTGTATGGTTGGTGCATCAAAATAAAAATGATTATACAAACATCTGGTTAAAAACTACTCAGGGTACTGAGCATTATCTCAATACCCTAAATAATTTTTAAAAGTGTTTGTATAATAATTTTTATTTGGATACAATAAAGCTTACATTTTACAAGAGTGCACCAAATATACACATTTTCTCTCTCTTTTTCTACACTTGTTATATACAGATGTGTGGGTAGCACCTTGGGTGAACAAAAGTGCAAGAGGGTTTACCCCATTAACTAGTGATATTTTTAATCCAGTTCCCTTACAATATAAACTAAAATAATTAACCAATGATGTGATTTCTACTTTGCTTGTTGCTCTTGAGGAGACCAGGTAGAGCTGCACTTAAAGAGCTGGTACATACTTGACATCATGCTCTGTTTTGCTTGTTTGTTGGGCGATGGGGGTGCACCTCCCACAGCCCACCAACCAATCCAGAGGCAGAATGCCGTTACGTTTGCCCCAGCTCCTTTAGTACAGCTCAACCCAGTCACCTCAGTGTGAGATTTATGTTCCTCCTAATTGTCAAGCCCAGGATGTGAGTCCCACCTGTCGCCGCATGGTGTTGGCCATTCTTTTGCATGGTGGTGGCCATTATGTTGTATGCTAGAGAAGCCTTCTAGCATTCAAGGGCCACGATGCACTAAAGTTTGATGAGGGCTCAGAATGGTGATGCTGTGTCAAATCTGTGCTGAAGGCACATAGCCAACATGTACTAACGTGGCTTCTACATCATATGCACCCTTCAATCTGCCACCAATTCACAAATTATGTGTTTACATGTAAATGTGGTTGTTCGCTACATGCACTAAGCTCCAATAGCAGCCTCTACTGTCAGAGTTTATGTTATGGTCCCAACATTGACTGCCTGAGGTTGGCGATGTTGGGATTTTCCTATAGCTTCCTATACATTAACAGCAGTCAATCAATCATAAGCATGTAAGTTTGTCATACTGCTGGCAATGTGTAATGAATGTCCTCTTTCACACATCACCAGCAGTAGATAACCCTGAACACTGAGACCATCCTCTCTACTTCCCCACTTGCTCAGTGGGAGAGTGGAGAAGATGCTCTCACACTTCAGCACTACAAACAGCATCACTCCCTTAACCCTTTGAGTGCCATTGGGATGTGCATTGCAAATCCCTGTGGCAATCAAAGGGTTAGAAAAGTACAGTCTCCCACTACACAAACATCCTCTCAGCTACATTGTATGTAATTATTTATTTATATCTGTTATACACACACACACACACACAAATATTTTAAAACATGGAAAACAGACAACCTGGCTGGTTGAGTTTTACATTGCTTTGCAATATGCCGGAGACACTTCTAGCAGCCAAAGGGTTAAAAAAAAGTATGTTTATTTGTAGTAAGATATTTTAATCATGCCTATAGCATTATAGGAAGGCAAGTGTATGTATGTAAGTAATCATGTGAAGCTACTTCCTCTTGATGATTTTAGTGTTGATAGACCTATACTCTGAAAAAATCTACAGTAACAAATTATGTGCTAGTACTTTTTCACTCTACTACTCCTCCTCTGCCTGTTTGCCACTCTGTCACCCCTCTTCAGGGTTTTGAATTGCTAACAACGTGTAAGGAAGGACATGCCTTCCCCATCCCCAGCAGTTCAACATCCCTATAAGCTAATGAGGAGCTTTCCTCCTCCCCTTGCATCTCTAATTCTTAGTGCATACGGCAAAGTGTATCCACGTTGACAAGGTGATGCTTTCCCACACATCTCAGACACACATTGCCACAGCACCAATCCTTAGTGCATCACCCACAAGGTGTTAGAAGCCCTATTCAATGGGGAATTTCAGGAATTTTAGTAATTCTCTGTGAAGCTCCAATTCTTCTTAGTATATCAGCCTCTTTGTACAAAACTGATTTCCTCCTAAATGTATAATGTACAAAATGATTTACCATGAAGAATGAATTGAGATTTCTCTCATTTTCAAGTATGTCCTGGAGTCTTTTTACAGTAAAGAGTAACATACTTACAAAATAGAGAAATATATATATACACATACAAACATATATAATACTAAACATTTGTTTACAGTTACATATAGTTTTTAGATATAAAGAAGCAGTTATTTTTAAGGATTTTATACTGGGAGGAGATCTGATTTTTTTCAGGCAGGTTATTCCAGACTTTTGGAGCTCTGAAGGGAAGGCAGATCAACTGGCTTCTTTCTTGTAGTGTGGTATACTAAGTACATTGTTAGCACTGGATTGGAGGTTATAGTTAGTATGGGGAGTGGGAGTGAGCATTCTGGTCAGGTAGTCTGGAAGCTTTCTAGAGACGTGGTTATGAACCAGGCAAGAGTGGTGAAGGATACGTCTAAACGCGATTGGTTAGTCAATTTAGTTCTTCATACATATCACGATGATGGGTTGTGTAATTGCAATGGAGGATAAAGCAGCATAATGAATTATACAGAGTGTCAAATTTACCAAGATGGATTTGTGGTACAGGAGCATATACTACATCCCCATAGTCTGATTGGCATTATCATCTGTTGAATAGTACATTTTCTTTCCCAGAGGACTAGCACTTATTTTGGAATAAGGTTTGGGTGTTAATGTATCAATATGAACATTACATGTGAGGTTGGTGTCAAGCCGTATACCAAGATACTTGTAGGAGTCCACTGTGGCCAAGTTAAGATTATACTCTGTTATAATGGATAAATGGGTATTTTGGATATTACGTAGTTTGTGCTTTGTATCATATACCATTATGACAGTTTTGTCAGTGTTTAAGTATAATTTATTTTTAGCTATCCATCTTCTATCTTCAGAGAAATCATGTTGTAATATTGCTTCTAGATGACATACGTTTGAAGTTTTAGCGTAGATTATAGTGTCATATTCCTACAGGTGCAGAGAAAATGCTTTGCAAACTGTGTGCAGATCCGTGAGTGTTTTGCACAGTCCTTTCTTGAACAACTTGCCTAGAGCAATATACTAAGCGAGGCACAGAGGAAATGATATTAGCGTAAACTATTTCCCTGCACAAGCTATGGGACTGCAAGTGAGAGGGTTGCAGACACTGAAGTCAGTGCCTGTGTAGTGTGTCTGCCAGTAGAACAGTGCTCATGTGCTGTAGTGTAGCTGTAGCCTTAAGTGCCACCACCGAGACTAACACAAGGGAGGCTGCACTGGGAATTCCATACATTTTGCTCCAGTGTCTGTAGTGGCTTCTGTGACGAGACGTCCATAATGAACATGTCAAAGATAACATAATTCCACTATAACTTTTTGTCTCAATTATGGTCCTTATGTACAAAGCAAATCACCGGCACCATAACTGACAAATGAAAATTAGCAAAATTTGTTTTAAATGTGGATTTTAACAACTTAAATGCTTGAAATATCTCTAATGTATTCAAGGAGTTAACCTTTTGAGTGCCAGATGTGTACGCAACGCAATGCTCTGTAATACGTTGCATACCACTCTGGCACTCAATGGGTTTTAGACCACATTGAAATCTATGGGAATGTTTCATTTGTTTTCTATGATACAATTGGTTTGCCTGACATTTGCTCCTGTTTTTGTCTTTATGCATTTGGACTATACATTTATATTTATATATGGATTTCTCTAATGATTTCTGAGGAAAAAGTCACTTCAGCAGAATTTTTTGTTTGGAAGAAATGCATATTTAAATATAAGCAGATGTAAAACAAATCAAACAAGCGCTATAACATCTTTGGTATCCAACTGTTCATTATTACAGACTTCATCCCCTTCCATATCTTGTTTTCTGTGGGAGGTATGCATGCATTGTGTAAATCTGATCACGTGGCCTGCTTGCCATGCATCCAGTCTAACCCCAGGGCATCAGCAGGAGACTCACAATTGTCTCTCTTTGCAGGCAAGTTTATTTGCAGTAACTGAAGAAAACAGTCAGGTGCTGAGACAAGCTATTGGAGCTCTCCAAGTCACTGCCTCAGAGTTTTCCTATGATTATCCCTCTCAGGTCTACAGGGGCATGATTAATTCATAGATCATCACTGAAGGCATCTTCCTATAGCATATGGAGTAAAATAGTCCTCTTTAGAGAACTGCCTGGGGACAGCTGTGGAATTTGTACAGACAATCCCACCAGGTAGCCAGTGTTATAAAACCTCTGATATTACAAAGTAAATACAAGTGATCTATTTGTTTAAGGTTATTACTGTTTCTGACAGGGTATTAAAACATGCTTACTGATGTCAAAGATTTCAGTACTATGGGCTGTATTCAGGAAGCTAAAGATGTGCTATTCTGGGTCAAACCAACTAACTTCACCATACAGGAGAGTTTATAGTGTCCCCAAATTCAAACTGAGTGTGGGGTCATCTGGAGGCCCTCTACCTTTTGTTAAACGTCAACTCCCATCATGCCCTGCCAGCTGATGGCTGGCAGGGTTTCATGGTAATTGTGGTCCAGCAACAGCTGAAACCCTTCACTTTGCCCACATCCGTTTTAACCCCAGAATGTTAGCAACATCTCAATGCATTGCATTGTAACAATGTAACTCAGTGAGAACTTTTTGCTTTCTACCGCAAGCTAAAGAGATGACGTTCTGGGGCAAACCAACTGCAATACAGGAAGGAGACAAAAATCCTCCAAAATTCCAAAATGTTCAAAAGGGACTTTTAACCCCTTGAATGCTAGGGACAATGAATTAGAGACCTGTCTTGCATTAAAGGGGTTAAACCCTCCCCCATTTAAATAAGAATATTTATCTGCCCCCTAGGTGCAGTTGGTTTGCTCCAGAAATGAATGTTTTAGATTCCCGAATATGCCCCTATGTTTCCTTTGGCCCTCAAAGGGTTAACATGATTACTCTTTCTTATTTTATTACAGCCATTGTGCTTCAGAGGTTGGTAAACTCACACTTATATTTTGATTGAAATTCATTGTACGATGTTCGTATTAAAAGTTATGTCAAAAATGCAAAAAAAAAGGATCATAAGAGTTTTAACTTGATATACAGAGGCATAAAAACTGTCCTAGCTATAGCCTTTCATTCATGCTACTAGATCTGTTTTTCATCTAGGATCCCTGCACTTTGTTTTGCCTTTCATCAGACCAACACAAATTACACATAAACGTTTTATTCTTGAACCTCCAGACATGTTGGTCATTTTAATAGATCACTTTTTTAAAGATTACATATCTTTAAAGAGTGAATTTGTTTTCTTATCTCTGTGATATTAATGACTGTGATGTCACGCAGCGGCAGACTCTGGCAGGAATGTAGAGTAGCTTATGGACCAATGTACTAAGAAGAGATGGAGCAATCATTGAACAAACCAGCTGCACTGCAAGTGATAAATAAAAATGCCTATTGATTTATAAGCAGATTTTAATTCCTTGAATGCTACAGAGGTCTTCCTCTCATTGATTCATAATGCAATGGAGATCACGTTAATATTCAAAGGGTTAAAAGAACCATTGAAATGAAAGGGGATTTGGGGAATTTCTATTTGTTTCCTTCCGTAGAGTTGTTTTGAACCAGAATTGCAATACTTTCCTTTTGTGCATAAGACCAGCAGGCACTGGTCTTGACTTCCAGCTACTTATTTATCCACTACAACCCTCAGAAGTAATATTGTGCTGGGAAATGTTGCACCATAGGAAACATAGGTGAAAATGTGTTGGAATAGGAGGAAAATGTGTTAGAATTGGAGAAAAATGTGTTGGAATAGGCAAAACATTTGCTGTAATAGGCAAAAGGAGTAAAATTTAGCATTGGAGAAAAGGAAAAAACTTTCGTGAAAAAAGAGAAAAATCATCCGTTTTTTGTTAAAAGTCATGCGGGAATTTTTTTTTACTTTTTGCCCACCCATAGGATTAGAGAGAGTAAGGTGAAATGTGGGAACAGGACAGTTAGTAGTGGCATAACTAACATTGCAGAGCAATGGGCATCCTAACACAAAATATTTTCCAAGGGTCATAGCTAGCATTATTAGGCCTGGGGCAGATGTCTGTGTCATCTGTTGTGATAAATATTCTAGAAAAAAGCAGTGTAGCAAGGGTACCTTCAAAATAACATTTACAGTATAAAACATGCCCCTTAGTCTCATTTCCCTGTTAGTTATTAAATATTGAACATCATGTTGTACAGTACATGTCCAATAGATGGCAGAGTTGAACATCTAGCTAAAAATCACCACCCTTCTTTTTACAGTTGTTTTAGCTATTTGCTTAGTTCTTAGTGGATTGTTTACTGAAGGGAAATTTTGGATTATACTATAGCATTGGGAAATTATCAGAAATCTTGAATTACAATTAGCAGTTAATTTGCTTCACCGTCAATATCCTTCGGGTGAAATCTTCCAATCAAAAAATAATTTGCATATTTACCAAAGTATGACTTTCCACACTGATTAAAATTTACTGAAATATAAGCTGTTTCTTGATGCCTGCTACTGGCAGATGAACTCAGTTTTACTCAACGGGATTCAATTTTACCCTTCTTCAAAGGTTCACAATTTTTTTTACATAATTTAAATAACTATGACCCATTCTTGTTCCCTTCACTTTTTCAGTTTTATTCATTTTAAGAGCTATTTATCATTTTAATACCCCAATGCTCAGTCTGTTTTAATGTGCGTATTAATATAATGCAGATACCACACACATTCTGCCTTTAGTAACTAAAATTCCTTAGGGTCTTATGTTCAAAAGAAAATTGGAGTAATTATGGGGCTAGAGGTAACTATACAGACTCACAAGTGTAAAGAAGATGAAGGGCACTGCTAGTAATATGGCCCTAATTTCAGAAGAAGAGTGGTGGGATAATCTTGGACAAACCAAATGGACTATAGTGGAGAACTAGAAATGCCCTTTGATTTAAATGGGAATTTGAACCCTTTGAATTCTAGAGGATGTTAAAATGGTCAATGCCTTAATGCCCTGGTACACCTTTTAAGATTCCTAGCAAAACAATGTGTATATATATATATATATATATATATATATATATATATATATGTTTAAAGAATTACCTGTATTTGTGGGAGGAGCTAGAGGACTATTTAAACCCCAGTCTACTTCCATAGGCCTCCATGTTGTTTTTCGTAGGTCATTCATATATTGTGTGTTTCTAAGTTAGTCTGAAGCTGCATCTATAGTCTAAGTAGTACGTCCTACGACAGATTTCGTCACTTCCGGTCCAGCCATCTAGGGTCACTTACGGTTAATCAAGCTCACAGTCACTCGTCTCTGGCATCAGCGCTCCCCTCTCCGAACTCCAAACTAAATTCAGGGCTCCCATTACATTGGCCAGCAATATCACAATCAAGCAACATATACAGGCCATTCATCACAACACAGCGCCAAAACGTGAGTATGCATACCACCTGGTTCAAAAACTGAAGCGTTCGGTCCAAGACTGTAAGCAAAAACTTATCGTTCAAATACAATTCACAACGACAAACTATTCCTCCAGTCAAGACACACATGGTCATTTTAACGAGTACAGACTCTACACTTAGGAGTACCCCTTTTTTGAATTCATGCTACAATCACGGATCACGATTGTATCACGGAAGTGAAGTCATTTCAATGCAACACCCCTTTCATAGAGCTACCAACAGGCAGCGGTAACATGGACAATGCGAGAATACAGAAGTCACTTTCATTACAACATCAGGCATGCTTCCCAGGCCAGCTACATATCCTACAGTATAGTACTTCACTTATGTTTTCAAGTATTTATTATTATGCGCATCAATATAGTTAAGGGCACATTGGGATCACGGGGTTATGATAGATGTTGACTTATACCACATATTCTTCATAGCTGGTAGAAATCTAACCTATTTCATATTTCATTTCACCTTCTGTTTCAGTAAAAAACACCATAGTTATTTTACTCCACTCACGATGCATTTCTCATATATCTTTCTATGCACCGATTCAGCGACACAACCGTGATGGCATCAGATAGTGACCTAGCATCCTCTTTCTTCAGATCTGGCCGGCTGGCTATGTTTCTGCCTTACTAGACCAGTCACTAACAACAACTCTAGTTATAGCGATTCATTTAGGCTCATTGCAGATTGAAGTATCGTAATTCCAACAGTTCAGCCACACGTTCATTTAGACATATTCAGCTCTCCCAACATTCTTCACAGTTGAATACAAGGCAGTGACGCCACTTCATCTCGACTCTCCGTTCTTAGGCTACGGCAGGTGTAGTGTAGTTTTCCAGTAAACGCACGCTTTAGTTTCTATATGCACACTCTAGGAACGCTTATTAGGATACACGCTATGCTTACACCAACTTAGTGTTATAGAAATATTTAATTAAACACATAGAAAACACTCTATACTACAGCTTACACTGAGGAGTATACGCTACATAACCTCATAGGGTCCCTTCCAATAGGAACACATCCAACGGCAAATCATACGGGGTACTAGGTAGGTAATTACTTTTCATCACATCAGCCTAAGTAGTTTGGGGTCTAACTACATCGCTCTCTCACATTTCCATACACTAAACGAGCAAGGACCCTTAGGTCAGTACTACTCCATTACACCACATTACTACTCTATTACATATTACTATACCATAAAAAAAAAAACAAGTTCACATTCAGGCTACACAAGACCAAGTATAGGTTACTTACACATCTATCTCAGATATTTAGTAATTCCTTACCTCTAAGTAGAGGTCTAAGGTCACCAGTATATTACAGTCATTACGTTAAATCACTCGCGTTTCTCACACACAGAGTTCGGCACATACAACTTGCTTTATTATTTCACGTTACTTTTCCCTGCATATGTTAGTTATGTTATATGTTATGGGGCTTTACACCCTAAGTATATAGAGTTTAGTATTCACAGGCAATAGTATCATATCCTGCTCAGTAGATTACACAGGTACGCACACATTACCTCACATTAAGGCAGAAAAAAAACGAAGGTATGCACACTTACCTCTCCATTGAGGCCGAAGGTACACACACACCTTACCTCTACATTGAGGCCGAAGGTACACACACCTTACCTCACCGTTGAGGCCGAAGGTTCACATACCTTACCTGGGGACTCATGTCAATTCCAGTATATCAGTCCACAATTGCCGCGGGTCTCCCTCACATTGCACTGAACGCAATCTCTTATTACCATTGTAGTCTATTCCTACCAGGCTACCTATAATCTCTATTCTGCAACTCAATATCTAGTAGACCCACACTACATACCTTCTTCCTTACTGTCTCCGGTCACTGAGGCCAGGCCTCGGCCGAATCACTGCCGGTAGAGGCTAAATTATCAGGAATTAAGGTGTGAGTTCCAAACTTCGATTTCAATCAAATCAACAGTACACTCATAAGCAATATTTCTACATTTAATACATTCATTACCCACCTTGTAAACTATTAACCAGTGCGGTGTAGGCACATTAGTTGCAACCGTTATTAACATTCCCCCCTTGTTATATACCTTCACTCCTATACCGATATAGCCACCTGTACACTTCATTCGTTCTCTCCCACAGGATTTTCATATACCATGAGGTTAATAGGCCATTCACACTGTAAACAGTCTGTCTAGTACACAAAATACATTCGCAACCAATTACTTACCTTTAACAACTATTATGTGTCCCACAAGAAACACGTAGATATAACCGTGTCACATGCCTCCATGTAGCTCTGTTTAGACTAGCATATTATCCCGTCATCCTTCCCAAGTTCCCCTTCTCCTGTTACACAATAAGCACACAGGTTCATCACTTCATCTCCTTCTTACATCAAGTCCTTCCAGTCAAAAAAAAAAAAATTAATCAGAGACACTAATTTCTACATATACCTAACCTAGTAAGTCGTAATAACCACATCTACGTTTCAATACACATAAATGTCAAGGTTATCCATAAGATACCATCAGGTTCCATACAATCATACACTCTACCTCCCATCAGTATCACCACTCAAAATTAAGTTTACCGGTTCTCTTCTTTCCCCTCCTTTTACTCATTTCAAAATACACCTAACACTTACATCCCTCCAGTTACAGCTTTAGTTTGTCTCCTACCTCATTGCCCAACATTTGATATACTTTTCTTTCAGGTTGTGACTCACACATTACAGTCCCAACAATAACACCATCAATACAGCACTCACACTGGTCACATACCTCCTTCATCACTCCTTTGTCACACAAAACACATAGGTTTCGGACGGGTCACATGTTTCTATCACACCCTACCAGTAACTCCGAGTGATTAGTGCACTCAGGCTACAGCAGTTACATATCTCGCCATTCTCCAACAGTTCACACTTACATTAGGCCCAAACATGAGGGATGTCAGCCTTCATCTGATCTGGCTCTACAGTATCCAGAAGTTTTACTCTCAGCTACTATCCAGTTAAACACTCCACCTACTTTCATCTTCCCCAGATGCAGTACGGTACGGCTATTATAACATAAACTTCCATAGCACATTAACATACTATCGCAATTCTCAGCCTCAACACTTCCACTGAGAATCATGGGAATTATGGACACATTTTCCAGTACCTTTACTATATACAATGATTATCTTCCCAAGATATCTGGCATGTCTAATCTTGTCTTCACTCTTGATTCTTAATGGTCTAGTGTACCTGCCATGTCCAATCCAGTCGTGAAT
Organism: Rhinophrynus dorsalis; assembly: GCA_037306005.1. Classification (NCBI taxonomy): domain Eukaryota; kingdom Metazoa; phylum Chordata; class Amphibia; order Anura; family Rhinophrynidae; genus Rhinophrynus; species Rhinophrynus dorsalis. The sequence goes on from CM074721.1 coordinate 291,696,880, forward strand.
CCATTTCTTCATATTCTACTTAATCGTTAATATTCAGTCTCGATCTCTCATGCCATAATATGTTCGTGTTTAATCATCATGTTTTCTATACCGTAAGTACCACCTCACTTTCTTTTTGTAACACATTCTCCACACACCTTACCCCACTGCAGGGGCTGAAGGTTCACACATCTTACCCCTCTGCAGGGGACGAAGGTTCACATACACCTTACCCCACTGCAGGGGCCGAAGGTACAAACAAACACACAATGCATCAGCATTCAGCATCATTACTTTTATCACTGCCCTGATTCCATGTCATATTTCATTTTAGCACTGGTCAGATTCGATGTTCTGTCTGACATATACACAATTGTATTTCTTACAGTCATCATTTCATGTTCTCACACACTGGGGATTCTCACTCATTCTACCATATGCTTTACTGCAGCAACGGGGGTATTTCCCTATCATTCTGCCTCACTTCTATGTTCAGTCGTAAGACTCACAGGTATCCGTCAGTCTCGCTGCCCAATGTTCTCTTATCTATTTAGGGGTTCATCAGGTATTTCTAAGTAAAAGTCATACACCCCACCTCTCTCGTCATCCCCCCCCATACACACACTATCCATATGTACTAAGATGTCTTGGCCATCACACCCCCATGAATTTTTCTCATCCTATCTTATTAGCAATTAATCACTTACATTCTATTTGTAACGAACGTCTAGATATAACTTACCGCATGTGAGATACACACTTATTCCACACACCTTACCCCACCGCAGGGGCCGAAGGTACAAACAAACACACAACGCATCAGCATCATTACTTTTATCACTGCCCTGATTCCATGTCATATTTCATTTTAGCACTGGTCAGATTCGATGTTCTGTCTGACATATACACAATTGTATTTCTTACAGTCATCATTTCATGTTCTCACACACTGGGGATTCTCACTCATTCTACCATATGCTTTATTGCAGCAACGGGGGTATTTCCCTATCATTCTGCCTCACTTCTATGTTCAGTCGTAAGACTCACAGGTATCCGTCAGTCTCGCTGCCCAATGTTCTCTTATCTATTTAGGGGTTCATCAGGTATTTCCAAGTAAAAGTCATACACCCCACCTCTCTCGTCATCCCCCCCCCATACACACACTATCCATATGTACTAAGATGTCTTGGCCATCACACCCCCATGAATTTTTCTCATCCTATCTTATTAGCAATTAATCACTTACATTCTATTTGTAACGAACGTCTAGATATAACTTACCGCATGTGAGATACACACTTATTCCACACACCTTACCCCACCGCAGGGGCCGAAGGTTCTCATATTCCTTACCCCACCGCAGGGGCCGAAGGTTCTCATATTCCTTACCCTACCGCAGGGGCCGAAGGTTCACATACTGCTTACCCCACTGCAGGGGCCGAAGGTTCTCATATTCCTTACCCCACCGCAGGGGCCGAAGGTTCTCATATTCCTTACCCCACTGCAGGGGCCGAAGGTTCTCATATTCCTTACCCCACCGCAGGGGCCGAAGGTTCTCATATTCCTTACCCCACCGCAGGGGCAGAAGGTTCTCATATTCCTTACCCCACCGCAGGGGCAGAAGGTTCTCATATTCCTTACCCCACCGCAGGGGCCGAAGGTTCTCATATTCCTTACCCTACCGCAGGGGCCGAAGGTTCTCATATTCCTTACCCCACCGCAGGGGCCGAAGGTTCTCATATTCCTTACCCCACCGCAGGGGCCGAAGGTTCTCATATTCCTTACCCCACCGCAGGGGCAGAAGGTTCTCATATTCCTTACCCCACCGCAGGGGCCGAAGGTTCTCATATTCCTTACCCCACCGCAGGGGCCGAAGGTTCACATACTGCTTACCCCACTGCAGGGGCCGAAGGTTCTCATACTTCTTACCCCACCGCAGGGGCCGAAGGTTCTCACACGCCTTACCCCACCGCAGGGGCAGAAGGTTCTCATATTCCTTACCCCACCGCAGGGGCCGAAGGTTCACATACTGCTTACCCCACTGCAGGGGCCGAAGGTTCTCATACTTCTTACCCCACCGCAGGGGCCGAAGGTTCTCACACGCCTTACCCCACCGAAGGTACAAAACACTCCTACACTTCATCATTACATTCTATCTGTTCCGTTTTCATGTCATTTTTCATCTTTGTGCTGTTTAGATTTCGTGTTCTGTCTGATATATATATTGTTGCATTTTTCTCTATCGGACATACATACATAGTAACACAAGTTGTAACAGTTAAATCAAATGGCTTGCACACTCCACAATGTACTCTATGCATCTTAGTTAGGTTACTTAATGATCACACCATTATTTACTGTATACGTACCCCAGTTTATGTAAGTATTCACACACATTGTAACATTCATGTGGGCACGCAGCCATGTATTCAGGCATGGATTCATGCCCGCGCTTCACGCAAGTTCATTTTCTTACCAGCGCATTATGCAAGTTTATCTTCCCTCTCATACTATCATAGGTGGTCCACTAGCCTCAGGTTTTTCATGAACAGACATTTCTCACATCTTTCATACTCAAGTCAGTCACATCATACTGTGAGCCCAATACCCGCGCTACTTTTCCTCCATATCCATTTCAGATCTTATGTGGGTCATCTACTTTCGCATGCACATGAGTAGTCACTCACCGACCCTCTTGAGATTTTGCCCGGCCATAGGAACAAGCACTATTGAACTACACTATTTCAAAATTGCAGCATTAGCGTTTCCACTAAGCCACTTCTAGACAGCTAGTTCTTAGCCAAATCGGTTCATGTTTTATATGCAGTAATAAGTAGTCCACGCATTTTGTTTCCTGATCAAATTGTAGATGCACGCACAGACACACAAATCTCATCTGTGTATACTATATTCCAATGGCAACCAACGTCCATTCACAATATACAGTAGGTATCATTCAATATTAGTCCCTAGTGTATATACCTTACCTCTTTGTAGAGGCCGAAGGTTCCCCCCAGTATCAAGTAACAGTGTTCTAACAGTATAATATATAAAACAAGTTAGAGCTGTCATATCATTTCACCTCCTTACCTCATCTATTGAGGCCGAAGGGAACACAGAAACTGAAGGAAAGACTTTAAATTCTTACCGTTTCATGTAGGCAAAGGAAACACTGTCAATCTTACATTTTCCCAGAGGTACCACATCTTTGTTAAAAGCATTTCACTGAGCTTTCAAGGATTTTTAAGATCTTGTATATTTCACTAATTCTCTATCCACTCACCTTTCTCGCATTAGGTCACGTCTCCTTGTCATTACATACTCACTCTCTGTTTCTCCTCAATTAAAGACAGATCATCTAGCACAGGGCACTCTCATTACTTATCACGCTTCACAAGTCAGTAGGTCTAGGTCCAGCCTTACGTAACCTGACTTCTCTTGATTACGTATGCCATGTACTCCTTTCATCAATGTCATAATTACAATCACTTTTGGATCTTTTGGCCTCATTTCAGGTTGACCTTATGATCATGGTTCCTGACTCAGAGTCGGGAATATTAAGGCACACTTCATATCTTCAGCACACATAACATCAACTCTCCACCGAAAGCTCTGATCACATATATATATATGTATATATATATATATATATATATATATGTATATAAAAGCAATGGCAGCAGGTACAGCACTGGTGGCAGCAGGGGCAGCACTGGCAGCAGGCACAGCAATGGTGGAAGCAGGGGCAGCACGTTTGATAGCAGGCACAGCAATGGTGGTAGCAGTAGCAGGGGCAGCACATCTGACAGAAGGCACAGCACTAGTGGAAGCAGTGACAGCACATCTAGCAGCAGGTACAGCAATGGTGGAGGCAGGGGCAGCATGTCTGGCAGTAGGCATAGGCAGCTGACCTTTCCTGCTCTCACTACTACCCTTTTCTTCCTCTGTTACCATTAAATTCCCCAAGATCCCAAGGGGTGATTTAGGGGGACTGCACAGCATTGGTTCTGTAGTGCTCACTTCCTCCTCCTCCTCTGACTCAGCAGAAACATAAGGGTGCTTCCAATTCCTCCTTTTACTATTTTGAAACTTTCTCATAGTGATAGCAGTCAATATGAGCCTCTCCTGCCTCAATTGTTCGAAAAGATCATAGCAGAAAAGCACAGCACTTCTACCTCTCTCTGTAGCTGCTTCTATTTTGTTTTACTTCCTGGAATATGTCACATTTTTATAACGAAAAGGCGAAAATCACGTAAATCAATGGGCGGAATCTTTCTAGCCATTGAAAAAATGTGAAGCATTTTGGCCAAAGGGCGAAAAATGTGAAGATTTTAATTGCTGTTTTTAAAGTGGATATTCCCATGAAACAGAAGACAACAACCTGGCTTTTGCTGGATTTCTCACTGGAATATGGCAAGAGCTTTTGCCCACCCCTTCTCAATGTAATGGGCATTCCCATTACTGTGAGGTGCATCTTTCCAAAGTTATTGCCATTTAAACTGTTAGATTTTTACATTAACATTGCCCTCTAGTGGACATATTTCACATAGTAAATATTTTGCATTCTATGGGAAAGGTGAGTAACTGACAGCAGGTCTCCATAGAATGTTATAGTAGCAGGTTTAGCACTTCCAGTCTATTTGAACTTCCAGAAAACAATGAAACTTTGCTCACTTTCTGGTAGTGTGAGCTGTTGTAGCTGCTGGCAATGAAAGCACCGTTGTTTAACTCAGCAGGAAAAGTCCAATAAAATAAAAATTTTCATGAAAAAGTTTATGCTCTTTTAAGTCTAAACTATTAGGCTAATGTATACTATGCAAAAGATGCCACTTAATAGTATCTGATAATATTGTAACATAGTAACAGTAATTTAAGTTGGAAAAAGACTTGTGTCCATCTAGTTCAACCCTTTCCCTATTCCTGTTTATCATCTTTGATCCAAAAGAAGGCAAAAAAATCCCTCAATACAGCAATTACAAATTATGACTTGAATGGGGGGAAAAAATTCCTTCTTGATTCCAAATGGCAATCAGATTTCTCCTTGGATCAACAAGCACTAACTAAATATTATTCCCAATACTAACATACATTGCCCTCTACGTTCTGCTCTTTTAAAAAAGTATCCAGGCCCTTTTTAAAGGCATCTAATGTATTCTATAGCACCACCTCCTAAGGCAGTGAATTCCATACCTTTATTGTCCTTACCGTAAACAATCCCTTCCACTGTTGTAGATGAAATCTCCTTTCCTCAAGTCTAAGCGGGTGACCCCTTGTCCTTTGTGCTTTTCTGTTAATGAACAGGACTTTGGAGAGTCCTTTGTATGGACCCTGAACATATTTATATAATGTTATTATATAACCTCTAAGACACCGTTTCTCTAGTGTGTATAAGTTTAACTTTTCTAGCCTTTCTTCATAACTAAGACTTTTCATTCCCTTTAATAGTTTTGTAGCCCTCCTCTGCACTTTCTCTAGTTCCATAATGTCCTTTTTCAGAAAGGGCGCCCAGAATTGAACAGCATATTCTAGGTGGAGTCTTACCGTGGACCTGTAAAGAGGCATGACAATATCTTCCTCCCTTGAGCCAATACCCCATTTAATACATGCCAATATCTTATTGGCCTTTGCAGCTGCTAGCTGGCACTGCACGCTACTGCTAGCTGGCACTGCACACTACTGCTGAGTCTGTTGTCTACCATTACTCCCAAATCCTTTTCATTAGTAGAGTTCCCCAAAGCAACACCATTTAAACTACATTTTGTTGTTTTTTGGAAACTACTGGTCTTTGACTGGACTAAATTTCATGGACCAATAGAATTTAGAAATTTATCTTTATTGTTATACAGGTTATTTTAGGTTAAATATGTGGACCATTTGGAAATAGTATTTAAACCTATGCATATTTAAACCTATATATGTGGATTCCGATGCAAATACAGGGATTGAATCAGAGCCAATACTTTACTGAATCTGGATATATTTTTGTATAAATGATTACTGTGTTTCAAATGGATTGACCTCATTTATCTGTTCATTTATTTATTATATTATATTGGTTTTGCTGCTAAATGTTTGTGTTATATGCCATGTATATTTTTTATTGATTTTGTATGCCCATTAATGTGTTCATTTACACTTAGCTTGTTGTTGACTGTTTGATGGATCATGTATTGTGACTATAAATACAAATATGATTTGAGTTATATAAGAAACAGTATGCTTATTGTTTCTAAATGTGTTTTTGCATGTAAGGTGCACCTTACAAATAGCGTATGGACATGTATTTGTCCGGACCACTATTTTTTTGTTATTTTCTTCATCTATGATTATTGGTGATATATTTTGGGTTTGGAGATAGGATTTATACTGATATGATACTTATGTCCTATAGATAAGATTTAAGTTTTTGGATCAACTGGTAGTATGTACATGTGTTTAACTAGCGGTGGGGGATAGATAGTGCGCTTCTATTATATACTGCTTAGTTAGAGAAGTAACTTTGTTTAACCTAGTGCGTGTATATTAAACATCAGAGGGTACTTTTTGTTGATTACCGGGTCATAGGTATACGGTTATCCCTTGAGTCGTTATTGAACTAATTCCGGTCACATGATCCATAGACAGGTACTGATAGGCTGTGTTGATGTATTTGAGACTATGGTTGCTATTTTCCCATTACCCCTGATGAAGCCGTTGTGTGCGTTGATACGCGTCGGGTCATTGGGTTGGCAGATGGACCTGGATCTTGTCATGGTTACTCAACTCTTATGATAAGTATTCACATTATTTTTGATATACAGTATATGCACGCTTTTTTTATTTATGATGATTGACACTTGCACTTTTTAAAGCTTGCTTTTCCTGTCCATTATATTTTCTCTTTTGTATAGGATTCACTGTTGTTGTTAACCTGATAACTTCCAGGCTCATCTGCCTTTTTGGTTTTTAAATCATTTATGTTGCCATTCTAATTTATCTATTGAATTTATTAATAAGCATATTTGTTATTTTTTGATTCCCTGGCAGTGTGCCTTTATTTAACGGGTTTCTGCTTGGGGTATTTTTGGTCTGGTGTCTTTGCCACACTTTCTTTACCCTATTTATATTTAGATTTTAGGTTTGTACCTGGAGTGCACCTGGACCACTAGGTCTTTAATTCTTTAAGGGGATAGTATAATTTGCTGGTGAGAGTCCAATTTTTTTTCCCTTTTTAAATATGGGCACCACATCTGCTTTACATCAATCCATGGGCACGATACCTGAAACAAAAGAATCCCTGAAAATCGAAAATATCTGTCTGGCCGGGGCCTGGCTTAGCACCTTAAGTACCTGTGGCTGTATACAATCTGGCCCCGGGGCTTTGTCTACCTTAACACCATTCAATTGTTTAAACACTTTTTCTTGTGTTAGCCAATCCCATGCTAGTTGTGAGTGTTCTGTAAAAGTAGTTTGCAGGTTCTTGTCCATCGGGTCTTCCTTGGTAAAAACAGAAAAAAAGAAATTATTTAAAATATCTGCTTTCTCTCCTCACTGACAATCTCACCCGTTTCAGATAACAAAGACCAAACATTATCAGACTTGAATTTTTTGCCATTTATGTATTTAAAACATTTTTTGGAGTTTCTCTTGCTCTCCTTAGCAATATTATTTTCATTCTCCAGACTAGCTAATTTAATTGCCTTTTTACAGGTTTTGTTGGCGTTTTTGTATTTTGCAAATGCCTCTGCTAATCCCTCAGCTTTATAATGTGTATAATGTCACTTTCTTTTTATTTCATGAATTACTTTACTGGCTAGCCACATTGGTTTTAGAAAAAATACACTGAATCTGGTGCGCTTAAAAGAACTGAACCAATTCTGTGGCACACTAGCTGACTAATTTCAAAGAGCTACAGACTTGTCTAACATTTGAGGGAGTTAATGCACCATTTAACGTGGACTTGATCAATTCTACAATAAATCCTCTATTCCACAGGAGAAAAATAAGATTCCCACTGATTTAAAGTGGGCCTGCAATCTTAAGACAAATTTAATTTGTTTTACAGAAAAATAAAAACTGCATTTTGTGTTAGCCATTAACTGGTAACAGAAACAGTTTTTGCGAAATTGTCCTTTATTTGCTGTTAGCTAATTAATTTGAGGATTTTTTTAACTTCATGAAGGAAAATCAGGATTTTATTAACAGCACAGAGGTTAATATTATGATTATATCTCTCTTTATTGCCCCTCAGAAGCAAAATAAAAATAATTTTAATAGAGAAAATGTAACAGAAAACTTGCTAATCATAAGTATTCCCCACCCAGCCTATCAGAGACTAACCCTACTAAACAGCAGGACTCACATTTTTACGTTCCCTTTCTTTGATGATTCAGTTCAGACCACATAGAAGGACCATAGCATGTAAGGTGACAACTCAGAATTTAAACACAATTAAAAAGGCAGATGTGCGTAAAGGGACATCACACTGTGAAGATAAGATAAAAATTCAATATGGAGGGTAAAATGTGACAATATTTACCTGAGTTTCCTTCACAAAGATAGGAAAATCTTCAAATTTTATTACAATGTAGTTGACTTCAAAATATGCTAGTTTAAAGCTGAGCAATGATATTATCAGAGACATGATGAATTAGTCCTAAAAATACATTCTCTAGACTAATCTACCACTTTGAAGATAACCTCCAAGTTGCCCCCTGATAAGAAGGTTTGAGAGGCCATGCTTCTCTAATAGAGTGAGCTCCAAAATTTGCAGTGTCCATACCCTTATATTGCATAATCCAGCAAACCTAAAGAACAAAATTCACTCTTAAGTGATGTAATAGGAAGGTGAGGTCTATAAAAACATATCAGTAGTTGAAGATGAATAGTCAACATTTTTCTTTTGCAAAACTGTCAATAAGGTATAACACAAAAGCATAGATTATGGAGAAATGCAGAGCAAAAAATCTGAAGATTTTGTTCTTTTGGATGTTGAAAAAGATACTCCATACAGGACTAATGATCTGCCTGAGATGTCTAAGGTCCTGACATCTGAAACATGTTTAAAAAGATATAAAACATAAGAACATGACATGTTTAGCAGATATTTGTTTTAAAGAAATTAAATCATTTTCTGGCCAAGACTGGAAAGGTTGTAACACATCATTCACATTCCAGAGTTTAGAATACCTGGAGCAATGAAACCTAGATAGTCTTAATCCCTTCATTAATCTGCAGTTCATAAGGTATTTCCCAATCAGACTCACGTGTAAATAAACATGGCCAGCTGAGATAGCAGATTTATAACAATTAACCATCCAATATGCCTTGCCTGATTAAAAACACAGGGATAAGAAATTCAAGATTTTAATGAGAATGGTAGAAATGGCATCCAAACAATTCTTTAAAGACTAAAAAAATTGTACCCAAATTAATAACAGTTAGATATAGCTGTCATTAAGCCCATAAAAATAGACATTGTGAAAAATATTAAAAAATAATATTAAACTAATATTATGTATACCTAATATAATGTATACCGTAAATAAACATATAAAATGTTGAGTGATAAGTGAGTACAGTGATTTCTAATAGTATGACAATATTGTATACAACACAGTGCATACCTAAATATAATAATAATTATACTGTCTCATATAGCAAAGCACACACCTAAATATATAACATCTAAAGATGGAAATAAAAATGAACTGACTAATGTGTGATGCTGTGTACATCTATCCAATGATAAAACTGTGTTCTACAGTGACTATTAAGTGATGACAACTTGTGAAAGTGTGAATGTCATATTCTGTTTAATGTAAAGTTTGATGAGATAACATGTAATACAATAACAGTATATTGGATATAATAATAAGGGCAGAAGGCAAGAATGTGGATTATTTGCTATTTTTTTGAAAGTCATAAATGTATGCGCTATTTGTGATTGCTCACATTTTGGCACAAGAAATATATTAACACCTTTTTGCTGAATTGCACATGATCCTAAATTAACAGCAAAGATAGCAAATTAATGACAAAGTTAGTGAATGCACCTAAATTAACAGCCCAGACAAATATATGAAAACATGTGCTAATTGCTTTACTGAATTAGGTGCAATCACTCATCCTCTCACAAAATGGCTAACATTTTAGCCACACCCACATTTTGAAATGCATTTGCAAAAATGAGGGCAAATATTCACTAATTCTGAAAAAACATTGTCAATTCCGTAACATTTTGGTGCTAGTTATTTTGCCATCAAAAGTACACTGTAAATAGTGATTGAGAACATTTGTTGCATTCTGCCCTAAGTTCTATTGGCTTACTCTTATTACCATTTTAATAGGACTTATAGGTATTTAATCACTTTTCCCTCACCTTATATTAGGATTAGTGTTGAGCGAGCATGCTCGGCCGATGCTCGGATCGGCTCGAGCATCGCTCTGCTCGGCACATGGCGGTACTCGTACGAGTACCGCCATGTGCTCGCCCTGCATGTTCGGGTGGCGGGGATCTGTGCCGAAGGAGGCACAAATCTGAAGACGCTCCGCTGGACCACCAGGGACTGGAGGTAGGGGGCATTGCGGAGATGAAGGGGGCATTGCGGAGATGAAGGGGGTATAGCGGAGATGAAGGGGGACATTGCGGAGATGAAGGGGGCATTGCGGAGATGAAGGGGGTATAGCGGAGATGAAGGGGGACATTGCGGAGATGAAGGGGGCATAGCGGAGATGAAGGGGGACATTGCGGAGATGAAGGGGGACATTGTGGAAGGGGGGCATTGCGGAGATGAAGGGGGCATTGCGGAGATGAAGGGGGTATAGCGGAGATGAAGGGGGACATTGCGGAGATGAAGGGGGTATTGCGGAGATGAAGGGGGTATAGCGGAGATGAACGGGGACATTGCGGAGATGAAGGGGGCATAGCGGAGATGAAGGGGGACATTGCGGAGATGAAGGGGGCATTGCGGAGATGAAGGGGGCATAGCGGAGATGAAGGGGGACATTGCGGAGATGAAGGGGGACATTGTGGAAGAGGGGCATTGTGGAGATGAAGGGGGGCATTGACCAGGCACCCTCCCCTCATCAGAGCAGGGGGTGCCTGGTGTAATGCTCGTGTCGCCCCATTCAATTCAATGGGGCTCGGGTGCTCGGCCGAGCACTCGAGCCTCTGGCGGTGCTCGGTCAGAGCACCCGAGCACCCGAGCATCGGGGTGCTCGCTCAACACTAATTAGGATAACACTTAGAGATAAGAGGTAATGACAGCCATCAACCAAAGGAAATTTGAGGAGGGGTATTTTAGTTACTACTCAGCTGATGTAACTACCTGTTGCCACTTGATTATAAGAGCTTGAAAAACAGATGTTGTGAAACACGTAGAACATCTTAGAATCATTCTTTCATTTTTTTAAAAATATTTTAAACAAATAAACTTTTTTATCCATTTTCTTTGGCTACGTAGAGAATACTTTCAGTCCAAAAACAGAGGTGGGTTAAATATCTCTCTATGTCAATTCAGATAGAGGACAGAGTATACTGCTTCTTACCATCACACCAAGTGAGTGCACATTTGTTATTGAATTGCAAACAATTTGTAATAAGGCACGACTGGCACACTGTCTGTTTTTCTCTTCTTTTTGATACATGTATTGCCATCCTTTGGATTTGGATAGAGTAGTAGCCTGTCATTTGTATTGAGAAGGTTTATACTGATGTTAGGGCATTTATAAGAAATCTTTCCTACTTGGTATGCTGGACAACACATAAGTGTTAGATCCAGCCATGTCTTTTGTGAGTACACATCTAAGGGCCGCATGTTCAAAGGGATAACAACAAAAAATTGTCGTATGAATGACAAAAATAAGTCATTGTATGCATGAATGACATATTTTCTATAGAGTATACGACAAAAAACGAGTAATGTCCGCTGTGTACGACACAACTCCAGAATTGCTGGGAAAAGGGGCGGGGCAAGGCCGTGGCTAAACTATTCTCCAGTGTAATATAGAGGAAAAGAAAATTTGTCGTAACGAACAACAAAAAAATGTTTTTGAAAAGACAAAATTTGTACGGTAAGAAAAAAGTGGAGGTAATGTGTTCTGAATGTGAGAATTTTTGTCTTTAGTTAAGACATTTTTGTCGTTAGTTAAGACATTTTTTGTCTTTACATACGACAATTTCAGTCAGGACAAACAACATATTTCCAATCATAACCAACACTCTCTGAAAATATTAATGATCCCAACGACACTGTACTTTGAAAAGTCGTTATAAATGACAAAAGCTATTTTGCTACTTCTTTGAACATATGGCCCTATGTGGTATAATTGGTGAAGGGATTCAAATGTTTATAAATTTTGTGAACATTTTACATCAGGAGCGCCTCCCCTCTTTTTTTGTTTTCTTATCAAATCCCATCTGTAATTACAAAAAATATATGCCAGTGTCTATAGAATCCATCCATGCATAAAACAGAAAATGGGGCAGAAAAAATACAGTTGAATATTAGAAGACCAAAGCTTTTAACTACAGAAAAGGATGTTTTCATTGTAAGGACAGTAAGGATGTGAAACTCATTACCTGGTGAAGCAACGTTGCTTGATAACGTTAAAATGTTAACTAAATATATACTGTACCTTTTTAGAAAAGAACAATATGCACAGTTATTTCAACAAAGGTAGAGAAAATATGATTCATTTTTGAGCCTCTCTAAATTAATTGTGAATTGGTTACGTTTATTGGAATTTGATTTACCATCTTCTGGATCAACAAAAAACATCTGGGGAAGTTTGCACTTGATGGACTCCTATCTTTTTCTCAAAATATCTCATTTATTTTATCTCAGAACTGAGTGTCAGTGCTTGCCAATTTGTCTATATCTACCTTTCATTTTCTGAGGGAAGAGGTGATAAGACCTCTGTGTGGACTGAAGCTGCAAGACCATCTTTACTTTAAAGAATATATATCTAATATCGGTTGAACTGTGTGTAATTTGAGTTGGGCGATCTATCACCTCAAAGACTAATTGGTATCATCCAATTGTTGATCTTTTAAATGAGCAATACAGTTGTAATTCCAAAATTGTCCCTGATATCTGCCTTACCAATAATACGCACAGTCCTCTAAACTGTTTTGAAACCCAAATCTGATGTAAACTAACTGAATCATAAGGGACAAGTAAAAATTATCATTGTTTTTTAGTGGAACTGTCACTGTAACAAATGTGTATTTGTGAAAGGACTTTCACAAACACCTATATTTTGTTTTCCTTTTTAATTTCAAGCAATATTTTATTTAGCTTTATTTATTTCTAATTTTACGCAAATTAGCTACTATTTCTGAGTAGGAAATAACAGTTAGGAGAAGTGTGGCAGTGCCTGACAGAGTTTAAATAGCTGAAATATTAATAAAGCTAACTTTATGATTAACAATTGTTTGAAATAAAATATGACCAACATAACTATATTGTAGGCACTTTTGAATGAACTTTAAATATTTTTTTTTCTGTTTTGTTTGTTTTTATTTTTTTACTTTTGACTAAGTGGTGCAATTGGTTTATGCCGAAATTCCTCCATTTTTCTTTTGAATATAAGGCCCTAATAGACCGCAATATAATTTACATAACCTCAAGGGATGATGTTTAAATATAATCTGTAATCTAAATAATATAAAACGATAGCCTGCGAAGCTCCCTGTGTGTAACCGCACATGTGCAGCAGAGGCTGCCGGAACGATGCAGTCATGCGCAGTAGAGACTGGCCGAACACGCTTATCTGGAGCGGGGAACTCCGCATGGCTCACCACCTGTCTCTGCTCCCGGCTCAGGGGCAGCAGCCAGGGCCACTGGGTGTACTTTTGTCTGTGTATACAGGCTTTCATACTAGTAAATATATAAATGGTGAAGCTAAAGAATCCATCCTTCAATGGTCCTACTAAAATATTTTTTTACAAAACTATTATTAAACAAAAGCAAGAAAGAAGGTGATCAGTGAGGCTGATGTACTAAGACCAGAGTGGGATAAAGAGGTGATAAATTTGTGATGACATTTCCAGTATTATAAGCTCTCAGAGTCCTATTTTAGTTTATGGAGCCAATGCACTAAGATCTCTAAACTGCATTGGCTCCATAGAATAACATAGAAACTAGAGAGTTGATCACACTGGAAAAGTCACCTTCATTTTATCACCTCTTTATCACACCTTAATGCAGTTCCCCTGAAGACGTTTTGGGGAATACCAACTACACTACAGGTGATAAATGAAACACCACATGATTTTAAAATGGATTTTTAACCTCCTGAATGCCAGAGAAATTTGCAATGAGTTAAGAAACAATGCGTTGGAGACAGCTCTTGGGTATAACAGGATAACAGTCCCATTTAAGTAAATTCAATTTGAAGAATTTTTATTAATCCCCCTATAATGCCATTGGTTTGACCCAGAAATGCTCCAGAATTTCTTTTGAACATTAGGCCCTAAATGATTTTTTTCTCATTAGCTGGCATTCCCTCATGACCTCTCTATGATGCTTCCACTTCATTTTAGAGTGTTCATGTAAATATTTTTTTAAACCAAAGAACTGGTGGAATACTCCGTTTCTAGTTAGGTTACGCAGAATTTAATAATAAAAGATTAAAAAAAAAAAAAAAAACCAGTATAAACTGAAAAGAAGTGTTTGCAAATAAAATGTAGAATGTGGATCTGCAGTACTTGTTGCTCTAAATGACCTTTACCTGATCTTTTTACAAAAGAATGGAATCTCATTAGACAGTTTCTTTTAAGTCCAACATCAAGGCAAAAACAAATTGGTTTTGTCCATCATAAAATGAAATTCAGACAGTTAATTAAACGGCAAAGTAAATTCTTACCCATGCAGCTCAAATTAAGCTTTGGATAGCTGCACAATGCTTAACCCATTCAGTAGTAAAAGATACAGAAATAAATTACTTTTTGCTCAGAAATGAAACTCATATTATAATTTATTACCCCTTGGTATCAAGGGATCAAGGTTCTCAAATGATTTAATAATACACTTTTCATGTCTGATGGAGTATAACATTCTAGATCAATATCTATTTATGATTTTTTTTCACACCATTTTTAATTTCCTTTGATATTAGTAAATATATTTCCTAATGCAGTATATGCTGTATAAAATAGAAAAAAATGACTGGTGTTTTATTCTTTGTTCCCTGGATGACAAGAAGTGAAATAAATCACATAGCCTCTGCTCCTTTATTGGCAGTGTTTGGCTTTGCTATCCTGACTTCTGGGAAGCTGAAATCTCTGTACACTCCCTAAAGGAGCAGTAGTTTAAATATGAATCTATCTATCTACATACGTACCACTCCCATAGGTCGATGCCTTATCAGGGAGGGAGTGTTTGTGTGTGTCATTGAAGCCATTGATGCCATCAGGAGCATATATCCTGGCACGGTCACACAAGGTGGACAGATCAAAGCTAAGACACAAGACAAAATGAATCCAAAATCTGCCAGCCCACATTGGACCAGCATGGCAGATTATGGTGCATTGCCACAGCATGGCTTCACAAAAGAAACAATGGCTTTTATTCCCCGGAGACTTGTGAGCTATTTCCTACGGCAGCAGGAAGACCAGTCTGCCCTGTACTGTAAGCAAATGGTTTAAATATTATGTAGAAACCATTCTGTCTGCTTAAATTATTTTTTAAACCTATGCTTTAAAAGAGACAATGGGCTCATTGTTGGGCGATGGGGGTTGAAACAAACAAGATGACATTTATGTTGATAAATTGTTGTTCTGTACAGACACTTCCCAGCTATTAATTCTGGGGGGAGGTAAGGATGTCTGAGTTCTTCCACCCCTTATCTTACGTGATAATCTGGGGAACGAACTAAGTTGGCATTTTTGGCATAGTTTAATGGTTATACATTTAACTGTCATTTTGACATCATACACATTTTGTGTGTATTGCCATATATGAAAGTTTGTGTTATTGGAGCTCCACCCTATGGTACAAACTGTTATTGCTACTATGGTTTTAGTAAAACAATTTTAACTTTGACTAACCAACCAGAGAGTCTCTGAAAGTTCGACTGACATCATATTCTAATGATCTGATAACTCACCCTATCAGAGAAGGATGGGTTGTGACTTTCTGATAATAGTTCTTTTGTTAATAAATACATTGTGTGGAAGCCAAGAGCTATATTTGTTTTATCTTCCATGAAGTAACCAACTTAGGCCAGAGCTGAGGAAAACTATGAAAATCACGCCTCAGTCTATGACTGGTAAATATACATTTTCTTGTGTAATCCCTGTAAAGCTTCTAGAATAAATATATTCCAGTTTATTTTGGAATTGCATTTTGCATCTGGTAACACTGTCCTACAGGTTTGGCCCACCTAGAGGAATTTGTTACCTAGTAGCCATTTGGACTGTAAAGTTAGAATATTCTAGAGGCTGCACAATACCAATCATAGACATAATTGGGTAAGATAGTTTGTTGAATTAGTTTAACACCTATAAAGTCACATATTTTTGTGCTTCTGAAAAGGTAATTGTGAATTGTATTATTAACCCTTATTTTGCTATCTGGAAAGTTTTTCTATCTTGGTGAGTGTTTCATAGGATTCTTTGTTTCATGTGTTGTTTTATTACATGATAAGTTGAGCCTAGAAACTGATTTGTTATATTGTAATTATAATCTGGCAAAAAGGTACAGAATATTATATTTCATCCAGAAGGTATGCAGTATTGAATACAGTAGATAAATAGTTAAAATTCTATTTGTCTGATGTGGGACATTTTGTCTTCCAGATAAGTTTCTAAATCTTGAAAAAGTTTGTATGTGGTAAAAGGACTTGTTATGAGATGTGTGGCTAAATTGGGCCCAACATAACAAAATCCCTTCTACCTAATTTAGCATAGTTTATTCAGGTTTTGTCAGCAGATACAGTGCAGTCAACTGTACTATCATTAATTGTAGGAACAATTAACCCTTGCTGTGCTGCTTTGTTCAAATATTGCTATATTATACCTCTGTATATACCTATGTAAGGTTTAATCCTATTTATGCAGGTTATGTTACTTTGTGATAGTGGCTGTTCATTTTCTGTATGAGTCATTTTGTGTTTACCTATATTCCTATGACAATGATTACCATTATATATATCTATCTATATATATATATATATATATATATATATATATATAATTTATATTTAAATAAATGATATATTTTTACATAAATATGCATAATTGATTACTTTAATCAATTATGTAGTGTGTAGTATGTCAATACCAATTTTATATAAAGATCTCAAATTTATTTAACCACTCATTTTTATCTATTTGAGGTATACCTATTTTTTGGGTCTCCTTTTAACCCATTCCTTGCATATATACTTGACAAGAGGGTGCTATGAATTACCAGGATTTATCAGGCTGCCTGAAGATTTTGTGAAATTAGAAGTTGGACACTGGCTATACTATAAAGAAACCAATGATGGATGATGTGGAGGAATAGGATTCTTGAAAAACAAAAGACTGAAAGACTCAGTTGTGAAAGTAGAAACTATTTATGAAAGAATTGCTTCCTGTGCTAGCTGATATGTTCTTCAAATCATTCTAGTTTATGTCCCTACAGTGGTGATAAAGTTGAAGAATTTTATGATAATTCTTTAAGCCTCTACAAACAAGACAATTACCACTATAAATTTATAATGGGAGATTTTAATGCGAGAAATGGAAAGATCCAAAATGGAACTGGAAAAAGACGATAAGGGCAACTACATGATTGACTTTGCAGAAGAACAAAATGTGTACATCATGAGTTCATTCTACAGGAAAAAGGTCCAGAGAAAATGGACATGGGAAAGTCCTAATGGTAATACAAGTGAAATTGACTTCACACTTGCAAATAACACAATGATATTCACTGATTGTTCAGTCTTAAATTGTTTTAACATTGAAAGGGACCCTTGTCTAGAAAGAAAATGATCAAGATAAAAGAAGAAATGCACAAGTTCATTGTTGGACACTGGAAGAAAATCATTGGCTAAAGAATGCAAAACAAAAGATGGTCACACATAGGAGCCAAATGTTTGCATTAAAGCTTGAAAATGGTACAAGAGCAAAAACTTAACAACAAATACTAAACTGAGTGGAATAATTTTATTCAAGAAGAACTGAATTTTCAAAATACCTACTACTATTTTCAAAATACCTACTACTATTTTCAAAATACCTACTACTCAGCAAAGTGCCTGAAACATATAAAACCGAAAAAGTCATCCTACTGCACAAAAAGGCGGATCTAAAAAACTACTGACCAATAAGCCTACTGCCAGTCATCTGTAAGGTTTTCACAAAGGTACTATCAAGAAAAATGGACACAACACTTAACATGGCAAAACCTAAAGAACAAGTAGGCTTCGGGAGCGGCTTCAGTACAATGGACCATAACCAGACAGTGAAATAATGAATAATGATAATAACATAAATAATGAATATGATGACTAAAGAAATTTTTTAATGCTGTATATAAGAGAGCTTATATCTAAAACTTCCCATGAAAAGGTACAGCAACTCCCACAGACCACAACAGTAAATATATCAGCCCAAAATTGTAAATTTAATAATTTTTACATGGGACACATTACCAGCAATGTGAATATCCTTGTTTTATATATAATATATATACAATGTATGGAAGCACTCATGTTTGCAGTGGCTAGTTGCCTGGGTGCTGATTCTGGTGCAAATAGTATATTAATTAAGATACATAAGCACAATCAGGACTTGTATTGATCAATGTTTCTGAGGCACACAGGCAACCTTCCTCAGGTATCATTCTTCTTTACCAAGACATAGGTGATACATCCTTCATATTAACATTCTTCTATGTGTAAATTATTGTTGGAGAACCCATATACGTGGGTGCAACGTATATATAAAAATGTATGACATGCATACAGGAACAATTAATACCTTTTAGAATGCTCTGCACTTAAAGGGATAGTAATATTTGTTTTATCTTTATTTTATTTTGTAGGCATTAAAAAAACATGAATGATAAAAGTCTTATCTCTCAAACCTTTATGGTTTAAGAGATATTCACAAGCAAAGTATCCCCCCCCGTTCAGCCAGATCAGAAGGAAGGTGCCCAGGTAGACTGCAGAGAGGGACAATCTTCAATTAAGTTAAGGGAAAAAGCTGAAAAACTTGTCAAGGGGGGCAGGGATTTCATTCTTTTCATACAAAGAAGATTGTCCCCTGCTGTTATCTGTATGGTCTTACAACCAGATTCACATCTGAGAAGAGATGGCTTACACTAGGAAAAAGGGGCGGGAAGGGAAACTTTGTTTGTGAATATCTCTTAAACCATAAAGGTTTGAGAGATAAGACTTATATCGTTCTTCATGTTTTTTTAATGCCAACAAAATAAAATAAAGTTAAAACGAAGTATTACTATCCCTTTAAGTCACTCACTACAGAGAATGAAAAAAACAGATTTGAGAACAGGCACTGGCATTTGAAGAATACTGGGTCATATGTATTTTGCATAGTGTAAAACAAATACATTTCTCATTTTAATAGGCTTCCTACACACTGAATTCTAGGATGGTTACCAACACGTTGTTTCATTTAAATCAACAGGAAATTGTATTTATTGTTTAACTGTGATGCAATTGGTTTGCCCAGAAATTTTTCCACTTTGTTTTCTTGTATCCTCCTTTTTTGCCTGTACTTTTTGTAAACTAGTGCTGTATCGGGTACAGCATGTGAGGCAGCATTGTAGAAGGTGTCTGCAGACGGTTCCTCTTCATAGGATCCCTCCTCTGTTTAAAACACTTACTATAATGGTGTCCAGATTAGGAAACAGTTTCATGAATTTTTCCACATTGAGTGACAAAAGTACCATTTGGTACCTGCAGCTACTGGATAAAGGGAACTTTGCTCGGCAGGCCCCTTAGGAGACACAAAAACTACTTGCAGGAGCAGGTTAACTGAGGTACTGTTAGCTGGGGAAAAGAGCTAGTTGGGTGTTAAAGGGATAGTAATACTTAAAATGTAAAAAAAAAAAAAAATATGTTGTAGAGTTTATCCCCTGAGTAAAACAAGTGAACACCCACTACTGAAAGGTGTTTTATTCAAAATGTATTACAGCTCAAAGTTGAATTTTTTAGGTGCAATATCACAGTGGCCTGGAAATTTACAGTGATGCTGTTGCTACACCATTCTATGGAGCTTTATGGTCTACGAACCAGAGCTATCCATAGGACGGTGTAAAAACATCGCCACTGTACTGTTTCAGGCCACTGAGATATTGCACCTAAAAATTCAACTTTGAGCTGTAATAAATTTTGAATAAAACACCTTTCAGCAGAGTACCCTTTTTTACTCAGGAGGATTAACACTATAATATATATATATATATATATATATATATATTACACATATATTACATATTAATTATTACTATCCCTTTAAGGGACTAAAATGATTAATTTAAGGAGAGGGCAAGTTGACAGATTAAGCTAAAGAAGACAACTATATGTTTTTGAGGGCTAGTAGCAGGGAAGGTTTTGTGAGAAGGTTAATTGTGTGTGTGTGTGTGTGTGGGAGGGGGTGAAGGCCCTATGCTCCAAATAAATAGTTATGTTATAATTTCAATATTAGCACCAAAATATATTAACATAACATTTTCAAAGTGATAAGTAAAAGTCTTTGCCTGAATTAGTGGGAGGAGCTCTAGGGCATATTTAAACCTCATGGCCCCAGCTATACACTGTTCACATCATTTGTGAATCAACCTGCCAGGTGGGACCACCAGGATACCTCTACTCTGTTCTAACAATGCAAGCCAACAAACATCAAGTCGGTATGGGTGTTTTCCACTCATTCCCCTCAATTTATTTCCTCACCCCCACCATCTTTTCTTCTATTCATACCCAAGTCCTTTTTTGTTTTACCTGCTACCTCCCCTTTTCCTATATAGATTTTCAGACATGTATTTGACCTTTCTATCTAATATTATGTTCCTCTTCATTTAATTCCTTTCTCCTTCCTTTTTAAGTGACCATATTTTTTTAACTAGCAGACACTTACCATTCAGTTTTGCTCATGCACTCTACATCCACCCCCCATCATTCCCAACAGGTGTTTCTTTCTGCTTTGATCCCCCTTAACCCCATTTTTTCCCCTCACTTATGGCGAGGTGTTAAAAAAGTTGTGGTAACTGAAATTGTCTATAATCAGAATAAAAATGTTCTTACACCATTGTTTGTCAATTCTCCTACTTATTGCCATAATTTTTTGCATCCAATTCCACCATCACCGTCAAAGTGAAAAAGCAGTCTTAAAAGTGGTTGAGGTTTAATCTACCTCATATTGTAAGGTATTTTCAGAAAACAATATTATTTTAACTGTCACTTTTTGTCATTTTTTTTCCCACAAAATAGAAATGTTCTAATCTTGGACAAGACAAATTAAAGTACTGTTAGCTGGAGTGAAAAGCAGCAGTATAGTGTTAACTGGTAAAAAAAGTCTTTGTTAGCACATAAAGAGGCCTTTGTTTCTTGAAAATTTTCATTTCAAAGACAAAATCAAAAGCATTTTTAACATCATAATTGTTAAGGTCAATATTCATCAAGATCTTCTCACCGTCATTTTTAAGTTTTCATGACACATTTTAAAATGTGACAGATTCACTTCTGAAAAAATATTGTCCTACATTTACCAACTCATGATCCAACAATTTTTTCATTACGATTACTTTTTGAACATCTAGCCCTTAGTTCTCTGTTCTCCACTGCATTCCGGAGCACTTCCCTGGAGTCTAGGGTTTTGTAAAATGCCTCCTTCATAACCCTGCCACCCCTCCCCATTCACAAATTCTAGTCCTAATTATATCTCTTTTGCACCTTGTTCAGTCCCTCTTCATCATTTCCCTTTCTCCAGCCCCATTAAAAAAACAAAACTGTGTTAGTCAGTCTTTCCAGCCACCATCACTCTTACCTGCTGCCATTCAGGTTCTGTCCTCCTACCAGAAGCTCTGTCCCCTAGCCTGGAGCTTCCATATTGTATCCAAGCTACTACCTTCCTCCCCAGGTCTGAGGCATACAACATGTGCCTCGGTAATCCCCAATTAATCTCCCTGAGCTTGCCTCTAACTTCTTTCCTAGTAATGGGTTTGGAATCCTTTTGACTGACTTTGAGTTCCCAAACTATTCTCGGAGCAGGTCCTAGAGGGTTCCCATTTATTAAAAAAAAAAATAAAGCAGCAGATAACTACATTCTTCTGCATCACTCACAGACACAGATAGAGTTACACCAGACCTTTCTATTAACAAAATAGTTTGTATCCTCCCTTTTTTACTAGTTTAGTCTCCTCTTTTCACAAAAGTATTTTTCACTATCCTCTATTGTAGCTAACTCTGATCATTATGTTCTGCTGTCTCTTTCTCTGATGCAGGTTGAGTTACACTATCTCCTTTGTATTCACCAGGTAATACAGCAGCATAGTAAAATAGAAACATAGTTGGTCAGGCTGAAAAAAGACGTGTCCATCAAGCTTAGCCCATGTCACATCACTCCTGTTGAAAGGCATAGAAAAAAACCATCAAAGCCATTTCCAGTTAAGTGCCAAGTGGGTAAAAAAATCCTTTCTGACTCCAAATGGCAGTCAAATATTTCCCTGACTCACCATTCTATCTGCTTTAAAACCAACTGTCATAATTCTCAGTATTGTTCTGAGCTAAAAAGTTATCCATTACTTTTTTGAAAGCAAGTGCAGCATCTACAAACAAAACATTCAGAGGTACTGAAATCCCAAACTATTCTACTCTTTCGTTAAAACCTCCTGCCTTTGTCTTAGTCAAAAGTGCCTTTCTTCATTCTTAATGGGTGACCTACTGTTTTTTTTCTTAGCTCTTTGAGTAAATAGTTTATCAGAGAGTTATTTGTATTAACTTCAAATATATTTGTAAATGGTAATCATATCACCCCTTAGACATCTCTTCTCTAATGTAAACAAACCCAGTTTGGCTAGTCTCTCTATAACTCAGATCCTCCAATCCCTTTATCAGTTTTGATGCAGGTCTATGCACTTTTTCTAGTTCAATAATGTCTTTTTTAAATGGTTCCCAAAACTGTAATTCATATTCCAGATGAGGCCTTTCCAAGGATTTATATAGAGGTAGAATTATATTCCTATCCTCATCTATACCCCTTTTTATATGAGATAGTATCCTACTGGCTCTTGTAGCAGCTGAGACTGCTCACTGATGTGAAGTCTGTCATCTATCAGTACTTCTAAATTTTTCTTTAATGAGCATTCCCTAAGCAGTTTCCCATTTAGTGTACATGTTTCTGTAGCCCAGATTTATATCCTTTCCTTTATCTATAACAAACCTCATCTACCACTTTGACATCCATTCACTCAGTTTATCCAAATATTTCTGGAGAGAAAAACATCCGGTTCTGTATGTATATCCTTACGCAGCTTAGATACTCCTTTCAATATCATTCATAAACAAGTTAAAAAGCATCGGGCCCCGGACCGACCTCTGTGACACCCTACTTACAACTTTAGTCCAATTTGAAAAGCTTTAATTAACTACACCTCTGGGCATCTATCATTTAATCAGTTCTCTATCCATGCTCAGATATCAACTCCCAAACAAAAGCATTTTAATTTATGTATTGACCTGTTGTTAGGCACAGTATAAAAAGTTTTTGCAAAAGCCAAGTATACTACATCAAGATCAATACCCTTGTCTAAATCACTAGTTACCATTTTTGTAAAATGCAAGTAAATTAGTTTGACATGATCTATTCTTCATAAATCCACGCTTGTTTGTACTAATGATGTTGTTCATCGTCATACAGTCCTGAATACTTTTGGTTAATAACCCTTATAAAATCTTAACCACTACAGACGTCAGGCTCACAGGTCTATAATTTCCTGTTTTAGATCTTGCTCTTTTTTTTGAATAATGGTACAACATATCCTTATCTCCAATCGAAGGGCACTATGCCCGCTGATAATGAATAAATAAATATTAAGTATAAGATTCTTGTTATTACTTAACTAATTTCCTTAAAGGGACAGTAATGTCCAAGAAAAAAAATATTTAGCATTTTGTAGGGATTAAAAAGTTGAATTGAATGCAAAAAAAGTATCTCTCAAACCGCTATGGTGTGAGATATCTGCATTCAAAGTTTGATATTACCTGCTGTCAGCTTTATATCTGTGTCAGCTGACATGGAGGCTCTTCAGCAGAGCCTCAATTGCATTTTTTTAAAATAATTACTTCATTGGAATGGTCTACAAAGTGTGCCTGGTTTGACAGCACACTTTGTAGACCACTCCATTGAAGTCATTCTTTTTAAAAAAAGTGATTGTAGCTCTGCTGAAGAGCCTCCGTGTCTGCCAACACGGATTTCCTGCTGTCAGCTTTACAACTGACAGCAGGAAACGTCAAACTTTGAATGCAGATATCTCTCAAATCATAGCAGTTTGAGAGATACATTTTTTGCATTCAATTCAACTTTTAATGCCTACAAAATTTATTTTTTCTCGGACATCACTGTCCCTTTAAGTACCATTGGGTGTATGTCATAGGTGCTAGTGCTTTATTCACCATAACCTTTTTCTAGTCTGCCATTGTTGTTTCACTTATATACAGAAGAAAAGAACATGTTTAAGGTGTCAGTCATAGCCTTATCCTTACTAATTAATTCACATGTCTCCGTTTTAAGAGGACCAATATGAACTGTAATCTTTTCGCCATTTACATGTGGGATTGTTTAGGTTTTTCTTGCTCTCTTTTGCAATATTATTAATTTTAAATTTTAGTTAGCCTAATTGCTTGTTTACAAATTCTGTTATAGCCTCTACATTTTTAAATTATGCTTCTGACATTACTGACTTAAACAGTATAAAATCCTACTTCTTATTTCTCATTTTCCTGCAAACTTCTTTATTACGCCACATTTGTCTTAATTTGGTCCTCTTGTATTTATTTCTAAATGGTATATTTTGATGCATATATTTATGAGTATTTAGTTATGTCCCACCTATTTATTAGTTTTATTCAACCCCAATTCCTCTTTCTGCTTTATTAAAGTAACCCATTATGCATTATCATTGCCAGGTTTGCTACCTTCTCCTTCCTACCTTTGTGATTCCCCTTTCCCTGGCATTGTGCCTCAGAGCATGATGCTGAAGAAGGCAGAACTAAATATATTAGGTGACAGTGACAGACAGCTGACTTGGCTTAGGCAAGGCATCATACAGCTCCATCAGTTGTGTTGTGTTCCGTAGAGTAAAAAAACACAGTGTAGTTGCATAATGTCCAGCAAATGCACAAGGGGAAGGGGGAGGAGCAGTGCAGGGACATGAGAGTAAAGAATTAGTTCAAAAACTGACTGCAGCAATGGTTGGTGCAGCACGTGCAGTCAATGATGATGATCCCTCTACTCCAAGAGAGGATGCAGTTTGTCCATGCAAAACTAGTTCCAGCCCCACCAGTGCCAGTAGAAGTAAAGAACCATATAAGAACAACACTAAAGATGACAACAAGTCACATTCAAGTGTTGATGATGCTGGCAATAGCATAATAGAGGAAGTTATAGCATCTGAACCGCCTGGTGCGTCAGATAGTGAGACAAACAAGCACCAAAATATCTGTAGTATGGAACTTTGTTACAGTAAAAGTAAAAATAAATTGTTTGAGACCTCCAAAAGCTTAGAGGAATATAAGGGTAGTGGGCAAGAATTGTCAGGTGATGCTGATGATGCTGAGGCTGAATCTTCCACCGCTTTTAAAGAGCACTGTGCCTATCTATAAACTGTTTGAGAAAGCCATTGTAAAGTCTGACCCTGGACAAGCACAGTGTAACAGTTTGTTCAACACTCAGACACAGTGGTTTAGGATAAAACACAGTTTTATTGAAATCATAAATAATAAGATAACCTTCACAGGCCCTGTAGTACTTAAACAGAATAATACAGACACAAGACAGGTTATTTGTGTATTTGCCTACACAGGTCCATATAACTAGAAAGTTGAGAGTGGTTTTATACTGACACAGGTCAGGCAGGAAAAGGGTGAATACCCAGAGCGGCAGCTCAGCATGGGTTAAGGTTCTCCAATAGATGTAATCTGTCTCTGTGCAGAGAAGTCTGTGGTGAGTTCTCTCTGTAAAGTCCAGTATGGTAGAATAGCGCAAGTAGAAGACTGCAGTGCAATAATGGAGACCACAGCAGTAACTGAGACTAAGACACACTGCTGTAGAAGTCACGGAGGCAACACAGATGCTCAGCAAGAGCTCAACAGAGGACTCAGCAAGTGGTAAACCGCCTTAGCAGTAACGGAGGCAACACTGTTACTCTGCAAGAACTTAATGGAAGTTCAGCCAATGGCACACTGCCGTAGCAGTAACGGAGGCAACACTGAGACTCTGCAAGAGCTTAACAGAAAGTACAGCCAATGGCACACTGCTGTAGCAGTAACGGAGGCAACATTGAAGCTCTGCAAGAGTTAACGGAGGGCTCAGCCAATGGCACACTAAAGTAGCAGTATCGGAGGCAGCATGGAGGCTCTGCAAGAGTTAACGGAGGACTCAGCCAATGGCACACTGCCGTAGCCGTAACTGAGGCAACACTGAAGCTCTGCAAGGGTTAACGGAGGACACAGCAAAAGTCTCACTGCAGAAGCAGTAATGGATACAGGCCCCAGGCACAGCGGGAGTTAGAATGTCACCCAAGTGACACAGCGAACACTGGAACAGGAAAACCAGGTCGAGTCACGGAGTAGGAATGTCAGCCAAGCCGGGTCGGATCATGGAGCAGGAACATCAGACAAGCCGGGTCGAATCATGGAGCAGGAACGTCAGACAAGCCGGGTCAGATCACGGAGCAGGAATGTCAGCCAGGCCAGGAGCACAGGAGCAGGAGACAAGAAGCAGAGTAGTCAAACAGGCCAAGTCGGTACACTGGAATCCACGGAGCTCAAGAAGGCACTGGTACAGGAACACCATGAAAGGGCACCGGATAGGTGCCAGAGCCCAGTATATAAAGGCCATACTGGGTGGGCCAAACGTAGCTCAACCAATGGGAACATAGTATAGCAAAAACTGACAGAAAGCAACACAGGGAGCAATGGCACCATGATACACAGATGTCAAAAAGCACACAGTCACCCTATCAGTCATCATCAGCATCATCGCCTCTTCAAAGTCCAAGTCACTCTCAGCCACACACACCGGTTTTGAGTACCCACCAACAGCAGCACAGGTTAACATCCACAATGTTAGATATGATGAGTGGATCTACTGATGCTGCCCCTTTGACACCTAGTAGTAGTGGCAGTAGAATAACATCAACATCTAGCCCCAGTAGTAGCAGCAGCACCACCACCTCAGGAACCCCTCATTCCATGAAGTCCACAGTATGGCGATACTTCACTCAGGATCCTCAAGCTAAGCATGTTGCTATCTGTTGTCTGTGCAAAAAGCATGTGAGCAGGGGGAAAGCAGGCTTACACCTAGTCACTTCCTCTATGAGATCCTCCCTGAAGCACAAGCAAAGGTCTGACTGGGAGACACACTATCAGCAGGCCAAATGTGCCACAAGTAGCAGCAACAGGAGCACTTTAAAAAGTTCCCAGGGCTCTAGGTCAAAAAAATTAGTGAAGTTATATATGTGTCAGGGAGTGTGCTACTGCCAGTGCCAACAGTTAGTTCAGTCCAAATAACATATATAGCTCCTGCTGCAGAGGAGAATAACAGACAAAGCCAGGACAAATATATTAACAGCAGCACAGATGAGGAGGTGGAAGAGGGATGTGAAGAAGGGTTGCTACTATCTACCCCACTTGGGACCACTGCTATGAGCGACAAGTAATGTGTGTCAATAATCTGAGAAGAAGGATAGAGATTTGACGGAAACATGACAATAGTAAAAACTATATATATATATATATATATATATATATATATATATATAAATATATACACAAATCACACCATACCAGCCAGTCCCCCACCAAATCACACCATACCAGCCAGTCCCCCACCACCACCACTACAATACACATCTGCCACATTGTAGGTTGTACTTTATATTTTGTATTAATTCACATCATCATGATGAATATGTGCCATTGTCACTTAAGCAGGAAGTTAGTGTTTTGGGCAAAGGACAAATGCATTCTGTATGGTAATACATTTATCAAGGCATATGTTGCTGTTGGACTCAAAACTTTGACTTTCAGACACTTATTTCTAAACTACAGCCCTCAGAAGAAGTACTATTACAGTGGGAAATGTAGTACCTATAGGAAATATGTGTTAAAACAGGTGGAAAATTTGTTAAAATAGGTGAAACGGAGGACATTTTTGCATAGGTGGAAAGGTGAAATTTTTCACGGGAAAAGTGAAAAATTGGCAAGTTTTCACAAAAAGTCATACAGGAAATGTTTCATACTTTTCACACACCCCTACCTGTTCATTCTGCTAGTGCTGCCATTCTGTCTTCTTCACCTCAACTGTGACAGTAGAGACCCTCTGTCACATTTGTCATCATCGCCAACCAGTGTGACATTCACAGAGCAGCAGCAACTGATGGTGGTGGTCCTACTAATCAATTGCTCCTGAGGACTTCGGCCTCTATCAAGCATAAGTCCTACAAATCATCCTCTACAAAATTATTTCTGTCAAAGAAGACAGCTTTTGATAAACTATGCTATTCCCCACTTTTGTTACACCTCCCATTTTTATAAATTTTGTTTTGCATTGTTTATCAGCAAGTAGGCTGTATTTTTAATTAAATGACCATAGTTACTGTCTGTTGTATGAAATTTGAAAAATACAGAATATATTTTTTCCCAGTAGCTATCCCATCACCTTGTCACAAGGCTGTCAAAGTTGTCTACCTTGCTGAAAGCCCAAGCTACAAATTTTAAAAGAGAAGAAAAATTATTTATTCTAAACAACTTTTCCTTTTTTAGATTAAATAGGATTTAAACCCTCAATGTTTACACTAAACACAGATGACTTTTTCAGCTAATATCAACTAGTGTATGCAAAAACTCATATTGATGTAAATACACATAGTTTTGCCTGAACATAATTTAGTTCACCCATCTTGACCCTTGTCTACCGAAGTCTTTCTTTATACACTGGTAAAATTATTCATAGATGTTGTATGTGATTCTTAGTAGCCACAAAGGTCTGCTCATATTGATTACTTCCACAAAACAGCCAGGTCCCAGATCAGCAACAGTAAACATCTGAAGAATGAATCCTTTGCGGTTTATAATACTCATGTACAGTACAAAACCTTATAAATAATTTCAGTGTTGATCCAAGCTGGGGTGTCCCTGGCTAAAAAATAACATATTTTTCAAGGATGAATATGAAGCTTACAAAATGCTCATTAATCTTTTAACTCAACTGCCCTGAGGGTTGCAATGTATTCATGCTATTATTGTGAAACATATAATTCCTAAAATACATGTTTTGAGATGCTAGGACATTTACAGAATGCACTAGATGATACTGAGATCTCATGTGCATTGTATAGGAAGGCACTGGAGAAATCATCAGCATCAGGGGGTTTGCAAAAGCACAAACAATAGCATGGCTGGACATTTGTTTAACTCCATTCATTCACACATTTTAATTTTTTAAATTGCAGTATTTTTTTTATATGTCTAATTTTGCTGCAAAATCCCTCTGTAGTTTTCAGCCTCAGAAATATTGATGATACAGTTGTTTTAGTGAAAGGAAAGGGCAGTAATTTGGGAGCAAAATAACTATAAGGGACAACTAAAAATTTCCTTTGATTTAAATACAGATTTTAACCCCTTGAAGGAGATTCACTAAAACTTGATAAAGAGGTGATATGTTATTCTATGGAGCCTATGCACTAGGATCACCAAAGCTGAAGAAATCTTAGTGCAAAAGTTCCGCAGAATGACATAGGAGAAAAAATCTTCACTTTATCACCTCTTCATCAATGCTTAGTGAATCCCCCCCTTGTATGCTAGAGAGGTCTCCAACGTATTGCAAGGCATTCAGAGGTAGAAAGACCTATGTAAATGAATGTGAATTTATGGATTTTTGCATTTCTCCCCTATGGTATAGTTGACAGCACTTTTCTGCATAAGGACCTAAGAGAGTTATAAAAGTAGCAGTTTTAAAACTTTGCTCCACTCAATACAACTTTAAAATTGATGATTAGTCATTTCCTCATTCTCTGTGAGCCATTAAGAAAGCTCTACAAAAGTGTTTTGTATTGAATATCTAATTACAATAACAACATGGTCTGTAGATACGCCACATGTAATTTTTGTTGCTGCTCTTCTATGAGAGAGCAATATGTTCCTGGTTGTTTATGACAGTTTGTGAGGCTTTGGAAACAATAAGCTATTTACAGTTTGTATATAAATCAGGCTCATCTAAAACTGATTGCACAGTAAAAACTGCTTTAAAAGGTTGTATTTAACAAAGGGGTAAATAAGTCTACCGTTATTTGCACATGAGTATGTGTTTGTCATGTTGGTAAAATATTATTTTTCTCTTATGAAGTGATATTTTATTCATTCCTATGTTTCCTCTACTTCCCTGCTTTCCTAAGGACTGTCAAATGTTATTGTGTACACATGATGGTGCAGTGTTAGACAGAAATGCAGGTAAGTGGTATGCTCATCTTACGTATGTTTCCCCTGGTGAGTCCTTACTTCCTAGCTGTCTCCAGACTTGCTATATGTTACAAAGTACACAGGGTTTTCATTTCAGGCATGAACTGTCATGTCAACAGAGAAAGCAGCTATATTTGACATGAACTGGCAAGTTGTATTAGCCAGTAAGGATCTGGTGTTTTTTTTCTGGTGTCTCTAAGATCCCAGAGATATGCTCATATTAACCGTTTAAGCATCAGAGGGTTGTGCACCGCTCTGGTCCTTAAATAGTTAAAGAAATGTTTCCCAAATATGCTCCTCAAGTGCCACTTAATATTGTAGAATAGACCAAGGTTAGCCAATGGGTTTAGCTTCAGCTGTTTTGGACTGCAGCTCCCATCATCCCGAACCAGCCAACATCTGTTTGGAGATAATGGATTGAGTTGAAGTCCTCAACAGCTGGAGAGCCAACAGTTGACTAGCCCTGCCACAGATGCAGCAAAACATAGACTCTCAGACGTATAATACATTTATGCACATATTCATACACACACAAACACACACATACAATAATACATATGTGCACATACACATGCACACTAATACAAACACTAATACATAGTTACACACAAGGGCACACGTATACATAGAAGGACATAGACACACACACTAATACTGTACATAGACAAAGAAACACAGATATAGACACACACTAATAAATAGATGCACCTAGACTCACACATATACACCCACACAAATATAGATAGACATATACACAGATAAAAATAGACAAACACACACGTACAGAATATGGACAAAACATAAACGCAGACAGACAACTATACACATTAATCATAGACTAGTGTTTGTTTTTTCATTTAAGACATCCCTAATACAGTCTGGAATATTCAGGGTACCCCCAAACATTTTATATTTACCAAAGGTGAAAGGGGACATATACATAAATGTGTAGTTACACTTAGGTATTAAATTCAGCTTCACAAAAACGTTTGAAGCTAAAACCTTGTAGGACCGAAGAGATGTTCAGACAATCACACATATATGTTTTACACTGTTTGAGGAAGATTCTGAGTCTTCATGGGGAAGGCTGACAGCAGAGCAGGAAGTGACATAAAACATTGCCTCTGAACTGCTAATCCATGGTCCATGGACCATGTGGTGGCTAGAATGCTAGCTTATCAGTTTTTGCACAAGTTTAAACATGCTCAGTGACTTATAGCGGTCACTTACTATGTCTGTACTTGTCCCAGTGATGTGAGAGGCAAAGCTGAATAAGATTCAGGTATTAATTCAACCTCAAGTTGGTGCCGTCCAAACATGCTTACTGACAGCAGTCACCGAGCATGTTTCAATTTGCTGTGCTGTGAGGATGAATTTACCCACAATGGCTTGCATTACCATGCTCAATCCTCAAGTTGCTCCTCTTACTGTTCCAATAAAAATAACAAAAATAAGCCCATCATCTATGGGGGAGAAGGGGCTTTTTCATGTGTGGAAGCTCTCTCTCTCTCTCTCTCTCTCTCTCTCTCTGTCTCTCTCTCTCTCTCTCTCTATATATATATATATATATATATATATATATATATATTATGGTTGTGCATAATTACGGTTATGAACTTAATGAGTGGGTTAACCCTTTGAGTGCCAGAGGGATGTCTATGTTTGACACCCTCTGGAACTCAGTGGGTTAATGGTCTGGTCTCATTTAATAGAGTGGCGTTCTGGGTTCATGTAGTGACTTGAGATACCCTTTGAGTGCCAGAGGGAAGTTCAGCAACATGTGTCATCTTTGGTGTGGTCTAATCTATAATAAATTGTCTAGTGGGCCTTTGCTATGCCACTGGAGGTATATAGCTACATGCATTTAACATACATTAAAACTATGTTTGTGTGAACATCGCCTAAAATTCCATTGCATGCATAGGTGTATGTAGTGGATATTTCAGTCAGTCAGGGAAACAATGAAACATGCACAGCTATGGCTCTTTCACATAGGTAACTTTGCAGCATGACATCCATGCTCGTAATGAAAGTGATGGAGCTCAGAAATGAGTACAGTATTTATTTTATTGTCTTATAATATATGAAACTTTTAATATAGTCCTGGGCGAAAAATACCGTTGTGTTCCTGCAAAAAAAAAAAAATCAGTGAAAACCATGTGGTTGTCCTCTTTTTTGCAGGAAAATTATTTCCCTTATTTACCACACACACAGTGCACATTGTAGTAGCTAATGAGAGCCACTGTTCCTACTCTCAAGGAAAAATGTATATTCTAGTAACAACACACCCGTGATTTTGGAGGAGGGCAGGTGGAGATGCATTATTGGCCAACTTTTTCTTCTTTTCTTCACATATACCTGAAGTGGTGGAGGCTAGTTGTGGTGCTGCTGCTGCCTCAGGCACAGTTTTTGATCCCATTCCCTTTGAGCTGCCTAATTATCCTGCGGCTTAAACAACTCAGCAACAGCAGCAAGAACAACAGTCACAAATTCCGCAAATGACACCAGGGCATGTGACAATGGTCATTGGCCACTGGCCACCAGCCACCACAAACTGACCTGCTGGCACTATGCCAGTAGGGCATTTTTTTTCTCAGGGATCGTTCTTTAAAAAATAAAACCAGAGGACTACAGAAAAAAAAAATCTTTGGGGGGCTTGTTTCTAACAAGCCTAAGTCCTACAAATCAAACTCTCCTCAGGGCCTGGGCCTAACACAAGTTAATGTCCTACAACAAATCAATGTTTCCTCTGGGTTTGGGCCACTAACAACAAGTCCTACAAATCATCCTCTATAAATACTCTATCCCGTCAAGTATTAGTCTGCCCCAGTCATAGATTACATCAGGTGGTCCCTGATAAAAGTCCTGTTCAACTGATTCTTTCCCCAGTCTCCACCCACCATCACAGGCACCCTCCTCAGACCCCTTTTATACCATGTCTTATGGGGGGTTTTTTAATTGTATTTGGTTTTTATTTTTTTATTAACTGTACCCCCAATCCCAGTAAACAACCCTCCCCAAAAAAAATTCCCTGTTCAACTGATTCTTTCCTCTTCACCAACACAGGTACCCTCATGTCCCTTTAATACTATGCCTTTGGGAAATAAAATAACCTTTGCTATGTATTATGTGTAAATTCAATATTGCCATTGATTTCAATGGAATGAGCAGGTTGAAAAAAAAGTGGTAAAACTGCACTTTTTACTAGAAAGCTAAGCGGGAAGTGCCATTATTCTCCGATTTTGGTTGGAGGTGAAAATTTTTGCCCATCCCTAGTGGAGCATTTGTGTGTTGGACCTAGTTAAAG
The DNA here is from genome assembly GCA_037306005.1 of Rhinophrynus dorsalis. Taxonomy (NCBI): domain Eukaryota; kingdom Metazoa; phylum Chordata; class Amphibia; order Anura; family Rhinophrynidae; genus Rhinophrynus; species Rhinophrynus dorsalis. Next base: position 291,730,844 of record CM074721.1, read on the forward strand.
CCTGAGCAGCGCAGTTGTTTTATTCAGCATATCCCAGTCAGTTCTAAATACAGAAAAGGGAGACCTGTTCCGTTCATTGTGCAAGTGACAGAGACAAACTCCGGAGTGATCAAAGACATACAACTTAATGAGAATTAATTTAAGGGATAGAAGAATATGATATCATGTCAATAAAATCTCATTATGTTTATGACCATTCCGTGCACACTGCTCCTGTGTTATGTCAGATCAGTATATACAGGGCTGTGTTCATAAAGGATGGGTGTCAGCGCTAGTTCTCTCTTATAGTTATTCCTTATACCTTATCATATTGTTGGAGGAAAGTTGCAGCATGCTGTGTCTCTCAGCAACAATCGCAGCACATTTTATCTATGTGAAATCTTGCATAGGTCACAGTGATTCACAACTCATGCATTTTTTCATGATTTGCTGTCATTGTAACAATGTTTCCAGTGCTAAATGGGCCTAACAGGAACTTAAAAGCCATGACTGAGAAATACTAACTTTGGGCTTAAACAAGTCTCCGTTAAATAAATATACCTTATATGTATCATGACTACAAATAAGCACAATTGTTGGAACAGTAAACTAGTCAATAGGATGTCATGTTGGAAGACAAAAGCCCCAGAGATATGGGTGAAATGATCCAGACAGGTGCAGACGTTGGATACATTATTTTGGCTCCTGCTTTAGACCAATAACTCCATTAGGTACACATAAGAAAGATTATTGTCATTCTAGATAGAAGAAATCCCTAGCCTGAAAAGGAGCACATGGGGAGGAATTAAGTGGCTATACCTGGGGGCAGGAGCAAGGAAGGACTGGGCATGAAAGAGACAAGACTGGTTATGGGAGCCAAGATAGTGTTGGTCATGGCATCTGAGACAAGACTGGTCCAGGATCTGGAACAGGACTGTTCTCAGAAGCAAGTCCAGGATGGTTCCACATGCTATAGCAGGACTGGCTGCAGAAGCTATGACTGGACTGGGGATGAAAGACAGGGATAGTGACAGAATCATAACAAGCCAAGGTAAGAACAGGCAGAATAGAAATACAGTCAAAAAAAGTCACATGTCAAGCCTTGAGGTCTGTCAGAAAAGAAGTAACTCAGGACAGGACCAGAGACAGAGGAGAAACAGGACTGGACACAGAAGGAAACTGGACTGGACTCAAATAGCAACAACACAAAGAGGCACAGTGTATAGACATACTTGATTATGTAGACAGGGCACAATTACCCAGCACTGAGTGCTATTATTCACACTAATCTCTATTTAAACTGCATAACTACTTTAGTATACAGCATAAAATCATGCTGTGTTCTGTCTCACTGCTGCATATGAGTTCTCTAGGGCATAAAACGTATGTGCAGGGACTGCCAATCACTGAAGTCCCACCTCTCCCTAGTATTGCAGATCCTCAGAATCTCTCAGGAGAATCAGATGAGTTACACTATAAACGGGTTACATACATATACTAAGCTGTATATGTTAAGCAATCTCTGTGGATCTCATTTACTAAAAATAACTTGTCATTTTTCTCTTGTTGAGTTCTGAATTTCCCTTGTTAAATATTGTATGCTCTGTAATGCAAGATAAACCCTTTGCTGTAAATAGGCTAAATGTCAAATATTGTTGTCAACATTTGTAATCTATATGAAAAATGAAATAAAAAGAGAGCGATATGAAGACTGATGTCCAAAGAAGAACTGTAGCAATTGTGGTCCACACCAGCTGGACCAGAAGGGAGAAATAAACGTTCCCACTGATTTCAATTGGGCTTTTGACCCACTGAACGTTAAAGTGGTATCCATCGTGTGTGAAGCAATGCATTGGAGACCTCATTAGTATGCATGGGTTATTTTATTTATGTATTCATTTGAATGAATGAATGTATTAATTTATTTTGAAATAGTTTTTCCAGGAAAAAATATACACAATATGGTGAAATTATACACACCAGAACATTTTGAAGATTAAGCTGAAACAGTTCCCAGGCAATGGGAGAGGTATGCTTAGGACAGTGATACGATAACAAATATACACATGTAGAAGTTCAGAGGTGAAATCAGCCTCATTTTATGGGAAATGTAAATGGGCAGAAAACTCCCCAAGAGAAGAGATGATACCAGAACATATCCTTATAAAATAACAGTAAACCCTTAATATCACAAATATCACTGGTAGAATAGTGAAGAGCCATAGAGAGATTAGGGTAGATCACAAATAAATTGTAATTTGTGGCTAAAGGTAAGATCCAGTTCCAGATGCTCTGGTTCTGGTTTCCTCCCTTCCCCTTTTTATTTGGGCTGGCAGTGTCATACATGTATGAATTCAAAGCTTGACTACTGATGTCTCAGTTTGAGCCATTACTTGTCTGACAACATTATAGCCCTGTAATACCAGTACCTTGCCTGCATGACTTCCGTTCTGACTTCCTGGTTCACTTAACGTTTTGTTTGCCTCTTGTTTTGGTATATCTCCTCATATTGTTTATGCTGCTACACAACATCCTCTTCCCTTCCCCAGTCCCAGTGTGTTTTTAAAGTCTGTGGCTTTCTTTTCTTTCTCTCTTTCTGCCTGCATTCTCCATGGTAGCAATTTACCCCACCCCCTTTAATTTTCAAGCTTCGTGTTACTCACGCTTCTGAGTGTGGTTATTTCTTACTCTTTTCTGCTCTGCTAATAGGAGGATTGTTTCCTCTTTTCTGGTCCTGAGGTTTTTATGTCCCTTATTGCATTACTTTCCCTGTTGCCCCTGGTTCTAGCTCTCTTCTCATCTTCCCATCTCTGGCAGATTCTAGTATTACACTCCTTGTAAGTTACAGTCCTCATGTCTATTCATCTGTTGGTCATTAGTCATATTAAAATTCCCAGTACTCCTAACCATTGTACTTACCTCCTCAAATGTCACTGGAGCTGCTTAATCTAATTGTTGCTTGGTATCTCATATCACAGTTGGCACCTTTAATCCAGCTATGTCAGCGGCAAGGCTGCTGTCAGTGACTCTCCATAGATTCAGGAAGTCAATTCTAGCTTTCACCAGTATGGACCTAATTTCTTACATCTGGGATCCAATCCCATGTAACCCATAACAATAAAATGGTTAAGAACACAAATAAATGTGTAAGTCTCCTTAAAAGACATAAGTGTTTAGAGTCACATTTCACAAATAAAATGGCACAAAGTGCATACTGAGATAAGTGTGGATGTCTCCTTACAGGATAACAGAAGATAATGTGACATCAAAATCACATGGTTTGGCTAAAGAAGGTCTGGTACATCAGGACTGTCTCCTTTTGTGTTCTTTTCTTCTGAAGGTGCCGGGCATCAATCTCTCCCTAATTTATTGAGGTAAGCACTAATCAGATGCAGACATAAGAAAAAAAAAATCACAAACCATCACAAAATGCATAATGGGATAAGTGTGAATTACTCCTTACAGCATATCAAAAGATATGAATTATCACAATCACAGCCGGAATTCACTGTTTGGCTGAAAAAGTTCTAGTGCAGATTTAACCTTACAAGGTTGTAGAAAATATGTTCCCTTAGAATTTTTAATGCAGCTTCCACAGTAACGTGCAGGCCAGGTCTCAATCTCTCCATTAACTGAGGATCTCAACAACTGATCTGGTTGGTGTCTTTCATGGTGGTGCATCTATCAGATATCCTGCCCTTGCTGCAAGCACCATCTTTCTGTGTCCGCTAAACTTCTCGAGACATTCTGATTCCTCTTCTTAAAGAAATGCTGTATTAGACTCTCTCAGAAACGTATTGATGTAAGCACCTATCAGAGCCCATAGGTGTGATTTTGTTATATGGCTACTATGTTCTTTGCTATAGTACAACCAATGGTTTAAGCCCCTTTTAACACTTGAGACACCAACACTGTTGTTTGTGATGCCTGCTGTGAAACGTAACCTTGACTGACTTTGTCCGAACTAAGCCCATCATGCTGCACATTTATAATAAAATTGCAGTAAGGAAGGTCTGCATAGCAGCCTATGGTAGTGGAAGGTGCAGTGCTCAGCACAGCCACCAGTGAGCAGCCAACCATCATGGGCCCCAGCAAGAAATATTAGCTGGCCCACCCATCAAGAACACACCTCTTCTGCATCCTCATCGGCAGTGGAATACAGTAAAGAGGTTAGCAAAGGAACATGGGGACAGAAATGTTGCAGGGGACTGCAACAGTTTTTTTCTCTCATTTGAATGAGGTCTTAGTTCTGGGATCTCTCTATATGCTTGATACATCAGAAATGTGTGCGTGTGTGTGTGTGTGTGTGTGTGTTTTACACAATATGTGACAATATAATCATATCATAATCATATCCCAATAGTAGACATACACAATAAAGATATGACAATAGAGGCATATAGAAAGGGTTATCAGGTATTGTTCTGAAATGGTGTATAAACAGTGAGGAGATATTAATCTAGCAATACCATACATTGGTATACAGTTAGATACCTGGCCTTAGATGATATAGATATCAATAATACAAGGCTTAGATTGTAAGCTATATGGCACAGAGACCTTTTATCCTAATGTATACTCACCTGGTGTTTCCCTTATGATTGTCTTTATAAGAACTTAATCAACACACTTATAGTACCCATTTCTATAGTAAATGTAAACTGTAAAGGGTCAGGTACACTGGTTGGCAATATATAAATAAAAATATACAATACAATACAAATAGAAATTACTATTGAATTTATCATTTGAGTGCAAGAGGAGTATGCAATGCATGCAAAGCAATCCAATGGACACCCCCTGCACTCAAAGGGTTAAGTGTTTATTCAAGAACAGTAGAAAGTGAGGCTACATATTTACTTAAATATTCAATATACAGTGATATGCAGTATGAATTAAAGATTAATTTTGGGGAACTAATCCACCCAGAACTGATTCAAAATGAACATTAGGATTTTCAGTCCAGATTAAGAAAAATGGGGGTGTTTCTTATTAGGAGGTGTTTGTGTTCCTTTAAAGGAGTGCCATAACTTTAACCCTTTAAATGCTAAAGACATCTCCAGCGCATTGCTTAGCAAAGCTTTAAAAATGCCTCTAGCATCCAAACGGTTAACATAAAGCTGTTTCTCTTCCTTTCTGAATCTGAGATTTGGCTTTTCACAGTGATTTCCATGGAGACAGAACATTGCATATTGATGATAAAAGACCCTGATGCTACAGCAGAAACATAGATTTGAGATATAGAAATGAAATCATTGTCTGTGTTGCTACACCAATGAGCTATTTTCCATCACTATTTATATTGTTCTTTTTTTCTAGTCCCTATCATTATGGACACTCAAATCATATATGTGAGTAAATTTGTGTGATTAGGATACTGTCACAGCTTCCTGGAAGCTGGGAAAAGAAGAACATAAGAAAAAATGATTTCATTTATTTGTGTATATTATATGTTGTTGTTCATCCAGTGGAGCTCCACAGATGCTCAAGTTAGACATTGGGGGCTCAATACTATTCCCACTGGTAAAACAGCTGGTAAGGGGAAAAAAACACAGAGCGAGAAACCCACTTTTGTACCTCAACTATCCTATAGCTGGACCAGTACATGAACCAACAAGCGTTGGTGGCCAAAATCCACCTTGTGACCACACGCTCATTGTAGATTTTTGTTCCCACAGCTCACACTAGACAGAGTAAGTTGTGGGAACATCAAAGGAGGGGAAAATATTTTTCTGCCCAGTTACATTTTCCATAAAATGAGGTTGATTTCACCAAGAAAATAGCCAATTCTTGTTGTTTGACACTGTGTCATACAACAAGAGTGAGCTCAAAACACAGTTACCCACCTCTCAAACAATAACCCTACATTATCCCTAACATGATACTTAAGAATTACTAGCCCAAACACTATCCAAACACCCAGAACTGTAACATTTACCTGTCATCCACTGTCCGTCATCTTCTTCAAACTTCTCTCTTCCATCTTCTTGTTTCTGTAATCTTCCTTCTTCTCTTCTTTCTTCTAATCTGTTTTCTTCTTTCCAAAACTTTATCTGAAAAAGAAATTAAGTCCAATGAATGATGCATTAAAAAATAATATTTCTCAAAGATACGCTTGTGTTAACCCTGTGAGTACTGGAGGGGTACCCTTCCAGCACTCGAGGGGTTAAATGCATGTTGGCATTTCATAAGAATAAGGCAAAAAATATTGATATTGGCATTCATTCCCCAAAAAGCTAGTCAGGCATTTCATGTGTCACACAAATGCCCCCATCAAATGCTGGCACCACCTCCACTGCCACTGGCCTGAGTCAGAATGAAGGAATTTTGAACAGAGACTGGCTTTTCTATGACCAGTCTCAGTTCATAATGGTTCCAAGCCTTCCATTGGCTGGGATGCATGCTTACGCACCTCCTAGCCATTCAGCTTCTGGCGGGGGGGGGGGGGTGACAAAACCAGCTAGAAGCTGTTCGGCTGAGAGGTGCATAAACACGCATCCCAGCCAGTGGAAGGCTGGAAACCATTCTGAACAGTATTCTTGCCACCGCCACCAGTGGCAGTGGTGGCAGCGGAGGCATATTAACGCTTGGGATGGATGCATTTGTGGGACGCAAGGAATGCCTGATTAGCTTTTTGGGGAATGAATGCCAACATCAATATTTTCTGCTTTTTTATGATATGCCATCATTCATTTAACCCATAGAGTGCTGGAGAGGTACCCCACTGGCAAAGGGTTAACAGAAGAATATCTTTGGGGTGTATATATATATATTTAATTTTTTTTTATTTATTTTTTTTTTTAAGGAATCATTCATTGGACTTTTTTATTTTCAAATACAGTTTTTGGAAAGAAGAAAATTAGAAGAAGAAGAAAGATTATAGAAGAAAGAAGATGGAAGAGAGAAGGTTGAAGCTGACTGAGGATACTGAGAACCCCGCTGGACATCAGGTAAGTGTTTCTTTTCAGTGTATGTTGGTAACTTTAGGGAGATTGACCTTGTGAGTGGCAGTGGGGTATGCCACACTTTTCAATGCGTTGCATACCCACTGCCACTCATAGATTTAATATTATTTTGTTTTGACTCACATTTTTAGTTACTTGGATGTATTGATATGGGGCTTAGTATAGGGATCACTAGCCATGCATGTATGTGTGTGTGTGCTGAAAACCACTATTTTAATAGACGTTGGCGATTTTCACCACACATTAGGGACTCAGAACCTTCTTTTTACTTCTCAGTCTTTTCACCAAAATGAGTTCCTCAACATGTGCTATGCTACCGCATGTACTAGAATGCCAAATTCAACAGTTTTTTTTATTGTGCACAAATTTGGTACACATTGGCCATCAGTGTCTTTTGACATCACAGTTAATAGAATAACAAACTGTGTTTTTAAAACCACCATCACCAGTTCTTATTTTTAACATGGGGAATAGTATTGTGCCCTGTGTGTCTCATGGGAAGGGGATACAAACCTAGCGCTCTTTCAGACTTTGAATCCTTTTGTTCAGAGTCATCACCAACACAACCAGTCCCTTGCTTCTGCTGTTCTATAAGAGTTGGACTGGTTAGTGTTGATGACAACTTTGACAGCGGGTCCCCTACTGTCATACTTGCCATCTCTTGTTTAAATGAATTAGGCACACTGGCAGCACTATCAGCAGGCACATGCAGCTGGTGTGTGCTAATGATAATACTGCTAAGAAGTATTCCACCTTCCACCTAATGCCTGGAACTGAATGGGAAAATGGAACTCATTTTGATGCGTTTTAAAGGGTTCAAATGGGTGCTAACTTTAGCTCCCAGTGTGTGCTTTTTTCTGCAGGTATTTCTTCATAGCACAGGTAATGGAATTACTTACCTTGCTTGAAAAATGCTGATGGGGTTTTTTTCTTAGAAACAGGGGTTTTGAATCAAAGGCTAGAAGTGGAATATATGTGTACGTTTACCATGAGTTATGGCATTTATAGGACCCAGATTACAATATCCATATCAAAAGGTAAAAACTAGAAGTTTTCAGATTTTGTTTTCTGTTCCTGGGTGATCTTAAGTAGAAAAAAAAAAAAAACAGAACAGCACAGCTTCTAAGTGTAGTCTGTCTTCCACCAGGCAATATACTGTCTCGGGGCTGCTGGTCAGGAAGGGGTGCTGACCACAGCAGCTCAAGTATATAAGTAAAATGAACCCAGAGAGCAAAGAAACTAGCACACACACAATTAAATGGAACACCAATGTATTGAACATTTGCATACATGGACAATTAAACAGCACTGCAAAACAAAAAACATACAATGCAACTGAAAAGGGAAGCGACTCAGGACTACTAGGGACAGGACCTCTGAGTAAAACCAGGGGCTACTGAGAACAGGGACAAAGTCAACACTGGAACTCTGGGGGTGCAACTGGGCTCAAGGAACTCTGGGGGAGCCACCGGGCTCAAGGAAGTGAAGGGATGCAGCTGCAAGTGGTACAGCTGCTGTGGAACACAAAGAGTGCAGCTGGTTCTGGAAGTCAAGGGGTGCAGCTGCTTGAAACACAAGGGGGACTGCAACTCTGGAACAAGGGGGTGCACAGCCTGCACTGGAACATGAACACAGGAGAGCAACTGTCAATACAGGAATGCAGGAGGGCCACTGGAAGTTCTGGAACACAGGAGGGCCCAGGGTCAAATGAGAAAGGTAAAGACGACAAGTATCAAGTGTGAAGTATCAAGTATGATATGGCCCAGAGTAAGGGGAGAGACCGCACTATATAGGGTAGAGGTGATTGTGGCCAGCTGGGAACAGAATAACTCTTTAGACTGAGTGCAGCAGCCTGCAACAACACCAAAGGAAGGTAGTGGCACTGGGAGTTACTGCACCAGGCTGAGGAGAGGGCAGGGTCCTGACATATACATTTAACAACCTTGTCCACCCACAAGTGGATTCCCATATTTTTTGGAGACCCTTCCTGTGTCTGGAATAATCACCATGACTGGTCATTCAGGAACAATCCGCTCACCTCGATTTTCACTCTTCCTCACCTCCTACTGAGGTTCTCCGTTGATACAGGTAAATTGTACCTTATCTTGTAAATTGGCAAAGGACCACAAACAGTAATGTATGTACTGTGTGTAACAAACTAACAGCTGTTCATGATCTGTTCATTTCTCACTCCCTAAACCTCCTTGCCATCACTGAAACTTGGATCACATCATCAGACACTGCCTCCACTGCCGCACTCTCATATGGAGGCCTTCAATTCACACACACACCGAGGCCTGGCAACAGGCAGGGAGGAGGAGTAGGCATCCTGCTGCCCCCTAACCATATATTTCAGGTACTCCCCACTGTTCCCTCTCTTTCCTTCCCTACATTTGAAGCTCATACACTTCGCCTCTTCTCTCCCCTCCCCCTGCGTGTCGCTGTCATATACAGGCCACCTGGTCGCACTGCACAATTCCTTGATCACTACACCTCCTGGCTCCCTCACTTCATGTCCTCTGATGTCCCTACTGTCATCATGGGTGACTTCAACATCCCTATAGATAATCACAACACCCCCCCTGCCCTCAAACTCCTCTCCTTAACAACCTCCTTAGGCTTATCGCAGTGGACCAGCTCTCCCACACACAGTGATGGTCACTCCCTCGACTTGATCTTCACTAACCTCTGCTCGGTCTCCAACTTCTCTAATGTCCCCTTTCCCCTCTCTGACCACCACCTCCTCACCGGTAACCTCATCATACCACGCAAACCCATCACCCCCGCCACAATCAAGCGCATGCAGAGAAATCTACATTCTCTTGATAAGCAACAATTTTCCACCTCCCTGCAGCCTATCCTCAACCCCATCCTCACACTTACTTGCCCAGACAAAACTACTGCTCTCTACAACAGCACTCTCACTTCAGCCCTTGACATCGCTGCACCTGCAACTCCATGCCACCCACGCACAACCCCACTACAACCCTGGCACACAAGACTAACGCGATACCTCCAAAGGTGCTCACGCACTGCTGAAAGGCACTGGAGGAAATCGCGCTCCACAGCCGACTTCACACACTACAAATTCATTCTCCGTTCGTATAGCTCTGCCCTCTCCCTGGCTAAACAGTCATTCTTCTCCTCTCTAATTTCCAATCTTTCCTCCAACCCCAAACGCCTTTTCTCAACCTTCACATCTCTTCTAAACCCACCAACACAAACACCTTCCACTAACTTCTCTGCCCAAGATCTCGCCAACCACTTCAAGAACAAGATTCTATCAGACATGACATTTCATCACTACCACCCCCACCCAGCCAGCCCAGCCCTGTCGCCTCTCCCACATACACACTAAGCTCCTTCCCACCTGTCACTGAGGATGAAGTCTCCCTTCTCCTCACTCGCTCAAACCTAACCACATGCCCTCTCGACCCAATCCCATCTCAGCTCACCCAAGAACTCTCCCCTCTACTAACTCCAATCCTTACTCACTTATTCAACCTCTCTTTGTCAACCGGCACCTTCCCATCCTCTTTCAAACATGCACTGATCACTCCCATCCTAAAAAAAACCCTCCCTGGACCCAAACTCATTGTCAAATTACCGGCCAATTTCCCTACTCCCGTTTGCCTCCAAGCTTCTCGAGCGCCTTGCATATAACCGGCTCACTAAATTCCTCTGCTCCCATTCCCTGCTAGATCCCTTGCAATCCGGATTCCGCCCTCATCACTCCACTGAGACTGCCCTCACTAAAGTGGCCAATGACTTGCTCTCAGCCAAGTCTAAAGGCCACTACTCCCTACTCATTCTTTTGGACCTGTCAGCCGCATTTGACACAGTCGATCACCCACTCCTCCTCCAAGCCCTCCACTCCCTAGGCCTCTGCTACACTGCACTCTCCTGGTTTTCATCTTATCTCTGCAACCGCTCCTTCAGTGTTTCATACTCCGGCTCCACTTCCCCACCCCTCCCACTGTCTGTTGGTGTGCCCCAAGGATCAGTACTGGGACCCTTGCTCTTCTCAATCTACACTGCTTCCCTTGGAAAACTAATAAACTCCTTTGGGTTTCACCATCATCTCTATGCTGATGACACCCAAATATATCTTTCCTCCCCAGACCTCTCTCCTTCCCTCCTGTCCCGAGTGTCTGACTGTCTGTCTGCTGTGTCTTCCTGGATGTCCTCCCATCAACTCAAACTTAACCTTAGCAAAACTGAACTAATTCTCTTCCCTCCATCTACAACCAGCCTTATCCCAAACATTACCCTCACCGTTAACAACACTTCCATCACACCAACCCCTACAGCACGCTGCCTGGGGGTCACATTTGACTCTGCCCTATCCTTCATTCCTCACATCCAGTCAATCTCCAACTCATGCCGCCTCCACCTCCGCAACATCTCTAGAATCCGACCCTTTCTCACAGAAGACACTACCAAAATTCTAATCCAAACACTCATCATGTCCCGTCTTGACTACTGTAACTCTTTACTAATTGGCCTGCCTCTCACCCGACTAACCCCGCTACAGTCCATAATGAACTCTGCTGCAAGACTAATCTACCTCACTCATCGCTTCTCTAACACCACACCCCTCTGTCAGTCCCTACACTGGCTCCCGTTAGCATACAGAGTAAAATTCAAAACTCTGGTGCTAACTTATAGAGCCCTCACTAACACTGCACCCCCCTATATTTCATCTCTCATTTCCAAGTATACTCCCGCCCGCCATCTTCGCTCTGCACATGACCTTCTGCTCTCCACAGCTCTCATCACATCCTCCCACTCCCGCCTACAGGACTTCTCCCGTGCTGCACCTGAGCTGTGGAATCCCCTCCCCCGCCCCATCAGACTCGCCCCCAGCCTTCAAATCTTCAGACGCTCCCTGAAGACTCACCTCTTCAGGGAGGCCTATCAACTGCCTCCATAAACATCATCACCAAGATTCACCCCTTGCACGGAGTACTGCACTCAATGGCACTTCTCACTCCCACCCACTGACTGGCAGTTCATGTGGCAGGAGGCACTTAAACGCAATAGCACTTACTCCTTCTGTATCAAACCTACCTTCCTCTAGACTGTAAGCTCTCACGAGCAGGGCCTTCTGATCCTCCTGTTCTACACATCTGATTGTACTATTTAATACCTCTGTATGTCTATTCCCCAATTGTACAGCGCTGCGGAATTAGTTGGCGCTATATAAATAAAGAATAATAATAATAATAATAATATGGAAAGAGGGACTAAATGGGTGACAGGCTGCTAAATAAATGGACAGAAGGACCACCTTCTAATCAAATATAAATATTTCATGAAATGCTTAAAATATCCAATAATAGTGGTAATAATCACAATTTTAAAATATAATATATAGCCCAGTAGGAACTCTTTAAGCTAAACATGTTGCTACCTGCTCTCTCTGTAAAAATGCATGTGAGTAAGGGGAAAGCAAGATGACATCCAGGAACATCCCCATTGCGAAACCACCTGAAGCACAACCACAGGTCTGATGGAGAGACACAACAGCAGCATATCATGGGTGTCAGACCTGCAGCAGTAGAAGCACTCCTCAAAGTGCACAGGGGCAAGGGGAACATAATAGTGGTGTTGTAGATGTCTCAGGGAGTCAGACAGCATTTTACTCTGTAACAATAATAGTAAATCCTAAAATGCATTGGACCATGGTTCCCATCTACAATACTAGTAATTTATAATGGGCACCTTGGTCCTGTGTTCTTTTAGGAGTGCACTGGACCAAGGTGTCCATAGTAGTCTTTTAGATGACTCACAGTAATGTAACATGTTCCTCAGTAACAACAGCACGCATGTAATCTACTGCTGCCATGATGCGCATACAACACACAGAGGTGTGAATTAAGTTGTAGCTGATAACTTTATTAAGGATTTGACGTACACATTTTTCCATAGACTTCAATGGGAATCTGTTAGGTAAAACTAGTCGACAATACTTGTGCAGGTCAGCTAGAAACCTACTCTTATGCTTAACAAATTGAATGGTAGAGAGGTCTCCAGGCATTGTGCAGCAATACTTTGGCAATGTCTTGAGCATTTATTGGGTTAAAACCCATTTAACACAATAAGAATGTTTATTTTTCCCCTATGGTACAGTTTATCTACACCAAATTGCTCAGTTTTTCTTTTGAACATAGGGCCCTAAGTATAAAAATATTACTGGTCTAAAATCTGTTCATTTTCCCCTTCGAAATGTTTTTTTTTTTTTTAATCAATAACACTGGCCAAGAGGAACTGTTCAGATGTAATTGCGCTATCTTCTTGAACAGACAGGAGAATAAAAGATTCCTATTGTGCGTGCTTCAGCATAATTGTCCAAATGTCAGAACACATTGTTCATAAAGGTTAATGTGAGAAATGATAATCTTAAAGGTGGATGCAGAGGAACCCCGCTAAAACTACAAGACTAAATTGGTCTTGAAAATGAATACATTCCCATGATACCTGAGGCCCAGTGGGGCTCTTTATTTGACACGCTGTGTATTTCTGTGGCATTCATTACATTTCAATTGAATGAATCAAGCCTTAGATTCATCATTTTTTTTTTACATATATCTCATATAATGAAATATAAATGTCAGATATGTAACACTGGCATAATTAATGGTACACTGACCAGAAGATATAGTTTGTATATTACACTTTCACTGTCAAGAAAGTATCCAAGCTTTCCACCGCAATGTGTTGGATACCTCTCAGGCACTCAAAGGGTTAATTAACACTGAATACATGCCCATGGAGGCAGACATGCTTGTTTTTGCAAGGCTCCTGGATTCAGGTCCTCCCACTCAGGTATTCTTAGGAAAAAGAATCATATCCACCTCCTTGGACAGGAAATCTAGTACTAATTAACCCTTAGAGTGCCAGAGCGGTGTCCAACACAGTGCATTGGATACCTTTTTGGCATTCAAAGGGACAAAAAATAATGGTATGTTCAGCCAAGATTAAGGTAAATAGAAGCTCATTATGAGGGAGAGCTAGCGTTAGTTTAATCCTTTGAATACTGGAAAATCTTTGGAGACCTCAAGGGGTTAAGAACAAAGTAAGCAGGGGAAGCCAGTCCTATTATTCCTGAGTTATCAGGAGATTATTTTTTCAGGCTGTCCCTGCTTGAGAACTGGTGGCTCAATTAAAGGGACTGAGCAACTGATCCATTATTCTGTATTCAAGCAGTGGCATGCTGGCACTGTTGGTAGCTCTTGATGACTGGGATTGGTTACCGCTATTTTAGAGGGACCTTTTTCCAACAACAGCAGTTATTAAGGCTGATGTATTAAGCATTAATGCAGGAGAAAAACAACTGCACTATAAGGGGACAAATAACAAGCAAACAAGTTCTTATTGATTTAAATGTGTATTTTTACTCCTTGGATGCTAGTTTCCAACACATTGCAATGCTTTCAAATCCTCAAATGTCCCTTATTACTAAATATGTAAATGGGACTTTTTACCCCATGAATGCCAGAAATATCTCCAACTCACTGCTTTGCAATGGTTTGAGACCTCTTTAGCATTCGAGGGGGAAAAGCCTCATTAAATGAATGAGACGCTGTATTCCTCCAGGGGTATGTCTTGCATAAGCCTCTGGCACTCAAAGGGTAAACATAGGGCCCTATCGTTTTTAGACTTGAAGCCTTTTTTTTCCAACTGCAATACAGCTGCATCACTAAGTGTCATGATCATATTTAATAGCTAACAAATAGATGGATTTTATATTATATTAAAGTATTTTATTTCAAACATTAATCTGACTTACTTAATCCACTTTTACCAAAATTCATCTTTCCATATCAAACTGGGATTTGTTTCTAAATGTCATCCTGTTTTTAATAACAAGAGAGGAGTCTGGTTTATTCTTCTATTATTCCTGAATGTCTTTTTTTGTGACAGTCAGTTTGACTGCTGAATTATGAGCCTGGATGCACAGGCAGCTCTCATTATTGTGAGCTAGAGTTGTTATAGGGGATGTACTAATACAATTTCATGCTAATATAGGAGCTGGAACCAATTTCTAGGTATTACATCTGTCACCTAATATAGGGGCTGGAACCAATTTCTTTGTGTTACATCTACGACATCTATGTGTAGGTCTCTGTCAAGAAGAGCTTTCTATCTAAATTTTTTTTGCCTGAGGCACAGGAACATTAGGTTACAGTGAGCTGACTCTGGGAATTGAACCAAACTTTCATATAGACATAGCCAGCGTCTTGCTTTCAGAGGCAGGTAATTAACTTACTGAGAGTACAAAGCCAACATTTTAGAACTGAAAATGAGTGGAGCATGCAGATTAGTACATTCCCCCCAGTTTGGTTTTATACTATAATGCAGATTCAAAAGGACACTGCAAATGAATACTTTGTTTATCTCAAAACTGGCAGATGCTACTATCAAAGTACACTTGAACCTGAAATAAGTAACAGGCAGTGTAGACATCCAAATTGCACATACCAATTTTATTTTTTTTTACTTGGTGTGCCTACTGTTTGGGATGGCGAAAAGTCAGAAATTGTTTGTGAAAAAGGATTTTCCGCTCATTTGCAAAAATTCCCACCTATAGAAAATAAAGAAAATGTCCACCTTTTCATCACTGCCAATACATTTTCCACATGAACTTAACCATTTTTCACCTGTATTTTTTTCTGACTGCAAGATTTCCCAAAGCAAAATTACTTCTTCTGAGGAATGAAAAAGATAAATAAATAGATGAAAGTAAAAGTTGTGAGTCTTGCAGCAACACATGCCTTGAAAAAATGTCAGAAGGCTGAGTGCCTTTGTCCTTTGCCCACAATACTAACTTCCTTGAAAAATAACTGTGGCTTGGGATATTGCAACAGGGTGTGGCACACGACATCAGTCCTTTAAAACCTCTGTTTTCAGCAAAAGAAAAGTACAGCATGTCAGTCTCCAACATTTTGGGAAGTTTACCATTCCACAAGCATACTTTTGCATTATTTTTGTGAAGGTTTTAACCTCTTTCTAAGAACTTAGTAAGTATGAGATGGCAGTACATAGTGACAGATCTGGGAAACTTTATTGCTTTAACACCATCACTTGTGGAGGTGGTGGGGTTTGTAGTGGTACGTGTGGGCACTCTATGACTCTTGACATACTGCAGCAGGAGCACACTCTCATACACATCAACAACATTTCTATTATATACCACAGAGCACCAGGAAACTGAGTACTTCCGATGCTGCACCTCTAAGCTGTTTATGGTGTGTCTCCCAGTGAGACCTGCTGTGCTTTTCTCCATTCATGTGTTTTTACACAGACAACAGATAGCAACATGCTTAGCTTTTGGATTGTGAGTGAAGCATCTCCCTAGACTGTGGGGTTCCTGTGGTGCAGCTACTACTTCTACTGGGGCTAGATGTTTCTGCAACTTGATGTCACAGGTGCTGCACTTCCAGCAGCAGCAGAGCTTGTGCTTATTTGTCTGACCTTCTGAGCTGCTACACCTTCCTACACTAGGCCATCAACACTGGAATGTGACTCATTGTTGTCTTCAGTGTTTTTAGTTGGTTTATTAATAGTGCTGGTGGTGGTGGGACAAACTGTCTCCTTCTCGGGAGAAGAGGGATCATCTTTTATTTTGGAGTATATGGGGTAATTTTCCTTTGCTCCCTTATGACAGTCCCAGATTCCCCTGAGATAACAGCCAGATCAGGAAGGAACATGGAACACAGATGCCTGTGTCCACTTGGTCACACAAAATGTTGGGGTATTTGGGTTAAGCCTCATTTTCTCCCTTCTCACACACCCCAGACTCCTCCTAGGACAAAAGATAACAACCAAATCAGAAGAAACTTAGATCACCTCTGCCTGTGCTCCCAGTCAGCCACACAGATTTTTGGGATATTTGGGGTAATTCTCCTTTGCTCCTTTCTCATACACACAGACTCCTCTGACACAAAGATAGCAGCTATATCAGGAAGAAACTTGGATCACGGCTGCCTGTGTCTTCCCAGTCAGTCACACTTTATTTTGGGATATTTGGGGTCAACCTCTTTTCTCTCTTCCTGTCCATCAGACTCCACTAAAACAGAGAAGAGATTTCCTGCCTACAAGACTCCCTAAACTATGCTTCATCTCTGCTTTATTAGCCTGTCTTCTCTGGCTCAAAATGTTCTGCTTACTCTTCCTCTCACAACACAGATTGGCATGATGCAGGAACCTGAAACCCCTTTTATACTAAGCCTCCGGGAAAAGAAGGGAAACTTGGCATTCAGTCTCCTCATTTATTTAAATGCAATGAGATAGACGAAAATAGCAAAAAACATCAATTTACAGCTCTGCGAAAAGTGACATTTTTCTACTGTTTCTCTTTTGAGGTGAAAACTTTCACCTATCGCTACCTACTGGATGAAGTATAAACATTTATCCTTTTTCACTAGTTTGAAATGTAAACCACAATGCACCATAGGCTATTTATTAATTATGTAGTAGTCATGTCTAGTGTTTGTCTTACATTTAACTTAAATGAAGATGGCTTTAATTTTCTTTTTCCATTGGGATGTAATGAGGGAGATATGATATTAATATATATTACTTGGTTGCAGCCAGCCACACCCTGGGTAGAGTTAGGGTCACTGATTTTGACAGGAGTGCTCCTACTTGCCAGCTCTGTCAAACCAATGCAGAGAGTGTCCTTGGGCCATATGGTTCACCACTTTCCTAAATCTGTACATAGCTCATCAGTTTCAGTTTTCCTTCCATCATCCCTTTCACCTCTTTCAATTCCCCTCATATAGTCCCTTTAGCCACCTTCAATTCGCCAGTATATTCTAGATGTTCCCCTGAAAGAAGAATTTTATGTTAGGGGTCCAAAAAGGTGTTTGCATAGGGGCCCTTCTGTAACTATTTACACCACTACATAACACAATTAATGAAGTGAGATTAGTACCCAAACCTCCTCTGTCCAAAAGGTAGTTATTGCCTACGGGAGAAATGTTAAACTATTGACATCAGAGGGGCAGAAAGAGTAGGAGACGACCTGAATTTACTGGACACCAACAAATTAAGTTAAGGAACAAAATACCAAACAGTAAATATGGATTTTTAAGGTTTGTGGGACCACTTGGGAGAATCAGGGATAAGGTACTCACTACTATATTTATTAAGAATTTTATTTGGTTTTTAATAGTGTTTACTACCTCTTCAAAACTTGTCTATGCTTTGATATTTGACAAGAAAGGAAAATATTAATATTTCACTTAAATTTTACTGACATTTTTATTTTCCTTTATTTCGTTATTCCATGTTCTTTTATCTGTATCATCATGTAAGAGAAGCGTAATCATTTTATTTTCTGCTTAGCGAGGCTGATGTACTAACAGATCACCCTCACCCACAAAGGTACAACCATCATAAAAATAACATGACACTATAGAACCTATATACCCAACTCCCCACTAATAGGTACTGTGATTCTTACTTATGAGATGTGTGTGCATCCCATGCATGTTTGTGCATGGCTGACTTCTCACGCTTAATTATGTTGAGTGTTAATCAATTATTATAATATTGTTGCCTTTTTGTGGTTTGATGGAATTGTTTTTTCATCAAATAACTCTTTTCTATTTTTGATTTGCAGCACCTATGTACTATTTTTAGCTGTATTGGACATCACAGGGGATGTGTCCAATTGAGGTTCCCACAACAGAGTTACATTTTAATTTGGATGGTCATAAATGTGTCTTGATGACCAGTGGGATGCAGATATTACGTCAGCCTTTGAATCAGATCTGGGAACAAATTCTGGTAGTTCTAAACAAGACTTATATACCAAGTTTAATGGACATAAAAAGAGCTTGATTAAACAACTAAGCTTAAAATGGGATATAGCTAGCCTAGAGGCATTTATTAGAGCAAAGATTGTTCCTAGGGGATTGAGAATTAGAATTGTACCTGGGAAAAATCTACAGAATGATGCATTTATGAGTAAATGGTATGAAGTATTAACCAAATGCTCTTTGGAACTTATTAATTTTGATTATTGAAGAAAATAAAAAACGTTAAATGAGTTAAAGATAGAGATTGATAAAAGTATTGAGGAGTTAAAACATTCAAAGAGTTATCAGATTTTTCAATAATAAATGATAATATTAAATCTGAGATTGAAAAACTTCAGAAAGCAATCATGTTTTGGAAAAAGAAAAAGTTAGGGATAGGCAAGATTTTGCAAATAATAAGGTTTATAATATTTTTTAAAATGTTAGCAACCGACAAAGATTGTATTTTTCTGATTCATCTGAATCAACTTTCTCAGTATCAGGAACTGATTATGAATATGGCAATAGAAGAACTTCCCTGTAAAATGGTTCAGGGAAGGAGGACGTTAGGTCAGTACATTTTTTTGGAGGGGGCAGGGGGTGGAAACAACAAACCAGGAGTCGGGGAGGGAGAGGAAGAAGAAAAAAGAAGGACAAAAATATGAAAACTTAGAATTATCTTCTAATTGTGTAAATAATAATGTAACATAGTAACATAGTAAATAAGGTTGAATAAAGACACAAGTCCATCAAGTTCAACCTTTGCCTCATACCCCAGTGACTGAGAATTTTACAGCTTTCCTGCTACCAGATAAGTTAGTCTATTTCAGACCTTCCTGATCAGCCTACTAAAAAACAGTATAACTCTGTATGTTCCCTTTTGAAAGAAATGTATCTAATCTTCTATTGAATGTATTCATTGTGTCTGCCATAACCACCTCCTTGGGTAAGGAATTCCACAATTTAACAGACCTTACTGTTAAAAAAACCTTCCTCTGCTGAAGTCTAAACCTTCTTTCCTCTAATCTCAAGGTGTGTACCCTGGTCACCTTATCAGGCCTTGGAATAAATAGCTAGACTTGTGCACTGCAAAAATTTTCAGTAAAATTTGATTTCAGACAATTTTTTTTTTCCAATCGGAGGATCCGAATTTTCGGACTGGACCTGACTCGAACGAAATTCAGTAATAGTCCGAATTATTTGGCCAAATTTAAAAATGAAAAATTTAAATTTAAACAAATAAAAATAAAATAATACATTAAAACTAAATTAATAATAATATTAAATCTCTAATGAGACAGGAAGGAGTATTTTATCAACCCCTACACACTTATTAACCCTTAATAAGGCAAATATGGGGTGAGTGGCTGTGTGATACAAATGAATATACAACAAGCACACAAAATAAAGCCCTGCACTCAAACTTCCACTACTCCTGGGCAGCAACAATGGCTATAGTATACATCAGCCCAAAATACATAGTGCAAAAAACAAAGAGTTACCTGCGCTCTGTCCCAAATCCCTATGCACATTTAAATAATTGGAGGCTTTTAGTTTCACTCCAATGGCCATTTGAATGTAAGCTCACCTGCAGCACCAAGGCAAGCCTCATAGGTGAGTCCATCAGGACAATTAAATTATTTTGAATTACTTTTCTTAAGCTGCACCCGTTATGTAACACATTATCACTGTTTTGTTTTTTTTGCAATGTAATTTTTAATTTTTTTAATAATAAATGAGAATTTATATATGTATGTCACATCAAATTAAAGCCCTTTCTGCCCTTTAAAAAATGGTATATAATATGTGTTTGTGCAATAAATGAGAAAGATACACACATAGCAAAAATGCCAAAATCGCTTGTGTCCTTATGTGGTTAATATTTGCACTTTGTATGAACTGTAAAGCGCCTGTTTTACCAGATCTATTTGTAGTAGCATGTAGCAACATTGTAATAGTTTCAGGCAGGAAAGCACCATCCGAATTTCTGAAATTTCGGACTAGGACCTTTGAATTCCAAAACTAGCCGAACCGAATCGCACAAGTCTATAAATATCTCACCACAGAGATCCTTCTATTGACCTCTCATATACTTGTACAATTTGATAAGGTCTCCTCTTAGTCGTCTTTTCTCTAGAGTAAATAAACCAAGTTTGTCTAGTCGTTCCTCATACGACAAGTCCTCCGTTCCCTTAATTAATTTTGTTGCTCTTTGCTGTACCGACTCTAGTTCTAGTATATCCCTTTTCAGAACTGGTGCCTAAAACTGCACTGCATACTCAAGGTGAGGTCTTACCAATGATTTGTATAATGGCAAAATAATGTTATCTAGTCTTGCTTCGATACCTCTTTTTATGCAAGACAGGATTTTGTTTGCCTTTGCTACTGCTGTTTGACACTGGTCACTGTTTCCAAGTTTGTAGTTGACAAGGATACCCAGGTCTTTTTCTAGCAATGAGTCACCTAAAATTATTCCATTAAGTTTATTAGTAGCCTTGGGATTGTTTCCTCCCAAATGCATGACTTTAGAGGAGAATTTACTTAAAGGGATAGTAACACTTCGTTTTAACTTTATTTTATTTTGTAGGCATTAAAAAAACATGAAGAATGATATAAGTCTTATCTCTGAAACCTTTATGGTTTATGAGATATTCACAAGCAAAGTTCCCCTCCCCGCCCCTTTTTCCTAGTGTAAGCCATCTCTTCTCAGATGTGAGTCAGGTTGTATGACAGTACAGATAACAGAAGGGGACAGTTTTCTTTGTATGAAAACAATGAAAGCCCTTCCCCCCTTGAAAAGTTTTTCAGCTTTTTCCATTATCTTAATTGAAGATTGTCCCTCTCTGCAGTCTACCTGGGCATCTCCCTTCTTATCTGGTTGAACAGGGGGGGGATACTTTGTTTGTGAATATCTCTTAAACCATAAAGGTTTCAGAGATAAGACTTATATCACTCTTCATGTTTTTTTAATGCCTACAAAATAAAATAAAGTTAAAATGAAGTATTACTATCCCTTTAACTCAGTGGTTTCTGAAGACAAGGTGATTGTAAATTTGACTAATTTTGTATTAAATTCCTCTCATATATTGGTACTTAATAAAGATTTATAATTTTCCCCCTCTACCAACAATGGCTCTTTCACTATAGTGAAGGATCTTCACCTGTTCTGCAGGAAAGTTTTACTTAAAGGGGATAGCAATGTTTCACAAAAACAGAAGCTCCATTTAATCTTCATAGTATTTGAGCCATAGAGACTGTTATTTCAATACTGTCAGAGTTGTGGTTCAAGAGTAATTGAATGATAAAGTTTCCCCCTCCCGCCCCTTTTACCTAGTGTAAGCCATCTCTTCTCAGATGTGGAATCTGGTTGCTAGACAAGACAGATAACAGCAGGGGACAATCTTCTTCCTATGAGAACAATGAAAGCCCTGCCCCCCTTGACAAGTTTTTCAGGTTTTTCCCTTATCTTAATTGAAGATTGTCCCTCTCTGCAATTTACCTGGGCACCTCCCTTCTGCTCTGGCTGAGCAATGCTACATCAGTAAAAGGGGGATACTTTATCATTCAGTTACTCTTGAACTACAACTCTGACAGAATTGAAATAACACTCTTCAAGGTCCAAATACTATGATAATTAATTAGAGCTGCTTTTATTATGAAACATTACTATCCCTTTAAATATCTACATTCAACACCTGGGTTGGGAAAACAGGAGGATAGGGAAGCTTTAGCCAATTTGGAGGAGTTATTGTTGGAAAGTGAAGCATCAGAGGAGGATAGTGTAAGTGAAAATCCAAGATCAAAAGCATGCCACTCCTTTGTCTTAATTCCAATATTAAAGTATTTACTGATTTAGTAGAAAGATATTAAGAAAATACAATCTTCCTATAATAAACTAGGTAATTTAACTAATGAAGGAAAAGTTGCTTTAAAAAAATTAAATAAGAATAAGGATTTAATTATAAAACCATTAGACAAGGGGGGTATTGTATTGATGAGGGCAGATATGTATACAAAAGAAATTAACGGAAAACTGAATGATAAAAGTTTCTATCTTAGCTTGGAAAAAGACCCAACAGATCTGATTCAAAAGAATTTACTGAAAAAATTGGAATATGCTTTGGAATCTACAGTGCTGGTAATATATGTATTGGCAAAAATTCACAAATCCCTGACATCACCACCTGGATGATCATTGGTATGCAGAATAGGAGAGGTTACAGAGTGAATTAGTAGATACGTGGATTATCGATTGAAGTAATTTGTACTTTTACTAACGTCGTACATTCAGGACACCAGGGACGTGCTATGCCGACTTGTGGACTTGACAGTGGACAGGGACTCCCTCTTGGTTATGCTTGATGTGGAGTCCCTGTACATGTCAATTGAACACCAGTGTGGTATATGTGCATGTGGTTAGTTTTTATGTACGAGGGGGAGAGAATTTGTGGCACAAAGTTCATTTTGGAACCATTGGAATTCGTTCTGTGTAATAATTACTTTTTTCTGATGGGAAGTTTTACAAGCAGTGTCTTAACTTCAACTGGGCTGATGGGAGCAGCATGTGGTGACGTGTGAGCATGGGTTCGAGGAGCATGTGGCACTGTGACTGAGATTCATCAACAATAGTGATGAGCGAGCACCCCAATGCTCGGATGTTCGGGTGCTCTGACCGAGCACCCCCTGAGGCTCGAGTGCTCGGCCGAGCACCCGAGCCCCATTGAAGTCAATGGGAGGACTCGAGCATTACACCAGGCACCCCCTGCTCTGATGAGGGGAGGGTGCCTGGTCCATAGGAAAAGGGCAGAAAAAGATGGAAACACTACAGAAATGGTTCAGGGACAGCATAGGGAGGATGTCTGGATGCACCTTGGACTCCAACATCGCTGCTGGGAACGATCTTTCGCCCGTAGTACGCCATTTTTACAGACTGACCGTAAAACACACAAAAAGGAAAATAAAAACGACTTTAGGCGAAAAATTGTTACCAAACAGTATTTGCTGTATATTTACTTGTATATCATCTGCAAATTCTCCCAAAAATTTCATCTTTCGCCCGTAGTACGCCATTTTTACAGACTGACCGTAAAACACACAAAAAGGAAAATAAAAACAACTTTAGGCGAAAAATTGTTACCAAACAGTATTTGCTGTATATTTACTTGTATATCATCTGCAAATTCTCCCAAAAATTTCATCGATTTTCTGAAGTGAGGCCATGATTAAGAGGGAAACGTGCGCAGAGGCAAATTATCCCAAAAATTTCCTTGATTTTCAGAACTGAGGCCATGATTAAGAGGGAAACGTGCGCAGAGGAAAATTCTCCCAAAAATTTCCTTGATTTTCAGAACTGAGGCCATGATTAAGAGGGAAACGTGCGCTGAGCTGACCATCTAAAACATTATGGGTGAGGGTCTGCTGCAGAGCTGACCATCCTAAACATTATATGCGAAGGCCCGCTAGTGAGCTGACGCTATAAAACATTATATGAGAGGGCCCGCTAGAGAGCTGACCCAATAAAACATTATATGAGAAGGCCCGCTGGTGAGCTGACCTATATAAAAATTGGCAAACAGGGCCCGCTGGTGAGCTGGCCCTATATAAAAATTATATCACAGGGCCCGCTGGTGAGCTGGCCCTATATAAAAATTATAGCACAGGGCATATGGAAGAGGAGGAGGAGGATGAGAAGATTAAGAGTCAACCATATACCCGTTTTTTGGGTGGAAGGGGTGAATGGGAATACAGAGTATTCACATCATTGTAAATAACATATATAAAGTGAGTTTATGTTCCCCCGGGGCTTTCCTCCAGTGGAGTGGAGAAGTCAGGGGAAATCCAGGCCTTGTTCATTTTTATAAGTGTCAACCTATCAGCATTGTCGGTGGAAAGGCGGATACGCTTATCTGTTATGATGCCACCAGCAGCACTAAATACCCGCTCAGACAGAACGCTGGCGGCAGGGCAGGCCAGCACCTCCAAGGCGTAGAGTGCCAGTTCATACCACGTGTCCAGCTTGGACACCCAGTAGTTGTAAGGCACAGAGGGATCATTGAGGACGCTGACACGGTCTGCTACGTACTCCTTCACCATCTTCCAAAACTTTTCCCTCCTTGTGACACTAGGCTGCGCATCAGGGTGAGGGTGCTGGCGGGGTGTCATGAAGGTGTCCCACGCCTTGGAGATTGTTGCCCTGCCTTTGTCGGAACTGCTGTGTGCTCCCCTTTTCTCCCCTTCTCGGTTGGCCAAGGTAGCACGTACTCTGCCGCCAGCGTTGTCAGATGGAAAATTTTGGAGCAATTTTTCAACAAGAACCTTCTGGTATTGCACCATTTTGCTTGTCCTCTCCACCGGAGGAATGAGAGATGAGAAATTCTCTTTGTAGCGGGGGTCCAGAAGGGTGAACACCCAGTAATCCGTGTTGTCTAAAATGCGTACAACGCGTGGGTCACGGGAAAGGCAGCCTAACATAAAGTCAGCCATGTGTGCCAGAGTACCAACAGTCAAGATTTCGCTGTCCTCACCAGGAGGCTGACTCTCAATATCCTCATCCTCTTCCTCCTCTTCTGCCCACCCACGCTGAAGAGATGGAACTAAAGTTCCATGGCTACCCTCTGTAGCGGAGGCAACCGTGTCTTCCTCCTCCTCCTCCTCCTCCTCCTCCTCCTCCGCCTCCTCCAATTGTCGCTGAGAAGACGAAGTGAGGGTGCTCTGGCTATCACCTTGTGTAAGCTCTTCCTCCCCCATTTCCACCTCTTCCACATGCAAAGCGTCGGTTTTAATTGTGAGCAGCGAGCGTTTCAGTAGACACAGAAGTGGGATGGTTACACTGATAATAGCGTTATCGCCGCTCACCATCTGTGTCGATTCCTCAAAATTGCGTAAAACCTCGCAGAGGTCTGACATCCATTCCCACTCCTCACTTCTGATTACAGGAAGTTGAACGGAGAGGCGACGACCGTGTAACAGCTGGTACTCCACTACTGCCCTCTGCTGCTCACAAAGCCGGGCCAACATGTGGAAGGTGGAGTTCCAGCGCGTGCTCACGTCACACAGCAGCCGGTGAGCTGGCAATTGTAAGCGCTGCTGCAGCTTCAACAGGCCGGCCGAAGCTGTAGATGACTTACGGAAATGTGCACACACGCGGCGCACCTTGGTCAAGAGATCATGCACATTGGGGTAGGTTTTTAGAAATCGCTGCACCACTAAATTAAATACATGCGCTAGGCATGGTACGTGTGTGAGCTTGCCGAGCTCCAAAGCCGCCACCAAGTTACGCCCATTATCACACACAACCATGCCTGCTTGCAGGTTGAGTGGCGAGAGCCACTGCTCGGTCTGGTGACTAATCCCCTGCAACAGCTCTGAGGCCGTGTGCTGTTTGTCCCCAAGGCAGATCAGCTTCAGCACGGCCTGTTGACGCTTCCCCACTGCAGTGCTACACTGCTTCCAGCTACTGGCTGATGGGGGAGTGGCGGTGTGTGTAGAGAATTCGGAGGTGGAAACGGAGGAGGAGGAGCCAATAACGTAGGTGCTGGTGGAAACCCTGATGGAGGTAGGGCCCGCAATCCTCGGCGTGGGTAGCACCCGTGCCATCCCAGGGTCCGAGTCGCTCCCAGCCTCCACGACATTCACCCAGTGTGCCGTCAGGGAAATGTAGCGTCCCTGGCCACAAGCACTTGTCCATGTGTCAGTCGTTAAGTGGACCTTCCCAGTAACTGCGTTGGTCAGGGCACGGGTGATGTTACGGGACACATGGTGGTGTAATGCGGGGATGGCACACCGGGAAAAGTAGTGGCGGCTGGGGACCGCGTACCGAGGGACAGCTGCTGCCATCAGGCTGCGGAAGGACTCAGTGTCCACAAGCCTAAATGGCAGCATTTCGATGGCCAGTAATTTTGAAAGGTGTGAGGTTAGTGCTATGGCCTGTGGGTGGGTGGCTGGGTATTTTCTCTTGCGCTCAAATGCCTGGGGTAACGACATTTGGACGCTGTGCTGGGACAGGGAAGTGGATGTGGTCGCTGATGGTGCTTCAGATGCTACAGGTGCAGGGCGGGAGGTATGCGGGCCTGCGCCTTCGACAGGCGATTGGCCGGCACCGAAAACAGGGGAAGAGGAGGCAGTGGTGTGGCCTGCAGACACAGATGGGCGATCCAGGCGTTCCTCCCACTTACTACGGTGCTTGGATGCCATGTGTCGGATCATGCTGGTGGTGGTGAGGTTTCTAGTGTTCATGCCTCGGCTCATTCTGGTGTGGCACAGGTTGCAAACTACAAATCTTTTGTCGTCCGCACTTTCCTTAAAAAAACGCCATACCGCGGAACACCTACCCCTTGGCAAGGTAGATTTACGCAAGGGGGTGCTCCGTGGAACATTTGCGGGCCGGTTTGGTGCGGTCCGCCTTCTTTCTGTAGCCACACCACTGCCTCTTCCAGCCTGTTGCGGTGCTGCAGATGGCTCACCCTCAGGACTGCTGTCATCGCTCGGCTCTACACCTTCCCAGGTGGGGTCAGTCACCTCATCGTCCACCAAGTCCTCCTCCACTTCCTCACTCTGATCATCCTCCTCAAGTCTTGATCCCACCACATACTCGGTCATTGACAACTGTATAACATTCTCCTCAACAAGGTCTTGAGAAGGAAATAGTGGTTGATTTAATGGCAACTGTGTCTCATCATCATCATCATCATCCACTACTTCCTTTGACCTTAAATGCCGTTCACATCTGTCATCTTCTTGTGATTGGGTAGCCTCTAGAGGTTGTGAATCAGGGCACAAGATGTCATGTTCCTCTGCAAGCGTGCTTGGAGAGAGGGTCAAATGAAGGATTGGTGATGAGACGAGCTCATCACTATATCCCAGTGTGGGATCACTTCTTTGACCAGACCGTGTATGGTGGGAGGAAGGATGATCAGAGTGAGGATTATGTTGACCAGACTCTTGGCTACTGAGAGTGGACTTGGTGGAAGACAGGGTGGTGCTTAACCGACTGGAAGCAGTATCAGCTGTCATCCAACCGACCACCTGTTCGCACTGGTCGGACCTCGAGAGTGATGTCCTGCGACGCCCTGTGAAATCAGACATGAAGCTAGGTATGGTGGATGTCTTTCTTTCTTGTGCTCTGGCACCAGGCACAGTTTCTCCGCGTCCTGACCCGCGCCCTGAACTTTCAGGATCACGTCCACTTCCCCGTCCCTTTTTACCCGCCTTCTTCATCTTACACGATATATATGACTTTAATATATATGAGTTTGAAAACTTAACAGTATTTCTTACTATTCTGCAACTCTGCAGAGTACACAGAATAGGCTGCTAAACTGCGGTGACACACACTGAATGGAATAAGTGACTTTAATATTTGAGTTTGAAAAATTAACAGTATTTCTTACTATTCTGCAACTCTGCAGAGTACACAGAATAGGCTGCTAAACTGCGGTGACACACACTGAATGGAATAAGTGACTTTAATATTTGAGTTTGAAAAATTAACAGTATTTCTTACTATTCTGCAACTCTGCAGAGTACACAGAATAGGCTGTTAAACGGCGTTGAAACACACTGAATGGAATATGTGACTTTAATATTTGAGTTTGAAAACTTAACAGTATTTCTTATAATTCTGGAACTGTACAGAGTACACAGAATAGGCTGTTAAACGGCGGTGAAAGACACTGAATGGAATATGTGACTTTAATATTTGAGTTTGAAAACTTAACAGTATTTCTTATAATTCTGCAACTCTGCAGAGTACACAGAATAGGCTGTTAAACGGCGGTGAAACACACTGAATGGAATATGTGACTTTGATATTTGAGTTTGAAAAATTAACAGTATTTCTTACTATTCTGCAACTCTGCAGAGTA
Organism: Rhinophrynus dorsalis; assembly: GCA_037306005.1. Classification (NCBI taxonomy): domain Eukaryota; kingdom Metazoa; phylum Chordata; class Amphibia; order Anura; family Rhinophrynidae; genus Rhinophrynus; species Rhinophrynus dorsalis. The sequence goes on from CM074721.1 coordinate 291,759,458, forward strand.
CACAGAATAGGCTGTTAAACGGCGTTGAAACACACTGAATGGAATATGTGACTTTAATATTTGAGTTTGAAAACTTAACAGTATTTCTTATAATTCTGGAACTGTACAGAGTACACAGAATAGGCTGTTAAACGGCGGTGAAAGACACTGAATGGAATATGTGACTTTAATATTTGAGTTTGAAAACTTAACAGTATTTCTTATAATTCTGGAACTGTACAGAGTACACAGAATAGGCTGTTAAACGGCGGTGAAAGACACTGAATGGAATATGTGACTTTGATATTTGAGTTTGAAAAATTAACAGTATTTCTTACTATTCTGCAACTCTGCAGAGTACACAGAATAGGCTGTTAAACGGCGTTGAAACACACTGAATGGAATATGTGACTTTAATATTTGAGTTTGAAAACTTAACAGTATTTCTTATAATTCTGCAACTGTACAGAGTACACAGAATAGGCTGTTAAACGGCGGTGAAAGACACTGAATGGAATATGTGACTTTAATATTTGAGTTTGAAAACTTAACAGTATTTCTTATAATTCTGGAACTGTACAGAGTACACAGAATAGGCTGTTAAACGGCGGTGAAAGACACTGAATGGAATATGTGACTTTAATATTTGAGTTTGAAAACTTAACAGTATTTCTTATAATTCTGCAACTGTACAGAGTACACAGAATAGGCTGTTAAACGGCGGTGAAAGACACTGAATGGAATATGTGACTTTAATATTTGAGTTTGAAAACTTAACAGTATTTCTTATAATTCTGCAACTCTGCAGAGTACACAGAATAGGCTGTTAAACGGCGGTGAAAGACACTGAATGGAATATGTGACTTTGATATTTTAGTTTGAAGACTTAACAGTATTTCTTCCTATTCTGCAACTCTGCACAGTACACAGAATGTGCTGCTACACTGCGGCGAAGCACACTGAATGGAATATGTGACTTTGATATTTGAGTTTGAAAACTTAACAGTATTTCTTATAATTCTGCAACTCTGCACAGTACACAGAATAGGCTGCTAAACGGCGGTGAAACACACTGAATGGAATATGTGACTTTAATATTTGAGTTTGAAAACTTAACAGTATTTCTTACTATTCTGCAACTCTGCAGAGTACACAGAATAGGCTGTTAAACGGCGTTGAAACACACTGAATGGAATATGTGACTTTAATATTTGAGTTTGAAAACTTAACAGTATTTCTTATAATTCTGGAACTGTACAGAGTACACAGAATAGGCTGTTAAACGGCGGTGAAAGACACTGAATGGAATATGTGACTTTAATATTTGAGTTTGAAAACTTAACAGTATTTCTTATAATTCTGCAACTGTACAGAGTACACAGAATAGGCTGTTAAACGGCGGTGAAAGACACTGAATGGAATATGTGACTTTAATATTTGAGTTTGAAAACTTAACAGTATTTCTTATAATTCTGCAACTCTGCAGAGTACACAGAATAGGCTGTTAAACGGCGGTGAAAGACACTGAATGGAATATGTGACTTTGATATTTTAGTTTGAAGACTTAACAGTATTTCTTCCTATTCTGCAACTCTGCACAGTACACAGAATGTGCTGCTACACTGCGGCGAAGCACACTGAATGGAATATGTGACTTTGATATTTTAGTTTGAAGACTTAACAGTATTTCTTCCTATTCTGCAACTCTGCACAGTACACAGAATGTGCTGCTAAACTGCGGCGAAGCACACTGAATGGAATATGTGACTTTGATATTTGAGTTTGAAGACTTAACAGTATTTCTTCCTATTCTGCAACTCTGCACAGTACACAGAATGTGCTGCTACACTGCGGCGAAGCACACTGAATGGAATATGTGACTTTGATATTTTAGTTTGAAGACTTAACAGTATTTCTTCCTATTCTGCAACTCTGCACAGTACACAGAATGTGCTGCTAAACTGCGGCGAAGCACACTGAATGGAATATGTGACTTTGATATTTGAGTTTGAAGACTTAACAGTATTTCTTCCTATTCTGCAACTCTGCACAGTACACAGAATGTGCTGCTAAACTGCGGCGAAGCACACTGAATGGAATATGTGACTTTGATATTTTAGTTTGAAGACTTAACAGTATTTCTTCCTATTCTGCAACTCTGCACAGTACTCAGAATGTGCTGCTAAACTGCGGCGACGCACACTGAATGGAATACGTGACTTTGATATTTTAGTTTGAAGACTTAACAGAATGTGCTCTAATCTGCAACTTTGCACACTAAACAGAATGTGCTCTAATCTGCAACTTTGCACACTAAACAGAATGTGCTCTAATCTGCAACTTTGCACACTAAACAGAATGTGCTCTAATCTGCAACTGTGCACACTAAACAGAATGTGCTCTAATCTGCAACTTTGCACACTAAACAGAATATATATATTTTTTTTTTTTTTTTTTTGTTTTTTCCCCCCACACCAAATAACCTGCTGCCCCCACACACAGTAGTCCTAAAAAGGACTTTTGGTTTTTTTTTTTTGACAATTTTTGTTTTTTTCCTCCCTACACTGCCTTTCCCTTCCTATCCTCAGCTCTCCCTGGCTCAGACTGAGCCGAACTCGCTGGTCAGGTGCTATACAGCACCTGACCACGGGTTCTGGCCAGCCAATCAGTGTAATGCCAGCAGCCAACATGGCTGCTGGCATTACACCGATGTCAGAGCCTCCCTGCACGTTTATTGGCTGCGCAGCAGCCGCAAAACGTGCGGGGAGGAGACCCGAACATGGCGGGCGAGCACATGCGGTACTCGTACGAGTACCGCCATGTGCCGAGCAGAGCGATGCTCGAGCCGATCCGAGCATCGGCCGAGCATGCTCGCTCAACACTAATCAACAATATACACTGTGTGCAGAATTATTAGGCAAGTTGTGTTTTTGAGGACTAATTTTATTATTGAACAACTACAGTGCTCTACATCAATCCAAAATGTTAAGAAACTTTAAACCTGAATATTTAAAAAAGTAAAAGTGAAGCTTTGGCTTTCTTAGGAGAATATCTATGTGTGCACAATTATTGGGCAACTATTAGTGTGCAGCATTATTATGCAACTAAATGAAAAACAATAATTTTCCCATCTTACCTGTTTCTTTTCATCTATTAAAGTGAGAATACTAAACAAACAACTCCCAATTTAGGAATAAGCATTTGTGACATTTCCACAAAAAAAAAATCAGTGACCAATATAGCCACCATTCTTTTCAATAACAGTCATAAGCCTTCCATTCATGGAGTCTGTCAGTTTCTTGATCTGTTGACAATGAACTTTTTGTGCAGCAGCAACCACAGACTCCCAGACACTGTTCAGAGAGGTGTACTGTTTTCCTTCAGCGTAAATCTGCCTTTTAAGAAGGGCCCACAAGTTCTCAATAGGGTTTAGGTCAGGTGAGGAAGGGGGCCATGTCATTATTTTATCATCTTTAAGGACTTTACTGGCTAGCCACACAGTGGAGTACTTCAATGCAGGCGATGGAGCATTGTCCTGCATAAAAACCATGGTCTTCTTGAAAGATGCAGACTTTTTCCTGTACCACTGCTTGAAGAAAGTGTCTTCTAAAAAGTGGCAGTAGGTTTGGGAGTTGAGTTTGAGTCCATCTTCAACCCGAAAAGGTCCCACTAGCTCATCTTTCATAATACCAGCCCATATCAGCACCTCTCCCGCACCTTGATGGCGTCTGAGTCGAAGTGGAGCTCTGTTCCCATTACTGATCCAGCCACGGGCCCATCCATCTGGGCCGTCAAGAGTCAATCTCATTTTATCAGTCCATAAAACCTTTGAAAAATCTGTCTTCAGATATTTCTTGGCCCATTCTTGACGTTTCAACTTATATATCTTGTTCAGTGGTGGTCGAGTTTCAGCCTTCCTTACCGTGGCCATGTCTCTGAGCACTGAACACCTAGTACTTCTGGACACTCCAGGTAGGTTGCAGTTGTGGAATATGACAGCACTGGAGGATAATGGGTTCCTGGTAGGTTCATGTTTGATTCTTCTCAAATCTCTGGCAGTTAATTTGCATCTTAATTTGCAAAGGTCTTATAACATAACAAATAAAACTCTGCAGGTAAGAATAAAGAGATCTAAGGTCCCTCCCAGTAAAGTGAAGAGTAATGAACCCACGATTATATAAATATGAATGCACTCTAAATGAAATAAATAAAAAGGTTCCTAATCCAAATACTTGGATAAAGATTTAAATACAAAAAGGTATACTCATCACAAAGGGAGAACACAGAGAGCAACCAGAAAACCTCCTCCAGATAGATCCCAGCATGTATTGCCTTACACAGGCTTCATCTTTATTCTTACCTGCAGAGTTTTATTTATTATGTTATGTTTGTCTACTGCATGCTATATTGTAAGGGCATTTTTCCCTTTAAGATTATATATAGCTTTGACTATTATGCACTTTATCTCTGCAGGAGCAATACCAATGTTACTTCCTCCATTTGCTTGTTTTAATTTATTTTTTATAACGTTGTCCTCTAATATTTGATGGTTTTTTACTAATAAAGATTTATATTGTTATATTTTGTGCTCCTGTAATGTATGCCTTAATTATGGGACTCTCTTTCCTTGGAGGGGTTGCTCCTTTACAGTTCCTCTGTCCGAGATATAGTTTATAATATTTGTTTTTGAGTCCCCTGAGAGCACCCATTTATACTTAAAGTAGGGAGCTATATTTATTTCTGTGCCCACTCATCAATTGTATATTTATTGGAGTTAATTTTGAGACAATTTTACAAACATTTTCTTTATAACTAGGGGTGGGCGAAAAGTGTGAACATTTTCCCGCATGACTTTTCACAAAAACGTGCTGATTTTTTGCCTCCTATGCAAAAATGTCCTCCTTTTCGCCTATTTTAACAAATTTTCCACCTCTGTTAACACATTTTTCGCCCATATTTCCTATAGGTACTACAATTCCCACTGTAATACTTCTTCTGAGGACTGTAGTTTAGAAATAAATGGCTGAAAGTCAAAGTTGTGAGTCCTACAGCAAAATATGGCTTGAAAATGTGTTAGCATGCAGAATGCATTTGTCCTTTGTCCACAGCAGTTTCTAGCTTAAGTAACACTGGCACATATTCATGATGATATCAAGTAATAAAAAAATATAAAGTACAACCTACAATGTGTCAGACATGTATTGTAGTGATGGTGGTGTGATTTGTGTATGTATTTTTACCATTGTCATACTCTTTCCTCCTTCTCAGATTATTGACGCACATTACTTATTGGTCATAGCAGTGGTCCCATCTGTCCTCCACCTCCTCATCTGTTCTGCTGTTAATATATTTATCCTGGCTTTGTCTGTCATGTGTGATTTCTGCTACTACTACTACTACTACTGGAGCTAGACGTTGATATGATTCTGCTGCCACTACTACTAGGTGTCAAAGGTGCAGCACTTACAGCAGCAGCACCAGAGGTACTACGTCATATCTAACACTGTGGATGTTAACCTGTGTTGCTGTTTCTGGGTACTCAAAACAGGTGTGTGTGGCTGAGTGGGACTTGGACTTTGAAGAGGCGATGATGCCGATGATGACTGATAGGGTGACTGTGTGCTTTTTGACATTTGTACTTGTCCAGGGTCAGACTTTGCAATGGCTTTCTCAAACACTTTATAGACAGGCACAGTGCTCCTTAAAAGTAGCAGAAGATACAGCCTTTGACTTTCTTATGGCCCTGTCACCATCCTTGCTCTCAACTTCATCTGTATCTGAACAAGAGAAGGATGCTGGAGGGATATATTCTAGATCTGTATCATCATCAGTCATCATTAGGTCATCCTCAGCAGCATCACCTGAGAATTATTGCCCACTACCCTTATATTCCTCTAAGCTTTTGGAGGTCTCAAAAAATTTATTTTTACTTTTACTGTAACTAAGTTCCCTACTATGGGTGTTTTGATGCTTGTTTCAGCTCCTACACCTTCTCTATTATGCTATTGTCAGCATTATCAACACTTGAATGTGACTTGTTGTCATCTTCACTGTTCTTCTTATATGGTTCTTTATTTCTATTGACACTGGTGGTGCTGGACTTAGTTTTGCTGGGACCTTGACAACCTGCATCCTCCCTTGGAGTAGATGGATCATCATCATTGATTGCACACACTGCAGAAACCACTGCTGCAGTCAGTTTTTGAATTACTACTTTACTCTCATGTCCCTACACTGCTCCACCCTTCCCACTTCACCTTGTGCATTTGCTGGACATTACGCAACTACACTGTATTTTTTTACTGTACAATACACAGCACAAATGATGCAGCTGTATGATGCCTTGCCTAAGCCCAGCCAGCTGTCTGTCACTGTCACCTAAGATGTTTAGTTTTTTATTCTTTTTTTATTTTTTGAATTTTCTTTTTATTTTATTTTTATTTTTTTAAAGTTGTCAACCCTTTTGTCTGTCCAAAAAAAATTATAAATCAAAAACAAAATCAACAATGTCTTTCCCCAAACTTCCCCACTCAGCACAGATATAATAACAACAAGATCAGAAAGCAAATAGATCCCTACCTGCCTCTGTCTTGCCAGTCAGTCAGATGGAATTTTGGAGTATTTGGGGGTCAACCTCCTTCCTCCCTTCTTATCCCCTAGAGTGCCCCCAGACTCCCCTAATACAGAGAACAAATGTCTGACCTAAATGACTCCCCAAATTAAGCTTCAATTCCTCTTTATATCTCCTCAAAAACATGCTGCTCTCTCCTCTCATAAGCATAGAATGGCTGCTGTGAGAGCCTGACAGCCTTTTATATGGCTGTAGAAAACTTTCATGTGGTGGAGAAATATTTTTTTTCCCATTGATTTCAATGGGTGGAAAAAGCAGCAAAACGGCACTTTTCGTGGGAAATTATTTGCCAAATGGAAAGTGCCATTATTAGCAGATTTCAGTTTGAGGCGAAAATTTTCGCCCAACCCTGTTTATAACTCCAGTTTTATACATCTCCCCCTATGGGCCTTATTTACAAAAGAAATGAGGACAATTCTGTTGGAAACCAACTGCACCATAAGGGACAAATAAAAAAACCTAACTGATTTTAAATTGGACGTTTAACCCCTTGATTGTTAGCGAGGTCTCCAGTGAATTGCTTCATAATGCATTGGAGACCTCTCTAATGTTCAAGAAGTTAAAGGGTTAGTAATGTATTTTATTAATAAAACATTACATTGTAGATATTCAAAAAATAAATCAATAGATGCCATTCCGATCTCTCAGACCCTTATGGTTTGAGAGATGTAGCATTTTAAAGTTCCCTTCGCCCTCCCCTTGCACTGATGTCAAAAGCTGTAAAGCTGACAGAAGGAGATTCGAGTCGGGTGACTCAACGGCGGCTCTTCAGTAGAGCCGAAATACCGCAATCTAAAAAGTAATACTTCATTGGAACAGGCTACAAAGTGTGACTGATTTGCAAGCACACTTTGTAGACTATTCCAATGAAGTAGTTCTTATTAGATTGCGGTATTTTGGCTCTGCTGAAGAGCCGCTTGCTGGTCCCGGGACCAGGATCTTTTGTCAGCTAGAGGCTGACGTCAGTTCAAGGGGAGGGGGTGAGGAACTTTAAAATGTTACATTTCTCAAACCATAAAGGTTTGAGAGATCGGAATGGCATAATGGCTTATTAATATAAAACATTACTAATCCTTAAAAAAAAAAAAAAAACATCAATGGAAGTTGTGGATATTTGTATTTATCACCTATGGTGCAGCTGATTTGCTCCAGAATTGCTTCTTATTTCCTCAATAAGTGGAATTCTGGGGCAAACTAGCTCCCTCATCTTGAAAAGATAAACTGATTTGAATGGGGGTGTTAATTCCCTCTGGTCTGTTTAATAAACTGTTGATCTAAATGGTAATTTCTTGAGATCATCATATTAGTTCAATAGTGCATACTTTTGTTATGCAAATGTATATGGCTAAAGACGGAGAGGGTTTTTGCACTCTCTCCTCTGATATTGACCTGTACAATGGCTTCTTTCCACCTCTCCAGTCATGTAACACATTTTTTTACTACAGAGCTCTTCTCCCAATTTAAAAGGGTTAGTCCAGAGTGAAACAACATGATGTCTGACTGACTGGGCATGATGAAGCTAGTGTACAGGTCAGTGTCACAAAATAATGACTCCCTGCATCTTTTGTCAGACCTACCTCCTAAGTGTCCCTCTTTAGGAGAGACAGTACCTCTTTAAGACCCAAATCCCTCTGTCCCTCTTTTTCACTCTGGAGTCCATCTTTTTAGGAGATCAAACTGTGTGGTGTGAATATAAGCTTATATGACATTGCTCCATGGCAATTAGATGATCATTATATCATATATTTTATATATATATATATATATATATATATATATATATATATATAAATATAAATATGTGTGTGTGTGTGTTTAAGTACTGACACTATTGTGTTCTTAAATTAAGAACAACAAGTAATGTGTACAATATTGTAAAACTATTTTATTCAACAAACCTGCATAAAGTCTAGAGACATCGCCAGTGAATTGTTAAGCTGCATTTCACACGTCTATCATTTATGTGTTTAAAAACTCCATCTAAATGAATAGGTATTTTGAGAAGTTATATTTGCCCCCAATAGTTCAATTAGTTTGCTCCAGAATTGCTAATCATTTGCTTTCTGCATGAGTGCCACTGTGTTTAGATTTATAGTGTCATAAATATGTTCAGTCAACTTCCCTTCTGGAAGTGTTTTTTTGTTTTATAAATATATGATTATAAAAATACTACAAGCATGATCAATCTGTAACACAACTGTAAAATCCATGTACTCTAAACCTATTATTAAATTACTAATTTCAGCTATCATGCTATCATTCATTTACTGGTATTTGCTTTTTAGAAGGACATTTGACAAAAGTAAATTCTGAGTCAAGAACTTGCCTACAGACAAGTGGCAGTTTTACTTAGTTGTGTCTACCTATGGGACCATTCCACAATCTTCTTTAGCATCAAATAAAGGTGAGAATGATAGCTTATACAACATCTGTTCTACAAGCACAGAAAATGAAAACATTCTCAAGGACATCATACTGATCACATTCTAAATCCAAGGGTATAACAGTTTCTTAGAAGGCCACAAAAGACCATATTTTAAAGGGGCAGAGATATTTAAAATCAAGTTGCTCTTATATTAAAATATATATGCATTAAGCATCCCAATGAGGTTGGTGTAGAAACTGGAGTGATTTTGGAAAACACCAACTGCACCATGGGAAAAAAAACATTCCTTACTTTTCCATTTAATTAAATGGGCATTTTAACCTAGAAAGGTTTCCAAAGCATGGTTTTGCAATGCGTTGCAGACCTCTATCATTCAAGAGGTTAAAAGCCTAAATTAAATCAATTGTAATTTGTAGAAGAGCAAAAAAAAAAGCCTATGTAAACCCAAACCAAGTGCAAACATGGCACCAAAATCTGTCATTAATAGGGCAGTGGAAAATTGACCAATCTTGTCATAGTATATACATTAACTATTTTTATACATAATATACCAAAAAAGAATGTTTTACATTAATCTTAATTCAATAAAATAAAAGTAAATAAAAGAAAACGGGTACAAAAAAAAGAAAAAGAATGACAATATTGTTCACCTATGTATAACATAGACAGATACATGTGTATAGGACATCTTAAAATTAATTCATTTTAATACTGTTCTGTCATTAATCTAAATGATACAGGAGTAAATGGGAAGTGATTGAAAAAAAGAATAAATAGGAACCAAGAATGACTGTATGTATCTTTATTTATATAGCACCAAACAGTTTAAACAGCGCCTTACAACAGTAGTAGGTTACAATAAATAATAGAAACAATATTAGAGAGGTCCCTACCCCAAAGACTGTGAGTTCAAATGTGGAGTTTGCCAACATGTAGTGCATGGTATTAGTGCTTCAGAAGACATTATTTCAGGGTAGCCTTAAAGGGATAGTAATGTTTCAGAATAAAAGCAGCTTTAATTAATCATCATTGTATTTGGACTTTGGAGAGTGTTATTTCAATTCTGTCAGAGTTGTAGTTCAAGAGTAATTCAATTACAAAATATCCCCCTCCTGCCCCTTTTACTGATGTAACACTGTTCAGTCAGAGCAGAAGGGAGGTGCCCAGGTAGACTGCAGAGAGGGACAATCTTCAATTAAGATAAGGGAAAAACCTGAAAAACTTGTCAAGGGGGGCAGGGCCTTAATTGTTCTCATAGGAACTAGACTGTCCCCTTCTGTTATCTGTTTGGTCTTACAACCAGATTCCACATCTGAGAAGAGATGGAGTACACTAGGTAAAAGGGGGCGAGAGGGGAAACCTTGCTTGTGAATATCTCTCAAACCATAAAGGTTTGAGAGATAAGACTTATATCGTTCTTAATGTTTTTTTTAATGACTACAAAATAAAATAAAGATAAAACAAAGTATTACTATCCCTTTAAAGACAGAGGGGGATTGTTCTAGACATAGGGAGAGAAGTATGGAGTGCCATAGGTAGGGAGTGGAAAGTGAAAAAGATTTGAGACAGAAGAGGGCAGAGGGTGTATATGGTGTTACAAGAAGTTGTGTGCTGAGTGAAGGAGGTGGCTGGGAATATAAGTGGAGATGAGGGAAGAGATGTAAGGGGGGCAGCAGTGAGGAGAGCATTAAAGGTAAGAAGGACTTTGTAAGTGATACATTGCTGAATAGGGAGTCATGTCAGATGTCTAAGAATGATGTGAGCTAGTTCAGTTTTTGGGGAGAGTGTGGTTATTCTTGCTATGTACTGTAATCCATGCTGGACCCCTGATTGCATTGTTGGCCTACCATCTTACCCTGAAGGGGTTAAACTGTTGAACATTTGCAAAACAAGCCAAATTGAAGATGTGTGTCACCCGCTGGTCCAGAGTTTGATTAAGGTTGCACTAATCCCTTCACGTCTGATCTCTTCTGTGTGATGTGATTAGTCTGGGGTTCTGATTGCATGTGACACCTGTCTCTATTGTACTGTTTTGATTGTATCAATCCCATTGTAGTGTCCCACTGTCTTATGTTTACACTCTATGGTTCAATTGTCTGGCCCAGTGGTTACTGTAAACACCACAATTATTCACCATAGTCCCTTTGTATAGTTAAGTTAATCATGTCTGCCCCATTGTATCCTGTCTCCACCATATGTTACTGCCTATGTGCCCTTTGTACTGTATTGTGGTTGGCATACTGTTAAACATGTATAAAAGAGCTGTATTTGCCAAATAAAGTTGAGTCTGTTCTGGAACTAAGAAGTGTCCTGTGTCATGATTTTTGGATGGTGTAAAGAGTCCCCTTTGACTCCCATCCAAGTCTGCTAAGAGCTTTCCATTTCCAGTTTGTGTTCCAGCTTTCCAGTGTTTCTGAGCTCCAGCATACCAGACAGCTGCAGTGATCCAGCCCTTTGGAGTACAGCTACCAGTCTGCTTCCTCCAGCTACCCACCTTGTAGCGGAGCCAAGCCGTTTCCAGTGGATTATGTTCATTCAGAGATCCAGCCTGCTTCATCGGACAGGCTACCCACTTGTAGCCGCATCCAAGAGGGAAAGACCCGGAACGACGGCTAAGGACAATCCAACGTCCTTGGCTTCCGTTGCAGTGCTGCTAAGCCCAAGACAGATACCATATGGGAAAGATGGAAAGCTGGGAGGACAATTAGTAGGACATGGTAATAGTCTAAGTGGGATAGAATGATGGCATGCACAAGAAATTTAATAGTTTTTTGGGACAGGAACAGGCAGATTTATTTTTTATGATAGTAAAAATCTCCAGAGATCCAAGAAATGTGCCAATGTAAAGGGAAAGAGCACCATTTCTATATTGCTCTTATTAGGTTCCAGTATTGGGGAAACATTTTAACAGAGAGACACATCAGCAGCAAACAAGTGAATTTATAAATCATTGTGGAAGTTAAATCCAAACATATTGTTTTTACTGGCAGGTAAAGGCTGTAAGCCAATAACTATCCTCACTAACAGAGTAACAATTAGACAGTTATAAGATAGTTTTAAACTCTTTCATCTAATGTCCATGCAGAATGGAAGAAGAGAGTATGTTTTTGGACTAATACCGAGTTACTTTATTAACTTTATTAACTTCCCTATAATTCAATACCGTTCTCCAACTTTCATCTAGCTTAAGGTCATGGTAAACAGCAGTATTCATTTGTCTATATTGTTCTTTAACACACTCTGTTTTAACAGGTAATTAAAGGGATAGTAAGGTTTCACAAAAACAGCAGCTCCAATTAATCTTCATAGTACTTGGGTCATTGAGAGTGTTATTTCAATAGCGTCCAAGTTGTAGTTCAAGAGTAATTGAATGATAAAGTATCCCCCTCTCGCCCCTTTTACCTAGTGTAAGCCACCTCCCCTCAGATGTGGAATCTGGTCTCTTGACCAGACTGCTCACAGCAAGGGACAATCTTCTTACTGAGAACATAAAGAAAACCCTGCCCCCCTTGACAGGTTTTTCCCTTATGCTTGCTGAAGATTGTCCCTCTCTGCGATCCATCCAGACAGTCTTGCTGCTCTGAGGAAAGCAGTGTTACATCAGTAAGAGGGGTGGGAGAGGGATACTTTATCATTCAATTACTCTTGAATTACAACTCTGACAGTATTGAAATAACACTCTCCATGGCCCAAATACTATGAAGATTATTTGGAGCTGTATTACTGTGAAACATTACTATCCCTTGAATTACAATTTGAATACGGGGAATGGCAGCATGATTTATTTTATATTGTGCCTACTTTTTAGGCACAATAGAATTCGAAGTTATATGGGGGCATAGGTATTTTCTATGGATTTTTCCATCCATTGTTAGAAAATATGATCTCTGTAATTTAGGGAAGTGTTTAGTGTGAGTAAAATCTGCAACTACAGTGTCAGGAATATGACCAATCTTAATAAAATGTGCTACATCCTTATAAACAATCAGGAGAAGAATGCCTAAATTTAGATGTTCAACTAATTTAAGAGACTTTTTCCCCATTTATTTTTATATCCATGTAAAAAGAAGGATTTTTTCCTCTATTGTCTGTATTGTATGGCATATAAGGATTTATAGAGTGTTATGCAATAAAGTGAGTGTGATAAACAGGTGATAAAGCGAAGATGAGTTCTCCAGTGATATTACTTCTCTAGTTCCTGTGTTATTCTGTGGAGCCTATGCACTAAGATCTCCAAAACTAAAGAAATCTTAGTGAATTGGAGAAAAGATATCGCTGGAGAAGTCATCTCTACTTCATCACGCCTTAGTGAATAACCCCCTTCATGTACTGGGTGAGACTATGGAAATGTCAGCCAGAGTGAATAACTTTTCTAGATATTCCTGCCCCCCATAATGCATTTTTAGCTTAATGGGATTCATTCTTGAGGTGCAGTATCCTGTACATCTTGGGTTTGATCCAATTACCACCAATTAAAAAAAAAAAATAGGTGACAGTAGTTTTGCACAGCCATCCAATAACCTGTGCTGTGAACTGCTAACATGGGCAAAAAAAATGACAACGGCTGGTAATATTTCGTCCATTGAGATCAATGGAACAGCTACCATTTACGATTAATTTCTGTGCTGTGAGTGCTAATGCACGGTAAACATTTACATTAACTCAGTCCTGCACCTACTTTGTTTTGTGCAACACACAGCGAAGGTTAAAAACCTCAGTCAAGCAACACTAAGCAGGGAACAAAAAGCTCACATAGCACAATGACAGCAAAGGCAAAATTAACCCCTGTAGTTCCATGGAACCACCCGGCAAATGTGCATGCTGTACTGGAAAACCAACATCAACCCACCAATCCCCAGATGTGTAAATCAACCTCAAAGAATCCATGGCATGATATACCAATACAACATGGGTTATCACCTGCCCACAGACATGTATACACAGTATGCACACCTGTCAATCTCTAAGCAACTGGAGCCTGCCTGTACAAGATAGCTAGCCAATGGAGAGCCAAAGTACACCGGTATCAGCAACTACACCTGACAACATCACAAACGTACCTGAGAGGTAACCAACAATTGAAACAAACACATTCAAACAACAATAACCACACTGGCATACACTTACCTGGACAACATTTATGTTCCCATTGGTTCCTCTGTACCTGATGACTGCACCTGGTCAACACCACACTACTGTCTTAAAGGGAAATTCCATCATCCTGGAATGTGGCGTATTTACAGTGACACCACTTAATGAGCAACTATGAGCATTATGTTTGCATTGCAATAGCATGTTAGAATTAGGGAGCCCCAGGAACCCCCGAGCACACCTGTACATCTTCCGGCTGTTGCAACCGTGGATGCTGCATCTGGCGATCCAGCCAGAAGGTACCATCTCCACCTGGAGAACCAGGTCAGGAAGAAGCATTTGAGCTGCCACAACCAGACCTCCATAGCCACAGCTTCCACAGGAACCTGTGGAGCAGAATAGGGAGGACAGGCAACCACCAAGACCCAGGATATACCGGACAAGTGATAGACCGATACAGGTTAAAACTAAAACCAGATAAAGGCAAAGACATCCCTCTCCCCCCCTAAAGGAAGTCTTATGAATGAGTCACTCAGGCCACACATCAATAAATGCAATAATCTTTATAGAAAACATATGACAAGTAGATGAAAACATTAAAAACTGTTAAAAAATACAATGTAGGGGTATGTAGTTAAAGCCAATATAGAAGACAAATGGGGAAAATAGGTAATAGATTGTCCAATTGAAAATGGACAACATGAAATATTATATCCTCATAGGCAATATTATTTCCCCCATTAAATAAAATATAATGCACAAAATACTTCAATACAATATATATATACAATATATAATCATAATTATGGAAATACAGTACCTATATGCTATACAGTAAATAAAGTGCAACAAAATATCTCTAATAGTGAAGGTTTAACCTACCAAAAATTGCTGGCAATATGATTGTGCAAAAAAAGGGGGGGAAGGACTTACACACAGAACCTCTCACAGCCGTCCTCCTATATGAGGTAATCAAAGATAAAGTTGAACCCATAGCCAGCACCAACTGTGCCCTATCCTGAATATAACATTGGTTCCATTGTTATATTCCACATGTGTGCCCCCCACCCAAGCCTCTTATTTTATTGTACTTGTTGTATTCTTCAACTGCAATAAATCTTTTTCACTTTAATAAAATCAAACTTAAAGGGATGGTAATACTTAAATGTTACTATCCCCCATCTTGTAGCCTTTAAAAAACTGAATTAAATGAGCCCATCAGCTTTCAAAGTTTTGTGTTTTCCCTCTCCCTTGACGTCAGAGTTCTAGCTGACAGCAGGGGAATCCGGTACCGGGACTGGCAGAGGCTCTTTTGTAGAGCAGAGATCATGTTAAGGAAGAAGAAATCATTCACTGAAATGGTCTTCTACGTGCGCTTGCAAACCAAGCACACGTAGAAGACCATTTCAGTGAAGGATTTCTTCTTCCATAATGTGATCTCGGCTCTGTTGAAGAGCCTCCGCTTGCTCAGGGACCGGATTCCCCTGCTATCAGATAGAAAGCTGATGTCAGGGGAGAGGGAACTTTGAAAGCAGCTACCTCTCAAACCATAAAGGCTTAAGAGATGCCGCTGGGCTCATTTAATTCATTTTTTTAAGGGCTATAAGATGGAGGATTAGTGATTAGTAAATATTATTAGTAAATTCAATATAACTATCAGATAATTAAACAATATGCTTGACTAATAAAAGTATAACATACCATTAGCCTTATATAAAGTATCTCTCTCTCTCTCTCTTTTGGTCTATAAATACGTTCTTGTATCATCTATACATAAGCTATGTTATCAGTACACTTTACTGTGCCTTTTCTTTTGGTGCAGCACATTGCAATAGTTTATTGATATTGTAATGACATCCATTCTCCTGTAGAACACCACCTGTGACCTGTATATATTAGTAAAATTGAGTGCTATGTTTATAGCCTTAAAGGGATAGTAATACTTAAAATGTAAAAAAAATATGTTGTAGGGTTTATCCCCCTGAGTAAAACAAGGGTACTCCCACTGTTGAAAGGTGTTTCATTCAAAAGTTTTTAATTTTCAAAGTTGAATTTTTTAGGTGCAATATCACAGTGGCCTGAAATTGTACAGTGGTGCTGTTGCAACACGATCCTATGGACAGCTCTGGTCCCGGGACCATAAATCTCCATAGGATGGTGTAGCAACAGCGCCACTGTACAATTTCAGGCCACTGTGATATTGCAAGAAAGATATGCACACTAATGGCGCACAACGGTTTAAACCATACGTCTGGTGTCCTAGTGAGCACCTCCTTCAAGCAGCCTCCTCACCTATCCAACTTAATTATTTATAGATAGCCCAATTATCTTTGCACAATGAGTATCACTGTAACTAAATTTTTTTCACACTTTGCCTTTAAGAGCAGGCCTTAGGCCTTCTCTAGCTTAAATGCTCCTAGTTTGGTATCAGCTATTCCTCACATGACCTGTGGGGGCTGATATAAAGGTCACATTATTATAGAGTGATCTGTTGGATCCACAGCTCACTCATATTCTCACAGTGTAGATCCATTGAGGTCTTTTTGTATTGGGTAAGTCCATATGTACATCTTTTTATTAGAATGTATGTCTTCTGTTTTTAATTGCACCACACTGGGACCCAGAAGCAATAAAGAGAGCACATTTAAAGGGTCCCTTGCTCCTCCTCCAACGCGTTTATAATAACATCTCCTCAGGGAATTTTAAGTTTTATTTTAACTTTTAGATAGGGCATTACAGATGTATAGAGTAGGACTTGCCGTACAGTGAGAAACCTTTGCGGGGTTGGCAAGCTTACCCGCAACTTGGCCAATTTGTGAAAACTAATATCTCACTTATTTTATTTATTTAGAAATATTATTATATATGCTAAACACAGGGCACATATTTATTTTATACACAGAGAAGCGCCGGATCGTTGTTGTCTATTTGTTTTTATATTTTAAGTATTACTATCCCTTTAAACAGGGTTAAAATCACTTTTAGAAGTATGCATTCAGTAGCATAAAAATATACCTTCTTAACATATTGCAGATTAGGCAAGAGATGTTCCCTAAACAAAAAAATATGATTAGAATTCTAGACAATCCTAGACATGTCTTTGCTAATTATAAACAAAATTTCTATGCAACACATTCTGCAAATGACCTTGTACACACATTGCTAAAAGAGAATCAGTATTTTAAATGGCATAATGTAGTTAACTATTACATACCCATAGCTTAGTGTTATTGATTATAAACAGTATTAATTCCAAATAGTGTTCCTTGCCCAGGACAATATATGAACATTGTCAAATGTGACTTAAAAAAGCAGGCCATTTCTTCAGGAATACAAATTGTAATTGCCCTCAGTCATGAAATGTTGAATTTGGGCAATTTGCTTTATCAAATTCTGACTGTTCATTCTCTCTGGTTTCCCCAAGCCAGGCAGGTCATTTCACTCCAACTTATTTAGCCACTACTCAGTAGATCTGAGTCCAACAAACATGATTATGTTAGTATTAAAGGGTTAAATTCCTATGTCTGTATAAGTGCCTATATTCTGATTACCACCATATGTTGTCTTTAATGTGTTGCTTTGCCCCCTCTTATGATTAAAGGGTTAAATTGCAGTTTTCCAATTCCAGCTAACAGGGTGATTTCAGGCACTGTTTGTCACATTAAGGCCTTGTTCACATGGGTAATAACAATACACTAACCCTGTCTTCCATCATAAGGTTATCAATTGTGTTCTCTAGATTGCTATACCCTGAAATCAAAATAATTGTTGCAGTGTAATTGACATTTTGTGATACAATATATTGTCTAGATCAACTGTGTGAAAGGAACATGGGAGGTGATTAAATCTATAATAGCTGCAAATAGTAACATTGTAACATAGTTGATGAGGTTGAAAAAAGAAATGCATCCATCAAGTTCAACATTTGCCACAAAACCTTTGCCATAAAGCACATCTTTACTTCCCATATTGTAAAATATCTTTATCTTTGTTTTAGTCCAAAGCACTTTTCCCCTAGTCTTAAAGAATGAGCCCTTGTGTTTTTTTTTGTTTTTTTTTTTTGTTTTGTTTTTTTGCTTAACTGTGGTAAAACAGTCTCCAGAAAACATCTTGTACTGCTCTCATATATATCCATAAATAGTAATCATATCCTCCACCCTCAGACACCTCTTTTCTAATGTAAACAAACCTAATTTATGAAGTCTCTCTTCTCGATTGCAACCCAGTTTGGCTACTAACCGTCTTTAAAAGGAAATATTTTTGGTTTGGATAACATTTTACTGGGAAATTAGCAATATTAACCAAAACTTCTTTGTAAGAAGTTAGAACATGTTCTCATTAACAGAATTGCCTTATGGTAGAAATCTGTTATTGACAATAGTAATAGGAGCAAACCAGCTGCACCATGGAGAAAAACAGATGGAAGCCAGCTGCACCATAGGGAAAAATATAATTCACAAGATTACCACTGATTTTAACCCAATAAATGCTAGAGAGGACTCTAACGCAACACTTTGCCATGCATTTAATATCACAGTAAGAGTCAGGTAGTTAACTGTTTGAATGCCAGAGGGTATGCAACTCAAATAGTTAAAAGCCCTATTTATTACAGGAACTATATGATACACTGATGCTACCCTTGACTCCCGCACATTTTGTTTTGTTTTGCTAATGTTTCATAGTCTGCTTTCTCTGTCTATGAACTATATTTTTAGTATTCTGTAAGACCTGTATGGCATCTCATTGGATTATTGTATGTTGCTTTTCTTTCTGTTTTTCATACTAATGTTAAAATTTGACTTAATAAAAAGATATAAAACAAAAACATTTAAGTAATTGTCAATGTTCACATGTCTCATGTGGTACAACTGTTGTGCTCTGGAATTTTTCTAGTTTTGTTTTGCACTTATGATCCTGTCAATAAACTAACACATTGCAACACATTTTCAGCCTAATCCACTAGGTAACTATGCAATTCTGGAATGCATCAACTGAGCCACAGTAGACAAATTAAAATGTCCATTGATTTAAATCTTGAATTTATCCCCTTGAATATTATCTACTCTAACACATTGTTTCACAATTAGGGATGTTTTTGCCTCAATAGAGAAACAGGAGAAAAATTACACTTTCCGATAAGCAGGAAATATTTTGCAAAAAGTGTAGTTTTTTTCTATTTTTGTCACCTAGTTCATTGCATTGACATCAATGGAAAGGCAGTATTTCTCACCACCACGTGGCAGGTTTCTCATCTTTTCCCACAGGCATATAAAAGGGTATCAGGTTCTCATAGATAGGGGTGGGTGAAAGGTTCCATTATGTTCCCACGAAAAAATCTGCTTTAAATAAAGCTATTAAAATCTTTGCTGTTTTCACCCATTGGCAAAAATGTTGTGCTTTTTTTAATGGCTAGAACATTTTTGCCGCTTTAATCACATGTTTTTCGCCTTCTCCCTATAAAAATGTACTGCTTTGGAGGAAGTGAGACAAATACAAGCAGCTACAGAGTGAAAGAGAGGTGCTAGGCTGTTATGCTGTGAGTTGGTTTGCAAATTTGAGGCAGGAGAGGCACATAGTAACTGATATCACTATAAGAAAGTTTAATAATAATAAAAGGAGGAGCTGGAAGGACTGTTATACATCCAGTGAGTCTGAGGAGGAGAAAGTAACAACTACCACTAACATGAAAGGGACTGGATACCCTGGTTCCCCAGACCCAATGATGGCCAGTCCTCCTACATCACCCCTAGGGATCTTGGGGAAATTTGTCTCACAAGAGGAAGAAGATGATAGTAGTAGTGTGAGCAGGACAGGTCAGCTACCTGTGCCTGCTGCCAGTGCTGCACCTGGTGCCAGTGCTACATAATCCGCCGATCCACATCGTTTATCTTACCTCCCCCACCAGTTGATAGCCATTCAGTAGATGTCAGGATGTGGCAGTTCATGTCCACCCATTGCATACTCTGTGGTTCACTGACAACACATGGCAGTGTGGTGGGGTATAAAGTGGCATCTGAGGAGATCCCATCCCACAGAATATGCTAAGCTGGTGGCAGGGAGGATTCATCATTATTATTAAACTGTCTGCAAGTTGACATGTGTCCTTAGTGAGGAGTGGACAAGGGGCATAGTGACAGCTTCAGTACTTGGTTTCTGGTGGGATGATTCCACACTGGGGATCCCAAGCTTCATGATGTTTGATTACAGTTATGCCAGGTGTTTGATGTGAGTTCAGATGTGCCCATTGTTCCCAGTCCTTCCCTTATTTATCACACATACTGTGCACATTGCAGTTGCTGATGAGAGGCACAGTTCCTCAAGGAAAAATGTCTATTCTAACAGCACACCCATTATTTTGGAGGTGGGGCAGGTTGAGAAGAATTATTGATCAACTTCTTCTTTTCGCCACATATACCTGAAGTAGTGGGGGCTCGTTATTGTGCTGCTACTGTCTCAGGAGCATCACTGGAGCTAGTATTGGCAAGTGGAACCTTCATCATCCATCAGCCATGTTACTGTAGTTGTTGATCCCATTGCCTTTGAGGGCATTTTTTTCCTCACGCTTGTTCTTTAAAACAAACAAAAAAACAAGACGTACAAAAAAAGTGGGTGCTTGTTTCTAACAAGTCCTGCAAATCAATTTTCCTCAAGGCTTGGGCCTAACACAAATCTAATTTCCTACAACTAATCAATGTTTCCTAAGGACTTGTGCCTCAGTTAAGTCTAAGTCCTACAAATAAAACATTTTCTATTTGAAGTCTATGGGGAAACCTGGAGATAAAAGCAGTGATAAAATTAGCACCTGTAATATAATCCATCCCTCTATCTCTGTGCTAGGGGATTCTAGGGGTGTGAGAAGGGAGCAAAGGATAATTACCCCAAATACCCAAAAATTGAGTGTGACTGACTAGGAAGACACAGGCAACCGTGATCCAATATTTTTCCTGATCTGGCTGTTCTCTGTGTCCTAGGGGAGTCTGGGGAAAGAAGCAGTTGAACAGGCAGTGATTTTTTTTACAGTGATATGGATAGGGGGACAGATTATTTAAATAAATCAATACAGATAGCTGACAGGGACCCTGATGTGAGCTGTGACTTAGGCAGACTAAACTAGACAAGATAGAGTGTTTTGTAGAAATCCAAGGCAATAAATCACACACAATCAGTTCTATTGTGAACTTTACAGAAAAAACAAATAAAAGTAATGTCCAGCAAACACACAAGAAGTAGGGGAGGGTGAAAGAATTAGGAGCATTGTAGGGAGGTGTGAGTAAAGTGATAGTCCAAAAACTGACTGCAGCCATGGCTGCTGCAGCATGTACAAGAAACTATGGTGATCCCTATGATCCGGAGGACAATGCAGTTTGTCAAAGTCCCACCAAAAGTTCCACACCACCATCAACAGTTCTATTAATAAATTATCTAAAAGCACTGAAAACAACAGCGGTGCAGCAGCTCAAGCAACTACTGCATCTGACAGTGAAACAAACATGCACAAAAACACCTGTTCTGAAAGTAGTAGCAAGCGTTGTCCACTCAAAGGGGAAAAGTAAAAAGAAATTGTTTGAGACCTCTAAAAAAATAGAGGAATATAAATGTAGTAGGTAAGAAGTGGTGGGGGATGCTGAAGATGACCTAATGAATGATGATGATGTAGATCTAGAATATTTCCCTCCAGCATCCTCCTCTTTTTCAGATATAGATGAAGTTGAGCATAAGAGAGATAATGACATGGCCACAAAGTTAGCTTAAAGGCAATGGCTCAATTTTTCCACCACTGCACCTGCCTATAAACTATTTGAGAAAACAATTGGAGAGTCTGACCCTGGACAAGCATAGATGCCAAAAAATACACAGTCTTTCTGGCTGTCATCATCCGCACCATCACCGCTTCCAAGTCCAAGTCCCACTCAGCCACACATACTAATTGTGTTGAGTAACCAGAAACAACACAGAGTATCAGCAGACACAGCCTTAGCTTTGATGAGTGCCTCTGCTTCTCTTGGAAGTGCAGTACCTGTAACACCTAGTAGTACAATGTCAGTAACATCTAGCCCCAGTAGCAGCAATAGCAGCTTCTTGGGAACCCCACAGTCTGTGAGGTTCACAGAATTGAGATACTTCACTCAGGATCCAAAAGCTAAGCATGCTGACATCTGTTGTCTGTGTAAGCATGTGAGCAGGGAGAAAGTGGACTAACACCCTGGCACCTCCTCAATTAGTTCCCACCTGAATCACAATCACAGGTCTGACTGGGAAATATACCATTAACAGGCCAGAGGTGACACAACTAGCAGCAGCAGCAGAGGTACTAATAAATGTTCCTGGGGCTCTGACTCTGGGGTACATAATAGAAGTGCTGTTGATATGTTAGAGAGACTGTTTAGATTTTCTGTTCCTGCTGCAGAGGAGTATGACTGAGTTTGTTTTGGAGATGACAAGAGCCACAGAGTGCCTACCCACCACCACCTCCACAAGTCTTTGGAATAGTAAATTTGGAAAAAAAAGGTTGGCAATTGACGTGCTGCCGTTTTCTTTTGTTGAAAACAGAAGCTTTAAAAAAGCAGATGTCACCCTGATGGCTTCCTGCTGCAGTTATTTCTCAAGGATGGTTGTGCCAATGTTATTTAAGCAGGACATTAGTGTTGTGGGCAAACAACAAAGTCACTCAGCCTGCTAACAATTTTTCCAAGGCATTTGTTGTTGTGGGCAAAGATCTCTTAGGAAATGTATTTGCAGTGATGAACAGGATAAATTTGTATGTATTGTTTATGATGGGAAGTTTCACAAAAAAGATGTGAGAAATGTCTCTGACTTTTCACCCATTCCTATTCACAATGCATTCAAGTGATTAAAACCCCCATTTAAAACAATGGGGATTTTGAGTACATTTATCTATTCTCAGTGGGTTTGTTTAAGATCTTCTGACTACCCCAGAGTATGTGTACAAAGAGTCCTCACATATAAAGAAATTATAGTTTTTATTTGATACAAAATGCATATCATGTTTGGTAATATATTGATAAAATAAAACAACTGAATTTTCTAGCTCAGATATATGTGTTTTATTTATTGAAATATTCATGTTTTAAACAAACCAACATTAGGTATCATATAAGGTGAAGTCTGACATACACAAATCAGCAGGTATATACTCCAGGTGGGCAATATATACCATTAAAGTAGAGAATCAATGAATATTTCATTACATGAGACAAGCAGAGCAATATACCATTATACAACAGAGCAGTATACCATTACATAAATCCAGCAGAGTAATAAGCCATTTCATGAAACCAGCAGGGCAATATATAATTGCACAAAACCAGTGGGAAAATAAACCATTACATGACACTAGCAAGGTAATATAAGATTACACGAGACTAGAGGCTCGATTCAATTGTGTCCTGTAAAAAAAAAATTCAAAGTCGATATTCAATTGCCCTACCAACTTAAACCACAACAGACTTTGGGTCGAAGAAATGGACTTGTAGCGAAATGTCCATTCTGTGTTTTTAGCTCTCAAAACTCACGCTAAATAACATGAGTAATGGGAACATCAAAGAAAAAGGCTAATTATCACAAAACAAGCAGTCACCCTCCCAAACACTAACCCTACACTACCTAACACCCACAACTGTAACACTTACATATCATACACTGTCCATCTTCTGCTGTCAGCTTCCTTCTGCTTTTTTCCTCTCTCTCTCCATCTTCTGTCTTTTCTTCTGTCTTCTTCTCTTCCTTGTTTCACTCATTTTCCTGTAAAAAGAAAGAAAAGAAGAAATATTAAATTTGTGCCATTAACATAACTTGAACATATTGCATAGTTTAACCCCTTGAGTGCCACAGGGGTACGCAAAGCATTGCAGCGCAATGTGATGTAAACCTCTCTGGAACTCAAAGGGTTAAACAATGCAGATATGTCCAAGTTGACATAGTAGTTTTTCCAAAAAAAGTAGATTCTTTGAACAGAGACTGACGTTTTTTAGGGCCAGTCTCTGTTCAAAATGCTCCCATCCATTGGCATGGATGTGTGCTTAAACACCTCTCAGCCAATCAGCCTCTAGCAGGGATGACAGAACCTACTAGAAGCTGATTGGATGGGTGATGCACAAGTACACATCCCAGCCAATGGATGGGAGACATTTTGAACAGAGACTGGTCACATAAAAAGGCAGTCTATGTTCAAAATTCCGTTACACTGGAACGGGCATTGGCCTGTGAGGTACCAAAGGGGGGGAGGGGGTTGTCTTTTCCTATTCCTGCTTCCACCGCCATTGAAAGCTGCAGAGACTACAAAAAGGATTTTTAAAACTGAAATAATATTTCACTTACATGTTTATTTTATCTGGAAATCAGAAAATTGAATTCTAGCAAGACAAAAGGGAAATATGGTGTTTCTACTTTTTCAACTTGGACAGATGTGCATTGTTTAACCCTTTGAGTCCAGAGAGATACGCAATGCATTGCTTTGAAAAGCGTTGTGTACAGCTCTGGCACTCAAGGGGTTAAACTATGCACATATGTCCAAGTTATGTTTGTGTCACAAATGTATTTTTTATTTTTTTCTATTTTGTGGGAAAAGTAATGAAACAAGGAAGAGAAGACAGAAGAAGAAGAGAAAGAAGAAAAGGGTTGAAGAAGAAGAAGAGGGACAGTAACTTACCAGGGTTTAAACTTGGATTAACCCTGTGAGTGCCAATGGGGTAAGCATGCCCCACTGACACACATAGGGTTAATTCTACTAACATTACACACATTTTGGGAGTGCTTTGGAGCTTAGGTCTCCATATCAATACATCCACTGTTTTTTTTTTTGGCTTTCTTGCAAACTAATTTTCTGCATCGGCTATTTGAAGATGCGTTAAAAAAACTGGTTGCAGATTTTCCTGTGTTAAAATGGGTCCCTTAACGGATCTTACTGCTAATACTACTTTATCCATATCAAAAGAAGAGGAGGAGGACAGTGAAGAGATATTTTCTACATCAACATCATCATTAATAATTAGGTTATCATCAGTATCACCAATTTCTTCCCCACTACTTTCATATTACTATATGGTTTTTGAATTATCATAGAGTTTCTTTTCACTTTTCCCCCTTGTGGATGGATGTTACTCACTGTCAAATGCTGCAGCTGGTTTAACTACCAAACCCTCCTCCACTTTGCTAACAACAGTAGAATGTGACTCAACATCATCACTGTTCTTAATATGTTTACAAATAGTTTCCTCATCATTTATCATCATCATCATTTAGTCTTCAACCTACAGCAACCATGAACTTCCTCTTTCCTGCCATGTCCCTTCCCTCCTCCTTATCCTTTCCCCTTACCCATGTCCCTAGAACATTTGCTTAAAGTAGTGAGGAGTTTTACAGTAAAGTACACAACAGAACTGTTTGCATATGGAGTGATTTGTTCGCATCCTCTTAAAATACTTTATCATGTATGTCTCTCTCTATTATCTACACTGTTGGCCTCAATCAAAGCTCAAGCCCAGGTCCACAAGTATCTCCTTCTCCCCCTCTTTGCCTGTTTATCTGCATTACATGTAGATAGAGTAAAATTTTCCCAGCAGCTTTGTCTCTCCTAAAACATCACTGCAGTCTTATTTTTTTACAGTACAGAACAGAATGAGGATAGTAGTTAGTTTCAAAATAGGCAGTTGCCAAATAGGATTTTTTTGTGACACACAGCAGCTATTGCCGGCGTGCAAGACCACCACACCTATACTTGTCCGTTTTCTTCTTGAACTTATATGAGTGAATGTCGAGTACTTGTCTGTCTCTTGGTTGTCTGCTGTATCAGTCTACAAAGTATAATGTATATGTCAGTCAGTCATAATAGATGCTCAGCCAACTAAGGTATGAACTAGGATCACCTGCGGGTACGGTACTCACTTTTTAGTTTAGTTTGGGTTTTTTGTAACTCTTTCTCCCTTCACTCTCCCCAAAGTCACCAGATTCCCACACGCAGATAACAAAGCTTTCTGTTTTACAAACACAGAATGAGAATATGTGGGAACCCCTTTAATACAGTCATAACAGGAACACAAGGTAAACTCTCCAAGGGGGGTGACATTCATTTTTATCATTTATTTCAATACAATGACAAAGGTGGAAAAAAAGCTGAAAAAACGCATTTCACTTTTTCACATTTTGTTTTAAGGCAAAATATTTCATCCATCCTTAGTGGATACATTAATTTACAAATATTGACTCTCCAGCTGTTTTTCAAAGCTGACCTTTTAAATTGTTAAATTGTAAAGAGCTTTGAGTCCCATCAGAAAAAATTACTACATTCATCACTGTATTATTATTATTAGATATTATTTCAAACAATAATACTGAAAATAAAATATTTGTTCAAGATTTGGCCACCATTATTTCTAAACAAATATATAATTCTATTAACCCCTTAACGACCCTTGACAGTCCTGACACTTCATGGGTAGATTTATGATTTTGCATTAAGTACCCATGACGTGCCAGGATCGTCATGGAATTCAGGGCTCACCGTGTGGCTGCAAGCCATTTGGGGAGCCCTGAACCAGATGCGAAATAAAAATAAAATTGTCCGTGGTCCTTACAGGGATAGTAATGTTTCAAGAAAAAAGCAGCTCAGATTAATCTTCATAGTATTTGGGCCATGGAGAGTGTTATTTCAATACTGTCAGAGTTGTAGTACATGAGTAATTGAATGATAAAGTATCCCCCTCCCGCCCCCTTTTACCTAGTGTAAGCCACATCCCCTCAGACGTGGAATCTGGTCTCTTGACCAGGCAGGTCACAGCAAGGGACAATCTTCTTACTGTGAAAATAAGGAAAAACCTGCCCCCCTTGACACATTTTTCAGGTTTTTCCTTATGATCACTGAAGATTGTCCCTCTCTGCGATCCATCTTGACAGTCTTGCTACTGAGCAGTGCTATATCAGTAAAAGGGGCAGGAGGGGGATACTTTATCATTCAATTACTCTTGAACTACAGCTCTGACAGTACTGAAATCTCCATGGCCCAAATACTATGAAGATTAATTAGAGCTGATTTTATTTTCAAACATTACTATCCCTTTAAGTGACGGCCACATGTGCGATCAGCCATCTTTAAGGGGCTATAGTTGATGTTGTGTTGTTTATTATCTTTTGAGTAAAATGATACCAGACACAATATGCTTTGGTTTGTATAAGTATTTGGCTTTAACAGATCCCTAATTATAACAAGTGTTCCTAAAAAACAGGCACATTCATTCTCTAAAACAAAGTATATCTTTGTCCAGTGAGCTTAAACATATGTGAACCATAAAATAGATATGCTTGAGATTAACTGCAACCAACAGATAAATATAGCAGAAAAGTGCACTTAATTTAGCTCCCAACACACAATGAAATTTTGGCCGAGTATAAAAGCCAATATAATTCTTTATAGCTACAGGCCTCCTGGAAAAAACAGTACTCCATTGGTATAGGTTTCTATATTGTAGAATATGCCAAGAGCACAAAATTGCAACTACCAAGGTACAAAGCTTTCATGAAAGATTCTATTTTTTAAAACATGTTATACCTCCATTTAATTAGGTACAACAACTACAGAATGAATATAATAGAGACATATGACCAGGGCTGGATTTGCAATAAGGCAGAGTAGGCACCTGCCTATAGGCGCATCCCACAGAGGGGCGCCTGTCATTGGGATAGTTTTTTGGCTTCATTTTTTTATTCTTTATTAACCTCACCAGTCACCCCTGCTTTGCACCCGCAACAACATGGAGAAGAGAGGTCTGCACTGAAGACCTGTAGCTACTGACCTCCCTCGTTGCCGTCGGCTCTTTAGTAATAATGCAGAGCGCTGGGAGATGACATCATCTCTCAGCGCTCTGCATTACAGACTGTGCGGGAGCTCCAGCTGTATGCCAAAGAAGGCACAGACCTCTCCTCTCCAGCGAGGTAGGAAACGGGGGGGGGGCTATATAGGGAAGATGGGGGCAATGTGAGGGACAATATGGACATGATGGGGCAATATTGAGATGATGGGGGCAATGTGAGGGGCAATATTGAGGTGATAGGGTCAATACTGAGATGATGTAGGCAATGTGAGGGACAATATTGAGATGATAGGGGCAATATTGAGATTATGTAGGCAATGTGAGGGGCAATATTTAGATGATGGAGGCAATGTGAGGGGATATGGACATGATAGGGCAATTTGAGGTCAATATAGAGATGATGGGAGCAATGTGAGGGGATAGGGCCATGATGGGGCAATGTGAGGGCAATATAGAGATGATGGGGCAATGTGAGGGGCAATATTGAGGTAATGGGGGCAATGTGAGGGGCAATATTGAGATGATGGGGTAATGTAAGGGGCAATATGGACATGATGGGGATATGTGAGGGGCAATATTGAGATGATGGGGCAATGTGAGGAGCAATATGGACATGATGGGGGCAATGTGAGGAGATATGGACATGATGGGAGCAATGTGAGTGCAATATAGAGATGATGGAGGGCAAGTTGGAGCTGCTGGGGGGCAATATAGAGCTGATGGGGGGCAATATGGAGCTGATGAGCATTGTGGAGGTGTCCAGTGTATTTGGCAAATCAGTGTGGGGGGGGCGCTTCAGAATTCTGTGCCTACAGGCTCCTGAGATTTAAATCCAGCCCTGCATATGACTCCATTTTGGAAACTAGAGAATATTTTTCCTATTTTTGAGGTGTCACATCAATTTCTACGTAAGACTAGACTGCACACATATTTAATGTATTTGACATTATTGCCATAATACATGTTTGTTTCTATCACTAATAAAATCTATGTAGACATGGAATACAAAACTACATTAAACTAACATCTAAAAATGAACTGTGGTCTTAGACACCAAAATACTCTGTATACTAGAAACTGAACCAATTCTGTTTTCTACGGCCTAAAATCTGTCTTCTATATGTTCTGAAGAAGCAGATATTACTGCATTTTCCAGGACTACAGGGCTTCCACTGACCGTCCAAGATTATCTGTGAATGCATTAAAATAAGATAACAGTACAAGAGCAGTGGGCCTAATCGCAATCAATTAACTGAACAGCTGTTGTCTCTCAATGCAAAAAGCACAATATATTGTTTGCATTTTTTTTACTTATATCTAAGAACCCAATAAATGTAGATGGCAGAATGTAGAGGAAGAAATGTGTAATTACATGAGTAGTGGTGGTTCACCTCCAACTAAGTTAGTCATCCTCCTTCATGCTTTGGATATGCACAACAGCAGGAGACATGAATGTTGTTTTTACAGAGGGCAATATTGTCCAACTCCCTGAGACATCTACAAGACAACTATTATATGCCCTTTGGTCCTGTGCGCTTTTAGGAGAACTTATACTACTGCTATTTGCCACATCTCTTATATGCTGCTGTTGTGTCTAACACTCAGACCTGTGGTTGTGATTCAGGTGGGATTTCAATGAGGATGTGCCTAGATGTGATCTGGTTTTTCACTCGGCTAACAGGGTTTTTACAGACACAATTCACGGCAACATGTTTAACATTTAGATTGTGAGTAAAATATATCCATACTGGAGATTTCATAGATGAGAAACTACTATTATAGGTGTTGTATGTTGGAATAGTACTATTAAGAGATATCAGGGGTGCTGCACTTCAAACGCAGAAGCACTCATAGCTAGTATTGTAGATACTGACTTTTTGCTTAGTCAATAAGAATGTGACTGTGTGTGAGTTGAACTTGGAAGAGGTGAGAAGGGTGATTGTGTATTTTTTTAAATGTTCTTGTCCAGAGTCATACTTTCTAGTTGATTTCTCAAAGATATGACCATATCATCATTGCTCTCGCCTTCTACTTCATCTGAAAAAGCAACATATTCTAAATCAACATCATCGTAATTAAAAAGGTCATCAGCAGCATTATCAGCAGAATCACTAGCGTCTTCCCCACTGCTTTCATATTCTTGTAGGTTTTGTAAAGTTTTTTTTTTACTTTCCCCTTTAGATGGTTTTATAGAACATTGACCACTAGATTTCAGCAGGGTGTTACTATTGTTGTCTGATGCAGCAGTTGGTCTCACTGCTAAATTTGTCTCTGTTATTTTTTTTAACTGCTCATGTCACTGTCTACAAATTATACCCATACTCCCTGCTACCTCAAACAACTCCAGCTCCCTCATTTTGTCTATCTGCCTCTATATTAGCAACTAGTACACACATTTCAGAAGCTTGCAGTGCTAATAGAAATGTCCCTAGCAGGTGAGCTGCAGTCTTTATTTTACAGTTCAATAGGGGATACACTTGATAGCTTCAGAATCAGCATCTTGCAATAAAGGATAAAGCATAACACATATCACCTGCTACACCACCACCATACCTCTTGGTATACTTATAACTATTGTTCTTACAGATGGAGGAGTGAGTGTGTGTATGTTAAGTATGTTAAGTTTCACGTGTCTGTTTGTCTTAAATATATGATATAGTAATTCTGTCTACTTTGTACCAGTCACTCATCATAATCCTAGGCTTAGCCAGCTCAGCTCAGTTGGGAAAGATCACCTACCAGTCTGACTGTCACTTATCAATCAAAAAATGTTCGTTGTTTATTGCATTATTTGTAACTCTTGTTTTCTCCCACAACCAGAGAACAACTGGCTACCACCAATATTCCTATCAAGCAATATACAAGGTGGAAACTCCACATATCTGTGTTTGGTGGTGGGGGAATGCATTATTATCATTGATTTCAAAGCAAAAGATAAAACAAAAAAGGTGAAAACTGTACTTTTCATGGGAATTCCAATGACATTAGTGTCATATTTAGCATGTTTCTATTTTAAGGCAAATAGTTTTTCCCATTCCTACACAGAGATGCAATTCTGGGACACACCAACTGCACCCTAATGGGGAAATGAAATTTTAGAAAATTCCTATTGATTTGAAAGGGCCCATTAATTTCCTTGAATGCTAGAGAGGTCTCTATGGGTCCAAACTTCCATTTAAAAAAAGGGTGCTTTTTCATTTGCCCTCTATAGTGCGAATGATTTATTCCATAATTTCCCCACTTTACCTTGATGAATATAGCCTGTATTCCAATCCAGGGAGAGAGGTATTGGATCGAGTCAGTGTAGAAAACAACAGATGAGATGGAGAAAACCATCTCCATTTAACAATTTCCACTGATTTGAAGATGAATAAAACTGCAGCTCTGATTGATCCTCCTATAACATTGGTCATGTAGCGCTGTATTTCAATATGTCACATTTTGTAGTTCAAGAATAATTAAATTCTAAAGGATCCCCCTTCCTCCCCTTTTACCCACATCATGCTGCATCTCTGAGCTCGCTAGATGGAGTGCAGCTCATTGAGCATAAGAAAATCCCTCCCTCCTTCATCAAGGCGGGGCAAGGTTTTCCTTATACTCAGTGGATGAAGATTGTCTCAGGACCGGATTCCACATCTGTGGGGAGGTGGCTAAGGGTAGGTAAAAAGGGCGGGAGGGGGATACTTTAGATCTGAATTACTCTTAAACTACAAAAAAGGTAAAATATTGAATTACAGCTCTACATGACCTTCGTTATAGGCGGATCAACTGGAGCTGCAGTTTTATTCACCTATTATTATCCCTTTAAATAGTTTTTTAGACTCAATGCATTGGAACGCTCTAACAGTCAAGGTGTTAAACTCCTCATTTACATCAATGGGAATGCTGGGAATTTCTATTTGTTCTCCATGTTTTAGTTGGTTTGTGTTAGAAATGGCATGACTTAAGAGGTATAATCGATAAACCTATATAACTCGTAAAGATAGTTTTATAACAAAACAATGGCTAATATAACATATGGGTGATTTAGAAAGCTTTTCCAAAATCAGAGCTGTTTTAGGTGATAGGGCCTCTTTTAGATTATCAATCACTTCTTATACTCAAAGGAAACTTAAAAAAGGAGAGAAAGAAATCCCATTGATGAACAACTTTAATTATAGTTTAAGTAGATAAGTGCATGACTTAGTGATTTTAGGGCCAAATAAATTATGTTCAATAAATCAACAATGTAAACGTTTACCTTATCAAGCAGAAAAACCTGGCCAGCATCTCCTATACATTGATCTTAATTGTTCCTCCAGGGAGAATTTCTAAATATTCATAAATATGCCCTCTTCAAGATGTTTTATTTTATCTTATTTTTTTTGTGCTTCATTAAGACACTGTTGTAAGATTGATGGGGATACTGCTAATAAAATCTGTTGGTTAAATGTCAGCAAAATTTCATTCTTTAAGCAATTTTAAATCTTATTTTACAATTGTGCAGGCATTGTCTTTGCATTAAATAGACATTTGCATTGGGGAAAGAGCTATTAATGACACAAGAAATTTGTGCTTCAGAAATGTACTGTAATTTGCTATATGGCATATACCATCAACTGTCTTGGTTTAATTGGAACTCCCACGGATTTGCTAAAGTAAAATCATCAGTTCCCCTGCCTGGCTGCTTCATTTGAGCACAGCCATACAAGTAGTGTGGGAGGAAAACCATTATGAAAACTTTGATAGAGAACTCCTCAATCACCTATCATTTGAATCTGCAGAAATGATCTGCAACATGTATGGAGTATATATATATATATATATATATATATAGTTTCAGTGTTACATTGTTGCGGGGCTGGGATTCTTAATTTATTGTTACATGGACAGCAGTATACAGATCAGCGATAACGGTCAGCTTTGCGATGTGCAGGCATGACTTGTGGCGTGTCTGTCCCTGTTTGTATCGTTATGTTGCTGCATGTCTGAATCGGGACGTGATGGGAGGTTATGCCCGGCCGTCTGCGTTCTGATGCGCGGGTAAGACGGGAGATGGGACCGCTCTTTACAAACTTGGAGGGACGGCAACAAGAGTTTAAATGAGTCTATTAATGAAGTCCCACTTACATACAATGCAACTATGACTCTGAGTGATCCATTTACTTTGTTATCTGAGTTGTTTTAGTCAGTTTGTAATCATCCAGTATATAGATATGATCCGATAGCGATTTCAGTTACCATGGCAACTTAGATGGGTTTCTATAGGGTACCTTTGAAACATTAGACTGAAATTCCTTATTGAACACACTATATATTGAGTACACTGTCTTATCTCCTATGAGTTTTATGTATCTATTTCTTCGCTATGATATAGTGTTTGTGGGAGTGTTATAGGATGATTGACAGTAGTTTTATCATTGGATTTGAACATGTGGTGATGATTTTATTATACACTACACACTTGTATGTGGGTTGGGTATTTTACCCTTATCACTTAGGTGTAAGTTTGTAGGTATTTTGATTTTCACTTTATTATTTTTATTTTTTATCCCTCCGTTGTCGTATGATGTCATTTTGGCGCCATTTTAGCACTGGGCTAGGTATTTATATGGGCTGATTGAGTTTATTCTGTAGGCATCTTGATAAAGACCCACAGCAGGGCCGAAACATTGATGGAATAAACTATCACTTATTATTCACCGTATATATATATATATATATATATATATATATATTTCTTGCCTATGAGGCAGTTGCTTTGTTTCAGAATTGTTTTTATACATAAGGCTTGAAGTTTAGCAACTGTAAACCAAGGTTTGTACTGTACAGTTCATGTTGCTCCTGTGTTATATTAAGTGAATTGGATTTTTACCTGTAACATTTTTTGTATGTTGTTAGACAATAGCAATAACTTTTTTTCTGAAATATAGATTGATTTAGTTACGTATGCAGAAAGTTAAGGTGTATCTATTCTGGACTAAACCAAATTGCATCACAGAGGACAACTGATTACCCCTATTGACTAAAATAGTGTCAGAATACAAAGCAATGCATTGGAAACCCCTCTGGCACTTAAGAGTTAGTGAATGAGAGGTTAACTACCCTAATTCATTTCTGTGCCAATATTGCCACAAACTGGTCCATAAATGGATCTTAAGGAACTAGGCTGTACTAGTTAACTCCATGTCATTCAATGGCATTCATAAAAGTTCATTGTTTATTGGCAGTCTTCATAAAATCAAAATAGGACATCAACTTTAATTACTCACATCGCTCAGAATATACAGTATATGCCAGTGTGTCGATCTACGCATTTTGAGCTTTGCACGCTTATCCATGGTCATGTACTGTATATTTCTGAGTGATGTGAGTAATTGAAATTTGATGTTCTGTTTTGATTTCATGAAGATTGCCAGTAAACTGCGAACTTTTATGAATGCTCTTGAATGATGTGGACTTAACTAATGCAGAGCAATTCTTTGATATTCCGTTGTTGTGGCTGGAGGAAGCCTAGGCTTTGCACGGTTGCTTCCATGCTGAGAGAGGTTTTGGAGCCCGGGAGTATATATAAGTGCTGGGCAGATGTCCTGGGAGTCACTAAATGTTTCTTCTCTTTATGATTCTATAAATGGCTCTTCACAGATCTGAAATGCTAGGGGCATTTCCATTAGCATTGCAAGCAGTAAATTTGGCCACAAACAGAACAAATTAGCATACTGTGGAGGTACTTAGCATAAATTGCCACAATGGGCCACCAAACGATATATTGTACTAGTGGCATGTACCACATATAAAGTGAGAGGTGAGTGGTACTAGCAGCTGTGATAGTTCATTAACCCTTTGACTGCCATAGAAGTTTTAAACTCATTGCAATGCAATGTGTTGGCTACCTCTATGCTTTCAAAGGGTTAATACTATACAGGACACATTCATTTGCATACACTCATTCCTCTGTTGTGAGACAACGGTGCAGGAATGGGTGAAGTATTAGTCCTGAACATGACGACATTCTGGAAACAAAACACACTTGTAATTAAAAAGAAAGTAATCAAATAAATAGTTTGTGAAGGAACAAATAGACATAAGACAGGCAGCACTATGATTGGACACGTCTATAGTATTCAAGGGGTTAAGAACAATTTATTGACCTGTGAAACAAGATAAGCCAATAAATAAATACTTTTTTTTTGTCTTTACACAAATTGAGTACCCCACTGGCACTTAAAGGGTTAATACTGAACCAACCAATGGATGAAATATAACAGTCTGCACCAACTAATGGATGAAATGTAACATTCTGTATGCAAGTAAATAGAGAAATCTCTGAATAGACGGATTTTGTGTATGGGGTTTTCAGTGAAAGCCAATATGTAAAAGTGATTTCCTATATACCAATCAATATGTCACTGCGAGGCTCAGTGTAAAAGTCTTACTGCAGACTGTTGTTGATGATTACATACCAGGTGTACAATTCGCTTTATCAGACCTAGTCTGCCCAAGGAGATAAAATGAGGAGAAGTCGAAATGTAACAATCTTTTTTATTGAGAGGTGGATCTCTATTATATCAGTAGCTATTTCAGCATGATTGTTATCTAAAATCTGATAGGAAAGCCAGCCAAGTTGTGTCTGCATAAAAAGCATTTCAGCAGTAGATAAAAAGCTTTATAGAAATACCCACTGCTTAAAAACCACACACAGTCGTTTTATGAGCAAAAATTATATGGGACGCAACTTGCTGTACTTGGTTAGGAGGAATTGCTCACCTGTCAGGTGCCTTAGTAATAGCTCAATAGCCACAACATTATTTTAAAATGTATTGCAATGAGGGCCTTATCAAGAAAAGAAAAAATAGCTATTCTGTAATAAACCATCTCTAGCATAAGGAGTAAATAAAAATGGCCATTGTTTTAAAAGGAGAGTTGTAATCCCTTGATTGCTAACGATGTCTCAAACACAGATGCACAGATAGTGGGTTTTAGATCCCAACATTAATAAATTAAATATACGTGATATATATATATATATATATATAGAGAGAGAGAGAGAGAGAGATACACTAACTGCAAATGCTGCTGCCCTCCTTGTATAGATATGTTGAGTATGCAGGCTACAACTGTCTATAACTTTGACATGCCTCAATGATGAGCCGTATGTTCAAAACAAAAGTGGAGGAGTTCAGGGGCAAACAATTTAAGTGAATGGGAATTTTGAGTTCTCCCCCTACAGTGCATATAATTTGGTCAGAACACCTCTACTTTACTTTTATAATGGGCCGTATGTTCAAAAGAACTTTTAAAAGCAATGGACATTTTTGGAATATGGATTTATACCCTGCGGTGCAGTTGGTATGCTCCAAATTGCTCACGTAAGGATGCTTCTTTCAGATTAAACCCATACATTTTGGAAAGTCTAAAACTTCTTGAGGTTTATATACTGTGCAGAACTGGAGCAATTCTAGAGAGCAAATCAACTGTACTTGAAGGGACAAATAAAAATGCCTAAAACCATAGAACAATCATGCAAAATGGCAATGATCACGGTGTAGGTCTATGGAATTTCTCACAGAGGTGCCAAAGGTCACAGAAAGCGCCCAAGCTATTATTTGCAGTGGCATGAATTTGTTCCAGTGTGTACACCATTTGAATTCGAGTATGCCATTGAGTAATAGAAGGAGGTGTTACATTTTTCCAATGAAGAGGAATGAGTCGCTTCGCAGCATTTGCCAAAACACAGAAAAGAGCTGGCCACATTTCCTTTGTTATTCTTA
Organism: Rhinophrynus dorsalis; assembly: GCA_037306005.1. NCBI lineage: Eukaryota > Metazoa > Chordata > Amphibia > Anura > Rhinophrynidae > Rhinophrynus > Rhinophrynus dorsalis. Next base: position 291,796,121 of record CM074721.1, read on the forward strand.
TACTTTATACCTTATTATGCATATAGAATTCCCCCCCCCATTATACCGCTCCTTTTTCCTTCTACTCCCTTATATCCCTTCCTCTTTCTCTTCTTCTCATTCTCTACTACTACTCCATTCACTTACTCTCTATTTCCCCTACGCCTTTTCTTGCCAGGACCCCTTTGATGGACTTCACCTGTAGGCTACTGCATAACTTATATCTCCTATATTTGCTTACTATACGTCTTAGCTATCGGTCCTTTTCTCTGTATATCAGCCCCTTTTGAACTTGATGTTTGTCTCACTCTGCATATAGCTCTGTTGCACTTTGTCAAGCTTACATCATCTACATCTACATCTGTTCCTTCTTTATTAGACCTTTGCTGATTATTCTCTGACTTTTGTCTCTGGATTTTACATATGATGTACACTGTACTTAAAATACTTACTATGTTGTGAGATGTTTTTCCTTCAATAAAGTTCTTTTTGAAAGCAAAAAAAAAAAAAATGCCTAAAACCATTGTTTTAAAAAGGTCTTTTATTCCTTCCAATGATAGAGAAGTCTCCAACATATTGTAAAGCAATGGGTGGAGATCTCGTTAACATTCACATTTTAATGGTTACTTGTATGCAGCAGGTTTGCCCCAGAATTGCTCCAGTAATTGTTAGCACTCATCAGAAGTGTAGCTATGACATTCTAGGCATTGGGGCAAAATTGGAGGCTTGGCCCTCCTTTCCTGGACTGGCACAAATTTGAATCATGTAGCCACCGGAGGATCTTTGCAAGCTAGTGAAAGGAAAAAGCAATTGATTAGCAGTGATAGGGAGCTGATATTTTATTATTCATGACACATATTCTGACAGTTAACCCTTCTATTGCAAACGTGCATTGCAATGTATTGAACACCCATCTGGTGTTCAGAGTGTTAATGAAAGGAAGGGATTCATCCATGCAGTTCTTATCTTACTGAGGGCAGAAGCCACTTGGGATAATATCAGGTGCTGCCAGCCAAGGTAGGAAATAGATACGATTGGATTCTGGTCCATATGCCAGCTGGACATGCTCAGTTTTAATGTATAACAATGATGAAAGAACATAAATAGAAATGGACAAGACAGGAAATCCCCTGAACTACAGATGACCTTCTTGCCCGGGACATGAACCAATGATTTTCCTCTGGGAGGGAAGTCCTGTGTTCCCCATGGACTAAGTTAAAAGGATTTATTGGTAGCATTAACCAAGATTCAGTGAGGAGAAAGAGAAGCAATAACCAAGATTCCATGGAGGGAAAGAGAAAAGATAACCTCAAAATACAGACCAGGCCTAAAAGAAATGAACTAATATAACATGAACCTCAGGTGTTAACAGGCACAAACACTTTAAACCAAAGAACAGGAACCAACAGGCTACTGGCCAAAATAAAATAAGAAAAGACACCTAAACAGGCACAACAGCCTGTAGGACCTTCTGCCCCAAACTGGCTACAGCAGAAGGCAGTACAATAACATGGTAGTGTTTGAAAAATGTGTGGATAGACAACCATGTTGCCTCCTTACACAACAGGGACCTGATTCTTATAGGCCTAAGATGAACCTACTGACCTGTTAGAATGTGCTTTTACCCGAAAGGGAAGAAACTTCTGCCTGAAAACACATGCCTGGTAAATAGTTGACTTTATCCAGTAAGTCACTGTTATCATAGACTTAGATTGGTCACACAAGGACCCCTCAGGAATGACAAAATGTAAATTAAACATCTGAAAAGGCTGAGTAGAGGGAAAACAGTACTCCACGCACCTAACCACAGCCAAGAGATAAAGCTTGTGCTCCTGTGTATTATATGGAGATGGACATAGAGAAGAAAGTACAATTTCTTAGTTGATGTGAAGTTCAGAAACAACCTCAGGGAGGAACCCTATAAAATCTGAAATTTGGTCCAGATTGACACAATAGCCAAGAAACACAGGAAAACCAAGTGCTCAAAAACACTGAAACACTGCCAGAACCAGATTCAAATCCCATGGAGGTGTGGAAGCCTGAAAGTCACAGTGGTCATGAGCCATCCTCAAAACAAAAATTTGTACATAGGGTATTAAGGCAAAACACCTTTGGAATAGAACAGAATAGAACTTTAAAAGAACTGACCAAGCCCTTTTTGTAGACCATTCTGAAGAAAGCCAAGACAACTGGGAGCCAAAAAAGGATGGATTTGCCCTCCGGTCTTTGCACCACATATAGAATAGAGATCATTCCAGAGCCGGATCATCTATTGGGTCACAGACAGAGGCCTTACTGTTGTTGCCACTAACATCTTTTCAGATGCCTTTTTTTTTTTAAAGAGACCAGCATCATTCAGTTACCCCCACTTCCATTAGAGCCACAATACCAGTACCTTCTAGCAGCACTCTGTGTCAGTACCACTGGAACAGATGTGGAGCCCCAAATTGGTACCTTGCCTATGGTCCTATGGAGCCTTAATCCACCTCTGGACCATGCCCTATGATATGCCATGGAAGAAAATGATTTTGAAGCCTACAGAATGGTAGCAAAGACATTCCGATTTTTTTTTTCCTCAAGATAATGGCCTCAAGAGCCAACCCATTAAAGCCAACTTCTCCATCTGCAGATGATACAGTGGACCCTGAGACAAAGGGTTCAAACACAAAGGGAGCCAAAACTGTTCTGCACAGATAGATTAAGAAGATCTGATAAACCAGACCCCACAGGGCCAGAACAGGGCAATCAGAATGGCATGAGCCTGCTCCATTCCAATTTTTCTTAGCAACATGGAATCAGGGGAACTTGAGGAAACACATTTGCTGGAGGAAAATTCCATGGAAGTATCTTGACATCTACTGCAAGAGCTAGGGAATCCCAGGACCTTACACAGAACTGAGGAACCTTTCAGAGGAACCTTGCAAGAGGCAAATAGGTGCGCCATCAGGAGACTCCATAGATAAACTATTGACTCTAATACAATCTGATTGAGCTCCCAATTTCTGGGATCCAAGTGCAGGAGACTGAGAAAGTCTGTCATGAAATGTCTACCCCTGGAATGTGAATGGCTCAGAGAGCTGGAATACGAGCCTCCACCCACATGAGAATCAGCCGAACCTCAGTCCATGTAGCCGCAGTTCTTGTCCCTCCTTGGCAGTTAATGTAAGCCAACACCATTGCATTGTTTGACTGGATATGCACAGTAAGTCCATGGAGGACCTGAGACCAATGTCACAGGGCTAGGAGTATCATCCAGAGCTCCAGAAAATTTATGGACAGAGTGCTCTCATCCCTGGTCCAAAGGCCCTGAGCAGTCTGAAGACCCAGAATGGTGACACCGACTGTGTACGCCGTGACTATGATCCAAATCGGGATAACCAGTGTCTGTCACAAGGACAGATGAGGCCTCTGAAGCCACCAATGAAGGATTGCCTTATCCAGCTGCAGCTCCCTTGTATGAAATTGAGCAAATGGTACAACTTCCAGAATAGATACTATGTAGCCTATTACCTTAATATATTCCAACAGATGGCCAGGACACTGCCTGAGTCAATTGAAGAGACAGAGAGAATTTTGTCGTCTGGGCACTTAAGGTTTCCTCTGAAGGAATCTTTAGGAAAAGGTTATCCATATAGTCAAAAAGATTCCTTGAGAGAGAATGTAAGCCCCCAAGACTGAAATTACTTCATGGATAGGCATGTGTAGATAAGCATTCTCTGTCTAGGGAAGTCACAAACTCCCCTGGGTGGAAGTAATGAAAACCACTTGTCTTCCACAGAAAAAAGGAGTGTTTATGAGTGATCTGACATGTGGCCACAGAAAAAGCCATGGTCATTCCAGTTAGCTTAGTGTTAACAAAAGCCGCTTCAGTAAGGTAAGCATTTGGTTCAAGAATCTTAGAAATTAGAACTACTAGATCCTCCTTGGGTGTGTCTGCTTGGACCATATCCAAAAGCTGATCCCACCAGGCAGCCATAGCCTTGTTTACCCATGTAATGGCAAAAACAGGGCACAAGCCTCAAAATTCTCCTTCAAAAAGGAATCCAGGAGATTATTAGCCTGATACATACAAACTGCAGCATTCGCCAGTGGCAAAGCTGTATTCTTCTCAAAGAGAGTAATTTCAGGATATGTCTGAAAGGGATAGCCCCTATGCTACAGCCACAGCAGAAAAACAGTATAAAAGATGTATACAGCGATTAAGGAATAACAGACTTTTTCAATTCCTCCAGGAGTAACTGGTCTAAAGAATGGTGAGAAGGAAAAATAACAACTGCCTTCTTACTTCTCTTGAAAATATCAGAAAAGAGGAACTAGAATCAGAGGTCTCTGATACTTTAAGTGTCCCTAGGACAACCAAATAGGACCCTCAGCAGAAGAACTGGGGTCTTTCTCATAGCTGACAAAGCCAGTTGCTTGGTGATAACGTTGGGTTCCGTTGGGGGTTTTGGTTATTCCTCTTCCTTCTACTTTGTACCTTTCCTTTGGTCTCTGATTTCAGAGTTTTAGGTGAGTACATGTTTATATACATGTTTTATATTGTGGTTACACGCCTTGTACTTTATTCTGCTACTTATTGCTCTTTACTTATGACAACTAATTTTCATATATTTTGTCACTTGCACCTTAGGCATTATATAGTAGCATTTGATTGATTATATCTTCCTACATGGTTATTTTCTGTTTCTGTTACTTATAGCTATTTCTGTATATGTGGTGTTATATTGTAGTAGGTGACTGAATATATTATCTTGTTATTTATTGTATTAAATAAATATACATAGATCTTTTATGCTTGATTCATAGTAGGTGGTATTATACTGACTTACTGTATCTGTAGCCAGTGTTTATATTTGATTCATTTATTTAGATGATCTTTCTGTACTTATTACTGATCTTCAATTTATCTATTCTAAAATGTGTCTCCCTTGGTGGGTTTTTGTTTTTAATTGTTTTTTTGTTTATAGAGTCCTTATAATTAATTTTATTTATATTTTTTGTGTTTCAATAAACTATTTTGTATGTCTACCTATTTGCTTGACTTGTGTGTGCCTCAGTTTATGAGTCTTGCTTTGGGTCTGCTTCACACCTTTTTTTGGTGTGTACCCTTTTGACCCTCATTTGGATATATGTTCTAAGTTTCAGCGAGCACCATGTTATTAGAAAGCTGATTACAACTGAATACACTAGTGAGAGCCATATTCTTTGATTAATTAATAATCATTTATGGTTTCCTGCTCTTAAAGATTTGATTCTCCAGCTGTTACATGGCCTTCTCCATAATCTAAAGCAGGTTTAGTCTAGGTTTGTGCATATAAAAGGAAATTAACATTTCTAGTCTAATTAGAATCAAAAGTTCAGATTTTATTACAATATAGCCTGATTTCTGGGGCAACTTGGATAGCTCACCCAAAGGCTGATTGGGGAATATTGGAGTTGTGGTCCTACAAAAGCTAGAGCGACAAACTGACCTACCCCAACTTACTATATAATTTAATATTTTGATGTCAAATATCAGCCACCCAATTACAGCTTTCTGATTTGATAAACTGTATGTAAATGAAAAATTGAAACACAACAAGTTGCTTATGAAATATGAATTTAAAGCATCATTTAATTCATCATAAATGGAGATCATGGAAAACAATTCACAGTTATTTGAATGAATGAATGAATGAATATGTTTATGTAGCACGACAAATGTGTGCAACATTTTACAATTTAAGGGTTAAGACAATACAGAGTTACAAGTGCTTTGCATGATCAACAGTGTCAAAAGCAGCTAAAAGATCAAGAAAGATAAGTATAGAACAATGACCATGTACTTTGGTAATGTGTAGATCATTGGCCACTCTTGTGAGAGCTGTTTCAGTGGAGTGAGCAGTGCAAAAGCAGATTGTAAGGGGGCGAGCAGGTTGTGTGCATTAAGGAAGTCAAGCAGGCAGGAGTAGGCTAGGCATGAAACACGTTAGGCCTATTTAGGGTAGATGTAAGTGGTCTTTTAGTGTTTGGATCATATGTTGCCAAGTACAGTGCATTTGTTTCATGATATAGTGCATTGGCCATGTACTAATCAATTGTAATTAAAATCAGTACAATCCCGTTGTGTGCAGGTAAATGATCCTTTCATCTAGAGACCTTTTAAGATAGATTATATGTTTATCTGTTTTATCTAGAAGTTTTTTCAATAAATTTTACCTTTTTGAGAAAGGTTTTATAGTTGTATCTAGTCCAGGTGAAATTTTAAAAACCACCAATTGAAACCACCCGGAAAAGATATCTGAGATGTAAGTGGAGACGGGGTTTGGAAGAGTGGTGCTATTTGACCTGGGAAAAACCCCTTAACTTACTTTCAATGTTGAGAACTTTGAAGACACAAATATCTTTGAAATCATATATTTCCAATAACTGGGAATAATAATCAGAACTGAGGTGATGACAACTACTCTGGATAACAGTGACATAACGAGTCAGATATTTACAGATCACTGTAAATATTTGGAACCAGACTCTAATTATTGGTTCTCCCTTTCATATATATGGAGAGGAAGGAGAAATAATTTGGAGATCCCACTACGCTGGACAAAAAGATCTGAATAGTGAGTGGATATTTTTTTGCTGTATGACTATTATATGTGACTGTAACGGTTTTTAGGACACACAGACCAGTAGGTAAAATAAAACACAGTTTATTAAATAAGAAATAATGCAAACAATCGCCCTCTACAGGTGACAGCAATAATTGTACTGTATATACAAATGTACTCAAAAGCCCAAATACAGAAACAGGGAGCACACTATATAAAAATACAGATAATAGCAAGATGGACACAAATGGGTTAAATTGAACTATCAGTCCGTCTCAGCTGGCAGGTTTGGCACGCCCAAAATGGTGAAGTGAGGTACTGTGTAGATGTGAACAGCACAGAGTTCGTAAGATGGTAAGGTAATAGATGTTCAGTGACCAGCAAACGCCTAAGCAGAACAGTGACCCAATATAGCCCCCACGGGCGTACCTAATGAGTCTACTGATACTGCAGGTGCAGAGTATGTAGCCCCCACGGGCGTAAATGGAGAATAGCCTGAAATGCAAGAGCTGGCGTTTAGCCCCCACGGGCGTATAACCGGAGACCAACAGTGAGCGTAACTTGAGCCAGTAGCCCCCACGGGCTTATACCTTCAGAACCGGCCAGAGCTTGGAGCCTACCCCTTGTTTCCTCTCAGAACCAATAGCCGCAATAGAGACCTCCGGTAACCAACGTAATACTGAGAGCCAAAGGCGCCCAACTGGACCGACAAGAAGTGACTACTCTGCAGTTGTATCATACAAGTCGCCGTCCACGTTAGCAGCCAACTCGGCAGACGCAGCACAGTAACGTAAAGGCTCTATACCAGGGAATGGAGGATCTGCTGGAGAGAGGCAGCACTGCAGGGGTTAAAAGGTACGTTTAACAATCGAAGGCTCAGTATGGTGAAAAAGCTCTGCAAGTGTACAGAGGCTCAGTAAAGGGAGCACAGGTCTGCAATTCAGCACGGGACTCTGCACTGGACAAAGGCAACACCGGAATGTAATGGTCACACTGATACTGGCACTCAGCACGGCAGGAGTAAGAATGTCGCGGCTGCGACAACAGGAACACGCAGGTCGCTGGAACAGGCTGTAGTCGATCATGGAGCAGGAAGTCAGCCAGGCTGGATCGTAACACGTAGGAAGTTCTCAGACAAGCCGGTACAAACACGATCAGGAACGTCAGCCAAGCTGGGTCAGGTAACAGAGGTGGTTCGCAGACAAGCCGGGTCGAACACAATCAGGAACACTGGAGCGTAGTCAGGACAGGCCAAGTCGGTACACAGGAATCTGGAACAGGAACACAGCAACAGCAAGACTGGCTCAGAAACACCACGAAAGGGCATCTGACAGTTGTCATGGACAGGTATAAAAAGGTCACCAGGGGGCGGGCCAAATTAACTCAGCGAATCAAAGCATACCACAGATGAGAGTGACAGGAGGATCACAGGCACTGTGATAGTGACACACTGATCGTGTATTTCCATATATCTTCTTACAAACATCGATGAGAGGACACTTTTTTCTAATAAGAGAAAAACTAAGGAACAATTAACAAGATCTAAAAGACACAGCATTAAATCGTTTGGGATGACCCTGATTATGTACTTTTGGAGTGTGTGTGTGAGGAGCTGATCGCCAAAAGCAGAGTCTCTTTACAACAACTAAAAATAAATACTATAACAAATTTTATTTTTTGTATATAAGGGTATAGATATTGGATCGCCTAGGATTGTATGTGTTTTGTTGGAGAAAGAAAGCGGGATGCCCAGGAGACTGAGGGATCATCCACATGGCAGTTGAAGTTCCCCATAAGAAGAGATGGTATGTCTAATGACAGGAAAAATGAAAGCCACAAAGTAAGACGGAAACTTTGAAGGTGTATAGGTGTTGGTAGGTGGGCGACAGATGACCACAATTTGTATAGAGAGACAAGCATAAAGATACAGACAGAATGCAACTCAAAAAGAGGAGAAGCAGAGTAAAGAGGGAACGTAAAGTGGTTTGTAACAGCACTGTTTAGAGAGTAGCAGTCCCACACCTCTCTCGCCTCCGCTTGGGAGTGGAGTTTGAGAGAAGGAGAGACCATCTTCAAGGATTTCTGCCTCTAAAGCAGAGTTAGCACGAGCCAGGTTTCAGTTAGAGCAAGTAAGCTGAGGATGCGGAAAAAAAGAGATCATGCACTGTGTTATATTTCTTAATAATGGGTCTAGCATTCCAGAGACCACAGGAAAAGGGAAGAAATCGAGGTTGAAGACAGAGAATGGTGATTAGTTTTAATTGTTCCTATAATTACTGGAGGTAGAGGGTTTGTGATAGGAGTGGGGGCCAAGGTTTAGCAAGATATCTCCAGGTGCCAGTAACAGAAGAGAGAGAGGAGATGAGATAATGTTTTGTGTGTAAGTGTTTTTTTGTTTGTGTAGTGTAGGAGAGTGCAGGAGCAGAGAAAATTAAGGAGCTGGTGTATAGAGGTGAGCATGGGAGAGAGAAGGGAAGGAGAAATGTAAACAGAGAACGAAGCAGAGGATGGAATGTAGAAAGAACCAAACATTTTAGTGAGGAGTGCAGATATGGAAATCAAGAATAGAAGGTATTTAAGTATTGTTTTTATAGTGTGAGATTTTAAAACAAAAATTAGAGTGGGCCAGGAGCACCTTTCTATTATGGTAGTGTTTGTTTTGGTGAATGTTCAGAAGGTGGTGTTAATTGGAGAATCTTGAACTTAAAACAATTCAAAATTCAAGTCTTTGCTTCAAGTCCTTCCTTGAAAAATTGCTTTGGGAGGTGTTGTTTTTGCATTGAGTCCTGGTTTTCCTCTTTTCTGGCCAACTATGTTCAACTCCTGCTTCAAGTCCTAATTTAAGTCCACTTCACTTGGAATGTCTCACTTGGAATGTCACCTTTAAGGGATTTATTTGTGAACAATGTAAGAATTCAATCATTTTTTTTAAATCAATAAAATCCATAGAGGTAGAAAGTGTATATATAGTCCAATCTTGATGGTTTTGAATCAAGCACTTATAGCGGCACTCTTCACAAAATCTATTTGATAATGTTGCTTGGTATTTTTTTGAAATTAAGATCTTTGGACTCATTATGTATTAGTCTCTGTAACTGTTTGGTAACTTTGTGAATGCTTAATCTTGGTCTGTAATTATGAGATAAGTTATCATGGAGCCATGTGAGAGCTGCACTCTATGAAAACATAGAAAAAAGGCACGTTTTAGCCTGCAAAATAATTCCACTTTCATTAGTTTTCTATGAGTGGAAGCAGACAAGTTAGGAAGTTCTTTTTCTTTTCTTCCCAGCTGGGTAGAAAAACATTCTGAAAGACAGAGGCATGCAGGAAATTAGACTATCCATGACCATCTCACCTATAAGCAAGTCACGTCCTCTAATGTTTCTATTTTCTCTTATCATGGCAGTAGACAGTCCTAAAAATGGATTGTTACACATATAGTCATGTTGATGGAAAATAATTACAGAGCCAAGATTGCAATATGTTGTGTATTCCGGAGGAATTTTCATGCTGCATATGCTGTGTACAACATCAGTCCAGCTTTTGTTTATTGGGTGACAGCCTAAATTGGATTATAAAAATAAAAACAATGTTTATCTCCCTATACAAAGCCTCCTGTATTAACCCTTTAAGTGTCCAAGAGGTATACAATGCATTGCATTGCACTGAGTTGGAATTCAAAGGGTTTAACAATTTGTTACCAGAAAAAAACAATGCATTGTAAACATGTCAAATAAATACATAAAGGTAGTAAGCATAGGAAAATGAAAACATTGAGGGCAATATGCACTAAGTTAAAAAGTGGAACAAACCAACTGCATCATAGAGGCTGAGAATACTAAGAATAACTGGAGTAATTCAAGAATAAACCAACTGCAACATAAGGGTAAATAAAAATTCCCCAGATCTCCACATATTTAAATGGGGCTTTTAACCCCTTCAGATGTCTCCAAGATTATATATATATATATATATATTTTTTTTTTTTTTTTTTTTTTTTCTCTGGACCTTTTCCATGTAGAATGAATATATATGTTTTATATATATATATATATATATATATATATATATATATATATATATATATATATATATATATATATATATTAAAAGGCAAATAAACTTTTGTTAAAACTAGTGAGTGTAAAAGTTCTAACTCGAATGTAATGGAAATTTTTGTGTTACACTCACAATTTACAGCTTTCTCAGAGGAAATTTGCACATATAAAAAAGCCATAAAATTTTCGTCTTTTTTGCAACCACCAATACATTTCCTGCAAGACCTTTTCTGTTTTCTAGATCAGTATGTGTGCTTCTATAGCTACCTACCAGTGCAGTGTGACAAGGCTGGGGGTCAGTATGTGTGTTTGTTTGGCTAGCAATGCAGGAGGACAAGCTGGAGATCAGTATGCATGGTTCTCTGGCTACCATTGCAGTGGGACTAGACTGGGGTCAGTATATGTGGTTCTATGGCTTGCAATGCGGGAGGACAAGGTTCAGGATCAGTATATGTGGTTCTATAACTACCAATGCAGTGAGACAAGGTTGGGGGTCAACTTTTGTGGTTCTATTGCTACCATTGCAATACAAGGCTGGTGATCAGTATGTGTGGTACTATGTCAATGAGTGCAAGGGGACAAGGATGGGGATCAGTATGTGTAGTTAGATGGCTACCAATGCAGTTGGACAAAGCTGTGGTTCAGTAAGCGTGTGGTTCTATGGCTACAATTCAGTGGAAAAATGCAGGGGGTCAGTATGTGTGGTTCTATGGTTGTCAGAGGGACAAAGCCTGGGGTTCTAGTCAATACAGGGAATAAAGCAAGAAAAAAACCTGCACTTTTTGTGGGAATGCACTACTCAAAAAACAAAGTCTGAGAAATTTAGAGTTAAAATTTCAGACAGATATTCAAAAGCTGCTCATTTTGGGTTATGTTCTTTTTATGAGATTACACATTTCATCATAATTCAAATAAGTAATGGAATTCACATTACAAATTATATGTTTTTGCAAAGCACAGGACCACCCCTCTGGCACTCAAAGGGTTTGTTCACCCTTTTCATAGAGTTGTTTTCTTTTTCATATCTCTTCTTGCCATCTATAACAAAATTGCACATTAAAGTGCAGAGCAGATGAAATTGTGATTATGGATTCATTTCTGATACTTAACAATGATTGAAAGCAATTTTACAGAAAAAAAAAGTACATTTCTTACAGCTGTTTGTTGAAAAATTACCATTGCTGATAAAAATTTGCAATGCTAACAATGCTAGTAAAATATACATTTCTTTTAAGAAAAAAAAATTAGTAATACTAATAAAAATTCTCATTCTAAGAAAGATTAGTAAAATGCTTCAAGGCATCTAAAGCTGCTAATTATTATCATGCAAACATTTAGCCACAATGCAAAATGTTTTTTAAGAATCAAGGCAATTTTTTAATTTAATTCATTAAAACACAGCCGGTGCTAAATGCTTTCATGAATTAATTAGTTGCCCTGAAATACTCAGGTGCAATTTTTACTAAACATTCTCCCTACTATTTTTACACAACAAAAAATAATCTTTTAAGAGTGAAAGGTATTTACTAGTGTTGAGCGAGCGTGCTCGGCCGATGCTCGGATCGGCTCGAGCATCGCTCTGCTCTGCACATGGCGGTACTCGTACGAGTACCGCCATGTGCTCGCCCGACATGCTCGGGTGAAGAGGATCTGTGCCGGAAGAGGCACAGATCCGAAGACGCTCCGCTGGACCACCAGGGAATGGAGGTACGGGGGCATTGCGGAGATGAAGGGGGCATTGCGGAGATGAAGGGGGACATTATGGAAGAGGGGCATAGACTCTATGCCCCTCTTCCACAATGTCCCCCTTCATCTCCGCTATGCCCGTCTTCCACAATGTGCCCCTTCATCTCCGCTATGCCCCTCTTCCACAATGTCCCCCTTCATCTCCTATGCCATAGAGGAGATGAAGGGGGACATTGTGGAAGAGGGGCATAGCGGAGATGAAGGGGGACATTGTGGAAGAGGGGCATAGAGGAGATGAAGGGGGACATTGTGGAAGAGGGGCATAGCGGAGATGAAGGGGGACATTGTGGAAGAGGGGCATAGAGTCTATGCCCCTCTTCCACAATGTCCCCCTTCATCTCCGCTATGCCCCTCTTCCACAATGTCCCCCTTCATCTCCGCTATGGCATAGGAGATGAAGGGGGACATTGTGGAAGAGGGGCATAGCGGAGATGAAGGGGGACATTGACCAGGCACCCTCCGCTCATCAGAGCAGGGGGTGCCTGGTTTAATGCTCGAGTGCTCCCATTCATTTGAATGGGGCTCGGGTGCTCGGCCGAGCACTCGAGCATCAGGGGGTGCTCGGTCAGAGCACCCGAGCACCCGAGCATCGGGGTGCTCGCTCATCTTTAGTATTTACATGTTTTGTTTAAATCCTTGGAGCTCAAAGGGTTAATTTAGCATTTTTTTTCTCTTCATTTTATTTGTACAAAACATGTTCTTGGATACTGCAAGACAAATGGACACTATGGACGAATTGTATTAGAATGCTTGATTTTAACCTCGATTAACAGTGAAGGCACATCACAAACTTGGCATAGCTATTACCATTATAATCTGTGCCTGAATTGTATTATTATGTGAAGTAAGTTGGCCGGCTTCCTTTTCGAGAAGTTAGATTGCAATCATGCTGAAGCAGCTCCCGTGCTTTTAATGGAGATCCTGTGATATACAGGGGTATATACTACTTTGAAATGGATATACAATGGATTGGAACAATAATCAGCCTATCTCCTCCAGAAGCTATAGTCTTATGCATCCAATTGCAAACAAGAAAGATCATCTGAACACTAGTCAGCAGGGTGACAGTTGGTTTCTTATTGTCATATAAAAAAAACTGTGTTTATTAAAACATGAAGAGGAACAAAGCATCCTGAAATGACTTAATTTGTCTACGTTTTTGTGTTTTACAAGATGCAGCAAGGTTTTAGTTTAATGATGGAAACGATAAATATGGAACATTGTTAGGAATAAGGCATGTAGACTGTGGAAGCAGTTTCCAATAATCATCACAGATGGTATCTTGGTTATTTCCTTGCACAGACTGAGAATGCATTTGAAAAAGTCATTTTCATGATTGCTCTAGAAAAATATGTTCCAATTATTTTTTTATGTTTAACCCCCTTGGATCTTAGACAGAAATCTAACGCATTGCAAAGCAATGCTTTGGAGACCTGTCTAGAAACGAAGGGGTTAAAAGTAAAATATAATCCTTTTATATATGTTTTTCATCTCTTAACTGTAACAAATGTACGCAATTGAGCTTAAAAAGTCACCTCTCCAAATTATTCCCTCAATGGAAGCCTTCATCTTGAAAATAATTGGACAATTAGTCCTCTGCATGAAATTATTCTACCCCTCTCAAGGTGGAAAGTGGGAATTTTCTGGACATGTGAGTAATCCTGTATGAGAGCAAAGCACTGCTGAAACTAGATTCCCCATCTACTAAATCAACATTTTCTAAAAATCTGATTGAAAAAACAAAAACAATAAATATATTTAATGAGACTAAAAGCTGGCTGACATATCCATTTGAACAGCCCTTTGTTAGAAAGATAAAGTTACTAGTTGCAGGTAATTTTTTCAAATGCCATGCTTAAGCTGTAACCAATACAGGGTATTGAGAAAGTGATAGTGGGCCATGAGAATGTGACTTACCCTGGAGGGTTTGCTATAGGGAGGCTAACAAATTATCACACTAGGTACCAGAAGTCCATTTGCCTGCCAATTAGCAACCAACTCAGGAGGCTGCCAAGTTCCAGACTTCAGATCTACCATGGTTTCCCCATGGACAATCTCCACAATAAACAATGAGTTGATTCATTTCCCCCAGGTAATCCTTTCATGCACGAGGGCTCCCTGCGGTGTTTCCAGTGTTCTGTTTGTCAGAGAAGACACTGTGGAAAAGTGGGCACAAACTCCAATAAATGCCTTAACAGTGTTTATAATACAATATGCACAATCTATACATATATATTCCCACAGTTTTTCATTTTCATTTCATTTCAGTTTGTATCTAATGAAGTCCTCTGTCAAATTAAACAAAAATGTAAACAAATTACATTTTATAATACAGCACAATATTAAAATATACTGCACACATTGTATACTGAGAGAGAGCATGCCTGCATTTCAGGGGACTGGAATACATAGTAAAATAACCCAGGGAAAAGTTCCAGTGCTTCAGCCCATGCATGGGCTTTGCTGTTAGCTCTGGCATAGGGATGGGCGAAAATTTTCTCCTCAAACTGAAATCGGCAAATAATGGCACTTTCCGCTTGGCAAATAATTTCCCACGAAAAGTGCAGTTTTTCTGCTTTTTCCACCTTTTTGCCCATTGGAATCAATGGGAAGAAAAATATTTTTCCACCACACGTTTTCTACAGCCATACAAAAAGGTTGTCAGGCTCACACAGCAGCCATTTTGTGTTTGTGAGAGGAGAGAGCAATATGGTTTTTGAGCTAGAGAAACTAGGAGAATTGAAGTTTAGTTTAGGGAATCTTTTAGGTAGGATATTTGTTCTGTTTATTGGGAGAATCAGTGGGGCACTCTGGGGAGAAGAAGGGAGGATGGAGGTTGACCCCAAACACTCCAAAATTGTACGTGACTGGCAAGACACAGACAGCTAGGGACCTATTTGCTTGCTGATCTTGCTGTTATTGTCTCTGTGCTGGGTGGGGAAGTCTGGGGAAAAAAGTTGTTGATTTTGTTTTTCAGTTATAATTTTTTGGGGACAGACTGTAATAAGACAACAGGGTGGAGAACTTAAAAAAAAAGTAAAATAAAAAATAAATAAAAAAAGAATAAAGAACTAACTATATTAGGCGACAGTTGTGTTGTGTACCATACAGTAAAAAAACACAGTGTAGTTGTGTAATGTCCAGCACAAGGGGGAGGGGGAGGGGTGGAGCAGTGCAGGGATGTGAGAGTAAAGTAGTAGTTCACAAACTGACTGCAGCAATAGTTGTTGCACTGTGTGCAATTATCACGGTGCCCGTGATTGCTGCAGTTCCTTGTCTGTCACCAGTAGGGGGCTTCTATTGGCTGTCTGCAGATAGCCCGCCTCTTATTGCCTATTTAAACCTGGATTGGGCACCCTTTGAGTGCCCTTTTGTGTTGTTTCTGGCCTTCTTGCTATCACTATGCCAGTGATAGCTGGGCCTCTGTTCCAGTGTTCCTGAGTTCCTGATCTCATGTGTTCCTGAGTTCCTGATCTCTACTGTTCCAGTGTTTCCTGCATGCTGAAGTACTTCCAGTCCTGGTTCCGGCCTAGTCTCTGGTGTTGCAGTTCCTGCTGAACTTCTTCTCTGCTGTTTCCTGACCTGACTGATCGTTGCTGGTTCCTGTCATCGCATCGCCTGTCTCCTGTATACTGGCGACCTCCTGCCTGGTCGCGTCGGCGACATTGCTTGTTACTCCAGTGTGCGGTCACTGGTTTGCTCCACAGCCTATCAGCTATACGGTTCTGTGTTGGTCCCAGCGTGCGGACGCTGGGTTTGCTCCTAAGCCTCGCAGCTATGCAGACTCGTTTGTTACACCAGTGTGCGGTCACTGGTTTGCTCCAAAGCCTATCGGCTATACAATCCTGTGTTGGTCCCAGCGTGCGGACGCTGGTTTGCTCCAAAGCCTTGCGGCTAGACAAACTCGCTTGTTACACCAGTGTGCGGTCACTGGTTTGCTCCAAAGCCTATCAGCTATACAATTCTGTGTTGGTCCCAGCGTGCGGACGCTGGTTTGCTCCTAAGCCTTACGGCTATACTAACTCGCTTGTTACACCAGTGTGCGGTCACTGGTTTGCTCCTAAGCCTATCGGCTATACAATTCAGTGTTGGTCCCAGCGTGCGGACGCTGGTTTGCTCCAAAGCCCTGCGGCTTTACGATTCCTCTGTTAGTCTCAGTGTGTGTACACTGGGTTGCTTACGATCCTGTCAATTTGCCATTACCATCTGACTGCTGCTACTATCTCTGGGCTGCCCTGCCCGGTATTGGTAAGGCCGGTAGAACCTTTTGCCACATTCCATCTGAGGTTGCCTTACCCGGTATTGGCAGGGCCGGTAGAGCCTACATTATGAATCTATTGAGGCTGCCTTGCCCGGTAATTTGGTAAGGCCGGTAGAACCGTTATGCGATTCCATCTGCAGGTTGCCTTACCCGGTATTGGCAAGGCCGGTAGAGCCTAACATTCTATTACTTCAGACTGTCCTGTCCGGTATATTGACAGGACCGGTAGAGTCTGCCTTCTGTCTTGTTATATTCTGAATATATCTGTATGTATGTGATTGCCATCCTACGTTATCAATTTATTATTTCAATAAAATTGATTTTTACCTAAAACTTGTGTCTGAGAGTCATAATAAACTGTGACAGTACGAAAGGGCCATGACCTCAGACAGCAAAGGTGAAGGTAACGCACAGAATATCCATTGGAGGATGGATGTGCACGAGCAACGTTTGGATCAGTTGGCAGTTGCAATTCAAACGATCCTTGAACGCACGGTACTTGCTGACAAATCTAGCTCTAGCCCGGTGGTCTCGCCAAGTCAGACACCGGAAAGTGATACCAGACCCCTAGGGGGTACTGTTAAAGGGTTAACGGCTTCTGCACCCTTGCCGCTAAGATATGATGGTGACCCTAGTCTCTGCAGAGGGTTCATCAACCAACTCGAAATCTTTATGGAATTGACGGCACACGCATTTCCCAATGATCGTAGTAAAGTGGGGTTCACAATATCATTGCTCACTGGCAGAGCTTTGGCTTGGGCTAACCCCTTGTGGGAGAATGCTAAACCTTGTACTAAGAACTTTAGAGAATTTGTGCAATCCTTTCGAAGAGTGTTTGATCCTCCTGGTAGAACCACCTCTGCTGCCAAATGCCTTATGGAGATACATCAGGGCAGGCGTACAGTGGGCGACTATGCCATCGAATTCCGCACATTGGCAGCAGAGGTAGGTTGGAATAACGAGGCATTATTGGCAGCTTTTTCTCAAGACTTGAATGACCACATTAAGGATGAAATCGCTGCTAAAGATCTACCTATTGATCTAGATGACTACATTGAGTATGTTATGATAATTGACTCCAGAATACGTGAGAGATCAATTGCCAGAGATCGTAAGATACGGTCAAAAAATAATGAGCCTAGTAGCATGTTTTGCCCACCCATCCCTCCCCTGGCATTGAAGTCTAGTGAACCTGTACGGGAGACAAGTGAACCTATGCAAATAGGCTTCACAAGACTAACCAAGGCTGAGAGACTATATCGCAAAAGACAAGGGTTGTGTTTATACTGCGGTAAAAAAGGGCATTTGCTAAATTCCTGTCCGGTACATCCGGGAAACGCACACACCTAGGGTACCTCGGGGGACAGGCCCTAGGTGGTGTACAATCGTCCCCAGTGTCGGGCACAATGAAACCCACCATACAGGTGGTATTATCTTGGGCACAACGCTCTGTGGAGGTTTTGGCCTTGGTTGACTCTGGTGCAGCAGGGTATTTTATGGATAATACCTTTGCTGAATTGCACGGAGTTCCACGCATTGAAAGAGAAAACCCCTTGACTATTGAAGCGATTGATGGCAGACCCTTAGAACCGCCTCAGGTTATATTTGAAACTATGCCACTGTCTATGACTATTGGGGCACTTCACAGAGAAGCAGTTTCAACTGATTAATTCTCCGCACCATGCGGTAATATTGGGATTTCCGTGGTTACAGTTACATAACCCACAATTTGATTGGAAAAAGTGTGAAATTGCTGCTTGGTCCCAGTTTTGTATGGACAAGTGCGTCATCCAGCCTATTAAGGTCCTGTGCACCTCCTCGGCTATACCGGATGTGTACCAACAGTTTGGCGATGTTTTTAGCAAAGGAGAGGCTAGTTTGCTACCCCAGCATAGACCTTATGATTGTTGCATCGAATTGCAGCCTGGGGCAGTACCTCCAAAAGGACGCACTTATCCATTATCTTGTGAGGAAAATAAGGCTATGGAGGATTATATTTCTGATGCCCTTGCTAGAGGGATCATACGAAAATCTACGTCTCCAGCTGGGGCTGGGTTCTTTTTCGTAAAAAAGAAAAATGGCGAATTAAGACCATGCATTGACTACCGGGGCTTGAATAAACTAATGGCAAAAAATGCATACCCAATACCACTCATCACCGAGCTTTTTGACAGGCTTAAGGGCGCTTCGATCTTTACCAAATTGGACCTACGGGCCGCTTACAATCTGGTGCGCATTCGAGCAGGTGATGAGTGGAAGACTGCCTTTAATACTCGAGCTGGGCACTACGAGTATCTAGTAATGCCATTTGGGCTGTGTAATGCCCCCGCAGTTTTCCAGGAACTGATAAACGATGTTCTGAGAGATATGTTACAGACATGTGTTGTGGTGTACCTTGACGATATACTGATTTACTCCCAAAATATGGCACAGCACATCAAAGATGTATCCGCAGTATTGCTACGACTCCGTGAGAACAAATTATATTGTAAATTGGAAAAATGTGAGTTTCATAGAATCAGTGTGCCATTCTTGGGGTTCATTATTGGCAATGATGGCATTGCCATGGACAAAGAAAAGTTGTCAGCTGTCCTACAATGGCCAAAACCCAAGGGTCTTAAAGCCATACAACGTTTCCTGGGTTTCGCTAATTATTATAGGAGGTTTATTAAGAACTTTTCTTCCATTGTCAAACCTCTGTCCGATCTTACGCACAAGGGTGCTAATCCTTCTTTTTGGCCGCTATCTGCTGAGAATGCCTTTGAGAATTTGAAGCTGGCATTTGCTGCGGCTCCTGTGTTATCCCACCCCAATCCTCTACTTCCATTTACGTTAGAGGTTGATGCCTCAGATATTGGGGTCGGGGCAGTACTTTCGCAACGACACGATAAAGGTGGAACTCTCAGACCTTGTGGGTTTTTCTCAAAAAAGTTGACTGTCACTCAAAGCCACTATGAGATAGGTGACAGAGAATTGTTGGCCATTATCCTCGCTCTTAAGGAATGGCGTCATTTGCTTGAAGGTACTAAGAATCCTGTCTTAATTCTAACAGATCATAAAAATCTGACTTATCTCTCGGAGGCCAAGAGATTGTCCTCTCGTCAGGCCAGGTGGGCACTGTTCCTGTCTCGATTTAATTTCATTGTATCATATTTACCGGGGTCAAAGAATATCAGGGCTGATGCACTGTCAAGACAATTTGAGGCCGACAGTGACAGAGTGGTAGCACCAGCACCTATCATCCAACCTGATAGAATACTGGCTACTATACGCACAAGTATTACTTCTCCTTTAGGGGAGGAGATCCTGGCTTCTCAGGGGTCCGCTCCCCATGAAACCCCAATGGGCAAATGTTTTGTCGCTGAACCATTTCGTACTAGGTTGCTCGAAACCTACCATTCCTCTAAGGCTGCGGGACATATTGGTAGAGACCAATTGTTATGGTCCCTTTCTCAGTTATTTTGGTGGCCTTCCATGAGAAACAATTGTGCCGAATTTACGAACGCCTGTGCCACCTGCGCCCGCGCTAAGTCCCCGAGACATCTCCCAGTGGGCTTGCTTCAACTGGTGCCTAATGGCGAACGCCCCTGGTCTCATGTTTCCATCGATTTTATGGGAGAATTGCCTATGTCTAAGGGGTATTCCTTTATATTCATGGTGGTGGACAGGTTTTCTAAAATGGCTCATTTCGTGCCCCTCCGTGGCCTTCCTTCAGTTAAGGAATTGGCAATGGTGTTCACCAGAGAAGTATTCCGGTTGCATGGAGTACCTAGGGTACTGGTGTCTGACAGGGGGAGCCAGTTTGTGTCTAGATTTTGGAGGGCATTTTGCCAACAGATGGGCATACAGCTGTCCTTCTCCTCTGCCTACCATCCCCAGACCAATGGAGCCTCTGAACGAGCTAATCAAGGCTTGGAACAATTTCTCCGTTGTTTCGTTACTGACCATCATGATAATTGGTCCGACTTGTTGCCTTGGGCAGAGTTCGCCAGGAACTGTGCGGTCAATTCTTCATCTGGGAGCTCTCCGTTTCTGATTAATTATGGGTTCCAGCCCTGTCAGCTTCCAGATTCATTTCAGACGCAACAGATTCCAGCTCTGGATGAGCATATCGAGCAACTCCGTTCCACATGGGCACAAGTTCAGAGGGCACTTGGTCAGTCATTTCAGCGTCATCAGCGCCATGCTATTCGCAGAAGGCTTCCAGCGGTTTCCTTTCAGGTTGGGGATAGAGTATGGCTTTCCTCCAGAAATCTCAAGCTGCAGGTTCCGTCTAATAAGTTGGCTCCCCGGTTTATTGGTCCATACAGAGTTATTCGCAAAATTAACCCTGTCTCCTATGCACTAGACCTACCTGCATCCATGCGTATCCATAATGTGTTCCATGTGTCCCTTCTTAAGCCTCTGGTTTGCAATCGCTATACTACCACACCTGTGGTGCCAGGACCTGTTGAGGTTGAGGGCCAGGAGGAGTACGAGGTTCAGAGCATTATTGATTCCCGTAGGCTTAGAGGAAGGGTACAGTACCTGGTACATTGGAAAGGGTACGGTCCTGAGGATCGATCATGGGTGGATAGTAAGGACCTTCATGCACCTAGGCTAACTAGGGCCTTTCATGCCAATTACCCACAGAAACCTAAACCCTATTCTAGGAGAGGGGGTCTTTGAAAGGGGGGTACTATCACGGTGCCCGTGATTGCTGCAGTTCCTTGTCTGTCACCAGTAGGGGGCTTCTATTGGCTGTCTGCAGATAGCCCGCCTCTTATTGCCTATTTAAACCTGGATTGGGCACCCTTTGAGTGCCCTTTCGTGTTGTTTCTGACCTTCTTGCTATCACTATGCCAGTGATAGCTGGGCCTCTGTTCCAGTGTTCCTGAGTTCCTGATCTCATGTGTTCCTGAGTTCCTGATCTCTACTGTTCCAGTGTTTCCTGCATGCTGAAGTACTTCCAGTCCTGGTTCCGGCCTAGTCTCTGATGTTGCAGTTCCTGCTGAACTTCTTCTCTGCTGTTTCCTGACCTGACTGATCGTTGCTGGTTCCTGTCATCGCATCGCCTGTCTCCTGTATACTGGCGACCTCCTGCCTGGTC
This sequence comes from Rhinophrynus dorsalis, assembly GCA_037306005.1. Lineage (NCBI taxonomy): Eukaryota > Metazoa > Chordata > Amphibia > Anura > Rhinophrynidae > Rhinophrynus > Rhinophrynus dorsalis. The sequence continues at coordinate 291,817,841 of CM074721.1, forward strand.
GCGTCGGCGACATTGCTTGTTACTCCAGTGTCCGGTCACTGGTTTGCTCTGCAGCCTATCAGCTATACGGTTCTGTGTTGGTCCCAGCGTGCGGACGCTGGGTTTGCTCCTAAGCCTCGCGGCTATGCAGACTCGTTTGTTACACCAGTGTGTGGTCACTGGTTTGCTCCAAAGCTTATCGGCTATACAATCCTGTGTTGGTCCCAGCGTGCGGACGCTGGTTTGCTCCAAAGCCTTGCGGCTAGACAAACTCGCTTGTTACACCAGTGTGCGGTCACTGGTTTGCTCCAAAGCCTATCGGCTGTACTATCCTGTGTTGGTCCCAGCGTGCGGACGCTGGTTTGCTCCAAAGCCTTGCGGCTATACAAACTCGCTCGTTACACCAGTGTGCGGTCACTGGTTTGCTCCAAAGCCTATCAGCTATACAATTCTGTGTTGGTCCCAGCGTGCGGACGCTGGTTTGCTCCAAAGCCTTGCGGCTATACAAACTCACTTGTTACACCAGTGTGCGGTCACTGGTTTGCTCCAAAGCCTATCAGCTATACAATTCTGTGTTGGTCCCAGCGTGCGGACGCTGGTTTGCTCCTAAGCCTTACGGCTATACTAACTCGCTTGTTACACCAGTGTGCATTCACTGGTTTGCTCCTAAGCCTATCGGCTATACAATTCAGTGTTGGTCCCAGCGTGCGGACGCTGGTTTGCTCCAAAGCCCTGCGGCTTTACGATTCCTCTGTTAGTCTCAGTGTGTGTACACTGGGTTGCTTACGATCCTGTCAATTTGCCATTACCATCTGACTGCTGCTACTATCTCTGGGCTGCCCTGCCAGGTATTGGTAAGGCCGGTAGAACCTTTTGCCACATTCCATCTGAGGTTGCCTTACCCGGTATTGGCAGGGCCGGTAGAGCCTACATTATGAATCTATTGAGGCTGCCTTGCCCGGTAATTTGGTAAGGCCGGTAGAACCGTTATGCGATTCCATCTGCAGGTTGCCTTACTCGGTATTGGCAAGGCCGGTAGAGCCTAACATTCTATTACTTCAGACTGTCCTGTCCGGTATATTGACAGGACCGGTAGAGTCTGCCTTCTGTCTTGTTATATTCTGAATATATCTGTATGTATGTGATTGCCATCCTACGTTATCAATTTATTATTTCAATAAAATTGATTTTGAGAGTCATAATAAACCATGACAGCAATCAATTATGACAATCCGTCTACTCCAAGGGAGGATGCAGTTTGTCAAGGTCCAAGCAAAACTAGTTCCAAAGTAGTAGGGAAATTGTTTGAGACCTACAAAAGCTTAGAGGAATATAAGGGTAGTAGTGGGCAAGAACTGTCAGGTGATGCTGATGCTGCTGAGGATGACCTAATGATAACTGATGATGATGATGATGCAGATCTAGAATATATTCCTCCAGCATCCTTCTCTTGTTCAGATACAGAGGAAGTTGATCCTGAGGATGATGACAAGGCTATAAGGTTAGCAGAAAGTCAAAGGCTGAATCTTCCACCACTTTTAAGGAGCATTGTGCCTGTCTATAAACTGTTTGAAAAAACCATTGAAAAGTCTGACCATGGTCAAATACAGATGTCAAAAAGCACACAGTCACCCTGTCAATCATCATCAGCATCATTGCCTCTTCAAAGTCTAAGTCCCACTCAGCCACACATGTTTTGAGTATCCAGCAACAAAGGTTGACATGCACAATGTTAGATACGACTAGTGCCTCTGTTGCTGCTGCTGCTGCCACTGCTGTAAGTGCTGCACCTTTTACACCTAGCGGTAGTGGTAGTAGAATTACATCAACATATAGCCCCAGTAGCTATAGTAGTAGTAGCAGCAGCACCACCTCAGGAATCCCTCATTTCATGAAGTCCACAGTATGGAGATACTTCACTCAGGATCCTCAAACTAAGCATGTTGCTATCTGTTGTGTGTGCAAAAAGCACATGAGCAGGGGGAAAGCAGGCTCACACCTAGGCATCACCTCAATGAGATCCCACCTGAAGCACAACCACAGGTCTGACTGGGAGACACACTATCAGCTGGCCAAAGGTGCCACAAATAGCAGCAGCAGAAGCACTTTAAAAAGTTCCCAGGGCAGAAAAAGAAGTAGGAAGTTATTTATGTGTCAGAGAGTGTGCTACTGCCTGCGCAAACAGTTAGTTCAGTCCAAATAACACCTATGTCTCCTGCTGCAGAGGAGTATGACAGACAACGGCAGGACACATATATTAACAGCAGCACAGATGAGGAGGTGGAGGAGGGACGTGAAGAAGGGTTGCCACCATCTACCCCACTTGGGACCACTGCTATGACTGATAAGAAATGTGTGTCAATAATCTGAGAAGGAGGATAGAGTATGACAATGGTAAAAACAATATAAATACACAAATCATACAATGCCAGTTCCCCACCACCACCACTATCATACACATCTGCCACATTGTAGGTTGTACTTTATTTTTTTATTACTTGATATCATCATGAATATGTGCCAGTGTCACTTAAGCAGAAAGTGTTGTGAGCAAAGGACAAATGCATTCTGCATGCTAACACATTTTTCAAGCAGTATTTTGCTGTAGGACTCACAACTTTCACTTTCAGCCACTTATTTTTAAACTTCAGTCCTCAGAAGAAGTAATATTACAGTGAGAAATACAGTACCTATAGCAAATATAGCGGAAAATTTGTTAATGCAAAAATGTCCTTCTTTTCACTTATTTTAACGGAAAGGCGAATTTTTTTGTGGGAAAAAAAATCGGCAAGTTTTCACAAAAAGTCATGCAGGAAATTTTTCACACTTTTCGCCCACCCCTACTCTGCTGGTCATGTTACGTCTCTAATGCCCCAAAGCAGGTCACAAAACACAATCCCATTGTCTTGCATGCAGCTGGGGCTGCTGAGTACCTGACCTTCTTCCACATGAACTAGGTTCTTGGTCTCTCCTAAATAGACACTGGGTACCTGTATGTTGGCACTCACTTGCTCCCAAATATTCCCTGAGTGTACCCAGAAGTACCCACCCCAGGAAGGGGTCACTTGTAGCCACCGAACCACACATACACTTTCTGACACCAACCTTATTCTTCTGTCCTTATGGTAGCCACATAGCCGCATACACACTGTGTCATGATTGAAATTCCCAAGGAAGAAGCTAGAGAGTGATGCTAGAATACAATGCTAAGGATTGTAGCCAGCCCCCAAACTACTCTTGCTGCAGCAGAGTTCATAGGCAAAGTTGACAACTGCATGTTGGATTTCCAACTCCAGTTGAGCAGGGGCCAAGACCAGGATGTGTAGAATGAGAAACCGGGAGAAGGGGCGCTCTGTGCAGGAGGAAGGGAGATGGATCTCGAGATGCAGATCAAATGGAATTACTGCTGGTAGAACACAGGTAATGCAGATCAAATGAGATGGCTGCTGACTGCAGTGCAGGTAAGTCTGCTGATCAGATGAAATGGCTGATGGCTGGAATGGATCAGATATATTTACTGCTGGCAGTAGCACTGAAAGTTAGACTTGCTAGTAGAGGCACAAGTAATGCTGCTCAGATGAGATGGTTGCTGACTGCAATGCAGGTAAATCTGCTGATCAAAATGAATGGTTGATGACTGAAACCAGGTAGGTCTGCTGATCAGATGAATGCTTTGCTATCTGAAACATAGAAGGGAATACCACAGAATGATGCATGATAGCTCCAGGTACTCTAGGCTACAGCTGAAACAACAGTTGAAAGTCCTTCAGGAGTAGGAAGTCAGACCAAGGCAGGACATGCTGTCAGTAGGAGAGATGGGAGATGGAAACAGAGACTAGTCTGTTGTATATCTAGAGCAGGAATCAGGAGGTAGAAGTGAGAAGGGAGGCGATCCCCAGAGGGAACACTGATCAAGCAATAGCTTCTAGCTGGCTGGCAATGAGCACGGGAAGAACAACACCACAGAGGAGACGAAATGCAAGCACAATCGGAATCAGTCAGTCTGGGTTGGTAACAAATTAGAAGGCAGGTCTGACGTGTATTACCTAACAAAAGACTAATTCAGAGTCAGGAGGCAAGCTGGGGTCAAGAACCAAGGAAGCAACAAGATGTAGAATCAGGAGGCAATCAGATAGTCAAACAGGCTAGGTCAGTAGCAGGAACACCAAAACAAGGGCAGTGCCATGTAGTAGACAAAACTCAAGCAACAAGCCAGGTTGAGGATCACTGCTTAGCATGACCAGATACTGCATCACTGCTGCAAATGTTATAACAGTTCAGTAATCAGATACTGGAAATGGGAAATATGCTAAAAATGTAATGTCCCCCACAGCAATCAGAATGAGAGAGTAGTCTCAGCACTGAGGTAATTACAACATACTGTCTGACATCATAGCCTTGTTCTGCTGTCCAGCTGGTAGCCCCTCGGGTATGTTAACCCTGGCTAACCCTGGCACACATAATAAAAATATGTTAATGGAGATTTGCTACAAGCCACCTAATATTGGGGAATTGGTGGAAGCCCAACTTTTCTGCAAATGGAATTGGATTCTAGGTCAGGAAATGTAATAATAATGGGAATTTGTTTAAAATGCTCTTAGACAAATATACTCCTCAATATATACCATTGGGGATTAAGCACAAGAGGAGTAAAGTGAAGAGAAAAGTGGCTTAATAATGAGGTTTGCAGGGAAATCAGAAATAAGAAACATGAATTTAAAGTGTTTAAGTCAAATGGGTCAGATGCATCATTTAATAAATATAAAGAATATAATAAAATATGCAAACAAACAATTAAGCAAGCTTAAATCGAAAAAGAGACAAATACTGCAAATGAGAGCAAGAAAAATTATAAACAATTCCACAAGTATATTAATAATAAAAAGGTTAAGGTTGATAATGGACCTCAGGGCTTAGACAGGTGAATTGATTAGTGAGGATAAGGCTATGGCTGGCACCATAAATACATTCTTTGTTTCATTATATACAAAGGAAGCAAAAATGACAGGCTATGGGCAAATAGACAAAACCATGGCTTACTGAGGATAAAGTCCAAAACAGACTTGAAAAAAGGTTATGGTGAATAAAGTTCCTGGTCCTGATGGTATTCCCCCAATAATATTTAAGGAACTTAGTTCAGTAATAGCAAGACCATTATACATAATATTTATTGATTTATAGTACTCTGTGATTGAAGGAAAGCTAAGGTAGTTCCATTGTTTAAAAAGTGAGCAAGATCCAAACCAGGAAATTATAGACCTGTAAGCTTGACTTTCATAGTGAGTAAAATATTAGAAGGGTTACTAACTGACAGTATTCAGAACTATGTGAAGACAAACAATATTATTAGTAGGAGTCAGCATGGTGTCATGAAGTATAGATCATGTCAGACTAACTTACTTGCATTTTACAAAAGAGTATGTAGTAATTTGGACAAGTGAATTGCTGTTGATGTATTATACTTGGATTTTGCAACAGCCTTTGAGACAGTGCCTCACAACAGGCTACTGCATAAATTAAAAGGCTGTGATATCTGTACATGGATTGAGAACTTCTTAAATGATAGATGGCAGTGAGTTGTTGTAAATGAAACCTTTATAACTTGGTCTAAAGTTATAAGTGGGGTGCTACAGTCCTGGGCACAATACTTTTACATTTTTTATTAATGATCTAGAAGTGGGAATTGAAAGTAGCTCTCAAACTTTGCTGATGACACTAAGCTGTGCAAGGATATATATACAGGGCTGGAAGTTTTTTCTCTGCAGAAGGATTTATATAAACTGAGTGGATGGGCTGAAAGGTGGCAGATGATATTTAATGTAGATAAATGTAAGGTTATGCATTTGTGCTGTAGAAACAAACATGCTACATATACCCTAAATGGAAAACAACTTGGGGAATCCTCATTAGAGAAAGATTTAGGAGTATTGATAGACTTCACAGCAGTGGGCAGAGTTACTCAGCTGCTGCAACAGCAAATAGGGTACTAGCCTGCATAAAATGAGGTGTAGATGTACTGAATGTTAATATTATTCTTCCTCAATATAAATCCTTGGTTAGGCCTCATCTGGAATATGGAGTACAATTATGGGCATCACTGCACAAAAAAGATGTCGTTGGACTGGAAAAAGTGCAGAGACATACAACAAAACTGATAAAGGGATTGGAGGGTCTGAGTTATAAAGAGAGACAAACCAAACTGTGTTTGTTTACATTAGAGAAGAGACAAGGTCAATACAAAGAACTATCCAATTAATTATTTATGCAAAGAGTTGAGCTAAGAATGAGAGGTCATCCATTAAGACTAGAGGAAAGGTGCTTTTGACTAAAACAAAGACAGGTCTTTTTTACAGTAAGGACAGTAAAGCTATGGAATTCTTTGCCTCGAGATGTTGTACTTGCACATCCTGTAACTACTTTCAAAAAAGCAATGGATGCCTATCTAGCACAGAACAATATTGAGAATTATGACATATAGCTTCAATGCAGATAGGTTGTTGATTCAGGGAAATATCTGACTGCCATTTGGCTCTGGATCAACAGGGGTGTTTTTGGCATGGACTGGAATTGATGGACACATGTCTTTTTTCTGCCTTATGAACTATGTTACCATGAATAATTTGTGCACACCTCAAGGAGGCAGAAAGGCAAGTGACTCATCACTGTATACAGTGGGACATCTGCTTTCAAAAAATGTAGCTTTTAGGGGTTATTTTGATTTTTTTTAGGTTATTTTGATTTTTTTTGCCTTCAAACTAAAGTGTTGTTACCAATTTGTGACACCAGGGAGGGATATATAGGTGTACATACATATTGGGTATCAGTGGACTCAGGAAATATATGGTAGGTATATTTTACACTTTTTTTTGTTATTATTGCTTGAGGTGCTGTAGTGTAAATTGAAACTTTTGTGTAAATTTGTGAAACCTTTTTGAAAATATATATTTTAAAAGAATTTCTTTGCTTCATAATTTTGTGTAAAAAGAAATTTCAGCTATTTTCTGATTCATAAGTTAGTTCACATTCAGGAAATATAAAAGATACAAAAAAGAGAGGGAGCACACGCTCTAAGTGTAAAATTATTTAAAAGTCCAATCCTGATAAAACCTTCACAATGACGCTTGACACCTTGATCCTTCACCGTGCCCTGAAACACCTCCTTTGGTATAGCTGTTGCACTCACCTTTTGTTGATTCCAATTCCCGACTCAAGGTGTAAACGCCTCCACTGAATAACCTTCAGTGATGGTGCACTCCATTACTACTCGTTCACCTGATCCACTCCGTTTTCAGATAGTTGTTCCCAGATCCGGTTCCGACGTTGCTATTGTTGTAAACGCTCTGTCCCTCTGTCTAGGGTTGAAGCAGTCTCCACTGGATAGTGCTACTCTATCTGACAAATTCCTCACTGAATGCAATCAGATATGTAATGAGTACTACCATATGTGTTATAAATTGAATATTTATTTCAAATAAAAAACAATATATAGCCCCAATATTGGAACTTAAAATATATGTAACATATAAAATGTATTAACTGTGCTAATACAGATAATCCTGGTATTGGCAACAAAACACCCAACATGTTTCCCAGCTATATGCTGATTCTTCAGGGGCAAAATATTTTGTTTGTCTTGTTGGTACCTTTTATATAGTCTCCCAACATCAGGAGCTCCCGCCAATCAACGTCAAATCATTGTGTCAACTGATTCTGTTCCAGTCCCGGTACACATGTGCAGTCTCAAAACCTTCTTCCGGTTAGATCTGACCAAGTCCTGGAATGCACACGTGCTCCACGACGCATATCGGGACACACATTTTTCATAATGTGTTCCAATTTTGCGTATCACAGGCCATGCATGCATCCCACATAGACTGAGCCTATTCCCACCAACTAGACTTGCTTCTCTTGAAGCAATAAGTCCGAACTCGCGCATGTCTACCAGGAACAAAACATAAACACGGACACTTGATAAAGACCAACCCTTAGAACCTTTAACCCGCACTTCACCAAGCAACTCACCAGGCTCACTGCATTGGACCACTCCACACCCTCGTTAATTTATAGAGCTCCATGGAGATGGGAGAATATTTAATTCAGGAAATATATGCTTCGATATAGTTATTGAGCTGTTTTCGTGTAGTTTTACCATAAAACCAATGGAATGAGCATTTTCATAATGGAAATACCCTTTTGTGCTCCTATTAATTGAGGGTCTCTGTAGAACAATGCATATTTGTTAACAGTGTACTCCGAAGATTCAGTGATTTAAAAAAATTATTGAAACTTTCACAACCAACATAAATGTTTTTGATATATAGTGTATGATGGGCAGTCAACCCTGGCCTCAAGAGCTACCAATGGAGTGTGTTTCAAGTTATCTCTAAATGAGTACAGTTACACCAACTAAAGTGACAAAGCAACTAATTATTCAACCTGTTGTTGTGGACACAGGTACAGTCACAGAAATTTTGCAACAAAACTGCGTCCATTGCACGGTTATGTTCCCATGCCCTGGACCACATTAGTCCCAAACTACCCAAAGTGGCCATAAATTAATGGCCCCCATATTATAAAACCTGGAACCCTTTCCACCCCCAAGTTATATTGTGTGTGTTTTTAAAAACACATATTAACATGCATGCTGGTGGTCCAGCAGTATCCATAATGCCCTGGCTCTGGTGCATTGCCTACTAGTTTTCTAAATAAATGATAACTAATACCAGATATAGGTGATTTTGAAAGCTCTCTTGTTGATAGGTTATATGGTGCCTTTAAAGAAAAAAGTTAATTTGGGCCCCCTTTTATTTTTGAACACTCTGATCTTATCAGGATAGATATGGGATAATGTATATAAATAGTATATGAAGCAATTTTGGCCTTATTTTTAATGATTTGATTTTACCAAGTTTAACCCTTCCATTGTGGGGCCGGCTGGATGTCACTGACTGCAATACTTTCCCAGCTAATATGGCAATGTAGAGGTTAATGGTGGGCCCAGTTATGTTATTGATGGGTGGCAGGGTAGCATACATTTATTTTTGAGAAAGTTAACCCCTGATATGCCAGATTATTTACATGACATCATGAAGCAACATGTTGCAAGCTGCCTAGCATATCAGACATGACATTAAGGTGACTTGTGTGAATGAGAAGTAGATAGTTAGTGCACATGAAAACATTGGTGGGACTGTGGTGGTTGGAGTCTTTTACAGCTGACAAGGCCTTTTTCCAGGCTTGGCAGCTCTGAGCTGGAAGGTTTGTCCAGCCACGAAAGGATTCATTGCAAAGGCCTTCCTGCTACAATGTAATAGCAGAATAACCATTAGCAATATGGTTTTTGGCTGTTATTTATGTACCCTGAATTGGAAAATTTGGATACATACTGTCCCTAATGGAATAGGAGAAAAAGATAAAAATGCCTTTTTTCCAACCCTTTTGCTGGCCAAACTCCCATGGGTATAATGGAAATCTAGCTTGAGAGTGGGCGATGTTAAAGGGATAGTAATACTTTGTTTTATGTTTATTTTATTTTGTAGGCATTAAAAAAACATGAAGAACGATAAGTCTTATCTCTCAAACTTTTATGGTTTGAGAGATATTCACAAGCAAAGTTTCCCCTCCCGCCCCTTTTACCTAGTGTACGCCATCTCTTCTCAGATGTGGAATCCAGTCCATAGACCAGACAGATAACAGAAGGCTACAATCTTCTTCCTAGGAGAACAATGCGAGCCCTGCCCCTCTTGACAAGTTTTTCTGTTTTTCCCCTTATCTTAATTGAAGATTGTCCCTCTCTGCAGTCTACCTGGGCACCTCCCTTCTGATCTGGCTGAGCAGTGTTACACCAGTAAAAGGGGCTGGAGGTGGATAATTTATCATTCAATTACTCTTGAACTACAACTCTGACAGAATTGAAATAACACTCTCCAAAGTCCAAATACTATGATGATTAATTAGAGCTGCTTTTATTACGAAACATTACTATCCATTTAAGGCTATAGGTCCCTTTTAAGATTTCTTTTTGCTGCAAGCGAGGTTGACAAGGCATTCCTGTGCTGCCCTCCCTAGCAGTAAAGAGGGCTTATGTAAATTAGAAATACATTTTGACCTATAAGCTTTCTAGATCTTCATTTCTAAGATAGCAAAAAGTAGAAGGTAATATGGTGCACTGGTACAGAATATAGGGTGAAAAAATATCCATTCTGCATTCATACAAACTCTTCTGGACTTTGCAGTTAAAAAAATCTTTTCTTAACTTGCTGATGCATTTTCCAACTAAAAATGTTCAGAAATAAGAAAGATAAAGAAGGATAAGCATTCATCCCTGAAGGGACGCAGGCAAAGAAATTATACCTAGACTGGCATTAGTACAATATCAGTTTTTCGATTAAGTTCCTTGGGATCCGAGTATAACATAATGTATGGCGCACTTTAAACTGCCTACTTTTATATCCTCTCTGAATTACAGATGAACTTTGATGAAAATATCCAAAGTGCAGAGCGAGATTTCAGAAGAATTGATGTAAATGTGCTGCTGCTCTTGAAGATAAAACTTTTTAATAGTTAACCTTAGGAGGCTAGTCATTAAGAAACAATGTTCCAATTGGTATTCTTTTCCTTCCTGTGAATGTTCTTTTTTTAGAAAGCTCAGTGCTGAGAACCAATGTTGCAATCTGCAGTCACAGTTACTGTGTTTCTTAACAAGTATTGCTCATAACAAGTAATTGCTACAACTTAGCTGATACTTAATATACTCTACATCTTTCTAACATATTCTAATGGTGATAAAATTAATGGAAAGAATATGATTGAAACATTAATGTAACTATTCAGCTTTGTGAACTGAATGCATTTATGAATTGATGTAATTAGTATGTCTTTTAACCCTTTGAGTGCCAGTGGGGTGTACAAGGCAATGACGAGCAATGTATTCCCCACTCTGATGCCACTCCAAGGGTTAAATGGGGGACTTTAACCTCTTGAATACTTGAAGTCTCCAAAACGTAGAAGCAGACATAGCAAAACATGATAATTGCTCTTGAATGTATATGTAGAAAAGTGCAATGGACTCACCATCAAATGAAAAGAGAGAGAGTAGTGCTCAAACCCATGCCTGATACTTTCTCACTAAGGGATGGACTATTACCCTTCAAATATAAACATCAAAACAAAAACTCTAAGTAAATATATAAGAAAAGAAAGATTAAAGAAACATAAAAAATAATACAATACAATAAAAAAATTAAAAATTAAACATAAAAAATAATAATAAAAAAGTCCAAATAAAAATAATAGCAGATTGAGAAACAAAGTGAGCTTAAGAGTCTCTTATATGGGTCTAAGAGAAATGAGATTGTAAATAAGGATTAATATAATCTTCTATATCGAGAACAATGTACTATACCCATTTTTTACTATCTCCCCAAGCTACACAAAAGCATAAGTAACCCCCGGGTCAACCGATAGTTTCGGGTATAGATTCTATGACTGATCATTTGTCTCAGTTCATTGATCTGTACCTGCAACCGCTGGTTGTATTGTTGCCCTCCTACCTAAAAGGCAGCCTTTTTTTTGTAATAGTTTACAAAAAGTGGTGTGGAAAGACACATACAGGTGGTTGTCCTGTGATGTGTCAGCTATCTATACTAGGATACCCCACCAAGAAGGGGTTAATGCCATTAGGAGTTTTTTGGAGAATGAAGGGGTGATGCCACCGGTGCAGGTCCAGTTCCTGGTGGATGAGGTCATGTTTGTCCTGGAGCACAATTATTTTTGGTTCCAGGACAGACTGTATAACCAGAGGACTGGTACCGTTATGGGATGTGCGTTCGCCCCATCATTCACCAATTTGTATATGGGAAAGTGGGAATCTATGTCCATCTGGATTAATAACCTCTTTAAGGAGAATGTCGTCTATTATAGGTGATATATTGATGATGTTCTCATTATTTGGGATGGCTCGGAAGAATTGGCAGAACAATTCGTGAACTAAATAAATATGAATAGTTTTAATTTGAAGTTTACCACTAAAATGGATGAGGCGGGTATAGAATTTCTAGATCTAATTCTATATCATGAAGGAGATAAGGTCCTTACTAGAAACTTTCGCAAAGAGGTAGATAGTAATGAATATCTACACTGTTCTAGATAAGTCATAATAAGAGATGGAAACAGAATATTCCATTAGGGCAGTTGCACAGGATTAAGCGCAATTGCACTAAGGAGGAGGACATTGAAGTAGAAACCATGGTGATCAGTAAGAAGTTTTTAGAAAAGGGTTACCCAATAGAATTATTAGACTCTGCTGAGGACAAAGTTAGGGGTATCCCTAGGGACCAACTTATTAATTATAAAGATAAGCAAGAGAAGACTAGTGACTTGATGCCATTTTTCACAACTACCTATAACTTAAGTTCCTATAAAATTGAGAATATTCTGAGGAAACATTGGCATGTCCTCATGGAGGACCCAAATTTGGGAGCCGCTGTGGGAGATAGGCCAAGAGTTTTGTTCCGGTGGAACAAGAACGTTGAAGAAATTATTGGTCTGAGTGATATATATATAAGAAAACTGAGAAATCAAGAGAGGCAGAGGTGAAACAGAATAATTTCTTGGCTGGGGCCAAGGGAATGTACAATTGTGGTAGAAAGGGGTGTAGGACTTGCTTACATTATCCTTTTAAAAGAGGAGCAGTGAATAATATTTTTAGGTCTACTAGTACAGGTAAAATGTATTCCTTTAAACAGTTTCTGAATTGTAACTCCGAGTTTGTAGTTTATTTACTCACGTGCCAGTGTGGCATACAGTACGTGGGTCGTACTACACGCAAACTCTGAGTGAGATTTGGGGAACATCTGAGGAATATCAAAAACAAGATAAATAAACATAGTGTACCTCAACACTTTATTGATCACCAGGAGTGTATGTCTGAAAATATTACTATGTTAGCAGTTGAACAAATGGCGTTAGACAGGAGAGGTGGTGATATATTGGTAAAATTAAGAAAAAGAGAAACATTCTGGATCCATCAATTAAGGACATTATATCCATTGGGACTGAATATGGAATTAGATATGGCAGCCTTTATTTGACATCTAGAGGACGGGTCCCCTTTTATACTTATATTTGGTAGTCTGTCTTGTAACTTTTATTTTATGTTTTTATATATATATATGCATATTTTTATGTGTATATATATATATTTTTTTTTATTTGTAGTATTCTCTAGATATAGGATAGGAGAGAGGTTCATTAAGAACTAATAGGGATATGTAAGATTTTTTATGTATTTAATTTAGTTATTTGTAATATATTATAGTTTTTGTTAGAACATATAGGAAGATCACATTGAGAATGATAGCTGTAGGCTCAGAGTTATTGCAGTTGGGAAGGTCTTGTTACAAGGGTTAATTTGTTGCAAGAATTACTATGCTTGCGAAGGATCAATGGCCAAATCAGATATGACATTATTTAGTTGATGGATATATTCAATTCATGCCAGTGACCTCTGTAACCCCTGAGGAAGTGGGAAAGTAGTATCCGCTATACACTTTGGGCTAATCTGAGTGATTTTGACACCAAGGTCTCTCCCGGTTGTATCTTCCGTGGAATAATAGTGACGCCACTGAACAGTGCTTAGAATTGAACATTGGAACCCTGTGCTGCGTAGTCCTTAAAGGGATAGTATTACTTCAAAATTACTATCCCTCATATTGTAGCCCTTAATAAACTGAGTTAAATGATATCAGCGGCATCTCTCAAACCTTTATGGTTTAAGAGATAGGCGCTTTCAAAGTTTCCTCTCCCTTGCTGTCAGCCCGCCTGTCCCGGGACCGGATTCCTCTTAAACAGAGCTGATATCTCATTATGGAAGGAAAAATGATTCATTGAAACAGTCTTCTGTGTGTGCTTGGTTACCAAGCACACATAGAAGACTGTTTCAATGAATAATTTTTCCTTCCATAACGAGATATCGGTTCTGCTGAAGAGCCTCCACTTGTTTCAGAGACCGGATTCTCCTGCTGGCAGCAGAACGCTGACAGCAGGGGAGAGGAAACTTTGAAAAGCGGCTATCTCTTAAACCATAAAGGTTTGAGAGATGCCGCTGGTGTCATTTAACTCAGTTTATTAAGGGCTACAATATGAGGGATAGTAATTTTGAAGTAATACTATCCCTTTAAGGACTACGCAGCACAGGGTTCCAATGTTCAATTCTAAGCACTGTTCAGTGGCGTCACTATTATTCCACGGAAGATACAACCGGGAGAGACCTTGGTGTCAAAATCACTCAGATTAGCCCAAAGTGTATAGCGGATACTACTTTCCCACTTCCTCAGGGGTTACAGAGGTCACTGGCATGAATTGAATACAGGGCTACAATATGAGGGATAGTAATTTTGAAGTAATACTATCCCTTTAAGGACCTGTGAGTAACCCCAGTTGTGTGCTTATGTGTGATTAACATTGTGCAGTATATATATGGGGGATTTGGAGCAGTACTGATTACTGTTATAGAACATACTTGGTTTGTGGCAGTCCATCCATTAGATGGAGGAAGAACAAGTGAAACTGGGAGAGAGTATAGTGTAGTTTTATATTTGATCTTGTAAGTGTGTTTTTTATTGAGAGTGTGTCTAAATAAAGCATACTCTACTTTTAGGTGGTATCCTCTTGTGCTTCTTTTTAGAGTACTGTCACCATTAAATGAAGCTGTTGCTTAACTCCAAATCCTCTACAGGGTCCAGCAGCATGATGAACTCTTGCTCCTTCAGCATATATTTATCTAATTTATCATAGGATTAAATTATCATCTACTGAACATAGATAAAAATTAACAGGAGGGAGAACAGGAAGGTCATCTATTTCATTTCTTGGGGGAAGGGGCCTAAATAATAGGTACAAAAAACAATGTTACATCACCATTAACCCCTTACTGCCCGAGGGCGTATATGTATGTCCCGAGTAGATGTCCCAGGTGGACAGAGGACGTACACGTACGTCACGGGAGTCATTGTAAGTAATGAGAAAAAAAGGTTCGTCGGGCGTTAAGTGCCAGCCGCGTGCACGCGTGGCCAGTAACTAAGGGGTTAAATACCCCCCCCAAAGTAATATCGCACACAAGGAAACAAGGGATCTAAAATTGTAAAAGAACAAGAAAGTTAAGCAGCATTAATAAAAAAGACTAAGTCTGGATTAGATCCAGCAAAGTTTCTGTCTTCATTCAGCTTAATTTAATATAGGAGATTGCCCCAAAGGCAACATCGAGCTAATACCTGCCACATGCATTGGAAGTTGGACTCCTGTCCTTATAAGCCTTATTTCCTGGTTGAAACAATGCAATCAGAACATCTGGATGTGCACTGAGAGAGCAGAAAAACTATACTGTATGGTCTCTTGTTCGAGTCACTCAGTGGCCTGAACCTGCAAACTTGGACGTTCAACACGACTGAGGTGAGTCAGTAATGTGCTGTGTGCTGTAACCCTTTGCATGGCTCTGTGGATTAAATATGCAAGGAAGTCATAAGGATGACTATACAGTATATGATAAAGCTACATTAGTTTTATTTGTTGATGTAAATTAGTGCCCAACCTACAGATGAACACAACAGTGGCCTGTAATGCATGTTTATTTTTATCTTGAGAGCCAGTACATTGCCACATTAGTATATCATATTAAATATTACACAGAATAGGCTGCTAGGCATTAGACAATCTAGACAGACTTGATGAGGAAATTGTTTAATAGTGTAATCAAAACATCTGTATGTGTTAGTTTAGTCTAGGAACAAGCAATCTGTGAAATGAAGTCTCCCCAACCACTGTGAGATCAAGAGTACAAGTGTCGTCATTTTACTGGATCCTGATATGCCCTAAACGTCAGCTCCAGAAGGCACGGAACTGCCACAATGTAATAGCTCAAACTGCAATGGGTGAAAATACAAATATTTTTATTTTATGATCCAATGAATGATTAATGTTGATACAGTGTAGCTTCCTAGTATATTTATATACATCTTGAGTGAGGGAATTGTTTTAATATACTCAATGGCTCATATATATGAAGACATAATTCTGGGACTGACCACAACTGTGGAAACTGTGAAGAGTGCAGTGGGGCTATAAGGCTGAAGATGAAGATTGGTTTTCATAAAGGCAAGAGCAATCTACATGGTCTTCTGAATTATACAGTTTCCCTTTAACTGTCAGTGTTAAATTCTGTCCATTCATTAAACACTTGGATGCAGAGCAATCTATTGGAGTCCACTGTGGCATCCAAAGTGTTAATCATTTGAATGTCAAAGTTTGCAAGGAATTGTGAAGCAATACCTTGTGCACCCCTCTGACACTGAAATGGTTAACACCAATGATGCTATAAAGCAGATATACGTATTTGTAATGCGTATGTTATGTCAGTTCTAAATAATGATAATGAAAATTGTTCCACATACAGCAAAGTGCTTTCTGTGCTTAAAGATTATACACCTTCCTGTTGGTGCTGAGACACAGCTGGACATGGAAGAGATCAAACATTTATGTTATCTTGCTGCTATCATTAGGATAAGTGAAAATATATCTACAGAACAAAATAGTATTGTTTCTGCACAGACTAATAGTCTTTGATTGCTAGAATGAATATTTTAAGAAATTGTCACAGTAAGGCAGTCTTTCAAATCTCATTTAATCCTTGATACAATGCTACAGATGTGGCCTCCTCTGTAAGTGTACAAAATATATATCACATAATACACTGTGATCCGTTTAACAAAATAATCACTTAAATGAGAATTATATATCAATGTCCTGCCAAGGTCCTGTATGGAGGATATCTATGAAGTACTAGTAGAGAAATTCGGTGGCAAGAAATCTGAATTAATAAAATTACTCTGGGAAGAAATTAAAGTTCATAAATTACCACTGATTTAATAGGGGTTTAACCCCTTGAATTTCAAGAGTGGTCTGCAATAAAAACCCCTCTTGCATTCAAGGAGTTAAAGACCTCTTTTAAATTAATTGGAATTTAAATGTGTCTCCTATGATTCACATTTTGGTTCACTCCAAGATTACCCACTTTTTCTTTTATACATACTGCCCACAGTGACTTAAGAGTCACATGGTTTCAACTGTTAAACCCCTATTATCAAGAAGCAGTCCCATTTAGGATCTATCTACAATATCTAGAAATACCAATCAGTTTCTTTCATATTAATGTATACATAATAAGGAGATGTACTAATAAAACTGCACACCAAAACAAGAGTTGGAAACCATTTACTAGTGCTGTGTCTGCCTAGTAACTATTTACTAACATGTTCTCCGAAAACTGACACTTTTACCAAGGCAGGGGTCAAACTACCACTGGTGTGGCAGGTGTAAAGAACTGGGGCCCAGCCAACTTTAGGGGCCCATTAACCCTTTGAATGCCAGAGGAGTACGCAAAGCATTGTGAAGAAATGCATTGCGCTCCCATCTGGCACGCAAAGGCTTAATGCTGAATACAGAGATAGTACTTTGTAGTGAATCTTGAGCCCACAAATTATTTTGCACCAGGACCCTAAATCACTAGGTCCTCCACTGTGCCAAGAGAGAGTAATGTAGGAGAGTATGAGCAGTCTGTGCTTTGTGTTCCTTTGCATCAGTGAAAGAGTTATATGACAAAATATCTATAAAAACCTAATGTATCCACAAACATGAAACCTTTTCGTACCTAGATCATTTTGCACCCGGGGCCTCAATCGATACTTGGCACCCTCCGGTTTAAAATGTAAAAAACACCCACAAAAATGTTAACTTTTTCAAGAAAATGTATTGCACAGATTTGTAAACTGCATATGGTACTGTATACTAACTTGAAAAAATAAGTCTAAAGGGATAGAAATACTCATTTTTTTGGAATTTTAAATTGTACATATTGAAAAAATAAATGCAGTGATGTAAGTCCGGTCTCTCAAACATGTATTATACATGTTTGAGAGATGGGACTTACATCATTGCATTTATTTTGTAATATGTACAATTTAAAATTCCATAAAATCAAGTATGTATTACTCTTCCTTTAAAAAAATAACATTTACTGAACAGGTATGCTTTCTATAAAGAACAAAAACAGATCTAAATTGACCGCTAGTAAGTAAACCTTTACTGGACAAATCTACTCCTTTCTATATAACAAAAACAGATCCAAAGTGCCCACCAGTCTATTTGGCCAAATTACCTTTGCTGAATACACTGGTAGGCACTTTAGATCTGTGTTTTTGGTCTATAGAAAGCAGTAGATTATTAAGTAAATAACATTTACTGCACAGATAATATACTGCAGTCTCTAAAGAAAAAACTGTCACAGATCCAAAAGTATATAAAATATAATATCTTCGCGCTATTACAAGCTAAATATCAAATAAAATAACTGATGCCCAGATCGAGTTCATGGATCAGTCTATTTGGCAAAAGTAGTTTGAAAGGAATCACATCCTCTGCCTTCGAGCCTTAATTTCAGCAAATTGATCAATGACTTCATCAAAGCTAATCTTCTTTGCATATTCATGTTCTATTGAAAGTATAGCCAGATTTGTCAATCTTGTCTCATTCATGGTGGAGTGAAAGACATTTTTTATCAATTTTAATTTGGAAAAAAGTCTTTCACATGAAGCAATGGACACACACAGAGTCAAAAAGAATTGTAAACATAGTGACCAGTTTGGCAGAGATTCACAAAAATCCCATTTAATAATGAACCCTAGGAACTGCAATACCATCCATTTCTTCGCCTCTTCAACGCTTATCTTGGCAGCTTCCAAATGCCTCTGAAGGCATTCAATTTCCACACAGATGTCTTCATTAGAGAATTCATCAAAAATCTCAGTAAATGTTGTGGTATAATTCCGCAGATCGTTTTCTGTTGCAGCAACCACAGTGTTTGGCTGAATAACAGGAAACATTGAAAGGATTTTTTCAATTGCCATAGAACGAATTTCCAACTCCTGATGAAACCGATCAAGGCACTGAAATATAGCCTTTTTTATTTCCTCTAGCAATGTGAGACTAGCATCCTTTGCCTTCTCTCCTGGCATTGTTTTCCGGAGCTTTACTCTCTCCATAGAAATGTTCAGTTCCTCACACGTGGTAGTTGCCTTCTCCACAATTTCATTGCGCAGATCTGTAAGAAACAATTTCAGAGCTTGTAGCTTCACAAGGCACTTCAAGAGTGAGTCCCAGTGTTTGCAAATATTTCTGTGTGATATTAACTTCTTCTAGAACTTCACACTAGAAAGAAAGATAACACAAAAAAGTAAAATCACAAACAGCAGGCAGCAACATCTGAGCTGATCCTCTTGTGTCCATATTTTCTTTGGGATTACACAGTTTTTCCAGTACTGAAGCAAGTTTTTCAAAATATGCCCTCACTGGCTTCACAGCATCATAATGAGCGCTCTATTTTGTTTGTGAAAGTCTTTTCACTGTCACACCTAAATTTTCCATCTTCAATTCCAAACGATGTGTAGAAACAGAAAAGAAGGAATACACTCTCTCAAATGTTCCAAAAAAAAGTCACACAGGAAGCAACACTTCCAAATGAGTGCACCCCGCAAAGGTTCAGAGAATGGTTTGCACATGGCATAAACAAAGACTTTGGATTAATCCAAATCTATTTTATCTTTGCCTGGACAACACCATGAATCCCTGCCATAGTCGCATCATATCATATCCTTGACCATGGCAAAGACTTATGTCCAGTCCATCTTCCTCCAGATGTTGCAGGATATTTTCTGTGAGCTCAGCAGCAGTCTTTCCAGCAATAGGAAAGAAGCCCAAGAATGATTCCTGTACTTCAACATTGTCACCTTCAGTATGGACATATCTGATCACTTTGCACATCTGATCAATGCGGGACACATCTGGAGTGCTGTCAAAAATAATTCCAAAGCACTTTGCTTTCTTGATATCAGCAACTATTTTCTGTTTCAGATTGTCCAGAAGACAAATTCATTCTGAATGTTTGGTAAGAAATAGGAAGTAATTATCTTCTGAGATACAATAGAATGTTTCAGCCTTATGAAATGTTCCTTTAACACTGGATCATAATTTGAGAGCAATTCTACCAATTCCAAGAAGTTTTCTTTGTTTGCCGATGACATGGTCTCTCTATGACCATGAAAATTAAGATTCTGGTGAGCCAGAAAAAAAGGTTACATCCAAGAGGTGACGCACATTGCTTTTCTCTTTGTCCACTGTTGTTTGATGGACATGATCAAGGCATTTTTGTAGCTTCAATCCTGTTCTCAAGGTCTTCCATTTCTTCAAACATGCGAGATGCTACTCAGAAGCCTCATGATCAGACACCTTTGGGTCCAGCTTCCACCAGACCCGAAAACCTGTAACAAAACTGGATGCTACTGTTATTTTTTCATCAAGAGCAAAAAGTCTGCAACAAAAGCAAAACAAACTTTCTTTTGAAGGCAAGTACACTATCCACGTTCTAAGAATTTTCTCGCCATTTGGCAGAGCCTTATAGAACCATGCAGTGGTCAGCTGTCGACTCTTCCCTTTGGATTTCTCTCCTTGCCTTTCAACAGCACTGAAAGGCCCATCTCTATTTTGGAAAGGTTTACTTCCCCTCTTAATAAGGTGCACTCTTAAATCATCTGGAGCTGGAACTGGCCAAGCAGATACATCAGATTAAACTGATAGTCTAACAGTCTCCTCTTCTTCATCAGAGTCTTGCTGGTGCAGGCTTGTGCTGGCATCTCCTTCCTCTATATCACTTTCACTGCTTGAAGATAAATTGATCTTCTCCAATACTTGCACTTTCACATATGAATCTTCTTTAGAGGATACTTCTATTTCCCTCTTGGATCCACCAGATTGAATGTCTTCACCACTTCCTACTGTGCTAGATGCTGAAGGTGTGACATATTTTAAAATTGATCCAAACATTGCCTCAGCTAACTTTTCTCTTGCCTTCTTCATTTTTCATTGCTGAAACCCACTTGGGCGATTTCCCTTCATATTGATGTTTTCTGCAAAATATCAAAGTATATTTTGGTCGTAGGGTTGGTCAGTGGGAAGGAATCTCTCTTTCTCTCTGTCCTATGTTTTTCCTCACAGATTTTCTTTAAAGGGAAAGTAATGTTTAATTTAAAGATTCTTTAATATTGTATGCATTAAAAAATAATTATATCGATGTAAGTCTTATCTTATCAGCGCTCTAGCTGACAGCGGCTGATTCCGATCATTTGACCTGATGGTGGCTCTTCAGCAGAGCCAAAATTGAGTTAATTAGAAATAAATACTGCATTGGAATGGTCTACAAAGTATTCTTGCAAACCAGGCTTGAAATCTGCTGCTGTCAGCTAGAGCGCTGACTTCTCTGAAACAGCCCAGAGGGGGGAACTTTAGCCATTTATATCTCTCAAACCATAAAAATTTTAGAGATAAGACTTACATCAATATAATTATTATTTAATGCCTACAGTATTAAAGAAACTTGAAATTAAACATTACTATTCCTTTAATTGATAAAGTTTATACAAAGACCTCACCTGACCTGCATATTAATCCTACTAGGATCCAATCCTTAATGTCAGTGAGATATTGCTGCTACTACTACGGCCTGAGCCAACATACCACATAGGGAATTTGGTGTCTATGTGCTTATGTTTGTGTGTAATCTCCATTTAGTCCTAATCATTTGGTAAGCTTGGTCCTGTATTTACCAAATTATTTTAGGTTAGGAGTCAGGACTAAATGGAGATTACACATAGACATTTTACATAAGCACATAGACACCAAATTCCCTATGTGGTATGTTTGTTCAGGCCGCAGTAGTAGCAGCAGCAATATCTCACTAGGATTGGATCCTAGTAGGATCAATATGCATTGCACCAGGTCAGTGAGGTCTTTGTATAAACTTTATAAGATCAGTGAGATTTATAGGGATATGATTCCAGCATAAGAATGGACATCATTTAGCACTGCAATGGCCACTTGCAAGTGTCTGCACTTCTACAGTATTAATATACCAACATATAAAAAAATCTGGTTCTGAAAGGGTTAAATCCCAGAGCAAATGATGAACATAATTTTAATGCTAGGAATGCCTCCACTAAATTGATTTCCAATGCAATAGAGACCACTCTGTCAATACTCCCCTAAGGTATAGTTGGTTTGTTCCAGTATTCCGCTTCTTCCTGAATATGGCCCTTAATATCAAATGAATGCTGTGATTGATACAGGAAGCACCACTTAAACTATGGGTCATGATTAATAAGCTAAATAAGTGCAATTCTGGAGCAAACCAAATGCAACATAGGCGAGAAATGAAAATTCCATTGATTTAACCCTTTAAGTGCCATAGAGGTACTCAAAGGGTTAAATAGAACTATTGAAGACCTTGAATATCTGAGAGGTCTCCAACCAACTGCTGTGCAATGTATTGAAGACCTGTCTAGTATTCAAGGTGGTTAAAATCCCCATTTAAAGCAATAGGAAGTTTTATATATCCCCTACAGTGGAGTTGCTTTGCTCTGGAAAGAATTGCTCTATACATTATGGAGTACAGGCCTATATATCCTGCAGTTACCTCATACTAGACATTGGTTCTCACTCAGTGAAGTACTTGGGTTTCTTCTTTGTGGTGAAAATCCCCACAAAGGGCCATATGTTCAAAGAAGTAGTGAAATAGCTTTTGTCGTAAATAACGACTTTTCAAACTACAGTGTCGTTGGGATCATTAATATTTTCAGAGAGTGTCGGTAGTGATCAGAAATATGTTTGTCCTGACTGAAACTGTCGTATGTAACGACAAAAAAGTCTTACCTAAAGACAAAAATGTCTTCACTAATGACAAAAATGTCTTAACTAATGACAAAAATGTCTCAACTAAAGACAAAAATTCTCACATTCAGAATTCACATTCCGTCCACTTTTTTCTTAATGTGCAAATTTTCTCTTTTGAAAGACATTTTCTTGTTGTTAATTACGACAAATTTTGTTTTCCTCTATACGACACTGGAGAATAGTTTAGCCACGCCCTTGCCCCTCCCCTTTGCCTGTCAATTCTGGAGTTGTGTCGTACACAACGGACATTACTAGTTTTTTGTCGTATACTCTATAGAAAATATGTCATTCATGCATACAATGACTTATTTTTGTCTTTCATACAACGCTTTTTTGTCGTTATCCCTTTGAACTAGCTAGACAAGTGTCCTAGTCTTGTTGTGTTAAGCCACTTTGTGTCATAACACCCACACCGCTGTTCACAGCTGTTCAGATACACAAGCATAAAACACCAGAGGACAAGGCTTTAAAGACCAGAGGCGCCAGGACTCAAACAATCATTGATGGCTGACAAAAGATAAGTGACCGGGGGGGGCGGTATTTGAGCATGGCAGTATTGTTGCTGATTCAAGTCATCCTTGTGAATTAAGCCTTTGGGGAAACATGCAAAATTGGAAGGTCAGCAACTTTGTAAAGAAAAAAAAACAAACCTGTATCACAGCAGAAAAATAAAAACGTGTTTTTCTGAACCTGATGTTATACTGCTATACCCAACAAATACCAGGGTGCAAATGAACACAATTCAGCACAGAATTAAGCATTTTAATACTTAGTGGTATGCAACACATGCTACATACAAATATTGCTATATGCATTGCACAAAGCTTTAGAACTCAAATGGTTAAACACAAGTGGTTTATTCCAGGACAACCGATAATCCTATAAAGACTAGAAGGGTATTCAATTCATTGCTTCAAAAATGTCTTACATACCCCTCTGGTCCCATAGGGTTAAAAAGAATGGTGTAGGAGAGAACCCTGGGATAGGATCAATCATTACTCTGAACACATGAGGTATGTTTAGAATGGGGTGGGCAACATGTGGCCCTCCAGCTTCCAGTTTGCAATGTCCTCAGCTGAAGATGGCAGCAATTGTAGCTTGACCACAGTTGGGGAGCCACAGGTCGTTCATCCATGGAAAAGAATACAAAATCCTACAGCAGACTATTGGACACAAGAGTGTGGGTGAGTGTGACAGAGAATCATTAGAACTTTCTACAAGACTTCAGAATGCCAGGACCAAAGGAATCACCAGATTATCACTGTATTAGTCTACTGGTGGATTATTCAATGAAAAAACAAAATCCTAAAGTTTTCAAAAACTACTTGTTTCTTACCACTTGTAAGTTACCAGGCAGTAGGCAACTCAGCTGCTAAAAAAAAAGCCTAGGCCTGGGCACCAGCTGGCTCTCCATGATGCGTCCTGACTTGTCTCACTCCTCCTAGGCGAGGCTCTCTCCTACTGCTCTGATGGCTACAGTTTGGCACCAACTCTTCGCGTGCAACAGCATGCTCAGGGCCGGTCCCGCTGGGGCCATGGACCCAGGCGGCATTCTGACAGGAGTGGCAATTGGCCGCCCCAAGGCATGTTATTTTTATGCGCAGCATCTCCCCACTGCCCATACTGATGACGGCTGGGACTGTGTCACATGCGGAGATGCCGTGTGGTGCATGCTGTGTCTCCGTATGTGACACGGTCCCGGCTGTCATCAGTGCGGGCAGTGGGGAGACTGAGTAAAAAAGCAGGAGAAGAGCCAGACAAGCAGAGAAGGGAGGGAGCGAGTCAGAAGGAGAAGAGAAACAGGCAAGAGGGGGAAGAAAGAGGCACAAGGAGTGAAAAAAAGAGGCGCAAGGGATGAAAAGAGGGGAAAAGAGAGGCACAAGTGGTAAAAGAGGCACAAGGGGTGAAAAGAGGGGAAAAGAAAGGCACAAGGGTTGAAAAAAGAGGCACAAGGGGTGAAAAGAGGGGAAAAAGGAGGCACAAGGGGTGTAAAAAGGCAAGGGGGGAGAAAGAGGTACAAGGGGTATAAAAAGCTAAGGGGGGAGAAAGGTACAAGGGGTGTAAAAAACACACTACAGTTCTATGTGGTTTTAGGGGCAGGAGATGAGTTAATATAATTAAGGATGTGAAGTGTTTTGGTGGGCGTGGTTGTGGTCTGCGAAGGGGGGGCAGCATTTCATCCTTGGACCCAGGCAGCACAATGTCTTGGGCAGGCCCTGATTGCGTTCCACCCTATATAGCACAGCTGTCAGCCTGCATGGCTGCGTCACACTCACACACTGCAATGCTGATGTTGGTTACCTAGCCCCCCTCCTCTGACAGACCGTCTTCTATCATAGAAGTTCTATGGGCATCTATCTGGGCGGGCTGCTGACGCTGTGCATGACTCACACGCGAGGCGGCAAAATTCTAATTAAAGGACAACTGCACTGTTGGGTGCACCACTCTAATGAGTGGTACCCGTGGCGGACCGCACCCCCTTAGTACGCCACTGAAAAGGTGAAAACATCCATCTGTACAACCAACTGATAAAATAGTGATAATTCATGTTAACCCTGCCTTTGAAACTCAACATATAGTGCTCCCATGACCTTCTTTTTCCATTTAAATTCAACAAATGTTGCTCCCATTAGACATTTTTATTCTCCAATTTTATGTGACATGCCCTTGTTGTATTTGTATTGCATAATTAACCCTATGAGTATCAGAGAGTTAGCAATGCATTGCAATGCATTTGCTACCCGTCTGGTACTCAAATGGTTAATAGGCAAGGTATGCAGCTGCATACCTTGCCTGTATATGTGTAATACATGTTATTGTATTTTGTATATATATATATATATATATATATATATATATATATATATATATTTTTTTTTTTTTTAATAGTTCAGACCTCAAGGGGGGCATCGGTACCCCTCCTGATACCCCCCCCCCCAGCATTGATCAACTATCCAGTAGGATAGGTGATCAGTGTGGGAGACAGTTGCCGGCTTTTTTAATAAAGCGCATATAAGCTATGTGTAAGATAGGTTATATGCACTTTTACTAATATACATTGATTTCAGACCTCAAGGGGGGCATCAGGACCCCTCCTGATACCCCCACCCAGCCTGGATCACCTATCCAGTAGGATAGGTGATCCTTGGGGCGACAAGGAAGGCATTTTCTGCCTTCCTTTATTACTACTGGAGCGGCTGTATAAGCCGGCTCCAGTAGAAAGCTTGTAGTGAACCTTGTCAGTGGGTTCATTCATGAGAAGCACAGTGCTGTGCTTTCATGAATGAAGCAATCACCTGGTCATTAAAAAAACAGGCGATTAATTCATTCATGAAAGCCCAGAGCTGCATTTCTCATGAATGAACCCAGTGACGGGGTTTACTACAAGTGTTCTACTGGAGCCGGCTTATACAGACGCTTCTAGTCTGCACTGTTTGGGAGTATTTTACAGTATTTCTAAATCATTCTGTTAATGCTTTGATCATTTTGTGGTATGGTTGTTCAATGTGTTTGTGGAAGAGGAGTATTATGATATGATTTTTTTCTCTACATAGACTAAATTACAGGCTGTGACTGAAGGATTTGCACATTGCAAAGTATTGCACTATGCACCCCTCTGGCACTCGATGTGTTGGATGCTGGGGATTTCTCCAATTCATTGCTTAAAGGGGTTAGACCAAAGGGTTAGGACCTATGGTGAGATAAGGAGATGTAAGAAAAAAGGAGATAAACATTACACTGTGAAAAGTTCTCCAATTCTGATGCCATTCTATGAAGCCAAAGCACGAACATATCTCCAACATGAATGCATTGGCTTCATAGAATAACTTAAGAATTGGAGAGTTTATTCCTCTGGAGAAGTTATCTCCTCATTTTGGTTGGTTGGGAATGATGGGAGTTGTAGACCCAACAACTAACAGTCCAACAACTGACTACTCCTGGATTAGTTCTAATTACTCTAACTACTCGTTAGACATTGCTTCACAGAAATATATGCTAAAAATATGAACATTTCAATAAGGAATATGGCAATATTCTTCAAACGTCACCCCTATCACTATAACCAATTAAGATTTTTTTTGCACCTCAAATAGAATTTCTAGATACATACTAATTAGTTTATGTATAAAAGATTGTCAAAATTTGTGTCCTACATTCCCACTTTGTTCCGAATCTAACAAGAGATGAAGGAATAATTTATCTAGTTCATGATTCATACAAACCCTGTCTGATCATTTACTCTGAAACAATCTGTGAATTCCTACAAATTAGTTTCCTACTTGTTAAAAGTGTTATGTTAAGTGAGAGACAGACGGGCATTGATTTATTTTGAGTTATTCAATTTTTGTAAGTTTGAGGGGACTGGGGGATAAGATTTTTTTCTTTGCATTTGATCAAATTATCTGATACATTCAAGGTATTTAACCCTTTTAGTGCCAGAGAGGTATCCAATAATTGTGTTGCAATGCAATGGATTCCATGCTGGCATTCATAAGGTTAATCTTAATATGTGGTTCATTTCATACGTATCATGCATAAGTAACAATTTATAGATTTACTAGTGTAAAAGCCTGTGTACATGGGCCAAGGTCCAGGTGATGTTAATCCTTTGAGTGCCAGAGGGGTACACAACGCATAGCTTTGCAAAGCGTTGCGTACCTCTCTGGCACTCAAAGGCTTAAGAGGCCGGTCCTGCTCTGCGTCCTGCGGCCGACACAGTCATGCATTGTGGAGACTACCCGAAAGCACAGAATGCTCCCAGCATTCCTACACCTTCCAGCATTCTGTGCATTTGGGCAGTCTCTGCTGTGCATGATGGCTTCTGACAAACATCCTAGTGAATTATTATATAGGATGGCTAATATCAAGGATGATTTGTTCAATATTATTTAAAATAAACAGAAATCTTTACATAGTTTATTAGAATTGGCCAGTGAAAAAAGTCAGATGGTTCATTCATTTCCACTTATAATTAATTTCCACCACATCCACAGTAGTTCTTCAACCATTTAATTAATATTCCACAGAAGATCATCTAACACATAAACCAGGGCTGTTTTTATGCTGTACCTTTTCCAGAAACCAAACTGTACTTTCTCCACAAAAGGCTTATTGAACTAATGATAACATTTGAGGAAAATACTTTACGAAATTACTTGATGAATTCACAGTTTTATTCCTTATAGAAAATTTTACATTGTGAGTCCAGGGCTGGATTTCGTAAGACAAGGTTCTAAATTCTGCCTGCTAAAGTCATGAGAAGAAGCTTTTTTTTAGCCCTTTTCCAACTTTTACTATTCATTTAAGGCTGTTATGAATATAAAATTTTGCAATTCTGTATACATACAAATGTTTCAAAAAAGCTTTGCAAATGTCTATTCTGCTATCACATCTTCGAATGGTGGCCTATGATAGTAGAAAATAAACAGGGAGAAAAAGGACAGGAAGTGCCCCAGTGTTGAATAAGATAAAGTGTAACCTCAACAACTACACCACAGTGAGTTATACTCGCAAAGGTATTTGCTGTTATTTCACATATGTGGAGAACAGCTACTCACTCTTCTGGGGAATATTAGCACTGCCCCAAAACAGCCACACTTGGACTGACTCTCTGGATTGACTGCAGATCCAAACTCCATTCTCCCACAACACTCCACTATATACAGAAAGAAACAGAGGGTGCCCAATGGTGCAATATAGTCAAACATAAACTAAAATAAATGGGTACTCACATATAGAGTGGTCAGTGGGTAGAACAGCTGATACATGCACTGGCAGAGAATATAAGCCGTCTCCTTTCAGCTTGTTATTGATTTTATACATTCTTAATAAAAAGCTTTTTTATACTTCAGAGGCATCTGAATCATCTTTCCACTTGAGCAGCTGAAAGTCTGGTGCAACCCAAATGGAGACGGGTTATATTCTCTGCAGGCACATGTGTCAGCTGTTCTACCCACTGACCACTATATATGTGAGTACCCATCTATTTTTATATGTACATATTAAAATGTGTTTAACTATATCATACCATTGGGACTCCTCTGTTTGTTTTTTCTGTATATGGCCTATGAAAGGCTCCCTTTTGTGATCAAACACATTTTCCCAGGCTTGGCACTTTGGGACTCAAAAAGCCAAGACCACAGCAGCACCCCCCCCCCAGTGTCCCCGTGTTCACTCAACTATCCTCCCCACACTAACTCATTTCCCCTTAACCACTTTGATGCTAGGCAGTTTGCAAGGCATTGCTGTGCTGTCTGGCATCTGAAGAGTTAACTCCTCACCACATGCCACATTTCTCTTCTTTTGCTGCAGGCATATAAAATGATGTCAGATTCTAACAACATACCATTCTGTGTTTTTGAGAGGGGGAGAAAGCAGCACATTTAAGAGATAGAGAAACCAAGCTATTAAAGTGGAGTTGAAGCTTAGTTTAGGGAGTCATGTAGGCAGGAAATCTGTTCTCTGTATTAGAGGAGTTTGACCCCAAATACCCCCAAATTCAGTGTGACTGACCGGAAAGAAACAGTCACCCATGTTCCTAGTTTCATCCTAATCTGCCTCTTATCTCTGTGCTAGGGAGCCTGGGGATGTCAGACAGAAGCAACAGAGGTTTACCCCAAATACCCCCAAATTTTATGGTACCAAGTAGACACAGGCAGCTGTGACCCAAGTTCCCTTTTGATCTGGCTGTTATCTTGTTTTCAGGAAAGTCTGGTGGTGTGAGAAGGAAGAAAAGGAGAATTACCCCAAAAATTCTGTGTGACTGACAGGAAAGAAACAGGCAGAGAGGATCCATGTTTTTTCATGATCTTGCTGTTATCTCTATGCTAGGAGAGCCTGGGGGATGAGAAGGAAGTAAAGGAGTCTTATCCCAAATATCCCAACAGTTTGTGTTACTGAGTAGACACAGGCAGCTGTGACCCAAGATAATTTTTGATCTGGCTGTTATCTCTGTGTCTTGGGAGTCTGGGGATGTGAGAAGGGAGGAAGGGACAATTATCCCAATTACCCCCAAATTCTGTGTGACTGACTGGGAACATAAATGGGGAGGTGATTCAATTTTTTTCATGCTCTGGCCGGTATAGAAATCCTTCCTAGGAGACCCTGTGTGAGAAGGGAGCAAAGAAGATTTAACCCAAATACCCCAAAATTTTGTGTGACCAAGTAAACACAGGTGGCTGTGATTCAAGATCCTTCATAATCTTACTGTTATCACCAGCCCTTCAGACATGGACGCTGGTGACGTGCCTGGATCATAACCAATCCTTAAAGGGATAGTAATACTTCGTTTTAACTTTATTTTATTTTGTAGGCATTAAAAAACATGAAGAATGATATAAGTCTTATCTCTCAAACCTTTATGGTTTAAGAGATATTCACAAACAAAGTATCCCCCCCTGTTCAACCAGATCAGAAGGGAGGTGCCCAGGTAGACTGCAGAGAGGGACAATCTTCAATTAAGATAAGGGAAAAAGCTGAAAAACTTGTCAAGGGGGGAAGGGCTTTCATTGTTTTCATACAAAGAAAATTGTCCCCTTCTGTTATCTGTCTGGTCTTACAACCAGATTCACATCTGAGAAGAGATGGCTTACACTAGGTAAAAGGGGCGGGGAGGGGAACTTTGCCTGTGAATATCTCATAAACCATAAAGTATTGAGAGATAAGACTTATATCATTCTTCATGTTTTTTAATGCCTACAAAATAAAATAAAGTTAAAACGAAGTATTACTATCCTTTTAAGGAGGTTAAAGAACTGATGTTATGTGTTGCACCCTGCTGGAATATACCAAGCCTCAGTTATTTCTCAAGGATGGTTGTGTCAATATTACTTAAGTAGGAAGTTAGTGTTGTGGGCAAAGGAAAAAGGCACACAGCATTCAAACTATTTTTTCAAGGAATATGTTGCTATAGAAATGTATATTATATATTGAGTGCTTCGCAAGAGTAAAAGGATATTAGTATACCAATAAAAATTAACCACTTCTTCACCAGTGTTGTATGAAAAAATATCTTGTTTGTTCTTTTCTTCCGGATTAATATAAAGAGAAATCATGGAAGAAATATGCATGTAACATATTATAATTAACAGCCCTGTAATATAACCTTATATTGCCAATTGTATATTCCAATAATTATTTACTTCTTGATCAACAGGACGGAATCCCAATATCTAAAAAATAATTCTCCCTTACCATAATGCATGCATAATAATATTTTAATTAAAAAAAAATCACAATATGTAAAATCGGTACAGGATCATATAGAAACACAAATTACCAAATAAAAAAAATACAAAAATAAAAAATATAAAATAAAAATAAATAAAATATATTAATCAGTAAAATAAACTTGTAAAATCTCATTGTTATGTGGAGTCAGACTAGGGCTCAAGAGTAAAGCTCTCCAATGTACTGGGGTCTCACTGGATAATAACCACAGATCTATCTCCATCCACTCTTAGATCCTGAATTGGTCCATAACCAGGGTGGCGGGATTCACTCAAGGTCTCTCACTGGTGACATCCACTGTTGGTATCTCTTCACTCAATCCCAAGACGTACTCCACTACACAATATTTCACAAATATACAGTGGTATTAACAATTGACAGCTGAGCCCAATGCAGTTATTGGATGTCATACATGGACCACAGGTCAATCCTATTCAACTGGGAATGGACACCGGTATCCTAACTCCGGATCCGTTACCAATAAGCCATCTGTATTCTCTAACTAGAACTTACTGAACGATTCCACTCAACCCTGGTAGAGAGGAACACATCTAGTTATGATGTTATCTTTCAGTCTCCTTCCATCATGAGGTTAACTCATGATCTTCCTGCCAGAATATTAAGCTTACACCTTTATTTGTACATGCAAAGCTGATCTCGTTTCCAGGCAGATTTTCTTGTTTCTTTTGATAGTGTGTTTCCTTATCATCAGTAGAGATGGGCAAAAATTGTTGCCTCAAACTGAAATCGGTGAATAATAGCACTTCCCACTTGGCAAATAATTTCCAGCAAAAAAGTGCAGATTTTCCACTTTTTTCCACCTAGCTCATTCCATTGAAATCAAAGGGAATGTTAAATTTATACACAACATATAGCAATTTTTTTTTTATTTAGTAAAGGCATAGCATAAAAGGGGCATAAGGGTACCTGTGTTGGTGGGGTGTGAGGAAAGAATCAGTTGAACAGGGAATTTTTTTGGGGGGGTTGTTTACTGGGATTGGGGGGCAGTTAATACAAAATAAATACTAAATGTAAATTAAAAAAAATCCTAAGACATGATATAAAAGGGGTCTGAGGAGGGTGCCTCTGTTGGTGGGTGGAGTCTGGGGAATTAATCAGTTGAACAGGGATTTTTTTGGGGGGAAGTTTCTTAACTGGTATTGGGAGGACAGTTAATAAAAAATAAATAAATAAAATATGAAATTTGTATGTAAAGTGAGAGAGACAGGAACCTCCTGACAAAAGCTGCCACTGGGGTGGACTGATACTTGACTTGATATAGTATTTTGTAGAGGATGAGGAAACATTGATTTGTAGGACTTATTAGAGGCACAAGCCCTGAAGAAAGACTGATTTGTAGAACTTAAGCTTGTTTGCCACAAGCCCTAAGGAAACATTGATTTGTAGAACTTGGGCTTGTTAGAAACACACTCCGAAAAATTATTATTATTTTTTTTTTTGTAGGACTGTGATTTTTTTTTTTTTTTTTTTTAAGCACAAGTCCTGAGAAAAAAAAATCCATACTGGCCTAGTGCCAGCAGGTGATGTCCTGATGGCCAGTGGTGCGTCTGAGGCAGTATCAGCACAATAAGTAGCCCCCAGTGTATGTGGAGAAAAGAAAAAGTTGACCAATAATTCTTCTTCACCTGCCCCTCCTCCAAAATCATCGGTGTATTGTTATCAGAATAGAAATTTTCCCCTTGAGAGCAGGAAATGTGCCTTTCATCAGCAACTGCAATGTGCACAGTGTGTGTGTGTGGTAAATAACACCTGGGGTCACAACTAACTATATCCAGACACCATGACACCTGAACCCAAGTACTGCCGCTGCCACTATACCCCTTGTCCAGACTCCACTAAGGACACATGACAACTTGCTGATAGTTTAATAGTAATGATGAACCCTCCCTTCCAGCATCTGAGCATATTCTGCGGGATGGAATCTCCTCAGATGCCGCTTGATGCCCTGCTTGCAGTGCACCACACAGTGTGCAATGGGTAGAGCTAAACTGCTACATCCTAACATCAACAGAGTGGCTATCATTTGGCAGGGGAGGTAACAATGAACGAGGTGGATTGGCAGAAGATGTAGTTACCCTAGAGGAAGAAGGCAATGGTGATGGCGAGCTAGTTGTTTTGCTCGTCATGGAACTTCCAGTCTCTGCCTGTGTTTCTCTATTCTTCCTCCTCTTTGATCTCCACCTCACCTCTTGTTGCCCATCTGGACAGTCAGGGGATACAGCAACAGTGGTGCTTGATTTCTGTGGTGGATGTCTAACATGTTTGACATAAACGTCATGGTGTCTGTTTTTCATGTGTGATTTCAGGGAGGTTGTACCAAGGTATGTTCCCTCCTTTCCCCTTCTCACTGACTTGTCACAAATTGTGCACAGTGCCGTTGGTAATGACTGCTCTGTGCCTGCCCCATGACTTCAGGGAATAGGGAAAAGATGGAGAAGAATGGCCTTTTTCTTCTTCTTCTCCACATTCCCCTTCACTGTCTGTGCTGGCAGAGGATGATGTTGCTGCTGTTGCTGCTACTGCCTCAGAATCAGCATTGCATTTAGGACCAGGAGTATTGCTACTGCTGGCAAGTGAAACCTGTCCTAGTCCCGCATTGCTTGTTCACCCCATTCTCACTGTATCCACGGTGGTCTGTAGCACACTAACTTGCTCCTTAGCATCCTGCTGCACTTGCAACTAAGCAGCAGCAGGAATTAGAGCAGTTGCAAATTCCGCAAATTCCATTGCTAGTAGTGGTGGTGGTGATGATGCCCATCCTCATCCCTGTCTCCCATTCCCTCTCAGTTTCTGCTAAAAAGACCATCAATGTCTCCTCCACCCCCAGCATCTCCAGCATCATAATCACCACCACCACTAGTCCCTACGTGCTGCTGCTGCTGTTGCTCTATTACAGACATCTCACTGCTGCTTGGAGGATGCAACGAGCAGTGTGACAGAGGGTCCCCTAATGTCACACTTGACATTTCTTTTTAACCTGAAGAAGGCAGACTGGCAGCAGTAGTAGCAGGCACAGGCAGCTGATCTGTGCTCCTGCTGGTGGTGGTGATATTAATTCTGTGCCTGCTCTCCCCCAGCACCAGTTTGGCCTCTTCAGGATCATGTTCCATTTGGAAACTGTAGTGAAGGGAAGGGGAGGACTCCCAGAGTCAGAGGAATGGTGTGGGCTCCCTTGACCGTTAGTCTGGATGCTCTCTAATGCTGCCCCTACCACTCCCCTAACACTAGTCTCACCAGCTGCTTCACTATTACTGCTACTACTACTAACACAAACCACATGATGTTCAGCTGCAGAGTAATCCTCCTCACAGTCACTAGTAATATGAGGATAGTGACTACCCTCTCCTTCACTCCTAACATTAACTCACTGCTGGACCTTCTTAGTACTAGACTAGCACTGGCTGGACTGTTTTGGGATGTCAAGTGTGACTTAGGGTCCCCTCATATCACACTTGGCATCAACTTCTCCTTCTCACCCTCCTGAGTATTGCAAGACACACTAGCAGCAGTTTCAGCACTGGTGGCAACAGGTTCAGCACTGGCAGCAGGCACAGCACTGGTTACAGCAGGGGCTGCACATCTGAAAGCAGGCACAGTATTGGTGGCAGCAGGTTCAGCACTGGCAGCAGGCACAGCACTGGTTGCAACAGGGGCAGCATGTCTGACAGCAGGCACCGCACTAGTGACAGCAGGGTCAGAAATGGTGGCAGCAGGGGCAGCACTTCTAGGAGCAGGCGCAGTATTGGTGGAAGCAGGTTCAGCATTGGCAGCAGACACAGCACTGTTTACAACAGGGGCAGTACATCTGACATCTGACATTGGTGGCTTCAAGCTGGTGGATCCCATTTGAATGCATGGGGTAAACACACTCATACAAATTTTTCGCTTAGGCGAAGATGTCCATCAATTATCGCAGCGAAAAGCAGCGTATTTGATACGCTGCTCTTCCCGCAGTTTGATGAATCCCGGCCTAATTGGTTACATTTTATTGGTATACTAATATCCTCTCTATGACTCTTGTGAAGCTCTTGATATATAATATTTCTAGGCATTTTTCTGCTTCTGGAGGGTGGGGGATTTTATCTGTAGCAGCTAGCAGGTTTGCCAGACTTGTATATAATCCCACTGTGAGCCACCATCTTTTATTCACTATTCATTTTTTTGTTCATATTTTGCTGTAGGACTCACAATGTTTACTTTCAGCTATTTATTTCTCCACTTCAGCCCTCAGAAGAAGTAATATTATGGCGGGAAATCTTGCAGTCATAGAAAGCATAGGTGAAATATGGTAAATTTCTAGCAGGGAAATTTATTGGCAGTGGCAAAGCTTAGAAAATTCTATGTATTGTCCATGGGCAGGAAGTTTTGAGAAAAAAGCAGAAACTGTTGTTTTTTCTTCAAAAGTCCTGCGAAAATTTTCTGACTTTTCACCCATCCCTACAGAGGAGTGCACAACTAATTGCTTCACAATGTGAACCTCTCTGGTCTCTTAACCCCTTGGTTGCTATAGACATACACATTGTGCACCAAAGCTTTGGACATTTCTCTAGCATCAAAGGGGTTAATGTCAACTTTGGTAATCATAAAAAAAGAAATAATGGTTTATATTGGTTTCTTATTATAGTATTTCCAGAAACTGTAGTAGCCAAGTTATGTCAAATGAGAAACACAAAGGGGCAATCTTTTGAAACAGCTGCAAACAAAAATTGCCAATACATTGAAAACATCTGTTTAGCAGAATATTGATTTAAAAGAAAAAAAATGAATTATACAAAAACGAAAATTTTTAGTAGAAAGCTGTTTAATGCTGTTTGTATCCATAATTGTTGATATCCAAGTCCCAAAGCAAGAGTATCTGCTTGCATTCTGTCTCAAATATTGTTCAAATCACACAATGCCGAGAATTATCTACAAAAGTGGTAGACTATTACCATTTCAAATCAAAACATGAGTGTACAAACATAAATCACAATGAGATTATTTTCTTTATTTTTCATTGCCTGTGTATTGACCATGGAAGTAAAATGTCTGAGCCTGTTCAATTTGCTCTGGGAAGCATCCCTAAATCAAATTTGGGTTTCTGCGGAGAGTGCAAACAAGAAATAAACAGCAATGCGACGCTGCATAAAATGTCTATTCAACAATCATCATCAGTTCTGACAGCTGGAACAAGATGTTTGCAACAGATATTGAATATGAACTGCTTCCCCTGTTATTTAGCAATGCACCAAGGTATTTATTTGACATGTGCCTATTTTTAAAGGTCAGTTCTCTATTGAATTGTTTTCACCGATGAGAATACCTGTCATTTTTTTAGTCTGTACTGTTGTCACAAAGTCTATGCATTAAAATAATTCTTGTAACTCATTGAATGCTGGCGAGGTCTATTTTGCAGTGATTTACAGTGCAATGTAGACCTGTCTGGCATCCAGTGATATCCCATAGGTTAATTATCGTGGTTTGTTTGTTTTGTTTTTTGTTTTTTTTTTAACTGGGAGGACTTGGTTAACAACTTAAGGACCAGCAGGCGTGCAACACATTGCTATGCAGTGTGTTGCATACCCCTCTCATCCTTAAGGGGTCAAAGGAACATTAATGCACCTTGTAGTAAACCCGGACTTATCTTACTATGGCCAGGAAATCCTAATGGTCCCTACGAACTTTGCAGTTGTACTTTTTTTCAAGCGATAAAAACATCAGTTTTTCCTGGGTGCCACAATCATGGACAAGGACAGGTTAACAGGACTACTGGACATAAAATCTGATCACTGCACATGGAAACCTTATGCAGGCTTAGCTCTCTGCCAGCAACTGCCATGTCCACCTCCATGGATATGACATCCAGGACTGTTATCGACTGAACAAAGGCACCAGAGCAAAATTCACAGACACCATTAAAATTTTCTGGCCATAGTCAGGTAAGTGGGTGGTTATTACTAGGAGGTGTTAGTTCTCCTTTAATTCTAAAAAATTAACAGGATTTGTGATATATATACTCATGCAAACTAAGTGTTGTTTACTTGTTTTGGACCTATGCAAATAATTCTGGGGGAATTCATCAAGTGGTAGTAGTAGTTGCATATCAGATACTTTGCTCTATACAGATCCTTAGAGTATTATTATTGTCCTGCAATGGTATCCATGCAGCATGCATTTTTTATAATTTTAAAGGGATGATCTGGGATATCTATCTGCAGTCTTCGTTGGTGCCCCAGGAGTTAAAGGTCTCAATACTTGCCAAAAAATCCCATTAAATATATGTATTTACATCTTTTATCCATCTCCCTGTATTTATTTGTTATGTCTGCAATGCATTGTGAGTTCCTGGAACTAAAGGTCATAAAACAGAAGGTTTCACATAGGGAAACAGTTTTAAAAACTACCTTATACAACATATGTTGTATACGCTAAAGCAGTAAATTAATTTACAGACTATTGGGATTGATATGGTTTTTCTCAGGACGAAACCATTTAAAGTTTGTGATCACATATCCCTTTAAATCAGGGACAATTATAAAAAAAACTCTGCAGTGTTACAATAATTGCTATCCAGTCCTGCAAAAACAATTTTCATGTGTCCCTGATTTAAAGGGATATGTGGTCACCGACTGGATGACACTAAAAAGGTTAACCTCTTGAATACTATTAAAGCAGCATAAGGCTATATATAAATTTTGAGCAACGTTTTTGCTGAGTACTAATGCAGATCAAATGACTTCTTGAAAAGTGTTGGCAGAAGACGAAATCCACTAGAAACCGATTGGCTGGGAGGTGCGTAAGCACACGACCCAGCCAATTGTAGCGTGGGAACCATTTTGAACAGAGGCAGGCCATATAAAAGCCAGTCTGTTCAGAATTCCCTCATTCTGGCTCGGGCATCAGCCCGAGAGGTATGAAGGGGGTGTTTTACTCTGCATTCCAGTCACTGCCATCATTGACAGTGGAGGCAGTGGCAGCATCAACAAATTAACCCTTGGGATGACTGAATTTTTTGCACACATGGAATGCCTGATTGAGTTTTTTGGGGAAGGAATGGCAGCATCAATTTGTGATGGCTTATTTAGATATGATATGCCAGAATACATTTAACCCCTAGTGTGCCAGAGGGGTACCCCTCTGGCACTCGTAGGATTAACATATGAATATTTGTGGGGCATCATTCATTGGACTTTATTTCTTTTTCAGATACCATTTTAGATAAAGATTAGAAGAAAGAAAAGAAGAAGTTTACAGAAACAAGAAAACGGAAAAGAGAGAAAATTGAAGAAGAAGACGGACAGTGGACGACAGGTAAGTGTTACAGTTCTGAGTGTTTGGATAGTGTTGGGGCTAGTATTGTTTAACTGTCATGTTATGGATAGTGTAGGGTTATTGTTTGGGAGGTGCAGGGAGGGTGACTGTGTTTTGAGCTCACTCTCGTTGTTTGACACTGTGTCAAACAACAAATGTGGCTATTTTCCTTTGATGTTCCAAAATCTCATACAATTTAGCTTGAGTTGTGGGAACAAAAATCTGCAGCGAGCATTTGACCAGAACGTGGACTTTGGCCACCAACGCTGGTAGGTCTATGTACCGGTCCAGCTATCGGATAGTTGAAGCACACAAGTGGGTTTCTCGGTCTGTGTTTTCTTTCCCCTTACCAGCTGTTACCGGAATAATATCGAAACCTGGAACTTAAAACTACAGACTGTTGTTTGTTTCCCCTAAAAGTGCTAATACTATCAAGCCTTAGAGCTTTTACGCCTTTGGGGATTATGCACTGAAATGTGATAAAAAGGTGATGAAGTGGAGATGACTTCTCCAGTGATATCAATTCTCCATTCCTATGTTATTCTATAGACCCTACGTACTAAGATCTCCAAAGTAGGAGACATCTTAGCGCATTGAATAGAATAACATAGGACTTGGAGAAGTGACATCACTGGAGAAGTCATCTCCACTTCATCACCTCTCTATCACACCCCCCAAATGCTACCTTATAAAGACCTCTCTAGAGTCCTAGTAGTTGATTCTCCAAATGCTGTGCAGTTGGTTTGCCTCAGAATTGCTACACTTTTTTCTATATACATTTGCCATTATTTGGTTTACTATTGTATTGTTAAGTATTTTGTTTACTGACCTTGTCATACGTCTTTGCTAAGTAAATTACTAAAGGAATTAATTTACTACATTTGTGTAAAGCATACAGTGCCTGAGCATTTCTCATGGAGATCCAGTGGCATTGGAGATCAGTATGGCACTATAGAGAAAGCTCTGCATTAAAACACCAAAAGTTGCTAGAATTTGCAAGTCGCGATAGAGACGGGTTATATTTATAGGCAAATAAAGTCATTGCTTATGAGAAAATTCTCTAATGGCAATTTTTCTTGCATCCGTATCTATCACGTAACATCCAATGTAATACCATTAAGAATATGTTATACCTGGCATTCAAGGAGTTAAAAGCCTCTACTAAATCAACGTTTTTTATTTTTATTTTTTTTACTTCTCCCCCATTTAGCAGCTGATTTGTACCAGAGTTCCTACTCTTTTTTTATTTTTTTATTTTTTTTTTTTTTTAACTTGAGAAAAGATTTTATTAAAATAAGCAGTTGTAAGAGTATATAAAGGCACAGTAGAAAAATTCTGATATCTGATACTGAAAGCGAGCAAAGATTGAGGTCTCCAAAAGTTGGAGAGGTGAATGAGCATGGGCCCCCATATGCCCCCCACTACAATTACCCCCCCTTCATATAAACAAAGCAGCTGGATGGGCTGGCCTGGGGGTCATATTATGGCTTTGCCCCCCACCCTCCGGAAATGAGAGAAGAACTGCAGGGCCATCAAGGAAACTGGAGTGCAATCTGCAGGAGAAAGGGCATAGGAGAGGTAAGAAGGGAAAGGGAAGTCTAGAAAAAGGGCCAAAACTACTAAAAATAGGGAACGTTTAGGGGATACATTTTATTTTTACTTACCCCAGAGTCGACTCTGGCTCTGTCCAGCATCAGGTCTCTCACTCCCTGATGCTGGAGCTCCTCTGTCTCATTCCCATCGTGGGATCACGTTGAGGGGGCCATTTAGTAGTTGGGGCTTTTTAGTTCTATCCCTGTGAGAATAGCATTTCACGTGGAGGAGGTTCTTAGTGTGTTTCTGTCAGCCTGCTGCTCTGTGCATTCAGTCGGACACTGCCTCTCCACATCATCTGCCAGCGTCTCAGGCTCTGATGTCAGCTGTGGGACAAAAGCATGGAGCTTGGTGCTGCCTTCTGGGTGCTATGGCACTTCTTCAAGATTAGATTGCTGGCTTATTGCATTTGTGTGGCTATATAATCTGCTAGCCTGTGGGGTCAGGTCCTTAGATATTGGTTGTTATGATAATTTTCTCTTCTGCTGGTCTATTTTTATGAGTATTCGCTCTGACTTGTTTCCTGCCTGAGTTTGTTTCTCTTCTGGTCTCTGGTAAGCTGTGGTTCCTTAAATTTTTTTTATTCCTTTTATTTTCTTCGCTATTCTTTGCTATATTAGTATTTTGTCTGCTTGCAGCTGCCTATTACAGCTGTTATGGACCTCGACCCTGCTCCAAAAGATCCGCATTCTAATGCTGGGGGATAAGTGTTCTCTTTTTTTTTCTGGTAAGTTTTCCTGATTATTATTTTAAAAAAGAGTGATAGCATTCTCATTTGGGCTTTATTTTATCATTTCAGTCCTACTAACGTCCTGGATGCTTCAAGATCCTACGCGGCTGTTAAGACATGTGTGGCGTGTGACAAGCCTGCTATGGACTGCAAGAAAATCTGCCAGGACTATTGGCAAGAAATGGTAGGCTCTGTTCCCTCGACCTCCTCTATGGATCTCTCCTTATTGATTAAGGAAGCCGTCTCTGAAGTTCTAAAAGATGCCTCGCACTATCGGAAGAGGACCAGATCTCTAAATCAGGATAGCAGTCATTCCCACTCTGAGGACTCAGACCAGGAGTATCGCAACAGGAGGGAAGACTTTCTCTCATCAGACGAGAAAGAGGAGCTGGAAGATTTAGGAGGCTTTGATGTTTCCCTTGTGGAGCCCCTCATTAAGGCAGTCCAACTGGCTTTAGACTCACAGGAACGTCAGGATGACCGTCCTAGGGATAGACTCTTCTCTTCTCTGAAAAAGAAAGTGGTACATTTTCCACTCTATGATGTTATCAAGGAAATTATCTTTATTGAATGGAAAAAGGAAGATAAGAATTGGAAGCCTTAGTCTCGACAAATGAAGATGTACCCCTTCTCTGACAAGGATACTGAATTCCTGGACAAGTCACCTAAGGTGGATGCAGCGGTAGTCAGATTAGCCAAGAAAACTACTCTACCTTTAGACGATGCAGCGTCCTTCAGAGATCCTATTGACAAGAGATTAGAGGCAGACCTCAAGAGGCTCTTCGTATCTCTGGGTGCATCTTTTAGGCCAGCAGTGGCTCTGACATCCATTTCTAGAGCCATGAAGGTTTGGTTGGACAGCTTGGAGCAGTCCATTACCTCCAGTGAGCGCAGGTCATCACTAGTGTATTTTTTAACAGAATTGAAGTTGGCGACTGAATATATCATTGATTCTTCGGGAGTCCTGGTCAGACTTCAATCCAAGGCTATGATACTATCGGTCATAGCCAGAAGAGCTCACTGTCTTTTTTACCACAGGACAGAACAAATAAAAGAGCTCCCTTCATAGTTCATAGACCTCAGCAGGAGTGGCTGAGAGAATTTCGGTCCAACAGAGGAAGGGATTCAGCTAGACCTCAGTCCAGCCATGGTGGTCATTCAGGATTTTTTCAGGGCCCCAAGGCTACTTTCTCTATTCATTCAAAATCCGCTCTTAGGTCCTGATGGTGTTTAGGCCCAGACTGTGACAGTTGGAGGGCACCTTCAAGGCTTTGCAGGAGTCTGGGCCAGTGTCATTCAGGATCAGTGGGTGAACCTCATTATTTCAGAAGGTTATGCCTTGGAATTCCGCGCGTTTCCCAAGTCAAACAGATTCATAGAGTCTCCTATCCCTGCAGACCCTCAAAGGAGAAAATATCTTGCGGACTTTATGGACAAGCTTCTTCAAGACGGTGTTATTTCCAGAGTTCCAGAGCTAGAGCAATTTACACTTTTTCATCCAGAAGTCATCAGGGCAATTACGCCCAGTTCTGGACCTCAAGGACGTCAATGCATCACTCACTCAATGTGAGACAATTCAAAATGGAATCTTTACCCACAATTATTTCAGTGATCCAACCCAGGGATTGGTTGGTAACCATAGATTAACAGGATGCCTATTTTCATATTCCTGTGTGCCCTGCGCACCAGAGATTTCTCAGATGGATGGTGGGCGGGTCTTCATTTCCAATATACCTGTTTTCCGTTTGGGCTAGCCACAGTTCCCAGGACTTTCTCCAAGATCCTCTTGCCAGTAATTGCAGAGCTCAGGCTGAAGGGAGTCCGTATACACCATTATTTGGATGACATGCTGATTCTCCATCAAGACAAAGAGATGCTGACCCTACACTTGCAATGGACTATGCATCTAGTTTCTCAGTTGGGTTGGCTAGTGAACCTAGGCAAAAAACATCTCTCTCCCATGAGATCTCTCATATTTCTTGGGGTAGAATTCAAGATAGAGGTGGCAAGAGTCTTCCTTCCTACTTACAAGGTCTCTCACCTGAGGAGCCAAGTTTCAGTTTTCAGAAAGTCAAAACATCACACAGCAAGACTTTGCATGATGATTCTGGGTCTGATGTCCTAAACTATTCCCCTAGTCATATGGGCCAGATGGCACCTCAGGGCTTTACAACAGGCTTTTTTTCACCAGTGGTCCAGCCACCTCCATCACTTGGACCATACTATTCTTCTCCACCCGCAGGTCCTTGAGTCTCTCCTTTGGTGGGAAGACTATTCCAACCTCTGCCTAGGGATGCCTCTCAA
Source organism: Rhinophrynus dorsalis (assembly GCA_037306005.1). Taxonomy (NCBI): domain Eukaryota; kingdom Metazoa; phylum Chordata; class Amphibia; order Anura; family Rhinophrynidae; genus Rhinophrynus; species Rhinophrynus dorsalis. Next base: position 291,860,820 of record CM074721.1, read on the forward strand.
AGAGACACAGTGGTCAATATTAACCACAGACGCCAGTTGTGCAGGTTGGGGTGCCATATATTGAGAAAAAGCAGCACAAGGATTATGGCCAGTGCAGTCCTCAAGCTTGCCGTCCAATATTTTAGAGCTCAGAGCAGTTGCCAGAGGCATTGGCCATTTTGCAGATGACCTAAGGAACAAATTGTTAAAGATCCAAGTAGACAATAAGTCAGCAGCAGCCTACATAAGGTGATAGGGTGGCACAAGAAGTGTCCAGCTTCTAGATGAAGTATCATCTAAAATGTCTTGGGCCATGAAAAATCTTGTGGCCATCACAGCCATTTATATTTCAGGGCCTCAGAACAGGCAGGTGGACTTCCTCAGCAGGTCAACGCTGGCTCCAGCTTCCTGAGTCCTGAATTGCAGAATCTTTGGTCAGATTGTGAACAAGTGGGGTCTACCATCAATAGACCTGATGGCATCTTCAGAGAACAGGAAGGTACCGAGATTTTACTCAAGACTTTTTCACCCGGCAGTCTTGGGAGTGGATGTCTTAGCCCACTGCTGGACAAAAGATGCCGGTTACATTTTTCCCCCCTTCCCGTTAATCCTCAAAGTATTGAAGAAGATAGTTAGGGACAAGGCTCAGGTGATTGCAATCATTCCAGTCTGGCCAAGGAGACCCTGGTTTCCCCTTCTGAAGTCCTTACCAGTGGAAGATCCTTACATGCTCCCACCACTTCCGGATCTGTTATTCCAAGGGCCGATTCTACACCCGGATCTGAGCTCACTACGGCTAGTGGCATGGAAGTTGAGAGGGCCAACCTGAGACAGCTAGATCTTCTTGAAGAAATAGTTTCACTGCTTTTAAAAGCTAGGAACCAAGGCCTATTATAGAATTTGGTCTGTCTTCTCTCAGTGGTCTCTAGTGAATGGAATTTCTGTTGACACTCTTTCTACAGCCCAGTTATTGCTTTTTCTCCCTGAAGGTTACAACATAGGTCTCAGTTGTAGCACATTGAAAGTTCAGGTTTAGGCAGTATCCGTTCTTACTAATGTGAGATGGGCCGCTGATGATTTAGTCATTAGGTTGTTCCGTGCTGTTATCAGACTTAGTCCTCCTATAAGGTATTTGTCTCCATTCTGGGACTTGTCTGTGGTTCTGGATTCTCTCACGTCTTCTCCCTTTGACCCTATAGAATCCATTTCTTTGGGTATGCTTTCCCTCAAGCTCTGTATCCTAGTAGCGGTGGTCTCAGCTAGACAAGTCTCAGAATTGCAGGCTCTTTCCATTGAGGAACCTTACCTCAGATTTCTTTATGACAGAGTGGTTTTGAGACCAGCCCTGGAGTTTCTTCAAAAGGTTGTTTCATACTTTCACCTCTCACCAGATATTGTGCTCCTGGTTTTCAACACATCAGGAGATGAGGAGGCTCGCATTAGAAGCAAGAATTTAGACTTGGTTAGATGTATCCAGGTTTATCTTCAGAGGACCAGTCCCTTCAGAAAATCCAATAGATTGTTCGTCATTCTGGCTGGATTCCTGAAAGGCCAGGAGGCATTTGTGGCTACCATCAGTTGTTGGATTGTCTCCGCTATTATCAGGGCTTACCAGTCAATAAAGTTACCGGTGCCACAAGGGATAAAGGCGCCTTCTAAGCGAGCAGTATCCACCTCTTGGGCGGCAGAGGCAGAGATTCCTATTGATGACATCTGTAAGGCAGCATCTTGGTCTTCTATTGCTACCCTTATGAAACATTACAGATTGGATGTCCATACTAAAAAAGTTTCTTCCTTTGCACATGGAGTTTTAAGCTCTTGTTTTTCCAAATACATTTTTGGATATGTGTAACGGTTTGTTTGACACACAGACACAGTGGTTTAGGATAAAACACAGTTTTATTGAAAAACACAGTAATAAAATAACCTTCACAGGTCCAGTAGTATATCAAAAGAATAGTACAGCCACATGACAGGTTATAGATACATATGCCTACACAGGTCCAGCATAAACATTAAGTCCACAAACCGTCTATACTGACACAGGTCAGGCAGATATGATGGATTCCCAGAAACAAGGTCTGGCATGGGTTAATGATCTTGTGTAACAAGTGTAAACAGTTCCATGTGCAGAGAGGTCTGTGATGGGGGTCTCTGTATATAGACAGCTGTAGAACTTGTAACGCCCAAAACCAGATAAGCAGAACTAGCGTGAACTGCCTAGGCAACAATGGGAACCGAGACACATGAGGTACCGCCGTAGCAGTAACGGAGACAACACTTGCCCTCTGCTGAAGTATACCAGAGGCAACCGGTGGCTCACCTGCCGGAGCAGTAATGGAGACAGACTCTAGCACCAAGCAGAGGCAGTAATGGAGACTAGGCCCAAGGTAAACTGCCGTAGCATTAACGGAGACAACACTTGCACTCTGCAGCAGTACAACTGGACGCAACTGGTGGCTCAACTTCCGGAGCAGTAACGGAGCCAGACACTTGCACTGAGCAGAGGCAGAAACGGAGACTAGGAACAAGGTAAACTGCCGTAGCAGTAACGGAGACAACACTTGCACTCTGCAATAGTATAACCGGAGGCAACCAGTGGTTCAACAGCCAGAGCAGTAATGGAGGCAGACCCTTGCACTGAGCAGAGGCAGAAATGGAGACTAGGCCCAAGGTAAACTGCCATAGCAGTAACGGAGACAAAACTTGCACTCTGCAGCAGTATAATTGGAGGCAACCGGTGGCTCAACTGCCAGAGCAGTAACGGAGGCAGACACTTGCTCTGAGCAGAGGCAGTAATGGATTCTGGCCGCTGATACTCTGCAGGAGAAATAAGCCCAATTGCCAGACAGTCAAAATGTCACCTAGGTGACACAGCACAGGAACGCCAACCAACCCGGGTAGAATCACGGAGCAGGAACGTCAGCCAAGCCGGGTCGGATCACAGAGCAGGAACTTCAGCCAAGCCGGGTCAGATCATGGAGCAGGAATGTCAGCCAAGCCGGGTCGGATCACGGAGCAGGAACGTCAGAAGATTAGTCAGGCAAGCTGGGTCTTTACACAGGGGCAGTAGACAATATGCAGAGTAGTCAGGCAGGCCAAGTCGGTACACTGGCAAAGACTGAGCAGAAATAAGCACTGGCACAGGAACACTGCGAAAGGGCACCGGACGGGTGCCCATAGCCCACTATATAAAGGTCATACTGGGCGGGACTAACACACGGTAGCCAATGGAAGCAAAACACAGGCTAGACTGACAGAAAAAAACAAAAAGAGCACGGGCACCGTGATATGTTTCTAGCATCCTATGTGTCCCGCCCCTTTTCTTTGTGTGACTGCGTGGGTACTATCCTATGGTAAATAAGCTGCCATGGATGATCAGGAAAAGGGAACTTTTTTTTCCTACTCACCATTATTTTCCTTTCCTGGTCATTTCCATGGCAGCATTCACCAGATTCCCGCCTGCTGTATTTTGCTTGGTTACTCAGAAGCTGGTTTCTGCTGGATAGGTGGGACTTAAAGGGATAGTAATACTTCGTTTTAACTTTATTTCATTTTGTAGGCATTAAGAAAACATGAAGAATGATATAAGTCTTATCTCTCAAACTTTTATGGTTTATGAGATATTCACAAGCAAAGTTTCCCCCTCCCACCCCTCTTACCTACTGTAAACAATCTCTTCTCAGATGTGGAATGCAGTCCATAGACTGGACAGATAACAGAAGGGGACACTCTTATTCCTATGAAAACAATGAAATCCCTGCCCCCTTGACAAGCTTTTCAGGTTTTTCCCTTATCTTAACTGAAGACTGTCCCTCTCTGCAGTCTACCTGGGCACCTCGCTTCTGCTGTGGCTGAACAGTGTGACATCAGTAAAAGGGGTGGGAGGGGGAAACTTTGTCATTGAATTACTCTTGAACTACAACTTTGACAGAATTGAAATAACACTCTCCAAAGTCCAAATACTATGATGATTAATTAGCACTGCTTTTATTATGAAACATTACTATCCCTTTAAAGTGTTTGTTTAATTGTTTTGTTTCCTATCTGATTGGTTGTGGATACGGGTTAACCCTATGGTGAATGCTGTCATGGAAATGACCAGGAAAGGAAAATAACGGTGAGTAGGAAACAATTTTCCCTTTTGCTAGTATACAGAGTTGATCACTTTTATCTTGATGTTTAAAGACTTTATGGGGGATATACTGAAACTACTCCAAACTAAACTAGGTGCTGGAGTCAAGGTATGCTAGTACTACTATATGTCTGAATAACACCAGTTTAATTAGCTACTTGCTCCAAAAATGGTCCTGGGTTTTTCACTTACACCAGGCAATCGGCAGTAAGGAAATATTGGGCATTTCGGGGAGTCTTTTCCTTTGAGCCTTGTTGAACACTAAATCACTAAGAGGATAATTGCTTTAATTTTCCTGCGCATCCTATAAAAGGAGACATCTAAATATAACTCCCAGTAAAGCCATAATATAGCTGAGTGTGTGCACCTGTATTAAATCTATCATATTCTCTAGTGCATACCCCAAAGTGCTGCCAGTTCAGGTGAAGGCTAACTCTAAAAGTGTTGAGCGGGCATATTTGTAGACTCCCCCAATTATGTTTTTGTTTAATCTGCTGCAACACACAGACAGTGAGAATTCTTCCACAAAGTCTGCACTGCACTGTAACAGAAAGACACCGTAGGGGTCCTCAATTTAGAAGGAAGGGGGCTGCATGTTTGATATGCATGCCATGGCCAAATAATTTTTGCTTTGAATGTCTCATTTGCTTAGGAAATTGACTCCTTTGTCTTCCACATAAGTGGAATACAAAATTTATGAGCTTCAGTTTAAAAGGAAAGTTGGACTGTACCATGAGTTATGGATAAGCTGGAGAGAAAGTTTGTATTTATAACTGTTGTACACTATTAATAATTTATATCATGCAAAGTAATTATTCATTTTCCATTCTATATACAGCATTATTTTTTATTCTCAAAATTGAATAGAAAGAAGGATGTAAAAGAGATCAAAGTAGGAAGAATAAATTGTTATTTGATTTCCAGACTTGGTAATATATATTTCTTTACCACTAATAGGATACTGCCTGTAATGCACTTAATGCATTATTTCTTGTGTATCATAATCCATCACTGGATTCCTTGCTATTACATTGTAAATCCTTTTATGTACAATTGTTATATGGTATTTGTTTTATAAGATTACATCCATTAAAACAAAATAAGTTTAAATTGTGTAAGCACTTTATTTATTTGACAGAACAGTATGCCAGTTGCAATTTGTCATACCTGTTAGCTATTTGAGTACATTGCATACCACATTATGCAAATTAATCTAAACATTTCTCTTCTTAACACAGTTCATAGTTAAAAGTTTCAATATTTTTAAATGAAAATGTATTCAACTTCATTTTGGAAGACAACAGTGTGTATTGGACCCTGAGAAAGAATGCATCCAAAAAAACACCAATTAGTTGTAGTGGAATGTTATGTCTCAGTTTTATTGTGATTCAATCTTATAGACAGGCTGTATATTTATAACTAGTTGAAGAGCCCGTGTACACGGGCAACAGTGCCGGCTGGTCGCGGTGCAGTCATGCACAGTAGAGACTGCCTATGACACGTCTGATATGGAGCTATTTAGTTTGAGTGACAATTAATGTAGAATTGTGTTTTTATACCAAATAGATGGTTTTGAAAGATATTTTTATATTTATATTACTTTTTTTTTACTTAAAACAATAGATTATAAATGATCCAGCTTTATTAACTTGTCAGTTAAGACAAAACTGGCAGGCATGTAGACAGTGGAGTGTGGGTCAGCGCAACAAAAAAAGAGAAGAACAGAGACAAGTAATAGAGTACTAAGTATTCAGGCCAAATACACATATAATATAAATGCAAAATACAAGTCGCTAATTTGCAATATGCAATGGAAAAAATAGAGCATAAATGGAAATAAATCAAAGGTGACTATATAGATCAAATAATCAAAGGAGGTCTATGGTAGATAGTACTCTATATATAATGTATTATATATACTAAATAGGGATGGGATACCCAAATAAACAGTATCTAGTAGTGGAAAAAAAAAAGTATTGAAAAGGATGTGCCCGTACTGGAAGTGAATAGATTAGTGTCTATGTATCAATAGTACAGTCAATACACAACCCACAAAGAACACAAAGTAACCAGTGGTACAGATGTACCCTTACTTGAAGGTTTCTTTGGATAGAGCAGAACGAGGATGTGCGTCTGGCTCAGAATCAGGAGTCCTCTGATGTCTCTCTGAGGATCGCAGCAGTTCAGTCTGTTCTGTATCAAAATAGTCCTGGTGGACTGTGCTCTGTGGTGAATTGCGTCCAATGTTTGAGGCAGAAAGTTTATCAAAGTAGGTTTTCCTCTGTGTTTTCCTTCAATTGGGAAACATTGAAAGCCAGAGTGTCTCATGCACTGGAGTCCTCCATCATGCTGCAGCCGCCATATCCTGATGCTTTGCAAGGAGGTGGAGTCCCAGGAGTCTTGTAGTGCTTTCAAATATGGCACTTGATCTTAAAAAGAATCTCAGTCTTTCCATGCTTATAGTATACAGTATAGTGCTGGATTATGGAATAAAAAGTATCTGGTAGTTGTAAGTAACCAGTTAATATCCAACTCGTTTCAGAGCTAGATTCTCACGCCTTTCTCAAGGATCAAAAAAGCTGGTAGGCATGCCTGGCAGATAGTCTACACTGCTCAACATTACCAACTGACATTTCCTACCAGGAATGACTAGCTCAGTTGCATAAACAGTTGCACTAACTGCATCTCCTCTTTATTATTTTCTTGTCTGTGTCTCCTGCTTACATTAATCCAGAGACAGCAACATGGGTCTGGAGTGTGAAATCTCCACAGTTATGCACTGTGCATGCTGGGGGGTTTCTTCAGCCATCAGAGTGCCAATATTAAACTTGCTCTGTCCTCAGAGAAAACCCCCTGCATGCACTGTTCTTCTCCAGTCCCCTGCTCCTGTCACTGGATTAATGTGAGTAGAGGACAAAAGCAAGAAAATAACACTGCAAGAAAGCACTGGAGTAACTATTGGGGGTATGACTGCACTAGGGTCCAATGTTCAGGGAGGCCTGTGATAATGCACATGCCTGAAGCCTCTACACATACTAAATTGCCAGTGGTAAACAGTGACATATTCCAGGGTACTCTAATAAAAATAATAGTCATTTTAGTACTCAGGGTGCCCATTTTATAAGGTATATACAGCGGGGCCACACCACTATCACTGTGTTACTCACTCACTATTTTTGTGCATGCATGCTAACTAGTGTGATAGAGAGTGACAATGGCAGAAGTGTGGCCCGCTGTATATAACCCACTGATTTGGATGCAAATTAAGTAGTACAAATATTTCAATTAGCATTACAGGATGGATCTTTTTTTGTCCCTTTCCCAATTTATCATTCTGCGGCTATGTATCCGGGTTACAGTGGAATGTATTTAGAATGTAATTGTCACAGCTTGGAGATTGCGATTACCCACCAAGCAGAAGAGGAGGTGACCTTCCGTGTGTGAATTGGTTGTTTTGATCTAGTTAGTTATGGCTTTACCATGCCTCAGAATGACGTATATGTTGCTTATTTACTTTTAGGTACTTATTATTTAAGCCATAATATTATGACATAATGTTTATACGGCTTCTACGCTATTTTCTGTGGGATATGTAAACCCTTCAAATATTGGAGCAACATTTATGAGGGAGTGCTCTGAGGCTGATGTACTAGGGAAACGTGGTGCAATTCTGGAGCAAACCAGGTGCACCTAAGGAAGACTTTTAACCCACTGAATCCCAGAGAGCTCTCCATCTCTTTGCTTGGCAATGCATTGTAGTGTTCAAGAGTTCAAAAGTCCCATCAATCATAATTGTTGTTAGTCCTGTATGATGCAGTTGGTTTGCCCAGGATTCTACAGTGTTTCCCAGCTGGGGAAGAGGCAGTAAAGTTGTTTGTCTATAGTCAATCATATTAGCAGGCAAACAGAGTTTATATTTCATAAAGGTAACTAAACAGGAGCAATTTGCTTTACTTTCTCTGATTCTGGAGAAGCAGTCACAATGGGGTACAACATAAAGTTTTCAGTGCTATGGGGGTATATAACACATTGTAAACCAACCCACAAGTGTTCAAAATTTACATTTATTTTAATAAACCCATATATAAATTCTACATTCTCTACATTCCTTTATTGTACATAAAAGTAGAATTCACACTGTTTCTTGTCACTGTGCTTTTCCTCCCTCGCTCCTATTCTGCAACACTTTCTGTCTGCACTTCTCTCTCTTCCATCCTTCCCACTCCCTCCCCTTCTGAATCTTGATCTCCTCTCTATACTTCTCTCCAGGGGCGGACTGACAGGACCCAGGGCCCCTGGCCCAAAAAGAGGTCTGTGCCCCCTTCCCAATGACATAATTGGCCCCACCCCATGATATCATCTGGATGGCCTGGGGGTTACTGGATAGCCTGGGGGGGGGGGGTTGTTGGCTGCCCTGGATGGTAGTTGCAGACCTGGGGGTAGTTGTTGGCCTGAGAGGTACAGGATGGCCTAGGGTTTACTGGAGGGTCTGGGGGGTTGTTGTCTGGCCTGGAGGGTAGTTGCATGCCTTAGGGCTAGTTGCAGACCTGGGGGGTAGTTGCTGGCCTGAAGGATACTGTGGGGGGGGGGGTTGTTGGCTAGTTTCAGGATTAATATCCACGTTTTACTTCAACTTCCAGAAAGCTGCAGGTAGCCTATTGCTGCACTAAACAGAACTATCAGCTTGAATTAAATGAAAACAATAAATGTGGACCACTGCACAGAATTTGAGTCATGTAAAAAGAATGCCAAAATGGCCCTGCCATTTTATAATAGGGCTATATATCAAGAAAAAAACAGTGGAGGAGTTCTGGGACAAACCATTTGCATTATAGAGGAGAATTAAAACTACCATTACTTTTAAATTGGGTCTTTAACCCTTTGAATGCTAGAGAGGTCTCTCTGGCATTCAGTGGGTTAAAATCCCCATTTAAAGTCATGGGATTTTTTAGTTCTCACCTGTAATGCAAATTGTTTTCCCCAGAATGCCCCCACTTTTCTATTTAACATACAGCCCATGTCTCCACAACTACAGACACAGCCTACCCAGCTGGCAATATAGCAGAAAAGGGGATAACCACTTGGGTGTCAGTAGGCTTCAGATCCGGCTGGCACTCAGCAGGGAACACGGCATAACAAAGGGAGCGTCAGCTGGAGCTTCCTGCCGCCTGAGCGTGAAGTGCATCTACATTCTCTCTCTCCACTCACATACTCAGATATGGCAGAGTGGAAAGACGCAATAGATGTGCTGGCACCTTCCCCAAGAACCCTATCATACAAGTCAGTCTGCTAGGGGGCCTGGCGCTTTAGATATATGATGTCACTGTGTGCCCTAATAAGCTGAAAGTTTAAAAAAATACCTCCAATAGCATGGCAGTTCAGTGATGAGCACCAAACTGCCAATGCTATTGGAGGTAGTTTTCAAGTTGTTAAACTTTCAGCTTATCAAGGCACACAGCGGCATCATATATCTTCTGTACATGAATGATTACATCCAGTGGGAGAGACAGGCAACCAGGAGAAAAGGAGGATGAGAGACGAGTACCTGATGGTGATAATGATGTTCCCGCTCTGCAGTGTGCACTGACTGACTGCATCATGCTGTCGGCAAGGGTGTGAGTACACTATGTGCCGTGTGTGCACATTTTAAGAGGTTCGCATGTGGGCAATCTCACACAGGTAAGCTTGGCATGGATTCAATAACATAAGTGAAGGGCACCCCTCGCCTCCTGACATATGGGGATTGTGGAACACATGAATAGTGAATGGGAATAGTGCAGCTTGAGACTAGATAGGAGTTGGCAGCTATAATGTGCGGCCTCACTGAGCAGAGAGACACATTATAATAGGATCAGGTGTGTGGCGGGCCCCTACACGGGGGGCAGGTGGACAATACATTTATACTTTAAATCTGTATAAAAGCGGCGGCGGGACCCCCTCGGTCTGTGACCGAATGCCCAAATGGTTAGTCCGCCCCTGCTTATCTCACTCCCATCTGCCTCACTCTCTCAGCACTTCTTTCTCTCATTTTTCCATCCTCCCCACTCACTCCCCTTCTGAATCCTTATCTTTTCTCTCTACACTTCTCTCGCTCCCATCCCGCACCACTTTCTGTCTACACTTCTCTCTCTTCCATTCTCCCCACTCATTCCCCTTCTGAATCCTGATCTTCTCTCTCTACACTTCTTTCTCTCTCATCCTGCCCTACTCTTCAAGCACTTCTTTTATCCATCCTCCCCACTCACTCCTCTTTTGAATCCTGATCTCCTAACTCTACACTTCTCTCTCTCCCATCCTGCCCCACTCTCTCAGCACTTCTCTCTCTTCGATCCTCCCCATTCCCTCCTCTTCTGAATCCTGATCTTCTCTCTCTACACGTCTCTTGCTCCCATCTTGCCCCACTCTCTCAGCATTTCTCTCTCTCTACATCCTTCCCACCTCCTCCCGTTCTCTCATCTTTTCTCTCCACATCTCTCACCTGTCCTGATAACTCCGGAAAACTTGGACCTAATACTTTCCTTTTCTTTACCTCAGTTTCCCCATTTCTCCAAATTATGAAAAAGAGGCACAAGAAAACAAGCACAAGTGTTCAGATATTTATTAGTTAATGTTTGTGTGGACACTTTTTTCAAAACCGACCGTGATACAGATATATATAGAAACACACATGTTTAGTTAAAATTCTATACCCTCCAGATCTTTTTGGCTCCTACACCTATGCATCTATATTATTACACTGCTTAAGACTTATATGAGGATGTCAATGTGTTAATCACTTGCAATACTGTTAGTCCTCTGTGACTCAATTAGAAAAGGTATTTCTATATTTTATATATATAGTATACCTAGCATGCCTATATTTTACATCTATATATATATATATATATATATACAAAATACATGAACAGAAGAAAAATCTGAATTAAATCAATATTTTGTGTGACCACCCTTTGCGTTAAAAACAGCATCAATTTATCTAGGTATACTTGCACAAAGTCAGGGATTTTTTAGGCATATAGTCAGGTGTATGATTAAACAATTATACCAAACATGTGGTAATGATCATCAATTTAATATGTAGGTTGAAACACAATCATTAAGCACAACAGAAACAGCTGTGTAAGAGGAATAAAACTGGGTGAGGAACAGCCAAACACATCTAACAAGGTGAGGTTGCTGAAGACAGTTTAATGTTAAAAGTCAAACACCATGGCAAGATTGAGCACAGCAACAAGACACATCAGCAAGGTTTCTCCCATGCAGAAATTTCTGGATGTGCTGTCCAAGCTCTATTGAAAAAGAACAAAGAAAGGGGCAACTTTGATGACGCAGTGGGCGGCCAAGGAAACTTAGTACTTCACATGAAAGACACATCATGCTTACTTCCCTTCATAATCGGGAGATGTCCAGCAGTATCATCAGCTCAGAATTGGCAGAAAACAGTGGGATTCTGATATACCCATCTATTGTCCTTAGAAATCTGGTCAGAAGTGGTCTTCATAAAAGACTTGCAGCCAAAAAGCCATACCTCCAACGTGGAAACAAGGCCAAGCGACTCATTTATGCACAAAAACACAGGAACTGGGGTGCAGAAAAATGGCAGCTGGTGCTCTGGACTGATGAGTCAAAATCTGAAATATCTGGCTGTAGCAGAAGGCAATTTGTTCACTGGGTTTGGGGATTTGGTCAGAATTAATGGTATCCTCAATGCTGAGAAATACAGGAATATAAATATCCAGCATTCAGTACCATCAAGGAGGCATCTGATTGGCCCCAAATTTATTTTGCAGCATGGCACGACACCAAACATACAGCCAAAGTCATTAAGAACTATCTTCAGCATAAAGAAGAACAAGGAATCCTGGAAGTAATGGAATGGTCCCCACAGATCCCTGATCTCAACATCATCTAGTCTGTTTCAGATTAAATAAATAAAGAGAAGCAACTGAGGCTGCCTAAATCCACAGAAGAAATGTGGTTAGTTCCCCTAGATGTTTGGAACAACCTACCTGCTAAGTTCCTTAACAAACTATGTGCAAGTGTACCTAGAAGAATTGATGCTGTTTTGTCTCCACAATTTAATGGCACCCTGGCAGTTACAGCCTTTATCGTGAGTGTCCTATAGATTCCAGTATATATATATAACTATAGAAGAGAACACCTGAGTGGCTTAGAGCTCCAGAGGTTCTGTCTTATTTTCCAGGTTGGCAGTTAATATTTGATTTGAAAACCTGTTTGCTGTTATCACTGTTGCTTGCTTTGTATTGGTGTAGTTCAAATTTATGTTTCCAGTTTGTGCTGTATCTTGAGAAACAGTTAGATTTATTGGTCTTCTTTTGATAAGATTGTGCATTTGTTTTATTAAGGTGGTGCTATAGGGATTTTTTTTATTATCATGTTTGTTTGTTTTTTTTACATTTCTACCACTTCAAAGATAATCAAATCTTTGGAAATCAGTTAATTTCCTACAGTATTCAGTACTTTCTATAAGCCAAAGAAAAAACGACCCCACTAGTATTGGTTGTCATACCATATGGGGTGCAAGAAGCACAAAACTACACCTACCACTTTCCTTTTTAAATGACCTGCCTGCATTAAAATGTTTACATTATAGATAAGATGAAAAGGTCAGTAGAAGTATCATTTTATAAAACAGACATTGACTTATATCAAATGAGGGGGTTCACTTGCCTTTTTTTTTTACCCTCAGCTACAACGCACAACTCTTTCTAGAAAGTGGTGCTATAGGAAAAAACACATACTTTTTTTTACAATTTAGACTCTTCAAAGATAATAAAATCTTTCACCACAATGTATGCAGTACCTACTGCTGGCCCCCAAAAAATGGCACCTCATTGGTATGGGTTGACATACCGTAGGAGGTGCCAGGAATATGGCCACGTGTGGGACAAGTTTGTGGGGACAGGCAATAAATGTGCAAAATCATGATCACCAGTGGAATAAGGCTGAGGGAGTCTGAGTGGATGCAAGAGTCTATGATTAATAGTGGATAGTTGAAACAGGCTAGGGGGAGTCAGACAGTGTATGTGGGGATCTGTGACTTCAGGTGGACAGTGGCACCAGGCTAGCTGGTATGACTGTATGTGGGCATCTATGAGTACCAGTGGAACCAGGAGGATGGGTCAGAAAGTGTATATATATATATATATATATATATATATATATATATATATAAATTGGGTCTCAGAGGGACTGAAGAGGAAGTATGGCAGTGTGTGTATATCACAAGGGTATCCATTGCATTGCAAAGCCATGTGTTGGACACCTCTCTGGCACACACAGGGTAAACAAATGTTTATTATATTTTATTCAGAGCTCATTGGGGGGGATCAGGATCCCTCCCAGCTATTGATTTACCAGTTTATCATGCTGGGAGATGAATATAGGCGACCCTGAAGAGCAACATACTCTCCTACTTCTATAACTACCTGAATATCTAGGTATTTGTAGGCAAGATCGGGAAAAGCGTTTCCAAGACACCAGTGAGTATGTCACATGGAGGAGCTTTTTCCTAAATCTGCATACTCCTGCCCAGAAATTTGTGTAGGAATGAAGCAGGAGAGCACATTGCTTTCTTGTATCTTCTGTATTGAGGGAGGCATGAGGAGGAGTCCTGATGCCCCCTAATGAGGTCTGAATAATAATACATTTTTAAGAAAAAGTACCTGGGGGGTGATTCCAGCTACAATACATGTGGGGGCACAGGCACGACCATGCAGGTACGCGTAGCCAAGTATGTGACACACACGTGGCTGGCACTCATAGTGTTAAGTTTTTTTTTTCTTTTGAGCAAATGTCTACATAAGGAATTCTATTTCTCAGAGGTGGTAATGTGATATTTGCTACTGGTATAGAGTGGTTTACAAAATTAGACTTGGTGGTGTTAAAGTGGAAATTTCATGCCATTAATATTGAGCCACAAAATATAAGTACAATAGAGATATGTATAGACTTACCTGTAGTCTCAAGTATAATTGAGACAAAAATACCTTTCTAGACAGACAGGCAGCGGGAAACAGCGCAGACATCTTGCAGAGCCGGCATCTCTGAGTCTGCCCTGTCCACTCCCTTCATCTCCATGATTGGTGAGTTGAATGCCATTGTGTCTTAAGGCACCAGAAGGGACTGAAAGCGCAGGTGCAGAGAGCGCCTACTGAAAGATCCCAGCCGGTGCCTGTCTGCATAGAAAGGTCTATTTCTTGCTAATGCCGCAATTATACTTGAAACTACAAGTATGTCTATACATATCGCTATTGTACCTCAATTTTGGGACCCAATATTAATGGCATGAAATCAGCAGATGCAGACTTAAACAACAAGATTCCGAAGTATTCATTGGCTGAATAACAATAGCCAATTCACAGACATGACAGATGAAAAAGACTTACAATGTGTTTGTACATTTTCTTGCAAAACAAAAATCAAACAGCTCCTAAAAACCCAATTGTTATCTGGCAACAACAGACACACACTGAGATGACTGAAGTTGAAATAAACAGTTTCAACATGCAAAAGGTCATTACACAATTTTCTAAAAAGAAAAAAGGCATTTAAGTAATCTTTACCCATGAAGTCTGAGTCGGTGAATTTTAGTAAACTTTAAACACAATAAGTTGATTTCTTATCTAAATTCTGTGAATATAAGAAAGAGAAAAATGGCATATTGTAAGGCAGAATATCTATGATTCCAGGCACTGTGCTTTTGACTAAAAAATCTTCACTGGTAAAATAAGAAAACAAAAAAATCCTGCATGCAATTTCTTAATTAGTGTGATCTATGACTGATGTATAGACACTGCCATCTAGTGTTGGGATTGTGAAGTGGTACAAAAGCCAATCGGTAAGATGCAAAGATGTTGTCACTAGATGTGTTGAAACCAGTGGTAGAAATTACACAGAACTAAAACCCACTGTCCAATGATAGCTGCATTGACATATGATACGCTGAGAAAATCACCTATATGAACAGCCTCATGAAACCCAATGGACAGTTCTAGGGCAGATAAAATAGGGGAGAACTTAAATTTGATTTAACCCTTTGAGGGCCCTAGGGGTACCAAAACATTGATTACATGAATCCTAGAGAAACCCCCATCACAATGCTTTGCACTGCTTTTGAGGCCTCTTAAGCATTTAAGGGGTTAAACGCTCTAGTTCAATTAAAAGAAATGTTAAGAATTTGTATTTGTCTCTTATGGTGCTGTTGGTTTGCCCCAAAAATGATTCCCCATTACTTTCTGAAAATGACAACATTGTGCTTGTGTATAAAAGCAAACTGCCCTAATTATGGGGCAAACCAAGTGCACCAAGGGGGACCAGAAAAACATTCCCATTGCTTTAACCCTTTGAGTGCCAGAGAGGTATCCAATGCATTGCAAAGTGTTGGATACCTCTCTGGCACTCAATGGATTAAACAAGGTTTTTGGGTTTTTTTTACTCCTTGAATGCTAGAATAATTGCTTCACAATTCATCGGAGGCTCATCCAGCATTCAAGGGGTTAAAAGGATACATTTAAAGGGTTAGTAATGCCCGTATATAAGTTGATACAGTATTGTAGATGTTAAAAAAATAAAGCATCTGGAGAAAGTCCCATCTCTGGAACCTTTACGGTTTGATAGATATTCACATCTAAAGTTCCCTTATCCCTCCCCTTCTCCTGACATCAGCAATCTACTGACAGTAGGAGATCCCGGACCTGGGAGGGAGGGGGGAACTGTAGCAGCGAATATGGGACTTTCTCCAGATACTTTATTTTTTAACATCTACAACACTGCATCAACTTAAATACCTGCATTACTAACCCTTTAAGACAATGAGAATGTTTATTTGTTCCTTATGGTAAAATTGGTTTGCCCTAGAGTTGCTCTGCATTGCTTTTCCAGTATTAACAGGCTCATGAGGTTTTCACGTGAGTTCAAATTGCCGATGTAAATGTGCAGGCAATCGTTGATATCCATAGGCATGTGCTAAGTGTAACTGTCTGAGTGCTAGAGGGTATCCCTTTGGCACTCAGAAGGTAAAGGCATATTAGGTTACAGGCAACAAAAAAGCAAGGAGCAATTGGACTATTGGGAACAAGTAAAAATTCTCCAAAATCCCAGTAATTTGAATGGGGCTTTTATCCATTTGAATGCCAGAAATGTCACCAAAATTGCACTGGAGGCCTCTTTAGCATTCAAGGGGTTAAAACCCCTATTTAAATTGTGAAAACAGGCCAGTTAGAAAAGGAAGGGTCCTGAACTTTGTAGGAGGCAGGTATCAAGTTGGTTCCTGGAATTGTACTGTACTGGAGTGGCTTTAATTGAGGCTACTGAACTCATACCAGGTGTACCCTCAGAGGGCTGGGGTGGCAGGTATTTGTTTACTACAATCAGAGAGGGAAGTTGGAGAGTTTTTCTTTATTCTGAAATTGTCAAGGGGAACAGTAGTGTGGGACCTGCAGCTACATAAGCTTGGGGAGAGAAAATTGCCACAAAGATCTTGAACATTGTCTTCTACACTGCTGGTTGACGTTCTGTCAAAAAAGCACTGCCTAAATCTGCATGTTACTAATTGTCTGAGATTTGTCTGGAATTGCAGTACATAACTGTGTCTTTGTCTTTTCAGTTTTCGTCCTGGTGTAGCTATTTATATATATGTATTAAATGTATATAAAAATGTAAAGTTTCAAGGTTATAGTAGCCTTTCAGGGGTGTTGTTGATTGGAGAGACACACTGCTACCTGTGTCTACTTGATACAACTGGTGATAGTACTGTGAAATTAAGGAACCGGATTTGTGCCAAAGGTTTACAATGTTTGAAAAGTTTGGTAAGAGCGTGCAAACTTCAACCATTTAAAGGATAGTGTTGTATAATATATTAAATATGGCATAAGGGACTCAAGATGACCTTTATTGGTTTATGGAGCTAGTATAGAAGAGCTCAGGCTCTGGAGCACACATCACCAATCCAGCATGACAAACAGATTGCAGAGCAATCAATGCTAGGAGGTTCACTGACTGAAGGAGAAGGAATCCAGGAGTAGGTGATACCCTAGTGACAGAGCATCAGAGATGCAGGATTCACACATCCTGTCTGAGAGGGGAAAAGACTGTTCTAGCAATCAAACAACTGGAATGAAATTAAAGTGTCTCATGCTCAGATCAGCAAGGATCCTGGAGCCTAAGATACAGATGTTCATATTCCTTTGGATCTTCCCACAGTCGAGGAGTGGGGGCACAAGCAAGTCTAAGCTTGGTACCATGTCCCCTCAACCTCCCTCCTGGTCGCCCAGCTGACCTTAGAGAAAGGAAAGCTGGAAGAACAGAAGAAGCTTGGACTGGAGCAAGAGAAGATGAGTCTGGTGCAAGGAAGGCTCCTGGATGTACAAAAAGGAGTTTATTGACCCCTCCTTGGCAGCCCATGTGCCAAGATAAAAGGCCAGTAGAATCTCTAGGGACTGATGTGTTTAAGCAATTAGGGGCTCTTATAGAACCCTGGGTGGTGAATAACAATGACCTGCAGGGCTACCTGGAGCTGTTTAAGGGGGTTTGTGTCTAAGAAGGAGTGCTTGAGGAAAACAGGGCACTGTGGCTTCTTATCCTCTTGACTGTGTCTGCCATAACTACTACTGAAGGGACAGACCCAGCTGTACTCTCTGAATGTGCTGATATGAGTAAAGAACTAAAAATACAAAAAAGAAGAACATTTTTGCGCAAACTAACAGACTAATGTTAGACCACATGACTCAGGGTCTACCTGACAATGGTAGTAGCCTGACCCTTGGAAAGCTGTAGCGTAGACTATGGCTCTTCATCCCCATCCAAGTGGTGAGTGTCTCTTCCAAAGGGTGGAGGATGACCTAGTTGTTTCCCTGGAGCCTCATTCCAGCAATGGAAAGAGATTTGTTCTGGTGGTGATTTATTATGCAGGCAGGCACACAGAATCTATTGACCTGAGATTAGTGTTTACCCAGAGAGTGGCTAAGGCATTAATGCAGATCTTCTCCAGGGTGAGATGCCCTGAAGAAGTTATCTCAGAATGTGATACAGATTTCATAGTACATCAGTGGCTTAAATCATTACCCCAGCACCAGCTATCACCCAGAGGCAAATGGACCCTCAAGACTTATTATATGGATGGAGACTCTAGGGTTCCTTACAAATGGTCAGGGCTGACTGGTACAGAAAGCACAAGGGGTCAGGGCAGACAATTGGGCCCCATGTGCTGAATATATGAGCCAGTTTACAGGAGTTCAGGTCTTTTGCCACAAAGAAACTCAAAGCAGTTCAAAGGAAACAGAAGAGGTGTATGACCACCTCCACTCTTATGTGGAAGGGCAGGAAGTCTTACTACTAGACTCAGCAAGGCATGACAAGATGCATACTACATAGCCTGGGCCCCACTGGATTGTCAGGTACATAGGAAGAAAATAACGAAGGTCAGGTGAGGCTAACCCCCCCCCCCAAAGAAAAAAAGAAACAGCAGCAGCTATAGATAATAACTCAAGCATTGTTAGCCTCCACAAACACAAAAGTTAATGTACTCCTATGGTCAAGAGCACATGATCAGAAATCAACATGTGTTGGGGTTGTATTCATTTTTATTTTCATAGCACTTGTGAATTATAGTCTGTCAAAAAGTATGTCTGCAATAAAAAAAGTTTAATAAACTTTATTCATATAAAACTGCATTGTTGTAGGCCTAGTGCTTAGCCATTAATCACATCAATGAGAATACTGATATTTAAGAGACTGTAGTGACAGAAAGGAGTTTTGGCTTTACAAGCCTACTAATTAATGTGCACTTCTTGCAGAGAAGGACAATCTTCAGTTAGCATAAGGGAAAAACCTGAAAAACCTGTCAAGAGGGGCAGGGTTTTCATTGTTCTCACAGTAAGAAGATTGTCCCTTGCTGTGAGCTGTCTGGTCTATGGACTGCATTCCACATCTAAGGGGAGGTGGCTTACACTAGGTAAAAGGGGCAGGAGGGGGACACTTTATCATTCAATTACTCTTGAACTACAACTCTGACACTATTGAAAGAACACTCTCTATGGCTCATATACTATGAAGATTAATTGGAGCTGCTTTTATTTTGAAACATTACTATCCCTTTAAATTAATAAAAAAAAAGTTCCTAAATTTCTGGAATAAATTGTGGTGCAGTTCTCTCATTGAGCCCTCGGATGTTAGAGAAGTCTCCCATGCATTACAAAGCATTGATAGAACACCTCCTTAGCATCAGCAGGTTAAACAACTTTAACCCTTTGAGTGCCAGAGGGCTATGCAATGCATTCCAAACCCCTCTGGCACTCAAAGGCTTAAAGCCAGCTTCAAGTAGGTAAAGATAATTTTATGATTACAGGCAAAAAATAATCCTGAAAGTGACAGAATAATAAATATTGCAATGAGTCCTGTTTGTGTGTGCACCCACAAAGTCAGACTATTAAATGCAATTTCATCATGTTTTTTCATATTTGCTTTATGACAAATAAATCAATTTTAATTGTCATAAGAATAATATTCATAATGAAGTCATCCTTTTACAAGCAGATCTCAGAGTATTTCAATGAAACATAAAATGAATTTTATTAAGATACTGACATTTTTGGCTGTAAATTGCTAAGCTTAATTCATACCTTAGCTTTAGTAAATAATTTGCATATGTGGCACATAAGAAACTACAAAATGATCCATTTAACAACCTTGTTTAACACCTTGAGGAGAAGGGTGTGCAATGTAGAGTTATCTGAGAAAACTGCAAGTGTGTAAGAATGTCTAATAGGATTTTTACCACTTATTATTACTAAAAATAAATACTAGCCAGAGGCTATTTTGGTAGGCAACTGTACATTCTTTATCTTCATCCCACCTACAGTGTTATCTGGGTAGAAGCCTTATTTTTTGTTTATCTATGCATTTTAACTAATCCACCTGGGCTCTAGCGCACATAAAGGGATAGTAATGTTTCACAAAAACAACAGCTCCAATTAACCTTCATAGTATTTGAGCCATATAGAGTGTTATTTCAATGCTATCAGAGTTGTAGTTCAAGAGTGATTGAATGATAAAGTTTCCCCCTCCAGCCCCTTTTACCTAGTGTAAGACACCTCCCCTCAAATGTGGAATCTGGTCCACAGACCAGACAGCTCACAGCAAAGGACAATCTTCTTACTGTGAACATAAGGAAAATAAGGAGGTGAGCAGTACATCAGTAAAAGGGGAGGGAGGGGGATACTTTCAATTACGCTTGAACTACAACTCTAACAGTATTGAAATAACACTCTCCATGGCCCAAATACTATGAAGATTAATTGGAGCTGTTTTTATTGTGAAACATTACTAACCCTTTAAACATACTTTATGATGGCTTCTGGCGATTTTGATTTATGTTTCATATATATTATGATACATTTATGTATTTATTTGTCAGTTTATGCATGAACAACCCCATAGACCCTCTATTTCAGGTTTTTATGCATAATACAGAGGATCCCATACATTCCATATGAGGGCCTACTGACATTGAGTGCATGTGCAATGTCATCACCAAAAGTCCATTTTACCACTGACGGCATCACTCAGGATAAGAGACTGATCTGAGAGACTACATCCTAGCATTTCAGCCTCTTTACAGACCCTCGTTGTACTCCCCTATTGGTCTGAAGGGCCTCACAATGCAGCCCAACCTTAATCAGCAGGTTTTCTCACACAGGTACAGATCTGCTGATAGGTAACTATAGCAGTGATAGTTGCCCTTCTATCTCTTTCTGTCTCATTGTAAGGGACTGGCTGGAGGGGGATATACAAATCCCCCAGCTGAACTAATACATAGGCTTGCAGATACAGTGTCTGTGCTTACATACAGACACTGCATACAACTCCACCAGACGAAGAATGCAATGTGAGCAGGCTCTAACACTATCTCTATAATGTGTGAGTAAAAGGAAATATGTTGATCTTGTTTCCTCAGGGCCCCCTTTATACATGGCATTAAACAATGTTCAAAGTAAATGCCCATAAATTCCCACGCTGCCCACCCTTTGCCTCAGAAGTTGCAAAGAGGACAACTTTTAGTATAAAATGCTTTGCACATAGGTAGGCACATTATGTAGGACAGATCACAAAAGTCCCTCCTCCTTATTTTAATGAGAATGTTTATTTGTGCATACCCTTCAGCCACCCAACTGTATCACCTAAGGATCATAAGAGCAATGCTCTACAATTCAGTCCATAAGTATTTGTGACAATGACACAGGTTTTGTTGTCTTTGTTCTATACTGTCAGCTTTAATTTGAGGGTATTTACATAAACCATGTAGGAATTAAAACCCTTTATATACACACTCTCCATTTAAGGGGACCTAAAGTAATTCGAAAAAAAAAAAAATCTAAAGAAAAGTTGTCATATTTAGTACTTTCTTGCAAATCCTTGCATTTGATGACTGCCTAAAGTCATTGACCATAAGTATCAACAGTCACTGGGTATCTTTTTGGAGGTTTTCTGTGAGGCCTTTGCTGCATCATTCTTCAGCTCCTGTTTGTTTTAGAGCAGTTTTCAATTCAGTCTTGTCTTCAGCAATTGAAATACATGCTCAAATACTCACTTTTTTGGCCCTGAAGAAATCATTGGTGGCTTTAGCAGCATGTTTGGCGTCATTGTCCTACTGCAAGATGAAGTGTGTTCCTGCAAATTTTAAAATAATTTTAATGTTGTAAAAACAAAAATAGCTTGCCAAGTCTTCTTTATAATATAAGAAACCCATTTCTCTATTTCAAACCACTTACTTGTTTGTAGTTCAAAAGTTATGAAGTGGAGAAGGATCCCCCGCCTGCCCCTTCTGGCCGCCATCCACTGGCTCTCTAATGGTGTCGTGCGAACCAATGAATGCAGCAAGTAAGTACGTTTAAAGAAAACCCTGGCCCCCTTGACAAAGGAGGGCAGGATTTTCCTTTGCATACTGAGGTTTGTCCCTTGCCACATTCGTCTGGACCAGAGAAAGCTGCCGAGTGATGTAGCCAGAAGGGGTGGGCACGTTATCCTTCTCCACTTCATAACTTTTGAACAACAAAAAAGTAAGTGGCTTGCAATAGGGCAATGGGTTTCTTATATTAAAAAGAAAACTTGGCAAGTTATTATTATTATTTTTTTTTTTTACAACATTCCAATTCCTTTAAGGCATTTGATTGGCTCTGAGCAGACAAGATGTTTCGGTACACTTTAGAATTAATCCTGCTACTGCCATTAGTTGCATCATCAATAAAAACAAGTGAGCCCCTTCCATACACGCCCAAGCCATAATAGTCACAGATGAGATGGTATGCTTTGGATCATGTGCAGTTGATTTCTTTCTCCACACTTTACTCTTTCCATCACTCTAGTACAGCTTATTCTTTATCTCTTCTGTCCATAAGACAAAGTTCCAGAATTCTGAATGTTTTATGTAGTTTTTAGCAAACTGTAATCTGGCTTTTCTGTTCTTGAGATTTACCAGTGGTTTGCATCTTATGGGGAACTCTTTGTAGTTATGATGATGTAGTCTTCTCTTTGTGGTACATCCACTACAATGGTTTTCCATAGTCTACAAGGTTGTTTACTATTGCTGAGCATACCTGTTCATTCATGCTTCTTAACAATGTACCACAAAGTTGACACACTTAATATTTTAGCTATGTATCTGAACGATTTATTCCAATGTTTCACCTCATGATTGCCTACTTTATCAACACTGACACTTTTTTGCTCTTCATGTTGAGTGACAGCAGCAACAGACTCAAGTAGAAGGAAGAGTAATGTAATCCCTTATATGCTAAAGACATCTCCAACACATTGCAAAACAGCACACAGACATCTCTAGCCTCCAGGGGGCTCAGATCTACTACTAAAAAAAAAAACGTTACCTAAAACATTACAGTTTTTTTAAATAAACCCCTTGATTTCCTGATGGATGTGCAATGCATTGCTTCACAGTGTGTTGCACAACCATCTGGCACTCAGTGTGTTAAGTTCTCAACAAACAGGAATAACAAAGAAATAGATGATAACACAGTTAAAAACAGAAATTAAAGATGTCATTATCATTATATATACATTTCATCTATTATGTCTATTTTTAATCTTCCTTCAGAGTCTTGTGAATATATACAGCAGCTGGGCCTTATTCATCAAGCTAAAGCAGTGCAAGTCTAGACAAACCAACTGCACCATATGATTGAAATGGAAATTCTGTCAGTTCTCTTTGATTTAACCCTTTCAGTCTTTACCTCTCTGGCACTGAAAGGGTTACATGGGGCTGTGGGCACTTACCTACTCTACCTAATCGGGGATCCAGCAATCTCTCCAAACATTTAGAGAATTTTACCAGAGAATCAAGCCATGGGTCCCAGATATAATGAAATCTTCACAGTTGTGATTTTGTGCATAAATACCCATTCATAATTGGCAAAGTCACTGTTCACATGTGATTTCTATTCTGCAGGTGACTGAGTCTCCTGGGTTAGCCAGTGAGTAATAAGTCATTTCCTAGCATAAAACAAAAGAAGATTCACAAGGTGAGTGTTATTCATGTCAAGATATATTCATTTACAATCTATTAATAAGCATGTATAGTGGTATGAATTGTATGTCTGTTATTTAGTTTTTTTCTTAGTACAATGCAGCAGATCCAACATTTGATTAAAGGTAGAAACAATATGATCTCCATAACCATTTGGATGCTACAGACGTCCCCAATGGATTTCTAAACAATTAGTTTTGGACAAGTCTCTAAAATCCAAGGGGTTAAATAATATTTGTGAAATTCAGGGGAAAGTCATATGCATGATAATTACTTTAGCTTTTAATAGTAAGCAAATGGAAACTGTCCCCAGTTACAGTGCAGAACTAGCAATCCAATGGCCCTCTTTCACAATTTAAACCATCGATTTGGTTTTAAAACAGGATTTAACAGTTTTACAACATGCGTCCCATTGTCATATGTTGCAGACGTTTGCAGTTCCAGTCCTTAAGTCCTCAGAAATGCAGGGCTATAGGATATCAATATGCTTACATGAACACTGATGGATCTTTCAGAATGACAGAGCTGTTGATTGATCCACTGTGCTAATGATAGAACCACCTGCCCTAGTGCAGCCAGATTCTGAGAACCTGTACTGTTGCTAAGAATCTTAAAGGAGAACTATACCAATAGGACTAAGTGCATCTTAATTTGTTTGATTTGTTTTTTTAACCACTTCTTGCTAGATAAATTGCTGAAACATTGAGAAGCAATGCATTGTAGATATCTTTAGCATACAAGATGTGAACAAAAGACTCTATTGGTAAGAGTCCCTCATACAATGGACAGATATATATTTTTATATTAATGTCACCAGAACCCCCTTTAATGCAGGACAGCTATGAAAAAAGCATTCTGCTACACTGGAATCAAATGTATCCTGCTGCATACTTGTTTTTTCCAGAGTTAAAGGAGATATCTGGCCACCTTCATTTATATGTATTTTTGCATTGTATCTGCAATGTAAATAAGCAAACCTGCCTTCCCTTTAAAAACAGAACAGAAATAAAATAATTATATTGCATGGCTACATTGGGATCATATCATCCATGTAAAATACATTTCTCATAATTGTCCCTAGTTAAGAAAGGAAAGTCTGGTAAGCTTACTGTATTGATAGTTCATCTTTGGACTTCCAACTGGTAGACTACAAGTCCCATCATCCTGATGGAGAAATGTCATTTCCAGCTATAGAATACAAGATTATTAATAAAAAAAAACAGTAACAATAAAGAGCCAGTTATGTATGGCTGACAATGATGCCTCCCCATCAGACATATCTCTGGAAATCCCCCAAGAGAGAGGATCACCAGGGAAAAGTAGGTACAATAGAAGTCAGTTAGCACTGGCAGCTTGATCATTGCGCACAAGCTTTGGAGATCCTAGTGAAGGGCTCCCAAGTCCAACACTATGGGTCTATGGAGGCAGAGTTTGATCCCTAACGTGCTGCAAGCTGAAAATCCTGATACCCCCTTCCCAACGGCTGACCAGAGTCATTTTCAGGCTGTACAGACTTTTTCTCAGACTTTTTACTAAATATGATGCTCCCATAGAAGCAGAATAATGTAATCCATTGAATGCTATAGATGTCTCTAACGCATAACAAATCAATGCGCTGGAGATATTTCTAGCATCCAAGGAAATAAACTTACTGACTTATTGACTGCTCTCGGATCACCTTTGGTATAATAATGATGTCCTTAATTTGTAACCTGTCTCTTAAAGACTGGAACTTTGAACTCTGATGATTGTATTTGATGTTTATTTTAGACAAAGCCCTTCTCTGATTTTTTAATAGTTAAAGTCTAGGTCAGGTTAGGTATTGATAAGGTTATAATCAGATGCTAGATATCCAATCGTTCTGTTGTCTGGGATAAAGACGTACTTTATAGCACTATTCTCCTTAATTGCTTTAATCAGGTGTCCTAACTTTGATCAATGTGTAGTTTTGTCAATGTAGTATCCCTCGGAGCTGAAAACAAATTGAATTGTTTGGCTATTACTTAAGGGATGATGCATGAAGTGCAGCCAGTGCCTGAGTGCTTTGGACTGCTATGTTTATAACAGCCACAGCTTCTTTTGTATAGCCATGGCAGAAAAAAATATGTTTAAGGTTTTATAACGTTAAGGAATCATGAAATAATGTTTCTTTATTATGAATACTGTTGGGAGGTGCTTCATTCAACAGTTAACTTTTTAAACCAAACTGCAGATGGTGCTCAGGTTGTGCTGCTGATATTGCTTTCTACTGAGAGGTATGGTAGATTATGAAATACCCTTCATGGACCTCAGTAGAAACATGATGTCTTGTCATCGGGTTTGAGCAATTAAAATCTTTGAATGAAGCATATCCTGGCAGCAGAAAAAACCCTGGTGTTATTGATAATGTAAAAACAAACGAGCAAAAAAAAAAAATTTGTATCAGTCCATTGGCATAAGAACACTGAACTGTGCCACAGAGGCTGGGAATTTATAACCACCCAACACAGGTAGAGCTTAGTGTTAATTTGTCAATGGATAGTGGATTTGCTTTTTAACATTTTTAATGCATTGCTTACCTCTCTGGCACTCAAGAGTTAAGCAATACATTTTTTTTTTTAATTATTATTTTTATGTTCATTTTTGAACAACTTTACCAATTACGTTTCAGGGCCGACAAAAAACAATATGTTAAACAATAATAACCATGCACAAAGGCCCAATATGACAAATATACAGTAGTCCCACATCAATTAGTGTAAAGCAACTTGCACCAGAGCCCACAGCTCCAGCCATGAGATGATTTAAGAACTATGAAAGGACAGGCGCTAGTGGAGAGAAGAGAAAAAGGAGGGAAAGGAGAAGAAGCAAAAGAACCCCAGCGGGTGGGACCCGACCCCTAAGAGAGGCTATGGCCAGCCTGAATCTTGATTCCATAGAGAGATATGCCACAGCTACCCAGAAGGAGGAACAAGCTATAAGTAAACAAGTACCTACTCCAATCCCCAGGGAACAACAATTTTTTATATCTATTTTTGACATAAGAAGTCCAGGCAAAGGTAAATATTTATTTGAAAAAAGGAGGAGGTTGGAATACTTCTCCCTCAACCACATTTAAATTAATATACGGTCTTCAGAGAGGCTGGAGGACCCCTCCTTTGTTTATTTAATTAATATAGGGTATGAATTGCCCTCTACCAGTTATCCAAAGAACAATATTATGATTAATAAATGAATTATGTCATGCCATTTTGTCCCTAATTAAAAAAAAAGTTTAATTATTAACCCCTTTATTGCAGTGCATTTCAAGCCAGTCCAGCAACGGAAGGGTAAATTGTGGGTCAGGTTAGGATATTGAATTATGGCGGGATGTTTTATTAGTTACTAGTTGAAGAGCCCGTTACACGGGACACAGTGCCACTGCTAGCTGGTCGCGGGGCAGTCATACGCAGTAGAGACTGCCCACGCCGCGGCTGATACAGAGCTGGATGCTCCGTCTATATCAGCTGTAGTGTGGGCAGTGTCTATTGCGCATGACTTTGTCGTTACACATGTTTTAGCGAATTATTATATAGGATGATGATAGTGTTAGTTAACCCCTCCATTGCCAGCAAGTTGACAACGCATTAATAGCAATGCGCTTCTGACCTGTGTGTTTGGGTTAACTTGGGGGACAATTTGGGGTATATTCTTGTCACGAACGCCGCACATGCGCAGTTGTGCGAATTGACGTAGGTCGTCACACCGAAGTCATTCACTGGGCACCTGGCTTCCATTTAAGCCGGCGGGAACCGGGACTCAGCTCTCAGTTGTCGCTTGAGTCCCAGGCGGTTTGCTTACCGCAGTGCGCCCCAGCGCTCCTCGCTTCCAGCCTGCATTTAGGCTCTGCATCTTCTCTTCTCCTCAGCATCTTCAGCCTGGCCTGTGTCTCCCAGGCCAGCCTCCAGTCCAGTCTGCACCTTCAACACCCTTCAGTCCAGCCTGCACCCCAGTGTCCTCCAGTCCAGTCTGCACCTTCAACGCCCTCCAGTCCAGCCTGCACCCCAGTGTCCTCCAGTCCAGTCTGCACCTTCAACGCCCTCCAGTCCAGCCTGCATCTTCAGCCTGGCTTGTGCCCCTCAGGCCAGCCTCCAGCCCAGCCTGCACCCTCAGTCAAGCTTACACCTTACAGGCCTTCTTCCTTGACCTTGGATTGTCTCTCAGGTACTTACCTCTGGCTTGTTATCCTGGACTTGCATACTCTCAGCCTGCCCTGACCTCTGGCTTGTTACACTGGACTTGCATACTCTCAGCCTGCCCTGACCTCCGGCTTGTTACACTGGACTTGCATACTCTCAGCCTGCCCTGACCTCTGGCTTGTTACACTGGACTTGCATACTCTCAGCCTGCCCTGACCTCTGGCTTGTTATACTGGACTTGCATTCTCTCAGCCTGCCTTGACCTCTGGCTTGTTACTCTGGACTTGCATAATATCAAGAGATCTATCCTTGGCCTATTATTGTTACCCTGCATTCTGGGTTCCTTACCTGCCTACCTCAGATCATATAGCTTCCTGCTAACCTCTGGGTGGCTCCTCCCACCCAGAGATAGGCGTCAGCAAGCTAACATTCTTACAATTCTTTGCCTTCATGTCTGTGTCATTTTTCTCTTTCTACAGCCATGAGGTTTAGAGGCAGAAACTGAACCATCAGGAGCCAAATGGTCTTTGGAAAGACCACTCAAAAGCTATGTAATTACTTCAAAGGCTGTTTCAAATGGGGTTCTAAAGGGGTTTTGATCAGTTCCCACAGTGATCTTGTTGAGATGAATAACTTGATAGATTTCATTGCTTAAATTGGAAAAAAATATATCCTGGATGCATTTGGCTCCCAGTGAGCCACTTGATTAGAATGGAATTCAGTACAAGGCCTGAACAATGAAGATTTGTCCCTTCTCAGACTTAGTACAAGACAGACCAACCCCAGTGAATCCATTGGATTAGGAACTGGAGATATTCTGGGCCAAACCAACTGCACCACTGGAAAATATACATTCTAATTAATTTAAAATGCAAAGCAAAATGAACTGGATACCTCTATATTAAACACCCCATTTAAAGCAATGGAAGTTTGGGGAAGTTGTATTTGTCCCTTGTAATGTAGCTGAATTGCTCGAGAACTGCCCAGTTCTTTTCACTCCATGACCCTAAGTGATAACACCCAGAAGAAGCGCAAGATCAGAGCTGATTTTCAGCCCAGTGATGCCAGGTCAGCGACGCTGTCCCTTTTTGTCAGTGAGCCAGTAACTTTTATCAGTGACTGTATATTCTATGGCACTTTTCCATCAAGGTGACCTTTTACCTTTCGTTTTAGAAAATCACCCCTGTGTAAGATGAAGAGGAAAATAAAGTTAGAAGGTATGTAATTTTAATAACCTTCAGACACTGAATTAATCAGGGCAAAATACCCTGTCACTTACATACATAACACTATCCATATAACAAAGCCATAGGTTGGAAACATCTCTAGAATACAAGGGGTTAAGTTAACAAAGCCAGCTGTTTTTATTTTATTTTTATTTAATGATTTGTGTTACATTCTGGGGTATACATTATCTGTAACCATTTGAATGTAAGAGGAGTATCCAATGCATTGCAAAGCAATGCATTGGATAACTCTCTGGTAAACAAAGGATTAATGAGTAATATATATCTGTGTATCAAGTCACTGTGTTGTAGATTCTTTTACAAGTGCAGAGTTCAGCAGATGTAATTACTGATATGCAAGAGTAAAGTAAAAAATGCATGAGGTTAGAGCAGTGGTTTTCAACTCCTGTCCTCAGGACCCACTAACAGGCCAGGATTTGATGATTTCCTTGTTAGAGCACGGGTGAGTTAATCAATGTGAATGAGCCTCTGATCACCACACCTGTGCTCTAGCAGAGAAATCCCTAAGTCCTGACCTGTTAGTGGGTCCTGAGGACAGGAGTTGAGAACCAGTGGGTTAGAGTGTCTTGGAAAGGGGTGGACAACCTGAATCCCTCCAGCTGCGAAGGTCTACAATTCCCATCATCCCCATCAGCTGTTGATGGGAATTGTAGCTGTACGCAGCTGGAGACCCTCATGTTGCCCACCCCAGGGTTAAGGGATGTTGTTCTGAAGATGAGCTCAAAATGATTAACACACTGTAGCAGTATATTCTTCTCAGCTATGAATAGTCATTAGTGAGCATATGAAGGTGTGATAAAGAGCTGTTGGCAGCATCCCTACATAAGTGAAAGGTATCAGAGATCTCTTTATTACCTCATAAATTTCTAGGATTTATTTTATTTTTATGGAGTTGTCTTTAAGGATTAATGAAAGAAAATATACTGCCCAAATATTCTGGAGTCACAATTAAAAACAGTAGGTTTGATACACTAATGGGAACTAAAGTAATTGTGGGGCTAGTCAACTGCACTATAGAGGACAAACAAAAAGTTCCATTGATTTAATGGAACAGTAAACTTTTTTTTCAAAAGTTATAACAATTCAGATTATCAGGAAGGGAATTACAGTACATCTACTTCCTGAAAATTCAAAGTGATGATTCAGCAGTTTCTGTCACGTTCTATGGAGAACTTCTTGTCAGTGACTCACCTCTCCCATAGAATACAACAGAATAACTAATTGAAATCTGACCACTAAAGGGCACTGTTACTGTAAATAAACAATAGGTTTAACTGTAATAACTATGAAAATATGCAGTGGGAGTGCCCTTTTTTTTACTCAGTACGAAAAGTCTTACAATATCTATTTTGCCTAATCAAAATGTGCTGCTCCTTTAAATGGGAGTTCTAACTGTCTGAATGCTAGAAACGTCTAAAACAGCTAAAACAGGATTATTTTTTACTCATTTCCATACTGGGAACCTTCTTATCCAAGGTTTCCAGAGAAACCCACAGGGCTGGGGATGGAAATGTCCAAATAACAATCATTGTGTCATAATATGGGCAGGGCTTAATCAAGGAGAAACCAAGTTGAAGGATTGAGTGGCAGGGTTTGCATATAAAGATGGAAGAAAGTGAGAGGACCAGGGTGAGGAGGTGGGGTTACCACCAACCTTACAAAGCTGGATAATCAAATCTGTCCCTGATACCCAGCAATTCACTGTGAAAACCAGAGTCTACATGACAGATCCAGCAATTTTCCAAATATGATCAACTCTGTCTAAGACTGATTTGCAAAGAAGGATTAAAGGGATAGTAATACTTACATTTTATTACAACCCCCCGCCCCCCATCTTGTAGTCCTTAAAAAACTGAATTAAATGAGCCCAGCGGCATCTCTCAAACCTTTATGGTTTGGGAGATATCCATTTTCAAAGTTTTGTTTTTTCCCCTCTCCCCTGACGTCAGTGTTCTAGCTGACAGCAGGGGAATCCGGTCCCAGGACCAGCAGAGGCTCTTCATCAGAGCCGAGATCACGTTATGGAAGAAAAAATCCTTCACTGCAATGGTCTTCTATGTGTGCTTGGTTTGCAAGCACACATAGAAGACCATTTCAGTGAATGATTTCTTCTTCTTCCATAACGCGATCTCTGCTCTGCTGAAGAGCCTCTGCTTGCTCAGAGACCGGATTTCCCTGCTGTCCGCTAGAACGTTGATGTCAGGGGAGAGGGAATTTTGAAAGTGGATATCTCTCAAACCATAAAGGTTTGAGAGATGCAGCTGGGCTAATTTAATTCATTTTAAGGGCTACAAGATGGGGGGTAGTAAAATGTAAGTATTACTATACCTTTAAAGCAATTCTGGATCAAACCAACTGCACCATAAGGGCCAAATGCACATTTCCAGTGATTTATATCTGACTTTCAACTTCAATGTTAGAGTGTTCTATACATTAGTTAGATCATAGGCATATTGCAAAGCAATTGCCTGTAGAATTTTCTAGAATTCAAGGGGATTTTTATTTTTCCTCTGTGGTACTGATCCAGAATTGCCTCTAATTCTTCTTGGTACATCAGCGTTTATGTGTCTTTCTGGATTGGTTAAACCTCCGTCTGATCTGCTCATCTTTTAAAATGCTGTGGAATACGTTAGTGCTTTATAAATAAACTAGTTGAAGAGCCCGTTACATGGGCCACAGTGCCACTGCCACCTGGTCATGGGGCAGTCATGCGCAATAGTGACTGCTTGAGCTGCGGCTGATACAGAGCTGGACGCTCCGAAGGAGCATCCAGCTGTGTATCAGCCGCGGCGCTGGCAGTCTCTACTGCGCATGACTGAAGCATGTGCAGCAGTGTCTACTGCACATGATGCGGCGTTACACGTTTTAGCGAATTATATATAGGATAATAACAAAATAATGGTAAAAATACATATTTAGTTATTTGTTTGTTTTTATTTTGTTTTACCAGGAAGAACACATTGAAATATTTATTATTTTCAAGTGTTTCCTGGATGAAAATGAAATAGGAACTGTAAATAGTGTGATATCCCTCCTAAGTGTGAAGTCAGTGGGGCTCATCTACTAAGGAAAATGGTGCTGTTCTGGAGAAAAGCAACTGTACCATAGAAAACAAATACACATTTTCATTGATTTAAAGCAGAACTATTAATATCATAACATTGCCCTCCAATCCATTACTGATATAGCGATAGGTAAAGCCATATTTCAATTATGCTGAATAAGTCCGTGTTATTGAAGAAAAAAGTTACCTCTGGGTCTACGCTGTCTGTCCCGAATTGGTGGTGACGTTCATTGGTTAACTTAAGGTAATGGACGTTACTGTTGCTGACAGTGCAGGCACACAGAGCTTCTCTTGTAAGCTCTGTGCAGTAGATGCCTGCAGAAGAAGCTGGTTTTCTTCAATAACGCAGACTTATTACGCATAATAGAAGTATGGCTTTACCTATCACTATATTAGTAATGGATTGGGGGGCAATGTTATGTTGTTGATAGTTCCGCTTTAAACTGGGCTTTTCACCCCCATTATTGCTACTGATATTTCACAATGCAAAATTATTAAGTGAGATATCTAACTGACTGCTGTATGAAGGGTATATTCCAAGTTAATTCATTATTTTAAACATATAAAGAGCCACTTTCACCATAGGTTTAGGACCAAAGGAGTGAACAACGCATTGCTTCTCAATGATTTGTGGGCCACTCTGGTCCGTAACCCCATGAGTGCCAGAGGGGTAGGCAAAGCATTGCAAAGCAATGCATTGCCTACTCCTCTGGCACTCAAAGGGTTAAATATTCAATGCATGGGTTTCCCCTTCTCTGTAGTTTTATGTGTTTCTGTCACAGCATTAACTCCAATCCTTATCACAGATCTCAATTGATGTGAAATTAGAAGAAAGGATGTTTCAGCTTCATCAGAGGAAGGATTTTTTTACAGTAAGGTCTGTTAAATTGCGGAATTCCTATCCCCAATAACGTGGTAATAGAAGAATGGACACATCTGAGAAAATATTTGATACACTTTTTTCAAGAGGAAACGTATAGGGTTACACTGTGTATTAGTAGGCAAAACTGGAAGTTCCGATACAGATTAACATATCTGGCAGCAGGAGATCTTGTATTACTTTCATTTATCTGGGTTATGAGGCAAAGGTTGAACTTGATGGACTTGTGTCTTTTTTCAACCTAATTTACTATGTTACTGTGTAATTTGTAATCTGAATAAAGTAGTTTAACCCTCTGGATGCTGGAATATTTCTAAAGTATTATAAAGAAACTAGTTGAAGAGCCCGTTACACGGGCCACAGTTCCACTGCCAGCCAGTTGTGGGGCAGTCATGCGCAGTAGAGACTGCCTGCACCGTGGCTGATACAGAGCTGGATGCTCTGTATCGCCCGTGGCATGGGAAGTCTCTACTGCACATGACTGCAGCACAAATGATGTGCAATGAAATGGAGACCTCTTTAACATCAAAGAGGTTAAAAACACCATTTTTCTTTAATCTGCTGTGGAACACAGGAACCATGGGAAAGGTATCCTCCCACAGGAAGGCAGGGTACTTGCATAAAAGAAGGTGGAGACTCCCTCCCTACTCCATTTTACCTACACCACACAAGTTCTGTTTTAAAAGTGGAGCAAAGAACTTTCAGGACTGGTTCTATGGGACTGGCTTATGTTCATAGCCAGTTTCTCTTCTAGCTTCTATGAAGCTTACCCACCCTATATAATAATTCGCTAAAACATGTGTAATGATGCAGTCATGCGCAGTAGAGACTGCTGCTCCACTGAGCGTCCAGCTCTGTATCAGCCGCGGTGCGGGCAGTCTCTACTGCGCATGACTGCAGCACGTGCAGCAGTCTCTACTGCGAGTGAATGCGTCGTTACACACGTTTTAGCGAATTATTATATAGGATGTGTTGGAGAAGTCTCTCATATCAAGGGGTAAAGACTCACAGGGTGGGAGCAAGGCAAAGCTTGAGACTTGTGCCCCTCCCCCATCAGAGCCCAACCCCTTTTATTATTTCAAGCACCAGATTGGAGATTAAATCATTGTTCCACAATACACTGAACACCCTTCTGGCACTCAAACGATTAAAAAGCTTTCATAAATAAAAACAGCATTAGTATGAATAAAGATTCAACAAAAATGAATTCATATATTTTATTTAAAGAACTGGAATATAGAGAAAAGGGATCAAGAGGCAGGGACTCACATGTCTATAGAAACAGGCCTGCTGGTTCGCCTCAGATTCTTTCTCCTTAGGCTATTGCCTAATTTACGTAGAGGTTGCACTGACCTTGCTCATTTCCCTACAATGTATTGATATTTTAGGAAGATTTTAAAATGTAATTTGCCAGGAGTCTTCCAGCGCACCAGTGAGTAATCTGCACTGTGAATGAAAGGTCATCTTGTAGAATAAAACAATATTCCTCTTTAATTATTGTATATTTCTATAGCCACAGTCCAACACTATTACACTCCACTTGAGACCACCGTATTAAAATGCTGTTCTACTTGAAACCTAGAAGAAACTTATTCAGAATTTGTGTTATAGAAATACATCCAATAATATAATGAAACCAAACATAGCATTGCAAAGAAGGTGTTCACTTTGGATATGCATTCTGGCCTCAGCTACTTATAATCACTCAATGTCATCTTGAACAAATCACTTTGTCTCCCTGTACATCAGCTTAGCCAACTATAATTGGGTTTCAATTATATCATTGCCATGCAGACCAAAGCTCTGTGAAAGTGCTGATGGTAGTTTTTTGTTTTTGTTTTTTTAATGCCCCTGAAGTATAAGTGAAAACTAAAATCTAAATGGCTGTAGAGCTGTACATGAAAAATTAGAGTGGTTCTTAGAACAATTTCTCATAAATTAGGTAAACCATCTGTTATAAAGAAATATAAGGTTATGCTATATAAATTACCTGTATCTGCCCACAGAAAATATACATAATTAGAAAAATATACAGAGTCCTCTGTACAAAGCAAAGAAGAAATTGTCATTGAGGCAGATAAATGAATAAATTGGAATCATTCTGGATCAAACCAAAACATTTCCAGTGAACTAATTGGGGATTGCAATCACTTGAATGCTAGAAAAGTCTATGCCTTGCTTCACAGTGTTTTGGCATTCAAGCATTCTAGAATTCAAGGGGTTAAAAGTCCCATTTAAATCAATAAGAATGTGGGGAATTATTTGTTCCCTGTGGTACACTTGGTTTGCACCAGAATTACTCCAGGGGGGAGATGCTGTAAGGGTCAATGCTATGGTGAAGTGTGTCTAGTCATGTGTGCCAATCACTCTGCCACAGAGAAGACGACACACTTAAACAAGATTAGTAAGAATGGGCTATGCAAGGTGAGGGGGAGACACTTTAATCATTAGCATAGAAGGCAGGCATAGAGCTGGAAATGGTTTAAGGTGACCAGGATGAGAGGATGCACTCAGACTTTATACCACTGTCACTCCCTTAACCCTTTCGATTCCATAGGGATGTGCATTAAACACTCATGTGGCACTGAAAGGGTTAGAACATTAATAATACATTGGCCGGCTTCACAGTTGATAAAGAAACTGAAAGAATCAGCAGGGAAATTGCTAACAGATGCTGGTGCTGTACTTACATGACAAAGCTGATCAGTGGGCTATCCACCATTCACCTGATTAATTTAAACAGAGGACTTGCAAGGCACGCCACAAGGCCTTGAGAGCCCTTTGTTTACATGAATCAGGTGATCATCAGATAGTCTGAGGATCAGCTGTTTCATGAAATACAGAACCGGAAGAGAAGATGTTATATATATATATATATATATATATCCGTTTCTCTGCCAGTTCTTTCAGTTTCTGTATCAACTGCGAAATACGTCAATGGAGTATAATTTTATAACCATTTCAGTGCCACAGGGGGTATTCAATGCATGGCACTCAGTGGGTTAAAGGAGGCAGCTGCTGTCTCTGCTTTCCAGTGGAGACAGTAAACTGTCTTCTGACTCCATAGAAAGCTAAGGTAAGATCCCAACTTTGTCAGTCTCGAGCTGGGACTGTGAACTCCAACAGCATAAACATCTATCGGGGCTTAGTGCATGTAACAATGTGCCACATTAACAGACAAACACACAGGAATATGACAATGGTTCATGAAGCTGCATTTCAATATGCAAATTATATATTTCCAAAGTAGTCACTGCAAAATTGTAAACTATTTGAAAGCATGGCAAAAGCATGGTAATGTTGGTGTAGTTCTGGCATATTCAGAGGGCTATGATGGCGAAGACATCTTAGTGCATATATATCAAGATCTAATCGAAACAAAAATATGCCACAGCATTGCTAACCTGGCCCCTTATTTACCCGTAATGCATCTACCTCTTGTTGTTATTTGCATATTAGCCTCAACTGATATTAGGCAGGTACAAAATTATAGTTTAGCTGATTTACCATCTGTAAAAGGTGTAATTAGGAATTTACTTGATATCCTAAGAAACATAATTAGATTCATTAATACTCTGCATGCCAGTGAAGTTGGAAATATGTTGACTGTGTTTTTACCATGTTATCCTTTTCTTTTCCCAAAGCACCCATAACATGTAGTCTGGAATTTCCTGAGCAAGCCCAACAATTTATAGGTCCTTTTGTCAAGACAGTAATGAAGGTCACAAAACTATAACGTTATTCTTATTTCTCACAATAACAATGACAAAAACAAGCTTATTGTGCCAAAGAGATTCCATAAATACACATTTAAAACTCAACATTCCGTTTTATTTATCATAGTCCTCATAGAAAAAACATGGCACCCTAAGTGGGTGCCCATCTATAGTGACATAGTACCCTGGTTGAAAACCACTAATACAAGAGGTTAAATTGACTGTATATTATCTGAACTGGAAGCTAGAGATTCTAGCATTCTAGAATGCAAGGGGTTAAGGCTAGGTTCTCAAGGGCAACTTTGTAATGGTGGGAAATCTGCTGCAACCATTCACTTAACTTACCTTCTGTTGCTCTCTGTGTGGCACTTTATACTGTATTAGTAATAATGCAAGTTGCTTATGTACATAATATGCTGCAAAATTCTGGGGATGGGCACTTCAGAATGGCAGCAGGAAGAGTCTTTATGGCAGCCTATGGGACTGCAATTGGATTGTTGCATTACAAAACTCCACAAGGCAATCTTTTTCGGCTAACAACCCAATCTGAATGACACCCCCTTAACAGGTCCCAGAGACAGCTTGTAAAGGAACTGGAGGGGGATGGTAACTCCTTGAGGATCTGCAAGGAAATCATTGGGTGACACTGATGAAAACTTTTACTTAGAAGTTGCCTTGGCCTTATGTCTGCTCAGTCTAAAATTAATCAGTAGTAAACAAACAAAAGTTACTCTGACAAAGAAATAGCTTCTTAGAATTCATGTGCTTTACCCTGTTGCTGAATGACAAGAAAAATCATAAATGTGTAATTGTGCATATCAAAATATGATGGTATGAGAAAATATACTTCATACAAATCATAGTTTAATATAATTCTCCTTTA
Organism: Rhinophrynus dorsalis; assembly: GCA_037306005.1. NCBI lineage: Eukaryota > Metazoa > Chordata > Amphibia > Anura > Rhinophrynidae > Rhinophrynus > Rhinophrynus dorsalis. Next base: position 291,898,439 of record CM074721.1, read on the forward strand.
AGTCTATATTATCTTGACCATCCTGAAAGCTTCTATATTATCCTAAAACAATTTGAAATATTTTGAGATTATGTAGAACTGATCTGATAAATCAAATAACCTTAGTTTTCCACTGTTTATAGAATTAAGCACTGGGAATGTTTTATCACAGTTGGAAACCTCTAGCAAACACAGCAGACAAAAGGACACCCTCAGAATAATCAATGAGAAAAGGAATTAAAGCAGATACTTGTCTTAGCCACTAGTACTTGAGGGAACACTATCTTAAAACTATCATAAATAAGTATCTTATGTTTAATCACCATGTATTAGATATTGTAGCTTCTGATTCACCTGTGTTTTTACTATTGTATTCTTTTAATCAAAGTGGAAATGTTCTTGTTCTGAGAATCTCTCTGTTCTTCATGGGCTATTGTGTCATTCATACAACACTAACAAGGTTCCACCACTCCTCTCTTGTAGAAATCAGTGGATGAAAAATAGCCACCGCAGATTCTCAGTGGCTTCCATATCTTCAATGGAATATTTCCATAGCTTCAGTGCCATTTTCGTCTACTCATCTACTGAGGTCAGTATACACACACGCACATGCGCACACACATACACAGAGATATATAGGTTTCATGTGATGTCCCTTTAAGGTATGTGTAGGCATCAACAGAACTGATACATTCCCCCATGAAGTGCTTCACTTTGTATATGTGTTTTGACTGTTTAATTCCCACTTTCCCCAATACTTCTCTTTAGCGGTTCCCACACTGTTTTCTCTATTTGTGTAAACTAAAATTGGGATCCATCACAGAACCTAGAAGTCCCAGTGGCTCTACAGAGTTCTGCAGGAGCTACAAAGCCATGGCTGTCAAAGAGCATTACAAAGTTTTCTTCTGTTTTTATGGGGAAGAGGGAATCACACAGCGCATAAGGCTCTGCTTACACTGTGTGTTGCCATATAAATAAAGATATACATACATCCATATAAAATGAGAACCTTCGAGCATGCAAGGAATGCATGTAACAGAATAGACACAAACATATTCCTCATGACAAACTTACCATGATACAAATAATGAGCTCTGTTGCAAGTTATTTAGCTTTAAAAGTTAAAGAACATAATAGCAGGACTGAACTTCATTCATAGGGCAAGCCCATTATTAGACTGTAAATATCCTGTAAATTACATTTCCCGTATTCTAAGTAACACTTTATATTACAAACATGTTATTTAATAGCCTACAAGGCAAGAACTGTGACAGATTGCTATGAATTGTCAAACAATTAACATATGGGCAATGTCAAAGGCAATCCAAGGTTGCCCAAAATTTCCCTTGCACTCATTTGCTTTTATCATATCAGACAAGACAAAGCTTTTGCACCCCAGTAATGAGACATGGTTGAGGCTGTTGTTTGTATACAGTTGGGCCAAACTGTTGCTCTCCTTTAGCTGTTGTTGAAATACAACTGGCCATTGAATAGCTGAGATGATGGGAATTGTAGTCTAACAACAGACTTAGCAGAGTTGCAGCTTGACCGCTCGTGATACATGCAAAAGCAGTTACAATGTTTTTGGATGCGGAATTACACAGAACAGTTCTTATTGGGGAGAAAATACAAATTGCATTACTTGCAAAAACAGGAGCTGGAATTGAATTTTTAGCCCTACAGCTGCCTATTGCTAATTTACTAAATTGCTTACACAGTATTTCTCCATTCGTTGCCACTTGAAGGGTATTTGGGCAGTCTATAGGCATTTCAGAATATTTATTTTTATTACGCTTTATTTAAAATTATGTGTTAAAAAAAGACAAAGGAAATTGTGTAGGAAATTGTGTAACTTTATGTTATTTTACTGTGAATGCTGCAGGACCTGTGTAATGAGCTTGGTGGCTTTAAAGTCTTTATGATGGTGGAGTGTGTCCACTGGTATGTACTATAGTGATCATACTCTGTAGTGTTTAACTTGAAGTGAAATTCATCCCACTGTCATTGCAAACACTACTTATTTTAAGCTTTGTAAAACCCTCTTGGGAAATCCTAGGATTGCCGTTAAACGTTCATAACAATCTTAAATATGCTTCAATAACCAAATCAACAAACTGAAATGTAATTTATACACAAAATTGCAGGCAAAATAACAAGATTAGAAAAAAGTTGACTAATCTGGTAGACACAAGGGGAAAAAACACTCTATACTTGACAGGCACATTGAGATTTAAGACAGCAATAAATTACTTGTGACCTTGCACCAGCATACTCTCTATCTTGGAATGAGTTGCTCCTTAACAGGCTAAGAATTGCTTAGATCAACTAATAATTCACTGCTAACTCAATTTAAATAAATGGTAAGGAAAATAATTTTCTCTTAACCCCTTGAATACTAAAGATGTGTCAAAAAATGTATTCACTAAATGGAAACACCAATTTGAGCAGTGGCACACACTTGACAAAATACCAAAATGCAGAATAATGCAAATAAAAGGTGCACGTCCTATAAAAAAATGTACAAAAAGAAATGTTCAAATATACTCAGCCTGGGTTGATCCTAGCTTCGTACGAGACAGCACTCCTGAAGAAAACGTAGCAAAGAAAAAAAGGTTATTTTATTGCATTCGTGCCTAACGTTTTTGGTCCTTACAGGGACCGTCCTCAGGGCAAATGGCAACAAATACAAGCTATACAAATATATAGTCCTTCAAAAGGTCAAATAATCAGAAACAACAAACCAAACAATACTTACTAATTACTCTGACCCTCACCTCGTGCTATCCGGGCACCAAAACGTGGCAACCCGCTCTCAGCACTGGGTGATGACGTCAGAGGGAATCCCGGCTGCCTAGCAACCAGAAAACACTAAACAAAAACAAGTGACAGATACTAATAAAATGCTTAAACCAATAATCCCTTAGACTCTACCAGCTGAAGGCAGAGAATCAAAGCAGGTCAAAAAGAAAAAATAAAGATCCCCATTCGCTAAAAGGATGCCACATGAGTTGAAAAATAAATCCTATTATAAAATTGAAGTATATATACTTCTGCAGATAAATGCTTCTAATAGTTCCATATAATAACTCCAAACAGAACCTTTAGTGAATATGTCCCTTAAGAAATACAGCATGATGTTAGTTTCTTCTGTGTTTCAGAATATTTTTAATCTCCCATGATCGAGCAGTCACATCCTCTCCATCACATGACAACTCACAATATAGTCCACTATGATGATCCTTTTTTCTTTGCTACATTTGCTTCTGGAGTGCTGTCTCGTACGAAGCTAGGATCAACCCAGGCTGAGTATATTTGAACATCACTAAATGGAAATAATATCGTCAGATTGTGACAGGATTTTTTACATGACAAGAAAAAAAATATCCTACCTCTTCCTTATGTATCTTTCTCCTTCATCCACTTTGGAACACAAGAACCATGGGTAACGTTTCCCTCTTCCTCCTCCTCTAGAGGGCAGGGCACTTCCAAAAAGACAGAGCCTCTGAGGCAGACACTCCCCTCTTAACTCAAGCTTTACACCCACCTCAGGAAAGGGTATTCGGGCACTGTCCTCTTAGTTAGACTTCTTTTTAATTTTATTTATATTTGTATGGGGCTTTATAATCCCCTATTAGGTGGGCTTCCATTTACTGGCTTCCTTGAATATGGATTGCCAAGATCATAGGTGTATTTCTGCACCTTACCTTGCTCCTTGCCTTTGGCAGATGCCATGGCTTTTAAGGATCACCCAGATAAACTCTTTGATTCCTTTATGAAGGCAATTTTGCAACCACAAGAGCAGGCTTGTGACCCATTTTTACTACAGCTTGGGTCACTAGAACCATTGATATCTGGGGTGATACTATAAAAGAGGATGTTCCCTCCCTCTCTCACCTGATCCCCATTTCGTTCCTCATTTTCTCCTCTCTTGTACCCCTCTTACCCATTCCTCTTTCTCCTCACTATCAATGGAAAATTGGTTATTCAGCTTTAGAAATGCTGCAAGTCGTTCACCTGCAGTCTAGTAAAATTCTGCTGACTATAAAATACTGTTGTTATGACTATTATGTGATGATTGTGAATTGTCTTTACCATTGTTTTCTGTGCGTTTTGTATTGTACAATTCAATTGCACCATGTTGTCTCCCACTGTCTGTACAATTTTGAACTTGCTTGCTTTATGTAATTTGGACAACCTAATAAAACTCTTTCAAATTAAAAGGGGATGTTCCTAAACATGAACTACTGATAATGGTTGCCAAAATTCTGGAGGCAAATGCATACCTTACAAAAGTTGCCTTTGATGCTGCTAGATTTTCTTGTTGGCAGCTGCACATCGCACTTTGTGGCACAACATTTGGCCGGCTCACCAATCCTTCAAAAAGTTTTTTGTGTCCCTTCCCTTTTTAGGGAAACAATCAACATAAACGAGACAAGGTCATTAGTAACATTACTGGAGGCAAGAGCCCACTTTTCCCTCAAATTCCACCTAAGCATGCATTTTTCACAAAGAAGACAAGGGATTTCCATTTCCCCCACCAATATGGGGTACCTAGAGCTCAACCCCCTGGGGTTTTCAAGCCCACCCTGCCCTAAGGACCAAACAGGCTTGGCAAAACAAGAAGTCTACTCAGATGCCCAAGGCTGATAAGCTCAGCTCTGCATGACTGGTGGGGTCCTGGTCTGTATCTGCCTTTTTGAATATGCCTGGGAGACCTCAGTGATGGACTAGTGGGTTTTTCATTTCAGTAGGAAACCATATAGACCTCAAATCCCTTCTTCTTCACCGTTTCTATACAGAGTTCCTCAGTATCCTGTTTGTTATGTCTATTCATACACACAGTCTCCTACCAGGTGTTGGTCCCTGTTCCAGATCAGGAATAATACACTAGATTCTACTACAATCGTTTTGCTGTTCTGAAAATGGATGGAGGCTACTTACCGGTTATGGACTTTAAGTGCTAACTACCTTGTGTTAGCTCTGCACTTAAAAATGGAGTCCCTTCACTCTGCATTATGGTCATGTGTCCAGAGGAGTTCCTTTCCTCCCTAGACCATCAAGACGTTTACCTGTATGTTCTAATTCATCCCTCCCATCAGGGTTTCCTACACTTTGCCTTTCAGTGCAGTCGCTACCAGTTTACAACCCTTCCATTTGGATTGGCATCTGCCTCAAGGATCTTTACATGTCCACCTTGACAGATCACACCACTCAGGTGATCTCCTTGATTCCCTGTCTATGCAACCTTTTACTCAAGGCTGCTTTGGAGGTGATTCTATGCTCTCACATTCAGGAATACATCCAAGTCCTGGAGCAAAATGGTTGGGTGCTCAAACTGAAGAAGTTATGCATTTCTTAGGCAAAAGATTCAACACCTTCCAAAGGAAGGTGTTTCTGGCAGGGGACAAAATCCAGTCTCTGGTCGGCTATGGTTTGGGAATACATGACAGTACCAGGCTGCCTGGTGTCTGCTTTGGAAGAGGTCCCCTGCACTCAATTCCACATGAGGGAGTTGAAATCAGACTTACTCAAGAGTCAGTCATGACAACACTGTCAACTTTCTCCTGTCATGTCTGTCTCCACAGATGAAGGAAAATCTATGCTAGTGGCTCCAACATTCACATCTGACATTGCGATGTCCATTTATCATCTCAGAGTGGGTGGGGATCACCACAGAAACCAGACTAATGGGTTGAACACAACCCATGACAGCTAAGGAACTGTAGACCAATGAAGAGTCTTCTTCTGATAAATGTTCTGGAGATATGAGCTATTTGCTTAGTGCTTCTGCATTGGTCCCATGTCCAAACAGGGACACTAGTGAGTATCCAACCAGACAGTGCAACAGTGGTTGCATACATCAATCACCAGGATTGGTCACAGACTTTATAAGTCACCAACACGTGCATCCCGGAAAATGAGATCTCAAACAGAGGGTAATCAAACCAATTGTCTAATGCTGGGGATTAACACCAGTGCATATCATGGCTTCCTATGAAAACCACAAAATCCCTGTTCTCCAGATCAAAGGACATTCTAGCATTTGTTATGGACATAATGTCCATTACATGGAACTTTAATGTATTGTATATGTTTCCGCCAATCTTCCTGATTCCATTGGTGTTGGGAACTGCTCTTGATTGATCCCTTCTGGCCTCTCTGGCCTGGTTCTTGGACCTTCTCAACTGGTCCATCATGGAACTCTTTTGTCTTCCCCTGAGACCACATCTTCTTACCCGAAGCCTGGATTATCATCCTCAGGTACAGATATTGACTCTGACGGTCTGGTTCTTGAAGCTAACATCTTGAAGATGAGGTTTTCAGGTGCAGTCATCTCTACCATGCTCCAAGCTAGAAAGCCCTTCTTATCCAAGGCCTATCGTATGGTTTGGTCCCTATTCTATTGTGACACTCACCCAAGGCCTTTCAGTAGTCTGGTGGTTCCAGAATATTTTCCTGATGGTGTCAACAAAACTCTCAGCCTTATTGCTATCAAAGTTCACATTACAGCTATCTCTGTTCTTTACCAGAAGTGCATTGCTTTGCTCCCTGATGTCAAGACCTTTGTTCAGGAGTGGCTCATGTTTACCCTGTCTTTAGATATACCACTCCTCCATGGGACTTGGATTTGGTATTAGGAGGTCAAGCCTCCATTAGAAACTTATTTAGCTGTTTCCTTGTGCCACTTACCATTCAATATTACATTCCTTCTGGCCCTTGTGTCTGTGCACCGAGTAGCTGGACTCCAGGTTTTGTCCTGTGAATCCCCCTTTCTGTTTTACACTAGGATAGGGTAGTTTTGCATACTCCCAGGGGTTTCTTGTTCAGATTTGTCTTTGACTTTCACATCAGTCAGGAATTGTTCTTCCTTCTTTCTGTCCACCTTCCAACAAACAGAAGCAAGACCTTCATCTGTTGGATGTGGTACATTGCTTGAAGTACTACATTCATAGCACATCACATTTTTGCAAATCAGATTCTCTTTTTGTCATCCCCAAGGGTTCCCATGTGGGTCAGGCTGTATCTCAGATTACCATTGCTTCCTGGATCAAGGCAACCATCTGACAGGAGTATGCCCTCAGAAAGAAACCCGTGCCTTTTTGAGTCACAGTGCATTCCACCAGATCAGTGGACTCCTCTTGGGCCTATAAGAATCAGGCTATTGCTGAACAGCTGTGCAAGATGGCAGCATGGTCATTCTTGCATACTTTCACAAAACACTTCTGGATGAATGTCCTGACCTCGGCTGAGGCCTGTTTTGGCCGAAAGGTCCTTCAGACTCTGGTGACAGTTTAAGGGCTTTTCTCATCTTTTTCTCACATACTTCTGAACCCTGTTGTTTCTTGCTCTTGTTCTGTTACTTGGTGTGTCAGCTCATTGTCCATTGACACCTGAGGTTCATGTTGTTCCAGTTAGTCCTGTGGAATACTTGTCTACAGTGGAGGGGCTTTTCTCTTGTTCCCTCATAGGAATCTTAGTGGATGCTTTGGTATATCACCATGTTCCTGTGTTCCACACTGGACAAAAAAGAAAAGAGGATTTCAGTGAACTTACTGTTAAATCCTTTTTCTTAGTCCGTGTGGAACATAGGACACCCACCCAGTCCCTTGGACAGATGGGTCTCCTTGGGGTCTCTGTTCAGAAGATTTACTTCTTTTCTTTCAATTCTTCTTTTCTTCATTTTTTTCTATTCCTTGAGTCTGAAGAGATGGGGGGTAATGATGGAGTGAAGAAGGGAGTCTCCATCTCAGAGGTGCTGCCTTTTTTTAATTGCCTTGCCCTCTGCAGGAGGGAACCTTTATCCATGGTTCCTGTGTTCCTCATGGGCTAAGAGAAAATAATTTAACAGTAATTTCACTAAAATCCTCTTTTTGGCGAAGTTGTAGAAGCTGAAGAGTATCCAGTTTGTGATACTAGCTACTTCAAATAAGGTATGTTTAAACATACAAAACATAGAAACGTATAGGCTGATGTAGTAAGAAGAACTGGAGCATACCACCTGTACCATAGCACAGGAGAGCTCCAACTTGTCCTCAGCTCTTCTGTACCCCCAAAGTAGCATACTTTAACTATCTCATCAATTAAAAATAAATTAACGAAGTTACCTCAGACATATGTTCATACGAAATCTTGAAAACCTGCACCATTGGGGGACATCAGGACAGTTTTGAACTCCCCCATCATACGAAGGTAAATAATAAATGTCAATTTTAATAGAATGTTAGGGAGGTCTCCTTCTTATGACATTTTCAGTTAGTGGTGTTTGGAATCCTTGAAAACTGCAACAGGAATCATGTCTTCCTCCATAGAAATGATCTTCAATGCTAATTAACGAATTCCATGTGCCTAGAGGGATTCAGCTGCACCACATCAACGAGGCCCACATAGGCTGAAACGTACATCTGTGGTTATGCTGCTTCTCTCTTGCGGAGAGGATTTGCCTGACATTTTATAGCTGGACTGTCTGTGGGAGGGACCAGTCTGATATGGATATGGAGATTTCCTCTCTGCAATGGCGCATGGGAGTGAAAAACGTGAGTTGTAGCACCATTGAGAGTCTACCATGCCTAGAACAAGACACTTTATCTTGTTCATGCTTGATGGGTGCTCCTCACAATTCTTTGTCGGCTTCATAGGGTTATTGTCAGGAAGGTTCTTGTTCTGGAGCCCAGGAGCAGGGATGAGCACACCCGTGTACGTGCGCCACTAACCAGGAGGCTGGAGGAACAGACCTGCTGGAGAGTGGGCCACAACACAAGGGCTACTGAAGGTAGAAGAGGAGTAGATGGCCAGCCGTGGCCTAAGAGGCTAGTCTACTGAAGATTCTGGTGTCCAGAGGTAGGATGGCAAGATGATAGTTTCAGGTAGCCCTTGGACGGAGTAAGTCAGGTAGCCAGGCAGAGGTCAGGGAGACCAGAGTTCAGGGTAGTCAGGTAGCCAAGCGGAGGTCCGGAATGCCAGAGATCAGGATAGTCAGGTAGCCAAACAGAGGTCAGGGATGCCAGAGATCAGGATAGTCAGGTAGCCAAGCAGAGGTCAGGGATGCCAGAGATCAGGATAGTCAGGTAGTCAGGTAGCCAAGCAGAGGTCAGGGATGCCAGAGGTCAGAATAGTCAGGTAGCCAAGCAGAGTTCTTGGGATGCCAGAGGTCAGGAGTAGTCAGGTAGCCAAGCAGAGTTCTTGGGATGCCAGAGGTCAGGAGTAGACAGGTAGCCAAGAAGAGAAGTCAAAGGAATCAGGAGCTCAGAGACTAGTCCAGGAATGAGCAACAACAACTGAGCCACGAGTAAGGGGCATCTCAGGTTTATATAGGGGCCTGTCCAGTACTCACCAGGAGTAGCGCCGCCCCCACACTCACCTGTGTTCCAGCGTGGATGTCCTGGGACGCCGGTACGCAGCCATCCCCAGTTCCGGGTCGGCCGCCGATGACGTCACCCGAGGTGCGCACGCCGCTTCCCATTGTGCGGCCGTACGCACCCTCGTTGCTAGGGCAGCCAGCCGCGTCACCCCTGGCAACCGGAGGTCTGAGGACAGCGCGACGCGGCTGAACACACGGGAGGTGAGCGGCTCTCTCCCGGTGGTTCTGACAGTTATACAGTATATCCAAATATACTTACATATAAAAGCAGCCAAATGAATACTCACAGGGAGTGTTCGCAGCAGAGGTACAATGATAACCACTTGTGGGGGATGTAATGCTATATAAATAAAGATACATACATACGTAATACTGCCCCCACGCAGATCTCTTAGGAGATGATTAGATACAGTAACCAAACCTTTAAATGCAGTCTTCAAGGAATGCCCACAGTTGGCAATAGAGAGATATACAAAAGAAAAAAGGGATCTGGCCAGTATCCAGATAGGATACAATCAAATAATAAACCAGTGGATAAGTGGAATAAAATGGTACTTACTTTCACTAGATGAACAAAAAAAACAGACAGAATAGCGCAGTACGCCTCTAAGTGTAGTATTAGAGTGAAATGAACAATAGCCCTGTCTCACTGATTGTACTTACAGGATCTTGAGGCTATTTCTTGCCTCCAAAGATTATTCACATTTACTGGTATATGCCCCAGAACAGCATTACTAATCACTGGAGCTGTGTTCTTGTTAAGACATCGGCAGCAATCAAGCTGACTTCCAAAAGGTTAAAAATACCAGATTTTTATTTGACATAAAATAAAATAACAAAAGAGACGCATACAAATAAGCAGACCCTACGCTGTGCGTTTCGTGAATACACTTCACTTCCTCAGGGGTCAAACCCTTCTTTGACCAAAAACCATAGTTTTATACCTTCTATCACTCGTGCCTATGGTTGATACATTGTTACATTTCCGGCACTTTGTTCTTTCCGATTGGATACATATGTTGCCACTCACATTCACACCTCGATCTTGCATCTCTCTCCCTATCGTATTCGGTACCGAGGCTGTGAATGTAAGGATCAGAGTACCAAGCCTCTGTTTCACAAAATCATCGTTTCTTTTTTAAAACAACAATAAAAATGATAATAATACTACACATATCCACATTCATCCATTATAGTGGACAAAATTAATAAAATCTAACAGCTAAAAAAATATTAATTTTTATAATAAAAAACAGCAATTTAACCCTATCGTGTTTTAGTGCTTGTATAAACGCGCACATCAACACGATGTGCTTATACTAAAAGCTCAATTTAATTTAAACATTACTAGTAAACTAAATAGACATCACATGAATTGCCCCTTAAAGTAAAAGAATTATTTAAAATCAAATAGGAGTCATCCCGAACAATTTACATACAATAGCATGCATGTTACTAATAGAGAATTTATATTAGACACTGCACATCTATGTCCTCATTGAGACCTCTTGGGGACATAGTGCCCAATTTGTAGATCCAGAAAGACTCACGCATTCGGAGTTGACCCATGCGATTGGTACTGCCTGGATCTATTTTTTCAATACCCATAGTTTTGAAACCCTCCAATCCTCCTTGTGCGCACTGATTGAAGTGCCTCGGAACTCCATGATCCAACTTCTTATTAACAATACCTCTCCTATGTTCGCCAAGTCTATCTCTTAACATTCTGATGGTCCTGCCTACATACTTCTTACCACAGCCACATGTAATTAAATAGACCACATACTGAGTCTCACAATTAATAAACTGCGTAATGGGAAATGATTTAGAGTTATCCATACTGGAGAATTCAGTGGCCCTGTGCAGCATATATTTACAACTATAACATCTACTATGATTACACCTAAAATTTCCAGTCGGCATTAGTTTATTAAAAATACCTTTTGTAGATTTTAAGTTTTTTGGTTTGCTAGGCGCCACATGGTTTCTTAGATTTTTATTCTTTTTATAAATCACTCGTGGTAATTTCCCTAAATCTTCCTTTAATAGGGGGTCTTGTAACAATATCCCCCAATGTTTTCTAAAGATTTTTTGGATGTCATATGAAAGGGCATTGTATTGTGTAATGATAGGTAGATTTCTATTTTCTTTAGACATGTTTTCATTGTTGCTCATTTTATGTAATAAGCTTTTATTTGTGGAATTTTTTGATTTTAATAAAGTTGTTCTATCAAGTTCGCTAGCTCTTAAAGCTGCCTGATTAACTACTTCTTCTTTATAACCTCTCTCTACTAGTTGTTGCTTTAAAAAATCTCCCTGTTTCCAGAATTCTTCCATATCACTGCAATTACGACGCAAACGATGGTATTGTCCATATGGAATATTCTGTAGCCATTTTTTATGATGACAACTCTCAGCTCTTAAATAAGGATTAGCACTAACTTCTTTTCTATAGATAGTGCTACTTATATTCTTATGGGGGATTGCACTTAATTGCAAATCCAAAAAGCTGATAGTATTACTATTGATATTATGAGTAAATTTAATTCCAAAGTCATTATTTCCCCACTTCTCCATCACCTCTTCCAATTCAGATCTCTCTCCCTGCCACACTATCAGTATGTCATCTATAAATCTACCGAAGAATACTAGGCTTGCTCCCCACTGCTGATCTTTCCACACATTCTCCTCCTCCCATTGACCCATAAACAAATTAGCATATGAGGGAGCAAACCTAGTACCCATGGCTGTTCCAAGTGTCTGCAGATAATATTGATCTTGGTAGCAAAAGAAATTATGATTAAGTGTGTAATGGATACATCTAAGCAAAAACTCCTTTTGAACTGGTGCCATATGAGGGTCTTTATCCAGAAAATAATTAATCGCATTTAAACCTAAGCTGTGTTCTATACATGTATATAAAGAAACCACGTCCATCGTGGCCCATATATAATTTTCTTGCCATATAACATTCCCCAATCTCTCTAGCACATGTTGAGAGTCTCTGATGTGAGACTGTAACTGGATAACATACTGTTGAAGATAGTGATCTATATACATAGATAAATTAGCTGTGATAGAGTTCATCCCTGCAATGATAGGCCTCCCAGGTGGATTGATTATACTTTTGTGGAGTTTGGGGATATGGTAAAACATGGGCACATCTGGTGTGGTATTATAGATGAATTTCATTTCTTTATCTGTGATGATATCTCTCTTTTTAGCTTCCACCAAAACTTTAAGAAGAACTTCATTAAACACTCTATTGGGATTAAACCCCAATTTTCGATAAGTTTTGGTGTCGCTAAGCAATCTATGTCCCTCCGCTAGATAGTCAGCCGTATTCATCACTACAATTGCCCCTCCCTTGTCAGCTTCTCTGATAGTTATTAACTTATTTTTAGATAGACTTTCTAATGCTTCCTTTTCTCCTTTGTCTATATTAAATCTTTTTATCCTTTTATTTTTGATCACTCTATCATATTCCTCCATTACATTATTGTAAAACATCTCCAAATAAGGGCCCTTACACTGTGCTGGATAGAATAATGACTTAGGTTTAAAGTGAGAGTGGATGATATTTGGGGTACCAATTTGAACAGAATCAAAAAAGGAGACAGTATTTTCAGTGGATTCTTCCTTTAACTCAATAAGCATGTTTAAGAGTTCTTGATCTGTTTCCAATTTTAATTCATTGTCTAGGTCCCCATAGTCACCGCTCTCAGCTTTGTCTTGCTTATCTTTATAATATCTACATAAGGTAGCCTTTCTAACAAACCTATTCATATCTATGAAAAACTGAAAATCATTCGGGTATGCTGTAGGGGCAAATTTCATGCCTTTTATCAAAAGGGATACTTGTTTAGCTGTTATGGTACCATCAGACAGGTTATAAATACCTTCCTTATTTTCACCTTTAGGTATATTCAATTCCTTATTCTTTTGACTTCCTCCTCTACACCCTCTTCTCCGCTTCCTTCCCTTTTTCTGCGGCCCGTACATACCTCCTCTTTTTCCTTTTCTTTGCTGGTGGCACCCTTCCCTAAAAAAGGCACTGTATGATCCCCACTTGCTCCTTCCCTATCTCTCAATGGTTCACCATTATTTTCTTGTGCATCAATATGTTTCAGTATATTAAATCTATTAGACACAGCTATGGATTGTAATTCAATGTGGGATTCTATAGCTTCCCTCTCTGTTCCAACAGCACCCGTTGGAATATTATTGTATTGAATATTGGTCTTTTCGGGTTCATTATCTTTTAGGTTTCCCACTGATCTATCACTACAGCTATTATTTCTCTGGTTACTAACCATCTTTTTATCAGCCCCCTCTTTGTTGGAATGATTCGTTGTATTAGTATCACTGCTATTTCTACTATGCCTATCATAATTGATCCGTATGCTATGACCTTGTGTGTTCTGTTGCTGATTATATCGGGTCCCTCGCCAGTTTCTCACTTTGTCTGTGCGATAATCTAATTGATCTCTATCCATTTTCTTCACTTTCCTATCCTTTAGCTCCAGTTCTACTTTGTCTACCGCTTTCTGCACTTTTGTATCCCACTCTTTAAATGATGATAAGGAGGTATATTGCTGTAGAGCCGCATTTATACCTTCTATTTCACCTTCAATCTGACACAAAACTCCCTCCCTATATTGAATAATATGTCTGATCAGATTGAAGGAACATGTGTCCAAAATGTTATTCCACGTTTTTACAAAATTCTGATCTGGGAATGGAGAATTTTTCATTACTCTCAAACCTCTTGGAATTATATTTTTATCCAGATATTGTTTAAGAGATAAACAATCCCACCAATGTTTAAGTTCCGAACATAACAATTTCTCCAGTTGATTAAACAGTTTCTTCATTTCCGATTCATTTGAATTTCTATTCACCACTTCTCCTTGAAAATAATGTTCGAGTTTACTTTTCCTTTCCCTTCTTTTATTGATGGATTCACAGCTCATTGTATCTCAGAAGTAATATTCCAAAAATATATAAGATGTACCTGTTAGGGAGCAGCACCACTGTACCTCCAAATTGAATATCCAAACGAAACACCTCCTTTGGTGCGCTCAACCTGTAGAGTACTTACAGTATAAAGCAAAAATGCTGTTCTCACAATAGTAGGGAAAGGTTTAATAGGGCGTCGCAGCTTTTTCCGTTATGAAGGTGGTACTTCCTTCAACTCGATTCCTAATACAGCAACAAAAAAAACAGACAGAATAGCGCAGTACGCCTCTAAGTGTAGTATTAGAGTGAAATGAACAATAGCCCTGTCTCACTGATTGTACTTACAGGATCTTGAGGCTATTTCTTGCCTCCAAAGATTATTCACATTTACTGGTATATGCCCCAGAACAGCATTACTAATCACTGGAGCTGTGTTCTTGTTAAGACATCGGCAGCAATCAAGCTGACTTCCAAAAGGTTAAAAATACCAGATTTTTATTTGACATAAAATAAAATAACAAAAGAGACGCATACAAATAAGCAGACCCTACGCTGTGCGTTTCGTGAATACACTTCACTTCCTCAGGGGTCAAACCCTTCTTTGACCAAAAACCATAGTTTTATACCTTCTATCACTCGTGCCTATGGTTGATACATTGTTACATTTCCGGCACTTTGTTCTTTCCGATTGGATACATATGTTGCCACTCACATTCACACCTCGATCTTGCATCTCTCTCCCTATCGTATTCGGTACCGAGGCTGTGAATGTAAGGATCAGAGTACCAAGCCTCTGTTTCACAAAATCATCGTTTCTTTTTTAAAACAACAATAAAAATGATAATAATACTACACATATCCACATTCATCCATTATAGTGGACAAAATTAATAAAATCTAACAGCTAAAAAAATATTAATTTTTATAATAAAAAACAGCAATTTAACCCTATCGTGTTTTAGTGCTTGTATAAACGCGCACATCAACACGATGTGCTTATACTAAAAGCTCAATTTAATTTAAACATTACTAGTAAACTAAATAGACATCACATGAATTGCCCCTTAAAGTAAAAGAATTATTTAAAATCAAATAGGAGTCATCCCGAACAATTTACATACAATAGCATGCATGTTACTAATAGAGAATTTATATTAGACACTGCACATCTATGTCCTCATTGAGACCTCTTGGGGACATAGTGCCCAATTTGTAGATCCAGAAAGACTCACGCATTCGGAGTTGACCCATGCGATTGGTACTGCCTGGATCTATTTTTTCAATACCCATAGTTTTGAAACCCTCCAATCCTCCTTGTGCGCACTGATTGAAGTGCCTCGGAACTCCATGATCCAACTTCTTATTAACAATACCTCTCCTATGTTCGCCAAGTCTATCTCTTAACATTCTGATGGTCCTGCCTACATACTTCTTACCACAGCCACATGTAATTAAATAGACCACATACTGAGTCTCACAATTAATAAACTGCGTAATGGGAAATGATTTAGAGTTATCCATACTGGAGAATTCAGTGGCCCTGTGCAGCATATATTTACAACTATAACATCTACTATGATTACACCTAAAATTTCCAGTCGGCATTAGTTTATTAAAAATACCTTTTGTAGATTTTAAGTTTTTTGGTTTGCTAGGCGCCACATGGTTTCTTAGATTTTTATTCTTTTTATAAATCACTCGTGGTAATTTCCCTAAATCTTCCTTTAATAGGGGGTCTTGTAACAATATCCCCCAATGTTTTCTAAAGATTTTTTGGATGTCATATGAAAGGGCATTGTATTGTGTAATGATAGGTAGATTTCTATTTTCTTTAGACATGTTTTCATTGTTGCTCATTTTATGTAATAAGCTTTTATTTGTGGAATTTTTTGATTTTAATAAAGTTGTTCTATCAAGTTCGCTAGCTCTTAAAGCTGCCTGATTAACTACTTCTTCTTTATAACCTCTCTCTACTAGTTGTTGCTTTAAAAAATCTCCCTGTTTCCAGAATTCTTCCATATCACTGCAATTACGACGCAAACGATGGTATTGTCCATATGGAATATTCTGTAGCCATTTTTTATGATGAATACGGCTGGCTATCTAGCGGAGGGACATAGATTGCTTAGCGACACCAAAACTTATCGAAAATTGGGGTTTAATCCCAATAGAGTGTTTAATGAAGTTCTTCTTAAAGTTTTGGTGGAAGCTAAAAAGAGAGATATCATCACAGATAAAGAAATGAAATTCATCTATAATACCACACCAGATGTGCCCATGTTTTACCATATCCCCAAACTCCACAAAAGTATAATCAATCCACCTGGGAGGCCTATCATTGCAGGGATGAACTCTATCACAGCTAATTTATCTATGTATATAGATCACTATCTTCAACAGTATGTTATCCAGTTACAGTCTCACATCAGAGACTCTCAACATGTGCTAGAGAGATTGGGGAATGTTATATGGCAAGAAAATTATATATGGGCCACGATGGACGTGGTTTCTTTATATACATGTATAGAACACAGCTTAGGTTTAAATGCGATTAATTATTTTCTGGATAAAGACCCTCATATGGCACCAGTTCAAAAGGAGTTTTTGCTTAGATGTATCCATTACACACTTAATCATAATTTCTTTTGCTACCAAGATCAATATTATCTGCAGACACTTGGAACAGCCATGGGTACTAGGTTTGCTCCCTCATATGCTAATTTGTTTATGGGTCAATGGGAGGAGGAGAATGTGTGGAAAGATCAGCAGTGGGGAGCAAGCCTAGTATTCTTCGGTAGATTTATAGATGACATACTGATAGTGTGGCAGGGAGAGAGATCTGAATTGGAAGAGGTGATGGAGAAGTGGGGAAATAATGACTTTGGAATTAAATTTACTCATAATATCAATAGTAATACTATCAGCTTTTTGGATTTGCAATTAAGTGCAATCCCCCATAAGAATATAAGTAGCACTATCTATAGAAAAGAAGTTAGTGCTAATCCTTATTTAAGAGCTGAGAGTTGTCATCATAAAAAATGGCTACAGAATATTCCATATGGACAATACCATCGTTTGCGTCGTAATTGCAGTGATATGGAAGAATTCTGGAAACAGGGAGATTTTTTAAAGCAACAACTAGTAGAGAGAGGTTATAAAGAAGAAGTAGTTAATCAGGCAGCTTTAAGAGCTAGCGAACTTGATAGAACAACTTTATTAAAATCAAAAAATTCCACAAATAAAAGCTTATTACATAAAATGAGCAACAATGAAAACATGTCTAAAGAAAATAGAAATCTACCTATCATTACACAATACAATGCCCTTTCATATGACATCCAAAAAATCTTTAGAAAACATTAGGGGATATTGTTACAAGACCCCCTATTAAAGGAAGATTTAGGGAAATTACCACGAGTGATTTATAAAAAGAATAAAAATCTAAGAAACCATGTGGCGCCTAGCAAACCAAAAAACTTAAAATCTACAAAAGGTATTTTTAATAAACTAATGCCGACTGGAAATTTTAGGTGTAATCATAGTAGATGTTATAGTTGTAAATATATGCTGCACAGGGCCACTGAATTCTCCAGTATGGATAACTCTAAATCATTTCCCATTACGCAGTTTATTAATTGTGAGACTCAGTATGTGGTCTATTTAATTACATGTGGCTGTGGTAAGAAGTATGTAGGCAGGACCATCAGAATGTTAAGAGATAGACTTGGCGAACATAGGAGAGGTATTGTTAATAAGAAGTTGGATCATGGAGTTCCGAGGCACTTCAATCAGTGCGCACAAGGAGGATTGGAGGGTTTCAAAACTATGGGTATTGAAAAAATAGATCCAGGCAGTACCAATCGCATGGGTCAACTCCGAATGCGTGAGTCTTTCTGGATCTACAAATTGGGCACTATGTCCCCAAGAGGTCTCAATGAGGACATAGATGTGCAGTGTCTAATATAAATTCTCTATTAGTAACATGCATGCTATTGTATGTAAATTGTTCGGGATGACTCCTATTTGATTTTAAATAATTCTTTTACTTTAAGGGGCAATTCATGTGATGTCTATTTAGTTTACTAGTAATGTTTAAATTAAATTGAGCTTTTAGTATAAGCACATCGTGTTGATGTGCGCGTTTATACAAGCACTAAAACACGATAGGGTTAAATTGCTGTTTTTTATTATAAAAATTAATATTTTTTTAGCTGTTAGATTTTATTAATTTTGTCCACTATAATGGATGAATGTGGATATGTGTAGTATTATTATCATTTTTATTGTTGTTTTAAAAAAGAAACGATGATTTTGTGAAACAGAGGCTTGGTACTCTGATCCTTACATTCACAGCCTCGGTACCGAATACGATAGGGAGAGAGATGCAAGATCGAGGTGTGAATGTGAGTGGCAACATATGTATCCAATCGGAAAGAACAAAGTGCCGGAAATGTAACAATGTATCAACCATAGGCACGAGTGATAGAAGGTATAAAACTATGGTTTTTGGTCAAAGAAGGGTTTGACCCCTGAGGAAGTGAAGTGTATTCACGAAACGCACAGCGTAGGGTCTGCTTATTTGTATGCGTCTCTTTTGTTATTTTATTTTATGTCAAATAAAAATCTGGTATTTTTAACCTTTTGGAAGTCAGCTTGATTGCTGCCGATGTCTTAACAAGAACACAGCTCCAGTGATTAGTAATGCTGTTCTGGGGCATATACCAGTAAATGTGAATAATCTTTGGAGGCAAGAAATAGCCTCAAGATCCTGTAAGTACAATCAGTGAGACAGGGCTATTGTTCATTTCACTCTAATACTACACTTAGAGGCGTACTGCGCTATTCTGTCTGTTTTTTTTGTTGCTGTATTAGGAATCGAGTTGAAGGAAGTACCACCTTCATAACGGAAAAAGCTGCGACGCCCTATTAAACCTTTCCCTACTATTGTGAGAACAGCATTTTTGCTTTATACTGTAAGTACTCTACAGGTTGAGCGCACCAAAGGAGGTGTTTCGTTTGGACTTTCACTAGATGACCCTGTAGTAAAGCAGTTACTATTAATCACTGGTGGGGATGTAACTCCCCCCCTTAAGGCACAATCGCATGGGGATTAGAAGGAGAATCTTTCGGAATGCAGCATGAATAGGAATGCCAGTATAAAAAATGTGTAAATATTTAATAACATCTAAAACCTTAAACTCAAAATTAGGAGAAAAAAAAATACAAAATCCTGATTCAAAGCAACACACTATGACTCTTTGGCTAACTAGCCATTTCTGCTGGAGCGATAAGTTAAGTCTAAGCTCTTTTGAAACAGAGTTGATGTAACTTATCGCTCCTGTGTAGAGACATTGTTGATATAAAGTATCACTCCTAAAGAAATGGCTACTTAAACAAGAAACACGTAAAGTGTATTACTTAATATCAGGATTTTGTATTTTTTTTCTCCTAATTTGGATTTTATACTTTTAGATTTTATTAAATATTTACATTTTTGATACTGGCATTCCTGTTATTCCTGCTGCTACATTCTGAAGCATTCTCCTTCCTACAACCACAAGGCTGTGCCTTAAGCGGAGAGGGCTGTGTTACATTCCTGCCAGCGATTACCATTAGCTTCTGGTACTACCGGGTCCTCTAATGGAAATAAGTACCATTTTTTCCTCATATTCACTTGTTTACATTTGATTGCATCCTATTTGTATATTGGTCAGTGACCTTTATAACTTTGTATTTCTCCATGAAAGAGTTTAACCCTTTAAGGACTTGAAGATTGTGAAACATAATGAGATGTAATGCTTTGTACGTCCCTCAAGTCCTTAAAGGGTTAAGGTAATGTAGGAAAGGTATATGAAAGATAAAGTGAATAAAACATGCACTCAGATTACATACGCCTGATAGGGCTTCATTAGTTAAGTTTGAACGTAACTTCATAGAATCTAGACTTATTAGGCATCTTTATTTTGGCCATAACTTTTGCAACAAAATTAGATTGCAGGTAAGACTGCCAGTCCCTTCAAACCCTACAAGCTTCATAAGAAATGGTTTTATAGTTTCCTAGTGCCATACTTCTTTGAAAAATAATATTTTCCCTTTTAGCCATATGCTACATTTTCTCACCAAAATTGGCAGGAAAAGAGGTCCTGATGTGTACTGCATCCTCTTTTTATAACGCTAGTAAATCAGATCAGTGGAACCAGGGGTATTTGCTTTCAAAGTTAAAAAACAAAAACATTCATGGCCATAACGTAATTTGTTCACAGGCTCAGTAGAGAGACTACTACTAAAGCAGTAGGGTACCATCCACTCACTCATTACATTTGCTACACTTACATTTGTTCTCACAGACCCCAACATAAAGTGCAGTCACCCCAACCTATTTCACTGGTCAATCAATGGTAACTATTCTGTTGTGAGAACTCTATCACTCAATGAGTTAAAAGCCCCATTTAAAGGAACATGACTTTTTATTTGATCTCTGTGGTGCAGCTGGCTTGATTCAGAACTGATCCTCTTTAAGAAAAGTGTAGCAATTTGGCAGTAAACAAACTCAAGCTAAGGAAATTTGATTACAAAATACATTTTTCTTCAAAGCCACAGTTAATTTCCTACTCAAATGCACAAAAGCCACAAAACCCTTTCAGCAGTGACATTTCACCAAGCCAATAAAAACTACACCAAAGTAGTATTCTACTAATACTGCAATACTACACCTCTTTACATACCACCACCAAAATTCTGTCAAGAAGGTCACACTTATCAAGCAACAATGCAGCTTGTCACCTAATAGTAAAATTACACTAATGCAGCATCATAAAATGTCAACAAATCCTAAGAGTACTGCACAACATAGACCATCACTAACACTACAGTTTATGCATCATGTAGTGTAGCTATCAGTGTCACTAATAAGATATGATGTTACCAAGACTTGTGACATCATCAGTGATGCCATTGATGAGGTATTTTGTGACTTAATCAATGAGAAATAAATGTGTTTGAGAGATTACTGTGGCTTGAATAACATTTTTTGACACTGAATATATTTATACACCCGCATATACTTTGGTTTTGTATATAACCTTATCAAGTATACAGCTCCCTGTAGTCGCAGCTCTTTCTGGGGTCCTGAATAGTGCTTCACTTATCATTACAATAATGTAGCTATAACATAGAATATAATATACAAAGAATTCTATGTTATTACTTGGATTTTTCTTTGAATCACATAATTCCACCAATAGTTTGTAACATTGGGAAAAAAATATACAAATTTGCCAGTGCAGCTTCACTGCAGTGAGATGATTCCTTAAAAAATGATTACAGGACAAACATATTTTTCCATCAATAGCAACAGTGCCATCTTTGTGCCAAAACTCTCGTAACATATGTTTTAAACTTGGACTCTGAACTAAGGATCTCCTGGCAGTGAGATTACTAATGTTGTACACATAAGTCCTACGATACAGAGTATATCATAAGTTATTATGGTGTAACCCTGAGTTCAAGATTTTGCAGATCTGTAGCCCTGTTTCTACTGTTGTCTATGGAGAGCTTCTGTTTACAACTCTCAGATCTCTGTAGACCTTACAACAAAACATCTGAACTCAAAGTTAAAAAAATACTTAAAACATTTCCCCACAATAACATCTATCTGTCTGTCTGTCTTTCTATATTATCTAGGTATCTGTATAGTATAATGGATAAATGTTGACATTTTCTTCTGGTCTATATTACATTTATTGTTAAAAAGTTATTTGCAGAAAACTGTATTAACCCTTTCAATGCCAAGGGTGTGTGCAACGCATTGCAATACAATGTGCACTCCTCTGGTATTCAAAGGGTTAAAGTACAATTTTGACATCTATATTATAATTTCCCCAAAAATGTAACTTAATTTTGCAGTGTAACCTGTAATCTACCAACATACTGTCCTGTTTGTTGTCAGAGTGAATTAGAGGAAGACAGGTTATCACCTCATCAAATCAACTTTCAAGCATTGTAACTCTTGGCATTCAGATTCCACTTTAAGTTTTATAGAGCACAGATGTCTTGTGTGAAACTGTGTAGTGCAATATATCCAATATCAGAAGGGGAGGCAAACAAGCAATGCATATTTAGCTACTTAATAACCCTACTAGACATTAAAGAGCAAACTCCTTTAGCACTATAGTGATTAATGAACTATTCAATGATCTATGAATGCATGAACAGAATCAAAGATTAATAATATTGCCATTCTTTACATGCTACACTGAATCTCTGAATGCAACTAAATCACTTTCATATAAACAGTTATTCATTCCCTCCTCTGCATCGATGCATGCTAAGGCTGTATGTCTGTGTCTGATTGACTGCTTTTAACCTATTTTATACTAGGGACATCCTCAATACATTGTTAAGCACATAGACCTCATAAAAACCTTAACACCCATATTTTGTCAAAATGAGGGATCCTTCAGTCCTTGCCATTACTCCTCACCCAATACTAGGTGACAAGGAAAGTGGAATAATTTAAAATGTGGTCTATGAAGCCCATAAGGATTTTAAATTACCTAATGTAGGCATCCTTTGATTTATACCAGTGGCAGGAAAATATAAGAACATAATCAAACAAGGGTTCTTGCTACCCCTAACACCCCCTTTTGCCATTTGGTGAAAGGAAGAGCCAAAGAAAATTCTAGATCTGTCCAAAATTATTTGTAACGCATCATGTATAGAAAGTGGGAGGGAGATATAAAGGGGCAAGGGATATGTAGAAAATGTACAAGAGAGGGGGAAGAGTAGGAGTGCTGGAGTGCATGAGAGAGAGAGGAAGTGCTGGAGTGTATGAGATAGAGAGGGAGTGCTAGAGCGCATGAGATAGAGAGGGATTGCTGGAAAAGACGAAAGAAAAAGATGGAGGGCACACAGAGAGGTAAGAGCTGTCCAACAGTTCTGCCTGTCTACCAATCAGGCAAATAAGCTATTTTATCCTTTACAGATGAGGACCTGAACAGGACTTTGGAAGGTCAGAGAAGATGCTTTCAGGATATAACATGGCTGCTTTTTCTAAGATCTGGATGGATAAAAAGGAAAACAAAACACAAAATGAAACATACTTTTGTTTTGCAAAATGGCACGTTGTATATGAATTCTGAATTTACATAATAACTTTCTTCATCTCATCTGGAGTCTGCAGGGGAGGTTATAAATTCCATTAACATACAACAAAGAATAATAGGATTAGTAATGATATCATTATATAACTTGCATAACAGTTTTATACATTTATTTTATATATCAGAATCAGCACCAAAGTTAACAAACTTTTTTTCAATTGTGCTTTTTTTTGTTTGTTTTCTCTGGTATGTTTGCTTTTTAGGGGCAGTATTTGTGTTTTATACTTAACCCTTTGAATGCCAGAGTGGTACACTTTGCTTTGCAAAAGCAATGTGTTGCACATTCTTCTGGCACTGAAATGGTTAAGCCTACATTTGGTGAAGCCCATCACCAAGTCAAAGACAGAGCCTCTCTCCTTGGTGAGCCGGTAAGTAAGTGAGTCTCAGGGGCGGAGTCCCCAGGAATGATTACTTGCTGCACAGATACAAGTAGCCAGTCAATGGCTGTGTAGAACAGAACAGCAGTCTTTATCACATTTATTACAAAATTAAATATAGGATAAAATTGTTGTCATTAGAACCAAGTAAAATATTATACATATTTTAGCTTGGAGCACCTTATATTTAAATATATATAGCATTATTTTATTATATTCAAAAGTAAAGAGGAATATTTTTGAGACAAGACAACTAGCCCCATATAGGGCAAATTAAAATCATCCATAGTTCTGTTGATTTAAATGGGTCTTTCGTGCTCTTTATTGCTAGAGTGCATTGCAAAGCCGCAATTAAATCACTGGGAATGATTATTTGTCCCTCTGTGGTGCTGTTAATTTACTCCTGAAAAACTGTAGTCTTCTTGTGAACATAGGGCTCGTAGCTTGTTGAGAACATAGGGCTCGTAGCTTGTTGAGAACATAGGGCTCGTAACTTGTTGTGAACATAGGGCTTGTAGCTTGTTGAGAACATAGGGCTCGTAACTTGTTGAGAACATAGGGCTTGTAGCTTGTTGAGAACATAGGGCTCGTAACTTGTTGTGAACATAGGGCTTGTAGCTTGTTGAGAACATAGGGCTCGTAGCTTGTTGAGAACATAGGGCTCGTAACTTGTTGTGAACATAGGGCTTGTAGCTTGTTGAGAACATAGGGCTCATAACTTGTTGTGAACATAGGGCTCGTAGCTTGTTGTGAACATAAGGCTAGTAGTTTTCCCTTTGAGTGTCAGAGGGGTATGCAACGCATTGCAAAGCAATCCCGTGCACAACCCTCTGTCACTCTGTATTACCTAATGCGCCTGGCACTTTAAGTGCCTTTGGGATCGATGTTAGAGGAATAAGCCAAACACACACAACAAGTAATACAAGTTTATTACTAGTAGCCACTTCAACAACACAGTGACAATACACACCATAACATATCCACACATAGCAGGCTCTTGTATATAGCATTACTAAGATTACTTGTGGTCACTTTAATAATACAGCAATAATAAAAACACCATAACATATCCTACATAGCAGGTTCTAGTATACAGCATTACTAAAATACAATAACAATACTATGTAATATTATCCTTCCCCTATCCTTCTAGCGTCTTAGGCTACAGCAGAAGTATATAGATAACATTACTTGGATACAATAACAACCAGTACTGTTTCAACATCATCAACTTCCCCACAATTAGTGATAATTGGGTCGCACATTATCCTATAAGAGTTTTGTCCCTTCTCTGTGTAGACAAGTTAGTGACTGTTTACTTGACAAACTCAGAAGATAGAAAACATCCGTGTCTGAGGACAGTAGGGTCCTCTTGTTTAGCACATCACTGCTCCCACTTGCTTTCCCCTGAAAGGGGGGCGTCTTGAAGCAGCACAATCATACGCAGTGAAGGACCTCTTTCACACTGATATGGTGGGTTTTATTACACCAATATCCCATTTACTCACACATGCATAACAAAAGATGTTAGATAATTCAACACATATAACATTATCCTATATCTATCCTTCTAGAGTTCTAGGCTACAGCAGGAAGGGATAGATTGAATCTACATTACCCGTAATGCTTGCCACATCGTTCCATGACGCACTTCAATGGGGTCTCTGGACAGCAGGCAGGAGCCTCCTGGGTCATCACGGGGCTACGGGTCCGTACCTCCGGAACTCAGTGAGTGCGCTATCTGCTGTCCATCAGTCCCCTCTTTTTATACCCTAGGGTTACATAACAAGTGGGAATGCAGTCTAGCACTGTCCCCCCCTGATAATCTTATCAGTGCAGCACCATCAGGCTATGACCCAGGCATTGAGCGCATCTCGTGAGTTGGCCAGACTCCCAAGTTACCTCAAGACCGCAGGTCACGTCTGATAGTTCTTGTTCCGGTGTAAAAGTTTTAGGCAGTACATCCTGACCTTGTTTGACCTGAGCACTCTGGGCTGGAGCGCCAATCATTTATTTTCAGTTTTAAACAAGCTTTGTTTCTTATCCTCCCTAACTCTGCAGCTTACTTGGTACGGTTCCTAAATGCGCTTAGTCACTGTGTCTAGCTAATATTTGTCTAGCAACCACTGGCTTTCCAGCTGTGCATCTATCAGCTTTTTGGTTCACTCATGGGTACTCAATCTTTAAATTATTACTTCTATAACTTTATAATTACTTTTACCACACACTTAAAGGGTTAACTCCTTTGACAAATACATGCCAAGTGGTTTCAATTAGCAGTCCTGCTTATATGAATGTGTGAGATTTTCATTGCTCGCTTCTTGAATATTTTTCACAAATGATTCTGTCAATTTGTATTTTCATCATTTCATCTGCAAAACTGTAATTTTTTTTTCAGGCTTACACAAATCCCAGTATATTTAATTGCTGCTAGAATTTGTTCAGTATGTATTGCTACTTGATGTGGTTGAGAGATCACATTGTTCTCTCATATGAATTGTAACAGATGGCACTGCCAGTCTGTTTTACTGTCCCTGCATATAGAGTGATTAAGGGCTTTTGTTCAATATTTTCTTCATTAGTTCTCACAAATAAATAATATACAAGGCCAAGTAGGTGAAGGCCTACGATGGGATGCATAAACTGTGGGCTGGCATCAACAGGATGACTCCACCAAAGGATTGGCAGAGGGACAAGGGCTGCCATTGACAGAGATGTAAGTTTGTGGCATAGGTATGAAGGCAAAAATGAAGCAAGTTTGGGGCAAACCAGCTGTGCTGTGGGGGGGGGGCATATAAGATTTCCACTGATTTAAAAGAGTAGAAAACATTCATATATATATATAGATAGAGAGAGATGGGGGAGAGAGAGGGGGGGAGATAGAAAGCACATTTCCTGCTGAGGGCTCTCCCACTGGAAGCAGCTGTTTTATTCAAAAATTATAAACTTTCAAGCTGTCGCCATGAAGTAATTTCAAACTGTTAGGGAGTGATAAAGCTGTTATCAGGACATGTAAAGCATTCCTAGTTGCCATTGGTTTAAATGGGTGTTCTAATGCATTGGAAGCAATGCACTGGAGAACTTACCAGCATTCAAGGGGTTAAAAGCCCTATTATAATCTCCCCCCTCTGGACTCTCTCACCATTTGAATTTTGCCCGTCACCCTGAGACTCTGAAATTTGGGTCAAAACCCTGAGTCTCAGGGTCAAACCATTAGAGTACCCATGTATACATCTATCAGTATTCTTATAGAACTTGATTAATGGCTAGCACTAGTGTTGAGCGAGCATGTTCGGCCGATGCTCGGATCGGCTCGAGCATCGCTCTGCTCGGCACATGGCGGTACTCGTACGAGTACCGCATGTGCTCGCCCGCCATGTTCGGGTCTCCTCCCCGCACGTTTTGCGGCTGCTGCGCAGCCAATAAACGTGCAGGGAGGCTCTGACATCGGTGTAATGCCAGCAGCCATGTTGGCTGCTGGCATTACACTGATTGGCTGGACAGAACCCGTGGTCGGGTGCTGTATAGCACCTGACCATCGAGTTCGGCTCAGTCTGAGCCAGGGAGAGCTGAGGATAGGAAGGGAAAGGCAGTGTAGGGAGGAAAAAAAAAAATTGTGAAAAAAAAGAACCAAAAGTCCTTTTTAGGACTACTGTGTGTGGGGGCAGCAGGTTATTTTGTGTGGGGGGAAAAAAAAAAAAAAAAAAAAAAAAAAAATATTCTGTTTAGTGTGAAAAGTTGCAGATTAGAGCACATTCTGTTTAGTGTGCACAGTTGCAGATTAGAGCACATTCTGTTTAGTGTGCAAAGTTGCAGATTAGAGCACATTCTGTTTAGTGTGCAAAGTTGCAGATTAGAGCACATTCTGTTTAGTGTGCAAAGTTGCAGATTAGAGCACATTCTGTTAAGTCTTCAAACTAAAATATCAAAGTCACATATTCCATTCAGTGTGCGTCGCCGCAGTTTAGCAGCACATTCTGTGTACTGTGCAGAGTTGCAGAATAGGAAGAAATACTGTTAAGTTTTCAAACTCAAATATCAAAGTCACATATTCCATTCAGTGTGTATCACCGCCGTTTAGCAGCCTATTCTGTGTACTCTGAACAGTTGCAGAATAGTAAGAAATACTGTTAAGTTTTCAAACTCAAATATTAAAGTCACATATTCCATTCAGTGTGTTTCACCGCCGTTTAGCAGCCTATTCTGTGTACTCTGTACAGTTGCAGAATAATAAGAAATACTGTTAAGTTTTCAAACTCAAATATTAAAGTCACATATTCCATTCAGTGTGTTTCACCGCCGTTTAGCAGCCTATTCTGTGTACTCTGCAGAGTTGCAGAATAGTAAGAAATACTGTTAAGTTTTCAAACTCAAATATCAAAGTCACATATTCCATTCAGTGTGTATCACCGCCGTTTAGCAGCCTATTCTGTGTACTCTGAACAGTTGCAGAATAGTAAGAAATACTGTTAAGTTTTCAAACTCAAATATTAAAGTCACATATTCCATTCAGTGTGTTTCACCGCCGTTTAGCAGCCTATTCTGTGTACTCTGAACAGTTGCAGAATAGTAAGAAATACTGTTAAGTTTTCAAACTCAAATATCAAAGTCACATATTCCATTCAGTGTGTATCACCGCCGTTTAGCAGCCTATTCTGTGTACTCTGAACAGTTGCAGAATAGTAAGAAATACTGTTAAGTTTTCAAACTCAAATATTAAAGTCACATATTCCATTCAGTGTGTTTCACCGCCGTTTAGCAGCCTATTCTGTGTACTCTGCAGAGTTGCAGAATAGTAAGAAATACTGTTAAGTTTTCAAACTCAAATATCAAAGTCACATATTCCATTCAGTGTGTATCACCGCCGTTTAGCAGCCTATTCTGTGTACTCTGAACAGTTGCAGAATAGTAAGAAATACTGTTAAGTTTTCAAACTCAAATATCAAAGTCACATATTCCATTCAGTGTGTATCACCGCCGTTTAGCAGCCTATTCTGTGTACTCTGAACAGTTGCAGAATAGTAAGAAATACTGTTAAGTTTTCAAACTCAAATATTAAAGTCACATATTCCATTCAGTGTGTTTCACCGCCTTTTAGCAGCCTATTCTGTGTACTCTGTACAGTTGCAGAATAATAAGAAATACTGTTAAGTTTTCAAACTCAAATATTAAAGTCACATATTCCATTCAGTGTGTTTCACCGCCGTTTAGCAGCCTATTCTGTGTACTCTGTACAGTTGCAGAATAATAAGAAATACTGTTAAGTTTTCAAACTCAAATATTAAAGTCACATATTCCATTCAGTGTGTTTCACCGCCGTTTAGCAGCCTATTCTGTGTACTCTGCAGAGTTGCAGAATAGTAAGAAATACTGTTAAGTTTTCAAACTCAAATATCAAAGTCACATATTCCATTCAGTGTGTATCACCACCGTTTAGCAGCCTATTCTGTGTACTCTGAACAGTTGCAGAATAGTAAGAAATACTGTTAAGTTTTCAAACTCAAATATCAAAGTCACATATTCCATTCAGTGTGTATCACCGCCGTTTAGCAGCCTATTCTGTGTACTCTGAACAGTTGCAGAATAGTAAGAAATACTGTTAAGTTTTCAAACTCAAATATCAAAGTCACATATTCCATTCAGTGTGTATCACCGCCGTTTAGCAGCCTATTCTGTGTACTCTGAACAGTTGCAGAATAGTAAGAAATACTGTTAAGTTTTCAAACTCAAATATTAAAGTCACATATTCCATTCAGTGTGTTTCACCGCCGTTTAGCAGCCTATTCTGTGTACTCTGTACAGTTGCAGAATAATAAGAAATACTGTTAAGTTTTCAAACTCAAATATTAAAGTCACATATTCCATTCAGTGTGTTTCACCGCCGTTTAGCAGCCTATTCTGTGTACTCTGCAGAGTTGCAGAATAGTAAGAAATACTGTTAAGTTTTCAAACTCAAATATTAAAGTCACATATTCTGTGTAAGATGAAGAAGGCGGGTAAAAAGGGACGGGGAAGTGGACGTGATCCTGAAAGTTCAGGGCGCGGGTCAGGACGCGGAGAAACTGTGCCTGGTGCCAGAGCACAAGAAAGAAAGACATCCACCATACCTAGCTTCATGTGTAATTTTACAGGGCGTCGCAGGACATCACTCTCGAGGTCCGACCACTGCGAACAGGTGGTCGGTTGGATGACAGCTGATACTGCTTCCAGTCGGTTAAGCACCACCCTGTCTTCCACCAAGTCCACTCTCAGTAGCCAAGAGTCTGGTCAAAATAATCCTCACTCTGATCATCCTTCCTCCCACCATACACGGTCTGGTCAAAGAAGTGATCCCACACTGGGATATAGTGAGGAGCTCGTCTCATCACCAATCCTTCATTTGACCCTCTCTCCAAGCACGCTTGCAGAGGAACATGACATCTTGTGCCCTGATTCACAACCTCTAGAGGCTACCCAATCACAAGAAGATGACAGATGTGAACGGCATTTAAGGTCAAAGGAAGTAGTGGATGATGATGATGATGATGAGACACAGTTGCCATTAAATCAACCACTATTTCCGTCTCAAGACCTTGTTGAGGAGAATGTTATACAGTTGTCAATGACTGAGTATGTGGTGGGATCAAGACTTGAGGAGGATGATCAGAGTGAGGAAGTGGAGGAGGACTTGGTGGACGATGAGGTGACTGACCCCACCTGGGAAGGTGTAGAGCCGAGCGATGACAGCAGTCCTGAGGTTGAGCCATCTGCAGCACCGCAACAGGCTGGAAGAGGCAGTGGTGTGGCTACAGAAAGAAGGCGGACCGCACCAAACCGGCCCGCAAATGTTCCACGGAGCACCCCCTTGCGTAAATCTACCTTGCCAAGGGGTAGGTGTTCCGCGGTATGGCGTTTTTTTAAGGAAAGTGCGGACGACAAAAGAATTGTAGTTTGCAACCTGTGCCACACCAGAATGAGCCGAGGCATGAACACTAGAAACCTCACCACCACCAGCATGATCCGACACATGGCATCCAAGCACCGTAGTAAGTGGGAGGAACGCCTGGATCGCCCATCTGTGTCTGCAGGCCACACCACTGCCTCCTCTTCCCCTGTTTTCGGTGCCGGCCAATCGCCTGTCGAAGGCGCAGGCCCGCATACCTCCCGCCCTGCACCTGTACCATCTGAAGCACCATCAGCGACCACATCCACTTCCCTGTCCCAGCACAGCGTCCAAATGTCGTTACCCCAGGCATTTGAGCGCAAGAGAAAGTACCCAGCCACCCACCCACAGGCCATAGCACTAACCTCACACCTTTCAAAATTACTGGCCATCGAAATGCTGCCATTTAGGCTTGTGGACACTGAGTCCTTCCGCAGCCTGATGGCAGCAGCTGTCCCTCGGTACGCGGTCCCCAGCCGCCACTACTTTTCCCGGTGTGCCATCCCCGCATTACACCACCATGTGTCCCGTAACATCACCCGTGCCCTGACCAACGCAGTTACTGGGAAGGTCCACTTAACGACTGACACATGGACAAGTGCTTGTGGCCAGGGACGCTACATTTCCCTGACGGCACACTGGGTGAATGTCGTGGAGGCTGGGAGCGACTCGGACCCTGGGATGGCACGGGTGCTACCCACGCCGAGGATTGCGGGCCCTACCTCCATCAGGGTTTCCACCAGCACCTACGTTATTGGCTCCTCCTCCTCCGTTTCCACCTCCGAATTCTCTACACACAGCGCCACTCCCCCATCAGCCAGTAGCTGGAAGCAGTGTAGCACTGCAGTGGGGAAGCGTCAACAGGCCGTGCTGAAGCTGATCTGCCTTGGGGACAAACAGCACACGGCCTCAGAGCTGTTGCAGGGGATTAGTCACCAGACCGAGCAGTGGCTCTCGCCACTCAACCTGCAACCAGGCATGGTTGTGTGTGATAATGGGCGTAACTTGGTGGCGGCTTTGGAGCTCGGCAAGCTCACACACGTACCATGCCTAGCGCATGTATTTAATTTAGTGGTGCAGCGATTTCTAAAAACCTACCCCAATGTGCATGATCTCTTGACCAAGGTGCGCCGCGTGTGTGCACATTTCCGTAAGTCATCAACAGCTTCAGCCGGCCTGTTGAAGCTGCAGCAGCGCTTACAATTGCCAGCTCACCGGCTGCTGTGTGACGTGAGCACGCGCTGGAACTCCACCTTCCACATGTTGGCCCGGCTTTGTGAGCAGCAGAGGGCAGTAGTGGAGTACCAGCTGTTACACGGTCGTCGCCTCTCCGTTCAACTTCCTGTAATCAGAAGTGAGGAGTGGGAATGGATGTCAGACCTCTGCGAGGTTTTACGCAATTTTGAGGAATCGACACAGATGGTGAGCGGCGATAACGCTATTATCAGTGTAACCATCCCACTTCTGTGTCTACTGAAACGCTCGCTGCTCACAATTAAAACCGACGCTTTGCATGTGGAAGAGGTGGAAATGGGGGAGGAAGAGCTTACACAAGGTGATAGCCAGAGCACCCTCACTTCGTCTTCTCAGCGACAATTGGAGGAGGCGGAGGAGGAGGAGGAGGAGGAGGAGGAGGAGGAAGACACGGTTGCCTCCGCTACAGAGGGTAGCCATGGAACTTTAGTTCCATCTCTTCAGCGTGGGTGGGCAGAAGAGGAGGAAGAGGATGAGGAGATTGAGAGTCATCCTCCTGGTGAGGACAGCGAAATCTTGACTGTTGGTACTCTGGCACACATGGCTGACTTTATGTTAGGCTGCCTTTCCCGTGACCCACGCGTTATACGCATTTTAAACAACACGGATTATTGGGTGTTCACCCTTCTGGACCCCCGCTACAAAGAGAATTTCTCATCTCTCATTCCTCCGGTGGAGAGGACAAGCAAAATGGTGCAATACCAGAAGGTTCTTGTTGAAAAATTGCTCCAAAATTTTCCATCTGACAACGCTGGCGGCAGAGTACGTGCTACCTTGGCCAACCGAGAAGGGGAGAAAAGGGGAGCACACAGCAGTTCCGACAAAGGCAGGGCAACACTCTCCAAGGCGTGGGACACCTTCATGACACCCCGCCAGCACCCTCACCCTGATGCGCAGCCTAGTGTCACAAGGAGGGAAAAGTTTTGGAAGATGGTGAAGGAGTACGTAGCAGACCGTGTCAGCGTCCTCAATGATCCCTCTGTGCCTTACAACTACTGGGTGTCCAAGCTGGACACGTGGTATGAACTGGCACTCTACGCCTTGGAGGTGCTGGCCTGCCCTGCCGCCAGCGTTCTGTCTGAGCGGGTATTTAGTGCTGCTGGTGGCATCATAACAGATAAGCGTATCCGCCTTTCCACCGACAATGCTGATAGGTTGACACTTATAAAAATGAACAAGGCCTGGATTTCCCCTGACTTCTCCACTCCACTGGAGGAAAGCCCCGGGGGAACATAAACTCACTTTATATATGTTATTTACAATGATGGGAGTACTCTGTATTCCCATTCACCCCTTCCACCCAAAAAACGGGTATATGGTTGACTCTTAATCTTCTCATCCTCCTCCTCCTCTTCCATATGCCCTGTGCTATAATTTTTATATAGGGCCAGCTCACCAGCGGGCCCTGTGATATAATTTTTATATAGGGCCAGCTCACCAGCGGGCCCTGTTTGACAATTTTTATATAGGTCAGCTCACCAGCGGGCCTTCTCATATAATGTTTTATTGGGTCAGCTCTCTAGCGGGCCCTCTCATATAATGTTTTATAGCGTCAGCTCACTAGCGGGCCTTCGCATATAATGTTTAGGATGGTCAGCTCTGCAGCAGACCCTCACCCATAATGTTTTAGATGGTCAGCTCAGCGCACGTTTCCCTCTTAATCATGGCCTCAGTTCAATAAAATCAAGGAAATTTTTGGGAGAATTTGCCTCTGTGCACGTTTCCCTCTTAATCATGGCCTCAGTTCTGAAAATCAAGGAAATTTTTGGGAGAATTTGCCTCTGCGCACATTTCCCTCTTAATCATGGCCTCAATTCTGAAAATCAAGGAAATTTTTGGGAGAATTTGCCTCTGCGCACGTTTCCCTCTTAATCATGGCCTCAGTTCTGAAAATCAAGGAAATTTTTGGGAGAATTTGCAGATGATATACAAGTAAATATACAGCAAATATTGTTTGGTAACAATTTTTCGCCTAAAGTCGTTTTTATTTTCCTTTTTGTGTGTTTTATGGTCAGTCTGTAAAAATGGCGTACTACGGGCGAAAGATCGTTCCCAGCAGCGATGTTGGAGTCCAAGATGCATCCAGACATCCTCCCTATGCTGTCCCTGAACCATTTCTGTAGTGTTTCCATCTTTTTCTGCCCTTTTCCTATGGACCAGGCACCCTCCCCTCATCAGAGCAGGGGGTGCCTGGTGTAATGCTCGAGTCCTCCCATTGACTTCAATGGGGCTCGGGTGCTCGGCCGAGCACTCGAGCCTCAGGGGGTGCTCGGTCAGAGCACCCGAACACCCGAGCATTGGGGTGCTCGCTCATCACTAGCTAGCACTAGAGCAATAGCTGCAACTTTATATGAATAAAGCTGGATAAACTTTTACTTTTTACTGCTTTAGCTTTACTGCTACAAAAATACATATTTTGAAAAGCTGACAAGCTATAAGTCACCATTGTTATAAAAAAAAAAAACAAACAACAAAAAAACTAATACGGCAGTTACACATATTGAATTCAAATCATGTGGACCAAAACTGCAAAAAACTTGGATGCACCTGACATAGAAGCTTAAATGCTCTTTTTAGCTGGGGCAGAGCCAGTAAGCTCCCATGTGGTCATATTCACACAGACACCTTAGCAATACCCATTCATACACAAGCAGCCTATTTCCCACCGGTTGCATCCATGGAGTACACTCCATTCCAGACAAGGTTATCCCTATAACGAAAGACTACAATACAACCGCTGATACATGAGCTTACTCTCACTATGTCATCAGCAGTGCAAGAGTTAGCATGGAAGCTTGAGAGTGAATTCAAACTGCAACACAGTCAAAGATATTACTCATGCTTTTGGATACACCTTCGCCACATACAAAAAACAATACTGTACATATGTAGTCAAATTCCCTCCCTTTCCCCCCCTCTCTTCCTCTATGTTGCCTTCATTCTCACTGTCTTCCTCACTCTATATATTCTTGTGACCTCTTTTTCCACCATTGTACTCAGTCTCACTAATAAGTTGCTCTCAATGTGTTTAACAGTATTTAGGTAAGAGTCCTTCATACAGAGTCAGGTATATCTCATTATATATAATTTTTTTTTATATTATCTGTAGTTGCTTGTATTTGCAGTGCACACTTTTAGGTATGTATTTTTTTCACCTCCACACTATAAAAAATAGACTTCATCAGTATGAATGATCTTACATTTATAAAGTGATCCATGATTTAATGGGACATGGTATTATTTTCTAGTTTGCAGTATAGACTACAGTTACAAAGTAAAAAAATAAATGACGAATTCTCAGGCGAGTCATTCTATTAACTCTTTTAGTGTCCAGTGAATTGCATTGTGTTGGACACCTCTGTGGCACTGACAGGATTAACCCCTTCAGTGCCAGAGGCTCGGGCCATTTTCTGAACCCTGCAGGCCAGACACTTTTTCAACATTTTTGCTATCCTTCCGTTTAGGCTTGATTTCCTCTGGGGTTTTTTAGTTACATATGGAAAACTATATATTGTTTTTTTCAGAACGAATTGAGCTTTCTTGTGATACCTTACATGAAGAGAATTTTACATCGTGCAAAAAGCTATGATGTCATAATGACAAAAAAAAGTGAAAATTTACTCATTTTGCTAAAATCACATACTATGTATCAAAAATATTTACCTTGATTGAAAAAGTTTCAATTATTTGAAAAAGCCTCGAGTCCCCTGAGTAAAAAAATACCAAATTTGTATAGTTTTACCTACGTCCATGGCTAGCGTAGAGCCCTAATCACCAGCAGCGCAAAATGACATTTTCAACTTTATAAACTGATATGCACATTCTAGGGTTTTTGTGGTAAAACTACCCTAAAACAGTGGAATAACTATATAAAACTATATATTTCGGAAAAGTAGACAACCTGCCGCATCTAATGAGGGGTAACTTGCCTTCTTACCCCAAGCCTGGTGTGCACAAATGCCTCCAGAAGATGGCGCTAATGAAAAAAAGGCATTTTCTTACATTTCTGCCCCTTCAAATGTACTGAAATTTGTGAAAACCATGGCATTTCCAACTGTATTCATTAGCTAGTGCTCTTAGGAGAAAAATGACACCCCATTGGTATGAGTTTAACTACCTCAGGGGGCGTTAGAAGTGCAAAATGACACCTACTACAACCTCAAATTTTTCTAACATTTTCTCAAACATTACTTGTCAGTACACAAATGGTTATAACAACTACAGAAGTGAAGAAAGGGTACACAAACCATACCATTTTGAAAAGAAGACACCCTGCCGCATCTAATGATGGGTGACTTGCCTTGTTACCCCAAGCCTGGAGTGCACAAATGCCTCCAGAAGGTGGCACTAATGAAAAAAAAAGGCATTTTCTTACATTTCTGCCCCTTCAAATGTACTGAAATATGTGCAAACCATGGTATTTCCAACTGTATTCATTAGCTAGTGCTCTTAGGAGAAAAATGACACCCCATTGGTATGAGTTTAACTACCTCAGGGGGCGTTAGAAGTGCAAAATGACACCTACTACAACCTCAAATTTTTCTAACATTTTCTCAAACATTACTTGTCTGTACACAAATGGTTATAACAACTACAGAAGTGAAGAAAGGGTACACAAACCATACCATTTTGAAAAGAAGACACCCTGCCGCATCTAATGATGGGTGACTTGCCTTGTTACCCCAAGCCTGGAGTGCACAAATGCCTCCAGAAGGTGGCACTAATGAAAAAAAAAGGCATTTTCTTACATGTCTGCCCCTTCAAATGTACTGAAATATGTGCAAACCATGGTATTTCCAACTGTATTCATTAGCTAGTGCTCTTAGGAGAAAAATGACACCCCATTGGTATGAGTTTAACTACCTCAGGGGGCGTTAGAAGTGCAAAATGACACCTACTACAACCTCAAATTTTTCTAACATTTTCTCAAACATTACTTGTCTGTACCCAAATGGTTATAACAACTACAGAAGTGAAGAAAGGGTACACAAACCATACCATTTTGAAAAGAAGACACCCTGCCGCATCTATTGATGGGTGACTTGCTTTGTTACCCCAAGCCTGGAGAGCACAAATGCCTCCAGAAGGTGGCGCTAATGAAAAAAAAAAGGCATTTTCTTACATTTCTGCCCCTTCAAATGTACTGAAATTTGTGCAAACCATGGCATTTCCAACTGTATTCATTAGCTAGTGCTCTTAGGAGAAAAATGACATCCCACTGGAATGAGTCGACCTACCTTAGGGGTGCCAGAAGCACATCACTACACCTACCTGTTTGCTTCTTCGAAAATGGCGGCTTGTACTAAAATGTCCATAACTGTTAGAGACATGAAGGAAAGGTATAAAAGGTATACCATTTTGGAAAGTAGACATTCTCCCGCATCAATTGAGGGGTCACTTGACTTTCTACCCCCTGGGCTGAAGTGCACAAATATTTCCAAAAGGTGGCGCTATGGGAATAAATACATGTTTTTTTACATTTCCACCACTTCAAAGATACTAAAATCTTTGAAAACCATAACATTTCCTGCTGTATTCAGTACCTGCTACCAACATGAGAAAAATGGTAGCCTATTTGTGTGGGTTAACATAGAATATGTGGGTGCTAGGAACACGTACGTAAACCTGACACTTTTGTTTTTGAAATTATCTGCTTGCACTAAAATGGTTATAACCATAATAGATATGCAGAAAAGGTAGAGAAACAATGCCATTTTGGAAAGAAAACATCCTTCCGCATCTAATGAGGGGTCACGTGCCTTCTTACCCAAAGGCTGGTATGCACAAATGCTTCCAGGAGGTGGCGCTAGTGAAAAAAAAAGGCATTTTCTTACATTTCTGCCCCTTCAAATGTATGGAACTTTGTAAAAACCATGGAATTTTCAACTGCATTCATTAGCTAGTGCTCTTAGGAGTCAAACGACACCCCATTGATATGAGTTGACCTACCTTAGGGGGTGCTAGAAGTAGAAAACTACACCTACTACAACCTCTGATGTTTCTAACATTTTCTCAAATGTGACTTGCCTGTACAAAAATGGCTATAATACATTCAGAATTGAAGAAAAGGTAGATAAACCATACCATTTTGGAAAGAAAACAACCTGCCGCATCTAATGAGGGGTCACTTGCCTTCTTACCCCAATACTGGTGTGCATAAATGTTTCCAGAAGGAGGCGATATAGGAAAAAAATTGCATTTTTTTACATTTCTGCCCCTTCAAATGTATGGAGCGCTGTGAAAACCATGGAATTTTCAACTGCATTTGTTTGCTAGTGCTCTTAGGAGTCAAATGACACCCCATTGGT
Organism: Rhinophrynus dorsalis; assembly: GCA_037306005.1. Lineage (NCBI taxonomy): Eukaryota > Metazoa > Chordata > Amphibia > Anura > Rhinophrynidae > Rhinophrynus > Rhinophrynus dorsalis. The sequence goes on from CM074721.1 coordinate 291,936,757, forward strand.
ATGAGTTGAACTACCTTAGGGGGTGCTAGAAGTAGAAAACTACACCTACTACAACCTCTGATGTTTCTAACATTTTCTCAAACCTGACTTGCCTGTACGAAAATGACTATAACACCTTCAGAATTGAAGAAAAGGTAGATAAACCATACCATTTTGGAAAGAAGACAACCTGCCGCATCTAATGAGGGGTCACTTGCCTTTTTACCCCTAAGTTAGTTGGCACAACTATTTCCAGAATGTGGTGCTACAGGAAAAAATAAAATTTTGTTTTACACATCAGTCACTTCAAAGATACTAAAATGGTTCAATGGCGTGGGATTTCCTAGGAGGACTTCTTGCCAGCCTAAGAAAAATGGTACCCCACTGCTGTGGGTTGACATACCAATTTACGCTACAGGAGCGTAGCTACCAGTGAAACAGAAATGGTAAAGCAAACAGTGTATGTGTGATTTTATGGCTAACAGATGAAAGAAGCTAGGGCGTCAGCCGGTGTACGTGCGGACCTGTGACTACAAGTGTAACAAAGTATGTGGGAGGGTGAGGGATTAGGCAGTGTGTGTGGGTATGAGCAGAGGAGCAAGGATGGTGGGGCAGTGTTTGATAGTGTGTATGGGAGATCTGTGACTACCAGTGTTGATAAAAAGTCCTGTGTGTGCCACAGGAAGGGGGTCGGCATTGAACTCCCCTCCTAGTGGCACACACAGGGTTAATTTGTGTTTTATTTTTTTTTTTTTTTATTATATACCTCATTGAGGGGCATAAGGACCCCCTGATCCCTCCCCAATGAGGTCTTAGTAAAAAAATATATATATATGTCCACAAACAGGGGACCCGGAGAGTGCCACAGGGGTCTCCAGCGCATTGCAAAGCAATGCATTGGATCCTTGTGGCACTCAGAGGGTTAATTTTTTTTTAATCATTACTTGGTAATCAGAGCTTGTTGGGGGGCCATCAGGACCAATCATGATGGCCCCCCAACAATCTCTGATAACGAAGTAATGAGAAATGCCCTGTGTGTGCGCCGCAGAAGGGGGGCTGCATTGGCCCCCCTTGAGGCACACACAGGGTTAATTTTTTTTCTTTAATTTTTTTATTATGGACCTCATTGGTGGGTATCAGGACCCCTCTGATTCCCCCCAACGAGGTCTTAAAAAAAAAAAAAAAAAAAGGAATCAAAATAAATGTCCCTGTGAGTGCCAAAGGGGTTTCCAGCGCATTGCAAAGCAATGCATTGGACCCTTCTGGCACTCAGAGGGTTAATTTTTTTTTTTATTATTACTTTGTAATCAGAGCTTGTTGGGGGGCCATCAGGACAAATCCTGATGGCCCCCCAACAATCTCTAGTAACAAAGTAATGATAGAAGCCCTGTGTGTGCCACAGGAGGGGGGGTGCATTTGACCCCCCCCTGTGGCACACACAGGGTTAAAAAAATGTATTTATTTTTTTTTTAATAATAGACCTCATTGAGGGGCATCAGGATCCCCCCTGATCCCCCCAATGAGGTCTTTAAAAAAATAAAAAAAAAAACCCAAAGAAAAGACCCTGTGAGTGCTACAAGGGTCTCCAGCACATTGCAAAGCAATGTGCTGGGGACCACTGCGGCACTCACAGGGTTACTATTGTTTTTTTTTTTTTATTATTATTTTTTTTTAGCTATTCAGACCTCGTGGGGGACATCAGGACCCCTCCTGGTGTCCCCTAAGTAATTGATCTCCCAGCCGATAGGCTGGGAGACCAATTTGGCGACTGCAGGAGAGCAGAAGCTCTCCTGCCTTTCACTCCTACCACCGGTAGGAGTGAATGGGACCGGGGAAACTTCCCCAGCGTCATCAGTGACATGTCACTGATGACGTTGGGAGGCTTCCCCCGGTCCCGCCCACTCCTACCCGGAAGTTCGGGTAGGAGACAAGGAAGAGGAGAAGCTGCGCCTCAGCTGCGCTTCTCCTCTTCTTTTATTGATCTCCCAGCGCGATCGGCTGGGAGATCAATAACAGGGGGGACATGAGGAGTGATCCTCATGTCCCCCCACGATTGCCCACATTTTTTTTTTTAAAAATGCGGCCACTGCATGCCGGTTATACCAGCTCATGCAGTGACCGCATTTTAGTGGGTACATTGTACGAGCTTGGCACAGCGGGTACAGCTGTCCAAACTCGTACAATGTACCCACTTGGCACTCAAAGGGTTAAACAAATTAAGAGCCACATATTTCAGGAGTATATTTCCCCTTTAACAAGAGTGAGTCGTCATATATGTACTATTTAAACACATTTTGAGGCAAATATTTAACAGTTTTCTTAATTCACAAAACTGGATTAATCAGTGCACTGAGCTATATTAATATACTGAGTTACTGAATTATTTTTGCACTAAAAATTCTGAATAGTTGCCAATATAACATTATGCTATGTTGATTTATTGTAACAATGAGACTTTCTGTACTTATCGTGCTTGCTCAAAACTATGGGTGGGTGAAAAGAAACACATTTTTTGTAAGGATTTTGAAAGAAAAATCTAAATGTCTTGCTTTTCCCTCAAAAATTTCAACCCACAGCAAATATATAACATTTTCTACATATGCCCGCTGTCAATCAATTTCACTCAAGAGTATTTTCAACTATGCTTTCCACAGCTGCACGAATTCCTGATGCAATACTACTGCTACTAAGTGCTGGAATGGACAAATCAACAGCTGAAAGTAAAAGGTATTAACAGTTCTACAGCAATGTACAGCATGTCTTAAAAGAACTGTTAGCAGGTTGAGTCCCTTTGTCCTCTGCTCACAACATTAAGCACATGCTTGTGCAACTCTAGTAAACCCATCTTTCAAAAATATCTGTGCCTTAGGATATGCCATTATTCTTATAGTTTAAAGGGATAGTAATGTTTCACAAAAACAGCAGCTCTAATAAATCATCATAGTATTTGGGCCTTGGAGAGTGTTATTTCAATTCTGTCAGAGTTGTAGTTCAAGAGTAATTGAATAATAAAATATCCCTCTTCCCCCCTTTTACTGTGAGAACAATGAAAACCCTGCCCCCCTTAAGAGGTTTTTCAGGTTTTTCTCTTATGTTAATTGAAGATTGTCCCTCCCTGCAAGCTATCTGGATACCACCTTTCTGTTCTGAGGTGAACAGTGTTACATCAGTAAAAGGGGAGGGAGGGGGATAATTTATCATTCAATTACTGTTAAACTACAACTTTGACAGAATTGAAATAACACTCTCCAAGGCCCAAATACTTTGATGATTAATTAGAGCTGCTTTTATTAGGAAACATTACTATCCCTTTAAAATACTGCACCACTCCCTGAGATATCTACATTACTATTATGTGCCCCTTGGCCACAGGATAGTAGTAGCACCTCTAACATGCTGCTGTTGTCTCCACATCAGAACCACGGTTGTGCTTCAGGTGGGATCTCAATGAAGATTTGTTTAAAAGGGATCCTGCTCTGCCCCTACTCACATGTTTTTTTTTTTTTACTCAGACAACAAATAGCAGCAACATGTTTAGCTTTTGGGTTGTGATTCTGTAGATTTAATTGACTGAGGGGTTCATGAGAGAGTATTACTACATGGTCTAGATATTTCATTTGTACTAGCAGTAGGGAAGGGCAAAAATATTTGCCTCAAACTGAAATGGTGCTAGAATTTTTCTAGGACCATCTTGACTGAACTGAACTGATCTTTTCTGAGAGAAGTCCAAATATCTGACCATTATTCCTTTAATATTACTATTTTGATCTATATCCATATTTTTCTATTTTCTTGCACAGAATTGGTCTATTTTGCTAGTGGACAACACTAGCTTTACAGCATCAGGTGACAGCCAGCAATCGTACTTCTGGTTCTGGCAGTAGCAGAAGGATAGCCCATATCATTGGCATGCCATGTTGTGCATGCAGAGTTTTGAGAGACAGTCCCACAAATCCATAGATGTTTTAAGTAGGCTGGAGCTGGTGATAGAGGAATTGCTTGTACCCCATTCCTTAAAAGCTGGTTTTGTGTGTGTTGATAACGGCTCCAATATAATTGCTGCTTTGACAACAGGTGAAATGGTGCATGAGTCCTGCTTTGCCCATGTGCTAAATTTAGTTGTGAGGACAAATATATTAAAAGCAGCACAAATGAGCAGGAGGGATGTGAAGAAGGGTTGCCACCATCTTCCCCACTTGGGACCACTGCTATGACTGATAAGTAATGTGTGTCAATAATGTGAGAAGGAGGATAGCGATTTGACACAAACATGACAATGGTAAAAACTACTGTATATACATGCACAAATCACATAATGCCAGTCCCCCGCCAACACCACTACAATACACATCTGCCACATTGTAGGTTGTACTTTATTTTTGTAGTACTTGACATCAAAGATAATTGAGAACCACATACTCCACATTTCCCTGTAGGTAGGGTCATGAAATTGGCTGCTAATGTCTGTGTATGTGTGTGTGCATATGTGTCTGACACCTCAGCCTTGCCGCACTGGTAGTCACAGAACCATACATACACTGTCTCATACTCGGACATTCTCAGCATCCAGGTCTCTTCATATTCACCATCAGGTGTCAAAGAACTTTCCTCACCTGCCACTCCTCTACCCATAGGTCTCTAACTCATCCACCCATGACAGTCTTTCTAAACCTAGGAAAAGTTTCCCCTGTCCCCACAAACATAAGTGACCCCAAACTCCAGCAGATCTCATCCACCACAATCAGGGGCCCACATAGACTCATGTTAAATAAAGACCAAAGGAAAAAAAAGAACATGGAGCACCACATAGTTCAATAAGAAAATGTGTTGCAATTCTGAGGCAAACCAACTGCGCCATAGGGAATAAATATCACTGACATTTATTTTAAATTAGGCTTTTAACCCAATGCTTCGCAATGTCTTGGAGACCTCTCTAGCAGGAGGTTAAAAGGTCCATTTAAATCAATGGGAATTTGAAGAATTTACTTCCACCGCCATGGTGCAACTGGTTGGATACCTCTCTAACATTCACCCGGTTAAAATCCCCATTTAAATCAGTGAGAATTTGAGGAACTTTTATTTATTCCCTACAGTTCACTTGGTTCGCATCATAATTTCACCATTTCTTAGCACATCTTATCCCATCAGCCCCTGTGGCACAACAGGTCCAGGTCCACAACACTTACATTATCCAGGGAATAAAGTGCCCAGAATGTTCTGTTCTAGCACCCATATGCAAATCCACAATATTTGGGATTCAAAAACCCAAAGTGGTATTCTGTATCCTGCAACCACATGCACCTCTGCACCTTCCATTCCTGCTCTATTCAACCTGCAGCTCTCTGTCTTGTCCCTTACTGCACACTGTGGTCACATGACTAACTGGTAAAGTCAGTACAGATCCTTTAGACCACTAGAATCCAGACACAAAAGATAGTTATCTGCCTGTGGATCATACCAGGTGCATGCAAATGATTATGTCTGTTTTACAGGACCAGTGAAACTGGACAAGTATAAAACATAGCCAGAGATGCTGGGCAGCAGGGCACTAAAAAAAGTTTCCCTTTATGGAGAGACACAAGTTATCAAGCAAATGAAAAACACATGTTTATGGAAATGACAGCAGTGAACATAAATTTACTCTTACTTCTTCTGACTGGTATTGATTATTATGCTAACAATCTATGCCATTTGGTTACATCACTGCAACACTGATTATGATTAGTTCTTCCTGTACTATATTAGGATTATAGGATATCACAGTTATACATACAATGCTATAGTCAGTCAGTTGATCCCTTGGGTTCACATACATAGGACAGGTAACAGAGGGATAAATCTCCAATGAACCGATTAGAGACCAGTCTCAGAGGAATAATTAAATGCACCTATATTCAGCACTGACAGTCAAGTCCTGACAACCAATGGTTAACATAGTAACATAGTAAATTAGGTTGAAAAAAGACACAAGTCCATCAAGTTCAACCTTTGCCTCATACCCCAGGAACTGAGAATTTTATAGCTTTCCTGCTACCAATTAAATTAGTATTTATCAGACCTTCCTGATCAGCCTACTGATAAACAGCATAACTCTGTATGTTCCATTTGAAAGAAATGTATCTAATCTTCTCTTAAATATATCCATTGTATCTGCCATAACCACCTCCCTGGGCAATGAATTCCACAATTTAACAGACCTTACCATAAAAAAAACCCTTCCTCTGCTGAAGTTTAAAACTCTTTTCCTCTAATCTCAAGTGGTTTCCCCTGGTCACCTGATCAAGCCTTGGAATAAATAGCTCACCGCAGAGATCCTTGTATTGACCTCTCATATACTTGTACAATGTGATAAGGTATCCTCTTAGACGTCTTTTCTCTAGAGTAAATAAACCAAGTTTGTTTAGTGGTTCCTCATATGTCAAGTCCTCCATTCCCTTAATTAATTTTGTTGCTCTCCGCTCGCTGTACCCGCTCTAGTTCTATTATATCCTTTTTCAGAACCGGTGCCCAAAATTGCACTGCAAGCCATGGAGGCTCATATGATGCAATAATGCCTTCTTTTACCTCTCAGCAGCAAAGTTTTTAACATGTCATATAGAAACAAATCAACTTGATGAACAGGTAACCCCACCTCTTACACAGGTAACCAATCCCACCCTCTTCATGGTGTATAAGGATGAATAGCTATTTCCTCTTTCTTTGCTGCTCGGCAGATGAGTATCACACAAACTTTCTGTGTCTCATATACTATTAAACTACCTACACTGCATAATATTTTATTATTATACTTATTGGAGAATTATATATTCTTTTTCTATATAGTGTTACCATTAGTATTTCTTATCAATTTGATTTATCCTTATACCATTTATTGTTCTTTAGGTTTATGTCAAACTGCATAATTTTTCTTCAAAAGGCTTATTTATAATTCATTTAATACCAGTTAGAATCACCCTCTACTTTGGTTGCCTTAATATATATTGTTATTCGTGATTCTCACCCATTAACCATTTTTCAGCTTTATATTCTTCTACTGTTATCCCCATTTGACGAGAGTTCATCCGTCGCTTGTTCCATCACCATAATTTTTTTTTCCTTCATCATAATGCTTTTGTGTTTCCTTCCTACTAACTACCGTTAAATGTGTATTTTGTCCTACATATCGCAGTGCCTTCCAGCGTTCGTGTCTCTGCACTGTTGTATATATAAAAATATTTCCAGTCTTCACTCTTTATTTCTCTCAGTGATTAAATTTTATTGTACCTTAATATTTGCATATCTTTAATACTACTGTTATAAATTATAGAATGTCTCACAAAAAATTGGTCTCTCCCCGTACACCATTAAAAGGTAATAAAATTCCCCATCACTTTTTAGCTGAGGACTAGACTTCTGTGATTCGGTTCGTGACATTCGGAATTCTATGAAAAAGGGGTCATTCGGCGACATTCGGACCTTCAAACAGGCAAGGGTCATTCGCCAAAAAAATACGAATCCGACTAGCCCTGGTTCGAATGTTGTCGAAACTTTCGGAAATTCGGCGACTACTACCCGTGCTCAATTACTTTCCCTCCATACTTTCCCTCCATGTCTATAATCCAATTAGCTTCTCCATTTCATGTGCTACTTTTCCGCATTGTCTCTATTCCAATTGGCTTCTTTGTTTCATGATGGTGGGTGGACTAATGACACAGACACCCAGGCAGACAGCCTGCATTTCCTCATTTTGTTGTTGGAGCTCAGAGAGAGAAGAAGGAGATAGAGCATGTCCAGTTGTGTATGCAGGCAGTTAACATTAGGCATAGACAGGCAACCAGCATTAGTGCCTTATTGCCACTGCATGGGAGAGTCATCTTTGTTCCTGTGCAAAAAATTAAATATATTAGGGATTTGTTTGAATAATTTTCAGAGTGACACTTCAGCCAGTCTCACGGTTCTGCAGGCAGGCCTAGTAACTTATTACCACTGCAAGGGAAAGTCACCTTTGTTTCTGTGTTTAATATTAAAATTAATATTAGGGCTTTGTTTGAATAATTTTCAGTGACATAGCCAGTCTCACAGTTGTCGTGTGGCCAGGTTTTTACATTTTAAAACTATTATAGTTCACTATCTACCTATCTGTTATGGATTTGAGTCCTAGTGAACAACCTGATGTTCCTCGTCCTGGTACCAGCTGCAGTGACCCAGCAACCTCCAACACCACCACAGTGATGTTGCTTTTAAGCAGAGCTAGCAGCAGCAGGTGGGCAAAGAAGAGTACTTTGAGTAGTACTAGTTAGACTCAGCAGCAGCACTCTAAACCAAAAACTAGAAAGAAGAAGGGAACTGCAGGTTGTTCTACCTCTACTATAGAGGTCCAGGTCCTCCTCTGAGACCACAAAGCAGCCGTCACCTGTGTCTCATCAGCTGTTTGGTGATGATCCCCCCAGAACCACTTGCACAATGACTAGTGCCACTGTTAGTTTAGTCACCACCTCCACTACAGCCAGTTCTGTAAACCTGGGAACACCTAGTGTGTGTAACACTACTGGTCGGTCACTGCGTGCAGTATCAACTCGGGATTTTTATAGCGAACGTCCGTGTAAATAGCACAAACGGAAATTATTGCAGTATTTGTAGAAAATTTATCCTGCCACCACTGTCACTGCCACTGAAAGCATATCTTCTCCAGAAAAGGTTATCGAAGGAGATAGTTTACCATTTCCCGGTAGCCACCAGGCAGAAGAGGGAATTAAGCAGGGCTCCCTAAAATCTGCTGCTGATTTTTCTTTCTGTCAAAATCTACAAGAGGTAGAAAAAGAATCTAGGGGATCAAGGGCACTTAAGCTTGATTTGTCCCCTGAGCATGATTTTTCCAGTGACCTTGATTATTCCACTGCTTCCCATAGTACTCCTCCTGTTTCTCCAGTTACACTTGTGTCTTCTATTGATGACTCAACACCTGCCTCTCCAGTTCCATTTGAGTGTCCCAGACAAGTAGCAGCTTCTAGTGTCTCGCCACCAGTACCACTGTTACTCCACTATCCTCCTCCAATCCCAGTCCCAACATACCTGCTGCCATCTTTAGGTCTACTGACTACTGGTACCCCTGTAACGGTACGTAGAAAGAAAAAGCAAAGTGAAGTTGCTCCAGCATGTGAAGATCAAGAAAGTGTCACCTCAATTTCTTCTTCTCTACCACCTTCCAGAGCCATCCGTTGCTCCAGAGCGTTGGACCATTTTGTGGCCCTTGGTGATGGCCGGCTAGCGAAATGCAAATTGTGTGGCAGGGAAGTCAGTTGTGGGAGGGTGATGGGTCATCTAACCACCTCTGGGATGAACCAACGCCTGAACAACTACCACAAGTCAGTGTTGATTAGTGCAGAAAGTGGCACTGCTGCATATACCAGTGTAACACTTACCACCAGTAGGCTGGAGGAAGGGCAGGGGGATCATGCCACATCTTGTCCTAAAAGCAGACAGTCACAGCCCATCCCAAAATCAATACAGGCCACACTTGAAGATTTTGGTGGGTTTCATTCAAAGGGGATGTGCAGACAGCAGTCCTGAAATATCACACGCCTCATTGCACAGCTCATAGCCGTTCGGGGTGCTACTTTTAATCTGGTGGACGGGGAGCCTTTCCAGCAACTTATGGAGGCTGTCGCACCCCAATATAAAATTCCATCCAGCACCACATTTAGTAGAACTATAGTGCACTCACTATACCGGTCATGCGTTGGGCTTTTGAAGGACCTGCTAGGAAAGGCTGGTGGCCAGTCAGTGCACTTTACCACTGACTTATGGAGTGATCCGAGTGGCCAGCATGGCTTCCTGTCCTTGACGGCGCATTGGTGTGTTGCCGATAACAAGTTCAGGTGCAGTAGCTAAGCAGGCAGGGCACCTCTCTTTCCTCCTCCAGGTAATGGATCAGCAGCACACCTCAGATAACATTCGCAAAGCACTGCAGAATATGGTGGCGCAGTGGCTAGGGGATCAGGCAGACACACAGGCACAAATGGGGTTTGTGGTTACTGACGGCGCAGCTAACATGATAAAGGCTCTCCAGGATGCCAGATTTGTGGGTGTGCACTGCTCAGCACTTGTCCTGCATCTGGTAGTGAAGACTGCTCTCGAGGATGGCAGTAACCCTGAAAGGTTGCCAGCACTTCTGGAGTCATACCGACAAATTGCTGGCCACTTCCATCAGAGCGTCAAATATAGCCAGCTTCTCAGGGAGGAACAGAAAAAGGCAGACCTCCCAGAGCACCACCTGAAACATGATGTTGGGACCAGGTGGAACTCCACCTTAGATATGCTAGAGCATATCCTGGAGCAGAAAAATGCAATTCACGTAATGTAATGTCATGTCACCATTTCATTTGTAGTAACAGAACACTGGGCAGGGCTGATTGGGCACTGATGGAACAGGTAGTGACAGTCCTCACGCCTTTCTGTGCTTTGACAGAAATTTTAAGCAAAGAGAATGCTAGCCTGGCAGAAGTCATTCCCCTCTTCACACACCTCTCCTTAAAAATTGACGATTTCCTTGCCTATAGGGAACGCTTGCCTGGTGCTGAAGGTAATATGCTTCCCGATTTTGCTGCCCTTCTAACGAGGCTGAAGAAGGAACTGACTTGGCGCGTGGAAGAGTGTATGGACGATTGTCCCGAGTTAATGCTTGCCACAATTTTCGATCCTCAAATCAAAGGCAAGATGGCACTTAGTTCCAATTCACTCACTGCCTGGAGGGAACAATTGATAGCGAGGGTGCGTGAGAGGCAAGGAAAAAACAGGATGCAGTCACAGGAGGTGGGAGAAGATTCCGCAGATGAGCTGGAGGAGTGTGGTGGTCTTCCGGGACCTATCATTAGCAGGGCCAGTAGCACGTCATCTTCTTCCGTTGGCGCAGCTGCTGCTTTTTATGCTGAAGCAATGGACAGATTGTGCTTCGGACAAAAGAAACAGCTCCCCATCAATAGAAAAAGTGCTGAGTTTGAGGTTAAGGCTTACCTTGTGGAACTTTCTTTGCCCCTAAGTTCAGATCCCTTGAATTTCTGGGATAACAAGAGGGCTGTGTGGCCTACTTTATCCCTGGTAGCCCAGGAGTTGCTCTCTTGCCCCCCCAACCACTGTCCAGAGTGAGCAGGTATTTTCTGTAACCGGAAATATACTTAGCCCCCAGCGCTCTCAGCTGGCCTCCCAGCTCAAGGAGCAAATTACTTTTTTTAAGTCAACCTGCCAAAGCTGGGTTACCCTGCTCTCAGGTTCTATGGAGATTAGAAGAAAAAAGTAATATAGTACCATAATATGCTGAGTGCTCCAGCTTACCCAGCTCTAGAACCGTGGCAGGTTAGGCAGGTGTCCTCTTTACGGCCCTCGACAAAACCCAAACGTCTATGAGGAAAGTCTTCAATAGACAGGTTTTTGTCAGGGCCAGGAAGGGTAGAGGACGACTTCCTGGCCGAACTTCGAGTTCCTTTAAGGGGCAATACAGGAACTTGTCAGACCCAAATCAATTTACGAGAGGTACATATACCCAAGAGAGTAGACCACCTCCCCCTTTCTGCCCTCCACTTGGCAGAGTATGGCTTGGAAAGTACCCCCGAGGAGTTCGACGTTCCAGACCTTTCACAGGTAAGCGTCCTTCCTTTTCCCTTAGAGAAAAGAGTGGGTGGCGAGCTCACCAATTTTTTCCATACTTCGTCCCAAATAACCTAGGATCAATGGGTACTTCAAATGATCAGAGGTTATCACATAGAATTTCACACGCATCCTTTTCAGCGAAAAATACCATACACTACCATACATCTAATTCTCAAAAGATTTCCACCTAGTGGATTTAGAGGTTTTAGAAAGCCAAAAGAAAGGATCCATTACATTAGCCCCTCCTAGAGAACCAGGTTTTATCAGCAACATATTCCTGGTATGCAAAAAAGATGCAGGAGTAAGATCAGTCATAAACTTGAGAGATCTGAATGCCTTCATTCTTTACAGGCACTTCAAAATGGAAGGCATTCATTGCCTCAGGGATCTTCTAATATCATCAGATTGGATGGTCAAGCTAGATCTGAAAGATGCCTATCTAAGTATTCCTATTGCCCAACATCAACAGAATCTTCTTTGATTCATTTGGAAAGGAATCTCATGGCAATTCACTTCCGTTCGGCCTTTGCATGAACCGGCTGGGCGTTCCAACTACTCCAGTACACGGTACTGGTTTACTCCACATACCAGTTGCTGATTACGTTGCATAGAACCGGTTGGGCGTTCCATTGCTCCAGTATGCGGTACTGGTTTACTCCACATACCGGTTGCTGATCCCGTTGTATAGAACCAGTTGGGCATTACACTTGCTCCAGTACGCGGTACTGGTTTACTCCATATACGGTTGCAGATCCCGTTGTATAGAACCGGTTGGGCGTTACACATGCTCCAGTAAGCGGTACTGGTTTACTCCATATACGGTTGCTGATCCCGTTGCATAGAACCGGTTGGGCATTACATTTGCTCCAGTACGCGGTATTGGTTTACTCCATATACTGGTTGCTGATCCCGTTGTATAGAACCAGTTTGGCATTTCCTTGTTCCAGACGCGGTACTGGTTTACTCCATTTGCCGGTTGCTGATTCCACTGTATCGAACCGGTTGGGCTATTTCTCTGTCTATACTACTGGTTTGCTCCACTCTCCTCTCTTGGCTGCTGCCTTACCACCTCAGCAATAGTGGAGCTGTTCTCATATTCCTACAGGCGGCCTTGCCCGGTATATTGGCAAGACCGGTAGAGCCTCATTCAGTGATTGTTTTACCTTCAGGTAGCCTTGCCCGGTATATTGGCAAGGCCGGTAGGGCAGGTTTACATTCCATTGTACCATCTTACTGGCTGCCTTGCCCGGTATATTGGCAAGGCCGGTAGAGCCATGTTCAGTGCTTTCATACCCTTCAGGCTGCCTTGCCCGGTATATTGGCAAGGCTGGTAGAGCCGAGTTACATTCTGTTGTACCATCTTACTGGCTGCCTTGCCCGGTATATTGGCAAGGTCGGTAGAGCTGATTTACATTCTGTTGTACCATCTTACTGGCTGCCTTGCCCAGTATATTGGCAAGGCCGGTAGAGCCTATACTGCTATCTCACTACTACTGTTTACACCTAATTTGTGTATTGACATATGTGTATGTACTAGACCCGTGTGGGTTCCCATTAAACTTTTCAATAAAGTTTGATTTTTATCTTACTCTGTGTCTGAGAGTCATAACAAACCGTGACAGTACGAAAGGGCCATGACCTCAGACAGTAAGAGTGAAGGTAACGCACAGAACATCCATTGGAGGATGGATGTGCATGAGCAGCGTTTGGATCAGTTGGCATTGGCCGTCCAAACTATCCTTGAGCGTACGGTACTTACTGTTAAGTCCGTTTCAAGTCCGGTGGTCTCCCCAGTTTCGACACCAGAGAATGATACTGCTAACTCTGTGGCTGCAGTTAAAGGGCTATCCGTTTCCGCACCATTGCCACTCAGATATGATGGCGAACCCAGTTTGTGCAGAGGGTTTATCAATCAACTTGAGATATTTCTGAAGTTGACCTCTCATGCATCCCCAATGGTCACAGTAAAGTGGGGTTTATGATATCTTTATTGACCGGGCGTGCACTGGCATGGGCCAATCCCTTGTTGGAAAATGCTAAACCTTGCACAAAAAATTTCAGAGAATTTGTGCAAACATTTCGGAGAGTATTCGAGATCCCTGGCGGGACCACCTCTGCTGCTAAACATCTAATGGATATCCAACAGGGCAAACAGACTGTGGGCAAGTATGCCATAGAATTCCATACACTAGCAGCAGAGGTAGGTTGGAATAATGAAGCGTTGTTGGCTGCCTTTGCTCAAGGTCTGGGCGATTATATCAAAGATGAAATTGCAGCTAGGGAGCTGCCTGATGATCTGGACGAATATATTGATTATGTTATCCTAATTGACATTCGGATCCGGGACAGGCTTATGGCTGAAGACCGTAAGGGATGGTGAAAAAGCACTGGTCCCAGCAGTTCATTTTGCCCACCCACTCACCCCTCATTGCCTGTACCCAATGACCATGCACGGGAACCTGGTGAACCTATGCAATTAGGGTTTACCAGGCTAACTAAAGAAGAACTAGCATTTCGCAGGAGGAAGGGGTTATGTTTATACTGTGGCAAATCTGGGCACTTGCTACGAAATTGTCCCATTCGTCCGGGAAACGAACACACCTAGGGTACCTTGGGGGACAGGCCCTAGGTGGTGTTCATCCGTCCCCAGGTTTGAGCATACAAAAAAACACCGTCCAGGTGGTACTTTCGTGGGCAGATCGCTCGATGGAGGTTCTGGCCCTGATTGACTCTGGTGCTGCTGGATATTTCATGGATAATGCCTTTGCTGATCAGCATAAGATCCCATTGGTTAAGAGAGAAACCCCTCTGGCTATCGAGGCTATTGATGGCAGACCACTGCAGCCTGCCCAGGTGACTTTTGAAACAATGCCACTTCCCATGACTATTGGGGCATTACACAAAGAGGAACAACAGTTTCAGATAATCAGTTCTCCTCACCATGCAGTAATTTTGGGGTTCCCTTGGTTGCAATTGCATAACCCCCAGTTTGATTGGCAAAAGTGTGAGATTTCTGCCTGGTCCCAATATTGTATGGAGCATTGTGTGTCTCATCCGGTAAAGATCTTGTGTACCTCCTCTCCATTGCCAGATGAGTACCAACAATTCAGTGATGTATTCAGCAAAGGGGAGGGTGGCACCTTGCCTCAGCACAGATCCTATGATTGCGCTATTGAGCTGCCCCCGGGGGTGGTGCCCCCTAGGGGTCATACTTATCCTTTGTCTTGCGAGGAGAATCAAGCTATGGAAGAATATATTTCAGATGCCCTCAAGAGAGGCATAATCAGGAAATCCACCTTACCAGCCGGGGCTGGGTTCTTTTTTGTGAAAAAGAAGTGGCGAATTAAGACCATGCATTGACTACCGTGGCCTAAATAAGTTGATGCCTAAGAATGCGTATCCGATACCACTCATCACTGAGCTATTTGACAGACTAAAGGGTTCCTCAATTTTCACAAAATTGGATCTACGGGCAGCTTATAACCTGGTTTGGATCAGAGCTGGTGATGAGTGGAAAACTGCTTTTAACACTAGATCCGGACACTATGAATATCTAGTAATGCCGTTTGGTCTCTGTAATGCACCCGCAGTGTTCCAAGAACTAATTAATGACATCCTCAGGGATATGTTGCAGTCCTGTGTGGTGGTCTACCTGGACGATATACTTATTCACTCTAATGACTTGTCACAACACATCAGGGATGTGTCTAAAGTATTACTCCACCTACGTAAGAACAAATTGTATTGCAAATTGGAAAAATGCGAGTTTCATAGATCCAGTGTGCCCTTTTTGGGGTTTGTGATTGGCAAGGAGGGTATTGCCATGGATCAGGAGAAACTTACGGCTGTTTTACAATGGCCACGGCCTAAAGGTTTAAAAGCTATTCAGAGATTTCTGGGCTTTGCCAATTATTACAGGAAATTTATCAAGAACTTCTCCTCGATTGTTAAACCATGGTCTGACTTGACTCATAAGGGCGCTAATCCTTCCCAATGGTCTGAGGCAGCTGAATCCACTTTTGAGACATTGAAATCCACCTTTGCAACTGCTCCAATAGTATCCCACCCCAACCCAGCCCTTCCGTTTACGTTGGAGGTCGATGCCTCAGAAATCGGGGTTGGGGCAGTACTTTCCCAAAGACCAGAAAAGGGCAGTACACTCAGACCTCAGTTGCCCAGAGCCATTATGAGATAGGTGACAGAGAATTACTGGCTATCATTCTCACTCTTAAGGAGTGGCGTCATTTATTGGAAGGTACCAGAAATCCTGTATTAATTCTCACAGACCATAAAAACCTGACTTATCTTTCAGAAGCTAAAAGATTGTCTTCTCGTCAGGCCAGATGGGCACTGTTCCTTTCCCGATTTAACTTAATTGTTTCTTACTTGCCGGGTTCCAAGAACGTTAGGGCCGATGCCCTGTCCAGACAATTTGAGCCTGAGACCGACAGGAGCGAGGTCCCATCACCTATCATATAGCCTGATCGTATATTAGTAACTTTACACACTAGTATCACTTCGCCACTGGGGGAAGAAATATTGGCCACCCAGGCTACTGCCCCTCCAGACACCCCAGTGGGCAAGTGTTATGTGGACGAGCCATTCCGCACTAGACTACTTGAAACCTACCACTCCTCTAAGGCTTCTGGGCATATTGGTAGGGATCAATTGATATGGTCTCTCTCGCAAGTATTCTGGTGGCCCTCCTTGAGGGCAGATTGTGCTGCATTTACCAATGCCTGTGCCACCTGTGCCCGTGCCAAGACCCCTAGACACCTCCCAGTGGCCTACTCCAACCAGTGCCCAATGGTGAATGCCCCTGGTCCCACGTTTCTATTGATTTTATGGGAGAATTGCCAGTGTCTAAGGGGTACTCCTTTATACTTATGGTGGTGGACAGGTTTTCTAAAATGGCTCATTTCGTGCCCCTCCGTGGCCTTCCCTCTGCCAAAGAATTAGCGTTGGTTTTCGCTAAAGAAGTATTCTGGTTGCATGGGGTACCCAGAGTTCTGGTGTCCGACCGGGGGAGCCAGTTTGTGTCCAGGTTTTGGAGAGTCTTTTGTGAACAGATGGGCATTCAATTATCCTTTTCTTCTGCGTACCATCCCCAGACCAATGGGACTGCTGAGCGGGCCAATCAGGGACTGGAGCAGTTCCTGCGCTGTTTTGTTACTGACCAATATGACAATTGGGCCGACCTGTTGCCGTGGGCAGAGTTCGCCAGAATCTGTGCGGTTAACTCTTCATCCGGGAGCTCCCCGTTTCTTATAAACTACAGGTTCCAGCCGTGCTTGCTCCCGGATTCATTTCAGTCTCAACAGATTCCAGCTCTGGATGAGCATATTGAGCAGCTCCGCTCCACGTAGGCAAAGGTTCAAAGGGCACTCAGTCAGTCTTTTCAGCGTCATCAACGTCATGCTAATCGTAGACGGCTGCCAGCAGTCTCCTTCCAAGTTGGGGACAGGGTATGGTTATCCTCCAGGAACCTTAAGCTACAAGTCCCGTCTAATAAATTGGCTCCCCGGTTTATTGGTCCATACAGGGTGATCCGCAAAATCAACCCTGTTTCTTATGCATTGGACATCCCTGTGTCCATGCGCATTCACAATGTGTTCCATGTATCTCTCCTCAAACATCTGGTATGTAACCACTATACTACTAATCCTGTGGTTCCAGGACCTATTGAGGTAGAGGGCCAGGAGGAGTACGAAGTTCAGAGTATTATTGATTCTCGCAGATTTACAGGAAAGCTGCAGTATTTGGTACATTTAAGGGTTATGGTCCTGAGGATCGATCATGGGTGGATAGTAAGGACCTTCATGCTTCCAAATTACTGCGGATCTTTCACTCTAGGTACCCCCAAAAGCCAGGTCCCTCTTCCAGAAGGGGGGGGGTCTTTGAGAGGGGGTACTATCACCCTTGCTGTCAGTCAGGTGTGTGTATTCTCCATTGGCCGTCTGTTTTACACCCGCCTAGCACTGCCTATTTAAACCGGCCTGAGGCACCCTTTGGTTGCTCTTTCGTGGTGTCTCTGTATCTGCAGTCACCTGTCTTATGTATCCTTGGGCCTGATCATCTGCTACCAGTGTCAGCGTTTCTCCACTGCCAGAGCTGCTGCTGCTAGGTTCCTGTCCTCGTTCCAGGTCCTGTTGACTGTTGCTCCTGATCCTGCTTCTGATGCGGTGCTGGCGTTGTATCTGCATCCGTTCCTGATCCGGTTGGCCGTCCTGCCGTTCCTGTGGTTGTCCAGGAGGGCGACCTGTTCCTATTGCAGTATCCTGAATTACTTTGTCTGGCTGCCTGTCGCTTGGGCGACATTTTTATCACGGGGCATTCCATTGCTCCAGTACACGGTACTGGTTTACTCCACATACCGGTTGCTGATTCCGATGTATAGAACCGGTTGGGCATACCATTGCTGCAGTACGTGGTACTGGTTTACTCCATATACCGGTTGCTGATCCCGTTGCATAGAACTGGTTGGGCGTTCCATTTGCTCCAGTAAGCTGTACTGGTTTGCTCCATATACCGGTTGCTGATACCGTGGCATAGAACCGGTTGGGCATTCCACTTGCTCCAGTACGCGGTACTGGTTTACTCCATATACCGGTTGCTGACTCCACTGCATGAACCGGTTGGGCGTTCCACTTGCTCCAGTATGCGGTACTGGTTTACTCCATATACCGGTTGCTAACTCCATTGCATAGAACCGGTTGGGCGTTCCAACTGCTCCAGTACACGGTACTGGTTTACTCCTCATACCGGTTGCTGATTCCGTTGCATAGAACTGGTAGGGCGTTCCATTGCTCCAGTACGCGGTACTGGTTTACTCCACGTACCGG
Source organism: Rhinophrynus dorsalis (assembly GCA_037306005.1). Classification (NCBI taxonomy): domain Eukaryota; kingdom Metazoa; phylum Chordata; class Amphibia; order Anura; family Rhinophrynidae; genus Rhinophrynus; species Rhinophrynus dorsalis. The sequence continues at coordinate 291,955,203 of CM074721.1, forward strand.
TTGCTGATCCCGTTGTATAGAACCGGTTGGGCGTTACACTTGCTCCAGTACGCGGTACTGGTTTACTCCATATACGGTTGCTGATCCCGTTGCATAGACCCGGTTGGGCGTTTCATTTGCTCCAGTATGCGGTACTGGTTTACTCCATATACTGGTTGCTGATCCCGTTGTATAGAACCAGTAGGGCATTTCATTGTTCCAGTACGCGGTACTGGTTTACTCCATTTGCCGGTTGCTGATTCCGCTGTATCGAACCGGTTGGGCTATTTCTCTGTCTATACTACTGGTTTGCTCCACTCTCCTCTCTTGGCTGCTGCCTTACCACCTCAGCAATAGTGGAGCTGTCCTCATATTCCTACAGGCTGCCTTGCCCGGTATATTGGCAAGGCCGGTACAGCCTCATTCAGTGATTGTTTTACCTTCAGGCTGCCTTGCCCGGTATATTGGCAAGGCCGGTAGAGCCTTGTTCAGTGCTTTCATACCCTTCAGGCTGCCTTGCATGGTATATTGGCAAGGTCGGTAGAGCCGAGTTACATTCTGCTGTACCATCTTACTGGCTGCTTTGCCCGGTATATTGGCAGGGCCGGTAGAGCCGATTTACATTCTGTTGTACCATCTTACTGGCTGCTTTGCCCGGTATATTGGCAAGGCCGGTAGAGCCTATACTGCTATCTCACTACTACTGTTTACACCTAATTTGTGTATTGACACATGTGTATGTAGTAGACCCGTGTGGGTTCCCATTAAACTTTTCAATAAAGTTTGATTTTTATCTTACTCTGTGTCTGAGAGTCATAACAAACCGTGACAAATTTGGGCTGGGGGGCCCGGTGTGAAAATATCACCACCAGAGGGAAATGGTCCCTCTTGGAAAAGGAAATGCATATAAATGGTTTAGAATTGCTAGCAGGGTCATTCACAATCAGGAGCTTTACAAAAGACGCATCAAATTGTTGCATACTCCTAAAGATGGACAATGTATCGGCAGTTCGATACATCAACCATCTGGGAGGTACGAGATCCAAGACATTAGCTATTCTAGCCAAAGAGTTTTGGCACTTTTGCTGGCAAAGAACATCTCAGTTCAAGCGGAATACCTTCCATGTCTTTCCAACACTATTGCGGACTGGAACTCCAGACATTTGACAGACTTCAGGGACTGGACGCTCCACAGTTTAACTTTCAGAGAATTGAACTCAATTTGGGGTCTATTAACTCTGGATCTATTCGCCTCCAGACTGAACATTCGTCTACCCAACTTCTTCAGTTGGAGACCAGATCCAAAGGCCTTAGCCCTAGATGTCTTCCTACAAACTTGTCCCACACGGGAGCTACACCTTCCCTCCTTTCAACATGATCTCCAGAGTTATCCTCCAAGTCAGGAGACAGGAAGTTACTATAGCCCTAATCACTCCCTTTTGGACAGCACAACCATGGTTCCGTCCACTGCTCAAGCTGTCCATAGACTTTCCCCGTTATATCACTCCTTATCCCCATTTACTGCTGGATCCAGCAGGGAATTCTCACAATTTACTTTTTCAAAATCAACTTTTAGCCTGGTGAATCTCGGGAATCCACGGCTTATCGACGGTCTTTCGGAACCAACTCGATTCCTCTTATCCGAAGCCTGGGCTCCAGGTACCAAATCCTGCTACCAATCCTGTTGGAGAATTTGGGTACGTTGGTGGCTGGAACGGGACCTGGATCCTGTTTCTTCAGATTTAAGCCCCATTCTTAATCTCCTATCTTCATGTTTTCAAGAAGGCAAAGCCTACAGAACAATTAACTGTTATAGATCAGCTATTTCGGTGGCTCATGAGTATATTGAGGGTTCTCCTGTAGGCCAGCACCCGCTCACATGCAAATTGATGAAAGGGATAAAATTCTCTAGACCACCTAAACCCAAATATTCTAATCTTTGGGGCGTTAACTCGGTTCTCTCCTAATTAGAGTCTTGGCCCCCTAATGAAAATCTATCACTTAGACAACTTTCTGCAAAACTCACGATTCTCCTTTGCCTCATTTCTTTTCGTGGAGTTTCAGATGTCCATGCTCTAGATATATCCAACAGGTCTTATGAACCTGGTGGGGTTTGATTCAGGATTTCTAGAACTAAATGAGCTACTAAGGAAATCTTCTACCCTAATTTCCTGCATAATCCCCTATTGTGTTGTCCTTTGCTTAAAAACCTATGAAGCAGTTACTTCTAAATTTAGACACCCTGATTCCCATCAATTTTTAATACCGTATGTGAAACTGCATTTACCAGTGTCATAAACGTTGGCTAGGTGGGTTCGGTGGATCATGCTGTTAGCAGGTATTGATATTGACCTATTTGGGTCTCACTCCTCTAGAGGAGCTATGGCTTCTATATCTTTCTTGTCTCAAGGTAGACTTGAAGATATCCTCAAAGCGGCAGATTGGCCCAACAAATCCACCTTCAAAACATATTATTTTAAATCAATTGACCATGTACCTTAGACTGTCATAAACAGTTTGAACTTGCGTAATATGAGCCTTCGTGGCATGACATAAAATTTGTGGATTTTCCTAACATTCGTGATTTTATTAAAGACACGGAGGCAAGTATTATCCCTCCCTATGTTTAACCCCCCTTTTTCTCTCCCTTTTTATCTCTTTCATTAGGTTAATCGAAGTTTCAGTTGAAAATCCATTCAGGGAGAATTATGTTTTATGTTCAAGACGAGTTACAGATTCACCTTTGGATCGACTTGGTTTACTTCATCAAAGAAAAAGAAATAGCTATTCATCCTTATACACTTATACACCTGGAAGAGGGTGGGATTGGTTTCCTGTGTAAGGGGTGGAGTTACCTGTTCATCAAGTCTTTGTTTATACATGACATGTTAAAAACTTTGCTGCTGACAAGTAAAAGAAGGAGTTATTGCATAATACTAGCCTCTGTGTCTTTAATAAAATCCTGACTTTCCTTCACGAATGTTAGGAAAATCCACAAATTTGCAAATAATATTCTCTCAGCAATGGTACATTCTATATCAACCATATCCAGTATACTAGGTGGCACTAGAAATAATATGTTCCAATATCAGTATTGCGATGGACATAGGGAACTACAGAACAGACCCCAGCTGACCACAACCATACAACTGACAATCCAGTACTGTCAATAGTATAGTTAAGATTTCAGGGAGCACTTGCTCTTATATTAACCCACTAGTGTAAAATACCGTGTACACGGGCCCAGCATTCTGTGCATTCGAGCAGTCTCTACTGTGCATGACTGCATCAAACATACACCTGGCCTTTTATATTATAGGATAGGCAACTTGACGTTACATATTAACCACTTGTGGAATACGTAGCTGTCCCCTTAAGTTGCTTTTAATACAGGATGCTTTATTGACAATTCAGTGTGCAAGTCTGCTTACGAATCAGTGCAACTCTGCAAAGAGTGTTTTTCATAATAACCCTAATCCTTCATTTAAAAGGAAATATGATTCTCTGATATTTTATTTTGAATATCTGCCTCTATGAGGCTGATGTACTCAGAAATTATATGCATTTCTATAGCAAACGAAGGGAAATTTAGGAAAGAAATATAAATCACCATTCACCGGTGATTTAAATGTGCATTTAACCCACTTAATGCTAGAGACGTCTGCTGTCTACCACTGAATGGGCTAAAACCAGTTTCAGTTGATAAGGATATCTATGTGTGTCCCGGAATTACACCAGTTCTACTTTGTACAACAACCTTGTATCTAATCCGCACAGACACATTGCTGTAACACACCCAGATCAGGCAGCCGTCGCTGATATACAGCGGGTTTTTGGTCTTCTCCAGCAGCTGTAGAGGTCACTGCACCTACGCTCTCCACTGTCATGGTAACTAGCATGGGGCTGCGCTTGGGCTCAGCATTCTGTGCGTTCGGGCAGTCTCTACTGTGCATGACTGCATTAGACAAACATACATCTGTCCTTTTATATTATAAGATATACTACTGCAGAATAGATTAGATTTTGGGTACAAAAAAACTTATGACAAAAAAAAAGAAAATATTAGTGGGGTTCGAAGCCCCAAAATCAATAAAAAGAAGGGGTCAATTATTGTAACCTCCCCACTGGGAGAGGAATTGTTTTTAAAAATAAATATGGGGTCTGGATCCCACATGTTAATTTAAAATAATGTAACGTCCAATGGGAGATCAAATGTAATTAACAATTAATATGGGCCAGGAGCCTGCAGAGTAATTCAGAGTATGTTACGGTGAGTAATTATTTTTTTAATATGGGGTCCAGAGCCCCTAAATTAATTTGAAAAATGTCCACTTGAAGAGGAAGAATAATAAGCAATTAATATGGCGCTGAAGATCATGTATTAATTCTAAATTTGCCTAAGAAGGGGTCAGTGGACCCCTTTCTTTACTCTCACTATGATGAATAAGTGTATTTACATATAACTTCATACAGTGGCTAACTTTGTATACTTATTATTAGTCCTTGGATCTAATGAATAGGTTACTCATATACTCTCATCTCCTACACGGTCTTAACCTGTTTTGGGTTTTTTTGTTACGCCATATGTCATTCAGAAATATATTACTGCTGGGTTTTCTTATGCTTTCATTAATGTATGTGATTTTATATAAAGCTTTTCAAATTAACAAAAAAAAAAAAAAAGACCTGTCTCCAAAACGTATATCCTCCCTGGGCCTAGGCCTTTCAATGGTGGGAGTAAAAGGTTATACATGGTATAATTGATTCCCCTACATGATATCTTCTTCCAAACCCATTGATTGACTTGGAGAAAGAGGTCCTGTAGTGTCATGTATTACTCCATGCATGACATTTTACTTGAATCCATTTATTGGCTGGGTGTTCTTTAAACTCCAAACTATTCCTATAATAACCTAGAATAATATCTGAATGTTTATATGTTTGAATATGTGTGTCCCGGAATTACACCAGTTCTCCCTCGTACAACAGCCTTGTTTCTAATCTGCATAGACACATTGATGTAACACACCCAGATCAGGCAGCCGTCGATGACATACAGCGGGTTTTTGGTCTTCTCCAGTAGCCGTAGAGGTCACTGTGCCTGCACTGTAGTGCTTTCATCTCTCCACTGTCATGGTGACTTACCTGGGGCTACGCACAGGCCCAGAATTTTGTACATTCAGGCAATCTCTACTGAGCATGACTGGACAAAATGGCTTTTTATATTAGAGGATTGGTGTGCACCCACTAAGATTAATAGACTGACTTTTGCACTGTATGTATAACTGCGGCATCTATACTTATAATACAATACAGGAAGAGCTAACCATAATCAGTATTGCTGTAATCCAACCATATGGGATAGAGCATCAGCATAATGATTGAAACCAAAGAAAAAGGATGATATTAAAGGGATAGTAATACTTAAAATGTAAAAAAAAATATGTTGTAGAGTTTATCCCCCTGAGTAAAACAAGGGCACTCCCACTGCTGAAAGGTGTTTCATTCAAAAGTTATTAATTTTCAAAGTTGAATTTTTTAGGTGCAATATCACAGTGGCCTGAAATTGTATAGTGGCGCTGTTGCTACACCATCCTATGGAGATTTATGGTCAACTGACCAGAGCTATCCATAGGATCATGTAGCAACAGCGCCACTGTACAATTTCAGGCCACTGTGATATTGCACCTAAAAAATTCAACTTTGAAAATTAATAACTTTTGAATGAAACACCTTTCAGCAGTGGGAGTACCCTTGTTTTACTCAGGGGGATAAACCCTACAACATATATTTTTTTACATTTTAAGTATTACTATCCCTTTATACTAATTATTGATCTTATAGTGACTCCCTTCCATAAGGCAATCATTTCCATAACATTTTTTTCTGTGATATAATCAGCTTTTTTCTGTAACTCTGGTTGATATAGCTGTTTTCCCAGTCCCTATATTTGCATTGGCTCTCCCTAGAGCATGGGCATCTAACGTGTGACTCTTGGGCCAAATGTGGCCCTCCTGCAGCCAAGGTTTGGCCTGCCTGAGATATATATAAAAAAAAAAAAAATACACACACAATTAACTAGCACCAGTAAACCAGTAAGACCTAATTCCTTCCCTGCCAATACAGAACAGTTTAGATTAGATGTCTGTTAAATATCAGTATTGTCAATGACTTAATCAATAAATATTTTTGAATAGCTGACAGGTTATAATTCACCATCATTATCAATAACAATAATAATGTGACCCTCACACTTATGGATTTCTGATCATGTGACCCATGATTGAAAAAACTTTGACCTCCATGCCCTAGAGAATTAGCCCCTTCTCTTGACACACATACACACACACACATAATAAGACAAAAAACATTTGGTTAATGTTTTTATTTTATTTGATTTCTTTTTATATCGAAGTAAGAATAAAAGCTGTGTCTTACCAAGTTCGATATGATATACATATGAGTGCCCCAATACAGGTATCTTTTTGATCTTCTTGTTCATTCGCTAGGCTTTCTTTCCTGTAGGCACCTAGCTAGACTGAATGAACTTTATTAACTATCTTTTGTTTGTTTTGGATATAAGATCACTCATAATGACAGCATCACTGATTACCCATTTGTGATCAAAGAGGAATAGCCTAAAAACTTGACCTGTTGTTTTGCTTGTAGGAATAAAGTTGTGAAACGCTGGCCTTTTGGAATTATTTTCCAACAGTCTATTGAAGAATACTTATCCTTTCACATGATAATCAAGGTTTTATTTTTATTTTTTTATTGTACCTCTCAGCACATCATTACGTTCTTTTTTTTTTTTTTTTTTGTTACAAACACAAGCTATCACATTCGTGGAGACGTCTCCTTATTTAGCAGCCTATACCTAGTATAATAAAATATTGATCAGCCATAGATAAATGGGCTCAATAACAAGGAACGCTTACTATGAATTTACCTTTGCTGACAGTTTCTGACCTTGCCTGGGATGTATTAAGAATACATTTTCCTTTACCAGACTATGTGCACTGGACTGTCCAGAATATTTCCCAGACACAATAATCACCTGCATCAAACAACTTACAATGTAACTTTGAAACCATAAACAAAGCAGGCAAAGTCACTGCAGTAAGTATCTTCTGTAATAGGGAAAATCTTTCATACAGTTGAGGGTTCTCAAATGTTTTTGCAATGTAGGACTTTAGTTTCCTACAAAACCCCTGTGGAAGCCCAGCACTGAAACTATTTAACCCCTTGGATGCTAAAGAAGTTTCCAACATGAGACCTCTTTGGCATTCAAGACCTTAAACGCTTTGTGTGCCAGAGGGGTAGGCAACGCATTGTAAAGCGTACCCCTCCTGCACACAAAAGGTTCACTAGTACTTATATCAAATGTTTTTTATGCTCAGTGGTACTATAAATGGTAAGGCTAAATGTATGCAGTAGATGTTACTAAGTAGTTGTATCTGATTTTCTTTTTTTTTTACAGAAGAATGTTAAGTTATAGTGCTTTTTTGTATGACGAATCTCACAAATACAAAACTGCACAGTTTAAAATGTATCAGAAGTCCTTATGTCCACTGGTAATCAAACTGCCACAAATACAATGATGAAGAATGTGCAATATTTATTGTACCTTGCACCCAGGTTTTTGAAACTTTCAGCTCAGGAGGTTGCACGGATATTTCGCTGTGTATATATGCTGCGGTGCAGTGAAAAAAAGTATACCTCTGCATCACAATGCTGTCAAGGACATCATTAATGATTGCTTTAGCTCCCTTGGATCAGTCTTAAGATGATGTGGCAAGATTGTAATTAGCAGCCTATATCATGCTTGTCCCTCACACTGTTCACTATGATCATCTATATTCAGAGCTTATTAAAACAATTAAAGAGAAACAAGAACAGTGAAATGCCAAATAAGAAACTAATATAATCACATATCATTCACATCACCAGAAAAACTGTGTAAGGCCAGATGTGCTACTCCCAAGTAACACAACTGGCCTTGCACAGTGTGTCTGTCTGTTTCTGGCAACGTTAGTGTATGTGACTTCACCAAGCAGGTCCATACTGTCTTAAGACCGATCCAAGGGAGCTAAAGCAATAATTAATTATCTACTTGATACCATTGTGATGCGGAGGTATACTTCTTCTTGCATATGTGTGTGTATATAAATATATATATATATATATATATATATATATATATATATATATATATATATATAAAAGCAAATACACAAAGTATTGGTGCACATCCACATTTTCATCACCATGAAAATGTGGATGTGCACTAATACTTTGTGTATTTGCTTTTAGTTATTTGGTCAAAATTGGTTGCACTCCAGCAATTTTAAATGTGTTTTTTTTCTTTGGGTGTGCTTACCAAAACCTGGACTATATATATATATATATATATAATATAGTCTCTGACGATGCTTGGAGCAACCTGAGCTGAGTATACTTTAAGATTATTTATTTTACATGGGACATGCACCAATTATTATTGAACTGGATGTTTAGTGAGTGATGCTGTCTATCTTTACATATAAACATAGAAAAATCTTCCCTCTATCTATTCACTCACGAAAATGATATTATCCTGGCCAAATATTATATACTCATATACTCTGGAAGTGAAACATTTAATTTCCAGCCCTGTATTTGTGTCAATGTTTTATTATTCTTAAAATAACTCTGACCAGGTGTGTAACCATTTAATTGTCAGAGGGGTGACAATGCATTGCCCTGAAATCTGCTGTTTACCCCACTGGCAGTCAATGGGTTGAGTGAGGACTGCTGCTGTTCTTGGTCCTGAAGTCTCTCTGCATCCTTTCTGTACTCCCTGCCCGCCACAACACAAACACCTATGCCAGAAAATGATATGCTAATGATCAGTCTCTTCCCCTTAATCCCTTAATCTTAGTGCATAAGGGGAAGTGTCTTGTACTCTCCATGGTGAAGTGATCACCAATCACCAGACACACCTCGCCTTAAGATCAGCAGTTAATGCATCTCCCCCGAGAAGTTCCATGGAACAAAGTGTGAGGACCCCTTGGACAGAGGTACAAAGAAAAGTAATGCAATTCTGACTGGCAACCAAATTCACTTCAGGGAACAAATAACATTGCCTTTTGCTTTAGATGGGGCTTTAAACCTACTGAATGATAAAGAGTTTTTCAGTGCATTGTGAACCTCTGCATTAGAGATCTCTCTCAGATTCAAAGGTTTCCCCTTTTATATCAGTAAGAATTTGGGGAATTTGTATTTATTCCCTATGGTGCAGCTGGTTTGGTCCTGAATTGCACCCTTCTTCTTAGTAGACCATATACACTGTCATTCAGTAAGCACTGTATTCAGTGGGCAACATGTAAGAACAGGAGCCAAACAAATTTCAATGCAAAGGGCTAATTCTGACTGGCAAGTGCACTTACACCCTCTTTGATCCTAAGTAAAATGTTCCTTGAATATAGAAATGGTGGCTTTGAGCCACATGCATAAAGCGTAGTGAAATGTGTGTGTGTGGTGGGGTGAGTGTGACATTCCTCTGTGCCTGGGCGCACATTATGTACAAATTGGCCCTTATTCATCAAGCTAGATGTTCAGTTCTGGAGCTGAACCTCTTCATCTGCACCCCAGGGTTGGAAAAAAAAGTCCACAAATTCACACTGATTTAAATGGGGTGATTAACCCTCTGAGGGCCCGTGGCTACCATTCTGACACTCAGAGGATTACAATATTAGATCTGTTACCTTGAAGTTGATTGTATATTTGAAATCTTCATTATGAACTGATTATGTCTCACTTTGGCAAAAAGCCCAGCAGATGCACAGTTTAGACCCTATAGCTATATGGTCAGCTCCTAGAATGTAGTTCTGTATGCTAATTTATGCTAATTGTACTCTCATTGAAGCACAAACTTAACATTTGAGTGCCAGAGAGGTATCCTCTTTGGCACTCAAAGGGTTAATTAGCTCATACAGTTACACTGAAGACACTTTAATGTTCTCGGAAATAAAAGTGTGAATCCCTCCTAAACTCTACATCTGCTGGTCTGTTGTCTATCATAAGCAAATCTGTATGATGTCAAATATGCAACTTGATGACAGGTATTTGATGCTTTGAAAATCATTGCATTAGCGACCTCTAGCACTAAAAGGGTTAAAAACTAAAATCAATGTGACTGTTCAGTGCCCCCACTCCTGTTCTCTTGTTTGCAGCTAGTTTGCTCTAAATTTGCACATCCTTAGTTTGATGACTAAGGCCACTGCATGTCTGGCACAAAACTGATGTGTTTTTTTGGGGGGTGGGGCATTGGGGGGAGGTTTATGCCAGCTTCAAGGGAGACTATACATTTGAACATGGACATAGGTGCAAATGCTCAGTGTGTTACAATATAGGTGCATGGTGAGATTTGTGCAGAGTGCAAACTATGTGAAATTCTTGAGCAAATCAGCTGCACCATAGAGGACAAATTAAAATCACCAGTGATATAAATGGGTCTTTTAAAGGGTTAGTAATATTTCAGAATAAAAGCAACTCTAATTAATCATCATAGTATTTGAGCCTTGGAGAGTGTTATTTCAATTCTGTCAGCGTTGTAGTTCAAGAATAATTGAATGATAAAGTATCCCCCTCCTGCCCCTTCTATTGATGTAACACTGCTCAGCTTAGAGCAGCAGGGAGTGTCCAGGTAGATTGCAGAGAGGGACAATCTTCAATTAAGATAAGGGAAAAAGCTGAAAAACCTGTCAAGGGGGGCAGGGTTTTCATTGTTCTCACTGTAAGAATATTGTCCCTTGATGTGAGCTGTCTGGTCTATGGACCGGATTCCACATCTGAAGAGTGGGGTCTTACACTAGGTAAAAGGGGTGGGAGGGGGATACTTTATCGTTCAATTATTCTTGAACTACAACTCTCACAGTAATTAAATAACACTCGCTATGGCTCAAATACTATGAAAATTAATTGGAGCTGCTGTTTTTGTGAAACATTACTATCACTTTAAACCCTTGAATGCTACAAGGGTCTGCTGTGCATTGTTTCATAATGTGTTGGAGACATCTTCAGAATTCAAGAGGTTAGAAGTCTCATTTAACCCTTTGAGTGCCAGAGGGATATCTAGCACATTGTTTTACAATGAGTTGGATACCCCGTTGGCACTCAAAGGGTTAAATTGTTTTGTTGTTCTTTGTTTGTTTGTTTTTTGGGGGGTTGCATACACTCTAAAATGCAGTGCTCCCATAAATAATACTTTCCACTAAGGGCCATATGTTCAAAGGGATAACGACAAAAAATTGTCGTATGAAAGACAAAAATAAGTAATTGAATGCATGAACGACATTTTGTATACAAAAAAAAACTAGTAATGTCCGTTGCGTACGACACAACTCCAGAATGACGGGCAAAGGGGTGGGGCAAGGGCGTGGCTAAACTATTCTCCAGTGTCGTATAGAGGAAAAGAAAATTTGTCCTTCAAAAGATAAAATTCGTACGTTAAGAAAAAAGTGGAGGGAATGTGTTCTGAATGTGAGAATTTTTGTCTTTAGTTAAGACATTTTTTTGTTAGTTAAGACATTTTATAAGACATTTTTGTCGTTAGTTAAGACATTTTTGTCATTAGTTAAGACATTTTTTGTCTTTAGTTAAGACATTTTTGTTGTTACATGCGACAGTTTCAGTAAGGACAAACAACATATTTACAATCACAATGGACACTCTCTGAAAATATTAATGATCCCAATGATACTGTACTTTGAAAAGTCATTACAAATGACAAAAGCTATTTCTCTGTTTCTTTGAACATATGGACCTAAGTGTTCACCTCATGATTAATGGAAGGTATCACAGATGGAACCGTGGAAGAGTCCCATGACCACATTCTCACCTCAGTGGGAAGATCCATCTTGACAGTATCCAAATGATTTTGTCGGTATATGCATTTTAGCTAGCCCTGGTCAACAGTGAATTGCAGGTGGAGGGAGAGCAGTCTGGAATGTTAGTATCATGTTGCTATGCCAACCAGTCTTATCTAATTTGCACAAACTGACAAATAATAAAGCTAAATATCTCATTAATTACTGTTATAAAAATAATAATGGCTAACATAAATAAAGGTGATTTGTAAAGCTCAATTGTTATAAGGTGTAAGTTTAATTTTAATTTGTCAAATGTCTCCAGCATCCAAACAATACATTCTCACCAGCATGGCAGTGAGTGGGGTTAAGACTGAAGAACTAATATGGAATTGAAACCATGGAGACACCAAGAATGTCTCTGATGAGCACTAATGTCCCCATCTGTCATAGCTCCCCTGCTCCATTATCATATGAAAACACAACTTGCATGTGACTCATTTTCAGCATGCAAATTTACTGAATATTAAGTTAAGTAAAGGCCCTTAACACCTTTATATTCCTTACCAATAAAATGTATTTGGCAGTTCAGCCCACTGACGAAAAATAAATTGCTAAATCTGTCTATCACAATGCTACAGGACCAAAATGTAAATGGTCTTAAAACGCCAGCCCTGGTCATTTTGCAGCAACAATAACAAAGGGGAAGACAGTGACTTTCAACATTTAATTGCTGCTGGCAGAAGCAAAAATGCAGACAACACTGCTTATAGTGTAAAGGGTTTATTTCCAATTCAATTCAGAGAATCTCCGATGTGAAATAACATTGATATATTTTTGACATACTTTGTAATCCTCGGTAACAAACAAATCAATGACCTCAAGCATCCAAGATGGTTTTCAAGAAGCTAAAGATGAACAGTTCTAGACAGAGCAAGGCAACTACACCATAGGAGATGATCCAAAATTCCTATTGGGTTAATTAGGGATTTTCATACCTTGATTGCTAGAGATGTCTCCAGTGCATTGCAAAGCAATTCAAGGGATCGAGAGACCCATTCAAATCAATGGGAATTTGGCCAAGCTTGATGCCGGTCTCTTTCAACAAAACGGGAAACTGTCACAAGACTGTCACAGCAGCACCAGCAGGGCCTTGATCTGTGACCCATCTCTTGCAGTCAGTGCCCTTCATATTGCCATGGGTCTTAGGCAGTAGCCTAGATTGCTATAATGGATGATACTGCTCTGAGGTGGACTGCTCCAGAACCGCACCTATTTATCTTATAGGGCTCTTAACCCTATGAGTGCCAGAGAGGTATCCAGTGCATTGCAACACAAGGAACCTCTCTGTCACTCAGAAGGTTAAGTCTATATTTCGGAAGTTACAAATTAGTACAAACCATTTAAATCATAGGAGACAATGACAAATCCCCATTCATTTCATTTTTTAATAATAATATAGAGTTTATTAAGTTGCACATAAAGTTACACACAATAAAATACTGTAAGTTGGAACAATTACCTCATAATACTAATAACTTAGGCTGCTGCATGGTGTGAATAGTGAAGGAAGTATATCAAGGGGAAATCAGAGGGAGATGGGAGGGGTAAAGGGGGATAGCAAGGTCTTCACAATGGGGGAGATTTACTAAGCAGTGATAAAGAGGTGATAAAGTGGAGATGACTTCTCCAATTTATGACTTCTCCAGTTCCTATGTTATATCTCACTGCATAGACTCCAAAGAATAACATAGGAATTGGAGAAGTGATATCGCTGGAGAAGTCATCTCCTCTTTATCACCTCTTTATCAGCGCTTAGTGAATCTCCCCCCTCATCTCCACTTTATCACTTCTTTACCATGCTTAGTGAATCTCCCCCAATGAGTTGGAAGCTTCACTGGTATTCAATTGGTTAACCCTTTGATTGCCAGACTGGGGGGAGGGGGTGCAATTGTGAAGCAATACGCTGCACCTCTCCCAGCAGTCAATGGGTTAAAAGTCCCATTTATATCAATGGGAATGTTGTGAATGTTTATATGTCCCCTATGGTTAGACTGCTTCCTAATTGCACCTTGTTAGCTCATTCAGTGCAGATCGTAGAGTTGTATTCAGGAAGATAAATATGGACAATTCTGGAGCAAACCAACTGCCCCACAAGGGACATGTGAAAATGTCTGATGATTTAGATCGGGCTTTTAACCCCTTGTATACAAATCAGTGCATTCCTAACATCTCTAGAATTCAAGGTGGGGTTTGTGTTAGCTGTAACCCATTTCAAAGTACCATTTTTCTTAGTATCTGAGAGATTGACATTGGACAAGAAAGTTGTATATGAATAGGTATCCTGGTAAGGGCAAGAGTGTGCACTTGTCCCAGGGGTGGACTGACAGGACCCAGGGCCCCTGGTCCAAAAAGAGGTCTGGGCCCCCTGCAGAAATCTCCACATTGCCCCTTCATCTCCACAATGCACCTTCCACAATGCCCCCTTCATCTCCACAATGCACCTTCCACAATGCCCCCTTCATCTCCACAATGCCCCTTCATCTCCACAATGCCCCCATCTCCACATTGTCCCTTCCACAATGCCCCCATCTCCACATTGCCCCTTCATCTCCACAATGCCCCTTCCACAATGCCCCCTTCATCTCCACAATGTCCCCTTCATCTCCACAATGCCCCTTCATCTCCACAATGCCCCTTCCACAATGTCCCCTTCATCTCCACAATCCCCCTTCCACAATGTCCCCTTCATCTCCACAATCCCCCTTCCATAATGCCCCCTTCATCTCCACATTTCCCCTTCCACAATGCCCCCATCTCCACACTGCCCCTACCTGCAGTCCCTGGTGGTCTAGCGGCGTGGCTTAACACTGTACGAAGTCCTGAGTGCCTCTAGTAATGCAGAGGCTGGGAGATGTCATCTCCTAGCGCTCTGTATTACTAGAACGGCACGCCGGCGGCCGTAGTTGGAGAGCAGCTGAGCAGTGCTACAAGCGGGCCCCATAAGTGGCAGACGGCACTGCGGCAGTGGCATTGCTAGAAGTGGCGGCAGGAAGTGGCCCTAGGTCCGTGACCGAATGCCCATATGGTCAGTCCGCCCCTGACTTGTTCACTCCTACACTTCCCCCCCCAGATAAACATAGTGCTGGGCTTGCTGACCTGAGGAACCTATTATGTCTTTGCAGTAGTATTCCTTACCATATTCATCTTTCATTCTTATGCATGTGCTCACTGCTGCTGCTGCTGCTAAATTCCTACTTCAGCCTCCTTTTTCTATTCAGCCCTTTCCAGCCCATTTTCCCTGCTTCCCCACATTTCATTGGTCTGGGGAGTGTGTCAGTTTAACCCTTCTGAGTGCCAGAGAGGTACGCAAACCATTGCAAAGCAAGGCATTGCCTACCCCTCTGGCACTCAAAAGGTTAAGATCAGGGGGGAGATTCACTAAGTGGTGATAAAGAGGTGATAAAATGGAGGTAACTTCTCCAGTTTATCACTTCTCCAGTTCATATGTTATTCTATAGAGCCTATACATTAGGATTTCTTCTTTGGAGATCTTAGTGCATAGAACAACATAGGGACTGGAGAAGTGGTAAACTGGAGAAGAGAGCAAATGGAGAAGTCATCTCCACTTTATCACCTCTTTATCATCTTTTTATCATCGCTAGTGAATCTCCCCCCAGATCTTTTTTATTTGTTCCCTATGATGCACATGGTTTGCTCCAGAATTGATCTTAAATCTTTGGTAATGTACAGGGGAGCCTCTCCCCATACAAATTACACTTACTGCTTTTGTACTGCACAATTCACACTGCAACATGCCTATATATCTAGAACAGTGGTTCTCATTTTCAGAGGCATAACTAGAAGCCACCGGGCCCTGGTGCAAGAATTGCCATGGGCCCCCCCTGACCACAATGGCCCCCCTCAACCATACTGGCCACCACCACATTGCCCCTTCTACAATGCCCCTTCCACAATGCCCCTCATTCTTCACATTGCCCCTTCAACAATGCCCCCATCACAATGCCCCTTCCACAATGCCCCTCATTCTCCACAATGCCCCCATCACAATGCCCCTTCCACATTGCCCCTCAATCTCCACATTGCCCCTTCCACAATGCCCCTCATTCTCCACATTGCCCCTCATTCTCCACATTGCCCCTTCAACAATATCCCCATCACAATGCCCCTTCCACATTGCCCCTCCAACAATGTCCCATCACAATGTCCCTTCCACATTGCCCCTCAGTCTCCACAATGCCCCTCATTATCCACATTACCCCTTCAACAGTGCCCCATCACAATGCCCCTCATTCTCCACATTGCCCCTCATTCTTCACATTGCCCCTTCAACAATATCCCCATCACAATGCCCCTTCCACATTGCCCCTCCAACAATGCCCCCATCACAATACCCCTTCCACATTGCCCCTCAATCTCCACAACGCCCCTTCCACAATACCCCTCATTATCCACACTGCCCCTCATTATCCACATTGCCCCTTCAACAATGCCCCCATCACAATGCCCCTCATTCTCCACAATGCCCCCATCTCCACATTGTCCCTTCTGACCCCCCTGTCCTCCTACCTCGAGTCCCTGGTGGTCTTGCGGTGTGTGACATGACAGATTCGGCACAGATGACCTCTGACTGGAACTGCCGTGCGGTTGTTAGTATGTCATCTCCCGGCGCTCTAGTAATGCGGGAGATCAGCTGTGCACAGTGCTGCCCTGCTTTACAGGTTGCTGCGGGCGCGTGGCGAGCGGGTCGCAGGGGGCGACTGGGCCCCAGAGAGTGATGGGCCTGGTCGCAAGTGCGCCACTGCTCATTTTTTCTGGTGCGGCCACAGCTATGTTGTGGTGGCCGCACTATGACATTTCACGCACAAATGGTATAAGGGGATTAAGATATATTAAGATATACACAAATTGCATATAAATAAGTGCAACAACAATAAATTTACATCATATTATAATTTAAACGTTCCAGAAATCACATAGGATAAAAACTATCCAATAAAAGGTTCTAGAATTTTACTAGTTACTGGAGATCTGTATTGCAGAAGCAAACATGATACAGGGTTGCCTCTACTGACACAAACAGACCGACACACACACACTTTGCGATGAAGACAGGTGGCCTGGAGTGATAATACACATAGGCCACTTGATTATACTTCCCCCAAGGCGAAAACTTGGCAGCCCTCCTCTGGTGATAGATATATAACCCTTTGAGTGCCAGAGGGGTACTCAACACATTGCAAAGCAATGCGTTGTGTACCCCTCTGGCACTCAAAGAGTTCAAGGAAAATATGGAGCAATTAGGGTATAAGCAACTGTACCATATTTATATTAAGCCCCACAATACATCTAGCTTGTCAAATAACTATAACATGTCTTGCCCCTGTAATTAAAGGGATAGTAATACTTAAAATGTAAAAAAAAATATGTTGTAGAGTTTATCCCCCTGAGTAAAACAAGGGCACTCCCACTGCTGAAAGGTGTTTCATTCAAAAGTTATTAATTTTCAAAGTTGAATTTTTTAGGTGCAATATCACAGTGGCCTGAAATTGTACAGTGGCGCTGTTGCTACACCATCCTATGGAGATTTATGGTCAATTGACCAGAGCTGTCCATAGGATCGTGTAGCAACAGCGCCACTGTACAATTTCAGGCCACTGTGATATTGCACCTAAAAAATTCAACTTTGAAAATTAATAACGTTTGAATGAAACACCTTTCAGCAGTGGGAGTACTCTTGTTTTACTCAGGGGGATAAACCCTACAACATATTTTTTTTTACATTTTAAGTATTACTATCCCTTTAAGACACTTCCTCCTGCAGTGGAAGCCCTACTTCACATTCCACCTCTCTCCCTGGCAGCCCTACTTCACCCCTCTGAGCTCAGCTGCTGCTTCAGGATTTCGTTCTTGTATCATGCAGGACTGTCCTCCCACCATGTAATCCCTACATTCAGGGGCGGATTGTAGGGGAATACCAGCCCGGGCTCCCCCCCCCACACTCCAGTGCGCACTGAAAGAATTGCAAATAAATTACAAGTGCTGTACAGCGCTGGCCATCTCTCTTCTCCACTAGCTTCCTTTCATTCTGCACTCAAGACAAAGTGAAGCGGAGGGGGAGAGAGATGGCCAGCGCTGCACAGCACTTGTAATTTATTTGCAATTCTTTCAGTGCGCACCGGAGGGGGAGAGAGAGAGAGTCTACACTCAAGACAAAGTGGATCTCGACTTAAAAGTAAGCCGATATAGCGGCCCACCGGGGGATGCCCGATCCCCCGATAGGACAATCCGCCCATGCCTACATTATATTTTACCTGTCTCCCTCTCAGCACCTGTCCCACCTCAGCCAGTACTCCCGGAATTTTTGGCTGCTATCGTGCAAGTACTATCCTGTTCTACTCAGCCCATGTCTCTTCCTTGGAATCCAATCACTTCCTCCCTTTCCTTTCTCCACCCTTCCAGCCCCCCTTTCCTTCCATTAAGTGCAGATCAGACCTATACTTACATTGCCCCAAAGCTAACCTACTATGCTGCAGATGACTCCTCCTCCACTCTGCCCAGTGTCTTTCATGGTAAACCACAGTAATTTTTCAGCACGGTGACGCTATTTGTTGCCCCATGCCACTTTTTCTGATGGCGCTGGCAAGGTGCCCTACCTTTCACCTCTTCTATAGATCCCATCCTCCATTTTGCCCACTCTAAATGTACTACCACAGAGGTAAAATGGGTGTGATCCTGCTGCAAGAACTATGCAATATTTGTATATTGAAATAGGGTCTCGAAATACAGACTACCATATTTACGATACAACACAAATAACCCTTTGAGTGCCAGAGAGGTGCACAATTCATTGTCTACCCCTCTGCCATTCAATGTTAAGATAAAATATTAATCTTCCTCCACTGAAACTTTGGAAAATGCAGATTAAATAACATCAGTGCATAAGTGTAGTTTTTAACACATACTCCTTTTACTCTTTGTGCCACTGACACCCTTCACATCTGCACCTGCTGTGGGCCTACGTCTCCCATCATCTTTTCCATTTTGAATGCTTCTTGGCTAAAAATCCATCTGACAGGTCACAGGCACAAGCAGGGGCTGCCCTTCTATCACCCCCTACACACCTCATGACGATAGCTGCCATCTGACACCACGCAGTCTACAGAGGCCCACTAAGGAGACTCCTGTCATCTGCTTCCGTGGTGGCCTCTGTGATGTGGAACCATCCCATCCCCTCAACAACAGAAGCAGGTTAAAATCCATACACAACCGTGTCCCCTGTCATCCTCCACGACACTGAATCCTTTCATAATAAGGGGTATTCATTGGTTTGGAAAGCATTGCACACCCCTCAGTGATACAAAGAGTTAAACGGATGCCTCATCTTCCACACTCACCACAACATTCACACTGTTCATGTTTCCCATGCCTCTTTTTGCAGGGGCATTTCAGTGCTTCATTCTTTAGTAACTGATAAAGTATTGGAAAAGCAAGCTAAGATACACACACACATATAATTACCTACCCATTTAGACGACTACAGACTGAGGAGAAGCCTTGTCCCATTGTCACCTGAAGCTCTTCAGTGTGCTGTATGATGGAGCTGCAGCTGAGGTGGGCTAAACAATGATTGGCTGGCTAATGCAACGTCAGGCATGAAGCCTCAGCCAGTAAGCTTCAGCCAGTCACATTTGTATGTTTCAGGCGGGAAGCCTCAGACAGTCACATACAGCAAAAATTACATCCATACAGGGCTAGTGGCCGCTGATCTAGAAACTGCATACAAATCAATTATTTCAGAAGCGAATGCCATTTATTATTTCTTTATTTTTGTTTGGGTGATTGTCTCTTTTCCTAGCAAAGATATCATGTTCATAGTCATTATAGCCATTAGGTATTCTCTTTTACTGGAGACTGCAAGGCTTTCATTGCTACCGGCTTTAAATTTACAGTTAAAGAGTATTGATATTTTTCCACTTTGGCTGTGGTTACATTAGGAAAGCATTTTCCTTAACTCCTTGAATGACAGTGAGGTCTCCAAACAATTACTTTGTAATGTGTTCATGCTATCTCTCTCTCACCCTCTTACCCACTCTACCAAAGAAAAGATTAAATGGAAACTATCACATCATGTCTTATTTATATACAAAGCCAGATTTCCTATTAGGCAGAGTAGACAACTGACCAGAGCACCAAATGTTGAGCGGTGCCTCAGCTGTGCTGGCCACACCAACAATCTGCATTGTGGGTGTGGCCAGAGGAAAGCCAGTATCCTCTCAATAGACCCCAGTTGCTTTTTATGGTTGCTGATTTAGTTACCAATTTAAATAATTTTCAACTGGCTATTATCTGTTTGTTAAAGACTAAAGGTAATTTTATTACAAACAGTGGATGTGTTGTGGGGTCAGGTAAGGAGTGTGGTGTGGCAACAGGTGGGACTAAGGGCACCTAGGATGCTTTGCCCAGAGGAGCATGAGGTATACAACCATCCTTGATAATATTTTTTATAACATCCAAAGAAATAATTAAAGTGGGCCTGTCACATTGAATTTTTTTTTTTCGTTATTTGAAAACTTAATTCAAATCTGCCTGTGTGTCATGTTAACCAAAAGTCCAGCAGATGTATGGTTTAGGATATAGTCACACTTTTATTTCTGGGAAATTTTAAGTGAAAGCCTACTGGTGCAGCACTGGAAGAAAGTAGTGATCAGAGACGCTCAAATAGGAACAGGCCTGCTATAGAATCAAGCATGCTCTATAGGAATGGTGTCCTACCCAAGATGCAGTCTCTTTTAGCTCACTAATGCCTTATGCAGAGAGGAAATATACTAAAGCACATCATACCGATCCTGCCAAAATGACTATCCAGCAGCTAAGTGCCAGGCGATTCCTCTCTGAACAAGAGAAACAGTCAACCTCAGATGTACTTTTCAGCCTTGATGGGCCTCAACACTAAGGTGAAAGCTGATCTCTTTGACTGGTGCATCACAGCACTTCATTAACACATGAAATATCACTGAAAACCTGCATTATTATATGAATTGTCACTGAATAGAGCTTAAATAGCATATGAAATGTCACTAATACTGCATGGCTACAGCAATTAGACATACTTGGTAACTTATGCTAATATATGCTGTCTCCTTAACTATACATTTGCTGGTATTTTGGCAAACATGACACACAGGCAATTTTAATTAAATCTTTAGAAATACAAACTGGAATCAAGGTGACAGGTCCATTTTGGTACATTGAAATTTTCATATCTGCCCTATAGTGCAGTTGGTTTGTTCTAAAATTACAAACTGGAAAAAATAGAAAATACTTATCAAGCACCTTGGTGGGTGAATCAGGGTCTCAGGCTTCACCATTATAAGTCTTGTATGAAGCTGTCTATATCACCATCGTGACCCACATCGCTGTATATCACAACAGAAAAACAAGAAAATGAAAAAAAAGACAGTGCAACACAATCCTCTCCTTACATCCTATGGAGGTTTCCCCTGCCTCCCAGTATATTCAGCATTCCCTGTCAATAGCTTTAGATCCACTGCAATCACTGTTAGAAGATAGTGTGTAGGCCCCCAAAGAGTGGGGTATACGTCAGACCTTTTTTACTAAATACGTGGACTATATACTCCAATTAAAGCGACATACCAGAAACCTTTAGTGATACAGTATGTACATAAAATACTAAAGGAGTAGATCCTAATATATATAGTATATACAAAGGATTAGGGAAAAATTGGTAATATATTTTGTTCAGTAAAAAAGAGCACAATCTTTAACCACAATATATAAAACACCATATATAAATGAAAAAACTAGTACATAAAATACTAAGTTCTGATATTTAGTCAAACATGAGTAATACCCATAAGGGTATAGATTAAATCAGATAAATTTAAACAGCTGGTGGTGTATATCAGGAAATGACACCACTGTTATATAAAACAATATAATAAAATACTGTAATGAAAACAAAGGTATATTGGTTTGGTATATCGTTCAACGTGTTTTGTGACTGCCTTTGTGGATGTCACTTTATCAGGAACTGAAAAATAGAGTGACATCCACTGACTATAGTAAGTCGCTGGCTTCGAAATTGATTTTCAGTCTGATTTGAATTTACAAATTCCCCAGTGCAGCCCCTCTGCAGTTAGCCACTAATGCAAGTGGTTGCAGGTCAGGGTATGCAGTACAGCGTATGATCATTGTAGTACGTACCAGAGGACAATCTCCTCCATCATTAGAACTTTATTATTAGCAAGACCCGGATTCCAGCCTCATAACATGTTCAGGGAAATGGTGTAATCTCTTTCCATTTTCCTTCTGTCTTTATAATACATTTCCTTAAAACATGGGTAGGGGAAAGGAGTGCCCATAACTCCCATAGACTGTGCAATTGTCCTCCCCTTAGTGCTAGTGGTATTAAATGGAGTAATTGTAAACTGGTGTTATGTAGGTATACAGACTGAAGATCAATTCCAGCACCTGATTTAGAGCAGACTCTCCATTGAACATTCTCCCTTTTGTGTCATTAAAAGGTGAATTAGTTGTATCTTCATCACATGTTAATACTACTTAATTAAATTAAATGTAGCATTTAGGTCTGGGTAATACTTTTACTGCTATATAAGTGCAGTTTTCAGTTGGTTGAACAATGCTACCTGATGGCACAGCTCTACACAGTACTATGAACCACTAGTGACACTTTGTAATGTGACTACCCAGTGGAAAAGTGCCCCTCAATTTCTCTTTCGAAATGTTGACATGTATGTTTACTGTATAGTCTCTGAACTTAATTCTCATCCCTCAGTGCATTACTGTCTGACACAAAGGGAGAGATTCACTAAGCGGTGATAAAGAGGTGATAAAGTGGAGATGACTTCTCCAGTTTATCACATCTCCTATTCCCATGTTATTCTATGGAGCCTATGCACTAAGATTTCCTCAACATAGTAACTTGAGAATTGATAAACTGGAGAAGTCATCTCCACGTTATCACTTCTTTATCACAGCTTAGCGAATCTCCCCCCTAGACTTGGATTGCAGGTTTGCTCCAGCATAGCTTCTAGCTGTCAGATTCAGAACAGAATAATTATAAAAAGGAAGATGAGATTGCACTGAGAACCAGTCATGAAACAGCAGATTTAAACTGAAGGCATACTGTTTAGTTTTCATAACATTAATGAGAGATAGCTAGCATATGTATTATGATCTATATTTTAGCGACTCAGGGTTTTTACAGAAAACAGAATATAAGCTTATAATATGTCACTTTTTATTTCATTTCACGTATTTTGCATTTTTGAGCTGTAGGCATTATAGAAATATATCTCCATTAGATAGAAATCTAAACCTATATAAAATGGACTAATCTAAGTAATAAATGCAATTCTATCTTTATTAAATAGTATTGGAATTCTTATCATAGTTATGAAAGCACTCAAATGCCTATTCAAAGTAACTTCAAATACAGGAGAAGCAGCTTGAATTAATTGCACAAAGGCACAGAGGGAAAGCAGTTACAGTGCGACAGCCATTGGTATGTGAGAGAGAGAAGGACAGGGAGCAAGTGATGCCCTGTTAGAACCATTACAGTTTAGGAAGCAAGGTATCAATGAATATGTGTGACTTAATGGATTTTAAGAATTAAAGGATAACTAACATCTCCTAATAATAACCCCCACTTACATTACTATAGCCATAAAATCCTAATGCCACCCATGGATTTTAACTCGTTTCTTGGTACAAGAAATACGTCTTCATTCAGCCCTGCATATCATGTCCATACAGGCAGACATGACAGTCTCTGACAGTTTTTTCACACTGATGTAAGTAGAGTGTTTGAGCCTATTATCCATGTAAGGACCAGAGGTATGTGTAATACATTTCACAGCAAAGCTTTACGCAATCCACTGGCCCTCAAAGGGACAAGAGTACCATGTACTGGTATTGTGAGTAGTTTTTGGTAGCAACTGTCATGACTACTTCCATGAATGGATGAAGATGTTATCTTTTGAACAAAAGCTAAAAGGTGGTGCCATGTTAGCCATAGAAAAAGCAGGAGACCAGTAGAGTGAAAGTGATACCTTTATTGGTTACTAAGTGGCTCCAGGATGCAAGTGGTAGAGTAAAACCGATACCTTTATTTGCTAACTAAGTGGGTTTAGGATGCAAGGTTTGAAAGCCACTTAGTTAACCAATAAAGTTATCATGCTTACTGTACCAGTCTAATGCTTTTGATCTACTTTGGGCTTCTGATGAAGTGGGCATGTTCCACGAAATGCATTAAGCCAGTGTTGGTTTTGATTGATCTTAATATTTATTTTAATTTCATGTATGTTTGGTTTTTTTAATTAAAAAAAAATTATTGGTAAATCCAGCTTTCTCTGGGTTATTAAATCACTGGTGTCACTTGAGATCCCCCTTATTCTGGTCTCAGGCCAAATCTCTTTATAATTTGAAAACAAGAGGTGGTGTTAAGAAGAAGTGCTTGGTTTTGCAATTACCTAGTGCTTGTTGACACTTCCACATTTGTATGGAGTCTGGAGTGAGATTGGAGTTGTTCCAAAGATACCAGACTGGGGTGTGAGCCAGTAAAGGTGATCTGGAGGCTGGAAATAGCCTCAGAAGAATGTGAGTACATTTCCAAGAGTTTACATTTATATGGTATTGGTGAAGGATCAAGTAATCTGAATGCTGCACTTAGAGAGGATCCTCTGCGCCGCTTGTTCTTTTGTGTTTTTTAATGCTTTTGATCAAATGCACAAGAGCAAAATTCATAGGAGCAATTAAGATTTCCTGGCTATAGTAAGGTAAGGCAGGGACTATAATAAAAGGTGTTAGTTCTCCTTTAAAGTATGTGGGTCACTTTCTAAGGGCAAATCTCTAATATTTATGGATTTTGTTTTTTTCCCTTATTAACCATCCACCTATTTACCATTGTATATTGTGTAATTCTGTTTATCAGGGAGGGAGTCAGGAATACGGTCATATGCATAAGAAAAAAGGAGCAGTTCTAAAGAAAAGAAACTGTGGGACAAAAAGCAATACCCATTTAATTAAGTTAGACTTTTAACCACTTGAATACTAGATTTCTCCAAACCATCTTGGAGAAATCAGTAGAACAGATTGTCTGGAGACAGCTGACGTCCCAGTTGGTAGCCTTGTATAATTGGTAAAGTCCCATGCACATCAGTGATTAGAAATCTATCTCATCACAAGGGCCCAGTGGGTCCCGTGTTTGGAAAAGGAGCATTACTTGTTCTCCAAAACACCCAAGTCCAACAGCATTATTAGTGCACCAAGCAGATTTATCATAAGGAAGACCTGACATGTTTACACCATTAGATGCCTCTTCTGGCAATAAGATTTGGGACTTTAACGCCTTGGATGCTAGAAATGTCTACAGTGCAAAGCAATTCACTGTAGATGTTTCTAGCAAAAGAATGGTTAAATATAAGACTTGGGGCTTGAGACCCATTGGCAAGAACATAGCAATGATCCCTGATTGACTGATCTCTGTAACAGGTGGGATTCGGGAACAGAGAAAACTGGATTATAGAGCCAGTATCAGGGCAGTCTGAAGTGATAACTGCTGTGTGCATTTAACACATAGGATGTACTTGCAGTAGTGCCTTAACCCTTTAAGTGCCAGAGGGGTATGCAATGTATTGCTCTGCAATGCATTGCGTACCCATCTGGCAGTCAAATGGTTAATAGGCTTTAGTTGCAGGAGACATTAGCGCAAATGTGACCCCATTGTTGGCTCACTGAGTAGCTTTAGAGTGCAAGCTTTCAAGACCTCTTAAGCCTCTTCATCATTCATGTTATAGAATTAGAGCTGAAAGATCCTAATATATACAGAAAGCACAATGCATTACTTAGATTGTGCTGTAGGGACAGTGGGAAAGGAAAGTACATGATAGGTTTGGAAGGAATGAGCTGAATTCCACTGCAGGTGATAATCGCATCACCAGCCTTATAACAAAATGACCCCTTAGGGCCGTATGTCCAAAAGGAAAGTGGAGGAGTTCTCAGTCAAACCCTTTGCATTGTAGGGGATAACTAAAAATTCCCATTTTAGCATTCAAGGGTTTATAATCCTCATTTAAATCAATGAGAATTATTGGAACTTTTTGCTCTCCCCTATAGTATATTTGGTTTGCCCCAGAAGTCCTCCACTTTTCTTTTAAACATATGGCTCTTAGACTTCAATAGGAATTTGTAGGTTAAAGCTATAGTAATACTTAAAATATAAAAAAAACATATGTTGTAGGGTTTATCCCCCTGAGTAAAACAAGAGTAATCCCAATGCTGAAAGGTGTTTCATTCAAAAGTTATTAATTTTCAAAGTTGAATTTTTTAGGTGCAATATCACAGTGGCCTGAAATTGTACAGCGGCGCTGTTGCTACACGATCCTATGGACAGCTCTGGTCCCGGGACCATAAATCTCCATAGGATGGTGTAGCAACAGCACCATTGTACAATTTCAGGCCACTGTGATATTGCACCTACAAAATCCAACTTTGAAAAGTAATAACTTTTGAATGAAACACCTTTCAGCAGTGGGAGTACTCAGGGGGATAAACCCTACAACATATTTTTTTTTACATTTTAAGTATTACTATCCCTTTAAAACTTGGTATTTAACCTGCAAATGAAATCTAGCCTCAACCCCCTTCTGCCGCTTCTATTTGTACACTACATCCTCCATCACTGGTATGACTTCACTCTGCTACTACCACTATGTATCCTGGCTGTATTTGAACGCTTGCTATATATGACTGATTGGCTCCATTCAGCAAAAGATCCTCTAGTGCATACCATTCACAGAGATGACATTTACATGTTTTTTTCTTATGCGTATGCTTTTTATGTCTTTACCCATTTATTTACTGTTTTTCTACTGCTTATTTATGTCCTGCTCATCACTGTGTTATATTGGGTCACTTGAGGCTTGTGATTAGGACTGGTTATACTGTTTTCCCATTTGTGGAACTTATACTTCATCCTTAGAGATCCAACTCTATGGTCCTACAGTGGATATTATCATTATACAGTTCTGCTATATATAGTGGTATTTATATATTTCAGAGGCATATTAGTATATTTTATTGGGGATATATGCATTTTAGTTTACTGTTTTCCTATGATTTTGTCTCTTTTTGTTTTTAATTTTGCCTTATCTTTGCATGTTTTAATAAAAAATGTTTATGTTAATCCACCCTTGG
The DNA here is from genome assembly GCA_037306005.1 of Rhinophrynus dorsalis. Classification (NCBI taxonomy): domain Eukaryota; kingdom Metazoa; phylum Chordata; class Amphibia; order Anura; family Rhinophrynidae; genus Rhinophrynus; species Rhinophrynus dorsalis. Next base: position 291,982,292 of record CM074721.1, read on the forward strand.
TGTGTCTCCATTTATTTATTACTTTCATTCTCATATATGGGATATTCTTTGTGTGATATTCTAATTAATATGGGCAGCATCCTTGTAGTTGCTTTTAATTCACACTGCAGGAGTGCTTGTCTCACTGTTTCACTTAAGGTGCTTAGTGTGAGCTATAATAGTGATATGGATGGCATTGTAATATGTGTGCAATGGCAAAACATCTTCACTGGCAAGCTGGATGATTAAGGTATCTATATAGTGGAAGAAGACCAGAGGTGTTTATAATTTTGCTACAAATGTGTTGCCATCCAGTCTACTCTAGGTAAATTATCCTCAAACATAAATTAGTTATGTGTTAGAAATGTATGTGTATTCCTGGTTCAGCAGGTGGGGCCTCTTGTTAAGAATATTTTGCAAGCTGCCATGTCATCTTCATGTGGAATGTGACGTAGAGCAGGGAAGGGCAATTATTTTGTCCCAAGAGCCACACTTCTGCTGAAAATGTTTTCTGCGAGCATACATACACAGCCCTCTGACAACATTTTTGCACAGTGATATGGACTTCGGGCAAAAGAATAATTGGCCACCTCTGCTCTACATCAGCATTCTACATGAAGATGACTAATATCCCTGATCCATTAGTGGTCCCCCTTCCTAACTGAAACACAAGTGAGAGTGACAGATGGTTATGTCTGGCTGTTTCTTGTGTTTCTGATTAACAGCTGTGCTACTACAACCAGAATGTATCAGTTTTAGGTATCTATGCATTGGTAAAAGGATGCATTTGTATCAAACCTGTGCTTTGCAATACATGTATCATTAATCTTTTGTAGGGATAGCCAGAAGTTATATATTCTTTGTGTAGCAGCACAGATGTGTTTGTACAACCAGCCAGACCCAAGCACCAGATAATTTTGCTGGTGATTAATATAGAGGGATTCAACATACATAATAGTCAGGATTTGGGATGGATCAAGGTCAGTCCTGAATGTACTAACTAGGTGCTATTTGGCAAGTTGTTTCAAAATATGTTCTACCCTGCCATATGTGTTTACTGTAAACTACCAACTCCTGATATTATGGGTGTTCCAGAGTTGTTTAAAGTTGAAAGCATATAAAGGCAGTTCGCCCACAGCTACTCAGGACTAAGGCATTCTAGGGGGTCTCTAATATTAAAGGGAAACCCTTTCATGATTTTTACAAGCACTTGTGTGTACATGGATGTGGGAGCTGTCTGTAGTTTGCTGTATTATCTCTCAGCAAAAAGTTGCCTGTGTGCCTCTCTTAAATTGTCAGGTAGGTTCATAATCACTACAGCTCCCCCTTTGACTGCTGCTGTGATGATTATATTCTTGTTGCTTTTTATTTATTTTAATGCTTTCTCTTACATTTGTATACCAGTTTGCATTTTTAAACTAGTATGCCTGATATGGCTCTGTATCTGAAGCTGTACCACCATTCACCATGCAAGGTATAATAAACTAATCCAGACTAATCCCTTGTGAATGAAAGTGCAGTGTCCTTTAGTGTTTGGAACCTGAAACCTGATTATAGCCAATCGCTTCACTTTGATGAGTCTCTGTGGTTTCATGAAAGCCAGCAGATCAGCAGTATAGTGAAAAGTAACTTGTTTGGATGTACGAAAGGACAATGCAGTACATGGCCAAAGACAGTAAACATGTGTCTGAGACTGTGCTTATGTAAAGCCTCACTAGGTTTCAAAGCACATCTAAATAAACAACTACATAATGCCAGTTATGTGACAGGCATAAGGAAAAGTTTTGAACCTATTTCCATGTTTGAACATATCATATGCCTGGGCATAGAGCAGGGTTAATTAATTGTTGAATCTCCAGCTGTTAGGGGCCACAAGTTCCATCAAAAGATAATGCTTTTGTGCTCCCCAAACACCGGACATCCAAAACATGGCCACCTCCGGCATAGAATTATAAGTGGAGGAAAGCGCAAGCAGTGCCATACAGACCACCCTTTGTCAAATGTGGCTCAAAGCATCCATTTAAATCGACAGTTTCTAAGTGGGCACAGGACCATGTGTTTGCATTGAAACAATTTGGTACATTTATGGAAACAGTCTGGTACATTCCCATTGCTGTGGGGATTGGGGGATCTATTATATTTCCATGCTATAGCCCAGTCTCATCACCACCTATCAAAACATTTAGTTTAACACTTTGAGTGCCAGAGGGGTATGCAACGCATTGCTTTGCAATGCGTTACATACACTTCTGGCACTCAAAGGGTTAAATTGTATTACAAGCTTATTCCTAAACATTCTGCCAGTGTCTGAAAAAAAATCTCTCTTTTAGTCAAAAGTACTAAATTCTGTATTGTTAAGTCATGATTTTACATATTTAAACATGATAAAAGCACCTGCTTTGCTTACACATTGTCTGTCATTTAAAGTATTTTATAATTAAGCAGCTCAATGGGATTTATTTTAATAGCGGTATTATCCAGATGTGCAATGCATTGTATACCCCCTCTGGCACTCAAAACATTAAAATAAATGTGAGGGGAGAATGTTATGTTAGTATCTGACACACCAGGCTGTGCCAGCCAGTACTATGTAATTGTCATAGATCTTGTAATCTTTAATAAAGATTTAATAAAGAATGGCTAACATATCTATCTGTCTGTCTATCTATCTATCTATCTATCTATCTATCTATCTATCTATCTGATTGTGAGTCACTTAATTTGTTATATGTATTATTCTACTTTAAACGGGAAATTTTGCAAAACTGCTGATAAGGATGTGCGAAAGTTCCATCTTTTTCATGCAGGAATTTTGGTGGAATGCAGGCAATTTGTCACTTCAGTTTTGCTGTGCAGTCAAGTGGGACCAAAAAGGGAGCACTGGGGGGTCTCTTTTCAGAACCGTGTTCTGCCCACACCCCTCCCATCGGTCCACTGGGGCTCACAGTGTAACCCTGACTTTATCGGCATATCTGTTCTCAGGTGAGAGGATCTAAGACACTATCCAAGTGATAGCTGTCCTTTTAAAATAAAATATTTGGACTTCCCCTTAGTAGTATTAAACGTGTCATATTGACTTAAAGGAGGAGTAAACTTTTATTATGAAAAAAACATATTTTGGACAGTAGTCGGTCCCTCTGCTGGGAGATTCGTTCTTCTGGAGTTATTACAGTTGAAATTGTCACAAAGTGGTGGATCTGTTGCTATCACTTTCTGTGGAGAACTGTAGCCAATGGCTTAGCTATAGAATGCAATAGAATAACTTTCTGAACACCTAGTGAACAGCTTGGACACTAGATGACACTGTTGCTAACACTTTAATATATAAGTTTCAGCAAAGAAAATGTTTGAATGAAGCATCATCCAACAATGTGGCAGTGACCTTGTTTTACTCAGCAGCAAAATCCCTATAACTGGTGTAGTCAATTACTGAACCTCCAGCTGTTTGGGGGGGGGCACCTCCAGTCATCCACAAACAGCTGTTTAGGAATGGTGGGAGTTGTAGTCCTTAACATATGGAGGCCTAGCAATTGACTAGCTCTGGCCTAAAATATACAATTTGATTTTCCTCATAACTAAATTTTCTACTCTTTAAAGTTAGCATAATTGCAAGCTTTACTGAACACTGTCTATATATAATTTTAGCCAAAAGGCCTGACATAGTTTAACCCTTTCAGTGCCAAAGGGGTATGAAACGCAGTGCTTTGCAGTGCCTTGCATACCCATCTGGCACTCAAAGGGATAAAAAATCTACCTCGAAGCAGCAAAGAGCAACCAAAACTATGATTCTGCAAAGGTCATTTTGAAGGATGTTTTAAAATATTCAAACTTAATTTAAACTGACAACTCCACTTTAGTAGTATATGAAACCTTTCTATTTTTGGAGTCAATATCCCTTTAAATACAGCAGAAACATTTAGCCACTCTGTTGTGTCTAAATAGCTAATGCGTTAAAATGAATTCAATACAAATAGCTATGAATATAACACACGACCTTCCCTTTCAAACAATTTACAACAGTTGTTGCCTTTAGAACAAGTGTAATCCAAAGACACAAAAACTTATTTGATAAAACATCAGCAGGTTGCTCCCTCTAGGGATGCACTAAATAATTCAGCAAACACGTAACTTCAATTCATTGTGTCATTTAATAAGCATGAAAAATCATCTCTTAATAGGAATGACAATGTCTGAGACAATACACCTTCAGACTAAATGACCTTCATCAGGTCTTCTAATCCATGGAGATGAACAGCTACTTATATTGTGACTCATGGCAACTTGCTTATTTTACTTTCTGCAATCAGTGAACATTATGTATACCAGCAAAGTAGAATAATTGTTGGCCAAACCATTTGCACCAAGGGGGACATATTTGCTCTCCATTTGTTTAAATGGGACTTTTAACTCCGTAAATTCTAGAGAGGCCTCCAATGCATTGTGCTGAAGACCTCTCTAACATTCAAGGAGTTAAAAAAATATTGTGTATTTTTTTTTTTTTTGTTTGTTTGTTTTTGTTTGTTTTTTTCATTTGTTCCCTATAGCACAGTTGGTTTACCCTGGAAATTACCTACTTTGTCTTTATCTAAATATATAAAAATCTAACTAACTGATTTTGGATCACTATATGCTCTTCTCCCTGGGCGGCAGGGGGGCGGACTTTGCCCACACAGGAGCCAATCCTGTCAAAATCGCTGCATCACGTCTCCAAGGGGCAGGGATTTTGACAGGAGTGGCCAAATCACTGCATCAAGTTTTCCACTCCTGTCAAAATCACTTGCCAGGTACCTACTCGCACTTCGCCTTCCAACGTCTCTCTTACTGCCTCTTAACTTACCCTGTTCCATTAGATGCATCACCTTTTTTGCAACAGAGAGGGGCCACCCTGTCCCATTCACCGGATCACCTCTGCCTTCCTGACCCATTCACTGCATCACAACCATGCGGCAAAGGGGAGGGGCCACCCTGTCCCATTCACAGTGTTCAGCACCATGCTCTGCAATCCCACGGGCAGCGCTGTGCATACATACACAATACCGTGCAAAAGTCTTAGGCAGGTTTAAAAAAATGCTGTAAAGTAAGAATGCTTTAAAAAAATTGGCATGTTAATAGTTTATATTTCTCAATTAACAAAATTATAGTGAAGGCAAAGGATGGTTTGATTTTGATTTTTCTTCTGTTCTGTACTAAAGGGATAGTAAAGTCTAGTGATAACAAAAACTAATATTGTAGCTATTAAAATAATAAACTAAGCAATGCTATTCCTGTCTCTCAAACCTTTATGGTTTGAGAGATATATGAAGATCCCCTTCTGTGACATGAGCTGTAAAGCTGTCAGCCTGAGATTCTGGTTGCACAACTAGACATGGCTCTTCAGCAGAGCAGAAAGAGAGTGATCATGACACAAATATTTCATTGGAACGGTCTACAAAGTGTGCTCTGCTGAAGAGCCTCCGTCTGGTCCTGGGACCAGGATATCCTGCAACCGGCTTTATGGATCACCTCACAGAAGGGGGAGAGGGGAACGTTATCTACCAATATCTCTCAAAACATAAAGGTTTGAGAGATAGGACTAGCATTGCTTAATTTTAATAGCTACAATATTCATTTTTATTATCACTAGACTTTACTATCCCTTTAATTCAGTGGTTCTCAACCTGTGGGTCGGGACCCCTTAGGGGGTCGAACGATGATTCGCCAGGGGTCACCTAAACCATCAGATATTTATATTTCGATTCATAACAGTAGCAAAATTACAGAGATGAAGGAGCAACGAAAATAATTTTACTGTTACGGGTCGCCACAACTTGGTAAATTTTATCAAAGGGTCACGGCACTAGAAAGGTTGAGAACCGCTGCTTTAATTGATAAATATAAACTATTAACGTCTATTTTTTAAAGCATTCTTACTTTACAGCGTTTCTCACACCTGTCTAACACTTTCGCTGCACAGTACTATATATATATATATATATATATATATATATATATATATATATATATATATATATTTATTTATACACACACACATATATATATATATATATATATATATATATATATATATATATATATACATACATATATGTACTAGCAGGTATATGGCATGGGTTCACCCATGCAGCAAAACTTTTTTTTTTTTTTTTTTTAAGAATTTCAGTGCTAGAGAGCTATCCAAAGCACTGCATTGCAATTCAGACTCAGTGACATGAGAGGGTTTCCCGCTCCTGTCCCCTCCTACCCAGCCCCGAGTAGGAGGGAAGCAGGGGAACTCTTGCTTCTCTGAGTCGCCTGTATTGATTACCCAGCTGAATCGCTGGGAGATAAGTACCTGTGGGGCATCAGAAGGGGTCCTGATGCCTCACCACGAGGTCTGACTTTTAAAAATGTGACCCTTTGAGTGCCACAGAGGTATTTACCTCTGTGGCATTCAAAGGGTAAAAAAAGGTTTGGCGCACTGGGGCAAAACCATGCCACAACCCCTGCTAGTTTTTCAATATGATCTTGCTACTGTGAAAACTCCATTAAAGGTAACACCAACATCACAAAGGAAAGGCTGGTAAAATCTAGACCCATACAGCACCACTGACTGTTTTTCAGGCTTCAGCACAGGGTTTTTTTTTTAGTAGCAAAGTTGTGTGTCCTTTTTGCTGAGGCCTCCTCAGCAAACTCAGACTGTGTATTTGGTTGAGGAGGCAGATATATATAAATACATAATAAATAAAATGTTCTACAAGTGAAATAAACTAGACCATGTTCACAAAGAAAGAGGAACAATTCCAGGATAAACCAAGAGCACTCTAGGGAAGAAGTAATTTTTCCAATCATTCCCATTTATGAAAATGGGATTTTTAAACCCTTGAATGCTAGGCTGGTCTCCAACACATTAGGGGATATGCACTAAGGCATAATAAAGAGGTGATAAAGTGGAGATAACTTCTCCAGTGATATCACTTCTCCAAGTCCTGTGTTACTCTATGGAGCCAATGCACTAACATTTATTATGTTTTGGAGAGATCTTTGTGCATTGGCTCTGTAGAATAACGTAGGAACCGGAGAAGCGATATCACTGGAGAAGTCATCTCCTCTTTATCACCACTTAGTGAATTTCTGCCCTTGCATTGAAATACACAGATGACCTCTCTAACAATAAGGGGATTTAAATCCCCCCATTTAAGCTGGTGAGATAGCTCGGTGGTAACTTCCCTAATTGTAGAGCCTGCTCAAACCGCAAGGTTGCAGGTTTGATTCCTGGAAGGGTCAGCTCAGCCCTTCATCCTTCTGAGGTTGATAAATGAGTACCATTGATTGGGTAATAATAACATCTATTTTTCAGCTGCCGATTTGGTTAATTCCAAGAGTGTGCGTTGAAAGTGCTTTGAGACCCACTGGGAGAAAGGTGCTATATAAATACCAGTTGTTATTACTATTATAAATGAATGAGAATTCTGATTTCTCATCTATGTTTCATTTGCTTTGCCCCAGAATTGTTCCTAATTTACTTTGTGCTTATGGACCCAGCATGGAATCATGGAACAAAAACTGAGAGTAAAGAAGGCTTTTAAGAAAAAAGAAGCACATTTTCATTTGAATTGAATAAGGTACATATTGGCTTGGTGGTTCTTGTCCGGAAATCAGATTGGCAATGATTTTTTTCAGTGAATGAACAGCTGATCAATTAAAGAAGCAATTTCCTCGATAACCTTGTTTACTCAGAGCAAGGAGGGTCACAGCTACTCATATTGACTGGCTTATATGATTCAGCTGGGAACTGATAACATTTCTAAAAAGTAAAACATTAGACTGTAAAGGGCCGTAGGCACAAACTACCAGTGGAACAATTCTAAGGTAAACCAACTGCACATAACAGAGACAAAAGTAATTGACTCAAAAGGCAGGATATATTACATGTAAATGGTTAACTCTTTGAGTGGCAGAGGGGTATGCAACGCATTGCTCTGCAATGCATTGCGTACCCCTCTGCCACTCAAAGGGTTAAACATCTTATGTCATCTTCATCTTTTTTACAAACCAACAGCACCATAGGGAAAAATGAATATTCCAAAATTCCTGTCAATATAAATGGGGTATTTAAACTCTTGATTGCTAGCAAGGTCTTCAATGTATTGCAAAGTATCCGCAGGATTAGGCACTATTTATTTCTGGGAACTTGTATTTGTTCCTTTGGCGCAGTTGCTTCGCTGCATAATTGATTCACTATTATCCACAGGACAAGAGACAATCACAATGTATCCTTCTTTGTAAAATACTTTGATATTATTTATTCGTGAATATGTCTAGGTACTAAAATGATAATAGCAGAAACACAAGGAAATTCTTTCATATTTCCCTGTGGGTTGCCAATCTTGTATGTATCAAAGCATTTGTACTTGTCTAATTAACAACAAGCAAGTACAAAGATATGCCAATTGCTTATATAGTTTTCTTATGCTTGGTCCTGGCAGGCATATCAAATTCAACTGAAAGGCCGAGTTCACATGGGAGACAGTACTGCTGAACAGAGCATGAGTTTAGAATAACTTTTTCTTATAGAGGTGTTCACACAGCCAATTTTTTATTGAAATATGCAGAACGCAGCATGCTGCAACGTTTGTGCATTGACACTATTACACTGATAAAAATAAACACTGAAATCAATGGCAGTGAGAGAACATCACATGAATATCTAATTTTTCTGTATTTACAGTATGTGTGATAAATAGTATCGGTATGTTGTCACTTCCTCCACATGAAGATGCATTCTGGGATAGAAAAAAAATATAGAAAAAAGTGTGATTTTTTTTTTGCATAAAAAAGCTTGTGATTACTTTTCATGTATGAAAATGTACTCAAAACAGCTGCTACAAATATATTATTTAAGAATGACCACATGTTGGTAATGGTGGAGAGCAAAGTGCTGGAAATGCTAAATCAAGCCATTGTCTGAAGGTCCAGATATTGACTATCCCTACTCTAAATTATTATTTGCTGTATTTGTTGTTCTAGAGGAGGTTACACTGTAATAAATCTCTCCAGTAACAGGCACTCCTAATTCTTAAGACTTTATTCATCAAGCTAAAGAGGAGCAATTCTGGAGGACATCAACTTGAATGCTAGAATGGTCTCTAACACCCTTTGTAGCAATCAAGGGGGAAAGTCCCATTTAAATCAATGGGAATATTCATTTCCATCTCACAGTGCAGTTGGTGTGTCCCACAATGGCACCTCTTTAGCTTGATGAATAAAGCCGCCTTATGTTATTCTATCAAACCAATTAACCTAGTGGAACACCACAAATACCTCTTTAAAATAAAACCCCTTTTACCTTAGTCTGAGAAGAAAATCCTACTGGCTCCTATACATCGATTCTAGGTGAATTGGTCTTAGTGTTTCCACCTCATTCTTTTCACCCTATGAATGCCAGAAAGGTATCCAACACATTGCAGGCTGTAGTGATTACCATGTAGCCAGACACATGCATGCAGGCTTCCTTATTCTTAAGAAGACTTCTCTGAGGGGTCCTGTAACAATGAATCATGTCAGTCTCCATGGATAGAATATTAATATTATTAATGACTAATTCTACAAGAACAATCCACAGACTTGATTCATTATCTATAGAATAATATCAGGATGATTGAGATTTCTCTTGTGAGGAAGAATTCCTTGATGTAAGTGCATATTAGTGGCATAACTAGTTATTCCATGGTCCTGGTGCAAACATTTTATGCCCCCCCAACACAAATATATTTCCACAGAGGCATTAATAGAAGCCACTGGACCCTGGATCCTCTTGGGTGGTGGACCCCAGAATAACTGCACCCTCTGCAACCCCTGTTACTCTCCTGGTGCACATCTAGAAATCTGTCTAAATGGTAATATTGGTGAAGGTTTATTTTGGAGTAAGCTAAGTCATCCATAATAAGGGCACCCTTTTGATTTCTTGGTTATGTCCTAATCAGAGAAGCAAGAAGCACAGAAGTAAATATTCACAGAGAATGAAGAGAAGCATGACATTAGCTTCATCATCCATTAGTCCCCACTCAGGAATACACCTATTTAGCTTTCTAGTGCCATTCTATTGGAGAAGTACCTACTGGCATATAGAGCAGATTCCATCAATAAGTGCAGCTCACTCTAAAAATGCAGGGCAAGTCCTCTCTGCTTGAGAATAACAGCAAACCCCAAATGTGTCTTTTAGCCTTTTTGGGCCTCATCAGTGAGGTGTAACTGGTCTCTCTAGGCACTAAGAGCAAGGTATCAAATACGTTATAGTACTTACCTTAGGAAGACTCTCTAATGCAGGCATGTCAAACTCAAATATAGCTGAGGGTCACTTACTCAACAAATCCCTCTAAGGAAGGTCGCATACTCAACAATTTTCTCAGGACGACCATAACAATGGCTACTCTATTATTCCCTAGGGAGTTCTAGCGAGAAGGATGAAATAGAAATAGATTACTGTTCTGATAATGAGCCCAATGTCTAGACTTATAACTTCCAACATGCTTAAAGGAGGAGAGCCAAAGGTTTCCTACCCCTAACCTGGAATGTGAAAGCAAGGCAAGAAGATCTAAATCAAATATTTAGACCAGAAGCACCAAATTGTAACTTATATGAAAATTCCTGCTGTGGGCCACAGTTTATTAGCATGTGGCCCCAGGAACATGTTTGACATGCATGCCCTAAGGTTTCAAAAGAAGAAGTACAGGAGTGAATATTCTCTGAGAATACACAAATCATTGCATTTGCTTGTTTTTCACCTAGCCACTGTTCAACATTGTCCAGGAATATCACTCATTAGCTCTGTAGTGCCATTATACAGGAGAAATATCCATTTGCTTATTGATCTGACCCCACCCATAAGGGCAATTCAGCCCAAACAATGCACTCTGCACAACAATGCCAGCAAACCCCAGACATATATTTCCACCTTCTTGGTTCTTGCTAGCAAGAAATGCTGGTCTCTTTAGGCACTGAGAGCAAAGTAACCATGTCCAGTATACACCATACAATTAGGGAGACTCACTAGAGTTACAAAAAGTAGAAGCTCAGAAGTAGGGTAACCAGACCTCACCTTTAATCAGGGACACATATGAAAAATGCATACTGCATGGCTGCTTTGATTTCAATTCATTTATGAAATATGTCTATTTCCTCTGTGTCCCCGGTTAAAGGTGAGGTCTGGTCAGCCTATTCAGAAATAAATATTCACTAAAAATAAGCAAAAGTTCCTTTAACGGCTAACTGATATTATGCAAATGGCCATTTCTACTTTCCAATGACACTACATAATGATATTCCCAAGCAGTGACTAACCAAAGAACAAGAAACTGTTTTATTTTTCTCAGTGAATAGTCACGTCTGTACTTCTCTTGTGCCTTAATTGGTAACCACATTTCTGCAGATCTTATAATATGTGACTACAGTACAAGGTATAACAGGGGTAGGCAAACTTTGGCTATCCAAGCAATTTCTGGCTGTGGATAACTGAAGTTGTAGTCTGCAGCAGCTGAGAGGTTACTTACCCCTGGGTTATAAGGATATCCTCTTGTGAGCACAGGTAGACCAGTCACCTTGATAACTTCACCTCTCCCAAGGACAAAGCCAAATATACTACTGATAGAGCCAACTGTGCTCCTGGGAACATATCCTGAACAGCTGCAGTGTGTAACAAAAAGGCTGACATGCTAAGAAGATCTTTAAAAATACTGGGGCAAACCAAATGCACAAATTAAAATTCTCATTGATTTAAATGGGTTTCTTAATCCCATGAATGCTAGTTAGGTCTCCTTAAATCAACTGAAATTGTGGGAATTTTTGTTTATCCACTATGGTGCTGTTGGTTTGCACCAGAATTACTCCAGTTCTTCTTAGTACAGCCACTTAGTTCACTCTATCACATTCCTTAAATCAGAGCTAGGCAACCTTTGGCTCTTTGAGTGTTGGGTACTATAACTCCCATCATCCCCAGTCAGCCTCTGTCTGGGGATGATGGGAGAGCCAAATGTTTCCAATCTCTGTGCTACCTTGCAACACTAGATATTTATTGTTTGAAATATAATACATGATTGCCTACATATAAGAAAAAAAGAGGAGCGATTCTGGGGAAAACCAGCTGCACCATAGGGGAGAAATAAAAATGCCCATTGATTTAGTCCTTTAAAGGGATAGTAATGTTTCAAAATAAAAGCAGCTCCAATTAATCTTATAGTATTTGTGCCATGGAGAGTGCAATTTCAATACTGTCAGAGTTGACGTTCAAGAGTAATTGAATCATAAAGTATCCCACTCCCCTTTTACTGATGTAACACTGCTCACCTCAGAACAGAAAGGTGGTGTCTAGAGGGCTTGCAGAGAGGGACAATCTTCAATTAGCATAAGGGAAAAACCTGTCAAGGGGGGCAGGGTTTTCATTGTTCTCACAGTAAGAAGATTGTCCCATGCTGTGAACTATCTGGTCTTAAGATTTCACATCTGAGGGGAGGTGGCTTACACTAGGTAAAAGGGGGTGGAAGGGGGATACTTTATCATTCAATCCCTCTTTAACTACAACTCTGACAGTATTGAAATAACACTCTCCATGACCCAAATATTAGGAAGACTAGTTGGACTTGCTTTTATTTTGAAACATTACTATCCCTTTAAATCCCTGTGAGTTCTTCAACATATTGTCATGTCTGATATGTCTGTATTTTTAGGGATAACTGCATAGCTTCTGGAATAGTTTTATCGTTTATTCATGCTATCTTCCTAATTGAAGAGTTATATCAGCAACAAATGCAAAACGGAATTTCCTGCCGAGGGCAATCACACATTAAAGCCTCTGTCAGTCATAAAACAGTCTGCATTCATTCCTGACTATTTCCATTGACTTTTCATGACAGCACTCATTTGTTATGGCACAGTGGATGCAATGGACTAGGTGCTGACATTAGCCTAATTGATTGAAAGAATTCATATTACTGTAGAGTAACCACTACTTCAATTTAGTAGAATCCTTCCAGTCTTATTCCTTCTTCTCTTTGTTAGCTACAATTTATCCCCGAGTGTTACTTTTCCTCTTAATTTCACTATCTAACATTTGATGTGTCTTTTCTCTCAGCATTGTCAGCCGACTTTGAAGCTCAGAGCTATTTTGCATTGAATCCATGCCGAGATCTATAACAGGACCCATGTTGAATGGGACTACACACAGTTCTATGCTCTTTCTGGCTGAGTTCGCTGTTACTGAATGCTATTCTCCTGCTTGGTAATTTGTTCTGATGTCGCAGATAGCAGCGAGGTGAAGCCACAGAATTATGAAATATCTCTCTGTTATTCTTTTTACATTATTAAGAGAAATGTTTCTTGGCTTTTAAATGTAACTGTGAAGACAAAAAGAAAAAGGCATTGCTTATACAGGGATGAATTCAGTAAGCTGAAAAGGAGTGTGGGGGCAAACCAACTGCACCATAGGCGGTGGGGGAGGAGAAGAGGGCAAAGAAATTCCCCAAATAAGTATTGATTAAAAGGGCTTTTAACCTCATGGTTGCTAAACAGGTCTACAATACATTATGCAGCAATGCACAAGACACCACTCAAGTATTTAACCCCTTAAGGACTACGTGACGTACTATGACCGTCATGGCCCTTAAATACTTAAGGACCGATGACTGTCATAGTACTTCACGTACTTTATACTTACAGCTCTCCACCAGGAGCGCTGTAGGTAAAAATGGGGCTAAAATTGACCGGTCCAAGACTGGAGCGATCTCTTTTAGGCCCCAAAGCGGCGCGCAGATACACGCAACAGGTCTCGTGTACCGGCTCATCGACAAAGATCAAAGCGGTCCTTATGGGACAGTAACGTCCCAGGACCACTGGTCCTTAAGGGGTTAAGGGGTTAAAAGTCCAACTTAAATCAATGAGCATTTTTTATTTGGTCTCTCTAAGGCAGTTAATATGCTTCAGAATTGGCCAGCTTTTGTTCTGTGCATATGACCATATGTTTCTGTGCTTATATCTAGTAAAAGTAAGAGAGCAGTCCTGGGAACATAGGTTTCATGGCATCCCCCAAATCAGAACTGAAAAGAAAAGTAGAAATACGTGTCTGTGTATATAACAACTATAACTAAATTTCCCCCATACCATCATGATTCAGACTCTGGCCCTTGATATTGAAGGGAATGTATTGTTTATGTGTAAATTTCCCTTTACAAATTGGTTGTGAAATTGCCACAGAGATGTCTTGTCTGATAATAGTGCCACTGCCAGCATGAGCATTGATTATTATTTCCAGCAATACTTCATGTGAATAAAAGCACACGTTTATCTCAATCTCTTGTTATTTGCTCAGATACTGAAATCCCTCCTTTGTTCATTTTCACCATTAGCAGAAAGTAATGGGCTTTCTGTTACATTTATTAACCCTTTCAAGACCAGAGGGGTGTGCAATGCATTGAGATTCGAAGCACTGCATTGCACTCTCCTCTGGTCTTGAAAAGGTTAAAGTGAAATGATCTCAAAGCACAAATTGGCTTTATAGAATAGAATATTGCTTAGCTTATAGTTTGGGCACCCTCAGCCAAATTACACATTTTGTTGATTTTCAAAGTGAAAAGAAGTTATCACAACATTTGCAGTATACAAAATTGACATATTTCTGAAAATTGTAAAGTAAATTGTAAAGAGTGCAGATCATGTTTGTGCCAGCAATACTGCACAGTGGACTGGTGCACCACTACTCCCGTGTCAGCTAAACCTTCCTGCAGATCCTTTGCAGTGATATGGAGAATTTGCTTTGCACTCCTGACTAGCCTATGAGCAGTATTGGATCATTTTCTTGCACTTAAAGATCTTGTCTTAAAGGAGCAGTAAACTTTTTTTATGAAAACACATATTTTACAGAGCATTTCCTGCTGAATAAAACAAGGTCACTCCCATCGCTGTCAGATGTTTTATTAAAAAATTATAGCAGTTTAAATAATCAGGAAGTGAATTTACTGTGTTTACTTCCTGATAGTTCTAACTGACAGGAAGTGTCAGGCAGTTTCTGTCACATTCTATGGAGAACTGTATGTCTCTGACTTTTCTGACTTTCCTCTCCATTAGAATCTAACAGAAAATCTAATTAGAATTTGACCACTAGAGGGCACTGCTAATGTAAAAAAACATGGGTTTAAACTGTAATAACTCTGGAAGTATAAATCTCTCGGCAGTGGGAGTGCCCTTATTTTACTCAATAGGAAAACCCCTACAATATATATTTTTTCATAAAAAAGGTTTACTGCTCCTTTAACTTCAACACTTCCCCTTCATTTCCATTTCTTAGTAACATTTTGGACAGTGGAAATTGCAAACAGAAAGAGTGTAGCTGTCTTTCATACCCTTCCTCTGCTTTGTAAAAGTCAGTCAGTCAGCAGCATAGGGGAGCCCATGGTTGCCAAGTATAAGCACAAAACCCTGAGAGATACAAAGAGCCAGGGAATTTATTAAAGGGATAGAAACACTTAATATGTAAAACAATGTATATTGTAGGGTTTCTCTTCCTAAATAAAGTAAGGGTATTCTCACCGCTGAGAGGTATTTTATTCAAAGGTTATTGCATCTAAAAGGAGTCAATTAAGTTCTGAGACCTCACAAAAAAGTGGATCATTTGGAAGGCTGCACATGCCACATTTCCTGTTTTATTTTTGGTAAAATATAAAACAGAAAATAAAATAAAAAAATACAAAATAAAAATTCAGCAAATAAATAACAACAGTGCAATTTACAGAACTATGTCAAGTTTAAATTTGTTGTGTGTGTGTGTAACCGAAGTATTTACTGAGACAGGAGCCCTCCTTACAAATGTTGGGTATATTTTTGCATAGTATCTTCAGTATCTTGTGTGCACCATTTTACGTTGGTATTTAGTTTTCTACTCCACACAATATACAGCATAATTTATCAGTTTGAATAAAAATAGAATCATGGGAGGGCACTTGTAGCTAATGAAACATGAGAACAATAAATTCCATTGCATGCCCTTCTTTAAAACATATTGAGAGTGTCTGATTTCAATATTCATGTTCCCTTTAATGTCAGTTCTGTTGTATTATCCTGATTTAGCAGTAACAAGGGTCTCCAACCCTTAAGATTTGTTTGAATCAACAGGTTCTCTTCATCATTAATTACTTTCTTTTAAAACAAAGTCCATTTTTTTAGCTACAAGGACATTATTTAAATAGTTATTAAATGTTTGTTGGCTTGTTGTAGCAAAAGTTCTATTCATAACATGAGTGACGTTGCATATACTATTATCAAGTACCTGAGAAATTGAAAGATTATTTTGAGTTCTTGGAGAAGCAAAAATCAAGCTTGAGTTGTGTCATCAATGCAGCATGTAGACAATGAGAAATATACACTTAAAACACTGTGAGTGCCAGAGAGGTACCCAACCTTTCTGGCACACAAAGAGTTAAAGGGGGCACGCAATAGCATGCTCTGCATCCTGCGCACATATATATTAGGACTCTGCAGATTTTTCCTGACAGTTTGAACTCTCAGGAAGTAATGACTCCTTTTCTTATTTCCTGACAGTTTGAACTCTCAGGAAGTAATGACTCCTTTTCTTATTTCCTGACAGTTTGAACTCTCAGGAAGTAATGACTCCTTTTCTTATTTCCTGACAGTTTGAACTGTAATAACTTTTGATTAAGACAACTGCCAGCAGTAGGAGTACCCTTGTTGTACTCAGCAGGAAAAGACCCTAACATTTACATTTTCATAAAAAAAAGTTTACTGGTCCTTTAAATAAAAATGGTATCTGTGATTTTTGCATCTATTACTGAGTTTAAAATATTATCTGTAAAGTTTCTGCGGATATTTATAGATTTACTCTGTACAAGCAGGTTGACATCTCCTATCTAGGTATTGGTAGTGTTATAGAGAATTCTAACTCTGAGCTTGGTCTGCCATGAATTCAATAAAGAATCGATCCTGAGATCTGCTGACATAGGGTTTACATAAAGTGTCAGAGTATGACCCCATTTCATACCCAAGGACATGTACACACACACAAATATCCTAATGCTCTGTGCCATCACCTCTTTAAACCTATCCAGGGTGTTTTAAAATGGTTGGCATATAATCCTTAATGCTCTCAGAATGTAATATCTCATCATCACTTCTCCTGTTCGTACGTTATTCTATGTAGCATATAGACAAATATTTCTCCAGCTTTGGAGATCTTAATGCATATGATTTATAGAATAACATAGGAACTGGAGAAGGGATATCACTAGAGAAGTTATCTCTGCGTTATCACCTCTTTATCACGCCTTTATGCATAATCCCTGTTATCTCTTGAACCAAGAACCAATGGCGAAATTCATAGGGGCTGTTGCGGTATTCTTGCCATAGTAAATTTAGTAGGGGTTATTATTGCAAGGCATTAGTTCTCTATTAAGACACATCAAAGCCAAGAGCAGCCAGAAAACTGAACAACTATACACAAAACAAAATAACAATAAAATAATCTAACTAATGAGCTAGCTTCCAAATGTTTGTTTTTTATCCCTCATGGTATCATTTTTAATCCATAGCCATGTTATTCATAAATCACACATCTATTTGTTATCTTTTTTCACCACTTTCTTTCTTTGAGCTTTACATATGACATTTCTTACTTTATTTATTAACATGTATTTCTCTCCCGTGCTCTCATTACACATCTTCCCAAATGCAAGAACAATGACCTTTCTTTGTGAGAGAAATAGAAATGAACTAATTGCTGCCACAGAAATATAGGTTAGGTAAGAAATGGAATTTTTAGGATTCTGTTACTAATGATTTATGAAGTTGCCAGCTTGAACTTAGAAGTACGAATCTATACTATCCTTCAAGCTTCACACTGTCAAAAAATTGTTAGAAATGTATAAAATTAAGCCATTAAGCACTGGGGGATATTAACTAAAGGCTAGTTGGAGCAAAATTAGGTCAAAGAACAGCATTAATTAAAATAAATCCAATTAAAATCGAACAATTTCATTTTTCCTTTAATACATCCCTTTGTAATTCTGTTGCACCCTGGAGATTTCACTAAATAACTCCCACTGTTTCCCATGACCCACTGAGATTCATCTTGATAAATATGAACTCTCTTGAAAAGCAGAACAGTTTATGGTCTTAGTGCTATACCATAAAAATCTCCAACACACACTAATGTATATTATAATATAAATATAATATATATATATATATATATATATATATATATACAGTCCAGTTGGGAAGCACTCTCACTTTAATAAATAAAATGCTTGGATGCCAGTACCATTGGGATCCATAATTCAAATGTGTACAAAGAAAGGGCAGCACACACAGGACTTTAAATCTCCTGTCTAAGTCCCAAGTGTAAAGTCATTTGTGATGTTATCAGGTGTGAAAAAAGGACTTTGGGACTTATGTGAATTGTAACCACTGAAGGGGATAACTGATGAAGTCACAAATGACAATACCCTCGGGACTTAGGCTGGAGATTTGAAATATGTATATATATATATATATATATATATATATATATATATATATATATGGGGTATTTGCATCATGGGCATCTAGGGGGAGCAAGTGCCCCCCACACACATACACACACTTACCCCTTCCATATAAATAAAGGGGCTGGATGGGCTGGTCTGTGGGTCATATTATGGCTTTGCCTCCCCCTGGAAAAACTTCTAAGGACACCCCTGATTGACATCGTTTTTACTGTCCCAATGATATGTGAAACGTTGATACACTTTCAGTAAAAATAGTTTGATACACTAAGTTATGTGTGTGCTGACCTTCCTTCACTAACCCTTCTCAATATATTGTGACCTCTCTAAAAAAAAAAGCTCCCTAAAGTGGATCTGTCAGTTAGTAACAGATAGACGATCTTGGAAAAAGCTGCAAAATCTTATATTTATGTTTGTCATTGTTTTTATTTACAGTAGTTTATGAGATATATAGCTTTAGTTCATTGTCAATCAATGCCTGCCAGATACCAAAGTTCCCCACTCACTGCATCCCAACTGTGACTTCCTATTGGCCAGTACTGGCTCATTGGCATAAGCAAACAAATAACTAAAGCTAAATATGGCATGTTGTTTGAGATAAAAACAGCTAACATAAATACAGGTGATTTTGAAAGCTCTTTGAAAATCACTTTTTCTATTACAAAGTCCATTTTAATCCTTTGAGTGCCAGAAGGAGGAATCAAAAGCATTGCACAGCACTGCATTGGATACCCCTCTGGTTCTCAAAGGGTTAAAATCAATGATACCAGTTTCCCCAATGGTGCAGATGTCTTGATCCAGAGTAGAGGAATTGCTTCAATTCTTTTTAGTGCATCCCACTCAGTAGATCTGCCCCTAGACATGTATCAAATAAAATCAAACTGACACAATTACTTTAGTGTTAAAGAAGAAAACCAATGGCTGGACATATGGGTTTGGCTTTATTTTTGCGTTCTGAATTCATTTTATTGTTGGCAGCTGCATTCTCAGCCAAAACATTTTAAATGCCTGAATCAATAATAACTCAATATTTTGCAATATTAAGTTGCTGGTATTTCTTTGCAGCTAATGATGGGTAATGTAATCATACTCTTCCAGATGACACCTTGAGGGAACAATGAAAGATTGTAGGAGAAAATAAAATGTAGACAATTTATTGCTGATTTGAATGCCTATTGTTCTTTCAGTGACACAGATTTCTCACAGTGGGTGAAGCGATTGGATGGGGTGATTTCTCTGCTGTGCTTTGATAAGTTCTCATCACAGTGCAGTGGAGTGTAAACCTTCTATATACACATAGTATCACATTTTCTTGGCTGAGTCCCTAGATCAGCCTGCAGATGGAATAATAACTGAATTAGATGCACTATCACAGATGTTACTTTGGACCCTAGCTCGATGTCCTTTACATTTCGTTCCTTCTATCACCTTTCTGCCTCAAATTCAGTTTGCTGGCTGCCTCATTTTTAACTACTGATGCTTTTATGATGAAGTGTTTGCTGAAATTTCAGATGTCTGAAAGTCATTTCTGCTTTCCTACTTTCAACCTTGTCTGGCTATTTTAACATTCATTCCGAAGAGCACATGTGGATTTCAGAGATAGCAGTGGATTGATTGACAATACGCTTTCCACATGATCAACACCTTCCAGGTGGAAAAAACACAAATGTATTTATTATATTATAGTTAGATTTCTCCTGATTTGGTCAGAAGCCATGTTCAATCATGTTACAAACCGGTCATACTGATACACAATGAAATAAACAGTTGGAATAAAAAAGTTTATTCCATGTTATTTTAGTGCAGTGCCTGGTGAACGAATATGTCTTGTTAAAGAGAAAACATATATTTGAGTTAACAAGACAATCTCAAGTGAATTATACTTGTTTTATGAAATACAACACAGCAACCAACAGAAAAAAATGTGAATACTGGCAAATGCCTACTTGAATTGAAAGTGTTCCTAAAACATAATTTATGCTTAACTAACTTAAAATATTGTGCGGCCTCTCCCGTGATCATTTATTTTGTTCAGCAAAAATATGTTCTGCTTTTTTATTTGTAAAGTGCTAACACTAAGCCTTTTGGAGCTGTATGTTTAGTTAATGGAATGCGAAAAAACTCACCAGCACTAGTTAAATAAAGCCCATGGATAATAGTGATCAGATGATACGGTGCACTCTGGGAGTAGAAAGAACCAAAGCAAACAAATGAGGGAGAGAAGAATCTCTATAAGGGAAGACCCTTAAAAGAGGCACTCAGTCATTAGTCAAATAAATATAACAAATATAATTTGGACCATTACATTTGTTTGCTTTAGTTATTGGAATGCATCACTGATGCAGTGGGAGGTCCATACATGTAGTGATGTCATTTGCAGTAACAAATTAATCACATAAAGAGCAGAATTTATTAGTCCCTTGTAATTATTATAAAAAGGTACATTTTAGACATTACAATTGTTGCTAATAGTTTGGTATAAAAACGTTTGAGTGGAAAATCTCCCAGCAGTAGGCGCCCCTTTGTTACATGAAAACTCCTATAACATGGCATATCCATTAGAAAAATCTTTTACTGTTCCATTAAAGAGCTAGGAGAGAAGCATATCTAATAAGTGGCCTTATGGAGCTGCTCACTGAGATCATTCATAAATATCCTCTGGAAAATACTCTAGAAATCAGTACTAGCAGGATTTTTAACCCGTTAACCCCTCTGGTTCTTAAGGGGTTAAGGTGGAAAGGGTTACTCCTTCCATACACTATGAGACAGTGCAACATTAAGAATTTGAATAATTCTGCTCATTCATTGAGTTAAATATGGCTTTTCAGCCTTTGAATGCTAGAGGTCTCCAAAGCTTTACGAAGCCAGGCGTTGGAGACCTTTCTATCATTTAAGGGGTTAAAATCCCTATTTAAAATAAATGGGAATTTTAGAACAGTTTATCTGTTCCCTATAGTTCGGTTGGTTAGATATGTAATTGTTTTTTTTCACTTAATTACTCTAGTTCATTATAGCACATCAGCTTCTATATGAGTATATTTGTTCCCCCATTAACTAACACAAGATATACCATCCAGACCCCGCAGTATACAAACAGTAAGGTTGATATACCAAATGGCAAACGAACTGTACCGCAGGTAACAAACAGTCTCATTGATTAAATGGGGTATTTCACCTTCTGAATGTTACAGAGTCTCTAGGATTCAACACTAAACTTACCAGATTATCCGTTTAGAATGGGAAACACAGGAAAATTGCATGCTGCTACGGTACAGTGCCAGAGATTATTACTGTGATGCCAAGGATGCCATTTATCCATAGCACATGCATTTTTCATGCAAGTCCTGTTTTAAAAGGATGATCCAGCAGCCCCATTTAATGAATTCCAGTACATTTATATTTATACCCTATTGTGCAGTTGGTGTGCACCAAAATTGCTCCAATTCTCTTTGTACATCAGCCTCCATATATTTCCAGTGTGCTTCCTTGTGCTCATTGATAAATATACAAATGGCTGAACAAAGGAAAACACTAGAACAACTGCCTGCCTGTTTAACCATTCACCCTTTGATAAACAGGGTCTGTGTTATGCAATTACATGTAATTCTTTGCATAATAAGACAGATAGGCCAGCTCTCTTTTTCATTCCTGCCGTGTGTGCCTACTAATAGTGGCACAATTTAACCTTATGAGTGCCAGAGGGGTACACAATGCATTTCATACCTATCTGGCAATCAAAGGGTTAAAAATAAAGACATTTCCACCTAACTGTAATACTCATTCCAACTCTTTATTGTGCCTTATTTATGCTGATGGAATTCTAACATTCCAAATGTGAATACTGAAAAGACTGGATGTGCTTTATTTTAAAGTGACATTAAACCTCCTTTTTGATGTTACTTATTCTGTACATGCGTAATATGTAAGGATAAATTGTCTATAATCTTTTTTACCATCTTCTCCAATTAGTTTTATTTTTATGTCCCTGACAATGAGCGCATAGATTTTATATCTTCAAAGAGCATTCTGTCAGGGACTGTGAAAGCAAGTATAGTGACACCATATAAAACTATCCCTGGAGCACTGAGTTGCTCTCTATGTTGTATCTGAAGGGCAATTATCTTATTTTACTAAGTCTTCTAATATAAGAGAAGACACAGTCAAACGCCTGGGCTGTGCTGTTAAGCACCCAAATGGCTCCTACAAGCTGTTTTGGGGGTCAGAAAATATATCCTCCTGATCACTGGAACGGAACATGGAAGAATGGGCTGTCGGCCTCAAATTTTGCAGTTAGAGTGCCATGTCCCCCATAGAGTCTCAGTGGGGATTTCAAGCCTGATACGCAGGGGCTATGGGGGACCTGAAGAGCATGTCAGAGACTGAACTGAGTGACTTCAGTCTTACAATTCAGTCTCTCCTGGTGTGATCAAACAAAGAGCTCCCCATTGGTCTGTTTTGACTCACATTGCAGGCCAGAAATCATCAGCATGTCTGCTTTCATGGAAACAGACTTGCCAATAAGGCACTAACAGAGCTCCAAGTAGCTACACAAGCAACTGGTTCATATCTTCTACCAATTTTTTTATGATTTTTGGTATACTTCTGGTGTTTTACAAGTCCTAGGATTGTGGTAGTCAGTTATTTGACCTCCAGCTAAGGAGAAGAACTCCATTACCTCAACTAGCCAACAGCTGTTGAATATGATAGGAGTTCTAAACTGCAACAGCTGCAGGTCCAACAGCTGACTACCCCATCACAGGGAACCAGTTATCTTGTCTACGTACTATCTTAGACAGAACCAAATTTATTCAAAGAGTATATTTTCAAACTGTTCCAATGAGAGAAAGAGTGGCCCAATGTATAAACACAACATGGTAAAATTTTAGAGCAAACCAACTGCACCATTGGAGATGAATAAAAGTATCCATTTATTTAAATGGGAGAACTTAAATTCTAGAGAGGTCTACAATGCATTACTTACAATACATTTGATATGTCTCTAGCATTCAAGGGGCTAAAAGCCCCATTATTATTATCCTTTATTTATATAGCACCAATTTATTCTGCAGCTCAGAGGGCCCTGCTCATGAGAGCCTACAGTCTAGAGGAATGTAATTAAATGGGACATATTATTTAATTTAATATTTGTATTTTATACAAAGGTGTTGCCTGCCCCACAATTGTTCCGCTTTGCTTGATGTTTGGAATTTATAAAACAGAGTCAGGTATGTTGATTTAATTTTCAATCCAAATGTTTCAGTCCTCTTGCCTCATTGATGCCTTGATTATTTTCTATTCTGTTGAGGGCAAAGGAGATATTGGGGAAAACACAGTAACATGCATGCAGGTCTGAAAGTGAAACCAAGTTTGTTTGTGGGTATTCTGTCAATTCCAGTTATGAATTCATTTGTAATGAATATGCAATTTGCATTATGTAGTGGATTATTCCTAATGAATGCAAAAATATTCATGTTGAAGCAAAAATAATTAGTGTACAATAACGGCTTGTTTTCCCTTTCAAGCTTATAAATTATTGCATGTGTAATAACAGGCACAGCATGCATATGCCATCATGTTAGCATGAATCAACACATCTACAGTGATTTCACTAACATGCTCAAAGCAATGATATAACAGGAGTGTGCAATGTGAGACCGTCCAGCTGCTCTGGACTGTAACTTCCATCTTCCTCTGTCAACCAATGGCAGGTGAAGCACGTTGATACCTCTATTGGCCCCAACTGTTAAGGAGAAACTCTTGGGCCATGTACTAATACAATTATATGCTATAATAGTTGCTGGAATCAATTTCTTAGTGTTACTCCTGCCTAATGCCAAAGCCAGTTGTTTTCAACAACGAGGGTGTAGGGACTGACACCAATCTGCCAGACCATTCCTGCCAGTCTGTGGAGGTTGTGGCAGAAAGAACGCAATTCCACATTTACTTTCTTCCCAGCTGGCCTCATCTGCACAGTTAACCAGTTTGGAGTTTCATAAAGACTTCTAAATGCTTCATGATGGCAGCCCAAGGCATTGTGGGTGCTTTACTTTGACCTCACATCTGCATGCCAACTTCATATGTGCTCAGTTACTGATCACATTTGAAGATGGCACATAGATACCTTACATCACCACATTAACCCTTTGAGTTCTAGAAAGGTATGCATTGCGTTGCAATGCTTTAGATACCTATCTGGCACTCAAAGTGTTAAAACCCTGCATGCATCCCAGAATTGGGTCTGTGTGATAGCAAGGCGGGCAGAGAAAGAACTAAAAGCAACATTGTGTAGCAGCCACTCCATCCTCCATGCTGAAACCTTCAGAGTGAGACAGACATCATGAGGTAATCCCGCTGTTGGTGACTACAGCTCCCATCTTCCCCAGTCAGCCTTTGGCTGGCTGGGGATGATAGCAAATTCATTTCTGAACAGCTGGAGTAACATAGGTTGCCCACCAATTCACTGGGAGGCTGATTTACTAACAATGACTAAAGTAATTCTGGAGCAAACCAATAGCCTCATGGGAAAAAATAAAATAACAAAACTACCATTGTTATAAATGAGGTGTTTAACCCCTTGATGACTAGAAAGGTTTCCAAAACTTGGTAAAGTAATATTTTAGAGACCTCTCTAGCACCCAAGGGACTAAAAGTCAATTTAATTAAATGGGCATTTAGGGGTTTCCATTCGTCCCCTACAGTGCAGTTAGTTTGCACCAGAATTATTCCACTTTTGTCTTTATACCTATTTACAAATACGTTGTATGAATATACATTATAGGAAGTAAAATATAAGCTCCAATTAGGGTGAAGCTATGACAAGTGTGGTTACTCACATGTGATATAGTGATTATTGAACTCCTTGTATGTAAGTGTTCTTCAACACGTGAAGCAATTCATTGGAGACATCTCTATCATGCAAGAGTTAAGGTAGTCCTCTGTTTTATTCATAGATCAGGTCCCAGCAGTAGCTTCAAATGACTTGTACAATCAAAATAAGTTGGGGACCAGTCTTAGCACCCAAGAAGTTAACCCTTTGTGTTGTGTACCCCTCTGGCACTCAAAGGGTTAAAATGGCCAGAAAACAGATTTTTTTTTCCATATTTGTGGGTCACAGGGGCATTGCTGAGTAAATAAGTTTATGTTTATGTGTTTCCTAAAATTTATCTACAGCAATATTCACAATAACTCTGGTATATCGGACTAACTTGAAAACCACTTGGCTCAGTTTATCTGATTTTTCCCAGACGTGGTAAAGCCAATCATTTTTTTTTTTTTTTTATTCTTCTGTGCTTACAAAAGAATTATAACTGCCCCAAGGAAATATAACTTCTAATACTGGATCAGTCTTTGCAACCTCTGTTCTGAGGCTATTCCTCATATCTCTAAAGTACTGTGTTATCTCATTTCCCTCGAGCCATCAGGCAGCCATCTTTAGAGCATGACCTCCCCTTCACTGGAATATACTTCCCTCCTGTACTTTCTTAAAGCTTTTTGATTATACCCACCTTTTTCTTCTATACATTTTAAACATTAAAGTCCTTTACTCTTTCCTGGTGCTATAATACAGATAATGTACAGTTTTAGTAGTCCTCCTTTACACATTTCTGACTTTATTTATGTCCTTCTGGAGGAAGCATTCCTCTGGGTGAGTTGTTATCAGTGATCTCTAAAGTGGGATCAGTAACTCTCTATTCCTGTCCCTCGTATATATATCTCTGAATATAAGCTAGCCCCCTGGTGGCTTCTTCCAATGCTTTGCAGCATTACTGTCCTACATTTACTTTAGCTGATAAAATTGCTGTCAAGACTCCCCTCTATAGCAGTTTACATTATATTGTCATTAACCTCATGGATACTAGAGACTTCTTAAATCATGTTGCATTGCAATGCAGTAGAGATGGCATTAGCATCTCAGTGGATAATTCTTCATCTTTAGATTGATGTTTTCTCAGCCAGGAGCATTATTTTCAACTTTTTTTAATCATTTAGATCCAGAGAGGTGTGTAGCACATTCCAAAGCAAGGCACTGCATTTTCCTCTGGCACGAAAAGCAGAAAAAAAGAATAAACCTGCAATATTTCGTAGTGCATAGATTAACCCTTCAAGTGCCAGAGAGGTATCCAAAGCATTGTGTTGCAATGCCTTGGATACCTCTTACCACTCAAAGGGTTAAAGGTGCAGAACATGACTTTGGGGGTTATGCACTAAGGTATGATAAAGAGGTGATAAAGTGGAGATGACTTATCCAGTGATATCACTTCTCCAGTTCCTATTAGACTTGTGCGATTCAGGTCGGAAACATTTCGGAATTTGACAAAAATTGGGTCATTCGGCAACATTCGGACCTTCCGACAGGCAAGGGTCGTTTGCCAAAAAAAAACCGAATCCGACTAGCCCTGGTCCAAATGTCGTTGAAACGTTTGGAAATTCGGCGACAACTACCCCCGCTCGATTACTTTCCCTCCATACTTTCCCTCCATGTCTCTAGTCCAATTAGCTTCTCCACTTCATGCGTTACTTTCCCGCTTTGTGTCTATTCCAGCCAGTCTCACAGTTTTATAGGCAGGCCTAGTACCTTATTGCATCCGCAAGGGAGAGTCACCTTTGTTCCTGTGTAAAATATTAAAAGTAATAATAGGGATTTGTTTGAATAATTTTCGTAGTGACACATCAGCCAGTCTCACAGTTCTATAGGCAGGCCTAGTACCTTATTGTGTCCACAAGGGATGGGCACCTTTGTTCCTGTGTAAAATATTAAAAGTAATAGTAGTGATTTGTTTGAATAATTTTCAGGGTGACACATCAGCCAGTCTCACAGTTCTGTAGGCAGGCATAGTACCTTATCACCACCACAAGAGAGAGTCACCTTTGTTTGTGTGTTAAACATTAAAATTAATAGTAGGGATTTGTTTGAATAATTTTCAGAGTGATACATCAGCCAGTCTCACAGTTCTATAGGCAGGTCTAGTACCTTATTACGTCCGCAAGGGAGAGTCACCTTTGTTTCTGTGTTAAACATTAAAATGAATATGAGGAATTTGTTTGACACATCAGCCAGTCTCACAGTTGTGTATGTGTATTATGTAGGCAGACATGGTGCCTTATTGCTACATCCATACTTCATCTACTTCATTCATAGTACCATAAGGCTAAATGCCCACCTTACCCTGTTCTACCATCTTCATTTAGACCCTGGAAATGGTTCCATTCATTTAATTTTCATTTTTGATTGTATTTTTAAAGGTATTTTAAAGCTGCTGAACAATCCGGACTGTCGCCGACTTTCGTCCAAGTCGAACAGGTCGGATCCGAACTGTGGAGTCAACGAATGAAAAAAAAAAAATTCGTCCGACAATGAATTTTACCAAAAATGTTTGTTGTGCACAAGTCTAGTTCCTATGTTATTCTATAGAGCATATGCACTAAGATCTCCAAAGTTGGAGAAATCTTAGTGCATAGGCTCCACAGAATAACATAGGAAATGGAGAAGTGATATCACTGGAGAAGTCATCTCCATTTTATCACCTCTTTATCATACCTTAGTGCATAACCCCCAATGTTTTAATTAGCTTTTCCAAGTTACTTGAGGATATGGAAATGAAAACTCTACATACTCTCAGGTTATATTGCTCAGACTTTACAGTGAATAGATGTAGGTGAGGCAGACAAATCCAATGTTTGGAGTTTACTTGCCCAATCACTGTAGTAGTTCCACTTATGGCGTGTGTTTTTAAGCATTAATATAAAACTATAAACATGGTTTGTTTTCTGCTTGGATTTATAGATTCCCTTCATTCCTTGCTGCACTTTCCACTTTTGCATTATTTTGCATATGTTATCCTGTCTAGGCATTGTGACTTTTTGCTGACCCTATGTTAATTGTGTGCCAATTTACATCTAGTTCCTAACTGTGCAATAAACATATAACAAGTTGCATGGTCTTGAAATCATATTATATGCAATTCATTAATGTTGAAGCAAAACTATACCTATAGGAATATGTCTCTTAATCTGTTTAACAGGGGTAAGGTAAGTAAGTCTAGGTAAGTATCCTTGATATAGCATTCACTGTATTTATTTGTGTTTCTGGTTTGTATCTGTAGTTGTCTGTGCTTACTGAACTCCATTTTAGTGTGACTGGTTTAAAGTAGTAACAAAGGAGAGTTGGTACCCTGTTAGTGGTAGAAATACAGGAGGCAAATATAGTCCAGTTGATACCTTTATTGCCTAACTAAGCAGATTTAGGATGCAAGCTTTATCTGCTTAGTTAGCCAATAAAGGTATCAACTTGACTATATTTGCCTCCTGTTTTAAAGTGGACGTATGACCTTAAATTAAGTTTACACATTTAAAGATGTTATTGAAACTTAATTCAAATTGTTATCACAGCAGATTTTTAATTTAGGAGACATTGATACTTTTGTTACTTTAAGTGCAATACTGTATGTTATTTAAGGTCTGTGCTACACTGTGATATTCATTAACATACATAGATCAATTTTCAGGAATACAAGTATCAGTTTCTCATAAACTGTGAACATTCTGGACTAAAGCTAGCATTACATATAGGCAATTTTTAATGTAGATTTCAAAAATGCATACCTAATTTAAGGTGACAGATGCACTACAAGCCTATTATTTATTGTGAATTAAATATAAACAGTATGAATTAGGTAGCCCATAGTGCAAGGTATCACCCACCCATATTTTTTAAAACACTAGTGAAATGCCTCTGCCCAGGAAAAAGAGATAGACAGCTGGATCTGACTGCAGCATTAAGGACACCTACCTAAGTACATTTTTCTGTTAAAATAGGAACCATTTATTCTACAGGCAGTTCTTAATAAATGAAGAGCATTGTCACTTGGAAGTATGTCAGGCAATTGGTCATTTAATGTGATTATACTGGTGAATTGTGTTGCAAAAGAGATGTGGCAATAATTATGCCTATAAAATGTTTGAGAACCATATTTTGGCTGCGAGGATAATGTTTGGATTAAAAATTTAGTTAAATCTATTCAATAAAACTATATATTCTAAAGGGCATGTTCCCTGATTAAAATGACCAACAAAAAAAGTAAAAAATAAATAAATAAATAAATGAACAAGTAATTCTCATTCGGTATGTTCCAGTGAGGCTGGATGATGTCACCATCAGGAGACAGATGTACTAAGGTGGGATAAGACAATCCAGTTAGAAGAATCTCTCCATTACCCATGTTATTGTATGGAACCTATGTACCAACATCTCTCCAACCTGAAAATGAGGGCCCATAGAGTAACACAGAAATTATATATAAGAGAAATGATTCAATTGAATTAATTTCCTCATGTTATGCTTTTAAAGTTGGCAGAAGCATAAAGAAAAGACCAACCTGGACCATCCAGTCTGCCTATTTCTAATTCAATACACAGTTTTTCCTATTTCTCAGGCTATCCCAGTCATTTTTTTAATTCCCTCTCAGTATCAATCCCTACCACTTCTGCTGGGAGGCTGTCCCATGAGTCTATCATCCTCTCCATAACATAGTACTTTAGTTTTGGAGTTTAGTTTTCTACCTTCTAACTTCTGATCATCATATCTTGTCCTACTATTCTTCTTTTTCTGAAATTGCTTCCCTCATTAATTATATTAACCTTTGTGTGTCAGAGGGTATCCAGTGCATTTTGAAGCAATATTCAAAGTGTCTATCATATCACCCCTTTCCTTCCTTTCTTCCAAGCTGTATATAATACATTTTTTGTCTATTCTGGAGCCTGGGTCATGAAGACCCTGTACATTTTGGTGGCTCTTCTTTGAACTGCCTCCATTCTATTAAGATGGAGATGTGGTCTTCAGAACTATACACAGCACTCCAAGGGGCTATGCAATACAGTGTGATAAAGATGTGATACAGTGAAGATCACTTCACCCACTGTGACAAGCTTCAAAGTTCTGTTATTCTATGGAGCCTATGTACTAAGATCTCTCAAGCTGGTGCATCTTAGTACATTGTCTCCATAGAATAACATAGGACTTGGAGCGTTTATCACACTATAGATGTCATCTCCATGTTATCACCTCTTTATCACACCTTGGTGCATCTGCCCCCAGGTGAGGCCTTACCAGTGATCTATAGATAGGCATTAGTACCACTCTCTTCCTGCTGCCCATGACAGTTGCTGGAATTGTTTTCAAATTGAAGCAGTCAAAGAGAATGTATCTACTTAACCCTTTAGGGGCCAGAGGGGTGTACAACTCATTGTGAACCAATTCACTGCATATCCTTCTGGTTCTTAAAGGTGCATGCACTCTGACTGCTTCAGTTGGAAAAAACTGCCAGTAACTGTCATTTCTGCCTCCATAAATATGACATTCATGACTGACTTGAAGATGTTATGTCTTGAAATAATGAGTAAAGGAAAAATTGTAGTGTCCATTTGGGATTTTTGACCACAGCAAGGAAAGTAGGGGTGATTCTGATGAGGTGTTAGTTCTTCTTTAAATACTGGAGAAGTCTCCATACACTGTGAAACTTGGCAGGCAGTAGGCTTAAGGTCCCATTTAACTCAATGGGGAATTTTGTACATTTTTATGACCTCCATGATACATTTGGTTTGGCCCAGAATTACTGCACATTCCTTGTGTGTATGCATACCTGGGAACACGTAGGGCTTTGGATGGGAGAATCCTAATGGCGAGATTCCCATCATAAAATGAGTGATGCTTAATTAGAGTAGATGAGATTGGGATATAGAAAGGTGCAGTTTGCCCTGAAGTGGTAGTGATGGTGGGGATTAGCGTGGTGTGACTGGTGGAACCTTGACAACCTGCATCCACCCTGGGAGGAGAGGGATCATCATCATTTATTGCACATGCTGCAGCAACCATTGCTGCAGTCAGTTTTTGAACTATCACTTTACTCCCACGCCCCTGCACTGCTCCTCCTTTCCCCCACTCGCTTGTGCATTTACTAGACATTACTCAACTACTGTGTGTGTGTTTTTACTCTCTACAGTACACAACTGATGGAGTCTGATGTCTTTTCTTCATTCTCAACAAAATTCTCAATGTCATTTGCTGTCTATCAAGTCTGCCTCAGTAACAGAGCTCACATCAGGCTCTATGTCACCTGTCTAATATATTTATTTGTTTACTTATTTATGTATTTTTTATTTTTATTTTATTTTATTCATTTTAAGTTGTCCATCTTATCTTATCACAGTTAGTAAAAAAATATATAACTAAAAAACAAAATCAACAACTTCTTTCCCCAGACTTCCCAAATAAAAGCAAAATCAGCAAGCAATTTGGACCCCAGCTGTCTGTGTATTGCCAGTCAGTCACACCAAATTTTGGGGTATTTTGTGCCAACCTCCTTCCTCCCTACTTCTCCCCCAGAGTGCCCCCAGACTCCCCTAATAGAGAGAACCAATGTCCTACCTAAAAGACTCCCTGAACTAAGCTTCAATTCCCCTTTATTTGCTTATCTTCTCTAGCTCAAAAACATGCTGCTCTCTCCTCTCACAAACACAGAATGGCTGCTGTAAGAGCCTGACACCCTTTTATATGCCTGTAGAAACCTAGAGAAAACTTTCTTGTGGTGGAGAAAATGTTTCTTCCCATTGATTTCAATGCAATGAGCTAGGTGAAAAAAATGGGAAAACTGTACTTTTCAAGGGAAAATTTTCATCAAGAGGAAAGCGGCATTTTGTCCCCGATTTCTGTTTTGCCCATCCCTACGCAGAAGCAGCAAATCACTTTCTGTCCCCAATAACCTGGTAATTCAATCTGAAAAACAAAATCAACAGACTCCAGGGCATATCCAAAGAGTTCCTAGGTATGTGCATATGGCCCTTAGTATAATTTAACCCTTTGAATGCCAGAGGGGGTACGGAATGCATTGCCTATGGTGCTCAAAGGATTATGTTTGTTTCTTTACCATTCCTTTAAATACAGAACTGCTGCACAGCTGTTATCTGCTATCCGGGATTGACAAACTGTTAAAGAAACCCTTTATTATTCTATTCTAAACACGATTAGCACAGCTATAACAGTGACTCTACTGGGTAGCTGAGAAGATTTATATTTGGTTATCTGGAAAAGCCTCACACATCCCACGGTCACCTGATATACATGTTTATATTTATTTACTGATGTGGATGCACAATGAAATTCAACTAAAAAAAGGTTTCTTGTCACTTTCTCCAGGTCAGTCCATACATGCTGAGCACTGATTTAAATGTGATGTAATCAAGAGAAAGCATTCAGCTTCTACATCAGTGATGAGCAAATAATTGTCTTTTAATAGCAACTGTACAGCCATCTTTAAAACAGCATATATTTAGTTTGACTTTACCCAGGGTGAGATTAACCTTTTGAATGCCGAAGGGGTGACCACACATATAGCACTTAAAGATTAAAGGGAGAAGATCCTAAGCAACCAATCAAAAAACCTTACACCAACAGATAATATTCAGACAAATTCATGTACTACTGGGTTCTGATTCACACTGGACAACACGAGTATGTTGCTTTACTTTACAATGCGTTGTATACTCCTCTGAACATTAAAGGTTTAAAAATGTCACTCTTAGACTTAAACAATGGTCCTCAAGTAGTTTTAAGACGGAATCGTTTGCGGGGCCCTCATCCTATTAAATTTAGCTGAATATTTCCATTCTTTTTGTGGAAAATACAAGCATATTTACAAGTTGTGCACCCAGAGCAGTCTCTCTCCTCCTCCCTGTCCATTTGGCCATGGGATTAAACTGGCTCCTTTCTCTAAAATGTACACTTTGTTGTCCACCTCAGACTGGAGGCCCCCTCCAAAAGCCGGGTACATCTATGCATCAACCCTTTGATTGCCAGTGGGATATCCAATTCATTGCATTGCAATGTGTTGGATACCCCTCTGGCACTCAAAGGGTTAAAATGCTCTTGGCCATAGCAATATTAAAAATGTCCAGCCCTCTGTGCGCAGACCCACCCTAGACATTTACTCCCCAAAGCTGGTAACCTGTGAGCTCTAGAGGGGCAGCTGATGATTCTTATTAGCTGCTGTAACATAACAGCCAACTGCAAAGTCAACAGGAATTAAGCTTCCATTGGCTTGTCTCTTGAGGACTTGGGAAGCAAAGTATTGCACATCCCTCTGGTCCTCAGGGGGTTAATTTATTCACAATACATAGGCAGGCAAAAAGAGCACTGTACACTAACTTGACCTACCCACCAGCACGCAGAGGTACCCCGCATTTTTCATGCCAATGCTCAGCACTCTGTCATGATTCTCCATGGTATTGCCCTCTTCACATCACTCCTCTGTTTAGCCAGAAAGGTATGCACACTGGGCAGTCACATGATGAGTGGTGGTCATGTCACAAACATGCTATTTACATGCATAATCCTACTGAGATATCATTAAAGCAACAAAACACCAAAAATGTAATTGGTTAAAATAACATTAAAGATCACATTCTTGCCAGTAACATATGTATAAAACTATTATTCATGTTACATCCCTAAAATATATTATTAATCCTACACTTACTTTTTAATGGATGTGTAAGCTATCTTGTTTAGAGAACAATTATTTATTTAATTTTATTTTTTGCTGTTTGCATTGAGACATAAGAGTTAGTAGTTAACCCTTGGAGTGCCAGAGGGGTAGGGGTGGGCGAAAAGTGTGAAAAATTTCCAGGGAAAAATTTTGCGAAAATGTGCCGATTTTTCGCTTTTACTGCAAAAAATATCACCTTTCCCCCATGCAAAAATGTCCTCCTTTTCACCTATTTTAACAAATTTTCCACCTATGTTAACACATTTTTCACCTATTTTAACATATTTTTTGCCTATATATCCTATATGTACTACATTTCCCACTGTAATATCTACTTTTTCTGAGGGCTGAAGTTTAGAAATAATTGGCTGAAAGTCAAATTTGTGAATCCTACAGCAACATATGGCTTGAAAAATGTGTTAGCATGCAGAATGCATTTGTCCTTTGCCCACAACACTTTCTTGCTTAAGTGACACTGGCACAAATTCAGGATAATATCAAGTAATAAAAAATAAAATAAAATAAAACCTACAATGTGGCAGATATGTATTGTAGTGGTGGTGGGGGGGGACTGGCATGGTGTGATTTGTGTATGTATTTTTACCATTGTCATACTCTATCCTCCTTCTCAGATTATTGACACACATTACTTATCAGTCATAGCTGTGGTCCCAAGTGTGGTAGATGGTAGCAATCCTTCTTCACATCTGTCCTCCACCTTTTCATCTGTGCTGCTGTTAATATATTTGTCCTGGCTTTGTCGGTCATGTGTGGTTTCTACAACTACTACTACTACTGGAGCTGGATGTTGATGTAATTCTACTGCCACTACTACTAGGTGTCAAAGGTGCAGTACTTATAGCAGCAGCACCAGAGGTACCCGTCATATCTAACACAACCTGTGTTGCTGGGTACTCAAAACAGGTGCGTGTGGCTTAGTGGGACTTGAACTTTGAAGAGGCAATTAGACTGAGGATGACTGATAGGGTGACTGTGTGCTTTTTGACATCTGTACTTGTCCAGGGTCAGACTTTCCAATGGCTTTCTCAAACAGTTTATAGACATGCACAGTGCTCCTTAAAAGTGGCGGAAGATACAGACTTTGACTTTCTGCCTTATAGCCCTGTCATCATCCTCACTCTCAACCTCATCTGTATTTGAACAAGAGAAGGATGCTTGAGGGATATATTCTAGATCTGCATCATCATCATCAGCATCACCTGTAGTCCTTGCCCACTACTACCCTTATATTCCTCTAAGCTTTTGGAGGTCTCAAACAGTTTCTTTTTACGTTTACTATAACAAAATTCACTACTACTTTGAGGACAGGTGTTTTGGTGTCTCACTGTCTGATGCAGCAGGCGGTTCAGCTGCTACACCTTCCTCTATTATGCTGTTGCCAGTATCATCAACACTTGAATGTGACTTGTTGTTATCTTCAGTGTTCTTCTTATATGGTTCTTTATTTCTACTGGCACTGGTGGTGCTGGACCTAGTTTTGCTGGGACCTTGACAAACTCCATCCTCCCTTGGAGTAAAGGGATCATCATCATTGACTGCACACGCTGCAACAACCATTGATGCAGTAGGTTTTTGGACTACTACTTTACTCTCATGTCCCTGCACTGCCTCACCCCTCCCCCTTCTCGTTGTGCGTTTGCTGGACATCACAACAAACTGATGCAGCTGTATGATGCCTTGCCTAAGCCCAGTCAGCTGTCTGTCACTGTCACCTAAGATATTTCATTTTTTATTATTTTTTTTTTAAGTTGTCCACCCTGTTGTCTTATCACAGTCTGTCCAAAAAAAATTATAACTGAAAAAGAAAATCAACAATGTCTTTCCCCAGACTTCCCCACCCAGCACAGAGATAATAACAACAAGATCAGCAAGCAAATGTCTTTCCTGTCAGTCACATGGAATTTTGGAGAATTTTGGGAACAACCTCCTTCCTCCCTTCTTATCCCCTAGAGTGCCCCCAGACTCCCCTAATACAGAGAACAAATGTCCTACCTAAAAGACTTCCTAAACTAAGCTTCAATTCCCTTTTATTTGCCATCTCCTCTAGCTCAAAAACATGCTGCTCTCTCCTCTCACAAACAGAATGACATGCTTTGAGAGCCTGACAGCCTTTTATATGGCTGCAGAAAACTTTTGTGTGGTGTAGAAATTTTTCGTCAACCGGAAAGTGCCATTATTCGCCGATTTCAGTTTGAGGTGAAAATTTTCACCCATCCCTACAGAGGGGTATGCAATGCATCGCAAAGCAATGCATTGCATACCCGTCTGGCACTCAGGGGTTAATTTGCTTTGATAAGTGCCCACTGCACTTGTATTCAGAAGGTGATTATCTAATCTCAGCCCATTTACAGATAATCCTTGAAGATCAGTGGGATGCTGGAAAAGACAGCAATATCTGATCCCTCGGAGCATCTGTAAGGATTGAAAACAAAGTGATAATTTTTATTGATTACATGTTTTGTCTGCCAGTCCAGCCAAGTTCCACTGCTAGTCACAGAACCACTACACTGACTGTCAACCCAGCCTTGTTCCACTGGCCACAGAACCACTACACTGACTGTCAACCAAACCTTGTTCCACTGGTAGCCACAGAGCCACAATACACAGTTATTAGCCCAGACTTGTTCCACTTCTAGCCATCGAACCAGTCTACACTGTCTGACAGCCCAGCCTTGTTCCACTGGTAGTCACAAAACTAGTAAACAGTCTGCCAGTCCAGCCTTGTTTCACTTTTAGCTATCAAACCACACTACACTGTCTGCCAGCCCAGTCTTGTTCCACTGGTAGCCATACAACTATTACACTGTCTGCGAGTCCAGCCTTGTTTCACTTTTAGCTATAGAACCACATTGGACTGCCTGCCAGCCCAGTCTTGTTCCACTGGTAGCAAAAAAGAACCAATAAACTGTCTGTCAGCCAAGGCTTGCTCCAATGGTAGCCACAGATCCACATCACAGTGTCTGACAGCCTACCCTTTTCAATTTGTGTGAATATGTATCCCTTTACTGAAAACTATCCAGGACATACTTGAAAACTAGAGAAATATTAATGTATTCTTCCTGATAAAACATTTTCTAAATAAATAAAATAAAATAAAAATATTATTAGTCACAGAACCACTACACTGCTTTCCAGTCCAGCTTTGTTCCCTATATCAGCCACAGATCCAAACTAAACTGGCTGCCAGCCCATCCTTGTTCCGTTGGTAGCCACACAACCACACCACACTGGATGCCAGCCCAGGCTTGTTCCACTGGTAGCCACAGAATACACCACACTAGATGGCAGCCAAGCCTTGTTCCATTGGAAGCAACAGAACCACACCACACTGTATGCCAGCCCATCCTTCTTCCACTCGTATGTACAGAAACAAACTACACTTTATGCCAGTCCAGCCTTGTTTCACTGGCAGCCACAGATCCACACTATACTGGCTACCAGTCCATCCTTTTCCATTGATAGCCACAGAGCCACACTACACTGTATGCCAGCCCAAGCTTGTTCTACTGCTAGCCACAGACACACACTACACATTCTACCAGCCCAGAACACACACACACACACACTCATACATTCACATTTATTGTCACACATTCACACTCTCACACATAAACACACATGCGCACAAACACATTCACATATACATACACATTTTACATAACCATTGGCACCAGCAGGGTCCCCTGAATCCTGATCCTGCTTGGGTTCTTAGCATTATACCATTGAAACCTAGGCAGTGTTGGCACTACTCAACAACATCATATTCTTATGCAGATACTGGGAGGTCCCAAGGGGCAATACTGAGAACCAAAGATGGATCAGCATGTTGAGGGTCCCCACCAGCTTCAAGGCGTAAGTACATTTTTGTACTGTGGAGGGTAGGTCAGGGAGGGAGTTGATATGGGTGGTTGAGAGAAAGAACTGCATTATAGAGGGTGGGTTGGTGAGGGAGGTAAACCACACTATGAAGGGTTGATGACAAGGTAAGGGATGGAGCCCCACAATGGGTAAGGGTGCAAGTTGATTCATGCTACTGAAGGTGAGTGAGTGAGTGAGTGAGTGAGTGAGTGAGTGAGTGAGTGAAGAACCAAAATGGAGGGTGAGTAGGTAAAAAAAGAGCTGCACTATGGATGGTCGGTGAAAGAGACAATCTGCATTAAGAAACATGGGTGAGAGAGGGATCCACACTGTGAAGGATGGGCGAGGGAGGGAAAAATTGAAAATGGAGAGTGAATAGGTAAAAGGAGAGCTGCACTAGGCGGGTTGGGGAGGGAGCCTATCTACATTATGGAGGGTGGGTGATGGAGGGAGCCACACTGTGAAGAGTTGGTGGAGGCAAGCTGCACTTTGGAGGGTGGATGAGAGAGGGAGCATCATTTTTGTTAGTCATTTTTTATGTCAAATGATAGTTTATCAGATATTTAGCTTTGTCAGTTTACAAAAATAAGCTAGTAGGAAATGACAGTGGGGTCGGAGAGCAGTGTGCCAGTGCCTGCCAGATCTGCACTAACTGATACATGCATAAAACTAAATATATTTACCAGCATAAATATATGTGACTTTGAAAACACTTTCAGAATTGCCTATTTGTTCCTCCAAATGAATATCTAGTATTGCATATCATATCCATGGAGAGGCACATCATTCATTATTGCCAGTCTGCAAGATCCCAAACTCCTGAAGGAGGAAGCCATCAGAGGGTGTAGTTTGGGGTCCAGGATTCCTGCAATGCCAAATCATTTTTACCTCTGTAGACATGATAACCAGCATGAATTAAAAATTTAGATTATGGAACTTTTCCTTGTATTATTAATTCACAGCAGGCATTAGGATTTTCTGTCCAGATTATACTAAATAGGGTCTATTATAAAGAGCTGTTAGTGTCCCTTTAAGCCTTTGAGCAATGCATTTGATACTCATCTGGCACTCAGCGGGTTACGAAATTGGCAGGGCTGGGTCAAGAGGTTTTTGATTTGTACAGGCTCATTACAAAAGTGTTCCATGGCTTTAACTTCCATTATAATATGAACTGCATTACATTTATGTATTGACAATACAATCTACTGGTAAACTGGAGTTAACTTTTATATTATTATGCAAAAATGAAATAGCTTCAAATATTCAGCAAAAACTGTGCACAAAAATCTACAATACTTCTGCATTTCAATGACAGTTTAGAAAATGGCTTCTGTAAAAGCCTAACACTGCTATAAGACATTGGGATGGCAGCTAAAGATACAAAGTCAGTTTATAAGAGAAGTCTACACTAGATTATTTTATTGCCTTGGCTTACATATAAAGTCATGCAGATGGGAAGTTTTACTCAGATTTCAGTATGCAGGTCAGTTCATTTTTTGGACTAACCCTTTGCTATGCTGCAAATA
This sequence comes from Rhinophrynus dorsalis, assembly GCA_037306005.1. Classification (NCBI taxonomy): domain Eukaryota; kingdom Metazoa; phylum Chordata; class Amphibia; order Anura; family Rhinophrynidae; genus Rhinophrynus; species Rhinophrynus dorsalis. Next base: position 292,021,736 of record CM074721.1, read on the forward strand.
AAACACTTTCTGTATATCTAACATTTCAAGGCTATTTTGTGTAAAGTAGGATTTCCATTAACGATGGGCATTAGAAAAACACATGGATCTCTGCTGCCCTCTGCTGCCTTGCATATGATATCACACAATCTGCTAAAGTTACTTTGAATCACGGTGATGTACACAAGGTCCAAGAGCCATTTGCGTGTCTCAAACATGGCCAACGTGGCGCTTCAAGCAAACTCGATTAACTCTTTGAGCGCCAGAGGGGTCTACCCCTCTGGCACTCAAAGGGCTAAACAATACACACTGTACCTGCTGTGACACATAATAATTCTCACCTGATTTTTAGCAATAATTTTGGCATTTAATGCTTAGTATGTAAGTCAATGTAAGCACAATGTAAGCTAGCTTATTAGCCTAGTTATGGTATTCATACAGTAGTCCATATAATGTCTTATTTTGCTCATGCTTGTCTTTAACCCTATGAGGGGTTTGCAATGCATTGCACAACATCTGGCAAGCAAAATTAATACTATTACATTATTTAGTAGTATCTGGTCCTGCATTCATTGTTATTTTTTCAGTCTGGCCCTTCCAGACAAAAGTTTGGACACCTCTGCTCTATGAGTACAAACTGATCAAAATAAACCTTTACACATTTATAGCAAATTTTAACCTTTAATGAACTAGGGTGGGAGCTCAACATATTTCATCTCATTGTGATCACCTCTCTAACATTCGCAGGGGTCAAAAGACGTATTTAAGTCAATGAGAGTTTTTTTTTTTTTGTCCTCCATGGTGTCATTAGCTTGCTTCAGAATGATACTTCTAGTGTGTATATAGCAATATATTATATTAACCCCTTCAAGGAGATACTATACTACATTTAGCTTCTTGAATATGGCCCACTGAAGCAATATCCAGGTTTGTCTCTAAGAAGGAAAATGTCGTGACTCCAAATATGGGAATAGTCTTACTCCAAGTCATCATTCTAAGAGCTGTAGGCTCAAAGAAAAGAGGAACAATTCTGGAGCAAACTAACTGCAGCATAGGGGACAAATACAAATCCTCACTGATTTAAATGAGACATTTAACTTATTGAATAATAGAGAGGTAGCCAATGCATTACAACTGTAACCTAGGAAATAAATACAAATTCCAATTGATTCAAATTGGAACTGTCCTTTTGTAACAAGTGATTTTTAAAGAAATTTCAGAAGCAGCTATGTTAGACATTTTTATATAAAACAATAGATATTTAGCTTGATTTATTTTTCAGTAATTGCAAATCTGGTAGACATGCCCAGCAGATACTAGCATTCTATGATGCTCTGCATTGCCAACTGTCACTTCGTACCAGGAAGTACTAGCTCAGCTACACAAACTGGCAAATAAATAAATAGATAACTCTAAATATATCATAAACCATTATTTGAAATAAAAATGTCTAACATAAAGCAGAACTAACACCGCTAACAAACGTTGTCTGTAATAATTCCCCATCTGGCGACTAGCTGCTTAGTAGCGCTAGTCGCCAGAATTATTACCTCTTCATGAAGAAATTTGAAGTGATCCTCGGCTGACAGGCAGGACGGAGAGCGGACATCTTGCCCTAGTGACATCTGCGCGCCTGCGCTGTCAGTCCCTTCAGGAGCCAAATGGCTCCTAGCAACGCCTCCTACAGCCGTCTGGGACTGACAGCACAGGCGCGCGGATGTCACTAGGGCAAGATGCCCGCGCTCCGTCCTGCCTGTCAGCTGAGGATCACTTCAAATTTCTCCATGAAGAGGTAATAATTCTGGTTACTAGCTCTACTAAGCAGCTAGTTTTCTTTTCTGAATACGACCCTAAGTCTGCTCTCTTGAGGGCAGATTTAGATAGCCCAGGTGGACATAGTGAAGCCCACAATTTTGGGAGCCATAGTTTGTGAAGGAGCATGAAGCGATGTTTAAGACTAAAGTCACAGCTTCAATTGCAGGAACATTGCGCCCTGAGCCTGCATTTGTCAAGACTTCATTGCCAGTGAGAGTTTGTGGGGGGAGATAGATTTACATAGGAACTGGAGAAGTCATCTCCACTTTATCACCTCTTTATCATCGCTTAATGAATCTCCCCCAGTGACTTTTGTACTGAGAAGACCTGGAGAAGTTATGCACTAAGGTGTGCTAAAGTGGAGATAACGCAGAGATAACTTCTCCAGTGTATCACTTCTCCAGTTCCTATTATTCTATAGAGGTTATGCACTAAGATCTCAAAAGCTGCAGAAATCCTAGGGCATAGGCTCCATAGATATCACTGGAGAAGTTTTCGTCTTAGTGCATAACCGCCTATAGTAATTCTAGGGCAAACCAACTGCACCAAACAAGACAGATAAACATTCCCATTGATTTCAAAATTAACTTTAACCCTTTTAATGTTAGGGAGGTCTGCAATGCATTGTTTAATGATTCTTTGGAGATCTCTTCAGCATTCATGGGGTTAGAACCCAATTTAAATACATGGAAATTTGAGGTATATATATTTGCCCCCATATGGTGCACTTGGATTGCTCCTAAATTGTACCAGTTCTACTTAGTACATCAACCTCAGCAACTGCAAATGAAGGCTGAGATTTCCAGGTCTCCGGCTTCAGCTGGTCTGAGGAACATAGGAAACATCCTCAAGAGTCCATTTCTAACCACTGAATCAGCTGCGGATCTATTGATAACCCCTTAAAGGGTTAATGATCACCAAGTGTGCATAATTAATGCAAGGTCAGAATATCCAGGGTCATGCCATTACTTCTATATGTGCATAATTCAGTCTTCTATAGCAATTTTGCAGAAAGAATTGTGAATGACAGGAAGATGTGATTAGGTGAAGCTGATTGTCTACAACCACTGATTGTTATCATTCATATGGGCTGCCAGTGGTACATGGGAAAATCACATCTTACCAGCAGCACTCAAATCACTCCCTGGGAGGTACTAAGAACTGGAGGAATTATGGGGCAAACCATTGGCACCACAGGGGCAAATAAACATCTAACTGATTTAAACAGGGCTTTTAACCCCTTGAATGTTATAGAGGTCTGCAATGCACAGCTTCACAATGCATTTAAAAGTCCATTTTAAATCAATGGGAAATGGGTCTCCTGTGTTATACAGTTGGTATCCCCAGAATTACTCTAGTTATACTTAGTACATCAGCCTAACAGCGTAATTTGGTAGAAATCTGCTTTTACTGAAGTCCCATAAGGCAGGAATAAGCAATGTTTCAAACACTAAAAGCCATTTATCAAGCTTTAGTTTAGTAAATAACACCTGAAATAGTGCCATACACATAAACCATATTTCCACAAATACATAGGGTTCCCATATTTGTGTCCGGTGTCATACAGGTAAACCACATATCCCAGAATACATAGGATTACTATATTTGTATTGTGTCATACAAATAAACCACATAAAGCATAATACATAGCGTTACCATATTTTTGTCACATAACCCAGAATACATAGGCTTAACACATTTGTGTCGTAAGGGAAAAAATATATTGGGGGCATTTTCAAATGTATACACATCAAATCAATAAGATGGCAATAAACAACATTTGTATGTTTTTTGTTTATATGTATATGTGTCACATACAATTCTTAAGGTTACCATGTTTGAACATGGGCACAATGCTGAAAATTTGTGCCTGCATTTCGGAGTATGTCTGGAAAACAGGTATGCTGACCATATATGTAGGGGTGCTATTCGCACCATTGTGCTTTCCAGATCACTATGGAGGACTGTTTGAGACTATTTGTTGCAAAGGCCATTTAGGTTGATTTGTATGTGTTTTCATGCTTTTATACTCAGAGCCTTGTGGATGCCTCACATAAATGTAAGTGTTATACTGCACTGGTGATTTTAAAGTTATAATCTATATTTCAATATACTACACTCTTTTCTTCAGTCCCATTTTGTTTCAACTTCATTTGGATTCCATGCCAGTGTTGCAAAGATAGCAGCTGCATTGGGGAATTTCTTGTTTTCCCATCACTTCTTCACATGGACACTTTACAGTGATGTTTTTTCATTATTATTACATTTTCATTTCATATGGACTGTGCACAGTTGGCCTCTTGCTGATAGGTATTGCTCATTCATTTGATTGATTGAATTGCATGTTTATATATTGTTCTTACACTTGTAATGTGTGTGTGTGTGTGTATATATATATATATATATATATATATATATATATATATATAGTAGAGAGCGAGAGATTGCTTGCTACATTGTATTTCATATTTTCACTTTTTTCTAGAAAGACAATGAAGGTATGGTTTTCACCCCTGCTTCTTGTCTCCACGGACAGCAGAAAAGAGATACAACAAGTTCCTCAAGACCATTTAATTAACAACATGAAATATATCTGTTTTATACAGCCTTGCTTCCAGCAGCACTCACCTTGGACCATCATTCATTCTATTATTTGATTTACTCTTACCCTTTTCTTGATTTTCTTCACATAAGACTTGACCATCACAACAAATGATTCACCATCCACGCATTCATCCATTGTTCTGCAGAAGGATATGAAAGTCTGTGTTCTGTACTTATGAATTTAACTTGTAACCTGGAACTATAGCATGGATGATGCCATTTATCCTGAATAACACAAACATGGGATTTAGAAAAAATACTTTAAATGCATTCAAAATTTAGAGGATAACGAGGTGATAAAGTGTAGATGACTTCTCCAGTTTATCACTTCTCCAGTTCCTATGTTTTCTATGTATCCTATTCACTAAGATATCTAAGTTGAAGAAATCTTACTGCATAGGCTCCATAGAATAACATAGGAATTGGAGAAGTGATAAACTAGAGAAGTCATCACCTCTTTATCAACACTTTATCACCACTTAGTGAATCTCCCCTAGGCTTCTTATGTACAAAATCAGTGTAATATAAAAATGTAAAATACCTTGTGGCACTCTAAAATCGAATGTTAATGTTTTAGGTATATATACATATATATATATATATATATATATATATATATATATATATATATAATTCCAGTCCAGGTTTTGGTAAGCACACCCAAAGAAAAAACACACATTTAAAATTGCTGGAGTGCAACCAATTTTGACCAAAATAGCTAAAAGCAAATATACAAAGTATTGGTGCACATCCAAATTTTCATCACTATTAACCCTTTACTCTGCGGCATTATGCCTGCATATCACTACTAAATTAAAGATGAGGATTTAGTTACATTATATCGCCATAGAATGCTAAGCTTGCCACCAATGCCAAGGTACCTCATTTTGGCAAGTACCTAACCTTAATATGCTTTGTCTTATGAGCTGGAGAGATTCAGCTCATAAGACAAAGCATATTAAGGTTAGGTACATGCCAAAATGAGGTACCTTGGCGTTGGTGGCAAGCTTAGCATTCTATGGCCATATAATGTAACTAAATCCTCATCTTTAATATAGTAGTGATATGCAGGCATAATGCCGCAGAGTAAAGGGTTAATAGTGATGAAAATTTGGATGTGCACCAATACTTTGTATATTTGCTTTTATATATATATATATATATATATATTTTAAGTTGGTTTGTCTTAGAATTGCACCACTCTTACTTAGTATATAGGCCTTCTAGTGTTTTAAATGCTTGATTTTTAACTGTTTCCTTCCTTAGGCTTGACTGTTAATTGTGGAGTCTAATAATGAATGCTCAGTTTATAGTTTAGTCTGGTGTGCATTGTTTAATGGGGAAGTACTTTAGAAAATGATGCATAGAAATGTATAAGTATTATTAATCAAGGTAAAGACGTGCCACTCTGGGGAAAACTAAGTGCACCACAGGTTTGAAATGAAAGGTCCATAAATTCCCATTGATGTAATAGGTAATTTTAACTATTTCATTGGGTCCAGGTTGCTCAGTCCTGCTATATACACTTCCCCACATACTCCATCTCTCTTACCAGCATCATCATCTATACCTTCACATTTAGTGCACCATTGGCCTTTACCTATGACAACCCCAATGCATTTCATATGTTTACCTTCCACAGTGGTTGGTTTACCAGTGTCTTTTCCAGTGAGTTTTTTTAAAGATACAGTAGACATAAGGTATCATAACTGACACAATTTCTAGCCATGACATGCAAATGGTCTTCCTTTTGGATTAGTAAAAGTGAACTCCAGTTTATGATAAAATTAAATATTTTAATATTAATATTTCTTATTAAAAAATTAATTATATGTTTTTATGAAAGTGTACAATGTTACACAGAAAGAGAAAAAATAAAATAAGAGATATGAGAGGTTAACAGTTATTCAGGTGTGGGTTAATTGAGACGTGTTTTGAAGGAGCACGATGGTGATTTTGACTGGATAATTAATTTGTATTGATTAACCTGGATATATGTTTAAAACCCTCTGGGTTTGGGAGAGCATTCAGCCTATGAGTAAGTCCTAACGGACGAAACACGTTAGGTGGACTGACTCTCATTTAGAACAACTTGCATTGATACATTGTACCTGTTTTTATGGACTTTAATAAAGAATAACAATATATTTGAAAATATCTGGGAGTGAAGGTCGTTTGTTCCTGGTGGATCTGTTGAGCACCCTTTCCCTGTTGTCTTCTCTTATGAGCTCCACATTGAATTGCAAAATATAGCACGTTAACTATGCTAAGTTTCCCCTTACAAATTGCATTTCAGGGCTGTATTTCTTACTAGACAAAGTAGTCATGTACCTAGGGTTCAGAGGCGTAACTAGAAGCCACCGGGCCTTGGTGCAAAAAATCTCCACACTGTCTCCACATTGCCCCTAATCTCCACATAGCCTCCACATTGCCCCTATTGACCCCCTCCCCAATGTCCATCTCCTACCTCCCTGGTGGTCCAGCAGTGTGGCAGGAGAGGTCTGGGCCTCCTTCTCCACAGACCTCTATACTGTTGGAGCTCCCATGCGGTCCTCTCTTCAGTAATGCAGAACACTGGGAGATGATGTCATCTCCCAGAGCTCTGCATTACTAGAGTGCTGAAGAGGGAGCTCAGCGGCTAGAGGTCTGGGCCGAAGAAGGCACTCAGGGTGACTTCTATTGTTATGTCACTGCTATGGTTGTCATGGCGGTAAGGGGTACCAGGCTGCCAGTTACTGCAGCTAAAAATTTAAAGTTAAAGGGATAGTAATGTTTCACGAAAAAAGAAGCTCAGAATAATCTTCATAGTATTTGGACCATGGAGAGTGTTATTTCCATACTGTCCGAGTTGTAGTTCAAGAGAATAATAGAATGATAAAGTATCCCCCCTCCCGCCCCTTTTACTGATGTGACACTGCTCACCTCAGAGCAACAAGACTGTCCAGATGGATTGCAGTAAGGGACAGTCTTCAGTGAGCATAATGAAAAACCTGTCAAGGGGGGCAGGGTTTTCCTTATGCTCACAGTAAGAAGATTGTCCCTTGCTGTGACCTGTCCGGTCAGGAGACCAGATTACACATCTGAGGGGAGGTGGCTTACACTAGGTAAAATGGGAGGGAGGAGGATACTTTATAATTCAATTACTCTTGAACTACAACTCTGATCGTATTGAAATAACACTCTCCATGGCCCAAATACCACAGAAATTAATCTGAGCTGCTGTTTTTGTGTAACATTACTATCACTTTAAACCCATTTACAGCAAAATACTATGCATTTGTGCAAATCCACAACATGGAATTCCATTGGTTTGCATTTCACAGAACTACATGACCGGGAATTATATGTTATGACATCACCTGTTGGCCACACAAAGAAAAGGTCCTACTTATCTTATTGTATTAGATGTTTAGAAGCTAGAGAAAAGTATTGGAGACCTCGCTAGCATTCAAGAGGTTAACCCTTTAAAGACCACAGGGGTGTGCAATGGATTTCAAAGCCCTTTTATACTTTTCTAAAGGTCAGAATACTAATCTTAGCTTTCTATCTTTAATGAAAAGTGTTTTTGAAGCATGGGCCAACAATAATAAGAATCATATAGTATAGCATGAAGCAAACTAGATAAAAAACAAAACCTTGCATGACCTTTCACTAGAAACAGGTAAGGAAAAAGGTTAATTGAGGAGTAATAAATATTTCACGGATATAGGACTTCAATCTAGTTCTCTCCTCCTTACTGCTTTCTGTACCATTCCATGTTTCCTTCTCATTTTGTGGACTTCTACTTACTGAACCTCTGATAACTAGAACTTTTCTTTCCCAGAATTTTAAAATTCTCACCTATGGTAAATGTTTGAGTCCATTTCTATTCTAAACATTCGAAAATATCAACTTAGAAGATTATTTATTCGACATTTGGTACAGAATTACAAAATCAGATGATTATATGAGCTGGTCAGAATAAAGACACTCAAAGAAGAAGCTAAAACAATAGGCCTTATGAATAAAGGCAAACACCAGGTTTAGTGGGAGCCTAGCAACACTGCTGAAACAGATATGTTTTTAATAGGGATGTGAAACCTGAGGCCTTCCATGTGTTTGGAACTGCAATTTGCATCATCCCCAGCCAGCCAATGGGGCAGATCCGGAGAGCTGCTAGCATTCAGGAGGGTAATCGTTCCTTTTAAATCAAAGTTTTATTTTTCCCCTGTCGTGCAGATGGTTTGCTCCAGAATTTCTCCTGTGCGTATCCTATATATTAATTCACTAGGATGTTTGTCAGAAGCCGTTATGCACAGTAGAGACTGCCCGAATGCACAGAATGTTGGGAGTTCTGTGCTGGGAGCATTCTGTGCTTTCGGGTAGTTTCTACAGTGCATGACTGCATCGGTGGCAGGACGCAGAGCAGGACCGGCCTCTTAACACTTTGAGTGCCAGAGGGGTATGCAACGCATTGCTTCGGCACTCAAAGAGTTAACATCACCCGGATCTTGGCCCGTGTACATGGGCTTTTACACCAGTTTTTAATAAAAGGTATTGAATTAGAAGACATACCCTTTACTCTTGTAAGCTCAAAATGTAATATGATCAGGTGATTTAGAAATGCTGTGAAAAGACACTTATAGGGGAAAGACAGACTCTGAAAGAGACTTTGATTCTTGGGAAACACCGTTTTGGTTGGAGGCATTGGCCATTCAATGGTAAGCAACCCACCACTTCACCCTTTGAGTGCCAAAGGGATGCACAACACATTGTAAAGCAATTAGTTATGCACCGCTCTGGCATTTAACCCTTTCAGTGCCCGAGGGGGGGTACGCAACGCATTGCACTCCTCTGGCAAGGAAAGGGTTAAGGGGTTCAAGAGTGAAAATGGTCATACAATTAAAACAGCAGGGCTGGATGGTGCCTCTGGTATAACAATATGTCCCTATAGATTACATCCTCCTATATAATAATTCTCTAATGTATGTTTGTCGGAAGCTGTCATGCGCAGTACAGATGGCTGCACGTGCTGCAGTCATGCGCAATACAGACTGCCCAAGCCGCAGCTGATAATGGAGCGGGGTGCTCCAAATTCAGACCATAGTCCTTTCTGCACACCGAGCTCCCCCCATCCATTATAAGCCACGGCACGGGCAATCCCTACTGTGCATGACTGCAGCGAGGCCGTTGCTGCCTGGCACTGTGACCCGTGTACATGGGCTGTGTTCAACTAATTTTTCATAATTAATCCTCTTTCATTTTTCACTGCAAAGTTAAAACACACTGGATAGTGGTACCATCAAGCCACACAAGCTAGTGCTGATCCATCAGCTTAGAGAGAGGTTAGGGTACCTGCAGATCTCCAGCTCTTGTTGATCCACAACCTCCATCATTTTCAGTCATTCATTGGTTGCCTGAAGATGATGGGAATTGTAGTCAAGCAACAGCTGGAGACAACAGTTTGCATATACCTGGATTGGTGGAAACATTGCTCTCAGCAGGTCATAATGCTGCTGAAGCTACATCCCTGGTGTCCGTTCCCTCTCCATGGCCAATGGTTTGATTAAAGGAGCAGTACATTTTTTTTATGAAAAAACATACATTGTAGGGCATTTCCTGTTGTAACATGAGGGTGTTCCTATGTTGACAGATTCATATTTCCAGAGTAATTAAGTTTAAACCCCTGTTTCTTTACATTAACAGTGCCCTGTAGTGGTCAAATTCAAATTAGTTCCCCTGATACATTCTAATGGAGAGGAAAGTCAGTGACTTACAGTTCTCCATAGAATGTGATAGTAATTCGCTTCCTGTCAGAACTATCAGGAAGTAAACACACAGTAAATCCACTTGTGATTATTTGAACTCTTGTAACTTCTGAATAAAACAACTGACAGCAGTGAGGGTTGCCTTGTTTTACTCAGCAGGAAAAGATATATAACGTATACATTTTCATGAAAAAGTTTACTGCTCCTTTAATGGTAAAATTATGTGCTGTCAAGAGTACACGTGTGATGGACTGTGATGGAAATGATAAATAGCAAGCAATCTAGTCTTAAAGTGGGCTCATCACCCTAAAATAAGTTAAGCTAATTTTAAAGAGGAATAAAAGCCACCTAAATGTTGTGCTAGCCATTTGTTTTTAATATAAATCTTTTTTAGAAATGAATCTGTAGTGATGCTTGCACAGTAAGGCATTTTAGGACCATATTACTGAACACTATGCAATTAATGAATCTAGGCAGCACTTCTGCAAAACGCATTTATCTAACAAATAGAAACCTCCAGTATGTGAAAAGATATTTCCAGTGTGTTAAGATTTGTTGTGATGGGGGTTTATTTATATAGAATGCCCCTTGTATATTCCTGTACATCTCGCACTTCACTTAATGTATTCGCTCCATTCCTATTTCTTGTAAATGCTCTGAAACAAGTCTTCTTTGGACATCTTTCCTAATTACCGGAATCATTACAGACTGTACTGAGACTGGTGTTTCAAGGGGAATGGAAATAGGTAGCATGGGCGACAGTTTCTTGGACCTATTAGCTACATGATTTGTACCTATATTGAAAATATCCTGTTGGGCTACTTGCATCCTAGACTACAGCTGCAGTGAATCAGTGTGAACAGAGGCAGAACAGCTCTGTCTTCAATGCAAACATGCTCTACTGATTAACCAATAGAGACTGATGTTCTATAGAGCAATACAAGGGCAAACCAACTACACCGTAGGTGACAAATAAAAATTCCTATTGATTTAACCCTTTGAGTGCCAGAGCACTATTTAATGCATTGGTGTGCAATGCGCTGGGTACCTCTATAGCATTCAAAGGTTTAAAAGGGCAGTACAGGGTCCATGCACGATCATTTTAAATCCTCGCTATGTCTGAAAAGCTATTGTTTCCATAGCTCAAAACGCCTCGATTTTGTTCTGATTTGATCTGCAGATCATGGAGATCTGCAAGGCTAGGTAATGTCAGTGCTTCACTTATGGCTCATGAGACATTGCTCTCATCCTTATAGAAGCCCATTGATGGTGGATTCACAGTCTATAGATTTCAATACATAGGACAGCAATCGTCATGCCCGGGAACCTTGAAAACAGGCTGACTCTGAGATCTTTAAAATATTAACCCTTAAAGAGCCCAAAAACATATTTCTGGACAATATGTCCCAACTTCCCCTAACCCACAGGTGCTCCAGTCATTCCCCAGTGAACCTTTAACATGAGATCTCACCACTTGTACATACACAAGACAAGCAGTACTCCGCCCACAGATTAAGAGACTAAGGCCTCGATTCAATTGAGGCAGATAAAACAGCTGGTAGGGCAATATTGTCTAATGGCCCTACCAGCTGAAACCACAGAAAAGGGCTTGTGACCAAACGTCTGTTTTGTGTTTTAACTTCCCAAAACACCACTAAATAGTGTGAATAATGGGAACATCAAAGAAAAAAAAGCTAAACATCAGTGCCTGACACAATATCAAGCTCCGATCGTAAACTCAAACACAGTCACCCTTCCAAACACTAATCCTACACTACCCCTAACAGTAAAGTGCAACAATACAACCCCTAACACTAGCCTAACACCCAGGTCGGTGCTATAGTGGAAATATCTTTCAGTATGGGAATGCCTTTTATTTATGGAAACAAAGAAAAAACATTTAATTTACATGGAATAGCTGAATATTATTTTTAAAGGATATGCCACTCTGCAATTAACCCTTTGAGGGCCAGAAGGCTTCCCTTCCGGGACTCAAAATGTTAACTCAGGCATATCATGGGGGTATTTTTTTTTTAATTACTTGCATTGACGTCATATTTTATTTTACAGGAAAGAAGAAACAGAAGATAAGATGAAAGAAGAATAAAAGAAGGAAGACTGAAGAAGACATGCAGTAGCTGACCGGGGTGATGAAGAGTCTGCTGGACATCAGGACTACTGGTAAATGTTGCTTTTCAGCGCTGTTTTTAACTTACTCGGATTAACCCTGTGAGTGCCAGTGGGGTAAACATACCCCACTGGCACTCATAGGGTTCATTCTACTAATATTTCACACATTTTGGGAGTGATTTGGATGTATTTGTGCTTAGGGCCCCATATCAATACATTCCTTGTGACTTAGGTTTTTTTAAGCTTTTTTTAATTTTCAGTTCTTGCATCGGCAAGGAGATTGAAAAATTATAAAATAAAATAAAATTAAATGTAATGTCTTTGTTTCCAGAAATAAAAGGCATTCCCATGATGAAAGATATTTCTGCGGCCAAAAAAAAAGACGCTCCCTTGCTGAAATATATTTCTACTCCCAAAAAAATTGGGTGAAGATTTTCACAAGTTAAAGTGGGTCCCTTCATGGATCCTAGTGCATAACACATGGAATTGAATGGCATATTTAGGCTTTTTCTTCACACCACAGGTAATTGAATAGCTTACCATGTTTGAAAAAATACTGTTGGCTGGTTTTTGTTTTTTTTTAATCGGGGGGGGATTGAATGATGCCCTAAAGGAGCAGTTCATTGGTGCAGGTAATATATATGGGTGGACAAAAAGTCAGAAAAATTTCCTGCATGACTTTTTGCAAAAAAACAATGATTTCTCATTTTTTCGCAAAAGTCTTCTGCTTTTCTCCACTGCAAAAGTTTTCTGCTTTTCGCCACTGTCAACAAATTGTTTGCCTATGTATATAATATAATATATAATCTGAGAAGGCTAGCTTACATCTGATATAATAGATATATATACACCACAATCATGTTTGTGTCAAATGTAAGCTAGCCTTCTCAGATTATTGATACACTTTACTTATTGGTCATAGCAGTGGTTCCAAGTGTGGTAGATGGTAGAAACCCTTCTTCACATCCCTCCTCCTCCTCGTCATCTGTGCTGCTGTTAATACATTTGGCTTGGCTTTCTCTGTCATGTGTGGTTTCTGCTACCTGATACTGAGATGGTATGCGATGTTTGTTCATTTTTAGGAATATTTGTCTTCCAGCATTGCTGCTTTATAGTCGTGTCCTACAGTTATTCACAATGTAACCAGCTGCACTGAAAACCCGCCGAGACTCAACACTTGCTGGAGGACAACTAAGGGTTTTCACTGCAGTACGTGTCATATTCCACAATGCAAGACTTCACTCTATCAATTAGCATCTCTACTCGATCAATTAGCATACTCTATGTCAGAATCCAATTCCTCAGAGAGATGCTGCTGATCGTGAAAAACTGCTGATGGTGCTTTGGCAGAAATTCTGAAATGTTATGTTTAAAGTGATGGTCCAGCAAATTGGCAAGAATGTATCCTCATTGCTTTTAATGAACACTATGCAAGGATCTTGTTCAAAGCACGCTTACATGTCATTTACCAGCTGGTGAATGTCTGTGTTGTCATTATGGAAGATTTCTCAGCCATGCTTCTCATTTTTTTCCTGCAATAAATATATCAGGGGTAGAATTTCATTAATTCCTGCCGCTATGCAACTCACCAGCATGGTTTCCTCCTCATAGGGTTTCAGCAGCTCACATACATCACACATTAGTTGCCACTGGACAGTTGACAAAGTGGCTCCCTCCAAAGACTTCCAGTTTTGCATAGTGTACTTGCTAATGGCCTTATTCTGCTCGTACAAATGCCCTAGCATGTACATGGTGGAATTCCAGCTGGTAGGGACCTCCATTTTCAGCTGGTGATGGGGTAAGTTGTTATGCTCGTATATGGAATATAGAACACTTCGTACACTATAGGACAGACTAAAATGGGCACAGAGTTTGCAGGCGATATTAAGCATCTCCCTGAGGGTTTCAGATTCTGCCAGGAATTTGGTCACAACTAAATTTAACACATGGGAAGCAGGGCACATGCACTATATCGCCTATTTTCACGGCAGGGAATATGTTGGCGTTGTCATCAGCAGACACAAAACCAGCTTTTAAGGAGCGGGGTACAAGCTATTCATCTATCACCTGCTCTAGTTTACTAAAGACATTAACAGCTTTGTGGGACTGTCTCTCAAAACTCTGCATGCACAAGCTGGCATGTCGATAGTGTGGGCTATCCTGCTCACGTCAGGGTCCCAGTAATCTTTCCGTCACCTAATATTTAGATTTTATTTATTTTTTGTACCGTTGTCCACCCTATGTTATTACTGTCCAAAAATAAAATTATAACTAAAAAACAATATCAACAACTTCTTTCCCCAGACTTCCACAGCACAGAGATAATAACAGCAAGATCAGCAATGAAATTGCTTGGACCACAGCTGCCTATGTCTTTCAAATCAAATCAAATTAGTCAGACAGAATGTTGGGGTATTTGGGGTCAACCTCCTTTGCTCCCTTCTCACACCCCCAGACTCCCCCAGCACAGAGATAATAAGAACCAGATCAGGAAGGAGCTTGGATCACGTCTCCTTGTGTCTTGTCAGTCAGTTACACTGAATTATGGGGTCAATCTCCTTTCTCCCTTCTTCTCCCCCAGAGTGCCAACTGAGTACCCTAATACAGAGAACAAATGTCCTAACTAAAAGACTCCCTAAACTAAGTTTCATCTCTACTTTATTTACCTATCGTCTCTATCTCAAAATGTGCTGCTTGCTCCTCTCACAAGCACAGAACGGCATGCTGTGACAGCCTGACACCCTTTTATATGCCTGCAGGAAAAGAAGAGAAAACTGCCATGTGGTGGGGAGAAATTCAGTCTTCCTGTTGATTTCAATACAATGAGCAAGGTGAAAAAAAAGCAGGAAGACAACTTTTCACTTGAAATTTCCCACTAGGCAGGAAGTGTCATTTCTTGCCTATTTTGGTTTGAGGCAAAAATATTCGCACATCCCTAGTCATATAGCAGATGACACTGGACTTGTTCAACCTGAGAATATGATCCTTCACCCTGAGACCCTGACATTTAGGTTAAATCCCTCAGATTCAGGGTCAAACCCAGAGAGTTCCCAAAGATGGCAATCTCTCACAAGCACCAAGAAAGAGAGATGACATCACAACAGAGGAGTTTTGACCTATGGGAACTCGGTTCCCATAGCTCCTGGAACAAGGCCAAGGAATTCAAAGAATCTTCTACGGACCCTATACTGACCCTTCAAATGGGACCTTTAATCCCTTTGAATGCTTGAGAGGTCTCCAACGTATTGCTTCGCATTGCGTTGGAGACCATGTTGACATTCAAGGTCCCGTTGAAATCCAAGAGCAGTCTGGTAATGCTGTTGACCTTTGGAGCTGTTGACCTTCCCCAGAATTCTTCCACTTTCCTTGTGCTTATGGTCCTAAGACAATCTAAAAATTTGAATGAATTGGAGACACAGTGTGCAAAGAAAATGTGTCAGAGGAATGTACAATCCTCTATTGCATCTCTTTTTCTGCATTTGTACATTAGATTAAAAATCATGTGCCTGTCCCAAGGCTTGTATCCAACAGCCTTTTAATGCATACTTGCACACCCAACTCCTTCAGTGATAAGACTTTAATATAAGCAATCCAAATACTACCCATGTAGCATGTGCATTCCCTCAGTCTGTCTAGGGTGACCACATTTCAATTCTGCCATTCAGGGACACTGCGGAGAGAAGAGCGCACCACAGAGTTCTAGACACTGGAGGGAGAACTGCCCTTTGATTGCTTTGTCAGAAAGTAATGCCTGTTGTGGGCTAGAAAATATACATCAAGCCCAAAGCCTTAAACTAACATCACAATACAACAAAATTACACTGCAGCTCCCGATTGATGCCCGGATCAAGGCTCAGTTATCTCCCTAGTGTTTTGAGCTCTGTCTGGAGGCCATTTTGTTGTAGCCCAGTAGAGGCTTCACTTCCTGTCACAGTAGGCAATGGACAGTTCTCCTTCTAGTGTTTAGAACCCTGTGCTCTGGAGTCTTCATTCCGTGACTTTGTATTGTCCCAGAAGGGGGATACCCAGGACAAGGGACATACACATAAAATCTAGGACTGTCCGGCGCAATCACGGACATGTGATAACCCCAAATCTGTCTGACCCTATTGGTCCTTATTGAGATTTCTAAGCTAGTTAAAGATGTCTAAATTATTTACGCTTTAACCTCTCGAAGACCTGAGAGATGTGCAACTCATTGCTTTTCAATGTATTGCATACCCCTCTGTTCTTCAGGGGGGGTTAAAGATCAGATAAGATATGCTTCACACATGTCTCTGGACCTTAAAGTGTTAATAACTATGTCATAAAAAACCTTTTTACATATAATCTGTTTTACATTTCCAAGTCAGAAATGAGAACCTTCCATCAGCCTGACAGCTCAACCTTAATATCAAATATTTATATATCATATTAATGAAACTAATGAGGTGAAATAACAGTATTCATATGAGAAAATAAAACTCTATGAATGATTTTCATTAGGACAATGTACTTTATTCCAGCATTTGAAAGTCTAAGGGAATTCCCATTGGGCTAAATTAATCAGATGAAAATTATTGCCATTTATAATCAAAACTTGCTCAATAATTTGCCTCTTTCCTGCATTTAATTATAACTTCTTCTCAGAGGGGATCAAAGACTAGTAGTGATTATCTTTCCTTTCAAGCTTCTGTCAATGGCTTAGGTATTAAAGATGACAGGTTAAGCATCTTTGGAAAATCCCATTTTATGATAAAAACTAACATATGTAATGGTTTGAAAAGATGCAAATAATCCTATTGTGCAGTTTATTTTAAGTGACAGTCAACATCCTTTTTGAATTTAAATATTCTGCAAGTGCATAATATGTAAATTGCCCATACTTTATTATTTTTTTCACCTGTACCTATATTTTTACACTAATATGACTCTGACAGTGAGCTCACTGTTTTTCTGTTTCCACTGAACTCACTGTCAGATGCAACATCAGCATGTTTTAGTGGAGGCAGGCTTTTCACTGTATCATTGTCCCTGATTTCACAGTCCCTGACAGAATAGTCTCTGATTCAGTGAGCTTACTCTCAGGGACATAAAAATGCAAAATAAATAAATAAATAAATAAATAATAAGTGAAGATTAAAAAGTATGGGCAATTTGACTTTACATATTAAGCACTTGCAGCAGGTGTAAAGTCAAAAAAGAGACTTGGTCAGATGTTACAGTTCAAAACGTCTGCATTTGTTTCTAGGGGCCATATGTTCATAGAATAGTAGAATAATTCCAGGGTAAGCTAATTGAACCACATGGGAGGCCTAATAATTCCCATTGATTTAAATAAGGCTTTTAACTCTTTGAATGTTAGAAAGGTCTCCAGTGCATTTCTTTGCAATGTGTTGGACACATCTCTAGCATTCAAGAGGTCAAAAATCCCATTTAAAGCGGAACTTTCAGATAATAGCAAGTCACCATGCATTCATTAAATGCATGGCGACTAGCTTGAAAATAGATGTCTTACCATAAAAAATACATGTGTCTAAAGGAATCCGTCCCGTTTGGAGATCGGAACGGAGGCTAGAGAGCAGACTTCGTGTCTGTGCGCATGCGGTGTCAGTCCCGGTCTCCATAGAGTAGACTGCTTAGCACCATATGGTCACCAGAAGGGACTGACAGCGCAGGCTCACAGACCGCACTAACCTGCCCGTCAGTCCTGAAACGGGACGGATTAATTTAGACACATGTATTTTTTTACGGTAAGACATCTATTTTCAAGCTAGTCGCCATGCATTAAATTAATGCATGGCAACTTGCTATTATCTGAAAGTTCCACTTTAAATCAAACAGTGGGTTTGCCCCAGAATAATTCCACTCTTCTTTTGATCATAAATTCCTTCTGGGGGGAGTAGTTTTCCATTTTGAAAGTTTGGATCATGAGGTTTCAGAAATGCGGTTACTCACAATTGAGTGAAAAGTGGAATGTCATTATAGAATAAGTGGCCTTAATTTGTATAGCAGAAGGGCTTGCCTAGGAAGGTGTCCTTCATACAGTAATCATGTATATTATCGATATGCCTTTAAGTTTTCACTGGAAATGTGCTGTAATCGTGACAGTGAGTGGTTCAAATGAACCATGTGAAAACTTGCTCTATTGGTTACTTTATCCAGACAATTTACACTTGCCTACGATTAACAATAAGGGTAATGCATTGGACATTTCCCCCCCCCCACCCCGGCACCCACAGGGTTCAACTACCAGAAGATTAAAATAGAGCTCAATAAATACAAGCAGATGCAGACACATGTATACATGTGTCACAGTGCCTTGGAGATCTCTCTAGTATTGAGGGGGTTAAAAGTCCCATTGAAATCAAAAGGTTTGTCCCCTCCCCTGTGGTGCAGTTGCCCCACTCCTTCCTAATATGTCAGCATCACTGACTAGTTGATTAGGTTACACAGAAGCAGTGGTAACATTGCATTGACTAATTGCTTTATGGTACTACAGATGAGGGAAAATGTGAACTCTTTGATTCAAGAGGTTAAAAATCCCATTTAATTAAATGGAAATGTGTAATTGTATTATAATTGTTCTCTGTGTTGCAGTTGGTTTGCCCCTGAATTGCACACTTAAAAAAAAAAAAAATAAGGCCCATTCTGTTCCTATCTCTGACAATGAAAGTGACGATACAGTCTCAGGATGTTCACAGTTTAGGTAACCATGGTACAAGCATCTATTGCTCAGATACTACATCAGGAGGATCTATCATGGGAATGTACTGTTTTAATTAATAATTATATCACTGTACAATGATGAAGTGTTAATAACAGCTCCATGAATGGAACCTTTAATCTGTTCATTACAGTAGGCAGTCTCAATGCATTGGAGAATATTAGTGAGAATCAATTTCAGTCTAAAATAATGCATTTCTGGTGGACAGACTGTTGTCACTGGAAACCAAGTTTCCCAGTGAAACAGAAAACATACTGGTGGTGTAAACGACTGCATGACATGGCCCTGATGAACAAAACCAATTTCCAGCCAGCTATTAGACCACTGATACTGCCTGACTGAGCAGAGACTTATGAGCGCTCATTTTTAAATCCTCCTGTCCTGAATAAGGAAGATAAATAAAGAGATGCTGAGGTTGCTAAGCAACCCAGATACTTGGCACTTCAGCATGCATCACAAAGACATGTCACTAAGACAGAAATCCTTAACCATGTGCATGCCCCCTTTCAAGTGAAACTCCTAGTCTCATTGGGTGCCTACACTGGCATGGCATACACATTGTTTGGACTGTTTAGCCAAGGAAGGATAATTGTCATTGTGTTACAAAACCCCTTGTAAATGAAAATGTTAAAAATCAAAGTTAACCCCATGAGGACCCACAGAATTCAACATATTGTGAAGCAAGCATCACATACCTTCTGGTCCTCAGTAAATTAATGGGCTTGTTTGCAGGCAAACGTTTAACCATTTGAGGGGGTTTTTTTTGGGGGGGGTTATGCACGAACATCCTTCTTATAATTGTTGAATTCATTTTCAATAGAAAAGAATGCTGTTCATATGGCGGGCGCTAAGCATACCTAGGCCTTTAGTTTTGTAAAGTACACATAATAAATGTAAGTTATGGGCAGCTGAGAGATGTGCAATGGTACCTCTAAGGTGTGAAATCCAACACTGAAAGATTTAACAGCGTAATTAACCCTTTGATTGCCAGCGAGCTATAGAACTCATTATATTGCAATGTGTTTGATACCTCTCTGGCACACAAAGGTTTAAAAACTGCAAGGATGTACCATGTGGTTTACCTTAGAACAAACGTTGGTGGTGACCTGTGTTCCAATTAAGAACGGCTATTTCCCTTGAACATGCTGTGAGCAACTGGAGGCAGGGCTCACAGCAGGGGGGATGTACTAATATGATTTCAAGATAAAAAAGGTGCTCAGATTTATTTGTTTTCTGCTTTGTCTGCCTAACAACTTTTTAAAAAACTTTTCTAAGCCTAAAATTATCTTTTTATTGCCTCTACCCCGAGGGGAGGGAAATGCTGAATGTATGGGATTTTCAGGGCAATTAACTCCTCTGCAACACCATTTACTAAACAAGACCCAGAGGACACTAGCATCGTTTTACACAATTTCCTTGTGGATGGTACTGGTGAGGTGATCAGAGCTTGCTGACTCTGATTTAACAGCAATGAAGTGCTATACTAATATGCACTAAAGTGATCATATTTTCTTATGAGCACCCCAAACTGCCATGGAGGGTAATGCAATAGTACAGAAAATAATCAGCTGGAGTATTTGTACATTGCCTCAATAATACCAGAGGGTTATTCACTAAAGCGTGATAAAAAGGTGATAAAGAGGTGATAAAGAAGAGATGACTTCTCCAGCACTGGAGAAATATTAGTGCATAAGCTCCAAAGAATAACATAGGAATTGGAGAAGTGATATCACTGGAGAAGTCATCTCCACTTTATCAGTCTTAGTGAATATCCCCCCAGGTCACTGTTTTTTTAACCCTTTTGTATCCCAGAGAGGCACGCAAAGCATTGCTCTGCATTAACTGCCATCATTTGCTTAACATTTTAAGACCAGAGTTGTGTGCAACACATAGTGTTTCATACCTCTCTGGTCCTCAAGGGATTAAAATATATTATTCGTGTTGGGACACATCTCAGATGGGCTTAGTAATACCTACTCTAGCATAATATTTAAGTGATCTTTAAAACTTTATCAACAGTGGCGCCATTGAGCAGCAAGCAGCTGAGCACGAGGTCTGTGCGGGCTCAGTCGGTTCTGTGGTAGTAATGCAGAGCGCTGGGAGATGACATCATCTCCCAGCGCTCTGCATTACTGAAGGACCGTGCGGAAGCTCCTGCTAAAGAGGTCTATGCAGGAGACCTCTCCTGCCACGCTAGCCAGCAGCCGCTGGACCACCAGGGAGGTAGGAGATGGGCACGGGGGTGTCAGCAGTGGAGGCAATGTGGCAATTGTGGAGAATTTGGGAGCAATTGTGGAGGCAATGTGGGGCAATTGTGGCAATGTGGGGACACTTGTGGCAATATTGGGGCAATGTGGGGGCAATTGTGGCAATGTGGGGACACTTGTGGCAATGTGGGGGCACTTGTGGTAATGTGGGGGCACTTGTGGTAACATTGGGGCAATGTGGGGGCAATTGTGGCAATTTGGGGAAAATGTGGTGGCAATTGTGGCTATTGGGGGCAATGTGGAGGCTATTGGGGGCAATTGTAATGATTGGGGGCAGTGGGGGGCGCAATGTGGTCAGGGGGCCCATGGCAATTTTTGCACCAGGGCCCGGTGGCTTCTAGTTACGCCTCTAATTATCAAAATATATTCAGTGGATTAAAGGTAAAACTAAGAAGTACAGATGACATATAAATACAGTCTATTGTGGGGTGTGTTTAGTCCATGATGCAAATATAGTATTTTTTCCTTGCTCTTTACAGTTATAATGTTGATCAAACAGATTGAGAGTAAATACATTAAGGACAAAAAGGCATCCATGTCAAAGCACCAACAAAACTAGCACAACTTTATTTCTCTAAAGAGCCAAACAAATCAATTAAATTCACTAAATCCATCAAAGAAGCCACTTATACTAATGTTGTTTTAATGTAGGTATGATGTTCACTTACATGTGAGCTGTCTATTTAATTATTTCTCTGCAACACTCTAATAGGCAGATGATCATTTCAAAGCACTTGACTGTTTATGCTGTGTCTGGTAATGTACAAAGGAAACCTTCCTGGAATGTATACAGCACCAATGAGGGATTAAGGACCAAATTAAAGGCTTTTTCAAAAGGGAGGTCACACAAAGAGGGAAATGTTGTAAGATCTTATAAAAATGACCAGATTATATTACCAGTCTTAAGTTTACTTCTGAGTTTATTTCCACATAGACTATAATAGGATTTTAATTAATTGAGGACAAGGGATAAATATGTGCAATGAATTTCAAAACAAAATGTTTCATATCCCTATGGTTTTCAGGGTGTTAACAGATAGAATACTCATTCAGAGGGTATAGAATCCATCCCATGTGAGTCAATAAGGTCCCCAGTGCCCCCAGCTTTTCTCCCTGTAGTAAACTATTGTTCCTTACACTTACAGCCACTTTGTATGCACTTCCATCTCCCTTAGCCTCCTATCTGCCCCACTAGCCTCCTATCCTCTGGGAAAGGGTCACCCCACCTGTCTTTTGGGCTCCCCCCTCCCCCAGACAGATAGGAAGAAGATGGCCAGTGGAACCTGTCAACGTATAATGGTTTCTGGCTTATTACTGAGTCATCACCCATTTTCGATTCTCACATTTATATTTGGTATCATCTCAACTACGTTAGGTTCACACAGGCTTTTTGAAAGTGGGTAGTGGGAATAATGGTCGGCCCATGGGGTGCCAACCAGATGTTTTTGTCTGACACCCACATTGACCAGCCAATTATTCACTCAATGCTGTGACCAACACATCAATGCGACCATCCTTGTGAATTCATTGCATTCACATAAGCTAGACAGGTGCTGAAATTTTCCTGCATTCTATTGTGATTGCAGGAAAAGTTTAGCCAGCAGCTTTTGGTCTGAGTGAAGCATAGCAAAATTGCACAAGTGAGCAACCTGATCAACAGCAATGGGTAGCACTTCACATCCATGTAAGTTAGGCCTTAAAGGGATAGTAATACTTCATTTTAACTTTATTTTATTTTGTAGGCATTAAAAAAACATGAAGAATGATATAAGTCTTATCTCTGAAACCTTTATGGTTTAAGAGATATTCACAAACAAAGTATCCCCCCCCTGTTCAACTAGATCAGAAGGGAGATGCCCAGGTAGACTGCAGAGAGGGACAATCTTCAATTAAGATAATGGAAAAAGCTGAAATACTTGTCAAGGGGGGAAGGGCTTTCATTGTTTTCATACAAAGAAAATTGTCCCCTTCTGTTATCTGTACTGTCATACAACCAGACTCACATCTGAGAAGAGATGGCTTACACTAGGTAAAAGGGGCGGGGAGGGGAACTTTGCTTGTGAATATCTCATAAACCATACAGGTTTGAGAGATAAGACTTATATCATTCTTCATGTTTTTTTAATGCCTACAAAATAAAATAAAGTTAAAACGAAGTGTTACTATCCCTTTAAGTATAGGCCAGAAGGCAATTTCCATGATTAGGTGCCCACATTAGTGTCAAGTTTTGATCAGAGTTGATTATCATCATGGTAATGTTAGGCCAATGACTTGGGAACATTTGTATATGGTATTACATGAGACCATACAAGCAATACACCACTACATGCCACTAACACAACAATACAACATTACAGAGTTGGGTGCCATGATGCATTCCTTTATTAGAAAATTACCCAGAATTTTGATACCATAATATATTGTTAGAATAGACTGGAAAAGAAGAATCTTATAGGAGTTGCACACCCCACTTGTAGCCAGTGAGTTAAGTGTTATAACTCTAAGCAAGAATGGTTGTCCCATTAACCCCTTCCCGACAAGTGACTTACCAGGTACGTCACGAAAAAATGTCACTTAGTGACAAAGGACGTACCTGGTAAGTCACGGAAGTCATTCACTTTAATGGAAAAAAAAAAAAAAACCCGTCGTTAAGTGCCGGCCGCGTGCGCTCGCGGCCGGTAACTAAGGGGTTAAACACAATAGGCAGCCACCTAGTGCTTCAAATTGAAATGCGACCCTCAGCACTCTGACCACGTACACCCTAGATTACGAGCATAACCAAAACATGCCCAATCCC
The DNA here is from genome assembly GCA_037306005.1 of Rhinophrynus dorsalis. Lineage (NCBI taxonomy): Eukaryota > Metazoa > Chordata > Amphibia > Anura > Rhinophrynidae > Rhinophrynus > Rhinophrynus dorsalis. The sequence continues at coordinate 292,045,781 of CM074721.1, forward strand.
CATGAACAAAACAACGAGGTTGATGTATTAAGAAGAAATTGAGCTACTCAAGAGGTTAAAGACTCATTGAAGTGAACTTGAATTTGGGGAATTTCAAGTGAACTTGAATTTGCCCCCCAAGATGCAGTTGAATTGCTCCAGAATTACTATCATTCTTCTTAGTACATCGGCCTAATTGACACCTTTTTTAAGGTGACCAGTTTATTTACCATTTTAAAACTTTAAGGATCACAGGAGTGAGCAACACATTCAGAAGCAATCAGTGGTGTAACTATAGGGGTTGCAGGGGTCGCACCTGCAACTGGGCCCGTCACTCCAGGGGCCTGGCCGCCCCCTGCTACCCCCCCACCGCCTGGCACCCACAATATGATTATCGCTATCTTCCTCCGGCACTCTAGTAATGCAGAGCGCTGGGAGATGACATAATCTCCCAGCGTTCTGCATTACTGAAGAGGACAAGGCAGGAGCTGAACCTGCATAGAGGTCTCTCCTGCCACGCCACTGGACCACCAGGGAGGTAGGAGATGAGGGCCTTTTGGAGATTGAGGGGCATTGTGGAGATTAGGGGGCAATGTGGAGGGGAACAATGTGTTTGGGGGGGTCCAATGTGGTCGGGGGAGACCATGGCACTTCTTGAACCAGGGCCTGGAGGCTTCTAGTTACACCTCTAGAAGCAATGTGTTGCATACATATCCAGTTCTCAAAGGGTTACAGTGGACTATAATGTTCAGCTTATTTAGTCATATGGATAGTACACTTGTACTGGATATTTCAGAGGTTTATGTGTTATAGGTTAAGGGTATTTGCTGTGCCAAGTAAGAATGGATGGGCCTGGGTCAAATCAAATGCAAGTTCCCCAAATTTCCATTGATTAAAGCTGAATGCATGAGAGGTATTTAATGCATTGGAAAACAATGCGTTGGCAGCCGCTCTGGTATTTGAGGGGTCAAAAGAAACATGTACATTAATGGGAATGTTTATTGACCACTCCCATAGTCCAGTTTGCTCTAGAATTGCATTTCTTTTGCTTTATGTATAATGCCCATAACCAGGGGGATTGCAAGGTACTGTTTTGGGAAGCTAAACCCCTGGTCTCCTGTTTAAAGCCCTTTCTCTTGTTTCTAGCTTGGGACATGAAAGTGTGCCAATCTCCCTTAAGTGTTAAAGGGATAGTAATACTTCGTTTTACCTTTATTTTATTTTGTAGGCATTAAAAAAACATGAAGAATGATATAAGTCTTATCTCTCAAACCTTTATGGTTTATGAGATATTCACAAGCAAAGTTTCCCCCTCCCGCCCCTTTTACCTAGTGTAAGCCATCTCTTCTCAGATGTGGAATGCAGTCCATAGACTGGACAGATAACAGAAGGGGACACTCTTATTCCTATTAGAACAATGAAAGCCCTTCCCCTCTTGACAAGCTTTTCAGGTTTTTCCTTTATCTTAATTGAAGATTGTCCCTCTCTGCAGTCTACCTGGGCAGCTCCCTTCTGCTCAGGCTGAACAGTGTGACATCAGTAAAAGGGACAGGAGGAGGATACTTTGTCATTGAATTACTCTGGAACTACAACTCTGACAGAATTGAAATAACACTCTCCAAAGTCCAAATACTATGATGATTAATTACAGCTGTTTTTATTATGAAACATTACTATCCCTTTAAAGTAATGGTGACACTGGGCAGCACAAAACATTAATAACAAGTCACGTTGGCATAAGCCCTGGATCATTTGGGAATCTAGCAACTCACCTGCCCATAACCTTTCTGAGATTTACAAGGAAGTGGGCCAGAGGCGCAGACACTAACTTAACGAGGAGTGGGGTTTGGCAAACTGCACAGAGTGTATGTGTGTTTGTGGAGGGGGAGGTAGTAGTGTAGAAAGGACTGAAGAAAAATGATGTATTAAACCTGTAATCAGTGTTTCTCTACATTCCCGTCCAGTGTTCAGTTCTACAAAGCTAAAAGAAAGAAAGCACAGATGCTTACACAGATACTTATACAAAGCTATTTCTGGCTGAAGGAAATATCAAGGCTAAAGGAAATACTGTGTTTTCTTGAATGAAAAACACCCTGGTTGTGCTAGCGAACAGAAGGACTGCACACACAGCTATTTTACTTGTGTTCACTTCTCTTCTGAAACACACATACAGAAATGCTTTTGAACCCTTTGAGCGCCAGAGGGGTATGCAACGAATTGCTTCACAATGTGCTGCGTACCCCTCTGGCACTCAGAAGGTTAACCTTCAAATATCATGTGGTCATTGAGATCAGGATTTAATTTTCTCCCCAAAAATTTAATTATTTATTGCTTAAAAGAGAACTAAATCTTCCAAAAAATAACCCTCCACTAACGTTACTATGGATAGAAAATCCTAATAGTCCCTAAGAATTTTGTGCTTGTGCATTCAGTTATGGATGTTATGCTCATGGAGTTGCTGGTAGTTCCACAAAATGAAACAGGCAGTGTATGAGTGTACTTTTAAGGGAGAAAGGGGTTTGCAACACATTTCAAAGAAAAGCATTGCACACCCCAGCAGTCCCTAAAGGGTTAAGATTTAAGTTTGAAATCATGTGGCCCAGTGACTGTCATGTCTGCCTCCATGGGCGTGATATCCAAGATTAACTGAAGATGTTATCTCTTGAACAAAGGTACAGGGCAAATTTCATAGTGTCCATCAGGATTTAATGGCCATAGTAAGGTAAGGGGGGAATATGATTAGGAGATGTTGGTTCTCCTTTACGAAACTGTGAAAGCTGTCATGCCAGGAGTGTTCATGTTTTCTTGCTACTACATCAGATAAGGCAGCTGTGACTATGACTTGCTATGCCCAGAGTAAGCAAGGGCGAAACTACTGGTGGTGGTGCAACAAGTGCAAGGTACCAGGGCCTGCCAGAAAATGGAGGCCAACTGACAATTTGGCTTCTGTAGCCCTGACAACTCAAGTGGAGCCCATACCCCAAAACAAATAACCTCCTTTCTCTCCCAGACCCATGCTACTTCATTGGCTTCAGGGAAGGGAGTACTTAGGGAGCAGATTTGTTTTGCAGGGCCCAGGGTGGGCTATTTTGAAGTTACCATTCTGCTTGTCTATCTGTAAGAGCACCCCAGAATGCACTGAGACAACAACCTGATGAACCGTGTTGTTCACATATCAGAGTGTTGTTAGGAGTGCCAGTGTACCGCATTGTGGGTCACTCTAACAGAGACGCAGGTGGAGTGGGAATGTCAAAACTGGACTCCCCTCGGATCAACTCTATGCCCTAGATACTGCATTCCCCCAAGCACAGTGAATTCATATTGAGAGATCTGTGGCTGGGGGGACAGAAGGGTTAAAAGCCCCACTTAGATGGACAGTTCCACCTTATTTTGACTTTAAATATTCTGAATGTGCATAATATGCAAAATCACATTCCCGTGTATAAGCATCTGGCACTCAAAGGGTTAAGATGTAGTTACACTTCACAATGCTATTTAAATCAAGGGAAATATAGAGAAATTAGATGTCCCCCCTAAGGTGCAGTTGGTTTGCCCAAAACTGTTCAACTTCTAAGTATGTAAGCCATATTGTGTCTGTGACCATATAAATCTTAATCTACATGCTTTGGGCTGCTGTTTCTGGTGCAGAATATCACAAAGTCTGATATATCTAAGTGAATCCTCTAGTAGTTTTCTGTTTGGAAGAAATATCGAAGTAGTGCTGTGAAATGTCTTCTTTTCTAGGTGTCTGATTTTTAATTCAGCTCTGATCACTGTAACTTTTAATACTGTTACGGCAATCTTTCCTAAACTAGATATGAAATAACAATGTCCTTTTTTAACCCCCTGGGATGATAGAGTCATCTTTACAATCCGTTGGTGAAAGCTATATTTCTTTTTTTCATCAGTTTTTTGTTTTCATTCTACATCTACTCCCCTGAGAGAAGGCCTGACTGATAAAACCAGGGCTGCCTTGTGGGCCTCCCGTGGACCAATGGGGCAGCAGAAAGAGAGTGTGAAGACACACTGCTGATGTTCTTTCATTGGCCCTGCAGGAAGAGATTAAACTTTAAGACTGAAGTGTCATAGTTCAGCCATTTTGGAACTGTAAAATGTGCAGATTATTGTCTTTTAAAAATATCAAAATTTAAAATGTTATTTCTTCTGTACTGCTGAGTATATCAAAGGTATTCCATCTGGTAGGAAACGCCTCATTCAAGACACAAAATAACATCATTTGAGGGGGAAAGTGCAGTGTTGTTTGTGGCGTCTTCAATTTATGGTAATACTATTGCTACTGACATCATTATTTACTAACCAAAGAACTTCACACATAGCAATAATAGCCCCCCAAAACACAAAAATGCAAGATTGATCTGTAATAAATTGTGAATTAAAGGGATAGTAATGTTTAATTCTAACATTCTTTAATATTGTAGGTATTAAAAAAAATATTTACATTGATCTACATTGAAGTCCTGTCTCTCAAACGTTTATGGTTTGAGAGATATAACCTGCTAAACTTCCCCCCTACAGGCCGTTTCAGAGAAGCCTGCTCTCTAGCTGATAGCAGGAGATTCTAGTCCTGGGATCTGTCGGTGGCTCTTCAGCAGACCCGAAATAGCACTATTTAGCAATAAATACTTCACTGAAATGGTCTACAAAGTGTGCCTGGTTTGCAAGCACACTTTGTAGACCGTTCCAATGAAGTATTTATTTCTAGATCACGCTATTTTGGCTCTGCTGAAGAGCTGCCGTTCAGTCAAGTGACCTGAATCTCCTGCTGTCAGCTAGAGCACTGACTTCTCTGAAACGGCCTGGAGGGGGAAAGTGTAGCCAGTTATAACTCTCAAACCATAAACGTTTGAGAGACAGGACTTCAATGTAGATCAATGTAAATATTTTTTTTAATACCTACAATATTAAAGAATGTTAAAATTAAACATTACTATCCCTTTAACCCTTTGAGTGCCAGAGTGGTAGGAAAATCCCTGCACATATATACTTTTCCATGATGTGTCAAGATCCCTTTATTTATATTAGCTAAACAATTATGTAAAAAGAAAATCTTTTTATTAGAAGAAATGGTGTTGCATCAATGAGGGCCATATGAGTAAAAAAAACAAAAAAACAACACATTTAAGATGTGTTTTAGATCCCTCTGTTAGCCGAAAGGTCAGCTCTTGCAGAAAACAGTTCAGCCTTTAATTTAAGAGGTCACAAATGTCACGGACGAGCAACAACAGCCAATTCCTAAAAGACAGCAAGGTTTCAGTGAATCGTTACAGTTACAGACTTATACATAAAGTATTGTCCTACAGGTATTCATCATAAGAGTGGAATACTGAAACATGATGCAATACGGCAGTAGAAAGGAGATAAAACAGCAATCATGACAAGCAGCAGTAACTTGGGAGAGAAAGATAAAAAGGCGTATATTGGAGCTCTTTCAGTTCACATTTGTTTCATACGTTAGTTACCTATGCTAAGTCTCCAAACTGGAAAATTGGAAATATAATAGAGTGATGATAATAAATAACATATAATCTAAGAATGGCATCACGTATCTTAACGCCTTGCAAAGCAATGTGTTGCGTACCTCTCTGGCACTCAAAGGGTTAACCCCTTGGATGCTAGAGATGTCTTCAACACCTTGCAAAGGTCTCCAGTATCCAAGAAGTTAGCAAAATTTGCTGCCTGGATTTGCTTTTTCCAGTCTATCCCTGTTCCAAGTTGAATCTCCCCAGGCTTTTCATTAGGATACCTGTGATTACAGGGCAATGAAACACTCTCTCCCTCCCTGATAATAAAGAGGTCATCATGTAACGGCGGGAGCAGAAGAAGGGAAGCCGCAAGCTGAATAAGATTGATTGGCATGAGCTGTGCTAAAGGCTAGAATGGAGAGGGACGATAAGAGTAGAGTGGAGCTTTCACCATTTTCAAATAAATAATGTCTTGTCTTTAGAGGGAAACGCAGACAAGCAATTATTTGTTTTCCTTTCAATATGTTGTTGTCGGCTTACACATCATATATTGGATAAAAGCTTTATAGTAATGCGTCTCTGTAAAAAAATCAGCGAAAAATTTTTTTAAAAATCTATCAGTTTAATGGTTCGCTAACGTGAATAGTCCAGTGTGGATAAGAGAGCACAGCTGTACTGTGTCTTAATGACAGAATAAAGCAAGACATAGCCATTTCCTAGAATTTCTAGAAAATATATACGTATCCCACCTGCATTAGTTCTCTGGGAGAATTTGCACAAACCACTGCACAACAGACTTAGGTAGAGTTGTCTTTGTGCAGACACCATAGGAGTAAAATAAAATAGTGGTCATTAGTCAGAGAGGCACAGAGAAAACCAGTCAAGTGTCACCTCTACAGCAAACCTTTTTTTCCTATCAACAACAGATTTATCATAGTTATACACGGACTGGTGGGAAATGAAAAACACAGATGCTGGGTTTTATCACCTTGGCTCTAACAGCTTACTGCAAGATGGGAACATTTAGCAAAAAAGTTCATAGGAGTAAAAGCTCTTTATTAATTAACATTATAGTACAGCTCTGGGGACTGGTCAGCCTGCATATCTGTTACTGCTTAAAGGAAAACTAATGTGTTTTAATCATATATTCCCATTTGTCTTAATCTGGGCAGAAACTCCTAATGACCACAATTAATCAATTCTGCATGAATTGGTTCTCTAGAATTAATCTTTAACCCTTGAGTACCAGAGGTTTATCCATGTTGGATTACACCTCTGGCACTGAAACGGGGCCATGGATATACTCACATAGTGTCCTGCAACAAAGAATTAGTCCTTTTGGAGAACCAGTTCACACAGAATTAATTCACCATTATTATCTGCCTACATTAAGATCCTTGTGTAAGCAGGGGAGGGATGACCTGGGGGGCAGGGAGGCAATTGCCCCCTGGGCCTGTCATATATCTGTGTTGGTGGGCCACTGTTTTACCCAATCTCCCACTACACTTGTGATATCAAATAGTGTACAACTGAAATGTTGCTGCGCAAGTGATAACACAGAGTTGCAATCCAAATGTAGATATACTAGTCGCATAACCATTTTTCCTTGTAAGCTCTATGGTACCACTAATGTAGCGTTACTTAGCCCTTTGAGTGCCAGAGGGGTACGGAATGCATTGCTTTGTACTCAAAGGGTTAAATGGTAAGCTCTGTGGTATCACTAGTGTAGTGCCATTTCAATTGTAAGCTCTGTATATCACTAATGTAGCCCCATTTCAGTTGATAGCTTTGTGGTGTCACCTTATTTCACAACATTTATTCCAATTTTAAAATGAACAAAAGGGAGTGGGCTGGGACAGTGGTCTAGAATGATAATAATAATGGGTCACTTGATTGCACTTGGCCCCCAGGCCACAACTTGCCAGCCCTCCCCTGTGTGTGTGGGTGGTGATTTTTAGATGGTTGTATTACTTTAATGCAGGGGTGTTTCTTTCTGTTAGGAGGAGGGATCTGCACATCTCATGTTGAACCCTTTGAGTGCCAGAGGGGTACACCACACATGTTAAAGCTACAAATTGTGTTGCCTGCATGGTTCATTTAATTGTGTAATACTCTGCTTATCTCCACAGTGGTGAACATATAGCTGGGCTGCACATTTTCAGGAAATTAGAAACTCCCTTGGCTTAAAGGTGAATTAATGTTTTATACACGCATAGATACACATAATCAAAATTATATATAGTGAACCTTTTGGTCTTTATTTACTTAGACTGAAAAATGTATATTATATGTTGAATAAATTGTTATTAGTTCTGTGCGTGATATCCACAAAGTGTACTTTACCTAGAGAGCACTGGGGCATAGAGCTCAGAGTAGGCTGACAAGACCTCACCTATAACCGGGGACGCACAGGAAAAATGCATACTGCAGGACTGCATTGATTTCAGTGAAGCACTGAAAAATGGCTATTTCCTAAGTGTCCCCGGTTAAAGGTGAGATCTTGTCAGTCTAGCTCAGAGGGAAGCGTAAGTGCCTGCATACTTCCTGTATTTATATATCTTTAAGTTCCTTGAGAGATAATGGAGGAGGGAATCTAAACTGACCACAATGGTTTGGTGATGCTCATATCTGGCAGCTGTGCAACCAACAGGAGATGTTTAACATCATCCTCATTCTCCTCAAACCAAGACAACATCAAATCTGGCTGTATGTATAATCATCTTGAAAACTGCTGTTACTTTCAGGAAAAAGTTTGCACATTAGGGTGCACTTGGTTACTTAAAATGTCCATATAATCACTGGTGGTAATTAATCCTTTAGGGTAATAATATGGCAAACAGAACACTATGATATTGCTGCCCAAACCATTATAACTTTGCACCTATGTTTGAAGGTTGGAACAACACAGTCAGGATTTCAGGCTTCTTTAGGTGTCCTCCAAACATAAACCTGACCTGATGTAGAAAATAGCATGAAGGAGGACTCATCTGACAATATAATATGTATCCAGTCCTCAAATATTCAGATTTTATGCTCATTATGACACCAGATTTTTCTCTTCTTAGCATTGTATTCTGCAATTAGTGATTTAGCAAGTGCAGCTCTAACATAGATGTTGGATTTGTGAAGCTCTCTTTAACCCCTTAAGGACTGGAAAAATCTGTGATCATTTTCACTTAAGGACCGGAGCAATTCTGACCTTTTTGACTATGTTTTTGTTCAACAGTGTTTTCCCTCTAAGTACTTTATTTTACCCATGAAAATTATATACCTTTTTCTACGCACAAATAGGGCTTTCTTTTGATACCATACTTATATGGATAGCCCACAATTTATTTTAGGAAAATTAAAGAAAACTGTAAAAAAAAAATGTAAAAAAACACCTTTTTTTCTCTTTGGATCATTTGTGCACAATGGGTTAAATTTTTATGGACACTGCATTAAACACATGACCAGTCAATCATACCTACAAAATGGGTAGTTTTAAGTGGTCACTGTCCCCCCTGGGTGAAAAACCCCATGTCCCTCCCCCTATTTTCCCACTTTTTTATTGATGATATTTGGCGGTGTGTATAAATGTATTACATGGCTCCACAACAATCACACTTCCTATTTTGGTCATTGAAATGTTTTTTATTTAAATAATAAATAAAAAAAAAGTGTATTTTAGCAGGTCAAAAAAGGACCTGCATTTAGCCTGCCTCCAGCACAGCAGTGAAGTGGTTAATACCCCCAGCTGCTACATTTTATTTGTCCACTAGGTGTCTCCTCTCTGCTACTCTGTCCTTTACTTTGATAGCAAGGGACAGATGGCTCAGAAGAGACACTAGAGGCAGTGTAGAACACTGCCTCATTCATTCTTTCACAATGCCGGTACATGGGATCGCTGATGCAGCGATCCCATGACCCGGCACTTGTGAAAGTGGCTGAGACTGAATGCTCCGGTCCTGGAAAGCTCAGTCTCAGCCAGGAATTAATGATAGCAGCATGCACAGAGGCGTGCTGCTATCGTTTAACCCATGACGTACCAGGACCATCATGGGTCCTTAAATCAAATCTACCCATGATGGTCCGGGTACGTCATGGGTCGTTACGTGGTTAAACATTTGATAGAAACAGTGTCTTGTAGATGAATGTTGAGTTCTGCAGTCACATTTGCTGCAATAGTTCTATGGCTTTTGGTTAAAATTCTCTTCAACATCCATAGATCACTTTCAGTTAGGTTTCCGGCCACTATTCCTCTTAGCAGATGTCTTACCCTAATTAGTGTATCCCATCGTAACCTTGGGCACAGTTGCTGTGGGTACAACTACAAATTTGCAGTTTCTACCACAGATGTGCCAGCTAAAACATGTACCAACAATCTGTCTCCTGTTAAAATTTGACAAGTCTGTCATTTTACCATGTTTTTAGACTATTTTAACACTCCATCCTGTATAATAATTCGCTAACGTTGTTGGTCAGAAGCCGTCATGTGGTGTAGTCATGCGCACTGACTCACTAAACGTGCCGTGGGACGAGAAGCAGCTGCCGCCCACAGTGGGGTCCCGGGGTGGAGGCAAGAGCCTCAAACACTACTGCCTGCACCGGGCAGAGGAACGGGCACCTGGGTCACCGGGCAGAGTAATGGGCACCTGCTCGCAGCCAGTCAATGGTACTGACGCACAAAGGGGCACAGCCGGTTCCAGGGTGAGAGGCGGCCGGTCCCAGGTGAGAGCAGTTAGGGGAGGAGGCAGGGCCGGGTTATGTACCGGGGAGGTGGCCGGTCCCGCATGAGAGCCATTAGGAGAGGCGGCCAGACCGGAGGATGTTCCTCAGTCTGTCTCCTCGGCGACCACTGGACCAGTCGGCTAAAGGGAGGTGGGAGATACCTGTGGCCCGCGTACTCGGGCTTTTCAACTAATACAGTATATAATTCATTGAAACGCACTCTGAACCCATAAAGTAACATAAAAAAAAGATAATCATATGCAGTCATATTTAATTGTGGCAAACAACAAAAAGTTTGTCACTAGTGTTTCCATTATTATGTTCAAACCATAGATAGATAGATAGACAGATAGATAGATTGGTAGATAGTATTACTGAGAACTGACTGAATGACTTTTGACTGAAGCACTGGGAGTACCCTTGTTTTGCTTATCATAGAAAACCATGCAACATATATTTTTTCACATTAAAACGTTACTGGTCCTTGAAAGTATTGTTTCTCTCAGCTACACATCATACTACAATAAACTAGCATCCCATAAATAACACAGCACTAAAGATCCATCAAGTCATTAACCCCTTGAGCACCAGAGGGGAGTGCAACACTTTACATCGCAATATGATTGCACAACCTGCTAGTGCTAAACAGGTTAACAATCCCATGAGATACATTACAAAGTGATTCATTAATTACTATTTGAAGAGAAAAATAATGGCATGTGAATCATTGTTTTCTCCTCAATAAGTGTGACGCACGTTACAATACAAATATAATACAAAGTATGAGTCAGACAGAGTGGGTACTTTACAAAAAGAGAATTGTGACTTTAGGAATAAAGAGAAGGATTCAGTGTCCAGCAGAGCAATTGTCTAGCCAATAGGGACATATTCTGCCACAGATTATACTGTCTTAGTGACTCTTTGTCTTATCTTGCCCTCAACTCGTTTAGGAGTCTTCCCCTGCATTAAAAGGAAAGTATCATTTTGAGATGTGTTTTTTTTCTTAAATACTTGTTTTGCACAAAAACACAAAAATACACTGGATAGCAGAGAGGGCATGGTGAAAATAAAATGTATGTTTATTAACCCTTTGAGTGTCCAAGGGGTACGCATTGCAGAGTTTTAGAGAATTGCGGTTTAGTACTTAGGAAACTAATGTCAGCAGAGCTTTGTTCTTGACCTGACTGATAAAACATCTGTAATTAATTATTCAGATGTCCAGACACTCACCTTCATCCTCTTTCTTTGGTGGCCAGAACCTATCAGTATTCATTGTGGGGTGAAATAAATTAATGAGGTGGAATAATCATGCACATTATGCACATCCCACTAGGAGGAGGAGGAATTGGAAAGTGATAATTCCTCTTTAAAGGGATAGTAATGTTTTGCAATAAATGCAGCTCCGATTTTTCTTAATAGCTTTTGCACCATGTAGAGCTTTATTATTATTCTTTGCTATGTATAGTTCCAGATTAATTGAATCATAAAGTGTACCCCCCCTCGGCCCTTTACCTATGTAAAGCTGCACAGCAAGACCATCAGAATGGATCACAGCAAGGGACAATCATCTTTGAGCATAAGGAAAAAACGGCCCTCCTCCTACAAGGGGGGCAGGGTTTTCCCTAATGCTCACAGTGATAAGATTGTCCCTTACTGTGAGCTGTTTGGTCATGCAACCAAATTTCACAACTGAGGGGAGGCGGCTTACAATAGGTAAATGGGTAGGGAGGGGGACACTTTATAATTCAATTACTCTAGAACTACACATCGTGGAGAATGATAATACCACGCTACATGGCCCAAAACTATAAAGAATAATTGGAGCTGCATTTATTTTGAAACATTACTGTCCCTTTAAGTCTATAGAAAACAGCAGACAGAGTGCAGACAGGGAGGACAAACATTGCCCTCACCTTTGAATCCCTGGGCACACATATGCCCTAGCAAATTATTCAGCAGATGAGCTGTTTTTTATTGATGCAATCTTATATTGTTCTGGACCCTCTCTAGTTTGTGTATATTTTAATCAAAATATGCAAGAAGTCTTAGGACAATATACCACAGTAAGTACCATTCCCAAATAACCAGTGGGAGCAAGGTACAAAGAGGAAGGGTCCATGAATCTCCTTCTCTTGCATCACTGATGCAGTGTGCATGTGAGAGAACACTGAGTATGCTTGTGGGAAGCACTGTTTGTGATTACAAAACAAAAAACAGGAATATAGAGAACTGAGAAAGCAAATGTGTTAGGATGCATCATGTGGAAGAATGGTTTCAAGATTTGTTTGAAGCATTTGTAACCACTGAGTCTTATCAATTGCATCTTTCTGTGGTGTAGAGAGAAATGGTTTAAGTGGAAAGGTTAATGGCATTTTCCTTCCTGTCATTAATTCAAAAGGTGTATACTGAGTAGCAGAGGAACTTGTACCTCTAATACTCATGAGAACAGCCGGAAGGGCTTGTAGCCAGGTATTACCTTTTTCTAACAACATTTTTGCAATTCTGGATTTTAATGTGCGTTTCATCCGCTCTACAATGCCTGCTGATTGATGGTGGTAAGGGACATGAAATCTTTGTTCTATTTCCAAAATCCCACAGGTAGCTTTCATTACTTGTCCTGTGAAATGTGTACCTCTGTCTGATTCGAGTAACTGTGGAAAACCCCATTTTAAGAAAATATGTTCCCATAGAGCTTTTGCAGTAGTAAGTACATCATATTTTCTTACTGGAATGCATTCAACCCATTTGGAAAATATATCAACTACCACCAATGCATATTTTAACCCATGTTTGGAGGAAAGTAAGGGACCTATGTAATCAATTTGTAATGTTGACCAGACACCGTTTGCAAGTGTAATGAGTTAGAGTGCTGGTTTTTGTCCCTTAGGTCAAAAATTGTCTCTAGTGTTTCTTTGTGTGCAAGGTCCTTGTTAGTGGCATCTACAAATCCTCAGCGTTTCCATATTGGAAGGTGATGTATTAGAGATCTTACCACATATGCGCTGTCACTGTATATGGCAAGAGAATGTTTGCCTTAATCTTTATCAACAGTTGATACAGTTTTTACTGCTTCTAATTCAGCCCTTTGTGCTGAATAATGTCCTGGCAGTTTCTGTTGTATAGAATATCCCCTCTGCGGGTACCAGATGGAATAACCCGTATAATACTGTCTTGTAGAAAATAATCTGGAGCCATCAACAAAAACAGGCTCATCATTCTCTTTCACCTCTCTACCAAAAAGAGGAGGAGGAGAATCCTCAAGTGCAGTAGGACATTTATGAGGCTGTCCACCATATTGCATGAGTTGAGGAAGTATATATCTGGCCTTGTGATCCACCTGGATACGCTTAGGAGACAAAGCTATCAACCATTGTGAAAATCTTTGGTTTGAAATTCCTGGAATTCCTTTTTCAAGAAGCAGTTTCAAAGGTGTATGTGGTGTTTGTAGAGTGATGTTTTTAAATCCTACGTGTTCAGATGCCATTACTGCAAAATGTACTCCTATCAAATGTTTACCACAAGTCTCAAAACCTTTTTTCAACTGGAGAAAACATTTTGGAAAAATAATCCACTGGCCTCCATTTTTCACTTTGCAACTGCAGAAGTGCTGCTGAGATTGCAGTCTCAGAAGTTTGAACCTGAAGTGCAAATGGAGCTGAAAGATCTACCATAGCTAGTGCGGGGGCTAACTGTAGGTCCTTCTTAAGGGTTTCAAAAGCATTTTGATGCTCTTGTTCTCATGGACCAAATGATGAGTCTGTACCCTTTAAGAGACCATATAAGGGCTTAGCCTTTTCTACAAATCCTTCTATGAATTCCCTAGAAAAGTTTACCAGTCCCAAGAATTGATGCAATGCTGTATGCGTGGGTAGTACAGGTAAAGCAAAAATGGCCTGGATCCTTTCCTGCACCGGCCTTTTATGTCCTGGACCAACAAGTACCCCCAGAAATTGTACTTCTGGCTGTAAAAGCTTCACCTTTCGAGTATTCAGTTTTACCCCAGACTCCTTTAACAAAGCAAAGAGTTCGGCCAAGAGAATCAAGTGTTCTTCCACAGATTCTGTCTGTAAAAGCAAATCATCAACATATTGTAACAAATTTTCCGGTTTTGAAAATATTGATAAAACCTTCGCTAGTGCCTGATGAAAAAAGCTTGGGGAGCTATGATATCTGTGGCAAAACCGTAAATACGTATTGCTGATTTTGAAAAGTAAAAGCAAACTTGTATTGACAAGTTGGCGACAATGATATTCTGAAAAAAACATGGGAAATGTCTACAACAGAGAAAACCTTGGCTGTTTCTAGTAATTTAGACATTATATCTGGGGTTTCTGCTACAACATGTGTAGAGGGGAGAGTGTATTTATTCAGTGTCCTTAAATTAATAGTTAATTTCCAAGAGCCATCAGGTTTTTTAACCGACCAAAGAGGGTTGTTACATTTTGAGTTTGTTTTTCGTACCACACCCCTTTGTTCTAGATCTTGGATGATCTCTGCAATTGGGCCTATTGCTTCTTGTGGCAATCTATATTGGCGTTGGGGTGGTGCATCTGGACCTTTTATATCAACCATTACATCTTTTAGTCCCCACAATCATTTTTGTTTTGTGCCCACAAATTTAGAAATTTCTGAACTATTTGTTGGAGTTGGAAGTTATTACCTGTATCTGGCCACTGATGTTCTGTGGGGATCATACTTATTGGACAGGCTTCCCCAACATGACCATACTCAGAAGGATCTATCAACATAGGTTTCGTTCCTTTTGCATCTTTCCAGATTGCCTTATTCCCTAGGTCAACAACCCAACCTCTTTCTTGCATGACATCAGTACCTATGATATTGTCTGCACCTTTGCTGTACCAGATATCTATGTTTGTTTTTAACCAACCTGGTATTTCTAGAGATATGTCAGATACCAGTGTGGCAGCAGCACCTTCCTGTCCATTGAAACCTACAATGGTACAAACAGGTGCCCCTGGAGAAAGAGGTGTTTTTTACTTGTTACACTCAATTGTGCCCCAGTGTCAATGAGAAATTCTGTGTCATGGCCCCCTAGCAAACCTTTCACAAATGGTCTACCATTCTCGTCCAAATATACTGGGGTTAGGTGGTCAAGTGATCTGGGAGTTGCTGGGGCCTCTGATTGTCGTTGAGTAGTAGGAGGTTTGTTTTTGTTAGTTACATTACAAACAGAACCCTCTCCGTGTGTGTTATGTCAGTTGAATATGTTTTGTTTGTTAATTCCCTGACTTGTTTAATTAGTGGTGCATATGAAGACTGGTGAGGTTCAGCAGGAGCTGGACTGGTGGAATAAATCCATTTTCATTTCCAGACTCCCTGATCTTTGTGTCTTGGCGGAACTTTCTACAATGCCTTCTCATGTGTCCTGGTTTTTGGCAATGAAAACATCTTAGGGTGTTTTCTTGTAGAGGTATATTATTTCTCCAAGGGCCTTTTATTTTGGGACCTTGGTTATTTCCCCATAACGACGGGCAATTCCCGTAGGGATTTTAGCCCTAGAAGGATCATATGTGTTTCTCCCTCCCCTTGTGACTGCTAAAACCTTATTCTTGGGGTTATTTTGTTTTAGCTGCCATCTAACCTTATCAATAAATGCAGCAGCGTCTTCTAAACTTTCTTTGTCCATAGCAATAGCCGTGGAGGTGGGGTCTAGATATTTAATTTTTTTTATAAATGCCTTTACCATAGCTTCTGGTGTTTGATCTTCTCCTATACCCATGACTAATCTGCATGCTTGTTCAAATTTAATCATGAATGCATATGGATCATCTGTGAAGTTTTAAGATTCTGCAAATTATCTGCTGTTGGAATCATGTCACCAGTCATAAATTTTATTAGTTGTTGAAAACGGTCAGTTTCATTACCATGAATGGCTTCCCCATCGTTGTCTGTGTGTGGCATGCTGATAGGTGGGGATAGTCTCCCACTCATATATGTAGGTAGCCATACCTTAAATAAGGGTTTTTCTGCTCGTCAGTTAAATTAAATTTGTCTGTAGTTGACTCAAGAACATCAGCATTATGAAAGGCATTAAAATTTAAATTATAGACAGGGATATCTTTGGCCAATTTCATTAGCTGATCATGAATTTTTATGTTGAGCTTGGCCGCCGTATCATTACGTTTTTTCTTAATGCCGCTGTCCCTGTTTCTTCCTCATTGACATCATGTATACTAGTATCTGGGTTAGGTATGATGGATGCACCCTTGTTACATCTACCTGCACACACCTGTTTTATATTGCTACGCAGCTGTGTTATTATGTCACCACTTATATCCACCTGATCTTCCAACTCAGTTATACGTTGGGTTAAAACATCACAATTGGAACATTCAGTTAAATCATTACTTAGGTTAATACAAAGAGCAAGTGTATGTTCATCTTTTAAACTCATTGCATTATATTTTTACCATTTTCATCACATTCCTAAGTTTTTTCTTTGCTTTTCCAATAGACATAAATGTCTTCTCTATCTGACTATTAGCTCCCTGACATTGTTCCCACAAATTACACCACAGCTCTCCATCTGTAGACGTTGAAGGCAAATATCTAAACTCTATTCTGCTTTCCTCAGCATATTTTTCAATAAAATTCATACTCACCCTGTGGAGTTTCTCTTCTCAATCACTGCTTTACTAGAGACAAGTGTTGAGAACAGGACCTTCTTTCCCTTTCTTATGGAATTGGAGACTCACTCAGCTCCATGGCCCTCTTGTAGTTTCAACCGCACTGTAAAACACGTTGCCTTCCTCTGAGGTCTACACTGGAACAGTCTTTTTTTTTTTGGTCTTCAGGGACACTCACTATAGGTCTTACGGTAATCTGTCACCAAAGGCTAGATCGACAATGTTAGGATGCAGCTATGGATGTAGGTGTTTTCAAAGAAGAAGCAATTCAGGATTTATGTAGAAGAATCCTTTATTGCAGCAAAAGATTATAAGTTTTTCAGTTCTTAGAAATGGATTTCTCTGCAACTCTGTAGAAGCTCTTTCTTAGATGACGTTTTCAGCTTCTGATTTTTACAGCGATCAGTATGAGTATTTATACATTTTACTCAAACTAATATGGTCATAGCAATGAATCACACATGTCAAGAAATACACAGGTCATCAATTTCTACATATGGATATAATTTTAAACTGTGGGGTAATATACATATATATATATATATATATATATATATATATATATATATATATATATAGTTTAATTTAAACACTATGAATTGCTGACATTACAAATAGTATTGATTCAGAGACCATGACTGACACAACTAGATGGACACAATTATCATCTAATTCATCTCTTGCATTCATAGCATTCATTCATTGCTGTTTTAGGTGGGGCCTCACATTCCATAGTAAAATTAATGAGACTAACTGTTGTTTTCTTTGGGGCCTCAAATTCCATAGATCATATGGCTTTTGCTAAAGTAAAGCACAGCATTAAAAATAAGAAAACTTAAAGGCGCAGTTCCTATTTCTTACAAATTGCACCAAAAACGCATCCAGTTTCTCAGTGCTCAATCACAATTCATGACAAATGAGATACATGGACCTTTCCTTCTATCTTTTTCCTAGTGCAAACTGCCCAGTTGTTTCTCTGGTTGTGTTGGGAAAGCTTTTACTCTAGATCAGGGCTGTCCAGGTTCAGTCCTCAAGGGCCACCAACAGGCCAGGATTTAGGGATGTTCCTGATTAAGCACAGATGAGTCAGTCACAATAAATGAACCAATGATTAACTCACCTGTGCTTGTTCAGGAAAATCCTTAAATCCTGGCCTGCTGGTGACCCTTAAAAGCATGGTATGCTTTTAAACATGAACCCTTTGAGTGCCTGAGGGGTACAGAATACATTGCAAAGTAATGCATTCCATACCCCTCTGGCACTCAAAGGGTTAATGTAATGTTTATACGGGGCTAATTGTTAAATTGTAAGCATGATAATATATTCCAGAGCACTGCAGCAGAAATGTATCAAACATAAGGAGGCCTAAGCCAGACAGAGCAGCTTTAAGTTGTGTTAGAGGACCAGGGTATAAACTATAATTAGTATAAGGACAGCTGGTGAAAGAAAGATGTGCATATCTGGGAATTCCAAAATGAGCTGACCCTGAGATGAAACACCTATAGTGTAGGGGTGCCCCCTGGGGGGAACCTTACCCGCACCGTCAATATTCTGTGTGAACCCTTCCTGCTGGCCCACTCACCATCCCTCTTTCCCACCCGCCCTCTCTCTTGATGGCCCAACCTCCCTACCACAGGCTTTCTTTCCCTTGCTCAGACCCTCCCTCCCACACATTCTTTATAGCATGCCCCTTCCTTATTGATCCTTTTTACTTCCCTTCTATTGGCCACATTTCCCTGTCTTCTGCTGACCTCTTACCTTCAGTTAGCCCTCTCTCACTCTCCCTAGTGATGGTGCACTACCCTTCATGCGTGACATCTGTCTCTTTCTGGCCAGCATTCTCTTTCCAGCCCACCTGCAAAATGAATACATTTGAAGAAAAGATGGGTGCTCCAAAGGATGAGTCTGCCTTCTTCTCCCATCCTTTCTGTTCCCCATGGTTTCTCTCTGTTCCCAATAGTTTCTTTCTGCCCCCCTCCATGGTCTCTCTCTTTCGGACCTGCATCAATTTCTTCTTCATCCCGTTCCTCATTTCTTTCTCTCTGACCCCCCATCTTTTCTCTATCACTCTTTCTTGCCCTCATCCTATCTCCCTGACCCCATCTTCTATATATATCTCTCTCTGACCCCCATTTTCTTTCTTACATTCTGGCCTCCATTACTTCTCACTGACCACTATCTTTTCTCATCCTCTTTCTTACTCTCTCACCACTGTCTCAGACCCCATCTTATCTCTCTGTCTCCCTTAGTCCCATCTTATCTCTATCTGACACCTATCTTCTCTCTACGTATCTCTCTCACTGTCATAATCATCTTGTCTCTCTAACACTCATCTTTTCTCTCTCTACCCCGTCTACTATTTCTCTCACCTATCCTCTCTTTCTGACCCCCAACTTCTCTCTCTCTCTCTCTCTCTCTCTTTCTGAACCCACCCTCTCTGACACCCAGCCCCTTTTTTCTCTCTCTCCAACCCCATCTTCTCTTTCTCTCTGGCCCCAATCCTCTTACTTTCTGAGCCCATCCTCCTTATAACTCCCACTCTCTCTCTGTTTCTCTTGCTCCCTTTCTCTGCCCTCATCTTCTCTAACTCCTTTCTCTCTCAGGGGTCATGATAATTACAGGGGAGGGACATAATGGGCCTCTTTAGCAGAATTGCAGGGTCACAGCATTGTGTGTTGCACCATTGAATGAAATTTGAAATATTAACCCTTAAATATTTAAAAAATACATATTGCAAGATTTAGCCTGCTGAGTAAAACACTTGTAGCCACACTACTGTAATAGCTTTTGAATAAAACATATCTTAGTAGAGGGACTACTCGTATTTTTCTCAGCAGGATAACCCCTGCAGTGTGTATTTTTTCCATATTAAGCATTATTACCCAATTAAAGTTACCCTAGTGTAAAGTGTAGACACATTGCCTGCGCTTGATGTAACCCAGCTCTGAGCAGCCCTCAAGAAACCCTCATTACTGCTTAATCCCAGTAAAGACATGTAGGACTTCTCCCTCTACCAATGAAATGGCACAAACATTGTCACTAAAGGAGCATTCGACTGGAACAGATCTCGTAGTAGGAACACTGGATTCAGTGACATGAGGATCTGGCCCTTCACCTGTGAACCAGACTTTTGGCCAAAACCCTGAGTCTCAGTGTCAAACACAGAAATTCACAGGTATTAAGACGTGATCTGGTGGAGGGTCATATAAGGCAAGGTGGACAATGTTAGGCCTTCCAGCAGTTCAGGACTACAGTTTCCATAGTCCCAGCCAGTGGCTGGCTGCCCTGAACAGTGGGAGAATCTGAAGTTACCAATACCGATACAAGAGGTGGAGGATGTGAGTAAATGTGTTTCAGGTGATAGTACTGCTAATGCTGAAAGACTTTGCATTCAAAAGTTATTATAGCTCAAACCACAAATCATTTTTATTTATAATGCACTCTGTGGGAGAGCTGGAGTCACAGAAAATGCCTCTCCACAGTAACTGATAAGAATGGTACCACCTGATGACCACAGTAGAAAATTGTAAGTAAGAAAGAGAAAAAAGTTGACCTGGAATGCAAAAACTTCCAGCACTGGGAGCAGGAAAAGCCTTGTAAAATATAGTTTAAACATTTAATGTTGCTTTACTTATTTCATGTTCCCTTGTATCCCATATACTAAAGCTAACTGCTGTCTTCATGAGTTAATTCCTATGGCCAGAAAACCATAACGGTCCCTATGAATGTTGCACTTGTGTTATTGTCCAACAGAGAACATATTCAGTCAGCCCTGGATGACAACTATGGAGGCGAATATGACAGCTGCTAACATGATCACATGAACTCTGCTATTTGCGCATGGTAATCTTAACCCATTAATGGGTACGCAATGCACTCTGTGTACTACAGTTTGAAAAAATATCCAGCAATTGTCACTGTCAAGGCAAACTGTCAAGGGCAGATGGATGCACACTCAGGAGTATACAGAGATAATCATGCACATGCCTGCGATGTGATACTGTCTCTCCCCCAGCCTCCTGCCAGGCTGCATGCTATCAGTAAAGGAATGGAGAAGACTCTCATGATCTGTGCATCAATCTCAGCCAAAGCTAAGGTTTATTATAAGCCACACAACACCAAACACCACTTCTGGGGGCTCAATGCCTCCCTTCATCAGGCATCTAATGAAGGGAAGCACTGAGCCACTAGTGAACCTTATCATTTGCCAAGTGCGTTCACCATTCCTTTACCAAAATGTATAGGGACCATTAGGATTTTCTGTTCATATTAAGATGTGTGTGTGTGGAGGGGGGGTTATTATAAAGAGGTATTTATTTTCCTTTAACCCTTTGGGTGCCAAAGCAATGTGTTAATACCATACTGGCACTCAATGGGTTAATACTGAACAGCTATGAAAAAGGAATTCTTCAGGGCTACTCTGATTCCAGAAGAGCCTTGCAGCATGTTTTCTTCATAGGTAGAGGTCTGATAATCTCACATTAAAATTACGAGCACAAATAAAATTCCTTGCCTTAAATCACAGCCATTTGGAAAAATGGTCAAAGCTGTATTACCTACTGCTAAGAAATGCCTTCTTAATATGGCAGTTTGGGGAACCTGAGCAAATGATTCTCTCATACCTAGATAGCATTGCAGCAAAATCTCAGACAAGTGTCCAGCCCAGAGATTAATCAGTATAGCACCAATGTATAAAGCAGCAATCTATAGCAGCCAACAGCAATGACTTCCACATTAACCTCTTAGATGCTAGACATGTCTTCAAAGCATCGCAAAGCAATGCATTAGAGACCTTCCTTGCATCCAGCCTGTTAACACTTCTGTTTTCTTATATCATTTGGTGTATATTGTATTCACTTTTTAAGCTGAACACACATAATTCATGTTTGAAATGCAAGGATAAAATTAGATGTTAATGTAACACAGCTAATTCGGGAAATGTGTTTTTGTTTGCAAGAGCCTAATGCGGGCCTCTCATGGTTTACCTTTGTAAACACTGCCATCTAGTGGATGTTGTATACTATACAACAAATCATTTTGTGGTATGTTATTATGGTGATGGATTGCACAGAAGAGGCTGTAATAGAGTATGAAAAAACATTGTTAATACCTTTAAACCAATTCATATACACACAAATCAGCCATGACTTTGAATATGCGTATCAGGAGTGCTATATTATGCATGTTTACATGCAAGAATAAATATAGTGGATTTATGTCAGCACTAGGTTTTTGTTTATTGGTTATATGGAAATAGGATAATACATTATGATTAAAGCGACATCCCAAGGAAAATCATTAAGTCTAAACCAAACAAATTGCTAAATTATGTGCTGTCCTTAAAAATCAGCATGCCCCGCTGAGTAATGGATAGGACATTTCTAAACAAAATCTCCTCTATCATAGCACATATCCACAGAGTAAAAGTGGAGCGGGACTGGATTTCCCAATAGGCAGATTAGGCAACAGCCTACATCTACACATTTTGAGAGGTGCCTCAGATGTGCTGAAAACACCCAAATTCTCACTGGTGGGTGTGGCCAGAGCAATCTCCTGCACCATTTTTCATGGTTGTCCGCAGAAAATTTTCTGGGGGGGGGAGCCATAGCATGTCTCCCAGGCCAACCTATCCAGATTCTATGTTTATCTGCCCCCCATGCCAATTGTATTCCCTTTTACACTATTATTTAACCTCTTGGATGCTAATAATATTGCCAACACACTTTTTCACCCTTACTTGTTATTTGCCAACGGTATTTTCTGTACCAGGAAATAATGGATAGGGCTTTGGGCAGGACCATGTCTGTCCATGGAGGTGTGATCATGGACAGGGATAATGCCTTAGGGTTCCTGAAATGTTAGTTTGGTCCTGAAGTGGAGCAATTCTGTAGCACATCAACTGCACCATAGTGGATAAATAAAAATTACCCAAATAAAGTCCCCAAGAATCCCCCAGTGCTCTGGAGACTCCTCGAGCAATCAAGGGTTTAAATGCCCCATTTAAATGAATGGAAATTTCAGTTTGTTCCTTATGATTGTGTCAGATTAGCCCAGAATTACTCTACTTCAGGCATATAGCCCCAATGGGTAATGCAACACTTGAAAGGTTTGGCCATGAATGTCTTACATTTGTCAGTTTTACATTTGGAAACACAATATCTAGACACATATATGCTGTTGTAATCCTATATAATAATTCGCTAGGATGCCTTCCTGCGCAGGAGACTGCATGATTATATCGCGTGGAGCAGTGAGGTAGCGGCCGCTTAACCCTTTGAGTGTCAGAGCAATGCGTTACTTACCCCTCTGGCACTCAAAGGGTTCCATACCTTGGCTTGTGTACACGGGCTTTTACACTAGTATATAAATATATATATACACACATACAGAGAAATACGTTAAGACACACACATACACATGCACACACACACAAGCACACATATGTTCACCTCACTTCACTGCTGGAAGCTGTAGGTAGAAATTATATTCTAACAGGAACCATTGCAGGAGACAAAACTGGCTATTTTCGCTACTCTTGTGATAAAATTCTTCTCCCATCTCTGCTGAGAACTTTCACCTTTGTTTTTATATTTTATATCTTTATGATTTTATATTTACAATTGAAACTGAGGAGCTAATTAATATTGTATTAATGTAAAACAAAATGTAGAACCAGTCTTTAATCTGACTTGAGGTGGTAATTGGACTCCCATAATTAATAGACCACAGAATATGTATGTATGTATGTATCTTTATTTATATGGCGCCACACAGTGTACGCAGCACCTTACAATAGACATATGTTACAATAACTAAGGGGGCATGAAATAAGTGCGACATTCATAGAAACAATGGGAGAGAGGTCCCTGCCCCAAGGAGCTTACAGTCTAAATGGATGAAGGGAGACATACAATGGGGTAAGAGGGTGTTAAGTGCTGAGAATAGATAAATATAAATCACAATCCATTAATTAAAAGATATAGAGGTATGAAATGCATTGGTCAACTTACTGTGCTGTCATGTGGGAATAAACACATACTGCAGTGGTATTATGACTTGTTGAACTGAGAGAGAGGTTCTCAGTTTTTAAAAAGTGAAGTTATCATTGTAACTTCTAGAATACTGCTTTTTAGAAATGCATGAATTGTAATACAGGAAACTAGATAAAACACACTGACCAAGGTCCATATTGCATTGGTGGGTTCCCTATGGGGCACCAACTGGTGTTTAATAACAACTCCCATCATCCCTATCCAGACAAACAACACATAAGTCCAAGTAGTGGTTTATCAGAAGAACCAGACAAGCACTGGTCCTGGGAGTATATGGCGCTTTAGGAAAATACAGAGTTATAGTAAATTAGACCAGTTATGTGTGAAAGCCTTCATCTGTTTGGGTTGGAGCCATCAAAGAATTGTGCTCAGCCTAGAGACTTCTGGAAGCACACCAAAGCAGTTTCTTTTTGCTTTTTCGTTTAATATTAAAGATCAAACTAACTTTATGGAAGTTAATATATGTGAATTTATACTTAGTGTCACCCTTCTCCATTGCCAAGGTGCTGCCAGTCTAACTGAACATGATTTTGGGGTTGACAAAATTTCCAAAGAAGGCCTAGTCAATTGTTGAATCTCCAGCTGCTGGGGATTACAATACCCATTATCCCCACCTAACTTTTGCTGGTAGGAGATGATGGGAGGAACAGACTCCAACAGCTGAAGGGTCGACAATTGGCTACCCTGTTTTAAAGGGTTAAACATGACCCTTGGGGTCCCCAGTGGTTCAAAAGTGATAGTCGTACTTGGCATTCATCTCTGTTTGCAGACTGCCACATTTTGAGTTCTGGTTGTAGATGTATGTATATGTACCCACTACTAGGGTTCACCTGTACTTTGGTCATTTTTCCCAACCCCTCTCTTTTACTTTTTTTTCCCAGTAACTTAAAACTTTACTTCGTAACATGTATTTGCTTTAATACTGTTTAATAAAGTTTGAAAAAAAACAAGAAGCTGTGGGAATGGATATCCTTCTTTGAGATGCAAAACTCAGGTTGCTGCAGTTGCTTGAAAAATATCCTATATAATAATTCACTAAAACGTGTGTAACGACAAAGTCATGCCCAGTAGAGACTGCTGCAGTCATGCGCAGTAGAGACTGCCGTGCTGCGGCGCGGGCAGTTTCTACTGCGCATGACTGCCCCACGACCGGCTGGCAGTGGCACTGTGGCCCGTGTAACGGGCTCTTCAACTAGTTTAAGATAAAAGTTTATTATGAACATTCTGCATCTCCAAAACAGCATTTTGTTTGATAAACGCCTTTCCCATATATGTACTTTTTAAATAATTTCAACGCTCTATAGCAAACACATCTCAAGCAATCAAAGGCTTTATACTTGATGTTTCCATAAATATGACACTAGATTTCTGATTAAATGAACCCTAAAATAACCAAAATTTTATGCAGTGCTCAATTGCCCACAGCAGGGTGTCCACATCAAAGTATTAATAAAAAACGTCTTATGAGTTTCCCACCTCTTTGGGTAGATTGGGTCTCATGTATAAAAGCAAAGAGGAGCAATTCTGGGGCAAACAAACTGCATCATCGTTAAATGCTAGAATGCTTCACAATGCATTGGAGATATATATAGCATTCAATGGCTTAAAATGTGCAATTTTAAATAATGGGGAATTTTATTTGTCCCCATGACACAGTTGGTGTGTCCCAGAATTAATCTTGTTTGTTCTTATATATAAGGCCTATTGAGTCTGGATAATTCCTTTTAGAATTATTAGTTCAACCTAGTTACTTGAAGAGGAAATGTACCTTAGGAATAAGTCGCTCATTATGTAACACATATATACCTAGGTCAGAGACCTTTAAACAGGAGTAAGGTTTATCTTATGTATGTTTTGCATTATATCTGAGGCATGTTGTGATCTCTGTTGATGTCTACCTCTAGGCCATATCTCCTCACAGAAAACCTGCATGGATCATGAGGGACTCTAGTTTTCAGACTGAAACAGAAACATCTAGCAGCAGGCTGAAACAAAAACTGTAAATATAAATAACTGACTACTGTTTGAAGAACACTTATGTTCCCATGAGCATATTAATAATCCCTTAAGTAAAGCTCTCCTTTAAGCCCAGATTGGCTCAACAGAATTAATCATTGTCCCTCTTACCTAGAAATAGCCTTACATATGTGACAATAAAAACATTACAAGTATAATACATTATGCTTCTCAAACCATCCCCTCTATTATGTTAACAGTTTGTATTTCTTTGGTTTACTTATAGAACATTAATATAAGGAAATGTGGAAGTGTCTACTCCAAATGTACCTGACTAAAGAATTGACAGAAAAACACTCTGCATGTTCAAAAATTGAAATACTATATACCATAATGATCGAAGCAGGGGGTGGGAAGAGCCCTAGAACTCTAGCACTTTCTATCTATGTACACTTATACACACACTATACATATACAGTGCTGTGCAAAAGTCTTAGGCAGGTGCTATAAAGTAAGAATGTTTTCAAAAATAGACATGTTAATAATTTATTTTTATCAATTAACAAAATGAATAGTGAGTGAACAGAAGAAAAATCTAAATCAAATCAATATTTGGTGTGACCATCCTTTGCCTTCAAAACAGCATCAATTCTTCTAGGTACAGTTGCACGTAGTTTGTTAAGGAACTCGGCAGGTAGGTTGTTCCAAACATCTTGGAGAACTAACCACAGTTTGGGGTTGTTGTCATGCTGCAGAATAATTTTGGGACCAGTCAGATGCCTCCCTGATGGTATTGCATGATGGATAAGTATCTTCCTGCACTTCTCAGTATTGAGTAGACCATTAATTTTGACCAATTTCCCAACTCCACTTGCAGAAATGCAGCCCAAAACTTGCAAGGAACCTCCACCATGCTTCACTGTGACCTGCAGACACTCATTTTTGTACCACTCTCCAAACTGCCTTCTGCTACAGCCAAATATTTAAAATTTTGACTCATCAGTCCAGAGCATGTGCTGCCATATATCTGTGGTTCCTGTCTTTTTGTGCATAGTTGAGTCACTTGGCCTTGTTTCCACATCAGAGGTTTGGATTTTTGGCTGCAAGTCTTCAATGAAGACCACTTCTGACCAGACTTCTCCGGACAGTAAATGGGTGTACCAGGTTCCCACTGTTTTCTGCCAATTCTGAGCTGATGGCACTGCTGGACATCTTCCGATTGCAAAGGGAAATAAGTATGATGTGTCTTTCATCTGTTGCACTAAGTTAATTTTGCCGACTACTGCATCTACAGTCCTCAACTTTGCCTGTTTCTTTGTGCTTCTTCAAAAGAGCTTGGACAGCACATCTGGAAACCATGTCTGCCTTGAAATTTTCTGCCTCGGAGAGATCTTGCTGATGCAGTACAATTACCTTGTGTCTTGTTGCTGTGCTCATTCTTGCGATGGTGTATGACTTTTGACATTAAACTGTCTTCAGCAACCTCGTCTTGTTAGCTGAGCTTGACTGTTCCTAAAAAAAGGAAAAAAGGAGAGGTAATACAACTTGGGTATCAAAACCTTCACCAACTCACCACTGTACTTAAAATTTAAATAACTATTATAAGTGGTGAGCTGAGCAGAGGAGGGACTCAAGACTGTCCCCACAAATGGACACGGAATGCAGCTCACCACTGATAAAAAGACCTCTTCCAAGATCCTTAAAAGAAACTAAAAAGCAGCAAGAAGGAGAGCAAACCACAATTTCATAAATGTTGAAAATAAAACTGAAGTAATACTTACAAAGTGAATATCACTGGTCTATTCTTCATAGAACCGGTGTTAATAGCATGCAGGGATTAACTGTCCACCCTGCTCTGAGATACACCTCCAGTCATTCTGCACGTAAAAGGTAAAGAATTTATAATATTTTTCTTGTACTGTTAGCCAAGGCTGTTCTTGATGAAAAAGCAGTGTGCTTAGAAATGTGTAGAGCATTTTTGGCTATTAGTGTATTTGAATAATACTTTTAATTATATTGGTATTAAATATTTTTGACCTTTTACTAGCAGATCGACTGGATTATTATTACTGGAAGTGTATCTCCAAGCAGGGCGGACAATTAATCCCTGCATGCTATTAACAACAGTTCTAGGAAGAACAGACTGGTGATATTCACTTTGTGAGTATTACTCAAATTTTATTTTCAACATTTATAGAATTGTGGTTTGCGCCCCTTCTTGCTGTTTTTCGTTTGGCTGTTCCTTGCCCAGTTTTATTCCTCATACACAGCTGTTTCTGTTTCAGTTAATGATTGTGTTTCAACCCACATATTAAATTGATGATCATTAGTAACTGTTTGGTATTATTGTTTAATCATACACCTGACTATATGCCTACAAAATCCGTGACTTTGTGCACGTGTACCTAGATTTGATGCCGTTTTGAAGGCAAAGGGTGGTCACATCAGATACTGAATTGATTTAGATTTTTCTTCTGTTCACTCACTATGCATTTTGTTAATTGATGAATGTAAACTATTAACGTGTATGTTTGAAAGCATTCTTATTTTACAGCATTTTTTTACACCTGCCTAAAACTTTTGCACAGTACTGTACATACACATAGATATACATATATACATACAAACACCATGAATATACATATACACACACAGCCACACACATACACACACACACAGACACACACACACCATACATACACACACACTATACATATACATACATTATCCATACATACACACCATTCATATTATATATATAATAATGCATATACATTATACATATTATATATACACCAACATACATGCATATACACACTGTACATAATATATACATACATACATACATATATATACACACACACTATACATACATGCACTCCTTTCACTAGCTCCTATTCTGGTTCCTAGCCTTAAAGAAATAACTCGGCCCTCAGCTTGCCTCTTTGATGTAGAGGTCACCAGTCATCTCTGGTTACTGAGCAGCTGACAATCGAAGAAGAACCGGAGGAACGTTTTATCAAACCAACTCCACTTTTAAGGACAAATACAAATTCAGCAAATTCTCACTGATTTTACTGGGACTTGCATTCAAGGAATTTAAAACCCCCTTTACTTTAATGGGAATGTGTATTTGTACCCAATCGTGTACTGTAGTCTGCTTTTTCATTTTTCCTTTCTACACCAGCTTTGCCATTTTATAAACATCCATGGTTCCTCAACAAAGAGGACTGTTTTAATAAACTTAAGATTTGTAATTGTGGGGCAAACCAACTATATCAAGAGTGAAGGGGGAGAAATTAAATTTCTTATTGATTTAAACAACACTTTTAAAGCTGAACTACCACCCCAACCTGATTTAGTCTCTATGGGTAGTTAGAATAAAGTGTTGCATATCTGTATTTTTAATACAAATGAATCGTTTAGCCATAAAGGTTAAAAGAAACTCTACCTTGTGACATGGAGACCAGGGGAGATGTTCTGCACATGTCAGACTTGTTACCTAAAGGTAACGTTGTCACTCCCACCGGTCTTGTTGATGCCCGTCATCTCCTTCATGAACACATGACCTGGTGTCCACAAACCATCCAGCATGTTCAGGTCATGGTAATGTAGTGCAAGCAGCCAACAATGACGAGAACGTCACAACTGGTCATTTGTATGTGCACCTCACAGGAACATGCTGCAGACAGGGGATTATGGGCAGAGACTCTTACTGTGATTGGCAGGCAATGGAAGAGGTATAGCATGCGCAGTGAAGCAGAAAAGGCAAGATGGCTGCTCTCTCCTTCTTCTTGGGGCTTCCACAAACGGCCAGATTTATTAATTATACACAAATCATACATGTTTAATATACAATATCAGGCTTACAGTAAGGATATCTACTTATACAACCCAAGTTGAGTTCCACTTTAACCCCTTGTGTGCTAGAGGAGTCAACAAAGAATTGTGAAACAATGCATTGGAAACGTCTCCAGCATTCACAGGGGTAAAACTATTTTAAATCAATGGGAATTTGCAGACTTTTCAATCCAATCAGATGGTGCTGTTGGAGTGCTCCAGAATTGCACCTGTTCAGCATGGTGAATAGAGCCCACAATGGCAAGAACCTGCTCTCCTTACATCTGGCTACAAGTATATGACATTGTCTTTTATTCCCATACAATTCACTAATGGCTTTTGCACTGAGAAGAAAAAAATAGTTTCTAACAACCACCGCCAAATAAGAGCTTCTGCTTTGAGAGATTGACTTGATATTTGCAAAAACTCAGTCAAAGCAGAGACATTGACTCTGATATATTAAGAAAAAAATAGATCCGTTTTAATGCAATCTAATTACGCCATAGGGGGCTGGCAATAATCTATTCTCTATTGATTTAAATAGGGTTTTTAACCCCTTGCATGCTGAAGAGGTCTACAATGCATGGCTTATGAATGTATTGGAGACGTAGCATTTAAGGGGTTAAAAGTCAAGAATTAAATCAATGGGGATTTAACCTTTTGCGTGTCAGAGGGGTATGCAGTGCATTGAAGAGCAATGTCTTGCATACCCCTTTGGCACTCAAAGGGTTAAGGAACATTTATTTGCCCCCTTTGGTGCAGCTAGTTTAAACCAGGATTGCTCAAGGTCTTCGTGGTACACCTGCCGTCCTATGACAAAATACATCAAACCCACAAACCAATAGATCTTAGGTAAATCTGCTTTCTGTATCACTGTCATTCAAGATGGATCCCCTATCAGTCCCTAATCTTTAGTATCTGCAGCAGGGTGGTCTGAAATGACAGTATTATTAGGCACAAAAATAGTGTGATATATATACATTGTTAGTAACTGAATGCTAGCTGAGCTAGATTATTACTAGATCATCATAGAAGCTGCTGGAAATCCCATTCCTAGCAGCTCAATTGCCACTAGCAGCCATTTGGTCTTGTGGTTTGGTACAGTGTAACAGAAAGACAATTCTATTTCCTTCCAGTCTGATTTCCCTGTTCACCTTTTCAAAACAGTCTAGTAATAATCCAAGGTGTTATTTGGCACCTGAAGTTGATGGTCTCTGAATTAAATCCTGCTGTTTAATCGTGTGTTGGTTTTAACTATTTGAGTTCCAGAGAGGTATCCAGTGCATTGTATTGCAATGCCTTGGATACCTATCTTACACTCAAAGGGTTAAAAAGATGATCACAAACAGAGAATGAGGTATTTTTAAATTCAGAATGAAGTGCTTTCATTTTAGTTTTATTAATTGTGTTGGTTTGAGCAGACAATGAGGCCGAAGTTCTAAGAGGAACTGAAGTAATTCTGTAGCAAATCAACCGCAATATAGATGACAAATGGAACCTTGCAAAATTCCCTTTGATTTAAATGGGGCTTTTAACCCCTAGAATGGATTGGAGGCCTCACCAGCATTCAAGGCGTTAACATCTCTAGCTCTATAGTGCATTTTGGTTTGCTTTAAAATTACTACATGGGGGAGATGCACCAAGGAATGATAAAGCTGTGATAAAGTGGAGATGACATCTCCAGTGATATCACGTCTCTAAGTCCTATGTTATTCTATGGAGCCTATGCACTAAGATTTCTCTAACATGAAAGATCTTAGTGCATAGTCTACACAGAATAGCATAGGACTCAGAGGGTTTAGAACACTGGAGAAGTCACCTTGACTTTACCACTTCTTTATCACGCCTTAGCGCATGACACCCCAGTTTTCTTTTGTGCATGAGGTCCAATAGCCCATACTTATCTATCTATGTGAATGCAATTTTGAAGGCATCGAGAATTCAAATTGCCTTTTCTCTACAGCGATAGGTATGAAGGCAGTTGCGGCTTGTTCACCAATATCTCCATTTGAATCTAGAGATAAGCAAGACATTTGAGATCCAGTTCACAGATGTCATCTCGGAATATTCAGAGACTTCCATTTCCAGCTGAATCAGTACATACACTCGTACATGCGTACCCTCATCTGCCATAAATGTTTATGCTTTGCCCACATCATTTGCACACTACCATATCAGTCCCTGGTACTTCTCTGAAGGCAGAAAACTAAGATGTTCCCTAGTATGACCTGTCTTATACTGGTCTACTCTCAACTCAGTGCCCTGAATTAAAAGTGCCCAGTCATTCTCCCTTCACCCTTTTCTGTAGGAGACATTACCATTCAACATGCTGAACCCTCAAAGCAGTAGATATTAACCCCTACTCAATGTGTTGCACACTGTCTACCTCTCGTCCTCCACGTGTTCAGCTTTCATTCGTCTTCCTTTTTGCGCTCTTTCAGTGTACAAATACATTCTAAGCCCTGTAATGAGACACAACACACGTGAAAACATTCATACAGTATGTGTGAGGCAGATTTCCAAGGCAGACAAGTCTCACGTGCATTTCAAGTGCTACATGCAAGGGAAGGATACAATTAACCACCGATTATCCCAGTCCTGTTGTCATTTTTCACTATTAGCTTCTCTCTAAGATCCAGATTCATTTTTCACTGTTTTCTGTAGGATAATGCTCAGTTCTCAGGAAGAATGTTTGGTAATTGTACCACAGGCAATGTGGCTACAAAGGTTTGTAGCTGTAAGAATTGGCATGTGGGACCATACTGAATAAAGATGAGCAATTGTGGAGCAAACCAACTGCACTGGAGGGGAAAATTACAGTTCTCATTTATTCAAATGTGGCTTTTAACTCCTTGAAAGCTAGAGAGGTCTCAGTCACCTTGCTCTGCAAGATATTGGAGACCTCTCTAGCATTCAAGGGGGTTAAAATTCACATTAAAATCAAATAGCTTTTGAGGAATTTGAATTGTCACTTATAGTGCAGTTGATCTGCTCCAAAATTGCTGGTCTGTTGTGTCTCCTTTATAATCACAGAGAGATGCAGGTAAAACAAAGATTACATGTGATACCAATAGGTATAGAGGTAATGGAGTTATGTTACATAATTTCTCCATAACTCCCAACATTCCACATGGCCAGAAAGGGACACTGTTGTTATGGGGATGTGACTGGGGGCGTGGCTGGTTGGCAGGGCATTTCCAAGAATTTTAAGGTTATTTCATGACACCTCTTTCTGTAACTGAATAAATGATTTAGAGCAAGACCAAAGTATTTTATTAACATAGACTAATTTATAAACCCATATATTGAAGTTTAAACAAACATTAATGTGAGTTTTATTGATGTGGAACAATGTGATATACCTATATACACACATACACCACACAGTCTAATCTCCTAAAAAGAGGGACCCCAGGATAGGAAAGAGGGACAGAGGGATTTGGGTCTGAAAGAGGTACTGTCCCTCTTAAAGAGGGCCACATGGGAGGTTTGTTCCCTGTACTTGCTATGGGGATAGCGTACAGGGCTTGCTGACATCAACGTTCTAATGATAGCAGAGATTGTCCTCTGGCGTGCACTAGTGCTGTCATACATTGGACTTCATTCCCTGAAGTACAGCCACTGGCATTACAGGCTATAGCCTGTAGAACTGCACTGGTGAATTTATACATTTACCACAGTGAGACTTAAGTAAACAATTGGCAAAAAGAAAAAAACCCTACAAACGGAAACACAGAGGCTGACGTACTAAGGGAAAGTAGTGAAACAGGTCTTTTTAACTCCTTGAATACTAGAGAAGTCTCCAAGCGTTGTTTTGCTATGAATGGAGATCTCACTAGCATTCAGTAGGTTAAATTATCCATGTAAATCAATGGGACATTTTGGAATGTTTATTAGTTTACTGTGGTGCAGCTGGGGTGTCTGAGACTTGCACCACTTCTTAGTACAACAGCTTCTCGGTCTCACAAAGTGTGACACATGAATAAGGTGTGTTCTGTACATGTGATACAGTAGGGACACTAATCAAGTACATTCTTTCGTGAGCTGTTGTATTAACCCCTTGAGGATCAAAGGGGTGTGAAATATATAGCTTCACAGTACCCAGCACAGACCTCTGGCCCACAAGGAGTTAACCACACATTATAAAGCTAGCCCAGTGGGAGCCTTTTACGTTTGTGCAGTGGACTAAATCTGGCTGTGTGGAGGTGACATTGAGGCATATGTATACAGACAAAAGTGCAGCCATTTTGAAGAAAACTAAATCAACGTAGGGAACACATTTTCAAAATCCCTCTTGATTTAAACTTTTGAGAGCCAGAAGGTTATCCATGCATTGCTTTGCAATGTGTTGAGTACTCCTATGGCATTCAAGGGTTAAATGGGCTTTGAACCCTTGATTACTAAAAAGTTGCACCGCAACTGCACCAATGCAGGATAAAAATATCAGGTCTTATTTATCAGACTGACATAGAGACATTCCTGATTCCCATTGGTTGGGGATAAAATGACCCTTGATTTAATTGGGATGTTTAAATCTCTGAATGACTGAGAGGTCTCCCACAAATTCCAAAGCAATGCATTGGTGACTTCTCAAGTATTCAAAGGGTTCAAAGTCCCATTTAAATTAATGAGAATTGTGGGACATTTTATTTGTGCCCTATGGTACTGTTTGTTTGCTCCAGAATTGCTCCACTTCAGCTTGATATATAAGCATACCTCCCAAGTGTCCCTCTTTGAGACCCAGATCCCCCTGTCCCTCTTTTCTGCTCTATTGTCGCTCTGTTTAGGAGATCAGACTGTGCGTGTGGTGTGTATATAAAACTCACATATAATAAAACGCACATAAATGAGTAGTTAGTCTTCAGTATATGTGCTTGTCAATGAATCTGTGTAAATAAAATAATTTGGTCTTGCTCTAAATCCTTTATTCAGTTACACAAAGAGGTGTCAATAGGTCACAAAGTAAACAAAAAAATTCTCAGTAATGCCCCGCCCGCCAGCCACACCCCCAGAAAAACCACCTAAAACACACTTGAAATGTTGGAAGGTATGATATAAGGCTCATATTGTTTTCACTGATTCACCTTATACAATGTTCTGCCAAGAGCACCACAGTCATGGTGCTCCAATAACCCTACAGATCAGGACTAGGGAACCTTGGGAGAGCCAGAGGCTGCCAGCTTGTGTCTTGTGTGCTAGGGAGATTTCCAGTGCATTGTTTTTGTGTCTGTCCATTTAGACCTTAGATACTCGAGATGTCTCCAACAATTTGCTCCTCAATGCTATAAAGTCAACTCTAGCAGCCTGCGACTTAAAGGGAAGTAACACCTCCTAATAACCATCCTAGACTTACCATATTGTTGCAGGAGAATCTTAATGGATCCTAAGAATGTTGGTTCAAGAGAATATTTTCATGCAATCCTTGATGTTGTGTGGTTCCAAGGAGGTGGACATAACACATACAGTCAGCTTCTACCTGAATAAGGTAAAGTGCACAAATCTATTAACTTGTTAAGGATCATATGCACTACCCTCTAATCCATAAAGGTTTGAGACTAACATGTGCAGTGGGTAGAGCATGAGGTTTTGTTGTCAATCTCCTTTCAAAATACAAACTGCAGCTAGAGGAACATTGGTGCATTAATTGTGTAACAGGCTAAATACTATAAGTCTATCACTGTGCATTCTAAATAGCCAGAGATCAGTACTCTCAAGCCCCATAATGCTCACTATATATGAGACACATAGCTTTACTGTAACTATGGAAGTGTATCAGCATAATAGAAATGTGGGCTGATGACATAGGGTTGGTACACAAGGGCAACTTTATTGCTACATTTTCAATGCACAAAAACATGTGTTCGGTAACAAAGAATGGCCGCAAGACTGAATAATAGAGGGTTACCGTGACTGAAAGTTACTTCCAGCAGGGAGGATCTTTCAAAGTTTAGATAGGATGGGTTTATGTTAATAAGGATAAGGGATTGGATAAGATGGGGGCTGGTTGGAGGGGTCAGCTAGACATGTATTTTGTAGGGTCACTGTGGAGTAACTTTCACCTGGAACCAGTACTCATGTTAGAGGCATCCCAAGCTCACTCCCTCAGGTTATTTTGGCTTTGGGTGGATTTAACTAATTTGTTTCTTTCCCCTTTCAGAAGATTTAGCATGTACGTCTCTACTGTTAGCTCATTCCATCTATACCTGGGAACTTTCAGACTGAGCTGACCCTGAGATCTGTGAAATATTAACCCTTAGATCTTCCCATGATGTAGATTTTATGCAATATATACCTGCAT
Source organism: Rhinophrynus dorsalis (assembly GCA_037306005.1). Taxonomy (NCBI): domain Eukaryota; kingdom Metazoa; phylum Chordata; class Amphibia; order Anura; family Rhinophrynidae; genus Rhinophrynus; species Rhinophrynus dorsalis. The sequence continues at coordinate 292,081,746 of CM074721.1, forward strand.
GCTTTAACCCATAGGTGAACCAGTCGGTGTGCAAAGAAACTTTAACATGATATAATTTAGAGTTCTCATTTCATAAATACAAAGAAGACAAGCAGGTCATCTCCCCCTGTCTTTCTGGTACAAATGGCACCAATTTAGAGACTAAAGAAGCATTTGATTGAGGCAAATCATATAGTGGGTAACAAAACGCTCTCACTGAAAATTTGGTTCTTCACCCTGAGACCCTGAGATTTGGGTCAAAACCCTGAGAGCTCCCAGGTATGCTTCTATCAGGTTATAATAAGAAATGAGTATGTTTAGACTAGATTTTAGTTAGTTAGTTAGGAATGAATGTTGGCCCAACTGCACCACAAGGGACAAATAAAAATGAATGTCAAATTAAATTGGCCTTTCAACCCCTTGAATACCAGCGGGTCTGTAATGCATCTTCACAATTCATTGGAGTCCTCTCTAGCATTCAGGCGGTTAAGAAGCTCTATTCAAGTGCATGGAAATTTAGGAATGTTTATTTTATAATCTGTGGTGCAATTGGTTTATTCCAAAATAAGTCCAACTTGCTTTTATAAATATGGGCTGTGGTTCTGTATGCAGGCTGTAAATATACTGTGGCCGCTAAGATGGTGCCTAGGGCCAGGCTTTCAATTATTTTGTCTTAAAGTGTTAGTAATAGATTTGTAGAGCTTAAAAAAATAATCTAAATGTAAACAAATCTTCTCTCTCAAACCATTATTATTTGGGAGATGTCATCCACTAAAGTTCCCCTCTCTCTCCTCTTCTTCTGACGTCAGCTGTAAGCTGACAGCAGGAGTTCCTGGTCCGGGGGCCGACAAGAGCTCTTCAGCAGATCCGCAATACCGCAATTTAAAAAGAATTACTTCTTTGGAATGGTCTACAAAGTGTAACTGGTCTGCAAGCATACTTTTTAGCCCATTCCAAAGAAGTAATTCTTTTTAAATTGCACTATTGAGGCTCTGCTGAAGAGCCTCCTTGTGTCGGCTGACACAGATCTCCTTCTGTTAGCTTTACAGAAGGAGAAGAGGAACTTTACCGGGTGATATCTCTCAAACCATAGCGGTTTCAGAGATAAGATTTGTGGCATTTAGCTTATTTTTTTAAGCTCTACAAATCTATTTAAAATTTATTTTGGACATTACTAACACTTTAACTGTGTGTGGGAGGTCAACGTTAGGGTTATGTGGGTAAGGCTGTTATGCATGCTCACTGATAAATTACAGGGATGGGATGTGCACTTATCAGGTGTTGGGTAGCCTGAGGACTTGTACAATTAACACTAGTCTTGTTATTATACCTGTGTTGTATGGAAAATATATGCATACATTTCCTAGAAGGCTGGTCTGGATAACCAATTAACTAAGCCATAACCGCTTACCTCTAATACTGTTTTTGGCTTTAATGGATATTATGTGGGTGTATACAAACATTCTTAGTGATTTTTTTATGAAAGTATTTTACCAGGAAAAATAGACCGAGATTGTCTCTTATTTTCAAGCAAGTCCTGAGTACTCCTTTTATCTACCTCAGAAGGATGAAAGGCTGAATTGACTGGGACTAGAACCTGCGACCCTAAGATTGAACAGATTCCACAGCTGGTGCATTAACTAACTGTTTCTATAATTCACAAGTGGCAAGCTGTGCTTATAAATGTATTGCTACTGGAAAAAATGTGTTTCTCATACATAGCTTATACACTGTCACATACACATCAAACGGAAGTAAAGTCAAAGGCCATATGCTCATCATTTCATATGTGTGTGTGTGCGTGTGTGTGTGTTAACCCTTTGAGTGCCAGAGGGATACGCAACGCATTGCAAAGCAATGCGTTGCATACCCCTCTGGCACTCAAAGGGTTAATGGGGCACACAGGTGGATCAATTACCCTTCGAGTGCCAGATAGAAGTCCAACACGTTGCAAAGCAAAAATGTTTGCACTGGGCGCTCCAATTTCTGGTTAAACTGCTGCACTGAATTGCGAGCGTCATCTACAGTGTATCATTCTGCGTTGCATTAGAGACTTCCAGCATTCAAGGGGTTAAAGCCTCATTTCAATCAGTAGCAATTTTGTTTGCCCACTATAGTGCAGGTGGTTTGCTACAAAATTCAACCACTTTGTATTTATAATTAAGTCCTACAAGGCCTTAGGAATCAAGCTAAAGAGGTGCAGTTCTGGAGCAAAGTAACTTTCCCATAGGGGGAAATGGAAATTCCTATTGATTTACATTGGGGGGGGTTAAACCATTGTATGCTAGAGAGGTCTCCAGAGCATTGGTAAAACGTTTCTAAAAAAATAAATAAACCTGTCTGATAGTCATGGGGTTAAAAGCCACATTTAAATCAATAGGAATTTTTAGTATTTTCTGCAACCCTTATGCGTATTTGCCCCATTATGTCTTATGCTCATTAAAATGAATCAGTAAGTGAATTTCACAGAACAACACATCTCACTGCACTTTGGTCCAACAATGCATTACTGCACCTAGAGATCTGCACTCCTGGTTTCAGTGGGATGGCAATTGGATCACCTGCTTATTTTGAAAGGGATGCTGGGAGAAAGAAAAACAGCTTTGCTACAAATCAGACATAAATCTCACGAGGACTACAAGAAAATCAAATAAAATAAACAAATACATCAAATATGCTGTCAAAATGTTTCTACTAAAGAGTTGCCTACTGACAGGGCCAGACTGGGAATAAAAGCCAGCCCTGGAAAAAACTGAATACCAGCTCCACATTTCTACCTAATGCTCACCCATGTCCCTTTATTCCTCCTCAATACCTACCTATGTCTTAATCCTTTGAGTGCCAACGGGGTACGCAACGCATAGCAAAGCAATGTGTTCTGTAGCCCTGTGGCACTCTAAGGGTTAATAGTCTCCAACTTAAACCCACTCTTCCATATATACAATGAGAGTTCCTTATTCTCACCCCATCGACCCAGTACATGTAAAATGAGAGCTATACCACGCTTCCACGTATCCAAAATGAGCCCCCTCCCATATATAAAAGATACCTCCAATCCCTCTGACCCATACCTGAAACAAGACTCCCAACTCCCATAGCTCAAATGAAATGCAGGCAGACCCCAAAGAGGTGACTTGATAACTTTTACTTGTCACTATAAAGGGAAATTAAAATTCTAATTAATTTAAATGCAGCTTTTAATCCCCATTTAAATCAATGGTAAACTGGAAAATGTGTATTTGGTGCAGTTGGTTTTGCTCCAGAATTGCACCTTATATCTGAAAAGGGACTGGAACTTCTGCTGTAACTTTAACAAGTGTGATTACTTCAGGATTTTTTTGTAATTTATTAAAAATCTTGATGTGCAATCTCTGATAACCCAGTGATGCTCAACTCCAGTCCTTAGGACATACCAACAGGTCAGGGTTTTTTTTTTTGGTTTTTTTTAACCATTAAAGACCGTGGACATGCCAGGACCATCACAACTTTCTGTCTTTTATGGACCAGTGACTGCCCTTGTACATCATGATCTAAATCATCACAGCATGCCTGAAGGAGTTGTGTGATCCAAGACCAGAGCAGTCAGTTTCAGTCTTCCCCTTGGCAAGCCAGGACATGTGATCGGTCACATGTGCCAGCTCAGCAAATAAAAGACCGCTGGTCCTCCGGTGTACAAACCTCCTAGTCCTTAAAGAGTTAAGGATATGACTAATTAAGCAGCGCTTGTGTAATGAAAATAACTAAGCCACAGGTGAACAAGCAGTGATGTATTAGCATACCTGGGAACTTTCAATTAAGGTCTACCTGGAGGGGAGTCCTCTGGTGCAGCAGGGGGTGACAATAATGACGCAAAACGCATCAAAAAGGGGCTTGACTTGACATGAGTTGGGGGCGCAGGGCTTAAAAGGTGTCACACAGAAGGCTGGGGAAGGAGGAACACCGGGAGAAACAGCAGATGTGGGCAGAGTTTCAATAGAAACTCCCCACATCCGGAGGAATCAGCCTCTGCCCCGGAGACCTGGTAAAGCTCTGTCAAAACCAGAGTCTCTGGGGCAAATCCGGAGAGTTACCAGATATGTGTATTAAAATATATTTTCACATTCAAGCACTCATATATTCTCATTGCCTATTCAAAGTTAATCAACATACAAATACATCTCAACAACAAATAATAATATAGCAGAAAATTCAATAGAAAAAGACACCACTAATAGTAGTGAGTAACCTTATGTCCCGTTATTAAGTTGGGGTTGTAATATTTTTCTCACTCCAAGTGGATCCTTGTATTCTTCACAAACTTTTAGGATTGATTGCTGCTTTGTCTCATGGGCTGTCGGAAGTGCCCTTCACCGGAGTCGTACACCCGGAACAATGTAAAAAGAGAAAAGAAAAAGATAGGGACAGCGCAATGAATCCCTCTAAATGTAATCCGTATTTGCTTTTGGAGTATGTAATTCACTGTAGATTCCCCCCCTTCCAGATGGGTACTCACTTAATTCTGAGGTTACTTCCGCCTCTAGGTGACGGATTTTAACTGGATCTGACCCCCAGTTATGGTCGGTCCCTGCGGTAGTCTCCTTCCGTTTTTCCTTAGGTGCTTCTTACCTCTCCCACGTTTTTTTCCTTTTACTCCAGTCATAATTTATTGAGTATATTAAAATGGGGGTTAATAGATGCACTGGTGATTAATAAACTAGAAGGGCTACCTAGGTTCCAATATTTATTAATTTAAAATGGCATAAACAATAAAATCACCATATTGTGAACTGATAAAACAAAATAAAAAATTATTTGACACCAATATTAATCCTTAACACCCCTTCTTTGCGCTGTCCCTTTTTCTTTTCTCTTTTTACATGTGTATTAAAATACAACATATTGGTGTGTCCGGGCATTAACACTGAGAATCACTGGCCTGCTGGTCCTTAAAGATTTAGTATTGAACACAGTTGTACTGCTCTAGCTATTTACTTGACAGAATTAGCATAGAAATGTCTGGCATCAGAGGGGTCTTTCTATAAGATGTTACATGCCATACTGCAGATTTAAGAGTGCATTATCTATTATTTATGCTTGGTAATGCTTGTCATTTGTGTGCTTTAATTGACTCTTCAGCCATTATCTCCCCAGTGATCCAGTTGCAGTATCTGATCTACAGAACTATGCATATGAAGCCAAGTTACAGGACCAGCAAAGTTTATAAAAAAAAAAGGGGATTTTCATTTTAATACAAATGTACTCCCACTGCTGGCAGTTGCTTTATTCAAAAGTTATACGAGTTCAACCTGTCATGAAGTGATATAGCTGGTTATATGCCATTTTGAGAAGAACTGTAGCCTGTGGCTCACCTCTTCCATAGAATATATTATACTAACTGCCTGGACTCCAGGTAAACTGTAGGTGAACTGTCTGACATGTGGTGGCAGTTTAATATAAAAAAAATAGTTTGAATTGTAATTACAAAACAAATAAAATCTATAATAAAAGATTACTACTAATTTAAGTGGCAATGCATTTTTGCAATGAAAACCTGTGTGTTATAGAGCGTTTCCTGCACTCCCATCACCATCAGTTGTTTTATACAAATGTTATAACAGTTCAAATAATCATGAAGTGATTTACTGTGCATTCACTTCCTGAAAGTTCTGACAGCATGACTCAGCAGTTTATATCACATGCTATAGATAGCTGTTTGTCACTGACTCACCTCTTGTAGAGAATGCAACAGAAGTAGTAATTGGAATTTGACCACTAGAGGGCAGTTTAATGTTAAAAAAAAAAAAAAAAAAAAAACAGCAAAAAAACAGGTTTAAACTGTAATAGCTCTGGGAATATGCATCTTTCAGCAGTGGGAGCACCCTTATTATACTCAGTTTTACTCAAAAGGAAAAGCCCTACAAAATATAGTTTTTCCTAACAAAGGTTTACTGCTCATTTAAGGCTGTAAAGACACTTAAATGAACACATTTAGTATTAAATGTCTGGTTCTCTCCCACTAGGCTTATTGCTTTTACTCGTCTACCCTTTCTTGGTAGACAGTTATAGTGAAGACTTATTTTGCTTGATCTATAAATATACTTATTCAGCTTGGCTCATGGGATGTATTTCCCAGTAGAAGACTATCTGCAGTTTTAAACGGACTTTTCACACTATGATTTGTTTAGTTCCTTTTTAAGGGAAATAAAAACTACCTATATGCTGTGCAACTTGTTTGTTTGTAACTATGTTTTTGAGAAATGAACCTTTATTTTTTGGGTGTCACAGTGAGGCAATATATGCTAATTTGTGCTGGGCCAACTTTACCACACAAAACATAAAATTTCATTTCTAAAAATCTATTTATTTTATAGGAAAATGGCCAGTGCAACATACAGGCAGATCTGAATTTTCTTTAAAACAAAATAAACTTATTTTAAGGAGACATGTCCACCTAACCCTTTGAGTGCCAGAGGGATGTCTGGCACTCAAAGGGTTAAATGTGTCCATATGGTTCACATATGCTGCCAAGATATTCTAGGGTGCAGGTCTGCCATAAAGGGAAGGGGGGGTTGAGGATGTCGTTACTGGGTTAGAAGGGTGTGCCAAATGGTGGGTACCGGATACCCAACCATATTAAATATTGGTTCCTGTCTCACTTCTCTGCTTGCTGCCTCTCAGTCAAGCTCCAATTCCTATTACCCTCCCTTACTGAAGGGCCTGTGAGACTGGCACTGACATAATTTGCCCCATTCATTTTTCCTGTTTTCTACCACCATGGCACTTTCTCTGGTGCCAGATCTTTGTGTGTCTATGCAAATACATTGTGCAATATGTTTAGAAAGCAGCTAGCTGCAAGGTTAATTAATTTTTCAGCCAGATCTTCTTTTTGCAAAAGCTGCATTACCAAATGCACACTGATCAAAACCCAAAAAGATGACCGTCACTGCAGCCTTCTAAGCTTCCAGTTGTAATCTCTGTGGTATCACTAGTGTAGCACCATTTCAGTTGTAAGTTATGTGGTATCACTAGTGTTGCCCCATTTCAACTGTAAGTTCTGTAGTATCAGCAGACTAGCATTATTTCTACATAGTAACACAAATGAGGAAGCTGAAAACAGACGTGTCCATCAAGTCCAGCGCATGCAAAAAACACCCCTGCTGATCCAGAGGAAGGCAAACAAAAAAAACCCTGAAGCCATTTCCAATTTAGCCCCAAGTGGATAAAACATCTCCTTCCTGACTCCAAATGGCAGTTAGATAGTTCCCTGGATCAACAAGCTATCTGCATTAAAGCCATCAGTCATAATTTTCAATATAGTTCTATGCTAGATAGGCAATCATTGCTTTTTTGAAAGCAGTTATATTATCTGCACAAACAACATCCCGAGGCAAACAATTCCATAGCTTTACTGCCGTTAATGCAAAAAATCCCTGCCTTTGTTTTAATTGAAAGCACCTTTCCACTAGTCTTAATGGATGACGTCTTGTTCCTAGCTCAGCTCTTTGCGTAAATAATTCATTGGATAATTCTTTGTATTGACCTTGAATGTCTTTGTAAATGGTAAACATATCACCCCTTAGACATCTCTTCTCTTATATAAACAAACCCAGTTTGGCTAGTTTCTCTTTATAACTCAGATCCTGCAATTCCTTTTCTCAGTTTTGCTGCACGTCTCTGCACCTTTTCCAGTTCAACAATAACTTTTTTAAGAATCGGTGTCCAAAATTGTATATATATTGTCGATGAGGCCTAACCAAGGATTTATACAGTGGTAGGATAATATTAGTAGCCCTTGTATCTATACCTCTTTTTATGTAGGTTAGTATCCTATTTGCTCTTGCAGCAGCTGAGTGACTCAGCACACTGCTGTGAAGTCTATTGTCTATCAGTACACCTAAATATTTCTCTAATGAGGATTTCCCAAGTTGTTTCCCATTTAGAGTATGTGTAGCATGTTTGTTTCTACAGCAAAAAATGCATAACCTTACATTTATCTACATTAAATGTCATCTTCCATTTTTCTGCCCATTCACTCAGTTTATCTAAATTGTTCAGTTGTAAGCAATTTGGTATTTCTATTGTAGCACCTTCTCAACTGTAAACTCTGTGGTATCACTAGTGTAGTCCAATTTCAATTGTAAGCTCTCTGCATCACTATTGTAGCTCCAGTTAAGTTGTAAGTTCTGTGTATCACTAGTGCAGCACCAGCTCAACTGTAAGTACTATGTATCACTATGTACACCTCCTCAGTTCATAATCCCCCTTACATTGCACCCTTTGCCTGTACTCATCCTCCTCTACTTTTTGACTTTAGTCTCTTCTATTCTAATTTCTTTTATCATCATATCAGTTTTTCAGATCAAGGTTTTACCATATGCTTTGTTAATAAAAGTTATTCTAAGAAAGCTGTGTTTTTTAAAAAAAATCTAATTACTTATAAAGATATTCCCTCTTCAGTAACAGAAGAGCTTTGCCGAAGAATCAGCGTGTCCCATTATGCTGATCGGCAAAGCTCTTCTGCACATCCTATTTCTCCTCCCACCTCCCTCAGGAAGCGTGTTCACGCTTCCCCTCGGTGTGCTGTGAACAGCTGCTAGCATTACAGTAAGCTCTGGTTGAAATTTCAGTAAAATGCAGCTTGCAGTAACGTTGGGAGCCGTTCACAGCACACCAGAGGGAAGCGTGAACTCACTCCCTGGGGCAGATGGGAGAGGAAATAGGACGTGCTGAATAGTTAGATTTAAAAAAAAAAAAAACTACAGCTTTCCTAGAATAACTTTTATTAACAAAGCGGATGGTAACACCTTTCTATAAGGTGATACATCCCCTTTAAGTCCTTCTCTGTTCCAAATAATTTTAAAAAGTAGTGGTTTAATACAGATGTTTACTAATTAATGGTATGTAACCACATACATATATGAATAAATAAAGTATTGTAAACAAAGGTAAAAATTTGGTGAGTCATGCTCTGTGTGGCGATAATAGTGTTTGGTTGTAATGTCAGTAAAAGGTGGCAACTCTAGCCACCAGCCACCTCTCTGGGGCCTGTCTGTGTCTTATTTGAAGTAAATGGTTTAGAGGAACTTGAGATCTCTTATTTTAGGTAGGTGGAGGTGGAATAGGGGCCTCATTTTATGTATGCAGGGGGGTTGGGGTGGAGGAAGCCCTAATAGGGCATAGGCGTGCACTGGGAGGGGGATAATGGCACGAGTTGTGCATCAGAGGGCGTCTGATAGGACATGGGAGGGGTAATGGGATATAGCTGCATTTAAGAGTGAGTCTAATAGGACATGGGTGTGCATTAAGGAGGAATAATGAGACATGAGTGGGTGTGGGGAAAGAATGAAGGGTTGTATCCAATTTTTTCCACAGCTGGTTTTTATTCCCAGTCCGACTCTCTGATGTTGTTAGAACAGCACTGATCTAATGTGAGGCTTACTAAAGTTACAAAAAAAATTAAAACTGACTCATACTTCCTCTCATTCATGAGCCCAAATGCAGTAATAAAAGCCATTCTGAGGCGCTACAAGGGAAGATTTAATTAATCACTAAGATAAAAGATAATCCTGCAGAACTAGCACTTACATCAAGGACTGCAAAGCATTACTGGGAAAGTGGATAAAGAAATAAAACGTTAGGTTTTCAATCTGATCTTCTAGAACAGCACTGATCTAATTTGAGGCTTACTATAATTAGAACAATTATCATAATTGATTGGCAGCGTAAAACTTTTTTAAAATTATTAGAACGTGTGTTAAAAATACAAATCTATTATCTTTTTTACCATGTAAACCAATTGTCAGTGCAATTATATGTAATTTATTAGAATCTAATAGAATTAAGCAGGACAATTCATAAGTCAAAATCACATTAAGAATTAACACAATAGCTAAACCCTGAAGTATGTACAGATTCTATCTAATGAGCTTGTAAATGCATACCTAATTTTTCATTGCTGATTGAAGATTCCTGCCAGATGTAGCAGCTGTTTGCAGATAATTCAATTGCTGTGGAAGCAATCATATTTTTGAAAGGTTCGACTGACAGATTTGTACAACCCAATAAAAATTGAAAATAAAATACTGAGAACCAGGGCTATGCTGAAAAAGCTATGCTTTTCATATATTCAACATTAATTTAAATTGATTAATGCTCATTTATTTTCAATTATTTTCCGTCATTACCTTTACAAAGGGAAACAATACCCTTAGAATGTCTTACATAAGTTGATTTCCTCCGTACAGCTGTCAGGTACAATTATATAGTTTATGTGCATTTGATCTCAATTGTAGTCCATTGCTAATTGTTTCAGTTACATTCTAAATCATTGGTTCTCAGACCTGCCTTCAAGAACCATTAAAAAGACATGCCTTTAGGATTTTCCTGTTTGAGCACAGGTGAGTCAGAGACTCAGCCATTTAAGTGTTTAAGTAGGGAAATCCTCAAGACATGGCTTATAAGTGATCCCTGAGGATGGGTCTGAGAACCAGTGGTCTACAACAGCTGACCCTTAGGAGTCATTGGAGGATATTCAGTAAGTGGTGATTAAGAGGTGATAAAGTGGAGATAACTTCTCCAGTGATATCAATTCTCAAATGCATATGTTATTCTGTGGAGCCTATGCACTAATATCTCCAACTTTGGGCATCTTAGTGAATAGGCTCTATAAAATAACATAGGAACTGGAGAAGTGATAACATTGGAGAAGATATATCCACTTTATCACCGCTTACTGAATCTCCCCCATTGAGAGCTACTGAAGTCCATTGTTTATTGTGAGTTGTTATCCTTTTGAAATGTCATACGCATAACATAACAGCGTGCAACATGATTTTGATTACAATGCAAAATATATAACTAGACATCTCTGACTGCTCTATGAAAAATTCCCACTTTTAAACAAAGAGCCACGTCTTCCTAGGTTATAAATCCACTTTAAATCAGAACTTTCACACGCTATAAAGTAGCCCTGCAATAATTAAGCAGGTAGCAACTAGTTTTATAATATATATGTTACCTCTGAAATGTATATAGTATAAAGCTACCGTTGCACACGCTTGCTCTTGGTCGGGTTCCTCTAGGCTTACGAAATCATCAAACATCCATGAACATATGTAAGCCGAGCTCCCTTTAATAAAACAATATTACTTTATTAATTCACTTAAAACAAATTTAAAACTGCATACTGCCAGATTCCTCCGACGTTTCAGTCCACTCTGGGACTTTCATCAGGGACCATTGCTTTACAGAACTCAGCGTATGCTATTGTTTAAATATCCAGTCTTAGCGCTTGGCGCCAAAAAAGGCGCACCACCGTTGTCAAGGCAACCGTGGACGCCTTCCCAAGCCACAGCTGCATCGATCGGATGCATAGTTGCATTGCATCTTTCACAACTAACATAATAAAACATGATATCCACATTGTATCAACCACTCTAGTTCAAATATAATCTATTAAACTGAACTGATCATTGAGACCACGGGGTGCCAGCGTTTTTAACGTGTATATCCAGAACATCTCTCTCTTAGACAGTCTGGATCCTCTGTCTCCACCCCGTGGTCCCAACGATACATGCTCAAACGGAAAGCACTTGAGATCCCTTATTTTGTGTTTCATTTGCACAAAATGCCTCGCTACTGGTGATCTTGCCATCTGTTGATCGGTCAATGTGTTATTAAGTCCTCTCATTATGAGAGAACGATGCTCCTGTAACCTCTCTTTAAATGGTCTGCTGGTTTTGCCAACATAGTATTTGACACACGGGCAGAACAACAGATATACTACATATGATGTTGTACAAGTTATATGCCCCTTCACCTCAATCTCATAATGGGCACTCGGGATGCTGAGCTTTAATCCTGTTACCATATGGGTACAAGTGACACAACCCGTGCACTTAAAGACTCCTTTATTGCTAGTTGTACTTAAAGCTGAATACTTATTAATTGGATCGGAGCTCACTATCTCATCGCGAATACTCCTAGCTCGCTTGTACCCAAACCTCGGAGGTTGCTGAAACAAGTGACCTATCTCCGGATCACTCGACAGAAATCCCCAATTTTTCAAAGTAATATCTCTGAATTCAGTGGAGACATCTGTATATGTAGTAGTAATCGTCATCCTCTCCTCCTCTGTCATACTTGCTTTCTGTGAGGATAATAACACATGCCTATCTAATGCTGCAGCCTCATCAATACATCTGTCCACCTCTTTTCTCTTATATCCCCTCTCTATAAACTTGGCACCCATCACTGCCAACTGTTCCTTTGATGTAAATGGCTCTGATACTATGCGCTTGACCCTTATCATTTGTGACTTTGGCAACCCGCGTTTCAATGCGATTGGATGCTGGCTCCTAGCGTCCAACAGAGTGTTACGATCAGTCGGTTTGACATACAATTCAGTGTGAAAACCTCTGCTCTCTCTTTTAACCAAAACATCCAAATAATTGATCTCACTAGTGCTATAATTCAAAGTCATCCTAATCAGTAGATTTAATCCATTAAGCTGTTGCACAAAGTCATGTAGGAGCGGCTCTCCCCCGGTCCAAATTATGAACAGGTCATCAATAAAGCGCACATAAAACTTGATGTACTGCCAATATTCTGATTGAACAACATTCACTTGCTCATACTTCCACATGTAAGCATTGGCGTATGAGGGCGCCATAGGGGACCCCATCGCTGTCCCAGCTGTTTGTATAAACAAGTCATCTTCAAACTTGAAGTAGTTGTGGGTTAATATTAGATCTACCATTCCCACCAGATAATCCAATTCTGCAGCAGTATACTCTTCACTATCCTCCAGCACCTGCCACACCACTGACTTCCCCCCTTCATGGGGTATACATGTATACAAACTTGTGACATCTAATGTCACTAGTATAACATCACTTATCCTCACAGAAAGCAAGTATGACAGAGGAGGAGAGGATGACGATTACTACTACATATACAGATGTCTCCACTGAATTCAGAGATATTACTTTGAAAAATTGGGGATTGCTGTCGAGTGATCCGGAGATAGGTCACTTGTTTCAGCAACCTCCAAGGTTTGGGTACAAGCGAGCTAGGAGTATTCGCGATGAGATAGTGAGCTCCGATCCAATTAATAAGTATTCAGCTTTAAGTACAACTAGCAATAAAGGAGTCTTTAAGTGCACGGGTTGTGTCACTTGTACCCATATGGTAACAGGATTAAAGCTCAGCATCCCGAGTGCCCATTATGAGATTGAGGTGAAGGGGCATATAACTTGTACAACATCATATGTAGTATATCTGTTGTTCTGCCCGTGTGTCAAATACTATGTTGGCAAAACCAGCAGACCATTTAAAGAGAGGTTACGGGAGCATCGTTCTCTCATAATGAGAGGACTTAATAACACATTGACCGATCAACAGATGGCAAGATCACCAGTAGCGAGGCATTTTGTGCAAATGAAACACAAAATAAGGGATCTCAAGTGCTTTCCGTTTGAGTATGTATCGTTGGGACCACGGGGTGGAGACAGAGGATCCAGACTGTCTAAGAGAGAGATGTTCTGGATATACACGTTAAAAACGCTGGCACCCCGTGGTCTCAATGATCAGTTCAGTTTAATAGATTATATTTGAACTAGAGTGGTTGATACAATGTGGATATCATGTTTTATTATGTTAGTTGTGAAAGATGCAATGCAACTATGTATCCGATCGATGCAGCTGTGGCTTGGGAAGGCGTCCACGGTTGCCTTGACAACGGTGGTGCGCCTTTTTCGGCGCCAAGCGCTAAGACTGGATATTTAAACAATAGCATACGCTGAGTTCTGTAAAGCAATGGTCCCTGATGAAAGTCCCAGAGTGGACTCAAACGTCGGAGGAATCTGGCAGTATGCAGTTTTAAATTTGTTTTAAGTGAATTAATAAAGTAATATTGTTTTATTAAAGGGAGCTCGGCTTACATATGTTCATGGACCTCTGAAATGTAGCCCATTATAAGGAAATACTTTATTGCAGGAGACTGACGATGAGGTTATTGCAGTCTGCGCGCCTGTGCTGTCAGTCCCTTTCGGTTACCATGTGGCACACTGCAGTGCTTCTCAATGGAGACCAGGACTGACAGAGCAGGCGCTTAGACAAGATGTCTGCACTTATGCCTGGCTTCCGGTCTCCTACAATAAAGGATTTCTTTATAATGGGCTACGTTTCAGAAGTAACATATCTATTATAAAGCTAGTTGCTACCTGCTTAATTATTGCAGGGCGACTTCATAGCGGGTGAAAGTTCCACTTTAACCCCTTGAGGACCAGAGGAGTGTGCAACATATTGTGACAATGGGAATAGCTGCATTAAGACGTGATATAAGACATAATAATGCAGAGATAACCTCTACATCGAGATTACTTCTTCAATTCCTGTGTTATTCTATGAAGCCTATGCACTAAGATTTCTCAAGTAGGAGAGATCTTAGTTCATTGGCTCAGTAGAACAACACAGGAACTGGAGAAGTGATATTGATGGAGTCTATAACGGGAACCCAAGACGCTGGGAAGTCCTGGGACGTCGCATCCAAATCTGCTCACTCGAGGTCGGCTGAAACCAGTCAAATTACCCGGTCGAACAAGGGTCGGCAGGCTCCTCAACATGCGTCTCCAAGGTTCGACTCGGTGTCGAACCAGTCGAATGGCGGGCTGTTGAATCCTCCACACCCACTCTGCTTCACCTGGCGAGGGTCATACAGTGCCCCAGCCCCAGTCGTAGTCGAGGGTGAATTTCTCTACCCGCCTCTCAGGGATGGGAGTCATAGCGGACTCTTGATGCCATCCGGGCAAGCACGACACAGGAGACTGCTTACTCCAAACAAGAACACTTTATTGGACAGAATCACACCTTTTTATACACAATAGTAACAATACAGCAATGGAACCGGGAAGGGCCCCAGGGACTAGGGCTGGCGTAACCAAGGGTCCAATGAGCAGGGGAGCGACAATACAGAGTGCAACCCAACTGGTCTGTTTCCAGACCTCGCTGTGAATAGGGCAGGCCTAGAGTCTAAGTGAGGAGGTTACATGACTAGCCCTGATTGAGTTAGGGCACAAAGGGATCTCAGAGGGAGGTGCAAGACTTAATGAGTTCCAATACACATTCGTGCACAAAGGCCAACGGCCACGACCGTTGGGCTCGTGGGGTATGACTGTCCATATTATCTCGATCAACCCGTGTCGATAGTTATGTTTGAAATCAGCCATAGTCGACCAATAGGGTTGACGCCTGGAGGTCCAGTTGTCATACGACGGGGTGTCGATATTCCCCTCCATCCGGTAACCCTGCGACTACATGTCAAATGATCAAAAGAATCCCAATTGTCGAACCCTCGAGGGTACAACTTAGAGTCGGACCAGCAGGTGGTTTCAACCAGAGTCATTTGAGGTCAAGAAAGCTCCGACAGTTCTAATTGTTCCGAAACTCATCCTAGTTAATCACAGTCCCTGATAAGTCCGGGATTTTCCCTTGCGCTTGTTTCAAGTAACAGAGGGGGTCCGTTACATCATTGCAGTCTTTTTGGGGTGAAACACAAGTTATTGGTCCTTCTGCTGGGACAGACCATCAGCATTTATGTTGTTGCTGCCTGGTCTGTATTCAATAATAAAATTGAAGGTCTGTAAGGCCAAGCTCCACCGGAGAAGTCGCCCATTGTCCCCAGTCACCCAGTTCAACCACACCAGGGGATAATGGTCCGTGAACACAGTGAACTCACGTCCAAACAAGTACGGTTGCAGTTTTTTTAAGAGCCCATACCAATGCCAAACACTCCTTTTCTACGGCTGTGTATGCTGCTTCCCTGGGCAACAACTTTTGGCTTTGGTAAGCCACCGGATGCTGCTCGCCCTCTGCGTTGACTTGACTCAAAACAGCTCCGAGCCCGCAGTCAGAAGAGTCTGTGTGGACCAGAAAAGTTTTGTTAAAATCGGGCGCTGCCAACACTGGTCCGTTCCCACGACTGTCTTGAGGGCTTGGAAGGCCTGCTCGCAGTCTACGGACCAATCTACATGGCGCGGGAGGTTTTTGCGGATTAGGTCGGTCGGGATTTGGCCAGGGTGCTGTACTGGGGCACAAATTTTCTATAGTACCCTGCTGTCCCTAGAAAGGCCATTACCTGCTTCTTGGTGGTAGGAGTGGGCCAGCCCAAGATGGCGGGCTCAGGGCGCTGCTGCCCGCTCCCTACCAGGTGCCCCAAATACTGAACTTTCCCCATCCCTATCTGGCATTTGTCTGGCCATAATGTCAGACCAGCTCTGGCGATTCTCCCGAGGATAGCTTCCAAGTGAAGCAGGTGCTCTTCCCAAGTATCGCTGAAGATAGCGATGTTGTCCAGGTACGCACAGGCAAACTCCTGCCCCTGCCAGCAGATTATCCACCAACCGTTGGAAAGTAGCCCGGGCGTTCTTCATCCCGAATGGCATCCCTGTAAATTGCTAGAGGCCAAACGGGGTGATGAAGGCGGACTTGGCTACCGCCTCAGAGGCCAGCGGAATCTGCCAGTACCCTCTGCTTAGAACGAGGGTAGAGACAATGCCGGCTCCAGCGAGCCGGTCAAACAATTAGTCTACCCAGGGCATGGGGTAGGTGTCAGTGACCGTCCGATCATTGAGTCTCTGGTAGTCTACACAGAACCTAGTGCTTCTGACCTTCTTGGGTACCAAGACTACCGGGGAGGCCCAAGGGCTAGCAGACGGTTCAATGACCCCTAATTCTAACATATCCTGCAGTTCCTGCAACATACCCTTCCTGACAGCTTCTGGGACCCGGTATGCAGGTTGGCGTAGGGCCTCAGTCCCTGTTGTAAGAACCTAATGTTGAGTCAGTGTCGTGAGGCCAGGGTGTGGGGAGAACAACTGGGGCCGCTTCTGTACCATTTCTCTGATCTGCTGTTGTTGGGTGTCCACTAGCTGCGGCCCC
This sequence comes from Rhinophrynus dorsalis, assembly GCA_037306005.1. Taxonomy (NCBI): domain Eukaryota; kingdom Metazoa; phylum Chordata; class Amphibia; order Anura; family Rhinophrynidae; genus Rhinophrynus; species Rhinophrynus dorsalis. The sequence goes on from CM074721.1 coordinate 292,098,642, forward strand.
AAGGGGAGGGGGATGTTGGGTGCCCCTGCCTGAGCGGCGGCCAAGAGGTCAGGGATGTCCTGGTCCTCCTGGTCGTCCCCCACAGGGGGTGCATATGGCCATAACTACCTCTGGACGTGGTTGTTAAACCTGCAGGGTGTTGACATGGCAGGTCCTGCGATCCTGCTGTTTGGCCCCTTTGGCAATGACATATATAGTTTCCCCTTGCCTATCAATGACCTGATATTGCCCAGGCAGTCTGGAGCTTATTCTGTTTAGTGGGTCATAACACTAACACCTGTTGACCTACATAGAATTCCCTAGGTCGGGTGTACTTATTATAGTACCGCTTCTGTTTGTGTTGGGCCCGTTGGAGGTGCTGATGGGCTAGCCCAGTGAGGTCGGCCAGTTTGTTCCAGAGTTCCACCACATAGGTAACTACCGGGGTTTCCTCTGAGTCACACTTACCCTCCCAATATTCCCAGAGGATGTCCATGGGTCCCCGGACTCGTCTCCTGAACAACAGCTCAAAGGGAGAGTAACCCGTGGACTCCTGGAGCACCTCCCGGTAGGTGAACTTCAGGTTGGGCAGGTAATGCTCCCAGTCCTTGTCAGACTCCTTGATAGCCAGGAGCATCTGTTTTAGGGTTCCACTGAACCGTTCACAGAGGCCGTTGTTCTGGGGGTGGTAGGTTGTGGTGTGTATGGGTTTTACGCCGCACAGCTCCCACACTTGATGGAGAAGCTCCAAGTGAAGTGGGTACGCTGATCTGACAACACTTCAGAGGGAAACCCTACCCGGGATAGTACTTTAAGGACGGCTTCCGCTACACTTTCCGCCATGATGGTGGATAGTGCCACGGCCTCTGGGTACCGGGTAGCGAAGTCCACAATGGTAAGAATAAACTTCTTTACAGTGTGGCTGGGTTTGGCTAGGGGCCCTATAATATCAATAGCTAACCGTTGGCTCCCCTATTAAGGGTAAGGGTTGTAAGGGGACTGGTGGATGGTCAACCCTCTTGCCTACCCACTGGCAGATTTCACAGGTGCGACAAAAGGTGCTCACATCCCGAGATAACCCTGGCCAAAATAAGGTCTTGGTGAGGCGCTGTTCAGTGCGCCGCACTCCCAGATGACCGGCTAATGGTATGTCATGAGCTAGGGACAGGAGCGTGTTCCTGTGCTGTAGGGGCACTAGTAATTGCTTGTAGGTGGCAGGGGCGGTGTGCTGGCTACAGGTCTGGGTGCTGTGATAGAGTAACCCATCCTCCCACAGAAGCTGCTCCCACTCTGGTCCTGTCTCCCCTGTGGCTGCCCCATGTCTGTACCCTGCAAGGGGGGTCCTTTAAGAGGGCAGTGTGGAATTCTAATGGGGGTATCCAGGCAATGGGGGTCTCGGTAGGGGTGGAAGGATCAGTAGGTGCAGAGCTTGCCCTCTACTGTTTGATGGCAGCTCTCGCGACAACTTGACAGTCCTCAGGGGGTTCCGGGTTGGCATAGTGGCTCTGTAGATTCCCCAAATCATTTCCCAGCAAGACTTCAGCGGGCAATCCAGGCATAACTCCCACAAGGCGATCTCTGAGTCCAGTTCCCCAATTTAGGTGTACATAGGCCATAGGTAATTGATACACCTTACCCCCAGCCACACGGACCTCCACAATTTGATTGGACTGGTGGCAGGGAGACAGGCAAGAAGGCTGAACCAGAGAAATAGTAGCACCCATGTCCTGGAATCCAGTGCTGGCGACGGTTGTTCGCCCGGACTCCTTGCGTGTTACGGTTCAGTACACTCAGACATGGTAGATATTGGTAAAACACAATTGTATTAAAGCACACAAGGAATGAGGTAACCCTCACGGGTCTAGTAACAACAGCAGTAACTGACACAGGACAGGTTACAAGCAAGTTAACTGTAACGGTTTGTTCAACACTCAGACACAGTGGTTTAGGATAAAACACAGTTTTATTGAAATCATAAATAATAAGATAACCTTCACAGGCCCTGTAGTACTACAGCAGAATAATACAGACACAAGACAGGTTATTTGTGCATATGCCTACACAGGTCCAGTATAACTAGAAAGTTCAGAGTGGCCTTATACTGACACAGGTCAGGCAGGAAAGGGTGAATACCCAAAGTGACAGTTCAGCATGGGTTAAAGTTCTCCAATAGGTGTAATCAGTCTCTGTGCAGAGAAGTCTGTGGTGAGTTCTCTTTGTAACACCCAGTATGGTAGAATAGCGCACGTAGGAGACTGCAGTGCAATAATGGAGACCAGAGCACTTGCACTCTGCCAGAGCAGTAACTGAGACTAAACACACTGCTGTAGCAGTCATGGAGGCAACACAGATGCTCTGCAAGAGCTTAACGGAGGACTCAGCAAGTGGCACACTGCCTTAGCAGTAACGGAGGCAACACTGTTACTCTGCAAGAGCTAAACGGAAAGTACAGCCAAAGGCACACTGCCGTAGCAGTAACGGAGGCAACACTGAGACTCTGCAAGAGCTTAACGGAAAGCTCAGCCAATGGCACACTACCGTAGCAGTAATGGAGGCAACACAGAGGCTCTGCAAGAGTTAACGGAGGGCTCAGCCAATGACACACTGCCGTAGCAGTAACGGATCTAGTTTCGTAAAAATGGAAGACCCTTTTAACCTTTCAAATAGTTCCGTAATGAGTGGTATGGGGTAGGCATTCTTGGACATGAGTTTATTTAATCCGCAGTAATCAATGCAAGGCCTTAACTCGCCATTCTTCTTTTTCAAGAAAAAGAAGCCAGCACCAGCAGGAGAGGTAGATTTGCATATAATCCCTCTTTTAAGGGCGTCATCAATGTAATCCTCCATGGCCCTATTCTTCTCGCACAACAGTGGGTACGTGCGACCCCTGGGAGGCACGTTGCCCGGAGGCAAATCAATAGCGCAATCGTATGCTCGATGCTGGGGCAATGCACTAGCCTCTCCCTTACTGAACACGTCACTGAATTTACGGTATTCAGCTGGCAAGGAGGGAGAGGTACATAAAATCTTAACTGGATGCGACACACAATGCTCCATGCAATACTCAGACCATGACGTGATCTCACATTTCTGCCAATCAAACTGGGGATTGTGCAAATGTAGCAATGGGAACCCCAGAATGACCGCATGATGAGAAGAATGGATTATCTGAAATTGTTCCTCCTTGTGGAGGGCCCCAATAGTCATAGAAATAGGAATAGTTTCCATAGTTATCTGAGCTGGTTCTAACGGTCTGCCATCAATGGCTAAGGGAGATTCCCTCTTGACCAACGGAATCTTATGTAACACAGCAAATGAATTATCCATGAAGTAACCGGCTGCGCCAGAATCCACCAGGGCCAGAACCTAAACTGGCTGTTCTGCCCATGAAAATACCACCTGGATTGTGGGTTTCTGTGTACTTGGGTCTAGGTACTGCTGAACACCACCTAGGGCCTGTCTCCCAAGGTACCCTAGGTGCGTTTGTTTCCCGGACATACAGGACAGGTATGTAATAGGTGCCCAGCTTTGCCACAGTATAAACATAGGCCCTGCCTCCTGCGGTGTGCCCGTTCCTCCTTAGTAAGTTTGGTGAACCAGAGTTGCATTGGTTCACTGGACTCATGTAAACAATCAGGAGGCATGGGAGGTGTGGGAGGCATGGGTGGGTTCAAAAAACTGTTTTGCCCACAGTTTCTAGGCCGTGGCCTATGGTCTTTAGCCATACTTCTCTCACAAATACGGGAGTCAATTAGGATGACATAATTAATGTACTCGTCCAGATCACTGGGTACTTCTCTCGCACCAGTTTCATCTTTAATGTGATCGGCAAGTCCTTGAGCAAAGGCTGCCACCAACGCCTAGTTATTCCACCCTACCTCTGCTGCCAATGTACGGAATTCTATGGCATAATCGCCCACAGTACGATTGCCCTGTTGTATCTCCATCAATCGTTTGGCAGCAGAGGCGGCTCTACCAGGAACTTCAAATACTCTCTGAAACATTCATACAAACTGCCCGAAGTCCCTGGTGCAAGGTTTAGCATTTTCCCACAGTGGATTGGCCCATGCCAAGGCTCTGCTCGACCTTACTACAGTCATTAGGGAAGGCATGAGGGGTTAGTTCCAGAAATATCTCCAATTGATTAATAAACCCTCTGCACAGGGTGGGTTCACCATCGTATCTGAGTGGTAGTGGGGCAGATGCCGTTAGCCCATTTGCTGAGGCAACAGTAGTCAAGGATTGACTCTCCGGTGTCAAAACTGGGGAGACCACCGGGTTCTGAATTGGTTTATCGAGGTGCACCATACGTTCAAGTAAGGTTTGAATGGCCAGTGCCAACTGGTCCAAACGCTGCTCGTGTACATCCATCCTCCAGTGGATGTTCTGTGAATTTCCCTCACCTTTACTGTCTGAGGTCATGGCCCTTTCATACTGTAACGGTTTGTTCAACACTCAGACACAGTGGTTTAGGATAAAACATAGTTTTATTGAAATCATAAATAATAATATAACCTTCACAGGCCCTGTAGTACTACAGCAGAATAATACACAAGACAGGTTATTTGTGCATATGCCTACACAGGTCTAGTATAACTAGAAAGTTCAGAGTGGCCTTATACTGACACAGGTCAGGCAGGAAAGGGTGAATACCCAAAGTGACAGTTCAGCATGGGTTAAAGTTCTCCAATAGGTGTAATCAGTCTCTGTGCAGAGAAGTCTGTGGTGAGTTCTCTTTGTAACACCCAGTATGGTAGAATAGGAGGAGACTGCAGTGTGCAATAATGGAGACCAGAGCACTTGCACTCCGCCAGAGCAGTAACTGAGACAAAGACACACTGCTGTAGCAGTCACGGAGGCAACACAGATGCTCTGCAAGAGCTTAACGGAGGACTCCGCAAGTGGCACACTGCCATAGCAGTAACGGAGGCAACACTGAGATTCTGCAAGAGCTAATGGAAAGTTCAGCCAATGGCACACTGCCGTAGCAGTAACAGAGGCAACACTGAGACTCTGCAAGAGCTTAACGGAAAGCACAGCCAATGGCACACTGCCGTAGCAGTAACGGAGGCAACACGGAGGCTCTGCAAGAGTTAACGGAGGACTCAGCCAATGGCACACTGCCGTAGCAGTAACGGAGGCAACACGGAGGCTCTGCAAGAGTTAACGGAGGACACAGCAACTGTCTCACTGCTGTAGCAGTAATGGAACTAGGCCCCGGGCACAGCGGAAGTCAGAATGTCGCCCAAGCGACACAACGAACACTGGAACAGGAAAACCGGGTCGAGTCACGGAGCAAGAATGTCAGCCAAGCCGGGTCGGATCACAGAGCAGGAACGTCAGCCAGGCCGGGTCGAATCACGGAGAAGGAATGTCAGCCAGGCCGGGTCGAATCAAGGGAGCAGGAGACAAGAAGCAGAGTAGTCAAACAAGCCAAGTCGGTACACTGGAATCCACGAAGTTCAAGTAGGCACTGGTACAGGAACACCACGAAAGGGCACCAGATAGGTGCCAGAGCCCAGTATATAAAGGCCATACTGGGCGGGCCAAACGTAGATCAACCAATGGGAGCATTGCATAGCAAAAACTGACAGAAAGCAGCACAGGGAGCACGAGCACCGTGATATTAACCCACACGGGTCCAGTATGGATAACACACACAATAATGACACAGATCAGGTAAACTAGATTGATACAGTGTATGAAAGACCAATGTGGCCAGTGGAGCCACTAGTACAGTGAGAGTATAGCGAAGGCCCAGTGCCGCCTATAGGCAGCAGGAGGCGACAGTGACAGGACTGCAAACAACAGGCAATGATCACCTGTATGGAGGATTCTAAGGTGGCCGCCCACCAACGACTACAAAAGACTGGCCAGAGCTCGTGCCAGAACGGAGGCCCTACCGAGACTATCCACCACCGTGTGCACGTACTACCCTCAAGGGTTAATGTGCGATAGCATAAAATGGATGGCAACCGGAAGCGCCCAACGGAACCTAACGGAGACTCAATCGCACAGAACAACGGAGCCCAAAAGCACCAGGGTAGTAGTAACGGAACTATGGTCTGGATAACGGCAACCACCGGAGACGCCCAACTGAACCAAGTATAGAACAAGCGATTGCAGCACGTTATGGGGGCACACTGAGACTCTGACCCACGGACAAAATAGAACCGGCCACCGGAGTACCGGAATACAGGGAGGCCCAGTAATGTGGAAACGGTGCCAGGCAGGCAGCAGCAGGAGCAGTCTGGTAGAAGCCCAGCCGGGCACAGAGAAAGCAGGAACCACCGCCAAGTACATGGAGCAGGAACCTCAGACTCGCCGGCTCGGTACTGTTACAATTAGAGGTCTGGAATTTCAGAATAAAGATAAAGACACATACTGAAGTCAAGGGAAAACTATAAACTACAGTTTATTAAAAATAAAACAGTTTCCATCCGTATGAGAGACATACGAGAACATAAAGATTTCACCACAGAGTTGGAGAAAGACGTCCCTGCAGTATAAAAAGAAGAGAAAAGAAAAGTCACTTAGCTGACGGAGTTATCATCAGTATGGGAGAGCCTGCCACACGACTCCTCAGCAACACACAGGTTAATAAATCAGGTTTGAGGTGAGGTACACGCTCTTCCCAAACTTGAGACCCAGGTACACACTCCCTAAGTCTCCAATAGCTCTGAGCTCTGCTGTATTGAGTAAACGGCGAAATACAGACTTCGCCCTTGGATGTCTAACACTGCGCATGCGTATGTGCTTGGTTACAGAAGGCTGAATATTGGAGACATCACTACCTGTCTCTCATAAACACTACGTAAGCTAGCATAGCCTGCCCCCTCTGCTGTTGCCAGCCAAAACTGCAGATAATTAATCCCCAACTAATCATGAGGAGATCACCAAAAAAAAAAAAAAACATCCCTTACAGGTACACGGAGCAGGATCGTCCGTCTCGCCAGGTCGGTACACAGAGCTGGAACGTCAGCCAGGCCGGGTCAGAACAGGAAGCAGGAACGTCAGCCAATCCGAATTGGTACACAGAGTCAGGAACGAGACAATGGCGTGGTCAGGCAATCCGGGGTCAAACACTGGTATCAAGACAGCAAAACTAGCACTAGGCATCAGGTACACCACGAAAGGGCAACTGCAGAGTGACAGCCCAGGGTATAAAAAGGCTGTCACTGGGAGGAGCAGTACAGAGCAGCCAATAGGAAAGCAGCAATAGCAAGATGGTCAGAATGTTGCCTAGATCACGGGCGCCGTGATATTGCGTCAAGGCCACTTCCTAATAGTCTCCCCATTCAAAATGTTCCCCTGGGAAAGACTCCACCTCCAAGGGTGCAAGCCAACTGTTATTCCTGGAGTCGGCGGCTAGACCCTAGGATTCTTCTTGGGCCACACAGTGAGTAGGTCGGGGGACTGGGCTTCCCAGCTGGGGAACCAGGAAAAAGCAAGGTGTTGCTGGGTATCTGGTGCTTATGCCCCTAGGTTCCTGGGGTCTGCCTTGGCCTCCCCACCCCTTGGGACAATTATACTTGATGTGTCCACTTTGATGACAATTATGGCATAAGGGAGATGCCGCCCCCTTGTGGTGTGGGCCCCACTGCAGCTGGAAAGGGTCCACTATGAGGGGGGTAAGTGGTCTGGGGTGAGAGCCAGTTTCCAACCTCTCCAGGGGGTCGCTGTACTCGGGACCCCATTTTCCGGATATCCTCATATTGGTCTGCTAGTTGAGCAGCCTGGGCAATGTTGGTAGGGTTGCGGTCCCTAACCCAATCTCGAACAGGGTCCACAATGTTTAAGAAAAAATGCTCCATCAGCAGCTGCTGGCAGCAATCCTCAAAGGTCTGGGTCCCACTGCCATGTAGCCAGTTCCGGGCAGCCTGCTCAAACCCATGAGCCCATTCCGTGTATGTGTCCTGGGGTTTCTTCTGGGAGTCTCAAAGCTGTCGGCAGTAGTTATCAGGGATAATGGCATACCGAGCCAACAGTTTGCATTTAACATCCCCATAGTCTCTAATGTTTTGGTCTGGGATAGCCCAGTATGCGTCCATTGCTCTGCCAGTTAACTTCCCAGCAAGAATGGCAGACCATTGTACTTGGTCGACCTCCCATAGCCTGCACATCCACACAAAGTTGTGCAAAAATCCGTTGATGTCTCCGGTAGCAGGTCTCCGGTGTCGAAGGCTGGCTCCCCAAGGCAGCACCTGACAAACTCTTTGCCCGGTCCTCCCTAGCCTGGGCCATGAGTAGGTCGACAAGTTTAATTGACGGGTTGGGCCCATATAATGGCAGCCTTTGAGTAACAATCCAAGTGATGGGATCTTCCTTGTCGAACAACCGCCGTCCGTCCGGCTTGTCGACTGGCTGTCGACTCGGCATGTCGTCGACACTCCGCCTCGACACCTCCATTCTCTCAGGCTCATTGGGCCAAGCCAGCAGGCAGTCATCCGGCGAGAGCTCCATTTGTCGAGCTAACTCCGCTGCCTCCTCATCCGTGCTGATTAAAATGTGAATCAAGTCCTCTCTTCTTAAGCCCGTTGAGTAACTTCTGTAGAGCAGCCAATGGAGCATGTTTGTACAACTCCACCATACCGCCTCCAGCCGGGTCCCCTGTTGGTGGTTTGGACCTCTTTCAGAGTGAGAATCCCACCTATGCCACCTGTACAACGGTATCACTGTGCCTGTGATTGCTGCTTTTACATGTCAGTTACCTATAGGGGGCTCTACATTGGCTGCTTGCCTTCAGCCCGCCCTGCATTGCCTATTTAGACTGAGCTTGGGCACCCTTTGGGTGCCCTTTCGTGTTGTCTCTATGCTGTTTGCACCTGCATTGAGTTCCTGAGTTTCCTGGGCCTTGTCGCTGTTCCTGCTTCTCTGTGGTCATCCAGTTCCTGCTTCCTAGTCGCCTGGTTCCTGCATCCGTTCCTGATCCGGTTGGAGTTGCTGTACCTGTTGCTGTTTCCTGCTGCTGTTCCAGATCCGGTTGACCATCTGCAGAGCTGTACCTTTTCATCCTCGGCTGGGTTCCTGATTGGCGCGTGTCTTATCCGGTGGACTGGGTGACATTTTCATTCTCTTGCTGCTTACTCCAGTACTCGGGTACTGGTTCGCTCCACTGTAACCGGCTGCTGTTGCACCGGTAGAGTAATTGATTATTCCAGTACATGGGTACTGGTTCGCTCCACTGTAACCGGCTGCTGTTGCACCGGTAGAGTAATTGGTTACTCCAGTAAGCGGGTACTGGTTTGCTCCACTGTAACTGGCTGCTGATGCACCGGTAGAGTCACTTGTTATTCTGGTACATGCGTACTGGTTTGCTCCACTGTAACCGGCTGCTGTTGCACCGGTAGAGTCATTGGTTATTCCAGTACGCGGGTACTGGTTCGCTCCACTGTAACCGGCTGCTGTTGCACCGGTAGTCACTGGTTATTCCGGTACATGGGTACTGGTTCGTTCCACTGTAACCGGCTGCTGATGCACCGGTAGAGTCACGGCTTACTCCAGTACGCGGGTACTGGTTCGCTCCACTGTAACTGGCTGATGATGCACCGGTAGAGTCCCTTGTTATTCCAGTATGCGGGTACTGGTTCGCTCCACTGTAACCGGCTGCTGTACACCGGTAGGGACATTGGTTATCCCGGTAAGCAGGTACGGGTATGCTTCACCTATCGGAGGCTGTTCAGTCCTAGACAGCCCGACTACCTGTAGGTTTCCACCGGTACATGGGTGCTGGTTCGCTCCCTGTTTAAACCGGTAGCTATTGCTCCATCTATCAGCACCATTTGTGACTGTGATACGCTGTTGGTAATTGTTCCATTCATGAGTGGCTGGTAGTCTACTCCGTTCTGTTTATCCTGTGGGCCTTGCTTGTCTTTAGGTGACTGGTGTCTCCACCTAGCTAGTCACCTTGGCCACCTGTGCAGCCACCATTATCAGCAGTCTAGGCTGCCTTGCCCGGTATTGGTAAGGCCGGTAGAACCTGATTGTTGCTATTCCTTCTTGGGTTGCCTTACCCGGTATTGGCAAGGCCGGTAAAGCCTCATTACTCGCAGTCTCAGTTCTTGGCTGCCTTGCCCAGTATATTGGCAAGGTCGGTAGAGCCTTCACTATTCGTGTTACCTGTCTCCATTGGCTGTTTTGCCCGGTATATTGGCAAGGCCGGTAGAGCCTCTTCTTGGTTGCACTAGTCTCCAGGCTACCCTGCCTGGTATATTGGTAAGGCCGGTAGAACCTGTTACCATCTTGTGCCAACTAGGTTGCATTGCCCGGAATTGGCAGGGCCGGTAGAGCCTGTATCTCATTCCATGTATCAGTACTATACTACTAAGTAATTCGCTATATATATCTTGTATGTGTATGCTACCCAATATGGTTTTCTTTAACTTTTCAATAAAGTTGTGTTTTTACCTAACTCTGTGTCTGAGAGTCATAACAAACCGTGACAGTACAAAAGGGCCATGACCTCAGATACTAAGAGCGATGGTAATACACAGAACATCCATTGGAGGATGGATGTACACGAGCAATGCCTGGATCAGCTAGTGGTAGTGATCCAAACTATTCTTGAACGCACTGTACTCTCCGATAAGTCTGTTCCGAGCCCGGTGGTCTCCCCAGGTCAGACACCGGAGAACGATACCATGCCCTCAGGGGCTGCAGTTAAGGGGTTAACCGCTACGGCCCAGTTGCCACTCAGATATGATGGTGATCTGAACTTGAAATATTTATGGAACTGACTGCGCATTCCTTTCCCAGTGACCGCAGTAAAGTTGGGTTTATGATATCCCTGCTGACTGGTAGAGCCCTGGCATGGGCCTGTCCCTTATGGGAAAGTGCAAGGCCTTGCACAAAGAGTTTCAAGGAATTTGTGCAGTCTTTTCGGAGAGTGTTTGAACCCCCTGGTAGAACCACCACTGCTGCTAAACGCCTCATGGAAATACAGCAAGGCAGGCGTACGGTTGGCGATTATGCCACTGAATTCCACGCTTTGGCAGCAGAGGTAGGTTGGAATAATGAGGCTTTGGCAGCCTTCGCCCAAGGTCTGAGTGACCAGATTAAAGATGAAATTGCAGCTAAAGACTTGCCTATGGATCTAGACGATTATATTGAGTATGTTATCCTAAATGATACCCAGATCCGTGAAAGACTGATGGCAAAAGATCGAAGACTAAGGTAAAAAAATAACAGAACTAGCAGTACAGTTTGCCCACCCATCCCTCCCTTGGCATCTAAACCTATTGAACAGTTACGGGAATCTGGTGAACCTATGCAATTGGGCTTCACCAGACTAGCCAGTGAGGAAAGAACATATCGCAGAAGGCAGGGATTGTGTTTATACTGCAAGAGTGGGCACCTGCTAAGATCCTGTCCTGTACAGCCAGGAAACGTACACACTTAGGGTACCTTGGGGGACAGGCTCTAGGTTGTGTTGAATCGTCCTCAGGTTTGAACACATTGAAACCCACCATACAGGTGGTACTATCTTGGGCAAAACGCTCAGTGGAGGTTTTGGCTCTGGCGGATTCCGGCGCAGCTGGATACTTTATGGATAGTACTTTTGCTGAATTGCATGGGGTCCCACGTATTGAGAGAGAATCTCCTCTCACTATTGAAGCCATTGACGGCAGACCCTTAGAACCGGCACAGGTTACCTTTGAAACAATGTCATTATCTATGACCATTGGGGCACTTGACAAGGAAGAACAGCAGTTCCAACTTATCAATTCTCCACACTACGCAGTCATTCTGGGTTTTCCTTGGTTGCAGCTTCATAACCCACAGTTTGATTGGCAAAAGCGTGAAATCTCGGCTTGGTCTCAGTACTGTATGGAGCATTGCGTATCCCACCCGGTTAAGATCTTGTGTACCTCCCCTTCACTTCCAGATGAGTATCAACAGTTCAGTGATGTATTCAGTAAGGGAGAGGCTGGCACCCTACCCCAGCACAGATCTTATGACTGCAGTATTGATTTGCCTCCAGGGGTGGGGCCCCCTAGGGGACGCACGTATCCATTGTCTTGTGATAAGAACCAAGCTAAGGAGGAATATATTTCTGACGCCCTCAAGAGAGGGATTATAAGAAAATCCACCTCTCCAGCAGGGGCTGGATTCTTTTTTGTAAAAAAGAAAAATGGCGAATTGAGACCATGCATTGATTACCGTGGTCTAAACAAGCTTATGTCTAAGAATGCTTATCCGATACCACTCATCACCGAGCTGTTTGACAGGTTAAAGGGCTCCTCAATCTTTACTAAACTGGACTTGCGAGCCGCTTATAACTTGATCCGGATCAGAGCTGGTGATGAGTGGAAAACTGCCTTTAACACTAGATCGGGGCACTACGAATATCTAGTCATGCCATTTGGTCTTTGTAATACACCCGCAGTATTTCAAGAATTAATCAATGATAACCCCAGGGATATGTTGCAGTCTTGTGTGGTTGTCTACCTGGACGACATAATCATTCATTCCGAGAATTTGTCACAACACATTAAAGACGTGTCTGAGGTGTTGTTCCGCCTACGCAAAAACAAATTATATTGTAAATTGGAGAAGTGCGAGTTTCACAAAACCAGTGTGCCATTCTTGGGTTTTGTAATTGGCAAAGAAGGCATTGCCATGGATAAAGAGAAACTAGAGGCTGTTCTGCAATGGCCACGGCCTAAGGGTCTAAAAGCCATCCAGCGATTTCTGGGTTTCGCTATTATAGAAAGTTCATTAAGAATTTCTCTTCAATTGTTAAGCCTCTGTCTGACCTTAAGCACAAGGATGCTAAACCATCTCAATGGTCAGTGGCTGTGGAAGAGGCCTTTGAGAAATTGAAATCCGCTTTTGTTAATGCTCCTGTGTTATCCCACCCCAACCCATCTCTCCCATTTACATTGGAGGTCGATGCCTCAGAAATTGGGGTTGGGGCAGTACTTTCTCAACGACCTGTTAAAGGAGGAACTCTCAGACCTTGTGGGTTTTTCTCCAAAAAGTTGTCCGGGGCCCAAAGTCATTACGAAATAGGTGACAGAGAACTACTGGCCATTATCCTTGCCCTGAAGGAATGGCGTCACCTGCTAGAGGGCACAAAAAAAAAAAAGTATTAATATTGACTGACCACAAAAACTTGATCTACCTCTCTGAGGCTAAAAGATTGTCGTCACGCCAGGCCAGGTGGGCACTGTTCCTTTCTCGATTCAATTTCATTGTATCCTACTTGCCAGGGTCCAACAATGTTAGAGCTGACGCTCTGTCAAGACAATTTGAGCCTGAAACTGACAGAGACGAGGTGCCAGCACCTATCATTCAGCCTGATCGGATATTGGCTACACTACATACTAGTACCACTTCACCACTAGGGGAAGAGATTTTGGCCTCACAGGCATCAGCTCCCCCAGAAACTCCAGTGGACAAGTGTTTTGTTGATGAGCCATTCCGCACTCGTTTGTTTGAAACATATCATTCCTCTAAAGCTGCGGGACATATTGGCAGAGATCAATTGTTATGGTCCCTGTCACAGGTCTTCTGGTGGCCTTCTATGAGAACTGACTGTGCTGATTTTACGAATTCCTGTGCCACCTGTGCCCATGCCAAGACCCCTAGACACCTCCCGGTGGGCCTTCTCCAGCCGGTACCTAATGGTGAACGCCCCTGGTCCCACGTTTCCATTGATTTCATGGGAGAATTGCCAGTGTCCAGAGGGTATTCCTTTATACTGATGGTGGTGGACTGGTTTTCTAAAATGGCTCATTTTGTGCCCCTCCGTGGCCTTCCCTCTGCTAAAGAATTAGCGGTGATTTTCGCTAGAGAAGTATTTTGGTTGCATGGAGTACCCAGAGTTCTGGTGTCCGACCGGGGGAGCCAGTTTGTATCCAGATTTTGGAGGGCATTTTGTGAACAGATGGGCATACAACTGTCCTTTTCCTCCGCCTACCATCCCCAGACCAATGGGGCCGCTGAGTGTGCCAATCAGGGATTGGAGCAGTTCTTGCACTGTTTTATTACTGACCATCATGATAACTGGGCCGACCTGTTGCCCTGGGCAGAGTTCGCCAGGAACTGTGCAGTTAACTTTTCATCCGGGAGCTCCCCGTTTCTGATTAATTATGGGCTCCAGCCTTGTTTGCTCCCGGATTCATTTCAGTCACAGCAGATTCCAGCTCTGGATGAGCATATCGAGCAGCTCCGCTCCACATGGGCACAGGTTCAGAGGGCACTTGGTCAGTCCTTCCAGCGTCATCAGCGCCATGCTAATCGCAGACGATTGCCAGCGGTTTCCTTTCAGGTTGGGGACAGAGTATGGCTTTCCTCCAGAAACCTTAAACTTCAAGTCCCGTCTAATAAATAGGCTCCGCGATTTATTGGTCCTTATAGGGTGATTCGCAAGATTAACCCTGTCTTTTTTGCTTTGGACATTCCTGCGTCCATGCGTATTCATAATGTGTTCCATGTCTCTCTCCTCAAACCTCTGGTTTGCAACCGTTATCCTACCAAGCCTGTGGTGCCAGGGCCTATAGAGGTTCAAGGGTCAGGAGGAGTATGAAGTTCAGAGTATCACTGATTCCCGCAGACTTAGAGGAAAAGTGCAGTATTTGGTGCATTGGAAGGGTTATGGTCCTGAAGAAAGATCATGGGTAGACAGTAAGGACCTTCATGCTCCTAAATTACTACAAATTTTCCATTCCAAGTACCCTCAGAAACCAAGACCCACTTCTAGGAGAGGGGGTCTTTGAGAGGGGGGTACTATCACGGTGCCCGTAATTGCTGCCTTTACATGTCAGTTACCTGTAGGGGGCTCTCCATTGGCTGCTTGCCTTCAGCCCGTCCTGCATTGCCTATTTAGACTGAGCTTGGGCACCCTTTGGGTGCCCTTTCGTGTTGTCTCTATGCTGTTTGCACCTGCATTGAGTTCCTGAGTTTCCTGGGCCTTGTCGCTGTTCCTGCTTCCTAGTCGCCTGGTTCCTGCATCTGTTCCTGATCCGGTTGGCGTTGCTGTACCTGTTGCTGTTTCCTGCTGCCGTTCCAGATCCGGTTGACCATCTGCAGAGCTGTACCTCTTCATCCTTGGCTGGGTTCCTGATTGGCGCCTGTCTTATCCGGTGGACTGGGCGACATTTTCATTCTCTTGCTGCTTACTCCAGTACGCGGGTACTGGTTCGCTCCACTGTAACCAGCTGCTGTTGCACCGGTAGAGTCACTGGTTATTCCAGTACATGGGTACTGGTCCGCTCCACTGTAACCGGCTGCTGATGCACCAGTAGAGTCGCGGCTTACTCCAGTACGCGGGTACTGGTTCGCTCCACTGTAACTGGCTGCTGATGCACCGGTAGAGTCACTTGTCACTCCAGTACGCGGGACATTGGTTATCCGGGTACGGGTATGCTTCACCTATCGGAGGCTGTTCAGTCCTAGACAGCTTGACTACTTGTAGGTTTCCACCAGTACGCGGGTACTGGTTCGCTCCCTGTTTAAACCGGTAGTTATTGCTCCATCTATCAGCACCGGTTGTGACTGTGATACGCTGCTGGTAATTGTTCCATTCATGAGAGGCTGGTAGTCTACTCCGTTCTGTTTATCCTGTGGGCCTTGCTTGTCTTCTTAGGGGACTGGTGTCTCCACCTAGCTAGTCACCTCGGCCACCTGTGCAGCCACCATTATCAGCAGTCTAGGCTGCCTTGCCCGGTATTGGTCAGGCCGGTAGAACCTGATTGTTGCTATTCCTTCTTGGGTTGCCTTACCCGGTATTGGCAAGGCCGGTAAAGCCTCATTACTCGCAGTCTCAGTTCTTGGTTGCCTTGCCCGGTATATTGGCAAGGTCGGTACAGCCTTCACTATTCGTGTTACCTGTCTCCATTGGCTGCTTTGCCCGGTATATTGGCAAGGCCGGTAGAGCCTCTTCTTCGTTGCACTAGTCTCCAGGCTGCCCTGCCCGGTATATTGGTAAGGCCGGTAGAACCCGTTACCATCTTGTGCCAACTAGGTTGCCTTACCCGGTATTGGCAGGGCCAGTAGAGCCTGTATCTCATTCCATGTATCAGTACTATACTACTATGTAATTCGCTATATATATCTTGCATGTGTATGCTACCCAATAGGGTTTTCTTTAACTTTTCAATAAAGTTGTGTTTTTACCTAACTCTGTGTCTGAGAGTTATAACAAACCATGACAAACGGGAACCCAAGACGTTGGGAAGTCCTGGGTCGTCACATCTGAATCTGCTCACTCGAGGTCGGCTGAAACCAGTTGAATTACCTGGTCGAATAAGGTAACACGGGTCGCAGGCTCCTCGACATGCGTCTCCGAGGTTCGACTCCGTGTCGACCCAGACAAATGGCAGGCTGTCGAATCCTCCACTCCCAGTCAGCTTTAGCTGTCGAGGGTCATACAGTGCCCCAGTCACAGTCGAAGGTTAGCTGTAACAGAGGGTGAATTTCTCTAACCTCCTCTTAGAGATGGAAGTCATAGCGGACTCTTGATACCATCCAGGCAAGCACGACACAGGAGACTGCTTTCTCCAAACGAGAACACTTTATTGGACAGAATCCCACCTTTTTATATACAACAGTAACAATGCAACAATGGAACTGGGAGGGGCCTCAGGGACTAGGGCTGGCTTAACCTAGTAACCAATGGGCAGGGGAGCGACAATACAGAGTGCAACCCGACTGGTCCGTTTCCAGACCTCGCTGTGAATAGGGCAGGCCTAGAGTCTAAGCGAGGAGGTTACGTGACTAGTTACGGAACAGAGGGATCTCAGCGGGAGTGTTACGGTTTTACTGACACTCAGACCAGGTTGTAACGTAAAACACAGTTTATTGAAATAAAAAATGAACAACACTGCCCCTAGAGGCTAGTAAAGGCAAGAACAGGCAACATGAACAGAGGATGGAGTAAATTACAAACAGTAGTGCATAGAGGGTTAAGTGGAGCAACTGGTAAGGCTCAGACTAGATTGGCCAACGCCCAGGAGATATATAGCAGTCTATGGTAATAGTCTTTAAATGTAGATCAGGAACTCAGGAGAAGCGCTGTAACACTCTTGAAGCATAAGCAGGATGAGCCCATGTTGCTCTAAGCTGAGCCCGTACCACCACAGTGGGCTTATGAGGATTGCTACTGCCAATTTGATGTAACCAGAATAGAAATCGTCCTGAGTGAGTATCGAGTAACCCTGCGTCTGCCACGGAAATATGCCAGCCCTTGGGAGGCCACAGTAGAACGGAATTGCCCAAGCTATGAAGAGCCTATGCACAGAGTAGTGCAGTTGTGATAAAGCACTTTGAGCGAATGAGGTACTGCCCAGACACCCACCGGGTGTCAACCAGAATCCTTGATGCAAGAGCGAAAGGACTACAGTGTCAACCAGCGATCACGATGCTCACCGGGCATCGAACAAGCGGAGCTCTGCAAGGACTGGTATAGCGTAAAGCGGAGGCTCAAGAGTGTAAAGGCTCAGAGAATCAACGGAGCTTGGCAATGGATCGAAATGGCGCGTAACCGGAGACTACCGGCAGGGTTAATCTTGTACATTTGAAAAGAGCAATGCTCAACGAGAACAAGGCAGGCAACCTCGGCTACAGCACAATGAGCGAGGAAGCTGAGACAGTCAGAATGTCGCCAGCGCGACCGGAGTACACAGGAGCAGCAACCGGACAGGAGCAGTAGCCGGAATCGGATGACTGAGTCGCAGGAACACCACCGGAGAGTGGAACAAACACGGAGCAGGATCAGGAGCCAGAACCGGGTCGGATCACGGAGCGGAGTCGTCAGCCAGTGCCGGGTCGGATCACGAGGCAGGGTCGTCAGCCAGAGCCGGGTCAGATCACGGTGCAGGGTCGTCAGCCAGAGCCGGGTCAGATCACGGTGCAGGGTCGTCAGCCAGAGCCGGGTCAGATCACGAAGCAGGAACAGAAGGAGAGTCAGACTAGCTGGGTCGGTACACAGGAGACACTGGAGATCAATAACTAGGCGCAGCAACACAACACCACGAAAGGGCAATTGACAAGTGCCCAAGCCTCAGTATATAAAGGCACATCCTGGGCGGGCCAATCAGACTCCTCCAATGCAAATGAATACATACAGAGATTGACAGGGAATCACGGGGACCGTGATAGGGAGGTACAAGACTTAATGTGTTCCAACACACATTCGTGCACAAAGGCCAATGGCTACACCGTTGGGCTCGTGGGGTATGACAGTCATTCTTAGCTCGACTAACCCGTGTCGATAGTTATGTTTGAAATCAGCCATAGTCGACCAATAGGGCTGTCGCCTGGAGGTCCCGTTTTCATACGATGGGGTGTTGATATTCCCCTCTGTTCGGTAACACTGCGACTCCATGGCGAATGATCGAAAGAATCTCAATTGTTGAACCCGCGAAGGTACGACTTAGAGTCGGACCGGCAGGTTGTTTCAACCAGAGTCAAGTCATTTGAGGTCTTCCCCTCTGATTCATTAAGAGTTAAGTGCCTGTTAAATATTAAAACCATAAATCAGATAGAGGCATAAAATTTACAAATAGATCTGCCTTGGTAAAAGAAATATATGTATATTTTTTTAGGTACAAGTGATGTGTCAGTCCTACAGCTTTGCCCCTAGTTATTTTAGCTTATTCATGAGTTTCTTGGAACAATCCCAGCTTTGTATGAACATCTCGTGATCACATGTAGAAACTACAAAAATGTTTCTAGAAACAGAATTTGACTGCAGATAAGAACCATTTGGCCCATCTAGCCTGCCTATTTTTCCTATGGTAAAAACCTCAGACCTTATTTGATATTTTGTCTTGTCTTATGTTAAAGAGCTAGTAATGTTTCATAATAAAGCAGCTCTGATTAATCATCATAGTATTTGGACTTTGGAGAGTGTTATTTAAATTCTGTCAGAGTTGTAGTTCAAGAGTAATTCAATGACAAAGTATCCCCCTCCCACCCCTTTTACTGATGTAACACTGCTCAGCCAGATCAGAAGGGAGGTGCCCAGGTAGACTGCAGAGAGGGACAATCTTCAATTAACCCTTTAAGGACCGGGAAAATCTGAGGTCGTTTTCCCTTAAGGACCGGAGCAATTCTGACCTTTTTGACTATGTCTTTGTTCAACAGTGTTCTCCCTCTTAGGCTTTTATTCCACCCCCATAAATTATATACTGTTTTTCTATGCACAAATAGGGCTTTCTTTTGATACCCCACTTATATAGATAACCCACCATTTACTTTATGAAAATTAAAAAAAAAAAAAAAAGGAAAAAAACAAAAAAAACACCATTTTTGATTTTTCTCTTGGGATCAATTGGCCACAAAGGGTTAAATTTTTATGAAGACTGCATGAAAAGTATGACCGGTCAGTCATACCTACAAAATGCACAGTTGAAAGTGGCCACTGTCCCCCCTGGGTGAAAATCCCCATGTCCCTTTTTCCCACCCTATTTTGACACTTTTTTATACCTGGCATTTGTTGGTGTATATAAGTGTATTACATGGCTCCACAACAATCACACTTGCAATATTGTTTAGTTATATATATATTTTTTTTTTAAATAAAAAAATTTTTTTGTTAAAAAAAAAAAGTGTATAATTGCAGGTCAAAATTTGACCTGCATTTAGTCAGCCTCCTGCACCAGCAGTGAAGGGGTTAATATCCCAGCTGCTGTTTTTTTTTTTTACCACTAGGTGTCTCCCGTCTACTTCTGTCTCCCTTACTTTGATAGCAAGGGAGACAGAAAAAGAGGAGACACACAGAGGTAAGCATGCGTTGTGTGCTTACCTCTGTCTCAGAATGCCGGTACATGTGATCGCTGATACAGCGATCGCATGAACCGGCAGAAGAAAGAAGGGCTGAGACTGAATGACCCGGTCTCGGAGCGCTCAGTCTCAGCCTGGAATTAATGATAGCAGCGTGCACGGAGGCACGCTGCTATCATTTAAGCCATGACGGTGGTGGACTGTCATGGGTTGTTACGGGTATAACAACCCATGACAGTGCAGGACTGTCATGGGTCCTTAAGGTGTTAAGGGAAAAACCTGAAAAACTTGTCAAGGGGGACAGGGCCTTCATTGTTCTCATAGGAAGAAGATTGTCCCCTTCTGTTATCTGTCTGGTCTATAGACTGGATTCCACGTCTGAGAAGAGATGGCTTACACTAGGTAAAAGGGGCGGGAGGGTAAACTTTGCTTGTGAATATCTCTCAAACCATAAAAGTTTGAGAGATAAGACTTTTATCGTTCTTCATGTTTTTTTAATGCCTACAAAATAAAATAAAGATAAAATGAAGTATTACTATCCCTTTAAGGACAGCCTTACATGCCTATCCCTCACTGTATTAACTTCTACCACTTCCGTTGGTAAATGATTCCACTTATCTACCATCCTGTCAATGAAGTAAACATTTCTTACATTACATCTAGTTTAAATTTAGACTATGGCCTCCCGTCCTAACGTTTTTTTTTTGTGAAAGTATTTTACCAGGAAGAATACATTGAAATTGTCACTGTTTTCATACATGTCCTGGAGTAATTTTATCTACCTAAGAAGGGTGAAGGGCTGAGCTGACCTTGCCCAGGACTAGAACCTGTGACTAGTTTGAACAGATTCTACAGCTGGTGCTTTAATCAACTGAGTCATCTGACCAGCAGTGGCAGAGGCTGCTGCTACTA
Source organism: Rhinophrynus dorsalis (assembly GCA_037306005.1). NCBI lineage: Eukaryota > Metazoa > Chordata > Amphibia > Anura > Rhinophrynidae > Rhinophrynus > Rhinophrynus dorsalis. The sequence goes on from CM074721.1 coordinate 292,119,261, forward strand.
CTACTACTACTTTGAAATGTACTACATTCCTTCATGTATTTTAATTTTTCTATCATATCCTCTCTCTCTCTTCTCTCCTAAAAGCGATATATGTTTAGATCCTTTAGCCTATCCTGATATTTCTTATCCTGTTAACCATTTTATTATCACTTCTCTGAACTTACTCCAGAATATCTATATCCTTCTGGAGATGTGGTCTCCAGTGCTTTACACAATACTCTAAATGAGGTCTAACCAGAGATCTGTAGAGTAGCATGACCACCTGTTTCCCCTGGAGTGACATCACAGCTCTAGCTGTCAGATTTTAAATCCGGTCTGTAGACCGTCCGTGACTCTTCAGAAGTGACGAGATCACGATGTTTAAAAAGAATTTCTTCATTGGAATGGTCTACAAAGTGTGCTTGCAAGCCAGGCACACTTTGTAGACAGTTCCAGTGAAGTAGTTCTTTTTAAAGATCGTGATCTCGGCACTGCTAAAGAGCTGACAGTTGATCTGTGGATCGGATTTCAAATCTGTCCACTAGATGGCAGACCCGGCTAAAACAGCCAGGAAAAGGGAAATTTACTTTACTTTACTTGCTAATATCTCCAAAACCATAAAGGTTTCGGAGATAAGACTTATATTATTTTTAATGTTTTTTTAAGGGCTACAATTTAAAATAAAATTATATTCAAGTATTACTATCCCTTTAAGTCATCAGAAATAATTATTCCCAAATCCCTTTCCTCTGTTGTCGCTGACAGCACAGTACCATTAATACTACATTCTGCTTTTGGATTTTTATATTTATCAACATTAAATGCCACACTCTTGTCCATTCTTCAATTTTACCTAAATCAATCATTTGGCTTATTCTCCCAGGAATGTCTACCTTATTTTGGTCATTAATTAAATTTGTTAAAATTGTCCCTTTTTGAGTGAAGAAGTTTGCATACTCTCATAACTAGGGCCCTAAATTCTATTACATGTCTATATAATCATTTATCTGCCAATTGCATAGATAGAAATGGAATTTATAGTGCTCTTATTTCCTATCTAAAGTCTCATCTTGTCATTGCAGAATATATAGTGACCTTTATTCAACGTAGTTATGATTAAAGCAGAACTGTTACCTATACAGCTATTAGTTTCATTAACTGTATTTAATCTACATATTCTTCTTTTGTTTTCTCAAAACAGACTAATAGTTTGAGATTTTTGGATTAGTAGTTGGAAATCTAATCACCGAAGAGCTTTGTTCTCTTACCTGTCTCATAAAGCTGCATAATGAATTACTCAACATGCCCAGACAACCACCTCTCTCCACCTTCTTAGACATTCAAAATCTATCAGTCTCCACCAGACAGTTAGGGAAAAAAATGTTGATCCCCTGCTGATTTTGTATGTTTGCCCACTGACAAAGAAATGCTCAGTCTATAATTTTAATGGTAAGTTTATTAGTGAGAGACAGAATAACAAAAAAAATCCAGAAAAACACATTTCAAAAAAGTTATAAATTGATTTGCATTTTACTGAGTGAAATAAGTATTTGACCCCCTATTAATCAGCAAGATTTCTGGCTCCCAGGTGTCTTTTATACAGGAAACAAGCTGAGATTAGGAGCAGTCTCTTAAAGGGAGTGACTCTAATCTCAGCTTGTTACCTGTATAAAAGACACCTTTCCACAGAAGCAATCAATCAGATTCTAAACTCTCCACCATGGCCAAGTTTCGATGATCATGAGAAAGGTGAGGAATCAGCCCAGAACTACACGGGAGGATCTTGTCAGTGATCTCAAGGCAGCTGGGACCATAGTCACCAAGACAACAGTTGGTAACACACTACGCCGTGAAGGACTGAAATCCTGCAGCACCCGCAAGGTCTCCCTGCTCAAGAAAGCACATGTATTCTCCACCATGGCCAAGTTTCGATGATCATGAGAAAGGTGAGGAATCAGCCCAGAACTACAAGGGAGGATCTTGTCAGTGATCTCAAGGCAGCTGGGACCATAGTCACCAAGACAACAATTGGTAACACACTACGCCGTGAAGGACTGAAATCCTGCAGCACCCGCAAGGTCTCCCTGCTCAAGAAAGCACATGTATTCTCCACCATGGCCAAGTTTCGATGATCATGAGAAAGGTGAGGAATCAGCCCAGAACTACACGGGAGGATCTTGTCAGTGATCTCAAGGCAGCTGGGACCTTAGTCACCAAGACAACAATTGGTAACACACTACTCTGTGAAGGACTGAAATCCTGCAGCACCCACAAGGTCTCCCTGCTCAAGAAAGCACATGTACAGGCCCATCTGAAGTTTGCCAATGAACATCTGAATGATTCAGAGGAGAACTGGGTGAAAGTGTTGTGGTCAGATGAGACCAAAATAGAGCTCTTTGGCATCAACTCAACTTGCCGTGCTTGGAGGAGGAGGAATGCTGCCTATGACCCCAAGAACACCATCCCCACCGTCAAACATGGAGGTGGAAACATTATGCTTTGGGGGTGTTTTTCTGCTAAGGGGACAGGACAACTTCACTGCATCAAAGGGACGATGGATGGGGCCATGTACTGTCAAAATCTTGGTGAGAACCTCCTTCCCTCAACCAGGGCATTGAAAATGGGTCGTGGATGGGTATTCCAGCATGACAATGACGCAAAACCATACCTGGGAACTTTTTATTGTTGTCTCCCTGGAGGGGAGTCCTCTGCTGCCATGGGTGGTGTGAAGAATGACTCGTATCGTGTCAAAAAGGGGCGGTTCTTAACGCAAGTGCCGGGGGAGGGCTTAAAAGAAGGCTGGGGGGGGAAGTAGCTACACCGGGGGAAAAAGTGAAAGTGGGTAGAGTTTCAATAGAAACTCCCCACATCCGGAGGACTCAGCCTCTGCCCCAGAGACCCGGTAAAGCAGTGCCAAACCCGGAGTCTCTGAGGCAAATCCGGAGAGTTCCCAAGTATGCCCAAAACACACGGCCAAGGTAACAAAAGAGTGGCTCAAGAAGAAGCACATTAAGGTCCTGGAGTGGCCTAATCAGTGTCCAGACCTTAATCCCATAGAAAATATGTGGAGGGAGCTGAAGGTTCGAGTTTCCAAATGTCAGCCTCAAAACCTTAATGACTTGGAGAGGATATGCAAAGAAGAGTGGGACAAAATCCCTCCTGAGATGTGTGCAAACCTGGTGGCCAACTATAAGAAACTTCTGACCTCTGTGATTGCCAACAAGGGTTTTGCCACCAAGTACTGTCATGATTTGCAAACAGGTCAAATACTTATTTTACTCAGTAAAATGCAAATCAATGTATAACTTTTTTGAAATGCGTTTTTCTGGATTTTTTTGTTGTTATTCTGTCTTTCACTGTTCAAATAAACCTACCATTAAAATTATAGACTGATCATTTCTTTGTCAGTGGGTAAACGTATAAAATCAGCAGGGGATCAAATATTTTTTTCCCTAACTGTATTAATGGGGAGGAATAATCATGTAAATCATCTCAAGATGGAGGCTGCCACTCCAGTGAGGCCTTGGAAAGGGGATAGGTGCTCTTTAACCCCTTAAGGATGGCCGATTGCGCATGTGACCATCACTCAAGGACCACGGACCTTTTTTTTTGTGGCATCCAGTTTAGGGCTCCCCGAACAGTGAGCAGCCTCACGGGGAGCCCTGAATTCCATGATGGTCCTGGCACATCATGGGTCCTTAACGCAAATCTACCCATGACGTGCCAGGATCGTCAAGGGGTTAAAAATATAAAGAAAATAGTGCATCTTACAAAAAAATATATATTAATAATAAATAAATAAAACAATGTAAACGTAACCATTCATTAGTAACACTTTGAGCACCAGCGTGGTTAAAAAAACATTGTGTTTTCACACAATGGGCTGATAGCCAAAACTCCCTTTTTTTGTTAAAGTGATAGGTCTACCTTAAGAGATCATTTAATTCTTCAACTTTTGGAGTGCCAGAGGGGTATATAATGCATTGTAAAACAATGCACTTAAATTCTTGCCTGCTACACATGAGGACAGCCTTTTGCTGGTTGGGGATGATGTGCTGGAGTCTTCAAAAGGTAGACAGCCAAATCCAACTCTAAGGTAACCAGACGTTCTACAGCCATTGCAGCAGCGTGACATCGAACACCTGTATGAGGAAAATCGCTTCCTGCAACCCATTAGGATATTTTTATTCCTGCAGATATATATCCAATACTTCCAATAACAGACAATATTTTCAGGTTTATTTAAATGAAATTTTATTTTGTACAAGACTTGTCCTTTTTTTGTTAAACAATAAAGATTCTTTTTTAAAAAAGAAAATATACAGGGCAGGTTAAGTTAGTAATTCTTACACGTCTCATTGTTGGGTATAATTATTCACAACTTCAAAAAAATAGACTCTCAGACTTTAGACATAGAAACTAATGTCATTCTAATGCAATCTTCGTACAAGAAATAACCACCCCAAATTTACAGAGTTCAGTAAAAACTAAGTTTTTCTATACATAGCGGACAAGTGTCAAAAATATATATACAATTCTTGCCTGATTTCCAAGCAGAAATTCATGTCTCTGCCTTCACTCTACGGTTATTTTGCTTTTATGTATTTTCCCACTCAATACATGTTTTTGCTACAAAAAAGGAACATATCAGATAGTCGTGTGCTATGAATAATGGAATCAACATTCTGGAACATTCAAAATATTGTGGCAGTGTAAGTACTTTGCAATTCTGCAACATATATCTGTACTCAAATTTTTTTTATCTGAGAGAGGGGACTGAAATGCATTTATTTTAGGGGATATATTAACATTTTTTATGTTACATTTTCAAACATGTAAACAATGGCAGAGATTCGCATGAACTCACCTGGGCTCAGACAATGATAACCTGAAAACCTGGGCTGTTAGCAATGTCCAAAATGAGTTTCCAGGAGATTGGTTCTCTCACTTCATTATCAACATACAGCTGAATACCATTGTGAAGGCAACTGTCAATGGTACCTTCGAAAACTAACTGCCCTTATCTCGGGTTTAATGAAACGTTTCTTGAGATTGTAAGAACTTGTAACAAGTGAAGATAGTAACAGAATTATTGTGCACTCAACAGGGCTGTTTTCATTTTTCCCTTCTATCTGAAAGGGAACTCAAACAAACCACTACCATAAAGAAAAAGGAAAAAATAAAAGCTGTTTATTCCCTTGGATGCTAGCAAGGTCTCCCTTCACAATGTGTTGGAGACCTCGCTAGCATTACAAGGGATTAACAAAAATATATTACAAAAACATTTCAGTGACAAGGCAAAACTAAAGGAGGAATACAAACAGGAAATTAATCGTATTTCACAGTTAAAAATTCAGCACTGCAAATACAACTGCACAAATCGGCTTCTAAAAACCAACCTGTATGGTTTTCTGCATACACAAAACTACAGTGATTCCAGTGTCTTGTAACAATTCGTCTAGTAACCCCTTACATGTTAATTACACGTCATGAAACACTAAATGAATGCCAGGCGCATACACATATTACAATGTGATTACCTTTGCCGCACTAGGTACAGTACCACTTAATTTAAGTGTAACAAACATGTGCAAACTAAACTGTGCACATTATTATTAATACATCTACTAGATCTAGTTGTCTTTCCTAGACAGAGCCAGACCAATAAAGCAGGAAAAGCTATTGAACATAGGACTGTGTGCAATCCACTAAAGTAGAGGCGCTCGAAACGGTCCTCATCTTCCACCCCAACCATGCAGGGTTTCAGGATCTCCACAAATGGACACCATGAATCAGTCTGTGGTTCAGTCATTCTGAAGGATCTGCCTAAGACTCTTAAGTTTAACCCCTTGAGGACCAGAGGGGTGGGAGAAGGAATCTCTAGGGTTTAATTAAGGAGATCCTAAAAACATGAACTCTTTTGGGGGGGAAGGCATGACTTGAGTACAGTTTTGAGATGTCCTGAACTAAAGAGGTGCAATTTTGCAGCATGCCAACTGCATCACAGGGTAAAGATATACAATCTCCAAATATTTATTCATTACATTGGGGCTTTTTAACCCTTGAACGCTATTGGAGTCTCCAACTCATTGCTTCACAATGTGTTGGAGACATCTCTACAATCTTGTGGTGCAGAATGTCACATCTTCAGTTTATTGAATATATCCCACAGATCCCAAATGTTACTGTTAATTCCATGAATCTAGGGCAGGGTCAGGTGTCCATTGTGCTATTTCTGCAGATAGAAGTCTTTCACAAATACACACCACTCTATAACAAGGGGTCATATGCAGAAAAAAAGAAAGAAACAAGCAATTCTGAAGCATACCAACCACCAAAGGGGAGACCTAATAATCTGCATTGATTTAAATAGGGCTTTTAAAACACTGAATGCTAGAGATGCCTCCAACACTTTGCTCTGCAATGCATTGGGGATCTCTCTAGCATTCAAGGAGTTAAAAACTGGTATGCTCCAAAACTTCATCTTTTTGCTTTCTACAAGGTCTATTCAATAGAGACCTGCAATGCACTGCTCTATCAGTCACAAACAGTTAACCCATGAAGTGCAAGATGGGTTTAAATCAGCTGAAATAGCTGAACAGTGTACTAGAATGTAGTCTACTGGATAGAGTTCTCAATAAAAGCAAAGTTTAAGATCCAATAAAAGGCTTGGGCTGTGCAGTCCTAAAACATTTCTAAAATACATAAGGAAAGGCTTTTACAGCCATGAAGTCTGTGGCTCAAAGCCATAACCTTCATTGGCTGTAAGCACAGTCCCACAGACTGCTAGCAGCCAATGGGAGTGGAGGTAAGGGCCACATGTGACCTGAAGAGGATTCAGCATGAGAGAACCAAGGGTCACTTTTCTGATCCTATTTGGCTCTGCCACTGATGTACCAGGGGGTCACCCAGCCTCCTCTGTATGTCTACTCCCAGCAACCCACCCAATTGATCTGTATGTATGTAATCACAACTCAGAATAACAAAGGGCAGAATGGTGAGAACCTGCAGATATTAAAAAGAAAATCCTAGGTCAGTTACAGTTGATAAGGATTTTGTTTACTCACTTTAGGGAAAATCTGATTTTTTTTCAGTGGGGGTGTATGACTTCCTACGGAGATCTGGGAAATGATTAACTCCTGTCTTTTTCTTTAACATCATCAGCTATGTAACTAAGCTAGTTTCAGACAACATAGTAAGGGTTATTATTAATCTGTTCCATCATAAATGGAATAATATTGATGATGCAATGTTTATTGCACCCAGGTAACATGCCTGTCTTCTAACATTTTAACTACTGGCCAGCTATCTATAGTATATAATTGAGCCCTATATTGTGTTACATTTTATAGTACGAACTGTTATAATAAACACACAGCTACTAAGAAAATGTCTGGGTTTTGGGGAAGATCATGAAATAGTTGCAAATCATAACCCCTTAAGGGGTTAAAGGAGTATTAACAACTCCTAATCCTGGAGGCTCCTGTGAATTTTTGCCCTTGTTTCTTTGTTCAAGACAGAACATTTTCCTTCAGTCTGTGACTTCCTGTCCATGGAGGCAGACATGACAGTTGCTAGCAGGACCGCAGGTCATTAAACTCTTAAATGCACATGGCAGTCTTAATCCTTCAACCCTTTGAGTGCCAGCGGGGTATGGAATACATTGCTGGCACTCAAAGGGTTAAGGACCAGAGGTGAATACAATGCATTGCTTCCCAATGTGTTGCCCACGCCTCTGGCCCTTAAAGGGATAGTAATACTTCAAAATTACTATCCCTTATATTGAAGACCTTGAAAAACTGAATTAAATGCCACAAGCATCTCTCAAACCTTTATGGTTTGCGAGATAGCCGTTTTTAAACTTTGCTCCCCCCTGCCTCTCCGTTGACGTCAGAGTTTTTGCTGTAGCAGGGAAATCCCTTCTTTGAATCAAGTGGAGGCTCTTCAGCACAGCAAGATCTCGTTATAGAAGAAACGATCCTTCACTAAAATGGTCTTCTACGTGTGCTTGGTAACCAAGCACACGTAGAAGACCGTTTTAGTGAAGGATCTTGTCTTCCATAACGAGATCTCGGTTGTGCTACAGCGCCTCCGCCGGCCCGGGACCAGATTTCCCTGCTGCAGCAAAACTGCTGACGTCAGCGGAGAGGCGGTGGGAGCGAAGTTTAAAAGTGGCTATCTGGCAAACCATAAAGGTTTGAGAGATGCCGCTGGTGGCATTTTATTCAGTTTTACAAGGTCTTCAATATAAGGGATAGTAATTTTGAAGTATTACTATCCCTTTAAAATGTTAAAGTAAGCTCATGCACTCTGCCTTCTTTAGTCTGAAAAAAGAAAAAAAATGGCAGCAACAGTCCTGTCCTCAATGGACATGACTTCACAGACTGATTGAAGAAGTTATCTCTTGTAGCAAGGCACAAATACAAAATACATAGAGGCCATTAGGATTTTCTGGCCATAGTAAGGTGGGTGGGGGTACTTATTAGCAGCTATTCTCTTGCCTTTCAGTAGTTATTCCTGTCAGACAGTGTTTCACACAATGATATAAACACATTTTAGTGAAGGAAAGTGCACAAGTGTGCTTGGTTAGTAGCAGTTAAAGTGACAGAGAATGTGCCTAGTGAAACTATCCCATACAGTGCATCAAGGGCCCTTATCAAGTGCATTACCTTCATACAGAACGAGTCTATTATATCTACAAGTGGGGAAGACAAACAATTATTGTATTCAACCATATGCCCATCACCAAATTAGGGCTGGGTCCCAACATATCTATATAAGGTTTACTAGAGAAGTTAAGATTTATTATGGAATATATTATATACTGTTGTTCTGCTGAATAAAACAAGGGTATTGCCAGTACTGGGAGATGCTTCATTCAAAACAGATTAAAGCTCAAACAGTCACAATGAGGTGTAGCTATACTGTCACAAACTGGCCCAAGATTTTCTATTCCACATATATGTATTGGACACAGCATAACAAACATTTGAACTGTGATACTTTTTGAACAAATCCTCTCCTAGTATAAAATGAACATATATATTCATAATTAGTCTTTGCTGAGTGTTTGCCGTAAGTGTCAACTGCTGGAAAGCAGAATTACTATATCATTCTTTTAATACTAAGAAATAACATTGGTTTATGTCCACACAGTAACATTTACGGCAACTGATAGAGATACACTCTAATCGCCAGTCAATATGGGGGAAATTTACTCAAAGTCAGATAGGGTGTGAGCAAAACAAAAATAAAACCAAACGACTCCTATATTTCCAAAACTAGTGGTTTACCAAGAGAATTATATGAATAATATAGGGTGTATTCAACAGTTTTTCCTCAAGTTTTGGTTAGATCCACAAATATATCCTATAGCAACCAGGCATAAACATCAATGTGCTTTCATCTGTATTGCCCAATTCATGAGTCAACTATTTAAGTGTCAGAAAGGTGCACAAAGTATTGCCAAAAAAATAGCTGCACACCCTTCTGGTTATTACAGGGTTAATAAGAGCGGGGTTCACACTGACCAGGTTTTCACTGGGGTGCTATGCTTCATAAAGTCAATTAATCTGGTTTTTACCTGCTGGCATGGAAAAATTCTCAAAAACAAAAAAAATCAGAAAAGTTTTCAGGCCCAAAACGAAGTGAAAATAATGTGTGGCTACTTTCGCACTAAGTATCTGTAGTGAACACTTACAGTGTTTATCTACTAAAGCGAGAGCCAAATAGCATCTCATACACTGCTCACTTCCCATCCTTATTCTGATCACTGCTATACACATTCAAGTATTTATCATCTATTCGTTGGGTATTTCCCTAACTTACACCAAAAGGAATGACTGGGAAATCTGCAAAATAACATGTCATACGTACAACGCAATAGTGAGGAAATAAAGAGGCCTCAACTCCCCCATTTATTTAACCCTCTGAGTGCCACAGAGGGGTCCAAGGACAGTGCTTCTGGCACCAAAGTGTTAAATGAGGATTTTAACCCTTTGAATGTTACTTGGTTGTGTCATGCCAGATGCATTACACAAATGCATTCTGTAGCAAACCAAGTGCACCATACAGAACAAATACATCACATTTCCGTTGATTTTAATTCGGATTTTAAGCCCTTTGAATGCTAGAGAGGTGAAGCAATTTTGGAGACCTCTCTAGCATTCAGGGGGTTAACAGCCCCATTTGAATCAATTTGTATTGTGAACTTAGTTGCATCAGAATTGCTCAACCTTTTCTTTGTGTATATGGTATAGCCTGCTTATAAGGAGTAAACAAACAGACTTTATATGCATGTACTCCTTTCACTAATATTAGGTGAACCAGCCTGAACCTGAGATGCAGCCATAACAAAATTGCAGCCCATACACATGTACTCTCTGACTGATAAATGACGGGACACTAGGAAGTTTTCGCGCACTGATAATACATGTAAATGGACAACAAGAGGACATACATAGTATATACTAAATAAACAAAAGCATTTATGTTTTGGCCATGAGGAGCGCAAAAAATGTATGTCTAAAAATGTACACATCTGCCACTGTATTGTGCTATGGCAATGTACACAGCTGGGACAGTACCAAAATCATCTGGCTGCTAAACAGAGGTGAGAAACCTCCATTCCCACATGTACTGTTGGATGACAATGCCAATCATCCTCAGTCAGCTGAAGACAATGGGAGCTGGAGAACAACAGCTGGTAGGCCACAGGTTGCCAGACCCTTAGTTAATGATGCATTCTGTTTATGTTTTCAAGGCTCAAGTTCATGATTTATACATCAGTCCAACTGTTCAGTTATTGCACCTCTTACTGGCAGTACATAGCAGGTCTATATGACAGCAACAAGATAGAATAATGACGCTGACAAAATAAGGACCACTAATGCCAAAATATAACTTGGTCTTATATAAAAGACCATGTGTTAAACTGGCATATAGACAAGTTCCCATACCAGATAGAACATAAGAGGGAAGATGCACTAAAGTGTGATAAAGTGGAGATGACCTCTCCAGTGATATCACTTCTCCGGTTCATGTTATTCTATCCACTAAGATCTCCAAAGATAGAGAAATCTTAGTGAATAGGCTCCATAGACTAACATAGGAATTGGAGAAGTGATAACACTGGAGAAGTCATCTCCTCCACTTTATCACAGCTTAGTGAATAACCCCTATATATATGGGACCCTGCGCAGAAAAGAAGATACATTTTAGATGATGACAACTACATTACAGGTGACAAATATACATAGTCAAAGTTCCCATTTATTTAAATAGGGAATTTTACCCCTTGAGTGCCTCTCTGGCACTCAAAAGGTTAACCCTCTGAAGGCTAGAGATGTATCCAATGCACTGTGAAGCAAAAGTTTTGGAGACCTTTCTAGCAATGGAGTAAAATTAAAATCTATATTTAAAACGAGATTTTTTTATGTGCTCCCTGTGGTACAGTTGGTTTGTTTCCAAATGGTGTCTCTTGTGCACAGTACGTGTGCAGTTGTTTGGGGGAGGAGCAATTTTCCTTCGCACTCATGACTTCCTGATTAGGAAACTAGGCGCACAAGTATCATTAATACAACCTGCTAATCAGATGTCCATTGTACTTTGTGCTCTAATCTTTCACTTATACTTAACCCTTTGAGTGCCAGAGAGGTATCCAACGCATTGCGTTGCAATGATTTCAATACCTCTCTGGCACCCATTTTGGAGCACATCTTGAAACGTGCCCTATAAATAATGAGACTGTAACAAGAGTTCAAGCAAGCTTTTGTGTAAAGCAAGTTTGAGCGATTCTAGTACATTGTTATGTTATATTCAATCAAAGTATGGATATATATATATATATATATAGAAATGTTATAATAATCCTATTTTAGGTTTTATCACAAGTAAAGTGTTAATCTGGGATGGAAATGGTTTTTCAGTGCTAGGCAAAAGGGAAAAAACACCTAAAGACAGTCAGGGCAATGGAAAACTAAAGTAAAACAATTCTGTGGTAACTCAACTATACTGCAGGAAAAACTTCTTATTGATTTAAATGGGCCTTTTACCGCCCTTGAATGCTAAAAGGTCTGCAACGCATTGTAAATCTTTGACTATTTTGGGAATTTGCATTTGTTCTACATGGTGAACAGGGTTATTCCAGTATTGCTCCACTAGATGGCCTTACAATGAGTAAATAAACCAGTCAGTACATACTCCCTGACTTACTGTAACATTCATAAGCAAACAGTGGAGCACAGAACTCATCACAGTGAAAGCACATTCTTGGTTATCTGCACTAACACTTTCACTTATAACTGCCTCAAAACATGTTTAAGCACTTGAGAAGCAGGGGGCAGTGTGATACAGCCATTTCTAATGTGCTGCACACTCCTGTGAGCCTTAAGGGTATAACAAATGTTTTAACCCTTTGAGTGCCAGAGAGGATGCAATGCATTTGACACTTCTCTGGCACTCAAAGGGATAAGCAAACTATTTTGTGGATATTGTCACTGTTCTTTTGGCATATAATGCAGCAATCCCATACTTTTTATTTTCCTGTTTAAAGTGATAGTAATGTTTCATAATAAAATCAGCTCTAATTAATCATAATATTTGGGCCTTGGAGAGTGTTATTTCAATTCTGTCACAGTTGTAGTTCAAGAGTAATTGAATGATAATATCACGGTGCCCGTGATTGGCTGCAGTTACTTGTCTGTCACCAGTAGGGGGCTTCTATTGGCTGTCTGCAGATAGCCCGCCTCTTATTGACTATTTAAACCTGGATTGGGCACCCTTTGAGTGCCCTTTCGTGTTGTTTCTGACCTTCTTGCTATCACTATGCTAGTGATAGCTGGGCCTCTGTTCCAGTGTTCCTGATCTCTACTGTTCCAGTGTTTCCTGCATGCTGAAGTACTTCCAGTCCTGGTTCCGGCCTAGTCTCTGGTGTTGCAGTTCCTGCTGAACTTCTCTGCTGTTTTCTGACCTGTATGATCTTTGCTGGTTCCTGTCATCTCATCACCTGTCTTCAGTATCCTGGCGACCTTCTGCCTGGTCGCGCTGGTGACATTGCTCAATTCTGTGTTGGTCCCAGCGTGCGGACGCTGGTTTGCTCCCAAGCCTTGCGGCTATACAAACTCGCTTGTTACACCAGTGTGCGGTCACTGGTTTGCTCCAAAGCCTATCAGCTATACAAATCTGTGTTGGTCCCAGCGTGCGGACGCTGGTATGCTCCTAAGCCTTGCGGCTATACAAACTCGCTTGTTACACCAGTGTGCGGTCACTGGTTTGCTCCAAAGCCTATCAGCTATACAAATCTGTGTTGGTCCCAGCGTGCGGACGCTGGTTTGCTCCTAAGCCTTGCGGCTATACAAACTCACTTGTTACACCAGTGTGCGGTCACTGGTTTGCTCCAAAGCCTTTCAGCTATACAAATCTGTGTTGGTCCCAGCGTGCGGACGCTGGTTTGCTCCTAAGCCTTGCGGCTATACAAACTCACTTGTTACACCAGTGTGCGGTCACTGGTTTGCTCCAAAGCCTTTCAGCTATACAAATCTGTGTTGGTCCCAGCGTGCGGACGCTGGTTTGCTCCTAGCCTTGCGGCTATACAAACTCACTTGTTACACCAGTGTGCGGTCACTGGTTTGCTCCAAAGCCTTTCAGCTATACAAATCTGTGTTGGTCCCAGCGTGCGGACGCTGGTTTGCTCCTAAGCCTTGCGGCTATACTAACTCGCTTGTTACACCAGTGTGCGGTCACTGGTTTGCTCCAAAGCCTATCAGCTATACAAATCTGTGTTGGTCCCAGCGTGCGGACGCTGGTTTGCTCCTAAGCCTTGCGGCTATACTACTCGCTTGTTACTCCAGTGTGCGGTCACTGGTTTGCTCGCTAGCCTAACGGCTATACTATTCAGTGTTGTTTCCAGCGTGCGGACGCTGGTTTGCTCCAAAGCCTTGCTGCTTAACGATTCTGCTAATTTGCCAGTTCCATCTGACTGCTGCTATTATCTCTGGGCTGCCCTGCCCGGTATTGGTAAGGCCGGTAGAACCTTTTGCCACATTCCATCTGAGGTTGCCTTACCCGGTATTGGCAGGGCCGGTAGAGCCTACATTGTGTATCTATTGAGGCTGCCTTGCCCGGTAATTTGGTAAGGCCGGTAAACCGTTATGCTATTCCATCTGCAGGTTGCCTTACCCGGTATTGGCAAGGCCGGTAGAGCCTAAAGACTGTCCTGTCCGGTATATTGACAGGACCGGTAGAGTCTGCCTTCTGTCTGTGCTATATTCTGTATATATATTTTATGTATGTTATTGCCATCCTAAGTTATCATTTATTATTTCAATAAAATTGATTTTTTTTACCTAAAACTTGTGTCTGAGAGTCATAATAAACCGTGACAGATAAAGTATCCCCCTCCCGTCCCTTTTACTGATGTAACACTGTTCACCTCAGAGCAGCAGGGAGGTGTCCAGGTAGACTGCAGTGAGGGACAATCTTCAATTAAGATAAGAGAAAAGGCTGTAAAACCTGTCATGAGGGGCAGGGTTTTCATTGTTCTCACAGTAAGAATAATGACCCTTGATGTGAGCTGTCTAGTCTATGGACTGGATTCCACATCTGAGGAGTGGGGTTTACACTAGGTAATAGGGGCGCGAGGAGGATACTTTATCATTCAATTACTCTTGAACTACAACTCTGACAGTACTGAAATAACACTCTCCATGGCCAAAATACTATGAAGATTAATTGGAGCTGCTGTTTTTGTGAAACATTACTATCCCTTTAAATGGAAACTATACCTTTAGGAATAAATGGCTCTTAATTTGTTTAAGTTGCCAAGGTACGAATCCTTTGTAGAGCAATAAGAGTAAACTTATATACTTGATTTTCTTTTGGAATGAGAAGGAAGCAGCAGAAGTTTTTTTCATCTCAAACACAGATTTTTTTTTTGCGACGCAATATGGGTGAGCAGGGGAGTGTTTTTTTGCTATGGATTTCTCATTGAGAGCGTTAATGTCTAAGGTTGAATGTGTAGAAGTAAAAATAATAATAATAACAATAAAATTGTATTTAACAGCCAGTGATTCTAAGAGATACAGCTTTAATTTAATTGGTTCCTTTGCAGCCAATTCCTTAAAAGGTCATTATCACCACAAATGAGGGTTTAAATCCATTCAAATATTATGTACTCTCACACAGTGATTTTTTTTATGTTTCTCTTTGATGAGTAAGTTCTAAACTCTTTCAACACAAAAGTCAAAGTGGCCACTTTTTTTTTTTTTTTTTTTTTACAAATTTTTAATCAGGCCTATTAAAAATAGCTAATAAAAACAACAACTACTGTTTTGAGATTAGAACCCACTCATTTCAGTGAAACACGCATCTCTTATTGGTTCACCTAATTCCTGCCTTTATTACTTGTATAAAGCATTGCATACCTGTCTGGCACTCAAAGGGTTAAACTGCATATGGAGATGGATATATATATATTTTTTTTTTGTAAGATTCTGTGAACCAAATCCTCCACTTCAAGTCCCATATTTGAGTAGGGAAAAACAAACAAAACAAAAATGATTATATACAATTTTTTTTCCCGTGTGGACTCTAGTTTCATAGAATTTGGTTTAGTATTTAGATATTTTCTCCCTTTTTATAAATCAGGGTTCGTTATGTGGCTGACTCCTAAATAAACTTGAATAGGTGCATCCCTATAGGAATGGTTAGGTTTCGCTGTAACAATTAAAATGAAACCAAAACTACAAATCTGCTCATGTCACTAACAGACATTCACAGGCAGACCATGTTAGTGAGATTGCAGTTATAGCCAAATCCTCTCAAATTCCACTTTCTCCCTGCTAGAAATAATTAATGATGACTGTCAGTTTAATCATATCAATATTTTTCTGATGACGACTTTGATTTTTGTTTTAATCTTGAGACATTTGCCAATATTCCCCTTCTGTCTCATAGTCCAAATCAGTCTTTCCTAAACCTATCTTCAAGGCCTCCGTCCCCATCCTCCTCGACAAAGCAGGTTTTTAAGATCTCCTCAGGTTACCACAGGTGGTTCTGCACAGGCAGATCCCTCAGAATGACTGAGCAACTGGTTGACCCACCTGTGGTCAGGAAAGTAGATTCTAAAAACTTGCACTGCTGGGGAACCACTGGTTCAAACCAATCTGTTTCTGTTCCTACCATCACATTTAACAGCTTGGTGCTGAAGAGGAATCCATTGCACTGAGAAGCATTCAAGGGGTTAACACTCCAGAGAGTCTTCTACACCACAAAATAGGGTAAGCCATGTCAGATCTTTAGAACCATTAGATATTCTGCCATCCTCATATGATTTCTGAATGTGCACATATTAAAACCTATTTAAAAATTATGATAACTGTATGAAAGGAGTATAGCTGTTCTCATAATGGATTCTTTCAGTCTGACATACTTATATAAAAAAAAAAGCAAGGACTTATTTTAAAAGAAACATGAAGGCATACACATAGACAAAAATACTTTTTTTTCCCTGTAACAGAAAAATAGAACCCTCTATTCAGTAAAATTATTGCAAACATTTTAACCCCTTGAGCATTAAAGGGCTGTGCAAAGCACTGCTTCACACACAGATTACACAACCCTCTGGTCCTCAAGGGGTTAACCCTTTGAGTGCCAGAGAGGTACGCAACACATTGCTTTGCGATGCGTTACGTACCCCTCTGGCACTCAAATGGTTAAGGAAATGGAAGGCAAAAAAAAAAAGAGAATTGTAGAGCCAGGCTGGCGAGTGGAGCAGGGTACTAGGTGTCGCTGTTTGTTACTGCAGAGGTGATTTTGACGTACTGGCTGAAGATGGTTTCAAATGCTTCATCTCTGTGTACCATGGCACCAAAGACTAGTGGCTGGAAGGAGGAAAAATGAGAACAGGATTAGGGAAATGTAGCATGGAATGATTAAAAGAAGCTACAACAAAGCTTTAATCTGCTGGGATTTATAGCTGCTGTATGTATACAATAGACTTTATTGCAGCTTTTCCAGTTCAAAGCAATATCATTTGATTGTATTTTTAACCCTTAGATGCTCAAGAGGTCTCCAACTCAAGGGCTGAAATGCAAGAATCTCTCTGATTGTGAGACCTAAGAAGAATTACACATTTATGTATACAACTCTTCATAAGACTTGTAAAATTCCCTATAAAATGGTAGGGGTACCCTGAAAATCCCCGATCGCATATTAGGGGTGCCTTGAGCGAAAAAAGATTGAGAACCACTGATCTAGAGTCAAACTACAGTTTTTCATGGCCAGTGACCACTGCATTGCTTTGCAATGCATTCTGTACCCGTCTGGCACTCAAAGGGTTAACAGTTTAAACTAGAATATTTTTCGAATAAGAATAGCTGACAGTAGCGGGAGTACTTTTGTTTTACTTGTGGCTATATAGATGTATTTCATTTCATGGTTTACATTTAATGTACGCAACTAGAGGGCTGCCTGTAAAATAAGGAGCTAAGTTTGTTCCTTCAGTAGAATTCCTTTTCTTGTATATGGGTGTAACTCTGACTCTGCATAATTGGCATACATAGCTATTTTTTTTGCAGTTCAGGTAAATGTACAAGACAGAAGAATATAACCAAATTAATTTAGCAAGTAAGAATTTAAAAAGGCCAGTCAGATAATTATATATAAAAAGATAAATGTTGTGATAACTACATTTAACACTTACTTTGGGGATTTAGAAAAGCTAAATGAAAAAACTTTTTTTTCTTACAAGTAAATTTACTTTTTGTTTTGGGGTAAATGTTGTGAGGAAAGTAAGACACTGTCAAATTCTTACAATAACAAGGTATATATTTAGCAAAGAAGTAGGCAGCTCTCAGGGTTTTGGGAACTTCACATGCTGTCATTTCCAACCAGGGGGAGATGCACTAAGGATTAATGGGCTACGCTGGTGATAAAACAGAGTATTTGCTTTCAACATATGCACTCAGATGACTCTGACCTTGTGTCTCTGGGAATTCTGTGCGAATACACATATTTCACCATGAATCCTCCACATCCTCGCTAGGTTTATGATTTTACAGTGACTACTCTGACATTGGTTCATTTGCATATTGAAATGCAGCTTAGTATGCCACTGTAGCATTCATGTGCGTTCACAAGCATTCCCCCTCCCGCCCCTTTTTCCCAGTGTAAGCCATCTCTTCTCAGATGTGAATCTGGTTGTAAGACCAGACAGATAACAGCAGGGGACAATCTTCTTTGTATGAAAAGAATGAAAGCCCTCCCCCCCTTGACAAGTTTTTCAGCTTTTTCCCTTATCTTAATTGAAGATTGTCACTCTCTGCAGTCTACCTGGGCACCTCCCTTCTGATCTGGCTGAACGGGGGGGGGGGGGGATACTTTGCTTGTGAATATCTCTTAAACCATAAAGGTTTGAGAGATAAGACTTGTATCGTTCTTCATGTTTTTTTAATGCCTACAAAATAAAATAAAGATAAAATGAAGTATTACTATCCCTTTAATACTACAGTGGAACTGTCACTTTATAACAAATGGGTGTTTTGGAAAAAGCTTTCAAAATCACCTGTTAGGCATATTTTTATTTATTTCAAACAGAATATGAGAATTTTGGTTTTAGTGATTTGTCAGGGTATAGAAGTTAACTAGCAATGTTTAACCCCTTCAGTGCCAGAGGCTTGTGCCATTTCCTGTACCCTGCAGGCCAGACACTTTTTCAGCATTTTTGCTATCCTTCTGTTTATGCTTGATTTCCTCTGGGGATTTTTAGTTAAATATGGAAAACTATATATTGTTTTTTTCAGAACGAATTGAGCTTTCTCGTGGTACCTTACATGAAGAGAATTTTACATCGTGCAAAAAGCTATGATGTCATAATGACAAAAAAAAGTGAAAATTTACTAATTTTCCTAAAATCACATAATATGTATCAAAAACATTTACCTTGATTGAAAAAGTTTCAATTATTTGAAAAAGCCCCAAGTCCCCCGAGTAGAAAAATACCAAATTTGTTAGTTTTACCTACATCCATGGCTAGCGTAGAGCCCTAATCACCAGCAGCGCAAAATGACATTTTCAACTTTATAAACTAATATGCGCATTCTAGGGTTTTTGTGGTAAAACTACCCTAAAACAGTGGAATAACTATATAAAACTATATATTTCTGAAAAGTAGACAACCTGCCACATCTAATGAGGGGTAACTTGCCTTCTTACCCCAAGCCTGGTGTGCACAAATGCCTCCAGAAGATGGCGCTAATGAAAAAAAAGGCATTTTCTTACATTTCTGCCCCTTCAAATGTACTGAAATTTGTGAAAACCATGGCATTTCCAACTGTATTCATTAGCTAGTGCTCTTAGGAGAAAAATGACACCCCATTGGTATGAGTTTAACTACCTCAGGGGGCGTTAGAAGTGCAAAATGACACCTACTACAACCTCAAATTTTTCTAACATTTTCTCAAACATTACTTGTCTGTACACAAATGGTTATAACAACTACAGAAGTGAAGAAAGGGTACACAAACCATACCATTTTGAAAAGAAGACACCCTGCCGCATCTAATGATGGGTGACTTGCCTTGTTACCTCAAGCCTGGAGTGCACAAATGCCTCCAGAAGGTGGCGCTAAT
This sequence comes from Rhinophrynus dorsalis, assembly GCA_037306005.1. Lineage (NCBI taxonomy): Eukaryota > Metazoa > Chordata > Amphibia > Anura > Rhinophrynidae > Rhinophrynus > Rhinophrynus dorsalis. The sequence continues at coordinate 292,138,868 of CM074721.1, forward strand.
GGAAAGAAAAGGCATTTTCTTACATTTCTGCCCCTTCAAATGTACTGAAATTTGTGAAAACCATGGAATTTCCAACTGTATTCATTAGCTAGCACTCTTAGGAGAAAAATGACACCCCATTGGTATGAGTTCAACTACCTCAGGGGGCGCTAGAAGTGCAAAACGACACCTACTACAACCTCAAATTTTTCTAACATTTTCTCAAATATTACTTGTCTGTACACAAATGGTTATAATAACTACAGAAGTAAAGAAAGGGTATACAAACCATACCATTTTGAAAAGAAGACACCCTGACGCATCTATTGATGGGTGACTTGCTTTGTTACCCCAAGCCTGGAGTGCACAAATGCCTCCAGAAGGTGGTGCTAATGAAAAAAAAAGGCATTTTCTTACATTTCTGCCCCTTCAAATGTACTGAAATTTGTGCAAACAATGGCATTTCCAACTGTATTCATTATCTAGCGCTCTTAGGAGAAAAATGGCACCCCATTGGTATGAGTTCAACTACCTCAGGGGGCGCTAGAAGTGCAAAACGACACCTACTACAACCTGAAATGTTTCTAACATTTTCTCAAACATTACTTGTCTGTACCCAAATGGTTATAACAACTACAGAAGTGAAGAAAGGGTACACAAACCATACCATTTTGAAAAGAAGACACCCTGCCGCATCTAATGATGGGTTACTTGCCTTGTTACCCCAAGCCTGGAGTGCACAAATGCCTCCAGAAGGTGGCGCTAATGAAAAAAAAAGGCATTTTCTTACATTTCTGCCCCTTCAAATGTACTGAAATTTGTGAAAACCATGGCATTTCCAACTGTATTCATTAGCTAGTGCTCTTAGGAGAAAAATGACACCCCACTGGAATGAGTCGACCTACCTTAGGGGTGCCAGAAGCACATCACTACACCTACCTGTTTGCTTCTTCGAAAATGGCGGCTTGTACTAAAATGTCCATAACTGTTACAGACATGAAGGAAAGGTATAAAAGGTATACCATTTTGGAAAGTAGACATTCTCCCGCATCAATTGAGGGGTCACTTGCCTTTCTACCCCCTGGGCTGAAGTGCACAAATATTTCCAAAAGGTGGCGCTATGGGAATAAATACATGTTTTTTTACATTTCCACCACTTCAAAGATACTAAAATCTTTGAAAACCATAACATTTCCTGCTGTATTCAGTACCTGCTACCAACATGAGAAAAATGGTAGCCTATTTGTGTGGGTTAACATACAATATGTGGGTGCTAGGAACACGTACGTAAACCTGACACTTTTGTTTTTGAAATTATCTGCTTGCACTAAAATGGTTATAACCATAATACATATGCAGAAAAGGTAGAGAAACAATGCCATTTTGGAAAGAAAACATCCTTCCGCATCTAATGAGGGGTCACGTGCCTTCTTACCCAAAGGCTGGTATGCACAAATGCTTCCAGGAGGTGGCGCTAGTGAAAAAAAAGGCATTTTCTTACATTTCTGCCCCTTCAAATGTATGGAACTTTGTAAAAACCATGGAATTTTCAACTGCATTCATTAGCTAGTGCTCTTAGGAGTCAAACGACACCCCATTGATATGAGTTGACCTACCTTAGGGGGTGCTAGAAGTAGAAAACTACACCTACTACAACCTCTGATGTTTCTAACATTTTCTCAAATGTGACTTGCCTGTACAAAAATGGCTATAACACATTCAGAATTGAAGAAAAGGTAGATAAACCATATCATTTTGGAAAGAAAACAACCTGCCGCATCTAATGAGGGGTCACTTGCCTTCTTACCCCAATACTGGTGTGCATAAATGTTTCCAGAAGGAGGCGATATAGGAAAAAAATTGCATTTTTTTACATTTCTGCCCCTTCAAATGTATGGAGCGCTGTGAAAGCCATGGAATTTTCAACTGCATTTGTTTGCTAGTGCTCTTAGGAGTCAAATGACACCCCATTGGTATGAGTTGAACTACCTTAGGGGGTGCTAGAAGTAGAAAACTACACCTACTACAACCTCTGATGTTTCTAACATTTTCTCAAACCTGACTTGCCTGTACGAAAATGACTAGAACACCTTCAGAATTGAAGAAAAGGTAGATAAACCATACCATTTTGGAAAGAAGACAACCTGCCGCATCTAATGAGGGGTCACTTGCCTTTTTACCCCTAAGTTAGTTGGCACAACTATTTCCGGAATATGGTGCTACAGGAAAAAAAAAATTTGTTTTACACATCAGTCACTTCAAAGATACTAAAATGGTTCAATGGCGTGGGATTTCCTAGGAGGACTTCTTGCCAGCCTAAGAAAAATGGTACCCCACTGCTGTGGGTTGACATACCAATTTACGCTACAGGAGCGTAGCTACCAGTGAAACAGAAATGGTAAAGCAAACAGTGTATGTGTGATTTTATGGCTAACAGATGAAAGAAGCTAGGGCGTCAGCCGGTGTACGTGCGGACCTGTGACTACAAGTGTAACAAAGTATGTGGGAGGGTGAGGGATTAGGCAGTGTGTGTGGGTATGAGCAGAGGAGCAAGGATGGTGGGGCAGTGTTTGATAGTGTGTATGGGAGATCTGTGACTACCAGTGTTGATAAAAAGTCCTGTGTGTGTCACAGGAAGGGGGTCGGCATTGAACTCCCCTCCTAGTGGCACACACAGGGTTAATTTGTGTTTTAATTTTTTTTTTTTTTATTATATACCTCATTGAGGGGCATAAGGACCCCCTGATCCCTCCCCAATGAGGTCTTAGTAAAAAAAATATATATATGTCCACAAAAAGGGGACCCTGAGAGTGCCACAGGGGTCTCCAGCGCATTGCAAAGCAATGCATTGGATCCTTGTGGCACTCAGAGGGTTAATTTTTTTTTTTTTTTTTATCATTACTTGGTAATCAGAGCTTGTTGGGGGGCCATCAGGACCAATCATGATGGCCCCCCAACAATCTCTGATAACGAAGTAATGATAAATGCCCTGTGTGTGCGCCACAGAAGGGGGGCTGCATTGGCCCCCCTTGTGGCACACACAGGGTTAATTTTTTTTTCTTTACTTTTTTTTTTATTATGGACCTCATTGGTGGGTATCAGGACCCCTCTGATTCCCCCCAATGAGGTCTTAAAAAAAAAAAAAAAAAAGGAATCAAAATAAATGCCCCTGTGAGTGCCAAAGGGGTTTCCAGCGCATTGCAAAGCAATGCATTGGACCCTTCTGGCACTCAGAGGGTTAATTTTTTTTTTATTATTACTTTGTAATCAGAGCTTGTTGGGGGGCCATCAGGACCAATCCTGATGGCCCCCCAACAATCTCTAGTAACAAAGTAATGATAGAAGCCCTGTGTGTGCCACAGGAGGGGGGGTGCATTGGACCCCCCCCTGTGGCACACACAGGGTTAAAAAATTTTTTTTTTTTTAATAATAGACCTCATTGAGGGGCATCAGGATCTCCCCTGATCCCCCCAATGAGGTCTTTCAAAAAAAAAAAAAAAAAAAAAAAAAAAACCCAAAGAAAAGACCCTGTGAGTGCTACAAGGGTCTCCAGCACATTGCAAAGCAATGTGTTGGGGACCACTGCGGCACTCACAGGGTTACTATTGTTTATTTATTTTTTCTATTTTTTTTTTTATGTATTCAGACCTCGTGGGGGACATCAGGACCCCTCCTGGTGTCCCCCAAGTAATTGATCTCCCAGCCGATAGGCTGGGAGACCAATTTGGCGACTGCAGGAGAGCAGAAGCTCTCCTGCCTTTCACTCCTACTACCGGTAGGAGTGAATCGGCTAAGGGAAACTTCCCTAACGTCATCGGTGATCATGTCACCAATGACGTTAGGAGGTTTCCCCCGGTCCCGCCCACTCCTACCCGGAAGTTCGGGGTAGGAGGGCGGCGGAGGGAGAAGCTCTGTTTCTCAGAGCTTCTCCCTTGGCGATACTGATCTCCCAGCGCGATCGGCTGGGAGATCAATACCTGGGAGGACATGAGGAGTAATCCTCATGTCCTCCCAAGAGTGCCAGGCTGCACTTCAGCTGAAATGCGGCCACTGCCAGCCGGTTATACCGGCTTAAGCAGTGACCGCATTTTAGCTGTCAAATGTACAAGCGTGGCACAGCAGGTACAGCGGTGCTCACTCGTACATTGTACCCACCTGGCACTCTAGGGGTTAATAGGGAGTGCAGTTGGGATGGAGAGCAGTATGGAATGTTTGTATCATGCTTGCATGCCAAACACTTGTCTAATTTGCATAATCTGAAATAAATAAAGGTAAATATACCATGAACATGGTTTTAAGTTAAAAAATCTCTAACAAATATAGGTGTTTTGGAAAGAGTCTTTGTACTCGCAAAATAGGGATTGAGCAAAACAACTCTCACTCAAATCCTATCTTACACTATTTACTAAGAGGATCCCCTGTGGAGGTTCTTGTCTATTTTCAGCAACCACCTTGGAGTCATGCAAAATACAATTGTAGCCTGTGGGGAGGAAATGTTGATACCTTGGGTCAGTGGTGGAACTGAAAATGATAAGCTACTTACAGTGCAGAGGCCCTCGTTGAAGACCATTTTAATAGTATGTTCTACATATTGTTACATACAGAGAAAATCTCACTACTTAAACATGCAATTTTCTCAATGTCATTTTGGCGTTTACAGCAGTAAAAATGGGTATGTGACTATTTTTATAGCTTCATAAATATAGTCCTTATGGTATCTTTAGAGGGTTTCTGACCAGAATTATCAGCTGTATCTGTTAACAAATAAATTGCACTGGGTAAAAGAAAAAAAAAAATAAGAAGAAGCAGCATCATCACTTATCTGCACATTATAAACATTTCCTAACTGAAAGAGGTTATCCTTATGTTATGACATTCTAGACAATTGCTGGATAACTAGTTGTCCAAAGGGTAGGTGCAATTATTTTGCTATCCTGCATCTAATACTTAATGATTCCAGTGGATACTACAGAAAATGTTGTGTAAGATGCCTAACTGACAACCTGTACATATCAACATGATGGTGTGCACATGCCTAATAGGATTAAATGAGCATATTTCGGATATTGTCTTTCAATGTATTATTTACACTAGTGCGGCACCTAGAGGAAAGCCCAACTCCTGCATACATATGACTTTTGTAAAGTCTAGGGCCTTCCATCATTTCACTCTCCAGATGTTGGAGACTACAACTGGTTGGAAATGGTGGGAGTTATACTCACTGACAGCTGGGAAGCCAAACATTGCTGGTCTGGTAGAATTTAGGTGGTACAATAAAGAACAATATTTGTGACAGGGGAAAATCCAGAATAGATGGCTCATGTAACTGAAAAGAGGATTTTAGTCTTACCTGTTAAATCCTTTACTCTTAGTCCATACAGGTTACTGGTAACTCTGGGTAGGCGATCCGCCTCTTTAATTGTATGCAGGAACAATTTTAGAATTGTATGCACGGGTGGAGCCTACCTTCCCCTCCTTGGCTGCAGCTAGCCAACCAGCTCCAGAAAGATTTGAGACACTAACAATTGACTAGATAGTGAAGGGAAAGAAGACTCCTGTGAGCATGACCCAGAAGGACCCCCACGGTCTGCCACAGGAAAGCCAAGCATAATCTCTTGACAGGGTGGGAGACTGTAACCTGTATTGACTAAGAGAAAATGATTTGACTAAAATCCTCTTTTTTCTGTCGTCCAATACAGGTTACTGGTAACTCTGGGATGTCCAACCATTGAGTTTCCCAGAGGCGGGAAGTAAGGCAAGTACCAGGCGCAAGGCCCCCAAAGTCACCAGACCATATATGAACCATCAGATCAGAGATAGCCCAACAAACAATGAAGTGTCAATAGACACTGAACAGGGGTAACAACACCCCAACTGTTACACAGAACACTGAACTAGAGCCAACAGGGCTCAAAAGTGAAGGAAGAACCAAGAACTGAAGAAAATCCTAGACTGCCTCCAGGATTTTCCTCCCAAAGCTGGCATCAGCCGATGCCAGTACATCAACACGGTAATGCTTGAAAAGGTGTGCACAGACGACCAAGTGGCAGCCTTTCACAACTGACCAGCAGAGGCCTGATACTTTTAAGCCCAAGAGGCCCCAATAGATTGAGTAGAATGAGCCGTGACCCTGAAAGGGACAGGCTTCTTCCTCAGCTCATAAGCCTTACGAATAGTGGACTTGATCCAAGAAGCAACAGTCACCTTGGATGCAGGTCTTCCTGCCCTAGGACCCTCAGGAATGACGAACAACGCATCTGATTGCCTGATAGACTCAGTGCGATGTACATAAAACTTGAGACAACGCACCACGTCTAACAAGTGGAGATCCCTCTCCTTGTCAGAGGTGGGATCAGGGCAGAAAGAGGGCACCACAATCTCCTGATTGATGTGGAACTCCGAAACCACCTTCGGGACTTGTCCTTGTGAAACACCAAATAAGGTGGTCTACAGGACAGAGCAAGTAACTCCGCAAAACGACAGACAGACACAATCGCCAGGAGAAAAGCCATTTTCTACATCAACAGGCGTAGAGGAATAGTATCCAAAGACCAAAATGGAGGGCGCTGAAGAACGCCCAAAACCAAGATCCCATGGAGGAGCAGGAATCTTGAACGCAGGACGAGTATGAGCAACACCCTGGAAGAAAACCTTGACGTCAGGAAGGATGGCAATGTGCCTCTGAAAGAAAACAGAGCAGATGTCTGAACTTTAAGGGAACTCAAACTGAGGCCCTTATCCACACTGTCCTGCAAAAAAGCTAGGACCGTAGGCAGATCAAATTCCTGAGGAAGGTCGACCAGACACTATGGTAGATCTTGGATCTTGGTAGATCTTGGAAGAAACAGGTTTGCAGGCACTGAGAATAGTAGCCACCACACCAGAAGAAAACCCTTTATTCCTCAGTATTAAAGGGAGGGGGAAACTTTGCTTGTGAATATCTCATAAACCATAAAGGTTTGAGAGATAAGACTTATATCATTCTTCATGTTTTTTTAATGCCTACAAAATAAAAAAGTTAAAACGAAGTATTACTATCCCTTTAAGGATTCAATTTCCAAGCAGTCAAACCTAGAAGATGAACATCCTCCTTCCACAGGTAACCCTGTAGAAGGAGATCCAGGCGGCAAGGGAGCTGGAATGGCTCCACCACTGACAGATCCAGAAGCTACGGAAACCAAGCTTGGTGAGGCCAGTACGGAGCAATCAGAATGACTGGACAACGCTCTAGTGGTAATTTCCATAACACCCTATGCAACATTGGGAGGGGAGGAAAGATGTAGGCCAGAGGGAACAAGGAATGGACATTGTATCCACCGCCAGAGCTAGAGGGTCCCTCCATCGAGAGCAGAACCTCGGAACCTTCCTGTTGTGTCTTGTCGCCATCAGGTCGATGTAAGGAAGACCCCATTTCTGAACAATGAGGGTGAACAACTCTGGGTGCAGCTCCCACTCTCTGCTGTCCACTGTGTGTCGACTGAGGAAGTCTGCCATGATGTTGTCCATGCCAGCAATGTGCACTGCAGATATGGCAGGAACGTTTTCTTCTGCCCAGGACAAAATAGCCTAGACCTCTAAGCGGTGAGACTTCTTGTTCCACCCTGCTTGTTGATGTAAACCACGGCCATGGATTGTCGGACTCTACCCGGACTGGACATTCTTTCAGCTGGGAAGTCCAGTGACGAAGGGCATGGAATTTCGCCCGAAGCTCCAACGCGTTGATGGGAAGGAGAGACCACCAACCTTGTGCACTCAGGCGACCCAGGACCACTCCCCATCCGGAGAGGCTTGCATCCGTCCTCACAGTGCTCCAGAAGGAAACTAGGAAGGACTTGCCCTTCAGCAGATTGGAGAGGTCGAGCCATCAGGACAAACTCAGTTCAACATGAAGAGGAAGTGACACAGACGTCTTCAGAAAGTCCGGTTGACCCTTGCACACCTGAATCACAAACCGCTGGAGTTCCCTGGTGTGCGCCATGGCAAACGGTACGGCTTCTATGGTGGAAATGAATTTCCCCACTAGAGATGACAGCGCTGGAATTGGATCTTGAGCAAGGATCGCAGAAACCCTGTGGACGATATGGTGAGCCACCTCGTCCGCGAGAAACACCATGTTCTTCTGGGTATTGAAGAGGAGGCCCAGGAAGACCAGACTCTGGGATTGGACCAGATCTGATTTGTCCATGTTGATGATCCACCCGTGACAGGTGAGAGCATGAATGCATTGATGAACCTGCTGATGAAGAAGTTCCGCAGAAGGGGCTTTCAGAAGCAGGTTGTCCATGTATGAAGTAACTCTGATGCCATCTCTGTGGAGGACAGACACTAAGGCTCCCAGGACACGGTTGAAGACCTGAGGAGCTGTTGTCAGACCAAATGTAAGAGCTGATAACTGAAAATGTCCCCGGTCTCAGGCAAATCGGAGGTACTGCCGGCTCTCTGGATGAATGGCAATGTGTAAGTACGCGTCCTGAAGATCCAGAGATGCAAGGAATTCCCCCGGGGACATGGCAGCAATCACCGTTCGTAGAGACTCCTGGTGATAATGAGTCCGGATCACAAAGGAATTGAGATCCTTTAAATCCAAAACGGGACGACAACCGTCCTTCTTGGAGACCACAAAGAGGTTTGAGTAAAAACCCATACCTCTGTCCTGAACTGGAACTGGCTCCAGAACATTCTTGTCCAGAAGAGCCTGAACAGCGCCAAACAGATGGCGTTTCTCTGCGCCCTGAGGCATATGAGAAGGAAGGAAGCGAAAAGTAAAAACCCATACCTCTGTCCTGAACTGGAACTGGCTCCAGAACATTCTTGTCCAGAAGAGCCTGAACAGTGCCAAACAGATGGCGTTTCTCTGCGCCCTGAGGCATATGAGAAGGAAGGAAGCGAAAAGGAGGAAGAGAGACGAAAGGGATCCTGTTCCCTTCCTTCACCACCTGTAAAACCCATGGGTCCATCACTGAACCCTCCCAAATGCTGTGATTGTGATGCAGATGACCACCCACAGCAGAGTGTGGACTCGAGTTCGGTAAGTCATGCCGAAGAAGGCTTGGAGGAGACCTTGGGCTTCCATTGCTGTTTGGGCTTGGAGGAGGTACACGGAGCTGAGGGAACCGTCTGGTTCGCCAGACATGTCTCATTCTGAAAGGAATGAAAATACCGGTTACACTTAAGCAGTGTTTTCTTCCTAGGAACGAAGGGTAGAAGTGTACTCTTACCCCCTGTAGCCTCACTGATCAGATCCTTAAGATCTGGCCCAAACAAAGAAGTGCCTTGAAAAGGCAAGGAGAGCCATGCTTTCTTAGAAGCAGTATCAGTAGACCAGATCTTGTGCCAAAGAGCCCGTCTGGCAATTACAGACATGATGGAAACCCTAGCCACCAAACGGATGGCATCAAATAAGGCAGCAGAAACATAGTGCTGTGCCTCAGAAATGTTGGCAAGGAGGCGCAACTTATCCGAAGTAGGAGCACCCTGACAGACAGCAAGAGTGAGATGTTCAGTTCAGAATGCAATGGCCCGGTTCACCCATGCTGCTGCGAATGCTGGACGCATGGCAGAACCAGCAGTGGCAAAGATGGACTTGAGGGAGACCTCAAGTTTCTTGTCAGTCCAGTCATTTAGAGCAGACGCATCAGACACTGGCATTGCAGTAGACTTGGATAGCCTACAGATAGGAGCATCCACTTTAGGAGGATGAACCCACTGAGCAAGCGCAGCCTCAGAAAAGGGATAAAGCTTGGCAAATTTCTTGGAGACAGAAGGTTTCCTGTCCGGAGACTTCCACTCTTTGGACACAAGGCGGTCAAGAGTGGGGTTAGGTGGAAAGTAAGTAAGGGGCTTTTTAGGCTACTGAAAGACTTCAGAAGGAACCTCCTGCACTAAGGAAATGTTTAGGGTATTTAAAACCGCCCTGATCAAGCCCTTGTAACTGTTTGTTTGACACACAGCACAGTAGGTTTGGATAAAACACAATTTTATTGAACAATAATAATAACAATAACCCTCACGGGTCCTGTAATATACACACAATATAATACAGACACAAGACAGGTTATAAAGAGTTAAGCCCACACGGGTCCAGTATATGCAGGTAATCCAGAGTTCAATATACTGACACAGGTCAGGCAGTTCTTGTGTGATTCTCAGTTGGACAGCACTGAAGGGGTTACTATTAGGCCGATAGTACTGACAGGCCCTAATAGTGCGAGGCCCTTTAAGAAGCTCAATCAACAGGAGAGAGCACAAAATCGAGTAACACCCAAAAGTAATGGAGACTGGATCAACTTGAGGACTGCTGTAGCAGTAACGGAGACTGAGCAGCTTGGGCACTGCCGTAGCAGTAACGGAGACTGAGCAACTTGGGCACTGCCGTAGCAGTAATGGAGACTGAGCGGCTTAGGCACTGCCGTAGCACTAACGGAGACTGAACGGCTTAGGCACGGCCATAGCAGTAACGGAGACTGAGCAACTTGCCCTGGGAGGCACCCAACCGGGGACTGCATGGGAGAGAGGATGCACAGAAATGTCGCCTAGGCGACACTGAGCAACAGAGACCAAACTGCAGCGAACTGTCCGGAGACAGAGAGGATTCCTGACACCTCCCTAACCGGAGACCGGATAAGGCGTGCAGGAGAGGAAAGCAGCCAGTAGTCCAGCAGGGCTGGAACCACACATACAGAGGCAGGAAGGTCAGCCAATCCGAGTCGATACACCAAGTAGAAAAGTCAGCCGGGCCGGGTCGATACACAGAGCAGGAACTTCAGCCAATCAGAGTCGGTACACGGAGCAGGAATGAGATGCAGAATAGACAGAAAGTCCAGGTCGGTACACAGGAGGAACAAGGTGCAGAGTCGTCAGGCAGGCCGGGTCGGTACACTGAGATCACATGAATAACAGGACCAAGCGCTGGCACTGAAACACGACGAAAGGGCTCTGGAGAAGTGCCAGAACCCAGCATTTAAGGACAAATGCTGGGTGGGACAATAACAGTGCAGCCAATAGAGTAAGCAGGAGTGGAAACTGACAGAATGTCGCCAAATAGCACGGGTACCATGATAGCCCTCAACTGAGGGCTCAGGATCAGCCTCAAAAGGGTCCCCAAAAAACTAAGAGGAGCCCACCGCAGAACATTCCTCAACATCTGAATCCACCAGCAGTTCCTCCTCAGAGGAATCTGACACGTCAGGTACACCCTGAGGGAAGACTTGACGAAGGAGGGGGTCTGCCAAGAATGAAAGACCCCCTGTAACTGGGATGGAAAGAGTTGCAATGTGGATCTAAGGTCCCTAGTAGCAGCCTTGAACTCTTGCACCCAAACTGGCTCTAATGCATGGCTGGAGGTCCCTGGGAGACTCTCAGGGACATCAGAACATGCTGGGTATAAAGCACCTGAGAATTCTCTAGGTAAATCTGAATGACAGGAAGAGCAATGCGCAATAGGGGATACAGAGACCCCAGCATCCTTAGTCTTATGTCTGGCCCCAAGCTCCAACAGTATAGACATTCTCACAGTGTCAATAAACTTGCTGTATAAGAAATCACCCAATTACAGCGTGTAGGATTAAAGTTTCACCCCAGAAATCGCTAAAATAGACTTATCTGGCAGGCGAAGGGTTAATCAGCAGAGGAGAGAAGGAGAGTCCAAGCCGTGCGTAGGACTCTCGTTCTGGAAATAGTACAAAATGGCTGCCGCGGCGGGAGCCAATCAGAAACAAGCACGAAGCAAGTGCTCATGGGAAATGTAATTTTCCCAGAAAAGTACCCCAAACAGTGCCCAAAGCCCCCTGAGCCCCCCAACACACTAGAAACATGAACTGGATGATAGAGCAAGGGCAGACAAGTAAAATGAGCCACTTCTGAAGTCGCTAGGTTAAATGGTTGCAGAGATATGTCCCAAACTGTACAGTCCCATAGGAGTGAATGGAGCAATAGCGCCAATGCGTTAAAGCAAGCGGAACTCAAATTTTACAAAATTGAAAGTGTAAACTAAAAGACAAGAAACATCATTAGAACATGTTAGAATACCCCAAAAAACTGAACCAGTAGGAAAAGTGTTAGAAAACCCTCCAAATGAATGCAAAACCAGCAGTTAAAGGGATAAATACCACATAAATCTGCTTCAAACACCCAACAGACATACAGATAGACCCAATAAGTGCAGGAGTGTGCAAAAGGAACTCCAAATGAAAAACCCCTGTGTGGAGGGGCACTGTGGGACATGTGGACCTGCAGCATTCAAAGGGTTGCTCACCTTTCCTGCATATCTTCAGTCTTCAGATTACCATGTTTAAAGGGATAGTAACACTTCGTTTTAACTTTATTTTATTTTGTAGGCATTAAAAAAACATGAAGAATGATATAAGTCTTATCTCTGAAACCTTTATGGTTTATGAGATATTCACAAGCAAAGTTCCCCTCCCCGCCCCTTTTACCTAGTGTAAGCCATCTCTTCTCAGATGTGAGTCTGGTTGTATGACAGTACAGATAACAGAAGGGGACAATTTTCTTTGTATGAAAACAATGAAAGCCCTTCCCCCCTTGACAAGTTTTTCAGCTTTTTCCATTATCTTAATTGAAGATTGTCCCTCTCTGCAGTCTACCTGGGCATCTCCCTTCTGATCTGGTTGAACGGGGGGGGATACTTTGTTTGTGAATATCTCTTAAACCATAAAGGTTTCAGAGATAAGATTTATATCATTCTTCATGTTTTTTTAATGCCTACAAAATAAAATAAAGTTAAAATGAAGTATTACTATCCCTTTAAAGGAGAAGCCTCTGTAGTCAACTCCTGAAGAAAGAACTTGTAGCCAAGATTTCTCCCCCAGGGCTTAAGGTCCACAAAAAGCACCTGGTCACTGAGCTAGCCACGTCTAAAGGCATTGTCAGTTATGGTAATCTGCCTAATGGTGGTATTCCATTTCTAACAGCAAAATAAAAAAACTTCTAAAGCTATAGCAGAACTGTTCTCTTGCCTGTGTTATCTTCACCAAGGAACAAATCATTCTGGAGCTGGTTGGCTAGCTGCAGCCAAGGAGGGAAGGTAGGCTCCACCCCTGCATACAATTCTAGAATTGTTCCTGCCTACAATTAAAGGGGCGGATTGCCTACCCAGAGTTACAAGTAACCTGTATTGAACGACAGAGAAACAGAATTACAGCTATACAAAAGTATTGTGCAAAAGATGCCATGACAGGTAAGGACACAAGGCTAAACTGTAGGAAATACCTTCTGTGTAGACGGAGTAGAGACTGCAATACCCATCCCAGATCCTGGTAGTACCGAAAGAACTTTATACTGCAGAAAAGGCAACACAAACAAATCAGTGATCATAGACAAATACCTATAAATCTCTTACACACAACATTTGTTATAAGAAAAATGTGACCATAGTATTAACCCTTTTAGTGCCATTAGATTTATGGTGACCATTAGTATTTTCTGGCCAGATTAAGTTGGCATACAAAATGTGAGAGGCTTCAGAGGACAAAAACAGCACAATGGCCCGTTCTACTGCTAGTTGCATATTTTGAATACTCTTGGGGGTCTCCCTAAGAGTGAAGGGTAATCCAGACGTGGACCTCTTGCCTAAAGAATACAGCTGCACCTCACTGTCAAGGCCCAATAAGGCCAAAATATTTATCTTGGGTTAGCTGGTGTTCCCATGCAGAGGGGACTTGCTCATCATTTTGGAAATCAAACACCCTTTTGGGCGGGATTAGTTTAATAAGTACATGGGAATTTCTCCTTTGTAATGGCACTAGAGAGCTAAAATGTCACGCTTCTGAGCAGGATTAGCAGAACAGGCCATTGTGCTGTTTGTTCGTCTTCAGAAGCCTCTCACATTTTGCATGCAGATTAAAAATTGGACCTGTCACCCTAAGGAAAGTTTAGTTTGCTTTGCATATAGTTTAAATCTGTCTTCATGTTGTATTAGCCAGTTTTCTGTAAAATAAAGAGTTTTTGAGAAATTAAGAATTGTTTTCTGATGGCACATTGTGGCACTTTATGTTAATTACTGTACAGTATGCCAATAGTTAGACTTGATGCCAAATACTGCTCGCTGCTATTAGAAATGCTACTGAGTTTGCCTAAAAAAAGATTAATTCATAGAACAGTGAGCAGTCACACTGGCCCCGCACAGAAACAAATTGGACTAAAGTACTACACTGCTCCATCAACAAACAAAATCTAATTTCTAAACAACTATTTAGATTACAAACAGATGACTAGTACAACACAGGCAGTTTTTACTTTATCTTTAAAATGAACTAAGCTCAGCTCCAATTTCAAGGTAAGTAGCGGTTTATTAACATGTGTTATTTTTCCCTTAAAGGAATGGTAATATTTCGTTTTAACTTTTATTTTATAGGCATTAAAAAAACATGAAGAATGATACAAGTCTTATCTCTCAAACCTTTATGGTTTAAGAGATATTTACAAGCAAAGTTTCCCCCTCCTGCCCCTTTTACCTAGTGTAAGCCATCTCTTCTCAGATGTGAATCTGGTTGTAAGACCAGACAGATAACAGAAGGGGACACTCTTATTCCTATGAAAACAATGAAAGCCCTGCCCCCCTTGACAAGTTTTTCAGGTTTTTCCCTCATCTTAATTGAAGATTGTCCCTCTCTGCAGTCTACCTGGGCACTTCCCTCCTGATCTGGCTGAACAGTGTTACATCAGTAAAAGGGACAGGAGGGGGACACTTTGTCATTGAATTACTCTTGAACTACAACTCTGACAGAATGAAATAACACTCTCAAAACTCCATATACTATGATGATTAATTAGAGCTGCTTTTATTATGAAACATTACTATCCCTTTAAAGACATAATAAAATACACATCATGAGTGAAATAAGAAGTGTGTTTTGACTTTAAACTGTGTACTATGCATTTTGTTGATGAAAAGAAAGATTCTATGAATATATATATATATATATATATATATATATATATATATATATATATATATATATATGTATGTGTGTGTCTATGGTCCTTATACAACTTTATCCAAATGTATAACTGGCATTAATAATGTTATTTTTCATATGCTTTTTATGGTACTTTTGGATAAGCCTACTTTTAAGATCATGAGACTGATGTATAAAGAAGAACCGCACTCATTTTGGTGCAGACTACCTATACTATAGAGGAGACACACTCCCAATGACTGCTTGGGAATGATGGGAGTTCTAGTTCTGAACAAATACAGAGGTAGTCCACCTCTGGTTTAAATCAAATTATATTCAGTGTCTTGCATAATTATTCACCCAACCTTGAGTTTCTAAACTTTTTTGTTACAACCTGGAATTAAAATGGATTTAATTAGGACTTTCTGCCACTGATCTACACAAAAAGGTCCATCATGTCGAAGTGGGAAAAAACGATATATTTTACTAAACTACTTACAAATAAAAAGAACTGAAAAGACGTGTACTATGAGTATTCCCCTCCCCTTTGCTATGACAAGCCTAAATAACCTCTGGTGTAACCAACTGCCTTCAAAAGTCAAATAATTAGTTAAATGGAGTCCACCTGTGTACAGTTAAAGTGTTACATTTCCTTGACGGCCTCAGAGTTGGTTACAGAGCATATATAAACCAAGGACCTATCAAAACAAGTCTGGGATAAAGATCTGGATAAGCTCCAATCAGGGTTAGGTTATTAAAAAAATATGCCAATCTACGAACATCCCCTGGATCACCGTTAAAGGGATAGTAATACTTAAAATGTAAAAAAAAAATTTTGTAGGGTTTATCCCCCTGAGTAAAACAAGGGTACTCCCACTGCTTTTTTTTTTTTATTCAAAAGTTATTACAGCTCAAATTTGAATTTTTTAGGTGCAATATCACAGTGGCCTGAAATTATACATTGGTGCTGTTGCTACACCATCCTATGGACAGCTCTGGTCCCGGGCCCATAAAACTCCATAGGATGATGTAGCAACAGCGCCACTTTACAATCTCAGGCCACTGTGATATTGAACCTAATAAATTCAACTTTGAGCTGTAATAACTTTTGAATAAAACACCTTTCCGCAGTCAGAGTACCCTTGTTTTACTCAGGGGGATAAACCCTACAACATATTTTTTTTACATTTTAAATATTACTATCCCTTTAAGTCCATCATTAAAAATTGGAAAAGATATAGCACAACTGTGACTCTGCCTAGGGAAAGACATCCTGCAAACCTCAATAACTGAATAAAGAGGGGCTTAGAGAGAGAAGGAACCCAGAGGCCAATTTCTACTCTGAAGGAGCTTGATAGATCCACATGTGAGATGGGACAAACTGTGCACAGGACAACTATCGCTGTGACACTCCACAAAGCTGAGCTTATGGAAAAACATCAAGAAGAAAGCCATTCCTGTAAAAACATATCATATCCATTCAATCATCAAGGACTGGGAAACTGGTTAGGACTGAGGACAAGATGGGTGGAGCCAAATACAGGCCAAGACTAGATGAAACCTGTTTCATTCTGGAAGGGACCTGGGACTGGGGCAGATGTTTGCATTCCAGCAGTACAATGATCCAAAACACACAGTAAACATTACTCTGAAGTAGTTTAAAAACAGGAACCTGAATGTCTTAGAATCAGACAAGACCCAGACCTCAATCTGACTGGAAATCTGTGGCAAGACGTTAAAATTGCTGTTCGCAAATGGACACCATCCAACTTGACAGAGCTTAAACAATTTTTCCAATAAGAACGGGCAAAATCTGCTAGACCCAGATGTGATAAGCTGGTAGAGACTTACCCCCACCCCCAAAAGAGTTTCACGGCTGCAACTGCTGCCCAAAGTGCATATACCAAGTATTGACTCAGGGGGATGATTTCTTTTACACTGACAGATTTCCCTTTTTTTTTTAAATTATCTTTTCTATAATAATAAAAATATGTCCTAATTGTAAAAGCCCAATTAAATCTATTTGACCCTTTGCGTGCCAGAGAGGTATCCAATGCATTGCAGTGCAATGCATTGGATAACTCTCTGGCAGTCAAATGGTTATTTTCAGGTTGTAATACAACAATATGTGGTAAAACCAAAGGGATGTGAATAGTTATGCAAAGCACTATTACCAGCTCTTTGTAAAATGTACAACTGCACTAACAAAATGAGAAAGCAAAGCTTATTAACCCTTTAAGGACTAGAGAGTTATACAACGCATAGCTTTGTAATGCGTTGCACACCCCTCTGGTTCTTAAAGGGTTACATAATGAAAACCATACCTTCTGAATATCCGTTATGTCTGTAAGCCTGATCACTTTATTCCTTTTAGACGAACCAGACTTTGAACTTTCAAAGCATAAGTAGCTGAAAATATAGGAAAATCAGGTACAAATGGTTACATGGGGAAGTGAAAAACAATGGCTTTCACTAGGCTATAGAAGTAAAATAGATAATATATTTTAATTTGGTAGTACTCCACCCCTTGCATGCAACACAAAGCTGAGAAACCCTACACTGCTCTCATTGCCAATGGGAAACCTGTCCACAGTACGATTACTTAGCCCCTTGAAGACTGAGCTGCACACCCCTTTGGTCCTTAAGGGGATAACCTTTCTTCATCCCCAAAAGCTAAAATCAACAAAAGTCTAACAGGGATATCCACAAAAGAAATGGAACAATTATGGCCATCACAGGGATCGCATAAAAATTCCTATGGATATCAATGAGCCTGTTAACCTTGTGAATGCTAGAGAGGTCTAAAGGGCATTGTGATGCATTCAAAACGTTAAGGGACCCATTTAATTCAGCGGGAACCTTGTTTGTTTCTTATGGGGCAGTTGCCTTGCCCCAGTGTTGAACCATCTGCGCATCTAACGACCCCCACTTTATTCAGTGTTGAGGAATATGATGGCACTCAAAGGATAATAAAAATAATAATATGGCATTAAACTGTTAAAACAGCAGCTTCCCTTTATTGAGAACAAAACCAAAAATCTTACAATTGTTACCACTAGGTGTCTTCATACAACATTAACAGAAAGTATAGTTTTATGGATCATTTTATATACATCCACAATAATGCTTTTAATCCTTTAAATGCCAGAGAGGACACCAACATATAGCAAAACAATATAATAATAACTTATCTTTTGTTCTAAGCAATCACAAAAATAGCAGCTCCAGTTAATCTTCATAGTATTTGAGCCATAGCGAGTGTTATTTCATTACTGTGTTCGTTGTAGTTCAAGAATAATTGAACGATAAAGTATCCCCCTCCCACCCCTTTTACCTAGTGTAAGACCCCACTCTTCAGATGTGGAATCCAGTCCGTAGACCAGACAGCTCACATCAAGGGTCAATATTCTTACAGTGAGAACAATGAAAACCCTGACCCCCATGACAGGTTTTCAGCTTTTCCCTTATCTTAATTGAAGATTGTCCCTCTCTGCAATCTACCTGGACACTCCCTGCTGCTCTAAGCTGAGCAGTGTTACATCAGTAAAAGGGGTGGGAGAGGGATACTTTATCATTCAATTACTCTTGAACTACAACTCTGACAGAATTGAAATAACACTCTCCAAGGCCAAAATACTATGATGATTAATTAGAGCTGCTTTTATTATGAAACATTACTATCCCTTTAAATCATGCTTCCGGTGGCTTCCCACTGAACATCTTATAATATAAAAGGGCAGATGTATGTTTGTCTGATGCAGTCATGCGCAGTAGAGACTGCCCGAACGTCTGATGCAGTCATGCGCAGTAAAGACTGCCCAAATGCAGGCGCTGGGAGGCCTGTGTACACAGGCTTTTACATTAGTATGTTAATAAAGGTGTAAGTCACAGTTTCACCGCAGGAAAGGTATATGAACTTTCCAAAAAGAGAGTCTTATGGAAAAAGAGATTTGTTACTCTCCACAGGTAAATTACCTTTTGAAAAGATAAACACAGAGACAAAGACACACATACAGACTCAGGGACAAAGATGCACTCGCAAAGACAAAGACTAGCTTACAGACTCAGAGGTAGACAGGCACACATATTGTGTGTGTATTATATACACACATATATATACACAGATGCAGAGACAGTTGTGCACACACCCACACACCAAGAGGAGCACACACAGACCCAGAGGGGAGAAGGCGTGCACACACAAACACAGATCAAGACACACATATGCACACACGCGCGCTCACACACACACACGGGCAAGCGCAAACATACTGAGACAGAAGCACATATGCAGATTCAGTGGCAGACAGACATATACTCACATGAAGCCACAACTACAGACAGACATGCACAAAGACCCAGAGACAAAGGCATACTTTCAGACTCAGAATTACATGCACACAAAGATCCAGAGACAGAGGTGCATGTGCAAAAACATACAGACTCAGAGATAGAGGCACACACACCTGAAAATACTACTCACTTTTCTGTAACATAGAGCAAACCATTCCGAATGTAGTCAGTGGGCATCTTGCGGTCTCTGTTAATCAAGCAGCATCGCCAACCAGTGTCACAAGCTATAGAAGTAATCAAAGAAAAGATACACATACAATTTAGCAGTTACAGGGAAGAAAACTCTTCTACTTTCCCCTGTTATCCAACGACTTACATAGTATGTCATATACAGTGCTGTGAAAAAAATATTTGCCCCCTGTCTGATTTTTTGCATTGCTGCATATTTTTCATAATGACTTTTATAAATCATTTTGTGGGTTGTAGTCTGTATTAATAAAAGGAGAAGGCTGTCAGGGTTCCAGATTCTCCATCTCCAGCCACACACACCCCTGGGTAGATAAACACACCCAGGGGAAGCAGTAAGGAGGAGTTATTCATAACTCTTCCATACTGCCTCACCAGGACATACACAGGGGCGTGATTTTGTCCCACCTCAACTTTCCATTGAAGACAAAAAAAACATGGCTGACACACAATGCAGTGACAATTAAAACCTCATTCCCTTCCCAATAACACCTAATTACAATCTCATTGTCCTCTCCTCTGGCTTCATGCACACACAGTGTAATTAAAAATCTCTTGCCATTCTGATCTGCTTGTTGCTAAATTGAGTTATGCATCCAGTCAGCTTCATATATATCACAAAATATGCATACACAAATAAATAGCAGGGGAGGATTGCATTTTACTTAACCCTTCGAGTGCAGTCCACACCAATGCACACCAATCTCTTGCACACTCATCTGGCAGTCAAAGCATTACATTTACCATCCCTTTTGGTTAACCCTTTCAATCTTAGAGCAGCCAGCAATATAAATACATACATTTTTCATTCTAAAATGTGTAATGGTTTAACACTTACACAGTTAACCGTTGAATTACAGGTGGATGTGCAGAGAACAGTAGAGCACATCCATCTGACACTCGATTGGTTAACTTTCCACCTTTTACAACATGCACACAGCATGTTACTGCATTTAACACCGTGGATCCCATAACAGCCAGTAATGTCAATTTACAATTCTTATGTTAAATGTTTAACAGATAAAAAGTGCCATATTACCATACCTGCCAATCTGATGTTCCATACACCCCGGAAGGGGACTCATAAGGTGCTGGTAGGAGGGTAAAAATAGTGAATTGCTTTAAAAAGGGGTGGGGCTTAATTATGAGTGGGGGCAGGGCTTAAAAACCCTAGCAATGAAGTGGTCACCAGAGAATACGGATACTTCCCAAGTATGAATATTACTTTGAGTTTGGTGGTGTACAACTCAGTACAGGACAATACGTTGCACACACCCCTTTGGCATTCAATAGGTTAACTTGCTGCACTTACTTTTTAAAATGTAGGTAGTACACTGCAGATTACTTCTCATACAATATGGAATGTATTTAACCACTGCAGTCTCAGAGCAGCCACTAACAATTTACTTCCATTTCTAATTAATGTGCACTCAGTTAACCCTTTGACTGTCAGAGGGATGTTCAACATGCATAGCTCTGCAATGTGTGTCGACATCTCTGGCACTCAAATTCCCACTTCTGACTCCAGGAGAGGGTGTCAGCAGCACTCAACAGGTTAACTACCTAAATCTGGACTCACGGTGATTAAAACTCCCTTGGCTGTTCAGCCTTATGATGCAGACGATGATGATAACAATGGATTTGCCACCCAGTCTCTTCATTCTATGCCTGTGGTTGGTGCATGTACACAGATGTTGTGCTATTTGTGCAATTCACATGTACTATATCAGGTACTTGAGAGAGAGGGGCATTGGTACATGATCCTGTGACCAGAGCTATTTGGGTACTGATAAAGGGGTTTGTGTGTTTGGTTGCCCTCTGCTCTACACCAAAAGCGCCAGAACAAAAGCCCTTTGAGTGACAGAGGGGTATCTAATGCTGCAAAGAAACACACTGGATACTCCTCTGGCACTCAGTATTAATGTCATAGCAATGCTACCACACTAAGTTTCTCTTGGGATTAAACATGGTAGATGCTAAAAAACCTTGAACCCTTTAAGGACTACAGGGGTGTGAAATGCATTGCTTTTCCAATATGCTGCACACCCCCTCTGTTCCCCAAAGCACTAAATACGCACCACTTTCTGCCACAGACTTCAAATTCCTAACATATATTTCAGTGTCTGACTCTCTCTCTGGTATCAGGAATTTGCTGGTACCACTAACCCTTTTAGTGCTAGAGGGGCACCAATTTATTGACTGCGAGGCATTGGATAACCCTCTGGCACTGAAGTTGTTAAGATATATGTATTGTCAGAGACTTTGTCCTGGGGGACCATACAGGGTTAATTCTAATTGTAGGAATTAGCTGAAATTCTGTTTAAAATGTGTTCAAATTACATCATATGTGAACAATGAGCCATTAGTCCAAGGTAGGGAGTGAAAAATAACTGACCGACATTTATGGTGATGAAGTGAGTTTGGCCAGACATTCTTAGTATTTTATATTATGAGAAAAATCCTCCTCTAGGAAAACGTCTAGGAAATGACAAATTTATATGACGTTTCATGCCCTCTTACATACATCATTGATGACATAAAAGCTGATTATATGTAAGAAATTTAAGTAGAGTAAGAGCTCCACCTAGAGTCTTGAGAGCATTATGACTGGGATTAGCCACATTCCTTGAATAATTAGGGATATAGTAATATCCAATCAGGGCAGACCGGTGATGTCACTGTATAATGAGATGGATCTTTGTCCAATCATCAGACAAAGGTGGGGATTACTGATAAGGCAAAATTTGTCAATATAATCCCCAGATACTCTTAGTTAGGGGGTCTTTGACTCAACTTAACTGGCTGAAACAGAAAAGGTGACTTCCTGAATAAGTACTCCTGGTGATTCCTGACAAAAGGCTTTGCTGAGAAGTTCTAATCCTGCCTCTCACAGAGAAATACAAAGAAACTTTGATTGGTAACTATATCATTTATTCATTTAGATTCATTTAATCCAGAATTTCATAATTTTTCTTCTGTTTGAAGAAATATAGTTTTATAGTTGTCTTAAGTGGACTGGCCAACCATTTGGGATAATTTATAATAAGCTAGATTTAGCTATTACATTCTGGAAATAATAGAATCTATATATAATTATTGGCAAATGTTATAAATTGCCAATCAGTGTAATACAATATATAGCGTGGGTTATTTATATTAGCTAATATTAATCTTGGTATTCCTAGAGTAATATTTTGTGGTTCTGGGAAGATTATATAGTTAATATTTGATACAGGATATTCTTTGAATCCAGTTATTAACCCTTTAACTGCTACTTGTCTGTTGTTAGTGGTGTTTTCTTTGGAATTCTCTGTATATGTACCAGGCTTATATTTTGGTAATTGAAGGTATTATCTCAATAGACAAAATAACTGCTGGGTGTGGCATCTGTTTTAAACGTGTGGATTAACCCTTGGAGTGCCTATAGGTTTTATATAGGTTGCTATTGTCATAATATATGTTGCCTGAAGTTGGTTACTTTATAGACATATGTTACTGGATTAATTCTGGTAGATTATTTATATAATCTTTGACTATATTAATTGCAATTTATATATTTTATTCAGAGGTATTCAATATTGAATTCAGTAGATAATTAAATTATAGAGATTTAAATCTGGGATTTTATTCCAGCTATTCCCTAAATTTGATTATTATTGATATATGATACAAGGAATTGTTAGAGGAATTATTTAATTCATCTCACAATACCCCTTACATCATAATTGTCATAGTCTATACAGTTTCTGGGGCAGAGGTATTAAGAGACCCTGCAACCAACTGTATTATATTAATTGTAACAATCAATTAACCTGTTCTATGCTGCTGAATGCAATTATTGTTATTTTACCTCTGAATATACCTATGTGTGGTTAACCCTTGCACCGCTGGTAATCTTTATGATAAATAGTGTGGTTTGATGTTCTATGTATCTATTATAATTGCTAGTCACTTATATATTTCATTGTTGCTGATACTTGTATATATATTGTATTTTAATAAAATATATATTTTTGCACAAATATGAAGGATTGATTCTTGTGATCAATTCGTTACTGTGAAGTAGCGTGTCAGTACATATTAAAGATAAAGTTCTCGAATTATTTTATTGTCAATTGACTATTTAAGTGAAGAAATCCAACCTGTGGTTCTCTGTTTAACCCTTTGGATACCTTCATATAAATAGCCTGACAGTATATACTAGTAAAATGGGCATGGCATTGCCCAAGGCGATTAAGTCCTTTGAGGGCTTGAGTGTTACTCAGTGCATTGACTGACAATAGTTTGGGTACATTTGCGGCAGTGAATGGGTTAAGTGTTTGAGAGCCAATCAAATATCCATGCAGTGAAATGTGTTGGAAGCTGAGGGGGTATAAAGAAACCGAATACAATGTGCTATGTGCTGGATTCCTTCAGTGCCAAAGAGGTATGCAACACATTCCACTGCATGGATATGCCTTTGCCTCTCAAACACTTAACCCTTTCACTGCAGCAAACATACCCAAACCATTGTTAATCAATGTGTTCAATACCCCTGAAGTCAGAGAAAAAGTTACACCATAGTTTAGTGCTTGTAGTCAACGTGCAGACCTAAACCCCACTGAGATGGTGTGGAAGGACCTGAAATGAGCAGTTCATGCTTGAAAATCTACAAGTGTCACTGAGATAAAGCAGTTCTGTATAGAGCAGTAGGCCAAAATATAACCATTTGTTTGCAGTCATTGCTACTAAAGGAGACAAAAACAGGTTTTGAGTCCAAGGAGGCAGTGTGTGTTGCATAACTTTCTTTAATAAATAAATTATATAAGTATCAAACATTTGTGGTGCTTGTTCACTCAGATACCTTTTTGACTAATATTGGATGAAGATCTGCTAACATCCAGTGCCAAAAATTTGCAACAATGCAGAAAGTTGGACGGGGCAAATACTTTTTCACAGCACGGTACAATAGGGTTTTGTAAAAACCAACAGGACCATGGATTACATATATATTTATTGAAAACAAGGGTATTACAACTATTGGGAGATGACTCTGTAAACTTTTTTTTTTCTTCAGTGAAGTACTTTTGTGGTCTGGCCATTTTACAGGGGAGGTGCTAGATTTTCCAAAAACCTCGGTCCCAGCCCAGCCTAGAGCATTATTAGGGCACTGTGCACCAGAACTAGCAGGGATATTAACTCCATTACATACGCATGCACACCAAACTGACAACAAGACTCAGGGCTTTAACTCCCTAAGTCAGCACCAAGCAAAGTACCTGATGGAGAACTAACTGTAGAAGAGCCAACCATAAACAGCATCAGCCACAAGCCATGAAAGTGGTACACTACATAAAAAATTAACATTTGCTCTGTAATCGCTTTTGAAGGCGGTATCTTTCAGCACCATTGTTTTATTCAAAGGAAAAAGCCCATATACATTTTCTTTAAAGGAAAACTAACACTTCCTAATAATAACCCACACTTACTATGCCCACAACATTCAAATGTTCTTTTATGAATCTGCCCTTGCTTCCTTTGTTCACAAGATAAAAATCAGTCCTTGATGTAATGTGCATGGAGGCGGACATGACAGTTGCTAACATGACTTCCAAGTCTGAGATCCAATGGTCCTGCTAACACAAACACAATAGCTAGGACTGGCTGAAGACGTTATCTCTTGATCCAAGGGGAAGGGAAGATTTCCATAAGCGCCATTAGGATTTTCTGGATATAAGGTAAGTGGAGGTTATTATTATTACTATGTTTGTTCTCCTTTAAAGTGGCTTTATTATTTAAACACACATAACCTCTAGTGCAAAGATGGACAACCTGCAGACCTCGGCTATGGGTAGATCAAAGATTCCATCACAATGGGGATGATGGAAGTTGTAGTTCATGAACAACTGGTAGGCTGCAGGTTACCAGGCATGCACTAAGGACTAAATGTAAGTACCAGTGTCTCCAGTCCTCTGGCATTGAAAGAGACAACATCAGTACTGATAGCTGGCCTTCAAACCCAAACACTGGGCATTACAATTACCTGGCAGAGGGCGTTCTGTCTCTGATAAATTAAACACCTCATGAAAGCTGCTCTTCTTGGTATTATGGAAACGCCCCCCTTCTTCTTCTTTGCTGACTCCTTGTGGTGTCCCAGAGGCCATGTTCCCTCTTGAGCACGCCGTCTGAATCTATGAAGAAGCACAAGATGTATAACTTTATGTATTTATGTATGTAAGGTACAAACATAAAATACTACTTTTCATATAGTAATGAAAGAATTAAAAGCAGCAGGCCATGACAACAGAGACATTTCTGTTGTGAAATTAAAGGGAGAATAGCAAGAAAAGATAACTGTATTTTTGCCTGTAAGTCTTATGTAAACAGTGTCTTTTCTTAACCCATGGATGCCAGACATGATGCACTGCAAAGTAACACTGTGGAGATGCCTCTAGCATCCAATGGGTTATAAAAATTGAAAGCAAATTTACAAGCTGCTCCTATATAAAACAGCTTGCTGTAACATCCACTCTGTACCTTGAGAGAAATTCGGGAATTAGATATTGAGTGCATTGTTGGAAGGGAAACTATTTTTCCTGCACTCAGGAAGCTGGACTCTAACGTGTAACACACAGCAGGAAGTGGGAATGCAAGGAAAACTACTTCCACCAGCCTGCTGAAACGCATCACATGCAATGTTATACATCTTAACCCCACAAGTACTGTGCTTGTTTACATCTTTGCCATTTGCAGTGCATTGCACACCTCTCTAATCCTTACATGGTTAAAGGGGCTAAACTCGGAAAGCTAAATCAGCTGGGGGCAAAGCAACTGCACCACTGGGAAGGGGCAAGTGAATGAAAATTCCCATTAATTTACATATGGCTTTTAGCCCCTTATACACTAGAGATACCAGTATTCAATTTGTTAAAGACACCATTAAATAAATGGTGATTTCCACCCTATGGTCCCATTGGTTTGCTTCAGAATTGCTCACCTTTTGCTTTATGCATTAGGCCCCATGTGTTGATTAAAATACAAGGGGATGGGCAACATAATGGTAACAGCAGTGATAATTTTTATAAATTTGGTGTTTGGCCAACATTTGCCTTTACCACAGCTTGTGAGCTACAAAGAATAGACAATATATTGCATAGTTCACCTTTTAATGTTCAGTGTAACCATACATTTTGCATAACTGTTTTTAAGTATAGCCTGTTATCTTCTGGTACCATATTTAAATAAACAGCAGAAACGTAATTTACATTCAAACTGGTCCATGCACAGGAGTGTGTCACATCTCTTCTAAGTTTCCCCATTGTGACTGTTAATCAGTGTGGTCAAGAATACAGGGAAAGGATTCACTCTGCCACTGTAAATTTTCAGGCCACTGTGATATCGTACCTAAAAAAATTCAAGTTTCAGCCGCTATAATTTTTTAATAAAGTATCTCTCAGCAGTAGGAGTACCCTTGTTTTATTTGGGGACATAAACCCTACAACATATATTTTTTTTACATCTTAAGTATTACTATCCCTTTAAATGGACACTCACCTTCTCAGACTCTCCCAAAACAACTACGTAGTATTAAATCACAAAAATATGCTTTAATATTGTGTACATCTTAACGTTTATGGAGTTCTATATACACTTAAATGCCCTGCATTACATACAGTACTAGTAATTTATTGCACACCGTGAAATTACACAGTGAAAGAACTGTATTGCACATATTATACAGCAGAGGACTATAGCACAGCATCTCACAGATATAAGC
The DNA here is from genome assembly GCA_037306005.1 of Rhinophrynus dorsalis. Lineage (NCBI taxonomy): Eukaryota > Metazoa > Chordata > Amphibia > Anura > Rhinophrynidae > Rhinophrynus > Rhinophrynus dorsalis. Next base: position 292,166,057 of record CM074721.1, read on the forward strand.
TTTCTAATTCTTTGGTGGATTGATTTAAATGTAAGCATTTTACTGTATTGCCACAAGTCCCATTTCACAAAGAACATCATCATTAACTTAAACAAGCACCTCATGGAACAACTGTAGGCTATGCTTAACAGGAATATAGTATGTATACTGTAGCACAGGTGGACGTTCTACTATTAAATCACTACTCAGCATTCTATAAAATAGATTAAAAAAACTCTACATACAAATCTGAATTATGATCTTATTTAATTAAACATTTTCCTAGAAGAGGGATAGTTCTCATTTTACTAAAAAGAAAAACCACTGCAAAATGTATAAAGGTTTACTGTCCCTTTACCATTTAGTTTGTTTTATGATTCACAACCTAAGTAGAATCATGTAACATTATATTTGCTTGCCTTTTTTCTGTGACTTACTCATAAGAGAAACTATTGAGGCCTACTTTTTGTATTTCTTGTAGTTCTTTTTATTTATGTGCCAACTGTGGTAATTATCATGGATTGCTGCTTTTGGAAAACATAAAAACATGACATGGTATTAACCGTTTGAGTGTCAGAGCAATGCAATGTGTTGCCTACCCCTCTGACACTCAAAGGATTAAGAGAACATACAAAGCGTTGAAACAAAAGGCGTTTGCAGGTTATTTACTCACAATCGTAGCCCCTTAACCCTTTGCGTGCCGGAAGGGCACTCAAAGCGTTAACAACTCAACAACTAAATAACAGGTTTCAAAATAAACTATATGTTGTGTTTATTAAACAAAAAAGTAAAATGGTTTCCGGATTATTTAGCTCTATTTACTTGTGCTGTGAGGTATGCATGCATGCTATCTATACACCATGCCATACTAACTCTATCTCTGCTAGAGACCAAATAACTCCCTTTCCCTTATGTCCCTTACACTTGAGAAAGAGGATCTGCAGGAGCCACTCTCCAGGTTTTGTAATAAGGGCTCCCTTTTCTCCATTCAGTACTTGTTTAATAATTATCAAAGTGAGAAAAAAAGGGAACCCAGGGCCCCCTATTGTATTTAGCCCCATACAGCTTCAACAGATGCCACAAAGACACTGTGACAGTTGATCTGTGTCTTCTCATTCATAGGAACAGTTCAAGCTATAGCCATAGCCACGTGATCACAGTATTGAACAGAATGGAAGGGGTCTCTCTGATTCATGTCAAGGAGGATGTTCATTCTATTCAATGTCACAGTTGTGTGACCTCTTTTTGAACTGTTCTAATGGATAGAGGTACAGGGATCAGCTATCCAAGTCTTTCATTATAACAGTGAATGAAGCTTAATAGGGTTAAACAGAGAAATTGGGAACTTTCCTTTTTCACTGTCTTCAATATTAATCCATTGATTGCTAAACCAGCCAACACATTGAGAAGCAAGTGTTTGCATGTGATTACAGCTACAGTGAGAGTGGTTGTATACACAGGCAATTTAAGTAACTGTAAAGAGGTGTCCTGGGGATCCCTACTGTCCAGTCTATTAAAAGGTGTTCTACCCAGTGGAAGGGACTAAGAAAAGTGGGAAAGCAGGAGTTACACTGACATAATGGAAGGTAATTGCAGCATGGTATGGCATAGAGTTACTATACACACAACACTGACTGCACAAAGAAATAAAGCTAAATAACTGTAAGGCTATTGTTTTAAGTAAAAATGACAACATATTGGTGACTGAAAATTCTTGCAAAATCAGACACTGTGTTTGGTATAAGAAAAAAGATCCAAATTAAGACGATGCAATGTTAGAAACGTCAATGTTTAACTCTGAGTGTCAGGGAGTATCCAATGTATTGCTTCACAATGTGTTGGATGCCCCTCTGGCACTCAAAGGGTTAAACTAACCACTTTGTCTGCAACACATAAACAAAGCAACCGATTGGAGACCTCTCTATCATCAGAGGGATAGAAGATGCTAGAGAGAGACATTTTAGAAGAGAAGAAAGAACGTTTTAGGATTCAGGAATATTATACTATGTGAACCATTCCCAAGATACACAATGCAAACCATGCACAGCTGGGAAAGGTAACATCTTGCTTAAGAGTGAGTAGAATAAAAATATTAGTAGTTTACATAGGCTGCAAAAGTTATGGGGTCCTTTGGTAAACAAGGCCCATGGGTTCACTTTTAGGAAAAGCAGAAATAATCTTATAACCCCCCCCCACACACACACACCACCACCACACTAACCTTATTAAAGACAGAAAATCCTATTGGCCTCTGGATTCTGCTCCTGTGCCTTTGTCATCTTCATTCAGTCCAGAATGTCATGTCTATGGAGACGGACATGACGGCTGCTGCCAGTTTCTTTAAACTGAAGTTTGCAGAATGAATGAGCCTATCAACCCTACTGGTCCTTAAAGGGTTAAGATTAACAAGTGCAATTAAGAAAGTCTGAGGTCCTGTGGCCCTGCTAGTAACCGTCATGTCTGCCATTATGGATATGACACACAGGACCGATTGAAGCGGTGTTCACTTGAGCACAAGGGAAAATTCATAGTGGACATTAAGATTGTCTGACCATTGTAAGGCAAGTGCAGTGCTGTAAATATTAGGTGTAATTCCTTTAAAGACTGTAAACTGAAAAAAGGGGTAGTCTGCCTTTAGACATCCAATTGTTAGAGACAGCTGGCATTTCAAAAATCAACTGCTTCAGCCTAAAAATGAAGGGGGTTATATAGATTTAAATATCCTGTACTTCGAGGCAGTATATGTAAAATGATTTATTTGACATTGCTGGTCTAAAATCTTAACCCTCTGAGTGTCACAGGGGCATTCACACATTGCTTTGCAATGAGTTGGAAACACCTCTGGCGCTCAAATGGTTAAAATGCTAGTGCAGGGGAACCAATGCCCTTGCTTATTTACCAGTCATGATAGGATACTCAGAAGTGACAGTGCTGACTACTGATAAAAAAAAATGATTACAAGCTTACACATACAAATGTTATCAGACTGTATAGAACAGGAGCACAGCTTTCGGCACATGCATTACAAATACTATTTTAGTGTAATTTAAAGATTTTATATTTTTTATTTTATATTTTTATAACACAAAAATATTTCCTTTAGATTTTAAAGGGAGTTTTTCCAGATATGGACAGACAGCACAGGATATTTAAAGTAAGAGACACCACTTTCATTTCTAGTCTTGCTTATAATACTCCTTACTTAATGCAGGAGCAGCACAAGTTGAATAAATTAATGGTTATGTACTCTCTCTTCTCATTAATCTGAGTAAGAGACAAGGTGTCAAAAGCAACAGCCATCCTCTTAACCATATCCATTAGTAAGTCCTGGGAGGTCTGAGAAGATTTAGAGGCTCAGCTTGACGGAGGCCATGTTTTAATGTCTGTAATGCTTTCACCTTATTACTGTACTTCACCTCTACAAGTATAATCATTATGCAGTCTGTAAGATAAGGGATTAGTTCAGTGCTCTAAGGGCAGAATAAGAAGCTAAAGATGTGAAATTCTGGAACAAATCCAATGCACCACAGCAGCATTTAACCTCTTGTGGACCTTGTACAGGGGTGGCATTTAACCCCTTGAAGACCTCTCCAGCACCCAAAGGAATAAAAGCCCAATTTCAGTTAATGTAAATTTGGGAAACTTATTTTCTCCTGCATGGTTAAACTGGTCCCACCTTCTCCCCCACAGTCACTTTTTATCATAAAGAAGGATTCCCCTAACCCATGTGCAATGCTTTGTAGCATTCCAACTGTGTATTCTTTGAACCAGTAACAGCCTTTGCAGCACATGTTTTCATAATGCAGTTATTAGTGTGGCATTCACACGTGGCTTGTTGATTAACGCACAACTAAGGAAGAGTTTTAGTTTGTAAGAGACAAGAAAGCATTAACCAGAGAAGTCTTTAATTCCATTGGATGCTAGGGAGGAGTGCAGCACTTTCCTTCACATATGTTGGGCACCAATATAGAATCCAAGGGGTTAACATGGTCCTGTTACTCCAAGGAAGTTTAGTTAATTTTAAAGAGGAAATAGTAATACAACATAGGTGGCATTGTACTGGAGAGAGGGACGATACTAAAAGCACCTAACAAGGCTCCTCAGGTTCTAAACAAATATACACTACATATGGTCTGGCACTTCTGTGACAAACAGAAAAGATTATGCACAGATTATATAGGCAACAGAATACACATAAAAGTCGATACAAAGATATATTTGTGTAAAACTAGTTTAATAAAACCAAGCAACATGTGTCCATGTGCATAGTACTCTTGACTAATAAAACAAGGAAACACAGTGTATATTTACAATTACAGGGTTCAGCAATCGGCACCTTAATCTTTTCCAGAGGATTAGAAGTTGCCTAAATGCTATCGTTGTAATTTTTTTAATGAAAAATAGTTTTTGAGAATTAAGCTCTATTTTTTACTTAATCAGTGTTTAGCACCTTCTGTGATTATTCAGCAGAGTATGTAAATTAGTTTCGAAGGGACTGGGGGGCGGGGGGTATATGTGTATAAAACAATTCTTTGTGGCATGTTTAGCCCTTTGAGTGCTAGAGGGGTACGCAAGGCATTGCTCACTACTCTGGCACCAAATTAACAATTGTAGCTAAAATTTGGCAATGGAAATGCGTCATATTTATAAACAAGTGAAGTCAAGTTTAAATATGTCTCTATCTGAGAAAACTTGCTATTTAGATTTTTGCATACATCCTTCATACACTATTGCTTTACATCATATATACTTCCATTAACCTTTTCAGTGCCAGAAGGGTATACAATGCATTGCTTTGAAATGCTTACCCCTCTGGAACTGAAAGGGTTAAGAATGTTATTTATACCGGTGTTGAACCCTTTGAGTGACGGAGAAGTACGCAACTCACTGCTTTGCAATGCATTGCTTACTTCTTTGGCACTCAAAGGGTTCATTTTTAACAATTAAACTACCTTTTACCTTTAATTTCTTTATGCGAACATTGCAACACACATCCATTTCTATTCCACTTTTCAAAAATGTAAACTGACTGGTGGTAGTATGAGCAAAAAAAGGACTCTAAAGCTGTATATCCTTATGTCACTGTGACCATTTTCCAGACATTTTCTTTATTACAATGATATTATACATCTCCCCCAGTGGGCCTGTATTACCACACACAGTGCTATTAGTACCTCCATTGTGTTGTCTTCAGTTATATTCATTCATGGGACAGAGGACGCAATTTTATTCCGGCACAGGAAATAATTAACATGTTGTGCCTTAAATTAGCATAAATAAAAAATATAATGGTATATTTTACAAAACAAGGGCCTTATACAGAAAGTGGAAGGGGAACAATTGTGGAGGGAATCATCCACTCCACAGGGGAAAAAAGTATCCTTTGAATTTTCCAGATTTCTCCAATGCATTGTTTTGCAATACTTTTGTCCTCTCTAGCAGTCAAGGCATTAAAAGCTCCATTTAAAGGAGTAGTAAACTTTTTTTATGAAAACCTATATGTTACAGAGCTTTTCCTGCTGAGTAATACAAGGATGAACCCACCACTGTTTTTTCAAAATTTATAACAGCTCAAATAATCAGGAAGTGAATTGACTGTGTGTTTACTTCCTGAAAGCTCTGACTGACAACATGACTCAGTAATTTATATCACGTTCTATGGAGAAGGTTTGTCATTGACTTTCCTCTGAAATAGAATGACTAATTAGAATCTGACCACTAGAGGACACTGTTAATGTAAGTAAATAAATAATACTAATAATAACCCCCCCCAAAATACATGGGGTTTAAACTGTAATAACTCTGGAAATATGTATGTCCCAGCAGAGGGGGCACACTTGTTTTACTCAACAGGAAAAGGCCTACATACGTATGTTTTCATAACAAAAGTTTACTGCTCCTTAAATTAAAGAGGATTAGAGAATGTGGGCCTTATTCATCAAGCTAAACAGGTGAGTTGTGGACCAACTATCTGCACCATGGGGTAAAATGAAAATTCCTTAAATTTCCATTCATTTAAATTGATCATTTAACACCTTGAATGCTAGGGCAGTGTCTACCCCATTGCTTTGCAATGCATTCAAGACTTCTCTAGCATTCATGGGATTAAAAGCACCAATTTACATCCATTCAAATGGCTATTCCACACCAATAACTGTTGGTTTGCTCCAAAATGGCACCACTATAGCTTGATAAGGCCCAGTGTGTTTGCCCCCTATCATGCATCTTTTGCTTTCTGCATAAGACCCTAAAGGTAGTAAACACATTGGCCCATATTTATAAAAGTTGGAGTTATTCTGGAGACGACCAACTGCATCAAAGGTGACAAATAACAATACCGGTTCGATTTAAAGCAGGCCTTTAGCCCACTGAATGCAAGAAAGGTCTTCAAAGCATTGCAAAGCAATACATTGGAGACATTTCTGGAATTCAACGGTTTTAAAAGCTCTGGTCATGTGCATGGCTATTTAGGAATTTATATTTCGAGCCCTATGGTGCAGTTGGTTTACTCCAGAATAACTCCAGGCCATAGGCCTTTGGTACTTCTCTATGTAATGAGCTAAACTTGTCTTCATGCAACAGGTCCACTTTAACATTAAAGGAAGCGAATCAAGGCTGCATTGCTGTTATGTGCACACGATGCCAATAAAGAGAATTTGCACTCTAAGATCCATACCTTGTCATGCCCTGACAGCTAGCAGGAAAAGAAATAAACACAAATGTGACAATGACAAAAGAAAAGGTGACGTCTTGTTGGCAGCAGTATTTACACATTACAACACAAACTCAGTGAGAGGAATTACAAACACAAAAATGCACAATTACAATGAGTGGGTTTGTAACTACACTGATGAGAAAAGCTCAGAAAGAAGAGTGCTGCCCTACTGACTATGCTGGTGCTAAATGGTTGCCTGAAAGGTCTTCAACATATTGCTTTACAATGCGTTGGAGACTCCTCTAGCACCCAAGGGGTTAAAATATACAAAAAGAAATCAAGAAAGATATTCACTTCATAGGACCTAATAACATGGTGTATTTCTGGGCAACCAGTCTACTTCCAGAAAATTCCATCGCGCTACACAAGTGAGAACAAAGAAATATATTGATTTTATAATTATTATCTTAATACTTTCGGCTTCTCATCTCCCTTGTAAGCAACAGAGGAGAGGTAGGTGTAAACATTCCTATATAGATCACTAGACATAAAATGTAAAGGAGCAGCAAGCTTATTTTTAATTAAATATTATAAATACATACACTTTATATGAGTGTGTGTGTGTGTGTGTGTCTCAGGGCTGTGTGTGTGTGTGTGTCTCAGGGCTGTGTGTGTGTGTGTGTCTCAGGGCTGTGTGTGTGTGTGTGTGTGTCTCAGGGCTGTGTGTGTGTGTGTGTCTCAGGGCTGTGTGTGTGTGTGTGTCTCAGGGCTGTGTGTGTGTGTGTGTGTCTCAGGGCTGTGTGTGTGTGTGTGTCTCAGGGCTGTGTGTGTGTGTGTGTGTGTCTCAGGGCTGTGTGTGTGTGTGTGTGTGTGTGTGTGTGTGTCTCAGGGCTGTGTGTGTGTGTGTGTGTCTCAGGGCTGTGTGTGTCTGTCTTAGGGCTGTGTGTGTGTGTGTCTGTCTCAGGGCTGTGTGTGTGTGTGTCTGTCTCAGGGCTGTGTGTGTGTGTCTGTCTCAGGGCTGTGTGTGTGTATCTGTCTCAGGGCTGTGTGTGTGTGTCTGTCTGTCTCAGGGCTGTGTGTGTGTCTCAGGGCTGTGTGTGTGTCTCAGGGCTGTGTGTGTGTGTTGTGTCTCAGGGCTGTGTGTGTGTGTGTTGTGTCTCAGGGCTGTGTGTGTGTGTGTTGTGTCTCAGGGCTGTGTGTGTGTGTGTTGTGTCTCAGGGCTGTGTGTGTGTGTGTGTCTCAGGGCTGTGTGTGTGTGTGTGTCTCAGGGCTGTGTGTGTGTGTGTGTCTCAGGGCTGTGTGTGTGTGTGTGTGTGTGTGTCTCAGGGCTGTATGTGTGTGTGTGTGTGTGTCTCAGGGCTGTGTGTCTGTGTCTCAGGGCTGTGTGTCTGTGTCTCAGGGCTGTGTGTCTGTGTCTCAGGGCTGTGTGTCTGTGTCTCAGGGCTGTGTGTCTGTGTCTCAGGGCTGTGTGTCTGTGTCTCAGGGCTGTGTGTCTGTGTCTCAGGGCTGTGTGTCTGTGTCTCAGGGCTGTGTGTCTGTGTCTCAGGGCTGTGTGTGTGTTGTGTCTCAGGGCTGTGTGTGTGTTGTGTCCCAGGGCTGTGTGTGTGTGTGTGTGTGTGTCTCAGGGCTGTGTGTGTGTATGTGTCTCAGGGCTGTGTGTGTGTGTGTGTCTCAGGGCTGTGTGTGTGTGTGTGTGTCTCAGGGCTGTGTGTGTGTGTGTGTCTCAGGGCTTTATGTGTGTGTGTGTGTCTCAGGGCTTTATGTGTGTGTGTGTCTCAGGGCTGTGTGTGTGTGTCTCATGGCTATGTATGTGTGTTGTGTCTCAGGGCTGTGTGTGTGTGTGTGTCTCAGGGCTGTGTGTGTGTATGTGTCTCAGGGTTGTGTGTGTGTGTCTCAGGGCTGTGTGTGTGTGTGTGTCTCAGGGCTTTATGTGTGTGTGTGTGTCTCAGGGCTTTATGTGTGTGTTGTGTCTCAGGGTTGTGTGTGTCTCAGGGCTGTGTGTGTGTGTCTCAGGGCTGTGTGTGTGTTGTGTCTCAGGGCTGTGTGTGTGTTGTGTCTCAGGGCTGTGTGTGTGTTGTGTCTCAGGGCTGTGTGTGTGTGTGTGTCTCAGGGCTGTGTGTGTGTATGTGTCTCAGGGTTGTGTGTGTGTGTCTCAGGGCTGTGTGTGTGTGTGTCTCAGGGCTTTATGTGTGTGTGTGTGTCTCAGGGCTTTATGTGTGTGTGTGTCTCAGGGCTTTATGTGTGTGTTATGTCTCAGGGCTGTGTGTGTGTGTTGTGTCTCAGGGCTGTGTGTGTGTGTTGTGTCTCAGGGTTGTGTGTGTGTGTTGTGTCTCAGGGTTGTGTGTGTGTGTTGTGTCTCAGGGTTGTGTGTGTGTGTTGTGTCTCAGGGTTGTGTGTGTCTCAGGGCTGTGTGTGTGTGTGTCTCAGGGCTGTGTGTGTGTGTGTGTGTCTCAGGGCTGTGAGTGTGTGTGTCTCAGGGCTATGTGTGTGTGTGTCTCAGGGCTGTGTGTGTGTTGTGTCTCAGGGCTGTGTGTGTGTTGTGTCTCAGGGCTGTGTGTGTGTTGTGTCTCAGGGCTGTGTGTGTGTTGTGTCTCAGGGCTGTGTGTGTGTTGTGTCTCAGGGCTGTGTGTGTGTTGTGTCTCAGGGCTGTGTGTGTGTTGTGTCTCAGGGCTGTGTGTGTGTTGTGTCTCAGGGCTGTGTGTGTGTTGTGTCTCAGGGCTGTGTGTGTGTATCTCAGGGCTGTGTGTGTGTGTGTCTCAGGGCTGTGTGTGTGTGTGTTGTGTCTCAGGGCTGTGTGTGTGTCTGTGTCTCAGGGCTGTGTGTCTGTGTCTCAGGGCTGTGTGTGTGTGTTGTGTCTCAGGGCTGTGTGTGTGTTGTGTCCCAGGGCTGTGTGTGTGTGTGTGTGTGTGTGTCTCAGGGCTGTGTGTGTGTATGTGTCTCAGGGCTGTGTGTGTGTGTGTGTCTCAGGGCTGTGTGTGTGTGTGTGTCTCAGGGCTGTGTGTGTGTGTGTGTCTCAGGGCTGTGTGTGTGTGTCTCAGGGCTTTATGTGTGTGTGTGTCTCAGGGCTGTGTGTGTGTGTCTCATGGCTATGTATGTGTGTTGTGTCTCAGGGCTGTGTGTGTGTGTGTGTCTCAGGGCTGTGTGTGTGTGTGTGTCTCAGGGCTGTGTGTGTGTGTCTCAGGGCTGTGTGTGTGTGTGTGTCTCAGGGCTTTATGTGTGTGTGTGTCTCAGGGCTTTATGTGTGTGTTGTGTCTCAGGGTTGTGTGTGTCTCAGGGCTGTGTGTGTGTGTCTCAGGGCTGTGTGTGTGTTGTGTCTCAGGGCTGTGTGTGTGTTGTGTCTCAGGGCTGTGTGTGTGTTGTGTCTCAGGGCTGTGTGTGTGTTGTGTCTCAGGGCTGTGTGTGTGTGTGTGTCTCAGGGCTGTGTGTGTGTATGTGTCTCAGGGTTGTGTGTGTGTGTCTCAGGGCTGTGTGTGTGTGTGTCTCAGGGCTTTATGTGTGTGTGTGTCTCAGGGCTTTATGTGTGTGTGTGTGTCTCAGGGCTTTATGTGTGTGTTATGTCTCAGGGCTGTGTGTGTGTGTTGTGTCTCAGGGCTGTGTGTGTGTGTTGTGTCTCAGGGTTGTGTGTGTGTGTTGTGTCTCAGGGTTGTGTGTGTGTGTTGTGTCTCAGGGTTGTGTGTGTGTGTTGTGTCTCAGGGTTGTGTGTGTGTGTTGTGTCTCAGGGTTGTGTGTGTGTGTTGTGTCTCAGGGTTGTGTGTGTCTCAGGGCTGTGTGTGTGTGTGTCTCAGGGCTGTGTGTGTGTGTGTGTGTCTCAGGGCTGTGAGTGTGTGTGTCTCAGGGCTATGTGTGTGTGTGTCTCAGGGCTGTGTGTGTGTTGTGTCTCAGGGCTGTGTGTGTGTTGTGTCTCAGGGCTGTGTGTGTGTTGTGTCTCAGGGCTGTGTGTGTGTTGTGTCTCAGGGCTGTGTGTGTGTGTGTCTCAGGGCTGTGTGTGTGTGTGTGTGTGTGTCTCAGGGCTGTGTGTGTGTGTGTCTCAGGGATGTGTGTGTGTGTGTCTCAGGGCTGTGAGTGTGTGTGTCTCAGGGCTATGTGTGTGTGTGTCTCAGGGCTGTGTGTGTGTTGTGTCTCAGGGCTGTGTGTGTGTTGTGTCTCAGGGCTGTGTGTGTTGTGTCTCAGGGCTGTGTGTGTGTTGTGTCTCAGGGCTGTGTGTGTGTTGTGTCTCAGGGCTGTGTGTGTGTGTGTCTCAGGGCTGTGTGTGTGTGTGTCTCAGGGCTGTGTGTGTGTGTGTCTCAGGGCTGTGTGTGTGTGTGTCTCAGGGCTGTGTGTGTGTGTGTGTGTGTGTGTGTGTGTGTGTGTGTGTGTGTGTGTGTGTGTGTGTGTGTGTGTGTGTGTGTGTGTCTCAGGGCTGTGTCTTCTCCGATACAGCTTCAATCTGTGTTGTTGTTTTTTTGTTTTAAATCTGTATGGTAACAGAGATATTAGAAATTAAAGTGAATGTGTTATCTCAATATAACGTAGCATAAATAGTTAGGCTACATAGTGAATACTACCAAAACTGTCTTAATATCTAGCCAATGAGACCGCTCCAACTTACAGACAGAAGTCTCTGTCATAGGAGGAGGCTGGATAGAGGGAGAGGAGCAGAGGCAGAGCGACGGACTGCAGTCTAGGCGGAAGTGGCTGCAGGACCGACTTTACAACAAATAAAGCTTAAAAAATTTTTTAAGACAGTTTTAGTAGTATTCACTATATAGCCTAACAATTTATGCTACGTTATATTGAGGTGATACATCCACTTTAAAGATTTACCCAATTACATCACTAGTGGGATCGATGCATACAGCTCAGCATCAAAAGACAGGTAATCACCTCCCCTCCTCCCATGTTGTGCCTCATTCGCTCCTCCTTCAGAGACTCAGAAATCAATGCGCAACAGGTCACACGTAGATTTGTGAGTCTCTGAAGGAGGAGGGAACGAGGCACAACATGGGAGGAGGAGGGGAGGTGATTGACAGCCTTTCGGTACCGAGCTGTACCGCTGTGTTCCCACCAGTGAAGTCATCGGGTATATCTTTATCTTCTGATATCTCCATTACCATACAGATTTAAAAAAAAAAAAAAAAAAAACCAGATTGAGGCTGTATTGGAGACAAATATTTGATTACAAATAACTTTATGGGAGGTGAGTGTTCCACTTTAACCCTTCTGATGCTAAAAAGGTGTGTGGGAGACCAATTCTAGCAATAAAGGGGTTAAAATACCCATTTAAATCATGGAAGCCTTTCGTTCCCCCCTATAGTGCAAATGATTTGCCCCAGAACTACACAATAGAAAAGTGCAGTTTAATTAAAAAGGTTTGTGCTGTAATAACTCTTGCAAGAAGTGTCACAGGATAGCCTTTTTTTACTCATCAGGAAAAGAATGACCATTTACATTTTTTCATTAAAAAATGCAAAAACCCCTGTTCCTGTCAGAAGTTTGACTCTGTATTCATAATTGTTTTAGGAATCCTAAATTTATTTTAAAGGAACACTAACACTATTTTAACGCTTTCTTTAATTGTTTGTCTGTACATTTTTTGGCACTTTATCTGCTTAGAATAAGGTGACTTGGTACGTTTATTTTTAAATATCACTCCTAAAGTGCACTGGCTTTTTGACTGGAGAGAAAGAGATTGAGGCACAGACCATTCTTTTGAGTTGCAGTTTCTATATACTGAAGGTAGAAGGAGCACAAATCACAGAAAACAGAAAAAAATGTAAATAGCTGGTACTTGCGAAGTACACCAAATTAAAAAAGAAAGACAGCTGGTTCAATAAAGTAATACACATTAATGGAACAGTCACCTTAAAACAAAGTATGCAATTTTAATGGTATATACCATTAAAACGCTATACAAAATTAAAGTAAAACAAAAAAAAAAAAACTGTTTATCTGTGAGCAAGGAAGCTGCTGTAGTGGGTTTAGGATAGAAGATACCTGTCCTCCTGATTAGAAAAACAATCTGCTTTCCACTCATTATCAAATTGTCTACCCCCAATGTAATAAATTCCTTGGTTTCCAAAGTGGTTTGCAACTTTCTGTGCATTCCTATCCAACACTTAAACGGTTAAACAAGAATTTAACCCAAATGCTTTGAGTACTAAAGTAACACCAAGTTACTATATATAACATTATTTTATAGATTATGTCCACAGTTCCTTTTAGTAACCGTTTAACTTCTCCCACACTGAAAGATGAGTGTTCTTTTATTGCAAATGGTTGCTATAGCCTGTTTGGCAAGGCACCACTATCCACAACTATCAGCCCACTGCTCCATCCTAGTTAACAGACAATAACTCAGCCTTAAAATAGAACCTAGAACCCAGGTGACTGGCCATACTGAACTCCCAACCAAACGGAGGGGGGAGTACAGCCCCTAAGCCCAGAAAGAGGGAAGAAGGCAGGGCTACTTACCATCTCAATGTCTTTCAGGGGCAAGTTGCCCCTTCAGTCATTTTAAATCAGTGACTGCACTGACTGTTCTCTCTTAGGAGTCAACAACATTTCACTTTATTCTTTCTCCTATATTATACCTTCTCCTGGCATGAGTTTATAATACACTATTCATAAGAACTTTTGTTTCCCCTTTGTAAAATAGAGTTGCAGTTTCTATATACTGAAGGTAGAGGGAGCACAAATCACAGAAAACAGAAAAAAATGTAAATAGCTGGTACTTGCGAAGTACACCAAATTAAAAAAGAAAGACAGCTGGTTCAATAAAGTAATACACATAAATGGAACAGTCACCTTAAAACAAAGTATGCAATTTTAATGGTATATACCATTAAAACGCTATACAAAATTAAAGTAAAACAAAAAAAAAAAACTTTATCTGTGAGCAAGGAAGCTGCTGTAGTGGGTTTAGGATAGAAGATACCTGTCCTCCTGATTAGAAAAACAATCTGCTTTCCACTCATTATCAAATTGTCTACCCCCAATGTAATAAATTCCTTGGTTTCCAAAGTGGTTTGCAACTTTCTGTGCATTCCTATCCAACACTTAAACGGTTAAACAAGAATTTAACCCAAATGCTTTGAGTACTAAAGTAACACCAAGTTACTATATATAACATTATTTTATAGATTATGTCCACAGTTCCTTTTAGTAACCGTTTAACTTCTCCCACACTGAAAGATGAGTGTTCTTTTATTGCAAATGGTTGCTATAGCCTGTTTGGCAAGGCACCACTATCCACAACTATCAGCCCACTGCTCCATCCTAGTTAACAGACAATAACTCAGCCTTAAAATAGAACCTAGAACCCAGGTGACTGGCCATACTGAACTCCCAACCAAACGGAGGGGGGAATACAGCCCCTAAGCCCAGAAAGAGGGAAGAAGGCAGGGCTACTTACCATCTCAATGTCTTTCAGGGGCAAGTTGCCCTTTCAGTCATTTTAAATCAGTGACTGCACTGACTGTTCTCTCTTAGGAGTCAACAACATTTCACTTTATTCTTTCTTGTATATTATACCTTCTCCTGGCATGAGTTTATAATACACTATTCATAAGAACTTTTGTTTCCCCTTTGTAAAATAGTGTTGCATGTTTTTGTTTGAAATGTGTTGCAAGTTTTATGTGAAATAAGGAAATTAGTAATATAGCAAGTATGATAGTCACTGCTGCACATAAGAATATTTTCCATCTTCAGATCGACATTAACCTTTTGCATTCCAGCGGGATGAGAAATGATGATTTGGGAACCCCTCTGCTCCATAGATCAGTAAGAGACCCGCATACCGACATAGGAAGAGGAGCTTTGGGGAACCCTGGATCAATTGCTAAAAGCATTTAACCCCTTGAGTGCCAAAGTGATGTAAAATCCATTGTTATGTATTGCCAACATATGTGGAATGCAAAGGGTTAAAGTTGCACTTGGGTTGGAGATGGAAGGTAGGAAGATAACCACACAGGGTGGATCAGGTGAGCTAGGGGAAGTCACATGTGATAGCACAAAAAAAGAAACATTATTGTATACAAATAAAACATATCCACACGTAAATTTTACAAGATTTTTAAATTGTCTAAATTGGATTAAGGTGACTGTTCCACTTTAGCATTATTTTAATTGCCCATTCTTACAAATCAGATATCGTTTTTATAGGGGTTCTGCAGAGCTGAATTATGTTACTCTGTGACTGAAAGAGTCCTTAACTATTTATGTTCATATGTTCAACTATATCTTGGTATTTTATGTTCTTTTGAGGGGTGGATTTGGACACCCTTGCAACACAAATCAGTATTTATCTATTTTTTAAACCGATATCAGCAACACAACTACTAAAATTAATTCTTGTATTTGGAAAAATAGACAATTAGAGCTCTCCCAGTCTAACGAATGAACTTGTTGCATTGCAAATGTACTGTATTAAAAGTATCAGAAGTCAGACACGTAGACTCCTTCTGACAGCACATTTCTCTCCTACCTCATTTAGGGAACCTTAAGTACCTCAGAAAGGCAGGTAGGTGAAGGCACATAAACTGACTATGTACAAACATAGAAATCAGAAAGAAAAGCAAATAGTGCTCAACTTGAAAGTAAACGTGTATTTGGAAGTAGCGCCAGTTACAACGGTTGTTTAGAAAAATACATCATATAGACATTTTAGCATATGTAGGACACAATGGGGCATATGGGTACAGCAGAAGTAGAGCAATTATAAAGCAAACCAACTACACTATAGGGAACAAATCCAAATTCACATCATTCATTTCATAGAATACAATACCTTAAAGGGATAGTAATACTTAAAATGTAAAAAAAAAAAAAATATATATGTTTTAGGGTTTATCCCCCTGAGTAAAACAAGAGTACTCCCACTGCTGAAAGGTGTTTCATTCAAAAGTTATTAATTTCAAAGCTGAATCTTTTACGTGCAATATCACAGTGGCCTGAAATTGTACAGTGGTCTGTGGTCAGCTCTGGTCCCAGGACCATAAATCTCCATAGGATCGTGTAGCAACAGCGCCACTGTACAATTTCCGGCCACTGTGATATTGCACCTACAAAATTCAACTTTGAAAATTAATGACTTTTGAATGAAACACCTTTCAGCAGTGGGAGTACTCTTGTATTACTCAGGGGAATAACCCCTACAACATATTTTTTTTACATTTTAAGTATTACTATCCCTTTAATCTAGAGCTGATGTGGACACACCACTCCTCTGATGGGAAATCAACTTGACTTATTATACAATCATAATGCATATAAGTAACTATTGTAGACTAATACCTGTAGATGGGTTAGCAGATCACACCATCATGGATGATACTTAAACCCAAAACTAAGAGGCTATATACTAAACACCAAATCTCTCCAGCAGTGTGATTCGATCCAGAGACCAACAAAAAATATATAAAATTCAAAATATAACAAAAGTAATATTACATTGGAGACATCTCTAGAAGGGATTAAAAACCCCATTTAAATCCTTGGCAATTTGTATGTGTTCTCTATGGTGTAGTTGGTTTGACCCAGAATCGCTCCATTGTGTCTTTATACATATGCCTCGTGGAATACATTTAGTGGTTGGTAGATATAATGTTAAACAAAAATCTGACACACCAGTCAAGCCTTAAGACTTGCTTTTCCCACAGAAATCTCCCATTTGCAGTGTTACTACTGCAAAGGATTATGGGTAGGCATATGCAAATAAGTTTAACAAGGAATCACCTTTTTGCCTCAGATTCCACTTTATACATGGATTCCTTAGAGTATGTGTATGCTGAGCAACAGATCTTATGGCTTGACTGGTGTGTCAAATTTTTGTTTAACATTGTTTCTACCACCCACCAAATTCAGGTGGAAGGGGTTTTCATTCACTTTTTCCCCACCATAACCTTTTCAGTTGGAATACATTTACATAGACAAGATGTATGAGCACACAAAAGGATGACCGCTTGCTGCTTTCTGTTTGCTGGAATGTTGGGTTTATGGTTTATTGACTCATGACAGCATGTATATGATCAAACATAAGACAAGTTATTTTAGAGAAATAAAATCTTTAAAGGGATAGCAATACCTAAAATGTAAAAAAAAATATGTTGTAGGGTTTATCCCCCTGAGTAAAACAAGAGTACTCCCACTGCTGAAAGATGTTTCATTCAAAAGTTATTAATTTTCAAAGTTGAATTTTTTAGGTGCAATATCACAGTGGCCAGAAATTTTACAGTGGCGCTGTTGCTACACCATCCTATGGAGATTTATGGTCCTGAGACCAGAGCTGTCCATAGGATCGTGTAGCAACAGCGCCACTGTACAATTTCAGGCCACTGTGATATTGCACCTAAAAAATTCAACTTTGAAAATTAATAACTTTTGAATGAAACATCTTTCAGCAGTGGGAGTACTCTTGTTTTACTCAGGGGAATAAACCCTACAACATATTTTTTTACATTTTAGGTATTACTATCCCTTTAAAATTATATATATATATATATATATATATATATATAAAATGGTTTATGGGAATGTGGAGACATGCATGGAAGTTAATGACAATTAAAATCTTCGCTATGAAACTGAAATCTTTACACTGATTTCAGAAATCGATTGCAGAATTGGCTCAGGTAACTAAAGGAAGGCCACAAAGCCTGAACAAGTAAAACCACCAGGAGGCAATAACACATACCCTTCTTGATGAGGTTGCGTTTGTTCTCTCTTTAAGCTGTGGATCTGTTGGTAGGTTTATCCAAATAATGTAAGGGGTGTCATACTTGTCTCGAAGTCTCGGACAGCGTTTAAAGATGAAGTCAATGAGGAAAAACTTAATACCAGCATAAAGACCTGAATGATGCAAATAGACACACATATTGTATTATGACTGAAATGGACCTTCTAACCCCTTTAATGCTGAAGAGGTCTCCAATGCTTTGTGAAGCAATGTCCTAGACCAGTGGTTCTCAGCCTATGCCTTCAGTGGCAACAAACAGGCCAGGATTTAGGAATTTCCTTGCTATGGTACAGGTGTGTTGATCAGAGGCTCATTCAGACTGATTAACTCACGTGCTCTAACAAGGATATCCTAAAATCCTGGCCTGTTAGTGATCACTGAGGGCACGGGTTGAGAACCACTGTACTAGACACCTCTTAAGCATACAAAGGGTTAAAACCCCACTTAAATTAAATGGTAATGCTGGGTTTCCCCACAATTGTCTCCTTTTTATGCATATGTACTTTTGTTTAGAATCAGCATCAAAGTCAGTTTAAAGGGATAGTAACACTTAACATGGAAAACATATACACTACCTGTCAAAAGTTTTAGAACATCCTAATTTTTCCAGTTTTTATTGCAATTTACGCAGTTAACGTAAAGTGAATAACCTGAAATGCTACAAAGGTAAGTGGTAAACTGCCAGATGTGAAAAAAAAAAGTTTAGGATAACAAAAACTGAAAAACAATGTACATTGAGTACAGTTTCCTACTCCATCAAAAGGCACTTGAAAACTGGAGGAAACTCTAACAGGAAGAGGTCTGACAGACCCAAAGCCACAACAGAATCAGATGACAAGTTTCTGAAAGTCAACAGCTTGTGTGACATGCGGCTCACAGAACAAAAGCTTCAAGCACAGCTTAACACCGATCAAAGTAAGGGTGTGTCAGTTTCAACTGTGAAGAGAAGGCTTCAAACTGCAGGATTGAATGGTTGAGGTGCAGTAAGAAAGCCATTGCTAAGATGGCATTATAAGATAAAGAGGCTTGCCTGGGCCATGAAGCACCACCAGTGGACTGCTGAAGACTGGAAGAAGGACTTATGGATCGATTAATCAAAATTTGAGATCTACGGTTCATCACGCAGGTTTTTGTACGCAGTACAGTAGGCGAAAGGATGATTCCTCAGTGTGTGACACCAACTGTCAAACATGGAGGGCGAAGTGTGATGGTCTGGGGCTGTTTTGCTGGATCCAGAGTCGACAACTTGCACAGAGTGAGTGGCACCCTCAACCAATATTCCTACCACAGCATTTTGCAGTGCAATGCAATACCCTCTGGTACACGCCTAGTTGGTCATGGGGTCATCCTACAGTTAGCTAATGACCCAAAACATACCTCCAGGCTGCGTCAGAACTACCTTAGAAGAAAAGAACAAGATGGTAGGCTTCAAATCATGTCTCCAGACGTAAACCCCATCGAGCTGGTTTGGGATGAACTGGACAGAAAGGTGAAAGCAAAGGGTACCTGTCACCCACGTGGGGTGTAGCGCTGCTCCAATAGAGCTGACGGGACTGGGTGCTTGCCGGTTCAGCTGTCCCATGACTCTGGAGCACTTCCTCTCCTCTGTGCCCATTCCTGTACATGCATGCGTGCGTACCTGCATCTGGCCTCTGCTGGAATGCACATCGTGTTCTTTATCCCCATACTGTGGGCCTGATTCAGGTCCCTGCCTCTTTAGCTGCATATATTATGCCTGTCCTGAGTGCTGTGCAGTCACCCTTGTGTGTTTTCTGCTCATTGTATTAGTTGGTTTGACCTTGGCTTGTATCTTATTCCTCCTGGTGCCTGACTCATCGCTTGCCTTTAGATCTTGTTGCCTGCTGGTTCCCTGACCCTTTGGCCTGTCTGACTGCCCGCTCCGGTATGGACTCTTTGGCTTGTCTGACTGCCCGCTATGGTACTGACCCTTGGCTTGTGTGACTGCCCACTCCAGGTACTGACTCTTGGTCTGTCTGAGTGCCCGCTCTGGTTCTGACCTTTGGCCTGTCTGACTACCCTCACGGATCCTATACTAGCTAGCCTTTTCCTAGCTCTTATTTTATTTGCTGTTAAATATTTTTTTGTAAATAAACTTTATTTACTCTATTCTTGTCTCCTTGTGATTTGTGTACCTAGCTGTACTTGCAGTACTGTGTACGTATTACCTGCACGTTCCATGCCTTATTGCAATGTTAACGGTACTACAGTTCCTGACACAAGTGCAACACATTTGTGGGAACTTCTGCAACAGTGTTGGGAAGAACTTTCAGAACAATATTTAATTTCCATTGTGGAAAGAATGCCACGATTGTGTTTGGCTGTTATATCTGCAAAAGATGGCTACTTTGAGTCAAAAATGTCGATTACATTTTGTTAAGGAAAACGGTTCCATGATTTCTTTTTAATGTCCAATTGTTTATTTGTTCTATGCTTTATTTTCAGAGTACACTGAGACATTACACTGCGTAAATTTAAATAAAAACTGGAAAAATGGGGGTGTTCTGAAACTTTTGACCGGTAGTGTATATTGTAGGTTTTATCTTTCTAAGTAAAACAAGGGTACTCACCCTGATGAGAGGAGTTTAATTCAAACTTTATTGCAGTTCAAACATGAATTATTTTTAGGTGCAGTATCTCAATGGTCTGATTACTGCTCTACCATCCTACCATCCTATGGACAGCTCTGGTCACTTGACCATAAACCTCCACAGAATGGTGCAGAAACAGTACCACTGTAAATTTGCAGGCCAATGAGATACTGCAGCTAAAGAACTTGAGTTTGAGCTGCAATAACATTTCAATAAAACACCTCCCAACAGCAGGAGTACCCTTGTTTTACTCAGAAGTATAAGCCCTAGAATATATATTTTTGTACATATAAAGTATTACTATCAATTTAACAACAAACTGTAACCATTTCTATGAGACAGATGGAATTCAAATAAACATGTTTTATATACAAACATCTAAGGCAAGGATCAGCAACCTGAGGCCCTCCAGCTGTTGAGGTCTACCATTCCCATCATCCCCAGCCAGCCAAAAGCAAATATGCTGCACACACTTCTGGTGCTTAAAGGTTAAATGGGTCCCTGTAAAGCACAGGAGGCTAGCAGAAGTCTTCCAAGACTGGATTTGAGTAAGAAATTATCCAAACCAGAGATGTCTAACTGCATTCTTAGTGGGCTTGTCCTGGTTTTGCACAGGTGGTTCACTGAACAAATGACTACGACTTGCTAAATCAAGGATATCTCCAAAAACTGCACTGTGTCTGCACTCTAGGAATGCAATCTGAGCTAAACAACCAAACCTTCCTCCTACATATTAGTATAAAGCAACCAGTGCAGAGTATTCATACATACAACTAACATTTCAAAGGAAGAAAGATACCTACCTATGCAAAGTCCAATCAGTTTATAGGGAAAGAAGCATGATGCTATGAAGGCAGCCCACAGACAAAAGTAAAGCTTCTGGGTAATTTCAGGCTGAACCCACATAAACAAACTATAAAATGGGAAAAAAGTGGAAGAAGGACAAGTCATTTTGATCTGCACTAATGTTCACAGTAATGTCTTGAGAAAAATAATAATAATATAAACATACTTCTTAATTTTTTCCAGTATGTCTGCCATCTTGCCAAACAGGTTCTGTGTTAAAGGTAAATAGGTACAATTAAGCATAGAAGTATTTATGATTTGCTTGCATTCCCGCATATTGTAAAAGCATCAATAAAAAAATACAAATATATTTAACCCCTTGTTGACGAGGGCTTTTTTACAGTAGAGGGCAAGAGCAATTTGGGCCTTTTTAGTATGCCTTTGTTCAACCATATTTTACCCCCACAAATTATATACCATTTTTCAAAGCATAAGTAGTGTTTTCTTTTGATATCACACTTATATGGGCAACCCACCATTTATTTTGATAATATAAAAACAAACTGGAACTAAAAATTGAAAATACACAACATATTTATATGTTTTTCTGATGGATAAAAGGTAACAACACTCGTTAATACCTTGCAAGTGTCCTTTTTAGGTGATCAGACTGTGTGGTGTGTATATACACGAGTATCTCGTAGCTTAGCAGCAATAAAACTCCAATTTTGTTTAAACTTCAGTATATGTGTTTATAAATTAGACTGTTTAAATAAAATATTTTGGTCTTGTTCTAAATCATTTATTCAGTGACAGAAAGATGTGGTAATAGGTTATCAAGTGACCAAACCTGCTCTAACCCTAGCCCTGCCCCCAGTACCATCAATTAAAATAAAAATGCCCCCACCTCTGACCATTTTCCCTGGTGGGATGTGTGTTTCGCTCTTCCTCACAATCACAGTGAGGAAGAGCGTGGCAGACAACACTGACAACGGCAATAAGATACAAAAGAAAAACTCCCTCAAAGCACTTTTGCTATACACTTAAACAATATGCTGTTGTCGATGCAGCCATTTATATTTATCTGCTATCACAGATGAAAATATTAGGAACAAGGAAATAGTAACGGCATTTCAACTACAACGATATATAGTAAACTAGTTGAAGAGCCCTTTACACGGGCCACAGTGCCACTACCAGACGGTCGCGGTGCAGTCATGCTCAGTACAGACTGCCCGCGCAGCGGCTGATACAGAGAGGGATACACCCCGTTCTGTATCAGCCTCGTCACTGGCAGTCTCTACTACGCATGACTACCGCGTATGACTGCGACGTTACTCACATTTTAGCGAATTATTATATAGGATGAGTCCCTACTCATACAATACAATAAAACCAGGGGACAGGTACATCTAACAGATAATCAGTTAATGCAATCTTCAATACAGATCTTAAATTCTTAGATGGTTTGGTGTCATTATATATATATCAGAGAAACTGTAAAGTCTCTGTATATACAATATCAAAAACATCAAAAGTATCATAGAACACAATCTAAATTTAGACTATCTTATGGTACCTCAAATTATGAATGTAATTTATAAATCTAGATTGTATACCAGAGGACCTCTACTATCAATGTAATAAAAATGAAAATAAGAATAAAAAAAAATTATTCATACGAGTTCATGACCCCTGAGTCAGGGTTAAAGGATTATCTGTCAGACGTATCTATTTCCCTGGTTTTATTTTATTGTATGAGTAGGGACTCGTATAGTATATATCGTTGTAGTCGAAGCGGTGTTAATATTTCCTTGTTCCTAATATATACTATACATTGCATTTGTCATGTGGCTCCACCAGCACATAGTATATAGTAGAGATCACATTGGAAGCCACTGAGGGATAGGCTGAATCTAACTGCTCTGGTCTTGGAGCAGTCAGTTACAGACTCCCCTCAATGATCACAGCATGTCGTGACACGTGCCGCGATCATTAAGCTTTGACTTACGGGATCACCATACATCCTTAACCCCTTAAGGTGCAGCTGCGCAGCTGGCACTTAAGTACCCCAGGGCATTTTTTTTTTTTTTTTTCACAAACGGATTCACGGCTCCCCGAATGGCATGCAGCTGCCCTAAAGTGCTGGACAGCCATCCTGGCATGTCATAGGTCCTTAAGGGGTTAAAGGACAAATTCTTGTGACAGCCTTGGCACATCACCCTTTGTTAAATGGTTAGTCTAAAAGGTTCTGGTTCCTAAAATATAAACGTCTTCTTGACGCGCTGAATGGTTCTTATCGGCTGTAAAATTCTAGTACAGAGGGGATACAATAAGTGTATCAGTTAAGTAGTTATATAACCGATTACTGTAAGAGGAACACTACGTATGTATACATGAGCATGGGAGGTCCCTGCCCCATAGCGTTTACAATCTAAAGGTCAGTACAGATTTTGACTTCCATCATATAAATCTCACAAAATAAGAATATTAGGTGCAAATAATTGACATGTTTACAAAACGCAACACACAGAACACCTCTCAAGTATCCAAGAACTTAATAACACTTTTTTTTCTGGGGGAGGGGTGTTAGAGGCCAAGGGTTTTGTGTCCAGTCTATATTACAGCATTGGGTCACCATGCTGGGCAAGTACCTGTGCTTTCTGTGCTACATCAAGGACTAACTGAAACTTCTCAGATACAGTCAGATCTTCTTTTGGAGGCTCCTAGAGGATGAGAAAGGTAGTGCACCATCATCCATTAGAAAATAAAAATCACTGTTTAACCCTTTAAGGACCAGGTGGGTGACTCACAATGCATTGTACAGCCCCAGACGTAACTAAATTGATATTATCCAGTTTGGGGAAAAAATGTAAAGTCAGGATAACATGTTGTTATCTAAGCACATGTAGTGGATCAGAGAAAAAAAAAATAATTTTAACCATTTCAGTGTCAGAGGGGTACCCAACGTCCCTATGGCACTGAGAGGGTTAAAAAGAGTTAAGACTTTCAATTACCAATAGTATCAATAAAACAGATTGGACTGCATGACAACTGTAAAGGAATCTTTCACATCAATTTACCCCAAATACCAATAGCCATATAAGCAATACAAAGGCTGAGATAAGAGGATTTTAGTCTTACCTGTTAAATCCTTTTCTCTTAGTCCATACAGGTTACTGGTAACTTTGGGTAGGCAATCCACCCCTTTAAGTAGGCAGGAACAATTCTAGAAGTGAACGCAGGGGGTGGAGCCTATCTTCCCTCCTTGGCTGCAGCTAGCCAATCAGCTCCAGTAAGATTTGAGACACTAACTATTGACTAGATAGTAGAAAGGAAAGAAGACTCCTGTGAGCATGACCCAGAAGGACCCCCATGGTCTGCCACAGTAGAGCCAAGCATGATCCCTTAACAGGGTGGGAGACCAGTAACCTATATGGACTAAGAGAAAAGGATTTAACAGGTAAAAATTAGAGTAAAATCCTCTTTTCTCTGTCGTCCAATATAGTTTGCTGGTAACTTTGGAATGTCCAACCATTAAGTTCCCCAGGGCGGGAAGAAAGGCAAGGACCAGGTGCAGCCCCCCCCCGAAAGTCACCAGAGCACCAGTGAACCTACAGATCATGAATAGCTCAACAATAACCTCAAAGTGTCAACGGACACTGAACAGGGGTAACAACACCCCAGGAACTGTTACACAGCATACTGAACTAGAGCCAACAGGACTCAACAGTGAAGGAAGCACCAAAGAACCGAAGAAGATGCTAGACTGGCAAGACTGCCTCCAGGATCTTCCTCTAAAAAGCTGGCGTAAGCCGATGCCAGCATATCAACATGGTAGTATTTCGAAAAGGTGTGCACAGATGACCAAGTGGCAGCCTTGCACAAATGATCAGCGGAGGCCTGATTCTTGTATGCCCAAGAAGCCCCAATAGATCTAGCAGAATGAGTCTTGACACGAAAGTGAACAGGCTTCTTTCTTAGCTTGTAAGCCTTACGAATAGTGGACTTGATCCAAGACGCAATAGTCGCTTTGGATGCAGGTCTCCCTGCCCTGGGGCCCTCAGGAATGACGAACAGCGTGTCAGACTGTCTGATGGACTCAGTGTGATGTGCATAAAACTTGAGACAACGTACCACATCTAACAAGTGGAAATCCCTCTCCTTGTCAGAGGCAGGGTTAGGGCAGAAAGAAGGCACCAAAATCTCCTGATTAATGTGGAACTCAGAGACCACCCTCGGGAGAAGCTCCTAAGAAGTGCAAAGCACCTCCTTGTCTTTGTAAAGCACCAAAAAGAGGGTGGTCTACATGACACAGCATGCAACTCCACGACACGGTGAACAGACACGATCGCCAGGAGAAAGGCCATTTTCCACCTCAGCAGGCGTAGAGGAATAGTAGCCAAAGACTTAAAGGGGGGGGGGGGGTGCTGAAAGACGCCCAAAACAAGTTAAGATCCCACTGAGGAGCAGGAGTTTTGAAAACAGGAAGAGTATGAGCAACGCCCTGAAAGAAAACTTTGACATCAGGCAGAATAGCAATGCGCCTATGAAAGAAAACAAAGAGAGCTGAAGTCTGAACCTTAAGGGAACTCAAACTGAGGCCCTTATCCACACCGTCCTGCAAGAAAGCTAGGACCGTAGGCAGATCAAAACCCTGAGAAAGGTCCCTATCAGCACACCAAGAGAGGAAGGTCGACCAGGCACGATGGTAGGCCTTAGAGGAAACAGGTTTGCGGGCACTAAGCATAGTAGCCACCACACCAGAAGAATAACCTTTCTTCAGTATTGAGGATTCAATTTCCAAGCCGTCAAACCTAGACGATGAACATACTCCTTCCACAGATAACCCTATAGAAAAAGATCCAGACAGCAAGGGAGCCAAAATGGCTCCGCCACTGACAGATCCAGAAGTTCCGGAAACAAAGCCTGTCAAGGCCAGTACGGAGCAATCAGCATGACTGGACATCGCTCCAATCCAGCAACATGGGGAGGGGAGGAAAGATGTAAGCCAGAGGAAATAACCAAGAAATGGACATGGCATCCACCGCTAAAGCTAGAGGATACTTCCAGCGAGAGCAGAACATCGGAACCTTCCGGTTCTATCTTATCGCCGTCAGGTTGATGCAAGGAAGACCCCACTTCTGAACAATGAGGGTTAACACCTCCAGGTGCAGTTCCCACTCTCCACTGTTCACTGTGTGTCGACTGAGGAATTCTGCCATGACGTTGTCTACTCTGGGAATGTACACTGCAGATATTGCAGGAACATGTTCTTCTGCCCAGGACAAAATAGCCTTGACCTCTAACAAAGCGGCAAGACTTCATGTTCCGCCCTGCTTGTTGATGAAAGCCACAGCTGTGACGTTGTCCGACTGGACCCGGACTGGGCATTCTTCCAGCTGGGGTGTCCAATGGTGAAGGGCATGAAATATCGCCCGAAGTTGCAACACTGTGATGGGAAGGAGAGACTCCTCTGGAGACCATCGACCTTGAGCACTCAGGTGACCCAATACCGCTCACCAGCGGAGAGGCTGGCATCCGTCGTCACCGTAGTCCAGAAGGATACCAGGAAGGACTCGCCCTTCAATAGATTGGAGAGGTCGAGCCACCATGACAAACTCAGTTCCACATGAAGAAGGAGGGACACTGACATCTTCAGGAGGTTCAGCTGACCTCTGCACACCTGGATCACAAACCTCTGGAGGTCCTTGGTGTGAGCCATGGCAAACAGGACCACATCTATGGTGGAAATGAACTTCCCCACAAGAGAGGACACCTTCTTGGCTGGAACTGGATCATGAGCCAGAACAGCAGAAACCCTGTGGGCGATCTGGTGAGCCACCTCGTCTGTGAGAAACACCATGCTCTGCTGAGTGTCGAAGAGAAGGCCCAGGAAGACCAGACACTGGGATAGGACAAGATTTGACTTGTCCATGTTGATGATCCACACGTGATGGGTGAGAGCATGAATGCAGTCCTGAACCTGCTGATGAAGTTCTGCAGAAGGGGCTTTCAGAAGCAGGTCGTCCATGTATGGAGTAACTCTGATGTCGTCCCGATGGAGGAAGGATACTAAGGCTCATGACACAGTTGTCGTTGAAGACTTGAGGAGCTGTAGACAGACCAAAGGGAAGAGCTGAAAACTGAAAGTGCCCTTGGTCGCAGGCAAATCTGAGATACTGTCGACAATCTAGATGAATGGTGATGTGTAGATACGCGTCCTGAAGATTCAGAGAGGCAAGGAATTCCCCCGGGGACATAGCAGCAATCATCGTCCGTAGGGACTCCTGGTGATAACGAGTCTTGATCACAAAAGAACCGAGATCCTTCAAATCCAAAATGGGACGACAGCCACTGTCCTTCTTGGAGACCACAAAGAGGTTTGAGTAAAAACCCATACCTCTGTCCCAAACTGGAACAGGTTCCAGAACATCCTTGTCCAGAAGGGCCTGGATAGCGCCATTGAACAGACAGTGTTTCTCTATACCCTGGGGCATATGAGAGGGAAAAAAAACGAAAGGGAGGAAGAGAGACGAAAGGGATCCTGTACCCTTCCGCCACCACCTGCAAAACCCACAGATCCACCACCGAATCTTCCCAGACGCTGTGGTAGTGACGCAGATGGCCACCCACAGCCGAGTGGGGACCTGGGTTCGGCGAGTCATGCTGAAGGAGGCTTGGAAGCCTTAGTCTTGGGGTAGACCTTGGGCTTCCATTGTTGTTTGGGCTTGGAGGAGGAACGCGGAGCTGAGGGAACCGCCTGGTTTGCCAGATGTGTCCCAGTCTGGAAGGGACGAAAGAGCAGATGCTTGATAGGCGTCTTCTTCCTGGGGACCATAGGCAGAAGGGTACTCTTGCCCCCTATGGCCTCACTGATCAGATCCTTAAGATCTGGCCCAAACAAAGAGGTGCCTTGAAAAGGCAATGAGAGCAAAACTTTCTTAGAAGCAGTGTCAGCAGACCAGATCTAGAGCCAAAGACCTCGCCTGGCAACCACAGTCATGGTGGAAACCCTTGCCACCAAACAGATGGCATCAAATAAGGCAGCAGAAACATAGTGCTGGGCCTCAGAAATGTTGGCAAGAAGCTGCAGAATATCCGAAGTAGGAGCACCCTGACGGACAGCCAGTGTGAGCTGTTCAGTCCAGACCGCAATGGCCCGGTTCACCCATGCCGCAGCGAACACTGGACCCATGGCAGTACCAGCAATGGCAAAAATGGACTTCAGGGAGACCAAGTTTCTTGTGAGTCCAGTCTTTCAGAGCGGATGCATCAGCAATTGGCAAGGCAGTGGACTTAGATAGCCTGGACAAAGGAGCATCCACTTTGGGGGGATGAACCCACTGAGCAATCTCTGCCTCAGAAAAGGGGTAAAGCTTGGATAATTTCTTGAAAACAGAAGGTTTCCTGACCGGAGACTTCCACTCATCAGACGCAAAGCGATCAAGAGTGGGGTTAGGTGGAAAACAAGTATAGGGCCTTTTAGGCTCCTGAAATACATCAGAGGGATCCGAAGATACCTCCTGAACTAAGGGAATGTTTAAGGTAGTTAAGATGGCTCTGATCAGGCCCTCAGCCAAGGGATCAGGATCAGCCTCAAAGGGGTCCCCAAAAAACTGAGAGGAGCCCACAGCAGAACATTCCTCAACGTCCAAATCCACCATCAGTTCCTCCTCAAAGGAATCTGTTATGTCAGGTACTCCCTGCGGTTTCAGCAGGGAAGATATGACGGGAGTAGGAGTGTGCCAGGAGTGGAAGACCCCCTGTAACTGGGATGGAAAGAGTTGAAATGTATACCGGAGGTCTCTAGTAGCAGTCTTGAACTCTTGCACCCAAACTGACTATAATGCATAGCTGGAGGTCCCTTGGGAAGACTCAGGGACATCAGAACATGCTGGGAATTAATAACCTGAGAATTCTCTAGGTAACCCAGAATGACATGAGGAGCAATGCGCAATAGGGGACACAGAGACCCCAGCGTCCTTAGTCTTAGGCCTGGCCCCAAGCTCTTATGGAGTAGACATTCTCACAGTGTCAAAACGTTTAACATATAAGGAATCTCACAAATACAGTGTGGAAGATTAAAATTTCACCCCAGAAATTGCTAAAATGCACTTATCTGGCAGGCGAAGGGTTAATCTGCAGAGGAGAGAAGGAGAGTCCAAGCCCTACGTAGGATACTTGTTCAGGAAAAGCACAAAATGGCTACCGCGGCAGGAGCCAATCATAAATGAGAGTGGGAAGCAAGAGCTCATGGGAAACGTAGTTTTCCCAGAAAAAGTACCCTAACAGTGCCTGAAGCTCCCTGAGCCCCCCAACACACACAAAACATTGACCGGATAATAGAGCAAGGGCAGACAAACAAAATGAGCCATCTCTGAAGTTGCTACCATGAGCGGTTGCAGAGATATGTCCCAAATTGTACAGCCCCATAGAAGTGAATGGAGCAATAGCGTCTATGAGGTAAAAGAGGAACACAAATTTTGCAAAGTTGTAACTGATAAGTGAATGGGCACTAGACATTACTAAAACATGTCACTAGACCCAAGAAACACTGAACCTAGTAGGGAAAGTGCCACAACTCCCCAAAAGATGCTGATCCAGCAGCTAAAGGGTTAAGTTACCACAGAAACTTGCTCCAAAACACCCAACAGACATACAGGTAAACCAAATGAGTGCAAGAGTGTGCAATAGGAACTCCAAAGGAAAACCCCTGTGCGGAGGTGCACCATGGGACATGTGGACATGCAGCACTCAAAGGGTTGCTCACCTTTCCTGCAGATCTTCTGTCTTCAGATCACCATGTATTAAGAAGAAGCCTCAGTGGGCAACTCCTGGGGAAAAAACTTGAACCCAAGATTTCCCCCCCAGGGCTTAAGGTCCACAAAAGCACCTGGATACTGAGCTAGCCACATCTAAGGGTACTGTCAGTTATGGTAATCCGCCTAATGGTGGTATTCCATTTCTAACAGAAAAATAAAAAATTAGTTAAAACTATAGCAGAACTGTTCTCTTGCCTGTATCTTCACCAAGGAACAAATCTTAATGGAGCTGATTGGCTAGCTGCAGCAAAGGAGGGAAGGTAGGCTCCACCCCTGCATTCACTTCTAGAATTGTTCCTGCCTACTTAAAGGGGCAGGTCACCTACCCAAAGTTACCAGTAACCTGTATTGGACGACAGAGAAAGGTCTATTTTAAAAGGCAACCATCATAAAAAATATAAACACATTTGCTATAGCTCAGTCATTTACTAGGTAACCTTTGGTAGTGTCAGCTTTATACATTTACATCCCTAAATGACTAGATTGGTTCATATGTATAAAGGCAAAGTACACCAATGCCAGGGCAAACCAACTGCAGCACAGGGGAAAATAAACATTCCTGTTGATTAAAATGGAGTTTTTAACAAATTGAATGCTAGAGAGGTCACCAACATGGAGACCTCTCTAGTACTTAAGGGGTTAAAAGCCTCAATTAAATAATTGAGAATGTTTGTCTTCCCTGTGGTGCAGTTGGTTTGCCCCAGAATTGGTACATTTGCCTCAATACTTAAGGCCCTTTAACTCCAAGCTTTTAGATCCAACTCCTGCATTTATGTGTGCAGTCATTCATATAGTCATGTATAGTCGCTTGTACACAAGTGATCAGATCATAGCCAGGGTAGTCAGTTATTGGAGCAGAGCACTGTTCTCTGCTTAGATTGAATGCCTGGATCTGACTGGTTGGTGTCTGCCCCCCTCATCAATGGAAAATGTGATCTCTCTGAGCATGTATCTGCTGTCGTCCTCTGGAGAGGGAAGTCTGCCCTTCACCTAAGCGGACTGTGAAAAGAACTCATTTGTAGAGATAAAGACACCTAACAATCACATTCAGGTGATCACACTTGTGCTTTTACAAATTAGAAGTTTACCTAAGCTTAGACTTACTGTGAAAAACTTACTCTATAAGACTTACACAGCAGGTCTTCAGATCAGATGAGGTGCTCAGTAATGACAGTATAAGCATGCTCATCTGAATGCAGTAACGTGTTGTGCAATCCCTCAAACAGCTTTGACCTACAAGAAGATGTGCCAATAAGATGGATAAAGACTAGATGAGGGAGGCATACAACTGTATGACAGTTATACACAGGGGTATACGGCCTGTTGAGAGAGATGCAAGAGAGAGATACACTAGGGAGAGAGGGGGATGTGGCCTGCTGGGTGAAATTGGGAGAGGGGGATATGGCCTGCTGGGTGAAATACACTAGAGAGACGGCGATATGGCCTGCTGGGTGAAATACGCTAGGTGGAGAGGGGGATATGGCCTGCTGGATGAAATACACTAGGTAGAGAGGGGGATATGGCCTGCTGGGTGAAATACGCTAGGCAGAGAGGGGGATATGGCCTGCTAGGTAAAATACTCTAGACAGAGAGGGGGATATGGCCTGCTGGGCGAAATATGCTAGGTAGAGAGGGGGATATGGACTACTGAATGAAATACGTTACGTAGAGAGGGGGGTATGGCCTGCTGGGCGAAATACACTAGGTAGAGAGGGGATATGAACTGCTGGGTAAAATATGCTAGGCAGAAAGGCGGATATGGACTGCTGGGTGAAATGCGCTAGGTTGAGAGGGGGATATGGCCTGCTGGGCAAAATAAGCTAGATAGAGAGGGGGATATGGCCTGCTGGGTGAAATACACTAGGTAGAGAGGGGGATATGGCCTGCTGGGTGAAATACACTAGGCAGAGAGGGGGATATGGCCTGCTGGGTGAAATACACTGGGTAGAGAATGGAATATGGACTGCTGGGTGAAATACACTACATAGAGAGGGGGATATTCCCTGCTGGGTGAAATACGCTAGGTAGAGAGAGGGATATGGCCTGTTGGATGAAATACAATAGAAAAAGAGGGGGATATGGCCTGTTAGGTGAAATACACTGGGGGGGGGGGGAGGGTGATATGGACAAACTTTTGCTTAGCTACATTTTATAGTTTTGGGCCCCCATGAGTAAACTATATATGTCTTCTTCATTACACCACTTTAACATGACCCATAAGAAGCTAAAGGTGCACTGATAATGTGAAACTCCCTGTTGGCATGCCTTATGTGTTATCTATATAACACACACTCTCTTTCTTTGCTTCACTTAATATCACAGAAATCTAACAAAAAAGCACTTTAAGCAGCAATTCTGGAACAAATGAGAGGATAAGTGGAACTTTCCATTGATTTAATTGCAGATTTTAAGCACTGGAATGCAAAATAAGCCTCTAAAGTATTGCTTCACAAGGAGATGGAGACCGCTTTAGCATTCAGAGGGTTAAAAAAACTGTTTAAATCAATGGGATTCCCATTTTCTCCTTGTATTACAGTTGGCTTGCTCCAGAATTGTTCCTCTTTAGCCTCCGGCTTCCTGACTATGACCCTATGGGCCTCATGAATAAGGGCAAACGGAAAACAAAAACCTAGTTCATATTTTATTTTACCACTATAATACCAAACATCAGATGTGATTTGTGTCAAATAATATAAAATATGTATATATATTGCTGTATGGGGAGGTTCTCTTGTACAATTAAACAGGGGCCTCAGAAGGTCTTAAAATAGCCTTCCGTGCAATCACACCTTACTAACTGCCTCTGAGGCTTATGTTCTAAGAAAAGTGGCACAAATCACCTGCACTGTACATGACACAAATATTTCCCACATTCCCTTTGTTGTAAATGGGACTTAAGGTTGTTTTGTTTCATTTTAATAAAAGTCACTACAAATAAATAATCAAATTTCCAATAGAATAAGCATACTATAAAGCAGAGCTTGTCACTGATCACATATCATCAAGGATGCACAAAAGCACACATCATTTTTACTTTCTGCATTTGTAGAATTTTAATGCCTTTGAAAGTCTTTGCTTAATAATCTGACCTGAAAAACACAAGCATAAAAAAATCAAACACTCCCAATACTGCTGATGATATGATTATGCCTTAACCCTCATCCAAAGCGTAGAGAAACATGGGTAATATTCACAACCTGGACAGGGTCCTAGTAAGCGCTATCCACAAAGAATTAAAATATAAATAAAATATAGTAAGACAATATAGATAAAATAAAAAATAGTACAAATAAATCTGGCAAGCTCAAAGCATTTTGTGACTGAAACTTTAGATGTCACTTCCTTAGGAGAAAAAAATCTGACTGACAACATTGCTCATGTTTCTCTATGGTTTGGATGAGGGTATGGTATGCCTTCTATTGTTATGACTTTTTAGCCATCTAATAAAGATTTAAAGGGATAGTAATGTTTCAAAATAAAAGCAGCTTTAATTAATCTTCATAGTATTTGGGCCATGGAGAGTGTTATTTCAACACTGTCAGAGTTGTATTTCAAAAGTATTTGAACGATACAGTATCCCCCTTCCTCCCTTTTACCTAGTGTAAGCTACCTCCCTTCAGATATGGAATCTGGTCCACAGACCAGACAGCTCACAGCAAGGAACAATCTTCTTACTGTGAGAACAATGAAAACCCTGCCCCCCTTGACAGGTTTTTCTCTTATGCTAATTGAAGATTGTCCCTCCCTGCAAGCCATCTGGATACCACCTTTCTGTTATGAGGTGAGCAGTGTTACATCAGTAAAAGGGGCAGGAGGCGGATACTTTATCATTCAATTACTCCTGAACTACAACTCCGACAGAATTGAAATAACACTCTCCATGGCCCAAATACTATGCAGATTAATTGGACCTGCTTTTATTTTGAAACCATCCCTTTAAGCATGTTTTTTCTTAACCCCACATACCCCCACAATATGAAAGGGTTGCTCCTAGGGCCGGTTTTATCATAAGACAGAGTAGGCACCTGTCATTGGGACCTGTTTTTTGTTTTTACCCTTTGAGTGTGTTCCCATCTGGCACTCAAAGGATTAAAATTAGCCTCACCACACTCACTAACCCCATCCCCGCCCAGTGAGGTCTATGCCACAGACCTGAAGCTGCTGATCTCCCTCGTTGGCGCTTTAGTAATGTAGAGCGCAGGGAGATGACATCATCTCCCAGCGGTCTGCATTACTTAACAGAAGACCATGCGGGAGCTCCAGCAGCTACAGGTCTGTACAGAAGGAGGCACAGTCCTGCCAGCTGCCATGCCACTGGATCACCAAGGAACAGGGGTGTCCGTAGGAGGTAGGAAACAGACACAGAAGGCAGTATGGAGCTGATGGGGCAATATGGGGATGATGAGGGCAATATGGAGATGAAAAGGGCAATGTGAGGGCAATATGGAGCTGATGGGGGCAATATGAAGATGATGGGGCAATGTGAGGGCAATATGGAGCTGATGGGGGCAATATGGAGATGATGGGGCAATGTGGGGGCAATATGGAGATGATGGGGCAATGTGGGGGCAATATGGAGATGATGGGGGCAATATGGAGATGATGGGGCAATGTGAGGGCAATATAGAGCTGATGGGGCAAAATGGAGATGATGGGGCAATGTGAGGGCAATGTGGAGCTGATGGGGGCAATGTGAGGGCAATATGGAGATTATGGGGGCAATGTGGAGATTAGGAGCATTGTGGAAGTGTCCAGTGGAGATGGCCAGTGGGGGGGGGGGTGCTTTAGATTTCTGTGCCTTCAGGCTCCTGAGGTCTAAATCCGGCCCTGGTTGCTCCCACTCTATATATTAGTTTTTGTACTGTATTATATTGTATTAACACGTTCCACATATCCTCCAATTTTTTTACCCCATATATGTGGCCTATTACATCTGGGAACAACATTCTTTCAAATACGCATCTGTGATAAGTTCAAAGAGCCACCGAGGAAGTCATTGGCCTGGAGTGACTCTCTATATCCAGTGCAGGCCATCTATATTCAGAGGCAGGAGAAGCCTCCAACATGTGTAGACTTGGAGGGAGAGCGCTGAAACTTCATCGTACCACTGATTGACACACTTAGAGGTATTCTGTTGCTCTCTTTTTTCTTGTTTTACTACATTATACAGTGCCGTGGATTGGGAGCTGTAATATCCACACGATACGGTGGCATACAACAGCCTGGAGAGTGCCTTCCTTCATAGACTAAGAGCATAACTCCTTTTTTTACTCTATTTACATTTTTTGCATAGTATCTGAACTGATCTTTATGTGTCCATTCAAGTTTTAGGTCTAAATGCAGACAGCAGGGTTTATCAGTTGGAATGAGATAAACCATAGGCAAAAGGGCCTCACCATGGTCTTTTACAACCATGCAAAAAATTCCACATAGTGAAACACCATCAATCAATATATTTTAACAGAAATCAAATGAAAAAAACATACAGATATACCTGACTGTTTTATGAAAGACATAGGACAGTGTTCTGATAAACAAAGAACCACTTATTCCTAATGATATGGTTCTCCTTTACTCTTTAAGAGCCAGAATGTTGTGCAACACATTGCGAAGCAGTTCATAGCACACCCCTCTGGTCCTTAAAGGCATAATAACAGTAGGATAAGCCATAATGATAACGTAACCCACAACATGAGGCAGATTGTGTTTTGGAGTTTTGCTTTATTTCTCTGTCTACCACTTTCAATAAAACCCTATTTTTAATTAGACAGGTGAGTTTGTCCATTTTAGGTTAACTAATCCAAATACATTTTTGTATAAACTTTTAAAAAGAATAAATTAACCTTTTGAGGACCACAGTGGTACAATACGCATTGCTTTGCAATGTGCTAAGAACCCCTCTGGTCCTCAAGGGGTAAAAACATGAAATAAAAATTATACTTTTACCCACTCAGCAAATATTATAGGAGAAAAGAACATGACATTCAACAGAGTTCTATAT
The DNA here is from genome assembly GCA_037306005.1 of Rhinophrynus dorsalis. Taxonomy (NCBI): domain Eukaryota; kingdom Metazoa; phylum Chordata; class Amphibia; order Anura; family Rhinophrynidae; genus Rhinophrynus; species Rhinophrynus dorsalis. The sequence goes on from CM074721.1 coordinate 292,201,623, forward strand.
GGTTGATTCATGGGTTCTGAAGACACTGGAGACAGCACTAGAAGACTTACTATGGTTTCTGAAACTTGAGGCACAATGCACCACTGTATTCTCCAACCCCTAGAGATAAAAGAAATAGAACGGGTTAAAAAGAAATCCAACAAACTGCAAATACATTTCTCCATGGCCCCAACATACTGCAAGGATATTTCAGCAATAAAATTATACATCTAGAGAAACAGAATAGATGTTGTATCATTGGCTCCACTTCCTCATAACATTCCCAGATTGGGATGAGACCTATACACTCCTAGGGTAGCCAATCCTGGTTCTCAAGAGCTACCAACAGTGTATCATTTCAGAATTCTCCTGCTTGCACACAGGTGAATTAATTACAATGACTAGTCCATTGATTAAAATGTATTAAAGATGAGATAGCCAACATGCACTGTTGGAAGCTCTTGGAGACCAGCGACAACCACCAAAGATGTAAAGGAATATTAAAGAGACCTTATCACCTAAAAACAACTGAGGATTTTGAAGGTGCTTTCAAAATCACCTCTATGTTTTATTTGCTACTTTTTATTTGGAAAACTAGACTAGGAGTTAGATTTTTAGATTATACTAATTATGGCATGGTGTGTAGGCACTTCCTGTCTTAACCTTATAGTAACCCCCACCACGTTACAAAACAATGCACTGTCTATCTCCCCTAGCACTGAAAGGGTTAAGTGGCGGTGAGTAGGATAGGTAATGTAGGGCCAAGACAAAAAATACCTGCATGGCATGCTTTAAATATAATAAACTGCTAATAAAATATACATGTGATTTTGAAAGCCCATCAAATTTGCCAAAGTTGCTTTTAGGTTATAGGTCTCTTTAAAAGCAAAACTGGCGAATTGCACTCCAGTTTTCATGTGTCCACTCTAGCTGGGCCAGTGGCTTATACTTCTAGTTTAAAGTGTCAGTAATGTCCAAGAAAAACTATTTATAGCTTTTGTAGTGCTTAAAAAGTTCCATTAAATGCAACAACTCCTATCTCTCAAACCGCTACGGTTTGAGAGATATTCCTATTCAAAGTTCCCCCCTCCCTCCCCTTTCTCTGACGTCAGCACTGTAATGACTGCAGGGGGAATCCTGTCCGGGGACCAACTGGAGGCTCTGCAGCAAAGCCGCAATCGCGTTATTTAAAAAGAATGACTTCATTGGAAAGGTCTACAAAGTGTGCCTGGTTTGCAAGCACACTTTGTAGACCATTCCAATGAAGTAATTTGTTTTAAATAACACGATTGCGGCTCTGCTGAAAAGCCTCCTCATGCTGGCCGACATGGATCTCCTGCTGTCAGCTTTACAGCTGACAGCAGGAAATGTCAAAATTTAAATGCAAATATCTCTCAACCCATATTGGTCTGAGAGATAGAAGTTACTGCATTTAGTGGAACTTTTTAAGCACTACAAAACTATAAATAGTTTTTCTTGGACATTACTGACACTTTAACCCTCTGAGTGACAATAGTGTCCAGCACTCTAAGTTTCTCCTCCAAAAAGTTGTACATTGAAATCTTTCTAAAAGTAATTGTAGCCCATTGAGTGTTGGAGACCGCTCCAATATATTGTTTTGCAAAGGGTTAAAGGATTCTCCAGAAAGGTACAATGCACTGAACAATAAGTACACTAAAGCACAGAGTAATTCTAAAGAAGGGTTAAAATGAAAATAACCTTCACTGTAAAAACTACCACCATGAATAGTATAGCACACTATGCACACAACTAGATCATTCTGGGTATTCTGCATGCTTCCAGGAGAAACAGAGTGCCAATTAGTGTAACATGTTCAAAAGCCCCACTCCAACTGTTCAATACTCAGTGCAATCAACCAGAAAAGCAGAAATCACCAACATACCTTCAGGATATCACTGTTAACATATACTGATTGCAATCACCGACATACTTTTTTTTGGCATTGCTATAAAACAATACTGATTGCTTAGTGCGTTGCACTACATTGGGGGGTAAACCCAGCATTCAGCAGGTGTTCTAGGTGTAGTAAAGTGACCTTTTTGAATGGAAACCGGTTTGTACAGCCTAAAGGAACACTAGCATCTAAAAATGAAATGGGTTTATAGAAATGTAAAGATCATGTGTAGAAAGCAGGGACTCTGAAAACCAACAAAACTGTGCGCTTTCATTTGTTTTATAGGTAAAGGGTGGTACTGTTTTACCTGTGGATGAAGCAGGAGACTAGCACAGTGGAAGTGATACCTTTACTGGGTAAATGAGTAGCTTCAGAGTACAAGCTTTCAAAACCACTTGGGTCTCTTCATCAGGCATATTAACATTTAAACCAGTTGAATTCTAGAATACATCTCCAGTGCATTGCTTCACAATGCATTAGAGACCTCTAGTATTCAGTGCGGATTAGGGAAGTTTTTATTTCCCCACTATGGTACAGTTGGCTTGCTCTCGAGCTTCACCGGTTTAGCTAGCCGAATATGGCCCTAAAGGCTGCAGTCATCAAGCTAAACAGGAGCAGTTCTGGAGCAAACCAAACTGCACTATAGGAAATTAACATTCTGCTAATTCATACTGAATTTAATGAAGATTTTAAGCCCTTGAATGCTCGAGTCTCCAACCCATTGCTATACATTAATGGGATAAAAATCAGTTTAAACCAATGGGTATTTTCATCCCCTGCTAGAGTGAACTTGGTTTGTTTCAGAATTTTACCTCTTTAACTTAATGCCTAGGTTCTTTAATGGCAACCTGACCCAACACTTTATGACTGCACTATGAACTGCATAATCTCTCTTATTGCCAGTAGAACCATTGCATGGCACAAGCTGGCAACAAGACATGGAGCTTTAACCATCTGAGTGCCAGAGAGGTAATGAATGTGTTGGATATCTCTCTGGCACTCAAAGGTTTTAAGAATGGGACCTAGTGCATTAGCCTCCTCCATCAGTACCTAGCCACACCCCTAGTAATGAGTAACAGAATCTTCTATTCAGAAATACTCATGTATCTGACATTTGACAGACCACTGCAACATCACTTCAGATATATCTGTCTGGGCTGCTAATTTAATGCATACCTCTATAGGACATATGAAGGGCTAGCTTTTATGTCCTAGGTATCACATCTTTGTAAAGGATAGCATGAGGAACAGTGTAGGAGCTTATATAACATCATTTCATTTTTATATAACAGTGTTCTTTTAAATGCCAAGGTGGTGTGGGGGTGGAGAGCTACAAGTCAATAGTTATTCAGAAGTAAAGTACTAGTGCTTGAAAAGAACTTCTGATGGACATAAATATGAGGGAATAATATTCTTCAGAACAAGTCAAAAGTGGTATTATTGTTTTCATCACTAACCAATATGCACAAGCTCAATGGCAATATTGAAATATTCATACATATGTAGATTAGTTATGAAGAGAAATAATGAGTCATTGGAAGTATCTGCAGAAGGCCTTAATGCTTTGTAAAATATCAATTCTGAGTCACACTAGCTACAGACTGGATATGTTGGTAATTAGTTCTTCCTTTGTATTCAAGGCGATTTCCCTACTAAAAAATTGCTAAAGCTACAGGACATAGTAAAACCAAGTTCAAACATATTTTAGTCGATACAGAGCCAAATGTAGCCTATTCTATAATGAGGAAATAACTCACTGTGTATGAACCATGATTTAAAAAATGGATTACATTCATAATAGATATGAAATGAAATGCACAACAAAATAATATTTAAATGGACAAAACAGTACTGAAGGGGCAATAAGCCCATATTATGAAAATACTTATATTATAGGGCTTTATCTGCCAACTAAAACAAGGATACACCAACCACTAAGAGATTAAACATTATTATAAAGCAAACTCATTTTGTTTGAGTTCAAGATGTTATCCAGCTAAGAGCTGTGGCTGCCATTACTGGATGTGAGGAGAGAAGTGTCACAGATACAAAATGTCCATAGAGTGATGTTGTAACAGCACAACCTGGCAGAAAAACATCTTGAACTTTAACCATCAGAAAAATGGCAGGTTAGGTCCGTAATAACTTTTGAAAGAAACGTGTCCCAGCATTGGGAATGCCTTTATTTTACTGAACAGATAAAATCCTTCAACATATATATTTTCATAACCCGCATTTACTTCCCCAGTAAGAATATTCTATGGACAAATCTTTTTTAGACTTAAGGGACTTAACACAAAATTATCATGGCAGTAAGGGCAAGATTCTAGAGCTGAAAAAAATGGTGTGCTTGTTGTGTGCCTTTTTCTGAAAACTGAAAGACCAGAGTGGTGAGCATATACAAATATACATTATGGAAATAGTAGTTACCTGGCTATGAGGTAATTTAGGGATAACCTCAAAATAGCTAAAAATAAAAACATAGGAATGGCCCAGCCATGCCACACAGCATTCATGTAAATCTGAAAATAAAGAAACATTATGTTAAACAAAATCTAATTATCAAAATAAATATATGGTAGATAAACTGACCTTTTATTTTAGGCGTCATAGCCAATGGCCAGATGGTTGTCTCTAACAAACAAATAGAAGGTAATTGTTTCACCATATTTTAAGAAAATACACATTTGATAATGGTTCAAAATGACTAAAATAAACATATCAAGTTTAAAAAAAACAGGGATATCTTCTTAGTGGTTATAATTGATTACAACCCAAGTCAGACAGACAAACATACAAGGACATTGTTGAATATGCAGAACAGCAGAGTAACACATGCTCATGGATTTAAAGTGGACCTATCCCCTAACCACTTTTAGCCGCTTTCAAGGTATCTACCTAATCTACACTTCGGTTTTCACATCAGTTTAATTGATTTTAGCAATTTTCTGTTTAGTTGTTGAAGGAACTAATTCCAGCAGAGCTTTGTTCTCTGACCTGTCAGATAAAGCTTGCATAATTAATTACCTGTCCAGAAAATCTCTCTCCACCTTCTGCTTCCACTAGAGGGCTACATTCATTTAATGGGGGGGGGGGGATAACCATGCAAATCATTTAGCGACAGACTCACACCGGGATTTGGAAAGATGACTGTTCCCCTTTAAAAGTAACACTTCTTTATAATAAACTCCCACTTACCTTAATCTGGGCAGAATCCAGAGCCCACTAGGAATCAATTCTGCATACACTCTTTCAGAGAAATTAATCTTTAACCCTTTGAGTGCCAGAGGGGTATACAAAGGGTTTAACTGTTTCTGAATACCATAGTCACAGAAGTGGAAGGGATTATTTGTTTCCAGACTTCAGGACCCCAAACTCCTCCCACTGAAGTCTACAGCCTGCAAAACTCCTACAGCAGTCAGGAAAAAACCACACCTACCTTTGTGAAGATAAAATCCAGCATACATTAAAAAGATCCATTCGGGGCAAACAGTCCATGCAGAATCGATTTGTAGTGTCCACTAGGATTTTCTGCCTAGATTACAGTGAAGAAGGGGTTTCTAAATAGGAGGCTTTAATGTCCTGTTAAACCTTTGGATGTTAGAGAGGCATGCTGCTTTACAATGAGTTTGAGACGTCAAATATTCAAGGAGAGAAAAGTCCCATTAAATCATTTGTTCCAACTTCCAGAGTTGTTCTACTTTTGATCTGTGCCCATATCAGGGAGTGACTATGTAATTATAAGCAATAGTCTCAAAGGGAGACCGCACAATTATCTCAAACGTGCTAGAGCAAACTGTTACTGTCAAGCAACAATATCCATGGATACAGTAGATCTGGCTTTTTTAACCTGATTGAAGGATTGTGTACATTTAAGGATTTATACATTTTTAACCCTTTAAGAACCACCGGGGTTTGTAAAAAACATTTAGGGCTTTGTATTGTTCATTAGCATGGAGTTAACTTAATGAGGGATTGCTCTACTTCTGTCTTTGGCTATAGGCACAGTGAGAGTGAGTTCTACCGCATGTAATAAATAAACTGTATCTAAAAATCATGTCATTTATGGAAGTTAAATGCATCATCTGCAGTACAGTGCAGACAAGTACAGATCACTATGCCTTTTCTTATCACCTTACTGGTGCTGGCCATTATGGTCCCTATGCACAAAGGAATAGAGAAGGAATTCTGAGGCAAATTATATGTGCCACAGGAGATAATTATCCAAATTTCCATTGATTTAAATGGGGCTTGCAACCTTTTGAGTGCTAGAGAGCTCTCTAACCTACTGATAAAAACCTCTCTAGAATTCAGTGCAATGATTCTGTTGGTTTGCCCTAAAATACAACAGCGTCACGGGGGAGGTGTTGCGTCAGGTGCAGACCGCACCGGGTGACACCCTCAACATGTGTGACAGCTGCTGTCCTCTATTCAGTTTCCCTTCATTGAGTCTATTAAAGGGATAGTAATACTTCGCTTTATCTTTATTTTATTTTGTAGGCATTAAAAAAAACCCATGAAGAACGATATAAGTCTTATCTCTCAAACTTTTATGGTTTGAGAGATATTCACAAGCAAAGTTTCCCCTCCCTCCCCTTTTACCTAGTGTAAGCCATCTTTTCTCAGATGTGGAATGCAGTCCATAGACCAGATAACAGCAGGGGACAATCTTCTTCCTATGATGATACTATACTATGATGATTAATTAGAACTGCTTTTATTATGAACCATTACTATCCCTTTAAGGCTCAATAAAGGGAAGCAAAGTAGTTGACCGATCTTCTGGAACAAAATACGCTGTATCATCACAGCCCGCAGGGGCGCATGATGAGAACAACAAATCATTGGGCTATAAACAGGCCCTTCACATGCCAAGGAGCACATTCCGGAGCCATTTTGCAGCTTGCTTGTGCCTGTTCAGCGGCTCTGCCTGACTGCCTCTTTCTGGCAGGGATTTGGAACTCAAGGATATATATAACTAGGTGAATCGGGGGACAGCTGGGGGCTGGGCTGAATTGTGGAAGACAGTTGGGCAGAGTCAGACTGACTGTGTGGTGATGGATAGTGTGGAGGTGGTGGACTGCTGGACAATGTGGTAGTGGATAATGGGGGCCAGCAATATTGAGATGGACAGTGGGGGCCAATGTGGAGTTGGACAATGGGGCCAGAGTAGGGCTGGACATTGTGGAAGACAGCTGGGCAGACTGACTGTATGGTGATGGACAGTGTGGATGTAGTGTACTGAACAACATGGTAGTGGACAATGTTGAGATGGACAGTGTGGGGCCAGTGGGGCCAGAGTGGGGCTGGACATTGTGGAAAACAGTTGACAGACTGACTGTGTGGTGATGGACAGTGTGGAGGTGGTGGACTGGGCAATGTGGTAGTGGACAATAGGGTCAATGTTGAGATGGACAGTGGGGGCCATAATGGAGTTAGATAATGGGGCCAGAGTGGGGCTGGACATTGTGGAGGTGGACACACTGCATGGAGGTAGTGGACAATGGAGGCAAATGTGGAGGTGGTGGACAATGGGGGCCAATGTGGAAGTGAACAAGGGGGCCAATATGGAAGTGGACAATGGGGGCAAGAGTGGGGTTGGACATTATGGATGTGAACAGACTGTGTGGACGTGTTGGATAATGCAGGCCAATGTGGAGGTGGCAATGGGGGCCAAAGTGGAGTTGGACAATGGGGGCCATAGTGGGGCTGGACATTGTGGAGGTCAGGTGGACTGTGTGGAGGTGCACAGTGAAGAGTTGGACAATGGTGGTCCGAGTGGGGCTGGACATTATGGTAGTGGACTGACTTATGGAGGTGGGGGACAATGGGGGCCAATGAGGAGGTGGACAGTGTAAAGTTGGACAATGGGAGCTAGAGCAGGGCTGGACATTATGGAGATGGACAGACTGTGTGGAGGTGGTGGACAATGGGGGCCAATGTGGAGCTGGTGTACAATGGGGGGGGGGGGCAATGTGGAGGTGGTGGACAATGGGGGCCAATGTGGAGCTGGTGTACAATGGGGGGGGGGGGCAATGTGGAGGTGGTGGACAAGGGGGCACAATGTGGAGGTGGACAGTGTAATGTGTGGAGGTGGACAGTGTAGTGTGTTGAAGTAGACAGTGTGTGGAGGCGGATAGTGTGTGGACAGTGTGAGAAGGTGGGCAGGCTTGTTTTTAACAATGTAGATTTCTTCACAGCATGTTTTTTTTTTTGTTTTTTTTTTTTTAACAAAAATAAATAATTTAAGCTTATTGCTAGATAAGGATTAAAATAAGCTAAAATTGTATAGGGGTGATAGTTGTCCTTTAAGTGCAGCAGTAATTTACACCAAAGTCTTTTTAGGTTTCTAACTAAATACTGTCGGTGCAATGTTTACACATGTTGGTGTTTAACCTCATACCGATCAGAAGGGGAGAGTGCCCACTTATTTGAAACATAGGTGTGCATAGGAAAGCCACTAACAGTAAATATATATTGCTAATTTGTCTTTTTTATTGTGCAGGGATATTCTATAATGCCTCATGGAGTGCATAAATCAAAGAGGCCATGTGGATGCCAGCAAAGGAAAGCAAGAAAGGAAAGAAATAAATCCCTCGAAACAGTAGCTGGATCAATGCTCCAGTATGTTAAAAGGCCAGATGATGGTCAGGGTTCATCAAAAGACACTGCTTGTCAGTCTACAATTGATAAAGCGGATTCTTCTGCTGCGAGCATGCATTCTGCAGAAGAGCAAGAAGTAGAAATGGCAGAATTTGAAGCAAAAGAATGAGTGGAAATGGAAGAATTTGAAACAGAAGAGAGTGCTGAAAGGGATTCTAGCCATGATACTGTACATGAGATGGAGTCATGTTAAGGAGAAAGATTTGAAAATTTTACGTGATGATTCTTTCTGGGAGATACCAGTTCCAGATCATTTTCAGGTTGAAATCATCAAAAAGGGGAAGTGCTTTTTTCCAGAAAAAAGATGGGCCTTTCAGTGCTGCTGCAAGACAAAATGAAAAAACAAAGAGAGATATGCTCCAGCTTTCAAAAGAGCGGTTTTACAAGATGATGCCAAACAACAAGACATTTCTGTGGTCATGGATGGTTGACTCACTCGTCAGCAAGAATTTCTACTGTTTTTCCTGCGGACTGTAGCAGTAACGACAAACAGATACGACATCCAAATTTGTGACTGGGTTTCAGACGTGGTAGAAACTGAGCCCAAAAGTACAAAACAGTGAGACATCCGAAGAACACCTACATTGCCTTGAAAAGTGGAAAACATTGGCAGCAGGACTTAGGCTGCACAAAATATTTCTGCTATGGAAATGGGGAAGAAAAAGTGGAGGGACATCTTGCACAGATTGCTCGATATCACATTGCAGAAGTAGAATATGGCATTCCGTGGCCACAAGGAAGATGAATCTTCGTGGAATAAAGGGAACTTTGTTGAGATGGTTGAAATGCTTTCCAAATATGATCCAGTTCTGAAAAAGCTCCTGATGCGTTTAAAGCAGAAGCGGAGCAAATGTTAAGTAACAGTCTCTTATCTTGCACTAAAAACTCAAAATGCGTTTATAAGTGCCCTAGCAAATCATGTGAAGAAGATGCTTGTCAAGGACATTAAGTCTGCAGAATATTTTGGGATCATGTTGGACAGCACACCAGAAATACTGCATACTGACCAGATGTCTGAAGTAATCAGATATGTAAAAATCAGCAATAGGAAAGTGAAAGATGAATTTCTAGGATTTTTCCCTTTAAAGGGGAAAAAAGCTGCTGACCTAATTTCTGACATTATTAAAAGTCTGGAAAGTGATGGACTGGACATAATGATGTACCTCGCTCAAGGTTATGATAATGCTGCCACTATGGCTGGAATCTATGGAGGTGTGCAAGCCATTCCTAAGGAAAAGAACAGAAATACTATTTTTAATGGATGTGTGGGCCATTCTTTGAATCTGTGCGGTCAGCACTCTTTTTCTGAAAATGCATCATGTGTGACATTTTTTGGAACTCTTGAGAGAATGTTTTCGTTCTTTGATGCTTCCACCCATCGATGGGATGTGTTAATTGACAATACTGGAGTGTCAGTGAAAAGATTATCAACAACATGCTGAAGTGCTCATCATGCTGCAGTTCAGCCAGTGAAAGAAAAGGCTGATATGGTAGTGATGGCGACTGAAACACTTTGTGATCCACATGAAAATTTGGACACAAGATGTGCAGCACAAGGTCTTTTGCCTGTTTTCTGCAAATTCACATTTCTGTGCAACCTGTATTTCTGGAGTGATGTACTTCAAGAAGTTGATTTTATACAGCAGTACTTGCAAACTAAGGGCTTAGCTCCTGACATGATGGTGACAAAGCTAGAGGCATTAAGACTTTTTCTGCACGAGGAGTGCAGTCACCTAGTGGAGCATGCAATTGAACAGGCACTTTTAAAATCATAGGAATATGGAAGGGAACAAGAATGCGATGGTGGACTCACTTTGCAAGAAGAAAATAAGAGGGCAATGTCTGAGTGCATCGATCACTTTCATTCTGAACTGAAGATCAAATCAAGAGCCATCAAGGAAGTAGGAGTCATGAAAGTCAGTTGGCAAAAGGTATTGATTTCGATGAAGTGATTCAGAAGTTCGCAGCTTTGAAGGCCAGGAAAGGAAAGTTTAGTTGAGATGTTCAGTAAATGCTGCAATGCTTGTGTATTTGTTTCTGTTTATTTTTTTGGTATTTTATTTATGAGTATATTTCCTTATGCAATGGTCTACCTCTTCCACATTATTTGGGCCGTTATTGATTATGCAAACTTAATCCATTAATGTATCTTAGGTAACGGTAATATTAAATGTTGAAATGAACATAATTTTGATGTAGTTCTTAAAAGTTTTACTTTGAATTCTATTGTTTTCTTTCCAAATTTGCACTTAACCACAATAAATTATGTAAATACATTTGGACTGTGTGTATTTATTGTAATACAAAGGGGTCATTTTCATTTTGTTACTTGTTTATGTCACTATTATTGCCATTACATTCAGTTATCTAGAGGAATTATGATTTACAAGTAATGTTAGTACAAAAAACATTACTAAGGATTCTGTATGGCATGATACGGAAGGAGATCCAGGGGGGTGACACCATGAGTTACAGGACCGGGTGACACCAACCCTAGTGACACCTCTGCTAGAATCCACATTATCTTTGTGCAGATGCCACCAAATCTGTCGCTGTTCCCTGAGAGCATACAGGAAATGGCTTTATTAGTTCTCCAGAGGCCAAAAACATTAATTCATTCTCATTGCTATTAGAATTGCCCCCAGTGTGTGGGCTCTATCTAGATTTATACATTGAGCAATATGTGGAAATACAGGCCTAGCACATCAACTAATTAACATAAAGTGCTCTACTGTCACCAACAAATAGAAGCCAAATTTTCAAAAACTATATTAACCCCTAGAGGGGTGTGCAACACATTGCTTTGCAGGGCACTGCGCGCCCCAGAGGTCCTTAACCCTTTGAGTGCCAGAGGGATACACAATGCATTGCAAAGCATTCATTGCGTACTCCTCTGGCAGTCAAAGGGTTAATGGGTTAAGTTAAACACACACACACCAACATCTGCCATGTCCGCCTCCATGGACATCACATCCCGAGTTCAAGGAAGAGGTTATCTCTTGGAAAAAGCATAAGGGCTATGGTCATTTTAAGTATTACTACCACTTTAAGTTGACAGGCCCCCTTTAAGTTGCCTAGTCATTCTAAGCTACTGATCCAAGTCTCAGCGCTTCTACCCTGGATATAATGGCACTGATACACATCAAATAAATCAATACTATAATAGCAAAAATCACTTACATGCAGGTCATTACAAGCTTTAGAATCTGAGCCAGTAATATCACCTGCAGGCACTGTAACCTGCCCTGCACAGGGTTTACTTCTCTCATGAAATCTTTTCAGAGATTGGCTTATTTTTGCAAAATTTGCTCCTGAAGAAAGAGCAGAGCTCTGAAACATGTTGAGCTTTTGTGTTTAATAAGTTTTAACTTTGTTATCAACCACGCATTTGGAGATTGTATACACTGAAGAGATTTCTATGCAAGGCGGGTTACAGTTCCTGCAAGTGAGATTACTGGTTCAGATTCTAAAACCTGTAATGACCTGTATGTAAGTGATATTCATTATTAAACGTATTGATTTATGGGACGTTTATCAGCAACCACCATCTGTTCTTTGCATCTGTATCTTTTGGTGGGGTCTGGGGAGTACCGACTGCTTTTAGCAGAGTTTAATATTTGAGTGCCCTGGCTGTATGGTGAGGTCCTAGAGCGAGTGGTACAATCTACAATATAAGCACCCCTCTGTTTTTTCTATTTTCTAAAATTTGTATTAATTTAAATAGGATGTTTTACCCATTGAATGCTAGGGACAGGGCTGCCATCAAGGGGGTACAAGGGGGACTGGCATCCTGGGCCCAGGCAAGAAGGGGCAGAGAAAAGGCCTCTGTGGCAATTAATGGAAGGACATACATGTAGCAGAACAGACTGCATTAAAATGTGCAAAAGCAGGTGTCCCTTTCAACTTGCCTCATAGCTGCCACTCTGGATTGGCTGACATCTCCAGTCAATCATCCAAGAGCAGCATAGCACTTCACACCAGCTACAGAGGCAGGAGAGAGCCTGTCTATTAATATTCTTGGCCCCCTTTCAGCTAGTCTAGATACTTTGTGATGTTCCATGGCAGACATGATGTTCTTTCCTGGTTTAATTTCCAAAGGAGTCAATCAGCCAATCCCATGAAAGAACCGTTCAATGGTGAATCAGGTGACCACCTCCTGACTGACATCACATGCATCATGACTTCCAGACAAACCCTATGAGTGCAGGAGAGTGTATTAGGAACTCCAAAGGAGACCTCTGTGGAGAGGAAGCTTGGGAAAAGTGGACTTCAGCACTCAAAGGGTTGCTCACCTTTTCAGCAGGTCCTCTGTCTTAAGATTACCATTGATAAAGAAGAAGCCGCAGTGGGCAACTCCTAGGGAAAGAACTTGCCGAACAAGATTTTCCCCCCAGGGCTAAGAGGTCCTCCATAGCACCTGGAAACTGAGCTATCCACTAGGGAATGCCAGTTATACCACCACTAATGGTGGTATTCCATATCTAACAGAAAACAAAAAATAAGCTAAAACTATAGCAGAACTGTTCTCTTGCCTATATCTTCATCAAGGAACACATTTTACTGGAGAGGAAGTGGCTAAATGCAGCTAAGGTGAGAAGGCAGGCTCCACCCTGCATTCTCTTCAAGAACTGTTCCTGCCTACTTAAAGGAGCAATCGCCTACCCAAAGTTACCAGTAACCTATATTGGATGACAGAGAAAAGCTTTTTAGAAGTGAAAGTTCCCCTTTAAGTCCAAAGTGTGCTAATTGTAATATCATTATACTTTGGATCCAAGAAGGACTAACACATCATAAAGCATGACTATTAATACACGTTGGTCTTAGGTAGGAGTATGACTGACCCATGAACATGTTACTACCAGTATGGTAGGGACATGTTTAATGGTCAGTCCATCCTGCAATCAGTGCTGTATTGGTAGTGACATGTTTCTGGGTCAGTCCTATCTGGAAATAAAGTGCACTAATGGCAGAGAAATGTTTATGGTTCAGTCCTTCCTAGTACCACAGGCTAATATTTGCAGTGACATGGTTATGGATCAGTTCATTCTGGGAACACAGTATACTGACCACTTGAATGTTACAGAGATATACAAACACTCTGTGAAGCATCTCTAAAATCCAAGGCGTTAATGACAATTACATATTTTTTTGTAAAATTGTCTGCATTCCCATTTGGGGTCAGTCCTATCTGGAAATAAAGTGCACTAATGGCAGAGATATGTTTATGGTTCACTCCTTCCTAGCACCACAGGCTAATATTTGCAGTGACATGGTTATGGATCAGTTCATTCTGGGAACCCAGTACACTGACCACTTGAATGTTACAGAGATCTGCAAACACTCTGTGAAGCATCTCTAAAATCCAAGGCGTTAATGACAATTACATATTTTTTTGTAAAATTGTCTGCATTCCCATTTGGGGAAATTGTAGGCAGGACATGGCAGGTATTGTAGGGGCCTGCCAGTTTCAGTTGTCCCAAACCCAATAACTTCTGATGGTGGCACTGGCTCGGGAGGTCACCAAACATGATTTTCAATGCACTGAATGCCTTTCTAGCATCTGAGAGTATTTAAGGGAATGTATGTCCCATATGTTGTAGAACTGCACTGGTTTGCTTCTTGAACACAGCTCAGTGAGTTGCTGGACACTGCATTCATTATTACTACAAGAGCTCTAGATAGACTTTCTCTAATATTAATACTTGGCCATACATAAACACGTGAGGCAAACCAACACCTCCGTCAGGAATAAATTTAAAAACTTCTCATCCATTGAATTGAGATATTTTTTACCCCTGGAATTATAGTTAGGTGTTCCATTACACTGCTTCTCAATGTATAAGAGATATTTCATATTGAAGGGGTTAAAATCCCAATGAGACTTATGCTGAGACTATTATGCATGCCCCATGGAGCAGCTGGCTTGCCCCAGAATTGATCCACTGTTGTGAGGTGTCACACTTCAATGTAAAAAGGACGTAATTATTTTAATTCTGTTCAGAAGCCACCAAAAGAATGTTAGTTATCTTTACAAAATGAGTCAAAACTTTAAAGGAAAATGGACACCTTGTAATAATAATGCCCATTTAACTTTACTACGGCCAGGAAATCCTAAGGGCCCCTATGAATTTTGCCCTTGAGTCTTTACTGAAGAGATAACATCTGCTCTACTGTCAGTCCTGTAGGTCATGTCTGTGAAGGCAGACATGACCGTTGCCAGCAGGACCACAGGACCTGAAACGCTGCTCATAGTAATCCTACATCTATAAAACCAAAGGGGTGTGTGACACAATACTTTGCCATGCTTTGTGCATCCCTATGCAGTGATTGCCATGTCTGATAGGACTCATTTCAGATGTTATCTCTTAAACAATGGCACAAGGACAACAATTATAGGGGCATTAGGATTTTCTGGTCAGAGGTTATTATTAAGAGGTGTTTGTTCTCATTAAATGATGAACACTGTGATTAATTGCAGAATACTTACAATAAAGGCAATAACAGAAGTGTAGACAGAATGCCAGTCTGATAAGGCAGAAAGGTTCTTCACAAAATTTGTAACAGGTTTGGCACCTCTCTCTAATGACAAGGAAAAACACAATTTTAATCAATTTACCCATAGTGAACTTTCGGGAAACAATTTAGAATGCTTTTGGTGTCCAGCATGGGATGTGCCATGTAGGATTATTTACCGTATTTCCTCTAAGCACTGGCTCACAACAGGTTATAAAGTGTGTGTGTGTGTGTGTGTGTGTGTGTTTCCATTTACAGAACAAGTGTAAACCTAGCATGCTAGCAGTTATTGTTATTAGGGTGCACCAAATCAAGGACTCCATTCTGTAAGTGGGACAGAATAATTACACTATACTTACAAAGGAGGCTGAACTCCAAAATCATTCCTTCTAGAAATGTATGTACCAAACACCCACTCATACTAGCTACCAAAATCAAAATGAACCGATCTGGGTATTTCAATAACCCTTTGAGTGCCAGATAGGTATTCAACACACTGTAATGCACTGAATACCTCTCCGGCATGCAGAGAGTCAATCCAATTTTTAAAATATTAAGCGTTCAGTCAAATCTTTTTTAGTAAGATTCATTATTTTACAGGACTCGTAAAAATGTATTCTGTGCATATCTAACCATTATCGTTTATAAAGGCACTGTGTACTCTGAAGAGCTATAGATTTATGAATGATAAAAATGTTTGTGAGGTCAATGCTTACATGAGTCAGCAGACAGAAGGAAATGTGAAACATAAGTGGTTATGGGATAGTGGAGGTCATCACATAGGAAAAGTTGTACATGAATGCACTGTTGTTTAATGTGGCTTCTTAATATCAATATTTTCTAAGAAAATAATTATGACACCAGTCAATTGTCCCTATATTAAGTATGAAAATATGGGATAACTTTTTAGTCTCACAAAGAACCAAAATATGCCCAATACAAGACAGCTTTGCCTCTGAAAATAAATGTTACCTAATCACTCCACTTGCCTTCTAGGCCCCTGAATGCTCAAGAGATCTCAATTAAAGTTAGAAAGCAATTGGACCACTAGGGGGAAGTCTATGAGAGCAAATGACATCCTGTTTTCCACTGGATATCACTCACCAAGGTAAGGGCATGAGATGATTCCTGTTCCCTGTCCAAGTCCTTCCAATGACATTCTAATCTCTTGGGAACTAGAAGTTTCTACAATACACTGCAAAGTCCCAAGTAAACAATTACATTATCCTTGCAATAGTATTTCTTAAAGGAGAAGTAACACCTAATAATAACCCCCACCTACCTTGGTCACAAAATCCTAATGGCCTCTGGATATCATGAAATGGAAGCAGACATAGCAGTTGAACCAGGCTGAGAACATTAGTCTATTTATACCTTTAAAGGGATAGTAATGTGTCACAAAAACAGCAGCTCCAATTAATCTTCATAGGATTTGGGTCATGGAGAGTGTTATATCAATACTGTCAGAGTTGTAGTTCAAGAGTAATTGAATGATAACGTACCCCCTCCTGCCCCTTTTACCTAGTGTAAGCCACCTCTCCTCAGATATGGAATCAGGTCTCCTGACCGGACAGCTCATAACAAGGGACAATCTTCTTACTGTGAGAACAATTAAAACTCTGCCCCCCTTGACAGCTTTTTCCTTATGCTCACTGAAAATTGTCCCTTGCTGTGACCTGTCTGGTCAATCTTGCTGCTCTGAGGTGATCAGTGTTACATCAGTAAAAGGGACGGGGGGATATTTTATCATTCAGTTACTCTTCAACTAAAACTCTGACAGTAGTGAAATAACACTCTTCATGGCCCAAATACTTTTAAGATTAATTGGAGCTGCTTTTATTGTGAAACATTACTATCCCTTTAAGGATGAAACAATGCACTGAACACCCCTCTGGTCTTTAAACAATTCAAATCACTGTTTGGATAGGAAGCAGTCTTCGTCCTCTGGTCCTGCTAGCACCTGTCATGTCTGCCTCCGTAACCACGATACTATGCACGGACTGAAGATGTTCTTTCTTGATCACAGGCCCAAGAGGAACATTCATAGGGTCCATTAGGATTTTCTAGGTATACTAAGTTAAGTGGGGTTATTATTAGCTAGTTCCCAGGGCTGGATTTACATTCCAGGCTCCCCTAGGCAAGGTACTCAGGGCACCCTTAGCTCCGCCCATGGGCGCACCCCACTCCTCACTTGACCATGACGCCAGTCTCCTCCAATGTTTCCTGGCACAGAATATGCCTTTGGCTTACTACAAGCAAGGACATAAAAGCTTTAACCCCTTGGTTGCTAGAGAGATCTCCAACGCATTGCGGAGATTTCACTAGCATCCAAGGGATTAAATAATAGCCTGTAAAAGGATGTATAAGTTATTGCATGGTTACAGAGATTGCTCTGGCCCCACCCACAATACAGAATGTGGGTGTGGCAAGCACAGCTGAGGCTCCCCTCAAAATCTGGAGCTCTAAGCAAGTGCCTAGTCTGCCTATTGGGAAATCTGGCCCTGCTAGTTCCCCATTAAAACACGTGCACTATATTTTGTCATCACAAACACAATTTACTGAGAAAAGTAAACATAGTTAATTGTCAATACTCACTTAATCTTCTCATATTTTCAGTCAACCTAGAAGAAAGAGAGCTGCATATTTATACCAAGGAAAACAAACTGAGAGGGAATCCTCAGCTATACATCGATATACAGCTTTTGCTGTACTGAATACAAACACAAACGGCCACATACACAAAATCAAGTGCAGTTATTTTGGGGTAAACCAAGTGAACCATAGTAGAGAAATAAAAATACCCACTGATTTTAAGGGGAACTATATCCTATTAATACTGTTAATATGTGTCCTGAACAACTGGAAGTCCTCAGGTTGTGCAGCTCTGACCTACAAGTTTATTTTTCAGTATTTGATCTTTCTTTTAGTGTTTCTCTTTACAACCTGATAAAGACTAACAAAAACAGGTTACCCTTTTGATCCATTAAAGTCTAATGAAGCCTATAATTTTTTTTGAGGAGGTGCAACAGAGGCAGGTCAGAACAGAGGTCACTATAAACAGGAAACTGCACACAACACACAGACAGATATGCCTCACTGCGGTATAAGACAAATACTATTATGGGTTAAATAAGGCACTCAGCTTAAATTCACAAAATATTAAATATGTACCTATATTTCCTCTGTGTCCAATATACAGCAATGGCTGTGGGTGTTAGCTCTGCCTCCCAGCTGGTAGGACCAAATCAAAATTATAACTATCCGGTTCCTCCTACTCCCTCCGGTTATTTTGGTCTTACCAAATTGCAGATTGTGCTTACCACTCCCGTAAGATTCGGGATGCAAGCCACATGAAGGAGCCTCCGGCATTTCAGCTTGGAAAGCTCTGTTCCTGCAACCAAGCAAGGCTGGACTAGCCTTACGTTATTACTGCCGATAAAGCTTACCTCTCCTGTGAGGATTCCAGATGCAAGCTGCATTGAGGAGCTTCTTCTGTACTAGTGCCTCAATCTCTTCTGTGAACGGTGCTTTTCAGAATGGAACACACCATCTGTTTTTTTTTTTTACAAACAAACAAGTCTGGACCTCGCATTGGCCTCGGTTAACAGAGTCAATCTGGAAATACCTCTGTGTTCCACAGATGAACACATGCTGACTCGAAGCAGACTGCAGGTTCCAGCATTAAATGGCAACGGTAAGGAATTTATTAAGTATAGTCGTGTATTTACTTTGCAGTATTTATGTAATCCTGCTGATTCAGCAGGATCCTTGGATTAAGGACTATAAAGTGGTCCAAAGCGTGATTGTGCTATATATGTATATATAGTTTGCTGACCCCAAGCTTTATCATGAATGCATGGAAGTTACAGGTACAGATATTCCATCCCTATTCCATTCCAGTTACAGAGTGTGTGGGATGATGCATTTTCTCCAGGTAAGACGCTTTTCAATGCTGTCAAGAGTCATCTAGAAATGGGTTCATATTCACTGACTATCACGGTACCCGTGATTTCCGTGCCTGTCTGGTAGTCTGGAGTGGAGCGGCATGACTCTGACTCGATCCATCTGCGGACACACGTCATTGACGTTGCGCTTGCTATTTTATACTTCCTGTCAGTTTAGGGATTATGCTCCGCCTTGTGGCATCTGCTTTATAGCCTGGAAGTAAACTGGATCTAGTTGACCTTTTGTGGAGTTTCTGTGCTCATTCCTGTGTTGCTCGTCTGATCCTTGCTTTGCTTCTGTTACTCTCTGGTGTTCGATCCTTGGCCTGTTTGACGACTCGCTCCGGTTGTGACCTTTGGCTCCGTCTGACTACCTGATCAGTGTATGATTCTGGCTTGTCCGACTACCCTCTCTGTGCTGACCTTGGCTGTGGCTGACTACCCGATCCGGCTCCTGACTGTGGCCCGTCTGACTATGCTTTGTGCTAGTTATCAATCCTGTCTGACTACCACATGTACGGGTAGATCAAGGGCGCACTCATTTCCTTTGGCACTCAGCTACCAAGCTGGTAGCGTTGCAGTTGCTTCTGCTCCACCTAGTCTGTTGCCTCCTTTGTGTGCTACCTATCTGGCTGCCTATACTTGTGCCAGTACTCTGTTGCCTCCGCTCAGTCAAGCGGTTGCTCCTACAGGCAAGTGCAGTTTAGTCTCGGTCTGTGGCCTCCTCTCTGTGCGCTCCTACCAACTGCCTGAGCACTTACTCTGCTGACTGGAGTAGTGCTATTTGTAGATTGCCTGTATCTGCTGGCTATCCTCACTCAATTGTCCCCGCTGGGCATCACTACACTTTCAGCTCCCAAGAGCTCCAGCTGACATTCCCTTCTCTGGGGTTGTCTGGGTACGCTCCTGTGCTATCTCCAGCATCTCCTATCTGTGAGTAGCTCCAAGTTTGGTTCTATATACTTCGTACCTACATACCCTTTGGTGGTTCAGTGTCAGTTCTTGGGTAGTGGACTAGATATTGCCCTCACGTCCTTCTCCCCTTCGACTGGGGAAGTGTTTTGCTCTTTTCATTATTCTGATTATTTTAATAAACTGGTTAAATTCACTTGTCATGTGTTTATTTTGCCAAGTTTGTGACACTGACCCTGGAAAATGGACTTCTTCCAGGCTTTATCTGGATGAAAATGGAGTCTCAGAGGATTCTTATTATCTACATCTTCTGTGCAAGATAAAGTCGGCAGTAAGGAGGGAAGATGGTAGCATACACTGCATATCCATGTATGTTCCCCGTTTGAAATTAATTTATCTTCCCTTACATATATAGGGTATCTGCCATTACCAAAACCTTGATTTAAGTAAACTTTCTGTATCCCCTCCTTTGCTGAGGTTATATTTTCCTCTAATTTCAAAAGATGTCCTGGCTGTTTGGCCAAGCCTTGTTATGAATAGCTCAATAGCTCTTCATATTATACTCTCGTATATTGGTGCATTGTGATAAGATCTCCTCTTCATTGTCTTTCTGCCGAGTAAATAATCCAGTTTGTCTAGTTGTTCCTCATACACTAGCCCTCCATTCCTCCAAATTATTTTGTCACTTTTGTGGTAATTTCTTCAGTTTTAGAATATTCCTTGTTTTATTCTTCAGAACTGGCACCATAAACTGCCATACTGATGCTTGAAGATGACAGTGCTTTCATCCTGTATATAGTAAGCTTAAAGCTATCAATAAGACTATGGGTCTCACAGAGTCTTATAGAGCTGATTCTTATGGATGCATATTTTGGGACATAGGAAGACCTGTGTTTAGAAATGTTTAAAATGTATCCGTCCCAGGTAGACATATCATACTATATAATACCGTAGTAAGTTAGATTAAATAAGACAGAAGTCCATCAGGTTCAACTTTTGCCTCATTCCCTAGTGACATGAGCTTTTATAGTTTCCTGCTCCAAATAGTTTAGTCATTTCAGACCTTTCTGATTTACCTACCAATGTACGTACAGCCCTGTATGTTTCCTTTGGCAATAAATGTATCTAATCATCTCTTAATTCTAACCTTCCTGGATTAATCCACCTATATGGGATATGGCTATAGCTCAGATGTACCGGAAGCGATTATTTCTCCAGTGAGGCCTCCTTGTATTATTTAACATTGTTTACCCTTGCTTCAGTTTTATCTGTCTCAGCAAGAACAGCTTGTGGATTTAGGCCTGGTAGGCTTATGTGCCATCTCAGATCTGGCTAGTAACCCTTCCCTTTTTGGATAAGTCTTATTTGGTCAACAGTTGATTATTATCAGGAAATCTTCAGGCCGGTTGAGTTCTTTACTATGTAACGATATAAAAGTAACTAGTGTTTCCTCAAGACTGTGGACTCCAGCACCACATCCGATCAACCTTTCAAATTATGGAGGTGGTTTTCCAGTGCAGTTCCCTCAGTCACACAGATTTCAAGTAGGCATCCTCTTACTTAACTTAATCCATAAGAATATTGAGGGATGTGGAGAAGCAGGGTCTCAGCCATTAGGGTTTAATTTGACAGGACCATGATTATAAGTCCTGGAACATCAACACTGAGAGGGGGTTTGCTCAGTATCTTCCCATTTGAAAGATACAGGGGGTTTAGTTAGTTTAGGCATAGACTGCCTGATAGATCTCTAGAGCCTTCATGACAAATATATATTTCTAGCTTGCATACCATCTCATTCTGGTATCTGCGGGACTTAGTCTGTTGCTAAGGTTCCATAAACTACTATGCCTCTATCATTTTAGGTTTCTTCCTTTGTCCAGCCTCTGTTCCAAGGCTTTTACAAATTCGGCTCCTTTTCTAAGGATCATAAGACTACAAGGCATTCATATCATTCCTTTCTTGGACGACATCCTCATTAGGGAAAGAATGAAGTCTGATCCTATCACTGTGCCCGTGATTGCCGCCTTCTTGTGTCAGTTACCTGTAGGGGGCTCTCCATTGGCTGTCTGCCTTCAGCCTGCATTGCCTATTTAGACTGAGCCTGGGCACCCTTTGGTTGCGCTTTCGTGTTGTCTCTATGCTGCTCGCATCTCCATATGTTCCTGAGCTTCCTGGGCCCTTCTCTATGTTCCTGCTAACCTGAGATCATCTAGTTCCTGATTTACCTGTTCAGTGGTTTCGGTTTCCGTTCCTGATCCGGTTGGTGTTGCCATTGAGTCGCTGTTTCCTGCTACCAGTCCCCGCTGCCGTTCCTCATCCGGTTGACCGTCTGGAGTGCTGGTTCCTGTCTTCTCTGCTGGCTCCTTTTCCAGTTCGCCTTAGTCAGCTATTGTTCCAGGTCGCCTTGGCGACATTTCTACTCCTTGCTGGTTTGTCCAGTATGCGGGTACTGGTTCGCTCCACAGCCATCTGGTTGTTATTGCACGACAGTATTGTGTTCCAGTATGCGGGTACTGGTTTGCTCCACAGCCATCCGGCTGCTATTGCACGATAGTATTGTGTTCCCAGTACGTGGGTACTGGTTCGCTCCACAGCCATCCGGCTGCTATTGCACAATAGTATTGAGTTCCCAGTACATGGGTACTGGTTCACTCCACAGCCATCCGGCTGCTATTGCACGACAGTATTGTGTTCTCAGTACGTGGGTACTGGTTTGCTCCACAGCCACCTGGCTGCTGTTGCCTCTGTAGTGATTTGTATTTTCAGTACACGGGTACTGGTTCGCTCTCCAGCCACCTGGCTGCTATTGCCCATACGTGTTTGTGTCCCCAGTACGCGTGTACTGGTTTGCTCCACCAACTACCGACTGCTGTTGCACCGGTACAGTCTTGATTACAGTACGTGGGTACTAGCTCGCTCCTGTTCACCGGCTGCTGTCGCACCGGAAGAAATATTGGTCTCTCCAGTACAAGGTACTGGTTCGCTCCACTACAACCGAGCTCACTGTACCGATTTAGAAGTTACTGTGTCTCCAGTACGCGGGTACTGGTTCTCTCTATGCTGATGATAGCTGTCAAGTCCTAGGCAGCTCAGTTGGTTCTCCAGTACGCGGGTACTGGTGGTCTCCTGCATTCTTGGCTTGCCACTTGCGCTTATTCAGCCTCTGAATGTCATCTAGTGACTATTCTTGCCACCTAGACAGTCACTGAGGCTTTAGTGGTTGCCATCCATTTCATCTTAGGCTGCCTTGCCCGGTATATTGGTAAGGCCGGTAAAACCCTATTCCTCTTCGTACCATCTTGGGGTGCCTTACCCGGTATTGGCAAGACCGGTAGAGCCTTTATACTTGCCATTTGCTTAGGCTGCCTTGCCCGGTATATTGGTAGGGCCGGTAGAGCCAACTATCCTTGAGTACTAGTCCTGGCTGCCTTGCCCGGTATATTGGCAGAGCCTACAAATTCTCATTTTATCAGTCCCAGGCTGCCTTGCCCGGTACATTGGCAAGGCCGGTAGAGCCTGTATCGCTATTATCATTTGCTTTCTCTGTCATTGCAATATATATATGTATGAACGTGTATGTTACCCTATGCGGTTGTCTTTAACTTTTCAATAAAGCTGTGTTTTTACCTAACTTTGTGTCTGAGAGTCTTAACAAACCGTGACAGATCCTCAAATGCAAGCACTGTTTGAGTTACCTATCTAAGGAGGGATATAATTAGCGCCAACCTGATCACTCTCCCATAGGAACTGCTCTATTTGGGGTGTCCTATTCAACACGATCCAAGGGAAATGTTTCTGGCCCTTGCCTTTCCCCAGCCACAATTATATTGTGGTATGGGTATTACAGAATAGCCTTCATTTCAAAAGGTTGGAGTTAAGATGGGATGCTATCCCTCAAGCACTTTAAATTGTCTCAGAGTGCAACTCTTGAGATCTGATCAGGCAAGTCATTGGTGATCATATGTGTGTGTATCTGTGTATTTCTATTGATACATATGTATGTATGTATGTATATAAGTCTGTTTCTGTAGATATCTATACCAAGGCATATGGCCTTATGAGCCAGAAGGCACCCAGACCCATCTGAACTTGGAAGTGAAACAGGCTACGGCCTGGAAGGTACCTGAATGGGAGACTGCCTGGGAATTCCAGGTGCTGTAGGCTCCCTTAAGAAATCAAGACTTCTTGATACTTGTGAATAGATTACTGCACGATGGAGGTCTTACCCCAGCATTGTAAGGATTTAGGGTAATTTGCATACAGACCTAACAGCAACTTTAGAACATTCTAAGTGCAGAAATAATTCTTCTTGAGTTTGAGGTACAGGGAACCAGGGTTCCCTATGATTCAAATAAGACTGTAGTCTGTATATCTCTTCTCTTCCTCTAATACAGAGGTTGTCCAGAAATCAGAAGAGGCCAGTCCAATGTACTTTTCATCATTTCAGAAAGATTTCGGTTGCCAATCTCAGAAGTTCTTCCTCCAATTCCATTACCAGTCATCCAGAACCTACTGCCACAGGGGCCTTGGTTCTACCCAGTTCCTGTATTCTTGAAGCTGACAGCGTTTAAAGTACAGGGGCTTATCAGAGCAAGTTATAGATGCTATCTTCACTGGTTGTCTTTCCTCCATAACAATTTACTACAGAACAGGGTCCAGGGATGGATATCTTGACAGAGCCCTGTTATCCCAGAACGTTTCTTAGACTTTCCTCAGGAGGATTTTCAGAAGGGATTGAAACCTACACCTTTGAAGATTCAGCTCTCAGCTGTGTCCCCATTTCTTTTTGCAAACTCCTAGAACTCTCAAGAGATACATTTCTGCAATCACAAAGTTATCCCAGCATCAGGGAATTTATTCCCCGTGGGACCAGAACTTAGTATTAAGACTATTATAATTAGCCAACTTCTTTGAGCCTTTTGGAGGAGGTCTCCACGAAACTCTTAACCCTCAAGACCGCTCTGCTCAAAGGTTTTACATCTGCACGAAGAGTTGGGGAACTTCTGGCTATTCTGACCACACAGGGTGTTTTCATCATGTCATAGGTGTTCTTTGACCTAACCATACTTTCATTCCAAGGTGATGTCTGTATGCCATCTCAGCCAGGTAATTATCATTTCATCATTCTGCGCTATCCCTCCTAATGACAAGAAAGATCCTTATATCATCCTGACCTAGTCAGATGTCTACTGAATTATTTAGACAGAACAAAGGCAATACGTAAATAGAAGCACTGTTTTTTCATTTCTCTGGATTTTTAGAGGAACTGCAGCATCCAAACCGTCCATCCATAGATAATCCATGACTGCTACAACGTGACTTCTAAGCCAACCAATAATATGCCTCCTGTAAGATGAGCCACATTCTACAGGAGCTATATTGACAACCTGGGCATTAAGGCAGTAGCTACACCAAATGAGCTCTGTTACCTAGTCGTCAGTTTACACTTTATTATGCATTATCATGGTTCTTCTGGACTCAGCAGATGCCAGATTTGGCAGTAAAATGCTGGAAGCTGCACTTCCTGTCAAAGGTACATCTTGTTCCCTCCCAATGTTTTGAGGCATGCTTTGGTAAGTCCCACAGTCATTGCCGTGGATTGGACACAGTGGAAAAGGTGAAATTTACTCACTGATATTTTGTTTTCCTCTGTGTCCTCTGTGCCCCTCCCTTAGGGCACGGTATGTATCATTCCTGTCTTAGTCCGTATGATCTTGGTATATAGTTACCTATGCTTTAAGATGTATCTGTTATTTTACATTGTTCTGGTTACTAACCTGTGGTATTTTACAGCTTGGACAATAGTATAACTGGAGGAAGTAGGAGGAACAGGATATTTATAATTTTGCTTTGGTCCTAACACCAGCTGGGAGGCAGAGCTAACACCCACAGTCATTGCCGTGGAAAGACACAGAGGAAAACAAAATATCGGTGAGTAAATTTCACCTGATCAGTATGCTATGGAATAATAGGATTTTAGTCTTACCTGTTAAATCCTTTTCACTTAGTCCATACAGGTCACTGGTACTCTGGGAGGCGTAAGTCCCCTTTAATAGGCAGGAACAACTATGCAAATGATTTGCAAGGGGCGGAGCCTCCCCTCTTACTTAAGCCACCTTCTGGCCAGAGCCACTTTAGATTGATTTGAGACCCTAAAACTGACCTCAGGTAAGCAAAAAGAAAGACTCCTGTGAGCATGCCCGAACGGTCTCCCACTGGATGCCACAGGAGAGCCAAGACTGGTCCCTTGACAGGGTGGGAGACCAGTGACCTGTATGGACTAAGTGAAAAGGATTTAACAGGTAAGACTAAAATCCTATTTTCACTGTCGTCCAATACAGGTCACTGGTACTCTGGGATGTACAAACATTGAGCTGATCCAGAGGCGGGAAGTAAGGCAAGGACCAGGCGCAAGGCCCAAGTCACTAGAACTGCTATGACCAGTTGATAACATAGCCCAAACTGTAAGTGTCAACGGACACCAACCAAGGGAACAATCCCTGAACTAACACAGCACACGGAACTAGAGCCAACCGGGCTCAACAGTAAGGAAGCACTAAGGATCACAGAGCGGAAGACCTACACAGGCAAGACTGCCTCCAGGACCTTCCTTCCAAAACTGGCATCAGCCGACGCCAGTACATCAACTCGGTAGTGCTTTGAAAAAGTGTGCACAGAGGACCAAGTGGCCGCTCTGCACAGTTGAGCAGCAGAAGCTTGATTCTTGTAGGCCCAAGAGGCCCCAATAGATCTGGTGGAATGGGCAGTCACCCGGAAGGGAACATGCTTATTCCTCAACTTATAGGCTTCACGGATGGTAGCCTTAATCCAAGAGGCAATGGTAACTTTGGAAGCCGGTCTCCCTGCCCTAGGCCCCTCAGGAATGACGAATAGAGCGTCAGACTTCCTGATAGACTCGGTGCGATGAACATAAAACTTGAGGCAACGCACCACATCCAACAGATGGAGATCTCTTTCCTTGTCAGATGAAGGATTAGGGCAGAAAGAGGGAACCACAATCTCCTGATTGATGTGAAACTCGGACACAACCTTGGGTAAGAATTCCTTGGTAGTGCGAAGCACAGCCTTATCCTTGTGGAACACCAGGTAAGGAGGTTTACAAGACAAAGCCTGTAACTCTGCCACCCGGTGCACTGACACAATAGCCAAAAGGAAGGCCATCTTCCAAGTCACAAGACGTAATGGAATGGAAGCCAAGGATTCAAACGGTGGTCGCGGTAGAACTCCCAGCACCAAATTGAGATCCCACTGGGGAGCAGGACTCTTAAAGGCAGGTCGAACATGAGTCACACCTTGGAAGAAGACTTTCACATCAGGAAGGACAGCAATCCTTTCCTGGAAAAACACAGACAAGGCAGAAGTCTGAACTTTGAGGGAACTCAGACTGAGCCCCTTATCCACACCGTCCTGCAAGAAAGCCAGGACAGTGGGAAGATGGAAGTCAAGGGACAACTTCTTGTCAGAACACCATGTCACGAAAGTTGACCATATGCGATGATAGATCTTGGAAGACACAGGCTTACGAGCACTGAGCATAGTCGATACCACAGAAGGAGAAAAGCCTTTCTTTGCTAGAATCGAGGATTCAACCGCCATGCCATCAAATGGAGAGAGTGAACATCCTCCTTCCACAGATACCCCTGAAGAAGTAGGTCCGGACGGGCTGGAAGTGGGATCGGATCCTTCACTGACATGGCCATCAACTCCGGAAACCAGGACTGGCGAGGCCAGTTTGGAGCAATCAGGATGACAGGACAACGTTCTCTCTTCAACTTCTGGATAACTCTGATCAATAGAGGAAGAGGAGGGAAGATGTAAGCCAGGGAGAAGTCCCAAGGGATCGACAAGGCATCCACTGCTAGAGCAAGGGAGTCCCTCAACCGGGAGCAAAACACCGGTACCTTCCTGTTGTGTCTGGTAGCCATCAGATCCACCACAGGCATCCCCCACCGTTGAGTGAGCATGTGAAACACCTCTGGGTGAAGAGCCCATTCTCCGCTGTCGACGGTGTGACGACTGAGGAAGTCTGCCATGACGTTGTCCACGCCTGGAATATGAACTGCAGAGATGACAGGCACGTGATCTTCTGCCCAAGACAAAATATCCTTGACCTCCCACCAGGCGGAACCGCTTCTTGTGCCGCCTTGCCTGTTGATGTAAGCCACCGCCGTGGCGTTGTCGGACTCCACTCTGATCGGAAGACCGGTCAATTGAGACTCCCAGTGCCTCAGGGCCAGCCGGACAGCTCGAAGTTCCAGAACATTGATGGAGAGCATGGATTCCTCCAGACCCCATTTCCCCTGAGCACTGAAGCGACCCCAGACTGCACCCCAGCCCCGAAGGCTGGCATCCGTAGTGACTGTGGTCCAAAGAGGAACTAGAAAGGATTTCCCTTTCAGGAGATGAGAGAGATCTAACCACCAGTGCAGACTCGACTCGACATGAGGAGGAAGAGAAACAGACAGATGTTGATGATCTGGATGATTCTTGCACGTCTGGATCACGAATCTCTGAAGATCCCTGGAGTGGGCCATGGCAAATGGTACTGCTTCGATTGTGGAAATGAACTTCCCCACTAAGGACGACAACTTCGGTACTGGAATCTCGTCCATGTCCAGAATCCCAGCCACTCTGACGGCTATCTGGTGAGCCACGTCCTCTGGAAGAAACACCATGCATTGGCGAGTGTCGAACAGGAGACCCAGGAACAGAAGCCTCTGAGATGGAATCAAGTCCGACTTGTCCAGATTCAGGATCCAGCCATGACGGTTCAGGGTGTGCATGCACATCTGTAATTGCTGGTGGAGAAGCTCCGCTGAGGAGGCCTTCAGTAGGAGATCGTCCATGTAGGGGGTCACTCTGATCCCATCCTGATGGAGCACCGCTATCAAGGAGCCCAACACCCTCTGGAAGACCTGAGGGGCTGAAGTCAGCCCAAAGGGGAGCGCTGCAAACTGAAAGTGTCCCCTGTGGCAGGCAATCCTGAGATACCGCCTGCTCTCTGGATGAATAGGGATGTGAAGATAAGCATCCTGAAGGTCCAGGGAGGCAAGAAACTCCCCTGGAGACATTGCTGCAATCACAGAGCGCAGGGACTCCTGGCGGAAGTGGGAAGTCACCACATAGGCATTGAGATCTTTGAGATCCAAAATGGGACGAGCTCCTCC
This sequence comes from Rhinophrynus dorsalis, assembly GCA_037306005.1. Classification (NCBI taxonomy): domain Eukaryota; kingdom Metazoa; phylum Chordata; class Amphibia; order Anura; family Rhinophrynidae; genus Rhinophrynus; species Rhinophrynus dorsalis. The sequence continues at coordinate 292,230,737 of CM074721.1, forward strand.
GTCCTTTTTGGCTACCACAAACAGGTTGGAATAAAATCCTGAACCTGTGTCCCCTTGAGGAACCGCCTCCAGGACCTCTTTGTCCAAAAGATCCTGAATAGCGTCGTCGAACAGACGCCTTTTTGTGGGTTCCTGAGAAGGACGAGTAAAATGGAACCGAAAAGGAGGAAGGGAAGAGAAAGGGATCCTGTATATCTCTGACACCACCTGAAGAACCCATGGGTCCGCCACTGACTCCTCCCAAGTCCGGCGAAAGATGCGGAGACGACCGCCTACAGCCGGATGCGGACCCGGGTTCGGCGAGTCATGCCGAAGCAGTCTTGGAGGTAACTTTGGGCTTCCAGGACTGTTTGGGCTTGGAGGAGGAGCGCGTAGTGGGAGGACCCGTTTGGGCCGAGGAGCGTGTCTCAGTCTGAAAGGAACGAAAGGACCGATTGCGTTTGGCTGGAAACTTTTTCTTAAAGACTGAGGGTAGAAGAGTACTTTTACCGCCAGTAGCCTCACTGATCATTTCTTTGAGCTCAGACCCAAAAAGCAAATTCCCCTGAAAGGGCAATGAAAGCAAGGCTTTCTTAGAGGCTGTATCAGCAGACCAAATTTTCAGCCAAAGAGCGCGTCTAGCCACCACAGAAGAAGTGGAGGCCCTCGCCATCATGCGCACAGCATCAAAAGCAGCGTCAGCAACATAGTTCTGAGCTTCAGTGATATTAGCAAGAAGCTGCAACTGTTCAGATACCGGCGCATCCTGGCGAACTGCTTCAGTCAGTCGTTCAGTCCAGGCCGCAATAGCTCTATTAACCCATGCCACAGCAAAAGTGGGGCGCATGGCTGTGCCAATGGAGGCAAAAATAGACTTAAGAGAGAGCTCTAGTTTCTTATCCGTCCAGTCCTGCAAGGCAGAGGCATCTGAGACAGCCAAAGCGGTAGATTTGGATAGTCTAGACACAGGAGCATCCACTTTGGGAGGATGAACCCATTTTGCCAGCTCCGCCTCAGGAAAAGGGTAAAGTTTAGCAAACTTTTTGGAGACAGAGGAAGACCTATCAGGATTCTTCCATGCCTCAGAGACCAGACGGGCAAGAGTAGGGTTAGTTGGAAAACAAACAACTGGTTTAGATGGCTTTTTCTGAAAAACATCAGTAGGATCATAAGTGGATTCCTGAGTCAGAGGAAGGTTGAGCGTATTCAGAACCGCTCTGATCAGACCCTCAGCCGAAACTTCAGGGTCACACTCATAAGGGTCCCCAATGGACCTGTTAGATTCAATAACAGTACGTTCCTCAGCATCAGAATCCTGTAAGAGTTCTTCTTCAGAAGAATCAGTGATATCAGGAGCTCCCTGTGGCTTAGGCAGGGAGGTCCTGATAGTAGAGGGGGTCTGCCAGACCTGGAGAGCCCCCTGTATCTGAGAGGGAAAGAGTTGAAGCGTGGATCTAAGATCCCTAGTGGCAGCTTTAAACTCCCTCACCCAAGATGGCTCAATAGCGTGGCTGGGAAGCCCAGGGTTGCTATCTTGACCAGTACAATTAGGGCATAGATCCCCCACATTATCGCCATCCAGCCCAATGTGGCAAGAGGAGCAAAACGCCATGGGGGCAGCAGACCCCCCATCCTCCTTAGACTTGGGTCTAGCCCCTAGCTCCAGTGAAGTAGACATGCTCACAGCGTCAATATACCCCACTAATAACACTATCACCCAGAAAAAGTGTAAAAGATTAAAGTTTCACCCCAGAAATGTTCTAAAAACGGACTTATCTGGCCAGCGAAGGGTTAATCTGTTGAGGAGAGAGAAGGCTCGGTCCCTGCGTAGTGTACTCGCCTAGGAAAAGTACCACAAAATGGCGGCCGTCATGACAGCCAATCAGAAACGAGCGCGAACCAAGCGCTCATGGGAAATGTAGTTTTTCCTTACAAGTAGCCCAAACAGTGCCCGAAGTCCCCCTGAACACCCCACATAAATAAAACACATTCCGGATGATAGAGCAGGAGCCTAGCATTAAAATGAGCCCTCTCTGAAGTTGCTGTGACAAGCGGTTCCAGAGATATGTCCCACACTGTGAATTCTCATAGAGAGTAAAGGAGCCCTTGCGTCTGAGCGGGAAAAAGCCGCGCTTAAAGGCGCGGAACACCATTTTTATTAAAGTTTAGTAAAACATTAAAAAGTGCCCAAACAAGCATGAAACACATGAGAAACAGAAATAAATGAATACTCAAAGCTCCAAAACCCAGAGAATACCACATAAATTGCATAAAACAGTAATAATGCAATAGAAACACCCTATGAGTGCTGGAGTGTATTAAAACTCCCAAATACAAGCCCATCAAAGGGACACTGTGGGGACAAGTGGACCTTCAGCACTCAATGGGTGACTCACCTTCCTTGCTGGACTTCTGTCTTCAGGTGACCATGATAAGGAGGGAAAGAACCAGAGGTAAATTCCCCAATAGGGGAGCTGCTTAACACAAGCTGTCCCCTCTTCAGGGCATAAGGTCCACAGAAAATCCCTGGAAGCTGCACCAGCCACTTTAAAGAGGGCAATTCACAGCCATGGTCACCCTCCTAATGGTGGTATTCCATATTTGAATAAAAAATAATAAAATACTAAGATGCATAGATGTTCTCTACCTGGTGTGCAAGCACACCAGGAACAAATCAATCTAAAGTGGCTCTGGCCAGAAGGTGGCTTAAGTAAGAGGGGAGGCTCCGCCCCTTGCAAATCATTTGCATAGTTGTTCCTGCCTATTAAAGGGGACTTACGCCTCCCAGAGTACCAGTGACCTGTATTGGACGACAGTGAAAAAAACTTAGAGCCTGCTACCACCCCTACAGATTAAAGTGTGCTTTAATCAGAAGAAACAGAATGTGCAAAACAAAAACAAAAAAATGACAGGAGAGTGCTCAAAATATCTTAATATACTAAAATGAATAATACTTTATATAATATATTGCATGTTGTGAATTTTATATTAGATCGATCTAATATAGGGTATATAAACCTAAAGTTAGTGATCACTTGAAACTGTAAAACAAAAACCTTCTATAAAAAAGCATATATATATGTTGCAAGGTAGATCGCAACAAGAGTGGTGGGCCACTCAATGAGATGTGGTAATGTTCAGTGTTCTATTTAATCTGTTTCCAGATGCACTGGTGTGTAGTGTAAAAGTTTATACATAGGAGTGTGGTAACTGGAATCAGTGTACATTATTTTAAAGCTAACGCTCAAGTCTCCAGGTCTGATCTTGTATACCAGTTCCACAATTCAATGCTGGAAACAATATTTCTTTGCAAGTGAGGTGCCCGTAGTGGGCAGCGGTACATTGCAGTACCGCTAGAGGTTCAGTAGACAACCTTATAGTTGCAATGTCCAGTAGTCTTGGTTCTGGATCGGATAAAGGTAATATGCTGTTCCACTCTAATACCACACAGTCAGTATGTATCCTCCAATGTATAAAATAGAATATCAAGCAGCAGTATATAATATATATGACCAGCTCCAACGCGTTTTGTATTTTAGCAATACTTCTTCAAGGAATAATAACATAGAGGCATGCGAGCACAGAGAAACCTGAACGCATAACACACACATACCTTATACAGCAGTCAGGCATATATAAGTTAACTTGTGAAACAAATATAAGTGCTAAATATTCCTAGGTCATTGTTCCCCTTTAATTTAGCAGAAGGATTAGCCTAGATAGTTGTCCATAAAATATCAATAATGTACTAGTTACTTTTATGTGCATTTGATTTCTATAGTAGTCAACTGTTATTTGTTTCAGGCAACAATCTCATAAATACTACTAAGGCCAACAAGCTATTCAGGTCTACTGAAGCCCATTGTTTGTGGAGAAGAAGTGTGAGCTAGAGGCAGACCTCAGAGATCACTATATACACAGGAACCTGTAAATTATTCATAACTACACAGACCCACCTCACTACACTATAAAGGACTCCTACCTATGTAAACCAACCTGTTAAATTAAGAGATACTTATTCCTATGGTACAATTCTCCTTCAAATTGGTCTTTTAACCCAATTAATGCTAGAAAGGGCACCAACGTGGAGACTCTCTAGCATTCAAGGATTTAAAAACTTCATTTAAATCAGTGGGAATTTGTTTGTCCTCTACACTGCACTTGATTTGCCCAAGATTGCTACTCTTGTGTTGGAGACTTTTGTAGCATTCAAAGGGTTTAAAAGACCGATTTAAATTAATGGAAATGTATATGTCTCCCCTATGGTCACTTGGTATACAGCAGGCTGGATCTTTTATTGTTTACACATAACAGCTATAATTCCATCAACAGAAAGTGTTTGTGTGCCAGTTCACACTACCTTCTAGCACTTAGAGGCTCCTCTGTTTCCACAGTGCTTTCTTCTGGCTGAAAGCGGAAATCCTCAATGTACTCTCCAAACTTCTCATAAAACCACTTTTGAACTCTGGAGCACACTGTTTTATTTCGCTGTTTGTCTAAGGGGGAGAAACATACAGGTTAACGGACAATAAACAATGACTTTCAGGGACATCTAAAGGACAAACCTGAAAATGACATAAATCACAATGTATTTTTCCAGGAAAAACATTTTCTAAAGAAATAAACATCTGCTCGAGTATGACTCCGTTCTAAGTCATAATGGAAAAAATGACAGTGCTTCCAAACAATCAAGAAACAACTTTTCAAGGGAAAAAAAATTACATAAATTTAATAAAAAAGGACATTCTTTCACACAACATAAGAGATTAACTGTTTAACCCTTTGAGTGCAAAGCAATGCGTTCTGTACCCCTCTGGCACTCAAAGGGTTAAGGACCAGAGGTGGTATGCAAAAGTGCCTTACAAACCCCACTGTTCCTTAAAGGGTTAAACAACTACATTCATCATGGGATCTTTTAAATAGGGTTTATAATGGGAAAAACATTGTTTTTGTTTATATTTTGATTTATTTAGAACATAAATATTTTAACTCATTAAGTGCCAGAGGGGTACAAAAACCATTGCGTACCCTTCTGGCATTCAAAGGGTTACGGTTTGTTTCTGCTGTTTGCCAAGAAATTATGTCAGTTATTTTACTGAGATTAGCACCCGCTTCTCTTGAATTTAGAAAAGGTGCCATTTTATCTCAGCCCATTTACAGAAAACCATGGACAATCGCTCCCTGAATCATGAATGCTGTGGGACTTGGAGCCCTGGAAAAGGCAGGAATGGCTGCTCCCTCAACAGTGGCGTAACTAGAAGCCACCGGGTCCTTGTGCAAAAGTTGCCATGGCCCCCCCGTTGGCCATCTCCACTGGACACTTCCACAATGCTCCCAATCTCCACATTGCCCCCCATCATCTCCACATTGCCCCCCAGTGTCCGTTTCCTACCTCCCTGGTGGCCCAGTGGCATGGCAGACCTCTATTCTACAGGAGCTCCTGCGTGGTCTTCTCTTTAGTAATGCAGAACAGTGGGAGATGAAGTCATCTCCCAGAGCTCTGCATTACTAAAGAGCCGAAGAAGGTGTTTAGCTGCTAGAGGTCTGTGCCGAAGAAGGTGCTCAGCTGCTAGAGGTCTGTGCCAAAGAAGGCACAGACCTCAGCATGTTGCGGGAGCTGGGCGGAGGGTCGCAGGGGGCGGCCGGGCCCCTGGAGTGATGGGCCCAGTTGCAGTGTGACCCCTGCGACCCCTATTGTTACACCACTGTCCCTCAAAGCATATGTAAGACTAGATTTTAGACTTCAGAAAACAAATAGAGACATTTTACATATGCTAACATGAATTACAGGACATTTAAGTATATATAACTCAAGGGGGAGAGATGCACTATATTGCGATAAAGAGGCAATGAAGTGGAGACATCTCATCCAGTCACATAATTTCTACAATTTGTATGTTATTCTATGGACTAAAATTTCTGCAGCTTTGGAAATTTTACTGCATAGGCTCTATAGCAGTGGTTCTCAACCTGTGGGTCGCGACCCCTTCGGGGGTCGAATGACTATTTGCCTAAAAACCATCAGAAAATTGTTTTTTTGTCTATTTTAATTTGTAAAACCCGTAATTGTCCGGGAGACCGGGACTGACAGCGCAGGCGCGCAGACAAGATGTCTGCGCTGGTGCCTGGCTTCTGGACTCGGAACAGTAAGGATTTCTTTATAACAGAGTAATTCAGTAATTACAGCGATAAAGGAGCAACGAAAATAATTTTACTGTTAGGGGTCGCCACAAATTGGGACATTTTATCAAAGGGTCTGGGCACTAGAAAGGTTGAGAACCGCTGCTCTATAGAATCCCATAAGAACTGGAGAAGTGATATCACTGGAGAAGGCATCTCCACTTTATCATCTCTTTATCATACCTTAGTGCATAACCACCCCCCAGGCCATTTCCAGTTAGTGTTATTTTAAATCCATGTGAAATAATGCACTGCACAGTACCCTGGTCCTGAAGTGGGTAATAAAACTTAAAAACAGAAGAACCTTCAAATTCTGTAGAAGCCATAATCTTCCTTGCAACCAATAATTTCTCTGTTCCGTGGGAAACAGTGAAACCATGCCAAAGACATCCTTCTCAGGTATTCAGACACCAGTACCATGCAGTCTAAGTGGCTGCAAGGCCCCCCAGTAACAAGGAAGATCATCCTAAACTGCTCTGTACAGTGGGGGAAAAATTATTTGATCCCCTGCTGATTTTGTATTTTTGCCCACTGACAAAGAAATGATCAGTCTATAATTTTAATGGTAGGTTTATTTGAATAGTGAGAGACAGAATAACATCAAAAAACTCCAGAAAAATGCATTTAAAAAAAAGTTAAAAATTGATTTGCATTTTACTGAGTGAATAAGTATTTGACGCCCTATCAGTCAGCAAGATTTCTGGCTCCCAGGTGTGTTTTATACAGGTAACAAGCTGACATTAGGAGCACTCCCTTAAAGGGAGTGCTTATAATCTCAGCTTGTTACCTGTATAAAAGACACCTCTCCGCAGAAGCAATCAATCAACCAGATTCCAAACTCTCCACCATGGCCAAGACCAAAGAGCTGCCCAAGGATGTCAGGGACAAGATTGTAGAACTACACAAGGCTGGAATGGGCTATAAGACCATCTTCAAGCAGCTTGGCGAAAAGGTGACAACAGTTGGTGCTATTATTCGCAAATGTAAGAAACACAAAATAACTGTCAATCTCCTCGGTCTGGGGCTCCGTGCAAGATCTCACCTCGTGGAGTTTCAATGATCATGAGAAAGGTAAGGAATCAGCCCAGAACTACACGGGAGGATCTTGTTAATGATCTCAAGGCAGCTGGGACCATAGTCACCAAGAAACAACTATGCTGTGAAGGACTGAAATCCTGCTGCGTCCGCAAGGTCCCCCTGCTCAAGAAAGCACATGTACAGGCCCATCTGAAGTTTGCTAATGAACATCTGAATAATTCAGAGGAGAACTGGGTGAAAGTGTTGTGGTCAGATGAGACCAAAATCGAGCTCTTTGGCATCAACTCAACTAGCCGTGTTTGGGGGAGGCGGAATGTTGCCTATGACCCCAAGAACAACACCCCCCCCCCCGTCAAACATGGAGGTGGGAACATTATGCTTTAGGGGTGTTTTTCTGTTAAGGGGACAGGACAACTTTACCACATCAAAGGGACGATGGACGGGGCCATGTACCATCAAATCTTGGGTGAGAACCTCCTTCCCTCAGCCAGGGCATTGAAAATTGGTCGTGGATGGGTATTCCAGCATGACAATGACGGCCAAGGCAACAAAGGAGTGGCTCAAGGAGAAACACATTAAGGTCCTCGAGTGGCCTAGCCAGTCTCCAGACCTTAATCCCATAGAAAATCTGTGGAGGGAGCTGAAGGTTCGAGTTGCCAAACGTCTGCCTCGAAACCTTAAAGGGATAGTAATACTTCGTTTTAACTTTATTTTATTTTGTAGGCATTAAAAAAATATGAAGAATGATATAAGTCTTATCTCTCAAACCTTTATGGTTTTAGAGATATTCACAAGCAAAGTTTCTCCCTTCCGCCCCTTTTACCTAGTGTAAGCCATCTCTTCTCAGATGTGAATCTGGTTGTAAGACCAGACATATAACAGCAGGGGACAGTCTTCTTACAGTGAAAACAATGAAAGCCCTGCCCCCCTTGACAAGCTTTTCAGGTTTTTCCCTTATCTTAATTGAAGATTGTCCCTCTCTGCAATCTACCTGGGCACCTCCCTTCTGCTCTGGCTGAAAAGTGTTACATCAGAAAAAGGGGCAGGAGTGGGACACTTTGTCATTGAATTACTCTGGAACTACAACTCTGACAGAATTGAAATAACACTCTCCAAAGTCCAAATACTATGATGATTAATTAGAGCTGCTTTTATTATGAAACATTACTATCCCTTTAATGACATGGAGAGGATCTGCAAAGAGGAGTGGGACAAAATCCCTACTGAGATGTGTGCAAACCTAGTGGTCAACTACAAGAAACGTCTGACCTCTGTGATTGCCAACAAGGGTTTTGCCACCAACTACTAAGTCATGATTTGCAAAAGGGTCAAATACTTATTTCACTCAGTAAAATGCAAATCAATTTATACCTTTTTTGAAATGCGTTTTTATGGATTTTTTGTTATTCTGTCTCTCACTGTTCAAATAAACCTACCATTAAAATTATAGACTGATCATTTCTTTGTCAGTGGGCAAACGTGCAAAATCAGCAGGGGATCAAATAATTTTTTCCCTCACTGTACCTTTTCAAAAGGTATTTTGAACACAAGAAAGGTCAAACAAGTCACACGTGCTGGAAAAAGAATTAAGAAGCTATTAACTACAAAAATATAAAATTAAAAAAGGGTAGGCAATGAAATGTAAAGTGCTGAAACTGGGTTTGATCTTATTATTTAATTATACACCTTGTATTAAATAACTGAACCCTTTGAGTGCCAGAGGGGTACGCAGCACATTGCTTTGCAATGCGTAGAGTATCCCTCTGGCATTCAAAAGGTTAAAAAATTATTGGGATTATCCTTTTCGTTGGTTGTATTCAAAGTAGGTTTCCAATGCACTAGACACTTTCCAAATATCCGATAATAACCTCTGATCTTTACTGTAGGGTTTTCATGCCAGATAATTAAAGGGTACTCGCACACTGCTGGCACATTCTACATTCACGTTTTATTTCAGTGCAAAGTTTAAGCATTTGAGTTTACAAAGTTTTCATGGCCAGATGTTATGCTGTTTGTGGAGAGGTTTGTTGGCAACTCCAGGCTTCGCATAGACAGCAATATCAAAAATGATGGCTGGTCACAAAAAAAAAAAAAAAAAACCCTTTTTTTTTTTTTTTTTTTTTTTTTTTAAACATACAAAAGATGTTCCTTATAATAACTTCTGGAAGAAGCATCTGACAGCAGCAGAAACCACCCAATAATATTTATTTACTATTAAGGGTTTAGTATCATTTTGGCCCTTTGAGTGCCAAAAGCAATTATTTAATTCCTCTGGCAGTCAGAGAATTAACGTATACTAACACTTTGGGGGCCAGTGGGGTATCCATCCATCTGTATCCTTCAATACTTGAATGACAAAAGACCTTTAAAATGTCTGGTGTGCCGTGTCAGAATTAACATGATTATATTTGGGGGGAATGTAAGGGTTAACCAGGTGCAGACACACCTTCCAGTTCTTTCTAGGGGTATATTATCTGCAGTGTTCCTCTTTAATCCTGTTAAAGTGTATTTATTACCTTAAAGGAAAATAATGGCCTGTCCCCCATAGGTCAGATTGACCTGAAAGAGCCATCCCTTCCCTGATTCCAACAGTATCAACTATGTACTGTACATCTATCAAATTATTACATAACTAGTGTAAAAGCCCATGTATACATTCTGTGCATTCTAGCAGTGTATACTGCGCATGACTGTATCGGACAAACATACATCTGGCCTGCGTTCGGCCAGTCTGTACTGTGCATGGCCTGCGTTCCTGCATTCGGGCAGTCTCTACTATGCATGACTGCATCGGACAAACATACATCTGGCCTTTTATATTATAGGATTATAAAGTCACATGTCCACATGCCCAAAATCTTCCAGATTGCATGTTAGGGGTGCCTTGACAAAAAAGGTTGAGAACCACTGCTCCAGTCTGAAAGGTCTTGGTGCATAGGAACTGCAGAAGTAATGCCACTGGAGAAGTTATCTTCATCTTTATCTGCATAACCCTCCAGCTGTCCTGGAGCAAACCATCTCCTCCACAGGGGACTAACAGCCCTAATGAATTAAATGACCCTTTAAACCCACTGAATACTAGGGAGGTTTCCATTGGAGATCTCTTTAGCAATGCATTGAAGACCTCTCAAGCATTTAAGCAATTAAATGCCCATTTAAATTAATGGATATTTTGAGATTATTTGTCCCCCAATGGTGAAGCTGATTTGCTCAATAATGAATCAGATATTCTTAGTACATTAGCGTCATCAAGTTGAATACCAGAGGGGTTTTCAACTCATTGGATACTTCTCTGACACTCAGAGGGTTAATATTGAAGGTCCCTATTGCATTGCTTATCATAGGTTTAGTATCCAAGGAGTTAAATTATCTATTTAAACCAAAGGAAATGTTGGGAATAATTATTCTACTCCTGATGGTCTAGCTGGCTTGCTCCAGTTCTTAATAAAGCGGAACTTTCACCTATTAATAAGTCACCATTCAATCATTAAGCATATGGTGACTACCTTGAAAATACATGACTTAACTATAAAAAGTGTCACATTCTAAAGAAATCTTTACCGTTTGGAGACTGGAAGCCAGATAACAGCGCAGACATCTTGTCTGTGCACCTGCGCCATCAGTCCCGATCTCCTGTAAAGCATTGCAGCGTGACACATGTTAACCGGAAGGGACTGACGGCGCAGGTGCACAAACTGCACTAACCTGCCCGTCAGTCTCCAAAGAGTAAAGATTTCTTTAGAATCTGCCACCTTTTTATAGTTAAGACACGTATTTTCAAGCTAGTCACCATATGCTTAATGATTGAATGGCAACTTATTAATATGTGAAAGTTCCGCTTTAAATCGACCTCTGAGGGGTGTACAATGAAATGCAAATATGACACTCCCTCTGGAATTCAACAGGGTTATATAAAATTATTCTTTCCCACATAAATTACACAAAATTGCTATACATTTACAAGGACAACAAATGTAACAAAGCTTGGTTTAACTGACTTAAAGTCAGCATGAACAGTGCTAAGGTTTATTTTCAGCTTTAAAAGGGACTATATCACCAAAAACCCATTAGGGCTCATGCTTTTTTATATCTCAAAGAATACGATAAATATATTGAGCTCCATTACCTGGATCGGAGAAAGGATAAAAAGATGAGAAACACCAAACCAGATTTAATGAAAATACTAATTTATTCAAAATACACACACACACACACACACACACGTGTTGTTCGTGAATAACCAAAATCTTATAAAATCATCTAAATAGTTAGATGGAACAACCCCCATATATGTATCACCACTGTCTCATAAGGAAAATATGGGCCGAAGCAAGCAATACCCTGTCTGGGCTGTGTCATTAATAAATAACTACCCAGGGATACTGATCCTGGGACATGAAAAACACTCCTGATCCAATAATCCAAATAAATAAAATGCCACAAAAGACCCACTCTGGCCCATAAAGGTCCCAAATAACACCAAAGGAGAAAGAAGTTATACAATCGACAAAAACAACACCAGCAAGATTATTAGAGATAGCCTACATACATCAGGCACTAACATCAATAAAACCTGTCCAGTACTATGGCTAAAAGGATCCTATAATAATCTACTACTCCTAAAAAGCATATGTATATTCATATGCAGAAATGTCAGAAGTGTGTGGAATATACAATCTAGACCCATACACCAGGGTCACAAACTGAATCCCATACACGATAATTGAGATCCAAAACCATCCTCCAAAAAGATCTGAGTCAGGTAGGTACCACACCCTGTACAGATCAATAAGTATCTGCCCTGTATGATGTGCCTAGCCAACCCTGCAAGATGAACTAAAGATAAACACATACACAAAATAACCTCAATAGTCCTACATATGGCCACTAGGGACAAACAGTCTCTGAAAAACAAATAATGTGGTCAAAGAATATGACTCAAGAGACCAAAAAAAAAAAAAGTTAAATAATAATTGTACCCTTACAATTGAAGGGTTGACAGCATACAGGGTTACAAGTGCTTTGCAAAGTGAAACACTGGAAGTGAGGTCCCTGCCGGAAAGCTTAAAATCTAAAGGTACCTAACACTTTCAGGGCCAAGGAGGTATTCAACATAGTGCAACATAATACTCTAGACAACCCCCTGGCATTCAAAGGGTTAAGACAAGCTTAAACATTTTAGCTGATACTGTCACTGACACTGTTAGGAAAAACACCTCCACATATTCTGGAACACTATGCAAATTAAGTACATTCATTGATAAAATGTACCTGTGGCATAACTAGTCATTGCAAGGTCCTGGTTGGGCCACCAAATACAAAAAAAATGTTCACAGAGGCATACCTATAACTCATTGAACCATGGGGCAGGTGGGGCCCCAGCACAACAGCACCCACCCTGTAATACACCTATGAAATGTACTTAAATCTGTAACTAGGTCTTTGGAGATACTCTATCACAAGGTCACCTTCAGAGAATAGGGATAGACTTTAGACTAGAAGTACTAAAGGAAGTATATTCAGAAACATAGAGAGATGCAATTATGGAGTAAAAAATTGTACCATAGGGCAGGAGTGAGTAAACTGTGGGGCACCAAAGGACTGGCAGGGTGGTTTACTATCTATTAAATCACAGGTTCTCAACCTGTGCAGTAGCACTTTGGTGTACCTTGGACATCCACTTAGGGTGTATTATTTCTATGAGGGCTGACAAAATTGTGAATATTAAGTTGCAAATGTAGATTTATAGAAATTGTTATGCACTAGACTCTTTATTCCTATTTTGATTGTGGGACCTGTGAATAAGATGGTGTTCTCCTTTAATATACCCATGAGACACAAACTATGAGAAGGTAGGAGGTGCTCTGAAAATCCCAGACTGCGTGTTAGGGGGTGCCGTGAGCAAAAAAGGGTTGAGAACCACTGTACTGGATCCTAAAGGATGCCCTAATATGTCTGTATTGTGCATTCATGTATATAATATATATACACACACACAATTCTGACAATAAAAGGGGGCTCTACCTTAAAGGTCTGTCTGCCACAGGAAATAAATGTAAAATTCCATTCATGTTCAGGGGGATTATAACCTCTTCAATGCTAGATAGGTCTCCAGTGCTTTTGCTCTAGTATACAGGTGGTTAACCTTTTGAGTGCTCAGCAATGTGCTGCATATAACTGTCACTCAAAGGGTTAAAAGTTACATTAAAATCAAATTTTGAAAGATTTGTGTGCCCACCGTGGTGCAGTTGGTATAATCCCCAGCTGCACATCTGTAGCTTTCTGCAAACAGCCCTAAATCTATCTATCATGTTTATATAAATTAATAATTTATCTTGGCACAGACAATGGTCTCAAGATTAAATTTCTTCTTCTTCTAAAGATGAGAAAGATAGTCCCAGCATGAGTCAGCATGAATGATTCATGTGCAGGGAACAGCTTCAATCCATACACTCCCTAGTTATACTCCTATTGAATGGTGGTGACCTTGTGATATGTGGCCTTACACCAAATAGCCTAGGTATAAATATTTATTTGGTATATTCTGTTTTATCACAAAATATAAATATGTGGGAATTATTTTTAGAGAACCTGAGGTGATTAACTTATGACTGCTTTTGTACGCTTTACCTACCTATTATAAGAGAGAGAGAGAGAGAGGGGAGGAGGGGGGAGAGAGGGGGGGGGAGGGAGGGAGAGAGAGAGAGAGGAGGGAGGGAGAGGGAGGGGAGAGAGAGAGGGTGGGGGGAGAGGACAGAGGGGAGGGAGAGAGGGGAGGGAGGGAGAGAGAGAGAGGGTGGGGGGAGGGGAGAGACGGGGAGAGAGAGAGACGGGGAGGGGAAGAGAAAGGAAGAGAGAGGGAGATGGGGGAAGAGAGAGGGAGATGGGAGAAGAGGGGGGATGGGAGAAGAGAGGGAAGGGGAAGTGGGAGAGGAGGGGGGCAGATGGAGTGAATGAGGGGGTGAAAGTCTATAAAAGAGAAAGGGACAGAGCAGAGAGAAAGGGACAGATCAGAGAGAAAAGGGAAGTTAGAGAGGAGAAAGGGAAAAGTAGAATAAAAGATACAGAGATGAAATGAAGTAGAGGGCGAGTGAGACAGAATTGAAAAGTGAGTGAGAAGACAGTCATGGTGGGTTCCAGCCTTGGGTGATTTTTTATATAAACCCTTGGAAGACTGCAGCCACAGAGAGAAAATACAGCACCATGATCCATATACACATAATAAAAGTGGAACAATTCTGGAACCAATTATCTAAATTAGAATGAATACAAATAATGACATTAGGCTGACACCCACTGGAACCTTTGTTTTTCTCTGTCTCAATATGCCATGCTATTCTGCACTCAGATATCTGAGACATTATGTTTCCAGATTGAGACACCAACAGAACCCCAGAGCAATATTTGGTACCTGAGCCATTGGTCTGGGATGGTCCTTTGGAGGGTAGTTGTGTGGCAGATTCATCCGGCCTGAAAACAAAACAAAATACACTTAATAAAGATATACTGATAACTACTAAACAGTCAGAATTTACATGAAATACAGCTTTACAGAAATTGCAGATTTGTAACACTAAAACATATTAGTAGATCCTTAAAAGTTTCATTTTTATTTCAAGTGCATTTCTTAGTACAAGCATTTATGGTTATTGGGACAAACAGGAAATTTTTTCAACCAAATTATCTTCAGCAAACGGATTAAATAAAACATCACTGTTGATTTAAATGGGAAATATAACCAAATACAAGGTGCTCAATTTTTTTTAACATATTAAAATACCTACTGGTGTTTAACAGATGAGAGTTGGTACCGTGTTAGCCGTAGAAATACAGGAGGCAAATATAGTTTTTGATACCTTTTATTGGCTAACTAAGCAGATTTAAATGCAAGCTTTCAAGACCTTAGGTCTCTTCCTCAGGCATGTTATACAGATAAATATGAAAACATCTCTCTTAAATACAAGTACACATCACATTGCTTAGCATGGAAATCAGATAACAGAATGCAGTCCAGATCCACATATCTTTGATCAGTCAATGGTAAATTGCACTCTTCCTCTGAGGCTTTAGAGGTATTTACGATGCTCTTGGGTCTGTTGGAAAGGTCAATCAACTAAATTATATTTTGACAGAAATTTCTTATCCCTGTTCAAACCACTACAAATTGCATTAAATTTTAACATTAATTTTACCTCCCATACCTTTCTGTCACCCTGAGTGCGGAACAGTCCCATCAATACAGTTAACTTAATATCCTTGACACTGTGCCCATTTTGGCAAAAATGTTCTCCCACTGGTGTCTCTGTCTTTTTGTTATTAACACTGGATCTGTGGGAATTAAATCTCCTATGTAGTGCTTGTCCAGTTTCTCCCACATACAGAGCTGTTGGGCATTTTGCACACATGATAAGGTATATTACATTGGATGATTTACAGGTGAAGGTACCATTGATCTTATGGTGTAACTGGGTGTTTGGAATTGGTATGTTGTCCGTGGTGTAAATGTGTGCACAAGTTTCACATCTATTTTGTAGGCAGGGAGATGTGGCATTTTTTGTATTTTTATTCAGGGCACTCCTCACCATCAGTTGTTTCAAATTTGGAGGCTGTCTGAAGGAGAGTAAGGGAGGCTGTGGGAATATGTTCTTGAGATTGAGGGGATCGTAAGGGTCCTAAGATGCTTTCAGCTTTTAAACAAATAACTTGCAGTGACTTAAAGACAGATAATAAACCCCTAAACATAGTATACAAATATTTATTTTTTCTGTTTGAGAGACACCTAACTAGTTACTTCCACCTGGTTAAGTAAATTAAGAGCCATTTATTTCTAGTGCATAATTATCCTCTACATGGGGATTAACCCCCTAAATTCTAAAAAGGTCTCCAAAACATTGATCTGCGCTAGAATTGCTCTTTTGTTTACTTTGTGTAGCCCTTATTTCCTAGATGGGCAAGGAAGAGCTTATATGGGCCCATATGTACAAAGCAAGGAAAATGGATTCTGGGGATAGCCCAACTAACTAGACCATAGCGCTCAAATGAACATTACTATTTATTTAATTAATTGGGACTTTTACCTCCATGGGGGAAGTGCACTAAGGTGTGATAAAGAGGTGATAAAGTGGTGAAAAGTGGAGAAGACTTCTCCAGTGATATCCCAGCTCCAGATCCTATGTTATTTTGTGGAGCATATGAGTGAACATATCTCCCCCTCTCTTGTATTGGAGAGTTTATCACACTGGAGAAGTTGTCGCTGCTTTATCACCTATTTATCACACCTTAGTGCATAACCGCACATGAATACTAGAATAGTCTCCAGTGCCTTACCTCACAATATACTGGAGACCATTCTAAAATTCAAGCAGTTAAAAGACCCATTTAAATATGTAGGAAGTTTGGGAAGTTTTATTTCTTCCCCCATAGTGCAGTTTGTTTGTCCCAGAATTGAGCCATGTCTCCTTTATACATAAGATACACCGTTCCTTACACATAAAAAAGAAAATGAGCAATTATGGGGCAAGCCGACTGCACTATGGGGGAGCAACGAGACTTCCTATTGATTTAAATGGGGCTTCTAACCCCTTGAGGGAGAAACACTTAGGTGTGATAAAAAGGTGAAAAAGCAGAGATAACTTCTCCAGTGATATCACTTCTCCATATCCTACCTGATACTATGCAGCTTATGCACTACGATTGCTCCAACCTGAGAGATCTTAGTGAATTGGCTTGATAGAATAACAGTAATTGGAGAAGCGATATCAATGGAGAGGTTATCTCCACATTATCATCTTGTTATTGCCCCTTAGTGCTTAACCCCCCTGAATATTATCAATACCTCCAATTCATTGTTTCGCTTTGAACCGGAGACCTTAAAGACCCTTCTTTTAAATCAATGGGAATTCTGAAAACATACATTCATTCTTTGTGCTGCAGAACCTCCCCACTTAGCCTTTTGTACATAAAATACTCAGTTCGTTTGCACAAACAGTAAAACTTACTTAACTTTGAAAATTAAAGTGCACTTGTCCTTTACGAAGTCTGAAAAAAAAAAAAAAAAAAAAAAGGAGATGGTTCTGTAAAGCCCCAAAATGGCTCCTACCTACTTTCAGTTCCCTTGCACTGTTCCTCTATTGGTGTGCCAGGGCTCACAATACAACCCCGACTTAACCCTACAAGTCCCAGAGGGGTACACAACGCACTGGGATAAATAGCACATCTTCTCAAAGGGTAACAGATTTGTTGATCGATAGTATCACATAATAATGTCACTTAAATACCAAAGCAGGATATAAAAAATCTACAATCCTTTCAGCCAGGAACTAAAGTACAAACTTAGCAGTAGTACAAAGCAACCAGAAAAATACAAAAACAGACTAATAGTCAATGGTTCAGTGTGCAAATCACTTACATTAGGAACCAGGGGCCGTGTCCAAGAAGATGAAGAGGAGTATAATTCTGGAGCAAACAATCATGACATAGTGGACAAATAAAAATTCTCCTCATTGCTTTGGAATTAGTATTATTTTCCTTGTAAGTATGGCTCTAAATGTGAACGGCATTTCAAAGCATCTGAAGTACATTCTTCAGCACTAACAGGAGATACTTATAGGGCAACTATTACCAGGATAGTAACCTATCAGCAGTTCTGCTCCCCTGGGTACACACTTGCAGCACACTGGGTGTCCTATAAGACCCCAGTCACTCTCTCATTGCTCCACATGAAGAAACTGAACTGCAAGTCTCTTGTCCTGTGAGACACAGTCCCCATATAGATCCTGGCTTGGAAAGCCTGACACAGAGGGTCTCCAGAGGGCGTGTGTGTGTGTGTGTGTGTGTGTGTGTGTGCCACAGACTTCTGTGTTGCATTCCAGCTGTTTTCAAATGCCCAGAATGGCTGACACAAACCATATTGGGAATGCAGCCATAGGCTTTTTACCAAGTCTGTTCCTATATAGAGCAACTGCCATGCTTTATGAAGTCTGATCCTATGTAAAATAGCTATGAATACATATAGCCATTTCAGCTGCAGCCATAAAGGGATAGTAATGGATTATTTAAACTTTATTTTTTGAATAGCTACAATATTAAATTAATTGAGGCCAGTTTTATCTCTCAAACCTTTATGGTTTGAGAGATATAGGATTACAAAGATCCTCCCTCCCTCCCCCTTCACCAACGTCAGCTTTCTATCTCACAGCAGGAGATCCTGGTCCGCAGATTGGCCGGCAGCTCTTCATCAGAACCAAAATAGTAAGATCTAAATATTTCATTGGAACGGTCTGCAAAGTGTGCTTGCACTATTAACTACAACAGCTACAATATTAAATTAAGTTTAAAAGATCCATTAGTATCCCTATAAATGACATGATGCATGGACAAGTGCCTAACTCTCAGCAAAACTACTGTGTTTATTAAAGTATGATGAAATGTGTGTGCATAGTGAAGTAGTTCTGCTGTGCTAATCCTCTGCCCTGTACGTACAGCCTGTGGCTGATTAGCACAGCACAGAGACTTCACTATGCACACGCGTTTCATCATACTTTAAAGAAATTCCCAGTGCACTGGATACCACTAGTCTGCAAGGGGTTTAAGAAAAAAATAAATGTATGTGCCGTATCCAAAAAAATAATAAATCAGGCTTTTAACCCCTTGAATGATAGAAAGGTTTCCAATGTATTGAATTGCAATGGAAATATCTATAGTATTCAAGGGGAAAAAATCCCATTTAAAAACCAATGGGAAGTTTTATGCATCTCCTATGGTGCAGTAAGTTTGCTCCAGAATTGCTCCTCCCTGCTCTTTTGGTTAACCCTTTGCCTTGCATATCCCTCTGGCAAGGGTTAAGTATCTATGTATATGTTTTTTCAACGCTTTGAGTGCCAGGGAGGTGTTTACGTTTGATACCATTCCGGCACAAAATGTAACCCCTGGAGGACCAGAGGGAAGTGCAATGTATTCTGGAGTTAAACAAGCTTTTTACTGGTGTCAAACACTTGCAAAGTAGGGAAGTCTCCAGTACATTAGCAATATATCTTGCTTTCAACAAATTACACGTGTAAATGTTTAGTAAAGTGTAATAAACTACCCTTTATATTTTTTGTACGTTTTCTTCTGGTGTCACATAGTGTAAAATAAGTTTGTAAATATGAGCTCCAATCATTAAAGCAGAAATTTCACCTATTAATTAATAAGTCACCATGCATTCATTAAGCATATGGCAACTAGCTTGAAAATATATGTCTTGCCTATAAAAGTGCCACATTCTAAAGACTGACGGGCAGATTAATGCAGTCTGCGCGCCTGCGCTGTCAGTCCCTTCCGGTTAACATGTGGCACGCTGCAATGCTTTACAGGAGACCTGGACTGACGGCGCAGGTGCACAAACAAGATGTCTGCGCTGTTACCTGGCTTCTAGTCTCCTAAGGGTAACGATTTCTTTAGAATGTGGCACTTTTTATAGGTAAGATGTATTTTCAAGCAAATCGCCATATGCTTAATGATTGAATGGTGACTTATTAATATGTGAAAGTTCCGCTTTAACAATTTCTACTAGTAATAACTAGTTTTCAAAATCCCCTATATGTTACCATTTTATTTAACCCTTTGAGTGCCAGAGGGGTACATATGCATACCACTCTGGCACTCAAAGAGTTAAAGCGGAACTATCACACAAATTAAAGTTACCCCAAATCATTATGCATATAACGATACGCATATCCATACAAGTATTAACTTGAATAAGTCCGGCGTTACTGATAAATCCAACTCGTTCCCAGACGCACAGGCAGGCATCTTGCTGTACTGGCATCTGCGTGCCTGCACTGTCAGTCACTACCTGTACCTTAAGGTACAATGGAACCCCTCCTAGAGTAGACCAGGAAGGACAGTGCAGGTGCACAGATGTCTCTTTGGCAAGGTGGCTGCTCTGATGCCTGCCTGTTTGTCTCGGACAGAGTTGGATTTCTCATTAATGCCAGAATTATTCAGTATAATACTAGTATGGATATGCATTTTGCTATGTGCATAATGATTTGGGGGTAACTTGAATTGGTCTGATAGTTCTGCTTTAAAATAATAGTTTGAGATATTTAGTTTTAATTTACCAGTTTATACAAATTAGCAATGGCTGAAGAGTGTGGAATGTTAAGTATCTGGCAAATCTGCAAATAAGCTAAATATCTCAAACTAGCGTTAGAAATAAAATTGGCTAAAATAAATAAGTGATTTTTAAAGCTCTTTCAAATGAACCTGAAAAGTGTTAAGGTGTTAGCTACACTTTAAATACAAAATGGCAGGTCCACTCCATCTTGTTAAAACTTACACAGCTGGTCCCGTCTGAGCAGCAGCAGCGTGCATTGGACAGACTAATAAAGGGGCCATATATGTTCAAAAGAAAAGTGAAGTTATATGGAAAACCATTTGCATTATAGGGTAGAACTAAAAAAAAAAAAAAAAATCCCCAAATTCCCATTGATTTAAATGGGGATTTTAACTCCCTGAATGATAGAGAGGTCTCCAATGCATTGTGAAGCAATAGTTTACCCCAGACCTCCTTCCCTTTTCTTTTGAACATAGAATAATCCTGGTTCACTCTTTAATAATTTAAATGGCAAGAACGAGTTCAGCATTTCTCTTACTGTGGAGCTTTTGAGATAGCGTTTATATTTATTCACTGTAATTATCTATTTAGATTCTGACCTCAAATCACATCTAAGGCAAATTTCCCTTTGCACTTGGTGCACCCTAATGTCACCCTGGTTGCCATGTGGCTGTGTGCCACAGAATAACAACAGCAATTAGTTATTAAGAAATTAAAATATAATGTTGCAAACTAATAAATAATTTTGTTTTGTCTCTGGGTCAAACGCTAGTACTCTTCAGCTTGACCAAAAGTCTCCAGATATTACAGTTTAATGGCAATGAGCCACTAGATTTTCCTTTTATATATGTGTCTTTAAAGCAGATCTTTCACTCTGTATAAAGTTGCCCTGCAATAATTAACCATATGGCGACTAGCTTCATAATAGTTCTATTACCTCTCAGAAGTGCCAGATTCTAAAGTATCCTTAATCTTTGGAGACTGACGGCCAGGTTAGTGCAGTCTGTGCGCCAGTGCTGTCAGTCCCTTCCGGTTACCTTATGGCACAGTGCAATGCCTCTTAGAGGAGACCAGGACTGACAGCGCAGGAATCTCTAAGACGAGATGTCTGCGCTGATGCCTGGCTTCCGGTCTCCGAAGATTAAGGATTACTTTAGAATCTGGCACTTCTGAGAGGTAATGGATGTATTATGAAACTAGTCTCCATATGGTTAATTATTGGTCGGAGACTTACTAAGTGAAAGTTCCGCGTTAATAAAAGGCATTTGCAGTGGTGACTATTTCATGCCCATCTTCCCACTCACATTCAAGTTCGGTCCCTTTATGCCATCCATGAACAGCTGCAGTACCATGCTCATTATATGAAGGTTGTTAAGGTACAGTGGGCATATGCATAAAGAAGAGAGATGCAATGCTGTGGACAATTCAAATTTCCCATTGATTTATATTGTTCTTTTAACCCCTGAAAGCTAGAGAGCTCTCAAATGCATTGATGTAATGTGTTTTGCAAATGAATGTGTTAAAAGCCTCATTCAAAGAAACAAGAACCATTTATTTTGTCTTTATATATTCTGCAAGTCAAACTGCCTGCATTTTGTATTATTTTTTCCCCAGCTTTTTTACACATCCTTGGCAATGTGATACCTGGATCTGTTTGCAGAATGCTTTCGGTCAGGGAACATGAAACAAAGACTGGTGATACATTGTAAAAAAAAAAAAAAGTAACAATGTAAAAAATAAAGCACAGAGAATTCAGGATAAATCCATTTTGACTGAGGAAAAAAATAGCACAGCTCATGTTTACTAGGCTTCCTATACTAGCCCCTGTATAATTAGCACATTGTATGAGGTGTGACAGGTTCACTTTAAGCTGAGTCACTTCATGTGCTGACACAAGCATTTATTTTAAATCCTATAGGATAAGTGAGCCTTAGGCTACAGTTCTCCATATAATGGACAATTAGAGTTCCACCACTATGTTACTGTTTGAACTGTAATAACTTTTCCTCCATAAAAAAAAACAAAAAACATTCCGATCCTTTAAGGGGTGTGCTCTGGCTGTCTGTCTATGCCTTGGGAAGATGTTGGCCCTCAGGGTACTGAAAATGCTTCTATGGAGGGATGCAAGTTAGCAGGCTACCTACCCAGGATTGGTTGGAAGACCAAGGGGGTTATGTACTAAGGTGTTATAAAGAGATAATAAAGTTGCTATAAATTCTCCAGTGTTATTACTTCTCCAATTCTTATGTTATTCTATGGAGCCTATGCACTAATATCTCCATAGCATTTAACAGGAGTTGGAGAAGTGATATCACAGAAGTTATCTCCACATTATCACCTCTTTATCACAATAAAGTCTGTCTCAGATAACATTCCCAATTTGAGTGTCCCACCTGGACACCTTAAAGTGAAGTCAATAACTGGGGATTCATTGGTATTCCAGCCAAATGGTTCCTTGATCTGCCATTTGCATAAGCCACGCTTGTTTTAAAACCTGTGTTTGCACTTACCTTTGTGAGTACCCAGCTATACCTTCTGTGATTTTAACATGTTTTATGTATATAACGCTGTGATGTATTTTCTCTTGCGATTCATTCTGAGGTCATGTGAAGAACTGGACCTAGAGTTTTGTATGCCTTCCACCACATTGTACATGTATACCTTCCACCACTTTGTACATGTATGCCTTCCACCACCCACCACTTTGTACATGTATGCCTTCCACCACTTTGTACATGTATGCCTTCCACCACCCACCACTTGGAACATGTATGCCTTCCACCACATTGTACATGTATACCTTCCAGCACTTTGTACATGTATACCTTCCAGCACTTTGTACATGTATGCCTTCCACCACCCACCACTTTGTACACGTATGCCTTCCACCACTTTGTACATGTATACCTTCCAGCACTTTGTACATGTATACCTTCCAGCACTTTGTACATGTATGCCTTCCACCACCCACCACTTTGTACATGTATGTCTTCCACCTCCCACCACTTTGTACATGTATGTCTTCCACCTCCCACCACTTTGTACATGTATGCCTTCCACCTCCCACCACTTTGTGCATGTATGTCTTCCGCCTCCCACCACTTTGTACATGTATGTCTTCCACCACCTACCACTTTGAACATGTATGCCTTCCACCACCTACCACTTTGTACATGTATGCCTTCCACCACCTACCACTTTGTACATGTATGCCTTCCACCACTTTGTACATGTATGCCTTCCACCACCTACCACTCTGTACACGTATGCCTTCCACCACCTACCACTTTGTACATGTATGCCTTCCACCACCCACCACTTTGTACATGTATGCCTTCCACCACCCACCACTTTGTACATGTATGCCTTCCACCACCCACCACTTTGTACATGTATGTCTTCCACCTCCCACCACTTTGTACATGTATGTCTTCCACCTCCCACCACTTTGTACATGTATGCCTTCCACCACCTACCACTTTGTACATGTATGCCTTCCACCACCTACCACTTTGTACACGTATGCCTTCCACCACCCATCACTTTGTACATGTATGCCTTCCACCACTTTGTACATGTATGCCTTCCACCACCTACCACTTTGTACATGTATGCCTTCCACCACCCACCACTTTGTACACGTATGCCTTCCACCACCCACCACTTTGTAAATGTATGCCTTCCACCACTTTGTACATGTATGCCTTCCACCACTGTGTACATGTATGCCTTCCACCACTGTGTACATGTATGCCTTCCACCACCCACCACTTTGTACATGTATGCCTTCCACCACCCACCACTTTTTACACGTATGCCTTCCACCACCCACCACTTTGTACACGTATGCCTTCCAGCACCTACCACTTTGTACATGTATGCCTTCCAGCACCTACCACTTTGTACATGTATGCCTTCCACCACCAACCACTTTGTACATGTATGCCTTCCACCACCTACCACTTTGTACATGTATGCCTTCCACCACCCACCACTTTTTACACGTATGCCTTCCACCACCCACCACTTTGTACACGTATGCCTTCCACCACCTACCACTTTGTACATGTATGCCTTCCACCACCTACCACTTTGTACATGTATGCCTTCCACCACCCACCACTTTGTACATGTATGCCTTCCACCACCTACCACTTTGTACATGTATGCCTTCCACCACCCACCACTTTGTACACGTAAGCCTTCCACCACCTACCACTTTGTACATGTATGCCTTCCACCACCTACCACTTTGTACATGTATGCCTTCCACCACCTACCACTTTGTACATGTATGCCTTCCAGCACCTACCACTTTGTACATGTATGCCTTCCACCACTTTGTACATGTATGCCTTCCACCTCCCACCACTTTGTACATGTATGCCTTCCAGCACCTACCACTTTGTACATGTATGCCTTCCACTTTATACATTTGAGTTAAATCTCAGAAGTGCTGTTTGTGTTTTTTTTTTTGTTTTTTTCAGACGTGAACACGGATTACTTTAAAAATGATATAATACACAATGGGGCGTAGAAATTAATGGTGCAAACTTTCTTGTTTGTTCATTAACCCTTTGAGTGCCAGAGGGGTATCCAACACAAGGGTAAAAAAAGGTCTTATTAGATAATGCAACAGGTTCAATATGCATTATAAGGACAAATAATACCTAATCACTCTTTAGTGATAGCTGAACTAGTGCTGTTAAAGCTTTACATCTTAAACAGCCTTGTGTGTTATGCATTATTTGTCCATAAATAAATAAAAATCCCACAATGTTTCTAAACTTTCACCAAGTAAAGAAATAATATTGAGAGTCACTAATCCACTTTTTTGAAGACATTCTCAAACAGTATAATAGGCCGCTATTTTCAAATGTTCTATATTATCTTTAACCCTTTGAATCCCAGAGGGGTAGACAACGTATTGCAAAGCAATGAACTGAGTACCCCTGTCATTCAAAGGGTTAATAACTGCCCATTTTTTCACAGTTAGTTTTAATGTCAATACTGCTTTGTAACACACTGATACATATGCCTCATTCTATGAGCTGCCAAACTCATGTATGTTTTCACGCATCTTAAAATGAGATTGCTACGTGATAAGACATTTATAAACATTTATAAGATTGTACTTAAAGTTCTACTTCATCCAAATCTAACTGTGCAATATATGTCAGGATCAATGTGGCAAATTGTCACTGTCAGCTTTGTCCATAAGCTGAACCAACTTGAAATTGCTAATGCATAATGAAGAAATGGGTTTTGATTCTGACTCACTTGACAGTTTGATGTTGCAGTCAAAGGTCAGTACGTAACCTGAATACATTTGTATTTAATCTGACTGACTCAGACATGAGTCATGTGGCGAAGTCCAGCATGGACTCAAAATCGGTAACGCGCTGTCTTATTGACACTCGAGTCACACATCAGATTAAAGTGAGAGAATGCGATATTAAGAAATATGTGATAATGATTTCTGATTGAGAAGCTAAATAGCAGCCCTTTAAGGGTCGAGGAGTACATAACTCATTGCTTCATAGTGTGTTGCACACCTATCAGGTCTTTATAGGGTTGACCCATTGGGAATTAGAGATGTCTCCAATACTTTACAAAATAATGTGTTGAAGATATCTCTAGCGTGCAAGGGGTTAACAACACTTAAGGAACTCCAATCTAATTTCTCTATTAAACACATGGGGCTGGATTGAAATGTAGGAGATAAATGTTACCTCCCACTTTATCAAAAATGTTTCTATTGAAGTCTATGGGGATACCTGGAGATAAAGTATAGATAAAATTTGCACCTGCATTTGAATCCAGCCCAAGATTGCCTTGTGGCAGATCCAGACAGTCAAACTGGAGTAATTCTGGGGAAACATTTTGTACCACAGGGGACAAGTAGTTACTTCCATTTATTTAGATGGGGCTTCTAACACCCTGAATGTCACAGAGGTATTCAATGCATTGTAAAGTCCCTCACACAAACACAAAACCATCCCATACAATAAAAAAGACCTATAAATACAGTACAGAGAACTTATCACAGGGGAAACCACAAGGCTTAAACATGTGAAGAAAACTTTTGATATTTGACTCTTCTCAAAATTTCTCCGGGTCAGGAAAATTAATGTAGTCTCCTCCTCTTCCTCCTCTGCTTGCCCATTTTTGCCTGTAAGCTTCCTAATGATGCTCTGAGGCACACATATAGAAGGACAGTTAATGAACAATCATGTCCTGAGAGGGTTGGGGGGATTTCAATGGCAGACAAAATTACAGGGGGAGCAAAGACTTTTCCCATTGCCAAAACAACACAAGAAGCGTGTTAAAGCACTTTTAGATTTTATGTGAATAGTCTTTGAGACAAATATAAAACCATAGCTCTATAGACCAGTGGTTCTCAGTCTGGTTTGAATCATGGCACCCCTAACAAGTAGTCTGGGATCCCCCTTGGCATTTTAAAGGTTAATTCTCAAAGGAATAATGAAGGGTACAGATACAAATATATATATTCATATGACTCACTATCACAATTACAAAAATTCACTTATTGTGAATAATAAATTCCATAAATATTTGTTTTAAACTCAAGATTCACATTTTTAGCAAAATATTCATGTACAATGACAGTTGCATAATGCTGCTACTCCCTAAGGTAAGAGCAGAACTGATTAACTAGCAAACAGTCTCAACTTAAACACTTTGAGAGTCACAGGGGTATGCAACACATTGCAGAGCACTCAAAGGTTTAACATATACATATTTATATCATGCTATATGCTTTTTCAATTGAATGCCTTCATGCAAGAGGTCTTCAGTGCATTGCAATGTAATTTGCAGGAGTCTTCTCTATACTCTACGAGTTTTAGTTATTTAACTTTTTCATCATTTTAAATAAAGATGAACCCCTTGAATTGCTCACCCCCACTGGTCCTTAAAGGGATAAAAAAGTTCTGGCTGTATACCTGTATAGCCAAGCCCATACCAGCTATGGCTTGGCACTGTCCAGGAGGACCACCATTAGTACTGACTGCTTACACAATCGTACAAGAGATCAATAATGGCAACCAGAAAGTACTCCCTTCCTTCCATTCCC
Source organism: Rhinophrynus dorsalis (assembly GCA_037306005.1). Taxonomy (NCBI): domain Eukaryota; kingdom Metazoa; phylum Chordata; class Amphibia; order Anura; family Rhinophrynidae; genus Rhinophrynus; species Rhinophrynus dorsalis. The sequence goes on from CM074721.1 coordinate 292,258,129, forward strand.
ACACATCTCCTTGGCCTGACGTACCCTGATCTTCCAGGCTGAGAACATCAGGAAACACAAGGTTAAGGTGGAGCATGGGAAGGAAGGAAGGCAGGGAGTACCTTCCAGTAGCTATTACTGATCGCTTGCACAATATTGTAAGTAGTATCTTCAGGGGACCTAATGATCCCAATGAGGTCTGAATAAAAAAAAATAGAGAGACAGTTCACCCAGAGAGTGCCAAACCATATCTGCTACAGACTTCGCTGACCGGTTACGTATGAGGCTGAGGCTACTCCAGTGGGGCGCAAGGTGTTGTTTCAGCACCACACATCTTCTTGTTTTGTAGCCCCTACAAAGCAACTCCTGGGCATTTCTTTTCCTGAAAAGGTGCCTGCATAGGTTAAAGCCCTCATTGCTACGGTTGATAATATTCCTTCATCTATTAAGGGGAACCTTGAGTCCTGAACCCAAGACGACCCCATTCCCTCAAAAAGACAATCTAGTCATTTTTTTTGGTGGGGGAGGTTTCCCACTGGAAGATGGAGATTCTTCTGATGAGGAGTGGGAAAAGAATGAAAACAATTTTCAGGAAATCTCTGAGGCCTCTGACTAGATTTCTTCATCCCCAGATACCTGTTTATTCCCAGGCAGTTTTCTGTCTTATATCCTCTCTCTCCTGATGTGCTACAGCAGTTGGCTACCTTCGGCAGCTGGCCCCCTTTCTAAGCTTACAGCTTTGCCATTTGCAAATAATGCAGCACTTAAGCAAGGGCCTAGACTCCCTTCTTAAAGTGAATTTTGCAGCCCCTGGTGCTACGTCACTCCAAACCTTCACTACGGCTTGGGTTACTAGTGCCACTGCTGTTTGGAGACAGCAACTTTTTTCTTTGGGTGGGTGGGGGGACAGTCCATAAGGATGCCTCCAAAGAGGTGTTTTTTTTTTTTTTTTTTTTTTTTTTTTTTTTTTTAAGATCCTGGAGGTTAATGCTCATCTTACTGAAGCTGCATTGACTCAGACAGACTAACTGGGATGTCCTTTGCGCTCTCTGTTGCAGTGCGACATACCATTTGGCTCAAGATTTGGTCAGCAGACCAGTCGTCCAAGTCATTGGCTTCTCTTCCATTTGTGGGAAAACAGCTGTTTGGCCCAGAACTAGAAAAGTTTATTGGCCATGCTACTGGGGGCAAGAGTGCTCTGTTGACTCAGGGTACCACAAAACATGTCTTCTTTCTGTGGAAGATGCATGGCTTTCAATACCACTGCCAGTAAGGCTATGCAACCAGGTCATCCACTCCTGCAGTGATCCAGGTGCATCTTTCCCAGTTACCCAAACATGTGTGGGTTGGCAAGAAGCCCTCACAAAAGCCTCCAGCTGACAAGACCACCTTTGCATGACACGCAGGGGTCAGATCTGCCCGCCAGCAATCTGAGGATGTCTGTGTTTCCCTCTATGTGGACTTTCTATGTGACAGACCAGTGGGTGTTACGGGTGATTTTGGATGGGTATTGCATAGATTTCAATTTCCTTTCACCTTGTCACTTCTTTATGTCCAAGGTCACTTGCCAACTGGTGCAGAGCCACTTATTTATACACTCAATTTTTTCCTGGTCAGTTCTGCAGGGCTTGGTACCTTTTACTCCTCAGTAACATTTAATGGGATTCTATTACAAACTTTTCATAGTTCCCAAAAAAGGATGGCGACTATCATCCTACTCTGGATTTAAAACATCTCAAAACCTTATATCCCAGATAAAGTTGGACAGTCCATTCATCACCCTGAATTGGGCAACAGTCACAACAGCTGCCAGCCTGACAGGTTGGGGAGCAACCTTTGGCTCTCAGATTGCTCAGGTCCTTTGGTCAAAGTCTTCTGTCAAACAACATTTTGGAGCTCCAGGGAATTTGCCTTGATCTTCTGCATTGGTCCCAGCTTCTTTGGGTTTGCCAGTGTGGATTTATTTCAACAATGCAATGACAGTGGCTTATGTCAACTTTTAAGGGGGGACCAGAAGTGCAACCTCGTGGTCAGAAGTTGATCTGATTCTCGATTGGGAGAAGGATCACGTGACAGCCCTCTTATCCGTTCACATTCCAGGAGTCAAAATCAATGTGGCAGACTTTTGCAGCCATCAATACCTGGATCTCGATAAATGGGAACTCAGCAATTCAGTGCTCGACTCCATAGTTCAACTCTGGGGTCTCCCTGCTGTGGACTTAATGGCTTCTTGGTCAAACCTCAAAGCATACCTTACATTATGCTGTTTGTTTTACAAATCTTGCAAAAGTCAGGGGTTGCTGCTGCAGCAGTTTTTTTCTTCTTTCAGTCTTCCTACTATTTTGGCTTTCCTTCAGTATTGGTTTCAGAAAGGACTTTGTCTAAGTTGTATCAAGGTCCAAATTTCAGCTCTATTCATACTTTTTTTTTCTTTTTTTTTTACAGGCATGCTGCTATACTGACAGATGTGCAGACTTTTTAGCAAGGGGTGGCTCATGCCTGCCCAGTATTTCAGGTCTCACTTCCCCGTGGAACTTGAACTAGGCCCTGGGAGTGCTTCAAAAGACTCCATTTGAGCTTTTGTCTTGTTTGCAATATTGTCTGTTCGGTGTGTGTCTAAACAACAGGCTTTATCCTTTAAGTCTCCCTTTCTGATTTTACAGGGTTTATCCTCTAAGCCTCCCTTTCTGGTTTTCCATTTAGACTGGGTGGTTTTCCAAACTCCCTAAGGTTGCTTCAGTGTTTACCATTAACCATGGAATTGTTCTTCCTTCTCTTTATCCAGGTCCTTCTAATAGACTGGAGCTTTGCTGCTTGGATGTAATTCGGTGCTTGAAGTACTACATTTATTGCAGACAGCCTTTACGTAAATCTGACTTGCTCTTTGTCATTCTTGAGGGCCCTCATGCAGACCAAGATGCATCTAAGGTGATGGTGCATTCCTTGCATATCTGTAACGGTTATGGCCATTTTAGTATAGACAGGTAATTCCCAAAAAGAAAAGTGGCAGATGCAGTTTTGTGCTCCTGGCACCCCAAACAATATGTCAAATCATAAAAATCAGTACAGTTTTTTACAGGATTATACCAGGTACTGACTACAGTTTAAATTCTAAGGTTTTCAGATATTTTAGTGTCTATGAAGTAATGTAAATGTAAAAAAAGTATTTTTTTTTTCGCTATTGCGAAAAATTTGGGAACAATTTGTGCACAACATCGGCATAAAACATTTCACTCGATGCAGGTAAATACCTGCTTTCCAAAATATACTCCATTTATACCTTTCCTTCATATACATAATCGTTATGACCATTTTAGTAAACACCGCTAACTTAATAAAAGATGAAAAAGTAGGTGCAGCATAATTCCCCTGGCACTCTCTACGTTATGGCAATCCATAGTAATGGGGTAATTTTCTCAAAATCTATGGTGTTGAAAGAGTTTAGTATATTCAAAATGAAGTGGAAAAAAGTGCTTTCCCTACTATCGCTTAGGAGTAAAAATTCAAATGACCCCTGAATTGATGCAGTGGGTTGCCTACTTTCCATAATGGTATGCTTTCACTGTGTTTTCTTTAGAACAGGCAAGTCATATTTGGAAAAAAAAAAAAAAAAAAAAAAAAAAGATTTTACTTGATATTTTTGCTTCTGTGACAACTATCAAAGCAGTTCTTAAGAAAAAGATCACTTCCCCGGACAGCTGTTAAGGGGTTAAGTGCCATCTTCTGGAATCTTTTGTGCACACCAAGCAAGGGGTAGAAAGTCAAGTAAGCCCTCACTTGATACTGTGGGATATCTGCTTTCAGGAAATGTACATTTCTAAGTGGTAATGGTACTGGGCAATTATGCCTTCAAACTATGCTTGGTGCATTTTTCTTATCTCTTACCAATTTGGAGCCCCAGGGAAGGACATAAACGTAAACATTTTGGTAATCATTGTACTCAGGAGATATGTGGCATTCATATTTAATACTTTTTTGTTTGTCATGTTAAGTTTGCTTGAGATGTTGTATGGATAAAAGTATACTTATGTTATATGTGTACTCGGGAGGATTCAGGGATTTCAAAAATAATTGAAACTTTCACAGCCAACATAAATGTTTTTGACAAATAATGTATGATTTTAGCAAAATCAGAATTTTATTTTGTATTTATAATTTTGTAGCTTGTCGCACAATGCATCTACAAGAACTTGTTTTATATTATATATATATTATATATATATATATATATATATATATATATATATATATATATATATATATATACACACGCATACACACAAATACATACACATTCTAGCTCAGCCTTACCCATGCATGAACAAAGGATGGACATAAGGAGCGAGCAAATCACATACAAAAACAGTCTTAGACATGCACAATGTTACACATCCAGACACGCAGTGTCAGAAATGTACACATACACACACTAACACACAGATGGTGTGACACATGCACATCTTTCCACACAGATACTGTAAGACATGCACACATATACACACATACATGGCATGTCGTATTTTTAGTGATACCCAAACTGAAATACCCACCAACTGTGCATCAAATGATCGCCATAATAGCATACCTCAACAGTAATAGATAACCACTACTATGGCCCAAATGACAGTCACAAAGGAGATGGTTACCGACTACTTTCTTAAATTATACTCCAAGGCCACCCTTCATAGACATGGCAAGAGGACACTCACCCTGCCACCCCACAATGTCTGCTACCTGTTCAGAGCTTGGTTCTTAGACCATCTCATTGGTATCGACTCTCTCTCCCTGTGAGTGAAGCGAAGGGGAGGGGAGTCAGTATCCCCTTCGCCCCATGGTTTAAATTTATTACACTGTGGAGATTCACATTTTCTGTAGGCATAGGAGGAGAAAGGGAAGGAGGGGAATAAAAGAGGCATGTGCCAGGGATGCAGATTTTGTGTCACATGACCTCTTCTTTATATTACTATATACAGGGGCGAGTGGAAATTTTGAGCCCACACTATATATATATATAATCGACGTTTCGACCCTAGCGTGGGTCTTTTTCAAGATCCTGATAAAGACCCACGCTAGGGTCAAAAAGTCAATTCAATAAATCAGCACTATTTTGCAACTTCAAGAAGTCCTGTGAGTGTGTTTCTTTGCTTCACTTACTGTATCCTGCCACACACACACACACACACACACACACACACACACACACACACACACACACACACACACACACACACACACACACACACACACACACACACACACACACACACACACACACACACACACACACACATATATATATATATATATATACATATATATATATATATATATATATATATAAATTCAAAGAGGGTTCCTGATTCTCTGCCAGCCACTCCCTAGGGCGACAGAAAGGCAGAGTTATGTAAAACACCCCTTGGGCGACTGGTTTAGGAGAAGGCAGGATAAAGGCCAAGTGAATGGGAGGGAGTATCCTAATCACCCTGGTGAAGGGCAGGGGCCACCAACGCATATTCCCTCTCACTATGGCGAAGGGAATATGGTGTCCCCTCCCCTTCATGGGGGGGGGACAGAATCACCCCTCTTGTTCACCTTCTGTTTATCCACACCTACCTCCCTTTCACTGTATCCTCTCTCCAAGCCCTCCCTCCCATTCTCCATGGCGAAGGAGAGGGGCTATCCTATTACTTATGTAACTAGAAAGTTACCTATGAGAGTAACAACTGAAAAGATGGGATAGTAAAATACTGACAATAAATCTGGTCACAAGGTAGAAAAAGTTCCCAAAGCCTCTGACTCTAAAACTGTTAACTCTTTGTTCTCTAGGGAGATGGCTGATGCATGGCACATCCTTGGTATTCAAAGGGTTTGGAAGAACTATATTTTTTCCCCCAAAATTGACAACTAACACCAAGATTTCCAATCTTAAACCCTGGGGCATTTACAGTCTTCATATATTGTAAATCTGACCGTTCATGCAAGTTCTATTCAATAAGTAAAATGCCAGCAAAGCTACTGTATAATCCTTACATGATCTATAGCACTGAGACAAGCATTTACTGCCTGGTGTGTAAATGTATGTACCATAATTTAAAGCCATCTTATTAGCCTAACTATGGATTGCATAAACTAATCCGTATAAATTCTCAGTCTGTAGATGTTTGGGTGTAATGTCATTATCTAGTAGTATCTTGTCCTAGATGCATTGTTCTTTTTTTCTCAGTCTGGACCTTGAGGAAAAAATGTTTGAAAAACCATACCTAAGATTACCCAAATCTCGGGAGAGCGAACTTGAAAAATATCATATGTACCATATTTATAGCACATGTGAGCTATTGGAGGTCACATTCAATTTGTTATGCTCCATTGCAGTTACTACTGAGTCTATGAGCAAGCACTAGAAGGTGTGAAATGCATCAAACTGCTTCACAATATAAGAAGGGATAAGTAATAACAGTCTTTATTGATTTTATCTTTTTCAATAACTGTATTTTATTATTTTACTTTGCCTACCAGTTCTGCTTCTACAGACAGACACCTCTGTATCTTCAACACTGCTGTTTAGATAAACAAAGGTGACAAAAAGACAATAGTTCACCTATCTACTGTGTATTATGGCCCATATTTATAAACGCTAACTGGATTTTTCTGGAGAAAACCAATGTACCATAGTACTGTAACTCCTGTTACAATAAATTGGGCTTTTAACCCTTGAATGCTAGTGATGTCTCCAATTCATTGAAGTGGTTAAAAAGCTCTATTCAAGTTCATAGGAATTTATGTATCCCCTATGGTGCAGCTGGTTTACTCCAGAATAACTCCAGTTTGCTTTACAAATATGGACTTATGTATTTAGCGAGTCTACAAATTACATTAATAATAAAACACCGGGAGAGCATTTAACCCCATAAGGACCAAAGAGTTGTGATTTGCATGACTTTGCAATGTGCTATACACTTCTATGTTAGCAGAGGTGGGATGTAGGTGTGCTGTTCAAACCACAACTCCTTTGTTGGGGGGGGGGGGGGTGCGTTTCCCCCCCTCCTTTTTTCACATCAATATTATGCAAGTCCTACACTGCATTACTTTGTTTGTAAGGCAACACACACAGCTAGGGTGACCACATTTCCTTTCTGACATTCAGGGACACTACGTAGTCGCTCTAGCGCGGATACGCTGGAGGGCTCACTATACATCATTGAACATCAGTGCACAACCTGCTCTGGTACTACACAGCTGTCACACACAGGTCACTTACAAATTAATAATGATCTGATTGTGGATTAAAATAATCTTAGGCCAGTGTACTAAGTAGAAGCTGGAATAATTATTAACATCTTGAATGCTGGAGAGGCCACCAATGCATTTGCGTTGGAGGCCATTCCAGCATTCAAGAGGTTAAAAAGTCCCATTTTTAAATTAATGTGGATTTATGGAATTCTTAACTGTGCCCTATGTTAAAATTGGTTTGCTCCAGAATTATTCCAGCTTCTCTTAGTACATTGGCCTAAGATTATTTTAATCCACAAGCAGATCATTATTAATTTGTAACTGACCTGTGCATGACAACAGTGTAGTACCACTGACCTGTGTAATGTAGATACATGTTATTAGGTTCATATTCCAAAATCCATATAATTTTCCATGTTCATTTAGAATGAACTGGTATTATCTGGACACTTCAGCTAATGAATGATTGTTATCACCCAACCCAGTCATTTATCAATACTTACTGGCGTATAACACAGTTTGGAACCCTTTGAATCACCCTCTTCCCAATGATCTGGGCCACACACAACAGCCTTAGAATCAGGAGCGCCGGGCTCCGGCAGGACTCAGTGCTGTGCAGCTTGTGCCTTTTCCGTTATGCCTGACTCTTCACTGCTGCACCAGCCGACACGGACACTCACAACTCAATCGCATGCACTGCCGGCTTACATACGCCGCGTCACGCAAGCACCAGCCAGCCAATGAGGAGAGGACTATTGTAATACTCTCCTCTTTCATTGGCTGGCGGCGAACAGCTTGCTGTAAGTAAATAGGCTGTGATGTGACTGACTGAGCTGGCACTGGCAGGCAGGCAGAATAGGGCCCGAATTAGTAGGTTAAGTGGACAGACTGGATCGGGACTCGGATGGCTTTGCTAATTGCTTCTTTATTCCGGGACTCTTTATTGTCCCGGTTGGGGATGATTCGGGATGCGGGACACAGGACAGAATTAAGGGACAGTCCCGGGCTTTCCGGGACATGTGGTCACCCTACACACAGCAATGCTTTCAGAATGCACATATCACTGAGACATATGGAAAAAGACAGAGGTGGAGCAATTCTGGGACAAAGCTGATTCCCATGGGGCTTCTTGTCCCTTAAATACTAATCAGTTCTCCAATGTATTATTATGAAGTAATAAAACGGAAACTTCAACAGCGTTCCAAGGGTTAAAATCCCCATTTAAAGCAATGAGAATTTGTATTTGTTGCTATGGGACAGATAGTTTCCCCTAGATCTGCTCCACTCCTTTCTACATATGGCAATATTAGAATCCAATTTCTTTCTTTTTTTCTTCCTTCCTTTTTTTGGATTATCATGAAACTATACATACACACAGTTATATATTACCTAAAACCAGTCCCTTTACTTTACGGAGTACAGGAAACATATCTAGAAACCAATATGATAACAAGTATAATAGGATTAAAAAGAAAAAAAAAACATGTTATGAATTAGGGGCTATTCTGGAGCAAACCAACTGATCCATGGGCGGGGGAGTTATTGTATAAAATGTGTTGGATTTCAATCTGGCAATCAAAGAGCTACATGCCTTCAATTCTAGAATGAGTCACAATACACTGCAGACCTCTCTAGCATTTGTGAAGTTAAAAGTCCCATATAAATCAATAGGAATTTGTTATATGTATTCCACGGTGCAGTTGCACCCTCTGGTTCATAAAGGGTTAAATGACACATGAATTAGGATGTAGAATATGTGATCCTGTTCAGCTGTACTTGGGGAAGATAATGTCCAAGGATTGTATCTCATCTGCCCCCGTGGAAAACACAGCAGCGGGCGGACGAGATATTAGCAAGCGGATCTATTTTTACAGCAGATATCTATCAGGAGGAGGTTATACTGGGGAGGAGACTGAGATCCCTGCACAATACATCATCTTTGTTTCCCAAACCTCATTCCTTACATTTCAATAACCATGTGCTATTGGCATATTGATTTGCTCTTGGCATTTGAATTACATATTACAATCATTCTGCAGAAACAAGCTGTCACAAAGGCAAACAGACTAACTCGCTCTGTGTAGACCCCGGCTTGTCTGTCCTCTGGCTCTGGCCACTGACTCGCTCCGTGTAGTCCCCGGTTTGTCTGACCTCTGGTTCTGGCTACTAACTCACTCCATGTAGTCCCCAGTTTGTCTGACCTGTGGCTTAGGCTGCCTACTCGCTCCAGGCACTCCTAGCTTGCCTGACCTGAGCCTCTGTGTTCCATGGCTCTGGCCTGTTCTTGCTCCTTGTTGCCTCTGGTTGCGAGACCCGGAGGGGTGACTTAGGCTATATACTGTTCACTCTGTGGTGTTCTCCTCGAGCCTCTTTACTAGTATCGGTTCGCACAGTAGTGGAGTGCACAGCACAGTGTGCAGCTCCGTGTAGGAGCCTGGGTCCTATCATCCTGTGGTCTGGGGTTGTGTGGGCTATACTATTATTGCTGTATATATTAATAAAGGTGGTTACATTTTATATTGTGTCTGTCCTTCTTTGCCTGAATACAGTGACAGTATGTAAGGGCCATGTCTACTGAAGGTACAGGCAGTCCACCTAATCAGAGCTTCCTGTCCAGGATGGATTCTCAGAACCAGAGAATTGACCAATTGTCATTTGCTATGCAGACACTGTTCTAAATTGCACAACTCACCTAGATCGCTTTGCTCAGCAACTGGTGGCTCCCCCAGTACCTGCACCGGTTGTGGCTACTACCTCTGAGGCTGCCATAAGTAGAGGGTTGTCTGGCACCGCTCCCTTAACCCAAAGATATGATGGGGAACCTACACCGTGCCGGGGGTTCCTCAATCAGCTGGGAATTTTTTTGGAGACGGTACCACATGTATTCCCTACTGAGCGAAGTAAGGTGGGATTCCTGATCTCCCGCCTGTCTGGCAAGGCATTGGCCTGGGCCAACCCACTATGGGAGCTGAAGAAGCCCATAGTTCATAACTTCATGGACTTTGTGGCCTCTTTCTGGAGAGTCTTTGATGTTCCTGGGTGTGCAACCTTCACTGCCAAACGTCTTATGACTATACGGCAGGGCGCAGGTACAGTAGCGGGCTACGCTATTGAGATCTGTACACTGGCAGCAGAGGCAGGATGGAACAATGAAGCCCTAGTTGCAGCATTCTCCCAAAACTTGTGTGACGCGATTAAAGAGGAGACAGCAGCCCGAGAACTGCCTGGTGATCTGAAGGAATTAATCTTAGTCACCATCCTGATAGATACAAGAATCCGTGAGAGACCTTCGTTCAAGGAACAAGGGCGGAAAACTTTACCTCGGTTGGCACCTAGTTTCTTACGTCCACCCTGTCCTCCCTCACCTCTCATACCTTCTAGTTCTGACCCCGCCAGGGGGGAATCTATGCAACTGGCTTCACACGCCTTTCGGTGGAGGAGAGGGCTCTGCACAGAAGGAGGGGCCTTTGCTTATACTGTGGGGAGCTGGGTCATATGTTGCGTGCTTGCCCTATCCGGCCGGGAAACAAGCACACCTAGGGTCATGTAGGGGACAGACACTGGGTGGAATTTCACAGTCCCCAGAGAGACTTCAGGATAAACCTATTCTTGAAGTTGTACTATCTTGGGCAGAGTCTTCAGCGGTGGCTCCGGCACTAATGGACTCCGGGGCCACAGGGTTTTTTTATTCATGCAGACTTTGCAGCCAAACACGTTATTCCTTTGCTGTCTCGCTCCACTCCGTTGGCTACTGAAGCCATTGATGACAGACCCCTACTGCCAGCACGCGTTACTCATGAGACTTACCCTTTGTCTCTAAGGGTAGGGGCACTCCATGTGGAGACAACAATTCCAGGTGATACATTCTCCCCATCATACCATCATTCTGGGCTTTCCCTAGTTGCAGACTCACAACCCAAGAATTGACTGGCATACTTGCGATATCCTGTTGTGGTCCTCTCATTGTACAAAATCTTGCCTCCAGCAGCCTACTAGAATATTGTGCACCTCTACCTCATTTCCTGCAGAGTACCAGTCCTACAAAAAGGTATTTAATAAAGTAGGGGCCAGTATGTTACCGCCACACAGGCCTTATGATTTTACTGTTGATCTGGTACCAGGGGCCAGTCCACCTAAGAGCCGAGTATATCCCTTGTTGGTGGAGGAGAACAAGACCATGGAGGACTATGTGGCTGACGCCAGGGGCATTATTCCGAAGTCTTCCTCCCCTGCGGGTGCAGGTTTCTCTTTTTTTTTTTTTTTTTGTTAAGAGGGGAGCTCAGACCATGCTTTGATTTCAGAGGCCTGAATAAACTGGGGTTGTGTGGGCTATACTATTATTGCTGTATATATTAATAAAGGTGGTTACATTTTATATTGTGTCTGTCCTTCTTTGCCTGAGTACCCTGACAGTAGGGCACTTGCAGGTAGCTTTGTTCTTTTGACGGTTCTGCCCATACAAGTTCTATAGGACTGAGGTGGGGACACTGTGAAGGGCAGGTCATTAGACTGAGTTATCCTTCATCCTTGTTCTTTGCCACACAATTCTTGTACAACTCACAGGTGTCATTATCTTGCTGAAGAATGAACAAACAGCCATAATCCTTATAGAATGGCTTGCCTTTGCAATATGCTGGTTGAGCTTGCCATAAAGATCAGAAACTCTGCCACCAGCAAAGCAACCCCAGACCAGAACACTGCTTTCTCCATTTTTAACACTGAGAAACACATATGCAGAACTCATGTGCTCACCCTGATTGTGTCAGTTGCACCAAAGTATTTCACATTTTGACTCATTGGTCCAGAAGGCCAACTTCTACTCCTCAGACATCCAGTTTCTGTGTTCTTTGGTCAAGGCAAGAGTCTTCCATTTATTATGCACTCTTAACTATGTTTTTCTTGTAGTAGTTCTTTCAGTTAGGCCAGCTTCTCGCAATCTTTGCTGCATAGTTATGATGAAACATCCGTACTTCTAATAGCATTTAGCCAAGCTTGTATTTCAGGAAAGTTAATCACCGGTTTCTCAGACTTGTGACTCTAATAAACTTGTTCTCCAATTCTGAGGTCACCCTTGGTTTGCCTAACCTAGTTCGGTCCTAATGAGAGAGTTTGTTCAACTCATGTTATGGTCTTGAAAAGTTCTTGTAAAAGGTCTTAAAGACTGATCATTTCTTGAAGTAATTACAGACTGTCTTGTTTCTTTGCTTAACTGAGCATATTTTATTTTTTGTTGTCTTACATTCAGGAATGATAAACTTGTGCTACCTACATTTATTAAAATAATGAGTACTTACACGGTAAGAATAATTGGTGACTCGATTCCAAGGTACCAAATTAGTTAACTCAAGAGAATATCTAACAAGGACACATTTATACTTAGGCCAGTGAGCTAACACTGTGTCACACTTAACGGATTTGAACTTTAGACTGATATCCCTTTGCTTTGGGTGATTGTTTCATTTAAGAATTCTTTTTTTAATGCAATTCACATATAAGTATGCATACTGTGTAAGTGTTAATAGACAAGATAATACAGTCAAAAACATAGAAAATCATGAAAAACATAGTTTCAAGCAGGTGTACTCAAACCTTTGACTACCACTAGTTTACACATACTGCATGTGTATATTACATATATATATACATATATATATATATTTATTTATATACATACACACACACACACGCACGCACATATATACTGAGGGAGTGAACCTCAATCTGCCACTCTGGTGCAATGCAGGTTGGCAGATTTTGTATTTATTTAGTGTGGTGTCTTAGCTTTGACCGTGCCCACCTTGGGTGACCCTGCCAGGAGTATATGCTCCCGATGACACAGATCTCAGATTCATTAACACACACACAGACACTCCCGCACGAATAGACATCGATCCATGGAAACACCATTTTAGAAATCTAGAGACAAACAAAATTGGCATAGCAAGCATTTGGAAAATGTAGTAGTACTGTCTTTAAAGGGATAGTAATACTTCGTTTTAATTTTATTTTATTTTGTAGGCATTAAAAAAACATGAAGAATGATATAAGTCTTATCTCTCAAACCTTTATGGTTTATGAGATATTCACAAGCAAAGTTCCCCTCCCCGCCCCTTTTTCCTAGTGTAAGCCATCTCTTCTCAAATGTGAGTCTGGTTGTATGACAGTACAGATAACAGAAGGGGACAATTTTCTTTGTATGAAAACAATGAAAGCCCTTCCTCCCTTGACTAGTTTTTCAGCTTTTTCCATTATCTTAATTGAAGATTGTCTCTCTCTGCAGTCTACCTGGGCATCTCCCTTCTGATCTGGTTGAACAGGGAAGGCATACTTTGTTTGTGAATATCTCTTAAACCATAAAGGTTTCAGAGATAAGACTTATATCATTCTTCATGTTTTTTTAATGCCTACAAAAAAAAATAAAGTTAAAACGAAGTATTACTATCCCTTTAAGACCAATGTACCACTCTGCCTCAAGCAAGAAGATTTTGGACCAGTGTAACCTCCAAGTCCTTACATAACATGGACATGGACAGTGAATGGCAAAACCATACAAAAACTTAAGGTTATGCAGAGAAGTATGGAGCGGCGAACTCTAAACAAAATGAAGAGAGAGACCGAAAAACGTGTGCGTGGATTCGTCTATGATGTATTTGAAAGAATAAAGTGACTGAAATGGAAATGGGCAGGCTACATTGCAAGAAGATCTGATAGTAGATGGACTAAACAAATTTTGTAATGGATTTCACTTGTTATTAAATGCCCAGGAAGAAGAAAACCAAAGACGAGATTAGTAGATTTGCTGGTACACAGTGGCAACAAAAGGCACAAGACCAAAGCTGTTGGACGCTTGCTGGGACAGCCTCAGTCCTACAATGGATAGATGTGGATAGATGTTGGATACAGATGATGATGAAAGATGATGAAGTGGGGAAGCCCTGATAGAACAAACACAAAACTATGGGGGAGATGTATAGACCTGACATTATAAATAATGTGGGGTAAAAGTAGCATAAAATCAAATTCGCCATTTAAAAAGAAGATTGTTTTGGAAGGATAATAGCATTAGATTTATAAGTATGCATAATAATCAATGGGAATCTATCAGTCATATTCTGACAAAACACTGGCCAGTATTACAAACTGACCCAGTACTAAACAAAGATATTGGCGAGATGCCCCAATTGAGTAAACGCTCTCCTAATTTGCAGGACAAATTGGTGAAAAGCCATTATACTCCCACCTGCCATTGGGAGTTATCCATGTGGGCAATGTGGAATATGTCCAGTTATGAAAAATGTTCCAGGGATCTTTAACCATTTTAATAAATGGTTTAAATTTGATCATTACATTAACTGTGAGATGGTTAATGTAATTTATGCTATCAGATGTCACTGTCAAAAGATATATGTAGGCAAGACATACAGGAAATTAAAGATCAGGATCAGGGAACATTTCAGAAACACTGAGAATAGGGAAAATACTAACTAGAATCAATAAACACTTCTTAGAAAGTCACGATTCAATTTTAAAGAATGTAGAAGTGTTTGGGTTGGAACGCACATCCTTAGTAATAAGCAAAGGAGATGTGGACACTAAACTACTGCAAAATGACAATAAGTGGCTGTTTAACTTAAATACCCTTCTGGCCATATGGGCTGAATGAGGGCATACGGCCGGCAGCCCATATCTGATATTATCAATGTTTTGGGCTAATCTTTCAACTTATGATATATAGTAATACCCAGTTACACTGAAAAACCATCATACTAGGTCATTATAGTGGACCCAAGTTATGTTTGAATTTATCCGGATATAGACAGAGCTCCTGTTATAAAACAATAAGAGGGGATCAATTTTGTCCCATTCTCTCTACCCCTTTCTTCCAAAGTCATAGACAGGCAATACTGATAGCATACACATATCAATCTGTGTCCTTTATTTCAATTTCCTCATTCAGAATGTAGGACAATCAAGACCAAATAGATGTATGCATGTATACATGTACATATCCACAGACCTTACTATACAATACAGAATGCTCCCCAATTTATCACAGTGTTTGTTGGTAATATAATAACTTATGACTTTGCGAAATATAGGGGAGTAAACAGATACCTATTCTTAAATGTGTATAGCTTAATCTAGCCGATTAAGAAATCTAGAAATACGAAAATACATAATCTCTGTATAGAGTAATAATTTTCATTTGGACCCTTGAATAGAGATCCTTTACAGAGATACTGGTAATGGGAGGGTTAACACACTAATCTTATTCTTATACATATCCTATACCCTTAAAGACACAAGCAGTGGAGCTTGGTTGAACTTCCTAGCAGAAGGGATTTATGTTTCAACAAGAAGCAGAGTTCTTAATTGGGGGGAAGGGCTTAGAGTTTACAATCAGGAGTTTCAGGCTGTTTTTTTACCCTTTGAGAAAGCTGTAAGAAGGCAAAACGATTGTCAGGGTGGCTGACTACATATTATGTATGTCAGCGTTGTATGCAATCTTAATGCCTTAAATATCTAGAAAACATACAGTGTTTTCGGCCTGTACCGATCATTTGCCAACGATGTCCATTAACTAATGACTTTTGCAGACTTAACCACTGGGGTAAGCGTGAGAAGCACATTTCAAATGATCACTTTTTGTGATCACAATTATACTTATATTGTATTTAAGAAGTAGGGTACTTTAGTAACTAGATAATCTATTAAGCTGTAATACAGATACACTGTATGAAGAAGGGGATCACGATAAGACAGATAGTCTGAAAGATACTATGATTTAGATCTATTCAATTAACTCTGCCGGCATTACAAGCACGGCAGACTATTGGTGCACAGATATATAAAAAAACCTCCTTGTGATCCAGACGGATCTAATCAATCTTGCCGGCATTACAAGCACGGCAGATTAATACAATTTGAGATGTCTCTGTAGACACAAGATACTTTCTATAACCGCTAACATACACTGTCAGAAAAGGTCAGGGAAAGACGTCATACCTGACAACAGATGGAATTCAGGAGGTATTCTAGTTGTGCTGTGAAATACACTACTAATTGAACTGGTGTTACTGAACAAATAAGTCGCATCAGACATTCCATATTACTGTGTCCCAGCTTATAAATCAGGAGTTAAAAAGACCTCCTGAGTATATTCATACTGTTACTCAGTTTAGATATATACCTAGGACACACTGTGAGCAACTGTATATAAAGAAGATATATTCCTTTGAGTGCCAGAGAGGGACAAAATGCATTGCTTTCCAATGCATTCCGTACCCCTCTGGCACTCAAAGGGTTATAGGAGTGATCCAATATGGGGGGTATGAAGCTCCCCACTGACAACGACTGAATCAGCTGCATGAGATACTGCTTCGTACACAACTTGCCACTCAATCACCTGACTTCACATGGTCACTTGCCCTTTCTTCCTTAGCCTCTCACAGATCCTTAAAAATAGTGCCCTTTACTGTGCCTGCCTTCCCACATACCCATCTTTAACAGAGGTGATCGCCTGCCTGGTTTCACAGTCTTACATAGTTCTCCAATATTTCTCTGCTATAGTTCCTGAACATAGAGTGCTGCATTAACCAATAACAGTGTGTGGTCCAGCATAGGGCTCTGCCATACTGTGGGTGACACACCTGGTGAGGTGACAGAGCACTTAACGACACAGGTAAGAGTGGAGCAAGGAGTGGGGTAACGTGATGTTGATGAGCATGGAGGAGCTTCGGCACTAGGTGATTATTAACTCATTCGTGCTGGTGGCCTTGTACATGTCAGTTAAGACCAAGCAGCTTTTGCAGGTGGTGCACTAGCAGTTTGAGGTGAGGCAGGTACAGTGGAACATGGCTAGTGGGTCAGGCAGCGTATTGTGTTAATGTGGCTACCAACAGACAAAGGCTGTGGTTTCAGGCAGTGTAGATTGCTCCTTGTAGCTACCAGTGGAATAAGGCTGGGGTGTCAGGATGTGTAGTGTGGTACAGTGGGTACCAGTGGAATAAGGCTGGTGTGTCAGACAGTGTATTATGGTTACACACCTTCCACCAGTGTAGCGTGGTTCTGTGGTTACCAGTGTAACAAGGATGGGACAGTAACAGTAAATTAGGTCGAAAAAAGACGCAAGTCCATCAAGTTCAACCTTGGCCTCATAAACAGGAGACATGAGGATTCTTTAGTTTTCCTGCTGCCAAATAAGCTAGTCTTTAACAGACCTTAATGTTTTGCCTACTAATACACAGTATAACCTGTATGTTCCCTTCTGAAAGAAACATATATAATCTTCTCTTAAAAGTATCCATAGTAATTGCCATAACCACCTCCTTGGACAAGGAATTCCATAATTTAACAGACCTTACTGTAGAAAACACTTTCCTTTGCTGAAGTTGAAACCTCCTTTCCTTTAATCTCAAGGGATAACCCCTGGATATTTGACCAGGCCTTGGAATTAATAGCTCACCTGAGAGATCCTTATATTGACCTCTCATATATTTGTACATTGTGATAAGATCTCATTTATTTTTTTTTTTTTTTTTTTTTTTTTTTTTTTTTAGCGTAAATAAAGTTTGTCGTTCCTCATATGTTAAGTCCTCCATTCCCTTGATTAATTTTGTTGCTCTTCGCTGTACTCCCTCCAGTTCTGAAATATCAGTTTTCAGAACTGGTGCCCAAAACTGCACTGCATATTGAAGGTGAGGTCTTACCAATGATTTGTACAATGGCAAAATGATGTTATCCCCTCTTGCTTCAAAACACATTTTTTTATGCAAGTCAGAACTTTGTTTGCTTTTGCTACTGCTATTTGACACTGGTCACTGTTTCTAAACTTGTATTTTAAAAGGATTCCCAGGTTTTTCTCTAGCAACAAGTCCCCTAAAATGATTCCATGAAGTTGCATTGGGATTTTTTTCTTCCCAAATACACAATTTTACACTTCCCTGCATTAAACTTCATATTCCATTTGGTTGCCCAACCTGCCATTTTATGTAAATCCCTCTGTACAGAACAAATATCCTGTTCTGAATGCATTACCCTGCATAATTTAGTGTGGTCTACAAATACTGATATTTTGCTTTCTATATCTATTTCTTGGTCATTTATAAACATGTAAAAAAGTAGTTGCCCTAATTCTGAACCCTGAGGTACTCTACTCTCAAATTTAACTGTATTGGAGAATTGTCCATTTACATCCACACACTGTTCCATATCAACCAGTTTCGTTTCCAATTGCAAAGGTTATCCCCTAGCCCCAGTTTCCATATTTTAAACCCCAGCCTCCTGTGTGCCACTGTATCAAATGCCTATGCAAAATCTAGATATACTACATCAACTGCTTTATCATTATCTAGATTGCTACTTACATCTTCATAGAAACTGAAAAGATCTGTTTGGCATGATATATTCCTCATAAAACCATGTTGATTCTTGATTATAATATATAATCTTTTTTGTGGTGTAATCCTGAAAATAATCCCTTCTAGCAGTTTTCCATACACAGGTCAAACACACTGGTCTAATTCTCAGATTCTGTTTTAGTTCCCTTCATAAATAAAGGAATTACATTGGCTTTACACCATTCTTGTGCCACTGAGCCTGCAGTGAGAGAATCTTTAAAGAGGAAAAAAGAGGGGTCTTGATAACACTGCGTTCCTGAAGAATCCTTGGATGTATACCATCAGGACCCAATGCTTCGTCAGTCTTAAAGGGATAGTAATACTTTAATATTACTATTACCCATATTGTAGATATTTGAAAAAGGGGATCTTAGCCTTACCTGTTAAATCCTTTTCTCTTAGTCCATACAGGTTACTGGTAACTTTGGGTAGACGATACGCCCATTTAATTGCAGGCAGGAACAATTCTAGAATTGTATGCAGGGGGTGGAGCCTACCTTCCCTCTTTGGCTGCAGCTAGCCAACCAGCTCCAGAAAGATTTGAGACACTAACTATTGACTAGATAGTGGAAGGAAAAGAAGACTCCTGTGAGCATGACCCCGAAGGACCCCCATGGTCTGTCAAAGGAGAGCAAAGCATGATCCCTTGACAGGGTGTGAGACCAGTAACCTGTATGGACTAAGAGAAAAGGATTTAACAGGTAAGACTAAAATTCTGTTTTCTCTGTCGTCCAATACATGTTACTGGTAACTTTGGGATGTCCAACCATTGAGTTTCCCAGAGGCGGGAAGAAAGGCAAAGACCAGGCGAAGGCCCCCAAAGTCACCAGAGCAGATATGAACCATCAGATCAAAGACAGTCCAACAAAACAATGAAGTATCAACGGACACTGAACAGGGGTAACAACACCCCAAACTGTTACACAGCACACTGAACTAGAGCCAACAGGGATAAAAAGTGAAGGAAGCACCAAGAACTGAAGAAGATCCTAGATAGGCAAGACTGCCTCCAGGATCTTCCTCCCAAACCTGGCATCAGCTGATGCCAGCACATCAACAAGGTAGTGTTTCGAAAAGGTGTGCACAGACGACCAAGTGGCAGCCTTGTACAAATGGTCAGAAGAGGCCTGATTCTTGTAAGCCCAAGAAGCTCAATAGATCTTGTAAAATGAGCCGTGACCCAGAAAGGGACAGGCTTCTTCCTCAGCTCCAAAGCCTTATGAATAGTGAACTTGATCCAAGAAGCAAAAGTTACTTTGGATGCAGGTCTTCCTGCCCTGGGACCCTCAGGAATGACAAACAGCGCGTCAGATTGCCTGATAGACTCAGTGCGATGTACATAAAACTTGAGACAACGCAACACATCCAACAAGTGGAAATCCCTCTCCTTGTCAGAGGTGGGGTCAGGGCAGAAAGAAGGCATCACAATCTCCTGATTGATGTGGAACCCCGAAACCACATTCGGAAGAAACTCCTGAGAAGTGTGAAGCACCTCCTTGTCCTTGTGAAACACCAAAACCGATGGTTTACAGGACAAAGCATGTAACTCTATGATGTGGCAAACTGACACGATCGCCAGGAGAAAGGCCATTTTCCACGTCAACAGACGTAGAGGAATATTAGCCAAGGATTAAAATGTGGGGAGCTGAAGAACGCCCAAAACCAAGTTAAGATCCTACGGAGGAGCAGTATTCTTGAAGACAGGACAAGTATGAGCAACACCCTGGAAGAAAACATTGACATCAGGAAGGATGGCAATGAGTCTGTGAAAAAAAACAGAGAGAGCAGAGGTCTGAACCTTAAGGGAATTCAAACTGAGGCCCTTATCCACACTGTCCTGCAAAAAGGCCAGGACCGTAGGCAGATCAAACTCCTGAGACAGGTCCTTGTCAGCACACCAAGATAGAAAGGTCGACCAGACACGATAGTAGATCTTAGAAGAAACAGGTTTGCGGGCACTGAGCATAGTAGCCACCACCCCAGAAGAAAAACCTTTCTTCTTCAATATTAAGGATTCAATTTCCATTCCGTCATAGCTAGCCGATAAACACCCTCCTTCCACAGGTAACCCTGTAGAAGAAGATTCGGATGGCAAGGAAGCAGAACGGCTCCGCCACTGATAGATTCAGCAACTCCAGAAACCAAGCTTGGCGAGGCCAGTACGGAGCAATCAGAATGAATGGACAGCTTTCCAGACGCAATTTCTGTAACATCCTGTACAACATTGGGAGGGGAGGAAAGATATAGGCCAGAGGGAACAACCAAGGAATGGACATTGCATTCACCGCCAGAGCTAGAGGGTCCCTCCACGGAGAGCAGAACCTCAGAACCTTCCTGTTTCTTGTCACCATCAGGTTGATGTAAGGAAGACTCCACTTCTGAACAATGAGAGTGAACACCTCTGGGTGCAGTTCCCACTCTCCGCTGTCCATTGTGTGTCGACTGAGGAAGTCTGCCATGACTTTGTCTACACCAGGAATGTGCACTGCGGATATGGCAGGAACGCGTTCTTCTGCCCAGGACAAAATCGCCTTGACCTCTAACCAAGTGGCGAGACTTCTTGTTCCGGCCTGCTTGTTGATGTAAGCCACGGCCGTGGCGTTGTCGGACTGTACCCGGACTGGACAGTCTTAAAGCTCAGATGTCCAATGACTAAAGCATGGAATACCGCCCGAAGCTCCAACACGTTGATGGGAAGGAGATTCCTCCGGAGACCACCGACCCTGAGCACTCAGGCGACCCAGGACTGCTCCCCAGCTGGAGAGGCTGGTGTCCGTCATCACCGTGGTCCAGAAGGATACCAGGAAGGATTTGCCCTTCAGCAGATTGGAGAGGTCGAGCCACCACAACAAACTCAGTTCCACATGAAGAGGGAGGGAAACTGACATCTTCAGAAGGTCCGGCTGACCCTTGCACACCTGGATCACAAATCTCTGGTGTGTGCCATGGCAAACGGGACCGCTTCTGTGGTGGAAATGAATTTCCCCACTAGAAAGGACAGCTTTGTGGAGGGAACTAGGTCTTGAGCCAGAACCGCAGAAAGCCTGTGGGCAATCTGGTGACCTACCTCGTCCATGAGAAACATCATGCTCTTCTGAGTGGCGAAGAGAAGGCCCAGGAAGACCAGATGCTGGGATGTGACAAGATTTGACTTGTCTATGTTGACGATCCACCCGTGATCGGTGATCGTGTGAATGTATAGCTGAACCTGCTGATGAGGTTCCACAGAGGGGGCTTTCAGAAGCAGGTCGTCCATGTATGGAGTAACTCTGATGCCGCCCCGGTGGAGGACGGAACTAAGGCTCCCAGAACACAATTGAAAACTTGAGGAGATGTAGTCAGACCAAAAGGAAGAGCTGAAAACTGAAAGTGCCCTCGGTCGCAGGCAAATCTGGAGATACTGCCGGCTATCTGGATGAATGGTGATGTGTAAATACGCATCCTGAAGATCCAGAGAAGCAAGGAATTCCCCCGGGGACATAGCAGCAATCACCGTCCATAGAGACTCCTGGTGATAATGAGTCAGGATCACAAAGGAATTGAGATCCTTCAAATTCAAAATAGGGTGACAACCGCCGTCCTTTTTGGAGACCACAAAGCGGTTCAAGTAAAAACCCATACCTCTGTCCTGAACTGGAACCGTCTCTAGAACATCCTTGTCCAGAAGAGCCTGAATAGTGCCGATGAACAGACAGCGTTTCTCCGCGCCCTGAGGCGTATAAGAAGGAAAGAAACAAAAGGGAGGAAGAGAAACGAAAGGGATCCTGTATCCTTCCACCACCACCTGTAAAACCCATGGGTCCACCACTGAATCCTCCCAGAAGCTGTGGTAGTGATGCAGATGGCCACCCACAGCAGAGTGGGGACCCGGGTTCGGTGATTCATGCCGAAGAAGGCTCGGAAGCCTTGGGCTTGGAGGAGACATTGGGCTTCCATTGCTGTTTGGCTTGGAGGAGGTATGCGGAGCTGAGGAAACCGTCTGGTTCGCCAGACGTGTCTCAGTCTGAAAGGAACGAAAATACGGATTACACGTAAGCGGCATTTTCTTCCTAGGGACCAAAGGCAGAAGGGTACTTTTACCCCCTGTGGCCTCACTAATCAGATCCTTGAGATCTGGCCCAAGCAATTAAGTGCCTTGAAAAGGCAAGGAGAGCAAGGCTTTATTGGAAGCAGTGTCAGCAGACCAGATCTTGGGCCAAAGAGCCCGTCTGGCAACCACAGACATGGTGGAAACCCAAGCCACCAAACGGATGGCATCAAACAAGGCAGCAGAAACATAGTGCTGGGCCTCAGAAATGTTGGCAAGAAGCCGCAACATATCCGAAGTAGGAGCACCCTGACAGCCAAGGTGAGCTGTTCAGTCTAGACTGCAATCGCATGGTTAACCCATGCCGCAGCGAACGCTGGGCGCATGGCAGTACCATCAGTGGCAAAAATGGACTTGAGGGAAACCTCAAGTTTCTTGTCAGTCCAGTCTTTCAGAGCGGACTCATCAGAAACTAGTAAGGCAGTAGACTCAGATAACCTGGAGATAGGAGCATCCACTTTGGGAGGATGAACCCACTGAGCAAGCGCTGCCTCAGAGAAGGGATAAAGCTTGGCAAATTTCTTGGACACAGAAGGTTTCCTGTCCGGAGATTTCCACTCTTCAGACACAAGGAGGTCAAGAGTGGGGTTAGGTGGAAAGCAAGTAAGGGGCTTTTTAGGCTCCTGAAACACATCAGAGGGATCAGAAGGAACCTCTTGAACTAAGGGAATGGTTAGGGTAGTCAAAACAGCCCTGATCAGGCCCTCAGCCAAGGGCTCAGGATCAGCCTGAAAGGGGTCCCTAAAAAACTGAGAGGCGCCCACACCAGAACATTCCTCAACATCTGAATCCACCAGCATTTCCTCCTCAGAGGAATCTGATACGTCAGGTACTCCTTGTGGTTTTGGCAGGGAAGACTTGACGGAAGAGGGGGTTAGCCAAGAATGGAAGACCCCCTGTAACTGGGATGGAAAGAGTTGCAATGTACACCTAAGGTCCCTAGTAGCAGCCTTGAACTCTTGCACCCAAAATGGCTCTAATGCATGGCTGGAGGTCCCTGGGAGACCCTCAGGGACATCAGAACATGCTGGGCATAAAGGACCTGAGAATTCTCTAGGTAACCCTGAATGACAGGAAAAGCAATGCGCAATGGGGGATACAAAGACCCCAGCATCCTTTGTCTTAGGTTTGGTCCCAAGCTCCAACAGATTAGACATTCTCACAGTGCCAAAAATGTTACAGTATAAGAAATCACCCAATTACAGTGTGTAGGATTAAAGTTTCACCCCAGAAATCGCTAAAACAGACTTATCTGGCAGGCAACGGGTTAATCAGCAGAGGAGAGAAGGAGATTCCAAGCCCTGCGTAGAATACTCGTTCTGGAAATGGCACAAAATGGCTGCCGTGGCAGGAGCCAATCAGAAACGAGCGTGTAATGCAAGCGCTCATGGGAAATGTAGTTTTCCCAGAAAAAGTACCCAAAGTCCCCTGAGTTCCCCAACACACTAGAAACATGAACCAGATGATAGAGCAAGGGCACACAAAAATGAGCCATCTCTGAACTCGCTAGGTGGAGCGATTGCAGAGATATGTCCCAAACTGTACAGGAGCAATGGCGCTTATGCGGTAAAGCGTTCCTTTAACTCAAATTTTGCAAAATTGAATCATAACTAGAACATGTTAGGATACCCAAAAACACTGAACCAGTAGGAAAAGTGTCAAACCCCCCCCCCCCAAAAGATGCAAAACCAGTAGCTAAAGGGTTAAAGTATGACATAAACCTGCTCCAAAACACCCAACAGACATACAGATAGACCCAATGAGTGCAGGAGTGTGCAATAGGAACTCAAAGGTAAAACCCCTGTGCGGAGGGGCACTGTGGGACATGTGGACCTGCAGCACTCAAAGGGTTGCTCACCTTTCCTGCAAATCTTCTGTCTTCAGATTACCATGTAGCAAGAAGAAGCCTCGGTGGGCAACTCCTGAGGAAAGAACTTGTAGCCAAGATTTTCCCCCAAGGCCTTAAGGTCCACAAAAAGCACCTGGTCACTGAGCTAGCCACATCTAAGGGCATTGTCAGTTATGATAATCTGCCTAACGGTGGTATTCCATTTCTAACAGAAAAATAAAAACATTTCTAAAGCTATAGCAGAACTGTTCTCTTGCCTGTGACTTCACCAAGGAACAAATCTTTCTGGAGCTGGTTGGCTAGCTGCAGCCAAGGAGGGAAGGTACGCTCCACCCCTGCATACAATTTTAGAATTGTTCCTGCCTACAATTAAAGGGGCAGATCGCCTACCCAAAGTTACTAGTAACCTGTATTGGACGACAGAGAAAATAATTTAATTGCCCCCAGGTTCACCTCTCAAACCTTTATGGTTTGGGAGATAACCGAATGCAAAGTTCCCCCTCCTTCCCCCTTCCCTGAAGTCAGCGTTGTACTGCAGGGATACGTGGTCTGATTTTCATCATGCGGCTCTGCAGCTGAGCCGAGATCGCGTTAGTAAAAAATAATTATTTCACTGAAATGGTCTTCCATGTGTGCTTGCAAACCAAGCACATGAAGAAGACCGTTTCAATGAAATAATTATTTTTCACTAACGCGATCTCGGCTCAGCTGCAGAGCCACCTGATGAAAATCAGACTGGATATCTCTGCAGTCAGTACAATGCTGACTATCGTTTGAGAGATAACCATACGCAAAAAGGTTTGAGAGATGAACCTGGGGGCAATTAAATTATTTTTCAAATATCTACAACATGGGGAATAGTAATATTAAAGCAGGGCTCAAAATTTCATGTCCTGAGCTATTAGCCAGGCCTGAAAAGTTACTCGCCACCAGTTTCCACTCCTAGCCCTCCTATATCCCCGCCTTGAACCCCACCCATCTCAAGTTCTCTTTGATGAAATGACACTGTATGTATGTTTTTATTCAGAATAAAATTGACAAAAATATTCCCACTCTATTACTCTTAATAATGAGGATGCTCCAGTGTGTATACACATTTTTTATGGTGCGGTCTAGAGGTAAGAGTGTTTCCATAATGTACCTGGACCGCTTTGTTAGAAAGCAGTCATGTAAGTATCTACACACACAACCTGTGCCTCTGTATTAGCAGGCTGCCTTGCTATATCAGTAACGCTATGCCAGAACTTAAAGGGATAGTATTACTTCAAAATGACTATCCCTCATATTGTAGCCCTTAATAAACTGAGTTAAATGACACCAGCGACATCTCTCAAACCTTTATGGTTTAAGAGATAGCAGCTTTCAAAGTTTCCTCTCCCCTGCTGTCAGTGTTCTGCTGCCAGCAGGGGAATCCGGTCTCTGAATCAAGTGGAGGCTCTTCAGCAGAGCCGATATCTCGTTATGGAAGGAAAAATGATTAACTGAAAGAGTCTTCTACGTGTGCTTGGTAACCAAGCACATATAGAAGACTGTTTCAACTAATAATTTTTCCTTCCATAACAAGATATCGGCTCTGCTGAAGAGCCTCCGCCTGTCCCGGGACCAGATTCCCCTGCTGTCAGCGAAACTTTGAAAGCTGCTATCTCTTAAACCATAAAGGTTTGAGAGATGTCGCTGGTGTCATTTAACTCAGTTTATTAAGGGCTACAATATGAGGGATAGTCCTTTTGAAGTAATACTATCCCTTTAAGTATGGTGTAGGCTTTTGTCCTGCAATAAGATTGGCAATATGCCTACTGTGTACTCTGTAAGACTGGCTCTATGCAAGTACTTACATGCCAACCATTTACTTCTGTATTGTGAGACTGTCTCAGTAAGAGTGCCAATGTGTCAGTGGAGTACATTTGTATTGTAAGGCTGTCCCTGTAAAAGTGCCAATGTACCTCTGTATTGTTAGACTTTAGTTAGTCATTAAATATCCCTGGTATCATTGCATTGTGAGTCTGTCAATGCAGGAGTGCCTACATATGTAATATGTGCCTTTATATTAGTATGCTGCCCCATAGTATGAGTAATGTCTGCATGCCATCCCACCCTGTATCAATGTATTGTCTGCTGTCCATTTACGAGTGCATGCCCACCCTGAACCGCCGTAGAAATAATAGATCCCACAATCCTGTTGCCCATCATGCGTGGGTGTTTCCATCACTCAAGTTCCACCCTTAGAGCCTTTATTCAACATGAAGCAATTCCAGTTAGTGTCTGTTGTCCTCACACACTCTGCATTACATGCAGCAGAGGCAATGTCAATGATGTTGGCAACGCATGCACATATGTGAGCAGCAAATTCTGCTGTGGACCGTAATTGATTGGACTGTTGCCATGCTCATCACAAATATACATTTAGTAGTGTGAACACTCTGCATGATAACCACATAATCCACCAAACTGATCAACCTTCCTGTGTAGGGCCATGGACACAGGGGAATTGCAGCAAGCTGCAACAGGCTGCAATGTTTTGCAACAAATGGCAGCATTTTGAATTGCCTGACAGAGGAGTAATTTTTCTTTTTAGTGCTGATCTGCAGCACACAGAGCTGAGAGCATTGCGTGAATATTGCCTAAGGCAGCCTATCACGTACAAACACTAAAACAAGCCTCTTACCCAAGGTGTTAAATGAACATTTTAGTACATGAGTATATAATGTTTAGTTTGCCCAGAGAGTATATAAACTAGCAACAGAGCATAATATCACTTCTAGCAGCTGTCTGGTGGCGTTATGATGCCCACACGCATAACAATACAGAATGGGAATGAAAGCTCATTTGATGTGCCCTACTTAATTACATGAGAATTCCTGCCCTGCTGATATCAAAATAGCCTTAAGGTAACTTAATGGTAACATCAAAACAAAAAAATTGTTAAAAAAAATAATTTATTGTTTATCTAAGTTCTGTCCTTCAGAGCCTTTATTCACAGTGATTAAATTCCCATTAGTGTCCGCTGTTGTTGTCTTGCACAGCGGACCACTATATCATGAATAACATTGCACAACAGCACATTTGGCTTAACCTGCGATATTACATTTGCCTTACCGTGATCGCAATGTTGCTGAGAGCTGCTCCGGCTTCTCTCTCCCCGCAGCATCGCAATCAGGGTAAGGCAAATGTAATATCGCAGATTAAGCCAAATATGCTGTTGTGCGTTGTTACTCGTGATATAGTGGTCCGCTGTGCAAGACAGCTATTTGAAAAGCAGTGAAGAAGAGGCCACTTTACACTATTCATCATAATTCTACAGCGAACGGAAGTACTCACATACTCTGCATTACATGCAGCAGAGGCAATGTTGATGGCGTCGGCAAGGCATGCACAGAAAAGCATTACTTAACCCTTTGAGTGCCAGAGGTGTATGCAAAGGGTTAAGTAATGATTTTCTGTGAATGCCTTGCCAACAGCATTGACATTGCCTCTGCTGCATGTAATGCAGAGTATGTGAGGCGTTCTGTTAGTTGTAGAATTATGCAAGTCAGATGAATAGTGGAAAGTGGCCTCTTCACTGCACTGTGAGTGGAGCTCGCCCTGTACATACAGCACTCAGCCAGTGGAGGAAGAATTAATTTTGCATTATTGTAGGGAGAGAAAGCACATCTGCCCGTAGACTAATTCGATCCCCTGCCGCTTCCTTCACTCCCGGTGGTGTGGTAGAGAAAGGTCGCATTTTCATACAGGGCTTCAATTTTGAGCCCTGATTAAAGTATTACTATCCCTTTAATTCTGTTCAGTCTTCCCATTACCTTTTTTTTGTGTTAACCCAATATCTGAGAATGTTATGGTTTTATCTGTTACTTGATGAGGCTCTTCTACCATTCCTTGTTCCCTTGTATATACTGATGTAAAGAAAGTGTTTAGAACACCGGCCTTTTCCTTATCCTCTCTAATCCATTTATGCATCTCATTTTTGAAAGGTCCAATGTACTCCCTCTTTTTTTGTCATTTATGTATTTGAAAAACTTTTTTGGATTAGTCTTGCTCTCCCATGCAATTCGAGTTTCATTATCTATTTCCGCTAAACTAATTGCCTTTTTGCAATCTTTGTTGCACTCCCTAAGTGTGTGGCTTTGCAACTACCAGTGGAATTAAAAACATAAAAGTCACACAAATAGATGTTTTGGTTCTCAAATGGGAACTTTGCCAAAACGGACATCTGAAAACCTACGTTGTTCATGGTGGAGTTTACAACTAACAGGGAATCCACCCCTATCTGATCGCAGTTAGGATAATTAAACCAAACACCGAGAAAGCATCTACAATATGTACTGTAAAGAGATGAGGTCTGCAGCAAGGTGAAGACACTTTCTAAATTAGTATGGCATACATTGTCATAAAAGTTTTACTATAAATGTATGACTTTTTTCTATATGATCTAGATCCCTTTAGTAATGTCCAAGAACACAGAATAGCTTTCTGCATTGCACACCATTTGGTACTCAAGGGATTAAAACAAAACCTCAGCGCAACTGAGAACATCCTGCAGTAACAATTCCTCTTCCATTCAGTGCAGTCACTGAAGTACAAAAGTACCAATACATGATTTGTTTCTGTTATCCAAGTTCTACTGTGGTGTTGGGCAGATTAACAAAGAAATAAAAAGCTGTACTCCATCTGGCCAGCCAACCACACAATGAACAGACTTGCCCTTACCTGTAATATCTTATTTACCTTATTATACCGCCTGATTTTTTTTTTTATTCTACCATTATTGGCCTTGTACAGCAAACAAAAGATTCTGAGGCAAACTCAAACATTCCCACTGATTTAACCATTTTAGTACCAGTGATATCTTGATTTTTTTTTATGGGGCTTTTAAACACCCAGAGAGTTCATTGCATTATGAAGAAGTGACTAGTCGCTAGTAGGAAAGTCTGACAGAGCTGCATATGTGGTCTTAAGTCTACCCAAGAGTCACACATTATACATAAAAATTATAAAAAGGGTTGAAAAAGGTAAATTAACCCAGTAATGTCTCTAGAACATGCACTGGGACTTCTATAGGGGACTTCTATAGCAGCTACGGTAAAATAGTGTATGCCACAAGACTAAAACATTACTACATACCTTGTCTTGATTACTTCATTGATCTTTTGTTCCAGATCCAATCTCTTTTGTCTTTCTTTTTCCAGTTCTTGCTTCAACGTTTCTATACTTGTTTCTTCCCGTAGTTTCCTCAGCTCTTCCTCTGTTACAATACAAAACACAAGTCTGTTCTGACTGGGTATTGGTTGTAAGTGTCTACATTTTACAATTCCATACTATACTACCTCCTAACAGTTAAAATGCACTTAAACACAGTCTCTGGTGGGAAATAAAGGGATTAAAGCTATATGTTATATAGATACACAAACATATACACACTGATGCGGCACCGCCGTGTGACATAAACAAAAAAGGATTTTAGCGAACTTATCATTAAATCCTAGTGTCTTAGTCCATATGGAACACAGGAATCATGGTATAAAGTACCCCTCCTCCAGCTTTACCCCTCTTCCAGCTTTAAATATAGCAAAGTGGCACCATAAAAGACGAGAAGTGGGACTAAAAGAAGGAAGCCCCCCTGAATAAAGATCCCAGTTGAATTCCTCTGCCTGGGGAAGGAAATACAAGGGGGAGCTACACTAAAATGTGAAAGAGATGATAAAGTGGAGATGAGTTCTTCGGTAAGCTCACTTCTCAAGTTCCTTTGTTATTCTACAGAGCCAATGCACTAATATTTCTCTAACTTTAGAGACTAGTGCATAGGCTGTATAGAATAACACAGGAATTGGAGACGTGATATCATTGGAGAAGTCATCTCGATTTTATCAGCTCTCCCCATAGAACACCAGTATTGCATAGGACTAAACTGGCAGTATGTAAACTGCAGTGTCAACAGACACTGCACTGACATAGCAAGCAACCAAACATGAGTCAACGGGGGGGGGGGGGTCAAAACTACTGAACAGGATGTACAGATAAGAAAAAGAGAGTCCTTAAACAGGCATGCACGTATGGAGGACTTTCTGGCCAAAGCTGGTCTCAGTTGATGTCAGGACATTGACATGGGAGTGTTTGGTGAATGTGTATAAAGATCTGCAGTGACTGCACGTGAAGACCATGTTGCCACCTTGCACAGATGTTCGGTTAGGCCTGATTCTTGTAGGCCTAGGAGGTGCCCACCAGTATGGACAGTGCACCACGACCGTGAAAGGAACACGTTTGTTTCTGATCACATACACTTGTCATATGGTAACCTTGATCTAAGAAGCAATAGTGACTTTAGATGCAGCCTGATCTGCCCTAGGGCTTTCTGGAATGACAAAGAAGGAATCTGCCTTTCTAAAAGGCTGCATGCAATGCACATAATACCTAGGCATAGAGCCAAAAGGAAGGCCATTTATGCAGTAATATATTCAAGGGAATGGAAAAGAGTTTCAAAGGAAGGTCTTTGAAGAAGGCTCAGCAATATATTAAGGTCCAACGGTCCCATTAAGCATATGGTGACTGGCTTGAAAATACATGTCTTTCCTATAAAAAGTGGCAGATTCTAAAGAAATCTTTACTCTTTGGAGAATGACGGACAGGTTAGTGAAGTCTGTGCCGTCAGACCCTTCCGGTTACCATGTGGCACGCTGCAATGCTTTACAGGAGACAGGGACTGACGGCGTAGGCGCTGTTACCTGGCTTCCGGTCTCCAAAGGGTAAAGAGTTCTTTAGAATCTGCCACTTTTTATAGTTAAGACATGTATTTTCAAGCTAATTGCCATATGCTTAATGAATGCATGGAGACTTATTAATAGGTGAAAATTCCGCTTTAAGGAAGAGCTTCTTATCTGGTGTCTTCCATTCCTCCAGAAAAATATGATCTAAGGTGTTGTTGGAAGAAAAACAGGAGAACCTTTCTTGTGCCTGTGGAAGATGTCCGTTGAGGAATACCTAAAGTCTCCACCACCACTATGACGAGCCACTCCACTAAGGGGGAAGGGACAGCCTCAAAGGAATACCCAAAAGACAAGGAAGAATCCATGTCCTCTTCCTCTGTATCCATCTCCTCATCAGAGGAATCGCCAACCGAGAGTGGGCCCTAAAGTTGAGATCAATATGTCTAATGGGGGTATGGGGAGCCGTGAGTGGAAAAACTCCTGGACAGAGGGAAAACAGAGGACATCAGAGTTTCAACCAGGCTGGCTCTTGTTCATCAGTAGAGGGCCCCTGGGCTAGTAGTAGGGGCCACAGTGAAAGACAAAGTGCTAGAAAATTCCCTTGAAAGCCCAGTTTAACACAAGGAACAATGAGCTAAAGGGGTTAAGGGGACCCATGAATCCTTAGGTTTGGATTTCCTCATGTGTCCCTTAGGATCAGATATGTTCAGAAAACAACCCCCAAAAATAGGAAAACGTAGTCCAAAAGTAGTGAGGATTACAGAGAAATCACACATAAATACACAAAAGATACTTATCTAACTGC
This sequence comes from Rhinophrynus dorsalis, assembly GCA_037306005.1. Classification (NCBI taxonomy): domain Eukaryota; kingdom Metazoa; phylum Chordata; class Amphibia; order Anura; family Rhinophrynidae; genus Rhinophrynus; species Rhinophrynus dorsalis. The sequence continues at coordinate 292,290,176 of CM074721.1, forward strand.
AAGGGATTAAAAATGTGACGAAAAGAGAGCCAACCTCTGCGTAGCATAAGAAATGGGTAGAGTAAGATGGCTGCCTAAGAACCACACAGCCAATCAGAAAAAGTGTGGCAAAAGAGGATTCTGGGAAATGTATTTTCTTTTTTCTAAATTGCCTATGCAATGTTCTGGCCATATGTACAAAAAACAAGCGATGCAATTTTGGGACAAACCAACTAACATAGTAACATAGTAGATAAGGCTGAAAAAAGACATGCGTCCATCAAGTCCAGCCCATGCCAATAACACCCCTGTTGATCCAGAGGAAGGCAACAAAAAAGCCCTCTGGAGTAATTTCCAATGAAGTCCCAAGTGTGTGTGTGTGTGGGGGGGGGAACTATTCCTTCCTGACTCCAACTGGTAGTCAAATAGTTCCCTGGATCAATATCCTATTTCCTTTGAAGCCATCTGTTATAATTGTCAATATTGTTCTGTGCTAGATAGGCATCCATTGCTTTTTTGAATGCAGTTACATTATCTGCAAGCATAAAATCCCGAGACAAAGAATTCCATAGCCTTACTGCCCTTACTGTAAAGAATCCCTGCCTGTGTTTTAGTCGAAAGCGCCTTTCCTCAAGTCTTAATGGATGACCTCTTGTTCTTAGCTCAGCTCTTTGCATAAATAATTAATTGGATAGTTCTTTGTATTGACCTTGAATGAATTTGTAAATGGTAATCATATCACCCCTTAGACGTCTCTTTTCTAATGTAAACAAACCCAGTTTGGCTAGTTTCTCTTTGTAACACAGATCCTCCAATACATTTATCATTTTTGTTGCACGTCTCTGCACCTTTTCCAGTTCAGTAATGTCTTTTTTTAGAACAGGCGCCCAAAATTGTACTCCATATTCTAGATGAGGCCTAACCAAGGATTTATACAGAGGTAGGATAATATTAGCATCCCTTGCTTCTACACCTCTTTTTATGCAGGCTAGTACTCTATTTGCTCTTGCAGCAGCTGAGTGACTCTGCACACTGCTGTGAACTCTATTGTCTATCAGTATACCTAAATCTTTCTCTAATGAGGATTTCCCAAGTTGTTTCCCATTTAGAGTATATGTAGCAAGTTTGTTTCTACAACCCAAATGCATAACCTTACATTTACCTACATTAAACATCATCTGCCACTTTTCTGCCCATTCACTCAGTTTATCTAAATCCTTCTGTAGGGAAAAAAACATCCATCTCTGTATGTATTTCCTTACATAGCTTAGTGTCATCAGCAAAGATTGAGATGCTACTTTCAATTCCCACTTCTAGATCATTAATAAACAAATTAAAAAGCATTGGGCCCACGACTGAACCCTGCGGTACCCCACTTATAACCCTAGACCAATTTGAAAAAGTTCCATTTACAACAACTCTCTGCCATCTATCATTTAACCAGTTCTCAATCCATGTACAGATAACACCACCCAAACCGAAGCCTTTTAATTTATGCAGTAACCTGTTGTGAGGCACTGTGTCAAAGGCTTTTGCAAAATCCAAGTATACTACATCAACAGCAATTCCCCTGTCCAAATTACTACTCACTCTTTCATAAAATGCAAGTAAATTAGTCTGACATGATCTGTTCTTCATGAAACCATGCTGATTCCTACTAATGATATTGTTTGTCTTCACATAGTTCTGAATACTGTCAGTTTATAACCCTTCTAGTATCTTACCCACTATGGAAGTCAAGCTCACAGGTCTATAATTTCCTGGTTTGGATCTTGCTCCCTTTTTAAACAATGGAACTACATCAGCTTTCCTTCAATCACAGGGCACTATGCCTGATGAAAGTGAATCAATAAATATTAAGTATAATGGTTTTGCTATTACTGAACTAAGTTCCTTAAGTACCCTTGGGTGTATACCGTATGGTCCAGGTGCTTTATTCACTATAACCCTTTCCAGTCTCTTTTGGACCTTGTCCTCAGTAAGCCATGTAGATGTTGGAGGAAATTCCATGGTTTTGTCTGTTTGCTCACAGCTTGTCATTGCTGCTTCCTTTGTATATACTGAAGCAAAGAAAGCATTTAGGGTGTCAGCCATAGCTTTATCCTCACTAATCAATTCACCTGTTTCAGTCCTAAGAGGACCAATATCAACCTTAACTTTTTTGTTGTTAATATACTTGTAGAATTGTTTAGGGTTTTGCTTGCTCTCATTTGCAATGTTTCTCTCATTTTCTATTTTAGCTAGCTTAATGGTTTGTTTGCAGATTTTATTACATTCTTTATATTTTTTAAATGATGCATCTGACCCGTTTGACTTAAACACCTTAAAAGCCTGCTTTTTATTTCTCATTTCCCTGCTAACCACATTATTAATCCACATTGGTTTCGCTTTACTTCTCTTGTGCTTATTTCCCAATGGTATATATTGACGTGTATATTTGCCCAAGAGCATTTTAAATACATTCCATGATTCTTGTGCATTTTTATCTTTGAAAATTACATCCCACTGGATATCCTTCAAAGCTTCTTTTAACTTTGTGAAATTAGCCTTTTTGAAATTGAATGTTTTGGTTAAACTCTTGCTATTGGGTTTCTCATAACAAACTTCAAAGGATACAATATTGTGGTCACTGCTGCCCAAATGTTCCCTTACCTGCACATTGTTTACAATGTCAGAATCGTTTGAGAGCACTAGGTCAAGCAAGGCCTCTTTTCTAGTTGGCTCCTCTACTAGTTGGGACATAAAATTATCATTTATCATACTTAGAAAAATATTTCCCTTTGTTGTGCCTGAAGCCATATTGCTCCAGTCAATTTCAGGGTAGTTGAAATCCCCCATTATAATTACCTTTGCTGACCTAGCAGCCTTTTCCATTTGCAGTAAAAGTTGGGCTTTCTCCAGCTCCTCAACATTAGGTGGCTTGTAGCAAATCCCCACCAATATATTTTTATTAGGTGTGCCCCCAGTGTGTATTTCAACCCACAAGGCCTCTACCTTTTCATTAGACCCTTCATTTATATCTTCCCTTAAACAAGGTTTTAAGGCCCGCTTTACATATAGGCATACCCCTTCTCCCCTTTTATTAACACTGTCCCTCCTAAAAAGTGAATAACCCTCTAGATTGACTGCCAAGTCATACGTATCATCTAACCAGGTTTCAGACACTCCAATCAGATCATACTGCTCATGTACTGCAATCATTTCTAGTTCCCCCATCTTACCAGCCAGACTGCAAGCATTTGCATGCATACATTTTATCTTTTTGCCATTCCTAAAGATTTCGTTCTTTTTCAGATGTATTTGTCTTTTATCAGGCTGTAACAATGGCAACTCCCTATTAGATGAACTAGCCCATTCCCCCTCTCCACCCCCATGACCCTTCTCTAATCCTATTTCCTCAATTATACTACCTTCCCCAGCCTGAGTTGCAGCTCCCTCCCCTTTCTAGTTTAAAGTCTCCTCCAGCTCTCTAACCATCCTATCTCCCAGCACCGTGGCCCCCCTTCCACTAAGGTGCAATCCATCTGCACTATAGGAAACGGATAATATTTGACCGTAATTGAAACTGGGCTTTTAACCTCTTGAATGTGCTGAAGACACCTCTAGCATGCAAGAGGTTAAAAGCATGTAAATTAACATTTCTCACCTATTTGCTCTTCATATTTTTTGTGCATATGGTCTTTGGTACATTGGTCTGGGGAGATTGTAGTGATCTACAATAGTATACCCTACCAAGTGAAGTCAGTGCAATTAAAATAAAGTACACTGCCCTAGCAGGTCTTAAGCAGGGATGGTTAACATGAAGCCTTCCAGCTACTGCCACACTACAACTTACATCATTCCGAATGATGGGAGCTGTTATCTGGCAGCTGGTCCATAATGGAGTAAACGAAAATAAAGTAATTTTAAGTAAGAAATTAAACAGACCACCTCCACATAGAAGGTGAAGGGGAATGATGCTGAAAGAAACAGAGAACAGAGTGCAGAACTATCAATTTTACCTCATAATGTGGCTGCTGCTATGCATAATTATCAATAGAAAGAGGGAAAAAAAAAGACTATGAAAGAAAGCCATCCTCTGGCAGATCTTTAACTTCTGCTACCTGGTTCATATCCATCAAGTAGGCCAGGGACAAGAGCTCAGTGAATGGGGAATTGAATAGTCTCATGTAAGTTAAGAAAACAAAAACAGAAGGTCAACTAAGATAATCTTTGATCTGTTGCACCTAATTTGAGCTCACTTTTAAAACTGGGATTGTCTGGTGGGGATACAGTGCAGTTGGGAAGGAGTCTCCACAATGGAAGAAAGAGAAAATAAGATTTTAGTGTTCTTACCATAAAATCCTTTTCTCTTTAGTCCATACTGAACACAGGAAACTTTGGGGTAAAGTATCCTCCTCAAGAGGACAGGGCATTTCCAAAAAAGTTCTCTGAGGCATAGACTCCCTCCACTTTACCCCAACCAGATAACATACAGTTTTAAAGCATAGCAAAACCAAGATAAAGCAGACAAATGAAAGAAAATAAGAAAATCCCCTGACCACAGAACCAAAGAGGAACCTTCTGCCTGGGAACTCATCCCAAAGGAGTTTTTTTTTTTTTTTAGCCAGGACGAAGTCCTGTGTTCCACATGGACTAAGAGAAAATGATTTAACAGTAGATTCACTAAAATCCTCTTCTCTTTTGTCCAGTGTGGAAAACAGGAACCATGACAACATACCAAAGCTACCAACCAACATTATTATAGGAGTCCGTGTTTACAGAACTAAACTGGTACAATATAACTTGCACACCAAATAACAAACGAACAGGAATCCAACCACTTATTGATTTCATGTAAAAAATGTAAGGAGGCCACTTTTACAGGCACCACTGACTGAAGGACCTTTTAACCAAACCTGGCTTCAATCAAAGCAAACACATTGCACACATTTACCAAGCACTACAGTGTGAAAGAGAACATCACCTACTTACACAACTACTCAGCAGTGGACTGATTCTTTCTAGGCCCAAGACCTGGTGGCATGTGCTATGACCCAAAAGGGTACAGCTTCCTTGTGAACATAAACAAGGAGGATACAGTAAACTTAGAGCACAGTTTGGCTCGCATGCGGGCTGTCAGAAATTAGAAAGAACTTATCAGAATTCTGAAAAGGCTGCATGCGATGAACATAGTACTTTAAGCATCTTACCACATTCAACAGATGAAGCTCCTGCTCCTGTCTATTAGAAGGAACTGGACAATAAGAAGGAAATATGTCCTGTTAATGTAAAAATCTGAAACAACCTTCAGCAAAACACCCATACAGTGGATATAAAAAGTCTACACACCCCTGTTAAAATGCCAGGTTCTTGTGATGTTAAATAATGAGACAAAGATAAATCATGTCAGAACTTTTTCCACCTTTAATGTGACCTATAGCGTGAACAATTCAATTGCAAAACAAACTGAAATCGTTGAGGGGGAAAAATAAAAAACTTACAATAACCTGGTTGCATAGGTGTGCACACCCTTAAACTAATACTTTGTTGAAGCACCTTTTGATTTTATTACAGCAATCAGTCTTTTGGGTAGGAGGTTATTAGTATGGCACATCTTGACGTGGCAATATTTGCCCACTCTTCTTTGCAAAAGCGCTCCAAATCTGTCAGATCGCGAGGACATCTCCTGTGCACAGCCCTCTTCAGATCACCCCACAGATGTTCAACTGGATTCAGGTCTGGGCTCTGGCTGGGCTATTCCAAAATGTTAATCTTCTTCTGGTGAAGCCATGCTTTTGTGGATTTGGACGTGTGCTTTGGGTCGTTGTCGTACTGAAAAGTGAACTTACTCTTCATCTTTCTAATGGACGCCTGAAGGTTTTGTGCTAAAATTGCCTGGTATTTGGAACTGTTCATAATTCCCTCCACCTTGACTAAGGCCCCGGTTCCAGCTGAGGAAAAACAGCCCTAAAGCATGATGCTGCCACCACCATGCTTCACTGTGGGTATGGTGTTCTTTGGGTGATGTGTAGTGTTGTTTCTGCGCCAAACATACCTTTTGGAATTATGGCCAAAAGGTTCAACCTTGGTTTCATCCGACCATAACACATTTTACCACATGCTTTTGGGGGACTTTATGTTTGTTATTGCAAACTTCAGCCGGGCTTGGATGTTTTTCTTTGTAAGAAGAGGCTTCCGTCTTGCCACACTACCACATAGCCCATTCAAATGAAAAATACGGGAGATTGTTGTCACATGTAGCACACAGCCAGTACTTGCCAGAAATTCCTGCAGTTCCTTTAATGTCAGCAATTTTGGAGGGACGTCTAGTTCTTGGTAATGTCCCTGTTGTGCCATATTTTCTCCACTTGATGATGATGACTGTCTTCACTGTGTTCCATGGTATATCTAATGCTTTGGAAATTCTTTTGTACCCTTTTCCTGACCGATATATTTCAGCAATGAGATCCGTCTGATGCTTTGGAAGCTCTCTGCGGACCATGGCTTTTGCTCTGAGATGCAACTAAGCAAATGTCAGGAAAATCCTACTACAATGGCTGAACTTTATTTGTGATTAATAGGAGTCATTTTAAATGATGGCAGGTGTGTAATGACTTCTATTTAACATGAGATGGAATGATTGGGGATGTGGCTGTGTTCAGAATTAACCAGTTATAAGAGTGTGCACACCTATGCAACCAGGTTATTGTGAGTTTTTTATTTTTCCCCCTCAACAATTTCAGTTTGTTTTGCAACTGAATTGTTCACGTTATAGGTCACATTAAAGGTGGAAAAAGTTCTGACATGATTTATTTTTGTCTAATTCTTTAACATCACAAGAACCTGGCATTTTAACAGGGGTGTGTAGACTCTTTATATCCACTGTAGGAGTTTGCAAAACCACCCAATTCAGATGAAAAAAAGCAGAACTGGAAGCTTACAGGAAAAGGCCTGAAATTTGGCTACCCACTGAACAGACACAATAACCAGAAGAAACACCATCTTGACAGTCAGCAGAAGCAAATATACTGAAGAGAGAGGATCAAAATGAGTTTCCTGGAGCATAAGGTAGGCATGAGAGCCTTGAACAAAAGTTTGTACATGAGGTAACAAGGCAATGCAGTGAGTAAATCTGAAGCTTGATGGAACATCCTGGAGAAAGGTCAAGACAACCGGAAGCCGAAAAGACAGCCACACGCTTGTAGAAGAGGAACCACTATGATAGGCCTTGAAAGAAGCCAGCTTTGTAACCTAAATCATAGTAGTAAAAAACCTTGTCAGAAAAACCCTTTTCATCATCAGGATGCTGGCTTCAAAGCCATCTGTTGCTGTCAGAAAGTCCAGTCACAACGGATGTTGAACAGGTTCAGCCACAGATTGATTAGATGTAAAAACCAGGCCCGACGGGGCCAGAACAGAGCAGTCAGGATGATGTGAGCTCACTCCAATCTGATTTTCATCGGCACCCTGGGGATCAGGGGAGTTGGAGGAAACACATATGCCAGAAGATAATCCCATGAGATGGTCATTGCATTCACAGTGAGAGCCACGAGGATCCCAGAAGCTGGCTCAGATCTGAAAGAATTTGTAGTTGAGGTAAGATACCATGAGATCCACCACTTGAAGCCCCCATTGGTGGACAGTCATGTTGAAGATGATCGGATTGTGCTCCAAGTTTCCAGAATTCAGGTGATGGCAACTGAGAATGTCAGCCACTACATTATCTACCCTTGGAATGTGAACCGCTAAAAGGGCTGGCACATGAGTCTCGGCCAGCAAGAGTGTGTTTCAGACCTCAGTCCTAACAGGTATACTTCTGGTTCCTCCTTGGTGGTTGAAGTAAGAGACCACCATCACATTGTCAGACAGAATATGTACTGGGGATCCTAGAAGGAGACGAGAACAGTGGTGTGGCATGAGGTGAATTGCTAGCAAATCCAACACATTGATAGACAGAAGGCTCTCATCCTTGGTACAGAGGCCTGGGCTGTGAAAGAACACAGGGCAGCACCCCAGCCCAGAAGGCTGGCATCCGTGGAGACCACAATTCAATCTGGAATGGCAAAATGAAGATCCAGTGTGAGAATTCACCGCTGAAGCCACCAGTAAATGAAGCAGATGAGACTGATGTATGGACTAATTTTTGAGAATGTCCAGTAGCAATTCACTAGTATGAGTTTTTGCAAAGGAAACACCTCCAGGGCAGACACCTGGGAGGAGATTCACTAAGCGTTGATAAAGAGGTGATGAATTCTCCAGTTTATCACTTCTGCAATTCCTATCTTATTCTATGGAGTCTATGTACTAAGATTTATTCAGCTTCGGAGATCTTAATGAACAGACCATAGAATAACATAGGAACTGGAGAAGTGATAAACTGGAGAACTCATCACCACTTTATCAATTCTTTATCACTGCTTAGTTAATCTCGTCCAAGGTATTTGAGAATCTTCGTGTACTCCCACACCATCGCCAATGGCCAGGATGTTGCCTGACACACCAGGATTGAATCTTGTCTCTGGGAAAAATACAATCCTTTGTAGGGTGTCAAAACACATTCCTAGAAAATAAAAAACTTGAAAGAACCAGAGAAGATTTTTTTTTAAATAGAGCGACCAACCGTGCTGTTCCAGAATGGAAACACACTCCTAAATCCGAGTGTGCAAAGTTACTTCTGAATGAGCCTTTAGTAAAAGGTCACCCTGGTAGGGGGTATTAACATTATAAATTTGTATTTCACCCACCACCGCCAGTGGTATGACACTCACAAGATAAATGGCTAAACTAACACGTATGTGCTGCTTAGCAATTCTGGCTCGGGAATATGAGTATGACTGCCCCCCTCCAGCAGGAAATCTAGGCTGCTCATCTTCCTCGAACCATCCAAAGCATTGAAGTATAGAGTATATAAACAGGGAAAAAACAAGAAGGAGCGCCTATAGTGTTATACCAGACTAGTATTTGTATAACAATTAGACATATAATAGTTCAACTCACATTTGAATTTTGTTGACAATCAGGTATATACCTATCATCAGCTCAATAGGCATACAGAGTACTTTACCCGTCTCTGCTTGGGTATACGTGAGTTATGTTCCAACGTCTTTATCCTTGAGATGTGATCCTCATGAACCAAATTGGATATAGTCCACAAAAAAAAAAAATATAATGTCAAAAATAATAAAAATATATTAAAAGAAAAGAAATATCATAAAAGAAGCCGTCCTGTAATGTACAAAATATTTATTAAAAAGGCTTTCAAGTGGTGCTCTTTTTGCTGCGTACAAACTGCTTTATCAACCTGAAGTGCCTAGGTAAAATGAACAAACAGAACGGCTACAAACAGATACATTTTAAACATCTGCATCTGGTATCCAATTGGTCAGATTCAAAATCTAATTAGAAACATTCCTAACACCTACTCTCACATTAACCCTATCTAACCTTCTCATACATACAGTCTATCCACAACAAAATGAGAGCAGGACCACAGTGTTCCAAAGGAGTGTTCCAAAGGACTAAAAAACCTTGTCATATTAAATATTACAAAAGATAAGCAAGATATGGAATCTAAGGATACTATGAGGGTAAGTAACGTAAACTAGCTCCAATAGCTAAAAAAAATCCTGGGCCCTTAAAGCTTAAATTTACCAAGTGCAGTGACAAGAGTCTGAGATAATGTCATCCTGCTAGAAACTGTCATGTCCCCTCTCCACAAACAATACGTCAACATCAACTAGTCGAAAATGTTATCTCTTGAGCAAAGGCACAAGGGAAAAATGGATGTGTGCCATTAGATTTTCTGGGAAAAGTAAGATAGCTTGGGGAGTTATTATGATGATGTATCCATAAATAAATAAATAAATAAATAAATAAATAAATAAATAAAAACACACAAAAAAATCCCCACACAAATTAGTTGCCATTCTGTAAGTTTCCACTTACAGTACATAACGTTAAAATGCATTACACTACCTAACATTAAAAGAACACAAACATCTAAAAATGGATTACATACAAGTAAATTGTCTGTACTTCATACTTTCATTTGTACACAAATCAATACCATATAAATCTTGACCAGAAGTGACGGTGTAGGATTTTCCTGAGATATTCAGCCTTTCTGAATATAATATGGTAGTTACTAATCTTAATGGGTTAACCACCTTCACTCTCGTCTCTCATTACATACAGTACAAATAAAATTAACCAAATGGTGTTTACACATGTATTAGAAATTATAATTTAGTATACTATTTTAGAGATCTAATAAATATTGTTTAGATGTTAGCTGGAAGTACATGATATATAAAGGTATATAAACCAATTTCATTTTTAGGTGACAGTATTCCTTTACATATAACAGGCAGCTGCAATTCAAGTGCAATATTTTCTCTGTGGTATATATATAGTAAAAAAGGAATGCACTAAAGTAGTTCCTACAAAAACAGTCATCTATGTGAAGAGGGATTGAAGGTGCTCATTTTCTTCCACAACCTCTAGACCACGGCTGGGCAAAATGAGACCATCCAACTATGAGGACAATTCCCCATCATACCCAGACAGCTATCGACTGGCTCTAGTTCATAGGGAATTGTTGTCCTCAACAGCTGGATGCCCTTGGGTTGTCCAGCCCTATTCTAGAGTAAATCATCATCACTGGAATTCTGGGTAATGCTTCACTTGGCACATGTAAGTGGAATTTTACAATGTGGTGCTATAATAGACAAAATTAGTATCTGCACATTGTTTAAGAACCTCCAAAAAAGGTGAAATTTACTCACTGATAATTGTTTTTCCTCTGTGTCCTTCCACAGCATACTGTGGGCAATTGGCTCCGCCTCCCAGCTGGTAGGACCAATAGAAAATTATAAATTGTGTGAACATCCTCCGCTCTGCAGTTATACTTTTGTCCAAGCTGCAAGAAGAAAAGGTGGTTAGATGACAACAAGCAAATACATATAGAACTTATGGTATTGATATTAATAAAGTCATCAACTGGTAACGATCGATCCCAACCATAGTGGGATGGGTTGCCATGGAAGGACACAGAGGAAAAACAAATAATCGGTGAGTAAATTTCACTTTTTCCTCTGTGTCCGGTCCACTGCATACTGTGGGACTTACCACAGCAGTACCCAGTGTACACAGGGAGGGTTCCTGAAGAGAATTTTGTTTTAGATGGGTATGGCTGCCTCCAGCACCTTTCTGCCAAACTTGGCATCTGCAGATGCTTGGAGATCAAGTCTGTAGTGCTCCACGAAGGTTGAGACAGAGGACCAAGTTGCAGCCTTACAGATCTCTTCAGAGGAAGCTGCTGCTTTCTGTGGCCAAGATGTAGAGATAGCTCTGGTTGAGTGTGCTTTTATCCCCAGAGGAGGCTCTGTCTGTGGACTCATAAGCAAGGATAATAAGTCTCTTATCCAGTGAGAAATAGAGGGTTCTGATGCTGCACATCCTTTAAATTTCCCAAAATGATGGACAAATAGGGAATCTGTTAGGTATGCTAAAGATAAATTTGTAGATGGCGAACAAGGTCGAGGTTATGAAGGCGCTTCTCCAGCTCCTTAGCTGGGTTAGGGCAAAATGATGGAAGAACAATATCTTGGTTCAAATGGAACTGAGATATAACCTTGGAGCGGAATGAGGGGTTAGGACGTAGGACCACTTTGTCTAGATGAAAGACCAGGTAAGGGGCGGTGGCCATCAGGGCCTGAATCTCCCCTTTCTGCGAGCCAAAGTCACGGCAGTAAGAAGCACCGTGTTAAGAGTGAGATGCTTCAAAGAAACAGAATCCAATGGTTCAAAGAAGGGGTGGGAAGGGAGTTGCTGTAAGACTAGGTTATGGTCCCAGGGAGAAATGGTATTGCATATAGTCGTTTTTATCTTGGATACCACCACCATGCATTTCTTCATTAGAAAATTCTCAGCAAATGGGGTGGCTAGGACAGCTGAAATGGCCGAGATCTGCCCTTCTGGAATCCTGACTGTAAGAAGTCCAAGATCTTGGGAGGAGAAACGGACTGTCTATTCAGACCCTGCAAAGTGCACCAGCGATGGAATGTGGACCAGACTCTGTAATAGATTTTAGTAGTAGTAGGACGTCTGCCATGCAAGATGGTGTCTATGACAGATTCAGAGAGACCCTGATAAGTTAGAGATTCCCGTTCAGTCTCCAGGCCCTGAGCTGTAAGAAGGCTGGGTTGGGATGTAGTATGGGCCCCTGATATAGTAAGTGTGGAATGTCCGGAAGAGGAACTGGAGGACTGACGGAAAGTTGTAGGAGGTCCGCATACCATAGCTTTCTTGGCCAATTTGGGGCTATGAGAATAACATTGGCCTTGTCTTTTCGTATATTTTTCTGATGGTCTCTGCCAGGAGTGGAATGGGTGGAAAGATGTAAGCTAGGCTGAATGTCCAAGGAATGCTTAGAGAATCTTGTTCTGCTGATTGTGCCTCTACTCATCTGGATAGCTACAGTTGACATTGTCTGTTCTGGGCTGTGGCCATCAGATCTATCGATGGGGATCCCAGAATCTCTGTTAAGGATTGGAAGACCTGTTTGTTGAGGCTCCATTCTTCCAGGTTTAATTTTGTCTGGCTGAGGAAGTCTGCCTGGACATTCAGGTAACCTGATAGGTGAGAGGCTGTTAGAGCTTCTCCGCCTAGAGCAGGATCTTTATTGCTAGGCTGTTAAGCTGAACACTCCTGGTTCCTCTCTGGTTCAGTAAGTACTGCAGTGCTGTGACATTGTCTGAACATATGAGGACTGCTGGTAAGGTTGTACTGGAAGTGTAGCAGTGTTTTACATATCGCGAGAAGTTCCAATATGTTTATGTGACGTGTGGACTCCTGCCTGGACCATGTGCCCTGTACAGATTGCTGATTCCAGACACCTTCCTATCCCTGGTGACTGGCATCCGTGGTGAGCACCTGCCATGGTAGTGGATTTCGTTTTGGGTCCACCAGGACAACTCTTTCCTGGTGGAGGCTAACACAGGTATCCGTTTGGTTAAGTCTGATGGATTCTTCCTGTAAAAGTGAAGAAAGTTGTACTGGGTGTATCGGGTATGTGTTCTGGCCCAGGGAATTATCTGTTGTGCAGAAGAAAGATGACCCAGAAGTCTGGAGAAAGATTTTGCCGTGTGAGATTTTTGTCATAGGAATAAAGTCACTTGTTCCAAGGTGCGTGTTTGTCGTTCTGTGAACAGGATTGGTTGTTTTGATTGAATTGAAGCTGCTGCGAAGGATAAAGTATGCTTTTTTTCTTCATTGATGAGCCAGCCCAGAATTTGTAGGATGCGTCTGCAAATGGCTGTGTTGTTTCTTGCTATCTGACCTGAGGGTCCTATAAGCAGAATGTTGTCTAGATAGGGCACAACTTTGATTAGATGCGTACTTCTTAACTCTGCCATGACCACCGCCAGGAGCTTGATGAATACTCGGGGTGCTGTCGCCCGACCGAACAGAAGTGCCCGGAACTGATAGGGTTGCTTGAAGATATGAAATCTTAGGTACGGGCAGTGTGTTAATCTGATTAATATGCGATAGAAAGCGTCTTTCAAGTCTATGCGGGAGAGGAAGTCTTAAGGCTGAATCAGTTTCATAGCTGACAGCACTGTTTCCATCTTGAAATGCTGTATTCATAGGAACTAGTTGAGATCCTTTAGGGCTAGCATAAGGTGATGTTCCCCAGAAGGCTTTATAACAGAGAAAAGAGTGGAATAAAATCCCCGGAATCTCTGACTCAGCGGGACCTCTTCTATTACTTTGTTCCGTATGAGATCTTGAAGAATCTGTCTCATCAGATTTATTTTGTCCCTGTTCCTAGTCTGTGATGTTCTCAATCGCGGACCTGGAGGGGCAGTTTGAAATTCCAGGACATACCCTTCCTTCACTATTTCCATAGCCCATTTGTCTGGGTTGATAGACACCCAGGACTGATGGAACTGCTCCAGTCTGCCCCCTACTGGAGGTGAAGGAAGGGGACCTCTGGTTTCATTGATGGAACTGGGGTTTTTCGTTGGAAATCCTTCCAGATTCCACCTCTAGAAGATTGGGCACCCCCTCTTTTTCTCTGGTCATAACCTCTACCAGGTCTGTATCACTTAGCGTCACGAAAGTACTGGTGTCTTGATGGGTTGCCTCTGGATGGAGATCCTCTGCTTAGTCTGTTTGTGGCAAGAAGGGACTTTTCCCAGCTGAGGATTTCTTAATGATGTCCTCCAATTGGTCACCAAATAGTTTTGATCCCACAAAGGGTAATGAGATCAGTCTGTTCTTGGAGGCCGGGTCTGAGTCCCAAGATTAGATCCAAAGTGCCCTTTGCGCGGTCACTGATAAAGCTGAGGATTTGGCGATGAGTCTAATATTCTCTAGTGATGCGTCGCAGGAGTAATTCACCGCATCCTTTATAGTGACTAGTTATTTCAGGATTCGTGATCTGGAAACTTATGACTCAAGTTTTTCCTTGATCTCTGAGAGCCAAATGCGCAAGGTGTGGAGCACAGAGGCCATGGCCGTAGCGGTCTTTAAATTCTGGCCGATAGAAGTAAATTGTTTTCGGAGAGCCGCATCTGCCCTCTTATCCATAGCGTCTCATAAGGTCGTACTGTCTTCCAGAAGCAAGGTTGTCCTTCTGGCTGGCTGTGCTATAGCTGCATCGACCTTAGGTGGCATAATCCAGCTTGCTGTATCCTCCTCCGCAAAAGGGTACACGCACTGAAATCTTTTTGAAGCGGTGCATCTCTTCTCTCCATGCTTACACTCACTTTACACTGTTTCTTGTATGGAACTATGTACTGGAAAAACTGGGCAGGTCTTTTTATTTCCAATGAAAGACATGTCCATTACATTGAGGTCTTTCTGGACTTCAGTAATTGCTTTAACTAGAGACTCTCTCTCTCTCTCATATTCCTGAAGGCGGGATGGTTCTTCATCTGGGTCTGATAATCTGGATCTTTTTCTGACGGTGTCCTGCATGGATAAGAACATCTCCTGCATGAAGGTCTTCATCCAGCTTAAAAAGTCCTGGAACTGGGCAGGAATGTTGCTGCCAGAAGCACGCTTCAAACATTCGGTGCACAATTTTGCAGGGCCAGTAAAAGGCAACTTTTGATCACAGCCCGCACAGAACTTGGTCTTTGCAGCCGCTTTCTCCTCTTTAGAGGGCTATGCAGATTTCTTCTTTTTCCATTCAGAATCTTTAAGGTCACACATTACAGCCAAAGGATAGGCAATATAGAGCAGAAGAAATCTAGCCAAGTACTAAGAATAACAAGTTTAGAATTATATTAAAGGGATAGTAATACTTAAAATGTAAAAAACAATATGTTGTAGGGTTTATCCCCCTGAGTAAAACAATAGTACTCCCACTGCTGAAAGCTGTTTCATTCAAAAGTTATTAATTTTCAAAGTTGAATTTTTTAGGTGCAATATCACAGTGGCCTGAAATTGTACAGTGGTGCTGTTGCTACATGATCCTATGGACAGCTCTGGTCCCGGGACCATAAATCTCCATAGGATGGTGTAGCAACAGCGCCACTGTACAATTTCAGGCCGCTGTTATATTGCACCTAAAAAATTCAACTTTGAAAATTAATAACTTTTGAATGAAACACCTTTCAGCAGTGGGAGTACTCTTGTTTTACTCATGGGGATAAACCCTACAACATATTTTTTTTTACCTTTTAAGTATTACTATCCCTTTAAGCTATGTGGAAGAACTAGCAATATACATAAACATTTATGTAGCAAAGGTCTGTAACAGATTCAGTTCTACTTATGATCCCTTGGAGACCAGTCTGCTAATATTTAGTCTGGTTCTGCACGAGGAGGAAGACGCCAGGCAGCCTTTTGCTTTCCGTGTATGGAGCACACACGTCACTTCCGGTTGCCGGCTCTGTGCTCTATCCGGCGTTCAGCTGGCCACAGGCAAACCGAGGCAACATAAGGAATGGATAGAACTAGAGTGCCACTAGTCTGGATCCTTGCACAGTCTCTGGATCGCAGTTCCTGCCACAGCACAATGCGGGGCAGAGGAAGAGGTATGTGAGCCGCGGTGAGGCAGGCCACATGGGGTTAAACAAGTAACCTTTAGCGAATAGCTTTGAAATGGAGAGAGAGGCAATGCCTCCATCCCCCAGCTTGGGTAGGACCAAATAACTGCAGAGGGGAGGATGTTCACACAATTTATAATTTTCTATTGGTCCTACCAGCTGGGAGGCGAAGCCAATTGCCCACAGTATGCCATAGATCGGACACAGGGGAAAGTCATTTTCATTTCTGCTTACATTCATAACATCCTCATGAATGCTAAATATGTCTCAGTTATGTATGGGGATAATGGCTTCCATCAAGTTGTGAATTCAACTTCTAAAGTAACACTGGAGACTAGGATTATAAATGAATGATTCACCTATTACTGAATACAGGCTAGAGGTACTCAGATTAGTCCTTTGGAATTTCCCAGCTAATGCTCAGGCCTTTTAACCCTTTGTTGGACAAGAGAGCTGTGCAAAGCAATGCATTTCCCACCCAAGCCTCTGATTAACTCACACGTGTTCCAGCACACGCATTCTGAAGACTTGATCTGCAAATGGACAAACCTATTGAATTAGGGCATATGCAAAAAAGAAGTAGAGCAATTCTGGGGCAAACTAACCAATATGGCTTAAACCCATTGAATGACTGTGCTTTTCAATGCATTGCTTTGCAATGCATTAACACCTCTAGCAGGCAAGGGGTTAAATAGCTGAATTTAAGTCATTAGAAATGTTCATTTGTCCCCTATGGTGCAGTTGGGTACACCAGAATGCTTCTTTTTTAGCTTCCTGAATACGGACCATAATTACTGTAACTAACAGGCTGCATTATCCCATCGAGTGCCAGAGGGGTACCCAACACGTTGCAAAGCAATGTGTTGCATACCCCTCTGGAACTCAAAGGGTTAAATGGGATTCTCACATTTCTGTTTAGCATTTACAAGAATTAAAGCAAAAATGCAATCTACAATTACTATGCACAATCATGAGAATGGTACAAGGTATCTCTAATCCACAAAATCGTATTTGTATTTGGGGGACTTATTCTACTTACGAAGAAAGTGCTTTTCCAGTAAGGCGATTTCTAGATGCCCTTTGACTTCATTTAGCCGGTCGGATTCTGTTCTATTAAATTCTGATATTCCAGAAGCCATGACAACAGTCCCTGAACCAGCCTGTAGAAGAGTTAAAACAGTATAATATTGTGTATTTCTTCATATAAATCACATCAAATTCAGAAGACATGAATCTCTTTGTAGGAAAGCACAGTCTGCCAGCAACAACTAATTGCTAATTTCTTGGGTTGTGGTCAAAGCTACAGTCCTGATGCATCATAGATGGTTTGACAAGAAGAGCAGCATTCTGCAGAGGTTTGAGCAGAAAGCCTTTCACATGCCTTACAATCTCAGGGAGATATTTCTCTGCTGGTGCAGGGGCACACAGCAGCTGTCAGCATTCCTGCTGCAGTAAAGGAAGCTACGTCGTCGTCGAAGCCTTAAAAACTGATAGGGAGGGACCCAACTGAAAAATGCTGCATGGCTTTAAGCTTATGTCCTGGCCTAATTTATGTTTCATTTACACCACCCCCCTTCCAAAGACATTACCTGATCCAAAGCAGTGGAGGAAGGGACAGTAAAGTTACATGCTTAATGTTACAGTTGCATATGTTCAGGGGTGATTTTATAAAATGAAAGATAAAAGATCAGCTAAATTTATAATGGTGTATATTGCATTGCTGGCGGCATTCAACAATGTAATGCCTTGCTGTTGGCATGCTACAGCGCAATGATCTGCTGTTCTTAAGTAATAAATAAAAAAATGGACTAAAAATCAGCCCTGTGCATTCGATGGAAACCAGATAGCCAAACTTAAACCATTACATTAAACTTAAATATGTGAGACAAAGAGAATGGTGGTAAGGCCTCAGCATTTATTGATTAACCATATTTCAACCTAGTGATATATACTGACAACCCCATTAACCAAACCTCTCTTCCATAGAAGCCTGGGAGGCCAACCATAACCACATACTAGCCAAGAGCCATAAACAAATATAACAATACTAACCTATTTTTGTTTAGTTCCAGCAATTGACATTTTTTTTTTTAGTATAATATAAATTTAAACATATTACATAATTAGCCATATATTAAACTAAGCATGGGGAGGGAGAGCACCTTTCTTCCCTAATGTATGCTTCAGGCAGGGCTCAAAATTTCCACTCGCCACTAGCCAATGGTGAGTGAAAATTCAGCCCTGGTGGGTATGTTATGGCTTGCAGTGGCGAGTAACTTTTCAGGTCTGCCTAGTAGTAAAGGACTTCACATTTTAAGCCCTGGTTCAGGCAAGCGGTGCCTACGGGGGTGGGCTACGGGGGTTGGGGGTCTATACTTATTCCTTCCCATCTTAACAGTCCTATCTGATGAGATGTAAACTCACCTCATCCAATCAAGCTACAGGGATGGAAAAAAGGCCTCTTCCAGATCTTTTTGTAAACTTGATTAATAACAAATAAGGCCATAAATAAAAAAAAAGGGAGGCAACCCCCAACTCCATACTGTGAGAATGATCTTCACAGTGGCCCCTACGGTCTGCCATGCAGATCTGCTTTGTTGCATGTTCCTGCTTTCTGCATGTTAAATACACAAAATATTCTGCAACTGGGCATGTCAAAACTGCATATGTGAACAGCAAAATACATTCTAATGCTATATAATTTGGGGTAGCGCATCATAAGAAATGCCAAGTACAAAAAACAAAACAAAAGGGCTATAAAACATTTGTTTAGATTGACCAGTTGAATACTAGAGATGTATTCAATGCACTGCAAAGGAATTTGCAGAAGGCATCCTTAGCATCCAGGAGTTAAGGAAATGATACCCTGCATTCACAGAGTGAGCCGGTAACTTGTGAAGAACACAAACTGATTAATATATGTATGTGTGAGTAATAAGAGGTTTCGTTTCACAACTGCAGAATGTAAGGTCTCTCCATTACACGTTTCAGTGATCTGCACCAATGGATGTACGCAGCTGTATACAATACAAAGCTAGAAATGTACCAGCATCTCCACATTTGTACCTTTCTCATGTGTGTAGAGGTAATTATGTGAATCACTGAAAGATAATGTAAATAAAAATGTATGTAACATTGTAGTGCCAGGTACAGTATACATAGTGTTACAGTTGTCTACTACATTATTTCACATTTTTTAACAATTTACTTGAATTCAGAAGGCATAAAATTAACCCTTTCAGTTCTAGATATGCCACCAACACTTTTGCCTCCAATAGCTTATTTAAACCCACTGGTATATTGAATTATTGATTGCTGCAATGATTCACAATGAAATGCACAGCAGCCAGTAGTTCACAGAGTGTAATTATAAGTGTCGTCACAATAATACATTGCTGGGCTAGCTGAGAAGAATAGAAGTCAGAAGATTTAGGGTCTGTGTGCATGCATATTAACCCTTTGAGTGCCAGAGGGGTACGGAATGCATTGCTTTGTACAATTCGTCCCCTCTCACAGCATTGTGAGAAGGGACTAATTGTACAAAGCGCAAAGCCAGGCAGCCGGGCACAATGCCAACGCGTGAGGAGAGGTATCGGAGGAGGCGGGCAGCAAATACAAGCCTACCACCCTCTTCCTCCTATGTCTCTCTCCCCTCCTCCCGCTTCCTCCAATGCCTCTCTTGTCCCCAGCCTTTTCTTATGCTGTGGGCTTCACAGCCACCTGCAGCAATGGCACTTTTATGAATGAAGGGAAACGCTGCAGTCAGAGTGCAGCCTGCTCCCTCAATTGTATTTTAACCCTTTGAGTGCCAGAGTGGTATGCAACTCAAAGGGTTAACTTAGATCACATCCATTTTTAATGTTCTAACTCCTGTGTCCCATTGCTATTAGTACTTTTGCTCCACTCTCCGTCTGAAGGAGAGTGGAGCAAAAGTACTAATAGCAATGGGACACAGGAGGTAGGGCATTAAAAATGAATGAGATCTAATTTAAACTATGTGTAATAATAGTCTTTTAATTAAAAAAAAAAGTTTAAAAACACACACACACACACACACACACACATATATACAGGCAAGGTATGTAGTCCATACATTGCCTATTAACCCTTTGGGTACCAGAGGGGTAGGAAACATGCTAAGCAATGCTTTCCTACCTCTCTGGTACTCAAAGGGTTAATTGTGGAATAAAAGACAGATTTGTCCACTATATGGAAGTCCATGAGGTGGATGTGGATGGGGTTAGTATGTCCCATATATGCAATATATGTGACATACTAAGGGGGGGGGGCATTGTGTAGTGCTTGGTGTACTAGTTTTATTGATTGTAACCCTTTGAATGCCACAAGGGTGAGCATTGCACATCCCTATGGCATTCAAAGCTGTCCACGGTGCTGAAAGCCATCTCTGTGTTCCCCTAGTGGCTGGGTAGGGAAGCACAGAGAAAGCTGTTCAGAACTGTCGACGTGGATTTTGGATTTTCTGACTGAACTTGATACTTTGGAGTGCTGTGATTGGCTGTGGTGCTAGGTAACATTTTTATCGTGTGTTTTTAGGTAAGATTTTCTATTTTAAGGTTAACGTGTATTTTGTTGGTTATCGCTCGTTAGCTTTTCTGGGTAAGGAAGATTTTAATATCATGTTACCTGGTCTTGCTTAACACACGAAGGCAGTTTTTTTCTTCACGTTGGTTTTAACGCCAACATTTGAATCGAGCCCCTGGTCTGTTAGCTGCCCTCTGGAATCATGCTTGTACTCGCTGATTAAGCTCTTGACTGACCAGCGAGAAAGCACTAAATGAACACCAATATCTTAAAATGAAATTGGCCGATATATTTAAATACGATGTATTTTATAGTAACATCTGTAAATGAATAGTAGATCCAAAAAAGAAAATTTTGTTTTATAATGTATGTGTGGATGGTCCAAAAGGTTCAAAAGGTTAATGACTTTCCTGCAGCCATTTTCTTACCTTTATTTTAAAAGTTAAAAAAACAAACAAACATTACTGGCCTTTTAAAGTAATGTCCCAGTAAAAATATTTTGAATTGTGTAGAGCTTAAAAAGTTGAGTTGAATGCAAAAACAAAAAAAAACATCTCTCTCAAACCACTATGGTTTGAGAGATATTTTCATTTAAAGTTCGATGTTTCCTGCTGTCAGCTGTAAAGCTGTCAGTAGGAGATCCGTGTCGGCCGACACGATGAGGCTCTGCAGCAGAACCGCAATCGCATTATTTAAAACAAATTACTTCATTGGAATGTCTAAAAAGTGTGCTTGCAAACCAGGCAAACGTTTTAGACCATTCCAATGAAGTCATTCATTTTAAATAACATGATTGCGGCTCTGCTGAAAAGTCTCATGTCGGCCGACACAGATCTCCTGTGACAGCTTTACAGCTGACAGCAGGAAACACTGAACTTTAAATGCAAATATCTCTCAAACCATAGTGGTTTGAGATACATTTTTTTTTGCATTCAATTCAACTTTTTAAGCTCTACACAAAGCAAAATATTTTTACTGGGACATTACTAACATTTTAAGTGCATATAACGCCGGTTCATTTTTAGGGGTTAATATTCCTTTAACAGGATGACTAAGGTAAGTACCATAATTAAACGGGTTCAGTTGCACTAAACTACCTCTCATTATAACACCTACTGTATGCAGGAGAAGGCTACAATTACTATCAAACCAGTTTTTTACTCATGTGTCCAATGAATGTCCATTGCTGCAGAAAAATGTGTGAGAATATGAACTTGTACACATCAATGCAGCGACAGAAAATAGAGGAAGAAAACACGAGTTGTGAATCATTGTGTCTTATGGGGCAGAGAAGCAGCATGCTCTAACCTTCCTCTGTCAGTGCAATAATGTTGTTACAACATTTGAAGTATTGATTTCTATTGAGAGAATGGGTGCTGGGAAAACTTTGGTAAACAAGCACTAAAAAAGCACCAAGATTTTCAGTTGCTACAAAAAAGTTCATGCTACAAAGCATCGAAGAAAACTTCATCAGCACCATAATGGTTAATGCTGCCACAACAGTCTGGTAATGTAAAAACATCAAATTGCCTTACTCTATAAAAAAAATCTGCTAAAAGTACCTTGTACAGTTGACACCAGTCAGGTGTAACAGATCAGCAGCACTGATCAACGCTTTTCACGCTTATCGCTCTTACTCATGATTATTAAAGCATTTTGATGTTTTTACATTACCAGACTATTGTGGTGACATGAACTTTTATGGTACCGATCAATTTTCATTTTCTTTGAGGTTACATGGGAACCTGGGGAGAAGTTTCCTGAGTGAGCACATATGGTTTCCACTGTGTCTGGATGAACTTTATTCAATGATTACCAGAGAAATGTTCACCAAATCACTAGAGTTAGAACTGCTCATCAGATAATACTGACTGTGGATTGCAAGTTTGAATTGGAGGTGCCCATATTTTTTGTTTTGTGAAACATGCTACAAAGCAGTCAGGCTATGAAAAAAGTAATAGCTTAAATGTGGTGGCTTACCAGCCATCCTTCGACTTGCAGCTCTATATTCCAGTCTGTACCCTTTGGTGGCTGGATCCTGTATTATATTCAGTCAATTTTTATATTGCTCTCTTGCTCCTCCAGTGGCCCCAACTGGTATTTCAGCTCTCTCTCTCTGTCTGCCTAAACGTGCCTACACCCTCAGGTGGCCACATTCAGTATTGTAAAAGATGGCAGATTTGCTTTATTTTAGTTATTGCTGATCCTTGTATGTCTAGCATCTCTAGCACTGCCTGCTGGCTCCTAACCTGTTATCTTGTATCTGAGTTATTGTATTTGTTGTACATTCTGAGGTAAAAAACTTATATTGCACTTTTAGTGAAACTTGACTGCCTTCATTTGAATGGACAGCCACTACTTTGAACACTAGCATCAGAGTTCCATCCCAGGATTCTGCTTCCTAGTGAAAGGCTAGTATCTGTATTCCACCACCATGCTCACATACCTGCCTGGTTTGTGGCTGGTGACACTGGGACAAACAGTGAGGCAACCCTTATAGGATACAAACTGGGACTATAAGATCCTAATGACCACTAATCAACATGTCTGGAATGGTTCCATAATATTAATCTTTGATTATTACTATATATCATGTCCCTTGCGTTACAATTGATTTTTTTGTCTGTCTCAGTGATCAAAGAGTACCTTGTAGGCGTGCTGGGATCACAAAATGTCATGACATGCCCAGACAGTCACCGGTCCTTATCTGTGAGATGGTCGTGACAGTCCTGGCACGTCTCCTGTTGTTAAAGGGCCCGTCTTGGAGAACTTTGGGGTAAGAAAGAAGGGAAGCTGCAGACTAATGCCGCAAGACTGACTCTCTACATCAGTCAGATATAGTTCTCCAGCCGGTGTTAGACTACAACTCATATCATCCTCTGCCAGATGTGTTGTAGAACACCTCCAGCTGGGAAGCCACATGTTGCCCAAGTGATGCACTGTAATAATTCAAGGTTTCTTTCCCCACCTGTCTTTCCCTCTTCTGGGGGTCGTTGTAAGAGGAGGGGCAGGCATCTTGCAGCTCCCTAGCTGGTGTTGGACAACACCATCTAATACCTGCTGGAAGCGAAGAAATGCATATTTATGTTTGATGTCTGTGTGTGTGTGCACCTGTGTCTATATGTCATTTTGTGTCTATGTGCACAATTGTGTAAGCTGTATGAGGTATATTTGTGTGTGTTTTGTATGTGACTGTGACATTGCGTGAGTGTGTGTGTATGTGCATGCGTGCATATGTCTGTGTTGTGTGTGTGTATATCTGCATGTGTGCGCACCTGTCTGTGTGTGTGTATATCTGCATGTGTCTGTACCTGTGTATGTGTGTGTATCTGCATGTGCGCGCACCTGTGTATCTGTGTATCTGCATGTGTGCGCACCTGTCTATGTGTGTGTATAGCTGCATGTGTCCGTACCTGTGTATGTGTGTGTATCTGCATGTGCGCGCACCTGTGTATGTGTGTATATCTGAATGTGCGCGCACCTGTGTATCTGTGTGTATATCTGCATGTGCGCGCACCTGTGTATCTGTGTGTATATCTGCATGTGCGCGCACCTGTGTATGTGTGTGTATATCTGCATGTGTGCGCACCGGTGTATCTGTGTATCTGCATGTGTGAGCACCTGTGTATGTGTGTGTGTATCTGCATGTGTGCGCACCTGTGTATGTGTGTGTGTGTATCTGCATGTGTGTGCACCTGTGTATGTGTGTATATCTGCATGTTTGCGCACCTGTGTATGTGTGTACATCTGCATGTGTGCGTACATCTGCATGTGTGCGCACCTGTGTATGTGGGAGGAGGATTGTGTGTGTTCAGGATGAGCAGCAATTTGGACTGGACTGAGAACTCACTTTATTCAGACAGACTGGGGCTGGTGTCAGGTGACTTCAGGTGACAGTGAAGAGGAACCTACATAACTCCTCCATACTGCTCCCTTGGGTGAGATAGGCAGGGATGCAGGATAACATCATGTGACTGTTTTTTTATATATATAATATTATAGTTTGTTTAATGCAGAGTAAAACAAAGGCACTCTCAACAGGGAGATGCTTCTTTCAAATCTTAGTACAGTTCATACTGCATTTTTCTCTTTAAAGTAAACGGATATTAACCGTGCCACCTAGTGTCTAGACAGCAATTTTATCATTGCATACCTATTTTCACTGTGGAAGAGTGAGCCTTGGGATACAATCCTTCTGCTCAAACTACTGTGACAGTTTGAACTGTAATAACATCTGAACAAAAGTATCTTCCAGCAGTGACAGTAGCCTTGTTTTACTCAGCAGAAAAGCCCTCCTATTTTACTGGTATAACTATAATAAAATAATGCAGATTAGGAGGTTACTTACAGGGTCCTTTAGCTCCTCATCTTTTAGTGATGTTCGAGGTATTTTCAGTGGGATCTCATCTCCACATTCAGTATCGGAAGCATTTGGAGACTCTGCCAGATCAAGAAATTCGTCTCGCTTCTGACCTCTGAACCGTATCTTGTCCAATCTCCTTAGCATGTTCAGCAGCGCGCCTTTCTGTTTTACTTTAACATGACGGACGTCCCTACATGGTACACAGAAGCAAGACATTTAGAAGATACCGCAAGCATTTCAGACACAGTTTTAGCAGTGTAGATCTGACACCCTGAGCTCCACACCCATGAGAAGCATTTGATAGATTGGGAAACTCCCTTAGCATTCCTTAAAGCAGCAGTTTTATTTGATCTAAGTTTAGGCCAAATTGCACAAGAACTTAATTACTGGAAAACAATTTGAAGTGTTAGATTGTAGGTACAAAGGTCACACATCAGTAAGATGGATGATTTTAATATGACCAGATAAAATACACCATTGTGAGCTCAGTTAGGTTTCACTAAGAAGTTGGTGAACTAAAAGGAATTGGATCGATTCAGGGGTAAATCAGCTACTCTATACACAAATAAACATCCCCATTGATTTAAATGGGGATTTTAACCCCTTGAATGCTAGAGAAGTCTCCATTGCTTCACAATGCGTTGGAGACCTCTCTAGCATCCAAGGGGTTAAAATCCCCTTTTAAATAAAGGCACACTTGGGGATTTCTGATTTTATCCCTTATGGTATAGCGGATTTGTTCCGGAATTACTACAATTCTTCAAGGCACATCAGCATCACAGTATATGTTCAAATCTGTGCTGTTCCATGAAAAACGGTGCTATGGTATGAGAGAAGCAATTTCTACTCTAAGTGCAGGCATAACTGTTTAGCTACAGTATTCCTCCTCAGTTTAGGCAGGGGTTTTCTCTTAATGATGGAGGCTCCGACTGATTCTTCTGTGCAGAAGCAGTGAAAGGCATATGTCCCAGCCTGGTCATGAACAAGTTGCTTATAAACATCAACACCTAAAACAACATTTTGACTGTAAAATGTTAAGTTTCATGTACTGTACTAGAATATATATATATATATATATATATATATATATATATATATATACACACACATACACAGATTTAGATTTCTAAAATATACCCTACCATAAACATTTGTATAACGCATATGTAGCTTATCTTATACAGTCACTTTGATTAATTTTGTCTGTGTGGAATTGTAACGACTGTCCAGTTAATTTGAGATTACAGCCTTCCTGTCTCACTTGAATGCTGTCACTACTGAGAGACCAATAAAGATTGTTTATGCAATGAAAATAGACCTATTCTATAATATGTGAACGAACCCACAAACCATTATACCAAGCTGACCTTACATCACCTTTAACTGGGGATACCTAGGAAATATACATATTTCAGGGCTACACTGAAATCAATCAGCCCCGAATTATGCATTATTCACCCATCCACATTTAAAGGTGAGGTCTTGTCAGTCTACAATATACTGCTATCTTTTGCTTATGTGAGGGATTGTATACACCAGACATAGGACATGTTTGGCCACCACAGAAGATTGTGAGGTTCCTGTAGTGGTATAAATGAATTATTTCAGACAAAGTTTTTTGTGATGAATAGTGTATAATAATTAGAAATTGGGAGTATAAGGTAATCATGAGGCTTGAAGATAATTGAAATGCATGGATAGAAGTTAACCATTGGAGTGGCAGTGTGGTAATTAAATGCCTTCTAATTTATGTTAGACAGAAGAGCTGCATTCTGAAAATCAATGCAGCCATGATGATATTTCTCTGTGCAGGAAGATCACATAAGATTTGCTTGGATGTGGATGCAGGCCCCTTTGCCCTACATCTGGCAGACTAGAAGACTATCTCTGCTAGGAATGGCACACAGGTTTACTGCAGAATACTGCATCTATGTACTTGGATCACAGTACTGTATGCATTATCTGAAACAGAGTCCACCAGAGCACCATTGAAAGCTTTCTTGTCAGTGTGGAGAGGTACTGGAAGCCAAGTTAGTATCAATGACTGATATGAGATTTAGAACCATACTGGCATCCAAAAACCCTTCAGCTGTTCAAGAGTACAATTCCCATCATCCCAAGCCACACAATGGCTGGCCAAGGATGATATTTGTAGTCCAGAACAGCTGGAGACCCTCTGTGGAACTGCAGTGAGTCACATATGCTTATTATTGGAGAGTGTGCCAATAGCCACTTTAACATGTTAAAGGAAAATTAACACCTAACATGATTTGAGGTTAAAAACACAAATACCATGTACTTCATGCTAGCATCTTTCTCTGTTCTCTGAGGCCTAAAATCTAGTCTTGCATATCATCAGGGGAGAAGCCATTCCAGCCTTTTCCAGGGCTCCAAGCACCTCGATGAAAACGTATGGTGATTGTTTAGGATTGATTGTAAATAAGTTAACATTCTTTATTGTGAACAATGCACAATAAATGAACAAACAGATCTCCAATTACAACCACCACAACAAAATTCAATACTCTGAATAGTTAACACAGAAGTCAAGTCAATCATCAGGGGAGAAGCCATTCCAGCCTTTTCCAGGGCTCCAAGCACCTCACTGAAAACATATGGTGATTGTTTAGGATTGATTGTAAATAAGTTGAGTTAACAGTCTTTATTGTGAACAATGCACAATAAATTAACAAACATATCTCCAATTATAACCACCACAACAAAATTCAATACTCTCTGAATAGTTAACACAGAAGTCAAGTTTAAAGGGATAGTAATGTTTCACAATAAAAGCAGCTCCAATTAATCTGATAAAGTATCCCCCTCCCACCCCTTTTACTGATGTAACACTGCTCACCTCAGAGCACCAAGATCCAGATGGATCACAGAGAGGGACACTCTTCAGTGAGCACAAGGAAAAGCCTGTCAAGGGGGTAGGGTCTTCCTTGCTATGAGCTGTCTGGTCACAGGACCAGATTCTGAGTGGAGGTGGCTTACTAGGTAAAAGGGGCAGGAAGGGGATACTTTATCATTCAATTACTCTTGAACTACATCTCTGACCGTATTGAAATAACACTCTCCATGGTCCAAATACTATGAAGATTAATTGTAGCTGCTTTTTTTGTGAAACATTACTGTCCCTTTAAGATGAGATTTTAGTTATATCAACCCATTTAATGTTCAAGTGTCAGTGCTCCTTTCATACCTGGAGATTATTAACATCTGTCAATTTCACAAGGAAAGCTTGTTTAGCAAATTTAGTATAATTTGAAGATGACTAAACTCACATCCCCTACTCTATACTCTTATATTAAACTTATTGAATAAAAATGGCCACATCACTAATACCAAAATCTAAAGGGCTTTATGTTCAGATGGAAAGTGAAGAAGTTCTGGGTACAAACAAACAACAGCACTGGGAAAGATACCCCCCCCCCCAAAAAAAAAAAAACCCCACTGATTTAAATGGGATTTTAACCCCTTAAATGCTAGAAAATTGCAATGCACCAAAAAGTTATTATCGTTTTAATTTGTTTTGGTTTTGTTAAATCTTTGCATGCCAGGGGGGTATCACAGTGTGTTGAATACCACTGTGGCACTTAAAGTGTTAATTTCTCCCCTACGATATATTTGATCTGTGCCAGAATAGCTCCAGTTTTCTTTTTATCCTTTTCCGCGCGTGAGGGGTAAGCATTGCATACCCCTTTGGCACTCAAAGGGTTAACATAGGGCCCTTCCAGATATCAATATAGCTCAGTCCCCCAGGAGGCCTTACTGGACAAAAAACTCCAGATATTACAACAAAAAACGTGTACAGTTATGACAGGGCTCAAAAATTCCACTCTCCACTAGCCAATGGCGAGTGAAAATTTAGCCCTGGAGAGTAGAAATTCAGCCCTGGTTGGTAAGTTATGGCTTGCAGTGGCAAGTAACTTTTCAGGTCTGGTTAGTAGCAAAGGACTTAAACTTTTAAAGCCCTGAGTTATGATATTATTCCTGCAGTTTAACCCTTTAAATGCCATACAAGTGTCCAATGCACTGCAACGCAATGTGTTGGATACCTCCTGGCATTTAAAGGCTACTGTAAGTCAGAATTAATCAGACTTAACTACAGAACAAAAATAGGTTCTATTGAGGTCCAAAATAAAATAGACTAGATTTGTCTAAATATAATATTATGCACATCCAACAAAAATGCCTCAAATGTTGGCATCCATGGCTTTTGTCTATTTACCCCAAGGATCAACAGTCCTGTTTATTTTCAAGTAATAAAAATGCATAAGATAAACCTGTTTGGATTATGTGATTATACTTACTATAAGCATTCCTTCTTCTGTATCATGTTCCCCTCCAGCTAGAATTTATTTGCAAAATAAATGAATACAAATTTTAAAAACAAAGGTAGAAATCACAAATGAGATGGCAAATGATGGCCTAATTGTTATTGCAGTGCTATCATTGGTTTTATCTAACAGGATCCCACTGAAGTCTATGCAGACGTTTGTAAATAAAACCCCTGACAAAAGCTAACTGCGAAGAAATCCAGAACAAAATCAGGTGTATTGCCAAATAGTTCATGTCAAACTACTAAGGACTGTATGCAGAAAGAAATAAAAACCGTTCCACACCTCCCAACATAAATGGGCAAAGATGGCCACTTGTTTCATGTGGTGTTTATGGAAGGTGTGGCTGGTGGGTGGGGCATTATTGATAATTTGTAGGCCTAAGGACATGTCTTTGTGTTACTGAATAAATGATCTAGAGCAAGAACAAAGTATATTATTTACACATACAATTTTTTAAACACACATACTGAAGTTTAAACAAACATTAATGTGAGTTGTATTGCTGTGGAGCAATGTGATTTACCTATATATACATCACACAGTCGGATCTCCTAAAAAAGAGGGCGCCCCCTTCTTTGTTCTTTTTCTTTTCGGTATCTAAATGGAGATTGGTCTCTGAAGAGGGACTGTACCTCCTAAAGATGGACACTGTGGCGGTATTCCATCCTGGAGCAAGTGAACTGCTTCCACTGAAGAGAAATAACCCCTTGATTTTATGGCAATGCTTTAGAAACATCTCAAGGATTCAAAGTGTTAAAAGCCCCATTTAAATGGAAATGTGTGAGATTTGCATTTGTTCTTTCAATGCAGTTGGTTTCCCCATAATTACTTAAGGTTTATGTTTAAGATCCAAAATCGATAGTCTTCTTATTAACCCAATATAGATCAAAGGAATGTACAACGGTTTGCACACCACGCTGGTCCATAATGGGTTAATCGTTCAGAATTGGACAATGGAGCCACTCACGCTTTCTAAAGTGGCCCTTGGTCTGCAGATTAGGACAAATGCAAAAGAATCCTCCAGAAACATTCTTTTCTGTATTATACTCATTTGTTGAAAAATCTCTAAAATCCGCATGAACTTTGGTACATTTTCCTTGAGAGAGATTAGTGGGAACTCATAACATATTGTGCAAGGCCGGAAAAGAAGAAATAGAAAGATTCCTTTTATAAACAACATTATGACGATAGATTATGAGATCCTTACAAAAAGGAAAACTAAAAATTGAACACAGTTGTCCATTTCCCTTGGTAAACACTCCAAAACAACAAGGAAGGGCTGGGTGCACTGCAATGCACTGTACACACCCCAGTCCTTTAAAATGTTAAGAATCCTAAATGGGGTTTGAAAAAGTAGATAAATTCCCGGATGCAAGAGAGGTCAGCAACATACTGAGACCGCTCTAGAGCCCAAAGAGTTAAAGGTGGAACAGTGAGTGTATAAAACAGTATTTTAGTGCTCTTACTTGTTAAATACTTTTCTTTTTTTAGTCCATATGGAACACAGGTACCACGGGGCTGTAGGGAAGGACACATCTGAAAGACTCTTATGGGTGGAGACTCCCTCCTTCTTCCCCTGCTCTCCAAAATGAATGTGACTGAAGCCACACAACAAGGCAAGCAGGAAAAGAAGAAGAAAATATCCTACGAGAAAAAAAGACTTTAAAAGGACTCCACAGCCCAGTCAGGCAAGACCATAGCAAAGGTCCCTTTCTCTGGTTGGGAGACCTGTGTTCCACATGGACTAAAGAGAAAAGGATTGAACAGGTAAGAGCATTAAAATCCTATTTTCTCTTACATCCTATATGGAACACAGGTACCATGGGGATATACCAACACTAAGCTCCCAGAGGAGGGAAAAAAGAAGAAAAGGACCTCACGTCTGTCCCCATGATACCAGAGTTCTCTAGGTTTATCCAGCATCAGAAAAACCCAAACAGTAAGTGTCAAAGGACACTAAATGTACACAGCCAACAAGAATAAGAGACAACAGGGCTAAAACAACTGAATAACAGTAAGGCAACCAAGTATGCA
Source organism: Rhinophrynus dorsalis (assembly GCA_037306005.1). Taxonomy (NCBI): domain Eukaryota; kingdom Metazoa; phylum Chordata; class Amphibia; order Anura; family Rhinophrynidae; genus Rhinophrynus; species Rhinophrynus dorsalis. Next base: position 292,321,480 of record CM074721.1, read on the forward strand.
GGTCCCTAGACAGACAGGGCTACCTGTAGGACATTACAGACAAAGCTGGATTCTTCCAAAGACAGAAAAACGACACTCTAGCGCTTAGCAAAGGTGCACAAAGAGGACCACGTCACTGCCTTGCACAACTGCTCAGCCGAGGCCTGATTCTTGTAGGCCCAAGAGGCCCCAAAGACCTACTGGAATGTGCTATGACCCTAAATGGAACAGGTTTCTTCCTGAGTTCATACACTTAGTGTATAGCATCCTTAATCCAAGAGGCAACAGTGACCTTAGAAGCATCTTGACCTGCCCAATGACCCTCAGGAATGACAAAAAGAGTCAGCCTTTGCGAAAAGCTCAATATGGTGCACATAAAATTTAAGGCAACGCACAACATCGAACAAATGGAGATCCCTCTACTTGTCAGGCATAGGGTCAGGACAGAAGCAAGGCACAACAATATCTTCATTGATGTAGGATTCAGAAACCACCTTAGGAAGAAACTCCTGAGAGGTTTGAAGCACCGCCTTTTCCTTGTGGAAGAACAGGAAAGGCAACTTGCAAGACAAAAACTGCAACTCAGCAACTCTGTGGACAGAGACCATTGCCAAAAGAAAAGCCATCTTGAGCATCAACTGACGAATAGGGATGGTAGCAAGAGGTTCAAAGACCAAATTAAGGTCCCACGGAGGAGTGGGAGCCTTAAAGGCAGGGAAGGCGTGAGCTACCCCCTGAAGAAAAACCTTGACATCCGGAAAGGTGACAATGCATCTCTGGAAAAACACCAACATCACTGACATTTCAACCTTCAAGGAGCTCAAGCGGAGTCTTTTGTTCACACCATCCTGGAGAAAAGATAACATCAAAGGAACTTCAAACTCCTGAGAGGACGAAGCCTTGTCCGTGCACCACTTGTGAATAAAGATCATACCCTATTGTAGGCCTTGGACGAGACAGGCTTGGTGTCTGAATCATAGTAGTAGTAACTTAAGTGGAGAACCCTTTCTTCCTCAAGATGTGGGCTTCAACAGCACGCTGTCAAAGCCCTCTTTTCCATACCCTGGTTCCACAGTTAACCCTGGAGAAGGAAGTCTGTCCTGGGAGGACTGTGAAGTGGGTCTTGAATGGACAGACTGACTAGTTCTGCAATCCACTCCCTCCTGGTCCAATAAGGAGAGATGAGAATTTACGGTTCCACCATCCATACTAATCTTCCAGAGCACCCTGGGAATGAGAGGGTATGGAGGAAGTTCCACAGAATCAATATTACTTCCGTTGCAAAGGCCAGAGGATCACCCCTCCGGGAGCAGAAGGTTGAAATCTTTATATGTTCTCTCTGGTGGAGATCTATCATTGGCAAACCCCACTGTTGCACAGTCAGGATGGAGTTCTCACTCTCCTGGATCCAAGTCTTTGCAACTTAGGAAATCCACCAGAACATTTTCTACCCCTGGAATGCAAATAGCAGAGATGGCCAGAATGTGGGCTTCTGCCTAACTGAGAATGTACCTCACTTCAAACCAGAAGGAGGCACTGTGAGTGTCCCCTTGACAGTTGATGTAAGCCACACCCATGGCATTGTCCGACTGACAGTACCAGCTGGCCTCCTGAGAGACAGAAATCTGCTGATCCCGGTGAGCCAGATTCCTGGACTAACTTTGGACATGTCTGTGAAGTTCCCTCATGTGCAACTGAGAGAAAGGCATAGACTCTAGTGTCGGCATTAGTCTTCCTAGCACTCTCATATACTCCCTGATCAGAAAGAGTGGGCAAGAGAGAGAATGTGAGTGAGCGAGAATGTGAGAAACAATGTGTGAGTGAGAAAGTGTGTGCGTGACAGAGTGTACCATTCTGGTACCTCAAAGGGTTAATTGCCTATAGCTGCAAATTCTTCAACTGTTTTACAAAAGTCAACCCTACACATTTGGATTAGTAATGTGTGTGCTGTGACCCACTGCATGCCCATTTTGTGGGTTAAATATGTAAGAAAGTCAAATGGGAGTCAACTAAGGTGATCACATATCCCTTTAAATAAAGGAAGCCCATAAAAGACACACTATAGAATGAAGCTTTTATAAGCATCGTGATTTCAATGGATGTGTGTTCACTTCAGAGTCAACATATGATTATGCTAATTAGCAGAAAATTATTAGTAATCACCCTACAGGTGTCTGTAATGTACATTCCGCAATGTTGCACTGAGCAGTCTGGAGAAACCCAAGGTCAATATATTGGCACATTACTGTATAGTGTTAAATATTCCAATAAAGAGGAGTAGGAGATAACAAAAGGTGACATTTGGGGCATTGTTTTAATTTGTAATAGAGATTTACGTATATTCATGTTTATTTAATGCATGTGCTTTAAACCCAGAAAAGGATAATATTCGGCTGCTGATTAGTTAAATCAGACACTTCACAGATCTAAAATTGATGAAGCAAAAATTGTACAATTGGGAGTAAAAGTGACACTAAAAATGCCGATCAGCTGTTATGTTATTGCTGAACTATTCATTTCCAATAATGTACAACTTCCATCTTATCAGGAGCTGGTGAACCCAAAGTGGTATTGTGACAATACTGAACTGAGGGAATATACTGGTTGGAAATGCTTTTTTTTCCCCTATGTCTAATTCTGATTGGTAGTAAGAAACTAAGCGCCATGTGCACAAAGTAAAAATCAAGAGATTTATGGGCAAACAGATTCCCAACTGAGATTAAATAAAAGTTGCCACTGATTCAAATGAGGCTTTTAACCCCCTGAATACTAGCCTTCAATGGGAATTTGGGAAATGTTTGTTTTCCATCTAAGACACAGCTGTTTTTTGCCTCAGAGATGTTCTCCATTTTCTTTGTACAAACACATACACAAAATCAGTTTCACAGACTGAAGTACAAGGTTACTGTTGGACAACTTGAAGACCTCCAGCTGCTGCCAGACTACACCTCCATTGGCTGGAGTTAAATTCTTGCAGCAGCTGGGATGGCCCTCACACTGCCCACTACTGCACTATAACCTAGTTCTGAAGAAAGCAACAACAAAAATCACTTGACAGTGAAAAAATAAGTGATGAGACAGTGGCATTATAAGGGGTGTCTCCAAGGAGAATGGATTCAGCACAAAAGTTACATGCTAACGAAAGTTGCATCATGGTGTATAGGGAAGTACAGACTAGGACACGTGTACACACAGGCACATGATGGCACCATGCTAGCCTATAAAAATATAAACTACAAAAGTGCAGTGACCCCATTTACCAGATAACTGAGCAGAGATTCAAAGCATAAACCAACTGCATTATAGGGGGAAAATAAACATTCTATTTCATTTAAAAGGTGCTTTAACCCCTATTTAACACTCATTTAAAAGGTGTTTTAATGACCACTCGATACAGCGTGTGGGCAGCTGTTAAGGACCACGGGTTTTGCATTTTTTGCAAGCTGAATTCTGGGATGACAGAGCAGCGCGCCATCCCAGAATTCCCTGAGATGCCAGGACTGTCACTGTTCCTTAAGAGCCAGTGCCGGGACAGGTCTGATGGTCTTGACATGTCAAGCGTCCTTAAGGAGCTAGAGAGGCCTCCAATGCATTGCTTTCCAACACATAGGAGACCTCCCTAGTATTCAAGGAGTTAAAATCCCAATTTTAATTTATTGGAATTTGAGGATTTTATATATGTTCTCTATGGTACAGTTAGTATGCGCCAGAAATGCAGGAGTTTTGCTTTACGCAGAATTTCCAGTGATTTTCCCTACAACTGCAACCTATCAGCACCACTAGGACCATTTTAGAAATAAAAAGTGAACAGGGTGCATGTGAGATAAAAAGGCCAGGAAACTGGTCCTGGGGAGGAGGGAGCCTGAGGACAGAGACAAGTCTATTACTACATCTGTGGAGAGGTACTAAAGGCAGAAGAGCAGTGTGTGACCAGCTGGAGATAGGATTCCTGCTGCTTCCCCCTACTCTTATAGACTCACTAAGGATGTAGTTCGTGAAGATTGCCTACCCTTGCAGTAGAGGCTGGAGATGGTAGCAAGAGACTGACAGCTCCCACAGGTAGTCAGGTTAGTCAGTCTTTGAGCTTTATGCACAAAGCAAGAGAGAAGATCCTCAAGTACCCCTAACAGTCCCAAACAGCTTTAACCCTCTGAGTGCCAGAGAGGTACGCAAAGCATTGCATGCTTCTCTGGCACTCAAAGGGTTAAAAGATGTTTGCTCTTTAAAGCGGATTTATCATGCATATTAAAGTGTCCCCAAATCATTTTTTAACATAGCGTTAAGGACCCATTACGTGCCAGGACCGTCATGGGAAAACGTCCCTAAAGGACCAGAAACGTCATGGATCAAAAAAAAAAAAAAAAAAAAAAAAAAGTTCTGTGGTCCTTAAAGGAGCAGTAAATTTTTAAATGAAAAAATATATATTTAGTACAGAATGGATGCCGCGGCATGGCTGCCACATACACAGGGCCTTATTTATCAGGCTTAAGAGTTGCAATTCTTGAGCAAACCATCTCTGCCACAGGGGGTGGGGTAGAAATAAAATGCCAGTAGGTTCTCCAACACACTGCAAACCATTCAATGGATTAAAAGGATAGTAACACACACACATTATTTATATATATATATATATATATATATATATATATATATAATTTTGTAGGATTTATCTTCCGGAGTAAAAAAAAAAAGGGTACCCCAACTTATTAGAGGTGTTTTATTGAAAATTTATTGCAGCTAAAACATGATGATTTTTTTTAGGTGCAGTGTCACACTGGCCTGATATATTACAGTGGCATTGCTGCTACATCATCCTATGAAAGTTCTGGTCAACTGACCATAAACCTCCACAGGATAGTATAGCAACAACACCACTGTAACATTTGAGGCCTAAAAACTGTATGTTTGACCTGGAATCACTTTTGAATAAAACACCTTTCAGCAATGGGAGTACTCTTGTTGTACTCAGGAGGATACACACTACACTATATCTTTTACTATATATTAAACAGGGCTCAAAAATTCCACTCTCCAGTAGCCAATGGCGAGTGAAAATTTAGCCCTGGCGAGTAGAAATTCAGCCCTGGTTGGTATGCTATGGCTTGCAGTGTGAGTAACTTTTCAGGTCTGGCTAGTAGCAAAGGACTTCACACTATAAGCCCTTTATTAAGTGATGTATAATGTTAACTTGCTCCCTATAGTGCAGCTCATTTCCTCCAGAATTTCACCTCTTCAGCTTTTTGAATAAAGCTCTTAATCTTGGCACTTACATAACCATTTCATGATTTGAAGATATATTTCCCCTTCAAGTACTGTAGCTGCATAGTGATTAGTTAGTAAAACATGGCACCTTGTAAAACAGGATTTTCTGTTCTTTCTTCCAAATCACCACACCCATCCTGCAAATATCTGCAATACTTAGACTGAACAGCAAAGTAAAAAGATCAGGTTATTTATGTGACAGTATATTATATTAAGTGTCTAATGCAAAAGTCACTAGTCTGTGGCACTCCAGATATTGCTGTAATACAATTACCACCAAATCCATTCAACAAAGGCTAATCAACAACAACAGCTGGGTATAGATGCAATAAGGCAGTGGTAGTTAATGGCTTGACCGCCAGCTGTTGGAAAATACAACAGTCAGCCAAATGCTGGTTAGGGATGCCAGGATTTGTAGTTTCCTACAGCTGGAGGGCTAGCAATTAACTTCCCCTGTTGCAAGGCAATAGGTCACTGCAGTGCAAGAAATCCAATTCTTGTGTTACTTTATGGTACTGGTTCCCAAACCTGTTCTCAAGCCCTCCACAACAGTACAGATTTTCAAGATCTCTATTCATGATTGTAGGTGGATAAGACAGTCAGTCATTCTGACAGCTCTGCCAGTGGCAATGATAGAAAAATCTGTGCTAAACTGAAGATGTTCTAAAACATGCACCGTTGAGGATGCTTGAGGACAGGTTAGGGAACCACGGTTTTAAAGGAGTTTATGCATTAAGATCTCTCCAACAGAAAAAAGAACCTCCATAGAAGAACAGAGGAACTGGAATCATTTCTTTCACCGAAGTGACATGTCACACCTTAGTACAGAGCTTCCTCCTGTGGCCCCAGGCCTGTTCTCAGGTAATTTCCCTCTACCACATCACACACAAATTATTTTCACCCCAAACTCACATAACCCCTTTGCCTCAGAGTGCACCTCCCTTTACACTTAACCCATTCAGTGCTGGGGAGATCTCCAACACATTCATTCTGTTCCCCATCCAGGGGGTTAGTTCAACTTTTTTAACCCTATTTTACATTTTTCAACAGTGTCTAGAACATGGGTAGTCAACACAAGTCACCCAAGATCAACTAACAGGGCATGTTTTCAGGTTATCCATGTGAGCACTGCTGGATTAGTGAATGCCACTTTAACCCCTTGAGAACCAGTGGGGTGGGCTTTGCCATGGGTTTCACACTGCTCTAGTCCTCAAAGGGTTAACTGATGCACCTTTGTTCACGCAGCAATATCCTGGAAACATGCCCTGGTGGTAGCTCTTATGGGCTATGGTCAGCTATCCCTGGTAATGAAACTCTCCTATAGGAGAACATGCCTACAAAGTGGTCTAAGGAACCCATCTACCGATTAACCACAGCAAATTGGCTTTCCAAGCAGAGTTATGTCTGAATGGCGTGTGCAATTGGGACAACATTCATTGTCCAGATAATGGTACCATTACCCAAGCCAAAATGGACTTGATGGGAAAGGTTTAAAAAAAAAAAAAAAAAAAAAAAAGGAATTATGTTTAAAGAGAAATTGATCTTCAATAATGTTGGAGAAAAAAAAAATCAAAATCACAGTATTTATTTAATATATAAATGTGACCAGACTTTCAGCTTTAACATAAACAGTTGAAAGTAAAAGTGTTCAGATTACTTTTACAAGAGGCTACGACTTTCCCCCCATCCTTATACTTGCTCTGTGTATAGTCAGTGGAAAGAGACAGATCTATTGCACTAACTAAATGGCAAGTGTCACCTGGAGAGCGCCCTATCAGCAGATCTGCTTCCCAGGGAGCAGATCTGCCAATGAAATGGTGCTGCATTGTGACCCTGGTACAGCAATGAGGAAGAAGAAGATGGGTAGGAAAAAAGATCCCTGGGGCTCCCTCATTGGTCCTGCGAGAAGAGACTGATCTGCAAGATTGAATTTTAACAGTTCAGTCTCTTGTCCTGTGCAGTGCAGTCCAGCATATACCCTTTGTTTTGGGCTGCAAATAATAAACAGTGGAGATTATGTTGTGAATCACATATCAGAAGGAACTGACATTATGTTTGTGAATTCTTTAAATAGTGATTTAAGCACACAATAAGGCATATTCATAAAGGCAAGATGGGAATGCTTCCAGCTGTCTTGCCCCATAATTGCTCCAATTTTTTCTTTATGCATATTCTACGAATCTTGATTTGCATTGTGACTAATATAGCAACTACATTTTATAATCTTGATTTCTATTCTTCTCCTACTGTGCTTGGCAACACTGCTGGTTTAGTACTGATTAGACAATACTTATGGCCTGTGGTTCCACAGGTGTAAAATGAATAGGGATAGCCCTACTCTTCTGCTTAGTGGAACAGCATGTAAACTGTGATATTTAGCTTTGGCTTGTTTTCCCTTACAACAATCCATATGACTGCTCTGATGATGAGCTTTATGCTTTTCTATCCAGTTTGAAGAAAAGTACACAGTTTATTGCACATGGCTAGCTACAGTATAGTATTATTATTATTCTTTATTTATATAGCGCCAACTAATTCCGCAGCGCTGTACAATTGGGAATAGACATACAGAGGTATTAAATAGTACAATCAGATATGGAGAACAGGAGGATCAGAGGGCCCTGCTCGTGAGAGCTTACAGTCTAAATGTAGTCTATATTTGGAACTCCAGCCATTGAGAACTACAACTCCAGTCATCCCCAACCAGTTGGTTGGGGATGATGGGCGTTGTACTTCTTACAACTGCATTGCCAAAGATTGACTACTCTGTTATTATTTATTGAAGCTTTTTTGTGAATATTCTAAATGCATCCTCATTAACCATGGATGTAAAGCTCGTATGTCGCTTTTTCCAGATCTTCCCCTCAGTAGGAACTTCCATCTTGGAAGGATTTACAGAGCTGTTCCTCCCCATTTGTTTATTCCACTCCTCTTATGGTAATTGGTAGGTTCTGGCAGCCTATGAAGGTGGAGGACAGTGGTTTACTTTGATATACGAGTAGGAATTTTCCATTGTCCCATATGATACAGTTGGTTTGCAGTAACATTATTACTCTTTAGCAACCTGAATACTTAGCTATAGCATTTTTATACCAGTAGACTATGTAAGAAGCCCAGGTGTGCACTGTGCAGCCCCAAAATGTCTCTTATGAGAGTGTCAGAAAACTGACCTCCCTCAACTAGTGTCCTACTCAGAAATCTGTGGCTGTCATCCAGATGAAATATGGGGCTTTGTGAGTAGATCTAGGAAAATATGAACTTTCCAAGGTTCTGTTATGGGCAGTTCCACTATTGGGTGATACAATGAGCTCTTCGGCCATGAAAATTCCAGGACACTGAAGTGTGCCTTTTATCTTATCTTTTTATCTTCTCTGTGACTCTGGATATCAGTAGTACCAGTTAAAACAGATATGCTAGAATTATGTTCCAAGGTATCCCCATCAGGTCTACCTATATGGCTTTTGGATCTAGTTTCTTTACACAAGAATCTTGTTGAATCTTGACTCCATAAGGTCTATTTCTGAAAGTAATAAGAAAGCCAATCTCTCTTGGAATATCTTTTTATTTCCTGACCATACTTCCAGATCTAGCGCCATTCTGATTAGACAGACTGCTTCCCAGTTTTCAACCCCTGGAATATAGATGGCCTAGATTCCTTGTACTTGTCGCTCTGCCCATTGAAAGATCTTTTTGACCTCTAGTAGCTATGCTGTCGTACTCCTTGTCCCCCCTTGGTACAGACTGAATTCAAATTGGAACACTCCTCAAGAGGCAAGGAGAGATTTGTTAAATGCTCTCAATTCCAGGACATTGTTTGGAAGTAAGGATTCTGTCACGGAACCGGGAACCTTGGGCAAACAAATATTTGTAGACAGATCCCCATCCTGACAGACATGCATCAGTTGTAACGACCAACCATAATTGGAATTTTTCATTACTTTCTGATCTCAGAGGTTCCATTTATCTAGCCACCAGTGTCTTTACTCAATAGTTGCTGTAGATAGTCTAAACCAGTTGTCCAGATAACGAGGCAGCTTGTGCCACTTCAGAAGAATGTTCAGATGTAGAGGTCTTTTAAGTGGGAAAAATGGCTTTGCTTCCAAAGTGTATACCATAGTATTCACTATTCTCACACAGTCCTGAACTGCTGGACTCCATGGCTGGACTGTCTCAGGGGGTAGTGTTTTTCATCTGTTTATGAATAATCTTGAAGTGGGTGTTGAAAGTAATGTATCAGTCTCTGCTAATAACACTAAGTTATGTAACGAATTACATACAAAGCAGAATTTTTTTCCAAAGAAAGATCCGGATAAACAGTGAATAAGTGGAAAAGTGGCAGATGAGTTTTAATATAGATCAGTGGTTCCCAAACTGGAAAATGGTGGACATGCCAACCCCCCCCCCCCCAACACACACACACACGCTCGCTACCTATCACAATTAGACATTTGGGAAAGGCTGGTTCAAAGAACAGTTGTGGATGGTAAATTCTGCATGTTTGTATTCCTGACACACATACATGTATTGGTTTCAGCAGCAGAGAATTGGGTTCTTCAAAATACATTAAATCAAATAAAGTGGAAATGAACAATACATGTGCAAATCTTTACATTCACTTCAATAACAAGGGGGAGGGTGTTATTATTTCATGATAAACAAAATGGGGGCACAGTATTAAAATGTTTGGCAACAACTGATATAGATAAATATAAGGTTATGCATGGGTTGCAGAAACCAGCATTCTACATATACACTAAATGGGAAACAGCTTGGGGAATCCTTGTGAGAAACATAATGGGTTAAGGCTATTCACGCAAACTTATCTTCCTGCTGAAGGATTCATTTTTACAGCTTGATTGCTTTAATAAAATGTATGGGCTGAATTCACTGTAGATAAGAATATTAACACTGGTTTTATCACTCAGTTTCTCCACATATTCCAATAGCTATCTGTGAGATTAAAACCAGTGATAATGTTGATCACCTGCAATGGAATCTTGCCACAATACCGCCCTGCCTCCAGTTGCCTCCAAGCTACTTGAGAGATTTTTTTTTAACCACCTTACTCAGTTCCTCTCATTTAACAATGTGCAAGAGTGTTCATAAGCAGTGTTTCTTAGTGTTATTCCTCAGGGAATTCCAACAGTGCAAGTTTCCACAATATCACTACTTGATCAGGGTATAATACAGCCTTTTTTCTCTTTTTTTCACCTCACCCACTGTATAAACGAGTGGGGAAAAAAATGCAGTATGCAACTCCCTCCCTCGATATCCTCTCTTTCTCTCTCCTTCCAACACTCTCCTCAACTTAAGGCTCAGGACATAATTCAATGGCTGCCAGGAGATCTGCTGACGAGCGGCAGGACATGCCTTTCGATTAGCAGACCCACAATCTGCCTAAAGGTTACATCTTAAACATTTAGGCGGGGAGAGTGAGGGGAGAGTGATTGTTGGAGGGGGGCAAAAGATGGAGGGATGAGGATAAAGTTCAAGGGAGGGAGTGGAGGAGAGACACATGCTGGAATCATAGGTGCGTACTATAAAAAAGTACTTCATTTTTCCCTAAATCGGGTATAATTTACACCTATCTATTATACACAGGTATTGTACGCAGTATATTATACACAGGTGCATACTATACCAGACATATTACGGTAATCAGTGAATCAGTCAATATGATTAATTAGAAGCATCCATAAGCCCTGAACTTTTCATGTACCCAGAGAGCTGGAGCAAAGAATCCCTCCTCTACAGTCTGGAGTTTGCACTAGACACTACGTGACTCCCCTTACAAAACTGGCTAATGACCTACTCACTGCCAGTTGCAAGGGTCACATCTCTTTCCTAATCCTTTTTGACCTATCATCAGCCTTTGATACAATAGACTACCCACTCCTGCAAACACTCTTCTTTTAAGGCATCAGTGGCACAAACAGCTCATACTTTCTTTCTACCTCACTAATTGTTGCTTCAGAGTTTCCTTTTCTGGTTCTTCTTTCACTCATCTTCCTCTTTCAGTCAGGATGCAGAAAGTCTTTGGTCTCTGCATTTTCCCTTCTATATCTCCTCCATTTGGAAATGTATAACCTCTTACGACCTTCAATATCACCTTGTTTGCTGATGACACTCAAATATTCTCTCTCTTCTACCAATGTCTCATCTACCCTATGTTCTCGTGTCACCAACTGTTTTATTCACAATTGTCTCCTAGATGTCCCTAAGACACCAGAACTAAAACCTTTTCAAACACAGAACGTATACCCCCCTTGCAATTGTTATCATATATCAATTTTAATGTGAATAATTCTACTTTAACCCCTACTATTCAAGCCCACTGCCTACGAGTCACATTCAACTCTGTGTGAGATTGTATTTGAGGAGAAAAATAGGAGCAAAAACTGGAACAGTAAGGATTATAGTGGGCATTCTTCTATGAAGACTTTGAAAAATACCAGAATGTTGGGTTTCTGTATATTTGTATTTAAGCACTATTAGCTTGTTTTTGTTAATTAATAATTAGGTCTTCTTATCCTTCATATTTATTTGAAAAATGACCTCTAAAGTATAAAGGTTGACCCCAAAAATCCCAGACTCTCTCACGGATACCTCCAGCAGAAAAAAAATTTTTTTTGAACAATTGTTTTATACAACGGACTTTTTATTCTATGTAATGTCTTGTTCGATCAATTGTGTTTTACATCATGATCAACAATTTATTTTTCATCTATTTTGTTTAGTCAAGCACATTTCTTGTGCACCAGAAAAACCGTTTTATTCTCTACTTATGATCTTTCTAAAACCCATCTGAAATCACCATTTCTTAAAAAAGTACTCTGCAAACTTCCTTGTTCAAAACAAAATTTTTATTGTCCAGTACTTTGCCTATGTCTGTTTCATTCGCGAAATTAAAAAAAAAGTCTAATCTTCTAAACTTTTGCCCGAACAAGAGTCATTCACATGCACCATCCATATTTTTAAGATGTGCCTTTTAGAAGATTATACAAAAATCTTTGACAGGGATAACTCTCAAGGAGGAATAAACTAAATGAATGACAATTTAGGAAAACTGGGCTAATGGAAACAGTATGGGATCTAAAGTTTATTGCTGAAAGGTGAAAGATAATGCATTTAGGACACAGAAACCCAGAGGTGGAATACAGGTTTAATGGCACTGTGCTGACAAAAGGACATAGAAACCCAGAGGTGGAATACAGGTTTAATGGTACTGTGCTGACAAACACATCAAAAAAAGGGACTTGGTTTTATTTCAGAATGTAATTAAGCAATGCAATAATGCAGTATGAAAAGAAACCAGGTTCTGAGGCATAAACTTATTGAAGAGTGACAAGCCAACTTTAAAATGTACAGAGGAGGTTACTGGAGATAGGAATATTAGGCCTTATGTATAAAGACAAAGTGGAACAATATAACAATATTGGGGCAAACCAAATGAACCACACAGAACAAGAAAATCCCCTGGAAAGTTAAAAGAGACACTATCACCTTAAAAAAAAAAAAAAAAGGAAAAGGCACTTCCTGTCCTAACCCAACATTACCTCCCCACTCACTTACTTAGCTCTTTTACTGCTTTCAGACATGGGAAATAAATTGCTGAACAGTGTCAGTGAGTGGGGAAAGAAACATAGTTATAAGACAGGAAGTTCCTTAATGGCATCCCTAAACAAATGCCGGAGAGCTCGGTAATAGCGCATGAAGCCAGATAAGGGCCAGAAGTGGTGGTGCCTGGTTTAGGTGTGGGGGGAGGGGGTCCCTGGACAAAGGACTGAGCCCTTTCCCTTGTTGGGGGCAGGTGTTTGCCATCAAGCACTGTGGGGGAGTGGGGGCATGAAGGTAGTGTCATAGCGGATCGACACTGGGGCCATGTTTGCCTCCCCATATATGGTTTGGAGGCAGCCATTGAGAGGGACCAGAGGTGGGGAGGCAGTGATTGCCTGAAAGGTCTTGCCCTTTACCTCCCATGGCCCCGAGCTGGGTGCAGGTGTGACCCAAGCTATCAGGGGCCATGCAGTTGGGGGGAGGGTACTCCTGGGGTCCTATAAATAGGTCAAAACCCAATTAATAAAAGCTGTGAGCTCACAATTTGCCACCTTATGAAGTTTTCAGTGTGTTTATTTCTGGGAAAAAGGGAGGGGTGTAATGACAAATATGACCCTTATTAGCATATTCAGTCTAAATAAAACAAAAACTAATGAAACTAATAAAAATAGCTAATTCAACACATGGGTGATTCTAAAAGCTATTTTCTAAAGCAAGGTTATTTTTAAGTGATAGTTTGCTATAGACATTTCTAGTGAGTTGCAAAACAATGCAATAAAGATGGGGCCACAAGAGGAAACCTACCCACACAAAGTATATGTGCACCTAAAAATCACTTCATAGGGATCAGCCATGTCCAAAGCCATCCAGACAGTGGCAGCTACAATCATGACAGACAGAGCCGGCCCTTACATGGGTCCTGATGAGGGCCCATGGACCCAGGCGGCACTCTAACAGGGGCGGCAATTTGCCTCCATCATGCATGTTATTTTGTGCACGGTGCATCTGGGAGCACGGTTCCGTCAGACACTGGGCAGATCTTGATGAAGAAGCCACAGTTAAAACAGAATTCGTATTGCTTAGCGCTGGGCCGGCTCTTTTTCCCCTTCTCTGAGTGTAGAATGGAGCACACAGAGAAGGGGAGAGCCGGCACAGTGCTAAGCAATATGAATTCTCTTTTGACTGTGGCTGCTTCATAAAGGTCTGGACCTAGGCAGCTGAAATGACAACTTACTAAGGGGAAACCACATGAAGTTTTTCTGGAGGTATTCAGGGGTATTTTCAAACCCCCATGAGAAAGCGCAACACAGTATAGCACATAGGATATACTGATATGTATAAACACAAGAGAAAAGCAATTCTGAAGTAAACCAAGTGCACCATAGAGAAGAGAATCTCAAATTGAAAAAAGACCATAGACTGATTGAATGGCAGAGGTCTCCAACTTATTGCAAAGTAATGTGCTGGGAGACCCCTCAAGCACTAAAGGAGAAAATGGGTCTAGATAAATCCATGAGAATTTGGAGAATTTACACTGAGTTTACACTCAGAATTGCTCCACTTTACATTGTACATCTGGTGTATTTTTTTCTTTCCACTGCTTGGTAAATAGACCTCACAGACTCTGTGCAACAATACTACATCATGGTTTACTCATTTACTGCATGGGGAAAAAAGCCTGTCAACTGATTGTTCAATTAAATGAATGCTGACAGTGAGACGGATAACATATTTTTAGTGTCATATAGACTTGTCTAGTTATAGCATTCTGCCAGATATAGAACTACTTTTTTCAGGAGGCTACAACTCCGTCACATTTAACACAAGATAAATAAATTATAACTTCCACTCATATTAGAATATTCTTTTGTGTATCTATGCGTGTATGTATATATATGTCACATACACACACAGTACTGTGCAAAAGTTTTAGGCAGGTGTGAAAAAATGCTGTAAAGTAAGAATGCTTTCAAAGATAGACATGTTAATAGTTTTTTTTTTTGTTTTTTTTTCCAATTAGCAAAATGCAAAGCGAGTGGACAGAAGAAAAAGCTAAATCAATATTTGGCGTGACCACCCTTTGCCTTCAAAACAGCAAACATTATTTTAGGTACACCTGCACCCAGTTTAAGGAACTCGGCAAGTAAGTTGTTCCAAATATCTTGAAAAACTAACCCCAGTTCTTCTGTGGATCAAGGCAGTCTCAGTTGCTTCTCTCTCTTCATGTAATCCCAGACAGACTCAGTGATGTTGAGATCAGGGCTCTGTGGGGCCTATATCATCACTTGCATGACACCTTGTTCTTCTTAATGTTGAAGACAGTTTTTAAAGGAATAGTAATGTTTCAAAATAAAAGCAGCTCCAATAAATCTTCATAGTATTTGGGCCATGGAGTCTTATTTCAATATGGTTAGAGTTGTAGTCTAAGAGTAGTTGAATGGTAGAGTATTCCCCTCCTGCCCCTTTTACCTAGCGTAAGCCACCTCCCCTGAGATTTGGAATCTGGTCTTAAAACCAGACAGCTGACAGCAAGGGACAATCTTCTTACTGTGAAAACAATCAAACCCCTGCCCCCTTGACAGGTTTTTCCCTTATGCTAATTGAAGATTGTCCCTCTCTGCAAGCCATCTGAACACCACCTTTCTGTTTTGAGGTGAGCAGTGTTACATCAGTAAAAGGGGTGGGAGGGGGATACTTTATCATTCAATTACTCTTGAAGTATGACAGTATTGCAATAACACTCTCCATGGCCCAAATACTATGATGATTAATTGGAGCTGCTTTTATTTTGAAACACTACTATCCCTTTAATGACTTTGGTTGTATTTTTGGGGTCATTGTCATGCTGCAGAATAAATGTGGGGCCAATCAGATGTCTCCCTGATGGTACTGTATGATGGATAAGTATCTCCCTGTACTTCTCATCACTAAGGAAACCATTAATTCTGGCCAAATACCCAACTCAATTTGCAGTAATGCAGCCCCAGACATACAAGAAACCTCCACCATGCTTCACTGTTGCCTGCAAACACTCATTCTTGTACTACTCTCCAGCGAACAAACTGCCTTCTGCTACAGCCAAATATTTCAAATTTTGACTCATCAGTCCAGAACACCTGCTGACCAGACTTCTCTGGACACTAAATGGATGTCCCAGGGTCCCACTGTTTTCTGCCAATTATGAGCTGATGGCACTGCTGCACATCTTCCTATTGCGAAGGGAAGCATGATGTGACTTTCATTTGCTGCACTAAGTTTCCTTGACCGACCACTGCATCTACAGTTCTCAATGCTGCCCATTTCTTTGTGCTTCTTCAAAAGAGCTTAGACTGGAAACCCCTGTCTGTCTTGAAATTTGTACCTGGGAGAGACCTTGCTGATACAGTACAACTAACTTGTGTCTTCTTGCTGTGCTCAGTCTTGCCATGGTGTAGGACTTTTGACATTAAACTGTCTTCAGCAACCTCTCCTTGTCAGCTGTATTCCTCCTACACAGCTGTTTCTGTTTTGGGTAATGATTACTTTCAACGTAAACATTAAAATTGATGATCATGTTTTGAAGACAGAGCGTAGTCACATCAAATATTTATTGATTTACATTTTTCTTCTGTTCACTCACTTTGCATTTTGTTAATTGAAAAAAGAAACTATTAACATGTCCTTCTTTGAAAGCATTCTTACTTTAATGCATTTTTTCACATATATACATAAATATACGTATATATGTATATATATACATAAATACACATATATAAAGAGGATTTTAGTCTTACCTGTTAAAAGCTTTTCTCTTAGTCCATACAGGTTACTAAAAACTCTGGGTAGGCGATCCATCCCTTTAAGTAGGCAGGAACAATTCTAGAATTGTATGCAGGAGATGGAGCCTACCTTCCCTCCTTGGCTGCAGCTAACCAACCAGCTCCAGAAAAATTTGAGACACTAACTATTGACTAGATAGTAGAAGGGAAAGAAGACTCCTGGTGAGCATGACCCCGAAGGACCCCCACCCCCCAGTCTGCCACAGGAGAGCCAAGCATGGTCCCTTGACAAGGTGGGAGACCAGTAACCTGTATGGACAAAGAGAAAAGGATTTAATAGGTAAGACTAAAATCCTCTTTTCTCTTTTATCCAATACAGGTTACTGGTAACTCTGGGATGTCCAACCATTGAGTTTCCCAGAGACGGGAAGTAAGGCAAGGACAGGGTGCAAGGCTCCCAAAGTCACCGGAGCAGTTATGAACCAGAGATAGCCCAACAAACAAAGAAGTGTCAACGGACACTGAACAGGGATAACAACACCCCAACTGTTACACAGCACATTGAACTAGAGCCAGAACTAGTTCAGGAAGCACCAAGAACCAAAGAAAATCCTAGACAGGCAAGACTGCCTCCAGGATTTTCCTCCCAAAGCTGGCGTCAGCCAATGCCAGTACATTAACACAGTAATGCTTCGAAAAGGTGTGCACAGAAGACCAGGTGGCAGCCTTGCACAACTGATCAGCAGAGGCCTGATTCTTGTAAGCCCAAGAGGCCCCAATAGATTGAGTAGAATGAGCTGTGACCCTGAAAGGGACAGGCTTCTTCCTCAGCTCATAAGCCTTATGAATAGTGGACTTGATCCAAGAAGCAACAGTCACCTTGGATGCAGGTCTTTCTGCCCCAGGACCCCCAGAAATGACAAACAACGCATCTGATTGCCTGATAGACTCAATGCGATGTACATAAAACTTGAGACAACACACCACGTCTAACAAGTGGAGATCCCTCTCCTTGTCAGAGGTGGGGTTAGGGCAGAAATAGGGCACCACAATCTCCTGATTGATGTGGAACTCCAAAACCACCTTCGGGAGAAACTCCTGAGAGGTGCAACGCACCGCCTTGTCCTTGTGAAACACCAAATAGGGTGTCTACAGGACAGAGCATGTAACTCCACAACACGACAGACAGGCACAATCGCCAGGAGAAAAGCCATTTTCCACGTCAACAGGCGTAGAGGAATAGCATCCAAAGACTCAAATGGAGGGTGCTGAAGAATGCCCAAAACCAAGTTAAGATCCCATGGAGGAGCAGAAATCTTGAATGCATGACGAGTATGAGCAACGCCCTGGAAGAAAACCTTGACATCAGGAAGGATGGCAATGCACCTCTGAAAGAAAACAGAGAGCAAATGTCTGAACTTTAAGGGAACTCAAAATGAGGCCCTTATCCACACCGTCCTGCAAAAAAGCCAGAACCGTAGGCAGATCAAATTCCTGAGACAGGTCCTTGTCAGCACACCAAGATAGGAAGGTCGACCAGACACGATGGTAGGTCTTGGAAGAAACAGGTTTGCGGGCACTGAGCATTGTAGCCACCACACCAGAAAAAACCCTTTCTTCCTCAATATTGAGGATTCAATTTCTAAGCCGTCAAGGCTAGACAATGAACATTCCTCCTTCCACAGGTAAACCTGTAGAAGAAGATCTGGACGGCAAGGGAGTCGGAATGGCTCCGCCACTGACAGATCCAGAAGCTCCAGAAACCAAGTCTGGCAAGGCCAGAACGGAGCAATCAGAATGACTGGACAACGCTCCAGTCGTAATTTCTGTAACACCCTGTGCAACATGGGGAGGAAAGATGTAGGCCAGAGGAAATAACCAAGGAATGGACATTGCATCCACCGCCAGAGCTAGAGGGTCCCTCCATCGAGAGCAGAACCTCGGAACCTTCCTGTTGTATCTTGTTGCCATCAGGTGAATGTAAAGAAGACCCCATTTCTGAACAATGAGCGTGAACACCTCTGAGTGCAGCTCCCACTCTTACTATATATATATATATATACACATATATATATATATATATATATATATATATATATATATATATATATATATAGTGAAGTAAGTAACCTGTGCACTCACGGGTTTATACAAACAAAGAACCAATTTAATGGTCTAAATGTGCACATTTAGACCATTAAATTGGTTGTTTGTATAAACCCATGTGTGCACAGATTATTTCACAATATTACATTTCCCAGTGGCACTCAGTATATTTTAATACGGATTGTGAGTGCTTATCCTTCTACGTTCTATTACATTATATATATATATATATATATATATATATATATATATATATATATATATATATATATATATATACACACGTATATACATATACACACACACACACACACACTCTAATGCAAAGGTTGCTCTCTTATTTGGGACAGAGCTTGCTTCCCTGGTTTCCCAGCCGGCTCTTCTCATTCTGCCCAATTCCTGGGCAAAAACCCCCTACCCTCCTCCCAATACCACACACTCCTATTAAAGGGGTAGAAATACTTGATTTTAACTTTATTTTATTTTGTAGGCATTAAAAAAAACATGAAGAATGATATAAGTCTTATTTCTCAAACCTTTATGGTTTATGAGATATTCACAAGCAAAGTTTCCCCTCCCACCCCTTTTACCTAGTGTAAACAATCTCTTCTCAGATGTGGAATGCAGTCCATAGACTGGACAGATAACAATAGGGGACACTCTTATTCCTATGAAAACAATGAAATCCCTGCCCCCCTTGACAAGCTTTTCAGGTTTTTCCCTTATCTTAATTGAAGATTGTCCCTCTCTGCAGTCTACCTGGGCAGCTCCCTTCTGCCCTGGCTGAGAAATGTTACATCAGTAAAAGGGGCGGGAGGGGGACACTTTGCTTGTGAATATCTCTTAAACCATAAAGGTTTGAGAGATAAGACTTATATCATTCTTCATGTTTTTTTAATGCCTACAAAATAAAATAAAGTTAAAACGAAATATTATTATCCCTTTAAAGGGATAGTAATACTTCGTTTTATCTTTATTTTATTTTGTAGGCATTAAAAAAACATGAAGAACGATGTAAGTCTTATCTCTCAAACCTTTATGGTTTAAGAGATATTCACAAGCAAAGTATCCCCCCCCCTTCAGCCAGATCAGAAGGGAGGTGCCCAGGTAGACTGCAGAGAGGGACAATCTTCAATTAAGATAAGGGAAAAAGCTGAAAAGCTTGTCGGGTGGGGGGGGGGGGGAGGGCTTTCATTCTTTTCATACAAAGAAGATTGTCCCCTGCTGTTATCTGTCTGGTCTTACAACCAGATTCACATCTGAGAAGAGATGGCTTACACTAGGAAAAAGGGGCGGGAGGGGGAAACTTTGCTTGTGAATATCTCTTAAACCATAAAGGTTTGAGACATAAGACTTTTATCATTCTTCATGCTTTTTTAATGCCTACAACATAAAATAAAGTTAAAACGAAGTATTACTATCCCTTTAAGCAACTGAACACATTAGAATACAATTCTCTTAAAGGGATAGTAATACTTCATTTTAACTTTATTTTATTTTGTAGGCATTAAAAAAACATGAAGAATGATATAAGTCTTATCTCTCAAACCTTTATGGTTTATGAGATATTCACAAGCAAAGTTCCCCTCCCCGCCCCTTTTACCTAGTGTAAGCCATCTCTTCTCAGATGTGAGTCTGGTTGTATGACAGTACAGATAACAGAAGGGGACAGTTTTCTTTGTATGAAAACAATGAAAGCCCTTCCCCCCTTGACAAGTTTTTCAGCTTTTTCCGTTATCTTAATTGAAGATTGTCCCTCTCTGAAGTCTACCTGGGCATCTCCCTTCTGATCTGGTTGAACAGGGGGGGATACTTTGTTTGTGAATATCTCTTAAACCATAAAGGTTTCAGAGATAAGCCTTATATCATTCTTCATGTTTTTTTAATGCCTACAAAATAAAATAAAGTTAAAATGAAGTATTACTATCCCTTTAAGTTTGACACTTCTGCTACCAGATGTGCTACACTCCTTCATGTATGTCAGTGTATGTCATTATGTGCCTACTAGTGGGAATGTGGTACAAGATTGGGGAGTCAGACACTATTTGTGGGTGACTACCAGTGGAACAAGGCTGGGTGTCAGAAATTGTATGTGTGGGTCTGTAACTAACAGTGGGTTAGTGAAACATGGCTGGGGTGTCAGGTCGTTTCTGAGTAATTCTACAACAACCAGAGTAACAGTGGAACAAGGGTGGGAAGGCAGACAATGGATGTGTTGTTCTGTGACTACTAGTGTGACAGTAGATCAAGGTTGTGTGTCACAGTGTATACATGCTTTTGTGGCTACCAGTGCACAGTGGAACAAAGCTGGGGTGTCAGACTATGTGACAGTGTATGTGTAAGTGTGTCTGGCAGTTGCAGAGCCCCACATCCCCCAGCCTGGTTCCACTGCTCCTGGTTAGACACAGACAGCCTTCGTTTACGGTCTCACACCCCAGCCTTGTTTTACTGGAAGTCTCAGGGCCCCACATACAATATCTAACACTGAAGTCTGGTTTCCTTGCTAGTCACAGAGCCCCACATACACTGTCAAGCCCCCTCACCTGGCTCCATTGCCCCTGTGGACCACTGTCACGGGGAGACTTGTAAAATAATGACAGATAAGTACAGATATAATAAAATGAAAATATTATTAATAGAAAGATAAAGGTAGTAAAATGCCTCTCTACCCTTCAGTAGACCAGGTATAGAGACAGTGCAACGGCACTTCCCAAACCCTTCACTAGACAGGTGTTAAGATAGTATAACCTACAAAATCCCAGAATGCTGGAGCACATACAAGGAGTGAGAGCACTTCTCCAACCTTCAAGAGGCCAGGTATAGGAACAGTGTAACAACACCTCCCCAACCCTTCACTAGACAGGTGTGAAGATAGTACACAGACAATACCCCAGAATGCTGGAGCACCTACAAGGAGCGAGAGCACCTCTCCAACCTTCACCAGACCAGGTAGCAGTATAGTGCAACGACACCTCCCCAACCCTTCACTAGACAGGTGTGAAGATAGTACACGGACAATACCCGAGAACGCTGGAAATAGCCAGGCAACAGAATAGGCCCTAGAACGCTAGGGACTAGACAGGCAATGGGACGTGCCCTAGAACGCTAGGGTGAACCGATAGACAGAGGTGACAAACCCTAGAACGTTAGGGGAGATAACCGGCTACCCAGACTAAAGGCCACAACAAGACAACCAACAAGGCTGACAAATACTGAGTACTGCCAGGGAGTAGTAAGTGCGGCAGCGTATAGGCCCAGGCAGGTCGAGGATGGAAAGTCAGCCTGAGCTGGGTAGGCTGGAGCGGAAAGTCAACCAGAGTAGGGAGAGCAGCAGAGCAAGGGTCAACCAAAGCCGAAGGAATGGTCAGATGAAGCCAGGGGTCTCAGCTGGATCGGGTAGTCAGACGAAGCCAGGCATCTGAACCGGATCAGGTAGTCAGAAGAAGCCAGGGGTCTCAGCCGGATAGGGTAGTCAGACGAACCCAGGGGTCATACGCAGGGATCAGCAATCGGAAAACAGAAGCACAAAGCTCAGGTACACCACGAAAGAGCAAGGGTGTATAGCTGGTCTGAGGCCTATAAGGCCTAGCATGTGGGCGGAGACCACTCATCAATTCCCAGTGGCCTATAAAAATAGCGTGCGGTACTTGAGTGACAACCAGGACATGAACAAGGTCGCTAAACAGCAGAGCACCACTGGAGGCAATCACAGGCACCGTGATAGTACCCCCTTCTCAACGATCTCCCCCTATGGGAGAGATCCAACTTTATTGGGAAATTTTGCATGAAATCTGCACAGCAGGATAGGAGCATGAATATCAGACTGATCAACCTAGGAACGCTCCTCGGGACCATAGCCCTTCCCATGGACAAAATATTGTATGCGCCCAGGGACTCTACGGGAGTCCAGAATGGTTTGGATTTCATATTCCTCATGGTCTTGAATGGGCACCAAACCTGGCACTACAGGAGCAGAAGAGTAACAGTTACAGACCAAGGGCTTCAGGAGAGAGACATGGAATACTTTGTGAATGCACATATTCCTAGAAAGGTCTAAGGCATAAGACACAGGGTTCACTCTGCGGAGCACCCGGAAAGGCCCTATAAAGCGTGGGGCCAGCTTATTACATGGTACTTGCATGTGCAGGTTTCTGGAGGACAGCCAGACTCTATCCCCAACTTGAAAGACAGGAGCAGGACGCCTCCTGCGGTCTGCATGTTTCTAGTAGCAATCTGAGGACCTTAGTAAGGCATTCTGAACCTGTGCCCATGTGGAGCCGAGCTGCCAAATATGCTCGTCCAGAGCCGGAATATCTTGAGCCTGAAATGAGTCCGGGAGCAAGGATGGTTGAAACCCATAGTTAATCAGAAATGGAGAGCTCCTGGATGAGGAGTTTATGGCACAATTCCTGGCAAACTCAGCCCAATAGGTCAGCCCAATTATCATGATGGTCAGAGGTAAAACAGTGCAGGAATTGTTCCAACCCTTGGTTGGATCGTTCAGCAGCACCATTTGTCTGGGAATGGTAGGCAGAGGAGAATGACAGTTTGATGCCCATCTGTTCACAGAAGGCCCTCCAGAGACGGTTGTTTTAGGAGCACTGTGGAGGTTGACTTTGATCTAAACAGTTTATACTTAGAGCATATGCGCCTTCTCTCCTTTTTGTTTTTACATTGTCCTATCGGTAAGGAATCTATACCAGAGGTTCGTGGAGAGAACTGGCAGCAACGATTCAAGTCAAAAGACTCCAATTTTTATAGGTCTACTCCCAAATAGTATATGTATTGTTCTTATTTGTACAGAAACTGAATATTTGCTGTGCTGACATACTAGTGCTGAAGTTAATAAGTGGTGGTGTTGGTTAACTGCACTCTACTGTCTGTCAGCCCCGGAGCAGGGTATAATTCTCATTAACCAGATAATTATTCGGTCCACTAGCACTACTGAGCAGCAAGTCGCCAGATGGGGAATTATTTGACATAAAGTTTAAAAGTTTAAAATACAAGGTACTGCTGCTTAGAAAAAAAAAACCTCCATTTAAAACAATGGGATGTGGAGAACCTTTACTTAGCCCCTATGATGCAGTTAGCGTGCCGCAGGATTGCTCCATTTTGGTTTTGTACATGCAGCCCATTGCTGGGAACTCCAAAAGTAAACAAAAGTGGCTTTAATTCATCAAGCTTATTAGGTAAAATTCTAGACCAATCCAACTGTACCACAGCAGTGAAATGTAAACCACACAAAATCCCTCTCATTTAAATGGTACTTTTAACCCTCAGAGTGCCAGGGAGGTATCTAATGCATTGTAACGCAATGCTCTGGATACCTCCCTGGCACTCAAAGGGTTAACCCCATAAATGCTAAAGAGGTCTCCAACAATTTAGATTAATGGTCATCTTTTCTTGTCCTTATAATGCTTATGGTCTCTGCCAGAAGGCCCACAACGTACATCCAGTTTTACACACACACACACACTTTAGATTTCCTCAAAGTCATGCAAATGTACTGATTCCGAGATACAAGCTACAATATCAGAATGAGGCAGAATAAAGAAGCCTTACAGGAAATAGCCCACACAGTCTGCCAGCCTCCTTCAGTCACAACCAAAGATAAACAGCAGCAGCTGTTTTTACTGCTCATGATTTTCCATACAGAGGTTTCAATAGGCAATAAAAACCAGAATGTACTAAGACCTGGAGTAAAGCCACAACACCACAGGGGACCAAGAAATATAACCAAATTTCACATTAAAAAAAAAAAAAAAAAAAAAAAAAAAAAAAAAAAAAAAAAGGTAAAAATTAACTCCTTGAATGCTAGGGGCAGTCAGTGGGTTAAAAGCCCTATATTAATAAATTAGATTTTTATTTGTCCACTGTGCTGCAGCTGGTTTACATCAGAATTGCTCCAGTTTCATACCACCCAACATTTCAAATGGTGAAAGAGGGACACCTTTGTTTTGGGTGGTGGTGTTGGGGGCATGGCTGGTGGGTGGGGCATTACCAAGGATTTTTAGCTTATTTTGTGACCTATTGACACCTCTTTATGTAACTGAATAACTGATTTAGAGCAAGACAAATGTATACAGACTAATTTATAAACACATATACTGAAATGTAAACAAACAATAATGTGAGTTTTATTGCTATAGAGCAATGTGATACACTTATATGCACACCACACAGTCTGATCTCCTAAAAAGAGGGAAACCAGGGTGGGAAAGAGGGACAGAGGGATTTGGGTCTTAAAGAGGGGCACTTGGGAGGTATGCAGTTTTCTTAATACATCAACCACCAAGTGCACTGTAGAAAATGCAGGAAAAAGAACTTCTAAAATATCTTATTTTCAGAGAAAAAAATGTCTTCAATTCTCAAAAAAAAAAAAAAAATCTATTTTTTAAATGAGTGGTGGACCAAAATACAAAAAACTTTGGAGCCATAGAAGAAAATGATTGGAGCCAGCTGGGAGTTTTAAGTGGCACTGTAAGGGTGCATGTTATCATTAATATGGCCTTGGGCCTCTGACACACTCCCAAAAGCATGGTAGCTCAGGTTCCTAAATTTTACATCTAGCGTCTAAATGTTAGTGATACCATTTTACCGGCTCCTACATGAACCATTTTACCGGCTCCTACAACTCCTTGGGCTAGATCTTATTAATTCCACCAAAAAAAACTGTGATGGTTAATTGGAAGTCAAAGTCTGGTATTCCTTTACCAGTGCTGTGACCAACCAGAGTTAAATATGCACAACGCCCACAAGATTTGTGCCAATACAAAGCAATGGAACAACGCAAACCATTTCCCATTCTATCGCATGTGGTGAGTGTTAACACATTCTCTGCCAGTATTTCGCACCCAAAGTCCCCAAAATATGTTAAAATTCACCATTGTATAAGAGAACAGCAGTAAAAACACACTTCACACATTCTCTCCAAGGCATATCTACACTAGAAGCTACAAGATGAATTAATAGAAGGGACAAAGCCATATAAAAGCCAGGGCTTGTTAATGTTTTTTCACAAATGTGTTTGGACAACAGCCAGAGCAGGATGGGGGGTTATTTTCCCTCTTTAGTAGTGGTGGCAGGTTGTTAGGGGGTTTTAAATACAACTGTGGGTGAATCAGCAGTGGAGGACACGTCCGACATCAAGGTACGAAGGTAAGTGCTTCACATAGGAAACGTGAGAAGGGGGGCTGCATTACTATTTTTGGAAGGTTGGGGAGCGGGGCCGACATTATTTGTCCTGTTGGTTCTTATTTGGGAGGGTGGTGGGGGGAAAGGGACCTCTATTACTTTGAATGTTGGTTATTGTTTGGGAGGGTGGGGGCCTACATTACTTTGTATGTGGGTCCTTTTGTGAGTGGAACTTGCTCATTGTTAATGTTTGGCACATCAGCACTCTGTCATACATGGAAGTTAGCTATATTCCTTTGATCTTCCTGCTTCTCTCTATATATACCCATCCCATTTAAAATAAATATAAATTGAAAAATTCCC
Organism: Rhinophrynus dorsalis; assembly: GCA_037306005.1. Lineage (NCBI taxonomy): Eukaryota > Metazoa > Chordata > Amphibia > Anura > Rhinophrynidae > Rhinophrynus > Rhinophrynus dorsalis. The sequence goes on from CM074721.1 coordinate 292,347,639, forward strand.
ATAAGAAGTTAAACTGTACAAACATGGGTTGTATTCTCCCAGTAGATATTATGTCAGTGTATTCCCCTATCACCAAGCAAGCTGTGCTGTGCCAGACATATGCACAGACACATCTGCTATTCACATGGGAAAACCATTGAGCTTACTGGTAGGTCAGCACACATTACATTAACATCAGGTGTAAAGCAAAGTACTACAACATCGAAGAAATGTATTTCTATATGCCAATCACCATTCATCAACACAAATCAGCAAGAACAGATGGTTAAATAGCCAGCTAGGGCCCAGGGAACAAAAACCTCTCTGCATTATGAGGTTTCCCTTGAACACAACATACAGTGACATAGGACACTGACACATCACTGCAATCAAGGATCAATGCAAATAGCGAATAAAGAAGAATTCTGCAACATAACAGCTGTACCATAAGGAGACAAAGATTCACTCATGGCTGAACTGATCTGCTTTCAAACAGGGATCGTCTGCAGGTCAATTCAACTACGAAGGCATTAGACAGATTTAGATTTTACTATAACACATTCTTGTAAGCCATAAAACAGCAATATGTAATAGACAGGAAGCACTTAAAATGGGGTGCCTTGGCATGGAAAGCAAGCATAAACATATTGTGGCCAAAATGTAAGACAAAACCCTCATCTTTCTGAAACAAGTGAATATTTTGGTAATATATGCTATATGCAGAGTTCACGTTTAGGTTATGTTAAGCAGCACAGGATTGTCATCTGTGTTATATACACAAGATCCAGACATTGCTTCTGAGGAGGAGGAGTTCTAATTTACAGATATCAGTGATCGTGGATGAATTCCACATAAATTGTTGCTACAATAATGTTCATCAACTTTTTCCCTCACAATGATGTGTGTACTGTCCGTAACTCATTTTGACCCTAAGGAAGGTTTTAATGGGGACAATAGAATCAAGCAGTCAGTTACTGAAGGCAATATTTTAGACACTGTACTACACCCATTGAATACAACCATCTTTATCATTTGTGGACTGGGACATAACGAAGTTAACATCAAATCCTGATTAATGTGGAAAGAAAAAAATTACATTAGTGTGAAATTTAGGAGTGTTCTTAATAGTGCTTTATCCTGATGAAATATTAAGTAATAAAATCTGCCGGAGGAGTACTGAGCTCTGAAATACTAGTAGTGGAAATTGCAATCGGAAATATAGTTTTACAAGTCAGATGCTGGAGAGATGCTGAAGCTATTGTTGGCTCAAAAGGTTTGGACTGTACCAAAGATTGAACATCTGAGATTTACACCAATTTATTTTCAACAAGAACTGGTACAGTAGAAACCTGATCCTTGAGTGAAGCAAGTTTTAGTCCTCTGTCAACCTCAGCCTGGCAAAAAAATCAGCACATGTGATAATCTGAATCCATGGGAATTCCCTTCATATTCATAATAGAAAGAAAAATAAATATCCTTCCAGACTCTATGATACATTTTTGCTGAAACAGGTATCCTAGCTTTTAACTTGCTTTTGACAGAGAATTTGATTTTTATGCTGTCATAGCCAAATTTGACAAATTCAGATGAAATACAGGGCTTTGTGAGTAGATCTAGGAAAATCTGAACTTTCCAAGGTTCTGTTATGGGCAGTTCCACTATTGGGTGATACAATGAGCTCTTCGGCCATGCAAATTCCAAGACACTGAAGTGTGCCTTTTATCTTATCTTTTTATCTTCTCTGTGACTCTGGATATCAGTAGTACCAGTTAAAACAGATATGCTAGAATACAGTTCCAAGGTATCCCCATCAGGTCTACCTATATGGCTTTTGGATCTAGTTTCTTTACACAAGAATCTTGTTGAATCTTGACTCCATAAGGTCTATTTCTGAAAGTAATAAGAAAACCAATCTCTCTTGGAATATCTCTTTATTTCCTGACCATACTTCCAGATCTAGCATCACTGTGATTAGACAGACTGCTTCCCAGTTTTCAACCCCAGGAATATAGATGGCCTAGATTCCTTGTACTTGTCCCTCTGCCCATTGAAAGATCTTTTTGACCTCTAGCTATGCTGTCGTACTCCTTGTCCCCCCTTGGTACAGACTGAATTCAAATTGGAACACTCCTCAAGAGGCAAGGAGAGATTTGTTAAATGCTCTCAATTCCAGGACATTGATTGGAAGTAAGGATTCTGTCATGGAACCGGGAACCTTGGGCAAACAAATATTTGTAGACAGCTCCCCATCCTGACAGACATGCATCAGTTGTAACGGCCAACCATAATTGGAATTTTTAATTTCTTTCTGATCTCAGAGGTTCCATATGTCTAGCCACCAGTGTCTTTACTCAATAGTTGCTGTAGATAGTCAAAACCAGTTGTCCAGATAATGAGGCAGCTTGTTCCACTTCAGAAGAATGTTCAGATGTAGAGGTCTTATAAGTGGGAAAAATGGCTTTGCTTCCAAAGTGTATACCATAGTATTCACTATTCTCACACAGTCCTGAACTGCTGGACTCCATGGCTGGACTGTCTCAGGGGGTCAGTGTTTTTCATCTGTTTATGAATAATCTTGAAGTGGGTGTTGAAAGTAATGTATGAATCTCTGCTAATAACATTAAGTTATGTAAGGAATTACATACAAAGCAGAATTTTTTTTCTGAAGAAAGATCTTTATAAACAGTGAATAGGTGGAAAAGTGGCAGATGAGTTTTAATTATAGATCAGTGGTTCCCAAACTGGAAAATGGTGGACATGCAAACCCCCCCCCCCCAACACACACATGTTTGGCAACAACCGATATAGATAAATATAAGGTTATGCATGGGTTGCAGAAACCAGCATTCTACATATACACTAAATGGGAAACAGCTTGGGGAATCCTTGTGAGAAACAGCTTTAGGAGAACTGATAGACAATAGATTTCACAACAATGTGCATTATCACAATGCTGCTGCAAGAGCCATTATTATGCATAAAAGGGGTAGGGAGGTACAAGATTGGAATATAACTTTCTTTTCAACTCCTTGGTAAGATATCATCTAGAATATGGAGAAATTTCTGGGAACCATCTCTTAAAAAAAAAAACCAAAAAAAACGCTATTAAACTGGAACGTACAGATGTGCTATAAAACAGATATAGTGATTAAAGATTTTAGTTATAAAGAGACTAGCCAAATTAGGTTTGTTTACATTATGACTAAGGGTTTATAGAATTATTATTTCCAAATATATGCAAGGCAAATACAACTAAATATCTGAGGAGCTATTTACTCAAAGGGCTGAGCATAAAACAAAAGGTCATACATTAAACACTAAATGAAAGGTTCTTTCAACTAAAACAGAGGCAGGGATGTTTAAAGTAAAGTTGTGGAATGCTGTGCCTCATGAAGTTATGTTTTCAGATACTATAATGTTAAAAAAAAGTACTGGAAAGCTTTCTAGCTCAGAACAATATTGATAACTATGAAATCTGGTTTCAAAACAAATAGGATGCTGATCCAGGGAAATATCAGACTGCCTTTTTGTGGAGAACAGAAGGGTCAGAGGACCCTGCTCATGAGAGCTTACAGTCTAGAGGAAGGTAGTTATGACACAGAAGGAGAATATGGCTTCAGTGGAGGTGGATTCTTCCTTCCTCTGGATCAACAAGCTTATTGATAAAGCAAAGACTGAAGTTTGAGAGACATCTTTTTATTAGTCCCTTCAACTCTGTTACTATGTTTTAGAGAATTTGTATTGTTTGAATCGATTATTAAAGAAGAGTAACAAACGTAGCTTTGATCCGTAGGTCATCAAGGTAAGGCTTATTTTGATACCTCTTATTTGAAGGTAAGCAGATAACACAGCAATCCTTGATAAAAACACATTGTGCTATAGCCAGATGAAAAGAGAACACCACAAATTGATAATGGAAATTTTAGAACACAAATTGTAGAGATCGAAGGTGATCTGGACAAACAGGGATGTATAAGTTGGCATCTTTTATGTTCAGAGATGCTAAAAATTCTATAGGTTTCATAACAGTTATAAGAGAACTGATGAACTCCATCATGAACTTAGGAATTTTTAGAAACTTGTTTTGTGCCATTAAGTCCAATACTGGGAGAATGTCTCCATCTTTTTTGGGCACCGTGAAAAACTTTGTTTAGAAACCCTTGGATTTCTGCTTTTGGTGCAAAGGGTTTAAATTTAATTTGGTATCCCCACATTGCCATTCTTATAACCCACTCATCCAATATTTTGCTTTACATTGATGTTGAAAATATTTGAGTCACCCCCCCAATGGAGGACTTGAGAAAGAACTGAGAGCATCCTTCAGGCTGGTAGGTGTCCAGATGTAATCAAGTGTTTGTTCAAAGGGGTTGGAGCCTAAACAGAAGAGGGCATAGTGCCAGGAACAGGCATAGTGGCTACCACAAGATGCTAGTAAGTGATGCCTACATTTTCAACCAAAGATAGCAACGTGCCACAGCTACCATTGTTGTGAAGCTCATTCCCATTCTGGCTAAGTGCTGCTTTACCATGGCATGTCATAGCTTCTCACATCTGAGCTACCACTTGCAGAAGATTTTCTTTAGGAGCATCCTCATGTATTGAATCTTGAGACCATTCTCCAGTTTCTTTACAAGTAAAGCTTTAAAAAACAAAGCATCCTGAACGGAGATTGTAGTGCATTTTGACACGAGTGAGATAAGTGTCCATGACTGGAGGATCTGTTCTTTTTATTTATTTATTTTTTTTTTTCAAATCCAAATTTTATTGGGTTTCCAAGTAAACATTAAAACAACAAGCACAATAAAGAAGTAAGAAGAAAAAGTTATAATGAGCAATACAATGGTGCAATGGATTGTATATGCAGATAGTAAGCGAAGAAAAAAATGGTACAAAACATCAGCAAGTATACATTAGGGACAATCGTGAAGAGAAAAGGAACTCAAAACGAAAACATCCTGAGTGAAGGCAACCATAAAGAAGAGAGGAATAGAGAAGGGAAAAAGACAGAGACAAGAAAAAAGGGGGTGGGATGAGGGAAGAAAAAAAAAAAAAAAAAAGGGAGGGGGGGGGAGCCAACTCAAAACTCTCTCTCAGATCTCCCCTCCCCACGGCCCCCCAATTAGGCGACAAAATCACGCCCCTGAATCAGCGACCAGCATCGTCCAGGATAGCTTGCGTCGCCGGATCCTCCAAAAATTGCAACCAGGGAAACCACGTGGTAGTGTATCTGTCCAAATGGTCATCCACCTTCAGGATAAGTTCCTCCATAGACCGAATATCCTCCACCCTCTCCACCCATTACCGGAGAGTCGGGACGGACGCCGTACCCCAGCGGGTCGGAATAAGTGATTTAGCCGCGTTTAGAAGATGCCGAACGATCGAGTTCTTATATTGCTGAATGGGAAGCGAAGTATGATGCAAAAGGAGTTGAGCAGGAAGAAAAGGGGGCGAAGTATCTGCGAGCTTTATTATCACGGAGTGCACCGCCTCCCAGTAGGGAGAGATAAGAGGGCAGTCCCACCAGATGTGAAGCAAGGTTCCCGGTGATTGACCACATCTCCAACAAACGTCAGATAGATCGTGGGAAAAGGTGCGCAATAAGACCGGTGTACGGTACCAGCGAGTTAGCAATTTGTAGGAAACCTCTTGGATCTTGTAATCTAGAGAACATTTATGCGTCAATATAAAAATCTTTTCCCATTGCCTCTCAGACAGGGATACCTGAAGATCAGCCACCCATTTCCCCACAAACGGCGGGAGAGGATCAGACATGGAAGTCTGAAGCAATTGATACAGAAGAGGAGACATGCCATGAGACGGGACAGAGTCACCTGTGCAAATCTCCTCAAAGGAAGTGAGGCGTCGAAAGAGGTTATGTCGCTGGGGTAAAGAGCGAATGAAATGACACAATTGAGTGTACTGGAATCTTTCCAAGACAGTAGGTGGTTGCAACGGCAGAATTTCCCCCAGAGGTCAAACCGTACCCTGTTCAGTGACAAAAGATGCAATCAGAGTTAAACTGTCTGGATGGCTGCCAAGAAAAAGGCCTGGAGACTGTCGTGGGCAAAACTCTGGGTTCTGGCGCAGGGGCGTTAGAGGGGAGGGGAAAGAGGTTAAACGAAAGCGGTTCCAAGATGCATGAAACACTGACAAAGTGGCTAAGACCAAGGGATGACCACCAGCAAGCAGGCGGGCATGGGATGGTAGCAGCCACGGTAAAAGGGACAAGGAGACGCCCACACTCACATTCTCCAGTCCCACCCAGGTCTTCTGTGGGGGATGTAGAGACCATTCCACAATTCGGAGGAGGTGACAAGCCCGGTAATAAGTCATTGGACAGGGAAGTACCAAACCCGCCTGAGCCTTACGTCTCATCAGAATATCAAACCAAAGTCTGGGTTGCCGGCGAGCCCACAGAAAGCGAGTCCAAGAGGAGCGAACCGACTGGAAAAAAGCTGTCGGAAGACGAATGGGTAGGGCCTGGAAGAGATTGAATATGCTCCCACGCCTTCTCTTTTTCAAAGCATTAAGGCGGCCCGTCCATGATACATGTAATGGAGCCCAAGAATACAAATCTTGTTGCATGGTCGCTAAGAATGAGGTAAAGTTAAGTGAATAAAGGCGAGTCAAATCATTAGCCAGCCAGACCCCTAAGTATTTCAGTTTGTCATGGCACCAACAAAAAGGAAAGGAGTCAGACAGAAAACGCACTTCAGCCTCCGGGAGCGAGATATTTAGGATCTCGGATTTGGTAGTGTTAATCTTAAAATTCGCGAGTTCCCCATAGACACGAAATTCCTCCAAAAGTACCGGGAGGGATAACCTTGGCAAAGTAAGGGGGCATAACAGGTCATCAGCGAACCCTAAAACCATGTGGTGAGTATCGCCCACCACCAGGCCCCTAATGTCGTTGTTAGATCGGACCGCTTCCAGAAAGGGCTCCAATGCCAGGACGAACAACAACGGGGAAAGCGGACAACCCTGCCTCGTGCCGTTGTTTATATGGAATGAATCCGAAAGGACCCCGTTGATTCGAAGCCTGGCTGAGGGGAGAGAATACAGTGCCGCGATCCAGGCCAGCATGTTGGGACCCAACCCCACCTGCCTCAAGACCTCCATCAGGAACCTCCAACTAAGCCGATCAAAGGCCTTCTCAGCGTCAGTCGAGAGTAAAAGCATAGGGGTGGAGGAGGCACGCGCGGAATGAATCAAGCTCAGAGCGCGAACAGTGCAGTCCCTAGTTTCCCTGCCCGGTATGAACGCCGCCTGGTCTGAGACAATCAATGACGGCATAAAAGGAGTCAATCTAGATGGCAGGATTTTGGAGAACAGTTTTAGATCAACATTAAGCAAGGAGATCGGTCGATAACTGCCACATATTTCGGGATCCTTCCCCTCCTTTGCGATCAGGGTAACTGTAGCCGCCAACGTATGAGGATGTAAGGTCTGGCCAAAGAGAATCAAATTAAAAGCAGAGATCATCTGGGGCCCCAGCAGAGGTAAGAAGTGTTTGTAATAGGAAAGCGAAAGCCCATCCGGGCCCGGACACTTACCCGGTTTGGAGTGACGAATAGCTAAGGCTAATTCCGTGTCAGACAAGGGGCCCTCCAGTGAGGCAGCATCCTCCCGCGAGAGGGTAAGTTTCAAGTGGCGACGGACATAATCAGTGATTCTAATGTGGAATGAGTCAGCCTGGCCCGAAGTCTGTGAATTCGAGGATAAATTATAAAGCCCAGAATAGTAAGACACAAACTCCTTCGCTACCTCTTGAGGTAGGTGTCTAGACTTCCCACGAGAATCTCGAATTTTGGAAATGTAAGTCAAGTTGCGACGCCTGCGAAGCGCCCTGGCTAGAAATTTCCCTGGTTTGTTTCCGTTTCGTAATAAAGCGCCCGCAGCTGGTGAAAATGCTTCCGTGTTTGGAGTTGTAAGATCGAAGCCAGTTCACGACGAGAGAGCAAGAGCTGTTGGAGAACCGCTGAGTTTTGCGAGGATTTATGAGTCGACTCAAGCGTCGCAATACGAGCGTACAACTCACGGAGGCAGGAAGTGCACAGTCTCTTAGCTTCAGAGGCAACACCAATCAGGTGGCCCCTGACCACACATTTGTGGGCTTCCCAGACTGTGAGTTCAGGAACGTCCCGGTTGGAACTCTCTGAGAAATAGTTGGTAAGGACAGCCTGAGTAGAAGACAACGTCGCAGGATTTGTCAGTAAGGTTTCGTTAAGTCGCCATGAACTCTGTGAAGGGCGGACAAGAGGAGAAGCAAAAGAGACCACCAATGGGGCATGATCGGACCAGGTAGTGAGACCATACGTGGCGGAACGCAACACAGGAAGATGGTAGTGGGAGATAAACACATAATCTATACGGGAATAGCGAGCATGAGGAGCCGAGTAAAAGCTATAATCTCGTGCCTCAGGGTGCAAGGCACGCCAGCAGTCTACCAATTGATGGTCAGACAGGATCTTCTTGATTCTACTCAAGACATTCAATGGTGTACTGGTCGACCCAGAAGAGGTATCAAGGGATGGCTCCAGCGCCACATTAAAATCTCCCCCCAAGATCGTAAAGCCCTCCTGAAACTGGCGAAATCGGTTCATGACAGAGCCCAGGGAAGTGTGTTGTCTCAGGTTAGGAAGGTAAAGAGTCGCTAAAGTGTAAGTATGACCCACAATCAAGCCCTTCAAGAATACATAGCGACCCTCAGGGTCCAAGAGACGCTCAGACTCAATAAACGGAGTATGTTTAGAGATGAGAATCGCCGTCCCCTTCTGCTTAGAGAGAGGGTCATTGCTATAAAAGCACTGTGGATAGTTGCGGGACGTCAACCTCGGCGGGGAGATCCCACAGAAATGCGTTTCCTGGATAAAGGCTATCGAAATTCGCTTGGAATGCAGGTCACGGAGTAGTTGAGAACGTTTTTCAGGTATATTTAGGCCTTTCACATTCAGAGTCAGCACCCGAATCTCAGCTGGCGCAAAGGAGGACGTAGAAGGCATGGTCCGGACAGAAGGTCGTGTCAATTACAGAGAAACGGGGGGGGGGGGGGGGGGGAGAAAGAAAAAAAAAAAAAAGGGGGAGGAGGAAGGGGCAGAGGGAGGGGGAAGCAGAAGACAGAAGGAAGAGGTAGGGTGGAGGAAGAGGACAAAGGTAAAGCAAGAACAAATAACAACAAAGTATACTTTAGAACACCAATTAGCGTCAGGAGGCTATCACCGACCCCCCCACCAATCGGGTGAGGTCGAGGCAGCAACCGCGCCAATCAACAAGGGGTGTCAGTATAATAGGTCCGTGACGACCAAGGCAAAGAGTCATAAATACGCCTCTCACAAAACTCCAAAAGGGTCCCAGATCCCAGAAGATCACCAAGGGGTCAGGAATAGGTAACGTTCTGGAGAGTGAGAGGCGCAACCTTCCCTTCAAAAGAGCATAGAAATATGTGACAATAGAGAGAGTGCATAAAGAAAAACGGGCACATATTTATAGAGCAGCAATCAAAAAACATAAATGCAACAGTGGAATAGATCAACCAGGCTCCAAGGAGGGCACCTCAAATGCAACCTCAGAGTCCGGTCGGTCATCCGAAAATACAACCCTCCCCAGGTCCCCCGTCCGCCCGTATCACGAGCGCCCCCACCAGCCCCGCAGAAGCGGGGTCGGCGACGGGACCCATGAGGGCGGAGCCAACCCCGAACCACAGGCACAGGGAGGCCAAAGCAAGGTGGATGTAGCGCCAAGCGGAGGGCCCAAACCTCCCTCCACCCATCAGCTCCCAGTAGAAATGGCGCGTGCGACCTAAAGAGGAAGCACACTTCTCACGGGCCCCCAGCCCAACGCCACCACCCACCGTGCAATAGAATAAAATAGGAGTAGACACCAACCATCCGGAGGGTGCAAACCACTCAGGGACACAAAATGTGCTAGAGAAACACCCGCACAAAACCCCCCAACCCACACAGGCACATTAAAGCCCGCCCAAGCCACCCACCAATGAAGCCCACCGGGGGGATCTAGCAGTCACACCGCCCGGAGAATGTAAACATATGGTCTCTGAAAAGTCTAGGGCTCAATCAGTGGGCGGATCAGCACTCAGCCCCATGTCGCCACCGTGCCCCCCAAACCGAAGCCCCCCCAGAGGGGCACCAGCAGGGGGGGCACCCGCAACGAACGGGGCAGGGGCAAGTAGGAAGCCGCGAGCGGGGGGCCCCAGCATCCCTCCCCCCAACATCGCACTCGGCAGGTAGAAAGTAACCAGCACGAGTGTCGTAACCCATTGGGGCCCACAGCCCAACGCCCCTGTACAATAAGCAGTAAACAATGATACCCACATAAAATAATGAACAATAAACTCGAAACATGAGCATCCCAGAGCAAAACCGATGAGTCCAGACCCGACAAGTGAAAAGAAATAAACACCCCTGGGCTAGACCCAAAGGCATCCTAATTATCGGGGTCCCACACACCCACCCCACAGGTGAGGAACCCCTGAGGGAAACATCAGTTGTTACAATCAAGCGGAACCCATAGGGTGGGTCGATCGACAGAACTCTAGCACACTAGGGCCAAGGGCTGCACTCACGGGTCGACCCACGGGACCTCCAGGGCAGAACCACATCCAACAAGTTCATCCCGTTAAGAACGGGTCACACAAAAAGGCAAAAAGGTAAAGCCCTCAAGGTAAAGTGGTGCCAGCTAAGGAAGGACAGGAGTAAGTCATTCTTCTATCTCCACCTCTCTTCTAATCTCTCCGTCTGTCGTGCTCTGGGATGCCCGAGATCGCCCCAACTCCCGGGTTGGACGTCTAGGGCCCAGTCGGCTCTGGGATCGGAGTTCCGGTGAACTCCAGTCGCGAACATGGGGATCAGGTAGCTCCAACTCCTCGAGAAAAGTAGGCAAGTCCTGGAAATATTGGAGAGTGTGGGTAGAGGTGCCCCTGCGTACGGTTAAGCTAAAGGGATGGCCCCAAAAGTACCTCAGGTTCCTCTGTTGAAGCAGCAACGTTAGAGGCCTCAAGGCTCGCCGGGCTTGTAGGGTAAGATCAGAGAGATCCTGGAAAAAAATCACTTGATGACCCATTGTGAGACCAGGAGCCCAATGTACGTGCCCTCCGCATGATCTCCTCCTTCAGACCGAAATCAGCCAAACAGCAAATTATGTCACGGGGAGGGCTGGTCGGGGGTCCCCTCGCACGAAGGGCATGATGAGCTCTGACCAGGACCACCACAGATCCAGCAGGGCGTTGTAACATAGCATTGAACATGTCGGTTAGAAGGCCCGGTATATCCTCTTCCACATCAGCAGGTACCTCCGGGACACCGCGTATCCGTATATTCTGCCTGCGACCGCGGTTATCCAAGTCTTCTATCCGTCTACGGTAGTCCGCTAGATAAAGCTCATGTTGGGCAGACAACTGGGTCACGGCAGTCAGTCTACGGGATTGTGTGGCAGACGCGTCTTCTAGCGTCGCCATGCGTTGCTCCAGGCCTCTCAGGTCAGTGCGGATCTTAGCCACCTCGTCTTGCACCGTGTGCTTCAACTCCATGAGTAGGGTGTTAAAATCTGTGCGCCACGGGGCCGAGGCAAAAAGACGTGTAGCTGGATCGGGAGCAGTAGATGGAAGAGTAGGTTCCCCAGTCGGTTCGATCAAATCGTCGCTAGAGGAAAGTAAGCCTGAGGGTGAGGCCTCCATGGACGGATCGGTCTCCCGGGTATCCATATGCGCCTGGGAGTGAAAGAAGTCCCTGAGCGAGTTGGCAGGGTTTCGTCCTCTACCACCCGGGGCAGGAGTCTCCGTCGGCATCTTTTTAGAGCGGCCCATCGCTGCAAATGAAAGCAGATTGCTAGGTGATAGGGAAGGTCAGCGGAGCTCTTGGATTAAGCGGCCATCTTCCACCGCAGTCGGCCACGCCCCCCCTTTTTATTTTTTTTTAATACACAATTTAGGGAAAGGATGGTTTCAGGCAAACTGTTAAGGAACAATAATCTTGCTTTCTTGAGACTTCTATTTATCTATAAGGAGTTGCTCAAACTGATCATATGCCAGGAAAGTCACAGATTTTCTTTCCATGGATTTGAATAGTGATTTTGCTGGATTTTTGTTCTGTTGATCAGAAACCTGCAGTTTCTTTCAAGAACTGATTTAATCAAATACTCTAAGGATGATGAATAGTCTTTCTCCAAAACAGGTCATTGTGATAAATTCTGAAATGTGTCTAATTCCTCATTCCCATTACCAGCCTCTCCTTCAACTTCTAATAAATTATTTAGTGTCTGTACAGATGTATGAGAGTCAGGTTGAGGTGACATTACTCACCCTCTCACAAAACAATCCTATGTTGGAGAAGCAGATATTTTACTAATAATTTGTTGTTAATCAGAGAAACATTTTCTAGTACCTTTTCAATCCAAATTCCGTATGCTTACTATGGACTGAATAGATTGAAGGAAGCATTTGACCCTTTCTTATTCTGGAAAGAATCTACTAGTATAATCAGTACTCATAAGATACAGTATAGTATAGCATTAGAAATAGCTGAGCGTTTCCAGATGTTGTATCAGAAATTGCACATGTAGAGCACAATCTCATGTGACTGTGCATAAAAATTTCTTCTTGCACTTCCTGCATTTTTTCTTTTTTTCAGAGTGTCCATCACCCTTGGCTCTGATCTGAATTTCACTCCTTAGTCATTAGAAAGAAAAAAATGAGGAAGATCCCTGAAAAACACCATAGATAGAAAACCTGATAAGTATAACAGAATACTTTCCCCAACAATATGAAATTATAGGAAAACAATGGATAACATGCTGCCCTGAATCAAAAGAACCAATAAACGGAGTACAAATGGTTTTGTTACATAGAATAGGACCTAAGCCTCTTCCACATAATATAACAGACTAAAAAGTCAAGAGCCTGGTAAAACACACCAACAGGAGTTGCAGATTCTGGCTAGCCAAATCCAACAGGACATGAATACCCCCATATGTGGAAACCACAACTTGATGCAGTATAAAAACCCATTCGGTGTTTCCTACTCCTTATATAAGCATAGCTATGTAGAGCTCAAAAAATAAGAGATTAGCAGCTCATTGGAAGAATCCATGAGTCATTTGTACACAGCTAGTACAATATGAGAGAAACAATATCACATTCTTAGTTCTTTCACCAACCCATGAGTCATTTGTACTAAGCTAAGCATTAATAGTAATGCCCTGTGTACCATTGGCTGGAGGCTGAAGGTCCTGAAAGCCATGGAAGGAAGCGGGCAGGCGACAGGCAAGCATGCCGCCCGCAGAGACTTACCCAGATGCACATGAAGTTTGCCTACAGACCTCCGTAAGCTTTATTATGAAAGCGTATAGCGACGGGAGAGGGAGGGAAGGGATCGCCATCATTACATTTTTTTTGAAGCAATGGGGAAAACAAGGGAGCGTATTATACATAAGCACTCTTGTTTTCCCCTAAATCTTGGGTAGAATATACACCTGTGTATTATACACAGGTGCGTATTATACCTGAGATTTTACGGTATTTTTATGTCAGACTTTAATTTTTATTTCAAACAATATTTTCAGATATTAAGATTTCTTTGACAGTTTGAACACTTGAACTTGTACAGTGGTTCTCAATCTTTTTTTGTTCGGGGCACCCCTAACACGTAATATAGAACATTCAGGGCACCCCTAACATTTTTAATGTACTTTATCAAGGGCATAATGAAGGTACAATGCATAAATATACAGTTATTATGAGGTCTTACAATCATAATAACAGCATTAAAAAAATGTGCATAACAATTTCTATAAATGTTTATTTAAAAGTCAATTTTTGTTGGTCTTCATAGAAAACATGGGGTACCCTAAGTTGATGTCCGGCACGGCACCCTGGCTGAGAATCACTGAACTAGTACTTCCCAGTAGGAAGGGGGAAAATCTAGTTCTTTGCTTAGTAATTCTTTAAAGAGGAACTTTCATCATATTAATATAGCACCCCAAATCATAATTACATTAGTGATATGCACAGTTGTAGTTTTATTTTCAAGAATAACTGCTGTATTAAAGAAAAATAGACCTTTCTATGCAGACAGGCACCGGCTGGGATCTTGCAGTAGGTGCTCTATGCACCTGTGCGGTCAGTCCCTTCCGGTGCCATAACCCCTTAACGACCAACTGCGCAGGCATGCGGCGGTCACTAAAGGACCACGGACGTCCCCCCCGATTCCGGACTCCCCGAACGGCATGCAGCCGCTGGGGGGGGGGGGGGGGCGCGGAATTGCATGACGGTCATAGTACGTCATGGTTCGTTAACTCAGATCCACCCATGATGTACTATGACCGTCAATGGTCATTAAGGGGTTAAGACACAATGGCATTCAACTCACCAATCATGGAGATGAAGGGGACGGACAGAGCAGACTCAGAGATGATGGCTCTGCAAGATGTCTGCTCTGACCCCACTGTCTGTCTATCTTGTCTAAAAGGTTTTATTTTGCTTTAATACAACAATTATTCTTGAATATAAAACTACAACTGTGCATATCACTAATGTAATTTTGATTTGGGGCGCTATATTAATATGATGAAAGTTCTACTTTAAATGCTTGCCTCCTGGTAGAGAAAGAAAAAAAAGAAACAGCAATAGTATGCCAATCTGCCACCACACCAATGTACCCAAATACAGGAAAGTCCAAACCTTATTATGCTTTGTTTTGTAAGCAAAACCGCCTGCTTTGCCCTTTATATTGGAAATTAGACTGTAAGCTCCATGGGGCAGGGTCCCTTTCCCAGTGTATGATTCCCTTGCTGCACTTTCCCCCACAAATAAGGAAATGATCGCACTTTAGTATTATGCTCTTAACCCAGTTCCGTATTTTTGGATTGTAGTATTTCAGCTTCTTCTAAGCTCAGTGTACATGTATGGTGCTGTATAAATAAAGATACATACATACATCCAAATGAGAGATTCATCTCACAAGGCAAAACAAAATAAACATGAAGGTTAGAACTTGCCCACGTGTGGCACATGGTGGTAAGCTTAGCATACTCTGGAAATTTTGCATTACTAAAACTATACCTTTAAATACAGTGATCATACCCAGACACTATGCAGCATTTACAGTCAACACTGAGTGAATGAGAATGAGCACCAATGCAGTGTATAGTTGCAGCTGGACTACTGTAATTGTATTCCAACTAAACCTAAGGGATGCAGGTTGCCCATCTCTGGATAACGGACAACTACGAGAAAAAAAAAAAAAAGGCGGAGACTGATGGGAGCGGTCACCCAACAACAGCCAGAGGGCTGCAAGTTGCCCATCTTATAAAAGATTCTCAGATTCCCTAAGGAAACATTATAAAACAAAATTGAAATACAGGGGATATTCCCATCATTAGACAGAGCTTGTGCATTTACTACAAATTGGGATAGTCTGTTTTATACAGTAGAGTATAGCCTCCTAACCAGAAAGGATAATTGCTTCCCCTAGTCTGCTAGCAAACAGCACCCACAGTATTCTACATCTCAATCACAAACATATGGAAATGTTTACACATATAAACATACGCTTTCATACAACAGAACTTGAATTTCAGTGTTCCTTTAGCCAAAATTATTGGGACTTACAGCTCTAGAGAGGTCCTTAGCATCTAAAGCAAGGAAAGGCAAGCGGTAGCCCTCCATCTGTTGATATTTTGCAACTCCAATCAATCTGAGCTGGCCAGGGGACAGCTGAGGGTGATGGGAGTTGTAGTTCATCATCAGCTGGAGACCTACAGCTTGCCTAATCCTCATCTAAGTGAGGCAGCTGTGGGCAACAGGTGGCCCTGTAGCCTCCCTGTGACCCTCATTCTGTGTTCTAGTACAGTAGAAAAAGAACTCCCACATCACATAACTCCTTTTCACCGAAGTACACGTCTCTCCTTTCTTTAGACTTTTTTGGTGACTTTGTAACCTCCATTCAGAATTTTGAATCATAAATGTGTAGCCCTTTGGTGGACTTGGAAGGGGGTGGGGGGTCACACATGCGATACCTAGGCTGTATCTGGGTCCATGTCATTGCATTTAAGGGAACTATGTCCACCTTTATTATACATTCCCTCTCTAGTAATCAAGATGTTAGAAGAATGTTTACCTGTCCCCTGCTGTGAAGTTGATTTGTTCCAGAACTGCACCGCTTTAGGATATTTTAATAGTGCTCTTAGGACAGGGGATTGGCTACCCCTTTCCTAAAAGCACTATTAAAAATGATACACAAGTGAAATTCTGGATTTCACTAGTATTTAAGAGGTTAAAATCCCCATTTCAATTAACAGTATTTTTTGTCACCAATTGTGCAGTCAGTTTGCTCCAGAACTACACATCATTAGCTTCCTTTATGAGGCCATTAGTTCACTGTATTTCCCGACCACCTACTAAAGACTGGAATCCTCATGTATTTCTGTGAGTCTCCCAATATTCAGCCTGTGTTGTCAGCGAGTTCTCACACTGCACCAGCTTCCAGGTTCCACATTCCCTGGCCTTGTTATAATATGAAGCTTAATGTAGTATTTTCTCCTCAGGGTGGAAAGTCATTAAGGCAATTATTTTCAATCCCCCCAGGTGGCTTCATGTTTCTGACTAGCTCCATATGTTTAAGGAGCTCTAAAGCTGACAGGGCTCCTTATTAGACAGACGGAAAGTGAAGAGGACATAGGAGTCTTGGGGCTCAATTCTATTAGGGCCAGTAAAAAAATAGTTATGGCAAAAAGAAGTACTGACCAGCAAACATACCTATTGCCAGGAAATATTCTATTACCTGCTCAGCAGGCTCAGTAACAAGCGTGGACCGTGCAAATTTTACTTGCAGTCCAATGCTTATTACAACTTTGGATTCTCCATAATCCACTCAAAATACTATGAGAAGAAGGGAGATAAAAGGAAAATACTCAAAGCTTGATGAATGACGGTGCTGGGGTGTCAAGCATCAACTTTGAGCTAGTTCCTGTCACACAATCACCCTCCCCCCATCCTCCCATATAAGCAAACTGGGAACTTTTGAAACAGGGCTACCCGGTGGGTAACCCTGTCAGTGCCCAGGGGGAGGAAAATGACGCGGATCGCGTCATAAAAGGGGTGGGGCTTAGTCGCGGGGGGGGGACACAAAACCCCCCTGCAAAATGGATTTAAGAGGGCGGGGAGTGGGAGGAACTGGGCGGGATGGAGCACAAGTGGGCAGAGTTTCTACTTAAACTCTGCCCACCCGGTGATTCACACATTGACCCGGAGAACCGGTAATTCACTTTTAAATCCGGAGTCTCCGGGGCAAAACCGGAGAGTTCCCAGGTATGCATATAAGTACCAACATTCAATATAAGAGGCCCTTTTTCTCCTACTCTTTTATAAAAAGTACCAATATTCAAAGAAATAGTCCCCATTACTCTCCCAAAACATAAGAAAGTTCAAATTAACATAGGCCCCTTTGCCTCCATGCTCCCAAAAAAGAATCATCCAAAATAATGTAGGAGGCAAATATAGTTTTTGATACCTTTTATTGGCTAACTAAGCAGATTTAAATGCAAGCTTTCAAGACCTTAGGTCTCTTCCTCAGGCATGTTATACAGATAAATATGAAAACATCTCTCTTAAATACAAGTACACATCACATTGTTTAGCATGGAAGTCAGATAACAGAATGCAGTCCAGATCCAGATATCTTTGATCAGTCAATGGTAAAGTGCACTCTTCCTCTGAGGCTTTAGAGGTATTTACGATGCTCTTGGGTCTGTGGAAAGGTCAGTCAACTAAATTATATTTTGCAGGGTCAGGCCTGGTTAGTTCTTGGATGGGAGACCACCTGTGACTACCAGGTGCTGTAGGCTTTTGCTTAGAAATTATATTTTGTCATAAATTCCTTATCCCTGTTCAACCCACTACAAATTGCATTAAATTTTAACATTAATTTTACCTCCCATATCTTTCTGTCCCTCTGAGTGCGAAACAGTCCCATCAATACAGTTAATTTAATATCCTTGACACTGTGCCCATTTTGGCAAAAATGTTCTCCCACTGGTGTCTCTGTCTTTTTGTTATTAACACTGGATCTGTGGGAATTAAATCTCTTATGTAGTGCTTGTCCAGTTTCTCCCACATACAGAGCTGTTGGGCATTTTGCACACATGATAAGGTATATTACATTGGATGATTTACAGGTGAAGGTACCATTGATCTTATGGTGTAACTGGGTGTTTGGAATTGGTATGTTGTCCATGGTGTAAATGTGTGCACAAGTTTCACATCTCTTTTGTAGGCAGGGAGATGTGCCATTTTTTTTATTTTTACTCAGGGCACTCCTCACCATCAGTTGTTTCAAATTTGGAGGCTGTCTGAATGAGAGTAAGGGAGGCTGTGGGAATATGTTCTTGAGTCTTTCACCTATATGTAATTTCTTTTGAAGTTCTCTTGAAATTTTGCGTAGCACTTCAACCTGGGGGTGGTAAGTGACCACCAGTGGCACCCGGTTTCCCTTAGAGATGTTTTCATATTTATCTGTATAACATGCCTGAGGAAGAGACCTAAGGTCTTGAAAGCTTGCATTTAAATCTGCTTAGTTAGCCAATAAAAGGTATCAAAAACTATATTTGCCTCCTGTATTTATACGGCTAACACGGTACCAACTCTCATCTGTTACCAAAATAATGTAGGATGCAAAATTTTTTTGTAAAGTTGATACCAGTCTCCATTACCTTCAACCTCCCAAACAAGACATCCCTCCCATCCCTTCCAATTCAAGAAAACCATCCCCAAGATCCAAATTAATATAGTCCCCTGTTCAAATCAGAGGGGTTATGTTACGCGCATGAGTGATCCGGATTGTGACTGGTTGAGAGGTGAGGTTACTCTAGGACATGTTCTGTGCACTGCGTGACCACGCCTCTCAGCCAGTGGGAGAGTGGGAAGAGATTTGAACAGAGATTGGCCATATCAAAAACAATCCCTTTTCACTTGCAGGACTGGGAGGGGATTTATTTTACCAGAAGAGACAGTGCTGGTGTGTTGTTAGAGTTTTTTGTTTTTAATGCTACTGTGGGGAATATTGCAGCAGAGGACCAGGGCGTTGAGGACAAGGTAAGTGTTTCATATGGGAAAAAAGTGGGGAGAGTGAGGGAGGGTGTCCCTTGTGCTGATGAGAGGTTGATATGGAGGCTCTAGACCCATATTATTTCATCTTGTAGTTTCTGGTGTGGAGATGCCTTTGAGTGTGTCAGTAGGTTCAATTCTGACGCTGTTCGCTTGTATGACTGTGGTATTTAACATGCATTGGGAACTCTACATCCAGGTTTGGGAGGAGCAAAAATACCGGAAGAACATGCATTCCCTTAACATGGGTTAACACTCACCACATACAATAGAATGGTAAATGGCTTCTGCTGCTACACTGATTTCTATGGGAACAAATCTAGTGGCACTGGTTGGTTGATCAAAGCATAGGATAATGGTTTGGAAGTCACATCTTGGTATTCTATCTCCACTAATTTTTTTTTTTTTTCAGGTGACAATAGAAATTGAGCCCCTGCTTTTGCCTTGGAAAGTTGATGCCTTTAACCTTTTGTTTACCAGACGGGTGTGCAATGAGCTGAACACCTTATGGTGCACACAGTGGGTTAAAGTGAAAATCTACCCCAAAACAAAGATAAGAGCCCTATGTTCAAAAAAAAAAAAAAGTAGAGTCTTTCTGGGGCAAATGTAATGCTCTCTAGCATTCAAGAGGTTAAGCACCACATTTAAAGGGGAACTTTCACCCCGCAATAACTTCATGTCCACTTACTGCTCACCTGGCTACTAGCTGCTTAGTAGCGCTAGTCGCCAGAAATCTTACCTGGTTCTTCAGATATCGGCGTTTTACAGGAGCAGGAAGCACGGACGTCTCTTCACAGTGACGTCCGTGCACCTGCGCTGTCAGTCCCTTGTCAGTCCCTTGTGCAACGTCCGTGCTTCCTGCTCCTGTAAAACGCCGATATCTGAAGAACCGGGTAAGATTTCTGGCGACTAGCGCTACTAAGCAGCTAGTCGCCAGGTGAGCAGTAAGTGGACATGAAGTTATTGCGGGGTGAAAGTTCCCCTTTAAATATGTTGAAATTTGGGGAATTTATATTTGTCCCCATGACGTGGGCCCTCAAACCTGTCCTCAGGCTCCTCCAACAGTGCAGATTTTCAGCACCTCCTCAATTAAACACAAGTGGATGTCAGCACCTCAGGGTAGATCCCTCAGAGGGACTGAGCCACTGAGTGATTCACCTGTGTTCATATGATCAAAAAAAGAACCACAAAGATAACCTGCAAAACTAACACTCTTCCAACATTATCACAAAATGGGATGAAGGTGCATTCATAGGAAATAAAATAAAACTTAACCTTTAATTAATTATCTTTAAAACATTGAAGAGATGGGTCTTAAAGGGTCACCTCATATCTGATAAATGATAAACCTACAAAGTATCTTATAGACAATCCTACATCTAACATAACGGTAACATTTGAGTCAGGGTACAGACTCTTTAGATGTAGGATTGTCTATAAGATACTTTGTAGGTTTATCATTTATCAGATATGAGGTGACCCTTTAAGACCCATCTCTTCAATGTTTTAAAGATAATTAATTAAAGGTTAAGTTTTATTTTATTTCCTATGAATGCACCTTCATCCCATTTTGTGATAATGTTGGAGGAGTGCTAGTTTTGCAGGTTATCTTTGTGGTTCTTTTTCTATTCTATTTCACCTGTAGCACCACCGTTTATCCGTATTGGTGTTTTGAAGTCTTGGGTGCAGTAGATGATATTTGTGAATAAGACTGCACTGGTTTTCTGTTTTCTTATTGTCATGTGATGAGAACATAAGAAAAGGTTTGAGCATCCCTGCCTCACAGTGTAGTTGGTTTGCCCCAGAATTAGTCCACTTTCTACTGAACACAAGGACCTAAATGGAAAACATGCGTCTTCTCATACAATATAATTTTTTTATATGGGTGACTATTCATTTCTCATGAAAGCATTATCATGAATTCAGAGCACGTTAATGGAGTTCTTGTTAACCTTTACTACTGGATGAAGAACTGATATATGTTTGTGGCTGTATCTGTACAGACAAACAACCTGAACACTAGAGCTTTGGTCACATTGGTAACAGAATAAGGGAGTTCTATAGTACCAAGAACATCATCAGTTTTCTTTAACCCTTTGAGTGCCAGATGGAAGGGTTAAAGAAACTGTAAACCCCACCCCTCAGGGACTTCTCACAGGCCCCGTCTCCATGATGTCCCTGCTTTTGCACATGTGAGATAATTTAGAATAGGTGAGCTTCTGATTAAAGTTATTGTCCCAGCTATTCTTACTATTTATTCTGCTAGGGCAGAATAAAGCAAAATTGCCTTTCCTTTTATTCCCTGTTAACCCCTTCTTCAAAGAAAGATGTACTGCTCTTTTCAGTATCAGCACAATAGAGTGAAAGGAGATGATAAATAAATACTATGAACAGCATTACATGCGAATGTTTCTGCAATGGAAGTCCTCCACTTCACTTGTCTACACTTTCTTTTCTTTCCCAGACACTATTATATAAATAACATATATACGTGACTGCTGTATAAAGGACACCTATCTAAGCAGAGCTTTTAAGCAAATTAAGAGCCAATTATTCCCTGGTTATAGCTCCCCTTCAAAAATAATATCTATTCATATTGGTTACTAGCAAATGAAGAGCAGCACTGCACACAAAACGTGTTGTATTTGAGACACACATACATGTTATACCAAGAGACACATATACGCACCCAAACTCTTTATAGTGAGACATAGACACACATACGTTGTGACACAGACACTTGGCTGTTAAACAAAAGTCTGTAAGAATGTGAAAAGGAAAGAATTGTAGAAAAAAAATAAAATAGGAATTCCTAACCTTCCCCTCTGGCAGGAGCAGTGCTGCATCCCACTCCATGATTGGTGTGTATTGTGTAGTGACCATCACTTTGACGACCAGAGGTGAGCACATCACACATTGCTCTCTGGTCCCGAAGGGATCAATAGAAGCATCCGGCTGACACTGGGACATTGCGACTAAATTATTTTTTTGCATACACATTTATAAATATGTCCACATACCGAACAATTAATGTCATATCTGTGTTCACTGAACCCACTTGTCCGAATAAAAGTCTACCAGCGTGTATTCTGTAATGAGCAATATGGGCTCTCTACTGCTCCTACACTGGCAGCCTAAATTGTGTTTTCTTCACTGCTGTGCCACATGTAAGTGGTGTCACAAAGGGCAGGAGAGAGGCGGACTGTGAGGGGAGACAGATATTGAGTATGTGAGAGGAATCAGTTGATTGCCTTGCCGGACAGAACCATTGTGACAATGTCAGTACCATGTACGTGTCCATGTTCCTCAAGTACATTGACCTGTGCGATACTTATAGTGGAGAATATCCCATGTAGTAATTAAGGGCGCAAGGGATTTTTTCAGAAGTGGAGAGAGATGTTTATTTCTCTTTTCCCAATTTCGCTTAGAGCAGCAAAAAATTTCAAGATGGGTACATTAAAATTCACATTAGACTGCAGCAGTTACTTGAGGACATCATGGGGAGTGAAGGGCTCACTCACATTACAGAAGTGAACTTTGGCTTTTGTTGACATCCTCATCCTAAATTCAGGTGACCTGCTGGCTTGGAGAAGTGGAGACTGCAAATTAGTATGTGAAGAGGGAGGTCTTCTAAACATTGGCCTGGATTGCATCACAGGTGGTAAATGATATTACCCCTCTGATTTCTACTGTATCTGGGAACATGTGGAGATAAAGCTATCTTCTGGAAGGGAATCCAACTCATTAGTGTTAAAGAATGTGCTTTTCTATAAAAGCAAATGACAGCACACCACAGTTATTTGTACCCATTGAATGCCTGAGAAGTGTAAAACGTAATGTGGTAGACACAATTATAGCACACACACGAGACTAGTACTGTGGACTCATTTGCCATTCCTAAACTCATTAGATTTTTTGCCTTGCATTTTCATAATTATTTCAATGCCTTTAGAAAAAGAAGTAAAGAGCTTTCAACCCTGTGGATACTACAGTTGCCTCCACAGAATGCATTTTAATCCTCTCTAACATCAGAGGGGTTAATGCGAACAGTTTACCATTCGACACCACCATCAACTAAAACTGTAACATACAATTTCTAGGGATCAACATGCTGTCAAAATAAATGTTCTAGCACAGGGATAGGCAACCTTTGGCACTCCAGCTGTTATGAATTACCCCCAAAGGCTGCTTGGAGAATGATGGGAGTTGGAGTCCCCAGCAGGCTGCCCACTCCTGTTTCAGCACATTTGTAATTGTGCAATATGGTTATTAGATGATCCTGTTTCTGAAATAAATTATTGGGGAGCTTCTAAATTATGATCTCTCAATCATCTCTCAGTGTCATTCGGATTGTTACAGTTTGCTTTTCTTTCCTTACACTGCTATTATGGCAGGGCTAGGCAACCTGAGGGCCTCCAGCTATTGTGAACTACAACCCTTATCACCCCTGGCAAGTCAGGGATTATGGGAATTGAAGTCCTCAATGGGTATACGGCTTCAGGTTGCCGACCCTGTATTACGGCAAAAGTTACTACCTTCCTAACTAGTTATAATGCAGTGTAAATAAATATTTATATACTTAAAATAAATATAAACCCAATAATATTTCTTTTAATCAGTTTTATAGAAAGCAACCATTTAGAATAGAATCTTCTATCACAGGGCTGTCCCATTTCAATCCTCAAGGGCCACTAAACAGGCCAGGATGTAAGGATTTCCCTGATTAACCCTTTGAGTGCCAGATGGGTATGCAATGCGTTGCATACCTCTCTGGCACTTAAAGGGTTAAGCACTGGTGAGTCAATCACAATGAATGAGCCACTGATGAACTCAGCTGCGCTTAATCAGGGAAATCCTGTTTTTGGCCCTTGAAGATTGAACGTGGACAGCCCTGTGATAGAAGATTATAACCAAATGGACCATATTTTCTGCCACTCACCCTATCACAGTGATTCTCAAGCTTTTTTTGCTTAAGGCACACCTAACATGCAGTCTGCCATTTTCGGGGCACCCCTGTTATTTTATGTAATTTATCAAGGGTGTAATGAAGGTTACAAATACATAAATATAGAGTTATTGTTAGACCTCACAACTATAATATGCATCTTGTGCATAGTAATATCCTTAAATACACAGTTGAAAGTCTACATTCCCATTTTTGTCAAAGTCTTATAGATAAAATGGGGCACCCTAAAGTGGATGTCCATGGCACACCAAAGTGCCACGGCACCCTGGTTGAGAAACACTGCCCTATCATATCATTCTATTTATCAACATACTTCTCTATAGGCTGAGATGCTCTCACCAATCAAAACTTGCTTCTCAGGCCCCAATGTGAAACTAGTGAAGATGACGTACAAAGATAAACTGGAGACACACTAACTTTACCACAGGGGGCAAATAAACATCTCCATTAATTTAATTGGGAATTTAACCCAGTGAATTCTAGAGAAATATCCAGCCTATCACCCTAAAACCCAATACCCAAACTCACTAACCACAACATCAAATAACCCCAACCCTAAACACTAAAAACCTAACTGAATGCGTTAAACCGAACTCTGCCATAATCTCTTTGGCCAGGCACATTTGGATAATATCCATTAGAACTAGCTAATATGTTAATTAGCAAGGATTCAGCTTTAAGCTCTGACATATATATGTTACATCTTAGACTGTCCCCTCTTCAGAGTATAATTGAGGAAATAAATAGTCTAAGCATACAGAGCGCCTGGATTTGCAGTCATACTATACCTAGGAAAGCACAGAAAGGAAATGAGTTTCCTTATCACTTTACAGTCTAAGACAGGAATGAAGTCTGCAGACAACAGTAAACTGATTTGAGTACAGTGATAAGTGCTCAGTGTTCCTGTTGTTGGCTTTAATTTGTTTTTCCATCAATACTGATGCTTTGAGGTGGAACTTTACCCAAGAAAGACATAGATCTTAATTTACAGATTAATTTACCTAGGTAAGTGCCCTTCAAACATCAGTCAGGCATATCTATCCATCTATTTTTTGCATTATCTGTGCAATTTATTACATATAGTGATCTCCGTTGATGTCACACCATCTTACAACAGTGGCTTTCACTTAAACTGAATGGCTCATAAAGGACACTAGCCTTTATCTGATTGTACCCGAAAAGATCAGATACAGATAAAAACCAACCAAAATCACAGACTTGTTTAAATGGCACCTACCTAGGTAACTCTCTCTGATAAAACAGATTAAGACCCACTTATTATTGCAATATAGTGAGTCCCAGAAAGGTAGTCAACACATTGAATAGCAAAGCATTGGACAACCTTCTGGTATGCAAGTGGCTAAAACATTTCCTTGTTACACAAAAACTACTGGCTAAAAAAATACAAAAATCTAGTAGTTATTATGGGCACATAATATCAGATCCTACAGTGGATCACGAGAGAATCTACTGTCAGCATTAGGAAAACCATGTCCTCCTTCATCAAGGAAGACAGGTTTTTCCATATACTGACTGAGGGAAGATTGTCCCTTAATGTGATCTGTCCGGTCAAGAGACCGGACTTCAAATCTGAGGGGAGGTGGCTTTATAATGGGAAAAGGTGCATGAGGGATCAACTTCAGCATCTAAATACATAGTAACTGAGCAGTTTTGAACAATAGGAGCATCACGCAGCATTACTATTACTATACTATTAAGGTTGATATTGGTCCTCTTAGGACTGAAACAGGTGAATTGATTAGTGAGGATAAAGCTATGGCTGAGACCCTAAATACGTTCTTTGCTTCAGTATATACAAAGGAAGCAGAAATGACAAGCTGTGGGCAAACAGACAAAACCCTGGAATTTCCTCCAACATCTACATGGCTTACTGAGGACAAGGTCCAAAAGAGACTGGAAAGGGTTATAGTGAACAAAGCGCCTGGACCGGACGGTATACACCCAAGGGTACTTAAGGAACTTAGTTCAGTAATAGCAAAACCATTATACTTAATATTTATTGATTCGCTTTCATCAGGCATAGTGCCCTGTGATTGGAGGAAAGCTGATGTAGTTCCATTGTTTAAAAAGGGAGCAAGACCCAAACCAGGAAATTATAGACCTGTGAGCTTGACTTCCATAGTGGGTAAGATACTAGAAGGGTTATTAACTGACAGTATTCAGAACTGTGTGAAGACAAACAATATCATTAGTAGGAATCAGCATGGTTTCATGAAGAACAGATCATGTCAGACTAATTTACTTGCATTTTATGAAAGAGTGAGTAGTAATCTGGACAGGGGAATTGCTGTTGATGTAGTATACCTGGATTTTGCAAAAGCCTTTGACACAGTGCCTCACAACAGGTTACTGCATAAATTAAAAGGCTTCGGTTTGGGTGGTGGTATCTGTACATGGATTGAGAACTGGTTAAATGATAGATGGCAGAGAGTTGTTGTAAATGGAACTTTTTCAAATTGGTCTAGGGTTATAAGTGGGGTACCGCAGGGTTCAGTCATGGGCCCAATGCTTTTTAATTTGTTTATTAATGATCTAGAAGTGGGAATTAAAAGTAGCATCTCAATCTTTGCTGATGACACTAAGCTATGTAAGGAAATACATACAGAGCTCGATGTTTTTTCCCTACAGAAGGATTTAGATAAACTAAGTGAATGGGCAGAAAAGTGGCAGATGTCATTTAATGTAGATAAATGTAAGGTTATGCATTTGGGTCGTAGAAACAAACTTGCTACATATACTCTAAATGGGAAACAACTTGGGAAATCCTCATTAGAGAAAGATTTAGGTGTACTGATAGACAATAGTCTTCACAGCAGTGTGCAGAGTCACTCAGCTGCTGCAAGAGCAAATAGAGTACTAGCCTGCATAAAAAGAGGTGTAGAAGCAAGGGATGCTAATATTATCCTACCTCTGTATAAATCCTTGGTTAGGCCTCATCTAGAATATGGAGTACAATTTTGGGCACCTGTTCTAAAAAAAGACATTACTGAACTGGAAAAGGTGCAGAGACGTGCAACAAAACTGATAAACGGATTGGAGGATCTGAGTTACAAAGAGAGACTAGCCAAACTGGGTTTGTTTACATTAGAAAAGAGACGTCTAAGGGGTGATATGATTACCATTTACAAATACATTCAAGGTCAATACAAAGAACTATCCAATGAATTATTTATGCAAAGAGCTGAGCTAAGAACAAGAGGTCATCCATTAAGACTTGAGGAAAGGCGCTTTCGACTAAAACACAGGCAGGGATTCTTTACAGTAAGGGCGGTAAGGCTATGGAATTCTTTGCCTCGGGATGCTGTGCTTGCAGATAATGTAACTGCATTCAAAAAAGCAATGGATGCCTATCTAGCACAGAACAATATTGACAGTTATGACAGATGGCTTCAAAGCAAATAGGATATTGAGCCGGGGAACTATTTGACACACTCACACACACACACCTACATTGGAAATTGCTCCAGAGGGCTTTTTTTGTTGCCTTCCTCTGGATCAACAGGGGTGTTATTGGCATGGGCTGGACTTGATGGACGCATGTCTTTTTTCAGCCTTATCTACTATGTTACTATGTTACTATGTATTCTATTGAACGATCTGAACTGCATTTATAATGAAATATTACTGTAAGATGTAAGGGCGAATAGGTCTTATAGTTGTGGAAAGTGCTGGTCCCAGGACCGGGACCTCCTGCTGTCAGTAGATTGCTGACGTCAGGAGAAGGGGGAACTTTAGCGGTGAATATCTATCAAACAATAAAGGTTTGAGAGATCGGATTTGTGCCACATTTTTTTTTAAGCTACAAAACATTTTTATGGGACATTAGTGTCCCTTTAAAGCATGTAAGAAACGTGTGTTAAGAAGTTAAAGTAATTAATCAACGTGCTAGTAACTGTTACATAGTAAAAAGTTTGTGTGTGTGCGCAAGTGTATAAAGGACAACATGAATGTACCAGAGGACCTATACCTCACACTGATGCCAGGTAACTCCTATTCTAATGTGTGTTCATAGTAAAACACACCAAAGTTATTGGTCTCCATCTCTTTATTGGCTTCCAATGGAACAAGGGTCAGAGAAAACATTACATCATACAGTAAAAATTACTGGGTAAGTGCACGTGTAATTAGAGAAAGTGCAGGTAAGGAGTATAAGACTATAGTACTGCTGTGAGATGTAAATCCGGACTCTCATTAACACCAGGAGTGGAACAGTAAAAACAAAAAAAATGAACTTAATGCAAAAGCCTCAAAGTCAGAGGTATACAGAGATCATATTAACCACCAAATAGATTTAAATAACTAGTCATTAAACAGGTTACAGTATAGCTCTCCGATCAACAATAGTGTATGCCAGCACAGTCAGAGAGAAACTCCTAAATCGTGTTTTGATCAACTAACTTTGTCAAAGGTGGAAACGTTCAGTGTTTGAGAAAGCCGGGCGGCGAAACGCGCAGCAGCCCATGTTAATGAGAGACAAAATATACATCTTTTTAAATGGATATGACTGCAGTACTGTAGTCTTATATATACACTAAACTGTACTTTATTCAATGAAGTTTGCATTTACACAGTAATTTTCTCTCTATGATGTGCCTTTTTTTCCTGTGATCTCCTCTCTGTTGACCTCAAATTAAGAGACAGACAACTGATGTGTTAAGCTTGTGACACACATTAGAATAGGGGCTAGGTGCTAAAGCTGTCTGCTATCGGGGGGAAGAATAGGTCTTCTGGTATAGCCACTCTCTGGGGATGACATATACATTTAACCAGTTTTTAAGTGTATTAACAAAAGTTAGATTTTAACATTTTCCCTGACTGTAACACATTAGACACTATTCTCCCTTACATCTTACCCATTGTGTGCCCTCAATAATATCTACTAGTATTTTTGCATTTTTTAACAAATCATCTTTTCTGTATTGTTGTTATCGATAGGAGCACAGCTGCATGAATCACTGCTCATGCATTAATGAGCATCTGAGATGACTTCACTTGGTCTGTGCTTCAGTTCTACACATTTTTTCTTGTTAATGTTGCAATTTCCTTGGTATACCACACAACATACCCAATGATCCAAAAGCTACTTTAAATATTCCAGGGGTGGTCAGCCTGCACCTCTCCAGCTGCTGTTACACTTCAAGTCCCATAAGCCCCAGCCAGCTGTTGGAGAGGATGATGGGAGTTGTGGGTTGTGCAGCCCTGGATTCTAGATTGCCAAGAAAAAAGCTTGTTACAGCATCATAAATTCCACATTCAAGCTCTGTTCATGACAGAGAGAAGAGACTTGATAAACACATTAAGGCCCAGACACTTCCCATAACACCCACATATTAACTCCCTTTTTTCAAGTTGAAGTTTTCTTTGAACAGTTTGATCAATAATGTTGAAGCTTGACTGCCATGTCACCCCATTTTTAGGAACATCCTATCCATCATATGAACAAACAAAAGCTTTATTACTTGGACTTCATGCGCTAAACCCTTTGAGTGCCAGAGAGGTATCCAATGCATTGCTCTGCAATGCACTGGATACCTCTCTGTCTCTCAAAGGGTTAATATAAGTGGTGGTGCAGACCTCTATAGGAATGCACTGTGTTTTTACAAAGGTGGACACATCCCAGGTTTTTGAGTGCAGGTCAGTTCTAGACTACAAAGCAATGATTATCTGCTCTGGTCCTCAGGACACACCAAGAGGTCTGGTTTTAATGACATGCTTATTTAAAGCACAGGAAAAATCAATCAAAATGACGGAGCCTGAAAAGATGAACTGTTTGTGTGTCTGGAGGTCTAATGTAGAGAATCACTGTTGTAAAGGCATAAGGTAGAGATTTTACTATAAAAAGTCTCATAAGCCACGTGATATAGTAAAATGCTTCAATTAAGATAGAACTTGTATAAAATGGGGTTCCATGGTGTGGCAGGCAAGCTTGCAAATATTTTGGCCATATTATGCAAATAAAACTTCAGTTTGAAGAAAGTAAGTTAATATGAGGGCGCCTTTAAACCAGGAATACTCATAAAAAAGACACTGCAGGGTTGCACTGATTCATGTGGAGTTCTGCAGAATGAATTTTTTAGGAGTCTCTAATATAAAGCTGTATGTGTTGACCTTAGTGTTTTGGGCAATAACCTATGCTATACACAGATACACAATTAATACAATCCATATGAAGTGGCTCAGGTTTGGCTTCAGTTTGTTTTGTTTTGTTTTGTAGCGGCTCCACTCGTTCTTTACTTCACTGACTGCACTCAGGGCCGGCCCTGCCCATTGTGCTGCCTGGGTCCAAGGATGAAATGCTGCCCCTCCCCCAACTACACCCACCAAAACACGCCCATATGGCTGCTCTAAGCAAATTTAACCCTTTGAGTGCATGGGGTATGCAGTGCATTGCAATGCGCTGCATACCCATACCTGGGAACTCTCCGGATTTGCCCCGGAGACTCCGGTTCTGACAGAATTTTACCGGGTCTCCGGGGCAGAGGCAGATTCCTCCGGATGTGGAGAGTTTCTATTGAAACTCTGCCACATCTGCTTTTTCTCCCGCTGATCCTCAGTCCCCAGCCTTCTGTGTGACACCTTTAACCCTCTGAGTGCCAGAGTGGTAAGGAATGCATTGCTTTGCAATGCATTCCGTACCACTCTGGCACTCAAAGGGTTAAGTCCCCCCTCACTCGTGGCAAGCCCCGCCCCTTTTTGACGTGATTAGCGTCATTTTTGTCACCCCCTGGTGAACAGAGGACTACCCTCCGGGTAGCCCTCAACTGGAAGTTCCCAGGTATGTGCATACCCCTCTGGCACACTAAGGGTTAAGCCCCAGGTCTTTCAAAGCCAACCAAACTCCCCTGGTTACATTCCCTGTGCAGTTAGTATAATGTGAAGACAAATGGAAGAACTGCACATTTTAGATGATATTTTAAAACTGTCCATTTTTTTTTACAATTGCAGCAGTGTTAGATAGCATTCTTTCACATAGGACATCACTTTAACCCTTTCATAACCAGGGATGTCTGCTCCTGTACTCAAAGGGTTTGAATTTTCTGCTCCTGTACTCAAAGGGTTATAAAATTTAACAGAGAGGGGCAGACATCCCTGGTTATGAAATTGTTAAAGTGGTGTCCAGTGTGGAAGATTGCTATCTAACTCTGCTGCAGATGTAAAAAAATGGACAGTTATAAAATACCATCTATGTCTGTCACCCCCCATGTCTCTCCCTCCATGCCACCCGTGTCTGCCTCTCTCGTGCTCCCCCTCCATGCCACCCGTGTCTGCCTCTCTCGTGCTCCCCTCCATGCCACCCGTGTCTGTCTCTCTCTCGCTCTCCCTCCATGCCACCCGTGTCTGCCTCTCTCGCTCTCCCTCCATGCCACCCGTGTGTGCCTCTCTCTCGCTCTCCCTCCATGCCACCCGTGTGTCTCTCTCTTGCTCTCCCTCCATGCCAGCCATGTCTGTCTCTCTCTCTCCCCCTCCATGCCACCCATGTCTGTCTCTCTCTCTCCCCATGTGTCTCTTTGCCATGTATCTTCTCCTCTTTTGTCTCTCTCTCCTCCATGTCTGTCTGTCTCTCTCCTCTTCCAACCTCTGTCTGTCTCTTTTCTCCCTCCATATGCCACAACCAGTTTGCCCATTAAATATGCCACTGCCAGATGCCCAATAAAACATGCCCCAGCACCCATACTGCTGACCCAGGACTTACCCCAGGACATGGCCACCCAGGACATACCCCAGCACCCCAGGACATGCCCACCCAGGACATACCCCAGGACATGCCCACCCAGGATGTACCCCAGCACATGCCCACCCAGGACTTTCCCCAGC
Source organism: Rhinophrynus dorsalis (assembly GCA_037306005.1). Lineage (NCBI taxonomy): Eukaryota > Metazoa > Chordata > Amphibia > Anura > Rhinophrynidae > Rhinophrynus > Rhinophrynus dorsalis. The sequence continues at coordinate 292,379,534 of CM074721.1, forward strand.
ACATGCCCAACCAGGACGTACCCCAGCACCCCAGGACATGCCCACCCAGGACGTACCCCAGCACCCCAGGACATGCCCCATTGCCCATCCAGGACTTACCCCAGCACCCCAGGACATGCCCACCCAGGACGTACCCCAGCACCCCAAGACATGCCCACCTGGGACTTTTCCCAGCACATGCCCCATTGCCCATCCAGGACTTACCACAGGACTTACCCCAGCACCCCAGGACATGCCCCATTGCCCATCCAGGACTTACCCCAGCACCCCAGGACATGCCCACCCAGGACGTACCCCAGCACCCCAAGACATGCCCACCTGGGACTTTCCCCAGCACATGCCCCATTGCCCATCCAGGACTTACCACAGGACTTACCCCAGCACCCCAGGACATGCCCCATTGCCCACCCAGGACTTACCCCAGCCAGCAACCACAGCTGTCCAGCTCCCTGGTGTCTAATGGCAGGCAGCTTGATCCTCCCATGCTGCCTCTCGCACTTCCCACGTGGTTTGATGTATGAGCGCCTGCCGTGCCGTGAGTTCCGTCGCTCTGACCTCAGTACAGCGTGGGGAGCGTGAGAGGCAACATGTCTGTGAGCAAGCTGACAGCCCTTCCACCCAGCCGCCCGCACAGTGACTATTAAGTCAGCACCTCTGCCGGCAACCTTTTTTTTTTTTTTTTTTTTGCAGGAGACACCCCATCAAGCGCGACTGCTGTGACAGTGATTAGTCTGGTTCAGCCTCAGTCAGACTGACAGACTGAGGCTGAGCCACACTACTGTCACAGCAGGCGCGCCGCTCACAGGAGGGAGTCAAAACTCTGTCCTGTGCCGTGTGGACACAGACCTGGCGGCTGTCTGACATACAGTGGGCGGCAAATTGCCACCCCAGTCAAAGTGCCGCCTGGGTCCATTGACCCACCAGGACCCATGTTAGGGCCGGCCCTGACTGCACTTTTTGTACATGTAGTTTATGGTGTTTTAGTACTGATATTTTCAGGCCCAAAGTAACTAGATGTGCTTCTTTAAAGGGGAACTTTCACCCTCAGGACACAACTTCATTGGATGTACCTATTAAATTTGCCTATTGATTGTATTTTTTTTTTCAAAATCTTTACTATACTTTATGAGATATAGCCTTTTAAACATTACCTAGTGACATTACCAGTTCCTGTGGTGCAAGCTGTACCACACAGCTCTGCTGGATGTCTCTTCTACTGAAATTCTCCCATCATTACATTTATGCGAGGGCCTAAAGAATGTTAGTGTGATTGCTTCCTCATGCCCATATTCTTTTGCTATAACCCTTTGCGTGCCAAAAGGGGTGTCCAGTGCATTGCTTTGGATTGCATTGGACACCCCTCTGGAACTGAAATGGTTAATCTATTTTGCCAACAACTCTATTTCCACTTATAAATAAGTGTATTACATTGCCCACACAATGTAGATGCTACCTGAAAGACTGCCAGAGTGTTTGCTGCCCCACTCCTCCTTCAGTTCCTGTTCAGTCGCCAGGATCTAGCCATCTGCTGGTGCCCGAGCTCCCTCACATCCTTTCTGCACACCCAGTGGAGCTGTTCACCTGCCCCCAGCCCCGCCTTCCCTCAACTAGGAGGAAGATTTGCACAAGAAGGAATATGGTGCACACAACATGGACATTTTAACCCTTTGGGTCATGAAACCCATATGATGGTTATATTCTGACTCAATTAAAAACCTTTTCCAGTTTTCTTGGACAATGTCCCTATCAGCACTTTTTGGAGAAGTGACTTCAGCATCTACATTAGCAGAAGCACTTAAATATTCAACTCAAAGTCTCTAATGTACCCTCTTTTGCATTCACTTATACTGACCTATCTAAAGACTCCATTACACAAGTTTCAAACTCTTCAGGCAAGAGATATCTCTTCAAAAGCTCATGCACCTTTACACCCACTTGACTTTATCCTATTGTCCATCTATTACCTTATTTAATAAACAACACACAAGTGTGATGGTATAAAATAGATACTAACAAATATTACACCATTGAAGTATCCTATACTTACAACCTATACACAGATATTGCTCTCTTTGGTCAAAGAGCCCAGACATTGGCCATGCATTGCCGGACCATAGCTCAGTTACGTATACTTATAACAAGGATCCAGAAGTAATGATGAAATTGTTGCCAATAATTAACCGCTTGAGTACTAGAGATGTTTTTGTGGTGTTTAGCAGTGAGGTGGAGACATGATTAACCCTTTGAGTGCCAGAGGGGTACACAACGCAATTCAAAGGGTTAATTTCCACAGGGTCAATAGTAAAACTCTTCCGCTGGACAACTACAATCGGATATCATCACCAAAAGGAAACAGTGTCACAAGAATATATAAACAATGGTGAACAAACAGGGGCTATGTAGCACAAAAACATGTCCAAGTATGCATTCACGTGTTGTACAGTTTCTGTCTGCACTCAAAAGGGCAATAAAAGATTTGTAAACTGCAGTGGACACATTTTTAAAATAGTAAGCAATCTCAAAATTGCCTATAACGTCAGAATTTACAAATGAACCATCACTACATGTAAAATGAGATAAGACAAGGGCCACTTTGTTCCTCTAGCCCACATCCTTCCAATCTGATGTGCAGCCACACCCCCAATTATACCACGTTGTTCTTTAAAGGGATAGAAATGGTTAAAATTAAGTTTAATATTGTAGCCCTTAAAGGGATAGTAATGTTTCATAATAAAAGCAGCTCTAATTAATCATCATAGTATTTGGACTTTGGAGAGTGTTATTTCAATTCTGTCAGAGTTGTAGTTCAAGAGTAATTCAATGACAAAGTATCCCCCTCCCGCCCCTTTTACTGATGTAACACTGCTCAGCCAAAGCAGAAGGGAGGTGCCCAGGTACACTAGGTAAAAGGGGCGGGAGGGGAAACTTTGCTTGTGAATATCTCTCAAACCATAAAGGTTTGATAGACAAGACTTATATCGTTTTTCATGTTTTTTTAATGCCTACAAAATAAAATAAAGATAAAATGAAGTATTACTATCCCTTTAACAAAATATTAACAATGATGTAAGTCTTACCGCTCAAACCCTTATAGTTTGAGAGATATACATTGCTAAAGTTACCTCCTGAGAGAAGTCAGTGCTCTAGTGTATTGATTAGTAATTAATGATTTATGTCATAAATAAAGCATAATAATGTTAATGCTTTGGAGGGTCCACAAGGGGCAGTGTGTAGGTCATGTGCTCCTAGCAGTAACATCATAGGCCAGCCTACTCTAGGGAAGTTACCTCCCATAAAACATTCCACTGGGAATAAAAAGCAGAGGTAATAGAGATTCTGGGTTTTCTCTTGACTGTACCTAGGTTGTAGACCAGGGGTTCTCAATACAATGAAAAACCCTTGCCTTCCCTTCCCTTCCAACCCCCAAGGACATGTTCACATGAGGAAGATTTCCACAATCGTGTTATTACTGCACTAATGACACAAAAATAGTATCATTTCACACTATCGCCTCACATGATGCAGTTTATGGGGTGACTTTAGGATGCTCACAGCAACGTCCAATGACTGAACAATCCATATGGGCATCAGAATTTCACATCACATATCTGGCTTTGTCATTTATCTCCATCCATCTGTATTCCTGTGAGTGATGGGCTTAACACTTTAATATCAGGGAAAAGGAGACCATTACTCTATACCATGTCTGCCCCTTTGCATTTACATGGGTTGGTATTGTGCAGCCCACATGTAGTCTAACATCCAACTTTGGGCTCACAAATTTGGTCTCTGAGTCATTGAGCATGCCACTTCACTTGTGGCCAAGCTATCTACAATACACCTAATACAAATGAGCAGATTGTCTCTTTAAGTGCATGGGAGACAGCACATGCAATCACTTTACAGGCAAATTCCAACAAATCATCTTTTGAATGTAATAAAATCCACACAGACAGCATAAAAATGGATGACACTTGACACATAGCAGCTAAAGAATTCAGCCCATTAGAAGCAGCATTAGGGCCCTATTGGGTAAGAAAAGGAGGAGTAATTATGGAGAATGATAATTCACAAAGATTTAAATATGGTTTTTAATGAAGTAATGCATTGGAGAACTTTCTAGCATACACAGCATTAAAATCCCCATGTAAATCTAGTGGAATTTGGAGGATTCTCCATTGACATTCTACCTACCACTCAGCAGTGTAGTGGGACTAGGGCCCAGGTATTTAAGTTCCAGCCAGGCCTCATTTGCCTTACATTAATGCTAGGCTAGCATATTAAACTATCCTCACTTTGTCTATACCCAAAGGCCTCTGTCTCCCTCCCTGCTGAGATCAAAGCAGAAACAGCCGTAGAGTGAGAGACACTGTAACATACGTGCAGTGCATTCTGCTATTGGCACACAAGATTTGAATCTGCTCTGTAGTCTGTATGTTAGGCATAGGAAGTAACACAAGCTTCTGTGCCTATCAGTTTCAATGTCCTATTGATAAGTGCAGTCATTTGTTTAACTTGCAATAAAAATGTGTGACCCTGTAGAGGGGGATGGAAGGGTATATGAAGAGGGATGGAATACCTTAAACCTTTGAGTGCCAGAGAGATACACAAAGCATTACTTTGCAATGCATACACATCTGGCACTCAAATGGTTAATGACCAGAGAGGTGTGCACTGTGTTGCTCACCGATCTGCACCTTCAGGGGTGCCTGTCAATACCTTACAGTTCAAGAATAGCAGTATTAGCACTGACAGCCGACAGACTATATTCACCATTGTTAGCAATAGAAAAATAAATAAAATTAGAGTGGCCCTCACACATATGGCTTTATCATCATGTGGCCCTCAACTGAAAAAAACTTAGACACCCCTGGTTTAGATTGTGCACAGACTGAATTAAAAGGCAGACTTCAGGTGACAGACACAAAAACACACACATATACACGCACACAGACAGACTGTGCTGTGTGGAGGTAGCCTACTTAGGCAAGTTATTCTGTTAATTAGGAGCCACATACTCTTAAGGGCTTAATTCCTCTTTATTGACGTGTCCTGAGATGCTTTAGCACAAAGGTAAACTTCTTTATCCTAACTACATTATTATCCAAACACAATACGCCAGATATCACCACCTGCAAATGACACAGCTCCAGGGAACAGAGAGATTCTTACTTCACCCACTAGGAAACAAGCCCCCAGAGAGAGTACAAATGTACACAAACAGTATAAAGCCCAGTGGCATCACCTCTATGGGAACAAAAGATAGGTGATGCTCACATGACAGTGTGCGACAATGTGCACACCTGCTAGTGGAGGGTCCAAGTATCTGCTTGTAAATTATTCAATGGATGCAGCCACAGGCGTTATAATACCAGGGGTGACAACCAGGTGAGGAAATCGTGCCATTGGCACCTTTAGGGCATATTAGCTTACCCCATCAAAGAAAGACAGAGATGGCATAAAAAGGCTATATAGATATGTTCATTAACACTTGCGCTGCCTAAAACAGCCTGCAGAGAAGATTTTACTGACAAAGATAGGGCCACAGCAAGAGCAGAGACGTGAGCACTGGCAGAGGGGCCTTACTTACCCTGCACCAAAATCCGAACAAACTTTCATCCAAGCTGCAGGCTCCTGATCTTCCCCTGCACAGTCCAGAGCTCTGTCGCCTTTACTTATACAGTCCAGCAGTTCGGAGGCAGCATAGACACCGCAGCAGACGAAGCACAATACTCCAAACCCTCGCCGCTGCCTTGTATAGAGATGAGCTGCCTTCACTCTCCCTTATTCCTCACTCCACACCTCCTTCCTCTCCTTTCTACTGGCTCCGCCACCTATTGACTGAGTCTGTGTCATACCACAGTCTGGATCCTGAGAGACTCAGCATCAGACAGCCTTGTGGGCGCGGCTTAGACTTGGACGTCAACAGGGTCCTAATGCAGAAAAGCAACAGGCCCTGCTTACTGTAGCCCATCCATGTACACCAGTAAACGGTAGGTAATTCACTAACTGATGATAGATCCACACGTTTTCTTATACATCCGTCTGTCAATAAGGGTCATGTATACAAAGCAAGGTTCAAAGTGCAGCGTAGGACGTACAAATGCAAATTCCCTTTCATTTAAACTTTCAGGGCCAGTGAATGTCCAAATCCAATGTATTGCACAATATTTTGGCCAGGACACCCCTATGGCGCTCATAGGGTTAACACTTACTAGGGCCATAGCTAGCATTCAAAGCGTTAAAGCTGAACTTTCACCACTATAAAGTTGTCCTGCAATAATTAAGCAGGTAGCAACTAGCTTTATACTAGATATGTTACCTCTGAAATGTAGCTGATTATAAAGAAATCCTTTATTGTAGGAGACTAGGGTTGCCACCTTTTCTTAAGAAGAATACCGGCCATGGCATACCCTCCATAGACTTAACATTGGACAGAAGCCTATTTTTTACCTGTGTGCTGGTAAAATACCAGCTGGGTTGCAACGCTATAGGAGACCGGAAGCCAGGCATCAGCACAGACATCTTGTCTGAGCACCTGCGCTGTCAGTCCTGGTCTCCATTGAGAAGCACTGCAGTGTGCCACATGGTAACCAGAAGGGACTGACAGTGCAGGCGCGCAGACTGCACTGCCCGTCAGTCTCCTACAATAAAAGATATCTTTATAATCAACTACATTTCAGAGGTAACATATCTATTATAAAGCTAGTCGCTACCTGCTTAATTATTGCAGGGCGAGTTTATAGCGGGTGAAAGTTCCGCTTTAAAAGGTTTTATATATACAGCACTGTGCAAAGTCCTAGGCAGGTGTGAAAAAATGCCATGTAGCTCCATTGCTGCTACTGTGGGAAATAATTCCAGCATAGTTACATTTTTAGTATAACCCTTTTCCTCCCATAAAGCTGGCCAAGCATGCCCACTCCATTGTCCTTCCTTATATACACCATACCCTGCAGTATCTACAAACAATTGAAGTGCTTCATTATCAATAAATTCCTTTTGCCACAAAGTCCTGCCATTGCATATACCCAAAAAGTATCCAAAATCATCTTTCATTTTCCGACTCAAAGGAGCCCAACCGTAAGGCGACTTAATATCTGCTGTAGCAGCTGACAACCTCTAGAGAAAATCCTTCCCATAGGCATAATATGAGAAGCAAATCCCACAGACCCAGTATAGACTGTAACATTTTCGGTTTTACCTTCCTCGTGGAAAAGAACCATCTCAAAAGACATCAAAACTTTTCTTATTTGTCTTCTGGTAACCTGAACTCCACCCGCAGTGTGTCAGTCATGATGCCCAAAAACTGGAACTCATTTATAGGCCTGACTGTCTTCTCATGGACCAAAGGAATCCCACAATCATTGGTAACCCTCTGGAAAGCATCCAAAATGCACTCACACTCTCCTGAGTCTCTTTTGGCACATGAAAAGAAAGCTACAGAGGTGAAGAAAAGGTAGACAAACCATACCATAATTACACCTACCTGTTTTCTTCTTTGAAAATGGCTGCTTGTACTAAAATGTTCATACCTATTAGAGACATGAAGGAAAGGTATACCATTTTGGAAAGTAGACGTTTAACCGCATCAAGTGAGGGGTCACTTGGCTTTCTACCCCTGGGCTGAGGTGCACAAATATTTCCAATTTTGGCATTATAGGGATAAATACATGTTTTTTACATTATCACCACTTCAAAGAATCTTTGAAAACCCAGAACATTTCCTGCTGTATTCAGTACCTGCTACAAAGCAGAAAAATTGTACCCCGTTTGTTTGGGTTAACCTGACACTTTTGTTTTTAAAATTATATGCCTGCACGAAATATCATAATAATTTTAAATATGCAGGAAAGGTAGAGAAACCATACCATTTTGGAAAGAAGGTAATGTGCCGCATCTGATTAGGGGGTCACTTGCCTTCTTACCCCAAGCCTGTTGTGTACAAATGTTTCCAGATGGTGGCACTACACATCAGTCACTACAAAGATACTAAAATGGCTCAACAGCACAGGATTTCCTAGGAGGACCTCCTGCCAACCTAATAAAAATGGTACCCCACTGGTGTAAGTTGACATACCATATTGGGTGCCAGGAGTGTGGCTACCAGTGAAACAAGGATGAGAAAGTAAACAGTATATGTATGTTTCTATGGCTACCAGTTGAAACAAGCTTAGGGGGTCAGCCAGTGTACGTGTGGACCTTTGACTGCCAGTGGAACCAGGTGTGTTGGGGTGGGGGGGAAACAAGGAGTGATGCAGTGCATGTGGATATGTCTACCAGTGAGCAGCAGCACAAGGGTGGTGGTGGGGGGGGGGGTCGATAGTGCATATGGGGTATCTGTTTCTACCAGTGTGCACTGTATGTCCCTCACATACACTGTTTGATTCCCAGCCTGAATCCAGTGCATACTGGTACTTTGAGTCTACTAGTAGGTAGTGGAACCATGCTGGTGGAATAGGACTGCCAGTGGGCTGTGGTACCAGGTGTGGGGGGTTAGGGTACATGTGGGGAGGGTCATTTTTTTCCTTCCATTTTTTTATTACAGACCTCGGGCTAGTTCTATTGCAGGTGCTAAATGTTTTACCAATCATTTTCCTATTGAAGTCTATGGGGAAAACTGGAGATAAACACAGTAATAAAATTAGCACCTGTAATAGAATCTAGCCCCTCATTGATGACATCAGGGCCCCTTCTGATGCACCTTAATGAGGTCTGTAATAAAAAAATAAAGGGCCTCAGTTGATACAGCCTGTGAGTGCCACAGAGATCTCCAGCGCATTGCAAAGCAATCCGCTGAATGTCCCTGTGGCACTTATAGGCTTATTTTTTAGTTGTTGTTGGTTTTACGTCAGACCTCGTAGAGGGACATCAGGACCCCACTGGTTATTGATCTCCCAGCCGATTGTGCTGGGAGATCAATATGGAGACACAGGAGAGCAAGAAGCTCTACTACTCTTCTCTCCTACGGGAGGTAGGAGTGAATGGGATCACGTCACCGGTGACCATGTCATTGATTAGGTTAGGAGGCTTCCCCCAATCCCGTCCAATCCTACCCGGAAGTTTGGACAACTGTCCAAGCTCATGCAATGTACCCACCTGCCACTGAAGGGGTTAAATGCAGGATGTTTGTGAAAATCTCATTCTGCAGGACTTCACAGGAATCTGCACAACCCTGTAGTGTACAAGTTTCATTAGTATTGTAATCACATTTTTTTAAGAGTATTAACCCATTTAAAGGGATAGTAATGGTTCACAAAAACAACAGCTCCAATTAACCTTGATAGTATTTGAGCCATAGAGAGTGTTATTTCAATACTGTCAGAGTTGTAGTTCAAGAGTAATTGAATGATAAAGTATCCCCCTGCTGCCCCTTTTACCTAGTGTAACACTGCTCACCTCAGATGTGGAATCTGGTTGCTTGACCAGACAGATAACAACAAGGGACAATCTTCTTCGTGTGAGAACAATGAAAACACTGCCCCCTTTGACAGGATTTTCAGCTTTTTCCCTTATCTTAATTGGAGATTGTCCCTCTCTGCAACCTACCTGGGCACCTCCCTGCTGCTCTGAGCTGAGCAGTGTTACATCAGTAAAAGGGACAGGAGGGGGATACTTTATCATTCAATTACTCTTGAACTACAACTCTGACAGAATTGAAATAACACTCTCCATTGCTAAATACTATGATGATTAATTAGAGCTGCTTTTATTATGAAACATTACTATCCCTTTAATGCCAGCGGATAGGCAACTTATTGCAAAGCAATGAATTGTGCACCCCTCTGGCCACTCAAAGGGTTAAATCTAACTTCGGATATAACCTTTTTATTAATTGACAGAGTTTATAAAAGATGTATGTGAAAAAATATTCTTATTAGCAAATTTTCTCAAGTAGAGATATATTTATAAACTTGACTTTACTGCTTTATAAATATGACCTGTTGTGAATTTTAGCTACAGTTCTTAAAAATACTACTAACAATCATTTATCCCACTTATTGTGCCAAAACAAAATACGTACATGTTTTGGAATCACACAATAATTCCCTGAGCCCTCTGCTGTTAAGGTAGATCGAAGAGTGTCTTTCACTAGTCCTCTCGGCAGAGCCCAAAGCTTAGCTGGCAGAGATTGAGGTGTATGTACAATGTCAGACATGGAGCAATTATGTGATAAAAGCAAATGCACCATAAAAAAAATCCCATTGTTGTAAATGGGATGTAACACTTTGAATATAAAAGATATCTAGCAGTATGCTCACGATCAGACCTCTGGCATTCAACTGGTTAAAGGCCCTATTCTGTAATCTAGGCAGCAAATCAGTATTGCTGTTGTTCATTAGGACCCTGCAGCACTGTCTTGTCCTGCCCATCATCAGGCTGTGCCCATAAGGCTGACAGAGTTCTATAAGCCAGGGACTGAACTCTGCTCTGGAGGTGATGTCATCGGGGCACTCTCATTAACTACGCCAGACACAGCAGCTCCACCCACCACTTGACTCAGTACTGCTTTCTCATGCTATTTATATTACACCTCCCTCCGTTCTGTGTCTGATATGCAGCTGGAAAACGTTACATGCACATTGTGCAAGTCCTGTAATTCCCAGCATCAGTTTACCATCTATGGAGAGCATTTCCAATTAATTACCTCTCCCAGCTCTTGCTTCATACTATCCTCCTACCTTTTATACTGTATACATTTGACTTTTACATCAGTTAGACCAGAAGATGGTGTAATAAGAGAGCTGATACAATGGTCACTGTTTCTGCAAAATAAACCAAATTATTTTGTTTGTAAAAACCTTGACCATTTAAATGCCAGATAGGTATCCAATTCATTGAAATGCAATCAAAGGGTTAATTATCCAGCACTCTGTATTATAATAATCATTTTTAATTGGGAACCAAACCACATCAAATTAATTTATCACTATAAATTCCATACATAAGTTAAATGATACACATAAATTTAGATGTATGAATTTGCATCCAGTTAATGCATCAACAATTCTCTTATTCACAGTCTATGAGATCATCTGTAATGTGTGCAAAAAGAAAATTTGATTCATATACCTGATATTCTGAAAGTGGGGCTGTTGGGGGAGAGAAAAAGGGAAAAACATTATTATAAAATCACAGTATCCAGTCACAATTATAGAATGATTCCAACAGCTTCCTATGGGTCTAGTGTGAATTAAATTTCCTTTGTTCTTGCTTTGAAAGCAGAGAGCTTGTGCATGCACAGTGGCTCTCAGCCAATCAGATTTCTAGAGGGAGCAGGAGACAAAAACACCTTACATTTTTTGTGACAGCATTAATGGAGGGCTACATTTCACAGGTTCACTATGGAAATGTCCCCATTTCTTGGGCGACCATGAAAACAGTGCATGAATGCCTGAATCATTCTCATGTCGCCCCAATTAAAAGAACAGTATTCTCATGTCTCCCGCTTAAAGGTCGCATTAAGGCTGTTTTGTCACGTCCTTCTGCCCTAGGCCTTGTTCCTTGTACCCAGCACATTGTCCCTCTCCCCTGCACTATGTACCTCGCATCCTCCTCTGCACCACATGCAGTGTCTAACATTTAGCTACTGTAGTGTTAACATCGTGATGTCCATGATAAAGTCACCTCATTGAACGCACCTCCCTTTTGGTGCATATGCCAACCCTCCTTCTGCCTCCTCATACCTCAACAACCGCCTGCACACTCTGTGTTTCCCGACTAGATCCCCATCACGCCGCTTCTGCCTCTTCATACTACATCATACACCCTGTGTCCTCATAACCACAACCTTAACAGCCTCCTTGTTTGTAATTGCTGCGTAACACTGGTTATGAGGACATTGATGGCACTCAAATGTGCCACCTTATATTTCTGCTCATTCTATTTTGCTGGTTTTGGATTAATTGTAGGTAGCAGACTTTATCAGCAAAAATGAATGAGCAGAAATATAAGGTGGCACATGGTACACACAACACGGGGTATTTTAACCATTTGAGTGCCATCACTGTCCTTATAAACAGTATTAAGCAGTAATTATGAACAAGGAGGCTGTTCAGGTTGGTTACATTGTTAAAATGAGGACAGTGATGGCACTCAAATGGTTAACACACCCCGTGTTGTGTGCGCAATGTGCCGCCTTATATTTCTGCTCATTCATTTTTGCTGGTTTTGGATTAATTGTGGGCAGCAGACTTTTTCAGCAAAAATGAATGAGCAGAAATATAAGGCAGCACATGGTGCACACAACACAGGGTATTTTATCTATTTGAGTGCCCTCAATGTCCTCATAACCAGTATTAAGTAATTATGAACGAGGAGGCTGTTAAGGTTGTGGTTATGAGGACACAGGGTATATAATGTAGTATGAGGAGGCAGAAGCGGTGTGATGGGTATCCAGTCAGATAACACAGAGGGTGCAGGGGGTTGTTGAGGTATGAGGAGGCAGAAGGAGGGTTGGCATATGCACCAAAAGGGAGGTGAGTTCAATTAGGTGAATTTATCACAGGCTTCTTAATGTTAGCACTACAGTAGCTAAATGTTAGACACTGCAGGTGTTGCAGAGGAGGATGTGAGGTACATAGTGCAGGGGAAAGGGACAATGTGCTGGGTACAAGGTAAAAGGCCTAGGGCAGGAGGACCTGACAAAAAAGCCTTAATGCAACATTTAAGCGAGCGACATGAGAATGTCCCTCTTTTGATTGGGGCAACATTGTCATATCCCCCATTTGATTCAGACATCATTTGTAATGCACCATTTTCATGGTTGCCCAAGACATGGCAGCATTTCAATAGGATACCCATTTCACAGAGACAGAATCAATGGAAGTCTCTCCTGGAGGCTGTCCTCCCAGCACTAGAAGGCTCCACAAGGAAGCCACCTTAAACAGACATAAGGATTGGTTTAGGCAGGTGGCAAGGATGCAGTGCACATGGTCCCATATCCTCACTGTCCCCATGCGTTCCTGTTGATGAGATAAGACATATCTCCCCAACAGTGCCATGGTGGTCTGTGTCTCCACTGGTAAGGCCGTTATGTATCCAGTTTCCGCACAGCAAATAATGTAGTATGCCTGGATATGACATCGTATCGCGGCACTCTGTAGTACTAGGCAGATTAACTGCACTCAGGAGCTAGATAAGGAGATCTGGAGCAGGGTATAGAGGCACACACCTGCTTTCAACCCCCACTCCTTCCTCCAGTATTTTCCCCTTTCTACCCTACTCTTTCACCCCTCCAACCACCCCCAGTCTTTCAACACCCTCTCTCTTCCTCCTCCAGTCCTTTCTCACTGTGGAAGAGAGAGGATTAAAAAAACAGGAAAAGACTGGAAAAGAGAGAGAGGGGGTTGAAAGAATGGAGGAGATTGAGGGAGTGAAAGAGTGGGGTAGAGAGGAGGAGAATACAGGAAAAAACACTGGCAGAGTGAGAGGGGGTTTGAAAGACTGGGGGAGCTTGAGTGGAGGAGACAGGAAAAAACAAAACGGGGAAAAGAATGGAGGAGGGAGACATAGAGAGTAGAAAGACTGGGAAGCTTCAGGAGGGAAAAAAAGATTAGAAAAAACAAGAGAAAAGACTGGAGGAGGGAAAGGGGGTTAAAAGACTGGGGTAGCTTAAGTCTGAGAGAGATTGGAAAAATCAGGAAAAGACTGGGTGAACTTCAGTGTATGAAAGCGTGGGGGGAGAGAGGAGAAAAACAGGAAAAGACTAGATGAGGGAGGGAAAGGAGTATTGAAAGGGGAGATGGAGTGGGTTAAAAGACTGGGGGTAGAGAGAGGGGGAGAAAAAGCATGAGAAAAAAGACTGGGGGAGAATGGTAAGTACCAGTGGAACAAGGCTGAGGTATCAAACATCAAAGAATGTATGTGTGGGTCTGAGCCTACCAATGGACAGTAGACAAAGACTAGGATATCCATCTATGCGTGGGTCTGTGACTACCAGTGGACAGTAGAATAAGGCTGGGATGCCAGTGTAAATGTGGGTCTGTAATTAACAGTGGAAAAAGTCTGGTATGTCATGCAGCATTCACAAGGGGGATACTGGTAGAAGGAGATGTTGGGGTACTTAGGGAGAGGGAAAGGGGAAGAGAAGGGGGAACTGGTGGGGAGAGGAGGAAACAACTGGGTGAATGGGAGGGGAAATACTAGGGGATAGAAAGAGGGGCTAAAAGACCAGGGAAGGAAAGGGGGCTAAAAGGTAGAGGAGGGACTAAAAGACAGGGGGAGACTGAGGGGCTAATGGTGTCATATAATGGTGCATTGCCATGCTAGTTTCCCTGCTGGATTCCTTTAATGGTGTCTTGCTCTGCAGGGTTTCATTAATGATGTGTTGCTCTGCTGGATTCCTATAATGATGTACTGCCCTACTGGATTCTTTTAATGGTGTATTTCTTTACTGGATTCTTAAAACGGTATATTGTCTCCTGTATGCTGTATTACCCTTTTCTGTATCTTGTAATGATTCGGGGTGGGGGTGTATTGGAGTGTGTGTGTGTGTATGGAAATGCTTGTGTATGTATTTTTAATTAACTAAACTATAAGTGAAAAAGAGGAAAGAAACCAACAAAAAAAATCCTTACAAATTATTTAGCACCTGGCCCTGATAGACATGGTCCCATTAGACATGGCAGGCAGTTAAAAAGAAAACATAAATCCTTGGCCTCTTCTTTCTTCCTCATCAGAGTCTTCTGAGGAAGTTGTTCTGAGCCCTTCATTCCTCCTTGCTCTTTTGAGCAAAAATAAAAACAAATTGTAGAAGAGAACAGCGGGACAGTGTGTTTGCCTTGTCTGAGGTATATAAAATGCACTAGGGATAAACTCAGAGCTGTCTGGAGTCTTAGCTGCCCCTCTCAATCCTGTCCTGGGGTGTTTCCCATATCACTGGCATCACATTGCAGCCCTCAGAACCCCACTACCTGTCAGGTAGATTGGGAATCTGAGGATGATAACTACTGCAGCATCTTCAGATAGGACTATACTGATATGCTTATGCAGGGCCGGTGCAAGGATTTTTGTATACACAGGCGAAGGTGCATTTTGATGCCCCCCCCGACACAATCCACCTGCCCCCCCCCCGACCTTGCCACAGTCCCCTGCCCCCGCCCACATATTCACCTCCACAATGCTCCCTTCATCTCCACATTGCACCTTCCACAATGCCCCCTTCATCTCAACATTTCCCCTTCCACAATGCTCCCGTCATCTCTACAATGCTCCCTTCATCTCCACATTGCACCTTCCACAATGCTCCCTTCATCTCATCATTGCCCCTTCAACAATGCTCCCTTCATCTCCACAATGCCCCTTCATCTCCACATTGCTCCTTCATCTCCACATTTCCCCTTCCATAATGCCCCTTCATCTCCACATTGCCCCTTCATCTCCACATTTCCCCTTCCATAATGCCCCTTCATCTCCACATTGCTCCTTCATCTCCACATTTCCCCTTCCATAATGCCCCTTCATTTCCACATTGCCCCTTCATCTCCACATTTCCCCTTCCATAATGCCCCTTCATCTCCACATTGCCCTTCCATAATGCCCCTTCATCTCCACATTACTCCTTCCTTTATGCCCCTTCATCTGTCCCTTCCATAATGCCCCTTCATCTCCACATTGCCCCTTCCATAATGCCCCTTCATCTCCACATTGCTCCTTCCTTTATGCCCCTTCATCTCCACATTGCTCCCTACCTTGAGTCCCTGGTGGTCTAGCCATAAGAGAGCTCTGTGCCTCCTTCGGCACAGAGCTGAACCTCCCAGCGCTGTTCTCGGTAATGCAGAGCGCTTGGAGATGATGTCATCTCCCAGCGCTCTGTATTACTACAGAGCCTGGGTCGCTCTGCGTTGTGAGCGTCCCATAGACGCCGCGAGGGAGCGCTTGGTCGTGTAAATGAGCGCTCCCTCGCGGCAGATATTTAAAAAAAAAAAAATTCTCAGCTTCTCCCTTTCCGGCGCCCCTCCGTTGCGGCGTCCTTAGGCAGCTGCCTGTGCTGCCTTAATGGTAGCGCCGGCCCTGTGCTTATGGCTGGTACACTAGGTGGACCATTGACACTAACTCTGTAATCAGGGATTTTGCAAAACTGGCCTTTAGATTATGCTTACTAAGGATGATTTGGTTTTAAGACACCACATTGGCATCCCTGATATACAAGTCACAGGAGGCTCTGTGTAAGTTGACACCTTGAATCAGATGCTGTAAAACATCCAGTTTCAGATTATGAATGCGATGGACCCACTCCTCCTTATGTTGGTTAAATGACCTAGAGAAGGCATTAAAAACTTGCATCACCAGCTGCTTTACTGGCATCTAAATTGGCCTTATTTAAAGCTTTCAGTAGGGTTGTCCTGATTATCTGGTATGCCAGATGGATAAGCACAGCGAGCATAGGCGTGCACAGCCAATTGCATTAGGATGTGCACCCAAAAGCACAAATGCACAAGTGCGTGCGTGCATTTCTGTGTATATATATATGTATATGTGTGTATGCTAAATAAATGATTAGGTGTAAGTGACTTTAATCTGATATACATAAGCAAACATATTATAAATTATCACCGAACAGAAGAATCAAGTAAGCAAACCAGAAAAGCCATTACACTAATCAAAAAAAAAAAAAATGTTCACAAAATCATCCATAGTTAAGACCATTAAAGGCAGTGCTGCCAGTGTCTCCTGTCTGTGCTTCAGCTGCCTCTGTCTGCAGTCTGTGCACAGTAACTAAGTGGCGGGTGTCTGTCTCACAGCTAAGTCAGTGCCAGTGCCTGCTGCCTCCTCGCCCGATGTTCGCTCCCTGACACCTTCCCCCAACGTAACGAGCGCTGAAAGGAAGTGACATCACTTCCTCTCAGCTCCGCAATGTAGGAGGGAAGGCTCATGCAGGCTTTTGCAGCGTTTGAGCCCGAGTGCTTGTCCCGCCCCCCCTTGGTTCTCCCGAGCACAACAGTCAGCAGAAGATAGCCGTGGCAAGCAGTTAAGGTATAAAGCCGGAGCCACAGCCGCATTAATATGCGGAAATGGACATTTAACTTCTGAAAAGCCGGTGCACACGGGCCAATTAGGCACACCCTGTGCACACTCCTATGACAGCGAGAGTGCCGGATTTAGCTACCTAATCACATGAATTCCCTAACTTGGTGGATTCTCATCTGTTTGGCCCATCCTTTATCCTGGAGGTAAAGGGTCATTATAAAGTAAGAAGATCCTTTTCTGAAAAGGTTTCATACAAACAAGAAGCCCTTTTAAACAGAGGGTCATCCTTTCATTGCTCAAGGAGCAACCCAAAAACATTGCTCAAGTGCCAGCTATTGAAGCACAAGCTCTCCAATGCTACTATATGCTTTTCTGCTAGATGGGGATCAGCTGGCAGACGGAAGCTCTCCTAAACAGGAATGGCTCGATTACAAGCACCAAACACTTTACACTGGAAAGATATCACTTCAGAGAAATGCATGATAAGGATTTTCCACTTAGGGTCTCAGCTTCCTCTCATAAGGTCCCAGTCAGTTATCAATAGGATCAGGAGAAACAAATCCAGTGTTAGATCAACCCCTTTCGGTAGCATTATGCCAAGAGATAATAAAACTAGCAGACCTGATGATGACAGACTGGCTGAGCCCCTTATATCCCTTTGCAAATTCATATAGTTCATGGAGGCCGGTTTTAAATGTCAAGGCCCCCAATCAATTCCTCAGACCGAGAAGATTCAAAATGGAAAGGATTCAAGATCTCACTTACCTGATTCAGGAAGGTGTTTCCAGTACATAAAAAAATGCACGAGGTTAGCATAACTCTGTTACGAGTGGCTGTACATACCAGTGTTTTAAAGCAGTGTTTCTCAAACCTCTCCTCAGGAGCCACTACAGGTCAAGTCTTTACGACTTCCTGGTTGAGCATTGGTGACTTAATTAAAATGCTTCTGACCAACTTGCCTATGCACAAGCATGGAAATCCTAAAGACATAGGGTAACCAGAGGACAGGTTTGAGAACTACTGATTTAAAGGAACAGGAAAGTGTCCTAATAAATCCCCACTTCGCCTAATCTTTTTTTTCAGAACCTCAAGTTTGGGGACCTGCAACATATGTAATGCTCATCTGTCCTTTTTTATTTACTTTTTCTTTCTTTCTTTCCTAGGATAGTTCCCATGCAACTTTTCAAACTATACTGCAGTGATAGTCAAACTTTTACAACAGATTCCCCCTTTTTATTGTCAAAACCATTTGATGACCCCCTGTGTATGTGTATATATATATATATATATATATATATATAGATATATAGATATATAGATAGATATAAATATACTAGTATGAAGTGCCCGTGTACACAGGCTAAAGTGCCACCCAGCGGCCTCGGCAGAGACAGGCGGTGAGCCGTTTGAGCTCCCCATTCTGGATCAGTGCGTTCGGCCAGTCTCTAATGTGCATGACTGCATCGTTCCGGCAGTCTCTACTGCACATGTGCTGTTATGCACACACAGAGCTTCACAGACTAGCAATTTATATTTGATATATATATATATATATATAAACAGTGGGGCAAAAAAGTATTTAGTCAGCCACCAATTGTGCAAGTTCTCCCACTTAAAAAGATGAGAGAGGCCTGTAATTTTCATCATAGGTACACTTCAACTATGAGAGACAGAATGAGACAAACAAAATCCATAAAATCACATTGTCTGATTTTTAAAGAATTTATTTGCAAATTATGGTGGAAAATAAGTATTTGGTCAATAATAAAAGTTCATATCAGTACTTTGTTATATACCCTTTGTTGGCAATGACAGAGGTCAAACGTTTTCTGTAAGTCTTCACAAGGTTTTCACACACTGTTGCTGGTATTTTGGACCATTCTTCCATGCAGATCTCCTCTAGAGCAGTGATGTTTTGGGGCTGTCGCTGGGCAAAACGGACTTTCAACTCCCTCCAAAGGTTTTCTATGGGGTTGAGATCTGGAGACTGGATAGGCCACTCCAGGACCTTGAAATGCTTCTTACGAAGCTACTCCTTTGTTGCCCGGGCGGTGTGTTTGGGATCATTGTCATGCTGAAAGACCCAGCCACGTTTCATCTTCAATGCCCTTGCTGATGGAAGGAGGTTTTCACTCAAAATCTCACGATACATGGCCCCATTTATTCTTTCCTTTACACGGATCAGTCGTCCTGGTCCCTTTGCAGAAAAACAGCCCCAAAGCATGATGTTTCCACCCCCATGCTTCACCGTAGGTATGGTGTTCTTTGGATGCAACTCAGCATTCTTTCTCCTCCAAACGCGACGAGTTGAGTTTTTACCAAAAAGTTCTACTTTGGTTTCATCTGACCATATGACATTCGCCCAATCCTCTTCTGGATCATCCACATGCTCTCTAGCAAACTTCAGACGGGCCCGGACATGTACTGGCTTAAGCAGGGGGACACATCTGGCACTGTATGATTTGAGTCCCTGGCGGCGTAGTGTGTTACTGATGGTAGCCTTTGTTACTTTGGTCCCAGCTCTCTGCAGGTCATTCACTAGGTCCCCCCGTGTGGTTCTGGGATTTTTGCTCACCGTTCTTGTGATCATTTTGATACCACGGGGTGAGATCTTGCGCGGAGCCCCAGATAGAGGGAGATTATCAGTGGTCTTGTATGTCTTCCATTTTCGAATAATTGCTCCCACAGTTGATTTCTTCACACCAAGCTGCTTGCCTATTGCAGATTCAGTCTTCCCAGCCTGGTGCAGGTCTACAATTTTGTTTCTGGTGTCCTTAGACAGCTGTTTGGTCTTGGCCATAGTGGAATTTGGAGTGTGACTGTGTGAGGTTGTGGACAGGTGTCTTTTATACTGATAACAAGTTCAAACAGGTGCCATTAATACAGGTAACAAGTAGAGGACAGAGGAGACTCTTAAAGAAGAAGTTACAGGTCTGCGAGAGCCAGAAATCTTGCATGTTTGTAGGTGACCAAATACTTATTTTACCGAGGAATTTACCAATGAATTAATTAGAAATCCTACAATGTGATTTCCTGTATTCTTTCCCCCCATTCTGTCTCCCATAGTTGAAGTGTACCTATGATGAAAATTACAGGCCTCTCTCATCTTTTTAAGTGGGAGAACTTGCACAATCGGTGGCTGACTAAATACTTTTTTGCCCCACTGTATACATGCGCCATACACAGATACCTTTAGGTTAATCTGTAGGAACTAACAGACTGTGTGCTCCCAAGCTCATCTTTTGTGGGACAGTTTGCTCTCCCCTGTTTTAGTGCGTAGTTATTACGTTTATTGTCAACTAGCTTTCATCTATTTATGATCAATATCACAATCAGTAATTTACTATTATTTTGCCCATGTGTCCCTGCAACTCAGCATTCAGTGCTACTTTTGATATCATCTGCACCAGCTGATACTTCCTTGTTCTGTAATAAAAAAAAAACATTGAGGCTGATGTACTATAAAGACCTTAAAAACTCAATTTATATCAATTGGATATTTTTTATTTTGTATTTGTTCCCTATGGTTCAGATTACTCCAGGTCTTTATACTATATCATCCTTATTCTGCCCACTTCTATTTGCAATGTGTAGTTGTGTGCTCTTGGCACCCCTTACTGTATCTTACCTGAAGTGCAGTAGGCACTGAATTCAGTGGCTGCTTTGTTTTCTGATTTTCCCTAAAGAGAATCATCTGTGCAGTAGGACAAGTTACACCTCATGGTTTTAGAGTTTAAAACATGAAAACATTTTATTATTATATGCCATTAAACTCATAGAATAAACCTAATACTGTAGGAAATATAACAAATAGAACAAAATGGTCTGTGATTAATTAATAAGGAGCTGTCTTTTCTTAGTCCGTAACAGACATTGATCTGTACAGAATTAACTTAAAGGAACACTAATAACTAAAGTTAAAGCTGGGATATATATACACTTAATACTTTCCACTCCACATTAGCTTAAGAGGCTTAAGGCTTACTCTTATATACGTCCCTTTGCAGGATTTAAGGACTCCGTTAGCACAGTGAGTTTGATAGATGTGTAGGAATTGGTAGTGCAGGACTGTGTGTATTGAAGGGGAATTACCACCTCGCAATAACTGTACATGAATGCAGTCTTCATCTGGCGACTAGCTGCTTAGTAGCGCTAGTTGCCAGAAATATTACCTGGTTCCAAAGATTTGCCGTTTTTCCGAGGCTCACAGGAGCAGGAAGCACGGACATCTCGTCACTTGGCTCCAAAAGGGACTGACAGCGCAGGTGCACGGATATCACTGTGACGAGATGTCCGTGCTTCCTGCTCCTGTGAGCCTCGGAAAAAACGACAAAATCTTTGGAACCAGGTAATATTTATAGCGACTAGCGCTACTAAGCAGGTAGTCGCCAGATGAAGACTGCATTCATGTAAAGTTATTGCGGGGTGGTAGTTCCCCTTTAAGAGAGAATACTTTCTACATAGAAGGGGGTGCACTAATCCATACCTCCCAGCATTTCAAATGGCGGAGTTGCTAGAGGCATGGCTGGTGGGCGGGGCATTACAGAGAATTTTAAGGTGGTTTCATGACCTACTGACTAGGGTGACCACATTTCCCTTCTGCCATTCCGGGACGTGGTCACCCTACTTACCTTAAGTCCCTGGTGGTCTAGCGGCGTGGACAGTGCTCTGTGCCTCCTCCGGCACAGAGCTGAAGCTCCCGCGCGCTGTGCTCAGTAATGCAGAGCGCTGGGAGATGATGTCATCTCCCAGCGCTCTGTATTACTAGAGCACTTGCTTCCAGGTAAGCTGCATTGCCGCCCTGGATGTCAGCCTGCAAGCGGTGTGTCATATCATGGACGCCGCAAGCGGCGTCCATGATGTGACACACCACTTGCAGGCTGACATCCAGGGCGGCTTGGCTTCATTCCGGGACACCTCATTGTCCCGGTTGAAGGGGACCCGGGACGCGGGACATAGCCCTGAAATAAGGGACAGTCCCGGACGTTCCGGGACCCGTGGTCACCCTACTACTGACACCTCTTTGTGTAACTGAATAAATACTTTAGAGCAAAAATAAAGTATTTTATTTACACAGACTAATTTACAAATACATATACTAAAGTTCAAATATACATTACTGTGAGCTGTATAGAGCAATGTAATACACTTATATACACACCACACAGTCTGATCTCCTAAAAAGAGGGACAACAGGGTGGGAAAGAGGGACAGAGGGATTTGGGTTTCAAAGATGGACTGTCACTAATCTCCATAAATGAAGATACTGTTACGTATACTGTTATGTATTGCAAGCTTGAAAAACAGAGATAAACAATCAGTGACTGCACCCCTCCATCCTAAAAGGGTTAATCCAATTTACTTTTTGGTTGCCAATTGAGACATTTGAAGAGTTATCTTTAAAGAAATTATGTTCTTTGATCATATTTGTATGAAGTTATTTGTTTCATAATTGTGCCAATTTGAAAAATATATATATATGTATATTTGTTTTTGACAACTGTCCACTGTCTTTATTTTCTTGTTGTACTATTCTTATCTCATTCAGTCTGGTAAATAAACTTAAAGGGATAGTAATGTTTCAAAATAAAAGCAGATACAATGTTTTTATTTTTTAAAAGCAGCACTAATTACTATTCATAGTATTTGGGCCGTGGAGAGTGTTATTTCAATACTGTCAGATTTGTAGTTCAAGAGTAATTGAATGATAAAGTATCCCCCTCCCACCCCTTTTACTGATGTAACTGCTCACCTCAGAACAGAAAGATGGTGTCAAGATGGCTTGCAGAGAGAGAAAATCTTCAATTAACATAAGAGAAAGACCTGAAAAACCTGTTAACGGGGGCAGGGTTTTCATTGTTCTCACAGTAAGAAAATTGTCCCTTGCTGTGATCTGTCTGGTCTTAACCCCAGATTCCACATCTGAGGGGAGGTGGCTTACACTAGGTATAAGGGACAGGATGGGGATACTTCAATTACTCTTGAACTACAACTCTGACAGTATTGAAATAACACTCTCCATGGCCCAAATACTATGGATATTAATTAGAGCTGTTTTTAAAAAATGAAAACATTACTATCCCTTTAAGGAAGGGCTTGACAAATTTGGCTTCACTTTAGGAGCCAGCCCAAACATTTAGGAGCCACACTCATGATCAGAGAAGAGAACTTCCCCATCATTTCTATGCACATTGGTGGTCTTGGTGAACATGAGTCATTTTAACCCCTACAACACAGTGAGCATGTGTAGTGGAGGTGCTGTTGAAGCACAAACCCTTTGCCCCAGATTCACCTACTCCGACATCGTCATTTTTGGGCAGTGTTCATGTGCATCCAGATTATGGACTGTGAAAGAAGCAGGTGAAACCCTAGGCGCCAGGAAGCAATTCCTAGTCACTATGGCTACCGGCGCATGGGGCTAGTCGAGCCCTGCTTTGCAATGCATTACGCACCCTCTGGTCCTTAACCCCTTAAGGACCGGCACGCACGGCCAGCACTTGATGACCACGGGGCTTTTTTTTTTTTTTTTTAGTACTTCCGTTTCAGGGCTCCTGGAGCGGCGTGCAGCCGTGCTGGGATCCCTGAACTCCATGACGTGCCAGGACTATCAATGGTCCTTAAGTGCCAGACCGCCGCGACAGTCCTGGCACGTCAGTGGTCGCGAAGGGGTTAAAAGTATGCCCAGACCTGCTCTCAAGCACCATATATAGGGCATAATGGTGCATTTATTTAGACTAACCCACCTGTGCACAGGAAAGGATATCCATGAAGGGGAAATATACCATATGAATAAATGGCATTTGATATGTATAATAGAATGACTTACTTAGCTGGACACCCTTCATACAGCAGTTAGTCTTATATAATACTGTTATTTTCATTTGACCTGTTCTTGTCTACTGCTAATTGTTTCAGTTTATAATCTGATAAAGACTAGTGTCCCTTACAATTCATTCTTTACTACTGATGCCCATTGTTTGTTGTGAAGAGGTGAGAGCTAGAGGCAGACTTCAGCAGAGATCACTACTTACAGGAAACCACAGATACAATGCAAAACAAGTCAGTGGTAAACAAATTAAAAAATTCTAAATCCTAGTTAACATTTCCCCTGTAAAAGCCTGGTCTGCATTTAGCCAAACTGGATTGGATAGCCCTGCTCTAAAGACTTTGACATGTATTTATCTATGAATGAATGGCAAACGAGCAGTGGAATA
Source organism: Rhinophrynus dorsalis (assembly GCA_037306005.1). Classification (NCBI taxonomy): domain Eukaryota; kingdom Metazoa; phylum Chordata; class Amphibia; order Anura; family Rhinophrynidae; genus Rhinophrynus; species Rhinophrynus dorsalis. Next base: position 292,403,716 of record CM074721.1, read on the forward strand.
TGCTAGAATTCTCCCCTTGATTTCCTGTTTGTGTATTATATCAGTAAGGAAGAACAAAAATCCCCCATGAAAATATACTATCTCTGTACTCAAAGTGGATGTGTCACATATGTATAACACAGCATCAATATTTAGGCTACATAGCGAATATTGCTAAAACCTTTTTCTTTTTTTTTTTTTAAGTTTTATTTTGTGTAAATGTAACTTAAAAAGCCTGTCCCCCAGCTACTTCCGCATAGACTGCGGTTACCTGCTCTGTAACCGCAGGCAGTAGCTCTGCCTATGCTCTCGTCCCTCTTCCAGTGACGAAGGCTTCTGTCTGTAAGCTGGAGCGGTCTCATTAGAGGAGATCGATATCTAGCCAATGAGACCTCTGCAGCTTACAGACGGAAGCCTCCATCATAGGAGGAGGGAGGAAAACAGAGGCAGAGCAGTCTGTGCGGAAGTAGCTGCAGCCCAGACTTTCTAAGTTACATTTACACAAAATAAAACTTAAAAAAAAATTAATAAAGTTTTAGTAGTCTTTGCTATTTAGCCTAAATATTGATGCTATGTTATACATATGTGACATATCCACTTTAACCCCTTAACGACATGTGCCGTACTATGACCGTCACGGTCCTTGAAATACTTAAGGACCGATGATGGTCATAGTACATCACGTACTTTTTACTTACAGCGCTCTACCGGTCATGTGTACCGGCGCGTCAACGTGGTTCAATGCGGTCCTTATGGGACGGAAACGTCCCAGGACCGCCGGTCGCTAAGGGGTTAATGTCTGGTATGTCTTAGTTTATTCAATGGGAATTACTGTAGAACGAAGGTATAAAGCATATGATTATATGTAGCTTCATGCATATTTAGAAACTCCTGTACAGAGTGTAATATGTATGCTGATTTCTAGCAAATTTCCCAGCCTGTCATATCCTAGACAGGGAAATACAGACGCTTCTTAATAAATAATTAAAGGGCACTTATGAGTTATATTGGTGGAGAGCAACACATATGTTAATGTCTTCAAGGCTTCATAAGTTTTGTCCTTTATCTTTTTACATTGATGTAAACAACAGAACAGTAAAGCTTTAACCGTTTGAGTGCCATAGCGTTCAGTACCCCTCTGGCACTCAAAGGGTTAAAAGTCATCTATATGTTGCACCTTCAGTTATTTATATGTGTACATTATACTAATTAAGGTTTATCTTGTAGGAATGTCCTGCTTCTCAATGCAATTGAGACCTCTCTAGCATTCAAGAGGTTAAAATCCCCATTTAAAGGCCCACTGAGCATTTTTTATTTTTTTTTGTGATTTGGAATCAAGGGTTCCCGAGCAGCATGCAGCCACGTGGGGACTGGTGAATTCCATGGCGTGCTAGGACCGTCACTGGTCCTTGGTGCAGAACTGCCATGTCATGGGTTCTTAACACCTTAAGGACCCATGACGGTCCTGGACCGTCATGGGTTGCAGTCCTGTTAAGGACCCATGACGGTCCAGGACCGTCATGGCTTAAATGATAGCAGCGTGCCTCCGTGCACGCTGCTATCATTAATTCCAGGCTGAGACTGAATGCTCCGAGACCGGGGCATTCAGTCTCAGCCTTTCTTGCCTTTGCTGATTCATGCGATCGCCGTTCCAGCGATCACATGTACCGGCAAAGTGACAGACACAGACAGCAAAGAAAGCATGCTGTCTGTGCCTGTCAAGTCTGCCTCTGGCTCCGTTGCTATGAAAGTAACGGAGACAGAAGTAGACAGGAGACACCTAGTGGTGAAAGTAAATACAGCAGCTAGGGGTATTAACCCCTTCACTGCTGGTGCCAAAGGCTTGCTAAATGCAGGTCAATTTCTGACCTGCAATAATTTTTTTTTTTTTTTTTTTTTTTTAAACACAAAACACTTTTTTTTTTTTTTTTTACAAAAATATTTTATTTTTTTTAAAAAAATAATCTAATTAAACAAAAGTGTAAGTGTGATTGTTGTGGAGCTATGTAATACACTTATATACACCGCCAAATGTCACGGATAAAAAGTGTCAAAATAGGGTGGGAAAAAGGGACATGGGGATTTTCACCCAGGGGGGACAGTGGCTACTTTAAAATGTGCATTTTGTAGGTATGACTGACCGGTCATACCTTTCATGCAGCCTCCATAAAATTTTAACCCTTTGTGCCCAATTGATCCAAAGAGAAAAACCAAAAATGATGTTTTTTTACTTTTTTTTTAATTTTAATAAAGTAAATGGTGGGTTATCCATATAAGTAGGGTATCAAATGAAAGCCCTATTTGTGCTTAAAAAAATAGTATATAATTTATGGGGGTGGAATAAAAGACTTAGAGGGAAAACATTGCTGAACAAAGACATAGTCAAAAAGGTCAGAACTGCTCCGGTCCTTAAGGGAAAACGATAGAGATGCACCGATACCACTTTTTTAAGACCAAGTACAAGTACCGATACTTTTTTCAAGTACTCGCCGATACCAATTACCGATACTTTTTTTGCGGTCATTTGCCAGTTTTCCAGGTACTTAAAGCGCATATATAATATATATGCTTTAGGTACTTGGAAAACTGGCAAATGACCTCAAAAAAAGTATTGGCGAGTACTTGAAATATTATTTATATATATATATATATATATATATATATATATATATATTTATATATATATATATATATATATATATATATATAAAATATATACACGCACACACACCACCTCTTGACTGTCCCCTTTTGCCTCTTTCTCCCCCTCTTGATTCCTACCTTTTACTTCATTCTCCCCCTCTTGAGCTCCCTCCTTTTGCCTTGGCTTTTTCTCTCCCTTTTGATCCCCCTTTGTCCCCCTCCTTGACTCTTGATCCCACTCTTTTGCCTCTCTTGCCCTCTCCTGATCCCCCCTCCTTTTTGCCTTTTCTTAGTTCCCCTCCTTTTGTCTCCTGATCTTTACTCCTTTTGCCTTTTTTTTTTTCCCTTTTCTTAGTCCCTTTTTCTCCCTCTTGGCACCCCTCTTTGCCTCTCACCACCCGCTCAAATGTCCCATCTAGCCTCTCTTACTCTCCTCTGCCGGGTGCTCGCTGTTCTCTCGCGAGCCCCGGCAGAAGTCAGCGTCAGAGCGTTGCCATGGTAACCCGCGGCAACGCTCAGACACTACATGAGGGAGAGAGGCAACCGGGGAGCATTGTGAGCAGCTCCCCGGGCTCCCTCACTGCAGCACCGACCCTGACACAAGTACTCGCGCAAATGCTGGTATCGGCACCGATACCAGTATCGGTATCGGTGCAACCCTAGAAAACGACCTCAGATTTTCCCTGTCCTTAAGGGGTTAAGGGGTTAAAGTTCTTTCAAAGTTAGTTCAAAGCTGTTTTTAGGTGATAGTGTTTCTTTAGCTCATTGGACAATAGAGAGATCTGCAATGCATTGCTTCACAAAGCAATAGAGGCTGCACTAATATCTACTGAGTTAAAGTCTCCTATATTTAATGCACCAGAAAATATGATATTTAATAAAAAATAAATGCTAATTGAAAGTCCATTTGTCTTCCAATTCTAATGGCAGTGTCTGGTGAGATCCGTCCTCCAATAAAGGGCCCCCTGCAAGTGTGTCTGTTTCTGTATAATGATTCTCCCCATTGCACAGTATATTTTTAGTCGGTGTCTGCCCAAAGGCAGCAATAGTTACATAACACAAGAATAATCAATTAGAGTTCTACATACGTACAAACACATTGGTAATTGCAATTACACAGTTTTGTGGTTGTTGAAATCACAATTTAGGCTGACAGAGACTTACTGTTTGTAATCCCAGTATAGCAGATCTATAAATAGTAGTAGGACTTAAAACAATAAATTGCTCGTATTATAGCAGGTTGAGTTAGATAATGGCACTTTATATGTCCAATAACCAATAGATATAGCAACTGAAGAAAAAAACTGCTCTAAACAAAACACCCAGAATGTATCCCTTTGTGTTCTGTATAAGAGTAGAAACGTATGCCGCTATTACACAGAAGCACTCCGACTGTCTCCACAGTATTGGTCCTGCTGCTCAGACACCACACAGAGTCCAACCACTCCAAAAGAATTTGATAAATCAAAAAAGTCAGCGCTGGATCCAAAAACACCTGGGGAGCCCTAAATCTGTAACGGTTTGTTTGACTCACAGACACAGAGTTAGGATAAAAACACAGTTTTATTGATTACAATAATACAATAAGAACCCTCACAGGTCCTGTAATATACAACGTATAGTACAGACACACGACAGGTAATATTTAGGCCCACACAGGTCCAGCACAAATATAGGAGACAAACAGTTTATGCTGACACGGGTCAGGCAGAGGATTAGGTTTCCAGGTTTCAGCAATGTAGGAGTTAAAGTTCATCAAGGCAGGAAAACTGTCCCATATGTGAAGGTATTGAACTGATTCTTAAACACGCCAAAGTCTGCATCCACTGAGAGTTACCAGTCCACTGAAGTAAAGGGAGCGCACCAGTGTAGACACGGGGGGCAACACTTGCAAACGGTTGACAGAGTGGAGCTTAAGCCAAAGCGATGTACCGGAGCAATCACGGAGGCAACATGGCAACCAGTTTGACAGAGTGGAGGGTAACCAATGCCAGTGTACCGCTGCAATCAGGGAGGCAACACTTGCAACCGGTTTGACTGAGTGAAGTGTAAGACAGAGGCAATGTACCGGTGTAATCACGGAGGCAACACTTACAACCGGTTTGACAGAGTGGAGCGTGAACCAATGGCAATGTACTGGTGCAATCACGGAGGCAACACTTGCAACTGGTTAAACAGAGTGGAGCGTGAACCAATGGCAATGTACCGGAGCAATCTCGGAGGCAACACAGCAACCGGTTTGACAAAGTGGAGCGTAACCAATGGCAGTGTACCAGTGCAATCACGGAGGCAACACTTGCAACCGGTTAACTGAAACTGAGGACTAGGCCAGAGGAGCTCCGTAGAGCCAAAATGGGACAACACTTGGCAAGCCTGCGGGTGCAGAGGTGCCAGACAATCAAGGCACTGGAAATCAGAATGTCGCCGAGGCGACAAGGACCAAAATGGAGAACAGCCGAGTCGGAGCACAGGAACAGGAACGTCAGCCAGTCCGGATCAGAACACAGGAGCAGGAACGTCAGCCAGTCTGGGTCGGTACACAGGAGCAGGAACGTCAGCCAGGCCAGGTCGATACACAGGAGCGGACACTGAAGAATAGTAAGGCAATCCAGGTCGGTACACAGGAGCAGGCACTGGAGAGTAGTCAGGCAAGCCAAGTCGGTACACAGGAAACTTCTTGAGCAAACGTAGCACTTTCACAGGAACACCACGAAAGGGCAATGTGTGGGTGCAGGGGCCCAGTATATAAAGGCCATACTGGGCGGGCTTAACACAGGGCAACCAATGAGAGTCAAACAAGGATGACTGACAGAAAAAATATAAACAAGGGATCACGGGCACCGTGATAAAATCACACTGTGACCATAAAAATTGCAAAATATCTGTACATTTATTAAAAGTAACAATAAATATAAATATGCAAAAAATTATAAATAAAATAAAATACAGATACAAAACAGCAGGTTTTCTATATCATTGTAATCTAATCAATGTGCTCATACACTGGACAGATGAATGGGACCAAGAGTTTAAAACAAAACGTTTCCCCTGTCCTCTTCTCTATGCAGTGAAAGCCTTGCACCATACAAGAATATCCCCCTACAATACATAAATGAATATTGCAAACACATTTAGCATGTAATAATCGCTCGTCCGCTATATCGCTCCTGGCCAGGAAGTCTTATGATCTTAGCAACGCGTTTCACACTTACAAGTGCTTTATCAAGCTAAAGTATACAATGAACTGAGTGACCATCCCGGCTGTTCGTCTCGTTGGATTCTTGTAATTACAGATATGGGTACCTGTGAACATACAAGCCTCGCTGTCGACCTAAAACCCAATTTAACTCTTACCCAATAAACAGCTCCGGCTTCAAATGTAAAAATACACATGAACTCATACACTATCTATACAACCAATCTTGCATAAAAAACAATACCATTTTCCTGTTCCACCATCGGCACGGATCCTAATTGACCCATTCAGTGCTGACAAAGAAACCATCGAAGTAAAACTTTGATACTGTGTGTGCCATTCATATATGTTTCTGAAGGGCTCGCCAGGTGCCTTTGTGTTCTGTGTTATAAATTTGAGGTTTATTGCATCTGCTGTCATGCTGCTGTTTTTTTACAGTGAAACAACCATTTCAGTGGCTTTTCTGTTAGAAACCGACAATCCACAGTTTGGGGATTTTCTTTGTTTTTGATTTTCCTCAACAAAGTCATATCATGACAGAGAAAATCATTTAGAAAATGTTTTACCAGGAATAATACATTGCATTGTCTCTTGTTTTCAAATATGTTCTGGAGCGTTTACAGTAAAGTTACATATTTAAACAGATAAATGTTATATTTTAACACGTATGTGTGTATATATATATATATATATATATATATATATATATATATATATACTAAAAATTCATATACAGTTACATATTGTTTTTAGACATATAGAAGCAGTTATGTTTAAAGCGGAATTACCACCGCATAACAAGTTTATCTTAAATAACTCCCCATCTGGCGACTAGCTGCTTAGTAGCGCTAGTCTCCTATAACAGTTTGTTTGACACACAGAAACTGTGGTTTAGGATAAAACACAGTTTTATTGAAAACACAGTAATATAATAACCCTCACAGGTCCTGTAGTATTTTAACAGAATAATACAGACACAAGACAGGTTACATATACATATGGCTGCACAGGTCCAGTATAACCATAGAGTCCATAACAGCATACACTGACACAGGTCAGGTAGAATACGATGAATTCCCAGGAGAAAGGTACTGCATGGGTTAATGGTCTTCAGCAAGTGTAAACAGTCCCATGTGAAGAGAGGTCTGTGATGGAGCTCACTCAAGACAGAGAACTTAAGGATAAGTAACGCCCAGTAATAGGTTAGCAGACAAATGTGAACTGCCAGAGTAGTATCAGAAACTGAGCAACCTATAACACTGCCGTAGCAGTAACGGAGACCAGGCAACTAGTGTTTTTGCCGTAGCAGTAAACGGAGATAGGCCACTAGCACACTGCCGTAGCAGTAACAGAGACTAGGCCACTTGCACTCTGCAGGAGCAGTAACGGAGACAAGACCACTTGCACACTGCAGGAGCAGTAACGAAGACAAGGCCACTTGCACACTGCCATAGCAGTAACGGAGACTAGGCAACTTGCATTCTGCAGGAGCAGTAACGGAGACAAGGCCACTTGCACACTGACGTAGCAGTTACGGAGACTAGGCCACTTGCACTCTGCCGTAGCAGTACTGCAGACTAGACCACTTGCACTCTGCAGGAGCAGAGGCCACTGACGTAGCAGTAACGGAGACTAGGCCACTTGCACTCTTCCGTAGCAGTACTGCAGACTAGGCCACTTGCACTCTGCAGGAGCAAGGCCACTTGCACACTGCCGTAGCAGTAACGGAGACTAGGCCACTTGCACACTGCCATAGCAGTAACGGAGACTAGGCCACTTGCACTCTGCAGGATCAGTAATGGAGACAAGGCCACTTGCACACTACCATAGCAGTAACGGAGACTAGGCCACTTGCACTCTGCAGGAGCAGTAACGGAGACAAGGCCACTTGCACACTGCCATAGCAGTAACGGAGACTAGGACACTTGCACTCTGCAGGAGCAATAACAGAGACACACAACTGAGCACTGCCGTCACAAGAACGGACTAGGCAACTGAGCAACTCGCCCTGAGGTCGCAACCAACCGGGAGCGTCACGAATGCCTAACTGATAGGAATGTCACCAAGGCGACACAGAGGCAGCCAGAGCAGGAACGTGAACCAAGACGGGTCAGTACATGGAGCAGGAATGTCAGCCAAGCCGGGTCGGTACACGAAGCAGGAACGTCAGCAAAGCTGGGTCGGTACACGGAGCAGGAACGTCAGCCAAGCTAGGTCGGTACACAGGAGCAGGCGAAGAAGTATGGTCAGGCAGTACTGGTCGGTTCACAGGCAGGAGACGTGAGGCAGAGTAGTCAGGCAGGCCGGGTCGATACACTGGGAATACTGAGAGCAGGAACAAGCACTGGTACAGGAACACCATAATAAGGGCATCGGAGGGGTGCCATAGCCCAGTATATAAAGGCCATACTGGGCGGGACAAGCACAGAATAGCCAATAGGAGTAAAGCACAGTGTAGACTGACAGAATGTCGCAAGGGGAGCAAGGGCACTGTGATATCTCCAGAATTATTACCTTATTAAATAGATTTCTCCTTTCTTCCCCTGCTGACAGGCAGGATAGAGCATGGATATCTTGCCGTAGTGACGTCTGCGTGCCTGCTCTGTCAGTCCCTTCTGGAGCCGGACGGCTCCTAGCAACACCGCCTAGAGCCGGCTGGGACTGACAGAGCAGAAGCGCGGACGTCACTATGGCAAGATGTCCGCGCTCCGTCCTGCCTGTCAGCCTGGGAAGAAAGGAGAAATCTATTTAATAAGGTAATAATTCTGGCGACTAGCGCTACTAAGCAGCTAGTCGCCAGATGGGGAGTTATTTAAGATAAACTTGTTATGCGGTGGTAGTTCCGCTTTAAGGATTTTAGACTGGGAGAAGATCTAATTTTTTCAGGCAGGTTATTCCAGGCTTTCAGAGCTCTGAAGGAGAAGGCATATTGACCTGTCTAGTCGAATCAATGCCTTGGAGACAAAGGTTGGGAAATGGTCCAATTATGTTACCACGAGAAATTCTGCATGGACAACCATATGGTTGTCTGCTTTTTTGCTTGAAAATCTACCCTCAACAAACCCCTTAAAAATGCTCTTCTTTTTTGCCTACACCAAAAGTGTTTTAGCTATTTTTTCAATGCCTACAAACTTACCGCAAGTTTACTATTTGTACTTCACATTTTCGTGACAAAAAGTGACATTTACAGGAAGTGAAGCAGAAAACTAAGCAGCTAGAAGGGATGCAATTTGATTTTGTAGCCATTCAGTGAGTGAAATAAAGGCAGCTTATAGTGTGTGCTATCACACAGTAACACTATGATCACCTGGATTAAAAAGAAACGGAGAAGCTGGAAGGACTGTGATGCGTCCAGTGAGACAGGGGGAGACGAGGAAGTTACCACCACCAGCATAGAATGGTCTGGGAGCCCTGATTCCCCAGACCCAATGATGCCCTGCCCCCCTACATTGTCCCTTGGGATCTGGGGGAAATTGTGAAGAAGGTAGAACTGGGTAGCAGTGTGAGTAGCACAGGTCAGCTGCCTGTGTCTGCTATAGCTGCTACCAGTGTGACTTGTGATACTCAGGGGGAGGAGATGATGGCAAAGGTGACAGCAGGGGACCATAAGTCACACTTGTCAACCGAAAGCAGTCCCAATACTACCACGCAGCATTCTAGAGAGTGGTGGGGGTGAGGGAGGGGGTGGTGGTGGTGATCGTAATTGTGAAGCAGCTGGTGGTGGGACTAGCGTGAGTGTTGGAAGGGGAGTGTTGGAAGGGCAAGTGATGATGATGAGCAGCCAGACTATGGGTCAAGAGCCCACAACATCCCCCTGACCCACTGATTCCCCTTCTCCTGGCATTGTGCCTCTGGGATATGATGATGAAGAAGGCAGAACTGGATAGCAGTATTAGTACCAGCACAGATCAGCTGCCTGTGCCTGCTGCTAGTGTTGCCAGTCTGCCTTCTTCACCTGAAGAAGAGATGGTAAGTGTGACAGAAAGGGACTCACTGTCACATTTGTCACCAGTCCTATAAACATGCACTGCTGGAAGCACAGTACAACCATGGATGTCTAGACCACAGGCCACAGAGGGGTTCCCAACGCATTGCAAAGCAGTACATTGGATGCCCTCTGGTGGTCTCTTTTCTTGCTATCCATAGGCTAACATGCACAATGCTGAAATACCTGAAAACAATAAAATAAGGTTAGCATGTTTCCCTTGTTTGAAAAAGGTGAATCTCTTCTTTCAAATGAGTATTGTGGATACTCCTCTCTCTAGCCTACCTGACATTAGCACTCATAGGAATACCCTAGGAATTCCAAAAAGGGTTATTACTATGGTCCATATTCATCAAGTTAAACAGGTGCAATTCTGGAGCAAACCAATTGCACAAAAGAGGACAAACTAACATTTCCAGTGATTTAACCCCTTAAGGACCAGCGTTCCCGGGGTGTGTGGTCCTTTAAGGACCAGATAGAAAAGTTTGACGTGCCAGCCCACGTGACTGATCACGTGTGCCGGCACGCCGAACGGGGGACTGAAAGAGATTGCTCCGGTCTTGGAGCGATCAATTTCAGTCCCCGCTATTACTCAGAGTGCTCCTGCACGAGGGCTGTGACTAATAAGTACTTGACATGCCAGGACCGTCACTGGTCCTTAACGTAAAAATAGCAGTGACGGTCCTGGCACGTCAGTGGACGCGAAAGGGTTAAGTGAAGTTTTAACCTCTTGAAGGCTACAGAGGTCTTCACAATGCATCAGTGCATTCATGAGGTTAAAGACCCCATTAAAATAATTGGAAATGTGAGAAATATTTATTTGCTCGCTATGGTGCGGTTTTTCTGCTTCAGAATCACACAATTTTAGCTTGCTACAAAAGGCTGTGGTGTCTTTAAGGGGATCAGGACAGTAGTGAGACCAACAGCTCGATTTACTATACCCCAGTAAAACTGTCGGTTTGGGCAAAAATGGAACAGTACACATACAGTGGTACCATCGGAATCCAATAGCCCTACCAAGAGGAACCACAAAGAATATTGCAACACAGAACCCAACTTGTGGCCCAACCATTCATTGTGTGTTTTTTATTCCCAAAACTCACTCTAAATAGCCTGATAAATGGGAACATCAAAGGAAAACTGCTCACGCTCGGTGTTTGACACAGCGTCAAACACTGAGTGTGAGCTCAAACATAGTCACCCTCCCAAACACTAACCCAACAGTACCCCTAATATCAACAATAAAGTGGAACAATACTAGCCCTAACACTATCCTATCACCCATACCACATAGATGTAACACTTACGGTACCTGTCATCAACTGTAAGTCTTCTTCTGTAATCTTCTATCCTCTTCATCTGTGATCTTCTTTGTTCTTATCATCTTTCTTCTTATGTTCTATCTTCTTAGTCTTAAAAAAATTATTGTGTCTCACTGTAAAGATAAATAAAAATTGTAATTGTATATGCCCCATCAATGACTGCTAAAAAATGTAAGCTGCTGCTGGCGGACGTGGCAGATGTGGGGTTACACACCTCCCAGCCAGTCAGCTTCTACTGGGTTTCATCATCCCTCCTGCTAAAAGCTGATTGGCTGGCAGGTGCATAACCCCACATCCTAGCCAATGGAAGTGTGGGAACCATTTTGAGCAGAGACTGGCCATATAAAAGCCAGTCTCTGTTAAAATTTCTTTCAGTGTGGCTCGGGCAATGGCCTGAGAGGCATATGGGGGGGGGGGTGATTTTTCATCTGTTTATCTGCCGCCATGACGGCAGATAACTCCTCTGTACACAGGGACTTTGAGAATGGGACACATACAGGAGGATGGCTTTTGAGTGAGTCAACAGAGAAAACACACCACCAAATCCACAGGTGCAACCACATGACGCATTTACGCACACAGCTCAGTATGTGCATGACACACAAGTGGGGTGAGATTCACTAAGCAGTGATGAAGAGGTGATGAAGTGCAGATGACTCCGCCACTTCATCATTTCTTCACTTCCTATGTTATGCCATGGAGCCAATGTACCAGATTCCTCCAACTTTGGAGTTCTCTGTGCATAGGCTCCATAGAATAACATGGGAATTGGAGAAGTGATGAACCGGAGAAGTCATCACCTCTTCATCACTGCTTAGTGAATATCCCCCCATGACTGCATCACCCATGTAACACCATGTCACTCCTCAACTACAGGTGATTCCGGCTATGGGTGCAAATCTTGGTTGCTAACACCAATCGCCAATCCACACACACCTGCGCAGGAGCTCTACAATGAGGCACATGTCAGGACCAGGAATGTCATTGAGCACACCTTTGGCCAGCTCAAAGCCAGGTTCCATTGCCTGGATCACTCTGGGGGCGCTCTGCAATATGCATCTGGTAAAGCATATGACATAATCCTGGCAGGTGCCCTATTACATAACATTGCTGTGGACACACATCTTGTGGAGGATGTTGAGCCACAACAGCCCATGGAAGTCCCTGTTCCCATTGATAGAGGGGAGGATATGTTGAGTGGGACGCAGATGCGAACCAGGCTCATCAGGGACTACTTGGCCTGTGAGTAACATGCATGTGTGACCATGGTTGTGCTTATGGAATGCATGCATAACACGCACAAAAATAATCATCGGTTCCACTCCACAGGATGACCCATCGACACAGCCCTAGCATGACAAGGACATCATCCTTCAACCTGGGATCAAAGGTACACCATATTGGCAATCTACATCACATATTAAGTTGTACTGATGGAAAACTACACCTACCAAGCTGAATATAGCCATGACACTTGTAGAACCCTCTGAGCCACAGAGGGATATCCAATGCAATGACATGCGATGCATTGGATACCACTCTGGAATTCCATGTGTTAAACTTTAGAGTGCTAGAGGGGTACGCAAAACATTGCAAGGCAATCAGTTGTGTACCCCTCTGGCACTCAAAGGGTTTGGGGGATTATGGACATACCTAGCTTGTGAGCAATGATTGTGCAATGCCTAATGGAGCAGAACGGGGATGGTTATTGTGTGTGCTGTTGGCTAGGGTATTGGAGTAACGATCTGTGAGTCAGGTGCAAGGCCTACCATGCTGACCTGTTTGTGTGTGTGTGTAGTACAGTGACTATGCCACTCCATTGCTTGTCAATGTATTGTCTAGGTGTCATGACCATATGAGGTATTCATCAAGGGGATGGCAAGCAGACCTATGTATGTGTGTGATGCGTATCCTAAGCACACACCTCATCAGTATGTTCAGCGAGATACATGACATAGCTCCTCTGTTTCATGGGTCTTGGTTTACATACTGATGATCTGTGTGCCCAGTCACACATGCATATGTCTGCTTGCCATCCCCTTGATCAAACCTCATAAGGTCATGATGGCTACACAACATATTGACAAGCTATGGATTGTCTACTCCGTGTCAAATAACAAAGGTTAACCCGTGTAGTGCCAGGAAGGTATCCAAAGCATTGCTGAGCAATCTGTTGTGTACCCCTCTGGCACTCAAGGGTATGATGATGGTTCAGCAATAGCATGACTGTGTGTTCTCACCCCTTCTGTAACACTTTGTGATGCCATTCATTGTGCATGAGTTGTGTTCACTGCATAGCTTTGCAATGCATTGGAGACAACTCTGCCACAGTACATGTGCCCTCCTGTTGTTCAATACCTTACACCCAAGTTAGATGTGCATGAGTTGTGTTCACTGCATAGCTTTGCAATAAATTGGAGTCAGCTCTGCCACTAATCGGTTCTGATGACAAACAGACATGGACATGCGTAGAATCAACAAGTGCCCATTTATTTAGGGAACTATAGAATTGTGGATCTATTTTTTTTGGGGGGTGGTGCTTTGGGTGGGGCTGCAGGGGTGGCCTCCTGCATTCTACAGCATGAAGCCCTAGTGGATCTGGTGGCTGTGGGGGTGGTGGAGTGCTGGCAGGGGTTGTGCAACTTGATCTGTCATTGGAGGGCTGGGCCTGGCGCAGGGTCTCCAGCCTGTTGGACTCCTGCAATTCAACTACCACCTGGCCCATCACTTTTGCCATCCTGTTGGTATAGGTGACCAGGTGGGTAGTAATAGGCAACTGCTGGGCCTCCATTGCCCTCATGCACGCCAGGATGTGGGCAATGTCTCCATGCAATGCAGGGATTGTGCGCACCTCCTGGCCATCTAGAGTTGCCTCATCTGTAGTGCCACGCACTCGTCATCCAGGACCACTGTATGTGCAGGAGTGTGTGGTTTGGACGGAGGAGGGGACAGTGGTGGGGATGCCCTGTGACTGTCCTGTGGCTCCCCCTCAGGTGGTGGGGGAGGTGGTGTTGAGCTATGTGCACTGCTGTGGAGGGAGCATGGGGACATTTCTGGTTCATCCCCAGATAAACCACTCTCTGGGAATGTCACAACCTCTGATTGGGTGGGTGTGTTGTTGTGGATTTGGGTGGTGTTGGTGGGGTGAACACCTCCTGGGCCTGGGGGCGTTGTGGCTGGCCAATTAAGCCAAGATGTTCCTAGACCAATGGCCACAGGCTACTCTCCTGTGGCTGTGGTCTTATGGTTGCCTGCACTGGCCCATGGTGTGGCATCTCCACAGTGTCAGGCATCCTATGCCTCCCTATGGCTGATGGTGCTGCCTGGCTGGTGTACTGCTGCTGCTGTGGAGGTGGTGGGCCATGGTGGGGCCACTACTGCTGCTGTGGAGGTGGCGGACCCTGGGGGCCATGGTGGGGCCACTGCTGCTGTGGAGGTGGTGGACCCTGAGGGCCATGGTGGGGCCACTGCTGCTGCTGCTGTGGAGGTGGTGGACCCTGAGGGCCATGGTGGGGCACTGGTGCTGCTGCTGTGGAGGTGTTGGACCCTGGGGGCTATGGTGGGGCCACTGGTGCTGCTGCTGCTGCGGTCATGGTGGTGGCAGCACCCTGGAGGTGGTGGCGTCCTCAGAGGAGATTTCTCCAGAGTCCTCCACATGACATGGCATGTATGCTGTGTGGGCAAATGACATGATGTAATTAGTGATGTGAGCTATGACAGGCATGCTGCAAGACTATTACATTGACATGTGAACTGTTGAGTGGCAGGATGGAATCCATTGCATTCCTTTGAAATGCATTGGTTACCATCCTGACACACATTGCTGAGCTTGACATGATCCCATACAATGATTCTACCAACCTACAGTGGTGCAGCTTTGGTCATGTGTATCCTGAGCAGTGTGGATGGCAAGTTACACCTCCTTGCTATCCCCTTTCATCAGGATCCATGTGGTGACCAAAACTGAACCACCACACCTTGAGTGACACAAACCCATTGCATGTCGTACACCTAGGTCTCAACAGCAAACACACTAGAACCTCTAAACACAGCAATGCACCAATGATTCCCAGTGACTACAGAGTACAACCAATGATGTCAGCAACAGTAACAGACACACCAAGCACAACATGCTCTGTGGAACCCAACAACCCAATCAGCTGGAGGACACACCGAACACACCCCAGGACAGGTAGAATCCTAACACACAGCAAACATGTGCGGGGTTATTCAGTACTATTGGAGGTTACTTCTACCTTTTCCTATGTTGTGCTATGGAGCCTAAGCACTGAAATGTCACAAGTTGTTTAGATCTCAGTGCATTGGATCCACAGAATAGAGCAGGGATTGAAGGTGTGATGACAATGCAGTTGTCATGTACACACTATCACCTCTTTCTTACACCCTAGTGAATGCCCTCACTTCATGGTTGAGCCTTGGGAATCACATATGTTCTGCAGAGTGGTGATGGCTGTGAATGCCCACTGGCCATCCACACTCTGCAGGCTACATATGATGCAGAAAGCTGAACCTTGACTACTGCACTTGGACTAACTACCTACATATACAACGCCTAGCCCTGACATGCAGTAACAACACTCCAAAAAACATGTCATTTCCCCTCCTTGCTATCTTCTAACCCTTTGATTGCCAGGGTACTAGCCAATGTATTGTCAAACAATGCATTGCTTATCCCTCTGGCATTCAAGGGGTTATGTGCTGACTTCATTGTCACTCTATGTATGACATTGTGATACACATAACAGTTATATCTTTGCCTCAAATATGATGGTGTGCATTGTTTTTGTGCTGTGAATGATTTTGTTGTAGACAGCATGAAGGGTGTTAAAAAGGGACTTGACCATTACCATTCAGGCTGGGTTTGTCAAGTATTCCTTCCTTGTTTGAAGCCCCTCCAAGATGTGTTGCTGGATTTGTGGTGTGGAATGCTGACCATGTGTTAGGTGTCACTGTGTTGGCCTATGTATGGTAGTTGTCAAGGTTTGTGTGATGTGTATGTAGGCCTTGATGCACTTACCGGTGGTCTGGAGGCTCCTTTCCTCCCCGGTGTCGCTCCATCACGGGATCCCCAGCACTGCTGTCACGGACATGGTCCTGCACACCGCCTCCTCCCACTCTGTGTAGTCCATGCGCAGGGGAGGCCCACCCCCTGTGCCTACAGCATGCAGGGCCCATCTTCTTCACTTTAGCCTTGCAGTCCGTCCACCTCTTTTTGATTGATTCCAGCAAACGGCTGCAGCTGAGTGTTTACAGCAGCCAGGACATCCCTCCATGCTGCTTTTTTCTTGGCCCCCATGCCAACGACCTTCCTCCTGGGGAACAGGATCCTCTCTCTCTCTGTATGATGGCCTCCACCAAGACCAGGTCCTTCACCTCCCCTTGGGTGGAAAGGGCATTACTTGGGACTTTATTTCATTATTGTTAGGTTTTATTAGTTTTCATATGTTAGTCTATTTCACCTGTTATGCAGGGTAAAAATTTTATTATCTTATGTATTTGTGTATGTTTGACCTATTCTTATTAGTTCCTGGCTGTTTTTGCTATGTCCATAAGCAGGTATCAGACATATGGGGGCAAAGCTAATCCCGCTATTGCCCCAACAACCCCTACAAAAAGGCTCAGGACTCCATGTGAACTTCAGGGGAGCCCCATGCACCACAAAACCCGTTACATTGAGGAAAGTCACTTCGGAATAGATGTTACACTTAGGAAGGGGAATGTATGGAACAAGGTCACAGCTCTGAGCCCCAAACAAGGTCATAGCTCTGAGCCCCAGTGCCTATGTACAGACACATTAGTATATTATGGCGCACAGCTCTATGTGAAATCATCATGTGTTTATGCTTTTTTGATACTATTCACTATATATTATAAGTATCTGAAATTATCTTAGTTTAGGCCCCCCCAACACACACCCCCCTTTTGGGGTTCATCACACACAGAAAAATGCTTTGTACACATTTATTTTATTAATTTGCATCTTTGCAATATATTTTGAAGGGACTACTTTGTTATATATCTCTTTCTGTTGTTGCAGACATTTCTACAAATCAGTATATACTCCTCACAAAACCTAATAGTGCCATGAGTACAAACATGGCAGACTGTGCTGTTCACAGCTGTCCTAAACTAACCTCTCTCAAACTTCTTACTACAATCACTTCTTGACACTATGGATACTGTGACAACTGGTGCAGAAACAAAGCCTCTTGCCCATCCAGGGAGCATGAACCCTAGTTTGGGAATCATTGGTTAAAAATTACATTTTCCTTTTTATTTGTATCTTAGCTGATAAACTCACAGTGCAAACTGACTGAATAAACTGATGATGAATGTAGGTTGATTTGCTTTATGGATTTACTTGTGCTAGAGCTGTGACCTCTCTGGCATGAGGCCACCTCTCCCTCCTTTCTACATTTCCATGCTAATATGTCACTTGTTGACAGATGCATGTAGATGTGCCTCCAAATGTGTGTGAGATTGTGTTTGTGCTCTGAAATGTGTATTTGTGCAAATATGTGTACATATACAAATGTCTGCATGTGTGGGTGAGTGAATGTGTGTGTTTGACAATGTGTGGATTGCATGTGACCATCCTGTTTTTAGAATACAATTCTCATCATGATGGAGCTATATTCACTCCTGACTGACCAGCTCTAACCTGACACTTGTCTCAGTTAGGGTGACCACGGGTCCCGGAACGTCCGGGACTGTCCCTTATTTCAGGGCTATGTCCCGCGTCCCGGGTCATCTTCAACCGGGACAATGAAGTGTCCCGGAATGAAGCCAAGCCGCCCTGGATGTCAGCCTGCAAGCGGTGTGTCACATCATGGATGCCGCGAGGGAGCGCTTGGTAGCATAAATCAGCGCTCCCTCGCGGCGTCCATGATATGACACACTGCTTGCAGGCTGACATCCAGGGCGGCAATGCAGCTTACCTGATCTCCTGGAGGCAAGCGCTCTAGTAATACAGAGCGCTGGGAGATGACATCATCTCCCAGCGCTCTGCATTACTGAGCACAGCGTGTGGGAGCTTCAGCTCGGTGCCGGAGGAGGCACAGAGCACTTTCCACGCCGCTAGACCACCAGGGACTCAAGGTAAGGCATGAAGGGGCAACTAGGGTGACCACGTCCCGGAATGGCAGAAGGGAAATGTGGTCACCCTAGTCTCAGTCTATCCAGGGAGCATAAAACAGCAACACATAGCTGAAAAGCCAGGCAGGAAATAATGAGCACATGGGAAACACTAGCAAAAACACAAGTTTCATATATAACAACTTCAGCAAAGAATATAGTGTTAGCATTGCCAGTATTCACAGATCATACACTGCAACATATCATTTCATTTTAACACTATAGCTGCTCTTTGAGAAAAAGTAAGAATTTTGCACTTACTTCCTTCGTACCAGTTCCTCCATAGCGTGACCCTGTGTGCAGAGGACTGGCACATCTCAAAACACTCACACTCTGCAATTTTTAGTCACACAACAATCTAGGTGTTAGGCAATTTGTGTATCAGTGCACAAAAAAGTTGTTTGTGCAAACTTTTTACCTGGTATCCCATTTATACATTCTCATCATGGTATTTCCTGTATTATGTGTTGGGGTTGGGGTCATGTGAGGAATGGTAGCCATGGTAGAATTTAGGAGAACCAATGGTGACTTGTGTAAGTGGAGCGACTATGTAAATCTGTCCTTGGTTTGTGCTTTGACCTGCTGAGGATGATGGGTGTTTTAGTCCAATAACAGCAGTAAAGTCAAAAGAAATCTACCTCTGTTCTAGGGTTGTGTTTATCCCTGAATAGGCATGTTTCCCAGGAGACCTGTATTAAAGGGATATGATGACAGCTCTACTTGCAAACAACCCACTTTAATAGGTTAATAGGATTTTTGGTTTGAGTGCTAAATCATAAGCTCCTTGGGTCTGTTGTTTATCTAAAGCATGTTAATAAGCTTTTGCATTATAGACTGGCAATTACAATTTCACTTGTTTAAATCCATCATAGTACATATTGTTCATTACCAGGAACTCCTATTGCAGGAGATTGTTTAAGATAATGAGCCTGCTTTCTCCTGTGTGGTGGTGGGGTGGGGTGTATGAATCACCAATCAGATCATATTCTGCACTAAGACTTTGGCCATAAAATCACAAGGCTGCAATGTGTGCTATGTACCAGAACATATAATCGCATTAGTGCATGCCATTCTACCAATGGTATATTTTAATGCAAACAATCATATACTGCCCCACTACCCTCCTCTTGGTGCAAGAGGGGTATATGGGATTATATATCTCTTGCAGTGCTCTTAATACATTGTAGAGCTCTTAGTACATGGTTGATAGGTAGGCTCAGCACTAGTAAATCACTTCCAGTACCTATGTGAGCATGGAATTGTAATAGTACAGCAGTTCTAAACCAGGGCATCAGCTCTAGGTACTCCACTTTCCATGAAGATTTTGACAAAAATATTAATGTTGAGATTCAGATGTATATTTGAGGGAATTATTATGCACAATATGCTTTTTGATGTCACCTGACTGTAAGATATAACAATAACTATACATTTATGTACTGTACCCTTCATTAAGCACTTGAGAAAATGCATATAAAATTTGAAGGTTGCCCTGAAAATTACAGATAGCATGTTGAAATATATTTAAAACCATTGTATTAGTACCTTCCTTCTACTGTGCATGTAACATCTTAGGCCATAGTCTGATGCATGTGGGAAAACAATGTCAAAACCACATGTGGAATTTTGTTCTAAAGTGTGATAAAGAATAGAGGGTACAATAAGTGTGATAAAGAATATAAATAACTTTATACTTCCCAACATTTCAAATATCCAGAGAGGGACACTTTTGTTTTAGGTGTTATTGCTGGTGGCATGAATGACGGATGGGCATTACTGAGAATTTTTTGTTTATTTCATGACCTACTGACACCTCTTTGTGTAAATGATTAAATGATTTCGAACAAGACTAAAGTATTTTATTTACACAGGCCAATTTACAAACAGGAAAAATAGCTCACAGAGCTAACTCACCATAATATTTATAGTTAATAAAGTTAGAAAAGGATCAATTGACTGAAGTATAGATACAGCAAGGAATGAGAGGGTTCTCCAGTTCTCAAAGTATTTGGCCGAAAACTAAAGTGCAAGCATAAGACAAAAAACAGACCTGCTCTCCTTCATACAAGTTGTGCAACTGTAAGCCCTGTATTGGGCATATATTATATCACTGTGTTAATAAATATGAGGATTAAATATGAGGCCAAAATATGTTCAAGCTTGCCAACCTCATCATGGAACCTCAATATCTGGCAAGTCCTAATCTAATGCACCTGTAGAGCCCTATCACGGTGCCCGACATTGCTAGTTCCGGGTTTCTCCTTGCATGGTTCTTATTGGCCATTGGGTTATGACTCCGCCCTTTCATGGTGTACCTGTACCTAGCGTTTGAGTTGCTGCATGTTCCCGTGTATGACCCGGCTCACCTGACTATGCTTCTGTTGCTCCAGAGTTATCGCTTTCCATTGCTGACTAGGACTGTCTGACTACCTCCGTGTGTACCGAACTGGCTTTGGCTGAGAACCCGCTTCCGTTGCTGTCTAGGACTGGTTGACTACTTCTGTGTGTACCGAACTGGCTGTAGCTGAGAACCCGCTACCATTGCTGACTAGGACTGGCTGACTACCTCTGTGTGTACTGAACTGGCTTGGCTGAGAACCCGTTTCCGTTACTGACTGGGCCTGGCTGACTAACTCCGTGTGTACCGATCTGGCATTCTGGCTTCTGACTCATCTGTGTGCGTACCTTGAGCTCCATTACTCTCACTCTCATTACTCAGCGACTTCCGCTACAGCGCCTGCTTGGCCTGTTACTCCCTAGGATATCTGGGAGATGAGTTGCGAGTAGCTACCGTTGCTGCTACTTCCTAGCCTGCTAGGGATCCGGTCACTTGCCAGTATCTGGTCCGGGTGTTGCCTACTATCTCCCTAGCGTTATAGGGATCCTGTCACTTGCCAGTGTCCTATCTGAGAGTTGCCTCCGCTATCCCTAGCGTTCTAGGGATCCGGTCACTTGCCAGTGTCCTATTTGTGTGTTGCCTACCATTCTCCCTAGAGTTCTAGGAATCCTGTCACTTGCCAGTGTCCTATCCGAGAGTTGCCTCCGCTATCCCTAGTGTTCTAGGACTCCGGTCACTTGCCAGCGTCCTGTCTGTGAGTTGCCTACCATACTCCTTAGCGTTCTAGGGATCCAGTCACTTGCCAGTGTCCTATCTGTGAGTTGCCTACCATTCTCCCTAGTGTTCTAGGGATCCGGTCACTTGCCAGTGTCCCATCTGTGAGTTGCCTACCATACTCCCTAGCGTTCTAGGGATCCGGTCACTTGCCAGTGTCCCATCTGTGAGTTGCCTACCATACTCCGTAGCGTTCTAGGGATCCGGTCACTTGCCAGTGTCCCATCTGTGAGTTGCCTACCATACTCCCTAGCGTTCTAGGGATTTGCCCTGCAATTACCTGCCGCTAGTCTCGGTGTGCCTTTCCGCGGCTTTGGTACTGTTGTGGTTTACTCTGTTCCAGTATCCAGCCTACAGATCAAGACTACTTAGTTACTGTTGTATTGTCTTGCATTTGCATATTAATTATTTTCATCCTGACCTGTGACAGATTTGGGAAATACCACGGTACTGTCATTATCTGGGCCTGAGTAGGTTGATCTTTCCTTGTTGATTATTTATTTTCAATAAAGCTGATCTTAATTTTGCCTGAGTGTTCTTACAAAACTGTGACAAGCCCTATCTAAATTAAAAATATTCACTGAGCAGTGGTTGAGAATGAAAGCATTGGAGGGACCCTTTAATATAGTATATAGAGTACTTAACGGTCCCATTATCTGCATTAAAACCAAAAAAACATACAGCTATTTAAAAAGGTGTAAAGAAGGACTTACCTGATATAGAACTTTGTAGGTCTGCAGTGAGTGGATACTAACCCAAGAAGACTGTGGATCCAAAGTGTTATTTTCCCCCTCGTTGCGCACTTGGTTTGCTTCACTTGTTTAGATTGCTGAGTAAGGCCCTTGGTTCTTAGTCAGTAAAAGGTCCCTAATAACTCACTTGTTCTAAGTAACTCTGAGTTAAAAGTGAAGTGAGGTGCTGCATGTGTTCATATTTCTCTAGTGCAGTAGTCCTGAGCCCTAGCCTCAGGTACCACTAACAGCAGGTTTGATGGATCATCTGTTTAACCATTTGAGTGCCAGAGCAGTATTGAACACATTGCTTCTCAGTGTGTTAGATACCTCTCTGGCACTCAAATGGTTAAAAGAAGTTGCATATGGAAAAATGCCTGCAGCCTCCAGTGGTTAGTTATTGGGTTGCAATGGTTCCCATGTATCAGTGCAGCAGGTATTATTCATGCACCCACTTTTAACCCTTTGAGTGCCGGAAAGGCATCCAATGCATTGCACTGCAATAGATTCCTCTCTGGCACTCAAGGGGTTAAATGGATGATCTGGGAAACCTTTATTAAGGCATTTGTGTGGATATTCTAAATGCATCCTTATTTACTGTGTATATAAATCTTTTAAATGGATAATATTGCTTGAAAATAATTTTATTTTATATTGTAGCCCTTAAAAAACATTAAAAACGATATAAGTCTTATCTCCCAAACCTTCATGGTTTGGGAGATATTAGCAAGTACAGTTAAGTTCCATTTTCCTGGATGTTTTAGCCAAGTCTGCCATCTAGTGGACAGATTTGGAATCCAGTCCACAGATCAGCGGGCAGCTCTTTAGCAGTGCCGAGATCACAATCTTTAAAAATAACTACTTCATTGGAACTGTCAAAAAAGTGTGTCTGGCTTGCAAGCACACTTTGTAGACCATTCCAATGAAGAAATTATTTTTAAAGATCTTGATCTCGGCACTGCTGAAAAGCGGCGGCTGGTCCGGGGACCTGATTCCAAATCTGAAGGCTTGAGCAGTGACGTCACTCCTGGGGAAACTTTACTTGCTAATATCTCCCAAACCTTTATATCATTTTAATGTTTTTTTAAGGGCTACAATATAAAAAAAATATTTTCAGGCAATACAATCCCTTTAACTCTGAAGAGGGGAGCACAACACATTGTTGCACACTCCCTCTGGCACTGAGGGGGTTAAGGGATATGATCATGCAATTGGTTGTGTATGTTTTAACGCTTTGAGTGCCAGAAGAGTTTGCAGCACAGTGCTTCATGATCTGTTACTCGCCCTTCTGGCACTCACAGGGTTAAATGGATAGTCATGTCAGTCTCCAAACTAGAAATACATGTATGGCAAGTTTTCTGTCAAAGAAATATATCTGTACTGCAGTAAAATATCTTGAATTTGCAAGACAGATAAAATGACAACACCTGTTTCAAATAGTTTAATGTGGTCTGTAGTGGGAGGCTCTCAACTCAATTGATTATCTGCATTTTATCCTACAATGATCTCAGCTATGTCTTTGTTGTAAGCCAGCTATTCAAGTAATACAAATGAGCACCCTGTCTGTTGGTCGCCCCTGGTGGTTTAAAAAATGATTGCATAGACTGTAATTTTTGTATTTTTTCTAATATTTCCTTGCTGGGTAACATGTGCTTCTCCAGTTGTTGTGGACCCATCATCAGTCTTAGGTAGGCTGGGGATAATGGGAGTCATAGTTCTCAACAGATGGGCATTTTGTGCCCCCCCCCCCCCCGTTATAATTGGATCTCCTGTTTTTGAAATGTGCTCCAACAGTACTGCTAGTATTCTTGTGTTTAACTTCATTCTTGAAGACTATTATTATTATTTATTTTTAACCTGAGCATATTTTTAAATGTTATGCCATTTTTATATGTCTCGATTGCAGTATAGAACAGTATAGAGGGCAAAAAATTTCTATTTTACCATATTTTCTTGTGATCCATATTTATCCTGAGACCAAACATTTTTGGTCCAGTTCTAGTTTTAGCGATCAGCACAATAGGTTTTGTTTTGTGTGGATCACCTGCCTTCACCTCATGTTTCTCTGTCTCTAGACTAGATCCAGAATGTGCAACATGTGGCTCTCCAGCTGTTTCCAGACTACAACTCCCTGACTGGAGGAGAGTAATGAGAGTTGTAGGGTTTGATTCAATTATGTGCAATAAAATAGCCGGTAGGGCTAAATTGTCTACTGACGGGCAGAAAAAAATGCCTAAGTCCATATTCAAAAAGGACTCTTGGCCAAACATCTGTTTTGTGCATTAAGTTCCCAAAACTCATGCTAAATAGCTTGAATAATGGGTACATCAAAGGAAAAAAGATCAGTGCCTGAGATCATTTCAAGCAGTGATCGTTAGCTCAAATACAGTCACTCTCCCAAACACTAACCCCACACTATCCCTAACAGTAAAGTGCCACAATACTACCCCTACCACTAGCCTAGCACCCAGATCTATATTACACTTACCTGTCATCCACTGTCCTTCTTCTTCTATCTTCCTTCTTCTTTTTTCCGTAATCATCTTCTTCTATCTTCTTCCTTTCCATCTTCTTCTGTTCCATAGTTTTCTGTTCCTTCTCTCATTCTTGTAAAATAAAGAAAAAGATACATCTGTGTATAGTTTAACCCCTTGAGTGCCAGAGGGGTACGCAATGCATTACAGGGCAATATGTTGCATACCTCTCTGTCACTTAATGGGTTAAGCATTGCCCAGATATCAGAGTTAAAAATAGAGGATGCCAAAATAAAGACATTGCCCCATATATCCGCTGATAAGCAATATATGTTGACCGAGACAAAAGTAAAAGAGGCTATATGGGGCGATGATTTTATTCTTCTGGCATCCTCTACATTTTTAACTCTGACATCTGTGCAATGCTTAACCCTTTCAGTGACAGAGAGGTATACAACACATCCCTCTGCAATGCATTGCATACGCATCTGGCACTCAAGGGGTTAAACTATGCACAGATGTCAAATTATGTTTTTAAAATGTATCTTTTTCCTTATTTTACAGGAATGAGAGAAGGAATAGAAGATGACAGAACAAAAGAAGGTGGAGAGGAAGAAGACAGAAGAAAACGGACAGTAGCTGACCAGGGTGATGAAGACACCTCTGGACATCTGGATTACCGGTGTATTTCTTGTCAATGGCTATATTGTACCTTAGTCGGATTAACCATGTGAGTGCCAGTGAGGTAATTATACTCACTGGCACTCATAGGGTTAATTCTACTAACATTGGACACATTTTTTTCAGTGCTTTGGATGTATTGATATGGGGCTTAGGGCCCCATATCAATATATCCACTGGGTACTTAAGGGGAACTATCACCCCTATACAAGTTTGGCTCATAATTAACTTCATATAGTGATAAGTTGAATAGTTGTTTTCATTTCTTATAAAATTCTTGCTATGGGGCCTTACTTCCAGTCAGACTTTGGTTACATCTCTGCACCTCAGTCTGTCAGTCTTCCTCTGCTCCCCTCCCCACGCAGCATCTTGATCCAACCTCCTCCAATGACGGAGGATATCTCCATGTAAGCTGGAGCGCTCTCATTGGCGTCGGACCGCCACTGCTGTAGACTGTAAAATCTATTGCACATGTATGTCACACTGTTTGTATTTTCCCATCTTTTGTACAGAGCCAAGGAGTATGTCGGCACTTTATAAATAAAAGTTAATACTTTATGATGTAGAAGATTTGACCCATATTCTTATCCATAATCTTAACCTTTTGTGCCATCGGCGGGGGGGGGGGGGAGGTGGCGATGCATTACTCTGCAGCACTTTGCATACCCCACTGGAACTCAACGAGTTAATATGTAAGAAGCACCCACCCACCTACATTACATTGTTTTGTTCTCATCCTGTCACAATATCACACTTCCTAATGTTGCTGTTCCCCTGCAACACAGCATTAATATCTTCCATCTAGGGGAAGGCATTTTTTGGAGCCATTTATATATAACTGGTATTGTATTACAACTGTCCTGTGGTTTATTTGCTGATTACAGTAATGTAACAGAATTAAATCATATTTATGTGAAAGGGGTATACTAGAACAGGAAGGCAGGCTTTAGAACTGGATGGTAGAAGTAATATGAGTAGAAAGGTGAAAAAAAATCGAACTAAGCATTTGTTTATCATGTGTTTGATTCAACAAACCATTTAACACATATTCTGTTCAACAAAGCATTTTATAAAAAATGGGTGATCATGTGCACAAACTGCACTTGACTGATCAAGACATTCAATTCACAAAAGATAAGTTGATGTGAAAAAAAAAGTAGTTGATGGTATGGGCAGAGCACACTTAATTATACAAAAGATAATAAGACAAAATAGATCAATCCTGCAAAAAGCTGATTCATGTACAAGATAGACTGCTCAACTAAACAAAATATTAAATGACAAAAAAGGTTGATTGTGTGCGTGAAGCATGATTGAGTGAACAACACATTTAAAGAACTAAAAATTGTATATAGCGTATATGAAGCGTACTTTACCAAACAAACATTTAAATAATAAAAATGGTTGATCGCATATATGACGAATGCTTGATCGAATTAACATTTAAATAATAAACAAGGTTTATTAAGTATATGAAGCATGCTTGATTGAACAAGAGATAATATGACAAAAAAGTATATCCTGTGAAAAAAGTGTATACACATTAGCACACTCAATTGAATAAAACAGTACATGAAAAAAATGGTTTGTTGTGTGCACAAAGCAGACTTGATCAAAAAAAAATATATATATATAGGAAAGAGCTTAATTACTGTTTCATTCGTTTTTATCCCATCCATTCTGAAAATTAGTCTCATTTGACAAGCTCAGCTTGTCACAAACTTAGCGTCTCCAATCAGCATTTCAAGGTCCCCTAACAATGATTTTCCAAAAGCCCCAGGTGAGAGATTGCCTCTTAATAAATCTCCAACCAGCAGGCTAATCAGACTTTACTGTGTGAAGCAGAAAATGTGATCATTAATGAGTCAGCCTATGACAGATGAAGGAAATGAAAACACAAAGTCAATGTACAGTTACTTTCCAATAATAATACTGGAAACTGAAGTGATACGATGTTCACCTTGGAATTTCAAGCTTAGTGATAACCTCATTTGTAGAGATCCAGTAGCCTCCTCTGTTGTGCACTGCCAGATGTATAAACACCTACAGAGGAGAGAAATGGTAAAGATTGTATTGTGGAATTGTCTATGACATTTCTACTGTTCACAGGAAAGTAATTGTGTTCAGCTTTTTGATCATGAATTTCAGCATAAGAGAGGAACCACAAAATATAAGATGAGTAGAATGGCACAAACATATGGCATTAGTCCACATTTTGAATACCATCATCTGGGAGCTTTATCAATATAAATACATTAAACAAGAAGACAGCTGCAATGAAATATGGACCGTATACATAAAGTCAAAAGCGGAATCATTCTGGTATACACCAGCTACACCACTGGGAAGAAATAAAATGATCATTATATAAATGGGGTTTTCATTCCTCTGAGTTACAGATAGCCCAAGGGTTTTTGGTACCCTAGGTAAACTATGACTTTGGTGCCCCCATACCCTCTTCCTCCTTGTCCCATATTCATTCCTTGCCAATCCCAAGGTGTCTGTACACATGCATAGATTTCCCTCTAACCCAGTTCCTCCCAACCCCCAACAGCTGTTTGCCCCCCCCCCCCCCAACATGCACACATCAGGCACAACACAAGAAGAGCCTAGGAAATGCTAGGTAGCCATCATTCCAAATTTACTGTTTGCATTTATTTTATTTTGTGTATTTATGTATTGTTAATAAACTTTACTATAAACGTACATTAGTGGGCTAAGTTGTGGTCCTGTGACTAGTGGAAAGCCAGAAGTCTGTGGTGGTAGACTGACTGAATGCAACTGACTTGCTGAAGACTTGAGATAAAGTTCAGACTTGTCTTAGATCAGACAAATTGATGTACAGTGGGCAACTATGTGACAGATACGGGGCAGGGTCATGTGCACACAAGGAAGCACCTACACCCACCATGTATGCTGTACCAGCAGTGTAGTGGTGCTGCACTTTCTGGGGTGATGTACTTTGGATATTTGGCTGCTATGTGTTGGCAGCATCTTTAGAATCCAAGAGAATATGGATAATTCTCATAAACTTACATGAAATTAGAGCAGAGGTGCTGATGCTGACACTACCAAGCCAAATCCAGCCTGAACACTTAAGACATCTCATCCTGACCACCTACTGTGCTCCACTGCTGCTTGGCACCAAGGCAACAGTTTAGTTCACCTATATAGTCAGGCCAGCCCTGCCTTGAATGCTAGAGAGGTCTCCAATGCATGTATTCAGTACAACTCCCTGGTGGTAGCTGCAGCCATCAGATGAATCACCCCTATTCTAGGTCTGCAGTGTTCCTAGTTAATCCTGAAGTATGGATCATTTACAATTAGGAAGTATTAAAAGAATAACATGACAACCCCAGCTGTGCAGTCTCAGCTTTTGTAGACAGCTGAGGTGGTCAACATGTTAATCCCCAAACATGCTACTCCCTGTGAAAATGCCAAGTCCACTTCAATGACAGACAGTACTAAGCTTTCATTAACCCATTAAGCACAGGGGCTATTTCATACCTAAATCCAATGTACCTGCCCCTCTGGTCCTTAAACAGTTAAGGGCTGCATCAAATTTCACATTTCTTGCTATATTTGTTAAATGACCAGTTTATTATTTCGTAGAACCGCTAGATAGGGCTTTATGCGCAAAAGAACAGTCTAGCATATCTGGGGCAAACCAAACACACCATAAGGGACCAATAAAAATGCAGAGTACTCCCAATTATTTAAATGGGGATTGTAACCCCCTGAATTCTAAAAGAGAGGTCTCAAATGCATTGCTTTACAAGGAGTTAGAAACCCCATTGAAGGGCAAGATTTAAAGGCAGCCGACTCAAAAAAAAAAGTGTCGGCATATTTTCAAGCACCGTAAGCTATTTAAAGATCAGTTCTATGAAAAAATGCTGGCAAAAAGAACCCCTATTAGCCGCTACACTAACATGTTTTGGTCCATTGAGTAGATAAAAAAAAATGCTACAAGTTGCCATTTAAAGGACTGCGTTAGCTGTTAAGATCCAATAAGGGACTCACTTTAGCGCAAAAAATGTAAGATCCTTATCTGATCTTTAGTCAGCCGACAGCTCACTTTAATCGCATAAAGCTTAAGATTCTTATCTGATCTTTATTCAGCCGACATAGCTTTTAAAAGTAAAAAAAAAAAAAAAAAACTAAGTCCACAGTGAATGTATTGATATGGGGCCCTAAGCCCCACATCAATACATCCAAAGGGCTCACTTTTGAAATGTCTCATGCTGGCTCACGCGTCTTAAAATGTGGCATTTGTTTGGTCGTGTCAATGCAAATGACACATTCACAATGTCGCATGTTAAACAGTCACAAATTCAGCATGTCGTCTTCTATATGTCGCCTGCGTCAAAATGTCGATCACATCTTCAAGTAAGGTGTACTTAAGGATGCAATAAGGGTGCATTAAGAGCACAATAAGGGTGCAATAAGTAGAAATAACAAAACTAGTAAAATTATGTAGCAGTCTTTATTGGTAACAAAAAGCATTTACAATAAAATACAAAAATTAGTAAAGGTTTGAACTGTTCAGCAATCTTTATTAAAAAGACAATTTTCATTCAACACAACAAATGACAGTGGATATGTATATTTATGTATGTTTAACAAAATAACCAGACATTTAATTGTATTGAAAACAAATAATATAACATAACAAGCAAACATAACAATTTAAGTTAGGAAAAAAAACACACATTTATTGTACCAATCTTTATTGAAAACAAAAATGTTTAATACAACATAACAAAACAAACATAACATAACAATCAAGTTAGGAATAACCACACATTTATGTACCAATCTTTAGTGACACAATGCATCATTACTGAGCCCTCTATGCATCATTACAGCGCCCTCCTTTTGTAATGTGCGTACTGTCACATTTGTACTGTTAATGCTCCCTTATTTTGCTGTTAATGTGTCCTTATTGCACCCTTATTTTGCTCTTAATGCGTCCTTATTGCACCCTTAGGCGACTATTCCCTTAAGCGACAATTGTTGAATAGTTAGAGATGTGATCGACATTTTGATGCAGGCAACATATAGAAGACGACATGTTGTGCAAGGAGACATGTTGAATTTGCAACTGTTTAACGTGCGACATTGTGAAGACATTATTCGCATTGATGCGACCAAACAAATGCAACATTTTAAGACTCTAGATGCGGCGTGCAACATTTCTAAAGGATACCCATCCAAAGTGCCTAAAATTGTAAATAGAATTAACCCTATGAGTGCCGATGGGGTATAATTATCCCACCGGCACTCATAGGGTTAACTCGACTAATAAACAAAGCAACATCCCATTACAAGTAACATCATTAATCCTGATGTCCAGCAGAGTCCTCAGCATGCTGGTCATCTTCTGTCCTTCTTTCTTGTATCTCCTGTATTCTCTTCTTTCTTGTATCTGCAAATAAAAATATAAATACAATGCTGAAATAGACCAATACATCCTTTATCCCCTTGAGTGCCAGAGTGGTACACAACACATTACAAAACAATGCATTGCATAGCTCTTTGGGGCTCAAAAGGGTTAAAGCATGTCTTACTGTTCGGTGCCATAAATAAGAATATCCTGCCAGTTACACAACGATGTCCAAGTAGTTCCAAATAATAATTCCAGTAATACCATGATAACATAATTCTTTGCTTTTAAGAAATACGGCTTTGAGCGGCTGTGCTTTAAATTGATTCACTGGAATGGAATATATATTTATAAAGGCAGTCTAAGTTCCAATTCCCACAAGTGTGTAACGGGCAATGGCCCGTGAGGAAGAAGACTGGGTCGTGGGTTTTGTGCTGCATAATACTATCTCTGCCTCCGTGGCCGCACACAGCGGCAGAAACAGCAAACAAAAATGAAGCTAAGCATTTCTTAAAAGCAATTAATTATGTTATTATGGCATTACTGGAATTATTATCTAGAACAACTTGGATATCGTTGTCTAACTGGCAGCGTAATCTTATTTATGGCACCAAACAGTAAGACATGCTTTAACCCTTTTGAGCCCCAGAGAGGTACACACCGCATTGCTTTGCACTCTGGCACTCAAGGGGTTAAAGGATGTATTAGTCTATTTCAGCATTGTATTTATATTTTTCTTTTTATTTACAAAAACAAGAAAGAAGAGAAGACAGAAGATACAAGAAAGAAGAGAAGAGAATAGAGAATGAAGACAGAAGAAGACAGTGAATGACAGGTAAGTGTAACACATATAAGTTAACGATCAGTGCTTGCCAGTATGTCAGGCACCGATCGTTAGCTTTTTTACTGTGAAGTTCTCAATATCGCTGCTATGTAGCGGTGTTTTGGGAACTTAGTGCACAAAACAGACGTTTAGCCACAAGACTATTTCTGTGGCCGTTGTGTTTTAGCTGGTAGGGCCTTTAAAGGGATAGTAGTGTTTCATAATAAAAGCAGCTCTAATTAATAATCATAGTATTTGGGCCTTGGAGAGTGTTATTTCAATTCTGTCAGAGTTGTAGTTCAAGAGTAATTGAATGATAAAGTATCCCCCTCCCACCCCTTTTACTGATGTAACACTGCTCAGCTCAGAGCAGCAGGGAGGTGCCCAGGTAGACTGCAGAGAGGGACAATCTTCAATTAAGGGAAAAAGCTGAAAAACCTGTCAAGGGGGCAGGGTTCTCATTGTTCTCACAGTAAGAAGATTGCCCCTTGTTGTTATCTGTCTGGTCAAGCAACCAGATTCCACGTCTGAGGTGAGCAGTGTTACTAGGTAAAAGGGTTGGGAGGAGGATGCTTTATCATTCAATTACTCTTGAACTACAACTCTGACAGTACTAAAATAACACTCTCCAAGGCCCAAATACTATGATTATTAATTAGAGCTGCTTTTATTATGAAACACTACTATCCCTTTAAAGGCCCTACCAGCTAAAACACAACTGAAATAACACACTCTATGGCTCAAATACTATGAAAATTAATTGGAGCTGCTGTTTTTGTGAAACATTACTATCCCTTTAAATACTGGGTTTCACATTTTATTATGTTGGCTGGTATTCACTTTGCCCCTGCTGCACTTTGCCCTGGCTGTTCTAAATCTGTCCCTAAATCGGTGGAAAATGTTATTCGTCCCCTCTAGCACACAAGGGGTTAAAGTATGCATGTATGTGTGGGTTATTTGTATGGATCATGTATTAATATCGCTTGATTTTTATTACAAATTAATGAGAAGATGGAAGAAAGAAGAAAATGAACAGTAGCTGTCCAGGGTGCTGACGACCCTGCTGGACCTCAAGATTAATGGTAAGTGTTTCTTCCGTGTCTGTTGCTTTGTAACTTTGTCGAATTAACCCTATGAGTGCCAGTGGGATAATTATACCCCACTGCACTCATAGGGTTAATTGTACTAACAGTGCACACATTTTGGGTGTACTTTGGATGCATTTATATGGGCTTAGATCCCCATATCAGTACGTCCACCAGGGGCTTTTTTTGTTCATTTCAATTGCTGCGTCGGCTGTTTTCAAGATCCGAAAAGGGACTCCCAAAAAAACTGGGTCTTAAATTTCCAAAAATAAAGTGAGTTCCTTTATCGAATCTTAAGGGTTAACACAGTCAATTGAATTGCATCTTGCAGCATTTTTATTATTTGCTGTGGGCGAAAATGCATCTAACTTTAACTCCCGGAAGGTTTTTTTTTGCCTGCATTTATCACAGCATTGGTAATTGAATAGCTTACCCTGCTTGAAAAAATGCAGTGAAAAAACAGATGTCAGACCTAATTGAATCGAGACCATACTTCTTTATTAGCATAGAATACATATGTACTCTGTATTATAAATAAATGTGGCTACTTCTCCCATTTGCATAAACAACCCATATATATTTTCTGTATATTTTGGCAGTGAAAGGGATTACATTTACAAGTTACACCTAACGGTTTTTAAATATAGTTAAATGTATTTTTATTTTACTGTTATTTTATTTTCTATTTTTAGACTTTATTTTTATAAGGGGTACAGGCTATTTGCAAAAGCCTGTACAAGTCAATCTTGTATTTTATTTTGCTTGGAAAAGTACTATTACTGGCTGGGCCCAGTGCCTTGGTTTCTTCTCTCCTAACGCCCACACTCTGTTTTTTTTTTTTTCCAAAGCAAGCTTTATTTTGTTTCTCTGCTTAGAAGAATAACTAATAAACATACCTGGGAACAGTGCCCAGGGGGAGGAAAATTACACGAATCGCATCATAAAAGGGACGGGGCTTAGTCGCGGGGGGGCAAAACAAAAAAACCCCACAGAAACCCCCTGCAAAATGGATG
The DNA here is from genome assembly GCA_037306005.1 of Rhinophrynus dorsalis. Taxonomy (NCBI): domain Eukaryota; kingdom Metazoa; phylum Chordata; class Amphibia; order Anura; family Rhinophrynidae; genus Rhinophrynus; species Rhinophrynus dorsalis. The sequence continues at coordinate 292,437,298 of CM074721.1, forward strand.
TAAGAGGGCGGGGAGTGGGAGGAACCGGGAGGGATGGAGCACATGTGGGCAGAGTTTCTACTTAAACCCTGCCCACCCGGTGATTCACACATTGCCCCGGAGACCTGGTAATTCACTTTGAAATCCGGAGTCTCCAGGGCAAAACCGGAGAGTTCCCAGGTATGCTAATAAAGCTTGACTGAAAAGAAAGGAGATGTGCATGATCTGGCATTGCTTGTGTGTGTATTGTTTATATTTTTGTGTTTGTATTCTGCATATTGTGGGTGTGGGTAATTTGTGTACATTATGCGTGTATTTGTGTGTGTATTGCATTTATTGTATGAGTTGCGTGTATTGTGTGCATGTATTATGTTTGTATGTGTGTATACTGTGTTTGTGTAGTTATGTGTATTGAATGTGTGTATATTGTGTTTGTGTGTGTATGATGTGTGTATTGTGTTTGTTGTGCATGTGTGTGTTTTTCATGTGTATTGTATGTTGTGCATGTGTGTGTATCGTATGTGTTGTGGTGTATTGTATGGTGTGTATGTGTTTTTTTGTGTGTTTTTTCATTGTGTGTGTGTGTGTTGTGCATTGTCTGCGTGTGTGTCTGTTTGTGTTGTGCATGTGTTTTGCATATATGTATGTGTGTATTGCACGTGTGTAGTGTGTGTGTGTTTTGTTTGCATGTGTATCAACACCACTTTATTGAAATATATAACACAATGAATAGCAAATAAGCACTTTCCCAACCATCCCCGGGGTCAGGTGTGGAGACAGTGATACAGTCCACTACCCAGGAGCTGACACTGAATTTAGCCCGAAATTCAGGAACCAGGAACACGGCACAGAACCTATCCTATGGTTCTGGGTGCCTCCTGAGAAGGAGAAGGGTGGCAAGCGGCTGATCTCTACCCTAGAATGCTAGGGCCCAAAGAGGCGCTATGCCCTAGAACGCTAGGTTCTAAAGTGACAATACCCTAAAACACTAGGGTTCAGGCACAAATCGGGTGGTCAGACGGAGCCAAGGGTCATACACGAATCAGAATCAGCAGCCAAGAACGGGTCACAACGAGGAATACAAACAATGCTCAGATACACCACAAAAGGGCACTGAAGCTATGACTGAAGGCCGCATATAAGGCCTATCGGAGAGGCGGGGCATAACTCCGTCAATAGGCCCTGGCTACAAAATAGTGAGCATGCTGTACTGACGTGCGTATGCAAACAGGAAGTCAGGAAGCGGCCAGACATGCTGCCTCCGAGCACACATGGGGAAAGGCAGGTAAAGCCATGGGAGAAGATCATGGGAACCGTGATAGTACCCACCCCTCAATGGCCTCTCCCTCGCAGAAGAGGACCAGGATTAGATGGAAACTGGGATGGAACTTGCGGAGCAACGCAGGAGCATGGACATTGCCACTGGACATCCAGGAACACTCTTCTGGACCATAAGCTTACCAGTGTACAAGATATTGTAGGCAACCTCTGACTCTAAGAGAGTCTAGTATCTCATACTCCTCATGATCCTCCACCTGCACTGGCCCAGTCTGGACAGGCACAGAAGTGTAGCGGTTACAGATCAATGGCTTAAGTAAAGATACATGAAACACAGAGGAAAGTCCAAGGCATACATGACAGGGTTGACTCTCCGGAGCACCTGGTAGGGACCTACAAAATGAGGGGCCAGTTTCTTACAAGGCACTTGGTTCAGATTACGGGAAGATAACCATACCCTCTCCCCTACTTGAAAAACTGGAGCCGGAAGTCTCCTACGGTCTGCATGTCTCTGATAGCTCTGCGTGGACCTTTGTAAGGCTCTCTGGACCTGTACCAAAGTGGAGTGGAGTTGCCTAAAATGCTTATCCAGAGCTGGAATGTCTTGTGCCCTAAAGGAGTCAGGAAGCAATGATGGCTGGAAACCATAGTTAATCAGGAAAGGAGAACTCTGGGAGGAAGAGCTCACGGCACAGTTCCTGACAAACTCGGCCCACGGTAACAAGGTCGCCCAGTTATTGTGATGGTCCAAAATGAGTCAATGTAGAAACTGTTCCAACCCTTGGATCTCTCAGCAGCACCGTTTGACTGGGGGTGGTAGGCAGAGGAGAACGAGAATTGGATACCCATCTGATTACAGAAGGACCTTATCACAGTGCCCGTGATTGCTGGCTTTTCTTGTCAGTTAGCTATGGGTGCTTTCCATTGGTTGCCTGTGATTAGTCCGCCCAGTATTGCCTATACAGACTGGGCTCCTGCACCCTTTCACTGCCCTTTTGTAACAGTTTTTAGGACACTCAGACCAGTTGGTAAAATAAAAAACAATTTTATTAAAATAGCAAATAATGCAAACGATCGCCCTCTATAGGCAGCAAGAATTAACTACATGGTGATGACTGATATAACACAGAGAATCAGTACACAGGATAATTGACATACAATATCTCAGCACAGATAATGGTGTTCAGTACCCAAAGGGTTAAGTGCATAAATCAGTCAGTCTCAGATGTGGTGGTTTGGCACGCCCAAGGTGTTAATGGGAGGTGCTGAGTAGAAGCAGTCCACAGTGTTCTGGAAATGTTAATGCCTTAGCCGAAGTGACCAACTTAGTTTAAGCAGAACAGAATCCAAATAGCCCCCGCGGGCGTACCTAACAGGAAGACTGATTCTGCGAGTGCGAGTGTGGATAGCCTCCACGGGCGTAACGGAAACAGGCCTGCAATGCAAGAGCTGGCAATAGCCTCCACAGGCGTTAACTGGAGACCAGCAATAGCGATAATAGAGCCAATAGCCCCCACGGGCGTATACAACGAGAACCTGCCAGAGCTTGAGCCTTCCCTTTGCTGCCACACGATCCCAGAAGCCACAGAAGATATCGCCCAGTAACTTAAGTTAAAAGCGAGAGCCAATGGCGCCCTACCGGACCAACTTAACGTGACTACTCTGCAGTAGGATAGATTGAGTCGCCGTCGAAAAGCGGCCGACTCAGCAGACGTAGCACGGTGAGCGAGGCTCTATACTGGGGACCAAGGTAGCGAGAGTTAAGCAGCACTGCAAGGGTTAATATGCACGTTTAAACACAAGGCTCAGTAAGGTATTGAAGCTCTGCAAGTGTACTGAGGCTCACGGAGGAACGCACAGCTCTGCAAGACAGTACGGGACACTGCACTGATTGGAGGCAACACAAGGCTAGAGTGATCACACGGCATCTGGCAACAGCAGAGGAATAATGTCGCCGCGGCGACAACGGGAACAGACAGGTCACAGGAACAGGCTGGAAGTCGATCTCGGAGCAGGAAGTCAGCCGGGCCGGGTCGTAGCACGAAGGAGGTAGTCATACAAGCCGGGTCATACACGAGCAGGAACGTCAGCCATGCCGGGTCAGGAAACTGAGGTGGTTCGCAGATAAGCCGGGTCAAACACGATCAGGAACACTGGAGCGTAGTCAGGACAAGCCAAGTCGGTACATGAGAATCCGGAACACAGCAACAGCAATACTGGCTCAGAAACACCACGAAAGAGCATCTGACAGATGTCTGGGCCAGGCATAAAAAGGTCACCAGGGGCGGGCCAAACTGGCTCAGCAAATCAGAGCGAACCACAAGCGAGAGTGACAGAGAATCACAGGCACTGTGATACCTTTTGTGGTGTTTCTATGCCAGTGATCGCCTGCCTATAGATTCCTGTGTCATCTTGGGCCTGCCTGACTTCTCTACTGTTCCTGCACCTGTGTACCTACCCGGATAGCCTGTCTACTCTCCAGAGTCGTTCCTTTGTACCGATCCGGTCTGGCTGACGTTCCTGCTTCCGTATCCGACCCGGTTTGGCTGACGTTACTGCTCTGGTATCCTGACCCAGCCTGGCTGTCGTTCCTGTTCCTGGACCCCGACGTGGCTGCATTCCGCTGGACTCTGGTCGTCTCTGCAACATTCTGACTTCCGGTGCGTACCTTTGGTGGCACCGCTGATTTCAGGCTTCTGGCCTCCGAGTTTGCACTGACTGTCAGTGTACTGGTTTGCTCCACTCTACAACACCGGTTGCTAATGCTGCCTCCATTATAGCACCAGTAGGGCCTCCGTGTTTGTCCAGTACGTGGTACTGGTTTGCTCCACTCTACAACACCAGTTGCTAGTGCTGCCTCCGTTATAGCACCGGTAGGGCCTCCGTGTTTGTCCAGTATGCGATACTGGTTTGCTCCACTCTAACCCCGGCTGCTGGTGCTGCCTCTGTTATGGCACCGGTAGGGCCTTAGTGTTATCCAGTAAGTGGTACTGGTTTGCTCCACTCCTACACCGGTTGCTTGCTGCCTCCGTTATAGCACCGGCAGGGCCTCCACTACTCCATGTCCCTTCTGCCATAGGCTGCCTTACCCGGTATATTGGTAAGGCCGGTAGAGCCTCCTTGTTCTTTGTGTCAGGTCCTGGGCTGCCTTGCCCGGTATATTGGCAAGGCCGGTAGAGCCTATACATTGTATCTTTGTATGTTATGCTACTTGAACCTGTCGTGTGTCTGTAACATATGTGTACAGACCTCCAGAAATGGGACACAAACTGGCTTCCTCGATACGAAACTAACACCTTGGGCACTCCATTGAGTCGATACAGACCAAATCAATTGGTCACGGCCGATATGTCCAGAGGCCTTCGAGGAGTGATATGTCTCTAGTATGTGATACTAGTGAGTATAGTAGCCAAAATACGATTGGACAGAATGATAGCCATTGGCGTATTCTCAGCCTCAAGGTCAGGTCTGAACTGCCTGGACAGAGCATCTGCTCGAACATTCTTGGTACCAGGAAGGTATGAGACCACATAGTTGAATCTGGACAAAAATAGTGCCCACCTGGCCTGTCATGGAGACAGCCTCTTAGCTTCTGACAAATATGTCAGATTCTTATGGTCAGTGATAATCAGGATTGGAGAACTCGTCCCCTCAAGTAGGTAACGCCATTCTCGGACAGCAAGGATAATGGCCAGGAGCTCACGATCACCAGTGTCATACAGACAATTAAAAAAAAAAAAAAAACCCATATGGGAGTAGGAATTTACCAGGCCCTGATCGCTGGGACAGGAGGGCACCTACTCCTGACTCAGGCGCATCAACCTCCACCGTAAAGGGTCGGGCTGGGCTGGGACGAGACAAGATCGGAGTCCTTGCAAAAGCAGACTTCAAATCCTCAAATGCCCGGAGAGCACTGGGGGACCATTCACGGGTTTGCCTCCTTGTGTATCATGTAATTTAGTGGTTTAACCATTGTGGAAAAGTTCTTTATAAATTTCCTATAATAGTTAGTGAAACCAAAAAATCTCTGTATGGCTTTTAGCCCTACCGGGCGGGGCCATTGCATAACAGCCGAGAGCTTTTGTGGGTCTGTCGCAAGTGAGGAAATTACATAACCCAAGAAGGTGAAATTCGCACTTTTCCAGCTTACAGAACAGCTTGTTCTCCGTCAAAAGTTGCAAAACGGATGCAACATCCTCCTGATGTGCCGCTAGGTTCTGAGAATGGATTAGGATATCATCCAAATAGACTACTACACATCTTTGTAGCAAGTCTCTTAGTACATCGTTAATAAATTCTTGTAAGACCACTGGAGTATTACATAAACCAAATGGCATAACCAAATATTCGTAGTGTCCGCTATGAGTATTAAATGCAGATTTCCACTTGTCTCCCTCCTTTATTTTTACGATTATATGCTACCCATAGGTCAAGTTTAGTGAACACCTTGGAACCCTTAATACAGTCGAACAACTCAGTGATCAAAGGTATGGGGTAAGCATTCTTGACCATAAGTTTATTCAGTCCTCTACAGTCAATGCAGCGTCTTAGCTCCCCATCCTTTTTCTTTACGAAAAATAATCCTGCACCAGCAGGTGAGGATGACTTACGAATAATCACTCTGGCTAGGGCGTCGGCCACATACTCCTCCATAGCTTGATTCTCGTCCACCGATAGAGGATATGTACACCCTTTGGGAGGTATGGCACCTGGTATTAAATTAATAGTACAGTAATATGCCCTGTGCACTGGCAATGTCATGGCATCTACCTTATTGAATACCTCACTGAAAGACTGATACTCTGAGGGTAATGAGGAGAGGTACAAAGGATCTTGGTAGGTTGCTGAAGACAAGACTCTGCACAATAGGATGACCAAGACAGAATATCTCACGTCTGCCAATTTATTCTGGGGTTGTGTGTCTGTAGCCAAGGAAACCCCAGAATGATAGCATAGGAGGATACTTTATGACCTGGAATTGTAGGGTCTCCAGGTGGAGAGCCCCCACCCTTAGAGACAGTGGACAAGTCTCATGTCAATGGCCTCAATGGCCATTCGGACAATAGGCCGTGGCTACAAAATAGTGAGCACGCTGTAGTGATGCGTGTATGCAAACAGGAAGTCAGGCAGCGGCCAGACAAACTGCCACCGAGCACATGTGGCGGAAAGGCAGGTAACGCTACTGGAGAAGATCAATGGCACCGTGAGAGTGTATTTGTGTGTGTGTGTGTGTGTGTGTATGGTGTATTGCATGTGTGTATTGTGGTGTGTTGTGCATTTGTGTGTGTTGTGTGTATGTATTGTGGTGTGTGTGTGTATTGAAGGTTCCTGCAATTCCTTGCAGAGTTTGTCACAGGGGTGGCAGGGGGTCGAAAGGCCATGTGTGTTTTTGTTGAAGAAGAGATAGTGAGGTAGGGCCAACTCCTTGCAGAGAAAATCACTCCCACTTGTATGTCCTGTACAGGTAGTATACAGAAGATCTGAATATATCCTCCTTACTGATATATATGTGCTAGTTGAAAAGCTCCAAATTCAGACGCACCTCCATGTTACCAAGCGGTCCCAGGAAGGTGCACAGAGAGGACCCCAGTCTGAATTCAGAGTGCCCCGCTCCATGTCAGCCACGGTGCGGGCAGTCTCTACTGCAAGTGACTGCAGCGCACGCAGCCGTCTCTACTGAGCATGACGGCTTCTGACAAACATCCTAGTGAATTATTATATAGGATATATAATTTTTTTTTTTTTTTTTTTTTTTTTTTTACTTTAACCTAAGCCTAAACCTCTCACTAACCCACAACAAACTTATTCCTAATTTAACACTACCTACTTACCCCAACTATATAACTAAATCATTCATTCATTTTAATTTAAAAAGAAAAAAAAAAAAAAAACAACACGGGGGGGGGCAAAAAATCTGTTGCACCTCTCAGTTGAATCATAGTAATCAGTGGGGAAATATACTTATTTTGTGGCAGCTTTTTGTTGATCCTTGTCTGTCTCTTTCTGGCTCACAATCTGTGTAAGGAAGAAGGAGACAGAGAGAAGTGACACAGGCAGTGTTTACAAACATAGGGTGGAATGCAAGAAACGTGCACATGTGCTAAATGCATTTTTCATGCACAAATAGATATTGCATATGTTCTAGGCTTCTAGGAAGCCATGTACCGAATGCTTCTTGAAATGAGCATGAAAAAATTAGCACTTATGACAAAACTACACAGACGTATAAAATAATTCACATAAGCACTTCCTGCATTAGGCGCATTTGCTATTCCGTTCATACAGATTTGTTTATTCTGACCACGCCCACAAAAAAATATGCGCAGCTGTTCGCTAATCTTGATTTTTCATGTGCAATTCAACATCATCATGCACAAACCTATTTGCCCGTGGTTTTCAAACTGGAAATAGTGATTGCGCATGTTTTCTGCATTCCGACCATTGTCTCTGTCAAATGGGTCCTAGCACATGTGATTCTCTGTATCAGCGATCACATGTGCAGAAGGTATCCAGCTGGGGTGAAACTAAATGCTCTGCTCTCTCTGAGGCATGATGGGAGTTTTAACCCAAGATTCTATATGTAGGTGTTGTATGTACAGTGTGTGCAAGTTTACAAAATTATCGATTTCACCTTTTTTGATTGGTGAAATGTTGGCAGGTATTATTTTTGTTCTACTTAACCATTTAACCCTTTGAGTGCCAGAGGAGTGTCCAGAGCATTGCAAAGCAATGAGGCTTAAGAACCAAAACGGTGTGCATAGCATTGCTTTTCAATGCATCATGCACCCATCTGTTCCTTAAATCTAAAGTGAACACCACTAGCATTCAAGGGGTTAATTGGAAACAGTGTTCATGTGTGATAAAGCACAAAATGAGTCATTTTTATTATTATTTTTCATATGGAGTTATCTTCATATATTGACATGTTTTAAGTTACCCAATCAGTGTAGGTTGGTGATGTAAATAAATCCTCTGTATATTAGTGTTTGGTCCTTTTCAACTTTAAACATGTTAATAACCCTTTGAGTGCCAGAGGGGTACACAAAGCAAATTGCGTACCCCTCTGGCACTCAAAGGGTTATTTTAATATATATTTTTTTTTTTACCAGCTGGCTTTTATTTTGAGTTTGTAATCTTTAAGGGATAGTAATGTTTCACAAAAACAGCAGCTCCAATTAATCTTCATAGTATTTGAGCCATAAAAAGTGTTATTTCATTACTGTCAGAGTTGTAGTTCAAGAGTAATTGAATGATAAAATATCCCCTCCCGCCCCTTTTATCTAGTGTAACAATGCTCTCCTCAGATGTGGAATCTGATTGCTTGACCAGACAGATAACAGCAAGGGACAATCTTCATACTGTGAGAACAATGAAAACCCTGCCCCCCCTTGACATGTTTTTCAGCTTTTTCCCTTATCTTCATTGAAGATTGTCCCTCTCTGCTATCTACCTGGGCACCTCCCTGCTGCTCTGAGCTGAGCAGTGTTATATCAGTAAAGGGGCGGGAGGGGGATATCTTATCGGTCAATTACTCTTGAACTACAATTCTGACAGAATTGAAATAACACTCTCCAAGGCCCAAATCCTATGATTAATTTGAGCTGCTTTTCTTATGAAACAGTACTATCCCTTTAAAGAAAAGGGATGACTAACCTTGAATCATGGAAATTATACAGATTTATTTTATTTTTATAATCTGCACATGTTTATTTTTATATTAAAACATTATTATTCAAGGGGTTATTTGGAAGCAGTGTTCATATATGATAAATCAAAAAATACAATGGTGTTAAAATGATTTCAACCCTTTAAGAACCAGAGAGGTACACAAGACATTGCTTCGCAATTCGTTGCATACCCCTCTGGTCCTTAAATGGTTAAATTATAATATTCAAAGGAAAATTTAGACGAAAGCAAATTACACATTTTTGTTGGGCACCAAAGATTTTGGAATAAATAGGCTGAGCTGTATTCAAACTGTACAAAGCACTTGAGAAATGTTCAGGGCTGTCTATTTGAATTTGTGATGGCTATTTACTTGTCAGAGTTCTAGAATTGTTCTAATTAACACGTAATACTCCAATTAACCATGTTGTATGTAACAATAGGAAATCTGTGTAGTATATTTTGTCTGGAAAATGTATTTTGTCAGTAGACTTTAAGGATTGAAGATAAAAGGTTTTTGATTCAGTAAAAAGCTCAGAACGTCTAGAATAGCATTATATAAAGGAGAGCTAACGTGGGAAAAATGTGTTAAAGGGACAGTAATACTTAAAATGTAAAAAAAAAAAAAAAAAAAATATGTTGTAGGGTTTATCCCCCTGAGTAAAACAAGGGTACTCCAACTGCTGAGAGATATTTTATTAAAAAATTATAGCAGCAGCTCAAACTTGATTTTTTTAGGTGCAATATCACAGTGGCCTGAACATTTACAGTGGCGCTGTTGCTACACCATTCTATGGACTCCTCTGGTCTGTAGACCATAAATCTCCATAGGATGGTGTAGCAACAGCACCACTGTAAATTTTCAGGCCACTGTGATACTGCACCTAAAAAATTCAGGTTTGAGCTGTTATAATTTTTGAATAAAATATCTCTCAGTGTTGGGAATACCCTTGTTTTATTCAGGGACATAAACCCTACAAGATATTTTTTTTACATCTTAAGTATTACTATCCCTTTAAGACTTTTTCACTTGTCGATAGCTGCTACTTCCACCTCTGGGACTAGCACAACTAAAAACAAATTGTGCAATTTGACCCCAAGTTTCTTGTGCCACATCGTTCAGGAGCTGAAGCAGCCACAGGCAACATAATCCCTATTGGTCGTGGAGGTGGGTGTGATATCACAGCAGCCACTCAAGAGCTCACAGCTGGGTGTGTGTGGGGGGGTACAATTAGGGATATAAATGGGAGCTCTGGCATGAACAATGCAGTAGTGAAAGAGTTAAAGAGGACTGATTATGCAGGGCTGCACTGGAATAACAGATGCACCATGCATCACTGCTGGGTTTTAATTACGCTCTAATTCTTTTCTGCTAGGCTGCTCACCTTTGCTAACCTTAAAGCAGGGGTGTCCAGACTTTAGGAATCATCCTAACATGATCTACTACTGTTCCAACACTCATCATCAGTCCTTCTCCATCACATTCAAACATGTTGCGTAATACACGTATACTTATATTGCCATCTCTACATAAAATAAAATTAGACCAAACAACATGCACAGTATTGCAAAATCCATATTAAATCAAGTAATTCTGGGGAAAACCATCTATACCCTAGGGAAGAAATACAATTTTCCAAATTTCCAATTGATTTAAATGTGATTTTTAACCTGCTTGAATACTAGAGAAGTCCAGTGCACTGAGAAGCAATGAGCTGGAGGCCTCACTAGCATTAAATTGGTAAAATGTTCCTTTTAAATCAATGGCAATTTTAGTTGTCCCCTATGGTGCAACTTACACTCACAGTCATAGTCCATAGACCTATGATGGATTGGCTTTAGTATACTTTGATCCTATGGACTCAGAGTGGGTGTCCAGAAAAGTGTGTGTGTCTATAACTCACTGACACTCAAAGGGTTAAAGAAAAGGTCTGACAAACCTTGAAACATGTCGATTATACGGACTTATTTTATTTTTAAAAGTCCTGGTACGTCATGGAATTCAGGGGTCCCTGCATGGCTACATACTGCTTGGGGACACCTGAATCCATTGGATTAAAAAAAAAAAAAAAAAAATCCGTGGTCCTTAAAGGGGAACTTTCACCCCGCAATAACTTAAGGTTCACTTATTGCACACCTGGCGACTAGCTGCTTAGTAGCGCTAGTCGCCAGCAATATTACCCGGTTCTTCAGATATCGGCTTTTTGCCGATGGTGACAGGAGCAGGAAGCACGGACGTCTCTTCACAGTGACGTCCGTGCGCCTGCGCTGTCAGTCCCTTTTGCACCGTGTTAAATCCACAATTGACTTTTGAATTAGCAGCTGTGCCAACAGCTTATAGCAGGGGAATGACAAGCTGATGTGTAACCCCCCACACCCAGCCCATGGAAGCTTGTGAACAGGGACTGGACATATAAAAACTAGTTCAAATTCCACTCAGTATGGCTTGGGCCACAGCCGTAGAGTTATGTAGAGGGGGATCTTTGTTCTGCTCTTTGGCAGTGTAGCTGTGTTGACTATTCATTTTAATATATTTATTTCTGGTTTTAGGGGCACTAAAGTTTGAAGAGGACCATCACATATGAGGATAAGAAGAAAGAATACACTCTTTTACAGAAAAGAACTTACAGTGGATGTCAAGAGTGCTGAAGACCCCACTGGAATCAATCTTAAAGGTAAGTGTTTATTTTAATGGGATTGTGTTAGCTTTAGGGTAGGCTGACCATACCTCACCTTTAAAAAGGGACACATGAAAAATGCATACTACAGGGTTGCTTTGATTTTGGTGCACTCCTGAAATATACCTATTTCCTATGTCCCTTTTTAAAGGTGAGGTATGGTCAGCATACTTTAGGGGGATTAACCCTGTGAGTGCCAGTGTGGTATGCAACATTCAGCTATGCATTGCATACACCACTGGCACTCATAGGGTTAACTTTCTTTTCACTCATATTTTTAATTCCTTGGATGTATTGATCTGGAGCTTGGGGTCCCATATCAATACATTCATGGGTTACTAGTGCAGGGATCACTAGCTGCACATGCATGTGTGCATGTCTGTTAGAAGCCACTGTTCAAGGACACGTCTGGTTTTTAACCCCTGTTATGGACTCAACTCCTAGGGGCTCGATACTATTAGCCCCGGTATTTTTCAAAACCAGCGGTAGTGGTACCAGCAGTGGTGGTGGTTTTGACAGCAATTCTATAAACTGTGCTGTCAACAATAAAAAAAAATGCACAAAAATGTCCTACGGGGGAAAACATGTGTACCCATTGGACATCACATAAAAATTGTAGCCTTTGCTATCCTATTCCATGCCTTGGCCTCACCGCATGGTTAGAAACACACTTTTCATGGAGGAAAAACCTGCGCCATGAAAAGGAGGCGCAGAGTCCCTAACACGTGGTGAAAACCACCAGTATGTGCTGGAAAAATAATGGTTTCCATACTTGGTTGAAACTAAGAAAAATATTAACCCTATGAGTGCCAGTGGGGTATGCAATGCATTATACAGCATTGCCTATCCCACTGGCACTCATAGGGTTAATCTAGAAACAGTTCACATATGTCTCGACAAATCAAAACTTACCAGCACTCCTGATGTCTGGCGGAGCTGTGGCCATCTTCTTCTTTTCTTTCTTTCTTATCGTCTGTCTTCTTTCTAGAAGCTGATTGGCTGGGAGGTGCATAAGCACTGCCCAGCCAGTTGAAGACTGCCAATTTATTTTGAACTGAGACTGGCATATAAAAGCCATTCTCTGTTCAAAATCCCAGTAGTCTGAGTCAGACAACAGCCCGAGAGAGGGGAGGGGAGGGGGGGGTCGTCTGTGCAGCTCAAAATGTCTTCCAACTCCAGCAGAGATGGTGGCGGAGGCAAAAGGGGGGGTAAACAATCTGACATTGACAAACAAAGAATGGCACCAGCACTCATGTGGTCATTAAACTGGACCTTCCTCTGTAATAAAAAGTAAAACAGGTTTGCTTTAAAGCTAGGCTGACCAGACCTCACCTTTAACCGGGGACACATAGAAAATAGGCATATTTCAGGAGTGCACCAAAGTCAAAGCAGCCCTGCAGTATGCATTTTTCATATGCGTTCCCGGTTAAAGGTGAGGTCTGGTCACCCTATTTAAAGCTTAACTATCACCCAAAATAAAGCACCCAATAATTATTCATATAGTGATAAGCATAAAAATTATAGTATTATTCAGCATATGTACAGCATTATTAAGAAATTCTATTTGATCGAGATGAACAGGCAGGCATCAGTGCAGATATCTTGCCTTAGACATCTGCACTCTTGATCTCCTCTAGGAGGCGTTGCATTGTACCTTAAGGTAACAGGAAGGGACTGATGGCGCAGGAGCTCAGATTCCTTTAAAGCAAGTAGCCTGGCTGTCAGTCTCAGATCAAGTAGGATTTCTTAACCCTTTGAGTGCCAGAGGGGTACGCAACACATTGCAAAGCAATGAGTTGCGTACCCATCTGGCACTCAAAGGGTTAATAATGCTGTATTTATGCTGGATGATACTATTATTTCTAAGCTTATCGTTATATGAATAATTATTGGGGGGAGACTTTATTTGGGGTGATCTGCTTTAAAATGTAAGAAACTGCAAGTATAAACTTTTATATTCAGTTAGGTCAAAAATGAATTGCGCTGGTGAAGGTTCATAAATCTATCCTAGGACTCACTTGAGTTTATTGGACAGGAAACCCTGATTTGCATTATGGTTTAATTCCTTGCATGCCAGAGATGTGAGTCATGAATTGTCACTCGAAGATTTAAAAGAATCCCAGTTAGATCTTTAATTTTGTTAATGTCATTATCTGATAAGATGAGCTTGTGTTTCAATTAGAATGACATTAACCATTTAAGTGTAATGCTGTATAAACAGCTCATCAGATAATGCACTGAAAACTCGTTTAACTGCACTATTAATGCAATTCCATTCCAGTGAAGTCCATGTTGAAAATTTGATGGACCTAAAAAAAAAATAATTTATGGATCAAAGTAATTTCAAACAAAGTTGAGATGCATAGTGAAAACTGCACATGTGAACAGCCTCTTAAGTAGGCTGACCAGACCTCCCTTTTAACTGGGGACGCATAGGAAAAATGCATACTGCAAGGCTGCTTTGATTTCAGTGAAGTACTGAAAAATGGCTATTTCCTATGTGCCCCCGGTTAAAGGTGAGATCTGGTCAGCCTACTCTTAAGATACAAATTGGGGGGGGGGGATATATAAATATAATGTTATAGAAAAACTGATGTTAATAATGTCACAATGCAAATGTTTGCTATGCAGAAAAAAAGTAAAATCAGTTCTCTGACTAATAATGCTATAACGTTGAGTTTTTGAAAAAGGAGAAATAGGTGAATTTCTAGAACAGAAAATTTATAGAAAGTGTTGCTAACAGTGACAATTTCGAAGTCAGAATTTCAGACCAAACCGTAATGCCTAGTCTAATCTGTTTAATGGGATTACATTCACCATATTTATATAGGTGTTTTTATTCCTTTAGAAATATGAAATGTTGCTATCGTCATTTGTAATTTTTTGTGAGAATTCTTCAACAGCCTTCTAAGATTTTTTATTTATTAATGGGCCGTATGTATAAAGTCAAAAACAGAACTATTCTGGAATAAATACACTCCACCACAGGTGGAGCAGTTCATTAATTGCACTTAATTTAAAAATGTTTTTTTAAGCTCCTGAATTTTATACAGATTATCAATGCCTTGCATTCAAGGGGTTAAATATCCAGTTTAAATGCAAATATTTTCCCTATAGTGCTTTTGGTTTGCAACAGAATTGTATTAATTTGCCTTTATACATAAGGCACAGTCTTTCCAAACATATGTTTTTCTCATGTATTCAAAATACAGTCATAATGTTGCCCATATGAACTGACCTATATTCTTACACCAGTAGGGAGATTCACTAAGCGCTGATAAAGTGGAGATGACTTCTCCAGTTCCTATGTTATTCTGTGGAGCGTGTGCACAAAGATTTCTTCAGCTTTGGAGATCTTAGAGCATAGGATTCATAGAATAACATAGGAACTGGAGAAGTGATAAACCAGAGAAATTATCTTTACTTTATCACCTCTTGCCTTTATTACCTCTTTATCACCGCTTAGTGAATCTCCCCCCATGACCTGAACACTCGCAGCTAACAAGCCTTATTTACATACTAGGTAATAGGTGTAGGAATACTGGGAATTTGTGTTTTGACACATGATTTCCATACCTGGGAACTTTACATAAAGTGCAACCCGGAGGGTAGCCGCCGGGTGAGCTCTATGACGCGATTCGCGTCATTAAAAAGGGTCGGGGCTTAATCGCGACGGGAGGGGGGGTTGAAGAACAAAAGAAAAAAAACACAGAAAAAGAAAAAAAATGACAGAAAAGCCTTGGGAAGTAGGAGAATGGGGCGGGGAGTGGGAGAAACGGGGCGGGATGGAGCGCAAGTGGGCAGAGTTTCAAGGGAAACTCCCCACATCCGGCGAATTAGACTGTGCCCCGAAGACCCGGTAATAAAGTGTTAAATCCGGAGTCTCCGGGGCAAAACCGGAGAGTTCCCAGCTATGATGATTTCCCATTTAGAAGTTTATTGCATTGAGGATTTTATCACATTGATCCTGCTGTCTAAGCTGCTTCTTGTACATGAAGGTATTTTACATGTACAGTGAGACAGTGAAGGTTTGAGAGCATAAAAGATACAATGTTACATCAAATATCATGTTACTTTTATGTCAAATGCAGTTTAAATCTTGATGAAGAGCACGTGGTATTTAACTTGCCTGTTCTGTAGTCACTTTATTTAAAGAAAGAGCTATAACAGCTGTGCAATTTGAAATGCTTCTTCCCAATTGGTTAAATTGAATTATTTTACCATACTGATTTTAATAGTGCCATCTACTGGTCATATGTAAAATGTCTGGCCATAGTCTTTCCAAAAATGTGCAGTTAAACATATTGTAAAAATCATTGGCAGCTGTTTAAAAAAAAAAAAAAAAAAGTTTTCATTGTTGAAATGTTTTGTTTGATACATATGTTTTGGATACGCTATAATTCTCTTTTGTCTAATCTTTTATTCAGTCACAAATTTTCTTTCAAGTGAATGTGCTTTGGGCACATGATCTACATTGTTTTTTCCAGCAAACCTTTGGTTTGGCCAGATCAGATCACTCACACAATTGACATTTTTATATGATAATGTTTTGTTTGATCGAGTATGATTCACACGCACACTATTGACAAATGCTTCATACTATACTTCTCAAGGTCTTTTTAAGACCTATTTCTTTGATCGATCAAGCTTGATCTAGCAAAGAGACGTTTTAGTTATATATCTGACCTGCTCAAAGGCAAGTCTTCACCGAGCATGTGGCTGAGAAGCACTGCCTACTTTTCAGATGTTTAAGATAAAATTCTGGGTCCCCCTGTAAACTCTGCATGGATCCCCCGTTACACCAAAATATGAATATACTATAGAACATGGGATATACAATATATTTACTGTCACACTGCTATATGCGATTACATGAGACTGGGAGATTATTACAATAGACCAGCAAAGTATTTCATAAAATGGCCAAGTATTTAATTGTATGTTACCCTATGGATTTGTGT
Organism: Rhinophrynus dorsalis; assembly: GCA_037306005.1. Lineage (NCBI taxonomy): Eukaryota > Metazoa > Chordata > Amphibia > Anura > Rhinophrynidae > Rhinophrynus > Rhinophrynus dorsalis. The sequence continues at coordinate 292,453,859 of CM074721.1, forward strand.
AATTGTGTATTGCCTGCATATCTTGTGTAACTATATATTGTCCTGCTGAGCTGAGTAAAGCACATAATATGACACCATCAAGACAGTACAGAAAGCAGAACAATACGCCATATTATGACACCATCGGGGATTTATGTGAGTTATACCAGCAAGGCAATACACCTTACATGAGACTAGCAGAGTATTACATAAGAACTAGAAAACAATACACTATAACATGAGAAAAGCAGTACAATGTACCATTGCATGAGATTAGCAGAACAATGTACCATTACATGGGGCCATCATAATATTACATAAGAAGAGCAAAGCACTACGCCATTACATGATTCTAGCAAGACAATACAACATAACATGAGGCCAGCAGGGTCTATTATAGCATGAAATCAGTAGAGCTTTACATGAGCCTAGGAGAGCAATACTCAATTAAATGAGACTAGTGGGCAAACCAGTTGCAGTACTTGTGCATTGGCCTTCTGATGTCATGCAGTTCACTGTTGGGTTAACATAAATGTATTTTTCTGTTGTCCAATACAGGATACTGGTAACTTTGGGTAGGTGATCAGCCCCTTTAAGTAGGCAGGAACAATTCTAGAAGTGAATGCAGGGGGTGGAGCCTACCTTCCCTCCTTGGCTCAAGATAGCCAGTCAGCCCCAGTAAGATTTGTTCCTAGGTGAAGACATAGGCAAGAGAACAGTTCTGCTATAGTTTTAGCTAATTTTTTATTTTTCTGTTAGATATGGAATACCACCATTAGGAGGATTACTATAACTGACAATGCCCTTAGATGTGGCTAGCTCAGTATCCAGCTGCTTTTTGTGGACCTTAAGCCCTGGGGGGGAAATCTGAGGAAAGAACTTGAACCCAAGGAGTTGCCCACTGAGGCTTCTTCTTAATACGTGGTAATCTGAAGACAGAAGATCTGCAGGAAAGGTAAGCAAACCTTTGAGTGCTGCAGGTCCACATGTCCCATAGTGCCCCTCCGCACAGGGGTTTTCCTATGGAGTTCCTAATGCCCACTCCTGCACTCATTATGTCTGTTGGGTGTTTTGGAGCAAGTTTCTGTGGTAACTTAACCCTTTAGCTGCTGGTTTTGCATCTTCTGGGGGTTTATTGGCACTTTTCCTACCGGGTTCAGTGTTTTTGGGTCTGCTAACATGTTCTAGTGATGTTTCAACTTTGAAAAATGTGTGTTCCGGCGTGCTTTTACAGCATAAATGCCATTGCTCCATTCACTTCTATGGGACTGTACAGTTTGGGACATATCTCTGCAACTTCTCAACGTAGCGACTTCAGAGATGGCTCATTTTAATAATTGTCTGCCCTTGCTCTGTCATCTGGTTAAAGTGTTATGTGTGTTGGGGGGCTCAGGGGGCTTCAGGCACTGTTTAGGTAGTTTTTCTGGGAAAACTACATTTCCCATGAGAGCTTGCTTTGCATGCTCTTTTCTGATTGGCTCCCGCCACACCAGCCATTTTGTGCCTTTTCCTGAATGAGTATCCTACGCAGAGCTTGGACTCTCCTTCTCTCCTCTGCAGATTAACCCTTTGCCTGCCAGATAAGTGCATTTTAGTGATTTCTGGGGTGAAATTTTAATCTCACACACTGTATTTGGGTGATTCCTTATACTTTAAACATTTTGACACAGTGAGAATGCCTAATCCATTAGAGCTTGGGGCCAGGCCTAAGACTAAGGATGCTTGGGTCTCTGTGTTCCGTATTGTATATTGCTCCTCCTGTCATTCAGGGTTACCTAGAGAATTCTCAGGTCATTTATGCCCAGCATGTTCTGATGTCCCTGAGTCTCTCCCAGGACCTCCAGCCATGCATTAGAGCCAGTTTGGGTGCAAGAGTTGAAGGCTTCTACTAGAGACCTCCAGTCTGTAATGCAGGTCTTTCCATCCCAGTTACAGGGGATCTTCCACTCCTGGCAGACCCCTTCTTCAGTCAAATCTTACCTGCCGAAACCACAGGGAGTACTTGATGTATCAGATTCCTCTGAGGAGGAACTATTGGTGGATTCGGATGTTGAGGAATGTTCAGCTGTGGGCTTCTCTCAGTTTTTTGGGGACCTCCTTTGAGGCTGAACCTGATCCCTCGGCTCATCTTAACTACCCTAAACATTCCCTTAGTTCAGAAGGCTTCTTCGGATCCCTCTGATGTATTTCAGGAGCCTAAAAGGCCGTATACTTGTTTTACACCTAACCCCACTCTTGACCACCTTGTGTCTGATGAATAGAAGTCTCCGGACAGGAAACCTTCTGTTTCCAAGAAATTTGCCAAGCTTTACCCCTTCTCTGAGGTGGCGCTTGCTCAGTGGCTTCATCCCCCCCAAAGTGGATGCTCCTGTCTCCAGGCTATCTAAGTCCACTGCCTTGCCAGTTGCTGATGCTTCCGCTCTGAAAGACTGGACTGACAAGAAACTTGAGGTCTGCCTCAAGTCCATTTTTGCCACTGCTGGTACTTCCATGCGTCCAGCATTTGCTGCGGCATGGGTGAACCAGGCCATTGCGGTCTGGACTGAACAGCTCACCCTGGCTGTCCCTCAGGGTTCTGCTGCTTTGGATATGTTGCGGTTTCTTGCCAACATTTCTGAGGCCCAGCACTATGTTTCTGCTGCCTTATTTGATGCCATCCTTTTGGTGGTAAGGGTTTCCACCTCTGTGGTTTCCAGACAAGCTCTTTGGCTCAAGATCTGGTCTTCTGACACTGCTTCCAAGAAAGCTTTGCTCTCATTTCCTTTTCAAGGCACCTCTTTTGGGCCAGATCTTAAGGATCTGATTAGTGAGGCCACAGGGGGCAAGAGTACCCTTCTGCCTATGGTCCCTAGGAAGAACATGCCTCTCAAGCGTAATCTGCTTTTTCTTTCCTTCCAGACTGAGACACTTCTAGTGAACCAAGCGGTTCCCTCAACTCAGCGTTCCTCCTCCAAGCCCAAACAGGAATGGAAGCCCGAGGTCTCCTCCAAGCCTAAGGCTTCCAAGCCTTCTTCAGCATGACTCATCAAATCCAGGTCCCCACTCGGCTGTGGGTCGCTGTCTGCGTCACTACCACAGCATCTGGGAGGATTCAGTGGCGGACCCGTGGGTTTTACAGGTGGTGGCGGAAGGCTACAGGATCCCTTTCGCCTCTCTTCCTCCCTTTCGGTTTTTCCCCTCATACACCCCAGGGCATAGAGAAACATTGTCTGTTCAGTGGCACTATCCAGGCTCTTCTGGACAAGGATGTTCTGGAACCTGTTCCAATTCGGGACAGAGGTATGGGTTTTTACTCAAACCTCTTTATGGTCTCCAAGAAGGACGGCGGCTGTCGTCCCATTTTGGATTTGAAGGATCTCAGTTCCTTTGTGATCAAGACTCATTATCACCAGGAGTCCCTAAGGACGGTGATTGCTGCTATGTCCCCAGGGGAATTCCTTGCCTCTCTGGATCATCAGGACGTGTATCTACACATAGCCATTCATCCAGAGAATCTGCAGTATCTCAGATTTGCCTGTGACCAAGGGCACTTTCGGTTTTCAGCTTTTCCCTTTGGTCTGACTACAGCTCCTCAAGTCTTCAACCATGTCCTGGGAGCTTTAGTATCCGTCCTCCAACGGGATGGCATCAGAGTTACTCCATACATGGACAACCTGCTTCTGAGAGCCCCGTCTGCGGAACTTCATCAGCAGGTTCAGGACTGTATTCATGCTCTCACCCATCACGGGTGGATCAACATGGACAAGTCAGATCTTGTCCCATCCCAGTGTCTGGTCTTCCTGGGCCTTCTCTTTGACACTCAGCAGAGCATGGTGTTTCTGACGGACGAGGTGGCTTACCAGATCACCCACAGGGTTTCTGCTGTTCTGTCTCACAATCCAGTTCCAGCCAAGAAGCTGTCCTCTCTAGTGGGGAAATTCATCTCCACCATAGAAGCGGTCCCATTTGCCATGACTCACACCAGGGACCTCCAGAGGTTTGTGATCCAGGTGTGCAGGGGTCAGCCGGACATTCTGAAGATGTCAGTATCCCTCCCTCTTCATGTGGAACTGAGTTTGTCGTGGTGGCTCGACCCTTCATCAGATTGGAGAGGAAAGTCCTTCCTGGTATCCTTCTGGACCACTGTGACGATGGATGCCAGCCTGTCCGGCTGGGGAGCGGTCCTGGGTCGCCTGAGTGCTTAGGGTCGGTGGTCTCCACAGGAATCTCTCCTTCTCATCAACATATTGGAACTTCGGGCGATATTTCATGCCCTTCTCCATTGAACACCCCAGCTGGAAGAATGCCTAGTCCGGGTCCAGTCCGACAACGCCACTGCACTTACATCAGCAAGCAGGGCGGAACAAGAAATCTCGCCACTTGGTTAGAGGTCAAGGCTATTTTGTCCTGGGCAGAAGAACATGTTCCTGCCATATCTGCAGTGCACATTCGTGGCATAGACATCGTCATGGCAGACTTCATCAGTCGACACGGTGGACAGCGGAGAGTGGGAACTGCACCCAGAGGTGTTCACCCTCATTGTCCAGAAGTGGGGTCTTCCTTGCATTGAACTGATGGTGACAATATACAACCGGAAGGTTCAGAGGTTCTGCTCTTGCTGGAGGGATCCTCTAACTCTAGCATTGGATGCCATGTCTATTCCTTGGTTATTTCCTCTGGCTTACATCTTTTCTCCCCTCCCCATGTTGCACAGGGTGTTATGGAAATTGAGACTGGACCGCTGTCCATTCATTCTGTATCACGGTGCCCGTGATTGCTGCCTTTTTGTGTCAGTTACCTGTAGGGGGCTCTCCATTGGCTGTCTGCCTTCAGCCCGCCCTGCATTGCCTATGTAGACTGAGCTTGGGTACCCTTTGGTTGCCCTTTCGTGTTGTCTCTATGCTGCTCACACCTTCATTGAGTTCCTGGGCCTTGGCTATGTTCCTGCTTGCCTGAGATCGTCTAGTTCCTGATCACCAGTCCCCTGGTTCCCGTATCTGTTCCTGATCCGGTTGAGGTTGCTGTTTGTCGCTGTTTCCTGCTGCCAATCCCTGCTGCCGTTCCTGATCCGGTTGACCGTCTGGAGTGCTGGTTCCTGTCCTCCTCCTCAGCTGTGTTCCTGATCCTGAATCACCTGCAGTGTGCTAGTCCTCCATAGTCGCTCTGGCGACATTTCTATTCCTCTGTGTCTCCAGTACGCGGGTACTGGTTCGCTCCACATTCACCCGGCTGCTGTTGCACCAGTAAAGATATTGGTTTCCCAGTGCGCGGGTACTGGTTCGATCCACACGCACCCGGCTGTTGTTGCACCGGGTCAGACATTGCTATCCCAGTAGGCAGGTACTGGTTGCTCCACAAACAACCGGCTGCTGTCGCACCGGTAAGATGTTGATTACCCAGTATGTGGGTACTGGTTCGCTCCACTACACCGGCTGCTGTTGCAACGTATGAGAGATTGGTTTCCCCAGTATGCAGGTACTGGTACGCTCCACTAAACCGGCTGCTGTTGCACCGGATGTGAGATTGGTTTCTCCAGTACGTGGGTACTGGTTCGTTCCACTAACGACCAGCTGTTGTCGCACCGGTAGAGAGAGATTGATCACCCAGTACGCGGGTACTGGTTCGCTCCATGTTTTACTAATTCTGTCATGTCCTAGGCAGCTCTGGTGTTCCGTTGGTTCTCCAGTACGCGGGTACTGGTTGGCTCCTATACTTCTCGTTGGCTTGCCACATTATTCCATCTGCCTCTGCATGTCATCCATGTGACTGGTTTTTCCACCTAGCCAGTCACCGAGGCTTTAGTGGTTGCCACCCGCTCAGTATCAGGCTGCCTTGCCCGGTATATAGGTAAGGCCGGTAGAACCTACTCCTTTCTTTACCATCTTGGGTTGCCATACCCGGTATTGGCAAGGCCGGTAGAGCCTCTAAACTTGTTGTCAGCCTCAAGGCTGCCTTGCCTGGTATATTGGCAGGGCCGGTAGAGCCTTCACCTTTTCGTTATATCAATCTCCAGGCTGCCTTGTCCGGTATATTGGCAGGGCCGGTAGAGCCTGTATCGCTATTATCACTGCTTATGTTCTATGTCATTGCAATATATCTATGAATGTGTATGTTACCCAATGGGGTTGTCTTTAACTTTTCAATAAAGTTGTGTTTTTACCTAACTTTGTGTCTGAGAGTCTTAACAAACCGTGACATTCTGATTGCCCCGTACTGGCTTTGACAGGCTTGGTTTCCGGAGCTTCTGGATCTGTCACTGGAGGAGTCATTCCGTATCATGGTGCCCGTGATTGCTTGTTTTTCCTGTCAGTTAGCAAAGGGTGCTTCCCATTTGTTCAATATTCATAGGAAAATAGCTGCACCACGCGTTAGCGTGAAACGCGTGGACTATTGCATCTTTTGCACTGTATGAGACATGAGATTCTACCTCTGCTGTCCGTTAGATTCTTGATTGTTTTTTATGATTTTTTTTTACAATAAAGGATATACTTTTTATTTATTGTTTCTGAATGGGCTGGTGCAGCTATTTTCCTATGAATATTGTACATGTAATGGGTATAAGAAGAATACCCTAGCGAGCACATTTCACAAAGAGATCAAGTGTGACGCCTGAGAATTTTAACAGATATTAATTAACCTGCAGTTACTTTTTGAAGCACCGACGTTTTGTGTGTATCCTGTGCTTCCCATTTGTTGTCTGTGGTTAGCCCGCCCAGTATTGCCTATATAGACTGGGCTCCTGCACCCTTTCACTGCCCTTTCGTGGTGTTTCTATGCCAGTGCAACGCCTGTCTGTGGATTCCAGTGTACGTCCTTGGCCTGCCTGGCTTCTCTCCTGTTCCTGCGCCTGTGTACCGACCCGGATAGCCTGACTACTCTCCTGTATTGTTCCTGTGTACCGTTCCGGCCTGGCTGACGTTCCTGTTCCTGGATCCCAACTTGGCTGTGTTCCGCTTTGACTCTGGTCGCCTCGGCGACATTCTGACTTCCGGTGCCTTCCTGGTTTGGCACTGCTGCCTCTGTGATTGCACTGGTATTCAGTAGTTGGTTTGCTCCACTCAGTCACCAGTTGCTAGTGCTGCCTCCGTTATAGCACTGGCAGGGCCTTCGTGTTTGTCCAGTACGTGGTACTGGTTCACTCCACTCTGTCCTTCCAGTCGCAAGTGTTGCCTCCGTGATTGCGCTTGTATACCTTAGTTGGTTTGCTCCACTCAGACACCGGTTGCTCGTGCTGCCTCTGTTATAGCACGGGTAATGCCTCCATATTTGTCCAGTACGTGGTACTGGTTCGCTCCACTCTGTCCTTCCAGCCGCAAGTGTTGCCTCCATGACTGCGTTGGTATACAGTAATTGGTTTGCTCCACTCTGACATCAGTTGCTAGTGCTGCCTCCGTTATAGCACAGGTAGGGCCTCCGTGTTGCTCAGTTTATGGCACTGGTTCGCTCCACTCTGAACCTCCAGTCGCATGTGTTGCCTCCGTGAATGCGCTGGTATACTGTAGTTGGTTGCTCCACTCCATCTAACCAGCTTCTTTGCTGCCTCCATTACACCGTGTCGCACCAGTCATAGGCTGCCTTACCCGGTATTTGGTAAGGATGGTAGAGCCTCCTCAGTTCCTTGTTGTACCAGATTAGGCTGCCTTACCCGGTATTTTGTTAAGGCCGGTAGAGTCTCCTCAGTTCCTTGATGTACCAGGTTAGGCTGCCTTGCCCGGTATATTGGTGAGGCCGGTAGAGCCTCCTCAGTCCTACTGCACCATCTTCTAGGCTGCCTTAACCGGTATTTTGGTGAGGCCGGTAGAGCCTACATATGTCTACATTGTATGCTATATTACTTGAAACTGTCGTGTGTCTGTAACATATGTTGATGTTCAGGACCTGTGAGGGTTCTTTATTGTTTTTTTCAATAAAGCTGTGTTTTTATCTTAACTCTGTCTGTGAGTCAAACAAACTGTGACATTCCAGCTCCCTTGCCGTCCGGATGTTCTTCTACAGGGTTACCTGTGGATGGAGGATGTTCATCATCTAGTTTTGACGGCTTGGAAATTGAATCCTCAATACTGAAGAAGAGAGGTTTTTCTTCTGCTGTGGTAGCTACTATGCTTAGTGCCCACAAACCTGTTTCTTCGAAGGCCTACCATCGTGTCTGGTCGACCTTTCTCTCTTGGTGTGCTGATAGGGACCTTTGTCAGGAGTTTGATCTGCCTACGGTCCTGTCTTTCTTGCAGGACAGTGTGGATAAGGGCCTTAAGGTTCAGACTTCTGCTCTCTCTCTGTTTTCTTTCAGAAGCGCATTGCTATTCTTCCTGATGTCAAGGTTTTCTTCCAGGGTGTTGCTCATACTCGTCCTGTTTTCAAGACTCCCACTCCTCAATGGGATCTTAACTTGGTTTTGGGCATTTTTCAGCACCCTCCCTTTGAGTCCTTGGCTACTATTCCTCTAGGCCTGCTGACGTGGAAAATGTCCTTTCTCCTGGCGATCGTGTCTGTTCGCCATGTCATAGAGTTACATGCTCTGTCTTGTAGACCACTCTTTTTGGTGTTTCACAAACACGAGGAGGTGCTTCGCACTACACAGGAGTTTCTCTCGAAGGTGGTCTCTGAGTTCCACATTAATCAGGAGATTGTGGTGCCTTCTTTCTGCCCTGACCCTACCTCTGACAAGAAGAGGGATCTCCACTTGTTAGATGTGGTGCATTGTCTCAAGTTTTATGTACATCACACTGAGTCCATTAGACAGTCTGATGCTCTGTTCATCATTTCTGAGGGCCCCAGGGCAGGGACACCTGCATCCAAAGTGACTATTGCATCTTGGATCAAGTCCACTATTTGTGAGGCTTACGAGCTAAGGAAGAAGCCTGTTCCCTTTCGGGTCACGGCTCATTCTACTAGATCTATTGGGGCTTCTTGGGCTAACAAGAATCAGGTCTCCACTGATCAGTTGTGCAAGGCTGCCACTTGGTCGTCTGTGCACACCTTTTCGAAGCACTACCGTGTTGATGTGCTGCCATTGGCTGACGCCAGTTTTGGAAGGAAGATCCCAGAGGCAGTCTTGCCTGTCTAGGATCTTCTTTGGTGCTTCCTTCACTTTTGAGCCCTGTTTTGCTGTAGTTCAGTGTGCTGAGTAACAGTTCCTGGGGTGTTGTTACCTCTGTTCAGTGACCGTTGACACTACATCTGTTTTGTTGGGATATCTCTGATCTGATGCTCTAATGACTTTTTTTTTTTGGAGCCTTGTGTCTGGTCCTTGCCTTACTTCCCGCCTCTGGGAAACTCAATGGTTAGACATCCCAAAGTTACCAGTATCCTGTATTGGATGACAGAGAAAAGTCTTACCTGTTAAATCCTTTTCTCTTAGTCCAGGCTACTGGTCTCCCACCCTGTCAAGGGACCATGCCTGTGGCAGACCGTGGGGGTCCTTCGGGGTCATGCTCACAGTCTTCTTTCCCTTCTACTATCTAGTCAATAGTTAGTGTCTCAAATCTTACTGGAGCTGAATGGCTAGCTGCGGCCAAGGAGGGAAGGTAGGCTCCACCCCCTGCATTCACTTCTACTACTACTTAAAGGGGCTGATCACCTACCCAAAGTTACCAGTAAACAGTATGGACTAAGAGAAAAGGATTTAACAGGTAAGACTAAAATCCTCTTATTGCCAATAAAAAAAATGAATACATTAGGCCAACAAGTACTGTATAAGAACAGCAAGGCACTATGGAAGTTATATAATTATGTATATCCTGATGGATTGTGTAATTGCATTTTGCTTTGTGGTTATATAATAACATTACATGAGATAAGCCGAGTACCACTTGAAGAGCGGTACACCATAACATGAGAATTGTACAGCAATACACCAGTGCTTGTAACAATCAAGATAATATATCATGACATGAGACCAGCAGAACAATATGCCAGTGCTTGTAACAATCAAGGTAATACACCATAACATGAGACCAGCAGGATAATACGACAGTGCGTGTGTTACTGTACCTAGTTACCAGCGGTGCGCTCTGCCGCCGCTGGATCCAGACTCTCCAGGCTACAGTGGGTGTAGCATTCCTGGCATCCTGCTGTGGTCCTGGTCTGACCGCTGGTTGTGGTTCTCAATGTCACCCATGTCCACGGGCCGGGCTGTAGTACCTCTGCATCACGTTCTATGACGTGAGATTTGGGCGCATCGCCAAGATGCGTCATTTGCTATGTTGTGTCAATGGACACATTGATGCGTCAAATCATGGGCGCTAGGTGCCAAAATGTCGCAGACCTGTCTTTATGCCTTTTTCCCTGTGGCTCCTCCTTACCACTTCCTGCTATAGGGTTTAAAAGGGCAGACTGCAGATGCACCAGTCACCCTTGCATTGTTGTTCTAAACAGTCATGTTACCTTGGGCTCCGTTTATGACCTGGCAAGTCTTCCATCCATTCTGGTGCTGACCTGTGGCTCTGACTGACTATTCTTTGGCTGTTCTCTTGATAGTGGACACCCAACCTGGTGCAGACCTGTAGTTCTGGCTGACTACTAGAACTGTGTATGACCCGGCTTGTCTGACTACCCCCTCTGGTGCTGACTTGTGGCTCTGTCTGACTACTCTTATGTTTGGGTGTCTGCTTCTATAGGAGGAACAATCTAGTGCGGACCTGGGGCTCTGGTAGACTAGCACTACTGACTGCAGGCATCAGAGTTATTTCCACCTGACTGCAGGGGTGTGTCAGAGTTTATTCCTAACTGACTGCAGGCGTGAGTCAGAGTCTAGTCACAACTGACTGCAGGCATGAGTTGGTGATCCTTCCTTACTTCAGGCTTGAGTCAGTACGCATTATTCGGTGGTTCAAGTTCCTGGGTTCCTGTTCCTGCTTCTTTTCCTGGTTCCTGATGAGACTACCAGTGGCTAAGGCCTAGTCTCTAGCACTGTGGTTTAGCCTTGCATCCTATTATTCCTGATGGCAGGTTTGCTGGCTTGAACCCTTTGCCTGTTCTTTTGTATATATTATCTTTGTTTATTTTGTCAATAAAATTGCATTAACTATACCATACTGACTCCTGAACTTTTCTGGGTACAGTGACAGCGTGAAACAAGCATCTCAATATTCTTGAAACTTACATGAAATCAGCAAGCCAATACACAGTATTTGCAGGAGAAGTGTAAGGCGGTGCCTGCAATTGTGGGAGGAGCTGGAGGACTATTTAAACCCTCCAGCTCCTTACTTCCACCTCTTTGTGAGTCATGCATCAATTCGTAAGTATGTATTCCATCAGGTCAAAAGCATGTGTGGGTCTAAGACTGTATGTATATATTATCGTTTAAACCACTTTGTATAACTAATTGTTCAGTCACTTTATACATTGTCATATCTACAAGTATGGTGCAGGTCCTACATGCATTGCACAGCATTAGATGGTCCTTCTTTCAGCCGGCAGCTATGCTTATCGATATTGACTAGCTTATCGACATCTTTGACATGCAAGTTTCCGCATTGCATTCTGCTTTCCTGACATTACTAGTTACAGATTTTATGCTTTGTGCAACTTTTGCTTCCGGGACTATACCGCATCGCAAGGCACATCGCATTTCTTACATTAGTATATGCAGGTCGAACACATGTATCCTACTTGCATGACCCTGCATTTCTCTCAGTGGCCACTACATAACACATTTCAGTCTAAGGGTCATTATATCTCTCTACTAATCTCCACTTGCAGTTTATTCCCAGTAACTAGGGTATCACAGCTTGGGATTCAAATAGTGATTTTTCAGCACACCTCAATATTAGGAAATGTCATTTTAAATTGTTGCTTATCACAGAATATCGCTCTTTATATAAACATCATTGAGGATCACCATATCTAGTACTTGCTGTAGGTATGGCTTGATACTATTATCTGCCTTCCTCATGAAAATATAGCCTTAACTCAATTAAGTTTATTTAACCTACACCAGTCATTTTCTCTCCAGGTATCTGGCCATCCAGAAGCCTTTCCAAGGACCGGATATTATATTACATAGGTATGAAGTACATCTCACTTATATGATATCAGAATATTTTCCATTAAGGAATTTTGAACGCATACATTCTTCTCATGTCTATTTCAGTTCCAGACGTCCAAGGAATCTTAGGGTAGGTCTATGAAAAAATTTTTTTTTTTTTTTTTTTTTTTTATATGTTTTGTTTACAACAACTTTTCAGCATCCACACGGCACGACAAACCTCACTGCAAGTTCATACTCACGAATAGAGATGCATTTCCTAATAGTCAATCTGAGCATAACTAACTTCAGTCATCAACACCTCTACGTAGAGGTAACAAAAAACCCCAATATATATACACCATTTATATCTACAATTCATTACCTTATATGTAAGTCCCTATCGCTTTATAGGTCCACTCATACTAGCACCTAGGCACTAAGTTCAGACCTTTTCATCTAGTATCCATCTTACCTTACCTTACCTAGTCGCACCTTACCTCACAGCTGAGGCCCAATGTCACTGACACCTCTCCTCATAGCTGAGGCCCAATGTCACTGACACCTCTGCTTATAGCTGAGGCCGAAGGTCACTTACACCTTACCTCATAGCTGAGGCCGAAGGTCACTCACACCTTACCTCTTTACGGAGGTCGAAGGTCATTCACTCCTTACCTCATCGTAGAACCACTGCTCGCGCAACACTATAATCAAGGCAGATTACATTATTTACTATTACGTCCATGACAGATTCAACTAGACTTCAATCAGGTATAAGGCTAACACAACCGTTCTTCACAAGACCAGGGGTCATACCTAACCTTCAGAGGTTAAGGTTGCGTTGCCTTCCCCAGTACAAGGATCTTGTTATGGTACAACATAGAATGTAGATGTCACATCAACCAATCTGAGGCTTGGGGACACAGTGCACACCACTTCATATGAGAGCCACAGGATATATAGCTCCTCTGACAAGGTCAGGCTGGATCCATTTGATTAGGAGCAGCACACAAAACACTGCTACCTTTGCCTCAGTAAGGACATTACTCGTCTACTATCAGCTTAACACAGCACGCACTATGGCTCCATGACGAGGATATCATCATTATTTTAGGATTCCAATACCTATCTATTAACCTATCAACTTTTATCAGCACTAATTCCTAACTCCACCAGGGCATGCTAAACCAGTCATTGGGCTTCACCCAGGCATGATCACATACGAACCAAGCACGATCAGTTGGAAGAGTAAGCTTATGTATTAAAAAAAACAAAAAAAACAAAATAAAAGCAATTTTTAAATGTGTAACTCTGGTGTTATGTCTCATAGAATCAAACAAACCATGGAAGATTCTGCCGCCCAGGGTCCATCAGACTCAGATCACTCCGAAGTGGTTCCTACCATTCAAAAGAAACCCTCCTCCGGCACCACAGGCTCGGCTTACAGGGCCTGGACAGTGGCCAAACTGACCAATCAACTCTCTAGACAGGGTATCCCTTATCCTGCCTTGGCAAGAAAAGCCGAGCTATATCTCTTGCTTTGCGATAACTCGATCACCACTCCCATACCACCTTCTTCAGGCCCCTCTTTGGCAGCATCTCCTCCTCTTTTTCAGGCCCCATCACCTGTGACCTCACACCTTCCAGCATGTAATCCAGAAATTAATCGATTTTAACCTTGGCTCGAACATCCAATCTAGGCTTTCCAACCAAGAGACGAGCTATGTGAATATCACTACACCACACTTGATTTCCACTCCGATAGATAACTCAGGTACCAATACATTGCCCCCACGGATCACACCAATTCACATGATACCTCAACACTTATGCAGGGACATACTGGAAGGAAACTAGGGGAATCTTGTAGCTCTCTTCCTGGCTTTCCAGGATGTTGCCAAAAATAAAACAGTTGTGACAAAGTTTCACATTTGCTAGTCTAACTCACATACTGCCCACTTATGCCCCAGTGCTTCAGGGACTGGAAGTACTGAAATTCCTTCCACTAGCAGCACGCAGGCTTACACATCCTCTTTCCCTCAACCGACACTTCCTGCCAAAGATAAGCTTGGTAGAACCATTCACTATATTGGTAATTCACCAAAATGTAATAATTTTAATTCCAAGGGGTGCTTCTACAGCACATGTAAGATGCTTCATCAGTGCATTCTATCCTGCAAATCACATCCCAAGGAAATTTTCAGGTAATAAATGACTAAGCTTCTTAAACATGTCAAAATTTCGGTCTCTTCTTTCATGTCACCCAGATACGGCAGTCACTAATTACCTTATTACAGGATTTTCTTCAGGCTTTAACACAGGCATTAATTACCTACTACCCGGACACTTCTATAGAATGCCCCAACCTGAGATCTGCCATTTCAGCTCCCAAGATAGTGGACTAACTCCTCAAACAAGAAATTCAGAAAGGTTTCATCATAGGCCCCTTTTCTTCTCCTCCATTCCCAGTTTGGAGGGTAAATCCCATAGGGATTGCCACAAAAAAGTTAAATCCACACAAACATAGACTTATAATTGATTTGTCAGCCCCACAGGGCTTGACCCAACCAAGCATTAATTCCCTAGTTCCATCGGAAGAAATGTCCTTGGAATACCCAAGAGTAGATGATGCTATTATTCACATTCTCCAATATGGTCAGGATTGTTGGTTATCCAAGACAGACATATCAGGTGCTTTCAAACTTTTACCAAATAGATCATTCCCTTTGGCATTTGCATGTCATGCGATGGTGGGAAGATTACTACTTCATCACAAGATTAGTGTTTGGGTCGAAAAGCAGTCCAAAAATCTTCGAACATTTTGCTGACTCTCTGGCTCGGTTGTTTTTCAGTACCTGCAAATGTCCAACGGTTATCCATTATCTAGACAATTTCTTGTTAATTGAACCAACACACCAGGTTCCCTCCAGCCTCTCAAATGTTTTAAGTCTTTTCAAAGAATTAGACATTCCTACTGCCAAGCATAAGACACATGGCCCTTCACATAGAATGGAGTTCTTGGGGATCACCCTAGATACCACAATTATGGAGGCTAGGCTTCCAGATGATGACAAAGTCTTCAGAATCAAGCATATGGTACATCAATTTGCTAACAAACATTCATGTTACATCTCGGAGCTCCAGTCATTACTGGGACATTTAAATTTTGTAACTAGGATTCTTCAACAAGGCAGATCCTTTATCTCCCACCTTTTGAAACTGTTATCTGGACACATGCATACACTGGTAATTCTAACTGACAATACAGCCAGGTCAGACTTGGCTAAGTGGGACATATTCCTTACAAACTGGAATGGATGACCTATGTTTCCTCCACCAGTGTCAAACAACTTCACACAAGTTTTTACTGATGCATTGGCTGATCACTGTTTAGTGGCCATTTCAGCCAATGAGTGGTTTGGTGACGAATGTCCAATAGAAGCGTCAGACATTACTAAATTTTACAAAACATCCACTATGTTCAGGTTGTACCCAGTGGTGGCCGCAACTTCATTATGGGGTCATGAATGGTCTGTACATCAAATTCAATTTAATACAGATAACCAAGCTCTCGCTCGCATGATCACGTAAGGCAGGTCCCCCAACACGCACATCATGATGTTCCTAAGAAAATTAGTCTTCCTTTCGCTCAAATTCAAATTCCATATCACCTGTACCTTCATAACAGGCCAACAAAATAAAGAATCTGACCTCCTTTCTCATTTCAAATTCCAACAGTTCTTCCAACTTAATCCACATACTACTTTTCACAGATGATCACCTCAAACCTTCCCAGAACTCATCATGCCCTGAATCACCATGTCAGGAAATCAGAAGAATTCATTAACAAGGCCCTTGCCCCCAACACATCAGGAATTACTCCAGAGCTTGGGATATTTTCAATAAATTCAACATTTCAATCAAATCGATTCAACCTTATAGTATCTCTAATATTTTAGCTTTTGCTTCTTTTTGTTCTACTGACCTTGGGTTTACTTTAAAAACCATTAAACTATACCTGGCTGGGATCCAACACCACCTAAGTTATGTACCACTTCACCCTTTTCCATCTTTTCATTTTACAAAACCAAACTGTTTCTGAAGGGGTTGGCCAAATCTGGTATTCTGCCTCAGAACCAATGCCTTCCTATAGACGGTACATTCTTTAAGAAACTGGCCAATTTATTGCTCACACAACCTTTTGATATTCTCTCTAACCACGTCATTTTAGCAGCTATCCAATTATCTTATCTTTCTTTGGTTTTCTTAGACCCAGCAAATTCACCGTTTCGGGGATACATTTGTCTTTCTTGAGCTTGGGTCATATTTCTTTCTCTAACAACTCTCATTATTTTTCTTAGTCACTCAAAGACCGATCAACTAGCACGAGGCATGCACATTAATTATCACACCACTCATGATGCATGGTGTCCGGTTATTGCCCTTCAATCACTTCTATCTCTATTGCACAACAAACCACCTACTTTCCCACTATTGCCCATGCATGGGAACCCACTGACCACCTCTGTATTCATACAGCACATCTGTTGGCTTCTATCCCGGATGGGTCTAGATGCTCCTCTTTACTCAGGTCATTCCTTTCGAAATAGAGGCTGCCACGACAGAGTCCAAGCAACAAGTTCCACCCTACATAATACAAAGGTTAGGCCAGTAGAAGTCTAGTTGCTTTTTAAGATATGTTCACAATCCGGTGCTCGAAATGAAAATTGCGCAACAATCACTATTAAAATGAATACTCCTTGTACTTCTTTTGTCAAAAGTTCAATAAAGCCATTTATGGTTGACTTTTTGCCTCATTTCAGGTTTGCTAACAGTCCGCCCCACCTGCTCATGCAGGTTGAGGGAATATGGCACAATTCAGTCACTATCATACTCAAAGCTGTAAGCTTGGACCACAAGTGTAAGGCGCTGCTGCAATTGTGGGAGGAGCTGGAGTACTATTTAAACCCTCCTGCCTCTTTGTTGTGGGTCATTCCCTACACAGATGCCTCCTCTGTTTTACATACACTTTTATTGGTGAACCCTCATTTCAAGTTTGCTAACAGTCCGCCCCACCTGCTCACGCAGGTCTAGGGAATATGGCACAATTCAATCCCTATCATACTCAACTCTGTAAGCTTGGACCCCAATGCACAATTGCACAAGAGCAACAGCTCAATAAGCACATATGCCATTATAATAGACCAACAGAATAGTACATGAGATCATGATGGCACTACATAAGAACTGTATTTGTATAATAACCTGCTGATTTTGTATAATAGGTACCTTCCGCTCTAGTTCATACCCTGAAAGTTCCAGCTTCTATAATAATATCAAATAAGTCTGAGTGCCATCACTGATATTAGAGTTGACATGAGCAAGCTTGCCCAATCTTCCAACACAACCTGGAAGTTCAGAGAACATGAAGTTTTGAGTGTAGAGAATGAAGGCTGCAAGTACCTTCTGATCATCTATGTTGATCATCTGTTGCGATGGATATGTGATCAGTAGAAGAAGGATATGGATGTGATCAGGATGATCCTGATGTCCTCCAAGCAAGGCCTGAAAACAGCAAAGCAAAAGAACAGTGCAGTGGGGAATGGCAACCCTACCTCTGATATGAACTTAACTGTGCATGAAGCCAAGCCCGTATTAGATACAAACTTGGCACTCGGGGGGTTAAATATCAAGTTTGCCAGGTCTCAGCAGGTGATAGCAGTTTTAGTATATGGGGGAAAAATTCATACATAGACAAACTGTGTATATGCATATTTTTTCTCAATGGAATTAGTAGGATTAATATATTGTCTGTTGTACGCTATGACAGAATGATAAACATTTTTCGCAGTGAGTCAGTGGAACTCACTGTATCAGATATGATTCTCAGATATGATGCCAAGACCTGAAAATGCATTTTGCTGTCTGTAATACCAAAATCTTTGTTTTATGAACCCATTCTTCGACCTGCCATATTTTAAACACTTAAAGGCGGTGCTTAGTAAATGAACTCCAGTGACTATCATCATAAACCAGGAGAAACACTTGGCAATATGCAAGAACAATTCGAGGGCAAAACAACTGCACCAAAGGGGGAACATACAAAGTCCAACTGATTTTAAGTAGACCTGTCACCTTAAAGGAGCAATAAAGTATATACATATGCTGCATACATTTCTGATTGTGGTCACAGGCTGTTCTGTCCCTATCACTATGGAGAGCCTCACTGCTTGAAACTCTCACACAAAGTACATTATAACAATAAATGTGCCTTTTAGACACCAGTTGGCTCTGTTGCTTAACCCAGTGAGAACCAGAGGGGTGTCTAACACATATAAAACCAATGTATTGCCCATCTTGTAGTTCCTAAGGTTTTGCAAATATATGTTTGAGCTATATTAATTTTTTTAATTAAATCTTTCTCAGTGGCAGTAGCCTTAGATTACTGAGCAGAAAAAGCCCTAAAACATTTTTTCCCTGGAACAACTGTTCTGTTCCTTAAAGACAAATTTAGCTTGATTTACAGAGAATTAAGGGTACTATCCAAATGTTGGAGTAAAAAATGCCGGTAGGACAAAGTGGATACCGACCGACAAAAGAAAATGTCTAAGTTGGTATTCAAATGTCCTTCCGACATTAAGCACGGACGTGGAACACAAAACTGGCGTTGTGTCCAAAAGTCTGTTTTCTGCAATAAGTTCCCAAAACGCCACTAAATAACGGCAGTTTTGGAACTTCAAAGGAAAAAAACTAATGATTGGTGCCTGACATACTGTCAAGCATCTATCGTTACCTAATCATTGTTACACTTACCTGTCATTCACTGTCTGTCTCTTTCTATCTCCATTCTTTCTTCTTTCTTCTCCTGTATCTTGTCTTCTTGCTGTTTAAAAAAAAAAAAGGTATAAGTTAAAAGCATACAAATGCAGCACACTAATAAATAGTTTAACCCCTTGAGTGCCAGAGGGGTACGCAATGCAAAGCAATGCGTTGCGTACCTCTCTGGGGCTCAAAGGGTTAAATTATGCAGTAGTGTGCGGTTGTTAAAATATAAATGCCCCATGCATATTTAACGTTTCTAAGTTATGCCAAGAAAATCGTATTCGCATAAGTAGAATTGCCAAAATGATACTTAACTTTCATATAAGTTGTAGCTGTCTCCACCGCTTTGTGAGGCCTCTGAGGCAGCGGCGTAGACAGAATAATGTGCCACATCCCCCTCTCCATGTCCACTGGGCGATGCCCCCTCTGGTCTAAGAGAATTAGAATTGAGACTGCCCTTATCTATGGGCAGTCTTACTTCGAATTCTCTCACAGCCATTGGCTGGGATATGATTACGCACCTCCCAGCCAATCAAATTAAAGCACAGCCACTCAAAGCTGAATGGCTGGGAGGTGAGTAAGCATATCCCAGCCAATGGCTGTGAGAGAATTCAAAGTAAGACTGCCCGTATATAAGGGCAGTCTCAATTCTAATTCCCTCAGACCGGAGCAGGCATCAGCCTGTGGACATGAAGGGGGGATGGGGGGGGGCGCATTATTCTACAACTTATTTGAATGCTAAGTATCATTTTGGCAATTTTACTTATGGGAATACAATTTTCTTGGCATAACTTTAAAACATTTAATATGCTTGGGGGCATTTATATTTTAACAACTGAGTAATTGAACCCTTTGTGCCCCAGAGAGGTACGCAACGCATTGATTTTGTAATGCTTTGCATACCCCTCTGGCACTCAAGGGGTTAAACTATGTATTAGTGTGGCACATATGTATGCTTTTAACTTATACTTTGTTTTTGTTTTTTTACAGCAAGAAGACAGAAGACGGAAGAGACAAGAGAAGACGGAAGAGGACCTGGATGCTGAGGTCTCTGCTGGACATCAGGATTAATGGTAGTTGTTACTTGTAATGCGATGTTTTTTACTTAGTCGGGTTAACCCTATGAATGCCGGCAGGGTAATTATACCCTTCTGGCACTCATAGGGTTAATTCTACTAATGTCTGACACATATTTTATACTTTGGATGTATTGATATGGGTCTTAGAGCCTCATATGAACACATCCACTGAGGACTTCAGTTTTTTAATGCAAGTGTCTGTGTCCGCTATTTAAACAGGAGATAAGTTACTCAAGTTAAAAAAAAAAAAAAAAAAAAAATAATAGGTGTTAACTTTCCTGTGATAACTTGAGTCCCTTATCGCCTGTTCCCTTATCGCCTGAATTGCTGTTTACAGTGTTTTCATCCTTTTAAATGGATGAAAACACCTCTTAACTTTATCATACTACGGCTCTTTTTTTTTTTTTTTTTTTGCCGGTATTTTTTCATAGCACAGACTTTTGGATAGCTTACTGTGCTGGAAAAAATGCTGTCGGCATAAAAAACAGCCGTCTCCAACATTTGGATCAAGGCCTAAATATGTACATGTTATACTAGCTTTTTTTTCTACATTTTTTTTTATATTTTAGAAACTTGCCTTTGTGTGCGAGAAGGGTACGTAACGTATTGCTTTGCAATGGGTTGAGTACCCCTCTGGCAGTCAAAGGGTTACATTTCCTCAAGCAAAATGGGCAGAAAAAGAGAGATAACTGACTGAAAATTCAAAATTTGTAAAAAGTCTTTCAGAGGGATGCAGCACTCTTGAAATTGCTAATATATTGGGGCGTGATCACAGAACCATCAAACGTTTTGTTGCAAATAGTCAACAGGGTCGCAAGAAACGTGTTGAAAAAAAAAAAAGACACAAATTAGCTGCCAGAGATTTAAGAAGAATCAAACATGAAGCTACCAGGAAGCCATTATCCTCCAGTGCTGTCATATTCCATAACTGCAACCTACCTGGATTGTCCAGAAGTACTAGGTGTTCAGTGGTCAGAGACATGGCCACGGTAAGGAACACTGAAACCCGACCACCACTGAACAAGACACATAAATTGAAACATCAAGACTGGGCCAAGAAATATCTGAAGACAGATTTTTCAAAGGTTTTATGGACTGATGAGAGTGACCCTCGACAGTCCAGATGGATGGGCCCGTGGCTGAATCTGTAATGGGCACAGAGCTCCACTTTGACTCAGATGCCAGCAAGGTGGAGGAGGGGTACTGGTATGGGCTGGTATTATCAAAGATGAGCTAGTTGGACCTTTTCGGTTGAAGATGAACTCAAAATCAACTCCCAAACCTACTGCCAGTTTTTAGAAGGCACTTTCTTCAAGTAGTGGTACAGGAAAAGGTCTGCATCTTTCAAGAAGACCATGATTTTCATGCAGTGCAATACTCCATTGCATGCATCAAAGTACTCCACTGGATCGCTAGCCAGTAAAGGCCTTAAATATGATAAAATAATGACATGGTCCCATTCCTCATCTGGCCTAAACCCTACTGAGAATTTTTGGGCTCTTCTTAAATGGCAGATTTATGCTGAAGGAAAACAGTACACCTCTCTGAGCAGTGTCTGGGAGGCTGTGATTGCTGCTGCACAAAAAGTTGATTGTCAACAGATCAAGAAACTAACAGACTCCATGAATGGAAGGCTTATGACTGTTATTGAAAAGAAGGGTGGCTATAATGGTCACTGATTTTTTTTTTTTTATTTTTTTTTTGGGTGGGAGATGTCACAAATGTTTGTTTGTAAATTTGGAGTTGTTTGTTTAGTATTATCACTTTAATAGATGAAAATAAACATGTAAAATGGGAAAATTATAATTTTTTATTTAGTTGTATAATAATTCTGCACACTAATATTTGCCCAATACTTGTGCACACATTCTCCTAAGAAAGCAAAAACATCACATTTTACTTTCTTAAATATTCAGGTTTAAGGTTTCTTAACATTTTGTATTGACGGAGAGCACTGTAGTTGTTCAATACTAAAATGAATTCTCAAAAATACAACTTACCTAATAAGTGTGCACACATCGTAAAGCTGAAATAGTAAACAATTCCAAATAACAAGGACTACTCTCACCAAAAAGCTAAGAAGATTAGAATGTGAGGCGTACTTCAGAGAAAATACAATACAGGTCTAAGAGGTCACTCTCAAAATTCTGGAAAGCCTGTATATTTTTCCCTTGGCACTCCTCCTTATATCATATCACCACAAACATTCTTACACTTCTTTCTAAGAAGGGTTCAGTAGGAGGTGTCTGGAGTACTTGGGGCCTTCATCAAAGAATCATGTCTGTTTCTTTGGACCTGATATGCGATACTAATTACAGGTTGACGTTAGGAAGCAAATCCACACAGAACTGATTCATGGAGTCCTATGTTCAAAACAAAAGTGTATTCATTCTAACCAAATGCACTATGGGTAAAAATTCAATACGCCGGAACCCTTTGAGTACCAGAGGGGTGCGCCACACATTGCTTAGCAATGCATGGTTGCATACCCCTGTCATTCAGATGTCCAGTCAGTCAACCTTATACCCCATTACCATGTGGCTGTTCAAGAACATCTGCAGCTTAAAGGGGAGCCCAGCTAACAAACCATTGTAAACTCAGTACCAGAATCAGAATGTACTCCATCAGCTGTTCCAAGCAGGGCTGGATTTATATCCTAGTTGCCTCTAGGCAAGGCACTCTAGGTCCCTTAGCCCTGCCCCCAGTCCCATCAATGTTTGTTTGTCACAGAAAAAAAAAAAAAACTTAACCCCTTGGTTGCCACAGAGATTGCATTGTTGATGATGGCATCATTGATGAAGGTGTAGCAGGTGAACAAACTGCTGCATCTGACAGTGAGATAGACAAGCACGAAAACACCTGTCCTCAAAGTAGTAGCAAACTTTGCGAAAGTAAAAGTAAAAAGACATCATCGTCCTCTTCTTCAGATACAGATGAATCTGAGAGTGAGAGAGATGATGATATGGCCAGAAAGTTAGCTGAAAAGCAAAGGCTCCTTCTTTTACCACTGAAAAGGAGCACTGTGCCTGTTTATAAATTGTTTTGGAAAACCATTGAAAACGCTGACCCTGTACAAGCAAAGATGCCTAAAAAGTCATCCAAGCCCCACTCAGCCACACACACTTGTGTTGAGTAACCAGTAGCAACAACACAGGTTAATAGCATCCACAACCTTAGCTATGATTGCCTCTACTGCTGTTGTGAGTGCTGCAACTTTGACACCTAGTAGTAGTAGTAGTAGTAGTAGTAGTAGTAGTAGTAGTAGCAGCAGTAGAATTGCCCCAGTAATAGTATCAGCCTGTCAGGGACCCCACAGTCCATGAAGTCCACAGTATGGAGATATTTCATTTCACTCAGGATTCAAAAGATTGCTATATGTTGTCTGTGCAAAAAAAGCACACAAGCAGGGGGGAAAGTAGGCTTGCACATAGGCATCTCCTCAATGAGATCCCACCTGAAGCACAACCACAGGTCTGACTGGGAGATACACCATCAACAAGTCAGAGGGGCTCTGAGGTACATAACAGAAATGCTGTTGTGTCAGAGAGTGTGCCAAGATTTTCTTCAACTGCTGCAGAGAAGTGTGAGTTTGTTTTTGGAGATGACAAAAGTCACATACCGCCACCACCCCTACAACCTCCACAATTCATTTAATTAAATCAATACATTTGCACAGTTCTTCTACTATGTACTACCATTCCACACTTACTAAGTACATAGAAAGAAGTCAAAACCTGCACAAATATAGTTCAAAAGTATGCTATGGAATAGTAAACTTGCCAAAATGTTGGCGGTTGTCATGCTGCCCTCTTCTTTTGATGAAAACAGAGGTTTTAAAGAACTGATGCACCCTGCTGGAATATCCCGAGCAGCAGTTATTTTTCAAGGATGGTTGTGCCGTTGTTATTTAAAGGGATAATAATGTTTCATAATAAAAGGAGCTCTAATTGATCATCATAGTATTTGGACTTTGGAGAGTGTTATTTCAATACTGTCAGAGTTATAGTTTAAGAGTAATTCAATGACAAAGTGTCCCCCTCCCGCCCCTTTTACTGATGTAACACTGCTCAGCCAGAGAAGAAGGGAGGTGCCCAGGTAGACTGCAGAGAGGGACAATCTTCAATTAAGATAAGGGAAAAACCTGAAAAGCTTGTCAAGGGAGGCAGGGCTTTCATTGTTCTGATAGAATATTGTTCCTTGCTGTTATCTGTCTGGTCTATGGACTGCATTCCACATCTGAGAAGAGATGGCTTACACTAGGTAAAAGGGGCGGGGAGGGGGAAACTTGGCTTGTGAATATCTCTCAAACCATAAGGGTTTGAGAGATAAGACTTATATCGTTCTTGTTTTTTTAATGCCTACAAAATAAAATAAAGATAAACGAAGTATTACTATCCCTTTAAGCAGGAAGTTATTGTGGGCAAATGATAAAGGCACTCTGCCTGCTAAAAATTTTTTCAAGGCATAAGTTGTCGTAGGACTCACAGCTTTGACTTTCACCTATTCATTTCTCCACTGCAGCCCTCTGAAAAAAATATTGTGGTGAGAAATGTTGCAGTCAAAGGAAATATATGCAAAAAATGTATTGGCAGTGGTAAAAAGGAGAGAACTTCTGTGAAAAAGCAAACATTTTTTTTTTTTTTTTTTTTTTTTTTTTTTTTTTGGGGGGAAAGGTCATGCAGGAGATTTTTCTGACTTTTCGCCCACCCCTATTTGTATGCTGAACCATTGTCCAGGGAGATTTCAGTCTCACAAAGCTGTTAGTGGACTTGGAGAACTCATGTTTAAAGAAGGATGTCATTTGTGGCATATATCTACTAAGTGGCTACATAAATATAAATAGTGCCTAGGGGACTTGGGAAAGAAATTTCTACCTTTTCTAGGGATGACAAAGCTTTCATGACTAAATAGAATTACATACTTTCTGAGTGTATCATGACATTGATGCAGCTTATAATGGAATATAGAGAAATACAAAGACGGGATTGAGGAACTCATAACTGAGTTACAGAATAAGATGAAGGTTACTGAAAATAAGCCACTGTTAAATTAAATGGATACCAGATTGAAGTCCAGGATGGACAAATATGACAGGGATTTAAAACCTTCAAATCCAAAAAGTTTATGAGAGCTCAAGACGATTATGATTTTGGGATGGTTTATGGTACAAGTAGATAACTAGGAAATAGAAAGAAAATCAGACAGGGGTAAAAACAAAGCTAGCCAAAAAAACCGCAAAAGTACCGTTAACAAATTATTCATAATTGTTACAATATGGTAATACCAGTGTAAAAGCCCGTGTACACGGGCTAAGGTCTGTGAGATATTAACCCTTTGAGTGCCGGAGGGGTGCGCAACACATTGCACTCAAAGGGTTAAAATGTCGGTCCTGCTCTGCTTACTGCCGTCACTCACGCGATGCGCTGTAGAGACTGCCCGAATGCACAGAATGCTCCCAGCATTCTGAGCGTTTGAGCAGTCTCTACTGTGCATGACGGCTTCTGACAAACATCATAGCAAATTATTATATAGGATATGCTAACTGCGGTATCCATGCAATGACAGTGATGTTTAAAATGCTAATTATGTTTTTCAGTGACATTTCATATACTAAAGAAACCTTTTCAGTGACGTGTCTTATGCTAATTAAGGTTTTCAGTGATGTGTCATATGCTAATGAAGCTGCTATAACAGGGAATTATCAATTTTACTTTTCCCACAGATAAAGGTGTGAATTTTTCTTAACCAAAATTTCAGCAGATGTATAGTTTAACGTAACACATAGGCAATTTTGAATAAAATATTCAGATATGTAAATAAAATTGGTGGTGATAGGTCCACTTTGAAGCTTTAATACCTGGACAGTCCTCATGTTCAGAAGGAGAGATATCAGACAGCGATATCTCAGAGTGTCTTTTTTTTAGAAAACCCGATTGCATAAGAGATATCGGATATGGAAACATCAGGAGGGAGTGTAAGTGGGAGCAGCCAGTCAAGAAAGAGGAAACAGATAGCAAGCAAGAGGGTACTTGAAAAATTTAGACTTTTAGCTAATGTGATTAATTAATCTAAGGTGACTATAACAGAACAAGAACAGATAGTGAAAGGAAAGGTGTTGTCATCATTTGTGCCTACACAACATGTTAGGCTGTTTGCTACTATAGTAGACTAGTGAGGTTTCCTACAGGGAGCATATGAAGAAAGGCACTAGGATGTTAAGGTACCAAATGAGGTAAAGAGACAGATGAACAGATAAATGATCCTGTAGATTTTGTTGATGCAGCAAATGTTACAGATTTGAAAGATCTGGAGAGCCCATGAGATTTTCAGGAGCTGAAGTAAGGGTAGACGGCCATTTATAGATCTGTTCCAAAGAAGGGTGGAGGAGGATCTCAAAGCTCTTCAGACTGACCCAGCACAGCGTATAGTCTATTATTATGTTAAATAATAGATTGGGGCGGCAAAATAGGAGTATTACGGCTTAAAGAGGTAGAATATCTAAAAGTGTAAAATCTGTTTGTCACTACTTTACATTTTCTTTCCAAGATGCTAGTAATTCCCTTAGGACAAAACATAGTATCTGGTATTGGGTGACTGGGGGGAGATGTTGTCAGAATATTTGGATTGTATTGTGCAGCCTTTATTGCTGCAGTTGCTATCCTTTAAGGATATCAGAGATGTATCATATACCTTGGAGACTATGCAATAGAAAATGTATGCATGTTGTACAGTGGATGTTATATGTCCATTGTGGTAAAGGGACCCCGCTCTAGACTAGGGCCACTCCACCATGGGTTCTTTCCAGAAATGAGGCTGAGGATATAAAATTAAGATTTATGAGCCATGGCTGTGATAAGAGGATTACAGAACAGACCTGCCTTCCACAGGTAGTCACAGAACCACACATACACATAAAGGCAGATATACTAAATAAAAGTGGTGCAGTTCTAGAGCAAACCAACTGCACCACAGAGAACACATAAACATTCCAATTTATTAAAAATGTAACTCTTTAAATACAAAACAAGTATTTCCAAAGCGTTGGATACTTCTCTAGCCATCTAGGGCTTACAAACCTCAAATAAATCAGAAGAAAGTTGGCAAATTTGTATCTTATGCTGCAGCTGGTTTATCCCGGAGCCTCTTAGCATTAAGAAAGGAAGACGCATGGGAAGCAAGTTTAACAGATGGTTTATTGCTTCTTCTATTGTATCAGCTTCATAAATGATAGTCAACAAGAAACTGGGAAGCACATATGTGGGTAGAGAGGGGAATAACTGACATATTACATGTTACAATAGTAGCGATCTTCAACTTTGAAGAAGCGCTAGTATTGTAGCATGTAATGTATCAGTTATTCCCCCTCTCCCTATGTATGTGCTTCCACATTCCTTATTGACTATACATTGTGACATGGGTACTCACATATCAACGTAGGGGAGGATTTCCAATGCAGCACACACCAGTGTCCCACATTGGCTGAACAGGAGCTCTGAAGACACCAAGGGTGAGTAAGAGATGATTGTAGCTTCATGTTGTTAGTTGTTTCATCCTCTGGCCACAATGAGCTCAGTACCAACACAAGGGCTTGATGTACAGTTGAATATCACAGTAACTTTCCCTAGAACTTTTTGATACAAATAATCAATCACTACTCACAAGTAGTAGTCCCCTGGCTATGTGCGCTATAGCTGGTGTATGGCAACAGAGGATATGCACCTGCCTCTGTTCAGGCTTTCACAGTCTCTGCTCCAGAGATCCCAGACTCCTCCGGGCGTGATCAGTGACAGATCCAAAGAGTAGGAGATCAATAGTTCGAGTAAAATTTATTTTGACATAAAAAATAATAAATACTAACACCAGCACGTTTCTGGATACAGCTATCCTTTCATCAGGGTGTCAGGCTCTATAGTGGCCTTTTGTATCAAAAAGTGCCCCTTTTGTCCTATTGTTCATTTTCCTGTGTTTCCCTTCTTTTTTGAAGGTTGAATCCTGGGGAGCAGAGCAATATCCCCCACTTGCCTATCTGCCACAAGTAACATCTTCATGGCCATATATAAATGTGAGTGCAATAATTTCAGTTCATATGCTTCTATAAGTTCCAAGAAGGCTTAACCCTATGAGCGCCTCCTCTTTTCTTCTCTTTTCCCTAGAACTGCACCACATTTCTTTAGTACATTAGCTTCACTGTCTGCCACCTCAGTTGTTACCCTGTGAACCATTACATTTGGTCTGTGGAATGCTTGTATTTCTTCAGGGAACCCTGGAGTTACACAGAATACATTCTGAGGACACTGGGGTGAATGTACTAATTCATCAGTATAGCCCCACTGGCTTTAGTGTCTAATGCCGGGGCTGCACTCAAGAGTATGGACTGCAGCCTATGATCGCTATACTGCATACGGGTGGACACATTGCACTAGCGTTGGACTTTAATGCTAGCAAGCCCTGCCCACCAGCCACTTAGCATGACAGGTAAATGGCGTACACTAATGCCATTTATTCTACATTTTGCTTAGTGCATTGACCTAACAAGTAGTAGAAGAAGGAACATGCCAAATGCTCAGAGACTACCCCTTCTCCTCCTCTTAGTGGAGGGAAGATTTAGTGCATATATATTTTAGTAACCTGATGTTAGGCAGGAGTAGAGACAGAACGCAGATTCCAGAGCCTGTTATTGTGTGTAACCAGCAGATACATTTGTCCCACTGCCCTAGAGAACCAAAAGCTCCATAGTGCATAAAAGAATAGAATTGCAGTTATGGAGGAAATCAACTGAACCATAGGGGAGAAATTGCCCACTCTTTTAAATGGTGCTTTTAACCCCTTGAATGCTAGAGTTGTCTCCAATGCATTGCGGTGCAACATGTTGGACACCTCTCTAGCAATCAATGGTTTAAAAAGTCCCTTTTAAATCATTGGGAATTTGTATTTGCCGCCTATGGAACAGTTGGTTTGCTGCAGTATTGTAACTCTATTCTTTTGTACACACGGCCCAGTGTTCCACACACAAGGAACTGCACACTGTCCATGGTGCTGAAAATACAGAAATACCAACTCCCACTAAACACCCAATTCCTGGCATAAACACACCCCACATACAAGCTTAGCTCAAGGAAAACTACACCAAAACATGAAACTGGTTGATATACATTTAAATATTATGTACTTGTGTAAATGATCCTTTTCAGAGAATGTTGTTTGTGCTATCTATATTGAGAGAGGATACTAAAGCCAGTTAATTAATTGTGATTAATGCCCACTGCTGTTGCATTCAGATAGGTTATCTTATCTCAGCCTATTACAGGACAATAAATGGAAACCCTGAAAAGGCAGGAATGTCTGCTCCCTCAGAGCATACAAAAGACTACATTTTAGGCCTAAAAAAAAAGAGAGCTAATTTTTACAGATACTAGAATGAAGAAAATGGTACTTAAAGGGATAGTAATGTCTCATAATAAAAGCAGCTCTAATTAATCATCATAGTATTTGGACTTTGGAGAGTGTTATATCAATTCTGTCAGAGTTATAGTTCAAGAGTAATTCAATGACAAAGTATCCCCCTCCCACCCCTTTTAGTGATGTGTTACTGTTCAGCCAGATCAGAAGGGAGGTGCCCAGGTAGATTGCAGAGAGGGACAATCTTCAATTATTATAAGGGAAAAACCTGAAAAACTTGTCAAGGGGGGCAGGGCTTTCATTGTTCGCATAGGAAGAAGCTTGTCCCCTGCTGTTATCTGTCTGATCTATGGAATGCACTCCACATCTGAGAAGAGATGGCTTACACTAGGTAAAAGGGGCGGGAGGGGAAACTTTGCTTGTGAATATCTCTTAAACCATAAAGGTTTGAGAGAGAAGACTTATATCGTTCTTCATGTTTTTTTAATGCCTACAACATAAAGAAAAAACGAAGTATTACTATCCCTTTAAGTGTCCAATAACCCCAGTCCATTTTTAGGTGTTAGCGTTTCTATAACCCCTCAACTGCATGACTGGCTTAATTATTGGTATTATACTTCTCAATTCTTGTTTTGTTTTATTGGCATGTTTTATATTTCTTGAAGCCCTTGGTTGCTAGAGACATCTTCAACAGATTGTTTTGCAATTCATTGAAGACCTTTCTAGAATTGAAGGGGCTTAATCGTAGCTGCAGATGTTCCATAGTACATGATAGTCCGTGTCGTTTATAACTTTGTATACTGAGCTGAATTCTACTGCAGGATACCACTGGATTGTCTCATTACCCCAAAAGACTGCAACAGGTATATTAGAATTAAGAAATAATATCAGTGATTAACCTTTCACCTGCAACAAAATACAGCATTCTTTGTAATAGGAGGTATAGTATATTTTATGTTCTATATATGATTTGTAGTAAGGTATATAGTATAATGTAGATTATAACCATGTTACTCAACCTTTGGTTATAGTACCCCTTGGATACTTGGCACACAGTCAGGGTATACGTGATACAGGATGGGCCTGTCCATTCTATAGTTGTAACAGCTACATTATGCAGCTTGTTATAGCAGCTATACTTGCATAACATGGCTGAGGGCCAGTCCAGCATGTCTGTACTGTGGGTATGTCCTCCACATTATTAAACCATATGCAGTCATAGAGAGGAGCGTTTTTCTACTAGATAGCTGTAAACAGGTGTGAATAAAAATATGAAACACTTTGGAGCCAGACAAAAATTTTAGGTGCCAGTTGGGAGTTTCAGGGGACAGTGAAGGGTTGCATAAAATGTAAGAACCAGAAATTATTTCTTAGCATCTTTGGCTTCCAGGCTCCTTGGATGTTTTCTCTCCTGGCTGTAGCAATTAGCTGTGTCCTTGTTTTAATTGTTGCGTGATAAACCTCCCCTTCTATAATGTATTATTGCTTTACTAGTTGAAGAACCGGTGTACAGGAGCAACAGTGCAGGCTGGTCGCGGTGCAGTCATGCACCGTAGAGACTGCCCGTGACGTGGCTGATATGGAGTGGGGTGCTCCGAATTCAGACTGTGGTCTCAGCGCACCCTTCGGTGTGCAGAGAGGACCACGGTCTGAATTCAGAGCTCCCCGCTCCATATCAGCCGCGTCACGGGCAGTCTCTACTGCGCATGACTGCGCCGTTACAAACTTTTAGCGAATTATGATATATAGGATATACTTGAACCGGGGAGTGTGCAGGTTTTTCTTTTTCTGAGTAAGAGTATTTGTGTCTCTGTGTTTGAATGAGTGCACATGTGTGTATATTTCTGTGTTTGAATATATTTCTGTGTTTCAGTGTGTATATTTCTGTGTTTCAGTGTGTATATTTCTGTGTTTCAGTGTGTGTGTATGTGTTTCAGTGTGCATGTGTGTCTGGATTAGTGAGTCCAAGTGTTTAAAAAAGTGAGTGTGGGATATGAGTGTCTATTTGTGAGAGTGTTGTTCTCTCAATTGCACAGACCAATAGCACAATATCAAATATATCTGTACTATTAGAAATGTTCACAGTGTGCGGGTTCTGTGTAGCTAAATTATAGCATACTATGTGTTGATATTGACCCAGCACACAACTAAACAGCATGAAGTACCAGACTGTGCAACCAACAAATACAGTTTAATTTCTCAAAAACAATTTAAATTGCAACAAATGGCTAGGCAGTTTTTCATTCTGTTTAAATGTAACTCAAGGTGATAGGTCCACTTTAAGATGTTGGCTACTAATAAGATCTTCCTATCTTTGTCCATGTTTTTGTACCTGGGACTTCCAAGAACAGAATTTAGTTGTTCAGCTAATTCTTATTGCTAACAAGTCCACTTCTTCCATCCTGACACTTAATATCAGATTTTACACTGGCTGCTTGAAAGATTGCAAGTATTTTAACTCTTTAAGTGCCAGAGGGGTATGCATACTCCAATGGCACTCAAAGCATTAAAACCGAGTTTTCAGTATGTATAGCTTTACACAATAAGGGTACTAGTAACTGAAATAGCTTTTGTTTCCCTATAGTGCTACCTGCTGTCTTCAGTCTGTAGACTTATCATTACTATTGCAGGTTGTTTGCAGCTTGAGAGCCTTTATTTAAATAGATTCTACTTTTTAGAAGTCCCAGCTGTGTATAGGCAGAGGATGCCACAGGAGGGAGCTACAATGACATGCTAATCATTCTCCTATTCTACTTGGTATCTGAATATGTCATGTCAATCAATTCAGCATTATTTCATTATTTTTAGTTTCTGAATTTAAAATGGATGTTGTTTTAAAGGTCCTGAGGTTTTAAAATGGCATTATTCATATAGTACATTTGTTTTTCCCCAAAATTGCTCCACTTCTAATACATCAGCTCTGAGTCAAAATATTCTCCCCTTGAAGGTATTGGGTCATTCTGTTGCTAAGCAGTGACTGAATTGATTGCTCTTTAATTGGTCATAGTTGCATTACCAGGCTTCCACATGTGCAGCCACTCACTGTAGTGTAGCAGACACTACAAAGGAGAGAAGGGGGCTGATGAGCATTGCTAACAGTTTGAGTACCCTCTGGTTCTCAATGGCTTAATATACCCCAGGGTCATTTCTGTCTGTAAGAGTCACATTTACTATGATAAAGAGCGGCAATTCCTATAAAGTTTAATAGAAATCATAGCAGTACAAAGGTACATAGTACAACATAAGAACACAAGATCAAACAATTGTCAATGGATTTTAAGAAAACCCAACTATGGTAGAGTACAAGAGGAAGAACCGTAAAATAAAAAAAAATAAGCAGCATAGGTAATGACATGCTATAAAATTACAACTAAAATATTCACCAGCAGGAGCAAATAAAATGCATCAGAATACATAAATTGCATAGATTAAAAGGAAAGGAAAGCGAAGAAATAAGTGTACAAAGAAAGAAAGGGAATGGAAATGTGGGTTGGTGTTGGGTACAGAGCCTCTGGGCATGAGCACACAAAAATAAGTTACGAAGAGTCCCGAGGTATATAGAACCCCTCACTTTAGGAAATACCATCAATACCAGCAATCACACACTAGGGGTAAGCGAATGGGAGACAGAAGAGGGAATCGAATCAGGTAACTTAAACCATGGTTCCCATATCTCATTAAACAACCTCTCACTTCCCTTCTGAATATAAGAAAGTTTTTCATATAGAGCAATATCATTAACCCGTGTTCGCCACATCTGGGGGGTAGGGGGCGCAGAGCTCCTCTAGCACAATGGGATACACATCCGGGCTGCATGTAACAAATGTAGAAGTAGAGACCGCTTGGTCTGACATACGGTGGGAGCCTCCACCCCCACGGAGAAAAGCAGGAGAGATGGGTCCGAGGTCAGAGACAGAGAGAAAAGAGAATTTATTGTTGATAGAATGGAGTCCCAGTAGCCTCTGATCGCTGGACAGGACCACCAAATATGAGCCATGTTACCCACTCCAGTGCAGCAACGCCAGCAAGTGTTAGGAGTCGTAGGATAAAACGAATGAAGGAGCGCAGGAGTCCTATACCAACGCAGCAAAATCTTAAAGTTCGTTTCAACTGCTGTTAAATTTTTAGAAGAATAAAGGGCACATTTAAAAGAAACATTCCAGTCATCATCCGAGATTGAAACCCCCAATTCCTCCTCCCGTACCAATTTGAATCTAGAGAATGGCGCATCCCCACCACTCAGAAGCCTGTATAGCTTCGAGATGATATGTAACATGGGGTGACTAACTGATGCCGTAGACTCAGGCCTACATAAAAGTTTGAAATGGGTAAGTTCCCTCAATAAGAAGGACTTCGCATGGTGAGTAGTAAGAAAATGCGAGATCTGCCGATATCCCCCAATAATCATGCGAGGTCAAATCTAAACAATCCTGTAAAGTTGCAAAGTCCAACAAACCTCCAGCGCCCAGCAGATCTGCCACCAACAACAAACCTCCCCTGCACCATCTTAAGAAGGAGGTAGAATGCAGACCAGGTTGAAAGTCAGGATGAGACAAAAGAAACAGTAAGGGAGAAGGAACGCTTGAGAGACGTGAAACAACACCATCCCAAGTAATGAAAATTGGGCGAAGCAAAGGTGATGTATACAAAATCCGAGGCCTAGAAGCAATAGGAACATTCAACCAATGTATCAAAGGTTTGGTTGGAGAAATGGTTTGAAGAAGC
The DNA here is from genome assembly GCA_037306005.1 of Rhinophrynus dorsalis. NCBI lineage: Eukaryota > Metazoa > Chordata > Amphibia > Anura > Rhinophrynidae > Rhinophrynus > Rhinophrynus dorsalis. Next base: position 292,487,807 of record CM074721.1, read on the forward strand.
GAAATCCATGGTTTATCCGCTGAGGAATGATACCAGTACAGGATTGACGATAAATGAACAGCCATATAATAGCGCCTCAAATCGGGGGCACCCAAGCCACCCTCTCTCCTAGACCTAGCAAGAATAGCGAATCGAATCCTTGCCGGTTTATAATTCCAAATAAATGCATTGAAAATATGTTGAAGCGACTTAAGGTATGAATTAGACCATGCAATAGGAACCGCCTTCAAGAGATACAAAACTTTGGGGAGAAAGACTGACTTAAGCACATTAATACGGCCAGTCCAAGAAAGAAAACATGAGCGCAAAGACCGCAAGTCTCGATCCAGTCGAGAAAGAAGTGGCAAATAATTGGCTTGGAATAATGAGGAAACCCGAGGAGTGATACGTATTCCCAAGTATGGTATGGAGGAAACCGCCCATGAGAAAGGGACTTCTGTTCTCAAAGAAGCAACTAAATGCTGGGGAACAGAGATATTCAAAATCTCCGACTTCTGCAAATTGGCCTTGAACTTGACCAAAAAGATACAATTCCCGCATCACTGCTGGGAGTGACACCACCAGATCCGTGAGTAGGAAAATTAGATCATCTGCAAATAAGGCAATCTTATGCTCACTGTAAGCCATCGGGATCCCACTTATCAAGGTGGAGGCTCGAACCCTATTCGCCAATGTTTCCATGATCAAAATAAAAAGGAGTGGCGAAAGTGGGCAGCCCTGCCTCGTGCCATTCCAAAGGAAGAAGGGAGTAGAAAGAGAGCTATTAACCTTAACCCGCGCCGAAGGATTAGTATACAAAGCTTTAACATAGGAAAGAAAGCGCTCACCAAGGCCAAAACCTCGCAGGACCATCATGATAAAATCCCAGTTAACTCTGTTGAACACTTTTTCAGTGTCAACAGTTAAGTAAAGAGCGGAGGCCTGAGTCATCCGAGCCTGTTCCAGCAAAGCGAGTAGGCGGATCGTGTTGTCCCGCGTCTCCCTACCCGGAACAAACCTGGACTGGTCCACATGCACCAGCCCCGGAAGAAAAGGGCAAAGTCAATTTGCCAACACTTTAGCATAAATTTTGGTATCAACGTTCAAAAGGGAAATCGGTCGAAAGCTAGAACAGACACTTAAATCTTTCCCCGGCTTTGGTAGGATTGTTATATGTGCCTCAGTCATGAGAGGGCGTGAGTGCGCCTCAGACGGAAGCACATTAAAAGCCTCCACCAAGTGCGGGACCAGAAGATCAGCAAATACGTTATAAAAACGCAAAGAAAATCCATCAGGGCCCGGGCTCTTGCCCACTACCATCTGCTTAATGGCTTGTAAAACTTCAGAAGCACTTATGGGATCTTCAAGCTGTAAAGCCTGTGAAGGAGTGAGAGAGGGCAGGTGTGCCTCACTAACATATTTAGACTGAATGTCCGAAAGACTAGGAATACCCCCATCAGGGAGGTTGTAAAGATTTGAGTAAAAATCCCTGAAAGTCTCTGTTTTAGAAGGGTAGATCACTAACTCGAATTCCAGCAGACGTCTGGATCGAGTGAATCCGAGTAGGAGGAGATACAGGGGTCAGTTGATGGGAAAGCCATTTCCCACATTTATTGCCCTGTTCGTATGTAAAATGTTTCTGCCAGACAAATGATTTATTAACCATGGCAAAAAGTAAAGAGCGAGCCTGCTGCCTATGAAGAAGGAGATCCCGTAACACAGTGTCCTCCCCACTTTCCTGATGCCTCCTCTCCAGAGATGCTATCTGTGTAAGAAGCAAGTCAAGTTTTTCCCTGGTCCGCCTCTTAATCACAGAGCGAAGCATTATGCACTCCCCCCTCACGACACACTTCAATGCTTCCCAGACAATTAAAGGCGAAAGATCAGTACCTGCATTAAATTGTAAGTATTCCGTAATAGTAGAGCGAAGACTAGACACAATAGCTGGATATCGTAACAGAGTGTCATCCAATCTCCAGCTGCCCGGAGCAGAGAGGCACAATGGCAGAACAACCTCTATTTCCACTGGAGCATGATCCGACCATGTGATAGCATGTATAGTCGCCTCAGCAATAAAGTGAACAAAGGACTGGGGTACCAAGAAAAAATCAATGCGTGAATAAGTAGCGTGGGGTGAGGAATAAAAGGAATAAGATCGATCAGAAGCATGAAGAAGTCTCCAGACATCAACCAAGGCACTTGAAGAGACAACACTTCTGAAGTCGGAATAATCCGAGGGTGGAAGGGATGACGAACCTAGTGAACAGTCCAGAGAAGGATTGAGGACCGTGTTAAAGTCCCCTCCCAATAATAGAAAGCCCTCAGCAAAAGTAGATAGAGGCTAGGGTAGAGGTCAAGAAGGGGAGCTGATGAGCATTGGGAGCATAAAGAGTTGTGAAAGTACATGTTAGTGATCCCACTTTCCCTTTAATTAATAAGTATCTGCCCTCGAAATCATGCAGCATGTCAAGTAGGGAAAATGAAAATTCTTATAAAGCAGGATAGCTACCCTGTTGCGCTTCAAGGACGCCGAACTGCAGTATTGATGAGGATACAATCGGTGGTACAGTTTAGGTAACCCTGATGATTTATAATGGGTCTCTTGCACAAAACATACCGCACCCCCCAGATGGGAACATTCACGATACAGAAGAGACCTCTTCTGAGGTGTGTTGTGTCCCTTTGCATTAATGGAAATAGCCTTAAATTTGTATGCCATTCCTAAGTGAGGTGGGAAGTATAGTAAGCATTCAATACCCGTGTCACCCTGCCAGAACAACACCAACCCAAATGAATAGAAAATGAAGAAAGAAAAGAATAGCAAAAGTGAGAGAGAGCAAAAAAGAAAGGAAAAAAAAAAAGAGAACAGGCCAGGCAGACCTGGTCTGTAGAAAGAGCATGGTTAAGAACCAACAATTAAAACTGTAAATTCAAAATATCCAGTCAGAAAAGACAACAAACCACAGTATACAATGGGGGTCGTAAAAGTATAGTGAGCAATAACAAAGAAAATGGCCCTCTAATGTAGACTAGTGCCCAGCAAAACCCCAGAGGTCATAGTGAGACAGTGCTCAATGACCTCATTCGGCGGGAAGATAGCAGACAAACTAATTGTTACGGTACATAAGTACATCCCGGTGGGGGGAGAGCGAAACCAGCAAAGACCATGACAACCTCCACACAGGGCAGTCACAGTCCCACACCGAAACGCTCCCCCAGCACCAGGCACCTCAGCCAACCAAGCATGAACCTCACTCCAAGACTATCATACCGTGGGTGGAGGTGAACGGAGTAGGGAAAGATAGCCTGATCGACAGGGTGTCTCACCATATGGCATAGAGACATGCCACACAATAATAAAGCTAAAGGTTTAAAAGGCTTCCCCCCCCCCCCTATCAAAGCAGAGCCACGGGAGCCATCCAAGTCCGCAAACGGCTCCCACGAGTCCAAACCAATACCCGGTTGTAGCAGCCATCCCCCCGCCAATGGTAGAATTAACAAACCCAGTCCCCCTCAGTACCCAGCCTCCCCGTTTTGAGAGCTGCAGTAGCTAAACATCCGGCAGCCAAAAGGCCCACCCGGATAGTGCATTCACAAATCATTGGTCAAAAATGCCAAATGTGCGAAAACATAAATACTTAACACCTCACTAATAAGTAAACATACCTGAGCAAAAAGATAAAATATCAAACATTAAAGTGCAAATAATGGGTGGCGAACCTCACCAAGATAACATACAGCATGAAAGTCCCAGTGATGATCAAGGGATCACGGGAGAGAGGACAGACACTGCAGCCATACGTGGTCTCTTCTGCTGCACCGGGATCCATCTCTCCTGCTGGGGCAGATGCACACCTCTGGAGGAAGTAGGGAGATTCGGGTCACGGAGATTCGGTACTGGGGTGAAGTCCAACAATTTACAAAAGTCCTGAACCTCCTCCGCTTTGCGTATAGTGTGGGTGCGACCTTCATAAGGGATAATCATAGTGAATGGAAAGCCCCAACGGTAAGGTATGCCTCTGTTTCTCAGTTCATCCGCAAGTGGCTTCAATTGTCTGTGTTGCTGGAGAGTACGAGGGGATAGATCCTGGAACAGAGTAACTTGCGCATCAGCAACCGGAATAGAACCCAAGTCCCTGGCACGTTTCATTATCAACTCCTTTTGTGCAAAAGAATGTAGGCAACAAACCACATCCCGAGGCGGGTACCCAGATTGTCCTCTGGGGCGTAGTATCCAATGGGCTCGTTCAAGTCAGATGGTGTCGCTCGGCACATCCAGCAGCTTCCCAAACATCTCCTGAAGTGTCAAAAGGTCAATAACCTCATCCTGGTAAGTAAGCCTTTGCTGCGTACAATCTTGGGTAGTTAGAATCTGGTCTTGCGACTCCTCCAGAGTTTGAACTCTGGAGCCAAGACTATGCAAGTCTGTGCGTAGATCCGCAATATCAGCCTTGATCGAGTCACGTACCGAGAAAAGCAAATGTTCCAAGTCAGACCTCGTTGGCAACTCCTCCAACGAGGTCTGGGACACCAAGGGTGCAGGAGAGTCAGCCGCCTCCGATACGTCCATGGCGCGTGTAGGCGAGGCCTCCCTGGAGCAATTCGCGCCTTTCCTCAGCCGTGGTGCGGTGTGCTCAAAATAGGCACCTATAGACTTCGCCGCCTTCTTCTTTCCTGTCATATAGATAGAGCCACCGGAGAGGAGCACTATAGAGCTCAAAAAATCTCACCAGACTCGATGAGATAGCAATGAGGCAGCTTAATTAAATTTTGGGCCAGGAGCTACTGCATCACATGTCCGCCATCTTGGATGTCCAGACACTCCCCCAAGAGCGGCAATTCTAATGCAAGCCCACTGCATCATTCTCAAAGTCCCCATTTATTTAAATTAGGCATTTAATCCCTTGAATCCTAACAAGGTTTCCAATGCAATGCTTTGGAAACCTCTCTAGCATTCAAAGGGTTAAGAGCAACGTTTAAATCAGATGGGAATTTCCATTAGTCCCCTGTAGTTGGCTTGCTCCCGAACTGTACCTCTTTAGCTTATTGACTACAACCCTAAGTTCCAGTGGCAGACAATTGTCCTTATCTGGATACCATGATAATGTTGACTGTTTCCTCTAAATTGGACTTCTTAGGAAAAGAAGCAATGTGTTGGACACCTCTAAAATCCAATGGACTGAAATTGCAATTTAAAATCAATGAGACTGTTTATTTAGTCCCCATAGTGGAAATGGTCTGCCCAAAAATGTCTCTACTTTTGCTTTTACACATATTTGCCAATGTATATGAATGATGTTGATGAGTGATGGGCAAAAATGTTCTTCTCAAAAGCGAAAACATGCAAAAAATCCCAGAAAACAAAACAAAACAAAAAGCAACCCAGCACTCCCCAGAGGAATTCCCATGAAAAGTGCAGTTTTCTACTTTTTTTCTGTTTCCACTCTTTGCATTGGACTCAAGTATAATAATGTAAACCCCCCCCCCCCCGATCTGGAGAGTTTCCCCATTCCAGCCATGCTAACTTAGCAGTATGAAAGGGGCTTCAGAGAGAGGAAGCTGGAATGGTTCATTTAAGGAGTACTGAGCAGTAGCCAATTCTCTGGACAGGTGGGGTAAGGGGAGTGTGGGTGTTATTTGTAGATAGTTTGTGTAGCTACTGACAGGGGAAGTTTATAAAAAAATTATAAGAATAAATACTTTTGACTTCCAGGTGACAAACATATAGGCGATCCTATCTGAGCTGAGCTGAGAGAGGGACAGTGACAGACACTTGACACAGAGACATAATTATTTTCAGACAGAGAACACACAAGACATCAGTCTACACTCATACAAGAAAAAGACAAGCAGATATTGGTGCTGTTGTTGTGTTGTATTGTCCTTTACAACTAATAGTTTACTGTGGTTGAAATGGTAGATACAATGGATACATTTAAGAGAAGGTTAGAACTTTCTAGCAGAAGGGTACATACCGGGTTATACTGTGTATTAGTAGGTAAGTCAAGAAGTTTTGGTAAACAGAGTAATACACATTTAGTACCATATAAACAAGGTTTATATAGTTCTCCTTTTCTTGGTGATACTGTGGCATAGGTTGAATTTGATGGACTTGTATCTTTTTTTCAACCCAATTTACTATGCAAATCTGTAACTATCAACACTATTTATTCAGAAAGTGTTTTACCAGGAAGAATACATTGAGATGTCGCTTGTTTTCAGGTATGTCCCGGAGAGCATTTAGACAACTAGAAACTAAGGGAATATATACACCTATATGAATAAATAAATCATGTGAATAACACATCCACTTTTCAGTACAATTACATGTTGTTTACTATTGTTATCTCCACCAGACATAGAGGACTAAGAGGAGTGCAAGGACATGTTGCTGATAGTAAAGTTGAGCTAAAAATAACTGAATTAGCAGCAAAATAAAAGAAATACAAATCTGGAGTAACCAGCTGCACCATAAGGGAAAAATAAAAATCTTTTTCCCTGGTCACTCATGACAGCCATTACCAATAGGTTCTCTCTGCTTCTGTGGCTCACAGGACAGGAAACATGGAGCATGGGACCTGTTATTTTGAATCTGGTTCGAATGGGAAGCCTACCAGAAGCTCCATTTTTCAGGGACTAATTTTCCACCATGGTTAGAAGGGTATTTAAGTTTGGGAATCCAGAATTCAGTTTGTCTCTTGTTTATTTGGCTGTGTGTGACTTTATCTGTGTTTCTGCTTTTCGTTCCAGGTAAGTCTGGATCTTTGGTTTCCTATTTGGCATTTCTTTTTCTCTGAGCTGTTTAGTTACACTGAATGTTTTTCTGGCAATATTTGTTAGATTTGTGCCATGGATGCTGACCCTCTCCAAAATACGTCGCATTCTAAGCCTATGGAGTAAGTTTATTCTCAGGTAAGTCCCCCTTTGCTATTTTAAAAAGAGTGATAGGTAGCTGATGGGACTATTTTTCCATAAGTCTTTCCAGCTCTACAGATGATCTTTTGCCTGGAGAGCTAGCAAGTTTACCATCTAGGCCACATACACGCTTTGCATGTGACAGGGAGGCAATGGAGGGCAAAAAAATTTGCAGATCCTGGTAGTCTGACCTGGCTACTTCTTCAGACATGTCCTCGCTCATTAAACAGGCTGTTGTCCAGGGCCTTCAGGAAGCTACTCAGTCTCATCCTCACAAAAGACAAAGATCCCAGGAAAGGGGTGAGGTTCTTTCCTCCTCGGACAAATCTTTTCAGGAGGATGAAGAAGATCCTGAAGAGCTCCAGGGATTTGATGTAACATTGGTGGAACCCTTAATTAGGGCCATTAGACAGTCCCTGAACGTGCTTAACCCCTTAAGGTCCGGGAAAATCTGAGGTGGATTTCACTTAAGTACCCGAGCAATTCTGACCTTTTTGACTATGTCTTTGTTTCCCTCTCAGTCTTTTAGTCCACCCCCATAAATTATATACTGGTTTTTTACGCACAAATAGGGCTTTCCTTTGATATCCCACTTATATGGATAACCCACCATTTACTTTATTAAAATTTAAAAAAAAATAAAAAAAAAACACCATTTTGGCTTTTTCTCTTGGGATCAATTGGATGCAAAGAGTTAAATTTTTATGGAGACTGCATGAAAGGTATGACCGGTCAGTCATACCTACAAAATGTGCAGTTTAAAGTGGCCACTGCCCCCCCCGGGGTGAAAATCCCCACGTCCCTTTTTCCCACCCTATTTTCCCACTTTTTATCTATGACATTTGACGGTGTGTATAAGTGTATTACATGGCTCCACAACAATCACAATCCCAGTTTTGTTTATTGAGATGTTTTTTGTTTTTTTTTAAATAAAATATTTTTTTGTAAAAGAAAAAGTGTGTTGTGTTTAAAAAAAAAAAAAAAAAAAAAAAAAAGTGTATAATTGCAGGTCAGAAATTGACCTGCATTTAGCCAGCCTCCAGCGCCAGCAGTGAAGGGGTTAATACCCCCAGCTGCTGTATTTTCTTTTTCCACTAGGTGTCTCCTCTCCTTACTTTGATAGGAAGAGAGGCAGAGAGAGACATAGAGTCAGCATGCTTTGCGTATTGCCTCTGTCACTCAGAATGCCGGTACATGTGATCTCTGCTCAGGGCCGGATTCACACCTCAGGAGCCTGTAGGCACAGAAATCTGAAGCCCCCACCCAAAAAAAAAAAAAAAAAAAGTGTGACCGACTGTGTACAGGCAGCTTCTCTGTGGCTGTGCTGTTCATGGGCTCCTCGCAGCATCTGGAAGAGAACGGGGCAGTTCCGGCAAGTGAGGAGGTGGGAGTAATGCGCCTCCGCTCATGACTCACATACGGCCGGGCTCACAGAGGGAAGAGCGTGAGGCGTTCATCAACCCCACCCCGTGCAGTAGCTTGATGCGAGGCGGGGCTAATTTAAAACAAAAAAAAAAAAAACTATCCCATGACAGGCGCCCCTCTGTGGGGTGCGCCTGTAGGCAGATGCCTACTCTGCCTTATAAATCCGGCCCTGTCGCTGCTATGGCGATCACCTGACCCGGCACAAGCAAAAAGGGCTGAGACTGAACGCCCCAGTCTCGGAGCATTCAGTCTGAGCCTGGAATTAATGATAGCAGTGTACACGGAGGCACTCTGCTATCATTTAACCCATGACAGTCCAGGACCATCATGGGTCCTTAACTGAATTCTACCCATGACAGTCCTGGACCGTCATGGGTCGTTAAGGGGTTAAGATTTCGGGGAAAAAAAAAAAAACTCCAAATCGCATCGCATGTTTTTCTCCTGTAAAAATTAATCTGTTACCTTTCCCTCCACAAAGTTATTAAAGAGGTAATTCTATCCAAATGGAAGAAGACAGGAAAGAGATTTAAGCCTACAGATAGAATGCAAAACATGTACCCTTTTTCAGATCAAGATAAGCAACTGTGGGACTTGTCACCTAAGGTGGATCTCATTGGTACAACTGGCCCATAAGACCACTCTTCACCTAGACAATGCGGTTTACTTCCGAAATTCCTAGAACGCCGAAACGCCTAGAGAATGATTTGCAGCAGTTATTTACCTTCATTGTCTCTGCGTGTAAGCCGGCAGTGGCCCTAACTTCTGTTTCCAGTTCAATGAAGATCTGGCTGGATCAAGGTGAATGCCGACATTCAATAATTGATGCTCTTACTGAGTTTAAATTGGCAATTAAGTTAATTATTGACTCATCGACTGACCTGGTCAAAATCCAGTCGAGAACCATGTACCTAGCAATGCTGCCAGTAGAGCTCACTGGCTACGCTCCTGGAATACAGACTACTCCTCCATATATAATCTTTACACAATGCCTTTTATCCCTGGCATGTTATTTGGCGATGCTCTGCATGCAATCATCAAGAAAGCGTCATGGGGCAGGAGCATTTTTCTACCACAGGATAAGAAAACCAACAGATTGAGTTTGGGCAGGCTCATAAATCCCAAAGAGTTAGACTCAACTTTCATGAATCTCAATTTTATAGGCCTGGCAGAGAGGCAGTCCGATCTCAGCATATATAGGGGGTCAGTCTAATCTCTTTCATACCTCCATACTTCGTAATTTAAGTCTGTAGGAAGAATTTTAGTCCTCAGCTAAATTTTGATGGTGTTGTGGTTCAAAAAGGGAAAGTGAGAGGACAGCTAAAACTTTTTCTTCTGCTTTGGACCAACCTGGTATCAGACAATTGTGTCCTGCAAACAATCACCTTTGGATATGTCCTGGAATTCATTTCAATTCCAAGATGCAATCTCTTCAAAAGCTTAAAATTTCCAACAAATCCTCTTAAACAGGGAGGTCCAAGTTCAGTCCTCAAGGGCCACCAAAGATTTCAGGATTTCCTTGATTAAGCACAGGTGAATCAGTCAAAATAAATAAGCCACTGATTACTCACCTATGCTTAATCTGGGAAATCCTTAAATCCTGGCCTGTTGGTGGCCCTTAAGGACTGGACGTGGATGGCCCTGCTCTACAAGAATGGATTCTTCGCAATTATATTCTTCAGTTTTTGCAGTCAAAAGCAATATCACCAGTACAAAGGACAGGATAGTTCAAAGGCATTTATTATATTCTTTTATTCATCCAGAAGCCCTCTGGTGAGTCTAGTCATATTCTCAACTTCAAAAATCTCAACAAACATCTAAATGTCAGGATTTTTAAGATGTAATAAGGAGTAAAAACCATTTCCATGCAAGTCCTCCCTCAAGATTGGATGATATCACTAGACCTACAGGATTCATATCTCCACATCACAGTCATTCCAGGCCATCAACAATTTGTCTGGTTGGCCGGAGGAGGACATCACTTCCAGTTCACCTTTCTGCCATTTGGCATTGCAAAAGCTCCAAGGACCTTTACAAAAATTCTACTTCCTTTACGACACAAAGCTGATGATATTACATTTGCATGACTTCATCATTCTTTCACAATCGCATCAGCTTATTCTCCAGTACAGAGACCTGGCAATCAGTTTTTCTAATGCAGACAGGAAGGATAAAAGCCATCTTGAACCCTCAAGGGAGATGACGTTTCTAGGAGTTCATTTCAAGATGCTATCAGCAACTATATCCCTTCCAGATTAAAAAATACATTGTGTAGCACAACAGAGTAAGATTCAGATGGAACAATCTATGGATGGACAGATAATGCATGAGGATCCTCAGTCTCATGCCCTCCTCCATTCCAGCAGTCAAGTTAGCCAGATGGAACATGAGACCTCTTTAGGGAACTCTGTTGGATCAGTGGGACAGCCACTTCGACTCATTAGATCTGTCTATCCTGATTCCACAGGCCATTCAGGAAAAACTCTCATGGTGGCAGGATTGCAACAATCTATGCCAAGGTCTCCCGCTGGGGGATATACCATAGATAATCCTCACAGCAGAAGCTAGTGGAAGAGGATGGGGAACAACATGCAGCAATCAGATTGCTCAGAGAACCTTTCCAGATACCTTCAGAACTCTACCCTCGAACATTTTGGAGTTGAGGGCTATCCTAAAGGCGATTCACCATTTCTCCTCTGTCCTGAAATGTGAGCCAGTCAAGATCCATATGGACAACATCCCTGCAGCATCTTATATCAGAAAGTAGGGAGGAAGTAATCTTCTACTGAAGGAAGCAGGGCCAATTCTATATTGGAAGACTGCTCACACAGCTCATCTCACTGCAGTATGCAAAGAAGGGAAAGTCAACATCCACGCAGACTACCTGAGCAGATCTCTGATGGATCCAGGTTCTTGGGCCTTGAATTTGGAGATCTTTGGTCTAATAACTCACAGATGGGGCTCCCAATGATAGATCTCATGGCACCTATACAATGTAGTTCCCTTTAGAAATGACATTTCCATAAATGCAAAAAATTTAGCCACACATGACTAGCCACAAATGTCAGTCTGCATGAAAATCCCTGTCTTCTGTTTATTGTGGTATTGCAGTCTGATTTTCATTCAATATGTGTGACTCCGAGCCTGATGCAGAAAACAAAACAATCAAGTGGAAAATTGTCTGCACCCTGTAGGAAAATCAAATCACTACTGAGTCAAATGAGATTTATAACTCATTGAATGCTAGAGAGGTCTCCAACACATTATAGGGATGCATTGGAAACTTCTCTATCAAGGGGATAAAAGTTCCCTTTAACTCAATGGGGATTTTGGGAACCTTTATTTGTCCCCTATTGCTCCAAAATTGCTCACATTCTTCTTAGCAGTTTGGAATAGGAATGTTCAAAGTGACTTGATGACTGATAGTCTGAATGTCATGCTGGTTGAAACCCATATAATTAAAAACACATCTTTGCTTTTACATAATGTTTTAAAAGGTTGAAGAAGGGGAGATGAAAGCAGTCACAATGCATTTGAGGTTGTCTAGAGGGGGTCTCCAGATAGCCTCCCACTGTGTGCCTCCATCTGTCCAGTGTACCACTTTCACATGCTGATGATGTAGCCCATACTGCTAGTCTTTCAGTATAGATAGCATTAATTGGTTTAGACCTCTTTCACACACAGGTGATAAACTGTTGCAGGCCCCTATGACAGTTCTGTTGCCCATGTAGTTCACTGACTCACCTGTTTCTGTGTTCCACAGCTGATCTGTGAGCAATTTTGGAGCAATAGGGGACAAATAAAGGTTCCCAAAATCACCATTGAGTTAAAGGGAACTGATCTGGAACAAAGGAGTGGCATGTCTTCTGGATGGATAACTTGTGCACCAGCCAATATTACTAGCTTGCACCAAAGGGTGTCCGCCATTCACTGAAGACTGAGATTAGGATCACAAACTCCAACTCTTCTCATGTGAAAGATTTTCTGTTGGCCCTGATTTAAACAAGAGAGTGGGATCTTTTATTCTCTTAGTCTGGTTCTATTAACTTCTCTGACTTTCTAGCAGTTAAAATAGCAGGATCATTTAATCACCAGAGTTTACTTATAAATGTTATATCTTTTATTTTGGGTTTAACACCTTAAGGATGCATGACGTGCCACAACCGTCATAGGTAAACTTGCGTTAAGGACCAATGATGGTCCTGGTATATCTTGGAATTCAGAAGCTGTACACCACTTGAGGACCCCTGAATCCATTTTGAATAAAAAAAGCTCTGTGGTCCTTAACTGCCAGCTGCGCGGCCAGTTGCTAAGCGGTTAAATATTTGAACCAAAATCACACAGAATAAATATTCACATATTTTTCTTTAAAGGGTAATAATAAGTAAGAGTAAGAATAACAACCACTGCTGAGTAGCAGCATTATAAATATATAAGCTGGTCAATGCCCAGTTTTTTGGTTCCACCTTCTGTAAGAGCAGAAGCTGCCAGTTCCAGTGAAATGTTCATTCTTATCAGTTGTACAAGTGAGTGTAACATGACATCAGCCAATAGCAATCATCAGCTGACTTCCTGAAGCTCACAACACCAGCTCTGGACAAGCCCAGAGGGACCTGTATGCTGAGTGCTGTAAGTTTAAAGTGCTTTTACTCCCTGGGATTTTTTAGTAAAAGTGTGCACTTTGAATGGCTGTAATCATGTTTTACTAAGTCTGTGATCAAGCTGGAATATCTTAAAGACATGGCCCGTTAGTGGTCCCTGAGTATAGGTTTTGAGAGCCACACTGCTAGAATATAAATGGCATTGAAACCAATACTCCACTGTATTGCAGCAGGCACTTATTAAATATGCACACAGCAGGGTTGTACTGGTTTCTGTGCAGTCCTACATTTGTTTATAAGCTTCCTGCATTAAAGTTGAGAAATAATCATATTAATAAAAAGACATAGGTAGGCAAAGTCCCACCCAAAATATAATAATAATAATCTATATTGATATAGCGCCAACTTATTCCGCAGTGCTTTACAATAGGGGATAGACACATAGAGATATTAAATAGCATAAATCATATGTGGAGAACAGAAGGATCAGAGGGCTCTGCTCATGAGAGTTTGCAGTCTAGAGGAAGGTAGGTTGGATACAGAAGGTGTAAGTGCTGTTGGGAGTAAGTTTCTCCTGCCACATAAGCTGCTGGTCAGTGGGTTGGAGAGAGAAGTGCTAGTGAGTGCAATGGTCCAGGGAATGGTTGGTTCTTGGTGATAGTATTTATGGAGGTAGTTGATAAGCTTCCCTGAAGAGGTGAGTTTGCAGGGAGCGTCTGAAGATCTGAAGGCTAGGGGAGAGTCTGATGGGGCGGGGGAGGGAATTCCAGAGCTCGGGTGCAGCAAGGGAGAAGTCCTGTAGGCGGGAGTGGGAGGATGTAATAAGAGTTGTGGAGAGGAGAAGGTCATATGCAGAACGAAGATGGCGAGTGAGAGTGTATTTGGAAATGAGAGATGAGATATAGGTGGTGAGATGTTAGTAAGGGCTCTATAGGTGAGCACCAGTATATTAATTTAATTATATGTGCTAATGGGAGCCAGTGTAGGGATTGGCAGAGGGGACTGGTGTTGGAGAAGCGGTTGGTGAGGTAGATTAGTCGTGCTGCTGAGTTCATTATGGACTGTAGTGGGGTTAGTCGGGCGAAAGGAAGGCCAGTTAGTAGTGAGTTACAGTAGTCAAGACAGGACATGATGAGTGTTTGGATTAGAATTTTAGTAGTGTCTTGGGTGAGAAAGGGTCGGATTCTAGAGATGTTGCTGAGGTGGCATGATTTGGAGATTGACTGGATGTGAGGAATAAAGGATAGAGCGGAATCAAATGTGACCCCCAGGCAACGTGCTGTAGAGGTTGGTGTGATCGTAGTGTTGTTGATAGTGAAGGTAATATCTGGGGTAGGGCTGTTAGGAGAGGGAGGGAAGATAATTAGTTTGGTTTTGCCAAGGTTAAGTTTGAGTTGACTGGAGGACATCCAGGAAGACACAGCAGACAGACAGTCAGATACCTGGGAAGAGAGGGAAGGGGAGAGGTCTGGGGAGGAAAGATAGATTTGAGTGTCATTAGCATAGAGATGATGGTGAAACCCAAAGGAGTTTATTAGTTTGCCCAGGGATGCGGAGTAAATTGAGAAGAGCAAGGGACCCAGGACTGAGCCCTGAGGCACTCCGACAGACAGTGGGAGGGGTGGGGAGGTGGAGCAAGAGTAGTACACACTGAAGGAGCGGTTGCAGAGATATGATGAAAACCAAGACAGGGCAGAGTCACAGAGACCTAGAGAGTGGAGGGCTTGGAGGAGGAGTGGGTGATCCACTGTGTCAAATGTAGCCGACAGGTCCAAGAGAATCAGTAGGGAGTAGTGGCCTTTTGACTTGGCAGAGAGCAAGTCATTGGCCACTTTAGTGAGGGCAGTCTCGGTGGAGTGATGAGGACGGAATCCAGATTGCAAGGGATCAAGCAGGGAATGGAAGCAGAGGAATTTAGTGAGCTGATTATATGCGAGATGCTCAAAGAGTTTGGAGGCGAACGGGAGTAGGGAAATGGGCCAGTAGTTTGACAGTGAGTTTGGGTCCAGGGAGGATTTCTTTAGAATGGGTGTGATTAGTGCATGTTTGAAAAAGGATGGGAAGATGCCTTTTGATAGAGAGAGGTTGAATAAGTGAGTAAGGGGCGGCGTTAGTAGAGGTGAAAGTTTGTGAGTGAGTTGAGATGGGATTGGGTCAAGAGGACATGTTGTTAGGTTTGAGTGAGTGAGGAGAAGGGAAGCTTCGTCCTCAGTGACTGGTAAGAAGGAGCTTAGTGAGTATGTGGGGGAGGTGGCAGGGCTAAGCTGGATGGGTGGGAGTGGAAGTGATGAGATATCATGTCTGATGGAGTCGATCTTGTCCTTTAGGTGGGTGGCGAGATCTTGGGCGGAGAAGCTAGTGGAAGGGGTTTGCATTGGTGGGCGTAGAAGTGACTTGAAGGTTGAGAAAAGATGTTTTGGGTTTGAAGAAAGATTAGAAATTAGAGAGGTGAAGTATGACTGTTTGCCCAGGGAGAGTGCAGAGCTATAAGAACAGAGAATGAATTTGTAGTCTATGAAGTCAGCTGTGGAGTGCGATTTCCTCCAGTGCCTTTCGGCAGTGCGTGAGTGCCTTTGGCGGTATTGAGTTTGTCTTGTGTGCCAGGCTTGTAGTGGGGTTGTGCGGAGGTGATGTAGAGTAGCAGGTGCAGCTGTGTCAAGGGCTGTTGTGAGAGTGCTGTTGTAGAGAGCACTAGTTTGTTCTGGGCAAGCAAGTGTGAGGATGGGGTTGATATTGCCCAGCACTTTAAAATCTAGCTTCCCAATGCACTGGAAACCTCTCTAGCATTCTATGGAATAAAAGCCTTGTTTAAATCCATTGGGATTTGGGGGATTTTTATTTATCCCCTATGGTGCAGTTGGTTTGCTCTAGAATTTCTCTGTACACCTGCCTTTGTACAACTGCCTAAATGTTTTTCATAGTCACCTTCCTTTATTTTTTCTACAGATGTGAGCAAGATAAAACTGTCTTGGGAAACTGGATAATGTGATAACTATTAATTTCGTATTTGCTGATGCTATGTTATTGCAGAAAACATCATTACGGAAATATTTGTTAGCTGACTGTTTAAAAACATTGCAAGGACACAACTTTCTCAGTGTTTCCAATAAGGTCATGAGGGTTTAAAAAGAAATTAACTCTTAAAATAAAAAGGGGTTAATTACATCAAGGGAGGGAAAGAGATAATATAGTTAAGTTTATATCCAAGAGCATATCTTAAAAAGCAACAGATGTATGTAAAATGCTTCTATATTTTAAATAAGTTGGGTGTCTTTAACTTTCAAAGTGTTACTCAGCAAGGTGGCAGCTGTCTGTCTTTCAAAATGTGTAGTCCAATCCATGACAGCAGTTCTCTGATTGTTGCATTCCCCTAAATAACTTCTCTTTCTGTGCAACAAATTTAGTAACTGGAGATAACATGTCGCGGGCAGGTCAATCTCAATATCTGGTATGTGCACTATATAGATCCTTCTAAAATGGGTAAGTTCATATATCTTGCTGATACAGTACCTCTGGTGTGTGACCAATATAACTTACCGGCATAAACACTCTCCTCCGTTGCCATCACTTCGGAATATATCCCTTGCCACATGATTACAAAATGTAGCAAAATGTAACAAGTCAACACACTAATGTACAATAAACAAGAGGTAAAAATACTTGTGGTTCTTTTGCAAGACTCATGCAATGATTTCTTCCCAACTGACCGCCTTCAGGCTCGGATCCCCTGCGTGCACTTTGATAGCAGCAATAGATAAGACCTCTCGTCCTTAGACATTGTCCATACACCTGCTACTCGTAGAAATATGTAGTGTGTAAAGGAAACCTCAGACCAATATCTCTCCTCTAGGTATCTCACTTCAAATTCTGACTTAATGTCGATCTAGCACCTCAACATAGAATATAAAATAGCGCAATCCAATAGACAGCAGTATCCAACGCGTTTCGTCCCATTCATCTGGACTTCTTCATGAGTCTTGCAAAAGAACCGCAAGTATTTTTACCTCTTGTTTATTGTACATTAGTGTGTTGACTTGTTACATTTTGCTACATTTTGTAATTGTGTGTCAAGGGATATATTCCAAAGTGACGGCAACGGAGGAGAGTGTTTATGCCGGGAAGTTATATTGGTCACACACCAGAGGTACTGTATCAGCAAGATATATGAACTTACCCATTTTAGAAGGATCTATATAGTGCACATACCAGATATTGAGATTGACCTGCCCGCGACACGTTATCTCCAGTTCTAGAGGTTCATATTATATACTTAGAACCTCCTCCCTCTTCTAGGAATTACTATCTACTTTATTGCTATATATATACAGGGCTTAAAATTGGAAGTCCTTTGCTACTAGCCAGACCTGAAAAGTTACTCGCCACTGCAAGCCATAACATACCCACCAGGGCTGAATTTCTACTCGCCAGGGCTAAATTTTCACTCGCCATTGGCTAGTGGCGAGTGGAAATTTTGAGCCTTGATATATATATATATATATATATATATATATATATATATATATATACAGATCCACTTCAAGTTTGGAATATTATCAAGAACTTATATAGGCATCTAATTTTTATATATTTTTTGGAGTATTTTTTGAACATTTAAAATTAAGTGCACGTTTTCAGCTCCGGAGCTTTCATATTAATAATATTGTTCATATATTCTAGCGCTTATTTATGATTGATATTTTTGACTGATACTATTGATGCTAATTGTAATATTAAATATTGCTATATGTGAAGTACATTCATAGCGCTCTCCATTTGTGTAGTATTTTATATATTTTTATATATAAGAGAGACCTACACCCTACACAATAGGATTTACTATTTAAGTGCACACTGTGATATTTAATGGAGTAGTAAATGTGTTTTATGACAACCCATTTACATAGTGCTTTTCCATCTGAGCAAAACAAGGGTACCCCCATTGCAGGCAAATATACACATTATAACCATTCAATCTCCTGCAAAATGATAAAGATGTCACTATCACAGTTGATGACTCATCTCTTCCAGAGTTTTCTGTAGCATAACTGTCAGTGCAGTCTGGACTGCAATAACTTTGGGATGATGCCCTATAATATATGTAATAAAGTTTACTTGCACTTTAAAGAGCAATTAGCTTTTTTTTAGTATAGCAGGAGACTTTGCAATGTGCTCTTCAAAATGGCTCCTTTCAGCCATTTGGGGATCAGAAAATCTGCTGGAAGTGGTCTGGAATATAACCCAGAAATAAGTATCTCTCAACCACAAACTATGCAGGTTGCCCATGGAGCCTCCATAGACCCTCTGTGTTAAGACTGAAAGCCCTTCAATAAGGTCTTTGGGAACTGGGTGTGCAACTCCCAGAGACTGAGCTGCAAGACTTCAGTTTTATAGATCAGTCTCATCTCACAGGACCCATTAGGTAGCTTCCCTCCAGACCCCAGCCACTTGATTCTATTAGGGCCCTTTGGGAAATTAAAGGGATAGTAATACTTCATTTTATCTTTATTTTATTTTGTAGGCATTAAAAAAACATGAAGAACGATGTAAGTCTTATCTCTCAATCCTTTATGGTTTAAGAGATATTCACAAGCAAAGTTTCCCCCTCCCGCCCCTTTTAGCTAGTGTAAGCCATCTCTTCTCAGATGTGGAATGCAGTCCATAGACCAGACAGATAACAGAAGGGGACAATATTCTTACAGTGAGAACAATGAAAGCCCTGCCCCCTAGACAAGTTTTTCAGGTTTTTCCCTTATCTTAATTGAAGATCATTTCATATTCTACTTCCTGTGCTGTAACAAACTATTACCAGTTAGATAGACACGACGGTCACAACATTAGGGCACTTTGAAATTAATTGGACAGCACATTCATGTCCCATTCTATTGCATGTGGTGGCTATTATCCTGTTAAGGGACTGCCGATGTTTCTGCATCTACAAGACACAGGCACTGAGTCCCTACCATGTGGTAAAAATGCAATTGAGAGCTAGTAAAATCACACATACACATGTGCAACTAGGCACTAGAAACACCCAAATGAGTTAATACGGGACCCTAAGCCCCATATCAATGCATCCACGTTGCAAAAAACATAATTAAAATGACAAATAAATAACCCTTTGTGTGCCAGAGGTGTATGCAATGCATTGCAAAGCGTTGCATACCCTTTGGCACTCAAAGAATTAATCCCTCCAAGTCTTAACACTAACCTATGGGCCCTTTCCCACTTCCCACACCTCTAAAAATAACAAACTTTCCTTGATGTTGGAGGTCCAGCAGCGTCTTCTTCACCCTGCATCTTCTCCTGAAATAAAATAAATAGCCTAATATCCCCACATCCCTCTAATTCTCATATCGATACATCCAAAGCAATCCCAAAATGTGTGAAATGTTAGTAACATTAACCCTATGAGTGCCAGTGAGGTATGCTTACCCCACTGGCACTCGCCTAGTGAATGGTCGCGTAGAATAATTATAGAGCCGGTGATTCTCTTCACCTCCCAGCCACTCTATTCCGTTTGAGTCTTAACAGGTTTTTTTCTTTTTTTTTTTTTTTTTTTTTACTTTCTGCCGGGGCAGCCTCCTTCCTCAGCTTTTTGAACAGGCTATTAAACCAAAATCCCTAAACAAATACATATGTGGGCAACTCCTGCCTCTCTCTCCCCTTCTCTGCGTGCTCCGCTCCTCCCTGTCGTTCTGCGGGAATAGGTGTGCGGTTCCTTATCATTTTCCTTGACTGTCTGTCTGTGTCGATCCATTATAGCATTTTGTTTGGATGAACAAAGGGATGCTGACATTTCTTCGGCAATTGATCGGAAAGATGGTGAGAAGGAGATATTGGTGTTTGACTACGTACCGTAGTTTGTTTGGAAACAGCACAGTAACTTGTTGTGAATGGAGGAACACTATGATTTAAGCACATACGAAAAGAAACACAGTTCTGATGACAGAAAGGCGCTAAACATCAACCCACTGAGGAAGTTGTCTTGTGTGGTGCATGTTACAACACAGAGAGCCTGATTGCAACTCAAGATGGTGAGATAGTTTCAAAGTATAGGATCTGAATATTGTTATAGATTGGCTGCTCTACACACATTAGCAGACAAGCATGGATATGCTTTACAGATTTCAGTATGGTAATTGAGATGAACTTATAATGTATTGTGAGTCCGTCTATACTGTGTTGGCCATCGGATATGTTGAAAAGTAACATCCTTCATCTCCATATTCACATATTCATGTCATCAATAACCTATCATTGTTTCATGTATTGTGGAGTACTAACGAGTTCATCTATTTGATATTTTCCTCTACCAGCTGACTTTGGTAGCAGACATTTACTATCATATGTGATATGTTACTATGTGGCTATGAAGTCATCCTTGAAGATTGCTGTGCTAGTTTGTATGTGACTTTAATTACCTTTAAAGAGTACGGCAAGAATCTATATGTGTTGACAAATTATCTTTAACCCCTTAAGGACCGGCGTGCGCACGTGCGACCGGCACTTGCGGACCACGGGGCATTTTTTTTTATTAGCGCTTCCGGTTCAGGACTTCTGGAGAGGCGTGCAGCCGCAACGGGAGCCCTGAACGCCATGCCGTGCCAGGACCGTCATTGGTCCTTAAGTGCCGGACCGCCATGACGGTCCTGGCACGGCAATGGTCCTTAAGGGGTTAAGGACTGCTGGGCTAGTTTATATGTGGCTATGAAGTTACCGTTAAAGGGATAGTAATGTCAGGGGAAAAAAAAAGTATTAACTATAGGGTAGATAACATTAAAAGAGAGTACTTGCACTTATTCATATCTCTCAAACCGTTATGGTTTGAAAGATATAGGAAAATAAAGTTCTCCGCTCCCTCCCCTTTCTGCTTGACGAGCTGTAAAGCTGTCAGAAGCAGATTCCGGTTCCTGGATCAGATGGCAGCTCTTCAGCAGTGCCGACATAGCGATACCTAAAAATAAATACTTCATCAGAACGGTCTACAACGTGTGCCTGGTTGGCAAGCACACTTTGTAGACCATTCCGATTAAGGATTTATCTTTAGATATCATTATATCGGTGCTGCTGAGGAGCCACGTCTGGTCAAGCGACCAGAATCTGCTTCTGACAGCTTTACAGCTCGTCAAGCAGAAAGGGGAGGGAGTGTAGAACTTTATTTTCCTATATCTCTCAAACCATAACGGTCTGAGAGATACGAATAAGTGCAAGTACTCTCTTTTAATTGTATCTACTATATAGTTAACACTTTTTTCTGACATTACTATCCCTTTAAGATTTCTGTGCTAGTTTCCTAACTACCCGTGGATAGTTATTTTGATTTAAACCATGAAGTTGTGTCTTTTTGGGATATAGGGATGGAATGGGAATTGCACACCATGATTCTCTGATTGGAGGATATATTTTATAGGTTTAATAAATATATACATTTTTGATACTATCTTTTATAATTTTGTTTATTATATCTTGAGATTATTTTGAGGTTGTTGAGTGCGTCATTAGGATCCAATCTTTTGCTATAATTCTTTAATCAGAGGGATACATCATAGGTTGTGTTGTTTGGGACTAGATTCAAATGCAATTAATTGGATAATAAACTGATTGAATGTTAAGCACTAGAGTTTTGTGGTGAGTGGAATAGATTCAGAGTGAGGATGGGCCAACACACACACACACACACGACAAAAGCAATAAGAAGGGCCCATGGCTTGGATATCACCCAAGGCAACTTTAATCAATCTCTGGGATAGATTATTAGTGGAGTACCTCAAGAGTGTTGCTGGGTGGTCATTTTATTTAAAGGGATAGTAATACTTAAGAATTACTAATCCCTATATTAAAGTCATATTAAAAAGAAATGTATTGCCTCCAGTGTCATCTCTTATACCTTTATGGTTTGAGAGATAATCGCTCCTAAAGTTCCCCTCTCCCTCCCCCTTCTCCAAAGTCAGAGTTGTAGCTGACTGAAGGGAAATCCGGTCTTACGACTGTCAGGCGGCTCTGCAGCAGAGCCAAGATTGTGTTAATAAAAAAGAAATCTTTCACTGACTTAGAAGACCATTTCAGTGAAAGATTTATTTTATATTAACGCAATCTTGATTGTGCTGCAGAGCCGCCTGACAGTCGTAAGACCGGATTTCCCTTCACTCTAGGCTGACCAGATCTCACCTTTAACTGGGGACACATAGGAAATAGAGATTTTTCAGTACTTCACTGAAATCAAAGCAGTCCTGCAGTATGCGGTTTTCCTATTCGCCGGTTATAGATGAAGTCTGGTCAGTCTACTTCAGTCAGCTGCAACGCTGACTTCGGGGAAGGGGGAGGGGAACTTTAGGAGCGATTATCTGTCGAACCATAAAGGTTTGAGAGATGACACTGGGGGCAATACATTTCTCTTTATTATGACTTTAATATAGGGATTAGTAATTATTAAATATTACTATCCCTTTAATATTATATAATATTACAGAATCAATAAAAAGACAAAAGCAGAAAAGTGCTCCTGACACTATCATGTTAAACCATATTTAACATTAAATATGATTAACAAAGGCAACAGGATGAAAACTCACAAATGTGAAGACATGAATGGCCTCTAACGTAGACAGCATAAAATCTTACACCCTGTTGGCCATACTAAAATTCAGGGAAGATGTCCCATGCAATCTTCATAAACGTTTCTACTTGTCCTTCAAGCTCAGTCTTCACACCAAATCTGAGCACTCTCTGTGGAGGCACATGTATGGGTATGCATGTATCTCTGGTCCTGTACATTACAGGATATCAAACCACATCCTTGAGCACCTGGGAGCTTTCTTTGAAGAACTGTCTTTTTACCCTGGCCTTGTGTTATTAAACTTAATTGATATGCTGACATCCATGATTATTATTGATATGAATTAGTTCATGTTTGCTATTGATGTGCTAATGTATACAATTATTGAATTTACTATAACACTAGATCCATAAATAATTGCAATTTTATGATACAATTATATTCAGTGTTTATATACTGTAAGTATTTGCAGTGATTATAGCTATTTATACACTACAATATTTAAAGGAACAATAACACCTTAATCATTTGATTGCCAGATGGATGTCCTATGCATCTGAAAGTGTTAAAATTATCAGGGGTTATTCCTACTGTAAAAACCTTTAACTCCCTGCTAGCCTCTGTAAAAAATCTGTTTGTTTTCTGATGCCTAAAATCTACCCTTACATCTTACTCTGTGGTTCTCACAGTCCTGCCTTTTTTCAGGGCTCCCATTACAATACAAATATTGATAAGTGTATCAGAAGATGTATTTTTTTATGTTCTATTAACGGGGCTGAGATAACATACCTTCATGAGTATTACATTTCTAATTTGTCTCTTGTGCTCTTGTCTGTAAAAAGCAATACGTGCACTGCAGATGCAGGGCAAATATAATTACAGTATAGATAACCCTTTGAGTAACAGGTGGGTACTCAGCGCATTGACACTCTAAGGGTTAAATTCAATGTATTTGTGTCGATTCCTTTCCTCAGTAGGTCAGCAGGGGGCGCTGCAGTAATTTGCCTGTTCCATCTGATCTATGCACAGGGTGTGTCAAACAATGCCCTCCCTTGGGACACTTCAGTGACCTGCCGTCTCTATAGTAACAAGTTGCACGCTTCAGTCCACGTTTTGAACAATACATTTATTTAACATTCTGAATGCTAAATAGTTTTATGTCCTTTAACATTCAAAAGGAAACTAAACTAAAACTATTCAAACGAAAAGTTTCTTTTTCTTTGTTTTGTTTTTGTATACTATTGTATTACTATGTGTTTTGCTCACGGAGCTGATACTTTTTTAATTGAATGAATAGATACATTTATTACAAGTGGAACAGTGTATGAGTAACAATGTGCTACAAAGTTGATTTCCATAAGCGTTAATATGAACCCACACATTTATTTCAATTCGAACAATCTATGTGTTACAGTGTGTTACAATGTTTATTCACTGGAGCTCAAACAATGAAAAGTGACCATTACATATAGGCTAGTTGCTTATGTATAACTATTGTACAGCGCTGCGGAATTAGTTGGCGCTAGATAAATAAATAATCATAATAACAGAACGAGGATCAATTTGGGGGCAAACCAACTGTACCGTATGAGAGATAAAAACTGTTATAAAAACCTCATTGATTCAAATTGGGCTTTAATTTAACCCATTGCTTCCTGTATAAGTCTCCAATGCGTTGGACACATATCTAACCCTCAAGGAGTGAAAAATCCAGTTTCAATCAATTGAAATGCTTATTTGTCCCCTGTGGTTCGGTTGGCTTGTCCCATAATGGCTACACTGCAAGCCGTATGTAGGAAAGATATGAGGCAGGTTCTGGAGCAAACCAACTTCGCCATAGGGGACAAATAAAGACTTACGACATTACCACTATTTTAAATGGTACTTTAAAACCGATAATGCTAGGAAGGTTTCCAGTGCATTGTTAAACAATGATTTGTATACATATTTAGCATTTAAAGGGTTACACAACCGATTTAAATCAATGAGGAATTAGTATTTGTCCCCAATTGTGCGGTAAGCTTCACCATGAATTGCTGCTACAAATGGCTTATATACGTCAGGTCCTTTGACTTTATACACAAAGGATCCAGTTTTTAACCCCTTGAGGACCAAAGGGGGTGTGCAAAGCAATGCTCCTTAACCCTTTGCTTTGCAATGCCCTGCGTACCACTCTGGCACTCAAAGGGTTAAGGGGGTAACAGCTATACAAAGTATTCCACCCAAAAATATATATGGGGGGAGGGGTGCAGCAAAATAATCCCTGATTTGCTCATTGTAACTTTGCATTGGACAATCCCTGGGACAGGGCAGTATTCACACTACAAATGAGAAGCAAATCTGGAGCAAACCAACTACGCCTCAGGGGAGAAATAAAACTTAATAATCATTTAATTTGGAATTTTAACCCCTTGACTGTTAGATGGGTCGTTCGCCAAGCGCTGGAGACCTCTCGAGGGTTCAAGGGGTTAAACCCTGATTTAGATCAATGGGGCTTTTGTGCGTATTTATTTTTCCCCTAGGGTGCAGATTGTTTTCTCTACAATTGTTCCTCATTAATGATATATATATATAATATACACTATTTTACAGGCAGGAATTAGTTTGTTTATTTAATTGATAAAAAGGGGAATTTTGATAATGAAAATTATTTACAGTAACTTTCTTTCACTGTCAGAGATATGTATCACAGAGGCGGGAAACGTGTGGCTCTGCAGCTGTTGCTGAAGTACAGCTCCCATCATCCGGTTGGCTGTGGATAATGGGAATTTAAATCCAATAGCTGGAGCCTCGAGTTACTAATTTACCATTCATGACCATCTCCCTTCATAGGAAGTCACCCTCTTGGGTAATGGGATACTGCGTTTCCATTTTTGGTTTTTTTTTGTTTGTTTTTTTTAGGACAAATTAACTCTTTAAGAACCAGAGTGGTTCTCAAGGGATTAATGCTAAATACTGTGTAAATGT
Organism: Rhinophrynus dorsalis; assembly: GCA_037306005.1. Taxonomy (NCBI): domain Eukaryota; kingdom Metazoa; phylum Chordata; class Amphibia; order Anura; family Rhinophrynidae; genus Rhinophrynus; species Rhinophrynus dorsalis. Next base: position 292,513,247 of record CM074721.1, read on the forward strand.
TACACCCAAAATGCAGTAATTGTATAAGCAGCAAACAGTCCCTCGAGATCTGGGGATAACCAAATAAGATTTCCAGAATTACTATTAATTTAACTGGGCTTTTAACTCTTAGAATGCTGTAGATCGCTAGTATTCAATGAATTAACGCCCTATTTATATAAATGGAAATATGCATTTGTTCCTTATAGATCACTTGGTTTTGTCCCGGAACTGCTCCATTTGTGCATCTGCCCCGATGTGCTACAGGGGACGTGCAATGTTTCAGTGAAAGAGACAGGTGGGGACAGCAGTCGGTGTGGGGGTGGGGGAGAGAAACCAAAATATAATCCCACCCTGGAAAGACTTGTACTACAGCCTAGGACTAGACAGATCAGGATTGCAGCCCAATCACCATAAAATGAATTACATATAGGAGCAGATACACTAAGAACGTAACCAGTTCTGGAGCAACTCAGGTGCACTACAGGGGACAAATAAAAATTCCCCAAATTTCCATTGAATTTCAGTCCCGTAAATTTTAGATATCTAGATCTCTAGCATTCAAGTGGTTAATGCGCATTTTAAATCAGTGGTAATTTATTATAAATGTCCTATGGGGCAGTTGGTTTACCCGAGATTTAAAATGTGCACAGAACAATTTGGAGAAACTATGTCTTCTAAAAGGGAAAATGCCACTATAAAGAGGGTTTTAGGAAGTAAAGTAAATCCTTATATCCCTGACATATGCATGGACATAGACAAGAAGTATGAATCCACACTGGTACTCTACATATCTACCATATAAGAAGAGCACATCAGACATACAATAAATGACCCTGTGGATAGTAGTATTACAGGTGTGTGGGAAGCTCCCTAACAGAGTCCCGAGCGAGGGACGCTTCGGGCAGGTTGGTGAGTGGTGGCCGCTGTGCCAGTCTCTGTGCAAGGGGAGAGTGGGTACCTCTGTGGCAAGTTCCCAGGAGAGTGGAGGTTAGTTCCTGCCGTATTGTATTGGCAAGGTAGATATGGGTTGGTACTCCCGAGTCCCGTGGGAAGTTGCATTGTATGGCTATATAGATACGAGTTTGGAACTCCCGTGGGAAGCAGCAATGTATGGCAAGATGTATAAGTTGTGACTCCCGTGGGAAGTTGCAGTGTATGGCAATATAGATACGAGTTGGGACTCCCATGGGAAGTTGCAATGTATGGCAACGCTGATATGAGTTGGGACTCCTGTGGGAAGGTTCACTGTATGGCGAGGTGGATACAAGCCTGGAGTCCCGTGGGAAGAACCCAGAATACTGAATGGCAGGGTGAGATAGTGGGAACTGTTGTAGGAGGTTCTGAGTATTGCATGGATGGATTGTTAGTGGGTGTTATAGTAGGAAGCCTCTTTCCAGTGTATTAAATGATCGGTTGGTGTGTGGGAATTCCGTGAAAAGGTGGTAAGTGGGTGCTGTGTAGGAAGCTGTCAGTAGCATGTGTGCCAGGTTCGTGAGTAGATCCTGTCTTTAGAAGCTGCTGGCAGATTAGTGGTGATTGTCCTGTCGTGGGAATGTCCTAGAATCCCGCATAACGTGGTGATAAGTGACACTTTCGTGGAAATCTTATAAAGTCCTGCCTGGCACTGGTAGGTTGTGAGTGGATCCTGCTGTAGAAAGCTCCTGTGCCATGCATAGCATAGTGGTTAATGGATCCTGCCATGGGAAGCTCCCGGTGCCATGCATAGCAACGTGGTTAGTGGGTCCTGCCGTGGAAAGCTCCTGGAGCCATGCATAGCATAGTGCTTAGTGGGTCATGCCGTGGGAAGCTCAAAGTGCCATGCATGTCATAGTGGTTAGTGGGTCCTGCCGTGGGAAGCTCCTGGAGCCATGCATAGCATAGTGGTTAGTGGGTCCTGTCGTGGGAAGCTCCCGGTTCCATGCATAGCAAGTGGTTAGTGGGTCCTGCCGTGGAAAGCTCCTGGAGCCATGCATAGCAAGTGGTTAGTGGGTCCTACCGTGGAAAGCTCCTGGAGCCATGCATAGCATTGTGGTTAGTGGGTCCTGCCGTGGAAAACTCCTGGAGCCATGCATAGCATAGTGGTTAGTGGGTCCTGCCGTGGAAAGCTCCTGGAGCAATGCATAGCATTGTGGTTAGTGGGTCCTACCGTGGAAAGCTCCTGGAGCCATGCATAGCATTGTGGTTAGTGGGTCCTGCCGTGGAAAGCTCCTGGAGCCATGCATAGCATTGTGGTTAGTGGGTCGTACCGTGGAAAGCTCCTGGAGCCATGCATAGCATTGTGGTTAGTGGGTCCTGCCGTGGGAAGCTCCTGGAGCCATGCATAGCATTGTGGTTAGTGGGTCCTGCCGTGGGAATTCGCAGAGCGCTGTACAGCAGGTTGAATAGAGCAGAGCAGGTTTATGTTAATCAGCTCACAGGGGAGGAGTAGGAGAAGCAGAGGAGCGGCATAGGGCGAGGGGGCTGGAGCCATTTTGAAATCACTTTTAAAGTTAACGTGGAATTAAAAGGAAAGTTTGCCCGTGTGCCCCATCATGCCGCCTGTGAACCCGGTGTGAGGGCATTGTGTGGGCAGTAGTCGTGTGCCCAAGCAGGAGATGTGGGCGCTGTGCGTGTGGATCACTGTACTCGGGGTGCTGCAGCCCGCGGGGGGACTGGATGTGCACATTTACCCCGGGGTCACCCACCTGCCCTTAGGAGAGGACTGGACTTACCGCTGGAAGAGTGGCTCCCGGGACATGCGGGGGGCTTTGGCGCTGAATGGGGGGCTGAGACTGAGTTTAGGAGCGAATTGTGCACTTTTTTCCCGGCTCCCGCAGCCTGTATCCCTACAGGTCACCTCCCGCAGTCTCCGGGCTCTCATGTCCCTCCGGCTGGATGTGTACGTGCACGGACAGGGCTGCTACCGCAAATACCGGAGGAAGAGTCCGGACACCAGGGGCAGGGAGCCTGATGTGGATATTGAGTACGGGAGCCTCCCGGGGGTGCCCCGCTGTCTTCCCCATCTCCTGAACAAGACTCGTGGGATTGTGAGCGCTATGTTGGGGGGCTCGGAGTGCAGTGTCTTGGGGACTTCCGCCTCCACAGAGCGGACTGTGTGCCCGGACACAGAGGGTCCCGTGCATATACTGTGTCCAGATAAAGGCTCTGCCCGGCAAGTGCTAGTGCGGGTCAGATTAAAGCCAGAGGAGAGCGGCCACCCGGGAGTAATCTCAGCACTCAGGAGGGCGAAGAGGAGCATCAATAACAACCCCCAGTTCCAGCTGCACAACTACCAAGCTTCTGTACCGGAGAACGAGCCAGCAGGCACTCGGGTCACCTCTCTGCGGGCGGTGGACCCAGACCAAGGGGAGGCTGGCAGGGTGGAGTACTTTATGGAGGCTTTGTTTGACAGCAGGTCCAATGACTATTTTGAGATAGACTCGGAGACCGGGACAGTCAGCACTACCCAACCCCTTGACCGGGAGACCAAGGACACACATGTGCTAAAGGTGACAGCAACTGACTTTGGTTCTCCCCGGAGATCAGCCACCACCTACCTGACGGTGACCGTAAGTGATACCAATGACCACGTCCCTGTGTTTGAGCAGTCCGAGTACCGGGAGAACATTAGAGAGAACTTGGAGGTGGGGTATGAGGTAATGACTATAAGAGCTACAGATGGAGATGCCTTCTCCAATGCCAATATGCTTTACAGACTGGTCAATACGGACGAGGTGAGCTCTGTGTTTGAGATAGATCCAAAGTCTGGAGTTGTGAGGACTAGGGCCCAGGTAGACAGGGAGGCAGTAGCTGACTATAAACTCATTGTGGAGGCCAATGACCAGGGTAAGGATCCAGGACCCAAAAGTGCCACAGCCACTGTCTACATCTATGTAGAGGACGAGAACGATAACTACCCTCAATTCACAGAGAAGAGGTATGTCGTGCAGGTGCCTGAAAATATCAGCCCCAACACACAGATACTGCAAGTTCAGGCCACAGATAGAGACAAAGGGAATAATGCCAACGTCTTTTATAGTATTGTTAGTGGCAACATCAAAGGCCAGTTCTACATCCATTCGTTCACTGGGAACATTGACGTGATCTATCCTCTGGATTATGAGGCCATCAGGGAATATACTTTGAGGATTAAAGCCCAGGATGGTGGGCGGCCGCCTCTCAGTAACACCACTGGCATGGTAACAGTGCAGGTGGTGGATGTCAATGATAATGCACCCATATTTGTCAGCACCCCTTTCCAGGCCACTGTGCTGGAAAACGTCCCCATAGGGTATTCGGTGGTTCACATCCAGGCTAATGATGCAGACTCAGGTGACAACGCTCGCATACAGTACAGTCTGACCGACATCCCTCCTAATTTCCCCTTAGTGATCAACAATAACACCGGTTGGATTACAGTGTCCTCAGAACTAGACAGAGAAACAGTGGAATTTTATACTTTTGGGGTAGAGGCAAGAGACCATGGGGATCCAGTGATGAGCTCTTCAGCCAGCGTGACTATAACTGTGCTAGACGTTAATGATAACAACCCTACTTTCACAGAGAAGGTGTACCAGCTGAGGCTCAATGAAGATGCAGCAGTGGGGAGTAGTGTTCTGACAATGACTGCTGTGGACAAAGACGTGAACAGTGTGGTCACATATCAGATCACCAGTGGGAATACTAGAAACCGCTTTGCCATCACTAGTCAAAGTGGGGGTGGACTGATAACCCTGGCTCTACCGCTGGATTACAAGCAGGAGAGGCAGTATGTCCTGACTGTCACTGCATCTGATGGGACACGATCTGACACTGTCCTGGTATTCATCAATGTCACTGACGCAAATACACACAGGCCAGTTTTTCAGAGCTCCCACTACACAGTGAGTGTGAGTGAAGACAAGCCCATAGGTACATCCATAGTTACCATCAGTGCAACAGATGAAGATACAGGGGAAAATGCTAGAATAACTTACATTATGGAAGATAATATCCCTCAGTTTAGGATAGACCCAGATACCGGTACCATTACCACACTTATAGAATTGGACTATGAAGACCAGGCTTCCTACACCTTAGCTGTGACGGCCAAGGATAATGGCATACCACAAAAGTCTGACACTACTTATGTGGAGATCCTGATTCTAGATGCCAATGACAACATGCCACAGTTCATGAGGGACAGGTACCAAGGCTCAGTATTTGAGGATGTCCCTTTATCCACAAGTGTGCTGCAGATCTCTGCAACTGATAGGGACTCGGGACTGAATGGCAGGGTTATGTATACCTTCCAGGGAGGGAATGATGGGGATGGGGACTTTTATATTGAGCCCACCTCTGGCATAATCAGGACTAATGCTAAACTGGATCGGGAAAATGTGCCTGTGTACAATCTAAAAGCGTATGCGGTGGACAGAGGCAACCCACCTCTGAAAGCTCCAGTGGACATCCACGTCACCGTGTTGGACATCAATGACAACGCTCCTGTCTTCAAAAGTAATGAACTGGACATATTCGTGGAGGAGAATAGTCCTGTTGGGTCAGTAGTGGCCAGGATAACTGCCGCTGACCCGGATGAAGGCACCAACGCACAAATCATGTACCAGATAGTAGAAGGAAACAACCCGGAGGTCTTTCAGTTGGATCTGTTTAATGGAGACCTGACCGCTCTAATTGACCTAGACTATGAAGTCAAGACAGAATATGTCATTGTTGTCCAGGCCACCTCTGCCCCTCTAGTGAGCAGGGCAACTGTCCATGTCAAACTGCTGGACAAAAATGACAATGACCCTGTACTGCAGGATTTTGAGATCATATTTAACAACTATGTGACCAACAAGTCCAACAGCTTTCCTTCAGGAGTTATTGGGAAAATCCCTGCCTATGACCCAGATGTGTCTGACACTCTGCATTACAGTTTTGTGCAGGGCAACGAGCTGAACCTTCTCATACTGGACCCATCCACAGGAGATCTGAAGCTGAGTAGGGACTTGGACAATAACAGACCCCTGGAAGCCCTCATGAGAGTCTCAGTTTCAGGTACGTGACATTTTTATGTTATTATGTTGCATACCTACTGATTTTGCAGATTATGCAAGAGCACAAAATGTAAAACCAAATTGCCTATACTTATTCTTTTTTTATCTTCACCTGTTGTTTTTGTTTTTTTGCACTATTATAGATATGTTTCCGTAGAACTTTCTGTCAGGGTCTATAAAAACAAGTACAGTGGTACAGTGTAAAAAGGTAGCATGCAGAGTAGTCACTGATGTAGGCATAGTGATACATGGTATCACTGTCTTGCTTTGACATTTGACTGATTTAAGTGTTACTATCCACTTAAATGCCTAATTCAAGGTTGGGCTATTTGTGACTTTCAAGCTGTTGTTGGACTACAACTTCCATCATCCTCTGCCTTCCACTGAATAATGAATCCTGTAGTCCAACAATAACCAGGTAGCCCTAGGATGAACACAACTAATACATGTCATTATTATACACTTGTGTAAGTTGAGATTCCTAAGTCTACAAGCCTGTTTTAGTCTGTTCATATGAATCTAGGGAAGGGTGCTCACTTTCAAAGAACATTTTAATTATGGAATAATCAATATAAATTGACTGATCCATCCATTGAATGTAGAGGTGTAATTAAAATTTGGATTTTTATGAAATATCAAACACAACACTTCTAGCATCCAATGGGTTAAATATAATGTTCAAGTGAAATAATTTTGTCCTGCATGAAATGAATCCTGTAAAATCATAGAGGTATTTCCTAGGAGAAATGAACTGGAGCTTCATTAGGAAACCTTTCTTGGTTAGAATGTGTCTTATCCTTTTAGTTGTCAACAAGAAAGTGATTAATGAGGAAGTACAGTATAAATCAGCTTGACACATTGAGAAAGTGGTTTAAATGAGTTACTTTTCTAGGAATTTGCAAGTTTACAGCTGCATATCCATTGCATTAAAAAAATAATTGCACATGATATTGCACATAAATATTTTTTATCTCAAATAACTTTTACCTTTTTATTACAATTCCAATATATTGTACTTAGTGTTTCAGTTTTGTTTCAAATACCCATACAATCTGTATTTTTCCTGAAAATTTAGGATATTATTTTTGAGTATTTTCTGTACACTTCATGTCCTGATTTGTTATGTTCTCTAGATTTCTGTCATGTGATCTGGACTGATATGTTGACTAGACCAGACTTTCCAAACCAGGGTCCTCAAGTACCCCTAACAGTGCATACTTACAAGATTTCCATGTCTGAGCACAGGAGTTTCAATTAATGGATCTTTCCATCTGATTTGTTCACCTGTGCTCAGACAGGGGAATCCAGAAAACATGCACTGTCAGTAGCACTTGAGGACTGCAGCTGGAAAACTCTGCTCTAGACTTCTGTTATGTGATCTAGAATGTTGCTATGTGTTACAGACTTATATCATGTTCTCTAGACATATGCTATGTGCCATAGACTATCTAGACCTCTAATGTTTCTAGATTTATTTTATGTGCTCTGGACTTCGGCTATGGGCTACAGGTATCTGTTTTAATAATAATAATAATAACAATAATAATAATAACTAGTATTTATATAGCGCCTTTCTCCCAGTGGGACTCAAAGCGCTGTCAGCGCACGCTCTCGGAATTAACCAAATCGGCAGCTGAAATAATAGGTGTTATTATTACCCAATCAATGGTACTCATTTATCGACCTCGGAAGGATGAAGGGCTGAGTTGGCCCTGCCGGGATTCGAACCTGCAACCCTGAGGTTGAATATGCTCCATAGTCAGGGAATTTACCATAGAATTCTGATAGATTCTCTAGATTTCGTTTATGTCCTCTATATATCTGAAGTTCCTACCTGGTGTTAGTATGATTCTATCAAGTGAAGTGATTTTTTTAGTAAATACCTACTTTTGCAGTTGTTAGACATAGAAAACTACATAATGTCAAGTGGGGTAGGCAAGTTAAAGGAGCACTAGTGGTAGAAGGCATCTAGCAGCATATGAAAGAGCATGTTGTAACATATTATACCAGAAATCAGGGGAGGGCAACCTGAGACCCTACAGCTCTAGAAGACTACAATTCCCATCATCCCCATCCAGCCTACAGCTGGCCAGGGAAGAAGGAAATTGTAGTCCTCGACAGCTGAAGTTCTCAGGTTGCTCAAGTCTCCTTTAAATGTATGTGGTCTTTTTCCGGTAAATTGTAGGAAGCAATTTTCCTCCCACTTCATATTACATGTTGTTTTGTGACTCGGGAGACACACTTGCCAAATCAAGAAAAAAAAGTGCATGGGATATTGCTTCCCCAAGTCTGCAAGAAAACAGAACATTATATTTTCATACTCATTGTGTTAGAATTTAGTATATGTCACTGGGAATGTTACAGCATGCTGCTTTATTGTAAGGGCAGCTAACAAGAAGAATATGTATGTTATTTACTGGTTGAGTATTGCTCTGGAAAAATAAGCATTGTAAGAACTGATGCTTTAAGCTCCAGGTTGGCTGTTTTGACTTAAATTCCTCCTGTACATCCAAAAGGTATGAAGCGGCCATCAACAGCTTCAATTTGGACAGAAGGTGGACAAGAAGCCACACTGAAAAAACATCCGCAGTTAGAGCTGTGCATATAGTATTCTAATTCTGTCAGAGGCAGGGCTAGCACAATTAACTATTCAAATACTGAGCTTTAAATTATTTGATTTTGTTTTTACTAGTCACTCTATAATGGCAACTTAGTACAGGTGTTCCTTAAATCCTTGGATGTAAGAAATCTCTTAAACACATTGCAAAGCAATGGATTGGCGATGTTAACTAAAATGCAAACCAAAGGTGTTGTGATACATGTATCTGAGTTACTGTACCACCATGTGAGTATGTAACGATGTAGTATTATGTTTATACTTGCTTACTAGTGCATAGAGCTTATAGAGCCATACGCACAGCTACCATGGTGTATTATGGCTGAGTGCCACTATTAGTACTAGTGCAGATGTGGACTCTTGGTAGTCAAATTCCAATATATTGACATCAAGGTATATGGAGGAGTCAAGGCACTCATGATGTGATGAAAAGCAAAAAATCTAGTGTTTATTTGAGGTAACACAACATGTTCAGGGTCAGCATGCCCTTTATCAGGCCTGTATGCCTTTTTTACATGAAGAAGAGCATGCTGGCCTGAAACATATTGAGTTTCCTCTAACAAACGCTTTTTTGCTCTTCATCACACCTTTAGCACATTGGCTCATCCATGTATCTTTATGTACTTTAATTAAAGTGTCAGTGCTGTTTTCCCTAGGGCAATACAAAATACTGTATTCATTGAATGATTGCCTAACAGCTACACAAAGCACACTCATTTTTGGAATACATTACTTACAGTAGTTGGAATATGCTGTTAGCACAATGGATACCTCCAGTTAACCCTTTAAGCACCAGAATAGTGAGCAATGCATTGCTGTGCAACATGTTGCACACCCCATTAGTCCTTAAACAGCTAATGGGGTATATTTGTACATATATGTTGAGTGTGAACAGATCTTGATTGAGCGTAGGTGAAACCTCTTCTGGGTACATTTCCATTTTTATCTGACTACTGCATTTCTTTATTTAGATATTATTATGAGGTTAGGCCAGTGGGCTGAGGCCTTAGTCAATAAGTGACAGATACAGGAAGTCATGAAGAGCACCTGTGACAAACACCGCTGATATAAGTGCTACTTACATTTATAACTGAATTGGGGCCAGTGTCTGTTTACTTATCATTACTGATAACAGCTCTGCTTGTCTAGTCACTTTATTACTAAACCCATTAACTGTTAGATACATCTACATGTGAAGCAATCAGTTGGAGACCTCTTGCATCCAAGGGATTAACTACAGTGATATTATTATTACATGCACAGTATACCCAAATATAAGCTGAGTTTAATTAATTTAAAATAATGTGCAGCAGTAATGGTTGCTATTATTTAGAACTAATCTTTATCAGTAGTAAATATGCTCAGTTTTGGAGCTATCACTCTAAGTTAGTTATAGAGAATTAAGAACTGCCTATGTGTTGTATTAGGCAACTAGTGTAAAAGCCTATGTACACGGGCCAAGGTCCGGGTGATGTTAAGCACGCATTGCTTTGCAATGCATTGCGTACCCCTCTGGCACTCAAAGGGGTTAAGAGGCCGGACCTGCTCTGTGTCCTGCCGCTGGGGCAGTCATGCACTGTAGAGACTAGAATGCTCCCAGCACCGAACTCCCAGCATTCCTACACCTCCCAACATCCTGTGCATTCGGGCAGTCTCTACTGCACATGACGGCTTCTGACAAACATCCTAGCGAATTATTAAATAAGATAGGATGTGGACAGACACTTGAGAAGAAAAGTAGGAATCTTCACATGTTATAAAGCACATGTTTACTCTGGTATAAACAAGGTCTAAGGTTTGCTGCATCTCGCATGTCTTATGTGCTCTAAACCATAGACCAAATGGTCTAGGTTTAAGAGCATGCAAGAGTGCGGAAGATGCTAGACCTTGTTTGTACCTGGTGTTTGTTTATGTCAGAATGAACTTTTATAACCTGTGCAGATTTCTACTTTGCTTCTCGAATGTGGCGGTCCACATTGCCGTGGTGTAAACCGTAGAGGATAGGATACCTCTTGTAAAGCCTACTCCAACAGAATGGTGAGTGAACACTTTACTTATCCATCACAGTTATACATTAGTGCATGGGTTAGATCAAGGATCAAGTCTACCTCATAGGGTAACTTTAAAGGGACAGTAATGTCCCATAAAAATTATTCTGCTTTTGTAGAGCTTAAAAAATAAACTATGTCCTACAATCACTATCTCTCAAACCGCTGTGGTTTGAGAGATATTCACACTGAAAGTTCCCCGCTCCCTCCCCTTCTTCTGATGTCAGCTGTAAACTGACAGCAGGAGATTCAAGTCGTGCGACTCAAAGAGGCTCTTCAGCAGAGCTGAAATCTCATTATTTAAAAAAAATACTTCATTGGAACGGTCTACAAAGTGTGCTTGCAAACCAGGCACACTTTGTAGAGCTTTGCAGCGACGTAATTTTTTTTAAATGATGAGATTTCGGCTCTGCTGCAGAGCCACCAGCTGGTCCCTGTCTGCTGTCAGCTAGTTGCTGATGTCAGGAGAAGGGGATGGAAGGGGGAAATTTCAGTGCGAATATCTCTGAAACCATAGCGGTTTGAGAGATATGACTCGTGTGACATAGTTTAGTTTTTTAAGCTCTATAAAAGTAGAAGATTTTTTTTATGGGACATTAGTGTCCCTTTAAGGGTTAATATTTAAAATATCTAAGGTCAGCTCATTTTGAGAGTTCCCAGCTATGCCCATAAGCCACCATGCAGATCTTGCTTGTTGCAACTTTACTGTGTTCCTGTGAAGAAAGTTATCATGGTGGACTTTGGTGGGATCACACAATGTGATATGTCATCTGTGTGAAAGACACCATAGTCCACCATGTTTACACCATATTACAGGAGACAGATCCAGTGCAGCATAGCCTGTCAGAAACAGGTCTTAAAAGGTTACAAGTTCCATTTAATGCAACTGGAATTTTTTGTGTTCTATGGTACAGTTGGTTTGTACTTGACTTTGTACATAAGATCACATAGCTGTAAAATGTTTTGTCATCAAGTGTGAAACACAAAGCATTCAATGTCATATATACTGTAGAGGCTTTTGTATGAAGTGTCACTCAGTAATGTAGGTTTTATTGTAGGACAAGAGCTAGTGAAAACCAGATGGTGCATTTATGTTTATGTTGTTTACAGTTGTCTTTATTCAAATATATCCTCATCATTATTTTGATGAGAGAAAATGTATTTTTTAACAGTTTTGCATTATTCTTGTTGCATTCACTTCCTGTCACTGTCAGGCTGGAATAATAATATTTTTTTGTGCAGATTATTTGCATATTTATAACTGAACCAACAAGGAAAACAATCCTCACAGTATATTCATGCTATATGCATTTTATATTTATGTTTAAGCATTTACATTTTTGTCCTATCAAAACTACTTGATTGCATTGCTGTTACCACTAAGACCCACACAAGGCATCATAACCTGCACTGATAGAGTTCTGTAAAGACAAAGAGGGTTGTTTACTAACCAAATGACTCTTGTATCTCTGGCTGTGGCTGCATGCTAAGGGGTGTTGTATACAAATCTAGCACTCAAAGGGTTAAGTAGAAAGCAAAAGCTCAGCAGTCTTGAAGGAAGCCAACTGCTCTATAGGGAGAACAAAAAAAAAAAACAATTCCAGTTATTTTAAATAGGGCTTTTAATCCCTTGAATGCTAGAGATGTCTCTAACAAATTGCAAAAGAAATGCATTGGAGAATTCTCTAGCATTCAGCTGATTGAAGGCTACATTTAAATCACTGGATGTTTTGGGGAATTTGTATTTCTTGTCTCTGGTGCAGCTATTTTTTATCCAGAGTTGCTACTCTTGTTTTCTACATAGTAGTCTGGCTTCATATCCTATATAATAATTAGCTAGGATGTTTGTCAGAAGCCGTCATGCACAGTAGAGACTGCCCAAACGCACAGAATGCTGGGAGCACGGAATGCTGGGAGTTCTGTGCTGGGAGTACATAATGCTGGGGGCATTCTGGCTTTCGACAGTCTCTACAGTGCATGACTGCGTCGGCGGCAGGAAGCCTCTTAACCCTTTAAGTGCCAGAGGGGTACGCAACACATTGCAAAGCAATACGCTGTGTACCACTCTGGCATTTCAAACGGTTAAACCTAAATATAGGTTGAATAATAGAATTTTACTACTTGCTTTGCATGTTATTGTGTGAATTGCGTTCTGCATATATCTTAAAGTGATAGTAACACTTGTTATGAAATTCATATTTTTAAAAATTTCCCAGTTTGGTAAAACAATTGTATTCTTGCATCTGGAAGATTCTTCTTTTTGAAGTTATTGCAGTACAAACCATCACTGGAGACCAGAGTTCCTATTAGGCTGCAATAGGAAAAACACATGACAAAAAAGAATGGCTGCAAAATATGTTGTATTTGTACCTTCACAAAAAGTCAGCCTACTGTTTTAGTATATTGTTTGGTTCCTGGTTATGAGTTAGCAAACATAAAGAATGTGGGACTAGTCAGTGAGTAGAAGGGAAACTATAGACAAAGACAGAGGACTGAGACAAATGATGTCAGAGTAGGCCGCATCAAGAGAACAAAAGGATATAGGGAGGCCTTTCATGGAGGCATTCACTATCCCCAAGTGCACTGTGGCAAAAGGCCAGTGTAGCCAGAAATGGACATATGAGAGAATGCAACTATTATTTATTTATACAGGAAACATAAATCAGTAAAACTGTATAATGAGGGCCTTGCACAATCAAAGGGAACAGAGATCCAATTGATTCTCTTTAGTAGTAGGTTAGATCAAAGATGGGCAACCTGCTTCCATTCAGCTGATGTTGGACTACCTTCTTCCATTCAGCTGTTGGCTGGCTGAGGATAAATGGACTTGTAGTCCAACAACTGGATGCCCACTATCAATATTGGATTGATGATACAAAAAGGTTGGAGCAAATGAACTGCACTTAGGGTTGCCACCCAGCCGGTATTTTACCGGCAGGCTGGTAAAAAATTGTCTTCTGTCCAATGTTAAGTCTATGGAGGGAATGCCATGGCTGGTATTTTTTTGAAGAAAAGGTGGCAACCCTAACTGCACTGCAGGGAACGAATAAAGATCATCAATAATTTAAATGGGGCTTTTAACCCCTTGAATGCTTGAGAGAATATAAGTACTTTGTCAGGCAATGCTTTGGAGACCTCTCTAGCATTCAATAGTGTAAAAACCTCATTTAAAACAATGGGAAGTTTGTGAATCTTTATTTGCCTCCTACCGTGCAGATGGTTTGCACCAGAATTGCTCCAGTTTTCAGTATATCAGCCTTAAGGTTCCTGACATCGTAGTAAATATTCTTCATAATGGATGACACCAGAAGCTTGGCAGTAATCCTGTTCCTTAGCACCACACCACACGCCCCTCTCACTGCTTGCCTGAAGCTTCCATTTGTCCTCCACAGATAACCAGCTTTCACACTTTCCTTCTCAACCCAAAGACAAATCGCAGAATCTGCTGGCCTCCCACACTTCTCAACACAAAACAGATGGAGCACTATGTCATGTGACCCCAGCTGTAGCAGGACAATCTAGCAGTATACAAGGAGGGTGATATACTAGGAAAAAGTGGTGCATTTGTGGAACACATCCACATTCAGGGGGTTATGCATCCCCTGTTATTCTATAGAGTCCATGAACTAAGATCTCCTACATTGGAGAAATCTTAGTTCATTGATTCCATAAAATAACAGAAACTGAAGAAGTGATTGATATCACTGGAGAATTCATCTCCGCTTTATCACCTCTTTATCACACCTTAGTGTATCCCAGACCCAGTCCTCTGATTCTTGTGTGTAGGCTCCATAGAATAACATAGAAATCAGAGAAGTGCTATCACTATATATGGGCATAACTTCAAGGGGTGCAGAGGGTTCCATTGTGCTAGGACATAGGGCTCCATCGGCCCCAATATGTTCTGGTTAGGCATGCGAGATAAACGGCCCAAAACAATGTTTGGACCAGGGCCCTCCACTTTATCACCTCTTTATCACACCTTAGTGCATAACGCCCCATCTGATATATACAAGAGGGAGTTAGTGAGCCTGCAAACATGAGCACACACTGGCATGCCTTCCCAGTGACCAAAAGGGACATTAGGGCAGGCATAGTGTTTGGGGCCGTATTCAGGAATCTAAAGATGAGAAATTCTGGGACAAAACAACTGCACCACATGGGCCAAATAAACATTCCACATTGTTTCAAATATGTGTTTTTAACCCCTTGAACCTTAGTAAGCACTCAAGGTTAAATCCCAATTTAAATCAATGGAATTGTTAGCATACAAACAGTTAAGAGAGATGCATAGCAAATGTCAGTCCTTAAATGGTTAAATTATAAGCATGTGTGGATATGTATTCATAGAGAATCAGTGAAAGTTACAACAAGGTCTTTGATATGATAGCAAGTTGTATTTTTGTGTTAATGTACCCTTAAGTATGGGAGTTTTAACCCTTTCCGTGCCAGAGGTATGATATGTGTTGCGGATTCATTTGGCCCTACCAGGAAATTTGCATATCTTTATTGAGATGGCACCACACATTGTATACTGCATGTATGTGCCTGAAGGAGCTTACAGTCTAATTGGGTAATGGGAGACTTAGCATTATACTTAAAGTTGACCTGTTACCTTAATATAGGTTTAGTTCATGTTAAAAAGAAATACAGACTGCCTCTATCTTTTATAATCTATTTGTAATATAAATATATATTTTAGAAATTCACATTTTATGCTAAGTATCAGCAAATGGACAAGCTCTCACACCTATTCCTGATTCCTAGATCTTAATAAATGAAACAAAGTGAATGTACATCTATGACTATAGACTACTGAAATATACGCGCCTTAATGGGTTAATTCTTTACATTTGTATTTAGTGCCTCCACTTTGTTTCATTTATTAAAGTCTGAGAATCAGGACCTTAAGGGAGTAGGCATTAGCTCTGATCCATATACTAATATTTCCATCTTTATACAGTCAAGTCAGGACATGATCGGATCTCCTTGAGAATCTCTGAGCTGCAGGACACCAAAAGATCTTCACTAACTAAGACCAGAACATTTTCTGGATTTAAGATATTAGTAGGTAGAACCCTCACAGGCTGTGTACATTGTACTTTATAATTCGTTTCTGAGCTGTGCCAATATTTCATGACAAAAGGCCTTGTTAATAAAGTCGAAGTGGAGTAATTCTGCTACAAGTGGTTTGCCCTGGAATTGATCTACCTTGCGTTTATAAATAAGTCCCAATGTGTGCATTGGTTGAAACTAAGCAGAGCCCATACATAGGGTTCATTGCTAATAGAAAACAAAGTGCTACTCACTAATTAGCATAATGTGCAGGAAATTAGCATAACATGCCACAGTGTGCCACTAAAATAAAAAAGGTACATCATTCTGAAAGTACTGTATTTATTTTACAGAAAATTGGCTGCTACAACATATAGGCATATGTACACATTCTCTGTAAAACAATGAATCTTGCCTTAGCATGACAGGTCCAAAAAAAATTGAACAGGACACCAGTTGTTGTTCTTAACACTTTGAGTGATAGATGGGTAGCCAACACATTGCAAAGCAATGCTTTGGGTACCCCTCTGGCACTCAATGGGTTACACAATGCACTGCTTTGCAGTGTGTTACATACATCTCTGACATTCAAAGGGTTAATGCTGGGTGTTTTTTTTTTTAATACTTAAAGAATCTGGTATTTACTTGGGAACATGTAATGATTTTGTTAGCACAGAGAAATGATTTATGGCATAGTTATTATGTGCTAAAGATAAACAGTGGCTCCTTATCTACAGTCAGTGGACAGTTACAGACTAAACACAACTACTGAAAGATTCCTGTGAGAGGCAAAGAATGAAGGTGCACCAGATCCAAGGTTGGCATGTTAGGACAGATCGTGTAAAACTACTCTATTGTAAAATAGGATAAGGAAATTCTGTATCGCTTTACAAAAGTATCAGTCAAGACCAACTTAATCAATGAAATGTAATGCCTCCTCATTGATGTTTTCGCACAATTGAGCATATTTTTCATGGGAAAACGAGCTTTTTGGCAGTATTCTGCTGGTTATATTCACTGCAGTTTTCAACTATGTGTATAACTAACCACTGTTAGAGCTATGCACTGTACAGAAATAATTCCCAGGGCTGTTTACTGGAAATCCCTTGGGAATTCAACTAATATCTTATTTACTTGTTTGCTGTTCTATTTTAAATACTTTTAAGAATGCTAAAATGTTGCTTTTACGTAAAATATGTCGGTCATAGTATGGCACATGTCGTTAAGGGGTTAAATAACATATATAGCATTTAATACGTGATCAATGTTTCGATACTCCTCGGGATCTTGATGGCAGTAGGGGCAGCAATAAGGAGAAGTTATGCAAATCTTCTCTGTACTGCCTGTCCCACTGGTGTAAGCATGGGGCTTGAATTTCACAGGAGTGGGTAGGAAGTGTAGCCCCCCTGCCCACTCCTGGGAAAATCTCTGCAAGGACTTTACCCTCTACCACAGTACATGCCTCCTCCCTCTACACCTTCCCTCCCGTTCCGTCTTATTCGCCACGTACAGGACTTCAACCTCCACCACAATACACACCTCCTCCCTCTACTTTCTCCCTTCCCTTCACCTCACACTCTCCTTTGCCTGATTGATTGCCTCACACTCCCCTTCACCTGGTCACCTACACTCCCCTTTGCCTCCTTTCCTATTAAATGCACTCAAAGGGTTATATTTCTTAATACTACAGCTCCCTACTTGCTATCAGATTTTAACTATTTGAGTGCTTAAGGAGCATGCATTGTATTGCCCTGCAATGCACTGCACACCTCTACAGCACTCAAAGGGTTAAACAATATGCAGTGGACAACAAAAGATATTTAAAACAATTTATAGATCTAATTGACCGCTGCATGAAGGTATTTTACAAGTATATCCTTTTGTTAAAAAAATAAGAAATGTTTTCCCTAGGCTATATTTCCCATTTAACACTTTGAGTGCCAGAGGGGTATGCAACGCAATTGTAAGGCAAACCTACTGAACTGGACAATTAAAAATTCCCACTGAACTAATGAGACTTTTAACCCATTGAATGCTAACTTTCAGTGGAGTGACAATACCATGTAAATCAAAGGGAACTTGGGGAATTAGTCGTTATGGTGCCACTGATTTGCTCCAGAATTACTCCAGTTCACAGTTCATCAGTTTCGGTCTGTCCCCTGGCACACACTGCCACTCTCAGAATACCTCATACAGGATTTCAGAGGATACACTGATTTCCTTGTGTCTGAAGTGCATGCCTTTTTTTTCACTTGTGTTATCAGTACAAAGCTCCCGTAGCTGATGTATTTAGTGTCTAGATGAAACAGACTGCAATAAACTTGCCATGAGTAATCTCTGGGCTCTTTTTGCTGGAAGGATACATGAACTGAACTGTAAGCCAAGAATTTGCAGAGAGTCTCCTAAAACATGAACCCTCTGTCATCGTTATGGTGTGAAAAGCAGTGGTTTCCAATCTGTAAAGCCGAATTGCAGGTGTGGCAGCTTCAAATACAAACCATTTTTCACTGTCAAAGCAGTCTTGAAACTTTGTGCTTCTGCCAGCAACAGATCATATTATTTGATACATTTAAAGTACATCTATCATCTAAAATATTTGCATACATTTATTCAACATAAAAAGCTGCCAGTACATTACACTAGCTACAATGCTAGAAAATGCTCAATTTTAACCATTTGGATCCTATATACATCTTCAATGCATTGTATTCAAGAGGTTAGCACAAACATTTTATATTTTATTTTGATTCCTTTCTCCCTCTTGAGATGAAGTCACTTCTCTTCCCTGTCTGGCACTTTGTGCAAAATAGACTGTTTTCATACAGTGCCATGTATTAGATGTGAGAAATCAAAGCAAAGTATTAACCATTTTAGTGCCAGAATGTGTCCAGTACATTGCTTTATTTATCAGCAACTGTCCTGATCTCTGATATTCACTCTAAAGTCACAGGTTGCCTCTTGGCTATCACAGATTGGATGGCTCATAGGTACCTCAAATTCAACGTGTCTAAAACTGATCTAATCCTCATTCTACCTAGACCAAGCTCCTTCCAGGTAACAGTAAATGGCACTACTATAAATCCACTATATGACCCACGGTGCCTAGAGGTGATAATTGACTCTCCTGACACATGTTCTCCTCATATTAATGCTATTGCTAAATCCTGCCACATTCTCTTGCCTAAAATTTGTTCCCTTCTTCTGTCGCACCACAACTAAAATTATTACACAAGCACTCATCCTTTCCTACATGGACTATTGTAATCTTCATCTCTGGTCTTCCTGTCTCTCAACTCCATACACTTCAATCCATGAAGAATGCTGCAGAGTAAGTTACATTACTGCCTCCTAGGTTTGTCCCTGCCCCCCTTCTCTAATCTCTCCGATGGTTGCCTATCAGTCTCTAGATATACAGAATCCTGCTTCTTTCATTCCAGACCTTTCTCTCCTCTACCTTTTCCTACATTTCCAATCTGACCTCCCTCTAAACCCCCATTCTGACACTTAAAATCAGGCAACAAGAATCTTTTCTCATCTCCATTTGTGTCTACAGCTCTCTTACTCATATCAGACACATTTCTCTAATTGCTCCTTTCCTGTGGAATGCTCTAATTTCAGTTTCAGTAGCTCGGCTCTGCTGAAGAGCTGCCTTGAGTCGGCTGCCTCGAATCTCCTGCTGTCAGCTTTATAGCTGACATCAGGGAGGAGGGAACTTTAAAACATTCTATTTCTTAAACCATAAAGGTCTGAGAGATAGGACTTGCACCAATCGTTTTCTTTTTAATTTATCTACAATATTACTTTTTAGTCATGTAGGGCATTACTAACCCTTTAACTTCATTATTTTACATAAATTAATATCACAATTTTTTTTCTACTGGAGGAACAGCACTTTTCTGTCTCTTTTTTAACCCTTTGAGTGCCAGATAGGTATCCAGTGGACTAAGATTCTCTGAAAGCTTGAAACTCTGTATAGAGGCATAAGCCTTTCTTACAGCCACAGCTGAATGTGAGTGCAAACTATATATTTATTTAATATTATTCAATATTGTATCAGGGCTCAAAATTTCCACTCGCCACTAGCCAATGGAGAGTGAAAATTCAGCCCTGGCGAGTAGAAATTCAGCCCTGGTGGGTACGTTATGGCTTGCAGTGGCGAGTAACTTTTCAGGTCTGGCAAGTAGCAAAGGATTTCAAATTTTAAGCCCTGATTGTATGATAAGGTACTATTGGTACCCCCTGTGTCTTTTTTATTCTTCTATATACCCTACTCAGTTGATGGAGAGTCTTGGGTGAGAGGCCATAAGAAATAGTGGAAGAAGATTTACTTGTACTGCTTAGGGGGACAGTGTTATATTCCCCTAATGCCCTTGAGCTGGTTTACATACATATGTAGTTCCAGCCCCAATTTATTTGAGTAGTGTCCAACTGGTGGTGGAGTGATTTTTATATTGAAGATGCTACACTAGGAGTGCCTCCTGTTCTTTTGTCTTTGTGGTTCTGATAAATGTAAGTTTAATTAGTACTGGATATTATGTCCATGGAGGTAGACATGATTTTGTGTTGCAGGACCAAGGACCCCAAACTCCTCCTACTGAAGGTTTGCTAAGAATTATACATGTAACAAGGCACAGAGGACATGTAGTTTTATTCCATTTCCCTGTACATGCTAGACGAGGGGCATTTTGGGCTTGCTGGCATCAAAGTATTTTCTGGAAATTGTGTGTGTGCACCATTATGTGATCATACACTCAATCTAGTAAACATACCTCCCAAGTGTTCCTCTTTAGGAGGGACAGTCCCTATTTTAGCCCCAAATCCCCCTGTCCTTCTTACCCACCCTGATGTCCCTCTTTTTAGGAGATCAAACTTTGTGATGTGTATAAAAGTGTATCACATTGCTCTACAGTAATAAAACTCACATCACTGTTTGTATAAACTTTAGTATATGTGTTTAGAAATTAGTCTGTTTAAGTAAAATACCTTGGTCTTGTTTTAAGTCATTTATTAGGTTACACAAGGAGGCGTCAATAGGTCACGAAATAGCCTAAAAATTCTCAGTAATGCTCCGCCTACCAGCCACGCCCCCAGCAACACCCCTTAAAATAAAAATGCCCCTCTCTGGCAGTTTGAAATGTTGGGAGGTATGAGTAAATACCAAGAAGTACAGTCGCTGGGGTTCAAGGCTTACACCAGGGGCACTGCTCTGGTGGATTTGTACCTTGCCTTCCATAAATATTTTTTGTCCAATAAGGATATCAATGCTATAAATATAATGTGTGTGTAAATGTTACAGCAGTCCCTTTTACATAAGTAACTGTAGTAGAACTGGACTGCACGCTAGGTCACTGGCTCCCACTTATGGAGTAAAATGTAACAATTTCTTATGTAGGTGTTTAGGGGCTATAACCTTCACGGGCCGCTTATATACAACCCACCCTATCTCTTCAAGGGTTGTCCCCGGTTCATATCTGCACTATGCATAATACACAGTTCCCATAACAGAAGAACAGACATAGAGGAGCTCAGTGATTCTTTCAAAATTTATTGCACACTTCAATCACAAACCCACATACTATGCACCAGTAACAGAGGAGGTTTCCACTCATGGAAAACTGAGCTTTTTACCTCTTCTGTCACTAGTGAATAGAATGTGACATTTGTGACTGAAGTGTGCAATAAACTTTTGATAGAATTGGGTGAGGGCCTCAATCTTTGTTCTTCTGTTATTAGATTTGTTTTACATAAGTCCAACTTGTTTTTAAGCATTGATACCCCTTTAAGAACTGTCTTCCCTGCAAGCTACACTTGAACTGATCACGAAAGGAAAACAGTATGTATCCACACAAGAACACTCAGAGAAGATTTGAAACTCACATTGTTTAAAGTATTTGATACATTCAATTTTCACTTTTTTTTTTTTTTTTAAACCAATGTAGAATGAAGTGTGATGTCAAACCTGTCCTCGTCATTTAGCTTCATATGTATTTATATAGAATTGTTGCACTCTTATTTTGCTTGCATATTTACCACATGACTGGGCAGTACAGTTACAATTCCTGCTGTATCTCTTTAATACTAAATCTAGCGTGGCGTTTCACACTGTCTCCTGAGAACACCCAGCGCGTTTCTGCACCTGGGAGTGTTTCCCTGTGTGCAGCTGGAATTTGGAGGTGGTATGTTTTCATTGCTCTTTGCTGCTACAAAAACACAGCACGAGAGGCGCATTGTGATATGAAATTCCAGGCTGTTCTGTGGAGAGGAACATCCAAGTTATAGGTTCAGTTAGGCAAATAAATAAAGGCAAAAGTGCGGCAATTTTGAGTCTAAACAACTGCCCATTATTTATAATATTGACCCAAGGGGTTAAAATCCCCATTTTAATGAAAGGAGATTTTTGTTTAACATTGAGACTGATGTGCTAAAAAGCACTGGAACAATTCCGGTACACACCAACTGCATCAAAGGGGACACATTAATATTCCCACATTTAAGTCAAATACTAGAGATGTCTCCAACTCACTGGAGCATTAAAAAGCTTTAAACAATATCTGGAGTTGTACAGTCAGAGCTTACCTTATTGCTCCTCCAAGCCAGTTTGTTCTGCTTGATGGAGATGGGCCAATAACTACCACCATACAAAAGCTTGTAGAGACCCAGTCCTGTCCTAACCTTGTTCTTTGTGGTATGCGCCTTTGGAATGTAAAAAGCAGGTCGTGCCTTCTAGATCACATACCCTGCAATATAAGTGACAAGATAGCTGATTCTATTGATGAGCACCAGAGAAATCCTTTCAGCTGTCTCCTGGGCAAGTTTTTCACCTTTGGCCTTAAACTCAACAAGGTTCCACTGGTCAGTCAGGTTATTCCCCTAGAGCGAGAGCTGCAGAACAACATATGAACCATAAACCAAGAAGGGAATGCTGGGATTAACCCTTTCAAGACCTGAGGGTGTGCAACACAATGCTTTGCTCTCGTGTAAAGAATGCTTCTTAATAAGGCCTGGATTACATAAGTGTTATCAACTAGGGGCAAAAATACAGGGGGTGCAGATGGTGTAGTTGTGCCACGGCCCATTTGACCCAGGGTCCAATAGGTTCTATTACACCTCTGCACAAATACTTAGGGGATGTTTTCACCAGGCCCTCCAATGGCTAGTTACACTACTGTGATTAGCTGGTTTTGTCTATCAGATCAATCTCTATGCAGAAATTTGTAGATTAAACCCTTGCTAACATTATCAACTGTAATCGGATCTAGGCCTAAATTGCAGTATTAATCTGTGGAATACTACAGACATTACCATACCTGGGAAATTTTCAATATAGACTCCCCGGAGAAGGGAGTCCTTTGCTGCTGCTGGGTAAGATAAAAGACACAAAGTGTGTCAAAAGGAGGTGGGGCTTAAAATAACATGAAAATATTGGTGGAATAGGCTGGGGAAGGAGTTGAAGAGGGTGGGGAGTGGGTGGAACATGCTGGAAAGAAGAAGAGGTGGGCAGAGTTTTACAAAATCTACCCACAGCAGGAGAATCAGCCACTGCCCCGGAGACCCGGTAATTAACAGCTAAATCCAGAGTCTCCGGGGCAAAACCGGATAGTTCCCAGCTACAGAGATTACCATGCATAGGTTTCCAATTTCTTGGCAATGTCTCTAACTGCAAGGGATTAACCCTGTGTGCTAGATAAAGTATACCACTTTGCTTTCTTTTGCTATAACATTGGAATATAATACCACTTATTTAAAAATCCTATATAATAATAATTTGCAAAAAGTTTGCCACGACGCAGTCATGCGCAGTAGAGACTGCCCCCTTTGCAGTCAGTCATGACTGCAGCGCGGCCACTGAGAAGAGAGGATCCAGGCACCAGCCGAGGTTGCTGGGTGGCACTGTGGCCTGTGTACACAGGCTTTTCAACTAGTGTATAATAAAATGACCATCATTTTGTCAAGGGTGGAGGAGCAGCAGTGTACAATTGCATTTAGACGTTTTTTACATGTAATATATACAATAGGTAATGTTCTTTATAGCATTACGTTAATCAATATTATTTCTTTTAATGGGCAAAGTGAGACCCTCCAGCTACTGCCAAAGTACACTCCCATGATTCATTGCCAGCCAACAGCTGGTGGGGAATGATGGAAGTTGTAGTCTGCCAGAAGCTGGGGGGCCACACTGGTGACATTTCTAATAGCTCAGCAAGCTATACGTTTAGCCTCAAACAAAAATAATTAGTATAATTTGCAGGGAAATAGCATAAAGTACTACATTGCTCCATCAAAATATTAAGGTTCATTTTTCAAAAAAATGAATTATCTGTAAGTCAGACTTAGCCTATTTTAAGATAACAGGTTCACTTTAACCCTTTCAGTGCCAGAAGGGTTGCACAACACATTGAAAAGCAATGCGTTGCGTACCATCCTGGCACCAAAAGGGTTAACGATGCTCACTTGTGTGACACACTTTGTTAAGCAAATAGTAGAGGGATTTGAGTCTCAAAGCTGGACTGCCTCTCCTAAAGAGGGACACATAGGAGGTATGGCTACTTCATTATGGAAGAATGTTTATGAATAATGGTAATTATGTTTAAGATTGTAAAAACCCCAATATGCATGTTTAGCTTAGCACCTCAAACATCAGAGAAAAGCCATCAGCTGGGGAAAGGATGTGAATCACATGGCCTGGGTCATACACACAAATAACAGTGGTACAGTTTGGGTTGAAGCAGCTTCACTTTATTGAAAAAGAATTTACCGGATTTCCCTTTAACATTTAAGTTAAAATCCCTATTTTAGTTAAAGAAGTCTCCGGTGCATTGCTCCATTTAAAGCAATTGTTATTTTTATTTGTTCCTTATGGTGCAGTTAGTTTGCCCCAAATTGCTTCTCCATTCCCTTAGTACTCATGCCCCATATCTGCTGTTTAAAGCCATCTAACACAGATGAGTATTCTTTAGCATTCAAGGGGTTAATAAAAGCCTCCATTTACATAAATGAGGATTGGTATCACTGCTATGGTGCGGTTGGTTTATCCTAGAATTGCTCATCCTTTGCTTCTGTGTAAGGCCCTTAGTTATTGGTCACATGAATCACAGTGTTTCTGCATCAAGTTACAGAGAATAGGTTGTAGAGCATAGAGCAAGCCACATGGACAGCTGTTACCATTAACAGTTGTGAGCAGATGCAACTTGCTGCCACTCTCCTGTGGTAATTGTCATGGGGATGATACAGGAAGATATGGCTGCACTGTGCAAGACTTTGATATTCACATACCAATGAATGATCAGTCTCTGAGACAGCAAGGGAATTTAGACAATCATATTTGGGTGGCATAATCTGTCCTCTCCCTTCTGTTGGCGTCACAGTCACTTCCACCCATTACAGCTGTCAATGTACCCAATTACAGCTATTTGACAGCTCCTTGCCAAAAAAATCAGGTGACTGTTACCCATGTGACTATGATTGTCAGATCATCCCTTTATAAAGGGACGCCTATGAAAAATGCATACTGCATTGCTACATGGGGACCATTGCAACCCAGTAGTAATCACTGCAGCCCTTCAGCATGTGTTTTTCATATCTCCACTAATTTAAATGGGGCTTTCAACTGTTTGAATGATAGAGGACTCAAGAGACCTCTGATAGCCCCATTAAATCAGTGAGGATTTGGGTAATTTATTGTCACCTATTGTATTATTGGCTTGTTATAGAATTACTCCATGGAGGTTATGATAAATGGGTTATACGTTATGCACTGACGTGTGATAAATGGGTAATACGTTATGAACTAAGGTATGATAATTGGCTTGTTATAGAATTGGCTTGTTATAGAATTACTCCATGGAGGTTATGATAAATGGGTTATACGTTATGCACTGACGTGTGATAAATGGGTAATACGTTATAAACTAAGGTATGATAAAGGGGTGATATTTGGAAATGACTTCTCCAATATGATAAACTCTCCAATTCTTGTTGCTCTATGGAGTCGATGCATTAAGATCTCTTAAGTCCTCAGGACTAGTGATGAGCGAGCACCCCAATGCTCGGATGTTCGGGTGCTCTGACCGAGCACCCCCTGAGGCTCGAGTGCTCGGCCGAGCACCCGAGCCCCATTGAAGTCAATGGGAGGACTCGAGCATTACACCAGGCACCCCCTGCTCTGATGAGGGGAGGGTGCCTGGTCCATAGGAAAAGGGCAGAAAAAGATGGAAACACTACAGAAATGGTTCAGGGACAGCATAGGGAGGATGTCTGGATGCACCTTGGACTCCAACATCGCTGCTGGGAACGATCTTTCGCCCGTAGTACGCCATTTTTACAGACTGACCGTAAAACACACAAAAAGGAAAATAAAAACGACTTTAGGCGAAAAATTGTTACCAAACAGTATTTGCTGTATATTTACTTGTATATCATCTGCAAATTCTCCCAAAAATTTCATCGATTTTCTGAAGTGAGGCCATGATTAAGAGGGAAACGTGCGCAGAGGCAAATTATCCCAAAAATTTCCTTGATTTTCAGAACTGAGGCCATGATTAAGAGGGAAACGTGCGCAGAGGCAAATTCTCCCAAAAATTTCCTTGATTTTCAGAACTGAGGCCATGATTAAGAGGGAAACGTGCGCAGAGGCAAATTCTCCCAAAAATTTCCTTGATTTTCAGAACTGAGGCCATGATTAAGAGGGAAACGTGCGCAGAGGCAAATTCTCCCAAAAATTTCCTTGATTTTCAGAACTGAGGCCATGATTAAGAGGGAAACGTGCGCAGAGGCAAATTCTCCCAAAAATTTCCTTGATTTTCAGAACTGAGGCCATGATTAAGAGGGAAACGTGCGCAGAGGCAAATTCTCCCAAAAATTTCCTTGATTTTCAGAACTGAGGCCATGATTAAGAGGGAAACGTGCGCTGAGCTGACCATCTAAAACATTATGGGTGAGGGTCTGCTGCAGAGCTGACCATCCTAAACATTATATGCGAAGGCCCGCTAGTGAGCTGACGCTATAAAACATTATATGAGAGGGCCCGCTAGAGAGCTGACCCAATAAAACATTATATGAGAAGGCCCGCTGGTGAGCTGACCTATATAAAAATTGTCAAACAGGGCCCGCTGGTGAGCTGACCCTATATAAAAATTATATCACAGGGCCCGCTGGTGAGCTGGCCCTATATAAAAATTATAGCACAGGGCATATGGAAGAGGAGGAGGAGGATGAGAAGATTAAGAGTCAACCATATACCCGTTTTTTGGGTGGAAGGGGTGAATGGGAATACAGAGTATTCCCATCATTGTAAATAACATATATAAAGTGAGTTTATGTTCCCCCGGGGCTTTCCTCCAGTGGAGTGGAGAAGTCAGGGGAAATCCAGGCCTTGTTCATTTTTATAAGTGTCAACCTATCAGCATTGTCGGTGGAAAGGCGGATACGCTTATCTGTTATGATGCCACCAGCAGCACTAAATACCCGCTCAGACAGAACGCTGGCGGCAGGGCAGGCCAGCACCTCCAAGGCGTAGAGTGCCAGTTCATACCACGTGTCCAGCTTGGACACCCAGTAGTTGTAAGGCACAGAGGGATCATTGAGGACGCTGACACGGTCTGCTACGTACTCCTTCACCATCTTCCAAAACTTTTCCCTCCTTGTGACACTAGGCTGCGCATCAGGGTGAGGGTGCTGGCGGGGTGTCATGAAGGTGTCCCACGCCTTGGAGAGTGTTGCCCTGCCTTTCTCAGAACTGCTGTGTGCTCCCCTTTTCTCCCCTTCTCTGTTGGCCAAGGTAGCACGTACTCTGCCGCCAGCGTTGTCAGATGGAAAATTTTGGAGCAATTTTTCGACAAGAACCTTCTGGTATTGCACCATTTTGCTTGTCCTCTCCACCGGAGGAATGAGAGATGAGAAATTCTCTTTGTAGCGGGGGTCCAGAAGGGTGAACACCCAGTAATCCGTGTTGTTTAAAATGCATATAACGCGTGGGTCACGGGAAAGGCAGCCTAACATAAAGTCAGCCATGTGTGCCAGAGTACCAACAGTCAAGATTTCGCTGTCCTCACCAGGAGGATGACTCTCAATATCCTCATCCTCTTCCTCCTCTTCTGCCCACCCACGCTGAAGAGATGGAACTAAAGTTCCATGGCTACCCTCTGTAGCGGAGGCAACCGTGTCTTCCTCCTCCTCCTCCTCCTCCTCCTCCGCCTCCTCCAATTGTCGCTGAGAAGACGAAGTGAGGGTGCTCTGGCTATCACCTTGTGTAAGCTCTTCCTCCCCCATTTCCACCTCTTCCACATGCAAAGCGTCGGTTTTAATTGTGAGCAGCGAGCGTTTCAGTAGACACAGAAGTGGGATGGTTACACTGATAATAGCGTTATCGCCGCTCACCATCTGTGTCGATTCCTCAAAATTGCGTAAAACCTCGCAGAGGTCTGACATCCATTCCCACTCCTCACTTCTGATTACAGGAAGTTGAACGGAGAGGCGACGACCGTGTAACAGCTGGTACTCCACTACTGCCCTCTGCTGCTCACAAAGCCGGGCCAACATGTGGAAGGTGGAGTTCCAGCGCGTGCTCACGTCACACAGCAGCCGGTGAGCTGGCAATTGTAAGCGCTGCTGCAGCTTCAACAGGCCGGCCGAAGCTGTAGATGACTTACGGAAATGTGCACACACGCGGCGCACCTTGGTCAAGAGATCATGCACATTGGGGTAGGTTTTTAGAAATCGCTGCACCACTAAATTAAATACATGCGCTAGGCATGGTACGTGTGTGAGCTTGCCGAGCTCCAAAGCCGCCACCAAGTTACGCCCATTATCACACACAACCATGCCTGGTTGCAGGTTGAGTGGCGAGAGCCACTGCTCGGTCTGGTGACTAATCCCCTGCAACAGCTCTGAGGCCGTGTGCTGTTTGTCCCCAAGGCAGATCAGCTTCAGCACGGCCTGTTGACGCTTCCCCACTGCAGTGCTACACTGCTTCCAGCTACTGGCTGATGGGGGAGTGGCGGTGTGTGTAGAGAATTCGGAGGTGGAAACGGAGGAGGAGGAGCCAATAACGTAGGTGCTGGTGGAAACCCTGATGGAGGTAGGGCCCGCAATCCTCGGCGTGGGTAGCACCCGTGCCATCCCAGGGTCCGAGTCGCTCCCAGCCTCCACGACATTCACCCAGTGTGCCGTCAGGGAAATGTAGCGTCCCTGGCCACAAGCACTTGTCCATGTGTCAGTCGTTAAGTGGACCTTCCCAGTAACTGCGTTGGTCAGGGCACGGGTGATGTTACGGGACACATGGTGGTGTAATGCGGGGATGGCACACCGGGAAAAGTAGTGGCGGCTGGGGACCGCGTACCGAGGGACAGCTGCTGCCATCAGGCTGCGGAAGGACTCAGTGTCCACAAGCCTAAATGGCAGCATTTCGATGGCCAGTAATTTTGAAAGGTGTGAGGTTAGTGCTATGGCCTGTGGGTGGGTGGCTGGGTACTTTCTCTTGCGCTCAAATGCCTGGGGTAACGACATTTGGACGCTGTGCTGGGACAGGGAAGTGGATGTGGTCGCTGATGGTGCTTCAGATGGTACAGGTGCAGGGCGGGAGGTATGCGGGCCTGCGCCTTCGACAGGCGATTGGCCGGCACCGAAAACAGGGGAAGAGGAGGCAGTGGTGTGGCCTGCAGACACAGATGGGCGATCCAGGCGTTCCTCCCACTTACTACGGTGCTTGGATGCCATGTGTCGGATCATGCTGGTGGTGGTGAGGTTTCTAGTGTTCATGCCTCGGCTCATTCTGGTGTGGCACAGGTTGCAAACTACAATTCTTTTGTCGTCCGCACTTTCCTTAAAAAAACGCCATACCGCGGAACACCTACCCCTTGGCAAGGTAGATTTACGCAAGGGGGTGCTCCGTGGAACATTTGCGGGCCGGTTTGGTGCGGTCCGCCTTCTTTCTGTAGCCACACCACTGCCTCTTCCAGCCTGTTGCGGTGCTGCAGATGGCTCACCCTCAGGACTGCTGTCATCGCTCGGCTCTACACCTTCCCAGGTGGGGTCAGTCACCTCATCGTCCACCAAGTCCTCCTCCACTTCCTCACTCTGATCATCCTCCTCAAGTCTTGATCCCACCACATACTCAGTCATTGACAACTGTATAACATTCTCCTCAACAAGGTCTTGAGACGGAAATAGTGGTTGATTTAATGGCAACTGTGTCTCATCATCATCATCATCATCATCCACTACTTCCTTTGACCTTAAATGCCGTTCACATCTGTCATCTTCTTGTGATTGGGTAGCCTCTAGAGGTTGTGAATCAGGGCACAAGATGTCATGTTCCTCTGCAAGCGTGCTTGGAGAGAGGGTCAAATGAAGGATTGGTGATGAGACGAGCTCATCACTATATCCCAGTGTGGGATCACTTCTTTGACCAGACCGTGTATGGTGGGAGGAAGGATGATCAGAGTGAGGATTATGTTGACCAGACTCTTGGCTACTGAGAGTGGACTTGGTGGAAGACAGGGTGGTGCTTAACCGACTGGAAGCAGTATCAGCTGTCATCCAACCGACCACCTGTTCGCACTGGTCGGACCTCGAGAGTGATGTCCTGCGACGCCCTGTGAAATCAGACATGAAGCTAGGTATGGTGGATGTCTTTCTTTCTTGTGCTCTGGCACCAGGCACAGTTTCTCCGCGTCCTGACCCGCGCCCTGAACTTTCAGGATCACGTCCACTTCCCCGTCCCTTTTTACCCGCCTTCTTCATCTTACACGATATATATGACTTTAATATATATGAGTTTGAAAACTTAACAGTATTTCTTACTATTCTGCAACTCTGCAGAGTACACAGAATAGGCTGCTAAACTGCGGTGACACACACTGAATGGAATAAGTGACTTTAATATTTGAGTTTGAAAAATTAACAGTATTTCTTACTATTCTGCAACTCTGCAGAGTACACAGAATAGGCTGCTAAACTGCGGTGACACACACTGAATGGAATATGTGACTTTAATATTTGAGTTTGAAAACTTAACAGTATTTCTTACTATTCTGCAACTCTGCAGAGTACACAGAATAGGCTGTTAAACGGCGTTGAAACACACTGAATGGAATATGTGACTTTAATATTTGAGTTTGAAAACTTAACAGTATTTCTTATAATTCTGGAACTGTACAGAGTACACAGAATAGGCTGTTAAACGGCGTTGAAACACACTGAATGGAATATGTGACTTTAATATTTGAGTTTGAAAACTTAACAGTATTTCTTATAATTCTGGAACTGTACAGAGTACACAGAATAGGCTGTTAAACGGCGGTGAAAGACACTGAATGGAATATGTGACTTTAATATTTGAGTTTGAAAAATTAACAGTATTTCTTACTATTCTGCAACTCTGCAGAGTACACAGAATAGGCTGCTAAACTGCGGTGACACACACTGAATGGAATATGTGACTTTAATATTTGAGTTTGAAAACTTAACAGTATTTCTTACTATTCTGCAACTCTGCAGAGTACACAGAATAGGCTGTTAAACGGCGTTGAAACACACTGAATGGAATATGTGACTTTAATATTTGAGTTTGAAAACTTAACAGTATTTCTTATAATTCTGGAACTGTACAGAGTACACAGAATAGGCTGTTAAACGGCGGTGAAAGACACTGAATGGAATATGTGACTTTAATATTTGAGTTTGAAAACTTAACAGTATTTCTTATAATTCTGGAACTGTACAGAGTACACAGAATAGGCTGTTAAACGGCGGTGAAAGACACTGAATGGAATATGTGACTTTAATATTTGAGTTTGAAAACTTAACAGTATTTCTTATAATTCTGGAACTGTACAGAGTACACAGAATAGGCTGTTAAACGGCGGTGAAAGACACTGAATGGAATATGTGACTTTAATATTTGAGTTTGAAAACTTAACAGTATTTCTTATAATTCTGCAACTGTACAGAGTACACAGAATAGGCTGTTAAACGGCGGTGAAAGACACTGAATGGAATATGTGACTTTAATATTTGAGTTTGAAAAATTAACAGTATTTCTTATAATTCTGGAACTGTACAGAGTACACAGAATAGGCTGTTAAACGGCGTTGAAACACACTGAATGGAATATGTGACTTTAATATTTGAGTTTGAAAACTTAACAGTATTTCTTATAATTCTGGAACTGTACAGAGTACACAGAATAGGCTGTTAAATGGCGGTGAAAGACACTGAATGGAATATGTGACTTTAATATTTGAGTTTGAAAACTTAACAGTATTTCTTATAATTCTGGAACTGTACAGAGTACACAGAATAGGCTGTTAAACGGCGGTGAAAGACACTGAATGGAATATGTGACTTTAATATTTGAGTTTGAAAACTTAACAGTATTTCTTATAATTCTGCAACTGTACAGAGTACACAGAATAGGCTGTTAAACGGCGGTGAAAGACACTGAATGGAATATGTGACTTTAATATTTGAGTTTGAAAAATTAACAGTATTTCTTATAATTCTGGAACTGTACAGAGTACACAGAATAGGCTGTTAAACGGCGGTGAAAGACACTGAATGGAATATGTGACTTTAATATTTGAGTTTGAAAACTTAACAGTATTTCTTATAATTCTGGAACTGTACAGAGTACACAGAATAGGCTGTTAAACGGCGGTGAAAGACACTGAATGGAATATGTGACTTTAATATTTGAGTTTGAAAACTTAACAGTATTTCTTATAATTCTGCAACTGTACAGAGTACACAGAATAGGCTGTTAAACGGCGGTGAAAGACACTGAATGGAATATGTGACTTTAATATTTGAGTTTGAAAACTTAACAGTATTTCTTATAATTCTGCAACTCTGCAGAGTACACAGAATAGGCTGTTAAACGGCGGTGAAAGACACTGAATGGAATATGTGACTTTGATATTTTAGTTTGAAGACTTAACAGTATTTCTTCCTATTCTGCAACTCTGCACAGTACACAGAATGTGCTGCTACACTGCGGCGAAGCACACTGAATGGAATATGTGACTTTGATATTTTAGTTTGAAGACTTAACAGTATTTCTTCCTATTCTGCAACTCTGCACAGTACACAGAATGTGCTGCTAAACTGCGGCGAAGCACACTGAATGGAATATGTGACTTTGATATTTTAGTTTGAAGACTTAACAGTATTTCTTCCTATTCTGCAACTCTGCACAGTACACAGAATGTGCTGCTACACTGCGGCGAAGCACACTGAATGGAATATGTGACTTTGATATTTTAGTTTGAAGACTTAACAGTATTTCTTCCTATTCTGCAACTCTGCACAGTACACAGAATGTGCTGCTACACTGCGGCGAAGCACACTGAATGGAATATGTGACTTTGATATTTTAGTTTGAAGACTTAACAGTATTTCTTCCTATTCTGCAACTCTGCACAGTACACAGAATGTGCTGCTAAACTGCGGCGAAGCACACTGAATGGAATATGTGACTTTGATATTTTAGTTTGAAGACTTAACAGTATTTCTTCCTATTCTGCAACTCTGCACAGTACACAGAATGTGCTGCTACACTGCGGCGAAGCACACTGAATGGAATATGTGACTTTGATATTTTAGTTTGAAGACTTAACAGTATTTCTTCCTATTCTGCAACTCTGCACAGTACACAGAATGTGCTGCTACACTGCGGCGAAGCACACTGAATGGAATATGTGACTTTGATATTTTAGTTTGAAGACTTAACAGTATTTCTTCCTATTCTGCAACTCTGCACAGTACACAGAATGTGCTGCTAAACTGCGGCGAAGCACACTGAATGGAATATGTGACTTTGATATTTGAGTTTGAAGACTTAACAGTATTTCTTCCTATTCTGCAACTCTGCACAGTACACAGAATGTGCTGCTAAACTGCGGCGAAGCACACTGAATGGAATATGTGACTTTGATATTTTAGTTTGAAGACTTAACAGTATTTCTTCCTATTCTGCAACTCTGCACAGTACTCAGAATGTGCTGCTAAACTGCGGCGACGCACACTGAATGGAATACGTGACTTTGATATTTTAGTTTGAAGACTTAACAGAATGTGCTCTAATCTGCAACTTTGCACACTAAACAGAATGTGCTCTAATCTGCAACTTTGCACACTAAACAGAATGTGCTCTAATCTGCAACTTTGCACACTAAACAGAATGTGCTCTAATCTGCAACTGTGCACACTAAACAGAATGTGCTCTAATCTGCAACTTTGCACACTAAACAGAATATATATATTTTTTTTTTTTTTTTTTTGTTTTTTTCCCCCCACACCAAATAACCTGCTGCCCCCACACACAGTAGTCCTAAAAAGGACTTTTGGTTCTTTTTTTTTCACAATTTTTGTTTTTTTCCTCCCTACACTGCCTTTCCCTTCCTATCCTCAGCTCTCCCTGGCTCAGACTGAGCCGAACTCGATGGTCAGGTGCTATACAGCACCTGACCACGGGTTCTGGCCAGCCAATCAGTGTAATGCCAGCAGCCAACATGGCTGCTGGCATTACACCGATGTCAGAGCCTCCCTGCACGTTTATTGGCTGCGCAGCAGCCGCAAAACGTGCGGGGAGGAGACCCGAACATGGCGGGCGAGCACATGCGGTACTCGTACGAGTACCGCCATGTGCCGAGCAGAGCGATGCTCGAGCCGATCCGAGCATCGGCCGAGCATGCTCGCTCAACACTACTCAGGACACAAACAGTGCATATTTGTAAGATATCTCTTTTTGATCACATGCGGTTAATCAGTACTCAGTGACTGAGATTAATTCTCCTTATGTATGAATAGATTGAAAATCTAACCTGGTTGGTATGTTTAGAGGACTGCAGCTGAGAATCATTATGTAGCACATAGGCTCCATAAAATAACATAGCAATTGGAGAATTTGTCACATTGGAGAGGTGATATCTTAGTGCATAACCCCCCAGTGCTTCGTCATACATAGGCCTCACAGCTCTTTTCCTACCTCTGTCTAGCCAACCTCACTCCTGAGAAGCTACCCTTCATTAACCCTTTAAAGACCTGAGAGGTGTGCTTAGCAATTCATTTCACACGCCATTGATCTTTAAAGATTTAAAAGAAATAGCCACTTTTACTTTTTTATGTGTTTGGTTGCTTGTATGTTGTGACTTTATTTCCCTTTACATTTTTTTTATGCTAGTAAAGACTACAAAAAACACACAAAAATAGTGAAAATGGATTTGCGTAATAGAGTCAACTTTCGCTACTCATTCTGCTGAATCAAAGCTTTATTAAAACTCTGTTAACATTATGAAGCAATGTGTTGGAGACTTCCCTACCAGTCAAACTGAACTTTACATGTACAGTATATATGTCCTAGATACAACATATGTTGTATACCTCCCAACATTTCAAATGGCCAAAGCGATACTTTGGTTTTAGGTGGTGCTGGGGGTGTGGCTGGTGGGCAAGGCATTACTAAACATTTTTAGGTTATTTCATGACCTATTGTCACCTCTTTTTTTTTAAAACTGAATAAATAATTTAAAGTAAGACCAAAGTATTTTAGTTACACAGACTAATTTCTAAACACATATACTAAAGTGCAGACAAACACTAAATTGAGTTTTATTGCTGTGGAGCACTGTGATACACTTATATACACACACACAGACTGATCTCCTTAAAAGAGGGACACCAGGGAGGGAAAGAGGGACAGAGGGATTTGTGTCTGAAAGAGGGACACTTAGGAGTTATGATGTTGTTATATATATCCCTTTGAGTACCAGAGGGATTACGCAACTCATTGCTTTGCAATGTGTTGCATACCCCTCTGGCACTCAAAGGGTTAAACCAATATGAAAAAACATATAATTAATCTTAAATCTATCTTGTTACCTGTTGTTGGAGCAAAATAATTGTTGTTTTTGCCTTATCCTATATAATAATTCTCTATGTACGTTTGTCGGAAGCTGTAATGAGCAGTAGCGATGGCTGCACGAGCTGCAGTCATGTGCAGTACAGACTGCCCACGCTGCGGCTGATTACAGAGCGGGGCACTCCGAATTTAGACCGTAGTCCTCTCTGCGCACCTTCCTTTCTGCGCACTTAAGGTGCAAAGAGAGCACTACGGTTTAAATTCGGAGCACCCCGCTCCGTATTGGCCACGGCGCGGGCAGTTTCTACTGTGCATGACTGAACCGCGGCCATTGCTGCTTGGCACTGTGGTCCATGTACATGGGCTGTTCAACTATTCTTTTATATATGCCTTAAAGGGATAGTAATACTTTATTATTACTATCCTCCATATTGTAGATATTTGCAAAATAATTTAATAGCCCCCAGGTTCATCTCTCAAACCTTTATGGTTTGAGAGATAACCAAAGGCAAAGTTCCCCCCTCCCTCCCCCTTCCCTGAAGTCAGTGTTGTACTGACTGCAGGGGAAGTCTGTCGTACAACAGGCTTGCGGCTCTGCAGCTGAGCCGAGATCGCGTTAGTGATAAATAATTATTTCACTGAAATGGTCTTCTACATGTGCTTGGTTTGCAAGCACACGTAGAAGACTGTTTCAGTGAAATCATTCTTTTTCACTAATGTGATCGCGGCTGTGCTGCAGAGCCGCCTGATGAAAGTCAGACCGGATATCCCTGCAGTCAGTACAACGCTGACTTCAGGGAAGGGGGAGGGAGGGGGTAACTTTGCTTTCGGTTATCTCTCAAACCATAAAGGTTTGAGAGATGAACCTGGGGGCTATTACATTATTTTGCAAATATCTACAACATGGGGGATAATAATAATAAAGTATTACTATCCCTTTAATGTCATGTCAAAGGCATGAAATCTGACTGTTTTCTCAATCAACTTTAATATATTTTGGCAGACTGAAGCAGCTTTCATTAGGAAGTTTTGGGGATTGCGGCATTTTTATATTATTCTTTCCATACACAAACATGCCTGCACACTGACCTGATTTCCTCTCTTCTGTCTCATTTGTGTGGCTTTTAAACATCACAGATAGAAAATGCATCATACAGAAAATGTTATCCCACAAGGCTAGTTAAGAAATGTGACATTGGAAGTTGTTTTTGCTTTTTTCCCCTTCACGTTGTTTAGGCGTGTGAAGGTCTCAGTATTAGAGATTATAGCCACTCTGTATTTTTAATCTGTGGAGGGGGACTTGAATAGGGTGCAATTGCAATCTGGTAGATCCTGCAGACTGCGTGCCAGAGGGGTAAGCAATGCATTGCACACCCCTCAGGAACTCCCAAGGTTAACACTTTAAAGACCAGAGGGTTATACAACACATAAAAAACAATGCATTGAATACTCTTGGTCCTTAAAAAGTTAAAATGTCTGTGTATGGTGTTTGTTTGTATAAATATGTACAGGAATTTTGACAGTGAAAAGGGGAGATCAGCTCAGTTTGAAAGGAATCTATGCTCTAGGAATGAGTGGCTCGTAATTTCTTCAACAGAATGAGTGACTTACCTAGTTAAGCATTCTTCACACAGCAGTCAGGTGTTCCTATTTATATGTTTGTTTTCATTATCTCTGCAGTGTATATATATATATATATATATATATATATATATATATATATATATATATATATATATATATATATATATATATATATATATATATATATATATATATATATATATATATATATATATATATATATATATAGTTCATAGAAGATTGGCACTCATGCTTAATAGCAGAGTAATAATGCCGGGTGGAACAGTAAACAGGTTATAAATGAAAGAAGCTATGCACTCACGGACTTCCGAGAATCTTACAAATTTCAAGATTTTTGGAAGTCCGTGAGTGCATAGCGTCTTATATATAATATATATACTGATCCCTTTAGAATTCTGCCTTTATTTCTCACTTCCTTACAACCAACAATGGGCTTCAGCTATACTTATTTGACTCACAAGGGTCAATTGTATATCAGTATGTAAATAGAAGTTATCAGTACACTAGGGCAAAGATTAAGTGCAAGAAAAGTATATAGATATATGTAACTGAGGTTTAATGGACACCTACCTAGGTATTTCCTATTGTTAAAGTAGGAGACGCCTCTTTGCATTGCAGGGATGGGCAACATTTAGCTCGCGTTGGCTGGGTGGGGATGCTGGGAGTTGTAGTCTCCGATAGCAGGGGAAACAAAGGTGCTCTACTCCTGCTCTTACCCTTTGAGTGCCAGACGACAGCCCAGTTAATTAAATAGAAATGCTTTGGGCACCACTCATGCATTCAAAGGGTTAAATGTTTGACCATCCCTGTTCTAGAGCACCACAATCTGAGTGTGAAGCATGAAAACATATTTAACAATCAAATTATCTGCCATGTAATTAAGATAAGGGGAAATAAAAAGGAGGTTTATGGAGAGAGGGCCTGGCATATATTACCTTTCTGTGGTTGCGCGTTGTAAATACTTGAGTCAGCGATGGGGATGTTAGGCATAGGTGGATTTATCTGGTTCAACCCTGGCATTACAAATTATATTAAAAATTATGTTATTCTCACAGGGAGATGTGCATCATTTTTGAGATGATAGGGACATGTAAGGTTGTAGAATTTATTCATGGTTATTTCCTTCTTGGAATACCTTTCTGATCCTGTGCCAAGTCGGATACTTAATCTGACTGAGAGCAATGTCTTACTAACACAAATTATCCATCTTCTCAGAGCAAAGGCTTACTCAGCCTGTTCAGCTACTGAGAGCAATGCCTTACACATACACATATTATTTAGCTACTGAGAGCAATGCTTTACACACACATGTTATCCAGCAACTGAGAGCAATGCCTTACACATACACATATTATTTAGCTACTGAGAGCAATGCCTTACACATACACATATTATTTAGCTACTGAGAGCAATGCCTTACACATACACATATTATTTAGCTACTGAGAGCAATGCCTTACACATACACATATTATTTAGCTACTGAAAATAATGCCTTACACATATATATATGATCATTCTGCTAAGATTAATGCTTTATATACGTTATCCAGCTTCTGAGAAATATGCCTCACACACATATATATATTATAATTATGCTGAGATTAATGCTTTACATACACATATTATCCAGCTACCAAGCACAATGCCTAGCATACATATTATCCATATTCTGAGAGCTGTGTCTCACACACATATTATCCAGCCACAGAGAACAATGTCTCATACGTACATTTGTCTAGCAACTGGGAGCAGCCTAATACATACATTATCCAGCATCTGCAAGCAGCTTCATGTGTGCATTATTCAGCTACTGAGAGCTGTGCCTCATACATACAGCATAAAACTAATGAGAGCAATGCCTTGCACACAGATATTATGCAGCTACTGAGAGCAGTGTTCCACACATATATATTATTCAAAGAACAATATCTCACACATATATCCAGACTCTGAGAAGTTTTATATGTGTATTGTCCAGCCACTAGGAGCAGCAATGTCTTGTGCACATTATTCAGTCTATGTGAGGAATGTCTCACTTACATTACCCAGCCTTTACAAGCAATGTCTCACTTGTATATTATGAAGCCACTCTTAGCCTTGTCTCTACATGTGAACTATCCATCTACTGAGATCAGTTTCATCTAGATAGTATCTTCTAACTTAGAAGAATGTTTCACATGTTTATTATCCAACCATTGGGAGTAGCCTCATGCATACATTATCTAGCCACTGAGAGTAATGTCTCATATTCATTATCCAGCCACTGAGAGCAATGTCTCACATGTTCATTATCCAGCCTCTAACACCAGAGTTCCACATGTTCATTATTCAGCCACTAAGAGCAATGTCTCATATTCATTATCTAGCCACTAAGAGCAATGTTTCATATGTTCATTATCCAGCCACTACCAGCAGAGTTTCACGTGTTCATTATTCAGCCACTGAGAGCAATGTCTCATGAAAATTATCAAGCCACTGAGAACAATGTCTCACATCCACTGAGATGTCCTGCCCCTGAAAGCAATGTCTCACATGTATAGTATCCAACCACTGAGAGCATTGTGTCACCAATACAGTATCCATGCACTGAAATCAGTTTCATGTGTACATTGCCCAGCCATTGAGAGCTGTGCATTATCCAGCCAGCGAGAGCATCTTCATAAAACATTATCATGTCACTGAGAGCTATGTCTTAAGTACATTATCCAGCCACAAAGTGTAATGTCTCATGTACATTATTCAGACACTGACAATAATGTCTCACTTATACACTGTCCAGCTAATGAGAACAATGTATCATGTGCATTGTCCAGCCTCCCAGAGCAATGTATCTCATACATTTTTCCTGCAGTGGAGAACAAAGTAGCTCACTTACATTATCAATCTCTCACTTGGCTCCTGAAAATACTTAGCTGGCTCCTAAAAAAAAAATCTGTGCATTTGATGTATATCTGAGTGTATAAGTTTTGAATGTTTCAGTAATCTGTAAACTTTTGATATCATCAATTTGCATCATTTTATTATTTGCGTTCTGTGTTATATAGTGACACTAAAACTATTTTTGAGGCTCCTTCTAAGACAACCAGTAAAGGTCATATTTTACAGTAAATAGTCTGTGCCTTCCATAGTGTCTGAGTGCTCTAATACTGTCCTGTTACATCACTAGTAAAGCTAGATAACTTCCATAGCTGCATCTCCACACACAATTGTAGCTGGCTGTAGATATGCATGATTTTATTTCCAGAGTATGTTTTTTTTCCTTGTGTCCAAAACTTTTCAGACCTTCATGTCAGTGTTGCTCAGATCTTTTTTGTTTAACCTTTTATATGCTACAGAGCCCTCCAACCCATTGAAAAACAATACTCTGGAGATATCATGCCCATGTATATGTATAGATAGATAGATACATATATTTGTATATATATATATATATATATATATATATATATATGCAATCCTAATACAGTGACTTTATTACAATGACAGTTCGTGACCACGCAACAACCTTATACTACATGAAAATGGCTGCAGGTCCTACTTGAGTATCTACAAGTGTGGCTTAGTTCACCTTCTACTGTTAACAACTCTATGGGTTTCCATCATATGTCTACCTTACTCTTCACACTAGCCTGCCCTCAGCCTCATCCGTTGTTGATGGGCAACATCAGCACTGCAATGGTGCATTAGTTATGACAGTAGAAGTGAAATAAATACTGCTGGGCTATGGTGCCTTTCACACAGGTCACTACTGTCTTTCATGAAGGTACTAAACTCTAGCAAGCTGAAATTTAATTGCACTCCCACAAGAACATGCTATAAATGCGTTAGGGAAGATCTGTGTAGAGGCCTATGGGGCCATCACAAATTATGCTGGAGGGTGAGATGCTTATAGCAACTGCCAATGAATGGCCAACCCACATGGTCATCGATCAATAATATTAAGGTGGTGCTCACATGGGCTGGCCATACCCCCCCCCCCCCCCATTATGGGATCAGTGAAGGAGTTCAGAACCTGGCAACAGAACTGTAGCAGGGGGTATACATATAATACATTATATAAACTAGCCACCATAAATGAGAAAGGGTACTGGGATTATGCTGGTCACACTCACAACTCTACATAGTGGGTATGTCCAGCACACTGAAGTGCTTCTCTCAGTTAAACACCTTAGGTGGCTGCCACTCTGTATAATGGGAAAACCAACTGTATTTTCTGGTTTCCCTCTGTGAGATGGTTTATGTATTAATTTTCACTTAATTTCCTTTTTTTTTCCTTTACCGAATCAACTCAGAATTGCTGAAAAATTATAATGAATCGCTGAGTAAGTGAATTTGCACATAATTACTTAAGAATGTCAGTGTATTATCACTTGCATTTATTGACTGCAAATGTGGTGCTTACTGTGGTTTCAAGGCATTGCAAGTGCATTCTGGGAGAGACTGTGAGAGGAATGTGTCTACTGTAACCAGTTCCTATCTTGATTGGCATCAGAGAGTTATCAGTAAACTGTAGCAGTGGTTTACAAGCCCAGGGAGACCTCGGCTTTTGATTAGGTTTGTTTGTGCTAAAGAGAACAAATGTTTATTTTCAAAACCTACTTTAGCCCCTTGGGTGCTAAAAAGGTCTAAAACTCATTGCGGATCATTGTGTTAGATACCTCTGTAGTGCTTAAGGGGTCAGTGAGATCATGCTGATTTTGAAATGATTACTGCATGCCATTCTACATTTCCCATTCCCTATGGATGTTTTATAGTTGATAAAGAGTATTCAGTCAACTTCATTTTGTCTTTAACTATTCTGCAAATGCCTATTGTTTCATATACATATTCTTTTCCTCAACTCCACCTTTTTTTTAAATCTTTTTTACATATTTATGTTACTGAGAGGGAGCTCACTGGTGACAGAAATGATCAGTGTTCAGTAGTGTAAAAGTATAAAAAAAGGTGAAGATTAAAAATAAATAAAGTATAGACAATTTGACTTAAAGGGATGGTAATACTTAATATGTAAAAATATATATATTGTAGTGTTTATCCCTCTAAGTAAAAAAAGGGTACTCTCTCTGCTGAAAGGTGTTTTATTCAAAAGTTATTACAGCTGAATTTTTTAGGTACAGTGTCACAGTGGACTGAAATTGTACAGTGGCGCTGTTGTTACACCATCCTATGGACAGCTCTGGTCCATAGATCATAAATCTCCATAGGATGGTGTAGCAACAGCTCCACTGTACAATTTCAGGCCACTGTGATACTGCACCTAAAAAAATTCAACTTAGAGCTGTAATAACTTTTGAATAAAACACCTTTCAGCAGTGGGAATACCCTTGTTTTACTCAGGGGGATAAACCCTACATCTTACATTTTTTTACATTTTAAGTATTACTATCCCTTTAATGTATTATGTACTTGCAGGCTACGTAATGTCAAAACAGAGGCTGACTCATTTCATTCTCCTTTATTGAATATATTCATTTTGATTATTTTAGGACGAAGGTAAGAATAAGTAGTAGAGGTGGGTGTTCATTTATTTTAACCCTTTCAGTGCCAGAAGAGTATGCAATGCAGTGCTTGTCAATGTGTTCCATACCCCTCTGACACTGAAAGGGGACCT
Source organism: Rhinophrynus dorsalis (assembly GCA_037306005.1). Classification (NCBI taxonomy): domain Eukaryota; kingdom Metazoa; phylum Chordata; class Amphibia; order Anura; family Rhinophrynidae; genus Rhinophrynus; species Rhinophrynus dorsalis. The sequence goes on from CM074721.1 coordinate 292,556,040, forward strand.
TGGGTAAAAGGATCAAGAGGTTTCGTTCCAAAATATTCAGCACCACAATCAACCAGTGACAAGGGTTAAATATTTGTTTTTATTGTCTAACTGCTTCAGTGTCTGATTCCCCTATTTAGATTTTTAGTAAAAAAGACAATCATTAGAATAGGTCTATGGCCATTTGGTTTAGGTGGAAGGTAGTTTTGCTTTCTATAGCTCCAATAAGGGTTAATAATCATCTGTGTAGTATATTCTTCATTATTACAGCCCTGTCCTTCTTTTGCCTCTTAGCAGTGTAATACAGTAGTTTCTAGTTTCTCACTGGATTCAATGCCGTGCTCTGATCCCCTACTGCCTTTTTCAAGGCCAATGACTTGATCTTCTGCTAGTGCAGGGGTGATGAAGATTTTTTCTTAATGCTACAAACAAATCAGCATCCCTAATTAAGCATAGGAGATTTAATCAGTGACTTGTTAGCATTAACTGACCCGCCTGTGGGCAAGCAGGGAAATACATCAATCCTGGCCTGGATGTGGTCATTGAAACCCAAACTAAGACATTCCTGTAATCTAATGTCCAGTCCTCCATGTTAGTGCCATGCAAACCAACTGCACCATATGGAACGAATAAACATTTCCATTGATTTAAAAGGGCTTTTATCTCCTTGAATGCTACTGAGGTCTCAAATACATTCTAGAGGTCTCCCATTGGCATTTAAGTGGGTAAAATCCAAATTGAAATAATTGAAAAATCTGATAAATTATATTTCTCCCCTATGGTTCAGGTAGGTATGATCTAGAATTATTCTACTTCACATCAGACTCAATGGGGTGAATTTGCCAGTGCAACATCCCTGGCATTAGCCTCTAAAGCCAGTGGCTGCAGATAAGGGTATGTACTACAGATTATGATCATTGTAGTGCATACAGGAGGACCCTCTCCGCCATCATTAGGGCTTCAGTACCAGCAAGCCCTGTACTTCAGCCCCATGATATGTACAGGGGAATGGTGTAACATCATACAATTTGATTAATACATTGCCTTAAACAAGGGGCAAAGGAAACAGATTCACTAAAAAGCCAATACATTGTCCCACTGTTATCCCTTTGGAGCCAGTCACATTAAGGGGAGGCTTTTTTGGCAGGCATTAATGTTAGGCAGACATAGATTCTTAACCGATTCCAGAGCCTGATTTATTACAGAACATCCCATCCCACTATCTTCTCTGGAGTTTATTTCATCTCTCTATTAGTGCCTTACCTTCTCTAGAGTACATGCTATAGTTTCCAAGTTCTTGTCGCATTTTCCATACCCAGTGCTGAGTTGTTATATACATTATATCAGGTGAGGGCAGGACCCATATGAGGTGCCACGATATAGTGGATAAGTTGATTATGCCTGAGCCAAAATGAAGAACTGAAACTTTACTTTCTACTCTTTTTGGATAACTTTGTGCTTCTCAACATTACAATAAAACAATGTCTTTATTTGTTACTAAGACATAAAGAGAAGCATGTTTATTTTCAGAAAATATTTATCTTCTCTCACAATGGAAAGGAACAATACGATGTAATCAATCCTGGTTAACAAACGTTTTCTAGATAGAAAATAGGTTTGTTTATTATGCCCATGTCAGATCACTTGATCTTTTTTCATGGCCCATGTGACGGATTGAGATACAATGCTTTTACCTTTCAACACAAATGTTAATTTGTACAAACCTATCTCCATGAACCAAATTCTAGGTCAGGGATGGGCAACCTGACACCCTCTAGCTGTGAAGGACTACAGTCTCATCATCCCAAACCAGCCATTGCCCTCCAGCTGAGAACTACAAATCCCATTATCTTCATCCATGCCAATTGCTGGTTTGGAATGATGGGAGCTGTAGTTCTTCACAGCTGGAGAGCCTGAGGTTGTCCATTCCTGCTCTAGGTGACACATAACACAGGGTCTTATATTAAAGGCTACCTCATATCTTAATGAGCTTAAAGGGAACCCAAGGTAACACTTGACACCAGGCTTTATTTTAGGCACTTGAATGCTTGAATTGCAAAGTAATGCAATAGAGATGTTTCTACTATCCACGTTGTTAACCCTTTGAGTGCCAGAGGGGTATCCAGTGCATTGCAATGCAATGTTTTGGGTACCCCCTGGCACTCAATGGGTTAAAGGAAATCTATGTTTTCTCTGTAAACCTTGTGTAGAATCCAGTAAAATTTTAAGTCATAATGTCTCATTATGCACAAAAGGAAACAGTTCTGGAGCAAACCAAATGTACCATTGGGGGAGAAATAAAAATTCCCATTTATCTGGATGGGGCTTTTAGCCCATTGAATGCTAGTGGTATCCAATGTATTGCTTCACATTATCTATGGAAAGCCAAGGTAATCTATTGCTGCATCACTGTAGTAAGAGAAAGCATTTAGAGATTTATTTACATCAGAAATATAAGAAAAGTAATCAAAAGGTAAAATTACAGTAGTCAAAAACATAACATTATTAGTCATATGTTCAAACTAAAGGAGAGCAATTATGGAGTAAACCAACAGCAAAAATGGGAACAAATAAAAAAAATCTCCAACCTGCCACTGATTTCAATGGGGATTTTAAACCCCTGGATATTTCTGGATAGTTCTCCATGCATTGTTTTACATTGGACTGCAGACCTCTCTAGCAATCAAGAGGCATAACCTTTTGAGTGCCAGAAGGGTAAGCAACAGGTTGCTCTGCAATGCGCTGCATACACCTCTGGCACTCAAAGGGTTAACTTTTTGCGTGCCAGAGAGGTATCCAACACATTGCGTTGCAATGCGTTGGTTACCTCGCTGGCACTCAAATGGTTAAAAGCACAGTTAATGCACTAGCTCTAGAATCGGTTCAATCTGAAGGTCGCAGTTTCTAGTCCCAGCAAGGTCAACTTAGCCTTTCACCCTTCTGAAGTAGATAAAATGAGTATTCAGGACATACTTTAAAATGAGAGAAAATCTCAATGTATTCTTCCTGGTAAAACTTTCATTAAAAATAAACTATTTGTCCCCTTTGCAAATGGCTTGCTCCAGAATTACAAGAGGCCTTAGGCCGCTTTCACATGAGTGACTTTGTAGCTCGACTTTTTTGTAGCCTACCCTTATTGTAGCAAGTTAAAATGTTGGTGCATTTTAGTGCTACAGTGTAACAAGGTTTTTCCAGCATCCCATTTTTCAATAGAAACAGAAGTGATAAGATTGAAGGGAAAAAGCAAGTATCTACAACAGATGGGCAATTTCAGTGCAGTTCAGTTGAAATCCATGTTACAAAATTTGTAGCTGCATTTTAGCACTGCTGTAGGAAAGTTGCAGCAATTTGCATCTCTCAGCAACGATCATAGTGCATGTTGCCTGTGTGAAATTCCCCATAGGACTCAATATTCACCATTTAAGAATTTTTTCCATGATTAGCTGTTGCTGTGACAATGTCACCCATGTGAAAGGGGACTGATGTGGAAGTTCTTTGCCTACTCAACCAAATAATCTTGACAAAAAGCGATGGGAAGCCTGTGGAAGGCACTGGACAGAGTTTTGCTTCTAGATTATACCTTCTTTTATATATTAAGTCCTTTTAGAATCAGAGTAATAATGATACATAGAAATTCTATATGTTAATGTTTATTGTATGTTAGTCCTACACTTCCTTCTATTTTCTTATTGGTAAGTTATGTGTTTAAATTGGATCATACCATTAGACAAGTGGAGACTAGAAACTTAACCATAATTTTATTTGTATGACACTACCCAGAATCCCTGTGGGAGGTGGAATCATATTTTGCTTTGTGAATTTGTTGTAAAACATGTTTTTGTACCCGTTCAGGGCAGCTGAATGAGCTCACAGAGGCTAAAGTAGTAAGAAAATCAGAGTGATTATAGGGCAAACTAATTATATTATACTACTTGAACAGCCCGTTACACGGGCCACAGTGCCTCTGGCAGCCGGTCGCGGGGCAGTCACGTGCAGCAGAGACTGCCCGCGCCACTGCTGATACAGAGCTGGACACTCCTTCGGAGCACCCAGCTCTGTATCAGCCGCGGCGCGGGCAGTCTGTACTGCGCATGACTGCCGCACGCGCAGCAGTGTCTACTGTGCATGTCAGGTGTTACACACAACTTAGCAAATTATTATATAGGATGGAAAAACAAGAATTGCTTTTGATTAAAATGTATTGAAGACCTCTGTTGCATTCATAGGGTTACAATAAATGGAAATTTAATGGACTTTTAATCTGTTCCTTAACCCTTTATGGGTCAAGGGAGAGTGCAGTGTATTGCTCTGCAATGTGTTGCACACCCTGGTCATTAACCCCTCGAGTGACAGAGAATGTTTTGCATACCACTCTGGCACTCAAAGGGTTAAAGGGCTATGGTACAACAGGTTTGCGCCAGATTTGCTCCACTTTATTAATACATCGGCCTCATGGTATCCTCATCTTTGGATAAGAGTATATCAGTTCATGTGAATGCAACATGATGCAACTTGCCTGCATTCAGCATAGAACGCAAGTTGCAGCAGGAATGATTGGCAATACAAGATTTAGGGCCGGCTTACAGATCTTTCACATGACCGTCACTGTTAGTTGCAATACTCATCAGTTCCTCCAATGAATGAATTAATGATTGACGCATGTGAATTTCAGCCAATGCTGTATTGCTTTTGTTGATGTCAGCCTACTAGGTGACGTGCAGGACAATGCAAGTAAGCAGCATGGGTGATCTGAAATAGTCAGTCACTGCTGCATTCCAGTTACCCATGTGAACCTGTGTGTGTGTTTCTGTGACTACTAGTAGATTTTCAAAACATTTTCTACTAGTGCATTTTTTTGCTGCCTTGTAATAAGCTTTATAGCCTAGCCCCATCTAAAGAAGTAAATATCAATGAATTGATAATAATATAAGCTTATGTTATCAGTTGCACCTAGGATTCAAATACATTTTATATTGTTACTATAATAAAATTTTGTATGATACGCACATCTCCAACACATTACAGAGATTGGAGACCTCTAGCATCCAACGGGTTAAGGTTTTAATTATTAATAATCTAAGAATTTAAATTATCCCATAAATGTGTGTAGATGGTTACCTCAGCTGGTTATGGTATAGGTATGTGCCTGTCACAGATAGTGTTCAGGGGGTGGAATCTGTCCAATACAAACTCTCATTAGCCTCATAGCTCCTGGCTTTATCGCAAGCTCATACTGACTGGTGGGACATTAGCTGCTCATTAAATCTTCAGGGTAATCTGACTACAAAGCAATGTAGTGAATTATTAACCATCACCCAACAGTTCCTTACTTGCTCCTTTGACATTTGCCAAGCTTGCATACAAATGACAGATATATTATTTTAAGAAAACCTGCTTATTTGTAGGAATAAAGAAACAAGTTGTGGACTGTATTTGACATGTATGTAGATAAATCAGACTCATTTGCCAAGACACTCACTGGCACATTTAGATTTTAGATTTCTTGCCTTAGGGTTAACTAAATTTTATAGTTTCATCTAAAAAATGTAATTTGGTTAAAACAGTGCCTCTCAGCTCCAGTCTACGGGCCACACCAACAGGTAGGGTTTTCAGGATATTCCTATTAAACAGAGGTGGATTAATCACAACCACTGAGCTACTGATTAACCATATGTGATCAAGCAGAAATATCTTGAAAATGTGTGTCCCAAGGACTAGTGTTGAGAATCACTGGGTTGGAGCAACTATAACATTTTCCTTAAAGGGATAGTAATACTTAAATATTACTAATCCCCATAGTGTTGCTCTTTAAAAAAGAATTCAATTGCTCCCAGGTTCATCTCTCAAACCTTTATGGTTTGAGAGATAACCGAACGCAAAGTTCCCCCTTCCCTCCCCCTTCCCTGAAGTAAGAGTTGTACTGACTGCAAGGGAAGTCTGTCTGACAGTCAGGAGGCTCTGCAGCTGAGCCGAGATCGCTTTAGTGAAAAAGAATTATTTCACTGAAACGGTCTTCTACATGTGCTTGGTTTGTGCTTGGTTTGCAAGCACACGTAGAAGACTGTTTCAGTGAAATTATTTTTTTTTACTAACTCGATTGCGGCTCTGTTGCAGAGCCGCCTGGTGAAAAATAAACCCGGATATCCCTGCAGTCAGTACAACGCTGACTTCAAGGAAGGGGGAGGGAGGGGGAAGTTTGATTATGGTTTTCTCTCAAACCATAAAGGTTTGAGAGATGAACCTGGGGGCAACTGAATTCCTTTTTAAAGAGCTACACTATGGGGATTAGTTATATTAAAGTATTACTATGCCTTTAAAGCTGAATAGATAACGGTTAACAATTTGAGTATCAGTGCTATGAGTTAACAAGCTCTCTAGCGTTCAAGGGATTACAAGATATATTTAAAGGGGCAGTGTCACCTAGTACATAATTGAAATAAGCACAGTAGCATGTTAAGGGGAGAAAATAAATTGTATCTGTGTTTTTATTTTCATCTTCACATCTCTAAATCAGGGAAAAAAATTAAAAACATGTTAACACAGCAACATAAGAAGCTTGTTAGCATCTTTTCTCTTAAGTTACTCAAATCCAGCTGCACAAATCCCACCCAGTCTTCCCTCCATCTAATGCTGTCCCTTCACATATCCTTCAGTCAAGTTGCCTTTTTATCATAAGTGTTAGGGGTAAGAACTAAAAGGGCAGAAGGAATATAAACCAGTTGAATTACTTTGCAATGTGTTTCTCAGTCTGCTGGTCCTTAAAGGTTGAAGACAAGTTTTTTTCCTATGTAGAGGCACTGCCCCTTTATATCAGTGGGGATTTTGGAGATTCCTATTTGTCCCTTATAGTGAAGTTGGCTAACCCCAGAAATTACCCTGTTCTTCTTAGTATATCAGTCTCACTATGCTTATCGTATTACAGAAGGCCATATTACAAAGAATAAGTGGAGCAGTTAGTGGAGTTGGAGACCTCTCTAGCATTCAAGGGGTTACACTGAATCCCCATTTCAATCAACGGAATAGCTTATTTGTTCCCTTTGGTGTGGTTGTTTTGCCCCATAATTGCTCCACTTTGGTTCTTGTGCATATGGCCTACTGTGTCTGATTTCTAACCTTCTGGAACTTGTTATTGAGGTATGTGAACTGATACCACAGAATGGGACTGTTTGTCTTTGTGTGAGCTGGCACAGTATGGATGTTTTCCTCATATCTCAAGTACCTTCTTTTGTCTTGGAAATTAAACAGTGACTTGGACACATTATTACCTCAGCTTGTATAGAAAAAGCACAGGCCACTCCTTGTGTACATTCATACAACCTGTTCTTGGGATCATTGTGTTTGAACAAAGACTATAAATTATGTATGCCCATTTAGATAAACAGTGGGCTCCCACATACAGAGCATACATATTGGTCCCTTTCCAGTATTAATGAAGGTGTTGTACTGATTTGTGACAAAGGCTAGGACTTCTAAACGTACTGGCCCATATGTATAAAAGCAATCAGTTGCTCCATAGGGGACACATAAAAACCCTAAATTCCCATGCACTTGAATAGAACCTTTTAACCCCTTGAATGCATTGCAGTCTATCAATCAAGGGGTTAATTTAACAGGAATTTGTATCAGTCCCCTATGGTTAAGTTGAAGGATCAAAACATGTTTAGCCTTGCTTTGCAATACTTTGATACCCCTCCAGCCTTCAAGGGTTTTTATCAGCAGTGTTTAATCTGTATCCTCATTAATATATTTTATGTCAGCATTTTTTGTAAAACTTTGCATAGAATTATCTAAGAAATAACGGCTTTATTAAATGTAAAATGATGCAACATACTTGGTAGTTATGTCAACCACAGTGCAAGGCACCGGGCCCAGAGCAGAATGGGGCCCATTGAGCTGATCTTCCATAATGACCTTCCTCTGCTGTATATCTTCCCTCAGGAGTCTCTGTGAGACTCTGCATTGATGAGCGGTGCAGGCTGGGGATTTTCTTCAACTTTCATGGTTCTGATTTCAAACTTACTCTGAATCAGTTCTCAGAGCAAGTTTGAAATTCAAACCCCATTGTTTAAAAAAAAAAAAAAAAACACCCCCCATAAAACATAAAAAACCCAGTGTGCACCATGTGTCAATGCGGAGTCTCACAAGCAGGTCCGGTGCTCTGTCACTAGCTTAATGCAAGAAGGGGACAGAATCAAAATGAATGATATTGTTGGAAACGCATGGCTTCTGTGTTTTTGTCAGCAGTGAACATGCTAGAGTTGAAGGATTGTGTGTGTTTGTGTGTAGCCCTCAGTATATACACTGTGACTGCTATTTATGTAACCCTAGCACCACTATTCCAATCCCTTCTCATGCCCTTCTCTGTGTCCCTTTATAACGCACTGTTCTCTTATTGTATCTAGACCTGTGATGATTTTCTCAGTAGAAAAGGCACTCTGGAACTTAAAGTTATAGTAATGTTTCACAATAAAAGCAGCTCCGATTAATCTTCATAGTATTTGGGCCGTGGAGAGTGTTAGTTCAATACTGCCTGAGTTATAGTTCAAGAGTAATTGAATGATAAAGTATGCCCTCTCCGGCCCCTTTTACCTAGTTTAAGTCACCTCCCCTCATATGTGGAATCTAGTCCTGGGATCAGACAGACCACAGCACGGGACAATTTTCTTACTGTGAGCATAAGGAAAACCCTTCCCTCCTTGACAATTTTCTCAGGTTTTTCCTTATGCTCACTGAAGATTGTTACTCTCTGTGATCCATCTGGACAGTCTTGCTGTTCTGAGGTGAGCAGTGTTACATCAATAAAAGGGGCGGGAAGGGGATACTTTATCATTCAATTGCTCTCCACGTCCCAAATACTATGAAGATTAACCAGAGTTGTTTTTTCTGTGAAACATTACTAAACCTTTAACAGCTCACTGAAACTATACCAAGTGACCTCTTCTACCTGTCGCATTTCCCACAATTTGGCAAACATTTGGAAATCAGATTTGTAGCTTAAAATTGCAGCACATATTTATTATGTACAAAAAAATCCAGTTCTTTATGGAGATGGAGGATGTGGGGGAAATTCACTAAGTGGTGATAAAGAGGTGAAGAAGTGGAGATGATTTCTCCAGTTTATAACTTCACCATTTCTGATGTTATTCTATGGAGCCTATGCACTAAGATGCATCCAACTCAGGAAATATTAGTGCATAGGATCCATAGAATAACATAGAAATTGGATAAGTTATAAACTGGAGAAGTCATCTCCACTTCTTCACCTCTTTATCACTGTTTAGTGAATCTCCCCCCTGATGTTTCCAAATATTTATAGAACCAGGGCCACTTTAGCCAATGGGCAAAGTGAGCATTTGCCCAGGTCCCACTGATGGAGGCCCCTGTTGCATTTAATCTACCCATGCTGGTTTGCCCATTGGATAAAACAATTGCCCCGGGTCGGTCATAGTTTTTCCAGTGGGCGGCAGGTGTGAATTCAATTAAAAAATGCTGCCCACTTACTTGCTGCCCCTTTATGGTGTTTTAAAGCAGCCCTGATTAGAACACCTCATTAAGACACAACATCAAAGTTCATTCTAAATTCCAGAAAAAAATAACATCCTTCTAAACAGTTTCTTGGACTTACAACTTTGTATGTCCAATGTAGATACTGTAGCAGAGTAGAAACAATATATATTATTCTGGACAGGATACTTAAAGAAAAAAAAAGACAACTTATACCTAACAATTTACAGAATACTTTATGCACTTGCATTTCTGATTCACCCATTGAGGGTCCTACCCAAAGCACAACTTAGTGCTTATTTTAGACGTCCTGTACCAATTAAATCATTATAGTTGTTAGCTGTGAGTACAGAATTTAAATGTATGTGCACTCATTTATTCTTTGGGTGTTAATGTTCATTTAAGAAAGTTATAGATGACCATTATAGTTAATCATTAAATTATTGCATGCTTGCTGATTCACCATATAGAAAGAGGTAGTATTTCCCGAAACTAGCATGTGAGAAATAATGTTTTCCAACATATTAATGAGTAATGGACCAGCCTTGTTTAATGAAAGATAACACTTTCAGTTCACTCTATGTTGTCTTTTTCTCCATAGACATTGTGGGTAAGCAAACGTGTTTGCTCATGTATAGTAAGCCCTCACACCTGATCTAACTGCTTTGAGCAAATAGAATTGCCGGTGAAATTATTTCCCTATATTATGTTAGGAGCTAGCCATTTGACAGTGACATATACACTAAATGACATATACACTAAAATGTTAAAATGTAACATTTTATACATTATTGGATGTGTTTCTTTTAAATATCCCTTTAGAAAAGTGACTTTTTCACCAGATACTTAACTTTTTAGAACATTTACATTCTGCATTTTACCAAGTATACCACTTGTCTCCAGAGAGTTCTCAGTGTCATCATGGTTAACTGATAAGGGTGGACATCATGGTTAACTGATAAGGGTGGACTAATAGGAAGATAAATATGATGTCACTATTTTTCATAGCAGTAGAGAGTGTTACAGGATTGTCATTGATCATTTGATGTTCTAGAGGTTGTAGTAAATTAACTAAATTCTTTGACTTGTATGTTAAAAAAATGCATATACTCAATCAATATTTGGATTGGAACGTGTACAGTTTTCAGGCCTGCATCTCCAGAATGTCACCATGGAACCTAATCTTGGAGGATACGCTGCTCTAAACTGAGGCATTTACTGTCATATTGGAGAAAATTATCTAGCCTTTCCTAGCTAACAAAATGTCACAAATTACCTAATTACAGCAAATGGAAGAGTCTTAGCAACTTGTTTCAATAAACATTTTGTCAAGTTCAAACTGTGGGGCAGGCTTCTTGTCTGTAATGCCCCAGGCCTTGGGTCCTGCACTTAAAGTTCAGAAAAGGGCAGATTACTGAGTGTCAGAGATATATCCGACACATTGCAACACAATGTGATGAATACCTTTCTGGCACTCAAAGGGTTAAGGTTCCATTCTGGTTCTCGCATGTTATGTTTTTCTCATAGAATAATGTGTTCCTTCTCATATACACATTAGACTGGCTTGGTTCGCTTAACTTTTCTGATATCAGTACTGGGCCAATTTTTTATGTTGCGCACCTCTTTTTGGAATATTTTATAATATGCTGTAGAGCAATGTTTCTCAACTACAGTGCTATTTCTAAGAATAATCCACCCAAATCCCAGATGAGATAATCTAAATGACCGAGTTACTAATGACCCCACTTTAAAACATGCATTGTTAGCTGTCCTTGAGGATTATTATTGGTTGTGATCCAGATATGGATTATATGTATACATTTAGACAATTTTGACCATATCATCCACTTCCCTCTTCCTTTATCCTGGGTGCGGACAAATATATACTGGATGAGTTCTACCATTTAGAATAATATAAATCATTTTGGAGCCTGAACATTTTTTTAGAAGCCAGTGTAGGGGGTACATGTACACCTATGTATATAAAATCCTCCAAAAAGTTAGGAGCCAGCAGTGAATTCTGAGGTACCCTGGCTGCCAGGATGCTGTCAGTTTTCCACCCCTGGAATACCATACAGCATCCAATCCTTTCATGATTGGATTAAGAATATGAATGCTCAGTTGGTGCAACTGTCAGGTGTCAATTAAGGACTAAAACATTATTCATGATTCAAACCTTCTAATGTTACTATCCACATGGACACTTTACCCTTCGAATGATTGCATGAAGCAATGCCCTGGAAAACATCTCTAATATTTAAAAGGTTAATGGGCAAAATGTTTGAAATATACCCCTCTGGCATCCAAAGAGTTAAGTAACGGCATCTTATTTCCTTGTCTCACATACAGCACTGTTTGGTCAGAGTCACACTAAAGTGCACAGAGATTAATTTTTTTTGAACCCGTATTCATTAAAGCATGCCTATTTTTCAAAATTCAGTGTTTTGAAGACTTTCACAAAAAAAATTCTTCTACCTTGATGGCACTGTTCATTTTTCTTACTTTGTGCCCTTTGTTGGTAAAAACCTATATCGCTGACGTCCCATAATGAGGAACACAAAGGAAGCTGTCAGAATCTCCTGACAAGTAAAAGTAGCACAGTTCCATTTGGGCTGATGTACTGAGAACTGGAGCTATTCTGGAGCAAACCATGTGCACCATAGGGGACATATAAACATTTATACATTTTCCTTATAGGATAATGGAGCTTTTAACCCCTTGAATGCTGGAGAGGTCTCCAACACAAGACTTCTCTAGCATACATGGGATTAATGGTCCCATTTCAATCAATGGGCAATTTTATTTATTCCCTATGGTGCAGTTGGTTGCCCCCAAATCACACCCGTTTTATACAATGCATAAATGGCTGCTGGTTGGTGGAGACAGGAAGACCAGTCATTGCATCTATTTATGATAATCACATGCAAGGAAGAAAAAAAATTCTGATGACAATGTAAATCTAAAGGCAGGTAACAAAAATACAGAAAAGTAATTAAGCAGTCCTTTGAATTAAATGTTTTCCGCACCAGAATGGAACATCATGGTGTATAGATGAAATAAAGACTGTGTTATAAAACACTCGTTCTTAGGTTGTCCTGACATTACCCTTGCCAGTCTTTCTCCCTAGACTGTGCACAGCTTATCGCTGCATAATTTTTAGGTCTAATCTCTTGGACTCTTTGTATAAAATAATTAAAGTGAAAGTATGATAGGGCACAACAGATGTTGCTGAAATGGAACATTGCATATAATAATATCGTTATACATAAGACATATACATGCTCTTTATGCAGTGACACATCACTCTTTGTGTTCTGGAACTGGCAGATGGATATTTGAATGGGAAGGCTTTCATTTGATCGCTGTGTTTTGACACTTAGAATAAAATCTAGATTTAATTAACACCTATATTTCTCTACAGCAAGCCTGAACAGCTGGAGGACCATGGTTGCAAACTCTTTGTCTCAGCCACTTGTTGAATGCAGAGGCTATCTGACTTTAACATCACTGGCTAATTGGAACTAATCATTTCTTTTGTTAACCCTTTGAGTACCAGAGGGGTACACATCGCATTGCAGAGCAATGCTTTGCACACCCCACTAGCACTCAATGGGTTAAATATTATTGCTGCATTAAGCAAGAATCTGAAATGCCTACATATGCATGTATGCATGTTTGAGTACTTCAGTGAATGTTAGGTTCAATACATTTGTCGACATGGAAGAAATGCATACCTCCCAACATTTCAAACGGCCAAAGAGGGACACCTTCATTTTAGGTGGTGATGCTGGGGTTGTGGCTGATGTGAGGGGCATTACCAAGAACCTTTAGGCTATTTCATGACATATTGACACCTCTTTGTGTAACTAAATACATTACTTAGAGCAACACCAAAGTATTTTATTTACACAGACTAATTTATAAACACACTAGTTGAAGAGCCCGTGTACACGGGCCACAGTGCCACCCAGCAACGGCCGCACTGCAGTCATGCACAGTAGAGACTGCCCATGCCATGGCTGATACAGAACGGGGCTCTCCGAATTCAGACCGAAGGTGCGCAGAGAGGACTATGGTCTGAATTTGGAGCCCTGCTCCATTATCCGCCGCGACGCGGGCAGTCTGTAGTGCGCATGATTGCAGCGCTCACAGCATCTCTACTGCGCATGACAGCTTCTGACAAACACACATTTAGCGAATTATTATATAGGATACTAATGTAAAAGCCCGTATACACGGGCCAAGGTCCGGATCATGTTAACCTTTTGAGTGCCAGAGGGGTACGAGGAAAATTTAACAAACTGTAATGTGAGTTTTATTGCTGTGGAGCACTGTGATGCACTTATATACACACACACAGACTGATCTCCTCAAAAGAGGAACACCAGGGTGGGAAAGAGGGACAGAGGGATTTGGGTCTCAAAGAGGAACTGTCACTGCTAAAGAGGGGCACATGGGAGGTATGGAAATGCTCCAATGCATTGCTAGAAATCATATCTGTGCATTTCAGGGCCAGGGTATAACAATAAAATAGAATATTTTCATTTCTTTCAAATACATACACTTCTCTATGTAACACCTGAAGAGATAGTGTATATACATGTACTTTTTCATACAACTATTAATGTATAGTAATTATCTTATCCTATATAATAATTTGCTAGGATGTTTGTCAGAAGCCATCATGCGCAGTAGAGACTGCCCGAAAGTACAGAATGCTGGGAGGTGTAGGAATGCTGGGAGGTGTAGGAATATTGGGAGCATGGAATGCTGGGAGCATGGAATGCTGGGAGGTGTAGGAATTCTGGGAGCACGGAATGCTGGGAGCATTCTGTGCTGGGAGCATTCTGTGCTGTCGGGCAGTCTCTACAGTGCATGACTGCATCGGAGGCAGGACGCAGAGCAGGACCGGCCTCTTAAACCTTTGAGTACAAAGCAATGCATTGTGTACCCCTCTGGCACTCAAAGGGTTAACATCACCTGGACCTTGGCCCGTGTACACGGGCTTTTACACTAGTATCTTCTATATTTGTGAAAGAAAACAGCTACACCAAAGAAGACCATTAAAAATCTCACAAAGAAATACAGCTATAAACAGCATAACAGTTTGTAGATAAAAAGGGATTTTAAAGGGATAGTAATGTTTCAAAATAAATGCAGCTTTGATTACTCTTCATAGTTTTCGGGCCATTTAGAACATTATTATCATTCTCTATGATGAGTAGTTCCAGAGTAATTGAATCATAAAGTGTCCCCCTTCCACCCATTTTACCTATGTAAAGCTGCACAGAAAGACCATCCAGATGGATTGCAGCAATGGTCAATCTTCTGTCAGCATAAGGAAAAACCTGCCCTCCACCTTCAAGGGGGGCAGGGTTTTCCTTATGCTCACAGCCAGATTGTCCCTTGCTGCGATCTGTCCAGTGAAGCAACCAGTTTCCACATCTGAGGGGGGGCAGCTTATACTAGGTAAAAGGGGCGGGAGGGGGACACTTTATAATTCAATTACTCTGGAACTACACATCGTAGAGAATAACGATAATACCTCTCTACATGGCCCAAAAACTATAAAGAATAATTGTAGCTGCATTTATTTTGAAACTTTACTATTCCTTTAAGGATTTAAGTTTTACACACTCACTGCTTTTTTTAACTCACTGTCTTAGCTTAACTTGTATTCATAAAGGGTTCTGGTATGCAGAGATGTCTCATCATCCTCCATGTCCAATTCGAACACAGGCGCACAAACCATCACATGAAATTCCAGTCCCCTTCAAACACCCTTTTATTTCATCATACCTCTCATGTGTTCCTCTTTAAGACCCATATCCCACTGTCCATCCTTCCCTCCCTGGTGTCCCTCTTATTTAGAAGACCAATCTATGTGTTGTGTCTGTATATGTGTATATTGCTCTACATTAATATTTGTTTGTACTTCAGTATATGTCTTCATAAATTAATCTCTGTAAATAAAATACTTTGGTCTTGCTCTAAATAATTTGTTCAGTTACACAAAGAGATGTCAACAGATGATGGAATAACCTAGAAATTCTCAATAATGCCCCACCCACCAACCACGACCCCAGCAAAACCACCTAAAACAAAAGTGTCCCTCTTTGGCCATTTGAATTGTTGGGAGGGGTTTTTCATTAATTTTAAAAGTGAGGGAGATGAATACAGGTATCACTGTAACAGCCTCACGCATTTCACCCCAACAAGGGGCTTAATGAAGACTGTGCTTACAACCCTTGTTGGGGTGAAACATGTGAGGCTGTTGCAGTGATACCTGCATTCATCTCCCTAACTTTTTCAGTTTATTGATCTTAACCTTTTGAGTGCCTGAGTTGTATGCAACACATTGCTATGCAATGCATTGCGTAAACCTCTGTCAGTCAGTGGGTTAAAATAGTTTTTATACACAGCAGGCTGAAATTTGGTGTCATGGTTTGCGTGGCTGTTTGAATTGAAGACAATTAAAAATCCCCAAAGACTGATATGTTGCTTGTATCCCCTTGCATTAGTGAAACATGTAAGATCTGTGTATCTAGTGTTGACCTATCTAGCTGGACACTAAAGCCTCGTTGTTAAGCTGTGGTGGTATTCGGCAGTTCTTTTTTGGGAAAGCAGCTTACTTTCTGGTGATCTATCTAGCATTCAGTGGGCTTATAGACCCATTTAATCAGTGAGATTGTGGGTTATTTTTTGTCACATAAACTTGATATGCCCCAGAATTGTTCCCCTTTTCTTTAAGCATATTGTCCTGTATCATTAAGTGAGCCTACTTTATCCATCGATGGGATCAGAAGTACAAAGAATTGAGGATTCGGCATGCTTTGCATCCATCTGTGTAGCAACACTGAACATACTGCGCTTGTAACCGCTAATGGAGATAGCCAGAAAACTTGTGGCCAATTGCCCGGCTGTCTATAACAAGAAAGTGCCTTGTGCCTCTTGGTCTAGGGCCAAGGATTTGAAGCCACTTGAATGGAAATGTCTGGGATTTCTTTTCTCTTTTTTTTCCGTTTTTTTTTCAGTTCCCTTGTGCAACATTATCTAGGCTCCCTTCCACACAGCTTAGCAATGGTAAATCACTTGCAGTAAATATGCTGCACCTCTAACTGTTAATTTAATCTTGGCTCAACTGAATCACCTTCTTGGTTGAGAAATCCTTATAACCGGTATGTCTGATGGCATGAAATGTGGAGTAGGGAACCAATAATTAACTATTTAAGGATCACAGGGTGTGCCAGGCATTGCAAAGCAATGTATTACACACATTGGGGGAGTTTCGCTAAGCAGTGATAATGAGGTGATAAAGTGGAGATGACTTCTCCAGTGTTATCACCTCTCCAATTTCAGTGTTATTCTATGGAGCCTATTCACTAAGATTTCTTCAGCTTTGAAGGTCTTAGTGCATAGATTCTATAGAATAACATAGGAACTGGAGAAGTGATAACACTGGAGAAGTCATCTCCACTTTATCACCTCTTTATCACTGCTTAGTGAATCTCCTCCATTGTGTTCTTAATTAACAGTACTAAAGTTGGAAGTACATGTTATTTGGTCCAATAACGGGGTGGGCAAAATTATTATTCTTATTCTTTATTTATATAGCGCCAACTAATTCTGCAGCGTTGTACAATAGGATGTGCAATAGCCTTAACTGGAAAGTCTGGGTTTTACTCTGAGACTCAGGGTTTTGTCCATTTCTCAGGGTCTCAGTGTTAAGAGCCAATTTCTGAGTTAGATAGTCCACCTTTACCTAATGTGTAATCTGCACCTGTTGACTGCTTCTTTAAATTAGTGCCACTTCTATTAGAAAGGCAACGTAGGAGGTTATGTCTTGTGACTTTTCAACTTTGGCTCCGGCTGGGACTGACACCGCAGGCGCGTGGATGTCATTCTGACAAGATGTCCGCGCTCCGTGCTACTGACAGCTGGAGAATAAAGCATATATCTATTAGATCAGGTAATAATTCTGGCGACTAGCGCTACTAAGCAGCTAGTGGCAAGAAGGGGACTTAGTTAAGCTAAACATTTTGTGACATGGTAGTTCCGCTTTAATCACAATTCCTCTGTCCTGCGCAGTTCAGGTCCCCAGTCACCTGAGTCTATGGAGGACTGTGCCCTAAATCACAAAATTTGTGTCTGAGAGCCACATGGGTTGTGTTACGCCTCGTCCTGCCCAAAAGAACAAACTTAGTAAAGCTTGATAATTGCCCTTTTAAAAAGAATCAGGAGGTTTATAGAAATAAATACTATATGACTTCTAGAGAAACAATGTTTTCTATTTCTTAAAAAAAAGTAATAACTAAAACATTGCAAAATAGTATTTTCACTGTATAATATGAATCTATCAAATATTTAGGTTGAATAAGAGTTTTAATTACACCAGTTCTATTATGGTCTGCAATATGAAATATATCTGTTTGCAAGAAAACAGAACTAGGTTTCTAATTTGTTTTTTTACATCCTTGGGAAAAAATGTTTGGTATCGAAGGAAATAAGTTCTGACTGATTTTTTTTTTTTTTTTGCCAGAGATCTGTCTTGTTAATTTATTGTTTCTTTTGAAGGCCATATATTCCTAATGTTCTTTTTTGTCGGTTGATAAGCAATATGATAAATCATTCCCTGTGAAACTGTATGGAGTGAGCAAGGTGATGCTCTCTAGGGTGTGCAACATGTGAAATAAGTTGGCTCCGGGTGCTAAAATCTTCATAGGTATGAGTCAGAGCTTCTTAGGGGAAAAACACGTAAATTAAAAAGTAAACTTCCGTCAAAAAGAGATGCTTTAAAGTTCAGCTCAAAGAAGCCTTATATAATCAATGAATACACTTATCTCCAGCTCCATGAAATTGAGCTCCTTGTGACCAGAATAGCCTTTGGCTGTGGAGAGGCCAGGCAATAAGCTCAGTTTCCAAAAGATAAATCTCGTTTGGTTCTCAGAGTTGTTGCATGGAACTCTTAGTTTCACATGAAATATCTGTTCATCCCTTGCATTCACATCCCTTAACCATTTTGAAGCTAGAGTGGACTCCAGTACATTGGTTTGTATTGTGTTGGAGACTTATATTTGGGATCCAAGGGATAAACATAGTACCAATACCAAATGCATTTGTACGCCAGTTGGAACTGGCAGCTTAAGTGTAAGGGCCTTATTCAGGTCACTAAAGAGGTGCAATTGTGGGTCAAACCAACTGCACCACAGGGGACAAATGAAATTGGGCTTTTAACCCCTTAAATGTTAGAGAGTTCTCTAGTCCTTTGCTTCACAGTGTGCTGGCGAGAGATAGCACTGAAGGGTTTAAATTTAAAGTGGACCTGTCACTTGAATTCAAGTTTGTATGGCGTTGCAATACTTTGGATACCTTTTTATGGATACCTTTTTGTGGCGTTGCAATGCTTTGGATACCTCTCTGCCACTAAAAACTTAATTACAGTCTAACTGGATCATAGACTCATTTATTAGGAGACAGTCAAAACTGGATTTCTGCATGGTGAGGGAACTGAGTGTGGCACAGTATGATCATTTATGCTGATGTAGATCTCCATGCAGTACTGTTTATATAGTATATGAAACCGCACTCAGAGACTTTCACTTTTTCAGGATTTATAAGTATGAATATCTTCTAAACTATGCCTCTGCTGGACTTTGATACGTTTTCAAATATGTAAACTACAAAAAATGTTTAAATCAATGGGAAATTTCATTCTCTCCTTCTCTCATCTATTGCACATAAGGCTTTAACCCTTTGAATGCCAGAGAGGTATCCAACATGCTTGATACCTCTCTGACACTCAAAGAGTTAAAGCCTTATGTGCAATAGAGGAGAGAAGCAACTCAGCTGCACCTTAGTGTTTATTACAAGAAACATCTTTTTGAAATACAGTTGCATCTATAGAATTGATTAACATTTATACATGTCCATTGGTAGTGACAGAACAGTCACAGAACTACTCATTTCCTTTTCATCATTACTTATATTTATTCTGTAGAACACAGAGGAAAACTTGAGTTTCCAAAGAACTTTGTTGGAGAATTACTGCTCCGTATATATTTGATATACAGTATATTTATTCAGTAATGTTACAGAATATCTCACTTTTTTCGTAATGAGACATGTAACCTAAGAAAAAGTTTACAATTCTGAAAGAGCTTCAAAATTTCCTTGTGCTGTAGCAGCATTTTAATTAGGAAACTCGTTTTTGAGTTATTTCGATTTTTAGAGTATGCTAATTGAAGTATTTGTGCACTTCCTGTCTTAGTTGTATGTTACATCCCCCACTCACTCACATTGCTCATCAGTACATTGTCCATCTCCCCTAGCATGGAAAAGGTTGTGTCAGTCTGTAATGCAGTTGATTTGACTAAAATGTACCTCATTAGCATGCTGTGTAATGCTCATGGTTCCTTTAAGATTTATTTTGATACAGTTATAAGGGAAAACAATGCTTCTCAAACAGTGTTCTGAGTAACATCAGGATTCTATGGATCAGGTCCATGGGTTCCACTGAACAAACAGTAATGGCACTCTAGGGAACAAAACTAATGTGTCACAGACAGGGCAAGTGCGGCTCTGTGAATGCCAGCAGACATGCTGATACATTTTCATATTGTGCAGTTGTGTTTGTGTGAGATTTATTCTAAAAAGCACAAGCACTTAATAAAATCAACATCAAAATCAGATGTAAATATCTGGCAGCGCCTTGCAAATAAAAGTATCCTAATCATTTAGTTGTAAGTTAGTATTAACAATCAGCCTTCAAATGTATGTGCTGTTGATACTAGTTTTATCACTGGGATAAAAGAGAGGACCTCCCACTACTTTAGAACTGTGATGTATTTAGGCCTAGGCAAATTGACAGGGGTAGCAGATTGGACAGTTTTGCCATTTCATGTCTATATCCATTTTCTAGAAAAAATGCACTATTTAAAAATGTGTGACTTTCTTTTTGCTCTTTGAATGTTAGTTATTTGCACTGAAATCATCCTGTATCTTTAAAGGAAGGAGTGTAGCCAGAGAAAGGGGCTGGATAAAGGGTGTGTCAAAGTGTTTGGGGATGTGATGTGCATGCAATTAATTGGGCCTAGGGTAGCAGAAAGCCTAAATATATATCTGATTTGCAATGTGCTGTAGACCTCTCTAACAGAAGAGTTTAAGGGTTTAATAGTTAAAGTGGAACTATGACTTTGTAAAAAAAAAAATGGCGATTTTGAAAGAAATTTCAAAATCACGTATTTATATTGTAATTTTTTATTTTAAACAATCCTCAATAATATCTTTATCTTTATTTATTTGCAAACTGGCAGGCACTGTCACTCTGCTCCCCCCATCCCAATTGCCACATATTACCAGAAGTACTAGCAAACTTGCATAAGCTGACAAATACTCAAAGATAAATATCTCATAAATTATTGTTTGAAATAAAAAAAAATG
This sequence comes from Rhinophrynus dorsalis, assembly GCA_037306005.1. Lineage (NCBI taxonomy): Eukaryota > Metazoa > Chordata > Amphibia > Anura > Rhinophrynidae > Rhinophrynus > Rhinophrynus dorsalis. The sequence goes on from CM074721.1 coordinate 292,576,962, forward strand.
GCTATCAAAAATATAGTCACTTTTGAAAGCTCTTTCTAAGTCAACTAGTTGTTACAAAGTGGCAGTCCCACTTTAATTCTTTGAGTGCCAGAGGGGTGTGCAATGCATTGTTAGGCAATGTATTGGATACCTCTCTAGCACTCAGAGGGTTAAAGTTCCATAGATTCTTAGCATGAAACTAAAGGGTTCCACCTCAGCAAAAATCCTCTAATGTATAGCAACCTCAGAAAACCAGCTACGGCGCAGGGAACTGTTATTTCTTATCTGCTTTGTGAAAGGTTCCCACGCCACTTTTTTACCTGTGTTGTCATTTATTAATAGGATGGAATGAGAGTTCAAGCATTGCGTCATCAGGTGACCGTTGTGTGTCAAATTGTTCTTAAAGAAGAATTAACACATCCTAATTATAACTTACCTTACTATGGCCAGACATGCCTAATGGCCCCTATGAATTTTGGCATTGTGCCTTTGTTCAAGAGATAACATTGTTGAGTTGTCCTTGATGTCATGTCCATAGAGTCAGACATGACAGTTGCTGACAGTTTATTCAAAATACACTTACCAGAGTATGAGTCAGCTTAAACCTTTAAAGGGATAGTAATACTTAAAATGTAAAAAAAAATATGTTGTAGGGTTTATCCCCCTGAGTAAAACAAGAGTACTCCCACTGCTGAGAGGTGTTTTATTCAAAAGTTATTAATTTTCAAAGTTGAATTTTTTAGGTGCAATATCACAGTGGCCTGAAATTGTACAGTGGCGCTGTTGCTACACGATCCTATGGACAACTCTGGTCAGTTGACCATAAACCTCCATAGGATGGTGTAGCAACAGCGCCACTGTACAATTTCAGGCCACTGTGATATTGCACCTAAAAAATTCAACTTTGAAAATTAATAACTTTTGAATGAAAGACCTCTCAGCAGTGGGAGTACTCTTGTTTTACTCAGGGGGATAAACCCTACAACATATTTTTTTTTACATTTTAAGTATTACTATCCCTTTAAGCATCAGAGGGTTGTGCAATGCGCTGTGAAGTGTAATGATTCAGTAGAAGAGATTCATACACATATTAAGGTTCAAAGATGCACTTTTATCCCATCTGTTTATTTTAGAAGGAGGGGAGGCAAGATACTAAAAGTGCAAAACAATGATACGTTTGCTCAAATATTTCAGGAAAGGATACTGGGAAAATCTGTAGTCAGCACGAATTTGTAAAGTTTAGGATCCAGCAATGAGTAGCATGTATATAAACAGATTGATACAAAAAAGTTGGGCATAAGCAGCAAAATTGTAGGAGGCATGACCTTTTTAACCCTTTGAGTGCCAGAGGGGTACGCCACGCATTGCAAAGCAATGTGTGGTGTACCCCCTGGCACTCAAAGGGTTAATTCATGCTCAAATACTGGCAAAAGCAGTTTTGATATATATAATTTTATCCCCTATAAATTCAGAGACATTCATATACTTAAACATCCTATTTTATTTGAATCTAAATGTAAAACACTTGTGAATAGTTCACCCATATCGTCTGAGTCTTGGCTATGATATTGAGCTAAACAGGTGATAACATCTAAAGCTTCACTGTTATGTTTCAACCACTGCATACAGACTAATACAGCAGCTGCCAACTTGGAATCTTCCAATGCTTCTAAATAGGATGCGGTTTGCCAAAACAGTAATCTTATCCATTATCTTCTTGTCAGCCATGCTTTAAAGTACAGTTTGGGCAGAATTTTGAAACATGCTCTTTCTCAAGACAATGGTTGTCTGGGTTAGGAAAGTGTTGGCATTATAAAGGAGTCACCATAGTGACTGGAATCTTCTCATTAGCACTTCTCTGTAAAGCAGGCTACAAGATGTACCTTTTTTGTCCCTTTCTGAGCAAGAGACCCTTTAAATTGAGGAGTCCATTTTATTGTGTTTATGCAGAGGTCTTTCACAAGAAAATCATTGTCAGTCAGAAGCTCTGTTTGTGTCTCAGTTGTTATTTTAATTATTCTGTACATGAAGGGCCTCAGTGAAAATGGAGTCCCAATATCTGGAAACTCAGGGAGGCTCAGATATTTTTGTCTGACATGGCCAAGCTGAAAAATAATGTTGGACGCTGGCATTGAAAGGGTTGCAGTTATTAACCTTTTGCAAACGCCAGGTTTGTTTGACAGGTTTCTTGTTAACTACTTCATACCTCCCAACATTTCAGATGGCCAAAGAGGGACACTTTTGTTTTAGGGGGTGTTACTGAGGACCTGACTGGTGGGCAGGACATTAACAAGAATTTATAGGTGATTTCATGACCTACTGAAACCTCTTTGTGTAACATAATAAATGATCTCAAGCAACACCAAAGTATTTTATTTACACAGACTAATTTATAAACACATATAATGATGTTTAAACAAACATTAATGTGAGTTTTATGGCTGTGGAGCAATGTGATACACTTACATACATACCACATGGTCTGATCTCCTACAACAGGGTGGGAAAGAGGGACAGCGGGATTTGGGTCTCAAAGAGGAACTGTCCCTCCTAAAGAGGCATACTTGGGAGGTTTGCTACTTATACTAATGACTTTATGCTGAAAGCAAATGATAAGCAATTCTGGAGCATACCAATTGCGGCACGGTGCAGGGGTTCTCAAACAGTTTTCAGCAGGTTCTCCTCACAATAACACATGTAAATTAATCAGCGGTTCAGTAATTTTGAATGATCTTCACGAGTTCACGACATTCACTTGTGTCTCATTGAGGAGATCATGAAAACGTGAACTGGACAGGTTTGAGCACTCTACCTTGGGGCCAGAAAAAAAATTCTCCAAATTCCTCCTTATTCAACCCTTTTGAGTGCCAGAGGGGTACGCAAGGCACTGCAAAGCAATGCATTACGTACCCCTCTGGCACTCAAAGTGTTAAATAGGGCTTCTGTCCCTTTGTATGCAAAAGAGGTCTCAATTATAATGCAGAACGACGGGATGGAGACATGTCTCTCTAGCACTCGAGAAGTTAAAAGACCCATTTAAATCAGTGGGAACGGTCACTTATCCCCGTGATTAAATTGGTTTGCTCCAAAGTGTCTCCTCTGAATAGGGCCCTGACTGAAATATCAGAAACAGAGTGCAATTTGATGATCTACTGGAATGCACTTAGCAAATTGGTAATTTATTATGTGTGTATTAACAGCAAACTTAAAAGCTTGTTATTGGTTTAACCCTTTGTGTGCCAGAGGGTGTGTTGCACAATCTGCTGGCACTCAAAGGGTTATGGCATGCTTTGAGTAAATACTCTAAACAGTAAATGAAACATTCAGTGAAATGACGTTAAATTAAGCTAATAAAATATCTTATAACTACTTTATGCTTATCATAAATAATCTGGAAATATTACATTTATTGAACAATATTTGAAATTTCTCCAAATAAAGGTGTAACACTTTGTCTATTAACCACTGAAGGACCAGAGGGGTGCACTGCATGCCTTTCTGGTCCTAAAGGGGTTAACATAACAATCTGAGATGAATTTTCTTGTGTAATTTAGGATTTAATGCATTACAAATAAGATATGGATAGATATATATATATATATATATATATATATATATATATATAACATTTCTTCACCTTTTTCCATTTCAAAGTGTGTTTCACTTAAATAAAATAATGAATACAAAATAATCTATATTATGTTTTTCAATTAAGTTTAACCCTTTGAGTGCCAAAGGGGTACGCAATGCATTGCAAAGCAATGCGTTGCATACCCGTCTGGCACTCAAAGTGTTAAAATACATTAGCATTCCACAATGGATTCCAATTCACAGGTACTCAAAAGGATAATCCAGATATTTAATTTTATTAATTTATTTATTTATTAATCTCTGTTATTATATTTTTCCACTTCAGTTTTTTGTGCAATATTTTCCTTGAAGGGTTTGGTACTCCATAATTTTAACATGTCAAAGTCATTGTTCCCTTGGTAACTTATAAACACTCTGGCTGAATTGCAAATGAGTTGAGGCCTTTTCCAGACATTTAAGTTTCCCCAGCAACCAGTCAACTGTGTGCTGCACTGGTAAAATAATCTTTAACCTGCCCCCATTAGGAATGTGTAGAAGTGATGAAGTCTTAGGGGGGAGGGGAATCATCAAAACTCAGAAAAGTTTGAAGGATTTACATTAGTTGTTTTGTGATCAAACACTTCCGATTATTTTTATTTTATTTTTTTTTTGGGGGGGGGGGGTCAAAGCTAATTCCAGGAATTATAATTGCCCAAACAAATATATTTCCAAGTTAATTTAAATTTAAGTTTGGATTGTAGGAGTGCAGAAAAAACTAATCATTACTGACTGTTTGGGATATTTAAGTTATTTAACATAGTTTCATTTTGATTTTGTATTAAGTTAATTTCATCCATATGGGTGTAGGTTTAATTGCTACCTTGTTATACTACTCCTTATCCCATTCTTTCCTTTGTCTTGTAGTCTCCTCCCTTCCCTTTGCTGATATGCAGATTTCCCTTCTGCAATTGTAAAACTGTCTTTGAGGTTAAAACTGGTAATAAAAGTTCTCAGTACATGGTCCTTTCTCTAACAGAGGTGCTAATCTCACTATACAAAGACCACCAGTTGTGCCCTAGCTGCTCCAGCCTTCTCACTAGGAAGTGAATGTATTAATGTACAATGTTTTCTTAACTGCAGTAATAATGTCACAATGGGTAATTACTATTCCACTTCAATATAGCTGAATCCTAATTATCTGGATATTAATTGGGTTTCATATATATATATATATATATATATATATATATATATATATATATATATAATTATCAATATAAAAATAAAGCAGTCCTCTAATGACCTCTCCGTACAAGATCAGATATCTAGGAATTTCAGACAAGGTAGTTGAGTCAAAAAGACAAGTTCAGCTTTTGAAATGGTGTCACTTTTTAGGAACATAAGTTGACTGCACTGCAAACATCTCCATCAGCAGGTGATAACTTAGGCTTCAAAGGTAAACCATGAGGGGGTTTTCTTTTGCTATCAGATCAGGCAGACACCAAACTTTAGCACCCCAATAATGAGAAATGTTTCCTTCTGTTGTGAGTATTACTATACTGGGGTGAGGGGGAGGGTGAACCTGCCTCCCCCAGCTGTTAGTGGAGTACAATCCCTATTGTGATGGGGGTATGCAGGATGATCAGTCTTATCCTATGCAAAGGCAATTTCAAAGGGTTCTGGGTAAAGTATTGCACAAAACCAGTTCTATGTTTTTTATTTTATTTATTATTATTTTTTAACCCCACTTTGGAAATTTAGTGTTTGCCTCTGGCTTTGGAGCTTCTTGCAAATTCTTAGCAAGTAATAAACTAGCTAGAGGCATGTCACATGTACACCTTATGGGAGTATGAAAAATTTTAATATTTTCAGTAGAAAGCTTACTTTTTTGTGTTTCCTTTCTGAATGGAAAAAAAGTTTATTTTTTATTTATTATATGGATTTCAGCTGTAATGGTTTTGCCTGCAAAAAAATAGAACTGTAATTGTACCTTTTTATTTTATAGCATCAATAGATTTTCTGTATAAGGTCAGATAGTCTACATTACAAATAACACCTGTCGTAATAGCAGCCCCTGCTTATCTGGATGTGGGCAAAAAACCTTACTAGGCACTAGAAATCAATACTGAGTGGCCTGGTTCCCCCAAATACATCTTTAATGCATATTGGATATCATGTCCATGGATTTAGACATTATTCTTTGTTGCCAGTCTCTAGGACCCCAAACCACTCCAACTCTATTATTCTTCAATGGAAGGAGTTTGAGATCAAATAATCCTGCAAAAATCATCATGTCTGCCTCCATGAACATAGCATTCAGTATTAATTAAAAATTAATTTGGGGGAAACAATGGACATTGCATTGATTCATAGTGGCCAACACAGTCTTCTGCACAGATGTGTCTAAATAAGTGAGGAATTTAACCCTTTGAGTGCCAGAGGGGTACACAACGCATTGCAAAGCAATGCGTTGTGTACCCCTCTGGCACTCAAAGGGTTAAAGAGTTTATTAGGTATTAGTGTCCCTTTAAGAAACACAAAAAAATGTACAATGTAGGTGGCGCTACTCTGGAGGAAAGAGGAAAAAAGTAACCACTGAGCAGCCTGACACAAACCACCTCTGCTCTATTGCAAATAGAAAATATACTGCACTGTTGAGGATGTTACATGCTCTTTGAGAACATTGCATATCCCTTGGATCTACTGAGGATACTTGAATTTAGTATACAAATGTGATATTTTAGTTGTTACCAGAAAAGCTTCGCAATGTGTTGGAGACCTCTCTACTATTCAAGGGGTTAAAATCCCATTTAAGAAATTCAGAATTTTGATTGCCCCCTAGGGCGCTGTTTTTTGCTCCAGAATTGCAGGAATGTTGCACAATGAAGGCCTGGTTGCACTTTATAGCAAAGTTGGGCAATTCTAGAACAAGCCGACTGCACTATAGGCAACAAATAAAATTACCCATTTGATTAAAATGGACTTTTAACCCCCTGAATACCATAGAGTTCTTGGAGATCTTGGGAGTTATGCACTAAGGTGTGATAAAGAGGTAGAAAAAATGGAGATGACTTCTACTGTGATATCACTTTTCCAAATCCTATGTTACTCTATGCAGCCAATGCACTAAACGTTTTCAGATGGGAGAGATCTTAGTGCATAGCCTCTATAGAATAATATAGGAAGTGAAGAAGTGATATCGCTGGAGAAGTTATATCTCCACATTATCATCTTTTTATCACATTGCTTAACCCCCCTTGTTCCACTCTTCTTTTATACATAAGACCCACAGTTACCTGTGATCTCTGTCACTCCCTCTCTCTCTCTCTCTCTCCCTCCCTCCCTCCCTCTCTCCTAACCTCATATAGCCCTGAGGTATGCATTGTAGACATAATAATACAATGCTGTGGTTATCTATGTACTTATGAAATCAGCTTTATTTTTATTACAAAGTGAGCACCAAACCATTTAGGGACACATTCATCTTTCACAGCAAGATTATGCCCTGAAAGCTGTAGTTTTGAATGGAGATGATGCAGAGAGAGAAAAGCCTTGATGAGTAGCAATTATCAGCATATTAATCTAACTCATCCCCTGTAGGAAAATTAATATTATTTTTACTACCAACATATTTTGCATATGTCACGTTTATGCTACTAATTCATTATTAAATTGTCAAGGCTAAAATGTTCTATGGAGTCTAAATGTAAACTTATTTTCACTACATGTTCATTCCATAGATAAAGCAATTTGAATAAAAAAAATACATTAAACCTTAAATATAAAGACAACTATGGGGGACAAACAAAAATTCACAATGATTGAAATTGGGCTTTTAACCCCTTAGATGCTGAAGAGGTCTCCAATGCACTGTGAAGCATTGCATTGAATACATATCTAGTATTCAAGGGGTTAAAAGCCCTATTTAACCCTTTAGGTTTGTTAAGAACCAGTGTCAGTTCTGGCACATCATGAGTTTTATGATCAATCATGCCGGGAGGTGAAACGGACCGCTCCAAGACCTGAGCAGTCAATCGCAGCCTTTCTCTCATGTGATCACTCAGTGTGCCAGTTCTTCAAAAAAATGCCCCTGATCCTTAAGGGGTTAAAGGCTTAACTTGTAATAATAACTATAAAATCACAGTACATACATTTCATTTTTTTCTTCCTTCTCAAATAAAGGTATCTGCAATGGGAGGGTTTTACATTCCTCTGGTTATTTTCTTTTGTCATATGTCACTGTGTATTCACAAGGAATTTTTGCAAACCCAGATATTTCTCCCCTATCCTTATCTGGGTTCCTTCTGATACAAACAGGATGGGGAAGGGATAAGGAAAATCACTGACTGACAAGTATTCCACATTTTGAGGCCCGTTAAAGGGAAAACATTAAGTAAAAAAAAATAGGCACACACACGTTCATTGACACATGCATACACACTCACACACACCCTAATACCATAATTTATTTGATATTACCTTTACATTGCCTTGCACACATGGCCATACCTGGGAACTTCCAATTGAGGTCTGCCCAGAGGGGAGTCCTCTGGTGCAGCAGGGGGTGACAATGATGATGCGAATCGTGTCAAAAAGGGGCAGGGCTTGACTCGAGTTGGGGGCGCAGGGCTTAAAGGTGACACACAGAAGGCTGGGGAAGGAGGAACACCGGGAGAAACAGCAGATGTGGGCAGAGTTTCATAGAAACTCCCCACATCCGGAGGAATCAGCCTTTGCCCTGGAGACCTGGTAAAGCTCTGTCAGAACCAGAGTCTCCAGAGCAAATCCGGAGAGTTCCCAGGTATGCATATGGCTAGCTTATTTCTACATTCTCCTGATAAGTTCTTGTATGTGTGTCTTAATACTTCTTGAGCCAAGGGGCATGAAATGGGCAGTCTATGGACATATTGGGGTGTTTATTTCCCTCTGTGCCCTGTTTAACCCCTTGAGTGCTGAAAGGGTTTCCAGTGCAGTTCACTGATTTTGCCATAGTGTTGCACAATGGAGACTTTAGTACAGAGGTGGGCAACTCCAGTCCTTAAGTTCCACTAACAATGCATGTTCTTAGGATATTTTTGTTTCAGTACAGGTGAATTAATCATTTACTCAGTCACATTAACTGAGACACATGCAATCAAGCAGGGATAGCCGTAAAACTTACAGTTAATGGGACTTCAATTACTGTGTAACCTCCAGTGTTTTTACCCAAAATAGTTGTGTTTGTGTGTATACGTACGCAGGTGTGTGTCTGTATGTGTGCATCCATATGTGTATCCGTACATGTATTTGTGTGTCTGTATGTATTTGGATGTCTGTGTGCATGTGGGTGTATATCTGTATGTGTCTATCCGTGTGTGTGTGTTTGAGTTAGGTTTGCCACCTTTTATTCAAAAAAATACCGGCCAAGGCATTCCCTCCATAGACTTAACATTGGAAAGAAGTCAATTTTTTACCAACCTGCTGGTAAAATATCAGCTGGGTGGCAACCCTAGTTTGAGTGCGTGTGTGTGTTTGTATGTGTGTGTATGCCTGCATGCCTGTCTGCTCTGTTGACCCAGTACGTTGGTGTAGCTGTGTTTACTGTTTTGATTACAGAATAGTTGACCTTCAAAAACCGTTGTTCTAAAATAGGCTGCACCTTGATTTAGTTCACCTATTGTTAGCACCTTGCTTGTGTAAACAGTAATGACAAATACAGTTCTGTCAGATCACCTGCACGCTGCTGTACAATATACTTACAATTGTATTCAATACTAGCAAGCAACTCTTCCAGATCCAATAATATGGGTAAAGTGTGGTACCTTATAAGCTATAGAATAAGCAGGAGACTAGTAGAGTAAAAATGATATTTTATTGGTTAACTCCATTACCATAATGTACCACACCACTCAGCCAATAAAAGTATCATTTTTACTCTACCAATATCCTGCTGTTTCTATGGCTAACACGGTATCATACTTTACCCATAGTACTATGGAAGATATCTGTTAGCAAATAAAAGAGTTCTTTTTACTCTATTGGTCTCCTGCTAGATCCAATAATATCCTTTCCTTTTGTCTTCCATTTTAAAGTGGAATGCTCATTAAAATTAAAGTGTCTCCCAAATCATTATTCACATAGTGATACATATATCAAAACTTTTATTATCCTGAATAAGTCCAGCATTACTGAGAAATCCAACTTGTTCGGAGGCTCACCGGCAGGCATCTTGCTGTAGATGCATTTGTCTGCCTGAGCCGTCAGTCACTTCCTGTACCTTAAGGTACAATGCAATTCCCCCGGTCCTCACCAGTCCTAGAGGAGATCAGGAAGGACAGTGCGGACTCACAGATGCCTCTTCGGCAAGATGTCTGCGCTGATGCTGATGCTTGCTGATGCCTGCCAAACAAGTTGGATTTCTCAATAATGCCGGACATATTCAAGATAATACAAGTATTGATATGTGTATCGCTATTTGAATAATGATTTGGGGGGCACTTTAATGAAAGTTCACTTTAAATGGCCGTATTCAATAAGCTAGAGAGGAGAAATTCTGAAGGAACTAACTGCATCAAAAGCGCCAAATGAAAACCCCCAAATTAACATTGTTTTAAATGGGGCATTTAAACATTTGAATGCTAGAGAAGTTTCCGGTGTGTTGTAGAGTAATGCAATGAAGACCTCTGTAGCATTCAAGGTAGTGGACTTTTTTGAAAAGTGGAATAGAAATGGTCTTGTCCATATGAGAATTGTGGTGCAACATACGTATAAAGAAATGTGCTAATTGCACCAAAAATCAAGGCAGTTTTAGTGATATTAAAGGGGAACGATCACCCCGCAATAACTTAAGGTTCACTTATTGCTCACCTGGCGACTAGCTGCTTAGTAGCGCTAGTCGCCAGAAATATTACCCGGTTCTTCAGATATCGGCGTTTTCACCGATGGTGACAGGAGCAGGAAGCACGGACGTCTCTTCACAGTGACGTCCGTGCGCCTGCGCTGTCAGACCCTTTTGCACCGTGCGGTGCAGAAGGGTCTGACAGCACAGGCGCACGGACGTCACTGTGAAGAGACATCCGTGCTTCCTGCTCCTGTCACCATCGGTGAAAACGCCGATATCTGAAGAACCGGGTAATATTTCTGGCGACTAGCGCTACTAAGCAGCTAGTCGCCAGGTGAGCAATAAGTGAACCTTAAGTTATTGCGGGGTGATAGTTCCCCTTTAAAGTCAGATATAAACTGTTCTTAATGAAGTATATAGTGATAGTTATGTATGTGAAAAAAAATCATATGCAAATTTTCTGTGGATTTTCTCAGAAATTCTTAGATAGGTTTATTTATATTTAACTTGACTTTACTTCTTTATAAATATGACCCATCACTGTGAACACAGTTAAACATCCACTAACAATTCTGTTTCATACATCTCCCCCACTGTGTCTACAAACCTTTGTGTGCAAACCAGGCACACTTTGTAGACTGTTCCACTGAAGTATTAATGTTTAGATTGCACGTTTTCAGCTTTGCTGAAGAGCCTCCATCCGGTCAAATGACAGGATTCTGCAGCTGTCAGCTAGAGCGCTGACTTTGTTCAAACAGACAAGATGTGGTAACTTTAGCGAGGTATATCTCTCAAACCATAAAGGTTCAGAAATAAGCCTTACATTGTTTTTCATATTTTTTTATGCCTACAATATTAAATAAACCTAAAATTAAGTATTACTATCTCTTTAAAACCGCTATAGAGAAGGTGTTAAGAGCCTGCGTACTCCATTAGCAAAGTTGTCATTGGCAATCTAATTTCTATTGGCTGTGCAGGTTGATGTGACTTCAAATCAGCCATTTGGGATTATAACTGCCCCTGTGGAGCTCACATCATCATATCTGGTGAAGTGAATCCTGGGAGGTGTGGGGGGAGGGAGGGGGCTGCACACAAATTTATAATGCTGCTACTCCAAGAGGTGAGATTACGAGTTACTAACCCCTTGCTTTTGCACTGTGTTGCACACCCCTCTGGTCCTCAAGGGGCTAACTAGCAAATGGCTGGGCTCTAACATACTTTTTCATATTAGAAGCCCTTTAAATAATAGCCCAGCAACCATATGTGTCATTACAGATGACCTATTTCACAAAAATGCTGATTTGGATGTGGCTGTGAATATCCTTCTGGTTTCTTCCCTGGAGGCCAAGCCTTTCTGTTGTTCAGAAAGAAGGTATTTAAAGAACGGGAAGGTGGCAGTTACAAGCAAGAGGGTGTGTTTCTTTTTTAAATCCCATTTTGAAAATAAACTGTAAGTACGTCAGCATATCATTTACAGTCCAGTTTGTGTGAGATCTCCTCCTCTGTCACTTGCCTCAGGTACTTTTTTCCTCTATTGCAGTTCCTCAGTGTAACTTGCAATTTCACTAGAAAATGAGTCTTCTTTTTCTTGTGCTTATAATATGACTATTAAGATAGCCTTTTTTTATTACTTTATTTATCTGATCAGTTTGACCCTGTTGAGCAGGGGTGAGCAAGCTGAAGCTCACCAGCTGTTGAGTACTACAGTTCCCATCATCCCAGGCCAGCACTGGATGGCCACTGGTCATAGGAGTTGTAGTCAACAAAAACTGGTGGGCTCAGCTTCTTCTCTTATGCTGTAGAGTGCTTTCTCTCTGTTGCCTGGCTCCAACTCCATCATGCTCAGCTGGCTAGGGGTGTAGCCTTTGCCTGCTTCTTTACCCATCAACGATTATATGTGATTGCTGCTGTGATAAATAGTGTTGATTTTCTAAGAAAAGAAAAGAGACAAACAGACCAATATTATGTGAAAATAGCAAAGAATATAATGCAATCAGCAGAGTATTAGACAAGACCAACCATGCGGTGCTCAGTACATTAGACCACCAGGACAATATACCATTACTACAATATACCATTACTTGAGACCAACATAGTATTACAGTACATGAGGTCATGCACACCATTATGCAAAACCTGACTGAATATAAGCCCTGCTTTTAACATTGGTGCCCCACTCAAACCCAGTGCCACATCGGGCATAGTTATTGGGGAATCCTCTCTTGGGTGCATGCTGTGTCCCATACTATCTGTTTTGTAGTTTGAATCTCTCATGAGCAATACCTACACCACTGTAATTACGTGTATATGTGTAGGTCATTGCTTTAAAGTTATATTGCCTTTAGTGTACAGTACTGCAATGTGCGTTGGTGCTTTAAAAATAAATTAACATAACGGCTGTGTCTTCCTGGTGCCAAGTTGATTATAGCTACAATTCAAAACCCTGGATTCTAGAAAGTCTTCTCAATCATTACACTGGAGAGCTAGCTAGCATGAATCACCTTGTATGCTGGAGACATCTTGGAGTCATCTTTTGCCTCCAGTAGATGAAAGGCATAAAGTTATATAGGTTTACATGAAAGAGTAAGTCCTTCAAGTGAATCTGGTAGATCCATGTTCCCCTCCTCTGCCCAATGTCTTGTTTTGCACAGAATGCTGAGTTACACAACCTTGGACCACTGATTGGATGGCAGACCCTGATTCTACTCAAGCAACCTCCAGCTGTATTAATATCAGGCAGCTACATACAACTTGTATAAAACATTCATCCTTGGATTAAGTTGTGGTTACAGTGCGGTTGGCTGACTACTAACATATGCATGGTCCAATTAGCATGTCCTTTTCACTGACCTTTTGCCCTTCCTCTGGTAAATGCTTTTATTTCTCCTTCCTGCTCCATATCAATTATTTCTTGGAGTTTTCTTTATATCATCCAAATAGCACATCCCATGTAGCCAGATAGAAATCTATATTGTTATTATATAGTGTTTAAAATACAAATAGCAACGGCTTGGATGGATGTATTTATGTATTCTTGTGGGCGAGTTTGGATAGTTACACACAGTGTTACACACAGTGAGGCTGATGTACTAAGCCCAAGTGGAGCAATTCTTTGGAAAACCTTGTGCACCATAGGGCACCAGTACAAATTATCTATTATTTACATTGAGGCTTTTTAACACCTTGAATGCTAGGGAGGTCCCCAGTGTATATCAAAGCAGTGCATTGGAGACCTCAAGCATTCAAGAGGTTAAAAGCTCCATTTAAATCAGATGGAATTAGGGGAATTCTTATTTGTTCCCTGTAGTACAGTTTAACCACAGAATTTCACTGCTTTTCTCTGTAAATCAGCCCTAGTGAGGCTCATTTATCAATGGGACAGTCATGCTAAATTCAAAGCACCATTTCACTATGTTTTAACAACCTGGTTGGTAGGGCTGACAGCTTTTGTGGGCATCATAGACTGTAATGTAGCTCTGATGTATTTGTTTTGGGTCCTGTTACAAGTCTGACGTTACAGCAGAAGTCTGTAGAAGGGTTAAAGCTCTATTTATATCACTGCTTAATCAGTATGAACTTTACTCTTCATTACGTTCAACTTAAGTGTTTCTCTTCCCAGTTTTAACCATTTGAGTGACAATGTGTTGGATACCTCTCTGGCACTCAGAGGGTTAACTAAACATATTTAGGGAGAACACCATTCTCACTGTTATTTCTAACTTCGGTGAAGCCCTAACAGATGTTCAGATGTAAAATTATCATGATTATACTACATATAATTACCAAGTAGTAATTCCCCTCCTATCTAAATGTGTATACAACACCCAGAATCTGTATCTGTGATTGGATCAACACTTGCTGCAGGCAATGGAATACCAACATACAAGAAGTGTTGTGAAAACCAGGTTACACTGCAACTTAACCCTTCCCCTGAGAGAGTATGTAGCTAGAACACAATGGTGAGAGCAGTGCTTAACCTCTGGATACCAGTGACATGTAGAGGTGTCTGAAGGGTTAATTTTCCTCCCAAAGGAATCTCAACAGAAAGAAAGCAATGTTTCTGCTTTTCCAGGGAAATTCCTGTGGGGGTGAAACGCAGGTGAAACCTAGTGATGTCAATGAGCAAAGCTTCCCAATCCCATGTTCCTGTGCAGTGTTTCATCATTACAATGCAGAGTTCCCAGGCACACATAATTACAAACACACGGATACACCATCATAGACACCCGCATGCGTTCACACGCATTTCCATCTATTCATTGCACGGAAAAACTGGCAGAATAGGACATTCACAGGAATTCTTGTGAAAGGCTATATTCTTGGTAACAGGTTCATTTTATGGATAAATGATAGGAGCTGATATCTGGCAACAGTTAAAGATCCTCATGTTGTCCACTACCAGCGTAGTTAGCTGGTCCAAGAATTGTTCCACATTTTCTTTTATATAAAACCCCAATATTTTCTATTTCCTCTGTTCTCAATTGTTTCTAAAATAAGTTAATTTGTGTTTCAGTTTACAATACTTAGCATATAGCCAGGTCCTTTTACATTTCTGTTGATGTCAGCAAGATAAGATTTATATCACAGGCAGACCTAGGCAAGGCAACTCCTATAGTCACACCCCCACTCCTTACTTTACCTTCCACTGACCCCTATGCAATATTGCCTGGTAAATAAACCGGACAGTTTAGAATATACACTGTATATTATACCAGTACATAAACTGGGAAAAAAAATGGCCGTTGTATACCAGGAGTAGGTGTCATATGAATGGCATTGGAATTTTGCTAGTCACACCCATAATGTAGCACAGTGACATTAGCCAAAGGATCTGAGATGCCTCTCATTATTATGTATATAGATATGATTAGTCTTTTAAAACTAAACCTCAATGTCAAACTATTATGGCCCTGTGCTATGCAGAGTACACACGTGTACCACCATACTTAGGCTTTTAATGCAGTCTGCTATCAGCTAGCCAGTCCTCTGGAGAGTGCAGCCTCTCATACAGAGTGAACAATCACAAGCCAATTAACAAGGCTCTTTCATATGCATTCTGACATGTAACAATGATGAATGCTTCTTCATTTATGCAAAACTTATTTTACCTGAAAAGCATGCTGTGATTCTTTTATGTGTCTGACCCAGGACTCCTTTGATCACACCTCCCCACAATCTTGCATATAAATACATTAGAGGGGTTATCTGTGGCAGTACATTTAGTCATGCAAATGTAAGGTCCCTCTACAGCTAAGGCTATTGTTTGCAGATTTGTTTCTTATTAACCCTTTGAGTGCCAGAGGGGTGCATATGCATTGCTTTGCAATGTGTTGCATACCCCTCTGGCACTCAAAGGGTTAATCTACAAGCATTATAGTTATACTGGCTCATCCTTGTGCCTTTGTTTTCCCTTTAAGATAGTTAACCCTTTGAGTTCCAGAGGGGTACGCAACGCATTGTAAAGCAATGCATCACATACCCCTCTGGCACTCAGAGGGTTAACAAACTGGAGAATGCGCTAGAATACATTTTTATGATGGTTTGTTAACTCTTTTAGTGCCAGAGAGCTGCACAACAAAATTAGAATACAACTTTCTAAGTCTGTATATATTTCTATATACCCAGAATGTTTACATTTTAACTTGGTGGGATGTACATGGCTGTAGATAAGGGGTTAAAGGGCACCTTTTTATACATTTTTCTTTTACATTAACAGCAAAGCAAACCTTTGAATAATAACCTGGGAAAAGGCTGAGAACTGAATGTTAATATTTCCCCATATCTGTCCTTTGGAAGCTTTTGGGGCTCTTCATTTGTTTGACAGAATGACTTATGTGGGTAGGTGTTCTTCATACAACAGTCAGTAATATCTAAATATCTTTTTAGCTGTTTTTCATCTCTGCTTTTAGTCCAGGAATATAGATCAATAGACACATGAAACTGCCGTTATAATGCAAAATATAAACAGACAGATATCCCTGTCTGCTGTATGAAGGCTGCCTTATCTACCTAAAATGAATCCTCAATAAGAGCCACTTATTCCTAGGGTATACTTCCCCTTTATTAAGTTACAGCAGATTGCAGCAGTGATGTGAGACAAATTTTATCAATACACAGTGAGTGAGTGCTGCAGTATTTAGTGATGACTTTTTAACCCCTTGAAGACCATAGAGTTGGGCAGTTCATTGCTTCACAATAAATTGCACACTTTTTTGGTCCTCAAGCAGTTAAAGAGACCAGACAGTCAGATATATCAGAAGAGGTAATGCCCCTCTTTAGGAATCTAAAGCAGGTATGACCCCAAAGCTGTGACTGACCAATAAACAGGTCCCCTAAGGACTGAGGTAATATTTTATGTGGCATACTATCAGACCATCTCTTCCGCCTGTAGCTGTTAGATATCAGAGTTTATATCTATCAGCTAATTGACTTACTTTGTTGGACATTCCTTAAAAGATTATGTTGGATATACTTTATTTCAGGCTATTCTGTGCAATGAAAACATATTCGAGTCCACACAGAGAGAGCTGAGTTTTAGGCTCCAGAACCACCTGTCTGTCCACCAGTAGCATAGCTCACTGTCCACAAATGAAGGTGGGAAATACCGATGATTGCTTTTGCACTGAGGAAGTTAACTGTGTTGTGACATGATTTGTGCCTCAGCTATGGAAGGAATCTCAGGAGTGACAAGTGGTTGATTTGCAAGAGGTCACATAAAAGGGACATGCTATATATCCCAAGTGACAGCTGCTGATGGGGGTATCATGGGCAACCAGTTTGGTATCAGGCAACAGCTGCAATATCACAGCAATGGAAGCTCTGGAATGAGGCCTCAACAGAATGTAGATACCTAATAATCTATCCAAACAGCTCAATTAACTCCATCTGAGGCATATTTATCAGTATTAATGCTACAGAGCTTTTGAAATAGTGTTTTTCTTAACCCTTTAAGGGCCAAAGAGGTGTGCAGTGCATTGCTTCACAATGGGTCAGGTGCCCCTTAGGTCTTTAAAGGGTTACATTCTGTTTATCAAAGTTGCTATAACCTATCAATTATCAGCATTGGACCATATGAAATGTGATAAGTACAAGTTATAATTAAGTTACTGGTAAGAACTGGTAACTTCAGGGCTGTTCAGATGGCTCCACTTATATATGGTCCATCGTTAGTTTCAAGCCCTGAAAATAGAAAATTTAAAAATGCAACTATCTCTCATAAACATTGCCACTCTCCTTGAGGCCCTGTTCCTTGTGTTGTATTTGGCCTCCTCTATAACTGGTGACCCACCATATCTTTTATATAGGATCGGGCTAAACAGCCCTGACTAATGTCTTAAAATCTTTCTCGTAATATAAAGTTTCAAGCATCTGAAAAGTAGAGCACCCAGAGCTGCCAAACTCATCTATTTGTACTACATCATAGCAGTTAGCTAACTCACTGAAATTCCTAAGCACACAGCAGGGAGACCTTTCTTGTGTCTCAGGTTAAAGGGCAGGCCCTGGATATCGGCTTCCGTCACTACTTGTTACATCTCCCTCCTTTAACCCCCATCGATGCTAGACAAAATGCTGTGGATTCTAGCAAGGTATTCAATGCATTGCAAAGCATCCAAGGGGTTAATAACCAGAAGAGCTATGTGGATACTGGGCATGCTTGATTTTGGTAGAATTGTATAACAGTTGAAGTGTAATACTGTAATGTTACTCTTCCAGCACAACAAGGCTGATGTACTAAGGCAGGGGTGGGAAATTATTTTAGCCTGAGGGCCACAGTCCAGTTCAAAATGAATGTACATGTACATTGTGATAGTGTGTGTGTGTGTATGTGTATATTATGTAAACACACACAAAATGAATGTACATGTACATTGTGATAGTGTGTGTGTGTGTATGTGTATATTATGTAAACACACACAAAATGAATGTACATGTACATTGTGATAGTGTTTGTGTGTATGTGTATATTATGTACACACACACAAAATGAATGTACATGTACATTGTGATAGTGTGTGTGTGTGTGTATGTGTATATTATGTACACACACACAAAATGAATGTACATGTACATTGTGATAGTGTGTGTATGTGTATAGTATGTACACACACACACAAAATGAATGAACATCGCAGTATGTGGTGATAGCACCTCTTTAACTGGACTAACATTACATTTTCAGGAAGAGCTTTAGAGAATAACAACCTTTATCAAGTCAAAGTCAATACTAATTATCAAAATGAAACATCCAAGTTGTATGAGAGTGGCAGTACATGGTTTAACAAAGCCCGAACAAATAAAATACAGATTACATTGTAAGCTCCTTGGGGTAGGGTCCCTTTTCCAATGTATGATTCCCTTTGCTGCGCTCCCCCCCACACACACACACACACACACACTAGTAATTCAATGATTGTACTTTAGCCTGATGCTTTTAACCCTGTCCTGTATTTTTGTATTGTACAATTACTATTTCTGTAAAGCATTCTATTTATATATGACACTATATAAATGAACTTAGTCCATTACATAATGTATTATCACATTCTGAAATACTCATTCATTTTGCATCTACATCACATACTCTTTATCAGTGGTTCTTAGCCCGTGCCCTCTGGTTCTACTGACAGACCAGGATTTGTGAATTTCCCTGCTAGAACACAGGTGTGTTGATCAGAGACTCAGTCAATTTGATTTACTCACCTGTTGTCTAACAAGGAAATCCTTAACCCTGTGAGTGCCAGAGGGGTATGCAGCTCATTGCAAAGCAATGCATTGCATACCCCTCTGGCACTCAGAGGGTTAAATCCTGGCCTGTTCGGGTTAAATCCTGGCCTGTTAAATCCTGCCAAACACCCCTGCCCCATTAGTAAACATCCTTCCTTACTGAGATGTAAGTGAAAGTGGCATAGGGTTATTTCTGGCATTTCCTCATTCTTCTGATCACTCAGGTGCATGGAAAACTATGTATCAAATCTGTCTCTTTGCACTGTTAGAATGATACTATGTATAAAACATGCACTTTGTGACAAAATGCATCTTTCTAACCTCTGCAGAGAAAGCCAAAAGTGATAGGGGGTTTTCTCAGTACAACCAACTATACCCAAGGGCCATATTGAATTGCCCTTGTTGCAAGAACAGGTTTTGTAGACTACCTGGTGACTTTTATCACTATAGTCATATTAATGGTAGTCTGTTGTTGCTGCAACATCTTGCAACAATGTTTCTGCAGCAGTCAGCCATGTGACTAGGACTAAGAACTACAGCAATTTTGAGGTAAATGGGGTTTTAACTATCTGAATGCCTTAGAAGCATCCATTGTATTTCATTCAAGGGGTAAACATTCCCCATTTAAATTTGCAAATTTAGTGTGGGTGGGGGGCATTTGTCCCACATTGGAGTTGGTTTGTTCAAGGGATAGTAATACTTAAAATGTAAAAAAATATATGTTGTAGGGTTTATCCCCCTGAGTAAAACAAGAGTATTCCCACTGCTGAGAGGTGTTTCATTCAAAAGTTATTAATTTTCAAAGTTGAATTTTTTAGGTGCAATATCACAGTGGCCTGAAATTGTACAGTGGCGCTGTTGCTACACGATCCTATGGACAGCTCTGGTCAGTTGACCATAAATCTCCATAGGATGGTGTAGCAACAGCGCCACTGTACAATTTCAGGCCACTGTGATATTGCACCTAAAAAATTCAACTTTGAAAATTAATAACTTTTGAATGAAAGACCTTTCAGCAGTGGGAGTACTCTTGTTTTACTCAGGGGGATAAACCCTACAACATATTTTTTTTTACATTTTAAGTATTACTATCCCTTTCAGTAACTGCTCCATTGCTCTACCATGCTGGTTAGCAGGGGATATACTAATATGATTTCATGCCGAAATAGGCTTCGCAGTCAATTTCTCAGTACTATCCCAGCCTAATGCCAATCTGCTAAGCCAATTACATCTAAAATGGTTCTCATTATGCTAATTGTGTCAGGGAGAGGGCCATGAGAGAGTATATGGGCATCCTTTTGCTCTGAAGCTTAGTTAAGGCCATGCATTAACCCTTTGAGTGCCAGAGAGGTATCCAACACATTGCAACGCAATGCGTTTGATACCTCTCTTGCACTCAAAGGGTTAACAAGGTGCAGAGGAAGGTGTCGTTACATTTTTCTTTTACACACATGGTATAGGGGATGTGCTCAGGGCTTGCTCGTATTAAAGTTATAACAATGTCAGAATGTGTGCACCAATATGAACTAAAGCATTCATACCGTCTAGTGTAGTGCATACAATGCAGTGCAGGCACATGAATAGGGAGCCAGTGTACAGCACAGAAAATAAGCTGTTTCTGTGAATTAGTACCTCCCCACACACACACACACACTGTTGTATGATGAGATGTATTGTAAATATTTCATTCCTTGCTTTTACATGTTTGAAAATTGTATTCAATGGAAATTATACATTGCTTTAAAAGTGTTTTTCTTCCATTTGTAAATAATTTCACTCCTAAATAATGATTATATGGTTTATGCTAGTAAACAGCACTTTATCCAAATGGTGCGCTGCTTGCTGTCCTTTTATTCTCACAGTGCTATGAATTATTTACTAGTGATTTGCTTTGATTAACCCCTTTGCCTGTAGCCCATTTTCCTGGCACCACAAGATATATTCAATTCACTTGTTGACAGAAGTGTTGGCTTAATGAGGTGGTTTTCCATTATTTTATCTTTTGTTAACGTCAAATAAAATTTGAAGGTATTGTTTATAGATTTTACTACAGTGAAGAACAGGGATGATACATGTGACAACTGTATCTTTTGTGTGACTCTATTTAGTAAACAGACAACACATTGGGGCTGACTAGAAATGGTGTAATTATGGGGCAAGCTAACTGTGCCATAAGGAAAAAATATAAATTCTCGTTAAATGGGGCTATAAACCCCTTGAATGCTAGGACGATCTCATGCTGGAGACCACTCTAGCATTTAACCGCTTAAAAGCCCACTTTAAATCAGTGGGACTTTTTTGAAGTTTTATTATTATTTTTATTATTATTATTATTCCAAAATATTAATAAGACTACAATTTGTGAGTAGTAGCTTATAGTAACCTTTTGTGCCATTTTGATCTTATTAGAATGTTAAAGGGCACAAAACTTAATGCATCGCTTCTTCTTTTGAATTCGTCTGTTTAAACATGCAGGATAATTACAGTGCAGCTCGCGTCATTGTGGGTTTCCTAGAGCAGCAACACCAGTTGCTACGTGTCCTGTCTTTCACTACTGCTCATAAGCTATTTCCATTCACCTGAGCAATCTGTGAGAGTTACAGAACAGGTTGTAATACTGTAAGATATCTGCTCTGTATGATGCATGGGGCAGAAAGCACTGGAACATAGCTAGATTTCGTTTCGACGTATACAGAGTCATCCACATCTTGTATGTGACAAAACACTAAGGCTGATGTACTAATGAGAACTGCTGGTTTTACAGCTGGTTAACTTCACTTACCTCTCTCTCCTGTGTTTCACCACAAACCCAAGAGAGGAAGCATATATGAGCAAAAGCCAGTATGACTGACTGGTCCTCCCATGTGTGTGTCGCCCATTAATTGGAGGTTGTGATGAAAACTGTAATCTTCTACAGTGTCGGTGTGAAAGCTCTGCCAAGGGCCCTGTTGACTGCGGTGCAGATGTTCCTCATTTCAACTTTATTGTGTTCCTAATTTGGTGGACTTTGATATGATTACTCACAGTGAAAATCATTCATGAGAAAGGCACCATAACCCAGCATAGGAACTTTCACAATGGACAACAGATTCTAAGCAGCATCATCCATGTGAATATGGCCTTAGGCATGATAAAAAGGTTATAAAGAGGTGATAACTTCTCCAGTGAGATAAACTATAATTTTGATGTTATTCCATAGACCTTATATACAAACATCTATCCAACGTGAGAGATCTTAGTGCATAGGCTCCATAGAATAACACAGGAACTAGAGAAGTAATATCAATTGAGAAGTTATCTCCTCTTTATCACATCTTTATCACACCTTAGAGCAAACCTCCTGGAGTAAACCATCTGCATCATAGGGGATAAATACCAATGCCCTTTTGCACTAAGGTGTGATAAAGGGGTGATAAAGTGGAGATGACCTCTTCAGTGATATCACTTCTCCAATGCTTGTGGTGTTCAGCGAAGACAATGCACTAATATCTCTAAAGTTGGAGACATCTTAGTGCATAGGTTCCATAGAATAATATAGGACTTGGAGAGTTTAGAACACTGGAGAACTCACCTCCACTTAATCGCCACTTCATCACTCCTTAGTGCACCCCCCCCCAAATGCAAGAGAGGTCTCTGATGCATTGCTTTGCAATATATTGGAAACCTTTCTAATATTCAAGTGATTAAAAATCCCATTTAAATCAATGCAAATTTCAGACAGTTTTACGTTTCCCTTATGGTGCAGGGGGCATACTCCAGAATTGCTCAAGTGATTTGTAGTACACCAACCTCAATTATAGTTTAATCAGAGTTCAAAATGAGTTTAATTCTAACACACTGAGTGCCAGAGGGGTGTGCAATGCATTGCATAGCAGTGTGTGGCCCTCCACTCTGGCACTCAGACGTTTAAAATGTGTTTATATAGAATGATAACAAAGAAGAACAATTTATGAATAAATGTGTTATAATCTATTGAGACTTAAAACTCCAGCAAATATATTTTACTGAGATATTACACTGTGTAAAAACATTGTTCTTGATTTCAGGGTTATCCCATTCAGTCGATCTCTATGTGGAATATTTATCAAGAAAAGTACAGCAATAATGGGGTACAACAACTGTACTACAATAGCCATTTAAAGGAACATTAACTTCAAAAAAAGAAATAGGTTTCCATAACTAAATATAAGAAGTACCTTCTGTCTTGTATTCTTATCTTATTGCACCCCATTCACAGACAGTCCTAATCAGTGGGAGTCCTGGAAAAGGCAGTAATGGCTACTTCCTCAGAGCATATTTAAGACTTGATTTTAGGCCTCCGTAAACAAATAGAAAAATGTTACCAATATTAGAATAATTTGCTGCTTAAAGTGGATGTATCACCTCTAAATTGTTAGGTTATATAGCGAATATGATTAAAAGTGTCTTTAGTTTTTTTTTAAGTGTTATTTTGTCAAAATTCAAGTTATAAACTCTGCCATGTACGTACTTCTGCATAGACTGCGGGGTTATCTGCTGTAACCGTAGTTTGTCACTCTGCCTCTGCTCCCCTCCCTCTATCCAGCCTCCTCCAATGACGGAGGCTTCTGTCTATAAACTGGAGCACTCTCACTGGCTAGATATCTATCTCTGTCAATGAGAGAGCTCCAGCGTACAGACAGAAGCCTCCGTCATCGGAGGAGGCTGGATAGAGGGAGGGGAGCAGAGGCAGAGTTAGACTGCGGTTACAGAGCAGATAACCCCGCAGTCTATGCGGAAGTAGGTACATGGCAGAGATTATAACTTGAATTTTGAGAAAATAACACTTTAAAAAAAATTAAAGACACTTTTAATCATATTCGCTATATAACCTAACTATTTAGCCTAACTTATAGATAAGTGATACGTCTACTTTAAGTAAATATATATAACCCCACCATTTCAGGTATTAATATTCCTTTACCTATTTTAGTGCCAGAGGAGTTTGACATTGCTTTGTAATTTATTGCATACCCCTCTGACACACCCACTGGTCCTTAAAGGGTTATCAATGAATAAAAAATCATTATTCTGAATTGTGAACTTCTCATTCATAAATACGCTGCAGAAGGGTTTCAACATGTGTTTCCCCAGCGATCCCATGTTTAGGAGTGTGTGGTGGAGACATGATTGATGATCGGTGCACATGATTCAGGTGGCTTATTACCATACCTGGGAACTTCCAGTTGAGGGCTACCCGGAGGGTAGTCCTCTGTTCACCAGGGGGTGACAAAAATGACGCTAATTGCGTCAAAAAGGGGCGGGGCTTGCCGCGAGTGAGGGGGGGCTTAACCCTTTGAGTGCCAGAGTGGTACGGAATGCATTGCAAAGCAATGCATTCCTTACCACTCTGGCACTCAGAGGGCCAAAGGTGTCACACAGACGGCTGGGGACTGAGGATCAGCGGGAGAAAAAGCGGATGTGGCAGAGTTTCAATAGAAACTCTCCACATCCGGAGGAATCTGCCTTTGCCCCGGAGACCCGGTAAAGTTCTGTCAGAACCGGAGTCTCCTGGGCAAATCCGGAGAGTTCCCAGGTATGCTTATTACCCATATGGGTTGATCATTCATTGAACTTTGCAATGCGCATTGCAGCAGCCTGATTATTAATAAGTTAGAAAGGGAAGTGCATGTGAATCAGGTGCCATCATAAGGCTATATAATCATACCTGGGAACTCTCTGGATCTGCCCCAGAGACTCCAGTCTCTGGGGCAGAAGCTGATTCCTTAGGATATGGGGAGTTTCGATTGAAACTCTGCCCACATCTGCTGTTTCTCCCAGTGTTCCTCCTTCCCCAGCCTTCTGTGTGACACCTTTAAGCCCTGCCCCCTCAACTCACATCAAGCCCTGCCCCTTTTTGACGCAATTTGCATTATTATTTTCACCCCTGCTGCACCAGAGTACTCCCCTCCGGGTAGACCTCAATTGGAAGTTCCCAGGTATGTATATAATCCAATGGCAAAATTAGCTACCACACTATGAGTAATGCTAGTTGCACACAGACACAGCAAAATACACTGAAGGCGTAGGGCTGGATTCCATTGCTGGTGATAAATGTTATTACTGGTTTTATCTCAAAAATTGCTATTGAAGTGCAGGGGATAAATTTTACATAAAGCCAATGATAAAGTTATCACATTCAGTAGAATCCAGCCCCAAATTAGGCCCTGATTTCTTGCAGGAGCAAGCAAGAGAAAACATAGGACCAGAAGCCAGACAATCACTGACACAGTCACTTGATCAAATAATTCACACCCCTATGAAAACTGCTGTGACTGAAACAAAAAATGCTAAGTAGGTAAATTAAATTAAACACAATAGGGAGGCAGGGCAGGAGTTGACTTGGTGGCCTCTATGTAACCTAATGACCTAAATCCACCCCGTAGCTAACCCACCTATGGCCTAAGATCTGACGAAGTGCTGACTTAACTGGGCAGGCAGGCCATAGCTCGTCCAGTCAAGATCCCTCTGTGCCGAAGGGCATATTCTTGCATGCAGTAATACACTTTTATTTTTAAATCTGTAGCCCACAGTAATGTTATTATTATACATTTTTAATATATATTGCAAAAAATGTATAATTCTTGCACTTCATTTTCTACAAATTATCTTTATTTTATAACCATTAATTAAGTGGCTCTGTTCAGATGTGGGTTACAGAAAGCATGTATATAAGCATTAAATGGATCTACATCAGGGGTGGGCAACAGTGGTTATACACTTGTTCTTGGACTACAACTCTCATAAGCTGGTCGAAGATGGTAAGAAGAGTTATTGTTCAACGACAGCTTAACCCATTGAGTGCCAGAGGTGTACACAACACATCACAATTCTTTGCGTAACCCTCTGGCACTTTAAGGGTTAAGAACCACTTTTTAAACCCGTTTGGTCTCGACTCTGTGTCAGTCATGTCAAAGGTAGGCACAGAGTATAATAAATAAACCGCAAACAAACCACTAGAGTTAAACAGTACACAATCCTTTATCAAACATTTACATACATATAAATAACATTTATAAATATTTAAAAAAATGTTGTTGCAGTATTAAATACTTTTAAGAACATGACCAAAGAGACCAGCAAGTGGCCACCACAAACATATACATTTATACTCCACTGAGGTAGAAATTACAGTTACCCCCACTGACCAATAGTTTGCAACAAGAGGTGCAGTGGCATACTTCCACAGGCTCACTGCCTCAGTATTAAGATACACGACCTTTAACATATAACTTTCCACAAGCTCTTAACTAAAGGTAAGGACAACCCGCCAATGTGTATTTGGGGCTGGTTACCCTTGTGATATGAGGGTGCATGTCTTGTGTCCTTATTGACAGAAGGTTCAGGCTTTCATGTTTCAATATAATTAAAAGGATACTAATAATTTGCTTCAACAAGCTTTAAAGGGACAGTAATGTCCCATAAAAATATTTTTTTGTTTTGTAGATTAAAGAAAAATAATTTATGCGCAGCAAATCCTATCTCTCAAACCTTTACGGTTCGAGAGATATTCACTGCTAAAGTTCTCGCGTCCTGATGTCAGCTGTAAAGCTGACAGTGGCAGATCCATGTTGGCCAGCACGATGTGGCTCTTCAGCAGAGCCGCAATAGTGCAATTTAAAAAGAAGAACTTCTTTGGAACATTCTAAAAAGTGTGCATACAAACCAAGCACACTTTGTAGACTGTTCCAATGAAGTATTTCTTTTAAAATTGCGCTATTGTGGCTCTGTTGAAGAGCTGCCTGTCGGTTTCCAGACCAGGAACTCCTGCTGTCAGCTTACAGCTGACGTCATGAGAAGGAGAGGGGAACTTACAGTGACATCTGACCAGCTTTTTATGTAAACACTCTCTGGGAAATGTACTAATGTAGAATTTCCATTCAGTATTATTGAATCAAAAGGGTATTTTTTTTTGTTTTTCATTTATTATGCTTTGTAATTTTCCTCATCTTACTGTAATGCGTTGGAGACATTTCTACCATTCAAGTGGTTAAAACAATAGCCCTATTTTAATTAAAGGGATTTTTATGTGTCTCCTATGGTGCGTTTGATTTGCTAATGGTATTGTTAGTATATACATTAAGCATCACTGGGTTAGATAAGCAAAACATAGAACAGTTTTTTCTGTGGAAACAATGTCAAACTTGATATTCTCCCAAAGAAGGATAGAGGGGACCAGGCTGGAGGTTTTGGAAACAGGAAACATATTTGTCTGTTGATTAAAATGCTGTGCAATGGTTAGGTGGCGAGCATCCAAAAATAACTTTGTTATTCTCTTCAGTTTTGTAATGT
This sequence comes from Rhinophrynus dorsalis, assembly GCA_037306005.1. Taxonomy (NCBI): domain Eukaryota; kingdom Metazoa; phylum Chordata; class Amphibia; order Anura; family Rhinophrynidae; genus Rhinophrynus; species Rhinophrynus dorsalis. Next base: position 292,604,365 of record CM074721.1, read on the forward strand.
GGTATGTACCTTTGTGTTGGTGACACTGTCGTACCAATGTCACCAGCCAAATCAAATAAAAGGTGTTTGTGTATCCAATTTGGCGACCTATAATAGATATGCTTTGAGGCCTTGCATACACAAACGCACACACACACACCTGCTGGGACATACCGAGCTGTCCTGTTGCCTAGTCCGTGTACTGGTATTATAATTATATTTACCTACTGGATTATTCCATTTTAAAACAAAACTGAATTCAGTTTTCTGATAAACAGGAAACATATTAGAGGGCAACTGCCTATTTCATTAACGATAATGGGAAAATAAAACAAGGCTGTGGAAAAATAAGCAGATTTCAAAGCTATGATTGTGTTATTTTCTGTTGTATGGAACAATTAATCTAAATGCAATAATTAATCAAAAAATACATAATAGTGTCTGCACAGTAAAAGTAAATATTTTTCTGTTAGTGGCAGTAAAAAACTTATCCCTCATGAAACTCTAGTAAAAGATATGTAATACACAATAACTTATAATCAGGAGAAGACTGGGTACATAAATATTTCTCAATATTTTCTTTTTTGCTCAAACCACCGCTAAGTCCTCTTTCACACGGGTGACACCAATGCAGTTATGCAACGTCAATGAAACGCTGTACCACGTGAGCGCTAATGTGGAACAGCTGTCAGAGACGCCTCAAATGAGACCGGATCTGCACTGTGAGCAAGGAGTTCACGTCTGGAATTCCCCTATATGATGTGCTTTAGGATATTTGCTCTGTGTATAAGGTACTAGTGACCTAAAAGAGACAGCACCCTGAGTGGGACGCCACTCCTTTATAGCCCGCTCAATTCTATGGAAGGACCATTCCTAGTTGAGCATCTCTGACCAGTTCTTTTGCATATGCAAATTATACTTGGGGTTAATTACCTTAAGGGGAGCAGGGGAATCCAGCTGTGGACCCCTTGCTCACAGTGGCTAGAAAGATCAGCTACACCTCACTAACGAGGCACAAGAATGGCAAAACATACATCTGGGGATGACGTTTTCTCTTGTTCAGAAAAGAATTGCCTGGCACTTTGTGGCTGTACTGCTCAATTCTGTGGCATGTTCGTTCCTAGTGAACATCTCTGGTCAGTTGGTATTTTAGCAAAATCAATTTTGTGTAAAGAAAATATATGTATACTGAGTCAAAACCAAAACAAAGTATGACAAAATAAAAACACAAAAGAAAGTCTATGGACAAAATTAAATATAAGATTGCCAAACAGCACCCATATACTACTTACGGGAATGTTGAGGTGCCATTAAAGGTGGAACCCAAAAGAGGCAACAAACAGCCTTTTTGTGGAGGCACATAATAAAGTGATTTTTTTTATAGAGGGTTAATATTCATAATAGAAGGGAAAAAATTAAAAACCAATGTTAGCCACCAGGATATATATTATGTCAATCAAAAACAGTGTTTCCATTAAAAAATAAGCATTTTACCATAAATCCTTAAATATAGTGCTAAGTTAGCAATTCTGATATAAATGTACATAATTTGAAATGCTTATATCAAAATAATGTGCAAAAATGGAATACACACAGTAAAGTGTGCAAACATTCAAAATATAGAGCCGGTAGCAGCAAAAAATGATCTAGTAGACCAGGGGTGGACAAAGTGGGCCTACCATCTGCTTCTGAGCTGCAGCTTCCATTATGAAAGTTGTAGTTTGCCAACATTGCCCTTCTCTGTACTAGATGTTAATAAAGTATGCTTATCATCAGGTACCCTGGCAGCTGTGCCCAATGTGTATCTATATATAGGCTTTGTCACTAGTGATTGCATTAGCAATTTGCTGTCTGTATAGCAATTTTGCACATGGATTTGTGTATGCTTCCCCAAAATGCTTCTGTTTCCCCTTTTGGATGGTACCTTCAGTGGTACCTTAAAGTGTTATTAATGCCCCATACAGTTTTTTTTATAGATTTGTATAGGGTAAAAGAAGAATCTCATTGCCACAAACCCCATCTCTCAAACCTCTATGGTTTGAGAGATATTCGCAATCAAAGTTCTCCCTTCCCTTCCCTTCTCCTGACGTCAGTGTCTAGCTGACAGCAGGAGATCGCAGTCTGGGGACCAGCTGACGGCTCTGTAGTAGAGCCGAAATCCCATTATTAGAAAATAATTACTTCACTGGAAAGGTCTACAATGTGGGCCTGGTTTGGAAGCACACTTTTTAGTCCATTCACATGAAGTAGTTCTTTTCTAATAACAGGATTTTGGCTCTGCTGAAGAGCCTCATCATGTCAGCCGACACGGATCTTCTTCTGTCAGCTTTACAGCTGACATCAAGAGAAGGGGAGGAAGAGGGAACTTTGATTGCCAATATCTCTCAAACCATAGCGGTTTGAGAGATAGAGTTTGTGGCAATGAGATTCTTTTTTTTACCCTCTTCAAATCTATAAAAAATGTTATGGAACATTACTAACACTTTAATTTGTTTAATTTAAGGAATTACCTAGGCATGTATCAACCATACATTAATCAGTTATATCTATTTACTGTTTCTTTATTTAAACATTTACTATAGTCTATAACTGAACTGAGGCATTTTCCCAGCTTGAGAATATTTACATGGCCCTTTAGAATTATATGTGCAAGCATGCAATTTCTCTAGTGATAGAAAGAGTGCCACTCTCATGATTCCATTTAAATACTGGCCAGGGAGGAAAATGTCCCATTTTAATTATAGACTACAGCAGAGTTGAACTGCAGGAAAGCATGTAGTTACAACTACCTGCTATAAGAATTAAGAGAAGCTGTATAATTTCCATTTAATTTCAAGAATACTGACAAGTAGTGAGGGTGACGAGTTTAGAAGAAGTGGAATAATTATGGAGTAAAACAACTTCACCGTAGGGGACAAATAACAATTCACAAAATTCCCACTGATTTATATATGGTGCTTTTAACCAGTTGAACGCTAGTGAGTTCTTCACACATTGCAAAGCAATTCATTGGAGATTTCTCTCACATTCAAGGATTTAAAAGCCTCATTTTGCTCAATGGGCATTTTCATTACTCCCATATAGTGCAGTTGGTTTACTCCAGAATACTATAATTCTTCTTAGGTCATCAGCCTCCGTGAATACTAGTGAGGTCTCCGCTACGTTATAAATGAATATACTAAAGACTTCTTTAGCATCTAAAGAGTTAAAAGGGGGACGTGCACTCTAAAATGTTGGCTGTCATGGATGATTAACCAACCAGATTTAGGAAGGGTACATAAGATTATAGCGGTCTCCCAATATTGCTGAAGAACAGACCAGTTAATAGGTATGTAATCATTAGAGAGAGAATGTGGCTGTACCCACCTAGCTGGCATTTTATGCATGGCTAGCCAAGCGTCTCAGCATTCCATACATTTTTAAATTATTTTAAGCAACTATTCAGGGGAATAAACATTACAGAATCTTCTCCACAAGTGCATGCTCCTAAATACCGACTACCACTTCAGCCTCTCATTGCTGTGACCACAAATAGTCCGACACTCTCAGGAGTTCAGCGTCTGAAGTGTTTTCTGTTATGTACTAAACAAATCATTCTCAAAGTAAAATGTGGAGCAATTCTGGGGCAAACCAAGTGTACCATAGGGGACACATAAAAATGCCCATTGGTTTAAATGGAGCCTCAAACCCCCCTGAATGCTAGAGAGGTCGCAAAGACATGGCCTGTCTTGCATTCAAAGGGTTAAAGCCCCATTTCAATTGATGGGCATTTTGGGAATTTGTGTTTGTTTTCTATGGTTGGTATGACCTAGAATTGCTCCACTTTACTTTGCACATACATATAATATCATTGCTAGCTTTTGCTGTACTTGAACTCCTATTGATATTTATACAGTTAACAGTTGTTTAGAATTTCAGTGTATTCACTGCTTATTGGATGATTGATACAGGATTGTTTCAATGCGTTCTTACTCAACCTGTTCAGTAACCAAACCATGACTTATCACAGCAATATGATATGAATTGCCTCTATTCAGTATAAATTCAGATATTGTATCTAGGTGAGAAAGGAATTCCACACCAGTTCTGAATATGAAATGTTTGTCTGTCATTTAAAGGTACATTGTCACTTATTTGAAGATTGCATAGGCACCCACACACATACCTACCAACATTTCACATAGTCAAAAAGGGACATTTTTGTTTTAGGTGGTGTTACTAGGCGTGAGGCTAATACCCGGGGAATTACTAAGACTTTGTAGGTTATTTCTTGACTTATTGACACCTTTGTGTAACTGAATACATGATTTAGAGAAAGACCAAAGTATTCTATTTACACAGACTAATTTATAATAATATATACTGAGGTGTTTAAACAAACACTAAATTGAGTTGTATTGCTGAGGAGCAATGTACACATCACACAGTCTGATCTCGTAAAAAGAGGGACACCAGGGTAGAAAGAGGGACAGTGGGCTTTGGGTCTAAAAGAGAGATTGTCCCTTTATGCACACAGCCAAGCAAATTTATCACATATTGTAGGGCTTCTGTAGTTGGCAAATAGTTTTCATGAATGCTGCTCAGGAAAACATGACATTTAACTCTTTCAATGCCAGATATTTATCCACTGCATTGCAAAGTAATGTGTTGAATACCTCTCTGGCGCTCGAAAGGTTAAATATATATGAACAGTTTTGTATGCTAATGACTGAATGTATGATTTTGCAGGGTCAGCCCACTGGCCTTAGCCTCGAATACCAATGGTTGCACTCAAGGGTATGCACTACAGTGTATGATCTCTGTGCTGCATACCAGTGGACTAATTCCACCAATATAGATCTTCACTGCCAGCAAGCCACAGATCCCTACATATACTGTCTGACCCCCTGCAGCCTTTTTCCCCTGCCCACTGGTAGACAGAGATTCCCACCATACACTGCATGACCCCACCAACCTTGTTACCCTGTCCATTTGTAGCCACAGATCCCCAGATACACTGCCTGGTCCCAAGCCAGGCCACATTTCCTCTCATAGCCATAGATCCCCATATACACTGTCTGATCCCCCAGCCTGGTTTCACTGGTAGCCACAGAGCCAGACATTACTCTGTCTGACAGTCCAGCCTTGTTCCATTGGTAGTCAAAGAATCATACACATATTGCTTTCCCAGCCTTGCTCCACTAGTCCCAGAGGGAAGGTTCTCCTCTGATGCAGTGCCTGGTTCCTAAATTTTTGGTCTGGCTCCTAGAGTCAAACCAAAATTGTCAAGGCCTGATGTACACAGGCTACTACCTTGTTCTCCCAGTGGTGAAACCCACATTAAGGGGAAATCTGGCAAACATAGCTTAGTAAATTGATGTCCAATAAGCTTATAGAGTGAAAAATGATTGCTACACATGATTTAATAATGCGCAGTCAGTCTTGTACATTTACCCCAACATAATGTCCCTTTAAGCCAGTGCCGTAAAAATCCTGAGAGCCTGGGTTTCCAAAATCTTACTTCTGTCTCCTAAAGTTTGCTTTAATGTATATGTCTCTGTGTAAGCATGTTTTCCATGTCTCCTAAACATACCTGGGAACTTTTGAGACAGGGCTACCCGGAGGGTAACCCTGTCAGTGCTGACCTTTGAAGAAAATGACGCGATTCGCGTCATAAAAGGGGCGTGACTTAGTCGCGGAGGGGGGGCGGGACAAAAAAAACAAAAAAACCCCTGCAAAATGTATCTAAGAAGGCGGGGAGTGGGAGGAACCAGGCGGGACAGAGCACAAGTTGGCAGAGTTTCTATTTAATCTCAGCCCACCCGGTGATCCACACATTGACCCGGTAATTCAGTCTAAAATCCGGAGTCTCCGGGGCAAAACCGGAGAGTTCCCAGGTATACTCCTAAATCCCCTAGTTGGCTCTTGAAAAAGTCTGCCTGGATCCACTGATTTTTTTTTTATGTTTCTATCAACCCTTTTACACTGTAATGGAGACATCTTTACCATCTAAGGTCATAAAGAGCAATTGTGGCTGTTTTTACAACACCCTACAGCATTGTATTTAAAAATGCAGCCTGCATTACTGTAGCATTAAAGTGATAATAATGTTGCACAAAAACAGCAGCTCCAATTAATCTTCATAGTATTTGAGCCATGGAGAGTGTTATTTCATTACTGTGAGCGTTGTAGTTCAAGAGTGATTGAATGATAAAGTTTCCCCCTCCCGCCCCTTTTACCTAGTGTAAACCCCCACTCCTCAGATGTGGAATCCGGTCCATAGACTAGACAGCTCACATCAAGGGTCAATATTCTTACAGTGAGAACAATGAAAACCCTGCCCCCCTTGACAGGTTTTTAAGCTTTTTCCCTTATCTTAATTGAAGATTGTCCATCTCTGCACTGGACACCACTCCCTGCTGCTCTGAGGTAAGCAATGTTACATCAGTAGAAGGGGAGGGAGGGGGATACTTTATCATTCAATTACTCTTGAACTACAACTCTAACAAAATTGAAATAACACTCTCCATTGTCCAAATACTATGAATATTAATTAGAGCTGCTTTTATTATGAAACATTACTATCCCTTTAATGATGACTCCATGGCAGTTATGTGCTGCAGCAAAAATTAATCATATGATGCCTCTTTGGCACTGAAAGGGTTAAAAGCTACAGTAATGTGGGCTACAGGTGTGTAAATAATAGTGATTATTTTTTTAATTACGTGTCGCAGAAAAGATATCAGAGTTTGTAAAAAAAAAAATATATATATATATATATTTTTTTTTTTTTTTTATTGTGAATTTCTGTCTTTTGTTTGTTCTTATGGACTTTCCTTTTTCTAATAACTAAGCTGTGTATGATTATTTTTCTTTGTTGGGTATTGTGGCCTGTATTCCGGAAGCTTGGAAGGAGACATTGTGGAAGGAGATATTCTGGAAAACCAGCTGAACCATGTGGACAAATAAACTGTTGCATTATTTAAGACTTGAATGGTAGAGAGGTTCCCAGCATAATGCACTGGAAATTTCTCTATCAAGGACTTAAAATCCCCATTTCAACCTTTGCAAAATTTTTGTCTCCATTGGTTTAGTTGTTATCTCCAGAATTGTTACTTTTATCTTATCTAATAAGTCCCCAAGAGCCAGGATTCACTTAATACAGCTGTAAAACTGGCTTATAAATAGATTTGCTTGTGCAGACGGTATGATATACACCAAGAGACTTATTTAAAGGAGCAGTAAAGGGTCATAGCAAAATATGTTTTTAACTATAGGTATTGTCCTGACAGCTATGATAACCAAGTTCCAATTACACCAAGAGACTTATTTAAAGGAACAGTAAAGGGTCATAGCAAAAGATTTTTTTAACTATAGGTATTGTCCTGACAGCTATGATAACCAAGTTCCTATAATTTAAAACTCTCCAATTCCCTTTCCATATGTCCTGCAGATCTCTGTGATCTGCGGGGCTGTGTGACATTTGTGTTTCACTTAGTGGTTACAGGAGAATACTACCCTCTCATGTAAGCCTTTTCATTGTGAATTCATTGACACTGAATGTCTATGGAGATGGCAATGTTGCCTCCTCTCCCTGAAGCACTGAGTGTCGCTATGATGTCATCCAGTCCTGCAGATCATGGAGATCTACAAGGAAAACATAAAGGGAATGGGAGAGTTTTAAACCATGGGAACATTGTTACCATAGCTGTCAGGACACCACCTATAATTAGAAAGACCTTTACTATTACTCTTTACTGCCCCTTTTACATGATTATAGATCATGTAATGGAAGTAGACAGTAAAGTTGTTGATCTATGAGGCAGGTGATAATTTAGGATATCTGTTACTTCATACATTGCCTGTGTGTGTAGTAAACTCCATGTCACACTTTCAAATTACTTTTTATGGTAATGTAATAGCCCTTATCTTTGCATAATTTGCTTTTATTGTCAATTTGCTGTTTACAAGTGGCTTACCTGATATACTAAATGTGTCAGTTGTGTTGAGAGTGGCTTACATCTGTGAATCTATGGTTAAGGCCATTTAATTATGACATGTAGTAGACTTTGACAGATACTCCCTAGGGACCTTCTAATCCATAGTATCATCATCATCTCCTATTGTTTTGTCACTATATATGCTTCAATACAACATCAGGCAGCTTTCTCCAAAATGAAGAGAACCATTTGCCTTGGGGACAGTTTCCCAGCAGACCTTGCAAGTAGAAATCTTATTAGCTGAAGAAAACAGGTTCAAATACGAATTAAACTCAAGCTGTCATATTCTATAAGCTAAAGGGGAGTTATTCTGGGGCAAACTAACCGCAACATATGGGAGAATTCAAAATTCCCAATTATTCAAATGTGCCTTTTAAGGCCTTGAATGCTAGGGAAGTCTCCCATGCATTCTTTCACAATAAAATCAATATTTGTCTCCTTTGGTGCATTTGGTTTGCTCCAGATTTCATCTCTTTAGTTTAATGAATTCAGCTTATAAAGCCTTATTCACCAAGCTGAAGAATAACAATTCTGAAGCAAACCATCTGCACCACAGGGTAGAAATGAAATCGCTGTAAATGTCCATTGATTTAAATGGGACTTTTATCTCCCTGAATGCTAGAGATTTCTCCAACAAAAATACAAACAGCACCTTTCTAGTAGTCAAAACATTCAAATAAATTAGAATTGTTATTTCCCCCTATGGTGTAGTTGGTTTGTTCCAGAATTGCAACTTTTTAGCTTAATGAATAAGGCCCATGTTTTCTAGTAAGAGTTGTGACAACAGACATGTTTAGTTTACACCTCAATAACAACCTATTGTGCAATGAGAGTAAACTATGTATTTATGTAGTATGTGAGACCGAGCTAGAACTCTGTGTGACGTCAGATGTAAAGAGGATTTTAAGCCAAGTTGAAATGTTGGAATGCAGATCCAACGGGTTAATCTAAAATAAACCTGCTGTCACGAGAGCAATGCAGCCAACTGCCTAGTAATTCAGGTTACTTTTCAAATGTATGGATATATTTCTGGATTATAATTGTAATATCTTTAGTGGAACTTATTTTAGAATTTATTGTGGCATGTGTTTATTCAGATCTAGGACTGGGTTATAATCTAATGTGCCCTTGGCAAGGCACCCTAGGCTCCCTTATCCCCACTCAAGCCAACACACTAGTGCCTCCGAAGACCCTGGCCATAATCATATCCACTGTATCATCTTAAAGAAAGTCCCTTTAGCCCGTATGATACAAGCACAAAAACCTATTAACACTTTAGTTAATAGAGGATCTCGAATGTAATGCTTCCAAATTAGCTTAAGGCCTTTGTAGCCGCCAAGGAGGTAAATAACTGCCACTAAATAAACCGGCCAAATTGGGGTGTAAACTCGTAAATAACCTGGCCACAATAAACCAGAGGCAGGTGTCTGCCTGCAAGGGGATTTAAATGATCTGTCCACATCATTGCTCAGAACATGGGCAGGCCAGCTGTGTTGTACCTCATAATATGAAGTTCCAGATATTTGCCTAATCTGCATAAAAAAATAACAACAACTGTGTTCAGATCCCATGTCGCCTATACATAATTTTTAATTCCTTGGACATCTCCAGAATCCAAGGGATTAACCCTTTGAGTGCCAGAGTAGTACACAACACATTCAAAGGGTTAAATGGCTATTCACTGCATCGAGATATATGAGATAATGTTTAGATAATTTACAGTTAATATTACATACAGTGCAATTTTGATTCTGATATTAAAGTGCATACGGCTATTTGTAATTATGTACTCATCATAAATCTGTTTTCCAATCTTCTAGATGGCATTCATAGTGTCACTGCACATTGCACTCTTCGTGTGACCATTATCACAGATGACATGCTGACCAACAGTATCACAGTCCGTCTAGAAAACATGTCACAGGAGAAGTTCTTGTCCCCTCTCCTTTCACTCTTTGTGGAAGGAGTTGCGACTGTCTTGTCAACCACCAAAGATGGCATATTTGTCTTCAATATTCAAAATGACACTGATGTCAGTTCCAACATCCTGAATGTTACCTTTTCAGCCTTACTTCCTGGTGGAGTTCGTAACAAGTTCTTCCACTCTGAGGATCTCCAAGAACAGATATACCTAAACCGGACCCTCCTAACAATGATCTCCACACAGAGGGTCCTACCTTTTGATGACAACATATGTCTGAGGGAACCTTGTGAGAATTACATGAAGTGTGTGTCCGTGTTAAAGTTTGACAGCTCTGCTCCATTTATAAGCTCAAATACAGTACTTTTTCGCCCTATTCATCCTATCAATGGGTTGAGATGTCGCTGCCCCCCTGGATTTACTGGAGACTACTGTGAAACAGAGATTGACCTCTGCTACTCCAATCCTTGTGGCAAGAATGGACTTTGCCGAAGTAGAGAAGGTGGTTACTCTTGTGAATGTAATGAAGAATATACAGGTAAGATGCAGAGTATTATCAAAGTACTCAATGTGTTTTGTCCTAAATCTGATTTTGTGTGTTTTTATTAGAATTGATGTTTTCTTATTGCTTGCATTCAGTGGGATGCTTATCTATCTCATAATATGACTGAACATATGTTAACTTTAATCCTGTGGATGCAAGAGATGTATCCAATGCATTGAAAAAAATGAGTGGAGATATCTATTGCATACAAGGGATTAAGGGAAAGGTATACCCAGAAAATAAATTTGACCTAATTAACTATAAAATATTAGTATCTAATTCATCACTATTATCCTTAATATGTGTTTTTTATTTTTGTAAACTTTATATTTAAATGAACCCCAATGCCTCTTAATAATAAAATCCCCATTATCTTAATCTGGGCAGAAAACATTAATGACAACTATGTGTCAATTCTATGTTCTGCAAAATGAATCATTCATAGGGAATGATGTCCATGGAAGCAGACATGATAGTTTGTTGCAAGATTCCTAACTCTCCCTACTGGAGGCTTCCTAAGAACACATGATTGGGAGGAGTTTGGGATCCTGAACTCCTGCAAAAATACATCATGTCTGTATCCATGATGGACATCATATGCAGTATTAACGAAAGATTAATTATGTAGCACCAATCCATGCAAAATTAATTTACAGTGTCCATGCTGATTTTGTGCTCAGTTTAAAATACATGGGGATTTATTATTAGAGAGTGTTAGTGTTCCTTTAAGTAATAAATCATTCTTGAAGGCTATTCCTTTACCAAACATTGAATCAGGGTATATTGAATAATAATAACAAGTAAATGATTTTCTCGAAATGTTTGGTATGCTAAGACAGCAGACTTAACAGTACGTTATCTGTAAACTAGTGGAGTCTAATGTGTAGTACATTTAAAGGGATAGTAATGTTTCATATTAAAAGCAGCTCTAATTAATCATCATAGTATTTGGACCTTGGAGAGTGTTATTTCAATTCTGTCAGAGTTGTATTTCAAGAGTAATTCAATGACAAAGTATCCCCCTCCTGTCCCTTTTACTGATGTAACACTGCTCATTCAGAGCAGAAGGAGGTGCCCAGGTAGATTGCAGAGAGGGACAATCTTCAATTAAGATAAGGGAAAAATCTGAAAAACTTGTCAAAGGGGGGCAGGACCTTCATTGTTTTCATAGGAAGAAGATTGTCCCCTGCTATTATCTGTCTGGTCTTACAACCAGATTCCACATCTGAGAAGAGATGGCTTACACTAGGTAAAAGGGGCGGGAGGGGGAACCTTTATCATTCAATTACTCTTGAACCACAACTCTGACAGTATTGAAATAACACTCTCTATGGCCCAAATAGTATGAAGATTGATTGAAGCTGCTGTTTTTGTGAAACATTAGTATCCCTTTAAAGCTTTGGCAGTGCTCCTTTCTGTAAGAATTCAGTGCATGGATTGCAGCTGTTAATTGTCTGCATACAATTCAGTTCTTAGGCAACAAAATGTATACACACTGGAATGGACCCTCTAAATGTTCTTGGGAGAGAACAAGCTACTCAAAAAGAGGTTTCAGCTTCAATAATATAAAATAAAAGGTGGATTAACACAAGGATCTAGTATGTCATCATGGTGACATATTTATGATTCACGCAGACATAAACTCCATGGTCCTTATATATAAAAGCAAAGAGGGACTATCAGCATCATAGGGCACAAAGATAAATTGTCATTGATCCAAATGGGTCCTTTAGCATTTTGGGGGAGATGCACTAAGTGGTGACAAAGTGGAGATAACTTCTCCAGTGATATCACTTCTCCAATTCCTATGTTGTTCTATGGGGCCAATGCAATAAGATTTCTCCAATTCTGTAGATCTTAGTGCTTTGCCTCCATAGAACTACATAGGAACTGGAGAAGTGATATCACTGGAGAAGTCATCTCTGCATTATCACCTCTTTATCTCATCTTAGTGCATAACCCCCCTGGAATGTTGAAGAAGTATCCAAGACCATTTTATTAATCAAGGGGATAAAGCACCATTTAAATCAGTTGGAATTTTTGTAATGTTTATATGTGCATTTGGTTTGCCCCGGAACTGCTCCACTTTACATTTATACATAAAGACACAAGGACCATTGAGACAAATGTATGAAGTAATATGATGGGAACCTGTCTACCATCCAGGGGGGTAAATGTATCCAAGCTGCTTCCATCTATTAAAGGAAAAGTAATGTTACATTTAAACCTACTTGCTGATGTTTTGTATGTATATTTTTAAACACCAACAAGTGTATTTAGTTCTTTACAGTTTACATTTAGTATAGAAGGGGTACAGTTTGTGCAGTAATTAAGTGGTTATATAGACAATCATAAGGGGGACACTAGGTGACCATACATTAGGGGGCGGTCCCTGCCCCCTAGAGCTTACAATCTAAGTATAGGATGGGTGACATACAGATACAAGCAGGTAGAGGAGAAATTGCAATCTATGACAGTCCTGATAGTGCATTTGAGATAAGGTTTACATATTATGGTAGTGCTACATTTAGAAGGTCATCTTTTAGCTTGGATCTGAAGTTGTTAAGGGTTGAGGCTTGGCAAATGCTGGGTGGTAAAGAGTTGCAGAGGTAGGGAACAGCAAGGGAAAAAGCCTTTATTCATGATACAGGAGAGGGTAAAGGACCATAGTGTCCTCCACCATGAGTTGTGCGTAGAGGACATGCATATATATATGGCAGGATATCAACAATGAAATATAAGGTGGGACGAGTGTTTGAGAGCCTTGAAGGTAATGAGGAGGATTTTGAATGCAATATGTTGCTTTATGGGAAGCCATGACAATGATTTTAAAAGTGTAGGGTTAAGTACTGTTCTGGAGGACAGGAAGAGTATTCTGTTGGCCAAGGTAAGAATTACTTGGAGAGGAGAGACGTGGCTAGCAGGCGGAACAATAAGTAAAGAGTTAAAATAATCCAGGCAGGAAAGGATAAGAGCGTGCATGAGAGTTTCTGTTGTAGAGCGACAATGAAATGGGTAGATGTTTGCTGTTTTTTTGTTACTTAATTAATGTGGGTGGTAAAGGAAAGAGAAAAGTCCAAAGTCACCCCAAGGCAGTGTGCCTTCTCCACAGAGCAAATTGTGGAGCCCTTGACAGTTACTGGAAATGGAGGTATTGTGCAGGATTTAGGTGGGAAGATAAGTAGCACAGTCTTAGACATATTACGTTTTAAGTGACAATGAGCCATCCTGGAAGAGACAGCAGTAATGCATTCTGAGACCCGTTGCTGAATTTCAGGTAATAACGAGGGTGGAGAGAGATATAATTGTGTATCATCTTCAGAAAGATGTTAGTAAAACAGAAGGATTTTATCATTTGCACAGATAAAGGGTATACAGAGAGAAGAGAAGTGAGTCCAGAACAGAGCCTTGAGGTACACTTACTAAGAGGGGGATAGGAGGCGAAGAGGTGTTGGTATATGACACAGAGAAAGATCATTGAGAGAGATAGGATAGAATCCCAGAATGTGCCAGGCCACAGATGCCAAGAGATTGGATAACCTGGTAGAGGAGGATATGATCAACTGTGTTGCCTGCAGCTGATAGGTCAAGGAGGATAAGAACAGAGAAATGCCTGTTTTTTTTTATAATTTATTACTTTCATAAGGGCAGTTTCCATAGAGAAAGTGGGCTGAAAGCCAGACTGCTGTGGCTCCAGAGTGTTAAGAGAGTTGAGATAGGTAAGTAGACTGTAGTAGACTAGGTGCTCGAGAAGATTTGAGGCAGAGGGCAAGAGTGATACGAGGTGGTAGTTGGAGCTAATGAGGTTTTCTTGAGGAATGGAGATACTATTGAATGTTTGACGGAGATGAATAAGATGCTAGAGGATCTGGAGGAGTTGAAGACACACGTTAGCATGGGAACTAAGGTGGATGACAAAGGATTGAGGAGGTGTGATTTTATAGTATCAAGGGAGCAGGTGCTGAGTGGTGTAGTGGAGAGCAAAAGGAAGACCTAAGCTTCTGTGACCAAAGCAAAAGAATAAAATGGGAAGGATAGAGGATCAGGAATATACAGTTTTTTTATTGTTTATCTGTTCCCTATGATGATGATGGTTTTCCACAAAATTTGCTCTGGGTCCTCTTAGTATATAAGCCTCAGTGAGTTAGTAAAATATATAATAATAATGCACTAAAACATGTGTGTAGGTTTCATGTAACATAGCTTTTCATTTAACCCTTTGAATGCCAGAAGGGTACACAACACACTCTGGAACATGCATTATGAAGCTCTGCAGTGTGCACCCCATTGATCCTTAACCCTTCGAGTGCCAGAGGGGTACGCAATGCATTGCAATGCGTTGTGTACCACTCTGGCAATCAAAGGGTTAACGGATACATAGATAAAAGTAAAATGGCTATATTTAACCCCTTGGATGCTACAGAGTTTCCCAACACATTACTTCATGATACTTTGAAGATTTTTCTACCATCCAAATAGTTAATTATGTTCAGTTTCTCTGCTGACAATCAAAGTATATGTTTAGGTGCTATACATTATGTGGGGCTTTTTTTTCTGGCATTGGACTTTTCCTTTATGCAGATTATTGAATTAGTTTCATTTCGGCTACAGGTATTACATAGGTTTTACTCACGAGAGCACATCTTGCATAATAGTAATAGTTCAGGGTTAGCTAACTTGGTCCTTAAGAGCTACCTCAGTACATATTATGAGGATACCTCTGCTTCAGCCAGAGGCATGATGAGAAGCCACCACATCCTCCCCCATTGCCTCGCATCTCCACATTGAACCCCATTTCCACATTGCCCTCCATCTCCACATTACCTCCACATTGTCCCCAGTCTCCACATTGCCTCCACAGTGCCCTCAATCTCCACATCGACCCCCCCAGTGTCCATCTCCTACCTCCCTGGTGGTCCAGCGGCATGGCAGGAGAGGTCTGTGCCTGCTTCTGCACAGACCTCTATACAGCTGGAGCTCCCGCCTGGTCCTCTCTTCAGCAATGCAGAGCACTGGGAGATGATGTCATCTCCCTGCTCTCTGCATTACTAGAATGCTGGAGAAGAAGCTCAGCTTTTAGAGGTCTGTGCTGAAGAAGGCACAGACCTCAGCTGCTTGTTGCGGGCGACGGGGTCGCAGGGGGCGTCCAGGCCTCTGGAGTGACGGGCCCGGTCGCAGGTGCGACCCCTGCGACCCATATTGTTACGCCAGTGGCTTCAGCAGAGATGGATCAAAGAAATTGAGCCTCTGTTTGATTTACTGATACTCGAGCTCTTGAGGACCACTGTTTGCTACCATTGTAAATAGTTAGACATGCATAACATTCATACTTTTTTAACATAATCCTCACTAATTTACCTATACACTTTTCTCTTTATAATTTGTCTTTTTTACTATAAGACCACAGTAGTAGAATAGATTTACTTCATTTTCCCTTTAGAAGAATTTCTATCTTTTACAGTGTCTTTTTCTTGTACTCTGCATACCACTTTAGCCCCTGTTTCAAGTCTCCTTATGATTATGTCTGTTGGGGTAGCACTACACCAGAGGTGAGCAACATGAGGCTCTCCAGCTGTTGCCAACGACTGGAGTGAATGATGGGAGCTGTAGTCTGGCAGAAGCTGGAAGGCCTCATGTGCCTACCTCTGCGCTATTCAGTACTATGGACCTCTAGTGAAAAGTGTCCCTGGAAATATTTTTGAAATGTTGGTTAGTACCGTATGCTCTTGTTTTCCAGCCTCTTAGTAATAACGTGTTTCATGTTCACGTGGGCCTAATGCTGTTGAAGTCAAATTGTCTCTCTAGTTGTGAGGTACTGTTGGCTTAATGCAAGCCGCATGTTAATGTGAGGCATTGTTCAGACTGTGAATGAGCCTAGCATTGAATTATCCTGGTTGGTGTGGTAATGCTGGATGGAATGCAGAACCAGCCACGGCGCCATCCCTTTCATTCTCCCTTTCAACAGACCGTATTTCAGAAATATGCTACTGCAAAATGTTACAATCTATCATCCATATGATAAGGACCACTAAGGACTGATGATGGAGAGTGTTCCAGACAGGGAATTCAGTTCACCATTCACTGCTGCAAGCCAGACATTAATAATATCTGATATCAGGGCAAGGGAAATAAGAAACCGTATTCTTAGACATCACAGTTTGGAACCCTCTGTTCCTCCCTCTGTGAACTGCCTCAGAGAATGCAGTCTACTTGGTGTGTGTGAAGCTAGGGGGTGAAGCTACAGCATTACATGCAGATAGGTGTGAAAACTCTGTATTTTCATAAGAAGGCACAGGCACTTTGCATTGTGCACATCCATGTGTGATCTCAACAGTGTTTCAAACTGATTTAAAGCGGAACTACCACGTTAAGTAAAGTCACCCTGCAATACTTAGGCAGGTGGCGACTAGCTTAATAATAGTTATTTTACCCCTCAAAGTAGCCGCTTGTAAAGTAATCCTTAAGCTTCTGAGACTGACGGTCAGGTTAGTGCAGTCTGCGCGCCTGCGCCGTCAGTCCCTTCCAGTGCCGTTCGGGCCAGTGCAATGCATCTGTAGGGAGACGGGGACTGACAGCGCAGGCGCGCAGACAAGATGTCTGCGCTGATGCCTGGCTTCCAGTCTTGGAAGATTATGGATTACTTTACAAGCGGCTACTTTTGAGAGGTAAAATAACTATTATTAAGCTAGTCGCCACCTGCAGAGTGACTTTACTTAATGTGGTAGTTCCACTTTAATGTTCACAATGGTGTTAAAAGAGTAAATGTTTTTTTTTTAAATACTGCATGCTAAAGGGCTTTTTCTGGTGAATAAAACAAGGCTAGCAATTGTTTTATTAAAAAGGTAAATAACAGATCAAAACTGTTATACTCTCTGGAGATCTGGGGAGCTTACTTCCTCAAAAGCTGACAGGAAGTGACTCAGCAGTTAATATCACATGATATTGGATACTATTATCAGTGACTCATTGCTCCCATAAAATGCGACAGAATATCTAAAATCTGTCCACTAGAGGGCAATGTTAATGTAAAAAGACAACACTTTTAATTGTAATAACTCTTGAAAGGTGTATGATTCAGCAGTGGAAATGCCATTATTTTACTCAGCATGAATAGCACTATTTTGCAGTGTTCTTCATAAAAAAGTATATTGCTTCTTTAATTTTTGTATACATTTTTGAGCAGAAGGATAAAACAAATGTAAATATTTCTTAAGCCCTTGGATTCTAGAAGGATGCATTAACATCCAAGGGATTAACCCCTTAAAGATCTCATGAAGGTCCTGGACCGTCATGGAATTCCAGGCTCCCTGCGTGGCTGCCCGCCGTTCGGGGAGTCAGGAATCGGATTCGCAAAAAAAAAAAAAAAAGTCCCTGGTCCTTAAGTGGCCGCCGCGTGCGTGGGCGGCCTGTCCTTAAGGGGTTAAGGTGGTGCACTACATTATGCTTTACCCAGGGCACACCTGTGGCTTAAATCAGCCCTGTCTTATATGTTTTCTCTGAGGAATAATCTAACCTACTGTCACTGTTATTCCTTCCTATACTTGGAAGGTCTGACATCCCATAGCAATTATTAGTAATTTATACATGTTGAAAGTTACCTTATCTTGTGAGTCTTGTGTTACGCACCAAAAGGTAAACTGAGCAGCAAGGTGCATTTTTTCAACTGGAATCCCTGGTAATTAGCTGGACTTGGTTCTAGCTTTATTTTTTGAGATGAGCGATAAGGAAATCATTTTGAAAACTGTAAAAATAAAAAGATTTGGTATTTGTTGCAGGGATTTTATACAGCAAATTAAGAAAATTAAACAAAAGTACAGAAAAATCAATAACCAAAATTACATTTTTGATTTATTGACTGCAATAACAGATTTTTATATTTATTTTTCCTTTTTATTGGTATAAAATTGAGGTAAAAATTGCAGTAAAGCTAAACCATGGTATTTTTCACAAGCTCTTGCTGATAAGGTTGGAATCTTTACTAGGAAAGAAAGCCATTGACAGCAATTTGGATGATTACAATGGGAACATAAATAGTGACAACTTGAAAAACAAGTATCTCTAGAAAAAACATGACCCTGTAGAGGATAAGTAGAACATTTGGGGCTTTGCGCAGAAAGAACAAGATGCGCAACTCTGGAGCATACCATCTGCTCTATAGGGTGATGGGGAGAATAAATATTACTGTTGACTTAAATTGGGCTTTTAACCCCTTGAATACTAGAGAAGTCTTCAACGCATTGCTTTGCAATGCTGTGGAGACTTTTCTAGCATTCAAGGGGTTTATACACCTCATTTCAATCAATGGGAATCTTTATTTCCTTCCTTTGGTTCAGTTGGTTTACTCCAGAATTATCTATTTTGTTTTTTGTATGAGGCCCTTGTACAAGTCTAGAGGGGTACACCAAGGGCATATTCTATAACTAAGCAAACATGGGAAACAAGAAAAAAATCTTAGTGTTTATAGTACTGATATCTGTAAAAACAGTTTGAAGATGTCTTCCCATGCCTAAGGAAGAGACCTGAGAGGTCTTGAAAGCTTGCATCCGAAATCTGCTTAGTTAGCCAATAAAGGTATCAGCTTGACTATTAGGGTGACCACATTTCCCTTCTGCCATTCCGGGACGTGGTCACCCTAGTTGCCCCTTCATACCTTGAGTCCCTGGTGGTCTAGCGGTGTGGAAAGTGCTCTGTGCCTCCCCTGGCACAGAGCTGAAGCTCCCGCGCGCTGTGCTCAGTAATACAGAGCGCTGGGAGATGATGTCATCTCCCAGCGCTCTGTATTACTAGAGCGCTTACCTCCAGGAGATCAGGTAAGCTGCATTGCCGCCCTGGATGTCAGCCTGCAAGCGGTGTGTCATGTCATGGACGCCGCGAGGGAGCGCTACCAAGCGCTCCCTCGCGGCGTCCATGATGTGACACACCGCTTGCAGGCTGACATCCAGGGCGGCTTGGCTTCATTCCGGGACACTTCATTGTCCCGGTTGAAGATGACCCGGGACGCGGGACATAGCCCTGAAATAAGGGACAGTCCCGGACGTTCCGGGACCCGTGGTCACCCTATTGACTATAAATGCCTAAGGTAATAGCCTGGCACTGAAAACTTCATTGCATACCAGCCAACTGTCCTGATTTACGCAGGACAGTCTCGATTTTAGGGTCCAAACATGCTGTCCCGCCCACATTGCACTTTGTCCCGTTTCCTGGCCTGTTCCACACTTAAGTTTTGCCCATACACCGCTCCAGCGGCCTACAGAAGCACGCTCACCATGTGAGCCATGCTGCATCACGCCTAAGTCACTGTCAGTGCTTGCCACAGACTTGGAATATGCGCACACACTCAATCACTACGTACTCTGCCCACCACCTGAGCCAGCCAGAAGTGTGTGAGTGCCTGACTGCAGTTGAGCAGCAACTGACGCACCTGAGAAAATGGGAAAATTCTGTGCTCAGATCATCTCCTGGTTTCTACTGTCATTCTCCACTGCCTGTGACAGGCTCAGGTACAATACTAACTAGTTACATATCGCCACCACGCCTGGCAGACTAACTTCAATTTCATTGCGGGGGGTCACTCATGGGGTTAAAGGATAGGCAGATCTACCATATCAGTGACAGAGTAGAAGGGTTTTGGTGTAGGTCAAAAGGAGATATATATCCCAAGAGCCCCTTTTTGAGACCCAGATCCCTCTTTCCCACCCAGGTGTCTCTGTGTTTAGGAAACCAGACTGTGTGAGGTGTTTTTAAGTGTATTACATTGCTCCACAGCAATAAAACTCAGTATATGTGATTTTAAATTAAATTGTGTAAATAAAATCCTTGGGCTTGTTCTAAATCATTTATTCAGTTACACAAAGATTTGTCATGAAATAACCTCCAAACTTTTACATTTACAATAATAACTAGCTGATTGGGACCAGGGGAAGAGAGAGAAATTCTGCAGCAGAACCAGTAGCAACGTGCAGATACTAAACTGACAGTAAGGCTGACCTCTCTAAAGTTCATCACCAGGTCAGCCAGTACAGCATTAATTCTGCACTAACTGGCTGGGGGCCTCATTTGGCGATGAACCCTCTGATACTTATGCTGGAATAAGCCCAGGTGCCTGGAGGCCACACTGTTTAAGCAAAGAGTGGAGAAAACTTTAATAATTAATACTGGTGGTTTGAGTCAGGGCCAGAATGTCATACATTCAGTTGGACTTTCTTCTCAGACTTGAATTTGCACCTCTTTTCCCACCCTCAGTGTTTGGAGCCATAGGAATAGGAATCCAGGGGAACAAATCCATTGCTAGCACTTAAACAGCATCCGGTTTGTAAAGTTGCTGCCATGTGCATTTGTTTGCTGTGATTGGCATGGTCAGTCAATCACAACAATGAAAAATGGGGGCTTGGTAGGTGGGCATGAGAAGGCTCACTCTGCTACATTTGTCAGAGATGTGAAGCAGTGTGCTGTATCTGCCACCTAGTAGTACCAAGCAAGGAGTCCTGGAGTTAGTAGTAGAGAAAATGTTGCTAAACATTTATACATATCCTTATGTCAATTTCAGAGAAATTTACAGACACTTTCTTCACTTTATAAAAATCTCCCCCAATGGTTTCAAGAAGAACTTCAACAGCCCTGAAACAACTGCTCTTAATGTGTGTGTCACAAGTACCAAATATTGCACAGTTTGTTAAATGACCAGTTACTTAGTGGGTATTCTAACTTGTCTGAATTTTCTGACACTCAGAGCCTGACGTACTAAGCAAAGTGCTGCAGTTCTGGGGTAAAGCATCTGCATCATAGCAAGCAACTATTGGTTTGGAGCTTTTAACCCCTTTAGTACCAGAAAGGTCTCTTAGAGGCAATGCGTTAAAGACCTCTCTAGAATTCAAGGGGTTAAAGCCCAATTTAAATCAATGGGAATTTTTGAAAGTGTATGTCCAAAAAGGTTGCAATTCGTACTATAATTTTGAATTGAGTAATAAATAAAACAGCAGTTCATGCATATCACAATGTCTTCCATGCTGTATTTTGTAACACAGAAATAATTATTAGCATAGTCCTAAAAAGCAGTAGCGAATGCAGCTTAGAAGTCATGGCTCAGTGGTTGAGGAGGCCCAATTAGCATATTCATTATTTTCTTGTTCTCAAGGTACTTCACAATTGTTAGTGCCTCCTGCTCCCCTGATGGTTTCCTCTACTGATCCCATTTCAAGCTTTACAACCCCTCTGCATGGGGGTAGGTCAGGAGTCCACTTGAATATTTTGCTAATGCACTAGCCAGTTCTCATTTCTCTCTTACTTGGTTCTTGCACATGTCATTGCTTCTACTGCAGAGGAAAATGTTGATTCCAAGTTACGCTATAGAGGAAAATGTTGATTCCAGGTTACACTGTGCTCAAAACATACCCAGATTGCATGTTTTGGTTAATCGGTTTATATAAAAGATTTTGGTAGCTGAGAGAAACCAGTTGGCCCATCTAGTCTGTCCATTCTGCTATTGAAAAAGCTTGGATTTTCCTAATCCCCAAAATAGATTTGAGTAAATCATAGACATACTAAAGGCAACTAACAGGAAACAAAATAAAAATATGTTAAAGTTTAGTCTTTTACTAGTTAATCAGTGCTATCCCCACCTATGAAAGTAGCCAGATTATGCATTTAAAGGCTTAAGAGGTCCAGCCTACTTAGAGCTTCTTGTCCCATATCTAGGTTGACTACATATACTTAAGCCAGGAATTATTATAAAACACACACACTGCAGAGTTGCATTGGTTCCTGTGCATTCCTGTAGAATGATGTTTTCATAAGCATAACTGGTTTAAAGGGAAATGCAGTCACCTCCTGCTAGAGCTGAATCTGCCAGTGGTAGCCTCGCTCCTATTGGCTGTGCAGATTTGTGTGCTCTCAGAGCAGCCAGCAGAAATCATCAGCTGCTGCTTTCTTCCCATAACTCTAATGACACAGACAGGGGTTTAAAAAGGGTCTTTAATTGATAATAAAATGCAATTTTAAACTTGTCTGGCTCTAAAATTGCTTATAATTAGGCTCAACTTTGTCTTAGTAGTTCTGTTCTGTTATCTTATATTGATCCTTTATAATCTATTGTATTATGTCAAAGTAAGGTTATAAGTTTAACCCCTTAAGGACTACATGACGTACTATGACCAACATGGTCCTTATACCCTTAAGGACCGATGACGGTCATAGTACGTCACATACTTTTTACTTACAACGCTCAACCGGGAGAGCTGTAAGTAAAAATAGGGCCTAAAATTGACCGCTCCAAGACTGGAGCGATCTCTCTTAGGCCCCGAAGTGGCGCGCAGATACACGCAACAGGTCACTTGTACCGGCAAGGATCAAAGCGGTCCTTATGGGACAGAAACGTCCCAGGACCGCTGGTCCTTAAAGGGATAGTAATACTTTGTTTTAACTTTATTTTATTTTGCAGGCATTAAAAAAACATGAAGAATGATATAAGTCTTATCTCTCAAACCTTTATGGTTTATAGACTTGTGCACGGGCAAAATTTTCGGTAAAATTTTAATTCGGACGATTTTTTTTTTTTTCTAATTCGGATGATCCTAATTTCGGACCGGGCCTATTCGATTCGGATGAAATTCTGATCCATTCCGAATTATTCGGCCGAATTTAACATGGGTTAAATTATAGCAGTGCGCCTCCGTGCACGCTGCTATTATTATTTGCAGACAGGGTGTGCATTTAGAGAAAGATCCATCCCAAAAACGGACATTGTCGTACATTGAAAGTCTGTGCATGTCACCTCTACTCTAGCATGGGATGCCAGTCACAATGCAAACGTCGAACATCGAAAACCCATGCCTATCATTCAATTTAGCATGTTCGAACATCGAAACCCCATGCCTGTCCTTCAATATAGCATATGTTCGAACATCGAAACCTCATGCCTGTCATTCAATTTAGCATATGCTCGACATCGAAAACCCATGCCTGTCACATCCTACTCAACATAAGTGGTCGACTCGAACATGGACAAACTACATGTCACATTCTATGTTAGTACATGGGTAAAGATTAAGGTTTCATTTTCTGGTACCAGCCTCCTACCCTACTGTCCCTCTTTAGTACCCAAATTCCTCTCTCTCATTTTCCTATCCTGATTTCCCCTCATATCAGATAACTCTATGTGTATATACATTGTAGAGTTTCATACTACATCAAGAATAAACATCAATGATTGTAATGTGATAGATGTAATGTGTTAAAGAGAAAAATTGAGACATTCTGTTGTGAACAAACTGCAACACAGGAGAGAAATAAAAAAAAATGCTTGACATCTATACTGAAGAGGGGTCCACAGCATTGTCTTAGTATAGCAATATCACCGTTTTCCGTGAGTGTGCAATACAGGGTTCTACGGTAATTGCTGGGCATTTCCCAATGTCATAATCAGGGGATGATGGGAGTTGTATTCTAACTACTGTTAGGAAACACATAAGTGATGCACATTCATCTCCCACCTAGAAATTATTTACACACGAGGCAACTCCCCCAAGTAATACCTAGCCCCTTTCCAAGTGAAAGGACTTCCAGAAAGGCTTCAGATCTCTTAGTGACTCACCTGTTATTGCCAGTCAGCGGGACCCGGAGAGTAGGAGGGGGTGATGCTATGGCTGCACGGCACGGTGCTCTTAGTTGGTCACTTGTCGCAATGTTGAAGCTCAGCCCGGCCAGCACCTTCTGGGTGGAGACACCTCACAGCAATCCTGTTCAGGACACATCATGCACTGTTGTGCACTCATACTAGGGATCCCAAATGTTTAGACTCATTTTGTACAGGGGGCACCCTCCTGTATTTGTAAAACCTCTCTAGCAAATCTGGGACGGTAGACCTATTTACTCAAGTCTTGACTTAGGTGGGCGGTAAACAATACAAAATAGGCATAATGTTTCACTATCACATAATTCACGTCACTGAAGCAGCCAGCAGGCATCGCCACTGAGTGAGCATAGGGCTGCCCGGCTGCTGACAGTCACACTGATGGGACACCCTGCAACACAGAAATGGGGGAAGAGCACAAAATAAACATGCTATGGGACGGCAAATTGCCGCCCCTGTCAAAGTGCCGCCTGGGTCCATGGACCCACTGGGACCCATGTAAGGGCCGGCCCTGTATTCGAACAAATATCTAATATTTTTTTATATTTTGCACAGTAACAAATGTTACTTGCTCTTGCAGTGGCAATAACTGGAACTAATGCTGGCTGCCTACCTATGCCTAGCCTAATGCTACCTGCCTGCCTACACAACAACTGTACACTCTCTAATCTCTTCTCTCTCTGAGCTCCAACAACCCAATGAGGAAATGCAGGCTGTCTGTCTGTGTGACTGTGTCATTAGTCCAACCCCCATCGTGAAACGAAGAAGGCTATTCGAATACAGACAAAAGAGGGAAGTAGTGCATGAAACGGAGAATGGAATTGGACTAGAGACATGGAGGGAAAATTATGGAGGGAAAGTAATTGAGCGCGCACAGGAAGTACAAAAAAGTCCTGGTCAAAAGTAGTCAAAACTTTTGGAAATGTGTCGATTGCCGAAACTTCCGAAAGTTTCGACGAATTTCGGACCTGGGCTGTTCGGAGTTGGATCATTTTTTCCGAATGACCCTTGAGTTTCGGATTGGCCGAATGTCTCCGAATGAGCCCATTTTCGATGAAATCCGAATGTCTCCGAATGAATTCGCACATGTCTAATGGTTTATGAGATATTCACAAGCAAAGTTTCCTCTCCCCGCCTCTTTTACCTAGTGTAAGCCATCTTTTCTCAGATGTGAATCTGGTTGTATGACCAGACAGATAACAGAAGGGGACAATTTTCTTTGTATGAAAACAACGAAAGCCCTTCCCCCCTTGACAAGTTTTTCAGCTTTTTCCCTTATCTTAATTGAAGATTGTCCCTCTCTGCAGTCTACCTGCGCACCTCCTTTCTGATCTGGTTGAACAGGGGGGGGATACTTTGTTTGTGAATATCTCTTAAACCATAAAGGTTTGAGAGATAAGACTTATATCATTCTTCATGTTTTTTTAATGCCTACAAAATAAAATAAAGTTAAAACGAAGTATTACAATCCCTTTAAGGTGTTAAGGGCACTTTCATATGGACAGTTTTGTAGTACTACTTTTTTTGTGGCATGACATTTTTACAGTAGCTTAAAGTGTTGCTGAAATTTAGTGCTGTAGTATCCTATTCTCTATAAACAGAAGTGATACATTTGCAGATAAAACACAGCTACTTGTGATAGTTGTACAATTCCAGTGCAATGATAGTTGCACAATTTCAATGCAGTTTCATTGAACTCCATACTACATATTTGTAGATGCATCATCTCCCTCTCTGAGGAAAGTTGCAGCATGCCGAGTCTCTCTGCAACAATCTCAGAGCAAGTTGCTTGTGAGAAATGTCCCACAGGACACAATGGAGGTTATTCACTAAGGCGTGATAAAAAGGTGATGACTTCTCCAGTGATATCACTTCTCCAATTCCTACGTTACTCTATGGAGCCAATTCACTAACATTTCTTGCATTTTGGTAGGGCTGCAACAACGAATCGATAAAATCGATAAAAATCGATAATGAGAATCGTTGCCAACGATTCTCATTATCGATTCGTTGTGCAGCGATTCGTTGCGCCGCCCAGCAGCCCCACAGCCGCCGGATGCTGTCTTCTTACTTCCCGCATTGATGACATCCGGTGCGCAATGCCAAACGCGGAGACGCCGCGTGGAGTTTGCAGGTATTTTCTTCCTCTGTTCTGAGGCCAGTTTAAAACTGGCGCCCAGACTGAGGAAGAAAACCGCTGCACGTGGCGTCTCCGCGTTTGGCGTGGTTGCGCACCGGATGTCATCAATGCGGGAAAGTGAAAAAGAGGTACGGGGGAGAGACATACAAGGGGGAGAGAAAGAGAGAGGCACAAGGGGGAGAGAGAGAAAGTGAGAGGCACAAGGGGGGGAGAGAGAGAAGTACAAGGGGAAGAAAGAGAGGTACAAGGGGGGAGAGAGAGAGGTACAAGGGGGGAGAGAAGTACAAGGGGGGAGAAATAGAGGCGCAAGGGGGGGAAAGAGGTGCATAGACCCCATGGTGAAATAATAACAATGACACATGTTAATGTGTAAAGTTTTTTATTCTGCTGTTTGTTTTTAACACTGTTTGTTCATTTAATCAGTTTAAATAATGAAAAATTAGCATATTGGTTTTTTTTATCCGATTAATCGATTAATCGAAAAAATAATCGGCCAACTAATCGATTATCAAAATAATCGTTAGTTGCAGCCCTACATTTTGGAGATCTTCGTGCATAGGCTCCATAGAGGGAGCTTGTTGATCATGCCTTTGTACACAACCCCCAATGATTTATAACGCATGTATTTTTTCATGTCTACTGTATCTGCAACAGTCACCCATGTGACAGGGCTCTAAGACTTAACCCCTATGATGCTTTGCAATGTGCTAGAGCACATTCAGGGGAGGGCTGGCAACTTGTGCCCCAGGGGGCAAATACATTGAAGTGGCCCATTTCTATTATCGTTCGAGCCCACTGTTCCAGCCCAACCCTTTTTGTTAATTTTAAAATTGGCATTAATGTTGTGACTTATGTCAAGTGATACCACAGAGCTTACAGTTGAAATGGGGCTACACTAGTGCACTACCTCAAGCCTACAGTTTAAGTAAAGCTTACCTAGTGATACTATAGTGCTTACAAGGGAAATGGTTTATGTTACTAGTTTAGCTCCATTCGGATTGTACCTCTGTGGTATCACTAGTGTAGCTCCATTTACAGCAGCAATCGGGAGATTTAGTGAGGTGCAGTGGCCCACCAGCCCAGACATATGACCAGCCCAGGGGGCAATTTCCCCCCTGCCCCTCAGGCCAGCCCTCCCCTGAGCACATTTGAGCATTCAAATGGTTAAAATATAAAATAGGTGTTTTCTAAAATGAATTTAGCACATTCAGATTCCAGTTTGTATCAGGACAAGTGTAATTTGTGTCACATAAATATTAGACTGAAAGCTGGATTTATTTTAGCTGATCGGGACCAATTTGTTGCCATCAGACAGTAATAATTACCCTGTCACTGCGCTTACACTAAAGATATTGTAGAGCGTGGTTGTTTATGTGTAGTAGACTACTTTGTCTCGCCTGTTATGATTACAGTATTATACGCCTTAAGGCATATGTCTACCCGTGTGCATCTCTCACATAACTCTCTAAAGTGCTGCCAGTTACCATGTGACAATACGCCCAGAATGGATCTGAGATGGTATACATCACTCTCCTATTTGCACTTTAGTTGGCATCACAAGACAATGGTGTAAGTGACTGCCAGCTCCTGCAGTTTATCAGAATAAATGAAGAGCCTAGGGCTGGGATGAGTAGCAATGTGAGAGCGTCGGTCGCAGATAGATAACTGTTGCTATAGCGAATGCTATTGTTTCCTTTCCACCTGCTGCCTGCAGAGATCACATCTTCTTAGGTGTCTGTATTTAGTCTGACATTTAAACCTGGCCCAAGGGCTCTTTGGTGCAGTGGATTAGTCACTGTTGGTCAGGCAGAGATGAAGTCATGTCAGGAATTGTGGATTCTTTTCAATATATGATTAATGTTATAATACGGGCATAAAAATAGCATGTATTTTGTACATGAGTTATTACTGTCTCACTGAGCTTTTCTCACACACTGCTCCAGTGCTCACTCATTGGGACTTATTCCTCAAGCTAAAGAGTTGCATTTGGAGCAAGGGGAATGACACTCCCGTTGATGTAAATGGGGATTTTAACCCCTTGATTGCTAGAGCAAAGGCGTAACTAGAAGCCACCGGGCCCTGGTGCAAGAATTGCCATGGGCCCCCCCCGACCACATTGGCCCCCCTCAACTACATTGGCCACCACCACATTGCCCCTTCTACAATGCCCCCATCTTCACATTGCCCCTTCCACAATGCCCCTCATTCTCCACAATGCCCCTTCTAGAGTGCCCCTCATTCTCCACAATGCCCCTACTGACCGCCCCCCTCCTCCTACCTCGAGTCCCTGGTGGTCTAGCGGTGTGTGAAATGACAGATCTGTACCTCATTCTGGAACTCAAGCTCCTGCGCGGGTCTTAGTAATGCAGAGCGCTGGGAGATTATGTCATCTCCTGGCGCTCTGCATTACTAGAGTGCCGGCCGCCAGGAGATCAGCTGTGCTGTGGGTGCGTGGCAAGGGGGTCGCAGGGGGCAGGCGGGCCCCTGAGAGTGACGGGCCCGGTCGCAGGTGCGACCCCTATTGTTATGCCACTGTGCTAGAGAGACTGCCTACAGATCTCTCACATCAGATACATTGGAGGTTGCATTGCTAATTGTAGCCTCCAATAAATTGCCATCAGACAATAATGTTTGGCTAACGGTCACATCGATTGGCCATCTGCCATGCTGCCACTTGTGATATGATTGGCTGGGGAGCTCACAGGGCAGAGAACACAGATGACAGTGCTGTAGCTGGGGGCCACTACAATTCTGACACCTGTGTGAAAGAACCCTTAGTGATTTTACGAACTTTTGTACAATAAGATCTGTAAGGGCCATATGGTAAAAGAAAAGTGAAGGCGTTCTGGGGCAAACCATATGAACTATAGAGGAGAATTAAAAATTCCTGTTGATTTAAATGGGGATTTTAACCTCTTGAATGCTAGAGAGGTCTCCAATGCATGGCATAGCATACAAGGGTTTAAAATCCCCATTTAAATCAATGGGAATTTATGAATGTTTAGTTCTCCCCTAAAGTGCAAATGGTTTTCCCCAGAACTCCTCCACTTTTCTTTTGAACACATTGCCCTAAATTGTAAGCTTTTCTGGGCATGGACCCATCTACCTCTTGCTTTTTGTCCGTTACTAGTGCTCTCTTTATTGTTTGTCACCCACTGCAGTGGAATTTCTGGCACTAAAGGGGTAGTAATGTCTATATTAAACTTTATCTCTGAATTTTCTATAAGGTTTTTATAACATATATCGCTATGTTTAATTACTTACAAATGTATTATTATTCTAACATATTAGTGAGTATGAAGAAAGAGCCTGCAAGTACGATTCACTAGCCACTAATGGCACACGGAAAGTGAAAGTTAGATGTGAATAACGTCAGTCCTGGCATTCAGTATTACAGACACTTGTGCTTATTAATACACTCTGTTGTCTGTTTTGTTTTCCAATGCCAGCTCCTTAATTGCAAAGCATCTGTGGCATACAAGGGTTTAACTTTCTGGTTTTAAAATTAACCCTCTACTCTCCAACAGGACAAAGTCTCTGACAAACCCTTTGAGTGCCAGAGGGGTATCCAATGCATTTCTTTGCAATGCGTTAGATACCCTTCTGGCACTCAGTGGGTTAAACAAACACCTTCTTATGTACTAGTCTTATATTCAGCACTTTGTGTGTCAGAGACATAAGCATTGAACAGTCCTCCATATCAATGTAAGCATAGCATGATAGATATGAACGATTGTCAGAATGGTGTCCAACACACTGGGCCATCCCCAAGATACACACAGGGGTAATACATTTGAAATCTGCATTTAATGTTTTGGCAGGCTGAGGAATCCATTTTCTTTTGTAATACAGACTTCCTATAGGAGGCTTTTGTTTGTTGTGGCTCTACTAAGCAACTAGTCGCCACATGGGGACTTACTGTAGCTAAAGTTGCTTAGATGTGGTAGTTCCGCTTTATGTTCTAGTAAGGTTTGCAGCTGTCTATATATCTGTGGCTGCTGTAATATGCCATTTTATATTATAGACAATTGCATTTTAAATTAGCTTTCCTTTTTTCCCACGAGCATCAACAAGCAGGTCAGGTGATGTTTCTCAATAATTGATGTAATTAGTGATCAGTAGGGTGTACCTGAAACTAGTGTGAGTCTTGTTGCTCTGCTGCTTCTAATTTCCCCTAATCACCTTCAGTGTTCATCAAAGATTAGATGTTGATGGAAAAATAAAGCACATGTGTAGAAAGCCATCTCACAAGTGGAGTCAATAGGTGGGAGGCCAAACCTCCATATTACTATAAGGAGACACTGGTTCCAAACACTATGGAATCTCCTGTAGAACGCAATTGCTAACCTATACCCAACAATTTCATGTGACTTAATGAGAAGACTCAAATTAAAATTGGTTAAGAACTTTATTACAATGTTTGCAATTGAGTAGAACCTACGTTTCTGGTAATATACAGCCACACGCATGCATGGACTAATGCCGACTGGACATAAGTAAGTCAACGTGGCTGATGTACTAAGATAAATTAGAGCAATCCTTCAGTAACCCAACTTCACCATAGTAGTTATTGTGATCATTCCTGATGAAGAGTGGCAATAAGCACCTAAAAAGTTGCATGTTTGTTGCACTTTTCAATAAAATTTAGCAGATACAGGATTATGATCTCCTGTGTCTTTATCTGCTTTGTACAATGTTGTGGTCTATAGGAAACCAAGTGAAGATTCTGCACCAGGTGAGATAAATGTGCAGGTTAGTGCATCCATCTCATCTACCTTTTTCCTGAAATAGTTGTACAGTTTTATGTTCAGAATTAAATATACACACAACACCAGTGTCCAGTTGATAATTGTGAATGATACATATGAATGATGATGTAATTGAAAATTGTTAAGAAATAATTGGCTACAAGATAACCTGGAAATAACCTGTGTCATTTTAAGTTGAAAATAGACTGTGTATAAAGAGAAACATATCCACCAGGTAAAAATAGAATCTTTTCAATAGCAAAGTGTGCAGAGTGTCAGACAGTGTTTGAATTCTGTTACCCTGGTAGACAGGTGTCATGAAAAAGGTTGCTTCGCTTTACTGCCAATGTATTGTAATCACAAAAACTGTTTCAAATCCAGGTTCACCAGACTGATTCAGCTTTGCAGGGTCACATTCTGGTTAAATATAGAAGAGTAATTCTAAATGCTGTTCAACATGGCAGTGCGTGGGCTGAATCAACACTCACTTCAGGGATATATTTGCTGTTTTTGTTTCTAAATGTAGACAAAATAAAAATTTGCATAATGTCTATTCTATGCACATTTGTGCTGTGGAAAGCAAAACATATTTCATGCAAAACTATTGGATAAACTGCCTTTACCCTTGTTGTCTGGTGAACAGTAAACTTATGAGTTCAAATTTACAGTCCAAATACGTAGCTTAACCCTTTGATTGCTAGAGAAGTCTCTAGCACACTATTTTACAGTGCGATGGAGACTTCTCTGGAATTCGAGGGGGAGGGGCTAAAACTATAAATTATAGCATTGTGGTTTCCTATCATTCATTGCTTGCCCTTAGTATGGCAATTGTATTGTGTGACTGCAGGAGCGGATTGCAGTTTCCCTCTAAATCTGATGTGTGACTGTTTTGCATCAAACAGAACAAGGAGTCGACAGGAAAGTAAGGGGTCACTGGGTGCAACGTTTAGCCTCTCAGAGATATCCCAGGAGCCAGTTCTACCTGTTGTTAGGATAACAATGGAAATTCCCTACTAAGGGTCTTATGCAGAGATAAAAGAGCAGCAATTCTGGATAAAATTAACTGTACCATAGGGGGAGGAGTCTAAATTCCCAAATGTCTCATTGATTTAAATGGTGCTTTTAATCCCTTGAATGCTAGAGAGGCCATCAGAACATGCATTGACTGTTTGGGGATGATGAGAGATGTAGCCTCCAACAAATGGGAGCCAAAGGTTGCCTTCCCATGTGTTATAATGCTAAAGATAATGAATTACAAGGACATTCACACACCCCAAGCAACATTGTCCACTGATGAAGAACACACTGGGTTATGCACTAAGGTGTGATATAGAGGTGATAAAGTGGAGATGACTTCTCTAGTGATGTCACTTCTCTAGT
This sequence comes from Rhinophrynus dorsalis, assembly GCA_037306005.1. NCBI lineage: Eukaryota > Metazoa > Chordata > Amphibia > Anura > Rhinophrynidae > Rhinophrynus > Rhinophrynus dorsalis. The sequence goes on from CM074721.1 coordinate 292,636,683, forward strand.
TCCTGTGTTATTCTATGGAGCCAATGCACTAATATTTCCAAAGTTGGAGAGATCTTAGTGCATAGGCTCCATAGAATAATACAGGAACTGCAGCAGTGATATCACTGGAGAAATCATCTCCACTTTATCACCTGCTTATCACTTCTTAGTGCATCTCCCCAATTGTATTCTCTCAATAATAACAGAAGCTGCGAGACTTGCAGTGCTTGGACACAACACACTGTGTTCTGGGTTTTACTACAAGTCCTATATCTGGGAACTAGATTCAGACATTCTGTGCACAATGCTGGACTTATACTTACTGACTGAAGATTGTCCCTCTTTGCATCTTTCCGGTCCCATGACCGGATTCCAGATCTAATGGGAGGTAGACAAAAGGGATGGGAGGGGGATCATTTCCAATTGAATTGCGCTTGAACTGCAAACAAGTAAGTTGTGAAATGTAGCGCTATGTATTAAAAACATATAAAGAAGACTCGAACTTCAAGTTTATGTCAAGTATTACTATCCCTTTAATATTAAACAACAAACAGTAAATGCAGCAGAGTTATATAGTGGAGTGATCATACAGTTTTATATAGTACTGACACACAACTGCCCATGTAATTAGAAGAACATTGGGGGTTATGTACTAAGGCTTGATAAAGAGGTGATAAAGTGGAGAAGACTTCTCCAGTGATATCACTTCTCCAGTTCCTGTGTTATTCTATGGAGCATATGCAGTAAAATTGTCCAGCCTTGGAGATCTTAGTGCATAGACTCCATAGAATAACACAGGAACTGGAGAAATCATACAATATCAGTGGAGAAGTTATCTCCATTTTATCACCTCTTTATCACGCATTAGTGCATAACACCCAGACCTTCTGCCAGTTTAAAATCCCTGAAAGTAACTGCTTCTTTGAATTTAAAGGAATAATAATCTTTTATTTTGACTACATGTTCTGGAAGCGCATAATATGTACAGTCAAATTGCTAATAATAATAACAACAACAACAATAGTAACAACAATAAAAATAATAATAATTAATTATTATTATTATTGTTTTCACCTAGGTTTTACACTTTTTGTCCTTGACAGTGAGCTCCCTCGATCTCCGTTTCCAGAGAGATTTCTGGCTGATAGACCATCAGAGCAGGATGTAATATAATGTTATAATGTCCCTGCAGCACAGACTGCTCAGTGTGTTCTCTATACTACATTGTATTTTTACATTGCATCATTAGACCTAATTCCATGTTCCCTGATAGAAAGCTGTGTGTAAACAAATCCAGTGAAAGGCTTGACATAAAAATGAGGATGAAAAAAGTGTAGGCAGTTTCATTGTACTTATGTACTTGCAGACTATGTAAAGACAAGAACAAGGGCTACAATTTTTGTTAACATATAATGCATCTGAAAGTAAATGCTGATGTGTATTTTTTGTGTATAAATATGTAACGTTTGTGTTGTCTGTCCTCTCTGGACATTCTTGAAAATGAGAGAAATCTCAGTATATTGCTTCTGGTAAAACATTCTAAATAAATATATAAAATAAAATAAGCCCAGTTGCTCAGGAGAATGTGCAACCTAATCTTAAGTGCCTGAGAAACAGACAGATAAAATAAAGTGTTCAAGGTCAAAGTTGCTGACTTTGGATCCCTGACCAGTTTCTTTCAGTTCCACACATAGCATTTGCACTGCTAGTATGGAACCCAATACTTTCCAGTAGCAACAATGCTTATAGTTACAAGGAAGAAGCATTCTATTTTACTATGCTTTTCTTACAATGAAGAAGATGTTGGACAAATTGGTGTTCCCTTACCAGAAAATTGATCCTTTTTCTCTCCAAAATCATTGGGCCTGAACATTCCTAAAGCCAACCTAACAAGTGTATAAGGCTGTGCTCGCCCCCTTACAAACAAGATGATATAATATGGAGGGTGGTGTAAAAGTATAACAATTGTAGTCTAACAACAGCTGAGGGGACCTCTCCAGATCTGCCCAGGGGACAGATTTTGGGAATGTTTACTTGTTCTTCATGGTGAAGTTGGCTTGTCCCCGGATTGCTCCTCTCTGACTTTTTGTATCTGGCCATTGATATCAACTGTGCTTCCATTTTCTTCATTTGTTTGTTAATGCTTTTTGCAATTTGTTTGTACTTTATAAATGAACACTTACAATAATAATATTTGTAATCTGTAAAATGACAGAATGCATTTATATTCAGAGGATGTGCTCATCAGAAATTGATAGTCTGGTTATAACTTGTAAAACTTAGCAGTATCACTAGTTAACCTTTTTAATGCAAGAGGGATGTCCAATGCTTTTTGCTCATACCTAGGAATCTTCTTGTAGTAGGCCTTTCATAGTTCTGGGGTGAGTGGGACTGTCCAAATTATGCAAAGTGTGTCATAACATTGGCAGGGCTTAATTTGGTTTGGACTGGATTGGGAAGGGGGAAGGTGGGGTTTGTGTGTAAAGTGGGCAGGAATTAGGTGGAATATGACATTGAGTAGGCAGAACAGGTAGGAAGTGAGTGTGTGTGTTGGGGCTGGATGATCAGATAGCTCACAAGGGGCTGGATTCAAATGCAGGAGATAAATGTTACCTCCTGTATTATAAAACATTTTCCTGTTGGTCTATGGGGAAACCTGGAGATAAAAGCAGAGATAAAATTAGCACCTGTTTTTGAATCCAGCCCCTAGCTGGATAATCCAACTCTGTCCCCGGAGACCAGTTAATTAACTTTGGAAACAGAAGTCTCCAGGCAGATATGGAGAGTTTCAAGATATGAGACTTGCCGTCTGGAAATCAAAAGGTTAAATTATGCAATACATAGTCTTTTCTGTCTGAATGTTCTGAAAAAATTTACAGATTGTCCCTCATTACCCTTTTTTAGGAGAACACTGTGAGGTGAGTTCCCGATCTGGACGTTGTGTTCCGGGTGTCTGCAAGAACGGAGGGACCTGCATTAACCTTCTTATTGGTGGGTTCAAGTGTGAGTGTCCTCCTGGGGAATATGAACGACCTTACTGTGAAATGACCACAAGGAGCTTCCCACCACAGTCCTTCGTTACTTTCAAGGGATTACGCCAGCGCTTCCATTTCACTGTCTCCCTCATGTAAGTATGGACAATAGCATAAAGCCAATATCAGGAATTAAAGGATTAATATTTTTTTATAAACGTCTATTATTTTAACAGTATATACACATATATTTTTCAGCATAACATTTTTTAGGCACTACAACCTAGGAGTAAGTGCCTCTTAATTTGTTTAACTCATTAACTTTGTTTAACAGATTAATTATCTAGGTAGGGATCCTTCATACAGCAGTAAGGTATATCTTACATAAACAGTAAATCTATATAAATGACTGCTGTTTGAAGGAACCTACATACAGAGCCACTTTCTCTTAGGGCACAGTTTCCCTTAAAGGGATAGTAATGTTTCTGAAAAACAGCAGCTCCAATTAATCTTCATAGTATTTGGGCCAGAGTCAGAGTTGTAGTTCAAGAGTAATTGAATGACAAAGTATCCCCCTTCTGCCCCTTTTATCTAGTATAAGCCTCCTCCCATTACATGTGGATTCTGGTCCTGGGACCACACAGGTCACAGCAAGGGACAGTCTTCTTACTGTGAGCATAAGGAAAACACTGCCCCCCTTGACAGGTTTTTCAGGTTTTTCCCTTATGCTCACTGAAGATTGTCCCTCTCTGTGATCCATCCGGACAGGCTTGCTGCTCTGAGGTGAGCAGTGTTACATCAGTAAAAGGGGAGGGAGGAGGATACTTTATCATTCAATTACTCTTGAACTACAACTTTAACAGTATTGAAATCACACTCTCCATGGCCCAAATACTATGAAGATTAATTGGAGCTGCTTTTAATGTGAAACATTACTATCCCTTTAAACTATGATCAGCTCTTTCAGTTTTTCTTTCTTCCACTTTCACTGATCTGAGCTTCCTCTACCTGAATCCTGTAGAAGGAGAGTTTGAGGTTATGAACAATTAAAGTGCAGCAATTCTGGAGCAAATCAACTGGACCATAGGAGTAAATAAAGTATCCATCAATTTTAATCTGCCTTTTAACCCCTTAAATGTTAGAGAGGTCTTGAACACATTGTAAAGAAGGCATTGGGCACTTTTCTAGGATTCAAAGGGTTAAGCCTTCGAGTGCCAGAGGGATACACAGTGCATTTATTTGCAATGCGTTGCGTACCCCTCTGGCACTCAAAAGGTTAAACTCCACATTTATCATTTTTCTTTCTCTCATTATTCATTTATAAAATGTCAACCAGTTCTGCAGCGCTGTAAAAAGAGTTAAACAAAGTAATATAACAATGTGCAGTGGGATATATTATATAAGGATGTTTACAATCAAGTAAAAGGCATTGGAAACAGATGGGTAAGATTCCCCGGTTCACTAGAGTAATTGAGGGAGTGACACAAAAGGTATAAGTGCTGATGAGTGGTCCAGCCACAGATTGGGACACAATAGGGAGGGTAAAGTGAGAAAGGCTATCAGGAACTGTAGGCCTGCACATTCAGCTGATAGGAATTCTGAGGAGTGAGAGTGGAATAGTGTGACTGGGTTGCAGTAGGGCAAGTAAGTCAGCCTGTCTCAAGACTAAAGTAAGTGTTCGATGAGGGCGAGAAACAAAGCATTGTGGAGGCAGTATATGTTATAGACTTCCCTGACGCCCCCAAAGGAAAAGTCTAGGGGCTAGGAGAGAGAGATCCAAGGCATAGAGTTCCATAGGTTGGGATCAACCCTAGAAATTTCTTGTAGAAGGGAATGAGGGATGGTAATTAGAAAAGAGAAGAGTTGGAGGTCATGATCAGACCAAACAGAATGGTTGGAAATGTATCCTGAAACAAGGGTAGACATCTAGAGAGGTGTCGTGTTGAGAAAGGGGTAGTGCTAGAAAGCTCTCCAATTCCCATCTGTGGAACCATCTTTTCAGGTTGGAGAGATCTTATGCAAATGCTAGCTTCACATAGATAAGATGATATTTATGATAGCCTAAATACTTTGCAAGTTGTTTGTATATAGAAGGAGCATATGAGGTTTCTACAGCTTTGTACCTGATGAAGAACTTGTAAGTTGCTCCATGAAAATATATCACCACTTGCTGTAGGCCTGCATTTGTCCAAGATGGTGTAAAGTAAGTTTATGCAAAGAACTGCTTTTTTGTGACTTACATATAGAAAACTATTTACAATTTTCCACATTTTTAGCAAAAAGGAGCAATTCTGGAGAAAACCAACTACACCAAAAGGGACAAATAAAAATTCTCAAATTTCCTGTTGATTTGGGGCAGAATTTAGCATTGACAGGTACTTTTGGGTATTTCCCTGCATTGTGTGTGTAGGGCAGAGGAATCCAATAAAAACATGGTATAAATGCCTCCATTCTGGTGATACACACACTGATATGCATATAGCAATCTGAAGCTGGCAGATGGAAGTAGAGGATCTTTCTTTCACTAGCTCAATGATGAATCAGCAAATGGCTTATGAGTAGGGAAATCCTCTGATTTCCTTGTGTATTGAGCCATTCACCGCTTCAAGAATTCTCCTCTTACATGAGCCTTTTAACCCCTGGAATTCTAGAGGCATATCTATCTCATTGTGACACCAGGAGGGAGATTCACTAAGCGGTGTTAAAGAAGTGATAACCTGGAGATGACTTCTCCTGTTTATCACTTCTCCAGTTTCTATGTTATTGTGCCTTAGTGAATAGGCTCCATACAATAACATAGGAATTGGAGAAGTGATATCACTGGAGAAGTCATCTCCACTTTATCACACCTTAGTGAATCTCCCCCAATGAGTTGGAGGCCTCTTTAGCATCCAGATTAAAAACCCTATTTAACTCCTTGGATTCTAGAGACATCTTCAACAAATTGTAAAGCAATGCACTGGAGACTTATCATGAATCCAAGAGGTTACAAAATGGGTAGTGTCCTTTCTCCATTATGGGGCAGTTGTTTTGCCCTAGAATTGCTCCTCTTTTTTGCACATACAGCCCATTTTCTGGTTATGTTTCCATGCTGCTCTGTGCAGTTAGTGGTCTTTATACTGTGTACATAGTGACAGTAATGTAGCCTCTGCAGTCCTGTGTTATATAAATACAGCCGCCTCTTTGATTTAATATTTGTTTGACAGGAAGTGTGTCTCATGTTATATAATGGCAGAAGTTCTGCATATTCCTCAAAACTTGAACTAAAGAATCCACCTTAAAATAATGATCTCTGTTATTAGTTTTAACTTGTTATAATAATAAATCCAGCTCACATTTACTAAAAAGGACATGTAGTCTGCGGCCTGTTATGAAAACAACTTGGAGTTTAGAACGTTAATATTTTAAGAGCAGGGGGTGGACAAATATATAATAAACTTACAGTAGTAGCCGGACTGGCTTTTAGGAGCCAATTAAGGGCCTTATTCACAAGAGAAAAGACAAGCAATTCTGGAGCAAACCAGCTTTGCTGAAGGGGAGAAATAAGACTTCCCATTGATTTACAGTGTTGTTAACCCCTTGAATGCTAGAGAGGCCTCCAACATATTGCTTCTCCAATATTCAAGGGATTAAAAAAAAAATATAGTACATTATATATATTAATATATACAGGGCTCAAAATTTCCACTTGCCACTACCCAATTTTGCCCTGGCGAGTAGAAATTCAGCCCTGGTTGGTATGTTATGGCTTGCAGTGGTGAGTAACTTTTCAGGTCTGGCTAATAGCAAAGGACTTCACATTTTAAGCCCTGTATAAATATATATAAATGTATGTATAATGTTGGGACTATTATATGTGGACACTATTTCCTGCCATGCACTCAATACTTTGAATTTGCAATGATAACGTCATTTTCATTTAACTTTTTGTTAAATCTATTGGTGAAAAATGATACAATTTGAGTAAAAATGATGATGAATGTCTCATTGAAACTAATTCTTCTATGTAGGTTTTTTTGTCTTTTCATGGAATGCCTTTTGACCTTAGACACAGTGAGTATATGTGAAGAATGTGATGTTCTTTGTGTTGCAGGTTTGCCACCAGGGAGAGGAATGCTCTTCTTCTGTACAATGGGAGGTTTAATGAAAAACATGACTTTATTGCTCTCGAGATCATCGAAGAGCAGATCCAGCTAACTTTCTCAGCAGGTAAGTTAATCATCCACCTTTTGGTGGCCTTATGGTAACATCAAGCACAAACCTACAGACTGCCACATTTCACTCTTTTTTCAGCGCGTAGATTGCCATGTTTCTTTTTGCTATTAAATCTGTAAAAAAGAGCAATATCAAAATCTAAAAGCAGAGTTTAATTTTCACATTAAAAGCACGTATTGATTGCACTTACAGACTACTTGCAGTCCACTCGCATTTCGCCCTTCCAGGGTACACCATCCTGATCCACTCGCTCCACTAATGACTAGAGGCGTTTAGCGGACCTCCTCCTCCTCCAGCCCGTCTTACTGCTGTCGGCTACCGCCCCCGGTGCTCGCTCTCCCTCAGCTTACAGTGTGTATGTTCTCTCCAGAGATGACACACAAGATCCCCGTTCAGCATATAAATATTGGAGTAGCAGGACGGGTGTATCAAGATAGAAGGTTGAAACTGGCGTCTGCTGTCTGTCTAAACAAAGATCACCCCACGTGTATTGTGGGACAGTCTGCCCACTTCCTCAAGGGTACAAACGTGGGACACTCTGTACGTGACTGGCCAGGGGAAATGTGTCCCTGAAAAGTTGGGTAGTAAGCACTATAGGGTACAGATAAGAAATCCACACGGCCCACTGATTTAAATGGGTGGTTTAACCCTATGAATGCTTTAAATGCTCTCCAGCACATTGTGAAGAAATGACTTGGAGGGGTATCTAGCAGTCATGGAGATAAAAGCCCCATTTAACCCGCTGAATGCTAGAGAGGTGTGCAATGCCTTACGTACCCCTCTGGCACTCAAAGGTTTAAATCAACTTGATTTAATATTTGACCCCAGTGGTGCTCTTGGTTTGCTCCAGAATTTCTTCAGTTCCTATTTGTACGTCAGTCTCCGAAATGTCGGCGTTTAACCCTTTGAGTGCCAGAGAGGTATCCAACACATTGATCTGCAATGCGTTGGATACCACTCTGGCACACAAAGGGTTAACCATTATAGGCTGACCTGCCCAATCACTATGAGATAACACAGCTGTCGGTTTCTCTGTTGCTTTTGTGAATTTACTCTTTAATACCTCTGGTCCTTAAAGAATTTATCCGGGGATTTTATCAAAAGTCCTCCATTCCTTGCTATACTGCATACTTGTGCACTAATGGTGTTTCCTGTACACTGTAGTTTTCTTACACCCTGTGTGGAACACAGGAACCATGGTGGGGGTCCCTTCCTTCAGGAGGATCCTTTACCCCATGGTTCCTGTGTTCTACATGAACTAAGAGAAGAGGATTTATCAGTAAATATACAAAACTCTCCTTAAAGGGATAGAATACTTCATTATTATTATGTTGTAGCCCTTAAAATTCTGAATTCAACGATGCCAGCGGCATCTCTCAAACCTTTATGGTTTGAGAGATATCCGCTTTCAAAGTTCCCTCTTTTTGCCTTTCCCCTGACGTCAGCGTTCTAGCTGAGAGCAGGGGAATCCTCTCAGTGAGTAAGCGGCGGCTCTGCAGGAGTCCTGAGATCGCGTTATAGAAACAGAAATCCTTCACTAAAATTGCGTTCTACTTGTGCTTGGTTTGCAAGCACATTTTAATGAAGGATTTCTGTTTCTATAACAAGATCTCAGCACTGCTGCAGAGCCGCCGCCGGTCCCGGGACCGGATTCCCCTTCTCTCAGCTAGAACGCTGACATCAGGGGAAAGACAAAAAGAGGGAACTTTGAATGCGGATGCCGCTGGTATTGTTGAATTCAGAATTTTAAGGGCTACAACATGGGGGATAGTAATACTGAAGTATTACTATCCCTTTAAAATGTTTTCCCTTAAAAACAAGTAATACCAAGGGTGCAACAATTACCAGAGTACGTAAAAGGAAATCTCATATTTGCACTAATATTCTATGGCTAGGTATAAACATGGTGAAATTAACATAGGATCTTTAACACTGTGCTATTATTGCCAGTGAATAGAACAAGGGATTCCCTTTCAGGCTGTTCATATTGGTGATTTTTCTACCCGTGGACGCTGCATTTGACTGCCACTCTCCTGTGTCCATGTGCTGATGTTCAGTAGAGCTGGTATGCACCGAATCCTATGGGGCTGCAATGCAAATCACTCACACTGACTGGCTACATTGGAGCTTGAGATTTTCATTGCAACCTCCAGCGTATGACTGATCCATGTATGTGGCCTGGACATCAGTCACACTTTCACCATGACCCATAGCAACGGATTTACCAGGGAATACAAAACATCATAGGTACTAAGTAACTGGTGGTTTGAATTGACCTATATAACAACTCTGTTTCAATAGCCAGTATGAACATAGCCTAAGGAAAACATCCTGTCCATTATACTAGTCATCACAGGAAGACCTCCTAAAGTATCTCTCCCTGAAATCAGAGCTATCTGTCACTTCTCTGCCCCCAAGAATTTTGCCCAGCAGTGCATGTTGTGCAGTGTTTGAAAGCTCTGCTTCAGAACAGGCTTTTGAATACTGTGGTCTTTCAACACCACCTCAACCACAATTTTCATTATGTACAAGCTCAGTTGACAGAGTTTTTTCATAGCAGTTTCCACAGATTTAATACATTAAAACTAGGGGGGGTCTGTAACTCATAAAGTTAAATTCAAGATGTGTCTCTAATTTACAATATGGTCTATGACTGTTAACACCCATCATATCCTTTGAGTGCCAGAGAGGTAACCGATGCATTGCAACACAATGCATTAGATACCTCTCTGGCATAGAAAGGATTAAAAGTGATACATTTCAAAAAATAAATGAGTAGGGATTCTGGAACAAAACAACTGCAACAAAGGGGACAAATTTAACTCCCCATTGATTTAAATAGGGCTTTTAATTCTTTGAATGCTAGTGAGGTCTCAAACGTATTGCTTCACAATGAGGTTAAAGATGTTAAATGTCAGTGGGAGTTTGGGGATATTTATCTAGCCCCTATAGTTCTATTGGTATGCTCCAGAACTGCACCTCTTTAGCCTGATGATTACAAAGTGTTAGTTTTCAGCTGTGCTGCTTTTTTTTAACCCTTTGAGTGCCAAGGGGTACGCACCGCATTGCAAAGCAATGCGTGCGTACCCCTTGGCACTCAAAGATTTAAACAAATTTAGATTTGTTAGAGCAAATTGTATTGGTTTAGTTTGAAAGCACTGTACACACTGTCGTTGAGCTTTTTTAATTTCATAAAAAAACACCTTTGTAGAGCTGTATTCCACAAGACATACGGCAACAAATTCTACCAGTCCTTCATGCAATATAAAGTCTCCTAGGGAATCTGCCTGTCCACTGGTGCTTAGCTGCCTCTTAGTAAGAACCATTGGCAAACCGGTCCTGATGTACATATAAAAAAAAAAAAAAAAAAAAAAAGGTGTATATGCTCTAAGTGCAGACTGCCTCAGTATAATGACCACCACCATTGATAACACCTTCCAGTGTGCTATATCACACTACTCACATTTGGAGGAGGCATACACCAGCCTCGTAGTTTATAGGCCTCCACTGAATAACCCTCAGTGCGGGTATCGCAACAAATCTCAAATCTTTCCGAAAAACTTCATCTTCACCTCCAGGCTTCTTTCAACCACTGAATCTGCATCAGTCCTTGACTCCCACCCTTCAGGGATCTTCAAACGTCTCTGTCATCCCTGTAAGTGGTGAAACTTATCTACTGCTACCAGTATGGTCTTATAGGCTATATCTACCTAGAGGATTTTTGGACCTTGTGATATATGGTGAAACCTTTTCCTTGAGGAAAATATCCTTCTATCAATAATGTATAGAACTATTAATATATTCTGTTAGACTGCGTCTTGAAGGATTAAATTCTTTGATTGACAGAGGTGGAGAGAGTCTTGAAGACAGTTTCGTAGAGAAGATTTAATTCATTACAGGAAGACATGTTCTTACATGATCTTACAGGAAGCTTGATGTTTAACAGCATATTGTTACTGCGTTTCATGATGTTCTTTTGGTATAGCAGATAGCATGGTGGTCAGCTGTCAAGTTCTGCCTCTCTTAACCTAGCAGGCCTAATGACTGAATATTTATACCTCCAAGAGTCGTTGCACATGGTCATGGTCAATAGTACCTCATAAGAATAGAATATCCATTATGTCAGCAGTTTGCATGTGTTCATACATGGATATTATACAATGTGGGCCTTACTGCATCATGAATATATAATTTATCAAAATTATCCACATACTATGCTTATATATACATTTCGATTGATTGGAACAGATGCTAAGCTATGAAGTCACTAGAGTGCTGTGGCCTGGATGCCCTTGGCTATTCTCAACTTAACCTTGAGAGCTAGATTATTACTGCTGACAGTATATCACAAATGGTCATTATTAATATAATTTAAGCATTTTAGATTTAACATATTCCATTGAAGAATATATTTAATAAAAAAATATATAGAAATATATAAAAGACAATTGAGCAATTAGCAGTACAAATCGTAATAACAATATTTGATGAACATATAATGGAATACTCTATATGCCCAAAATACTCTATACCCTATGCGTTTCTTAGCTAATGCTACTTCTTCAAGGGACTATCTATCTATTTTTATTTGCCTCACAGTATATTTACACTAACACTGTTCCATCTTAACCCCTGAGTTGCTAAAGAGAACTCCAAGCATTTTGAAGCAATTCGTTGGAGACTTCTCTATCGACCAAGGGGTTGATTTACTTTTTTTGACCCTTATTTAAAATTTTAACCATAATGTGTAGCCCTTTGGTGGACTTGAGGGCCACATATCTAGCACTTTAGGTAAATCTAGTTGTCCATCATTGGCTTATTGGTAGGTTAAGGCTCCTTTGAAAACAGGGATGACTCCAATGCTTACTGGGCTATGTTGCCTTTCACACTGGTGACAATTGCCTCACATAAAAAGACCAAAGTCCAGCAAGCCATATCTTTACTGCGCTCATGCAGGAACACAGTAAAGATGCAGCAGGGAAGATTTGCATTGTGGGCATCAGCCAATAAGATTAATATGAAAATACACTCTTCTCAGGAGGAGTAAGACATGCACAGATATGGACTAGGGTGGTGGCGGAGGTGTATTAAACATAAAAGTGCACACCACCAAAGACAATTATATTTAAAAAGATTATGCTACTTTCTAGCACTGGGGTAAGGCAACCTTTGGCACCCCAGCTGTTGAGGACCACAGCTCCAGTCATCCCCAACTAGTAGTTAGCTGGTTTGCGAATGATGGGAGTTGTGGTCTCTAATAGCAGGGTGTCAGAGGTTTCCTACCAGTGTTCTAGCATAAAAACATTAGGACTAATTCAGAAGTACAGGGCAGCTAAGCATACAGGGTGACCACATTTCTTTTCTTCCATTCAGGGGCCCGGCCAAGATGAGAGTGGTAGACAACTTAAAGAGATAGTAATGTTTCACAATAAAAGCAGTTCCAATTAATCTTCATAGTATTTGGGCCATAGAGAGTGTTATTTCAATACTGTCAGACTAGCAGTTCAAGAGTAATTGAATGATAAAGTATCCCCCCTCCCAGCAAGACTGTCCGGATGGATCTCAAAGAGGGACAATCCTCAATTAGCATAAGGGAAAAACCTGAAAAACCTGTCGAGGGGCAGGGTTTTCATTGTTCTCACAGTAAGAAGACTGTCCCTTGCTGTGAGCTGCCCGGTCAAGAGACCAGATTCCACATCTGAAGGGAGGCGGCTTACACGTAAAAGGGGCAGGAGGAGGAAACTTTATAATTCAATCACTCTTGAACTACAACTCTGATAGTATTGAAATAACACTCTCCATGGGCCAAATACTATAAAGATTAATTGGAGCTGCTGTTTTTGTGAAACATTACTATCCCTTTAACCTTGTCTCTAGTGTGTTATGATGTGCTGGTTCACTGGAATCAGGGCACAACCTGTTGTTTCTCAGGACCACCACAGAGTTCAAAACACTAGTGCCGGGCAACCTGAGACTCTTGAGCTGATAGGAATTGTACTCCTTTACAGCTGGAGGGCCTCAGGTTCCCCACTCCTGTACTAGAGGAGAAACTGCCCATAGACTACTTTGATAGAAACTGATCTATGTTCTGGGCTCCAAGAAAATGCATACCAAGCTCCAAGCATTCGCATACCCATATTCTACAAAAAATGACAATGTTTGTGTCAGGGGCTAGGGATTCGTCCTCCTGCTAGTATTTACAACTCTGCAGGGAGGCATCAATTTGTATCACATCCATTACTTTCTAAAAGAGCAGCCAATGGGATTTTCTCCCTCTATTTAGAACTCTGATGTCCTCAGTCTGGGACTGTGTATTGTTCTGAAATGGGGTTGTACATGTATGTAAAATACAAGAAACTTCTGGACAATCTGGTACATATGGTCCCCCTATAGGAATATAACCCTCTGAGTGCCAGAAGGGTTCGGTACTCATTGCAAAGCAATGCGTTCCGTACCTCTCTGGCACACAAAGGGTTAATTTAGATACATGTTGCATATTTTCAAACATAGCTGATAAAATAATATTTATGTAGTCTGCCTGTCTGTACTTCTGTCTCACTCTCTGTCATCATGGGATTATTAATGGGGCAGGGTTTGTGTAATACTTTTGTTGATCCTTCATGTAGAGTAATGGAGAAAACTCTCTCTCGCGCCGGCATTATGGGAACTTTCTCATTATTACTTGATTAAACTGTCTCTTATAAGCTTGCATATATTTATATAACCAGCCTTCTTGATTTGTTTTTGACTCTTTTGAGCAATGATTAAATAAGTTTTACTAAAACCATATGTCTACCGCAACGTATGAAGATGCCTTACATCATTTTCTGTTCTACTTTAAAGTCAACATGTACAAGCTTGCATCAGGTTGTGCAAGACCGTGGGCAAAATGTGACACATTTATTTCTCTATTGTTTGTTATAAATGAATTTATTGGCATTTCATTGACTTCAAACGTGCTCTTTGGATTACATGTTGGTGTAATGGGTGTGTGAAAGTCTGCTTTACTGCATTGTTACAGGGTCACACGTTACAACTTCACATTTGGATTCAATGGCTGGCTGTTTGCATAGAAATTTATATACAGTACTTGGAACGGTGTGCTTTAGAAGCTGCATTTATTAACCCTTTCAGTGCCAGAGGGGAACGCATTGCTTTGCAATGCGTTGCGCACCCCTCTGGCACTGAAATGGTTAAGGACCAAGGAGGGGTGTTTCATGCATAATAACACAATGTGTTGCACAACCCTTTGGGCCTTAAAACCCACTGAGTGCTAGAGATGTATCCAATGCATTGCAAACTAATGTGTTTGATACCTCTCTGGCACTCAAAGGGTTATTAAAAGGACCATATCTCCTAAAAACAACTTTTGTGATTCTGAAAGAGCTTTTCAAATCACCTATATTGGTCACTTTTATTTATAAAATTTACCATGGTTTTTAAATTAATTAGAGTCATAGATTATGATAATTAAAGCAGAACTACCACCCCTTTTAAACATGGCCCCAAATAATTACCCATCTGACGACTGCTCAGTAGTGCTAGTCGCCAGAATTATTACCGCATTATCGAGGATTCATCTTGTTCCTGGGACTGACAGCCAGGAAACAGTGCAGACATCTTTCCACAGTGACGTCTGCGCACCCCCATGCTGTCAGTCCCAGCCTGCTGTAGGAGGCGTTGCTAGGAGCCGTTTGGCACCAAAGGGGACTGACAGCGCAGGCACGTAGACATCACTGTGGAAAGATGTCTGTGCTGTTTCCTGGCTGTCAGTCCCAGGAGCAAGATGAATTCTCGATAACGCAGTAATAAATCTGGAGATTAGCGCTATTGAGCAGCTAGTCGCCAGATGGGTAATTATTTGGGGCCATGCTTAAAAGGGGTGGTAGTTCTGCTTTAAGACAAGCCATGCAGGCACCAAGCCCAGATATGATCTCCTCCACAGATACTTAACACTTTCAGTACTAGGAGAAGTGGGAAATGTATTGCTGAGCAGAGTCAGAATGTGTATGTGTGTGTGTGGGGGGGAGGTAATGTAGCACTAAGACAGGAAGTACCACCACTTAATACTTTAATTAGTATAATGAATACATATAAATAACTCAAGTATTATTTTTCTAAATAAAAAATTGCTAAAACAACATATAGATGATTTTTAGATTACATGATCCCTTTAAAGGGTTAAAAATCAAGAAATGGAGGAAGGCCTCACTCACTGATGTGTAAAAGTAGTGATTGGGCCTTGTGTGTAATGGCAAAGTAAAGGAATTCGAGGCCCAACCAACAGCAAGTAGTGGGCACATTTTTTATTTATTTAAATTAGGCTTTTTACCACTTGAATGCTGGGAAGTTCTTCATCACTTTAAATCAATGGGCATTTTAGACATTTTAATTGCTCCCTACAGTGGAGCTGGTTCCCTTATTTCAGCAATGGGAATAGGAAAACTAGAGTAAATCTGGGAAAACCAACTGTGCCATAGGGGAGAAATAGAAAGTCCTCAGATACACATTTATTTTAACCCACTGAATGCTAGAGAGTTCTCCATTGCATTGCTTTGCACAACATGGGGCACCTCTCTAGCATTCATGAGGATAAAAGTCACATTTCAGTCAGTGTTAAATTGTTTTTGTGTCCAGCAGTTAACTTGGTTTGCTCCAGAATTCTCTAAGTTTTCTTTTGTGCATAAGACTCATTGTCCAATATAATTCCCACAGGAAAGCTGTCCCCTTTCACACAGGTGATTCCAATGCAGAGATGAAAGATGCAATGCTTGGCTATAGCACCTTTAACATGTGTAATTATTGTCTCCCAAATGAACGTACCAAAATGCAGCATGATGTGTCTTTAATACATATATACAGGTGGGCCTGCATTCAGGGATGTAATTACAGGAGGGTGCAGTTATGACAGGGCCTAGCAAACAAGGGGACCAATCGGCCTCAAGGATCAGCAGTTTCGAGTTATCCTCCTGGGAGAATATTTACGTGGTTGAGGGTCTAAAAATTGTTTGCATCAAGGCTTAACAATGACTAGCTTCTCCACTGTTTGTATGGTGGCCTATGGAGCCAAATTCAGACCTTTTAAACAACCGATGCTGGCAAAAGCTCCAGTGAATGGCTGACCCACTTGGACTCAAGCCAATAATTTTTGGCTGATGATAAAATGGCACAGCCCCCAAACACATCACTCCTTTGTTGGGACAGATGGTGGAACAATAGGGAAAGTGAGTTTACAGCACAGGTGACAGTAGCACTAGCAATAACTAGAAACATTAATTTGACATTTTTGCCATAATTTTGTCATTGTTTTATCCTCTGTACTGACATATGTGTTATTGCTTGGTACCTGTAACTTGTATGCAAACTAAAGGATTGGCATAATTTTCTACTTTCCATATCCCATGTGATAATATGTCAATGCTCTCAGAGCAGTGAAACCTATCACAGGAAGGCCAGAGGATATCTATTGCAGTGACCTGTGAAGAGACTGACAACATAGATCATTGTATGTTTTTTCTTTTATAGCAAAACAGACTCCTATTGCTCTGTCAACCGTAAATAAACTGAGGGACTCAAAACAAAACTGCCATGATGGTAAAATGCTTTTATTATTATTATTTATTGCACAACTCCCCCCTCCCTCTATCATAATGCAGTTTTTATGGGTTGAGTGCATTGCAATGCAGAAGGTGCCTTAAATAATGCATGTGAGTGTACGAAATAACTCGGCAATAAAGTGTTATGTGTACTCTTATACATCTATATACTTTTATTGGTTTAGAGGAATTCAGTGGAGAAGATATTTCAAAGAGCAATAATGTCACTTATGTATTTTATGTGTGTGTCTGTGTGTGGGTGTGTCTGTAAATATTATATACAGTAATGGAATTTTCTGAAATAACTTATGGTTCCTATTATCTGTAGAGGATAATGATAATACCTTAATGGTTTCAGGGACTTTTCACACTGGCTACATTAGTGTAGCAGTGTTATCACTGTTTTAATATACCAAAAATAGCTAAAATGCAGGCTGTTTGCCTATTCACAAGGAGGACTAGCATCCCAGGTGAACACAGCTCTTTCTGCCCAAGTTTCCTATCCAGTGCTAAATCTTTCTGTACAGCTCACAGTGTTTATCATTAGATGACAAATAGCTGCTTACAAAGGGAGATCAGGGTGCTTGTTATGAGAGGTGAACCACTTTCTATCAACTCCTATGAAACTGCAACCTTAAAAGTGTTACTTGTCCACAATGCAGTTTTTGCTTTCATCTTAAGCACCTTCCTTGACATGTTTTACTTTCTACAGAAAACCTAGCCTTTATTTACCGCAATTCCTAAGGTTCAGCAAGTGTTTGTTTTGCAATAACTACTGAAATGCTGAACATACAGGTGAGCTATTTGATTTGAACATTCTCTTCAACGCAATGTATTGTGTGCAGTAGAAAACAGTTTTACATATTTTAGTAGAAATCCAGACCCTAACCCAACAATAAGTAGAATAATATTTTCTTTAGTCTTTAGCTACAGAAGACTTGAAATTGCATCTAGAGTATAATAAAATTACATCATGAATTCTCAAGCTTCATTATGATATGGTTAGAAATGCCTGTGACAACAAACAGTATTTGACGGCATTGTCAATTAACCCCCTGGATTCTAAAGATGTTTCCAAAGCATTGCTTTAGAGAAATGCCTGTAGTTCCAAGGAGTTAAGAAAATTACTTATTTTTATTAAATACAGTATATCATACATTTTAATTGTATTAATGTGAACCTGTAACCTTGATTCAAGTTTTTATCTTTGAAAACTTAAAGGGAAACTACAACCCCACATAAAGTTTCCCCCCAAGAATTACCCATCTGGCAACTAGCTGAACAATAGTACTATTCACCAGAAAAATTCCTGCCTTATAGAGAAATCCTACTGCTGCCAAGAGTGACGGCCAGGCAACATCGCTTTAGAAGAATATGTGTGCCTGCGCCTTCAGTCCTTTCCGGTACCTTAAGGTACCAAACAATGCCTCTTAGAGGAGAGTGGGATGGACAACGCTGGCGCGCAGACGTCTGTAAGCAAAGATGTTTGCGCTGTTGCCTGGCCGTCAGTCTCAGCATCAGTAGGATTAGTCTCGGCAGCAATAGGATCTCTCTATGAGGCGAATAGTACTATTGTTCAGCTAGTCACTAGATGGGTAATTTTAGGGGGGAAACTATATGTGAGGTGATCATTCCCCTTTAACTAAACTGCCCATGTGTCATGTTAAGTAAAAGACCAGCAAATGTACAGTTAACATTAATATTCTGTACAATATGCTAATGTATGCTAATTGCGGTACTCGTAGTACAAATGCCATTTCATATGCTAATTAAGCTTTCCAGTGATGTTTCTTATGCTAATTAAGTTATATGCTGCACCAGGATACTTTAATTTTCCCACAAATAAAAGTGTGAATATCTTCACACATCTGCTAGACTTTTGGCTAATATGAAACATAGGCAGTTTTCAAATATGTTAAAAAAAAAAAAAAAAAAAAAAAAAAAAGTGTGCGGTCCACTTTAAAGGGATTGTAATACTTAAAAATTACTTATCCCTATTTTGTAGACTTTAATAAAGAAGAAAAATGCCACCAGCGGCATCTCTCAAACCCTTATGGATTGAGAGATAACCAGTTACAAAGTTCTCCCCTGCCTGACGTCAGCGTTCTAGTTGACAAATTTGGAATCTGGTCCGCAGACCATCCGGCGGCTCTGCAGCAGAGCTGAGATTGTGTTAATGAAAAAGAAATCTTTCACTTAAAAGGTCTTCCACATGTGCTTGCAAACCAAGCACACGTAGAAGACCTTTTTAGTGAAGGATTCATTTTTTATTAATGAGATCTCGGCTCTGCTGCAGCCGCAGGCTGATCCCAGGAGAGGATTTCCCTGGAAGCCAGACTCTTGCAAGGCATATCACAGGGTCTTGTCCCTGTTCTACAAATGGTGTGAGGAACGGGGGATGCAGCTGTGACTTTTTCATCTTCCAGTTTTCTTGTCCTTTCCTCACAAAGGTCTTCAGAAAGGGCTTTGTCTTAGTTCTATTATGTTTTTGATTTCAGCTCTGTCTGTCTCTTTCCAGAGGCATATTAACTCACTGTCTGATGTGCAAACTTTCATCCAAGGCATGGCTCGTGCCTACCCTTTCTTTCAGGATCTCAATCCTGCATGAAAATTGAACCTGGTTCTGGGAGTGCTTCAGAAGGTTCCATATGAGCCTTTGTCTTCAGTTTCCCTGCATCTCCTGACACTCAAGACCACCTTTCTCTTAGCTTTTATCTCAGTTTGGTGGGTGGGTGAACTGCAGGCTTTGTCTTGTAAACCTCTCTTTTTTTCTTGGTCTTTTACCCTGACAAGGTAGTTCTGAAGATGCCTATATAGTTTCTTCCTAAAGTTGTTTCTGAGTTTCACATCAGCTAAGTAAATTTTCTTCCTTCTCTCTATCCAGGTCCAGCCAATAGACTGGGGCAAAAACTTCACTTCTTGAATGTGGCTAAGTGCTTGAAGTACTATGTTCAATGTATGCAGCCTTTCTGCATATATGAATCCCTGTTTGACATCCCTGAGGGTCCACATGAGTGCCTGCTGCATATAAGGTGATGGTGGCTTCCTGGGTCAAGGCTACCATTCATCAGATTATGTTCTCAGGAAGTACCCTGTGTCCTTTCAGGTTATGGTGCATTCCACCGGGTTGGTAGGAGGAACTTGGGCTTATAAGAATCAGGCCTCTGTGGAGCAGTTGGGTATGGTTGCAACGTGGTCATTCTTTCACGTTTGTCAAACACTGATGTGTTAACGTGCTGACTTCAGCTGAAGCTGGCTTTGGACGGAAGGTCCTACATACTGTTGTGCCTGTGTAGGTGTCCTTCCTGATTCCTGTAGGACCAGTACAATGTTGGCTTCTGTTCTTTGGTTTGTAGTGTTTGTCCATTGACACCAGTGCTTCATGTTTACCAGTTCATTCCCTTTAAATCTGGTCTGTGTTGTGAGGGTTTTTCTCTTTCCCTCCCTGGAATCTTGGTGAATGCTTTGGTTCGTGGTTCTTGTTTTCCATATAGTTTAAAAGAGAAAATATCAGGATAGACTAAATGATCTGAACATGTACAGCATGGAGGAGAGAAGAGAGAGAGGGGCTATGACAGAAACATTCAAATACATGTATGATTCAACAAAGTGTAGGATAGAAGTACATTTCAAAGAAGTAAAAATGTTAGTGGCCATAATCTAAAACTAGAGTGACACAGGTTTAAATGTACTGAGAGGGTAGTAGATAAGTGAAATAGTCTACCAGCAGAAGTGGTAGAAGTTAATACAATGACAGAATATAAGCATGCATGGGATAGGCATAAAGCTGTCCTTAACATAAGAAAAGACCAAGGACCAAAAAAGGTTTGAGGTTTTTACAGTAGGAAAATGGGCAGACTCGATGGGCCGAATGGTTCTTATCTGCCGTCAAATTCTATGTTTCTATGAAAATGGGATTTTTATATACTTACCAATATATTATTTTCTCGTTTTACTTGTGGAACTCAGGATTTGACTCCCAGAGAAAACCACTAGTTTGAGTCCTGGGCAGGGGGTCTTGTCGGATTTTCTATTCAGGGGATTTCCTGTTTTGTTCCTCTTCTGTTTCTTGTCTTTATGTTCACTTTTGCCATATGTCAAATTTAACGGGGCGAAGTGGTGCAGGATTAGAGTCTTCACTTCAGAACACGGTTTCTGTGTCACATGGACAACAGAAAAGGAGTTACACAAAAATCCCCTTGTATACTTTCAGTGCTCTCCTCTCCCTTCCCAGCGTCCTCTTTTCTTCTTATATTTAGAGCATGAAAATCTGTATACATCATGTACTAGCAGTTTTCTGTAATATAAATAGTTTTTGAGAAGATAACCTTTATAGATTGGTGGCACTTCATGCTAATTTCTTGCACAGTATACTAATTAGTTCTGTTGGATGCCAAACTTACCATCACTGGACTATCAGAATTGTCCCCAGGGTTTTGGATCTGTCTGGATTAATTCCTAGCATAGTGTGAGGTAATATTGGCCCATCACATGAATGTATTATCATAAAGTGCCACACTGTGCCATCAACAAATAAAGGTTAATTTGTCAAAAATTATTTATATTACAAATGAACGGCAAGGACAATATATAATCATTATCGAATTATTTTGAAAATTAACCATACTTCTGCTTTAAAAGTGGACCTATCGCCTTACAGCTTTTAATCTCATTGAATGTATATATTTAAACTGTCTATACCTTCTACTTTTTTGTCTTTCAATCTCTTTTAACAGTTTTGAAGAGTTTTGGTTTATTCTCTTATGTGTTTGATAAAGCCTGCATAATTAATTACTCACATTTCCAGTAAATCACATCCCTTCACCTTCTTAGGCAACTAGAACATACAAAATTCAACCAGAGAGGTGGAATAAATGAATGGGGAGGAATAATCATTCAAATCCTTTCAAGATGGAGGCTCCCACCGAGAGAAGGATTTAGAAAAGTGAAAGTTCCTCTGCAAGAGCTAATTATTCCTAGGATGTGGTTTAACATACTCTTTGCAGTGACTAGTTGTCGATGATGAGAATTATAGTTCCTAACAGCTGGATGTCTGACAAATAACTACACCTGGATTAAATGTTATATAGAGTTTAGCATCTGGATCATTACATTATACAAATACTGAATGTATATTTTGGTCTCGCTTCTCAGGAGAAACCACTACTAAAGTCACTCCCTATGTAGAAGGAGGCGTGAGTGATGGACACTGGCATTCTGTGCAGGTGCAGTACTACAACAAGGTAAGGAGCACTGGACATTTATCATTTCTAATGTCATGCAGGCAGTGGTGTCAACTTGTATGTTGCACTTTACTCTTACACATTTACATGGCTTTGTTACTTATGGAAGGACTCTCTAAGCATAATATACTAAGAGGCACGTAAGCAATTCTGAAGCATAACAACTGTGCTGTAGGGGACAAATAAATATTCCCAATCATATAAATGGTGCTTTTAAGCCCTTCAATGCTAGCAAGGTCTCCAGTGCATTGATTTGTCACCTAGGGTACACTTGGTTTTCTTTGCTTCAGTTATTTTTAGTACTTCAGTCTCACTGTGAAAGCAGCAGCCAAATTTAGGAAGAATGCAGGTTATTCTATTTAGCTGTCTTTCTTTTCCTTGTAGCACTGTAATTTTGCCACACTGCATTTTGTTTGTTATGCCAAAAGATTATGCTTTTTTTTTTCAATTAAGATAATTGGACATATTTGATATTAATCTTGAGTTCTTTTAATCTGTTGTCTCTCTGTCTTTGAAAACTACTGAACCTTAACATTGCACAGTATTCTTCACTCTCTGTGGGTATCTAGAATTATCCATATAAAGTAGCAGCATTTTTGTGCATGGCGTATGCTTACCAGTGTCAGTGGAATAGGCGCTACATGATGTACTAATGGTAAATTAGGTTGGCCCAGGCCGTCTTAGGAATCTCATAACTCCCCTGCCACAAATGTTGCCAATATTATGTAGTTTCTGAATAAAAGTACATTTTCTCTTTTAATCACTTGGTGAAGTTGGGAGCAATGCAGTCCTAGGAGTATCTGTTTTATACAAAGTTTCCGTTATCAGGGTTTCTTTGCTTTCATGTCCAGACTTCCTTAAATTGACAGAATATTAAAATATATATATATATATATATATATATATATATAAATATATATATAAATATATATATATATATATCTTAGTTCAGACACGCACACGTCTTGTTTGTGATAGCAATAAGAGCAAAATGGGTGCCAAAAACAACTTTTATAACTTTTACATGTGATTTAAAAAATCTAGTAAAGTCTAGTAATATCTAGTAAAAAAGTACTTCTTTTCGAATGCTGTATAATATTGTCAGGTAAATGTCAGAGGGAATATTTTCCTTTAAGGACTTCCTTGTGATGGATTTTATGTACATTTTACAGAGATTTTGAGATGATGAAAATGGATACAACATCTTGTTTAACCTGCAGTAAAGCAGAAATTTCTAGAAAATATGTTCTAGTTGACACACAGTAGGTGAGGTTACTGGTTGTTTTACATTTGATTTCATACTGAAAAATAAATGAAAGCCAAGCACTGTGATGTTGTAGGAAAGGTGAACCAGAGGTGTGTTGTGGATCATAAATAGACCTATCGGGTTTCACTCACGTATTAACCTGACTTGTCCTCAACATTAGCTGTGTATAAAGTTACCACTGGGCCTATGGAGAGGTGCTGATGACATTTCAGGAATGTTCAATACTATGCCTTTACTTGACATTTTTCTTGTTCCATTTTCCTCCAGGTCAGTGGGCAGCAGTGCCAGATGATATCAGTGCAGACCATTATTGTATGTGGTCTTTGTCTAGTGCTTTTAAATTAACAATGATACCCATTGAAGCTGAATGTTTGCTAATCATTTTAATAATTTCTAATTAGTTATAATAGTGTGAGTTTCCTTTGTAGAATCCAGAGCTCTGACCTTGTGAGATTACAATCCTCTGTGAAATTAAGGATACCTGTCACGAATGAGGCACACCAATGGTTAAAGTAGCAGTTGTTTTATTGCCATGAATACAGGAACACACTCTGAGCTTGTGGTGTTTCTACCAATTAATCAATCCTTGCTCGCAAGCCTAGTACTTTTAAGTCCCTCCCCACTTCCTGGAACATGCCTGCTAGCCTGTTCCTATGACAATACCCTTTTCTCCTCATGTGAAAGCTGTGTGGGAATTTCTAAATCAACCATTATAGTTTGGGTCTTGGTCATACATTTTTGTGGGTTCCGCACTTGAGAAAAATATTTGTCTCTTTCTAGTTATATGTTTTTTGCCTAGAATTTTACTTGTTTTGCTGGTTAGCAATAGATTAAAGCAGATGATTTGCTGAGGAAGCGAACAGGATGCTTTGCAAATTGTGACGTTGCTTTGTCCCTACTGGGAAGTTTGCAGTAAACTTGGTAGCAATGTGTGTGCACTCAGGCTTTAATGATGCCAATGTGGCTGAAGAGAAGAGATGGTAGGCATTATTATCCCCACTTACCCAGGTATCTGGCTTCCTTATCTGGTAGAGTCTTACATTTTAATATAGTTACATAGTAGTTTAGGTTGAAAACAGACTTGTCTCCTTCAAGTTCAACCCTTTTGCTATTCTTGTTTACTGCTGTTGATTCAAAAGTAGTACAAAAAAAATCCAGTCGCCTTAAAAAAAAAAAAAAGGAGGAGGTATGGGCATGTTTATATATAGACCTAGATTTGGTTTGCTTCAAAAGTGAACTGTTTATTTGGTTAGTAAAAAAATAAATAAAAATAATATATATATATATATATATATATATATATATATATATATATATATATATAAAAACAAAAAAGGCTAGCACTCACAGGTCTTAAAACCAATAGATTTAATTTACTGTTCAACGTTTCGGTCCAGTGAGGACCTTTCTCAAGGTTGGACAGTAAATTAAATCTATTGGTTTTAAGACCTGTGAGTGCTAGCTTTTTTTGTTTTTATACATTATATGCAAAGCACCCAGGCAAGATATATAGGATGATGAGAGTGCCAACCCAGTAGGATATATATATATATATATATATATATATATATATATATATATATATTTGACCATTCAGCCTTTGTTTTTAATGCAGACCATTCTTCAGCATAACAAACCTTTCACCAATTCTTTTAAGGCATCATTTACACAAGTAAAATTGTTGTAGGGATTGTTAATGCAACAATAATACACATTAATTCATTCTTGTATTGGTCTGTTCACTCTGGTAACTATCACTTCTCATGTTGCATTAACGTGATCGCAGATTTGTAGTATTGGTTTCAATGGAATAGCACAAATATTGCAGGCAATTTCGATTTATGCCCAATGTTTTCACTGCTGGTAATATTCAGTGAAGCAGGTGCTAGGAGAAGAAAAAAGTGCACTATACTATGCCAGTAAAAGCACAGGGACATTTCATGTGATTTCATGCAACAAAACCAAAATAGTTGCTCATTTGAATATATCCTAAAGGAGACTAAAACTGTATAAACATAGTCAACAGAAAAATAAAGATCAGTGACGTAAACCACAGAAATGTTTTTAGACCAGAGAGAAATTGTGCATAAAAATATATTTGCTAGCTATTATTTACTGAAAGGCACTAACAATAAACTGAATTTAGTGTGAAATTTTTGAAATGGTGCATTGACATCTTCTGTTTTTCTCCAAAGTAAATGTAAAACATTGTGCTTTCACATTTACTAAATTCAAATCAAAGCTTTTCATTCGAGAAATGTGAAGTACTGTCTAACTATTGACTTTTTGGGGACAAATGTATCCAGGAACCATGAAAGCCTGATTTAAAGGAATAACACATTTGTTTCTTAGCAACTATATCCACACAATGAGATCATTTGGACTCTTATTGGCCTGCTTGAGACATGTTAACTTTAAGCAATCCTGTTTTAAAAGTTACCCATCTTGTGCCGAATAGTTTGAATAATATTGTGTAACAAGCTATGATTGCTGAGAGACAATAAAATGCTGTAGTCTTGAGGAAAAAACGATTATTTATTCAGTATCCATTACAGTATGTATTTTGCTTAATTTAATTCACATTCAAGTGTTTGGTTAAGGAACATAATCTTATCTTATTATCAGAATGACATTTAGTTACTAAGGAAGCAGTATTAGTGACAGTCTGTTGGTATATGTTTTTAATAGAAATGACATGAATATGTCTGTTAATTATTAATTTTAGCTAAAACAGAAGATACCCAGTATGTTTATTCTGATGTTTTATGAGAATATGCAATGCAAATTAGGTTGAGTTAGATTAAATGGCCTAGCAATGCGATGGATAGGATTCTAATATTGAAGGGTTTACATTAAGGGGTTAACAAGGCACATGGGGTTTCTTTATCCAAATTATTCTTAATTGACCCATTAGTTGTCTGTTTCTTCTTTTTTATTTTAATACAAAATAATATTCTCTTCCTGAAAATGTATATTTTGCTTTGATAAAAGCTTTTGCGTAAACTAGAGTTAACTTATGTACAGTATTTGCTGCCTTTGTACTGAGGGGGATCTTAATTCCAGCATGTGTAATTGGTTCTGACTCTAGGACGGATCTATTAAGATGAATAGTGCTAAGGGTGGATGTACTGAGGATGTATTAAGATGAACAGGAGGATCTCAGATGTAAACCAACTGCAACATAGGGGAAATTTAATATTTTCAAAATGTTATTTGAGATAAATGGGACTTTTAATCCCTTGAATGCTAGAGAGGTCTCCAATGCATTGCAAAGCACTGGAGACATTCCTAGCATTCAAAGGGTTAAATCCCAGTGTAAATCAATTTGCATTAATTAGCTAATGTCTTGTTTCTAGATAGAATATTCTTGGAGAAGATAGTTGTTGTGTATAGTATGAAGTGTCCATGTATATTAGCAGGACCAAGAGGAGATTGAAAGAACAGTTCTTAGAGCATTGAAGACGTCTTCTAAGGAGGGACACCAAATACACCTTGAGTAAACATTATCAGGAACAATGCAGTCGTGAAATAGGCCACACTTAATGGATTCCCCTTGGACACATTCCTTTAAGTACCACTTGGTGTGGATAGATTTAGACTCCTATGTAATAGGGAGTCCTTTTGGATCTATCAGTGCAATACACTTAAAGTATCAAGCAAACTTTTGTAGATCATTCCACTGAAGTAATTCATTTTAAATAACGCGATTGCGGCTCTGCTGAAGAGCATCATGGTGTCGGCCGACACGGATCTCCTGCTGTCAGCTTTACAGGAAATGTCAAAATTTGAATGCAAATATCTCTCAAACCATAGGGGTTTGAGAGATAGGGTTTTTTACATTCAATTCAACTTTTTAAGCACCAAAATGCTAAATATTGTTTCTGGCACATTACTGTCCCTTTAAACCTAATGGCCATAATAATAAGTTGGACACATATATCTTTGCATAGTTGAGTATAAAGAGTTATATTTTTTCTTATGATGTATTTCCCTGTTTTCTTTCATACTGTGGTAGTCCTCCCTTTTTCAGTTTATTATTTTACATATATTTTTTATACATTTTTCATATTTTTTTATCTTTAAACTAGTTGAAGAGTCTGTTACATGGGCCACAGTGCCACTGCCAGCCGGTCGCGGGGCAGTCATGCACAGTAGAGACTGCCCACTTGATGACCCCAGGGCTTTTTGTTTTCCACTTCCGGTTCAGGGTGCCCTGAACTCCATGACGTGCCAGGACCGTCACTGGTCCTTAAGTGCCAGACCGCTGTGATGGTCCTGGCACATCAGTGGCCGCAAAGGGTTTAAGCGGGGAGGGTTTAACCTGTTTGTTTTCCATGGTGGTTGATTATTCCTTATATATGCTTGATTTTAGCACCGAAGGGAGCATCCATTGATTTGGACCCCCAGGCATGTTGGTGTCAGTGGGATTAATGGGTCCCTGAAGGTTTCTAGTTTTATTTTGTTTCAATATGTTTTACACTATTTTTTTATATTTTTCACATAGAGACTTACATAGGGTTAAGTTTTAGTGTAGCACTTTTCTGGAGGCAGCCTGTATGGAGTCCAGCTGATGGTCATCTTTTATTAGGTAATCACTGGCTGTTCTTTCAGGAGGTGGCCCGTATATATGTTTACTTATTATGGCTAATTCTATTCCCTAAGGAAGTGTTCCATAGACACAAAATACATTTTTTGTATATAAATGTGTGTATATATATATATATATATATATATATATATATATATATATATATATATAGTCTGGTATTATTTTATTGAGAGTCCAGGTGCAGCTGTCATTATTCAAGTTGTGCATATTAGCTGAGAACTAATTTGTTTTTCATCATTTCATTGGAAGATACCTCTGTCCACTTGGACATTCATTTGTATTACGCTGAGGAGGTTTACACTTAAGATATCTTCCTGCAGCGCTGATTCACTGGAGGGGAACCCCAAACATCCAGCATTTTACATCTGTCTATCATGGTGACTGTACCATCACCAGCAGCAGGTGTTAATTAAGGACAGAGGACAGGAGAAAGCTAGCAGAAGTCCTCTGTATTAGTCCATCTTACAGCCTGGAGAGGTACTTCTTATTATAGAATTACATTTTACTGCATGCACTAAGGGACTCATGGACTGTTATCTTTGGCTATTGCCAATATTAGTTACTATATTGCCGGACTTTACATTATTTTAATTATTGAGTTTTGTATTGTCCATTATTGTAATCTTTATGTCACTTTTTATTTTTTATGTATTATTATTATTATAGTAATTTTTTTTGCTACAGATAGTGTCCACTAACTATTTGCTTCTTGCCTTTAAAAAGGTTTTATGTAGTTGGATTACATGTTTAGTTCTCTCCTTATTATTACTTTTTGCTTTCTTTGGGTTCGTATCAATGTAGCACACTCATCTTTGGATGGTAGCTTGCTTATACTTGTGAGCCATTAAGTGTATCAGTGTCACCTGTATAAACATTTGTATATACTATTTATCTGCGGAGAACCATTTTTCCCACTATATTTTTCCCGGTTTTGTAGTCTTGATTTCCTATAATCTTGTCTGTTTCCTGAAATGAAAACGTACACATCCCAACTATAAGTGTTCTTAAACGTGGCTATATGTCAGTATAAAAATATACATTATTTCAACCTTACAGATATCCCAGTCTGGCAGTGAGACACCTACAGCTCTAATTACACATGATAAAACAGATTTTGGCAACGTGTGGCTTTACAGCTGATGTGTTTCAGTTTCCATTATCCTCAGACTTATAGAGACA
Source organism: Rhinophrynus dorsalis (assembly GCA_037306005.1). Classification (NCBI taxonomy): domain Eukaryota; kingdom Metazoa; phylum Chordata; class Amphibia; order Anura; family Rhinophrynidae; genus Rhinophrynus; species Rhinophrynus dorsalis. The sequence goes on from CM074721.1 coordinate 292,665,743, forward strand.
GACAGAAGGAGAGAAACAGATACAAGAGACAGACAAAGGGACAGACAGATAAAGAGACTGACAAAGAGACAGACAAATAAAGTGTGACAGACAGAGAAAGAGACACACAGAAATAGTCAGTGAGAGCACATACGCAAGACAGACAGGGAAAGGGAAACACGTCATTATCAGATTGTACACAGAAATCATTAGCAGCAGATTACAAGAGAGATTAAATAATAAAAAGAGAAAATAGAAATAATGAACTTCTGTGTGAAGAACACATACCTAGCTAAGCCCATTTTACAACCAAATTAGGATACAATAATTCTTAAGATATAGTTCCCTTTTAACAGCAAAATAGATCTAAATCTAATGTATCTGCCTGCATCTCAAAAGTATTATTTATTTAATAAAAATGATGCTTCCTATTAACAAGATAATTCATAACTAATAAGAAATCCATTGCAGCCCAAAGCAGATGGAAGAAAGCAGAATCCTATTAAGCACTTGTCTGTACTCACTGACCTCTCTCCTACAAAACTCTTAGATGATCTGTTCTGATAATGGGACTTTCATATGTAAAATGTTATAGGTCCAGACAATAGAGAGTAACTGAAGCTTGAATTTATAAACCAGGACAGACCCCTTCCTTGTGCTTTTTTGCATGGGTTATTGTCTTTATTTTGCAGTAAAATGTGTTAGGAATTCCTTTGGTAGTGCAAAACCTGTAGTGAAGCAAAGAGGACAATGCAGTAACCAATTGTGAGTAATTCATTGACCTGAATCCTAAAAGGCTCCACATGTTTAATTCACTTTAGTACTCAAGTACCCACTGAGCTATTGTTTGCATCAGGCATATGCAGTGCAAAGGAGACCGGTGCAGGCTTAAAGGGAAAGTTCCTGAGATCACAAATATTAGTGCATTAGCTCATCATTATTATCCTATGGGTGAAAATCAGTTTGTACCAGGACAGCCAACAAAGTTTATACACCAATATTATATACTTCTAGAAAGCTTTGTTTTGATTTTTTTTTTGTGAGCTAGTTTCCCAAATCTTTCAATTTATTATTTTAATATATTTTTTTATACATTTTTCATATTTTTTTAATCTTTAAACTAGTTGATGATCCCGTTACACGGGCCACAGTGCCACTGCCAGCCGGTCGCGGGGCAGTCATACACAGTAGAGACTGCCCACTTCATGACCACAGGGCTTTTTTTTTTTCACTTCCGGTCCAGGGCGCCCTGAACTCCATGATGTGCCAGGACCAAAGTTGTTGGAGAGTTTCTGAGGAGGCATTCATCATGCAGTGGATCAACAATGGCTGAAGATTTCATATATATATATATATTGCCATTGGAACTGTGTTATATTCTATAATTGGAGAGTGGCATTTCACAATCTGAACATGCTTACAGTGTCCTATAGAATCATTGGGTGGGACGTTTCTCTATAGGATTTCTTATTCAGACTGTGCAGTGCATTGTGTAGAAGTGTGAACCAAAGCTATAAATGTATTTTTTAAATGACTGGTTTAATTACTTCCCTGTTTCTATCATACAGCATATATATTATAAAATAGCAATACGATAATGCTACATCTGTGTAGATACACTTAAAGTTAGTCGAAGGGAACAATTTATTTACTTTACCGTTACCTAACTTTAAAAAAAATATATTTATAGTGTGTGTGTGTGTGATTTTATTGTCTGCCTAATTGGTTTAGCCTTAGATTTGAGGCATTTTTGCTGTCACGACAAGTCAAAAACTCAATGGAACAAAGCTAAGCCATTGCTTGAAAATGATGCATTAAATAACAGGTAGCAGGCACATACATGTTCTATTTTTCACGTGTTGATAGTTAATCACTGATTCAGCCATTTGTGGCGTGCATAAGTGAAATGTTAGTAGATAAAGGACAGTACTGTTTAAAGAACTTGTCTCTTAATCCCTAGGCTGTCAGTAATATAAATTTTCTTTTTTTTTCTTTTGTTTATCAAAAAGTGTCACTGCTGTAAATACATTGTAAAACTACGTGAAAATTCGTAAAAACAAAGTAAAAGAATTTTGTTGGTATCAAAGTAGGGAAAACAGTTATTATCCATTAACTGTTAAAACTAATAGGAGAAAAACTACAAAGCAACATAAACATTATTAACGCCTTGGATACTAGAATGGTCTTACATATTGATGTTCAGTGAGTAGAAGACCAAGTGGCTATTTTGATTTTGATAAAGTAAGTTATGTTGCAAAACACTTAGATCAGCCTGTTAATGTTTATGTTAATGTTTAATGTTTATGACGTTATTTTAATAAACTATTATATTCTGCTTGGTGGTGATGTTGTAGAGCATTTACAATCTGAGAGAGTACCTAAGCAGGGACAGGTCTCTTACCTCTGTCTTCCAGTATTAGTTAGAGGATGGCATATGCCGCTTTCAACCACTGAATCATGTGAGTGCATATAGATTATAATGTTTTACATGAGCTTTATTGAGTGATAAAGCACCATTGGTGCCTTTACGTTTATTTACGTGACTGTCCCTTGGTTGTGATGTGATGAGCTGCCTGTAGCAAGATTTACAAGATTGGAGGGGGGGCACTGTTTGGCTCACAGACATCTTTTTAGTAGGTAGGTTTCCTTGTGGTGATGTGGGTAAAATATCACAGTTTATATACTATTTGGAACTTATTACACTAGGAGTGTCTCTTTTCTTCTTTTACTTTTTTTATTCAAGATATTAATGAATGCAAGTGATTGTTTAGATCAAGTCTGTAGGAAAAGGGTCAAATCATAATTCAATTGGCAAGAAAAATATAAAAATAACTTAAACATATGTTTATAATAACATCCCTTCCTTTTTGCCTGGACCTTTTGTGCATTAATTGTCTTTCCCATGATAGCTCCTGTATGAATTAAAAAGTCATCTTTGTCAAGCAAGGCCTCCTTTATATAATATTAAACAAGCACTTTACTAAGGGGCCTCTAAATGTTATATATCAAGGGAGAAATTATATTGTTTATAATATATTATATTGTTAATAAGAGACAGACAGTAAACTAACTTCTATTTTGGCCATAAATGTCTGTTAAAAGTAGCTCTAGAATTTTCTCATTAAAATGTTTTCACAATTTTTTCACTCAATAAACAACTCAGCAGATCTTTTATTTCCTAATGTCAGCTGTTTGTTAGGGACAGGATCATATTAATACTGGATGGACATGGGGTTCTCCAGAAGCCTTTTTTTCAGGAAACCTCACTTTTGGTTTTAATTCCAGGTTTTCATCAAGGAACACATTTAATTCCTATTGGGAAGGAGTGAAGCTGTCCTTGATGTACAACTTACCATCAAGATGGCTGTTTCTTAAAAATGTGAAACATCTTTAAGATCATCTCCACTCTGATATGCTAAACATGTTTTGTATTATTGCGTGTTACTTTGACATGTTTTGGATGCTCTATTGCCATATATTTGGAGAACTTCCAAAGAAAGTATATGCATTCTGAATTTCAGACTCAGTTTTTTGTAAATATAAGACCTTTGGCTACACAGCAAGATCCAACATAACTAAGTAAAAGGAGTGCTCCAAGGTGGTAATTCAATATTCTCAGAAGTGGCTGATTGCAGCAACTCTTGTTATCGCGGAGGGGAATTTTCTGCCAATCACCACAGAATCAGTGCTTACTGTATGTTCTTTATTGACGTGATAATCAGTCATATTAAATACCTCTCTGATAAGTCACTGTGCACATTACTATTTGACAGATTGGCGTGGGTATTTTACTTTATTGCATATACTGCATTAAACAATATATAGAAGATGGGCAGATATATACCTTTTCTTATAATCTACCTTTTCAATCAATTGCTGATTATGCCTTCAGGAAGACAGCATACCAGAGGTAGTTATATTGAATCAACAAGTGTTACCTATTATGTTTTAGCTGAAGAAAAGCAAAGTGTTATCTCACTTTTGCCTGTCCAACATGTTCTCTTACTTTGAACACTTCTCCTAGCAGCAACTTGCTATGTAAAATTCAATCACATAATACGCAGGACATATACATATAAGAATAAAAGGCTCTTGATTTGTTCATCAGAAGGACTCTCCCAAGTATGCGTGCTTCTTATATAGAAGCCAGGCATATCTGTATATTTTTTGGCACTAGAGCTCTGCTCACTTTTTGTCACTGTCAGATAAAGACAGTAGCCCTGCACAACTACAAGTGAGGCTTTTCTTTGTAGGAATTGTCATTCAGACAGTTGAAGCCTGTTGTCATTGTGAGAGAAATTTCAAATGAGCTCAGTAAATACAGATCACTGCAGAAACAATTCAAAATATATAAAAATATATAGCTGACTTCTATATGAAGGACAGGTACCTAAATAAATGTTTCCTGAAAACAAATTAAGTTATTTATGACTTAAATGTGCCCATTAAAAGAATATATTGATTAGCCTACATGAATCAGTCCTATTTCATTCTAAATTACAGTTCTTAGTTATGTCTACATCTTGAATGAGTCTATATTACTGTGGTGAGAGAAATTTGTAGTACGTTTTTGTGTAGGAGCAAGCAGATATGACATAAGGGTAAAGGAGGAAGATTTTAAACAAAGGATGTAAGAATTGTGTAGAAGGGAGGAGGTCTGAGAGGTTAGGAAGAGAGAGAATGAGGCCTGAGAGGATGAGAAGTTTGGACGATGGACGAAGGAGATGAAGGAATGGCAGAAGATGATGGATGGGAGATGAGGTTTGGACTGTTGACTTTGGAGAAAGAAGAAGTTAAACGTGTAGGTGGTGGGTGTATGAAAGACATTTCGAATATTGAGAGAATTGTCTAGGATGGAGATGACTGACTTAAAACGGATACCTTATAACTGTTAATTCTCATTTTTGTCCTCTCTATGTTCCTTCTTCTCCATCTATATCAATACTTAGTAACACCTATTAATTGCCAATTTAGCCCCAGAGAAAACAAATCTGTTTGCAGTTTAAATCAAAGCTATATGGATGTAAACACTATATTTTACTGTCTATCTATTAAGACTTACTTTGTTGTCCCACTAAAATCCTGCAATAACTGCACACAACTAGTAATCGCTCTATGATAATCACCTGGATTTGGAGCTAATAATAATTATAATACACCAACAACAGGACTGACAGAGGTTTTGTTTTCTGGGGGTGGTTTGTGGGGTTTCTTTTAACCATTTTAATCAGACGTTACGCACACTGTCTTGATTTATTGTGCTTGGTCCTTTCTTCTCTCCATGTCATGTTCACAACATCTCCACATCTCTGCTCCTTCTAAATCTTACCTCTGAAATGTTCTTCTCCACAAACAACCTCACAACTTCATTACCAGTTTGAAATCTCAGCTACACAATGAAGTTCTATATTTAATTTACCTGAATATACTCAAAACCTTTACACTTAGGGCCTTATTCATTAAGGTAATGTGCAGCAATTTGAGTGCAAACCTACATCATAGTGGAAAACACAAACTGCTTTTTGATTTAAATGAAGCTTTTAACCCAATGAGTGCTACAGAGGTCTCCAACACATTGCATCACATTGTTGGAGAGCTTTCTAGCAATCAAGGGATTAAAATCACAATTTAAATAAATAGAAATTTGTAGAAAATGTTCACCCCCCACCTATAGTTCAGTTGGTTTGCCCCAGAATTGCATATGAGTAGCTTCATGAATAAGACCCTTACTGTCAGTGCTTTTAAACATAATCCTACTGATGCCACCAGTCTTTTTCATGCAATTTCAATGTTAAACTTTTAAATCAACAACCTATTTCTTTGTCTCCTTAAAGGAGCAGTAAACTTTTTTTATGAAAAAATATATATTGTAGGGATTTTCCTATTGAGTAAAATAAGGGTACTCCCACTGCTGAGAGATTTATATTTCCAGAGTTATTACAGTTTAAACCCATGTTTTTTTACACTAGCAGTGCCCTCTAGTGGTCACATTCTAATTAGATTTCCTGTTAAATTCTAATGGAGAGGAATGTCAAGACACATACAGTTCTCCATAGAATGTGATAGAAACTGCCTGTCACTTCCTGTCAGTTAGAACTATCAGGAAGTAAACACAGTAAATTCACTTCCTGGTTATTTAAACTGCTATAATTTTTGAATAAAACACCTGACAGCGATAGGAGTACCCTTGTTTTATTCAGCAGGAAAATCTCTATAAAATATGTGTTTTCATAAAAAAAAGTTTACTGCTCCTTTAAACAATTCCATCTTCTCCCACCATCATTCCACCTACTTTATTTCTTTATCTCATCACATTGGCCCTTTTTTAGCAATTCACACTTAATCACTTCTATCACTCTCTCTCTCTCTCTCGCTCTCTCTCTCCATCCTTCATATCTCTTACTTTCTCAGCCAGCTCTTAAACTATTGCCATCTAATCCCTTTAATTATTTTCAACCTCAATTTCTAGCCTTTTATGTCCTTTTTCTCTCGCTACTGACAAAAGTTAACCACTGCCACTTGTGTCCCCTCTCTTTCCTCACCTCTCCCTAACCATAAATACTTTGTCCTTGCCTTTCATTTCCTTCCAAAGAGATAATTAGACATTCTGCAGAACCTTCCTTCTTAGTTGTAAAATATCTTAATAACGTTTATCCCTTTTCAAAGATAATTAGCCACATATGTGGTCCTTCAAGTCTTTCTGGTTGCCAACAACTGCTGTGAATATATCTTGGAGAAAACATTCCCTTCGATCAGACCTTCCAATATATTTTGTACATTTTAACTTCTCCAAAATGTCTATTTAGGTGGTGTGGATCATTTTCATGGCAGCTAAATCTGCATCTTCATCTTCTTTTTTTATTGTGCTAGGAGAAAGTCTTTGAAGAGAAGTGACAATCTCAGTAGATTGTAGGATTTCTTAAATAAATCTAAATAGATGAATCAACCAATAAGATATGAGAAGCTTCAACATATCCTGTTGGCCCATGTATACAGGCTTTAAAACTAGTTGAATATAAAATATTTGTAGTATTTCTACAGATAAGTCTTAACATGTTATTGAAGAATAAGTAACACCTCGTAATAATAACCCCCAATTACTTTATTATTGCCTGGAAACCCCCTGTGTCTTTGTTCAACATCTTCAGTCAATCCTGGATGTCATGTCCATGGAGGCAGATGTGACTGTTGCTAGCAGGACCACACTACACAAACTTCACCCATTGAACGTGATAAGCTTGTAATCACGTACACAGCCTGCTTCAGCAACTTTCATGTCCACCTCCATGGTTATGATTTTGTGGACTGATTGAAGATGTTATATCTTGAACAAAGGTATGAGGGACCATTAGAATTTTCTTGCCATAACAATTTAAGTTGGGGTTATTATTAGGAGGATTTACTTCTCCACAAAAAAACTGCAGAAACTGCAAAGAAAATGTGCCTCCCCATACTCACTATACTCACCTGATTATAGGGCACCTAGGGTTAATACAGCCTCTTTACCTACAAAATAAGAAGAACCTAGATACTCCTATTTTGGCACTCCAACATCTAACTAGTATCAAAGTAATCAAACAGATACAGATTCTGGATTACATTGCCCCAAAAATGCTCATACCACGTACTGTGACTTTGATAGTATACATACATATGTTACTGTGATTTATTGTAGGGATGATACTTGAGTGGGATTGTGTACTCTCTTCCATATGACTGAGCTTTACTTCTGCTTTACCCATATATGTTTCTACTATTCTATATATCACAGCACTGCAGGATAGATATTGTTGTTGTTAAAGGGATTGTAATGTCCCAAAAAGAGTATCTTCTAAATGGTAGCTGCACTAAAAATACATTTAATGTGCTTAATCCTTTCTCTCAAACCGTTATGGTCTGAGAGATGTAAGAAAATAAAGACCTTCGGTCCCTCCCCCTTCTCATGCGTCCGCTGTACAACGGACGTCATGAGATCCTGCTTCCGGGACCGGACGACGGCTCTTCAGGAGAGCTGTCATCTAGATATCTAAGTATAATTACTTCATCGGAATGGTCCACAACGTGTGCTTGCAAGCCAGGCACACGTTGTAGACCATACCGATGAAGTAATCATACTTAGATATCCCGATGACAGCACTCCTGAAAAGCTGCCTACAGTCGGGCGTCCGGATTCTGCCTCTGACAGCTATACAGCCCGTCAGGCAGAAAGGGGAGGGAACGGAGGACTTTATTTTCTTACATCTCTCAAACCATAATGGTTTGAGAGAAAGGATTAAGCACATTAAGTGTTTTTTAGTACAGCTACCATTTAGAAGATACTTTTTTTGGGACTTTACTATCCCTTTAACTTATTTCTGTACACGCCTTATAATAATATGGATATAGTTGTGGAATCTGTGTGTGGCTAGGGTTATGGCCATTTATTATTAATTGATACCTATTAATACATGTTGATTATTTTGATGCTAGTTGTGGTGTTGGAGTGTCATAATAGGAGTTTCTTTTTTGTAGGTAGATGTGTTACTGCTACTTTAAGAGATGGTTGCGTAAGACTTAACATTACATAGACTTTGTTTGCAAGAAAATATTAATCTCATTAGTTTGTATGTTCCCAGATTTCTATTGCCAGAGGAATTAATGTTAACACTGACTCATTTGTCTTGCTCTCCATATGATGCCAGATCTCCCTTTGTAGTATTTATCTTGAGGGGTTATTTGCATTACAGAAAATTAAATATATTTTACTTAACATGCAATACCTCATTTAGGTTTGCGAAATTATAAGATATTTAAAAAAAAAAAAAAAACTTTTAACCCTTTAAGGACCAGAGGAGCATGAAACAAATTGCAAAGCAATGCATATCACACTGTGTGGTCCTACCTTAACTCTTTGAGTGCCAGAGGAGTATGGAACGAATTGCAACTCAAAGTGTTAAAGGGTTAATAGCAGAATTGCTATTTTGATGATAAATATTTACAAACACATTTATTTGAACTTCATATCCGTTTCAATTTCTATTTTTTTTTTTTAACTTTTCATTTAAATCCCTAGTGGAGAAATATATCATAATTTTTATTTCCTTGTTTAATTTAAAGTAGAAGAAAGTTGTGTCCCATTAAAATAAACAGCAAACAAAAACATAAAACAGTATTCATCTGAAACTTTTAGTTCAACTTTGCATATTTATGAATTCCCTGTTGCATTTTTGTACATATGAAATTTATTGGTTGCCATCAAAAGCTGCACCACCTGTAGAGCACTGTAACATATTTTTGTGACAGTAATGCAGAATATGTAGTTTGAAACCAGTGACTTCAAAGAAAACACCACTTTCCATGTAATCATTCGACATCCTAAATAATAATTCGCTAGAATGTTTGTCAGAAGCCGTCATGTGCAGTGGAGACTGCCTGAGTGCACAGAATTCTGGGAGTTCTGTGCTGGGAGCATTCTGTGCTTTTGGGCAATCGGTACAGTGCATGACTGTGTCAGCGGCAGGTGGCAGAGCAGGACCGGCCTCTTAACATCACCCGGACCTTGGCCCGTGTACATGGGCTTTTACACTAGTGTACAAATAATTTCATAAGATACAAACTATATTCAAATCAATATAATTGCTCTTTATTCAAATGTCCTTCTTTTGATTGGGTGTAAACAGGGCTTTTGTGTCTTAGAAAATCTGTATTAGCAAAATATAGCATAAAGGTACGCTAACACCAAACAATCAGATTGGTTAATATAACTTTAAATATAATATATTTACACCTAGCATCTGCAACTATGTTTTATGTTAGACCTCTAAAATATAATCTTAAATTTTCTTTTTTCATTAATATGCAAGCTGTCCTCTTCAGACAGTTTTGGTTACTTTTGTTTGAGCTGGTTGTAATGAAGCAGTAAATTAACCAAATAACATTTATAAGACTAGATTTCAAGCCTCAAAAACATTTAGATAATTTTTACAGATACTATGATGGAGTACAGTGTATATAATGCCAGTTCATTTTTATGTGTTATTGTTCCTTTAAAATTAACACAAAGTTTATATTTTTTAATTAAATACCCTCTCCATCCATATAAAAGAATCAGAGATCAATTTAATGTATGGCTCCTGAATTCTGCTCAATTTCAGTAATTACTAGCTTTATGAAAAATATATTTTCTATGTCCTAATAAATCTTTTGATGGTTGTGCGCTGCCTCAGGGAAAGTACTTATTAGCAACTGAGATATTTTTATATATTTATATAATTTTTGAACATGTGCAAGATAAAAAGTTGGCATTTTTCTGATTTATGTTTCAGAGTGTTTGTGCCGAACGATTTAAAGGGATAGTACTACTTTGTTTTATCTTTATTTTATTTTGTAGGCATTAAAAAAGGATGAAGAACGATATAAGTCTTATCTCTCATTCACAAGCAAAGTTTCCCCTCCTGCCCCTTTTACCTAGTGTAAGCAATCTCTTCTCAGATGTGGAATGCAGTCCATAGACCAGACAGATAACAGCAAGGGACAATATTCTTCCTATCAGAACAATGAAAGCCCTGACCCCCTTGACAAGCTTTTCAGCTTTTTCCCTTTTCTTAATTGAAGATTGTCCCTCTCTGCAGTCTACCTGGGCACCTCCCTTCTACTCTGGCTGAGCAGTGTTACATCAGTAAAAGGGGCGGGAGGGGGACACTTTGTCATTGAATTACTCTTGAACTATAACTCTGACAGTTTTGAAATAATACTATCCAAAGTCCAAATACTATGATGATTAATTAGAGCTGCTTTTATTATGAAACATTACTATCCCTTTAAATCACTGGATAATGTTTCTGGTCCATAAGTGATATTATGTACATCTTAACTTTGAAAAGGAATCCATTAAATCCCACTACAAAAAAGAATCAACTAAACCCCACTGCACAAAGGAATCAACTAAATCCCACGGCAAAAAAAATAAAAATAAAATATTGATTTTTTTTCTTTGAAAACTGTTCAGTGGTTATAGCATAATGAAGGAAAACTAATTCTTAAACCAGGGCTCAAAATTTCCACTCGCCACTAGCCAATGGTGAGTGAAAATTTGGCCCTGGCGAGTAGAAATTCAGCCCTGGTGGATATGTTAAGGATTGCAGTGGCGAGTAACTTTTCAGGTCTGGCTAGTAGCAAAGGACTTAAAATTATAAGCCCTGCTTAAACACTAATTACCTGCTGTAAAAATCACAAATATATGTAACATTTTTAATATATTTATAGAACCACAAATACTGATATGTGTGCTGTTTTCAATAGCCACACAGTAGTGTTCTCTGTAGCGGTCATTTCCTGATGTGCCATGTATTACAGATTATGTTCTGACCAGGAAGTGAGAAGTGCATTGGAAAACTGTTTCCCCCCAGCCTACTGATAAACATCATATACAAATTTATATTTCTTCTCTTCAAAGTGCATTTTAGGGTAGGGTTCCTTAACGTGTTCATTTTCAAACCTTTTTGACACCTCACCAGAAACAGAAGAAGATTAACCAACTGAGTGCCAGAGAGGTATCCTCTGGCACTCAAAGTGCTAAAATATGTGATATAGCTACGACAATTTCTAAGACTAATTATTTATATCCCGCTGGCCCTTAAAGGGTTAACTTATGATGTATCGGTTGTTGTTACTGTGTTACTGCAGTTCTTATTAGTATATTGGTGCTAGCCTTGCTGTATATACTAGCTGTAAATAATAAGTAATGAACATTTCTGGGCAGTGAAGCAGTAATGGGATGCCTGGGAAATGAATTCTCCCTCTATTTATCCACTTGGTTACTGGACTGAGGCCAGCAGGTTAATGGAATGGTTCTCCAGGGTTGGCTGAACGCCTAATGAGAGAGAGAGCTTGTTTGAACTAAGAAGATGGTAGTGAGTTTATATGCCCACATGGCCACTGCTTAGAACAGTCAAGGACGTGTCAGTAACTGGTCATGTAATGTATGTTTTGTTTTGTAGAAATATTTGAAAGCACTTTGCTTAACCCTTGGCTGCTAGAGACGTCTCCAACACATTGATTTGCAGTGTGCTGTAGATTTCTCTAGCAGCCATGAATAATGAAAAAGTGGTGCAATGTGGAGCAAACCAATCTCACTATAGGGGACATATGGAAATTCCCATTTATTTAAGTAGGGCTTTTATAGGCCCCTGTATGTTACAGAAGTCTCCAGCTCATTGTGGAGCAATGAGTTGGATTCCACTCTAGGATTCATTGAGTTAAATGGCCCATTGTGCCTGAATCACACCACTTTGCTTTAATACATACAGCCCTATATTTGACAATATGACAAAAAATATATACACTGTCATATCTTCTTTTCTAAATAATGATTCAAACTGTTAGCTGTGTTCTACTCTGGTGCTTCTCAAACTGTTGCTGTGGGGGAACCTTGTCATTTAACCCTTGGAGTGCCAGAGGGGTACGCAGTGCATTGCTCTGCAATGCGTTACATACACATCTGGTACTCAAAGGGTTAAAATGTAATTCCTGCAGAACCCTAACAGTCAGACTCTTTGACCCCTTGGATGCAAAGTTAGTAAATACTTGTCTAGCACCACGTAAACACAGTGTAAATATCAAATATATGTGTGAATTCTAGTTGGCACTAGTAAATTCAAATTTAGGCCTGGCTTATACTGCAGTTCATAACTTATCACTGTTTTTATCTACAAATTCCCCAGACTTCAATAGGAATTTGTAGGATAAAGCTGGTGATAACATTTATCCACTGCAATGCAATTTAGGCCTAAATCAGGAAATATTCCATTGCAGGCGATACCTCACAGATTCCTATTGAAGTGTATAGAAGTCTGTGTGGAAATCTGATGATAAAACCAGTGCCAATGTTACCACTGGCAATGGAATCCATCCCTTAATAGGCTAAAATGTATCTGGTTAAACATTACCAGGTCAGTGTATCTTACAATTCTTTTTTCTTTTTATTTTTTTATACTTAGTAGTGACTTTGTTATGGTGCTTATTTCAAGAGAAAACACTACTTGGGTTGCTTCAATCTTCTTCATGTCCACTGCATACCACCCAAGTGTCCCTCTTTAGGAGGGACAGTCTCTCTTTTAGACCCAAATCCCTCTGTCCCTCTTTCCCACCCTGATGTCCCTCTTTTTAGGAGATCAGACTGGTGAGGTGTATATATAAGTGTATCACTTTGCTCTACAGCAATAAAACTCACATTAATGTCTGTTTAAACATCAGTATATGTGTGTATACATTAGTCTGTGTAAATAAAATACTTTGATCTTGTTATAAGTAATTTATTAGGTCACACAAGAAGGTGTCAATAGGTCATGAAATAGCCTCAAAATTCTCGGTAGTGCCACGCCTACCAGCCACGCCCCCGGCAACACCCCCTAAAACACAAGTGTCCCTCTTTGAAAATTTGATATGTTGGGAGATATGCCACTGACAGTCCCTGGAACATATATACATCTTGTCAACCCCATTGAAGTTAATTGTATTTGTTCTTTTCTTCTTCAGAACACACTGCTCTAATCAAGCAAGGGATAGTTGCGATTTTTGAGTGAAATATACATGGAAATGTTCCTTCCTATATCTTTATGTAACACAACATACATAGTCACATATACATATGCACACACGCGTGCTGCCAGCCACTACTAGCTCATTTGTATAAACTGACAAATAAATGTAAATATCTGCTAAACTATTCTTTGGAAAAAAAGTTAAACATAGGTGACCTTGAAAATCTCCTTCAAAATCACCTATTTGTTACAAAGTGACAGTTCCATGTTAAGTACATGAATATTCCCTTTTTGTTAAATAATCATAATCCTTTATCCTTACATTTAGGTGTCTTTCAGTAGTATTTGTAATTTGTAACATGAATAAGCAATTTGTTATGAAGCAATTTAAAGACATAATCTGATGATTGCTCATTTGTTCTGTATGAGCCATGTGTTCCACTGGATACTTAAACGTCTGTAGACATGATGTGAAAGGTGACAAGTTGCTATCTACCTTTTACCGAGTTGCTGTCTGTCAGCTTACACACGATCCTCTAATTTGTGGTTCAGTAATGTTTACCACAAAGAAAACCTTTTGCTTTAAAGCAAAGGTCAAGAAAGCAAATGTGGTAGTCTGTATATTAAGAGTTGTAATCATTATAAAGAAACCCTCATGTATCATTGTTTGGATTCTTCTGTACCTCCCTCTCTCCAGGAACTCCGACACATGATACAGTTCCCTCTTTGCTTGAATCTAGGTGTGAAAAGTCAGCATTATAATTAGATAAATCATTAGTTTCTAAAGCTTCAGAAGCTGTATTGTGTGAACCCAGGTTTGATCTCAACATTCTATGAAGCTGATGTAATGTAAGGTCAAAATCATGTTAATGTAATTTAAGTTTTAGTACTCAGTATTAGCAGCATGGAAAACAAGTATGGTTATTAACCCCTTGGATGCTGGAGAGAACTACAGTGCATTGAGAAGAAATGTGTAGGAGAGCTCTCTAGCATCCACAGGGATAAGGGCAGTGTTCCTTGTAAGGTGTATGCAAACAAGTCCTGAAAAAGTTAAAGATTACTGTTGTTAATAGATACCTTTCTTTAATAACTATACTTGTGCTATACATTAAATGCATACAGTGTATCTGGGAGTATCTTGACCACTGAACATATCTTTTCCACCAATGAAGTATCATAAATATAATGAGGATCCACCTTATGGGAGTGACTACAGGGTATAAATAAGAGATGGTACCAGACAATCAAGTTTCTTGAAATTTACTGTTGACAAGCTATGTGGTAAATGACATCAGAACAATTATGTTACTGACATTATCAACTAAGAACAATGATAATGTTGACTTGATCAGCTAGAGTTTTCTTTTATTTAATTCTATTTAACAATTTGAGTTCCATTTACTGTCTAACCCTTTGAAATGAAAGCTTCATCTCTAAGCGGGGTTCACAAAGTCCTTATTATGGATGATAATTGATTTCCCTGATCTAGGGTAACATTTTTTGCCTAGGCATTAGAGATCATAAAAGTGCTTATAAGGGGTGGTAATGTAATTGATACATGGATAAATGATCCATGTTACATTGCCTATCACTTCACTCAAACATTGCTATTATATCTCTAATGGGAAGTCTTGTATGATAACTTATGTTCAGCTATTACTAATTGGTAATGTTATACCCTCACATGATTTAGTAAAATGGTGGCAAGCTGAATTGTTCCCTGCAACAAGTTAATTAAAACACATATGATATATGGTGGCAGTTTTCTTTTTTGTGTAAAGATTAAGCTATTTCTGTTTATATTCAGTTATTTGGGACTCGTTTAAAAGTGCTCAGCTTGGACCCATTTTTCAGTAATAATTTACTTAGGACTATTTACAATTTGCAGGTTTTGTTCTGTAATCATCATTGCTATTATATTCGATAGTACATACTTTTTCCCCCCAGGATACTCCATATTCTTAAATGGAAAGTGTGATGCAATGCATCTTATCTTCAGTGCTTAATGTAGCAGTAATATCTTTTCTCTTTAGTTCCTACCCCACACCACTGTAATAAAATAGCCAGTGAACAGGAGAAGGGATGACATAATGCTTCATTTAGACAGGGAGATGGAGGATACCAGTTGGACACATAAATTACCACATATGGAGGGGTATTTACTAAGGGGGAAATTGGTATTTTTTCTATGATTAATTTGAGAGGGTTACAACTTTTTCCACACTTCCTTATTTGAGGGATCTATAATGTTTGCAATGCAATGCATTGGGCACCCCCTGGCACTCAAAGGGTTAATGAAATAAACTGTAAAGTTTATTTAAAAAAAAATGTTGATACTTTAGGCATGAAAAGCAATGCCAGTGGCAATATACACACCCTCACGTAATCACATTTCCTCCTCTGCCATTAACTACTTAGCTGCCTGAGATGCTTTGTTATTAAAAGACAACTAGGAAGGCAGGAAAACACAGATGTTTGGGTAACCTCTCACCTTTTATGACTCTGAACTAACACTGTTACACAGATGGTTTGTTACATTACGTATTATGCACAGAAATAGGCACTTTATAGACAGACACAACTTTACGTGCTGTTTTATGGAAAATAAAAAGATCAGATTGACAGCTAACAGAAATACACTGGATTTATCTGTCATTTTGTCCAGACGGAGGGTATTATATAGTTTTGTATTTGGTAATTGTTCCATGTTGTCTGGGTGTAGTAGAACACATATTATTCAATTATCTCCATACTTTTCAATCTTTCTGTTATCATATACGGCAATGGAAATGGGAGCATATGTCAAAATGTATATATTGTATCAGTTGTACAGTGTACACAATTCAGATCTACTCCCCATGCAGACATACTTTAAAATTAAATTAATGAAAATTGTAAATTTTAGTGAAAGGAGGACAATTACCCAAAATAACTGTAACTTAATTATCACCCAAAAATGAAAGGGTTCATAGCCATTAAATTATTACGTCTCCTAGCTGGCATTTTGTTAAATTTACATTTTTCATTGGTTCAAAAGGTCTAAAATCTTTCCAAATAAAGGTGGAAAATAGCTACAGTTGTTGCATGTTATTAGGCTTGCTAAAACCATAAAAAGAGATTATTTATAATTAGAACCTACCCTTCCCAGTTCACTGAAATGTTTACCTATTATTTGTTTACCTCAAATATGCCATGCCCTTTTCATTTATTAGGAGGTTGTTTAAACAGTTATGCCCAGTTTAAATAGTTGTGCCCAGCTGCCTATGTATGATTTAGAAGATGTATTTGTTAGAAAGTGTCTAACATACATTGAGATCTCTCAATGTCCCAGAGAGAATTTATAGCGTACAGCTGCACATTTATATACAAATCAAAACAAGAAAAATAAAAATGTCACATTATCAAGTTGTTTTTTAACTATAATGAAGCAGTTATTTTTTTTTAGATATTTTAAGCATGCAGGCAATCTGATTTCCTTCAGGTAGGTCATTCAAGACGTTTAGAGCTATAGCATGTTTCTAAGATATTTTAGGGCTTATGCACCTAATAAATAATTTTTTACGCATGCTAGTTGGGAATACGTTTTTAAAAGGGTAGGAACTCATTTTGAGGTGATAATGCAGTGAATGTATGAATACACCAACACAGCTCTGCTGGTGCTATCCTCCAGTGGCATCAGCTGTGCTACAGGATATGTTGTACATAGTATGACTGCTGTAGTGAATGCAGGATGAACACACTGCACAGTTGTTAGGACTTTGAAGCCAGCAAGCCCTTTAAACCTGCCCTATGGCATACACAGGGAAATCGAGTAAAGTTACTTGATTTCCTCTGCACCTGGTTTAATATATATAGCTTTAAACAAGGGGTGGAAATGGGAAATGTCCCAAAACACCTATAGATTGCCGTATTGCCCTTCCCTTGGCACAAGCTATGTTAAGAGGAGAATTTTTGAAGTAAGTTGTTTAGGAAAATGATGTTGGCCAGGTGTAGGGCTAAAAATCAATTCCAACCCCTGGTTTAGTGCAGAATTGCATTGTTACAGTCACCCAATACCCATTGAGTGCCAGAGGTATCCAACACATTGCAACAAAATGCATTGGATATATCTCTAGCAGTCAAATGGTTAACAGAAGGATATACCTAGATAGTTCTTTATTCAGCAGTCAGTTGAATCTATATACTCTATATTCTGCATTTGATCTCTGTTGTAGTCTGTTGCTAGTTGTTTCCATTTACAATCTGTTGAAGACTAGTCATTCATGTCTGTTGAACCCTTTGTTCAATGTGAGGAGTGTGACCTAAAGGCAGACTTCAACATATATCATTATATGCAGGACACTGCAGATAAAATACAAAAATATATATTGATATAACTGACAGGAGTATGAAGATTAACTGCTTAGGTAGGTCCTTCTGTTAAAGGGATAGTAATACTTCGTTTTAACTTTATTTTATTTTGTAGGCATTAAAAAAACATGAAGAATGATATAAGTCTTATCTCTCAGACCTTTATGGTTTATGAGATATTCACAAGCAAAGTTCCCCTCCCCGCCCCTTTTTCCTAGTGTAAGCCATCTCTTCTCAGATGTCAGTCTGGTTGTATGACAGTACAGATAACAGAAGGGGACAATTTTCTTTGTATGAAAACAATGAAAGCCCTTCCCCCCTTGACAAGTTTTTCAGCTTTTTCCATTATCTTAATTGAAGATTGTCCCTCTCTGCAGTCTACCTGGGCATCTCCCTTCTGATCTGGTTGAACAGGGGGGGGGATACTTTGTTTGTGAATATCTCATAAACCATAAAGGTTTCAGAGATAAGACTTATATCATTCTTCATGTTTTTTTAATGCCTACAAAATAAAATAAAGTTAAAATGAAGTATTACTATCCCTTTAAACAAATTAATTCATTATTCCTAGGGGATTGTTCCCCAGCATTTCACTGTTTCTAGGGCTTTACCCCTTCATTAATTTGTATTACGTTGTTAATATTTTAATTCGTATTCAAATACCTGGACAGAGGCAGATTGTCATAAATGGGAATAGGGCATCCCTAGGTGGACCGTGTGGTTAGGGCCCGATTGGGGAGATTAGGGGATCGCTCCTGCCCGGCTCACAATGTCTGATGCATCAGGGAGTGTGAGGTCTGGTCACTCCATGTCATTGCTCCATCGGAGTCCTCATGTAGACTGGTTGACACGATATGATGTCAGTTAGCACAGCATTTCCCAGGTATGGGTATTTTTGGCATTTTATTCCTTGTCTATTGTGCTTTCATACTTTTCAGTTAGTTCTTTTGATGTCATCAGTCATAGTATTAAGAAATACTCATGCATAAAAGTACTGGCCGTTCACCTTCAATTAGCCACTTCCTCAACTAACTGAATAAAGCAGACATGAAATCAGTTTAGAAGACAAATTATTTTTGTGTTTTGACTCCGTTGTATTCTATCAAGTTGTATTCACTGCCTTGTTAAAGAATCCAATGTACCTCCTGGGGGAGGGCTGTAATTACCAGAGTGCTTTGCACTGTAATACCTGAAATACAGGTAGGGGTTACACTGAGACAGCAGAGCGTGACTGTGTGAAAGGTTCAGTCTCAGTAGAAGCTAGCTATAAATGAGAGCATTGTTCCCAAGCCCATTCATTGCTGTAATTCTTGCTCCTTGCCATGTTACTGTTATGATCAACACCGGGTCATATATATATATATATATATATATATATATATATATATATACTAGTTGAACAGCCCGTTACACGGGCCACAGTGCCACTGCCACCCGGTCACGGGGCAGTCACGCGCAGTAGAGACTGCCCGCACCACGGCTGATACAGAGCTGCGGCGCGGGCAGTCTCTACTGCTCATGACTGCAGCACGCACAGCAGTGTCTACTGCGCATGTCGTGGCGTTACACACGAATTAGCGAATTATTATATAGGATATATATATATATATATATATATATATATATATATATATATATATACAGGGCTTACAATTTTAAGTCCTTTGCTACTAGCCAGACCTGAAAAGTTACTTGCCACTGCAAGCCATAACATACCCACCAGGGCTGAATTTCTACTCGCCAGGGCTAAATTTTCACTCTCTATTGGCTAGTGGAGAGTGGAAATTTTGAGCCCTGATATATATCTATCTATCCATATATATATATATATATATATATATATATAGTTATTTGCTCCCTATGGTGTAACTAATTGTAATCAGAACTGCTCCATTTTTTTATTTACAACTATGCCCCAAGGTGTATTCTGTGTGGCTAGCAGAGGAAACATTTGGGGTATTACAGGGCTGGCAGCTAAAGGCCTCTCTGCTGCATTTCAGATGCAACCAGTGTTTTGTGTTGGACACCAAAGGGTTTATTTTACATCTCAGCTCCGCTCCTCCACTGAGTACGTGGGGAAACAGGGAGGATGTTCTCAGACTTCAGGGTTGTCTACTGCTGGTGGTGATGTGTAAAAGGAGAACATCCTTCACACATAGCCAGCAGTTAAAGGGATAGTAATACTTAAAGGGGAACTACCACCCCACAATAACTTTACATTAATTAATTCTTCATCTGGCGACCGTTATGGTTTGAGAGATGATCGCTCCTAAAGTTGCCCTCCCACTCCCCCTTCCCAGTAGTCCGCTTTCTAGCTGACTGCAGGGAAGCAAGTCATACGACTTTCAGGCGGCTCTCCAGCACAGCCGCGATCGCATTAATAAAAAAGAAAACTTTCACTGAAATGGTCTTATACATGTGCTTTGTTTGCAAGCACACGTAGAAGACCGTTTTAGTGAAAGATTTTTTTTTTAATTAATGCGATCGTGGCTCTGCTGCAGAGCCGCCTGATGATCTAAAACCGGATTTCCCTTCAGTCAGCTACAACGCAGACTTCGGGGAAGGGGGAGGGAGAGGGCAACTTTAGGAGCGATCATCTCTCAAACCATAAAGGTTTGAGAGATGACACTGGGGGCAATACATGTATTTTTAAAAGGATTTTACTATAGGGATTAGTAGTACTTAAGTATTACTATCCTTTTAAACAACTCTGTATGCTAAAGGAGAAACTTTCCCCTTCCCTTTGCATCACTAATTGTTAGTGCATATGGATATGTGTGTCTTTCTCTTCAAGGCAATGTGCTCGACACACTTTGCCAGACACACATCACCACAACTTTGAACTTTAGTGCATCTCCTCCCAGTTCCACTGTTAATCTATGGAATCTATGCACTAAGAGTTCTCAAGCGGGAAACATCTCAGTGCATAGGCTCCATAACACAGAAACTGGAAAAGTTATCTCTTTGTTACCCCATATTTATCACACCTTAGTGCATAACACCCCCCCCCAGCCCCTAAACTACTCCCACTGAATGCTTCCTTCTTTAGAATAATTCAGAGGGCGAATATTGTTACCCTTCATAGAGATGGTATGCCGTATTAATTAAAGAATATTAAATCTTTATTTGGACTTTACATATTCTGCAAGTACATAATATGCACAGGGAAACTGCCTAAACTTTATAATTTAGTTTAACCTATGCTTAGTTTATTATACTTATATCCTTGACAGTGAGCTACCTGGATCTGTTTGCATGGAGCTTTCCATCAAGGAACATGAAAGCACGTCTAGTGATACAATTTAAAAAAGAAACAGAAAGTACACTGAGCAGTCTATAGTGCAGGGATAGTATAGCATTCTATTAAATCCTGCTTTGATGGTCTGTCAAACAGGACACTTTCTGGAAACTGAGATCCACGGAGCTCACTGTCAGGCCAAAAAAAAATTAAAACATAAGTGAAGATTAATTTTTTTAGTGCCAAAGGGGTACTCAAAACATTTCAAAGCTGAATATTTACTGTACATATTATTCACTTGCAGAAAATATAAAGTAAAATAAAGGGTTACTGTTCCATTAACTCTTTGAGTGCCAGAGTGGTACACAATGCATTGCAGAGCAATGCGTTGCGTACCCCTCTGGCACTCCAAAGGCTAAAGATACATTTTGGGGAAACTAATTCACAGAAAAATGATTACTAGGGGGTTGTTATTTGTTAATGTTCCTTTAATTAGCACTATCACACACCTGTCTGTGCTTTAGTTCCCTAATAATGTTTCTAATGGCACACTAAGCTATGTGTTTGATGTATATGGGTGTATGTGTAATGTGTTTTGGGGAGCCATAAATAATTATGTATTGCACACACAATGGAAAGGGATTTTAGATACTTTCTTAAATTTTAATTGCAGATATGTTATTTTATGACAGAAAAGTGTGTCCTTTAATCCTCCGGATGCCTAGAGAGGTCTTAAATGCATTGCTTCACAATCCGTCTGAGACCTCTGCCATTCAAGGGGTTAACTGCAACTATTAGTAACAAAAAAGTCAACAATGTGGTTGAAAAATGGCTGTCATCTGAGCAGATGCTAAATAATTATCACATAGCTGTTATTTGTACAGGAAATGGAAATAGCTGACACTGGTTACCAATAGGGCAAAGAGGGAAGTTGTCTGCTTTACACTAACCATGGACATTAAATAGGAATTCATGTTGTTGTGACTGGAAGAATAAGAAAATAAATAGAACAAAGAGATGGAAAAAGTTGTACTATAAGGGCAGTTGCTGCTACACAAGGAAAAATGAGTGTGTTCTGCTAGGGAACAGGATCTGAAATCTGATACAGTTACGTAAGGGAGACATGTTTAACAAACAGGGCAAGTAGACCTGGAACTACAGGTACAGCAAAGGAAGCAGGTATCTGTGCTTAGCCAACAGTTTGTCTGGGATAACGTTTTTAACTCTTTGAGTGTTGGAGGGGATGTCTAACACATTGCTTTGTAATGTGTTGGACATCCCTCTGGCATTCTACTTTAGTTTAAAAACAAAATTAAATAATAGTAATTTTTAAATAGCCAGTTGCAATCCAAAGTAGAAACAGGCAAGGACCTAGATCAGGGATGGATAACATGAGGACTAACTAGATGGACATCTCACTGCACTTTAGTTTAGTTTTGATCAAATGTGCAGATTAATGTTTGAGCTCTTTACAGGAACCTTTGTGATTGTTATGTTGTACTTTTTTTAATTCTCACAGATTGCAAATACCGGTTTATATATATATATATATATATATATATATATATATATATATATATATATATATATTTCTAGTTTACTGTCTTCCCCTCCCTGGGGCGAGAGGGGGGCAGAGTTTACCTGCATTGCAGCTAATCACCACAGGGCAGTAGTTTTGACTCCTGTCAACATCAGTGCAGCAAGAGACACAGGGCTGGTGATTTTGACAGGGTGGCTGGGTGAGGCCCATCTGGATCCTCCTAGCAAAATCACTGGATCGAGTTTCCACGGGGCTACAGTTTCGACAGGAGCAGCCAGGGGGTGAAGCCCTCCTGGCCACTCCTGTCAAAATCACTTCAGTTATCTGCCCCCCACATCACCTTCCCACTCCACTCTTAATGCCTCTTAATGCAGCATCCACTCATACCTGCTCCTCCCTATGGATTCCCCAAAATGCACCACAGAGGAAGACAGAGCGCTTCAGCCATGAAGAGCCACCCACCACAGTGGAGTTCTGTGTTCAACCAAATAAATGCACATTATTTACGCTGCAATCCCACGGGCAATGATGTGCAGCTGCCAGCTCAAAAGTACTCTACTGTTAAAATCTCTTCTTCAAGTTTACTGAACCCCTTGAGGATCAGAGGCCTGACAAATGCATTGTGAACCAGTGCACTGCACACCCCTCTGGTCCTCAGATTGTTGAAGACCAATCTGAAGTTATACTATTCAGATACTCACAGGGTTGATACTGTTTAACTGACATATTTTAAGAAATTCTATGGACTCCTAATGTGCTAATACAGACTGAGTATACAGATACACATAATTTATAGCATGTGTAGACTTGCTATTACAGTATATACCAGTTATTGATGGTTTTCTTTTTTCTTATACAGCCCAATATAGGCAGGCTGGGTATCCCCCACGGACCATCTGGAGAGAAGGTGGCTGTTGTTACAGTGGATGATTGTGACACTGCTGTGGCTATACGATTTGGAAACCTGATCAAAAACTACACCTGCGCAGCTCAAGGCACCCAAACAGGTTCTAAAAAGTAAGTTCCTATGGTTATATTGAATAGTAGTAGCTTATTATATAATCTATAGCAAAGCATTGCATCTGCCATGCAAACCTGGTATACCCACGTTTTATATTTTATGCTAGAAACATCCTAGAGACATCCTTTAAGTACTGCTTCACAATATGTCTCCAGCACCCATGGGGTTAAGTCTTTCTTACTGTCCTATCCGGGATTTAGTCCAACCTCCGATATTTTTCAGAATGGGACTCACTTGTGCAAATCTCTTACATAAGCCTTATATTTTCCTATTACACTTAGTGCCATATGTTTGAAAGAAGAGAGGAGCAAGTCTAGGGCAGATCAACTATAGGGTACAAATAAATATACCATTGATTTAAATTGGATATTTTTCCCTTGAATGCTGGAGAGGTATCCAACACATTATTTTGCAATGTATTCAGAGAATTAGCGTAGTGACTAGATATCCCATTAAATTCAGGACATATATGAAATTGTCATTCTGCAGGACTGCAAATGAATCAGCACAACCCTTCATTGTGTGGTTTTCATAAGTGTTATGCATTTAAATATATCTCTGGTCACATTATAGTCCTATTTAAATCAGTGGGCATCTGGAATTTTCATTTCGGCCTTATGGTGCGGTTGTCTTGTTTCAGAACTGCACCTCTTTATCTTGATGAAAAAGGCCCTTTCGTTACACTTTCATTTTAGTTTTACTATAATGACTACTATTCTAGCCACAAGAACCAGGTTTTCTGGCTGTAGTGTTTATTTTGTAAGTTCAAATAATCATGTTGATGCCAGCAGCGTGTGCAACACCTAGGAAACACATTGCTGGCACTCAAAGGGTTAAGTACTCCACCCACAACATATAAATACCCTCTCCATTATTGCTGATATCAGTATATTCTCTCTGATTCCTAGGTCACTTGACTTGACTGGGCCACTCCTCCTGGGGGGTGTTCCCAATTTGCCTGAAGATTTCCCTGTGCAGAACCGACAGTTCATTGGTTGTATGAGGAATTTAACTATTGACAACAAACCAATTGACATGGCTAGTTTCATTGCCAACAATGGCACTTTGGAAGGTAATTTATTTCTTAGTTACTAAAAAAAAATGTTTTTAACATACAACAGGAGCTCGAAAATTATTTTTTATAATGCAGCACATTGTCAATGTCTTTTAACCCCTTGAAGACCAGAGGGGTGTGGAAAGCTTTGCAAAGCAATGCATTCCACACCCCCTCTGGTCCTCATGGGGTTAACACTGGGTACCAGTGGAAAGTGCAATACATTTCACACCTTTCTGGCACACAAAGGATTAAACTTACTGCAGACAACAGACTGTGTAAGTATTAAGAACCTGAAACTACTATTTTTTTCTGCCACTTATAGCCATTTATTATTTGAGTATCAGAGAGATATCCAACACATTGCTTTGCAAAGCATTGGATACCACTCTGACACTCAGAGGGTTAAACCACTGCACCACTATTCTGGATGCTCTACAACTTTTATTGTCACATATTAATCCATCGTTTTAGTTAGAGTTCCCTGTAATATTTAACCCTTTGAGTGCCAGAGGGGTACGCAACACATTGCAAAGCAATGGGTTGCGTACCCCTCTGGTACTCAAAGGGTTAACATCACCCGGACCTTGGCCCTTGTACACGGGCTTTTACACTAGTATATTTATATTGAAACATCACTGCTCCTTTAAAGTAATTTCAGCTGAGGTGAAAAACAATGAAGTTCTAGTCACAAAGTTATTATGTAAACTACACAATTACTAGATATCGGTATTTCTATATAACAAAGTCTCCCCTGTTATACTGCCAATCAGTCCTATATGATTGATTGGCAGTATAACTGGGGAGACTAAATGCTGTTTAACTCTGATTGCTGGAGAGGTAACCAACGCTTTGCATACCTCCCAACATTTCAAATTGCCAAAGAGAGACACTTGTGTTTTAGGAGGTATTGCTGGGGTGCGGCTGGTGGGTGGGGCATTACCAAGAATTTTTAGGCCATTTCATGACCTATTGACACCTCCTTGTGTAACCTAATAATTGACTTATAACAAGACCAAAGTGCTTTATTTACATAGACTAATTTCTAAACACCTATAATGACGTTTAAACAAACAATAATGTGAGTTTTATTGCTGTAAAACAATTTAATACACTTATATACACATCACACAATCTGATCTCCTAGAAAGAGGGACATCAGGATGGGAAAGAGGGACAGAGGGATTTGGGTGTAAAAGAGGGACTGTCCCTCCTTAAGAGGGACACTTGGTAGGTATGGCTTTGAAGCACAACACAATGGATATGTCTCTCTGGCACTCAAAGGGTTAAAAATTAAGGTATTAAAGAGAAGAAACAAATTTATTGATACTTCTAGTAGAGTATTAACTTCTTGAGGACCAGAGCGCTGTGCAATGCATTCAGAAACAATGTGTTGCATACCGCTCTAGTCTTCAAAAAGTTAACCCTTTGAGTGCCGGAGGGGTACGCAATGCGTTGCGTGCCCCTCTGGCACTTAAAGGTTTAAAGGGGATGAATGGGATGCAGTATTCAGTTAATAACTTACATATACTACAGTTATGTCCCCAACAAGGCATCATTAATTTGATAATCCATCCTATATAATAATTCGTTAAATTGTTTGTCAGAAGCCGTCATGCGCAGTAGTCCTCATCTACAGTCTGAATTCGGAGTGCCTCGCTCCATATCAGCTGCTGCACAGACAGTCTTAACTGTGCATGACTGCACCACGGCCGTGGCTGGGTGGCACTGTGGCCTGTGTAGACAGGCTCTTCAACTAGTATTCCATAAAATGCTCCAAAAACCTTTTGCTTGGTATGTATATACTGTTCTTATAAAACACATTAATAAAGCTTTACCATGTTCTATTTAAAGGCTGTGCAGCCAAGAAGAATTTCTGTGACACCAGTTTCTGTCAGAATGGAGGCACATGCATTAATAAGTGGAACACATATTACTGTGAATGCCCTCTTCATTTTGGTGGAAAAAACTGTGAACAAGGTAGGTTATTATGTGTATGTGTAATTTTATTCAGTCTCTTTGTGATTAACATTTGCCATTTTTTGTATAGGTGCTGGAAATGGGTGGATAAACAGGTCCCCCCCCCACCAACTTCATGACACATTTAGAGCCAATATTTTGTCTGAACTGGGTGGGCAGCCTGACGGTGTCCATTTGTTGTTGGACTACATTACCCATCATTCTCAGCCTGCCAGTAAAACACTAACAAGGGCTCTTATGCAGAAGCAAAAAGATTAGTCATTCTGGAGCAAACCAAATGTGCTCCATGGGGAGGTGTTTAAGAATTCCCCATATTTCTATTGATTTAAATGGGGCTTTTAACACATTGAATACTAGATACGTCTCCAGTGCCTAGCAAAGCAAGGAGCTGGAGACCTCTCTTCCATTCAAGAAGTTAATAAAGCCCTAATTAAACCAAATGGGAATTATTACTGGTCTCCTATGATGCAACTGCTTTGCTTCACAATTGCACACACAAGGCTCAAACATATCTAAATATAACACCTTTCTGTAGTCAACATGCTTTAAATTAGTGTCCAGTTGGCTCCCATACCAATTAGTCTTTATTTAGATTAGCATGCAGAAATATTAGGGGCAGATACTAGATTACCAATGACACATATGATTTACATTGGGGGATATGCACTAAGGTATGATAAAGCTGTAATAAAGTGGAGTTAACTCCTCCAGGGTATCACTTCTCCAGTTCCTATGTTATTCTGTGTACCGTATGCACTATGGTTTCTCAGACTTTGGAGATAGGAACTGTAGACGTGATATCACTAGAGAAGTTGTCTCCACTTTATCACGCCTTAGTGCTTAACCCCCATTACTTTGCAAATGCGCTGCATGTCTCTAGCATCCAGGAGCTAAAAGAGATGGGTAAATTCTGTTTATGGCAACATAATTATACATTGAGATGCACATAAATAATTCACTATAAACAAAAGTGACCAAAAATGTCTAATAACAGGGAAAGACAAGTGTTCCTAAATAGACTGTATATCACAGAGCACCATACACCCCCTTTTCTCTCGCATTCTATACAGTTGAGTCCTTTTAACCATATATTGTATAAAAACAAACACAAGAAAAAGAAGAGTGATTTTGAAGTTAACCAGGTGCAGTCTAGGGGACAAATAAAATATTAATTTGATTTAAATTGAGTTTTTAACCCTTTGAATGCTATAGAGGTCACAATGCATTGCTCCATTTAAATCATTGGAAATTTTTATTTGTCCCTAATGGTGCTGTTGGTATGACTTTCTTCATACTATCCAAGGAGTAGCTACATTTCTTGAGCATGCTGGGAACTTGCAGTCTGACAGCATATAACATGGCCTGTAGTTCCTCTGTGTCCATTATGAGCAGAGATATGCAGATGAGCACCTTTGGGCTGATTACCTTATGCCTGTGTTCACTTAAAGGGATAGTAATACTTAAAATGTAAAAAAAAATATGTTGTAGAGTTTATCCCCCTGAGTAAAACAAGGGCACTCCCACTGCTGAAAGGTGTTTTATTCAAAAGTTATTAATTTTCAAAGTTGAATTTTTTAGGTGCAATATCACAGTGGCCTGAAATTGTACAGTGGCGCTGTTGCTACACCATCCTATGGAGATTTATGGTCAACTGACCAGAGCTGTCCATAGGATGGTGTAGCAACAGCGCCACTGTACAATTTCAGGCCACTGTGATATTGTACCTAAAAAATTAAACTTTGAAAATTAATAACTTTTGAATGAAACACCTTTCAGCAGTGGGAGTACCCTTGTTTTACTCAGGGGGATAAACACTACAACATATTTTTTTTTACATTTTAAGTATTACTATCCCTTTAACATGATGCCCTGGGCATATACAGGCTGTTTTAAACACAATATTTGTTTTGTTTTCTATCCCCAATGCTATAGAGGTGGTTATGAGAGTGTGTAAAGTGTCATTCATCTCTCCAATTGAAATACCTGTCTGTTATGTGTTCCCGTAGACACCAGACACATAACTACAAAGCAGCATGTTTAGCACATAAACAGTTGTTTGTTCAGCTATATTACCCTTGTATTGTTGTAATAAAATGACTTCACCAATTCATAGTAGTCACAGTAGTATCTGATTACAGAGCAGTAGAAATGTTAATATTCCATATTATCTGTATTTCCAGCAATGCCTTTCCCTCAACATTTCCAAGGAGAGGGTATAGTCTTCTGGACTCAGATGGATATTACAATTTCTGTGCCTTGGTTCATTGGATTGATGTTCAGAACCAGACAATCTAGTGGCATGTTAATGCAGGCTAATGCCGGGACCTCATCAAAAATTAATATTCGGGTAAGTATGTCAATAATTCCTGTAGTGATCCCAGAGGTACTTAGCAATACATCCCTAAACAATGGGAAAGACAAATCACTTCACATTCACTTCCAGGCACAGTATTAGTGCTAATGCTTCTGGATTACTTCACATTGCCAGCTTTGTTCTTTCTACCTCAAGATCTCAGCCTGAATATAATGATTTTTATATAATGTATAAAGTAAGGAACTAAACGGCTACATTACCACAAACCAGAATAACCAGTCTAGTCGTAAAGGAAAGTACTTTAACGCTAGAGACTGGTTTATTATTACATTAGCATTTCAGAGTCCATTTACTGTCCAGTGTATACACATTATTTGTTATAGGGAGTGGCATGCAACATTTCAAACTGACATCCTTATTTTGAGATCTAACACTATTCATACTCGGTAGTTTATGCTAGTCAGGGGACATGAGGCTTATGGCCTACCACCTATTTATTCATCATCCCTAACCTGCTAGGGCCTACCCCGAGCTAGCAGAAGTCTTTCTTGCTCTTACCCATACATTAGTTGCTGAAAAAGACAGTCACTGACCAGTTGCAGAAGTCACATCTGCATACCTCCCAACATTTCAAATTGACAAAGAGGGACAATTGTGTTTTAGGGGGTGTTGCTGGGGGCGTTTCCTGTGGGCAGAGCATTACCGAGAATTTTTATGCTATTTCACCACCTATTGATACCTCCATGTGTAACTCAATACATGATTTAGATTAATAAAGTGTTTTATTTACCCAGACTAATGTATAAATACACATATACTGATATTTAAACAAACAAGAATGTGAGTTTTATTGCTAAAAAGAGGGACATCAAGGTAGGAAAGAGGGACAGAGGGATTTGGGCCTAAAAGAGGGACTGTCCCTCCTAAAGAGGGTATGCATCTGCTGCCCTCTTCTCTGCAAAACATTCTCATACATTTCCAGCCTCTGCTTTGAAAACAGCAAGCATAAGCTAGTGCACTCATATTTATATAAGTTTAGAAACTAAAAAGTTTGTGTTGTGTGCCTTTATTTGCATGTTGTTGCAAGGAATTGTGGACATTCAGTGGAAACATTGTAAGCTTTGTATTCTTAGCCAGAGAAAGATTGTCAGATCTGTTTTAAATATGTAACTGTACACAGAAGTGTATAGTTACTGTCCTCTATTCCTTGGGTGAACAAACATTGGCCAGTTATGATGTTGAATTAGTAGGAAAATTAGGTAGGTTAACAAGATGCTATTTTAAAATAACAGATCTGAAATGGGTTTTTAAAGTAAAGACTTACAAGAAGAAAGTATTCATAACAAATGGCATGGTATAACCTTAAAGAAGCTCTTCTGAACATCTTCCTAAAATATGAAGAGGTCAGCATTGTTAATACAGTTCTATCCATTGACTATAACATAAGGCCTCACTGCTGGCTTTAAAGCTCACCCAATGCTATGAGTTATTATACAGAGATCAGAAATAAATTAAGGGACTTTCATACTAAAGGCCATATGTGCAAAGAAAAGAAGAACAGTCACTGCTCCAAAGGGGGAAAATAATAAAAATACTCAACATTCCCAATGATTTCATTTGGGGCTTTTAAACCACTGGATACTAAAGGTTTCCAGCACTTTGCATCTCAGTGTACTGAAGACCTCCCTAGCATTCAAAATGTTACAGTCCCATTTACATCAATAGGAATGTTTGCTTTTTCACTATATTTCAGTTGGTTTGACCCCGAATTGTTTAACATTTCTTTGTACACATGGACCAGTGTCCTGCCCCTTAAAAAAAACTCAAGATAAGAAATAGTCCATATTATAATTTTGATAACTAGTCCGTTTCTTGTTGTGTTGGTAACAGATATCAAACAGCAACATCCAGTTTGAAGTTTACAGCGGCCTCAGCCGCATTGCTCGTATGGAGATCTCCCAAACACGTGTAAGTGACGGAGACTGGCATCACCTACTCATAGAGCTGAAGAGTTCTAAAGATGGGAAAGACATCAAATACCTGGCCATAATGTACCTGGACTATGGCATGTATCAGGTAAGGAATCCTTCCCCAGTATTAACCAGTTCTGTAGTGATTTACATCAATTCCATATCTGCTCTAAACTTGCCTTCTCTCTGTGGACATTCTACTAACTTACTACATCCAAATAGATTATGTAATTTGTATCTGTGGTAGTGCAATTGGGCAGCAAATGTTAATAAATCAGGCCTAAAACAGCAAAGCAATACCAGATGGCAAATTAGCCCCTTAAGGATCAGAGAGGTCAGATGTGCAACACATTTCTTCTCAGTGAGCTGTGCACACCTCTGGTGTTTAAGGGTTTAAAGGAGACATAAAACTTTGTTATGAAAAATACACATATTTTGAGTAAAGCAAGGATACTTCCGCTTTATTTAAAAGCTGTAACAGTTCAATCTGTCACAATATATGGAGAGTTGTAGACAGTGACTCACCTGTCCCATAGAATGTAACAGAATAACTGTCTGGACAACAGATAAACTATAAATGAACTGGACATAGGTTGGCATTGTTTTAAAAAAAAAAAAAAAAAAAATTATTTGTACTGTAATACCTTTGGAACAAAGCATTCCCTGGTTTACTCAGGAGTTCCCTACAATATATATTTTCTTCATATAAAAAGGTTTACTACTCCTTTAAGGGTATTCTGCATGAAAAAACAAATATTTCCTGTGATGATAAAAATAAGTTAAAAAAAAAGATAACTTGTGGTGCCAGAAGGGAATTCTACACATTGCCCCACAATGCATTGGGTACTCTTATGGCAATCAAAGAGTAAGGATATTGATAATCAACTTTCATTGTATGAGAAGGGAACTGATTGGATTATTTGATTTTACTGAACACAGTCTTTATTCCTATAACTATAGAGCTCTGTGGAAATTGGCAATGACCTTCCTGGGTTAAAGCTGAAGAGCATTTTTGTTGGAGGACTGTCTAGCAGAGAGGGCACAGTGCAACAAGGATTTAGTGGATGTATGAAGGTATGTTTTAGCTTACCAAACACGACAACACTGTACAATGGCTCTTACTAGATTGTTCATTTTTTTGTTTAAAACATGACTTTCCTACTAGGGAGTGAGAATGGGAGAAACATCTACAAACATAGCAACCCTCAACATGAATCAAGCAACAGTGATCAATGTGGACAGTGGCTGTGAGGTGCACAACCCATGTGATTCCAACCCGTGTCCGTACAATAGTGACTGCAGTGATGAATGGAACAGCTTTTCATGTCATTGTGAGCCAGGTAAAACCTTACTGTTTATTTGTCATGCAATGTCTTTACTGGTGCTGCCTATCTGAGTTGTGCTACTACAAGTGTAACCCATAACTTCAGTTGTATGCTTTACTTGTGGACCTCGACCCCCAGCGGTATGATTCTGTTTTCTGAACTCAGAGCTGCACAGCCTTCTCCTTACTTAGCTTGCTTGGATAGGAGTAAATTCAGTGAGGGTAGGTAATAATGCTAAACAGCTAAAATAATGCTGCACTCACTTAGCCCTTATGTACAATTTTCTATGTACATTTAAAGAGCTGTTTTACTTTGAGTGTGCCAAAAGGTGGGAAGTGGGTATGTGTGTTTTAGGGGCATGCTGTTTTTCTGCACTCTGGCATATCATGTGCATCAACTGGGCACAGAGAAAATAGACATAGAACAGTTAATTATGAGTGTTATAGCAGTAACAAAAAGGGGTTGTTCAATCAACAGTGTGCACTAGATGACTTGATCTGCATGTACTAAAGCATCTGGGGCATGGGCTTGTGTATTCAGTGATTATATATACGTACAGTGTATAAGCTGCACTCCAATTTCATAAATCCCCATCAGTAACTCATGACAGTTATATTTGAAGTAATCTTTGTAATAGTTATTTTTTAAATCCCCTGTTATTAAAGGGGATGTTTACCCCCTTCACAACTTTGCCTAAATCTTTTCCTTATCAATAACAAATAATGGAAAGTGTATCATTTTTAAAAAAAATCTGCCGTTTGGAGAAATTCAAAGATTAAATGTACCTACTTCCGGCAGACACTGTTGACCGGATCTGTACCATAGTCTGAGCTTCTTTCCAACCTCTGCCGATGACGGAGGCTGTCTGTCTCTAAGCTGGAGCAATCTCATTGGCCAGAAATCAATCTCTGCCAATGAGATCACTCCAGCTTAGAGACAGACAGCCTCCGTCTTCAGAGGAGGCTGGAGAGAAGCTCAGACTACAGTACAGATCCGGTCAGCACTGTCTGCCAGAAGTAGGTACAGAGGTACATTTAATCCTTGAATTTCTCCAAATGGGCAGATTTTTTTTTTTTTTAAAAGGATACACTTTCCATTATTTATTATTGATAAGGAAAATATTTAGGCAAAGTTGTGAAGGCGGTAAACATCCCCTTTAAAGAGAATGTGCTGCATATCCTGGTGGTTTTATTTTCGTCAGTATTACATGGTTTAGTTGATATTTTAGTCAATATATAATAGCTTTTGGTCTCCCATAGTTTCTCTCTGCTATGTTAGCATATTATCTGCCCTTTCCAACCCACAGTGTAGATAAATCACAATAATAAAATATTCCTTGTTTTCATATTTGAATAGTCCATCTAGAAAAGACTGAACTGCACTGTTTAGATTTCACTGTGCAAAACAAATGTACATTTACAGTAACTGCATTCATAATGTGTAGGTGTTTTTAAGATCTTTATTTAAAACATAGTGATATTATCTTTGTGGAAATGTTTAATTAATGAAAAATATTTGATAGATGTCATATGATGTATCTTCAAACCAGCAGCTTTTAAATTAGAACAGCTAATGTAACTGGATCCCCATTCATTCCTGCAGGGTACTTTGGAAGAGACTGCTTAGATGTGTGCAGCCTAAACCCTTGTGAGCATGTCTCCACTTGTGTTCGAAAGCCAAGCTCCTCTCATGGATACACATGTGAATGTGGAGTCAACTACTATGGACAATACTGTGAGACCAAGTAAGGAAGGAATCTTAAGAGAGAGTCCTAATATGTGGGCTTTAAACATTCCCTGATTACAGACCTCTTTTGCTCTTTGGATGAAAAGCAATGCTTAGTTCTAAGGAGTGATAAAGAGGTGACAAAGTGGAGATGACCTCTCCAGTGATATCACTTCTCTGGTTCATGTTATTCTATCCACTAAGATCTCCAAAGATGTAAAAATCTTAGTGCATAGGCTCCATAGAATAACATAGGAACTGGAGAAGTGATATCACTGGAGAAGACATCTCCGCTTTATCATCTCTTTATCATGCTTTAGTGCATCTTCCCCCACGAATTTATATCTGACCGTTTTCACTCCAAATGGTTTGCATTTGTTTAATCCTGATGAAAATCTGCCTGTACATTGCACTGAGCAAAATGTTTAGATTTAAACATTTTAAGTGTTTTATTTTTACTACTTATCCCCCATGCGGTGATATCACTTCCAATATAACCATGGCACTTTATGTAAATATTTTACTTTGCATAAATTACCAAGCACAGAAGAGTAGTTATCTTGCCAAAATGTGTAGGGATAAATTATTATTACCTTTAAAATTATAACATTTTGGTTCATGGACTTTGCAGGCAGCTTTTAATATTGATTACAAACTGTTATTTTAATGTTGATCAGCTAGAGGACCTCTGTATTTATGTTTATACAGGTAAAAGTAGACATGGAGCAGTCTTTTAAGAAGTAATATACATTTATCTTTCATGCATATATAATAATAAATAATAATTAAAAAATACTGATTTTGGTTCATGTACAATCAGCTTATAAGGTAAAACTTGAATGTAAAACTTGTTGTAGTTTGCTATGATGAAAGATAATCCTTGTGCAAAATGAATTATTTTCAAAATGAAAATGTATCTACTTTCCTTGCTTTTCTACCTCCATCAAGGGTTGATTTACCTTGTCCCAGAGGCTGGTGGGGAAACCCTATCTGTGGCCCATGTAATTGTGAAGTCAGCAAAGGTTTTGACCCTGACTGCAACAAGACAAATGGAGAGTGTCGGTGTAAGGTGAGGAATTTTTTTTTTATTTGATATGGTACCATATTTCAGACTATTTAGTAAACCTAGAAATATTTATATATAACTGAGAAGGGTAACTTTTGTCTCTCAATCTGTTTTTGTACTAAAACGCCCATGATCTCCAACTGGTCAGTGGCTGGCTGGGCATGATGGGAGTTGTAGTCCAGCAACCCCTGGCCCACCCCTCTTATTATAAAGGCGCATAACGATTCCTTAGATACAGTCTCATATGAAAGGAGCAGTACATTTTGCTGTCACCACTAAGAGATGCACATTTACAGAATTATTAGTTTAAACTTCTGTTTTTTAACATTAACAGTGCCCCCTAGTGATAAGATTCCAATTACTCTGTTGTACTTAATAGTACAGTGAGTCAATGACAACCAGTCCTCACAAAATATTATAGAAACTGCCTGTCACTTCCTGACAATTTGAACTGCTATAATTTGTGAATAAAACAAATGAGAGCAGTGGAAATACCCGTGTTTTACTCAGCGTGAAAGTCCTGTAACATATAGTTTTCCATTAAAAAAAAACAAACCTTTACTGCTCCTTTACATCACTGTTGGAAGATAATTGCTTTTGTTTTGTATATATTTGTACTATACATTAAGCCGTAACAATTTAGTATTCATTTCCATCTCAACAGATTGCTTTGTTTATAAAAGCAAATGAAAATAAATTGCATTCTCAGTTTGTGGCATGTATGCCACATTCATTTTTAAATTGAGAATAATACGTCTCTAAACTACAAAATAACCACTAATTAAATAAAACAAGACATAAACAGAGACATGCGCAACACACACAGTGTAATCCTGTTTACTGAAAAATAACATATATATAAAAAGAACCCAAAGTCATCCACCAACCAAAGAGGCTACAGTGCCTCATTCTGGATGCATGAACTCTGGGTCCTCCTGTCTTATTTTATTTCACTTTTAAATAACACTGCTAACTATAAATAAACATCTGAGACATTTATAAGCTTTTAGTTTTTAATTGTAATATAACATCCAAATCTCTTTATTTAAATGAATAATATGTTCTACTAACTACCCCAGAGTGATAAGAGAGGCAGCTATTTCCACTGTACGTAAGTTGCTCTGTTCTGTAGTTACATCCTGACTAGGATCAGGGCTCACACAATAAAGGTTCACAAGAGCTGTTCTACATAGACACAATGGAGCTCAGTGCTGCATATTCTTCTTTGAAATAATCCCAGGTTCAGGCTCAGGGCAGGCATTTTGCACATGACTGTCTCCAGTTACTCCAGGTTGCAGTTTCAGCAAAGATTTGATACATTTGTGAATTGTCAAAAAATAAAAATAATTTAAAGGTGCTGAATATCACAAAAAGTCATAGGTGAATATAAACTGTAAATAAATGTTTGTTAATACTTATTTTTCTACTAAAATGTTATGTTATTTGAAGCACTGTACTGGAGTCATTTTATTCATAGTACTAACAAGCATTGTTTTATATGACATATAATACACAGTACAACTGGGGGGAACAATACTTACAGGAGTGTTAACAATCAAAATTAATGAAACCATTGAAAAGGAAGGGTATGAGGGCTCCCCTTCTAGAACTTGCAGCCTATAAGAACTGAGGGAAGATTGAAAGAAAGTGTTTAAGAGGTTGTATGATCCAGTCAAATGTCTAAACCAATAGGAATGGAAAATGTACATATGCTAAAGATTCTATATGGGAAGACCACTCAAATTGTAGAATGTAAGTTGCATGAGGAGTGAAGGGTCATGTGTTTGAGATTTCACAATATAGAGGTAGAGAAGTAGGTTGGGGTACCATAGTGACAAGCAACACAGTTGGTCCAAGTCTAGAAGTAGAATAAGGAAGCAGTGAGATCCAGCCACAGAGCAATATACAGTAGGAGAGAGATGTTACAGGAAAAGGGGATTTAGATGTTATTTAGCTGAAGTGGGTTAGGAGAAGGATGCTGAGAGGCTTCCTGCATTTTAAGTGGCTTTTTACATCATCCAGCTAGTAGAGAGCCTGATGGAATAAGGCAGGGACTTTGTAAGGTGGAAGCATTTCTACAAAATGTAGTAGGTGGTAACTGGAGAGGGGTAGATCATAGAGAGGGTGGAGAGAGCAGTTGATGGGGTATCTGGTGATGAATATAAATCTAATGGGGGTATTATTGCTATGTGTTTCTATAAATTAGGACCAATATTTTGAATATAATTGTAGATTATATAGCCAGTGTAGGGTTTAAGAAGGGTGTATTGTTAATGGAATGATACATGAGCAATGATAAGGTGACAGGAGTCTTCAAGATGGTTTGGAGCAGGAATAATCAGGAAAGTGGAAGTTTGTGGTTGTATTTTGTGTTAGGAAAGGGCAAGTGAGAGATATTTCTGAGTTAAAAGGTGGCAAAATAAAGGAGAAATAAGTGTCAAAAATAATTCAGAGGCAGCGAGCTTGGGAGGTGGGAGAGAGAGCTGAAAATTTCAAAGTAAAGGTAACTTCATGTGGGGAAGCTTGTGAATGGGTGAAAGAGGAAATTAATTTTTGACAGACTGAATTTTAGATAATGGAAGTATATTCAGATATTGACTCTAGAGGAGCATTTGGAGACCTGATCTATAAGAGAGAGAGAGTGATGTTTAGGAGGAAAGATACAGTTGAATATGGTATTGAAAAAGATAATAATTGGTTAAATTGCCTAGAGAAGAAGTTCAGATAAAAAAAATGAGGGTGTCCCTTAGCAGAAACTTGTGGTACATCAGTGTAAAGAGGAAGTGTGAAGAAGCAGTGATTCCTAATCAGGAAACACTAATGGAGTGTTCAGTGATAAATTGAGGGTCAGGAGAGGGCTGTATCTCTGAGTCCAGAATTGTGGAGAGTATGAAGGAGGCATTCGTTATCTTTCTATGTCAAAATCAGAGGAGAGGTCCAGAAGTAATGTTATGGAGTAGTGGCCCTTTTCTTTTTTCATGGCCAAACTGTTTGCCACTTTGGTGAGTGCAGGCTTTGTAGCATGTTGGGAACTTCTATAACATCTAGGTCAGGGATTTTCAAATCTAGTCTTCAGGGGAAAACAACAAGAAGTCAGGATTTCCTGAAATCCCTAATTAAATACAGGCAGCTCAGTCATAATTCTTGATCCACTGACCTGTGATTTAGTAAGGATATCTTGAAAAA
Source organism: Rhinophrynus dorsalis (assembly GCA_037306005.1). Taxonomy (NCBI): domain Eukaryota; kingdom Metazoa; phylum Chordata; class Amphibia; order Anura; family Rhinophrynidae; genus Rhinophrynus; species Rhinophrynus dorsalis. The sequence goes on from CM074721.1 coordinate 292,704,011, forward strand.
CTGACCTGTGGGCATGCCCGAAGACTAACATTAAGAAACACAGATCTAGATAGTATATACTGAGAGCCAAATAAATTTGATCTAACTATGCAAGGATTACTGTTTCTAACTGACATATTATGAGTGAGCTGCTGCAAGGCTTTCACTGCTTTGTTCTGTATTCTCTTTAAGGATAATTACTACAAGCCCCAAGAGAGTGACACTTGTTTCCCATGTGACTGCTTTCCATCTGGCGCTTATGCACGTGGCTGTGACATGGAGACAGGACAGTGCCCCTGCAAACCTGGAGTAATTGGGCGCCAGTGCAACCGCTGTGACAACCCATTTGCTGAGGTCACTAATCTAGGCTGTGAAGGTAATTTACCATAATATGCTGCTCACTTGTATCTAATCATGTGGTCCAACAAAGTATCCAATAAAATGAATGGTAAAACATATATTTAATCTCATACAAATTCTTTAATTTCATACTGGCTCAAATGTAACAGTACAGGCTAAAAGTCTAAACTATGTTTAATCTATATTTGTCTTATTCATTTGTATTTTTCTCATAGCTTTTTGTTATATATTAGATTAAACAACATTAAATACCTTTTCTGGCTACTGGAGCACCTAATGCAAACTTTAGATTTTTGTATGTTAGGAGTAAAGTCCTCTCTATAAATAAAGGATAGCTAAACTCAGTAATAATTATTATTTCATGGTTTAATAAGCAGAATTTATGCAATAGATTATTAGGGGAACTAATACTAGTGGCTTATCTGAAGGTGGTAATATCTTCAGAAGAACTGTATAAAGAAGACCTTTGCGAGTTTTTCAACCTACATGGGTTCCTTAATCACATGACCAGGTGAAGCTCACATCAGTAAGAATATAATATATATATGTCTAACAAAATATATAAAAACCAGCACAATCTCATGTAGATATGTATACATTTTTTTTTACAAATATTGACACATTTCCCAAATGATCACTATCAGTAGTAAGGTTTCTTTACTGATTTCTGACAAACATCATCGTGATATGTTCCATTCCTTTAATCTTGAATAGAGAACATTATCATGACTGAACCATCTGTATATTTCCATGACCAATGCTCCTACTAAATGCTTGAAAGTCAGGTAATGGCTATGTTCCTCTAAAAATAATGTTGATGCAAGATTATCCAGTGAACAGCTGCACATTCTGACATTAGTTATTATTCTTGGCACATCATGAACTGACGTTTCTGACAACATAAACTCTTTTTTGTACTTCAGCCAAACAATTCTAACTGCATGCTCTATTTATGTCATTATTATACTGAGTGATTTTTTTCCCCCAAATATTTTTATTAGTGTTATGTTTGTCACATTATAGTTTGCTATGTACCATTTTGGCAATGTAGAAGAGCAATTTCTGTAAGTGCTGGCCCACTAGATCTTAACCAGGTAAGACTAGATAAATATCATACTCCCAACATGACCCAGTAGTGCCCACACTTAACAATAGATGTGTCCTGATATCCAGACGGTGAAAAGTTTGGAGACTTGCAGAAAGTATCCAGAAGTCAGAAAAACATTCTCAGTAAAAATAAAAAAATAAATATTTATCAATTCCAAGTAAAATTAACCAGTTCAGGAACCTACTAATAGGGGTCAACAGGGAGCATGTAGTCTAATGTGATTCAATGTAAGGAAGACAAGGGCAGTTCTCAATGTATTACTTTAGACACTGGTGTGTTAATCTGTTAGGTGCTCAGCTATACCTCCAGTCAGCTGATTCCTTATAAAATGAAGGTCACCCTACAGTTTCATGACTAAAAGGAATTAACACCCCATATATATATGCAGAACATTTCAAGAGGACCAACCTCCTTTCATCAGGTGTACCCCCAAAAAAGCAAGCGTGATTCTCTTCTGAAACTTGCTTATATCATTACAAACTGAACAAATAGTTGGGGTGTTAATCTGTATTATTCATTTAACTGTACTAAAACCTTCATTTCATGTGGAATTGTGTTCCTTAATCTATTTGTGATATGGATTTGAATGGTATGAGCTATGTATGTTTTTAGAAATATTGATTTACATTTGAATTTCAACTTGTCCGTCAATCACAATTATAACTGCAACAGTAGTGTCATATCTTTTTCTCTTTCCTTACAGTGATTTATAATGGCTGTCCCAAAGCCTTTGAGGCTGGAATCTGGTGGCCACAGACCAAGTTTGGTCAGCCAGCTGCTGTTCCATGCCCTAAGGGATCTGTGGGTAAGTACAGTAATGAAACTCAATCTGCAAAACAAGCTGCAATACTATGGAAACACCCTGGGGGGAGTATGAAATATGTATATGTAGCAAACAGATTTCTGCACATGAGTGTATAGGTGTGTTACTGTAGGAGAACTTATATTTGCATAATTATTGATAAACTATCTGGATGCTTGAGAGAATAAAAGGAGTTAAGGGTATGTGGTGTCTGTGGATTAATGTGACTATTTTTATTATTGTGAAATGAGAATTTTGGATGATGATTTGCTGATGAATACTTTTGACATTAGAGAAACAGGTATGACTGTAAATATAACTGTAAACTGGAAACAGATAATTGTTGTGAGTATTGTATTTTTTTCAGTTAATGCATTCACGCACAAGCTGTTTTTCATTTAAGGACAGGTATTAATTATGCAGTTAATTACAGTTTAGAGAATGTACAAAATAAAAGTGGAGAGAAAAAAAGGAGGAAACAGGAGAGCGCCTCCTGGTGTAATATTTCATGAAACAGGACCTTTACCACAAATCACCCAAATAAATGTATACTCACAAACCCAATGGCTGTGTATCTACTTATGTAGAACCCAGCAGAAGCACTTTTTGGTGTTTATACTGCCCCAACACCAGTATATAATCCAATCTCTGGACTCGGCTGCTCACGTTCAGCATGCTGTCTCCAAAAAGAGGCCAGAATATCCAATCATAAAAAACAAGAACATACGGAGTGCCTCATAGTGAATATTGTATGATAAATGGTCTGAGAAATAGACTAAATGGTACTCACAAGTACGTATGTCAGACTAAACTGACTTCAAAGCAAGTGGAGATATTATCCTGTCTCCACTCGGATTCCTCCGGTGATTCAGGATACCAATCCAAATGGGTGTGCTCACCAACCTCAATACGATGACTCCAATGTACATAGAATAAAGGTAGTGGCTTCAATGTATCAAAATACAAATTATTTATTATATTAAAATACCATGTCATGGACAATACCAAATAAAGTTAAAAAGGTCTAACATGTTTTATGGTGCTAGACCACCACTTTATCAAAGACAATATACCCATTTAGAGAATGGGATGCTTGGAAAACAGAACAGTAAATTATTTATTACCCTGAGTCCTGCGTGCCATTCTCTAGACACAGTTACAGTGAGTAAGGTACAGGGAGCACAGTTTCTATAAAATGGTTCCTGTGCTAGGCCCTTGTTATAGCCTTAAATGTAGCAACTGAAACAAACTAAGCATAGAGGCAGGGTGGTCATTAGCACTGTTATTAGTTGGTCTATCATTTATTAAATAATATTGTATGATACAAAACCCACTGAGCATTGAAATTATTAAGTATGGGGACTGTCCATTTTTATGATAATTGTTAGGAAGAAGACTAAATTATATCCATGTGCCCTGCCGGCATTTTGCAGACTACCAATCTGATGACATAACTCTAATGAAATTACAAGCTTTAGTGCCAATGTATTCACAATAAATAACAAAAAGTTACCAAACACTCATGCCAAAAACAATGTCCGTTTAATATGCCATTGAGAAGGCAATGATAGATTCGATCAACTGTCTGTTAGGAGCTCCTATCCAGTTAGTGTAAAGGAACTCATGGTAGGGTGAGCTAAAGTGCAGAGGTGAAAAATATTGCTTTTCCTTACCACTTTAAGGAAGAGAGGGGAGGGAAGTGTATTGCTTTGCATGCCCCTTTTGGTCCTTAAAGCACATAGGAGTAGAATGACTTTACTGCTGGGGAAGCTAGTAATATTAATATTTTATATCTGATGACTGCTGTCTTTTTTTTGAGAGGCTATGACTCCCCTGGCCTTCATTATTCTCCTCCTATGTTAAAGGGTTAAGGATAATTATCTTACTGTTACTTTCGGTTGCCTATTATGCATAACACCTGTTTACATATGTCTCCCTCAGTATTAATTTTGTGTAACATGTCTCTTGACTATTTCCTCTTTTATATCCTTGTTCTGATTTTTCATTGTGCTGGAATTATACTGTAAAATATATGGTTTTTATTTTGCATTGAATAAGTGTTAGCAATAGCTACTGATTTGTGATGAAACAATAGTGTTTGTGGTCACTGGCACCAGTACAAGTTTCGGGGTATCATTTTTCTTGTTCTGGTTTTTAAATACAGTGTTCTCCTGGCTTCTCAGAAATACTACTGGTAATTATATGAATAAATACATGTTCAGGGGATATCTGTAAATACCAGGAGATGAAGAATAAAAATGATATATGCATAAAAAGAGGGAAATAGAGAGAATAAGGAGGGGAGACAGAGCAAGAGAGAGAAATAAAGGTGAAAAGAAAGAGATATGAAGAGAGTGTGAGAGAGAGAGTCATACTGAGGGTGTGTGTGAACCTAGTAAATACAAATCCATGTAAATTCAGAGCTACCATGCGGTTGAGGGGAATTTGACTGTAACATATTACTTTTATCGTGCTCCTGAGAGCTATGGTTTCACACATGTTAACCCTTTGAGTACCAGATGGGTATACAATGCATTGCAAAGCAATGGGTTGCATACCCCTCTGGCACTCAGAGGGTTAAACTTGAATAAACAATCACCCAAGCTTTGGTTAATTAATGTCATTTTTAAATCCTGATTGTTGTTAACCTTGACCTGTGTACCCAGTTATCATCTCACAGTGGAAGTCCTCTTCCCAGCACATATATTATGCACACACAACATATTCATTAACCCATTAACCCTTTGAGTGCCATAGGGGTATGCAACGCCTCTGGCACTCACAGGATTGCAGAAGAGCGCCTTGCACAACCCCCTGGCTTATGGCTTCCATGATCTTCTCCAGTAACAGTTGCACAAGGCTGCAAATCTGTATTGTTAACAGCTTATGACACAGAGGTTGATGTACTAAGAAAAAGTGGTGGAATTCAGGAGCAAACCAACTGCTCCACAAAGAACAAATACATATTTTCATTGGTTAAAGTAGGGATTTTAACCCCTGGAATGACAGAGAAGTCTGCACCATATTCTGTGTAAATGGAAAAGACTACAAATGGCAGTGGAGGTGTATGTAGCTAGGTGTATGGTACCTGGAGAGATTAAAAGTCACCCTCAGAGCATATAATTCATGCACTGCCAGGCCTTACAGAGGGAAGATTTGTCTACAGCTCAGTAGCATTGTAAGCATCACGGATTACCATGGATGTTTTGAAGTACTTTTCTTCATTACTGGATGGCACTATTCCCTTAAATCTGTGTTCAGATACTAAGTGCTTCCCAGTGTGAGGAAATTATTCATCAGGTATCAAGGACTTGCAGCAACTTAAAAGAATTTTAAACCTTTGAGTGCTAGAGGGCTTTGCAATGTGTTGGATACCCCTTCGGCACTCAAAGGGTTACAATATTGTAGCCTGATAGTCTCTTTTGTTCTTATCAAACTAAAGAGGTGCAGTCCCAAAGCAAACCCACTGCACCATAGCAAGGAATTAAATATTCCATTGATTTAAATGGACTTATAACCCTATGCTTTGGAGACCTCTCTGGCATTCCAGGGGTTAAAAGCCCCATCTAAATCAACAGGGACATGCAGCATTCATGCTTGTGATGCAGTAGGTTTCCACCAAAAAATTGCACCTCTTCAGCTTAATGAATAAGGTCCACATATGTCTTAAAGTGTTAAGTGATATTCAACATGTCTTGGATTTCTGTTTGATTTTTCTTGCTGAATGCCTCTGTTGTGCTGTAGGGAATGCGATCCGCCATTGTAGTGAGGAAAAAGGCTGGCTTCCACCCGAACTCTTCAACTGCACCACTCTCTCTTTCTTGGAACTGAAGACTCTGGTAAGTAACAGCTCATATAGCTGTCTAGAGAACCAGCCTCAGATTAACCTCACAGACGCAGATTTCTACTAACAGCAGTGCAATTAGATGCAGGGAACTCAGCAAATGTGTGTGCATATATATGTTAATATGTATGTGTGTGTGTGTGTGTGTGTGTGTGTGTGTGTATATATATATATATATATATATATATATTTATATAATATATGTTGTTCCTATGAATTTTCTTCAGTGGTGTTGGCTTTTGATCTTCATTGGTAGGATTAAGGGAACTGAAAGGTGGACAGAAGAGGATGCCAATTGAAATTAAAGGCCCTGGTTAAATTAAAAAAAAGGTTAATAAAATTGAAAACAATCTGTACATTCTTAGGAATTGTAACATGTGAGGAGTGTCAGGAACAAGCTGTATATTTTAAGAAAGGTATATTTTCATGATCAAGGAAGCATTTCCCCTTTAAGTCAATAACAATAATTTACTGTCACTTTAAATTGAATGTTAGTGTGAGGTTGACTGAGAGGTAGTTAACATGCACAATTCAGTATTATTTTGGCAATAATAATTTTTCTATCAATACTATATATTGTCAATAACAAATGTACCACTTTCTTGCATGAGGCAACAAGTTTCATAGCTTTACAGTGCCTACAACAATTACAGTTGTGATTGTTGTTATGAAATAGAACATGCTGCCAAGCATTATAGATCAATAACTAACATAATCTGTAAATAATTTTTGTTCCGCTGACAAAATATGAGTCCTTCAATTTTCTTTCTGATAGTGTTGTATACTTTTTTGTATAGAAAGTCTGCAGTTGTTTATACCTGGAGATTTATCCTTTGCATGGACTGTCTAATTAAGGAAACTAATTATAAAAAATATGCCCTTCTTTATCTGTCAGAGCTGAATATAATGCACACAGCATCACAAACTGAGGCCTGTAGACGAATTTTAGGAATCCTGTGAATGCCTTTTTGTTATTTCTGTTTACCTCCTGCAATGCTGAGGTTGACATTGCACAACACTAATACATTTTCAAGTATGTCTCAAAGTATTTGTACAGTCAGTGCCAAAAACCTGTCTAGTTTTCACATATCTATTAACCCATTAAGGACCAGAGGGGTGTGCAATGCATTTTGAAGCAAAGTAACACACATATGCTACTTGGATCATAAATCTGGTCTTGAGAGGAGGGGTGGTTGCATTATTTGATTAAGCGACCACTAGCTCTCCCTAATAAACCCCAAAAAAACTTTTCTTACATGTGAATTTGTTCTCTAAAATAGTAACATAGTTGATGAGGCTGAAAAAAGCATGTGCCCATTAAATCCAGCTCATGCCAAATCACCCCTATTGATCCACAGGACATAAAAAAAAAAAAAAAAAAAAACATTGAAGCAATTTCCATTTTAGCCTCAAGTGAGCAAAAAAATTCCTTCCTGACTCCAAATGATAGTCAGATATTTCCCTGGATCAACATCGTATCAGCTTTGAAGCCAACTGTCATAATACTCAATATTGTTCAGTGTTAGATAAATATCCATTACTTTTTTGAAAGCAGTTACAGTATCTGCAAGTACAACATCCTGAGGCAAAGAATTCCATAACTGTACTATAAAAAAATCCAGCCTTTGTTTTAATCGAAAGTGCCTTTCTTCTAGTCTTAATGGGTGACCTCTTGTTCTTAGCTTAGCTCTTTGAGTGAATAGTTCATTAGAGAGTTCTTGACCTCGAATATATTTGTAAATGATAATCATATCACCCCTTAGACGTCTCTTCTCTAATGTAAACAAACCCTGTTTTGCCTAGTCTCTCTTTATAGTTCAGAGTCTCCACTCCCTTTACCAGTTTTGTTGCACATCTCTGCACTTTTTTCAGTTCAATAAAGTATTTTTTTAAGATCTGGTGCCCAAAACTGTACTCCATTTTCTAGATGGGGCCTTACCAAGGATTTATAGAGGTAGAATTATATTCTCATCCCGTGCATCTTTACCCCTCTTTATGCAGCATAGTACCCTATTTGCTTTTGCAGCAGCTGAGTGACTCTGCACACTGCTGTGAAGTATGTGTCTGTTGAACAACTCCAGAACACCAAAGTGGTCCCATTGGAGTGTTCTCACAAAGCCTTCAGAGGATCCTTGAGTCCTGCAAGGTCTGGATAAGTGGACAGATAGCCAGTACTAATTACAGATGGATTTTGGAAAACAAAACACAAAGAATGTATTCATAGTGGTCATTAGGATTTTTTGCACAGAGTAGTGGAGGCTACTATTATGAGGAGGAGTTAGTATTCTTATAAGTTCAAAATTAGCCCAAATATAAAAGTTGCATTTATTCAGAAATGATCTTCTAATTTGAGCTTATTTGTTCCATGTTCACTAATTGCCAGATATGTCATTTTTATTGTATGAAATGTAAACCTTTCCCAACTCATAGGGATAATTCTAGAACCCTGGAAGAGGTAGAACCACTGAAAGAGCCTGAAAGAGCCTGGAAACATTATCTCATTTGTGTTACAGAACGAAAAGCTGCATCGCAACGAGACTACACTGGATGGTGAGAAGTCTATCCTAATTGCCAGAGTGCTACAGAATGCCACCAACCACACCAAGTATTTCTATGGCAATGATATCAGAACTGGCTACCAAATGCTTGTGAGGGTGCTGCAGTATGAGAGTAAACAGAATGGCTTCGACTTGGCTGCAACAAGGGATGTTGAATTCAATGAGGTAATTTGCTTTCTTTTGGGAAATTCATAGCACAACATCAGTAATGTGTATTTTTTAATTTATTTAATTGATTATTTGTATTTGTATTTTTAAGTCCCTTGGATGCAAGAGAGGTCCCCTGCACATATTGTTGCAGTGTTTTGGACAATTTCAGAGCACCCAAATGTTAAGTGCAGTCAGACCAGAAAGTTTGATTGTTGTGAGTAACCAGTTCTGCTAACCACAACATGAGGATCAACAAAAATTCATATACTTGTAATTTTTTTAAAGGGATAGTAATGTTTCATAATAAAAGCAGCTCTAATTAATCATCTTAGTATTTGGACCTTGGAGAGTGTTATTTCAATCCTGTCAGAGGCAACACTGCTCAGCCAGTGCTCAGATAGATTGCAGAGAGGGACAATCTTCAATTAAGTTAAGGGAAAAACCTGAAAAACTTGTCAAGGGGGACAGGGATTTCATTGTTCTCATAGGAAGAAGATTGTCCCCTGCTGTTATCTGTCTGGTCTAGCAACCAGATTTCACATCTGAGAAGAGATGACTTACACTAGGTAAAAGGGGCGGGAGGGGAAACTTTATCCTTCAATTACTCTTGAACTACAACTCTGACAGTACTGAAATAACACTCTCTATGGCTCAAATACTATGAAGATTAATTGGAGCTGCTGTTTTTGTGAAACATTACTATTCCTTTAAATAAAGTAAAAATCTGTTCAATTGATTTTATGGTTAATACAATTCATGTGCTTTTCTGATTGTTGCAGTTATTAGTATGTCTATTATTTCTGTCCTCTATCCATGGAGGAGAGTTCGATGCATGTTATATGTGATAAGAGAAAAAAAGCCCTTTCTGACTAGTGAACCTGTTCAAAGCTCTGACAAGACGCTTAGACCATACCTTTACAATGTACTCCTTTTTCCAGAGGGGTGGGTAAAAGCAAATAACTTTTAAAAGTCTGAGATTTAATATATGTTTTTGTTTTTTTTTGGTTGCCTTTTAACATAAAAAATATATAGCAAATTCAAGACACATCCTTAGTAAAAAGTTGTCCTGTTTCCTTATGTTGGACTTAATTAGTTTTGTCCCATAAATACACTATATATTGGTAACCCTTAAGGCAACAACAATGTAATTTTATTTTTATGCTGTGATTTTTTCAAAGATCTGTATACAAGGTGTACATTATCCATGACTATAGTCTTTAGATTATTTTAGAGGATGGAGGGTGTTAGCCCCACATTAGTCTCTGGTATAAGGCATTATAGTAACTGGATTCCATTTTAAGATCTAGTAGTCAGACAGAATGGAGATTATTTACTAACACTATCTCTAGATCATTGCTGTTGCATGAAGGAAAGTTACTAAGTCGACTGCCTAGGACTCTAAGCCTCTTTCACTCTTCTTAACATTTTTGGAAACGGACTCCTAATTTCTTAACAACACTGGGATTTGAAACCAAAGCAGTGTTGAGTTTCCAGTTTAATAATTATCGTAATAGCTAAACTTGGCTAAGATTAGCTAATGAAAAGCTGCCTTAAAGGATTACTTGTAAGTAATGCAATTTGTGACTGAGAGGTTCATTATATGAGGGGAAACAGCCAGACGTGGAAGTAATTGTGATGGAAATCTCGCAAATTTATCAACGAAAATATGACCTCAGATCAATAGGCTGAGGAAAATCTAATGGACAGTATCCTTTTCCTCTCTAACAATGACTGGAAAACTGTTCTCCACCACAGAGATAGATATGAGAGGTGACTTATCAATTTACACTTATCAAGGCTGATTTCTCAAAAGGTTCTTGAGCAATTCTGGGGCAAACCAAATCCACAATAGAGGATAAATGACAATTTCTTTAAATAGGACTTTTAACCTTCTGAAAGTTATAGAAGTGTTGAGTGCATTGCTTCATAATAATTTGGGGACCTCTCTAGCATTCAAGGGTTTAAAAGGCATTTTAAATCAGTGTGATACTATATAGTTCTTATCATCCAGCTGTTTTCCACCAGAATTGCTCTAATTTTTCATAGTACATCATCCATACTTTAAATAACATAACATAGTAACATAGTTTATGAGGCTGAAAAAAAGACTTCCGTCCATCAAGTCAAATGGCAGTCAAATAGTTCCCTGGATCAACAACCTATCTGCATTGAAGCCATATGTCATAATTCTCAATATTGTTCTGTGTTAGATAGGCATCCATTGATTTTTTGAAAGCAGTTACAGAACTGCAAGTACAACATCCAGAGGCAAAGAATTCCATAGCTTTACCACCCTTACTGTAAAAAATCCATGCCTTTGTTTTAGCCAAAAGCACCTTTCCTCTAGTTTTATTAGATGACCTCTCATTCTTAGTTCAGCTCTTTGTGTAAATAATTCTTTGGATGTCTCTTTGTATTTACCTTGAATATGTTTTTAAATGTAAATCAGTATGTCTCATTAGTTTACAGGCCATGTCTTTAGGATTTCCTTGCATTTGCACAGATGAATTAATTAAATTATTCAACCTCTGATCAACTCACCTTACTCATGCAGGGAAATCCGTAAGACATGGGCTGTTAGATGTCCTTGAGAATAGGAATGGGAACCATTGTATACAATCCATGTTCCTCGTGCATGTTTCATTACTTTCCATACAAAGTCAGGGTTCTGTTGTTCCACAGAATGTGATATACGCAGGCAGTGCTATATTAGACCACAGAAACAAAGACCACTGGGAACAGATACAGAGAACTGAAGGAGGCACCGCTCACCTCTTGAAACACTATGAAGATTATGCTAACAACGTGGCTAGGAACATGAAGAAGACTTACATGAAGCCCTTTGTCATTGTAGCTCCAAATATTAGTGAGTATTTGTACTAAATGGATTTTTAAATGTTAAACCTTTGTCTGCCAGAAGGGTAAGCAACTCATTGCAGAGCAATGCATTGTGTACCTCTTTGGCACTCAAAGGGTTGAAAGCAAGCTGAACCATTTCCCTACATTTCCTAGAACTCAATGGGAAGAGATGCACTAAGGTGTGATAAAGAGGTGATAAAGTGGAGATAACTTCTCCAGTGATATCACGTCTCCAATTCCTGTGTTATTCTATTGAGCCTATGCACTACCATTTCTCCAACTCTGGAGATCTTAGAGCATTGGCTCCATAAAAAAACTTAGGAATTGGAGAAGTGATATCACTGGAGAAATTATCTCCATTTTATCACCTCTTTATCACACCTTAGTGCATCATCTCCAATATTATCTACACCTGATATTGCAGACTTGTGTGATTTAGAGCAGATTACAACTACTGATTTCATTAGTAGTAGTGACCTGGCCATCATTATGCCCTAAGGCTTAAAGATAAATGTCTTTTCTCTTAAAGTACCTATACATTGAGAGATTTGCTATATATGATATTGTCTGTGCTGTTTTTCAGTGGGTTGAGGGAACAGTTTTATAACTTTAATAGCAGTTAATAGCAGAGTCAGAGAACAATTCTACAGTTTTGCCAGCATTCCTTTCTTCTGGCTTGGCAGAGACTGTTACATAGAATGGGATTTGCTGAAGGGTGTAAATATCCATGTGAATTTTTTCTTTGATACTCATGACTCTTCACCAGCAAATTGAAAATGTTTAGATTTTTTTTACATTCTGCAAAAAACAGAAAAAAGTAAATTCTGCTCATAGAGGAAGTTTTCCATTGCGCTATTTTAATTAAAAGCAATGCGTGTGTGTGTCTTTAACAAATTGCAATAACATTATTGTACAGTATTGTGTTGGTCTATACTTGTAAAATAATATAATTTACTACTATTTAAAACTACATATTTCAACATTCTCCCTCTGGGGAAAACTTTGTTTAAGGTGCTATCCTTTTCTATTTGTAGGAACAATTCAGTTACAATATATAGATACAGCTTTGTAATTCTTTAACCCTTTGAGTGCCAGAGGGATGGGCAACCCGTCTGGCACTCAAAGGTTTAATACCACTTTAACCTGTTAAGGACCAGAGGGGTATGCAACTTCTACCTAAACTTTAAAATAAGAGGTTAGCAATTCCCTGTGGACAAAACTGCTCCCTCCCAAGCAGCTACAAAAACAAGACGCACACACATGCACACACACGCACACATGCACACACACGCACACATGCACACACACACGCACACATGCACACACATGCACACACACACACTTTTAGAGTGGTGATGTGGAACCCCTCTAGTTCTTAAACGGTCAGTCTTCCACATAATTGTAACTTATTCTTAAGCTTTGTGTGGTGTTGCACACCCTTCTGGCACTCAAAGTGTTAAATGGCGCATGTTATAACATATAGTTTTGTAATTACTAATCACTCACAGGAAATAATCAATAACCCCTAACATAAGAGAATTACTGTTCTGCACTCTTGTGAAACCAAATGTTTGTTTTGCTGATTACCTGTGGTTATCTCTTTAAGCAGTGAGTATGTCATGTTTGCTATGTAATCAGTAGAACAGAGACAACAATTCATATACAGCTTCAGCATTATCAGTCTTATCACCAGTAGACTTTTCTTATAGTCTGGAACTCCATGTGGAGCTTTCTATGCAAGTTGCACACATATTTGTTTATTTAGAAAGTGTTTACAATGAAGAACACTTTGGTGGTTATACACTTAAACCTGTTAAAGCGGAGATAAAGTCAATATGACTTCTCCAGTGATATCACTTCTCCAGTTCCTATGTTATTCTATAAAGCCTATGCACTAAGATCTCCAAAGTTGGAGAAATGTTAGTACATTGGCTCCATAGAATAACATAGGAACTGGAGGTGATATCACTGGGGAAGTCATCTCCACTTTATCACCTCTTTATCACACCTTAGTGCATGTTTCCCACTGAGATTTCTATCATTTGCAGGTATGACCTGGACAGCATTTACAATACAGAGTTAAACATTTACACAAATAGAAAAAACAATTTAAAATATTAATGATAAAAAATAGCACAAGTTTTATATACAGGTACATATTGTTTTTAAATTAAAAGAAGTTATTTTTAGGGATTTTAAACTGAGAAAAGATCTGATTTTTTCAGGCAGGTTATTCCAGGTTTTCGGAGCTCTGACTTTATATGACACGGATTACATTTCGTTTTATACAGTTTGGAATAGTCTGTGAGTTGAAGGAAGGTGAAGGGAGTTTCCTATGAAAATATCGCTGATGTAACAACTCACATCAAAATAACACACTTAATATATCACAAGCTTCAAAACTGTGACCTAACAATGTCACTGTTTAAAATGTCACCTTATTCTAACCTAACAGATACTGGCTGATTGTAAGTAGAAGTATCCTCTGTTCATCTCTCCCTTGAATGGTTCAATCAGGATGACATAGCTCTTTCCTCATTCTGCCACAGAGAGTAGTGCTTCAGCTACAGCCGCCAAACAGGGATTCCTGTTCAACATTGCAGATGGTGGTTTCACAGAGCTCCACTCTCTGTGACAGAACCAGGAAAGAGCAGGGACCGTAACAAAAAAGACCTACGAGATCTGACGCCGCATACATAATTATTGGCACTTGTCTTTCATCATAAATCACGGTTATACTTGTTGATAGGACATCCAGAGTGATGTGCGCTATGCCATTCTCAATTAACCATTCAAGGGAGAGGTAAGCAGTGAAAGGTTTTACCCTAAATTAACAAATCCTAACTACCTAATAACATAACAGTTACTAGGTGCTACTTGCCCTAACAGATACTTGGTGACATTGTAAACAGAGCCAATTGTAATGCTTCATTTTGTGGGTTTCAACATTATCAATTTGACATTTTGACACACGCCATTAATGTGGAGATATTGTGATAGGATTCTGATGAAGGGTCTGTTTTAGCCAATTTATTTCTTTAAAGGGATAGTAATACTTCATTTTAACTTTATTTTATTTTGTAGGCATTAAAAAAAACATGAAGAATGATATAAGTCTTATCTCTGAAACCTTTATGGTTTAAGAGATATTCACAAACAAAGTATCCCCCCCCCCTGTTCAACCAGATAAGAAGGGAGATGCCCAGGTAGACTGCAGAGAGGGACAATCTTCAATTAAGATAATGGAAAAAGCTGAAAAACTTGTCAAGGGGGGAAGGGCTTTCATTGTTTTCATACAAAGAAAATTGTCCCCTTCTGTTATCTGTACTGTCATACAACCAGACTCACATCTGAGAAGAGATGGCTTACACTAGGAAAAAGGGGCGGGGAGGGGAACTTTGCTTGTGAATATCTCATAAACCATAAAGGTTTCATAGATAAGACTTATATCATTCTTCATGTTTTTTTAATGCCTACAAAATAAAATAAAGTTAAAACGAAGTGTTACTATCCCTTTAAACATGTCACAATGATGGGTAGTTAAATTACAATAGAGAACAAAGCAGCATAATGAATTGTATGGAGTGTTGAATTTTTAAAGATGGATCATATTTACCTATGCCTACTGTATGGTATTGTAGCCCCATCAGGCAATAAATCAATAAAAAGCATGGCGGCTAAATGAACTAACATTGTGGAGAGTTCTTTAGATTCTAATAGCATCTTTCTAATCACACTGTAATGTATAATGTAGGACATTCCAGTCACCACCATTAGCTCATAAAACCTGGTGGACCAGAGGGATGAACAATATATTGCACACTCTAGTCCTTAAGAAGTTAAAGAAACACTAAGCAGCACTAACCCCCACTTACCTTAATCATGGCAGAAAATTCTAATGGCCACTGTGAATCAATTTTGTGTGTTTTTTTTCTCCCAAATGAATCCTTAACCCTTTGAGTGCCGGAGGGATACAGAACACATTGCTTTGCAATGCGTTGAGTGTCCCACTGGCAATCAAAGGGTTAAATAATAATGGATATCATGTCCATGGAGGTAGACATGGTTCTTTTTTTCAGTACCCCGGAAATGCAAACACCTCCTTCTGAAGGCTTACTTCCTGTGGGAGGAGCTTGCGGTTCTAGAGTCTTGCAACAAAGAATCATGTCTGGCTCCATGGACATGGTATCCATTTCTAATTAAAGGTTAATTTTGGAGAATCAATCTATACAAAATTATCATTAATGAATTCATAAAAAATTGGAGCATAATTGTATATTAAATATGTCATGAGTATAACAAGGAAGAACAGTAAACCATTAATTAAATTATGTTCCTAGTAGTGATTTATGGGACACTACAATCATTTACAAAAGGCAAGGGTTAGAAGATAATTGTGCTTCATAATTACCTCTTCATTTGTATCTTAGGCCTGGATTTCATTACAGTGTTTTATGTACTAATTTCTTCATGAACTCCAATAAGAAGCTGTTAGATAAACCATTTGATAACACATATCAGCTGTAATTGAATCTAGGCCTTAGTTTATTTTCAGGCTTCTCAGTATAGATCCAGATGACACATCTAACTCGCCCATTTTCCTATCTAAAAGAGCGCAGATGTATTTAATTCTCAGAATAGCTTTATGTTGTTATATTCTTGTGCTGTATGTGTGTTGGGCAGCTCTAACTCTAAAGGCTGATATCATGTTATACAGCTACGAAATATATCTTTATCATGCATATATCCAAAGTCAATGGATGGAATCAGTACAGAAGGAATGGTTGTGTGTTCATTTTAGAAATATTAATTAGTCCTTCATTTTTTTTGTGAATATTATGTATTTGAATTTAACAACTTATTTTTAACTTGCTTTTAAATTCACACTTCATTCACTATTAGATTAAATGTAACCTGTAAATTGTACAAAACTTGATAACTTTTAAACACAGAAACATTGTCAAACACATTATTCTATGCTAATTAGGTGTCGGAGCTGTTTTTGCTGCAACCTGCCTAATCTTATGTACTAAGCTAGATATACCAAAAATGCCAAAAATACCAAAGGGAGGGCATTCCCTCCCTCTGCCCCTTGTTTATTGCTATCTACTTACAAAGAAAACTGGTGAAAAATGAGTCTGTTTTCCTGAGTATGCTATAGGGGTGGCATTCAGGGCTTTGCAGAGTGTGTGCTCTGTAATGCACTCTAGCAATCATATGCAGTTGCATGATTTTATTGCTTCCTTTTAGTGTAGAAAATGAGCTATGCTAGCATATCCAACCTCCCACCATTCTGCTAATCATATACACTGTGACACATATTCCTTCTGATATGCACTTCAATAACTGGGTTGAGTAAAGTTTTCACAAAGCTCTCCTCATTCCACTTGGCTTGCTGACACATATTTATAAGATATGTACTAGTTTATTCTCTAATGTTTATGTGCTATTAAATACATCCTCTCCTTTTTTCCCAACAGTCATTGCTGTAGACATTTTTGACAAGGCTAATTTCACTGGAGCCAAAGTCCCTGAGTTTAATGACATATATGATTATCCGAAAGATCTGGAGTCGTCTGTCCTGTTCCCTGATACTCTGTTTAAACCTTCTGAAAGAAAAGGTATGCTGTTCTAACTCGTACCGTTCAGAGTGGACAGAAGCCTACTTCTCTTTCTTTGTTCACTTGTTCTTTACCAGAACTGTACCACCTTTTCTTAGTATATCTGCCTTAGTGGGCAAACCAGATGCATCATAGGTGAGAAATAAACATTTCCAAAACTCCCTTTGATTTGAATGGGGCCTTGAATTCTCTAGCATTCTAGTCTTTAGAAACCACATTTAAATCAATGGGCATTTTTGTTTTCCTGTGATGAAGCTGGTTTGCCCCAGAATTGCATCAATTTTCTATTAAAATCAAGTTCTCTGGAAGCCCATTCATTAGGTTGTGGTATCTTCACAGCTAATGAATTTTCCAAGCTATTTTCCTTTGACTTTGATTATCTAACCCATTTAATGCTAGATATGTCTCCAACATATTGAGAAGTAATGTATTAGAGATTTTCTTACTGTCTTAAATGTGAACCCCTTCAGATTACTGAGCATATAAACAAGTGAACAGTGACACAAAATAATTGTATAATTGAAAACAATAAAGATTTTACTAAGAATTATAGTAATGTATTACTTTTTCCTAAGTAGCTCTACCTACAATGAAGCCTTTGAATCAGATACTTCCACGTCCGGAAGATGACCTTGATGCCATTCTGTCAAAAAGGAAGAAGAGACAACCAGATCCATCAAACCAGCATGCAGTTGCCATGGTGATAGTGTACCGTTCACTTGGCCAGTTACTACCAGAGAACTATGACCCAGATCGAAGAAGCTTGAGGTACCATGGGTATTTTCTGGTGGCCTTCAGTCTCTGGGGGCCTCAACGTGGGTTTCCAACAGTTACAGTTTTACATAAACAAATCCATTTAACCCAGTGGTCAGATAGTAAGGGTGGAGTGGGTCTGTTCTGGATGCACTGGACATAAATGTGGTTGCTTTTCCCACAAAAAAAAAATGAAAAAAGGAAGACTACAGCTAAATGTAAGTGCATTGAGAATTTTTATCAATATATGGGGCCTCCATTCACAATTATTCCAGGAGCCTCAGGAGTTCTTAATGCTGTCCTATGAGGTACAGGAAAGAATCCTCTGTTATCATGTTTAGTAATGCATTAATAATCACCACATGTGCAAGGAATCTGCACCCTGTTCCACTGACATGATCTGCTTTATCATATGAATGTGCAGATGTATAACACACACAAATATGAGTGCTTAGGAGCAAACACAGTGGATAATTAGCCCCAGTGTGTTTACACTTAGGGCCCTATGTTTACAAGAAATCAGGAGACATTCTGCTATAACCCAACTGCATTATAGGGGACAAATATAAATTCCACAAATCTCACTGATTTAAATGGGGATTTTAACACACTGAATGCTAGAGAGGTCTCCAACACATTAAGCAACAATGCAGTGAAAACTGTGATCACAAAATTCAATGACATGCCAGGTCCATCACCGGTCCTTAACGCTGGGACAGCCGTGATGGTCATGGCACGTCATGTGTCATTAAGGGTTAAAATATCCATTTAAATCAGTGCAAATTTATATTTGTCCTCTGTGGTACAGATTGTGTGCCCCAGAATGACTCCACTTCTCTTTTGAACTGACTGTGCAGGGCCTAATTATCCACTGTGTTTGCTCCCAAGCAATCATATTTGTGTGCTTTATATATAGAGAACTGAGGCACAAATAATTTATTCCTGGCGGCCATTAGGAATTTCTGCCCAGATTAAGGTACTAAAGTTATTATTGGGAGGTCTTAATTTTTCTTTAAATGTTTTATTGTTAACTTTAATTCTGCAATTTATAGACATGCATGTTTTTTTAATGTAATTTAATATTTCTTGCCTCTCAGGGTACCCAATCGACCAATCATAAATACACCTATAGTAAGCACGACTGTCCATAATGAAGGGGAACCACTGCCATCACAACTGGAAAAGCCAATAATACTTGAATATACCATGTTGGAAACTGAAGAGAGAACCAAACCTGTGTGTGTATTCTGGAACCATTCAATCTTGTAAGTATAGAAAGTTCTTCTGTTATACCGCTACCCATAATAGACTCCCCATAATTTGACCCAGGAAATTATAGGGAAGTCATTTTAAGTGAGACATATTCTTTATTTTACAATGTTTCTTTATGTTCATATCCCACAGAATTGGAGGCACAGGAGGCTGGTCTTCCAAAGGCTGCGAGCTCATTTCCAGGACAAAAAGCCATGTGACCTGTCAGTGTAACCACATGACCAGCTTTGCTGTGCTAATGGACATTTCCAAAAGAGAAGTAAGTTACAAAGAAAGCAACAAGTGGGATAACATGGTGCATCCAATCCATTATTTTGCAACTAGTTGAAGAGCCCGTGTACACGGGCCTCAGTGCCACCCAGCAACGGCCGCGGTGCAGTCATGCACAGTAGAAACTGCCTGCTGCGTGGCTGATAACGGAATGCAGAGAAGACTACGGTCTAAATTCAGAGTGGCCAGCTCCGTTATCAGCCACGACGAGGGCAGTCCCTACTGCGCATGACTGCAGCGCGCACAGCCAATTGTACTGAGCATGACAGCTTCTGACAAACTTTAGCGAATTATTATATAGGATGTGCTGGTCTCCCATCTGGCACGCAATGCATGTGGTAAACTGAATTTGTGAAGAAAACACTTCACTGATGTCTGTGAGTCACTAATGAAACTGTGGGCCATATTGACTAAGTGATAGAGGTACAATTCTGGAGTGTAAACCAACTGCACCAAGGGAAGAAATAGACATTCCTAAAATTCCCATTGAGTTAAATTGGGCTTTTGTGAGCAAAGTGATGCTTTGGAGATCTCTTTTTTGTCTTGAAGGAGGTAAACCCTCACTTTAATTAAACTGAATTTCTCCCCGATGGCGTAGTTAGTTTATGCCATAATTACATCTCTTTAGCTTATTGAATATAACCCTGTATGTGATCTGGAAAGTGTTTCTAGGCTGTGAACCAATTTCTTCTCAGTAGTGCTTACACCACATAGAAGAAAGATTGTGAATAATTGCTAATCATAACTATATAATATACAAACAACTCCTGTATGATCATTAATATAAAAGACAAATGGAAGTAGTATGTTGGTTACAAAAAAATGGGTTTTTAGGAAGTGTATTTTAAGTACTCTAAACTGAAGAATATTGTACTCAATCTGCAGGATATTAATCTTCCTTTGTCTATCTCCCATTGGCAGAACAACTCTCCTTATTAACCTGTGGGTGAAGGGTAATGTTTCCAGCTCTCTTAGATAGAATCCTGTGACATGCTTGTGATTATAGGTTTAGGAATATAGATAACCTTACATTAGTGACAAATACCTTTATATATGTAGCTATACTAATGATATAATGCGAAATGTTTCTTCAACAGAATGGTGAAGTGCTGCCATTGAAGATTATCACCTACACCTCCGTGTCAATCTCCCTGGTGGCTCTACTGCTGACTTTTATCTTGTTGGTTCTAATCAGAACATTGCGTTCCAACATTCACAACATCCACAAAAATCTGGTAGCTGCTCTTTTCTTTTCCGAATTGGTCTTTCTCATTGGAATCAATCAGACTGAAAACCCAGTAAGTTTTTAAATAGGATTCTTTCTCTGGTTTATGTAACGTAGAATTGCATATTTGCTATTTGAGGCCATTTAATTCTATGGATGCCAAAGAGGTATCTGAATCACTGTGAGGCAAATCTAATATTTCTAATGTGATATTCATTGTTCCTACGATTACTACTTCAAATTTCCAGAACATGGCACTTTTTCTTATCTCAAATAAGTCTGAGTCCTTGACAGAGGATATACAGTCTCTGAAGGCTGATTCAAAAACACCTCCCAAAATTCATGTATTAAGGGTCACCTAACATAAGCTTCTTTAAAACCACTTGTGTTCATGTGAGATATTGGAGTTGAAATCAGATTACCTAGTGAATTTTTACATGGTATCATGTCCTCCTTAAATGAACGAAGGAATATGTTTATTTATATAGCGCCACAAGTTTATGCAGCACTTTACAATTTAAGCATTTGGACATTTCTGGGTGACAAGTGCTTATGAAAATGAAACACTTTTTTTATGAAAACACATATTTTATAGAGCATTTCCTGCTGAATAAAACAAGGGTACTCCCATAGCAGTCAGATGTTTTATTCAAAATTTATAGCAGTTTAAATAATCAGTGTTTACTTCCTGATAGTTCTGACAGGAAGTGACTGGCAGTTTCTATCACACTCTATGGAGAACTGTATGTCTCTGACTTTTCTGACTTTCCTCTCCATTAGAATCTAACAGGAAATCTAATTAGAATTTGACCACTAGAGGGCACTGCTAATGTAAAAAAACGTGGGTTTAAACTGTAATAACTCTGGAAATATAAATCTCTTGGCAGTGGGAGTACCCTTATTTTACTCAATAGGAAAATCCCTACAATATATATTTTTTCATAAAAAAGTTTACTGCTCCTTTAAGTATTGCTGATTATTATTATTATGCCTGAGCAGGGTCATAACTCTACCATGGTGAAATCTCACATACCTGTACATATGTGTATGCTATGTAACATCATTGGTAAGTTGTGCCTTCTTGCATGAACGGACCCAATTCTTTATCTTGACTGAAAATCACTGTACAAAGTGTAAGTGAGCGTACACCTTGTATGATATTATTACATGCTTTCATTACAGAGTTTTTAGTATATGAATTTTGACCTTGCTCAGGTACTGCAAAAGTATACACTGAAGATTCTGATTAGAATAACATTTCATTGAGAACCAAATTATGAAAAACACGAACACGACATCTGGAGTAAAAATATGTTTTATATCCCTCCAGTAGGCCATTTAATATATATATAAATATAAAGTTAGGTTAACTGTTTTTTGTTTTTTTCATGTGCTTTATTCCTTGTTGTACATATGCAGTACATCTTCACACCGCAATTCTGAAATCTTTTCCAGACATCACAATGTTTAGATAACATGTATAACCCCTTAGATGAAAGAAGAGTCTCCACCACATTGCTTTACAATGCACTGGAGACCTTCATCACCTAAAAGTTTAGAACTCTCCTTAGTCATGTAATATTTGGTCCTCAAAACAAAACAATACTTGCACATGGCATGGTTATCTGCAACCACTGCCATTAATCACCTCTCACTAGTATTAATTATGAAGCAGCTTGCCAGCCCATGACTAATGTTGAACATTTTAGAAAATATGTACTTGCCATCCAGCGGCGGTACCATCATCCTGGTTTGGCAATGCAGTACCAATTAATCACCCATGTACCTGTTCTAGATCCACCGCTTGACATGTCATGCTCTGATAAAGAATAAGAATGCTGGAGCTGAAATAATTTATGGCGGCTTGGCTCTAAGCCTGACTTTACTGACGTTCAGATAGTGAACAATACCATTTCTGGGAGAGGCTATAATCCCTTATGAACACACAGATTAGTTTCTCCATTTTCTTTACTATTTAAAGAAACACTATTTAACATGGTCAATATCGAGTGGGGGGCAATGCCTCACAACTGGATGCACAAGATGTAGACGGAGGACTTTTGATAAAACAAGTATTGGGCAGACAGAAATACTTATATAAAGTTACTATATTAAGTTTTAAATCCCGCTTTTAACCTTTGCATACTAAAGATGCCTCCATCACGATGTGAAGCAATGCACGGGGAAGCTCCCTAACATCCAGGGGATTTGTTCTTAAATATTAATATTTTATTTCATATTTTAACATTATATGTTTTAGTTCTTCATTTCCTTCTATTCTGAGAGACGCGAGCGCAGTTGTTTTGCAGTCTGTAAAAGTAGTCTAAGCATCAAAAGAACTTTGTGGGAGATGTATAAAACTGGAGTTATAAAGTGCCTGGATAATTGTCACAAAGCGACATAAAGAAATGTATAAACGCTTAATCACATTTTTGATAACTACTAAATCCAGTCAGTTGACTTTTTGAAAAGTGGAGTAGGACTGGTCTTGTCCAAATAAAAATTGTATTGCAACGTATTTATAAAGAAATCCACTAATTATGACAAACACAAAGGCTGTTTTAGTGATTAAATCTTAATGCCAAATATAAACTGTCCTTAATGGACGTCTATAGGAGAGTTATGTATGTGAAAAAATATTCTCAGTTGCAGCAAGTCAGCAAGTCGGCTTGTAAAATAAATTAATATATTCTACTAAAACTGCAAAAATGTTAATAAAAAGTTGCTGTAATCCAACGGAATCCATATGGTGGCTGGATTAGGTATAGCTGTTTTTGTTGTTCAACAAAATATGTAATTGAATTGAATATGTAATTCAACCATTACATATTTGATTAAGTGAAATTATATATTTTAATGGAGCTACATGCGTAAGTATTGATGTTTATTTGCTTTAAGGTGTGGGATGTGTTCCCATGAATAATTACCGCTATGTAAATTTGTTCAGAAATTCCGTTTCAGCAGCGTCATGTGTGCCTCACCTGATTTTTGTCTTCCTTGTACAGTTTGTGTGCACAGTGATAGCCATCCTCCTGCACTACTTCTACATGAGCACCTTTGCCTGGATGTTTGTGGAAGGGCTTCATATCTACCGCATGCTGACTGAAGTGAGGAACATCAACTCTGGCCATATGAGGTTCTACTATGTTGTTGGCTATGGAATACCCGCCATCATTACAGGTGCAGCATTCTCTCTGGAACATTTATTGGTTCATCCATTAAATAACTGAATGCAGCAGTGCTTGATATTATGGGCCAAATATGCAAAAGTATACGTGGAGCAATTTTGAGGCAAACAAACAGAACCATAGATAACAAATGAAAATTCCCATTAATTTAAATGGGGCTTTTACCCCCATGCAGAAAAATGGTGGAATTCAAGTGGTTAAAATCCTATTTGATGGTAATTTGGACAATTTTTATTTGGCCTCTATGGTTTATTTGGTTTTCCCAGAAATGATTTGGTCCTATATATCCATAACAGTAGAACCAAAACAACGTTACTATTTATTAACCCCTTGAGGACCAGAGGGGTACACAACGCATTGTGCAGAAATGCTTTTCACACCCCTCTGGTCCTCAAGGGGTTAACCCCATGAAAGCTCTAGAAGTCACCTGTGCACTGCTTTGCTATGCGTTGGAGACCTCTGGCATCAAAGGGGTTATGTTTAACCATTTGAGTGCCAGATGTCACCCCTTATAGCTCATGTTTAGTCACAGATTTATTAGGTTCGGATTATACTGTATCTGAGACTGCAACAGTATAATGCATTAGAGACCTCTCTAGCATCCAGAGGGGTTAAAAGAAATTATTTTCCCATATATTTATATATATACTAGTGTAAAAACCCGTGTACATGGGTCAAGGCCTGGGTGATGTTAAGAGGTCGGTCCTGGTCTGAGTACTGCCTCCGCCTCACTGGTGGCGCACGAGATGCAGTCATGCACTGTAGAGACTGCCCGAAAGCACAGAATGCTCCCAACATTCCTACACCTCCCAGCATTCCTATACCTCCCAACATTCTGTGCTCCCAGCATTCCTACACCTCCCAGCATTCCTACACCTTCCAACATTCTGTGATCCCAGCACTCCTACACCTGCCAGCATTCTGTGCTCCCAGCATTCCTACACCTGCCAGCACTCTGTGCATTCAGGAATTCTCTGCTGTGCATGACGGCTTCTGACAAACATTCTAGCATTTTATTATATAGGATACTTTCAAACAAAACCTGTGGATTGGGATGGCATTAAACACTAAAATAAATGTCTTCCCAGATTCATATCTGTTCCTATATGTTTGACTAGAATTTTATCATCATGATTGAGATCCACCTGTGGTGGCCTAGATACACTTCCCCAGTGTGACATTTATTTCAGCTCAGTAGACCTATAGGACATATGTTCCATATGTTCCATTACAGTTATTGCTTTTTATTGGTGCTGGAGCAATAGGTTTCTGATATTTCATTGTGTGTGTGTGCAGGGCTTGCAGTGGGCCTGGATCCTCAGGGCTATGGAAATCCTGACTTTTGCTGGCTATCTGTACATGATACCTTGATCTGGAGCTTCGCTGGACCCATTGCCGTGGTGGTAGCTGTAAGTGAATTTTATTAGTCATAGATTGGAAAAATGTTGCATAACCACGCAAAGATCAAAACAATTTTTGTGTATTTACATTAAGGACAGCAGCCCTTTAACCTTTTGAGTGCCAAGGGGGTATCCGACCCATTGCTTAGCAATTGGTCAGACACCCCTCTTGCACACAAATGGTTAAGAATCAGATGGTGTGCAATGCATTGCACAGCCCTGTGTCCTTAAAGGGATACTTTTGGATTATTTGATTTTATTCATAGTGCAAAAGTACCAATTGGTTTTAATTAGATCATTAAAGTGGACCTGTCACATGCATATTCCCTGAAAGATCAGAACAATGTTTATGTATTTACATTAGCAGATTTAACCCTTTAAGGCTCATAGGGGGGTGCAAACATTGAGAAGCAATGCATTTCACGCCCCTACATCATGCTCTTAGTTTAGTTCACTGTATTGGGGATGTCATTAACCCAGTAGGCCCTGGAGCTGAGTTTCGCCTTTGAATGCGGGTCCCTGGCACAACTGCTCCCTGTGCACCCCTGTAGTTATGGTCCTGATGGGAGTTGTAGTTCCCAACAGATAGAATTCCAAAGACTGACTGACCTTGGTTTTAGGTTTTCCTATCTTCACACAAGTCATTCACTTTCATTAACTCTGTGGTTTCTAAGAAAACTGGGAACATCTCTGCATCCAACAAGTTAATATATAACGAATGTGCATATATTTCAACAATAAAATGACATTGGATATTATCTCCATAGATAAACACTGTCATCTTCGTGTTAGCTGTAAGAGCATCCTGCGGACGGAGACAGAGGGCATTCGAGAAGACTGGTGTCCTGTAAGTACAACTGGAGGGGCTCAGGTGACCCAGTCCTGCCATAGGAGAATACAGAGTTAGCATGCTCTATTGTGGTTAATTAGGTCTGAAATCAAAGAAATGCAATTTCCTCTATCATATTGCCTCTGACTGGTCAGAATAACATCATTTACTGAACAGAAAAATTTTACCTAATAGTTCTTACATGGAAGTATACATTTAACATGCCGAGTGCTGGGGCCCAATGCACTGCAAAGCAATGTGTTGGGAACCCCCTGGTGCTCCAGTGGTTAACTCCATGCTAAGATACTAGTCCCCAGTAAGGAATACATCTTTTAGGAATGATGATGTACTAACTAGAATTGCACTCTTCTTTTAACTTGTAGCAAAGTCCCATAAAGCACTGGGAGTCTTCTGTAGCTGTGCAGGAATCTAAAAGCTTAGTTTGGGGGGGGAGTATTTTGTGGCTCTCTTGTTCACTTGTATTTTTTATTGTGTTACTATTGCAGTAAATATCTTTATTGATGCACTACTTGTTATTTTGTTGATTTGTAGCTCTCTACTGAGAACGGCCTTCCTGCTGCTCCTTTTGATTAGTGCCACATGGTTACTAGGGCTCATGGCAGTAAATAGTGATGTGATGACCTTTCATTACCTCTTTGCCATCTTCAGCTGCTTGCAGGTAACAACTCACTCTTCAGTATATAGGCTCCTGAAATAAATTGTTAACAATTAGCCAAAACATTCTATTATTGGGGTTTTGACTTGTTTGCTAAGATTAATGTGGCTATTGCACCAAATAGAAATGGAGTAATTGTGGAATAAACTATAGGGGAAATCTAAACATTTCCATTGATTAAAATGGGACTTTAGTCCCTTGAATGCTTGAGAGTTCTTCAACATATTGTGAGACCTCTCTAACATTAAATGGTTAATCCAGACTGTTGCAATCTGTATCATGTCTTCTCATCTTGTTTTATTAATAAGTATTCTACATCAGTTGTCCCCAGCCTTGTCCTCGGGAATCACTGACGGGCCATGTCTTTAGGATTTCCCTGCTTGCGTCCACTTATTATCATACCTTTAATTAAATAACTACGTGGATTGTAAGCTCTATAGGGCAGGGACCTCTTATCCTAATGTATGGTCACCTAGTGTTCCCCTTATGATTGTCTATATAACCACTAAATTACTGCACTTATTGTACCCCTTCTATACTAAATGTAAACTGTATACATTTACAGTTGGTGCTATATAAATAAAAATATACATACACACATACATGTGACTGTGCCACTGATTAACTTATTTGTGCACAATGAGAGAAATCCTAATGACATGGCCTGTTATGGATCCCTGAAGATAGAGTTGGGAGCCGCTGGTCCACATGATTTTATCACAAATGTCACATATGTGAATACATAATAAGAAATAGTTAATATATATTACCTGACACCCTTTTTGCTTTAGATCAAAGCATTATAGTGGAGCCAACAGAGAAACGCGTACTTTACATTTCATGATTATTTCTGTAGGACGACCGTACCATCATTATGCTCCTTTCTTTGTAATTTTTTGGAAAATACATTATTTGGCATGTCCCTTTGAAACCTAGTTTTGTATAGAGGCCCCTAGGTAAGCTGCTTTGATCAGTTTTTCAGCCTTGGTAATTGAGTGAATCTTGATGACACAGACATGTTTGCATTGCATCCATCTTCCAGTACAACTGTTACCATACTGTGCTTTGCACACTGGCCTCTTTAGATCCAAAGAAGTGTCAAAGTGCCGAGTTTGTTGATTTACTTTGCTTGGTTGGAAAAAAACAAGACGAAAACAAAGAAAATGACCATTTGCTAAACCCCCCACATAGTAGTATTACCAAAACATACTAACTGTTAGTTTCTAAGCAATTTGTCATTACAAGCAGTGCATTTCTTTAACTTATTCAAGAGCTCTACACTATACAGTATACAGGCCCATATTCATTTGTGGGGGACAAATAAATGTTTTCCAAATTCCTGTTTATTTATATTGGGCTTTTAAACTCCTGGTCGGTTGGTTGGTTGGTTGGAGACCTCTCTAGCAATGAAGGAGTGAAAGCTCCATTTTATCCACTGCTGACCCTGTTCCTCCCACTTCCTGCTCACTTCTCCTCTATCCCACCTTGTTCCTCCCACTTCCTACCCACTTATCCTCCTCCTTCTGACCCTGCTCCTCCCACCTCCTACCCACTTATCTTCCTTCCAGCCCTGTTCCTCCCACTTCCTGCTCACTTATCCTCCTTCCGACCCTGTTCCTCCCACTTCCTACTCATGTCTCCTCCTTCCCACCCAGTTCCTCCCACTTCCTGCTCACTTTTCCTCCTTCCCACCCTGTTCCTCCCACTTCCTGCTCACTTCTCCTCCTTCCCACCCCGTTCCTCCCACTTCCTACCCACTTCTTCTCCTTCCTATTCTGTTCCTCCCACGTCCTGTTCACTTCTCCTCCTTCCGACCCTACCCACTTCTCCTTCTTCCCACTCTGTTGCTCCCACTTCCTGCCCACTTCTCCTCCTTCCCACCCTGTTCCTCCCACTTCCTACCCATTTCTCCTCCTTCTCACTCTGTTGCTCCCACTACTTTCCCACTTCTCCTCCTTCCCACCCTGTTCCTCCCACTTCCTACCCACCTCTTCTCCTTCCGATTCTGTTCCTCCCACATTCTACTCACTTCTCCTCATTCTGACCCTGTTGTTCCCACTTCCTGTCCACTTTTCCTCCTTCCCACCCTGTTCCTCCCACTTCCTACTCACTTCTCCTCCTTCCCACCCTGTTCCTCCCACTTCCTACCCACTTCTCCTCCTTCCCACTCTGTTCCTCCCACTTCCTACCCACTTCTCCTCCTTCTCTCCCTCTGTTGCTCCCACTTCCTGAATATGATCCATTGCCAAGCAGCACATTAGAGATCTTTTTAGCATTCAAGCAGTTAAAAGCCCCATGTAAATCAATGTAAATTGTTATTTCACGCAAATAACTCTGCCATGGGGGGGGATTCCCATTGATTTAAATAGGGTCTTTAACCCCTCGAATGCTGGGGAGGTCTCCAATGTGTGGAGACTTCCCTACCATTCAAGGGGGGAAAAGCTCCTTTTAAATTGATAAGTATTTTCAGAATTTTTATTCTCCCTCCATGGTGTAGTTGGTTTTCCCCACAATTGCATCTCATTAGCTTGATGGATAGGGCCCTGAAGATTTTACGTCATTAACCTGACTTTCACAGTTTGTGTTTGATTATTGTGAAAATAATCTCGGAGTGGAGCAGTCTAATTAATTTCTTCTTATCCTTTGTTTTATTCAGGGTCTGTTCATTTTCTTTTTCCACTGCGTCTTTAACAAGGAAGTCCGCAAGCACCTGAAGAATACCTTTACTGGAAAGAAAGCACTAGCAGATGACACGGCTACGACAAGAGCTACATTGTTAACCGTAAGCAAGCCCCAGCATCTCATTGATAGTTATACTGTGCTGACCTGGTGTC
This sequence comes from Rhinophrynus dorsalis, assembly GCA_037306005.1. Taxonomy (NCBI): domain Eukaryota; kingdom Metazoa; phylum Chordata; class Amphibia; order Anura; family Rhinophrynidae; genus Rhinophrynus; species Rhinophrynus dorsalis. The sequence continues at coordinate 292,733,739 of CM074721.1, forward strand.
TCTCCACTGCCCTCTATTGACATAACTTAGTACAGTGTACAGTTAAATAAGTCATTACATGCACATCACCCATTTATATCCTATATTTTATTTATAAAAGGGATATATATAATGTCAACAGAATATTTATTTTTTGTATTCTATGTCTGGACAGTAGCAGAACCATGGATGTGTATTTTCCCTATATGATTTCCCATTCAGACTCCTGAAGTCTATTGTCTTTTGCAGGGATGGTTAACACACAGCCCTCCAGCTGTTGTGGACTACTGCTATGTAATGAGAATTCTCTACAACAACATCTGGAGGGCTTCTGGTTGCCTACCCCTGGTCTTTGAGAAAGTGTGAACTAAAGCCTGACTTCAATAAAGTTCAGCAGATCAGCAACTTCCGATTCAATGAAAAAAAACTATACATAGATGTTCCTTCTTAAACAAACTAATACCTAAAAAATGTTTGGCTTATATATACTTAAATATCATATACTTCATGCTAGCATCTGTAAAATGCTGCTATTTGTTTCCTGAGGCCTAGAAAGTATTCTTATATATGCTCTGATTGAGCAGCCTTTCCTGCCTTTTCCAGGTCTAAAGGTACCATTGCAATCTGAACTGATTGCCTAAGATTGTCTGTAAATGGGCTGAGGAGATAATAGTCTTTCTGAATACAAAGAGAAACATAAAGGAAGAAGGGTGCTTATGGTGCAATATGTATCAGTATTTGTAATGTCCTCCACTTTAGCCCCAGGGTACTCATAATTTCTTAATCTGTTAATAATAGACAGAAGGACAGATGGAGAATTCTCACTGCCTCCCCGCAGTGGATCTTTTCTCTTTGCTGCTTCTCAATCAAACGAAGGAGGAATCTGTATTTTTGATCCCTCAGATGACAACAAGACACAAAATGGGGAGCATAGGTGCCTCAAAATATATGTACCCACAAAATCAAGAAGTATGATCTGTAACTTACATATATGCTCTTGTCAGCACTATAAATCCATAGTCAGCATTATTTCATGTCATACTGAGATTCTGATAAAAAAAAACATAGTTCAGAAACTTGTTGAGCTGTTATTTTAATTAATATTAACTAATTCCCATTTTATATCAACCACTGAATTTATTTATAACCTATAAGAACTACAGGTTTCCAGTGAGAAGTACACCCGAGCACGATGGGTGATTAACCCTGCATGTGATATTGCTGGCTATGGATTTATAGAGCCAGCAATAGTAAATTTGTAAGTTACAGATTATACTTCTTGATTGTATGGGTATATATATTTTGAGAAACCTACGCGCCCCCATTTTTTTAAGTGTCTTTATGAATACAAGAGCTGTGGGTATTAATCACAATTAACCCTTGGAGTGCCAGAGGGGTACACGATGCAAAGGGTTAATTAGCTGTCTAGCTCATATCTCTTATTACAAATAGCACAAATAAAATGAAATAAATAAATGACCCAAGGATTATAAGCCACACCAACCCAATTAAGCCTCACTCCCTGTATGCTGCAAATCATATCAATTATGTTGAGGATATACTGCTGGAATGAATCAGGAGACCCCAGTTCTCTAACAATTATACCATCCCCCTGCTGGTTGCAGCACATGAGCCCTCTCCAGGGGCTCAAGAGGATGAACTTCCAAGGTATGCTCATTGGTTATTACTATAAAAATTAGATTTTGTATAAGAATCTTTTTTTTTAATCAAGAGGACTTATCTAGGTAGGATCCCCTCATACAGCAGTGCATCTGTTTATGTATATTGTTTCATTGTATCTGCCGCTGCCTGTATATGAATTCTGCATGTGTGCATATGGATTAGTTGTCGATACAAGATTATAAACTGCAGCTAATAGTAGACTACAACACAGAGCAAATGTACATAAAAGTCTACAGATTTAGCTAACTTCTGTTTGAAAGACATATACCTAGGTATATCATTCTGTTGAATTAAGAACCACCTACTACTAGGGTATTCTCTTTTAAAGGCTTATCATTTAAATTTGAAATATGTTTTTGGTTCTTTGAAGTTATGAAACATAAAAACCGTTAATAATATTTTCCCACTGTAAACAGCGCACTCTGAATTGCAACAACACATATATGGATGAGTCGAATATGTACAGAACAGGCATCGGGGAGTCCACCGCATCACTGGAGAGCACCGTCAGGTCAGCCAAGAGCCACAATAGCTACCTTGCTTATATTCTCAGGTAATCGGTGGTGGGTGCATGGCGCTTGGGTTCTGCATGTTTTATTTCACAAAGAAATACCACAAAACCAAAAAACTTTAGCCCAAGAGAGCAGGGGCAAGCTTAGGATTTCCAGGCAGGGCTTACAAAAAAATGTAAATTTATTTAATGAACACAGACCATAGGGGAGTTGCATTAAGATGAGAAAGATTAAGTAAACTGTCCAATTCCTATATTATACTGCAGAGCCATTGCAGAAGAATCTCTCCGGTTGGAGCATCTTAGTTCATAAACTCCATAGATTAAAAAAGGAAATAGTGCATAATGCCGCGGAGTGCGCATAAAATCCCTATAAACCACAAATGGTCAACAGTTCCTCCCTCCTTTGGAGAAGTGACAGTTCGAATGTCTCAAAGGCCTTTTGTTCTGCATATGGACAACCTGTGACCCTACTCCAGCTGTTGTTGAACTACAACTCCCATTATCCTTCTGAGAATGACGGGAGCTGTAATCTGACAACAGCTGGAGTAGGCTGCTGTTATGCAGTCAGTAGTATACATTTACCATTACTGTGGTGCTAGAGCTTTGTCTTTCCCTTATCATGTTGAGACAAAAGAGTCCGGGGGCGTATGGGCAACCAGAGACCCCTTCTTAGCTTGTCTTTGAGGGAGGGCAACCTGAGCCCCCCAGCTGTTGTTGTTGGGCTGCAAGTCCCATGATCCTTAGACTGTTTGTCAGGCTGAGAATTATGGAAATTGTAGTTCAACAACAGATGGAGGGCCCCATGGTACCCATTTCTTCTTTAGACAAAGGTATTCTATGATTCCACTGTATACAGTCCACTAACCTCTAAAAAACAGGTTCCATACACTGTGTCCCTGATGCAAAGCTGATGTTATTTCCAGACAGAGGACTTGAGTGGTGAACATTAAAAAGATACTAAATAAATCCACAATAAGATTGTGCTTATTACCACTGTATTGCGGATGATTAATTTTGTCCTCATTTTTAGTAGAATATATGAAAATAATATGTTTTTTTTTAAATATTGGTACATTTCTCCTTCAGTTTGATGTGAAGGAGTATCATCTGTGTTATTCAGATATTCATTCTGTGCTTGGTTAACTGAACTCCTCTTATAAGGTCATCAGTGAGCGAGTCCCAGTGGGAGACTTCCTTCACCTCACAGGGATTCCAGTAGTGGAAGGTGATCCCTTGTAAACATATCTAAGGGTGCCCCTTACAAAACTACAAATTTGGATTCACTTAAACATAGATCAAGTATGCTGATTATGGCAGCTTTTTCTGTGCTGCACCTGTGGCAGGCTGATTTTTGTGGCAAAAGTTTTGTATTTTAAATCAGCCTAGTATGAAAATAGCTGTGAAATCAGTCATATGATAAGCAGCTGTCTAGAAAAGCTATGGATGGATGGGCCTTTTTCATGAAGCACCATCAAGCTGTTAGGCAGGTCTCTAATGCATTGAAAAGCAATATTTTAAGATACCTTTTTAGCATCCAAGGTTTTAAAACATTTTGCTGTCAGATCAACCCAGAGGAGAGTCACAACACAGCCAATGACTTTCCATATATGCATTTTCAGAATATGTGAAGTCAAAATTAAATGTTACTATCCTTTTAAATGTATAACTTGCATGTGCCATATCTGCCTGGGAATGGTTTCCATCTTCTTTCTTTCTGCCCTCTCTGCTGTTTGCATGAGATTATGATTACTGAGCATGACAAAGCTTTGCCATTTTGAAGTATTTGCTGTGACTTGTGTGCAGTGATGTTAAATTGATTTTCAGTACATGTCTTAGCTTATCTGGAGAGTTTATGATTTCTTTATTTAGAGATGAAGCTGCCCAGAAGCTTAGCATGTCTTCAGGACAAACTCGAGCTGGAATAACCGAGGCAGATTCTTCAATCTTCCGCAGGAATCGTACACGTTCCAATGGTGAGTAATTGAGGCTAATTTGTTTGCTTTGTTTGTAGAACCCAGATATTGTTTCACATATCCATCTCACTTTGTATTTATCTGCATGTTCTCTACAGAGCTATTAAGTACCATGTCAACAAAATTCAATAAATATTAAGGAATAATAATTTATTAATGAAATATATATTTTATAGGCAAATGAGGGTAGTTCCATTGTTGAGATGTGTTTAATTCAAATGTTATTAATTCTCAAATCAGACCAGCTGTACCACCTCATTGTGACTTCATAAACTGAATTGTATTTAAAAAAAATTAAGATTGGGCTGTGATAACTTTTCAACAAAGCATCCAAAAGAGTGGGTGCAAATTGATTTTATTCAACAGGAGAAGCACTATATTGTATAATTTTATAGTTTTCATATATTACCACTGCTGAGTGAATGTGTTTTCTTGTAGTATTTATTGTTTTTTACTTTGTGGCAGGCCATGATTCTGATTCTGACAGTGAGATTTCCTTGGATGAGCACAGCAGCTCGTATGCCTCCTCACGCTCTTCCGACAGTGAAGAGGAAGGGATTGAAAGAGACAAGAAATGGAAACCAACCAGTCCTAAAAATAATGAGCGAGGTCCTGTCCACAGTACTCCTAAAGGTACGATAGAGGGGACAGACTGCATTGCTTGGGACATATGCAATAGAAAGAGGTGCAGTTTTGGAGCATCATAGGAAATAAAAACAAATTCACAATTCCTCATGATTAAATGGAGCTTTAATACATTGAATGCTAGATTATTCTGCAGTGCCTTGCTGAGCAATGTGTTGGAGACCTGTCAGGCATTCAGGAGGTTAAAACCCAATTTTAATCAATGGGAATTTGTATTTGTTCCATATATTGCAGGTAATTTGCCCCAGAATTGCTCTTTGTTTATGTATGTGGCCCTTTTGCATCTGATATGTGTTATTGGATGTTGAGTTTATTTCACACCAAGAGCAAGATTACTACTTGTCTATGAACAGATTAAAATCATCATATATATATATATTCTGCAGAGCTGGAACACACACTGGAGGCCTTCATCCTGCAGTGGATTGACAATAACTTTTTGAGAAGCAATGCATTGAATATTTCTAGCATCCAAGGGGCTAAGCTGCTTTTACCCCAGAACCCATCAAGCATTACATCTATTACCACTGGTTTAGAAAATTAAACTATACCAATATCAGTGGCTAAAATTCCAATCAAAATGTCTAGCACACTATATATTAATAAAATCTGTTGTTCTGGGTGATAAGATACCGGAGGATTGTTATGTAAGCATCAAGCCTGTTTTGGTCTCATTGCAGTGGATTCGGTTACAAATCATGTTAAACCCTACTGGCCTGGTGACGGTATGACTGCCAGTGACAGTGAGGATCAGGGTGGCCAGTGCAAATTGAAGGTCGAGACCAAGGTGAATGTGGAGCTGCATAATGAAAACAAGGCTAATCATCATGGGGATGTGCCTCAGGACAAGGAGAATGAGGCACAAAATAAGGACAGCAAGTTGACCAATAACCAAAACAACCAACAGCCAGAGCTCAGGAAAGGTAAACACCAGATATCTCATCATCACCTGATATTTCCACATATCCATATGATTATTCCTGATAGTAAATTAGAAATGTCTTCTATTTGACTAAATAGAGGATTTGAGAATGTATGCCTTTTAATACCTAAAAAAATGTTAGTCTGGTCTAGTAAATTCACCTGGTCTCAGTTTTTTTTGTCCTTTTTCTTCCTCTACATCACCCACTGGTGACATAAAAGAGATGTTCGTTGAAGGTAATGTAAAGGAACAGCATGATCTGAGAGGACTTGGTGTCATTCCAGCAGGTGACTGGAGGAATTAAGAGAATTGACTGTCCCTCACCATCATAGCAACCCAAGAATCGTGCTCAACAGTTTTTATTTTATACTTTCACATGAAAAGTTTTATTTCCTTCACCTTAACTGTTGCTATATGAATTTTGCCCTAGGAGGAACTGCCCCTTTAATACATGGTAAAAGTTCCTAGTTGATCTTTTATCCTGCTTATCATTAATTCGTTTAACCCCATGGATGACAGAGACATCTGTAGCATCCAAAAGGTTAAAAGTATTCATGTCAATACAACAATTGTTAATGTTGTCACTATCACAACCAGGTACATACCACAGCAGTGTCATTATAACTAGAAGAACATCACCCTGTACCATTCCTCAGTAAACATATTCCTCTATGTCCTTGATAACATGTGATAAATTGTTACCTGATACATGAAGCTGGTGTACACGTGTGACACATTCCCTGGGGTCCAGGATAGAAGTAAAGACAGCAAAAACAACTTGTTACTTTACAAACCACCAAGGACAAGACATGTAAATATTAGCAGCAATTGTGTGTGGTGGAATAATGATCCATCCTGTCATTCCTTTTTTCATTTGTTGCTTTTACCGTACCAATTCCACAGAGGTTTGTAGTACATTAAAATCAAAATGGGTAACATATCACAAAAGGCAACTAACTAGAGATGAAGGAAGCATCGAGATAAGGTTTGTTGATCATTTCTCTGAATAATGGTACGATTTTGGTTCTAGCTGAAACACACATTTTATCTCCATCTTTCTCTCTCTCACACACACACATTCTCTCATTCACACAGTTTCACATGCACAAGCGTGTGCACACACAAACACATCTCTTCCTTGTCCACAGAGGAGAAGGAGGAGAATATGTAGTAGTAGTAGTAGTAGTAGTAGTAGTGGTAGTAGTAGTGGTGGTGGTGGTGGTAGCAGTAAAAAAAACACTCCAGCAGTTCTTCTTGTTAATATGAGTGGCCAGACATGAACTGATTTTAAAGGAGGACTGACCACTCTTAATAATAATAATCATCCTCCACTTACCTTACTGTGGCCAGAAAATCCTAATGCTGGTATTGATGTTGTTCTTGTGCCTTTATTCAAGAGATAACATCTTCAGTCATTCCTGGATGTCATGTCCATGGAGGCAGACATGACAAGGGATAGCTGGACCACTGGACGTGAAACTTTACTCACTGCCCTTAGTAATCTTAACCTTTTAGTACCCTCTCTTGTACTTAAAGTGTTAAATTGGCTCATGCACTCTTCCTTTTTCAGTTTGAAAAAACTGACTGCAGCTGTCACGGCTGCCTTCATGGATATGACATATAGGACTGCTTTTTACAGTATGATCCCCCACCTTGCATTGTTCTGCAGTGCAACGAGGCTGAAGCTGGGGAGCAAAGTTTGCTATGGTTTTCTCACTCAGGGAGACATAGGGTTAAAAGCAGAAATTAATCAATTCCGGGAGAAGAAAACAGCACATAATTTTTAATATAACCACCTTGGATGCTAGAGAAGCATTCAAAGTGTTACTTTGAAATGTGTTGGGTGATGCTTACTCAAGGGCTTAGATCAATGGGAATTTTTTGTTGAAAATGGTTAATTTGTTTTACCCCATAAATATACCTCAAACTATTTGTCTGTGGTGGATTTTGAAAAGGTGAAATAAATTTGTTCTGTAAAATGGATGCCTACAGTGGTGTGCTTCCAATACAAGGCAAATTCATACATATACTAGAGAGCTGTATGAAGGACACCTACCTAGGTAAGTCCTAATGTTAAGCCTTTGAGGGGTATGTAATGCAATGCGTAGATACCCTCTGGTACTCAAAAGCTTAAACAGATAAAGAGGCACGTATTCCAATGCTAATGTTCCCCTTTAAAGGGATGGTAATGTCCCATAAAAAATACTTAGAGTTTTGTAGAGGTAAAAAAAAATAAACAATATGACACAAATCCTGTCTCTCAAACCGCTATGAAATCTTTCTTTGGAACGGTCTACAAAGTGTGCCTGGTTTGCAAGCACACTTTGTAGACCATTCCAAAGAAGTATTTCTTTTTAAATTGTGCTGTTGTGGCTCTGCTGAAGAGCCGCTTGTCGGTCCCAGGATCAGGAACTCCTGCTGCCGGCTAATAGCTGACGTCAGGAGAAGGGGAGGGAGAGGGGAACTTTAACGGCGGATATCTCTCAAACCATAGTGCTATTTTATGTACAAAGATTAAACTCTACGGGGTAGTATGTGTAAAATAAAAATGTTGAAATACTGGGGCAGACCAACAATAAAAAAATTCCCCAAATTCCAACTAATTTAAATGGGGGTTTTATCCTTTTGAATGCAAGAGTGGTCACCAGCGCATATGCCTTAGATTTATGTAAATGGTAATTTGAGGGATCATTTTATTTTACCCGTATTATGCATTTGGTTTGCACCAGAATTGCTCATCTGTAGTCTTAACCCTTTGAGTGCCAGAAGGGTTAAGACATGTACCCCCTATGTATCTCTGCTAAAAATGAAGTCCCATAACAGAATAATTGTCCTTAACTATGTACAGTGCATTGCTTTGTAGCGTGTTGCATATCCCTCTGGTCATGAAAGGGTTAACATTCATTCATTCATGTGCAAACCAGAAGTGACTTCCAGTAGCATTGTTCCTCGGGTAGTTTTCCAGCTGTGAAATTTAAGGGTTTACAGTAAATATACACCATAAAATGGGACACATTTAAAGGGAAATTGGCTTTTTTCACTGAGGTGCTATAAACTGCAAAAAATGTAAATATGTATTTATCAACCAAGAATTCAAATCACTTGTCCGTTAAAGTAGCTGATAACTATAGCCATTTCCATATATAGACAATAATATGCTTGTTCCCTTACCTACTCCCTACCCAGGATATTTACCTGCCACGGCAAGTTTACCCAAGTGAACAATGGCCACACCTGAATCATTCACACCGTGTCACCCAGAATCCTTTGTACTATTTATTACTTGCAATGATTTATGGACTTCAAATATGTACATTGTTGACAAATATAGGTAGTGCTTATAAGCTTAACCTCTTGTTTGCTAGAGAGGCCAATGCATGGAGACCTGCTAGCATTCAATGGGTTTTTAAAAAGAGACATAAATGAATGCATAATTATCTGTTGTTATGAATGTATCCTCTGGAGTGGGATTAGTGGTTTTGGGTCTAGTTGTATTTTCCACTGACTGAGATTACTGATCATCATCCCAGCATGTTCATTTTTCTTAGGTATTTTGAAAAACAAAGTCACGTACCCGCCTCCTTTGACAGACAAAAATATGAAAAATCGACTTCGAGAGAAGTTGGCTGACTACAATCAAAGTACTATCTCATCAAGAACGTCATCTTTGTGCTCAAACGATGGCATCCGTCCTGTAACAGACCCAGGGATAACTGTGAAGAATGCAAGGAGAGATCAGCCTCGAGAGCAACTCAACGGCATGGCCATGAGCGTGCAGATGGGCCCTATAAATGGAGAGACCTCAGATTCAGAGTATGTAGAGTGCATTTGTGTGCGTGGTGGAATGGTTTGGTAGCTGAAATACCCAGAACCCTTTGGGTTTCCATGTGCATGTCAATATGAGACAAATTGTTCAACAGAATCAGAATTTGGTTCCTGAACTATACTAGGTAGATGGCATGGGTTATTACTGGAATCCATATCGATAATAAATGTTTAGGTAGACAAACTGTAGTTCTACAACTGCTGTCAGACTACAACTGCCATCATTCCCAGGCAGCTAAGGATGATGGCAGCTGTAGTCTGACAAAGTGTTGTTGCTGAATGACAGTAGATTTAATTATGTATTTGTCAGAAATGTATCACACAGTTCCAGTGAAAGCTTAGCTAGAATGGTTTTCAATGGTGTGGGCTTTTCTTCTTCCTGAGTGATGTGCATGAACTTTTAGTGCATGAAACCAACTAACACAGAGTGACTAGTGTATGGTGTTTGTACCTAACCCTAATCCTGCATGGTCCCTTCTTTCATGAACAGCGGCAGTAATGAAACTTCAATTTGAATCATCAGGAAACCATGAAGGCCACTGTGGAAAAGGAATATCCGGTGGAATCATTTGCCTTCCATGGAACCTCGGATTATACAGAAAAGGCCCACCTTGTAATGGCGAGGATGTATCATTGCTAATGCAATTACCTAATATGGCAGACTTGTGACTGCTCCCAAACAAAAGGGCTTTGTGATAAGGATCCATGCTCCAAAGCACTCAGTGCTTGAAGGCTGTGCCAAATTGTTTAAAAATAAATGAAACTTTGTTGCCTTGGATGGATACAACAGTCTGGCAGATACTCAGAGCCATACATTTGCAGAGGAGACTGCTTCGTACCGTGGTCTAAGCTGATGACTTTTGAATGGATGTAAATAGTATGAATCTACTATACTGGAATCAGCTTTCTGTAGGAAGCCCTTTGACAAGGGGTCCCTGCATGCTGATTGGATTGCTCTCTGTCACAATGTGACCTTCCAGCCTACTGATCAATGCACAGGAACATAACACCAAGTGCCCTTCATTCATTTCACCACACTATAACTTGTCTTAAAAATGAATCAATTTATAAATATAATTAAAAAAACAGATTGTAGATACTTTTTATATATTTTGTATGAAACTCTTACAAGAAAAAGCTCTTTTTGTATATTTTACATTAGTACTGGTTTTGTTTATTTGATACTGCAGTCCTGCTGATAACAGGTATTTTTTATATTAAGAAGATTGCACAATGCTACTTGAATTTTATGTGTTGCAGAGTATAGCATTCCCATCACAGGGTCTTAGCTCAAATGAAAAGTGAGCACTCCGACTGCATCAGACAGGTCAAATAAATATTCCCATAATCCCCTTTGAGATAAACTGGACTTTTAACCCTCTGAAATTAAGAGAGGTTTCCAACCCATTGTGAAGCAGTGCTTTGAATAACTCTGTATCATATCAAAGGGTTAAAAGCTCAATTTAAATCAATGAAAATGTTTATTTCTCCTGTATGGTGTATTTGGTTGCTCCAGAATGACTCCAGAGGGGAGATTCACTAAAATGTGATAAAGTGGAGATGACCTTTTCAGTTTATCACTTCTGCAGTTCCTAGGTTATTCTATGGAGCCTATGCACTAAGATTTCTTCAACTTGGAGATCTTAGTGCATAGGCTCTATAGAATAACATAGGAACCAGAGAAGTGATATCATTGGAGAAGTCATCTCATTCCTTAATGAATCTCCCCCTGTTTTCTACTGAACATAAGGACCATACAGATTTCAGAAATTCCAAGCAGATATTCAGATACTAAAACAAAAACAGCAGTAGGAGTATTAAAGTAAAATTATGAGTTGAATTAATTCTGCATGCATCTTGAATTGGAATTGTGCTGCCAAGCAAAAACATATTGGGGGTTATGCTTTAAGGCGTGATAAAGATGTGATAAAGCGGAGATGACTTCTCTAGTGATATCACTTCTACAGTTCCTATATTATATTATGGAGCCAACACACTAAGATTTATCCAGCTTTGGAGATCTTAGTGTATAGGCTCCATAGAATAACACAGGAACTGGGGAAGTGATATCACTTGAGAAGACATCTCAGCTTTATCACACCTTAGTGCATAACTCTACTTGTGAGTTAATCAGAGACCAAGTCGGTTTGATTAATTCACCTGTGTTCTAGAAAGGAAATCCTTAACTCCTGCTCTGAGGGCACAGATGGAGAACCACTAGTTTATTTCAGTGGTTCTCAACCCCAGCCTTCAGGGACTAGGCCAGAGCTTGAGGATTTATCAGCTTGAGTGCAGGTGAGTGAATCAGAAGGTCTAAGCCTCTGATTACCTCACGTGTACTCAAGCTGGCCTGTTAGTGGTCCATAGGTGCTGATTAACACATGCATGCTTATGTAGGGAAATTCATAAAACCTGGACTGCCTGAGGTAGATTTGAAGACTGGAGTTGAGAACCTCTACACTAGATCTCTCAGGGAAGGCATGAATATACATCAGTAGTGTCCAAACCTGTCCTCATGTACTGCATATAGGCCAGGATTTAAGGATAGCTTGGCTTAACCTCTAGTGAACTATAAAATTCTCTCACCTCTCTGGTCAAGAAGGGGCATCATCAAACCTTGGACTGTATAGAGTACTTAAGAACTGGTTGGGACACCCAAGATTTATATAATTTAATTATTCCAGTCCAAGCCACTCTATAACTACAAGTTATTTATCAGTTTCTAGTATGTGGCCACAACTAATCATCTAATTTAATTCATTTTGTAACATTCGGATCTTGCTGACTTAAAGGGATAGTAATACTTAAGATGTAAAAATATATATGTTGTAGGGTTTATCCCCATGAGTAAAACAAGAGTACTCCCACTGCTGAGACATATTTTATTAAAAAATTATAATAGCTCAAACTTGAATTTTTTAGGTGCAATATCACAGTGGCCTGAACATTTACAGTGGGGCTGTTGCTACACCATCCTATAGACAGCTCTGTTCCATAGACCATAAATCTCCATAGGATGGTGTAGCAACAGCGCCACTGTAAAATTTCAGGCCACTGTGATATTACACCTAAAAAATTCAAGTTTGAAAAGTTATAATTATTTAATAAAACACCTTTCAGCACTGGGAGTACCCTTGTTTTACTCAGGGGGATAAACCCTACAACATATATTTTTTTTTACATTTTAAGTATTACTATCCCTTTAAACCTCTTGGATGCTAGAATGGTCCCCAGAGCATAGCTGTGTAATGTTTTAAGACCTCTGGAGCATCCAGGGGATTTAACCCTTTGAGTGGCAGAGGGGAATGTAAAGCATTGCTCTGCAATGTGCTGCATACCCCTCTGCCACTCAAAGGGTTATAAGACATCTTTCTAAATATATGTGGCAACATTTCTGGAACCATGTCACATGCTCGGGTTAGAGCTGCTGATCAGGTGACCTGTAGTTTTATGCAGCATTCTATTACTACTGAATTTATGTCTAGTAACTGCTGTGCTATGCTTCGTTATTTATTTGGAGTTGTTTTAATGAATCCTTTAAGGACCAGAGTGGTGTGCAGTGCATTGCTCAGCAATGCTTTTCACACCCCCATTGATCCATAAAGGATAAGTATAATGCTCAAACGTCATAACCAACAGGAACCAATCTCTTCTGAAGTCCTGTAGGATTTTCATAGACCTGGATGGTTTGAAGTGCCTGTAATTATGTTGTGCCTGATTATCCAACCAGAATTCTAGTGTTTCTATAATGTAGTATAAGACAACAGGAATTCTCTGTTCACATTGTATTCCCAAGGGACATTGGATAGGTTTGTCATGTGATGTGATTCAAAGACCCATTAGGTAAACTGCAAGTGTTATACACATGCAAGTGATTATATACATTATTAAACATCTTACATTTTTAGGTGATTGGCATTGGAAATGAATGAATCCCTATATAATCACCATGTATTCATTAGTGAATGTGACAGTAAATCCCATTTCTATGTAGCTTTAAGTTTTTTCATTTTGATATAAAACCATCCACAAATGTAATTTTCTATATTTATTAATTTAATACTTTATTTCTAAAAGACACAGTCAACCTCCTTTATTATGTATGTATATTTTTTATCATCACCTATGTCCATGACAGGGAGATCACTGAAATTCTGTGTTTCCAGGAAGCTTTCAGTCAGTAACTGTGAGAGCAGAGCTATTTATATAAGGTTGCTGTCTCCCTGTAGCACTGAATGTTCAGAATGCCATAGTGGGAGGAGTTTTTGCATTGTTTCACTGTCTTTAAATTGTCTTTTCTACATTGTTGTACTCTCTGATTTTACAGTCCCACACAGAATGCTTTCTGAAAACAAATGCAGATAGCGCCCTGTCAGGGACATAAAATATGGTAAAATAATACAAAGTGAACTTGCAGAATATACAAAATAAAAAATCAGGATTACTGTCACTCTAATACATAATCTGGTATGCAGATTTCACACCCTTTGTAATGTTAAAGGGACATTATAACCAAAAATGAAAAGAGCTCAAATCCATTAAAATATTATGGGGGAGATTCACTAAGCAGTCATAAAGTGGAGATGACTTCTCCAGTTCCTATGTTATTATATAGAGCCTATGCACTAAGATCTCCAAAGATGAAGAAATCTTAGTGCATAGGCTCCATACAATAACATAGGAACTGGAAGTCATCTCCATTTTATCACCTCTTTATCACCACTTAGTGAATCTCCAGCTATTTGTTCTTAGACTTAAAACAATTAGAAAACAATTCTTATAAAATATTTCACTGTTGGACACTTTTTATGAGTCCTTTAACCCTTTGAGTGCCAGAGGGGTATGCAATGCATTGCGTACATCTCTAACACTCAAAGGGTTAAAAAAAAAGCTTAAAAGTGAAACTTTTATCTCTTATTTGTTTACCAAAATCATGCCACACATTGCCTTTATCACTTTTAGAAAGTAAAGGGGTCAAAATTGCCATGCACTGCTGCCTCTATCACAGGGCTGTCCAAGTTCAGTGGTCAAGGGCCACCAACAGGCCAGGATGTTAGAATTTCCCTGATTAAACACAGGGGAGTCAGTCAAAGTGAATGTGTCACTGATTAACTCACCTATGCTTAAAGGGGAACTATCACCCCTATACAAGTTTGGCTCATAATGTTCTTAATATAGAGATAACTGTAATATTTGTCTTATTTTGTTATTCAAAGCATCCTATGGCAAAATTTTAAGTTTTAAAAATGAGCATGTGCCTTACATCCAGACACACTGCAGTTACAGCTCTGTACCGCAGCCTGTCATCTTCATCTGTTCCCAACTTCCTCCAATGACTGAGGATTTCTCCATGTAAGCTGGAGCGCTCTCTAGCCAATGGAAGCGCTTCAGCTTACAGGCAGAAATCCTCTGTCATCGGAGGAGGTGCTTAATCAGGGAAATTCTTACATCCTGGCCTGTTGGATGAATAGGAAAAACATGTTTATGTTTGAGGGTTTATGCACGTAAGATAGCATTTTTACATTTGCTGGCTAGGAGTACAATATATTTGAAAGGGTATAAGCCCTATTCATTATGATGATAATGTCTCTTTAAAGGAACAGTGACATTTTCCTGAAAAATATATGTATTTTATAAGGTGTTTTCCAGTAAAACAAGGCTACTTCCGTTGCTGAGAAATCCTTCAAGGTAAAGTAATGTTAATACGAAAATAAAAACCTTGCGGGTCTTATCCTGCTGAGTAAAATATGGGGTACTTTCATTGCTGAGAGGTGTTTTCTTCAAAAATGATTACAGTTCAAGCTTTTTGGATAAAGTACTTCCATGGCTTACAATGTTATAGTGTTCTGTTGCTACAGTACTCTATGGACAGCTCCAGTCAGTTGACCATAAACCTCCATGGGATGCTGTAGCAACAGCAACACTGTAAAATTTCAGCACATGGAGGTATTGCATTAAAAAATGCACGTTTGAGCTTCAATAACTTCTCTCTCATCAGTGGGTATTCCCTTGTTTACTCAGCAAGATAAACCAATGATTTTTTTCAATCTTTCATACAAAAGTTTTCACTGATAAGATTTGCTTTCTTTGGTAACATATTGGTGCAGTATTTTCATAGCATTCCATTTTACGTGAAGCTGTTGCAATTGCTGTATAACAAATGCTTTGTTTAAAGGGACAGTAATGTCTCATTAAAAATGCTTATAGTTTTGTAGAGGTTAAAAAAATAAACTATATGCCACAAATCCTATCTCTGAAACCTCTATGGTTTTTGAGATATTCGCATTCAAAGTTCCCCCCTCCCTCCCCTTCTCCTGGTGTTAGCTGTAAAGCTGACAGCAGGAGATCTGTGTCGGCCGACATGAGTAGGCTCTGTAGCAGAGCTGAAGTCACATTATTTAAAAAGAATTACTTCATTGGAACAGTCTACAAAGTGGGCTTGCAAATCAGGCACACTTTGTAGACCTTTCTAATGAAGTAATTCTTTTCCAGTATCGCTATTTTGGCTCTACTGCAGAGCTGCCGGGTGGTCCACGAACCAGGATCTCCTGCTGTCAGCACAGCAATGAAGTCAGGAGAAGGGGAGGGAGGGGGGAACTTTGAATGTGGATATCTCTCAAACCATAACCATTTTTTATGGGACATTACTGTCCCTTTAATCAGCACAGCTCTCCACACACAGCAGTAGCAACAGCTCCACCCTAACAAAACACATTACACTGTGCAGTTTTCTTCAATAATAACTCTTGAATGAGGCATTTCTCAGCAATGGGAGTAACCTATTTTAACTCAACAGGAGACGACTTTCAAAATATAAATTTTTCAGAATAAGTATTGCTACCTCTGTAGCATGTAGTGAGCCTAGGCACTATGTATGTAATTTACTGTGTATACAATGTGGACACACAGATTAGTCTTCCTCAGACATTTCCTTGCAGAGTCGCTCCTCAGTCCTAGTTATTGGACACAGCATCATTTACGTGTACTTCCTACTGTACAGAAAGAATAATTAGCACAGAGCGGCCCACAAGTATAAAGAAAAGTGGGACAATTATTGTGCAAACCAACTATCCTACTGATTTAAATGGGGCATTACAGAGGTCTCCACTTGACTTCTGTAGTATTCAATGGATTAAAATCCCCTTTCAAGTCAATGGGAATATTGGGCTTTTCTATTGGTTTCCATGCTGCAGCTGGCCCCCATAACTGTGCCACTTTATACATATGTTACTTAGTGACCTGTTGTCTAACACCAGCATTCATAAATGAATTGACTGTATTAGCCTCCACTTCCACTGATGGGAACCCACATCATTCATCTAGCACCCTACTTTAACTTAACACTAACACCTGCTAATTATAACCCCTCACTTACCTTACAATGGACCAAAAAATCCTAATGGCCACTATGAATTCTTTGGTTGCCCCTTGGTTCAAAAGGGAGCATCTCTTGATCAGTCCTGGATGCCCTGCCCATGGAGTTGGACATGATAGTAGTCAACAGGACCTCACTTCATATTGTAACCTTAAACCTATAACCCCCAAGTGCCAGAGAGTTATCCACCCATTGTGTTGTGTCGCTCAAAGGTTTAAAGGGATAGTATTGTCTAAAATTAAATAGATCTCCGAGTCCTCTCTATTATAAACATAACACTTTTCACCATGTTTAATAACTTACTTTTTTGTAGTTTTAAAGATATTAAATGTAAAAGGACCCCAGTCCCACCCCTTGTTGCTGCCTCCCCTTAGAAATGCAATCTGGCCCCGGGACTGGGTGGATGCAGTGAGGGACAAACTTAAGTCAGTAAGTATGAGGAAAAAACCCTTTTTTCCTTTACTTACTGAAGTTTATCCCATGCCATTCTCCATTCGGACCATGCTTAGATGCATCGTGACTCAGCCAGAAGGGCGAGAGGGGATCCTTTTACATTGAATATCTTTAAAAACTACAGAAAACTAAGTTATTAAAGGGACACTAATGTCCCATAAAAACTGTTTATAGTTTTATAGAGCCTTAGAAAATAAGCAGAATGGTGCAACCCCTATCTCTCAGACCGCTATGGTTTGAGAGATATAGGGATTCAAAGTTCCCCCCTCCCTCCCCCTTTCTCCTGATGTCAGCTGTAAAGCTGACAACAGGAGAATTGAGTCGTACAACTTGAGGAGGCTCTGCAGCAGAGCCGAGATTGCGTTATCTATAAAGAATTAATTAATTGGAAAGATCTACAAAGTGTGCCTGGTTAGCAAGCACACTTTGTAGACATTTCCAGTGAATGAATTCTTTATAGATAACGCAATCTCAGCTCTGCTGCAGAGCCGCCTGCTGGTCCCCGGACCGGAATCTCCTGCTGTCAGCTAGACGCTGACGTCAGGAGAAGGAGAGAGAGGGGTGTACTTTCAGTGCAAATATCTCTCAAACCAGAGTGTTTTGAGAGATAGGGTTTGCACCATTCTGCTTATTTTCTAAGGCTCTATAAAAAGTTTTTATGGGACATTGCAGTCCCTTTAAACATAGAGCAAAGTGTTATGTTTATAATAGAGAAGACTCTTAGATCTACTTTATTTTAGACATTACTATCCCTTTAAGGTCCAGAGGGTGTACAATTCATGGCTTTGCAATGCATTATTTAACTCTCTGGTCATTAAAGGGTTAAATAGGCTCATGCAATCTGTCTGCCAGCATCTATCATGTCCACATCCAAGAACATAACACCATCACCGACTGAAAATGGTATCTCTTGAAAACGAGACACAAGAGCAAACTTTATAAGAGCTGTTAAGATTTTCTGGCCATAGTAATGTAACTGGGTGCTTATTATTAGGAAGTGTTAGTGCTTCTTTAAATGTCTTCCCCAATCTTATCCTGATAGTATTCCACTCATGTGTGGTATCAATTGTATAGCAGCACATGAATGAAAAAAATGTACAAATTCAGGTTCTTCTCATGTGTAAAACCACTATGAAGTTGTATAAAATGTGATCCTTACTGTAAATGCTTTCACAGAACTGCTGTTATAATGTAACCCTTTCCTGTCATCGGGCCTGCAATGCATTTCAAGGTAATGCCTTGCATGCTTCTTCACAAAAGACAGGGTTAATAAGTACATCTGTGTATGTATATTTGGACCCCAAAGCTTTTGTTAATTTGAGTTTTTTTTGGGGGGTAAAAAAAGTGTTACATTTGTTGTCAGTTTTCTTACTTTTGAAAATTATTTTTAATGACAGAGATTAGACACTGGAATTTTTTTTAACAAGTATATTTATTGATGTATAAAACACTGGAAAAGCTACACGGATGAAAGATGGGATGGTAAATTAAAATTTTGAATTTGTAACATTGCGTTGAGTTTCATTGACGCTTAAAAAAAACAAAGAAACCCAAAAATGATTATTTCAGTTCTTTTCCCCAAGATAGACGTGTGTGTCTTATGTTACATGGCATTAACTGGACATGTATTGGGATGGTTTACAGCACTAGTATTATGTACATGCATTGTGCATGCGTCTGAGTTTTTACTCTAGGGGCCTTGTGCACAAAAGACACACTAAGGTGTGATGAAGAGGAGATAACTTATCCAGTGTGATAAATGCTACAGGTTCTATATTAGTCTATGGAGCCTGTGTACTAAAGGCTCAAGTTAACACTTTGAGTGCCAGAGGGTTACGTACCCCCTGGCACTCAAAGGGTTAATGCATGTGCTCCATAGAAGACTGGTGTACCCCCTGGCACTCAAAGGGTTAATGCATGTGCTCCATAGAAGACTGGTGTACTCCCTGGCACTCAAACTGTTAATGCATGTGCTCCGTAGAAGACTGAGAAGCAGACCTGAGAGGAGACTGAGAGTTGTCTGTGTCCTCCACATTCCACATTCAACCAGGTGACATTTTTTAAGGTTAATCTTGAATTGTACAATTAGATTTCTAAGTTTATGATTTTGCTACTTCCTAAAATACAGAAACAAACATGCCATTATATTTTGACTATAATTGTCATTTAATACATGGATTATAAGGATATTATAAGGGATTAATGTTTTCTATAGAAAGTAACAAAAAACATAGCATACTTCTGTTAACTTTAAGGGGTTAATCCTAGGCCATACTATTGTCAATATTCCTTTAGAGATGAGAGCTTTGTGTTTCTCATTAACCCTTTGAGTACCAGAGGGGTACGCAATGCATTCTCAAGTCTAGAATTTCCTGGTTTAAAGCGGAACTACCACCGCTAAAAAACCTGAGCTCCAATAAATCCCCATCTGGCGGCTAGCTGCTCAGTAGCACTAGTCACCAGAATTATTACCTTGTTAAATGGAATTATCCATTGTTCCCGGGCTGACAGGCAGGATGGAGTGCAGACATCTTTCCATAGTGAGGTTTGCGCACCTGCGCTCTCAGTCCCTTTTGGAGCCTAACGGCTCCTAGCAACGCCTCCTAGAGCAGGCTGGGACTGACAGCGCAGGCGTTCAGATATCACTATGGAAAGATGCCTGTTCTCCGTCCTGCCTGTCAGCCCTGGAACAATGGATAATTCTATTTAACATGGTAATAATTCTGGCGACTAGGGCTACTGAGCAGCTAGTAGCTAGATGGGGAATTATTGGAGCTCAAGTTTTTTAGCGGTGGTAGTTCCGCTTTAAATCTTGCTCCATTTTTGAATAAAGGTACTACATTTGCCTTCCTCCATTCACAATAGTGAATGAAAAAATATTAAATGGATAGTAATGGTTGTTTTTATCAAAGGTTAATATTGTAAATATTAAAAATATTAATACAATGAGGTACGTCCCATCTCTCAAACATGTACAGTTTGAGAGGTATAAGCATCTAAAATTCCCCCCTCCTGCCTCTTTCACAGACGACAGCACTCTAGCTGACAGAAGGAGATCCTGGTCCCGGGACTGGCTGGCGGCTCTTCAGCAGAGCCGAAATAGTGTTATATAGAAAGAAATACTTCACTGGAATGGTCTACAAAGTGTGCCTGGTTTGCAAGCACACTTTGTAGACCGTTTCAATTAAGTATTTCTTTCTATATAACACTATTTTGGCTCTGCTGAAGAGCCGGTCAAATGACCAGGATCTCCTTCTGTCAGCTTGAGAGCTGACATCTGTGAAAGGTGCGGGAGGGGGGAACTTTAGACACTTATATCTCTCAAACTATATATGTTTGAGAGATGAGACGTACCTCAGTGTATTCATATTTTTAATATCTACAATATTAACATCTGATAAAAACAACCATTACTGTCCCTTTAAATATAAGGGTAATGCTATTACTGAACTAAGTTCCTTAAGTACACTTAGGGGTAAGCCAACAGGTCAATGTGCCTTATTCACCAAACCTTTTTCTAGTCTCTTTGGGACTTTGTCCTCCTTAAAGGGATAGTAATGTTTCACAAAAACAGTAGCTCAATTAATCTTCATAGTATTTGGGCCATAGACAGTGTTATTTCAATACTATCAGAGTTGTAGTTCAAGAGTAATTGAATACTAAAGTATCCCCCTCCCACCCCTTTTACCTAGTGTTACACTGCTCGCAAGATTACACCTTTACATTTTTATCAGTAGAGCACAGCTTAGTAAAGTATGGTGCCTTCTCTATGCTGTGCTCTACTGATAAAAATGTAAAGGTGTAATCTTGCACATCGCTGCCCCGACATACGCACATCATGTTGGTCCATGCCTTCAAGTCCTGCTTTCCTTTAGTACACTGTGTTCTCCGTGTTTTTAATGTTTTATTTAATCATATGTTGCACTTAAGAAATAATTTACAAGGCAGAGAAGGCACCATTTTCAACAAGGTGAAATGGAAAGGTAAGGATGATGGGAGCTGTATGCGGGCACAATGGCAGCGATGTTTAAAGAGGCGACATGAGGACCTCTCTCTTTTATTCAGTGCGAGATTCTCATGTCGCTATTTTCAACAAGGCAACATGGTTAATGCGGCTGCAACTTTTTAAAGGATACCAAAAAAAGTAAGACCATTTAGGACTTATTAACCAATGGTTAATTTTGACAAGTTTATCATATCCATTGTCAGGCTGGCTAGAAATCATTGATTGCAATGCGTTCCCACCCAAACCAGCAATGGAAGGTTTTATGGCAGACCTGAGTAGGCTAGTGGGGGGAGGGGGGTAGTGTATGCTAATTTTTTCCACAGTCAATCCCTCCTGGGCAAGACCGTTTAAAATGTATTGCACAGTAATGTGTTGCAAGCTGCCTGGCATCAGAGGGGTTAAGGGGGACTTTTGTGAGTGTGATTAGAGTGGTTGAGTGCACATGGGAACACGGGGGGGAGAGGTGCTGTGGCGGTCATGGCCTTTTAATTCTGAATAGGCCTTTTTCCTTGGGAAGGCTTATTTTCCTTGCAAAGGCCCATCTGCTACAATGTGATAACAGAATGGCCATCTGAAATTATTTTTGGTCCATCTTTGTATAAATGCTGAATTGCAAAATTCGGTATACGTATTGGCCTTAATGGAATAACAGAATAGAAAACAACCTATCCATACTCTTTTGCTGGCCTCATTTCAATCGGGCTATAATGACATCTTGATCATGTTTGGTAAGCTTTAAAAGCAGTTCTTTGCTAAAGAAAACTTAAGTCAGTTTTAATGGAATGGAGCTGAATATTTTCATTAGCACCGAGAACTCTGTTAATATCAGATGGTAGAGTTGTAAACCATGAATGTCCCAGTTACGGAGTCCCCTGGTGTATAATGATATGCAAGACACAGACTGGCAGTGCCAGAGGCCAAGTAATGCCTTCACTCACCTCTCTCCTGTCCAGCACTGATGCAAGAGAGGCAAGTCTGATTGCTGGCCCACGTGAGCATCAGTCGATATTACTGGTTGGTAGACTTGTGCACGACAAAAATGTTTGGTAAAATTCGACTTCGGACTATTTTTTTTATTTTTTTTTTTCAGTTTGTTGACTCTGCATTTCGGATCCGACCTGTATGACTCGGACGAAATTCAAAGACAGTCCAAATTATTCTGTGACTTTAAAATACCTTTAAAAATACAATAAAAAATGAAAATTAAATGAATGGAACCATTTCCAAGGTCTAAAAAAGATGGTGGAACAGGGTAAGGTGGTCATTTAGCCTTATGGTACTATGGAATGAAGTAGATGAAGTATGGATGTAGCAATAAGGCACCCTGCCTGCTTACACAATACACATACACAACTGTGAGACTGGCTGATGCGTCACTTTGAAAATTATTCAAACAAATTCCTTACATTCATTTTAATGTTTAACACAGAAACAACGGTGACTTTTCCTTGCGGTGGTTATAAGCTACTAAGCCTGCCTATAGGACTGTGAGACTGGCTGAAGTGTCACGCTGAAAATTATTCAAACAAATCCCTACTATTATTTTTAATATTTTACATAGGAACAAAGATGATTCTCCCTTGCAGTGGCAATAAGGCACTAATGCTGGCTGCCTGCCTATGCTATGCCTAATGCTAACTGCCTGCCTACACAACAACTGGACGCTAATATCTCCTGCTTCTTCTTCTCTCTCAGCTCCAACAAAGCACTAAGAGGAAATGTAGGCTGTCTGGGTGTCTGTGTCATATTAGTCCAACCCCCATCATGAAACAAAGAAGCTAACTGGAACAGAGACAAAGCGCGAAAGTAGTGCATGAAGAGGAGAAGCTAATTGGACTAGAGACATGGAGGGAAAGTATGGAGCACGGGTAGTAGTCGCCGAATTTCTGAAATTTTCAACGACATTTGTACCAAGGCTAGGGGCTAGTTGGATTCAGATTTTTTGGGGCGAATGACCCATGCCTTCCGGAATGCCTGAATGTCGCACAAGCCTACTGGTTGGAGCCCACCTGGATGAGCCATTCATTGTAGCTTGCGAGGAGTATTGCAGTTCCCATTGTTGCTGGTGTGAGAGGTGTGCAGGCAGCCCCACTGACCTTTGTGATGCCCTTTCTTACTGCTGGTAACACAGCAAAAGTTGCAGCATGCTGTAATTTGGTGCAATCACAAGAGGTGATAGTTGCCCATGTGGAAGGCACAATAGAAAAACCGGTTACCTTTCAACAAAGCTGCATTAGTGTTGCCATTGGAAAAAGGGCCTCGGCTATGATAAAGTTGACACTGGCGCTACACTAAAACTTTCCAATTCCTATGTTATTCTATGGAGCTCCTTTTTCAAGTTGGAGAGATCCAAGTGCATAGGTTCTCTAGAATAAAAGAGAAATTAGAAAGTTTTCTCTCACTGGAGAATTTCTCACCATTATCACACCTCAGTGCATTTCCCTGCAACGATTAGACTACCATTCCCATCACTCTCAGCCACCCAAAGTCAAACTGAGGATGATTGAAATTGTAGTCCAACACCAACTGGAGTTCCGTAAGCTACAAATTCCTGTGTACAGAGAACACAGACTGAATGTGTCAAAGTGGGTGTGTCCATAACATTGGTGGCCCACTCCTTTCTGATGCCTATGGGCACAACAGTAAAATAAGCTGTTGCAGGTAAGTGCCTTGTGTGAACTGCCTTGTTGAGTCCCATTGATGAAGAAATTGTGACCTGTAGACTCGCCTTATTCTGTTTAACTGAGGGTGTGGAGAGCAAATATTCCTAGGATTAACTAAAAGAATAGTTTATCAATGGTAGCTGTCAGGTAAGCCATTTGCATATGCGTTATCAGTCAACTGTTGCACCACAGGTGAAAATACCAGATTTTCTGGATTCAGCCAACATGCCTTTTATTGATTCAATGTTTCAATTTATTTGGGGATTAAACTTTGAAGTTTTATAGACCAACATATTGAACAAAAGCAAGCAGACAACTATTCACACAGACCCAGTTCAAAGTCATGTATGGTAATTGGACATTGCTGAAATATTATCAGCCAGATCAGGTTCTCTCCACTATTGACTCAGTGCTTGGAGTGCAGACAAAAGGACCTTCACTGGGCTAGAATTTCGTATTCGTTTCCATGTTACTTGGCTGCTCTGCTATTGTGTAAATTCACAATACCAACAGTCACATGTGTACATGACCCAAAGTGTTCAAGAGAAGCTAGGAATGTCCTGGATTATTTTAAATAAGAAAATATGAAATAATGTTTCAGAATGGGGCTCTAATAAGTAATATTCTACATACTACATTTTGTAAAAGAGAAACTATAACCTAATATCTGTGGCTCTTACATTGTTAATTACAAGGGTTTACCAAGGTAGGTATCCTTCACACAGCAGTCTGAGATCAAACACAAACATAGACAATAAATAAATGTAACTGTTTTACTCCTCTGCTAGCTGTTTGTTTGAATCTGATAACAACTTGTGTCCCTTCCAATCTATTCAGGTCAACAGAAGTTTATTGTTTGCTGTAAGATGTGTCTCAGAGGCAGACTTCAACAGAGATGGTATCCTTTTAAAAACTCACAGAAAAAACATTGTGTGGCCAACAGAGATCACTATATACAGGCAACTACAGATATAATGCAAAATATGTATAGAGACCTGACTGCTATATGAAGGACACCTGCCTAGGAAAGTCAGTGAGGCTGATGTACTTAGAAGAACTGGAGTAATCCTGGAATAAACCATCTCCACCATATTGAGAAATAAAGATTCCAAAAATAACAATTGATTTTAAATAGGACTTTTAACCCCTTGAATGCTTGTGAGGACTCCAATGCAGGTGAACTCTAGAGCATTTAACGGGTTAAAACCCCCATATAAACCAATGAGGATTTTTGGAATGTTTAGTTCTCCCCTATAATGCAATTGGTTTGCCCCAGAATTTTTCCAATTTTCTACGGCCCATAGTAAAAACCCAGTATATCCAGGGCCGGTGCAAGGATTTTTGTATACACAGGCAAAGGTGCATTTTGATGCCCCCCCCTCCGACCCGGACACAATCCCCTGCCCCCACCCACATATTCACCTCCATACTCTCCCCACCTCCACATTGCCCACACTGTCCACCTCCACAATGCCCACCTCCACACACTGCCCACCTCACCCTAAACACACACTCTCTCTCTCTGACTAAGCACACACTCTCTCTCTCTCTCTCAGACTAAGCACACTCTCTCTCTCTCAGACGAAGCACACACTGTCTTCTCTCAGACTAAGCACACACTCTCTCTATCTCTCTCTCTCAGACTAAGCACACTCTCTCTCTCGGACTAAGGGGAGTTGACCTACCAGACCTCTAGAAATATTAAGTGGCCTCCAGTCTGACTGCTTTGACAGCTCTAGTGTCAACCCATTCACCCCCCAACTGGGTATTGATTGACTCTTCACATAGAATAGTGGAACCAAAACATCGCCTGCCAGAACACTTAACACCTTCGCTGCAGTGTACACACATCAGACACTTATTGGCTCGCCCAGGGTACCTCTACATCCACATACAGCTACCCCACGGATTTAAAGGATACTTTGACAGTATAGAGTTCTCCCATGTATTGTACGCCGGCCTACACATCCCATAATCCTCAGCCAGCCAATTGGAAATAATTTTGCCTATCTGAAAGTACGTAGGATTACCATCCATCATACCAAGAGAACAACATGTTTTACCCTTTCTCCTGACTGTAGGTGGGGCCTGGTACATAGACATCACTTTACGCATCATCCTAAATGCCCCTGAGGTTAAAGGGATAGTAATACTTCGTTTTATCTTTATTTTATTTTGTAGGCATTAAAAAAACATGAAGAACGATATAAGTCTTATCTCTCAAAACGTTATGGTTTAAGAGATATTCACAAGCAAAGTATCCCACCCCCTGTTCAGCCAGATCAGAAGGGAGGTGCCCAGGTAGATTGCAGAGAGGGACAATCTTCAATTAAGATAAGGGAAAAGACTGAAAAACTTGTCAAGGGGGGAAGGGCTTTCATTCTTTTCATACAAAGAAGATTGTCCCCTGCTGTTATCTGTCTGGTCTTACAACCAGATTCACATCTGAGAAGAGATGGCTTACACTAGGAAAAAGGGGCGGGAGAGGGAAACTTTGCTTGTGAATATCTCTTAAACCATAAATGTTTAAGAGATAAGACTTATATCGTTCTTCATGTTTTTTTAATGGCTACAAAATAAAATAAAGTTAAAATGAAGTATTACTATCCCTTTAAGATCAAAAGACCTACTGTTTTCACTGCCCCATTCTGCCGGATCTGTCAGAGACCCCAGCTCTCTAGCCAGAGACGGCCCAAGCATTATGCTGCCTGGGACCATGGATGAAATGCTGCCCCCTCCCCCCCCCCCAAAAAAAAAAAAAAAACACCCACTGAAACACGAAAAAGAGAAAAAAAAAAACATCTTGGTCAGGGCTGAGCAATCATAATCTTATTTCTGCACTAACATAATGTTAGTGCAGAGATGACATTTTTATGATACCCAAGCTTAAACACAGTTTTTTCCTTTTCACAGGATACACAGATTGCCCCTCAATCTCCACATTGCCCCTTCCACAATGCTCCCTTCATCTCCACATTGCCCCTTCCACAATGCTCCCTTCATCTCCACATTGCCCCTTCCACAATGCTTCCTTCATCTCCACAATGCCCTTTCATCTCCACATTCCCCCTTCCACAATGCCCCCTTCACCTCCACAATGCCCCTTCCATAATGCCCCTTCATCTTCACATTGCCCTTTCATCTCCACAATGCCCCCTTCATCTACACATTGCCCCTTCCACAATGCCCCCTTCATCTCCACATGCCCCTTGATCCCCTACCTTGAGTCCCTGGTAGTCTAGCAGTGTGCCACAAGAGAGATCTTTGCCTCCTTCGGCACAGAGCTGAAGCTCCCGTGTGCTGTTCTCAGTAATGCAGAGCACTGGGAGATGATGTCATCTCCCAGCGCTCTGTATAACTACAGAGCCTGGGTGGCTCTGCATTGTGAGTGTCACATAGACGCCGC
Source organism: Rhinophrynus dorsalis (assembly GCA_037306005.1). Lineage (NCBI taxonomy): Eukaryota > Metazoa > Chordata > Amphibia > Anura > Rhinophrynidae > Rhinophrynus > Rhinophrynus dorsalis. The sequence continues at coordinate 292,761,183 of CM074721.1, forward strand.
GAGGGAGCTCTTGGTAGTGTAAATCAGTGCTCCCTCGCGGCAGATATATATATTTAAAAAAAATAAAAACAAATTCCCAGCTTCCTCCTTTTCGGCGCCCCTCCGTTGCGGCGCCCTAAGGCGGCTGCCTGTCCTGCCTTATGGTAGCGCCGGCCCTGAGTATATCCCCTTCTACCAGAAATCATTGATCCTGTATTTTTTTAATATACTGCTGTATTATCTGAGATATTAGCTTTTAAAGTGAAACCTGTGACGTCAGTTATGTTCACGCTGCGGGTATCAAATTAGTGAGCACCCCTTAAGATTAGAAAAAAAGGAGTATTCAGCTTCAGCAGAGGACAGGGCTCTTTCCAGTAAGGCCTGTTACATTGTGGAATTCTTTGCCTAAGAATGTGGTGACGGCAGATACAAAGCATGTTTTTAAAGGGGATCTCTCACCTATATTAAAGTAGCCATAAAGGGATAGTAATACTTCGTTTTAACTTTATTTTTTTTTGTAGGCATTAAAAAAACATGATGAACGATATAAGTCTTATCTCTCAAACCTTTATGGTTTAAGAGATATTCGCAAGCAAAGTTTCCCCCTCCCGCCCCTTTTTCCTAGTGTAAGTCATCTCTTCTCAGATGTGAATCTTGTTGTACGACCAGACAGACAACAGCAGGGGACAATCTTCTTTATATGAAAACAATGAAAGCCCTGCCCCCCTTGACAAGCTTTTCAGGTTTTTCCCTTATCTTAATTGAAGATTGTCCCTCTGTGCAATCTACCTGGGCACCTCCCTTCTGCTTTGGCTGAGCAGTGTTACATCAGTAAAAGGGGTGGGAGGGGGACACTTTGTCATTGAATAACTCCTGAACTACAACTCTGACAGAATGAAATAACACTCTCCAAAGTCCAAGTACTATGATGATTAATTAGAGCTGTTTTTATTATGAAACATTACTGTCCCTTTAAACTGAATCCTCCCATGGATGGAATCTTTGATCTTGTATCTTTTATATATATATATATATATATATATATATATATAAATAAATAGAGAGAGAGAGAGAGAGAGAGAGAGAGAGAGAGAGAGAGGTGGGCACCCTCATCCTGTGTTCCCTTGACCTGATGGTACTGGTGGAGGAGGAAGTCAACCAAGAGCTTAGTGAGGTAAGAAAGAGCATTTTAGAATCTGATACCAAATATAGTGAGACACTAATGAGTGACACAGGTACTGACTGGATTAAAAAATTAAATGAACAGGTAGAAGGCTACAAAAATAGATCAGCCAAACACAAACATGAAAAATTCAATAAAGTGCTTGATGACTACAAAGAAAATAAGGTCTATAAGTGGTTAAGTGGTACACCTGAACCCATTAGAAGCCCACACTTTAGGAAACGTCCAAGACAGAGACCCCAATTTCAGGGACTGACAGATAAGGAAGATAGTTTCTCCTCCTCATTAGAAACAGAGACACAGAACAGTTCAACAGAAGCTGCTTCCTCTTCTTTTTTAGGGGTCACTACCAGATCCCAGACAAACGGAGGAGGACGCGGACAAGGAGGGGGGGCAAAGGCAAAAACAGACGCCTCTGCAAAACCTCCTCTTCCGAGAACTTAATTTATAATTTTTCCTCACATACCCTGACCATGGGAGAAGCTAGATTACTTCAGAAGGGACTATCCTTTACTCCTACAGTCCATTGCTCTAGGTATGATCAACAAGTGGACTTACACCATTTTAATCGTAATTTAAGACTGAAAGAACTGTTTCACAATGATCCTATAAAGTCTAATATAAGTACCCCCTTCACACCTAATTCAACATTTGATCCCCCTAGTAACAATGCTTCTATTAACCCTTTGAGTGCCAGAGGGGTACACAAAGCATTGCTTTGCAATGCGTTGTGTACCCCTCTGGCACTCAACGGGTTAAAGCGTTCCAGAGACTCGTACAACAAGATCTAATGATCAAAACTAATCAAAAAAAGCATTATTCCAATCTGTCCAAAATAGAATGGGATGCTATCAAAACATTACCTGCAAACTCTGACATTGTTATCAGAGCAGCGGATAAGGGCAGAGCCATCGTGATCCTGAACTATTCAGATTACAGAAAGGAAATAATGTCCCAACTAGCAGACACTGACACTTATCAATGTCTCTCCTTTGATCCCACCAATCTGTTCAAAGTGGAAACTGATAAACTCATTTCTTTAGGAAATGGAGCAGGATGGTTGGATGAAAGAACAAGTAAATTTTTGACCACCCTAGGAAACCAATACTGTATATAGTGCCTAAAATTCATAAATCTCTGACAGCTCCCCCTGAAAGACCAATCATTTCGGCAGTTGGATCCCTACTACATCCTTTAGGTGAATTTATTGATTTCCATCTCCAACATTGTGTGCAAAATCTATCTTACTATTTGAAAGATACCAGTAACTTTCTGAAGTTACTGATGACACTTGATATTGACACTATGGGCATGTTGTTGGGGACTATGGATGTCAGGTCACTGTATACAGTGATCCTTCATTCAGAGGGCATCGCTGCTGTGCGTGACTTGATATCCAGTAGTCCCCTCTGCAAGGGTCCTGCCATTGATTTTTTCCTATTAATGTTGGAAATCTGTCTTACCAAGAATTTCTTCAAACTTTAAAATAAATTGTATTTGCAAAAAATGGTACTGAAATGGAGGCATGCATGGCACCCGCTTATGCCAATACATACATGCACAGGTATGAGATGGAAGTATTACAGAAACATAACCTCTTTAAGCTAAACACCGTACTTTACACTCGCTACTTGACGATATGTTCATTCTGTGGAAAGGGTCTGGTACAGAACTAGAGAGACTAGTGATGGATTTAAACAGAGACCATCAACACATCAAGTTGATACTATCCTATAGCCCTATAGAAATTTCCTTCCTGGATGTATTAGTGAGTCCAGAAATGGAAGATTAGAAACCACACTTTTCAGTAAACCTATAGATTTGAACAACTTCCTACAAGCCACCAGTCACCATCCACCACATTTAATCCAAAGCTTACCAAGGTCCCAAATGCTCAGACTAAGACGTATCAGCAGCAAAGAAGAGTCCCTACAATCTGAGTAAATTAAAATGGAAGACAAATTTTTGAACAGGGGATACAAACCAGGACTGATTAATGACTGCATACAATCTATATCTAATATACCTAGGATGGGCAGCTTCGCCACAAAAATAACCACAAAGGAAGCTAGAATGACTTTTGCAACAACGTATTGCACGAATGTGAACTTATTAAGAAATAGCATATATAGACATTGGCCTATCATAAAGAATGATCCATCACTTCAACATATAGCTAAAAGCCCACCCATGATGTGCTATAGAAGAGGAAAAAACCTCAAAGATTTATTGGTCAGGACAGACCCTGTGAATTGCTACTCAAAAGAGAGAATACAATTGAAAAAAGGTTGTTACAGATGTGTATCTTGTGTAACCTGTGGGAACATATTTCAAACATCCGCATAAAGGTTTAAAGATTTTCATCAAACATAATTTAAGTTGCACTAGCCAATACGTGGTTTATATTATTCTTTGCCCCTGTGGCCTTTTATAAGTGGGGAAAACAACTAACACTTTTAAGGAACACATGAGCAATCACAGGGCAGCAATTAAAGCAGCCCTGGAGGCAATAAGGAATCCTTCAAAGAAACAGCTATCGAAAATCAAAGACCAACCAATAGCCACACACTTCGCACAATTTAATCATCCATTACCTTACCTCCAGTACATGGCAATTGACCAGGGGCCTCTCATGATAAGAAGGGGGTGACAGAGGCAAGTTGTGAATTTAAAAGGAAGCTAAGTGGATTAAATTTTTGGATACAATAGCCCCAAAGGGACTCAATGATAAACTGTCCCTACATTGTTTTTTGTGATCTATTGTATATGATAGAACTCTGATCTTTGCCATTTATTATTGTTCTTTGGTTATCCCATGAGGTCTGGTTCAATACATCTATATTTGATCCATTTTATCATATGCCGTGTAACACTGACCACTCTAACAGCCAAAGTGATGATGAGGCTCAGCAGGAACAGTTTTCGTATGAGCACAACTGGGGGGTCGTTTATAATTTTGGCAGCTCCTGGTCCTGGTTATGCTGGTTTCCCACACCACACTATTGGTATTGTTCTATGAGTAGTTATGCCTAATCCTATACTGTTTTATTTAATAACCGCATAAGGCCATTAGCACTTCATTATCCCATATTGGTTGTTTCATTATTAGTGTGGGTTGATGTATTTATCCATCACCCATTATGTAGGTACTTTTTGTATGGATTTGTGTGCATGGGAGTCACACCATATAAGCGTGTCAGTCATGCACAGATATCTGGCTGTTGCATTGTGGCTGGGGTGGAGTATGTTGCTATCCTGAATTCCCTGTTGATGGGTGGGGGCTGTCTACTGCATTACTTTTGTGATGCGGCCAATCAGCGCCACGCACGATGGGGACTAGGGGCTTATTTTCATTCACAGCTTTGAGTTATGTCTGAACTGTGATATACATTGCTTTATTTGGAGTGCATCTACCATTCCTTAAGTCCTAGATTATTATGTGTGTTATAATTTGCACTATTACTTTCACAGGAACTAACCCTATCATAGGACTCCATGATATCTCCATGATATCTGCAGTACACGTAGAGCCAAGGGTGAATGAAACTGTTCTTTTCCCTTTACACTGGACTGTGTTATGGACCATTGGAGCTGTGTGTCGCATCTCACTATGGATCTCCGTGATATCTGCCAGAGAAGCAGCGCACGTCGAGCCAGGGATGTTAGACACTACCCAGAGTTTGGTCCTTGTGTACTTTTAACTCAGAATCATGGTCACATTCAATTTATTTATTTCGCCTACATGCTGGCTTAAAGGGATAGTAATACTTCGTTTTAACTTTATTTTATTTTGTAGGCATTAAAAAAACATGAAGAATGATATAAGTCTTATCTCTGAAACCTTTATGGTTTATGAGATATTCACAAGCAAAGTTCCCCTCCCCGCCCCTTTTACCTAGTGTAAGCCATTTCTTCTCAGATGTGAATCTGGTTGTATGACCAGACAGATAACAGAAGGGGACAATTTTCTTTGTATGAAAACAATGAAAGCCCTTCCCCTCTTGACAAGTTTTTCAGCTTTTTCCCTTATCTTAATTGAAGATTGTCCCTCTCTGCAGTCTACCTGGGCATCTCCCTTCTGATCTGGCTGAACAGGGGGGGATACTTTGTTTTTGAATATCTCTTAAACAATAAAGGTTTCAGAGATAAGACTTATATCATTCTTCATGTTTTTTTAATGCCTACAAAATAAAATAAAGTTAAAATGAAGTATTACCATCCCTTTAAGTACCACCCCTGTTGGGTGGTGGATGCTGGTTTTTGCAACTTATATCTTTATATGTTATGCTCTGGGATGAGCAAGGATCATGATGACAATTGCTCTCTAACGGAGAATTCTGGAACAGTTAAGGAACTTTTATGCATATTTGATATAATGTTGCACAGACAATGTTTCCAGTAGGAAAATGTGCATCTCTTGTCCTCATCGGGCGCTTCTCGTCTCCCTGGCTGCTTTGCGACACAATATACACTTTGTGTATATTTTTGTTATTTTTTTTACGTTTTTATTTATTTTGATACTCTTTGAATCAGAGCCTTCATATTGAGCTATCCTACAGTAGAGCCAGGTGTGTCGGGATGTCATCATTACTCTTATTTCCGTGCCGCTATTAATGATAATATCCAGCAATGCATGGGTTAATCACACATGCGTGTTGCCGGTGTGCGATCCACGGAGTCAGGTAACGTTGCGTTTCTTGCCTCGAGGCATTTTGGCACTATTCTGGTTCTTACTGCATTTAAGGCTGACAATAGGTTAAAGCTAGCGTCTTGAGAAAGGCCCCAAGGGGGTCGAAACGTTTATGAAATATTTTTCAATAAATTCTACTTTTTTTTTTTTTTTTTTTTTTTAACTAAGACCAAGTTGTGCACTTGATGCTTGATGGTATCCCCATCTGCAAATCACTGTATGTGTGTATATATATATATATATATATATATATATATATATATATATATATATATATATAATATATAGTGCTGCATTATCAGAGATATTCGCTTTTAAAGTGAAGCCTGTGATGTCAATTTTGTACAGGCAGTGGGTATAGCTGTATCCAGGAACCTGTCAATCTTTGTCTGTTCCCCCTCCCCAAGACTTTCCTTCTTCCTTCCTCCTCTGATGACGGAGGATTGTGGCATTTGACCTGGAGCGCTCTCTTGGTAATGCGCATCCAGGTCATTGTATAGGCATTGACTGAGCACAAGAATAGGCATTGACTGAGTAGATTCATGTGATCAGTCATTTATAAAAAAGTGTTAGCAGCTTGCCGAACTAAGTAGAGGCAAGTAGACTGTCACTTTTTATAAATGATTGAGCACATGAACATGCCTATACAATGACCAGGATGCACATTAGCAAGTGAACGAGCCATGTCACGTGCCACAATCATCGGAGGAGGAGGGAAGAAGGCAAGTCTTGGGAAGGGGGGAGATAGGCAAAGATTCACAGGTTGCTGGATATAGCTATACCCACAGCCTGTACAAAATTGACGTCATGGTCTTCGCTTTAAAAGCGAGTATCTCCAATAATACAGCACTATATAGTAAAAAAAATAGATCAAAGATTCCATCCATAGGAGGATTCAGATTAAGGCTACATTAATATAGGTGAAAAATCCCCTTTAAATTCACGCATTGTATCTGTCATCACCACATTCTTAGGCAAATAATTCTACAATTTAACAGGCCTTACTGGAAAGAACCCCTTCCTCTGCTGAAGCTGCATACTCATTTTTTCTAATCTTAAGGGCTGCTTTCTAGTTATTTGATCACATTTCAGAATGAAAAGTTTATTTGAGAAATCCTTGTATTGACCATAAATAAAGCCAAGTTTAGCTAGTCATTCTTCATACTTGAATTCCTCTACTGCCTTAACCCTTTGAATACCAGAGGGGTATGCAATGCATTGCTCTGCGATGTAATGCACACCCTTTGGCATTTAAAGGTTTCTCTTCTCTGAATGCTCTCTAATTCTATAGTGTTGGTGTCCAAAACAGCTTTGCACTTTTCAGGTGAGGTCTTACCAATGACTGGTACAGTGGCAACTAGAGATGGGAGAAAGCTTTAACCTCAAAAGAAACAGGAGAAAAATGGCACTTAAGTGGGAAATGTGCAGTTTTTTTGCCTAGCTTCTTGCACTGAAATCAATGGAAAGACAGAATTTTTCCCCACCATTTGGCAATTTCCCACAGGCATATAAAAGGGTGTCAGGTTCTCATAGCATGCCATTCTGTGTTTGTGAGGGGAAGACAAAGCAGCACATTTTTGACGTAGAGAAGGCAAGCTAATAAAGTGGAGCTGAAACTTAGTTTAGGGAGTCTTGTAGGAAGGAAATCTATACTCTATATTACGAGAGTCTAGGGGCCAGGAAGGGAGAAAGGGGTTTGACCCCAAATTTGGCGTGTCTGATTGGAAAGACACAGGCAGTAATGTTCCAATTTTTTCCTAATGTGGCTATTATCTCTGTCAACACCCAACGCGTTTCTTCACGAGCATGACTTCATCAGGGGTCTTATATACAACATATATCTGTGGGGAAATAATTATCTCTGTTTGTTTTAATTTTATTTTAATAGAAATATGTTTTTATAGATATTACTACCAATAAATGGAGGCTTTACACTGCATTCACAAAAGAAGGCCGACAAATTGTGAGGTGAGTCACTGGACGTTGGGGCAGAGGTATATTGATATGTATGAATACTCAGCGGCTGGTCTAGCCTCTTGTTCCAGTAAGTACCCATCTACAGGGGGAAAGTACGAGATCGTGACATAGGAGGGATTATTCTGCACAAAAGATTGCTCTTAGAGGTGATATTGCACTGTTTCTGTCTTTTTGTCCCACATATACAGCATTGTAACACTGTCACAGGACCAAGTGACCAGGATACAGCTGCATGCAAACCTGAGAGCGGGGAACCCAAAAGTAAAAAAAGAGGAGACTGAGAAATTCACTCTGTATATTTGGGACTGACCTAAGTATATTACATTTTTTTTTTTTAAAGTTCTTTAGCTCCCCTGTGGGTTTTGAATATACCATGTACTACGGTACTTGTGATATTCATTAGATAAAATATAATTAAAAATTATGCCTATGGAATAGTAAACTTGCCAAAATATAGGCGGTTGACATGCTGCCCTTTTCTTTTGTTGAAAACAGAGGCTTTAACCCCTTAACGACATGACATGCCAGGGATCTGGGAGCGCAGCGCTGCTGCACACCAATCTGTAATACCTGAATTCATTGCAGAAAAGAAAAAACAGTGCTGTGGTCCTCTAGGCCTGCCCAAACAACTGATGTCATGTGTTACATCCTGCTGGAATAGCCCAAGCTGCAGTTATTTTTCAACGAAGTCTGTGCCAGTGTTACTTACAGTGGAACTTTCAGCTGTTACTAAGTCGCCATGCATTCATTAAGCACATGGTGACTAGCTTGGAAATCCATCTTTTACTCTTAAAAAAGCACAGATTCTAAAGAAACCCTTGCAGTTTGGAGACCAGAACCCAGGCTACAGCACAGACATCTTATTTGCGTGCCTGTGCCGTCAGTCCTGGTCTCCATTGAGTAGCATTGCAGCATACCACATGGTAACCGGAAGGGACTGATGGCACAGGCTCGCAGACCACACTAAACTGCCCGTCAGTCTCCAAACGGCAAGGATTTCTTTAGAATCTGCGCTTTTTTTAAAGGTAAGAGATGGATTTCCAAGCTAGTCGCCATACGCTTAATGAATGCATGACGACTTAGTAACAGCTTAAAGTTCCACTTTAAGCATGAAATTAGTGTTGTGGGCAAAACAAAGGCACTCAGCCTAACAACTTTTTCAAGGCATGTTACTATAGAACGCACAGCTTTTGCATTCAGCTATTTATTTCTCCACTTCCTCTCTCAGAAGAAGTAATATTGTGGTAAATGTTGCAGTCATAGAAAACGTAGGTGAAATATGGCAAAGTTCTGGAGGGAAATATATTGGCAGTGGCAAAAAAGGAGAAGACCTTATTGTGGATGGTGAAAACTTTTGTGAAGAAAAGCGAAAATTGTGTCCTGTGGACAATTTGTATGATTTTTGACCCATCCCTAGTGACATGATGTTGGCCACTTTTGCATCATTACACCTTTTATGCATGGCAGTATCTTGTTTGTTTCTGATAAACACTGAACACTGTTGCCAAACTGACAGTTTGAAAAAGATCTTTTATCCAGAAATTAGTCTCCTACATCCCTTCCATTAAGTTCATAAGTAGCACCCATATTTGTACTTACAAAATGCATAACTTTTACATTTTCCTACATATAGGGTCATATGTTTAAAGGGACACTAATGTCCCATAACAATTTTACTTGTTTTGTAGAGGTTTAAAAAATAAATTATGTGGCACAAATCCTATGTCTCAAACCTTTACAGTTAGAGAGATATTCATATGTAACATTTTCCCTCCCTCCCCTTCTCCTGATGTCAGCGTCTAGCTGACAGCAGGAAATCCCGGGCCGGGGACCAGCCGGCGGCTCTGCAGCATAGCCGAATTACGTTATTCAAAAAGAATTACTTCATTGGAAAGGTCTACAAAGTGTGCCTGGTTTGCAAGCACACTTTGTAGACTGTTCCCATGAAGTAGTTCTTTTTAAATAACGTGATTTCAGCTCTGCTGAAGAGCCTCCTCGAGTCGCACGACTTGACTCTTCTGCTGTCAGCTTCACAGCTGACATCAGGAAAAGGGAAACTTTACAAGCGAATATCTCTCAGACGATAGCGGTTTGTGACACAGGATTTGTGCCAAATAACTTATTTTTTTTTAAACCTCTACAAAACAAGCATAATTTTTTATGGGACATTACTGTCCCTTTAAAAGAAAAATAGAGGATTTCTGGGAAAAACAACTGCATTACTGTGAACTAAAACTTCCCATTAATTTAAATGGGGATTTTAACCCTTTGAATGTTAGAGAGGTCTCCAAAGCTTAATTTCGGCAAAATAACGATTTTTTTTTTTAAAAAGTAAAAACCTTATTCCATCTAATCCCTATATAAACAAACTTTTTAGACAGACATGTATAGGGAAGATAGATCCCCTTTATATATATATAATTTTCCATTTGTCATTTTATGTTGGTCCCACAGGGAACGCACATCCCGATCTGAATTTATTACCCTGCTTAATTGTCATCTATAAATATGGAAATGTAGTTTTCTATACCCACACCTGGGAACTGTAAGGATCTGTCCTGGAGACTCCAGATTTTAGTGTTAATTACCAGGTCTCTGGGGACAGAGGCTGGTTCTCCAGCAGTGGTGCGTTTCCTAAGTAACTCTGCCCACTTCTCCTCTTTCCCACCCTGTTCTGCTCACTTCCCATTCCAATTCCCGTTAAGCTCTGCCCAGTTTACGGTGTGAATTGCACGATTAACATAAGCCTGATCGCAGTCCATGAGCCTTCCACAGGGGGCACCACAGGAGGAAGTTCCCAGACATGTCTATACCTATTCTATTTTAAACACGTTCCCAAGCTTTGAACCCTGAAGTACTCCACTCTTAACTTCTTAAATTCTATCTAAGAATATTCCATTTAATCCTTTGTGCCAGAGAAGTATCCAGTGCATTGCAATGAGGTGAATACCTCTGGCACTTAAAAGAAAACAGTATTAACCCTTTGTTTTTTCATTTGACCCACTGGATATAAGAAATTCTGCCCCCCCCTTTACCCATACTAATGCACGTTTAACACCTAGGATGCTTTTTAATGCATTAGAAACCCTCTAACATGCAATCTATAATTACTGCTTCAGAATATAGATATCCAGCACTGGCATTTCTCAACATCATTAAATAATTTAACTCTTTGAGTTGCAAAGAAATGTGTTGTGTACCCCTCTGGCACTCAAAAGGTTTAAACATGGTCAGACAACCTTTGGTTTTTCAGCTCTTGGGAACTGCAACTGCCATCATCCCCAGCCAGGCATAGGGAGTTGTAGTCTAACAGCTGGAGAGCAAAAGGTTGCCTGTCTCTTATCTACATACCTGGGAATGCTCTGGATTTCCTCTGGAGACTCTGGATTTGAGAGTGCATTACCAGGTCTCCGGCGCAGAGGCTGATTCCCCAGATGTGGGGAGTTTTCTTTAAAACTCTGCCCACTTGTGCCCCATTCCACCAGTTCCTCTCGCTTTTCCTCCTTCCCCAACCAGTTCCTCCCACTTCCTTCCCACTCATATGATGCCCTGGAAAGCCCCGCCCCCACTCAAGGTAAACCCCACCCCTTTTTTGCAGCAATTTGTGGCAATTATACTTTCCAGCAGCATCACGAATGAAAGTTCCCAGGTATGCTTGTATATCTCATCACTAAGGCCAGTGCAAGCACCTAGCAATCTCCTCCAATATAAGGGGGCAGAAGCAGGACAGTTTGCATAGATGGATCCATCATATCTTTTCCTCCGTAGGGAAATAAAATATATTATTGTGGATTTTTCTCAGAGCTCATTGACCCTTTGAGAGCAAAGCATTGGCCACTACTCTGGCACTCAAAGGGTTTAGAGAGTGATGGTTGGAACAGGACTTATTTGTGGGAGAGGGGTGCCCTAGAATTCCAAGTACCCCTGCTTCATCACTGCACAACACCAGTGGTAGACAGAGAACGGGGGCCCTGATGCAAAATTAACTTTTGCCCCCCCCAATTCACTACAAAGTACTAAAAATACTAAATATTTAAAAATGTCAGCCCAAAACCCTTCTCACCTCGGGTTAGGGCTATTATTAATTATTGAAAGCGATTGAACATAATTGTACAATCTACTTTATAATATAAAGTGCAGTAATCAAAGACATTCCTCTTGCATAAATTTGGTAAATACACATATTGGATGGGATATTAGTTATCACATGTGCTCTGCAATCACCTATATGCAATAAGCTGGACATCCAAGACTGAAGTGAGAAGTTCCATCCTGATAGTTCCTTCTGTACAATAGTCAATGATATCTTGTTTATCGTGTTTATAAACTGAAGGTCATGTCAAGGTAGCAAATGTTAAGGGGGAGGAGTTAGAGATCCTGGAGTTTAACAATGAATCATGTCGACCTGAGTGGAAATGATATCAAGTACTAATTAAATATTTATTTTGCTGAACCAACCCATACAACATTGATTCATAATGGCCATTATGATTTTCTGCTAAGATCAAAGTAAGTGGAGGTGTATTGTTGTTGTTATTATTAGGTGGTGGGGGGTAATAGCAGTCCTTTAACCCCTTGAGTTCCAGAAGGGTGGCCAATGCATTGCAAAACAATGAGCTGGGTACTCCAAGAGATAAAACACACTGTACTCAATCCACCATTAGTAGGAAGGAGCAAGGTGTGTGACAGCACTGAGGAGTCAAGGCCAGTGTTCTTAATGCAGTGCAGCTTTTCATCAGCAGCTCAAGAACTTCCCCTTCAGGCTCTTGCTTACTACTGCACAGAAAGCTAAGACTGCCATTGAATATGATGCCCATTTTATGAAATAAGAACTTAGTTATGGAACGCTCATAATAATAAACAGCATATGCTAGTTTTGGATGGTTCCTTTAAAGAGTACATTTTATGAATAGAAGTGTGTAAGTGTTTACTCTGCTTTTCAGAACTCTTGCTTTTCTAACTTACATTATCCTTTAGCAGGCTTAGGCAGTTATGCAGAAAGTACAAGATGAGCAGTTGCAGAGCATTTCATCTGGATCATAGGAAGGAAATAATAAGGTCTCAAATTAATTTAAATGGGACACTTGGATTCCAGAGTAGACTTTGTCATATTCCTTTGCAATGTGTTGGAGACCTCTTTAGCATTCAATAAGTTATCCCTTTGAGTGCCAGAGAGGTATGCAACATTTTGTAAAGCAATGCGTTGCATAGCCCTCTGGCACTCAAAGGGTTAAGTTATATTTACATAAATGGGGATTTTTATTTACCTCTTTGTTGCAGAATTATGTTGCTTTCAGAATAAGGTCCGGAGGCACTGATCGCTCTGCATATCTTGTTCTCCTTGTGAAGCGTTTTATAGGAAGTTCAGGCCTGTATCACACAAGATTAATATGCCCACCATACACCTGTGTATTGCTGATCATACATTATTGTCACAAATAAAGAGCTGTACTAGACAGATGCGGAGCTGACAGGTAATGAGGCTAATCACAGAGCAGTAGCTGTCTGATAAACAAGATGGGCTGGAAAGATAAAAGTATAATTTAAAGGGATAATAATACTTCATTATTACTATCCCCCATGTTGTAGCCCTTAAAAATTGGAATTAAACGAGACCAGCGGCATCTCTCAAACCTTTATGGTTTGAGAGATATCCGCTCTCCTTCTCTCTCCCCTGAAATGATCTTCTGTGTGTGTTTGGTTTGCAAGTGCATGTAGAAGACCATTTCAGTGAAGGGTTTCTATAGGGTTTCTATAACGAAATCTCAGCACTGCTGCAGAGCCGCCACTTGCTCGCGGACCGGATTCCCCTGCTGTCAGCTATAATGCTGATGTCAGGGGAGACAGCAGGAGAGGGAACTTTGAATGTAGATATGTCTCAAACCATAAGTTTGAGAGATGCCACTGTTCTCATTTAATGCAGATTTTTAAGGGCTACAACATGGGGGATAGTAAAAACAAAGTATTACTATCCCTTTAAGAAATACAAAGTGCTACAAAGATTTGGGAAGATTTACAGGAAAGTGATATCTTTCCTAAGGCAGCAACATTTTTTTTTTTTTTTAACCTATTTCTTTAACAACCATAAACAGGTGCAAATGGATTGACTTTCACAACTGATACAGATCTGTTTAAAGTCAATGTGTGTGTTGCTTCTTTTAACCCTGGCATCAATTTAAAGTGGTATGATGTTTGCATCTGAATAGCTGGCATCAGCTCTTTTTCACTTGCTTTGTTTTCATTTATTTATATTTTTATTAAAGTATTTTACCAGAAAGAGTACATTGAGATTGTGTCTCATTTTCAAGTATGTCCTGAGTACTCATTTTATCTACTTCAGAGGTGAACAGATTCTACAGCTGCTGACGCATTAACCAACTGAGCAATCTTACAAGTAATACCTTGGTGTGCAATTATCTCCCAATTTTATGTACTTGTCTATTCTTTCCTTTTTATGTACTTGTCTGTTTTCACGGCTATAAATGGGGATTTCAACCCCTTGAATTCTAGAGAGGTCTTAAACGCATTGTGAAGCATTCAAGACTTAAAAACACCCATTCGACATTTGTGTTTTGTTTTTTTTTTGCTTTAAAGTGCAGTTGGCTTGTCCCAGAATTGCTTTACTTTGTCATTGTACATATGACCTGCAATCTGTTCCACAATTAACACTATATAGTCCTCTTAATTCAAGCCATAGGACTTGGTATGTGTATGGTTTGGACATGTCCAATTGACACTTAGAAATTCAGTATTAGCACATCAAACTCTGCCCACAGCTACTTCACACTCATACAGCCACTACCCTCTCAAATAACGCTCAGGCTTCTCATGCCACAACAAGCCCTTTGACCCCATTCTCAGTCTCATCTCCTTTACACTGCCCCACCTTGACTCCCCAAATTTACCTTCTTTCATTGCTGCCACCTAACTTCTAACACACTAGTAGCTCCCAGCAACCTTCTCTTGACCCTGCATGTCTCCAATTATCTCCACATCTCGCTCCTCCCGTTTTGCCTCCAAGCTTCTTTAATGATTTGTGTAAAACTGCTTGATTCATTTCTGTCTAACATGCGGTCTATTTTCTAAACTCCACTGACTGGGAATTTACAAAAGTAGTAAGTTGAACCCACGTTTTTATTTCTCTCTTTAATTTCTACTATCTGTTGACTGTCACTTCTGCAAAGTGTTCTTGGAAATATGGGTGACTGGTAGAGTAAAAGTGATGCTTTTATGGTAATACAGTAATTTATAATTTCTATCCTTTGTTCTACAGAATACAACTCTTTTAGACTTTTCATCCTACCCAACTGCTTGCACTTCTTCCTCCATGCTACTGAGGTACCACAATATTCTGATCTAGATACTTCTCAAATCACACTTTATACCGAGTGGCATGTTCAAAAGAAAAGCAGAGGAGTTCTGGAACAAACTAATTTCACATCAGGATCAAATGAAAAATCTCCATTGATGTAACTGGTGAGTTGAACTCCTTAAATGCTAGGGAGTTCTACAGAACATTGCAAAGAAACGCATTGGAGACCTCTCTAGCATTTAAGGGTTTGAAATGCCGATTTAACCCAATACAGATTTTTAGTTTTCCCCTACAGTACCATTGGTTAGCCCCAGACAGAGGTCTTACAGTTTTGTTCTGGACGTACAACCCTATCTCCTCCTTGGAATTATTATGCTTTTGTTTACTTTCAGTATCTGTATGCAGACACTACCTAAATCCCATCCCAGACTCATTCTTTGTGGATATGCAGTAAGGCAGCGGTTCTCAACCTTCCTAGTGCCGCGACCCTTTGATAAAATTTCCCAAGTTGTGGCGACCCCTAACAGTAAAATTATTTTCGTTGCTCCTTCATCGCTGTAATTTTGCTACTGTTATTAATCGAAATATAAATATCTGATGGTTTTAGGCAGCCCCTGGCAAATAGTAATTCAACCCCCTAAGGGGTCCCGACCCACAGGTTGAGAACCACTGCAGTAAGGTAAATATCCAGGTTACAAAAAAAATAGTGCCTGACATCTTTCTAACTCAGGAAAAGGCTTCTCCATTGAATAATAAAGGAATTGAGAGATGTTTGTGTATTTAGTGTACCTCTCCTTGTAACTAATGGCATCTCACTTCTCACATGACTTGTCTTTGTAAAATAGTGTAGAAAGTGTGACATGCCTCTGATGAAGATGTAGAGAAAGTAGGCACAAACAGATAAGGATAAAAGCAGAATAATTTACTGGTCCTCCCTCCATCAGTAAATGATCCTGCTTTGATCGTTATCTACATTTTTACATGTGCTTTCCCCTTTCACTGTTGTGTGTGAGACAATGGGGATGTGATCAACATCTCAGAGCAACAGCATGAAATACTGTGGTACTGATACCATTTGTGGCCCTTACACATGATCAATTCAGCCATTCATACACTTTCAATTAAATGCATCTTGCAGCAAAGCATAACACAAGGCAGCCATTTAATGCTGACTATTATGTAGTAAACTGTGAGGTGGCCTGTTATCTTAGCTATGGATTACATACAATATTTCTTATAAGATCTCATTTAGTGTCCACAAGAATACTAGTCTTTAATGTGATTATATTATTAAATAGTATTTGGCCCTCAAATGTCTTTTCCCAGTTTGGTCCTAGAGGGGAAAAACATTTGGACACCCTGACGTACAATAATTTTATGCCCAGTGACATGTTCTCCTGCCTCTGATAAAGCAGCTCTGTCAAACATAGGCCCATTTAAAATAGGCAATAGTAAAATATCGGCACTGCATTGGATCTCTCACCTGGAGTAAAAGGGAACATGGTCTGCTATGGTGCCTTTCATATGGGTGATCATCACATTACCTGCAGGAATGCACCAAAATCCAGAATGCAGCAAGTTTACGTTGTTCCCTCAAGGATGCAGTGTAGATGTAGCAAGGAAAGTCTGCATGGTGGCATTACAGTGCCGCTCGCAGGCCTTTCACACCAGCAGTGTTGGAGGTTGTGATCTTCATCACAATCTACAATAAATGGCTGACCGACATGTGCACCAGCCAGTAATAACTGGCTGGTGCTCACATGGGCTGGCCATCAGACACACCTCCCAGTTGGAAGTTCATTGCAAGAGAGAGGTAAATGGAGATACACGGGAGACAGAATTGTCTCAGGGGGCTGCAACAGTTTTGTCACCCATATGAAAAATGCTGATGTTCTCTATGTTCAAAAGAAAACTGGAGTAATTCTGGAGCAAATCAACTACACCATCGAGGAAAATAAAACTTCCTAATAATTTAAATCAGGCTTTTGACCTCTTGAATGCTAGTGAAAAGCAATGTGCTGGAGTTCTTTCTAGCATTCAAAGGGTTAAAGTCTCAATTTTAAAATGAAAAGGAAATATGGGAATTTGTGTTTGTCCCACGTGGTGCACTTGGTTTGCTCCAAAATTACTCCAGGGAGAGATACAATAAGGTTTGATAAGAGTCCTGTTTGGAGACATTCTTGCAAATTTGACCAGGATCCATCTCATGGTATGTAGTCTTCTTACCATGTGACTACATCTCAAATATGTATACATCATCTTGCCTTCACTTCATCTTCCAAACAAATATGTTATTATATTGAACCTTAGTGCACCTCCCCCAGTTCTTTTTAGTACATCCTCCTCAAAAGATCTCCCACAAAAGGGACGACTTTAGCAAAATGATACTTTCAGCGCTTAAACCAGCAATATTACTTCTATAAAGGACTCTAATTTGGGCTACATAAGAGAAAGGCTGTTCCATATGATTTTATATGTATTTAGTTTGTGCCTCATAAGAGCCTCACTTCCAATCTTGATGGTGTCTCCACCCTGCGATTTAACACTTTTTGGTATGTACTAATAACTCCTCTTCTTAACTCCCTGTCCCAGTCTCCGCATTGTCTGCCCCCCCCACATATAGCTCCCTGTGTCTGTTTCTTATCAGATGTTTTAATAGTGTCACACCTGATTGCAATCAGGACACTCCCAATGCAAAATAGTTTGTAATTGGGATTACACAGTCAGTCAGTCTTAGTAGGGACACCTAACTAGTTTAAATTCATGTACAGTTAGAGGAGCATGCTTGCCAGGGGGTATTAATTGCCACCATTACTCAAAGTAGACCTTTTTCTAACTACTTTGAGAGCCGGACAGGAGAGAAAGCTGCTGCAGAACAACCACTTAACCCATTAAGGACCGGCAGATCGCGCATGTGGCCGGCGCCTAAGGATGACGGGCCATTTTTTTTCTCTATAATCTGATTCAGTGCGGCTGCACACTGTTCGGGGAGCCCTGAATTCCATGAAGGTCCTGGCACATCATGGGTCCTTATGGCTCACTGGCCCATGATATGTCAGGATTGTCAAGGGTCCTTTAACCCCTTAAAGACCAGCAGTCCTGGGACGTTTCCATCCCATAAGGACCACTTTGATCCTTGCCGACGTGCCTGTACACGTGACCTGTTGCGTGTATCGGCGTGCCGTTTTGGGGCCTGAAAGAGATCACTCCAGTCTTGGAGAGGTAAATTTTAGGCATCATTTTTACTTACAGCACTCCCGAAGGAGCGTTGCAAGTAAAAAGTACGTGACGTTCTATGACTGTCATCGGTTGTTAAGTATTTAAGGACCATGGCAGTCATAGTAAATCATGTAGTCCTTAAGGAGTTAAAGACAACAGGCAAGTAAACAAAAAGGGATGCAGTGGAATAAGAGGGAAGAGATTAAAATAAATGTTGCAGATATAAAGTTGTCTTACTAAACAAACTTACTCAGATATATTTCTACCTGTTTTCTGACTTCCTGTTTCTCCTTCCCCTACTATCTTTGTGACATGCATTTCAAAATGAACAGATTATTACTACTATCTGTTCTAACCTTTCCACTTTTCATAGTGTTTTCCTATTATCCCCGCTATCATGCTCCTCACTTGTACCACAACATAAATACACCATGGACTTCTGCACACGTGCACTACCATCTGAGTGCTGGGGTAGAGTGCTATAAACAAGCTCACCCAGCGCTAGTAATTATAGCAACAAAAGCACCCTTTCACTATGATGCTCACCAAAAAAAACTCCCAAAATGTTTATGCATTTTATTACTTGCTTTGCCAAATGACACACAAACAAACCTTGGCCCTCAAACAGCAACAAAAGGCAGCTTCACCTTACACAGTACTGCAACATACACAGTATACTACCCATAACAGATTAACTAAAAGCGTGCTGTTATGAGTACAATCCTAATATCCTCGTACTCACTGAATCCTGGCTAAACCCTATAATACCTGATACTGCTGTTGCTATTGAAGGATACTCATGCCTTAGGAGGGACCGAGAAAAGGGGAGAGGAGGCATAATCATATAAACACAAGAGTCTATATAACTCTGATTCTTATGAATACATTGCTGATAAAATTCTTCTTCCCTTCTCAAAACAAATCATAATGACTGGCATCTACTGGCTGCCAAATACACCAGAATGCTCCCCTTTGGACATAACCCACCACCTCAATGAGATTGCCACTCAAAATAAGAAAGGTGAGCGGTTGGTTCTTGGGGGACTTTAATATTAATTGGCTGGACTCCAGGAATAAAAGATTTTAACAGCTAACCTCCTCCCCACTCACATAGATCTTAAAGCATCCAACCATACTCTACTAGACTGGATCCTTTCATCCTGCCCAAGTAGAATGCAAGAGTCATGTGTACTAGCAAATGTGTTTAGCGATCATTCCATAGTCTACTGTGTTCACAAAATAAAACCAATAAAATTACTAGATCATTTAGAACATTAATCTCCAGGTTTTTCCTAAATGTTATAAGAAACCCAGATCTAGACTTGGCAATTTACTTTTTAACTCAGAATTCTTACAGGTCTGTAATACCCATGCCCTACTAAGGAAAATCAGGATAAGGGGGCCCATCTACCCTGGGTCTCAGCCCTGCTTCAGTTATACAGTTTCAGATATGCCTTATGCACAAACTGGCTCCACTTATGATCACACTGCATACAGCAATTGCTGCATACTTGCACAAAGCAAACAAAACTAGCAAAAGCTGAATATTTTACAGACAACTTTTGGAAGATTATTAAAATAATCTACAACTCCCTAACCACTTTCACCCATCAACTATAACAATAGGCAAAGAAACAATACAGTGGCCCGTAGCAATAGCAAATACATTTAACAGCTACTTTGTTGGATGTGCCACCACCCTGATTACACAAAAGGTAATTCTGAAGTAGAAATGTACACTGAACAGTCTGTCACCTGCTACTTGGTCCAGTGATGCGAATGCATTACATTTCATGCCAGTAAAGGATTGTGAAATATGACCACCTCCTTAACCCAAAAATGAAATTGCAATCTGGCCCTGACCAGCAATGCTATAAAAGCTTAGTGCCTCTGTCACTGTCCATCCTACTGCATCCCTAATTAATGCCTCCCTGTCATCCAGGTATATGCCCAATGCCTGGAAAGTGGCTAGTGTTGTGCCTATCCACAAATTCGGGATAAAAATGTATTATCAAATTACAGGCCAATATACCTACTTCTCACATTAGCCAAGATCCTAGAAAAAAGTGTCCATGTGCAACTATATAAGTATTACTGACTGACCAGTTTTTTCACCCGCTTCAATCAGGCTTTCGTTCAAATTACTCAACAGTCACTGCCATCCTAAAGTATCCAATGATATCCTGACTAACATAGAAAATTGTGAACTCACCAGAGCAATTTTCCTAGACATACTTGAAAATGAGAGAAATCTCAATGTATTCTTCCTGGTAAAACATATTTCTAAATAAAAAACAAAAAACTGTGGAGTCTGGAAGAAGCAGGACTCCCGGACAGTAGACCACCACACAGGGGTCATCCAGAGATTATTCCAGGTGTATGTGGAGAGAGAGCCAGAAGAAGGGGAGTCTAGGCAGTGCAGAGGTCTAGGGAGCCAGAGGTAAAATGGTCAAGACAATGCAGAGGTCTAGGGAGCCAGAGGTAAAATGGTCAAGACAATGCAGAGGTCTAGGGAGCCAGAGGTCAGCACAGTCAGAGTAATGCAGAGTTCAATACTGGAGGACAAGGAATACGAGCAACTCAGTAGGAAAAGATATTACCAGAACAACTAAGCAACTGAAAGCAGGGCAAACAGGGATTATATAGGGACCAATCTGTGCAATGATGTCACTTGCACTAAAACACCTGGTCCTCCCCCCCTTCCTAGAGCAGAACTGCTGTCCTCACCACCAGCCCAAGCATGCACCAGGCCTCTTCTGAAGCCTGAAGATGAAGACGGAGCAACAGAGTGCACATGCTCCTGCTAACAGGAAATTATGGTGCACTGCGGATGCGCCATGGAGGCTAGTGATGGGAGGAAGACAGTTGAGGGCACCCAATGAAACAGATGGGCCAGAGGCAAGTGGCAACAGATGGCCATAGGCCTGACAGTGGAATATCTATATCTCACATACACCAGGCTATGCCAGGCAGTGCTGCTTAATGTGTATAAACTGTCAAATAACTAAAGCCAAATCTCTCAAACTATAGTTTTAAAAAATGAATAACAAATAAATACATGTTATTTAGAAAACTCTTTCAAACGTACCCAAGTCAATACAAAGTGTAAGGTCCACTTTCAAAGTTATTTTAGCGCTCCTCCCAAATAACAGGAAAGAGTTCCAACGGAACCTCGAGATCCTCCTCAGTAAATCAGAGCCGGTCCCTTTTATATCTTCTCTTTGTACAAAATCTCTAGCTCAGCATAACAGATACAACTCATATCTTGATTACAAACAATGTTTTATATCTATCTTCCAAACCATTAATCTACCTTCTAAAGGCAATGTAATCCTTTAACCTTTTGAGGGCCAGAGGAATACCCAACACAATGTAAAGCAATGCACAGCGTACCCCTCTGGCACTCAAAGGGTTAATTATTCATGGAGTTTGCCAAGCCAAACACTACTTACACTGGAAATGTACTACCACTTCTAGTGGCAAACCACCACCTACTCTTCATGGAATGTATTTGTTTATTAAAACAATGTTCTAGTTGTATAAATTGTGCATGAAAAAACCTATTATAACTGCCAGAATTCTTTTGTCCACTGTCCAAAGGGTGTTTTTTTTGTTTGTTTGTTTGTTTTTTTTAGAGTCTAAAGAAGCAGATGCATTCAGAAGTGAGTGATATATTGGCCAATGCCTAATGAAGGATTTCAAATTCAAAGCTGGCAAAGTATTAGTACGCATTACGATCCAACCACTTTTCTGCTTAGAAATTAGCAACTTAGCATCCCTTCCTTCCAGGTCTAGTGACCAAAATACCTTTAATCTTTTAAGGTCCAGAACAATGTAGACCTTCATCAAATACAATTGTGGTCAGGCCTGGAAGGTATAGTATGGTAGGATTAGGTCGGATGAATATTTGCCTTGTCTGACCTGATAGTGGGCCTATAAGTTGGCCCACCCGTATATGACAGTAAACGGAGATGTTTTTTTTTAAAAGAGGGTATGGGTTGGGTGGGTAACTGGGCTCTGTTGGAGCTCTCGTCAGCCTGGTGGAAAGTGTATAAGTACTTTCAGCCGCCCCTCCCACAACCTCCGGCTAACCAATAGTCTTACATTTGTGGTCGGGCCTGGAAGGTTTAGTATGGTAGGATTAGGTCGGATGGATATTTGCCATGTCTGACCTGATAGTGGGCCTATAAGTGGGCAAAAATTAGTCATACAAGTGGTTAAGAAAATGAGCTTAATCGTGGAAAATACAATAGCTTATTTGATCAGTGACTGAAAGGCTTGTCGTATCTCCGGTATGGGTTGTGGGATATATGTGGTGTAACAATCAGACTTCCAACGTCCCAGTTTCTTTATGATATGAACGGGGATCTTGTTACGTGAGGCTGCAGATGCCGCCCCTATCCTAAAGGAATGACCAGAAAATGCTCTAGGGTTATATCCCAGTCTCAAAGTGAGTATACGTTTATAGTACATATACTTTGCAGTCGTGAGTGGCTTATCTTGGTGAGTGAGTAGTGGGCTAGTCATAGGTTTGTTTTTAAAATGTGACAAATATGTGTTGCACATTTTTACATGGCACCATATATTGCCAGAAGGGTATAGGGGGATTTCAGTAGCTGGTCCCACTTGCCTGGTTTTTGAAACTGCCAAGCAAAGGATGTAATGGTCAGATTCTTTAACGAGATCCCCCACCTGTAGCTAATGACTGGAGGCAGCTGACACTGAGTTCCCCGGGTCTGAGGAAACCGTAAAAGGCTAAATATATGGCCATGGATAAGGTGCGATTCACTTTTGGTTCGAAAGGCACTGACATCAATAATGTAGCTATTTGACGGAAATTGATGTAGAGGTGATATTGGTGAACTTTTCTCTATACCTCACATTATCAGTTTTATGGAGTGATGGGAGAGAAAGGACTTACCGTTTTGGCTGTAGTATCAGGCAATGGTGTTGAATTCCTGCTATGTAGGATTTAATGGTAGCATGTGATAATTTTAAAGTGTTAGTAATGTCTAAAAAAAACTTTTTTGAATTTAGAAGAGCTTAAAAAGCTGATCTGAATGCAAAAAAACATATCTCTCAAACCGCTATGGTTTAAGAGATACGGGCGTTTAAAGTTTGATTTCTCCTACTGACAGCTGTAAAGCTGTCAGCAGGAGATCCGTGTCGGTCGACACTGTGGCACTTGAGAAGTGCCGAGATCTCGTTACTTACACGGAATCCCTTCATTGGAATGGTCTAAAACGTGTGCCTAGTTTTTTTTTTTTTAGACATTACTAACACTAAGTCATAATGACAGTGCAAAATGAAAGCCAGTATGGAGTTTATGGCAAAAGGATGCAGTGGATAGAACACCCTAATGAATCGTTCGAAAGGATCTTGGCCTGGTCATAAAGTCTTCTAGTATCCTTAGACAGAGCAGTATCCATCAGGGTACTGACTCCTGTAAGAAGCTGCGTCAGAGTAACATCAGCTCGGTCAATGGAAGCGGGACAGAGGGTAGAGGGTCTGTTGATGGCTGTAGTCTGTTAAAGACCTGAAAAGAGCATCAGCCTTAGTGTTAAGAAGACCCGGAATATATTGACATTCAATGGCAAATTTGTGATACGTGGATAACCAAGTGAGTTTCCTGACAAACGGCATTATGGACATGGATGAAAACTTAGTCGCATCGCTATGAAGTAATCGCGACTTTGCTTTTTTCCCTCGTTCGGTAACTGAGCTCTGTCGGAGCTCTCGTCAGCCTGGTGGAGCGGCTGAGGCTGTGTATAAGTACCTTGATCCAGCCCTCCCACAACCCCAGGCTAATCATTAGCCTTACATTAATCGTGGCTTTCTGTCCACTACAACTTAATGTCACTGAAATACAGAAACTCCTTTGCCTAAATGAAAGAATGACCATAAACAAAAGCATAGCCAAAATAGCGCTATATAGAAATACTTAATTGGAACGGTCTACAAAGGGTGCTTGCAAACCAGACACACTTTGTCGACAGCTCCAGTGAAGTATTTATTTCTATATAGAACTATTTTGGCTCTGATGAAGAGCTGCCGGCCGGTCCCAGAACCAGGATCTGCTTTGGTCAGGTAGAGTGCTGACGTCTATGAAAAGGGCAGGGGGGGGGGGGACTCAAGATGCTTAGATCTCTCAAACTGTACATGTTTGAGATATGGGACATACCTTATTGTATTAATATTTTTAATGTCTACAATATTAAAATTTGTTAAAAACAAGCAATACTACCCCTTTAAAGGCTCAATTAATTCCTTATTTGACTCAAAGTATATAAAAAGCACATTTTGCTATTTTTGTACAGATGAGTGAAAACACACACAATAAACAAACATATACCAGTCTTAAAACCACCAGCTCTCCAGATGCTCGATTCAAGTTTTAAGTTACAGTTTGGTATTCTATTATCTGCACTGTGAAACTACCGACCGTTAAAGCACAACAGGTGCAAAATGAACGCCTATTTTAAACAATGAAACTGCATATGAATTTGTTATTCAACTACATGCGGTGGCTAGTAACACGTTAAGGGACTTTTTTTTTTTTTTTTTTTTTTTTTTTTTTTTTTTGTAATTTTAGTGCCTAACAAACCTAGGTGTTGAGTCCCTAACGTGCTAAAACCCACTGACGTAATTGAAAATAGACAATGACGAAATGCGCATTCATGACTCCCCCAGCTAGAAATGGATTGGCTGGGAGGTGTGGTTACTGTAACGCCACATCACAGCCAATCAGAGCATGTGAACAAATTTGAACAGAGACTGGTCATATAAAAGCCAATCTCTGTCTAGATTTCCTTCATTTTATCTCAGGCAACAGCCAAAGAAGGTACTACAATGGGGATTTGTTTTTTCTCATTGGTGGTGAGCGTTAACGGGAGCATTTAATTTGATTTATTTGTTTTCAGAGACTGAGAAAAACTTCAAAGCTATAAGAAGCTTAAAGAAGAAGAAAGAAGCAAGTAGTAAGACATACAGAAGAAAAATTAAAGGGGAATACAGGGGACGCCCAGGGTGCAGAACACCCCACTGGACCTCAGACTTCAAGGTAAATGTTACATCTGTGGGGACTGGCTCACGGAACAGTGTTAGGGCTTATAGATTTTAACTTTATTTTTTATGTTAGGTATAGTGTAGGATCAGGGTCGTGTACTTTTAGGGTTACTGTTTAGGAAGATGTACACAATGTCAAACATCAAGCGTTTGCCAGTTTCCTTTGATGTTCCTATTATTCTGCATTCGTTGTGGGAAAAAAAACGGGTGATGAACGCATTATTTATTTAGCGTGAGTTGTGGGAACAAAAAGCTGAAATGAACGTTGGCCTGCAAGTCAAGTTTTGTCAACCAATGCTCATTGAAGTTCGTGTTAGCCAGGCAACTGAATTCTGATGGTAGAACTGTGTGTGTAGCGGCCATAATGCATTTTGGCCCTAACAAATGTTTTAACTGGCTCTAATTGAATAGAGCCCCAGGGTGTACAGCTTAATAGATGGGTTGTGCACCAAAAGAGATTTGATCCACACTTATGCCAATCTGACCAGGTACAACTGGGAAAAGTACAAAGAAAAGTATGCAAGAAAAACAATAATAGATCAAGACGGATATAAAAAAATACCTTCCACATAGTAACATAGTAAATTAGGTTGAAAAGAGACACAAGTCCATCAAGTTCAACCTTTGCCTCATACCCCAGTAACTGAGAATTTTATAGCTTTCCTGCTACCAATTAAATTAGTCTTTATCAGACCTTCCTGATCAGCCTACTGATAAACAGTATAACTCTGCATGTTCCCTTTTGAAAGAAACGTATCTAATCTTCTCTTAAATGTATCCATTGTATCTGCCATAACCACTTCCCTGGGCAATGAATTCCACATTAAACAGTTAAAGTGAAACTTTCACTTTGCATATCCGGAAACTGCATTAAAAACTGCCTATAGGCCCAGCAAATGTACAGTTAAGGAGATATACATGCTTCTTTCATATGCTAATGTATAGTAATTGTGGTACCTATGTGGTATCAGTGACGTTTTCATATGCTATTTAAACTAATCAATGATGTTTCATATGCTTATGAAGTCTTTTTTTTTAATGATGTATCATATGCTAATGAAGCTATGTTCTCTGTACCTGGAAGTGTTTCGTTTCACTTTGCTCAAAATTAAAAGTGTGAATATCTCCTAAACTGTACATTTGCTGGTCTTTTGGTTAACATGACATATAGGCAGCTAACGTTCTGTGGTAGTACAGTGGCCACGAGAAATATTCCACAGTATATGATCTACAGAATTGGTACCATAATGTATTCAAATAGTGATTACCACTGGCACTCAGGGACCTTTATGGTGGCACACATAGGGTTGCCAGACAATGTGAAAATCTTGTTGCACTGCCATATAAAAATAAATAAATAAAATAAACAAACAGGCAAATGCCCTACCAGAACTGGCTGCTAGCCTGGTCAGGGCCAAGGCCGGTCATCCAGTGTGCGACTTACCAGTCTAAAAAGCTGTACATGAGCACAGGACTACGCCTATGCCTGCAGTGCAGCCATCAACACTTTCTCAGTCACTTACCACAGCAACATGACTGTGTGAGCTGGAGAGGGCCCAGAAGCAAAGTGGTGAGAAAAGGGATGAACAGGTATCGTGGGAATGAGGTCCAAGGAAAAGATCAGGAGAGACAACATCGCAGACAGGAAAGGGAAGCAAGATCTTGCATGCCCCACTACTGCACAGAGAGTCTGCCTGAGAAAGACTAACAGGTCAGGCAGCATAGAACTGGAGGAGTCAGTAGTGTGTGTCTGTGGGACTGGGAGGTCCTCTTCTGGTAGCCAGAGGGAGAAGCTGTATTTGTGTGTGAGACAGTCACAGACACAAGCAGGAGGAGTGAGAAAGTCTGTAGAGGAAGAGGTTAGGAGAAAGGAACAGTGTACAGCAGTAAAAAGAGGAGAAGGGAGAAGGTAATGACTAAGATGTACTGTTTAGTTGCAGGGAGGGGATTAACTGTCAGTGGCAAAGTGTAACGAACCTTTGAGGCAGGGAGGGTATTAAGCTGCCTAACAAGTGCATTATACCTCTCTAGCCTTCAAAGGGTCAATGCCCTGTCTTCCCCTGGGTAACAAGTACCTTGGTCCCCTCTGGCATGCAGGGGTGCTAAAGATTAAGTACTTGAGTGCCAGATGGGTAAAATGTACTGGTCAGCCTTGGGTAGGCAGGACATTAACCCTTTGAGTGCTAGGGAAGTATAATGTACTTGTTAGGCAGGGAGCGGATTAAGGGGGCCAATGTTATGGATAACTTTTCCATTTTATTCCCAGAGCTATACACCCCTCTGGAATTTAGAGGGTTAAGGTGTGTGTTAATGGAGCTTTATTCGCATCTAGTATTTAAGGGGTTAAAATCCCCAATTTGATAAATAGGAAATTTGATTTCTACCAGCAGAGTACATATTTGTCCAAAGAAACCAACTTTCCATGTTTAAATTTATAGAGCAGGCACATCTCTAACCTAGGCTCCTACAGAAAACATTCACCATTCAAGGTTAGGCGCTATTAAGCTTGGTCTATTTGTCAATTAATGCTAGTCTCTTTCAAAGTCACCTGTTTTAAAATGGCAATTCCACAGTAGGTTATTTTTTTTTTTTTTTAGTTCTATCGGAATACAACTCATTACTCCATCATGGATAAGAACTACATAAAACAAACTATTCCCAATCACAACCAAATGGTTTAACATAGAAATATGAAGGGATGTATTGTCTTGCATCTATGAAGAACAAGGAATTAAATTATATAATGAAATCATAATGAGAAACAGAACTTCGGATTTTATCTGTTGGGAGTAGTTGGCTGTACCAAAGCTATGGGGCCTTTTCATACAGACAAAGTCAGCAAAATACGGATATCCTTAAGAGGCCAACCAAGCAAAAAATAGTTCTGTCAGAAAGTGCAGTCCATATGGGTAACTACTGACTCAAGCAAGATGCAGCATGGATGATCTGAAGTGAGAAGTGGACATGATTTTCCTTGGCAGTGACAAACAGCACTGCAGTCATTGACCACCAAGGAGTGACACATGAATGACGTAGCTTTGGAGGCTGTTATACCACAATAACAAAGAAAGATATGCTGACTAGGCTTACAAGGATTGTGAGACACAGTCTAAAACAGGGGTGGTCATTATGAGCTTTCTCCAGCTGCTGCTGGACAACTACTCCAAAGGCTGGAGGGGTGCTGCAAGTTGTAGCTGAAAACAGCTGCAGGTTCTCACACTGCCTATCCCTGAACAAAAATGTATTGCCCCATATCTGTTCCTAGTAGACTGGTGCATAAATAGTCCCAAGGTAAACTGAGAACTGACACTCAGAACCACATTGTTTTTAACCCTTAAAATAATTTTTCAAGCTATACACTCTTAAAAGGTATATTTCCAGCAAATAAAGCAAATTCAGTGTGCGAATTTAATTTATCAGGATTTGTTTACAATAAAAGTTTAAAATTGTGCAATTCATTTTGCTCTAGAAAATATATTCCCTTACACATGCCATTGTTCATATATCTGACCATATCATCTCTAGAACACAATCAATGATTGTTTATAAAAAGCCTCTGAGGTAGTATGCCAGTCAAAATCTGTCAGAACTTGTCCCCTAATTATGGCGGAGACAGTGTGTTCCTTCCCCCATAATTTGATGGATCACATTTCACTGGATTCTTCGAATTAACCAGGAAAAATTGCAGCTGTCAAGATACTGGATCTAGGTCTTTAACAGTCTCTGTCGACACATTTGCTGCAGATTTTGTCCTCTCCTCACCCAGTTGCATGGTGTATAACGATGGACCCAACCTCATGATTTTTCCACTTCCAAGGCACTCCTCACTTTTGTAGAAAACTGCAAACTGGCAAAGGGCAAATGAGAACGAGAACAAAAAAAATACATTATGAAATCACAGATCTAAAATGTAAACATACGAAATAAAACATGAAAACAAGGATACCAAAATCAAACTGATTTAGGGCAAATATTAATTACATTGTTCAAGATCAAAAGTACACAGTTATGAAAGAATAAACTAAAAATGTCAACTTTGTACAAGTCAGTGCATGAGACATCTGCACGCACAATAACAGTGTGGAGAATACATATAAGGGCAAAAGTGGAGGGATTATAGGGCAAACCAACAGCACCAAAGGGAAGAAATACAAATTCCAGTTTATTTAAATTGGCTTTTATCTCTGGCAGTCAAGGCGATGTCCCATTTAGATCAATGGCCCCTTTAAGTATCATGCATTACTAGTCAGTATTTGAAAAAAATATTTAATAAATGTGCTTTGCCTATTCATCTAGAGGTATTTGAGTCCTCTGTTTATACAAGTGACTAGTGTAAAAGCCCGTGTATACGGGCCAAGGTCCGGGTTAAGAAGCTGCTCCAGTTCTGCCGTCGACACAGTCATGCACTGCAGAGACTGCCCGAAAGCACAGAATGCTCCCAGCATTCTGTGAGTTTGGGCAGTCTCTACTGCGCATGATGGCTTCTGACAAACATCCTAGCAAATTATTATGTAGGATAAAAGCAACGTATAGCAGGATTTAGGTAAACAAAGAGGAGATAAGAGTTTTGGTGAACTGAGCTGGGTGCATTCTAATCTCAAAACAATTATCACTGTTTATGGTTTTAGACAAGGAGGGCAGTTTTTTCTTTATACTGACTGATGAAAGATTGTCCCACGTTGAAAGTCTGGGCAAGCAACCAGACTTCTGATCTGAGGGGAGGCCACATCAGAACGGGAAAAGGGGCGTGAGCGATGAACTTCAGCATAAAATTACATTGTAACTGAGTAGTTTTAGAGAAGAGCTTCAGCCAGCAGTACAATTTCCTATGTTGAACAAACTGAGCTGCATTGCCAACAAAATACTACTATCCCTGTAACTGAAGGTATTGAAACAGTGACTCTGCTGCATAAGAAGCCACACATAGCATAGGGAACAGACATTTTCAAAATCTCCACTAGCTTAAAGGTTGCTATTACAAACAGTATACTGCCTAAACCTTATTGTTTTGCTAAACGTTTATTTTTTTTTTTTTTTAAGGTGTAGAATTACTCCAAGCACTCTGTATGCTGTGAATAATGGATGACTGGAGGCAAAGAGCTCCATAAGCCAGTTCCCTACAGTCTTTTTGTAGCAGGGAGGAGGAGTCAGAAGTGCGTCTATGGGACTGGTTATCAATATCTCTTCTTTTCCACTTAGTGTCTGGGTTCTCCCTCTACAGACAGGACCTTATAGTGTAAGGATATATTATATTATATATATCTATATATAGATAGACACACACAACAAATATAGGAAAATAGCTCTATGGTAATATAGGAAATTTGTTAAAAAGACACATGAAAACAAAAAATATAAAAAATAATAACTATTGGAAGCCTAGCAAAGCATAAGGTAACAACATAAATATAATGCGCACCAAATGCCTGCTGAAAAGGCGCTATAAATACAATATAGGATACAATGAAACAATGTAAACATCTAAAAAAAGATTACTGGGAGAAACAGTACGGATACACTGTATACCCAGATCCTACTTTAAAACAATGCAATCAGTGTGAAGTTTAAATGCCACACTGATAAGTGATGTAAAGACACTGATACACAATGACAGTTCAGTGTAATCAAACAGCAGGTGACTGTAAAAGGATATTTCAGGTGGAATAAATACTCTATATGAATTAGAGCAAGGCTCTCTCTCCTGTCTATAACAACAAGTGCTCTGATGAAATATCGTCTCTGGCCTATAAAGGGTCTTCACAGCCATGAGCGGATTGTCCTATCGGGGGATCGGGCATCCCCCAGGGGGCCGCTAGCTCATGGGCCGGTTGGAGAGATCAAAGGATCTCACCTGACCATCCCACAATAGTTTAAAGTAGAGGTCTGTGCTACCACCGGCACAGGCAGTCTCTGTGACAGCCCTCGTGTTCCTTGGTAAAGCAGAGCACCAGGATATGACATAATATCCTGGCGCCTGCACTCCCATGCCGCAGAGAGACCACAAGGGGGCGATGATAGGGATGTTGGTGCTGGAGGCTGCACGGATCTCTCACTCCCCACACTGGATAGGCAGGGAATGCAAGAGAGGAGGCAGAGGCACGTAGCTACAAGATGTGTTGAGAGGCAGAGGAAAAGAGGAGAATACTAGATGGAGAGTGATGGGAGTAGAAGAAAGGCAGGGGGGACAGAGGGGGTCTGACTAAGCAATATTAGGGAAGAGGGGGAAAGTAATGGGAGAGAGTGGAGGGGAGGCAGGGAAGAGGGGATGAAATAGACTGGGAGAGAGGAAGCAGGAAAGGGGTCTGTAGGTAGAAAGTGAAAGAGGTAATAGGCTGGGAAGGAGAGTGTAGAAAAGGGCTGGGGAAGAGAGAGTGGAGAAGAGGGGGTGGGAGTGGCTAGGGTTGTATTTAACCCTATGAGTGCCTAAATTGTGTGTGTGTGTATATATATATATATATATATATTTATTTATAAAATACACACACACACACACACACACACACACACACACACACACACACACACACACACACACACACACACACACACACACACACACAAGCTAGTGGGCTAGTTTACAAAAAAATTGCCTGGGCTGGTATTCCCCTACAATCCGCCCCTGTTCACAGCATATGGAAATTAGTCACTAACAATTGGAG
The DNA here is from genome assembly GCA_037306005.1 of Rhinophrynus dorsalis. Classification (NCBI taxonomy): domain Eukaryota; kingdom Metazoa; phylum Chordata; class Amphibia; order Anura; family Rhinophrynidae; genus Rhinophrynus; species Rhinophrynus dorsalis. Next base: position 292,793,267 of record CM074721.1, read on the forward strand.
AGCTGTATGAATGAAATATAGACTGAAGCTCAGCAGTTCTGTAAGCCATGAACATAAGTTCCTTCTTTATATGAAGGTGTAGTAGCTGGAGACCTTCGGCCGTAATAATGATGAGCCTTCCTCTGCGATATCCAGCGGGTAAAGGGAACTGGAGCACAAACAATAAGTCAGCGTACCCTCACCTGGCTCCATTCCTTGTTCTTGGCTCTTCTTCTAAGGCTGATAGCCGTTGATGTAATCAGCAAAATAAGTCAGCAAAAGAGTTCCTTCAAGCAGGCAGATTGCCTTCCAATCTGTCCTCTTGTTGCAGTATACAGCAGTGGCCAGCTTGCAAGTATCGCAAACAACTGTTAAAAGCCTATGTGTTCAGCACCGTTGGCATCTGTTTAAATATCCGCACTAAAATCAGCACTCCAATAGTTTGTGACTAAATCAATACTGTGTTAATGGGGATGATATATGTTTCTTAAAGGTAACGTTAACCCCTGCCTCAACACCATCTGGTGCTGGCCAGCTTAAACCAAGAATGACTGGTCAGACAAGGACGATATAGCCCCATTAGTCTCTAAATATACAAAATGGGATAGGCCTCCAAGAAAGCTACAGACGTCCAGTCAACTAAAATAAAATGAAATAAAAAATATGAAAAATTAGAAAAAAATAAAATATAAAAATGGAAATAACAAAAAATGTAAAATATAAAATAAATATAATAATGAAAAGTAACATAATTAATCAATACATAAAAATAAAGATAAATAAAAATGAAAATGTCAAATAATATAGTGTACCATAAAATATAATGCACAATAAAATATAAACATAAAAATTAATAAGAATAAGATTTATATACTTATTTTCATTTTTAGTTTCTATTTTTTTTATTTTCTTATTCTTATACATTTTTATATTTATTTTTATGTTTATTTGTATTTTATAGTTCATTATATTTATATGGTACACTATATTTGACATTCATTTATCTTTATATTTTTTATGTATTTGATTGTTTATTATTTAATTATGTTACTTTTCGTTATTACATTTATTTTATATATTACATTTTTTTATCATTTCCATTTTTATATTTTTTCTCATTTTTCATATTATTTTTTATTTTATTTTAGTTGTCTGGATGGGCTTTCTTTTTTGTATATTTAGAGACTAATGGGGCTATATCTTCCTTGTCTGACCAGTCATTCTTGGTTTAAGCTGGCCAGTACCAGATGGAGTTGAGGTAGGGGTTAACATTACCTTTACAAAACTTATCACCCCCTTTAACACAATATTGATTTAGTCACTAACTATTGGAGCGCTGATTTTAGCGCAGATATTTAAACAGATGCCAAGGGTGCTGAACAGTATCTGCCCTGAGGAAGTATTTAAATATGAAACTCGTAGGCTTTTAGCAGTTGTTTGCACCACTTGCACGCTGGCCACTGCTGTATGCTGCAATGAGAGGACAGATTGGAAGGCAATCTGCCTGCTGGAAGGAACACTTTTGCGGACCTCTTTCACTGATTACATCAAAGGTTATTGGCCTTAGGAGAAGAGCCAAGAACAAGGAACGGCACCATGTGAGGGTAAAGCTGACTTATTGATTGTGCTCCTGTTCCCTTTACCCGCTGGATATCGCGGAGGAAGGCTCATCATTATTATGGCCGAAGGTCTCCAGTTAGTACACCTGCATATAAAGATGGAACTTATATAATAAATAAATATTATTTCCTATAGTACCATAGAGCGCTTTTCCTTTATTTGTCTTGTCTTTGTTCTTGTGGTCTGTTCACTATCAGACAACTGAAAAAATAGCGATCTGGTACAATACTATATACATATTTTTGTTTATATTTAATTTTGGCTGTATTTTGCCTTCCTAGTGCCAATCCTACATTATTGTTTATGTTTATATACACAGCCCATAGATGTGAATACAGCATATAATAGTCAACCACATTTTTTAAAATAATCTTCAATTGTGCTGCATCTTTTAACTACTTATGGTCTGATCAATTTTGAAACAAAGATGGTGACAAATCTGGTGGTGACAAATCTGCTGTGTGTTTGTTGAACAAGGTTGTATGGTTTTATAGTTTAGTATCCCTATGTAAACTATTATTATTATAGAATTAAAGGGGTTAGAAGCCCCCCCCCCACACTTAAATCAACAGGAACTTTTATTTGTCTCTTACAGTGCAGTTGACTGGCCCCAGAATTGCTCCAATTGTCTTTATACATAAGGCCTAGTATATCAATCAACACTGGCATCGATTTGTGCACAACTGCTGAAGAGGTAGAACATCACAGTACTATAGCAGGAGAGGCTGAACACTGCACACTTACAAGTGTGTATTGTTTAATAATTAATTGGGTCATTCTAAGTAAATGCCTGAGAAAGTCTCGAGTTACTTCAGTTTAAGTTGGCTCCTCATTTTTCTGTGTAGAAATTACTCCTATTATTGTGCACTTTAAATAATTATACATGAGCAGGATACACAAAGACATTGAGAGGAAAAGCAACGTCTAAGCGATATCATTGACATCGGATGTAGGATTTTGTTCGACTGATAATGCTTTGTAGAATAATAGTGCAGATGTTGCAGTGTAAGTGCATAACTGGCCATTACCTATAACTATTCATTGAGAAATAACTAAGAATGCTCATGCATACGAGATCTCCTGCACATGTTCAGTGTTTATATCCCTAAATGAATTAAAAATGATCACATACAGGTCATACTGCATATACAGTGTGCTTTTCTCCCCTAAACAGAGAATGCATGTACACTGTGCTTTTCTCCCCTGAACACATACTGCATATACAGTGTGGCTTTTCTCTCCTAAATACATACAGTGTGCTTTTCTGTCCTAAACAAATACTGCATATACAGTGTGCTTTTCTCCCCTGAACACATTCTGCATATACAGTGTGCTTTTCTGTCCTAAACAAATACTGCATATACAGTGTGCTTTTCTCCCCTGAACACATTCTGCATATACAGTGTGCTTTTCTGTCCTAAACAAATACTGCATATACAGTGTGCTTTTCTCTTCTAAACACATGCTGCATATACAGTGTGCTTTTCTCTCCTAAACACATACTGCATATACACTGTGCTTTTCTCCCCTAAACACATACTGAATATACAGTGTGCTTTTCTCCCCTGAACACATACTGCATATACAGTGTGCTTTTCTTTCCTAAACACATACTGCATATATACAGTGTGCTTTTCTCTCCTAAACACATTCTGCATATACAGTGTGCTTTTCTGTCCTAAACAAATACTGCATATACAGTGTGCTTTTCTCCCCTGAACACATTCTGCATATACAGTGTGCTTTTCTCTCCTAAACACATACTGCATATATACAGTGTGCTTTTCTCTCCTAAACACATACTGCATATATACAGTGTGCTTTTCTCTCCTAAACACATACTGCATATATACAGTGTGCTTTTCTCTCCTAAACACATACTGCATATACAGTGTGCTTTTCTCTCCTAAACACATACTGCATATACAGTGTGCTTTTCTCTTCTAAACACATGCTGCATATACAGTGTGCTTTTCTCTCCTAAACACATACTGAATATACACTGTGCTTTTCTCCCCTAAACACATACTGAATATACAGTGTGCTTTTCTCCCCTAAACACATACTGAATATACAGTGTGCTTTTCTCCCCTGAACACATAATGCATATACAGTGTGCTTTTCTCCCCTAAACACATACTGAATATACAGTGTGCTTTTCTCCCCTGAACACATAATGCATATACAGTGTGCTTTTCTCCCCTGAACACATACTGTATATACACTGTGCTTTTCTCCCCTGAACACATAATGCATATACAGTGTGCTGTTCTCTCTTAAACACATATTGCATATACACTATGCTTTTCTCTCCTAAACATATACTGCATATACATTGTGCTTTTCTCCCCTAAACACATACTGCATATACACTGTGCTTTTCACCCTCTAAACCCTAGGTTTCAAATTACATTTCTAAAATGCATACACATTACAGGTTTTAGGGACATCCCTACGTTTTGCACAGAAAGGCTGAGTTCACACATGCTCCTTGGCTGCACTGCGCATGCCAAGCCGCCTGTGGCAAATTACCTGCTCTACCCTGTACTTCTCTTGCACTAGAACCACACTGGCAGCCATCATACAATAGTTCACTGGAGGATGTGAATAGCACTGCATCCTCAAGCACTGCCTGTGTGAACAATGTGTGCGCAGAGGAGCATGCTGGAACATGAATGTGTGCAACACAAGTGCAGTCAAGTTGCAGCATGCTACCCTCTTCTGCATTCTGCGGGGTATGAATCACCCATATGAACAGGGTGCTACATTAGCCCATGTAAACATAGCCCAAGTTCATTCAAAATCATTGAGGAAATGATGGACACCTATCACTACCCACTAGGAATGCAGTTTGAGACCCCTTCCCTAATGAACTGAAAACATAAGTTGACAGGTAATTTCTAGCTTAAGGTTATCTGGTCCTTAAAGGGTTAAACCCTTAGAAGCCTGAGGCATTTCCAACACATTGCAAAGAAAAGTTCTGGAGATAACTGTACCATCTAAGGGGTTAACCATACCTCCATTGTTTAGACCCATGGATGCTAGAGATGTTTCCAAAACATTGCACAGCAATGCCTTGCAAATGTCTTGAGCAGCCAATGGATTAACACTTTGAGTGCCAGAGTGGTATCAAATGCATTGTCAATGAAATGCGTTTGATACCTCTCTGGCACTCAAGGGGTTAAACAAGATTCTTTAGCTTTTAAATTTTGGCCAGATGTGCAGGACATTTAGGAAAATGACCTGCCGTCAATAATGGGTTGATTTCTACATTTAGCTATGGTATAAATAAGAACAGTTACGCCACAAACTTTGAAATTAATTTGTCCCTGGCATCCAAGTCTTTAAATAAGAATCTGTATTTTATCAACTTTGTCCAGATCATTGTTGGATTTCTTGTTTCGGCTAGGATGTATATAAGGAGGAAAAACTGCACTTACCTGTCCAGGAGTGAGGGCCCTTATCGGCTTGACCAGTGTTACCCATACTGTGCCATCCTGGTTTAATGTCAATACACAGGACACTAAAAGAAAAGGAAGCAGTTTTATACTGATAACATGCGTTATGTCTGGAAGAAACATACTCTGATTATTGACTTACCACTGGACTGCAGCTCACATCATCCTCAGGTGGCTAAAAGCCAACTAAGAATGATGAGAATAGCAGTCCAACAACATCTGGAGAACCACAGGTTACCAACCCGTGCTGTATGCCAATTACATTTAGCATTCCTAATCCTACTTGTGGCAACAGTAACTTTTCCTCTAGCCCAGAACAATGCATGTATTGAAATGGCTGAACCTCAGACATGATTTCTGAGCTGGGTAACAAGACGTGACAGGCAGAGCATTTCTCAGCGATTACAGAGAACCATGGGTGTGTTACTTCAAGGCACAAGTCCAATAGAATGATATATGAACTACACAAGGGCTGCTATAATCACACAGAAATGCCAGCCAAAGGTAAAGCACCATTAGCAAAGACAATAGCTAATTCCAGACAGAACCTTACGTTTACAGTATGCAGGTACTGGCAGTGTGAGAGGCTTTTACATACATACTGAAATGTTTATTTACTTTAATTCCTACTAGAACATATTAGGAAAAAAAAAAAGTGATGAAATTGTATATTATAATCACTAGTTGCAACAGATGGCCACCTGAGATCTTGAGGCATACAAAGGGCCCTATTTACTAAGCAGTGAAAACAGGCATAAAGTTGGTTTTATGGTTCTGTGGCTCATCTGAACAAAAAAGAGAGGAGCAATTATGAGGCAAACTACACCATGGGGACAGGGCTGGATTTGCCATAAGGCAAAGTAGGCACCTGCCTACAGGCGCACACCACTGAGGGGCGCCTGCCAATGGGATTTTTTTTTTTTTTTTAATTCATTAAAAAAAAAATAAAACAAATTGCCACCTCGCTGGCTGCGCCAGCGCCCACTCCATGCTGCCCTCACATTGCACCCCCCCTCGTTGTCTATTTCCTACCTCCCTAGCAGATCTGTCATCTGTGCCTCCTTTGGCACAGTCCTGTAAGCACTGAGCTCCCTCGTCGGCTCTGTAGGAATGCAGAGCACTGGGAGATGACATCATCTCCCAGCGCTCTGCATTCCTGAATAGGAGACTGCGCAGGAACTTCAGTAACTACAGGACTGACTGTGCCAAAGGAGGCACAGACGACAGATCTGCTAGGGAGGTAGGAAACAGACAATGGGAGGGAGGCAATGTGAGGGCAACATGGAGATGATGGGGGCAAGTTGGAGCCGAAGGGGGGCATTGTGAGGGCAATGTGAACTTGAATGGGGCAATGTGGAGCTGATGGGGCAATATGAGGGCAATGTGGAGCTGATGGGGTCAATGTGGAGCTGATGGGGTCAATGTGAGGGCAATGTTGAGATGATGTGGCAATATGAGGGCATTGTGGAGCTGTGGGGTCAATGTGGAGCTGATGGGGGGCAATGTGAGGGCAATATGGAGTTGAATGGGGCAACGTTGAAATGATGGGGCAATATGAGGGCAATGTGGAGCTGATGGGGTACAATGTGAAGGTGTTGGGGGGCAATGTGAGGGCAATATGGAGATTTGGAGCATTGTGGAGATGGCCGGGGGGGGGGGGGGGGGCGCTTCAGATATCTGTGCCTACAGGCTCCTGAGATGTAAATCCGGCCCTGCATGGGGAACAAAAAAAATCCCCCAAATTGTCATTGATTTTAAATGGACCTTTTAATCCCTTAAGTGAGAGAAATTCCAATACATTGCTTCTGTATGCGTTGAAGACCTCTCTTGTTTTCAAAGAGTTAAAAGGCCCATTTAAAATTAATGGGAATTTGTATATGTTCACTATGGTGCAATTGCTTTACATAATTGCTCCACCCTCTGTTTGTTCACATGGCAACATTAACCCTTTGATTGCCAGAGGTTTGGGGAATTCTGTCTCCTAAGGCGGGCAGGCACTTTTTCAACATATTGCTATGCCATCCATCTGTTTAGGTATGATTTCCGGAGGTAGCTTTCTAGTTATAATATAAAATATAGTTATATATATATATATATATATATATATATGTGTTAAATCCGTTTCTCTTAGTCCATATAAGTTACTGGTAACTTTAACTTTGGGTAGGCGATCAGCCCCTTTAGGTAGGCAGGAACAATTCTGAGAAGAGAATGCAGGGGGTGGAGCCTACCTTCCCTAGCCAATCAGCTCCAGTAAGACTTGAGACACTAACGATTGACTAGGTAGTGAGACGGAAAAGACGACTCCTGTGAGCATGAACCCGAAAGGACCCCCACGTTCTGCCACAGGACAGCCAAGCATGGTACCCTGGGAGACCAGTAACCTGTATGGACTAAGAGAAAAGGATTTAACAGGTAAGACTAAAATCCTCTTTTCTCTGTCGTCCAATACAGGTTACTGGTAACTTTGGGATGTCCAACCATTGAGTTTCCCAGAGGCGGGAAGGAAAGCAAGGACCAGGCGCCAGGCCCCCAAAGTCACCAGAGCATATATGAACCATCAGATCAGAGATAGTCCAACAAAAACAAATGAAGTGTCAACGGACACTGAACAGGGGTAACACCACCCCAGGAACTGTCACACAGTACACTGAACTAGAGCCAGCAGGGCTCAAAAGTGAAGGAAGCACCAAAGAACCAAAGAAGATCCTAGACAGGCAAGACAGCCTCCAGGATCTTCCTCCCAAAGGTGGCGTCAGCCGATGCCAGCACATCAACACGGTAATGCTTAGAAAAGGCGTGCACAGACGACCAAGTGGCAGCCTTGCACAACTGATCAGCTGAGGCCTGATTCTTGTAATCCCAAGAAACCCCAATAGATCTTCTCCTTGTCAGGGGAAGGGTCAGGGCAGAAAGGAGACACTATCTCCTGATTAAAGAGGAACTCAGAAACCACCACTGGGAGAAACTCCTGTGAAGTGCGAAACACCGGCATGTCTTGGAGAAACACCCAAAAGGGTGGTTTACAAGATAGAGCATGCAACTCTGCGACACGGCGAACAGACACGATCGCCAGGAGAAAGGTTAATGTACCACGTTAGCAGACATAGAGGAATAGTAGCCAAAGACACAAAGGGAGGGCGCTGAAGGACACCCAAAACTAAGTTAAGACCCCACTGAGAAGTGGGAGTATGAAATACAGGACGAGTATGAGCAACGCCCTGGAAGACACCCTAGACATCAGGAAGAATAGCAATGCACCTCTGAACAAAAAACAGAGAGCGACAATGCCAGAACCGTAAGGGAACTCAACTGAGGCCCTTGTCCACACCTTCCTGTAGGAAGGCCAGGACCGTAGGAAAATCAAAATCCGGATAGATCCTTATCAGCACACCAACAGAGAAAGGAAGACCAGACTTGATGGTAGGCCTTAGAGGAAACAGGATTGCGAGCACCAATCATAGTCGCCACCACACCAGAAGAAAACCCTTTCTACCGCAGTGGTGAGGATTCAATGTTCAAACCATCAAAGCTAGACGATGGACATCCTCCTTCCACAGGAAACCCTGTAGAAGATGATCCGGATGGCAAGAGAGCCAGAAAGGCTCCGCCACCTATAGATCCAGAAGCTCCAGAACCAAGCCTGGCGAGGCCAGAACTTAGCAATCAGAAAGACTGGACAGTGCTCCAGTCTCAGTTCCCCTATCACCCTGTGCAACATGGGAATGGGAGGAAAGATGGAAGCCAGAGGAAAGAACCAAGGAATGGACATGGCATCCACTGCTAGAGCTAGAGGATCTCTTCAGCGAGAGCAGAACATCGGAGTCTTCCCAGTTGTGTCTTGTCACCATCAGGTCGATGCATGGAAGACCCTACCTCTGAACAATGAGGTAGAACACCTCAGGATGCAGTTTCCACTCTCCGCTGTCCACTGAGTGTCGACTGAGGAAGTCTGCCAGGACGTTGTCTACGCCGGGAATGTGAACTGCGGATATGGCAGGAACACATTCCTCTGCCCTGGACAAAATAGTCTTGGCCTCTAACCAAGCTGCGAAATGTCTTGTTCCACCTTGCTTGTTGATGTAAGCCACAGTCGTAGCGTTGTCGGACTGAACCCGGACCGGGCAGTCCTTCAGCTGGCGCGTCCTGTGGCGAAGGGCATATAATATCGCCCGAAGCTCCAAGACCTTGATGGGAAGGAGATATTCCTCCTGTGACCACTGTCCTTGAGCATTCAGGTGACCCAAGACTGCTCCCCAGCCGGATAGGCTGGCATCCCTCACCACCGTGGTCCAGAAGGACATCAGAAAAGGCTTGCCCTTCAGCAGACTGGAAAGGTTGAGCCACCACGACAGACTCCGTTCTACACGTAGGGGAAGGGACACTGACATCTTCAGGAGGTCTGGCTGACCCCTGCACACCTGGGCCATAAACCTCTGGAGTTGCCTGGAGTGAGCCATGGCAAACAGGACTGCTGCTGTGGTGTTAATGAACTTCCCCACTACAGAGGGCAACTTCTTGGCTGAAACTGGATCGTGAGCCAGAACAGCGGAAACCCTGTGGGTGATCTGGTGAGCCACCTCGTCTGTGAGAAACCCCATGCTCTGCTGAGTGTCGAAGAGAAGGCCCAGGAAGACCAGTCGCTGGGATGGGACTAGATCCGACTCGTCCACGTTGAGGATCCACCCGGCTCTCTGGATGAATGGCGATATGCATATATGGGTCCTGAAGATCCAGAAAAGCAAGGAATTCCTCAGGGTACATGGCACCGTCCTTAGGGACTCCTGGTGATAATGAGTCTTGACCACAAAGGAATGGAGATCCTTCAGGTCCAAAATTGGACGACAGCTGCCGTCCATCTTGGAAACAACAAAAAGGTTTGAGTAAAAACCCAAACCCACCCCTGTCCTGAACAGGAAACTGCTCCAGAACCGCCTTGTCCAGAAGGGCCTGGATGGCGCGTTTGAACAGACGGTGTTTCTCTACACCCTGAGGAGTGCGAGAAGGGAAAAACCTGAAGGAAGGAAGAGAGGTGAAATGGATCCTGTACCCCTCTGCCACTACCTGTATAACCCAAGGTTCCACCATGGAGTCTTCCCAGATGATGCAGGAGTAGCGCAGAAGACCACCCACAGCAGAGTGTGGACCTGAGTTCGACGAGTCATGCCGAAGAAAGCTTGGAAGCCTTGGGCTAGGTGGAGACCTTAGGCTTCCATTGTGGTTTGGGCTTGGAGAAGCGTGGAGCTGGGGGAACCACCTGGTTCTCCTGTCGTGTCTCAGTCCAGAAGCACGAAAAAGCCAATTACAGCATCTGCTTCCTGGAAACCATAGGCAGGAGGGTACTCTCACCCCCTGTGGCCTCACTAATCAGATCCTTAAGATCTGGCCCAAACAGAGAAGTGCCCGGAAAGGGCAAGGAGAGCAATGCTTTCTTAGAAGCAATGTCAGCAGACCAGATCTTGAGCCAAAGAGCTCGTCTGGCAACCACAGACATGGTGGAAACCCTTGCCACCAACAGAGGTTATCGACAAGGCAGCAGAGACCTAATGCTGGGCAAGAAGTCTCAACATGGCAGAAGCAGGAGCTCCCTGATGAATTGCAAGTGTGAGCTGTTCAGTCCAAACCGCAATGGCCCTATTTACCCAGGCCGCAGCAAATGCTGGATGTACGGAAATACCAGTGGTGGCAAAAATGGACTTGAGGGAGGCCCCAAGTTTCTTGTCAGACCAGTATTTAAGAGCAGAGGCATCAGCAACTGGAAAAACAGTGGACTTATAAAGCCTAGAAAACAGGGGCATCCACCTTGGGGGGGGGGGGTGAACCCACTGAGCTAGTGCCACATCAGAAAAGGGGGTAAGGCTTAGCAAACTCCTTGGAGACAGAAGGCTTTCTGTCAGGAGACTTCCACTCATCAGATACTAACCGGTCAAGAGTGGGGTTAGGTGGAAAACAAGTCTGGCCATTTGGGCTCCAGAAATACATCAGAGGGGTCTGAAGAAACCTCTTGAACCATGGGAACGTTTAGGGTGTTTAATACGGCTCTGATCAGGCCCTCAACAGAGGATCAGTCTCAAAGGGGGGTCTCCAAAGAACTGAGATGAGACCACTGCAGAACATTCCTCAGCGTCCGAATCCACCAATAGTTCCTCATCAGAGGAACCTGATAAGTCAGGTACTCCCTGCGGTTTCAGTAGGGAAGATATGACAGAATTAGGGGTCTGCCAGGAGCGGAAGACCCCCTGTAACTGGGATGGAAGCATTGTGTATACTGGAGTCTCTAGTAGCAGCCTAAACTCTTGCACCCAAACTGGCTCTAATCCATGGCTGGAGGTCCCTGGGGAAAACTCAGGGACAACAGAACATGCTGGGCATAAATGACCTGAGAATTCTCTAGGAAACCCTGATTGACATGAGGATCAATGCGCAAGGGGGGGACACGGAGACCCCAACGTCCTTAGTCTTAGTCCTAGCCCCAAGCTCCAAAGGAACAGACATTCCTACAGTGTCAAAACGTTCAAAGTATAAGGAAACATCAAAATACATTGTTTCTGATTAAAATTTCACCCAGAAATTGCTAATACACACATATCTGGCAGGTGAAGGGTTAATCTGCTGAGGAGAGAAGGAGGGTCCAAGTCCTGCACAGGATACTTGTTCTGGGACGGCACAAAATGGCTGCCGCGACAGGAGCCAATCAGGAACGAGCTCGCGATGCAAGCGCTCATAGGAAATGTAGTTTTCCCAGAAAAAGTACCCCAACAGTGCCTGAAGCCCCCTGAGCCCCTCAACACACACTAAACGTTGACCAGATAGTAGAGCAAGGGCAGACAATTAAAACGATCCATCTCTGAAGTCGCTACATTGAGCGGTTGCAGAGAAACGGCCCAAATTGTATAGTCCCATAGAAGTGAATGGCGCAAAGGCATTTATGCGGTAAAAGCGCGCCTTTTGCAAAGTTGTAACTGTGAAGTAAATTTGGACGAAACAGCACTAAAACATGTCACTATACCCAATAAACACTGAACCCAGTAGGGAAAGTGCTCAAAACCCCCCAAAAGATGCTAAACCAGCAAACAAAGGGTTAAGTTACCACAGGAGTTTGCTCCAAAAAACACCCAACAGACATACAAAAAAACCCAATGAGTGCAGGAGTATGCAATAGGAACTCCAAAGGAGACCCCTGTGCGGAGGGGCAAAGTGGGACATGTGGACCTCAGCACTCAAAGGGTTGCTCACCTTTACTGCAGATCTTCTGTCTTCAGATTACCATGTATCAAGAAGTCGCCTCAGTGAGCAACTTCTGAGGAAAGAACTTGCAACCACGATTTTCCCCCCATGGCTTAATGTCCACAAAAGCACCTGGTAAACGGAGCTATCCACATTTGGGTGATGGGAGTTGTCAGTGATGTTAATCCACCTAATGGTGGTATCCTATATCTAACAGAGAATAATAAAAAGCTAAAACTATAGCAGAACTGTTCTCTTGCCTTGTGTCTTCACCAAGGAAGACATCTTTCTAGAGCTGGTTGGCTAGCTGCAGCCAAGGATGGAAGGTAGGCTCCACCCCTGCATACAATTCTAGAATTGTTCCTGCCTACAATTAAAGGGGCGGACCGCCTACCCAGAGTTACCAGTAACCTGTATAGGACGACAGAGAAAAATAAATTATGTGGTGCAAATCTCATCTCTCAAACCTTTATGGTTTGATAGATATTCACTGCTAAAGTTCTCCTTCTCCTGATGTCAGCTGTAAAGCTGACAGAAGGAGGCCCGTGTCGGACGACACGAGGAGGCTCTTCAACCGAGCCACAAAAGCGATCTTTAAGAAGAGCTACTTCATTGGAATGGTCCACAAAGTGTGCTTCCAAACCAGGCACACTTTGTAGACCATTCCAATTAAATAATTAATTTCCAATATCACTATTTCAACTCTGCTGCAGAGCCACCGGCTGGTCCCAGGACCAGGATCTCCTGCTGTCAGCAGAGCGCTGAAGTCAGGAGAAGGGGACGGAGGGGGGGAGTTTAGATGCAAATATCTCTCAAACTGTAAAGGTTTGAGAGATGGTATTTGTGCCACATAACAATGCTTTATAGATTAAAAAAAAAAAAAATGATTATTGGACATTAGTGTCCCTTTAAATTCTACAGTATGAGATATGCCTCTCAATTAGAGAGCTTAAAAACCTTAAACCCCAGTTCCGGATTGCCTACTTTCTGAATATTATTAAATCCTAAAAGGATCCATAAGTTATGCCCCTCTTTATCACCACTTTATCACACCTTAGTGCATAAGCCCTGAACGCTTTGCCCTAATTTCAAGGGATACCCACTGGTCCTCTCTCAGTTAAACTGACCGCATTGGATGACAGTATTTTCTCTTTAACCCCTTAAGGACCGGCACGCGCAGCCGGTACTTAACCCCTTAACGACCCTTGACGGTCATAGTACGTCAAGGGTCGATTTGACTTAACGACCGATGACGTACTATGACCGTCATAGAGTTCCGGGCTCCCCCCGCGGCTGCACGCCGTTCGGGGAGTCCGGAACGCAACGGAGCAAAAAAAAAAATTTGCTCCGTGGTCGGATTTCCCGGTCGTTAAGGGGTTAAGGACCATGGAGCTTGTTTGTTTTTTTCCCACTGGTCCTTAAGTGCCGGACAGCCATGATGGTGCTGGCACACTAAGGGGTTAAAGAAAACATGATAAGCAATTCCACATATATTACATTCCATAGATGTTTTCCACATCATTTCAGATTCACCGTCAGCCTTGGGAAATCTCTAGAGAAGTCTAACCCTACAGATTTGCCCATTTCATCCCATTCCACTAAAAAACACCTCAACTTTCTGGGCATATACCTTCCTAGAAATCCCAAGCTTCTTTACTCTACATGTCATGTTGACTACATGTCAACTGTCTCTAAAATTATCTTGGATCTCATCTCCCACTATCTTTCAAAGGACAATGCAATCTAATCTTATTTCCTATACAAAATTCAAATGCTACCCTTACTTATTACCAAAACAGAATCTAACTAGTTTAAACTCTGCTTATTACAAACTTATATGGAATAACAAAAAGCCACACAAAATCGGTCTAAAAAAAAAAATGTAGCTTCCCTGCTAGTATTAATCTCACAAACATTCGCTTTTATAATCTCCCTAGTATTTTATGACTAGCTATAGACTGGATACACAATTCCAAAATTTCAACACCCTACTCCGAGACCAATCCATAACATATACCATGCACCTATTTTGCCTATTACATTCCAAATCCATAAGCCTTCCTCCCCATCGCAAAAATAACCCACTCATTGTTCCAGTATGCAAGGCACAGCAATCCATTCAAAAGAAGTTATAAAACACTCAGTATCTCTTTTTTACTTAAATTTCCTGTGCAGTCTGGATTTCCAAGATGGGGCTCCAAATGCCAGATTCAAACTATGGGCAGCTAAACACTAGAAATGATAGGTGACCTAATTAACCCTGCAACTAAATCAGTGTTCACCTTTCAAGATCTTGAATCCAAATACAGTCTCCCCAACAACCATCTTTGTCTATATTTATAATCAAGACATTACTCTAATTCTATGAATAAACATCTTTGCATTATCACAGTGCTTGATTGCTACGTTAACGCTACAGCATGCTTCAAATGCTAAACTTTTCACTTTTACAAGCTAAGCTTATTCAGACTTCAAGCTGTTACACAAGATAACAATTTGGCTGGAATTGTTTCCGGGGATTTCACCTTGTATGCAACGCAAACTCTTCAGCTTATTTCCATGAAGTTTTATACAAACTGTTTCATTTTTCATATGTTTCACCCTTGAAAGCCAAGCAAATTGAGCTTTCAGCCCCTGGTAATTTACACAAATGTAAAATTTTCTTCACTTTTTTTTTTTTTTGTTGACTAGCACATAGAGAAATGAACATGGCCACTTTGTTTTGTGGGCGTTATAAGAAAGGATCTTTCCACACACCCTCAGGGAAACAGTCCATTGATTTTGTGGAAGGCATGTGATGCGAGCAATAACTGGCAAAAAATGTAGGCCCTGTGAGAAGTCAAGTTATTAATCCCATGAGGTAAGAAAAGACGTGACAATAGCATAGCTCATCCATCTAATGCGGATATGTGCACCTCACCCTTTTTATATTTGTACCTTTGAGAAGGCTGACCAGGCCTCATCTTTAAAGGGATAGTAATGTTTCACAAAACAGCAGCTCCAATTAATCTTCATATTTCAATACTGTCAGAGTTGTAGTTCAAGAGTAATTGAATGATAAAGTTACCCCCTCCCGCCCCTTTTACCTAGTGTAAGCGACCTCCCCTCAGATGTGGAATCTGGTATTCAGACCAGACAGTTCTCAGCAAGGCACAATCTTCTTACTGTCAGAACAATGAAAACCAAGCGCCCCTTGACAGGTTTTTTCCTTATGCTAACTGAAGATTGTCCCTCTCTGCAATCCACCTGGACACCACCTTTCTGTTCTGAGGTGAGCAGTGTTACATCAGTAAAAGGGGCAGGAGGGGGATAATTAATCATTCAATTACTCTTGAACTACAAATCTGACAGTACTGAAATAACACTCTCTATGGCCCTAATACGATGAAGATTAATTGGACCTGCCTTTATTGTGAAACATTACTATCCCTTTAAGTGTAGATACATAAAAAATACATAATGCAGGGCTACTTTAATTTTAGATCAGCCCTGAGGTATTGAACTGGACACATCTCTTTTCCAACTAATTACTAAGCAATGTGTTGAAGACAACGCTAGTATCCAGAAGCTTAAAGAAAAGTGCCACCAAATATACAGGCTCTAGTAAATATTGCAGAGGTGGATCGACTGAGCATCCCACAAATGTGCACTGCTGGTATATCACAAGGACCTGGGCTTGTGACAAAGTGATAGTCAACCTCCTGTTCTAATATTTGACACCTGCATAATACGGTGTGTAAAATGAAATTGCCTATACTTTTTATTTATTTATGTAATTATTTATTTTTCATATTTTTTTTTTAATTACACTTTGATGTTTCTGACTGGGAGCATATTGAATTGCCGTTTCCAGAGAGCTTTATGTGTGGGACTATGAAAGCAGACTTTATGTGCAACAATGTATATTATAAAAAAAAAAAAAAAAAAAAAAAAAAAAGAAGAAGAAAGAAAGAGAGGGAACAGCTGCACCATAGGGGGCGAATTAAAATAAAAACCCAAGTTCCTGCTGATTTATACTGGGTTTTTAACCCTTTGAATATGCAAGAGGTCGCCAACACATTGCAAAGCAATGCACCGGAGATCTATCTAGCATTCAAACCAATAGGCATTTTATTTGTCCCCTGTGGTGAAGCTAGTTTGCTCTAAAATTGATATAGTTCTTAGTACTTCAGGTTGATATGTTGCACAACAGAAGTATCTGTCTCTGCAATATTTACTAATCACACTGCAAAGATAAAAGCTTATTGTAAAAAACAAACCCACCTAGCGCCATCTGGTGTTGGAACCGAAAATGGCATTCCATCATCTTGTTCTTCACCAGCTCTGCAGGAGGATCTTCTGAGATCCAATGCACACGATCAGTCCGTAGGAGGTCTCTGTAAAGAGCTGGATGATCTGTAGTTGGCGCCTTTAAAATGAATGGGTAAAAATAAAATAATGCATTACATAAATGACATGTATGTCAAATCATTTCTATAAACTCATATTGGTATCTATTTGTGCTTTAGTAACACATGCAAAAAGTGAATAAGGAGTTAAAAGCCCCATTTGAATTTTTGGGAATTTGTTTTTGGTACGTATGTTAATGTTGGTTTTCTACAGAATGGCTCCACTCGCCTCAATACATATGCCTTAGTGTTCTCCAGAAATGAAATGATAATATGTAGATTCTCAAGGCCATTCAACATTTTCATACATACATGTAATTTATTGACATGTCCTGTCTGTAATCGTTTTGTGCAGAGAGTACAATTTGAATTTCTCTGTTGCTTCCAGATGCACCGAGACACTATGACTTTCACTCACTGTTACTTCCTAGTACAGAGAAGCCCCTGTAGACATCCACCCTCACGTTCATGGTTTATCTTTAGTTTCTGTTAAGTCAAATTGCCTATATTTTTATTTTAAGCCCCCCTCTACATTTATGTGCATGAAAGGGTGCTATATGATTTCCAGTGAGCCTTCTGTGTGGGACTCTGAAAGCAGAGAGTCGAACAAAGTATATATTATAAAAGAGTGTAGGAAAGCCAGCCTCTAGGTATAAAACTGCATTCCTAAAGGGCAGAAATTCTGAGGTGTTTGCAATACCCCTGATTTTGTACACCTGTTACAGTCAAAAGTACTAAGCACATTACTGCATCACCTGGGCAAAATCTAGGATATTCCAGAGACTTACACTGTCTCGGCCCTATAGGGATGGAGTTTGACACCCTTGCTCTACAGCTACCGAGCAAGGAGACTGCAAAGTTCAATAAATATCTCCGATTACACAGTTCCCAACCAGAAAGCTATCTGCAAACAGAACTTTAGATTCCTGTCAGGGACATAACATGAATATAACAAAATAAATAAATAAAAAAATAAATAGGAGAAGATGGAAAAAATATTAAAACATATAGGGAATTTGACTT
Source organism: Rhinophrynus dorsalis (assembly GCA_037306005.1). Taxonomy (NCBI): domain Eukaryota; kingdom Metazoa; phylum Chordata; class Amphibia; order Anura; family Rhinophrynidae; genus Rhinophrynus; species Rhinophrynus dorsalis. The sequence continues at coordinate 292,810,962 of CM074721.1, forward strand.
TACCTTTTCTGCAAGTGCCTAATACCTAGACTGACCGAGTCTCTATAATTGTCCTTTAAGGAGACAGGGCACACGCCTTAGGTTTAAAGTAAATCCAGCTATTTTGGGATCATCTTTCTTGTCAAGTGTTGTATAATAGCTCTATTTAGTGACATTTAGAATAGTACCCTGTTGCTCATTCAGAGAGGCAAGGCATGAAATATTTTGGATTCAATATCCTGTCTAGTAGGAAAGGCCTCTTTAACACAGGCAACACCAACACAGATGCTGCACTGGTGATGTTGCTCATTGTGAAAGGTACAGTGCTGTGCTATGATGCCTTTCACGCAGGTAATTTTTGCAAGATGCATCCTTTTTGCTTTCACACAAGAATACAATTAAAATGCAGCAAGGAAGGTCTGCACAGTGGCCTGTCAGGCCACATGTAGACCTTTCACATGAACAATGTTTGGGTTGCAATAATCATCTCAAGCCTCCCATGAACGACTGACCCAGGGTGCTGTCAGCAAATAATATCCACATAGAGCTGAAGTGGGCTGGCCAGAAGACATGGCCCCTCTTGCTCAGGATTGTTTGTTGACTACAGGAGACAAATGAGCCTACAACATGGGTGACAGAACTGTAGCCCATGTAAAAGAGCATAAAATGTCAAACCAGCATTCTGACAGTAAATTGGTCCAAGGAATGTAACTTTAAATATCATACCATATAATTAGTTAATAAAACATTTATTATATTGAACAAAAACATGTTTAAAACTACTGTAAAAAGAAGTACATTTATGTCTTGAAATGATTGGCAACAGTGACATGAATACTATACTTACCACAAACACATTTCCTGTGGCCACGTCTTTATCCACCACAAACCACGCATCTCGTTGGCCTCCTATCCTTGCTCTTTGGCCCAATGTGAACAGAAACCACCCTACAAGAGAGACTATGGTTACTATATAAAGATGATAGTTAAGAATAAAATTAATAAGTTAGTGAAGAGCAGTGGTGCACTAAAAGAAGATCACTAAGAGGTTACTGGTAGACTGAAGATTCATACGGACGTGTTTACGCCTTGCATGCTAGGGAGTTATCCAGAGTAAACAGCCACATTTAAATCAGTGGTAAAATCTGGAAAGTTTTGTTTCCTATGGCACAGTCAGTTAGCCCCAGGAAGTTTTTAAAATTATTTTTTACAATATTACATATATTGATTTGGTCCAATCTCTTTATAAATATACACATATTTCCCATGGCAAGGGAAAGGTGATGTGTGCATGCATTGTAGTAAATCATGGTATGACAATGAATAAAGTAAATTCCATGTCACTAAAGTATGGCCATCCCTGGTTTAGACTATAAAATGCTGGATAATACACATTTCACAAGAAAGTTAAAAAAAAACAAAAAGAGTATTATGCAATTTAACAGATATAACAAACCTATCCAGATCAACCATTCTTGAGTTGCACAGTGGCTCTGCAAAGCAATGTGTTCCTCCACCCCATGGAACTCAAACATAGAATTTTAGGGTTACCTGTTAAATCCTTTCTTCTTTAACTCATATGGAACACACGTACCACTGGGTTGCATCTCTCCTCCTAGAGGGTGGGTACATCACAGAAGACACAGTCTTTGGGGTGGAGACTCCCTCTACCTCCAGCTCAAACTCCCCCCCCAACTACTTCCCAGAATTCAGGTGAGAATAGCCACAGCAAAAGAACTAACGATTAAGAATAAAAAAATCTCCCAGGACTAAGATCCTAAAAGGCTCCTCTGCCTGGGGAAGCAATTTTAGGGAGTGCTTTCTCCAGGTGGGACACCTCTGTTCCATATGAACTAAAGAGAAAAGGATTTAGCAGATATGGACACAAACACAATTTCCTGTTAATTCCAATATGGAACACAGGTATTAAGGGGATATGTCAAAGCAACCCAAGAATCCGACAGCAAAGATAAAAGACCGCCCACACGTAGTCATGATAACAGAATTCCTAGGGATAATCTGGGTCTGAATAACCACAGGTGTCAACGGACACTGAACTAGCACAGCACACCAAATAACAGAGCTCAAAAACTACTGAACTGGCATTAGAGAGAAGAAAAAAGGAGAGATTCCTAATCTGGCAAAACTGCCTGAAAGACCTTTCAGACAAAGAAGCTTCAGCAGAGGCCACTGGTAGTATTTGGTGAAAGTACGCAAGGAGGACCAGGTTGCAGCCTTGGACAGATTTTCAGCTGAGACCTGTTTCTTGTATGCCCAAAAAGCATTGACAGATGTGGTGAAATGCACGGTGATCCTGAATGGAACAGGTTTCTTCCTAATATCCTATGCTTGGCACATGGCAGCCTTAATACAAAAGGCAATGGTCACCTTGCGTGCCATCTGACCCACCCAAGGACCCTCAGGGATGACAAAAATTCAGCCTTATGGAAATCACTTTAAAATTTAAAGAAATGCACAACATCAAACAGGTGGAGATCCCTCTCCTAAGTGGACGAACAGTCAGGACAAAAAGATGGCGCAACTATCTCCTGACTGATGTGAAATTCCAACACTACCTTAGGAAGAAACTCCTGATAAGTGCAAAGTACCACCTTATTCTTGTGAAAAAACAGGAGTGGAGGTTTGCAAGACATCAGCTACCCTCCAGACAGATGCAGCTGCCAAGGGAAAAGCCATGTTCAGCATCAGATAACGCATAGAAATAGAGGGTAGAGGCTCAAAGGGGGCCTCTGAAGGACACCTAGGTCCAAACTGAGATCCCATGGAGGTGTGGGATCCCAAAAATAGGGAAAGGTGTGAGCCCCCTGTAGAAAGGTCTTCATGCCTGGGATAACAGCAATAAGTTTCTGGAAAAGAACAGAGAGAACTGAAACCTGGACATTGAGGGAACTCAAGAGGAGACCCTTGCTGACTCCATCCTGAAGGAAGGATAACACCATGACGTCAAAGACCTGTGAGGACATATTTGTCTGCACACTAAGACCTTATGGTATGTCTTAGAGGAAATCTGCTTTCGAGCCTGGATCATGGTGGAGATTACATTATTGGAAAATACTTTCCTCAGAATGGTGGCCTCAAAAGCCATGCTATCAAAGCCAGTTTCTTTAAGTGCTCGTAGCACAAGGGCCCCTGAAGACACAGATTCAGTTGGACAGGCAAGTGAATCAGACTGTAACGGTTTGTTCGGCACACAGACACAGTAGGTTTTGATAAAACACGGTTTTATTAAACAATTAAAATCACAATAACCCTCACAGGTCCTGTAATATACACTTTTTATAGTACAGCCACTAGACAGGTTATATAGAGGTAAGCCCACACAGGTCCAGTATAAGTAAAGAGTCCATATAACATTATACTGATACAGGTCAGGCAGATCTTGAGTGAGTCCCAGTATATTGGTACTGCATGAGTTAATAGCAGACCTTTTAAGGAGCTCAAATAGAGGTCAGAGCTGTAGTACGAGTAACGCCCAAGAATGTGTATACCAGCCTTAGCAGTAGTGGAGGCTGAGCAACTTGAACACTGCTGTAGCAGTAACGGAGACTGAGTGACTTAGACACTGCCGTAGCAGTAACGGAGACCAGGCAACTTGAGCACTGCCGTAGCAGTAACGGAGACTGAGCCACGTGAGCGCTGCCGTAGCAGTAGCGGAGACTAGGCAACTGAATACTGCCGTAGCATTAACGGAGACTAGGCAACTGGATACTGCCGTAGCATTAACAGAGACAGAGCAACTGAGGAGCTGCCATGGCAGTAACGGAGACTGAGCAATAGGGGCGCTGCCGTAGCAGCCGCGGAGACTGAGCCACTTGAGCACTGCCGTAGCAGTAACGGAGACTAGACAACTGGGCACTGCCTTGGTAGTAACGGAGACAAGGCAACTGGACACTGTCGTGGCAGTAACGGAATCTGAGCAACTCGCCCTGAGAGGAACCCAACCTGAAATGGTACGTAAGGCAGACCAATAGGAATGTCGCCGGGGCGACCGGAGTCCGGTCAGGGTGTGCAGAGGAGGCAGCAGCCCAACCGGGCGGAATCGCACAGAACAGGAACGTAGAACAATCCAAGTTGGTACACGGAGCAGGAACGTCAGCCAAGCCGGGTTGGTACACAGGAGATGAGAAGCAGAATGATCAGGCAGTCCGGGTCGGTGCACAGGCAGGAAACGAGATGCAGAGTAGTCAGGCAGGCCGGGTCAATACACTGAGAACACACAATAGTCAGGAACAAGCGCTGGTACTGGAACACCACAAAAGGGCACCGGAGATGTGCCAGAACCCAGTATTTAAGGACAATACTGGGCGGGACAATCACAGATCAGCCAATAGGTGTTAAGCAGGAGCGTAGAATGACAGAATGTCGCCGAATAGCATGGGCACCGTGATACAGACTCTGAATTGACTGACTGATTAGGTCTGCAAACCATGCCCTCCGAGACCAGACAGGAGCGATTAGGATAACCATTCCCCTGTCCATCCTGAACTTCCGGATCACCCTGGGGATGAGAGGAATTGGGAGACATTTCAGGTCCATCATAGGGAGGCAACCTCAGTGCTTCATTGGAACCACAAAAAGGTTGGAATAGAAACGTGAAAACAGCTCTTCGGCTGGGACCAGCACAAGAACCCGCTTTTCCAGTAGAGTGGAAAAGGCTTTGTGAAAGAGTCTAGACTTTTCCAGGTTCCTTGGAACCTTTGAAGAAAAGAAGCAATATGGAGGAAGGGATCTTAAATCAATGCAGTACCCTTCTAATACCACCCACAAAACCCACTGGTCCTTTACAGAAGATTCCCAAGCATCTCGAAAGAGAATGAGATGGCTCTCTACAGGTAATGACAAACCTGGATTCAGCAAGTCATTCAGAGGTTTATTTTTCAGACTTAAGACTTTGCCACCGATCGCTTGGGCTGCATTCTGGGCTTTGTGGCAGGGCACTGTTGTGAGATATGAGAGTTTTGCGCCCTCTGTACCCCAGATTGGGGCAGGGGGAGAAAAATCCATGTGCTTTTCTTGCAAGGAAAGACCATTTGGGGGAAATTAGGGGCAACAGAGAGTTCTTTCTACCAGTAGCTTTGCCAAAGATCTGTTTCAGGTCAAGCCCAAAGAGGGCCTTGCCCTGAGCAGGCAAGGACACCAGTGATTTCTTAGAGGATTGGTCCACAGACCAAATCTTGAGCCACAGGATGCATTGCATGGAAACGGAAAATTTTCAGGATTTTCTGGAAAATCTGGACACACAAATAGCACTTCAGTTTTGTAAGTACTGGATTCCATGATATTGGCCACCAAAACCAGTATGCTCTCCCCAAATAGCAATGGCCCTATTGACCCAGACAGAGGCAAAAACAGGCTTTGGTTCTGCTCCAGCGGCCATAAAATTGGCCTCAAGTAAGGACCTCTTTTTCAAAGTGATCCTTGAACCCCACAGCATCCACCAGGTAAAAGGGCAGTGTTTTTCGCCAACCAAAATATAAGGGACTCAACTGCAGGAGTAAAGCCCACTGCACCACAGCCTCAGCTGCAAAAGAGCATAGCTTAGAGAATTATTATTATTAAGGAAATGTCTCAGGAGTTTTCCACTCATCCATAAGTATCTGTTCAAGGGTGTTGTTGGGGGGAACCACAGGAATCCTTCCTGCGCCTCTGGAAAATGTCCACAGAGATGGATCCCCCACTTATGGTGTCAAAGACCGAAGGGTCTCCAACACCACCTTGATGAGCCCCTCATCAACAAGGATCAGATCAGCCTCATAGGAATCTCCATAAAAGATTGAAGAGTCCATGCCTTGACCATCATTTTCGGAGTCCAGTTCTTCCTCAGAATATACCCCAATAATCTGAGGAAGATCCTTGAATACAGGCATATTTCCAGGAATGGAGAACCCTCTGAACTGAAGATGGCATTTGTTCCACTGAGGAAAGCAGTGTTTTAACCCATGCAGGCTCTTATTCAGTGCTAGAGGGGCCCGGAGGAGTGGTAGGGGTCACAACACAAGAGTGGCATACAGAATCAGTATTTCCTTGCAAGCCCAGCGTGGCATGAGGAACATTGGGTAAGGAGAGTAAGGGAAGCCCCATGAGACTCAGCCATGAGGAACAGACTTGTCAAAGTCAGCCTGCACAGTGCAAGAAAGGGCAACAAATCACCTGCGAACTAGGAAATCCAAGTCCAGGGAAGCCCCACAGCTAAAGAAAACATATAATAATTTAAGAAAACCAAACAGGATGGTCACTGCACCTCCAACTGTTTTGCAGGACACATGAATTCTGGGATGTGGGCCTGGGGGGGTTAACTGGAGGAAGAGGATGGAGTCTCCATCCCAACGACCCTGTCTTTTGTGATGCCCACCAGGAGGAGGGGCTCAACCTCATGGTTCCTGTGTAAAAGAAGAGTATTTGAGTGATCTTACTGTTAAATCCTTTTCTCTTAGTCCATGTGAAACACAGGAACCATGGGGTAAAGTCACCTCCTTCAGGAAGGCAGGGCTCTTAAAAAAAGGTCTGGGAAGTGGAGATTTCCTCCTTCCTTCTACTTTTCCATGCTTGCCAAGCTATGTTTTAACGTATCCCAAATCAAGAGAAACGCAAAACAGAAGTGAAAGAAAAAAAGCTGATCCCCTGAACAAAGAATCCAAGAGGACCCTCTGTCGCGGGATTCAACACAATTTTTTTTTCTCCAGCACGAAGTGCTATGTTCCACTTGGACTAAGAGAAAAGGATATGATTAGGGGTGCACCGAAATGAAAATTCTGAACCGAAACAGAAACCGAAACTTCAGGATGCTCTTGGCCGAAAACCGAAACCGAAAAATGACTTTTTAATTTATAGGGCGATGCCTAACAAAATAAATAAAAAATATAGTAGAGCAAGTGCCCCCACCAGATTTAACTTACCCCCTACCAGCACTACTTTGCCCATCAGCTCCAGGTTCCAACTTGTCCCCCATCAGCTCCACTTTGCCCCCCATCAGCTCCACTTTTCCCCCCCACCAGCTTCAACTTGCCCCCCACCAGCTTCAACTTGCCCCCACCAGCTCTATTTTGCCCATCAGCTCCAAGTTCCAACTTGCCCCCCATCAGCTTCAACTTGCTCCCATCAGCTTCAACTTGCCCCCATCAGCTCTACTTTGCCCATCAGCTCCAACCTGCCCCCACCAGCTTCAACTTGCCCCCCATCATCTCCAATTTGCCCCCACCAGCTCTACTTTGCCCATCAGCTTCAACTTGCCCTCATCAGCTTCAACTTGCCCCTACCAGCTCTACTTTGCCCATCAGCTCCAAGTTGCCCTCCCATCAGCTCCAACTTGCCCCCCCATCAGCTCCACTTTGTCCCCATCAGCTCCAACTTGCCCCCGCATCACATACCTGTAGCTGCTGGAGCTCCCATTTGTTCTCTTTAGTAATGCAGAGAGTTGGGAGATTATGTCATCTCCCAACGCGCTCTGCATTACTAAAGAGGCAACGGCGACGAGGGAGCTCAGAAGCTACAGGTCTGTGCTGAAGACCGCACAGACCTGTATGTACTGTGGTGCCGGGCGGGGGAGTCCAAAACGAGTGAAGTAAAATCTGCAGCACAGCACACGGATGCGCTTCAGCTGCAGCACACGGGGACATCACCAGCACAGCCACATACATCACTGCTGTTCTTGTTTAGAGCCTCCGTGTGCTGAATCTGAAGCGCGTCTATGTGCTGTGCTGAAGATTTTACATCACTTGTTTCTGCTCTCCGTTTCGGCCTTTTTTTTTTTATTTCGGCTTTTTGCTGAAAATGCCATTTTCGGCCGAAACATTTCGGCCGCCGAAATTTCGGTCCATCCCTAGATATGATGGTAAGAACACTAAAATCCTCTATTCTTTGTCATCCAAAGTGGGACACTGGAACCATGGGAAAGACCAAAGCTATCAATGAAGATTCCAGGAAGGGGAAAAAAATAAAGGAAAAATTGCTCCTTTGCAGAATCCATAGAACTAAACTGGTACAGCATGAACTTCAGATGTCACTCGGCACCAGACTTGCAATCCCAAAAATCTCAGAAAAAGCATAAAGGACATCTATACATGCACCACAGCCTGTAAGAAGTTACAGCCAAAACAATCCATAGCCATAAGCCCAAACTGACGGATGCCAAAAAGTCTGCAGGCACAAACCATGATCGACACACCACTTGTAGAAGCGTGAACAAACCCTATGACAGGGCTTAGAAGAAACCAGCTTTCTATCCTGAAACATAGTGGAAATAAGTCTGAAAGACCTTTTTCCATCATGATGTTGACCTCAAAAGCCAAAGCTAGCTTCTCCAGGATGGTACAACGGGCCCTGTGTCAGAAGGTCTTGACGCAAGGGAAGATTAAAAGGCTCACCATTATCAGGAGTGCAGATGGTATTTTCAACTTTATGGCCTAAAATACACACACTGCACTGGCTATATAGTGAAACCACCCTAACATAAAAGCATACGTTTCCTGAAATTAGATATCCTGTTGAATCAAATGAGGGGCCACTTGTCTTTCTTCTCCTAGCCTGGTGTGCACAAATGTTTTCAGAAGGTGCTGCTAAAGAAAAAATGTTTTGTTTTGGGTTTTTTTTGTTTGGTTGTTTTTTTTTTTTTTTTTTTTTTTACACATTTCCACCACTTCAAACATACAGAAACCTTTGAAAACTCTGGAATTTCCCACTATAATCATTAGCTACTGCTCTTATAAGAAAAATGGTTCCCATTCATATAATTTGCCATACTGCGGGGATACCAGAAGCACAAAACTACACCAAGTACAAGCTCTCATTTTTCATGCATTTTTTTCAAACATGACTTATGTGTATTAAATGGTTGTCGTCAACTACAGAAATAAAGAAAAGTTAGACAAAGCACATCATTTTGGAAAGAGGACAACACACTGCGTCAAATGAGGGGGTCACTTTCTACCCCTAACCTGATGTGCACAAATGTTTCCACATTTGGCACTACGGGGGGAAAAAATAGGATTTTTTTATTTTTATGCATTTAAATGTACGAAAACCTCTGAAAACTATGTAATTTCTTATTGCATTCATTAACTACTACTCATCCAAAAAACAGTACCCTATTGTGTGTGTGTGTGGGGGGGGGGGCTGGCATGTGTGTGTATGCATCTCTGTGTATTTGTGGGTATTTATTGTGCGTGTGTGTAGGAAAATCCCTGCAATGTATACTTTCCCACCATAAGAAAAGGATAGCTAATTCTTTAATACACAACAATGGACAGTTTAGTGTCTTTTTCAAGTAAAGATTTCCTCTCCTAAAATTTTAGAAGTCTCAGACCAGTCTTCTGGGACCTGCCAACAGGCTCAGACATAGAAATATGCTTGTCTGAATGCAAGTGAATTAATAAAAAGATGAACGATTTTGATAATCTGATCTGTATTCCCACAGACATATCAGTGAATCATAAATGCTAAAGTTATGTGTCTGTTGTAAGTGATGTTGACTTTTTGCATGTTTATTTCCTAGATCATTTTGGTTTATAAAAAAATGATATATAATATAATCTATAATAAAAAAATAAATTAATTAAAAAAAGACCCTTTCATATAGCACAATGTTATTTGTTTATTTTAACACCTTGATAGCTAGAAACATCTTCGAAAGCAGACCGTTGGCGACATTTCGAGCATCCAAGGGGTGAAAAAATGTTCACTTTCACCAAAGGTATTACATAAAAACATCCTGCAGCCAAGGCCTTTAAAATAATATCAGAGATAAAATTGCTACCTAGGAAAACAAAGAACACAGATGAATTCTTTGTTAAGGAATGGGATTGTATTACATTGCCCCAGCAGTGATGCAGGGCATGGAACACTATTCAGTCAGCATCTGAATTACCTGCGAATGAATTCTCTGGGGAATGGACCATTTCCTGAAGCTAGTTATTTGATCAGTGGCTATTATGTGAAAATACCTGACACACGTCTATACATTCTTCCTAGGCCCAGAAACTCAGAGCAGAACAGTACCCTCTATAGCAATCTGCCTAATTTTCCCAAGCATCAAGGGTATGTAAAAGTGACAAGAATGGATTAACCCATTGAGGAACATAAGTGTATGTGCAAAGCATTGAGTAGAGATTCATTAACCAGCTTTCTCTTTTCTGAGGGTTTAAAATCCCATCAAATAAATAAAAAAATAAAACTATACGCCTTTGGAACAGACAGATCAGGCATGCTGCTACTTGCTGGAGCGCTGTAACGACTGCAGGCAAGTTGCAACATGCTACAACAGGCAGACTGTGTGTGTGGTGAAAATCATTACTACGGCCCTGCTGTGCTTTGTACAAAAATTGTGCTGACATCACCACAGTCACCAGTGTAAGCAGAGCTTAATGTGGCACAATACAAGATTCCATAAACAGCAGTGATAGAAAAAAGAAAACTGGAGGAAGAAAGGAACTGTCCATGATCCAAAGCATACTACCTCACCTGTGAAACATGGTGGAGGTGGTGGGCATGTACATCTGCCACGAAAATGGCTCACTTGTCTTTATTGATCATATAACTACTGATGGTAGCAGCAAGATGAATTTTGAAGTGTACAGAAACATCTTATATGCTCAGATCCAACTAAATGCCTCAAAAGTAATTGAAAGTCACTTCACCTTGCAGCAGGACAATGACCACAAACACACTGCTAAAGCAACCAAGAAGCTTCTGAGGGACAGAGAGTGGAAAGTTCTTGACTAAAAACAAGACTGACGAAAAAAAAGCACAAAAACAAACAGGAACTGAAGATGGTTGACATACAAGCCTGGCAGAGCATCAATCAGCAGAGAAGACACCCAGCATCTGGTGATGGCTATTGGTCTCAGACTTCAGCCAATCATCAAATACACAGGATTTTCAGCAAATATATATATGTATGTATCTATGAGACAACTTGGTTTAAGATTATTTGTCCATTTACTCTAAAATATTTACATATATATATATATATTGGACTGCAATGTATAGATGTAAATACCGTCAAATTAAAAAACAGACAGTCTGCTTTTTATCTTCTCAATTATCGTTTCATTTTAGAACCTATGTGTTTCAATATAGAGCCAAAACAAAAAATTGTGTGTCACAGTCCAAGTATATATATATATATATATGAACTGCACTGTATTTACACAGTGTTTGCCAGAGGTAATAACCACAATTACACTAAGGGTTAAAGGTGCAATAGACTTAGAGGAACACCAACACCTAAAATAAACTTGGGTTAAACAGATGTAACACCCTAATAACAAACTAAACATTTCCAACTAAATGAATGATTTCATGGTAAACATATTAAAGGCAACAAAATAAACTCTCGTACCTTTGTGTGTCCCCATGATTCTTCCATCCTCTACTGACACGAAGTTACCAGGCTGGGGTTCCAAATACTTCCAATAGAAAAAATAGAGAAAAAGCTGAAAATGATGAAGAACCAAGCTGTATAAAATTGACATATGGTTTCATTTCCATTAGAACTAACCTCAAGAATGAAGTTTTCAAAGTTCCGTTCTCCAATGAAACATATCCCCATGCTCTGAAAGAAACAAAGAGAGTAACATTAACTATATTTCCAGTTGATTACCACTGGTCCATCTGGTGCAAGTACCACTGATGCTGCCCTGCCAGGGTGGTCAGACACAACATTATCAAAGGGGCAGGCAACCCTTGGCTCTCCAGCTATTATAGACTACATTTCCCATCATCCCCAAGCAACCAATGGCTGTAGTTTATAACAGCTGGAGAGGTAATGGTTGCCTACTCCTGCCATAGTGTGTTCAGAGACTGGTCCAAAAACTAACAAAGCATAGTGTTGTAGCATGTGGATGCAAGTGGCCAAGAATCATGCAGGGACCCACGACATTCTAGATCATAGGTGACAAGCTGGGTGCATTCAACTGTACACGGACAAGCATCCATGTAGACCTCTTCTGGAGTTCATACCAAGATGACCGGAGGCATTTCTGAGGACCAAAGGAGTTTCTATCTCAGTTTAGCCAATGTAATGGCCACTCAGTGTATAAAATACATTTTAATGTTTAAGGCCTGGAAAAGTGCCATTTACCCTTTGAGTAACAGAGGGATAAGCATCTCACTGAACAACAATGCATCTCATTCTTACAGTGCAATGCATTACACACAAAATGTTCATCATTTAACATTTCCATATGATCAAAGTAATGAAAAAATTAAACACAGCCAAAATAGAATGGAACTCATCAGAAGATAACTGGTCCATCTATCTTGCTGTCACCATCAACAATTCAAACCCATAGCCATAATGGATACACAGGATAACTTTTATATATAAAATAAGTTTTATTTAGAGGAATTATATTAATGGGGATTTTGATTTGTTCCGTATAGCGCAGTTGGTTTGCTCTGGAATAGATCACTGCCTCATAACTCTGAGTGTCAGGTGGGTGCCCAACGCATTGCTTTACAATGCTTTGGACACCCCCTGGCACTCAAAGGGCATCAAACATGAAACCAGCTTGAATTTATTTATTTATTTATTTTTACCTAATTAACTAGCACACGTACTAGAAGGTCAGTAAGATCTAATCCCCTACCTGCCAGTACTGCACAGTTCAATAATACATGTCTGTTAAATATTTTTAACGACTATCAATAAATAGATCCATATTTTTGAATACTCAATGGTCTATAATTCATGATTGCGTTCAATAAAAAAAAATATTATGTGGCTCTCACACTTAACAGCTTTCTGATCATGTGGCCCACAAATGAAAAATCCCTGGGTTAAGCCACTGACCAGGAGCAGAGGGGTCTACAACCAATGGGAGACAGACAGAGCAAAGCAACATAGCATTCAAAAGGGTCTAGCAATTCAAAAAGCTACCCACAGCAAAGGCACAGTCCTGCCACTAATCAGACTGTACTGATTACCTCACATATTATGGTGTACTTGTAGACCTCAAAATATATAACCTTAAAGGAGCAGTAAACTTTTTTTATGGAAAAAAATATATATTGTAGGGATTTTCCTAATGAGTAAATCAAGGGTACTCCCACTGCCACTGCTGTTAGATTCTAATGGAGAGGAAAGGCAGAAAAGTCAGAGACATACAGTTCACCCTAGAATGTGATAGAAACTGTCTGTCACTTCCTGTCAGAACTATCAGGAAGTAAACACAGTAAACTCACATCCTGATTATTTAAACTTCCATAATTTTTTAATAAAACATCTGACAGCGATGGGAGTGACCTTGTTTAATTCAGCAGGAAATGTTCTGTAACGTGTTTTCATAAAAAAAAAAAAAGTTTACTGCTCCTTTAAAAAGAAAGGTTGAGAAATTCTAAGAAAACAACTGAACCATGGGAGAGGAATAAAAATGTCCTAAATTCCCAATGATTTAACCCTTTCAGTGTCAGTGGCTTGAGGAATACTTTGTACCCTGAGGGCTGAACACATTTTTAGAATGTTTTGCTATGCACTTATTTGGGTATAATTTCCATAATTAACATTCTAATTATAAATGGAAAACTTTTTTTCCGAGAACAAATTCAGCCTTTTCATAGTGACTCACATGAAAGGAGTTTTGAATTGTGCTACAAGTCACAATGTCAGAATCATGTGATGGGTACACACTCAGGTCTTGTGAAAAAGTGTAGTTTATTTGTCAACATTTTGGCCCCCTGTAGGTCTTCATAAAGGCCCTCCAGGGGGCCGAAACGCTGACAAATAAGCTACACTTTTTTTTTTCCACAAGACCCGAGTGCGCACTCATTATATGGTCCTGATAATCATCAATGTAATATAACAAAAAAAGTGCTTTTGTTACATTTTTTCAGCATATTTTATATATTTTTTTAATAATAAATTATAGGGTATGATTAAAATAATGGTATGTTTAGAAAGCCCATCTTTTGCCAAGAAAAACAGTATATAATATATGAGTCAATGACACATATATACATGTTTCAATACTTTCTTGTTCTAGAAAAAAGAAAGCATTGAATCGTTTTGTTTAACCGCTTAAGGACTGAATGTTTGGAACATTTTTTGTCTTTCTGGACAATGGCTGTTTTAACACTTCTACTGTGTTTGTGTTTGGCTGTAATTTTCTTTTAATGTACCCACATATATTATATACTGTTTTTCTTGCCATAAGATGGGCTTTCCAAAGATACCATAATTTTCATCATATCATATAATTTACTATAAAAAAATTATAAAATGATGAAAAATGTAACAAAAGCACTTTTTTTTTTCGCTTTTACACTAAAAATCTTTTACACATCTACAAACGCTAAAAAAAAAAAAAAAAAAAAAAAAAAAAAAGATATAGTTTGTAATATTTTGTCTTGAGTTTAGAAATACCCAAAGTTTACATGTTTTTGTAATGTTTTTGCCAAGTTATATGGCAATAACTAAAAGTAGCAAAAATGTAGGTGTTCTAAAACCTTTGACTGGTAGTGTGTGTATAATCTCATACACACACACTGTACTGTGCAAAAGTCTTAGGCAGGTGTGGAAAAAAATGCTGTAAAGTAAAAATGCTTTAAAAATAGACATGTTAATACTTTATTTTTTATCAATTAAAATGATAGTGAGTGAACAGAAGAAAAAGAATAAATCAACTCAATATCTGATGTGACCACCCTTTGCCTTCAAAACTGCATCACTTCTTCTAGGTACACTTGCAAAAGTCAGGGATTTTGTAAGCAAATGGTCAGGTGTATGATTAAACAATTATACAAAACAGGTGCTAATGATCATCAATTTAATGTGTAGGATGAAACACAACAAACAGTTTTGTAGGAGGAATAAAACTGGGCGAGGAACAGCCAAACTCAGCTAACAAGGTGAGTTTGCTGAAGACAGTTAAATGTCAAAAGTCCTACACCATGGCAAGACTGAGCACAACAGCAAGACACAAGATAAGCTATACTGCATCTGCAAGGTCTCTCCAAGGCAGAAATTTCATGGCAGACAGGGGTTTCCAGATGTGTTGTTCAAGCTCTTTTGAAGAAGCACAAAGAAACAGGCAACACTGAGGACCATAGACGCAGTGGTTGGCCAAGGAAACTTAGTGCAACAGATGTAAGACACATCATGCTTACATCCCTTCGCAATTGGAAAATGTCCATCAATGCCATCAGCTCAGAATTGGCAGAAAACAGTGGGACCCTGGTACACCCATCTACTGTCCAGAGAAGTCTGGTCAGAAGTGGCCTTCATGGTGGACTTGCGGGCTAAAAAGTCATACCTCCAACATGGAAAAAAGGCCAAGCGACAGTTATGCACAAAAAAACAAGAATTGGGCGCAGAAAAATGTCAGCAGGTGCTCTGGACTGAGGACTCAAAATCCTATATAATAAAACACTAGCGATGTTTGTCAGAAGTCGCCATGCGCAGTAGAGACTGCATGTGTTCGGGCAGTCTCTACTGTGCAAGACTGCATCGCATGGACCAGTGAGGTAGTGGCCACTTAACTCTTTGAGTGCCAGAGGGGTAAGCAACGCATTGCAAAGCAATGTGTTGCGTACCCCTCTGGCACTAAAAGGGTTAACATTACCTGGATCTTGGCCCGTGTACACATGCTTTTACAGTAGTTTTAAATATTTGGCTGTAGCAGAAGGCAGTTTGTTCATCGAGGGGCTGGAAAGTGGTACAAGAATGAGTGTCTGCAGGCAACAGTAAATCATGGTGGAGGCTCCTTGCAAGTCTGGGGCTGCATTTCTGGAAATGGAGTTGGAGATTTGGCCAGAATTAATGGTATCCTCAATGATGAGAAGTACAAGCAGATATTTATCCATCATCCAGTACCACCAGGGAGGCATCCGATTGGCCTAAAGTTTATTTTGCAGCGTGACAATGACATCAAACATACAGCTAAAGTCATTTTCAGCATAAAGAAGAACAAGGAATCCTGGAAGTGATGGTATGGCCCCTACAGAGCCCTGATCTCAACATCATTGAGTCTGTCTGGGATTACATGAAGAGAGAGAGAAGCAACAAAGGCTGCCTAAATCCACTGTGGTTAGTTCTCCAAGATGAAGAAGAATTGAAGCTGTTTGAAGGCAAAGGGTGGTCACACCAAATATTGATTTATATTTTTATTCTGTTCATTCCCTTTGAGTGTATGTTGGTTTTTACAGATTCGTTAAAAAAAAAAAAAAAAAAAAAAAAAAAAAGCTGATAAACATGCATGTTCAACCTACACACCTGTACAGACTCCTAGTTAACAGGAGAGAAAAACGCACATTCTGTTGGTTATATGGTAAAACAAGCCTAAAACAGCTCAATAACTAAAAAAAAAAAAAAAATGAATGTGTTTCCAGAAAGTAGACTAGCATACATATCAGAAAATGGTTGAAGTTTCTTCCTACACAAAATGATGAAGGATATTATTAAAAAGAGGGCATTTCGAAAATTTACACCACACTCACAATTTTCTGTGCAATATTTATAGCAAGTTTAGCATAAACAACCAAAAATGAAATATTAATGCCACATACGCCCTGAATATACCAATTCACAATATGCACATGTTCACAAATATATGTCCTTCTCAGAGACCCCAAATTGGCAATAAAAGTTAACAGAATTTTGACAGTTTTTTTGGCAATGATTAAAATGCAACAAACAGAGAGTTTGCGGGTTTAAATTGCCCAATAGAAGGACGTTAACCTGATAAAAACATACATTTCCCCAAAGTAGGTATTTAAATGCATCAAATGTGGGGTCAGATGGCTTTCTACCCATAGCCTGGTATACACAAATGTTGTCAGAAGATGGCAATAAAGAAAATATAATTGTATTTTTTCTTCAGTATCCACGTATTCAAAAGGTACTTCAAAGGGAATTTCCTAATGCATTCATTAGAGACTACTCTTCTGATACCAAATGACCCTCCACTGGTAGTAGGGGGTTCCAGAAGCACAAATCTATGCTAACTACAATCTCTAATTTTTATTACCTTTTTTCAAATATGACTTGCTCATACTAAAATGGTTATAACTATACAAATGAAAAAAGGGTAGAAAAAGCAGAATATTTTGGAAAACCACCAACCAGCCACAACAAATGAGGGGTCATGGGCATTCCTACCCCAGACTAGTATGTACTACTATATCCAGAAAGTGTGTGTGTGAGTGTGTTTGTGTGTGTTTCTGAGACTATCAGTGGCTAGTGAAACAAGGCTGGAGTGTCAGAAAGTGTATTTATTGTTATGTGACAACCAATGGAACACAGCTGGAGGAAGCAGACAATGTATTTCTGTATGAGTGCCAGAGAGGTGAACAAAGCAAAGAAATACACTGGACACCCCTCTAGCACACGTATTTTTTTTTTTTTTTTTTTTAAACCTAGTTGGGGGGCCATTAGTCCCCTCTTTACATCCCCATCTTAAGCACTGATTGCCTACACAAATAATTGTTCTATACCGAGACCGAAAGTCACCTATTTCCTTCCTTCCATCACTCAAGCCAGTAACTCAGGAAGTTCCAACTTCAGTGGAAGGACCAGGGGAGCTATCATATCACTGTTGTCAGATATGGTGTGTGTGGGCCTTCCCAGCACTCCCACTCATCCCGGATGTTCGGAGAATGTTCACTTGTGGAGGGAGGTAAGGAGACAATCAATACCAGGGTGCTTCAGGAAGGTCCTGATGTGCTCCACTTCCAATCAGGTCTGAATGATTGGTGGAACTTTCACTACAATAACATGGCGCCACAAATGATTACTACATTAGACATATGCAGACACACTTTTATTTTCAAGTATAATTACTGTTTTAATGAAAAATATAACCTTTTATGGAGACAAGCACCAGGGAAAACGCAGACCTCTTGCAGAGCCGGCATCTCTGCGTTTGCGCTGTCTGTCTTCTTTAACTCCATTACTAGCAAGTTGAATGCCACTGTGTCGAAAGGCACCAGAAGGGACTGACAGCACAGGTGCAGCAAGCACCTACTGCAAAATCCCAGCCAGTGCCTGCATACATGAAAGGTTAAATTTTTCGTAAAAGGCGCAATTATACTTGAAAATAAAAATAAGTGTGTGCATATCGATAATGTAATAATCATTTTTCGGAGCTATGTTATTGCAGTGAAAGTTACGCTTTAAATTAAAAGTTGAGGAAGAAGGGTTTAAAAATTCCCCTCAAAGCACACAGCCTTGGCACTGTAAGGCTGTAATAGGGCTTTGACCCACTGAATGATAGAGTAGTATCCAATGCATTAGATACCTGTTTCATTAGTCTAAAAAGTGTGCCTGGTTTGAGGCAGGCACACTTTATAGACCATTCTCATGAAGATTCTTTTTGTATGCCATGCTATTTCAGCTCTGCAGATGAGCCGTCCGGTCCTGGGACCAGAATACAAGTCTGTCAAGCTAGAGCACGGATGTGACTAAAAGGGGCGGGAGGGGGAAACTTTAGAAAGATCTTACAGGAAAACTATACAAGTTATATCAACAAGACGTAGATCCTTTGCTTTCTTTTTTAATAAGTATAATTTTAAACCTTCTTGAAACAAAGTATTACTATCACTTTAAAGTTAGAACAATAATATAAATTTTAGATAAAACTTTTTGTATGCTGAAAAAACAAACATAAAACCAAAAGATGCATCAAATGTTTCTGGCATAACAAGTGCCACTGCATCTTAGTGCTAAAATGTACCTCTCAAAAGTTACTGTGGGGAGCAAATGTGGTTATTTATCAAGCAGCCAAGCTGTTCTGACAATATTCTTGTGGAAGAGTCCATTTTATTAAGGCTTTGTAGGCCATACACACAAAACAGATATAGGCCAAACCAACTGACCCACATGGGAGAAAAAGCTTGAAGTCTCAAACACACTGTGAAGAAATGCACTGGAGACCTCTCAAGAATCCATGGGTTGAAACCCCCTTTTAATTCAATTAGATTAGATCATCTAGATAAATGTCCCCATTGTTTTTTCCAGTTCATAATATCTATACAAAAAGAATATGCACCTGCCTCTTTTTTCTTCAGTACATGGTGAAATCCAGCTTCTGCTGCTATCTTTTTAACAAAATCCTTTGTTAGATCTCCAAGAGGAAATATGGTTTTCCTTAAGGCATTCTGGGAAATCTGGCTAAGGAAGAAAGTCTGGTCTTTAAACCGGTCAGCTGCTTGTAAAAGCTTAACATCTGTAAAACAATGCAAGCATAAGATTATTAGAACTAAAGATTTATATATGCTTTCATACATACCTATTTTGCTATAAAAAGAAGGGGAGTTCATTTGTTACAAATATTTACAGCTGATCTTTGGATTCATCCTACTTGAAAGCAGACGAATGTCACATAAATCAGTACTCACAAATTATGCTTCTATCTTTTTCTTCCTTTTTGCATCAGTGTTATAGGTTCCCTGTGGTGCAGTGAGTTGGGCCAAGAATTATTCCATTATTGTTTTTAATAATCACATGGCTGTTCGCATTTACATTTTGACTTCTACAGACTGCAAAGCATTACCAGGCTAAATTGTCCATCTAAACTTAATGGAAAACTACCACGAATATATAAAAGGTGTCCTTATTACCTGTATGCAAGAAACGAAACATCACACAGACTCCTTAAGTTTTCTGGGGGTCTCCATGTGCCAGATGGAACCATGCGGAAATCAAAAGCAGCAACTACCTCCCTTGCTTTTTTGACAGGCTCTCTGGCACCACATCTGCATGATGGCTCACAGCAGACGTTAGTGTAATCTATCAATCTTTATGGCCCTGCTCCTGGAAGCAGCTGAAAATCCAGAAGTACAGTGTTTTTTCTCTCTCACTTTAGATAGGAAAGGAGGTCTTTCATGTAGCCTCTTACATTCCCAGAAAACCAGTGGCTGTGGGGTACTAGTGAGGGTCTCTACCTAAAGCACACAGACCACCACAAACATTTAGGAGGTTGCATGAGGTTTAATTTGTATGTATCTTTTCTTTTTTTTTTTTTCCTTTTTTTAAACTATTGCCATACATATACACAGCCTTGTATACAAGTAATAAGGGCATCTATTGGTGGCAGTGTCCGTTTTAAAGCATTCAGTTTCTTTGAACAACTTGCCCTTAATGAAAGATCTCACAGACCACAGCAGAAGTGTGCACAATTGTTTTGAAATTGTTAGTACGACCTTCCAAGTAGCCACATGTTGACATAAGACTTGTATGTTATTGTGAACCCCTTTAGGACCTGTACTATTTTTGCCTTAAGAACAAAGTCAAACTCACGTTACCTATTATGAGCTTGTTAAAGGGATAGTATTACTTCAAAATTACTACCCCTCATATTGTAGCCCTTAATAAACTGAGTTAAATGACACCAGCGGCATCTCCCAAACCTTTATGGTTTAAGAGATAGCCGCTTTCAAAGTTTCCTCTCCTCTTGCTGTCAGCGTTCTGCTGCCAGCAGGGGAATCCGGTCCCGGGACAGGAGGACGCTCTTAAACAGAGCCGATATCTCGTTATGGAAGGAAAAATGATTAATTGAAACAGTCTTCTACATGTGCTTGGTTACCAAGCACACGCAGAAGACTGTTTCAATTAATAATTTTTCCTTCCATAATGAGATATCGGCTCTGTTTAAGAGCGTCCTCCTGTCCCGGGACCGGATTCCCCTGCTGGCAGTAGAACGCTGACAGCAAGGGAGGGGAAACTTTGAAAGCGGCTATCTCTTAAACCTTAAAGGTTTGGGAGATGCCGCTGGTGTCATTTAACTCAGTTTATTAAGGGCTACAATATGAGGGGTAGTAATTTTGAAGTAATACTATCCCTTTAAATTAAGTTTCACTGGTCTATTGTTTAGGGTACCCATGCACACTTTATCCTTGCTCAGACCCTGCACAGAAGACACTCAGCTCAAGGGCAAATCAACAGGTCAGGTTTTCCAGATATCTCCAATTAAGCACAGACAGCTCAATCACAAACTGTGCCACTAATTACTCACCTATGACTAAAGTGGGGGACTTTCCTTTGTCATTATACAGAGCTTGCTGTTGCATGTCACTATGAAGGGAAGTGTGAAACTGCTCCCACAGAGAGCTGGGAGGGATGTGGGAGAAGACGTTAAGAACTGAAGTCCAGAAGAGCTATGCCGACGTGATCGTGTGCAGCAGAATGCGAAGTGCCCTGTTCCTTTCTTTAATTTCCTACTCTGTGTCCTTTGTTATTAAGTGGAAAATGCATAAGTATTGATTTGACTTTCTTTTACATGTTTCATAGAGTAAATGCATCCTTTCAGTATAAACTATATTCTCTTGCGTTCAATGGGGGATTTGAGAACTGTGGGATAAAGGTTCCTCTTTTAGTTGGCAGGGCACGTAAAATACATAAACCAAATGAAAACTCCTCATAATTCTCTCTGTGTCTTGCTTTACCACTAATCCTCAGCCAAAAAAATAGTTTTTAAATGTCCATCATAGAAGATACAAAGATAGTCTTCAATATATATATATATATATATATATTTATTTATTTATTTTTTTTTTCCCCAGGGAATAACCATAGGCAACATGTTTTCATTGCCTCCTAGTAAATAACCTTTATTGGATGGTTCAACCTAGCCCCCTGTCTTCCATGCCAATTAACTGGTTAAGAATGGGGAGCACTGGCTGTGTTACAGTTCACACCTCAATTTGAGGCAGACTGCCAGTGTTGGAGCAGACATACAAGCAAGGAAAAAATCCACAGGTCTCATTGAGAAATCAGTATGGGGAGGAGATGTTGAGGAGAGCAGCCTTTTTACGGCATGCAAGGGGAGTTGTAACCACATTGTCTAAAGCCCTGATCACTCTGCAGACCCATTTGTTGTGACATGGACATGGCAGTCTGATTCTTTACCTGTGAGAGATAGGATTCAGTGTAGCAAAAAACTCACAAGAGTGGTATAAAGGTGATACCTTTTAATGGCTATCTGAGGACATAACAAGTGCAAGCTTTCAGGACACTAAGGTCCTTTCTTCAGGCATGGGTTAACAAACAAAGCTAGAATAACACTGCATATATATATATATTTACAGAGTATGACATACATTTGAACCAAATATGTGAGTCCACAGTGGTGGTCAATTAACTTAGTATTAACACACAGTCTGCAAAGATATGAACTGATATGCACAGGTTTAGGTTAAAGTCCTGGGAACAAGGAAATGTTCATTAACACAGAGGTGTGAAAAGCCTGTTAGTCTGTGACTTGAACAGATCTCGCTCTATAAAATCAAATACCAAAGTGTTCTATTATAATGAGACATGAAGCCCATCCCAAGGTTTAGTCCTGTTTTTAATGTGTCAAATAAATCCATTAATTTAAATTCCCACATTTTTCTTTCCCTTTTTGTTCTAAAGTCTCCTTTGAGTATGAGGACTTTCATATTTTGTAGACTTTGATTTGGACCACAAAAATAATGACCAACTGGTGTGTCAACCTTTTTTCTGTTTATTCTGTGGCGATGAAGGTTCATTCTTTTCCTCAGTGTCTGTCCTGTTTCCCCAATGTAGAAACCTCCTGTGGGGCATTGTGCACAAGTTATGTACTACATCTGAAGAGGAGCAAGTGAACGAACCATTAATTTCATAGTGTTGCTGTGTATTTGGTATTTTTATCTTTGTTGTGCATTGAATGTGTGGACAGGTCTCACATCTTTTTACTCCACAACAGAATGTTCCATTCTTTGTGATTTCTGGCAAATGGCTCTTGACAATATTTGTCTTTAAATTTGTGGGTTGTCTGTATGATATAAGTGGTGGATCTGGAAAGATTACTTTTAATCTGTCATTTTTATGGAGGGTAGGTTGTAAAACTTTTGCAATCCTTCTCAGGGCTTCCAGTTGGGGATTGTATGTGACCACAAGCGGTACCCTGTTATTCTCTGCCCATGGTCTGTATTCAAGGAGTGTTTCGCTGGCTCTGTGTATCTGATTGTCTATTATTCTTGGGTGGTATCCCTGATTCCTGAATCCCTTCCTTAGTGAATGGAGATGCTGGTTCCTGTCTGTATTGTCTGCACAGATACGGTTGTATCTTATAGCTTGGCTATAGATGATGGCATGCTTGGTATGTTTGGGGTGAAAACTGTCATATCTAAGGTGTGATGGTCTGTCTGTGGGTTTGTGATACAGGGATGTCTGTATGTTTTGGTCCTTGATGTAGATCATGGTGTCAAGAAAATGTATGTGTTCCACAGAGTAGTTCAGAGTGAGGTTAATGGTTGGAATTGGTTAAATCCGGCATGGAATTGTGTAAGGTCCTGTTCACAGGCAGTCCAGATTAACAGGATGTCATCTATGTAGCAGAAGTATGCTAGTGGCTTAGTGCTACAACTGGATAGAAAATCTTGTTCAAGTTTCGTCATGAACAAGTTAGCATACTGAGGTGCCATCTTTGTTCCTATTGCTGTTCCCATTTTTTGTGTGTGAGTATGAGCTTTGTAAGTCCCAGAACAGTCCCAGAATAGGTTTTGGTGGTCCAAAAATTCATTGCATGCTGCTAGGCCATCTTGATGTGGAATATTTGTATATGAGGATTCAACGTCCGTAGTAGCCAAAATTGTCCCCCCCAGGTACTGGACCTATAGTAGCCAATTTGTTCAGTAGGTCTGTGGTGTCCTGGAGGTAGCTGGCTGTGTTTCTTACCAAGGGCTTTAGGATATTTTCCACCCAGCCAGATATATTTTCAGTTAGTGTCCCTACACCTCAGAGATGTTGGCAAGGAGCTGCAACATATCAACAGTAGGAGCTCCCTGAAGGACAGCCACAGTCAGCTGTTAAGTCCAAACTGCAATGGCCCTGTTCAACCAAGCAGTGGCGAACGCCAGGCGCAATGAAGTACCAGCCATAGCAAAGATGGTCTTCAGGGATGGCTCAAGCTTCCTGTCAGTCCGATCTTTGAGGACAGATGCGTCTGCCACAGGCAAAGCAGTGGACTTAGAAAGTCTAGAGACTGGAGTGTCCAACATGGGTGGATGAGCCTAATGAGCTAACGCCGCTTCAGAAAAAGGGTACAACTTAGCAAACTTCTTAGATACAGAAGGCTTCTTGTCAAGAGCTTTCTACTCTTCAGACACAAGGCGGTCAAGAGTGGGGTTAGGTGGAAAACAGGTAGACTGCTTCTAAGGCTCCTGAAACACATTAGAGGAGTCCTTGGGAGCCTCTGGAACCAAGGGGATGTTTAGTGTGTTTAACACTGCTCTGATCAGACCCTCAGCTGAGGGATCAGGATCAGCTTCAAAGGGGTCCCCAAAAAATTGGGTAGAGACCACCGCAGAACATTCCCCCTCATCAAAATCCACCAACAGTTCCTCCTCAGAGGAGTCAGATACATCAGGTACGCCCTGAGGTTTTGGTAGGGAAGACCTGATAGGAGTAGGGGGCTGCCAAGACTGGAAGACCCCCTGCAATTGGGATGGAAGGAGTTGTAAGGTAGACTTTAGTAGTGGCCTTAAACTCTTGCATCCACAGTGGCTCTACTGCATGGCTGGAGGTCCCTGGGGGAGACACAGGGGCAGCACCGCATGCTGGGTATAAAGGAGTATTCTCTAAGTAACCCTGATTGACATGAGGAGCAGTACACAATGGAGGACACAGACACCCCAGTATCCTTAGTCTTAGGTATAGCACCAAGTTCCAACGGAGTTGACATCCTCACAGTGTCAAAACGTCCAAAGTATAAGGAAACAACCAAATACAGTGTGTAAGATTAAAATTTCACCCCAGAAATCGCTAATTTGCACTTACCTGGCAGACGAAGGGTTAATCTGCTGAGGAGAGAAGGAGAGTCCAAGCCCTGCGTAGGATACTCGTGAAGGGAAAGCAGAAAATGGCTGCCACAACAGAAGCCAATCAGAAACAAGCGTGTGAAGCAAGCGCTCATGGGAAATGTAGTTTTCCCTAAAAAAAAAGGGACCCAACAGCGCCCGAAGCCCCCTGAGCCACCCAAAACACACAGAACATTGACCGGATGATAAACCAAGGGCAGACAACCAAAATGAGCCATCACTGAAGTTACTACATTGAGCAGTTGCAGAGATATGTCCCAAACTGTATAGTCCCATAGAGGAGCATGGCATCTATGTGGTAAAGTGCGCCTGAACTCAAATTTGTAAATTTTTACAGTGATGTAAAAAAAAAAAAAAAAAAAAAAGTTGTAAAAAGCATCACAAAACATTTCAAAAGCAAATAAACACTATACCTTGAAGGGAAAAGCCCTAAAACCCCCCTAAAAGATGCCAAATCAGCAGACAACTCTGCTCCAAACCCAACAGACATACAGATAAACCCAATGAGTGCAGGAGTATGTTTTAGGAACTCCAAAGGAGACCCGTGTGCAGAGGGGAAGCGTGGGACAAGTGGACCTCAGCACTCAAAGGGCTGCTCACCTTTTTAGCAGGTCTTCAGTCTTCAGATTACCTTTGATAAAGAAGAAGCCTCAGTGGGCAACTCCTAGGGAAAGAACTTGCTAAACAAGATTTTCCCCACAGGGTTAAGTCGTCCACCATAGCACCTGGAAACTGAGCTATCTACTAGGGAATGTCAGTAATGGTAATCCGCCAAATGGTGGTAAATCCATATCTAACAAAAAACAAAAAAATAAGCTAAAACTATAGCAGAACTGTTCTCTTGCCTTATATCTTCATTAAGGAACAAATCTTACTGGAAGGGGATTGGCTAGATGCAGCTATGGAAAGGAGGTAGGCTCCACCCAGCATTATCTTCAAAAATTGTTCGCCTACCCAAAGTTACCAGTAACCTATATTGGATGACAGAGAAAACAGTATATACGTGTGTACATTAAATAAGTAAGAGGGAAATTACAGCTAAACACAAACACAGCAGAAGTGTTAAAACAGCCATTGTCAGAAGGACAAAGGCTGTTTTAACACTTCTACTGTCTATATTTTTAGCTGTAATTATCATCTTACTCATTTAACCCCTTAAGGACTACATGACATACTATGACAGTCACATACTTTTTACTTACAGCGCTCCACCGGGAGTGCTGTAAGTAAAAATAGGGCCTAAAATTGACCGTTCCAAGACTGTAGCAATCTCTTTCAGGCCACAAAGCAGCACGCTGATACATGCAACAGGTCATGTGTACCGGTGCGTCGGCAAGGATCAAAGTGGTCCTTATGGGACGGAAATGTCCCAGGACCTCTGATCCTTAAGGGGTTAATGTACCCACATATATTATATACTGTTTTTCTTGACATAAGATGGGCTTTCTAAAGATACCATTATTTTCAAATTTCCTGTAAGTATTTTTATAAAATATGATGAAACAAATGTAACAAATGCACTTTTTTTTAGCTTTTGCACGAAAAATCTTTTACACCTCTACAAACGCAAAAAAAACCTGCTAAATAGATTAGAATGTCTTGATTTTACAAATACCCAATGTTTACATGTTTTTGTCACATTATATGGCAATAACTAAAAGTAGCAAAAATTGAGGTGTCCTAAAACTTTTGACCGCTAATGTAGAGCCTGCTAAATTCTATAGCAAGTATGTTCCTAGTTGAGCATCTCTGACCAATACTTTGAATATGCATATCATCCTTAGGATAAGTCCCCCTAAGGGCAGGGTAATTCACAAGTGGACCCCTTTCTCACAGTGCTTAAAGAGATCAGCTACACCTCACTGAAGAGGCTCAATAAGTGTGGAAAACTAGCTTATAAAAACTTACCATTACATTATGTGGCAAGTTTGAGACAGGTGGAATTAATATATATATATATATATATATATATATATATATATATATATATATATATATATATATATATATATATATATATATATATATATATATATATAAAAAGAAGACTTTGTGCCTGCCAAAACACACCCAGGGGAGGCAGAAAGGAGGAGTTACTGCTCTCATTGGGTGATTCAATCATGCAGGGAGTTGGCCCGCCCCCACTATGCAGCCCGCTCACCACTATCAAAGTCAGAAAAAAACAAAATGGATGCCATTTGCTCCAACACCACAGACAAACACACATGCCCCACTCACACACACAGCACCACAAACACACATGCCCCACTCGCACACACAGCACCAAACACACACAAAGCCAGAAAGAAATATGGCTGACACACACAGTCACTCACCTACTCCCAGTTGCCTCAGCAGGACCTGTAGTACAGCACCAGGAGAACAAAATGGCACTCAAAGGGTTAAGGTAGGCCCTCATTGCTGAATTATTTCTTGACTGTCATCATTTCCTATGCAAGACACAGGACACACAGCCATCAGATTCACATTTAACCCACTGACCGCCACAGGGTTGTGTATCAAGTTTTACCCCTCAGGGAGTGTGTTCAAACCCCTCACACTGTAAACTTGCATTTCCCTCCCACTTCTCCTCCTTCCCCAGCCTATTACTAACACTTTTCCACATTTCTCTTAAGCCCCACCCACTTTTAACCCTAATTCCCCATTGCTCTCCACATCAGCACCACAGAAGTGCCCTGCAGGGACTCCAAGTCAAAGTTCCCAGGTATGAATACACGTCCCACTGCTATTTAACTCTGACATGCCTCTCTATACCTTAACCCTTTGAGTGCCAGAGGGGTGCACAACTCATGCGCGCATGTGTTTCTGCGGATATATGTTGCATATGTGTGTGTACATCTCTGTTACATATGTGTGTCCATGTGTGCATCTCCGGTGAGTGTGTGCATGTCTTTTGCATGTCTCTGCCGCTCACTGTGTGTATGTGTCTGCCTGTGTGTTGCATATGTCTCTGTTCATCAGTGTGTCTACATTTCACACACGTGCGCCAAACGGTCATAACATGACGGGCAACACGGTCCCACATTGCTAGAGTATATATTATATATATATATGTATGTATTTATATATAAATATATGAGAGAAAACCTGCTTCCCCTGCCACACTCACCCAGGGGCGACTGTAAGGAAGAGTTAGCTCACCCCCCAACATCAGTCTTAACCCTTTGAGTGCCGGAGGGGTACGCATACATTGCAAAGCAATGCATTGCGTACCTCTCTGGCACTCAAAGGTTAACCCTCTCCTCCACAACTCACCTACTCCTCTACATCACTTCTCTCGACTTACAACTCCTACAGTAAACAACTCAAGGCACAATAATATAACCCACCAACCAGCAGCTCCCATTTTGCTGAGGAGCCACACATTAATCACTTCTTTCAAAGAGCATAAAAACTTATGTTTCCACCCCCTGTCCCATAATGCACTGGGACATTCAGAGGCAGATTGGAATCAGGTGAGTGGAGTCAGCTGGGGAATAGGTTAGAACAGGGCTTATAATTTTAAGTCCTTTGCTACTAGCCAGACCTGAAAAGTTACTCGCCACTGCAAGCCAAAATATACCCACCAGTGCTGAATTTCTACACGCCAGGGCTGAATTTTCACTCGCCATTGGCTACTTCAGTTTCCATGGTAAGAACTGGGGCTGATGGACTCACTTTGTTTCAATTTAACTCTTTGAGTGCTGTTGCAATGCCTTGGATACCTCTCTGGCACTCAGAGGGTTAAGCCCATTAACCCTTGGAGTATCAGAGATGATATGCAGCACATTCAGGGCCTTATTCATCAAGCTGGAGAGCTGCAATTAAAACCTTTTTTTACAACTCTTATCAGCATATCTACATCACCACTGCGTCTGTCACACACTGTCTACATATGTGACATACGTCCATGTATGTGTGTGTCTCTCTGTATGTATGCGTTTCACAGTGTGTGACACACTCTGTCTCTAAGTGCGTGTCTGTAACACTGCATATGTCTGTTTACAATGTCTCTCAGTGTAAATAATATGACGGGCAACGTCGTCCCACATTGCTAGTACATTATAAAATACACTGCTCAAAAAAATAAAGGGAACACTAAGATTACACATCCCACTGCTCCAAAAAATAAAGGGAACACTAAGATTACACATCCTAGATCTGAATGAATGAACTGATAACAAAATCACACAAAAATTCTCAATGGAAATCAAATTTATCAACCCATGGAGGTCTTGATATGGAGTCACACTCGAAAACCACACTACAGGCTGATCCAACTTTGATGTAATGTCCTTAAAACAAGTCAAAATTAGGCTCAGTAGTGTGTGTGGCCTCCACATGCCCGTATGACCTCCCTACAATGCCTGGGCATGCTCCTGATGAGGTTGCGGATGGTCTCCTCAGGGATGTCCTCCCAGACCTGGACTAAAGCATCCGCCAACTCCTGGACAGTCTGTGGTGCAACGTGGCGTTGGTGGATGGAGTGAGACATGATGTCACAGATGTGCTCAATCGGATTCAGGTCTGGAGAACGGGCGGGCCAGTCCATAGCATCAATGCCTTCCTCTTGCAGGAACTGCTGACACACTCCAGCCACATGAGGTCTAGCATTGTCTTGCATTAGGAGGAACCCAGGGCCAACCTCACCAGCATATGGTCTCACAAGGGGTCTGAGGATCTCATCTCGGTACCTAATGGCAGTCAGGCTACCTCTGGCAAGCACATGGACGGCTGTGCGGCCCCCCAAAGAAATGCCACCCCACACCATTACTGACCCACCGCCAAACCGGTCATGCTGGAGGATGTTGCAGGCAGCTGAACGTTCTCCACGGCATCTCCAGACTCTGTCACGTCTGTCACATGTGCTCAGTGTGAACCTGCTTTCATCTTTGAAGAGCACAGGGCACCAGTGGCGTATTTGCCAATCTTGGTGTTCTCTGGCAAATGCCAAACGTCCTGCACGGTGTAGGGCTGTAAGCACAACCCCCACTTGTGGACGTCGGGCCCTCATACCACCCTCATGGAGTCTGTTTCTGACCGTTTGAGTGGACACATGAACATTTGTGGCCTGCTGGAGGTCATTTTGCAGGGCTCTGGCAGTGTTCCTCCTTGCACAAAGGTGGAGATAGCGGTCCTGCTGCTGGGTTGTTGCCCTCCTACGGCCTCCTCCATGTCTCCTGATGTACTGGCCTGTCTCCTGGTAGCGCCTCCATGCTCTGGACACTACGCTGAGAGACACAGCAAACCTTCTTGCCACATCTCGCATTGATGTGCCATCCTGGATGAGCTGCACTACCTGAGCCACTTGTGTGGGTTGTACACTCCGTCTCATGCTACCACTAGAGTGAAAGCACCGCCAGCATTCAAAAGTGACCAAAACATCAGCCAGAAAGCATAGGAACTGAGAAGTGGTCTGTGGTCACCACCTGCAGAACCACTCCTTTATTGGGGGTGTCTTGCTAATTGCCTATAATTTCCACCTGTTGTCTGTTCCATTTGCACAACAGCATGTGGAATTGATTGTCAGTCAGTGTTGCTTCCTGAGTGGACAGTGTGATTTCACAGACGTGTGATTGACTTCGAGTTACATTGTGTTGTTTAAGTGTTCCCTTTATTTTTTTTGAGCAATTTATATGCTGTACACAGGGTTCATATTTATGGAATTTGTATGAAGGAAAGCAGACCTGTCTTTGATCTTTGTTTTTAATTTGGGAACTGCACAAATGAAAACGCTCAATGACTGAGGTGGGGATTTTAACCACTTGAGTTCTAGGAAATTATTTGCTGTACATCAGAGACCTCTCTACCATTCAAGGGTTAAAAGTTCTAGTTTAATCAATGGGAATTTGGGGGATATGTATTTATCACCTACTAGTTGAAGAGCCCGTTACACGGGCCACAGTGCCACTGCCAGCCGGTCGCGGGGCATTTATGCGCAGTAGAGACTGCCCGCGTCGTGTCTGAGTGTTCAGCTCTCTATCAGCTGCGGCGCGGGCAGTCTCTACTGCGCATGACTGCAGCACGCGCAGCAGTCTCTACTGAGCATGACTGCGGCGTTACAAACGTTTTAGCTAATTATTATATAGGATGGTGCAGCTGTTTTGTCTCACAATTACTCTACTTTAGATTCCTGAATATGTTCCTTAGACCAAAAAATATTTTAATTTTAATAGTGTCCAAGCCATACAACTTACCGTTTCTAACTTCAAATCTGTTCCTAAAAAGACTTTGCCGACTTCTAATATATTTCTGCTGAAACACCTCTTCATCCTCTAGTGATGTTCTTGCATAGTGCCCGGTGGCAATAGCATCAGCACCTGGAATATACACACACCCCCCACTACTAGTTTACTAGGTATGTAACTGCACAATTCTCACACACAGCCATATGTCAGTAATAAAACTAGAGAAATTCTGCAGCAAAAGACATGCTCCATAGGGGACAATTAAACATTTTCATTGTCTTCATTGGGCTTTTAACTGCCCGAATGCTAGCGAAATCTCTAACGCATTGAAAAACAAAGCAATAGAAAACTAGCATATTAAGGGGTTAAAATCTCAACATTAATCAGTGCTTTTATTGTACCATATGGTGCAGATGATTTACCCTCAAAATGATCCATTTTTTCATTGTGCATATGGCTCTTAGGTATTGCACAAAAAATATGGCTGTACTGAACTTTCAATTTATGGTACACAATGAGTTACCAACACACTTGAGGAAGCTGCACGCTCTTCATCTATTACATGGAAATGATCCTGACAATCAAAGGATTCATTATCAAAGCATTAGCAGATCTGCAGATGTAACCTAATGATCTCCACCTCTACAAGGAATCAGTCATAAAAACCTCTGAGGAATAGATCACTGATTGAGCAGAAAACAGTGAAAAGCCAAAAAGGCAAATATGCATATAACATGAGTGTATGCAGCCACTTTCACTGCCTTATACAGAATCTCGTGTACAGACAAGTTGTATTTCCATGATCTAGCCTTGCACTCCAATGTACTGACTGAGTTAATGCATGGTTCTCTGGATTGGATTATAAATATATGGATTTATAAGGTGATAGAAATGCCATCTTATTGCCTTGGTAATTTTGAAAAATAAACCCCCTTAGGTGTGTGAAATCCAGTGTACACATCTTGGGACATATTCAGGAAACTACCAACATACTACCACCACCACCATAGGGGAGAATTAAAAATTAATATTAAATTTAAATAGGTTATTTACCCTTTGAGTGCCAAGGGGTGAGCAATGCATTGCTCAAACTCTCCAGCACTCAGAGTTAATGCCTTAAATGCCAGCAAAGCCTCCAATACATTGCTTCTTTAGCATTTAAATGGTTAATAGCCTCATTTAAAACAATCGTAATAATTATTTGTCCCTAATGTTCAGATGGTTGCTTCCAGAACATGTACCCATGTCTTTTGGTGAGCAAAAGGGGGTTAAACAGGGGCTATTATGCTCAACTTCATGAAATGAGCAAACCGGTGGTTATCCAACTGTTGGACTAATACCCTTCTCAACTACAGCCAGACAGCTGTAGGGTGCTCATCAGTCTATTAGAGCCAATGCAAAACAAATGCTTAGAACAAGGACCAGCAACCTGAAGCCCTTCAGCTGTTGATGACCACAGTTCCCACCATCTTTTACCAGGGATGATGTAGCTCTCTACAGCAGGAGGGTCTCAGGTTGCCCAATACAGACTTAGAAACTTTCATATAGGTCACTGGAAGCATCAAAGCATTTAATGTAGACATATATTGAATATATGTTGATATGTGTGAGTGTAACTGCAATATGAGGTCATACAGAACAATCCAAAAACTAGGTCATATTCAGTAAAGACAAGCAATTCCAGAGCAAAATGATTGCACCATAGAGAACAAATACAAATTACCAAACATTGATTTAAATTGGACTTTTAACCTCTTGAAGGCTAGAAGTATGCAGTACAAATTTTTCCAAGTGGGACAGCTGGTTTCCTCCAGCATTGCTCACCCCTACTTTCCAGACTAAGGCCCTAACTTACAGAGTTATTTACATTCAAACCACTCACCTAAATTATCTATGGCATAACGGAGAAAATAATTAAACTTGATATGCTTGTTGCACAATATGTCAGGATTGGGGGTTCTTCCTCTTTCATATTCCTTCAAGAAATAACTGCAAAAGAATAAAGTCAGATCAACTCATTAGATAATATATTTTCTGTGTAAAACACAGATGTGTGTGATTAAATAGCTATCCAAGTGTGAGATGTAATATTAACCCAGATAATCTTAGTAGGCTATTGCATCTCAAACCACCTACCAAGATTACCCTGAACACTAAGGGGGTGGGGGTCATACAATAAAACCCCCTAAAAGGCAATGTGTGCAAAGTAGCATATGTGTAAAGGTGTTAGAATGTATTTGTTCAAGTAGTGCATTCTGGGCCTTATGCAGAAAGCCTAAGAGAAGCAATTTTGGCACAAACCAGCTGTACCACAAGGGGGGAAACAAAAAGCCCACTGTTTTAAATGGGCTTATCAACCCACAGAATGCTAGAGAGGTCTCCAATGCATTGTTCCACAATATGTTGCCAACATCTCTAGAATTCAAGGGGTTAAAAACCTGATTTAGATCAATGGGAATACGGGGAATTGTAATTGTTCCCCTGAAGTGCTGAGGTATGCTCCAGAACTGCTTACATTTAGCTTTCAGCACAAGGCCCCATTTTGGCTAGTCCTCTCACCTATGAAAACAAATACTCTGTTTTCATACAAAGATGCGGTCGCTACTGCATATTACAAGCTGTGACTTTGTGCAAGCTTACTGCAGCTTTTTGGTTTACATTCAAGTACTAAGCCTATGCTTCCAATTGGGAACAGTAAACCATTAACGAAAATATATGTATATTTTGGTGATTTTCTTCTCTGTAAAGTAAAACGTTACTCCCACTGCAGAGAGATTTTTCATTCAAAATGTTATTACAGGTCAAAATTTTTTTTTAATCAGTAAGCAACAGACAACTGGGGTCAAAAATAATTTTTTTATTCAATTTATTGGAGAGCTGAAAGGGATAGTAATGTTTCATAATAAAAGCCGCTTTAATTAATCATCATAGTATTTGGACTTTGGAGACTGTTATTTCAATTCTGTCAGAGTTGTAGTTCAAGAGTAATTCAATGACAAAGTATCCCCCTCCTGCCCCTTTTACTGATGTAACACTTCTCAGCCAGAGTAGAAGGGAGGTGCCCAGGTAGACTGCAGAGAGGGACAATCTTCAATTAAGATAAGGGAAAAAGCTGAAAAACTTGTCAAGGGGGGGGGAGGGCTTTCATTATTTTCATTGTAAGAAGATTGTCCCCTGCTGTTATCTGTCTGGTCTTACAACCAGATTCCCCGTCTAAGAAGAGATGGCTTACACTAGGTAAAAGGGGCGGGAGGGGAAACTTTGCTTGTGAATATCTCTTAAACCATAAAGGTTTGAGAGATAAGACTTATATCACTTCATATTTTTTAATGCCTACAAAATAAAATAAAGTTGAAACGAAGTATTACTATCCCTTTAAAGTGATAGCAACGCTTGAAAATAATTAAATCTGTTCAGTGTTTAAGGCTCTTCTGACGTTATTACAGTTCACGTCTCCTCCTGCTCCCCTCTCACTGATGTCAGTCTTTAAGCTATGATTAAACGACAAGTTTAAATGACCAATATGCGAGCAGACAAGATTTAAAATAATTTCCTTTAAGTAATTTACTAGAAAGGTACAATGCTGGGCTATGGTGCCTTTCACATGAACGTCTATAGCACTGCATGAAAGCAGCAAAGTCCAGAAACCTGCATCTTTACTGTGCTCATGAAGGAACGCAGTATAGCTGCAGCAGGGCAGATCTGCATGGTGGCCTATGGTGCTGCATGAAGACCTTTTACATGAGCAATGTTGGTGTTTGCAATACTCATAACAACCTCCAATCAGTAGAACACAGTAGAAGGTAAGTGAAAGGATAGGAGAGATAGTATTGTAGCAGGGGGGCTTCTACAGTACTGCCACTGTGAGAAAGAGCAATAAATCCACATAGCTATCGAGACTGTAAAATGAGGGGATTTTCATCTTGGTCTGCTCAGATGGCGGAATTATCAGTGGCAATCCAGGCTGTTGGTGGTGCCGCTGTTTGAGCTCCTTAGAGGACCTTAAAGAAAGGGGAGGGAGGATAAAACATTAATAACTTGAGAAGGGCTGCATTTTAAAAAGTGAGACTGACACCTGTGATATCCTTACCATAGATGTTGAACAGTAGATACTTACATTAGAGGAATGACCTATTAAAAGAGCATACAACAGAGATGATCTTTTCACCCCAGTACACTAACCTTCTGATAAATCTGTTTGCTAGTATACAGTCCAACTGCCCCAGCTAAATTACTCATTTTTCCACTAGGCACGGTTTGAAGGAATATTAATGTTTCACAAAAACAGCAGCTCCAATTAATCTTCATAGTATTTGGGCCATGAGGAGTGCCATTTCAATAACGATACATTGAATGATAAAGTATCCCCTCCTGCCCCTTTTACCTAGTGTAAGACACCACCCCTCAGATGTGGAATGTGGTCTTGAGATCACACAGCTCACAGCAAGGGACAATCTTCTTTCTGTGAACATAAGGAAAGCCCTGCCCCCTTGACAGGTTTTTCCCCTTATGCTAATTGAAGATTGTCCCTCTCTGTGATCCACCTGGACACCACCTTGCTGCTCTGAGGTGAGCAGTGTTACATCAGTAAAAGGGGTGGGAGGGGGATACGTTATCATTCAATTACTCTTGAACTACAACTCTGACAG
Source organism: Rhinophrynus dorsalis (assembly GCA_037306005.1). Classification (NCBI taxonomy): domain Eukaryota; kingdom Metazoa; phylum Chordata; class Amphibia; order Anura; family Rhinophrynidae; genus Rhinophrynus; species Rhinophrynus dorsalis. Next base: position 292,846,567 of record CM074721.1, read on the forward strand.
TATTGAAATAGTATTTGGGCCATGGAGAGTGCTATGAAGATAATGTTTAAAAATAAAAGCAGCTCCAGTTTATTATCCCTTTAAGTGGTTAAACAGTTGCCTAAGAGCCAGTAACTGAGACACCTGAGAACAATGTTTCCTCTAAGGTGTGCACAGGTAAGCAACCCAGCACTGAAAGAGTTAAAGAAGACTGTATCTGTAGAGCTGCACTGGAATAAACATCTGCACGGTGTAGCCATACCCAGTTTTAACTGCTCTTAACTCAGTGCTGTTCGCTCACTCCTGCTCACCTTAGATGGAGCACTGCCTGAGAACAGACAAGTGTTTTAGCTTTCAAGAAAACATTCATACTAGCTAAAATAAAGAACATGGATGGTCAATACCAAAAAGTGTAAAATATGTCAAAGTCATGAGTGAAAAAGATCCCATAATATACCTGAACACATCATGCCAATATTCCTTGACATATGAAACTTGGTGGAAGGGAATGTCAAGCTTCTGGCAGACCCTGTATGCATCCTCACAGTCTCGCTCTCCACTGCAGACCCCATGTTCATCCACAGCATCCCAGTTGTTCATAAAAACTCCACTGACTTCATATCCTGGAAAATATGTACGTAAATGAAGCACTGCATTATACTGTGATTTTCATGTGAGTGAATTTACAGCCTAACCCTGATATATGAATAGCACACTGACTGGAAAGGTCATATAAATTATTAAAGAAGCAGTAATGTTTTATTAAACTCCATAGGGTTTTTGCCATTGGGTAAATCAGGGGTAATCCTACTGATGTGAGATGCTTCTTTCCAGTGTTATTACACTTTCTCCCCTTTCTAATAAAACTACAGTTTTCTATTCTAGTCAACAGATAGCACTTTTGTTATTGCACTCTATGGAGGGCTTCAACCTAGGACTTTCAGTTTTCTAAAGACTGCAATACAAGTCGTTTTTGTCATGTAAACTCCAATTGGCACTGCTGCTAACAAGTAGCTTTAAAAGGAAAAAAATATTATTTGGAGCTATAATACCTTTTGAATTGAGTATCTCAGCAGGAAAATCAACACAAATTCTATTACATCATAAACAGTACAGACCTTTAAATGACAAACCCAGTGCAATTAATATGCAAGGCATAGAGCCTTAACTGCTAAGATACAGGAACCTCTTCTGGTAAAAGAGGATTTTAGTCTTACCTGTTAAATCCTTTTCACTTAGTCCATACAGGTTACTGGTAACTCTGGGAGGCGATCCGCCCCTTTAAGTAGGCAGGAACATTTCTCCAAATGTATGCAGGGGGTGGAGCCTCCCCTCCCTCCTTAGCTGCTTCCCAGTCAGCTTAACACCAGAATGATTTGTGACCCTACCAACTGACCAGAAAAGGGAGAGAAGAAGAAGACTCCTGTGAGCATGCCCCGAAGGACTCTCACAAATTGCCACAGGAGAGCCAAGCATGGTCTCTTGACAGGGTGGGAGACCAGTAACCTGTATGGACTAAGTGAAAAGGATTTAACAGGTAAGACTAAAATCCTCTTTTCACTGTCGTCCAATACAGGTTACTGGTAACTCTGGGATGTCCAACCATTGAGTTACCCTGAGGCGGGAAAGAGGCAAGGACCAGGCGCAAGGCCCCCAAAGTCACCAGGACCTCTATGAACCTACTGGACAGAGATCCCAACAAAACAGAAGTGTCAACGGACACCAACTAAGGGTGCAAACGGACCCCAGGAACTGTAGCACAGCACACTGAACAACAGCCAGCCGGGTTCAACAGTAAGGAAACACTAAGAACCACAGAGGAAGAAGACCCTAGACAGGCAGAACTGCCTCCAGGACCTTCCTCCCAAAGCTGGCATCAGCCGAGGCCAGCATATCCACACGGTAGTGTTTCGAGAAAGTGTGCACAGAGGACCAAGTGGCTGCCCGGCACAGCTGATCAGCAGACGCTTGATTTTTGTAGGCCCAAGAGGCCCCAATGGACCTGGTAGAATGGGCTGTAACCCTAAAGGAAACGTGTTTGTTCCTCAATTCGTACGCCTTACGGATGGTAGACTTAATCCAAGATGCAATAGTCACTTTGGATGCCGGTCTCCCTGCCCTAGGACCCTCCAGAATGACGAACAGAGCGTCAGACTTCCTGATGGATTCCGTGCGATGCACGTAGAACTTGAGGCAACACACAACATTCAACAAATGGAGATCCTTCTCCTTATCGGAAGAGGTGTTAGGGCAGAAAGAGGGCACCACAATCTCCTGATTAATGTGGAACTCGGAAACCACTTTAGGTAAGAACTCCTTGAAAGTACGAAGAACCGCCTTGTCCTTGTGAAACACCAAATAGGGTGGTTTACAGGAGAGAGCTTGTAACTCCGCCACCTGGCAAACAGACAATAGCCAGAAGAAAAGCCATCTTCCATGACAAAAGGCGTAAAGGAATAGTAGCCAAGGACTCAAAGGGAGGACGCTGGAGAACTCCCAAGACCAGATTAAGATCCCACTGAGGAGCCGGACTCCGAAAAGCAGGACGCACATGAGCAACGCCCTGAAAGAAGATCTTGACATCAGGAAGCATAGCGATGCGTTCCTGGAAGAAAACAGAAAGCGCTGAAGTCTGAACCTTAAGAGAACTCAGGCTGAGTCCTTTATCCACACCGTCCTGCAGAAAGGCCAGGACAGTAGGAAGATGAAAATCGTGAGAAAGGTACTTGTCAGCACACCAAGAGAGAAAGGTCGACCAGACCCGGTGATAGATCTTGGAAGAAACAGGCTTACGAGCACGGAGCATGGTAGAAACCACAGCAGAAGAAAACCCCTTTTTCTTCAAAATAGAGGATTCAACCTCCAGGCCGTCAAACGGAGACGATGAACATCCTCCTTCCACAGATAACCCTGTATCAGAAGATCTGGACGAGAGGGAAGGGGAAAGGGCTCTGCCACCGACAGAGCCAGAAGGTCCGGATACCAAGACTGAAGAGGCCAAGCTAGCGGAAACATCCAAGGAATCGACATGGCGTCGACCGCCAGAGCCAGCAAGTCCCTCCACCTGGAGCAGAACGTCTAAACCTTCCTGTTGTGTCTGGTTGCCATCAGATACACCAAAGGTACACCCCACATCTGGGTTAGAAGCTGGAACACCTCCGGATGGAGCGAACATTCTCCACTGTCGACTGTGTGATGACCGAGAAAATCTGCCATGACGTTGTCTACGCCTGGAATGTGCACAGCAGAAATAGCGGGAACATGAACCTCCACCCAGGACAGAATGGCCTTTACCGCTAGTCACACGGCGAGACTTCTTGTCCCGCCCTGTCTGTTGACAGGATTCCACTCTGACCGGACAGTCCTCCAGTTGAGATTCCCAATGGCGTAGAGCATGGAAAAATCGCCCGAAGTTCCGGAGAGAAGGGACTCCTCCAAAGACCACTTCCCCTGAGCGCTGATGCGACCCAAGACAGCACCCCAGCCCGAGAGACTGGCGTCCGTCGTGACCGTGGTCCAGTAGGGTATCCGAAAAGGTCTCCCCTTCAAGAGATGGGAAAGGTCCAACCACCATTCCAAGCTCAACTCTACATGAGGAGGAAGAGATACTGATAACTTCTGATGATCTGGACGATCCCTGCACGTCTGGATCACAAACCTCTGAAGTTCCCTGGTGTGTGCCATCGCAAATGGCACTGCCTCTATCGTGGAGATGAACTTCCCCACCAGGGAAAGCAACTTCGGGACTGGAATCCACTTGAGAGCCAGGACCCTCGATACTCGCTGAGCAATCTGATGCGCTACTTCCTCCGGCAGGAACACCATACCCTTCTGACTGTCGAACAGTAGACCCAGGAAGATGAGACGCTGAGATGGAGACAAGTCCTACTTGTCCAAGTTCACTATTCAACCGTGGCGAGTGAGGACCTGAATGCAGACTCTGCCTTCAAAAGCAAGTCGTCCATGTATGGAGTCATTCTCACTCCATCCCGATGGAGGACGGAAATCAACACTCCCAGAACTCTTTGGAAAACCTGGGGAGCAGTTGTCAGCCCAAATGGGAGAGCTGAGAACTGAAAATGACCCCTGGCGCAGGCAAACCTCAGATACTGCCTGCTCGCTGGATGAATGGGAATGTGCAGATACGCATCTTGCAGATCCAGAGAAGCTAGAAACTCCCCTGGAGACATGGCAGCAATCACGGTGCGCAGAGATTCCTGACGATAGTGAGACTTCACCACAAAGGAATTGAGATCCTTGAGATCCAAAATAGGACGGCCCCCGCCATCCTTCTTGGATACCACGAAAAGGATGGAGTAAAACCCCGAACCCATGTCCATAGGAAGCACTGGCTCCAGGACCTCTTTGTCCAAAAGATCCTGAATAGCGCCGAACAACCGCAGTTTCTCTGCATCCTGCGGAGAACGAGTGAGATGAAAACGAAGGGGAGGAAGGGAAAAGAAAGGGATCCTGTATCCTTCTGAGACCACCTGTAAAACCCATGGGTCCGTCACAGATTCCTCCCAAACCCTGCGAAAGAGGTGGAGGCATCCACCCACGGCAGGGTGCGGACCCGGGTTCGGTGAGTCATGCCGAAGCAGGCTTGGAAGTCTTGGACTTGGAGGTAACCTTGGGCTTCCAGGACTGCTTGGGCTTGGAGGAGGTACGGGGATTGGACGGAACTGTCTTGGAGGACGAACGCGCCTCCGCCTGAAAGGAACGAAAGCTCCTTTGAGCTCTCTTTGAGCTCAGAACCAAACAAGGAAGTACCCTGGAAAGGCAAAGAAAGCAAAACCTTCTTAGATGCAGTGTCAGCTGACCAAATCTTAAGCCAAAGCGCACACCTGGCCACCACAGAAGAAGTGGAGGCCCTAGCCATCATGAGGACAGCATCAAAGGCAGCATCAGAAACATAGTTCTGCGCTTCAGAAATATTGGCAAGCAAGCGCAACTGCTCTGAAACCGGCGTGTCCTGACGGACCGCCTTGGTGAGTTGCTCGGTCCAGACGGCAATGGCCCGGGTAACCCACGCCACAGCGAAGGCCGGTCGCATAGCAGTGCCAATAGATGCAAAAATAGACTTGAGGCAAACCTCCAACTTTTTATCCATTCAGTCCTGCAAAGCAGAAGCATCAGAAACCGGCAAAGCAGTTGATTTAGACAGTCTAGACACAGGAGCATCCACCTTGGGAGGATGAACTCATTTAGCCAGTTCAGCCTCAGAAAAGGGATAAAGTTTAGCAAACTTTTTTGAGACTGAAGACTTATCAGGATTTTTCCAAGCATCAGAAACCAAACGTTCCAGAGTAGGGTTAGGAGGAAAACAAGTAACAGCTTTTGCCGGTTTCTGAAAGACATCAGTTGGGTCAGAGGGAACCTCTTGACTCAAGGGAAGATTGAGGGTGGACAGAACGGCCCAAATTAGGCCCTCAGCAGAAAATTCAGGGTCACATTCAAAGGGGTCTCCAACAGACCTGGCAGACTCAATAACTGTACCATCCTGAATATCAGAATCTAGCAACAATTCTTCCTCAGAAGAATCAGACACGTCAGGGGCCCCCTGTGGTTTAGGCAGGGAGGTCCTGATGGTAGAGGGAGCCTGCCATACCTGCAGTGCTCCCTGAACCTGAGAGGGAAAGAGTTGAAGAGTGGACCTGAGGTCCCTAGTTGCAGCCTTAAACTCTTTCACCCAAGCTGGCTCTATAGCATGGCTGGAAGGCCCTGGGTTGCTGTCAGGACCTTCTGAGCATGCTGCGCATAAATGACCAGAGAATTCCCTAGGCAGCCCTGAATGACAGGAGGAGCAATGCGCAACGGGGGAAACTGATGCCCCAGCCTCCTTAGTCTTAGGTCTAGTCCCAAGCTCCAGCGGAGTAGACATACTCACAGTGTCAGATATACCCCACTGACAGAAATCACCCAATTAAAGTGTGAAAGATTAAAGATTCACCCCAGAAACTTTTAAAACTAAACTTATCTGGCAAGCAAAGGGTTAATCAGAGGAGGAGAGGAGAAGGTCCAGTCCCTGCGTAGTATACTCGATGAGAAGAGCTCACAAAACTCACAAAATGGCTGCCGCGACGGGAGCCAATCAGAAAAAAGGCGCGAAACAAGTGCGTATGGGAAACGTAGTTTTTCTCACAAAGTACTCCAAAACAGTGCTCGAAGCCCCCCAAGTCCCCCAACACACTTGACTATTGAACCGGACAAACAAAATGAGCCCACTCTGAAGTCGCTATGTGAAGCGGTTCCAGAGATACGTCCCACATAGTGTAAGCCCATAGAGAGTAAAGGAGCAATGGTAGCTATGCGGTAAAAGCGCGCCTTAAAGGCGCGGAACATAAAATTTAAGAAATTTAACCCCAACAATAAAAGGAGTAAAAACACATATGAAACACATGTACATGATGATAAAAACACTATCCCATAAAGAAAGCGTAACAGAACCCCCATAAACAAGTCAAACCAGCAGACAAAGGGTTAAAATGCCATATAGACTGCTCCAAAACTCACAGACAAACACTCATATACATTAAATAAGTATATATATATATATATATATATATACATATATATATATATATATATACACCCAATGAGTGCCGGAGTGCGCAATGAGAACTCCCAAATACAAGCCCAATAAGGGACACTGTGGGACAAGTGGACCTTCAGCACTCAAAGGGTGGCTCACCTTTCTGCTGGTCTTCTGTCTTCAGGTCACCATGCAAAGAAAGGATTACATCAGAGGATAATCCCCCAGGGAAGTACTTGAAGCCAAGTTGTTCCCCCATCAGGGGCATAAGGTCCACCAAAAAAATCCCTGGACACTGAGCTAGCCACTTTGGAGAGGGCATTTGTCAGTCATGGTAACCAGCCTAATGGTGGTATTCCATATTTGACAGAAAATAATAAAAAAACTAAAACTGAAGAGAGATATTCTCCACCTGGTGTGTACACACGCAGGAACAAATCATTCTGGTGTTAAGCTGACTGGGAAGCAGCTAAGGAGGGAGGGGAGGCTCCACCCCCTGCATACATTTGGAGAAATGTTCCTGCCTACTTAAAGGGGCGGATCGCCTCCCAGAGTTACCAGTAACCTGTATTGGACGACAGTGAAACAGTCATTATGTGCACAACAGTAAAGTCACTCATTCCAGCCCCCCCTACAACCAGTGTGAACTGAAACAATTATACACTTAAAGTGAAAGGAATACTTTATGACAACTTTATTTCATTTCACAGAGCTTTCAAAACAGCCTATATGATAGGTTAGCTATTTTTATTTAAAATAGTTTCTTATTTAGCTTTGTCAGTTTATGCAAGCTAGACAGTACTGACTTGCATAGCAGTATGCCAGGTAATGCTACACCCCCCCATCTGCCAATTCATGCCCTGGAACTGAAAGGGCTAAAATAAGCTTAGTCATATTGTTTTTAACTGTAGAGATGTGTGTTATGAACCCTCTTTCTGTAGTGATTAACGTAAGTAGGAGCGAGGAAGGAAGAACATGACTGATTTGCAGTGGAGAATGTCCGTGACAACTAGTACTGTACAACTTGCATAAACTGACGAACAAAAAAGTTAAGTGCATGGTAAATGTATTAAAAAAATGTGTAAAGTAAAAAGGTAACTGTGAAAGCCATTTCCAATAAACCTACATTTTCTATAACGTGTTACTTCTACTTTAAAGAGGTTAATTAAGAAACTGGCTAATTATGTATTAATTTGCATAAACAAATGTGACATTCTTTTACATTTCAAGACCTGAAGGTAGGTAGGTAGGTAGGTAGGTGTGTGTGTGTGTGTGTGTGTGTGTGTGTGTGTGTGTGTGTGTGTGTGTGTGTGTGTGTGTGTGTGTGTGTGTGTGTGTGTGTGTGTGTGTGTTGCGTATCCCTCTGGCATTTAAAAAAAATTAAGAAAAATGTTGAAAATCAGGTGCTTGGTGGATAAGTAGAGATAAACGGAGATTTATCAAGAAGAAGTTCTGTTTGCCGCTGTTCCAAAACGGGTGTCACCAACGTCACCCACATCACTCTGAATAGCACAAGGAAAAAAAAAGGGGGGACAAACAGCGCAGAAAACAGTCTTCTAAGCGTAGTATTGTAGACAGTAATAGCAGAAGAATCTTTATAGCCCAACATGTAGTCTACTCACATTTTCAGGAGGTTATATCTGCCTCCCAGTGTATATTGCATATATTGAATAATGATCACCTCCAACGATGGTATCAGATATGTATGAATGTAGTGCCCAGAGGACAGAGACCATATATACCAAGAATATATGGGCAAAATGTCTATGGGGACTAATTAATGATACATACAATACAAATATCAATAATAATAATAATAATAATAATAATAATAAAAATAGACCTTCATATGGTAAATAAAGGGCTAATAGAGGTAAAATCAAAAAACAGACTTTAATAACAAAACTAAAACAAAGCAAAAGCTAATACCATTAAAATAGTATATTAAAACAAAAATAATAACAAAATAATAATAATGAAAGAGCTCAACGCGTTTCTTGATGTCACAACTTAATGTCACTTCATCAGGAGCAATATAAGAATATATATTGCTCCTGATGAAGTGACATTAAGTTGTGATATCACGAAACGCGTTGAGCTCTTTATTATTATTTTTGTTTTAATATACTATTTTAATGGTTGGGCTATAAAGATTCTTCTGCTATTACGGTTTACAATACTACGCTTAGAAGACTGTTTTCTGCGCTGTTTGTCCCCCCCTTTTTTTTCCTTGTGCTATTAAAAAAAGTTAACCCTTTGGGTGCTAGAAGTTCTCAAACACTTTGTGATGCACATAATGTGAAAGTCACAACATACCTGAGCATCATCCTACTGAAGAGGTTTGGTTAGAACAGAGTTATCCCACTACATCTATATTTAACCTCAAACAGTGTATATGTAACAAAGTAATTATGTACTTTTGTATTGAGATGTACCACAGTCCAGTTCAGAGCTTTGTCTGCATGTCACAGGTTCATCTTCTCAGCATCAAAAGCTCATCTTGTCAGTAACGTATTGTCCATTCTGATAGTTGCTGCAAACTGCTGAAAGGTAAAACAAAAAAATGAGGACTGGAAATTGGCAAGACTGAAAAAAGGTTGCTTAAAAACAAGAGTAAACAGAATGCAGCAAATGTCAGAAATGGCAAACAAATTCTGGCATGGAGTAATGGTGGTATGAATGAAGTCTTAGATGTGTAACCAGTCAAACCTTAAGTGTTACCCAAGCGCACATTACTTCTAACAGTTATGGAGCTGAAACTACTATCTATCCACTGTCTATTTTACCCCTACACCTCTGGCATACCATTAGTTTTTTTTGTTGTGTTTTCATTTTTTATTTAAATGCACCATGCAAAAGGAGGCTAGTGCTCCCAAAAAGTTTTTTGTTTTCATTTTTCCTATAATCTACATAAGGATATGTATAAATATATCAAGTCAGTGAGAAAAAGTTTCATGGACACACTCCAACACTGGACATAGCAGCACAGTAACAGTTTTTGAAACTGAATTATATAAAAAAAAAAAAAAAAAAAAAAAAAAAACCACACACATGACCCATAGAGTTCAGCCCATGCCATATTACCCCTGTAGATTGAGACAGCAGGAGTAAAAAAAACAAAAAAACATTGAAGCCATTTCCACTTAAAGGGATAGTAATGTTTCACAATAAAAGCAGCTCCAATTAATCTACATAGTATTTGAGCCATGGAGAGTGTTACTTCAATACTGTCTTGTAGTTCAAGAGTAATTGAATGATAAAGTATCCCCCTCCTGTCCTGATGTAACACTGCTCACCTCAGAACAGAAAGGTGGTGTCCAGATGGATTGCAGAGAGGGACAATCTTCATTTAGCAAAAGGGAAAAACCTGAAAAACCTGTAAAGGGAGGCAGGGTTTTCATTGTTTTCACAGTAAGAAGATTGCCACTTGCTGTGAGCTGTCTGATCAAGGGACCAGATTGCACATCTGAGGGGAGGTGCCTTACACTAGGTAAAAGGGGCAGGAGGGAGAAACTTTATCATTCAATTACTCTTGAACTACAACTCGGACAGTATTGAGACAACACTCTCCATAGCCCAAATACTATGAAGATTAATTGGAGCTGCTTTTATTATGAAACATTACTATCCCTTTAAGGCCGAAGTGCTTAAACAAATTCCTTCCTGACTCCAAAAGGCAGTCAGATATTTCCCTGGATCAGCATACTACTTGCCTTGAAGCAAACTGTCATAATTCTCAGTATTGTTCTGGGCTAGAAAGGTATACAGTACTACTGTACCTAAAAGCACAGCATCCCAAGGAAAAGTAATCCATAACTTCACTGCTCTTACTGTAAAAAATTCCTGCCTATGTTTTAATCTAAACCATATTTCCTCTAGTCTTAATGAATGACCTTGTTTTTTTGCTCAGCTACTTGAGTAAATACTTCCTTAGCGGGTTCTTTGTATTGACCTTGAATGTATTTGTAAATGTTAGTCATATTGCCTGTTAGACATCTCTTCTCTAATGTAAACAAACCTAGTTTGGCTAGTCTCCTTTCATAACTTAGATCCTCCAACTGTATCCATATTCTTGATGAGGCCTAACCAAATATTCCATAAAGGTAGAATTATATTTGCATCCCATTCATCTATACCCCTTTTTTATACAGAACAATACCCTATTGGCTCTTGTAGCAGCTGAGTTAAACTGCATACTGCTATGAAGTCTACTATCAGTACTAGTAAATCTTTCTCTAACAAGGATTCCATAAGTGGTTTCCCATTTAGTGGATATGTAGTGTATGTTTCTGCAGCCCAAATGCAGAACCTTACCTTTACCTTTATTAAACCTCATCTGCCACTTTTCCACCCAGTTTATCCAAATCTTTCTGCAAAGGAAAAAACGTGCTTCTGTATATGCATTTCCCAACACAGTTTAATGTCAACAAAGACTGAGGCACTACTTTCAATACCCACGTTTACATCATTAATAAAGCATTGGGTGCAAGACAGCTCGAGTTTTAATATCAGACCTAGGTTTGCATTAGGCCCAGCATGGGATAGATCCAGCCCTTGAAAGGCTGGACCACCCTGGCGGAGCATAAAAATGTCCCCTCCTATACCAGGTAACAATTGTTGATGGGGGGGGGGTTCAGGTAAGAGCCATGTGGTCAGGAAGGAAAAGTACAAAGCGTTGTTTCTGGCAATAGCACACAGGCATGTTTGCTGCATGGTGGTGTAACTTCTCACTGTCTTCTGTTGCTGCAATGGCATCATACCTATATGTTGTAATTTTACTCCATTTCTGGTTGAGGCCTATTACAGCACACCTTTCTGTAACCACCAATTCTGATCAAAACATTCAGGTAAAAGAGTGATCTCTCTTTTCCCCCCATTACCTTAACCAGACTAAAAAAAAAAAAAAAAAAAAAAAAAGGTAAAAGTGATAGCCAATAGTAGTCTCCTATATTAACCCATTGAGCGCCAGAGGGGTATGCAACACATTGCATTCCCTTCTAGTACTCAAAGGGTTAATATGCTACGCTTTTTAAAGGATTCCCTCTGTATTATAGGGCCTCTATTTTTTTTTTATCCTAAGGGTATATGTCTAGTATTCCTATCATTTTGCACTTATTTCCAGGGGTAAGAAAGAATAGTGAGGGCAAAGACAGGTCAACATGTCTGACTACTGCAGTAGAAAGACCCAAAGCTTTGGTAAAACTTTTAAACTGTGCAAGACATAGATAAATCAATTAGGATTATGCACAGCATGAGTTTCCGCTCAGTCTTCTATTCGTAGCTTAATTAATCCTATTTCATCTTTCAAGTGGTTGTCTAACCAGGCTAGAAGGAGAAATGTGATTTTAGAAGTTCTCCAGAGCAACCTGAATAAAATATCTGTTTGAACAAAAGAAAAAAAATCCTCCTTTATGTTCCCATGTTCATAAACAAAAAGAACAAAAATGTTAACCAAAAATGTAAAGATTTAAACTGCAAACTGTCAATCACAAGAGGCTTTAAAGATATACAGATCCATTTCCACAAGACTATGTTGACAAATTGATAAACTCCTACTTTTAAATGCACAAATCTCCATATTATTTGAGCATAAAACTATTCCAGACCAAGATGCAACAGTCCTAAAGACCATGACAGATATTAGACCTAAGGCAATCCTTAGACCATCATTTGTGGCAGCAAGGACATGAAGTTTTGGGGAGAACAGATGGCTCAAACAATATAAGACCATGATTCCAAAGAAAAATAACCAATCATGTGCAAGAAGCAAATTTCTTCTGCAGTGAGAAGGTATTAGAAATTGCCCAAATGGCAGCCAGACATTCTGCTATTTCAGTAGCACCAGGAAGACTGCTATGGCTCAAGAACTGTTTAGCTGAGAGAGATTTCACCTTTTTTTGAAGATCAATTTGTGAGAAACATGCTTTTCGGAAATAAAAGATCACTCTTTCCACAAGACTCACTACAAGAATTTATTTTCTTTTCAATAGGGATTCCATAACAACCTCATCCAAACAATCCCAATTTAAAAACCTCACTTACCAAGGAAAGAAGCGGGAAATGATAAACAAAAATCATCTCCACATGAAGGCGATAGTGCAGGCATCCTGGAGAAACTCCGTTTTAGGGACAGCAAAGACATCTGCCATAACAGTGGAGAGAATCTTCGTAAAAGAACAGGGTATTATGAACAATCAACTTTGTGCATCATATTAATTTCAAGACAATGCCTCTCAGAAGATTCTTTTTGTCTCAAGTTCAAAAAGAAAATCACAAGTCAATCGCCTTTTTTCAAAACAATATGAAGCCTGTTCAGAGCTGGAGTAATAAGACCTGTCCCCAAGATGCAGAGATTCATTGGAGTTTTCTCCCGACCAAATGATACATAAAAGTAAACTATTTCACAGGTTATCTATAAGTGGGGTTTCAGTGCAATGTGAAAACTTAGGGTAATATTTCCATCTCCCAGAGCCATACATTCACATTAATACTAGTTAGGCAAAGGTCAGCCGTGGAAAGGGGCACAGAAGAAAACATAATATCGGTGACTAAATTGCACCTTTTTCTTGTGTCCCCTCCACGGCGTAAAATGGGACTTCCCCAAGCAGTACTATAAAGGAGGGTTACATCAAAATAATATGATTTAATAGAATTTTGAGCATATAAAAGAAAGATCCTACCGTTAAGGAGGAACCTCTGCTTTTAGGACCTTGCTTCCAAATTGTGCATCTGCTGATGTTTGGATATCCACACTATAGTGTCTGATGACAGTGGATAAAGATTTCCACGTGGCTGCTTTACAGATTTCCCCGTAGGCGTTACTTTGTTGCCCAGGAAGTAGCCATAGGTCTGGTAGAATGAGCTTTTAGTTTCAGAGAATAAAATGTATATGAAAGGATGATACAGGTTCTGATCCATTGGGCAAAAGATGGCTTTGATGCCGAAGTTCACTTAAATTTTCCAAAAAAGTGAAGAAAATAGGGAATCAGATTTCCCCGAATGGTTCTGAGGGTCTCATATGTAGGTAAGACATCTTACCAGATTGAGATTATGGAACAGTCTTTCTTTATCATTAGATGATTCAAACAGAAAGAAGGTAAGACAATGTCTCAATTAAGGTGACACTCGGAAGTAACCTTTGATCCTAATGAAGGCTTAATTCTAAGAAACATTTTATCCTGGAGGAGGGAAAAATATGGTTCTTTACAGAAAAGAGCCTGAAGCTTGCCATTTCTTCTGGCTGAAGTTGTGCTGTTAAGACTGTTTTGATTTCAAATTCTTTAATGAAACAGACTCAATTGGCTCAAACGCTGGATTAGAAGCTATTTGTTTTAGGACTAGATTAAGGTACCATGGAGGAACAACCTCATTAACTGGATTGCTTTCCCATAATTGGATGAATCATCCTTCCAAAATGTTTTCCCTTGTTGATTCTATTATTAGAATGTTGCCTAAGTATGGAATCACAGTTGCTCCCTGTTTTTTTTTTTTGTTTTTTTTTTAAGGCTGACATGGATGTTGCCAATACCTTTGTAAAGAAGCAAGGGGCTGATCCTACGCCGAATGGTAGAACCCAAAATTAGAAGTGACTTGTCTATGTGGATTGATGATGACTATCTAAATCAGGATATGATAATAAGCATCCTTTAAATCGACACTTGTAGACAGCTTTTATGACAGACAAAACTGATTCCATCTTTCAAAATGTATGTACTTAGCCACTTCAGGTCTAGAATAAACATGGTCTTCCCTGATTGTTTTGGAACTGGGAATAGAGTGGAGTAAATCCCTTTGTTCAAAAATTCTGCTGGAACCAGTTTTATTACTTTGTTTAGAAGTATGAGTTGTAATTGTCTCTTTAAATTTAAAAGGTTTGTTTCTTGAGACAGGAAAACGGGACTTCAGTCTTCGAGACTGTTGTGGGACAGTATCAAATTCCAGGGTATGCCCTTTGTCTGTAGTTTGAAAAATCCAATTGTCTGCATTGGCTTCTGGCCATTCACACAGAAAGTTCCAGCCTGTCCCCCACTGGAACTATAGATGGAGCTGACCCCTCTTCATTGTGTCGTTTTCCGAAAAGGACGCCTAGGAAGTTCTTTTCTAGATCCACCCTGGAGAAAGGTTCCATCTCTCCTCTGTGTTGGATTGTATTGTCTCCCAGGGAGGCATCTCCTGGCTTCTTGAAAGGTCTGACGGCAGCTCCTGAAAGATGACTACCTAGATGGAGATTGGCCGCTGTTACTCCTCTCTTGCGGAAGAAAGGAACGCTCATGTGGAGGAACATTTAAAGATTTCTTCTAATTGATCTCTGATTAATGTGCCCCCTGTATATTGAAGGGAGACCAGTATGTTTTTGAAGAGGTCAGCATCCCATACTTTTATCCACAATGCTCTCCTGGTTGTGACGGATAAAGTTGAGTTTGAAGGGTTCTAAATGGCAGTTGCCATCTTGTGGTTCTGGCCAATCGTCCTATATGGTTTTTAAGGCACTATCAACCCTTTTTTTCATAGGCTCTTTGAGTGTCATGCCATCTTCAAGCAATATGGTAGTAAGTCTTAAAATGCACACATCTACCTGGGGGGGGGGTGGAACACAAGGTGCTACATCCTTGTCCTGAAATGGATACATTTTGCTAAAACGACTAGACACGGAAGTGCATTTGTCACTTTGGCTTCATGCCAGCGAGATAGCTCAGTGGTAAATTCCCTGACTATGGAGCCTGTTCAAACCTCAAGGTTGCAGGTTCAAATCCCGGCAGAGTCAACTCAGCCTTTCATGAGTACCATTGATTGGGTAATAATAACATCTATTATTTCAGCTACTGATTTGGTTAGTTCCGAGAGCGTGCGCTGAAAGCTCTTTGAGTCCTACTGGCGCTATATAAATACTAGTTATTATTATTATTCTTTTTTGACGGCAAAGTTTTGCAAGATCAGCCGCATTTAACGTTACCTCATGGCCAGCACAGGATTTTTGTTTGGCTGACTTGTCCTCTTTAGGAGGGATAGCATATGGGGGCTTTTGCTTGTACCCTTGGAAGCCATCATATAATATTAAATATACAATATTGTTATGAAAATGACCTAAAAGGAACTTACCTTGTGAAACTGCACACTTTTATAGTGTTTGCTGCACTGGACAGGGCTTCTGGTAAGATTAGCAGCGTGCATTCCACCTGTGGAATATATATCAGAACTTCCGGCTTGAAATAGTCTTAGGCACACTTCCGGAGGCTCTGTGGTTTCAAGTGAAGACAATGCATGCAGGCAGATCAAGCCTAGACCAAGACACTGGCAAGTACAATTTTTGTTCCCCACATGCGACCCCTATTAGTAGATGGGTATGACAAGAAGTTTAAGTGCCATGTTACTATTCTGTACTCCCACGCCTGGTGGTGCGGAGCATCAGAAAGAAAAATAATAAAGATTGCTCAGCTGTGTTTGTTGAAGGAGGTGTTTGCACCTCTATCACCCAGCTATGCAGGACATTACCCATTTTAAGACGTGGAGGGGACATAGAAGAAAGAAAGCTTCATACCAGTGCTTAAATGTACCTCTCACCTTGACTCTAGTTTGCATAGCTGAAAAATTAATTAATTAAAAACTACCTATATTTCATTAGCCAAAAGATCAGCAAATGCCGTTTCATAAGCTAATGAAGCTTTCACTACAGTTTCACAAGCTAATTAAGATTTTCAGTGTCATTTCATATGCTACTCTCTGTGATTCTTCAGATGTCTT
Source organism: Rhinophrynus dorsalis (assembly GCA_037306005.1). Lineage (NCBI taxonomy): Eukaryota > Metazoa > Chordata > Amphibia > Anura > Rhinophrynidae > Rhinophrynus > Rhinophrynus dorsalis. Next base: position 292,862,819 of record CM074721.1, read on the forward strand.
GAATTTGTTATACTACCTTTTGGGCTAGCAACAACCTCCAGGATATTCCCAAAAGTGATGGCACCATTAGCCAGCCATTATGTATGAAAGGTGTCAACATTACATCTTATCTGGATGCTCCATTGATCAAAGGATTTTCATGAGTCCCATCTATGGATCACAATGCACACACTCAGGCAGGGTTCTGAACCAAAAGTAATAACTAGTGATCCCCAACCAATGCATCACATTTTTGGCCCTCAAATAGACATTGTTCATCAACAGATCATGTAAGTTCCAGAGAAAATGTCTTCATTAAAACCAGAACTCAATCACTGCTTTGGGGGGGTGGGGAAATAGGACCCACAGTGTGTGCATGGAGTGGCTACAATGGTGGAGTTTATAAAAGCGCAAAGGGGAAGCAAAATCAAAGCCACATGATTAGAAGCAGATCAATTTGAATTAGAGTTCAATGCTACAGACATCTCAGAAATGTATTATTCCAGGTATGCTAAACAGAGAAGCAGATTATCAGTCCGATGACAATCAATCCAGGTGAATAGACGCAAAGAGGAAATATTTGAATCATTAGTAAAAAGATGGGGGTCTCCGAGAAATAGACATAATGGCATTCAGGTACAATTCAAACCAGTGTTCTGTGCAAAGGGAAAAAGACAGCAGAACCAAAGCAATGATCATTTCTCAAGAATTAGAAGTTTACATATCGATTTCCTCTGGTAGCACAGGTCAAATAATTCAGCATGGCCACAACAAGCATTATTCCACATTCCACAATGCTAAAACCTCATCATTCAGTAATTCCAGATCTAATGACAATTCCCATCTCTTCATCTAATTCTGGACATTCTTTCAATAACAGTAGGAATCTTGAAGTGGATATGCTAAATCAAAGTGGTTTCTCAGACTCTGTCATTTAAACATTTGAATGCCAGAGGGGTAAGCAACGTAATGGAAAGCAATGGCTTGTGCACCCCTCTAGCACTCAAAAGGTTAAACAAAACTAAGAGATAGAAAACCACTATCTTCCCAAATGTATCATAAATAATAGAACACGTATCACAGTTTGTGAATCTTGTGTGTCAGACCTACCAGGATTCTCCTGTTCACCATTCTGGCCTGTTTGGTTTTTCCATTTGAACCTATTTTGGGCTGTCTCTGCCAGACTTCTTCTGTTCACCCTTCTGGCCTGTACCTGGTTTTTCCATTTGCACCTATTTTTGTCTGTCGCCCTTGCATCCCTTCCTCCTGGAATCTTATTGGTCAGCTAAGGTTTATAGTCTTAGGCCTCTGTAACCTCCTGGCCTGATTATTCAAGTTTGTTTGTGGATCGACTAGACTTCGTTTGTACTTCGACCTTGGCTTTTGTATATGGATTGTCCCTGGCTTACTTTTACTGACTATGGATTCTGCTCATCTCTTATACTTCATAGACTCCCAGTGACCTTGGCTTGTTTTTACTATTCTTCTACTTGATTCCATCCACACATTTGTATATTTGGCATCAGGGCCCAGGAGGTGTTTACTGTACTTACTATAATCACCTGTATATCCATTTGCTCTGATCCAGGTGACAGGTGCTATTATTGTATTCTCCTACCTACACCCCTATAGTTAGTTACCTTTGATTTGGGCCTCCGCATCTGCCTAGGTGGCCCCTGGCAGACTCAGATCGACAGTGTGTTTCCACTGCAGGGCAAGTCAGAGCCAGGTGTGCCGCATCACTCAGCGGTTCCATCTCTTAGAGTTCAGGGGTGCTCTACTATAGCTGTGGTCCTGGCCTAGGTGTCAGAGGTAGCAGGGGTGAGTATATTTATCCTCCTTGTTGATCTGTTACCTTGACCTTGTTGCAGTATATTCCTTTGGGTACTTGTGGTGTAGGAGTCATACTAGTATTAGTCTATCACTTGGTGCAGTAGTTCTCCACTTTACACTATCCTCTGGTGTTATTAGAGTTTTGTCAATCCTAGGCAAATTCGGTTCAAACCATGATTGGAAGTCCTTCGCATTTGTCATCTCTGTCCTACTCCATCACAGATGTATGATGAGAGATGTTCCTTATGTGTTTTGAGTGAACCTTAAGCAGTCCCAGCCTGCTACATTTAAAAGGCTAGTCCTTATTACCCTACGGGCGAACCTTAAGCAGAATCAGCTGCTATTTTGGGCAGATTCTTTTCAGCAGAGTGTGAGCTTAGAGGGTCTGCATCTGAGGTCCTCACAGGGTCCTTTGTCCAAGACCAACACCATTGTGCATCTGCTCCCATCCTGGTTAGGGTCCCAGCTCAACGACATTTGGCTTCATGGCCAGCACCTTTATCTGGCTTTGCTAGCATGAGCAAGGGATAGGTGTCACCGTCAACGTTCCAGACCTATGCATCCCATCGCTACAATAAAGTCCGGACATTTGGACACCCAGACACTGACCCTTGACAAAACGCTCTTGAATTAGGATTACTTACCTTACTGGACTTTCTCCAAGCATGACGATACAAAGAATCTAAAACAAAGTACACATTTCATTTCTATCAATGTTATGTTACCAACTGTGTGAAATTCCTGAGATTAGGGGCTAGATTCTATTGCAGGTCTTAATTTTATAATTGCTTTTATCTCCGGTTTTCCCCATAGACTTCAATGGGAAAATGTTTGATTAAACAGGTGTTAACATTTATCACCTGAAAAAGAATCCGGCCCAAGGTCATATGCAAATGCTTGGGCACCCTTAGAAATTATTTTTTAGTTAGAAATCAACAAAACCTAAGTGAACACAACCTCTGCAGTGAACAAAGAAACGTCACATATTCCTGAAAATTGTAATGCATGGTTACCATTTACTGAATTTAACAGACTGAAAAAAAAAAAATAAACCAGAAAACAACCCTTTGGCAGAAACCAAAGTATCCAAACATTTCTTATACTTGGCTAACAGACATTCTTTTCTTCCTTTAGGATTTTTTTCTCACTCTTCCTTGTAGAAAGCTTCTGGTTCAGAAATATTCTTAGGTTGTCTTCAATGAACGGCCTGTGAGATCTACCTACGGTTTTTAAATAATATTTAATTCTGGGGACTAAGGCCATTCCAAAACCTTAAGTGGTTTATTGAAGTAGTAGTACATGGTTGATTTTGAGGTATGTTTTGGATCATTGCTTTGTTGTAATATCCAACCTCTTTTCAGCTTCAATAGCTTTACGGACTATGGGACATACATGATTTACTGACACTTAGTAGAATATATTCTTCTCCTACAAGCACAATATTTCCAGTGCCATTGGGTGCCACACAACCCCAAAGTAGAATACATCTGCCACCATGGCAAGGTGTTCTTTTCTTCAAATGCTTCTCCTTTTTTCTCCAATACATACCTTTGGTGGTTGTAGTCATACAGTCCATCATCATCAGATCACAGCATATGGTTCCAAAACACCTCTGGCTCTTCTAAATGTTATGTTTTATAATTCAGACATTGACTTTTGTGATTAGGGTTCCTTCTAATGACTTCCTTGCATATCGTGTTTGTGCAAGAAACACTGCATAGTGAACTGGCGCACCACTACTCCCGTGTCAGCAAAACTTTCATGCAGGTCCTTTGTAGTGATATGAGGTTTCTGCTTTGTATTCCTGACCAGCCTATGAGCAGTTATATTGGAGATTTTTCTTGTTTTTCCATATCTTGTCTTAACTTCAGCAGTTCCCCTTAACTTCCATTGCTTATTGATATTTTGGACAGTGAAAATTGCAAGCAGCAAGTATTTAGATATTTTATAGTCTTCCCCTGCTTTGTAAGAGTCAGTTGTCTTTTGTTTTCTGATCCACAGTTCGCTGCGTAGAGAAGCCCATGGTTGTTGAGTATAAACAACACTCTGAGAAGTTTGAAGAGTCAGGGAATTTAGTAAGCTCTGGAATTGCCATCATCATCTAACTTAGATTAAGGCCTAATGAGTCAATGAAGTTAGGAGACCTTGAAAAAACAACACTAGTGGATCAACTGGAAAGGTGCCCAAACTTCTGCACATGACACATTTATGGTTTTATTTTCAATCTATTCAATTCAAATACATGGCAACTATGTAATAAACATTCCAGCAATATGTCAAGTGTAAATTTGTTCACTGTAGATGTGTTAAATTCTTTTCACTTAGAAAATCAATAAAGCATGCAATTTGGCTGTGGGTGCCCAAACATTTGTGTGATCAGATGTCTTAAAGAGTATGTTGAAATCATGAGTATGTATAGCTTTATTTATACGGCACCACACAGTGTATGCAGCGCCTTACAACAGACATATGTTACAATAAATAAGAGGGGATAAAATAAGTGCCACATTCATAGAAACAATAGGAGAGAGCTCCCTGACCCAAGAAGCTTACAGTCTAAATGGGTAAAAGGAGACAGGCAACAGAGTGAGAGGGTGTCAAGTGGTGAGTCCCTTCAGACAGTCACTAGTGCTATTATACCAAAGTTCAGAAGAAAGGCAGACCAGCTTCTAACTCAACAGTTGCTTCATGTATAAAATGGACAACAAAGCAAGCTTATATTCTACAATCAAAACATTCATTTTTTTAAAATTACAGCTCATTCTACAAGATCAGTCAGCACATCATCAATGTAATAGCCTCAGAAGATGTAAAGTTTTTCAGGCAGTTTTATGACTGTTTATGTGTACCTATAGAGATGGAGATCAGGGATGCTCTGCAATTTCTTGTACTTCTTTTGTGGTGACATAAGTTTTAGTTATTTGCCAATTGAAAACTAGGAATATACCAGAGGCAAGGAGTAATATAGGCAGAGGACAGGGATGAGTTTCAGGAGTTTAGGGCATTTTACCCCACTGTGCTTGCATTTCCCAATGAGGAAGAAGGAGAAAGAAAAAAGGAGAAAGAAAAAAGGAGAAAGAAAAAAGGAGAAAGAAAAAAGGAAGAGAAGAGGAGGGGGAAGGAAGGGGGAAGAAGGAGGAGGAGGAAGAAGAAGAAGGAGGAGGAAGAAGAAAGGAGGGAGGAGGAAGAAGAAAGGAGGGAGGAGGAAGAAGAAAGGAGGGAGGAGGAAGGAGGGAGGAGGAAGAAGAAAGGAGGGAGGAGGAAGGAGGAGGAGGAGGAAGGAGGAAGAAAAAGGAGGAGGAAGAAGAAGGAGGAAGATGGAGGAAGAAGAAGAAGAAAAAAAAAAACAGTCCCTATTTTCACAGACAGGTGAAATGGACTGTCAAATACCGTGGGGAATATTTATAATGGAAAACACAGAGAATTTTGGGGAAACTACTACTGAATATTATGGAATTACCTCCTTGTTTACTCCATAAATCTCTGATGCATTGCTCTGCAATTCTTTGGACACCTTTCTACAGGGCCGGACTGGCCTACCGGGAAAAAATCACGGTAGGCCGCCAGTACTGGGCTTTCCTGGGGGTCGGCCAGGGCTGCTTAAACGTGCCAACTTTTTTCAAGGCAATCATCCGCGGCCGCAAGGTAACAGGCAGCCGCGAGATTTCAACAACCGCGTCTAGTGAGTGGAGGCAGGCCGGGCCTAGACCCAGTGACATCAGAAGCAGTGTGAAAAGCACTGCGTCTGCGCACTGGGTAGGCCGGCCGCTCCTACCTTAAGTAATTGTGTGGTCTGAGGACACAGAGCTGAGCGGGAGGCTAGGAGCAGAGACAGCATCAGCAGAAGCCAGACACGGTCACAGGCGAGGGGGGGGGGATCAAGACAGGGAGAAAGGCAAAAGGGGGATCAAGAGGGATAATATAGAGGTAAGAGGGGGAGAAAGGCAAAAGGGGGAACAATAGTGGGTAAAACAGGCAGAGGGGGTCAAGAAGGAGAAAAACAGCCAAAAATGAGAAAAAAAGACGCAAAAGGAGAAGGATCAGGAGTCAAAAGGAGGGGGGGGATCAGGAGGCAAAAGGAGGGGGGGGATCAGGAGGCAAAAGGAGGGGGGGGATCAGGAGGCAAAAGGAGGGGGGGGGATCAGGAGTGGGAGAAAGAGGCAAAAGGTTGGGGTCCAGAAGGGGGGAGAGAGAGGCAAAAGAGGGATCAAGACAGGAGAAAATGGCAAAAGGAGGGGGATCAAGAGGAGAAGAAAGAGGTTTAAATTGGGGAATCAGGAAGGGGGAGAGAGAGGCAAGAGGGAGAGAAAGAGGCAAAAGGGGGCTCAAGACAAGAGTCAAGGCTTGATTAAGGCAAGAGGGGGAAGAGGCAAAGAGGGGGATCAAGGAGGAGGAGAATGGCGAAAGGGGGGATGAAAAGACAATGGGGGAAAGAGGCAAAATGGGGGATCAAGAGGGGTAGAATGGCAAAAGGAAGATCAAGAGGTGTAAAGAGAGGCAACTTGACAAGAGGGGGAATCAAGAGTGGGTGAAAGAGGCAGAGGGGGGTCAAGAGTGGGAAAAAAGAGGCAAATGGAGGGGGGATCAAGAGGCAAAAGGAGGGAGGGACCAAGAGGCAAAAGGAGGGGGGATCAGGAGGGGGAGAAAGAGGCAAAAGGGGGGGTCAAGAGTCAAGGAGGAGGATCAAAAGAGAGAGAAAAAGGCAAAAGGAGGGGGCTCAAGAGTCAAAAGGGGAGTATGAAGCAAAAGGTGAGAATGAAGCAAAAGGTGAGAATGAAGAGTGTGAGAAAGATGCAAAAGGGGGGAATCAAGAGTCAAGAAGAGGTGTGTGTGTGTATATATATATAACTCTTTATTTCTCTGATGGTGACAAATAACTCTGTATTGCTCTGGTGGTGGCATTCAGATGTGTTTTAAAATGCATGTTTTCCCTTTTTATAAACAAGAAAAAAATGCTATTATGTTATGGGGCTGGTCAGCAATTTTTTCCAGGGCTGCTTTTTATCCCCAGTTCGGCCCTGCCTTTCTATCATGAAAAGGTGTTAAATTCCCATCTGAAACAATAATGTTCCTTATTTATTGTGGGTGGTGATGTTGCTTTTTGACAGAATTGCTTCATTTTATTATGTATACATGTCATTATGCATACACTTTGCCTTAAACTAATGTATTGTGCAGCATCACTATGTGTATATATGGGATCTATTTAGAGGGACACAAATGTAAGCAACTTTTCCTTCCTCTCTTCAGGGCCTCATATTTTTTTTTTTTGTCCAAACAACAATATATCACCTTAAAAATCCAGTGAATGTGTGTTTTTACTATACAACATGCTTTATACACAAAAGAATAGATAAGCAATTGCAGGGCAAACCAAATGCACCATTGATGAGAAATACATTCTGCACACTTGATTAGTTTGAGAGTGTCAGAATGAAAAACATAAGGCAAGCCTGTGGATCAGAGAGAGAGAGTGCGGGGAGAGAGCAAGAGCGCGAGCGGGGGGGAGACAGCGCGAGCGGGGGGGAGACAGCGCGAGCGGGGGGGAGACAGCGCGAGCGGGGGGGAGACAGCGCGAGCGGGGGGGAGACAGCGCGAGCGGGGGGGAGACAGCGCGAGCGGGGGGGAGACAGCGCGAGCGGGGGGGAGACAGCGCGAGCGGGGGGGAGACAGCGCGAGCGGGGGGGAGACAGCGCGAGCGGGGGGGAGACAGCGCGAGCGGGGGGGAGACAGCGCGAGCGAAAGAGCGAGAGAGAGGGGGAGAGAAAGAGCGAGAGAGAGGGGGAGAGAAAGAGCGAGAGAGAGGGGGAGAGAAAGAGCGAGAGAGAGGGGGAGAGAAAGAGCGAGAGAGAGAGCAAGGGGGGCGAGAGAGAGAGGGGGGAGAGGTGGGGGGAGAGGGGGGAGAGGGGGGGAGCGCGGGGGGAGAGAGAGAGCGCAGGGGAGAGAGAGAGAGCGCAGGGGAGAGAGAGAGAGCGCAGGGGAGAGAGAGAGAGCGCAGGGGAGAGAGAGAGAGCGCGCAGGGGAGAGAGAGAGAGAGCGCAGGGGAGAGAGAGAGAGCGCAGGGGAGAGAGAGAGAGCGCAGGGGAGAGAGAGAGAGCGCAGGGGAGAGAGAGAGCGCAGGGGAGAGAGAGAGCGCAGGGGAGAGAGAGCGCAGGGGAGAGAGAGCGCAGGGGGGAGAGAGCGCAGGGGGGAGAGAGCGCAGGGGGGAGAGAGCGCAGGGGGGAGAGAGCGCAGGGGGGAGAGAGCGCAGGGGGGAGAGAGAGAGCGCAGGGGGGAGAGAGAGAGCGCAGGGGGGAGAGAGAGAGCGCAGGGGGGAGAGAGCGCAGGGGGGAGAGAGAGAGCGCAGGGGGGAGAGAGAGAGCGCAGGGGGGAGAGAGAGAGCGCAGGGGGGAGAGAGAGAGCGCAGGGGGGAGAGAGAAAGCGCAGGGGGGAGAGAGAAAGCGCAGGGGGGAGAGAGAGAGCGCAGGGGGGAGAGAGAGAGCGCAGGGGGGAGAGAGGGGGGAGAGAGGGGGGAGAGAGGGGGGAGAGAGGGGGAAGAGAGGGGGAAGAGAGGGGGGGAAGAGAGGGGGGGAAGAGAGGGGGGGAAGAGAGGGGGGGAAGAGAGGGGGGGAAGAGAGGGGGGGAAGAGAGGGGGGGAAGAGAGGGGGGGAAGGGAGAGGGGGAAGGGAGAGGGGGGAGCGCGGGGGAAGGGAGAGAGAGCGCGCAGGGGGGAGAGAGAGCGCGCAGGGGGGAGAGAGAGCGCGCAGGGGGGAGAGAGAGCGCGCAGGGGGGAGAGAGAGCGCGCAGGGGGGAGAGAGAGCGCGCAGGGGGGAGAGAGAGAGAGAGCGTGATGTACTAAGAAAGTGGTGCAAACAAATGGGGGGGGGGGGGGGGGGGAGTCCCAAAATTCCCGCTGCCCAAGTGTCTTACCTGGGTATTATACATCATGAAGCGAGTTTACTAAGGTAAATTGCTCATTTCTAAGGCAAAGCAAGTGCACAGAAGCATACCTCCCAAGTGTCCCTCTTTAGGAGGGACAGTCCCTCTTTTTGACCCAAATCCCTCTGTCCCTCTTTCCCACCCTGATGTCCCTCTTTTTAGGGGATCAGACTGTGTGGTGTGTGTATATAAGTGTATCATACTGCTCCATAGCAATAAAACTCGCATTATTGTTTGTTTAAATGTCAGTATATGCAGGGGAGGGCTGGGAACATGTGGCCTGGGGGGGGCAAATACAATCTACTGGCCCATTTCTTCAGTCGCTCCAGCCCAGTGTCCCAGTTCATCCCCTTTAGTTACTTTTAATATTGGCATTAATGCTGTTAAGTAAGGCCAACGAGCCCACATAGCCTACAGCTGAAATGCAGCTACTCTAGTGATACCATAGAGCTTACAATTTAAGTACAGCGACATGATTGATACCATAGATCTTACAAGGGAAATGGGTTATGCTGTTAGTGTAGCTCTATTTGGATTTTAGCGCTGTAGTATAATTTGTGTAGTTCCATTTCAATTGTAAGCTCTGTGGTATCACTAGTGTAGCTCCATTTACAGCAGCAATTGGGAGACTGAGTGAAGCAGTGGCCCACTGGCCCACACATGTGACCAGCCCAGGGGGCAATTGCCCCTCTGCCCCCCAGGCCAGCCCTCCCCTGAGTATATGTGTTTATATATTAGTCTGTGTAAATAAAATACTTTGGTCTTGTTATAAATCATTTATTAGGTTATACAAAGAGGTGTCGATAGGTCATGAAAGAATCTAAAGATTCTTGGTAATGCCCCACCAGCCACACACCCACTACCTGAAACAAAAGTGTCCCTCTTAGCCATTTTAAATGTTGGGAGGTATGCAGAAGGGAACAAATAATCCTACCTGTTTAAGTGTGAACAATGCGTTGGAGACCAAAAAAAAAAAAAAAAAAGAAAAGAGCTCTAGGTCAATCCATGGGTGATACCGAAGTAAGGTTGTGTGTCAGTGTGTAATAGGTAATTCTGTGGGTATACGCATTTAATAACCAGTAGAAAGTGTTTGTACCCCGTATGCTGTAGCCTCCTTACCTCTCCTCCGGAGCAATAGTGCGGCAACAGAACTGTCCACCCCGCCAGACATCCCACAAACCACCCGCCGAACAGTCTGCATTTTGCTCAGCATTTGCAGCCCATGCAGAAGGGCAATGTTACCTCTGTGTGTGCAGTGCTGATATAGCCTCGGTGGGAAACGAGACAAGATATAAGAGTTCCTATGTCATACGTAATGCAACAGATAAGAGTTCCTATAACATACAGAATGCAATACAGTGCGATATGCGCACTTACTCAGACGCCTTCTCCTTACAGATTAATTTGTAAGTACTTACTGAACCCCTAGATCACGAAAGAACGTCCAGTGTAATAGACTTTTTCTCGCAGCGGCTATAAGATCTATCACATTTTCATCCGCTGGGCAACGTGCACCTATTCAATTCGGCGTACCTTTCCAAGTGTCCCTCTTTGTGACCCAAAATATTTCCTCTGTCCCACCCTAGTGTTCCTCTTTTTAGGAAATCAGACTGTGTGACGCATATCACATTCTTTAAATTTAAGTATGTGTGATTATAAATGATCTGTGGAAATAAAATGTTTTGCTCTTGCTTTAAATAATTTATTCAGTTAAACAAAAAGGCATCAATAGGTCCTAAAATAACCTAAAAGTTATTGGTGATGCAACACCATTGAAAACAAAAGTCCCTCTGTGGCCATTTGAAAATTTGGGAGGTATGCAGCTGTTGCTTCATTATTCTAATGCTAGAGATGTACTTAGCATCCAAGGAGTTAATTACACTACCATTCTTTCAAGACTTTCCTCCTCTCCTGTATCTCTATCTCTCTCTGTTTTTCAGCACTCTCTTACATTTCTGCTCTTATCTCCCACTATACCCCTTCCCATCCCCTACGGTCCTTTAATGAGTTCTTCCTGTCCTCTCCCTACACAATCCGAGCCATCTCTCGGCAACAAGCTTTTTCACTGGCTGCCCCTGGACTCTGGCATGTCCTCCTTATCATCATTTGCCAATCAACCACACTCATCACTTTCAAGCATCTCCTCAAAAACCACCTGCTCAGGGAGGCATCTCAATAGCAATATCCTCTTTTTGCACACAGTCACACCAGAATCCTTCTGCACTTCTTTTACCACACCTTGTACCTGCACTTATATTCCTCCTCCTACTGTCTGTTTGTCATCATGAATTCTAATTAGACTGTAAGCTCCTTGGGCAGGGTCCCTTTCCCAGTCTATGATTCCTTTGCTGCACTTCCCCCCACAAATAATGAAATGATCACTTAAGCTTAATGCTCTTAACCCAGTTCTGTATTTTATATTGTATTATTCCAACTTCTGTTAAGCGCTGTGTACTTGTATGGCGCTGTATAAATAAAGATACATACATACCATTCATGCTCTGTGAACCGGGTCTGGGATAGCTCTCACTCTCAAAGTAATCACTGTGGCATGGTCTGTTAAGAGACTGGATTGCTTCTTGTCTTATTTATCAATCTAAAGTGATGCAATTCTAAACCAATTGCATCATATGAGAATGACCATGATTTAAATGGTGCTTTTAAGTCATGAATGCTAACAATTGTTAGGTCACCTCATGTTCTAGTATGGGATTGGAATTCTTTTTAACATTCAAGTGATTAAAAACCCAATTAAAATCAATGGGAAATGGCAGTATTTTCCTTTCAAATCTACACAGCCGTTACTTTGCTCCAGAATTGAGCCACTTTATTTCAATCAATAAGGTTTGGTGACCAGATGTTGTCTAGTGACCATATCTATATTTGTGTGTTTGTGTACATGAGGGCCATACACATGTTCAGCGTTTTCTTTTAGTGCTACATAGTACTGAGATTTGATTTCCCAGCAGGAAAGTGTACCTGGAAAGTGTGTCTTAGATTTTATATATAGATTAATTTATAAAGCAGCTTATTGTGCATACATGGCACTTTAAGAACGTTCCATCTGTCTTGCTAGCAAGTGCCTTCACCCCACCCCCCTTTCCACCGGAAGCCCATGGAACCAGTATACATGATCAGGATGCTATCTAACTCCACCCCTCCTCCCAACTATCTTATTCAATTTAAATAAGACTCAACAAGAACAGATGGTGGTAAACAGACATGGCATAGCTGGACATAACACAAGCCTGCCTTCAATATAAAGAAAAATTAACACACCAAGTGGGGCCTAAACCTAGCAGACACCCAGCTTTCCACAGCCTGAACCTCTGAATTGCTAAAACCCAGCAAATGCACTTGCTTAACTTTGCCAATGTAAAACGAGTGTGTGCCAAACTCCCAAAAGCAATATTCTAAAAGTGAAATAGCCATAAGGAAGATAGTGGAAAAAAATGATAGCAAGAACCATCTGCATGAACCAAAAAGTGAATGCCAACCTTGTGCAAGTCTAGGTATGCCCTGACCAAAAACCCCAGGTAACTTAATATCCCTGACCATAGACCCTACATCTGATCCTCATGTATCCATTTTACACCTAAGTAACCAAAAATGACACCTTAAAGGCATAGTAATACTTAAAATGTAAAAAAATATATGTTGTAGGGTTTATCCCCCTGAGTAAAACAAGAGTACTCCCACTGCTGAAAGGTGTTTCATTCAAAAGTTATTAATTTTCAAATTTGAATTTTTTAGGTGCAATATCACAGTGGCCTGAAATTGTACAGTGGCGCTGTTGCTACACCATCCTATGGAGATTTATGGTCCCGGGACCAGAGCTGTCCATAGGATCGTGTAGCAACAGCGCCACTGTACATTTTCAGGCCACTGTGATATTGCACAAACCAAACCCAGCACTGAAATCAACCTAAGAAATAAAGTAAAGGTGATAGGACATCTAGAGTTGGTCACACAAATATTTCCTACAGCGGCAAACTATCCTGCTAATGGCAAAGCATTTAGTCAAACCCTCCAACTCCAATAATCAAAAAAGAGAAGCAAGGCCTACCATTCATGACTGAACATACCCACCAGAAACCCCTGTGTTCCTTAACACCAATAAATATTCATTAGTAGCCAGGTTTACCCCCTCCGTGGACAAAACACCTGGACAAAGCGTATGGAGAGGACTCAAACCCCTGATAGACATGAAACAGCAAGACACACTGCCAATGGGTATGACCCTGCAAGCAAAGACTAAATATCTTAGTAATGACTGAATCAATTGCAAATTAACCTTTTGTGCTCCCTTAAACCTACCAGCCATTGTGCAGAAACAGCTAAGCTTGTCAGTTGGTAAACAGAACATCATGAGATTTGACTCATGCCAAACTTTGACATAAGGAAACTAGAATTAGGAAACGAATGCAAGCACTTGCCACTGTCCCGAGGCCCTACAAAAAAAAAGTAATCTAGGTAAAGAAAGTCTCTGTTGCAACCATATTGCCCACTCCAAAAAGGTGCTGAAAATCTCAAAATAATGGCAATAAATTGGGTACTCACAGGAAAGAATATGTCCATCCAGGTGGCATCCCATCAGATGAAAGCAATCTGGATACGTGGGTGAAAGGAAAAAGGGGACTCGATATGAGACTTCACCAAAAGCACTTCCCTTGAATGAGCTTTCTAAGGTTCTGAGCTCCACCCCTTCGGGTAAAAGCCCAGGCCCAGATGGCTTCCCAGTTATCTATTACAAAACATTTAAGGATCAACTTCTCTCTCCGATGTTGGACTCTTTCAATGCGATCCTTCTGGGTGATTCTTGGCCGGGTCAATCTCTTCAGTCTCACATCACTGTGTTACCTAAACCGGGCAAGGACACTTCACAATGTGGTAGTTACCAGCCCATTTCTTTACTAAATACTGATCTTAAAATATTGGCTGAATTATTGGCTTCACGTCTGAAACCATTCTTACCAGATATAATTCATGATGATCAAGTAGGGTTTGTTCATGGTAGATTGGTGAGGGATAACACGATCAAAGTTGTATCCTTGCTGCACCATGTGGGGCTGTCCTGCTGTCCTGCAGTTTTCCTTTCCTTGGATGCTGAAAAAGCATTTGGTAGGGTGGGATGGCCCTACATGGAAGCAGTCTTGAACTGGATTGGTATGGGGCCGCGGCTGCTACATTCTGTTCTCTCTTTGTATACTAGCCCCTCAGCTCGTGTAAAAACGAATGGGCTACTTTCTGATCCTGTAGAGATCACTAACGGAACCCGTCAGGGATGTCCCTTGTCACCCTTAATCTATGTTTTAACTTTAGAACCTCTTTTAGCCTTGATCCGCTCCTCTATAGCGATCAAAGGCATACGGGTGGGATTAGCTGAATTTAAACTAGCCGCATATGCGGATGATGTATTGCTGTCTCTTTTGGAACTTTCGACCTGTCTCCCGGCTTTGATGGATCTAATTAAGGTTTTTTCTAGTATATCCTATTATAAACTGAATGTGAGCAAATCTGAAGCTTTACACATACATTTACCACCTCGAGACCTGGCTCACTTGAAACTTACTTATCCTTTTCAATGGTCTTCTTCGGCCCTTCAGTATTTAGGTATCAAACTCACTTATTCACTTCAGGATATTGTTAGTCTTAACTTTGACTCTCTTCGCGTTTCTTTAAAGGCAGATCTTCGTCGATGGCATTCTCTTTATGTTTCTTGGTTGGGTCGCATTCAAATTGTTAAGATGGTAATCCTTCCCAAGATTTTGTATTTGTTTCAATCACTTCCCTTACCTATCCCGACCGCACTCATAATATCTATACAATCGTTATGCTCCGAATTTACCTGGTTTTACAAGAAACCTAGACTTCCTCGCGCTCTGTTATATCTCTCACCTTTACAAGGGGGACTGGGGCTCCCTGATTTCCTCTCTTATTACAAAACCTGTCAATTAGCCATTATACTTACGTGTGTTCATGCTGACTACCGATCTGCTGGATGGGTTCGGACTGTTGCAGCTTCTTTTCCAGGACTGATGTTGTCACAACTTACCTGGTGCAGATCATCAGACATTCCTAAGATTTGTTTTTCACATCATAGTAACATAGTAAATTAGGTTGAAAAAATACACAAGTCCATCAAGTTCAACCTTCGCCTCATACCTCAGTAACTGAGAATTTTATAGCTTTCCTGCTACCAATTAAATTAGTCTTTATCAGACCTTCCTGATCAGCCTACTGATAAACAGTATAACTCTGTATGTTCCCTTTTGAAAGAAATGTATCTAATCTTCTCTTAAATGTATCCATTGTATCTGCCATAACTACCTCCCTGGGAAATGAATTCCACAATTTGACAGACCTTACCGTAAAAAAACCCTTCCTCTGCTGAAGTTTAAACCTCCTTTCCTCTAATCTCAAGGGGTGTCCCCTGTCACCTGATCAGGCCTTGGAATAAATAGCTCACCGCAGAGATCCTTGTATTGACCTCTCATATACTTGTACAATGTGATAAGGTCTCCTCTTAGTCGTCTTTTCTCTAGAGTAAATAAACCAAGTTTGTTTAGTCGTTCCTCATATGTCAAGTCCTCCATTCCCTTAATTAATTTTGTTGCTCTCCGCTGTACCCTCTCTAGTTCTAGTATATCCTTTTTCAGAACCGGTGCCCAAAATTGCACTGCATACTCAAGGTGAGGTCTTACCAATGATTTGTATAATGGCAAAATAATGTTATCCACTCTTGCTTCAATACCTCTTTTTATGCAAGACAGGACTTTGTTTGCCTTTGCTACTGCTGTTTGACACTGGTCACTGTTTCCAAGTTTGTAGTTGACAAGGATACCCAGGTCTTTTTCTAGCAACGAGTCACCTAAAATTATTCCATTAAGTTTATAAGTAGCCTTGGGATTGTTTCCTCCCAAATGCATGACTTTACACTTCCCCACATTAAACTTCATATTCCACATGTTTGCCCAATCTGACATTTTATGTAAGTCCCTCTGTAGAGAGAAAATATCCTGTTCTGAATTAATGACTTTGCATAATTTAGTATCATCTGCAAATATTGATATTTTGCTTTCTATATCTATTTCCAGGTCATTTATAAACATGTTAAAAAGCAGCGGACCCAATACTGAACCCTGAGGTATTCCACTCTCCACTTTAACTGTACTGGAGAATTTTCCATTTACAACCACACACTGTTCCCTATCCTTCAGCCAGTTTTGTATCCAATTGCAAAGGTTATCTCCTAGCCCCAATTTCCTTATTTTATACACCAGCCTTCTGTGTGGTACTGTATCAAATGCCTTTGCAAAGTCTAGATATACTACATCTACTGCCTTGCCATTGTCAAGGTTGCTGCTTACCTCCTCATAGAAGCTGAAAAGATTAGTTTGGCATGATCTATTCTTCATAAAACCATGTTGATTTGTGCTAATGATCTTATTTTTTGTGTTGTAATCCTGAATATAGTCCCTTATTATCCCTTCTAATAGTTTTCCCACTACAGAGGTCAAACTCACTGGTCTAAAATTCCCAGGTTCTGTTTTAGTTCCCTTCTTAAATAGAGGCACTATGTTAGCTCTTCGCCAATCCTGTGGCACTGAGCCTGTGGTAATAGAATCTTTAAAGAGTAAATATAGGGGTTTTGCTAACACTGCACTGAGTTCCTGAAGAACCCTTGGATGTATACCATCAGGACGCGGTGCTTTGTCGGTCTTAATTTTGTTCAGTCTTCTCATGACATCTCCTTGAGTTAACCCAATATCTATTAATTGTATTGTTTTATTTGTTACTTACGGAGGCTCTTCTACCATTCCTTGCTCCCTTGTATATACTGATGCAAAGAAAGTGTTTAAAACATCGGACTTTTCCTTATCCTCACTAACCAACTCACCCATCTTATTTTTGAATGGTCCAATGCACTCCCTCTTAAGTTTTTTGCTATTTATATATTTAAAAAACTTTTTTGGATTAGTCTTGCTTTCCCTTGCAGTTCGAGTTTCATTATCTATTTTTGCTACCCTAATTGCCTTTTTGCAATCTTTGTTGCACTCCCTGTATTTTAAGAAAGATTGCTCAGTTCCTTCTGACTTAAATAATTTGAATGCTTTTTTTTTTCCTTGCCATTTCCTTCTTTACATGTGCAGTTAACCACATTGGCTGTGACTTACTTGGGTCATTTGCTTTCTTTATGGAATTCTGTCAACTCTTCACACTGTTTAGCTCCCTTCCCATCCCCCTTAATGCATATAGTGGGCAATCCTAGCTTCCCCCCGGGTTTACAACTGACGGCTTTTCGGCATTGGGTGGGGATCTCGGTTAGTGATTTATTGTCAGATAAGTGAGTGGTGTCTTTTGAGGACCTGCAACGCACTAGTTCTTTACCTATCACGGAATGGTGGAGCTATAATCAGGTGTCTCATTTTCTCTCCAAGGTTTTAATTCAATTAACGGGTTCAAAGGGGAAGACTGTTTTTGAGATACTGTTTCGCACCCCACATTTTTTGTCCAAAACTATTTCACAACTTTATCACCTATTAATCTTGGACTCTAAAGCTAAGAGGTAGAAGTTTCAGGTTGCGTGGGATAATGATTTGGGTGTGGTGGTTCCCTCGGAGGAATGGCAACAAATATTCCAATTGAACTGTAAATATCTTACATCTTCTTCTTTGAGAGAAACCAATTATAACGTTTTCACGAGGTGGTATTATACCCCTTTGAAACTGGCCTCCTTTCTACCTTCTAACTCCACACTTTGTTGGAGATGCTCTCTGGCTGAGGGCACTTTTTCACATCTGGTGGTCTTGTCCTCTTATTTGATTGTTTTGGGAAGGTATTGCTTCAGAATTACAAAAATTGATCCCTGATTTACCTTCTCTATCACCTGAAGCTTATCTGCTTACTATTATCCACCCCCCTCTTCTTTCTCAGGTGCAGGTTAAAAGACAATGGATGCTAGCCACTTCTCAAGCGAGAGCCTGTATACCATTACATTGGAAGTCTGCCATTGCTCCAACTGTTGGGGAATGGAACATTGTTTAAATTGGAGGTTCGACACTCTGTTACCTTGGGAATCTCTTCTGTATTTACGAAGGCATGGTCCCTTTGTTTTTTATATTTTCAAATTTCAGTACCATCTAATCCTTAAGCATTTACCCTTCTTATTCTCATAGCCGTGGAATTGCCTGGATGGCACTCTCTAAATAATTTTTTTTTTCTTCCCCCCCACCCCCTCCTACCTCCTCATCTTTCGTATTTCGAATCTTCTTATCATGTCTTAGGTCTGTGGCTCTTACATCATAATATGGAGACATTGTTTAAATGGCAGCGATTGGGTTAGTTTTGGAGTATGTTCTCCTCTATATTCTTTCTTCATGTGGAAGCTCATTTGTGTATTTTGTCTTCTATTATAATGATTATGTACCATTTAGTGTGATATTTTGTTGACTTTACCTAATGGTGTTGTATTCAACACTAATTTTTGCTGTATAGCTCTTATATTACTTCAATAATGCTTTTGAAAGTTAAAAAAAAAAAAAAAGAGGGCGCCCAATAGTGCCCGTTATCTTCTTAGATATAAAGTAAAACAGATCAAGATCTACTCACATAGAAGATGGTTGGAGGGGGATATATGCCTGCTTCAAATATAAAACGCTTACAGGAATAACAAGCCTGTCTCTGCTCAGGATTTCTCAGGGAGATGGTTGATGTTGTTATGTCTTTGCTTATACCTGGCTAGCTGACTCTGAAAAAGCAGTTTCACATAGCAAAACGTCAGTCCAAGCTTGCCATTTTATATTTTGCTATTTTAACTTTTTTATTACAGTATTTTGTACTGAGAATAAAATATCTTTGAAGACTTTTTACAGCAGCCTTAACGATACATTAAACATCTTCCTGAGCAGAGACACCTTATTATCTCTGTAAGCACTTGACGTTAGAGGTAGACATGTGTCCCCCTCCAACCATTTTCTATGGGAGTAGATCTTGATCTATTTTACTTTATATCTAAGAAGATAAATGGCACTATTGGGCACCCTCTTGTTTGTTTGTTTGTTTCCCTGCTCTTACAGAGCTGTAGAGAGGATCATCCGAGACCTATAGAGTGCCATACTTGGAACATCAGGATTCACACTGTTATAGCGGCAGTATAAATAACCTTTCTGCATTTTTCAGTTAGCACATAAGTGTTTTCTGAACAATATCTTTGTGAGTAATTTTCCTATATTGGTGACAGATGGGTGTCTATTAGCCTACTATAACAATATTGCTCCATGAAGTGCCTTCTCTCTCTTTCTTTTTGCAGTAATGAGATCCAGGCACTATAGTCAGTACCTCCATATGATTGTTCAGCAAGACAAGATTGTGATGAGAACAAAGCCAACCTTTAGACCCAAGGTTGTATCTTTTCACATTAAGATCAATTGTTTTACCATCCTTTTGTCCAAGCCCTAAGAACAAAAAGGTTTTTCACAATCTTGATTTGGTAAGATGCATTTCATGCTACCTAGACAGGATTCAAGAATTTAGAAATCAGAGACATTATTTGTCTATTTTCATGGAAATTTCAAAGGCACTGCAGCCTCCAAAGTATCCATCTTCAGATGGATATCAGACTCCCTTAAATAGATTCAGACGTTACACCGCCAAAAACCATAAAAGCATATTCAAGATCTGTGGCTACCTCCTGGGCAGCTAAAGCAGTCTTCTATAGAAGAGATATGCAAGGTAGCAACATGGTCTTTAGTCTCGACCTTCATTAGACACTACCAAATAGGCGTCTAGGCATCGGCTCAGGGAAAATTTGGTAGAAAGGTTCTTTTTGGAAGCCTTCCTGGAGAAAGTACAAAATTTGTTCAGGAGACATCTTGGATCTGTCTAGTTTTTTTATCACTGCAGCATTTGGAGAATATGGCCCATATTCTGTAATAAATTTTAGTTGTGGAACGGCGCCTCCCTGCAAGTATAGTCTCTATGACTTGTTCTGACAAACCTCTGTATCTTAGAGAGCTCCTCTCAGCCTCCAGGCTGTCAGTTTCAAGAATGCAGGATCTGTGTAGAACAGAGGCCGCTGTGACAGCAGGTCCGGGATGATTGGTAAGGGAAATGGAAGAAGAACAGACATTCTTTTGAGGTCGGCGTACCATACTTTGCATGGTCAGTCTGGGGCGATGAGGATTACATTGGACTGGTCTCTTCTGATCTTCTGGATTACCTCTGTCAACAGTGGCAGAGGAGGGAAGATATATGCGAGGTGGTGTTTCCATGGAAACCTCAGCGCATCCCGACCTTCTGACTGATCTGACTTCCATTTAGACAGGAATATTGGACATTTTGTGTTTGATGCCATCAGGTCTATTGATGGATGTCCGAATACTTCTGTGACCTGCTTGAATACCTGTTTGTTCAGGGACCATTCTCCCGGATCCAGTCTCTGTCTGCTGAGAAAGTCGGCCTGTAGGTTGAAATTTCCTGATAAATATACTGCTGTTAAAGCTAGCAGATTGTGTTCTGCCCAATGGAGAATTCGTAGAGCTAGTCTGTTTAGACCTATGCTTCTTGTGCCACCTTGATTCATTATGTATTGTACAGTCATGATGTTGTCTGAGCAGATCATCACTGGTTGATGTCTGAGATCCTGCTGCAGATGCTGTAGTGTGTTCCAGACTGCCGTGAGCTCTAGTATGGTGATATGCAGAGATGACTGACTGATTCCATATTCCCTGTACTGTTTTTGTTTCCCAGATTCCTCCCCAACCTGTCTTGCTGGCATCTGTGTGGACTATCTGCCAATTTTTTTCCTTTAAGTTTTTCCCTTTTTGTAGATTGTTCGGGCAACACCACCATCTCAACTCTTTTTGATTGTAGAAAGGGAATCTTCTGGAAGGGGTTGTGTAGATCCTTCCTGAAGTAACGTATAAAATTGTATTGGGCTAGGCGAATATGTGACCTTGACCAAGAGAGAGAGAGAGGGCAAAACACCTCTAAGTATAGTAGTAATAGATAATGTTGATATATAAAATTAGCCCTTCCCCTCCGATGATGGTACTCACATTTATGAGAGGTTTCTCCTGACTCTAGATCGCCTGCACTGGTTTTTGGAGCGTCACTCCAGGCTAGTGACAGCTTGCAATAGCTCAGATGGACAGCAAATAGTTTATATGTTGTATCTAGTGTGATGCCACATACGGATAAACCAATATGGAGGCTTAACTAGGAACTTTTAATAATAATAAAAAGCTGTATAAATACCATCTAGCCCCTTACGTATACAGTGAGTATGTGGATGTCAATAGTAAATATATATAAAAAAAATATAATACTTTAAAGCAAAACTACCACCCGACACAATCTTTAGCTTCACTGAGTCCCCATCTGGTGACTAGCTGCTTAGTAGCGCTAGTCGCCAGAATAATTACCTTATTTAATAGATTTCTGCTCTCTTCCATGGGCGACAGGCAGGACGGAGCGTGGACATCTTGCCATTGTGACGTCCGTGCGCCTGCGCGGTCTGTCCCAGCCGGAGCCAAATGGCTCCTAGCAATGCCTCCTAGACCCGGCTGGGACTGACAGCACAGACTCGCGGACGTCACAATGGCAAGATGTCCGCACTCCGTCCTACCTATCAGTCGGGGAAGAGAGCAGAAATCTATTAAATAAGGTAATTATTCTGGCGACTAGCGCTACTAAGCAGCTAGTTTCCAGATGGGAACGTAGTGAAGCTAAAGATTGTGTCGGGTGGTAGTTCCGCTGTAATGTAACTCCAGCAGGATACCCCAGATGTCCCCAACCACACCGCACAAGACCCCAATGTAGATAGTTAATATGGAGTGGGATGAGACACTGGTAATAATACCAACTGTGAGATATTGGGATAAAATACAAATTGGCACAATAAGTATACTGATAGCAAAAATACCAAAAACAAATATATATGAAAAAAGAGAAAATAAAAAACTAATATAATATCAATTCAATATTGCCCTGGATTAGGCTAGGATCGCTCTACACATTTCGTGACTAGTTGCGCCACTTCTTCAGGAGCAAAAACGTATGCGTCTTTCAGGTCTATTCGGGTTAAAAAGGCCTGAAAGTGTACCATCTTGAATGCTGAACATATCGTCTCCATCTTGAATTTTCTGTGTCTCAGAAATTAGTCGATTTCCTTTAAATCCAGGATCAGACGTAAATCTGTTGAAGTTTTCGGAACCAAGAAAATAATTGAATAATAACCATGGTATCTCTGCTTCCTGGGTACTAGTTCTATCACCTTGTCATTGATGAGTGATGAAAGTGCTTTCTTCATCACTCTTGCTGCAGGTTTGTTCCTGATTAATGATGTTCTGAGCCGGTTTTGGGTAGGGACAGTTTGAAATTCTAGTGTGTACCCTGTCTCTAAAATACGAAGGACCCACTTGTCTGGATTGATCTTCCTCCAGGAGTCCTGAAATTTGTCCAGTTTGCCCCCTACTGGAGAAGGAGATGGAGTAGGCAGGATTTCATTGGGGGTTCCTTTGGAATTTTGGCCCCCTCTGGACCTCCTTCCTGGTTCCAGTCTTGGCCCCTTGTCCCATGCCTCTTTGGCGCTGTTCAAGCCTTTTCCTGGTCTGTATTGTCTGGCGTCTCGAAAGGACTGTTTTCTGGGAGGAGAGCTCCTGGCTCTATGGTCCTGGGGTAAAAGAGGATTTTAGTCTTACCTGTTAAATCCTTTTCTCTTAGTCCATACAGGTTACTGGTAACTCTGGAAGGTGATCCGCCCCTTTAAGTAGAACGGAACATTTCTGTAAATGTATGCAGGAGGTGGAGCCCCCCCCCTCCTCAGCTGCATCCTAGCCAGCTAGCTCCAGAATGATTTGAGACACTAATAACTGACCAGAAATAGGAGAGAAGACGACTCCTGTGAGCATGCCCCAAAGGACTCCCACGTATTGCCACAGGAGAGCAAAGCATGGTAGTGCTTCGAAAAGGTGTGCACAGAGGACCAAGTGGCCGCCCAGCACAGCTGATCAGCAGACGCTTGATTCTTATAGGCCCAAGAGGCCCCAATAGACCTGGTGGAATGAGCCGTGACCAGAAAGGGGACATGCTTATTCCTCAACTCGTACACCCTACGAATAGTGGACTTGATCTATGACGCAAAAGTCACTTTGGATGCAGGTCTTCCTGCCCTAGGACCCTCAGGAATGACGAACAGAGCATCGGACTTCCTGATAAATTCAGTGCGATGGACATAAAACTTGAGACAACGCACCACATCCAACAAGTGGAGATCCCTTTCCTTGTCAGAGGAGGGGTTAGGGCAGAAAGAGGGCACCACAATCTCCTGATTGATGTGAAACTCGGACTCTACTTTAGGTAAGAACTCCTTAGAGGTTCGAAGCACCGCTTTATACTTATGAAACACCAGAAAAGGTGGTTTACAGGATAGAGCTTGCAACTCCTCCACTCGGCAAACTGACACAATCGCCAGAAGGAAGGCCATCTTCCACGTCAAGAGACGTAAAGCAATAGTAGCCGTAGCCAAAGAATCAAAGGGAGGACGTTGGAGAACTCCCAAAACCAAATTAAGGTCCCACTGAGGAGCCGGACTACGAAAGGCAGGACGCACATGAGCAACGCCCTGGAAGAAAACCTTGACATCAGGAAGGATAGCAATGCACTCCTGGAAAAAGACAGAAAGCGCCGAAGTCTGAACCTTAAGATCTGAAGATCAAAATCACGACACAGATCTCTCTCAGCACACCAAGATAAAAATGTCGACCAGACATGGTGATATATCTTGGAAGACACAGGCTTACGGGCACTAAGTATAGTAGACACCACAGCAGAAGAAAACCCTTTCTTCCTTAAAATCAAAGATTCAACCTCCAGGCTGTCAAATTGAGCCGATGAACATCTTCCTTCCACAGGTAACCCTGCAGAAGAAGATCTGGACGAGAGGGGAGCGGAAAGGGCTCCGCCACTGATAGGGCCAGAAGCTCCGGATACCAGAACTGATGAGGCCAATTCAGAGCGATCAGGATTACTGTAAAACGTTCCACCTTCAATTCCTGTAACCCCCTTATCAACATTGGAAGAGGAGGGAAAATGTAGGCCAGGGAGAATGTCCAGGGAATGGACATTGCATCGGCAGTCAGAGCTAGAGAGTCTCTCCACCAAGAGCAAAACGCCGGAACCTTCCTGTTGTGTCTGGTTGCCATCAGATCCACTAGGGGCACCCCCCATCTCTGAGTCAAGAGTTGAAACACCTCTGGATGTAGCTCCCACTCTCCTCTGTCAACTGTGTGACGACTGAGGAAGTCTGCCATGACGTTGTCTACACCTGGAATGTGCACTGCGGAAATGACAGGAACATGAACCTCTGCCCAGGACAGAATGGCCTTGACTTCTAACCAAGCAGCGAGACTTCTTGTCCCACCTTGTCTGTTGATGTAAGCCACTGCTGTGGCGTTGTCGGACTCCACTCGGACTGGACAGTCCTCCAGTTGAGACTCCCAGTGACGGAGTGCATGAAATATTGCTCGAAGTTCCAGAATGTTCATAGGAAGAAGGGACTCCTCCATGGACCACTTCCCCTGAGCGCTGAAGCGACCAAGAACAGCTCCAAAGCCCAAGAGGCTGGTATCCATCGTGACCTTGGTCCAGTAGGGAATCCGGGAGGATCTCCCCTGTAGGAGATTGGAAAGGTCCAACAACCACTCCAAGCTCAACTCGACACGAGGAGGAAGTGAGACCGATAGCTTCTGATGATCTGGTCGGTCCCTGCATGTCTGTATCACAAATCTTTGAAGTTCCCTGGTGTGTGCCATGGGCAAATGGAACCGCCTCTATCATGGAAATGAACTTTCCCACCAGAGAAGACAACTTCGGAACCAGGATCCGATCGCGGGATAGAATCGTTGAGACTCTTTGGGCAATTTCATGGGCTACCTCGTCCGGTAGAAACACCATATACTTCTGAGTATCGAACAGAAGACCCAGGAAGACCAGTTACTGGGATGGGACAAGGTCTGGCTTGTCCAAGTTCACAATCCAGCCGTGATGTGTAAGGATTTGAATGCAGGTCTGGACATGCTGATGAAGAAGGTCCGCAGAGGATGCTTTCAAAAGCAAGTCGTCCATGTAGGGAGTCACTCTGATGCCGTCCCGATGGAGGACGGATATCAAGGCCCCCAGAACCCATTGGAAAACCTGAAGGGCTGTTGTCAGACCAAATGGAAGAGCTGAGAACTGAAAATGACCTCTGGCGCAGGCAAACCTCAGGTACCGCCTGCTCTCTAGATGGATTGGGATGTGCAAATACGCATCCTGAAGGTCCAGAGAAGCAAGGAACTTCCCTGGAGACATGGCAGTGATCACTGTGCGCAGAGACTCCTGACGATAGTGAGTCTTCACTACAAAGGAACTGAGATCTTTCAGATCCAAAATAGGGCAGCATCCGCCGTCCTTTTTGGTTACCACAAAGAGGTTTGAATAGAATCCTGAACCCCTGTCTGAAGGAGGTACCGGCTCCAGGACATCCTTGTCCAGAAGAGCCTGTATAACATCTTCGAACAGACGGCTTCTCTCGACTTCCTGAGGAGAATGAGAAAGATGAAAGTGAAAAGGAGGGAAGAGAAAAGAAAGGGATCTTGTATTCCTCTGACACCACCTGTAAAACCCATGGGTCCGACACTGAATCCTGCCAAATCCTGCGGAAGAGGTGGAGACGACCATCCACAGAGGGATGCGGACTCGGGTTTGGTGAGTCATGCCGAAGCAGTCTTGGAAGTCTTGGGCTTGGATGCGGCCTTGGGCTTCCAGTGCTGCTTGGGCTTGGAGGAGGGACGTGGATCTGATGGAACCGCCTGGTTCTCTGCACGTGTCTCAGTTTGAAAGGACCGGTTACGCTTAAAAGGCAACTTTTTCTTAAAGACCAAGGGCAGAAGAGTACTCTTACCCCCTGTGGCCTCGCTAATTAGTTCCTTAAGTTCAGATACAAACAAGGAAGTACCCTGAAAAGGCAAAGAAAGCAAAACTTTCTTGGAAGCAGTGTCAGCAGACCAAATCTTAAGCCAAAGCGCACGCCTAGCCACCACAGAGGTAATGGAGACCCTTGCCATCACGCGGACAGCATCAAAGGCAGCAGCAGAAACATGGTGTTGCGCTTCAGAGATATTAGGAAGAAGACGCAATTTCTCAGAAGTAGGAGCATCCTGACGGACCGCCGTAGTCAGTTGTTCAGTCCAGACTGCAATAGCCCGGTTACCCCATGCAACAGCAAAGGCTGGACGCATAGCAGTGCCAATAGAAGTGAAAATGGACTTGAGGGAAACTTCAAGTTTCTTGTCAGTCCAATCGTGCAGCGCAGAAGCATCAGAAACAGGTAAGGCAGTAGATTTAGACAGTCTAGATATGGGTGTGTCCACCTTGGGAGGATGAACCCATTTAGCCATTTCTGTTTCAGAAAAGGGATAAAGTTTAGCAAACTTTCTGGACACTGAAGAGGACTTGTCTGGATTTTTCCATGCATCAGAAACCAAACGGTCAAGAGTTGGGTTAGGAGGAAAATAAGTAAGGGGCTTTGTAGGCACCTGAAAAACATCAGAGGGATCAGAGGGAACCTCCTGAACCAAGGGAATGTTGATTGTGGTCAATACAGCTCTGATCAGGCCCTCAGTAGAGGGTTCAGGATCAGACTCAAAAGGGTCCCCAATGGACCTAGAAGACTCCAAAACAGTACCATCCCCAACATCTGAATCTTGCAACAATTCTTCCTCAGAAGAGTCTGACACATCAGGTGCCCCCTGCGGTTTAGGCAGGGAGGATCTGATAGGAGAGGGGGTCTGCCATAATTGAAGAGCCCCCTGTACCTGGGATGGAAAGAGTTGTAGAGTGGACCTAAGGTCCCTAGTCGCAGCCTTAAACTCTTGTACCCAAACTGGCTCAATAGCATGGCTGGAAGGCCCTGGGTTGCTGTCAGGACTTTCAGAACATGCTGGGCATAAATGACCAGAGAATTCTCTAGGTAGCCCTATGTGACAGGAAGAGCAATGCGCAATGGGGTATACTAACACCCCAGCCTCTTTAGTATTAGGTCTAGCTACAGCGGTATAGACATACTCACAGTGTCAAAATAACCAACTGTACAATAAATCAGCCAATTGTGGTGTGTTAGATTAATATTTCACCCCAGAAACCCTAAATATAGACTTATCTGGCAGGCGAAGGGTTAATCTGCGGAGGAGAGAAGGAGAGTCCAAGCCCTGTGTAGGATACTCGTTGAGAAAAGCTCACAAAATGGCTGCCGCGATGGGAGCCAATCAGAAAAAAGGCACGAAATGAGCGCTCATGGGAAATGTAGTTTTTCCCAAAAAGTACCCCAAAGCAGTGCCCGAAGCCCCCAACACACTTGAACTATAAACCGGATGATAGAGCAAGGGCAGACAATTAAAATGAGCCCACTCTGAAGTTGCTGTGTGAAGCGCTTCCAGAGATACATCCCAAACAGTGTAGACCCACGCGTCTTAAAGGCACGGTACATAAATTTAATAAAAGTTAAACTAAAGTAAAAACATGAAAAACATACAGGGAACGTGTGCATAATAAGAAAACATTAACCCAGTAAGGAAAGTGTCAGAAAACCTCACTAAATGTGTCAAACCAGCAGACAAAGGGTTAAGTTACCACATAAACCTGCTCCAAATACCCAAACATACACATATATACCCAATGAGTGCAGGAGTGCGCAATGAGAAATCCCAAATACAAGCCCAGCAAAGGGGCACTGTGGGACAAGTGGACCTGCAGCACTCAAAGGGTAGCTCACCTCTCCTGCAGATCTTCTGTATTCAGGTTACCATGTAGTAAGAATTACCTCAGTGGGTAATCCATGGGGAAGCACTTGTACCCAAGATTTTCCCCCTCAGGGCTTAAGGTCCACCAAAAAGCACCTGGACACTGAGCTAGCTGCTTTGAAGGGCAGTTGTCAGTCATGGTAACCCGCCTAATGGTGGTATTCCATATCTGACAGAAAAATAAAAAAACTAAAACTAACGAGAGATGTTCTCCACCTGGTGTGTTCACACCCAGGAACAAATCATTCTGGAGCTAGCTGGCTAGGATGCAGCTGAGGAGGGAGGGGAGGCTCTACGCACTGCATAAATTTAGAGAAGTGTTCCTGCCTACTTAAAGGGGCGGATCGCCTCCCAGAGTTACCAGTAACCTGTATTGGACGACACAGAAAAACTGGCTTTTACCATCTGAGGTCGGTTTGATTTTGTCTTCCAGTTGATTTCCGAATAGCTTAAGGCCTGTAAAGGGTAGATATACTAACTTGTATTTGGAAGAGGCATCAGCATCCCAGGCTTTAATCCATAAGGCTCTTCTGGCTGTATTTAAACTTAAGATTATCAAGGGAGGAGTCACAAGAAAAATTGACCGCGTCTTTGATTGGAGCGGGATTACTGCAGACTCCACTTTTTCTTCAAATTCAGTCAACCAGATAAGCAGGACATGGCTGTTGCTGTTTTCATGTTATGCCCTATGGATGTGAACTGCTTTTTAAGAGCACTGCCTGCTCACTTGTCCATAGGGTTTCTTAATGTGGTACCATCTTCCAATAGTAAGGTGGTTCTCTTTGACATTTGAGCTACAACGGCATCCACTTTTGGATATGTAGTCCAATGCGCAGTAGTTGACAGAAAAAGGGGTATAATTTCTGGAAGTGTCTTGATATACTGGAACTTTTGTCTCCTGATTGCCATTCAGAGGTGACAATGTCCTGTATGGAACTATGCACTGGGAAAACTGGGATCTCTTTTTTTGTAACCAATAAAAGCTGTATCCATAACATTTAATTATTTTTGAGTTTCAGCTAGGCCTAGGGTCTTCCTCATGGCCCTGATAAGCCCATCCATTTTATCTGAGCTAAAGTTGCCTGCTTCATCCGTTATTTCTCCTTCTTCAGAAGAGGAGGAGATGGCGGACTCCATTTCAATCATGCTTCCTTCAAAATCTTCATCCATTAAGCGGGAAGGACCCTAGTCTGGATCAGTGTGTCTAGAACTCTTTCTGGCAGACTCTTGCATGGATGAAAAAGTCTCATGCATGGACTCCTTCATCCATCCAAGGAAATCTTGAAATTGAGCAAGCACCTCAGTAGCAGAGATCTTTTGGAGACAAACAGAGCAAAGTTTGGCAGTTTCAGGAATCTTAGCCTCACAACCAGCACATGACTTAATTTTAGGAACAGATTTATCTTTCTTGTTAGTGTCAGTCCCATATTTGGGTTTGTCACTTTTACTTTCTTTAGCAGACATAGTAAAGGCAATGAACTGTAGTACACACAGCAAAGAGCAGGTTTAAACTACAGTAAATTCACAATTGAGGCATATTAAAGTGCAAAACACAAATTAAATATGCAATGGACTTACATAGCCGCTCCTTTTGCGTTCTCCCAGCCGCAGCTCAAATAGGCGCTTGTATCCGTCCACTTCCTTGTTATGCATTCCCCCGGTGGAACGCACGCACCCGAACTTCCAGTTTGGCGTTTGCCAAAGAGGCGTGCTGGGCTGGAGTGCCTCTGTTTGCCGGCACACACTGAGAAAAGGGAGAGGATGAATCACACACAAGTCTTGCTGTAAAAAGCAGTCTGGAAGGACTCATGCGACCTTGGAACAAGGTCTGGCAATAACAATGTAGACCACATATGTGGTGGCTACATAGGGAATAAAATAACAAAGCCCATAATATTGGACCAAATGGAGGACAGAAAGAGGAAAAACCTCCATCCTCCAGCTTGGTAGGACCAAAATAACTGGAGGGAGGAGGAAGAAACCGGATATTTATTAATTTGATTTGGTCCTACCAGCTGGAGGATAGAGCTAACACCCACAGTACATTGCCATGGATCAAACACAGGAAATTGTATTTATTTATTTTCTGCTGTGTCCCTTCCATGGAACACCCTGCTCTTTAACAAGTCTTATGTTGTATTTTTTTCAGCTTGGACAAAAGTAGACTGTTGGATATTGGGGTAAAATACTAAAATCATTGGTCCTACAAAGCTGAGAGAGAGACAATACCCATTGTTCTGTTGCTGTAGAAGGGACACAGAAGAAAAAATATTGGTAAGTAACGTTACCATTTTCTGCACTTTTGGCCATCTGCATACACCCAGTGCAAGACAGAGATTAGGTAGGTAGCTTCTACAACAGTTCAGGGGGAAGCAATCCAAGCAGCAGCTAGAGTCAACACCTAACAGTAGATTGTGGTTGTTCCAGATTGTCCCGTTGTCTGTGTCATTGTTGGACAGACTTCCTCCAGCTTTGCTGTCATTTCCTCTCGCCTGTAGGGGCCCATGTAATTAAAGGAGCAGGTTTGTGTGTGAGATTATTATATAATCAGATGTGACACTGTGGGAGTTTGAGACAGAATGTGAATATGCAGCATTTGATGCTAAGCGTGCCTGTGTCTCTTCATAGAAGTACGTGTGCAATATTATGTAGGTGTCCTGGATACGCGAAACAGTATAATTACTCATAATACTGAAGCCAGATACCCAACCTGCATTTCCCTCCTCACTTAATATTTGCAGTTGACACTAAATTATACAGTGTAATAAATTCAGAGTAGGTGGTTTGTTCTCTTCAGAGGGATTTACATAAAATGGCTGATTGGAAAAACAAATGTAATATTACATTTAATGTAGGAAAGTGTAAAGTCATGCATTTGTAATGAAAAATGTTAACAGTACTTATGAACTTAATAGAATAATTTTAGGAGACCTGATGCTAGAGAAAGATCTATGAATCCTTGTGAACTACATACTTGAAACCAGGGACCAGTTCAAACCAGCAGCAGCAAAGGCAAAGTCATGTCTTGCATTAAAGGGATAGCTATAATAGGATTTTAGTCTTACCTGTTAAATCCTTTTCACTTAGTCCATACAGGTCACTGGTACTCTGGGAGGCGATCCGCCCCTTTAATAGGCAGGAACAATTATTCAAATGTGTGCAGGGGGCGGAGCCTCCCCTCCTACTTAAGCTGCCTTCAGGACAGAGCCACTAGATTGATTTGAGACACTAAAACTGACCAGAGGTAAGCAAGAAGGAAGACTCCTGTGAGCATGCCCCGAAGGTCTCCCACTAAATGCCACAGGAGAGCCAAGCATGGTCTCTTGACAGGGTGGGAGACCAGTGACCTGTATGGACTAAGTGAAAAGGATTTAACAGGTGAGACTAAAATCCTATTTTCACTGTCGTCCAATACAGGTCACTGGTACTCTGGGATGTACAAACATTGAGCTGACCCAGAGGCGGGAAGTAAGGCAAGGACCAGGCGCAAGGCCCAAGTCACTAGAACTGCTATGAACCAAATAATCGCATAGCCCATTAAGAGAAGTGTCAACGGACACCAACCAGGGGAAAACAACCCCTGAACTAACACAGCACACTGAACTAGAGCCAACCGGGCTCAACAGTAAAGCAGCACTAAGAATCACAGAGTAGAAGTCCTAAACAGGCAAAACTGCCTCCAGGACCTTCCTCCCAAAACTGGCATCAGCCGAGGCCAGTACAT
Source organism: Rhinophrynus dorsalis (assembly GCA_037306005.1). Classification (NCBI taxonomy): domain Eukaryota; kingdom Metazoa; phylum Chordata; class Amphibia; order Anura; family Rhinophrynidae; genus Rhinophrynus; species Rhinophrynus dorsalis. The sequence continues at coordinate 292,894,115 of CM074721.1, forward strand.
CAACTCGATGCTTTGAAAATGTGTGCACAGAGGACCAAGTGGCCGCTCTGCACAGTTGATCAGCAGATGCCTGATTCTTGTAGGCCCCGATAGATCTGGTGGAACGGGCAGTCACCCGGAAGGGAACATGCTTATTCCGCAACTTATAGGCTTCACGAATAGTAGCCTTAATCCAGGAGGCAATAGTAACTTTGGAAGCCGGTCTCCCTGCCCTGGGCCCCTCAGGAGTGACGAATAGAGCGTCAGACTTCCTGATAGACTCGGTGCGATGAACATAAAACTTGAGGCAACGCACCACATCCAACAAATGGAGATCTCGTTCCTTGTCAGATGAAGGGTTAGGGCAGAAAGAGGGAACCACAATCTCCTGATTGATGTGAAACTCGGACACAGCCTTGGGTAAGAATTCCTTGGTAGTGAGAAGCACAGCCTTATCCTTGTGGAACACCAGGTAAGGAGGTTTACAAGACAGCGCTTGTAACTATGCCACCCGGCGAACTGAAACAATAGCCAAAAGAAAGGCCATTTTCCAAGTCAAGAGACGTAAGGGAATGGAATCCAAGGATTCAAACGGGGGTCGCTGGAGAACTCCCAGCACCAAATTGAGGTCCCACTGGGGAGTAGGACTCTTGAAGGCAGGCCGAACATGAGTCACGCCCTGGAAGAAAACTTTCACATCAGGAAGGATAGCAATCCGTTCCTGGAAAAATACGGACAAAGCAGAAGTCTGAACTGTGAGGGAACTCAGACTGAGCCCTTTCTCAACACCATCCTGCAGAAAAGCCAGGACAGTGGGAAGATGAAAATCTAGAGACATCTTCCGATCAGTACACCAAGCCACAAAGGTGGCCCAGATACGATGATAGATCTTGGAGGACACAGGCTTGCGAGCACTAAGCATCGTCGACACCACTGAAGGAGAAAACCATTTCTTCTCTAGAATTGAGGATTCAACCGCCAGGCCATTAAATGGAGATTCTGAACATCCTCCTTCCACAGATATCCTTGAAGAAGTAGATCCGGACGGGCAGGAAGTGGAAGCGGTTCCGCCACTGACATGGCCATCAACTCCGGATACCAGGACTGGCGAGGCCAGTTCGGAGCGATCAGGATGACAGGACAACGCTCCAGCTTCAACTTCTGGATGACTGATCAATAGAGGAAGAGGAGGGAAGATGTAAGCCAGAGGAAAATCCCAAGGGATAGACAAGGCATCCACTGCTAGAGCAAGAGGGTCCCTCCACCGGGAGCAAAATGCCGGCACCTTCCTGTTGTGTCTGGTAGCCATCAGGTCCACTGCAGGTACCCCCCATCTCTGGGTGATCAGGTGAAACACCTCTGGATGAAGAGCCCACTCTCTGCTGTCGACTGTGTGACGACTGAGAAAGTCTGCCATGACGTTGTCTACGCCTGGAATGTGAACTGCTGAAATGACAGGCACATGATCTTCTGCCCAAGATAAAATATCCTTGACCTCCAATCAGGCGGTGAAACTTCTTGTGCCGCCATACCTGTTGATGTAGGCCACTGCGGTGGCGTTGTCGGACTCCACTCTGACAGGGCAGCCTTCCAGCTGAGATTCCCAGTGCCTCAGGGCAAGCCGTATGGCACGCAGTTCCAGAACATTGATGGAGAGAAGAGATTCCTCCAGTCCCCATTTCCCCTGGGCACTGAAACGACCCAACACAGCACCCCATCCCAGGAGGCTGGCATCCGTTGTGAGCGTGGTCCAATAGGGAATTCGAAAGGATCTCCCTTTCAGGAGATGAGAGAGATCCAACCACCAGTGCAGACTCGATTCGACATGAGGAGGCAGAGAGACTGACAGATGCTGATGATCTGGATGATTCTTGCACGTCTGGATCACAAACCTCTGAAGTTCCCTGGTGTGAGCCATGGCAAAAGGCACAGCTTCGATTGTGGAAATGAACTTCCCCACCAGAGACGTCAACTTCGGTACCGGAACCCTGTCCAGTTCCAGGATCCCGGCTACTCGGACGGCTATCTGATGAGCCACTTCCTCTGGCAGAAACACCATGCACAGCCGAGTGTCAAACAGGAGACCCAGGAAAAGGAGCTTTTGAGATGGGACCAAGTCTGACTTGTCCAGATTCAAGATCCAGCCGTGACTGTTCAGAGTGTGTATACACAGCTGCATCTGCTGGTGGAGAAGCTCCGCTGAGGAGGCTTTCAGGAGGAGATCGTCCATGTAGGGGGTCACTCTGACACCTTCTCGATGAAGCACAGCTATCAAGGATCCCAATACCCTCTGAAAGACCAGAGGGGCTGAAGTCAGTCCAAAGGGAAGAGCTGAAAACTGAAAGTGTCCCTTGTGGCAGGTAATCCTGAGATACCGTCTGCTCTCTGGATGAATAGGGATGTGAAGATATGCATCCTGAAGGTCCAGGGAGGCAAGGAACTCCCCTGGAGACATTGCGGCAATCACAGAGCGCAGAGATTCCTAGCGGAAGTGGGAACTCACAACAAAGGAATTGAGATCCTTTAGATCCAAGATAGGACGAGCACCTCCGTCCTTTTTGGCCACCACGAACAGGTTGGAATAGAATCCTGAACCTGTGTCCTCTGGAGGAACCAATTCCAGGACCTCTTTGTCCAAAAGATCCTGAATAGCGTCGAACAGACGCCTTTTTGTAGGTTCCTGAGAAGGACGAGTAAAATGGAACCGAAAAGGAGGAAGGGAAGAGAAAGGGATCCTGTATCCCTCTGACACTACCTGAATAACCCATGGGTCCGTCACAGACTCCTCCCAAATCCGGCGAAAGATGCGGAGACGTCCACCTACTGCCGGATGCGGACCCGGGTTCGGTGAGTCATGCCGAAGCAGTCTTGGAGGTCTTGGCCTTGGGGGCAACTTTGGGCTTCCAGGACTGTTTGGGCTTGGAGGAGAGATGCGTAGAGGACGGCCCCGTCTGGGACGTGGCGCGTGTCTCAATCTGAAAGGAACGAAAGGACCGGTTGCGTTTGGCTGGAAACTTTTTCTTGAAGACTGAGGGCAGAAGAGTACTTTTACTGCCAGTAGCCTCACTAATCATCTCTTTGAGTTCAGAACCAAATAGCAAGTTCCCCTGAAAGGGCAAGGAAAGCAAGGCCAAATTTTCAGCCAAAGGACACGTCTAGCCACCACAGAAGAGGTGGAGGCCCTCGCCATCATGCGCACAGCATCAAAGGCAACATCAGCAACATAATTCTGTGCTTCAGTAATATTAGCAAGGAGCTGCAACTGCTCAGATACCGGTGCATCCTGGCGGACCGCTTCAGTCAATCGTTCAGTCCAGGCCGCAATAGCTCTATTAACCCACGCCACTGCAAAGGTTGGACGCATGGCAGTGCCAATGGAGGCAAAAATAGACTTAAGAGAAAGTTCTAGCTTTTTGTCCGTCCAATCCTGCAGGGCAGAGGCATCAGAGACAGCTAAAGCAGTAGATTTGGATAACCTGGAAACAGGAGCATCCACTTTGGGAGGATGAACCCATTTTGCCAGTTCAGTCTCAGGAAAAGGGTAAAGTTTAGCAAACTTTTTGGACACAGACGAGGATTTGTCAGGATTCTTCCACGCCTCAGACACTAGACGGGCAAGAGTAGGGTTAGTTGGAAAACATACAACCGCCTTAGATGGTTTTTGGAAAACGTCAGTTGGATCATGAGTAGATTCCTGAGTCAGAGGAAGGTTGAGCGTAGTTAACACAGCTCTAATCAAACCCTCAGCAGAAACCTCAGGATCACATTCATAAGGGTCCCCAATGGACCTGTTAGACTCAATAACAGTGCCTTCCTCAGCATCAGAATCCTGTAATAATTCTTCTTCAGAAGAATCAGACACATCAGGAGCCCCCTTTGGCTTAGGCAGGGAAGTCCTGATTGTAGAGGGGGTCTGCCAAACCTGGAGAGCCCCCTGTACCTGAGAGGGAAAGAGTTGGAGAGTAGATCTGAGATCCCTAGTGGCAGCTTTAAACTCTTTCACCCAAGTTGGCTCAATAGCATGGCTGGGAAGACAATCAGTGCATTTAGGGCATAAACTACCAGAACAATCTCTAGGCAGCCCAGAGTGACAAGAGGAGCAAAGCGTAATGGGGGGAACAGACACCCCAGCCTCCTTAGTCTTGGGTCTAGCCCCTGGCTCCAGTGGAGTAGACATGCTCACAGCATCAATATACACCACTTAACAAATATCACCCAGTAAAAGTGTGAAAGATTAAAGTTTCACCCCAGAAATGCCTAAAAACGGACTTATCTGGCCAGCGAAGGGTTAATCTGCTGAGAGGAGAGAAGGCTCGGTCCCTGCGTAGTATACTCGCTGAGAAATAACACCACAAAATGGCTGCCGTCAGGTCAGCCAATCAGAAAGTGAGCGCGAAACGGCGCTCATGGGAAATGTAGTTTTCTCTCAGAAGTACCCCAAACAGTGCCCGAAGCCCCCCTCAACTCCCCACACCCCGAAAATAGACACCGGATGATAGAGCAGGAGCATAGTAATAAAATGAGCCATCTCTGAAGCTGTGACAAGCGGTTCCAGAGATATGTCCCACACTGTGTAATCTCATAGAGAGTAAAGGAGCAATGGCGTCTATGCGGGAAAAGGTGCGCTTAAAGGCGCGGAACACTAAATTTTAATAAAGTCCTACTGAAACAGAAAATGCCCCAAACAGTTATCAAACACATGAGAAACATAAGAAAAATACCCAAAGCTCCAAAACCCAGAGAATACCACAGAAATTGCATAAATATAAGAAATGCAAATAAAAAACACCCTATGAGTGCTAGAGTGCAATGCAAACTCCCAAATACAAGCCCATCAAAGGGACACTGTGGGGACAAGTGGACCTTCAGCACTCAAGGGGTGGCTCACCTTTCTGCAGGACTTCTGTCTTCAGGTGACCATGATGAAGTAGGAATAGACCAGAGGTAAATTCCCCAGCAGGGAAGCTGCTTGACTCAAGCTGTTCCCTCTTCAGGGCATAAGGTCCACAGAAAATCCCTGGAAGCTGCACTAGCCACTTTGGAGAAGGCAATTCACAGCCATGGTCACCCTCCTAATGGTGGTATTCCATATTTGATTAAAAATAATAAAATACTAAGTTGAATGTATAGATGTTCTCCACCTGGTGTACACAGGAACAAATCAATCTAGTGGCTCTGGCCTGAAGGCAGCTTAAGTAGGAGGGGAGGCTCCGCCCCCTGCACACATTTGAATAATTGTTCCTGCCTATTAAAGGGGTGGATCGCCTCCCAGAGTACCAGTGACCTGTATTGGACGACAGTGAAAAGAGGATTTTAGTCTTACCTGTTAAATCATTTTCTCTTAGTCCATATAGCTTACAGGTAACTCTGGTAAGGTGATCGCCCCTTTAAGTAGGCAGTAACAATTCTTGCAAAGAAGTGCAGGGTGTAGCCTTCCTTCCCTCCTTAGCTGGTCAACAGCCAATCCCCAACCAGTTAGATTTGAGAGGCAACTATTGACTAGGTAGGAAGAAGGAAAAAAAAGAGACTACTCCTGTGAGCATGAACCCGAAGGAAATCCCACGTTCAGTCACAGGAGAACCAAGTATGGTACCTTGACAGGGTGGGAGACCCGTAAGCTATTATGGACTAAGAAAAGGATTTTACAGGTAAGACTAAAATACTATTTTCTCTGTAATTCATTATAGCTTACAGGTAACTCTGGGATGTACCAACATTGAGTTTCCCAGGGGCAGGAAAGAAGGCAAGGACCAGGCACCGGTCCCCAAAGTCACCAGAGCTCATATGGACAAATCAGATCATGGGATAACTTGAAACAAAGTGCCAACTGGAATACAACACCCCAGTAACTAACACAGCACACAGAACAAAAGCCAAATGGGCTCAACAGTTAAATATCACTGAGACACAGGAAGTAAAGTCCTAGACAGGCAAAACTGCCTCCAGGACTTCCCTGCCAAAGCTGGCTTCAGCCAAAGTCAGCACGTTAACACAATCGCTTTTAGAGAAAGTGTGCATAGATGGCCAAGTAGCCGCCTTGCACAGCTGATCAGCAGAGGCCTGATTCTTATTAGCCCAAAAGGCCCCAACAGACCTGGTTGAATGAGCCGCGATACAAAAAGGAACAGGCTTCTTCCTGAGTTTATAGGCCTTACAAATGGTACACTTGATCCAAGAAGCAATAGTCACCTTGCATGCAGCCTTAGCAGCCCTTGGAACCCTCAGGGATGACAAATAGTGCATCAGTCTGCATCAGACTCCGTGCGGTGCACACAGAACTTACGACAGCGCACCACATCTAACAAGTGGAGATCCCTCTCTGTCAGATTTAGAATCAGGACAAAATGAAGGCACAACAATCTCCTCGATGTGGAACTCAGAAACCACTTTAGGAAGAAATTCCTGGGAGGTCCAAAGAACCGCCTTGTCCCTGTGAAACACCAAGAAGGGAGGTTTGCAGGACAAATCCTGAAGTTCAGCAACCCTGCGAACAAGACAATCGCCAAGAGGAAAGCCATTTTCCAAGTCAGGAGACGAGAGAAACACTTCTTCCCCAATATTGAGGATTCAACCTCCAGGGCTTCAAACCCAGACGCTCCACTTTCTCCTTCCACAGGTTGCCCTGTAGGAGGAGATCAGGTCTGCGAGGAAGCCGAAACGGCCCAGACAGACAGGTCCAGAAGCTCCAGAAACCAAGGTTGTCAGGGCCAATACAGAGCAACGAGAATGACCGGAATTCTCTCCATACTCAATTTCCTCAGGACCCTGGGAATCAGGGGGAAGAGGAGTAAAAATTTAGGCTACAGGAAATTGCCAAGGAATCGACATAGGATCCACTGCAAGAGCCAGAGGATCCCTCCATCGGGAACAAAACGTTGGTACCTTCCTGTTGTCCCTGCTCGCCATCAGGTCGATCCAGGGGAGTCCCCATTTCTGGACGATGAGGTCGAACACCTCCTGGTGAAGTTCCCATTCCCAGTTGATTACGCCTGTAATATGAACTGCGGGGATGGCAGGAACAAGTTCTTCTGCCCAGGTTAAAATATCCTTGACGTATTCGAGGACATTGATGGATAGGAGACACCACTGACCCGGTGCATTCAGGTGACCCAGAACTGCTCCCCAAACAGATAGGCTGGCGTCCGTAGTCACTGTGGTCCAGAATGGAACTAGAAAGGTTTACCCTTCCTCAGGCTGGAAAGATCTTGTCACCAAGTGAGACAGCTCCACGTGTAAGGGGAGAGAGACAGACAGCTGCAGGAGATCTGGATTCGCTTTGCAAACCTGGATCACAAACCTCTGAAGTACCCTCTTGTGCATATCACAAACTGTACTGCCTCTGTGGTGGAAATCAGCTTCCCCACGAGAGAAGTCAAGGTCCTGGCTAGGATGGAGTCATAAGCCAGGACTGAGGAGACCTTCTTGGTGATCTGTTGAACCACTTTGTCCGTCAGAAAAACTATGCCCTTCAGGGTGTCGAACAGAAGACCCAGAAAGACCAACTTCTGAGAAGGAATGAGGTCTGACTTGTCCATGTTCAGGATCCAGCTGTGACGAGTGAGGACAGGGATACAGTCCCGAACCGGTTGTTGAAGGAGTTTGAGACGGGGCCTTCAAGAGCAAGTCATCCATGTATGGAGCAAGACAGATGCCCTTTTCATGTATAACAGAAATCAATGCACCCAGGATGTGAGTGAATACCTGAGATGCTGTGGTCAGTCCAAAAGGGGAGAGCAGAAAACTGGAAGTGCCCCATGTCACAAGTGAACCTGATGTACTGCCGGCTCTCTGGATTAATAGCAGTGTGCAGATAGGCATCTTGGAGGTCCAAGGTCGTCAGAAATTCAAGGGCACATCGCCGCAATCACAAACCTCAAGGACTCTTGGTGATGAGCCTTGACCACAAAGGAACTGAGATCCTTGAGGTCCAGGATAGGACGGCAGTCACCGTCCTTTTTGGGCACCCCAAATAGGTTGGAATAGAAGCCAGAACCTATTTCTGAGTCAGGAACTGGTTCCAGGACTTCCTTGTCCAAAAGAGTCCGGATGGCACCAATGAAAGGACTATGCTTTTCTGGTCCCTGAGGAGTGTGAGAATGGAAAAACCTGAAGGGAGGAAAAGAGGGGAAGGGAATCCTGTACCCTTCGGAAATCACCTGTAAAATACACAGATCCACCACGGTGTCTGTCCAGACACTGAGAAAATGGCACAGACGGCCACCCACTGGTGTGTGGGGTCCAGGGTTCGGCAAGTCATGCCGAAGGAGGTTTGGAGGACTGCTTAGGGTTACACTGTTTGGGCTTGGTGGAGGATCGCTGATCCAGAGGAATCACGCCACCCGCCTCAGTCTCGTAGAAATGAAAAAGACTGCCTGTGGCGTTGAGGCTTCTTCTTGGGAACCAAGGTGCTCTTGACACCAGTAGCCTCACTAATGAGATTCTTCAACTCTGGCCCAAAGAAAGAAGTGTCCAAAAAGGGAAGAGAAGTAAAGGATTTCTTGGAAATAGAATCTGCAGTAAAGATTTTAAGACAGAAGGCCCACCTGGCTGCCACAGACAGGGCAGAGACTCTAGCTTTTAACCGGATAGCATCAAAAATAGCTTCAGTTACATAATGTTGAGCTTCAGAAATGTTATGCAAGAGCTGCAGCAAGTTAGCCATGGGAGTGCCCTGATGAACAGCATCGGTAAGGTGTTCCGTCCACACAGCAATGGCTCTGTTTACCCAAACAGAAGCGAAGGTGTGTTGCAGAGATGCAGCTATAGTAGCAAATTAAAGTTTAGCTCAGAGTCTTCTATATTGTTTTTATAACAAGCAGACCTATGTTTAATTACCTATAGTACTGTAGTTCAAGAGATATTCAACCTGAAATGATCCCCCTCCCACCCCTTCTGGCCACGTCAAGTTGCCTGTAAGCGTGATCTGGATGGAGAGCAGAGGGGGACAATCTTCAGTAAGCAAAAGGAAAATCCTGCCCTCCTTCATCAAGGAGGGGCAGGGTTATCCTTCCTGAAGATGGTCCCTCACTGCACCCGTTCGGTCCCACGACCGGATTGCAGCTTTAAGGGGAGGCGGCCAGAAAGGGGAGGTGGATCATTTCAGCTTGAATATTTTTTCAGCTACAGAACTGTAAGTACTTAAACATAGATCTGCAGGTTATAAAAATATAGAAGGCTCAGAGCCAAACTTTAAATATACACATTACTATTCCATTAAAGGGATATTGAAGGAAAAGTGTATAACATTTTGCCACTATACAAATTGTTGGGACAACCTCACCTCGAAATATGCGGTGCAGTTTTGGTCATCAGCTCTGAAAATGGATATTCTAAAAAATTTTTGCTGAGACAGAAGTGGCGACATCAGGCAAGGAAGTCCGCGGTACAGCTCAAGTGCTCCAGCTCACATAGAGGAAGCCTTCGTCAGAATAGGAGGTGAGAACGAGGCACTACTGGGGAGGGGAAGATTGACCGGCTGCAGTACAGAGCTGTACTGCAGCCTGTCCTTGACCAATGTCACGGCCTTAATTTTAAAAAGGTTATATCTTGGCATTGACTGCATTATAATAAAAAAAAAAAAAAAAAAAAAAACCACGATGGAACATTAACCAAGATAGAACTTCAAAATAAGATTTACTTTAATACAGGTGAGCTCCCCTTTTTGCAATGGACGACTTAAGCATTAAAGAACATAAACAAAATTTACTCTAGAGAAAAGACTATGAACATGAGGTCAATACAAGTATCTCTCTGGAACGTTTTCATTACAAGGCCTTACCAAACAAGGGGCCACCCCCTTAAGATTAGAGGAAAGGAAGTTTCAATTTCAGCACCAGAAGTTTTTTTTTTTTTTTTTTTTTTTTTTTAGATTTGATACATTTCTAGCAAGAGGGAACACAGGTTATACTGTATTAGTAGGTAAAACAGAAAATCTGGTAAACAGAGTAATACTCCGTTTGGAGTCTGACAGGCGTATACAATTCTCATTTAAGTAGCTCTACTGTGGCAAAAGTTGAACTTCATGGATTGTGTGTTTTCAACCTAGTTTACTATGTATTCCTAACCAGTATGTATAAGTTATTTCGTAGGTGCACACATCAAAGTACGTTATAAGTGAGGTTTTCCTATTTATATGCAGGCAGCTGTACTTAAATGATTTGACCCTTGTCTGCTTATAAAAGCTCCTAAAAAGTGATCAGGGCAATATATGGTATGATTAAGGTAAAACATATGTCAGACTTGACTTGGTGGGTTCTAATTTCACAAGCTGTTCTCAATTTGATTTATATTTGCCACTTTAGAATCTTTTCACCTTAATTGAGGATTTTAGGTTGACCCCTTGAAGGCCAGAGGGGTGTGCAATGCATTGATGTAATGCATCTCACACGCTCCTTGTCTAGGGGTTGACAGATTGTCTTTTATACAAAAGGTTAATTTGGTGCCATCCTTTCTATAGCTTTGCTGTCAGAAAATATGAAGTAATGGAACCCTTACATTTAGTATTCAAGGTTTTAGAGATGCCTAAAACAGTGCTTACCACTGTAGTGGATACATCTGAAGCACCCAACGGGGTAAACATCCTATATAATAATTTGCTAGAATGTTTGGCAGAAGCAGTCATGCTCAGTAGAGACTGCCTGAACGCACAGAATGCTGGGAGTTCTGTGCTTTCGGACAGTGTCTACAGTGCATGACTGCATCGGTGGCAGGACCAACCTCTTAACATCACGCGGACCTTTACACTAGTAGAATATTTAAGGACCATTGGTAGTCACAGAACCACCAGCCTCTTCCATTGTCATTATAAAATCAAAACACACCCTTCTTTATACAAAGTACTTTGACAAAGCAAGTAATTAGAAATAGCTTTAATTTTTATTTACACGGCATTGAAGAAAATATTAAAATGATTAACAGTTATGCTAGTACCATTTTTTTTTTTTTAACAGGCATTTATTCTTTTTACAGTTTTCTGATAAATACATAGATCCTAACATTTCATTCTTTGCTGTCAGAATGTGCCTGCTACACACTTACAACATTTAAGCAGCACCATATCTATTTCTCTTTTTTGAAACAGCCCACAGTACACCTCCAAAACATAACCTGTGAAATAAGACTGCCATGCTGGTTGGGGTGCTACAGTCTGTGGGGAACACAGTAATTGTATTTTTCAATTGTTTATTCAAGTCATTTTCACAGCACAGTAGTGACTAATACAGTGCTGGTTAGACTTTTTTTTTTTTTTTTTTTTTTACACTAAGTGCCAGAGAGGTGTCCAGCACATCGATTGGATGCCTCTGGCACTCCGTTAAACTTTCCCCTTATTTTTGCAACTCCCAGTGAGCTGAAAGAGTAGCATACTGATGTTAAGATCGCAGGAAGCTTACAGGTCCCATCTTCATATTGTGATCTGTTTCTCTTTTAAATCAAATCACTTGCAAGCATTAAAAATAGCAAGAAAATGAATGGCATACTGGATCTTAAGTCATTACCAAGCTCAGATGTCCCTTTTAAAGGTGCAGTACATTGTGTCTATTTATAAACTGGTATGTACTGCAGGTTTTAGAGACCTTATTTGATACTATACAAAAGGACAGTGCCAATTTATAAAATACATATTAAAAAGGGAGGTATTTTTTCATAGTTTTGTTTTATCTTTCGAGATTAGAACATCAGTCCATTTTTAGCATCCAATAGCCTCCTTTAGAGAGTGCAGTTTATTGCAGTCTTTGCACAGACCAACTATTAAAAAAAAAATCTTAAAAATAGTTTTAAGATTAGTGCAACTAGCTCATCTCTTCTGCACACAAACTATAAAACATTTATAGATCACAGTTGCACAGCATGGAGGCAAATGTAATTGCTTTAAAACTTGAGAAGTGGAGAATCAACATTTTCTTTGTTTACCACAGGACTCAGCTTGATGAGAGGAGAACTCAAATCTATCAACTGTGGGAGGAAGAAAGAAAAAAAAAAAAAAAAAAAAGTTATACAAATGTAAAATTCTAAAAAGTAGGATATTACATTTATAGAATCATCCCCCCCCCACTCACACACACACTAGGAGGTGGTCTAGTTTACATGGGTAATGGGATGTTTCAACACCACATGTTAACCATGCCTTAGAAAAACAATTATTTGTTTTGTTGCAGCACAGTTTCTTCAATAAATGGCCCATGTCAAGTAGACCTAAATGCCTTGTAGTGTCGTGCTCCCCACTAGCATCAGTCATGTCTTCACTCCTAAGCTTTTGCCATTCCCTTCTTACTCTTATTTGTACTTGCACCCTCTTTTAGTCCTTGTGTACTGGCTTTGAAACAATGTCACTCCTGTATGCAATCGCTTCCTCTTCCAATCTCAATCCCTCCCAGCTTGTTGGATTTATCTCACTCTCCAACTTTAATATGCTCCACCCCACCCCCCTTTCATATGCTCATCTCACTTGCACTCCCTACCTGTTGCCCTTTAGTGCCCTTCTATAGGGTCACTTACCTTCTGTTCTACCAACACTAGTTTTTTCCCCTTTGAGCACACACTTAAGCTCACATGCTCACCCTCTTTCCATCTCTTGCAAGCTTACTCACTAGTATCCTTATCTTCATGCCCTCACAGCCTCACTCAGATAATATGAGCTAAAGCCCAGCAAATCCTACCCCAGCTTTAGTATGTAAATCAGAGTCACTGAGAAAACAATGGAGATGCAGAAATAAAAACATTATAAAATATGAAATGACATTAAAGACAAGTATGCACTTTTTAAAAGATTTAATGCAATCCATAGTTGGGCTAATCAGATTTACTTTTGCTACATAAAAACTTACAAAAAGCAGCACTGAATGCCTACCCCATTGGCAAGATCAGATTACATTTAACAGAGTGATATCAAATGCATTGCAACGTAGTGTGTTAGAAAGCAAGGGTTATGCATCATGTAGGGGACCATTTTGCAAAATAAAATCAAATGTCTCTAGCATCATTGACGGATTCAGGAACCATGGGGTCCCAAACAGTGGGAGGGAAGGAAACAAATGATGAATGGCCTGTAAAACTTTACAGCAAAAACTAGCATCTTGGGATGCAAAAATGTTAACCTTGTAAAACTTGGTGAAAGTGTGAACAGGTGACCATGGAGCTGCCTTGCACAATTAGTCAACAGTTGCTTGATTCTTCAAACAAAAGAAGTACTAACGGACTGTGATTCTGAAGGAAGCTGGAACAGAGTTGTCTGTAAGCTTGTCTGACTGTTGAAGCCATGAAGCAATGGTAGTCTTAGGACCTGGTCTGCCCTTCTTAGGGCCTTCTGGAATTACATAATCTGAAGTTCTATTAGATTGGGTGACTTGGACGTAATGTTTTAAATATCTCACTATATCTAAAGTATGAATTTTCTTTAGAGTTAGGAGGATTAGGATACAAGGAAGGGAGTACCACTTCCTGATTTATGTGGAAAGTAGAAACTGCTTTAGGTTTGAACTCTGGAACTGTTCTTAAAACACCTTGATGAAAGATAAGATTAGGAGAAACAAGAGCAAGTTCTGAAACTCTTCTTGCAGATTGTCGCCATGATTTATAGAGGCTGATGACAAAGGTGGAACAGATTGTATGTATGGGGGGGAAACTCTTGTTGGCCCCCTTGAAGGAAAGTTTGAATGAGAGAGAAGCAACCTCTCTTGAAAAATCAGAGAGCTCCAAAACTTGGACTTCCAGGAGTTAACCCCTAGACCTTTATCTAGACTAGACTAGACGAGATGGAAAGAGGGATTTAGACCTTTCCTAGCACAGAAAAAGATTCTCCAAACTGATATTTTAGAGGACACCTGTTTGCGAGCCATGAGCATGGTTTGAGTCACAGGAGAACTGAAGCCCTTTTTAAGATTTGGGTCTCAAGTTTCACACAGTCAATGCAAGGTTGTGTAAGTTGTGGTGGAGAATTGGGCCTTGATATATGAGGTCTAGAATCTAAGGTGGACACCATGGCTCTGTCCATGACATGTCTGAGGTGATAAAAAAAAACCTCCTGGGCCAGCTCCTTTATTTTGCGGAGTATTCTGGGAACCATAGCTAGTGGAGGAAAGGCATACACTAGTCTGCAATTCCAAGGAATTGTTAGGGCATCAACTTGCTACCTTTGCTCTTGCACAGAATGTTGGTAGTTTTCGGTTTCTTCTTGACACCATCATGTCTACGTCTGGAACTCCCCATCGGCGAGTTATCTGAAGGAATATTTCCCAATTTCATTCCCATTCCCCTGTGTCTATGGCCTGACAGCGGAAACAATCTGCCTCCCAATTTTCCTCTCTTGGAATGTAAATGGCCGACAATGTTGGAACACAGTTCTCTGCCCAGAGAAGAATATGCTCAGCTTCCAACCAGGCAGCATTGCTTTCCGGTTTATGTATGCCACTGCAGTGGCATTGTCTGAATCTAAGTGGGAAGATTCTTCATAATAGATGTCCATGCCAACAGTGCACTGTAAATTGCATGTAACTAAGATGTTTATGGAGAATACAGTACTCTGATGAGGTCTATTGACCTTGAATGTAGAGATGTTTGTACACTGCTCACCATCCAAACAGACTGGCGACTGTTGTGACCATGTCCCACTCAGTGATTGAGAAATATTTTCCCTGCAATAAGATTTTAAAATTATGAGCCACCAGTGGAGATAGTCTTGTGGACTGCGATAGCTTCATCATATCATGAAGATGGTTTGGATTTTTGGATCAATTACAAGTTAGATCCAAGTGATGATACCTCAAGTGAAACTGAGGTAAAGGGACTGCTTCTGTTGTGGCCACAATTTTCCCCACAACCCTCATGCAGTGTGACCGACTTCTGGTTGGGAGATAAAGGATTGAACTGTCTGTAAGATCTGAAAACTTGGAGATAAAACACACCTTTTAAAAGCTGGTGTTGAATCTCAAGCCTAGAAACATTATCTGCCGAGAGGATTCTAGTTGAGATTTGCTTAGGTTTATTATCAAACCATAATTCATTAGTTAACAGAGTAAGGTGAAGAGGCTGTTTAATTAGCTCCTGAGATGGAGCCTTTTAGCAACAGTTCATCCAAGTAAGGAGTCCGATTTACACTCCCATGGATCTGAGGTGATCTATAAGAAGAGCCATCACCTTGGAGAAAATGCAGAGCTGTGCCTAGGCCAAGAGGCCACAAATTGAAAGTGTGTTTTTGGAAGCAAACCTGAGATATTCCCAGTGTTTGTGCCAAATAGGGATGTGTTGATAGGCATCTGATGTCCAAAGATTGAGAAATTCCCTCTGGTTTCATGGCTGCCATCACTGACTTCAGAGACTCCACTTTGAAACCAGGAACTTTGAGAAAATGGTTTAGGTTTTTCAGGTCCAGGATAGAGCAGAATTCTCTGTATTTTTGGGGTACCATAAAAAAATTGGAATAAAATCCTTTGAAGTACTGGAACTATTACACCATTGTCTAGGAACTGCCAGATAGCCTGAAAAGCTTTTGGTACCTTGGACATGAAAAAGGGACGAGAAAAACATTGTGAACCCTTCTTGAATGAGTTGCACTCATCTGAAATGGATATCCTCCATTGATGTGAAGTGACACAGTCTGCCCCCCCACCAGAGGGGGGTTTGAGGGAGACTCCATATCACATGCTGTAGAGGGCTTGGAGTCTGAAGCCTTGGGCACAGTTTTCTTGTGTGTCCAGGTAGGTACTGCTCTATGCAAATGAAAGAGACAGCCAGAAGAAATATTAGAAGGTTGTCTGAAGACATTTTAACCCAAAATTCCTTTTTTGTTGTCAAACCTCTTAGGTTTATTTTGAGGCAGAAATGTACTTTTACCTCCAGTGGTGTGGCTGACAATTTTGTCTCTCACCAAAAAAGTAGGGATCCTTTGAAAGGTAAGGAAATTAGAGCTTTTTTTTTGGAAGCAGAATCTACATTCCAAAACTTTAACCATAAAGCATGACATGCTGCAACAGATGAAGCGGAACATCTAGATGCCAATGTAACTATTTCCAAGGCAGCTTCCCCAATATAGGGGGTGGACTATTGGAGGTAGCCTATGAGTGGAAACAGGCTCATTATCCTGCAAAGCTTGATTAATTTGAGCCTGCCGGGCCTCAGCAGCTCTGGCTGCCTAGGCTAAAGCTAATGAAGCTCTAATGATTGCTCCAAATCCAGAAAACATCTGTCCAAGGTATCAGTTTTTGTCAGTAGGATCTTTAAGTGCTGCTGCAGATCAAACAGGGATAGTAGTATGTTTGAATAATCTGGATAAAGTAGGTTCAACTTGGCTTTTGAAAAGGAGTATACCATATCAATTTATTTATTTATTTTTTATGAACTACCAGTTACCTGGGATTTTCCACTCATCCATGACTATCTGATCAAGCTCTTCATAGTCCGGGAACATGACTTTTTTACGTTTAAAAAGACTTGGTAGAGGACTTAGAGGTTTGGTCATCAAACTTCCAGGACATTCAGGATAGCTTTAAAGAGTCCATGGATTCTGAGTCCTCTAAATTGGAAGACTCTCCATAGGATGAGGGGGTCTCAGAACTGTCATTAGCCAACTCACTTTCATCATCCGATGAATTAAGAATTTTTTTTATTTTTTATTTTTATTTTTTTAGGGTTTTTGGATTGTGATCTTTTAACTGGTGCACGAGGTGCTTCTGTAAACCATTTGTCCAAAATCACCTAACCTGGCAAGAGAACCTGTTAAGGACTTTGCCCACTCAAGCACTGAGGAGCATCAGTAGATGTGGAAGCCCTGTTAGCCTCAAAAACCATACATTTAGAACACAGACATTATTTGTAACCTTTACATTGCATTTTTACATTTCTTACTTTTATTGCTGTTAGTTTTCTCCTTGTCTGCCATATCAATAAATGAAGGCAGAGAATAAATTACATCTCAATGTTAGCTAAGTGAGCCCTGATTGAGAAGGAGTTCAGATTTCCTTAGCAAAATGATAAATATTCAATAAAGAGCAATGACCCAAAGGAACATAACTTAATGAACATTTGTAGTTCCAACAACAAATTTTATAGTGTGCGCCCCCAAAGGGATAACAAGTATAATTATTGGACAGACTTCCAAACATCAAAGCATCCCAATGATAGAAACAGATCTTGGCCCCATAGGAGCTGGCAGTGAAGGGGTTACTTTTTTTTTTTTTTTTTTTTAGAAAGATCCTATATAATTTGCTAGGATGTCACAATACAGTCATGCTCAGAGACGGCCCGCGTTCGGGCAGTCTCTACTGCGCATGATTGCATCACGTGGAGCAGTGGCCACGTAACCGTTTCAGTGCCAGAGGGGTACACAACACATTGCAAAGCAATGCATACCCCTCTGACACTCAAAGGGTTAACATTACCCGGATCTTGGCCCATGCGCACGGGCTTTTACACTACACTAGTTATATATAAAATCGCTTCTCCATAAAATTCTAGCAATAATATTAGGAGCAGGGCACTCACGGGGCAGTAACCTGAACAAGTCCCATTTTGCACCCTTCAGTTGCCAAGAATCTTCTGTGCTACTGGATGTGAGGGCCACCACTGTCAGGCAACGCTACCTAGCGTGTGCAAGCTTACGCGCTAAATTTAAGGGAGAAGTAAACCAGCAGTGCCTTAGAAAGGCATAGAGCTCTGTGTGGAAAACACAAAGCACTATGCACGGAGGTTGAAATCAATATTTTTTCTATAATTAACACTAAATAAACTTGTATGTGTCCCACTAAGATCACCCAGCTACAAAGCTCCGCCCCCATAACAGCTAAAGGTAGAGTCTGGGCCTCTATAATTCAGAGATTAAGCTATTCCAAAAGGAAGGAAGGCAGGAATCAGAGTTAAATAGGCGGACTCTCCTCACAAAGTGAGGGCCCTTAGAAGTTTTGAGGAGAAAGGATATTGAAGAAAAAAAAAAGTCAACTAATGAAGATTTCTTCAGGATAAGAAGTTGCTCTGTACCTCCTTGAGGGGCACTTAAAACTGAAGGCAGTTGGGAAGGTGAGGGGTTGGCAGCTAGAAGCAGGATGAGTTCAGTTCCCTGCCTCCTATTTACATCATGCTGCTTAACCCCTGCATCCCTCAATGACGCTAGAGAAAGGTGAAAAGCTAAAACATGGCTTACCTGTCCAGCAAGAGCTGGTTTCAATGGGAGAACCTTCATGTTCAGTTCAGGTGTGTTGGAAAGGTCAATGAGAGGCTGACTCTCTTTTTCAGAATATGAGTGTTCTCTCAACTTAGTATCAGTCTTGCTGCTTTGTACTTCAATATCAATCAATAGAACCTAGTTAAATAGATTAGAATGTTCAGTGTTTTCATTGCAATTTAAAGGATTCCCCCCTTCAGGAGACTTCTACGATTTACAAATTTGGAAAACAGACTACCCATGCTCTTATACAGAAAAGCACCATTTAAGCACGTTACTGCTAAACATTTTCACCCCCAGGCTTAAAGGGTTAGCAGTACTTAATTTGAGCTTTATTTCATATCGTAGCCATTAAAAAAAATATTACCGATACAAGTCTTATCTCTCAAACCTTTATGGATTGAGAGATATTCGCAAGTAAAGTTCCCCCTCACTGGCTGTTTCAGTTAAGTCTGCCATCTAGCTGGCAGACTTGGAATCCAGTCCACAGATCAGCCGGCGGCTCTTCAGCAGTGCCGATATCATGATCTTTAAAAAGAACTACTTCAATGGAACGTTCTACAAAGTGTGCCTGGTTTGCAAGCACACTTTGTAGACCATTCTAATGAAGGAATTTTTTTTTTTTTTTTTTTTTTTTTAAAGATAGCGATCTCAGCTCTGCTGAAGAGCGGCCGGCCGGTCTGCGGACCGGATTCCAAAACGGTCAGGTAGAGCGCTGACGTCAGTGAGGGGGAAACTTTACTTGCGAATCTCTCTCAAACTATACAGGTTTGAGAGATGAGATATTATGAATATTTTTTGAATGGCTACAATATTAAATAAAGCTAAAATTAAGTATTAATATCACTTAAAGCATGTTTTTACACTTTCCAGACAAAATGACTGCTTTTCTATAAACCCACACATGCCTTTGTGTTTTTCCCTCTCTTCAGCAGACACCACAATTGCAAAAATACAGCATTCATTGATATACAAAAGTGCCTTAACATGGCAAACACACACAATAAAATGACATGCAATACCAGCCTCCATCTTATTGAAATCCCAATAGAGATAAAGCAAACCCTCCAGGGGGGTTTAATACTATTTTTTTTTTTTTTTATTTATTAATACCTTCATACTCCCCAGCAAGCACACAAAAACCACACCACCACTTCAGTATATGATCATACTGGGCATGCAATACCTTGATGGCAAGGGGCATGGTACACACCCCGCATCCCCTCCAGCTGTTCAGAAGGATTTATCTATATCCGCCTCTGGTGACTGTATAATTATCATGCCTTTCAAACAGTGATATCACCAAGTTTCTAGGAGGCAAGGGGTGGCTATATTAGCTCTGTTAGAGCTCTCTAACCTCTCTTTACTGACCTGTAGTGTCTCTGGTGCCCTAGTGGACAAATACTTTATAGCATCATGCACAAAAAGAGCATTTTAGTCTTACCTGTTAAATCCTTTTTTCTTAGTCCATACAGGTTACTGGTAACTGAGTAGGCGATCCGCCCCTTTAAGTAGGCAGATTGAATTGATTGCAGGGGGTGGAGCCTACCTTCCCTCCTTGGCTGCAGCTGGCCAACCAACTGCAGAAAGATTTGAGACACTAACTATTGACTAGATAGTGGAAGGAAGAGACTCCTGTGAGCATGACCCCGAAGGACCCCCCCCCAGTCTGCCACAGAAGAGCCAAGAATGGTCCCTTGACAGGGTGGGTGACCAGTAACCTGTAAGACTAAGAGAAAAGGATTTAACAGGCAAGACTTAAATCCTCTTCTTTCTGTTGTCCAATACAGGTTACTGGTAACTTTTGGATGTCCAACCAATGAGTTTCCCAGAGGCGGGAAGTAAGGCAAGGACCAGGCACAAGGCCCCCCAAAGTCACCAGAGCAGATATGAACCATCAGATCAGAGATAGCCCCGCAAAATGTGTCAACGGACACTGAACAGGGGTAAAAAAAAAAAAAAAAAAAAAAACACCCCAACTGTTACATAGCACACTGAACTAGAGCCAACTGGGCTCAAAAGTGAAGGAAGCACCAAGAACCAAAGAAAATCCTAGACAGGCAAGACTGCCTCCAGGATTTTCCTCCCAAAGCTGGCGTCAGCCGATGCCAGCACATCAACACGGTAGTGCTTCGAGAAGGTGTGCACAGACGACAAAGTGGCAGCCTTGGACAACTGATCAGCAGAGGCCTGATTCTTGTAAGCCCAAGAGGCCCCAATAGACCATGTAGAATGAGCTGTGACCCTGAAAGGCACAGACTTCTTCCTCAGCTCATAAGCCTTGCGAATAGTGGACTTGATCCAAGAAGCAATAGTCACCTTGGATGCAGGTCTTCCTGCCCTAGGACCCTCAGGAATGACGAACAACGCGTCTGATTGCCTGATGGACTCAGTGCGATGTACATAAAACTTGAGACAACGCACCACGTCTAACAAGTGGAGATCCCTCTCCTTCCCAGAGGTGGGGTAAGGGCAGAAAGAGGGCACCACCATTTCCTGATTGATGTGAAACTCCGAAGCCACCTTCAGAAGAAACTCCTGAGAAATGCGAAGCACCGCCTTGTCCTTGTGAAACACCAAAAGGTGGTTTACAGGACAGAACATGTAACTCCTTGACACAGCGGACAGACACAATCACCAGGAGAAAGGCCATTTTCCACGTCAAAAGGCGTAGAGGAACAGTAGCAAGAGACTCAAATGAAGGGTGCTGAAGAACACCCAAAACAAAGTTAAGATCCCACAGAGGAGCGGGATTCTTGAATGCAGGACGAGTACGAGCAATGCCCTGGAAGAAAACCGACATCAGGAAGGATGGCAATGCACCTCTGAAAGGAGAGAGAGCGCAGAAGTCTGAACCTTACGGGAACTCAAACTGAGGCCCTTAACCACACCGTCCTGCAAAAAGGCCAGGACCATAGGCAGATCAAATTCCTGAGACAGGTCCTTTCCAGCACACCACGATAGAAAGGTCGACCAGATACGGTGGTAGATCTTGGAAGAAACAGGTTTGCAGGCACGGAGCATAGTAGCCACCACCCCAGAAGAAAAACCTCTTCAATATTGAGGATTCAATTTCCAAGCTAGCCGATGAACATCCTCCTTCCAGAGGTAACCTTGTAGAAGAAGATCCAGATGGCAAGTAAGCTCGAATGGCTCCACCGCTGGCAGATCCAGAAGCTCCAGAAACCAAGCCTGTCGAGGCCAGGATGGAGCAACCAGAATGACAGGATAACGCTCCAGTCGTACTTTCCGTAACACCCTGCGCAACATTGGGAGGGAAGGAAAAATGTAGGCCAGAGGGAATAACCAAGGATTGGACATTGCATCCACTGCCAGAGATAGAGGATCCTTCCAACAAGAGCAGAACCTCAGAACCTTCCTGTTGTGTCTTGTCACCATCAGGTCGATTTAAGGAAGACCCCATTTCTGAACAATAAGGGTCAACACCTCTGGGTGCAGCTTCCACTCTCCTCTGTCCACTGTGTGTCGACTGAGGAAGTCTGCCACAACGTTGTCTACGCCAGGAATGTGCACTGCAGAAATGGCAGGAACGTGTTCTTCTGCCCAAGACAAAATAGTCTTGACATCTAACCAAGAGGAGAGACTTGTTCCGCCCTGCTTGTTGATGTAAACCACGGCCATGGCGTTGTCGGACTCCACTCGGACCGGACAGTCTTCCAGCGGAGATGCCCAATGATGAAGGGCATGAAATATTGCCCAAAGCTCCAATATGTTGATAGGAAGGAGATTCCTTGCGAGACCACCGACCCTGAGCGCTCAGGCGACCCAGGACCGCTCCCCAACCAGAGAGAGTCTGGCATCCATCATCACTGTGGTCCAGAAGGATACCAGGAAGGACTTGCCTTTCAGCAGATTGGAGAGGTTGAGCCACCATGACAAACTCCGTTCCATATGAAGAGGGAGGGACACTGACATCTTCAGAAGGTCCGGCTGACCCCTGCACACCTGGATCTCGAGCCGCTGGAGCTCCCTGGTGTGTGCCATGGCAAACCGGACCACTTCTATGGTGGGGATGAATTTCTCCACAAGAGAGGACTGCTTCTTGGCTGGAACTGGATCTTGAGCCAGAACTGCAGAAACCCTGTGGGCGATCTGGTGAGCTACCTCGTGCGTGAGAAACACCATGCTCTTCTGAGTGTCGAAGAGAAGGCTCAGGAAGACCAGACGCTGGGATGGGACAAGATCGGACTTGTCCAAGTTGATGATCCACCCGTGATGGGTGAGAGCTTGAATGCATTGATGAACCTGCTGCTGAAGAAGTTCCACAGAAGGGTCTTTCAGAAGCAGGTCGTCCATGTAT
This sequence comes from Rhinophrynus dorsalis, assembly GCA_037306005.1. Classification (NCBI taxonomy): domain Eukaryota; kingdom Metazoa; phylum Chordata; class Amphibia; order Anura; family Rhinophrynidae; genus Rhinophrynus; species Rhinophrynus dorsalis. Next base: position 292,916,566 of record CM074721.1, read on the forward strand.
GGAGTAACTGATGCCGTTCCGGTGGAGGACGGACACTAAGGCTTCCAGGACACGGTTGAAGACCTGAGCAGCTGTCATCAAACCAAATGGAAGAGCAGAAAACTGAATATTTCCCCGGTCGCAGGCAAACTGGAGGTACTGCCGGCTCTCTGGATGAATGGCAAGTAAGTACGTGTCCTGAAGATCCAGAGATGCAAAGAATTTCCCCGGGGACATGGCAGCAATCATCGTGCGTAGAGACTCCTGGTGATAATAAGTCCGGATCACAAAGGAATGGAGATCAATTAAATCCAAAATGGGAAGACAGCCGCTGTCCTTCTTGGAGACCACAAAGAGGTTAGAGTAAAAACCCATACCTCTGTCCTGAACTGGAACCAGCTCTAGAACATCCTTGTCCAGAAGAGCCTGGATAGCTCCGTCAAACAGACTGCGTTTCTCTACGCCTTGAGGCGTATGAGAAGGAAAGAAGTGAAAGGGAGGAACAGAGACTAAAAGGGATCCTGTACCCTTCCGTCACCACCTGTAAAACCCATGGGTCCGTCACAGAATCCTCCCAAATGCTGTGAGTGTCGCAGACAACCACCCAGAGCAGAGTGTGGGCCCGAGCTTGACGAGTCATGCTGAAGGCGGCTTGGAAGCCTTGGGCTTGGAGGAGACCTTGGGCTTCCATTGCTGTTTGGGCTTGGAAGAGGTACGCGGAGCTGAGGGAACTGTCTGGTTCGCCGGACGGGTCCCATACTGAAAGGAACGAAAATACCGATTACGCTTAAGCTGCGTTTTCTTCCTGGAAACCAAGGGTAGAAGGGTACTCTTACCCCAAGTGGCCTCACTGATCAGATCTAAGATCTGGCCCAAACAAGGAAGTACCTTGAAAAGGTAAGGAAAGCAATGCCTCAGAAATGTTGGCAAGAAGGCACAACATATCCAAAGTAGGAGCACCCTGACGGACAGTCAGGGTGAGCTGTTCAGTCCTGTCCGTAATGGCCCGGTTTACCCATGCTGCAGCAAATGCTGGACGCATGGCAGAGCCAGCAGTGGCAAAGATGGATTTGAGGGAGACCTCTAGTTTGTCAGTCCAGTCCTTTAGGGCAGACATCAGAAACTGGCAGGGCAGTAGACTTTGATAGCCTGGAGATAGGAGCATCCACCTTAGGAGGATGAACCTACCGAGCAAGCACGGCCTCAGAAAAGGGGATAAAGCTTGGTAAATTTCTTGGAGACAGAAGGTTTCCTGTCCGGAGACTTCCACTCTTCGGACACAAGACGGTCAAGAGTGGGGTTAGTGGAAAGCAAGTAAAGGGCTTTTTAGGCTCCTGAAATACATCAGAAGGAACCTCCTGCACCAAAGGAATTTTGAAGATATTTAAAACAGCCCTGATCAGGCCCTTAGCCAAGGGCTTAGGATCAGCCTCAAAAGGGTCCCCAAAAAACTGAGGAGCCCACCGCAGAACATTCCTCAACATCTGAATCCACCAGCAGTTCCTCTTCAGAGGAATCTGATACGTCAGGTACTCCCTGATGTTTTGGTAGGGAAGACTTGATGGAGGAGGGGGTCTGCCAAGAATGAAAGACCCCCTGTAACTGGGATGGAAAGAGTTGCAATGTGGACCTAAGGTCCCTAGTAGCAGCCTCTTGCACCCAAACTGGCTCTAATGCATGGCTGGAGGTCCCTGGAATACTCTCAGGGACATCAGAACATGCTGGGCATAAATGACCTGAGAATTTTCTAGGTAACCCTGAATGGCAGGAAGAGCAATGCTCAATGGGAGATACAGAGACCACAGCATCCTTAGTCTTAGGTCTGGCCCCAAGCTCCAGCGGTATAGACATTCTCACAAATAACCTTACTGTATAAGAAATCACTCAGTTACAGTGTGTAGGATTAAAGTTTCACCCCAGAAATCGCTAAAATTAACCCTTCGCCTGCCAGATAAGTTTAACAGCAGAAAAGAGAAGGAGCATCCAAGCCCTGCGAAGGATACTCTTTCTGGAAATAGCACGAAATGGCTGCCGGGCAGGCATTGGCAAGGGCAGACAAGTAAAATGAGCCATCTCAGAAGTCACTAGGTTAAACGGTTGCAGAGATACCTCCCAAACTGTACAGTCCGATAGAAGTGAATGGAGCAATGGCGCCTATGCGGTAAAGCGTGCCTTTACTCAAATTTTACAAAATTTGAAAGTGTAAAACTAAAAAGACATGAAAAATCATTAGAATATGTTCGGATACCAAAAAAACACTGATCCAGTAGGAAAAGTGTTAGAACCCCCCCCCCCCCAAAATGCCAAACCAGCAGCTAAAAGGGTTAATTACCACATAAGCCTACTCCAAACACCCAACAGACATACACAGATAGACCCAGTGAGTGCAGGAGTGTGCAATAGGAACTCCAAATGAAAAACCCCTGTGCGGAGGGGCACTGTGGGACAAGTGGACCTGCAGCATTCAAAGGGTTGCTCACCTTTCATGCAGATCTTCTGTCTTCAGATTACCATGATTAAAGCAGCAGCCTCGGTGGGTGACACCTGAGGAAAAAACTTGTAACCAAGATATTCCCCCCAGGGCTTAAGGTCCACAAAAAGCACCTGGTCACTGAGCTAGCCACATCTAAGGGCATTGTCAGTTATGGTAATCCCCCTAATGGTGGTATTCCATTTCTAAAAGAAAAATAAAAAGTTAGCTACAATAATAGCAGAACTGTTTTCTTGCCTGTACCTTCACCAAGGAACTAATCTTACTGGAGCTGGTTGGCTAGCTGCAGCTGAGGAGGGAAGGTAGACTCCACCCCCTGCAATCAATTCTAGAGTTGTTCCTGCCTACTTAAAAGGGGCAGATCGCCTACCCAGAGTTACCAGTAACCGGTACTTGACGACAGAGAAAGGTCCCTTGACCCCACAGGTGGTGTTGAAGAGGACCCCTGCTAGTGGACACCAAGCAACAACTTGGAACCAAGCCACCGCATTTCCAAAGGCATCATGAGCAATATCATTAGCAGTTTTGGAGGGTCTGCTAAGGAAGTTGCATTGAACGTTAAATTAAAGGGATAGTAAGGTTTCATAATAAAAGCAGCTCTAACTAATCATAGTATTTGGACTTTGGAGAGTGTTATTTCAATTCTGTCAAGTTGTAGTTCAAGAGTAATTCAATGACAAAGTATCCCCCTCCCGCCCCTTTTACTCATGTAACACTGCTCAGCCAGAGCAGAAGGGAAGTGCCCAGGTAGACCGCAGAGAGGGACAATCTTCAATTAAGATAAGGGAAAAGCCTGAAAAACTTGTCAAGGGGGGCAGGGTTTTCATTGTTCTCAATGAAGACGCTTGCCCCCTGCTGTAATCTGTCTGGCCTATGGACTGCATTCCACATCTGAGAAGAGATGGCTTACACAAGGTAAAAGGGGCGGGAGGGGAAACTTTGCTTTTGAATATCTCTCGAACCATAAAGGTTTGAGAGAAAAGACTTATATTGTTCTTCATGTTTTTTTAATGCCTACAAAATAAAAATAGGATTTTAGTCTTACCTGTTAAATCCTTTTCACTTAGTCCATACAGGTCACTGGTACCATGGGATGTGTAGTCCCCTTTAATAGGCAGGAACAATTATGCAAATAATTTGCAAGGGGCGGAGCCTCCCCTCTTACTTAAGCCACCTTCTGGCCAGAGCCACCCATATTGATTTGAGACCCTAAACTGACCCCAGGTAAGCAAAAAGAAAGACTCCTGTGAGCATGCCCGAACGGTCTCCCACTGAATGCCACAGGAGAGCCAAGACTGGTCCCTTGACAGGGTGGGAGACCAGTGACCTGTATGGACTAAGTGAAAAGGATTTAACAGGTAAGACTAAAATCCTATTTTCACTGTCGTCCAATACAGGTCACTGGTACCATGGGATGTACAAACATTGAGCTGATCCAGAGGCGGGAAGTAAGGCAAGGACCAGGCGCAAGGCCCAAGTCACTAGAACTGTTAACCAGGTGATAACATAGCCCAAACTGTAAGTGTCAACGGACACCAATCAAGGGAACAATCCCTGAACTTAACACAGCACACGGAACACGAGCCAACCGGGCTCAACAGTAAGGAAGCACTAAGGATCACAGAGCGGAAGACCTACACAGGCAAGACTGCCTCCAGGACCTTCCTTCCAAAGCTGGCATCAGCCGATGCCAATACATCAACTCGGTAGTGCTTAGAAAAAGTGTGCACAGAGGACCAAGTGGCCGCTCTGCACAGTTGATCAGCAGAAGCTTGATTCTTGTAGGCCCAGGAGGCCCCAATAGATCTGGTGGAATGGGCAGTCACCCTGAAGGGAACATGCTTATTCCTCAACTTATAGGCTTCACGGATGGTAGCCTTAATCCAAGAGGCAATGGTAACTTTGGAAGCCGGTCTTCCTGCCCTAGGCCCCTCAGGAATGACGAATAGAGCGTCAGACTTCCTGATAGATTCGGTGCGGTGAACATAAAACTTGAGGCAACGCACTACATCCAACAAATGGAGATCTCTTTCCTTGTCAGATGAAGGATTAGGGCAGAAAGAGGGAACCACAATCTCCTGATTGATGTGAAACTCAGACACAACCTTGGGTAAGAATTCCTTGGTAGTGCGAAGCACAGCCTTATCCTTGTGGAACACCAGGTAAGGAGGTTTACAAGACAATGCCTGTAACTCTGCCACCCGGCGTACTGACACAATAGCCAAAAGGAAGGCCATCTTCCAAGTCACAAGACGTAATGGAATGGAAGCCAAGGATTCAAACGGTGGTCGCTGAAGAACTCCCAGCACCAAATTGAGATCCCACTGGGGAGCAGGACTCTTGAAGGCAGGTCGAACATGAGTCACACCTTGGAAGAAGACTTTCACATCAGGAAGGATGGCAATCCGTTCCTGGAAAAACACAGACAAGGCAGAGGTCTGAACTTTGAGGGAACTCAGACTGAGCCCCTTGTCCACACCGTCCTGCAAGAAGGCCAGGATAGTGGGAAGGTGGAAGTCAAGAGACAACTGCTTGACAGAGCACCATGTCACGAAAGTTGACCAAATGCGATGATAGATCTTGGAAGACACAGGCTTACGAGCACTGAGCATCGTCGACACCACAGAAGGAGAAAAGCCTTTCTTAGCTAGAATCGAGGATTCAACCGCCATGCCATCAAACGGAGAGAGTGAACATCCTCTTTCCACAGATACCCCTGAAGAAGCAGGTCCGGACGGGCTGGAAGTGGGATTGGATCCTTCACTGACATGGCCATCAATTCCGGAAACCAGGACTGGCGAGGCCAGTTTGGAGCAATCAGGATGACAGGGCAACGTTCTCTCTTCAACTTCTGAATAACTCTGATCAATAGAGGAAGAGGGGGGAAGATGTAAGCCAGGGAGAAGTCCCAAGGGATCGACAAGGCATCCACCGCTAGAGCAAGGGAGTCCCTCAGACGGGAGCAAAACACCGGAACCTTCCTGTTGTGTCTGGTAGCCATCAGATCCACCACTGGCATCCCCCACCGTTGAGTGAGCATGTGAAACACCTCTGGGTGAAGAGCCCATTCTCCGCTGTCGACGGTGTGACGACTGAGGAAGTCTGCCATGACGTTGTCCACGCCTGGAATATGAACTGCAGAGATGACAGGCACGTGATCTTCTGCCCAAGACAAAATATCCTTGACTTCCCACCAGGCGGAACCGCTTCTTGTGCCGCCTTGTCTGTTGATGTAAGCCACTGCCGTGGCGTTGTCGGACTCTACTCTGACTGGAAGACCGGTCAATTGAGACTCCCAGTGCCTCAGGGCCAGCCGGACAGCTCGAAGTTCCAGAACATTGATGGAGAGCATGGATTCCTCCAGACCCCATTTCCCCTGAGCACTGAAGCGACCCCAGACTGCACCCCAGCCCCGAAGGCTGGCATCCGTTGTGACTGTGGTCCAATGAGGAACTAGAAAGGATTTCCCTTTCAAGAGATGAGAGAGATCTAACCACCAGTGCAGACTCGACTCGACATGAGGAGGAAGAGAAACAGACAGATGTTGATGATCTGGATGATTCCTGCACGTCTGGATCACAAATCTTTGAAGATCCCTGGAGTGGGCCATGGCAAATGGTACTGCTTCGATCGTGGAAATGAACTTCCCCACTAAGGACGACAACTTCGGAACTGGAATTTCGTCCATGTCCAGAATCCCAGCCACTCTGACGGCTATCTGGTGAGCCACGTCCTCTGGAAGAAACACCATGCATTGGCGAGTGTCGAACAGGAGACCCAGGAACAGAAGCCTCTGAGAAGGAATCAAGTCCGACTTGTCCAGATTCAGGATCCATCCGTGACGGTTCAGGGCGTGCATGCACCTCTGCAACTGCTGGTGGAGAAGCTCCGCTGAGGAGGCCTTCAGTAGGAGATCGTCCATGTAGGGTGTCACTCTGATCCCATCCTGATGGAGCACCGCTATCAAGGAGCCCAGCACCCGCTGGAAGACTTGAGGAGCTGTAGTCAGTCCAAAGGGGAGCGCTGTAAATTGAAAGTGTCCCCTGTGGCAGGCAATCCTGAGATACTTCCTGCTCTCTGGATGAATAGGGATGTGAAGATAAGCATCCTGAAGGTCCAGGGAGGCAAGAAACTCCCCTGGAGACATTGCTGCAATCACAGAGCGCAGGGACTCCTGGCGGAAGTGGGAAGTCACCACATAGGCATTGAGATCTTTGAGATCCAAGATGGGACGGGCTCCTCCGTCCTTTTTGGCTACCACGAACAGGTTGGAATAAAATCCTGAACCTGTGTCCCCCTGCGGAACCGCCTCCAGGACCTCTTTGTCCAAGAGATCCTGAATAGCGTCGAACAGACGCCTTTTTGAGGGTTCCTGAGAAGGACGAGTAAAATGGAACCGAAAAGGAGGAAGGGAAGAGAAAGGGATCCTGTATCCCTCTGACACCACCTGAAGAACCCATGGGTCCGCCACTGACTCCTCCCAAGACCGGCGAAAGATGCGGAGACGACCGCCTACAGCCGGATGCGGACCCGGGTTCGGCGAGTCATGCCGAAGCAGTCTTGGAGGTCTTGGCCTTGGAGGCAACTTTGGGCCTCCAGGACTGTTTGGGCTTGGAGGAGGAGCGCGTAGTGGGAGGACCCGTTTGGGCCGAGGAGCGTGTCTCAGTCTGAAAGGAACGAAAGGACCGATTGCGTTTGGCTGGAAACTTTTTCTTAAAGACTGAGGGTAGAAGAGTACTTTTACCGCCAGTAGCCTCACTGATCATTTCTTTGAGCTCAGAGCCAAAGAGCAAATTCCCCTGAAAGGGCAAGGAAAGCAAGGCTTTCTTAGAGGCTGTATCAGCAGACCAAATTTTCAGCCAAAGAGCGCGTCTAGCCACCACAGAAGAAGTGGAGGCCCTCGCCATCATGCGCACAGCATCAAAAGCAGCATCAGCAACATAGTTCTGAGCTTCAGTGATATTAGCAAGAAGCTGCAACTGTTCAGATACAGGCGCATCCTGGCGAACCGCTTCAGTCAGTCGTTCAGTCCAGGCTGCAATAGCCCTATTAACCCATGCCACAGCAAAGGTGGGGCGCATGGCAGTGCCAATAGAGGCAAAAATAGATTTAAGAGAGAGCTCTAATTTCTTATCCGTCCAGTCCTGCAAGGCAGAGGCATCTGAGACAGCCAAAGCAGTAGATTTGGATAGTCTAGACACTGGAGCATCCACCTTGGGAGGATGAACCCATTTTGCCAGCTCCGCTTCGGGAAAAGGGTAAAGTTTGGCAAACTTTTTAGAGACAGAGGAAGATCTATCAGGATTCTTCCATGCCTCAGAAACCAGACGGGCAAGAGTAGGGTTAGTTGGAAAACAAACAACAGGTTTAGATGGCTTTTTCTGAAAAACATCAGTAGGATCATAAGTGGATTCCTGAGTCAGAGGAAGGTTGAGCGTATTCAGAACCGCTCTGATCAGACCCTCAGCCGAAACTTCAGGGTCACACTCATAGGGGTCCCCAATGGACCTGTTAGATTCAATAACAGTACGTTCCTCAGCATCAGAATCCTGTAAAAGTTCTTCTTCAGAAGAATCAGTGATATCAGGAGCTCCTTGTGGCTTAGGCAGGGAGGTCCTGATAGTAGAGGGGGTCTGCCAGACCTGGAGAGCCCCCTGTACCTGAGAGGGAAAGAGTTGAAGCGTGGATCTGAGATCCCTAGTGGCAGCTTTAAACTCCCTCACCCAAGATGGCTCAATAGCGTGGCTGGGAAGCCCAGGGTTGCTATCTTTATCAGTACAATTAGGGCATAGATCCCCCACATTATCGCAATCCAGCCCAATGTGGCAAGAGGAGCAAAACGCCATGGGGGTAGAAGACCCCCCAGCCTCCTTAGTCTTGGGTCTAGCCCCTAGCTCCAGTGAAGTAGACATGCTCACAGCGTCAATATACCCCACAACAAACACTATCACCCAGAAAAGTGTTAAAGATTAAAGTTTCACCCCAGAAAAGGTCTAAAAACGGACTTATCTGGCCAGCGAAGGGTTAATCTGGTGGGGAGAGAGAGAAGGCTCGGTCCCTGCGTAGTGTACTCGCCTTGGAAAAGTACCACAAAATGGCGGCCGTCATGACAGCCAATCAGAAACGAGCGCGAGCTAAGCGCTCATGGGAAATGTAGTTTTCCCTATGCAAGTACCCCAAACAGTGCCCGAAGCCCCCCTGAACCCCCTACATTAATAAAACACCAACCGGATGATAGAGCAGGAGCCTAGCATTAAAATGAGCCCACTCTGAAGTTGCTGCGACAAGCGGTTTCAGAGATATGTCCCAAACTGTGAATTCCCATAGAGAGTAAAGGAGCTCTGCTGCTGAGCGGGAAAAAGCCGCGCTTAAAGGCGCGGAACACCATTTTTAATAAAGTTTAGTAAAACAGTAAAAAGTGCCCAAACAAGCATGAAATACATGAGAAACATAAATAAATGAATACCCTATGCTCCAAAACTCAGAGAATAACACAGAAATTGCATAAATAGTGATAATGCAATAAAAACACCCTATGAGTGCTGGAGTGTGTTAAAACTCCCAAATACAAGCCCATCAAAGGGACACTGTGGGGACAAGTGGACCTTCAGCACTCAATGGGTGACTCACCTTTCTCGCAGACTTCTGTCTTCAGGTGACCATGATAGGGAGGGAAAGAACCAGAGGTAATTTCCCCAACAGGGGAGCTGCTTAACACAAGCTGTCCCCTCATCAGGTATAGGTCCACAGAAATCCCTGGAAGCTGCACTAGCCACTTCGGGTGAGGGCATTCACAGCCATGGTCACCCTCCTAATGGTGGTATTCCATATTTGAAGAAAAAAATAATAAAACTCTAAGAAGCATAGCTGTTCTCTGCCTGGTGTGCAAGCACACCAGGAACAAATCAATATGGGTGGCTCTGGCCAGAAGGTGGCTTAAGTAAGAGGGGAGGCTCCGCCCCTTGCAAATTATTTGCATAATTGTTCCTGCCTATTAAAGGGGACTACACATCCCATGGTACCAGTGACCTGTATTGGACGACAGTGAAATAAAGTTAAAACGAAGTATTACTATCCCTTTAAGTATTTGTCCCCTATGATGCCCCATAACTGCTCCATTTTTCTTTATCGCACGAGACACCCACAGTAAATTGTATCAGGAATACTTTTCACAGCACCACCACATTAAAAGCTTTGAGAATGTATGGAATACTTTAGATTATTTAAGCCAACTTTACCTCTGTGGTTTGAGGACACTCCAAAGGCTGTTGCATAGCACTTTCAAGCAATGATACTTTGTTTTCGGGTGAGAATTTTAAGGAACAAGGAATAACGGCAGATGGAGTATTATCCTCCTCATTGGAAGAACTAGGGCTGGTAGTCACAAGTGCGCCAATGCCTTTTGGTTTCTCAGTCCTAATGAATTAGACATACATAAAAATAGTAACGTTCGTGATGAAAATACTACAATCTAGAGCAAATAGATTAGAAAAATCAATGTGGACTTATTTACTAATCGGCACTTAGAATAAGAAATTCAAGTTCCCAGACTGAACAGGGGAAATGGTGTGAAACTGTGGTTGTGTATAGGCCATCATGCCAGGCTTTTTGTAAAGCTTTCCTCATTGGACTTTCAAATTACTCCCCTAACAAAGGCCTAAAAAATATAGAAGTCTCTAGGTATATAATCCTTTTAGTAAGACTATGTTCAGTACAGCAGTGATGTCTTTTCAGTGGCACTATGCAGAAGATTACAGCAATTGGGATGACTGTTTTTTACGTGCAGGCAAAAGCAGTATTTGTGAAGTCCAGAATAGTGGGCTACAACTTCCCAATGAATAACAAATGTAGCAATGGAAATCAGTAAGGTTGCCAATATGGCCATTATACAGATTGTTCACACTGACAGCTTGTATGTGATGATGCTCATTGCAACATCCAATGAATGCCTGGTCCATGCAGACATCAGCTAATAATTAATAGCTCAGGTTTACATGGCCTGCCATCTGACGTGCTGCCAGTAACAAGTAGAAGAGAAAGCATGGAAGCACAAGTAACTGGCAGCTTGAACAAAGCAATAGCATGCCATTTTCAAGTTGCTACTGTGAAGAATGGGGGGGGGGGGGGGGGGGGAGACTAAGATGAGCACGTTTAGAACATTTCACCACTTGGTAAATCCTGGCTTTTGGGCTCTAATGATCCATTGCAAATGAAAAAGTCAGTGATGATACAAAGATTGCAGGTAGGAGTATTCTCATATCACTAAAAGTGGAGGACAAACTGAAATACAGAAAACAGTTTATACATTTATAAAGTGAAAAGGATCAGCAACTACCCCCCTACACAGCTTCTCTCCACAAAAAGCCCTAATGGCCCCTATTAATTTTGCCCTTTGCTCAAGAGAATTTTTTTTTAATCCATCCTTTATGTCATTTCCTGAGGCAGACATGGCAGATGCTGGCAAGACTACTGCACTCAAGCCATGCCCACTAGAATCCCGCCCCTTTTAAAATAAAGCAGCCAGAGCACAAAATATGTGAACTATTACCAAGTGCAACGAGGCCAGTATTCCTGCTAGCAACCTGCAAGTTAATCCAGGACCAGACAAAAAAGTTCTCACTCAAAAAGGCACAAGGGCAACAATCAAAGTAGCCATTTGGAATATTTATAGCAAGACAAGTGGAGACGTCATTATTCAGATAGGTTAGTGTACCTTTAAATAGAAGACAGAGCAAAAATACTACACACTTCAAGGTCAAAATTATTTTCTTAGACACAAAATTCCACACTAGATAGAAGTACATTTGCTGGCATTCAGATCACAGCTGTACTCGCACTGGTGTCTGGGAGAGTTTGAGTGCTCATTGTGCATTTTATAATAAAGCGCCAGTACAGCATCTGAACTGGATATAAGTACTCCTGCAAGTTCGGCACCAATAAACCCTCACCACAAGCCAGTTACTAAAAATGTAAGAATAGATAAAGATAGTTTCCCTGTTCACCCCATGTATACAAGAAACATCAGGGAAATGAACAGTATTAAGGTTTGGCATATTAGCTATATTACATACTGAAGCTTAAGTTTTGCAGTAGATGCTGCTATCAGGATTCAGGAGGACAAGCCAGAAGAAATCCCTGTAAGCCAGTCTCTCACACAATTTTAAAGTTATTATATTTTTTTCATAAATATACACAACTTCTAAAAAAAAAAAAAAAAAAAATGCAAAGTTTGCTTGTGTCAATGTTTAGTTCTACAAAAGGAGATCAGGAGGAAGCCACAAAATTGTTAGCAAACCGTGGAACTATCTACTTTTGCGTTGGTTACGCAACAGTCTCCTCATCTGTTTTAGTGCGCATCGTTTACATGTTGCATACTCCTTAATTGCCAGATAAGCAAGATGCTAAAATAGAAGTAAAAAAATTCTCTGTAGCGTGAGCGCTCTAATTAGAAGTCACTGAATTGAATCTGTTGAAAAATTGTTGTATATATCTATAAAATAAGAAATGCTAATATGATAAAAAGCAACAAAATCGTATATATACGATGACTGTTAAATATAAGAAAGTTAAAAATTATATAAAATAGACAATATTCATAAAGCTCATAGAATATAAAGAACAATTGAGATAATATGGTACAGAAAGTTCATTAAGTGCAATTGGAAATAAGTTACCAGTTCTTATAGACAGTTCCGATGTAAAATGAGGATGAAAGGAGTTCTTAGTATTAGTCTCAATATGAAATGAAAGATTGAATGAAATGAATACGAGACCATGGAAATGAAGAGGAGAGGATGATGCCCTTAGACTGTCTTGAAAAATGCTGCAGGGTGAGGTAAAAAGTGGCCTTGTCCACTACGAAGAAACTTGATCTGGACGAACCTCAAAAACAGCGCACATAACAGACAGAAAAGGAAATGATCTAAATGTAGTATTTATTATATAGGAAAAACCTATACGCCCTAGAGAAAGCAGACCGTAAGCCTGCGAAAACATTTGGGCCACTAGTACATTCACTCAGACACAGGTCCTATCCACGCCCCCTGTGAGTTTCCCCACTCCCCTCCCCTCATCTCCGGACTCACGGCATTCAGTGCATGAACTCACTTCTCCACGAGCTCGGACAACAACTTCTTGAGAAACACCATCTTCCCCATTGAAAGGTACCTCATAAGAGACAATTATACATTATTGACCAAAGGTTACCAACTTGGATTTGGTTTGATCTATACCATTACCAACACTTCATCATCCGTGAGCATCTATAAAAGGAGATTGAATTTGGTTCGGCAGGAGGCCCGTGTGGACACAGTTCATTGGCTTAAAGGGAGGGGACCTGTTACATGCTTCAAGCCCAAGAAGGGCCTCTTGTAAGTGCAATCATTTGTTTTTATATCCACTATTAATAATATACTACATTTAGATCATTTCCTTTTCTGTCTGTTACGTGCGCTGTTTTTGAGGTTCATCCAGATCAGATAAGCAAGATGCTATGGTTTAAACCTTTCAGAAAGCTAGAATTTAGAGACATCCTTTATAATAATTCACTAAATCGTGTGTAACGCCACGACATACGCAGCAGACACTGCTGTGCGTGCTGCAGTCATGCGCAGTAGAGACTGCCCGCGCCGCAGCTGATACAGAGCTGGGCGCTCCGAAGGAGCGTCCAGCTCTGTATCAGTCGTGGCATGGGTAGTCTCCACTGCTCGTGACTGCCCCGCGACCGGGTGGCAGTGGCACTGTGGCCCGTGTAACGGGCTGTTCAACTAGTTCTAAAATAAAAAATCTCCTTTTCACTAACTTTTTTTTTTTTTTTTTTAAACTAAAATAGCAACTTACCCATCACTAAGAGGCTTTCTAGTAGATTTACTGGTAGACTGAAGAGCTTGTATAGGCCGAATGGATGAAATGGACCTTGGGATAGTCCTTGGTGTTATTAGCATGCCAGAGGTTCTTCGACTCAAAGGAGTAGGCAAGGCAGACACGTGCTTAGTACTAGGAGTGGTAGATATAGATCGCGCAAAGGACGTGTTTGCTGGAGCCCCTTGTGTTGGTTTCAGAGGAGTGCTTTCTGCAATACCACTAGAAATATAAATCAAAAGCAAGTTAATATTTTACAGAGTAGTATATACTATTTAATTTGTTTTCTGTAAAACCAAACAGCTCATTTTACTGTGAACGCAACCTTTGTGTAATAGGGTTTGCTATAAAGACACCTAGCTAATATTGTACAAAAATGATGCAGCCCAACTACAAATGGAAAAAGCTTTAGATAGAATTAGCTGGAGAAAGGAGACTTCTAGAAAGGAGAAATAATTTGATAAATTTGCAGGTTCCTAAAACTTTTCCATCCCTGGATAAGGGAATTGGAAGAAATTGGCTATTAACCCCTTACCGCCCGAGAACATACATGTACGTCCCCAGCGGATGTCCCGGGTGGACAGAGGACGTACATGTATTAGGTAATTGGGACTTCAGGCTATTAGGTCTTTTCTCCTATTTTCCTGGGGTGACCCCCTTGGCAAGCTGGATTGAGAGACTTTTTGAGCTACAATCCCTACCATGGCTGAAGGATGTCTATACACCTCAAGATTATATTCCTCATTATGGAGAGGAGTTTGGTTCTTTTCAAGTACGTGATAGAATAATTGGACTGCAATGGATCATCCGAATCAATAGACAATGGATCATTATCTGGTATATATAATCTAGTGGTATATTTATACCAAGTCCTACGGAATATGGCATTTGGAAGGACATTTGATCTCTTTAGAATATTCCTCACTAGACTGGATTAATATGGACATCTAGGGACAAAGACGATGTTCACAGATATATTAGATGTATAATATTCTGATTAATATTATGGGTAATTATGACATATCAAATAGAAGTTTAATTAGGACTATCACCATTCCCCATTAGATTTATATAAGTAATTCCTTTGGATCCTTCAGATTTACATGGCAATTTTGGAGTTTGTTTTTTTTCCTTTTTGGCCATAGAGAGGCCACTAACTAGATAGAATCAGATTTGATCAACAATAGAGTAACGAATAATGATCTTACAGTTTCAGTGTTACAGCGTTGCGGTGGTGTGACTTTCCAATTTATTGTTACATGGAGAACAGCGGACAGAGTAACACCAGTAGTCAGCTTGGCGATGTGCAAGCATGACATGCGGTATGTCTATCCTTTTGTTTCGAATACACACCTTGAATCGCTGTGTTACTTTTGCTGCATGTCTGAATTGGGATGTGATGGGAGGTTGTGCCCAGTCATTTGCCTTGCGAATGCAGGTAAGACAGGCATAGGGACCGGCTCATTTCCAACTCAAAGTGACAGCAACAGGAGTTTACATCAGCTTATGACAAAGCACACTTATGATTATTTACACTGCGACTAAGATTCTATATGCTCTGTTTTGTTATCTGAGCTATTAAGTCAGTATGTAATCATTTAAGTCATTTATACGATCCGATAGCGACTTTAGTCACCATGGCAACATAGAAGGGTCTACATATGGTTGCTTTGAAATATTAGACTGAATTTTTGTATTGAATACACTACATATTATGTACATTGTTTTATGCACCTATTTCTTTGCTAGGATGCATATTTCGTGGGAGCAGCAAAGGATGATTGACGGCAGCTCTATTATATTTGAATATATGATGATGATGATTTTTTTATTATGCACTACACACTTATATGTGGATTAGGTATTTCACCTTTGTCACTTAGGTGTAAGTTTGCAGGTATTTTGATTTTCACTTTATTGTATTTGTTTTTTGTCCTTCCTTTGGGGCATGATGTCATATTTCAGTTTGTTCTGTAAGCATCTTGACAAAGGCCCGCAGTAGGGCCGAAACATTGATGGAATAAACGAACACTGATTATTCACTGTCTAAAAGTCCTGTGAGTGCTTTCTTACTTTTGATAATATCGTTACATGTGTAAATCATAAGAAAAAGGACACCCAGGCAATTCTACTATATTTGAGTGCACATCTTTTGGAATTTATATATTTATAGAGATAGAGATTATATATTATATATATATATATATCTCCATTATTTATAATTATCAAAAATAGCCTTTTTCATACATAAATGGCAATATGAATGTATACTCTGTGTGTATAAAATAAAAGTCAAAGGTTATAATAAACTGAACAGGCTGCTATATAAATGCATCCATAATACATAAACAATAAAAGTGAAAACCTATGTAACATCTGAAGATCCAACAATTTCTAGAGTAGATAAGGTACCAAAATATTCAATCTTTAGAGGTAAAATGTGTACTAAAACCAAAAAGTATATACACATACTTACACGCAGGTAGAGAAAGTCACAGCAACTGCCACTGATTACTCACCTGTGAGCAACATTCTCCGATTGATGTATTTGTTTACTGCACAAGACGGCACATTTTCTTTGGATATTTAAACACTTTTCTTATCCATCATCAGTCAGATTACGATTAGTGGTAACCCATCATACTGAAATGTGATCTAAAGTTACTGAGATCTGAACTGGTGACAAATATTTAAGGGGCTGAAGCAGTTGATTTTGGATGGTACCACTTGGGTCTATTCTACAGTTTAGGAGCTGCTTGGGATACATTCCAAGACCGTTGTATAGGCCTCCTGATATTGTTATCAAAGCTGCATTTTTTTGTTGATCACAGTGGCGAGTTAGAACCTCTCAGCTATTCAAATATATGGATTTATTGATCAAGTCAATTACAATGATATTTAACACCTATTCTTGACAAGGTCTTATCAGCCTACTAATTCATGTGCACTAGTTAATATAAAGTATAAAAATATCAGGGGGACCACACACCCTGGGGTCAGGCAGCCTTCATCTTGCCCACTGGCAGCATGCTGGACACCCATGTTATAAGGGGGATTTTTGTACACTTGCCAATAAATCCTTATCTGTTAGTCCATGTGGAATATGAACCATGGGGTGAAGTCCCTCCATAGGTGAGCAGGGCACTTTTAAGAGAGCTCTGAGGAGGAGACTCCCAGACAGTTTGACTTATAGCAAAGCCGCAATAAAGGCAAGAAACCGTAAAGGAATAAGAGGGCATACCTTGAGCAGAGAAACCAAATACCCCTTGCCCAGGACTGGCATCAGTGGTTCTCCAGGAGAAAGTCCTGTGTACCACATGGAACAAAAGATTTCTGCAAGTACACAAGATCCGCTGTTCTTTTGTGGAACATGGGCATATACTAAAGCATGCACCAAAATTATGAGGAGGAAGAGAGGAAGAACCCAAACACACACACCAGTTTGTTACCTTTTGAACCTGGTCAAACATGATCATGAGTCAGACACCAACACTACAAACCAAAGAACAAACATGGTAATGGCCTAACAAATTAGATCTACACGAACAACCCGAATGAACTTCAGTCCAACAAAAACATTAACATGGCAGTGCTTGACAAACATGTGAAGTGACTACCATGCTGCCACATTACACAACTGCTCAGCAGAGGCCTGATTTTTTTTTTTTTTTTTTTTTTTTTTTTTTTTTTAAGTGCAAGAAACACTCACTCATCGGTGAAGTGGGCCATAACCCATAAGGGTACTAGGCTAATTCAACAGAACATATGCCTAGCAAATTGTCAGCCAGGCCTGCACATGAGCCCTCAGGGATGGCAAACAGTGTACCTGATTTCTCACAATGGTTGCAAGCGATGGACAGTAAAAAAAAAAAAAATAAAAAAAAAAAAAATCACACCACACCCAAAAGGTGAAGTTCCCACTCCTTTCTTCTGTGTGCCCAGTTCCCCCTAACAGAAAGAACACTTTCCTGGTTGATGTGAAATGCAGAAGCTTTAGGGAGAAATTCTATAGTTGAGAACCACCCTATCCAAATGAAAGACCAAGAAGATGTTTAAAATATAAAGCATGCAGTTCAGCCATATGACTGCCAAGAGAAAAGCTGTCCCGAGCATCAGAATGCACAGGGGAACTTAAGACGCAATGCTCAAAAAGGAGCCTTCTGAAGCTCTCCCAGAGTCCGTTTCATGAAAGACCGAGAGGGCATAAGACATCCCTTGGATGAATATTTGTACTTCAGACAATACACACCTGGAAAAGGACAGAAAGAGCCAAAATGTTAACTTAAATAGAACCAAGACTTTTCTTAAAGCCATCCTAAGGAAAGGACAAGACAAGGTCGCAGCTGCAACTCTTTATACTCACACCATGAAGGAGATCACAAGAAACTGTTGAGACACTTCAAGTCCAGAATAGAACAGCTGCCGCCCTTTTTGGCAACTATGAAGAGTGGAGAAGAACCCCATGAACCTTTTCAGTGAAGGAACTAGTACCTGCATGTCTAAACAGCAGAGTCACTGCATACAAAATTACAATGCTTTGTTTGGGATTGAGAGGAACTCTGAACATGAACAAACAATGTGGATGAAGGAACTTGAAATCTATGTGGTATCCTTCCAATATCTGCAATATCCACTGTTACGTGACTGAAACAGCCCATGTGCAAGAAAGACAACCCATTGCCAGTGATTGACCAGGCACCTGCGAGTCATTCAGAGGTAGTTTTGGGCTTATGTACAGGCTTCTTGCCTGCACAAGCCTGCTTGGGTTTTGGAGTGGGATGTACATGGGTCAGAGTGGAACAGAACCCAAGAAGGATACCCATACCAGTTTTTTTCTTTTTTTTTTTTTTTGGGGGGGGGAATCAAAAGCACCACCTGGTATGAGTAGCAATGGATTTACAAAAAGCAAAATATACAGTATCTCACATAAGTGAGTACACCCCTCACATTTTTGTAAATATTTCATTACATCTTTCATGTGAAAAGACTGAAGAAATGACACTCTGCTACAATGTAAAGCAGTGAGTGTACAGTCTGTATAACAGCAGTGTAAATTTGCTGTCCCCCTCAAAATAACTCACAGAGCCATTAATGTCTAAACCTTGGCATCAAAAGTGAGTACACCCATAAGTGGAAATGTCCAAATTTGGCCCAAAGTGTCAATATTTTGTGTGGCCACCATTATTTTCCAGCACTGCCTTAACCCTCTTGGGCATGGAGTTCACCAGAGCTTCACAGGTTGCCACTGGAGTCCTCTTCCACTCCTCCATGACATCACGGAGCTGGTGGATGTTGCACCCCCCCACCTTCCGTTTGAGGATGCCCCACAGATGCTCAATAGGGTTTAGGTCTGGAGACATGCGTGGTCAGTCCATCACCTTTACCCTCTGCTTCATTAGCAAGGCAGTTGTCGTCTTGGAGGAGTTTTTGGGGTTATGTTGAATACTCCTCCGAAGGGAGGGGATCCTGCTGTGCTTCAGTATGTCATAGTACGTTAGCATTCATGGTTCCCTCAATGAACTGCAGCTCCCCATTTCCGGCAGCACTCATGCAGGCCCAGACCATGACACTCCCGCCACCATGCTTGACTGTAGGCAAGACACAATTGTCTTTGTACTCCTCACCTGGTTGCCAACACACACGACACACACGCTTGACACCATCTGAACCAAACAAGTTTATCTTGGTCTCATCGGACCACAGGACATGGTTCCAGTAATCCATATCCTTAGTCTGCTTGTCTTCAGCAAACGGTTTGCGGGCTTTCTTGTGCATCATGTTTAGAAGAGGCTTCCTTCTGGGACGACAGACATGCAGACCAATTTGATGCAGTGTGCGGTGTATGATCAGAGTACTGACAAGCTGACCCCGCCCCCCCCCACACCCCTTCAACCTCTGCAGCAATGCTGGCAGCACTCGTACATCTATTTCCCAAAAACAACCTCTGGATATGACGCTGAGCATGCGCACTCAGCTGCTTTGGTCCACCATGGCAAGGCCTGTTCCGAGTGAAACCTCTGTATGGTCTTGCCCACCGTGCTGCAGCTCAGTTTCAGGGTCTTGGCAATCTTCTTATAGCCTACACCATCTTTATGTAGCGCAACAATTTTTTTTTTCAGATCCTCAGAGTTCTTTGCCATGAGGTGCCATGTTGAACTTCCAGTGACCAGTATGAGAGTGTGTGAGAGCGATAACACCAAATTTAACACACCTGCTCCCCATTCACACCTGAGACCTTGTAACACTAACGAGTCACATGACACCGGGGAGGGAAAATGGCTAATTGGGCCCAATTTGGACATTTCCACTTAGGGGTGTACTCACTTTTGTTGCCAAGGTTTAGACATTAATGGCTGTGTGTCGAGTTATTTTGAGGGGACAGCAAATTTACACTGCTGTTATACAGGCTGTACACTCACTACTTTACATTGTAGCAGAGTGTCATTTCTTCAGTGTTGTCACATGAAAGATATAATGAAATATTTACAAAAATGTGAGGGGTGTACTCACTTATGTGAGATACTGTATAAGAAAGCCATTGAATCCTTCGTAGCCTTGGATTTGCCCATGGCTCTGGCAGTCAGTAACTGCCCCCCAAAGACATTGATAAAAGTAAAAGGGGGGGGGGGGGGAAGAGTACTTAGACAAGGCCAGATCAGGTGACCAGGGGACACCCCTTGAGATTAGAGGAAAGGAGGTTTACACTTCAGCAGAGGAAGGGTTTTTACAGTAAGGTCTGTTAAATTGTGGAATTCCTTGCCCAAGGAGGTGGTTATGGCAGATACAATGGATACATTTAAGAAAAGATAAGATATATTTCTTTCAAAAGGGAAATGTTATACGGTTTGTTAGTCTTTATCAGACCTTCCTGATTTGCCTACCAACTTATTTGGTAGAAGGAAAACTATAAAATTCTCAGTCACTGGGGTATGAGGCAAAGGTTGATCTTGTTGGACTTGTCTTTATTCAACCCAATTTATTATGTTACTATTTACCCAACTTCAAAGTGTTAATGTGGCAAGGAGGGAATAGGTAGCCGCAGGTTCCCAAAGCAAGAAAGTCTGGCAGGTAGAATGGCAGGAAGAATGGGCTGCTGGGAATTTTTTCCCATGAACAAAATGGAGCAGTGGCTCTCCAGCTGCAATCCCTAAGAATGGGGGAATGCACCTGAGACCCATTAAGCCAAGATCTGCCTCTGAAAACATTGCCGAGGCAAGAAGTCCCACAATAGCTCATATGCTCAGATCAAAATGGCTTCTATGCGTGCCTGTTCTTAAAGGCACAATGCCCCTAAATAATGGTTATACTCAATATAATAAAGTAATGTAAAAACAACAGAAGACCACCACATCAATGAAAACAGGTCACTGGCAGGCAGGAACTGTGCCCTGCAGGGGTGTGGGTGTGTGTGTGTGTGTGTGTGTGTGTCGGGGGGGGGGGGGGGGGGGGGGGGGGGGAGTCCCTCACAGTTGCAAGGGAGAAAAAAAAAAACAAAACAAAAACAGGGAAAGGGTTAACAATCCTATAAATGCCACAGGAGAAGGAATTGTATTGCTTGGACCAAGCCAGCCTGAGGGTGAAGACAATTACCATACAATGAAATAAGGACATACTTACAGGACCTGTGCAGAATCCATTCTTCAGTCAGACTCCTATTAGAAATATACATAAGCTTCATAGAAGCCAGGAGAACTGGTCCTGAAAGTTCTGTAACTGGTTAATCCTGAAATAAGGAAGCCAGTAATAGGATCTTTGTCCTGCCTTTGTGAGCACTTTTTCCAACTGGGAAGGTTGAAGTGGAATAGGCTGGAAGTCTCTGCCGCAGACCTTTTTCCAGTGCCTTGCCCTCCTGCATACCAATATTAACACCTTGAGGACCAGAAGGGTGCGTAACATTGTGAAACGAGTTGCACACTGCTCTGGTCATGAAATAGTTAATAGCCTAATATTTAACTTTTTTTTTTTTAATAAAAGTATTTTTCCAGGAAGGATAGACTGAGTTGGTCTCATTTTCTAGTATGTCCTGAGTAAAGGCTGAGTTGACATTGCTGGGACTAGAACTTGAGATCTGAACAGATCCTACTTCTGGTGCATTAACCAATGAGCTCTTACCAATATTACATTTTTTTCTTCATAATTTAGGGCTCTGAGGTTACAGCTACATAATCTGTTTACCTTTATTTACATTAATTCATTAGCACTTGCACTTTGTGGTTATGTACAGATTGTACAATTCAAGTATGGTACTTTAGACCACCTGCCTACTAATCTACAAGATTTGGCTCATTTTTCCCCCATTCACATTTGAGTAAGGGTTTTGTTTTGTAATACACTAGTCCCCCTTCCTTATCTTTTCCCTAGAAAGGCTTTTTTCTATTATTGTTAATAAGTTACCTTTTAATAAGGTCACAGACACAATCTAAGTATTCATACTTCATAGGTACTTGTGTCCCAAAAAGTGTCTGCATGTTGCTCCTTTGTTTTTGGGTTCTGGTGTACTGTTATAATTAGACATGGGTACACTGCTAAGTAGTGCATTCTAAACATTTAGCCTTACCGTTTGACTGCTAGTTGAGTCCCACTCTTCAGTCTCTTATAAGAGGTAGTGCACAGAGGATTTTGAATGCAATACAAATACTTCAGATCAGGGAAAGAAAGAAAAATACCAGGAGCCTAGGAACTCTGGCTCCTAAGATTTTTCTTCTTGTTATTTTTGAAAAATGTCTATAATCTCATTCAACTGGCTCCTAAAAACACAATTTGGCATTAACATTTAATATTTTTGTCCTCCCATGTTTTAGGATTACTAGTCCAGGGGTAGGCAACCATTATCTCCAGGTGCTGGGATACAAATCCCCATCATACCCAACCAGCCATAGGCTGGAATGTTTAAACAGATAGTAATACTTTAATATTACTATTCCCCATATTGTAGCTATTTGAAAAATAATTGAATTGCTCACAGGTTCATCTCTCAAACCTTTATGGTTTGAGAGATAACAGAATGCAAAGTTCCCCCTTCCCTCCCCTGAAGTCAGAGTTGTACTGACTGAAGGGGAAGTCTGTCGTACGACTGTCAGGTGGCTCTGCAGCTGAGCCGAGATAGAGTTAGTGAAAAAGAATTGTTTCACTGAAACGGTCTTCTACATGTGCTCTGTTTGCAAGCACACGTAGAAGACTGTTTCAGTGAAATAATTTTTTCCTAACACGATCTCTGCTCTGCTGCAGAGCCGCCTGATGAAAATAAAACCGGATATCACTGCAGTCAGTACAACACTGACTTCAGGGAAGGGGGAGGGAGTGGGAACTTTGCATTCAGTTATCTCTCAAACCATAAAGGTTTGAGAGATGACACTGGGGGCAATTAAATTATTTATGAAATAGCTACAATATGGTGAATAGTAATATTAAAGTATTACTATCCCTTTAATGCTGGGCACCAAATTTTTCACAGTCATTGGCCATATAACTAGAAAGTATTAAGTGAGGTGTATTTTTTTTTTTAATTGATAAATATGGTGAATTATAGCCAGTTACTCAAAAATATGGATTTAGTCATGGATCAGGTCAATGTCAATACAGATATTTAAACATATCTATTCTTGAACTGTATGGTACTGGCAGGCAGGTCAGATCTTATCTTACTGGACTACTAGTTTATGTATGCTAGTTACTAAGGGAAAAGAAACCAAAAACAAGCATCTCGAGCAGGCTGTATTTGGCCCACGGGCTGCACGTTGGAAGCCCATGGGTTAATTGCTTGAATGCTAGAGGTATCGCCAACATATTGCAAGAAAATACTTTGGAGATGTATATAGCATAAAGTTAAACGTACATTAGAACTGCAGATTAATCTACTCTGGGTAACTTGTAACCTGTTGTGCAGAGTGAAACTACATGATCTACATACATCTCAGAGCAGCTCATGTATTACAGTTCGCTGTTTACTATCACAGACATTTGGTACATAGCAAGTCATCGATAGCTTAATCAAAACACAAACCCAAAAACACACGTTTACCTTCCGATTTCACAAGAGAGGAGCCTTGTTGGTTGCATAGTCTTGCCAACTGAACGTTCAGGTGATACACCTACAGCAGACGAAGGGGATATTAAACGGTTAACAAAAACCTTGCAATATTTAGCAAGCCCATTTTCAAATGTTAAACAAGTGCAATTAACCCCTTTGATGAGGATTTAAGTGTGCTGAGAAACGATAGTTCTGAGAGTACCAACTTCCAGAGAGTAAACAAAGTACACCATTAAAAAGGGACATGCACACAAACCTAAATTTAAAGACCAGAGGGTATGACATTGCATCCCTCTGTCGCTCAAAAGGTACAAAGCCACTTCCACCATACGTAAAATAAGAATTCCCATTGATTTAAATGGGGATTTTAAAGCGGAACTTTCAGATATTACTAAATCACCATGCATTCATTAAGCGCCTGGCGACTAGCTTGGAAATAGATGTCTTACCTTTACAATCTGCTTCTTTTTTTTTTTTTTTTTTTTTTTTTTTTTTTTTTAAGAATAGTTAGGTGTTACTATGAAGTAGATGGTTAGCCCCAGAACTCCTATGACCCCAGTACTTTAGCATCACACACGCTGGATTCCAGTGTGATATCATGATTAGCATAGGACACGTCTGGATAAGATGTTTGCTCAAGCTATGACGTGCAGCCATAAGGTTTCAAGACAAATCTGATGCTAATCTGCTTTACACACTGCATAGATGACATTTCCTCAATGAGCTGATACATTAAAGTTGAGTTTTCATGTTCCTACAAAGACCAAACATTGTTTCCTTCTAATGAATGTCAGATTGACTCATACCTCCAGATCTTGGAGGCAGCTTGAGACGACTTGTTGGTGTGGGCATTATTCTTGCCTGTGGTTTAGTACATGAAGTTCCCTTCATGGCGCTTTCAGGTTTACTTGGCATGGATAACTTGTGTAGATTAGGTGCAGAGGCCTGCCTATGCATTTTGTCAACTGGTGTCTGAGGATGAGCCACAGATACAGATGAGGATTTGTTGCCATTCACTGTGGAGTGTGCTTTTGCTGTGCTGCTTTGTTTCAGAAGGCTCTTAGATGGGTCAGGGCCATTTATTTTCAAAGAAGAGTTGGACCCACCAACAGGACGAACTAATGCAAGTCTACTGGGATTTGGTTTGAGCCTCGAACCACTGATTGAGGTGTTCAGGGATGCATTTAGTTTGGCTGAAATGTTAAGACGACACGTGTAAACAATTTACAATATTCACATCTGACAGAACACAAAAAAAAAAAAAAAAAAAAAATGTACACAAAACACAAACATCTTAAGAACAAGTTTGGCATCACACACAGCTATCACCAGACTATGCTAATGGCCCCTATGAATTCTTCCCTTGCAAAGACAAAACACACTAACATCTTCGATGTGTCCTGGGTGTCACTGCATGGAGGTGGGAATGACACTTGCTAAGCAGGACCAAACTCTCATGGTAAGCTTAACCCTTAAATAACAAAGGTGCTGTGTACAGCTTTAGGCCTTAAATGGTATATTAATAAAAAAAAAAAAAAAAAAATATAAGGCTCATGCACACCATCTGCTCCAGTCTGAAAACTAGACTCCTTAAATTCTTTCATATCCCATTTAAAAGGGGAACTCTCCCCTCTAGTAAGCTTGTCTTCATTTAACAAGATCCCTTCTAGTGAAGCGGTTATGAGGTTTTATTTTTCATTACAAATCTTTATTGGCCGAGATATTGACAATTAAGTCATTTCCCTACAGGATACGGGTACAGCCCTGTGCCACGGCCTGTCAAATCTTTCTGTTTCCCTTCCCAAGTATTGCCTCCTTCCCACCTCCTCCAATGACAGGATTCTGGCATATGACTTGGTGATTGGTCCTTTATAAAAAGTGGCAGTCCGCTTGCCACTGTGGCCATTTTTTTTTTTTTAGTTCAGACTGCCACTTTTTATAAAGGACCGAGTACATGAACGTGCTCAGTCAGTGCCTGTACAATAACCTGGAAGCACATTTGCAAGAGAGTGCCAGGTCATATGCCACAATCTTCAATCAGGAGGTGGAAATGAGGCATTACTTCGGGAGGGGAACACGCAGCCTGTAGGGAACGGACGTCACTGGCTTAACATTAAAAGGCAATATCTTGGCCAATAAAGATTTATAATGAAAAATAAAACCAAACAACAACTTCACAACACTTTTAAATGAAGATAAAGTTTACTAGAGGTGAGAGTTCCCCTTTAATAAGTTCTAAAATTACTTTAAAAATGTTTTTGGAATTAAACTGACCATTCCCAGGAGGAGAGAAGGAGGAGCTGGAGTTTAAGCTACTGTTTATGCTGGAATGTGAAGAAGATGAAGAAGATGTGTTCTTTCTGAAGAGTCCACTATTCGCTGGTGCTTTGAACTGCATTTTTCTAAGTCCAACCTAGATAGAATAGTAAAGGAAGTCCATTTTTAAATTCAAACAAGTTTTATGCAATGAGTTACAGTTAAATCAGACAAGGGGCTGCTTTTTATCAGCTACATTCTTCTATAGCAAGAACTTTGGTGATTTTATTTTATTTATTTATTTTTTTTAGCCCTGAATCACCCAAGAGCAACAGGACAGTATTGAAGGACCTATGACTAGCAGTAGACAGTGGAGGAGAGGGAGAAGTGTGTGTGTCTCAAGGACTGCTGGAAGTTACCTTGCTTGGGGCAGGGATCGTCCTTTTGCTTTGTCCCACAATGCTGCTATTAAATGAAGAATCACTGATATCAGATGCAATGCTGGATTTGTCAGAAAATACATCTTCCGATGAGCCTGCACTGCTGTGGTGCTTCTGTTTGGCTGGACTTACTTTTCTGCACCCCTTAGGCTGAAAGAAAACAGATGACAAATTGTATAGGAATTACTACAAGCCATTCACTTTATTTTGGCCATGAGTGATATCAGCCCAGTTAGCCTTGCACTTTTGATAAGAAAACAGTTTAGTCAAATACACTACTGAAAAGCAATTTTGGACCAGAACAACTGCCCTATGGGGTTCAAAACATTACCATTATTTTAAACAGGGATTATAACCCACTGGTTGCTCTTATTTCCCAATCTCTTTATAAAAGAACAGTTTGTTACCTCACCAACATTCAGTAGGTTAAAAGCATTTAAAATCAACCTGGAGTCTCAGGGACAATTACTCCCAATGGTGTTGCTGGTTTGCTCTCTAGCAGCACTAAGGGCCTTACTGACCAAAGTAAGGTGGTGCAATTCTGGAGAAAACCAACTGTACGCAGGAGAAGTGAAAACTCCCATCAATTTAAGTGGGGCTTGTAAATACAACGAGTGCTAGGGATTTCCCTAACAAATCAACATTAGAAGCCATCAGTGGAAGTGTGAGTTTGTTTAAACCTTGTGGTGCAGATGGTTTGCTCCAGAACTGCACCACAAATAAGGCCTCACACCTGCTGCACAGCTTCTGAACAAACGTTCCTGCATTGTTTTCACCTTCATATCCTATTCTAGCAATTTCAGAAAGTACTGCACCCACTGGTACCCTCCAGGGCTGAATCGCTGGAAGAGGCATCCAGGGAACCTTTTGGTCCCAACTATGTTCAAACCCATGCTCCTCACATGAACCCAGTCCCACCTATTGCTACCTAGCACAAAAAACTACTCCTGGCCTGAACCAAAGCCACAAAAAAAGGGAAGGCTTGGCTGCTAGTGACATGTCCAACACATTGCTTTTCAGGCCTCTTTAGAATTCAAGGGATTAATAAAAGCCAGTAAACTTAAAACTGTCTACCATAAGAAAGGGGCATTGGGGTTAGTCTGGTTGCACCCATAACTTAGAATGCGGCTCTTGGCAATTCCCTGCTCTGTCTACTGGGAAATTTGAACCTGGTACCATTCACAGGCAAATAAAGTCCTGTCTTGCATAAAAGAGGTATTGAAGCAAGAGTGGATAACATTTTGCCACTGTACAAGTGATTGGTAAGACCTTACCTCAAATATGTAGTGCAGTTTTGAGCACCAGTTCTAAAAAAAGGATATTCTAGAACTGGAGAGAGCACAGCAAAGCAACAAAATTAAGGGAATGAAGACTTTACATATGAGGAACATCTAGACAAAGTGCTTAGTTACACTAGAGAAAAGACCACAAAGAAAAGATCTTCTCACAATGTACAAGTATATGAGGTCAATACAAGGATATCTACTGAGATTCATTCCAAGACCTGGTCAAATAACCAGCCCCCCCCCTCGGATACTACTAGAGGAAAGGAGCTTTCAACTTAAACAGAGGAAGTTTTTTTTCCCCTCCTTTTCAGTAAGAGCTGTTAAATTGACAGTCTTTTTTCAACCTAATTTACTGTTACTATGGTCAGTCTTACCTCTAGCAAAACCTTTCTAGTGTCAGAAATGTAAGACTCCAGTGGGTAAAAACAGATTACAACATAAGATGTCAGGTAAGAGGGATGCCCTATACACATTTTGATGTTAATTCCACCTTTTCTAATAAAAAGCATATTCCCCAAACAAAAAACAAATACAGATGAACTGAGACACTCACACAAACATTCCACTCCTTCAGGGAAGCTTGTAAGAAAATAAATAAGAAATACAAACTGTGACAAAAGTTTCACAACTAAAGAGGGACAATATGCAAGAGTAAGTCTGGGGCAAAACAGCTACAGTACTCCAAATACAATTTCCCAAAATGCCTATTGACAGAGGTGTTTCTAATACATTGAATGCTAGAGAGCTTTAGCACACAAGGGGTTAAAAACAATTAAATTTAGTGTCTCCCCTATTGTGCAGTTTGTCTGCCCCAGAACACCACCATCTTTGTGGGCAAGTTTTGCAGAGGTCCAGGAGTTACATGGGATGGGTGCTGTCTTGGCATTACCTTTTCTGTAGTTAGGCGGTTGTTTTTTGCAGGACCAGTGGGTGCCCTCAATGGCTGCAGCCGGCTTGCTGCTGTTTTGTTTGCATTACCTACTGGCACAGTTCTTTTCAATTGTACAGCTTTAGTCTTCTGTGCAAGTGGTGACACAGAGATGCCCTTTGCTGGATTTGTAACTCTGCCAGGACTGGAGTGTTTGGGACTGTCCAGAGAGGACAACTTTCCACCATCTGAACTAGGAACAGCAAGTCGCTGCTGAACTGAAGGTGGCAGCTGGTTAAAAGGACTATCCTGTATACAATACGTTTCTCTTTTAAGGGCTACTGGGGTTTGATCATTAGTGCAATTTTCAAGGATTTTTATTATTGATTTAGGTTCCTGAACAAATTTCTCAATCACTTGCGGTGTATCAGTCTGAGTTGGTCGGACTTCCTTTTGGGCATCATTGGAAAAACATTCCAGCTGCAGTGCTAGCAAGTGAGCTTCTTTGAAAATCTCAACAAATTTATCTCCACTCAAAGGACTCCAGATATCTTTGTCAGTTAGCAGGGGAGGGCTTGTATCAGATTCTTGACTCTGTATGGCAGCACTGATGCACTTCTCTTTGTGCCGGACAGGCCCAATAAACACTTCATCATCACAGTCCTCACGGTCTTCTTTCGCACTAAGGGCAACATTTAGCAGATTTTAGTTTATCTTAAACAGACAAAGCTCAATGTACTTCCAATTTACTAGATTGTTTTTCTTACATTACCTTGTAGGAGACAATGATATATCAAAGTCAAACTTCTCATCTGCCAGAAGGGTAAAGTCTGTACAAAGAAAGGTTGGGTTAGAGCAAGAGGAGAGTTAAGTATCAGCTTGTTTTTAACTCACAAAAAAACACCAAGTTAACTAGTTCTGGAAGTCTTCTAATGCCTTAGGGAAAACACAATTCAAAAAACAAACAAAATCTGTTCTAAATCAGGGATAGGCAACCTTCCATCTGAGGATTACAATTCCCATTATACCGATGGCTGGGTATAAACGGGAGTTGTAGTCATCAACAGCCTCAGGCTGGCCATCACGGTTTCACACAATGATTAAATTCATATTTAGGAATGTTATCAAGCATGGATGAGCAACTGTTTTGGTCCAAGGTAACATTAGGCCATGTGTATTTGGGGGAAAAATAAAACCACCCAGAGCTCACAACCTTGGTCCAATATGCTTGATTCACTAGCATTACAATTCCAAACTGGTAATAGTGTGAGATGTAAGAGTACAAGGAAAATGAGGGCGAAATGGGAGCTGTAAGTGAAAATGACAGATTGTGTCTGATCATGCACTCAATACTTTCACAACTGCACAGAGAATATATCAATTCTAGGCATCTGTCCTGTAAGAGTGAAACATTGCATCTCTGATGTGCTTTCTGCTACCTGTGGCTCATTCTATAGAAACTGACAGTTACACATATTATATGCTTACCCCCACCAGCATCCATTCTGAAAACAGTCTATTTCGAAAGTTATGGATTTCAACACTGTTACCTAAAGTAAAGCATACATAAGTAGAAGAGTATTATTGGCATACTAATGTATAGGTCAGTTACACAATGAGCTATACAGGCAATGGCCTACATCACAGAAACCCCAAAAAGGTAAATTTAAAGTGGATGTTTTAGACATGTTAGCCATGTTTTTATTTTGAGCAAAAATAGGATATTTGGTGTTGTCAGTTTATACAAATGAACTAGTAAAGGCCAGCATGAAGAGGCAGTTTGGATGGGGAGCAGTGTAGAATGTTTCTATGTGCCTGCCAGATATGTGACTAATAGCTAAACTCAAACTATTGAGTGAAATGAAAAAAAATGGCTAACAAATATAGGTTCTTTTGAAAGCAGAGAAAGAAAAAGAAAAATTCACCTGCGATACAAAGTGAAAGTAATAGGAATAAATAAGTTGTAGGGTTTATCTCCCCCCACCCTCCCCCGGAGTAAAACAAAAGGTACTTCCCACTGCTGAAAGGTGTTTTATTCAATAGTTAATTGAATTCAACTTTGAGCTTTATTGAATAAAAACACCTTTCAGCAGTAGGCGTACCCTTGTTTTGTAGAAAGTGGAGTGTGGGTCAGCGCAATCAAAAAAGAGAACAGACAAGTAATAGCTTAGTAAGTGTAGTATTCAGGCAAAATACACATATAATATAAATGCAAAATACAAGTCGCTAATCTGCAATATACAGTAATGTATATAATAAAAATGGTATATAAAGGTGGCTATATAGATAAAATGATCAAGAGGTCTATGGTAGATGATGCTCTACATATATTGTAATACGTGTACTGTATGGGGATATAATAAAATGTACAGTATCTAGTTAGTAGAGAAAATGAAAAGGATGTGCCCTTACTGGAAGGGAATAAGCTGGTCTCTATGTATCAATAGTGCAGTTAATACACAGTCCGCAATAAATACAAAGTAACCTTTCTACAGATGTACCCTTGAGGGTTTCATTGGTTACAGGCCGTAACAGAAGGAGGATCTGCGTCTGGCTCAGAATCAGGAGTCCTCTGCCTTTGGTTCGCAGTAGTTCCGTCTGTCCTGTATCAAAGAAAACCCAATAGGCTGTGCGGTGTACTGCATATAGTGCTTTGAAGTATCTCAAGAAGAATTCTCCACAGTGTTTCCCTTTAATTGGGAAACATTGAAAGTCAGGATGTCTCATATACCGGAGTCCTCCCTCATGCCCCCCCCCCAGCCGCCATATCCTGATGCTGAATAAGAGCACGGAAAGACTGCCATCCTCTTTAAAAAGATCAAGTGCCATATTTGCGAGCACTACAAGACTCCCGGGACTCCACTGTATTGCAAGGCATCAGGATATGGCAGCTGCGGCATGAGAGGACTCCGGTATATGAGACACTCTGGCTTTCAATGTTTCCCAATTAAAGGGAAACACGGAGGAAAACGCTTCTAGAGATACTTCTAACTTCAAAGCACTATATTCAGTACACCGCACAGCCCATCGGGTTTACTTTGATACAGGACAGACAGAACTACTGCGAACCAAAGGCAGAGGACATCAGAGGACTCCTGATTCTGAGCCAGACGCAGATCCTCGTTCTGTTACGGGCTCTATCCAAAGAAACCCTCAAGTAAGGGTACATCTGTAGAAAGGTTACTTTGTATTTACTGCACTATTGATACATAGAGACCAACTTATTCCCTTCCAGTAAGGGCACATCCTTTTCATCTTCTCTTCTAACTAGATACTGTACATTATTATATCCCCATACAATACACATATTACATTATATGTAGAGCATCTACCACAGACCTCGATCATTTTATCTATATAGCCGCCTTTATATAGGATTTTCATTATATACATTACTGTATATTGCAGATTAGTGATTTGTATACTGCATTTAAATTGTATTGGTATTTTGCCTGAATACTACACAGTACGCTATTACTTGTCTGTTCTCTTTTTTGATTGCACTGCCCCACACTCCACTTTCTACAGGTCGATAGTCTCACTCACGGATCTGAGAATTTGGGGCCAGCAGCAGCAAAATATAATACAGAGACTGGGCCTGCCTCAGCAAGGTGCTTCATAGTACATCAGTTCATCTCATACAACTCCTTCCACATATTTACATACAGTTTCCCATTCATTCCACACTCCCACGGGTCATTTATTACCTGTCCTTCATATTATCTCTACTAGAAGGGGGCTGCCACTGGAATATAGGGTTTATGCACAGGTATTATTCCCCTTGTACACTTGTTTTACTCAGGGGGATAGACCCTACACCCCCCCACACACACACTATCCCTTTAAGTCTATTTTATAACAAGACAACAGAACATATACACAGAAAATTGCTATTCTGGGGTAAAAAGTGCAGTATGACTGAATAAAATGTGATTGAAATAGCCATTTTGTTTCCTTGAATACTCATTTACATTTCAAAGCAGTGTGCTAGATACACAGCATTCAAGGGGTTAAAGGCCTCAATTAAAATTAATGGGAAATGTAATAAGTTCCCTACACGGTGCAGTTGGTATGCCCTGGAATTTGTGCATTTGGCTCCACCTATGCAACAGAAGCTGAAGGAATGCAAACTGGTTAGCTGTACACCCAAGGGGGGAGGGGGGGCAGAGATTCAAGTGACTCAGTCTTGACCCTCTCACCTGTGGAGGTGTCATCACTGACCAAACTGCAACTAACTTAGAATACAAACAGTAGGGCATTTCTTTAAACATTTAAGGACCAGGAGGGATGTGCAACAGGTTGTAAAATCAGTTTTTTGCACAACTCTGGTCTTTAAAGGGTTAAAACCCATCTGTATCACAAAATAGCTCCAATCCATTAAATGGTGTACTCCTAGACAGAATCCCTTTCCTTTTGAAGAGAATGTTCTAAAAAGATTTTAGTAACTTACTATTAAGTCATTTTCTCTTAGTCAATGTGGAATACAGGAACCATGGGGTAAAGGGCAGTGCATTGCGAGAAGCAATGAGATCCAATGAGGGAAGACTCCAGCAGTGGACAACCAGTTCAAACAAACACATTGGTTGAGTTTACAGTTCGCAGAACAAAGATGTTGGGGACTTTGGTCTGCAGACATTTTCCACAGAGATGGCTGGCACATGAGCTCGCTGAAAGTAACCCCCAAACCACCACCCAAGCAGACTCTTTTCTGGTTCCTCATTGAAGATTAATGGATGTAACCATTGTTGCGTTGTCCGATTGGACCCTCACTGATGTTCCAGTAAGGACATGGAACTAGCAGCAACGCACTGAGCGAATTTCCAAATGTTGATTGGAAGGGGACTCTCCTCCCTTGTGCAGCAACCCAGTGCCATAAGGGGACCCAGAGTCACTCCCCAGCCTGCAAGACTTACTCATCTGTAAGTGCCAGGCTCCTTTTTGCGTACTACTTTTGCTACCTTCCAACCTTCTGGAACTACTCCTTCAAATAGTGACTAATTCTGTTCAATGTTTTGCCAGAACATTCCCAAGTTAATTTAATGACATGGTGTATCCCATCTGGTCCCATTGATTTACCTGTTTTTACACTGGAGGGCTAAAGTAGAATGTCTTCCTAACATGCATACTTCTCCTAGGTCTCACTATTCCTTTTTCTAACAGGGGTCCCTTCCCTTCACATGTAAAGGGGAGGAAAAAAAAAAAAAAAAAAAAACCCACAATGATTAGAAAAATTCATTGAGGCAGTCAGCTAGACCTTTATTCTCAATAACACAACTTCCATCTTCTGTCTTCAGTCTAACTATTCTTTATTTCTCCTTTCACCTGCATATCTAAAAACTTGTTTTGTCTACAGTTAGTTGACTGGGCAATTTTCTGCTCTGTATGCGCTTTGGCACATCTAATAATGCATTTAGCCTCCTTCAACCTCGCCTTGTACAGATACCCATCTACCTCCTCCTGCATCTGCTTAGATATCCTGAAAGCTATTTTTGTCTCCTTTACTATATTTGCCACTTGCCCTACTTTGTACCCCTACTGTCAAGTCTGATGTAGGCCCATATGCATACAAGCTTAGCAAGTCAGGTAAGGTTATAAAGGTAGGAACAATAAGGGGTGGGGTGCCATGGAAGGACAGAGGAAAACAAAATTGGTGAGTAAATTTCACCCTTTCCTCTGTGTCTAATCCACAGCAATAGACTGTGGGACTTACCAAAGCAGTACCCCAGTAGATATGGGGTGAGGGGGTGTAAGATTAACTCATACAGAAATGGCTACTTCCAGCACCTTCCTGCTGACTTTTGCATCTGCTGATGCTTCAAGATCCATTTTATGTTTAATAAACGTGGACACACAAGACCATGTGGCAGCCCTGCAAGCTTCCTCTGGTGTTGCTACTGCCTGCTGGTTCCAGGAGGTAGACACTGCCCTTGTGGAATGTGTTTTCATTCCTGCCAGTGGTTCTTGCTTAGCCGAGTCATGTGCTAGCCCGATACCTTCTTCAATCAATCTGGCAATTGAGGATTTTGATGCTGCTGTACCTTTGAATTTTCCCAGCAAAGTGTACAAAGAAGGCATTTGTCTTCCGAAAAGGATTAGATCTTTGTAGGTATACACTTTTAGAAAACTGATTAGATCTAGATGATGTAGTTTCCTTTTCTTGTGATTTTGGAGGATTAGGACAAAAAGGAAGGATAGATAATCTCTTGATTAAGGTGAAAAGTAGATATAATCTTAGATCGAAAAGGTGAAATTTACTCACCGATATTTGTTTTCCCTCTGTGTCCTTCCACGGCATAGTATGGGCAATTGGCTCTGCCTCCCAGCTGGTAGGACCAACCAAAATTCAATAAAGTGTCTGCACATCCTCCCCTCGGTAGTTATACTTTTGTCCAAGCTGTAATAAGAGAAGATGGTTAGGCTGAGGTAACATTATGATCATAAGCAACCACCTATAGAAACTATTAGTATTGCTAGAAAGGTGTCTAGTTGGAACGATACATGTACCAAATACAACCGGGAGGGTTGCCGTGGAAGGAGACAGAGGAAAAACAAATATCGGTGAGTAAATTTCACCTTTTCCTCTGTGTCCGATACATGGCATAGTATGGGACTTACCAGAGCAGTACCCAGTTCATAGGGAGGGTTCCTGAAGAGAAGCTGTTAAGTGGATATGGCTGCCTCCAGCACCTTTCTGCCGAAGTTGGCCTCTGCAGATGCTTGGATATCCAGTCTGTAATGTTTCACAAAAGGTTGAGACAGAGGACCAGGTTGCAGCCTTACAAATCTCTTCAGGAGAAGCTTCTGCTTTCTGTGCCCAAGATGTAGATATGGCCCTAGTTGAGTGGGTTTTTATCTTTAAAGGAGGTTCCATGTCCGCAGATTCATAAGAAAGGATAATACAACTCTTTATCCATCGGGAAATTGAGGATTTTGATGTTGCACAACCTTTAAATTTCCAGAAATGATGGACAAACAAGGAATCTGTTTTCCGAATGAGTTGGGTACACCTGAGATACATTTGAAGACAGCGTACTAGGTCAAGATTATGGAGGCGCTTCTCCAGTTCACCAGTTGGGTTCGGGAAAAATGATGGAAGCGCAGTTTCCTGGTTTAAATTGAACTGGGATATAACCTTAGAGCGGAATGCAGGGTTGGACGCAGGACCACTTTGTCTTGATAGAATATCAGGCAAGGGGCAGTAGCCATTAGGGCTTGAAGCTCCCCAACCCTGCATGCAGAGGTTACTGCTGTAAGCAGCACTGTTTTTAGGGTAAGATGCTTCATAGAAACGGACTCCAAGGGTTCAAAGAAAGGGTGGGACGAGAGCTGCTGTAGAACCAAGGGTCAAGATCCCAAGAAGGAATGGTGTCACGTATAGTGGGTTTTATTTTACATATTGCTGTCATGTATTTTTTTATTAGAAAATTGTCAGCGTATGAGGTGGCGAGGTCCGCTGAAAGGGCTGAGAGCTGGACTTTTAATGATGCCAGTCGTAGTCCTTTTTGGAAGCCCGATTGTAAGAAGTCCAGGATTCGGGGAGCAGAAATGTACTGTCTATTCAGACCAGAGAGGTACACCAGTGATGAAACGTGGTCCAGATCCTGTAATAGATCTTGGTAGTAGAATGACATCTGCCCTGCAGAATTGTATTGATGATGGACTCAGAAAGACCTTGGAGAGTTAAAGATTCCTGTTCAGCTTCCAGGCCCTGAGCTGGATTGGGGTGCCAGACTGGTCCCTGATTTAGCAGGTTCGGGATGTCTGGAAGAAGAACCAGAGGACAGACTGATAGCTGCAGGAGATCTGTGTACCATAATTTTCTCTGCCAATTTGGAGCTATTAGGAGGACATTGGCCTTGTCCATTCTTATTTTTCGTATGACCTCTGTTAAGAGAGGAATGGGTGGAAAGATGTAAGCTAGCATGAATGTCCAAGGTATGCTTTGAGCATCCTGGCCTGCCGACTGTTCTTCTGCCCACCTTGATAAGTATAGTTGACACTCTCTGTTCTGAGTCGTGGCCATTAGGTCCACTGATGGAGATCCCAGGGTCTGTGTTAGGCTGTGTTTACATAGTGCTGTATCTGCATTTTATCCATGGAGTCCCGCAGCGTTGTACCGTCTTCCAGGAGTAAGGTTGTCCTTCTTGCTGTTTGTGCAATAGCTGCGTCAACCTTAGGTGGTGTAGTCCAGTTAGCTGTATCTTCTGAGAAGGGGTACATTCTTTGGAAGCGCTTTGAGGTGGAACATCTTTTGTCATCCTGTCTCCATTCCTTCTGTATTGTGTCTTGAATGGAGCTATGAACAGGAATAACTGCGCGTGTCTTCTTATACCCAATAAAGGCTGTATCAACATCATTAAGGTCTTTTTGAATTTCAGTAAGGCCTAATTATTTTCTCATTGCCTTAACAAGAGTATCTACTTTATCAATAGAAAAACTTCCAGCCTCCTCCATAATTTCACATTCTTCCGCGGAAGAACCAGCAGACTAATTCAATAATACTTTCTTCTTCATAGTCTTGTATACAGGATGGACCTTCTTCTGGGTCCGAGACCCTAGGTCTTTTTCTGGCGGCGTCCTGCATAGTGGTGAAGGTCTCCTGCATGGAGACCTTCATCAAATTCAAGAATTCCTGGAACTGTGCAGGGACTTCACTACCAGAGGCACGTTTTAAACAATCAGGGCATAAATTTTGAAGGCTCAGAGAGAGGCAGCTTCTGATCGCAGCTTGCACAGGACTTAATATTAATAGTAGCCTTCTCATCCTTAGAAAGCTCTGTAGCCTTCTTTTTATCCCCTTTAGATTCCTTAGCATCAAACATTTTTAAACACACTATAAGTATAATGCAAATATATAAACAATAGGTGGTAGCCTATGGAAGTTAATACATCCTGATGAAAGACCAGCAATCTGGATTTCTATGCAAAGATCTTTACAAGCATGAACGGCATAAAAATTAAGCATGTTACTCACAATCCTCCTGGAGATCCATCTGCCTGCCAATTTAAATATCATCTGCTGTATGAGGGAGGAGGCGGCCGGTCTCCTCCTGCTTTCCAAACATGGAATGCACGCATCACTTCCGGTTCCCCGCCATTCGCTGACTTCGGCGATGTTCTGGTTAGCAAGCAAGCAAAGCAGCATTAAAGGAGGGACTGAGCCGGCGCACTAGGTCCCTGCAAGGTCTCCGGATCAAGGCTTCCTGCCATGGCACGACGCGGGGCAGAGGAAGCAAGTATGTGGGCCGCATTTAGGCAAGCCACATGGGTTTCAGACGCTGTAGAAGGGGGAGAGAGAGGCAATGCCTCAGTCCCCCAGCTTGGGTAGGACCAAATAACTACCGAGGGGAGGATATGCAGACACTTTATTGAATTTTGGTTGGTCCTACCAGCTGGGAGGCGGAGCCAATTGCCCATACTATGCCGTGGATCGGACACAGAGGAAAAGTTCTTGGTCTTAGAACTATTATATCTTGATGGAAGACCACGTGAGGAGGGATACATAGCAAAGCTTGAAATTCCCCAACTCTTCTGGCAGAGGTGATAGCTGTGAGGTGAACCGTCTTCAGAGCCAGGCGTTCCAGGGAAATTGCTTCCAAAGGCTCAAAGAAACGGTGAGAGCAGAACTGATGAAGAACAAGGTTCAGATCCCATGAAGGTGTGACATGTGATAGTGGGTTTGATCTTTGATTGCAGACATATCTCCGGAAAATATATTATTCTGCAAATGGAGATGCCAGGACAGCTGATAAAGTAGATAGTTGTACCTTGAGTGAAGCCGGCTTTACTCCCTTTTGAAACCCCTCCTGGAGGAAGTCTAGGATCTGGTCATGAGATATAGTAGTTTTATCAAGGTTTCTGGCTGTATACCATTTATAGGTGGTGGTCCAAATTCTGTAATAGATCTTGGAGGAGGGGTGGCATTCTGCCATTATAGTATCTATTATGGGTTCAGATAGTCCCTTATGTCTTAAAGGGCTCCACTCAGCTGCCAGGCTTACAGGCTCAAGAAGGCTGGGTTCAGATGATAGATGGGGTCCTGGGATAGCAGGCGGGGCACCACTGGCAAGTTTATTGGTGGCCCGATTGACCTTTATAGGTCTGCATACCACAACTTTCTGGGTCAGTCTGGAGCTATCATGCTCACCTGTGCCCTGTCTAATTTATGTACCACATCTATTATTAGCAGAGGAAGGAGGAGGGAATAGATGAGCCAGATGGAATCTCCAGGAGTGTCAGAGTACCCTGGCCTGCTGCCCAGTTGGTCTTCCAACAAGACAGGAATCGGCATTTTGTGTTTTCCTCCGATGCCATGAGATCTATAGTCAGAACTCCTAAGACCGATATGATTTCTTGTTATATCCCAGGGGAGTGGCCTCCAAACGAAGGATCTATAGTGCATATGCTCAGGAAGTCTGTCTGATAGGGGTTTCCTGAAAAGTAGGTTGCTTATCGTGCACAAAGGTGCTTCTTCCCTGCCCAGTGTAGGATCCAGATTACTAGACGATTGAGCATCTGGCTTCTTGTTCCTCCTTGATTCATTAAGTATCAGACAACTGGGGTGTTGTCTGAACGAATCAGGACAGGCAAGTTCTGGAGATCAGTCTCTAAGTGTTGTAATGTGTTCCAGATGGCCTGTAACTCCAGAATATTGATGTGTTTGCGAGTCCAAGTTCCCTGGACTGACATGTTCCAGATCCCACCCCATCCACTCTTGTTGACATCTGTAGACACTGATAAGTCTGCCTTGTTAGACTGTGGAGAGACACCACCATTTTAGTTCCTGTCTGGTGGATGGTAGGATTGGGATCCTTTGGAGAGCATTTAAAAATGTCTTTCCTAAAGAATTTTAGATAGTTGTGTTAAGACCACATCTGGTGTGGGATCTGGCACATGGCACTATTTGGTGAGCTGAGGACAGGTTTCCTAACAGCTTGAAGAGAAATAGGCTTGCTCTTGGATTTTATCCCCAAGACTCTTCTGGCTCTGACAAAGCGCAGATGATCTTGCAAGCCTGCAAATGTTATCTACTGATGCATTGCAAGAGAAATTGATAGCATCTTTAATAGAAGACAATTCTTTCAATTAGGTGTGATCTTGAGATGGATGAATCTATCTTCTCCTCTAATTCTGTCAACCAAATTCTTAAGGTTCTGAACACACATGCCGTAGCAGTTGAGTTCATGTTCTAAACTATAATCACAAATTTCTTTTTGAGTGTGCCATCTGCTCTTTCGTCCATCTGTTCCTGCAACTTTGTGCCATCTTCTAACAATGTGGCTCATCTGGATATTTGCGCCACTGCCGTGTCCTCTTTTGGGAGAGTGAGTTACTTGCGTCTTCCTCTGAGAAGTGGTACATTTCCTGAATTCTTCTAGACATTTGAGGATGATTATCCCCAATCTTCCATGCCGCAGATCTCTCTTGTACGGAAATGTGTAATGGAAAGGTTGGGGCTTAATTCTTGTATCCAATGAAGGCCATATCTAATATTTAGATCCTTCTGTGTTTCAGTTAAGCCTAGTGTTTCTCATGGCCCTTATTAAATCATCCACATTGTCAAGGCTAAAGTTACCTGACTCTTCTGTAATCTCACCTTCTTCTGCAGATGAGATGGAGGATTCAAATTTCATTAAGCTAGCCTTCTCGTCTTCGTCCAGCATGTGTGATGGACCATCATCAGGGTCAGAGGCCCTTTGTCTTTTCCTACACGACTACTGCATTCGAGCAAATGTTTCCTGCATAGAGGTCTTCTTCCATCCCAGGAAGTCCTTAAAGGGATAGTAATACTTCGTTTTATCTTTATTTTATAGGTATTAAAAAAACATGAAAAACAATATAAGTCTTATCTCTCAAACCTTTATGGTTTAAGAGATATTCACTAGCAAAGTATCCCCACCCTCTTCAGCCAGATCAGAAGGGAGGTGCCCAGGTAGACTGCAGAGAGGGACAATCTTCAATTAAGATAAGGGAAAAAGCTGAAAAACTTGTCAAGGGGGGGGGGGGGAAGGGCTTTCATTGTTTTCATACAAAGAAGCTTATCCCCTGCTGTTATCTGTCTGGTCTTACAACCAGATTCACATCTGAGAAGAGATGGTTTACACTAGGAAAAAGGGGCGGGAGGGGGACACTTTGGTTGTGAATATCTCTTAAACCATAAAGGTTTGAGAGATAAGACTTATATCGTGCTTCATGTTTTTTTAATGCGTACAAAATAAAATAAAGTTAAAACGAAGTATTACTATCCCTTTAAAGGGATAGTAACACTTCGTTTTAACTTTATTTTATTTTGTAGGCATTAAAAAAACATGAAGAATGATATAAGTCTTATCTCTCAAACCTTTATGGTTTATGAGATATTCACAAGCAAAGTTCCCTTCCCCGCCCCTTTTTCCTAGTGTAAGCCATCTCTTCTCAGATGTGAGTCTGGTTGTATGACAGTACAGATAACAGAAGGGGACAATTTTCTTTGTATGAAAACAATGAAAGCCCTTCCCCCCTTGAAAAGTTTTTCAGCTTTTTCCATTATCTTAATTGAAGATTGTCCCTCTCTGCAGTCTACCTGGGCATCTCCCTTCTTATCTGGTTGAACAGGGGGGGGATACTTTGTTTGTGAATATCTCTTAAAACATAAAGGTTTCAGAGATAAGACTTATATCATTCTTCATGTTTTTTTAATGCCTACAAAATAAAATAAAGTTAAAATGAAGTATTACTATCCCTTTAAGTACAGGCGCCAAGCAGCAGTTTTCTTGCTTCACAAATTCCAGTGGTGGAAAGCACACCACAGCACTTCCTGTTTTGGGCTTGCAATAAGCCTGCTCCATCACCCAGCTACTCTGTTTGCCAGAGAAAGGCAGCGTGATAAGTCCTGTGCTGCAGATTACATTAAAGAACCTATTTTTTTTTTTTTTGGCAAATTGACACCCATAAAAGATTACTCAGCTATTCCAAGTGTTTTCTAATATTTTAGACAAATCACCTAGAGTGCTGAAAAGACAACTACTTCTGCAGTTCAGCACAGAAAGCTCTCATTAGTATGAAGTCAGTAATAAAAACAAATTCACTTTTATTAGTACATATATATTTAAAATGGTAACCAATTGAGTGTCCCACAAATGGGGAACCCACTAGTTGAAATTAAAAGTGGACGTCTTGTCCACAAGTAGGGTGTATATGGGGTGAAAAATGGAGTATCCTAATCGATAAGTGGTGTGCTGGATTGTTTATTAGTCGCCGGCTCAGTGCCAACCTCCTATCAATTCCCTTTTAGGGTAAATGCTGACTTAATATTTTTAGTCATAAAAGAATCTTTTCTTAATGTGACCTTCTATTATTGTTCTTTATGTGTTTGTATTTTAACTATAGTTGATAGCTGTAATTGACACTCCTATATAAATCGGCACCTTATATTTAGTAAAACGGTATGAGTTAGGTGAATGTGATATGTTTTCATCTCATATTATAACCATGCATAGGGACACTTCCGTAGTCATACGTCCCTAGCATAAAAACCCTCAGTTGAAGATGTTGGTTACTGAGGGTTAAAGGAACAATAAATAGAGTCTAAAACCCCCTGAGATCTGTCTTGTAGGTACTTCCTTGTATATTGGTATTTGTTTAGTATCCGTATATATTCTCTCCATCTTTAATCAGTTGTCAATGATTCGCTTACACACTGCTATCCCAACTTCAAGTCTATGATATTGTAATCACATCGACACCTGCTATGTTTAACCCACTGTCTGCTGTATCCGCAACGTCCTAGGCTGATCTAAACAGCATCATAGTAATGTTAATTTACTGAGCCAGACCCTTTGCAGTTCTAGGAATTCCCTTATATTGAGGTAATCTGCATTAGTCTTGCATATCCTTTATATGTTATTTTCAGA
This sequence comes from Rhinophrynus dorsalis, assembly GCA_037306005.1. NCBI lineage: Eukaryota > Metazoa > Chordata > Amphibia > Anura > Rhinophrynidae > Rhinophrynus > Rhinophrynus dorsalis. The sequence continues at coordinate 292,958,668 of CM074721.1, forward strand.
CCAATTGCTTTCAAACCTGTGAGTAACTCCTCAATTGACTGCAAGAGCTATACTGCCGCTTTGGTCATTTAGTAGCTGGGCAAAATGAATCCGCCGCGTTCACGGCTCAGCTGTGGCAACTAGTTCAAGTCGGATTGCTTGAATAACAGTCAGAAGCCTAGCTGAATCATCTCAGATACTGGATATATGATTAGTTGATCGTATATAAACATAATACTGTAGTCTGCAAGTAAATCACTTCTGTATACATGCTAGTGTGTCCCTATCTCAGAGGGGCTCTTAAATAATTAAGATGTTTCCTCGTGCCTCTTATCTATCTCAATACTAAACCAAGGCTGCCAAATATATATCAAGCAATATCCCCCCCCCCAGCACCCATGCACCTTATGCATTTCGCCATGTTACCCCACAGCTTCCTCAGGGGCCAATAGTGTTACCGACTGACTGAGGATGTCCGTAGTTTATACCCTAAACATCCGGGGCGTGTTTCAATAGCCATGACGTCAATGGCTGATCGGATTAACCTAATGTGTCCCGAAAAGTAGATACAATGTGATTGTATTATAAATGAATGATTGGTTGTTCATCTCTATAAAATATATAAACATTTTTTTTTACATTTAAATAAAAGACGATTGGAGGGTTTAAACCAAGTAAAATAAACAATCTCAGTCACAACATGACTGGATATGTTGCTTATGCATGGGACTTATCTACATATTTATGAGTGGCAGTATTTGTATAGGAGAACACACACACTATTATTATATATCCTTATAATAATAATTCGCTAAAAAGTGTGTAACGACACAGTCATGCACAGTAGAGACTGCCCACGCTGCAGCTGAGATAACGGGCTATATATCATGTGTACATACAGTATCTTAATAAAAGTAATCATAAAAAATGTTTTCTATTGTTTTTATTTTTCATATATCAAATATTTATAATATGTCCCTTGGATCTATCAGATACTGGTATTATTCTAAAGAAAATCTTTCATCTTTGGAGACTGACAGCCAGGTTAGTGCAGCCTGCGCGGTCAGTCCTTCCTGTTACCTTCTGGCACTCTTCAGTGCTTCTTTGAGGAAACTGGGACTGACAGCGCAGGCGCGTAGACAAGAGCTTTGCGCTGATGCCTGGTTTCCCGTCTCGGAAGATGAAAGATTTTTTAGAATGTGGCACTTTACACAGGTAATACATGTATTAGGATGCTAGTCGCCATTTTTTTTTTTTTTTTTTTTTTTTTTTTAATTATTGAAGGGTGAATTACTACTACCTGAACATTCCGCTTTAAGGCAAATATATTTAGTCAGGCAATTATGTCTACATTTTAAAGGGAAGTAACAAAAGTACAAAAAAAAAAAAAAAAAAAAAAAAATTTATATATATATAATGGAGTAGAGAAGGAGCAGCCGATTCTTTTATAATTTATTGGTCCTACTAGCTGGGAGGCAAAGTCAATACCCACAGTCTATTGCTATGGATTGAACACAGAAGAAAACAGCCTTTTTAAAATCTAGCACCTTTATTTTGTGTGGTGCATCTCAGTCTCTGCTCTTATATTAAATAACACTGATGATCACTGGAGCCCAAACAATCTGCTACAGTTATATCCAATACCAAGTCTCCATTTGTAAATAAAAAAATCTAATATGGCTTCCTCCCTAGTTGGCTCTTCAACTAATTGACTCAGATAATCCCTGTAAAGAATTTAGTATCTCTACTCCTGGTTGAACATGCTGATTGTTTTTCCCAGTCTACATCAGGCAGATAAAAGTCTGCCCATAATAACCTCACACTGCCATCTTATTTCCTCAGTTAAGAGTTGATTTAACTCCTGCTTGTCAAATGGGGGCCTAAAAGATCACACCAATATGAGCAAACACTCCCCCCCATATTCTAAAATTATTCAAACTGCCTGTGTTCTCCTCCATACCTTGTACAAGATTACTCATTAAGCTATATTTCAAATAAATGACAACCCCATCTCCTTTTTTAAATAGGAAAAGTGTACTTTGGTATTACTGCACCCAAGTCATTTTTTGTACCTATTGCTGTAAGTTCAGGGATCTTACTCCCTAAACTGCAGGCGTTTGTATATATGGCTTGAAGCAAACTGTGTGTCATGGACACACCTGGTCCTGGTTTTATTTCTCCTTTAGTGTAGTTTTTTTTTGTCACATAATTCCTCCACTATTCTTTGATACATGTCACCCTGAGTGCAAAGGGTTGAGCAACATATCACGCTGGAATTCAAAAGGTTGACAGTACAATAGTTATATGTGAAACATGCTTGTAAAGCCTTTCCTTTGGCATAGCAGCTTCTTACAGGTGTAGCCAAACCCACAGCCCAGCTGCCGTTGGTCTTCAACGCAAACCTTCCTGTGCCAGACTGGAGAACCACAGGTAGCCCACTCATGTTAACAGCTTTTGTCTCAGTATCAAAGCCATGAAATGAATGGCTGAACCAACAGAAAAGCTTACCTTATTTTCTAGAACTAGTGACTTTTTAGAGTGGTAAGTTCTGTGAAATAAGAGGAAAAAGTAAACAAGTACAATAGCTACAACACCTACAGACTCGGCACAAAGGGATGTGAAATTTGAGATACCTTCCAAAATATTACATACCAGTTACTTCTTCAAAACAAACAGTTGAACACGTGCCCCTCTTCTTCAGATCCAATGTTTAAGTTCAAAGACCCTAAAAAGTACAAGCACACAAAGAAAAATGTAAGTGGTGTTGGAATTCCATGCCTTCTCTCAGTTTAGGCTACTAATGCTCATTACCACAAGACACTGCAAGACAAATTCTGTGTTGATCCTTTTAAATGATTACGATTAATCCCTTAAGGACCATTGCCGTGCCAGGACCGTCACGGCGGTCCGGCACTTAAGGACCAATGACGGTCCGGGCACGGCATGGAGTTCAGGGCTCCTGGCGCAGCTGCATGCCGCTCCGGAAGCCCTGAACTGGAAGAGTTAAAAAAAAAAATGCCCCGTGGTCCGCAAGTGCCAGCCGCATGGGATCGCGCTGGTACTTAAAGGGGTTAATTGATAATTTGTCATGTGTATTCTCAGATACAAAAAGCTGGATGCAAGACAATCCAGTGGTTCTCAGTCTGTGGGTGCACACCTAAATTGGGTTTCAAGATGTTATAGTTCTGCTAGGTTTACCTTAAGCCACTGAATATCAGAGGGGTGTGCACCACATTGCTTTGTTTTAACCCCTTGAATGTTTCACAATGCATTGGAGACCACCATCATTCAATGGATTAGAAGCCCCATTAAAATCAATGTTAGTGTTCACCCCGGAATAGCTCCACTTTGCTTTTATACATATGTGCAAATGAGATACCTAATAATTACAGAGTATTTTGTTTGCGCCTCTTTCCTTTAATACACATGAATGTTGCCAAAGTCAAGGGTATTTACATCATGGCCTTAAAATGCTTCAGTAAAATCACCTGCATGAACTTGCAGTTTGAATAAAAGCATCATTAGAGATGGATGAAAGATTTCACCTCAAACCAGAACAGGAGAAAAATGGCACTTTTCGTCAAGCAGCAAATATATTTCACGAGAAGTGCTGTTTTTTCCACCCAACTCACTGCATTGAAGTCAATGGGAAGACTTAATCTCTCCCCACCATGTGGCAAATTTCCCTTTTCCTGCATGAATAGTGTAAGTGGGGTGTCGGGTTCCCACAGCATGTCATTCTGTGTTTGTGAGAGGGAGGAGCACATTTTTAAGCTAGAGAAGACAGGCTAATAAAGTAGAGATTAAGCTCGGCTTAGGGAGCCTCATAGGCAGTATATTTGTTCTCTGTATTAGGGGGGTCTGGGGGGGAGGGACAGGAAGGGAGAAAGAAGGTTGACCCCAAAATTCTGTGTGACTGAAGAGACAAGCAGTCATGATTCAAGTTCCTTCCTGATCTGTCTCTGTTAGGAGTCTGGGGTTATGAGAAGGGAGCAAAGGAGTTCTACCCCAAAATTGTGTGTGACTGATTGGAAAGACACAGGACAGCTATGTCTTTCTATGTTCTATGTTTCTTCCTGATCTGGCTGCTCTCTGTGTTTGAGGGGGGGGGGGGGGGGGGGGTTCTGGGGAAAAATAGTTGAACGAGGTTATTTGTTTGTTTAGATAGGGATGGTGACGAGTCTCATTTTAAGGTCGATTACATAATGGAAGGTGTAGCAGCTCAACCAGCTGCTGCATCCGACAGTGGGACAGACACATAAAAAACACCTGCCCTCAAAGTAGTAAAGTAGTGGAGAACATTGAGAGAGTAAAAATAAATTAAGACCTCTAAAAGCTTACAAGAATATAAAAGGTACTGTGCAATAAGTGGCATGCAAGGATTACCCAACAGAGGATATGGATCTAGACTCTCTCTCTCCAGCATCCTCCTCTGATCCAAGCAGAGATGCCTAAAGATACAATCCGCATTGTCACCACTTCCAAGTGCCTCTTGGTCACATGCACTAATAGTGTTGAGCAATCAGCAATAAACACAGGTTATCAGCAGCCACAGCCTTAGCCATGATGAATGCCTCTACTTCTATTGGAAATGCAGCATCTGTCACACCTAGCAGTAGTACAATTTCAGCAACATCTAGCTCTAATATTATTAGCAGCCTCTCAGGAAGCCCAGTACATATATATTTTGCTCACGATCCAAAAGCTTAGCATGTTGCTATTTGTGGTCTGTATAAGAAGCATTTGAACAGGGGAAAAGCAGACACATAGGTACCCCCTCAACAAGATACCACCTGAAGCACAACCACAGATCTGAGTGGGAGACACACCAACAGGTTAGAGGTGCCACAACTTACAGTAATCCTAAACATTCCCGGGACTCTAGGATACATAACAGAAGTGCTATTAATTTATCAGAGTGTGCCAAACGTTTCTGCTCTTGCTGCAGAAGTATGACAGTTTGTTTTTGGAAAGGACAAGAGCCTACACATACAGCAACTACCCCCACAAGGGATGGTGTTAAAGAAATAAAGTTACACAGTTCTACGATATACTGCCATCCCACACTTCCTAAGTTCTTGGAAGGTTAAAATCTGCACACAAAAAATAATGCAGAAGTACCTGTGGAATAATAAAGTTGCCAAAATGTTAGCGGTTGACATGCTGCATTTTCTTTTTTTGAAAAGAGGCTTTAACAAACAGATAACATGTGTTGCACCATGCTGGAATATCCCAAGCGGCAGTTAGTCTCCTATATGGTTGTGCCAGTGTTACTTAAGCAGGGCATTATTGTTGTGGGAAAAGGATAAAGGCATTCAGTCTGCTAAAGATCTTTTGAAGACATATGTTGCTGTAGGACTCAACTTTTACTTTCAAATATTTCTCCACGTCGGCACTCAAAAGTAGTAATATTGCAGCTGGAAATCTAGCAGTCATGGAAAATGGCAAAGTTCTTGAGATAAAATTGAGATTTGCTGTTCTAGGGTTTTTTTCCCCTTTTAAATAGTTGTCACAATAAAGAATGTATCCTTTTAAATATTACATTTTATATTCAGATTGTTAGTTTTCCTTTCTAGAGGATGCAAGTCTATGAGCCTTTTTTAAGGGACCTTTTTGGAGTGCAAACTTAGTAACTTTTCGCCCAGTTTATGAGGAGAAAATTATTTTGTATCTAGACAAATTTATTGCTGCTACACAGATTAGCTATTTTACAACCAAGCATAATCCCTTCACTCACAGGTAGTCCAATCTAGAACCCCTCAGTTCGTTAACAGATATAGTAATAAGGCTTAAAGTGCTAGTAATGTTTCCCAATAAAAGCTACTCCAATTAATCTTCAAAATATTTGGATCATGGAGAGTGTTTTTTCAATACTGTCAGAGTTGTAGCTCAAGAGTAACTGAATGATAAAATATCCCACTCCCGTGTAACACTGCTCACCTTAGGAGGAGCACGACTCTCCACATGGATTACAGCAAATGACAATCTTCAGAGATCATAAGGAAAAACCTGTCAATGGGGGCAATGTTTTCCTTATGCTCACAGTAAGAAGATTGTCCCTTGGTGCGACTTGTCCTGTCAAGAGACCAGATTCCACGTCCGAGGTGATGCAGCTATCACTACGTAAAAGGGACAGGAGGGGGATAATTTATCATTCAATTACTCTTGAGCTACAACTCAACCTGTATTAAAAGAACACTCTTCATGGCCCAAATACTATGAAGATTTATTGGAGCTGCTTTTTTTTTTGTGAAACATTACTATCCCTTTAAATGCAATAGCTGCAGTGTCAGCAGGGGAAAGTGTAGCAAAGGGAATCGCACACTGGGAAGTGGACCCTGTCCCACAAAGCTTAAAATCTAATTATAAAAGAAACAAAACTGACAGGCGCCCAATAGTGCCCGTTATCCCAACATCATCAGGGAATATAAGGATAAAGAATTATATGCACAAGATAAATTGTTACTTTGGGGCTTATACCCACAAAGTCCAGTTAATGCAATAGCAATGCACTTCATAAGGGTGACTTAAAGAGGCTATTAAGCTTTTTTTCTTCCAAGGCACTGGGGGAGTTCACAGACTAGCCTTAACTTCTGGAATAACTACCATGAGGGGTTGCAGGAGGGGCAACAGCTTGTGCTGTAAGATTGTGTGAGATGTGCTGGGTCTCAGATGAACTGTGAGCAGTGGTGGAAATAACAGCGTTGTATAGGTGCAGCTGTACCATCTTGCAGCCCTCTACAATCCAAGATTGGATGGCAGTAGCTGACATTTTCACATAGTACCCTGGACAGCCAGTTTTACATATCTCAACGCTCGAGATGGCCAAAGATGTACACCTCCTGTTTTAGGTGGTGTTGCTGATGGGAGGACCATTGTTAGATTATCTCGTCACCTACTGACACCTTGTGATTTACCTGAATAAATCATTTAGAGCAAGACCAAGTATTTTATTTACACAGATTTATAAACATGTACAGTCGTTTAAAACAAATATTAACACAACTGTTATTGCTGCAGAGCAATGTGAAACACCACACAGTCTGATCTTATAAACAGAGGGACACCAGGATGGGAAAGAAGGACAGACGAATTTGGGTCTCAAACAGCAATGTCCCTGCTAAAGAGGTACACTTGGTTACTAAACTAGTTCCAATAGGCCCATGCCTTGCATGTATTTGGTGAGTTACCACACTCCCTCAGCTAAAGACCTCACTGTAAACCCTCTTAGTTGTCAGATTTCAAACTCGGTATGTGTTGGCGCACAAAGTGCAACTGCTGCGCTATGCTGAACTATGGTCTCCACACAGACCCAAACAAGTCCCACAAAGTCATTCACTGTATCGGTAGATCACAGTAAAGTCTGGACAGGGAGTCGCAACAAGTGAAACAGTATATTTTGGGAGCTAGATACTAGGGTCAAACGGACGTTCTGCTGCTCAGAAGCTGATGTAGGTCCCCCATCAAGGGGACTGGTAAGAAAGGGGCCCCCGAGGACCATAAGTCGCGCAGTGTGCAAATGCTTTAACACAGGTAGTCGGGCTTTTCATAGAAGCCGATGCGCGGTCGCCTGTGAACTGTATAACAGAGCGGAGATATATATATATATATATATATATATATATATATATATATATATATATATATATAACTTGCTAGTAAATGGATATCCCCCAGCTCATATAATGCCTATAAACTGCCAATCAATAAACTGAAATTTACACCCATAGGGCACTTCTCTTAGGCACCACCATACTTAACCCTATCAAATCCTTAGGCCATTACAGACGAGCTGAAGGATTCCATGACCACGCACATAACGTACAGATAAATATAGTCCAAGACCGAGCACCACTAACCTCAAATCCAAATTTCGCAGCGGCCTCACACTTCAAACAGCCTCCCGAATTCAAATTTACCACAACCCTGGAACCTATCACGTGACTAGCAAAGCAGCTCCGTGATTGGATACTTCAAATGCGCATTTAAGTCATGTGGTATACGCTTTACTGCTACGTATAACGTAGAGCATCGTGGGAGATGTAGTTTTTCTAATGAAATTACTACTTGGTAGGCAAATGCCACAAATGTATGAATGACAAAAATCACATAAAAACTTGAGTCTCACAAGCTGCAGAAAAAATAGGACTTGAAGTCCAAAACCAGCTGGAGAGCTCCCTGTTACGCAAATTAACAATATTTTATTGACATATGCTGTATAATTTTCACCTGCACCTGCATTATATGTATTGTGCTTATCCTTAAGCTATGCATTTTTTTATTTTATACTGTTGATCTTGGTAATGGGAGTAGACCTTGCCTGAAAACCAGAGAGCATACCTCCCAAGTTTTCCTCTTTAGGAGGGACATTCCCTTTTTGAGATCCAAATCCCTGTGTTCCTCTTTTCTACCCTTTTGTCCCTCTTTTCTGGAGAGCAGAATGATTAGTGTGTATCACATTGCTCCACAGCCATAAAACTAATATAAATGTGTAGTTAATCTTCAATATTTGTGTTTCTAAATTATTGTGTGTAAATAAAATACTTCAGTTTTGCTGTAAATAATTGATTCAGTTACACAAAGAAGTGTCAATAGGTCTTGAAATTACCTAAAAATCCTCTGTAATGCCCCACTCACCAGTCACACCCCCATAAACACCAAATAAAGCAGAAGTGTCCCTCTTTGGTCGTTTGAAATGTTGGGAGGTACGAGAGAGGTATAAAAATATATGTTCGACACCATAACAAAGTATAAAGGATCAATGGAGAGACCGAAAGAGGATTACTTCCAGCATGATGTTAATCCCAGTCCTTACCGATCAACGCGTTTCGCGCAAACTGCGCTTACTCATGACCACAAAGCCTGCAGGTATCTGCAAGTACCTTTAAACAAACAACAGCCAATCAGCCAAAAGATGTTAAAAAGCTTTCCTCATTCCCCTATCCAACAAGCTCAACCCCCTAAAAGGGAACGTAAGAGTGTGGGACTTAACCCTATTCAAACCTTTAATTAACCCTCCACGATCATATCAAATGTCCATTTACAAAAAGATTTTTTCTTATCATGACAATGGGGATTATGAAAGGGTACAAGACCCACACTCAAAATCGCCTGTAGGAGCTGGGAATGAGAGAGTATGCAGAATGAAATTCAATGTTTCTTATAATGGTCTCAGAATGATCGTCTAAAAACCTCTTGTGTGTAAATAAGATCATACCGAGCTAAGGAATCTTGCTTATTCGGCTATGTTGTATCCAAAGTCCGAGCAAACAACCACAAGCTTTACATTCTCAAATAAAGTAAAATTGTATAAAAAGAGAACCAGTGCTACAGGCATGATTTCAATTCCACCTGTTGTGGATGATCTGAAAAAATACACCACTTACTCTTTAAGAAAGAGACATAGAGATTATACAAATGAAAAATCCTCAGATGGCAAAACATGTTATACAGAATGTCAGAGGATCATAGTGGGATAAATACTATATTTTCCAACAATCTATCAAACCTTAATCAAAATAATAACAGGGTATAGATCCCACAGTTATGTATAAATGTGTGTGTATGTGCACGCTGTAGTCGACTGTGAGGAAAAGATGATCCATGTAAAATTGTTATAAATTTCTACATATAAATAAACATATTATAAACATGGATCAAAAAACTAAACCTACACTGTCCGAACACAGCAGCGCACAAACACACACTATCTCCATCAACCAATCAACACCAGATAAATTCTTCTTTTATGCATTTTTATAAGCAACTACGTGTGTTTATGCATACTTCTTACAAGATATTTGAAGCATTAATAAGTCATTCAACTACTGTATTTATCACATACAGAATCACGAACAGATAAAGCTTTATACATGAATGTCCTCCAAGACTAAGACCAAACCTATCCTCACATTTTCTCAGTCGGTTAACCACATTCAAATGTAGCAACTCACATCATATTCCCTATTGAGGCCAATCGGATGTCTCGTCCCCAGTTCAAAGATCCAGAAGACTTCTCTCCTGGATAATTTTTCATCCAAACACCCCTTGCGTGGTCCCAAGACGACCCGCTCTATACCCTGCACGGTAAACGTAGAACCACTACATCTACCACTTTTAAAGTGAGAGGACACTCCAGAGCGAAACTCAAGATGTCGCATGTCACTCAAATGCTCGTTCATCCTTTCCCTTATAGTTCTTGTAGTTTTGCCCACATACTGCATCTTACATGTGGAGCAAGTCATAAGGTAAACAAACCCCCTAGTTATACAGTTAGTATATCCCCTCATCTCATAAACTTTACCAGTTGCAGTAGAGCAAAAAGTCTTGGTCACATTGATTAACTTACAACACCTACATCTAGAACTACCACAAGTGTAAGTTCCAACAGCCTTAATCCGATTGGACTTTTTATTACTATTATTTCTAGAATTAAACAGGCTAGGTGAGACATAGGTTGATATCGTGGATGCTTTGCGTGACACAAACTTGAAACCATTCTCCAAGACTGTATGTAAACTAGGGTCCGCATATAGTGTGGGTGTATGTTTTTTCACCACTTTCCTGTGGTGAAAAAGATCTTTTACATTATAGGCCTTCGAGGAAAAAGAATATTTGTGAGGGTGCAGAGGGAAAAGATAGGGAGATACAGTTAACTGATCAGGTTATCTTTTCTACTGCTTATAGTGTGGAATTTAATGACATCATCAAAGTGGTGAAAAAACATACACCCACACTATATGCGGACCCTAGTTTACATACAGTCTTGGAGAATGGTTTCAAGTTTGTGTCACGCAAAGCATCCACGATATCAACCTATGTCTCACCTAGCCTGTTTACTTCTAGAAATAATAGTAATAAAAAGTCCAATTGGATTAAGGCTGTTGGAACTTACACTTGTGGTAGTTCTAGATGTAGGTGTTGTAAGTTAATCAATGTGACCAAGACTTTTTGCTCTACTGCAACTGGTAAAGTTTATGAGATGAGGGGATATACTAACTGTATAACTAGGGGGGTTGTTTACCTTATGACTTGCTCCACATGTAAGATGCAGTATGTGGGCAAAACTACAAGAACTATAAGGGAAAGGATGAACGAGCATTTGAGTGACATGCGACATCTTGAGTTTCACTCTGGAGTGTCCTCTCACTTTAAAAGTGGTAGATGTAGTGGTTCTACGTTTACGTGCAGGGTATAGAGCGGGTCGTCTTGGGACCACGCAAGGGGTGTTTGGATAAAAATTATCCAGGAGAGAAGTCTTCTGGATCTTTGAACTGGGGACGAGACATCCGATTGGCCTCAATAGGGAATATGATGTGAGTTGCTACATTTGAATGTGGTTAACCGACTGAGAAAATGTGAGGATAGGTTTGGTCTTAGTCTTGGAGGACATTCATGTATAAAGCTTTATCTATTCGTGATTCTGTATGTGATAAATACAGTCGTTGAATGACTTATTAATGCTTCAAATATCTTGTAAGAAGTATGCATAAACACACGTAGTTGCTTATAAAAATGCATAAAAGAAGAATTTATCTGGTGTTGATTGGTTGATGGAGATAGTGTATGTTTGTGCGCTGCTGTGTTCGGACAGTGTAGGTTTAGTTTTTTGATCCATGTTTATAATATGTTTATTTATATGTAGAAATTTATAACAATTTTACATGGATCATCTTTTCCTCACAGTCGACTACAGCGTGCACATACACACACATTTATACATAACTGTGGGATCTATACCCTGTTATTATTTTGATTAAGATTTGATAGATTGTTGGAAAATATAGTATTTATCCCACTATGATCCTCTGACATTCTGTATAACATGTTTTGCCATCTGAGGATTTTTCATTTGTATAATCTCTATGTCTCTTTCTTAAAGAGTAAGTGGTGTATTTTTTCAGATCATCCACAACAGGTGGAATTGAAATCATGCCTGTAGCACTGGTTCTCTTTTTATACAATTTTACTTTATTTGAGAATGTAAAGCTTGTGGTTGTTTGCTCGGACTTTGGATACAACATAGCCGAATAAGCAAGATTCCTTAGCTCGGTATGATCTTATTTACACACAAGAGGTTTTTAGACGATCATTCCGAGACCATTATAAGAAACATTGAATTTCATTCTGCATACTCTCTCATTCCCAGCTCCTACAGGCGATTTTGAGTGTGGGTCTTGTACCCTTTCATAATCCCCATTGTCATGATAAGAAAAAATCTTTTTGTAAATGGACATTTGATATGATCGTGGAGGGTTAATTAAAGGTTTGAATAGGGTTAAGTCCCACACTCTTACGTTCCCTTTTAGGGGGTTGAGCTTGTTGGATAGGGGAATGAGGAAAGCTTTTTAACATCTTTTGGCTGATTGGCTGTTGTTTGTTTAAAGGTACTTGCAGACACCTGCAGGCTTTGTGGTCATGAGTAAGCGCAGTTTGCGCGAAACGCGTTGATCGGTAAGGACTGGGATTAACATCATGCTGGAAGTAATCCTCTTTCGGTCTCTCCATTGATCCTTTATACTTTGTTATGGTGTCGAACATATATTTTTATACGTTGATACAATAAAAGAAACATTGTTTTTATATGAAGGCGGACTATCTGTGTTAGCGATTTATTTCACTTGTATCGTTGGAATTGGGATATGTTTGGAGAAATCCCTTTATCGCTCGGATGAATCTGCCCTTGTTTGACCCGGTTGACTGTGTATTTTCATATCGATTCACTTACCTGAAGCAGACTGATTACTCACGAAGGTAAGAGCTGTTACTCGTCTAGGAGGTACGAGAGAGGCACACCTATGGTAGGGTGACCACATTTCCGTTCTGCTATTCCGGGACATGTGGTCACCCTACTCCTCTTCATCTCCACATTGCCCCTTGATGCCCTACCTTGAGTCCCTGGTGGTCTAGCGGTGTGGAAAGTGCTCTGTGCCTCCTCCGGCACAGAGCTGAAGCTCCCGCGCGCTGTGCTCAGTAATGCAGAGCGCTGGGAGATGATGTCATCTCCCAGCGCTCTGTATTACTAGAGCGCTTGCCTCCAGGAGATAGCTGGATTGACGCCCTGGATGTCAGCCTCCAATCGGTGTGTCACATCATGGACGCCGCGAGGGAGTGCTGATTTATGCTACCAAGCGCTCCCTCGCGGCATCCATGATGTGACACACCGCTTGCAGGCTGACATCCAGGGCTGCATATATAAAAAAAAACAAAAAAAAAACAACAAACACTGGGAGGTCACTGAGAGAGTGACTGTTTGTGCTGCTGTGTGGGTGGCTTGGCTTCATTCCAGGACACTTCATTGTCCCGGTTGGAGATGACCCGGGACACGGGACATAGGATTAAAATAAGGGACAGTCCCGGACATTCCGGGACCCGTGGTCACCCTAACCTATGGTCATGCCTGGGAACTTTGATATGTGGACTTCTAAGAGGGGAGTACTGTGGTGCTGCTATGGGGGAGAAAAATGACGCAATTTGTGTCCAAAAAGGGGCGGGGCTTAACTGCAGTGGGGAAAAAAGTGGTAAAAATAGGCTGGGAAAGGAAGAGAAGTGGTGGAGGAGTGGAAGGAACAGGGTGAGAAAGAGCAGAGCAGAAGTGGGCAGAGTTTCAGTAGAAACTCCCCACATCAGAGAATCAGCCCCAGAGACCTGGGCCTAGATTTAAAGGCAGCCGTTAAACCATCCGCTAAGTAAAAAAGGCACATCGGCCGCAAAGAACACATGGTTTACGGCAGATTCAAAGGTAAGCATTCAAGAATAGCTATCGGGCGTAGGCACTACAAAAACACATTAAACAAAAACCAGCGTCGCACCTGATTTTGCATCACCGTGCGTCCCAAACACCTGTTAAAACACAACTTAACTCAAAATGTTACATTACGGCTGCCGTTGTCTAGCAACCCTGATAGATGCACAAACAAAATTCAAACCTACAGCCAATCCCAAGGCCCCAAAGTATCAAAAATGTTCAAATACACCTATATATACCTCAAAATAATGGTTACACCCTGTCTGTGTTTCGAGTTTCAGCAAGCTAGAGCACAGGACCCAGGAGTGGAGGATAGTGTTTAGAGAGAGAGAGAAGCATACACAGCAGTAAGGTAGAGGGATCTTGGAGAGAAGTACATTTAAATAGACACATAGCACACTTTTGCACATAGCACATACATCCATACAAACACAAACACATACACATACATACACATAGTCTTTTTTTTTTCATCACACCTTACACATTTTAAACTTTACTTTCACAGTGTGAATCCGTGAGAGAAAGTGTGTGACAGAGAGTGAGTGGGATCGAGTGTGTCTGTGAGGGCGTGTGAGAGTGCCTGGGTGTGAGTGGGTGAATGATGTCTAGGAGAGGAGGACAGGAGAGAGGGATGGGGAGACTAGTGGAGGAGGAGGAGGAAGGTCAGGAGGGGATCCCTCAGCAGAGCAGGGGTGGGAGAGGGAGATACGCAGGGCGGAGGGGGACCAGGCCCACAAGAACAGGCACACTAAGAAGAAGAGGGACAGATCCTGCAGTGGGACGAGGGGTAGTGCCTGGGGACCACCACACACAGGCAGGGGCAGAGCAGGCAGGACACTCCGGGTCTGACTCCTCGCATGCCGGAGCTGAGGGGGACAGGGTCAGGGATCCCCGATATACCGAGGAAGAAAACACGGCCCTCGTGGAGGCTGTGCTGGAGAGGGAGAGTGTCCTCTTCCCGGGGGACAGACTCCCTGGCCTGTCTGCGAGGAGGAGAGCTGCCTGGAGTCAAATCTGCAGCAGAGTTAATGCGGTGGCCACCTGCAGACGGGATGTTGACTCAATAAAGAAGAGATGGGGCGACTGCAAAAGGCAGGTGAAGAGGAAGATGGGGGATGCCGCCCTGCACGCCCGAGCCACCGGAGGTGGGCCACCTGTCCCCATCACCTTCAGCGCATGGGAGGAGAGGCTACGGCAGACACTGTCGTCTACCCTCATTGAGGGGGTCCCTGGAGGATCAGACACTGGGGAGGAGAGGAGCATCCACACCACCGGTAAGTGCATCACCCCAAAACCACACACCACCCCAAACCACACACCCATCACAAACAAGCACTCACATCCCAACATCTGCCCTTCATTCAACCACACAATTGCACCAACACAGCACCCTGAGGGTTTAAACAGGAATCAAGACAAGGACAAATGTCAATGTTCAACAAGGCCAAAACCTGTCCAACTCCCTGGTTAACCCTCATGTTGCTGTGCTGATCACACACACAATACACACAAACCATGCTCAGTAAAGTGTTGTATGTCAAACATCACAATTGTTGTCACACAGTGTTACCCATGTTCACACAGGGAATCCAGCACATAACCCCATGAGTGCGAGAGGGATCATCAATGCATCGATCAACAATGCTTTGGCAACCCCTCTGGTACTCAAAGGGTTAACCAGACAACAAACACATGTCGATAGGTTAACAATTACATGACACATAGGGGACATTCACTAAGCGGTGAAAAAGAGCTGATGTAGAGAATTTGACACTTACATACCCTCACTTTACCAATTACAATGTTAGTCTATGGAGAACATCCAATAACAGGATTCAAGCTGCACAGGCCCCATTGTGTGGACTCCATAGAAAACATTGCAGATGGGGAAATGAGGTCAGCGGAGAAGTCAGCATCATAATCAGTTCATCAGGTCCACTTAACCGCTTACTGAATCACCAACAGGATGGATCAGGTCACAAATCACAGTGCCACTGAGAATAAATGCTTGTATGTGCAACACACAGGCCAAAAACAATCACACATAACTAAAGGTGAAAAAGTTGGCCTTGGTGTTGTGTATGCAATCATTTACGCTAACTTCAATTTACATAGCTCACATTTGATTCACATATATTTGCAGGATACAAATGGGAACCAAATATGAACCATTGAGGTTTGGTCAATAACAGGCCAGGGATTATGGATATCTATGATCGGGTCTGGCTGCCTCACACAGAAGGATGGATGGGCTGATCCAGGAAAAAAAAGGCCTCAATCAATGATATCCTTCAATACTGGCTTGATTGTTGCCCCTCAGGATTCAACTTGAACAGACCTCATGGACAGAATCCTGTAATGTACATCAATCCCTGATTGCCACGGTGGTATCCCATGCATCACAATGCAATGCATAGGATACCATCATGACAACCAGAGAGGGACATGTCTAATCTGACAAAATCCAGCACTGTACGGGATGAACTGATAACATAGGGATGAATACTACTTGAATCACACTGCAGATCTATTCAAAAAAGATATGTACAGAAAGAAAAACAACCAGATTTGTATGTGGATATGTCCCTTTCAAATGAGTACAAATAGGTCCCAACAAGATGTAAACCCAGAGTTCGGTTCAGTACGTGTGATTGTCCAACTGCCCATATATGTGCACCCTCAACAAAATAACTCATATTGATATCATCATCAGAGTACATATACCCAGTATATTACACCTACTTGGATGGGTATCACTTGTATCTATGAAAGTTCATTTGTGATGGCTGTACATATATAGGCAGTTAGACAATCACATGTTCTGAACAGATCTCTGGGTTCATATCTATCAAGGATATGTTTGTACCCGTATGAAAGGTACATATACACACATATCAGACCATATTCCTCACTGTGTACCTTGGCATGGCAATGGTTAATTTCACTTGATGTAACCTTGCAGGCATCATAAAGAGATGTTTAGAAAGATGTTACTGTATGTGACAGCTGGAGATGTCAGTCATATGACCACACAGAGGCTCTTCAGCAGACCCAAAATTGAACCAATTGGAGATGGATCCATCATTGACATGGTCCACAGAGCGTGCTTACAAACCAGGAACACTTAGTAGACAATGGCAAAGATGTAGTTATCTCCAAATGGGTCAATGTGGAGTCTGCTGAAGAGCCTCCGTGTGGTCAAATGACTGACATCTCCAGCTGTCACATACAGCAACATCTTTCTAAACATCTCTCTATGATGCCTGCAATGTTACATCAAGGTGAAATTAACCATTGCTATCCCGTTAAAGAGATAGTAATACCTAAAATGTGAAAGGAAAAATACATGTCATAGGATTGATCCACCGGGTAATGCAAGTGTATTCCCACTACTGAAAGGTGTTTCATCACAAGAGTATAACAGCTCAAAGTTGAATATTCCATGGACAATATCACTGTGGCCTGAAAATGTAATATGCCAATGTTGCCAGACCATCCTCTGGCTAGCTTTGGTCCAGGGAGCAGATATCCACAAAGGATGATGTGGCAACAGCGCAAATGTACAATTTCAGGCCACTGGGATGTGGCACCAAAGGAATTCAACTCTGAGCTGCAATACATGTAGAATACAACACCCATCACCAGTAGGAGTACCGTTGTTTCACACAGGGGGATACACCATACAACATATATGTTCCTTTACACATTTCAAGTATTAATATCAATTTGACACCATCATGGCTAAGTTTACTGATCACACAATCTCAATCCTCCACACAGGTTATGTGTCTCCAGCACATCAGGAGCCCATGGAGGAGGCCACCTCACCACCCAGTGAGGAGTATTTGGAGGAGGGGACCAGCCAGTGGGCACCGTACCCAACGACATCCACACCTCTTTGCCAGCTGGATGCACCAACCCTGCCTGCACTGACTCTGCCTGCACCGACTCTGCCTGCACCGACTCTGCCTGCACCAACCCTGCCTGCACCAACCCTGCCTGCATCAACCCTGCCTGCATCAACTCTGCCTGCACCAACTCTGCCTGCATCAACTCTGCCTGCACCAACTCTGCCTGCACCAGCTCTGCCTGCACCGACTTATTACAGTGACTGGATGCCCCCCACCACCTCCAGGAGCTATTATCCCCCAGCAGCAGCAGCAGCACCACCACCACCACCAGGGAGGCAATGGCTGCCCGGTGATGTGGCCACCACCCAATACGGGCCATACCCACAGATTGACCTACCCTCCTGGATGGCTCCCCAGCATGGCCCCAGGTATGATCCTAGGTGGGGGCCAAGCACATACCAGTGGCCAAGGTTTGACCCTTGGCCACTCGACTACCAACACCTGGGCCTGCTTGGGGAGCCCCAACAGCCTATGCGAAGGGACGTGTTTACCCCACCACCTCCACCAGCACAGACATCGGTGGGCAGCAGTGGGTCAATTGATGTGGTGGGCACATACCCATCTGCAGCACAACCAGCAGCAGCAGAGGAGGACACATCAGCAGCAGAGGAGGACACAGCACCAGCAGAGGAGGACACACCAGCAGCAGAGGAGGACACAGCACCAGCAGAGGAGGACACAGCACCAGCAGAGGAGGACACAGCACCAGCAGAGGAGGACACAGCAGCAGCTGATTCACCAGGCACAAGCATCACCAGCAGTGAACGGCCCACGGGGATGGAAGCTGAGTGTATGGCTCTGCAAAGGAGACTACTCAGGTCAAGCCTCCGCACCAATGACAACATCACCAGGAGCCGTAGGGAATCCCGTATAAACACTAACAGGATAGAGGCAAGAATCCATGCCCTGGAGTCGGAGGTCATGAGGATCAACACTCAACTCCATCAGCTACACACGGGGGTGATGGACCTGCTTGCACAGCTACTGGTGGAGTTGAGAGAGCTGAACCACAGGGAGGACTTACGTTTGGAGAGGGAAAACCTGCGCTCCACAGAGGGATCCACTGCCCCCACCACCCCCTCTAATGTGACCCCCGAAGCCACACCTAGGGGGAAAAGGGTGACCAGGAGATCATCCAGGTTATCCACTTCTGCCACACAGTCTAAGCCCCCCCCCCTAAGAAAAAAAAATAAAATGCCCAACATGTTAAATTTCCCCTGAATAAAGGAACATTGTGCTTTTGAATCCTGTCTGATCTGCTTTGAATTTGGTCATAGATTTGGGTGGCAGAGTTGTCTCCAATGCATTGCCAAACAATTCAGTGAATACAACTCCTGCCTAGGTAAGATGTTTGTGGGATGTTACAACATGGGTTCACACACACATCGTTGTACAAAATCAACTGTAAAAACATCCCTGTTGCCATATTACACAACTGTGTTATATGGCAATGTTGTGTGTTGATTTTGCATAACAAAACATTCCCCTTAGCCCAACATTTGGTACAACATTGAACATTCATCTACATCATATGTTGTGTTTAACCCTTTGATAGCCAGAGTGGTAGGCAACGCATTGCAAAGAAATGCGTTGGGTACCACTCTGGCACTCAGAGGGTTAAGGGGATAACCAAACAAACGGCTTAGCGGTGAGATAACAAGCAGGACAGATAAATGGGACATGTATCCATATTGTCTTGGATTCACACACTCATTGTGCAACAGACTGACTGGGGAAGCCAATGTTTTCAACCCAGGATTTCAATGTGTAGCACACACATTGATATCCTGGGGTGAGCATTGGGGCCTCCAGTAAGTTGACTTGTTGTTTTTTCTAAGGGTGTAACAGACTTCCCCAGTGAAAACATTTGTCCACTTGGTCATGTACTGTGATATGTCCCAGTGGAGCAATATCACTGAACATTGATTATACTGAGCAACACATGAACTGTGGACAGGATTTCACTGTGGAAGTATGTCCCCTTTATCACCTCTTTATCACTCCCACAACACATTAGTGTATCACTGCCACCATCTGTTAGTGTGAATACATCACTGAGTCCACTCACTTGCAAACAAGCGGTGGAGTCCTGTGATATGGGTGATGCCTTTCCATGTATGGGGATACTCTACCCTGGGTGTGGTAACGCATTGACAACTGTGTTCTCAAATATATCCTCCTACAGACACAGATAGAATGGTGATGGTTCATCTTTATTGTGTCTCAAAGTACATTAGGATGTACATGTGTTTTCTGTGTATTGCCTATATGCATTGAACACCTGTATGAGAACACTAAATGTACTTTGAAACAAAAAAATAGTACTTTTGTAACACTGCTGCCCAGCTCATGTGTTGTCCACAAGGTTTGACAACTCTGTAGCTGAGCATCCTAACTGTACAGGTTATAAAACTCAGGAATTAGTGTTTTCTGTGTCTATATGAAAATTATCCAGTAGAGGTTTGTGTGAACCTCAGGTCAAACTTTGCATCACCAACAACATCAACATAAACAGCAAGGGGTGATCTCCATGAAGGTGATGTCAAGACATCAATCCAGTCACATAGAAGAACTTCAGTTCAAGGATGGATCATGTTACGGATGCCTGTGGAAGAAGAGGACAGGATTTGGAGCAGTTGACCTGAACTGATCATCAAGCAACAACAATTTAGTCTTTTTGATCCCCTCAATTTTCACAGTTACAGGTGAGTACACAAACCATTGCTTGACAATGTGTTGTGTACTCATCTGTAACCAATTATGTGGAGAACTAAGGACATGTGCCCCAGCCCTATGGATATGTGCCCCTGACATGGATACACACATCAACAAGTGTTCTGAGAGCTCCATGGAAGTAATGAATTTGGGGTGCCACTGTTAATGTGACAGTGGCAGCCCAATGTCATTTGTTCCATGGAACTGTTAGGACACATTTGTTGATGTGTGTATTCATGTCGGGGGCACATATGTCTGCACACTCACAGGTCAGCATGGTGTCCCTGGTAATCTGATCTACGTCTCATGACCTCTACATTGTGTGCCCATACCACTGTACATCCACCCCTGTGCTGCTCTTCTCAGCTGTAGCACAGTACAGGTCCCATATTGAGTCCAATGGCCCTTTAACCCCTGATGTGACGGAGTATTATCCAATGCATAGCATTGGATAACACTCTTTCGCTACAAGGCTAGCATGGTTGCTCTGGCTATGCTCATGGCAAATCAAGTTAGCTGCTATCAATCAAGCCCTGTAAGGCGATGAACATGGGTTATGTGTTGTACCTTGTTTCTCCTGAGGGTGTGCGTGATATCCTTGGGGTCTGTATGTCAACGTGGAGAGTGGAATGGAGGATGGTTTTTGAGTCCACACACACAATTTGCCACGTCCGCTGCCAGTGCAGTGCTGTGTCACTGTTCCTGTGGGGTGAGACAGAACAAAATGTGCAGTGTGGTTAGTGTCACAGGACTGATGGGGGACTTGCATGGATTGTTTGCATGCCTGTGTTATACTCACATGTAAAGTGTTCCATGATGAGCCTGTCTCTGATCTGTGTCCCTCTCAGGGTCTCCTCAACGTGTCCGATGTCCATGGGCACTTCCTGTATGGGGGGGCCTGGATGTGCTCCAGCAGCCTAGTGTCCACTGCGATGTTGTGCAGTATTGCGCACGCCACAATGATGTCGCACACCTTTCCAGGTGCATACTGCAGTGCTCCCCCCGAGTGGTCCAGACATCGGAATCTTGACTTGAGGAGGCCAAAGGTCCGCTCAATGGCATTCCTCGTTCTGCCATGAGCCTGGTTGTAGCTTTCCTGGGCATGTGTTCGAGGATTGGCCAGAGGGGTCAGTAGCCAGGACTTGCATCCATAGCCAGCATCACCTGTGTAATGTGAGTGACATGGTGAGACAGGGAGCACATGTTGTGTGAATGATGTTTTGTGTGGTAGACGTAGTAGCTGTGGGTCAGGAGCATGCTAAGCAGCGTTGTGTGTACGCCTGTGTATGTGATGTGATTTTGTATTGTGAACTCACCCAAAAGCCATCCCCCTGTAAAAGTTCCATTCTCGAAATCTCTGTGGACTGAGGAGTTTTGGAGAATGTATGAATCATGTAAGCTGCCAGGATACTTTGCACAGACATTCATTATCCTCATATGGCTGTCACACACCATCTGCACGTTGATGGAGTGAAAGTTCTTCCTGTTGATGAATATCTGTGCGTCACGTGCTGGGGCCTTAATTCGGACATGGGTGCAATCTATAGCACCCATGACCCTGGGCATGCCTCCCCTGGCGTAAAAGGCCTGCTTGACTTGTATCCAGTCCATGTCGGTGGTGGGGAAATGTATATAGGTACTGGCCTTGCTTTTGAGGGCTGGCAGGACCTGGGCCAGCACCCTGGAGAATGTGGCCTGTGACATGCCAGATGCGTAACCCTCTGTGGACTGGAAGGCCCCGCTTGCCATGAAGTGCATGGCACAGAGTAGTTTCTGCAGGCCAGTTAGGGCATGGTTGTGGATGTAGATGGGATCCACCTGCTCCTTGATGACCTCATACAAGGCAATGATGCTGTCAGGCCTCAACCTGTAGCGATCAATTACCTCATCATCGGTCATTCCAAAGAGGGTGACCCTTGGGCGGTATACCCTGGGCCTTGGTGGTCGTCTATACATCCTGTGCCCTCCAGGTGGGGATGGGCTCCTGTGTGGCTGCTGAGCCAGAGCCTCCTCACTTGCAACAGGTGGTGGCTGTTGATCAGGCATGCTTGGAGGTTGCTGATGTTCCCCAGCTCTCTCCCTTGCACGCCTTCTCCGCAGCCTTCGCAACAATATGTAACCCAACATACTGTTTGCTCTCTCTATCTGTCTCTATCTATCTATCTATCTATCTATCTATCTATCTATCTCTCTCTCGCTCTCTCTCTCTCTCCCTCCCTGAGTGGAAAACAAGCCACAAGTGAGTGTGTTGAGTTGTCCCTTTAAGTACTTGCTAGGGCGTTGTGTGGGTGTGGTGATGAGGTGAGTGCTGACCAATGGTGAGTTGTTTTTGTCCAGGTAAGTGTTTGCAGGTGTGTGTGTTATAAGATGTGGTGTGTTGTGCTTGTTCTGTGTGTGCCATTTGCGGACGTGCAGTTGTGGGGTGCAGGTGGCGTGTTGATGTTGCCCAGGTGAGCTTGTATTTGCAGGTGTCCGCTTTGTGTGATGACCCCCATTGTTCCGTGCCATGTTGTGTTGTTGTTTTTTTGTGTGTCGTTGTCCCTGTGGTGTTGGTTGTTGTTGTGTGTGTAGTGATTTGTGTTGTGTGTACATGTTTTTGTGTTGTTTTGGCATTGCACGGGTTAATTTTCCCATTTACATGGTTGTGTGTCTTTTCCTATGTAACGGGTGTTTTGTTTTGGCCGTTAAGTGTCTAACGGCTAAGAAAAGTGGGTCTTAACTTTTAGCCGTTAGGTGTGTCTTTTTTTCAGCCGTTAGCAGTACCGCAAGCCTTTGAATAGCTCTGGGGTATGTTTTTCCATGCGTCTGAATGCACGTAAGTGTATCGGCCGTAAGGATTCTACAACTGCCGTTAGCTGGTCTTTAGACGGATCTTTGAATTGCAACATGTCACTTAACGCACCCGTTAGTGATTTTTTTTTGCTAACGGCTGCCTTTAAATCTAGCCCCTGGTAATTAGCATCAAAAACAGCATCTCCGGGGCAAATCTGGAGAGTTCCAACCTATGCCTATGGGGGGGTTAACCCCTTAAGTACAGTCCGTGAGCAGCGGGCACTTAAAGCGGAACTACCATGCATTGATAACCTGAGGTGTGAAGCTAGATACCTGTTTAGTCATCCAAAATATATAAGTTAAACATCTAAATGTTTTTTCTATATTCCATAATTTGATCAGTTTACCAGGCTCCCGGATCGATAACACGGCGGCCATCCTGAGTTTTGCCTTCAACTGCGCATGCGCGAGGTCTGTATGGGCATACCTCCCAACATTTCAAATGGCCAAAGAGGGACACTTGTGTTTTAGGTGGTGTTTCTGGGGGCGTGGCTTGTGCATGGGACATTACTGAGAAATTTTAGGTTACTGTGTGACCTATTGACACTTCTTTTGTAACTGAATAAAGAATTTAGAGCAAGACCAAAGTATTTTATTTACACAGATTCATTTACAAACACATATACTGAAGATTAATTAAGCATATATGTGAGTTTCATTGCTGTGGAGCAATGTGATAGACTAATATACACACCACTCACTCTGATGTCCTAAAAAGAGGGACACCAGGGTAGAAAAGAGGGACAGGGGGATTTGGGTCACAAAGAGGGACTGTCCCTCCTAAAGAGGGACACTTGGGAGGTTTGTATGGGACTGTCATTCAAGGCCGATGTGTCTGCCCACAGCCGTTTTTTTTGTTTCATGCACGTTTGCGCAGCGCACATGGTACTGATGAGGAATGGCATCCAGCAAGGAGCGCGCCGGGTCATGTGTCACATAGCAGCATGACTTAGCATGGATCATGCAGACAGTGGGAGGAATAGCAGAGCCATATGGCTCCATTGCGTACATGCGCTGAAACGCTTCACTCATACAGACACCATCAGGTACAAAATTATTTTCCAGTTTGTTCAATTTAAAAGCGTTTAAAAAAAAAAAAAAAAAAATTCACAGCGCTTATAACAATGGCAAGACACATTGGTACAGACTTAATCATGTTGCGGTGGTAGTTCCCCTTTAAGGACCACTGAGCTTTTTTTCTCTCTCTCTCTAATCAATTCAGAGCTCCCCGAACGGCATGCAGCCACGCGGGGAGCCCTGAAATCCATGACGTGCCAGGACCCCTGGCACGTCATGTATGGTAGGTCCTGACAGGGCTGCTCAGAGGAGTTCGGGGAGAGGAAGAAGCGGGCGGCTAGTGCAAGAATGCCACCCGCTGTCTCTGCTTGACGGCTGCTTATGAGTACAGAGGGGGAATCCTGGTTATCAAGGTGGACAGTTAATTTTTTTTATAAAGTATTTCTGCACAGAGGAAGCTGGCGGTGAGCGCAGGGATGCCGCCCGCTGCCTCCAGAGAGGTTGTTGGACTTACTATTTTACTTTAATTTTTTTTTACTCGTGTATAATACGCACCCCCCACTTCACATAAGGTGAAATGGGGTAAAAATGTGCGTATTATACCCGAGATTTTACGGTACATTTCAGCCCTATATTCTATATGTTTGTCATTTCCCACAAGCTAATATTTCTTATTTATATGATTTCATATGAGTAGCTGTGGGTAATGTCTTTTCCTGTAGAGTTGCAGTTTTAAGTTTGTTCTAAGAGTAGGGTTGCCACCTTTTCTTCCAAAAAATACCGGCCATGGCATTCCCTCCATAGACTTAACATTGGACAGAAGCCAATTTTTTACCGGCCTGCCGGTAAAATACCGGCTGGGTGGCAACCCTATCTAAGAGGTTTTCTGTTGGTGTTAGGCAACCCAGCATTACGATTTTAAATTTTAAAGATCTCAGAGCTGGCAGATTTTTAAAGTTCCCAAGTGTGATTGTATTTATTAACTTTTCCCATATTTATAAAAGCAAACAAATGTTATTCTGGAGTAAATCAACTTCTTCATAGTGAACTAATAAAAATTCCTGTTAAATAAAATTGGGCTTTTAATCCCTTGAATGCTAGACATGCATTATGAAGCAATGCATTGCAGACCTCTTTGGTTTCAAGGGGTTAAAAATATCTTTACATGCATGGGAATTTAGGAATTTTGTTTGATCACCTATGGTTCAGTTGGTTTACTCCAGAATAACATCAGTTTGCTTTTATAAATGTGTTCTTATGTGCCTGACTATATCACTAGATATAACCAATATACATAGATTTTACCTAAATATCTTTAGGGTGTTAAAGGAATAGTAATGTTTCACAAAAAAGCAGCTCAGATTAATTTTCCTAGTATTTGGGGCGCGTACAGTATTATTTCAATACTGTCTGAGTTGTAGTTGAAGAGTAATTGAATGATAAAGTATCCCCATCCCACCCCTTTCACTGATGTAACACTGCTCACCTCAGAGCAGCAAGACTGTCCCGATGGATCGCAGAGAGGGACCATCTTCAGTGAGCATAAGGAAAAACCTGTCAAAGGGGGCAGGGTTTTCCTTATGGTCACAGTAAGAAGTCCCTTGCTGCAACCTGTCCAGACAAGATACCAGATTCCACATCTGAAGGAAGGCAGCTTACACTAGATAAAAGGGGCAGGAGGGGAATACATTATCGTTCAATTACTCTTGAACTACAGCTCTGTCAGTATTGAAATAATACTCTCCATGGCCCAAATACCATGAAGATTAATTGGAGCTGCCTTTTTTTTGTGAAAAATTACTATCACTTTAAACCAGGGAGTGAGCCGTATTGCAGGTTTGTCCAACTTACACTAAAGTGGACCTGTCACCTTGGGATAAATTCAATTAATTTCAAGGGAAATTAAAAACTGCCTTTATGTTGTTCTAGTTATTTGTTTGTAATATAAACTGTATTAGAGAAATTAAAGTTTAATTTGTTGGTGGCACAGTTGACATACAGTATGGCCTCTTATTAATTTGTTTATGCGTTGGCCCATTGTTAGCAAATGCCACACATTGGGGTGAGTTAATTAGCATGCTGTTCATGAAACTAGCAGAAAGTGTCACCAAAACATACAATCTGAGTTCTCAAAAACTGTTTATTTTACACAAAAATCCCAAGTGGAACATAAAGACAAATTTTACTTTCCTGAAAACAAACTATAGTTGTCTTAGGTGATAGCTGAACTTAAGCATGGTATTATGACAAATAAATAATGTGACTAGATCTCCATTTTTGTTAGGGACACTAACAAAACGAATACACTTGTTCCTGTGCAGTCCTGCAGAATGAAAATTTAATTAGCTTCCCACATAGAAATGGGGATCTGGTCACATTAGTAATGATAATTCTCTTGGGAACCACTGATTATTATTATTATTATAGAATCAACTACAGGGTTGAACCTGCTTCATGAGTGCAGAATAAATTGGGTGTGTGTTGAGATGCAGGTTGTTTGGTAGCTAAAGGCCGTATCTTCTATTTACTAAAAACCAAGTGATATTTTGTGCTCGTAGACCAAAGAGGGGGAAGGTGTGGTTAATACAACAAGACTAAGCAGCTTCAAGGGATAGAAATGTTGTAAAATAAATGCCTAGTCAATTAATCTTCATAGTTTTTTGTCCATGCCCAGTGTTACAACAATATTGTCAGATTTGTAGTTTGGTAGGTATCCTATATTATAATTTGCTAAGGACGTTTGTCAGAAGCTGCAGCTACGTGTGCTGCAGTCATGCACAGTACAGACTGCCCATGCCGCGGCTGATATGGAGCAGGGCACTCCGAATTCAGACCGGAGTGCTCTCTGCGCACCTTCTGTATGCAGGGAGGACTACAGTCTGAATTTGGAGCGCCCCGCTCCGTATCAGCTGCAGCACATTCGGGCAGTCAGTACTGTGCATGACTGCAGCACCGCCAGTGTTGGCCCGTGTACACGGGCTTTAAAACTAGTTAAATTATAAATAGTCCCCCTCCCACCCTTTTCACTTATGAAATGCTGCTCACGTCAGATGGAGCGCAGTGAGGGACAATCTTCAGTGAGCATAAGGAAAATCCTTCGTCAAGGGATCCGGGTTTTCCTTATTCTCACAGCAAGAAAATTTTCCCTCGCTGTGAGCTGTCCGTCAAGTGACCAGATTCCACATCTGAGGGGAGGCAGAGTACCATAGGTAAAAGGGGAGGGAGTGGGGCTCTTTATAACTTAATAACTCTTGAACTACAAATCTGACAATATTGTAATAATGCTGTGCATGGACAAAAGACTATGAAGATTAATCAATTGGGCATGTATTTTACAACATTAATATCCTTTTCAGTGTGGCCCTTGGTCCTTATGTATAAAGACAAAATGGAGCAATTCTGGGGCAAACTAACCATATTGTGGTAATCTTTGGAAATCCCAGAAAGCTCCTGTTGTTTTAAACAGTGTCTAACCCCTTGAATGCTAGAAAAGTCTCTCATGTGTTATTTAGCAATACATGGGAGACCTCTACAGTATTTGAGGGGCTAAGATCCCCATTAAAATCAGTCATTTTTTTATTTGTCCCCTGTGCAATTGATTGGTTCACGAATTGTGCCACTAACTTTATACATAAGGCGCTATGTGGGATAAATGTTAGTTTTGAATCAAGCAGAGACACAAGTGGAAACATTGGAGACCTCTGTAGCATTGAATATGTTAAACAATGTAAGTTTTATGCATCTCATTCAAGGGGCAAAATTTCAAGGTTTGCCAATACAGTTTATACCTAAAGCAAAACATAAACACACACAAATAAAGTGTACACTTCTACAGGACTTGCAAGATTATTTTAGGTTGTTGCTGTTTATCTGTTTGTTTTTTTTGTTTTTTTAAAGGTATATTTAACATGCTTCTCCCGCCATACTAGCTGCTTCTCATACTGTGACACCATCAAAGGGATAGTAATGTTTCATAATAAAAGCAACTCTAATTAATCTTCATAGTATTTGGGCCTTGGAGATAGTTGTTTCAATACTGTCAGAGTTGTAATTCAAGAATAATTGAATGATAAAGTATCCCCTTCCCACCCCTTTTACTGATATAACACTGCTCAGCTCAGAGCAGCAGGGAGGTGCCCAGGTAGATTGCAGAGAGGGACAATCTTCAATTAATATAAGGGAAAAAGCTGAAAATCCTGTCAAGGGGGGCAGAGTTTTCATTGTTTTCACAGTGAGAAGATTGTCCCTTGCTGTTATCAAGCAACCAGATTCCACATCTGAAGTGAGCAATGTTACACTAGGTAAAAGGGGCAGGAGGGGATACTTTATCATTCATTACTCTGAACATAAAGAAAATCCTGCCCCACTTGACAGGTTTTTCAGGTTTTTCTTTGTGCTTACTGAAGATTGTCCCTCTCTGTGATCCATCCAGACAGTCTTGCTGCTCTGAGGTGAGCAGTGTTACATCAGTAAAAGGGACGGGAGGGGGATACTTTATCATTCAATTACTCTTGAACAGCAACTCTGACAGCATTGAAATAACACTCTCTATGGCTCAAATGCTATGAAGATTAATTGGAGCTGCTGTTTTTGTGAAACATTACTATCCCTTTAACTAGGGTTACCATATACAAACTTTCAAAATAGAGGACACTTGGATGTATCCGCTGGATTTAACCATTTGGCTGCTGGAGGGGTGAGCAAACCATTATGAAACAATAGTGTACAATTAAGTTACTAGTTTAAGACACTCAAAATTTCCTATATGTATTGTATAAATCAGGGGTGGCCAATGTGAGTACATCTGGTTGTTGCTGTACTACAATTCTCATCATACTCTGGCAGCCAGAGGGCAATGGGAGTTGTAGTCCAGCAATAGGTGGAGAGCCTAACATTGCCCACCTCTGGTATAAACCCTTTACGATGCATTGTGAACCAACAACAGTAAGAAGAGTTTTAGCATTATTAGTAGTGTGACTGGGAACATACCTGGGGGCTCACATGCTGCTGGATACAGTACATCTCTCCAGGCCAGTGACACCCTCTGTGACTCTTCACGCTTGTTGCAAGTGTGTATATATAGGAATGTAGAATGTAGTTCCCAGATGTTTTAGGCCACATATATGGAGTAAAAATATATAGACTAGATCTCCAGATATTCGAGTGTTCTTGGAATGTTTTAACCCTTTGAGTGCAATGCACTAGATACCTCTCTGGCATTCAAAGGGTTAATACAGTATGGAGGTTATGCACCAAGGCGTGATAAAGTGGTGATAAAGCTGTGATAAAGCGGAGATTACCTCTCCAGTGATATCACTTCTCCAGTTCCTATGTTATTCTATGGAGTCAATGAACTAAGATTTCCCCAGCTTTGGAGATCCTAGTGCATTGGCTCCATAGAATAACATAGGATTGGAGAAGTGATATCACTGGAGAAGTCATCTCCGCTTTATCACCTCTTTATCACGCTTTAGTGCATAACCCCTATGACTCATTAAAAGTATAAAACAGATATATGAAAGGGAACAACTCCTTCATAACATATCGTACCTATTACTTTATTAAATAACTAAAAACAATCGCAATAAAAGCATGAGAAAATATGAGTAGGTGTACTATGTAACCCACAGCCAAGATAGGACTCTAGTGAATGCTCTCCACTGAATATCAGTAAGCTAAAAAACAATAGGATCAATTAATGTATAAAACCATTATCAATAATAATGTAACAAATGAATGCAATACCAATGAGTTAGAAATAAAGCATTATAGACTGATTACCAACAGTTTCAGTTACCACAACTTTTTGAACATCTCGTCCATACCATAGTCATTCCACTTTCACAGGGTCAATTTATCTTCAAGGAACCCTCAATGTAAATTAATTCCCTTCTACACTTGTGTTTTATTTTGTATTCACTAGGGTTTTAATATTTCACAAATTATTATTTCTTAAATAACTCATAATTTTGGAATATTCTTTAAATAACATTTTATATTTTTACAGTTACTTGTAACTGAGTTTTTAATCACTTCTATTACTGTGAAGTAGCGTTTTCCACCATGTTATTAAACAATCTCAAAATTATTATTTTCTTTATGTGATATATACATGATAATAATTCATATTTTTATGGGTTTTTATTGTATCTCCTGTACTGTATTCTTATCTATATATTACTGCGCTTATTTCAAAATGAGGTTTAGTAGAATAAGTTGGCCAAAAAACATTTAAACTTGACTGCCATTCCAAGGCACCCCATTTTGGTAAGTTCTATCTGTTACATCTGAGATGGTTTATATTAAAAGCTCTAATGCCCTCAAGGCTTAACTGGCCTGCTTGCCATAAGGAAGCCTGCAGTGAGTGGGTGTTAACTTTAAAATCTGAGATGTATACATAGTCCATTTTTTAAAGCTTTGCCCACCCACTACTACCTGTAAGGAAAATCTAAGTTAGCCAGTAGCAGAGCTTTGGCTTAGGTTGTGATATATGTGCATGTCTAGGGAATCGGAATGCTGAGAGTTGCTGTAAAGGGAACTTTTTTAAGTTGATCCTGGGGCCCAATGCTTTTTAAATTGTTTATTAGTAACTAGCAATGGTTGCATGGTGTTGCATGTGCATTAACCCACTAATTGGCAGAGAGAAGTGTCTCTGTCACTGAAAGGGTTAACCTTGTCCCAAAAACTCTCTCCCAGACCTACTGCACAGAGCGGATCACTTCCTACACTGACCCTCTTTGGACTCAACATGCGATGCATGAGGCTGATCTCCCTCCTTGCATACCACATTTACTTTTTTCTACGAAGGCTTTGGGGTTCCCCTCTAAAACCCTTTATTACATTGCTCCTCATGCTTAATTAGTCTTCCTAGGGTTTCTTTATTTTATGTTTCTCTTGCTCTAGGACCCCCATGCAACCTCTGTGACCCTAACATAATGGCCATCGCCTGCATGAATTAAGACTTTAATGTCTTCTGAGTTCTATCCCTTCCTTTGATCAAGGGACTTTACAATCTTTGTTCCAGGACTATCCTGTGCCACCTCAAAAGGCTTTTCATCCTCTTTGCAGAGGGTAGTGTACTCATGGTTAGGGATTCCTCTGCTAAAGAAGGCGACTGAGGTGAACAATCTAGATTAATTCTTCTCTGTTGGGGATTCTTTTGAGTAAGACCCTGGTTCTCCCGCTGAGAGTCTTCTAAAAAATTTTTAGTGTCCCTTGCATCTGTGGGCAAGCAGTTGTTTGCTGGAAAAGGTTACAAGTCATTCCACTAGAGGCAAAAACACTTTATTGCCTTAGTTTACTGAGTATGGTTTTAATTACCTCTGCCAGTATGGGTATGAACCCACTGCATCTATTCCCACAGCATCCCTTGCACTCCCTACCCCAAAACACAAACAGGTATGGACAGGCAAAAAGCTTGCTCAAAAGCCCATAATTGACAAGCCAACCTACCTCCACATGATTCACCAGGGTCTGGTTCATTTCAGAGAATAGGAGGTAGTTAAGCCTTTTTTACAGTACATGGGCCTTTTCCATGGCATAGCAGTGGGTTCTGCTGGTGATTTCAGAAAGGTACTGTATAGACTTCAGATCCCTTCCTCCTCATTGCTTCTTCATGTGCAGAGTTCCTTGTGATCCCATGTGGAGTTGTCTGTTTTTAGACACTGTCTTTTTTCTGTTAGATATGCAAGTTTTGGTGCCAGTTCCTTCTCAAAAAAAGGTTTGAGGGATTCTTTTCCACCCTTTTCTTAGAAAGAAGGAGTTTGCCATCCCATTCTGGACTTGAAGCTTCTTATCCATTTTGTTCTTGCCCTCGGGTCCTAGATGGATTCCATGTGCTCTGTCATTTCTGCCATATGTCCAGGGCAGTTTTTGGCCTCCCTAGACATAAAGAACACTTACCTGCATATTCCCATCCATGCAGATAATCAGTGATACCTGCAGTTTGCTTTTCAAGACCACATTTTCAGTTTCCCACCATTCCCTTTGGGTTGGCCTCCACTCTGCATGTCTTTACAAATGTCATGACAGCACTTGAAGCTCACCTCAGCTCTCTAGGGATATCCTTGACTCCTCTCTGGGCTACCTTTTGCTAAAGGCTCCTTCAGAGGAGGCTCTGAACCTTCAGATTCAGACTTTCATGTCACTTCTGGAAAACCACAGTTAGGTTCTCAGTTTCAAGAAATCTTCTCTGGTTTTGTCCAAAGTCCTTCTCTTTCTCAGCATCAGATTTGACACTCTTCTGGGGTTGGTCTTCCTACCAGAAAACAAGATTCTGTCATTGTCTCACTAGGTGTTTCAGGCCCTACTCCGACCATCTGCAACTGTGCAGGAATATATTAAGATGCTAGGTTATCTGGTCTCTGCCCTGGAGGCAATCCCACACAATTCCATACATGGAAGCAGCAGCTGGAAGTTCTGAGGAATTGATCCAGGCATCAGTGTCATCTCCCCAGTATCACGTCTGACCGTACAAAGGTGGACTGTAGTTGGTGACTGCAGAAGTTCACATCTGTAACTGGAACTACCATTTTTCATCTAAATTAGGTGATAGTCAAGACAAATTCTAGCATGACAGGCTGGGGTTGCCACCTTGGACCCTCAGATGGTTCAGAGTGTTTGGACTGGGGCGGATAGTCTTCTGTCCATCAATGTCCAGGAGCTCCTGGTGATTTCCCTATCTCTGCTGCATTGGTCTCAGTCCCTCCAGGGATCCCCTGTGTGGGTCCAGTCTGCCAATGTGATGGTGGTGGCCTAAATCAACCACCAGGGAAGAACCAGAAGTACATCTGCATGGTCCGAGGTTCAGCTGATCCTCACATGGGTGTAGACTGCAGTACCATGTCTCTCTCTGTGTTGTTCATATCCCTGGGGTACACAGTGTTTGGCAGACTTTCCAATCACTAGCTTCTGGACTCAGAAACTTGGGAGCACACGCAGATGGTATTTGACTCTATAGTCATCTTTGGGATCCTCTGACAGTGTATCTAATGACCCCTCTGTTGAACCACAAAGCTTTTCAGAGCCATGTCAGATACCAGGACCCACTAGCTCTTGCAATAGATGTGATGGTCATCCACTGGAATTTTCCCCTAGCGTATGTTCCTCTGTTCCCTCTAATTCTCAGATTGCTGAGAAAAATCAGGATGGCGCAGTCTCATGCCATCCTGGTCACCCAATTCTGGCCCGTCAGGCCTGGTTTTCAGTTCTTTTCAATATATCTGTGGCAAAGCCCTTTTGGCTCCCTCTACTTCCAAATCTTTTGACTCAGATTATGGAGTATCACCCAGAGGCAGAGAAGCTGGCTTTGACAGCTTTATTGTTGAAGCCAGCATCCTGAGGAAGAAAGCTTTTTCCAGTGCAGTCATTGCTACTGGTTTCATCCAAGACATACCATAGGGTATGGTTCTTTTTCAGTAAATAATGTGGGTCATCGCCAATAGCATTTTGTCTTCCGGTCATTTTGGGTTTGCTTCAGGATTGCCTTCATAAAGGGATTGGCCTTAGCTCTATTAAAATCCATATTTCAGCTCTTTCTTTGTTATTTCAGAGGCGCAGAGCCTTATTTCCAGATATGCAGAATTTTGTGCAAGAGGAGCCTCATGCCTACCCAGTCTTCAGCGAACCAGCTCCACTGTGGGACTTGAACTTGGTTGTGAGAGTGCTTCAGAAGGATCCTTTTCAGCCTCTGTCTACAGTTTGTTTGCATTTCCTGATGCTCAAGACTGCTTTTCTGTTGGTTACTGTGTTGGTTTTGTTGACTCATATAGGGTTTCTCGCTAAGGTTGTCTCTGAGTTTCATGTTAATTAGGAAATTATGCTTTCTTCTCTCTGTCCTGTACTGTCTAGTTGATAGGAGCAGGAGCTTCATCTGTTGGATGTGGTTAGGTGCTTTAAGTACTATAGCCATCATACACAGCCTTTTCAAAAACATGATTCACTTTTTTGTCATTCCTGAGGGCCCTCTTGTGGGGCAGGCTAAGTCTAAGGTGACTAGCTTCTTGGATTAAGGTGACCATTTGCCAGGCATATGTTTAGTGCCTATTTATTTCATGGCTCACTCCACCAGGCCGGTGGGTGGCTCACAGGCCTACAACTACCAGGCCTCTGCCAAAAAGCTGTGTAAAATGGCAATGTGGCCGTCTCTTCACACATTTGTCAAACACTACTGTGTAAATGTGCTGGCTTCGGCTGAAGCAAGTTTTGGTCCGGAAGTCCTACAAAAGGTTGTACCTGTGTGGTATGCTTCTTAGTTTTATTTTTTGCCAGTATCCTTTTGTTTCCTGCTCCTTAGTTTACAGTATTGGTCTCTGACACCTGAGGTTCATGTTATTACAGTTCTTCTCTGTTATAACTGGTCTATGTTTTGAGGGGTTTTTCTCTTTCCCTCCATGGAATCTTGGTGGATGCTTTGGTATATCCCCATGGTTCCTGTTTGCCACATAGGACATAAGACAATGCAAAATGTTATCCCGTGGTACCTGTGTTGCACATGGACTAAAAGAAAGGGATTTATGGGTAAGAAAAATCCCCTTTTGCAACTGTATATGATATTAAAGGTATACAAATCAATTTCATGTTTAGTTGTTAGTAGTTTTTTGTGGCAGCATTGTGGCGCTCAGAGAGTTAAAGGAATGGCAATGATTTATTTTATTTTTTTTCTTATTTAAATAGTACACTTTAATTATTTTACCTGCTAGAATTTGTTTTCTTTAACTGTGTAAATTTACTTTGTATTAACTCTTTCAGTTTTTCTCTTGTGAGTGTGATTGTGTGTGTTTACATGATTGTGTGTAAGACAGTGAAAGTGTGTTTGTTTGTTTACATGTATGTGCATGAGCACATGTTTATTGGAGACACCAGCAGGGGCGGACTGACCATCGGGCAATTCGGTCACGGACAAAGGGCCTGCGACCGAAAGGGGCCCGCCGCCACCAGAAATAGTCTCCTGGCCCTCTCCATTTGCCTGCCCTGTAGGTGCCCGCTGCAGGCGCACTGCTCTGTTGTGTAATAGGGATCGCACCTGTGACCAGGCCCATCACTCCAGGGGCCCGGCCACCCCCTGCGACCCCCTCGCCATGCGCCCGCAGCAACTATGTATCGGCGTCGCAACCGGCGCTCTAGTAATACAGAGCGCTCCATTTGCCAGAGCGCTCTGCATTACTGGGAACGGGCAGGAGCTTCAGGAGGCACAGATCACTCTGCTAGGCCACCAGGGGCATGATTGAGGGGGACTGTGGAAGGGACATTGTGGAGATTGAAGGGCAATGTGAAGATATGGGGGCAATATGAAGATTGAAGGGCATTGTGGAAGGGACATTGTTGAGATTGAGGGGCAATGTGGAGATTGGAGATTAAGGGGCATTGACAATGCCCCTCAATCTCCACATTGCCCCCATATTTTCACAGTGTCCCTTCCACAATGCCTCTCAATCTCCAATCTCCACAATGCCACATTGTGGAGATTGGAGATTGAGAGGCATTGTGGAAGGGACACTGTGAAAATATGGGGACAATGTGGAGATTGAGGGGGATTGTGGAAGGGACATTGTAGAGATTGAGGGACAATGTGGAGATTGAGGGGCATTTTGGAGATTGAGGGGCATTGTGGAAGGGACATTGTAGAGATTGAGGGACAATTGGAGATTGAGGGACAATGTGGAGATTGGAGATTGAGGGGCAATGTGGAGATTGGAGATTGAGGGGCAATGTGGAGATGGGGGCATTATGGAAGGGGCAGGTACTGGATGTCATGGGAGGCTACTGCATGGCCTGGAAGGGGTTACTGTATGGCCTTGGGGGTACTGGATGGCCTAGGGCGGTACTGAATGGCCTGGAGGGAGGGTACTGGATGGCCTGGAGGGAGGGTACTGGGTGGCCTGGAGAGAGTGTACTGGGTGGCCGGGAGGGGGGATACTGGATGGCCTGGAGGGGGGTACTGAATGGCCTGGAGGTCCCCCAGGCTACTCAGTACCCCCAGGCCATATAATACCCCAGGCAACCACACTTTTGCAAATTATATATGGAACATTGTACTTGCTACAGGCACAGCCACCAGGTCAGACATCCAGCACACCCTCAAGCTATCCAGCCAATAGCCAAGTAGCCTCCAATCAACCGGCAAGAAGCTAGCCAGCAGTGTAAGGTTAGTTTTATTTATTTATTTTTTTAAACACAAGATTAATTTTTATTATAACAGGCTTACTTCTAAAATGGTGTGGAGTACCTTAATTTGTGTAATGTGAATCTTCTGCATGGGAGGAGTGTGTGTGTGGGGGGAGGGTAGGTAGGTGTGCGGGGCTGAGGATGTAGTGGGAGATGGGTCCAATGATGTCACGGGGAGGGGCCAATTATGTAATTGAGCAGGGGGCCCAGACCTCTTTTTGGATCAGGGGCCCTGGGTCCTGTCAGTCCGCCCCTGGGCACTAGTCATACTTGTCATATACCCCATGATCTCTTAAACAAACCACTTAGGATGTGGAATACTCTACACCAACATTCCAAATGAAGATAGTATTGCAGCCTGCAAACCATTCATAGAACAGCAGGGCTTATGTATAGAACCTGTAACCCAAATAACAGACTTTGTACTTACACACAATTATTTCACATTTGGACAGGAACTATACATACAAAAGACTGGAACCGCCATGAAAACGCAAATGGCACTTCAATATACCAACCTATTCATGGCAAAATTGGAGGAGGAGTTCTTATCCACTTACCAAATAAAGCCTCTGGTCTACTACATTACATAGATGATATCCTAATCATTTAGACTGCAAACGAAAATTAAAGCACCTTCCATCCCAACATTAACCTCAAACTCAGCCATTCACCCACTCAAATTAACTTTCTGGA
This sequence comes from Rhinophrynus dorsalis, assembly GCA_037306005.1. Classification (NCBI taxonomy): domain Eukaryota; kingdom Metazoa; phylum Chordata; class Amphibia; order Anura; family Rhinophrynidae; genus Rhinophrynus; species Rhinophrynus dorsalis. Next base: position 292,995,733 of record CM074721.1, read on the forward strand.
TACTACAATCAGTATCAGTGACAACTCCATCTGGAAATATCTGTATTAAAAACAATCAGACAGGCATAATTATGTCAGACATGACAGTTTTCATCCCAGACACACAAAACAAATTCTACTGTTTCCAGTCAGGTTCTTAGGTATAACCACATATGCTCCGAGACTTCTGACTGAGATAAACATCTTAACCCTTTGAGTGCCAGAGGGGTACGCAACACAACGCACTCAAAGGGTTAAAAATCTCAGGAGAGATTTTATCAGTCATGGATCTAATTCTAAGATCACGGACATCCAAATTCAGAGAGCCACCAGTGTACCCAGAAGAAATCTCCTGCAATACAAAACCACAGGAATAGAACAGACTGTGTCACCTACAATCGAAAGTTGTAAAATCTACCTACAGTTCTTTGCAAAAGCAAACAACAACCAGCTGTAGCCTTAATTACCGAGGCCATTATGCATGCAGTGAAGAGATGGATTTCTCTTTTGGTACAATAGACAAAGTGATAAGGTACTACATCTGTAGGGGTACCTCAACAATGCTCCCATCAATCCCAGCCAGCCATTTCCCAAGCATAGCCTAAGGAATATATTCATAAAGTCATATTTGTGAAATTTGTGAATTGTATCTGTTTTTATGCATGCAAGTGAACTTCAGTAAACTTGTGTTTCTTCGGCAGCAGTACCCCTCCATGCACCAGTTACTCAGCAGAAAATATAGCACCAGTGATTCATTAACTGTTTGAATGCTGGGGAATCCTGAATGCAATGCACTGGTAATGTCTCTAGAATTCAAGGGGTTAAAGTCACATTAGTGACAGCCGCACATATGTATGAGCCTAAATATGCAAATATTTACACCTGCTTGGCTTGGTGATTTTACAGTGGGTATGCCTAACAAATGATCCAACTGACAGAGAATGGAGTTTGAAGGAATATTCTTTATGAGAATTTGCTGTTTTATATTCAGATTCTTGATCAACAGAGAGCATAAAGCAAGATGTCATTCAGGAATTCCAGTCTATGGCTTGGATTCCATTTAAATTGAAAATATCTCCAGATAAGTGATTTTCCTATTCGGGAGACTCTGCCAGATACAGCTTCAGCAGATTACATTGTTGTGCAATGTTTCTCATCTGAATCAAGCTACATTTCCTACCGAAGCATTTTCTATGGAACATCTGGAAAAGACTTGCAAGAGCCAACCTCCTACCACAAAGACCTGAACCTGAAATTTAGCAGTTATGGAAACTTAAAACCAACTGAGGTGTATCAGTAATTTGCTGTAAGACGTAACCCTTTTGCATGCCTGTATCCATGAGTGTGTGCAGTTATTGCTCAGATGTACAGATGTGTATGGTTGCATATGCAAGTGGGTGCCAAAATATTATTACTCAAATAAGTGCCCACACTGGATGCTAGTGTTGCCTACAATCCATTGCTTTGCAATTAGTTGGAGACCTAGCTATCTCACTTCCAAGGGGTTACATGTAAATCCTATATAATAATTCGCTAATGTATGTTTGTCAGAAGCTGTCATGCACAGTACAGTCAGCTGCATGCGCTGCAGTCATACGCAGACCAGACTGCCCGTGCTGTGGCTGATAATGGAGAGGGGCGCTTCATTTGTCAGCCACGGCATGGGCAGGCTCTACTGTGCATGACTGCACCGTGGCTGTTGCTGCCTGGCACTGTGGCCCGTGTACACGGGCTGTTCAACTAGTAAGATTATAAAATGTGATGATAATTTAGTTTTAAAGGAGCAGTACACTTTGTTTTAACTTTTTCTGCTGAGTAAAACAAGTGTACTCTAACTGCTGTCAGTCATTTTATTCAACATTTATAAGGTCAAATAATCAGGAAGTTAATTTACTGTATGTTTACTTCTAGGAAGTTCTAACTGAGAGCATAACTCAGCAGTTTCTATCACATTCTATGGAGAACTGTAAGTCACTGACTTTCCTTTCCATTAGAGGGCATTGCTAATGTAAAAAACACAGGTTTAAAACTGTAATACAACTGGAAATATGCATCTCTCACCAGTGGGAGTACCCTTTACTGATCAGGAAAAGCCCTGCAATATATATTTTTTCATAAAAAATGTTACTTCTCCTTTAAAACAAGTATCTATGCAACTACAATGTATCCTTCTGGTTTTGAAACACAAAAAAATATGAGCAGTTCTGGGGCAAACTAACTGAACCATAGCAAAGAAAAATATATTCCATATAGTTAAATGGGCCTTTAACCCCTTGACTGCTACAGAGGTCTTTAACACATTCCTCTCTAGCGTTCAGATGTTAAAATCAGTGAACATTTAGGGAATTTTTAATTGTTCTCTATGGTGCCGGTGGTTTGCCCCAGAATAACTGGGATTTTGTCTTTATAGGTATGCCTCACTGCCTATAATAATGGATCCCAAAGTAGTTTATAGTGAAATAAATGTAACCCTTTACACATGCATTTATATTATTAATTGGCATTTTATTCATTTTGTAATATATTGTGAAGAAAGCCAATCATTATACATCATTTTTTTTGCCACACACATATCTGCTAACCAACATAAATAGGCCCCTCTTCGAACCTAAGTAAAAAACATGGCAGATAGCGCTATTCACCACACTTCTTTGATTCAGCTTCACCCAAATATTTGACCATTATTGCTTTTTGACAGCGTAATACAGATAGTTATGTTTCATAGCAACAGAGAAGTGTGGTGCTGATACAAAGACTCTTACTTCCCTGAAATCAGCCCCCTTCAAAAGGGGGACATGCATCCAAGGTGGGGAATCACCGGTCCTCAAGGATCTATAACGTGTATTTAAAAACATTCATTGTACGCACAATGTGTGTTTTGATTGTAGCAACTAATCTCAATACTTATGCTGCAGAGCACTTCTTAACTTGGGAGAAATATGTTAATTGTCCCTTTTATATTAGTAACAAAGAGGCTGGCAGGTCTTTTCCACTTGTGATGATGTATACCTTCTACTGAATAAGGACATGATCTCGGGTACAGTTGTTTAATCTCAACAACCAAGCTGCATTTGGCAGCATCAGTCAGTTATGGTTGCTGATTCTGCATTTGCTGGAGGGAGTGTCATGAATAACAGAGGGCTGTCTTAGTGTTTATTCAAAACTCCTGGACTAGACACAGAAGCAGAATAACATACATGCAGTCTAGGACTGGGAGAGAACATCAGTGATTTCCTAGTGGACCTACAGCAATCTCAGAGCTGGCCCTTCACATCACGTATGAGACACAGGACAACACTGTTTTCTCTGTTCCCTTCAAAGGCAAACACTCTCAAGCACTTAAAAGATTCAATACCTTTTACAGCTGTTGCTTGAAAATGTTACACTCTGCCTAGTTATAACAGGACTTATTGTTCAATCCTGATATCTGTGACAATGAATTCTTCAAGAAGGTAAGTTATAGCAATGACAGGAAAATGTACACCTAGGACAATTACTGTCAATATATTGTTACATAGTGCGTAACCCTTTGAGTGCCAGAATGCCATGTGTTGCATACCTCTTTGATTCTCTAAGGGTTAAAACCCTTTGAGTACCAGAGAGGTATCCAACGCATTGCAATGCAATGCGTTGGATACCTTTGGCATTCAAAGGGTTAGCTAACTGCACACTAGATTCCTCTGGGGTGAATTTGCATAACTGTATTTTCAACAAGTTTGTGAAGCTCATGTATTGCATTTAGAAGATTTGGGGGAGATGTACTAAGGTGTGATAGGAAGGTGATAAAGTGGAGATGACTTCTCCAGTGATATCACTTCTCCAGTTCCTATGGTATAGTATGGAGCCAATTTACTAAGATTTCGAAAGTGGGAGAGATCTTAGTGCATACGCTTCATAGAATAAGATAGGAAATTGAGAAGTGGTATCACTGGAGACATTGGGGGAGATTCACTAAGCGGTGATAAAGAGGTGATAAAGTGGAGGTGACTTCTCCAGTTTATAACTTCTCCCGTTCCTATGTTATTCTATAGAATCTATGCACTAAGATCTCCAGAGTTGAAGAAATGTTAGTCCATAGGCTCCATAGAATAACGTAGGAACTGGAGAAGTGAAATCACTGGAGAAGTCATTTCCACTCTATATCCTCTTTATCACGCCTTAGTGAATCTCCCCCATTATCTCCTTTATCACCTCCTTATCACACCATAATGCATCTCCCCCTGGAGTAATTCTAATACTAATTTTCTCAGTCACCAAAGAGAATAACATACATCATAATATACGCTGGGGAAGATTCACTAAGTGGTGATAAAGGTGTGATAAAGTGGAGATGACTTCTCCAGTAATATCACTTCTCCAATTCCTGTTTTTCTATGGAGCCTATGCACTAAGATTTCTTCAACTTAGGAGATCTTAGTACATAGGCTCTATAGAATAACATAGGAACTGGAGAAGTTATCTGCACTTTATCAAAACTTGGTGAATCTCCCCCAATGTATCATAATATATTTATAACCCCTTGAGGACTAGAGGGGTATACTACATATTGCAAAGCAATGCTTTGTACACCCCTCTAGTACTCAAGGGGTTAAAGTCTACCTAGTAACACTGTCAGGCATACTTTAACCTCTTGGATGCAAAGCAATGCATTGGAAACTTTTATATGGATAATAATCTACTGTTAAAAGATAATAAGAAGAGTGCCAAGGTGGTATGGCATACTGTCTTAGACAGCTGTTTCCGCTGTGCCAACCCCATATGCCATACAGTCTAATTGCAGTCACTGCATAAGCCAGTATTACCAGTGTGCAGTGACCACAATTAAAAAAACCTCAGACCTCATGGGAGGGCATCAGGACCCCTCCGGGTGCCCCCCAGCTATAAATCTTCCAGCTAGGAGATCAATATTTGCAATGCAGGAGAGCAACATGCTCTCCAGCTTCACTCATACTCAAACTTCCGGGTAGGAGTTAGTGGGATCAGGGTAAGCCTTGTCACATCACCGGTGACATGTTCACCAGTGATGTGAAGAGGACTTCCCCAATTCCGTTAATGCCTACCCGGCTGGGTAGAAATGAAGCATGGGGCTGGGGGGGAGGGAGGCTGATGTCTCCCCACAGGGTGTGTTGAAAAATGAATAATAAAAAAACAATTTAAAAAAAAGGTGACATTTACTCACCAATATTTCTTTTTCATCTGTGTCCTTCCATGGCAAACTGTGGGTAATTGTCTCCGCCCTCCAGCTGGTAGAACCAATCCAAAAATCTACAAATGTCCTTAGCTACCTTCCCTGTGCAGTTATACAGTTGTCCAGGCTGCAAGATGCAGCTGGTTAGAGATAGTCTAGTACAAATACACTGCAATATTCATTATGCACAATATGTTAAATATTATGGAAACTATACAAGTACCAATTTACAACCTCCAGGAAGGGTTGCTGTGGAAGAACACAGAGGAAAAACACATACTGGTGAGTAAATTTCACTTTTTCCTCTGTGTCCAATCCACAGCATACTGTGGGACTTACCAGAGCAGTACCACAGAAGATTGGAAAGGGTTGAGACAGTAAGCTCAGACAGGAATGGCAGCTTCAAGCACCTTCCTTCCGAACTTTGCGTATTTTGATGCCTGAAGGTCCAGTCTATAGTGTCTGATGAAAGTAGAGACTGAAAACCAGGTAGCAGCTCTGCAAATCTCTTCTGGTGATGCTGAGGCTTTCTGTGAGGTTGATATGTCAGGAGTAGAGTGTGCTTTAATACCTTAAGGAGGATCAAGGTTGGCTGATTCAAAGGCTAGTTATTAGTAGTAGTAGTATTCTTTAATTATGTAGCGACAACTAATTCCACAGTGTTGTACAACTGGGAATAGACATACAGAGGTATTAAATAGTACAATCAAAGGAGGAGAAAAGAAGGATCAGAGGTCCCTGCTCATGAGAGCTTACAGTCTAGAGGACTAGTTTAATGCAATCTCTAATCCAGCATGAAATGGATGGTTTGGAGGCTGCAGTTCCTTTGAATTTTCCACAGAAGTGGATAAATAATGCGTCTATTTTGCGCCAAAGCTGGGCTCTGTTGATGTAAATCTGTAGGCAGCGTATGAGATCCAGATTGTGTAGTTGTCTCTCAATATCATGCGATGGATTGGGACAGAAGGATGGCAGAACAATTTCATGGTTGTGGTGGAACTGGGAAATGACTTTAGAGTGGAAAGATGCCTTAGGACGAAGAACCACTTTATCCTGTTGGAAAACTAAAAATGGAGGAACACAGACCAGGACTTGGAGTTCACTCACTGTTCTGGCCTATGTTACGGCTGTATGGAAGGCAGTCTTCAGAGTAAGATGTTTTAAAGATATTTCTTCTAGGGGCTCAAAATATGGATGAAATGACAGCTGTTGGAGAACTAGATTCAGATCCCAAGGTGGAATGGCAAGGTCATGGGAGGCCTGACTGATATCTAAAGAAGATTGGCATGCCAGGGTTTCTGAAGCCAATCTGGGGTGCTAAGGATGATTTCTGACTTGTCTTTTCTTATTTTTCGCACCACTTCCATCAGAAGAGGAAAGGAGGAAAGAGGTTGGCCAGAAGAAAGGACCAAGGAAAACGAAGGGGGTCCTAAGCCTGAGCTTGGGGTTCGCTTCATCTGGATAGATAGGTCTGGCAGTGTCTATTCTGAGCCATGGCCATCAGGTCTACTGAGGGTTTTCCTAGGACCTCTGTTACCGACCTGAAGACCTTCCTGTTTAGGCTCCATTCTCCTGGGTCTATCTTGTTTCGACTTAGAAAGTCTGCTTGGACATTCAGATGGCCTGATAGGAAGGTTGCTGTTAGTGTCAATAGATTCCTTTCTGCCCAGTAGAGGATCTGTAATGCAAAGTTGTTCAGTTGAGCACTCCTTGTTTAGCAGGTATTGGACTGCTGATACTTTGTCAGATCTTAGTAGGACTGCACTGCCCTGCAGGCCGCTGCTAAAGTGTTTAAGAGTCTTCCAGACTGCTAGAAGTTCCAGCATGTTGATGTGCAGTCTGGAATCCTGAGATGTCCAGATTCCCTGAACTGTTTTCTGGTCCCAGATTCCACCCCAACCGGTGTTATTGGCGTCTGTGTACAGAATGTTTCACTCTGGTTCTATTAGCGGGCAAACTTATAAGAGGTTTTTTTAGGTGAGTCCACCAAGATCATTCTTTTCTGGTGGGGCTGAGTACTGGAATCCTCTAATTTAGATTGAAGGGATTTATTTGGTAATAGGGAGTAAATCTGATAGGATCTGATTAGTCGATGACAGGTGCCCCAGAAGTCTTTGAAAGTATTTTAATCTGTGGCACTCTTTTGGAGAAACGCATTATGCAAATCTGCCTTTCCAGGGACAGGGTTGCTTGTCCCAAGCTGGTGTTGAATTCGATTGCCAGGAACAATAAGTTTTGAGATGGAGAGAACAAGGTTTTTTGAAGGTTGACGATCCATCCTAGTTTGTGAAGAAGGTCTATGCAATGGTTTGTGCTGTCTATTAACCTTTGGTATGATGTTTCTACTATCATGATGTCATCCAAATGTGGAATGACTTTGATCTGATGATTTTGTCTGAGTTCTGTATTCGCAATTGCCGTGATCTTGGTGAAGACCCTTGGGGCAGATGCCAGTCCAAATGGGAGGGCTCTGTACTGGTAATGATAGCTGAAGATGTGAAATCTTAAGTATTGTGTGCCTCACTGATGATAATATGCGTCTCGCAAGTCTATCCTGGTGAGATAGCTGTACTAGCTTCAGTGATGATTCCACTGTCTCCATCTTGAAATGAACACCCTGAAGAGGGAGTTGAGTTTCTTCAGGTCCAGTATGAATTCCCCGGTAGGCTTTATAACATAAAAAAGATTGGAATAGAAGCCCCTGAATCTTCGTTGTAGTGGAATTTCTTGTATCACTTGAAGCAATTGTTGTATTGCTTGTCTCATCTGTTGGGCCTTCATTTTGTGTCTCAAAATGAATGTTGTAAATCAGTGTTTTGTCGGGACAGGTTGAAACTCCAAAGCATTTCCCTTCTTTACTATTTCCAGGACCCAGTTGTCATGGTGAATAAGGTTCCAGGCCTGATGGAAGTCCTCCAGTCAGCCCCCTACTGGAACTGTGCTTTATTCTGGAAATCCTTATGATTTCTAGATCTGTGAGTCTGGGGGGACCCTGCTTCTTTTGATTCTATCCCCTGCCTTTCCGATATCTTCTCGCCTAAAGGACTGACGTAGATGTTGTCTGGATCTGGCAGGGGGCTTCTGTCCATTTTTTCTTGTGGTAAGAAGGGACTCTTACCACCAGATGACCTCTCAATAATTTCTTCAAGCTGGTCTCCAAATAGCTAGAAACCAGTCTGTTCTTTGAAGAAGGGTCTGCTTCCCAAGACTTGATCCACAATGCTCGTCTGGCTGTGACTTGACTGACAGAGATGAGGATTTTGCTAGTAGGTGAATATTGTCTAAGGATGCATTGCAAGAATAGTTGATAGTAGTCAATTCTTTTAGGATACGGGCTCTGGATACTGATGACTCCTCTTTTTCTTCTAGGTCCATTAGCCATATGCGAAGAGTGTGAAAAAGTAGAGGCCATGGCAGTCGCTGTCTTCAAATTCTGCCAGTTGTGGCAAACTGTTTTTTCAGTGCGCTATCTGTGTGCTTATCCATCGGATCACGAGATGTAGTAGCATCTTCAAGTAATATAGTTGTCCTTCTCGATGTCTGGGCTATGACCACATCTACCTTGGGTGGAGTATACCAGGCGGAAGTTTCTTTCTGCACAAATGTATACATGCATTGGAATCTTCTGGAGACAGAACAACGCTTTTCCCTTTGTTTTCATTAATTTTTACTGATATCCTGAATGGAGTTGTGTACTGGAATCTGAGGGTTAGATTTCTTATACCCCATGAATGCCGTTTCCATTATGTTTAAATCCTTCTGGACTTCAGATTGACCTAAGGATTTCCTCATAGCCTTTACTAGGTCATGCATTTTGTCAGTACTGAAGCTGCCAGTATCTTCATTAATTTCTCCATCTTCTGCAGAGGAGGCCCCTGATTCTAATTCAATAAAGCTCTTTTCATCTTCTTCATGTGCCTTGGAGTGCCATTCATCTGGGTCAAAATTTCTCGGTCTTTTACGTGCTGATTCCTGCATGGGTGAGAATGTTTCCTACACTGATGTCTTCATTCAGCTAAGAAAGTCTTGGAACTGAGCATGTACCTCACTTCCAGGCATTCAGTACTAAGCTTTGCTGGGTCAGTCATATACATTTTTTTGTCAGACCCTGCACATGTCTTGGATTTTGATGCTGACTTTTCTTCCTTAGAAGGGTCAGCAGCCTTATTTTTTTTCTCTTTTTCTTCTTTAAGAGCAGACATATTCACATACAATAATAGCCACAAACTAACTGTATATATAGCTAAGTGGATCAAAAAACTTCAAACAGCATATATATATGGGAAGAAGTATACATGTAACTTTACCCCCTGTGACTGGGATGCCATCCAGACCACATGCTTCTTATGCAGGGCTCCAGGAACATTCGCTTCCTGTATGCATTCCAGCAGTGGAATGCACTGAGTTTCTGGTTGTCTGAGTGCTTACTAAGAAGCGATTGTAGCCGGATGGGAGAAGGCCCCAGAAGACAAAGGCAGGCTCCCTGACATGCTGCTGGGAGGCTGCCCGATATGAGAATCTGCACTCTTGGGTAATGTAAGAGCGGTTTAGGCAGGCCACATGTAAAAAACAACAAACAAGTAAATATTTTAAATGTAAACAGAGCAGGAGGTTAAAACCTCCATCATGCAGCTTGGTAGGACCAAAAATAACTGCACAGGAGAGGTAACTAAGGACATTTGTAGATTTTTGGATTGGTCCTACCAGCTGGAAGGCAGAGCCAATTACCCACAATATTCCGTGGATTGGACACAGAGGAAAATCCAGTGTGTGCCACAGGGTAGTCCAGCACATTACTTTGCAATGCCTTGGACAACCCTGTGGCATGCACACAAACTTCCTTCAATCCCCTCCATGTACCCTAACACACTCAGACTGGTTCCACAACTCACTAGTAGTCTGACTCCCAGCCTGTTTACAATGTCCACTGGTAGACCCATCCACGCTCCTGGCACTCAATACAGTATGTCAACTCATACCAGTGGGGTACCTTTTTTCTTAGGCTGGAAGTATGTCTTGAATACACTAGGAAATCCCATGGTGTTAAAGCACTGAAGCATATAATTGAAGTGACTGACGTAAAAAAACATGTTTTTTTCCAATGGTGTCACATTCTGCAAATAATTGTGCACATTAACTTAGGGGTAAAAAGTCTAATGGTTGTGACAATTTTAGTGCAGGCAGGTTATTTCAAAAAGAAAAGTGGCAGTTGTAGATTAGTGTTCCTGGCCCCCCATATGTATGTTAACCCACAAAAATGGGGTTCCATTTTTCTCAGGCGGGTAGCAGGTACAGAATATAGTAGGAAATTCTATGGTTTTCAAAGATTTTAGTATTGTTGAAGTGGTGGAAATGTAAAACAACATGTATTTGTTCCTATAATGCCACCTTATGGAGATATTTGTGCACTCTAGCCTAGGGGTAGAAAGTCAAGTGACCCTTCATTTGATGTGGATGAATGTCTACTTTTCAGAATGGTCCCTTTCTTACCTTTCCTTCATAAATCTAATAGTCATGACCATTTTAGTAAAGGTAGCCATTTAAAAAAAACAAACAAACAGGTAGATATAGTTTTGAGCTTTTGGCAACCCTACAGTATGCAAACTCATACTAATGGTGTGCTATTTTTCTTGTAAGAGTACTAGCTAATGAATACAGTTGGAGATTCTGTATTCACAGATTCCAGTACATTTTAAGGGGTGGAAATGTAAAACATTTTTTTTCTTTTAGCACCACTTTCTGGAAACATTTGTGACACCAGGATAGGGGTAGGAAGGCAAGTGACACTTCACTGAAAGCTGTAGCTACCTTCCTTTCAAAATGGTATACTTTGTCTATGGTATACCTTTTCTTAATTTATGAAGTTGTTACAAAAATGTTAGTTGGCAACTCATTTTTGAAAATTTGTAAGAAAAATGAGAGGTTGTAGCAGATGTAGTTTTGTGCTTCTGGCACCCCCTACGGCATGTCAACTCATACAGTTTGTGTGACATTTTTCTCGTAAGAGCTGTAGCTAATGAATACATATTCCATAGTTTTCACAGATTTCAGTACATTTGTAGGGGTGGAAATGTAAAAAAAAATGCAAATGTTTTCCTCTAGAACCACCTTCTAGGAACATTTGTACACTACAGGCTAGGGCTACAAAGGTGATGCAGTAGGTTATCTTTTTTCCAAAATGGTATGCTGTGTCTACCCTTTCGTCTCTTCTGTAGATGTTATAATAACTATTTTAGTACAGGCAAGTCATGTTTGAGAAAATATAAGAAAAATCAGAAGTTTTAATTGGTGTGGTTTTGTACATTTAGTACCCGCTAGAGTATGTCATCTCATACCATCAGGATATAATTTTGTCTCCTAAAAGCACTAGCTAATGGCTTCAGTAGGAAATTCGATAGTTTGAAATGATTTTAGTAGATTTGAAGGGGTGGAAATGGAAAAAAGCATTTCTTTCCTTTAGTGCCACCTTCTGGAAACATTTGTGCTCACCAGTCTAGTGGTAGAAAGGCAAGTGACCACTTAGTGATGCAGTAGGATATTGTGACGGTACCAGCAGACACCCTGCCTTGGTGTCCCCGTCAATGGTCACTTCTTCCGCTACGAGCCAGATTGACATCCAACAGCATACCGCAATATACCCCACACTAGGCAAAACTAGTGTCAGGGTACCAAGATCACACACTCTGCATACAGCAAACTTTCCCCCAAACATCAGACAACACTAATGTCTTGGTGTAGAATAACAACTGCCTTTATTGGAACAAACCACAAATATTTATACACAAAACCTGCTTTGAAATACATGGGAAGGCAGGATACAGTAGGTGACTCACATGGATAATACAATCACAATATACAAGACAAAGGGCCAACAACAGAAGGTCCCAGCAAATGCAATAACACAGACATGATTGCATTACTACACAAAAGGGCTAGCAACAAATGGTACAACACAATACAAAGGGCCAGACATGATTAGGTTAGCACACCACAGGGGGTCTCAATACAGTTCACAATACACTGGCTTGAGGAGCTACAATACACATTGGAAGTAACTTTGGCTAAACTCAAATAATTAACCCTTACAGCCCATTTCCTTGGATGCAAGCCAGCAGTCCATTGTTGTCAGTCTCTTTGGGCCCAGAAATGTCCACAGTCTCTGGGGTTCTTGGGATAACAGTTCCAGGCCCAGACAAGCACTCCAGTAATGGACTATGATCTATTACAGGATCCTCCATGGCAAGGGGAAAACAGGGCAGAGATTAGTCTCAGGGAGAGGCCATACCCTGTTCCAGGGCTAGGTCCTTAGTCTGTGGGCAGGAGGCTGGTCCTCAGGCCCCTCCAGGAGCCAAGGGCCCAGTGGTTCCTGTGACAGATACCTACTATCCCGAAATATAAGAGTTATATAGTTATTTAGCTGTTTTAGGGTTGTTTTACCATGTAACCTCTGGAAAGTGCATTTCAGTTCATAAAGATGAAAATACCATTTTGCTAATTAGGAGTCTGCGCAGGCCATGCACTTAATCTACTCCAATGTTTTTGAAGCAAGTCTTGGCAGAAAACATGTTAATAACACAGCAAGATACGTCTAAAGTTGCTTGTCTTTCAGTCAGTGAATTTTTTACAAAATTGCCACACAAAAGTCAAATCTTATCTCCTATTAAGGAGATGATATTCCTTTTGGCAATACAATGAATTGGTCCTTAACCAAAGCTATTAATCAACTGGAAGTTTCCCTGATGTACATTAAAAACAGCTTCATTACAGCATTGCAATTAAAGGGTTTAAAAGGATAGTAATGTCAGAAAAAAAATTCTAACTGTATTTGGTAGATACAATTAAAAGAGAGTACTTTCACTTATTTGTATCTCTCAAACCATTATGGTTTGAGAGATATATGGAGATAAAGTTCTCCTCTCCCTCCCCTTTCTGCTTGACGTGCTGTAAAGCTGTCAGAAGCAGATTCTGGCCGCTTGACCAGACGCAGCTCTTCAGCAGCGCCGATATAACAATATCTAAAGATAAATACTTAATCAGAATGGTCTACAAAGTGTGCTTGCAAACCAGGCACATGTTGTAGACCGTTCTGATGAAGTATTTATTTTTAGGTATTGCTATGTCGGCACTGCTGAAGAGCGCCATCTGATCCAGGAACCAGTATCTGCTTCTGACAGCTTTACAGCTCGTCAAGGAGAAAGAGGAGGGAGCAGAGAACTTTATTTTCCTATATCTCTCAAGCCATAACAGTTTGAGAGATATGAATAAGTGTAAGTACTCTCTTTTAATGTTATCGACCCTATAGTTAATACTTTTTTTTCCTGACATTACTATCCCTTTAAATGAAGTTTAATACATGAATTTCTAGAGGGGCTTTAAACAGAATGTGGGTGTTTTTGCATGGTAGAATTCCCTCCAAATATAAAAAAATTAAAACTTCCATGAAAACAGATTATTCTTCTTTAACATTTTAAGGATGAGATAGGTGTGCAATGCATTGCACACCATTCTGATCCTTAAAGGGTAAACACAGCAATATGTTGTGGTGTTGGGAATGTTTGGAGTTACAATTACTGCAGAGAACCAAGCATCTGCCTTGCATACAATCCCTGCCTAACTCCTGGACCCATTAATCATACCCTTCCTGACTGGTAATGTGAGTTGTGAGGTAACATGACAGCTATATCACACTGAAAACAGATACTTTCACTGTTATACAGAAAATGTATCAATACCTGGACTTTGCTCTGAAACAGTGAAACATTGCATCATTGTCATGCTTAGTGACAAAAATGTATCACTCTTCCTTTGTACAGAAAACCAGGGCCTAGATTGTTGCTGTGTCAATATGATCTTTTCATAGTGTTTGAAAAACTGCAACATTTCAATCTACACACACATCAATATATTCACAAAAATATGCAAGAAGAGGGGAGGAAGGTCTCTATTAGCATACAGGATTGTCAAAGTGCTGTCGATTTGAAAGGGCCTTCCTCCCTTCACACATCTCCAACACTAAGACAATTCTGAAGGTGAACAGCATTCTGTCTCTGCTTCCCTACTTGGCCAGTAGGGGAATAAAGAGAAGGCTTTCAGCACCATGGACAGCATTGAGTGCCATAGGGATGTGCATTACTCACACCTGTGGCACACAAAGGGGTAAAATAAAAAAAATAGTACACCAAGCACTACACAGTTATCCCCTAACCTATGTATCATAGAGTATACATGTTGTGCACTCACAGGAGAATAAAACTGTGGGTCACAGAGCATGTATGGGGATTTGTGGCTACCACTTGCCCCCCAGCCTTGTTCCTTTGCCCAGTGGTAGCCATAAAACTCCAAATACATTGCTTGGCCTCCACACTTGTTCCCTTGACCACTGGTAACCACAGACCCCCATGTACACTATCTTACCCTCTCCAGCCTTATTCCCTTGTCCACTGATAGCCAAAAATCCTCATGGCCACTGTCTGGGCAAGATAAAAAGGCTGGGGTATCAGGCAGTGTATATGGGGATAATGCACATTGGTGTTGTTCCCTGCATTATAGAAATGTGACACAGAGTGCCTCCCTTTGATATACCCCCCCCTTTGATTTTTGACATATATTTCTTTAATTCGACATACTAACTCCATTCATAATACACTTCCCTTTATTCAACAGGAACTGCCATTTATTCAACAGAACCTGTCCTTTATTTGACAATTAACTCTTTGAGTATCAGAGAGAGTTAGCAACGCATTGCTTAGCAGTAGGATAGGTGATCTATGCAGGTGACATTTGCAAGGTTTTTTAATAAAGTGCATATAAGCCATGTGTAACATAGGTTATATGCTCTTTCTTCTCCTGATATCCCACCTATCACTGATCACCTATACAGAAGGATAGGTGATCCATGGGGCGACTTTTAAAATAAAGAGCATACAACCTACGTTTAACATAGGTTATATATGCTTTGTATTAATCTACAATGATTCAGACCTCGAGGGGGTCATCAGGACCCCTCCTGATATCCCCCCTTATCATGGATCAGCTATCCAAAAGGATAGATGATCCATGGGGCAACAAGGAAGGCATTTTTGTTGCCTTCCTTTCTTACTACTAGAGCAGCTGTATAAGCCAGCTCCAGTAGTAGTGCTTGAAGTGAACCCTGTCATGAGGTTTATTCATGAGAAATGCAGCACTGAGCTTTAATGTATGAATCAGTCACCCGGTCTTTGAAAGACTGGGTGATTGATTCAAGTGATAGGCAGGGCCGGATTTGCCATAAGGCAAAGTAGGCACCTGCCTACAGGCGCACACCACCGAGGGGCGCCTGCCATTGGGATTTTTTTTTTAATTCGTTAGCTAAGCCCTGTGCCTTCCTCCACCGCTCTACACAGACTGTGCAGCCTGCAGGGAGCCGCAGCTGCTCTATCGGGTGACTCAGTGAGCTTTTAAGTTACTATCAATGGCTCCGTACTTTTGTGTCACTGATGGTTCCTGCAATAGCATACATCCGCAGGCAGGTGGCCTCAGCGCGCCCAAGCAATGTGCTAACAACAAATATACAGTGGCACAGGGCAGCTTTACATGAGGATCGGAGGAGTGGAGCAGAGAATCTGGGCACCTCTCTAGTCCAGCCTGTGTTGGCTGGTAAGTGTATTATTTTTTAATGTAACCCTTTGAGTGCCAGATGGGTAGGCAACACATTCCAAAGCAATGCATTGTGTACCCTTCTGGCAGTCAAATGGTTAATAAATTTGACCTGAGTATTAAAGGTTAATCAAAAAAGATCTCTGGGTGACCCTATTGTGAATGTTCCCAGCTATGCATATATATATATATATATATATAAGCCATTATGTCCATATATGACTAGGAGAGTGCTCTCTTGTACTGAAATGGTGTTTAAACCCTTTATTTTACAAGGTTCCTTTCACATGTGTATCTCTTCGCTAGTAAACATACAGTTTTCAGTTTACAGATCTGATTAGGATCACACATTAGCCTCTTGATTATTTATTTCTGGGATATATGTATATATAACAGTCAAAACTTTTTGTACTTTTATTGGGGGGGGGGGCGCTTCAGATTTCTCTGCCTACAGGCTCCTGAGATATAAATCCAGCCCTGGTGATAGGGTTCACTTCAAGCGCTACTACTGTAGCCGGCTTATACAGCTGCTCTAGTGGTAAGAAAGAAAGTCAGAAAATGCCTTCCTTGTTGTCCCATGGATCACCTATCCTTCTGGATAGGTTATACATGATAGGGGGATATCAGGAGGGGTCCTGAATCATTGTAGCAAATCATTTTAGCAAAATTCCCCTCTTGTTTAATTTATACATAAACACAAAGACACATATGGGTAAAAATGGCCACAGCCTTTTATTTCCAATTAATAAATAAATAAAGAGGATCTTGGCAGTACTACAGATACTGTAGAATAATTCCATAACCAGCATTCATTGAGAGTACTCTACTATGCTGTGCTGTCCTCCTTCGAATATTACAACTGCTGCTGCCACCAGGTGAGGGCAGCACTGATAAGAGGAGATCAAAACATACAGTAATCTAGCACAGGCAGTAGTAGCGTCACTCCCGTTCATTCCATCTTTTATAAGTGGGGGATACCCTCCTTTCTCACCCCGTCAAACTGATCTTACATGCATATCTCTGGCAAGGTCCTCCCGCTACTGTGACAATAAACAGAAATCCATAAAGTTACGAGACAAATTATGCCTCTAGACTCGCCAAAAGCCATTGTTCAGCACTCAGGAGAGGAAAAAAAACCCTGTGGAGGAAACCTCTTGGGAACCATGGGTGAAAGGACTTCCCTCCCCTCTGGCCATTAAGAATGCAGAGAATAAAACAGACTATGCTCTGTCCTTTATACACATAATTAATTTAATAGAATGAATCATATATGTCCCCGCGCGCGCACACACACACATATATATATATATATATATATATATATATATATACAGTAGAGTGGAGATTTTAGCCGTATTAGTCCAGTGATGCAGATGTAAAATAACAAACAAAATTAAACAAAATTAATATCTTGTAATACTTTTTTTATTGGACTAACAGAATTTTGGATTGACAAGCTTTTGGGAGAACTTCAGAAAGGGAGGTTCTCCTTAAAGCTTGTCAATCCAAAATTCTGTTAGTTCAATAAAAAGGTATTACAAGATATTGATTTTGTTTGTTATTTTATATATGCACACATTCACATAAATATGTATACACACAAAATCACAATAAACAATAGAAAGGGAAGATGTGGACATCTCAACTGTGCTAGTGAAAGAGGAGAAGAATACATAAAAGGTTTTGAGAGTGGTTAAACCCACCCGCCCCACAGAAATCAAAACCTACTCCCCCTACCTATACATTTCCCCCATAACAGCAACACCCACCAATGCACCTCTTCAAATTATACTAGGATGAAATGCAATATAGCATAAGGGCCCCACAAGCCAGGAACAAGGCACCCATTGCCTATTCATAAGTGGCTGCATTCCAGTGGGAATTACATTATATAAAGGAAGTAACATTGAATGCAGTTAGCATGTTACATATCAAAGTTTGCTTATGTCCCTTCTTCCTATCCTATATGTGAACATAATAATTAGGGCGGGAGGGTGAGTGTTACCACATGTTCAGACCCAGGAAGATTGAAGCATCTTCACTTCCTCTAAATCATTTCCTGCAATAGCTCCACCCCACACAGCCAGTATGCTTCTTACTTAACCCTTTGCCTCCCAAATCCATGTTTAGTTGTTTTTTCATTTATAGCCCACTAAGCTTAATCCATAAGACCTGGTTACAGGATATTCGGGTCTGCTGTCATGTGCTCTTACGCTTTTGGCTCCTGGGCTTCCATACTCACTCTCCCCATACCGTTGTGGAAAGAAGTTGGTGGAAAGGTGTCTTCCAGTGGGAACTCTTACTGGAGGTGAAACGATCCATTTTTCACAGATTTATTTCCACTGCAGAATATTTTACATATCCCTAATCATAGTAACTGCAAAGGATAGAGACAGTACTCAGATAAGGGCATGTCCATGTCATTAACATCATCAGGGTTACTTACAGTGATTACAGGCCTCACTACCCTGGACTTCTGTGGACAAGAGAAAAATTTCCCATGATTTGTGGAGTAAGGAGATGAAATCACCTAGTTGTGTAGATCATCCTGATCTGCACTGCAAAACAGGTCAGTTGTAATCTATGGGAATTCAGTTCCCATAGCTCAGTGGATACTGCCAGTAGTTTAGAAGGGTAATTTACTGCCTCTTAAAGGGATAGTAATACTTAAAATTAAAAAAAAAAATGTTGTAGGGTTTATCCCCCTGAGTAAAACAAGGGTACTTCCACTGCTGAAAGGTTTCTTTTCAAAAGTTATTACAGCTCAAAGTTGAATTTTTTAGGTGCAATATAACAGTGGCCTGAAATTTTACAGTGACTCTGTTGCTACACCATCCTATTGACAGCTCTGGTCCTGGGACCATAAATCTCCATAGGATGTACAATTTCAGGCCACTGTGATATTGCACCTAAAAATTCAACTTTTGAACAAAACACCTTTCAGCAGTGGAAGTACCCTTGTTTTACTCAGGGGGATAAACCCTACAACAATTTTTTTTTTTTTACATTTTAAGTATTACTATCCCTTTAAGAAGTTCAATTTAAGATAATGGGTATTTGGGAATTTTTATTTGTTCCTTATGTTGCAGTGGTGTGTTCCAGAATTGCTCAGGTTCCTCTTAGTTCATCAGCCTTTGTTGCAATTACTTTTCATACTTATGGATTCATCTTAGTTAACACACATATGGGCAACCTGAGGTCCTCCAGCAATTCCCCTCATCCCCAGTCAGCTCTTGTGGGAATCAACAGCTGGATGGCCTGAAGTAGTCCAACCCTGATCTGTAGTATCTCAGTCAGTATAGTTATAATATTAACAATAATTATTTAATTTCCTTTCTTTCACCAGAATACATTCTCTCCGTGCCCACAGACAGAGGATTCCTGTCAACTACGTAGAAAGCTGGCAAAATCAGTCCTGCAGCTGTGAGGACCAGTGCTGCATTGACGAATTGGCCACATACTTACTAATTACCATGATCATTTTAATTGCTCTGTGGGGGGCATGGGCAAGAAAAGATGCTTTGGTGTAATTGTTCCTTGGACTTGAAATACAGGACTGCCAAAGACAATTTGCTAGGTCGCTCCAAGATTTCAGCCTCTAGTGTAAATGATGGATGGAGTACAAGCGTGTGCCAGATAGACTGAGATGTTTGTGTGTTATCTGGCATTGCTTGTTGGCGAAAATTCCACTTTCTAAACTTCAAAGTTCTATCCGAAGATTATTTGTGATGCAGAACACATGCTCAAATGAGTCCTGCTGCTTTATAAAAAAAAGTCTTTAAGGAGAATGAGATTCAGCAGTAAAATGTCTATTTTTGTGTGCTATGAATGCTTCAAGCATGTTTACTATATTATTTGCCTCAGACATTGTCCCCATTACTTTCACTAAAGGGTGGGCAGTAAGACAGCAGATGGGTACTTTGTGGTATGCATCTTGATGGAGCAGAGGAAGTTGGCCTACAATTCTTTTTTCCTGTGCATGCTGTAGGATTGCTGGTCGGCCTTGTTTGCATTTACAGTTTAAGGACCAGAGGAGTGCACAAACCATTACAAAGCTACACATTGCACACCTCTCTGATCCTTAAACAGTTAAAGTGGAATGTTAGCAGAGTTATGTGTGCACTGATATGCACTAAAGAGTTAGTACTCAAGCATATGATTTTTAAGCTTGTGTATAAACATATGCTATGAGATGGACTAGGGTATTTGTACATTTCCCCCCACAGATGCTGATGTGCAAGGAAGAACTGGAGCAATTCCAGGGCACACCAACTGCATCACAGGAGACAAATATTGCTTATTTCCTAATATTAAAACCCCATTTACATCAAACAGGGCAGAAAATTCTAATGGCACCTGGGAATAAATTCTGTGTGGAACTGTTTTTCAGAATTAATATTTAATTACTACTGGATATTATGTCCATCGAGGCAGACACAATTTTAGTTACAGGACACTTGGGGCTCGATTCTATTACCAGAGCTAAAACCGGCATTACAAGAAAAACAAGTAGCGTGAATTTTGCAAATATGTGTAACGTCAGTATTCTATTGCAGAACCACAGTAAAACAAAACTGGCGTTGACAGCACAAAATTGGCGCTGTAAGCTTTTATTTGACTACCGCCTACAAAAAAATGCGCAAAATGTCAAAGTCCAAGGAAACAGGCGTACCTTTGATGACAGAAAGTGCAAGTTTAATGTTAGATGTGTTCCCCACATAACAAAATCCGACACAGAGTGCCCCCCTTTGACGTATTAACCCCCCCTTTTAAAAGTCAACTACAGTGATTTTCTTTCACCACATTAATTTGACAAATATTGTACTCAACACTTTAACCCCCCTCCCCCTTTAAAATTCGACTTACAGGGCTCCCATAACTTTGTTTCACCATTTATATCCGACATTTTTCTTCTCCTTTTTTTTCGACATGCCCTCATATTTTGTATTGCAAGATTAACCCTATGAGTACCAGAGAGGTAGCAACACATTGCAATGTGTTTGCTACCCCTCTGGCACTCAAAGGGTTAAAAGAATTAGTGGAAACAGTGCTCCTCAATATTAAAGGGATAGTAATTTTGACGTAAGGATCAGAGTGTGTAAAGTTTGAGCCCAGGGCTGACATCAATGCTATCCTTGGTTGCTGCTGCCAAGCCCTGCAACGTGCCTGCGTGGTCACCGTTCCACTTCTGTGACCATCTCATCTCCATACCATGAGCAAGTGCACCTCATCACACAAACAGCCAATGAGAGCACTCCTCTCTCATTGGCTGCACTTTCACTTTAACCCTTTGAGTGCCGAAGGGGTACGCAATGGATTGCTTTGCAGTGCGACACGTTAATGCATGAAATGGTGAATGCGCCATTCGAAGCGGCACGAAATGTAGAATTTGCAACACTTTATGATGCAAAACTTTAAATGCGACACTTCAAATGACGTGGCAAAACACATGCGACATTTTATGAGGCAAAACTTTACATGCAACAATTCAATAGTAAACCGCTCCTCTTTAGAGGCCTACCATGCCTGAGTTTTAGGATACTATCTTCCTTGTATGTCGCACAGACATAATTAACCCTTTGAGTGCTAAAGGGGTATGCAACTCATTGTATACCTCTCTGGCATTAATATGCTTGTTTGACCTAGTGTTTTAACTTTTTGTATATTTGTTTTGTCTTGTCCTTCTAACCAATGTTCCATCAATAAATATTTTTATAATTGTTTTCTACATATTGTTTTCATTCATGTGGCATTCATTTTTCTTTCTATTGGGTTAGTACTGGGATTTATTCCTTTAGTCCTGTGACTTAATCCTGCATTAGACTGACTGAGCTGTTTTTTCTTATTTTGGTTTAGATGGTTTGAGTCACAGTCAGTGCAGGATTTACTTCAGGTGCCTTTAACACTGCCCATGACTACACACCACGCTCTTTGCATGACCCTACCCACAGACTAGCCCAAATAGCATTATCTTTCATCATAAAATTTACAAATATTCTCTATATAATATAATATTTATTTATAAATGAAACTGTAATCATATTGAACTACTGGAGAGGTCACAAGACTATTCACAAACCAATCTGAAGCATCAGAGGAATAATCTCCCACCCACCCTATTTGTGATCACTCTCCACATCTGGAAAGGATACTGGTAAGTGAAGTGATGTGTCAGATGCAAAGCAATGTATTAAAAGTGGCTTTGCCAAAACCACTCTCATAAGGTGTGTCTGCCACTGATCCAGGAGCTGATGTAAAACAGGCTATCTTACATAAAGATAATCTATCTATCTATCTATCTATATACAGTACATTGCAAAAGTCTTAGGAAGGTGTGAAAAATGCTGTAAAGTAAGAATGCTTTCAAAAATAAACATGTTAGTAGTTTATTTTTTATCAATTAACACAATGCATAGTGAGTGAACAGAAGAAAAATCTAAATCAAATCAATATTTGGTGTGACCACCCTTACCCTTCAAAACAGTATCAATTTTTCTCGTTACACTTGCACAAAGTCAGGGATTTTGTAGGCATATAGTCAGGTGTATGATTAATCAGTTATACCAAACAGGTGCTAACGATAATCAATTTAATACGTAGGTTAAAACACAATTATTAACAGAAACAGCTGTACAGGAGGAATAAAATTGGGTGAGGAACAGCCAAACTCAGCTAACGAGGTGAGGTTGCTGAAGACAGTTTAATATCAAAAGTCACACACGATGGCAAGACTGAGCACAGCAACAAGACACAAGGTAGTTATACTGCAGTAGCAAGGTCTCTTCCAGGCAGAAATTTCAAGGCAGCCAGGGGTTCCCAGATGTGCTGTCCAAGCTCTTTTGAAGAAGCACAAAGAAACAGGCAAAGTTGAGGACCGTAGACGCAGTGGTCGGCCAAGGAAACTTAGTGTAGCAGATGAAAGACACATCATGCTTACTTCCCTTCACAATTTGAAGATGTGCAGCAGTGCCATCAGCTCAAAATTGGCAGAAAACAGTGGGATTCTTGTACACCCATCTACTGTCTGGAGAAGTCTGGTCAGAAGTTGTCTTCATGGAAGATTTGTGGCCAAAAAGCCATACCTCCGACATAGAAACAAGGCCAAGCGACTCAACTGTGCATGAAAACACAGGAACGGGAGTGCAGAAAAATGGCAGCAGGTGCTCTGGACTGATGAATCAAAATTTTAAATATTTGGCTGTAGCAGAAGACAGCTTGTTCGCTGAAGGGCTGGAGAAAGGTACAAAAATGAGCGTCTGCAGGCAACAGTGAAGCATGGTGGAGGATCTTTGCAAGTTTGGGGCTGCATTTCTGCAAATGGAGCCGCAGATTAGTTCAGAATTAATGGCCTCCTCAGAAGTACAGGCTGATACCTATCTGCATCCAGGTCTGACTCCGTCTCAGCATAGTTGATTGGAGCCCTGGGAGTGGTCTGAGTGGCTGGACCGGCTTTAACGGATGATGGATCATGGTTCATTCTTGAAATGTTGCCATTTATTTGGCGACCATCAAAATATTGAGTTAAAAATGTCACCTGAATCAAATGGGTGACATCAGAATGTCTCCCGAATCAAAAGAAGCAACATTCTGATGTTGGACGCTTAAAGGTCACCAAATGGAGGACATCGTTTCAATAATAAACTACAGCCCCTGCAATGCTCTTACAGACTTTATATCATGAACGGTGTAACAATAATAAAGGGGCACTGTGTAATATCAATATATGTCTCCATCTGTGTCTTAACCCTTCAAGTGCCAGAGAAGTCCGCAACACGTTGTAAAGCAAAGCATGGCATTCCAAAGCAATGCGTTGCGGAACCCTCTGGCACTCAAAGGGTAAATGTAAAGTTGTACCTCTTTAGCAATAAAAATAAATTCTCAGATATCTTTACTCATTGTGTTCAATTAAAAAAGATGTTTATGTAGCGGTGCATTAAGTAGATTAATCCAACAAAGGGATAACTAGTGAACTGTTTAAAAAGAGACCTACAGGGGGTGTGTATCTACATTTGGGCCCAGGAAGAAGGAGAAAGAGTGTCTCCGAAACACGTTGGCAGTATCTATAGTTCATCTATGAGAGAATGCTGACCAAGGCCACACAAATAGAAGGAAGGGAAAAAGACCAAAGAGACTGGCGGGATTCAGACATAGTGGCTGTGGAACATCAAGGGAATAAGGAGTGAAAACACCATGGAGGGTGAGCATTACATATTATTATATAACCCACAAATAATACAGTCTCCCAATACAAATACCCCTAAAGAATCCAGGCATATTCAGCTGGCACCTCTGAAGTTAATGCAGGTTAGTGCATTATTGCGTTAAGTGGCAGTGGTATGGAACTTTGATGCTGAAGAGGTTATACCACTTTGGATTACAAATTAGTTACTTTATTGCCTATGAAATTATGTATAAAACTGTGAATATTTGTTTTCAATATTGATACGATTTGGAATATGGATACAATTGTTTTTTCACTGAAATAGTTGTTGTTTTTTACCACTGAAGGGAACATCAGGATCAAGCAAAGCAATGCGTTGCAGACCCCTCTGGCACTCAGATGGTTAATGTAAAATTGTACCTCTTTAGGAACAAAAATAAAGTGTCAGATATCATTACCTGGCAACTATTACCTCTCAGAAGGCCACATCAAACTGTAGAAAATCTGCTAAGGCACGTATGGACACTTAAACGTTATGGGATACGGGCGACATTCTGATGCGACCTTCTGAGAGGGTATTAGGTAGTGGTTGCCAGGTAATGATATCTGACAACTTATTTTTGTTTCTAAAGAGGTACAATTTTACATTAACCCTCTGAGTGCCAGAGGGGTCCGCAATGCATTTATTTGCTTTGAAATGTGTTGCGGACCTCTCTGGCACTCAAAGGGTTAAGGCACAGATCGAGACATATATTGATATTACACAGTGAGTAATGATATCTGGCAGTTTATTTTCATTGCTAAAGAGGTATAACTTTACAGTTACTCTTTGAGTGCCAGAGGGGTCCGCAACACATTTCTTTGCTTTGCAATGCGTTGCAGACCTCTCTGGCACTCAAAGGGTTAAAGCACAGATGGCGACATATATTGATAGTACACAGTGCCCCTTTATTATTGTTACACCTTTCATAATATAAAGTCTGTAAGAGCATTGCAGGGGCTGTGATTTATTATTGAAATGTCACCCTCTATTTGGCGACCTTTAAGTGTGTGACACCAGAACGTTGCTCTTTTGATTCGTGCAACATTTTAACATAGGATTTTAATGGTCGCCAAATAGATGGTGACATTTCAATAAGATTCCATGGATCACTGGCCTCCATGGGAGGAGGCTGAGACGGAGCCAGACCTGGGCACAGATAGGGGGTAACTATCACACTTGACCTAAGCGCCCAGTGTAAGCATCCAGAGAATGCCTAGAGGGGAGGTAACTTCAATAGGAGTAGCAAGCTGCTGCTTTGATCAATACAAGAAATACAGTTGGCAGAATGCAATACAAAATACTCCCTGAGTAGGCCCCAGTGAGCCAGAAGCTAGAGTGCAAGGAGTTGGGAGCAGTGCTGGCTGTCGGCGGCTGTACCTAGGAGGCCTTACTGCTGCCAGAGCCGGGTGGGGTAGAAGGTTGCAAAGCCTGATGGTCGGACAAACACCTAGGAGACAGGCAAATACTCACCAGGTCAGGAATCAGTAATAAAAACTTACCAGCAGTATGGTTGCTTCGGTCAAATACAAGGTGAGCAGCAACAGGGGTTGTAAGGACTGTACGACTGGGACTCGTACAGATTATCGTACTACTAGGAGTCAGAAGTATAGGAGGCGACAGAAAACACTCAACGGGTAGTCGACAACGTCGGACTCGACACTGGGCACTAACGTACAACAAGGAATAATCGACTAATTTGTTTTAGCAACAAGAGGGCAACCTCGTAACCTAAAATGAGACAAGAGGGATAGTCGGACAAGCCAATCAAATCAGCAGACAAGAGAGGAGTCGAAAACAGGCCGTGGTCAGATCAGTACAGGAATGGAAGCCAAATCAGGAGACAGGAGCAACATTGAGGAAAGCCGGGTCAATAACAGGGAACGCTGGAACTCAATGACAAAACTCTGGACTCAGAACGCTTTGATCGTGCACTGACACAAGAGTGTCGGTGCTTGATATAGGCCCAAGAAAAGGGTGTAACATCAAGGCGGAGGCAAGAGAGACCAGAAGAGAGAAACATAAATCCCGGAAAAAACAGGAAAACACAGAAAAAAACAGAGAAACATGGCAGTAACTGGCTTGAGAACACTGGATGAACATTGTAGGCAGCAGGAAGTCAGAGATGAAAAGCCACAGGGAGGTATGGGAGCAACTATGATCCGCTTATAGTTTGTAGGTATCTTGGGCATTGCGCATTGGATATATAAATGTCACCCTCTATTTGGCAACTCTTATGCTTGCAGCATCAGAATGTTACCCTTTTGATTCGGGCAACATTCTGATGTCACCTTTTTGATTCTGGCAACATTATGATCTCTCCCTTCTGATGGCCGCTAAATGGAGAGCGACATTTCAATAGTAAACTGTTCCATACACTTAATACTGAAAGCACCAATAAGCACTCTACAATCCACTACACTACAGAAAATGTAAATTTTGCAATGAAGAGTTGGATTGAGTGCTACTATTGCTTACCAGGTTGTGATTGTTACCTCTGGGAACCACTCCATGTGGTTCTCAGAGGTAAGCTACACTCTGGGAGTCCACTGACAGCCCAGTCCCAGCTTCCCCAGAGTGCGCAAAAGCACCCTTGGTCCTTTTACATTATGTATATACTCAATTCAAATGGAGAAAACAAATTCACACTAAAATGTGTCATATCTCCAACATTAACCCATGACTGACAGGACACTACCACACATCAGGAAACTCTGAGTTATATAATGTACATCTTCTTGGCTTTAATTGTATTGAATTATTCCAAGGGCTGCCACACACTCTCAGTTACCACTTAGAGATTAACTCCACAAAAATACAAGAAAATGAGCTGACCCATTCTTTATTCACCCATTTTGTCTTGTTGATATTATTGTGTATAATAGGACAGTGGTGGAGGTAGTGGTGGTAGGGGGATGGAAGTACAGAGCTTATAGGCATGCTTTCAAAAACAATATGTGAATATTTCCCATTCAATATGGGGGAACTTCCATTGTCTCTGGAACCCTGGAATGTAATTATTATATCATAATATGGAGACCAGTACTACAACATATTATAGTACAGTAGTAATCTATTGTTGGACCTCCTGATGTTTGGGACTACATGGTTGGGGATTAAGGGAGTTGTAGAAGCCAACAGCTGGAGGTCCAGCACTTGATATCCTCTGTCCTAGAATGTAAAATGTTAGTAGGAAAAAAGTCAATACAATTGAAAACTAACAAAAGAAAAAGCCAGACAAAGAGACTCCAGTCTAAGTACATCAGCTCACAATATTGCAACATCTCTAATTTTGCAGAAAGGTCAGTAATCTTTTTTCATGGGTTTCCAGAAGAAGAAATTAATTACAAAATCACTCAGTGATCATAAGTTGAAACATGGACAATTCATGAAAGTTAACTCTTGTACCACTCTTGGCTTCCTGAAAGGATGAGAATGCATTTCAAAAAGCATAAGACTTGATCAAGACTCCATGCAGGAAGCTGACAGTCAGTGCCCAAGAACTGTTGGGACGTTTGGTGTGCTCCTGATCCAGTAACCAGGAACAGGCTGGGCTATAATGCACAAAGACAAAGTGGGGCAATTCTGGTGCAAGCCAAATAAATCAGATGGAACAAATAAATATTTCCAACATTCCTCTTGACTTAAAGAGGGCTTCAATTCTCTTGAATGCTTGAATGACAGATCTTCAAGGCAAAGAGGAGTGCCATGCGAGTCTTCTGTTTATATGAATCAGCAGATATGTGGATAGTCCACTTTGGACTAGAAACAGCTGATCAGCTGTTTCATGTAAGGACAGAACAGACAAAGAAGTCATATATGTAACAGCTGCTTTGCCAGTTCTCTCAGTTTCTGAATGAACAGTATCATCCTTTCTGAGCCACTGGCTGTCAGATATTTAAGGATGGTGGTGCTCTTGTTTCTGAGTTCTGAATGCATCCCCTCTGCACTCCCACTTGCCCTTTCTAACACATTACCAGCATTACCCCTACCCTACATACTAAGAATTAAAGTGTCTCAGCCTCTCCTTCCATAGCTAATTCTTAGTGGATATAGTAAAGTTTGTTATATTCCATAGGGTGAAGTGTTCATCATACATCACTAAATGTACTTCACCACTGCATCTATTATTAGTGTATCCCCCCCCGTTCTTATTATATTAGCCTCAATAAATCAGAAGAATTTGCTAGTTATAGATGAATTTGGTCTTTAAGGACCAGTCCTTATCTGGTTAAAGAAGTGATTTTTTTAATGAAAATATATAATCTATGCCTTTTCCTCCCAAGTGCAACAATGCTATACCACCTGCTGGGGGATTTTTTCATTCAAAAATTATTACAGCTCAGATTCATTATTTTCCAATCACACTGCAGTTTTCTGTTCTGGTCAGTAGATGGTGTCGTTCCTGCCACATACTAATGATATCTGTAGTTAATGACTTAAATGGGTAGTAATGTTTCACAATAAAAGCAGCTCCAATTAATCTTCATAGTATTTGGGCCATGGAGAGTGTTATTTCAATACTGTCAGAGTTGTAATTCAAGATTAATTGAATGATTAAGTATCCCCTTCCGCCCCCTTTACTGATGTAACTCTACTCAGCTCAGAGCAGAAAGTTGGTGTCCAGATGGCTTACAGAGGGGGACAATGTTCAATTAGCATAAGGGAAAAATCTGAAAAATCTGTCAATGGGGGCATGGTTTTCATTGTTCTCACAGCAAGAAGATTGTCCCTCGCTGTGAGCTGTCTGGTCTCAAGACCAGATGTTGCATCTGAGGGGAGGCGGCTTACACTAGGTAAAAGGGGCGGGAGGGGGAAACTTTATCATTCAATTACTCTTGAACGACAACTCTGACAGTATTGAAATAACACTCTCTATGGTTCAAATTCAATGAAGATTAATTGGAACTGCTGTTTTTGTGAAACATTACTATCCCTTAAAGCTCTCCCATAGAGTGCTTTATTAAAAAAAATTAAGATTGGATACCATTTGTCGCTGTTGATAAGAATTTGAAAATAAAAAATGTTGTAATAACTTTTGAATGAAAATCTTCCCAGGAGTGGGATTACCTTTGATTTACTCAGTAGCAAATGCCCTATAGCATAGGTACAATACCACTTTTAGCAAATAATCTTTGCACTTATCATGCACCAATGAAAGCTGATCCACTGGTTTTTAGCCTCATTAATTAAAGGTTACGTTTTAGAGTGCCAGACAGAGTGACACTGATATAATACGGCCAGAGCACTGAACGGGCTTCTATTTTTGGCCAACAATACTCATAATTATAACTTTCTAGGCCAAATGTTTTTCATCTTTAATTGTTATTTCATAGTTTTGCTTTTTTACAAGCAATAAGCCTGCAGTGTGGAACATAATTTGGGGTACTAAATTTCACTATTTATATATAAACTACAAGAGGCAGGTTAACAGAAAATACACTTTTAAACAAGTCATTTATTTACAGTTGCATCTGCTTCATATTCCCAACATAATCTGCTCTTTACCTTTCTTAGAGCCAGTTGAAATGGACAAGATCAGCACGGAGATGATATCTTTTCCTTGGGCAGTTCATATGGGAGGCTACCACCCTGTAGGAGCACAGACCAAAGCATCAGGCTGCTACTTGGTGGTGTCCAGCAGGAAACATCTACATGTTGGCCTGAGGAGCCACATGCAGATTATTTACGAAAGCTATATTGGAAGCTAAGATACTCATCACAACCTCCAATAACTGACTGACCCATGCCAACATCAACCATTGATATGCATGGCTGATGCCAACATTGATTGGCCATCAGTCACCCCTGTTAGCTCACTGCTTCAACTTCATGGGCTATTGTGGAGATAGTGTGCATACTCCAAGTAATACATTGGCTGCAAAATGTTTCCAGCAAAACATAAGGAACATTATTAGCAGGGACAGAACAGATAGCACTCAAATTAACATCACAGTCTCCATCCATACTTCTCATCGCTTGTACAGTCCCCTTCCCCCGTAGAACAGACATGAAAAAAATGCAGCCCTCCATGGAAATATATATATATTTTTTTGTCCTACGGCCCATCCATCCTCAGCCTATGCTATCCAGTTTTCCTGGCTTCTGCCTGGTTTTCACAGTTCCTGTGCGAAAAATCTACAGGCTGCTGGAATGAGCCACAGGCAGAGTATAAGGAGGAGAATGGGCACAGTAAGAGAAAGAGCTGCAGGCAAAAGAGAGGAGGAATGGAAGGTGAAGAGGTGCATGTCAGTGCAGGGCAGGGCAGATCATTTTGGTTTTTTATTCTCATGCTGTAGAACACGTACCACAGCAGATCAATCTGTGCACTTTATTCACTAAATGATGTGGGTATTGCGGCACAATGTGTTATAATTCTGGCACAAACCAATTTCACCACACAGTACAAATAAATAATTACTATTGATTTACATCTGGCTTTTAACCCCTTCACTGCTAGGGAGGTCCCCAGAATTGCACCAAATTTGGTTAGTACATCGGCTTTCATCCTCCCCTAAACAAACTGGGCCTTATTCATGAAGCTAAAGGTGAGCAATTCTGGAGCAAACCAACTACCCCACAGGCGGAGAATGAAAAATTCTGCAAATTCCCATTGATTTAAAGGGATAGTAATACTTTATTATTACTATCCCCCATATTGTAGGTATTTGTAAAATAATTTAAAAGCCCCCCCCCTTTGAGAGATAACCGAAGGCAAAGTTCCCCCCTCCCTCCCCTTCCCTGAAGTCAGTGTTGTGCTGACTGCAGGGAAAGTCTGTCGTACGACAGGCTTGAGGCTCTGCAGCTGAGCCGAGATCCCGTTAGTGACAAAGAATTATTTCACTGAAATGGTCTTCTACATGTGCTTGGATTGTAAGCACACTAGAAGACCGTTTCAGTGAAATAATTATTTTTCACTAACGCGATTGCGGCTCTGCTGCAGAGCCTCAAGCCTGTCGTACAACAGACTTCCCCTGCAGTCAGTACAACACTGACTTCAGGGAAGGGGGAGGGAGGGGGGAACTTTGCCTTCGGTTATCTCTCAAACCATAAAGGTTTGAGAAATGAACCTGGGGGCTATTAAATTATTTTGCAAATATCTACAATATGAGGGATAGTAATAATAAAGTATTACTATCCCTTTAAATGGGGCTTTTAACTCACACTCACACACACTCACACAGAGACAGACCCTAGCAGCCAATGTTGCAGCCCTTCTTTGAAGGAAATGTATTTGGGTTTGACATGCCTGCCCTAGGAGCTTTGGTGCCATGCTGCTCTAGTCAGTCCACAGAGCCTCTCCACGGGACACATGTCCTCTGTCTCACCTGTGCAGGTTAAATTGCAGCTTACGTTCAAAGAAAATTGGTTTAGTCTAACTGGTACCTCCACCTCCAAGGAAACAGAGAATGGCAGTCTTCTCAGAATTTAGATCTGTTTGTCAACTGCAAAAGGGACACTAAATTTTTTAGAAATTAAGAGGACTATAAAAATGAGGAAATTTACACATCATATTGTTAACCCTTTGAGTGCCAGAAGGGTACGCAACTCATTGCTTCGCAATGCATTGCTTACCCTTCTGGCACTCAAAGGATTAATGTGTGTTTTTCAGTATGATTAAGGTTAATGTGTTGAAGTGTTATGTTCAGTATACTTTAATGGTTATAACAATTAATGTTAGAGTAATTCATATTTTTATTCAAATGTATTTAGATTAATACAAATGCAAATGAAATGTGCCAGAATTATATTATTTAATGATAAGATAGTATGAATAATTTGTTTTAGACAAAAGTGTTTTCATTTACAATATTGCATATCTCCCAAGTGTCCCTCTTTAGGAGGGACAGTCCCTCTTTGAGACCTAAATCCCTCTGTCCCTCTTTTCTACCCTTTTGTCCCTCTTTTTAGGACATCAGAATGAGTGGTGTGTATTGCATTGCTCCACAGCAATAAAACATACATAAATGTGTTGTTAATTGTCAGTATATGCATTTATACATTAACCTTTTGAGTGCCAGAGGGGTAAGCAACGCATTGCAAAGCAATGTGTTGCGTACCCCTCTGGCACTCAAAGGGTTAATAGGGGCTATTAAAATACTTTAGTCTTGCTCTAAATCATTTATCAGTTACACAAAGAGGTCAAGAAATAACTTAAAAATTCTTGGAAATGCCCCGCCTACCAGCCACGCCCCCAGAAACACCACCTAAAACAGAAATGTCCCTCTTTCGCCATTTGAAATGTTGGGAGGTATGATATTGTGCATCTTAAATTGGAACTTTCACCTTAATTCAAGTCTGCATATTTGAAAACTGCATTGATAACTGCCTATATGTCATGTTAACCAAATTCCAGCAGATGTACAGTTTAGGAGATATTCACACTTATTTATGGGCAAAGTGAAACTAAACACTTCCTGGTACTATACAGAGCATAATTAGCATATGACACGTCATTGAAACCTTTATCACCACATGACACGTCAATGAAAAAGCTTCAATAGCATATGAAATGTAACTGATTATCGTAATTAGCATATGAAAATGACACTGATACAGCACAGGTACAGCAATTAGAATATATTAGCATATGAAAGAAGTATGAATATATCCTAAACTGTACATTTGCTGGTCTTTTGGTTAACATGACATATAGGCAGATTTTAATGCAGTTTTCAAATATGCAAACTTGAATTAAGGTGAAAGTTACACTTTAAAGGGATAGTAATACTTCGTTTTAACTTTATTTTATTTTGTAGGCATTAAAAAAACATGAAGAATGATATAAGTCTTATCTCTCAAACCTTTATGGTTTAAGAGATATTCACAAACAAAGTATCCCCCCCCCCCGTTCAACCAGATCAGAAGGGAGGTGCCCAGGTAGACTGCAGAGAGGGACAATCTTCAATTAAGATAAGGGAAAAAGCTGAAAAACTTGTCAAGGGGGTAAGGGCTTTCATTGTTTTCATACAAAGAAAATTGTCCCCTTCTGTTATCTGTCTGGTCATACAACCAGATTCACATCTGAGAAGAGATGGCTTACACTAGGTAAAAGGGGCGGGGAGGGGAACTTTGTTTGTGAATATCTCATAAACCATAAAGGTTTGAGAGATAAGACTTATATCATTCTTCATGTTTTTTTAATGCCTACAAAATAAAATAAAGTTAAAACGAAGTGTTACTATCCCTTTAAATAAAAGGATACAGAATCTGTTCATGAGAGCTTGGTACACTTGTGGGCAATCTGAGGCCCCAGCTATTGTGGATTACAATTTCCATCATTCCCCAGACATCAATTTGCTGGCTGGGGGAGATGGGAATTGTAGTTCTCAACAACTGGAAGGTCTCAGGTGGCCCATTTTTGGTTTAGTCTGTGAATTTTGTTTGTAAAATTCTAACAGGAAAAATAATACAAACAATAAATAATATTGTGTTGATGGGAAATGTTGCAATTAAGTGATGAATTATTATAGAAATGTACAACTGAATAAGAAAGAGGTTTTATTAAGCTGATAACAGTTAAACTGTTGAGTAGATAATGTATTTCTGGGTCTTATGTATAAAAGCAAAGAAGAGCAATTCAGGAGTAAACCATCTGGACCAGTGGTGGTCAACACAAGGCCCTCCAGCTGACAAAAGGAACTGGATGGCCTCACTTTGCGCATCCCTGAGCCAAAAAATAGGGAACAACTAAAAAATACCTAAATTCTCACTGGTTTAAATGGGGCTTTTTACCTCTTGAATGCTAGAGAGTTCACCAGTTAGGACTGCCACTTGTCCTACAAGCTGGGGATTCCTCCAAACCTTAAGATGGCTCGAGTTTTGCATATTGAGTATAGCATTTTGCCTATAGTGTATTGTGTTTTGTGCATAGGGATGTGCATAAGGCGTATAGCGTTTGATATAGAACTATCCGTTTTCCCTGATGAAGGAGTCTGACTGGAAAGTTATACATTGCTTCATCATCCTGTATCCATTTGAGACATCTAAGAAGTACAAAGTCATGCCTTTTTAACAACGTTGTTGGAAGACGATTATCAGCTTTAATGTGAAAAACAGACTGGTTTTCTATGGCGGGAGTTCTAAACAAAGATATGGTGAATATCTGAACCATCCATCTTACACATAGGTACAGCACTTGACTTGTATGTGTTGTATGACATGTGCAGCGGACTGGTAGTACCCTTTACCTACTAGGCATTATAAGTAATTTGTGTTGTGTGAGCTAAATGTAGGGGTCTTGTAGTCCTTCTCCTTTGGTTTTGCACCCTGTGCCCTTGAGCTGTATGTGTTGTAATTTGGATGCAGTTGACTGGTAGTACACTTTACCTACCTAGCATTATAGATTATTCTGGTTGTGTGAGCAAATCACAATCTATCACTGCAGATGGCTCCTTTGTGACAGAGTACCTATTGGGTTTATCGGCTGCACAGCTTAACCATTTACAGTGAGTACAAACGTTCTAATACCCTTTATTATTTATATTATAACTGTTTTATATTATTTTAAATTTTGTTTTTTATTTTATTTTATTCTCTGATCATGGACGCATGGTACTAAGCATTCTGATTGTAACAAATTGCAGCATTGTTAAGTTTTGTGATTGATCTTTATTCTATATTATTTATTATAATATGGGTTGTCGGGATTTTATATTGTCTTACAATTACCACTAATAGTGCTGGATTGTTCAAATCTTCTTCATAACGTTTTGTGCATAGTGTTTTGCATATTGCGTATATTATTTTGCATATGGCTTTTGTTATATTGCATTTGGTGTATAGCATTTTGCACATGGCTTTGTTGTATAGCGTTTGTGTTTTGCTTATAGTGTTTTGTGTATTTCAAGAGAATTGTGTGTTTGTGGGTATGTGATTGTGTGTGTATTGCATATATTGTGTCTGTGTGTTATGTTTGTGTGTGTATTGTGTTGCGTGTATTGTATGTATTTTGTCTGTGTGTATTGTGTGTGTGTATTGTGTTGCATGTATTGTGTGCGTGTATTGTATTTTGTGTGTGTGTATTGTGTGTTTGTGTGTGTATTGT
Source organism: Rhinophrynus dorsalis (assembly GCA_037306005.1). NCBI lineage: Eukaryota > Metazoa > Chordata > Amphibia > Anura > Rhinophrynidae > Rhinophrynus > Rhinophrynus dorsalis. Next base: position 293,030,783 of record CM074721.1, read on the forward strand.
GTTGCATGTATTGTGTGCGTGTATTGTATGTATTTTGTGTGTGTGTGTATTGTGTGTTTGTGTGTGTATTGTGTTGCATGTATTGTGTGCCTGTATTGTATGTATTTTGTGTGTGTGTGTATTGTGTGTGTATTGTGTTGTATGTATTGTGTGTGTGTATTGTATGTATTGTGTGTGTATTGTGTGTGTGTGTGTATTGTATGTATTGTGTGTGTATTGTGTGTATGTGTGTGTGTGCATGTGTTCATTGTAGCCACTGCATCTCGTTGCAGAGATTTTCACAGGAGTAGCCAAGGGGGCTACATCCCTCTGGCCACTCCTATCAAAATCATGCCCCATGTTTACAGCAATGAGACAGGCAGCATAGAGGAGATTTGAATAACTCCTCCGTACTGTGGCCCCTGGGTATGCGTGCCAGGGCCACAGAATTTTGGACATATGATATCTTATTCTTTTATTAGTATAGATTGATCATTTCTCCTGTTGACTCAATTCCTTCCTTTCCACCCTCTGCAGAAACAAATGCTTAACACAAACTGGACAATCCCCCACCACACACACACACACACACACAAATGCTTGTTGTACTATCATGGAAATGCAACTTGAAGCCCAGAATTTTTTCCTCTTCCATCAATGCAGGAGTTAAAGGGATAGTAATACTTAAAATTTAAAAACACATATGTTGTAGGGTTTATTCCCCTGAGTAAAACAAGGGTACTCCCACTGCTGAAAGGTGTTTTATTCAAAAGTTATTAATTTTCAAAGTTAAATTTTTTAGGTGCAATATCACAGTGGCCTGAAATTGTATGGTGGTGCTGTTGCTACATGATCCTATGGACAGCTCTGGTCCCGGGACCATAAATCTCCATAGGATGGTGTAGCAACAGCGCCACTGTAAATTTTCAGGCCACTGTGATATTGCACCTAAAAAATTCAACTTTGAAAATTAATAGCTTTTGAATGAAACACCTTTCAGCAGTGGGAGTGCCATTGTTTTACTCAAGGGGATAAACCCTACAACATATTTTTTTTTTACATTTTAAGGATTACTATCCCTTTAATATGGTAACACTTTGGTGCTACTAAATCCTTCATTAGCGCTGAATTACAGAGATCTGCCAGACTGCTAGTTAATAGGGAATGTAACTAAACTTAACACCTACACTGCTGGTAATACAAAACCTGCTACCTGTTTAGGCCCATTAATTGGGAGATTCCTGTTCTTACCAAACATAACAGGAAATGATATGTTTACAGAATAGGAATATTTATTACATATAAATTGTTTTACAGGTCTCAAACAATGGTGTGTTGTCCTATTGTTCACATGAAATGGTACAACTCCCTACTATTGTCCAATGTAATAGAGCAGGTTTGGTTCCTTTTTCTGAGGAATTTTAAGTAAGCATTAGTCTTGTAAAATTGTCACATCCTATATAATAATTCGCTAAAACATGTGTAACGCCGCGTCATGCGCAGTAGACACTGCTGCCTGTGCTGCAGTCATGACTGCCCCGCGACCGGGTGGCAGTGGCACTGTGGCTTGTGTAACGGACTCTTCAACTAGTTGTACATACAGCGACACCAAGTATGCCATACTGTTTAGTTGGGCTTGAGAAAAAAGGTGGCAACCTTATCCCTAACACACTGAGAAGAATTGCATCAGAGACCTTTCTAGCAGTCATGGGGTTAAAAGTCCCATTCAAATCAATTAAAAATGTTATTTGTTCCCTGTTGTTGTGTTGATTTGCCTCAGAATTGCTCCACTTTTTTTATACATATAGTAATTCTGGGGTAAACCAACTGCATAGGGCCCAGTGGCATTAGTTCTTTGTATATGTACTCTAACACCTGTTGAGAAAGTTCATATGAATGAACTCATGTAAACATATTTTCAGAAAACGTGGCAGTTTTACGCACTGCCTGTTTTTCTTGTTAAAGCTCCTGTTTGTATTAAACATAACTGTACAAATTGTTGAACATGTTCAAAAAAGGATGTGAGTTAAGCATACCTGATTGACCACGTTATTTTAGTCTACCAAAATAGTGTCAAGCACTCAGCCAATATGTTTCATGAAATACTCCATGCGCTATTGTTTTGTCAGCGAACTTAAACAGATCTTTTATTTTCCATGGCGACTGTCCAGCAAGACAGTGGGGAATGGTTAGTCTCACATGCAGAATACACATGCTTAAAAAGGTACCTTTTCTTATGAAGTCAGCTTATGACTGCAGCTTATGTACGTGGCTAAACACAAGTAGATCTCAGCAGGGGCCATGCATTAAACCTTTGTGTGCTAGAGGGGTACACAACGCATTGCTTTGTAATGCGTTGTGTACCTCTGTGGCACTCAGCAGGTTAAAGTGGACACTGCATACCATTTTAGAATCCACAATTAGGGCAGTTTCACATGGGCAAAAATTATTGAAACGATAACAGCTCAAGAGAATCTCATGAATTTGGTATTGTTGAGGCTGTTGTATTATATACTGGAGTCACTCTGGGTTAGACCAACTGCACTACAGGGGGCAAATAAAAACTCCCAAAACTCTCACTGATTTAAATTGGGGTTTTAACTGCTTGAATGTATTGTTCCAAAATGCACCGTAAACCTCTCTAACATTCAAGGGGTTATAAGCTCCATTAATATCAGTGGGAGTTTGGGGAATTATTATTTATCCACTATGGTGCAGTTGGTTTATTCCAGAATTACTCCATTACCTTATAATACATCAGCCTCATTGTTTTGTAAGGATTTCAGTGGAATATATATCTCAGGTAGTCACATTTCCAGTGCTATTTACATTGAGAGTGAGGCATTATGGGGAAAAATCCATCAAACAAGAAACCATTTGCTATAGTATCACATGAAAAACTCACTAAAATTTCCTTTACTTTCTCTCAACAATGGCTAGTCATCAATGTGAACGTAATCTAATTGCACATTGTATCTATGTGTATGTGCCAGGCAGCAAATAACACCTTTTTCCAACACATACTTGTGGTTGAAAAAAAAAAAAAAAAAAAAAAAAAAGAAAAAGAAAAAGATTAACCCTATGAGTGCCAGTGGGGTATGCAATGCATTGTACAGTGTTGCATACCCCACTGGCACTCATAGGGTTAATCCCCAAAGCATTAACACATGTCCCGACAAATAAAAACTTACCAGTAATTCTGATGTCCAGTGGGCCGCAGCCATCTTCTTCTTCTTCTTCAATCCTCTGTCTTTTCTTCTTCCTCACTCCTTTCTTCTTTACTGTGATGTAAAACAAAAAAACATAATTTAGTTTTGTATTTGAAAAAAAATAAAAATAAAGCCTCCCAAAGATGTCACAGTTAACCCTTTGAGTGCAAGAGGGGTATCCCTCCAGTACTCAAAGGGTTAAAAATGTGTGGCATCTGTATTTCCTCTTTGTTGTTAAAATATAATATACAGTAATGTCCTTTTTTTATAAAAGATAAATGCAGGTCAATGCGCCCCTTGCCTCTGCTGCCGCTGTCTCCTGTGGCGGTGGCAGGCATTTGCATTGGCAAACCTCCCCCCCACACACACCTCTTGGGCCATTGCCCGTGTCAGACTGTCAGAATTTTGAACCTAGACTGGCTTTTATATGCCAGTCTCAGTTCAAAATAATTGGCAGCTTCCAATTGACTGGGATGTTTACTTACGCACCTTTCAGCCAATCAGCTTCTAGAGGGGTTTGTCACTGTTTGCTTTTTTACCTTTGATGTTCCCTCAGTGAGTTGTGGGAACAAAAACCAACAACAAGCTTACGTTTTGGCCACCAAACCTTGTTGTTCCATGTACCTCGCCAGCTATAGAATAGCTGAGGTACATATGTGGCTTTATCGCTCGGTCTTTTTTCTTACTATTACCCACAGTTTTAGCGGTGGTAATAGTATCGAGCCCAAAGATGGTTGCAGTGACGGTTTGGGCTAAATAACTACTCTGCTAGCCTCAATACATGTATTGTTGTTTTATTTGTGCCATGGGACTCATAATGATATTGGAGGGATTAAAGACAAAATAACACTTACCCTACAATGGCCTAATCATAGCACACTGAACCTAACCTCTTATGCAGCCTGGAGCCCTTTGATAGGATGGTGTTGTAGGCCAACTCTGCATTTCTCAATGGGATTCCAGGGAAAGAAGAGAAGTCCAATGCATTGCATTAAATGTTTTCTACCGCAGATACCATGACAGAAGTAATTCAAATTCATCTGAGACACTGAGAATGTTGCCCTTCTTTGTAGTTTGTTTGCTGTTAAATGCAAGAATAATCTGTTTTCTGCATTAATTCTGTTTTAAGCTAATTCTTCTCAAAGCACTGGCACTCAAAGGTTTTTAACAGCAATTAACTTGAGTATATCTCCATATTTAATATCTATCCCTATATAATGAACATTTTGATCATAAAGTGCACAGATGAAAAATATTCTTAAATGATGTTTATTGACTGCATAAAGCAGGGTTATGCAACCGAAGGCCCTTCAGCTGTTCTTAACTGCAACTCCTATCATGTCCAGCCAGCTGTTGTCTGGCTGGGGATGATGAGAATTGTAGTCCACAACAGCTGGTGTGATTCAGTTTGCCCAACCCTGGCATAAAGCAATCATTATGAAAAAATAGTGATATCCTACAGCTACATTTCATGACTGAGAATATGTTATTGAAATAATTTTGCATTTTATTTAATGTAAAATGCCTGGTTCTTGCACTTGGTGAAAAAGAACAAAACTGAGGTGTGTTCAGGTAACCACAAAACATACGTAAAGAAAAATTGTGGTCAGAACTTTCTGGCAAAGCAAAAATGTATAGGTTCAACCAAAACTCTTAATTTTAAAAAAGCAAACTTCAAATTGTTAAGGGCCTCAATGCAACACATAGACTGGGATATGTTATTTAAAGGCAAAAATACTGAGGAAAAATGGTCAGAATTCAAATTTAGGTTGCAGAAATGTACCCAACTGTATATACCAATGGGGAACAAGTGCAAAAGAAGTAAGTCACAGCCAATGTGGTTAACTGCACATGTAAAGAAGGAAATGGCAAGGAAAAAAAAAGCATTCAAATGAAGACTGGCCAAAGTTCAAGTGGCCTAAGAGCGATTGGAGCTCTAATTTAGAACATAAGGATTTGGAAGCAAAATCACTTTTAAGATTTTGACTGTGCTGTAATTTATTAAAGGGCAGGCTGGCTTCCATTTTGCATGAGTCTAGGAAGATTCCTAGAAATTCTACTGAAGTGACAGGGCCGGAGGTTTTATCTGAGGTTATGGGGATATCGAGCTCTGTGAAGAGTGAATGAAGTCTATTTAGTCTAGGGGTGGGGGTGGAGAAATGGAGAGGTCTGAAAGGGACCAATAAGGTAACCTTTATCTAGTTCTTTAGGTAACAGAAGGTCAAGTAGGGCAGGTTCAGATAAAGAGGATTGAAGGCTGGAACATTAGAAGGTTGAAAGTGGGCAAGCAAGTGATCACAACATGGTTACATTTGAGATCTGTCTGGCAAAGCAAAAATGTATAGGTTCAACCAAAACTCTTAATTTTAAAAAAGCAAACTTCAAATTGTTAAGGGCCTCAATGCAACACATAGACTGGGATATGTTATTTAAAGGCAAAAATACTGAGGAAAAATGGTCAGAATTCAAATTTAGGTTGCAGAAATGTACCCAACTGTATATACCAATGGGGAACAAGTGCAAAAGAAGTAAGTCACAGCCAATGTGGTTAACTGCACATGTAAAGAAGGAAATGGCAAGGAAAAAAAAAGCATTCAAATTATTTAAGTCAGAAGGAACTGAACAATCTTTCTTAAAATACAGGGAGAGCAACAAAGATTGCAAAAAGGCAATTAGGGTAGCAAAAATAGATAATGAAACTCGAATTGCAAGGGAAAGCAAGACTAATCCAAAAAAGTTTTTTAAATATATAAATAGCAAAAAACTTAAGAGGGAGTGCATTGGACCATTCAAAAATGAGATGGGTGAGTTGGTTAGTGAGGATAAGGAAAAGGCTGATGTTTTAAACACTTTCTTTGCATCAGTATATACAAGGGAGCAAAGAATGGTAGAAGAGCCTCCGCAAGTATCAAATAAAACAATACAATTAATAGATATTGGGTTAACTCAAGGAGATGTCATGGGAAGACTGAACAAAATTAAGACCGACAAAGCACCGGGTCCTGATGGTATACATCCAAGGGTTCTTCAAGAACTCAGTGCAGTGTTAGCAAAACCCCTATATTTACTCTTTAAAGATTCTATTACCACAGGCTCAGTGCCACAGGATTGGCGAAGAGCTAACATAGTGCCTCTATTTAAGAAGGGAACTAAAACAGAACCTGGGAATTATAGACCAGTGAGTTTGACCTCTGTAGTGGGAAAACTATTAGAAGGCATAATAAGGGACTATATTCAGGATTACAACACAAAAAATAAGATCATTAGCACGAATCAACATGGTTTTATGAAGAATAGGTCATGCCAAACTAATCTTTTCAGCTTCTATGAGGAGGTAAGCAGCAACCTTGACAATGGCAAGGCAGTAGATGTAGTATATCTAGACTTTGCAAAGGCATTTGATACAGTACCACACAGAAGGCTGGTGTATAAAATAAGGAAATTGGGGCTAGGAGATAACCTTTGCAATTGGATACAAAACTGGTTGAAGGATAGGGAACAGTGTGTGGTTGTAAATGGAAAATTCTCCAGTATAGTTAAAGTGGAGAGTGGAGTACCTCAGGGTTCAGTATTGGGTCCGCTGCTTTTTAACATGTTTATAAATGACCTGGAAATAGATATAGAAAGCAAAATATCAATATTTGCAGATGATACTAAATTATGCAAAGTCATTAATACAGAACAGGATATTTTCTCTCTACAGAGGGACTTACATACAATGTCAGATTGGGCAAACATGTGGAATATGAAGTTTAATGTGGGGAAGTGTAAAGTCATGCATTTGGGAGGAAACAATCCCAAGGCTACTTATAAACTTAATGGAATAATTTTAGGTGACTCGTTGCTAGAAAAAGACCTGGGTATCCTTGTCAACTACAAACTTGGAAACAGTGACCAGTGTCAAACAGCAGTAGCAAAGGCAAACACAGTCCTGTCTTGCATAAAAAGAGGTATTGAAGCAAGAGTGGATAACATTATTTTGCCATTATACAAATCATTGGTAAGACCTCACCTTGAGTATGCAGTGCAATTTTGGGCACCGGTTCTGAAAAAGGATATACTAGAACTAGAGAGGGTACAGCGGAGAGCAACAAAATTAATTAAGGGAATGGAGGACTTGACATATGAGGAACGACTAAACAAACTTGGTTTATTTACTCTAGAGAAAAGACGACTAAGAGGAGACCTTATCACATTGTACAAGTATATGAGAGGTCAATACAAGGATCTCTGCGGTGAGCTATTTATTCCAAGGCCTGCTCAGGTGACCAGGGGACACCTCTTGAGATTAGAGGAAAGGAGGTTTAAACTTCAGCAGAGGAAGGGTTTTTTTACGGTAAGGTCTGTCAAATTGTGGAATTCATTGCCCAGGGAGGTAGTTATGGCAGATACAATGGACACATTTAAGAGAAGATTAGATACATTTCTTTCAAAAGGGAACATACAGAGTTATACTGTTTATCAGTAGGCAGATCAGGAAGGTCTTAAATGATGTTTATTGACTGCATAAAGCAGGGTTATGCAACCGAAGGCCCTTCAGCTGTTCTTAACTGCAACTCCTATCATGTCCAGCCAGCTGTTGTCTGGCTGGGGATGATGAGAATTGTAGTCCACAACAGCTGGTGTGATTCAGTTTGCCCAACCCTGGCATAAAGCAATCATTATGAAAAAATAGTGATATCCTACAGCTACATTTCATGACTGAGAATATGTTATTGAAATAATTTTGCATTTTATTTAATGTAAAATGCCTGGTTCTTGCACTTGGTGAAAAAGAACAAAACTGAGGTGTGTTCAGGTAACCACAAAACATACGTAAAGAAAAATTGTGGTCAGAACTTTCTGGCAAAGCAAAATGTATAGGTTCAACCAAAACTCTTAATTTTAAAAAAGCAAACTTCAAATTGTTAAGGGCCTCAATGCAACACATAGACTGGGATATGTTATTTAAAGGCAAAAATACTGAGGAAAAATGGTCAGAATTCAAATTTAGGTTGCAGAAATGTACCCAACTGTATATACCAATGGGGAACAAGTGCAAAAGAAGTAAGTCACAGCCAATGTGGTTAACTGCACATGTAAAGAAGGAAATGGCAAGGAAAAAAAAAGCATTCAAATTATTTAAGTCAGAAGGAACTGAACAATCTTTCTTAAAATACAGGGAGAGCAACAAAGATTGCAAAAAGGCAATTAGGGTAGCAAAAATAGATAATGAAACTCGAATTGCAAGGGAAAGCAAGACTAATCCAAAAAAGTTTTTTAAATATATAAATAGCAAAAAACTTAAGAGGGAGTGCATTGGACCATTCAAAAATGAGATGGGTGAGTTGGTTAGTGAGGATAAGGAAAAGGCTGATGTTTTAAACACTTTCTTTGCATCAGTATATACAAGGGAGCAAGGAATGGTAGAAGAGCCTCCGCAAGTATCAAATAAAACAATACAATTAATAGATATTGGGTTAACTCAAGGAGATGTCATGGGAAGACTGAACAAAATTAAGACCGACAAAGCACCGGGTCCTGATGGTATACATCCAAGGGTTCTTCAGGAACTCAGTGCAGTGTTAGCAAAACCCCTATATTTACTCTTTAAAGATTCTATTACCACAGGCTCAGTGCCACAGGATTGGCGAAGAGCTAACATAGTGCCTCTATTTAAGAAGGGAACTAAAACAGAACCTGGGAATTATAGACCAGTGAGTTTGACCTCTGTAGTGGGAAAACTATTAGAAGGCATAATAAGGGACTATATTCAGGATTACAACACAAAAAATAAGATCATTAGCACGAATCAACCTGGTTTTATGAAGAATAGGTCATGCCAAACTAATCTTTTCAGCTTCTATGAGGAGGTAAGCAGCAACCTTGACAATGGCAAGGCAGTAGATGTAGTATATCTAGACTTTGCAAAGGCATTTGATACAGTACCACACAGAAGGCTGGTGTATAAAATAAGGAAATTGGGGCTAGGAGATAACCTTTGCAATTGGATACAAAACTGGTTGAAGGATAGGGAACAGTGTGTGGTTGTAAATGGAAAATTCTCCAGTATAGTTAAAGTGGAGAGTGGAGTACCTCAGGGTTCAGTATTGGGTCCGCTGCTTTTTAACATGTTTATAAATGACCTGGAAATAGATATAGAAAGCAAAATATCAATATTTGCAGATGATACTAAATTATGCAAAGTCATTAATACAGAACAGGATATTTTCTCTCTACAGAGGGACTTACATACAATGTCAGATTGGGCAAACATGTGGAATATGAAGTTTAATGTGGGGAAGTGTAAAGTCATGCATTTGGGAGGAAACAATCCCAAGGCTACTTATAAACTTAATGGAATAATTTTAGGTGACTCGTTGCTAGAAAAAGACCTGGGTATCCTTGTCAACTACAAACTTGGAAACAGTGACCAGTGTCAAACAGCAGTAGCAAAGGCAAACACAGTCCTGTCTTGCATAAAAAGAGGTATTGAAGCAAGAGTGGATAACATTATTTTGCCATTATACAAATCATTGGTAAGACCTCACCTTGAGTATGCAGTGCAATTTTGGGCACCGGTTCTGAAAAAGGATATACTAGAACTAGAGAGGGTACAGCGGAGAGCAACAAAATTAATTAAGGGAATGGAGGACTTGACATATGAGGAACGACTAAACAAACTTGGTTTATTTACTCTAGAGAAAAGACGACTAAGAGGAGACCTTATCACATTGTACAAGTATATGAGAGGTCAATACAAGGATCTCTGCGGTGAGCTATTTATTCCAAGGCCTGCTCAGGTGACCAGGGGACACCTCTTGAGATTAGAGGAAAGGAGGTTTAAACTTCAGCAGAGGAAGGGTTTTTTTACGGTAAGGTCTGTCAAATTGTGGAATTCATTGCCCAGGGAGGTAGTTATGGCAGATACAATGGACACATTTAAGAGAAGATTAGATACATTTCTTTCAAAAGGGAACATACAGAGTTATACTGTTTATCAGTAGGCAGATCAGGAAGGTCTGATAAAGACTAATTTAATTGGTAGCAGGAAAGCTATAAAATTCTTAGTTACTGAGGTATGAAGCGAAGGTTGAACTTGATGGACTTGTGTCTTTTTTCAACCTAATTTACTATGTTACTATGTTACTATGTTACCTGTATGGAGGCCTTCTTGAAAACCTGAAATCAGAAATTGAGTTAGAGTAAAATCTGGATGGAGAGCAAGCAGAGACAGCAGGACTCTTAAGTTAATATATGCTAGTCATTTATTGCATTTGGGGTTATGGGGACAAATGGCATGGACAACGAGTTTTACAGCACAAAGAGCAAATATGGAGCTGGCGACAGGCACTATAAAAACATCCCCTGAAATTAAAGTTATTACAAATGGGCTAGGTGCCCAGATAGTGTATAGAGCTGCCTAACTTTTCTCTATGAGAGAACGGATTAGAGGGGATGGGGGGGATTAATATGGGACTTAACCAGGGCTGGGATATTGCCACAAATGGATGGGACTGCCAGGCAGAGGTTAAGTGAATGATAAGCAGAGTGGCATACAGGGCCCTTAAGCCTGCACAATATCTACAGAAGAGCTCATTATCCAGTGACATTTAGTCTGTGATAAAATGAAACTGGGTCAGAGGTACAGCAACCTTGGCAGAAAAGGACCAGTGATAGTTAGAAAAAGTGGAACCACCAAACTACCTTGTTGACGGGAGGATTCAGGAGCTGGGAATAGCTGTGAAGGAGTGAGTTGTTTTCCAGGGATGTGAGTATAGATTGATTGGATGTCTGAACCAGTAGCATTGAGGTCAGTCAGAGGTTGAGTGCTATTGACCAACTGGGGGGAGGGAGTGGTAGTGGGAGAGGCAGGGAATATGGGGGAGGGTGGTAGGTGATGGAAAAGTTTGGCTTTGAGAGCTGAAGCAGAATAGGGATATGTGTACTAGAACGTTCAGTCATCTGTTTAGGAATAGTCCTTTCACAGAAGGATGAGTTAAGGCATCTTGGAGTGACAGGAACATCAGAAGATGAGGCTTTTGAGTCTGAGATGGCCTGGTGAGTGGAATCTTCCATGGCGGAGAGCTTAAAGGGGTGACAAATAAAGGGACAGGCCTAAGCTGGGGAGGGGGAAATTAAATAAAGTGAAACGGTAGGATAAATAGGGGATATTGATAATTCCTGAATTCCTGATAACAAAGAAAAAAACATAAGGGGAGGAGAATGGGTTTGCTTTGAAAATGTCACCCTGTATTGGGCGTGCAACACAAAGGTGCATTAAAAATGTTGTTGTTTGAAACAGTGATATCAGAATGCCACCTGCATGAAAATAGCCACATTCTGATATCACATGCCAGAATATCGTATCCACTCAGGGAGTTAGGGGCAGAGAACTGGTTCTGGCTCCCTGTGTGACAGTTTAATGCTGTATTAAGCCCCTTCAGTGCCCTCCTCCTCAGAAGTGTGTTTTATTAAATGTTTCTTTACTAAACCGTCACCTACTACCAGAATGACCTGTAATTAACTTTCTAAGCAAACCGGGTGCAGAGAACCGGTGAGGCCATACTCAGGGTTCTCACACCACTCAGCAGTTTAATGCTGCATTAACCCCTTCACTGCTCTCCTTCACTTAAATAACCAGCAGTATCCATGTACTTTCTCCTGTACTTATCTCCCTGCATTTTTAATGTGCCACACATCAAACTCCAAGGTGGAGTAAAAGAAGAGGCAGAATGTAAAATACAGTCCCTCACTCTGCCTCTGAAGGAGGTACTGAAGGGGTTAATGCAGCATTAAACTGCCACACAGGGAGCCTGCACCGGTTCCCTGCACCCAGCTCCCAGTGTGGATACAATATTCTGGCATGAGATAGCAATGAATGCGACATGGTGATGGTGAGGAAGGAATGAAAGAATAAATGAATGAATAAAGAAAACATGAAAGAAAAGGGGGTAGGAAGATGTATGACTGACTGAGCCTTTGGTCTAGAGGAAGAGGTAAAGAAAAAGCGAAGATCACCCATCCCAGACACCAAAGCGTGAACGGCTGGCCTGAACCTAGGAGAAGGTCATGATACAGTCAGAACCATTTCCTGTGGGAAGGAAGAGAGGCTGATAGACCATCAGTCTGCTTAACAAGGTAAGGGAGTCTAGAGCTAATTAATCCTTTGGCCTCATGAAAGGGATAAGGAGGTGCTTAACCCAAGGCCTCTGTGACGGGGCCCTGGACCAGCAGACAGACCTTTGGCCTCTGGCAGTGGGGTAAGGTGAGAAAGATTACTTTTGGCCTCTGGCAGTGAGGTAAGGTATATTAACTTCCAGTCTCATCGATTGCGGTAGGATGAAGTAGGGCGCAGGAGAGAAAAAAAACTGAGTCTGAGTTAAGGTGAGAAAAAAATTAACCTTCAGCCTCAGTGACTGAGTAGGTTGTAAATTCCTTCAGCTTCAGTGCTTGAGGTAAGGATTAGTAGGACCATCGGCCTCTGATGAAGAGGTAAGGTATACTTCAGCTGTGAAACCTAAAGGATTACTTCAGGCTCTGCGAAAGTGGCGAGGAATGGAAAATGTAAGGAGAGGTATTTGTGAAAAATGTGGACTGAGAGAGGGAGGGGAGTTGAAATGACAGAAATGACTGAGGAGTGATGGTGAAGACTATAGTGAGAGATCTGTGAAAACTGCGGGTGGTAAATGATGAATTAATAAATATATCACTTCGGTTGATGAAGTTAGAGTCTGTGAAAATAAGGGGTAGTTAGCAAGGAGTGGGAAAAGAGTTTTATTTATATATATATATATATATATATATATATATATATATATATATATAAGAAATCAGCACTCACAGGACTTCGTTATGTAGTGATCAGTGTTGTTTTATTCTATGGTCAACATTTCGATCCACACATGGATCTTTCTCAAGACTCCATATTGGTGTACCTATACCCCTATAAATACCCAGTGACCTCTCATACATCCAATCAGGAAAAACATAGATTTGTGTGACTCAACATAAGAAATATTATGTACAAATAAAAATGACATAACCTCAGTGACAGTACAAAAAACGAAGTTCTGTGAGTGCTGATTTCTTCTTCTAGTATTTGATGCTCTAATCGGGCACAAAGATATTTGTCAAGTTGTCGAGAGTGCGTCTTTCCCCTGCCTATATATAAATACTCTGGTGGACGAAACGTCGATTCCAATAAATATGTAACAACATTCTACGATCTTATGAAATTCTGTGAGTGCCGTCTCTTCTCAAGAACTGTATATATATATATATATATATATATATATATATATATATATATATATATAGATATAGATATAGAGAGAGAGAGAGAGAGAGAGAGAGAGAGAGAATTTTTTTTACTGATTAGTGTTCGGGTTGAGGAGTGGGCAACCTAGGGTTCAAAGGGATGCCAAAGAGATGGAGACAAAAGAAGACCTTGAAAGAAAAAGGGGAGGGGGAGCTGTATATGATATATATTAGTATTATGGATCGGAACTATATATGATGCTGTTTCCAAGGCACTGCAGGGAAAGAAAAACAAAACACAATAAGGTGGAGAAATTTGAATTAAGAACTAAAGGCATGAGTGAAGGGAAAAAACAAGGCTATGTAGGGGTGAATGAGAAGGACTCAGGAGAACCATAGACAGAGGGTACCCTGATTGTGAAGACGATCATATTGGAAATGATAACAGTAAGTAACACTTAAAACACATAACAACATGATCATAGCTTAATGAGGATCCCCTGCAGGAATGCCAATGGTTATTTACCATCCACTTTAAGGACAGCGCCAATTTAGAATCTAGAAAGGAAGCATACACTTAACATACAGAATCAGATGGACTACCACTATATTTGAACTGTATAAGCTGGCTAGGCTGTTGGCGTATGATCCTGTTGCTATGTGATGTAGTGACTGCAGATTACGTAGCTGGGAAGAGCACGTGACGAGGGCAGGTATGCTGCTTCTGCACACCAATAGGCCTGGAAGGACAGGGGAGACCAAAGGTGAGCAAAGGATTGGGGAGTGGTTTGAGGAAGGGGGAATGGGGGGGCATAGTGGAGTAGAAAGACTAAAGAGGAGGAGGGGGGGGAGAGCACAGATTGAAAGGACCAATGGACTGGAAAAGTTCAGCTAAAAGCTGTGGAATCTGGGTGAATGGGTGGAGGAAGTAGGTGGGAGAGGAGGGGAACGGTTACCAGTGAGGTAAGGGCAATAAGTGAATTATACTATGGAACAATGGGGAGTCCACTAGAAAGAGTGGATCGGCAGATGCTGAAACTGAGGGAGAGAGAGGCTGAATGAGGAGAGGAGAAAGGAGCCCCCGGGGAGGGGCTGCTGTGAAGTATAAATAGGCTTGCAGACCCTTCCACAAAACAGGCAAAGCCTTTCACTTATGACTTACATAAAAGTATTAAAAGCTAGAAAATACACCTAAGCCCACTGGCCGGGACTCAGAACGCATCTCTACCTTCCGGCTTGATTCTCTAATAGAATGCAATAGAATAACTATATAGACACCAGAGGGGAGATGCACTAAGGTTCCACTAAATGACAAATTGTGTCTGGTGATGTGTGGAGAGCATTTCACTATGGAGAATACGACACACTTTTACATATGCACTAAGAATTATCTTAGTACAAAGGGGTAAGCAATACTTTGTGGAGCAATACTATGCATACCCCTTTAGTCCTTAATGTGCTAATCATTATGATATAGGAGTGGAGTAATGCTGGTGATGTGTTGAGGAAGGCAAGTGGGGAAGCAAAGAGGATGCTCTCACCCTTACACTTCAGCATCAAGACTAGCACCAGTCCTCCTTTATCCCTTTGATAGTCATAGGGATGTGCAACACATTGTTCTACAATGCATTGCACACCTCTGTGCCACTCACATACACGATATATTCTAGAAAAAAGGGAGCGCAAAACAAAAACAATCTAAAAGCAGTATCTAGAGTAAGGCGTGCAAAAGAACAACATCTAAAAGTACCATCTTTATTTTAAAATATAATGCGCAAGGAGTACAGGTACACTCACCAGACAATCCCTGCATTAAGCATATAAGTTCCCAGTCCTTAAAGCCACGTACTGTCTGCCCAAAGAATTTCGGTTTTAGATACCGATCTACAGAGTCCACTTTGGCTTCTTCAACCACCAGTTCAATTTAGAGTCCTCTGTTGCACCTTTAGACCGCTGGACTCCTGTTGTTGCTGGAGTTAGAACGGTAAGATGATAAAAGGTACTCCAAGAGCACCATGATGGTGCAGCAGCATTCCAGTAATCGGAGCAGGGGCAACCACTGGGGGCGGGACCGTGAACTCTTTGCAACGAAAGAGAGTTCTGTTTTAGTCCATTTCTAAACCTGATGTGTGTTGTGGCTGGCTTGCCACATCCTTAGGGGTTACAGTCTATTGAATCTGGCCCTCCTATTGTATTCCAACAACACACCCATGATTTTGGAGGAGGTGGAGGAGGAGAAGCATTATTGACCAACTTCTTCAGATACACCTGAAATGGTGGCGTGGGCTAGTTGTGGTGCTGCTACTGCCTCAGCGGCATCACTGGAGCTAGTGGCAAGTGGAACCATCATCACCTGTCTCATATCACTGCTGTTTATCCCAGTTCCTTGGAGCTGCCTATTTGTCTCTCTGCTTAGACAACTCAGCAGCAGCAATAACAGCACAGCAGTTACAAATTTCGCAATGTCACTATGAAATTTGCCAGTCGCCACCATAAAATGACCTGCTGGCCCTAGGCTAGTAGGGCTTTTTTTGTCTCAGGATTTGTTCTTGGCGTGCCAGAGGCCAATACAAATCAATTTTTCCTCAGGGCTTATGCCTATAACAAGTCTATGTCTACAAATGATTGTTTCCTCAGAGCTTGTGCCTAAAAAGTCTGTCCTACAAATTTACCTAAGGGCTTGTGCCTAACAAGCATAAATTCTACAAATCAATTTTTGTGTAGGGATTTGCTTTGCTAGGGACATGTATGCAGGGAACTGTTGAGAAAACGGGGCTTTCCAGGAGGTAGTTCCCCTTTCAATCAAGAGGCATTTGTGTATTTTGTTTTTATTATTTGGCTGCTACAGTGTGGTTGATTTCTTCTAGAATTGCACTTATAGTATAGATTCCAGTGGTCACATATCAGGATGTCTCTGGAACAGATAAACCTTTCCACCTCCCAAAAATAGATTCTGTAGGAGGACTGACATTTTCTAGAAGAGCAGCACTGGCTGTAAGCCAACCTCTATGTGGTACTCAAACTGGCTATCCATTGAGTGCCCAGATGTGAGTCATTTTGACACTTGTTTAATTTAAGGGAGATATTAATTATGGATGATTAAACAAACCTATCTGAGCTTGACACTAAAAAGACAACCTTTGTTTATGTTGATGGTATCAAAGTGTTTGCTGAAAGCATATATGACAAGCTGCCAGTTACACAATTGGGAGTCAGGCTGCTATTGTAACCATATTTGAATGCAGCACCATTTGCGTATAATGAACAGTGGTCGAGAAGAAGTTATGAAAAAGGAGATTTTCTACATATATATAGGCCATCTAAACCCTATAACAGTTTCAGGAGAGCTCTGAAAAACATTTCTGAAAATCAGTTAAGGACCACGGAGCTTTATTTTTTCATTCGCAAAATGGATTTAAGGGTCGTAGACCCCTGAATTCCATGACCTGCCAGGATTGTCATGGGTCCTTAATGCAAGTTTACCCATGACGGTCCTGGCACATCATGGATCCTTAAGGGGTTAAGGAACTTAGGCCCATATTTATAAAAGCAAACTGACAGTATTCAGAAGTATGTGAAGACAAACAATATTATTAGTAGGAAACAGCATGATTTTATGAAGAATAGATCATGTCAGACTAATTTACTTGCATGTTATGAAAGAGTAAGCAGTAATTTGGACAGTGGAATTGCTGTTGATGTAAGATACTTGGATTTTGCAAAAACCTTTGATACAGTGCCTCACAACAGGTTACTGCATAAATTAAAAGGCTTCTGTTTGGGCGGTGTTATCTGTACATGGATTGAGAACTGGTTAAATGATAGATGGCAGAGAGTTGTAAATGGTACCTTTTCAAATTGTCTAACTTTATAAGTGGGGTGATGCAGGTTTCAGTCCTGGGCCCAATGCTTTTTAATTTGTTTATTAATGATGTATAAATGGGAATTGTAAGTAGCATCGCAATCTTTGCTGATGACACTAAGCTATGTAAGAAAATACATACAGAGCTGGATTTGTGTCTCTGCAGAAAGATTTAGATAAACTGAGTGAATTGGCAGATGACATTTAAAGCAGAACTATACCTTCAAATAAATTGCTGTCCCAGTCTCCTCCAGACTCACTCAGTTGCTGCAAGAGAAAATAAGGTACTAGCCTGTATAACAAGAGGTGTAGATGCATGGGGTGATACTATTATTCTACTTCTATATAAATCATTGGTTAGGCCTCATCTGGAATATGGAGTACAGTTTTGGGCACCGGTTCTTAACCCCTTAAGGACCGGCGCCCGCACGCACAGCCGGCACTTGAGGACCACTGTATCACGGTGCCCGTGCTCTTGGCCGCAGGCAGCGACATTCTGATTTCCCAATTTCATTGCCATTCTCTGATTGGCCAAGTATATTTGTCACCATCCAGGGCTAGCCTTTATATACTTTGTCATGTCTATACTGAGGCGCCTTTTCGTGGTGTACTAGTTCCTGACATTTGTTTCTGAGTCTCTCTGATCGTGTATGACCTGGCCTGCCTGACGACGTTCTTGCGCTTCCTGTGTTGATGCTCCGTTGCTGACCGTATCTGGCTGAGAACCCGCTCCGTTGCTGACCGTATCTGGCTGAGAACCCGCACCGTTGCTGACTGTATCTGGCTGAGAACCCGCTCCGTTGCTGACTATATCTGGCTGAGAACCCGCTCCGTTGCTGACTATATCTGACTGAGAACCCGCTCCGTTACTGACCATATCTGGCTGATTACCCGCTCTGTTGCCATCAGTGTCTGGCTATACTGCTTGGTTGCCTCTGTCTGGCCAGTGATACCCGCTGTGGCCTTTCCGTTACGCTAGTCTGTTGTGCGCAGCACAATTCCAAAAGCTCACTACTAGTGTTGGTGGTGATGCCTGTCCTCATCCCTGTCTCCCATTCCGTCTCAGTTTCTGCTAAAAAGGCCATCAATGTCTCTTCCACCCCAGCTTCTCCAGCATCATCATCACCATCACCACTTGTACCTCCGTGCTGCTGCTCCATTACAGACATCTCACTGCTGGTTGGAGGCGGTGACGAGCAATGTGACAGAGGGTCCCCTAATGTCCCATGTCATTTCTTGGTGACATGAAGAAGGCAGACTGGCAGCAGTAGTAGCAGGCACAGGCAGCTGCTCTGTGCTGCTGGTGGTATTATTTCTGCACCTGTTCTCACCGAACAGTTCTGGCCTCTTCAAGATCATGTTCCACTTGGACACTGTAATGAAGGGAAGGGGACTTCCAGGGCCAGAGGAATGGTGTGGGCTCCCTTGACTGCTATTCTAGATGCTCTCAAATGCTTCCCCTACCACTCCCCTAACAATAGTCCCACCGGCTGCTTCACCATTACTGTTACTACTATTACTAAAACCAGCCACATCAAGTTCAGCCCCAGAGTCTCTCCCCTCACAGTCACTATTAATATGAGGATACTGATTACCCCCTCCTTCACTCCTAACACTAAAAAGCTGCTGGACCTTCTTAGTAGTATTAGTCCTAGCACTGGCGAGACTGCTTGGGAATAGGAAGTGTGACTTCTCCTTCCCTCCTCCTGAGTATTACAAGACACACTAGCAGCAGGTTCAGCACTGGTGGCAGAAGGTTTAACACTGGCAGAAGACACAGCACTGGTGGCAGCAGGCACAGTATTGGTGGCAGCAGGTTCAGCACTGGCAGCGGACACAGCACTGGTGGCAGCACGTCTGACAGCAGGCACAGCACTAGCGGCAGCAGATCTGACAGCAGGCACAGCAATGGTGGTAGTGTTGACAGCAGGCACAGCAGTAGTGACAGCAGGGGCAGCACGTCTGGCAACAGGTACAGCAATGGTGGCAGCAGGGGCAGCACAACTGGCAGCAGACCTGTCCTACTCTCACTAATATTACCCTTTTCTTCCTCCCTTCCCATTAAATTCCCCAAGATCCCTAGGGTTGATTTAGAGGGACTGAACAGCATTGGTTCAGTAGTTCTCACTTCCTCCTCAGACTCAGTGGACACATAAGGGTCCTTCCAATTCCTCCTTTTACTATTTTGAAACTTTCTCCTAGTTATAGCAGTCAATATGAGTCTCTCCTGCCTCAATTTTTCATAGCAGAACAGCAAAGCACGTCTATCTCGCACTGTAGCGGCTTCTATTGTGCTTCACTTCCACAAATACGTCACATATTTATAGCAAAAAGGCAAAAAAAACACATAAATCAATGGGTGGAAACTTTCTAGCCATTGAAAAAATGGCGAAGAATTTTGGTCAATGCGCAAAAAACACAAAGATTTAAATTGCCGGTTTAAAAGCGGATTTTCCCATGATAAAGTAGACAATAATGTGGTTTTCACAGGATTTCTCGAGGGAACATGGTGACAACTTTCTCCCACCCCTACTCATAAGGTCTTACATTTAAAATGTTTCTTAAAAGTACAAATAATTTAGGTTTGGCACCTGATAAAGTGACAAATACATGGCCATGAAACCCATAGAGACACATGAATTTGCTGTTAGCAACCCCATCCCCCCAGACTGGATCAGTTGTGTATTGTGTTTGTGCGGCTAGAGCAGAAAACTGAGGACATCAAAGCAATTCTGTTATATATGAGATTTTGTAACTTAGAAGCAATGTATACTATTAAAGGGTCAGTAATGTCCCATAAAAAATGTTTAGAGTTTGGTAGAGGTTAAAAAAAGAAATGTCTATTTGAGTCCTATGTCATTTATAAGGACTTCATGGAGATCACACTCATATATGGACACATGGTAAGTCTCATGTACCTTCCCTCTCTCTAATATATACACATACATATTTTTCATGTAATTTAGGTATTTACCTAACAGTGCATGACTTCAGTTGAGGTGCTTTTGTATTAATCCTTTCAATGCACTGCGTACCCCTGTGGCATTGAAAGGTTTAAGAAATGTGGAACAAACCAACTGCAACAAAGGGAACAAATAGATTCCCAAAATTTCCTGTGATATAAATGGGACTTTTAACCTCTTGAATGATAGAGAGGTCTTCAACTCAAGGCAAAGCAATGCAATTGAAGCCTTTCTAGCACCCAAGACGTTATATTGCCCATGTAAATTTCTTAACAAGCAGCTGGTTTGCCCCAGAATTGCTTCAATCCTTCTTAGTATATCAGCCTCTATAAGCCTATGGTGTGAAGATAGGGGGTGGTGGTCATTGTTGGGAGCTGGGGTGCTAGTTCCTGATATACTATAGAAGAAGGTTTTAACCATAAGATACTAAAGAGACCCCAGACTAATGGCAAAGTAACGTGTTAGACATGCCTCTAGCATGCAAGGGGTTGAACATAGTGGGGTTAATATGTAATGCTACTCCAAGCAGAGTTTTTTTGTTTTATAGATTGTACTCCTGTCTAAAGTCAATTTACGAAGCTATGTCCACAAAAATGTGTCTCCTTAATGCATCAAGAGAAGAACAATGGGGCAGTCTGTGGATGTTTCGGGGGCATTTTTTCCCCTTTGTACCTTAGGCACAGAGGAAATGATGTGATGTTACACCATTTCCCTGGACATGCTATGGGACAGGCGTACACGCCTTGCTGACAAAGTCTTAATGATGGCGGAGTGTGTATGCCGATATGTACTATAGTGATCATACACTGAACTGTATACCCTGAAGCACAAGAACTGATGTTAGAGGGTAACAAACACCAGTGGGGCCACAGGGCAGTACTGGAGACGTTGTACTTTCACCCCACATTTATACTGCCCCATCTTAGGCACTTGGGTGAGAGAGAGGTCTCCTATTCATTATTTCAATCACTATTTACAATTTTAAATCAAAATGTGTGGACCTTTGGGAATGCTGTGGGCCAGGTATGGCCCTTGGGCTGAACTTAGTTGCCAGTCACTGAGCTAGACTGTCCTTTTCCTTTTACATACAACTTCCTCTCATCTATGTACAGTGGAACTGCATGATAGATAAAGGAGCACTGATATTTTTCTTATAGAAAAATACATATTAGAGGGCTTATTCTGATGTGTAAAAAAAATGGAAGCCCACTGATGGGTAATTTTACATTTCAAAGTTATTATCGCTCAAATTTTTAATTAAACTGCAGTATTCTATTGTAGTCTCCAGGTGTTTCTGTTCACTTGCTATGGAGAGAGTCAATGACTCCAGCTCTCCTGTAGAGTGCATTGTAAAAAAGAACAAAAAATGTTGCCTTGTAAATGTGAGTTGTTGCTGTTGTTACCTGTTTGATACAAGTCTGAGCTGTATTAGCGTTTGAATGGAAAAAAAACAAAAACAAACAATACCTAGCAGTGGACGTACGACTGTTTTACTCAGCAGGTAAAGCTTAATCATAAGAGCATCAAAACTATTTTCCTCAATGGCCCAAGAAAAGACCAATGAGTCAAGGACTACACACAAATAAATAATGCAGCAGCACTAAAGACAGGTATGCACAAAATGACAGTTCATACCATATGCTAGGCTAATAAACTACCTTACATTTTACTATCTAAACTCAACTACTCAGCACTGCACTTCTGCCTTATTGTCAATGAATAGTAAACCTTTATTATGACTAATGCACATATCGTAGGGCTTTTTATGCAGAGTAAAACAAGGTAATCCCACTATTGGAGAAAGTTTTGTTCCAAACTTATAAGTATTTAAAGGGATAGTAATACTTCATTTTAACTTTATTTTATTTTGTAGGCATTAAAAAAACATGAAGAATGATATAAGTCTTATCTCTGAAACCTTTATGGTTTAAGAGACATTCACAAACAAAGTATCCCCCCCCTGTTCAACCAGATAAGAAGGGAGATGCCCAGGTAGACTGCAGAGAGGGACAATCTTCAATTAAGATAATGGAAAAAGCTGAAAAACTTTTCAAGGGGGGAAGGGCTTTCATTGTTTTCATACAAAGAAAATTGTCCCCTTCTGTTATCTGTACTGTCATACAACCTGATCCACATCTGAGAAGAGATGGCTTACACTAGGAAAAAGGGGCGGGGAGGGGAACTTTGCTTGTGAATATCTCATAAACCATAAAGGTTTGAGAGATAAGACTTATATCATTCTTCATGTTTTTTTAATGCCTACAAAATAAAATAAAGTTAAAACGAAGTGTTACTATCCCTTTAAACTGCTGTTTTTATATTAACAAAGCCCTCTAGTGTCCAGTGAGCTTACTAACAATTCACTAAGGGTTGATGCGTCTCTATCAATGTGTGGCGAGCACAATGCCTTTGCAATAGAGACACACATTTTCATGTGCACTAAGATGCAGGGAGGCAAGGGGAAGGAAATTAAACGAGCAAAAGCTGCTCCACTGTGTGACCTTGGATTATGTTAATGACCTTAGGGAGTGTACACATACAGGGATACCCCTTATTTATCCTTTGTCTTAGGGGGGTAATAGATGTGTGTAGAACTGTGCTGATCCTGGATGTCTCCAACTCCATCCAATATAGATGCACACAAAGACAACAATGGATTGCACTGGAAGATAGCAGTTTGGCAACGTAATACCAAAGTTGTAAAATCCATGAAACTTTATTGCATAGCATAATTAAAATCATACTTGCTACTGGAGTGGCACAACTGATATGTATTACCAATTGTCTTCAAATACCTTTCTAACACAAAATCACATTTTATAATGTTTTTATTTACTGGAAATAGAAGTTATGACATACAAATATGTGGAATCTATATCGTCATTTGCTTAGAGTAATTAAAGGGATAGTAATACTTTGTTTTATCTTTATTTTATTTTGTAGGCATTAAAAAAACATGAAGAACGATATAAGACTTATCTCTCAAACCTTTATGGTTTAAGAGATATTCACAAGCAAAGTATCTCCCCCCCCGTTCAGCCAGATCAGAAGGGAGATGCCCAAGTAGACTGCAGAGAGGGACAATCTTCAATTAAGATAAGGGAAAAAGCTTAAAAAAGGGGCGGGAGGGGAAACTTTGCTTGTGAATATCTCGTAAACCATAAAGGTTTGAGAGATAAGACATATCATTCTTCATGTTTTTTTAATGCCTACAAAATAAAATAAAGTTAAAATGAAGTATTACTATCCCTTTAAGAAGCAAACGAACAGCACCACAGAGGGGAAATAAGCATTCCACAAATTACACTGAATTAAAGCGGAAATTTTACCTTATAAAAAGTCGCCCTGCAATAATTAAGCAGATGGCAACTAGCTTTATAATACTTCTATTACCTCTCAGAAGTAGCCGATTGTAAAGTAATCCTTGATCTATGGAGACTGACAGGCAGGTTAGTGCAGTCTGCATGCCTGCGCAGTCAGTCCCATCCGGTTACCTTGTAGCACACTGCAGTGCTTCTTAGTGGAGACTGGGACTGACAGTGCAGGTGCGAAGACAAGATGTCTGCGCTGATGCCTGGCTTCCAGTCTCCGAAGATTAAGGATTTATTTACAGTCGGCTACTTCTGAGAGGAAAGAGACGTATGATTAAGCTAGGCGCCATCTTCTTAATTATTGCAGGGCGACTTTACATAAGGTGAAAGTTCTGCTTTAAATGGGACTGTTAAACCGTTGAAATATAGAGAGATCTCCAATGCATTGCGAAGACCTCCATAACATTCAAGGATTAACAGTCCCATTGAAATCAACAGTAATGTTTAATTGTCCTGTATAGTATAGTTAATTTACCCCAGAATTACTCCAATTTTCTTTTGTGTTTAGGGCCCAGAGAATTCAAAACTTGACCAGCATGGCGTAAACAAAGAAGCATCATCAGCACCGATTTAAAATAGAATACTGAATGTAACACAGCTGCACAGTGGGTTGCAGACAGTGTAATAGATGTCTACGGAAGCCACAGGTGCTGCAAACATTCCTGGTGACAGAGTACACTTCCTTCAAATGTCCACAACGGCCTGTGCTACAAAACATCCTTTGTTGACATTCTGCAGATAACTGCTTCCAACCAAGTGCCAATTTTTTCTTCTTGTGCTGTAAACTTATACATCTGTGAAGAAAAAAAAACAAAACCACAAAATTAGATACAGAGGACAGAGGTGGGCATCTGACCTATTCGAGCTGTTTTTGGACTACAACTCTCATGATCCTGATGATGGCAGCTGAGTCTAACAGCAACTGGAAGGCTTAACATTACCTCATACAGAAGCTCAAAACATCCCCTGTATTTTACCAGTTATTAATGGGGAACTACTAATGCAGTCTACAATGAGAAGTTTTATTTCAAGGCTAGAGAAATCACACTTTGTATTTCTGATAAAGTAAAATACTTAGCTACATACATAAGAAGAAGCCTGTGGTTAAGATACACAGAGCTATAAGAAACTGTGGACATTATTCGTCAAGTTAGACAGATACAATTCTGAGCAAACTATGCATATAGGGCAAAAATATCCAAAAGTCCCATTGATTCACAAGAAACTTTTAACCCTTGAATGCTAGAGTGGTTTCCAGCACATTACAAAGCAATGCAATGGACACCTCTATGGCATTCAACAGGTTAAAAAAAAAAAAAAAAAAAAAGAAAGTAGTTAATAGAAAATTTTCATTTGCCCCTATGGCGTAGTTTGTTTGTTGTGGTGTATTGGTTTGCTGCATTAGGCTCCATACCCTCGCAACAATAAGCTTCAAGAACTGTTTTTGTGCTCTGAATGGGCCTGTAATCAACTGTGAGTATGCTGTATGCTTGGTTGTTATATATCCTATATAATAATTCACTAGGATGTTTGTCACAATGCAGTCATGTGCAGTAGAGACTGGCCGTGCCCGGGCAGTCTCTACTGTGCATGATTGCATAGCGTGAGTGAGGCGACACAAGACTGCATCATAGTAGTAGTGGCTCATTCTCATGAACGCGGTAAGAAATCTGGCGACTAGCGCTACTGAGCAGATGGGGAATTATTTGGGACAACGTTTTTCAAGGGTGGTAGTTCTGCTTTAAGTAATTTACAATACCATGCAAAATCACAGTAGATGAACAAGAACTAGAAGAAGTTGACAAGCATGTTATCTTAGACAGGAAATGTCAATGGCAAGCATTTGGAAAACGTAATAGTACTGTCTTAAAGACAAATCTACCTCTCTGCCTCAAGTGAAAGGTTTTTAACCAGTGTGCCCACCCAGTCCTTACATATGGCTGTAAAACATGGACACTGAAGCCCAAAGCCATACAAAATTAATAGCTATATAAGCAAAGGAAAGTTTCTGGGTCAGTGCTGGGCGCGCTGTTAGGCTGGCAATGCATGTAGTTCCTGATGCAGGGGCAGAACCCCAACATATCTTACTATGACCATTGCTAGGGGAGAGGGGAAGCCCCCTTTATGTTCTGCACAGTCCACACTCGGCTCTCCTCAGTGTCCTGCCAGCTCCACAACCTGCTCTTCCCATTGTTCTGGGATTTCCACACCCCGGTCCTCTGCTTCCTGAAAACAGAGAACATGGCTTTACCTGCTAACCCTTTTCATTTCCAGAGAGTTACACTCCCATAACAAAAGGGTTAAGTGTGTCTCAGTCATTGCCTATGGAAGCCCAAAATGCTACAGCTGTGCAGAAAGAGCAACTGCCTTCCATGAATAAGAGAACAGGTTTGAATACAATGTGCGCTTTCACATACCCTTGCTTTTTTATTACATCCTCCTACTCCCGCCTACAGGACTAATTACATCCTCTCACTTCTGCCTGCAGGACTTCTCCTGTGCTGCACATAAGCTTTGGAATTCCCTTCCCCGCCCCATCAGACTCTCCCCCAGCCTTCAGATCCCTGAAAACTCACCTTTTCAGAGACGCCTATCAACTACCTCCATAACCATTATCACCAAAAACAAACCATTCGCTAGACCACTGCACTCAACAGCACTTCTCACTCACACCCACTGACTGGCAGTTCATGTGGCAGGAGGCACTTACACCCAATAGCACTTACCCCTTCTGTGTCCAACCTACCTTCCTCTAGACTGTAAGCTCTCATGAGCAAGGCCCTCTAAACCATCTGTTCTCCATATTCAACTTGTAATATTTAATGGCTCTGTATATCTATTCCCTATTGTACAGCACTGCTGAATAAGTTGGCACTATATAATAATAACAATATTCTGTGCAATAATGGTCCCCTGCCCTCCACATGTCAATCCCTCTAGCAAAGAATACGCTTTCCTTGTGAGTTCCAGAAGGGTGAGCACCCCTCTGACACTCACAGGGTTAAATGTATCTTCCTACATTCTTTCTTCCCATATGTGGTATGTGCGCGATAGAGAGAGAGACTGTGAGCCTAAGGTAAAACAAGATGTATTCTGTGGTAAAACAACTACACCATTGGAATAATGCACTAAGGAGTGATTAAAAAGGTGACAAAGTGGAGATGAATTCTCCAGTGATATCCCTTCTCAAAGTTCTAAGATTTCTCCAGCTTTGGAGAGATTAGTGCATAGGATCCACAGAATAACATGAAAACTAGAGACGTTATATCACTGGAGAAGTCATCTTCGCTTTATCAACCCTTAAAGCAGGGCTGTTAAGCTCAATCTTCAAGAGCCACCAACAGGCCAGGATGTAAGGATTTCCCTTCTTAAAGGGATAGTAATGTCAGAAAAAAAAATATTAACTAAATGGTAGATACAATTAAAAGAGAGTACTTACACTTATTCGTATCTCTCTGGTTTGAGAGATATAGGAAAATAAAGTTCTCTGGTCCCTCCCCTTTCTGCATGATGAGCTGTAAAGCTGTCAGAAGCAGATTCTGGTCGCTTGACCAGATGTGGCTCTTCAGCAGCGCTGATTAAACAATATCTAAAGATAAATACTTAATTTGGAACGGTCTACAAAGTGTGCCTGGTTTGCAATTAAGTATTTCTTTCTAAATAGTGTGATTTCAGCTATGCTGAAGAGCCTCTGTCTGATCAAATGATTGGAATCTGCAACTGTCAGCTAGATGGCAGACTTGAGTGAAACAGCCAGGAAAAGGTAACTTTAGCAAGTCATATCTCTCAAACCATAAAGGTTTGAGAGATAAGACTTACATTGATGTTAATCTTTTTTAATGTCTACAATATTAAATCAGCTTAAAATTAACCCTTAATATCCCTTTAAAGGGGATCTATCACTCCTAAACAAGTTAGCTTTAAAATATAGGCTAGATAGCGAATATGTGTTATATTGTCTTCATTTTTTTTTTTTTTTTTTTTTTTTTTTTTTTAACATCGTTATTTGGCTGAAATCTAAAGAGTGAAATTACCTGCTCTGCATCGCAGTCGGTCACTCTGCCTCTGGTCTCCTCCCTCTATTCAGCCTCCTCCAATGATGGAGGCTTTCTGTCTGTAAGCTGGAGCGATCTCTAGTCCCTTGCTTAGATCCTCTTTAACCCCTTCGCGTCCGATGACATACCCGGACCGTCACGCTAGTCCGGCACTTATGGACCAGTGATGGCCCTGGCATGTCACGTACTTTTACTCACCGCACTCCTGCAGGAGAGCGGTAAGTAATACCGGGGACTGAAGTTGATTGCTCCAAGACTGGAGCGATCTCTTTCAGTCCCTCGTTCGGTGTGCCGGAACACATGGTCACGTGGGGCGGCACGTCGAATTTCCCTATCTGGTCCTTAAAGGACCCCCCCCCCCGGACCGCTGGTCCTTAAGGGGTTAAGCACAGGTGAGTTAATCAGTGGCTCATTCATTTTGACTGACTCACCTGTGCTTAATCAGGGAAATCCCTAAATCCTGTACTGTTGGCGGCCCTTGAAGACTGAACTTGGACAGCCCTGACTTAGTGCATAACACCCAAAATGTTCTTAGACATTCCAAAGGGACCAAACAAATGTCAAAATTACAGTTACATTTTGCTATATTAAACATTTTCTGAATTTCTCCAGCCTCTAAATTCAGATGGTTTTCTCTTCATTCTACAAGAGAAAGAAGAAAAACAGCAGCACAAAAAGGACTGCAAATGTAGAGAGAAAACTATGGCCTTCACCTAGTGTGCTTGTCACATTCTTCAGAGGCTAGATTTTTACCTCCTCAAGTGTGTAGTACTTGTCTGGTTTAAACCCCAGAACGGTTTCACTGGAACCACTCGTCCCTTTTTTGATCACTGCTTCTGTATCAAAGCTTGTCGGTGATGCCTTCAAACTAATCCGGGGCTTCAAACTGACAGTCAGACCCCGCTGTTTGTCCTCTCTAACCTCCAGAGTATAGGGCAGAGAAACTGAGGTGGCCAGTGGATTATAATCACTTCTGAAGAAGTTAATGTACTTTCATGAAAAAGTGAATCTAGTTTCATGAAATGTGTTGATCATTCTTTTACTGTAACTTTTAAAAAATGTTTATTAAATAGAGTAACATATATTCACCCTAGCATGGTTTTTTATAATATTGTTCAGGTTATTTGATTATAATCTACTGGCCACCACGGTCTCTGTGCCCTATACTCTGGAGGTTAGAAAGGACAACCAGCGGGGTCTGAAATACCACAATGCGCTGTCACTGTGAAACCCTGGATTAGTTTGAAGGCATCAACGACAAGCTCTGATTCAGAAGAAGTGATGAAGAGAGGTACAAGAGTGGTTCCAGCGAAACCATCCTGGGGTTTATACCAGGCAAGCGCTACACACTTGAGGCGGTAAAAATTTAGCCTCTGAGGAATGTGAGTATTACTCTTACATGAGCATGCTGGGTGAAAGTGCTGGGTGAAGGTCACAAATTATTCTGGAAATACTACATTTAGAGTCCTTTTTGCTCCATTGTTTTTCTTATTTTTCTTGTTGCAGAATCCAACTAAGGGCTCCCATCCCTTAACTCAACGAGCTGCAAGGACATTTTCTTTTGGATATTGACAAGATCTGTGGAAGTTGTGGACTCAATATTTCTCTGACTATCTCCCCAAATATTCAAATTGGGTCTATTCCCTCCATGTATTCCTTCTGTGTTTGTTTTTCCTGATTATAATGTATTCTGTATACTATCTATAGGCGCTGGTATATGTATTTACGTAACGGATGTTCTCTTGTATATATAGAGTTTCTCCAAACAGATAAACTTAAATATAGACATTCTCCCCTTTATTCTTCCACTGACGATACAAAGCCAGCCCACCAGAAGAACAGAAACTGAGAGAAAAGACTTTGCCACTACCAAAGCAAAACAAGCAGCTTGTTAAACGTTTTTTTTAAACATCAGGTTTAAACACACTCTCTCACACACAAGATTTATTTTCTCCCCTAACATGATACTATACTTATCTAATTATTGTATACAAGAAATGCCCCTTTAAATTAATAAGAGTGATGGAGTCTGGCAACAAAGAAACATGTCAACCTGCATGGACATGAAATCCATCACTAATTAACCCCCTTAAGGACCAGAGATGTGCACAATGCATTGCCTTTGAACACAGGGCCCATTATGTCTGGTTTCTCCTGTATGTATGTATTCTCTTTAGGCCTTTCAAATCTACATGGGTTTAATGTTTTTGTTTGAGTAGAAACAAAATTTACCTTTAACCCCTAGAGTCCGAGGTGGGTACATTGTACGAGTTTGGACAGCTGTACCTGCTGTGCCAAGCTCGTACAATGTACAGCTAAAATGCGATCACTGCATAAGCCGGTATAACCGGATGGCAGTGGCCGCATTTCAGCTGAAATGCAGCCTGGCACTCTTGGGAGGACATGAGGATTACTCATCATGTCCTCCCAGGTACTGATCTCCCAGCCGATTGAGCTGCGAGGTCAATATCGCCAAGGGAGAAGCAGAGCTTCTCCTTCCTCCGCTCTCCTACCTGAACTTCCAGGTAGGACTGGGCGGGACCGGGGGAAGCCCCCTAACGTCATTGGTGACATGATCACCGATGACATTAGGGAAGTTTCCCTGACCCAATTCACTCCTACAGGTGGTAGGAGGGAAAGGCAGGAGAGCTTTTGCTCTCCTGCGGTCGCCAGATTGATCTCCCAGCACAATCGGCTGGGATATCAATAACTGGGGCGTCGCCAGATTGATCTCCCAGCACAATCGGCTGGGATATCAATAACTGGGGCGACATCAGAAGGTGTCCTGATGTCCCCCCACGAGGTCTGCAATGGGATAAAAAAAAATAAAATAAATTAAAAAAAAAATAAAAAAAAAAAAAAAATTTAATCCTATGAGTACAGCGGGGACGTCCAGCGCATTGCGACCCCTTTGGCACTCACAGGGTCAGTTGTGCTGTAGCTAATTTTTTTTAACTGAGACCTCATGGGTGGGGGGTCAGGAGAGGTCCTGATGACCCCCAATGAGGTCTATAAAAAAAAAAAAAAAAAAAAAATTAGACAAATTAACCCTGTGCCACAGAGGGGGATCCAATGCAAACCCCCCCTCCTGTGGCACACACAGGACTTTGGTTTGAGTTTCTTTTTTTTCAGAGCTTGTTGGGGGGCCCTGATGTCCCCCAACAAGCTATGAATAAAAAATAGTTAAAAAAAAAAAAAAAAAAAAAAAAAATTAACCCTCTGTGTGCCACAGGGGGTCCAATGCATTGCTTTGCAGTGCACTGGACACCCCTGTGGAAGACAAAGTGTTTTTTTTTTCTTCTTCATTTTTACTTTATTTAGACCTCAGGGGTCCCGAAGCCCCCCAACAACGTGTGTAAAAAGGAAAACAATGCATGCCCCACAGGGGGGGGTCCAACGCAGTGCTTTGCAATGCGTTGGACCCCCCTGTGGCACATACATTTATTTATTTTTTTATTCTGCCATTGTTGGGGGGTAATCAGAAGTAGACCTGATCCCCCAACAAGGTATGAATAACAAATAATAAAAGAAAAATAATTAACCCTCTGCGTGCCACAGGGGGTCCAATGCATTGCTTTGGAATGCACTGTACATCCCTGTGGCGAACAAAGGATTTTTCCTTTTTCCCCCTCATTATTTTTTATTCAGATCTCATTGTGGGGCATCAGTTCTAATGCCCTCCAATGAGGTCTACACACATATTATATATATATATATATATATATATATATATATATATATATATATATATATTTATTTTTTTTTTTTTGGGGGGGGGGGGGGAAACACCAAAAAACCTGCATGTGTTACAGGTGGGTCCAACACAAGTGGTTTGCAATGCGCTGGACCCCCTGTTGCACACACATTTTTTTCCCCATTATTTTTTATTCAGACATCGTTGGGGGGCATGAGAAGTGGTACTGATGCCCCCCCCCCAATGAGGTATGAATAAAAAAATAATAGCTAAAAAAAAAAAATTAACTCTGTGTGCAACAGGGTGTCCACTGCATTGCTTTTCAGTGCATATGACACCCTTGTGGCATGCACACAAAATGCCTCCAATCCCCCCCCCCACCACATACCCTAGCCACCAGCCTAGTTCCACAGCCTACTGGCAGTCCCATTCCCCCAGTCTGACCCCCCCCCAGCCTGATTCCACTGCCTACTGGTAGACCCAAGTGCCAGTATGCACTGGATTCAGGCTGGGAATCAAACAGTGTATGAGGGGACTTACAGTGCCCACTGGTAACCACAGATCCCCCATATGCACTTACCTCCCCACCATCACCACCATCACACTTGCTCACTGCCCACTGGTAGATATACCCACTTACATAGCCTGACCCCTCGTCCCTTCCCCGACCTGGTTTCTCTGGCAGACACAAGTCTTCACTTACACTGACTGACCACTGGTAGCAATATAATCACACATACACTGTTTGCTTCCCCATCCTTGTTCCACCGGTAGCTACGCTCCTGGCACCCAATATGGTATGTCAACCCACAGCAGTGGGGCACCATTTTTTGTAGGCTGGCAGGAGGTCCTCCTAGGAAATGCCATGGTGTTGAACCTTTTCCGTATCTTTGAAGTGACTGATTTGTAAGAAAAACAAATGTTTTTTTTTCTGTAGCACCACATTCTGGAAATAGTTGTGCACTCTAACTTAGGGGTAGAAAAGCAAGTCATGGCTCATTAGATGCGGCAGGTTATCTTCTTTCCAAAATGTCATAGTTTCTGTACCCTTTCTTCACTTCTGTAGTTGATATAACCATTTTTGTACAGGCAAGTATTATTTGGGAAAATATTAGAAAAATCAGAGGTTGTGGTAGGTGTCGTTTTGCACTTATAGCACCCCCTACGGTAGGTCAACTCATACCAATGGGGTGTCATTTGACTCCTAAAAGCACTAGCTAGTGAATGCAGTTGAAAATTTCATGGTTTTCACAGAGCTCCATACATTTGAAGGGGCAGAAATGTAAAAAAATGCAATTTTCTTCCTATAGTGCCACATTCTGGAAGCATTTGGCCACAACAGGCTTGGGGTAAGAAGGCAAGTGACCCCTCATTAGATGCGGCAGATTGTCTTCTTTCCAAAATGGTATGGTTTATCTACCTTTTCGTCACTTCTGAATGTGTTATAGCCATTTTCAAACAGGCAAGTCAGGTTTGAGAAAATGTTAGAAACATCAGAGGTTGTAGTAGGTGTAGTTTTCTACTTCTAGCACCCACTAAAGTAGGTCAGCTCATACCAATGGGGTGTCATTTGACTCCTAAGAGCACTAGCTAACGAATGCAGTTGAAAATTCCATGGTTTTCACAGAGCTCCATACATTTGAAGGGGCAGAAATGTTAAAAAAATGCAATTTTTTTCCTATATCGCCTCCTTCTGGAAACATTTATGCACACCAGTATTGGGGTAAGAAGGCAAGTTACCCCTCATTAGAATCGGCAGGTTATCCTCTTTACAAAATGGTATGGTTTCTCTACCTTTCCTGCATATCTATAACGGTTATGACACTTTTCGTGCAGGCAGATAATTTCAAAAACAAAAGTGTCAGGTTTAGGTAAGTGTTCCTACAACCCACATATTGCATGTTATCCCACACAAATGGGGTAACATTTTTCTCACGTTGGTAGAAGGTACTGAATACAGTAGGAAATGTTATGGTTTTCAAAGATTTTAGTATCTTTGAAGTGGTGTAAATGTAAAAAAAAACATGTATTTATTCCTATAGCGCCATCTTTTGGAAATAATTGAGCACTTCAGCCAGGGGGTAGAAAGGCAAGTGACCCCTCACGTGATGCGGGTGAATGTCTACTTTCCAAAATGGTATACCTTTTATACCTTTCCTTCATGTCTCTAACAGTTATGAACATTTTAGTACAAGCAGCCATTTTTCAGGAAGCAAACAGATAGGTGTATTTATGTGCTTCTGGCACCCCTAAGGTAGGTCGACTCATACCATTGGGGTGTCATTTTTCTCCTAAGAGCACTAGTTAATGAATACAGTTGGAAATGCCATGGTGTTCACAAGTTTCAGTACATTTGAAGGGGCAGAAATATAAGAAAATGCCTTTTTTTTCATTAGCGCCACCTTCTGGAGGCATTTGTGCACTCCAGGCTTGGGGTAACAAGGGAAGTCACCCTCATTAGATGCGGCAGGGTGTCTTCTTTTCAAAATGGTATGATATGTGTACCCTTTCTTCACTTCTGTAGTTGTTATAACCATTTTTGTACAGACAAGTAATGTTTGAGAAAATGTTAGAAAAATTTGAGGTTGCAATAGGTGTAGTTTTGTACTTGTAGCGCCCCCTGAGGTAGGTGAACTCATACCTATGAGGTGTCATTTTTCTCCTAAGAGCACTAGCTAATGAATACATTTGGAAATGCCATGGTTTTCACAAATTTTAGTACATTTGAAGGGGCAGAAATGTAAGAAAATGCCTTTTTTTTTCATTAGCGCCATCTTCTGGAGGGATTTGTGCACACCAGGCTTGGGGTAACAAGGCAAGTCACCCCTCATTATATGCAGCAGGTTGTCTAC
Source organism: Rhinophrynus dorsalis (assembly GCA_037306005.1). Classification (NCBI taxonomy): domain Eukaryota; kingdom Metazoa; phylum Chordata; class Amphibia; order Anura; family Rhinophrynidae; genus Rhinophrynus; species Rhinophrynus dorsalis. The sequence goes on from CM074721.1 coordinate 293,065,007, forward strand.
TTTCCATAAATATATAGTTTTATATAGTTATTCCACTGTTTTAGGGTAGCTTTACCACAAAAACCCTAGAATGCACATATTATTTTATAAAGTTGAAAATGTCATTTTGCACTGCTGGTGATTAAGGCTCTACGCTAGCCATGGACGTAGGTAAAACTATACAAATTTTTTTTTTTTTTTTTTTTACTTGGGGGACTTGGGGCTTTTTCAAATAATTGAAACTTTTTCAATTAAGGTAAATGTTTTTGATACATAGTATGTGATTTTAGCAAAATTAGTAAATTTTCACTTTTTTTGTCATTATGACATCATAGCTTTTTGCACAATGTAAAATTCTCTACATCTAAGGTACCACAAGAAAGCTCAATTATTTCTGAAAAAAACAATATATAGTTTTCCATATTTAACTAAAAATCCCCAGAGGAAATCAAACATAAACAGAAGGATAGCAAAAATGCTGAAAAAGTGTCTGGCCTGCAGGGTACAGGAAATGGACCAAGCCTCTGGCACTGAAGGGGTTAAGTGATCAACAAGTGACATTTAAAGAGTTACACATTTTTTAGAAAAAGGTGAAATTAGGATTATTTCCACGGCAGAACTTTAACAATAGATTTAAAAAAAAAAAGTGTGTGTGTGTATTTTATAATATAGCAGAAGTACTGAACTGGTGGTCCTTGGTACCTTTCTCACTTTAGCAATGTCTGTGAGATCTGACAGTTCTGTTAGAGGAACCTGCTGGCCTTCCACGTGAGAGATTATTTCTTGAGGATCCACTGTTTTACTCCCATCGTCAGTCAAAACAACAAGAACTCCAGAATCACTGTCTGACAGGCCAAACTTTTTAAAAGCTTCCGAGATCTAAAAGCGGAAGAGACATCCATTTGGTTAGCCTATATTTAAGCTTACCTTGTTTACACAGATTCGTCCCCTCAAGTAAACTGTAAAGAATTAAAGGGCCGTATGTTCAAAAGAAAAGTGGAGGAGTCCTGAGGCAAACCATTTGCACTATAGGGGGGATGTAAAAATTCCCACTGGTTTAAATCTGGATATTTTAACCATTTGAATACATTCAATGGGTTAAAATCCCCATTTTAATCAATTTGAATTTTTGGAAATTTTAGTTCTCCCCTATAGTGCAAATGGTTTGCACCTGAACTCGTCCACTTTTCTTTTGAACATACGGCCCTTAGTGCAATATGTACAAATAAAATGAGGAGCAATTCTGGGAGAAACCAACAGCAGCATGGGAGACAAAGTATTTTTATAAGGCACACTGCAGGAGAACTTGGAGGAGATTCACCAAGCTGTGATAAATAGGTGATAAAGTGGAGATGACTTCTCCATTTCCTATGTTATTCTATGGAGCCTATTCACAAAGATCTCCAAAGCTGAAGAAATCTTAGTGCATTGGCTTTATAGAATAACACAGGATTTGGAGAAGTGATAAACTGGAGAAGTTATCTCCACTTTATCAACTCTTTATCACCACTTAGTGAATCTTCCCCCTTGAGTCACTGATTAAGGCTCTCCATTGTAAGTGACCACAAAAGCACCACTTGGATTCCACAATAGAAAACTGCAGTTGAACCCATTGTGTGCCAGAGATGTATCTAATGCATTGCAGCACAATGCATTGGATATCTCCCTGGCAGTCAAAGGGTTAATGGTAAAGCAACAAATTCAAACAAGTCTAAGCTGTAATATATTTTAAATTAAAAATCTTCCAACAGTGGGAGTACCCTGTTATGCTCACCAGGAAAAAAAAACAAAAAACAAAAAAAAAAAACCTTTACTGCTCCTTTGGTAAGCAAATGTAATCCTTTCTTCTGTATCCTCCATGGCATGTGTAACATTGAGATATACCCAAGTAATAATCATGGTGGAGTAAAAATTAGTAATATAGAAGCATCCCAAGGAACGTGAAAATAGACTTATGTAGAGGACACCATAGTAAGCAAAGAAGGAAGAAAAAAATAAAAATGTGATTATTACTTCCTACCAGGATATTGTGGAATCATTGCCTGCAGCACCTTCCGACCAAGGCTTGCAGCTGCAGAGGTTGAAACATCTAGTGTGTAGTGTCTGATGAATGTGGAAACAGATGTCCAAGTTGCTGCTTTACACAAATCTTCTGGAATTGCCATAGCCTTGTGTGCCCAGGATGTTGACAGGGCTATAGTAGAGTGAGCTTTAGTTTTAATTGGTGGTTCTACTTTTGCCTCTACATATGCAGTCTTAAAGTAATAGTAATACTTCATTTTAGCTTCATTTAATATTGAAACCATTAAAAAAACATTAAGAGCGATATAAGTCTTATCTCTCAAACCTTTATGGTTTGAGAGATATTCGCAAGTAAAGTATCCCCATGACTGACGTCAGTGCTCTAGCTGACAGATTTGGAATCCGGTCCACAGACCTGCCGGCGGTTCTTCAGCAGAGCCAAGATCGTAAGATATAAAAATAACTACTTCACTGGACTAGTCTACAAAGTGTGCCTGGTTTGCAAGCACACTTTGTATACTGTTCCAATGAAATAGTTATTTTTATATCTTGCGATCTCGGCTCTGCTCAAGAGCTGCCAGCTTGTCTGTGGACTGGATTCCAAGTCTGGCAGCTAGATGGCAGACTTGACCGAAACAGCCAGGGAGGAGGAAACTTTACTTGTGAACATCTCTCAAACCATAAAGGTTTGAGAGATAAGACTTATATCGGTCTTAATTTTTTTTAATGGTTTCAATAATAAAGCTAAAATTAAAGTATTACTATTACTTTAATACAGTGAGAAATCCACCTAGCTATAGATGCTGACATGCCCTTAACGTTCCCATGAAAGTGGACAAACAAAGAATTAGATTGTCTAAATTTTTTTGTCCTGTCTAGGTATATTGAGAGGCACCCAACTAAATCCAAATGATGTAGTCTCCTTTCTTTACGGTTTGCTATATTATAACAAAATGAGAGCAAATTAATTTCCTGATTTAAATGGAACTCAGAAATGATCTTTCCCCAAAATGTAGGTGGAATACGAAAAAACACTTTATCTGTATGAAAAAACATATATGGATCTTCGCAGGACAATAGTTAATTTAACATTTTGCTGATGTAATTGCAGTGAACAGTTTTCCATGTCAAATTTTTAACAGGGATTATCTGCACAGGTTCAAACTGGCTTGAATCAGCCAACTGGGTTAACACTAAGTTAAATTTCCAGGATGGGACTATATTTCTGATTCTCGGACGATACTTTTCTGCTGCTCTGGTGAATCTTTTTACTATATCTTCTTCTGTAAACTGTTTCACGAATATAGCAGATAGAGCCAAAATTTGGACTTTGAGTGATGCTGGACTAAAACCTCTCAAAACCTGTTTGGAGGAATTCTAGAACCCATGCTGAGTTAACAGAGGAAATTCCAGTCTTACTGTGGATTCACCATCTTCTAAATGCTTTCCAGGCTCTATCATAACCTTCTGAAGCAGAGACCGTTCAGCCTGCCATTATGGTATTAATGACTGAGTTAGAAAGACCTTTGCACCTTAATGACAGCCTTTCAACTTCCAGGATGTTAACAGGAAAATTTTTGGGTTTGGATGCAGGATTGGACTTTGCATCAACAGATCCTGTCAGTTGGGAAGAATCCAAGGTTTTCTTACAGCCATCTTCACTAACTCTGAATACCAATTCCTCCTTGGCCAATTTGGAGTTATAATTATTACTTGTACTTGCTAAACATATCTTCCTCGGTACTTCCCGTATTAGAGGAATGGGTGGTAAGACACAAGCTAGAGAGAGTGTCCAAGAATACTTCAGGGCATCCTGACCTAGGGAAGCAGGGTCTTTCCATCGGGAGAAGTACCGATGGCACTTGAAGTTGTAGGATGTTGCCAACAGACCCCGTTCAGGAATACCCCATAGGTCTATTATCTATTGATAAACAGTCTGATTCAGTGTCCATTCCCCTGGATCTAGCTTCTTTCTGCTCAGGAAATCTGCTTTTACATTATTTATTCCTATGATATGTGATGCCGAGATGGCCATTAGGTTCTTCTCCACCCAGTGAAATAATTTTGCTACTTCTATGCTCAGGGATTTGCTTTTTGTTCCACCTTATTTACTTATGTACATGACATTTGTTGAACTGTCTGATAATCATGTATGGCCTTTCCTTTTAACATTCTGTGAAAGTGTAGTAGACATCTAGTGACTGCTCTTATCGCTAGACTATTTATGTGTAGTTTCTTTTCAAAACTGGACCATATTCACTGAGCTTTCCGGGATTGCCAGATGCCTAACCATCCTTGGGTACTTGCATTGGTTGTTATTATTTTCCAATGATGTTCTAGAAGAGACATTCCTTTCTCCAAATTCTGTCTTGTTGCCCACCATCCCAATCCTGCTTGCATGTGCAGGATAATGGAATCTGTTGTAATGGATTCTGAAGATCCCTGTTCCACCTCTTCAAAAAGCGATGTTGTAGTTGTCTGGAATTTAATCGTGCCCAAGGGACAACCTGAACAGTTGAGGTTAGCATTCCCATGCACTGAATATATGTCTGGGCATGGTGAGTTGATTTTGATCTAAACTTTTTTTACCCTGGAGATTATGTTCTGAATCCTTTCTTCGGAAAGGTTGACTGTTGCTAATTCTGTGTCGATTAACATCCCTAGAAAGAAGCTAGGAAGCTATCTGACTCTTTCATAGTTGACTGGCCAGCCTACAGTTTTTGGTGATTTAGAACTAGACTTGTGTGTACTCTGGACTGTTACCTTGATTGAGCCATAATCTGGAGATCATCCAGATATGGGAGTAAAGTTACTCTTATTTCCCGTAGGGGTTCTATGGCTGCTGAAAACATTTTTTTTTAAGACTCTTAGTGTTGTGGTCAATCTGAAAGGCAGAGTTTTTAACTGAAAATGAACATCTTTTATTGCAAACCTTAGGAATCTGAGATGGCATGGCCTCACAGTAATATTGTAGTATGCGCCCTGAAGATCCTATTATTGTCATGACACTGTTCTGGTGTATAGCTCTGATGACTGAGGTTGCGGTCACAATTTTGTAGTGTCTCTGTATCATAAATCTGCTGAGGCACTTTAGATCCAATATTATCCTGAAGACACCAGATAGCTTTGGTACCACTAATAAGATTGAATAAACCCCATGTTTTATCTCTGCCTGAGGAACTGGTTCTATTGTTGAATTGGAGAGCCACAGCATTCAAGAATCCTTTCCTTTTCAGCTTGCCTGATGGTATCTGGGAAGTGACAAATTTCTGCTTGTTTGGAATTCTCCTGAATTCCAGTGGGTACCCCATCTCCAGAATCTATTGAACCCATCTGTCTGATGACATCCAATTTTTTGCAAACCAGTGCAGGTGACCCCCTACCTGATCTGGAGATGTAGCCAGCTGATCTACAGAAGAATTCTCTTTTGAACTGAGGTTTTTGAGGATACTCTCCCTTGTATCCTCCTCTAGTAGCTTGTGAGGGAGCTTGTTTATTCTGGTCATATCCTCTACTCTGCAATCTTCTATTATCTCAAAAGGAATAATTCCTTGATCTAAAAGTAGGATTCCTTGATGGGGATGCCAAAGTTCTTTTATCTTGTGGTAGAAATGCAGTTTTTCCTCCTGCGGTCTTCTTCAGGATATCCTCCCCAAACAACATCCCTCCATCATTTGGCAAAGCAATCAGCTTATTTTTTTGACTAGACATTTTCCGAGACCTTTTGGTAATAGAAGATCTCTTAACTCCGCTATTCCATTTGGTTTTAATCATATCAGAAACAGAATGATGGACACGGAAGACCAGAAACACTTTCTTAATGCCTTCAAATGCAGCATCTAGAATTCCTAATTCCTTGTACTCCTTGACTAGTCCAAGGGTCTTTCTTATTCCTTTAACAAAGACATCAATATTCTCTAAATTAAATGATTCAGTTTCCGCAATAATTTATCCTTCCTCCTCTTCAGAAGCATAATCCAATTAGGATTCTTGCAAACTTAATGCTTCTTCATTTCCTGAATCCTAGAAGAAGTCCACTCACCTGGATCTTCTGTTCTCTGTCTCTTTCTTGGATTGGATACCTCCTGCCTCTAAGGCAATTAGAACATAACTTAGCTCGGTCTGAAACGGGTAATCTTTTAATCACATCCTCCACAAGCTTCAGTCTTTTGAGTTTTTTCTTCTTTTGAGGTTGAGGCCTCTACCACTTTCTTCTTAACCCAAGTAGTTTTAATAGGGTTGGACATAATATCTAGCAAAGACAACAAACAAACTACACCAAGTAAATGCATATATAATGAAACAGCACCCCTGAAATGCACACAACCTGAAGGCCTTCATTTCGATCTAGGTATAAGAATCGGCTTATAAGCGTAACTTCCTTTTGACCTGACCCTAATCACATAGCGCATCATCGCTTGCGTTCTATACTTGGAATGCAACCATCTTGTGGAAAACTTCCTAAGGTACGTGAGTCAGTAACTCTTCCTGCTGATGTTTAGCAGGCAAAAATATAGCAATCCAGGAGCTTTTCTCTTATCCCAGGGATGTTAATGGGTAATAAGAGGGCAATAGCAATAGCCTGAAATTACATCACATGTATAGAAAATACTGTACACGCAGCTTAACGTGTGCTGCCATTGCCTTCCCAACTTCCACCGGCTTACTTCTCTTTTTATTTTATATAAACAAGGTTACTAACCTCTCGTCCACCAGCTAATAGGACCAAAAAATAACCAGAGAAGTGGGGGAGGAGCATCCTTAAGTAGAATTCTGATTTGTTCCTACCAGCTGGAGGGAGGAGATAAAGCCCAATGTTACATGTGCTGTGGAGGAGACAGAAGGAATCCAAATAATAACGACAGACAGCTAGGCACATTGTAATGCACACTAGTATGTGTATCTAACAGCACTACCCTCTAGCTCTTTGCTCCATTACAGTTGTTCCTGCCTCTCACAGAATCAATTTTTTTCTGTGTACAGTTCCATTTTACTCAGCCTTTTTTGTCTATGTGCAGAACATCTTGCTCCTGGGAGCAATTACTGAAACTGAAAACAACAGTTCCACTGGTTGTCACTTTGTTTGCTTTCAAACGTTGCACCCATTCTAATAGACTGGTGGGCAAGAGCTGCAGTATGGATGTGCTTACATTGTTGGTGGGTGACAAGTTGAATAAAACCTCAGAATTAAGGGTCCTCGTCTTCATTTTTCCCAGCATGTATAAATGGATTGCCTTGTTTGCTGCCACAAGGATCTGGAATGGATCGATAATCTGTGGGATGGAAAAACAATATATAAAATGATGTGATTACTTAACAGATTCCAATATATAAACAATTTAATCCGGTGGTGAGTAAAATGTGGCTCTCTAGCTGTTGTTGGACGACAAGTCCCATTATCCCCAGCCACACAGCAGGTAGGTGTTATAGGGGATTTAGTAGATCAGGTAAAAAGCCACAAGTCTCTCTGCTCTGATTTAATATGGATTCTATGCAGAGATGACATTTCACACTTCTCTCTTCTAGGATAAGACAGTAGTACTGTGTAAATGCATTCAGATTAGGTGCATCATATTTCAAGGAACACTAACATCACCAAATGACAAACTCTCATTTATCATAATCTATGGAAAAAATCCTAAAGACAACTATGAATCGATTCTGAGTAGATGGGTTCTACTTAGTTCATCATTAGGCAGTACTGGATATCATATCACACACTGAGGCAGGCATGATTCATTGTTGCAGGATTCCACAACTCTAAAACTCCTCCCACTGTAGGCTTCTGCACAAAAACAAATTTGGCAAAATTTACATTTTCACACTTGCAGCCATATTCCCTAGAAACATCCCTGCTCCTGTCTATCCATAAGTCTATTTTCCTACAAAATCATTCTCCTCTACTTTAAATCAATTTCTTCCTCTGTACCCTCTTATATTTCTGCACTTATCACTTGCTACATCCCTTCCTGCCACCTGCGCTCTAGTCGGAGTTTCTTTCTGACCACTCCTCTCCCTACAAACGTTTTCATTGGGTGTCCCACAACTTTGGGATACGCTCTCCCTAACCAATCCCTATCACCTTCAAACAACTGAAAATCCACCTGCTCAAGGAGGCAACTGATTAACAAACATTCACTTTAAATGACAATTGTTCTGCACTTCCCCTGCAAACACATTGTACTTGCCCTTATCCTCTTCCTATCCCTGTATGTTGTCACTATTACTAATTAGATTGTTAGCTCTTCAGGACATGGTTCTCTCCCCAGTGTATTATTCATTTGCCCTTACTCCCCACTATTAACAGTGTTTGCCCTTTAGTCTGATGCTCTTCTTCTGATTTTTGTATCAGGCTATCACTACTGTTTGTAGAATGAAAATGAGAAAGGAAAAGTGCCCGGTGATAGTACATTTGGCATTTGACTAAAAGTAAGAAGGTAAACTGCACTCAGATAATTACGGCAGGCACCTCATAAAGCCTTTACCTCTCTATGGCTCAGGGCCTCCAGAAGACATTCACTCTCAGTCCAGCTACAGTAGCAAGTTCCTCCCCACTGACTGAAGCTCAGAGTCCACCCCCCAAATGTTTTGTAATGTATTCAATTTTTCAAGAGATTTAGGGGCCATTTCAATGTGATTCAGTACTCGGAATAGCCCCACCTTTCAATGAACCTGCTGCAATTTAATTTTTAAAATTAAAAGATGTTGTCTGAATTGATTCCTTGCAGTTATAGAATTCTATGCCTGACTAAAATTAAGTGGGGGTTTATTACAAGGAGGTGATCCCTTAAAATATGTAACCTTTTGCATGCCAGAGGAGTGTCCACCTCAAAAGCCTGGTGTTCCACAACTTGTCTGAAACTAGAACTCACAAAGTTATAGAACGGATTCTTGCTTACCATTGTAGGATTTAGCAATGTACCCTCTATAGACCCCTCCATAGCTTTCCTTCTTAGAGCTGGTGAATTTTTCACATTTTTAAACAGCAACAGTGTCACCTTCCACGCAGGAAACAACTCCAGTTCATATGTTTTATTCATTGTGAAGCGGTGCTGAGTATTCACTGTAAGGAAAGGCAAACTGTTAACCCTGCGGAACTTTGTATTGACTTTATAATACAAATCTGTACTCACTCAGCAATAACACCCCAAATTTCAGTTATTAAGGTCACAGGTTCAAAACAAAGGTGGAGAAATTCTGGGCTAACCAACTGCATTGTATGAAAAAAATACAAATGGAAAAAAAATTCACAAAGTAACTGGGGATTTAACGCCTTGAATGCTAGAGAAGTCTATAGAATACCTCACATTTATTTTCAGCATATGACCCTTAGCCCTTTGAATGTGGAAAGGGTATGCAACACACTGCAGAGCAATGCTCTGCACACCCCTTTGGCACTCAAAGAGTTAAAATACAAGGTTGAATTTAAAGTATTTTTCTATTTCCACTGTGGGTATCCCAGTCAACTGCTGTGTCTGTGCGCCACGTGGCACCCACAAAAGAAGAAAGGAAAAAACAAGAACAGCGTTAAAAACCAAAGCATCACTTTCAACAAGAATGAATTCAAATACACAAAGCTTTGAATATACACAAGGCAGTGGTGGTGAACTCCAGTCCTACCTGCCCTCAGATAGGCCATGCCAAACATATTTACAGAGTTGATGAGGGTAGAGGGGGGAGTCAATAAAGTGCAAACTGCCAGATCTCTTTAGTTGCATCAAATGAAGGTCAAAAAACAACAACCCACACCAAGTAAGTCATTTCCAGTTATGCCCTAAGAGGGTGCAAAAATTCCTTCTGTTAGCCGGGCGCACATGGAACAAATGTAGGATGGGGACAAGTGCAATTGATCCATGCCAGCATAACCTTATCCACTTGAAAACCTGGGGATATGCAAAGTACATTGCAGACTGATGGCTACTTCTGTCCCAGTGGACACTGGGAAGACTTGCATTTAACTTCATGCAGCAGGAAAGTAAATGCAAATTGAGAGCTGTATCTGGTTGGCTGCTTTAGTGGTTTCTTTTTTGTTGTAAACCTGGGTGTGGATGGGGAGTATTTATAGAATACTAGTGTACAAGCCCATGTACAAAGGACAAGATCCGGGTGATGTTAACCCTTTGTGTGATAGGGGGTAGGCAACACATTGCTTTGCAATGCGTTGCATACCCCTCTGGCACTCAAAGGGTTAAAGCGGAACTACCACCTTTAAACAACTTTAGCTTCAGTGACTCCCCATTAAACAAGGTAATAATTCTGGCGACTAGCACTACTAAGCAGCTAGTCGCCAGAATTATTACCTTGTTTAATAGATTTATCAATTCTTCCGGGGCTGACAGGCAGGACGGAGAGCAGACATCTTGTCATAATGACGTCTGCGCTTCTGCTCTGTCAGTCTCTTCTGGAGCCGAATGGCTCCTAGCAATGCCTCCTAGAGCCGGCTGGGACTGAGACAGCAGGGCTTTCTAAAGATACCATTATTTTCATCATATCATATAATTTACTATAAAAAAAACCTGCTAAATAAATTATATTTGTCTTGAGTTTAGAAATACTCAATGTTTACATGTTTTTCTAATGTTTTTGCCAAGTTATGTGGCAATAACTGAAAGTAGCAAAAATTGAGGTGTTCTAAAACTTTTGACTGGTAGTGTATCTATACATACATAACATACAGATGTATAATGGTCTTGGTGTTATGTCGTTATGATCCCCCCATCACCCTCTGTCTTTCATCCTCTTTCTTTATTGTTTAATCTTTCTTTGCCTATGCGCATTTACTAATACACAAATCAAATTATTTAACATGGATTTTTTTATTGTTTAAATGAATGGGAATGCCTTATGTAGGACAGGCAAAGAAACACATGCAAACACAGATTTCTGTTTGTATAGGTATAGCAGACCATAGAAACTAAATTAATATAAGCACTTTATGACAACAGCAATTACAAATGAACTGTAATATTTTTAGTTAATCTGCCTGCTCAAAAAAGCCTGCAATTTGTTTCATGTCCTGAAGTCTGCTCTTAAAGGGAAATTTACACTAGGAATAATCACTTAATTTGTATAACAGACTAACAAACCTATGAAGTTGTCCTTTATAGAGCAGTCAGGTATCAATATTTGTATGTATGTATATCTTTATTTATCTGGCGCCACACAGTGTACGCAGCGCCTTACAATAGACATATTTATTATTTGCATTATATCTTCAATTTCCAGTAGAGAATGACCTCTTAAGTCTGACTCTATGCAAATGGATATGATTGTCTTATATGGGTTAATAGGCTTTATCAGGCTGTAAACAATTAGCAGTGGAGTATAGGTGAGATCAAATGCACTAATAAAAGTAGCAGATGTACCTACATGATGTATGAAGCACACATACCTAGGTAAATAATTCTGTAATCCTTTCAGTGCCACGGGATACGTAATGCATTGCTTTGCAATGCTTTGCTTAACCCCCTGGCACTGAAAGGGTTAAAATAGTAACGTTTCTTATGGAACCCTGTAGTTTGAGAGTTTTCCCTGTTCAGTAAAACAAGGGTTTCCTGCTGATGGAAGTTCTTCTATTCAAAAGGTATAACAGTTCAAACACAAAGTGTGTAATAGGTTCATAACTTTCTGAGACTTCAAACTGACAGCAACATTCCAAGAATGAATGAATGAATGAATATGTTTATTTATATAACGCCACAAGTGTACGCAGCGCTTTACAATTTCAGGGTTTAAACAATACAGGGTTACAGGTGCTTTGTAGAGTGAAACATTGGGTGCGAGGTCCCTGCCTGAAAGCTTACAATCTAAAGAAGAACTGATGCCCAGCTATTGTATAGAATTAAACAGAATATCTGAAATCTGGCCACTAGAGGGCAATGCTATAAAAACACGCAACAGTTTAACTGTAATAACTCTAGAAAGCTGTATCTCCCGACAGTGAAAGCATCATTGATGTACTCAGCAGTAAAAGCTCAAGGTGTTTTGTTTTAATAAAAAACGTTTCCATCTGGGTCTCCTTGGTAGCACACCAAGAGATAGCCCCTCCTCTCTAGTTAGGACAGGCAAAATTATAAAAAGGACCTCCCTCCCCCACCCTCCCCAGTATTTTACCTGTCCCCCCTAGGAAGGTGTCTAATCAGCGTCCTGTTAATTATTTTTAAAGGAGTCCGACTGGGCTTCTCTGTGGCTCCAGACACAATGCTATAGAGGCTGTTCTGGACGGAGGGCTTCTCTCCTGGGCCATCCCCTTCCAGAAGAGTAATACCCCGCTGGGTATTATTTGTATATTTACAAGCAGCGGTGGCTGTCTACTTACTGGGGCACTCCTGTCTTCCTTGCCAATAGAGCTCCACTTTGGAATGCATGATTATAATGGTCGCCTATGGAACTTCCGGACTGTGCGTTCCACAGACTGGAAGTAAGGTCTGGAAGATGCTGGCAGCCTCTCTGCCAATGCGGTGAGTTGGAGGGAGATTTAAAGTGGACTGGCAGCATCTGTCTTTCCTCTGCAGCAGTTTCTCAGCCAGGCTAGCCCCTAGCATCACTTTGTGGATATCAAGTGCCTCTTTAGGTATACATTAAATCCTTTTTGCAATTATGCTATTATTGCGGCTTTTGTGCAATTATATTTTTGCTTACTTTTTTTGCTTATTTTATTGTTATATGTTTGTAGATGGATTTACAGATTTCTCCCACCTGTCTCCTCTGCAAAGCTCCCTTGCAAGAGGGTTATATGAAGAAATTATGCCCATCCTGTTTGGTAGACACAAACTCGCCTTCAGTATCACAGTCACCGCAGCTTCCTCAGGCCAGTATGACTACTGATATGGTATCCTTGGTTTTTCTTTTTTATTCTATTGCAAAGGAAACCTGGAAAAGTCTGACGGCAGAGGAGGCGAGGCCATGTTCGTCAACCCAGTCTGTTTCCAGAACCGGTTCGGTCACCGGAAAGAGACTCCAGTAAGTGTCATGTTCTGATTCTTCCTCTGAGGATTCAGACGAGGGTGGTAGGGAAGATTCCTATCTTTTCCCAGCAGAACGTGTGGACTCCGTCATTAAGAGCATCTGTACTTCTCTTGACATTGTTAGCAAAACGCCTGTTCTCTTGCCGCTTTGCCAATGAAGAGACAAGATTGGAGGAGAGCAAAACAGGAATATTTCTTTATTCGAATATAGAGAGAACAGTACAGCACATTAGCATGGAAAGAAAACTTGTTCTGTTCTGAAAATTATGAGCAGAGGGGGTATCTAATATACTAATACCACACCCTTGGGCAATAAGATGATTGGTTTAACAGACAACAAGAATTGCAAAAATTACATATTCAGTAAACTACAACATTGCATATTTCGTTAGTCCAATAGTAAAGCATTAATATTGCTCCTCCACCCAAATAACATAATCAGTTTCCACCCCCTAATATTGCTCCTCCACCCAAATAACATAATCAGTTTCCACCCTCTATTAGAATTACAAGCTTTGCATATTTGGAAATAACAAAACATTAGTTCTCAGCAAATACAATACATTATGATTTAACCTAACTTAGCAAAATATCTTATCAATCTATGTGTAGGGGGGAAAGAATGAGCTGTGAGTTTCTCTGCTTATCAATATGTGTGCAGGGAGATGGGAGGGGGGGAAAGAAAGAATGACATAGCTTTCTTTTTGTTTGTGACCACAAACGTGCAGATAAAGAGAATACAGAACTGTAAATTTCTGCTGTCTCTTTAGGTGCTGGTTAACCCTTCCCTTTCTATATTGTGAGATGCAGCTTGATATTTGCACTTGATATTTGATAACAACATCAAGGAAGATGGGAGTCTGAGATCAGTAGCAGACGATCTTTACCTAGGGTACAACAAAAAAACATAAGTTTTTTCCTGTGCATACTGTAGTTGCTGATCTCATTAGGCAGGAGTGGGCAATCCCTGAGAAGAGTCTCTCTTTTCCTAGAAAGCTCAAGAGCCTTTTCCCCTTTGATCCAAAAGATTCATCCCTTTGGGATAAGGTCCCTAAGGTAGAAGTCCATGTGGCACGACTATCAAAAAAGACCACTATTCTGGTAGAGGATGGATCTGGATTTAAGGACCCTATGGATAGAAAGATAGAGACTGCTTTTAGCAGGTGTTATGAGACTAATGCCACGTCCTTTCATCCTAGTGTTGCATCCACGTGTGTTTCTAGATCACTGCGACTATGGATCACGCAACTAGAGGAAGACTCAGTTAACAAGGTACCCAGGGAAGAACTTCTAAAATCTACTTCTATGCTTCGTTTAGCCACAGATTTTCTCTGTGATGCCTCCATGTAAAATGTGCGGATGTCTGCTAGAGCTACAGCACTTTCCTCGGTAGGATGCAGAGCCCTTTGGCTAAGACAATGGGCTGCAGATGTAGCGTCAAGGAATAAACTCTGTGCTATGCCCTTTGAAGGCGAGTTCCTTTTTGGAAAGGAGTTAGATGCTCTCCTCAAAAGCCTTTCAGAGGAGAAGAAGTTTCTGCCTCAAGATAGGAGGTTCTCTTCCCAGAAAACTTTTTTTCATCCCTTCAGGGATCAGAAGAGACCCTCTAAGGGCAGGAGACCAGCCTCTAGACCATATGACCCGAAAGGAGGAAAGCACCAGAGAACCTCCCAGAATGTGCAACCAAAACTCCAGCTCTAACGCCAGGCCTTGGATCCCTTTGGGAGGAAGGCTGAATTGTTTTCAGGACCAATGGGAAAATATTACCTCAGATTCTTGGGTCTTAAGAATAATAAGAGAAGGCTACAGGATCCCATTTATTTCTCTTCCTCCAGAGAAATTCCTCACTACAAGGATACCTAGTTCTCTTTCGAAACGTCTGTTTTTTCACCAAGTCATCAGATATCTGGTTCAAGAAAAGGTTCTACTTCCGTTACCCCTACCTTGTCAAAACAGGGGAACTTATTCTTCAGTTTTTTTAGTTCCCAAGAGTTCAGGAGGGTTTCGCTTCGTTGTGAACCTCACGTTTTTTAATCAATTTATTCACCAAGAACGCTTCAGAATGGAAAACCTCAGATCCACTATCAACATACTTCACCAAGGGGACTGGATGGCAACGGTGGACTTAAAAAAGGCTTACTTGCATGTCCCGATCCATCCCAGCTGCCAAAAGTACCTCAGAATAGCCATCCAAGACAGGGATAACCAAGCATTACCAGTTTGCAGCTCTTCCCTTCAGTCTGACCTCAGCCCCACGTGTCTTTACCAAGATCACAGCAGTAGTGGTGGCCTCCCTAAGGGAAAGGACCATGGCGGTTGTCCCTTACCTAGATGACTGGCTAATCAAAGCGCCATCTCCCTCTCTTCTACAGCAACATCTATCACAGATAACAACAACTCTGACCAGTCTCGGTTGGAGACTGAACCTCAAGAAGTCTTTCCTTCTGCCAGAAAGAAGGAAACTTTTCCTAGGCATGATCCTTGATTCCTCTTCAGGGAACATATTCCTTCTGGAAGAAGAGATTCTGACGTTTCTGGATCAATTGTATCTCCTCAGATCACCCAGACTTTTTTCCCTCAGACACCTGATGTCAGTTCTGGGAATTATGTCATATGCAATAGAAGCGGATCCATGGGTGAAACTTCACATGAGGCCCCTACAACAATTGATCCTATCATCTTGGGACAAGGATCCGCTCTCTCCTCATCAGCAAGTAGCTATATCTCCAGCTGTCCACTGCTCCCTACGGTGGTGGTCCAGACAGATACTATCAGTGGGACTACCATGGAGGATCCTGGAATGGAGCATAATCACAACGGATGCCCGCAAGACAGGGCGGGGTGCAGTCCTGGGGTCTCACTTGTTTCAAGGTCTCCTTCCGAAAAGAACCTTCACTCAAATCACCTAGAACCTCTGGCAGTTTGGAGAGCCTTAAGAATAGCAGCTCCATTACTCAAAGGAAAAGCTGTGAAGATCCATTCAGACAACATGACAGTAGTCTGTTATCTTGCCAGGCAGGGAGGTACCCGGAGTATTTCCCTACTTCTACTATCTTCAAGAATTCTTCAATGGGCAGAGTTCAACCTGAAGGCCCTAACAGCAGTTCACATCCCTGGGAGAAACAACATTCATGCAGATTTTCTGAGCCGGAGGATGATTCATCCAGACAAATGGTCTCAAGACCCCAGGATCTTTCAAGGAATCACGGAGAAGTGGGGGATTCCACAGATAGACTTGATGGCATCCAGGATGAATGCAAAGTTTCCCCAGTTTTTCTCCTGGTCTCCCCAGGATCACCCAATAGCCGTGGATGCTCTGGTTCAGATGTGGGACTTTCGACTGGCTTATCTATTTCCACCCTTGAGACTCATTCCAGTTTCCTTTCAAAAGATCTATCAAGAGAAGACCAGAGTTATTTTCGTAGCACCTTACTGGCCAAGGAGGTCATGGTTCATCCTCCTGAAATCCATGTCACGAGAAGAACCTATGATGCTCCCGGTAATGAAGGATTTCCTATTTCAGGGTCCAGTTCCTTATCCGCAAGTAGAGAACTTTAAGCTGTCTGTGTGGTTCCTGAATCCCAGCTATGACGCAACCAAGGACTTTCCGATGGCGTAATCTCAGTTTTACATGGTTCCAGGAAAGACAGTACAACTTCAGTATATAATCATACATAGGCAATATTTTCCTTCTGGGCCAGTGAGCCTGCAGTTGATCCACTGAAACCATCAGTTCCTGCTATCCTGTAATTCTTATCAGATGGTTTCTCTAAGGGTCTGAGTCCTAATACTCTTCGAGTACAAATAGCTGCCCTAAGTAGTTTTCTAAGACAGCCTCTGGCCAACCTACCCATGGTACGAAGATTCCTCAAATATGCATCACGTTTAAGGCCTTGGTCCATTCCATGTGTGGCTCCGTGGGATCTAAATCTAGTCTTGAAAGCATTGTTGTCATCTCCCTTTGAACTTCTGGAAACAGTGTCACTACAAATGCTATCACTCAAGACAGCTCTTCTGGTAGCTCTTACCTCAGCCAGAAGAGTAGGAGAGCTTCAGGCCTTTTCTATTGTAGAGCCTTTTCTAATATTTAGAACTGAATCTGTGGTTCTTAGGATCCCAACAGAATTTCTTCCTAAGGTTTCCTCTGATTTCCATAGATCCCAGGAGCTATGTCTTCCTGTACCATTTCCTGAACCTCAGTCTGAGGAAGAAAGACAACTTAATTGTTTGGATGTCAAGAGGTGCTTGATGTGCTATATACAGAGAACAAAAGAATTCAGAAACTCATCGTCACTTTTCGTAAATTTTTTTGGCAAATCTAAAGGTAAAAAAGCATTGAAATCTACCATTGCTAGGTGGCTACGAACCGCAATTGAGGAATCATATAAAGCAAGCAACACAGATCCTCCTCCTGGTATCAAGGCTCATTCTACCAGGTCAGTATTGGCTTCCTGGGCAGAAAAAGCACAAGCATCAGTGGAACAGATTTGTAGGGCTGCAATCTGACAGAATATCCACACCCTTGTCACACATTAACGACTGGACCTGCAAGCTGCGAAAGACTCAGCATCCTATATAATAATTCGCTAAAACGCGTGTAACGCCGCGACATGCGCAGTAGACACTACTGCGTGTGCTGCAGTCATGCGCAGTAGAGACTGCCCGAGCCACGGCCGAAGGAGCGTCCAGCTCTGTATCAGCCGTGGCGCGGGCAGTCTCTACTGCACGTGACTGCCCCGCGACCGGGTGGCAGTGGCACTGTGGCCCGTGTAACAGGCTGTTCAACTAGTTTGGAAATAATGTGCTAGAAACAGTCCATGATCCCCTCCCCCCCATTGCTAATTAACTTTGTGTTCTTTCTTGGTGTGCTACCAAGGAGACCCAGATGGAAAATGGGAATTCTTCTTACCTGTCAATTCCCTTTTCCTCTGGGTCTCCGTAGGCAGCACACAGATTTCCCTCCCTTAATGAAGACCTGTTTGTTCTACAATACATTTTTTTGAGCATTTCATTTGGTGGTCTCTGGTCAACTTTGTTCAACACTGGGGATAGTGGGGGAGGGAGGTCCCTTTTATAATTTTACCTGTCCTAACTATGGAGGAGGAGCTATCTCTTGGTGTGCTACCTACTGAGACCCAGAGGAAAAGGAATTGACAGGTAAGAAAAATTCCTTTTTTACTGCTCATTTAAAAAGAGCCACCTATTCCAAGTGTAACAAAGCTCCTCTAACTTAGGGAGGCCCAATAATGAACACATCTCACCAATGTCAGCTATCCAGTGCATTGTTGAGCATTTTACTTGAACTACTACAGTTCACTGATCAAAATGCCCAGATACTTAAGGTCTCCTCGACCCCCAATCATAATTTTGAGGCGACTCGCTCATGAAATGAAAGTGTCCCTTAATGACAGAAAGAACGTGGTTATTCTGTCCCAACCTCAGTCTCGCCTCCAAACACTATTAACTCTTTGAGTGCCCGAAGGGTATGCAACACTTTGCAATGCGTTGCATACAGCTTTTACACTCAAACGACTAAAACAAATCGGAGATACAGTAGTTGTGCTCAGACCCACACTGAACAACATGTGTCTTACCAGATGTTGTTTGACTACAAGCCACAGCTTCTTCAGATGATTAGTGATTATGTAGCCCAAAACAGTTGTAAGACTACAAGTGTTACATCTCTGGTTCAGGCATTACTGACTCTTCTCACCTGCTGCTATACTCCTGATCAGTGAACCTTCCTAATTGCTCCGATTAGAAACAATCGCCTTTCCGTCTTTGACACTGACCAAGGCAGCTCTCTCTGTGCTCTTGTTGCGCTAGTTATGTTCCATTCTTGCAGTTAATCCCCTGGACTCGGCATGCTGCAAATCACAGGATTAATCGGTCCTTACTGTCGTAGTTCTTTGTTTCCGCTCGGTCTCTTTTGCCTGATGTGCACTTCCGGCTGTGGAAATCCTGAGGTGAGTGTCATAGCATTAAGTGCAGGACAGATAATACCTTTATTACACGCACATGGAATTGGCTTATAGGGGAGATAAAATCGTCTTTCGGATAAAAGTGTATATATAATATAAATAACAGGTGCTGACGCGTTATACCTAGGGAAAAATACATGCTGCAGGACTGCAGTCATTTTTAAGATTTGAAAGCTTGCAGTTTCATGTTTTAGAGTTGAGGTGATGATGCGCGGCACTCCAGCTGTTGTTGTACTACAGTTCCATCAATACTATGTCTACAGAGCTTGACGTGAATTGTACTTCAGCAACTACTGAGGAGGCGCCGTTTGTCCACACCTCAGTGGAATGATGATACCTCCCAACATTACAAATGGCCAAAGAGGGACTCTTGTGTTTTAGGTGATGTTTTTGTGGGGCGTGGCTGGTGGGCAGGACATTATCAGGAACTTTTAAGTTATTTCATGACCTACTGACACCTCTTTGTGTAACAGAATAAATGATATAGAGAAAACACCAAAGTATATATTTTTTGAGGTCCTTCAACTAGAATATTACTGTTCTGGTTGATAGTAACAAACTTGCTATTTAAGGGTGGAGTAAAGCCTAATAACACCAGCCCTAGCTTACTATGACCAGAAAATCCTAATGGACCCTCTGGTCTTGTTTTTTAATGATTCAAGAGATATTATCAGTCAGTCCTTGATGTCAATTTCAGGAGGTAGTCATGACAGTTTCTAGCATTACCACATGACACAAATTCCACTTACTGTACATAGTAATCGGAACCTTTCAAGGACCAGAATGGTTTGCAGTGCATTGCTTTACAATATTTTGAACACCTTGGTGGTCCTTAAATAAATAATGCCTGTATTTAAGATGATGCAGTATTGTAGATGTTAAAAAAATAAAGTATCTGGAGAAAGTCCCATCTCTCAAACCTTCATGGTTTGAGAGATATGCGCATCTAAAGTTCCCACTCCCCTTCTGCTGACGGCAGCAATTTACTGACAGCAGGAGATCTGGTACTGGGGCCGTCCGGCGGCTCTACAGGAGAGCCAAAGTAGCGATATTTAAAAAGAAATACTTCATTGGAACGGTCTACAAAGTGTTCCTGGTTTGCAAGCACACTCTGTAGACTGTTCCAATTAAGTAGTTCTTTTAAAATATCGCTATTTCGGCTCTGCTGAAGAGCCTCCTCGAGTTGGCAGACACGGATCTCCTTCTGTCAGCTTGACAGCTGACATTAGGGAAGGGGGAACTTTAGTGGCAAACATGGGACTTTCTCCAGATACTTTATTTTTTTTACTTCTACAATACTGCATCAACTTAAATACGGGCATTACTAACCCTTTAAAAGGCTCAAGCACACTGCCTACTTCAGTTAAAAAAAACAAAACTTCCAGCAACTGTTGTGTGTCCCTCCACTGACGTGACTGATTAAAAGAGAAAGTAACACCACCTAATCATAACCCCCCCTACTTGCCTCACTATGGCCAGAAAATCCTAATGGTCCTATGAATTTTGCCTTTGAGCCTTTGCTCCAGAAATAACATCTTCTATCAGTCCGTTGTCCCAGACACAACAGTGTTTGGAAAATTTTTCAAATTGAAGCAGGCAGGGTGCATGGGCCAACTTAACCCTTTAAGGACCAGAAGGGTGTACAACACATTGTGAAGAAATTCTTTGCATGTCTACTGGTCCATTGAAGGTTAAGATTACCTTGCTCAGAGGACAGAGTTTATGTCCTATGGTCCTGATAGCAACTGTCATGTGCACTTTCATGGACTTGACATCACAGACTGACTATGTTATCTCTTGAATAAAGGAGCAAGGAGAAAATCCAGAGGGGCCATTATGATTTTTTTGGCCATAGTAAGATATATGGAGGTATTACTAGATATTTATTCCCCTGTAAGATTCATGTGGGGCATTTGGAAAGACAAGTGGGAGGTTATGATTTAGGGATGTTAAGTTTTGAGTCCCATACTGTGCTTCAGGGGGAAGATGCACAAAGGGGCAATGTTATGGAGATGTGTGTCTTCATCACCAAGGCGTTGTGCTCGCCAGACACACATTGCCATACGCACTGAGAATTAGTGATGCAAGCGGAGTGGGGGAGAATTTCCCAATTAGCATGGAGAGTTGATGAACTGCCAGCTATGTGCAAGGGATGCCATCCCTTGCACATTGCCAGCAGTAAGACAACCCTGATGTCTGAGCACATCCTCTCTGCCACCCGCCCCCCCACTTGCCCACTGGGGGAGTGAAGAGGATGTGCTCAGACTTTAGCACCACAAACCACATAATTCCCTAACCTTTTCAATGCCATAGGAATTTGCTTTGTATATTTCTGTGGCACTGAAAGGATTAAAAAAACAAACAAAAAAGTTGTAGTAAAAGTGTTGTGCTTAACCCATTGAGGATCAGAGAGATGTGCAACACATTGCATTTTTTGGTTGCAGTACTTCTGTGACATTAGATTTTACAGTGACAGTGTTGTTACAGCATCCTATAGAGGTTTATGGTCAACTGACCATGGCTTTCTATAGACTTTTGTAGCCTCCATAAAATTTCATGGCATAGAAGTACAGTACCGTCAAACACTGCAGTGACTTTTATACAGCATCTCAGTAGTGGGAGTACATATGTTTTATTCAGGAGGATTAACTGCAATATATATTAACCCTTTTAGTGCCAGAAGGGTATGCACCACATTGCGGAGTATACCCCTCTGGCTCTCAAAGTGTTAAGAATTGCTATCACTCTAAGTCTTGTGCCACACTTTAACTGTGTAGTATGAGTGCCCCTTGTGTGGCACACCATTCTTTAGATGATTAAAGCAATAATTAACATCATTTTTATGTGTTTTGCAAGTGGATACTATGTAAAGTCAAACTGCCTGTACGTTGTTCATTTTCTCCTATCTTTATTATACTTTTGTGTCCCTCTCAGGAAGCTCTGTGAATACATTTCTGGATTGCTTTCTATCAGGGACTGTGAGAGCAGGGGTAGTACAATAATGTATAAGTGATACAATGCAGAGTATGAAAAAAAGAGAGAAGCAATAGGGAGCGCCCTAGTGCAATAAGTCTGGGTGTAAATTATCACCACCAGAATCACCCCGCACGTGGGTACTCACAATTGTAATGGCTGTTTAGCAAATATATGGTAAACAGCACATAAGCAGGCTGGGTTTAAACCTGTCCCAGTCACAGGTACACTATGGATGATTCTCAGGCTGCCAAACTCCTCACACTTCTCCCAAGTGGCACAAAAATCTCCAAAAAACAGAAAACACAGGGGTGGCGCCCAATAGTGTAATACAATAAAGACTTTCTTTGGGTAAAAACCAATAGTAAATGTACTCACATTTATCCAATGTCAGCTACAGGGGATATTCTGAGCTGACCATTAAGCTCGCGAGGAAATCTCACCGTCCTCGTTCGGTGTCTCACACTCCACCACTCCACACACAACAGTATCTCCACACTGTCTGATCTTCCAAAGATACTTATTCAAGAAAAGATTTATAAAATACACAACACCGATGTTGTACAATTAAAATTGGCCACGCGTTACGTGGTACTCTACCTGTTATGTTTGTAGTAGAGGTGTACTCACTTTTCAGAAGCAGGAACCCAGAAGCAAGTTGTCACCCTTGCTGAAGCAGCACACAGGAAGAGGGCTGAGTCAAATTATAGACCCCTTCCTTGAGTAGTCTGCGAGCATGGGCAACAGAAAGGTGGAAGGAGGTCCGTTGGCCCAGCTGGGGTCTGGATACCAGAGAGCGTCAGATTCCAGAGGTTCAAGCCGAGGTCAGGATACCGGAGAGCGGCGAAGTCCAAGGGGGCAAGCCGAAGTCAGGATACCGGAGAGCAGCGAAGTTGAAGGGTCTAGCAGAGGTCAGGATACCGGAGAGCAGCGAAGTCCAAGGGGTCAAGCCGGGGTCAGTATACCAGAGAGCAGCGAAGTCCAAGGGGTCAGGCAGAGGTCAGGATACCAGAGGGCAGCAAAGTCCAAGGGGTCAGGCAGAGGTCAGGATACCAGGGAGCAGCAGTGTCCAGGAGATCAAGCTGGGATCAGGATACTAGAGAGCTGAACCTGGTAAGAAGCCAGAGAGTCAGGAGGTCAAAGGTCAAAAAACGGGATCAAGGACTGGAGAGCTGCTGGCAAGAGACAACTGCAACACATGGAAGCACAGTGTGACTGAGCAAAGCCCTTAGTGAGCTCTGGGCTTTTATAGTTTAGACTGGGGGCGTGTGGAGGTAGCAGGGAGGCGGAGCAACGCCCTGGGATCTTTAACACCACCAGCAGGGCGCGCACACAATGCTGGCTGGATGTGTGCGCACTGTGACCCTCTGCTGTGGTGTGCTGTGTGGCTACCGGCCACTGGGAAGCAGCGGGGAGAGGAGAGAGGTGACCGCCGTGGCGGGCGGCTGACAGGCGGGAGCCGCCCGCCTGCACTCACTAGCGAGGAACAGCAGGAAGCCGGGAGAGGCAGCCGCCGCACCGGGCGGCCATGAGGTGAGCTCTGCCCGCCCGCACTAGTATGTGTGCGGCTGGCGTTTAGTCCGCGGCGGGCGACTTGACAGTACCCCCTCCCAAGGCACGACCTCTGGGCGTGACTAGGAGCAATGCGAGTAGGGTACTGCTTGTGAAATTGTCTAACACACAAAGGGGCATGGACGTTCTTAGCAGGTTCCCACGATCGGTCCTCTGGGCCGTAACCTTTCCAATGGATAAGGTATTGAAGAACACCCCGACGCCTACGAGAGTCAAGTATTTGCTGAACCACAAACTCCTCTTCACAATCCACCAGGAGTGGGGCTGGGGCCGTTGGTAAGCGTCCCGGGAAAGGATTGGCCACATAAGGCTTGAGTAAAGACACATGAAACACAGGGTGTATTCGGTAAGTTTGTGGGAGCTGGAGCTGAACAGCAACAGGATTGAGGATTCTTGTGATGGAAAAGGGGCCAAGGTACTTGGGACCCAATTTCTTGGATGGATAGGATGGCCGGATATTTTTGTGGAAAGCCACACCTTATCACCTATGCAATAATTAGGGGCAGAAATACGCAGTCTGTTGGCTTGCTTTCGGGTATATTCTTGAGCGCGTAGGAGTGTTTGTTGCATGGTCTTGAACTGCTGAGTGAGGCGAGAGATTCGATCGGAGGCTTCAGGTACTGAAAGGTCAGTAGGAAATCCAGGAAACATGGTCGGGTGAAATCCGTAGTTGGCAAAGAAAGGAGTCATTTGTGTAGACTGATGTCTACTGTTCTTATACGCAAATTCAGCAGTGGATAGGTATTGAAGCCAGTCGTCTTGTAGATATGTAGTGTATCAACGAAGATAGTGCTCAAGAACCTGATTTATCCTTTCAGTCTGTCCGTTAGTTTGTGGATGAAAGGCGGTGGACAGTGATGGTTGGATTTGTAGGTTCCGACAGAAGGATCTCCAGAAGTGTGCTGTGAACTGAACCCCTCGATCTGAGGTAATGGTTTTAGGTAATCCATGGAGTCGAAATATTGAAGAGAGGAACAGGGATGCAGTAGCGCTGGCAGAAGGAAGTCCTATTACTGGTATGAAATGTGCCATCTTGGTGAACCTATCAACGACTACCATGATGGTGTCATGCTCCTTAGATGGAGGAAGATCAACAATAAAGTCCATAGAGATATCGGACCAAGGCATGGAAGGCACAGGCAAAGGTTGTAACAAACCAACGGGTCTAGTACGTGGAACTTTGGTTTGGGCGCAGACCTGGCATGAATGTACAAAGTGAGTGGCATCTTGTTGGAGTGCAGGCCACCAAAAATGTCTTTGTAGGAGATCCAGAGTCTTCCTTATTCCTCCATGGCCGGCAAACAGAGAGTCATGGCATCTTTGTAAGATTGATAACCGGACGGGCTCTGGTACAAATATTACTTTTTTGTAGTAGAGAAGGGCGTTAGACCGTTGAATAGGTGGTGTAGTGTCTGGGTATGAGATGTTGGCAGAACATGACCGGATCTGATCCATGATATCAACTGATGTGGTCAAGAAGATGTTTGCGAGGAGTATGGTGTCCTCTGATCTGGAAGGACGGGAAGCTGAGAGAGAGAGCATCGGCTTTGGTATTCCGAATTCCAGGTCTGTACGTGATGTGTAGATTGAAACGGGTAAAAAATAGTGCCCACCTGGCTTGACGGGGGCACAAACGTCGGGAAGCTCGGAGGTATTCTAAATTTCGATGGTCTGTATATACTGTTACCGGATGTGGGGATCCTTCAAGAAGATGTCGCCATTCCTCCAATGCCTGTTTTATGGCCAGGAGCTCCTTATCACCAGTGCCATAATTCTCTTCTGCTGGAGAGAGACGATGGGAGTAAAAGGCAACAGGATGCAGTTGACCTGTATCAGGATGGCGCTGAGAGAGAATGGCACCTAAGGCAAGGTCAGATGCGTCGACTTCAAGGTAGAAGGGCAGTGCAGTGTTGGGTTGCATTAACACAGGTGCAGAGGTAAATCTTTGTTTGAGCTGATTGAATGCAATTTGAACTTCAGGTGTCCATTGGAATCGTATGGCTTGTCGGGTCAAGGCAGTGATGGGAGCTATGATGCGAGAGAAATTATGGATGAATTTTCGATAGTAGTTAGCAAACCCTACGAACCGCTGGACTGCTTTTTTATCAGTAGGCACTGGCCATTCCAATACAACTGATACTTTCTTGGGATCCATGTTGATCTTCCCAGGTGCCAAAATAAAACCTAGGAAAATGACTGTAGAGGTCTCAAACAAGCACTTCTCAAGTTTGGCGTAGAGATGGGGTTCTCGGAGGCGTTGTAGGGTCTTTCGAACGTGCATGCGGTGATCCTTAAGTGTGGGTGAAAAGATTAGGATATCGTCCAGGTATATTACTAGGAAGGAATCCAGGTAGTCTCGGAACACATCGTTCAGGAAATGCTGGAATGTGGCTGGGGCATTACAAAGTCCGAACGGCATTACGAGGTACTCGAAGTGTCCGTATCTACTCCGGAAAGCAGTCTTCCATTCGTCCCCTTGTCGGATACGGACCAAGTTGTAAGCCCCTCGGAGGTCTAGTTTGGTGAACACAGTGGCATCTTTCACTCGGTCAAGGAGTTCAGGGATCAAAGGGAGAGGGTAGCGATTTTTTTTTTGTCGTGATCTTGTTCAGATCTCTATAGTCCACACATGGACGCAGACCCCCATCTTTTTTGCCCTCAAAGAAGATACCTGCTCCTGCTGGTGACGTAGATGGTCGGATGAATCCCTTTTCTAGGTTCTCCTGGATATATGCCTTGAGATGATGTAATTCGGGTTCAGAAAGAGGGTAGATCCTCCCAAAGGGTATCGGGGCACCAGGCAGGAGATCGATTGGACAATCGTAGCTGCGCCTAGGAGGCAGTTGATCAGCCTTTTTTTGTCGAAGACATCTAGATAGTCACGATGAGGTTCTGGAACTGTGATGGGTTCTGTAATCCGTTCTTGAGAGAGGAGAAGGGTGGATGAGGTTTTCAGGCAGTGCTGACGGCAGAATCCTGATAGAAAAGATAGGGTACCCGCACCCCAGTCAATGGCAGGGTTATGCAGGAGCAACCATAGGAGTCCCAGGATAACCGGAAACAGTGGAGAGGGTACCAAACTGAAGACCACTCTCTCGGTATGACAACTCCCCAAGGTCATCTGTAACGGTACCGTCTCCTGAGTAACTGGTCCGGAAAGCAAAGGAGAACCGTCAACCACTTGAACAAAAACAGGAGTCTGTTTTAACTGAGTGGGTATCTGGAGTTGTTTGGCAAATACCTGGTCAATGAAGCAGGAGCTGGCTCCAGAATCAATGATGGCAGGAACGGAGATGCTGTCACTGGTCCACTGCAACGACAGAGGCACAGATAGGTGAGGGGAGCCATCAACAGGTAGAACCAAGACAGACATCAGAAAAGAGAGTCTTACCCACTGGAGTACGGGGTCTACGGGGACAGGAACATATCACATGGCCTGGTTTCCCACAGTAGAGACACAGGTCGTTAGTACGTCTGTAAGTCCTTTCGGCGTCAGTGAGGGGACTACGTGCGAATCCGATCTGCATTGGTTCCTCAGAGGATGTGGCAGGAGTTCAGGATGGGATCGTTGGTATGTAACAATTGGTGAGCCCAGGTCTGGGGCTTCCCAGAAAGCAATGATATCACAGCCCGGATTTTGACAAAATCAGAGGCGTAGGTTCTAGGTTGGACAGAGAACATCACCTGACATGAAGTAATGAAAGTCCTGTACTTAGCACGGTCCCCTGTAAAACGGTCTGGTAGGGGTATCCTGGGTTCCGGGGAGGAGGCTCCCTCAGAGGGCGGAGCACCTGTTGGAGGAAGTAGAGGAGTAGTTGGCAGAGCGGGACAAGTCTGAAGTTCACGCAACTGGTGTTGGAGATGAGTCTGCCCGGCCTGTAAGTCCTCCATAGTTTGTGCTAGGGCAGCGAGCTGGCGGGAGAGTGCGGTGATAGCGTCGGTGACACTTGCGGGTTCCATGAAGGCTCAGTCACTCTGTTATGTTTGTAGTAGAGGTGTACTCACTTTTCAGAAGCAGGAACCCAGAGGCAAGTTGTCACCCTTGCTGAAGCAGCACACAGGAATAGGGCTGAGTCAAATTATAGACCCCTTCCTTGAGTAGTCTGCGAGCATGGGCAACAGCAAGGTGGAAGGAGGTCCGTTGGCCCAACTGGGGTCTGGATACCAGAGAGCGGCAGAGTCCAGAGGTTCAAGCCGAGGTCAGGATACCGGAGAGCTGCGAAGTCGAAGGATCTAGCAGAGGTCAGGATATCGGAGAGCAGCGAAGTCCAAGGGGTCAAGCCGGGGTCAGTATACCAGAGAGCAGCGAAGTCCAAGGGGTCAGGCAGAGGTCAGGATACCAGAGGGCAGCAAAGTCCAAGGGGTCAGGCAGAGGTCAGGGAGCAGCAGCGTCCAGGAGATCAAGCTGGGATCAGGATACTAGAGAGCTGAACCTGGTAAGAAGCCAGAGAGTCAGGAGATCAAAGGTCAAAAAACGGGATCAAGGACTGGAGAGCTGCTGGCAAGAGACAACTGCAACACATGGAAGCACAGTGTGACTGAGCAAAGCCCTTAGTGTGCTCTGGGCTTTTATAGTTTAGACTGGGGACGTGTGGAGGTAGCAGGGAGGCGGAGCCGAACGCCGCGTTGCCATAGCAACGCCCTGGGATCTTTAACACCACCAGCAGGGAGCGCACACAATGCTGGCTGGATGTGTGTGCGCTGTGACCCTCTGCTGTGGTGTGCTGTGTGGCTACCGGTCACTGGGAAGCAGCGGGGAGAGGAGAGAGGTGACCGCCGTGGCGGGCGGCTGACAGGCGGGAGCCGCCCGCCTGCACTCACTAGCGAGGAACAGCAGGAAGCCGGGAGAGGCAGCCGCCGCACCAGGTGACCATGAGGTGAGTACTGCTTTCTCAAGCCTCCATAAAATGCTATAACAAACCATATCTCCCAGTACCCTCCATATAAATACATCTCGGAACATTTCCATAGGTCCAATGGGACCGAACATGTCCCAACAATACCGATTCTCATAGGGCATAATTTGATCCCACTCATCTGTTCATTACAAATCACCCACATCAAATCACCATTTCCGCCAGGCAGTGACCTCAAAGTCACCAATGCGCATGCGCGAAAAAGATGGCTCTGCGCATGACCCTACACCGGAATATATGAAGGAGATGAGTACACTTATTGAGCGTGCCTTTGTGAATGGTCTTCTTTTAAAGGCTGAGAGAGATTATATATATGTGCAGAAACCTAGGATTCCTATTTATTATGATTTACCTAAAGTACATAAAAATTTGGTCTACCCTCCGGGGAGGCCTATAATATCAGGTATTAAATCTCTCACTTCGAATCTATCATCTTTTATAGATTACCATTTACAAAGACACGTTCTGGGTTTACCAGCTTTTTTAAAAGACACAGGACATTTGTTAGAAATACTATCTGAGATAAATTGGAAATCAAGTAACGTTGGATGTGTCAGCGCTGTATTCTAACATCCCACATGAGGGTGAAATGGAGGCAGTTAGATATTTCCTATTACAGGATCATTTGATGCCTGTAAAACAAAGTGAATTTTTGATTGAAATGATTGGTTTTATTTTAACCCATAATTTTTTTGAATTTGGTGGTAGTTTTTATCTCCAGGTCAATGGAACGGCGATGGGGACCAGATTCGCGCCTAGTTACTCCAATTTATTCATGGGATATTTTGAGGCCCTGAGGATTTTTTGGGAGTAATCCATTTGGCGCGGGTCTGGTCCTATATCGCCATTTCATTGACGATATTATTATTATTTGGTGAGGGTACTGAATTGGGTATTAAAAATTTGGTGGAATATATGAATATTAATCCTTGGGATTTGACATTTACTAGTACAAATAATAAATCTGTTATTCAGTTCTTGGATTTGGAGCTAATGGGGATACCAGGCCATAAGATTAAAACACGAACATATTTTAAGAGTGTTGATAGAAACAGCTATTTAAGTTTTAATAGCTGTCATCATAAAAAATGGCTACGTAATATACAGTATACTTCCGGTGAATTCGTAGGAATTGTTCCACTATCCAAGATTATGATGCGCAATCAGAAGTTTTAAAACAGAGGTTTTTGGAAAAACTGTACCCAATAGATTTGGTTGAAGGTGCTTGGTGTAGAGCAAGAAAGCCGCCTGAGAAGAAAGATCCAAGGAGTGGTCAGTCTAAGGATGATTTTGGGGATGCTCCATTGTTTGTTACTCGTTTTAATGATAAGACCTTCAATATTAGAAGGATTTTTTCCAAACATTGGAGCATTCTGAAAAGAGATCCTTTTTTAAAAGACCTGATTCAGGATAAACCCAGGATAGTTTATAGGAGAGCCCATACATTGAAAAATAGTTTAGCACCTAGTCAATTTAAAAAGATAAGTAATGAGGAAGGTAGACAGATGGTAATAGGAAATGATTTAAGGTTAGGTAATAGTTTGAGGGGATCATATAAGTGTTCTAAACCTAGGTGTTTGACGTGCACTCATATAGCACATAGGGTAGAAACTTTCACATCATTTGTGAGTGGGGAGAGTTTTAAGATAAAAGATTTTGTAAATTGTGGTAGTAAATTTGTAGTGTATTTATTTACGTGTATTTGCGTACTACAGTATGTGGGCCGCACTACATAGAATATTAGAACTCGTTTTGGTCAGCATAAACGTAATATATTGAGGGGTTATGAATTACATGGTATCTCTAGACATTTTTTAAAGTATCATAATAAGAATCCAGAGGGATTGACGATTACTCCTATTGAATTAATAGCACCTTCTAACACTTATGATAGAACCCAGAGGCTAATAAATAGAGAGTCATATTGGATTTTTAAATTGAATACTTTAATACCTACAGGTTTAAATGAATACATTGAGACTCCACTTAAAATAATATAAAAATTATAAAAAAATATATATTTATTTATTTTTTCACGTTTTGAGGGAGAATTTACATATTAAGTGGTAGAATTATTGAGAAATATGGTAGATTTCACATAGGTAGATGTTTATTAATATATAGGGAGGAGTATATAGGTATATATTGTTAATTAGATTTATAATGAGTATTGGAGTTTATCGTCCTCCTTCTGAGATCCTTTTATGGACTTATGAATTAGAGACATGATTGTGTGTTTTATATGAGTTGGAGTAGAGGATATTGGGATATGTATGTGGAGTGAGGTAGGGTATGTATGAGGGATGTTCACACGTTTTTTCTTTAAGATATTGTATATCTCTCAGTGTATATATGTTATTACTTATATCTTTTTGATTTTCCCTGGGTTGTGTTCTCTCATGAGAACCTGTGAGTGACGTTGGATACATTCCTCCGGTGGGGTTGAGGAGAGTACCTCACATTATTGGAGCATGCGTGTAGGCATCTTTGGTGGCCATTTTTTTCTTTTTTACGCATGTGCATTGATTTGTGAGGGAGGATATATATATATATATATATATATATATATATATATATATTATATATATATATATAATTTTTTTTTTTTTTTTTTCTTTTATTTACTCCTCCATTGGATCGGATGGGATTCTCTTTGACGTTATTCGGAACATGCATGAAGGTGGTTTCGGATGCCATCTTTTTCGTGCATGCGCATTGGTGACTTTGAGGTCACTGTCTGGCGGAAATGGTGATTTGATGTGGGTGATTTGTAATGAACAGGTGAGTGGGATCGAATTATGCCCTATGAGAATCGGTATTGTTGGGACTTGTTCAGTCCCATTGGACCTATGGAAATGTTCCGAGATGTATTTATATGGAGGGTACTGGGAGATATGGTTTGTTATAGCATTTTATGGAGGCTTGAGAAAGCGGTAGAGTACCGCGTAACGCATGGCCAATTTTAATTGTACAACATCGGTGTTTTGTATTTTATAAATCTTTTCTTAAATAAATATCTTTGGAAGATCAGACGGTGTGGAGATCCTGTTGTGTGTGGAGCGGTGGAGTGTGAAACACCGAACGAGGATGGTGAGATTTCCTCATGAGCTTAATGGTCAGCTCAGAATATCCCCTGTAGCTGACACTGGATAAATGTGAGTAAATTTACTGTTAGTTTTTACCCAAAGAGAGTCTTTATTGTATTACACTATTGGGGCCCCACCCCTGTGTTTTCTGTTTTTTGGAGACAATGCAGAATAGCCTGCCTCTACAGAATACAGAGCACTTAGTGCTGCTGGGATAGTATTACACTGTTGCACTAGCCTTGCTTTCACAGTCACCAACATAAAGTCCTCTGAAAACAAAGATTCAAGGAGCACAATGTCAGGGACATAAGTGTTTAAAAAAATAAATAAAATATGTGATGATTAAAACACGTATTGGCTATTTACTGTGTATATGTACTTGCAGTCATGTAGGAGGTTGACTGTCATAAACTGTAATGGACTATCTCTGTCTATTACTGAATAATATAAGTTCCATCCCTATTATATGTAAGCAACTATGTGGTATGCAGTTCATTTGAGGGATTGGGACCTCCAAAGCAGCAGTGAGAGGACGTAGCACAAAGCTTATTGGGAAAGGGACCCTTGGGGCTCCTATGCCCATGATGGGCTCTTATGAGGGCATTTTGAAAAGTTTGCTTTATATTTCTACTTTACAATAAATGCTACACTTTGATAAATTGTATCTGTTCTGTTTGCGCCTTTTTTCCTCTTTTGAAAGATAATTAAATAACACCTACTGTAATTTTAAGGATATAATT